>OY728151.1:1832865448-1842865448 GCA_963277665.1 Viscum album
TATTTAGGAAGGAAAACTGAATATTTCCAATGAATGTTAAAGTGTGAAGAAATAGATATATCAAGGAAAAATAATAATTTTATGATTAAAGTAATGTTAAAAGAGAAAATTGGAAATTTACTACCTTATAAAAATAAGTTGAAATTCCTATTTTACTTGGAAATCTGAAAGCTCTAATTTTTACTAGAAGAAGGATGAGATTAGAAAATCAGACACCACTCATTTCTTAGAATAAACTATAACCAATTTATGAATTACTAAAATAAAAATAATGGGAGAATGTAATGAATGAAGAGTTGGATCAAATTAAGAAAATCAAAACATGGTAACTTGTTCTCTAATAAGTAGATAAAAATGTTATTGGGACAAAATAGTTTTACAAAAAAGATTAATGAACATGGAAGGGTTTATGATACAAAGAAATAATTTCTTGTAAAGGATATGAATATACATAATGTATGGATTTTGAAGAAACATTTTCTCCCGCTACAAGATTATATACTATAATACTTTTTCTATTAGTGGTCGTGAATTGATGTAACAAATATTATAAGATGGATGTAAATTTTTCTTTCCATAATGGTGAGATTGAATAAGAAGTTTATATGGGGAAACCATGTGGATTTAAACAAAATGAATATGGAAGAAATGTTTTTAAATTAATTAAATCTATGTACGGGTTGAAACAAGACACACATGATTAGTATTAAAAACATGATAATTGTTTGATAATCTTGGGATATTCTTATGTAAAGGTTGATAGAAACATATTTTTGAAAGAAGTTAACTCATGTGACCTCATTTTAATTATGTACATTGATGGTATATTTTTTTAGGGATGAAGAAAAAATTTATAATTAATTTTTTAAAAAGATTAATATGATTTTTGAGATCTCAATGTTCGGAGAATAAATTTTTTTCCTTGTTTTAATAGTTCATCAAAATGAAAATCTATTTTTCTCTCTGAAGAAAAGTATGTCATGGATTTGTTAATTTTTTATGGTGTAATTTAAATGAGTTTCTACTCATATTTCAGTTAGGAAGAAAATGATTAATGACAAAGCTTTAAAAATTGTTAATTAGGACAAATTTAAAAAATGGATAGGTTATTTTCTTTATACAACTAATTCAAGTGCTGATATTGTTAATGTTGTGACTTTATTTATCAAAAATCCGAGTGATCTAAAAACGCTTATATATTTGAAAAAATGAGAATTTTGGGATATATTAAAGGAATAACAGCCTATAGGATGATTTAAAAATGTGTTTTGATAATTTTATTTATGGTTATACAAATTTTGATGGGCTGCAGATTGAAATGATAGAAAATAAAAATCAGAAGTGACATTTTTCTTAGGATAATGTTTTGTGAGATTTCATAGTAAGAAATAGAGTTTAGTAACATTGAGAATATGAGAATCATAATAAGTTTCTACTACTGAAACATGTTTTCAATTTTTGTTGATGAAAGGTCATCTGGAATATTTATAAGTTATAGTTTTAACACTACTGAAGATACATTGTTACATACATATTGAAATTGGTCATTATAAAAATCATATCCAACACTCAAAATCAAAGAATATTGATATTATGGTTCTCTTCATCTAATAGAATGTTTTTTCTAGAGAATTGTTTTGGGATTATATTTCATGGAAAGATGAAGATGCTAATGTTTTCAAAAAAGCTATTTCATGGGATATATTTGATGAGTTAGGTATGAAACTTCATGTTTAGCCTCCACCAATGTCCACTTAATGTTCAACAGGAGATATCCACCCACAATGATTTAGATCATATTGATAAAGGGGTTGAATATATACAATGTTATCCTAAAAGTGGGAGAGAAGTAATTTTCTTCCTTAAATAAATATGAAGTTGTGGTTATCATGAAAATGGGGGAGAAAACAAAAATGTGAGGGTAAGGGATTGCGAGTAGGAGTTTATCTTAACATGCCCTCAAAGTTTGTTGTCACCAGGATATTTAATTCCTTCAAAAACAATACGTATCTAGTATTTTGGTGTTAAGAAACCTTATTTTGATAATGTTTACGTTTTTTAAATAATTAACAATGAGTTTTGAAAAGTTATGAGTATTAGTAAATGATGAATATAAATGGTTTTTAATGAGTGCTTTTAACAAATACAAATCGGGGATTGAATATCATTTATGATTTTATTTCATTTTTTTTATATTTTGAAAAATAACTTTTTTTATGAATTTTTTCATCATAATCATGGAAAAAATGATGATGACTAGACACATCCTTAGAAGATTCATTTTTTACAAATTCAGAAGTTTTTGAGGTGAGGAATTTTATAAAGTTATAAGGTTTGTAAAGTTTGAAAGATTATAACATTAAATTAAAATCATACAATGCTTCTTATTCCTTCAGGCCCCAAATCATCATGAAGAATTCATGATACAAGCTAAATATAGAAGAAAAAAATAGAGAAAAAAAATTCTAGAGTACAATGAACATAATTTTTATGGACCCATATTATTAGATATAGATGTTTTATGAAAAGTGGAAGTATTAATGTTTTTAAATTAGATGATTTTGAAGGTTATTGATCATAATATCAAATTAAATGCACCATCTGGTGATGATTTTCAAAGAATGTCAGAATGTTTATGAGATGTAAAACATGAGAAATAAAATATTCCGTAGTTGGGGTTTGGCTTAGTGTTAAGCACTTCGTAATACTACATGAAAAATGGTGGTTCAAAACCCATTGGGCGCAGGTACTATAACAGTACTATTGCGGTACTGTAGTAGTGGTGGTACTATTGATCGGCGGGTACTATAGCAGTGGCAGGGTACTGTAGGAGTGGAGGTACTGTGCGGTACTGTAGCAGTCGGGTTACTATTCACTGAATTGGAATTGGGCCAAAAAATTGGGCCTACGGGATATGTAATGGGCTACAAGACCACTAGGCCTTCGGGCTATGTAATGGGTTCCCTCTACCTAGTTAAAATAGGTTTTCTTTTCTTTATTAATAAAAATGTGGCTTTGACCCAAACATTTTAAAAAAACAAATATTCCTATTTTTTCTTACCAGAAAAGTATCTAATTTAGATCATCTAAAATTACATGATCGTATGATGACTTTCAGATTAAACAGAATTGATGTTTTAGAAATTGAAGAGATGTATAGAGTTCCATTAGTAGAACCTAATCAGAAACAAATCTTTCGTCATTCCTTTTTTATTAGGGTTGGTTTTGTTGTGTTTCATATATGGGGAAAAGGAAGGTGACTCAAGAAGTAGGTTTTGAATAATAGAGAACAAAAAAATTAGGATATAATATTTTTTATTTCAATGTGGGTGAAAATTAATAGTATGATCAGAAAATGAAAATGTGAGAAAGATAGAAGTTTTAACAAACAACCATTGTAGGTCAGTTAATTCTCTATAAGTTTCAACAATTTAGTGAACCATATAAAGTTGTCTTGGATCATTAGTGTGAGAAAAAATTTATTTGTTTTATTTTTTGTGAGTCATGGGAAATATATGTTATTATTTTAATTGGGTAAATAACATCAAACTATGGAATATGAGGATTACCCAACATGATGTTTTAACAAGTTTACAGAGCCAAATTATAGTAATGTATGAGGTTGAGGTTATGATGTTTTGAAGTTTCATTCCCTTAGATAAGAATTTTGTAAAAAAATATATCAAATGGAACTTTTATAAGAATTTTTAAATTTTCAAAATATAAAAAATCTTGAATAAGATTATGTTCTATAGAATAAAGAAAAGTCAAGAAGACACCAAAATAGTTGACAAGGGTTGAGAATCATCCTAATGATATTCAAATTGGAATAAAATTTCGTTTTATAAATTTAGCTTAGTGGGAAATTTTTTATTATTTTCACATTTTCTATTTCAGGAGAACCTTTAAATTGATGTGTATAGTACATATTTACTTGTAATGAACATTGTTCAGAGTGAGATACAGAGAAACTAAAGCATTTAATTTTTTTAAAGAGGTTTTCAAATTGAGGCTTCATTTAGAAGATCGGTTTATAGAAATTTTTTCTTACTCATCCAATGACATCTGATTTAATTTTTTATCATAATTATGATAAAATCAATTTCACTAAAAACTCAAACTAAAATTTTCTTAGTAGACCAATTTGAAAATGTGACCTCGGACATTGGCCATTAGATGAAGGTTATCGGATGCAAGCATCATAAAAACATTACATACTATATTTTATGGAGTAGAAGGTTTCAATGTTTTTTTACTTTTTATTGTGGATAAAATTTTATAATAAAAACTTTGAAACTAATGGGAGTTGTTATAATATTGCAAATCGAGAGATATAAGGTTTATAATGGGAATTGATATGAAATCTTTAATCACTTCTTCATAATAGAGATTTTATATAGTCCCACGAGAGTGTCTACAAAAAGGACGTATGTTTTCACACTGAGGTCAAACTATTTAAATAATTTTTTCCTTTTTTATTTCTGGTTTTTTCAACGCATTTGAGTTTTCAAAAAGTTAATAAGGATGAAACTCTAACAATATGTATTGATTACGTTCACATGAACCAGGTGATTGTTAAGAACTGCTATACTCTTATATTTTTTTATTTGTTAGATCTGTTTTTCGGAGAATGTCTATTCTCAAAATTGATTTGAGGTTAGGATAACATCAAATGCTGGTGAAGTATAATGATATCCTGGAGATTGATTTCCATTTTTTCCTTGGGAAATATGAGTTATTTGTGCTGTCATTCGGTGTAATGAATTGTACATCCATGTTCATGGGGTTAATGAATGTAGTTTTGATATAGTTCATGGATATGTTCATTTTGGTTTTCATCAATGAAATCTTTTTGTAAATCATGACTAAGGAGGTACATGAAGTGCATCTATGTCCAATTTTTGGAATTCTTCATTATGATCTGTTGTTTAGAAAGATGTCAAAATTTGATTCATGGCCTGGTGAAGTACATTTATTTCAGAATTTCATTTCATGACATGGAGTATTTTGGACCCTTCAAAGATAGTGGTAGTTGTGTCTTGGGCTACACCCATGATAGTGGTAGAGGTAAGTAGTTCCCTTAGTCATTTAAGATTTTACCGGAGGGTCCTATCCCATTTAACTAGGGTTAAAACTGATCTTAAAGCCCTGACCTGAAATGAGTTGGCATTCTTATGGACAAACCAGTGTCAAGAAGCATGTGAGAACCTAGATGGGAAGTTGTCCAGTTCTTCATTCCTTTGTTTTTCAATAGAATTTTTCAATTTTATGGTTGTATATGTTACTTTGTGCCTTGGTTTTAGACATTTTCTAATGTATCCAAGGTCAAATGTTTTTTATATATCCTGGAAGTTACAACCCCATGAGTGTAAATATGCAACCCATGATCTCCAGTTTG
This sequence comes from Viscum album, assembly GCA_963277665.1. NCBI lineage: Eukaryota > Viridiplantae > Streptophyta > Magnoliopsida > Santalales > Viscaceae > Viscum > Viscum album. Next base: position 1,832,870,847 of record OY728151.1, read on the forward strand.
CATAATTTGTATTTATATTTATTTTCTGAAAAAATTACCACATCAAAGAGTATTTTTTGGTGTCTATAGACCATAAGAGACCATGGTATGTCTTCTCCCAGTGTGATTTAAACCTGGGTCTATTGGTTACAGGCACATAGGAAGCGCACAGTTGTGGTAGATATTTATTTTAATTATCATTATCCAAATCCATGAGTGAAGGTATTACATTTGAAAATTATAATTTATTTATATAATATCTAATGAAATCAATTCCATGGATTTGTGTATTTATTTATTGATGAATATTGATGATTTGAAAGGACTATTTCATATTGACTACATTACACTTGGAGTATCCAATCAAAGAATAAATCTACTTGTGATCAACATTTTCTCCTATAATCACTGCAAAACACCACTCGATAACTATGTTCTAACAGGTGAATCAAAAGCATGGAATTTCTCATCCGTGATCATTATTTATACAGTCTAGAAGAAATCCCTTTTGTGTTTCCCGCTCTTCAGAGAGAGATATGGAGGATTTGACAGAAAATTTTTTGGGCACAAAAATACTTTATTTTAAATGCACTAATCGATACTCTACAAAATACTCATAATCATATATTAATAGAGTTAGAGTTTATGTTAAAATAATTTTTTAATGCATTTAAACCATTAAAAAATATAATTATCTTTAATTAAACCCCTTCCACATAATAAAATAATAATTTTATTATTTTTAGCATCCACCTACTTGCGCAATAAGAAGTATTTTTTAACCACATTTTTAATTAATATTTCTTATCGGACTCAATCCTGCACCATTTGAAATCCTATATATTTTATTAAATACCCAAATAAAATATTTTTTTCTCTTATATAAATATTTTATTCACATGCTAGGAAATAAATATCTGTTAAATATTCAATAAAATTAACAAATATATTTAATTCATAATTTATAGAATAAATATTTATTTAATTTATGCGATAAAAAACAAGAATAAAATTACTTCTCAGTATTAAGATTATTATTTTTTCCATTAATTAAATTAAAATATAATTTAATTTTTATTAACCGAAACACTTGGTGTGTGACCCTCTAGGATTCATTCTTATTTTAATTAGGTGGGTTTTCCAAAATTTCAAGATTACTCTCAATCAATGGGTTAAGGAACCCAAGATATAGAACATAATGTCATAATGATTACAACCACTTATGAAATTTCACTATGTAACATAATCCCTTTGTTAAAATGTATCATCATATAGGTTTTACATCCATTTCACTAACATATATGTTTTATATTTCTATCTTTGACTATTTGTAAGGAAGATGCCATTTCACCATGGAAATGGAATTTAGGGTTTTGGTTATCTTATAATAAAAGGGTTAAGTTATTAGATTCCATAAAGATGGGATGGAAAAAACCCTTCCTTGACTTATCCATTAGTGACATGTCGATCATGTCACACCTAATTTACCCAACATCACTAAAAATATACGTGATCATAGTTTTTGTTTGAGAATATGATTATGCGAGTCATGAAATGATGTAATTATTATATTAGAGTCTAATTAACATTACACATGTTTTCAGATAGGATTTTTCAATGACCCCAAAACATACAGAATTCCTACTGGTAGGTCTGTTCTCATAATCTTCCATCCTAGAGATTACCAAGTGTAAATTTCATGAGAAGAAGCCTTATCTTTGTACGATTACTCAAACTTGACAGTCCAAATGCATTGTGCCCCATAATAGTACATTATCAAACTAAAAAATGATTTTAATATTTCTTTTCATTATACATTAATATTTAATCATAATAGGGAACTGGTATGACCTTATCAGTGAATAAAATACTCCAGGACAGTATTACATTAATGAAAAAACAACAAAAAACAATTTGTAGTAATATATTTTATTAATACTAAATACATCAAATTTACATGTAATAAAAATATAAATGGATGGTCATAGGAAATAAAATCCAAAAAGATCTCACATGGACTAGATTCAACTACCTATGGATTTTAGTATTCTAGACCACACGTGATAATCATGTTTCTATTGAGTCAAAGCTTTAATCATGGGGTTTGTCACAATGTATTCCATGGAAATACTTCACAATGAAATGACACCTCTAAGAGAAAAATAAATCAATATATGATACTTCTAATGTATGAACTTTTTCATCTTATGTAACCTTGTATCTTTTTCAAGAGCCACCACTGCGGTATTATCATAGAAGATTGTGATAGGATATTTAGTACTAAGTACCACATCAAGCCCTCTGACAATGTCGTACATCCATACCACTTATTTCTCTATATTAGAATCCATAATATCCTCATAATATACTATAGAATATGTGACCAAAACTTTTTTGATCCCTTAATGATCACATCAAATCTATTCAAAGTGAAGATGAATCCCGCCTCTTACTTCATGTCATCTTGATCCATTTGTAAATTAACATATTTATAACATTTGATAAGTATATACCCATATATTCCATAGAACATGAACATATCCTTATTACACCACAGAATCTTATGGATTTTCTTAACAATCATCCAATGGTGGCCAGTTAGATCGTCTTTATATCTTTCTACAACACTTAATTCATATGAGACATCTATACTAGTATATAACATAGAATACATGACTAAACCAATTTTTGATCGATATAGAATCATTTCACTTATATTTCATCCCTCATGAGTCTATGGAGACATTTTTCTAGAAATATGAATGTTATGTTACACTACCCATAATACCCTCTTCAATTTTTCAATACTGAGTCTCTTCAGTATCTTGTCCGTATATATACTTTTTAATAGGATGAGAAACCTCTTCGATATATCATGGTGGATCTTAATCCAAATAGTATATAAATAATTTCCTAAATAATTCATAGAGAAGAATTTATTCATCCTCAAATTAACATTATGTAAGACTGGTATTTCTTTTCCAATGAGTAATATGTCATCAATATATTCTTTTACGAAAAAAAAACCTCTCTATCACTAAACCATTTGTAGATACTAGTCTCACACTCATTATTTAAAAATCCAAAAATCCATTAAGATTTATCAAAATATATGCTCCATGACTGAGATTCTCTATAAAATATATAAATGAAATTTTCAAATTTTCATATCTTATTGGCATCCTTTGGAGTCCCAGAACCTTCAGTTTGTTTCATATAGATATCTTCTTGAAGTTTCCCATTAATGAATATTGTTTTGAAATACATTTCCCAAATCTCATTGCCTTGGTAATCCCCAAGAGAAAGTATAATTATGATGGATTTATACATTGAAACTGGTGAAACGGTTTCATCATGGTCAATGTCTTTACACCATTTAAAACCTTTTGCAACCAGTCGTACCTTATAGGTACTAACATGTCCTTCCATGTCCAATTTATTCATGAATGATCATTTTAAGCCTATGATATTTTCATCAATTATAGGATCTTCTGAAACCTAGAGTTGGTTCTAGTACATATAATCTATTTCATATTTCATGGCTTCTTACCACATGGAAACTTTTGGGCCCCTTATAATATCCTTGTAGGTTATAGGATCATTATTATTAACTAATAATGAGTTACCTACCTCAGTGACTACAAAACAAAAATTGTTTGTCCCCAAACATCTCATGTACAAGTATGCATTAATTTTTTCTCCATATTAGTTTCTTCTTCCATTGGGATTTGGGTATTTTGTTCCTATAACAACTCTTGTCTACCTTTATCCTCGACTTCATTGAAGTCAATATCTCTCCCACTATCCCTTCAAGAGATGTTCTCCCTTTAAAGGAATATGGCAGGTATTTCCAATATGGTATTTAATAAAGTGTTGTCGTTTATGACATATCCACTTTTTCCTTGTGATGTCTTATAAATGTACAATTTTTCCCTTAGGGTTAATGTTTTTCCTTAAAGTAGCCTTAACAAATTATTCCTAACACCACACATGTATATATACAAAAATAAGATTCCTTCCATTCTATATTTGGTATGTTATACCATCTACCATATTACTTTTCATTTGTTTTAGTGTTTGGTATATTGTTTGTAACATGTTTCCGTAAAATGATAACGTAACACTAGAATGAATCATCAATAATCTCACCATGTCAAAAAGGTGAATTCATCCTTTGGTTACACCATTCCACCAAGGCCTATAAAGAGGATTGAGTGGATATAGTATCCTAAACACCTACAAATAATCCATTAGGTCATGAATAAGATATTCTCTACAATGGTCAGAGAATAGTTTCTAAATCTTGTAACCAAGTTTGTTCTCAAATACATTCTTCTATCGTTGATTTTATTAAAAGAATCTGACCTGAAATTCATTCTGTAGAAATATACACATCTACTAAAATCATCATTAATGGTTTGTAAGTATGAGTACCCACCTCATGTTTCAATAAGAAATGGTCAAAAAACATTAGTATGAACTAATTCAAGAATAACTTTATCCCTTTCATATTTCCAAAAAATGGGGCATCGATCATTTTACATTAGAAACATGCATGACACAATAAAATTGTTTTTATTGAAAAACAATATAAATTACCATCTTTATGTTGTTTTTCCAATCAAATTTCATTTACATGACCTAGCCGGTGATTCCAAAATTGGGTTTGGTATCAGTCATGTGAGACAGTTTTGTTATCGATTTCCATTTCATGATTTGTGTAGTCCAACACGTAAATAAAATTTTATTATATTATATTACCCTAAAAAATATTATATTAATAAAATAAGAAACAATTATTTACTTATTGAAAAATAAAACCATTTTATCTAATCTAGATACAGATTTAATGTTTTATGTAACAGAGAAAACAGAATAACAACCCTTAAAAACCACATTCATGTTGGTTGGAAATGTGATGTGGTAGTCACTAATAGCTATTGAAGAACATTTAGCTCTATTGGATTCTCCTAGAACAACCTCCCATTGGTAAATAATTATTAATATAATTTTATCCTATATTTTAACAAAAAATTGAGAATATCATGCTATATCTAATACCAATTTTTTTCAAATAGATAAATTTATCTCAATAAAAAACACACCCGATGCATCCCCTTGCTTCTTTGTATGGGGGAATCTTTTCTTCTAGAGGCCCTTAATTCCACATTTGAAACAAGGAGAATCTTATTCCCTTACTTTCCACTTGTTTTTCTTCATCTTGGAATGGTGAGATAATTGTTTAGTATTAAAAATATATGATTTCCATTTCAATTTCCATTTTTTAACAAAATGGAAAAATAATATTCACACTTTCTATCCTTATTTAATTGGAATATGAGAGTAATAATATCTGACAAATACTTCTCAATGCTGTTTATGTTAAAATATTAAATAATATAGAGAACCTCTTAGGGAGTGATTATAGAATGAGATTAGTTTCCATTTCATCTGACAGTTTATAACCTAAAACCTCAAGGTTCTCAATGTCTCAAATGAACATGACTATGTGAGACCTCACTGGGTAACCCTCTCAATGCATGCTCTATAATTTCACCATGGATACCTAAATCCTTTACTATCATGAACTCTCCTAGTAAGGATCAAGGAGGTTCTCCATCATGATATATGAAGACAGGTTTTCATGATAATTCATGAGTTCACATGACATAGAAAAAATCATCAAACATTCAATATCAACCACATCACTCAAGTTTTTTTTCAAATACTAGTAAGTCTTCATCACTCACCTCTTAAGTAGGTGGATTGAGAATTGAGGATTCAAGAACATAAGATTTCCATTAATGGAGTATCCCGACCCAATGTCTATTAAATGACTCAACAAAGTTACAACTAATGAGGGGGTTCTCTTTATCCAATATTGATTATAGGGTTAATGTGTATGATGATATTAAATTTTTTTCCTAAAATTAACTATTTAATATTTTGAGTAATATTTTTTACAGTCTATCTGAGAAATAATAAATTTATTTATTTTTATTAATTTTGATTAAATACCCCCACTAAATTTTTCAGTCATGATAACCCTCACCATTAAACATTGAATTTCTATTTATTATGACATTCTTGTGGAAAGGATCCATATAACCCTTCTAAAAACCCCAATAAGGGTTGTTTAAGATACTTGAAGGTATTTAGGTCGGTAAGTATTTTCCATCTGCATGCTTGTTGCTCTTGGATCCATTGACTGGACTCCCCAATCCTGAAATCCTAACCTAGATTTCATAAACACTTGCCACTAAGTTACATCATGTCTAGTGATGTCTACATCACTTGATGTAAGATGGTTAATTCAACCCATAACCATCATAATAAATCCAAATTAAATTTAAGTGTTCCAAAAGTGTTAGATAAAAACTTTTTCTTAAGGACTTAATACCTATTAATGTAATGGAAGGCCAAGCCTGGCGTAGTATTTATTTAAGGGATTTTAATTAATTAATCATGACTTTTTATCTTGTCTTATCCTTTAAATTTATTTTTAATATTAAGTCGATGCTACATAATTAATTAATTATGAGGGTAAAACATTTTATCAAAATTAAATTATTTAATTTCCATTTATGCACATTAATTCATTTATTTATGTCATCATGCCCTTTCATCCATAATATAAATAATTTCATATATAGAAATAATTAAATAATTAAATGGTATGTTCATGAGATTTTTGTAGTAGTTGATTCAATGAGTGGACATTAAATCAACCATTGACTCTGGGAAAATAACTCATATTGTGAATCTTGGCATGAGTTATTGGATTCCACAAGTTCATCAGTGCATCATCTGAGTTTGCATCAAAAAGCTTCTCTCTTTAACAGCCTCCATGAACTGTGTGATTCTCCATTAATTACATGTATTTATTTCTCATGCGTAGGTGTGGAAACCAAAGGATTGGTTAAAAAGAGATTATAAAAATATCCATAGACACACTGGTCCTACATAATAATGGATAGGGGATGACATTCATACAATCTTATTTAATTTATTAATAAATTATTGAAAACTCGTAAAATATATTAAATTAAAAATTCAAAAGCATGAAAAGGTCTTGTTCATACTCATGGATAGTCATACATGTAATGAATATGAAAAAGTAACTATAATGCATTCATTTAATTATCACTTCATTATTTTTAAGATGAAAATTCTCACATTAATTAATTAATTACTTCTCGTCTATCTTAATGATCATCCAGACATTACTAGAGATACCTGCCATTTATGGGATTCATGGAAAATAATGGGAAGAACAAATAATTACATATTAATTTTGGGAAATTAATTGTGAATTTCATATTATTTAACTCGATTATAAAATTTTCTAACACACATTGGTGTGACAATATAAAAAATAAGGTTTTAATTTTTATTTTTTTAATTTAATGTAATTTTAATTATGAACTTTAATGGGGGACTACACTGTGTGTATATACCATCTACACATCATGTATCATAGCTTCTATTTATCCAGGGTATACACCTGGGTATAAAGAGTGTACCTCATCTAGACTACATAGAGTGTACAGACTAGCTATATGCTATGTTTTCCACATTGGTGTGTTTTGGATGCATGCCTAGATATTTTTTGTTTGTTTTGGACTCATGAATTTATTAACTACACACTGTGTAAACCAAAAACACCTCTTGTATATCATAAATGCTTTAGGTTATCAGTCTCACATGGTTTTAACCATTTATAATGACCAAACAGATGGAGTGATTTATGTTGTTGCCTGTGTAGACTAAAAAATTTGTACACCATTACACACCATGTAATTCAAATACTATGTTCCAGGTTGGCCAATCAAATCATGGAGTACACCAATTTTGATCACATAGCAGTTTTCTATGTATCCCTCTATATATCCAGATGCAGTTCACTAGGGTACACCACGTGCGCTTCCAAGTAACCACTCTGTAATCGTGCCTTACTAGAAAAAATTGGTATTTTCCCGATGGAATATCATGTCATTTTTCATAATTTATTAATACTTTAATACAATGATACTCTAAATTAATTATAATTAATATGTTAGAGCATGTTAAATTAAATCAAATTAAAAAAACTAATAACATGAAATGCTAATCTAACCACAATTATACATAGAAAAAATCAAATAAAATTATTCTGAATTTAAACATGGATTCTTTGATACCACTTGTTGGTTCCATGTGTAGAAAATTTAAGCATTTTTGGGAAATAAATTAAAATTTCTTTTACTTGTAATTTTCTAAAACAATTAATGTGGATCTTTCATGTTAAATTTATAATTTATTTATTTAATATCTGAATAAATTAATACTTGGTCTTTGTATATTTCCTTATTTATGAAGGTTTATTTTCTGAAATTATCCATTTAGATGATATTTTTTTTATTCTATGGATCAAAGGATAAAATACCCTATAAATGATCAACACATGCTCCTATGGTCTCTGAGAAATTGAAATAAATCATCAGGTGCTAGTGTGTTGAATTTAATGTTTTGAATTGTTCATTACTGATTGTTCATTCTTAATTATTGATGAAATATCTCATTCATTTCTCATTACAGAGAGGGATATAGAATAATTATTCATGATTTAATTAATTGTGTTCAACAATTATAAAATTTTATTGTACCGATTGATACTCTACACAATAGACATAATCGTCTATTTATTGGGCTAGAGTTTAGGAAAAAATAATTCTTTAATGCATTCTGGATATTAAATAATATATTGAACTTTAATAAACCCTATTATATATAATATAATACTATTATTATTATTTTTTGCAGTGTGCCAACTTTCATAAAAACATGTATTATTTAACTGACTTGTTAATTAGTACTTTTCAACGGACCCAATATTTTCCTACTTATATTCCTCTATCATTTAGAGAATAATCAAATAAATTTTTTTATTCTCTTAAACTAATATTTTATTTTTAAACTATTAAATCAATTTTTTTCAATATTCACTATAATAAATAAATATATTTTATTCACAATATGGTAAATAAATAATCATTTAATTTATGAATTCAATAAAACATGAATAAAATTATTCCTCGTGTTGATAATAATATTTATTCAAATAATTAAATTCAAATACAATTAAATCGATATCAACAGAAAAACATAATGTTTAAACCTCTAGGATTCTTTATCCTTTGAATTTGGTGAGCTTGCCTAGTTTTTAAATTACTATCCCAAAATGGGTCAAGGAACCTAAGAGAAATAAATTCATTCCATGATGATGACAAAAATATATGAATGATCGATGAATAATATAATACCTTTTTCACAATATCTCATCAAAAAGGATTCATATTTTTTTCATCATCATACATGCTTGATACGTCTTTATTTGAATATTTGGAATAAACACATCATTACACCATGTACTTGGAATTAATGATGGCGGTTCTATTTCAATGAAAGTGTTAAGATATCATCTTCCATAATGACAGAAGGCACAAATCCTTCCTCAACATATCAATTAATGATATGTCAATCTTGAGTCACCCAATTAATCCAACCTCAGCATGAATAGATTTATTCACTATTTTCATAATAAAATATAAGAGTGTTATAAAGACATGAATTTTTGATAATATTAATGTTTAAGGACCATTACACATGCTCACAAATAATAATATCTGATTAAGCGAAAACAAGAACAATTCTTACAGGTAGATCTGTTCTCATAATCTTCCATCATGGTGATTTCTATGTTCAATATTCGTGAGAATAATCTTCATCGTCTTATGAGTACTCACACATGAAGTCCTAAATACTACATATCCCATCATAGTTCATTATCCAACTGTATAGCTTTATTAGGAATATTTTCATAACACTTATTGTTTCTCATCATTGTGGGGAGGTATTATGACATTATCAATGATAAAAATAGTCTAGGATATTATTATTTTAATTCCATGAAAATAAATGAAAAATATATAGTAATATGTTTGATTAGTATTCAATACATCGAATATATGTGTAACAAAAGTACAAAATGTTTTTTCTAGGACACCAATTCCAACATTGTTAATGTTAATGAATGAAATTTTTATAGGATTATGATTTTCAATTTTTTACCCAATAGGAAATAGAAATTTTGTATTAGATGCACATATAATGAAGTCACATAATTATGTCATGTGTGAATCTGGGGATTCCATGAGAGAAAAGGAAGATCTCTTAGTGATTCATATATATGTGGGGAAGTTTAGAGGAATGGGTTTCATTTTCCAAATGAATTTGTAGTCATCTTTGGTTTATTAGTTGGAGGAGTCCCAGTTGGGGGATTTTTAAGTGGATGTCTAGAGAGATTAGGTTTTTTTGGAAATCCCCCTATTGGTTCATTTGAGGGTGGGTATCAATGGTTGTTTTTGGAAATCATTTTTATCCCTTTAATGATTTAAGAGAAGGTTATTTATGTGTTCCAAAGCTCACCATTGGTTGTACATCCTGGTGTGAAAAAAGATGTACCAATCCTTGAGAGATCAATTTTAGTGGTCTGGGTAGATTCATATAGTTGTAGAGTTTGTTTCCCAATGTTTGGTCTGCCAGAAGGTGAAGATCAGGCACCACATTCCCGATTGTATTTTCCTGCCATTATATTTTCTCCGGGGAAAGTGAGAGGACTTCTCAATATACTTCGCTACTATCATACCTTGAACCCAATGAGGCTTCAATGTCATATGGGTGGTAGTGTATTTCTAGAAGAAATTATCTCACATTATAGAGATTATGGAGTTGAGATGAGTGGTTTTTTTGACAACAGAGTATCTAAATGAGGTTGTTTGACCCAACAGAGTCACAAACATGATCATATCTAATCAAGATCCTCATTTTACGGACTATGTATGGAGATGTTTCATATATGATTTTGGATTATTGTTATGCCTTCACACTTCCTTTCATCCATAGTTGGATTGTCAGAAAATGTAGATCATCCAAACCCTTGAAGACGTGTTTCACACTTTTTTCCAAGATATAGGAGGTTCATGGATGAGGTACCCTCCCATGGTTGGGATTTCATACAAAAATAGTTTCCACTCTACCATAAGTATGGTGATGTTCAAATATTTGTATTGCTGGAATTTCTATTCCATTTTAATAGATTGGGGATAAAGACACTAGTACAAATTATATTTATCATGATGCATTTTTCACATTAGTTCTTTATAACCAATATAAAATTCACAATGATTTTATTATCTAAATTAGTTTCTAGATAACCATCCTTGAAAGTTAGTATTATCATGTCAGTTTCTAAAAAATTGAAGTTGAAATTTATTTTATAATATTAGTTTTTTATAATTTCCTTAAAAAATAGTTTGTCACCTCAGTTATTTAATAACCTATGTGAGATAGCTTTTAAAATTTTATCAGAAGTTGGATTGACCCTTTTTAGCTTATTTTTTTCCCACAACAACTGTCTCAATTCTCTAACATTGATTCAGAAACACTACATTAATTTTATCCAATAGACTCTAATATTCAATTACCTTCTTCATCCACACTAATGTTTAATTATCCTCAAAATTTGATTATTGATCCACTTCCTAACCACCTACCTCAGTGTATTTCTCCTTTATAGTTTTACAATAGATCTGATAATCTCTCTAATAATCCTCATGTATTCACAGTCTACTCTTAGTCAATCGTACCATGAATTATACCTTGAAAATTTTTATCTTTGCAAAAAGAAATTTAGATTTTTTGGGTATCATTTTGATTATATTCTATTTTAAATGTTATTTAACAAAATTTGTTTTGTACACAAATTTATTATTCATTACCATTTAAATTTGAAATGATTCCAATTTTTTATTTTAATTATATTTATTTTATTTTCCTTTCTAATTATTTGAAAATATTATCTATTTTTTAGTGTATATTATATTCTGTTATATATATATATTATGACATTATTTTATCTATAAAATGATTTTTTCTGTAATAAGATATTTTATTTAAAACTATTGGAAAAATATGATTTGTTTTAGGTGTAGGTCAAAAACAATTTGGAGATAAAATACTATATTTATCATATTTTCGGTGTCGATTTCAACACCACATTTTTTGATACATTGAACGCTAAAAACATATCTTTTGATATACAAACATTGTTGATATCAATTATTTGAATCTAGTAGGAAATGAGAAATTAATATAATGTAATAGATTTAATAAATAAATTCATTTTAGTTCAATATGACCCCAAACATTTCCATCCCAGGGTTACCTAATTTTAAGAATCAATTTACAAATTTAACCAATCACATAATTGTGAATTTTTATTGAGTTGATATATTCATACTTTAAAAAGACTCTTAATAGTATAATTATACATTAAAAATTATATACCCTTATACTAATTCTCATATGATGCACTTCTTGGTGTAACATGAATATGAAATTTTCTTTATTCAATAATAATTCACTTAGGGTAACCAATAAAATAAAAATAAAACCTATTTTAGGTTATTTAAAACCCTATTTTCTGTAATGTGGTCAAAGAGAAAATTTTACCTACTGTTAATTTATAAAATTTATCTCTTTTAAAGAAATATTACCTTTCATTACACAAATAATATAATAATCAAATATAATATTTTTATTTCTATGAAATTAAATCATTCAATGTTAATATTTTCATCCAAATTTTATTATTATTCTCTAAAAGTTATTTTTTAAATGTCATTAGAGTTATTGTTAATGTAAGAAATTTTTTCCCTTTCAGTGTCTTAACTTCATCCTACATATGGCTTTGATGGTGACTACTAATTTTTAAAATAATTCTATACATAATCTCATTTCTTAAAAAACCTCATTATTCTAATTAATTATCCAATAACATTTTTCATTTTTTTACTTTCAATTCAATGAAATATTTACAGGATATTTTAATAAAATTAGTCCCTCTTCTTTTTCTTTTAGTTATTCTATCTTATCATGTAAGCCTCTCTTCTACACATTATTGATATTAATTTATTTCCTTTATTTTATATTTAATATTATAATCATTCCAACTAACATTAAATTTCATCTCCAATGTTATTAAATTCTTTAATAATATCTATAATTGAAAATCATATCAAAATTTTATTGCTGAATAAAACCAAAAGTGTTCTTCTTTATTATCATTGAAATAATCTGTTATTCCCCCATATAACTCATTCAAATCATTAATATAATCATTTTAAAAGAATTTTTTTGATATTTTTTATAAATAATAATGAATCTATGTTATATTACTACACTTAAAATAAGTGATTAATTTGAGGTGGGTTTCAGTTCTTTTTTTGGAATTTTTTAAATAAAATATTCCTAAAAATTTTATGTTTTATATCTATGCCTAATATATATATATATGATGATGTTAAAAATTATACATATCAAGGATAATTTAATATTTCATGGTTTTAATCCATTTAACAACCATTGGATCTGGCATACAGAAAAAAGGAATAATTTCAGATCGGTTTATAATGAGGATTTGCAAGATGATCAGTCTAATCAGATTGAATATATAATTCTTGATATAGAAGTAAATTCAATTGAGAACGAAAGGAAGATTGTGAATCTATATGGTGGTGATAAAAGACAATTGTATTTGGGTTGTACAAAATTTATGGTTTATCAAAGGTGTTAAGATTGATCAACATGAAAGAGAAAAATGGACAGACTGACAAGATTTTTATAGAGTATCTACAATTTATGAAAGAAATTTTCCTTAGAATAATGATCTCCTGGATTAAGATTATAATGTGAAGACAATACTATTCTTATTGGGATTGGGGAATTATAAAATACATGAATTTTTAAATTAATAAGTTCTATATAATAAAGAATATGTATTTTTTTCTGGGTGACCTAAATATGGGATACTATGTTATAAGTTGAATGAAAAATAACTAGATTATTTTGATGTTACAGATATTTATGCCTGGGAATTTTTAAATATTCTTAAAATTAATTTTTTGAAATATTAATTTTGAAATTAAAATGATGAAAAATGGATCATATTTAATGTAGATGAGTGTATATGTGATAGAAAATTATAGCATCCAACTGATTTTTCAGATTTGAAGAAAATTGTTCAACAATTTTATATATTCAGAAACAAATCTGGAAATATTAGACATGGACCGTGCATAGATGGAATTAAGATATATTGAATAATTTTAAGTACACATAGTCCATGGTATGTTTTATTTTTAAATTTTAACATATCTCTAGAATTTTATATGATTTGAAAATATGTCTTGTTGAGATTAATGATATCTGGACCAAAACAACCTAGAAATTAAATTTATGTTTTCTTGTCACCATTAATTGATGATTTGAAAATTTTAGGAAGGTATTACGTTGTATGATTGTTTTAAATATAATATTTTCAACTTCATTCAATGATTATATTCACTATAAATGACTTTCCAATATATGGATGTTCTTCTGGATACAGTGTTATGGGGTATAAAGCTTGTTGAATTTTTGAGCAATGGGCTTAATATTTTCAACAACAACTTGGTATAAAAATAATATACATGTTTCATCATATTTTTTCTTTTTATGGATATCTCTTATCAAATATTAAAAAATGCATTCAATGGATCTCGTGAATTTTATATTTCTCCCTAACATTTTACCATCAATCATTATTTTGAGAGGGTGAAAACCATTGACGTGGAATTAAAAAATATGAAAAAATATGGTAATCATAGAAATAGTTAGATGAAACAGTCCATTTTTTAGATATAATATTGGATATATCATGAGTTCAAACATAACATTGATTTCAAACATATGGGGAAGAATATATGTGAATAATTGACTAGAATAATGTTACAGATTAATGGAAATAAAAAAGATGGGATGAATAAAATATTAGAATTACTCCCAATTAGAATAAGATTGGAGTTAGCTCCCACTCCAGATGGATGGATAACATTCCTACCCTTATCATGTAATAAATTATCCAAGAAGGATAAAAATATCATTTTTCATTATCATCATGGTATTAATATTCCATAGGGTTATTCTTCAAATGATTTTTTTTATTCTTTTATGGATTTGAAGTTCACATTTATGAAATATCATGATTATCATATCATTATTCCACATCTCCTACAAGTTTCATTTCATGGAATATTTCTTATCCATGTTATAAGGACTATCATAAAGGTTTTTTATTTATTTAAAATAAATTTCTAATATGTTTATTGATCTGAATGATTTGAAAAAATTAGAGAACATAGTTTCCATAATTTTCAGTTGCAATTGTATTTTAATATATCTTTTTCTAATATCATTGTGCATTTAATGATTAATTTCTGTGAGAAATATTTCTTTGTTTACCTATATATCTACATTGGATGTATCCATCTAAAAGGAATATGAAGATATTGAAGTGGTATGTCAAGAATCCTTATCAACATGAAGCCTACATTGTTGAGAAGAATAATTTTATCTAGGTTATAGTATTTTGTACAAGCTACATGTTCAAAATAGAGCACATATGTTTTCCTATATATTTCTATGAATGTGTAAATTATGGGGAAAATGGATTATGTGGATTGAAGGTGAAATCAATGATAGTTGAACAGACAACAAAGGTACATTTATGCATCATGACTTGCATAGATTATTCTCATACATATATAAAATTTCATATTATTGTGTTAAAATAATATAATCCAGCAAAGAAATATATATTGATTTTGAATGCACAGAAAAAAAAATTCCTTCCTTTAATGTGACTATGCTTGGTAGATTAGATGCATTAGAAACATTGAGTTTTATAGTGGGTATTCATTGTTGAATTTTGATAATCTGGTTTGGGTATGACATTAATGGATATATAATTCATACAAAGGATCATGAAAATATATGTTCATTTCAGAATATTGGTGTATTGGTGTTCCCAAAAGAAATACATTTTTTTATAGCTAAATTCAAAAACCATATCTACGAATCTAGTTCATATTATGGAGTATTTGAAGAAATCAGAGAGTTTGATTACATTAAATTTCATGTTCGTGTGTTTAATTACAAATGGTTTACTAATAAAAACAGTGCCAATAATGATTAATTTTGAATGACACTAGTTAATCAAAATATATTAGAATACACCAGGGATTCTAATGGAAGATGACGTATGATATACTTTATCCTATAAAAAATGTCCACATATTCAAATTTGATATTGGATTTTTATGAGATTCCAAGGGATGATTTCATTTTTAGGCTTGCAATGACTGTGATTATTATTTAAAAAGTATTCATGGAATTTGTAACTAGAGATTAGTTGGGCATCAACACGATGACTATTTTTACCATGCTAGTCGATCATCATAAAAATTTTCATTATTTTAATTCATTAAAAACCTATAATTATGTTTTCTTTCATTATTCATCTTTACACAAATTTTACATAGAATGAAAAGATAGTATTATACGTATTTATAGAAGCATAATTTATTTCACCTTTAGAGAAGAAAATGAATATTTTATAAACACTAGTTTATACAGATGAAAGACATCAATATAATGAAATTATAAAAATAGTATATGCTTCCATATCTCCTAGATTATGAAACGTATATCTCATAAATTGTTATATGTATCTTAAAATAATAACTAATCACATTAAATTTTCTTATAAATCACCAGACATTTGATGATGGATTTTCTTCCAAGAGAGAAAATACTATATTGGTTATGATCTATCCATGGTGATGTGAGATAGAATTTTAATATTGTTTCAAACAGGTAAGTTTTAATATTTTAATACTTTTTTATATTATAGTGAAATTTAAATTTATTTTATTCATATTATTTTTAAATATGGAAAGGTATTTCTCTAGAGAGAAAATAGTAAATAGGATAACTAAAATCAGATATGTAAATGTAAGGGCGAATATTAATTTACAATTACTATATTTTTGATAAAGTACATAAAAAAATTATTTTCAATTGAAAATTTATTTTAAAAAAAAATTATAAAAAAGAATGATTAATGTAATGTGAAAACATTTTTTAGATTTATCTATGATATAATGTAAACTAGGAAAGTTATGAAGTCCCATAAGGTTATATGTTTTATAAACATTTCATTTAGTTTTTCATTCATTTTATTTTGGATATATGATAAATTTTTTCTTTTTAATTCTTAACTATTTGATTACACTCATCCTTATTCAAGATTAGATCTAATAAAATTATAAATATAATTAGAGAATCATTTAACACATTACATTGGAATTTTTATTATTTTTAATATACATTGTAAACATGAAAATTCAAATTGTAAATTTTTCTATTTCTGTTGTGTTTCTACTACTAATTTTTTGATTTTTTTCTATTTTATTTCCTGCTGTGATGTTGAGAGGGGAAAATATGTGAATTTTATTTTTAAATATATATTTTCAGGTTTTTTATATCCAATGTGAAAACATAATAACAGTACATACCACATTGGGTTTCTAGAAAAAACAATGGGGAAAACAATTTTCTCATAGCTTATTTATTAAATGATTTGAAAATATGTATTCCACGTCAGTTTTTCGAAAAAAAAAATGATGTGTTAAATGATTTATCACATCAAATATTTAATGACTGATGTGAAAAAATTCCTCTATTATGAATTTATAGTTTCTATTTTTATTTAATGATTTTAAAAATTGATTTACAACATTGCAGGAAATAACATCCCGCACTAACTGATGTTTAAAATTAAGAAATGATATGAAAATTCCTATTTTCCACTAGTGATAGTTGACAATAATTGAAGAAAATGTAATGTTCCGGACCCTCCTAGTCCATTAATTCACCAAATTTTAGTTTTTTGGGAGTCTTGGACACCATCGGTGAGTCTAGAGGGTGTTAGTGTCGGTGGATGGGTGTCACTATGGTGTAACCAATTAGTTACATCAATTGGTACCACATATTGATGCCACTAACTATCCTCAATCGGTGTCTCAATGATCGGTGTCACACCCTAATAGTGCCATAAAGGGTTGTTGGGGTTCTTTACCTAGTTTTTTTGTAACATATATTTTAAGATTTGTTACCAATTTTAAAGAGATTCAGACCATTTTAATGCTGGTAAAGGATATATTCAATTCCTTAAGAGTGGGAGACCCTTGAATTACCAAAACACGTGGCATTTTAATCAGTTTCACACCCTTTTCTATGTCTCCAGTCATGTACCTATTATGAATTTTTTCAGTTTAAATGTAACTTATCAACTCTCTCTTTTGTAATGATATATCTCGATGTCTCAGAGGGAATTCTTAAATCTCAATTAATTCCAACGTGTGCAACTTCCCAGCCACGTGGTCGAACCAAGATCCACTTTTCATGCTCTTCGAGATTTTATATCCCGTAAACTCTAGGATCATGGAATTTTTATCACACCAATATATTATTCCTTGGTGTCTTTATTTTCCATTAGTGCGCTTGTAGTCCCTCTTCTGGAGATGATTCGTTCATGTATGAAAGCCAACTTGTTTGGTTCTTCTGGGAGCTTCCTATCGCGTGACCCCAATTCTTGGTGCAAGGTGATATCCTCGATCTTCGATCATCCATGAATGGGTATATCCTTCGTCTCACTTTACTGTGCATCATGAAGGATGGGTATGTGGATGTTCCATCGGGACCTAGATTAAACAAACTTTAATGAAGATAATAAATTGACTTTTAAAGAGTAATGGGGTGTGAAAGTTGATGATGTTGTTTTATTTTACCTTTGTTTTTATATTGTAAATTGTATGGGCTCATGTCCACTAAAAATTGAGGTTGTTGGTAGTCCTTTCTTACACACTAATGCTGCTCTATTTTCTAGATAATATTGTGATTAAATGACTATAACATGGAAAATGATTAATCATGTAAACATGGTTGACTATGTGGATTTATGGTTGATAAGAACCCTTGTATAATCACCCCGGTTAGTCAAATGGATATAATTAACTTAATTATTGGTGTTGGATAAATCTGAACACATATTGCTCTGTTATGGTGATATGCCTTGTTGTTCTGTTTGATATTTTTGGGGTGATGTTGAGGGTAATTAATCCTCTGGTTGGGAGGTTGTTAATTGTCAATCGGAGGCAATGTGGAGCCAGTTGTCAATTTTCTGGACCCGGTATGTTTGGTCTTGGTTTAGTTCTAGTACATCGAGGGATATCACGGATCCCATTTTGATGTTGTTACTTGCATGAGAATTGGAAGAAAATAATTAAATACCTTCTTAGATGTTTTTCATTCAGATGTTGTTTTGGCTTGTGGTTATGCCTGTTAGTTTCCTAGTAGTGAAGTAATATTTAATGGAATCCATTTAACATGATAACAATAATGGATATTATAGGGAAATAGTTTTCCAAAAATGGGTTGTGCTTTTGTTGTGGTTGTGGTGTACCCATGCATGTTAGAGTAACAGCAATAGTGGTTGTGTGTGAGATTTTAGTTAGTTTCAGGTCCGCTAGGTTGGGATGAGTGCTTGTTTACCTATATGTATAAAATTTAGTTCTTGTGTTTCTTATACTCACCCTACACATGTTCAGTACTTCATTCCAAAAACCCCCTATATCATAGTGGAGGATTCTTTTCACAAAATTTCTATGAGTGGATAGTTATTATCTCCTTTCTACTCCCTCTACCAGGTATCCCAAGACTCATCACCCTGGCTGTGATGGCCTAAGGATCATTATGGTCAATTAATCTTCAGGCAATGGAAGCATGGTGGTTGGCCTTGGTGTGTGCGAGAAGGTTTGTTTCCCAAGCACCTTTGGGATGAGGCCTAGGTGTCATTGGGTGTGGTAGTGTTATTTGAATCCCATGTGTATTTAGGTGTAAATGTGGTTGTTGTGGCCCAGGTGTCTTCGAGCGTGGAAGTTGTTGTTCTGGATTAGGTGTCTCTAGGTGTCGTGGTGGTTGTTTTGGCCCATGTCTCTACAGGTGTGTTTGGGCGTGGTTGTGGTGGCCCAGGTTTGTGCGGGTGAGGTATAGTAGTGGGACTATAGCGGAACTTGTGGGGGTGGTCTGATGCGTAGGATGATCTAAATAAGTAGTGGTAAAATGGTGTGGGGTACCAAAATATTGATGTCTTATTACTATGATTTTACCTAACTTGCATTATTTGGGGAGTGTACCTTGGTGAGGCTGTGAGGAATGTTCTCCTTGATAGGTGTTTTGGTCACCTAGATTTTCTCATGGGGAATTAGAATGTATCCCCACATATGCATGAGAGCTTTTGGTTTCCCTAATGAATATACCTGTATACTCACCCTATGTATATAAAATTGCATTCCAATTTCTAGGAGGACATTGAAGACCATATCAGACATTACTAGCTCAGGTGCTAGGATAGTTTTCATCGCTTATTTTAATTATTTTTGGTACATCCCTTCACAATTTTCTTTATTTTTTATCACTTTATTTTGAACATGCATGTGTAAAACGGGTTTTTGGATTTACATTTACATTTAGTATTTCTAGTTTTTTGAGAGTTACCATCTTATCACTTGATCTTGTTATAAAAAAGGGTAATGCCTTCAATATTATGTGAGATTCTATACCCATGGTATTAGTATCCACTCTTGGGAATATTAAAGGTGGGATTTAGGGGTCATTATCTCTCATTCAACATGAAGAAGGAAGGGTCTGGCAGTTTGATGTCCTCTTCCCCATCTTGGAGAAGGCGGGACATGACATAATGGTATTAGAGGGAGGTTGAGATATATGATGGTGTTTATGGTTAGGAACAGTGAGGATTGCATGGGATGGTATGGCAACAATGTTATTAAATCTTGGTATGTGATATAGGCTATGGAAGATGGGCTAGGACATTGGATTTTAGGGCCCCTCATTCTCTGATTCAAGGACTTTGGACCTAATATACAACAAAGTGTGGCTACACTGATTGTAGGTTACAATCACAAGGAAATGTAAAGGCATCATAATCACTTGTGTTATCGTGTTTTTTGGGTGTTTTTGGGATATAAAATAAATAAAAAGATTAAGAAAAATTTAGAATTGATCTTCTACACTACTTAGGCTTAGGCATTCCTTGTTTACCTTGCAGCTATGGAACACATATGATCTCCATGAGTAGTGCGTTCAGTCAAGGCCCAGAAGGTTGATTTAATTGATTAATAGAGGGATGATAGAGAGTATGAGGATGAACAGTGTAACAAAATGCTTCATGCCTTTTATCAGTTGACCCTCGATATGTACGATGGTAGCATCTCGGACATGGGGACAAAGAACTGGCTCGAGGAGATGGTGATCACATTCTGGTTGATCCAAGCTCTGAGAGGGTACTAGGTTCCTCTAGATATAAAACAGATGTGGGGAGAGGCATTTCATTTGTGGATGCTTTATCTCAGGGAGAATATGGAAGCTGTGTTTTCATGTATTGACTTCTTGAAGGAGTTTTGGGCGGAATTCCATTCTTCCACGATGAAGGCCAAAAATAGAAAAGTGTGTCTATCCCTCCAGCATGGGAGTATGAATGTGAGGGAACTGTGGATTAATTTCATGGATCTTTTTTGTTTTTCTCTGGATATTTTTTCGGATGAGGAGACACATGCAAGATGCTTATAGGAGGAACTCTGGCCATCTCTTAAGTATAAAGTTACTCCCTTCACTCTAAAGACGAACATGGAGGTTCCAAATAAGTCTAAAGTTGTAGAAAGGATGCACACATTAGGATGTGTGCTGCATGATGGGAGCTAGTTTAGTTCATCAAAGGGGAAGGCCATCAATATCAGGCCTCCAGAATCAGGCCCTACTAGGTTTCAGTCGGTGAGGATCATGACTCAGCAGTTCCAGTTTCAATCTCTCGGTCCTCTCCCTTTCTCTATAGGCATAGGACTGAGGATCATTAACTGTGGATGCCATGGGAACCATCAAAATTAGCTCGATGTATGAGTGCAGTACAGTGGGGTTTGGAAGGTTCAGTTCCCAACGCAGCAGTAGCAGTTTATAGCTAGGCCCTTCCAGCAACAGGACCAGTGAGCTCTCGCTCCACCGAGGGTAGACAGTGCGAGAGGCGGCCGACCTTAGGGTGCTCCTTAGGGACCTTGACTAGGGTGTGATCACAGAGGTTTCCAATAGCTGAGGGGAAGAGGAGTTGGGTATGGATTGTTTCACACCGTAGGGGCAGAAGTTTCAATAGTGTCAGAGGACATTCAAGGTATGATCATTCTGTTTAGTACTATTGCATGTGCCTTGTTTTATTCAGGAGCTTCACACTCCATTATTTCACCTAGTCTAACCCATCCCTTGGGTCTAGATGTAGAGATAATTTTCATTCCCCTGGTATTTAGTACTCCAGTTAGGGGTTAGACCATCCTTTTTGATGTTTGTAAAGGATATAGGATGATGTTAGGGCCACATCAATCCTTTGGGGATCCTATTCTACCAGGAAATATAGGAATACAATGTCATCCTAGGGATTTAATGGCCGTTTCTATGCATGATATCACCGACTGCTTCTGGAGTAGGGTCGTGTTCTTATATATTGGCGTCTAACAAGTAGCTTTCATTGGTGAGAAGGGTTTGGAGGAGGGTATCCAGCATATGAATCCCCTTCTTACCTTGTTAGTCAATCAGTTAGTGGAATCGGCAGACTCAGAGATGGTAGAAGTTCTAGGTTTTTTAGGGAATTCCAGGATGTCTTCCCTAAAGTGGTTATAATTCTACCCCCTCGACATTATATTGAGTTCGATATAGACATAAAACCCTATGCCCATCTAATTTAAATGTCTCCCTATCAGATGGTGCCTTCTATGTTGCATGTGTTGTGGATTCGGGTTGATGACCTAATGAAGAAGGGTTTTATCTGACCATGTTTATCATCGTGGGGTGCTCTAATAATATTCTCCATGAAGGTAGATGGTGGTCCCAGGTTGTGCATAGTCTACCAAAGATGGAATCGGGTGATGTTCATGAACTTTTATCCCATCCAAAGGATCGACAAACTTTTGGTCCAGTTTAGGGGATAAGGATGGTGCTATAAGATCGACCTATGGTCTAGATATCAACATTTGAGGGTGAAAGAGGGTGGAATTGAAAACACTACTTTTAGGTGCATATATGGGCAATTTGAGTTCGGGGTCATGTTGTTCTGTGTTATGGCCACCACAACTATGTTCATGGGGCTCATGAACTCTATTTTCCATGAGTATCTTGACAATTCAGATGTCATGTTCATCATTGACATCCTGTTCTACTCAAGTTCTGAGCAGGATCACAGTGAACATTCGAGGATAGTTTTGGAGGTTCTCCAACACCACCTTCCCTACGAGACATTGTTCAAGTGAATGTTTTAGACCTTATAGGTACACTTCCTTGGACATGTGGTGTCCTAGTAGGGAATAATAGTGGGAATGTTGAATTTTGTAGTTGTTTTTTGATGGTAAGCTTCAAAAAATGTGGTAGAGGTTCTTAGTTTCCTGGGACTAGAAGGTTAATACCGAAGGTTCATACTCGACTTTTCTCAAATTTTATTACCTTTTATGGACATGAATAGAAAGTACCAGGATTTTGTGTGGATTCAGTAGTTCTATACATATTTTATTTATCTAAAAGGTAATTTATTCAGCGCCTTAGTGCTTAGGTTGCCAACGGAAAGGGTCACATTTGAAGTATTCTATGATTCTTCCAGTCTAGGATTGGGGTGTATGTTGATGTAGCAGTGGGGAGATATTTCTTTTAGATTGTGTAAATTACATCTAAAAAAACATAAATATGACACCCATAACCTGGAATATGAATCATTTGTGTTCGCTCTGATTTTGTTGCGGCATTACCTCATCGGGGAACATTTCATAGTCTTCATAGATCACAAGAGCCTGAGGTATGTATTCTCCCAACGAGACCTGAACTTGCAGAAGTAGAGGTGGTTGGAGTTTCATTATGACCCTGGCATCGATATCTCATAAACCATAGGAATGGGGAATATTGTGACTGATGTGTTGCATAGGAAGTCATAGAAGGATGTTGTTTGTGAGTTAGCAGATGCTTTGAATGTAATGGAGGATTTGGTTTCTTTACATCTAGGCATGAGCGTGGAGAATGGTAGAGGATTTCTATATCAGATAACAATGAATTTGTACATTATATGGAAGGTGGAGTAGTATCAATGGGAAGACTCATAGGCTGAAGTGATGTGTGACCATGTTAGACACGGTGATGCTCTAGAAGGATGGTAAGAGGATAGTCAGAATCAGATGTTGTTTGGTGGGAAGCTATTTGTCCTAGTAGTGATGCACGAGTGATTTCTCAGTTATTTCCATAACTCAACCCTTCTGGTGCACCCAAAAGATTCCAAGATGTACTAGGGCTTGGGAGGTTAGTTTTTTTCCCTGTAGTAAAGCACGAAGTAACAGAGTTCATGGAAAACTACCTCGTGTGTCAGTAGGTGACGGTTGAACACCTTGTTACCGGTTGTCTATTTCATCCATTATATGTTCCCGAGTGGAAGTGGTATGATGTATTTATGGAATTTGTTGCATGAATACCCAGGGCTGAGGGAGGCTATGATTCCATTAGGGTATTGGTGGACTAATTTATGAAATCGTCTCACTTCATAGTGATTAAGGAGTCGAGCCCAGTGCGTTCCTTAGTACAGAAGTACATGGGTGATGTTGTGCAGCTTCACAGAGTTCCTAGAACCATTTTTTCAAATTGGGATACACTCTTTACATCAAAAGTCTTGAAGTTATTACTATATTCTTTTGGCACCCAGCTATGCCTAAGCACTTCTTTCCACCTTCAGACAAATGGGAAGAAAAGGATGACTATCCAGACATTGAAGGATATACTGTGAGCATGTGTTATGGACTTTATAGGGTCATCTCTATGAAACATTCTTCTGGTAGTGTTTTATTACAATAATATCTATCACTTAACCATTGGAATGGAAACATTTGATACCTTTTATGGTAGATCATGTTGTTCACCTGTGTGCTAGATAGAGGTTTGGGAGGCAGGTGTTATTGGCCCAGAAGTGGTGCATAACACGACAGAGAAGGTTCATCATGTGCGTTAATGGATGAAGGTAGCTTAGGATGGGTAGAATTCATATACCAATCATAGGGGGAGACCCTTGGAGTTCATGGTTTTGGGCCACGATTTATTAATGGTCTCCCCTTGGTGTTGACAAAATAGTTTCCGAAGGGGGGGGTAAGCTTTTTCTCAGGATCATCGGACACTTCTAGGTGTTTGGACAAGTCGAAGAAGTGGAATATCAACTTGGATTACCCCCATATATGGTTATGATCCACAGCGTCTTTCAGGTATCTTAGCTCCGTCAGTAACTACATGATGACTCCTATGTCCTCAACTAGGGAGAGTTGGATATCGAGGACTGTTGGACCCTTCATGATATTGTATTTTTCTTAACCACAAGTAATTTCAATATATGAATTCATATATTTCATTGCTTTTTTAATATCTATATGTGAATCAATTTTTTCAAACAACACCATATACATTACTTAGTCAATTTCTTCTAAGTCAGGAATCTGTTTGTTTAAAAATATATTTCTACATATACTTTGATTAACAATTCATCTTGTAATGGTTTATGCAAGACAGACTCTTTAAAATATTTCTTAGACCGAAGACAACACACCGAAACAGAAGACGACAGACCAAAACCGAAGTTGACAGACTGAAACCGAAGTCGACACACCGAATATGACACTCCAAAGATGACAGACCGAAACTAAAGTCGACAGACCGATGCCGAAGTCGACAGACCAAAACCGAAGTCAACAGACCAAATTATGACTCACTGAAGGTGACAAACCAAAACCGAAGTACGACAAACCAAAGTATGAATGACCAAAGTCGACACACCGAAGATGACACCCCGCAGTTGACAGACCGATGTTATCAAATCGAAGCCAACAACCCAAAGATTACTCACCGATTGATATAAACAACTTCTTCCATTTTATGAATTCAAATTAATTTCTAATTTTCATATGTAGACAAATTAATGTCTCTGACATTAATTTAATGTTTTCTGTTGGAAAATCCTTAGACAAGTACGAGGTACATGCACAAGAGAAGATAGTTATGTCTAGAGGATCGTGGAGTATAAAAGGACCTCATCTTTAAAGAAAAAGTTGGCGTGGAGATAATATGAGTACACACAGAGACATACACAATTGAGAGAATATTAAAAGAGAAGAACACACATTGAACTTGATGAACACTTATACACATCAACAACAAAAGTTCAAAAAGGAGATTCAAGAGCCCCTTGAAATACTCTCGCATTCAAGTTGAACACCTATACTAGAAGTGACGAAACAAAATCATGACACTCTGTTTTCCAGAAAACTTCCAGAAAAGGACTCAATGATTCATCTTCTTCAATCTAAATGAGTACAGAGATACTTTGACAACACACAAGAGAATTCTAAACTCCTCTATGTATTCTTTCTTTGTTGTGATCATATTTTTCTTTACATTACGAGAAGTGTCAGCTTCTGTCTATTTTGACCCACACTGTCTCATGTGCTGAACTGAAAGATTTCTAAATCCTCACTCAATATCTCCATTACAATCTTGTATCCCACTGAGGATACTGGTAGAGGTCAAGGGTGACCTAGACAGCCTGTGTGCTATTGGTTTTTTTTTCCGACGTAGAACTGTTGTAGAGGTCTAAGGACCTAGACAGTCTGTGCACTGTTGTAAAACCCCAATCCTGGGTGTGGATCATAGTTTATATAAAACTATTTGAGAGGACTAAGTCTCTACTCAAGAATGAACTTCTTGTTTAATAACTTTTTTTCATTTTTCCTTTGTTAAAACTATTTTGAATTTTCCGTTGCTAAGTGGTTTAAAAATAAATCTGTTTTAGAGTAACTCTGATAGTTAAACTAGCAAGAGTTTGTATTATTTTTAAACTAGTAGGTTAGTTTCAAAAGATAATCTAATCCTTAGATTATATTAACTTATAACTAATCAATCCCTTGAGAACCTAACTGAACCTTTACAATATTACAAATTTACTACAGTTTATCTTGTTATTTTAATTGGGGGATTTTAATGCAGGTCTTTTAAATAGAAAATTTTAATTGGAACTCAATTCACCCCCCCCCACTCTTGAGTATCCACTCCAACCAACATTTGGTATCAGAGGTTGTTTATTTTCAAGTTTTTCAAATTATTTTCAACTGTGATTTTTATTGTATCTTAATGATCTTAAAATTTCTGTCATATCTAATTTTTCATTTATTTAAAATTTGAAGTAAATATGGAAACTAGAGTTAAGGGTTATACTACATAATGGCCACCTTTCTTTAGTGGTAATAACAATTCTTAGTGGAAGTTAAAAATGAAAATTTATCTAGAGATTATTGAACCTAAAATCTGGGACACAATCTAATAACAACATACACTACCTTATACTGCTAGGGATACATGGTCTCAATTGACTAAAGCTACATATAATAATAACTGTATAGAAATGAATTCCTTGTAATGATCATTATGTGATGATGTATTCAATTGAATATCTACTTGTAAAACTTCATAAGAAATTTTGGATACATTAGCTATTTCTCATGAGGGAAAAACTAATGTTAAATAAATGAGACTAAATATATACACTATTAAATATGACAATTTTAAAATGAAGCATGATGAACCTATCTCAAAAATTTATCTCTGGATCAATGAGATAGTGAACACTTTGAGTTTTCTTGGGAAACCCGAGTACAATAAAGAATATATCATGAGACTGCTCCAATGCTTACCTGATAGATGGTGGAGAACTTCTGTTTCCATATGAGAATCTTGTGATATAAGCAAGCTACCAGTGATGGAACTATTTGGAAGAATTATGATGTACGAGGAAGAACATAAGGTGAATCAAGAAGTAGATGATGAACCAAGGAAGAAATCAGTAGCATTCAATACTACTACCTCAAAGAGAAAAAAAAAAGAAAAACTCAAGTTCTTGTAGATAGCTCCACTAGTGAAGAGTCAGATTCAAATAGTGACGAGGATATGGATCATCTTTCTAGAAGGTTAAAAAATTTCTAACGAAAGAAAAAATTCTTTAGGATGTCAAACTACAAGGTAAAGTATGATAGTAAAGGAAAATGGAAGAATTATAGAAAATGGAATGACAACTCAAATGAAATAATCTACTATGAATGCAAATGAAAAGGTCATGTGAAGGCAGACTATCCCAAGATGAAATTCAAGAAGAAATACGAAGACAATGGAAAAGGCTATAAAAAAGGCTATGAAAGTTACCTAGAGTGCTTCAGAAGACAACTCCAGTGGATCTGATGCTCTTGATAGTGAACAGAACAATCATGCCAACTTATGTTTCATTATAGAAACATCTGAGGTAACACTTAACTTTCCAATACATAATGCCTATTATTCTAGGAATAAGAGTGAGTTACAAAATGATGAAGATATGAATAAGGATGAACTATTTGAATATTGTGAAACTCTTGAGGATAACATTAATGATCTAAAAAACAATATAAATCATTAATGATATACCATGATTTAAATGCAAATTATAAGTCTAGTCTGGATGTTGAGAAAGAAAAATATGCTCAGTTGATAAAAGAAAATACCGAACTCAAATTATCAAATGAACAATTAAAGAAAGATCTTGAAAAATTTACTACCGTTAGATACAACCTGACTCAGTTTCTAAGACAACGGATTTCCCCAAAATATATAATTGGTCTAGGATATCAGCCTAGACAGATAAGGATCATTAAAACTAAATTTATTCCCAAATATAGACAGTTCACTACTAGTTCAAGTAATAGACCATTTATTGAAAAAAAATCTCTAAAGGACCAAACAATGTTTGTATTTCAATAAATATATCTACTTATTCTATGAAATCTATTAGATAAGTATGGGTTCCAAAAATATTACTTGCTAACCTCTCCGGACCCAAGAAAATCTGGGTACCAAAGTTACCCCATGTCTAATTTGTTTTGCAAGGATGTTGCCAAAAGATTTCTTGTAAGACTCTATGGTACATGGACAACAGATGTTCAAGACATATGATAGGAGACTAATCATGATTTAGGAGCCTAATCACGGTTGATGGTGGTCACATAACTTTTGATGAAAATATAAATGAAAAACAATCGCCGGCTTAGGCCAGATCGGTATCCCTAATACAGTATTAATCTCCAATGTACATTTTGTTGATGGATTAAAGTACAATTTACTTAGCATATCTCAATTGTGTGATGATGGTTTCAATTTAAAATTTGATAATGATGCATGTAATGTTTTTAATTCCAAAAATGTTTTAATATTTTCTGCTCTCAGAAATGAGAATTTGTATGTTATTGACTTAAATTATTTAGCTAAGCAAAATGTTTCCTATTTAAATTCTTTTCATAAAGAATCCTGGTGGTGGCATAGAATATTAGGACACTACAATGTGCACTATCATAGGAAACTGACTAGGTAAGGTTTAGTTAGAGACTTACTTAAACTGGAATTCCCACATAACAAAGTGTGCAATACTTTTTAAATTGGAAAGAAACACAATGTTTCTTTCAAACCGAAGAATGAAGTTTCTACTTCTCAAACACTTGATTTGGTTCACATGGATTTGTTTGGACCGTCAAGAGTTTCAAGTTTAAATGGGAATCACTATGTTTATGTTCTTGTAGATGATTTTTCTAGGTACACTAGGATATACTTTGTAGCTCACGAAAGTGAAGCTTGTTCTTATTTTATTAAATAATCCAAGACTGTAGAAATCCTTAGTGGAATTAAAATTAAGACCTTGAGAATTGATAATGGCCATGAGTTTGAAAATTAGTATTTTTAGTCCTATTGCTCTCACAGAGTCTATAGTCACCATTTCTCTTCTCCTAGAACACCTCAATAAAATGGAGTCGTGGAAAGAAGAAATAGGAAGCTTCAAGAAATTGCTAGGACTATGCTTAGTGAATATAATATACATATTAATTTTGAGGATGAAGCTGTAAATACAGCTTTTTATACCATTAATATTGTTTTAATTAGACCTGTTCATAAGAAGACCCCTTATGAACTTTGTAACAATGGGAATCATAAGGTTAACTACTTTAGAGTTTTTGGATACAAAGTCATTATCCTTAAAACTAAATATAATCTTGACAAATTTTTCTCCAAGAGTGATGATGGAATTTTCTTAGGTTAATCATTCTCTAGTAAAGCCAATAGAGTATTCAATAATAAGACCAAATGTGTGGAAGATTCAGTTCATGTTAAGATTAATGAAACTGATCCACATGAACCCAAAAACTCTATTGAATATCTTGAACTAGATATTTAAATTCTGATCCTTAATGATAATGAAAGTGAATCCCCTATAAAAGTGACCATTTTTGGGAATCTTCCAGAATCTATACCCGTTGAATCTAAACAAATAGACAATCATTAGGAGTCTGGTTCAAATTTTCCAGATGTATTAGAACTCTTATGAACCATCCTTTAGATGCTGTAGCAGGTGATTTAAACCGAGGGACACAAACTAGAGCTTCTCTAAGAAACCAGGTTGAACATCAAGATTCTCTTTCACAGCTTGAACCCAAATATATTAATGATCCTATCAATGATGAATTTTGGGTGATGGCTATGCAAGAAGAATTAAATCAATTTGAAAGAAACAATGTCTAGGAACTAGTTGAAAGACCCAAGGACACCTTGACAATCATCACTAAATGTGTTTATAAAAACAATGTTGACGAGTCTAGAAATATAGTTAAGAACAAAACTAGATTAGTTTCTCAAGGTTATATTCAAGAGGAAGGAATAGAATATGTGGAGACCTTTTCACATGTAGCTAGGATAGAGGCCATTAGGATACTACTTTCTTATGAAGCTCATCTAAATTTCAGAATTTATCAAATGGATATCAAAAGTGATTTTCTAAATGGGTATTTATTTGAGGATGTATATGTGGAACAACCCTTGGCTTAACAAATCCCCACTTTTCAAATCATTTTTTTAAACATTCTAAAGATTTATATGGTCTAAAGAAAGCTCCAAGAGCTTGGAATGATAGATTTAACTCATTTCTTATTTCAAAAGGTTTTACTAAAGTAATAGCAGATCCTAATTTGTTTGTTAAAAGGATTTCCAATGATGTTTTAATAGTGGAAAATTATGTAGATGATATAATTTTTTGATCTTCTGAAAATTCATTATGTACTGGTTTTTCAAAAATAATGAAAATGAATATGAAATAATTTTAATGGGAGAACATAAATTTTTCCTTGGATTTCAAATTTGTCAAAATAAATATTGTATTATTTAAAATCAAAGTAAATATACTAAAGATCTTTTAAAACGTTTTTGTATGGAATGTAGTAAAAGGTAGTAATACACCTATGAGTACCACTTATAAGTTGGATGCTGATGATGCTAGAGAATTAGTGGATCAAACCAACTACAGAGGCATGATAGAGAGTCTTCTCTACCTTAGTTCAAGAAGATCTAATATTATGTTCAGTGTATGCATGTCTGATTGCTTTCAAGATAATCCCAATGAATCTCATTGAAATGCTGTTAAATGTATTTTCAAATATCTCAAATATACTCCCAACTTTGGACTATTTTATCCAATAGGACAACTATTTGATTTAATATGTTATTCAGATGCTGACATCACTGGTTTTAAGCTAGATAGAAAAAGCACCTTAGGGACATGTCACATGTTAGGCAAGTCACTGGTATCATGGTGCATCAAAAAAATAATTTTGTTGCATTACCTACTACCGAAGAAGAATACATTGCTACTGGTAGTTGTTGTGAACAAATTTTGTGGATAAAACCCACTTTACTAGACTATGGATATCAATTCAAACATGTCTCCGTTAACTGTGATAACACATCTGCTATTAAAATTTCTAAAAAAACCAATATCTCATTCTAGAACAATGAATATTGATGTAAGACATCACTTTTTCAGAGATCATTATCCAAAGGGTGATTTAACTATTCAGTTTATTGGGACTGAACATCAACATGCTGATATATTCACTAAACCCTTAAATTCTGATAGAATGATTTACATCAGACATGAACTAGGAATGATAAATTTTTAAAATTGATCTTTTTAAAACCGATCTTTGTAAAACTGATCATTTTAAAACTAATCTTTGTAATACCGATCTTTGTAAAACCAATTTTTATAAAACCGATCTTTTTGAAACTGATTTTTATGAAACCGATCATTATAAAACCAATTTTTATGAAACCGATTTTTATGAAACCGAACATTATGAAAATTATTTTTATGAAACCAATTTTTATGAAACCAATCTTTATGAAACTAATTTTTATGAAACATATTTGTATGAAACTGATTTTTATTAATCTGATTTTTATGAAACCAGTTTTTATTAAATCGATTTTTATGAAATCGATTTTTATGAAATCGATTTTTGTGAAACCGATATTCTTAAAACTGATTCGTTGACACCAATACATTTAAGGTATATTGTGTAAATTCGGTGTTCTTCAAGTGAAATGATGCTATTTTAACTTTTTCACTTCGACGCGTTTAAATTTTATGTTTTACGATTTACAATCCCTAAATGATATATTAAGTCCAATCCATCCTGACCATTCACCTTCTCTATAGCCGTAAAGCCTCATGTTTTTTGTCTCTCTCTCTCTCGACTCTCAACCTCTCAACACTATAAGAATCCACAAATTTTCTATCACAAGGACTAAGCGCGCAATGGAAGTGCCTTGAAAATCTCCTCATTCCAAGCGTCAGAAGGGTGAGACCAGCAGGACTGGGAAACCAAGCATAGAAAGTCGGGTTGTTACAACTGAAAAGGAAGTGTCTGATGAGTGGTTTCTGTCAACCAAATCTTTTCTTCTAAAGGTACTGGAATCTCAAGGGTGGCTTAGTTGGTTTATCAATAATGAAAGACCTTATTATCCCCAGCTAGTGAATGAATTCTATCAACATTTAAGTATATCACTAGATGATCTCGAGGCTAAAAAATGAAGTCTATATTAATGGGAAAATAAGTGGTTTTCTCTTCAAAGGTATGGGCTGAATGCTTAGATTTACCTCATGAAGGTTTCTATGCTGACTATCCTAGTAATATTACACCTTCATAAAATTTGTTTTTATATGAAGACTCTCTGAAGGAGATTACTGGAAATGAAGAATCCAGGAGAACTATTTCAAATGAATTTGAAGGAGAAGTGAGACTGCTTTTTAAGTTCATACAACATCAAATCTGCCCTAGGATGGGAGATATCTCTGCGGTGAAATATCAAGATGTGTTCTGGATATTTTTTTAAACTTTTAATAAAGGTGAATCTGTGCATATAGCATATGGTACATATTTCTGATTTGATTAAGCCATCAAAGAAAGCACAGTGTTTTTACTATCCAATAATTATTTCTGCTATGTTGAAGAAATTAGATTGTGTGGAAGATGGAAATGAAATGATAACTGCCTGTAGTGGTTTCTATCTTCAAAAAGACATTTTTAAAAGGATGAAGATTATATAGAACCCATAGAAGAGATTTTGGGTAGGATATGAAGAAAGACTATATGTGGAGTTCAATCTAGTAGACCATCCCTCTAGACCAAAGGATCAAGTTGATCCAGGTCTCAAACCTTGAAAATTTCCTGCTTATTCTAATGAGGAGGGTGAGGTTGAAGTTTGTAGGAATGACAGATCTACTTTGGATGATAGGTGTGATCCTAGTATCGCTTAAAGTCCAAAGAATATGAATTTTAGACCTGTTAGTTCACCTATGGAACTACCTTCAAGCAAAACTATTCTAGGTGATGAAGAAGAGGAAGAAACTAAAGTTACTGGAGTTGAAGGTTATGTTAGAAAATCAGATGAGGAATCTGATGATGATAATGATGATGGTGGTGGTGGTGATAATGGTAATAATGGAGGAATTATTAAGTATTTGAGTGAATATCTTAATGTGGGACAACAAGTGGTTGACAGATCCAATGAGGAATCTGTTCATGGAGCTGGTGAAGGAATAGAGCCTCCTGATCAACAAGCTGATGATCATAGAGATACTGGACATAAGGACAGACCACTCCATCCCATTTCTGAAAATCAAGAGATAATTCATTAATTGAATGATATTATGGCTGCTGGCTAGGAAGAAGAAGATGTAGTTCCACTGCCTCAGATTGAGGAAGTACCTGGTGAAACTGATGAAGCTGGAGCTCATGTAGAATCTGAAGTTCAGTTGGTTCCTGTCCCCAAACAAGGTATTATAGCTAGAGATCAAGATGAAGAAATTGGTGATATTGATGTTATTATTGATCCTCAGGGAAGAAGGGTAAGAATTGATAACATTGAGCCAAGAGATTGGACATGTTCTAGATAGTGGTATAGTAATCAAGGATATATTTTATTCGGGATAGAATATGATTCAAATGAGGAGATGGTACCTAGTCTCCCCATTCCTCAAGTCCATACTGACCTAGAGCCTGCTACACCTGTTCCACCAGTTTCATATTCAGCTGTAGACCCAGTTTCTCAGTCAGTTCCTAGTGACTATGTCACTAAGGCTGATATGGAAATGTTTAAGAATGAGATATGTGAGTCAGTGCTAGCTTCAATGGGATCCAGAAATGAACCCTCCACCTCTTTAAGTATCTTAGATAGTGATGTAGTAAAAATTTTAAGAATTTTTATTTAGGAGATTCTATAGAATCTCATTACTACATTAGAAACTATTATTAGAGACAAGACTTTTCTGAGAGGAGAAGTAAGAAAAATGAGCAATGATCTGTGTTCCTTGACCTCTAACTTCATGACCTCTTTTAGTGGTGTTTTGGAAGTTATTAAGAACTTGGTAACTCATATACTCAATGTTGAATTGAAAAAGATGAAACATGAGCTGGGAAAAATGTTGATTGGCCCATCTAGTTCCAACAGTGGGAGAAGTATTGTTGCTGATTTATAGTCTCTCAAGACTGTGATGAGAGAGGAGATTCATAAACTCCAGATTTCTTCAGATAAGGAAACCATTGAAAAGGTACATCGAAATACAGATCTTGTGTACAATATGGTCAGACAATTCACCAATGATGCCTCTGCAGCTCAGAAGGAAATTCGAGAAAAGGTGGATAAGTATTTCACTAAGATATATATCAAGCATTATCTCATCAATAGTTTCAAATTTCTGGTAGAAAATATTCGAATTTCCCCAGTAACAGAAGCTTTCAAAAATAATTTTCTCTAGTTTAAAGAGTTTACACCTTTACAGAGTATGTTTATAGAGAATAAGGATGACTTTGAGAAGGAAATGCAATATAGCAGAGAAGTCATTAATGGCATCATCAACCTGCTCAAACCATATCTGCATGTTCAGGTTGAGGCTATTGTGTTTCCTCCAGTTGCTTCAATTTGTACTACCTCTCAACCTCATACTTCAATGACTATCTCTCATGCCCTTACATAGATTCGACTGATCAATACTGAGTAGTCTCACAGTCGTGTGTTGTTCGAGAGAAGGCCTACCCTTGCAGTCACTATTCTTAACGGAGTTTCCCTGCCTGGTGTTGTCATCCGGTCACCTCCATCCTCTGCCACTCCCAAACCTTCTCCTATAGATCCCTCAAACAAAGGCAATTCTCCTATGTATCCCAAACCCTAGTGATGGATTGACTCTTTTTGATAGGTATTTGTTCTTTTTGTTTGTCTTGTACTCTTATGATTTTGAATGAAAATTCTTGTGGTATCTCTCTTTTATCCTATTTTTCCTTTCTGCTTTTCTGTTATTTTTAATCACAAAAAGGGGAGAAATTCAAGATGTCGTATGAGAAAGGGGGAGAAAGTAAGGATGATTAGAAAAAAAGGGTGTCATATAATCTTCTTAATCCATCTAGTGAGGTGGAGAACTATTTTAAATAAATTCTAGAAATGTCAAACATTATTTATTGGACAAGTATTTTCAGCTATGTTTATTCTATATACTTGCATATATGCCATAATTTGTTATTTTTAAAAAGGGGGAGATTGTTGGATCCTTCATGATATTGTATTTTTCATAATCACAAATAATTTAAATATACAGATTCATGAATCAATTTTTTTCAAACAGAAGAATATACTTTACTAAGTCAATTGCTTATAAGTCATGAATCAATATGTTTACAAATATATTTCTATATATACTTTGATTAAAAATTCATCTTGTAATGGTATATTCAAGACAATCTCTTTACAATCATTCTTAGACCGAAGCCAACACACCGAAACTGAAGATGATAGACCGAAACCGAAGTCAACACACCAAAACCAAAGTCGATAGACCAAAATCGAAGTCAACAGACCGAAACCGAAGTCAAAAGACCGATGTATGACTCACCAATGATGACATAACGAAACCAAAGTACGACAGAGTGAAGTATGATAGACCGAAGTTGAGACACCAAAGATGACACACCAAAGATGACAGACCAATGTTATCAAACCGAAGACAACAGACCGAAGATCACCGATTGATATAAATAACTACTTACATCTTATTAATTGAAATTTATTTCTAACGGTCATATGTAGATAAATTAATGTTTCTGACATTAATTTGGTGTTGTCTGTAGAAAAATACATAGACAAGTATGTGGTACATGCACGTGCGAAGATCGTTATGTCTAGAGGATCGTGGAGTATAAATGGACCTCGTCTTTTACGAAAAGATGACGTGGAGATAATAGGAGTATACACTGATTCAGACACAGCTCTGCAAATATGAAAAGAGAAGAACACACAAAAAACTCTAAAAGAAATTATACACATCAATAACAGAAGATCAAAACGGAGATTCAAGAGACACTTGGAATACTCTCACATTCAAGAGGAACACCTTTACTTGAAGTGAAGAAACAAAATCACGACACACTGTTTTCCAGAAGACTTCCAGAACAGGACTCAAGGATTCATCTTCTTCAATCCAATGGATTATAGAGCTACTTTGACATCACACAAGATAATTCTAAACTCTTCTCTATATTATTTCTTGGTTGTGATCATATTTTTCTTTACATTACGAGCAGTGTGTGCATCTGTCTATTTTGACACACACTGTCTCCTGTGTTGAACTGAAGGATTTCTAAATCCTCACTCAATCTCTATATTACAATATTTTATCCCACTGTGGATAGTGGTAGAGGTCAAGTGTGACCTGGAAAACCTATGTGCTGTTGGTTTTTTTCCCACGTAGAATTGTGGTAGAGATCTGAGGTCCCGGGAAATTTATGAACTGTTGTAAAACCCCGATCCAGGGTGTGGATCATAGTTTATATAAAACTATTTGAGAGGACTAATTCTCTTCTTGAGACTGATCCTCTTGTTTAAAAACTATTGTTCATTTTTTCTTTTTTAAAAATATTTTGAATATTCCGCTACTAAGTGCTTTAAATATAAATCTATTTTTGATTAACTATGATAGATAAACTAAAAAATTTTTGTATTAACTGTAAACTAGTAGGTTAGTTTCAAAAGCTAATCTGATCCTTTGATTAGATTAAATGAGAACTAATCAATATCTTGAAAACCTAACTGAACCTTTGCTGTATTACAAATTAACTAAATTTTAGCTTGTTATTTTAATTGGGGTATTTTAATACAAATATTTTAATCAGAAAATTTTAATTGGAACTCAATTCACCCCCCCCCCCCTCTTGAGTATCCACTCCGACCATCAATGACGATGTGATGTTCAAAGAGCGACCAGTGAGAATCGATGATCATAAGAAGAAGGTGCTTCAATGACAGATCATTCCCTTAGTTTATGTGTTTCGGAGGCATGGCGGCCTCGAAGATAGTACCTGGGAATGAGATGCATATATGTGTTCCCAATACCCATTGTTTTTATGAGTTTTCATTTTTTGTTTTTCTATTGTGTCTTGGTTGAGATGTAATGGTGGACCCTGTTTATTGTTTGATAAGTTATTTCCATGTTCTCTATTTTTTGTGAAATTTCAGGACCATGGGGGTAATATCTATCCCCAATCAAGAAGCATTAATGTGGATGCAATTAAACCCGTGCAGGTGAGTCAGTTCCGCCCAAAGTGGACAATGTCTTGATAAGGAGGAAGGAGCTCCCTAATCTAGGGGTCTAGATGGTGTATCATATTTGTGTTTATGTGGATTCTTGGGGGAGATGATTGGTAGTGTTTCCACAGTTGTTTAGGATATATATGTTAGAGAAATTTCTCTTGATGTCGAGGTTTGTTCTATATTTTAAACAACTTGAATGTGGTTGTCCCAGAGAGGTATCTTATGAGGTGGTTGTTCAGACCCCTCTCTTTTATTTGGGTTTACTATTGAATTCTAGAGGGAGAGAATAGTTTGAGTGTTATATCATCTAATGAACCAGAAAATTTTGGTCCATTAATTTTCCAAATTCTAGTGTTTGAGGTGTCCTAGACACCATCGGTGAGTCAGGAGGGTGTTCGTGTTGGTGGCAGGGTGTCGCTGTGGTGTCACCTATCGGTGCCGCTAATTTGTGCCGCAGAGGGGTGTCAGGGTTCTTTCCATTGTTTTTTGTAACATCTCTTTTAATATTTTTTACCTATTTTAAAGAGTTTTAAGACTTTTTTAAGGTTGGTGAATGATATTATAATTCACTAAGAATGGGTCAATCCTTGACATACCAAAACATGTGGCCTTTTAATCAGTTTCACAAAATTTTCTGCATTTCCAATCACATCCCTATTATATGTTTTCTCCATTTAATTGAATCCTATCAACTCTCTTACATTCCATGATGTTTCTCTCTATCTCTGAGGGAATTATTAAATCTTAGTTAATTTCATCTTGTGAAATCGCCCAGCTGTGTAGTCAAACCATGATCCTCATTTCAAGAACATCAATATTTCACATCTCGTAAACACTAGGTTCATTCCTTTTTATCGCACCGAGATATTATTCATTAGTCTTCTTTTTTTCCCTTGGTTCACATGGATTCCCACTTCTAGAGATGAGTCATGATTGTGTAAGATCCATCATGTTCAGTTCTTCTAGGAGTTCCCTGTTGCACGACCCCAGTTCTTGGTGGAAGGAGAAAACATTAATCATTGATCATCGAGGTCAGGGTTCTTACATTGTCTCTCTTTATTGTGCATCAAGTGCGATGGGTATGATGATGTTCCCTCATGAAGTAGATGAAACCATCTTTAATGACAATGGTAAATGGAATTATAATGAATTAAGTGGTGGGAATGATGGAGATGTTGATGTATTTTACCGTCATTTTTATACAATGAATTGTATGGGATGATGTCCGCTGAAAATATTGGCTATTGGTGGTCCTTTCTTATTCCCTAATAAAGCTATGTGTTGTGGATAATCTTATGATTGAATTTCAATAACATGGAAACTAATTAATCATGTAAACATGGTAGATTATGTGGATGTCCGATGGATAAGAAGCCTTGTGTGATCACCCCAGTTAACCAAACGGGATGAAAAAACATAATTAATGGTGTTGGCTAAATTTGAAAAATTCCTTACTCTGTTCTAGTGATATGCATGGATGGTTTGTTTGATGTTTGTGGGGTGTCTTATGTGGGAATGTAACCTCTTGTTGAGAGGTTTTCAGTTGTGAATCTGATGTTTGGTGGAGCCGATGGTAAATGATATCATCCGAGTAATTTGGGGCTTGGTTTGGTTCTGGTACTTTGAGGGATCTCAGGGATCCCATTTTGATGTTGTTACTTTCATGAGAATTAGGAGAAAATGCTTAAATTCTTTATTGACTATTTTTCATTTAGTTGTTTCTTTACCTTATGGTTATTCCTGTTAGTTTCTTGGTAGTGAATGAATATTTAAATGGAACCACTTAAACATGATAATAATAATGGATATGATGGGAAAAGTATTATTCTATAAATAGGTTGTGCTCTGGTTGTGGATTTGGTGTACTCGTGCATGTTGGGGTAGCAGCAAGAGTTGTTGTGTGTGGTATGGTTGTTGGATTTGTGTCCCTTAGGTTGGGATGAGTTATATTTCACATATATGGAGAAAATTTATTTCTTGTGTTTCTTATATTCACCACACCCATGTTGATCACTTCGTGTTGAACACCGCCCATTTCATGGGGGAGGTTTTCTTCCAAATATTCTTATGAGTGGATAGTTATTAAATCTTTTATGCTCCCTCTCTTATGTATCCCAAGACTATCCAGGAATTCTATGATTGATTGATGTTAATTATGGACCATGAATTTTTTGGGATGCGGATTCATGGTGGTGGTTCCAGGTGTGTTCAGGAATATTCCATTCCAAAGAATTCATTGGATGAGGCACATGTTTCTTCAGGTACAAAAGTGGTTGTTAAAGCTCAGGTGTCTTTGGGTGTGGTAGTGGTTGTTGAGGCCTAGGTGTCTTCGGGCATGGAAATGGTTTTTATGGACCATGTGTCTTTGGCCATGGTAGTGGATGTTGTGGCACTAGTGTCAGCGGGCTTGGTTTGGCAGGGTTGTGGTGGCCTAGGTGTGTGTGGGTGGGGTATAGATGTGGGAATGTCGTTGGACTTGTGGGGGAGGTTGGATGCATAGGATGTTCTGTATAACCAGCAATAAGGAGGTGTGGGTTAACAAAATATCTATGTGTTAGTACTATTATTTTACCTGACATACGTTATTGTGGGAGTGTGCCTGGTGTTTCTTGGTGGATAGTTTTCCTTGCTAGGTGTTTTGGCCACCTTTATTTTATCATGGGGCATTAGAATGTCTCCCCATTTGTGAACAAGATCATTTGGCGTCCCTACTGAGTATAAATGTATACTCACCCTACATAAATAAAATTCATTCCAGGTTTTCAGAGGGACTTTGAGGACGGTGTCAGACCTTATAAGCTCGAGCATCAGGATAGTTTTGTAGCTGATTTTCTTTCTTTTGGTACATCCCTTTAAAGATTTATTTCTCTATATATCCCAATATATTGAACACGCATGGGAAAAAGGGGGTTTTGGATTTACTTTTACATTCTGTATTTGGAATTTTTTGGGATTTATAGTATTATATCCTGATCTTGTTCTATAAAAAGGGTAATGCCTTCCATATTATGTGAGATTCCTTACCATTGGTTCTAGTCACCACTCTAGGGCCTATCAAAGGAGGGACTTTGGGTCATTATCTCTCCTTCAACATGAAGAAGGAAGTTTATGGCATTTTTTTGTCCCTTACCTCATCTTGGAGAGGGCCGGTTGTGAAACAAATGAGTACATAATACAACCTAGATGGTTCATATTATTTGTGAGAGGGTGAAGGAACCACAAAATAATTAAAAATAATATGTTAATCATTGGAAGTGACATCTTCAGTTCAACATTTGAGATCATGTGTTCTTGAAAGTGACTCCTCATAATGTGTAATGAGGGTTTGGCCATGTGATTAAGATTTCTCCCCATTTTTGGGGACTTTAGAGTTGTTGGATAATGTTGGATATGTGGTATATCAGATAGAACATACCCTATAGATGAGTAGGATACGCAATGTTTTTCACATATTTCATCTCCATCATTATCTTCATGAAGACTATCATGCCATTGATTGGGGTGAGATAGATGATGATGATTATATGACTTTCAAGAAAAATATTTTGGAGTTATAAGATCACTAGGAGAAGGTGTTTCATTAGAAATCTATTCCCTTGGTTAATGACTTCTCGATGATTAGTGGAGTGGAGGTGAGTAGATGGGAATGTGAGTCACAAATGCACATGCATTACCACGGGTTGTTTGACATTTAGCTCATATCATGTAATGATGGTCATTTTATATTTGTTGAACATTCGTGTGTATTGTATGGTTTCCTCTTATTTATTGCTGAAAATTTACTCTCGTTTGAGATCAATCCCCAGTACGAAGATTGTTTAGGATATGGTTGTTTATATTACATTTATGTATTCTTGTTTCCTCAAATGGGGGTTTTGATCTCATCTTACAAAGATATCCTTGAAAGGTTCCTCATGGGGTAGATTTTTATATGACCACTTTTTTTATCTTGGGGTATGGGTTAAGATTCCCTAAAAGTATAAGTTTTTAGAGGTATTGGATATAAGGGCCAAAATCCATCTATTTTGACTATTTTATTATTTATCAATCCCATTGAGATAGGAGGAGGAATAGAGTGGGTCTGGATGTGTTTGGTTTCTAAAAGATGGATGTAGGTAGGATTCAAAACATGTAATAAATCACTTCTTGAATGTGATGTTCATAGATTATGTGAGATCCAAATACCTTTTTAGTCTAAATAATCAGATATGTGAAGGAATCTTCTACATGATTGGATTAGCTATGTGAAGATATCAGATATGTGGAGATATTTTCTATTTTAATCAACTAGGTCAAGAGA
Source organism: Viscum album (assembly GCA_963277665.1). Lineage (NCBI taxonomy): Eukaryota > Viridiplantae > Streptophyta > Magnoliopsida > Santalales > Viscaceae > Viscum > Viscum album. The sequence continues at coordinate 1,832,913,223 of OY728151.1, forward strand.
TTAGCTACTAAGAGAGATTAACAATGTTAATCTGTTATGTGTATGGGTCATCTATGTGGATAAATCGACTTCATGAATCAACTTCATGGATAGATCATATATTTGAAATAGAGATGTGGTCGAATCTTATATGTGAATCGACTAGGTGAGAAATTGGATATGTGAGTGATCATATTTTTGGATCATCTATGTGAAAAATGATTCATCTAACTTTTGACAATGTGGTCATTTCATCGATGTTAAATATCCTACATGAAGATAATCGCCAATTTTGTGAAAATGACCATGTAAACATTTAGGTGGCTCAAATGAATGGCCTTCAATGTCTAATTAATCATGAATAAATATATATTTTATTTTTTGGGTTTTTTTATGTTTAAAATGTGTCCTTGTTCATGGAGATTAATGGGAACTACTATAGTGGAAAATAAATCATTGTGGTCTATAAAATTCAGAATTTCCTATATCTGTCAACTCTCAAATGAAGGTACTTCCCTTAGATCCTTTGTGGTTGTTTTCTCTTGAAACTAGAAATTCCATAACCCTTACCTAAGAGTCTTGGAACCCTTCTACCAGTGGCTCTAGTTCTCCAGCATTGATCGCTTCTTGCGCACACCCCCTGTTTTGGTGCAGTGAGTCGTGTGGACTTTCTTTCTCCCATGAAAGAAATTTATCCCATATCTTAATTATTTCTATGAAATTTTATATTTATCATGGTTTATCCCTGTGGGTGTAAATTTAATTTACATAATGAATATATTATGATATTAATTATGAATTGGCTATAGAAATATTATGTTTTTTTTCTACTATGAAAACCGATTGTCGATTGATTTTATAGATAGTGAGATATCTACATTTTCCTCGAGATCATGTCTCTTTATGTTATGGATTATAATATTGTTATTTTATTAAATTGGTAAATAATGAGTAGTTGTAATTAAATGATAATTAATTGTTAGGAGAATAAATCGGAATGTTTAATGAATCTGGTGTTTTTTTAATTTGATAATGATCAAATATATATGAGTATGAATCTTTAATTGACTAAGTAATTTCATGTTTTGATGGATATTGATGAATAATTTGAATTATGTTGATGATTTAAGAAGAAAATAATTAATGGAATGTTAATAAATTTTAATTCTAGAAGGTTTCTTCAATTGGAATGAATACTTGGAAACTTGTTTAAATTAGTGTTTTTTATTAGGATTCCCATAGTTTGGACCATTTAATAATGAATTGGTTAATTAAAGAATGAATAAAACTACGTTAGCTAAATAATTTATCTAGGTACTGAGTTTCCAATCTTCATGAGAAGGCCGACTACTTATTGACATTAATAAAAAACAAAATTAAATAATTGGAAAATAAAAACATTGTAATTCAAGAATAAAAGATTATATATGATCTCAATTGTACAAGTGATTCATTAAAATGTCAATGATAAATACACCAAAACATTATAAATAGATAGTTCATGTTATAAAGGATAATCATAGAATCACATTTTTAAATAGATAAACCATATAAACCTGCACCTATTCAAAATTAATAACTTAAAAGTAAAATATAAACTTGAGTTTCAATGGAATAGATAAATTACATTTATTCTTTTATCAATTCACACTTTCTAATGGTACTCTTTGGAACATACCAATACATAATATTTTAGAATATCCAACTTATAACTTTTTATAATAAAAGAAAGAAATTAATTTTTAATTATCAAAATGTTTCCATGTACTAATGTTTAAATTTTTTTATTCATATATTTTTATTGGGTTGTTGTATTTTTTAGTCATGAAAAGGAATGTAGTAATAAAAAAATGTTAATGATACTTTATTATTAAATTTTTCCTAAAAGTTTATTTCAACTATTGATGACCTTTAAAATCTATGATAAGCTCTACAAAAAAAAGAATCTATAACCAAATAGTTAATTGTGATTCAGAAAAATAATCAAAGGATTTTAATTTTCCCCATCCATGTAAACATAAAAATGATAATATTTGGTTATGAAATTATACTATACTATTTAACTTGAAATTTAGTTTTTCAACATTCAAAATTTCAAAAAAAAAATCAATACTTCATATTATAAAAAATATCAGACAAAAAATATCACATTTTTTTAAATATATGGAAAGTAAAAAAGTAATACAATGTGATGAATCCATCAAATTAATAACCCTATAGACAATGATGAAGAGTGGATTCAATGTAACCTAGATCGAATTGGTCATTTATACCAATCCTATGACAAGTGTTAGTGATTCCACATCATTGCATGATTTATATAACTTATAGGTCATTGATAAGGACAAGGCTTCATTAATGATAATTTCATTGAACTCATCAAGGATTTGATATAGATTTTTGAGGATAATGACCGTCCAAATAGGTGTAAATTAATTAGGATGTTAAAACACAAGGATAAGGTCAACCATTAATCATAGTGGATGTGGAGATTAAGAGGGAATACAGAAAAACAACTTATTTTTAATCTAAATACAATTGTATTCTAATAAAAATATTACGAGCATGTGAAATAAATTTTCCCAAGATTGGAATCCACCAAAAATTATACCAAAAATATAGGTTATTAAAAACAGTATGTATATAAAATAACAAAGGAATTAACTATAGCTACACAAATTTAGGTATTATTCCCACATAGATGAAAATAAGAATGATAATTTGTGAAATGAAACAACAATTTTTGAGGCCTCATTCAAAATAAAGACATTTGTTCTAGAGTAGTGTATAATTATCATCATAAAATACCCCAAAAAAATCATATAGTTATATTTATTTTTATTTTCATAGAAACGCTAATTGAAATTCAATTTAAGAATTGGATATTAATGATCCAAAGTGCTTAAAACATGAAGATAAAAATTGAAGACCTGATAAGATGCTTAAGAGAGAACCAATTTAATAAGAAATGGGTTTAGAACCATAATCTGAGATACACATTTTTTTGGTTTCTAACATATGACTGAAATAGATTGTATTTATGATAAAAAATTAGAATAAGGAACTACTAATTTTCTTACATTACAATTCTGTTAGATCTTTTCCATTGATTACCAATCCCTCACCCCATTACCAATGTTTACCAACACCTATCCTCATTATATAATGATTACATTATTAAATTAAAAATAATATAAATAAGGTATAAAATTACAGAAACCAAATGAAAATCAGAAATCAAAACATATAGATTCAACATTAACTCAGTGATCATTGTAGTATCCTTCGATTCAAAACTTTTTTTTATATTCATTTTATTTTGTGGAAATAACTAACGAGTCATCCATGAGGAATTTTAAATTTTTTTTGATGACTCTCATATAAAATATACATATTTTAACTCAATTAGAAGATGAATTTTTCTCCTTATGAAAAAAATCATCAAAAAGTAAATTTTTTTAGAGAAATAATCATTAAAATATTAAATAATTATAGAACAAATATAAATATCAAGAAATCATTGAAATGACAATAAATGGATGGAAGATATGGATCGATGGATGTGAAGAATTAAAATAATGAAACTTGGAATAAGAAAACTTATATATTGTTATTTATAATGCATCCACTTAATCATAAATTTTAAGCAGGATCTTGAAAAGTGGATATATGGTAATGAATTTTTTAAAACTCCCCTACTAATGAAATAATTTTTTTACAACATAAATCTAAAAAATCGTGGTAAATAATCTCATTGGGGGTGATTTTATCATCAGTTATCTACTAAATGACATTAAAATATAATTTGTAATATTTTCTTCCTTAAAATATGTTAAAAATATTTTTTATCATCTTTTAGTAGATAACTAACATAAAAAACCACTTGGAAAAGGATTTTAGCATTAGGTATTTAAATAACATACCTCAAAAAGTTGACATGAATGTATATTTTCATACTATTGTTCATTTTTAGGATAGAAATTCCCTTTAATTTCTTGTCATTCTAGTAATTTGAGATTGTGATGGAGTGAGGGATACCCTTTCTCCTTCCTCTTCTAGAATACATAGCCCATTCCTACTCACCCAAACACACTTTACTTCCTCTTCTCTCCCCCTCATATCTTTACCATTCAAAACATTGTGTTCTTGTATAGGTTTTTATAAAATCTTTTCCCAAAAACATATTTCAATCCTAATATATTGTATCTAACTTATAATTTTAATTTATTCTCAAATAGATTCATTCTTCAAGGAATATTTAAATTATTTATAACTGTTTTTGTTTATTTTTTTTAATAATATCATATTTTTTTATTATTTGAGTTAAAACTTTATCTTCTAAGTTTTTTTATTTCCTTGGAAAACATTATAATATTTGTTTATTTGAGGATAATAAATAAAAATAATGTTTTTTTAAATGATTTTTTTCTGATTAATAATTAATAGTAATGAATTTATATGTTTATATTTTTTGTATATATAATTATGATTAATAAAATAATTTAGGAGTAAAAAACTATATTAAGAAGATATGGTAACATTTTTAATAATTATTGTAATATTTTTTGGGTATTAAATAGTTAATATTAATATATATATATATATATAATATTGTAAGGATAAATTTTAATACTTAAATTTAATTGGAAAAAATATAATATTTGTGGGGATATCACTTTTCTACAAACAGATATATTATATTTCCCTGAATTTTTGTTTGTAAATAAAAATTGATTGATGTCTAAATTGATGATACCCTATTACATGATCATTATGACCCTTGAAAATGGATAATTTTATATAAATCACATGAAACAATTATAATACATTTAATTAATGAATTTTTTAAAATAATAATGTAATGTAAAAATCTATGGTATGTTAAATTATAAATTGAAATTTTGATTTTTATGTGAATTGTGATAAGTAATATATACATATAGTCCTTTATGCATTTAGTTTACTTATATAATTTTATAAATGTAATATTATTTATGTATATCAACTCTATAAAATATAAAATATTAATTTATCATGAAAATTTAATTAGAAATTTAAAATATAAAATTAAATTTAGATACTTTAGAAATTATACGTATTTATATATAAAATGATTTACAATAGAAAACAAAATCTTTGCCTCTCTATTTCATAACTCGGATTATAAATACCCTTGAATTTTTTCCTCGAACGTGTACGCTACACTGGTGTTCCAACAACAGAATCAAGTTTCTCTTAGTGCACTTCCTCTAGCTCAATATGTGGAATACATGGTTATGCTACTACTCACTGTGTGTATTCTTGTATTTTTGATTCCTCCTCACAATGATGACTGGAAAAGTACGCAATATATAGCATACATGACCCACCTACATAAGGTGTGGATCCATATGTCAACAAGTAAGGGTTCCCCATAGGACCCCATGAAGATGATGATATTGATATAGACATATAATACTAGTCCCAAAAGGGAATATCTCATGAGTACTTTGGTAACTATGATTGCATCGTTGGGTTCCACCCCTCTTGAGCCTGAGGAACATGAGATACATGACCTATATAAGTTGATGATAGTATATCATATGCCTGAGTAAATGTCTATGCTGCAGGATCTTATCCCTACGATGTAGTATGTTCTCACTTTGATTTAGGATCCTCTCTCTATGGTGCATGAGCTACTCTTGGGCATCTCCCTCTCTATCCGCGTCTCAGTGGTCATGTTAGAGGTTTCTGTTGTGGGGAACCATCCTCAACGAGCTCAACATGAACATCAATATCCCCAACTGCCTAATAGATGCATGTGGACCAAGATATATCTATGCCTCATAATAACAAAAACTGTAATTATAAAATTAAAGATATTTTGAAAAATATTGATGATTAAATATTATTATAATCTAAAAATATTTTTTAAAATTAATTATTTTAAATTTATAATTATTACATAAATATATACCACATAATAAATTTTTTTAATATTTTATTATTCGTTTTAAAAATTTATTACATAAATTAAAGACATTCATCATTACTATCAGCAGATGTAAATATCCAATTCATATATACGTATATGCATGTTTATAAAAACATACTTGTATGGGTATATATATATGCATATACATGTGTATGTGTATGTGTATCCCTCAGTGTGTATATTTTTATGTGTATGTGTATGTATATGTTTGTATATGTATTTGTATATCTCTGTATATGTATACAGATGCATATGTATGTGTGTATGTCTGTGTCTATTTACCGATATAATATTATTTATTCATTTTTAATATTTTTCCATTTTTAGTATTTTATGAAGCTTATTCATTTTCCATATTCAATCATTTTTAATATATATTCATTTAATATTCTTGTAATATATTTATTATTTATGGTCATTTATACATTTTTTAATATTTATATATTTAATTAAATAATAACATTTAGAGTTATTATTAAAAATTAAATTGGTTAAACAATAATTTATATTATATATATACAATCAGTATAGTCCATACATCAATTGTTAGTAAAAACATTATTATTTATTTTTTTATTTTTATTGTGTTTGAAATTCATATAATTTCTGTTATGAATTAATTTTTATTAATTTTTTTTGAAATTTATTAAACATTGTTTATTTCTTTTTCAAATTATTTCATTTAATATTTTTTTCATTCATGATATTTATTAATTTATTCTTTTTTTTGGAATTTATTATTTTTTTAAGAAATTAAATATTTATTCACTATGTTTTAATAATTTCAATATCTTTGTAATTTATATGATTAATATTTATTCATTTTTATTTATTAAGTTTTTCTATTTTTAATATTTTTTAAATTTATATAATTGATTCATATAAGACCATCTCCTCCCTATTCCATTTTGGTGTGAAAACACCATTTTGGAATGAAAATTCCATTTTGGCTTGGAAACACTATTTTGGCAGGAAATTGAACTTCTATGTATGTCATCCCAAACATCATTTTGATGTTTATGTAGTTAATTGTGTTATTATATTAAATTTTTTTTTAAATATATGAAAACTAAAAATTAATTAAATAAATATTAATATTTTTTACATAATTAATTAAATGGTATAATAATATTAATTATAATTTATTAATTTTTAATATAAGCGTGTGAATTTAAATTAATTTATTTTAATTTAATTATCAATATTTTTATTGTAAATTTAATTATTTATTAATAATTATATAATTTATATAATTAATATTATCAATATGGTAATTTTTATTTGATTTGATGTGTCTCTAATTCACATAATTAATGTTTTGAATGCAGTTTTAAAAGTATCTTTTAAATTTATCTAGTTTTATTTATTCCTTTATAATACTATTTAATTTAATATCAATTATTCAATTGTAAAAGTTTTAAGTTTAAATATTTTTGGAATATATTCATTTTTTAATATTTATTCGACTACAATTATTTACAAAAATTTTATATTCTTAATATGTTTTCAACTTGTATGATTTTTATTTATTTAATTTCATTTATTTTTAGTAATTTTTTTTAAAAAAATATGAAAATTTTTTATAATTGTAGTTTTTAATATTATCTCCATTTTTTACATGTTTACAATTCATGTAATTAATATTAAGAATTATGCATAATAATTTACTACATTTTTATATTCCTAATATGTTTCTAATTTATATGCTTACAATTTATTCAATTTTATTTATTAATATGTAATATTTTTAAAATAATTTTAAAAAATATAATTTATTTATCTAAATTTTTTTTCCTAATATTTTCTTCATTTTTGTATGTGTTTATAATTCTAGTAATTAATCTCACAAATTCATTTTCTTAAATAGTTTTATTATTTATTAAATTTTATTTATTAACTTTCATAATTCTTTGAGCTATTATCATTTAATCATTTTTATATTTATTAAATATTTTATTTTTTTTGGAATTTCATCAATTTTATAATATTTATTTACAAATATTTATTTCCTTTGTATTAATATCTTCAATATGTATTCATATTTATTTTAATATACATTCAATTTTAGTTTTTTAATAATTTATATAATTAATAAAAATTATCCAATTATTTAATATTTCTGAAGTCTATTCATTTTTAATTATTAAATATCACTCATTTTTTACAGTCATCGATTTTAGATTATATATTCATTAATAATGTTAATTATTATTATTATTATTATTATTATTATTATTATTATTATTATTTATTCATTTTTTATATATTCATTTTATATTTTCGTATCTTATTTTGAAAAGATTATATCATTGCTTAAAAACCCAATGATAAAACCCTTCTTGGTCATATAAATTTTACCCTAATAGAACTCGCATATCCACACAATTCAGACTCCTATGGAAGTCTATCTCATCCACCACTCCACCTAAAACATCTTAGACGATTCGAAACTCTCAAGACCTAAGGTATGTTTTTTTTTCATCACCTTTTTAGTTGATCTTACACCATCAACTTAATATTTTAAGGAACATTCTATTCCATATAAATGATTGTGTAAAAATAATGTTGATTTGTAGTAATCCTGAAAATTATAGGATTTTCATCACCTAAATTCATTTCATTCATAGAATGGGGCCAGTTATTCTAGTATCAAGCATTATATAAAGCACTACAACCACATGAATAATTCACATAAACCCCCATGAAAGGTAATCAAGGTTCATGTCCCTATAGAGAAGTGGGTTAGCTTTGATTTGAAACAACATCATCTGGAGAACTCATAGAATGAAAATTTTCATGTAGACTCTATTCACATGTTTTTCATTCAGAGCTCCATAGTTCTGTAAGTTTTCCCACCTAACTGTTTCTTCCCCCTACTGGCCACATTTATGATTCCATCCAAATTCATTCCAAAGTCAACTCTAATCAGTAAGTGGGTTTTATTTTTATTGTGTTATTTGTATTGGCCCCAATTTAATTCATTACAACCTATATTGGATTTCATTAGGTGGTCATTTTTATCTCTTTTCCAATTGACTTTATTGGTCAATCTCGTTCGAATAGACCCACATTTTTATAAAAACCCTGGTCCCTATTTAAGGTACACCCAAAAAACTCTTTAAAACTAAAATCAGACCAAATTTCACTCCTTAAATTGTACTTCTTACTAGTACTCAAATGATCCTTATCATTATCAATATTGTTTAAACCTCATTCCCATTTTCCACTAAATGTTTTCCAATGTTGATTCTTTCTATTCAATCCAATAAGGCTATATTTTTTTTTCATGTGATCGTAAATATTTTGTCTTATACTCTAAGTATTAGTTCAAGATGAGGAAATCTTATGATCCCACTAGGAATCTTTATCAACTTGTGTGTAATTTTATTTTTCCTTGTAGCCCTAATATGAATTTGCATTATTGTTCATTAAGGAATCATCCATGTCATGTGAATTTTTTAAATTTGAATAATTCATCAAACCACAATTATATTGTTCATCTATTTCTATAGTAGCATGAGAACCCTAGTTTGTGACTTATATTGCATTGGATTTAAATTTAAGAGTTTATTCAAACATTGGGTTATGAATACGAAGTGACAATTCCCCATCAATGTTTTTATCATCCAAAAAAAGATAATCAACATCATCTCTTTAAAATATTTTCTCTAAAACAACACCTATAAAACCACATTCCATGTAAGTAAATGAATAATCATCAATGCCTCCCACTTGTTGTACTCCAACCACAAAAAGTTATAGAATCCATCCTTGACCTTTGTGTATTTCAATAGATGAAATTTTAATTACATTATTTTTAACATAATATATATTGAACATGTCATTCCTTTAATGACTTCAACATTAAAAACCAATATCAATACAAATTATTCGACTCTTACTATCTTAGAGAAATTGTTTCTTGTAGATTAAATGATTATTTAAGAATTTCCTTTTGGGTTTTGAGCTCATAATTTTTTTGTATTTATTTATTTGTTTAGTTATGAATATTACTAAATCAAATAGGATGGATAAGAATAAAAAATGGATTGATACCAATTTTATGATAAAAGAGTGTTAGAATGGGATGAAACAGTTCATCATATTTTCTAAGGATCATGCATATAACCCATCTCAAATCCCTTTTCCATGTTTACATTAATATTTTTCTCAACTAATTAGTCCAGTGGAGTTAAAAGAACCCAAAATCTGTCAAAGAATGGATCTAATTCAAAAATTATGTAATAAACATGGGGAAAACAAAATATAGCTAGTGATAGGGTTCCCACAGTGTATTGTGGAACTTTTTATATGATTGGAACTATGAAAATTGATGAATACAAAATCAAGGATATGATTATTAGTGTTAATGATGATAAATTTCGTATTATATAAATGAAAATGATAGTTAAAGATAAACTTCATGATTTTCCAAAACTATTTCAAAAGTTACGGACTTTTGAAAAGACACCATTGAATAATGGATATACAGAATATATAACATTGTTATCTATACTAATTCTATATAATGTAAAATCTAGAAATTAATGGAGTGATGCTAGACATATAAAACAACTTTCTCTCTTGAGTAATAATATACCAAAAGCTAATGACCTTCCATTCCAAACATAAATGCTAAGAAAATACTATGTTAAATGGGTATGATCTTTGAAAGAATACTTGTATATACAAATTTCTGTGTACTATTTCAAAAGGACTATAAATCACATAAAATTCCTAAATTTTGCTATGTCTCAGTACAAGAATGATGAATCAAGTCCACCCAAAATTTTATGGTACATTCCAATAATTATAACGTTTAAGAACTTATACAGAATTGAGTAGCCTATCAAAAAATTAATGTACCCCATAGATACCAGAAATCATAATGTAAAACACCATCACTCATCATACTATCCTCAGTGAAAAAAATTTGATCATGAGAATCCTAAATATAAAAATGTCCCGATAAACATTTTTCAGTTTCTATATATAGATGGAGTTAATAATTTTAGTTTACAAAGAAATACAGAAAATACATGGTCTGTTATGTTGGTAAATTATAACTTCCCACTATGGTTATGACTGAATCAAAAATAAATTATGTTGTCTCTGGTTATATATAAAACAAAAAATGAGTAATGATATTGATTCTTATTTGGATCCATTATTTTATGATTTGAAATTAATGTGGGATTCATGTGTAACATTTTATAATGCTTACAAAAATGACGATTTCACATTGATATCCATGTTTTAATGGTTGAGAAATGACATTTATTCTTATGAAATTCATCATATTAAAATTAATGTAATTAAAGGGTTTATTTTTTTGGAATAAGGTACACACTCAGTTTCTTTGGAACATTCATCAAACTCGGTGTTTCTAGGAAATCATTGATTTTTACCATGATGATGTAAATATTATTCTTGGAAAACAAAATTCTATGAGAATTTATAATAAGGTGAAACCCATTATACAAAAATATATGAAATTTTTTTTGAGAAATTAAATGATATGGAGACCACTTTTGGTAAACATTCCTTCAAAATCGAAAACAATTATTGGAAAAAATAATTATTTTTTTGAATTACCATACTAGAATTTTTTGTACATAAAAATATTTTCTAATTTCAATAATGTCTAAAATATATATATATTATATTTTCATTGGATCATTACTAAATGCACCAAAAAATTGAAAGGATAACATTGAGGCTAGTTTAGACATGATTGACATGGGGATATGGGATGATTTGGTGCTAGTAAGGGCTGAAATATTGAGTTTTCTTCCTTCATCTACTTTCAATATTTCCAGGTAAGACATATATCTGTTTTACAACATTCGTAATGATGTAATGGTTATATCTGGTTCTCTTTCATAATCAAGAATGTCATTATAATGTCTATTTTAAAATTAAATGGACTAAAATAACCTAATTTTGATGTTTTGATGCATGGTCTAATATAAGTATATTTTAGTATAATTTTTTCTAATAATTCTTACCATATATTAATCAAGGGTAGATTATTTTTCAAATCTACATACAGTAAAGTTATTGAACTCTTGAAATTTCCAGCAATGGAAAAGAAAATTGCTGAGAAATTATTTTAGTTGGATATATTCACCCCACATTAATTCTTTGATATGACGGTTCAATTGGTTAGAGATATCCTTCTATGTAGTCCAATACATTATAGATGAATGTACCCCACTGAATAGATTCTAAATATTTTAAAAGGGTGTTCCAAAAATAAAATTAGTCTATAGGTTTGTATTGAATTGAGATATATTATTGAGGTAGTCATTAAATTCTATACTAGATTCACGGTAGATGTGGAAACCATTGGTCTTGCAACATCTTACCACATCAGGTGGCTTGTGGGTGATGAAATTTCCAACATAGTTTTTATCACAATTACTATTATAGAGTTGGAGTAGGACCCCATTTAAATTTATAAAACATTTTAGAGTTTTGGTCTTATGTTGAAACCCATGATGTAATTATTAACAATTTTAATCCACCATGGGTTGAAAGATTGATATCAAATACACATAATAGATTTCTTATAGGATGGTTTCAATAACCCATTTTTATGTATTAAACTAAATATCTAAATTATGTTTCAAAATGAATTTTATGGCTATCTAGAGAAACACATGTGTTTTTATTATTTAAAATACTTATTTAATCAATTGTTATATGTTCTATATAAAGGAACATGATTAACGTAGTACCATAAAAAATATTGGAGTTACACATGTGGATGAATTGAATCATGTATCTATTACCAAGGATAGAAAATATAATTATTTCAATATGTCATACATTAGAACCATCAAAAAAATATGTCAGTTGGATTACAAAATAGTCCTATGTGCTTATTTTTCTGTGCATGTGGGTTCATAATGGAAGTGTAGTTAAAATAGTGGAATAAGGATTAATGAAAGTGGATTTAAGGAAGGGTACAAATAAGAACCATTTATAATTGTATCATAGGTACTTATGGTATTTAAAAATATATAGCCAACCTGTTAAAGTGGTTAATTGATCGATAATCAACCAAAACCACTGAAGGGTCATATTTGAATACTACTAAATGTGAACATTTCATTAGGACTTCACAGTCATTTCATGGTGGTATCAATTTATATGTAATTGTTTATGTTAGAGGAGACCCCACTGAGGGGATTTTTATAATCTATAAAGGGGTCAAATCCCTACAAAAATTAAAAAACTCTAGATTTGAATAATCGGGTTAAATTTTTTTTGTAATATACATTGTTTTACTTAATATTATTATATGTTTACTACTATATTTATGTAATATAAATTAAATTTTCAACAACATATGTAAATAAAAGCTTCAACAAATTCTAATGATCCCAATCCTAAAAAATAATAGGTTTATAAACATGTTTATGCTCCCAATATAGAGGAATAATTAGTTTCTCCGCCTATTAATACTCTCAAATCATGAGGAACAACATGTCTCTTCACACGTTTATGCATCTAATATTGAGGAAAAATAATTTTCTCGACATGATAATGCTAAAAATCACTAGGAAAATAGATTTCTGATGTTAAAGATGAGAAATTTGTAAAAGGTGGAGGAATTATGTCCTATAAAAATAGGAGTACCATATAATGACATTGTAAACATAAAAATATTAAGGTGACGAGTTGAGGCACCAAATTCGATGTTTGATGGAATGCATGTTACAATCGTTTCAACTAAAAAATATACATATCTAGTATTTTTATTTGGATAACCACTCTAAATGTCCTAATGGCCTTGATTTTATATTTATTTTGTACAATCCCCCATTTAATTGGGTTGATAGAGAACCCATACATTATATGTAGGCCTAGTGGCACAAGGCCTAGTACATGACCTGATGTCCCATAGGCAAAATTCCCAATACTTGACCTGAAGGACAACCAAAATTCACTATAATTTCCTCTCCTAAACATCTACATTAGGTCTCACCAATCAAATGAACATGATGAATGATGTAGATATTTGTTACAATGTTTTGGCTATAGAGAAGTCTCTTATTTGGGAATAGATTAGGGTAACATTGTGTTATTATAAAATTTACTAAAAAATAAAATGTTGAAATGTTTATTTAATCTTCAATATCCCCTGTAGAGTGCATTTATAATTGATAAAAACTAAATGATTTTTTTATTAATGTACACTGGAAAGGATCATATTGTATTTTAGACAATTTTAATGAAGCTTCATCTTAGCAATGTTGAAGGGAAAGTTATCCTCCACCCACCATAGATGTATACAGACATGATAAGACAATATAAATGGAATAAAATTAATGGTCATTGTGGAGAGTCGTCATTTCATGTACATTTTCATTGATAATACATTACATGCTAATAAATTTATTAATCACATTGATTAAAATTTATTAATTAATAAATGTCACGAACCAAATCTGGTCGCCATCAAAACCGGCACTCGACCTAGCCCACAACAAGGACCAAAGGGAATTCCCGATCACCATGGGCTGGAACAAGTGCCTGGGTGTCATAAAATGAAAATTGGGAACGGTTTACCAGAGTTTATAAACCTAAAACAACAAAAGAATCCAGTAAAACGAATCTGGATTTTTCAATCCAGACATTCTTTTACAAAAAAATCAGATCTGAATTACATATTTTAAAACAACTCAACAAGACTATAAAAAAAGTATAAAACCAAAAGGGAACATCCCAAGAACCCTAATGGCAAGGGGTCCTCCCTCAAGCCATCTCCACAAGACTTCACCGCAAAGGACCTGCTAGAAACCTGAACCCTAGGAACTAAAAACTCTACCCAACCTACGACAACAAAAATAACCAAGCCTACTTACACCCAAGGGTGTATGTAGGGTGTGATCCAAAGCCCAATAAGATACCACCACTAATAGATTCCATGTGATAAACATTTAATGACGAAAAGCATGCAAGTTTTCAAAAAACTGAAATGGTAGTTACAATTTCTATGTGATGCAACATTAAATAAAAACAATTTTTAGGTGGGATAATTTAAAGAATAAAAACCTTTAAAATAAATACCAAAGTTACTGAATTTTCCAGAAACTCATACCATATTCTGAAGTTAATCACAAAATATATAGTGAGCACAAGAAATGGGAAATAACCCCTAGGCACTAGCTAGCTTTGGGTCCCAGGTACCTCGTATCTCAGTAAGAGTAACCATCACAAATATCTGTTCTCATGCATGATCAACTAGTAGGGAACATACCCATAAGCTAGTGGTACCCAATCATCATCATCATAGTTTAGTTATAGTTGTATGTGTTGATCTTGGTAAGTGAAACTGAGACCAAACCCCAAGGATTTACTAGCATACTAGTACACGTCTACCCACCTAGATACCCGAGTTTTCCCTTTGTTCATAAACAGGTTCAAAAAGTCAATAAACATACCTTTCACATGCAAATATAATTTCTATTTCCTAAATTCACCAAACAACTTGTGGTATTGAAATAATAATGTAGATGCTCAATATACAAGATGGGGGATAAATTGTACACTTTAAAAAGTTTCCTTAAACAAAGGAAAGAGCTAAGTTTAACAAATTTAAACTAAGCTAATTCACAACACCTCTAACACCAATTGATAAATCGGAATAAGGAATGAAGTTATAAACTTCATGTTCTATGTACTTGCTTAAAACTGGAAAGAGATTCCAAAAGTAGGTTCCGGAAATATGGATCCGGAAATTGAAACTTAACTAAAGATTACAATATGAGATTCTACCTTAAAGCGTATAGAATCTAAATTTATCAAAGTACAAGTAAGGAAGTATAAGAAAGTTATACTTTCCTTACAATACAATATGCAGCGGAAAAAATAGGTAGTAAAACTATAAGTAACAAGATATAAGTCTTTTAACCCAAAGAGAAGGGTATCCAACAACCTTGGATAAAGGCCCCTTGATTTATACTTTCAAGAAAGTCTGTCTTACCCACACCAGGGTAAGCCCTCGATACGAATATCGGAATCTCTGTCTTGCTATCACCGCATGCCCTCAACTTAAAGGTAGTTGGAACCTCCTTCTTCCTCAGCAAGGAAGCCCTAGAACTTCAAGGTAGTCGGCACCTCTGTTTTCCTATCCCCGGAAGTCCTCGAATGTAATCACCAACATTCGGAGTCGCACAAAGCAAAAACTGGATGAGCGGTTCAGTATGCACAGGGCATGAAAATATTTCTCTCTCTAGAAATCACCTTAGCAGCGTGTGGTCTCTAGATTGATTAACTTCATTGTCGTTGTGAGCTCTTTCAAATGAGATACTATTTATAGGCTCAGTCGGCCTCCTTTCCAACGGTCATATTTTCCTTAAAAATCAGAGGGACATGTACACGTGTCACTTAACCAACAGTTAGTTTATAACGGAATAGAAGATAACGTTTTATAACAAAACAAGTGTAATAGAAAGTACGACATCGTTTTAATTCTAACTCGAATGTTCGGAGTGAAGGTTCGGAGTGTATGAAAAATGTCAAAGATTAGACAAATTATAAAAGTGTAAGCAAAATGAAAGTTCGGAGTCTAAACAAAAATAATATTCGGAGTCTAAATAAATTCGGAGTGTATAAAGCAAAGATGATCAGATTATGTTTAATATGTGAATTTGGAATGAGAATTCGAAATGAAAATTCTTCATCAGAATTCGTAATGAGAATTCGTAATCAGGATTTGTCATTATATTTCAATGTCGAACTTCATGAGAGTTCGTATCCATAAATCGGAGTAGAACTTTATTGGAGTTCGTATCCAGAATTCGGAGTGGAACTTCATTACAGTTCTCATCCAGAATTCGGAGCCTAAAACAGAATGCTTCATATCAATGTTTTAAACGATTCCGAGAATATAGAAATTAATCTGATTCTTATACTTAATAAATATATGTATATAGATAATGAAAATATGATAAGGATAATTTTCCTTACAAAAGCGATCTTCCTTATAAAAGCGATTTTCCTTATAAAAGTGATTTTCCTTATAAAATCGATTTTCCTTAAAGATAAGGTGTTTGTGATTTTCAAAACAAGAAGGAATGGAAAAGTCATAAGGAAAACCTTATTGACTCAACACAACCCACATGTATAAAACACAAGTAACAAAATTCCACTTTTCATTCAAATTGATTTTGATATCCGACTCACACCAAAATATCCCACAACAATTTTCACATTTCATTAACACTTCCACCAATCCATTAAAAATTTTTATAAAAACATTCCAATATATTACAACTCACATAACGGCCCACTCACTTTTTACAAAATACCCTTTTTACCTTCAAAATCATTGTATCGTCAAACTTACAAGAAATATCCCACAAACAAGTTTCGATCCAACATCAAAATTTAATAAAACATTTTAGAAATTTACAAAATATTCTAAAAATGATTGAAATCTTAAAAAATCACTTCAACTTTCAAAATCCATTAATAGGTGAACACACATACCAAGTAGTACATATGCACCCTTTTCCCACTTTTTTTAACCAACTAAAACATTTACAATTTTCATAAAAGAACCCAAGTAGTGTAAATATGTCGTACACAAAAAAACCCATTTCAAAACACCCATTTAAGTCCAATAACCATGTCAATTCCAATCCAAAATAGAATTGGAATCCCTATAGTCATTTAAAAACCCACTATAAAGTTTTATAAAATCACCTTGAAAAATACTACAAAAGATCCAAATGAAAACACACATTTTCATAAAATGCTCTCAAGAAGTATAACAATTTTTTACACATTAAACCTATTCAAAAACCCAATTTTTTGGCCCACTTGACACTAATACATTACCAAACCAGAATTTTCAGGCCAAACAAGATTTAGTAAACCAATTCCATATGTTATAAAATACACCCAAATAATACAACACGAGTAGCACATGAAAACACCCAATTTCAAGTTAAAATTCATCTATAAAATTAAACCCATAACCAAATCAATCATAAACAGTTTTCTCACCACACCCAACATGTGATAATATGAAAAATGATTAAATACATCAAAAAAATCATCAATAATTCTTTTCACATGGAACTACCTTCTGAAAGTGACGAATCCCTCAAATATTTGTGTGAAACATCAACCGCACCACCGCCGCATCACAAGGATAATAAATCTATCCATTGACCAGAATATTTAACAAAAAAGACACAAAATAAACAATAGGTTCGAACCCTAACTTCTGGACAATTTAGATCATAATAAATGAGGGTGGAAACCCTAAGGAGAATGTAGAAATTGAAGAGATAAACACTTACTCAAAACAATATTGAATAAAATGACCCAAAATACACCAGTATCTGATTTTGAAAACATCCAACCATTAAAGGTATTATCAAACAGGGATTTGGAGATCATGTAGGAACTTGAATGGGGGGAATAGAGTAAAAATATAAGGAGTTATGAAAGGATCAATTAACCTCTACAATTCTGGGTGATTTCTGAAATTCAGAGAAGTTTCGACCAATTTAGAGATTCTCTTGAGCTCCAAATTCTATGAGGAGAGAATGGGGGCGTGCCTTAGGTAAGGGGGCTTTGGTGAGAGTTGGAATCACCGAAACAAAGTAAATATTTAAGGAGATATTAAATAATTAAAATTTATTTTTAATGACAAAATTGGGATTTTGGGCAGGCCCAATCCCTTAAATAAAAACCCCTATCCACCATTATTATGGATTCATAAATGGTCCAAATTAATACGGTGGTGTTCATAGATCAGGGGATGAAAATTAGGAATTTTAATAGATGAAAAATGTTGAAAAATTAAGGAGTAATAAAGGAATCAAAATTTATTTTTAAATCTGGAATTGGGCTCACAGTTTGGCCCAATTAATGAAAACTGACCAATTCCTCCATAAAAGATTGAAAACCCCCTAAAACAAAGCATGAATGGAAATTAAATAGAATTTAATTTTAAAATAAGTCATGTATGTGATAATTCTCCCCACCATGAAATCTATCCGCCCCGGAAAGTGACATCAAGGCTAATGTAACAACCCACCTCAACTGAGAAACCAAGAGGTACTCCCTTGCCAGGTTTCACCTTCAAAGGCCAAAACACCTCCAGTGATCAATTAATGACGGATTACTCTCACAAACACAACTTAAACCACTTTATTGAAATGATCAATCACATTAATAATTTATCCCAAAATAAAACTGCTTAAACACTATCCAAACAAGACTCAATCAATTCACCCAAATGAACAACAACTTCGAACAAGGATACTATTACCATGATATAACTAAACCATTGGGAACTCTCTAATGTCAATGTTTACCCAATGAAGATGTAGGTAGCTTGATATCCTCGAACAAGAATACCTACCACCAAGCCAAGACCATGGATAAGTCTATGTTATAGGTATGAGGGAACAAAAATAGGCTCCCCACCATAAGAGACAACGTATATTTTTTTCCAAGACAGAATCAGGACACTAACAGGGGGAGGCCTAAATAGGCTCCCTAGTACAAAGGGTATAATTCCATCAGAAATTTACAAATGAACTTATATAATACTCATAGTGGGTCTCCACACCATAAGACCCAACCATCCTAATCGACCAGCATGGGCCGGTACAGAAGGACCCCAAAATTTAAAGAGTTGCGATGATAACATGGTTAGTCTACACGGTTTGGGAAACCATGCACTAATAGTGGGGATCATTCTATCTACATGGTTTCTACGACATAGTCACTACTACCCAAGAGCTAACCGTGTTCTCAACCTGTCTAGCCAAACTTCAAACCTTTCTCCAAATACTCAATGGAAACCATAGGGGGGAATAACATTGGGTGATGACATGGGTACAAGGCCCTCCACCTATTTCCACTGAACAGGAACAATAGAATAAAGATGATTACACCATAGGTTTAAACTCATCCTATATTTCATAATGAGGATAAGATTTTGTACATGGGTTTAAACAAACCTGTGATTTCACCTGACTACGAGCCAGATTCTCTCCATGACCTATGGCTGCAGCTCAAATGATTGAACCATCTTCGGCCTCACAGTTATGATTTGGAAACCCCCTAAATGAGAATTCTTCATTCAGTGCAACCGAAAACTACACTGCAATCCCCGATAAGTTTTCCAAGACATAACAAATTCCAAAATCACTTTACCCTAAACTGATATTTCACTGAAACAATTTCTTAGAGGATTCACACACATCACACATTGTTTCTTCGGGTGAGAAACAATAGATGTAAAGGACACTTATACTCACCTTCCTCTAAAATGGAATATTTTTATGTTTTTCCAAGGGAGAAATTTTCCCAACATAATAGAGACTCTCATATAATTGTCCAAATTTCACCTTTACGGTCAATCGAGCACATGATATCATAAGGCATCACTGAACATGACCATTGCGACTAATATAAACAATGCATGGAGAGGGACCTTATACAACATACCTAAACAACACACAATTATTGAAAGTGGCCACAATATCCTATAATAACCATATTTCCCACACTGGTGGTTTAAAATGAACTCATGCTTCAAAGAAATTATGAAGAACCCATAGGACCTCTTGGACACCATCGAGACACTCATCCCCACTAACAACCCTAGACCACTTCCATCTTTGATGAATTAGGAAACTTAAGAAACTTAGGTTTCTTTCAACCTTCCACAAGCACTCTCCCACTACAAGAGGATCTAAAAACCAAATAATGGAATGGGTGTAGACTCAATCAGAAAATATTGATAAAATATTCCTTATATTGATCAACTGGAGGATTTTCCAATGGTGAAACAATCCGGGTTGCACTTCAGTTATGCATTAACCCTTAATGGGGGTGTACCTTATCCAATGATAGAACCCAAGGACCCAACCAAGCTGGTCCATTGGTCAAAACAATCCATTAACTAGATCCAAACACATGAATGGAACCACCATAAAGGTTTCATGAGACATATATCATAGGAGACTACTAACCGGCCCTTCTACCCAGCTTACAAACCAAACATAAACCCAAAACACAGTTCAAACAGGAGGGGTTATTGGACTCAAAACATCCCGAAACATCAAAATTTTCCAGAAACACATAATATAAGTCATCCCAAACAATTTATCAAGACATAATGTTTTTCTTTGAAAACATTTTTTGAAAACAAACAGTTCAACGGTTAGTGTATCCACGAATGGTACCCCATGGGCCTTACACATGCATGTTTCTGTGCCACCCTAGGAACCCCCCTCATATCCATACTGACACTCATCTAGTCGGTCCATCAACCATCCAACATCCCATATATCTCCATGCAAGTGGTTTCTCATGGAAATACAAAAGGTTAAAACAAAAAATTCTTTCCACTTTTCAAAACCAAAACAGTCAACCAACACATCCTTTTTCTCAAAACTACTAACCACAAGATCAAAATCCCAATTCACATCGTACAAAAAATTTCAGAAATATGCATAGATTTAGAAAATAACTCAATTTAAATATATTAACATCAATTTCAAAACATCTCATCCCATTACAACAGCCTTTTATTTTTTAGAGAACTCTATTGGAAAAAATTTTCAAAACCAACTTCAATAATGTTCCGGCTTTCAAAAGAGGTTTAAGCACACCATTTTCCATTTGAAAACAAATCTGGAAATTATGTTCCACCATTTCATAAATCAAACCATTCCCTCTTTATTTTAAAATCATTTCACAAAAACTTTACACTTCTTAAAACCAAACTTCCATGTTTTCAAAAGTAATGCCCAAAACAATGCGAGAGGAAACTTATTTCAGTGGGTGACTTGGACATATGGTTGGTGACCATATTCCAATCACTTCACTATCACAGAGAGTGTTCTAGGAAATATCATTGGTTACACATGGATTTCCATGCCCTACAAGCTCACTAAGACCATTAACCCAACTCTCTTTTCATTTCCCCTAATCATCATCAAACCAAGAAAACCAAATGGCTTAGATAAATCCTGACTACTCATAGAAACTTGAATCCCATCATGAGGTTTGGTGATCAGGAACACTACCCATAATTGGAATTCCAAGTCCCAACAATCATAACTCCATACTATCCTAACTCTTCCCCAAATAACATTACCCAAAAGAGTTAACCTGAACCTCATCTAATACCATTTTGGAACGAACTGAATTTGGTCCCCATCAAAACTGTCACTCAAACCGACCCACGTCAAGGCCCGAAGAACATTCCCAATAACCACAGGCTGGAACAAGTTCCTAGGTATCATAAAATGAAAATTGTGAATGATTTACCTAAGTTTATAAACTTAAAACAACAAAAGAATCTAACAAAACGAATCTGGATTTTTTCCATCCAAACGTTCTTTTACAAAAAATAAGAACTGGATTACATATTTTAAAACAACTCAAATAGACTATAAAAAAGTGAAAAACTAAAAGGGAAAATGCCAATAACACTCATGGAAAGGGGAATCGCCCTCAAGCCATCTCCGCAAGACTTCACCAACAACGACCTGCTAGAAACCTGAACCACAGGAACTAAAAACTGTACCCAACCTGCGACAACAAAAATAACCAAGTATACTTACACCCAAGCACGTAAGTAGGGTGTGATCCAAATACAAATAGGATACCACCACTAATATATTCCATGTGATAAACATTTAATGACAAAAAGCATGCAAGTTTTCAAAAACATGAAATGCTAGATACAATTTCTAAAAGATGCAACATTAAATAAAAACAGTTTTCAGGTGGGATAATTTTAAGAATAAACACTTTTAAAATAAATAACTAAGCTAATGAATATTCCATCCACTCATACCATATTCTGACAGTAAGCACAAAATATCTAGTGAGAACAAGTAATGTGAAATAACCCCTAGGCACTAGCTAGTTGTGGGTCCCAAGTACCTCGTATCTCGGTGAGAGTAACCGTCACAAATATTCGTTCTCATACACGAGACACTAGTAGTTAACATACCCATAACCTAGTGGTCCCCTATCATCATAATCATCATTGTTTAGTTAGATTTGAAAGCGTCAATATTGCTAAGTGAAATTGAGACCAAACCCCACGGATTCACTAGCACACTAGTACACGTCCACCCACCAAGATACCTGTGTTTTACCTTTGTTCTTAAATAAGATCAAAAAGTCAATAAATATACTTTTCACATGAAAATATTATTTCCATATCATAAATTCACAAAAAATCCCACATGTATACAACAAAATTCACAAAAGTCCCCTTTTCATTCAAATTGATTTTGAAATCTGACTCACACAAAAATAGCCCACAATAATTTTCACATTTCTTAAACACTTCCACCAATATGTTAAAAAAATTTATAAAACCATTACAATATATTAAAACTATCATAATATCCCACTCACTTGTAACATATTACCCTTTTTGCCTTCCAAATCATTTTATCATCAAACTTACACAAAACAGCCCACAAGAAAGTTTCACTCCAACATCACAATTTAATAAAACATTTCAGAAATTTAAAAAATATTATAAAAATGATTGAAATCATAAAACATCACTTAACATTTCAAAACCCCTTAATAGGTGAACACACATACCAAACAGTACATATTCACCCTTTTCCCACATTGATTAACCAACAAAAACATTTACAATTTTCATAAAAAGAACCCAAGTAGTATAAATATGTCTTGCACACAAACTACATTTCAAAACACCCATTTAAGACCAAAAACCATACCAATTCCTATCCAAAACATATTTGGAAGCCCTAGAGACATTTATAAAACCACTTTAAAATTTTATAAAATCACCTTTAATAATACTACAAAAGATCCAAATGAAAACACACATTTTCATAAAATGATCTCAAGATGTATAACAATGATTTACACATTAAACATATTCAAAAACGCTCTTTTTAGGCCCACATGACACTAATACATTATCAAACCAGAATTGGTAGGGAAAACATGATTTAGTAAACCAATTCCATTTATTATAAAATACACCCAAATAATACCCCATGAGTAACACTAGAAAACACCCAATTTCAAGTTAAAATGAAACTATATAATTAAACACATAACCAAATAAATCATAAACAGTTTTCACACCACACCCAACATATGATAAAATGAAAAAATGACTAAATATAGAAAGATAACTCATCAATAATTGTTTACACATGGAACCACATACTGAAAGTGTTGAATCCCTCAAAACATGGTGCGCAACATCAATCGCACCACCTCCACATCAAAAGGAAGATAAATCCATCCCTATACCACAATATTTAACCCAAAAGACACCAAATAAAACCGTAGTTTCGAACCCTAACTTCTGGACAATTTATATCATAATGAAAGAGGGAGGAAACCCTAAGGAGAAGGAAGAAATTTAAGAGAGAAACACTTACTCAAAACAATCTTGAATAAATCGACCCAAAATACACCAGTATCTGATTGTGAAAACGTCCAACCATTCAAGGTAGGTTAGAATAGGGATTATGAGATCATGTAGGAACTGGAATGGGGGGAATAGAGTAAAAATAGAATGATTTATGAAAGGATAAATTTACCTCTCCAAATATGAGTGATTCCAGAAATATAGAGAAGTTTTGACCAATTTCTCAATTCTCTAGAGCTCCAAATTTTGGGAGGAGGGAATGGAGGAGTGACTTAGGTATGTGGTCTCAGATGAGAGTTTAATCACTGAAAAAACATAAATATATAAGTATATATTAAAGCATTAAAATTTATTTTTAATGTGGAAGTTGGGATTTCAGGCAGGCCCAATCCCTTATATAAAAACCCATATCCACAATGATTATGGATTCTTAAATGATCCAAATTAATATGGTGGTGTTCATAGATTAGGGGATAACAATTATGAATTGTAATGGATGAAAAATGTTTAAAAATTAAGTAGTTATAAAGGAATAAAAATTTATTCTTAAATCTAGAATTGGGCTCACGGTTTGGCTCAATTCATGAAAACCACTCATTCCTCCATAAAAGTTTAAAAACCCCCCCAAAACAAAGCATTAATGTAAATTAAATGGAATTTAACTTTAGAATAATCATGTATGTGACAATAAAACCAATAATTAGTATTGAAAATAACCATTATGTAAATCAATAAATGTACCCCAGCAATAAAGAATGTATGGGGTTGTATTTACATAAAAATATATGTATTTTAAGTGTACAATACTATAATTATATGGAATGAAACAAAAAATAATTATATACCTTTGTTTATGTGAATATTGATGAATTAAAATAAAAAGCCACTTCCATCCCACATCGTGTGCTATGGAAGGAGGCCCATGTAAATAAATACAGAAAACTTACAGATGAAAACAGAAAGAAAATTAGGAATCATGTGTATGTATTCCTTGTTAAAAATAAATTCTTCATTAAACCTATATTAAATAATAATGATTACTTATGTTCCTATATTTTTAAAAAAAATTATAAATAGGATTCATCATCAGCTTTACCTGATTAGTGACAAATTTTTGTGGACTTGATGTTGGTTTTGGAGTGTCACCCATAAAATATTTGGAGAAAATAAATTTAAAGGGGGATAATGATAAGGAAATGGATGATATGAAAAAATGAATAAATTCTTTATAATAAAAACATAATTAGATGTCTGATTTGTTATAGAATTCAATGGGAAATAATCAAATAGGATAAAGAACAAAACAAATACCACTACCTAAAGCCCTCCCATATATGAGGCTAGCCATTCCCGTCAAAGTTTTGTATTACCAACAGTAATAAACATTGTCCAACCCGAATCTGAAAAATGTGAATCAGGGAGACACTTATACATTTCCTTTACTTATATTTTATAGGGTAAATATTATTATGATTTTTATCTATCATAACCCACCCATTTCATTATTATTAGGGGTAACATTTACAATATAAAAGGATATATTCTAAAAAAAACAATATCTAAAGGTTCATATGAGAGTGGGGATTCACGTATCTCATGAGACAAGTGCTGAGATATCGGTTCCCCTTGTTGACCTATATGTTTACACAATCGAACATGTTATTGGATTTTTCATAGCATAGTCATTTGATCTTGGAAAAATACATATTTATTAGGATATATTCAATCCTTTTTTGTGAAAACCCATTAGCAATTAATGAAAAAATTATAAATTTATTAATGTTATTACATATGATGAAAGGTAAGGGGAAACAAATGGTTGAATAAAAAAAATCATAAGGTTTAACCAATCGACTGAAAATACATTTTGAATGTTCCTTATCCCCACACAATCAAATTCTATATTTATTAATATTAAAAGTTCAATGGGATACCATATTGAAATATGGTGATATAAACATAATTTATTTTTAATAACAAAGTTATGTATACAACATTAAAAATTTTCTTTATCTTTAGAATATAGATGAATCCCACGAACATGATGTTTTAAATATATACATGAGGTTTGTTTTCATAATTATTGTATCTAATAGATGATATATTATGTTTATTATAGTTAAATATAATTAATTTCATGTATATATATTAGTACTATTTGATGATAAAACCTTGTGATCATAAAATTTACTTCTATACTAAAATACTCATTAGAATAAAATGAATATTCAATAATAGTTGATAAACTAGAATAAATTTATTAAAAAAAACATAAAGACGATATAATCTTCTTAATAACCACGATATTGGGGTAAAAATCTAAAATTTAATCATATCAAATAATTTTTTCATTCTGTTCATTTTTTATCCTTTTTTAGGCATCATTGGCTTCTCTTTGCAATCTATTTGGATGCTCCAAAAATTTATTTTTTAGATTCAATTGATGGATATTCATCTAATAAACCACAAGTAATGAAGTTTATCAATTTATTATTCACTACAAGAAATATTTTGAAAATAAACATCATGATATACATTTAATACTATTTTTTAATGAAAATTTTATTATAAATGGGATGTGTTTAAAATCATAAAAATCATGGTATGAGGAAAGTGAATGATCCAATGAATCCTATAAAAATATAAAAGTGTATAATAATTTGGGTATATGTAATAATATTTCACTATAAAATCTTATATAAAAACAAATTATTTATTTTTCTCCATGATTTGGTAGTGTTTGCATCAAACTAATGATAAATATTTCGGTTATTACATTTGAATTTTTTTGAAAGAAATAATATTTCATCACCAAATGAACATTACTAAATATGTATTTCTAATGATTATTTCAATTTAATTTTTAAATGAACTGTTTGTTTGTATTTTTTTAATATGATTAGGACAATGGAGAGTCCTCACATTCAAAATGTAAAATATATTTATTTTTAAAAAAAGTGGTCAGATTAAAAGATTCATATTGTATACAGATATCATGATGTACTAAGCTATAATATTTTCACTTTATATAGACATTTGTTCTTTATTTGATCAATTTTAGTTTAGTAGTGCATGTTTCTAGTTTACAAATGTCTCAAAGTGTGTACCTTTAGATTAAAATTGACATTTTAGTTAAAAACAATTGTTACTAATTGAAAACCAAGGAAACATCTCAAATTATCATAATACTATAAGATAATGATCCATAATCCCATTTTTGATGCGTAGGAATCATCTTTATGTCAATCAGACACATGATGTGATAGATATGACTCAAACATCATGTTTTGAACTTAAAAATGACTTTTTAGTTAAAAACATATCTTTTCATTGAAATCCTAGAAAAAAAACTCTGATTATCTTGATATATTAGGAAAATTAATCTTCAGTC
The DNA here is from genome assembly GCA_963277665.1 of Viscum album. NCBI lineage: Eukaryota > Viridiplantae > Streptophyta > Magnoliopsida > Santalales > Viscaceae > Viscum > Viscum album. Next base: position 1,832,940,991 of record OY728151.1, read on the forward strand.
ATTTGTCACAAGTATGAATCAACCTTAATTTAACTTGACACACAAATGTGTGTGTTTTTATTTAAAATTGACATTTTAGTTCAAAAGACACATGTCATACTCAATACCAAGGAAAAAAATTCAGATTTTATTGATAATTTAGTAAAACAATCTATTAGTCATTCATTACAAGTAGGTATTAGTCTTACCTCAATCGAATAAATGGTGTGATCTGTATTACACAAATTGTTTGGTTTTAATTTTAAAATGATATTTTAGTTAAAATACATCTTCCATACTCAAAACCATGAAAATGAATTCATATTATTTTGATAATTAATAAAAATAATCCATAGGTCATTTGTGATTTGTAAAAATTAGGTGAACCTCAATTTGATACATCAAGTGATTGGTATGCCTCAATATTATTGTTTTCAGTTTAAAAATGGAATTTTAGTTAATAATATCTGTCACTCACTAAAAACCAATAAATGCACTTTAGATTATTTATACTTTATGAAAATGATCATTATGTCATTCTGGACTGGTACAAATCAACCAGACATCAATCTAACGCATGATATTATTGATAAGACTTAAAATATGCGTTTCTAGTTTAAAATGACATTTTATTTAAACGTAAATGTGAAATAAGCAAGACCAATAAAACACATTCACTTTTTTGTGATATTTAATTTTGTAATTAAAAATTTATATCTTCCATGAATGAATCAGCCACACCTCAATGCAATAAATGGTGTGACTGGTATGACACAAAATATGTGGTTCTTGTTAAAGAAGACATTTTTTTAAAATAGACATGTGAAAAAATAAAAAATAAGTAAAAAAATTCATATTTTTTCACATATTATTAAAATGATCTAAATGTAATTTGTGATGTGTTGTAATTAGTCGTACCTCAATCAAATATACGGTTTGACATGTATGACATGAACAAATTGTTTTTTGTTTAAAATTGGCATTATTTTTGAAAAAATGTGTCACTCACTTAAAACAAAGAAGAAACTCATATTATCTTGATAATTTTTGAAAATTATCCTGATTTCATTTTCGAATATACCATTCAGTCTCACATCAATCTGACACACAATGTGACTTTTTTTGACTAAATATTCATGTATTGAATTTTAAATTGACATTTTTTCTAAAAACGTTTCACTTGCTAGAAACATAGAAAACAAAATCATATTGTATTGATACATTAAGAAAAGAATCCTTAAGTTATTTTTGATTTTAATGAATCAACCTTACATTAATCTAAAACAAGGTGTTGTCATTATTACTAAAAGTGTGTGTTTTTTAAAATTGTTATTTTTTCCATAAGGTTCATGACATAATCAAAATAATAAAAAAATTATTGGTTTGATACCCGAAGAAATTGATCTATAATTATTTTTTGACTTGAATTAATCATCCACACCAAAATCTGATACACTGTGTGAACAATTTGACTCAAAATGATTTTTTCTAATTTATAAATATGAATTTCGTTAAAAATACAAATGGCATACTAAAAAATAATCAAACACATTCAGTTTATTTTGATACTTTGAGAAAATGATCCATAAGTCATTTTAAATATTTATTAATCATTCATGTAAAGACCCTTAAAATTCAAGAAAGTTTTTTCTTAATTTTCTTTGGAATTTTACAAGAACACAGTTTCTGACGGCACCTGATTCCGAGGCCCGGTGTGCCCGAAATCATTTTCTGAATTTTAGCTCGGGTACGTTCAGTGAACGAACGAGCGGGTTTTTCTAACTTTTGAACCGGTGCTCGGAATCAAATTCTGAGGGCATCGATGGAATCACAACGCCAGTATTTTCTTAGAAACGCCATTTCCGGAGTTTCGTTTGCTCGGGTGTGGTTTTTTAATTTTTGGTGTTAAGTTAAGAAATAAAATAAAAGTGGTGCAACACTTTATTTTATTTCACTTAAAGCCACTTAAAGCCACTTAAGACAAGTTAAGAGGATAGGGTGGAACCTAAAATATCCTACCCACTTGGTAGGATATTTGTGAGGTGGGGCCCGCACGAGCCCCACCATTTCTTTCCCTCTAGGTAACGCACCCGCAACCCACTCTTTAATGAAAGTCAACTGTGTGTTTTTCTGGTTAAGAAACGCCCCTATTAATTGGGAAGTTAAGTCGTTACAATTAATACATCAAATTAATTGTTCGTTTCTTAGCTTTGAATTTCTAATTGTTGTCATCGGGAATAAAATAAGACCAACACTAGTTTTTGTTGAGGGGTTGCTTGTTGAGAGGATTTGGGGAAATCTCTAAAGCTTGAAGATATTCATCCTCCTTCGCGAAGAACGCGAAGAACGTGAAGAACGCATCTTCGCCAACAAAGAATGTCAGCCTCCGACGAAGGACGACAAAGAGCGCCGAACCCTCGGAGATCGACGACGCCAACGATCCTCCTTCCGTGAAGTTTCTTCCGCGACGTTCCTTCCCCACGACAATCTTCGATCAACAGCCGATTGAGGTAGGGGATTGCGGTTCTTTTAATTCCTTTGTGAATTATATCCTCAACATGGGTTTAATTGGTGCAATTAAATCTGTGTGTTTTTAATCCTCAGAGATTGACTACGCGACGCCGTGTACCGCGACGACAGCGACGCCCCTTCCGCGACGTGACGATCCTCTTCTTCCATGACGAAATCACGTTCGACGACAACGTTGAGGTAGGGGTTTTTGTTCATTTTAATCTATGTGATTATATCTGCGGTTTGTTAAAATGATTGTTGTGAGACTTTTAAAACTGCTAACGCGGTGGGTGCGGACCAACGAACAAGTCTGAACCCACCGCCATTTTGTTCTTGGTGTTTGAAACGGCAGACGACGACAAAACAAGACGCACCAGCAATGTGAGGTCTTCGCAGTGAAGGAAGGACCCCGGGAGGGCCTTTGGAGAAGACAACGCGCAATTCCGACCACTGAAACTCGTCCGGTGGTCCGCGGAGCAACCCGCCGGCGCGCCGCCGGGAAGAACCGCCGCGGCTTCAGCCGCGGTGGTGGGCTGGCAGTCCCGCGACCGCGCGGGACCAGCGAAGGAAGGACGCGGCAACCCGGTCGCGTCCGTTGGTGAGAGGCGGCCCCCCACGCGGAGCCGCAGATCATTCAAGGGGGCGGCGCCCCCCCCCCCCCCTTGCGCACCACTCGGCCGTTACGGCCGAGCAGCATGGCGACGGGGCCGCACCTGCGCCGGCCGGGCCGGGTCGTGCCCAGGCCGGGCCGCGCCGACCGGGTCGGACCCGGGTCAGGTCGACCCGGTTCGGGCCGACCCCAGGGGGGTTGGGCCGGGTCGGTCCAGGCCCAGACCCCCCATTTTCGGACCTCTTTTCGATCTTTTTCCCATATCATGGGCTACGGACCTCCGATCGACGCACTGTTAGTGGAGATGTGATCATTGGATCGAGACGGTCATTTCGGTATATCGCACTCAAGGTTTAGGAGTACTTTGGGTTTGGCTGGGTTGGTTCGTACACAAAACCAACCGGGCCCTCAGAGCGGAAACGCTCAAAACTTGAGCTCCGGATGTCCGATTGACATACCGCTGACTTTGCTGGATTCCTCTTAGTATGAAAGATATTTTTGAATACTCCAAATGAGGTTTGGACGCAGTTGGAGTACGGTCGGGTTGGTTTTGACTTAAAAACCAACCAGGCCCCTGGGACGAAAAAGCCTATAACAATCAGACCGGGCGTCCGATTGACGCGCCGTCTGCGACATTGAGTTTCTGTTGATGATACGGAACTTTTGGATACATCAACTCCGGACTATGTGCCAGTTGATGTATCAGCCACTCAGTTCGTGGAGCGGACCCTCCTGAACGAGCTTGCTGTGTGCGGGAACCCTAGAGCTGGCTGCGTCTGTGATGACAATGAAGATAGTACGGGAATCCTCCGTGGGATAGGCAGTGACCACTACGATACTTTTTGGGATACATCAACTCCGGACTACATGTCAGTTGATGCCTCGACCTCGTGGCTTGTGGAGTGGACCCTCCCGAAACGAGCATGCTATGTGCGAAAACCCTAGAGCCGGTTGAGACTTGACAACTGTTGATCGAACGACTCGGTGTGTTACGGATAGCACAGTGGGAAGCACTTGGTTGTAGCAGCAGACCCACGGTGGAGGAGAGATTGGTTGTAGCGGCAGACCCGCGGTACTCAACAGAAGGAGTACCTCTGGAGGCTATGAGGGGGAGCGCTTGGTTGTAGCGGCAGACCCACAGCAGAGGAGCGCTTGGTTGTAGCGGCAAACATACGACGGAGGAGCACTCAGTTGTAGCAGCACGGGGGAGCGCTTGGTTGTAGCAGCAGACCCACGGCAGAGGAGCGCTTTGTTGTAGTGGCAGACCCGTGGTACTCAACAGAAGGAGTACCTCTAGAGGCTATGAGGGGGAGCGCTTGGTTGTAGCAGCAGACCCATGGTGGGAAGCGCTTGGTTGTAGCAGCAGGCCCACAGTACTCTATAGGTGGAGTACTACAGCAGTCCAAGGTTAGAGGGAAGATCTTGGTTGTAGCGGAATACCCATTATACATGATAGATAAGGAGATTCCAAATAGTTATGGTTTCAACTTCATGATCGATCCTGTGTGGGTCATTACGGGGGTTAGTACCTACCGATCCTTTGTGGGTCCGACGGCTTAGATGAATCAGTGGCTACATCTGATCATCTCTATCGTCTTACGAAGTAGTATACCTGTGTGAGCTGAAATCCTGATTTTCTTTCCTATGTGGATTGTGTTGTGATATCCTGTGTGGATTTACGTTTTTCTTTCCTGTGTGGAATGGGTTGTACATGGGCTCGGATGTTGGAGACGAATGAGAATTGATGACTTAGGTATATTTATGGGCATATACCTAAGTAGGGTCAAATGTTACTTCGTGATTGTATTTTTCCTTTGTGGATTATCCTTTGTGGATTCTGGGAGACCTTCGGGGGTCTCGGGGTCCCTAATGAGTAGTTTATACTCACCCCTACACGGGCTATGCCCACACTACGTTGTATTGGTTGCAAACGATGGACAAAATTGATCGTGGTTGAGGCTTGCGGAGCAGGACGATACCTGGAGGTGGAACACTGGGCGGGACGTTCTCAGAGCGGACGGCTGGAATCGAGGAGCTGTGGAGGCTATCTGTACTCACCCTTTAGGTGGGATTTCTAGTGGACAGCTCAACGTTGCGACTTTACTTTTTAGTTGTTGTTTTCCCTTCTAGTTGTACTTTACTTTCAGTTTGGGTTTGTATATTGGCCCACTTACTTTTACGCACTTACTGTCATACTCGGTTTTTACATAGTGTTTACTTCTACTGCTTGCTTGCTATGTGGTTTTTGTTTACTTTACAAAGGCAATGCCTTCCCTTTTTACAGGGATTTACGCCTTGGTGCTAGTCGCCATCCCATGGCCTATGGAAGGCAGGCTTGGGGTAGTCACGGCACTAGCCCCGAGGATGGGTCGTGACAAATTGGTATCAGAGGAGTTCGGTTCTATCGCAGAACTTTGGAATCTGGTATTTTTTCTATGTGAAGCAATAGTGTTAAGCGTATTGGGTGTTTTTATCAGTCCAGGAATTCCAGTGTTGGTGTGGCGGCCGACGTATCCGTACACCAGGACCCTGACTTCTGATTCTCGACTTAATACACGAAAACATTGATTTCATGTGTGTTTCAAGTTTTCTTTGTAATTACTTTGTGTCAGCTCACCAGGTATACTGTTCTGACCGTGACGCACCTGTTTCCTTTTCAAGATGGCCCCACGTCAGTAGCCAGCTAGGGTTCCGAGAGTTGTGCGTGACAACAGCCCACTGAGCGATGATGCCTCGGTACAGGGCCCTTTGACAGCTGTGGCACCAGTGGTACCACTACCCGCCGATCCACCATTGCTACCAGCCCTGGCCGCTGACGATACATGTCACCTTAGTGCACTGCACGAGTTTCAGCTCCATCGACCGCCCATGTTCCGCGGGGAGACAGACCCCCAGGCAGCCGAGGACTATCTGGAGGCAGTCGTACGGGTTTTAAGGTTAGTGAGGATACCAACAGACCTCATGGTGATCCTCACAGCGGGCCTCCTGCACGCGGCAGCAGGCAGATGGTGGAGCCTGATGCTCTAGGTGCACGATGAGGCATATCTTCTATGGACGGACATTAAGAGCCTCTTCCGCTCGGAATTCATCCCAGCCTCCCTCCGTGCGGTGCACATCCAGGAGCTTCTACAGCTGCGGCAGGACAACATGATAGTAGCCCAGTACGCGGCGAGGTTTACCGGTCTCTCGCGCTATTCCACGGACATGGTACGAGACCCATTCATCAGGGACCGAACCTTCGAGCAGGGGATCAGGCGAGAGATCAGAGCTTAAGTTGTTTCTCACAGCATTCTGACACAGACAAGGGTGTTGGAGAGAGCCCTCTTAGTGGAGAGTTTCCTTGTTGAGCAGTCTCCAGAAGCAGGACCCACCACTAACCAGCATGCTACAGAGTCTTCTGCAGCGGGCAGAAGACAGATGACGCAGGGGTCCAAGAGGACTAGACCTATAGGTGGTCGACCGTGTGACACAGGATCGTTTTTGCGAGGCACCCAGGGTGGACAATGACTTACCATGAGCGGACAATGTTACTCATGCGGCAGGGTTGGTCACATGGCTCGTGACTGTTCAACCCGCCATATAAATGTCCAGCAGATGAACGAAGGACCTCCCAGGCAGAGGAAGAGGTTCGATCGAGGCAGACCGCATGGAGCAGGAGACCGTGACAGGGGAGCTGGCCATGCATCTGGAGGTGGACGACGCTTTGAGGTGTTGCCACCACCACCACCAGAATTTCCACCCCGACTGCGGGGAGCTGGCGGACATGGGAGAGCTCAGCTTCAGGAAGTTGAGGCCTACGATCATGGAGCTCCGGGAGCAGATGGACAAGAGCAGGATTAGCTCTAGACCTAGAGACTTTTGTTTATGCTGCTTCTAGCATTGTTGATGTTTGTTTGTAGATGATTTGTGTCTTTGTACTTTGAACTGCAGTAATAAAAGACACCTTTCTTTTGGAGTTTACCTTATTTTCCTCTCTTTATGTTGTTACTAAGAGGTTCCGGTTTAAAAAACGTTGACTTGACCCTCACTTTGAGATACCTACTGGAGGAGACCCAGTGACCACACACTGATGCCGATAGTGTGACTCAACCCATGGAGGCGAGAGTAACGGTTGGATCTCTTGGTAGTAGTGTCGAGGCCTTACGACGTCATCCTTTGTATGGGTTAGTATCATCCATGACGGGATTGACTGTATTAGGCGAAGAATGTGGTTCATCTAGAGGATGACACCGGATTTCTCTTCTTGGAAAAGAAGAAATCTCATCAACTCGTGTAGGACCAGAAAGGTCCAAGTCATCTAAGAGCGGATGAGGACAGCTCAGAGCCGGCAAAAGTCTTGTGCAGACATGAGGCGGAGACCACTAGAGTTAGAGGATGGCGACCACGTCTTCTTGCGTGTCTCACCTCGACGTGGATTACGGGATTTGGATGAGGCGGCAAGTTGTCTCCACGCTTCATCGGACCATTCCAGGTCCTTAGCAGGATTGGCGAGGTGGCTTATCGCCTAGCTCTACCACCTCAGTTGCACTGGGTGCACGACGTCTTCCATGTATCTCAGCTGAGGAGATACGTGCACGACCCGTTGCATATCATTGACCATGGGGAGATGGATGTTGATGATGGGGCAACTTTTGTGTAGATTCGAGTGGAGATCGAGGATCGACAAGAGCGGGTTTTATGTGGACGGTCGATTCCTCTATTGTGTGTCAGATGGCAGCACGGGAACCTCCAGGAGAGAACTTGGGAGCGGGAGGCTCAGATGCGTGCTCAGTACCCACATTTTTTTCCCTAGTTTATGATGTATCTTTATGAGGACGTAAATCCTTGAGGTGGGAGTGATGTAAAGACCCGTAAAATTCAAGGGAATTTTTTTCTTAATTTTCTTTGGAATTTTACTAGAACTTAGTTTCTGACGACACCTGATTCTGAGGCCCGGTGTGCTCGGAATCATTATCCGAAGTTTGGCTCGGGTACGTTCAGTGAATGAATGAGCGGATTTTCCTAACTTTTGAACCGGTGCTTGGAATCAAATTCTGAGGGCACCGATGGAATCACAGCGCTAGTATTTTCTTAGAAACGCCATTTCCGGAGTTGCGTTTTCTCAGGTGTGGTTTTTTAATTTTTGGGGTTAAGTTAAGAAATAAAATAAAAGTGGTGCAACAGTTTATTTTATTTCACTTAAAGCCACTTAAAGACAATTAAGAAAAGTTAAGCGGATAGGGTGGAACCCAAAATATCCTTCCCACATGGTAGGATATTTGTGAGGTGGGTCCCGCACGAGCCCCACCGTTTATTTCCCTCAAAGTAACGCACCCGCAACCCCCTCTTTAATGAAAGTCAACCGTGTGTTTTTCTGGTTAAGAAACGCCCCTATTAATTGGGCAGTTAAGTCGTTACAATTAATACATCGAATTAATTGTTCGTTTCTTAACTTTGAATTTCTAATTGTTTTTATCGGGAATAAAATAAGACCAACACTTGTTTTTGTTGAGGGGTAGCTTGTTGAGAGGATTTGGGGAAAGCTCTAAAGATTGAATATCTTCATCCTCCTTCGTGAAGAACGCGAAGAACGCGAAGAACGCATCGTCGCCGATGAAGAACGACGGCCTCCAACGAAAGGCAACGAAGAGTGCCGAACCCTCGGAGATCGACGACGCCGACGATCCTCCTTCCGCGACGTTTCTTCAGCAACGTTCCTTCCCCGCGACAATCTTTGATCAACAACCGATTGAGGTAGGGGATTGCGGTCATTTTAATTCCTTTTTGAATTATATCCTAAACATGGGTTTAATAGGTGCAATTAAATCTGTGTGTTTTTAATCCTCGGAGTTTGACTACACGGCGCCGTGTACCGCGACGACAGTGACGGCCCTTCCGCGACGCGATGATTCTCTTCTTCCGCGACGAACTCACATTCGACAACAACATTGAGGTAGGGGTTTTTGTTCATTTTAATCTATGTGATTATATCTGGGGTTTGTTAAAATGATTGTTGTGAGACTTTTAAAACCGCTAACGCGGTGGGTGCGGACCAACGAACAAGTCTCAACCCACTGCCCTTTCGTTCTTGGTGTTCGAAATGGTAGACGACGAAAAAACAAGCCGCACGGGTGATGTGAGGTCCTCGCAGTGAAGGAAGAACCTCGGGAGGGTCTTTGGCGAAGACGGTGTGCAATTCCGACCACCAGAACTCATCTGGTGGTCCGCAGAGCAACCCGCCGGCGCGTAGCCGGGAAGAACCACCACGCCGCCAGGAAGAACCGCCGCGGCTGAAGCTGCGACGGCGGGCCGGCGGTCCCGCGACTGCCCAGGGTCATTGAAGGCGGGACGCGACAACACGACCGCGTCCATTGGTGAGAGGCAGCCCCCCACGCGGGGCCGCGAATCATTCAAGGGGGCGGTGCCCCCCCCCCCCCTTGCGCACCGATCGGCCGTTACGGCCGAGCCGCATGGCGACCGAGCCGCACCCGCGCCGGCCGGGCCGGCTCGCGCCCAGGCCGGGCTGGGCCACCCAGGCCGCACCGGGCCGCGCCGGCTGAGTCAGACCCGGACCCGAGTCGGGTCGACCCGTTTCGGGCCGACCCCAGGGGGGGTTGGGCCGGGTCGGTCCGGGCCCAGACCCCCCGTTTTCGGACCTCTTTTCGGTATTTGCTCATATCATGGGCTACAGACCTCCGATCGACGCACCGTCAGCTGCGATGTGATCCTTGTATCGAGACGGTCGTTTCTGTATATTGCACTCAAGGTTTGGGAGTACTTTGGGTTTGCCGGGTTGGTTCGTACACGAAACCAACCGGGCCCTTGGAGCGGAAACGCACATAACTTGAGCTCCGGACGTCCGATTGACATACCGTCAAATTTTCTGGATTCTTCTTAGAGAGACGGATCTTTTGGCTTACTCCGGCCGAGGTTTGGATGTAGGTGGAGCACGGTCGGGTTGGTTTGGACTTAAAAACCAACCAGGCCCCTGGGACGAAAAAGCCTATAACTCTCAGACCGGGCGTCCGATTGACGCGCCGTCTGCGACGTTGAGTTTCTGTTGATGATATGGAACTTTTGGATACATCAAATCCGGACTATGTGTCAGTTGATGTATCATCCCCTCAGCTCATGGAGCGGACCCTCCTGAAAGAGCTTGCTGTGTGTGGGAACCCTAGAGCTGGCTGCGTCTACGATGACAATGAAGACAGTACGGGAATCCTCCGTGGGATCGGCAGTGACCACTACGGTACTTTTTGGGATACATAAACTCCGGACTACATGTCAGTTGATGCATCGACCTCTTGGCTCGTGGAGTGGACCCTCCCAGAACGAGCATGTTGTGTGCGGAAACCCTAGAGCCGGTTGAGGCTTGGCGACTGCTGATCAAACGACTCGGTGTGTTACGAATAGCCCAGTGGGAAGCGCTTGGTTATAACAGAAGACCCACGGCGGAGGAGCGCTTTGTTGTAGCGGAAGACCTGTGGTACTCAATAGAAGGAGTACCTCTGGGGGCTATGAGGGGGAGCGCTTGGTTGTAGCGGCAGACCCACGGTAGAGGAGCTCTTGGTTATAATGGCAGACCTACGACGGGGGAGCGCTCGGTTGTAGCAGCACAGGGGAGCGCTTGGTTGTAGCAGCAGACCCACGATAGAGGAGCGCTTGGTTGTTGTGGAAGACCCGTGTTACTCAACAGAAGGAGTACCTCTAGAGGCTATGAGGGGGAGCAATTGGTTGTAGCGGCAGACCCATGGTGGGAAGCGCTTGGTTGTAGAAGTAGGCCCACAGTACTCGATAGGTGGAGTACTACAGCAGTCCAAGGTTAGAGCGAAACACTTGGTTGTAGTGGCATACCCACTATACTTGATAGAGAAGGAGATTCCAAATAGCTATGGTTTCAACTTCATGATCAATCCTGTGTGGGTCATTGTGGGGGTTAGTACCTACCGATCCTTTGTGGGTCTGGCGGCTTAGATGAATCAGTGGCTACATCTGATCATCTCTATCGTCTTACGAAGTAGTATACCTGTGTGAGCTGAAATCCTGATTTGCTTTCCTATGTGGATTGTGTTGTGCTATCCTGTGTGGATTTACGTTTTGCTTTCCTGTGTGGACTGGGTTGTACATGGGCTCGGATGTTGGAGCCAAACGAGAATTGATGACTTAGGTATATGTATGGGAATATACCTAAGTAGGGTCGAATGTTACTTCGTGATTTTATTTTTCCTTTATGGATTATCCTTTGTGGATTCTGAGAGACCTTCGTGGGTCTCGGGGTCCCTACTGAGTAGCTTATACTGACCCCTTCACAGGCTATGCCCGCACTACATTTTGTTGGTTGCAGACGACGGAAAACGCTAATCGTGGTTGAGGCTTGCGGAGTAGGACGATACCTGGAGGTGGACCACTAGGCGGGACGTTCTCGGAGCGGACGGCTGGACCCGAGGAGCTGTGGAGGCTATATGTACTCACCCTTCAGGTGGGATTTCTAGTGGAAAGCTCGACGTTGCGGCTTTACTTTTCAGTTGCTGTTTTCCCTTCCAGTTGTACTTTACTTTCAGTTTGAGTTTGTATACTGGCCCACTTACTTTTCCGCACTTATTGTCGTACTCAGTTTTTACTTAGTGTTTACTTCTACTTATTTCTTGCTATATGGTGTTTGTTTACTTTACAAAGGCAATTCCTTCCCTTTTTACCGGGATTTACGCCTTGGTTCTATTCACCAGCCCCTGGCCTATGGAAGATGGGTTTGGGTTAGTCACAGAACGGGCCCTGAGGACGGGTCTTGACAATTCATACCTAAATTTGATACAAGGGGAGGCCTATATGACTTGATATGTGTTGTTTCAGTTTAAAATGACATTTCTATTAAAAAACATATGTTACTTAAAACATAGAAAAAAACATCGATTTTTATGATGCATTACGAAAATGATCCATAATTCCTTTATAATGTATACAAATTAGCTACATGTCAATACGAAAAATGGTTTGACTAGTATGACTCTAAGTGCATGACTTCGGTTTGAAAATGGCATTTTAAATATACATGTCACTCTTTTAAAACCTAGAAATTGAATACAGGTTGTCATGAATCATTTGGATAACATTGCTTAAATATTTTTTCATATGAAACAATCAATTGAATATCAATCGGACACATGATGTGATGGATATGAGTCAATGTGTATGTTTTCTTAAAATTGAAATTTTATTAAAAAAACACATGTCACATAATTAAAACTGATCAAAAGAACTTTTATTTCATTTATTCTTTAGTAAAATTATCCATTAATCATTTTTTATGTGTAGTAATCATCTACACAATAATATGACATACTATGTTCCATGTAAGACTCGGAGTGAAAGTTTTTAGTTTAAAAATTACACTTTAGTTCAAAACAAAAGATACATGCTTAAAACAAATAAAATAAACTCAAATTTTATTCATACATTAGAAAATTTATCCATAAATCATTTCTTGTGTATAAAAATTATTCACGCATTAAACTAACACATGGTGTGTAAAATATGATTCGATGTGTGTGTTTTTAGATTGAAACTATCATTTTATTAATTAAACTTTTCCTATATATTTTAAAATTTATTTAATTATACTATTTCCCCAATAAGAATTTTTTCTTATATTGGAACACTCTTTTACCTTGATATGGGGTGTTTCGTTCATCAACTAGTAGCATGATTTGACTATTTTGAGAGGGCATTGGGGGCCAAACATTGAGAAACATTAATTTTTTTGAATTTGTTGGTGTTTGTGAAAATTTAACGAACCAATGTAATTTTATAATATAATATTTGAAAAGATAGTAAGATAGAATTTTTTATTTCGTTCTAGATGTAAATTTAATTGAAATTGATTTATTAATTTTCTATAGTGTGTTGTAATTTCATCATCACACAACTATAGCCTACCTTTTTTAGTACTAGGAATAGTGTTGATAAACTGATCCTTGATAAGTGCTAATAAATGAATTGATAAAGGGCCCCCTTTATTAGTTCCTATTATAGTGATTATGAATATTTTTTTTTATCAATTTTATTTTTAGAATGTTTATAATATATCCTCTTTTAATGATGCCAGAACATTTACACTTTTTATCACTAGAAAAGTAAATTTATAGCACTAATGAAGCCTATATTTGTAGTAGTACACCTTGAGTTAATGTCACATTTAGATAAATTTGAAACTATACCTTCCGCCATCATCCATTGTTATGACACATAATCATGAAAGAAATATGGTTTCAAGAATGAAGAAGGAAAAAAGTATATTGATTGTGGGTGGGAAGCCTGACCACCAAAGGAGGTATTTTCCACCATGCTCATTAAGGGATGTAGAAAGATATAACAATAATGTATTAATAATCAATATAAATAACTAATTTTTTAATCTTATTACATTAAATTGAAAATATTTGGTAAAAAAATATCTAATCCATCACTGCCAAATTCATCGACCAAAAACCTACTCAACCACATCAAGAATCTGGGTTGATTCAATATCCTCTATTCTAGTATATTCATTGACAATAATATTTATTCAAACAATGATTCTTCTTGAACTACCACTACATTATAGGATTTTTATCCTCTCAATTACCCACTAGAAATTGGTGAATGAATTTGGCTTGTCATATGGTGATGTGTTGGATAAGAAATGGTTTCATAATCTCCTCTACCCCGCATGTTTTTTATTAATGTAATAATAAAATTATTTATGAAAATACATTTGGATTAAAATTCACATAAACCTTCTCCATATTTATATATATTGACATATATTAATTTAATATTATTTTCAAATATATTTAAAATTTTATTATAATGTTTATATATCAGCGTTTAATAAATAATTTTTATATATTTTAAATAATATATATTAACTTTTATTAATATAAAAAATTAAGTGGACCAAAATACAGTATATTAATATATTTTTAACCTTATATAATTTCATTCAAAATTAATTAAATATATTTTTTATATAATTATAATGTTTCTATATTAGAATTTATAATTTCACATTGATAAATATATATTTATATTTTTTGTATGATAATATTAATATTTAATTAATATAATTATTACCAAATGAAAGTACATTTATGCATCTGGGCATACAAATATATAATTATACAAAAATGTAAATATTTATCAGTTTTTTTTAATAAATGTATATGAATACATATTAATATAATAATTTTTTCAAACATAAAAATACATGCAATCATAGATACATATAATTATAAATATATACAAACAAACACAGAACATTGACAATATAAATCTACCGGTGAAGATTTATGTTGTGAATCTCCCATTAGATATTGTCCTTATGAATCTCCCTTAGATATTTTCCCAATGAATTTCCCATATATATACATATAATTATAATTATAGACAAACATATATATTACATTGAAAATATAAGTCTCCTAGTAGAGATTTTTCATGTGAATCTCCCATTGAATATTGGCCCTGTGAATCTTCAATTGGACATTGGCTTTATAAATCTCCCATTGGAGATTTTCCCTATTATCATATAGATACATATAATTATGACCATATACAAACATATATAATTTATTGGTAATAAAAATATCCCAGTATTGATTTCTCTTCTGAATATCCAATTGGAAACTAGCCATGTCAATCTCTTATTGGAAATTGGAAAAATGAATCTCTTGTGGGAGATTTTCCCTATTAATCCTGATTTTACATTAATATATATTAATTTATTAATTTATGTATAAAATTTTATTTATATGTAAATATGATTGTATGTATATGAATGTATGTATATATAATAACATTTAGATTCATGTATGAATGTGTATTAAAATATACTTCTAAATATTTACTGTTGTATATTCCTGTATATATACATATATACGTATGCATGCATGTACTTATAACTATAAAAAATTATATTAATAATATATTCATATAATTTCAATAATATATATCTATTTACATATATTAATATATATTAATATATATATTTATTTATGTATTTACTCATAATTATAGATATGTATTTAACTTTGTATGTTTATGGCTCCATGAATTTGTATGTATAGATTTATGTTTGTGTTAATATATAAATATATTAATTTTTATGTATCTATGTGTGTGTGTATATATATATATTGTTTGGTTTTTATATATATTTTTGATCAATAAATTTTATATCTATATAGAAATTTAAGTAATGATAAGGTTTTTTAATACACTTGCATACTTGCATCTAAATATTGTTATATCTAGACACATCGAAATAAAAATGAACATGAACACATATAAATAAATTACTATAATTATTTAAAATTAAAAGTCTACATATGTAGATACAAAAAAAATATTTAAAAAAATATTTTTTGTTTACACCACAGATAATAAATAATATTTACATTTGCTTGTATATATGCATGTTTATGCTTATTTTATATGTAATTATATTTGTATCTACTTGTAAATAATTAAATTAATATATATGTATATATGTATGTAGAAATATACATGTGTATATATATTTGTATTTATTGAATGTTCCAGGGAGTGTAGTGGAAGATGATGTGTTGGGTAATTTTTTTTTTCATATATTGATTTAACTATGTCATCTCTTGTGATACACACCACGATTCAAAGGGTATGAATCTTAAGTGAATTAATTTAAGAACACAAATAAATCAAAAAATTACCTCAACTGATTTGAGGGTATTTTCGACCATCACTCGTCATTAGGGACCATTTCTTGAATGAATATTTGTTGGATCCATAAAAATTATGTAAACATGCTTCAAAAGTCCGTCAAATATAGATCATTGAAATTAGGGTGAAATCATGGAAATTAAATGGAGCATTAGGTTTCATGATAATCATAAATACGTTGATCGTTCGATATTTGTAGGAGAACTCATATCAGTTTCTTAAAAAAAGATCTTATAACTCTAACATGCATGAGATTGGAGAGGGTTTCATTTTATAAATAGTATTGTGAATGAGATCCTCCTCTTCCTTATATAGTGATGTATATAATACCAATAATTGGCTCCATGGCCCCCAGATCTACACTACCCCCTAAATAAGATATAAATGTCATCATAGTTCATTTTGACTAAGTTGTAAATATCATTTATATTTTTATCACTTTTTTTAATATAATAAATATATTACAAGACTAAAATGAACAATTAACATGACTTGATATCCCCTAAAATATTAAATGACCCTTAAATATAAAAATAATATTCATTTGTTAATTAATCATAGTACACAATAAAATAATTTAAACCGATAATAATCTCAATTCCGGAGACAATTACAAATGTTCACATATATGAACTGACAAATGACACATTCAACATGTGTTTTTCCAATTGAAATTTCATTCCTCATGATATCAAATAATCAATATCCCAAGTGATATATTAATGTAAAAACATCTCAATGATTATGAACCCTATCATCTAATATTCATTCATAATGTATGTCCTATCATGATGATATATATGTACCAAATTAGATAAATTAAATATAATATCATGGTATATCAAGGTTCTCCTTTTAGCCTATGAGCTGCTATATGTTTGTTCTGGGTGGAGTGGCCACATTACAATGGAGGGTGATATATTAAATTTCATTTAATAATCATCACCTTAATGGAAGAGTAAGAATATTGGAAATATGATTTACAATTAATTTATTTAATTTCTGAGGAATCAAATACATGGGCCTTGGAACATTATTCAGTGATGATTGTTGATCATTATAAAAGGACCTTCCGAATTACCTTTGTTGAGATTATGAGGATCTAAGGGTAGAATCCCTCTAGTTTTCATCCACGTATTTTCTAATGGTCTTCGAGAAATTCCACTCATTCATTAGGTGCATGCATAGAGAATTGAATGTATTTAATTTTTTTTCATGATAGCTTGTTCTTTGGACTTGAAGAAATTCCATCTCACGATTCTCATTCTTGTGAGTGAGAGGGGAGGAGGAGTTGAGAGACAATCCATTGTGCACAATAATTACAAATTCCCATAGATGGAAATGGTTCTAAATGAATAACACAAT
The DNA here is from genome assembly GCA_963277665.1 of Viscum album. Lineage (NCBI taxonomy): Eukaryota > Viridiplantae > Streptophyta > Magnoliopsida > Santalales > Viscaceae > Viscum > Viscum album. The sequence continues at coordinate 1,832,958,167 of OY728151.1, forward strand.
AGTCATGGTTGTCTATTTATAGAGTTGGGATTTTGGTTAAAAAATTGAATTACACAACATCAATTAAATATAATTATAACCATTATTTAAATCCCATGAAACATAATAATAATAATACTTTTGTGTGTACCAACATATGGAAAATGTATAAAATAATATTTACCGATTCATACATAATTATTTTATAACCAAAAACAGTCTAGATCTATTCAAACTCTTATTTCATTTATTAAAAACCTGAATAAATATTTTATTACCTTAAGTAAATATTTTATTGAAAAACTATTTAATGAATATTTATTAAATATTCAATAAAATAAATAAATATATTATATTATAAATCTAGTGAATAAATATTTATTGAATTTTCGCTATCAATATAACATGAATAAAATTATTCCTCATTCTAGTGAATAATATTTGTTGAATTAATTAAATTTAAAAAGAATGTAATTAAGACTAATGAAAAACAGAGTGTGTGACCCTCTTGGATTATTTCCCTTTATAATTAGATAGGCTAGACTAAAGTCCAAGATTACTATCTAGCTACAGGTCCAGGAACCCATGATAGTAAAAATAATTTTTCAACGACAACAACCACTTACAAACACTCAATATGTAATATAATACCTGTAACACAATATCTTATCTAGAAGAATGTATTATAGTGTCATCATCTTATATACTGGATACATCATTTTTTACTATCTGAAATAAAATCATCATTACGCCATGTCAATTAAATTTAGGATGTGGGTTCTATTTCAATAAAAGGGCCCATATATCAATATCCATAAATATGGAATGGACAAATCCATCCTTCACATATCCATTAATAATATGTCATTCAGGATGAACCCGATTTAATCTACATACCTCCAATATAGGGTGTGAAGTATTTCATCAAAAAATATAAGTGAAGAAGTTGTGACAAATATTAAAGAAAATATTAAAGTCTACGGACCATTACACATGCTCTTAGATAGGATTATTTGATGACAAAATAACTAACAGAAATCCAACTAGTGAGTTTATTGTCATAATATCCCATCTTGGATATTACTATGTGTGGACTTCATGAGAAGAAGCCTCATCTACTTAGGATTACTCACACCTGATGGTATATATACTATGAGTCCCATCATTGTATGTTATCCAATTGTATAACTATTTTAATAACACGTTCATCACATTTCAAGGTTCTCCTCATAATGGGGAACTAATAAGACCTTATTAATAAAAAAGACACTCATATAAATTATTACATTAATATCTTGTATGACAATGAAAAATATGTAATAAGTTGTTTTATTTAATATTTAATACATCAAGTATAAATGTAATCAATCTATAAATAGTTGGTTCTTGGATTGAAACTCCAAAAAACTCCCTCTTTCACTAGATCCAACTGCCAACTACATTCAGTCTGCTTATCCACACATGATAATCAGGTTTTTGCTGAGTCAAGGATTTATTATAGTGGTCTTCTATGTTTTATTACATATAAATACTACTCACTACTACCTCGCCTTAAGAGATAATACTTCCATAGTATGTTTTTCATCTATTGATGTGATCTTGGATCTTTTTTGAAAGGCATCATTACAGTATTATAACAATAGAGTACGATGGGCTCTTTACTGCTTGGTACCACATGAAGCTCTTGGAAGGAATTTTGGATCCAAACAACTTCTTTTGAAACCATAGATGATTCAATATACCTGTACTCTACTGTATTATCTGTGACCACATTCTTCTTTGAGATATTCCAACTCACATTGCCAACATTCAAAGTGAAGATGTATCATGTTTGTTATTTCATGACCTCTTTCTCAGTTTGGAAACTAGCATCCTCATATCCTATGATGACTACTTCCTCATATCCTTCATAAACCACAAACACATACTTAGTAAAACACAGATACGTAAGGATAGTCTTGACCACCATCCAATAGCGGTCACCGTGTTCATCTTGATATTTACCTATCTCACTTAATGTGTCGGCAAAATCTATCCTAGTACATAGCATAAAATACATTACTGACCCAATTTATGATTTCTATTGAATCATTTCCATTAAATTTCAATTCTCATTGGATTGAGGTAACATTTTCATGTAATGATGAATGACATGTGATGACGTCAACAACCCCCTCTTGGATTGAACTATACTGAATCTTTTCAGTGTCCTATCAATGTATGAACTTTGACATAGTTCAAGAAACCTCTTGGATCTATCAGGATGGATCTTAATCCAAAGAACATATTCTACCTCGGCCATGAATTTCATGGAAAAAAATTATTCAACCATACCTTAACAGAATGTAAGACATGTATTTTATTTCTAATAAGTATTATGTCATAAACATATAATATTATGAAGACATTTGTAATCCCAACAAACCATTTGTAGACACAAGAATCACATTCTATCATTATAAAATAAAATCCCATTATGGATTCATCAAAATGAATGTTCCATGATCTGGATTCTTCAATTAATACAAAAAGGTATTTTTGAAACTTGTGTATCTTATTGGAATATTTTTTATTCACGAACCCTTCATGTTGTGTCATGTACACATCTTCGTCAAGGTTCCCATTAAGGAAGGTTGTTATGAAATCCATTCTCTAAATCTCATACTAATGCTAAGTCAAAATGGAAATCATAATTTTGATTGATTTCAACATTGAAACTGGTGAAAAGGTATCACCATAGATAATTCCATGACACTATTAAAACCCCTTTTGTCACCATTATCACCTTATAGTTACCAAATTTTTACCCTATGTCTAGTTTTTTCTTGAATACCCATTTACAATGTACTGGCTATATATCCATTGGAGGATCTTAAAAAATCTAGACTTGGTTTCAGTACATGGAATCCATTTCCAAATTCATGGCTTCTTACTACGTGGAAACATTTGTTCCAGTTACTTCATACTTGTAGGTTAAAGGATCATTATTATCAACTAATAATGTTTCACCATCCTTAGAAAGTAGAAAACTATACCATTCTGGTTCTCTTACATCTCTTGTACTCCTACATATTACTTCTATCTATGGAACAGTTTCTTCTTCCATGGGGTTTTGTGGAATCTGACCCTGTACCAACTCTTGTGTGCCTTCAGCCTCAGATTCATTGAAGTTTATCTCACTCCAACAATATTTTTTAAATATGTGGTCCCACTCAAAGTATATGGTCTGTCATGACACTCTAACCTTTTTTCTCAAGGGTTGGTATAGTTAATATCTCATTGTTTCCTTAGGGAATCCTATAATGGTTCACTTTGTTTTTCGGGGTACAAGTTTCTAACAAGAAGATTCGTTAACAAGGTCTTCTCTTCTCCACACATGTAAATTAGATTACATGGGTTTTCATCCACTCAAATATTTCTATATAATAACATTTATCATATTATTTGGTACTTATTTTAGTATGTGTGCTACTATTTTTAATTCATATCCCCAAAAGGATATTGGATGAATCACATGATTCGTCATTGATCTCACCATTTTCAACAAGGTGTGGTTAAACCTTCACTTGCACCATTCCACTAAGGCATGTGGGTAAGAGTGAGTTTGGAAATAAACTCAAACCACCATACGTAATCAATTAGTTCATGATTTATATATTACCCACCATGGTCTGAGAAGAGTTTCATAATCTTCATACCAAGCGAGTTCTCAACTTCATTTCTATATTCTATTAATTTATCAAATGAATTTGACTTATACCTCATTAATTAAATATATCTATATCTACGAAAATAATCAGTAAAAGATATGAATTATGAGTACCCAACACTTTCATCAATGGATAATTGTCTACACACATTAGTATGAACTAATTCAAGATGTTTTCTATCCCTTTGACCTATCCCACAAAAGGGGATTAGGTCATATTTCATTATAATGATTTGTGATATACACCATGTGGTTTTAGATCCATAGAATCTAATTATCCATCTTGATGTAATTTTTTGAAGTATTTCTCATTCAATTGGCCTGACTAGTGATTTCAAAGCTGGGTGTGGTATGAATCATGTGAAGTAACTTTGTTGTTGATTTCAATTACATGGTTCATGTAATACAACACATAAAGTACATTATGTAAATATTCCATAACATAAAAATTTATATCTTTATAAAAGAATACAATTTTATTTCCAAATATGAAAATGAATCCTTCCATATCTGTTCTAGATACTAAAATAATGTTTTTTGTAACTAAAGGAACATAATAAAAACCCTTTAAACACTAGATCATTCTTATTGGTAATGTGAGGTGGTAGTCCCATATAGCAATAACAGTAAGTTTATCTACATCTGTTTCTTATAGATCTCCCTCCCCTCAATCAACTTTTTGAATCTACTTGGTTCTTGTGTTTGAATACATATTTGATTGCCAAAATCAATATATAATAAACAATTTGTTTAAATAGATAAATTTTTATTGGGAAAAAATGAATAGGAAGATTCTCCTTGATTCATTAGCTGGGTGTAGTTTTCTTCCAATGGACCTTCTTTTCACATGAAAAATAGAAAGAATCATGTTCCCTTGCTTCCCTATTAATCTTATTCTTCTTAGAAGGGTGTGAAAAAACATTGCACTTAAAAATATTCACATTCCCTTTCCATGTTTTCACCTTTATGACATAAATACTTTCATGATTAATATCTTCAGATAACTGGTAAAGGAAGATACGAATATCTGGAAGTGACATCTCAATGTTGTACATATTAAAAATCACAACAAAACTGGAGATGCTCTGAGGGAGTAATTTAAGAATGATATCAGTGCCTTGTTTTTCCAGGAGTTTAAACCATCGATCCTCTAGTCACATAATTTATCAAATGATCTTGACTATCTGAGGTATGAAACATCTCCATGATTGCTCTGAATGTGGGCCTTGGAAATCTCAAACCATTCTTATCTTCCTCTCTCCTAATAAATACCATAGAGGTGCCCATGAATTCTATATGTATTAATATTTCGATTAGACTTCATGAGTTCAATAGAAATAGATGAAAGCATCCAGCATTTAAAGTCATACACATCATTCATATGTTTTTCATAGACTAGGAAATTTTTATCACTCACCTCTTGGGAAGATGGATCAGGAATTGAGGATTCTAGAACGTATTTTTTTCATTCATGGTATAGAATAACCCGATGGCATCTAAACGAATCTTGGATGTTACTGCTAAAGAGGATATTGTCATTGTCCAATATTGATTATAGGGATAGTGTGGATGATGAGATTTTTTTATTCAACAATAAATAGATAATATTATTAGTACTTTACTTGATTGCAAATTTTGTGATAAATAATTAATTAATTGATTTTATTAATTCGCCGACTATTTTATCAAGTCACAATATCCCATACCATTGTACTTGGAATTTCTAGTTTCTAGGAAATTTTTATTGAAATGATCCATATTCCCCTTCACATAACCCCCACAAGGGATTGTCTAGCTATTTTGAAGCTATTTATATGGGAAATAATTTTCAATTTAAATCTTGCACATCTGTGATCCATTTAGTGGACACCCCAATCTAAAATCATATCTTGGATTTTATGAACACATACCTCCAAATTACACAATGTATATAAAGGTTTAATCAACATGATGTAAAATGGATATGTCAACCCAAAATCTTCATAAGAACTCCCCCTATAAAAGTAAGTGTCCTGACATGGTATAGTAAAACATATATTTCTATTGATTTTTATTCATAATCAACTAATAGAATGCTTAGTCTGACATAATAATAGATTGGGGGATTTTATTTTATTATGAATAATTTTTTTTTCTTTTTTTCGTTTACATGTCTTATTAATATTTATGTGGAAGTTTACTAAATTAATAAATCATGTTTGGATGAAACATTTATGAATAATAAATTTTATTTAAATTCATTATTGTTCATATTAATTGTTTTATGTGATCATGATATTTCATCAATAAATATAATATTCAGGTATTAGATAGAAAATAAATAATTAATTAAATGAACTAATCATGAGCTTATCTAATGGTTCATTTAATGAGTAGAAATTAAATCAAAATATGGCCAATGGGAAATAACTCCTTATGCTGGAAGTGTTATGATGTATATCATTCCACATTTCCACCGATGTGTCACTGAGTTGTTTTCATTATGGTTCTATCTTCAATAGTCTCCACATGCCTTGGGATTCTCTATTAATTAAAAATATTTATTACTCACATGTAGGTGATGTGAAACAAAGGATTGGTTAAAGTGAATCACATAAATATCCTTGGACATGAGGTCCTACATAATAATGGAGGAATGAAGGTTCACATACCATCTTTTAATTTAATATTTTATAATTGAAAAAAATGAAATAAATTTAATTAAACAAATGTACACATATATATATATATATGTATGGGTTAGGCTCATGAATGGTCAAACATTCAATGAATACACATCAAGTAACTAGATATAATTCATTTATTTATTCATTATTTATTACTAATACGAACTCACTTGTATTAATTAATAACTTAATTAATTAATTCCCTTTCATCTTAACGATTTTACAAACATAATTGGAAAATCCAATAAATTTGGAATTCATGTTAAATAAATGGAAAAACCAGTAATGAAATATTTATTATAGTAAATTAGTTGAGCCTTTAGAATTATTAAAAATCGTTATTAAATTTTCAAACACACAACAATGAGCTAGTCTTTAAAATAATGTTTTAATACAACCATTTTTCATATTTAATGTAATTTTAATTTTATATATTAATGGGGGACTACATGGATTGTGCATCAAACTACATGCACAGTACCTCAGTTGTCGTATATCCAAGTAACACACCAAGGGATTTGGCGTGTTCACTCGAAAAGACTACACGGTGTGTAAATTCTAGAAGCACACCCTGTATCTGCTTTCCATGTTCTAGGTTTTCCCAATCAACATGAGATGATCAATAAGAGAACTATGTGTTTTTAATTTCTTGTTGCATCTATATATAATGCACATCGGTATATAGCGTGTGCTCCGACCACACATTGGGTAACACAAAATTACCTGCCAAAGATTTGGATCTTCTTGATGGAATCTCTGGTCATTCGTCATTTGTTCTCAAATAAATAGTACAATGAAATACTAAATGAACAAGATTTATATATTGAAAACATTTTAATTCAAATCACATTAATGAATAAATAACATTAAATGAAAACCTGACCACAATTTTTAATTGTTCAATAAAAAAATAAATAATTATAAATTTAAACATGGATGTTGTGGTACAAATTTTTGGATCTAGGTGTGGTGGAATGTTTGGGTGGAGGGTGAGATATTAAATTTATTTTAATAATCGTTGTCCAAATACTAGAGCAAGGATATTTCATGTCAAAATTATAATTAATATATATAGTATCTGAAGATATAAATACCCATGATTAGTAATTTCATTATAGTAGATTATTGATTATCAGAATAGGCCCTACCAAAATTTCCTTCATTGTGCTTCTGAGGATCCAAGGGTATAATCCCTCTAGTGGTTATCCACACATGCACCAATGGTCTCTAACAATACCACTAAATCTCTGAGTGATAGAGCGATGAATCAAATGTATTTCATTGGTCATTATTGATCTCTTATTCATTGATCTTAAATAATTTCTCTTTTTGGTATCTCAATCTTGACAGGGATAGAGGAGGAGGATTCAGGAGAGAATTCATTTTTCCCAACAATTATCTATTCCTAATTTTGAAATTTGTTTCGAATGAATTACAAAATAGAAATGGGAATCTACTTATATAGCTAGGATTTCAGCTAAAAAATTTAATTTCATAATAGAAATTAAATATAATTATAACCATTAATGGGATCTCATGCCAAATAATAATAAAAATTATATTATTATTATTATTATTTTGGGTTGTGCCAACTTGTGAAAATGGATAAATAATATTAATCATCTTGTAAATAATTGTTTTATCACTGGATGTGGTCTTGTTCTGTTCAAACTCATATTTCATTTAATTAAAACCTGGATAAATATTTCATTCTCTTTAATAAATATTGTATTCATAAAATAGAAAAAAATTATTAAATATTCAATATATTAAATAAATATTTTTTATTTACACCGTACTGAATAAATATTATGTTAATTTATGATAAAAATATAACATGAATAAAATAAAACCTTTGACTAGAGAATAATATATATTTCATTAATTAAATTCAAATATAATTTAATCGATACCAACGAAAACCCTCTATGTCTGACCCTCTTGGATACTTTTTTGTTGGAAATAGGTGGGCTTGCCTATTGTCAAAGATTATTGTCTAGCAATGGTTCATGGAACCCAATTGAGAGAACTTAAAGTCACAACAATGAAAACCACATATGAATGATTAGTGTGTAATATAATACCTTTATCAAAATATATCATCAAGCAGGTTTCATGATGGGGTTATCAACCTATATTCTCAATTCATCATTCATTGACAATCTGAAATAAGCTCATTGTTTTTCAAAGGCCATGGAATTCAAGGTGATGGTTTTCTTTGAATCAAAGGGGAGAGATACGAACACCATAAATATTAAAGGAAAAAATCATTCATTTACATATTCATTCATAACATGTCATTTTTGACACACCAAACGTACCCTACTTCCTGCTAACATATGGAGTGATAATTTTCAATACAAAATCTTAGTGTGTGAGTTGTGGCATGCAATAATGATATTATTAAATTATAAGGACCAGTACACATGATCACATATTAGAATATATGTTGACACCAAAACATAAAGAATTACTACTAGTAGGTCTATTATCTTAATATCTCGTCTTGGAAATTACTAAGTGTGATCATCATGATTACAAGTCGCATTTTCTTATGAGTAATTTCACCTAACAGTCTATATACTATGTGCCCCATCAGAATATTTCATCCAATCGTTGAAATATTTTTATAATATTTCCATATCACATCAAGGTTCTAATCATAGTGAGGAACCACTATGACCAAATCAATGTGACAAACACTCTTCAACATTAATACATTAAAGTCATGCGTAGTAACTACAAAAAAATCCAATTAGTAATGTTTTTTACAATAGTGATGTTTATAAGCATCGCTAATTTATTTACCAATGCTTCCCAAAACCATCTCTATATTAGTGACAATTATAAACATCAAGAATGTAATGACACATATAAATGTTGAATATTGGATATGTTTATAAACATCGTCCAATTAGTGACATTCGTAAACGTCTGTATTTAGAGACACCTTATTTTCCTAAATTTTTGGTAAAATGTTGCAAAAGTGATGTCATTTTCCAATGTTTCTGAAAGACATAATCAAATGTATATAAATATTTAATTTTTTTATGAAGTAATTTTTTATTTGGAGTTTTCAATGTTTTGAATTTTTGAATTTCTTTTTTATCCCTCTGTATAGCCGCATCCCCACCTCTTGTTGACCTCAATCCCCACCCAACATTTTTTGAGAAATGTTAGTAAATAAATTTTGTTAAATTAGTGACGTTTGTAAATGTTAATATTTAGAGACATCTATTATCTCAAAATTTGTGGAAAATGTCCCAAATGTGTTGTCATTTGTTGACATTTATGAAAGACGTCCTTATTGTTTTTTTGAAATATTTAATTATTTGTGTGGGAATTTTTTATTTGGAGTTTTAATTTTTTTTTTGTTTTTTAACACTTGGTATACATGCATACCACCCATCATATTCACCTCAATCCCTACCACCTATGCCCATCGCCCCCACCCACCCCCTCCCATTCCTGTCGCCCTGCCCCCACCCCACTCCCGCCTGCACTGCGCTCCGCCACATCCAGCCTATTTCCTATAGGACCTTCCCTTCACCCTCCGCCAACCTCCCCATCCTGCCTCACCGCCCCATGTTGTTCCATGTACTCCCTCCACCCGACCCTCTTTCATTCCCCCCAACACATCTACATCCATTCCCCTACTATTGCCCCGATCTATGTTTTCCCCTCTAATAAAAAATGTAACCTATTAAATAATTCTAACCCACATCCTTTCACGGAATACCCCACCAATATTACCAACACACCTATGTATCATAAAATTTTAAAGTCGTATTATATTATATATATATATTTATTTAATTAATTTTTCACCACATTAATACATTTATGTATTTTGTATACAATTTTATATATTAATGTACATACATACATACATACATATATATATATATATATCTGTGTGTGTATATATTTCATATTTAATGTACATATATATATATATATATATTTCTATATTAAACTTCTTAAAAAATTAATATGTTGTATATAGATAATTTTATATATTGATATACATATATAAATGTTTATATTTTATATTTTATGTATATATATAAGTTTATATTATTATATATATATATATATATATCTTTTTATTTTAAACTATTTAGAAATTAATATATTATACATAAAATTATATATTTTAATATATTTATATTTTACAAATATGTTGTTATTTTATATTATATATATGTGTGTGTGTGTGTGTGTTTATATATCTATATGTCTTTATTTTAAACTACTTATAAAATTAATATATTTTAAATATTAATAAATATATATATATATATTAATATATATATATTAATATATATGTTTGTGTTTATATTTTATATATGTATATTTATAAGATTATATTATATATATTTATATATGTGCTTATATTTTACGTATGGGTTTATATTTTATATTATAAATATATATAAATATATATATATTATTTATATATTTATATTTTATAATATATATATATATATATGTTTTTATTTTATATTTTACACACACACATACATACATATATATGTGTGTATATTTCATAAATATTATGTTTATATTTTATATGTATCATATGTTTATATTTTATGTATATTATTTATTTATATTATATATATATATATCATATGTTTGCATTAATAAATATATAATTATAATATATATATTTGTGTGTCTGTGTGTGTAAACACACACACACACACACATATAAATAATGAGCCATGTTTTAAAAAAACTAGTAAAAATGCTACTAAAATAGCCATGATTTGTTAGAAATGTGACTAAATTTAAAATATATGTGTGTTTCTATAAATAAATATATGTCCATATATTTATTTATCGATTTATATATGTGTTTGTGTTTGAGTGTTTATATATATATGTATTTGATTATATATATATATATATAATTTTATGTATATAGATATGTATAAATATATATTTACATGGATGTTAGAAAATGAGCAATATAAATATATATATTTTAGCGATGTTTTGAGAAATTCGCAGCAAAATTAGTGACGTTTCATAAAAACTATCCCTAAATTAGTGATGTTTATGTAAAAACATCACTAAATTAGTGATGTTTCTGTGATAATGTCACTAAATTATCAATGTTTGCAGGAAACGTTTCAAAATTTGTGACGTTTTCAGAAAAACGTCGCAAAAATTAAAATTTAGCAATCATTTGTAAAAATAATTTCGAAATTATAGTTATTTTTATTGAATAATTAACAATATTTAATAAAATGTTTAATTTAATATTTGTTACATCAAATATTCATGTAATAAAACTACAAATAGTTTGTTCTAGACACCAACTCTAACAATATAACCTTTTGGAATGATATGTAATCCAAGAAAATTACTATATAATTATTGGGAGTAGAAATATAGAAACTATTATGGTAATTAAAATCATGTATGATACAATGAATGCATGAAATAGTAATCGAAAACTACTATTCATGTTTGGCTTGGTCTTTCATGACCTAGCTCGCCAGCGTCAGACCTGTGACAACCCCAAACTCTTCTTCAATATGCCAAGGGAAAGTGACCAGTGCCGAGAAGGCATATCCCACAAATGGAAATCATTAGCCCAAATTACATGTGAATATGCACATATCTCCACGACACACAATGCTGAATTGTAAAAAAATTGAAAGAATGCATGCATAATACTAAGATCCCTCAACTAGAGTACTACAGGGATTATGTGAAAAGTAAATAAGTCCAAATACAAGCCCACCACAAAGAGAGTCTATACACACATCAAACTAAAACTATACAAAGTCCAACATTCTCTATGGGTAAGGACTAAGTCCAAGGTATGCTGCTGATAGATACCTCGGTCTATCCATCCCGATCTATGATTTACCAACTCCCTATCCTCCTATAACACAGTCAAAAGGGCCATCATTTGTAGAAGACATGACACATGTGGGATAAGCCCGTGAAAGGGTTATTATAAAAATACTCATTAAGACAACCAAAAAACACTAAACCAAAACCATCAAGTATATTCATCTCAATACAATAGGTAATAATGTATCAAATATACAAGTAGTAAAAGAACATGATATAATTAGGAAATACACCACACCAACAGGAGGTCAAAACCAAGGACCGACCCTAGGATTCTTCTCGAAGATATGATGGTTCATAGAGAACTCACTCCATGATCCATGTTATCATTAGAGACACCCGACGAAGTGGTATGGCTCATTTGGCCCCCACCCAAAGAGAAAATATTTTTCTGAGAAGTCTATGATACACTGAGTGGGGGTAATCCCGAGAACTGCTATAGGACACCAAAAACCCAATATGGATCAACCCACCACATAGTGGATCACATTCCACTGATTACAAAACCCCTATCAATGTGGACAATTAGATAGAGGATCAACATCCTAAACTGGGAGGTCATGTTGAATCCACAATCCTACTAGAGATGATAGAGGATCACACACTAGTCTCGTGAAGGGACACAACAACTCTTTCAAATACTTGACCTCTAGAGGGGATTACAATCCAGTGATGTGGACGTAATGACACATTGTACCCATGAGGAAAGGAACAAGGGAAAACACTGAACCTATACTGGTCCAAACTAGGAAAAGGATGAGAATCAAGAACTGTTTAATAGAGTACACGATGTCTCTTAGGGGTAACATGACGTGTCCAGCTATCCCAAGTCTTCCCAGTGTCGAAAAACTCAAACATCAGGTAGTCTCTATATACATGGCATGGGGGACGAGTAAATGGCATGTAGAGACAAACAATTTCCTACATGTGTTTCCTGGCTATGTCCATGTACCAAATTTGTGCCCATGTACTAGGCTGTGTATGCTAAGTTGTGTCTATATAGGAGTACAATGTGTGTTCATGACCATGTACTCCACCCACGTCCGTGTAATTGAAAATTATTCTCTGAGTCATCTGTGGAGATTAACACACCATATAACATGGATCACACATTGTGTGATAATTATCTAATCCCAAAACCCTAGCTGCCATTGAAGGGGGCCCAACACAGCGTACATTGATGATTTACATGTCGTTTTTCATGGTATTTTCTACATCCATGGTTATTCTCCATTCTTCTTTTCATGCCTCTTACACCACAATTTTTTCCTGAAATAACTCCATAGTTCCTGGATCAATGTTGATTGCACCTTTCTGACAGTAACTCACTAGAATCGGGTCTTGAAACACATCAAGAACATACCTCTGATTTTTGTTTTTCATGTCTTCCCTGTTAAATATATGGAACCCTATATCCACTTCTATTTATCCCTGATCAACCCATTGCCAATATATAATCCTTGATCCGCAACCATCTTCTTGTTCCATACCCATGTTTTGGATCTGTGGCGCCAAATAATGGTTATGCAATGATACAGAATGAGGTATCTATCGAAAAATTGTCCAAGGTATTGAAAAAAATGGTTGAAAAAAGAAATTGTAGAGAAATCCATAAACCATGAAAGTGATGAATGATCCTTGACCATTTTTCGTTTGGCCTCGATTCGTTATCGTATAACAATAATCAAAGAGGGGAAACTAACAAACCAAAATTTAATAATCATATCCAATTAAATCTATCAATGATGTGCAGATCAACTCCAGTTCATTGAATTTAACTACAATAATCTGGGATTAAGAAAAAAGATTAAATTTAAAAAAACACCCTACCTAGATATTGGATTGATCATTGATGAAGAGTGGTTGTTTTGCCATCATGGATGAGATCTACCAACTCCGATTGAGTAATGATCCACATTCCATTGTCGTTCTCCAAGAACACTCTCCACCAATGGTGTCTATGTCTCCATAGTTTAGCATCCAACCATAAGAAAAATATATATATTCATATTCATATAGAGGATCATGTATTTTTGTTGACTAAAAATAAATAAAATCTTTCAATTATTTTATTTTATTAATTTCTCAACCCCAAACAAATTTTCACAAGTGACATGTGCCGACCAATGTTAGGTCACACATAATGTAAAGACACTATTATAGATGCAATGGTGCCCTATGGTTTTTGGTCCGAGAACTCATTTAGGGTCTATTAAAATTTTTTAGGTAAACTATGTGTGCGTGTTATTTAATATTTTAAATATTTTTCAACCATTTGTTCCAGTAACACTGGGTCATAGAATAACATATTGTATGAGTCCCAGATCTTGAAAATAATCCATTTAACATATAAAAATAATACATAGACAATATTATAAGTCATACTCTCCCCACCTTAAGTCTTTAAACCCATGAAAAGTCAAATCAAGTGTGACTAAAATAGATGATGGTACTGAGCACAAATTTGAGCCTTCTTCTCCAATGTGATCTACTAGATATTCTCATGGAACCACAAGACATGTACTAAGATAATTGATTACCCTTGAATGATCCTCTCTTAATTATCCTAAATCTCCACTAGGTAATCAGCTAAATTCACTCCATCCATGATGTCCATCTTTCCCCAATTGATGTCGTGAAATGGGTCATGCACATAACTCCTTTGATGTCACATGTCGCAGATGTCATGTATTCGGTCTAACAGTAGAGGTAGAGCCAAGTAATAAGACTCCTAACCAAATCTATATAGTATCTAGAATGTGATAATGAACCTCAAATATAGCTTTCCACCCCATCCAAATCTCCGTAATGCCCATGGGGTGATACCCAAAGGAACACATGGCCTCCTTCTTAGAACACCAATGGACTCCATCGCCTATCATTTTAAGACTTATGACGGATTTATATAGTCTTCATCTACTCCTGGATGATCTAGACCTTCTCCATAGTAGATCTCACCAACTCAGGTCCCTTTAGTGTTGAATCCCCTAGGTCAATCCATAAATGTGATGACCTACGAAGTATCCTATAAAAATCCTTGAATGATGTCATACTAATTGTGGAATGGAAGAGTTATTGTAAGAAAACATCACCCATTGAAACTGATCCAACCAACTATGTTCAAAGACTAACATGAAAGCTCACAACATTTCCTATAGAACCCAAATGGTCTGCTCAGTCCAGTCGTCTTTCTGCAGGTGAAACACTATGCTTAAGCCTAAATGGGTCCCAAAAGCCTCCTGTAATCCCTTCCACAACTGGTATGTGTGGTGGGAATCATGAATAGAAATAATCATTGATGTGGCTCCATGGAGTTGAATTATCTATTTAATGTAGAGGCATCCCATGATGTCTAATAAACATGACTCTCAGTTAGCTAGGAAGTGTTCTGACATGGTGAATTGGTCAACAATCACCCAGATGGAATGATGTCCCATGGACATATGTGGTAAGATCATCAGGAAGTCCATAGATATCCCATCATACTCCCATTTATGAGCCTCGAGTGGTTGAGTTAAACCCGCTAGAATCATGTGCTCATCCTTTAATTACTAACATGTACGACATCATGAAACCAACTCTATGACTCATTTCTTCATCGTTCGCCACCGAAATTGATGTTGGAGGTCTGAGTACATCTTTGCCACACCGGGATCTATCGTCAAAGGGGACGTATGAAACTCCCTCAGAACCTCATCCTACTATGCCACTTGTACTACTATGAACCATATGAAAATAATGACATGCTCCCCACCTTTTGGTTGTCCATCAGGAGTATACCCTGTGGACATCATAGCACGTAGGGTCTTGTAGTCGATATCCACATGGAATGCCTTTATAACTCACGGTAATAGTTGAGGGGTGAAAACCATTGACTAGAGGTAAACAAATCCATCCCTGTTCATAAAGGATAACAAAAATGAGTCCAACTGCTCTAACGCCTCATTCAGATTGTGAACTAGATATCCTAAGGAGAGAATATACCATTATGTTCCTCATATAAAAGGTATAGAGAATTAAGAAGTTATAGTCTTGGAGGAACTCTCATACTCGTCACTATCTCAAGTTCATATCCTTCTGAGAAAATATATATTTGAAACTCTTGTGGTAATAGTATATGAAAAACCACCCTCCCATCACGTAGTGTTTCCACATCTTAAAAGTGAAGACTGTCACTAATAATACGAGATCATGGGATGCATAATTATGATCTTGTGGCATTAACTAGAGTATACCATAGATAATCACCACTTTCATCTACATCAGTACAAAACCATGAGAAGTTCATTATGCATCACAAAATACCATGTACTTAAGGCCTTTATTTTTTAACCTCATGAGGGGACTGCTCATGAACCTCTACCTCAACTCCTGAAAGAATTTTGTCACACTTGCATCCACACGAAAGGATTCTCCTTCCATTCAAATAATACCAAGGGTGATGCCACTCTACATAAGTTAGGTACAAACCTCTAATAGTACCCTTCTGATCCAAATAAACTCCATACCTTGGTAACATTCTTGGGATTCTCCAAAGCACGCACTACATCAACCATCACCATATCCACTAAAAATCTATCTTCTCAGATAATGTGCCTAAGAAAAGAGACCACCAAAATCTAGAACTAGAAATTCGAGAGCGTCCCATAACTTTGGTGCTCTCAATGTGTGTCTAGGAATATCTTCAATTGTCTCTCATTCTCCTCCTTGGAAAATAAATACATTACGATTTCATCAATGAATACTTCCATGAATCGGTCTACGAATTGTTGAAATATCCAATTCATGAGTCACATGAACCCTACTTAGGAATTTGTTAGGAGAAATGGAATCACCATGTACTTATAGATAATCTAATGACATATGAAGGTAATTTTCAGTATATCCTTATGTCGTAATCATAGCTAGTGATATCCTGATATGTGGTCAACCTTCAATAACCATCGTTCCCCTTTCAATTATTTAAAGAGGTCATCGATCCTCGATAACGGATAATTGTTCTTCACAGTCTCCTGGTTCAAGCACATGAAATCCAAAAATAATGGCATGCTCTTATTTTCCTCCTTGTTAAACAACACTAGGGATACACATGTTGAAACATAGGGTCTCACAAATCCATTCTTCTATAAGTCCCCCAACTGTACCCTCATCTCACGAATCACTGTGGGTGTTATATGATATGAAGGTGTAGATATCAGTTCCTTCATGGGGTGTAGATCAATTCATAATTGTATCTCCCTATTGGGAGGTAAACCTAGAACATCTTATGGAATGACGCCCTCATACTCTTCCACTATTGTAGGAAACTAGGGACTCATAACATCCACTAAATAATGTGTCCGGCTAGCTCACTAATGAGAAATTAGTTGTACCCTCATATGTCCGAGTTCATCCTGCACTGGCTAGATTTCCTTTTAATGAAAAAAGGAAAACATGGTCCCATCACTATGGACACACCACACTCTTGGACTGAAATAGTCAATCTGATCATGAACTATGGATAACCATTCCATACCAAGAATGACGTCGTAAGGCCTCGACAACACTACCAAGAGATACGGACCAAAACTCTCACCTCCAATAGTCATATAACACTATCAATACCTATGTTTGATCATTGATTCTCCCCCAGTTGGAGTCTCCAACCGTAAGGGTCAAGTCAAAAGTTCAACCGAACTCTCCGTGTCTCGAACAAGATTTGCTGAAAGAAAAGAATTACTAGAGCCTAGATATATCAAAACTGCAGATAATCTGTAAAATTCATAGTTCAAAACTCATATCATCCCTAGATATATGGGGATATAGGCTTACATAGATTGAAACTAGCCTCATCCATTCCCACCAACTCCTTGAGCATGGAGTGGACCACCTGGGGGTGGTGGTGGTAAAAGGTCAAATGTCGGACCACATCCTACTGCCATGGATTCCCCTCATCCATGTTTTTTATCTTGCAGAACACCCTTCCCATATCTTTATCTCTATCTCGGGGGTCCCTCATCCATCTCATAGTCAGTTGTACGATGGGTTGGGAAATCTTGTTCTAGATGTCCCAGACTGTCATAAGAGAAACACCACACGTCCCTTGATTGATTCAAGCCACTAGAGGATCCATGAAACACAATCCATGAGTCCTAGGATCACCTTCGGATGTTCCTGACATGCTTGGATCCCTGTGATTTTCATCAGCTGCCTACTTCCAAGGTCTCAGATACTGGGTTCCCACTTCTAATTCCCACGACTGGTGTTTACTTTTCCAGAAATCATTGTATCCACAAGGCTCACTAAAGTACCTCGGAGTAGGTACAAATGATAAGGGACAACACTAATTCCCTAGTGTACCATCACAATCCCTTCTCTATGTTCTGGGCATAGAATAACAGGTCCTATATAATATCTATGAGTAGCACGAGATTTCTATAAAGTTCTATGAATACTCAGCCATGGTCATACGACCACGCTGTAGATACAGAAGGTCCCTTATGCATATCGATAAAAATGTGGCGAGATATAAATCCCCTATGAAGAGACGATTGATGTTTTTGCAATAGATAGATGTCTCATCATGTGAATAAGTCTCCATGCACAACCATTTCCATGTAGAGACCTAAATAATACTCATGGCATGGACTTCCATTTGATAATCATGTGTCCTTACAAGGAGGAAAACACAGGTGAATGACTCTAGCCAATCCTCATCCATCTCATGGTATGTACCACCAGGAAACATTGGGGGTCACTTCCTCTAAAACTCATAAAACTCACTCAACCTATGTTCATCCTCCGGTGGATGTTTTGGAAGTAGATGTTACTCAATAGGTAGTGGTATAGCTGGTAAACCTCCCAGAGGTGCTGACTTTGGTGCAGGACGATGTACTAATTCCTCCTCAATGGGTGGATCATCCTCGTGATCAAATAGTGGAATCCTAGCTGGCTATCTTTGTAGAGGTGTCCTAAAATGAAAAAATATTACCATGGTCAAAAGAGAATATATGAGGAGATGAATCAATAAGGAAATGGAAATCACAACCATTTCTATATGATGGATGCACCATTTTTTTCGTACAACTAGTGTTCTAAAATACTGAGTTAAAAAGAAGGCGATTAGATTCTGAGTATGGATATGTCGACCGCCACACCAACACTAAAACCCCTATCTGGAAAGCCGAACTCAAAACACATAACAATATTTCCAAAAACCAATCTCACAGAGTCTCGGTCTAAAAGTATAACCGACCACCTCTGATACATATTTTTCCTGAACCAACCCACCGATGTCTAAACCGTGAATGCCCCATGCCCATCTATAATAGGCTCATGGATAACAGCCAGCACTGAGTCGGAATTTACCACAAATGAAATACATTAGACTAAAGTATATGTACACAAGCACACATCTCCAAGACACATAGTGCTTAAATGAAAAATAACTGAATGAATGATTTCTTACAACAATGATCCCACAACCAGAGTAAAAAGGGATGTAAGGGAAAAGTAAATAGTGGCAAAAAATCCCACCACAAAGAGAGTATGTACACAATTCCAACTACAACTGTAAAGAGTCCACCCTACTACAAGGTGAAGGACTCATTCAGTGGTACGCTTTAGATAAACACATTGTCTTGTCCAAATCCACTTATACTCCACCCACTCTTTGTCCTCCTATGACACCATCAAAAGGGCCACCGTTTGCACATGACCTGACACATGCGAGAAAATCCCATATAGTTGTGAGTATAAAAATTCTCAGTAAGAAATCCTAAAATCACTAAACACAAAGCACCATGTATATTCATCTCAATATAATATGTAATAATGTATCATGGATACAAGTGGTAAAACCCCGAGATATACTCAATATGGACACCACACCATCAGGCGGTCATTCCCAAATTCATGCTATATTATCCTGATCAATGAAACACTCATTCTGAGAAAAATCACCCCATGAGACATGTTATCATAGAAGACACTCAAGGAGGAGGTCTAACTCCTTTGGTCACCATCCATATAGAACATACTTTTTTGAGAAGACTATGATAAATAGATAAGGATCACACCCCAAACCACTGGAAGACACCACAAACCCAATGTGGATAAACCCACAACATAGGGAAATGTAGACTTATCTCTATATTTTTTATATATAAATCTTACTGAAAAGTTAATGGATAGTTTTCTCCTC
Organism: Viscum album; assembly: GCA_963277665.1. Classification (NCBI taxonomy): domain Eukaryota; kingdom Viridiplantae; phylum Streptophyta; class Magnoliopsida; order Santalales; family Viscaceae; genus Viscum; species Viscum album. Next base: position 1,832,978,574 of record OY728151.1, read on the forward strand.
ACAAGATTATTATGGATGAGACAACAAATGAAATCATCCACTTCTTGATGTTTTTTTCACATATCAATAAACATTGATGATATAATTACGATATAAACATCAAATTTTCTATACAAGAGTCTCCTAAAATGACCATCCATACCCTTGATTTCTAAGGTGTCATAACAGGTATTGGGGAACCTACCACATAGAATTTCCATTCATTTCATTGCACTTTTCATAAGTTCCTATAGAATAATTGGAATTTAGTTCTTGATAGGGAATTGTATTTTTCTATAATAGATAACATTGATCTTGTATGGTTAATTATATGAATATATTAATTAAGATATTTTAAGATAATAACTTTATGTTGATTACTGATTAGACATTACCATGTAAATCAATAAATGTCTCCCACTAACTATCAAACACTTATAGCACTTACTACTATATTTTGAAAACAGAGTTTTTTGAAAATTCTACTAGAATGTTTTCTTGAAACCTCTCCTTATGTTCCAAGATATGGTTATGCAACTTCTTAATGTGATTCAAGGTATTATTTTGACTAGCCAACAATAATAAGATGCAGCTCCTTGAAGTAATGAGTGAAGTTAAAAAATTTAGAAATTGAAAACTTGATTTTCTCAATGTTAATCCTCAATAGTGGAAAAAAGATATCAATTACTACTTATTTTTTACTTATTTACTAATGTAAACCCATTTATTTCATAATAACTCACCAGTGGTAGGAGGAACCCTCAACTAGGGCTAAATATCACCACATGCACACAGTTTTGTTTCAAATTTGATTGATAGAAGACATTGTGATGTAATATTTCTCTGATGTTTTTTTATTATTTATCAATTAATGAAATCATTTGCAATTATATATACACATTATATGTGATAACACTCAAAATATGACAATTCAGTAAAAAGAAATTATCATCACTACTTAATATGTTTTAATCTATTAATTTTAGTTAATTATTTTATGTGATTTCATAAACATTCATAATCACAAACTAATAAAAACCATGTATAACATAAATATAATATACTATTTATCATTAGTTTTTATTACTGGTTGATACATTAATAATAAATGGATTGATTTTGACCCTAGGGGTAAATACTTGAGTCAAATCAACCTCATGTCACAATGCCTACCCCACTCAAAGTATTTAAATATATTTTGGGAACTTCACCTCACATTGGAATGATCTACATTTTCATTAATCATTGTCATAATAGAAAAATACTCAAATAGAGGTGTGATGATATTTGGAATTCATAATACATATTCAATATAACTCTCATGTACCCACATGTCGTCCTATATATAATGATGAAGACATATGATCCACAAAAACTATATTTAATTAATTAATGATTAAAAATATCAATCTCATGAAATATTAAATTAATAATTAAAACTCATACATACATCGGTCATTCACCATTCATGATCATTCTACACAAAATTAAAATTTGTAATTCAAAATTAATCATTGTTATATCGGGGGAAATTAAATGAATTAAAATAATTCATTCTAATTTTTATTAAAATAATATATGAATATAAGTCCAAAATTAAAAATTATTTAATCAAAAAATTTTAAATTACATCATTATTTTTTATAAAAAATCCCCTCTGGTGGCCTAGATGGGTCGGGTAGGGACTGACCCAGCTCATGTGGAGGAATGCCGACTAGGCTGGACTACTGGGTTGGGAAATTGTGCAACCCCATGAAACCACACACAATAAATAGGGGATGTTGTCTAATGGGTTGGGACGTTATGTAAGGACACATGATAAGGGGGGTCAATGATGCCAAATGGTGTTGGCTATGCATGGTGGGAGATAGTGTAGAGGGTGGTTGAGTGCTTGGTGATGATGATGGGGTTTAGCTATAAGAGTAGGCTATATGATAAGGGGCTTTGGGGTCATAGACAAACTTTGATGGAGGCCATGTGATTGGTGGATGGGAGACCGATGGTTGTAGGTCAACATAGGGGCTTCCACTCAGGCTAATGGCATGATTGGAGGTGGGTCGGTGGTGCTATCACCCCAATTTTTTTTGATTTTTTTTGTTTTTTTGCCACCAGACAACTACCCCACTTAATATATCAATTTTTTATCTTTTCATTTGTATTTTTGTATACATACCCCAAACTCATTTTATTTTATTTTTTCAATCCCTAATATTAGGCTTTATAATATTCAAAGGGGAATGTTCTAAAATTCTCCAATATTGTCAAATTTAGAGGAAAACATAGGAGAAAATTTTCGGCCTCAAAAATTCCACCAAAGTAGTGTGATTTAGTGGGGATGACAACCTTCACTACCATTAGGAAGAACTAATTATATATATGTGTGTGTGTGTGTGTGTGTGTGTGTCTGTGTTCCTTGTTTTAAAGATGCAATCACCAATTTCAATCGGATTCATAAATTTGAATGTATGCAATGAGACAATAATGATTCTATCTTTTGATTTTAAGAAAATTAATTTTATTGAAGTAAAATATTCATGTGATTGATCTGATACAAAATCAAGGTAATAATGAATGTAGCCAAAGAATATGTTCCATGGAATTAAAAATTCTATCATCAATCAACATAACTACGTTATCTTCGATAATGTGATTCCATGTATGAATTTTGAGGAACTCAAAAGAATTGCAATAAGATGAAAATAAATCAAAATATTACATTAATTGATTTAAAGGCGTGTCCAAACACCACACATCTTCAAAAACCATTGATCAAAGGAGCCAAAGATCTATCCCTCTATATTGTGCACCCATATTTGAAAATCTACAAGAACATCTATCATCAAACTCTAGGTGCTAGCATAAAAATTAAAAAAAAACTTCAATATCATATTTCTCACTATAACGTCAATCCATAAATCCATGATGGAGAACAAATATCTATTGCTAGGATCAATAGATTATCTATCTAGGATGTAGTAGTGTGGAGAGAGATACTCCCAAACGAATGTGACGAATAGTTCTATGAATGAGTGCCTTTTCTTCCACATGTAGTGAAGTATATAATACCCAAAGTTGGATTCCCAGCCCCTAGATCATCACAACCCACTAAATAATACATAAACAACATCTTCTGATTATTTTAATAATTAATAAATACCATATATATTTTTATCAATTTATTGTAATATAATAAATATATTACATGATTAAATTGAGCCATTAAATCGACTCGATATTTCCTCAAATATTAAATGAACCTTAAATGTTTAAAAATATTAATTCATTAAGTATTTTACCATGAATTCACATAATATATTGTGAATAAATTCAATAAAAAATTTCAATTCCCACTACTATAATCTTGAATAATATGAATTTATTTGTTCATTGGTGATCATTTATTCATATAACTTTCTCTGTCCCTGTGGTGGGGACCACTATATTATAAAATCATATTCATTATAATTCGATAGATTTTTCAATATATTAAGTGTATGACTCGCTAAGACCATATTTGGATAACAATGAATACTATTAATTGGCCAGAAGCGGAGTCAAGAGACCCATCAAGGCCCCAATGAAGATATAGAAAACTAACAGCAATGACAACCTTTCCTACAATCACAAGTAATACAATCTCTTTGTCTCACTATATCTCACATTGTAGGATGCACAAATCATGTCATTATCCTTTCTTGATTAATTATTCATTGACCTCATTGGATAAATTTTCCTTATTTTACAATAAACATGGATTTAGTTAAGGTACTACCATCCTGATCAACTAGGCATGAGGTATCACTTCTTATCATAAGTGTAAAATTCTATCTTTATTATTCAATCAATTTCATACAAACAATGATGCACCCAATACAAGAAACCATACAACAACACAAATTCCATGGTTTTCATATTTTAGCAACGTACATAATCAAATAGTATAATCTTATAATAATCTCAATGACATCAAAATAATTACAAAAAAATTGAATGGATGATAGAAAATATCAATTGGGTAAATGTTGGCGAATTCACATGAGGGAAATGTAGTTATTTTAATATAATTATTATATTTTTTAGAATACATGTGGATAAAAGGAATTTGGATTCCACATGAAATAATATGTCACAAGCTAGTTGACACATGATCCTATCATTTTCAATCACACATTACTCTTAAGGATATTATCAAGAACATCATTCCTGACTATTTCACTTCCATGGAGATTGCTCACCAAAATACTATCATCTCCACGAACATTATTTATTCCATAAAGTGGCAGGGAATGATGGTTTATGGGATTATTAGATAAAGTTGAGTGTGGGATTATGTTAAATATTTTAATTACCATTATTAATTTTTAGATATAATAATAATAGTATTAGTAATAATAATAATAATGGTCAGTTACGATTCCACCATCAAATCATTCCCTTAGCCAATCTTCTATATTCTTCTATTATTTTATATGTGATGAAATTTCTATAAATTTTATATAATCCCATTAATTTTCCATGTTAATCACCTACATAAACACCGACTAAAACACCTAAAAAAATAAAGTCATTACATTAAATACTATTTAATTTAACCCTGTTAAAACTGTCCAGTTTTTAATTTTATTTTATATTTTTTTTTCATTATTATTTAGATTGTGTTTTGTATACTTCTTGTTAATTTCATGCACATTATCTTACAGGATTTTCCAATATAGATAAGGTTTCGGTTGGTTTTATCATTGATTATTTTCATTCTTTAATTTTTAAGGATGTGTGTTTTTATAATATTTATTTTCCTTGTCAGGTCAAAAAAGTTTTTCTCTATTTCTTATGTTATATTTACTATTCTCTATTGAATTATAGAATATTTTATGCCAAATTTCACCATCTCATCACCTAAAAAATTATTGATAATTATTTTATATGTTCCTTTTATCTTTAACAAGTGTTTGATCAATTTTATATATAAATTTTGGCATTTTGAGATCATTAGAGAACTCATTGTTATTCAAAATCTTGTTCTTTTCCTTACACTTGGGGGATGTTTCAAAAATGAAATAAATTGTTTCATCTTTTATCAAGGAGTAATATTTATATGAATGCATAAATTCACCTCCAATATATTTACTAATTTTAAATTTAAATCTAAGAACTAATTAGGATGTTCATTTCAGTTAATAAAATTGCAAATAAAATCCATAATTAACCTATTTTACAGTATTCTATCTTAGATAAAAATATAAATTAACATCTACATGAAAAAATATTTTCTTATTTTTCAAGAATATAAAGTCCAATAACATAAAAATATAAAAAAATATTTTAGAAAATTTTAAAAATCTATCTAAAAATAGATAGAGATAAAAAATAAAAGGGAATAAAATATCTGAAAACAATCATACCATGACCTTGAACTAAGGATAGACCTTTTTTCTACTTTATTGGCCTAGAAGTGGTTTTCTATAAAAAAAAAACATGTGACCAAAAATTTATTTTCCACCTTCCTCCAACACCAATAAAGATATATGATTTAGTATGGTTTGAAAATGGTTGAGCACCATCTTCTTTGAGTATATTATTCTCCAATAATATAAACCCTCCTAATGATGGTTATATACTTCACTGTAATAAAAAAGATGCCCAATTTTTCTCTCATAAATATACTCCAATAGGATTCTAAATCAATTAATCTAAAACAAATTAATATTAAAAACATGTATATGAGTAGAAGGAGATTATAAATTAATGTTATTATTAATGGAAGATAAGTAACACAGGAGTGAGATGAAGTTGGTGAAACACATTAGAAAGGCATTGAATTTATACCAAAAATAATGCATCATTATCCCCCATTCTCATCCAATGAAATATGCCCCAAAACCAAAAGAATGAGGTAAAAATTTATTAGAAATAATAAGGTCCATAAACAATTTTGAAAAAGTTTAGTTGAATAGAGACCATATTTATTTCAAAACTAAATGATGATTGATCTATTTTCCTAATAACTCTTGAACTTTTTTTCAATAAATCATATAAAAGTGATGTTGGAAATCACATTAAAATTAATCATTATAGTGTAAGTTCAACACCTTTTTTCCATGTTTTACAGCACCATATTCTACCTGTAATAATAAGGATGATATTACATATACCAACACTAAATATTTGGAAGTGACAAGGGATTATTTTCATTAAAGAGACAAATTGAACAAAAACATCTCACTAATGTTTCAGTGTGTACTAAATTATAAATTTTCATCTACACATCATTGAAAATGGTAGAAACAGATCACATAAAATGTATTCATGTGTAATCATCATAAAAAATATCAGTGGTGGTATAAAAAAGTGGGGATTCATTACCTTTTTACCACATGTAATAGCCCAAACTACACTCTATGTCACTAATAAAGAGAACAGTTGGTACACGAGTCCTAGTTTTAGAAATAAACTATTTATGGCTTAAATATAATGAAGTGTTATGCATAAAAATGATATATCATCTATATTTAACAATCCTACAACTCAATGTTGGATATTATAATACGTGGGTGGGTGGAATTTCCTTATTTTAAATAATTAAATTAAAATGAATGATTAAATTGAGAAAGTGCTTATTAAATAATTTATAAATTAAATTTGAGTTTATTAAAATGAAATCAATCTATTGTAAGAGTGAAAATTATAGAACTAAATATATGAATGAAGGACAACCTTTGTTAAATGATGTCGTGTGGAAAAGTTAAAGAGAAGAAAAACATAAATCATTGAGAGTTTGAAAATAACATAATGTGTACCCCTATGTATCCACCCCTCCACTTTAGAGTTAAATGGTATTAATATTTTTTATGCCACTCGTTATGGTTGGTTTGTTTTCATCCATTACCACTCTACCCCTTCCTTTGAAGAATGATTTTGATAGAAGCTCTTCCATAGTAAATCTGAAATTCACCATTCTACTTGATGTTGAAGAGAAGGAGACCAACTAGATCAGAAAAATCATTTCCTCAGGGCTTGAGTTTTTTTATTTTCATATAAAACATTGAATAAGGTTAGGTATTGAATGAAATTGGTGATGTGCTAACAAAATTTTATGGTAAGGGACTCTGAATTTCCTACATCACTCTACTTCTATAATCTAAACTACAATATAATTTAGACTCATAAAAAAGTAGTTTGGATAAGTATGGTTATAAAGTAATTTATTTTTCATTTATTTTAATCTTGAGCCACGAATTAGGTATACATTTTGTATCGTCAATTTTTATTCACATTGAATCATTATCATGATATTTTAATATTGAATATCATTTTTGGTTTCTATGACAATTTGATGAAATTTTCATGACTATTTTTTGTTCTAGTGATTTGAGGATTATAATTACATACTTCTTTTGAAATTATCTCATTATATTGAACTAGGTCTCCATACCTATTATTATATTTGTCAAATTTATATTCTTATTTTTTTCTATGTTGTAATACTAACTAACTTAGTATAGTTATATTTAATTCATTTGTTGTTTTTATATGATCTTTTTTAATACTACTATTTTCTATATCATTTATGGTTACTACAAATATGGCTTTTATCATCGCTAAAAATGGCCATTAACAGTGCTAGAAAAAGTGCTATTAATGCCGGTGAAGATTAGGTGGGGTCACCTTTATTAGTTCTCCAAAAAGTGCTGATAAAAGACCCCTTTTATCAACTATTTTTTTAGCGTTGATAAAAATTTAAAAAAACTAAAAAATTAAAAAAATAAAAAAAATAAAAAAAAATAAAAAAAAATAATTAAAAAATAAAAAAATACTTCCAATCTCAGGGGGGTTTATAGTGCTTGAGCCCCCATTTATCAGCGCTTTCCCCACACCCTCCACAGCCCGCACGCACCGCCTACACCCTTTATCAACGCTCGCCCCTCTAAATCATCCTTGCGCGCGCGCCCCTGCCTCCACCCAGATTTGATCTCGAGACCTCCCCTCTGCGCACCTAAAGACGTTACCACTCCCCTATATTGATTTGTTCTCTTATTTATGATATATCCATTTATTTATATATATATTTAGTTATATTTATTCGTATAGTAAAATATATTTATATTAATATATATATAGTTATATTAATATATACATATATATTTATAGTTATATTAATATATATATAGTTATATAAATATAAATATATAGTTATATTAATATATATAGTTATATTAATATATATATATATATATATAGTTATATAAATATTCATTTATTGGAATTTTAAATAAAATGGATATTAGTTATTATTTTGATAAAGCTAATATATTTTATATGTAAATATGTTTAATTATTTATTTAAAAAAATTTAATTTTTAGGCGTGAATATATAAAAAATATGTACATATAGTTATATTTTTTATTATAAATAGTAGCGAATTATAAAAAATGATAAAATTTCAAAGACATAATATCAATATTAATGTAATACCTTGGAATAAATTCAGTCCCCACCAAAAAAAGCCAATAATACCCCCTTAAACGAGGCTGAAAATCTACAAAATTTTAAAAAATTAGGGTACCCCGACTAAAAACTCAGTTTTGGAGGCCTTTTGGGCCTCTTTTGGCCTCGAAAGACCCTTGATTAGGGTTTACCTGGTCAAAGCCATGTATAGCTCGTCGCAAGCTTTGATTTGATGTGTGGTAGAGCTCAAACGGACACCCAGATCAAAATTTATGGTTGTTTGATGTTTGAGTTGCGTTTTCAAAATATTTTGGATCTTTTTTAAATTTTTTGTAGTCTTCAATTTGTTATTAAATGAATATTAATCCATAATAATTATTAAATTATTAATTAATTTTTTTTTATTTTTTTATAAGACATTTTTACTAAATATCTTATATATTAAGTATAATAAGTGTAAATGTATATTTATACTTATCTAAAATATATTTAAAATTTATATATTATATTTACATCAATATAAAAATATTTATATAATTATATATTAATATATATTTTTTAATTAATTTTTTTAAGTCGAACCCTTTATCAGTGCTTTTAAAAAAAGAGCTGATAAAGGCCCCCCTTTATCAACGCCACTAAAAAAATTGCTGATAAAGGGGGCCCCTTTATCAGCGCTAAAAAAAGCGCTGATAAAGGCCCCCCCTTTATGAGCGCTTTTTCTTTAGCACTGATAAATGGGTGGTGCTGGCCATGCCCAGTTTTGTGGTAGGGAATTGATTCCACTCTAGGTCATATTGAGTTTACATTGTCATAATATTTATATTAAAAACATTTTTTGTATTGATTGAAAATAAATTTCCTTTATCTAGGCCCCCTCAATATCAACTTATGTTATTCTCAACATGCAACCTTGTCCATGGATTTAAACATCACTATTTTTCTCTTCCCCACATTTGAACTTTCTTTAACATATATAATCCATTTCAAATCCTTGACGAGGTTGGTTTATTCCTCACAATGAATCCTTATCTTTCTCACTGACCTACACATTATATAAATAAATCATTGATGTAGATTCACTTGAACATATCATTGGATTGAAATACTAGAAAATTTTATGTAGGTTTCACTATTGTCAATGAATCACCACTTTATGAGGGTTATTATCTAGAAGTGAGTGTGTCTCAGTATTAGGAATGAACTTTCATTATATTTATAATTATTTTCAAATATTTTTTTCTTCTTTTTTATGTAATGATTTGTTAAATATTTTTGAAATTATGGATTATAGAAAAAACTGATAGATAAATAGTTTTTTGGGATTTTGTTAAAAATATTACTCTTAATAGGTGTACATTTAATGGGAAAAATAAAAGCCTTCTATTAATATCACATATAATGATATTCTTCTTGGTCGAATGTTATTTTTAACTATAGATTCTCATGGATTTAAAAAACTTCAACAACTGAGGTTTTATTTTCGAAAAACTCTATTTTGAACATGTTATGAACAATTTTATCATTTCTTGAATCCTTAACATTCTAAAAAATACAAGAACACTATAATATACTATGCCTAAAATATTTTTTACAAACACTATTACATGTAATAATTTTGAAAAAAAAACATTAATTTTTTTTCTTTTTTAACCAATCACTTCGAGTCTAGGAATTCATAAGTGTTATGTGATGGGTTGTACCAAATAGTACCATTGGATGGTGTGAATTTCTCAATGATTTTAAGACCCTTTAATCATTCCACATACACAGTTGTTCATATTGTAATTCTAGGTGAATAATATTTAATATGTTCTAGTTTATATGGTTTCTCTACTTGAAAATGTGATTTAATGATTCTCTTTTATAACTTGTCCTTTAAAATTCTAATGTTTTGGTGCATTGATAGTGAATTTTCTTAATGAATATAATTTATTTTTGAGATCATCTATAATAAAATATTATTGAATTATATTTTTTATATATTCTAATAATTTACAAATGTAGTTGTTTTTTAAGTCACAGAGGATTTGATAGTGGTTCTAGATGTGATGTTTGGGAAAATATTACCCTCTATCACAATTTTCAATATTATTCCAACTATAATTTTATCAATAAATTATTTTTTTAAAATTATTTATAATTTTTATAGTATCCTTATAGGTATACTATTTTAAGAGATAAAATTCACAAATACTTAAGAGGGGTGGGGTCAATTGAGTTCTCAAATTTTTCAGCACTTAGAAAAAAACCCTATATAAGTTATGACTAACACATATTATTTCCTTAGAAGATTAACATAGTGCCAAAATAAAGGATTAAAATATAGATAATTACAGTGGTTCTAGGAATAAACGTCATCTAGTCCACTCCACCAACACTCTTCTCCATTGGTATGGTGATTTTTACAAGGCCAATCCTTTTTCTAGGGACTTCCAGTCCTTTTTCTAGGGATATCATGACTAACTAAAAGTGTAAGATATTTATTAAAACTACACAAGATATATCAATCATGATCCACTAAAACATTACTAATAACATCTTTTAGGTTCTTTTACCATGAACCTTTAAAAAAAGGGATAATGAATAGTTTGTTTGTCGATGTATCTCACAACTATAAAATACAACTAATGAAAGGATGATAGATTAAAGAAATATTATTATAATGTCATGTAGATAAAGGATAGTCCACTGAAATTAATAAAAGAATATTGATATATCATAGATATAGATCATGATACTTCTACATCTTTTTAAGTAAAATGGAGAAGTGTATAGGTTCTTCGGGAGAGAGAGTTGTTATCATCATAAGAAAGAACCTCTATTATTCTCTATATTACATTTTTTCCACATGATATCACACATGAAATTAATGAAATAATTCTCACATAATGAATGAAAATAGATCCTTAAATTCAGGATCAGTGATATATCCATTTATATAAAATACCTCAGCAATAGTACTATTCCATACATTATCCTTCTAATTGATTCCTTTATCATTATATACCTCTGATTATAATCGTTTTAACCATAAAAATATAATACAAAATTTAAATATTTTTGGTATAATTAACTAACACTAAAAGTAAACCAATTTTAATTAATAGATGATTTTAGATCTATGTATCTAATTGAAGATCACGAAACAAAAGAATTCTCCTCATTTGAATTCGTCTATCTGAATTGGTCAACATAAACGATATTCACATATTTGATTAATTTATGTATATAATTCAACATAAGTCTTGTTTTGGAAGTTGATTGGATTCACTCATCAAATTTTATTTATGTTGGACTTTTACTCATGCGGCCAAATTCTAATGTAGCCAAAAATTATAATGTATCCATTTAGAACTTTATATATGTTTTAATCATGTATCCAATTCATGTTTCCAATTACTCTATGTAATCACTTTACATAGGGAAATTATAACAAAGGAGATCTTATTAGTGTAGGTGAATTCAGGATGTAGCCATTTTATATAGTTTATTCCCTCACATAGGTGATTTATATAATCAAAATCTTGACATAGGAAATTCTCCATATATCCAAGGTATATGCATTGTAGATTTTTTAGACTAAGGAAAAGTTTAGCCAATATGTCCCAAATTATAGAATTGATGAATTTAATAGTAGAAACACATAAAATAAAGATAAAAACTAACAAAAATACATTAAAACAAAAGAAAACGTAATAATTTAAAGGGTATTTCATATCATCAAAACCTAATGTTCATGGGATATAGTGGATAAACACTAGTAGTTCGAAAATATCCTCTTTTTGATGATCACAACATCCCTAACAGCATATTCCTGAAATTTTAAAATATTTTAATAGGATTTCCCCCAAAAAAATTATTTACATATATTGATTTTAAAATATAGGGTTTTTCAATTATTTCTCCCCATAATTTTACACTTCTCCAATTTTAGAGAAAATATATCCCCTATTGTGAAATGTAAATATATCTTATATTTTTTAGACATTAAAAAGGAATAGTAAGGAGTGGAAAAACACATTGAATGTATCACTTTAGACAAATAAACTGTTCTAGTATAGTTTTAAAACATAATGTTTAATTGTGTTTGGTATGGGATTCAGTAAACAAAAAAAAGCGAGAGGAAACATTATATGAAAAAATAGCTAATAAAATAATAATAAATGAATATTGAATAATTTTATTAATTTTTAATATATAAAAAAATACATCCACTCAACATAAAAAATATTATTTAAATACCACACATTATTCAAAATTCCCATGCATATGAATGGGCTCACACGGAGAAGTTGGTTTGGGTGGAGGTGTTTTTATGGTAAGGTCGATACGGGACGTAGTTAGACATTCCATTGGTGAAGAAATCACTTTATTCCCTATACCTATAGTATCTCCATTTCATTATCCAATAACATAATTGACATGTAGGAACTAATAAGTTATTCTGATAATATTTTCATGATGTGGTTGACCTGCACTAAAATCATCATGAATATATAGCAGAAAAAGGTACATTCTTTAGAGCTTCAGACGATGAGATTCCATCCTTAGAATACTTAGTATCCATGGATACATCAATTTTGGATTACTATTTGATATAGATCCTAGAAGAATCATAAGTATCATCAATCCTATTTCTGGAACTTCTATAGGTATCTGGAGGAGCATGTCCTAGAGTTCCTCGACTTCATAGATTAAAATGGGATTTCATGAAAAATTAAATCCTTTAGATGTTATCAGACTTAAAAAATTCAAGGATAATCATAGATACATTTATATGAATTAACAACTATTTATAATCCTTTAGTCATAAAACATATAAAATAATCAAGCTAACTAGAAACAAAATGTAATGGAGCACTAACTATAAGATGACTAAGAACTAAATAATGGAAAACAATATATGGGCCTGATGAACTTTCCACTAATTGATTATCTATGAATATATCCACATAACTTTTCCTAAAAATAATTCATTCATTCATGGATTTGATATTTCTATCCATATTGGAAACATGCTCTATCAAAATATTAACTACTTCTATAACAGCATTAACAGAAGGTTCTAGAACTGGAGCACTGGGAAAAGTGGGTTCAAATACTACTTGAACAGGTACAAGTTACACTGAAGGATGATGAGAAGATGGAATAGGTGAATGTTTTAGAAAATAGTAGGCCTTGTGAATCTATAAGAAACTAAACTATTTCCTATAGACATAATTGGAACATCTATATATTCTTATCTTCAATTACCCTATGAAGAATTATTGATATTATTCAAAAACTTTGTAAAAAAAAGATAATAAACACTAATTTTTTCTAGATTTCAGACTAATGTACATAAAAGAATACCTTGAGTGTCTACAGATGCATACAAGATTTTTTCAAACTTCTTATTTGATTCATCAAAGAAACCCATTACATTATTTAAGGACCTATTAGTTCGTATACCAAGAATATTAATAAATTATCTGGTATATTGGAACTCCCCCAAATTATATTTCATTAACTCATGAATCATAAATGGTGTAATAAGGTCATAGTAAAGACACTGAAGTTGATAATATGTAAAAAATAACTCTGAGAGCACATGATCTACTCCAAACTATGAAACTGGATCAATTGAATGTCCTAAGGTTACTTTTGTGGAGGGATAAAAATTATTGATTAATTCACACTCACTTATCACAACATGCTTCAATGTGTGAATACCTTCCTTAAATTAAATACTAATGTAGATAATATCATCAAAAACATATTTAGATAAATTATGTTGTAACAATATAATATTTGGAACATATAACTTTGAAATGAACCCATTACCCCAAACTAATTAAAGTTTTATTTGGTAAGACATAAAAATTTCATTTCCCTAAAAATGAATTTTATCTCCAGAAGCACCTTTTCAATCACTTTAGATTATCTTGAAGAACATGATGGTATATTTGAAAATTCAATATAATATATGTTTAGGAAACCAAAAACTAATCAATCTTATCAAAATCATTATTGAAGATAGAGGATTCCTATAATTCTCGGATCAAATCCTTTTATTACTTCATCTCATATTCAAATTCATTTTAAAGTCCACAAATATTATCAAACTCATTCATTATAACATTATTATAGGATTTAATTTCTAGAATATTATAGATTTTACATACTGAGGGTGGTACCTCATGAACAACAAGATGTTGTTATGGAAGAGTTGGTGTATGGTAATATTCACAAGATTACATAACCACCTCACAAACTCATTCTATATCAGTATGTGATTTGGCAGTAATTATATCAACCAATTCATTCACTTCCGAAACCTTAGTTCTACTTTTATTAATAGAGACAATAGGAACAGTCTAAACTGGCCACTCCTGACGAACAATAATAGTTTTCTCAAAAACTAGATCATCATACTAATCTACTACAGAATCTTCAACTAATAGAATCTAAGTAGCCTCTTCTAATTCATGACATACTAATGGAAACATAGGTTTTTAATCTGGTAGTGACAATCTATGCCCTTCCCTAGAATACACCATCTTAGTATATGATACATCCCTAGGTAGTGAGGTTATGGACCGACCCACTGACCCACACTATCCTAACTAGGATATTGGGGAATTTCCTAGAAAATGGAATGTTGTTGTGGAACTTTTCCAATCTAGATTATGACCTCCAAAGTTGGAATCAAAATATGAAGTTAAATTATAATCATATGTTTTTTGTAAAAATTAAGGATAAATTACTAGTCCCTTTTAAATAACCTAAAACTAATTTGATATATTTTAAAAGAGATTCATTATGATTTCCTTGAAATATATCACATGGGAATATTTCATACAAAATTTCTAGCCTACAAACAGTCAAATACAACAGTCTCCCAATTATTCTTATATATACCTTGTTGTCAACTAGTTTTTGAGGATCATCCAAGTAAATAATTTCATTATTCCTCATAGGAGTAGTATGTACATTAACATTATCAATTCGAAACCTTTTACATATTTTCGACATGTTTTATAAGGATTTAGCACATTACATTAATCTTCTTGATAAATAGAAAAACCTAAAAAAATAATTTATCACACCCATCACTCTAATTTAAAAAAAATCAATGTATTTCAAAATTAAAAAACACAATTTTTTATTTGTAGAACCAAAATTCTCATAATCAATATGTACCTTTACTAATAAAATATTTGACGTTTAATTTTTCTTAAATAAATTAGGATCTGCATTACCTACTAAAAAAATTTCATAAAATAAATTAAAATGAACATTTATAGCAAGAAATATTTTTTTTAAGGCCATAAAATGAATTGGATTGTTTAAAAACTAAATTTCGATAATGAGGATTTTCAAAATAAAGAGGTTGTTTAAAATAAAACTTCCTCATAAATAATCATTTATGAAAGTATATATAACATCGATAAGATTTAATTTAAAAACCATGTGTGATGTGTATTATAGGAGAATCATAATGTATTTTAATATTTCTTTATAAGAAAAGGTCTATTCATTATCTATACCTTCCTCTTGATTATATCCTTTGGAATCTATTATAGACTTATTTTTAGTGATCCCAACATGATCATCCTATTTATTTCTAAAAACCTATTTTGTTCTTATAATAGGATAGTCGACGGGTCTATCATCTATTTATCATTCGTTTCTCCTCTTGAACTATTTTAATTTTTATTAAATTTCTAAACCACAAATTTCATCTACTAAGGATTCTACAATAGATTTATGTTCTAGATGAGGTAAAAAGGAAAAAACTATAATATTTTCCATACACCCTTCTAGTACTAATAAGATATCTAAACTTCCTATAACAATTTCCATGGTGTGGTTCTTAAGGGTTATATAATATCTAGTTTTCAGACTTTCTGGTTCACTATTATCCATACATTGAGGATTTGGATTTCGAAAATCAATGATGAACTCATCATATTTTTATCAAAGAGTTATTCAAGTCTAATGTTTTCAATAGAATTACTTAGCTAATCAATTTGTGTCATTTTTTATAAAAATATTCACATTAATAAAGTTTTACTTTCGTTTATTGTCAAATAATCTTTTACATTTTACTGAAAATACTATATTCCATAGATGTAGAAGAATATACTCAGAATATTCTTTCATTTTACTTCGGATCAAATTTACCATGATTATCATCAGTGTTTAGAATATAAACCTTACATCCAGATACTGTAATGTAACCAAATATTGGATTTCTATAATTCCATAGCGCATAGGGTGTTTTCTTCAAAATATGTCTTATTATAGCTCAATATATTACATAACATGCCATATTCATAACATAACCTAAAAATGATTTGTAATTATATATTCAAATGAAATTATTCGAACAAATTCATGCAAATTCATATTCACTATTTTAACAACACCATTCTGTTGAGGATTCCAAGGGGTATAAAAATTATTTTTGACAACATGTTTTGAAAAATTGTAATTGGACTCATGGTTTTAAAATTCTCCTCCAAGGTTACTTAATAATTTAATTATTTTGGCACCTTTCTCTTTATGTAGATGTTTTCAAAAATCTATTAGAAAATAATATGATTCACTTTTAATAATTAAAAATAAAACCTAAGTGAATATATAAAAATCATCAACTAACATGAAAACATGATATTTCTGTCTCATTATTTCAATTATACATTTCCCAAATAGATCCATATAAATTATTTCATGGCGTCAGGCAGTAGAATCCTCTTTAATTGGTTACAAATATGACTTATATTTCTTTCCCATTTGTTTTGCATCAGATAACTTATTTTTTATTCATTTTATGTTAAGATAAATATAAACTAAATTCATTTTAGAAACATTTATGAATGAATGGAAATTACAAAGTCCCATTATTTTATTCAATATCCATAACTCATTTGTTTTTCCATTTAAATAGGCCACCTTTCATGTACTCAATGAATTTAAATCTAGAGTATAAACATTCTCGATTCTAGGAAACTTTAATAAAAAAATTTCATTATAAACTAAATAGGAATTATTTTAAAATTAAAAAATTTCCATAAATTTTTTTGAGAGATACTAATCATATTTTTCATAAATCCTTCCACTTAGAGAACTATTTTGATGAGTACTGATCATGTATTTAAAATAAATCCAACTCCTATAATCTATCTTTTATCATTATAACTAAAAGTAAAAAGTCCTCCATATACATTTTATAGGGAGTATAAATTAGAGATATCTCCACTCATATTCCACGAAAATCCACTGTACAAATACCATTTTTTGTTGATGATCTTGGAAACTTTCCCCAAAAAAGAGATATTAAATAAGAAAATATAATTTTTTCCATATTATCTTTGGTCTAGAAATAAAAGAATCTATGGAATTGGGAACCAATTTTTTTCTGTTGCCCAAAAATTCAAATAAAAAATTTTGAAATTAATTTTCATGAAAAAACATTTCAACTCCACATAATATTTTGTTTTTAAAACTAAAATTGTTGGAATAATGTCTTAAATACCCATAATGGAAATAATTAATTTTGGAATGGGTTGTGTTCTTGAAACTATGAATAAAATATTTTAGGTAACACTTTGGATATTCACCATGTATACCTATTCTATTTTTTAGATTTATTTTTTCCACGAATTTTATACAACTAATCGTATCCTTTAGTGAAAACACTTGCAGTATCATTGATGTTTTTAAATTCTTTTTTAAATTATCCAATTTCTATTCCATGTTTAATACATGACGGAGAATAATTTTATAGCCTGTTTTTAAATTATTTTACATGTTTATTTAAGTCATAATTTTCATAAGAAACAACATAATATGACACTTTAATATATATTTTTTCTATTTTAAGGACTCATACTTATTTTCTATCATCGTACAATAGTCGTTCATTTATTCATAAGAGAAATTTTCATTTTATAATTTACATTGATTCCCAGAAGAATAAAAAAATATACCTCATTAGAAGGTTCCATATAGCACAAGTTGGATTTCTTATTGGAATGTTTTGATCCTAATTCTAAATATGAGACATCACCAGAATCCTATTATGCACTTTATGATTCCATCATGGTTTTCTTGGATTTAGACTTGTAGCTGGACTTCTTAAAGTCCTTTTTGTATAATTTTATTACATCTTGTAGCTTCAAAAAAAAGGATTATTGTGTCTAATTATTTTCATTCATACAATAACAATTCATTAGAAACCCCATCATACTTGTTATACATTTTGAAGGGTTTCATAAAAACTCTTATCTATTTTAAGAAATTTTTGTTTTTTTAGAGAAGTAAGAAATTAAACTATCAGAAGAATAACAACTTTAAGTATATCTATATGATGACATACATATTTATATTTATTTTCATTTATTGTCATATTTTGTTGTTGTTGTTACTTTTAGGTTAACATTATCATTCTTTACCATTCTATTTTATCCAACTTTTGCTTCCATATCTACATCATACAACATCATAGTTTTAATATTAACATCAACATTAAAATTCAGGTCCTCTATTGATTTCATAGAGGAAGATTAAATCCCACTCTTGATCAAATACTCAGAGTAAAAATTTTCCAGAAACCTTTTCGAGAAATCATTCCACAACATCCAATCAGGCTGCTCAGTCTGTGCTAGGAATTCACAAAAATGATTTTCTTGGCCCTGCACCAAATAACCAGCCTACTTGACTCGCTTCCCAACTGATGTCTCCAGGTAATCATGTATTTTCTGGATAGACACTATTCAGAACTCTACTACCTCAAGCCCACCCTCTTCGGTAAATGCAGGAGGGTGCTGCTGCTGAAAATCTATGGTCTGCTCAAACCTACTTGATGCAAGACTCCTTGGGTCATAATCTATCATCTGCATAAAACATTCCATGTTCTCTCAAAACATCCCCTATATACTTTCCTAGATCACTAAATTCTCTTACTCCTCTGCTGGATGAGTTTTCTCAATAATATCCTCTTATTTCCCAACTGATGCTCGAAGTCGTGGTGGCATTTCTCTACATTTACAAACATGAAGTTTAGAAAACATACCATAAAGCTTTCCTAACATCTTAACAAAAGGCTATTCACCATCCACAACAACCCAGAACACATGCACCATCCCAACAAACCATAGCATTTTGAAAACATCATCCCGACCATCCCTACCACAGGCCATGGTCCCCAAGGGGTAAAAAACCATACACCACCACTGGCCTCACACAACATGTTACAACAACATTTTCAATTAATTATAAACAATTTATTAAACATATTTCATTAGTCATTATGTATCATCCTTTTATCATCATCCACTTTATTTGTTCTATTTACGACATATTCCATCTTCAATTGTCAAAATGCAAGGTGCATTCTATCTTTAATGCCTCACACACCAAACCCATGTGTTCCAACAATGATTTCTGTCACCAATATCTCTATGTGATTATAATGATTCATGAATGCAAAACCATGTGCCATTGAGGCAATGAGCCAAATATCATAAAACTATTACATCACACAACATGCACGTCACCCAATGGTGAAATATCATCAACTATAACATCGCAAAATCAATGACAGCAATTCCCACCATAGGTTACTTGGATGTTCCCTCATACATGAGTTTTCTACTCCCAAACAAAATCTCATTACCAGTTACCTACATATCGTAACTCCCATCTAACATCCCAAATAACAAGATTCAAAAGAAGGAGACAGAATACCTCCTCTCATACCACTTTGTAACGTCCCCGACCTAGAATCATCGTAACCAGTGCTCCATGTCAGGTTGTTACATGACCTTAAGCATGCCTCCCTGTTGGAAAAATGTTTCTGACTAGCAGCAGGGGTCCAAAAAGTCAATTGGGGAGACTATACCCACTTTTTATCATATTAATCCACAACAGAAGATAAACAAGATATCAGAATAATAACCAATAATACAATAGAATTCATAAAAAACCATTCCACAAATCAGGGTACATCCATTTCCAATAGCTACTATGCCATGTCATTCTATTAGTGAAAAACTGAAAATAACCCAACATGAATAAAAACTAAAAATCCCCAAAATGGTCTGGACAACAAGTTCGAGTTATCCTCCACATATACCCATGCCAACTCAACTCCCTAGCAAGGGCCTTTTCCCTTACCCTGACCTGCAAACATGAATTCTTCTAAGGTACCTAATGATGGCCTGAGTAGGTTGTGATTACATCTTATTAGGCCTCCACCAACAGTTGCTACAAAATATCTAGTATAAACAAGTGTGCAGGAAAAAGGTAAATGAATAACAAATGACAAGAAAAGATTAAGTTACCTTAACGAGTTTAGGTCTATTACCCAAATTTATTACAATTTACATATCATATCATTTCATCCCATTTCTCATTAATTACCATTTCCAATGAATTTATCATGGGTTCATCAGACAAAACAAGTTACATGGTATTAAAGTACACAAATACATGCATGAGGAAAAACACATTGTTATCCTATCTCACTAGGACTAACATTCTCTTGTAAAAAATATCTATACCTTGATGCCTCAGTTCGAGTGGATGCAACAATTAGGGGAATATTTCATATGTCCTCTTCCCTAACCTGTGAATTAGGGGTGGAGTTTAGAGCCTCAGTCCAACTCAACCCATTGGTGTAGAACCTCAAGTCAATACCCCACTCTATCATTCCACGTGTACAGAATATATATATATATATATATATATATATATACCTCAACCATTCACTCAACATTACAACCATTTCCCAAGGAAAAAAACATTACAATAACATGAGAGTTAATAACATGCATAGAGCCATTAACACATTTACCACATTTCACATCTTTTATCAATTTATCCCCATTCCCTTTTATTACGCTTATCTCACTAATCATTCATTCACTACATCTATATCACTAGGCTTTGTTCATCATGAATAACTCACTAGAATTCATTAAAAGAATAATAATACAATCCATTTTGGTATTTAATCATTTCAACATATTTACCCATTTATCCATTCATCATTCTCATGTTCCAACCCATTACACATTCAAACCCTATTCACAATTCATCTAACATAGCCATGTTCAACCCATATAAACCACTTACATGTTTACCCAATATCCCCTGGGTTATATTTAATCCTAGATACACCACCTAGATTATTCTAAGATATAATTAATCACATAAATTTTGTTATCATGGGCTCTTTGTAAATACACAACAATATCACATGTTTTCACAAATCGGAAGGTCCGGGAAAGTCGGCACACCCCATGGGTGGCACTAGATTAGTCGCATCACCCTCCACACATCCCATGGGGATCATAAGGGTTTCCACTTACCTTATTAACAAACCTTTTACCTAAACATTCCAAGTGTGATCAAAACATACCAAGAGATACCCATGAATAATATCATATATGAAAAAAATCAACAAATAAACCCTGAGATATAACTTGTAGACCACCTTCTGTGATTACGCTGGTGAACACACTCTTAATATATCCCTTATATTATACTACAACCAACCCTTGATGATTCAACATATATCTCAGCCAAAGAGTATGGTTTTAGAGATTCAGAAATATGAGATAAGAATATACAAACACAAAACACAAAAGAGAAGAAAAAATGGGATTAGCCATACCCGGAGCTTCGATCCCATCCAACAACACCAAAATACCTTAGATATGAGGGAGATAGATATCTTGGAGCTCTTTGAAGATTTCGTTTGTTCCTAGGATGAGGAGGGGATAATGGGGAGGAAATCCTAATTTGGGGTTTAAATTCCCAGAGTGGAAAAATTGTGATTTCTTTATAAGGTTCTGGGCCATACGGTTTACCCACACGTTTTTTCAAACCATGCACAAACTGTGTGGATGCCACTTTCCAAAATCCCTTCTCCTCCACAGTTTCTTGGGCTATCCTCAAGGTTAGTAGTAACCATGTTCAAACCATGTAGCCTACCCAAAAAACCCCCTTTTCTCCATTTATTATGTCTTGACCCCTCAGAACACCCCAAGACTCTTTAATGACTTGTGTAAGAACTTAAGTAACGAAAAAAGGGATTCAAACCAAAACTTATATGAGAACATACCATTCCAAGAACTGAGGACTTACATGATCATAACTTTTTCCTGTAATGTCCTAACTACATTAAAACAACACAAGTTTAGTATAAATAATAGGAATCATTGAAAATTATTTTTTAAAATATGTTATTGTAAGGGTTTGGATTTCATATGGTATAAATTTTTAGACCTAATTTCATCATATGTTCAATGTACCTTGGTATATTCATTCATTATTAGTCTTATCATCATTGTTCAAGTTCATAAATTTGAATTGTTATTTGTATTTAACTTATACATTAAGAATATATTTATCAGTATCATTCAATATTTTAGTATTTGAAACTCTCCATCGAGTTTTAAAGTTTTTTTAATTACTAAAATTACATTTTTTTTCATCAATACCTTTTTTTAGGTTCTAAAAAATGAAATAAATTTATTCTATAATATTTACCTTATAATCAATAATTTATTGTTGGATCATAGGAAAAAAGAGTATTTTCACTTAGAAAATTTGTAGAATTTTGGAAAAGGAACACAAATTTTTGACAAATATTATTGTATTTTAATATCATCATAGGATTTGATTTTTTTTTGTAATTACTCAAATTAAAAAAATTTCATCCATAACTACTATTATGTTCCAAATAATAAAATAAATATCTTCTGTTATATTTACCATAATAATTGGTATTTATTTGGTCTAATATTTTTAATTCTTTTCCAAACTTCTACTGATTTTCTAATAGAAAAAAAATATTTTTCCTATGATACCTTTAACTACCCATTAGAAAATGAATATAATCTAAAATAACATTTTATATTTTTTCAATATCTCCATGTTGAGGTTCCAACATTGAATCCATACCTCCAATTATTTTTACATTGTTAAATAAAATATTTTATGTATTGATGCCACATAATTTTAAATATGCATCGACATATCATAAAAACCACTAACAGTGGGAATTGGTTGTACAATATTACTATCACATATCATTACTATTTTGAAACCTATTTATAATTTTGGAAGAAGAAAACATTATACAATTAAATAAATGTTTAACTAAAATTTTGAATGTTGTGGTTTCCATCAGTAACCTAGTTCCAAAACCAAATCTGAAATTAATTGTTCATAGAATCATATATTTTTAATGGAGTGGAATCTCATATATTTGAAGATAGTAAACTGATTTCAAATATCTATATATAAATTATCTTATAGAAATTTTTATTTTGTATCAAGAAAAGATTGAAGCTGAAGAATTTGATCAAATATAATAAAATGGGGTAATTATTCCATGAATGTTTCTACTTCAAAGTATGAAAAACATTGGAAGGAAAAATATTATCTGATCTATATGATGAATAATATTCCAGAATATTAAAATATAATCATGAACTACCTCAATTTTCAAGAATATTTAATTTTTTAAAAAAATAACTAAAAACAATTTACGAAATCCATTGAAAAGAATAAGAATTGTTATGGAAAGTTTATTTATGAATTCTAGAATCTTGGGAATATCAATACATTATGTCCACAACTGAAGGTAAAAAATAACTACAAGAATAATATTCACTATAAATTTGATTACATGAAAAAGGAAACGGTAATGAAGTCCCAATAGATTGATTCTAAAGAATAAAGAGATTAATCTCACATTGAATTAGATGGCGAGCAATAGAATAAAAAGGAAAATATATACATCACCAATTAAATAGAAGATGTACATATTTTTTGTTATTATTATTTTTAATATGAATCTAAAATTGATAACTAAAATTAAGAAAAATTCAATATGTATTTTTCAAAACTAGAAACCCACTGTGCGTCCTTGAATAAATTGAACAAAACTTTTATGATGTGATATTATTTTATTATTGAAAAATAATATCTAACTGATAATATTTTCGGATTTAAATATAATTTAGACAAATATTCTTCTAGTTTAGTTGTATATAAAAAAACAAAACTAAATTAATGGTTAAAGTCAAATTTCTAAATGATGTTTCAACTAACATTACTAAGGAGGAGAATTATCTCGACCAAATCATATGTAATAATAAATGAAATAAATCTAAACAAGGCATAGGCATGAATGGAGAAAAATCTATGTCACATAAGATTTATTTTTTCCATGATTATAAAAAAAAATATCAAACATTACTTTCTCCCCTATGGTACAAATGATCATTATGGTAATTGTTTTTCTAATATAACCTCAAATTTGTGTTGTTAAAAAGGAATATATTTATATAAACTTATATAATTTATATTCTAGAAAAGTTTGACAAATTTGGGTTTAATTTTTTTCAAGTCGAACAATGATGAACTCAAGATAATTTGGATTCCAAATAAAATTCTTCTTTAATAGGTCATTCAAATGGAAAGTGCATGGGAACAATAATTAAAAAAGATTATGAATAGTGATTGTTCACGAAATAATAGTGGATATTTCCCCAACTTCCACTCACTATCTAAATCGATTGGAGGTTTTTCACTTTTTATGATAATGATAAATGAATCATTATTGGAGTATGATTTTTTGGACATAAATATTTTATACTCATCAATCAATTACTTTATATTGAAGGATTATAAAACAGACATATAATTATTTCTTAACATTATGAGATTTTCTCTTGATTTTTCTAATGATTCATTTTCTATTTTTAAAGATAAATTTCTCATTTTTAGGGAAACTAGAGTTAATAATGTTTACACAATATATCTTCATTCTCCACATAAAAATAATTTTAAAATATTTGAATGCTAAAGTTAATGAATCTTTGATTTAGCATACAATATGTTGAGATTGTATCATATTTTCTTTTACAAATTTATTTAAGAAAAATATAATTTCTGATTACTGACACCCACCAAGTCACAATGTTGTTATTTTCATGTTATTTTGATAGGTTCATGACTGGGTTGTGTTTATATGGATCTGGTTCGGAATTAGGAAAATTGTGAGGTTTTCCTTCTGTGTACGGTTAGAGAGAAACCGTGTGACCTCCCATTATCAAGATACTTCCCAGTTTATTTTGATCTACACATGATTTTTAATCATGGTACACACATGGTTATGTCCAAACCATGTGATCCCAAGGAGAATGAATGTGGGGTCTATTCTGTGTCTGAAGTGTGGAACACCACATGTGCATGGTTTTTCAAATAGTGTGGCAAGCATACGAAAATATATGGTTTTAATAGATCCATATATAGGGATTATAAGTAGTTTGTAAAACAATTCAGGGTACCCTTAGGTGGATGTGTGAATATTGGGTGGTTTATATTGGGGCTCATAGTTTCTCTAACCTTGAATAATCATAAAGTTAATCATGAGGGTTATGGTTTTTGGGAGGCAATGGAACCCTTACAGTTGGTACACAGGTTGTCTTACTTTGCGGAAAAACCATGGAAGTTGTCTAGGTATTTAATAAATTGGGTAATTCCAAAATTTCTCTCTTGTGTTAAGAGGGATTTTTAACACCACAAGATTTCATAGTACTTTACTTCATCAATGTAATTCAATAACTTGAACTACACACAACACCGGGTTCGAGCGCACCACAAGATTAACAAAATAGTCGTTCAAAAGCTGTTTTGAATAGTATTAACTGAATATTTGACTATATAATAATTATAATTTTAGAATCAATATTATGAGTTTCCTAGACATAATGTAAGAACAAATTAATTTTTTTCAGATAAAAGAAGTATTTATTTCAAAAAATGCACTTTTACCGCCTTTTAATGATGAACCATTTTCAAATACAGTATTTGAAACTTTTATATATTCTATTTGACAAAATAAACTTCTTCTATAGAATCGGGACATAAGAATTTAGTTTCAATAAATTTTTGGTGTTTTTTTGATAACTTTCACATTTGGGTGAATAGTGAAAAAACTATATTTGAACGGAAAACAAATTTTTAATCAAAATAATTTATAGTGTTAAATTATAAATTTTAATGGTTTGGAAGTATAAATAGATTATATTTTTACCATTTAATCCAATACTGGTCATTGTAAGTAATTTCACATTTAAACTCGACATAATTAAGTGTCAATCTTTTGATTGTTATTATTTCTTAAAAAACACGTTCTTTATTATGACAACGAGAATTAATATTAAATTAATTTCTACCACTTCTATGTTTTGAATTTAGAAAAAATGGATTTCATATTTAGAATCAGGAGGTACAAATTTTTTAAATATGTAACTTTTATTTTTTGACATTTTGAATAATTACTTCGGTAAGTATTTTATTTACCATGGTTAAAGGGTAAATCCAGTAAATAAGGGTAAAAAAATAATATTATAATAATATTAAATTACCCTAACACGTGTCCTAACCCTATTGGATGATACATATCTGACCATTGGCATCTTTGGGTCGATTTTCGGACCCCATGGAGCCACTTGTAATTGATAATGACACTTCATATTAATTAAGTTAAAGTAAATACAAAAATGACACATGCATATATCTTTTAGAAAAACAATTTTTAGATAGGGTATTATATGATATCAATTCGACTATAAATATTCATTAAAAATATTAAAATATTTCCTACATAATGGTATTTTATTTATAATTTTTATACCTTTAATAATTAAATTTATTTATGAAACAATTATGATGCAGTATTTTCCTTATTAATGAAAAAATCAAATAATTAGTATTATAAATGTTGAAATAAATTTAATTTCAAAGTTTTGATGCCATCCACAAATTTAATTGGTTAATGTGACATGTTATGATTTATTAAAGGAATTTACTTCGAATTAAAAAAGTTTTTAAGACATTAACAAAAAGCAATTATTAAATAGTGTCAAACTTGAAATAAATGAGTTTTTAAAACAAATATTATATTATTAATTGATATAATATTCCTGACAGTATAAGGTTTAGAAAAAGGACTTATATAATTATAGTTGTATCATTAATTAACCATTTGGGGTTATCTTGAAATTATATTGTAATTTTATTAACCATATAATATAAAAATACAAAGAGACATCATAAATGTCAAACTATTCAATTAAGAGTTAAATCTAAATGTTAAGGTTAATATAGTGACCCAAACCTATCTAAAAACAATTGGTTTGGGGGTTATATACACATACCCACCTTAGTATTTAAATAATACATTTTTGAGCCATTATAAACACAAAAGTATATATTATAAAAAAATATTTCTATCTTTTCCTAAGGTGCCCCTCGCCCCTCTTATAAAAGGGAAATCCCCCTTCTCTCTAATTCACACCGTCAAAGCCTTTTAGATTGGCCAAAACCTGCCCAAATATCCTCTCAACTTCCCTAAATTCATCTTAGAGGCCTTTATTTAGGGATAATGACATCTTAAGGATCCCTTTTGATCAAATCAAAAGGAAGAACCCGAAGAATAGGTAATAATTTCACCACCCTCTTTCAAGTTCTTTTCTTCTTCCACTTCTTCTTTATTTGTTATTTAAATTATAAAATTATAACTCCAGTATATTCTATATACTATGATGTTATTATAAATATGGCACAACGATATTCATTATTCAAACTATCCTTTGAATGACATTTCACCATACGTGCATACGTATGGTTTACCGTCTCCACGTCGTGGTGTAATTGCTATTCAATACATTATTACTTCGATGGGTACAATAATGATGTGTAATTCTTGTAAATAATAAATATAACATGGTAATGATTTTTTATATATGACATAAAATCCAATTATATATTATTTTAATATCAAAATAATGATATTATCAGCCGTGCATATGTACGGATTACTGTCTCAACGAACACGATGAGATTCATTCCCCATCGTATCCATTCGAGACTAATTTTCATTAGATAATTAAAAATAATGTTTTATTACTTGATATCATTCTGGATATGAAAATGATACATCCCATCCATAACAAATATGACTCACATAACAAATAATATAAAGTAAAAAGGATCCGTTAACACCCAAAACAGAGATAATACAAAGATATAATTAACAAAACAATGTTAAAAGATCTTATATGATTTATATTATTATTGTATAATTTATTTAGAATTATTTCACCATTATAAAAGAGGTTTACCTACCGTCGAACAAGGAAAAGTACAAGGTAAGGGTTTATTTCACAATCTCTTCATTATATGAGGTTGTTTATACGTAATTATCGACTAGGACCTCTTTATCGTCCACATCCATAGTTCTTAAAAATGTATTTCAAAACATTATTATTATTTTATTGACTATATGTTAAAATAATTTATACCCTTGTTTGAATTTTTATTATTTTTTTATAAAATAATCTTTCCGTCGATTTCCAAACAAGGCCTTTTTAACCTTTTCGACAGAATTAAGGTAAGAATGTCTTTTTTAACTTATATGGTGGGTGCGGCCATTTTCCGCCGTTATAAAATCATCGAAGCTTCCCATAAAATCTTATAAGAATATTTTCAATGTAAATGTTTTCTTTTATAATTATGTTACTTTTAAATTATTTCAAAAAATATATATTTCTCACAAATAGTTTTTATTTAATATATGTCAACATCATTTGTTGGATTTTAAGATTATTTTAAATTGATTTATTATGACACAAAACATCCATATTGTATTCAAGGTTTTGTGATATGTTTGATTTTGGATGTGTTATTTTTATACCATTCACGGTTTATGGAGAAATTATTGACATTTTGTATGCTAGTTTTTATACGAATGTTTATGTTATGATTAAACCTGTTCATATGAGGAATGCATGGGACTTATTAAGTGATGGGTGGAGCTGGCTATAGCTCCTCAATTCATCAGTAGGTCTTAGGAGACAAACAAGTGTCTTGGCACAAGGCCTTGACAAAATATTATTTTTAGTCTTGGAAAAAGTCCTTGGCAATGTGGTTATGATATTCTAGCATTATGCATTCCATCATTATGAAAGTGGTTATTGATATTTCATGTGATTATTAGATTAGTAGAATATCCATTTGAATAAGTAAATGACATTATTTCATTTTATTTTTTCCATATTATGTTGAAGTTCATGTTTAAAATTCTTTTGTTTAGTTATAAATTGCCTTAAATGTTTAAGCTTATTTATGAAAGTTTCAGTTATATTGTTATCCTTACTGAGCATCTGAGATCACCCCTTTCTATGTTTTATTTTTCCTAGGATGTGAATAAGTATTTTATGACTAAACTCAAGGGAGAGTCTCAGGGGATATGAGTGTGTACGATGGATAATATTTTTTTTAGTTTTTCACTTTATGATGTAATGTAAGACTTAGGAATGTATCTATTGTTTCCAAGGCTACTATACTAATCATTCATTCGAGACTTCATCTTTTGTGATCATGCCAATTTTATGTAATAATGCACCAAATCAGGGTAACTGGGGTCAGGGTGTTATAGTTGGTATCAGAGGGAGTTTAGTATAAACCTTGAAAGCTATATTTAGATAAAATCTGATTAGAGAACATATTCCAAAGATGGACTTTGAGGACTAGTATTGAATAACTTCTTAGAATTTTGGTATTGTAGAGATTTTGTGAGTTTTCCGAGCAATACATCCCTGTTTGGATACAAGCAGGTAGAGGTGGCTCTGGTAGATATGTACCAAGGGGTAAAACCTGAAAACACCGCTTTGAGCTATACTCGAACGGGAACTGGTGCACGACAACGGGCCTTGCTACACTCTTTTTTACGACACTCTCGGGGGATATGATTATGATTATTTTCTTTTTCATTACAAAACATTATGAAGGTTTTATGAGTATATACTTCCTCAAAGAAAACATTTTTTTGATTATAGATTATATCAAAAAACTGTTAAATTTAATTTAGGTATTTTACAAGTTTGGAATTATTCATTGCAATTCAAAAACTGACATGGTGTATGCCATTGTATAGAAATGGCGCCCAGTAGAAGGAATGTGAACTCCAGCAATATGTGTGATCCAAATAGTAAGAAGGATCATATCTTCCACGATATTAATCCATCATTTAGAAGGGAAATAGTCTCTCATGTTTTCTCAACATATGAAGAAATAGTATCATGTGTTAATAAGATAAGTAAAGAATTCTATGAGTCCTATGGCTTTGAAGGGAAGTAAGAGAAGAAAAGGATGAAAGAGAGAAAGATGGATAAAGGGAATATGGAAAAGAAGAATTTTCACATATGTGATAACTATGGGAAGAAACACCCTGGAACTTGCTTGAAGGGAATGAGAGTTTGTTATAAGTGTGGAGAAAAAGGACACCATGTACGTGACTCTAAGGGTAAGAAGAAGGTTTCCAATGTGTAGTGCTTCATCTTCAAGGAGTTGGGACACTATGCGAATCAATTTCCAAATCATCGGAGTTTGTCCCAAATGATGTTATTGATTAAAAATTATTTTATGATACTACCACAGATGAGGAGGAATGATTAGAGTTCTTATGTTGTTATTAATGAATTATGTCATTTGAGTGTTGTATCAATGATGTACTAGTTATAATAATTATGAAGTATATAAGGATTGTACTGCAGTACTATTTCATTAAGGACTTGAGATTTTGTGGAACCAAGAAAAGTGACTCAATAGTAGGTTAAAGTTTTGGAAAATATATGGTTGAGAGAAAGATAAACAATAATATGGTTTTGATACAGAGGTGGTGATTTTGGAATAATACAAGTTTGATTTGGATAAATTATAATGGATATTCTTGACTACTGTGAAACTGATTAATGATTTGTATACTCCATCATTGTTTGAGTTTACAACATTTTTGGATAAAAGGAGAATATCTGGTATCCTATAATGAATAAGGGATCATGAATGTAATAAATAAGCTTTTATGTTAATTCATGATGTTTTAGTGTTTGTAATGAATACATGATGAATGTGTTCACATGTTATTACGTGGAAAAAAGGATCTTACACAACTAGAAAAACAGGTATTTGTGACGGGGCATTTGCGACGGGATCCTGTCGCAAATGTCTTGTTGCGACGGGGGCCCGTCGCAAATAGCCCGTTGCTGAAAACGCCGTCGCAACTACACTTATTTGCGACGGGCCCGTCGCTAAATCCTTTTTTTGCGACGGTCATTCTCCCCATCGCAAATAGTATTCCGTATTTTTGTAAAAATTTTTAAAATAGTTTTTGCGACGGGACCCGTCGCAAATACCTTTTGCGACGGTACCGTCACAAAAACTATTTTGTAAAAAAAAATAAAAAACTATTAATAATACTAGTATTTGCGACGGGACCCGTCGCAAATACTATTTTTTTAAAAAAATAAAAAACTATTAATAATACTAGTATTTGCGATGGGCATAGTATCCCATCGCAAATACTATAAAAAAAATAAAAAAAATAAATTATTAATAAATTATTTTAATTAATATAATAATAGAATTATAATTCACAAATAAAAATAATAAATTATTAATAAATTATTTTAATTAATATGATAATAATAGAATTATAATTCAAAAATAAAAAATAATAGAATATTAATAAATGATTTAATTAATATAATAATATTAGAATTATAATTCATAAATAAAAAAATATTAATAAGTTATTTTAATTAATATAAAAATAATAGAATTATTTTACATTCAAATATTAAAATAATTCAAGTGTTACAAAAAATATAATTAAATTATAATATTATAAAATTTTAATATATATATAAAATTTAATATTATAAAATATAAATAATATTATTATTCATATTAATATTGTTATTTAAAAATATAATATTATTAATATTTTATAATGAGACAGAAACTACGAATAGAAAAAAAAATATTTTGATTTCACAAATTTTATAACATAAATACAATCTCTAATCTGAAGGAGGGGGGAGGTGGGGGATCTGCAGATGGTGGTGGAGGAAACTCCATCCCTAAAGCATGCGTGAGTCGGCACATGTACTCCATCTGCTCCTGATGCTGATGCTGCCACCGACTCGCCTGCTCCTCGTACAGCTGCTGCTGGCGTCGACGCTCCTCCTCATGCTGCTGACGCATCTGGTCCTGCTCCTGTCGGAGACTCTCTATCTGTGCAGTCTGAGATCGCAACTGATCCTCATACTGTGTAGTAGAATAAGATGCACGAGCTCCTCTCGAGCTGGACGCCGACATCGCAGCACGGGTATAATAATTTCCGGGAGTCATTTGAGAGCCGATACCAACTACCCGGCCCTTCTTGAAGGCATACTGGGTGGCCTGCATCCATGCCGCTTCATCAAACTGACGGGCAGTGGTCTGATCTGATGACTCGGCCTGACTCTCAGGTCGGGCCTGTGACGCTGCGGCCTCATATGACTCCTATAGTTGCAATTTAAAATTAAAATTGTGAATATATTATATGCAGTTAATTTTTAAACTTGAAAACAAATAATACTGACCACGATGTGATGCTGACGATCACCTCTGAGCTCCCCAGTAGCAGGATCACTATACATCCTCCGATATACGTCGTACTCTGTAATATCGGGGTGCTCGATAGCCTATAAGAATAAAAAATAAACTGTTAATATTTACAGTTATATAAAATATTTATAAATAATGTACGTACCAGATGCTGTCTATGAGTACTGAAAGAACGACTCCCAGCTCGATGAGTCACCTCCTGTCTCCCCCAATTCTGGCTCCCCACCGATGATCTCCTCTGAAAGGCACCACTCAACCAGTGCGCACATAATCCATCCCATACATGGGATGAAATGTACTCTGGTCGGTGTGCTCTACATGACTCCTCAAAATCTGACACTCCTGCTTTCTTCATCGCAGCTTTTCTTAAATTGTGCAAAAACTGACGAAGGCGATCACGCATGGCCACCTCCCATGCCTCGTGGATGGCGTCACGCATGGTATCCTCGATAGGATACCATAAACCCTACAAATAAATCAAAATATCAAGTTAGAAATGAAATAATTTTCAAAATAAAAATTATTTATTTACGTACGTACCAACCAATGGCCGAACATGGTCTGCTGCACATCAATGGGAATCTACTCCCATGTGGTCCACAGCTGAGAGAAATAGTTGCGCAAAATAGCGCTGCCCTGTCCGATTGCTATATGCGGAAAACTGAAAAAATAATAAACATTTATTATGTGAATAGATTAATGAAATCTTAGTCAAATCCACAGGTTATCACATAGGTTATCACACCTCCGGGTGCACGGATCAAACCCAAGACGTGGATGTCGCTCGGGGACGGGGTCAGGAATCATCAATCGTGCAAGACCGCGCCCCCTCCGCATACTCCCTGGAGCACCTACAGGCTGAGGGTCATCTGCCAGCAACTCATCCGCATCGAAAGGCAGGTCAGCATCCGCCAACTCACGAAATGTGGCCTCGTCCATCTGAAACAGAAAATTTTAATGTTAGCAAATAATTTATAATTACTATTATATATACATATATACATATTATGATTATATATAAATACCATGGAATGCTATCAGTGTTCATCTTCATCATCATCTTCATATATGTCAATGTCATCTTCATATTCCTCCTCAACATCATCGATATCCATTCGAGTTACAGTTGCTTCATCTCTTACCATTTCAAATTCATGTGTGACATCATTAACATCATCGTCATCACCGACTCTTAAATGTGGGGTGTTGTCATCGATACTCATGTCTCTTTGTAAAAATGATTGATTTTGAGTACTCTCTTGAAAAACTTCAATTCTTTGCACATCAGTGAAAGCACATTCACTTTGACTAAACTGATTGTCTCGAATTTTGATTTTTATTACACTCCACCAATCAGTCAATTCTCTTGATGTTGCACAGTACTTCGCGTAATAAACTTGATATGCCTGTTGAGCCAATAAGAATGGTTCATTTACTGCGAGAACACTTTTACATTTAATATCGATGATTCCATGAGTCGGATGAACACGCACGCCTCTCTCTGTATCCAACCACCGACATTTGAACATGGTTATGTAATGTTGTCCATGATAACAGAGTTCAATGATTTCATCATGTATGCCATAAAAGTCAACTTCATTTTCTCGATGATGAGATCCTCTCAAGCTAACTCCACTATTCATTGTTTTTTTCAATTCCCCATATGCATGTGTGTGGAATCGAAATCCATTCACCACATATGCATTATAAGTTTTAACAAGTTTGGAAGGTGGGTTACTCAATACACACAGTCGTTTGTCAATTTTATCAGCATGTCGAGACACCTGAAAATTTGTGAAATAATTATCAATATAGTAAACTATACATTGAATGAGTTTCTAAAAGATAAAGAATTTATGTTACCAGTTTTTGAAACCACTGGGAGAAATTTTTCAGTCGACGTTCTTCGAGAGCAGCTGCTGTAATTTGTGGAATTTGTTTCTTGATATGATTATCATACAACCTATAAAAACCAAAGTTATTTACTGTAACATAAATGATAGAATAAGTGATATAAACACTTACAGTACAACTGATGTCATCTCTTCACAGTTGAGCAGAACATACGTATGAGCTCTCTGATGTTCATCATCTGAAAGCCAGTGTTCATAAACTCCACCAAAACCAAGCTCTGACTGGTTGAAAACAGATAATTGATTGTCGATTTCATCAATATTTCTCTCGTTCCGTCCCATTCGATTGTGTTTTGAAGGATACTCAGATTCAAAATAATGGGAGCAGAAAAAAGATATTTCCTCTTGCAAATAAGCTTCTGCAATAGATCCTTCAACAGATGCTTTGTTACGTACTTTTCTTTTCAATTTTTTCATGCATCTTTCAAATGGGTACATCCATCGAAACTGTACCGGACCTCCACATTTGGCTTCATATGGCAAATGTAACATCAAATGTTCCATTGAGTCAAAGAATGACGGTGGAAATATTTTTTCCAGTTTACATATAATTACAACAACATCTTTTTCAAGTTTTCCTAGAGAATCATAATCTTCCGTTGCCGCACAAATTTCCCGAAAAAAAAGAGACATGTCAGTTATGGAATCCCAAATCACAGAATTCAACAGACCTCTTAATCCAATGGGTAGAAGTCTCTCCATTATAACATGACAATCATGACTTTTTAATCCAGTAATATGACTATTCTTTACACATCTACCCAAATTGGAAGCACAACCATCTGGAAGTCTCAAATCTGCAATCCACTGACAAAATAATAAACGGTTTTCTTTAGACAATGTATAAGCTGCTTTTGGTTTCAGTAACCTTTCTGTTCTGACATTCTCAAAGAGTTCCAATTCTGGACGCCTGCAAATTTGGGCAAGATCTAAACGTGCATTTACATTGTCTTTGCTCTTTCCTGGCGTATCAAAAACTGTATGAAACAAATTATCAAAACAGTTCTTCTCAATATGCATGACATCCAACATGTGGCGGATCAACAAATCAGACCAATATGGCAAATCCCAAAATATGCTACGTTTAATCCAATTGTGTTCTTTCCCAAATCCAGAAATTTTCTGTTGGTTTATTGTGGGACCAAAAGTGATGGGAAGTAATGAAAATACAACTGATTTTAACTCCGCACCTGATATCATTTTTGGAGGTCCATCCATTTCAACTGTTCCTTTTCTGAAATGAGATCTTTTTCTGCGAAAAGGATGATCAGCTGGAAGAAATCTGCGATGACAGTCAAAATAACAAGGTTTCTTTCCATGAATGAGCATAAATGCTTTGTTCTCTCCCATACAGTAAGGACATGATTTCTGACCATGTGTACTCCAGCCAGATAACATCCCATAAGTCGGGAAGTCACTTATTGTCCACATCAATGCTGCTCTCAGTATGAAATTCTGTTTCGTTGCAACATCGTACGTACTGACACCAGTACTCCACAATAAATTTAATTCATCAATCAATGGCTTCAAATAAACATCAATATTTTTCTTTGGATGTCATGGAATTAGTAAAGTCAAAAAGATATATGGCTCCTTCATCAACATTCATGGAGGTAAATTGTACGGAGTTAAAAAAACAGGCCAACATGAATATTGACTACCATAAGATCCAAATGGACAGAAACCATCAGTGGAAAGGCCCAGTCGAACATTTCTAGCTTCTAAAGTAAAGGATGGATGCACCCTATCAAAATGTTTCCATGAATCACCATCGGCTGGATGATTCAAGCTTTTATCGGTTGAAATATTCTCTTTATGCCATGACATCATTGTCGCTGTATTCTTAGACATGAATAAACGCTGAAGTCTGGATGTAAGCGGAAAATATCTCAACTGTTTTACTGGAATCAAACCAGACTTCCCGTGTTGTCCTTCTTTATATCTCAGTTGCCCACATGTGGGACAACTATCCAACGACTCATTTTCCCCAGAATATAAAATGCAGTCATTTGAACATGCATGAATCTTCTGACAAGTAAGTCCCAAATTTCGAACCAGCCTCTTAATTTCATAGTAATTTGTAGGTAAAACATTTCCTTCGGGTAACAGTGTTTTCAGCAAAGAAAATATCTGGTCAAAACAGGTGTTTGACATTCTGTTATCTGATTTGATAGCCATAAATTTTGCAACTGCTTCTAATTTTCTCATCTTGCAGCCAGGATATAATGCATCCTCAGTAGACTTCAACAACTCATAAAATTCAGACGGTACCAACTCAGGATTTGAAGCTATATCAGCCGGAGTTTCTGTATGTTGAACAGATGAACCTGCAACATCATGTACTAAATCTTGAAACTGTGATGGATCCGGAATCAAGTTGGTATCACCTGCTCTGGAACTACGTTCACCGTGTTGATACCAAAAAACATAATTTGCTTGAAAACCAAAACGCAAGAGATGTTCCCCCACTTTGTCAAACGTGTCAAACGATCTCAATGCACATTTTCTACAAGGGCATTTTATTTTTCCTTCTGAAACAAATTCTGGATTTGATGCCGCAAATGATAAAAAAATCTCCACACCCTCTATATATACTGGATTTAAACCAGAACCATTTGGATTTCTACGTTGATTTATCCATATGCGGTCATCTAATAATGACTTTTGACGACCTCGTTGTTCCATATTTTTCTATCAAATATAAAAGCATTACTGATTTTGAATAATTTGTTAGAAAAAACACTCAAGCAAGGATTGAATATATTGAGAATAAAGCAAAACTTGTTACAAATATTGATAATTTTAATATTATATTGATTTTTTATTTTTTTTAATAATACTAATATAATTTTTTCATAAATATTAATTATATAATAATAACATTATTACGTTATTAGTATATTTTATTATTAATATTAAAATAATATAATTTTCTATATTATATACAATTCTCCTTTCATCTGCGTGTTTAACATTCTGTCTCCACATGTAATATTGACATTGAATTTCACCTCTCCATTGGCGAGTAGGTTGATAATTTTGAAAAAGAATGCCAATATTACATGTGGAGACGGAAAACACATAGAAAAAAAGAGAATTGTATATAATATAGAAAATTATATTATTTTAATATTAATAATAAAATATACAAATAATGTAATAATGTAATTATTCCTAATTATTACTAATTATTGGTAATTATTCATAGTTATTACTAATTATTGGTAATTGTTTCTAATTATTGGTAATTATTACTAATTATTCCTAATTATTAGTAATTATTACTAATTATTGGTAATTATTCATAATTATTACTAATTATTGGTAATTATTACTAATTATTGGTAATTATTACTAATTATTGGTAATTATTAATAATTATTGCTAATTATTGCTAATTATTGCTAATTATTTCTAATTATTGCTAATTATTGCTAATTATTGCTAATTATTGCTAATTATTGCTAATTATTGCTAATTGTTGCTAATTATTGCTAATTATTGGCAATTATTGCTAATTATTGGCAATTATTGATAATTATTGGCAATTATTGGTAATTATTGGCAATTATTGGTAATTATTGGCAATTATTGGTAATTATTGTTAATTATTTCTAATTATTGTTAATTATTGTTAATTATTGTTAATTATTGGTAATTATTGGTAATTATTGGTAATTATTGGTAATTATTGGTAATTATTGGTAATTATTGGTAATTATTGGTAATTATTGGTAATTATTGGTAATTATTGGTAATTATTGGTAATTATTGGTAATTATTACTAATTATTCCTAACTATTCCTAATTATTCCTAATTATTCCTAATTATTCCTAATTATTCCTAATTATTACTAATTATTGGTAATTAATACTAATTATTGGTAATTAATACTAATTATTGGTAATTATTACTAATTATTTGTAATTATTACTAATTATTGGTAATTATTCCTAATTATTGGTAATTATTACTAATTATTGGTAATTATTCATAATTATTGGTAATTATTCCTAATTATTGCTAATTATTACTAATTATTGCTAATTATTACTAATTATTGCTAATTATTACTAATTATTGCTAATTATTACTAATTATTGCTAATTATTACTAATTATTGCTAATTATTACTAATTAATGCGAATTATTACTAATTATTGCGAATTATTACTAATTAATACTAATTATTGGTAATTAATACTAATTATTGGTAATTAATACTAATTATTACTAATTATTGGTAATTATTGGTAATTAATACTAATTATTGGTAATTAATACTAATTATTCCTAATTAATACTAATTATTCCTAATTAATCCTAATTATTCCTAATTATTGGTAATTTTTCCTAATTATTGGTAATTTTTCCTAATTATTGGTAATTTTTCCTAATTATTGGTAATTATCGGTAATTATTGGTAATTATTGGTAATTATTGGTAATTATTGGTAATTATTGGTAATTATTGGTAATTATTGGTAATTAATGGTAATTATTGGTAATTATTGGTAATTATTGGTAATTATTGGTAATTATTGGTAATTATTGGTAATTATTGGTAATTATTGGTAATTATTTCTAATTAGTACTAATTATTCCTAATTAGTACTAATTATTACCAATTAGTACCAATTATTACTAATTATTACCAATTATTACCAATTATTACCAATTAGTACCAATTATTACTAATTATTACTAATTATTACTAATTATTACTAATTATTACT
Organism: Viscum album; assembly: GCA_963277665.1. Lineage (NCBI taxonomy): Eukaryota > Viridiplantae > Streptophyta > Magnoliopsida > Santalales > Viscaceae > Viscum > Viscum album. The sequence goes on from OY728151.1 coordinate 1,833,018,170, forward strand.
AATTATTACTAATTATTACTAATTATTACTAATTATTACTAATTATTACTAATTATTACTAATTATTACTAATTATTACTAATTATTACTAATTATTACTAATTATTCCTAATTATTACTAATTATTCCTAATTATTCCTAATTATTCCTAATTATTCCTAATTTTTCCTAATTATTCCTAATTATTCCTAATTATTCCTAATTATTCCTAATTATTCCTAATTATTCCTAATTATTCCTAATTATTACTAATTATTCCTAATTATTCCTAATTATTCCTAATTATTACTAATTATTACTAATTATTACTAATTATTACTAATTATTACTAATTATTCCTAATTATTCCTAATTATTACTAGTTATTACTAATTATTACTAATTATTACTAATTATTACTAATTATTACTAATTATTATTAATTATTGGTAATTATTGATAATTATTACTAATTATTGTTAATTATTGGTAATTATTCCAAATTATTGGTAATTATTACTAATTATTGGTAATTATTACTACTTATTGGTAATTATTACTAATTATTGGTAATTATTACTACTTATTGGTAATTATTACTAATTATTGGTAATTATTACTAATTATTGATAATTATTACTAATTATTGGTAATTATTACTAATTATTACTAATTATTCTTAATTATTGATAATTATTGATAATTGTTCCTAATTATTAGTAATTAAATGAACAATTATCAATAATTAGAAATAATTACCAATAATTACAAATAATAACATTATTAATATATTTTATTATTAATATTAAAATAATATAATTTTCTAATTTATATACAATTGTCCTTTCATCTGTGCGTTTTCTATCTCCACATACAAATAATACATGGGAAGACAGCAAACACACAGATGAAAAAAGAATTGTATATATATAAAAAATTATATTATTTTAATATTAATAATAAAATAAACTAATAATGTAATAATGTTATTACCTAATTATTGGTATTTATTACTAATTATTAATATTTATTCATAATTATTAAAAATTATTACTAATTATTCCTAATTACCATTAACTATAAACAATACTAATAATTTAAATTTATTAAGTAATAAAACAATGTAAACATAATTAAATTACAACTAATTAATAATAATTGAAACTAATAAAAAATTAAAAATAAATAAAAAATTAAAATGAACATAAATATCTTGAAAATTGATCTGCTCTAATCGTTCTTCAAAACTTTAATATCAGCTCCGGAGAAAAAAATTAAACTGGAGAAAAACTCAACTCTAGAAATATAATCTGGAGAGAAGGAGAAGATAAGGAATGAGAATGAAATGAAAAAAACGGATGGGGGTATTTATAGGTTAGATTATTTGCGACGGGCCCATTTGCGACGGTGCCCGTCGCAAATACCTTAGACAACATTTATTATGGTCAACCGGTAAATAGTTATTTGCGACGGGTCCCGTCGCAAATAACCACCTGCCGACATACTATTTGCGACGGGGGAATATACCCGTCGCAAATACCTTTTACCGCCGCCGGTTATTTGCGACGAGAATATTCCCCCGTCGCAAATAAGTTTCCCGCGATTTGGCGCGCAAACCGCGCCAGTCCTTTTGCGACGGGGAAAGCTGTCCCGTCGCAAAAGGCTACTTATTTGCGACGGGCAAATAATCCCGTCGCAAATAAGTTTTTCACGGGACTATTTGCGACGGGATTAAATCCCGTCGCAAATAACCCGTCGCAAATGCCCTTTTTTCCCGTAGTGTTAATTGTGTTTAACTATCCAATAAATTTTGGACTGTGAGTTTGGACAAAATTACTTTTTATAAGTCTAGTTTGAGATTATTTTTGGATTTCCATAAAAAGGACAACCCGAAGGTCGGTCGACAACCCGTCGTGTTTAGCAAGGCCATGAGACTTGAACCCGAAACCAAAGGGCGACAAGGGTGTATCACCTACCCCTGACCCACGTGATGTCCTCGATTGAATAATGTAGTTTTTAAAGGGTATGGTAGATGAATTATAAAGTCATTTTTTAACCCTATACTAATAGGATAAATAGAATATTTTTTTAAGTACTATTATCTTTTATAGGGAAAGATGAGTTTGTGGTAGAAATTAGGTAAAGGATGGAACTCTACTTGCCATGCATATATTTTTTCTTGTCTTATTCTATGAAGAAATTAATTCTTAAACATTAGGAAGAAGATATTAAAACTAAAAATGTGTTATCATAATACCTTCTGTTATGTGGAACCGATGATATTTTAAATCATCGTAGATTGATGTCTTTGAGGCCCTCAATTCTACAATTGTTTGTGACTGATGACCTCAATCACTCTATATAAATATTTATTTTTTTCCTCCAATTATGTTTCTCCAATTTCCAGTAATGTTCTCCTAATCTAGATCATAATTTGGTGGTTACTTTTTCATTCCCCTTTTCCTCTTTTTAAGGCTAAATTTTATTAACCCATTTACTAATGTGGGTTTTCCCACATAGGTATTTTCTATGGTCGACCTTTTATTTTCAAAGAACAATTTCAAATTGTGAGGAAACAATTTATTTAAGGAGAGAAAAATGTAACACCCCAAGATTTCATAGTATGTTACTTCTTCAAAGTAATTCAATAACTTGCACTACACGCAACACCGGGTTTGAGCACACCTTAAGATTACCAAACTAGCCATTCAAAAGTGGCTTTTAATAGTATTAACTGAATATTGAACTATATATAATCCTTATAATTTTAGAATCCATATTATGAGTTTCATAGACATAATGTGATAACAAATTCAATTTCTTCATATAAAAGAAGTATTTATTTAAAAAATTTCACTTTTACCGCCTTTTAATGATGAAACCTTACCAAATACAATATTTGAAACTTTTATGTATTCTATTTGACCAACTAAATATCTTCATTTGAATCGGGACATAAGAATTTAGTTTCACTATTTTTTTTATATTTTTCTAATAACTTTAACATTTGGGTGAATAGTGAAAAATACTATATTTTAACTGAAAACAACATTTTTAATCAAAATAATTAATAGTGTTAAATTATATATTTTAATGTGTTGAAAGTATAAATAGATTATATTTTTACCATTTAATCTAATTATGTTCATAGTAAGTAATTTCTCATTTAAACTAGACATAAACAAGTGTCAATCTTTTGATAGTTATTATTTCTTAAAAAACACGCTCTTTGTTTTGACAACATGAATTAATTTTAAATTAATTTCTACCACTTATGTGTTTTGAATTTATTAAAATGGAATCCATATTTAGAATCAGGAAGTCCAAATTGTGGAAATTGGTAACTTTTATTTTTAAACATTTTAAATAAAATTACTTCGATAAATATTTTACTTACCATGGTTAAATGGTAAATCTGGTAAATAAGGGTAAGAGAATAATATTATAATAATATTAAATTACCATAACGTGGGACCTAACCCTATTTTCTGATATATTTCTTACCATGGGAATATTTGGGTTGATTTCGGGACCCCATGAAGCCACTTGTAAGTGATAAGGACACTTTATATTAATTAAGTTAAAGTAAATACAAAAACGACATAAGAATATATCTTTTTGAAAAAAAAATTACATAGGATTATATATGTTATCTTTTCAACTATAAATATTCATTAGAAAGATAAAAATATTTCTTACATAATTGTATTTTATTTATAATTCTTAGACATTGAATAAATAAATTTATTTATGACAGAATGATGATGCTTTCTTTTCCTTACTAATAAAAGAATCAAATAATTGGTATTATAAATGTTGAAATTAATATAATTTGAATGTTTTGATACCATCCACGAATTTTATGGGTTTATATGACATTTAAGGATATATTTAATTAATTTTTTTAGAATTAATAATGTTTTTAAGACTTTAACATAATCAATTATTAAAAAGTGTCAAAATTGACATAAAGGAGTTTTTAAAACAATTATTATATTATTAATTGATATAATATTCTTAAAAATCTATGGTTTGGCCAAAGGACTTATATAATGATAGGTTTATCATTAATTAACCACTTGGGGTTCTCTTGGATGTATATAGTAAGTTTAGTAACCATATAATATTAAAATACAAAGAGACATGGTAAATGTCAAACTATTTAACTAAGAGTTAAATCTAAAAGTAAAGGTTAATATAGTGACACAAAACTGTCTAAAAAATATTGGTTGGGTGTTTTTCAACCCATCCCCACCTTATAATTTAAATAATCCATTTTTTCCATTATAAAACGAAAATGTTTTTATTATAAAATAATATTTCTAGCTTTTCTTAAGGTGCCCATCACCCCTCTTATAAAAGGTTACTCTCCCTTCTCTCTAATTTACACTTTAAAATACTTTTGTATCGGCCAAAACCTACCCAAATATTCTCTAAAATTCCCTATATTATTCCTAGAGGCCTTCCTTTATTCATAAAACCAACTTAAGGATCCATTTTTATCAAATCAAAAGGAAGAACCTGAAGAAGAGATAATAATTTCACCACCCTCTTTCAAGTTCTTTTCTTCTTCCACTTCTTCTTACATTGTTATTTCCATTCTAAAATAATAACTCCAGTATCTTATATATATTGTGATGTTATTATAAATATGGTACATCCATATTCATTATTCTATCAATCCTTTGTATGACATATCACCATACATATGTATGTACGGATTATCGTCTCCACGTCGTGGTGTAATTGTTATTCAATACATTATTACTTGGATGGGTATAATAATGATGTGTAATTCATGTAAATAATAAATATAACATGATAATTAATCTTTATATATGATATAACATCCAATTATATATTATTATAATTTCAAAATAATGATATTTTCTCTTGTGCGTACGTATGAATTACCGTCTCGACGAACATGATGATATTCATTCCCCATCAATCCATTCAAGACTAATTTTCATTAGATGATTAAAAATAATGTTTAAAGACTTTATTTAATTTTGTATATTAATAGGATACATCCCATACATAAAAAATATGACTCACATAACAAATAATATAAAGGAAAATGAATCTGTTAACACCCAAAACAATGATAATACTATGATATTATTAACAATAAAATGTTAAAAGATAATATATGATGTATATGATTCTTGAATAATTTAATAAAAATTATTTCACCATTATACAGGAGGTTAACCTACCCTCGACCAAGGAAAATTACACTTCAAGGGTTTATTTCACAATCTCTTCATTATCTGAGGTTGTTTATACGTAATTATATACTGGGATCTCTTTATCATCCACATCCATGTTTCTTAAAAATGTATTTCAAAACATTATTACTATTTTATAGACTATGGGTTAAAGTAATTTATACCCTTGTTTGAATTTTTATAATATGTTTATAATGTAATCTTTCGGTCATTTTCCAAACAAGGTCCTTTTTAACATTTTCGACAGAATTACGGTAAGAATGTCTTTCTTAACTTATACCGCTGGTGCGGCTATTTTCGGTCATTATAAAATCGTAAGCTTCCCTTACAAGCTAATATAAATATTTTCAAATTAAATTTTTTCTTTTATAATAATTTTACTTATAAATGATTTAAAAAAAAGAGATATTTCTCTCAAATAGTTTTGATTTCATCTATGTCAACATCTTTTGATGGATTTTAAGCTTATTTGAAGTTGATTTATGATGATAAAAAACATCCATATTGTATTGAAGGTTTTGTGATATGTTTGAATGTGGATGTGTTGGTTTTATACCATTCATGGTTTATGGAGAATGTATTGACATTTCATATGCTAGTTTTTATATGAATGTTTATGTTATGTTTTAAACTATTCATATGAGGAATGCATTGGAATTAGTAAGTGATGGGTGGAGCTAACTATAGCTCCTCGATGCATCAGTAGGTCTCATGAGACAAACTAGTGACTTAGAACAAGGCCTTCAAAAAATATTATTTGTAGTCTTGGCACAAGGCCTTCACTAGGTTTTTATGATATTCTGGCATTATGCATTCCATCATTATGAAAGTGGTTATTGATATTGCATGTGATTATTCGACTAGTATAATATCCATGTGAATAAGTAAGTGTAATTTTTTAATTTTATTTTTTCCATATTATGATGAAGTTCATGTTTAAAAGGAATTTTTTTAGTTATACATTGCCTTAAATTTTTAATCTTATTGATGAGAGATTCCGCTATATTTTTATCCTTACTAAGCATCTGAGCTCACCCCTTTCTAAATTTTATTATTCCAAGGATGTGAAGAAATGTTTTATGACTAACCTGCAGGGATAGTATGAGTGGATATGAATGTGGACTATGGAGACTATATTGTTGTATTTTTTCACTTTATGATGTAATGTATGAATTATGAATGAATCTGGTGTTTCCAAGGCTACTACACTAATCGTTCTTTCAAGACATGATCTTTTGTGATCATGACCATGTAATGTAATAATGCACCAAATCTGGGTAACTGGGGTCGAGGTGTTATAGTATTTCACCCCACTTCTCCCCCACATGCATCATATGACCCTCTTGGAGCTAAGGAGAGGTTAAAACTTCCTCCATCTTGTATTCTCACATTCTCATTGGATTTTTCCATGTGAATTTTAAGAGATATCTTCTTTATTACCATTCTTCCATCCAACCTCTTATCTTTTGATTTTGGATCCCCTTTGAACCATACCTTTCTCATGGTTCAGTTTTTTGGTTTCTAGTTGATTTATTGATGGTTATTTTGAAGTATATGTGTTGTAGACACTGTTTCATGTCTTGTGGGAGTGGTCTCTATTGAAGGCGACAAGTTTTAGAATTTTGTATCTTGATTCCAGCTTCATAGATATATGAGTTACTAAGAAATTTTTTTATTTTTGAATTATATGAATTATTTAACATCTATATTCATTTTTTGTGATATCATAATTATATATGGTAGATTTGTGAAGATATAGAACAATTTCATTGCATTTATTTCTTGGAATAATATCTTTTACATGTAATTTCCTTGTTTTAGTATTTTAAATGGAATGTTTCATTATAATAAGATTCTTGTGAGATACCTTATTTCTTTTTGAAATGTTTTTCATGTGAAAAAATGGGTCTTTTACATGGTTTTAGTTTTTTTTGAGTGAAATAATGTTTTTAATGGTAATTAAATTTTTAATTGATGTGTGGTCCTCAAAAAGATTTTTAAATGGGTGTGTTAGTGTATTTTAAATGGTGATTTAAATTTTTTGGTGTTTCATAACTTGATGAATTATTTTTTGATTGTTTAATTTTGGTTTGATGTAAATGGTTGGAATTTTGATTTTTTGGGTTTCAAAAGAGAAATACATTTGTAGAATGGTTGCTTGGAATCATTTTTAGAGAAATTGGCGATTTTTTTGGACCTCATAAAATGTTTTAATTGGTTGTTAATAATTTTTTTTGATAGAAATAATTGATCTAGACTTTTTTTATATTTTTAATGAATAAATACCTTTTTTAGGTGTTACTTTGATTCTTTTTGAAGGTTTGGGTGATTTCAATCATTTTACAAATGTGGTTTGGAAGGAGTTTTATGAAATATGAAATGCCCTTAGCAGTCTAAGCTGTTATTTGGTGTTAGAGAAGAAAAATTGAAATTTTCTTGAAAATAAGTTTTCATTAATCATGTGAAACCCTCTTGAGACCCTTGAGATTTAATTGTGATCCTATTATGGGATGCCCATCCTTGATTAATTTTATATGTTGTTTTCATTTTTTGTGAATAGGGATTGTTTTATGAGGTAAGGAGGTAGTGAATGTGCTTTTTTAAATGTTTTCTCTCTCTATTTCAGTAAAGAATGATTGATTTTGAATACCTATTTTTTTGTTTTCTTTGTAGACCATGAGAAATGGGGTAGGTGTCTAAGGAATTTAGAGCCAAGACAGAGCTTATTGATTAGGTGAATTACCCTCGAGACTGAGATAGAACATTGTGGGAATGTTCCCCCATAAGACTGTGTGTGTTCATGGGTGGTTGGGTACTCAGATAACCCCATTTGGGATTGTGAGTTCCTAGGGAGTATCATGTGATCCTCCACCTTTTTGTAGACATGTTATGTTTAATAGTTTAGAGTAGCGTCTTTTTAGTCATGCTAGCACCCTTTTAAAGTATGTTGGTTAGTACCATGAAACTAGGGAAATTTGGACCATTTATGGGGATTTCCCTTAATCATTGATTGTATCAACAATTTGTGGAATTTTTTTGGAATATTCAATACTTGTGTTGCATTTAATTATGCCTCATGATATATGTGTTGTTACTATAAGTGATTCATGACCCCTGTGGGTGTTGAGTTTTTTATTCTAAAAAATGATTTTTTAAGGAAGAGTTTGAAAACATTATTTGAAAATTAAATGTTCTGGTGTGTGAGGTATTTAAACTAGATTTTAAAATGGGGATTTTATTTGAGGGTGGATCTACCTAGTGAAATGTTTTAAACAAACCTTTTTCAATTAGAAAAAACAAGTGTGAGTTTGTTTATAAATGATATTGGTGTTTGTGTGGTAATAAAATAAAAGTATCTAATCTATTTGTTTAAAAAAAAAAATTTGGTGTTTCGAAAAAATTGGGAATTTTTTAAAAGAAATTTATGGAAATGTTTTGATTTATATGCATTGAATTTATGTAAAATTTACATTCTAGATTAAATTTCTAACTAGTATTAGTGAATTCAGTTCTGTAGAATTTTTTTAGTTTTAGTGGATTTTGGTTAATACTAGGATTTTCAGCTCATTCCAATATCATTTCAGGTTCCAGGTTCTCATTTGGATCCTTCTCCATTATTATGGTTGATGTTTGGTGAGTTGGGCTGTGGTGAGAAACTGGAGGTTATTTTGAGTTTGTTTTAGGCTTGACTCGAGTGGGTTGGTTTGTAATAATTTTATTTGGTCAGTTTTATTCATGTGATTCTTTGTTTATGGATAGTACTCATATATACACAAATGAGTTGAATCGTGGTATTTGGTTGTGACCTATTTGGAATGATGTTTATGTATTTTTATTATTTATTTATTTATTCTTATTTTGTATCCTTGATTTGGAAAATTCCATTCCAAAAGGTGTTTTAATGATGAAAATGTTCTTTTAACCAGCCCATGGGGATGGGTAACATGCTTCAAGCCCTGTGGAGAATCAGTTTGTGTGTCGAGTAAGATGGTAGCCCAGTCTGGTTCATTACAAAATGGTATCAAAGGAGGTTGGATTTTCTGTGAGTAGGAACCTAAGATTCCTATATAGACCATTTTATTTGGGGATGTCATTATATAATGGATATTGATGTTTTTGGAGATTGATATGTAAGGGTGGGGATAGTCTATCTAGTTATTCTCCACATTTCACCTCAAGATCCCATGGGTTGTGGGGTTTCAAACAATGAATTTGAGGTTGCTTTTATCTTTTTGAAGTGGGTTTTATTTGGGTGATGTTTTATCCCCATTGAGAAGGTATATAATATTGGAGTTTCATACTAGTTTCATGGTGGAATTGGAGGAGGACTTGAGTAGTATGGTTGGAATTCATGTCGTTGGAAACCATGTAGTGCTATGAGGTAATGTATTCTTCCATACTATAGTTTAATTCATGGTTGGTTCTAGGTTTATTGAATAATATAGCTAAAACATATATGAAACTATTTTCCACCTGTTATCCTTTTTTGTACCTCTTGAATCTAGATTCTAATGAATTTTTTTCCATATGTTGGATGTGGGTTTGTTAGTTATTTAATTCCATTTTGGGATGTAGTTCATGATCATTTCTTGTTTCTTGTGTATTGATTGTGTGTTCGTTGTTTAGAAGACATATTTTATAAAATAAAGGGGTTTTTTAAATCATTTGTATTCAAAATTTGATTTTGGAATAATGGGAAGTGTTAATTAACATTATATAAAGAAATGTTTTATGAAAATGGTGGTTTCCAATTTTTATTTGGAAAATAATTTGTTTCATAAGATAATTTGTGTTTTTTGAAACAATTTTGGATTGTGTTTAAAAAATTTGCAATGGTTTTGAAAGGAAATTTAGGACCCTTGGTTTTAAAAGTTGAAAGGGATTTCAAAATTAATTTCATAGCTTTCATTGTTTGAGAAATATGTTTGGTCCACTGAGGTGGTTTTTTATTTTTTTAACTGGTTTTGTTTTCAAATACACACCTTGGTGGAATTTGGTTTAAAAAATTTATTATGGAATGATTTATTTTTAAATGAAAATTTTCTTTTCATGAGGTTTTCATATGCCTTGTTTGAGGGTTTTTGTTTTCCCCCATGTAATTATTTTTTATTTTCATGTTCTTATTGAAAATGGAGGACTTTGTTTTGTTTATATGGAGTTCTAGATTAAAAATTCGAAACTTTTGAGGGTTTCTTTTTATTATTGTATAGAGGGAAAACATGTGACCTTATTTCATAAGGAGCCTTTCAATTTCGTTTTTAACTACACATGGTTTTTCACCATGAGATGTACATGATTATATACAATCCATGTGAACCCTAAGAAAAAACATGTGGTGTCATTATTGTTTACAGAGTGTGGAGCATGATATACGCATGGTTTTTCAAATGGTGTGAAAAGAATGAAATTGGATCTATAATTTTGATAGATCCTTTTGTGGAACTTTCTCGTGGTTTGTCAAATTAGGTAGGGAACTCCTAGGAGGCCGTGTTAGGACTGGGTGGTCCTTGAGATAGGTGTGTGAATTTTTTAACCAATAATATTATTATATGTAACTGTGTGGATTATGTTTTTTAGGAGCTAGTGGAACCAGACCACATGGTTCACGGTTTCCCTAACTATGCAACCAATAATTTTAGTTCCCAAGGTATTTAAAAATTTGGTTAACACCCAATTTTACAAACCAAATTAATAGGGATTTCACCCTTCTCCCCCCCACAAACATTAGAAGACCCTCTATGAGACAAAGAGGAGTTCCATCCTCCTCCATCTTGGATTCACACCCTCTTGTTGTTGTTTTCCCAGAGGATTTGGATATGATCTTCCTTCGATACATATTTCATCCTTAAATCCATCTACTATGTTGTTTTGGGCTTCCACATAACCCCTATGTATCATGTGGTTTGATTTTATGGTTTTGAGTGAATTTACATATAAGTATTTTGGTGTATCCATTATGAGTCCTATGGATGTCGTTACCATTGAATGCGACATTTTTTTGGATGTCCAAGATTTATTCCCACTTATTTAATGTAGTTTTTACAAATAATATGTTTTATTTTGGAATTATAATCATTATTTCACTTTTTACATCCCCATTTTATGAAAAAGTAAATATATATATTAGCATTATAATGAATTAGAAAAAATTCATTTAGTTTATTGCTTTTTATAATTTGTTATTCATGTAAATTACATGTTTTATTATTTTAAATGTAATTTTTATTATAATAATATAATTTTGAAATGTCTTATGGATTTATGAAGTGGTTTTCATAAGTCAAAATGTTTTTAAACCTAGTAATGGTTTTCATTGAGTGAACAGATTTTATTCAAAGGAAATTCAGTTTTTAATAGGGGTGTAGTGATAAAAATTATTTTTAATGTGGTGTTTTAATATATTTAAAATTCATAGTTAAAATTTTTGGGTGGTTTATCAATTTTGAAATAACCTATCGGCTTGTTTCAATTTTTTTTGGTTTACATGTTTGACCATTTTTCCTTATTTCAGTTTTCAAATAGACATATCATTGTGGAAGAGTTTTTTTGAATCATTTTAATTTGTATGGGTGATTTCATTGGACATATTAAAATTTTTATAGAGATATTTAATGAAATGTGTGTTGAAAACAATGGATTCATTCATGTTTTATATTTTTAAAGTAGAAATTCCTTGTGTAGGGGTGACTTTGAAATGTTTTAACAGTTTTGGTGATTTCTATTATTTTCCAAATTGTGTTTGGATAGTATTTTATGAAATATGAATGGTTCGTGGAATTATGAGCCATTATTTGGTGTTAAACTAGCCCATTTTTCATTTTACAAAAATGTGTTTTCATAATGGTGTGAATCTCTCTTGATCCCCTTAAGATCGACTTCTTATCCTATGAGGGTATGTTCTTCCTTGATGCATTGTATAGTTGTTTATTTTTTTTGTTCATGGGTATTTATTTTTTGAGTTAAAGAGATGGTGTGTGTTGATTAAAATTATCTCACTATATCTTCGATTAAGTGATTCTTGATAGTTTAAAGCTCCTTTGTCGTTTCATGGTAGACCGTGGGAAATAGAGTTGGTGGCTAAGGTGGTTGAAGACCTGAACTAGATTACTGATAAGGATAATTGCCCCAAGGACAAAGAGATACCATTGTGGGAATGTTCTCCCATGATATAGTGTATTATTATTTGTGGTTTTGGACCATGAGAACCCCAGTGGGGACCATGATAGCCCATTGGGGTCTATGAGAATATAGGGAGGACTCTGTGAGCCTCCACCTATTTGTATTCATGTTATGTGCAATGGTCTATCCTAGGGTAATTATTAGTCACAATAGGGACAATTTAAAACACATTTTTTAGTACCATGACACTAAGATCATTTGGATCATTTTAGGTTATTTCCCTTGTGCTTTGATTATATACCCTATATCTTTTATTATTGTTTGGCACCATTGATTCTTCTATTGAATTTTATTATGCCTCATGATATATGTGTTGTGCATACTTGTGATGATTTACCCATGATACTAAGGAGTAAACCTATTTTTAAAAGTAAAGGTTTTTGGTTGTGAGTACTTTAAAGGTTATTTTATTTAAGGGTTGCTCTTGCCGGGGAAATGTTTTGAGGTACACATTTTAAATTAGACAAAAAAGTTTGATTTCTTTTGATAAATGTTAGTGGTGTGTGTGTGGTTATAAAATGGATATGTCTAATAATTTTTTATTCAAAACATATTTGTTTAATTATAGAAACATAAGGTAAATATTTTTATGGTAAAATTAAGGATATTTTTTGATTTCCATTCATTGTATTAATTTAATGTTTGATATCTTATTTTAATTTAAATCTTAAATTAGTGACTATCTTTTAAACTTAATTTCAAAGTTTCTATTACAAGTAGTGAACTAATGGTATTTTATCTCTTTCCTATATAATTTTATGTTCCATGATATTTTTTGAATCCTTGTCATTCCTTTTGGTCGACATGGGGTGAGTTAGGTAGTGGTGAGAAATCAGAGGTTTCATGGAGTTAGTTTCGGGCTCGACTCGAGTGGTTTCATTTGAAATAGTTTTTTGGGTTAGTGTTGTTCTTATGTTTCTTTTTTGTGGATGATATTGATTTATATGAAAATCTATTAGAACATGGTTGTTTGTTATGGAATATTTGGAATGTAGTTTATTTCTTCGTATTTTTTATTCCTTTAATTTCATTGTTCTATCTTTGATTTTGGAAAACTATTCCCAAAGGAGTTCATGTGATTCCCAAGGGCATGTCACCAGACCATGGGGTTTGGGAATGTCCTTCGTTTCTCATGGGGAATCAGGTCAATTTTTTGGTATGACAGCAACCCAACCACTTTATTACATGATTTTTCTCAAATTATATTGGAAAAGGAAAACTATTTGAATCCAGACAGATGGTAAAAAAACACAAGGAATCATTCCAACCATTTATATAGGATGAAATGCATAGAACATTAGAACATATTCCAATGGATATGTTGGGTCCTTTTAAGACTATTTTTTTCTCAAAAAACCATTGTGTATCACTACAGGAAAACTGCCTCTTACCGGCGGTTTTTTTCCCATATAGCGGCGGTTTAAACCACCGCTATATGTTTTGGCGGCGGTTTACAGAAACGGCCACTAAACGTGGCGTCAGAAATCTATTAGCGGCGGTTTTATTCATTTCGCGGCGGTCAAACAAAAGCGTCATAGTACCTCATTTCGCGGCGGTTTTTTGGTAAATTTAGCAGCGGTTTTAAGGGCTATTTAATTAGCGGCGGCTATAATCTCCGCGAAACTCAGGCGTGCCAGTCACCTTCTTAGCGGCGGTTAAAACCGCCACAATTTCTGACGCGATTTCACGGCGGTTCTAACCGCCGCTAAATAGTCTTCCGAATAAATTTGGTAGCGGTTTAAACCGCCGCTAAATGTATAAGTGGTAAAACATTAGCGGCGGTTAAAACCGCTGCGAAATGCTGACCCGGAAAAAAAATTCATTTCTGTTTATACTCCACCACTGCCCTGGAAAACAAACCAAATAACACATATAACAGATATATAATAAGGACAAAATTTATGCACCAGATACGCAATATTCATAAACACCCCTTCATTTAATGTTGATGAAAAAGTTGATCCAATTCAATAAGAATACCTAAAGAATACAAAATACCTAAAATTATGGATTTAGAATGAAACACAAGATAACATCAAATGAAACAAGAGATTGGGGGTCACAAGGATTTATACTTATAGTTTATAGATGATCAAAATTGAAAATATTTGATTCCATAAAAGTATCCCAATGTTCCAAATGATAATTGAAATCCAGTTAAGTAACATGAATACTATTTGAATTGGTAATGTCCAGTTTATTCTCCAAAGTTATTCTTGTATCCTGAAAACTATAATATATATGTAGTGCGAGAAAAAAAAGATATAATCGTCTAGGTCTTAATGAAGTCTTCAATTTTAGGTGAAAATGGTGTGTTAATGTGCTGGCCATCAAATAGAATAAACCATATAACCCCATACATTTCATCGAAATAATCCTTTGTACACCATGGATTACTCATCAAATAATTGATCCAATATTATCATATGGAACTGTGTTCAACAAAAAATTAATGTCACCCCACTATAGATTAAACGTTACTTTTTCACTCTCACAACCTTATATCTAATTAGGAATGCTCTCATCCCATCCAAACAAACCACGTCACATCACATCAAATCCTTCCCGTATACAAATGGGTTATCACATCACACCACATCCCAACAGCAGTCACCTAGGCCATCACATCACATCACATACCACCAGTAGACACATAGTCCATCACTTCACAATAAATCATACTTGTAGAAAAATACACTACCACCTAACATCTCTTCCCACCCACGGACACATATTCTGTCAAATGGAATCCAAACTAGAAATCCATGTGGAATGTGAAGAGACTTCGGATTTCAGCGTTGAGGTTGATGGTTGGGAGTTGAGGCCTGTCGTGTTTGAAGTCATGGGATGGGACTTATATTTAAGGATGAACATCATCGTTCCTTCAAACATTGTGCATTGAGCCAACGGTGGATATTATTTGAGGACATGGATCATTGTGCCTCCAGTTGTCAGTCATGGGTCATTGTGTGCTTATGAGTAGGGGTTTGAGGGACCAGTGATTTGTTTGGGCGTGCCTTTGGGACATCGGTACTTGTTGGGACACGAGGTGTCGAGAGGCATGTGGTGCTGAGGGACTAGTGATTTGTTTGGAGGCCGTATGAGCTACTGAGATTGAGGAACTGCACAACTGAGAGATTTCTGATTTCCTGAGGAATCATCCCTTTGAATCCAGCATCAGAGAGGTCTAGAAATGCCAAACCCTGCCTGGATCCGAGGAATTTTGGGATCTACATTCCGATGAAATCGTTTCCGCCAAGGTCCAATTGCCAGAGGCTCCTCAGGCTGAGCAGTGAGGGATTTAAGGTGGTGGCGCGAGAGGAGATTGAATGATTTCCCCCTCCGTGCAGGCGGAGCTCGACCACATGGTGAGTTGAGTTGTCACAGACCACTCCCTCCCACCTGCAGCACTCTGATGCTTCCGCAGACCAACTGTGGAGGGTGCTTGCAGGGTCGGTGAGATCATCCTTGAAGCTCATGACAGCTCGTCTCTCCTTATCTCGGCATATGACTCTGCAACTCCCGTGGGAGAACCTAAAAAATAGTGGTGCGGCGATGATGGTAACCGCGAGGTATCTGTCCATGACTGGGATGCAACGAATACGTGACTACTGTGATGGATAGCCGGCGAAAGTGCAGAGAAGCGCCCCACCGAGAATTTAAAGTAGATGGATTAGTCCTCTTTTTTGGGGGGGGGGGGTGGAACATGCAGTTCCGGTCTTGCAAATCAGTTGGTCGGGGGGGAGGTGTGGATTCATTAAACATGCAGTTCCGGTCATTCAAATCAGTTGGTCGGAACCCCATGTTAAATTAATATTTCAAGAACTGCCGTCATCCGACGCACAGGTTACATGAATATCAAAATCAGTTGATGCAATTGAGAGCGCCCCAACGCCAACCAGAACAAAAGGCTAAAGAATTAAAATCATTTATTGACTGATAAGATGTCATTGAATACATAATTTATATGACAACAGAACCAAAAATGAAATGAATTCATAATACATTTGGCCAATAGAGTGGCAATATTACTAACACAACATCACTAGATAGTGGAAAAATAGATTCAAAGCAGTATGCACATAATGATTCGGTCAATTGGAATACAAATCATAAAACATAATTTTCAAGAATGAAAAACATCTGTCATAATTAAAAATACATTATAGCAAAGGAACAAAAATAGCATGTCAAGAGTCAGCTGGTGATAATTATGAAACAGCAAGCTCAATGTGAATGGCAGAAAAAAGGAATGCCATTTTGATTCCCAGAAATCAAACAAGACAAAAACAATTCAAGGCAAACAATGAGAATTAAACCAAAACTCACAATTTGTCATACAAGTGTTGTCAAAATAGAAAAGAAAGCATTAAAGGATGCATAGATTTTACATACTTCAATCCAATTGGACATGCATGAAGTGAGTTCATCAAGCGTTTCTCTATGCAAAAACATGAAGAAAGATGAAAACAAAGATGACAATATATCGAGAAAGAACCAAGAAAACTATTTGAGAGTGAGGATTGTGTCACTCTAGGAGCTCACGATGAAACCTGAGCTCAATGAAGGGGATATATGAAGGACTCCCATGGTGCACCAAACATATACATCATTCATAGAAGCAAATACACAAAATTAAAGTAAAACTAGATGATCAAAGAAGACCAATCCACTATATACTAAGCATTTGGAGGATTTTTTATAGTATTTGTTTAGAAATGGTGTTGTGACCCAAATCCTATTTGATTCGACGAAAAAAGTCCAATGTGAAAAAAAGATATTAGTGGGATTTTATAGGGGTCAGTGATAGGTTATGGCGTCGAACTGATTAGGAGGTGCGAGAACCAAGCCCCTACATGTTTCACCACCTTTATTTTTTATCCATTACAATTCACATAACACTTTATATTTTCATTAGATTAATTTATAACATATCTATTTCCAATAAATATTTTTTATTTAGTAACCTAGATCATTTACATTATCAACATAGTTCATCTCATGGATAACCGAGAAACTGACATATCCACTCCATGCTACAACTAATTCAACTCACAAAACTATCACCACAACACCACACATCCACCATTGTTTCCACACCACATTGCCCAACCCATATCACAAAATCAAATAATCCTTAAAACCATCATGAAACTCTATCACCACATACCTAATCAATGAATCTGCTATAAAAACATTATTCTACAACCACTACACCACATCCATGACCCCATAACCATGTACCACAACCTCTTCATAGCACATTTCACTACTACCAAAATCACATACATGATAATCGACCAAAGAATCACATCCCCTTGTACTACACAACCAATCTGGTCAATAACATCACCATACAACTTCCTAAACCATATAGTGAAACACAATAAGATGAATTATCCACAAAATCACAGATAACGACTTCAATGAATATTCATGGGAATTATCACATATCATTTTTACAAATCGTGGTTATCCCCACACAAAACCCTTAGTAGAGTAAGAAATTAATATGGAACAAGGGGGGACCTTGTGGTATGGTAGGAATCGAAATATACAAAACCCTTAGTAGAGTAAGAAATTAATATGGAATGTTTTAATGAAAATATGGTTTCTAATGGGTATACCTTCTATGGAGACCAGGGTTCCCAAACACAATTATCCACTTATATTAATTGAAAATATTTGATTCCATAAAGGATTAAAGTGTATGGATCAAAATGTGGCAAAGAAGAGAGGGGAGGGATCACTACTAGTCGTTTGTCCTATAAGGATGAGGAACGAGGATTAAATGGGTTGATGTTCAGTCAGAATAAGAACCTCTAAAACATTATTGTTATAAAATACTTTATATCGATGATTGACATTATGGTTCCAGGAAATAAGGTCTCTCCAGTCTACCACATAAGAAGACATTTGAGAAATAGAGGACATATTTAAAGATAACAGAGAATATATTAGAAGATATGTAACCATTAAGAGAGAATCAGTTGTGCTAATCAAACAAAATAAGTGCATAACATGGAAAAAATTACGTGGACCACATGATCCATTCTAGGTCACGAAAATCACATAACCCAGAAAACATCTTTTGATCGCATCAACAATACTACTCATGGTACGATGATGCATCGTCTCCCTCTCCACCTCCATCTCCTGCTGCCACCTGTAAGAACATTATATTGAAAATTAAATATTATTGCATATTTATAATTAAAATTAAAAGCAATAACAGTTTTCAAACTAAATGATTGTGATTTTTTTGTGATTTACCTGCTCGCCACCACTCGATGCACTACCACTGGGGGCAAATCTGCTCATCTGCTGATATAAATCAGTCAACGCTTTCTGCATAGTGGATATCTGAGCCCCTTGGTCTTGAACTGTGGCTCGTAGAGAAGAAATCTCCCTCTGAGCATCTTCAGGTATGGGCTGACCATAACTAGGAGTAGATGCAGCTGGAATCCCTAATGGCCTGCTAAAGACCTCAGATGGTACGGGTCCCAAACCCATCCCGCGCACTCTACCAGGATGCTCCTTCCCAAGGACTTGAGCAACCGGGTCATCCTGGGAGACTGAGTAGGGCTTCCCAGGACTGTCATCCCATAGTTCTTTAATTTTTACCTATAAATCAAATATCAATACATATTAACACAGTAAAAACTGATAATAAGTTAAAAATTTGACTTCATAACCCAACTTCTTTGGTAGGATCATTAACAAAAGGGCCATCTGATTTTCTGTGAACATCCAACCACAGTTCAGTCCGGGAGGCTTCGTGCCCTAAATTCTGTGACGGCATTAAGCAAAGATAAATCAAAATTTCAATATATTAAATAGATAATATTGTATTATAAATATTTAAACTATTTAAAATATTACCAATGAAATTCGGCTTCTAGAAAAGCTTTTTGAGCCCACCGTGTGGGGGATGACTTGCTTCGCCCTGTTTGATTCATTCTGTCATGAAGGATCCGGAAATAAAAAAAATGAAATTTAACAGTAATGTATCCAATGTCATCTCCTCTTCATATAAATGTATTAATGTAAAATGAGGATAATATAATAATATATATTTCAATACCATCTGCTTCTCATCACGATGTCTATCAAAAAAAACTTTCCACTGCTCTTTCGGTACCCCACTGGGTAGCTTGTCATACATTTGTTCCATGGTCAATGAATTATCGTTGACATCACACCACAATCTCCATTTGAAATCTTTCCATTTTTTACCGAGATTTTTCAAAGTCCACTTCTGTGCTATCAAATCAGCAACTGTGAAGTGGAAGAACATCTGTATACAGAAATTCATTTTGAACATATTAGTAACATGACATTCAATTAAACCATAATGTAATAAAATTACCTTTATTTGAGAATCAAAAACTTCATTTTTCAAGTTTGGAGGCATATGTCTCCAATCATCATATGAAATGGGAAGGGAAATGGGCTCCGCTGCCAACTGACCTATAATCTGGCCAAGTAACCCCACAACATCATCCGTAGGGACCCCATAAGAATCAAATGGCACGACTATCTTTTCTCCATTCAAGTTCCAAACATCTGAGCTTTTTAGGTGTTTCTCCATGGTTTTATTTTTTTCATCTTCAATGAGCAAAGAATTAGTATAAAAAAATGCAATAAATTTATTTAATTAAAATTTATACCTATGACTGTGACCCTCCAGTGTGTCCGGGATGAACTGGAAGGGGTCTATCGCCGCCCAACTGATGAGGCACCTGTAGGGGGAGTCGATGACTCAGCCTCTAATTGAGGGATCTCTGATGGTGTGAGAGATGGTGCAGGGAGAGATGATGCGGGGGTGTAGGCAGCTGGTGCCTCAGATGTCGTGGGGACTGACCCAGATGGATCGGCATCCGTCGCAGAACTAGAAGAAATAGTATACCGCTTCCTCCTTGGCATTCCTGTCATTTAATCAAATAAAATTAAGTTCAGAATATATATTTCAAAAAAATTATGCAGAAAAAAAATTACAAATGATAATAGATTCCCAGTATTAACAAACCAAATATATATAACAATGATAATGAATGACTGCAGAAATGAAACAAGTGGTTGCTGCATGAATGAATAATTGTACATACAATCATTTTCCCCTTCAATAATGTCGGTTTCCTGCTCCATTGCTTCATCCACTTCATTCATCCTTACAAGACTAATATTTTCAATATCATGATGGAAAAATAATTCTGCTTCCTGTTGTTGATGACATTCAACTTCAGAGGTCAAATCTTCCACTTCATCACCCATATCATACAAATCTCTTTGTATTACGTGAGTAACTACACTCCACCCTTCATCCACAACATCATTCACATAATATACCATTTTTTCTTGCGATGCTAAGATATATGGATCATGCATTTCATGATCACCAACATCCATCAAGCGAGAGAAGTTCACAGAATTAAATTGCAATGAATCTATTTTAACACCTATGATAATATCAACCCATTTTCATTTGAATAAAACAACAGAAAAATGTCCATGGTAGTTTAATTCAATAATATCATACAGCTTTCCATAGTATCCCACTTCAGAAAATGTAAATATACCACTATTTTGTGTTTTCAAACCCACTTCTCGATCAACTATATGAAATCTAAAGCCATTCACATTATAAGCGTCGAACTTTCTAACTTGCTTTATAGGACCTCTAGCAAGAAACATAAAATCTTCTGACAAGTCTGCTCGAGTATCAGTATTCATGATCTGAAAAAAGAAATATAATTTAATATATTTAGAAATTTTATGTGTCAAACTAATATTCTTATTTATTGAAATATTTATGAACTTACACGTTGTGCAAACCATTCTACAAGCTCTTTATTCAAAACTTTCGTTATATCTTTCTCATTTCATGTTCGGCATCTCATTCGTCTCTTTGTTTGTATCCTCAACTCTTCAATAAATGGATATGCAATTTCACTATTCAGCAACACATATCTATGTGCCTGTAATAATTCCAATTCTGTCAGTGTCACATTTGAGGTCCTCCCAACTGATCGGCCAATAGAAGGAAATATTTTTGATTTCTGATGCATTTTAGATTGAGTTGATGTGTCGTCAACACGTCCAACTCAATTAAATCTTGTCTCAATATCATCTAAATACCTGGAACAAAAGGTAAGACATTCCTCGGCCAAATAGCCTTCAGCAAAAGAGCCTTCTGGTTGAGCTTTATTTCTCACGTATGCTTTCAAATGCCCAAGATATCTGTGAAATAAAATAATAATATTATGTATTTATTTAAATGTCAAAAATTGTTTACTTAACTGGAAAACATATAAATAAAATACCTCTCAATTGGATACATCCATCGATAATGAACGGTGCCTCCTAATTTAACTTCTTCAACCAAATGCATAGTTAAATGCATCATGATAGTAAAAAACGATGGAGGAAAGATCATCTCCATTGCACAAAGAGTCAATAAAAACCTCTCCTGGAGGTTGTCAAGCTGAAATGGATGTACAACTTTGTCACATAATTGCCTGAAAAATGTGCATAATTGGAGTACAACAGCAGTAACGTTTTCAGGTAATAATTTACACAATGCCAATGGTAGTAACTACTGTAACAAAATATGTGAATCGTGACTTTTCAATCCATGTAACATACGATTCTTCAAGTCAACACACCTCGAGATGTTACTCGAATACCCATCAGATACCTTCACATTCTTTAAAATTCGAAGGAACGTATCTTTATCCCTATTTTTCATTGGGAAAATGGTCGGATCATACTTTTCATTCTCATCTGGCGAGAGATCGCGTTTTATGTTAATTACTCGTAAGTCTTTGCGAGCATTAAGACGATCCTTCGACTTTCCATGCTCATTAATTAATGTGAAAATCAAATTATCACAGACATTCTTCTCAATATGCATCACATCAAGATTGTGGCGCAACAAATTAAATTCCCAATACGAAAGTTTAAAGAATATACTTTTTTTCTTCCATTGTTGCATTCTGATTTCACTTGACGATGTACTTTGGACCCGTTTTCCCATATCATTCAAATGATGAACCTTCCCAAATTCTGTTTCAACATTTTCAAGCTGTGTCAATATTTCAGAACCAGTTAACAAATTTGGAGGTGGTCTACGATCAATGAAACCATTAAATTTTTATTTTTTCAGCCGAAATCTATGAGATGCATCGAGAAATCTTCGATGGCATAAGAAGCACCATTTTCTACTATGAGGTAGTCGTTTGGGCTCAAAATCAAAGTTACAAACGGGACAAGCCAAACCCGTACAAGTGTTCCAACCAGATAAATTCCCAAGCCCAGGGAAGTCACTAATGGTCCATAGTAAAGAATCATGCATTTTGAACATTGTTTTATAACAAACATCAAATGTCTCAACACCATTACTCCATAACTCCTGCAATTCTTCAATCAAAGGCCGCAAGTATACATCAATATCATTTCCAGGCATTTGTTTTCCAGGAATAATCATTGAAATGATAAAACATGATTGTTGCATACAAATCCACGGAGGCAGATTATAAGGGATCAAAACAATTGGCCAAATGTTATAACTTGTACTCAAAGTCCCAAATGGGTTGAATCCATCGGCAGCCAATCCCAATCGAACATTCCTAGGATCAGCTGAGAAATCTGGATGTAATGAATCAAATGCCTTCCATGATTGGGAATCTTGTGGATGTATCATTAACCCATCATTGTTATTTTCTACAGAATTCCACTTCATGTGTTCAGCGGTTTTTGATGACATGAATAATCTTTGCAATCGCGGCTTCAGAGGAAAGTAACACAAAACCTTTACAGGTGTGTTCATTTTCTTCTTCTTCATGAAATTATGTTTAGTCAGACTTCCAGAATCACCCTTTGACTACCATATATAAGAAGAACATTTCTTGAAATTCTGTCTACTTGAATCCTCTCCCCAATAAAGCATACAATCATTGGGACACACATGTATTTTTTTATAATTCAGACCAAGCTTGTTAACAACTTTTTTCATATCATAAAAAGATTCTAGGATTTTTGCTTCAGGAAATGCATCACGAATCAATTACAATATCATGGACATTGCCTTATTTATAATTCCACATAGAAATTTGATATGGTACAACTTCAGCAGAAATAAAAGCTTTGAATATTTCAAACACCTACTATACAACTCTTGATTTCCGTCGTCAACTAAATCATGAAACGCATTTTTATCAGTGATGTTTTCCATTACATTTGGCTCTACAGAATCAAGAGGAGGATCCAATGATATGTTCCAATATTGATATACTTGTGTTACAGTCTCAAAAACATCACTTGTCACGTTGCAATTTGTATCACCCTCTTCTGGTTGTTCTGATATGTTTTGATGCTGATAGTGGTGTCTTGCAGTGCCGAATGCATCATTTATTAGGTTTTGCATTTTATTTTCCATTGTCGACGAACTTGGGACCTCATTCTGTGGATTAACATCAGTGATCAATCTTTCTATATTGTTCGATTCTCCATGCCAATTCCAACACAAATATTGACCAGGGAATTGCTTCAGTATTAAATGTTCATAAACTTCATCTCTCTTTAACCATGTTCTAAATTTACATTTAGGACATGTACATCTTATTCTCCCTTCAACGGATTGATTAGAAATCGCAAAATCTAAAAACTCATTCAAACCCTTAACATACTGAGGTGTGTTCCTTGGTATTGTGATCCAGCTTTTATCCATGTATATCACAATGTGCCTACACAAAATATATGATAGTGTAAGATTGCAGAATCATAATATAATAAATATGACCAATTGATCATAAAGTATGTATAATATAATAAAGATGTTTCATTGATCACATTTACCACTTACTTAGCATGCCCAGACAAACCAAACAAGTCTGGTCCTTTGGAGACAGCATGAACACCTCATTGAGGAGCAGAAAGAATATCGGGATACACAATTATCATAACACTGTCAATCACACATTTATGTTGCCTCAAACAATTTCTATCCCCACTACATTAATGAGATACATTGGTCCACTCAGATTACTTCCACACCGTCATAAAAAATACTACAACTTTCCTGAACATCTCATGTACTCACATGCTTGGTCATCTCAATTAAATGTTTTATTTTATTTTCCATATCTAGAAATGGGATACAAGTCGATATTTATAACACTATCGATCACACATTTATGTTGCCTCAAACAACACCCCTTTGATGTGTGATCGAAATTGATCATAATGCATTTTAAACCTGAGACATTATGTTATTGTTTAGGCTTGACCTTAGATGTCCTCCAAGAGTAATGATGTTTCTCAATGGTTTCATACACAACCAACCATATCAAAGTCGTATTTCCTATGACAAAGAAAACTATCTGTGTACCAATCCATGTACTGAATATGGTGTGAGGTAAATTAAGTAGGCCACCACTAATGGTTTCTAATGCATAATCTAGTACACGAATATAAAACAAACAATAGTGTGCAGGTATATCAAAATTAAGTGTCACTATAAATATAAATCCATGTCACACTCAGGTTTCTTAGGAGACACCAAATCTAGTTTATCCAATCAACCACAAAGACCAAGTGACAATATTTTCAAAAATAACTAACCACCCATAGTAACTTGAATTCATACATGGAGGTGAGATGTCTAGGCACCATCCCACACATATTAAGTAAATTTTAGTGCTACTAAATCTAGTCTGCCAATGACACTAAACCAAAACTATGAAGTGTCGTAACATTCTAGGCTCAATATTCCTTTTGATATCAATTTATAATGAACCGACTAGGGAAAACTAGGCATGTCTCCCAAGAGGGTCTTATACATGGAGATGTGTAATAAAGAGACATTAAAGTAGTATCTTGTTTTAGAAAATAAAGTTATGAAACCAAATTAAAATAAAAAATAAAGATAAACATCCATTTGTATAAAAAATTCAATCCAAATAGCCCAAACCATAAAGATAAAATAAACAATACTATCATCTCCCTATGTGACCATCTATCACCACCAAACCATCATTATACAAAGATAGTAAACAAAAAGATAAAATTACAAGTTCTAATATCAAAAATTCAATATCTCTATCTTTAAAATAAATCCTGTTTACAAATATTTATCATAAAATAAAACAATTTTTTAAAATAATCCTTTGATTTTCATAAAAAAACCATATACAAAAAATCTAGGAATATGTTAAGAATAAAAGAAATCGGGTAGTCATAGAAAAACCTAACCATAGATACACTATAATATAACTGTGTGAGCAAGTAACCATGAAAATAACATCATGTGATAAACAAATCATCAATGAAAAAACCCACCATTTGGGATCCAAACTATGGGTTTACGTTCTAGACAAGAAAGAGAATCCCCAATCGAAGATTAAGGTGGATTCAACTAATATAACCACTAGTGGAATTACACACAAAAAGTGTCATAAAACCTCTTGTGGAATTACATAAAAAAGAGTGAGAAGTATATTTCCAATGCATCCAAGGACACCTAATGTTCCAAGTTTTTCAAAATCTTTTTAGAAACCATGATCACATATAAAAAAAACAATTTTAATAATAAATTGAATCCGGATAAAATATCCATTGTACAAACACCCAAGAAGAAGGGTGGGAAAGGTAAAGAGAAGAAGATTAATCAATAAAGACCCTCTTTTAAAACTGTCGAGGGCTTGTGAACTCTCTTACTACCTCTTCCCTAAATAATTTTCATTCACATAATAGGCCGATACTAGTTGCAGTTGCTGAACCCAAAATGAACTTTGGTAAATGGAAAGGGTTTAGTTGGGCTTCTCTTAAATACTAACTGTTTGCACACAATGGAGATCTCAAGGGCTCTGAAACCCTATGGGTTCTCAAGCATGATGATATTCAGATTACTTTTTATGAGATTTGTTCCCAAGTCATCACTATCTCTACTATTCTAGGCGGTTTTGTCACCACATTTTTATTTGTATATGAATCCTATGCCTACACTAAGAGAAGAGATCTTTGGAGGGATCTAAAACAAATTAATGACCCAAAAAAAGTAATTGGGATATTGTGGGGGATTTTAATACTGTCCTAAGGTCGCATGAAAGGTTGGGTCCTCATTTTTCTCATAATTATGTAGAGGAATTTTAAAGCTTCTTAGATAAGTGAAACCTAATAGAGGTCCATATTACAGGGGATAAATTCACATGGGGAAGGATTACAGGAAACAGAAGACAAGAAAGTAGGATTTACAGGTGCTTCTTCTGGATTAATGATCATTACGCTATCGCTGAAATTTCCAAACATACACTTGAAAAGTTCCACTCGGATCACAATCCTCTTGTCATCAAGATTCTGGAATGCCCCACAAGGTCGTCCCCCTTACCATTCAAGTGTAATAATGCATGGCCTACCATTCATGGATGTTGGAAAATTGTCATTAGTGGATGTAATAGTGTCATTCATGGTGGTCCCTTTTTCACTGTCACGTCTATGATCAAATGCATTAATGCCCATAAGAGGGAATGAAGTAGATGATCCTTCTCCATGTTGGATGATGACATTAAGGAGGACAAATCATGGCTTGAACATTGTCTAATTGTAAATCAATAGCATAATTTACCATAAAGATGTATGAGATTTCTATAAAGCAGTTGTATTTAATTTTGGTGATAATAAGGATCTGTTTCCAACAATAGTAAACTAGAATAATTTTTTGATGTCATGTTTAATAATGGTTGAAGTGTTTGAATGTACTTATGATGGAAATTATGATTTCGACACTTCCTCAATGGAAATCAATTAAGTAATCCCTACAGAAATAATTATGTCTTTTTTGAAAATCCAAAAGTGGTAGAGATGGTAGAGTAGTAGGAGGAGTTTCAGTTAGTGGATGGTACTATGAGGTCCTTTAACCACAACCCCTAGGAGGCCCACATCAAGCATAATGAGCTGGGGGCTAGGGAAATGGACAACTTCATGCTTTGGATGTCTATGATCCAATGGAACACGAGATGATTTGAGTTATTATTTGTGTTTATTATGATCTTTCCTTAGTATTATGAAACATAGGTTCTACCCATTATTTTATCCCTCGACTCCTTGTGTGATAGTTAGAGATCAAAGTTGAGACATTATCAAAATAATGTCGTCTTGAGGTTCCTACCGGGAACACTTCATTTGAAATTTCATTTACTTGTAGTGAGAGGTATAAATTATCCCATAATGGTTAATGTGAGATCATTTAGTCATCACAATGGATCCCTATGATGTCATCATGGGCACATATTGGCTTTTCATGGTCCAGGAATAGATCGACTTTCACTATAGACTAGCCAGATGCCTATAAACTAATTGGATGAGGTTCTCCTTTTATGTGATAGATATATCAAGGAAGTTTTGGTGGATGTTGTGAATAAGAGGTTTCAACCTATCACCCATCAGTTGGAAGGGGCATCCCTTGGATCCATAAGAAATTCAGGAATCTTGGTTCCTTCAATTCTGGTTGATTATTTGAAATTTTTTCTGATGTTATTTCAGGAATACCTCTAAGATGGGAGATGGAGATTTTTAATTTATTGGATCATGGTATTTCCCTAATATTTTTTGTGGCATATCAGATGGTACCCACTGCACTTCATGACCAATGGTTTCATTTTGAAGACCTTTGTGGGAATTGTTTCATCAAACCGTGTATTTCCCCCTAGTCAACTCCATTCATGTTCAAGAAAATTTTTGAAGAGATCATATGGCTTTGTGTGTATTGTCGTTTCCCAAACCCGAAAATGATAAACATGAATTACCCCTTTTCAAGGATTGATAAATTTTTTCACCAGTTTTGAAGCATGATATGGTTCTAGAATATTAATTTCAGTAACATCTATCACTAGTAGAGGGTTTTCATGTCTTATATTCCAAAGTTTGATGGAAACATTTTACAAAACAAATCCTCCAAAAAACAAGTTCAATATTGAAAAATAACTATTACTTTCTCTGATACCAACATAAACAACTCCGACTCACAATTATGGATTCAATTCTAAAAACACAATCTTTACAGATACACTTTGATATATAGTGAAATGACACAGGATAAACAAACATATATTTCAAATCATTTTCAATACATAAAACATTTCATCTCATAAAAATATCACATTCCCATGAATGAGAGGTCTAGTGATGTTGGGAATAAATTATATAAGAATAATATTTTATGATTAATGTGATAATTTCTATATGGCCAAACCACATTAGACCCGCATCATGAATTATCACAGGATATACACATTATTCTAAAATATAGAATGAATATCTTACAATAGGGTGAACTAGAATTCTAAATAAGTGAAAAAAAATTTAAAATATCATCAACGGTTATATCACATAGAAAAATAAAATAGTAGAAGGGGAGAAATCAAACCCTAGGGTTTGTATTGGTCGTCAGGGAAGCTGGGTCGCGGGGGGCCGGGGTCGCCGAGGTCGCGGGGTCACCGGGGAAGCAGGGTCGCCGGGTTGCGGGGTCGCCGGTGTCGCCTGTGTCGCGGGGGGCCGGGGTCGCTGGGAAAGCGGGGGGCTGGGGGAGCGCGGGGTGAGAATGAGAGCCGGGGTGGGGGAAGGGTCGGGGCCGTGTGAAAAAAATGTTTTTCAGAGGTTTATTAAAAACCGCCGTGAAACCTTTTTAAAAAAACGTTTAGCGGCGGTACCTAGAACCGCCGCTACAAAACCGCCGCTAAACGGAGGTTTTGTTGTAGTGTATGTTATTGTTTATTTTTTTTCAAGATTCAAATAGTTTTATTTCTTAAGACATATGATGGAGGATTATGTTGTTTTTATAAATTTATGTATGAAATTATAATATGATAATGATTCTAAAATTTTTTATTTACGAAATGACTATTGGGGATAATTTTAGAATCATGAATTCAATTCATTTATTTAATAATCTGTGATTAATAATTTCTTATATGCATCCAAAACCCATAAATAGAATGGGGTCATTGAAAGAAGGATTAGGACTTCATCTGAGATTTCATAAACTATTTTTTGTTAATATATCATGCCCACTCATTTTTGTGATGACATTATTAACACAATATATTATATCATTAATAGCGTCTTAATAAGGTATGTCTTGAAGAAAACAACCAATTAATTATGGAACATTAGGAAACCAAATTTTGGATAGTATAATAACATTTCATAAAATGTATATATCCTGAACACTAAGTATAACCATGATATGTTCTATCCTATATCTACGGAAGGTATATTCCAAGGGTATTATACTAGATTAAAAAATTTTAATGTTTTAAAATAATCTAATCAAGTAAAAATTGGTTATAGTGATCCCATTTATCATAAAAATATTAAAAAATTTGAATTAAATGATTCTATAGAAAACCCTATACATTAAACTATCCTTAAGAAAAACAAATGATAATATGGAAATTAATTAAGTATAATCAAGACATGAATGCTTTGAATATGATTAACCTAAAAGTGTGCTTCCAATATTACCTAGAACATATAATAACCATACATTAGATACTATTATAGGAAACCTAGGGGAGGGAGTTATGATTATAAGAATTATTGGTGAATATAATATAATTGATGATTTCATATAACAAATAGAAGCTAATAACTTTGAATAATACTTAAGATGATGTGAGTTGGAAATTTTCCATGAAATAAGAGACTATCTAGTTCACGAGGAAAAATGTATTTGAATTAGTTTTTATGTCCTCCAATTATATTGTCATCATTTTTAAGAGGGTATTAAAAATAAGTAGGATGATCGATGTATGATTTCCATAAAAAAATATAGATTAGTGGAAGAAGGTTACAATCAAGATGAATGGATAGATTATGATGAATAATTTGATCCTGTAGCAAGACTAGAGTCCAATAGGTTCCTTTGGGAATAGGTATCTTAAATTAATTTTAAATGGTTTTCAATATATGTAAAGTATTCTTTTAAAAATGCTTTTCTTCTAGAGGAATTTTATGATGAAAAACTACCTAGTTTTGAAAATACCTATTTTATAAACTCTATTTTCAAACATTCAAGATATTCATATAGTCTTAATCACTAACCAAGAGCTTGGTATAAAAGGGTAATTTGATTTATTTTATCAAATGGTTTTACTATGGATTTTGAAGTCCCAAATATCTTCAAGAAACACTCATTAAAAGATATAATTTTTGTAAATGTTTATACTGATGATGTAATTTTTGTTTCTACAAATCAAAAAAATTGTAATCATTTTTCAAAGACTATGAAAAATTAATATTAAATTAATATTATGGGATAAATAATTTCATTATTAGACACCAAATCTGTCAAAAAGTATTTAGAAATTTTTTAAATCAATTCAAATACATACATGAATTATTAAAATGATCTATATTTGAAATTTGTAAGCCCTATTTACCTCATATGAGTTCTAATATTAACCTTGATTTGAATAAATTTGGTAAACTAGTTGAAAAATAGAGATATAGACAAATAAATTAGATCTTGAATTACTTAAATAAATGCTGATCAGATATCATTATTTTAGAATTTCTTTATTATTACTTTAAATCAATCACAAAAGAGTGTTATTCGAATACTGCCAAATTAATATTATGGTATTTAAAAGAAAATCATATTTATCAAAACCATTTATAAAAATATATGAATTTGTTTTAGTAAAATATTTAATGAGATATTTTGTGGATGTATATTATATAGAAATACTATATTCAAAACCTACCACTTTTGGAGAAAATATTTAGTATCATGGCCAAATAAAAATAAACCCTATATTGCATTATCAACTTCTAATGATAAATAAATTTTAGATAAGAATTTTTGTGTATATGTTATGTGGAAAAATAAATTAATTTTATTTTTTAACATGTTCAAATTAAATGTGATAATAATTCTTCCATCAACATTTCCAAGAATCTAAAAATTCATTATAGAAAAAACATATAGATTTATATCATCCTTTCTCAAGTGATATGTCATTAAAAAGTTATATCATTTTATAATTCATAAGTATTGAATATAAACATATAGATATAATTATAATGCATTTACCGGTAATTTTTTTTATTTCATAAAAATTCAATTATGATTAATTTATTTTAAATAATATTATTCTATTTAAAAAAAAAAATCTTTTGAAACAAATATTCTAACTTATGTTATCTTAATAAATATATCAACTAATAAGAGAACAGATTTGATTTCATAATTACCATTTATAATTTATCTATTTATATTATTTGTTGTGTCTATATGTGACATAAATCCATAATTGATTTATAATTTTATTTTGATTATTTTATATAATTTCATTATCGGTATGTATTTATATTCTCTAAAAAAGACACTATTATTATTAGATCTAACTTTTAAAATTTTTGAGTACAATTTATCTCCCAAATTTCAACGTTTGATTCCATAAAACTAGTCCTTCATGTTTCAAAATACATCTCCTTACTGAGAATGGGGTATTCAAAAGTAGTCGCAGAGACATATAATGAAATTTTGACGAGATAAATTGTTCAGTGCCATGTCTTATGCAGGAAATATAATGATTTTGAATGGCTAGATTGCATGAAATTTCATCTAATTAATGTCTTGAACTTAGAAGGATGAGATTTTTACATTTACTAGAAACGGACTAATTTATTTTATTATAAATAAGTATGATAATTTTATGAAAATGTTGTTCCATATTTGAAATTTATTATGGATTTTTGGTTTTATGGGTAAATTGTTTGAAATTTTCTATCTCTTCAACTATGTTATCTAAAACATTTATGTGTCCTCATGATAGATTCCATTATTTAAATCAATATTTTGTTTGTGTGGAAGGTATTTTTCACACTCTAAGTATGAAATTTTTTATTGGAGATCAATTTGTTGTGATTAAGCCTCTAATAGACATGGAGGCTAAGATAAAAAGATCATGGTATGTTTATCTAAACTGGGATAACTCTTAGAAATAGTTTGTTTGAATAGGTGTTGTTTCCAAACTTATTCCTACTCATCCTATTTTTGATAGAAAAGAACCTAAATCTAACAAGATATATAAGGGGATATATGTATCATGAAACTAATATATCCTATATATAATATAACCATGGATAAATTATAACTATATTATTTCATGGAGAGGATAATGTGACAAGTGAATTAATGGAATCCAAGTGTCTAGGTTTAAACAACTTTAGAGCTAGAATGCTAATGAAAATTGGATATGTTGAAAAATTGTCATTCAATAAGCTAATGCCCATTTCTAGTGGGGAAAGAAGAGGCGACCCTTGATCATTCTCAAGGGGGAGTTTCTTGGGAGAATCATTTATTAAAATTGGTGACGGAACTTCTGTTATTCCTAGTTCATATATATAGGATGATATAGAAAATGGGAGACTTATTGTAAGGATATTAGGTAGAAAAGTAATATTTAATGGGAATCGTTTTGCTACTAATAGATTTTCACTTGGTTTGATTTGACCAAATATTAAAGCAAGAGATAGTTATTTTTTTAAGTGAATTTATTTGAACACATTATTTATTCTCAAGATAAACTAGTTAGTGAAGATAAATATGAAAAAAGTACATTTTGATGATGTGGTTGGACTTCATGTACCTAAAGTAGAGGATTAGATGTATATTCTCATGTTTAATATATAAGGTCTCCTAACATTAGAATACTAGCTTCTATGTATGGTACTATGTAGATAGCCCTCAAATTTATGAGTGGGACCACTAATCATGTTGACAGTCAAATAATTAGAACTACTACATATATGTACTTTGGACCTGGGGATAAATTTAATGTCTAACAAAATTATAAGAGATGATGTTTCTAGATCAAATAAGGAATAAACAGAGGGATATTATTTAGTTTTGAAGTGAAAAAATTAATTAGTGGTACCTACATAACTAGATCCTAAAGAATAAGAAGAAGAATAAATGGAATAAGTATATCCTCCAATTCAAGGATTTGTAAGTATTATATCATACATTTAACAAAAATATTTTAGAGAGAATAGTTTCTGACATTACTTTCATGTGATATGAGATGGGTAGTTTGACCGATCATGTAGACAACATACAGGTGAACACCTATATTAGATTTTAATGAGAAAAATTCACTAATGTAACCTCAAACATCAATGATTCTATATTTTTAAGTTTTCCAGTCTAATTTTTGTACATTATCCCTCGAAGATACCAGGTCTATTAAAGATGAAGTTAACATCAATTTTTATTTTGTGATGAAAATTGTGATCTCTAATTTTGATCACATTAAGATAATCTCATCTACTAAACCACCACATATTAAAACTATTCATATAGATACACCAAGATCTTTTTTTACAAAAATTGTAACATCCCAGGTAAATAAAGAATAAAGAATTTTCATATTTATTAATATTTACGAATTAAATATTAATTTTACTTTAATGGGGTTGCTATGTTCGATAGTGTACCCGATACGCAACAAAGAGTTTCATTGAAATCTTACGTTGCACTCTAATAATAAAATAATATTATTTTTAAATGGTAGTTAACATGTAGCTGTTGTAATGGCGGTAATGGATAGAAATAACTAAAATATGATTATATATGTTTTTAAATGTTTTTACATTTATCCAATAAAGGATAGAGGCTTAAAATACGGAAAGAATTCAATTTTAGGCGTATATGCCCTAGTTTTTCACTAAAGGTTCACTTATCACCTTTTGATGTTGAACCATCATTAAATATAGTTTTGTTCACTCTTAAACATTCTTTTGGACCAAATAAAACTCTTATTAAGAATCGAGACATCAAAATTTACTTTGTGTAAAATTTTGGTATCTTTCCGATAATGTTCATTTTTTTAATGAATAGTGTAAATGTTGTATTTTAATTCAAAACCTCTTTTTAATCTAATTTATTTATATGATTAGATTATCTTTTGAATTTGTTTTAAAGTGAAATTAGAAAATATTTTTACCATTAAATCCAATAGTGGTCCTTGGAATTAATTTCACTTTGAAATCGGACTTAAACTAGTGTCAATCTTTTGATACTTATTGTTTCATAAAAACACGCTATATGCTCTGACAGTGGGAATTAATTATTAAATTAATTAATGTGACTTATATGTTTTGAATTTTGTAAAATAGACTTCATTTTTGAATTCGTAATATCAAATATAGCTTAGGGTGAATTTTTGGTAATTTTCTGAAAAACTTCAATTTTTGATGAATAGTGAAACCACTAAGTGGTACTTATAAAGACTGATTTTCCGTTTAAATGAAATTTTGCCATCATTGTGTATTGAATTTAAAAAATCCGACATACATGGTTGTCATTAAGAAGTAAAATGTGGTTCAATGGGATTATAATAATTTTTTGGTGAATAGTAACTTATTAAGTTCTTAATCGCGATTAGTGGTCATTAGTGTAGTTTAAGGTAAAAATAATGCTTTAATAAAATAATATGAGTTTGAAACATGTCCTACCCTCATTGGTTGTGTCATGGCCGACCAAGACAAGCCATGGGTCAACTTGGGGACCCCATGGAGACACTTTGGTTGGGAAATGACATGAATAACTTTTTATTTAATGTAAAAGTAAAAATGACACAAACATGATATGTTTTACTAAAACAATTTTTAAATGGGGTTATACAAGTCAGATTTTTAATTATAAATAGTCATTGGAAATATAAAAAGATTTAATACATCATAGTAGTTTTTTTTATAATTTTAAGACACTAAATAAATTAAATTATTTATGACATCATGGTGATGCAACGATGACCTCATTATTTAACGATTTAAATAAAATGGAAAGATAATGTAAAATCTATAAACTACACATGTCCAAAACTTATTGGATGCATGGATTTAGAACCCTTATCACCTTATCAACGAATTATATCAATGTGGGACCTTTTTAAACCGAAACACATTTTCAAATAAAGTAATATT
The DNA here is from genome assembly GCA_963277665.1 of Viscum album. Classification (NCBI taxonomy): domain Eukaryota; kingdom Viridiplantae; phylum Streptophyta; class Magnoliopsida; order Santalales; family Viscaceae; genus Viscum; species Viscum album. Next base: position 1,833,053,548 of record OY728151.1, read on the forward strand.
TCTTTACTTTCCAAAAGTGCCCCTCCTCTCCTCTTATAAAAGGCCCCCACCTCTACCTCATTTCACACACTCCTCAAGCCTTTGGATCAGACAACCCCTGCCCATTTACTCTCTCCACATCCCTCTACTCATCCTAGTGGATTCCCTTTGGGCAGAATCCTTTCAAAGGAAGCCTTTTGGCTCAAATCAAAAGGAGTTACACTTTTAAAGGTAATTCATTCTCTCATGTTCATTTGTTTTATTTTGCTTCTCCAACCCCCTAAACTCTTTTTATTTACTTCTTTTGTAACAACACCAGTATCTTCAATATACTAGGATGTTGTTATAAGATTTATTCGAGCTACACTCTCACACAACTACATCAAATGGTTAAAGAACATACGGTTTCTGTGGATGGTGAAATTCTGCCTCCCGAAACGATGATTATTCAATACTCATTTAACACCTTCAAAGGTGGCCATTATGATGTCACCATTTTTATATATGATATATAATATGTTTATTTGTTTTCTTTAAGCTTCTGTATTTTCCATTTTGGGCATACCTTTATGGTTTCCATTATGGGTAAACACGATATCTTCATTTAAGGAAGTGCGGACTACCGCCCCCTCAAAGTGATGTGATTCGTTAATGCCATATGTGGGATGTGTAAAGGATTGATTTAATGTTATTATATATGATGTTATACTGGAATTATAATATACCTCTATATCATTATTATTTCTTTTCATTAAAGTATGAGATAGAAATTAAAGTAGCGTTCATGCTTACGTACGGCTTACCGTCTCCATGAATGGTGCATTTCATTTCTTATCCCCAAATGTAATGTACTATTAAAAGTACATGTATATAATGGATATATATAATTAATGATATATATAAATGATTAATATAATTCTGGAATTAAAATATACATACCTCTCATTTAGGTTTAATTCCATTAATATGACAATGAAATGAAAGTAGCGTTCATGGGTACGTACGGCTTACCGTCTCCATGAACGGTGCATTTCATTTCTTACCTCTAAATGATTATGTAATATTATAAATACATGTATATGATGGATATATATGATAAATATTATATCCAAATCGGGAATTTCATTCTGGATATAAATAACCTTTGACCACACGAACAACATGTAATTGTAAGAAGTCCACTTTCGACTTAAGAACCAAATATTGACAAAACAAACATTATTAACTTAAATGGTTACATAATGTTTATAACATGGAAATAAGTGATATAAAAGGAATACTGAACTTTAAAAAGGTTCTTAATCAAGTATAAATTAACTCAAGTTTATTATTCAGGACGTTAAAGAACGATCGAGTCAAGTCGGACCCGAGGTAAGGGAACTTCTTAACCCAATTTCCATTCTTTGGGTTAATCTCCTACTTTCAAATTATGTCATGATATTATTATGTATTATTTTGTATTTTTATTTTCTTTATTGTACCTATAGTGAATACACATAATAGATCTATTTTATTTTAAAAATTATCTTTTTAAGGACTTCGTCTCAATCTTCTTTCATTGAGGCATATTTCGTTTTATACACAACTTTCTTTTATACGGTGTATAAACCCCTTTGACTTTTACTTTTATAAAAAAGAAAATTTTTCTATGAAGCGTTTTACTAAACCACAAAAAGTAATGTTTTTTAACGTACGTGGTGACAACGACCTTTTCCTCCGCCGCGAGTATTATTTGGTCTTTGGCTTTCTCAACAAGCCGTAATGTTTTTAGAATAAAATAAATACCATGTACTCTTTTATGTATTTTTGGTATTGAAAATGGTTTTGAAAAGGAATTCTATTATGTCAATATATTTATGATATATTGTGATTGAAATGTGGAAATGTTATAATTCCTTTATATTGGTTTTATGTTTTATGATTTTATATTGGTACTTGGACATTTTAACGGATGGTTACGTTATAAACCATATGACGGGTGGTGCCGTGAATACTAGGACGGGTGGTTACGTTATAACCTCCAATGCATTGGGTATGGAAGTCGGCCGTATGGCTATTCAATTAAGTATGTATGGAAACTGGCCGTAAGGCTATTCCATTTAAGTGATATGTGTGGAAGTCGACCGTATGGTTATTCCACTTAAGTATGTTTATGTCCCAAGTTACATTTATATATGTTATGTGTTCTTTTTATGGATTTTATGGTAATCCTTTGGTTAAAAAAAGGTAAGTAATGATACTTTATTCAGTGAAGAGTTTTTACTACTTCATGAAGGTGAAGGTATTACTTTGATAGAGTATATATGGTTTATTTGATGTTTAAAAAACTAACAGTTTTCATTCTTTCTTTATCCATTACTGCGCTTTTTATGCTCGCCCCAAGTTTTTTTGAAATGTTTTTCACAGGAATTAATGTGGAATAAGGTCAAGGATGGGATCAAGGGAATGTCATGCTATATAAAACATGGAACTAGACATGTTTCTTTTAAGAGTTTTTTTATTATGAAAACGTAGTAGAAGTGACTACTTTGTAATATTATGAGATGTAATAGTTATGTTCTAATTCTCTAAAACTCTAAACCTGAAAAGATCCTCAACGTGAATTATTCATTTAATTCAATATTAAGTAAGGTTTAAGGATGGGGCCTTATAGTTGGTATTAGAGGTCGGTTTATATAACTTTAGGAGTTATAATTCTGTTAAATGATTATCCAAAAATATTTTTATTGAAATGATATAGCATTTGAAGATTACCATGTTGCTTCATCTAAGACATGTTCGTTAAGAATGGTTTTTTCTTAGAGGAAACATAGAATTTTTTTTGGGAAGGCATACTGGGGGAAATGACCTTCCAAATCAGCATACTAAGATGGCCAGAATCAGAATTGAGTAGTTTACTGTAGTGATGGCTCAGTTGAATCCGGTGATAAATGGTGGTTGGTTTATTGATGATATTTTGGTGTTTTCTAAAAGTAAATAAGAGCATGAAAGACATTTAAGGGTTATCTTGCAAACCTTAAAAGAAAAGAAACTGTATGGGAAATTCAAAAAGTGTGAGTTTTGGTTGCAACAAATTTCTTTCCTTGGTCATATTGTTTCTAAAGATGAAATAACTGTTGATCCTGCAAAAACAAAAGTTGTGGAAGAATGGCCAAGACCGACAAATGTAACCGAGATTCATAGCTTCCTTGGTTTGGTAGGCTATTACCAATGGTTTGTTAGAAATTTTTCACGGTTATCTAGTCCAATGACTAAGCTAACTCAGAAGGGTGTTAAGTTTATCTGTACAAAAGAATGTGATGATTATTTTCAGGAATTGAAAAGAAGATTGGTGAATGCTCCAGTTTTGGCACTACCTTCCAGGAATGGTGAGTTTGTTATATACAGTGATGCTTCATTGAAAGGACTTCGTTGCGTCCTAATGCAGAATGATCAGGTAATTGCTTATGCTTCACGACAGTTGAAAACTCATGAGGTAAATTACCCTACACATGATTTGGAATTAGCTGTTGTTGTTTTTTCTTTAAAAATTTAGAGGCATCATTTGTATGGAGTAAACTGTGACATATATACTGATCACAAAAGTTTAAAGAATATATTCACTCAGAAATAATTGAACATGAGACAAAGGAGATGGCTAGAATTAATCAAGGATTATTATTGTACAATTCATTACCATCCGGGAAATGAAAATAAAGTGGCTGATGCTTTGAGTCGAAAAAGTAATGCTTCATTAACAATGTTGCATTTGGAACGTGATCCTTTGGTAAAGGATTTGATGAACTTTGGAATAGAAGTTATTGGTGCAGGAAGTCCTTCTGTTTTGTTTCAGGTATCAGTGAGATATTCTCTATCAGATAGAATCAAGCAAGCACAGAAGCAAGACAGTGAGTTGTAGAAAAAGGTAGAGCTGGTTCAGAAAGGTAAGTTTCCTGAATTCAACATTGATAATGATTGTGTTTTGAGATTTGGGAAGAGATTGTGTGTGCCTTGTGATTCACAGTTGAGGAGACATTTGTTATGTGAAGCTCATAGTTCTCCATTTTCAGTTCATCCGGGAAGTACTAAGATGTATAGTGATCTGCGGGAGTATTACTGGTGGGATGGAATGAAAAGAGACATTGCTGATTTTACTGTGAAGTGTTTCACATGTCAACAGGTTAAAGCAGAGCGGCAGTTACCAAAAGGGATGCTTCAGCCTTTACCAGTTCCAGAGTGGAAATGGGAAAATATATCCATGGACTTTGTTGTTGGATTACCGATGACATCTCGAGGTAATAATGCAATCTATGTTATTGTTGATCGCTTGACCAAATATGCTCATTTCCTTGCTATACGAGATACTTTCTCTCTTGATCAACTTTCCCGTTTGTATCTTAAAGAAATATTCAGGTTACATGGAGTTCCTCTCTCCATTGTATCGGATTGTGATCCCAGGTTTACTTCTAACTTTTGGAAAGGCCTTCAGAAGTCGTTGGGTACTGAATTAAATTTTAGTACAGCTTTTCATCCTCAATCAGATGGGAAGTCAGAACGAAAAATCCAGACATTGGAGGATATGCTACGAGCTTGTTCTATGGATTATCAGGGAAGTTGGGACCAACATCTTTCTTTGGTTGAATTTTCATATAATAACAGTTTTCATTCCAGTATACAGATGGCACCATTTCAGGCATTATATGGGAAGTGGTGTCGAACTCCAGCTTTCTGGGATGAAGTGGGTGAAAGGAAGTTGATGGGACCAGCATTGGTAGAAGAGATGGCAGAAAAAGTTTAGTTGATTCAGAAGCACATGAGAACAGCTCAGAGCAGGCAGAAGAGTTATGCGGATAACCGGAGGAAGGATCTATCTTTCGAGGTAGGTGATCATGTTTTTCTCAAGGTTTATCTTCGGAAAAGTGTGATGAGATTTGGTAAGAAAGGAAAGCTGAGTCCAAGGTTTATTGGACCATATGAAATTCTGGAGAGAGTTGGATCAATTGCATACCGGGTGGCTTTACCTCCGAGTTTATCTCAGGTACACAATGTTTTTCATGTTTCAATGTTGAGGAAGTATATGCCAGATCCATCTCATGTTTTGAGTCCAGAGGTAGTTCAGCTGGAAGAGAACCTATCTTATGAAGAACAACCAGTCCAGATTCTTGACCACAGGGAGAAAGTGTTACGGAATAAGGTGATTCATCAGGTAAAGGTTTTGTGGAAAAACCATGTGATTGAAGAGGAAACTTGGGAATCTGAAAATGCTATGAGGGATAAATACCCCCACTTATTTTGATAAGTGAATAAAATTGCGAGGACGCAATTCCCAAAAGGGGGGAAGGATGTAACATCCCAGGTAAATAAAGAATAAAGAATTTTCATATTTATGAATATTTATGAATTAAATATTAATTTTACTTTAAATGGGTTTCTATGTTCGATAGTGTACCCGATACGCAACAAAGAGTTTCATTGAAATCTTACGTTGCACTCTAATAATAAAATAATATTATTTTTAAATGGTAGTTAACATGTAGCCGTTGTAATGGCAGGAATGGATAGAAATAACTAAAATATGATTATATATGTTTTTAAATGTTTTTACATTTATCCAATAAAGGATAGAGTCTTAAAATACGGAAAGAATTCAATTTTAGGCGTATATGCCCTAGTTTTTCACTAAAGGTTCACTTATCACCTTTTGATGTTGAACCATCATTAAATATAGTTTTTTTCACTCTTAAACATTCTTTTGGACCAAATAAAACTCTTATTAATAATCGAGACATCAAAATTTACTTTGTGTAAAATTTTGGTATCATTCCGATAAAGTTCATTTTTTTAATAAATAGTGTAAAATGTTGTATTTTAATTCAAAACCTCTTTTTAATCTAATTTATTTATATTATTAGATTATCTTTTGAATTGGTTTTAAAGTGAAATTAGAAAATATTTTTACCATTAAATCCAATAGTGGTCATTGGAATTAATTTCACTTTGAAATCGGACTTAAACTAGTTTCAATCTTTTGATACTTATTGTTTCATAAAAACACGCTATTTGCTCTGACAGCGGGAATTAATTATTAAATTAATTAATGTGACTTATATGTTTTGAATTTTGTAAAATAGAATTCATTTTTGAATTCGTAATATCAAATATAGCTTAGGGTGAATTTTTGGTAATTTTCTGAAAAACTTCAATTTTTGATGAATAGTGAAACCACTAAGTGGTACATATAAAGACTGATTTTCCGTTTAAATGAAATTTTGCCATCATTGTGTTTTGAATTTAAAAAATCCGACATACATGGTTTTCATTAAGAAGTAAAATGTGGTTCAATGAGATTATAATAATTTTTTGGTGAATAGTAACTTATTAAGTTCTTAATCGCGATTATTGGTAATTAGTGTAGTTTAAGGTAAAAATAATGCTTTAATAAAATAAGATGAGCTTGAAACATGTCCTAACCTCATTGGTTGTGTCATGGACGACCAAGACAAGCCATGGGTCAACTTGGGGACCCCATGGAGACACTTTGGTTGGGAAATGACATAAATAACTTTTTATTTAATGTAAAAGTAAAAATGACACCAACATGATATGTTTTACTAAAACAATTTTTAAATGGGGTTATACAAGTTAGATTTTTGATTATAAATAGTAATTGGAAAGCTAAAAATCTTTCCTACATCATATTATTTTTTTATAATTTTTAGACACTAAATAAATTAAATTATTTATGACATCAAGATGATGCAACGATGACCTCATTCTTTAACGATTTAAATAAAATGGAAAGATAATGTAAAATCTATGAACTAAACATGTCCAAAACATATTGGATGGGTGGATTTCTAACCCTTATCACATTATCCACGAATTATATCAATGTTGGACCTTTTTAAACCGAAACACATTTTCAAATAAAGTAATATTTCTTTACTTTCCAAAAGTGCCCCTCCTCTCCTCTTATAAAAGGCCCCCCACCTCTACCTCATTTCACACACTCCTCAAGCCTTTGGCTCAGCCAAACCCTGCCCATTTACTCTCTCCACATCCCTCTCCTCATCCTAGTGGATTCCCTTTGGGCAGAATCTTTTCAAATGAAGCCTTTTGGCTCAAATCAAAAGGAGTTACACTTTTAAAGGTAATTCATTCTCTCATGTTCATTTGTTTTATTTTGCTTCTCCAACCCCCTAAACTATTTTTATTTACTTCTTTTGTAACAACACCAGTATATTAAATATACTAGGATGTTGTTATAAGATTTATTCGAGCTACACTCTCACACAACTACATCAAATGGTTAAAGAACATACGGTTTCCGTGGATGGCGAAATTCTACCTCCCGAAACGATGATTGTTCAATACTCATTTAACACCTTCAAAGGTGGCCATTATGATGTCACTATTTTTATATATGATATATAATATGTTTATTTTTTTTCTTTAAGATTCTTTATTTTTCATTTTGGGCATACCTTTATGGTTTCCATTATGGGTAAACACGATATCTTCATTTAAGGAAGTGCGGACTACCACCCCCTCAAAGTGATGTGATTCGTTAATGCCATATGTGGGACGTGTAAAGGATGGATTTAAAGTTATTATATATTATGTTATACTAGAATTATAATATACCTCTATATCATTATTATTTCTTTCCATTAAAGTATGATATAGAAATGAAAGTAGCGTTCATGCGTACGTACGGCTTACCGTCTTCATGAACGGTGCATTTCATTTCTTATCCCCAAATGTAATGTACTATTAAAAGTACCTGTATATAATGGATATATATAATTAATGATATATCCAAATGATGAATATAATTCTGGAATTAAAATATACATACCTCTCATTTATGTTTAATTCCATTAATATGACAAAGAAATGAAAGTAGCGTTCATGCGTACGTACGGCTTACCGTCTCCATGAACGGTGCATTTAATTTATTACCTCTAAATGATTATGTAATATTATAAATACATGTATATGCTGGATATATATGATACATATTATATCCAAATCGGGAATTTCATTCTGGATATAAAGAACCTTTGACCACACGAACAACATGTAATTGTAAGAAGTCCACTTTCGACTAAAGAACCAAATATTGACAAAACAAATATTATTAACTTAAATGGTTACATAATGTTTATAACATGGCAATAAGTGATATAAAAGGAATAATGAACTTTAAAAAGGTTCTTAATCAAGTATAAATTAACTCAAGTTTATTATTAAAGACGTTAAAGAACAATCGAGTCAAGTCGGACCCGAGGTAAGGGAACTTCTTAACCCAATTTCCATATTTTGGGTTAATCTCCTACTTTCAAATTATGTCATGATATTATTATGTCTTATATTTTATTTTTACTTTCTTTATGTGTACCTATAGTGAATACACATAATAGATCTATTTTATTTTAAAAATGATCTTTTTAAGGACTTTTTCTCAATCTCCTTTCATTGAGGCATATTTCGTTTTATACACAACTTTCTTTTATACGGTGTATAAACCCCTTTGACTTTTACTTTTACACAAAAGGAATATTTTTCTACGAAGCGTTTTACTAAACGACAAAAAGGAATGTTTTCTTAACGTACGCGGTGACAACGACCTTTTCCTCCGCCGCGAGTATTATTCGGTCTTTGGCTTTCTCAACAAGCCGTAATGTTTTTAGAATAAAATAAATACCATATACTCTTTTATGTATTTTGGTATTGAAAATGGTTTTGAAATGGAATTCTATTATGTCAATATATTTATGATATATTGTGATTGAAATGTGGAAATGTTATAATTCCTTTATATTGGTTTTATGTTTTATTATTTTATATTGGTACTTGGACATTTTAACGGGTGGTTACGTTATAAACCATATGATGGGTGGTGTCGTGAATACCAGGACGGGTGGTTATGTTATAACCTCCAATGCATTTGGGTATGGAAGTCGGCCGTATGGCTATTCCATTAAGTATGTATGGAAATTGGCCGTATGGCTATTCCATTTAAGTGATATGTGTGGAAGTCGACCGTATGGTTATTCCACTTTAGTATGTTTATGTCCCAAGTTACCTTTATATATGTTATGTGTTCTTTTTATGGATTTTATGGTAATCCTATGGTTACAAAAAGGTAAGTAATGATACTTTATTCAGTGAAGAGTTTTTACTACTTCATGAAGGTGAAGGTATTACTTTGATAGAGTATATATGGTTTATTTGATGTTTGAAAAACTAACAGTTTTCATTCTTTCTGTATCCCTTACTGAGCTTTTTATGCTCACCCCATGTTTTTTTGAAATGTTTTTCACAGGAATTAATGTGGAATAAGGTCAAGGATGGGATCAAGGGAATGTCATGCTATATAAAACATGGAACTAGACATGTTTCTTTTAAGAGTTTTTTTTATTATGAAAACTTAGTAGAAGTGACTACTTTGTAAAATTTTGAGATGTAATAGTTATGTTATAATTCTCTAAAACTCTAAACCTGAAAAGATCCTCAACGTGAATTATTCATTTAATTCAATATTAAGTAAGGTTTAAGGCTGGGGCCTTATAAAAATACTTAGATGATAAGTTAGTGAATATTTCCTTGTCCCCTGATTCGTTTACTAAAAGTTTAGACTCCAGGAAATGTGACTCTATATCTCAAGAAACATTTCAATAAATTCAAAGGGTTATCACATCTAAAATAAGGGATTTTATGTCAACATCCTAGAAGTTTATAAAATTGATAAATCTCTCTTCAAACATAAGGTTTTTAAGAACATTTTCTCTAAGAGGAAGTCTATAAAAAGATCAAAATGTTCTATATTTTATTATAGGTGTAGTTGAGAAGATGTATAATATTGATGAGAATTTATATTATTTCATACTATACCCAATAGGTGACAACATGAACATTAGGCTTCTACCACTTCTGATTTTGAGGAAACAATTGAGGAGGCTACTGTGACATATGTTTTAGGTCAAAATGAACCTTCCATGAGAAAGGAAGTGGTTTTTAAAATTACACCACAACCTATGGTTATTTCACTATTTCAAAATCATGAATTTTTATAAAGACGTGTAGAATTACTGATGAATCTCTTGAAATGTTGTCCCCATCAATCAAACATACTGAATTGGGATAGAATGATGAGTCAAAATCTACAGAAATAATATACAGTTTTCCTCAATTCTTGTCAAAACCCCATTATCAAAAGGAGATATATGTGGGTAGATTCACTCTATCAATTCATAAATAGGAAAACTCTTGGTCCATCATTTCCTTTAAAATTCTTTACCACCAAGAAAATAATGATAGTTATATTTGATCAATTCAACCTCTATTGGAAAGAACATCATATCTAAGTCAAGCATAAAATGACATTATCTTATCCATCCACATATGAACAACTCTATTTCATGACCTTAGGAATGCACAAGAAGTCCATATATCATGATTCTAGAGATAATATCATGGCTCTTATTGGTAGAAATTTTAATTTAGAGAATACTGGGGTTGGTGGAGATTCATGTATCATTTTACAATTTAGTGAGACACACCATTCAGAATATTTGGTCGATTTTATCCTTCAACCTAATAAATGTATATTTCTTTAAAGAAAAAATTTCATACATCCAAACCTACCCAATCTCACTTTAAATAAGGAATAATTAAAAATCTTATTGTTTACATTGTCTGGTTTGAAAATAAAATTTTTCTACTATCATGTTTAGTGTTATTTACTTATTTCATATCTTTGAATATTTACTACTAATTTATGATTTAATATTAAGATATACTTTAAAACTATTCACACGTGTCACTGTTAAATATCTATTTATTTCATTCTGTCACATTCTCAAAATTTTCTTTTCTATGTGTTATATTAGTTGTTCTATATCTATATTTAAGTTATTTATTTTTGATATAATAAAAATTGGGATACGATCTGAGTAACCTAAAATATTATTAAAAATGGGGGGAGATGTATAAAATCATTTAATGTTTTAATTTTTGTCAGTTTTTTTATCATAAAAATGGAGATATTGTTGGAAAAAATTATGTTGTTCCAATATATAAAAATATTTTATAATGTTTGATGCACACAAAATACACTTTTTTTATTATTGAATTTACCCTAACTGATTTCAATCGTAAAATTTATATTTCCTTTAAAATTATTTTATTTATACATATGTTATTCAACATTTCATAATTGATTTTTATTGAAATTTTCAAAAAGAATATATATTTTGTTACACACTACCATGTATCGTACACACTATTAAGATGTATGATTTCTATCACAATGAAAATATTCTTTCTGCTGAAATTATCTTATAATAAAATATTTGATTTCAAGAATTAGACAAGGTGAATATCTTACAAGAGTTATAAATAGAATAATTGTATTATGATGAAATTAAAACATCACACAGTGAATCGGGAAACAATATATACAAGGAAATACCCAATGAGAATCATCCTATAAGGTCAAAAAGTACTACACACTATATATGTTTTAATGTAAAATACCCTACAAAATATGAATGTCACAAAAATATTTTTATAATAATTTACCAATCACAGATAAAATATCATAAAAATGTGGAAAACATCCAACAAATAGTTAAATTTTCTTGAGAAACATTTTTTTATTTTATTTTTTAATGTTAAAATATCTTATAGTGTAGAATATAATACTACACAACAGATTTATTCCAATTAAGAAAAGTTTAATGATATTTCTGATCTCCTTCAATATAAAAATTATCATATGAAGCATAATAATTATTTGATATATCAAAGGTCACATGAATTATTAAATTCTAATGAAAAATTATAATGTATTATTTTCAGAAAAAAAATTTCAAATGAGAACAAATAATACATAGAAATTTATTATGAAGCTCAAGATATGTGATGATATGTTTTCCTCGATTTTCAATTTGCTGAGAAATTTATTAACATTTTAGTGTTTCAATACAACTCCACTCGTATGTTTTTTTCAAAAGGTTTATTGTAAAATGAGTAAATGCAGAATTTAATATTGTTTCTATTTTCCAAAATTTGTATAGTTCTACGAATGATTGAATTTGTAGTAAATGTGTACCTATTTCCTTTTCCTTTTTTAGAGAATAAGTCTATATGAGATTTAATTTATCATTTTTTTCAGATTATATTATTATTCTCCTGGCTATAGAAGTGGAAGAAATGTTAAAATTAAAATATAAGTTGATATATTTTTAATGTTCAATTATAGAATGCTTGTAAAAACTACAAGATATTATTTAATTGAATATTTTTATTGTTAAACTGAGAACCAAAATATGTTAATATAATACATTAATGAAAATAATATATAGCTAAATAACCAGTTAATGTACATCCCCATTTTTTATTTTATCCCTTTATATTTTCATCATCATTTTTTCAATTTCACCTTGTAATATTGTGTTGAACTTGTAGCACTTTTTTCAAATCCTTCTTTATAATATTTCGCATGTATCTCTACGTGTGCAAAGGTTGTGGGAAATAATTATAAAAATGGGGAGACATAAAAATTATCTTGGTACCTTTTATAACCAGTTTCAATTTCTTCCACTCAGTTATCATGGCCCTAAGGACTTGCAATGTGAAAATACCCATTTCTGATGAGGGTGATTGGTGGAGTAGACTATAGGATATTTATGCACTAAACAAATATAAATTTCCTATCTTATATTACCTCTATTTTTATTTATTATTCCAATAATTATCTATTTTAGAGGGAATTATTTATGAATTTTACATTTTTAAAGAGAGTGGTTTTATGTTGGTAAATATTTAATAACTCAATTCCCCTCTCCTCTTGAGTCATCGTGTAGCTCCTACTAGGAAAATAATAGTACTTGATTACAAAAAAATGTTTTCATGTTAAATTATCTTTAGAAAAATAGTGTTGGTGATAAAAAAAGGGTGTGAGATTTATCACCTTTTTCTTTATATAATAACCCCCACATTCACCCTATATCACCAATAAATAAATCAGTTGGTGTAAGAGACCCAGGTTTGGAGAATCCCTTGCTATTTATAAAGGATTGAACTCAATGAAGAATTTTATAAAAAATAGAACAATAATAAATGATTATAGGAGAAAAAATGGAATGGAAAATCTATTTCAAAATAATAAAGGATATGTGGAAGAAATATTTCACAAGAAATCGCCACTATTTTTGTTCCCTAGTATATATTGATGCATATTGAGTAATGTGGTGAATTAGTACTTACAGCTTCATTAATGAATAATGTCAAAACTATGGCCAATATTTATTAATGATAGGGACCATTTAATGGAGAACTAAATAAAAGCTTAATGTTCAATTATATCCTCATGTTCAAATTATTTTTCAAACAGATAGTTCATATGATAACATGAAAAAAGTTTATCCCTTATAAATTTGGTAGAATGTTTTTAAAAGGAACATAAATACTGAACCAATAAATGACACTTTTTTAGATAAATATACATGAAAAATTTATTTCATTTTATAGAACATAAAAGGATTAGAAAAAAGAAAAAGATAATTTTAGTAATTAAAGAGGATTTTCAAACTCCATGATGATTTTAAAATACTAAAATATTGATAGATGTTGATATATTGATTATTAATTCATAAGATCAATATGCATAATAATTCAAATACATGGGATTAAAAAATGATGGTAAGACTAATAATGAAATCATTTAAATTACATGGAACATATGAAAATCTTGTGTATGAAAGTTTATTCCTTCTGAAATACTCACCATTCCACTAATATATTTACAACAATAAAATTACATTATTTTCATTTATTTTCTTAAACATGAGTTGATATAATATATTTATGACATGATTGGAAAATAATGGGATCTCCTACAATCCAACATGGAAAATGTGTTAGGATTTAGAATCAATGTTTTAAAAAATTTATTTTTTAAGTTTTCATATTACTAAAATAATATTAAAGATTAGTATTAGAAAAAATTAAAGTATTGAAGAGAATATGGGTCCACCAATATAGAATCTAGAAATAATGATGATTCTACCATTAATCAAATGTCAAGATTTTGAGTTATTACATGACCATTTAGATAAGGATAGTGGTTTGTCGTATATTAGTGTGGGTAACCATATAATATCCTTAATGAAATGAATGTCATTGTATCATGTTTATGAAAAAAATACTAGATTGGATGACCTTTGTAAATGATCATTCAGTCACCAACACAATTAACAGGATGAGAACATATTTTTCTATGTAGTGTAGTGTTGACCAATGATGTACTTGGGACTTTTCTTGGGATAATTTTAATTTTTATTATTAAAATTGATTTCAATAATGTTATAAAGGAATTATATTGGGTGAATCATCTCTGATTTATAAAGGAAAACAACATCAATTTTTTATACCAATAAAGATATAAAAAATAATTAAAAATAGGAATACAATAATAGATAATGAGCATAGACTGGTGGGATAAAAATTATCCCTTACTAACACACTAAAACATTTTAAATAGAGAGTAAAAGTTAAAAAAGATAAACATAAAATCCAATTTTCAAGTAGAGAACCGATTTAAATCAGAACCTATTTAGAATTGATCACTCCGAAAAATATTAAGATTACTATCGGTAGAATAATTAAAGGATCTTGAATATTTAATGGTACACATTGTCATATCCATTAACATAACACTTAATAATCCCTATACTATAAGGGTTCGATATACAAATATGATAAAATTTAATTTTTTTTCAAAATTCTTTCATGTACTACTATTTAAAGAAATTATTATTGAATAGTTTGATTTTGGGATGGTGTAGTTTTTCGGAAATTTAAGGATTATAGAAATAAATAGATTAAAAATGAAATTTGATTAATAGAGTTGTCTAAAAATAAAAATTCATTTGTTGAATTCCATTCAAATCTAATAAAATCAACACTAAAAAGAAAACTGTGACCTATAAGTATATTTTGAAATGTAAAAATAAGGATATGTTTTTATTTTTTCCATTAAATGTAATCCTATATGTAAAAATATTTGATTAAGAAATTAAAATATAATATTTATATTGTAATGTTATTTATTTGTCTTTCATAATTTTAAAAAATATTCAAAAATTTTTATTTTAATAAATTACATATAATTTTTTTTATTTTTTATACAAATATATGGAATGTTCACAAAAAAACTACCAAAATACATTAAAAATAAATAATAATCATATAATTATGAATAGAGGATTAAAAATAGATTTTTAAACCTATATAACAATTTAAAGTATTTCAATTTGAGGAAAAGGGATAATGACTCTTCCTTACTAATAGATTTATGTAACATGCAGGTTTGCAAGAAATCCACATCTTCGTTAGTGAGGAATAGATTAACCTCATCTAGGATTCAATATAACATACCTAGGTTAATGATGTTCCAAATAGGTGGAGGAGATAAATATTGATTAAGTAGAAGGACAAGGTCGCACAACATGATATTCAGATGTGTAGATCAAGTGGGATTTCTTAAAAACAAATCATTTTCAGTCTATGTAAATTATTTTAATTTTAAATGTCATGATCATGTAAACTCAATATTACCAATAATGGAATCTACAATAAATAATATATAAAATATTAGTTACATAAAATATTATATATATAAAAAAATAAAGGAATTAAATATAGCTATACTGAGTCAGATAGCATTTCAACATAAAAAATATGAATGGAAATTAGGGAAATGAAATAATAACTATTAAGAATTCATTTAAAATAATGAGATATGATCTAGAGAATTATGAAATTAGTATTCTAAAATCACAAAAAAAATATGTTGGGCTATTTCGTCTTATTTTTTTAGTAACCCTAATGGAAATTCAATTAAAACATTGGATTCTTATGATTAAAAGTGTGTAAAAGTTCAAGATAAAAAATGCCATCCAAATAAGAGGATAAAAAACCAAACAATTTAATAAAAAATTGATTTATAACCATACTCTTTCAATAAACTTATTTTCATATTATAATTAGACTAAAATAGATTGTATTTAAGGTCAAAAAATAAAAGCGTTGGGGGAACTGGTTAGTCCATCAGCATAAAATTTTGTTTAATATTCACCAATGTTTTCTAATTCCACTCATCCTTCAACAAAGTACATGAAAGTAAAAAAATTAAAGACCTAAGGAAATTAACTTTCTAATATAGTAGTCCTAATATTGTGAAACATCAAGTAAGACAATGAATTATAAATTTACTAAGTGTTGCGAGCGCAATATTAATTCTATGGAATGAGTCAAACAACAAAAAATGAATACACACCAACCATAATGTGAGGCATAATCAACGGTGATATGTGAATGTCAATCAAAACAAATTTTACAGGATAATTATCAATAAAAAGGTAATTAGTAAAAAAATAGGTAGAATAAAACTTGAAAATAAAAAACTAATAGGGAATCAAATAACCTATCTTCCGCTTCTCCAAACACCTAGATATTAAATTTGAAAGAGGAAAAATGATATTGATCATCGATAAATGATATATATAATAATCTAAAATTCAAGGGTGTAGGGTGGGTGTATGTGACTATAATAATGTAGGACTGAGTGTTAATAAATATTGTATGTGTGGGGATGAGTGTTGAAGACATATGGAGAGGGGTGACATATGAGGAATCGATAATTGGGGAGTGCTTATTGGATTTTTCTATAATAATAATAATAAAGTTTATTTAATATTTTTTAACAGATTTTAAACTACATTTATCCTCTATATAATGATATAAACATATCATTTCCACTAATATATCTTTAAAAAAGTCTTGTTCACATCAATAGGATATAAATTTTTTATGTTTCTAGATCTCATAGAAATAAATATGATGTTATGGTCCCTTGATGTCATTCTCTAATTTTCTAAATATCTAAACTATGTCAGATGGTTAAACTCAAAAAATGATATTCTTTTTGGTACACATTATTATTTCTAGAATAATTGAATTAAATTAAAGAAAAATATTCAAAAAATGATATCCAAATGGTAAAATCAATTGTCTATTACCATTTTAGACATATCGCCATAAGATGATCACCCACTTAAATCAATAATTAGTATTCATGCCACCATTTTCATCATTTATGTTGGAATAAGAATCATGACACCTTGAACAGAGGTATGAAAAGTTCCTCTATGAAGTAAACAAAGGATGAACACGAACATCCATTCCCTACATGAGATTAATGATATAATTTAATTATTGTGGATTAGTATACGTTTTATTTTCTTACTGATGTAAAAATTTGAGACTGTTAAGGGGTGAGTATAATATATAGGGTTTGTAAAACCATTAAATTATGGTTTACCAAGTCCTATAGTTTTCATGGGGATTATTGGGTTCTTTTTTCTCCCAATAACATCCATGTTTTTTCTCATGATCAATTCATTCCATCACATAATAAATTATCTACTCTCACGGTGGATCCATTTCATGAAACAATGAATACTTTGTTCTCATAGTCAGTCAATTTTTTCTCATCATAGATCAATTCCATCACAGAATAAATAGTTTTTTTCTCACATTCAATCATTTTTCTCTCTTGATCAATCCATTCCATTATGCAATTGACAGTTTATTCTCATGTTCAATCAATTTTCTATAATAATCGATCCATTCTGTCACATGGTTTATTTGTTTTCACTCATGGTTGATCAATTAATTTTCATGGTATATATTTTTTTCATACTATTTCTTCATTCCATCACATGATCTATAATATTTCTCATGGTCGGTCCCTTATAACAATCAAACATTTCCCATGGAGTATTCCATCATGCTCTATCACACCATTTTCAAAGAAAATTATTTTTTTAAAACCCATATTTTTCAAAAATGAAAGAAAAATTCGTTTTATGGTAAAATAAATAATTTAAACCTTTATTAATATTTTTTTGAAATTCATTTATGTGTATTAAATATATTATTTTATTTCTTAAAACTCTATGGTTTTAAATGTTTTATTCAAATTGTTTTAAATGAAACCAAATTAATGGAAAATTAAAATCAAATGATTACAATAATAAAATTTGGATTTATTCCAAGAAAAATATATATCATCTTAATGTAAATGGATTTATTTCATTAATGTTTTCATTTGTTTCCTTTGATTAAGGACGAACCAAATATTATTCAAAAACATTGAGTGTTTTATGATTTCACTAGGATCCTCCCTTCTTATAATTCCATGTGTGTCTCCATCTCGATTCTAGATAAATATTCTATGGTATCATATCACATGTGAGGTTGTAGATTTTTTATAATTCAGTTAATAGTTTATTTTCATGTGTTATATTTTTGATCAATCCCTTACATTTAAAAAATCTAAGTGGAGGCATCATCCACTTTCACCTTTTTTGGTTCAAAATGTTTTTGAATTTATATTCAAGGGAGTGTATACATGTTCTCTATTCTTTTCTGCATATGTACAATTATAATGATTTTTTCCCATTAGGTGGGTGGTACTGATTAACTAAGGAATATACTAAAATATATAAAATTGAAAAAAAAGGGATGGATTTATTCACATATTTTATAAGATATTTTTTTATTACTAATTGATTATCATTATTTGTTATTGTAATTTTGTTTTGTGTGCATGTCATGACTGTTGTATGTTTTAAACCCATATTGTGGATTGATATACATTTCATGGATTATTTTTTAAACCCACCAATAATCAAAGGATTAATATTTATTTTTTGATAATAAGTTTTTCCCTTGTGAATCTGGATCTGTGATAAAATACCAATTCACAATAAGATGACTTAATGAGAAAATTATCTACAATTTAATTATGGGGAAATATGTTGTTTGGAAAAAATTTTATGTTCTCTTAGTTTATGTATTGGTGTACTTCTATTCATGTGTCCTTTTCATTGCTTGTATGATGTTGGTGGTGACCAGTTTAGATATAGGGAGTGTTGTGGGTAGTGTAACTATAATAATAGATAAAAGGGGTTATTGTTTGAGGAATTTTTGTATTGAAATAATAGTGATGGAATATGAGGTTGAGAAAAATAAAAATGGAAATGGTTTGGGTTGTGTTGGTTTCTAATTAATGTTTACTAGAATTTATAGGGAATAACTAGTTTAGAAAAGTGAATAATCATGAATATGGTGCAAATAAAAAGAAATTTAAATGTGGGGGTTGGATTAAGTGGTAGTTAATCTAAAAATCTAGAATATTGAGGAATTTGTAATTGAAATAAATGAAATTTCGGTCAATGTGTGGCTGTTTTGTAAATGGGTTACATCTAGTTAGTGACAGCATGTGGTAACATTTGTATTATATTGATTATAAGATGAATGTGATAAAATATTGATGTGAAACCTTTAATATAGGATTGTGTATTTTCTAATATATATATATATATATATATATATATATATATATATATATTTCTATCACTTTTATACATATCCCACTTGCATTGAGTACCATGTACCACCACCCAAATTTTCGTGGGTTTTTTCCAAAATATCCAGATAGGTAAGAATGGATGGATGATTATCCCCACATCCCCACTCTAATTTTGGTAGTGGTGCCAGGAAATGCCATTGATGGAGGTGTATCATAG
Source organism: Viscum album (assembly GCA_963277665.1). Classification (NCBI taxonomy): domain Eukaryota; kingdom Viridiplantae; phylum Streptophyta; class Magnoliopsida; order Santalales; family Viscaceae; genus Viscum; species Viscum album. Next base: position 1,833,073,170 of record OY728151.1, read on the forward strand.
TCCTTGTTAACAACATAGTTTGTGGAGATGACTTGTTATAAGATGACGTCTGGTATAGTGGGGGTTATGTGTGGTAGGAGGAGGGATTGAAGTTGTTTTCATTCATGTTCATGATATCCTACTGCCCTATTTGTGATATTGTGGATGGATGCAAGATGATCGGGAAATTCCATAATATATGTTCATGAGGACATTTATGTCCAAATAAGATGTTGGGACTTATAATTAGCTGAGGTAAGATAGTTTTCCCACTGACCAACATCAAAAATTAATTTATATATGCTGATGAGATGAAATATAATAGATAGGAGTATATTACATTTAATATTGGGACATATGAGCAGAAACTTAGCATGGAAGTGGATTTTGGCTGCCTTTACCAATGTTTTATTGATATTATCTTACTAATTGCATGCATTATTTTGTGAATGATATGTAGAGAGGCTGAGATGGATATATAACCTATTTTGGATCTTTTAGGTTCTACTATTTGTTTACTGGATCATTACTATGCAGTTTTCTGACGTTTAAGGGAGACTGTGGGTATGATCTTATTGAGTACACATTTCAAGCTCACCCTAGGTATAAGTAAACAATTTTACTAGTTTCTAAGAGGGTTTTGAGGATTGATATTGGAATTACTAGTGTAATATACCAACTTCAATTACCCATAGCTTATTTTTATTTTAATACATTTTTACAAGATGTGTTGGATAAAATCCCAAAGAATAAAATAGTTTAGAAGTCTTGGGTGACTATATATATACTTCATTTCTGAATTAAACTAAAAAATTTAAAATAAAACATAAAATTATTGCGAGAACCTATTTATTTGTTCTAGTGTATACCAAAAATAATTCTCAGATCTGATCTTAGTATTCCATGGAAATGAAAACATAATAACTGGTGATCTCAGATACTCAGTATGGTAAAGTGTATGGAAAAGTGTATCAAAGAATAAATTATGCGTCAATAATATTGAAGATTTAAACAATAATCAAATATTCCATAAATATAATGTTATAAAATTAGAATATATATATGGATAGCATATAACATAAATAATCACATGGATAACAATAATAAGTTAAATAATGATAAAATTCATAATTCCATATGTCATTATCTTTTCACCGAGGCCACATGGGAAAATGTATTACATTAATAGGTTACGTGTATACCAAATACCAAAAATTGATTATCTTAAGAGACCTAATAATGAATAGAGGAGATATAGAATACCCCATCAATATCATACAATTTCCAATGCATTTATCATATAAATTAAATGAATAATAATTCTATAAATATTTAACATAATCATTCATATTGAAAAACAAGAATTTGTAATGTTAATATTTCCCCAGTCAATCACTAGAGTAACATGATCATATTCCATAATGATTAATGTGGTGGGTGATATAATTAAATTATATCCCCAGAAATTTATTATATTTATCAATGGATATTAGAAAATATGCATATACTTTTAAAATATCACTAGAACATTTCATGAGGAAAATACCCTTTTCATTTTGAAATAACTTATTTAAAATCTAAAAATTTATAGAATATTAGGAAAATAATTTTCTTCAAAAATAACAATATAATAATTTAAAATAATATTGAATACAGAATAATATTCATGAAATTGGGGAAATCCATTCATGTTGTATGTGTTTAGACAAAGATTTTGGTCAAACCTATGGTAAAAATATCCTCCTTTAGAACATGACAAGAATATTCCTTCAAAATATTTTTATAGAAGGTGAAACATGTGTAAAAATTAATTTATTTAATCATTTTTATGTACTACGAGAAAACACCCTATACATATAATTTAGAAGCATGGGTATAGCCCCTAAATAGTGGTTGTAGGCCACCTATACCTACAGTTTGACCATAATGTGGGTATAGGCCACCTATACCAGTGGTTCTTAAACTATTGGTATAGGAAATTTAAATAGAAGGACCTATAACCAATAATTTACCAAACCATGGGTATAGGTACTTATTTTTTTTAAAAAAAATCCTCTCTGAGGGTTTGATCATAGCACCTTCCACTTACATTCCATTGACTTTACCACTATCCTACAACACATTTCTTATTGTTATAGTCCAAAATAAATAAATATAAATATATATGTAAATTTATAATTATTTCCATTAAATTATTTATTAGTATTATTATTATGGAAGAATATTGGGCCAACCTATACACACAATTTGGTGAGCTGTTGGAATAGGTCCTTATTAAAAAAACCTGTCGTCGGGATTTGTTCCTAGTAGTTTCTCTCTATATTCCAATGACTTTACCACTATCCTAAAACACGTTTTTTGTTATTATATTCCAAAACACACACACACACACACATATATATATATATATATTAAATTATTTGTTGTTATTATTAATATGTAAACATAATGGGCCAACTTATACCCATGGTTTTCTCAAACTGTGGGTATAGGTTTTCCTACAAAAAAATTATTGCGCAACCTATTACCACGATTTACAAAAATTGAGGGTGTAAGGGTGACCTAAACCCACAGTTTTTTTAAAAACCATGGGTAAAGTTCCTTCCTATGAAATTTTTTTTCCTCATAAAACATATTACCACTATTCAAAAAAATGTGGGTATATTGGTGACCATACCCACGGTTTTTAGAGAACTGTGGGTATAGGTCCATCCTATAAAAAAATTTCTCACGAAACCTATTTATGTGGTTTACAAAATCAATGGGTATAGGGGTGAACAATACCATTTTTTTATATCCATTGGTATATCCTTTTTTTCTATTTGTGAAGAGTAAATAATCATGAATTTTTTTTAAAGAAAATATAGACATGGAATAAAATGTTTCCCAATCGAATATAAAAACATTGCATATTTCCTTTAAAACATTATTTCAAACTTTTTAGTTGTTAGAGAGAGGAAAATGAAAGGAATGAATTAAATAGATAGATTTAAACAAAATTATAAGAAAATATATGGGGCATATGTTTACTATATCATATAATTATTCTAATAGAAACTTAAACATAAATAATATCTTATAATGATGAGAATTTAAAATAAACCCTTACTTTTGGTATGAGTTGCTTTGAAAGTGCCTTTTTCATCCTTTATAATACTTTAAAATTTATTTTAATTATATTATAGAATAAAATATATGATTATAATGTTATATAATTTTCTCTTACAACATTTTAACACCCGTTTACTAATAATTTATTATTAAAATCATCGTTTCAGAGTGTTACAAATTTCAATTTTTATGTATGTTTTTGTTAGGATGTTTTAGTCCTTGATTCTTGATTATTGTTCCATCATTTTCAGAACATTAAGTTTTTTTATCATTATTTTTAATAAATTTATCAAATTTTATAACAATTCCTATAAAGTAATGATAAAAAATAAATTAAATAAATTTGTGGAGATGGTAGTCCATACGTACACACTGGTGATGTTTCAATATGTTGATGGATGAAACAAATGAATGTTAAATAATAATTCAATTTTTTAGAATCATAATTATATCATAAGTGTCAAAATATATTTAGTAAGTATATCCTCATTATCAACCATATAATGAATAAATTTAAATTTAATCAAATAGCTTCATGAAGGCGGTAGTCAACATGTTCACATTAGAGACATTATTGTTTCCTAACAGATGAAGAGGTGAGAAGATAAATAATATATTATAATTATATAAGAATAATTATTTCATAAATATAATATATAGTCACTAAATCCATCATAATATTCATAAATGAAAGATAGTTATGGAAAATGAATCATATCACTATGTGGAGTCAATAGTCCGCACATATGCATGAATGATAATTTTAATTCTTATTTTTTCAAAAGGAGGAGGAAAATGGTTATACCATATTCATAATGACATATTATAAAATTAGTTATTCTAGATTCATTTTTTTATCATTGATAAAATAAATTTATAGTAATTAAAAGAATAAATAAATGTTGAAAGAGTCAGTAAAGATGATTACCAATTCTTTGAAAGACCTCCTTTGGAGAAACCCTATATCATTCTTATGAAGGACTTAATATAAGTAGTAAATATCTAGAATGAATTTAACAAATATAATAAGGTTTTTGGAAAGGTTTTTTCTGATATATAATGCTCAAAATTTAAGTAAATTACTATAAAACATTAAGTATTTCTGATTGAGGGAGGATAAGACGGTTCCTTTTATAAGTGAGCAGAGGGACATGCATGAAATTATATAAAATATTTAAAGAAAAAGAAGTCATTATCTTATGAAATTATAAATTAAAGTCCATTATATAGAATATGATATTACATAATATCTAAATACCTTCAAAAAATACAATTTAGACATGTTTATATTGAATTTTTTCCTTATCACTACATTTAACCTCCTAGAAAACCTATTTTAACCATTACCAAAGTGACAACTATTTACAAAAGGGACTATTAATAATGAAAAAAAATTATGTCGAAATTATTACCTAATATTAATTTTTATAATTCATAATTTTTAATCCATTTTTCTATATTAAATTTCTTCTAGTTACCAAAAATTAATTTTATTATATGTTTGAAAAACACAACAATACCCATATATATAAAAGGGATGATATTAAGAATAAAATGATTTGTAGAAAATAAAATTATAATTTTGTTTACAATGGAATAAATTGGATTGTGTGAACTAAATGTAGATTTTATTCTATTTTAATATAAACCAAATCCAAAAGTAACCTTGTAAATACATTATTAAGAGAGAAGAACGTAATAGAGTTTTTGTTTAAAAAAACATTACTTATATTTACAAAATTATAAGAATTGATTTTTAACTACAAAAATATATTTATATACTTAATTTAATACTTTATTAATATATATATTTCTATAAATAAGCATTCATAAACATCCAATTTATTCCTATATCATTATTATTTAATAAAGGTGATAGTTTTTTTGTAAAATTGGTATGTTCACTATTCACCCAAAATTTACTATTTCTAAAAAATATAAAAAATACACACTAATATACTTTGGACATGATTAATTATAATTTATATTCATTTATTTAAATTAAATTTATAAACTTTAGGAATTTAGGATTTAATCATATTCTTGAATAAATCTATGTTCATTTTAATATTTTTTCTTTAGAAAGAAAATATTTTTTCGAATAATAGAATATTAATTGTTGAAACTTTATAGGGGATCAGAGCTTCTATGGAGTCACTACCCTGGTTTCCATTATTTTTCATTTAGATACTACATTTTTATTTTTAAAATGTACATATGGGAGGGCTGTTTTCTTTTATATTATGTGGAATATTTTCATCATGGTTGTTTATCATCTCACTCAATACTTTCATATGATGAAGTTACTACCTCCAATTTGAGAGGTTTTTAATATCAATGATTGTCTCTAACCTGAGATGAACTAGAGATGGTACTTGGGCATCACTCCTTCACATCACCACTAGCCCAGGTAGGGTACCTATGGGGTGTGCGGGGGTTTTGACAAAGTGGTATCAATGAGAGTTTGAGGGATATGATGGATTTTGGAGTTAAAAAATGGTAAGTCTTGACTGAGTGATGTAGAGAAATAATGTTAGTTGGATATCGTGTATGATGTTGTAAAAGAGACTGACTATGAAATATGTGATAATGGCCCCCTTTGATGTCGCATAAGGACCTGATCTTACAGATTACCCTTACTGACATAATGTGGGTTATATGGTAAATACCATGGGTGTTGTTTACAATGTGCTTTTTAAAATTTGTAATTTAATAGGGTGTATGAAAAATTAGATGAATTTTTTTAATTTATCTAAATAAATTTCATGTTTTGAGGCTCAAGCTTCCTTTCATTGTGTTTTATTAGAGTTAACTCTCGATCATTGTTGGTGTGAAACTTATAGGGTGTATGTTCAGTAAGCATGCCCATAAAAACCTTGAAGGTCTGATCTAATAGAATTGGTTAAGATGTGGTAGACTGACATGTATTCATTCCAATGTCTAAGTCTGAAAAATTATGATGGGGGTGTCTTAAATCTAGAGATGGAGAATTTTCGGTAATAGATGAAGATAAAATTTAGTTGGATTTAGTCCCAAGGTTAGTGTAAAGTTACATTAGCATTCAGCTAGATGTGAGGAGTGGTTCACTAGTTGTGAAAACTATATCTTATAGAGGAGGAGGAGGAGGAGGATGTTTCTTTTTCATACTTTCACATGGTGTTTCTTCTAGAGTTATTTCTGTTGATGATTAAAGAAATAAATAGGAAGGAGAAATGATCTATTCATTAGTGGATTATAATCCAGTAAGAGCTCAGGTGTAGGTTTATGTATCTCTTAAATGTTTCTTCTCATCTTTTTAGGTAAGTAGTCCAAACCATGGTGTCTTCAAGAGTCAGTATGTCCAGTTAGTAGATATTCATTAACCCATATATTCTTCCTTTATATATGGTGGTGTAAATGATGATGTAAATATTTGACTGGATAAACTCATGGCGGTTCCTTGAGAGGCAGGTCATTAGATATTCTAAAGGAAAATTTCATCTGAAAGAGGATCATGTCTGTTAGGGTAGTAGAGGGTTTTCTCAATATGGAGTCCATCATAGTACTCTAATCTGTTATTTTCTAGGGTAGGTGGACCCTCTGTAATTATCAAGGGATTTGAACTCACATTTTATGACTGTATATATTATGGTCATTATCAATATAAATTCTCAAATACATAAGGACAATATTTTATTTATGGGTGATTCACCTTTCCAGCTATAGTAGAAGTATAGTTTCCCAACATTTTTTCATCATCCAAGAGGATATAAAGTTGGTAGAGGTGGGCCACATGATGGTACTCAACCCTAGGGACTTTGTCCATAGTGCTTCTATGAAGGTCATTAGTAGTGAGGAAGAGGATCTAGTTGTGATAAGGTTTGTTGAATGGTCATGCTAATGCAAAAATGGATATAGGTTTTATAAGGTATGATCTAATTATCATCAACTATAGTTTCTTCTTTGTTTGATACAGGAGCATCAAACTAAATTGTTTACCTAATGTTGATCATTTAATTTGGACTAAATCTGGTGAGGATTTGAGTACCCTTAGAATTATATACTCTATTTAGAGGTATGTATTGCTTATTTCTTTTGTTATAGTGGTGTAGACTAAAGGTGGGACAACATCTGTCAGTGGGGAGTTTCTTCATGTTATAGAGACAACTATATTATTATATTTTTTACATGTACTAGTTTTATTAAATACATGAAAATATATCTTGTTTATGGAGGGGATTCATGTTTTTTTATTTTGAGGGCCAAAGATTAGTTTTCTATGTTGGGATGAACTATCAAATGGGTGAAAGGTGTGTAAAACTTCTTCTATCATGGTGGAATTTTTTTCAATAGAGACCCAAGTGTTAGATATCACTAGAGTATTTGAAGATTTTCATGATGCATTATAAAATAAGTATATGTAACTACTCTCTATATGTAATGTTGAGTTTGGGAAAGACATAAAAATGGAAGAAACTCTAATTTCGATAGATCCTTATTATATGTAACAAATAGATCATCATGAGTTAAGACTCAAGATTGATGATTAATAGCACAGGGGACTCATCCATCCTAGTTTATCCCATTAGGGTGATCTAGTATTTCTCTTCATGAAGATGAATGGTAGTATGAGATAGTGCATGGGCTATCGAATGATGAAGTAGGTTATAGTTAAGAATAATTACCCACTCCTAATTGTTCAGGATTTTTTTGAAATGTTAAACGAAAAAATTTTGTATTTGAAAATATTTTATTTATATAGATATCACCAAATAATGGTGAATGTGGTGGATATCATGAGGAATAAATTCTAGTGAATATGTTGACCCTTCGAGTTTATGGTCATTTCATTTGGTGTCATGAGCACACCAGCTGTGATCGTGCGGCTCAAGAAATCTCTCTTCCATGATTTTATGGACTAGTTCATAGTCATATTCATCAGTGAAAAATATATATACCCAAGGTTTCCATAAGACCATTTCATTCATCTCACATTTTTCCTACAATTTATTGAACAACATATACTCAACAGATTGTTATCCTTGTGTAATTTTCATACACTATAGGTGAATTTCCTTGGAAATGTGGATTCTTGATAGGGTTTGGTACATGAAACATAAATTGTAAAGGATGTTGTTTCATGAGAAGTACCATGAATGGTACTTTGAAAAATAGTTTACATGTTTTTTAGGCTATTACTCAAGGTCTGTGTGTGAGTTACAGGATGATTTCAGATACTTGATGGCTTTTATCTAGACTAATCAGTGACAGAAAGATTTCAGATACCTGAAGGCAAGGATAATCTATTCCACTATGCTTTAGATGCGAGATGAAGGGAAGACGTTCAAGGACATTTGTGATTCATCCCTTATATGGATATAATTCATCTTTATGTAGTAATGGATAGTTATATCTTATAGGTTTAGGTATTTTTATCCCCAGAAATATAACTATTTCTGTAATGACATGAAGTTTGTTAAAGTAGTTTCTTTCATAAATATGTTGCAACATTACCTCTTCATAGGTATTTTGTGGTCTTCAATGACCAAAACAATCTCTCATATGTCTTCTCTGAATGATATTTGAACCTATGTAATTAGAGGTGGATGGGGTTTCCATAAGATTATGATTTATATATCTTCTAAACCCTAGTAAATGGGGATTTATTCACTAATGTATTGAGCAATAAGTCACAAAGATCTATTTTTTGGGAGACATTGGATTCCTAGAAAGGGATCTAACATCTTGAAGTGTTGAATATTAATATAGAAGTTTTCAGTGGTAGATGATTTCTCTATCTGATACAATGGAATCATTTTTGATGTTGTAGGTGGAGGGGTCTCATTAGGGTTACTCAGAGGTGGAAGTGATTCAAGATCATGTTGGTTATGGTGATTTCCTAGAGAGGTGGATAGATGGTTTCCATAATCTTGTATTTTTCAAGTATAGAAGTTTGTTTTATTGTCCATGTGTTAGGGAATTATTTGTGATTTTAATATTTTTCAATTATCAGTGCATCTGGGAGTATCGAAGAAGTATTGTGATTTGAGGAGGAAACTTTGGTTCCCTAGGATGATGCCTTCATTGGAAGAGATTGTGGAATAATGTATAGTTTTTCGACATGTGAAAGAAGATAAAAATATTCCTGGATGTTTTCTACAACCCCTGTATGTCCTTGAATAGATGTGAGAGGAATCCTTGATGAATTTTTTCACTACATTACACCAAGCATAGGGAGGCCGTGATTTCATTTCAGAGATCATGGAATAAATAACATTGTAAGACAATTTATTTTAAATTAGGTAGTCAATTATCTTGTATTATTGGGTAAAGTGGTAAATGGAAGACATTGTGATATTACCAGGGGTACCAAATATTATAATATATGATGAGAATTCACATTTTCCCTAATAGGTATTGAGAGGATTTCAACATGATTTTGTATTTTAATTACGTCGTAATACTACTTTTCCATCTATAGACAAATGGCTGGTAAAATATAACCATTCAAACATTGGAGGATGTGTTTAAATATTGAATCATAGATTTTGGTTAATCATGGTTAAATAATATAACATTGGATTAGTTTTCTTACAATAAAACATATCACTCATATATCAATATGGCACAATTTGAGGTGTTTTATGGGTGTTTTTCTCATTCTCTATTGTGTTGGTCTAATGTAGGTGAGTTACCAGTGATTTATGATGATGTGGTGTAGAGAAAAATTTAAAAGTCTATATGTTTTGATCTAGTCTAAAGGAATAATATGAATTATATAATTTCTACATAGATAATTGGTGTAGGACCTTAGTGTCTGAGGTCAAAGACTATGTGTTCATTGAGGTTTCCCCTTGTCATTGAAAATAATTCATTAGTCGAGGGGGTAAGTTTTCCCCTACATTATTTTTTATTTTGATGAGTCAGATTTCATTATTGAGGTTTATTTTTAATGAACTCCTTTTGTGGTTTTATTGGGTTCACGACATATTCTACATGTCCCAGAATCATCATTACCATTACCATGACTCTCATGTCATTGATTAGGGAAAGATTGAAATCAAGGATGAAATGATGTTTTTGTAGTAGACTGTTTAGAAACATGATTCTTAAGAGGAGGTTTTGTGTAAGAGTGTTATCCCCTTTGTTTTTATACTATGGAGGTATGGTGTAGGGGAGGAGAGTACTTGGTATTGGGAATGTCAAATGTGTTCTCTATACCCTAAATTATTTTGATGCTTCACTTGTATCCCTTTTGTTGAGATTATATGATTTACATTATTCTTTATATGAATGTAATGATCAAATTTGGTTGATTATATCACACGAATATGAATTTGGTTTCCCCTATGTGTGGATGTGTTGTTATTATCATGAGACTCATGAGAGGTATCTCATTGGTCTCTATCATGACCATTGATACATTTTTCTCGGATGATTTTTTTATTCACAAGGATGTGAACTTTTTTGAGTGGTTTCTAATGTAATTACCTAGGTTCGTGGAACTTTTGATTTGTGGTTTCTCAAGGCCTATATGTGTTCAGTAGTTGTTTAGGGTCTTCTCCCCAATTAAAATTTCTACATTTGTTCATTTATTTGATCACTTCCATATTTTTTTAGATCTGTTTCTCTTATGGTTGGTCAATTCCATCACACGATCAATATTTTGTTCTCACATTTTAATATTTTTCTCTCACATTCGATACTTTACTTTTCACGATTGGTAGTTTTATATCACATTCAATCCATTACTTCACATAGTCCACAATTTTTTCTCATAGTCAATTGTTTGTTCTAATGGTTGATTGGTTTTTTTCATGGCCAATTCGTTCCTCTACACAATCAATAGTTGTTTACATAGCTGATCCCTTATAATGATCAATTAATTCCCATTATTAATACTTTCATAATCAATCAAAGAGTTTTGAAAATTTTCTACAATTTCTAAATACTCATACTCTTTTACAGAAGCATAAAATTATTTTTAATATAAAATAAAAATAATTAATGATTATGTAATTTTTTTTAAAATCAATATTTTGGGAATTAAAATTGGTATTTTAAATCCTCATACCCACAATTTTAAATGGGTTGGTTCACTTGTTTTTAATGAAACCTAAATAAATAATAATTAAAAAATGATTATTGACCATGCTAATCATCAAAGTTGATCCAAGATATGTATCTAGAAATATAATGTTAATGTATATCTTCTGGTCGATTATTTTTTTGTTCCCTATGAGTCCAGAGGAACCTTAACCATGTTCTTTTTCATTTAGAGTAATACACTTTCACTCATATCCATCTTGCATACGATTTGAGATGTGTTTGGAATCTTGGTTCCCTCCTTATTTTCTATAGCAGTGTTTTAAATATTTGGTACGATATTTTTCATTTTTTACTACCTAATTTTTTATTATTGTGTTATTGGTCACTCTATTTCCTTCATGAAATCCTTTTATATGCATTTTCATCTTTCCACCTATTTTTGGTTCAATGGGTTTTGGAAATTCATTTTGATGTATGGTATTATTTTTTCTCTTATTTTGTGAATCTATGGAAATAGTAAACCATATATTCTAGATGGTTGGCAGTATAGATTAACTAATAAAAAAAATTAAGTAGATTAAATTTAATTACAGTGGTATGTGTTTTATATGAATATTTTACTACATTTCTTGTTATTCTAATGTAATGATCATTATTTGGGATTATAAGATGTTGTTGTATAATTTTTGGGACTCTAATAAATTAAAAACCCTTGTTATGGATTGATAAACCTTTTTTATTTTTTGTATAAACCAACATATCATAAAAAAGTATTAAAATTTATATTTGGCTATGAATTGGTTTCCCATGTGAATCATGAATAATATGAAAATATGAATGCATGAGAAGAGGATTTAATGTGAAAATCCACTATAATTGAAATCTGATAAAACATGTTGCTAGAAAATTTATTGTTGTGTGCTGATATAGTGCTTGTTGTTGCCATGTTTGTTGTTTATCCTTTGTGGGGTTAGTATGATTTTGGGGGTGACTTGCAAAATTGTGGGGTGTGTTGTGGAAAGTGGATGTGTGATGGTAGTTGTAATGAAATATGTGTTTTTTAATAATAAAAATTGAAATTATGTGGGCATTCTTCTAATGGAAGAGGGTAAGAATTTTTATGGGATATCTAGTTTAAAAATTCAAATAATTATGAATAGGATGAAATTAAATGGAAACACAAACATGGGTTTGTCCTAAATGGTTTCTAACATAATAATATGGAAAAGATGATGAATCTATATTTGGATTAAATGAAACTATGTGGTTTGTTTGGTAGATTTGTTGATTGGTTGATATCTAGTTAGTTCCAATGTGTCGTAATGTTAAAATAATGTATGTTTTATAATGAAGGTGGTGAAGGTGATAAAGTTTTGATATGGAACCCTTAGGCTAGGATTGTGTCATGTTTGGTATGTATCTATGTTTGTTATTATATTTTTAACAATATTTATATACCCACCCAACCTGTTTTGAGTACTATATAATGATAAAAATATGTTTCATTGGTATTTTTCATGATACCCAGAGAGTGAGGAATAGACTGTTAATTGTACACTCTTCACCACTTTTATTTCATTAGTAGTATCGAGCAATGATATAGTCGGTGGAAGAGCTTAGGCCTTTATAAAAACACAGTTGGTGGAAAGTATCATTGATGACAGGATATTTTATATAGTGGGGGTCATGCATTGTATTGGGAGGGAATATGGTTTATTTCCTACAAGTTCATGATACCCTAAAACCTTGTTTCTGATTTTGTAGATGGATGTGTGATGATGTGGTAGTGGCATATGAGATATGCATGATGACATTAATGTTAGAACATGATGTTGGGCCCCATAAGAATTTGGTGTTCGAAGGGTTGAGACCCAACACACATCAGATATAAATTGATATGTGGTGATGATATTACATGGAAGTTATGGGAGCACAAGATATTTTATATTTGGGTGTGCAAGAAGCAACTCTATAGTGAAGTGGATACTGGGTTACTTTAAAGATGATTTCTTGATATTTTCTTACTACATTCTTCTATTTTCTGGTGAGAAAGAGATGGTGAGGATGGGAAGGATAAATGAATTTTTTATGACCTTATTGGTTCTAATTTTTATTCACCATAGAAAGAATATTATCTTAACAAATTTTTGTGGCATATCATGTAACACCCGGAGTTTTTATTATTTAATTTTTTTTCAAATAAATTAAAATTCATTGTAGACTTCTGTTACATTATGGAAAATATTATCTATTATTTAAAATATACTAAATGTTAATATTTTTCTACATGATACATTTATGTTACCTCATGGTACACAAAATACTATGTTTGAGATGTGTTACACAAAACTCTGAGTTTAGCTTTCGCTATATGTTAAACCGAGTTTAGACTAAACATGACAAACTTTTATTATATTTATAAACTGGATGTTGGAATGGTATGTATTAATAGTATTAACTAAAATATTAAAATACGGTTTAAAAATGATTATAATATGTATTATTTGGAGACCAATTAACAATAAATGATAATAAACCCTTCTGAAAATATTGGAAATCACCTTCTGGAAAACTATTTTTAAGTAATCAATGATATTTTACCTCAATAAATTAATTAAACCAATTTGGGAAATTATTTTAATTTCAATAACATATTTTATAGTAAATTTTAGTTTTAACATTCATCATATATTTTTTATAGACAATATATGAGAATAAATCTAACTTTATGTTTAAAAGTTTATTTTTTCAAAAATGTAGTTTTCTCCCTTTGATGGAGACTCATTTTAAAATAGATTTTTGAAAAATTTAAAAATATAATTTTAAAAATAAACGTAAAATTTTTAAATATTAAAATAATATATATATATATATGTGTGTGTGTTATTGTTTATTTTTGAAAAGTAATATTTTTGATGTATAGTAAAAAATTTACTTAATTTTAATTTAATACTATATTTTTTCTATTAATTTATTTATATAGATAAATTATATTTTAAGGTGTTTTTAAAGTTAAAATAGATAAATTATATATCTACTAATCTAATATATTTCATTGGAATAAATTTCAAATTTACATTGGATATAAAAACATTGGAAAAACATCACTTTAAAAACCCGCTTTCCCGTCACGTAAGTAGGATTAATTTTAAATAAAATTATAGCAAATATGTGATTTTAATTTGTAAAAATATATTCCATATTTGGAATCATCATAACTTATAATGTAAAATAAGGTCAAATAAATTTTTTACCGATGTGAACAGTGAATTAAGTAAAAATTAATGATATTAATTAAGGAACAAATAAAGTCACTTAATTTTTAATGTTAAAATATAAGGTGTAAAAAAGACACAACACTTGTATGAACCTCATTATATGGACATAATTATTCAATTAAACTTCTATTATCTATTTTTTGGTGTTATTTAATCCACCCTTTAGGTAAAAAATGGGGAACACCTAACTTTTTCTCCAAAATTCCAAGTGTGTCCTCTACCCCACTTATAAAAGGAAACCATATATCCCCCTTCATCACACCTCTAAAAGTAATTTTTTTTGTAAAATAACTTCTTAATTCACTCATAATAATCCTTACCCGTATTCTATAATCATTATCTTTGGAATAAAGAAACCCTTTCAAGGATTTAGAACAATATTAAGGTGGATATCCAAGGAAGAGGTAATGATCTAATTAAATCATTTTCATTTTATTTCCTGCACCTCCTAAATAATTTACTATTATATCATGATTATATAATAAAAAATATATTTAATATACTTATATGTTTTTATGATAATGTTATAACCTAAAAATCACACACATAAATCAAATGGGATACACAATCATCGTTCATGTGTACGACCAACCACCACCTTGCGAATCACTGTCATTTGTTCTTCTGTTACAACCTATCAAGGTTAGAAATAATTATGGAAATACTATTTATATATGATTTATATTATATTTATGATGTTTTTATTCTTCTTTATTTATTAAATAATTCATACGTTCATACTTCACATTTGGCAGGAATACGATAACATCATTTGTAGACTTGTGGACTACCATCTCCTAAAAGTGAGGTGATTCATTAAAACCTTACATAAAATGTATAAAGGATGAATTTAATAAATATATATATATAAGTCATTTTAGTTATACTATAATGATTATATATATATAACATTTACTTTTCTTACATTTAATATGATAAAGAAAACAGAAACAGCTTTCATGCGTACGTACAACCCACCACCTTCATGGATCATTTATTTTTTGTCTTATCTCTAAATTTGTTGGGTTGTTAAAAATAAATAAATAATGAATATATGTTATATTTAGATAATGTATTACAGTCTTAAAATGATTAAATAATGATCAAGGTAATCTTACCATAAATAACAAGTCAAAACATATATTAAAAACAAACAGATTGTTACCCAAAAATGTAAATTTAACATGGGATTATTAATAAACATGTAATATAAAGTTAAAAAAATAATATATGGTAGGAAATATATGAATATGGTTCTATTATATATTCATAATAAACATATATTAATTATATAGGAGGTTCGAACATGTATGATGGAAGTCAAGACGTAAGGTAAGGGAATTCATCTCACTTTTAACATTCCTATGACACATACCACATTCACCAGTAATTTATTTTTTGAGGTGTATACTCTACCATTTTACATTTCATATAAAAAATATACCTCATTTAATGATTATTAATGTTTCCTTTGATGTTATTATTTTACAGGGATTATCATTCAAAATTTACATCAGCAATATGGTATATATTTCTCAAATTTCTTTCTTAGAGATGTATGTTATGTTATACACATTTATTATTTCATGGTGTGTATATAAAACCATTTTACATTTAAAATCATGGATTAATTTACCCTCATAATATTATTAGTTCCATTTTATTATTATTCATTCATGAGGATTACAATTCAATTTTACCCATGTAGGAATGATTTTAGGTTTAAATCTCATCACTTATCATGATTATTTATAACTATGTTTCTGATGATAAAATCTTATAATCCACCTCAAAATATTTCATATGAATTTTTTTATCTTTATTTTATTGAGTATTTCTTCAAAAAATATTACCAATTCCACCCTTTTAACTTAATATAATTAAAAAACTATTTTCAAGAAAATAAAATATATTTTTCTCTTTGGTCAAGAAAACTATTTTCTTCCCAGATCATGTTTACTAAAAATGATTTCAGTTTATTAACTAATATTTAAATATAAATTTAAAATATAATTATTTCAAAAATAAAATTTATGTATAAATATTGTTTTAAATTATTTTAAAGTATATCATTATATGTTTTCTTTTATATCTTCAAAGAAAAGGGTTTCAAAATGTTTTATGTTTTAAAAAGTGTATACTATTGAGGGAAAATATTTACCTCAAGAAATATTTTAATTTATTTTCAAATAATACCTTATAGGTTTTAATTTTATTTTAAAAGAAAAGTATTTCAAAAATTATTTATGTTTTAAAAAGATCCTTTTCAAAGAAATGTTACTTTCCAAAATAAATGTTCCAAATGACAAATCAAAATTATATTCCATATAATATTACATCTGTTGATGATATATATTTTGTACATGGTATATGATCAATAATACCATTAATATTCCTTCTCTAAATGGTTTATGATTTAAGTAATGATGTTTATGAAGCATGTTTCTCATCCACAAGTTAAACCATGATAAATGATTAGGTCACAAACCAAACTAGTTTGCCATCTGACCTGGCGCCTAACCCAGTCCATGGTAACGACCGAGGGGTATTCCCGATCCCCACAGGATTCCAAAAGTTCCTGGCTATCAAGAACAACATCAGGGAATGATTTACTCGAAATAAAAATCAAAAAACAACTAAAATGATAAATACAATAAAACATAAAATAGAAAACTGGTCAGGTCCTTAATCTATGATCAAAATTAAGGTTTTCAACTCCACTCAAAAACCAAAGGGAACTAAAATAAAGATTGAAAACATAAACTCCAACACAAACCTCTGTATAACATTATGAGGCATATCCCCAAGATACCAACACTAATCTACATGAGGAAAATCATCACCAACTCAATCCACCAACGCTGAGCACTAAGCATCATCCAGAGATCCAAAAAGAACAAGGTCTGAATAAACCTAAAGGTGTATGTAGGGTATGAGACAAGACACCATTATGATACCACCCGATAAAAATATTACATGCCACAACATCCAAGAGATAATTTAATATGCTTATTAGAAATCCTAGTTTTAAAACACTTTTATAGAAAACATTTACAAGCTAAAAGTTAATAAGAAACACTTGAAGAAAAACTATTTTACAAAATATGTCTTATAGTGGAGTATAAAATTTCATAAAAAACACATACATACTCAAATGGTCCTCCGTATACCAACATAGGGCACCATGTACCAAATATTAGAGTACCGTGGGTAAATCCCCTGAGGTAGCTAGCACGTGTGGGTTCCTAGAGACATCATACCATGGTGTAAGTGTGCCATAGGAACCACAAAAATCTATATTCTCTTGAATGAGCCACTAGTAAGGGAACTTAGCCATAACCAAGTGGTCTCCAGTCATCAAAAAAGTTTAGTTAGTGTTGTAACATCAATCATGCTAGAAGAAGTCATGATGAACCCCTTATGTATAATCTAGGGTACTAGTCATAATCTACCCACCTTGGTACCTAGGGTTTTCCATTGTGCTCAATCAAGTTCCACATTCACATATCACACACACCACCACTTTCATAACTAATGTCAATCATGTCAAAAAGTCCACAACTTAATGAAAAAAACCACTTTTAATCTCACACAAGACTAATACCTTTTTCAAATACAATTTCAAATTATAAAACTTCATTTGGATTGTCACAATAAAATCACAAAATTAAAATAAACTAGTTTAATGGAAAATACCCTTTCTAAATCCACACCAAATTAGTTTTCAAACATGATTTTAACCTTCCATATAATTTAATAAACCATGAAGAAAATTTTACAAAACACATCTAGTAATGTAACCCAGCATTACGCGAAAATATCCACTAAAACCCGCTTTTATCAATAAACAGTCACCAACACAACCTCGAAACATAATTTTTGATCACATAGATTTTAATATACTAGTTTCAAAATCAATAAAACACTACCAATTGAAACAATACGATTTTTCAAAAGTAAAAAAACTCAATTTAATGTAAGAGAGCCACATTGAAAATCAAACAGACACTTAGTCTTTTTGATGACCACTTTCACACTGCCCATGTAGTTGAATAAATCAATAAAACAATTTATGAAACACTTCCAAATAAGCAAAAAAATCGACACTAAAAACTCCCATAGTTTCATATCAAAGCACCACTTTAAAACCATCTACACGTCATAACTATAGAAAAACATGATTATTATCTTTTATACAACTTAAATAAACCTTCAAACATTTATAAAACATGAAAAAAAATAATAACTTGACTTAATGCAACATCACACACAAATTCATATTTAGAACGTGTTTTCAAACCAAACAAAGACCAAATCCTTCCAAAAAACTAGTTTCTCATTGCATGCATATTCAAGTAGATCATTCCAATAATTAATAAAACATTTCTACTTGCACAACAATTGTATACACTTGAAATAATCTATTTTTTTTATTTAAAACACTTTCAATCTATACGCATATCAAAACCATTCAAAAGCAATTTTCTCTGCACACACATAAACCATAGAACACATATTAACACTCCATCAAGCCTTTGAAATTCATTATGATGAATTTATAAGCATAGAAACACCTACCTTTTATGGATAAACATCGATAGAATTGTGTGGAACTAAAACCACACCTCAATTAAACCCTAAGAGTAAAAGATGAAACCAATAAAGACAAGATTAAACATTATTCAACTCTAAATCTAACACCCAATCCACTGGGAATATAAACCACCAAATAAAATGAGGTTAAACCCTAGATTGGAGGATGGAATTACCCGAAGGGGTTACATTTGAAAGGATGAGAAACACACTGGGGAGGTGCTCTTCCATGGGGAGTAGTGCCCTGGGCCTGGTGTGTCGCGTAGGGAAAGAAACTGGATAATGAGGTTGGATGGCCGGAATGCGGGGCACAATAGGGACAGGACGAACGAAGTGGGAGGTTTCTGACCATGGGGGAGGAGCGATAGGACGTGGAAGGCCAATACTGATGAGGCTTTGCAGGAACGAGACAACCTTGAGGCAAGGGCAGAATGTCCAAGTGAGGGAAGAGGGAGGCAGTAGCTTGAGATGTTAGCTGAGAGGGCATGCACTGGGTGGGAAGTGTGACAGGAACTAGGGGGAGGAGCTAAGTGAGATAGAGGAGACAAAGAGAGAGGGGTGTGATAGGTTGTGGGATAGAGAAGGGTGGGTCCAAACCCTAATAAGAAAAGAAGGAAAATAATAATCACAATAATAATAAAAAATAAATAAAATAACTTAATTAACATCAATAATAGTAATAATATTAATAATAACATCTTAATAAAATTAATCATAATAATAATAAGAATATTATTATCAAATATAAATAACATTATTATTATTATTAAAACACACTATTTTACTCTTTTGTTTTCTTATTAGTTAATTAGTTAATTATAATTTATGGTAATAATAATAACAACAATAATGATATTAATAATTTTTTAATAAAAAATAATAAAAGCTGTAACAAACTAACATAATATTAAGAATAATAATTTTTTTTACAAAATCAATAATAAATTATTAAATTTTATATTCTTAACACTAATAGTAATAATATTATTATTATTCTTAAACAAAATTATTATTATTATCATTAAAAAATTCCTAAATTTTATTAAACATGTATTTTTATTTTTTTTCTATTTCATTATTCAATATTATTTCATTATGCCTTAATGTTTTAACACATGTTGAAAATCGGGCAGGTTGCACGGTCTATAAAACATGGCATGCCTCTGCGCCCGGGGACGCTAAACCCAAAACATGCATTTTTTTCAACAGAACTCAAAAATATTAAACCATGGATCACCCAAAACCCAACGAAAAAATCACCTGGCTAGAAAATAAGAAAAATAATTAATTTTAAAAAGATGGGGTTTATTAATTCTCCCCGCCATAAAGCTTTCCGTCCCTAAAATCAATAACAAAGGAGGAACCCCCAAAGAAGAAAATGATACCCTCCTTAAGATTTAAAGAGGATCACTACAAAAAAGGGTAAAAGTAGAAAATGCACAATTCTAAAAGAAAGTGACTTAAATGAAAATCTCAAGTAACCCATAAAAACATTTGGATAAGTGTCATCCACCTTAAATAAATTAAACACCTACATTTGATTGGTCAAGGATTTTAATTTTCACACCCATATAATGAAATCCTTCAAATTGAAACATGTTAAAAACTACTACATAGAAATCATACCAATTTACCAAAGTAAACATTTAGAACCAAGAATTTCTACAAGAAAACCAAAATATCATCATGGGGATTCCCAAATAGACTCCCTACTATTAGAAACCATAAATCCCCTAAGACAAGTACCAATTGACTGACATGGGGTGTCCTGAATGGTCTCACTAGCATTAGGAAAAGGCCCATAATGATTCATTCTGGACACATATGAGTGAGACCCACCATGGGTATCCCTACCATTAAAACAACCAAAAGAATCACGAACATTGAAATTCCTGTCAGTGACCAAACACACCAACACAATGGGCGGGGAGGAAAGGGCCCAACTATCAGGGCATCAAAATCCCAGCTAAAGGTAAACCAACTTCTTTACATCCCTGGATGATCACTAATCAAAATTGTGACTGATTTTCCCATACAGACCTCAGAAGGACTAATTAATGATATTATATCTGGTGGGAAACATCAAATGGTACTTTAAGGTATGAGAAGACCAAGCCTCTTCATAGCCACAAGAATCCTCACGCATCCAAATAGGTCATTCAGAATGGAACAACCACATGAAATTATTTAAACTACCTTAAACTTCAACACCGATGATAGAAACAAGATTGGGGTCCTATAAACTCTCAGAGTTCTTGACCATGTTCCAACATAACTTCGAGGCCTATGGATAGATCATGGGTTTTTTTAAGCATCACCCACATCACAGTCTGGAATTCAAGTCCCCCAAATAGAGCTTCTCCTTTTTGTTCCACACGCTACCATACAACAACCGAGGAAACACTAACAATCATAACACACAATGACATCCATGTGATCCCATGAGGAAAATCCACCAAATCATGCGTTTAGATGATACACATTCATAAAATTTTCAACATAACCAATAAACTAAAGAAGGATAGATTAAAAAAAACACTCCCCTTTGAACAGAAAAATTAGAACTCCCTAAGAGGAGAAAACAATCCTATGAAAACAGGGATTCCTAAAGGATTATACTAAATCAACCCTTGCTCTTCAAAGAGAACTCACATTGCAAGGCATCACCAAACATGAAACTTCTTACCGATGAATGAACTATAATCCTTTCAGGACATCGGTCAACACCATTAACTACGAACCACCTTCACCCTCCCCCTCTATAATTCCATTCACCATTTTCAGGTGGACCTCCTGACACAACAGTGTCAAAATTCATACTAGAATACTCAGACTACTGAAGGAGACCAAAACTCCCTTCAACTCCCCTAGTGTATGTCATGTCGTTGTGAGAGGATCTGCTTAACCGAAAAGGATAATGGATAGACATAACACTATCACTCAAAAGGTAGAGTCCATACATTAATCAACTGAAGGGCAAGCCAATGGGGATTTTCCCATGGCCACACTTAAATAATATGTTAATTATTTTGGGGGTCATACACTTTTCATGAAATAAAGACATGGACCCAATCCAACTGGTCCAATGGGAAAGACAAACTGCAAGCTTACTTTACTTTTATTTTAACTTTTTATTAAATCTGTAAATAAGAACATCAAAAAACCTTCTAAAGGAGGACAAAAGTGGTGTATACCCAGAGCATCCCCTTATATCTCTGTCGTACAATACACAAGGTTGGAACTTAAGTTAGCATATATCACAAGAGTATCAACAGGATTCCCCAACAGATCAAGCATGTCAGCAGAGAAATTACCTTTCCTAAAAATATGGTGATGGATCTATCCATATTTAAACATTGTGATGCACCTATGAACCAGACAAATCATGTACCATGGATCTTCCTAGAATTTCTGAATAGAAGAAAAACTGCAAGCAAACACTAAATGTGTAGCGGGGACCACTACAAGGGCTTCCAGAAGAACTTTTCAAAAGAATACACTTACCACACATTTTCACACCCACATACCGATGATAATTCAAACTCAAAACAAAAATCATTAAAAAGGATTATCAGCATGAAATGACTCCCATGAAACATTCCAAAAATGAAAGGCACTCCACATAATCACCGGTTAATAAAAAGCCAAATTTTTCTTTTAACATAACATTTTCAAAATAAATGAAACTGGTGGGTTGCACAAACTCCAATGGTATACCATGGGACTCACACATGAATGTTCCCATGTCACCCTGGGCACCCACCTCATTTCCATCTATGCACTCATCTTCTCGTACCATTGACCATTTCCCTTTCTATATACACAGATGCATGTGGTTTCCTATGAGAACACCAAGGATCAAAACCAAACCGTTCCATTTTTCAAAACCAAAACATTCAACCCACACTTTTTAAACCATACACATTATTTTATTTTTAAAGAACTTCATTTCAAAACATTTTCCCAGGAAAAATCATTTTTACTTAAAGAACATATTTCCATGATTTCAAAACAAAGAGATGAGGAACAATAGAAGAAGAAACTAGTGTCCGTAGGTGAATGTGACTTATGGTTGAAGTTCATACACTAATCATGCTACCACAATGAAGATTATTCTAGGACATTGTCCTTGGCTCCAAATAGCATTCCAGGACCTATGATCTCACTGAGAAAATAGACCCCACTCCCATTCAATTTACCACTAAATAATATTATCCACAAGGACCAAATACATTGGAAAACCTCAACTTTCATGGGGACCCCGAGTCCCGCCTTGAGGTGTGCTGGTCAGGAACCTTACCTGTAGCTAGAAAATCGAGTCCTAAAAAACTGTCTTCGAACAATCATGAAACTTTCCAAATAACAAAGACCCAAAAAGGAATAACAACCATTGATACCATTTTGTCATGAACCAAGAAAGGTCGCCATCTCACCTAGTTCCGGACCCTGTCCGCTAGAAGGCCTAAAGGTAATTCCCGATCCCTATGGGCTGGAAAATGTCCCATGCATCAAAAACAACAAAAGGGAACAATTTACTTGAAAGAACAAATAGAAAACAACTAACAAGATAAATAAACTAAAATTGAAAACAGACAACCCAACAGGTCCTTATTCTAAGATCAAAATTAAGGTTTACAACTCCACTCAAAATCCAATGGAACTATAATAAAAAAGAAAAAATAAAACTACAACAAAAACCTCCAAGAAACTTGAGGCGACACATCCCCAATATACCAAAACTAATCTTCACAATAAAAACCATCAACAACCCAAACCACCCTCACTAAGTGTAATGCCTCAACATGAGATACACAATGAACATGGTCTATATACACCTAAATGTGTATGTAGGGTGTGATCCAAGATCCTAGTAGGATATCACCCAATAAAAAGATACCATGGAACTACATCCAAGAGACAATTTAAGAGGTTTATTAAAAATAATTATTTTAAAATTATTTTAAGGAAAACATTAACAAGTTAAAAGATAAAAATAAACACGAGTTGAAGAACTATTTTACAAACTCTATCTTAATGTGGGAAAGAAAATTTCATAAAGAACAAAAACATACTATATTTTTCTTTTATATACTGACGGAAGGCACAAGTTCACGAATAGTAGAACACCATGGGTAAATCCCCTGAGGTAGGTAGAACGTGTGGCTCGCTACAGCATCTTACGTTTGTGTAAATGTGGAATAGGAACAACAACAATTAACATTATCATGCACGAGCCACTAGTAAAGAAACACATCCAAATACTAGTGGTATCTATTAATCAAAATGGTTTAGTTAGTGTTGTAATATCCCTCATACTAGACGAAACTGGGATGGACCACATACGTATCATCAAGTGTACTAGTCTTAATCCTCCCACATAGGTACCCAGGGTTTTCACGTGTGTTCAATCAAGTACCACAATCACATATCACACACACCACCACTTTCATAACCAAATTCATGCATGAAAAATTTCCCCAATTTCATGAACAAAACTTCTTTTCATCTTACACAAGAATAAGGCCTTTTTAAAATAAATTTACAAACTATAAAACACCATTTGGAATGACACTAAAATGGTACACAATTAAAACCAACTTGTTTATTGGATAAGACCCTTTTTCAATCAACACCGATTTTTTTTAAAACATGATTCTCACCTTCCATATAATTTAATAAACCATGAACAGAATTTTACAAAACACTTCTAGTAATGTAACCTAGATTTACAAGAAAAAATCCATTCAAAACATATTTTATCAATAAATGCACAACAACATCACCTCAAAACACAATTTTTAGGTCATAAACATTTTAATAAACTAGTTTAAATGTCCACAAAATAATAAAAATTGACACATTATGGTTTTAAAAAAGAAAAACACCCCATTTCATGTTAGAGAGACACATTAAAAATTAAATACACACTTAATCTTTTTATAGACCACTTTTTCACTGCACAAGAAATTGAATAAATAAATAAAAAAATTATGAAACACTTCCAAATCAGCAACACAAAATTTACACACAAAAACTTCTCCAGTTTCATATCAAATCCCCACTTTAAAACCATCTGCATGTCCTAACCATGGAAAAACATGATTCACATCCTTTATATAACTTAAATAAACTGTTACACAACTTATAAAACATCCTAAAATGGAATAACACTACTTAAAGAAACATCACCCCCAAATTCATATTTATAACAAGTTTTCAAGAAAAAAATAGACCATCACCTTTCCAAAAATGATTTTTCACTGCTTACACAATCATATAGATCATTTGAAAAATTTATAAAACATTTCAAGATGCGCAATTAGGATATTAACTTGAAATAAGATATTTTTTTCTTTAAAAACCACTTTCAATCAATAATCCTTTCAAAGCCTTTCAAAACCATATTTAACTACACAAACATAAACCATAGATCACATATAAACACTCGAGAAAGCATTTTAAATTCATCAAAATGAACGTCCAAGCATGGAAACGCCTACCTCTTATGGAGAAAAATCCAAATAATTGTGAAGAACTGCACCCACACATCAAACTAACCCTAATAAGGCAATATGAAACCAAAAATGATAAGATTAAACAATATTTAACTCTAAATCTAATACCCTATCCGCTAGGAATCTAAAACCCGCAAATAATATGAGGAAAATCCCTAGCTTGGAGGAGGGGATTACCTGAAGGGGTTGAACCCGCAAGGAGGAGAAATGTGCTCGGGAGGTGATTGGACAAGGTGAGTAGCACACAGGTCCTGGTGCATTGCGTAGGGAACGAGGCCATCCAAAGGGGTTGGCTAGCTGGAATGTGGGTCGCAACATGGACTAGAAGGATAGAACAGGACACTACCGACCATGGTAGAGGAGTGGCACAACACAGATGATATGGAGGGGTGAGCCATTATGAGAGCGAGACAACCATGTGGTAAGGTAGTCTTGTTTATGTGAGGGAGGAGGGAGGTGGTAGCATAAGCTATTGGTGGGTAGGGAGTGTGATGGTTGGGTTGCACGATGAGAACTAGGGGAGGGTCTAAGAAAGAGAGAGGGGAGAAAAATAGAGGGAGTGTGACAGGTTGAGGGAGAGAGAAGGGGGTCTAAACCCTGATAAGAAATGAATAAAATAAGAATAATAATAAATAAATAAACAAAATAACTTAATTAAAATCAATAATATTTCTAATAATATTAATAATAACATCTTAATAAAATTAATCATACAAATAACAAGAATAATAATATCAAACAATAATAACACTATTATTATTATTAAAACAATTCTATTTTCATTTTTTTTGTTCGCTCATTAATTAATTAATTATAGTTTAGGGTAATAATAACAACAACATTATTGATAGTGATAATTTTATAATATTAAACTAATAAAATTGGTAATAACATAACATAATATCAATAATTATAAGCATTATTACAATATTAATAACAACTTAATAAATATTATATTCTTAACACTAATAATAATATTATTATTATTATTAAAAAATATTATTATTATTATCATTAAAACAATTTCTTATATCCTATTAAACTTCTTATTTCATTTTATTTCTATTTCATTATTCACTATTATTTCATTATTCCTTTATGTTTTAACACATTCTGAAAACCAGGAAGGTTGCATGGTCTTTGAACCATGCCCTACCCATGCACCTAGTGATGATAAACCCAAAACATGTGTTTTTATCCTGAGAACTCAAAAAATTTAATCCATGGCTCAACCAAAACCCAAAAAAAATTACCAGGCCATAAAATAATAAAATAAATAAATTTGAAAAAGTTAGGGTGTGGTAGATAATGAAACGCACTTCATTACATGTATTATCCAATGATGAATGGATTATGAAACTTATCTCTTTTTCCACATGTTATGATGTGATAAATTGTTTGGGATACCCAATTCATTTCATCAGTTATGATATGATTAACATTTATGATATTGTTTCAAACATAAATATGGTTTTAATTATATGAATCTTTGGGCATATATATCCCTCCAATGCATTGGGTAATGATAAATGATATATGATCTCAACTGTTACATGGATGATCAACCAATGGCCATAACAAGAGAGTACATTGGTGGTCATCCCCAGCCCACAATAACAGGTTTCATGGGAGGTCATCCCCAGTCCTAAACAAGAGGGTACATGAGGGATTATCCCAAGCCCACAATAAGAGGGTACATGGGAGGTCATCCTAATCTTATAACAATGTGGGTACATGTGTGGTCATCATAATCATGTAAAAAGTGGGATCACATTATGTAATATTAAACCCACAATAAGAAGGTACATGGGAGATCATCCCAACCCCAAAATAAGTGGGTACAACGGAAGTCATCTAAATCCCAAAGTAAGTATAAGGGTGATTAGCCTATGCCAAATATATTATGAATTTCAATATAGATTGCCTTGAAATAAGATTTTCCAATCTTAGGTGTATTCCAAAAATCAATGTCTTATTTCTATGATATGATCTCAAAGATCAAATTCCTAGATATCTTATGATTCATGTATTATAAACATCCAATATTTATTACATGCCTCATGTTTATCATCTACGATAGTTTAGGTATGAACCACATAATTTATGTTCATACCCTTATGCTTATCTTATACTTTCATGTTATTAATGATTGATATCTCATATGTTTATCCTTACTCATCATCTAAGCTCACACTTTATTATGTTTACTTTCCCTAGGTTATGGAGAATCGTTTTATATAGGATTCCTCAATGGAAAAATATTTATAAAGTATATGTTGAAGATCATTTCCAAATTAAAATAATTTGTTTCCTTGTTTACAAAAGCGCTAAACTATTACAGTATTCATGCATGTGTTTATACAATATAATGCATATTCTTCAATAAGGATGTAATATTCAGGTATGATAAGCCCTGGGTCATTATAGTTGCGATGAAAGGAATGTGTATTCAACCAATGGAAAATATGATGAGAAAACTTTATTTAGGTCCTGATGGATATTTCAGAGGATATGTCTAGGGCTGTCTCTACGGATAAGTGTAATGATGAGTAAAAGTTTAGGAAAATGTATAATAAAATTGTTAAAGAATTTAGAGAGTGGTTTAAAAGAAGTTACTTCCCTATCTAGATAATACAAGTGTATGTGGCTATGGAATATATGTACATAGGGGTAACAATTTTAAAAACACCATATTAAGCCAGACTCATTTGGGAAGTAGTGTATGGAAATGGGCCATGCTTCACACCTAGTTTAACACTCATTGGGGAAATGATTCAGAAATTCAAAAACCCTTAATAAACAAACATGAAGTATTTTAAATAGGAAATGACTATTAATGACCTTGGATAAACCTAAGGTTTTTTATATTAAAGATGAATATATCTTCATTTAGACATCTTATAATTTTTTTCCCGACCATGTGGTTATCCACTATAATTAGTGTTTCCCAAACTATGATATCTTATCTAAATAAAGGGTTGGAAGATAATGTAACCATGTCAATGAGAAATGAAATGGATGGGAATATTGTTCTCCCTAACATATTATCAATTGTTTAATGTTTTAAATGTGGAAATTATGGGAATTATGAAAATAAATGTCATAGGGGAATGTCTAATTAAGTAAGTTAACACAGTTGTATATATAATGGTTTTACTACTAATGATAAAGAGACCAAAAACAACATAATAATGGTTTCAATGGGTCTCATAGTGTTGTTTATATGGATGATTAAATTTGATTTTGATAATTTTTATAACGTGATTCGTATCATATATGATATGAAGTATTTATTAAGGAATAAGATGATAAATCATAGTTACTGGTTTGAGAAATAAGTGGAATGACTGATGTATATTTGTATTGGAATTAAATAATTATGTTATATTAATCATGAAATATATGTTATTCATTAAGTAATTTTAAAAACAAATTGAATGGTGATGATTTCCTTAAAAAGTGATTTAATGGAAAGGAGATATTTTGATTAACGGAAGGTAACCATTAATGTGTTTTTAATATTGAATTTTTTTTCCTTAGAATGGATAATGAGATTATAGATTTCGATAAAGTAATTTGGATAGTACTAATAACCATTGAACTATTTATATATTGGTTAACAAAGTGGCATATTCAATAATATATTAGGTTTACAAATTTCTTGGGATTTAAGGATTGTATCCAATAATCTATTTTTTGTATGGAATTAAGAATAATGTATGTTTTCAATATTTATTTTTTGTTAATTAAATTTATTACCATGTTTAGAGAGAATACATGATGAAGGTATTATCTTATTTCGTATGTGACAACCAAAATATACTTTTTCATATATAGGGGGATGGATGTTAATATGATTATGAGAAATTTAATGAATTACCATTTAAAGATCTAGATTCCAATCTTTCAAAATGGTTACAATGTTAACCATTTATAGAATGGTTTAATTTAAATGTAATATTTGGTTTTAGATATTAAAGTATTATCTCACAATATGAGTATTTATGCATGTTGGATAACAAGTGCTAACCATTTTTTTGAGATGATAACTAAAGATAGATGAAATAACTGCTCATCCTATTTGTGAATCTCATTATATCTTAGTGCATCAGGAAATAAAATTCACCATTAATACATAGAGTATGAATTTCAATTTGATTAAAGAACAACCAAATAATCAGTTAGTTCATAAGAAATGAAATTAAATCAATTAACTATGTCATCCTGGGAAAAATCATTCAACATTAGTAACAGGATTGTGAGGTTAAAGGTTTTCCTACTATCTCCCTTCTTGAAGATGTCAATACCTTTTTCATGCCACTCTAGTTTATCATTTTTTGTGGTCCTTAACATTCTCTGTATTACTCACTTTCTTATGTTCAATGTTCAATATCACTAT
Source organism: Viscum album (assembly GCA_963277665.1). Lineage (NCBI taxonomy): Eukaryota > Viridiplantae > Streptophyta > Magnoliopsida > Santalales > Viscaceae > Viscum > Viscum album. The sequence goes on from OY728151.1 coordinate 1,833,103,073, forward strand.
CCATAAGTGTTTGGGTGTTAATTTTCTCTTCTATTATCATTCTTTCACTTACCACCTATGTTCTCTTATGTGTAATCCTAGGTATGAGTTACTTTGGGTAAACATTTTGTTTATAACATTCCATTTTAATTGAAGTTTCAGTAAACATTATAATGATATGGCATTCTATGAATGAAACTTTCATGTGTTAAAAATTTAATGACCCAGATGAATTTCAAGGGTGAAAGTCATTTTAAGGGTGTATAATGTAACACAATGTGTTTTTATTAATTAATTTTTTTTAATAAATTAGAATTATTTGATGGATTATTTTACACGGTACACCAAGTTAATATATATCTATTTGCTGCTACAATTTAATATTTCACTACATGAATCATTTACTATATTATACATTAAAATAAATAATAATTTTTTCACACATTATTATAAATTTACCTTATGTTAGATCATAATATATATGTATAAGTATATGATATGAAACAATACAAGATGGGGGTGAATTGTAGGTTTAAAAACATTTTATTAAAACACTTAATAATGAACTTTGTTTAAGAGGTTGTAAATTAATAAAATTCAAAACCAATATGAATGGCCATATGGATCTTTGATCCGATGGATATCATATGTTGTAATACCACAAGTAATGAAAAAATTATATTTTAATTGAATAAAATGTTCATAGTAACAAAAATTTAAATGATTCTACTATACAATGTATAGAATCTATTAATACAATATGTAATGAATGAATCATAATTGAAACAATTACAATATAAAATAATATGAATAGGAAGAAGAAGACAAAAATTATTCCCTTCATATTAAAAATTAGAACAAAAATCTAAAGGTATTATAGTTGTTTTATCCCAGAGAGTAGGGTATCATTTCACTTAGGATAAAATGTCTATCTTACAAACACCTAGGTAAGCTCTTGATATGATGATCAACACGAATTTCTTTCTATCCATGGAATCCCTTGATTAAGAAGGTAATAAACACCTCTATCTCTCAAACAATTGAAATCCCTCAATACGATGACCAGAAGAACATCTTCATATCCCCTAAAGCCCACGATTAATACAGTAATCAACACCTTTATCTCTGAAACACTTGGAAGCCCCCGATACGATGATCGGTGGCACATCTTCCTATCCTAGGAAGCTCTCATTTTTTATCACACTGATCGGAATAACAAAGAAAAAAAAAGAACATATAGAAATACCATAACTTGGAACAATCCATTCATGTCTTGTATCTTCTAAGCATTCACCCGAAGAAAGAAAAAAGTTACACCATTTATCTCAAGAAAAATATAGTCACTAAATTGGTTATGTTTTGTTCGAATGAACTCTTATTTTTAGGCCTTATGTTCCAATTGTCATATTTAATCGAAAGGTTATATTTCTCGGAAAAAATTCAAGGTCCTTGGACAAATACCGTTAAAATTTTCAAAACAAACAAATTAAATGACATCATTTTGATTAGTATATTAATAACTCAATGAAATCATTTCCCTAGTAAACATTGAGTACAGATGTACGAAACAATGAGTAAGATGAAAATTTAATGAAAATCATATATGTATTATTGGAGTAATATATGATTTCAATGCATTACATAAGTAAAATACATAATGTATATCATGATTACAATGTATATCATGGTTATGATATATAACATAGTTATGATGCTCAACATGGATAAGACCCTTTTTGTGGTAGTGATTTATATCATGTTTACAATGCACAACATGATTACGATGTATTACCTTTTTACGATCCATGTGGTTACAATGCATGTGGTTAAAATAAATAACATGATTAAGATGTATAACTTGATTACGATGTATGTGGTTATGATACATAACCTAGTTTCAAAGCATGTGGTTACGATAAATAACCTCATTATGATGCATGTTGTTGTGATTCATATCAGGAATATGATACATAAAATAGTTATGATACATATGGATATAAAAACATCAAATACAGTTATGATTGTAAAACAGTTTATGTGGTTATGAGGAGAACCAATATATGTGATTACGATTGAAAAAATATGGCATGTTATTCTAATGTACATCAATAGCATGGGTGGTTATGATGGAAAACATCAGTGATTACGGTATATGTGATTCTGATGGTAAAACAACATTTTATGATAAGAAAACAACAACATTCATGATTATGATATATGTGATTCTGATTGTAAAACAACATACCTGATAAACAAGAAGTAATTTGTGATTTCCAAAAAAAAGATCAAAGAGAAAGATGAAACATATTTTGACTCAACAATATCCCCCCTTTGGGAAATCAAATACCTAAATAAACAATAAATACTTATCTCCCCAATAGTTTAATAACTCTTCTAAAATTAATAGTGAATAAGACTAATTCCACCCTTGGATTAAACAAATCACTAGGGATCGTATTATATTTACTTTTACTTGTGAGTACTCCCCCTTAAAAAGTTATTCATCAATTTCTTCTTTTCCAAACTATTCCACCTTTTTAATTTTTAAAAAAGAATATCAGAAATAATTAATTTCATACAATGGGTTATAAAAAAAAGAGTACAAAACAATAGACATTACTTTTAAGGAAATAAGTTTATATTACAAAAAGTGTTCCAAAATCATTCTTTCTAATTTTGTTTTTCCAATAGATTGAACATAGAAACCTTCATCTTCATGAACTCTTTTCTATCCTCCATAAATTTGTTAAGAGCTTATTAATGAGCCTTCAACATCATATATTGTTCAGAAAAAATTGTTTCTTGCTTCCAAATCCATTATTTTAGAAGTAGATTGATTGCTAACCAATCTTTAAGCCTTGATTATTGAGAATTGATGTCATCCAATTTGAGTCTGTAGGTGTTATCCAAAATTACAACTGTATAAGAGAGAAAAATAACCTCATTACATTCATTCTAGAACTATTCCTTTAGACCATCTTAGTCTACATATGCTATTCCATTTTTGGGACTATGTCTTGAAAAGACTTCATGTTTTTCATTCAAATCAGAAATCATCTTTTGATAGAGAGAATTGAGATAATTTTCCTAGTTCACCATTTAATCTTGCTTATCCAGATGATTCTTGAGACTATCATCATTGTTTTACGAAAACCTAACAACCCTATTACAGGCCTTACTGTGATCAAAAACACATTCCTTGAATATCATGAAATCAGCTTCAAGATTCATAAACATGTCCACCAAAGTCTTGATAGAATATGTTCTGTCATTATAAGCATTTGAAAGATTTATATCCTTCCATAAATCATTCGAATGAATGGTATCATATTTTCTAATCTATTTAAATATTTTTTGATATATTAAATTCCCTAAAAAGTGATTGTCCTTTCAGAATCTGTATCATCATTGTATTCTAGGAGATCATTGAAATGGGTATCAGTACCAATCAATTGAGCTAGGGCATTCTAATTTTTATTGGATTCTTACTCTTCCTCTTGTTTATCTAAAATCTGAATAACTTTCTTTGATTTATCCCTTTTAGAAAATTTCTTGGAAGGCCAAGGATCATGAGACAGATAATTAAATCCTGGAACTTCTAAGGATTCTATGGTATGACTTCACTTGTTTGGATCTTCTTTATCTTCCCCTCTGATTTCTTGTTCTCGCTGATCTTCTTCCAGGTATTATTCTTGTTATTCTTCTTCTTAATATTCTTGAATGAGATTCTATTTGGCCGATTGTTTGTGATTCTTTATTTTCTTTTACTCTATATGTTGGATCATATTCAGTCTAAACAGGTGCATAACTTATTAAAATACTTGTTTTTTCTTTCTTGACTATTTTGACAAGACTATAAATTTCAATATCTAGGGCCTTTTCTCATCTTCATTATCTTCCTTATTTCTTCTTCATTCAAAATTTCATCGGATCTTATTTTCATTGACATAGATGGAGCTAGATCTAAACACAACTAATAATCTACTTATTTCCTTTCATCCTTCTTCTTTCTCCAATCTACCGCAAATTCATATGAAACTACCTTTTGTTTCATTGATGCCTTGGGAGTTGTGGTCTTAACTACCTTTATTTTTATTGAAGTTTCCTTGGATGGATTTGATGGTTTTTCACATCCTTCAAGTACATCGTTTTCTCTCCCAGCATCCGGATCTTTCTAAAACTTTTTTGATTCAGTATTGAATCGTAACATGATCCTCCTTACATATCCTTATTGATTAAGGGCTCTTTGAAGGATGTCTGGTCTGACATGACTGATGCATCACACAAGCTCAAGAATTCTTTGAGAATACTATTAATAATAGTGGGACACATGATCAGTTGAGACTTTATAGAAACAGATTTATGATTATTAATTGCCAATAAAATGAACCCCATCAGATTGAACTTCCACATGTTCACCAAATAATCATGCACATAAACATCTGAAACATTCAATGTTTCCTTGTCACCTTTTCTTAGAACATGAAATCCTTGAACCTAGAGGGCTATGAGTTGATTATCTCCTGGTAAATGACTTACCTTTCTCTTTCCCTCATGAATCTCAAAAATTGATTCTTCAGCATTACTCTAATCAATAGTTCCATCAAATTCTGGTAGTTTGTGAGAAGGAAATACGTCATCACCCTAAGATGGTACACCTAGAAATGAAGCTTCTTATTTTATGGAGGTTTTACATCATAAATGAAATCATTATACAGTTATCTATATCCATTGATTTATAAAATCATTACATCTCATTATGATACACAAAATAAAAGTCTAAATCTGGTCGTTCATTGTAACACCCCAAGATTTTATGAAAAATATTCTCTTTAATTAATGTCTTGTGTTGTACGCTACACCAAAAGGAGCTTGCACAACACGCATCCCTGACTTTCCTTGCATTACACGCAATCACGACCTTCCTCGATAGCGTGTGTAGTACGCAATACCGAGTTTCACTAAACGAGATATTATTATAATATTATTATGAACTAGCCGTTATGAATAGTAATACCCACTTTTGGAAATTCTATAAATTTTATCTTTCAAAATAGAATTAATTTTTTTGATTCAGAATATCGAAATTAGCTTAGTGTGAAATTTTGGTACTTTTCGGATAACTTTCATATTCTGATGAATAGTGAAAATAACTAAATTTTAATTAAAAACAACTTTTTTAATCGAAATAAATAATAGTGATAAATTATTAATTTGAGTGGTTGTAAAGTATATTTAGAATATATTTTTACCATTTAATACAATGTAGGTCCTTGGATTTAATTTCAAATTTAAACCAGACATAAACAAGTGTCAATCTTTTGATAGTTATTATCTCTTAAAAACACGCTATTTGTTTTGACGACGAGAATTAATTTTTAAATTAATTTATGTAACTTGTATGTTTTGAATTTTGTAAAATAGGCATAATTTTTGAATTCATAATATCAAATATATCTTAGGCCTAATGTTTGGTATTTTTCTGGAAACTTTCATTTTTTTGACGAATAGTGAAACCACTAAGTGGTAGTTAAAAAACTGAATTTTTCATAAAACATAATTTTACCGCTTTTGTGAGTGGAATTTCTAAAATCCTAGAGACACAGTTAATATCAAGGACTAAAATTTGTGTCAATGAGATGAAAATATTTTTTGGTGAATAATAACTTTTTACTTTTTTTACAACGGTTAAAAGTAAATAGGGTAATTAAGGGTAACAAATGATATTATTATTACCCTAACACATGTCCTAATTCTATTGGATAAGTGTAATTCGGCCAAAAACAACCCTATGAATAACATATGACCATTTAGGGCCACTTTAATTAGATTAGGACATTTAATATTACTTTATTTAAAGAAGGGGTAAAATAGTTAAAATCAATGTTTAATAAGTAAATCATTTTTAATATAGGGTTATACATAATTAAAATTCGATTATAAATATTAATTAGAAAGATAAAAGGATTTCCTACATGATGGTATTTTATTTATAATTTTTAGAGATTAAATAATTTAATTTATTTATGACACAAATATGATGCAGTAATTAACTTATTAATCAAATATTGACATAATTATTGTTATAAATACCGAAATAAATGTAATTTGAGACTTTTTATGAATTAAAATAAATTCTAGGTTAATATGACATGTTAGTATGGAATTAGTTAACTTTTTGAGAACTAATCATTCTGTTATGATTTTCAAAAAAATCAATTACCAAATATTGTCGAAATTGACATCAAATAGTTTTTTAAAAAAATATTATATTATTAATTTTTATTTTATTCCTAAAAATCTAATGTTCGAAAAAATGACTTAGATAAGGTTATATATATTAATAATAAACAACTTTTGGTTCGTTTTTCTTGTTATAGTAAGTTTATTAACCTTATAGTGTAAGAAAACAAGAAGACACAGTAAAAGAAAAATTATTTAACTGAAAGTAAAATATAAATGATAAGGTTCAAATAGAAACCTAAACTTGTATAAATTCTATTGGATGATAGGATTTATACCCATCCCCACCTTGGCTTCGAAATAACTAAATTTGGAGCTATTAAAAATTGAATATGACTTTATAATATAATAATATTTTTAGTTTTTCCTAAGGTGCCCATCTCCTCCCTTATAAAAGGGCACCTCCTCCCTCTCTTCCTCACACCAATTTGAGCTTTCAAGATCGGACAACCCCTGAAAAATTATCTTCTCCACTTCTCTAGAAACATCCTAGAGGTCTTGGTCTTCTTCAAATTGCAATTTTAGTGCCCTATGAGGAGGTCTCAAAGAGGCGCTTCAATGAAGAGGTAACGTTCGTTACCGGTTCTTTCAACTTTATTTCTTCTTCCACTTATTATTATTTAGTTGTTTCATTATGAAGTAATAACATCAGTATCACTCATATAATGATATGTTATTATAAGTTTGAAACAACCCTATTTCATCATTTATCCATCCTACGGAAAACAAAATCACCGCGCGTGCTTACGTACGGAATACCGTCTCCACGCCGTGGTGTAATCTGTTTTTCCAACACCACCTTAATTGGATGGGTATAATGGTGTAAATAATAACTATAAACTGTTATTATAACAATATACTGATTCTGATATATTGTATCATCCACTCCAATTCAATTCAATAATTATGGAAACGACATCATCGGTCGTGCGTACGTACGGACTACCGTCTCCACGACGCGACGAGATCCATTCTCCATGTTAACCATTCATGAATGATTATAATGTATATATAATAAGTAATCATGAAATATATGACATAATAATGATACTGGATTTATGTATATATATATGTATGCCATCTACTTAATTCCATTCAATTCAATAAGGAAACGAATACAACGTTCATGCGTACGTACGGCCTACCGTCTCCATGAACGGTGTATTTCTTTCCATTTATCGATCTATTATATATATATGTATATTCTTAATATATATTATATATAAATCATGTTTTATATTCTGGAATTAAGTAATCATGATCTAAGTAATAATACGAATAATTACAAGTCAAAACACGGATGACAAATGAAACGATTTTACCCAAAACGCTCTTTAACATGGAATTTACAAAAGAACAGGTAATATAAAGTTATAAGTAAACTATATATGATATCATAACAATGAATATGATTCTGTAATAATTCAATAACATTATTTAAATCATTATATAGGGGGTTCGGATACGTACGAAGAATATCGAACCTAAGGTAAGGGATAATTTTGCAAATCTCATTTTTATCCAAGATTGCTTATACGTAAGTATTTACTGGGGTTATTGTTATCATCCAAGTCCATGTTTTATAAAAGTGTTTTTATGTATGTTTAATTTCATTTCTACCCATTTTGTCTTTTACTACATGGTATGTAAAGAATATTTCTTTTTTTTACGTTACGAGGTACTTTTTGACTTTTTCAGCAAAAGTACGAGAAGAATGTTTTTTTAACTTATACGGTACGAACAGATTTTTACGGTTTTGTAAAGCCTTATTTTAATGAAGCTTCCTCAAAAATATTTAATGAATATTTTCAAAAAATCATTTTCTTTTAAAATTTCATGGCATTTTGTGAAAAGAAAATTATTTTGAAGAAGAAATGATATTTTCCTCAAGAATTCATTTCAAGTGTTTTATCAATACCATTTTCCATCTAGGATTACATTATTTTATATGTGTATTTTTTAAGTATAATTTCTCTATGATTTACATGGTTTCAATTTTCTTATGATGAAATATCCATTTGTTTTATATGGATTATGTGATGATTGGATGATGTTTATGTAACACATTTTATTCATTGGGTTATGATGAATGTTTTATGTTTATTTTGTGGCACAAGTAAGAATGATTTCAATATGAGATGGGTGGGAACTATATCTCCCTCCAATGCATTGGGTAATGATTTATATCTCATCAGATAGACATGGCTGGAACGGAAAGTTAAACTGGTTCAGTAATACAGAACTGGAACGGGCAGTGAACTCGATTCAGAAAGGGACTTTGTCCACTAAGATGGTCTTTGAAGCAATGCCTTGGATAATATGTAAATCATATCATGTGCTTAATGGTTTCCACAATTACATGTTTTATTCCCATGCTATTTTATCAGGCTTAATGTTTCTTTATGATCTATGCCTTACGTACTTCAATGTTTTATGTCATTGCTCAAGCTTTTTATGTTTAAACATTATGTTCATGTGTTTAAGTTCAAATGTATATGGTATGTTTTATTTTATCCATGATTACCCTTACTGAGCATTTGAGCTCACCCTTTTTATGTTTTCTTTTCCCCAGGATATAAAGAAAGGTTTTAGGTAAGAAAAAAGGGGAAGATCTTTATGGGAGATGTTGAGGATCTTTCACCACGATTAGAAGATTATGTTCCATGTTTCCAAAGACACTAAACTATTACGGCCCTTGTGTGTCTGTTTTTGTTATGTATTAAGTATTCCACAAAAGTAATGTAATGTCCATGTACGTCAAGCTTAGGGTCTTTACAGTTGGTATCAGAGGAAAGGTTTAGTCAACCTTTGGAAAGTAGGATGCGAGAACTTTAGTGAGATCCCTAGAGATATTTCTAAGGTATGTCTAGGGATGTCCCTAAGGTTAAGTATAAGTATAGGTTATAGTCCTAGAATTACGGTACTGATATTAGAATTAAACCTAAGATGTTAGATATTGAAGGTACTCCCCCTTTATTATGTTGTTTTCCCTAGCATGATTTGTGCCTCTCACACTATTCTTTTTGGGTTTTAGATGATGGATGGAACCTGAAGGAAACGTGTTGATCAATGCAATGGACAATGAAATAATTGTCCTCATGATCAAACAAATGTTATGGGAGATGGAGTGCAAAATCTTATCGCTATACTTACACAATCTATGAATAATTCTAGAATTACAAATGAGCAACGAAGGGAACATCATTCTATTGAGTCCTTCATGAGGAAACGTCCACCTTCTTTCAGTGGGTCTTCTGATCCACTTATTGCTGAACAATGGATCAGTAACACTGAAAAGATATTTCCAGTTATTCAATGTTCTGAACATGATAAAGTCATCATAACAGTATATCATGTGGAAGGTGAAGTTAATAAATGATGGAATCTTATCAAGAATATGAGGCCAAGAGATGAAATTGAGTCCATGGAATGGGACGAGTTCAAGAACTTATTTTTCAATAAGTAATTCCCTCGTATTCTTCGAACAATGATGGAGAAGGAGTTTCTTGAACTAAAGCAAAAGGATGATGAATCTGTTGGTATATACGAAGCGAATTTTACAAGGCTTGCAAGTTATGCATAAGGCTTTATCATCCAACCTGAAAGTAAAGCTGATCAATTATTCAGTGGCTTAAAACCAAATCTTCGAAGGGAATTAGCTATAAGCGACTTCAGTAGCTATGAAGAAATTGTGCGTTGTGCTATTAAGGTAGAAATGGAAGTTGGTGTTACATATCCATCTCATGGTTTTGACAAGAAAGGAAAGATGGAGTTCAAGGAGAAATCTCAGAATAATGGTGAAAAGAGGATGAATGATTCCTTATGCTCAAAGTGTGGAAAGAAGCATGGTGGAGACTGTATTAAACGGACTAGAAAGTGTTTTAAGTGTGGAAAAGAAGGTCATCGAGCAGCTGAGTGTTGAAGTAATGGGAAAAGGGTTGCTAATGGTCTGAATAAAGAAAAGACTATAGAGAACCCACCAACAACACTTCAATGCTTCAAGTGCAATGAAATTGGGCATTATGCTAATCAATGCCCTAATCCAAGGGTTAATGATGATCGACATGAGCAACCACTTAAGGAAACAGACAAAGGGAAGTCACATGCAATCACTATTAGCGATGTTGAATATGAAAATGATGTGGTGTAATGATTAAGTGTTTATGTAATGGGATTCCAAAATAATGTTGTATATAGTATCTTGGAATATTGGAATATTTATGTATTGGTCTATTGTGGTTTTCAATAATTTTATGGTACCAGAAACCATGGAAAGTGATTGAGATATTTTTGGAAAAAAGATGATATGCGCATAATGAAGGGTTAAGGAGAAAATGAAATGTTTGACAGTATTCATGAGCTCATGACTGATATAAGGAAATAGTTATATCATGGTTTGAGGTTTTGGTATGTGAAAAGAGTTAACTTTTGACAGCAATCATGTTTTCACTAAGATTCAATGGGTATTCATTTTTCAAGAGAATACATGATTAAGGCCTTCGAATGTTTGGAATGTGACCAAAAAGACATATCTCATGATATACATGGATCAACGATGGTATTAACATGCTTGTTATATGAACTCTTTGGTAATTGTTTTCACTATAATATGAGATTGGACATCAGTATTTTGGATAAGCCTAAAGATTGTAAAGGATTATGTTGGACATAAGTTAGTATTGTTTAAGGATATAAATTTTTTCGATATTATTGATGAGATGTTATAGTAATGTAGTTTTATAAAATGGACAACCTGCAGGATGAGCGACAACCCATCGCGTAGGACAAGGCTTTGGGAATCGAACACACAATCGAAGTGCGACTGGCCTTTATCACCTACTACTGGCCTACAGGAAGTCCCTATTTAGTAGATACTAGTTTTATTTTATTAAACAGTTTGATATATGAATTATAAGTCCATTTTAGGAACTATATATGATTAATATCACTATAGATCGACTTATGTATATTTAAAAACTTTTTCTAAACTTTTGTTTGAGACAGATGGAATGACCCGTCATTCTATCACGTGATCTGCTAACACTTCACGAATAACAAATTCAACATCATTTATTTAAGATATGAAGTGGAAATTTTTCAAGGCATGAACAACAGTGAGATTGTACCAAAATAAAGTAAGTATTTATTCTAATTCAAATTCTTTAACTTTAGGGAAATGATCTTGAAAACCAAAAATGTTGTTCTAGTGACCTTATATCCGTTGAATCAAATGGTACCTTAGATCTTCACAAATTTATGGCTTTTTGATTGTTGGATTTTTAATAGCCATGTTCTCTACCACTCTCCATTAGAACTTGATGGTTAGATTTTTCTTTTATATCAATATTTTCACCTATGTTCTCCTATGTGGAAACCCAGTGATAAGTTAATTTGGGTAACCGTTACGTTTCATTAAATAATTTTTAAAGCCAAGTTTTGGTATTCCTTTTTACGATGTGGGTTTCTATTAAAGAAACTTTTGAGTAGTAAACCATTTATAACCCCGACAAATTTCGGGGGCAAAATTCCTTTTAAGGGGGGTAGAATGTAACACCCAGAGATTTTATAAAAAATATTCTTTTTAATTAATGTCTTATGTTGTACGCTACACCAAAAGGAGCTTGCACAACACACATCCCTAACTTGCCTTGCATTACACGCAATCATGACCTTCCTCGATAGCGTGTGTAGTATGAAATACCGTGTTTCACTAAACGAGTTATTATTATAATATTATTATGAATTAGCCATTATGAATAGTAATACCCACTTTTTGAAATTTTATAAATTTTATCTTTCAAAATGGACTTCATTTTTTGGATTCGGAATATCGAAATTAGCTTAGGGTGAAATTTTGGTACTTTTCAGATAACTTTCATATTCTGATGAATAGTGAAAACAACTAAATTTTAATTAAAAAAAACTTTTTTAATCGAAATAACTATTAGTGATAAATTATTAATTTGAGTGGTTTTAAATTATATTTAGAATATATTTTTACCATTTAATACAATTTTGGTCATTGGATGAAATTTCACATTTAAACCAGACATAAACAAGTGTCAATCTTTTGATAGTTATTATCTCTTAAAAACATGCTATTTGATTTGATGATGAAAATTAATTTTTAAATAAATTAATGTAACTGATATGTTTTGAATTTGGTAAAATAGACAACATTTTTGAATTCATAATATCAAATATATCTTAGGCCTAATTTTTGGTATTTTTCTGGAAACTTTCATTTTTTTATGAATAGTGAAACCACTATGTGGTAGTTAAAAAACTGAATTTTTCATAAAACTTAATTTTACCGCTTTTGTGACTAGAATTTTGAAAATCAGAGAGACATAGATAATATCAAGGACTAAAATGTGGTTCAATGAGATGTAAATAATTTTCGGTGAATAGTAACTTTTTACTTTTTTTACCATGGTTAAAAGTAAATAGGGTAATTAAGGGTAAAAATGATATTATTATTACCCTAACACATGTAATAATTCAATTGGATAAGTGTAATTTGGCCAAAAACAACCCTAGGAATAAAATATGACCATTTAGGTTTACTTGGATTAGATTAGGACATTTAATATTAATTTATTTAAAGAAGGGTTAAAATAGTTAAAATCAAAGTTTAATAAGTAAATAATTTTTAATATAGGGTTATAAATAAGATAAATTAGACTATATATATTCATTAGAAATATAAAAGGATTTCATAAATGATGTTATTTTATTAATAATTTTTAGATATTTAATAATTTAATTTATTTATGACACAAAGATGATGCAGTAATTATCTTATTAATGAAATATTGACATAATTGATGTTATAAATACCTAAATAAATGTAATTTGAGACTTTTTATGAATTACACAAATTTTCTAGGTTAATATGACATGTTAGTATTGATTTAGTTAACGTTTTTCGAACTAATCATTCTGTTATGATTTTCAAAAAAATTAATTTCCAAATAGTGTCAAAATTGACATCAAATAGATTTTAAAACAAATATTATATTATTAATTGTTATTTTATTCCTAAAAATCTAAGATTCATCAAAATGACTTAGATAAAGTTATATATATTAATAATAAACAACTTGGGGTTCGTTTGGATTGTTATAATAAGTTTATTAACCTTATAGTGTACGAAAACAAGAAGACACGGTAAAAGAAAAATTATTTAACTTAAAGTTAAATCTAAATGATAGGGTTAAAATAGATAACTAAACTTGTAAAAATTCTATTGGATGATAGGATTTCGACCCACCCCCACCTTAGCTTCAAAATAACTCAATTTGGAGCTATTAAAAATCGAATCTGACTTTTTAATAAAATAATATTTTTAGTTTTTCCTAAGGTGCCCCTCTCGTCCCTTATAAAAGGGCACCTCCTCCCTCTCTTCGTCACATAAATTTGAGCCTTCAATATCGGCAAAACCTGCCCAATTCTCTTCTACACTTCCCTAGAAACATCCTAGAGGTCCTGGTCTTCTTCAAAGACCAATTTTAGTTCTCTAAGAGGAGGTCTCAAAGAGGCGCTTCAAAGAAGAGGTAATGTTCGTTACCGATTCTTGCAACTTTATTTCTTCTTCCACTTCTTCTTCTTTAGTTGTTTCATTATGAAGTAATAACATCAGTGTCACTCATATACTGATATGTTATTAGAAGTTTGAAACAACCCTATTTCACCATTTATCCATCCTACAGAAAACGAAATCAGCGCGCGTGCGTACGTACGGAATACCGTCTCCAAGCCGTGGTGTAATCTGTTTTTCCAACACCACCTAACTTGGATGGGTATAATGGTGTAAATAATAACTATAAATAGTAATTATAAAATCATGCTGATTCTGATATATTGTATCATCCACTCCAATTCAATTCAATAATTATAGAAACGACATCATCGCTCGTGCGTACGTACGGACTACCGTCTCCACGACGCGATGAGATTCATTCTCCATGTTAACCATTCATGAATGATTATAAAGTATATATAATAAGTAATCATGAAATATATGACATAATAATGACACTGTATTTATGTATATATATTTATTTATTTCATCTACTTAATTTCATTCAATTTAATAAGGAAACGAAAATAGCGTTCATGCGTATGTACGACCTACCATCTCCATGAACGGTGTATTTCTTTCCATTTATCGATATATTATATATATGTATATTATTAATATATATTATATATAAATCATGTTTTATATTCTGGAATTATGTAATCATGATCTAAGTAATCATATGAATAATTACAAGTCAAAACACAGACGACAAATGAAACGATTTTACCCAAAATGCTCTTTAACATGGAATTTACAAAAGAACGGGTAATATAAAGTCATAAGTGAACCATATATGATATCGTAACAATGAATATGATTCTGTAATAAGTCAATAACATTATTTAAACCATTATATAGGGGTTTTGGATACGTATGAAGCATATCGGACCTAAGGTAAGGGATAATTTTGAAAATCTCATTTTTATCCGAGATTGCTTATACGTAAGTATTTACTGGGGTTATTGTTTTCATCCAAGTCCATGTTTTCTAAAAGTTTTTTTATGTATGTTTAATTTCCTTTATACCCATTTTTTCTTTTAATACATGGTATGTAATGAATATTTCTTTTTTTTACGTTATGAGGAACTTTTTGACTTTTTCAGCAAAAGTACGAGAAGAATGTTTTTTAACTTATACGTCACGAACGGATTTTTACGGTTTTGTAAAGCCTTATTTTCATGAAACTTCCTCCAAAATATTTCATGAATATTTTCAAAAAAATCCTTTTCTTTTATAATTTCATGGAATTTTGTGAAAATAAAATTATTTTGAAGAAGAAAGGATATTTTCCTCAAGAATTCATTCCAAGTTTTTTATCAAAACCATTTTCCATCTAAGATGACATTATTTCATATGTGTATGTTTCAAGTATAATTTCTCTATGATTTACATGGTTTCAATTTTCTTATGATGAAATATCCATTTGTTTTATATGGATTATGTGATGATTGGATGATGTTTATGTAACCCATTTTATTCTTTGGGTTATGATGAATGTTTTATGTTTATTTTGTGGCACAAGTAAGAATGATTTCATTATGAGATGGGTGGGACCTATATCTCCCTCTAATGCATTTGGTAAAGATTTATTTCTCATGAGATAGACATGTCTGGAACGACAAGTTAAACCGGTTCAGTAATACAGGACTGGAACGAGGAGTGAACTCGATTCAGAAAGGTACTTCTTCCACTAAGATGGTCTTGGCAGCAATGCCTTGGCTAATATGGAAATCATATCATGTGCTTAATGGTTGGCACAATTAAATGTTTTATTCCCATGCTATTTTATCATGATTAATGTTTCTTTATGATCTATGCCTTACGTACTTCCATGTTTTATGTCATTGCTCAAGCATTTGATGTTTAAACATTATATTCATGTTTTTAAGTTCAAACGTATATGGTATGTTTTATTTTATCCATGTTTACCCTTACTAAGCATTTGAGCTCACCCTTTTAATGTTTTCTTTTCCCCAGGATATAAATAAAGGTTTTAGGTAAGAAAAAAAGGGGATGATCTTTATGGGAGATGTTGAGGATCTTTCACCATGATTAGAAGATTAAGTTCCATGTTTCCAAAGACACTAAACTATTACGATCCTTGTGTGTCTGTTTTTGTAATGTATTAAGTATTACGAAAAAGTAATGTAATGTCCATGTACTTCAAGATTAGGGTCTTTATATTCATCACAAATATATTCCCAGCCTTGGAAACTTATTATTATTTTTCAAAGAGAATCAAAAGTCTTGTAAAAGTTTCGTGAGATTATCCTTCTACCATGAAAGGTCATCGAAGAGAAATATTTTGGAGACATATTCTATATATATGAATCAGTTGACTCATACATGAAGGACTGACTCAAACCCTGATTATTTTCATGGTTACAAAATTTGAGTAGATCTATGATTAAGAAAAGTGAGGCAGAACAGATTACAAACCGTTCTGGGTATTTATAGAACATCAGAACCTAGGAGAAAATTAGAGGAGTTCTGTGTCTGATATGTTGGGAGGGGTTATTTTAAATAATAAATTGAGGTCCATTATTAGATCATAAAAGATCCAATGATTGAGAATGATTTTGAACTCTTGAGGTTTTCCTTAAAATAAAATCATATTCAAACAGAAATTTATTAGGAGTTAAAAGATAAAATTTAGAAGCAACTTTTAAAACAACCAAAATAAGGCTTTATAAATTTTACATGTCAGAGTATGTGGATATATATATTGGTTTTAGTATATTTTTCTCATGATAATAATACAAACAAAAATGTAATAATGAAAAAACACATGAGTCTGATAAGAATTCTAAAACCCATAAAATTGAATAAGATGGTATGTATAATCAAGTACCAATATATTAATACAATACCAATAATCTAGTACCTGTGGAAAAAAAACATGAAACCGATAAAGGTGATACTAATTAAAATATGAAATCCTAAACATGTAAAACTGACAAAAATAAAACTGATACCGATTATCATGAGACCGATAAATGAAAAATAGATACATGTAAAAATGTAAAACTGATACATGTAAAAATGTGAACATGATATTTTTAAAAATTTAAAATCTATAAGTTTAATACCGATAAACGTAAAAAATAATAAGTGAAACCGATAAATGTGAAAACTAGTGAAATCGATAAAATGAAAATAAGAGAAACAGATAAAGTAAAAAGTTAAAGAGTGAAATGTATACTACCCCTTTGAAAAATAGTAACTCAATATTATGAGGTTTTTAAAAAAATATTTATATGGGAATTATAAAATTATAGTGATCATTACTAGTTTCTGTTTAGTGTATTCAAATCTATTAGAAGATAATGGTTTTTTTGAAAATATCAATAAGTAGTTTGTGCATTATAATGAATTGTAAGATAATATCACTTTTTAGTGTGTGGTGTCCAAGAAAGTGATGCCTTATATCTATGGGTTTTCACATGAGTTATGTGTATGGATTTTAATATGAGAAATGGAACTAGTATTATCAAATAGTATTTGAGTTTTGGAGAAACTAATTCCATTTTTAGTGAGTGTGTGTTTCATCACAACAATTGAGCATAATAATTTTTAACTGCTACATATTCACCTTCTATTGCGGAAAGTTCTACTTAATGGTTTTTTACATGAATTAGAAACTAATGAATATCCAAATAAATTACATGTTCTACACATAATTTTTCGATCCATTCTATAACCGCTAATGTAAGTATCTGAAAAACGTTTTAAAAAAATACTTTCCAAAAGAAAATAATAGTCCTGAATCAAATTTTCCCTTTAAGTAATGAGAAATTCTATTCACTGATTTTAAAAAAGAATATATTGTATTGTATTGATATCTTTCACTTAACCGTATAGAAAATATCAATTCTGGATGACTAGATATTCAGTATAATAAGCTTTCTATCAGTCCTTTGAATGATTTTTGATCTATTGGTTTCCTGGCTTCATCAAGATCATGTTTGTTTGAGGTACTGATTAGAGTGAATATACTTTTAGTGTTGTCATATACATAATTTTTAAGTAAATCATTGATATACTTATGTTTTGATATATAGGTTCCTTCTGGTTTTTGAGATATTATAAAGTCTAAAAAATATGCTAACTCACCTATCATACTAATTTCAAACTCAGATTTCATTAGAGTGGAAAAAGAATCAGTTTTATACTGGTGATTTGATCCAAATATAACGTCCTAAACATATATTTGAACAATAAAAATGTTTTTTTTTCAATTTTATAAAAATAGTAGGATTTTTCATACCTTTTGAAAAATTATTTTGTAAAAAAATCATGTGAGTCTCTCATACCAAGATCTATGGGATTATTTAAGGAAATACAAATCTTTGATATGTTTAAAAACATGATAAGAATGTTTTGGATATAAAAGACCAATAGTTTTTTCATCAAAAACATCCACTTGTACTAAAACATTAATAAAATATCATTTTTCATCCATTTTAATAATCTTAACGTTAAATAATTCTGAAATGGCTAATAGAATTCAAATAGATTCATATATGGATACCAAAACATAGGTTTCCTCAAAATCTATTTACTATTATTGATTATATCCCTTATCAACAAGTCATGCTTTATTTCTTATGAGGACTCTATTTTAATCACATTTTTTTTCTTCTGGAAACCCATTTTACACTAACTAATGTTTTCTCTTTACGTCTTCCAACCAATTTCTAGACTCGATTCCATTCAAATTCATTTAGTTTATCTTTCATTTCATTAATCCAGTCATTGTCACCAAATTCTTCATTAGATGATTTAGTTTTAAATGGAGATATAAACCCATGATGTTATATTTAATTTCTCAAGGAATTTATAGTCATTACCAGTAGATCTACATCAGCAATCATAATATCACTGGAATGATTCCTAAGAAACAATTGATTTGGATTTTTTAAAACCTGTTCATCAACAAAAGATTAAAATTCTTCTGGGGTAAATGTTTCAAAAGCATTTTCATGATTATTTCCCTTTTCAGAAGTTTTTTCCATCAACGGTTGATAATCCATTTGTGAAAACACATCTGTTGATGTAGGTTGGGTTTGTTTAAAAAAATGGGATAGTGAAATCAAAATTCGCATGAACTGTTTCCTTAATAGTACTAGATTTTTTATTAAAAACACTACAAGCCTCTGAAATAGTGGGATAACCTAGAAATATTTTTTCATCATATTTGGGTGTGAATTTCTGTAGATTATTATTATTATTAAATATGAATACTTTTCATCCAAATAATCTGAAGTAAGAAACTTTATGTTTTTGGACAGTCCACAATACATAATGTGTTTTATTAAGAAAAGGTCGAGTTAAAACTCTATTTATAGTATAACATTTTCTATTAAAAGCTGCAACCCTAAAATTATTACCAATTGATTATTCAATCAACTTGGTTCTTTTAATTTTGTGAAGATTACAATTTTAACAACACCATATTTTGAGGTGTTGTTGGATCTGAAAAGCTGTGAGTAATACCTTTCTCACTAAAAAACGTTTCAAAATCTGAATTCTAAAATTCACCACCATGATCACTATGAATAATTATTAATGGTAGTTTTTTCTCATTCATAACCTGGGATATAAATATTTTGTACTAGAAAAATGATTACGATTTATTTTCTAGAAAATAGACCTATGTAAATATATTTTAGTAATTAACTAAAACAAAAACATATTACTGGACTCCAATGCTTCCAGTTTTTATAGGACAGAAAAGATCCATGTGCACTAACTGTAAAGCATTAGAAGTAGAAACTTTATTAACTGATTTAATGCTAGTTTAATGTTTCTTTCTCTAATGAGTAATGTCATAATGTTTTAAAGAATCAATTCTATGATTAGGTATATCCTTAACAAGACCTTTATTTAAGAGTTTAAAAAGGTTCCTAAGGTGAAAATGTCTTAACCATCTATTCCAAAACCAATATTGGTCTTCCATTTCATGTAATAAAGGTAATTAATGGATCCAAAGTTCTTTTAAGATGAGTTTGTATACATTATCATGCCTATGGGAAAAATATAACTAATTCATCCTTGGATTTTTAAACTAAACATTTATCATTCCTAAAATTCACAAGGTAACCTTCATCACATAATTTAATGATTCTTATAAGGTTTTTCTTATGACCCTTAACAAAGAACAAATTATAAATTAATACTTTTCCAAAAAAAATATTACCTTTACCAATGATCATTCCCTGAGAATTATCATTGATGGTCACCCTTCCACCATTCATGTTAAAAATACTTTCATAGAAATCATTTTTTCCAGTCATATGTTGAGAATAACCACTATCTGTGTACCATGTATTCTGGTTATTGGAACACTTTTTGTTTTCTTAAAAAACAAACAATTAGTTTTTCAAACCTCAAACTAGTTTGGATCCTGAAATGCTAGTCAAAAGATCTTTTGGAATCCACATTTTTAAAAAAAAACCATGCTTCATGAAATCCTAAATATTGAGTTTTATTAAGAGAAAAATGTATTTCCCAATGTCCACCACATTGAAATTTAGTGTAGAATGGAGCACTTTGGGTAACAAAACATTTATGACTAAAAATATATTTTGAATGAGTAAAACCCAATCCTGAACTATTCCTTAGAGGAAGAGTTTGAGAATACTATTTATCAAATTATTTTCATCTAGTAAGGAAATTTGAAAAATGTTTATTACGAAAAAAAAAACTTCAGATTTCAGTTTAATGATGAAATTATCATTCTCAAAAGAAATTGTTTTGGAGTTTTTTTTTCAAAAACAGTTTTCTTTAAAACTTGTTGTTCAAAGTCCATAGAATTTTTATCCATCTAAAAATTTACCTCAATAATGTTTTTTGAAATATTTTCAAAATCAAGGATTATTCAATCAAGATATTTTTGAGTATATAATAATTTTTTAAGGATAGATATTCTACAATTTGTCTTATCATGAATTTTTTTGAGCTTGGAATTTTTATTATCTAATAATTTGGAAAATATGGATAATTCTTCAAAAGAAGTTAAATTTTCTTCTATTAGGGGAAATTATTCATTTTAAGAGCATGAATTTTTATCATCAGGGTACCTGTCATTTAAAGATACATTTTATGAGAGTCAAAATTGTTTATCATATCCATATGACATTGATTTACAATAGGTAGTTCTACTATGAGTCCAATATTCTTCTTACCATAATATTCATACTTAGATGATTTATCTGATGAAGCACCACCACATACACTCAATGTATCATTTTTTATCAAGAAATTATTAGTCTTTGACTTGTAATAATTTTTCGTGTTTCATTCAGAATGTTTTTCCTTCCAATATTTTCTTTATCGAAAATGACTATCTGGTCTAATACGACTGTCTTTTTATATTCATAGCAAGTTAATTATATGTCTTTCATGTCCTTACAATATTTATTTTTGAATCTTTACTAAAATTTGTTCTTTCCAAAAAATTTTTTCATCCATCTACAAAGATTGGATAATTCATTCTCAGAGTGATCACTTTCACTGGATTCTGATATAACAACATCTTTCTCTGCTTTGGATCATATTATCATTTATGGTGTCTTGGTATCAGATGTAGTAGTAAAAGCTACCCTTCCATTAAAATTAATTTTCTTATTAAACTCTACAACTCTTTTCATTCTGGTTTCATGCGGTGTGAGATTAGCAAATAATTCATTAAGAGTGATTTGAGTAACTTTCATATTATCAAAATTTGCTATCCTTTTTTATTCGCATTGATTTGGCATTATATTGATTATATTTTCCACAATCGCATCATCATCCAAACCCTCTTGTCCCATGGATTTTATACTTTTGAAAATGGTAATAAATCTTTATTGAATCATGCATATTTGACCACCATATGGAAAGACAAACCCATGATATTCAGCTCAGAGCATTTCTCTTCTTGATTCTATAACATTATATATAATGAAATGTGTGCCTTCCAAATTCTTCCAAAATAAGTTGACTACAATACATGATGATATATGACTATATATATTCATAGTCATATAAATAAACAATGTTTGAGTACCTAGTAATTCAGTTGATATTCTAGTTTTTATTGGTAAGTGAAGGTTCTGACTTCCTTATCTGGAATTTTGTAATCTCCAATGAGCATCAACAATGTATCTATTACAGTATTAATAAAAAAAGTTTACATTCGGTCTCTCCAATACTCATAATAATTCCAATAAAAATAGGTGGTCTTGTTGGGTTCAGATTGTCCATTGATCCAATATTCATTCCTTCCATCTTATATACCAATACATTTCCTCTGTACATGTTAGTGTAGTAAGTAAATATAAATAGAATATTTGTAATAGAAATACAATTTTATTACTGAATAAATAAATCAATTAAAAATTTTATTGGAATCATCCTCTGATTTGAATTTTTGGATAGTAATATAGAATTATTTGAATATGAGATGGAACAATACAATAGGGGGTGAATTGTAGGTTTAAAAGAATTGTATTTAAAAACTATTTAATAAAATTAGTTTAAGAGATCATAAAGTAATACAATTCACAACCAATAAAAATGACCATATGTTTCTTGGATCAGATGGATATGATATGATGTAATACCCCAAGTAATGAAAAACAATTTCATTTGAATTGAATACACTGATCTAAGTAAAAAAATGTAAATGACTCTTGCATAAAATGCATAGAATCTATTGATATGATATGTAATAAATGAATCATAATTGAAATAATTACAGTAGAAAAGAATATGAATAGAAAGAAGAAACAAAAATGATTCCCTTCCAATTATAAATTTCAACAGAAATATAAAGGTATTACTATTCTATTACCGCAAAGTGTAGGGTATCCTATCACCTAAAATAAAAGGTATGTCTTACGACGTCCATGGTAATCGTTTGATATGATGATCGTTATGCATGTATTCTTATCCCAGTAATCCCTTGATTCAGAAGGTAATCAACACCTCTATCTTTCAAACACATGAGATCCCTCGATAAGATGATCGACATCACATCTTCCAAACCCCGAAATCCCTTGAATAAAGAAGGTAATTAGTACCACAATCTTTCAAAAACATTAAATCCCTCGATACGATGATTGGAATAACGTCTTCCTATTCATAGAAACCCTTGATAATTATAATAATGATGATTCTCATAAATAAAAACAAAGAACTTATAGAAATAAAAGAACATTGAATAAGTCGTTCACATCTTGTATCTTCAAGTGTTTTTCACAAAGCAAGAGAGAAGTCACATTATCTCTATCTAGAAAATGAGAGTCGCTAAATTTGTTCTTTTTTGTTCTAATGACCTCTTATTTGTTGGCCTATGGTTCCAACAGTCGTATTTCCTCTGACATTCTTATTTCTCCCAAAAAATCGGAGGGACTTTGACACCTGGAACTACAACAACCAAAAAAATAGAATAGACAACATAGTTTTTATTAGTATATTACTAACTCAACAACATAATTTTTGTTTGATAACAATGATTACAAAATTATGAAACAATGAGTAGGATGAAAATATAAAGAAAATCATGTATGTGGTATTGGAGTAACATATGAGTGCAATGCATTACATGAGTATGATACATGATATTTTTCATGATTATGACATATATCATGGTTAAAATATATACCATTGTTATAATGCTCAATATTTATAAGACTCATATCTTGGTTACGATTTATATCATGGTTATGAAGCACAATATGATTATGATGTATAACCTGGTTAAGATGCATGTGGTTATGATGCATAATATAAATTCAATACATAACATGGTAACGATGCATGTGGTTAGGATATATAACATGAATAAGATGTATAACCTAGTTATGATGTATGTGGTTATGATACATAACTTGGTTACAATGCAGGTGGTTAGGATACATAACCTAGTTATGATAAATGTGGTTATTATGCATATCATAAATACGATACATAACCTGTTTACGATACATATGGTTACAAAAATATAAAATTTGGTTACGATGGTAAAATAGTTTTTTTGGTTATGATGTGAAACAATATATGTGATTACAATTGAAAATAAAATGGCATATTATTACTATGTAGATCAATAGCGTGTACGGTTACGTTGGAAAAAAAAATATGTGATTACAAAATATGTGATTATGTTTGTAAAATTAGAGTATATGATAAGAAAAAAACAACATTCATGATTTAGATATATTTCATTATGATTTTAAAACAACATACATGATAACAAGAATAAATTCGTGATTTCCAAAACAAAAATATCAATGGGAATGCTAAGACATGTTTTGAATCAATAACTTGTGCTTTACCCAACATTGAGTTTATACAAAACATAACATACTTTTATTATAGTTATCAAATGGCCATTGTATTAGAGGGTATGAATAGAATTAACAATATTATAAAATATGGTTTTAAAATTTTTATAATATGAATAATTCGGTGACTAAATAACCAGAAATGACAACCAAACCCTTTTGAAAACATTAGAAATCATTTTCAGAAAAAACTATTTTATAAAATAAATCATATTTTGCATCAATAAATTAATTAAACCAATTTTGGTGAATTATTTAAATTCAATTAACATATTATATATTCAATAAGCTATTTAACATTAAAACTATGTGCTTTCTAGACAATAGATAAAAATAAATCCAAATTTTCGCTTAAAACTAGTAATTATTTTTCTAAAAAGCAGTTTTTCCCTATTTGATGGAGAAAACATTTTAAGAAAATATTTTTGAAACATTTATAAATATAATTTGACAATTTAATATTAAATTTTGAAAACATAATATTAAAATTATATTATAGTGAAATTTTTTTATCTTTCAGAGAAGTTTCATTTATTGATGAATAGTTAAAAAATATGATTTTTAATTACAAAATGTATTTTCACTTAAGTTATTTATTTCGTTAAATTATATTAAAAATCATCCATAAATTTAAATTAGAAAAATTATATAACTATTAATACAATTTAGGTCATTTTATACAATTTCACATTGAATTGGGATATAAACACATTTCAATCTTTTGGACATTTTCACTTTAAAACCCCACATTCCCATATCTTATGCAAGATTAATTTTAATTTTTTTCCACATATGTGATTTTAATTGGGGAAATTGATTCCAAATTTTGATTAAGTATATTTTATAAAATCTAATAAGGTTAATATAATTTTTTAGAAAAGTGATTAATGAAATTCGTTAAAATTAATGATAGGTATTGAGGTAAAAATGAGCTTATATAATGGTTAAACATAGAATTTGTGGAGTTAAAATGACCCATCACATTTCCAACACAAATTTTATGTCCATATTTAGAACATTACACTTCTTGGATCCATTTTTATATGTCTTATATTACTTAGTTAGGTAAAAATATTGGTGCACCTAACTTTCTTTTAAAAAATGGAAATTGTGTCCTCTCCCCCACCTATAAAAGGTCACCACCTCTTCCTAATATTCAAACATCAATAACCAATTAGGGTCCGAAAATAAATACTAAATTAACTCTCCTAAATTTATATAATCCTGATATAATCATTGTCTTGGGAATAAATAAATTATTTTAATGTTTTAGTATAAATATAATGACTATACCAAAAGAATTGGTAATGTTCTTCTTAAAGAATTTTCATTTTATTTTCTTCTCCACCACCATAAATACATTTTATATCATGATTATCTAAGAGAATATTTATCTTAAATATAATTAAATTTTGTTATTTTATGGTTATGACCTATATCTTCACACACCCCCATCAATTGGGACACACCATCATCATTAATTTGTATGGGACACTACCGCCTCACATACCGATGTCATTATTTCCTCCATTACCAACTCTCATTATTGGTATTAATGATATAAATAATTTTTATATATGATGTTTTTTTATATTTATTAATTTTATATTCTTATTTAATTGATATATAACTCATACCATGAAGGTCTCTATTTTATGGAATATGATAAAACCTTTTGTGGACGTGTGGACTACCACCTCCTCAAAGTGATGTAATTCATTCACTCTTCACAACGAACATATTAAAGATGATTTTAATAAATATTTGTGATATATGTGACATAATAGTTATACTTTTATGATTATATATGTAGATATTTCATTTAATTTTCATTCTTTCAATAAATCAAGAAAATGGAAACAATGTTCATGCATACATACTACCTAACATGTCCATGAATGAAGTACTTCATTTCCTATCACTAATTTTTATAGGTTACACTAAAAATGTATATAATGAATATATATGATATTTATAACATGTTTAAAATTAATTAAATGATTAAATCATAATCAGATTAAGAATACCGGGAAAAACAAGTCAAAACATATGCAAAAAACAAATCGGTTATTACACAAAAATGGAACTTTATCATGGGATTGTCAGTAAATATGAAATATAAATTCATAAAAAATCATATATTCTAGGAATATTTAGTAATAATAATTTATTATATATTTATAATAGATGTATCTTTTTTATACATGAGGTTTCAACGTGTACAATGGACGTCAAGACTTACGGTAAGGGAATTCTGTCTCGCTTTTTTAATTTCGGGAGACACATGCCATATTTTCAACCTATTTATTTTATGTGGTGGATATACATACAATTGAAATTTTATATCTTGAATATATATAATTTAATTAATATTAATATTTATTTTTATTTTATACTTTCATGGGGATAATGATCCATATTTTACTCAAGTAATATGGAATTTTATTTTCTATTTCCCTTCTTAGAGATGTCTATTATGTTATGAACCTATATTAATTAATTAAGTGTATATAAAACCTTTTGAAATTTAATTTAAGGAATTAATTTACCCTTATAATATTTTATGTTCATTTTTATGACTATTCATTCATGGGGTTTATGATTAATGGTTACCAAAGTGTTAATGCTTTTAGGATTCAATCTCATCACTTATCAGGATTGTTTATAAATATGCTTTTGATGATAAAATCATATGATGAAACTCTCAAAAAATATTATTAATTTTATTATACTATGTTAACTCATTATATATTTCTGTATTTGGACCATTTTTAAACTATTTGGTACTTAATATAATTAAGAAAATGTTTTTGAAATAAATATGACTAATTTTTCTCTTGATTTGGAAATATGTATTCTTCCAAAAGAATATTTTCTATTTTTTTCAAATGATACATTAATCCGCTTTTAATATAAATCTATTTCAAAGAAAATTATGTTCGAAACATGTTTTAAATTATTTTCAAATATTCCTTTATAATTTTTCAAAGATCTTTTCATAGAAAAAGGTTTTGAAAAAGGTTTGTGTTTTTAAAATGAATTTTCAATCTTAAAATGATATTTTGATCAACAAATATTTGTGATTATTTTTAAATGTCCCCTTATATGTTTCCAATATATTTTCTAATAAAAGCACTAAATTTTTTTTATTATTTAAAAAAAATTCAACGAAATGTTATTTTTTTAAGAAATGTTCCAAAGGATCAATCAATATTATTATTCCATATAATATCACATATATTGATGATACCTATGGATTAATATAGATTTTATCCAATAATACCATTAATTTTGTTTCTCTAAATGGATTAGGTATTGTAGGAATTGTATTCATGATACCTGTTTCTCTTCCTTGGGTTATACTGTGATAAAATGTTTATGAAACATGCCTCTTTTGATGGCTTATCCTATGATGAAATGATTATAATAGGTTATGATATGATTAAATTTTTAAGAAACCCATTTCATTTCATGGGTTATGATATATTTAATGATTATGATCTTGTGGAACACATAGATATTGTTTTCCTTATGTGATGGTGGGACTTATATATCCCTTAAATGCATTGGGTATTGATAAGTATTCAATGAGCTCAAAGAGTACTTAGGTGGTCAGCCCAATTTTGAAACAAAAGGGTACTTGGGAGGTCATCTCATGCCCCCCACAAGATGGTACATAGGAGGTCATCCAAATAATGCAACCAGAGGGTACACAAGAGGTCATAGAAAACCCTCACTATGACAGTCCACAAGAGGTAATCCTAATCCCATAACAAAAGGGTAAACATAAGGTCATCTTGGGTTGACAGTAGGGGGTACATAGGCAGTAATCTTAATCCCACAGTAAGATGCTACATGGGAGGTAATCTGATTCACGTAACAAGATGTTACATAGGAGTTCATCCTATTCCCAAAAAGAGATTGTACACAGGAGGTGATCACAATCCCAATATAGGTACACAGGTCATTATCCCAATCCTAACATGTTATGAATTTCATGGTTGGTATACTTGAAATAATAATTTATATGCTTATGTGTGTGCCACTAATTTATATCTTATTTATATAATATTCTATCATAATTCATGTTCATGATTATATTATGATACATGTCTTATGAACTATAAATCATTATGCCATGCATCATTTTTTTCATCTATTTTATGTTGGGAATGAACCTCGTAAAATAAGTTCATACACTTATAATTATCTTATTCTTTTAAACCATAAGAGATTGATATCTCTTATTTTTACCCTCACTAAGAAGTTGAGCTCACCCTTTGTTATGTTTCCATTCCCCGTGTCGGGAATAATGTATTTAATTATGAGTACTTGGGGGAAGATATTTAAAGGATATGTTAAATATCTATCACAATTTTAGATGATTTTATTTCCAAGCTTCCAAAGGGATTAATCTACATATTTTTCCATCATTTTTATTAAAAAAGTATAATATGTTATTTTTGTGTTAATAATATGTCTTATAACAATTTAAATTTATGTTTATTTAATCATAATATTCCTTTAAATAAATTATTTAAGGATATAAGCTTGGGTTATTATTTTTATGTTATTTTTTGTATAATAATTAGTTACAGTATATTTATATGTTGACTTTTATATATTTATAATTTATAATAAAAGAATCATTTTTTATAAAAAATAATTTTTTTATTAATAAGATAATGTATACTTTTTAATTGTTAGTAAAATGTTTTTTAGTTTTAAGAAATTAATATATATATATATATATATATTAGTAAAAATAAATGACTTTTCTTAAGTTTAAAATAAAAAAACTCAATATTTTTGGAAATTTATTATTTCTACCAATATATACGTTATATTCCTCTAAGTTTCTATTTTTTCAAGTCACTTATTTGTTGTGAAACATTAAAATGGAGTTATTTCCTTATTTATGATACCCTAGGACACTATAATTATAATCCTTGGAAATTAATAAGTTTATATAAGTTCTCATCATACTATGATAATAAAATAAATTAAACTGTCTTATAAAATGAATTCATAATAAAAATATATAAGGTATGTTATTTTTTAAATTGAAATTTTAATTTATATGTGAATTTTGTTACGTATACTATACACATAATCATTGATGTATTAATTAGGTTTCTACAAATTTAAAAAACTTGTATAATCTAAAATGTTAGAGCATGGAAGTACAAAATAAATGAAAAGTTAAATAGAATATAACTCAGTTTCCATTAATTAACAATTTTTAATCTTACCATTTTCATCATTCATTCCATTTTCAAAATCATTACTTACATTTCCAAGATGTTAATCATAGATTTATAAGTTGAACAATACTATTTTATATTGATTTCATTGCATCATAAATATATATTTTTCTATAAATAAGGTTCCATAAACATCCATTTTACTTTTCTATCATTATAATTTCATAAAACGGGTTTAATTTTTTAAGATTGGTATTTTTCACTATTCAAAAAAAAAACTATTTCTGGAAAATCTAAAATATACACCATAATATTATTTGGACATTATGAATTGTAAAATGATATACCTTTATTTAAAATAATTCATAAATTTTTTAAATTTAGGATATAAAAAATACTTGATGAAATCTATGTATGTCTTTCTATTGTATCATTAAAAAGAAAATCTTCTTTAGTATAATTGAAAATAATGTTTTAAAACAAGAATGGAGATCAGAGCTTCTATAGGGTCACTACACTGGTTTTCATTTATTTTTTTCTTTGGATACTTCTTTTTTATTTTTTACAATGCACATGTGGGGTAGCTTGTATTATTTTATATGATGTGACTTAGTTTATTGGCAGTTGTTTATCTTCTCTCTGAATACTTCCATGTTTTAAGGATAATTCCTCCTAATTGATATTTTTTCACCCTCAGTGCTAGTATCTATCCTGAGAAAAACTATAGGTGGTACTCAGGTGTCACTCCTTCACTTTACTACCATACATGGATGGGTTTGGATTGGGGATGGTGGGGTTGTGAAAAAGTGGTTTCAAGGGGAGTTTGATGGATATGATGGGGTTTGGAGATTCTAAATTCTATTTCTTTCATTAGTGTGGTAGAGAAACAATGTTAGTTAGATATAGTTTATAATGTATAAAGGACACTAACTAGGAAATAGGCATTCAATTCCCCCTTTGATTTGACATAAAGATATTAATCTTACATAAAACCCTATGTTAGATAATCCAAATTATAGGGTAGACATATTGGGGTGGCATCTATAACATGCTTGTTTGAATTTTTGATTTGATGGGGTTTATCAAAAATTAAAATGAAATTAAGAAATTAATCTAAATAAATTTGATGTTTTGAGCCTTAGGCTTCCATCTATTTTATTTTTTCAGAGATCACTCGTGACCATCGTTCACATTCAATTTAGGAGGTGTAGGTTCAACAGGCTTACCTAAAAAAACATCAATGGATTGATCATATTTAGTTGGATAGGATGTGGTAGAGGGACTTGTGTTCTTTCTAATATAAAAGTCTAAAAATATTTTATGGGATTGTATTCAATATAGATATGGTGTATTGCTTGTAATACCTAAATATAAACATTATTTTGATTCAATTTTGAACTTAATGATGGGTTCCTTGGTAGTCAATTAGATGTGAGGAGTGGTGCACTAGTGTTTCAAAAAATATCTTAGAGTGGGGAAAGAGGTGGATGCTTCTTTTTTAGACATCGATAAGGTGTTTATTCTTGAGTTATTTTCATCAATGATGATGGCATCAAATAGGATGGTGTATTAATCCCTTTAGTATAGGAGTCTCAGTCAGAGAGAGCTTGGGGTCAGGTTTATTTATATTAAAGATATTAATCCTCACACATTTCTAGATAATGAGTCCAAATAATGATTTCCTGAATAGGTACTATACCCTGTGATTAGATATTTAGTCACCCTCTATGATTCACATGTATCTGGTCATTTAGAATAATTTAAAACATTTCTATATGATGAAATCATAGGGGGAGTGCCTCAAGAGGAAGTACCTTAGATATTCTAAAAGAAAATATCTGTAAGAAGAGTATAATAGATTCCATGTTAGTCAAGGTTTTTATCAATAAGGGGTCTATCAGAGTAGTCTACTAAGTGATTTTCTTGGGAATGTGGCTCACAAGTAATTTTTAAGGGATTTATATTCACATTCAAAGACTGTAGATTTTATTTTCACTATCTATATAAATGAAAAAATTTATAGGTAACATATTGTCATTAGTGGTGAGGATTCTTTCCATCAATAATATAAGTATATGATTCCAACATTTGCTCAGCACCGAAGAGGAGATAGAGTTGGTTGAGGTCATCAATATTATGGTACTCATCCTAAGGGTCAAATTCCATAGGGTGTCTGTGGAGGTAATTAGCAGTGAGGAAGAGGATAAATATGTGATAGGGATCATTCTACGGAGTTGAATGTTCCAAAATGGATGTAGTTTGTTTGAGGTATCATCTATTAATCATCTACATTAGTTTATTTTCTGTTTGATTATAGAGATTCACACTAGTTTATTTCCACAATATTGGTATTTTAATTTGGACTAATGGTTGTGATGATTCTAGTTACTCAGAAATTATCTACCCTAGTAATAGGTCAGGATTTCTTATTTTAAGTGTGATAGTGGTGTAGAATGATGATGGGGTAACATCAGTTGGTGGGAAGTTTCTTCTTGTTACCGATGAAACTATATGATTTCATCCCTTCCAAGACCTAGTTCTATTACATATAAGGGATTGTTGACTATTTCTATAGGAGAGTCATGTTTTTTTATATGGAGGGATAAAGAGTAGTTTTTTAGGTGATAAGAACTATCAGGTGGGTAAATGGTGTGTAAAACTACTTCAATCTCAGTTCAATTTTTTTCACTAAAGACTGAAAAGTTAGAGATCCCTGTAATAGATGAGGATTTTATTGATGTTTTACTGAATGGGGATGTGACACTTCTCCATATATTTTATGTTGATATTGGTATAGAGTTATAAGTGGGTGAATCTTGGATTTTGATAGATCCTTATCATATGACACCCATGGATGAGAATGAGCTAAGACTCGTGATTGATGATTTATAGTATAGGTGACTCATACATCCCAATGTATCTACTTGGGGAGACCCAATATTTATCTCCATAAAGTTGGATGGTATTCTGATATAGTTCATGGAATATAAAATGTTGAATTAGGTTATGGTCAATAACAGTTACCCTCTTCCAAGAATGGATTAATTTCTTGAGAAGTTTACTGAAAACATTTTTTTTTTGAAAATAGTTTTATGTTCCAGATATCAGCAAATGAGGGTGAATGTGGTGGATATCTTGAGGACTACCATCTATTAAATATATTTAAATTTTGATTTTATGGTCATGCCATTTGGTGTTATGAACATACAAACTATGTTTATTCAGTTCATGAACTCTTTATTCAAGAAGTTCCTAGACCAGTTCATAGACATATTCCTAAATGACATATTTATATAACCAAGGTTGAGAGAGGATCATTTCAATAATATCAAGGTTTTCCTAGAATTTATTCGATAACATGAACTTTATAGAAGTTTATCCATGTGTATGTTTGGGACATTGGAGTTGAATTTTAATTGAAATGGGGTGTCTTAGTATGATGTTATAGAGGAGCCATCAAATATCACAGTAGTTATTTCTAGATAATTACAAATAATATTACTAAGAACCATAGTTACATTGTCTTTCAGGATAGAACTGGAAGTTTTTGTGTGACTTATCTAAGATTTATACCCTATTATCCATTGTTTCATAGAAAGACCACACTTTTTCTTGACTAATCCGGGATAGGAAGCTTTCAAATACCTAAAGGTAAGGTTGATATTTTCCAATATTCTTTAGATTATAGAGGAAGGGGTAATTTTTGATGTATTTTTTGATACTTCCCATAATGGGATTTGATTCATATTTAAGTACTACTGGGTAGCTATATCATACAGGTTTAGGTATTTTTATCACAAAAATATATATATTCCACTCATGACATAATGTTTGTTGTAGTTGCATCTTCCAAAAATATGTGGCTACATTACCTCTTTAGTGAGTAGTTTGGGGTCTTCACTGACCAAAATTGTCTTTGATATGTCTTATCTTATTGATAATTGATCCTATGTCAGATGAGGTGGATGAGGATTCCACAATATTATGATTTTTATATCTCCTACACCCTAGGGAATGGGAATGAAGTCTATGATTTAATGAGCTAAAAGTTACAAGGAATCATTTTCTGGTGGTATCGAAGATCGTGTAGTGTTTCATATTAATAAAGAATAAGATAATGGTTGATTATTACAATATCTGTTATAATGGAATAATCTCTAATGTTATAGGTGGAGGAGTCTCACTAGGGTTACATAGAGGTTTAAGTGATGCAATATCATGTCGGTCATGGTGATTCTCTAGAGATGGGGACTGATATTGTCATAATCTGATGTCTTTTCAAGGAAAGAAGTTTGTTTTAATGGCCATGTGTTAGGTATTTATTTTTCAATTTCCCAACTGAGACATATTGGTGATACTAGGTGTATTTAAGAAGTACATTTATTTGAGTAAGAAACTTTAGAGTCCTAGGGTGACACCTTCATTATAAGAGTTTTTGGAATAATGTCTAATTTTTCAACAAGTAAAAGTCGAGAAACATCTTCCCATAGGTTTTCCACAATCCTTGTAGGTCCCAAAAAAAATGTGGGAGGAAAACTCAATAATCATTATCAGTATATAAAACCATGCACATAGAGGTTGTGTATTCATTTGGATGATCATGGAATGATTGATGTTTCCGACCTATTTTTTAAAAATTAGGTAGCCGAGTATCATATATTCCCTGGTAAGGTTGTACATGGATATCGTTGTGTGACTCCAAGGGGTACTGAATACAATTGTATATAGACAGATTTCTCATTTTAACTCTCAGGTCTTGATTGTATTTCAACATGATTTTCGATCTTAATTACGGGTTAACACTAATTTTTCATCCCTATATAGATTACTAGACAAGTATAACCATCAATACAATGGAGGATGTGTATCAATATTGAATCTTCTATTTTTATGGATCATGTGTAAATAATATACCATTGGTTGTGTCTTCTTGTAGTAACACATATCATTGATCTATCAATATAGCTCCCTTTGAGGTGTTTCAATGGGGTTTGTGTCATTATCCATTATGTTGGGATAAGAATGGGGTGTTACTAGTGATTTCTACTTGATGTAGTTTTTAGAAAAATAGAAAAAAATTTATGTTTTGAGAGTGGATGAAGAAAAAAAATTACTTATTTAATGCCTATAAAGATCATACGTGTAGTCACTTAGTGTTTGATGTCATAGTCAATGTTTTCTTTAAGGTTTCCACTTATCATTGGAAATAAATTAATATCCAAGGGATTATGTTTTCCCCAAGGTTATTTTGGTATTTGGAGGAGTTGGATTATATTAATGAGGTGTATTATTGGTTGTCAATCCAACTACAGTTTTATAGGGTTCACAACATACTCTACATTTCCCAGCTTCATCATTATCTTGACCATGACTCTCATGTCATTGGTTAGGGATAGTTTGATATCAAGGAAGAAATAATGTTTTTGGAGTACATAGTTGAGAAATGTGATTCATGGGATAAGGTTATGTGTGAAAAAGGGATCCCCTTGGTTTTTTTATTTTAGAGGCATGGTGGAGTGGGGGGAGTACTTGGGACTAGGACTCACATATGGGTTCTCAATACCCTGAGTTATTTTAATGCTTCGTGTGTTTCCCTTTTATTGAGATGAAATGTTTAACTTTATTATTAATATGAAACTAACAATAAATTTTTTTTATTCTGTCTCATAACTAGGAATTTTTTTTCCACTTAGTTAGTATGTGTTCTTATTATAGTGAGATCT
This sequence comes from Viscum album, assembly GCA_963277665.1. NCBI lineage: Eukaryota > Viridiplantae > Streptophyta > Magnoliopsida > Santalales > Viscaceae > Viscum > Viscum album. The sequence continues at coordinate 1,833,138,138 of OY728151.1, forward strand.
CTAAGAGGTATCCCATTGGTGTTTTTTTAGACAATTATTACCTTTTTCTCACAGGATTTGTTTTTGATTCTAGAGGATGATAATTTTTTTAACGGTATTTAATATAAATAACTAGGTTCCTATAAAAAAAATTTGTTGTTTCCCATGGCCTATATATGTCTTGTAGGAGTTTAAGGTCTTTTCCCCAATAAAACATGCACATTTCTACCTATATTCAGTCTTGTCCATCATACAGTTGATCAGTTTCTGTCATGGTCAACCAATTCTTTCACATAATCAATATTTTTTTCTCATAGTTTATTAATTTTCTATTTTGGTAGATCTATTATTTTTCACGGTTGATAGTTCTTTCTCACAGTCAACCCATTCCTTCACATAATCGATATTTTGTTCTCACGGTCAATTGTTTCTTCGAATGGTTGATTGGTTGTGTTCATAGACAATTCATTACTTCATATAGTCAATAATTGTTTTCAATTTTGATCAATTCTAATTTCCCATCCTTTCCCATGGTTGTCCCTTTAATATTCAATCCAATAGATTGAAGAGTTCCTACCATTTTTAAATACTCGTATTCTTCTAGAATAGCATAAAAATATTTTTTAATATAAAATAAAAAAATTAATGATTGAATATTTTTTTAAAATCTTTTTTGTTCGGATAAAATCTGGAATATTAATTAATTAAACCCCATAATTTTAAATGGTTTGGTTAATATGTTTTAAATTTAATTTAATTAAATGATAATTAAAAAAGTAATGTTCACCATGTTAACATTTAATGTTGATCCTAGATATGTATCTTGAATCCTAAAGTAAATGGATATCATTCATTTGATTGTTTCGAAGTACATATTAAGTCTTCATGAACCTGAACCATGTTCATGATCATTTAGTGTTCCCTACTTTCTGATAGAGCCATATTGCTCATGACTTTAGGTGTATTCAACATCATGTTCCCTCCCTATTTTCTGTACTAGTGTTTTCATTTTTCGATAGGATCTTGTTTCAAAAAAAATTCATCCATATTTTATAGTCTCGTATGACTGATCAATCCCATACCATGATGAAATCCATATAAATACATTTTAATTTTTCCACTTATTCCTGGTTCAACAGGATTTGGAATTTCTTTTCCATGTAAGGGATCATTTTTATCTATTATTTTTTGACTATATTCAATTGGGAAAACTTATTTTTATAGTTGGTGGGTGGTATGGATTAACTAATAAAGATAATTATCTAGATTAAATTAATTTAATGTGGGATCAGTTTTATATTAATAATTTACTATATTTCTTATTATTTCTATGTGATGATCATTTTTTGGGATAATAAGATGTTGTTCTATGCATGTTGTGGCTACTATAAATTTTAACCCTAGTTGTCTATTGATAGCCCTTTCATGAATTTTTTTTAAACCAACCTATATAAAATTACTAATATGTATATTCTTCTATGAATTGGTTTCTCATGTGAATCTAGAATAATGTGAAAATACTCATGCATGAGAAGAGGATTTTATGTGAAAATACCATGTAATTGAACTTTGGTAAAATATGTGGTTTGAAAATATATTGTTCTATGTTTCTTATTTGATTTTTGTTTTCCTTGTGTTTTTTGTACCCTTTATGTCATTGGTATGATTTTGGTAGTTATTGGTTCTGATGCGGGGTGTGTTGAGGTTAGTGGATGTGTGGTGGTAGAAATGATAGTTTGTTGTATAATGCCCTGTAATATTGGCCTAGTAGTGTTGGAATATGATTTTTTTAAAAAATTTAAAGAGAGATGGTGTGTGTTTTTTTATAATAGAAGTGGATTAGAATTTATAGGGGATATCTAGTTTAACAATGTGAATAATTATGAATATGATGGACCTAAATTGAAATTAAATTATGATTGTTCTCTTAAATGGTTGTTAATGTAATAATATAGAAAAGTAGAGAAATCTATATCTATAAGAAATTAAATTGTGGGATTCATTTAGTATCTTTGTTGATGTGTTGCATCTAGTTAGTGACAACATGTGTTAATTTTAAAATCATGACAATGTTAGAATGAAGGTGATGAAGGTGATGTAGTATTGATATGAAACCTTTAGTTCGGGATTATGTGATATTTCATGTGTGTGTGTACTCTTGTATTTTAAAAATTTTTATACATCCACCCCACCTATTCTGAGAACAAAATATTGATAAAAAATGTTCTCTAGGGTATTTTCAACAAATATCCATATAGTGAGGAATTTATTTCTAATTACACCTTTTTCCACTCGTCATTCAATAGCAATGAAGGGGAACAACATACTAAGTGGAAGAGCATGTCCCTTGATTAATAAATTATTTCTTTCAAGTTACATTTATGGGTGGATACATTATATTATAGGGGTCATTCATGGTTGTATGAGGGAATGAGTTTTATTTAATTCATGTTCATAATACCCTACTACCCAGGTTGTGATGTTTTAGATGGATGTGTGATGATACAGTAGTTGATTGAGAGATGTGCATGAAGACATTAATGTTAGAATGGGGTGTTGGGACCTACAGGTGTTTGGGGTAGGAAGGGTTTTAATAAGACCCATATCAGAGATGAATTTATATGTGGTGATGAGAATACATGGTATTGATGGTAGCAAAATATGTTTGATATTGGTTTGTGAGCGATAACTCAGTGAGGAATTGGATGTAGGGTGCCTTAAAAGATGTTTTCTTGATACTATTTTAATACTTGATTATGTTTTATAATGAGTGAGCCATGATGAGGATGGGATGGATAAATGACCTATACATGTCATTATGGTTTCTACTGTTTGTTCATCAGTGTAATAATATTCCCTTTTCAAAATTTAAGTGGATATCTTGTAATACAATGAGTTTTTATAAATTAATTTTTTTTCAAATAAATTAAAATTCATTGATGCTTTATATAACATGAAACGTCATTTTATTAATTTTTTATAAGCTACTCCAATTTATTATTTCACTACATGAGGCATTTATTTTACCTCATGATACACACAATATTATGTTTGGATTTTGTTACACACAATTCTTATTTTATCTTTTGATATACCCAACACCGAGTTAAAATAAGACATGACATACTCTAATTATATTTGTTAAATGGAAAATGGAATGGAAAGTATGAATAGGAAAAAATAAAATTTTGAAAAATATTTTACACATGTTTATAAAATTAAGTATTTGGAGATGATAATAAACTACTTTAGAAAATATAGGATATCATTTTCTTAGAAACTATTTTTTTTGCAATCGAACACGTTTTATATATATAAATTAATTAATCTACTTTTGGTGTTTATTTTTATTAATTGAAAAAATTATATATTAAAATTTTGCTTTAAAATTCATATTATGTTTTTCCAATACAATTGATAAGAATAAATCCATCTTTATGCTTTAAAACTGATTTTTTTTCTAAAAAGTATTTTTTAGCCTATTGATGGAGGACTCATTTTAAAAATTATTTTTTACGTATTTATAAATTTTATTTTATAAAATAAACATAATTTTATAAATATATATATCAAAATTATCATAGGGTAATTTTTTGCTATTTTTTTGAGAAGTTTTATGTTTTGATGAATAGTAAAAAATACTAAATTTTAATTGAAAATGGTATTTTCACATAAATTATTTATAGGGTTAAATTATATTTTAAATTTGTTTTAATTTTAACATAGTAAAATATTTTATTTATTAATCCAAATTATTTCATTGGAATAAATTTCACATTGAAATTGGATTTAATAAAATTTAAAACTATTTGGATATTTTACTTTAAAAACTCACTTTCGTATCACATATATAGGATTAATTTGGAATCAAATTGTTCCACTTATGTTATTTGAATTTTCAAAGAATTATTCATTTTTTGGAATAATAATAATTTATAATTTATAATATGTTTAAATTAATTTCTTATCCAAGTGACTAGTGAATGGTGTTAAAATTAATGATACTGATTAATGTAAAAGTGAGTTCACTTAGGGGATAAACATAAAATGTAAGGTATAACAATGAAAAAAAACATGTCATACACCCATTTTATGGCCATATTTTGACAATTAAACTTCTATTATCATGTTTTTTATTTAATCCTCTATTTAGGTAAAAACTTTTGTATAACTAACATTTTTTTCAAAAATGACAAGTGTGTCCTCTCCACCACATATAAATGAAAACCACATATCCCCATTTGTCACACCTATCAAACCAAATATGTTAGGAAAAGACCTATCCAATTCACTCCTAAGAATCCTCCCCTCCTTATAGAGTCATTATATTCGCTTAAAATCAAACCTTTAAGGATTTAGTAAAAATAGATGGAGGGTATCCAAAGAAAAGGTAATGTTCCTCTTAAAGTATTTTCATTTTATTTCTTTCTCAACTGATATAAATTATTCTCATATTATGATTTTATAAAAATAAAAATATAATAAATATAATTTTATTTTTATTAGTTATGTTTACGACCGAAAACATCACACAATTCAATCAAATTGGGATATACAATCATCATTTGTGTGTATGGCGGACTACATCCTCCTGAACAGATGTTATTTGTTCTTCGGTTACCACCTCTCATGGTTGGTAAAAAATAAGCAAATACTATTTATATGTGATTTATAGTATATTTATGATTTTTTATTCTTTATTTATAATTAAATAATGCATACCTTCATGAGATTCATTTAGCCAGAATATGATAACATCGTTTGTGGAATTGTGGACTAACTTCTCCTCAAAGTGATATGATTCATTCACACATTAAATGGAATTAATTAAAGTTGAAATTAAAAATATAATATATATATATAATAAATAGGAGTTTTAATAAAATTATAATATATATATAATTTACTTTTCTTTCATTCAACACTATAATTAAATCGAGACACCTTTCATGTGTATGTATGACCTATTATCTCAATAAACGATGTATTATGTTTCCTATCACTAAATTTTATGGATTAGTATTAATAAAAATATAATGATTATATGGGATATTTATATCATGTTTTACATTATGAAATAATGAAATCATGATCAAATTATGTGTACCAAAAATAACAGGTCAAAACATATACAAAAAACAAACCAATTACTACCCAAAAACGTAACGTTAACATGGTATTGTTAATAAACGGGTAATATAAAGTCATAAAAATCATATAAATACATATATATATATATATATATATTAATATGGATATATTATATATTATATATGTATAATAAAATTATATTTATTATAAAGGATGTTTGAACATATACAATGTAAGTCAAGACTTAAGGTAAGGGAATTCGGTCTCAATTTTTACATTCGTGTGACACATGCCATATTCACCACTGATATCATTTTTATGGGGTATATAACAAAATTTTAAATGTTATATAATTAGTCTAATTAATTTAAATTATATTAATTTTTCCATTGATTTTATTCTTTCATAGTTATTATTTTTCAAAATTTACTTAAGCAATATGGTATTCTTTTCTCAATTTTCCTTCTAAAAGATGTATTTTATGTTATAAAACTATATTCATTCATGAGGTGTATATAAAACCCTTTCTACAATTAAAATCATATATTAATTTTCCCTCGTGATATTTTCATTTCATTGCTAATATTATCCCTCTATGGGGCTTTTGATTAAAGGTTACCCAATTGGTAAAGATTTGATATTTCAATCTCATCATTTATTAGGATTGTTTTTTGTTGTGATTCTAATGATAAAATATAATTATAAATCTATGAATAATTATTTCCAATATTATTATCCTCTATTTACTGATCACATGTTCATGTAATTGTACTACTTTTCTCCATTTTTTACTTAAAATAATTAAAAAATGTTTTCAAGAAAATATGTCTTATTTATCTCTTCAGTTGGAAATCTATTTTATTCAAAAATCATGTTTACAAAAAATACATTAATCGTTTCAAAATATATAATAAGATTATTTTCAAATAAACTAATTTTTAAAAATATTTTATGTTTAAAAATTTTTTAAAATGAATTTTAAATATTCTTTTATAATATTTCAAATATATTTTCAAAAGAAATGGTTCTCAAAATGATTGATGTTTTAAAAAGATTATTTCAAAGAGGAAGAAGTATTTTCATCAAGAAAAAATTTAAATAACTTTTAAATATTCCCTTATAAGTTTAAATTTTATTTTAAAATTTATGGATTTCAAAAAAAAATTGTGTTTTAAAAATTTCTCGTTCAAAGAAATGTGATTTTCCTCTTTAAATTTTCTAAATGATAAATGAAAATTATTTTCCTTATAAGATTACATACAATATTATCTATATTCCTTACCTGGTATATGATCAAATAATACCATTCATATGTATTCTATGAATGGTTTCCATTTTAAGGAATTATTTTAACAAAACATTCTTCTCTTCTATGAGTTATACGATTATAAAATTATTATGAAACCTGCTTCTTTCCACGGGTTATCCTATGATGAAATGATTATGAAACAAATCCATTTTTCTAAAGTTTATGATATTATATAATGGTTAGGATTCCCAATTCATTTCATTTGCTATGTTATGATTATTTTTTGTGATCTTGATTTAAACATAAATATAGTTTTAATTATGTTATGGGTTAGGCCTATATATTCTTCTAATGAATTGGGTAATGAAAAATGATCTATGAGCTCAAAGGGTGTATCAATGGTCATCCCAATCCCATAAAAATAGGTTACAATATAGTTCATTCCAATACCTCAACAAAAGGTTACGCTGGTGGTCATCCCCAGTCATCAACAATAAGATACATGAGAGGTCCCCACAATCTAGAAACAAGAGGGTACAAGGGAGGTCATCCGAATCCTACAACTGGAGGGTACACAGGAGGTCATTCCAAGCTCACAACAAGAGGATACATATGGGAGATCATCCTATACCCGCAATAAGAGGGTATAAGAGATGTCATCAAAAGGCCACAATAAGAGGGTACACAAGAGTTCATCCAAATCCTAAAACAATTGGGTACACGAGAGTTCATTCCAAGCCCAAAATAGGTACATCAATGATTAGACCAAGCCTAAAATGGTATGAATATCTTGGTATTTAGCATTTACCTAAGATTTTCTAAGCTTATGTGTATTCCAAAAATTAATGTCTTATCTCAATGATAGACTCTCACAGTTCATATTCTTGTATATCTTATGATTAATGTATTATTAACTGCCAATATTTATTCCAGGCCTAATATTTATCATCGATGATAGGTTTGGTATGAAACTCATTAGTTATGTTTATATCCTTAAACTTATCATATGATTTAACAGGATTATATATTGATATCCCTTACATTTTCCATTACTGACCATTTGCACTCACCCAGTTTTTTGTTTCCTTTCACCATGTTATGAAGAATTGTTTTAAGCATGATTACTCAAGGGAAATATCATTAAAGTATATGCTAAATATATTTAACCAAGTTAAAAGTTTTTTCCATGTTTTTAGATATAAAAACAATTACTATCTTCATATGTGTGTTTATATAAAATAATGAAGATTCTTCTATAAAAATATAATATCCATTTATAACAATCCATTGGTCATCATAGCTGTTATCAAAGGAATGATTTAGTCAAACTTTGGAAACTATAATGAGAAAAATTTAATGAGATCCCTAGGAATATTTCTATTTATATGTGTATGGAGGTATCAAAGGATATGTCTAAAGATGAGTCATAGTTTAGGAAAATGTATTGAAATTTTAGTCCTGAATTATGATATTGGTTTCCATAAAATTTTATCCCTATATAGATCATACAAGTTTATGTGGCTCTATCATAGATTTACATAAGTCTAAAAACACCCAACTAACAGCCTATGAGTGGCATTTTTTCTCCCCTTTAGCACATCTAGTGTTTTTTATCAGGAGTTGTCTCCTCCCCTCCTCTGGCATGGCTTGGCAGATTGGTGTCGACGTCTTTTAGATTTATGGTGTTTTAGGAGACAGCTTTATCTGTATCTTGTCTCAGACTCAGCGATGCTTAGTGACAGATTTAGCATGTCTTGGAGTGGAATAGTTTGTCTCCGTCTCCTTAGCTTTGTGATGGAACATTTTGGTGATGGCTGCCCATCCACCATCGCTGCTCTAGGCTTGGATTCTCTTACCTAGCATCGTCCTCAATCCGAAGTTAGTTGTCCAATCCTTAGATTGTCTTCCGATAAGACAAGATTTAGGTTGGCAAATGGTCTGGAAAGATCTCAACTTGCAGTCAGATATTTCGGGCCTCACTACAGATCTGGTGTGTTTCAATTTTAAGGTATCGGCACCAGTAAGTGGTTTGGAAACTACGTGGTTCGCAACAGATCTAGTGCTTCTTTGTTCATATGTGATTTCATATTGGAGGTTCGGATTCAACTTCCACACATCTTGGAGGGGGTTTATTTGGTCCTTGATTGGCTATGGGGTTTTTCAGTTAGTGGTTTTGGTGGTTCTTTTGTAGGTTTTGGTTGTTGTCTGTGTGTATGGTGTTCTTGCAGTGTCTTCGTTACAAAAGCATCCCTTCCATGTTGGTACTTTCGCTTCCCATGTTTCAACCAGTGTGGAATCTGGTGGGGGTTCTTCTGATGTTTTGAGATGATCAGCATCATGCTCAGAGAGGCACTACTGGCTATGTTCGGATCAAACACCCTCAATGAAGACACTCAATTATTTTGATTTTTGGTCTTCCAGTCCTAGGTGATGAAGACTCAGCTTGATGTTCCTAGTTTGTCATCCTCTTCAGGTTGTTGCGTGTGGTGCTGGAGGTGTGTCTTGGATCAGCGAGATTATGTGGATTTGATTCCATCATTGTGTTTATCATATTCTCTTTTGAAGGTGTTTTGTCTGTGATGTTTCTATACATGTATTGTTGGAATGGAGATGCACCTAGGCCCATTCTCATATAGAAAGTCTCAGTAGAGGTTTTAGATCTTGTATTTCATCTTTACAACACTTTATAAATTTGGAAGTTGAGAGGGTATGACATCAGCCATCAGATTGGGCATGTGCTTTGACACATGACACTGGCTTGTTCTAAAACCATGCAATGGTGGAAGTCTTTTTCATGATCAAATGCTGGGGAGGGGTAACTCTTGGTTGTTTGGTTGGGTTGTATCTCTAGACCTTTGGGTGGTGATTCTTCCTATGTCCACAATTTCTTTTTGGGTTTCCCCTTTCATCCCTTAAAATGAGGTTTTGTTTTAAATAAAAAATTTGAATTCCTTCGTACTGTTGGAGGAGGAGGTAACAATTCGGAAAACAGTACATTATTCTAGAGTCGGTTTGGAACTAGTCCTTGACATTAGCCCTTGATGGACACCAGGTTTAACACTCTCATGGTATATTTTTTGGAAATTCAAAATCACTTTATAAACCACCATGAAGTATTTTGAATAGGTAATGGCTATGAATTACCAAGGAAAAACATAAGGTTCAATAGATTAAATAATAATATTCCCTGGTTTAGAAGTCATGTATGTTATTTTTCATGACCATGTGGTTCTCCACAATAATGAGTGTTTGTCACACTATTCTTTATACCGTTAATCAATAGACAGATCCTGAAGGAACCACGTTAATGATAAATGAAATGTATGTAAATATTTTTCTCCCTACATTATTTTCAATAGTTGAATGTTTCAACTATGGATAGTATAGGAATTATGAAAATCAACGCCATAGGGGAACATATCATGATTGAATTCATCAATTTTGTATATGTAATGGTTTTACTTCTAATGATTAAGAGACCGCAATTGAAAATTTAATGCTCTATGTTTTTCTAATAGTATTTTTTATAAGTATGAATATATTCAGTTTGATTAACGTTAATACATGATTCGTATCATATATGAAAGGAATTAGGTATTATAGAATAAGGTGATGAATAATAGTTATTGGTTTGAGAAAGAAGGTGGATGATTGATGTGTATTTGTTTTGGAATTCAAGAAGTATGTTATATGAATCATGAAGTATATGTTTTCCATTAATGATTTTAAAAAATAATATCAATTGTTTTGATATCCTAGAAAAGTTATTTAATGAAAATTTGATATTTTGATTAATGGAAAGTAACCATTATTTTCTTCCAAATTTTTAGAAAATTAATTTTAGCATTGATAAAGAGGTTATTAATATGGATAAGTTAAATGTTAATGTACTGTTTACCATGGAACTGATTATTTTTTTGGTTAAGAATGTGTTATATTCTCTCATAGATGGACTGTAAATTTTTTTTTTGGGATTTAAGGAATATATATAATAATATATTTTGTGTATACAGAATGAAGAAGCATTTATGTTTTCATTATGGTTTTATTTTAAATAAATTTATTACCATGTAACACCCCATGCTTCCACTGTACACTTCTCTTTGAATAATACAGTAGCGTGTGTTGTACGCAACATCATTTTTTAACACACACCACAACCAATCAAACTAGGTGTTCTGAATATTAATACCCACTTTTTGAAATTTTATAAATTTTATCTTTCAAAATGGACTTCATTTTTGGATTTGGAATATCGAAATAAGCGTAGGGTGAATTTTTGATATTTTTCTGAAAACTTCCAATTTTTTGATAAATAGTGAAAAACACTAAGTTATAGTTTAAAACCGAATTTTTATTTAAATAATTATTTATTTTATTTAAATTTAATTAGGGTCAAAATAGATACATAATACCTATATAAGTTCAATTTAATTCATTGTAGTTAGTTTAGAATAATTTTAGATATATAAAAATTTTATTGAACTTTTCACCATCTTTTACCCACCTCCTAGGAGAATTTGGAAATTCACATAAAACTTTATTTTACCGCTTCTATGTGTGGAATTTCTAAAATCTGAGAGACATGGTTAATATCATGGAGTAAAATGTGATTAAATAAGATAAAAATAATTTTTGATGAATAGTAACATTTTACTTTTATTTACCACGGTTAAAAGTAAATAGGGTAATTAATGGTAAAAATGATACTAATATTATCCTAACACATGTCCTAATTCTATTGGAAAAGTTTATCTCATACAAAAAATAACCTTAGGAGTAAAATACTATCATTTAGGTCCACTTGGATTAGATTGGGACATTTATTATTATTTAATTCAAGAAGAGTTAAAAGAGTTAAAATCAATGTTTAATAACTAAAATATTTTTAATATAGGGTTATATATATGATAAATTAGATTATAAATATTCATTATAAAGATAAAAAGATTTCTTACATAATGGTATTTTAATTATAAATTTTAGACATTAAATAATTTAATTATGACACAATGATGATGCAGTAATTACCATATTAGTGAAATATTAAAAAAATTGATATTATAAATACCCAAATAAATATAATTTGAGACTTTTAATGAATTCCACTAATTTTATAGATTAATATGACATTTTAGGGTTGAATAAATGAATTAATTTCGATGTAATAATGCTGTTATAAATTTTTACAAAAACAAAATACCAAATAGTGTCAAAATTGACATAAAAGAGTTTTTAAAACAAATATTATATTAATAATTGATATTCAATTCCTATAAATCTAAAGTTAGGCCATGAGACTTATATAATGATAGGTGTATCATTAATGAACCACTTTTGGTTCGCTTGGAAGTTTATAGTATGTTTATTAACCATATAACATAAAAATACAAAAAGACATGATAAATATCAAACGAATTAACTAAGAGTTAAAACTAAAAGATGAGGTTAATAAAGTGACCCAAAACTATATAAAAACTATTTTTTAGTTGTTTTTTGACCTATACCCACCATATCCTCGAAATAAGTTACGTTGGAGATATTAGAAACCGAATATTAATTTATTATAAAATAATATTTCTAGATTTTCCTAAGGTGCCCCTCACCCCTCTTAGAAATGGGAACTCCCCCTTCATTCAATTTCACACCTTCAGAGCCATTTGGTTCGGCCAAACCCTACCCAAATATCCTTCTAACTTCCCTCAAATTAACCTAGAGGCCTTATTTGGATCAGAAAGCCAACCTAAGGATCCATTTTGATCAAATCAAAAGGAAGAACCCGAAGAAGAGGTAATGATCTCACAACCCTCTTTCAGGTTCCTTTCTTCTTCCACTTATTTTTTCGTTGATATTTTAATTCTAAAATAATAACTCTAGTATCTTATATATAATTTGATTTTATTATAAATATGGTACAACCATATTCAGTATTCTATCCATGCTTTGAATGACAATTCAACATACGTTCGTACGTACAGCTTACCGTCTCCACATCGTGGTGTAATTGTTATTCAATACATTATTATTTGTATGGGTATAATAATGATGTTAAATTCATGTAAATAATAAATATAACATGATTATTATTATGTATATATCATACATCATCCAATTATATATTATTTTAATATCGAAATAATGATATTGTCGCTCATGCGTACGTACGGACTACCGTCTCCACGAATGCGATGAGATTCATTCTCCATTGTATCCATTTAAGACTAATTTTCATTTTAGGATTAAAAATAATTTTTATGGACTTTATATCATTATAAATATTAATAATATACAACCTATGGATAACAAATGAGGCTTATGTAACAAAAAATATAAAATAAAACGAGTAAATGAACACCAGAAATGACGATAATACTAAAATATTATTAACGAAAAAATATTAAAAGATCATATATGGTATCATATTTTTGTATATGATTCTTTTATAATTTAATAACAATGATTTAACTAATATGCAGGAGGTTAACATGCCCTTGACCAAGGAAAAGTACAAGGTAAGGGTTTATTTCACAATCTCTTCATTATCTGAGGTTGTTTATACGTAACTATCTGCTGGGACCACTTTATCATCCACATCCATGTTTCTTAAAAATGTATTTCAAACCATTATAACTATTTTATAGAATATGGTTTAATGTGATTTATACCCATGTTTGACTTTTGATAATATTTTTATAAAGGAATCTTTCTTTCGTTTTCCAAACAAGGTCCTTTTTAACCTTTTCAACAAAATTAAGGTAAGAATTTCATTTTAACTTATTCAATATGTGAGGCTACTTTCCACCATTATAAAATCGTCGAAGCATCCCTTAAAAGATTATAAGAATATTTTATAAATAAATGTTTTATTTATAATTATGATTTCAAAATAGAAAGAGATGTTTCTCTAAAAAGGGATTTGATTTCATATATGTCAACATCATTTGATGGATTTTAAGATTATTTGATGCTGATTTATTATGATACAAAACTTCCATATTGTATTGAAGGGTTTGGGATATATTTGATCGTGGATGTGCTATTTTTTTACAATTCATGGTTTATGGTTAAATTATAGACATTTAGTATGCTAGTTTTAATACGAATGTTTATGATATGTTTAAACCATTTCATATGAGGAATGTATTGGACTTAGTAAGTGATGGGTGGATCCTACTATAGCTCCTCGATGCATTGGTAGGTCTCATGAGACAACTAGATGTGTAATTGGACTAAGCCCTTACCGAATTTGATATATGGTTTTGGCTGAGGCCTTAATCATTTTTAAACGTCTTGGTCGAGGCCTTGACAAAATGTTTCAGAATATCCGGCTTTATACATTACCTCATTATGGAAATAATATTGACGGTTCATGTGGGAATTCGAGTAGTAGAATACCCATGATTATGTTTTATTATGGAATTATTTACTCAGATCATATTCTTGCCAGAAAATTATTCATGTTTATTATTGGTAAAGTCATGTGGTTTCAATTATTCACCATGCTTAATATTTATGTCATTTTCCGCAGTATTACTTACCCTTATTGAGAATTTGAGATCACCCCTTTATTATTTTTCATTTTCCCAGGATATTAAAAAGTTAGTTATGAGTGACCTTCAGGCATAATCTAGGAGGATTGGATGTCTCTAATGAAATATATTTGTGTTGTATTTCTCTTCAAGATTTAAAGTTGAACTTATGTATAAATCTTATTTCCAATAATACTAAACTAATCGGTCTTTAGAGACATGATTTCCTTGTGATCATGCTACTGTTATGTAGTAATGCACCGACTCTGGGTAACTAGGGTTGGGGTGTTACATACCATGTTTCAAGGGAATAAATGATGAATGTATTCACTTATTAGTTATGTGATATCAAATATATACAATAGGATATATGGTGCGATCAATGTTAAGACGACTTAAATAAATTTAATGACCTCCATTCAAATGTATTGGATTTTTATCTTTCAGAATTGTTACAAGGATAACCATTTATGTAATGGTTTTTTAAACATCATATGTGGTTTTAGAAATTAATGTATTATCTCATCATAAAAGTATTTATCCATATAGGATAAAAAATTCTTACCATTTTATTGTGATGATAACTAAAGATATATAAAATGATTTATAGTCCTATTTATAGTTCTCATTATATATTAGTGCTTCCGGAAATTTAAATTCAACTTCATTTAATGTATTAAGAAGATTAATTTGATCAAGGAACAACCAATGAGTGAGATTGTGTGTAATAAATATAATGAAATCAATTTAGTATATCATCTTGTGAAAAATCATTAAACATTATGAAAAGGATCTTGATTTAAAATATTTTTTTTATAATCTTAATTTTTTATGATATCAATACCTCTTTCATTCCTTTCTGGTTTTTGGTTTTGTGTGGTCATTAAGCTTCTATGTATCACTCAATTTCTTATGATAAATGTTCTCTATCACTCTATATATGTATTTTGGTGTTAGTTTTCTCTTCAAGGACCATGTTTTCACTTATCACATATGTTCTACTATGTAGAAACCTAGTTATGAGTTACATTGGGTAACCATTTTCTTTATAAATTTCCTTTTTCAAGGAAGTTTCAATATTCATTTTAATGATGTCGGTTTTTATTAAAGGAAATTTTTAGGTATAAAAATTTAAACAACCTATAATAATTTTAAGGTAAAATTCATTTTTATGTGGGAAGAATGTAACACCCTGAGGTTTCAGGAATTAATTATTTTTTCGAATAAATTAAAATTATTTAATAGATTACATTATATTCTACACCAAGTTAGTATTTATATATATGCTACCACAAGTTAATATTTTACTATATGAAATTGAGTGTATCTTTTATTACAATCAATACTTTCTTTGGATTTTTTACACACAATTACGAGTTTAGACTTTTCTTTACGCAACATTGATTTTAAACTAAACATTGCATGTTGTTATTATAGCTCTTAAATGGATATTATAATGGAGAGTATGAATATTATTAACTAATTTAGAAAATTAAGGTATTAATCAGTTTATAATATGAATTCTGTGGTGACCAGTTAACAACAAATGACAACAAAACCCTTTTGAAAACATTGGAAATCATTTTCTAGAAAATTGTTTTTAGTCAATCCAAAATATTTACATAAATAAATTAATTAATTAAATTTTGGTGAATTGTTTTTAATATGTTAACATATAATATATTCATTAATATATTTAAAATTCAATTTTTGTGTTTCATAAAGAAGATATAAGAATAAATCCAACTTTACACTTTAAAATTGTAATTTATCTTCCATAAAAGTAGTTTTGTCGCTTTTGGATGGAATAATCATTTAAAGAATTATTCATGACAATGTTATAAATTTAATTTGGTAAAATAAAATTTAATTTTGAATTCATAATATCAAAATTATATTAAGATAAATTGTTTTACTTTTTTGAGAATTTTAATTTTTTGATGAATAGTAAAATAATACTGAATTTTAATTGAAAAATGTATATTAACAAAATTTATTTATATAAAAGAAATATATTTTACAGTGGTTTAAAAGTTAAATTTGATGAATTATATATCTATTAATACAATTTAGGTCATTGGAATAAATTTTACAATTAAACTAGATATATAAACATTTCAATGTTTTGGACATTTTCACTTTAAAACCCACTGTCTCGTCCCATATGCGAGATTAGATTCAAATAAAATTCCTCTACTAATATGATTTTTATTTGGAAAATTAAATTCAATATTGGTAATTTAAATATTTGTTATTTTCTAATGAGATCAATATAATTTTTTTTCCAAAGTTATTAGTGAATGTAGTTAAAATTAATGACAGTGATTAAGGTAAGAATGAGCATACTTAATGGTTAAACATAGAATATATGGTGTAAGCCCACGGGGGCTAGGTGAGTTGGTTCAAGGCAGTGGCATCCCGTATCTGAGGTTCCGGGTTCGAGTCCTCACAAAGGAAATGCGCACCACACGCCAGCGATCCTCTCGTCCCCTTGACCCGCGGGAACTGGCCCAAGCCCTAGGGTTGGCCACCTTGGGCCTAGCTGGGGGTGTGCGGCACGCAGGTGGGCAGGCCAGCCCAATACCTCATTACCCAACAACATCTTTTTTGTAGTTGGGGTTTGTATTAGTGGTAAGTACCTCATAATACTACATGAAAAATGGTGGTTCAAAACCCATGGGGCGCAGCTTACTGTAGAAGTACTGTAGCGGCACTGTAGTAGCGGTGGTACTGTAGATTGGCGAACACTGTAGCAGCCAGGTTACTATTCAAAGAATGGTCTTTAGGCCAAAACTTTGGGCCTACGAGCTATGTAATGGGATATATACCCACTGGGCCTTCGAGCTATGTAATGGGTCTCCCTCTACCCAGTTAAAAGAGGTCGTTGCTTTGCTTTAATAATAAAATGAGGCTTTGGCCCCAACCTTTAAAAAAAATAGAATATATGGTGTAAAAATTACCCAACACTTTAAAAAAACTATTAGATATATTTATAACATTACAATTATAGCCTATAGTTTTTCATGTTATGTATTCCAATTTTTAGGAAAAAATGTTTGGACACCTTACATTCTTTTCAATAATGCCATTGTGTCCTCTCCCCCACCTATAAAATATCATCACCTCTCCCCATTATTCAAACCTACAAAACCAATTAGGATAAAAAAGACCTAATAAATGAACTAACCAAAATTTATCCCCTACTGATAGACTCATTATCTTGGTATGAGAGAAAAAATTTCATGTTTTTCGTAAATACCTATGGGGGATTGCCAAAGTAGAGGTAATGTTCTTCTTAAAGTTTTTTCAATTTCATTCTTTATCTACTTCCTTAAATTCATATTATATCATGATTATATAATAATACAGTGTTTATAATATACTGATATGTGTTTATATTTTTTATGACCTAAAACATCACACACTTCTATCAAATTGGATATGTAATCATCCTTCGTGTGTACGAGAAACTACTGACTCGCATAACGATGTAGTTACTTCATCCATTACCTCCTATCAAGTATATGAATAATGATGTAAATATAGTTTATATATTATATTTATTAAATTTATGATTTATTATTATTAATTAATTAATATATAATATATACCATCATGCTTTCCATTTTGTGGGAATATGCTAAAATCTTTTGTAGACGTTTGGACTACTACATTCTCAAAGAGATGTGATTCCTTCACACATTAAACGAAATGTATTGAGGATTCCATTAATAAAAATATGTGATATATATTAAATAATAGTGATAATGTAATTATAATTTATATATATATATATATCATTTAATTTTCTTTCTTTCATTATGATAAAAAAATGGAATCAATGTTCATGTGTACGTGCGACCTACCCTGCCAATAAACGTTGTATTTCAGTTCCTATCACTAAATAATAAGGGCTAATATAAATAAATATATAATGAATATATAAAATATTTATCTCATGTTTTACATTATGGAATTGATGAAATCATTATTAGTGTGAGAGGGATGAGAATAACAAGTAAAAACATATACAAAAAACAAAGCGGCTATTACCCAAAAACGTAACTTTAACATGGGATTGATAATAAATATGACATATAAATTATTAAAAAATATTATTTTATAACATATATATATATATTGTTATATTAAATATTTATAATATTTTTATATTTATTATACATGAGGTTTCAACGTGTCGGATGGAAGTCCAGACTTAGGGTAAGGAAATTTTTCTCACTTTTTCTTTCGTGAGAATCATTCCATATTCACCACTTATTTCTTTTGTGTGGTGTATATACATACCTTTGACATATTATATTAGGAATATACCTAATATAATTATTATTAATATATAAATTAATTTTATTATTTCGTTGGGTTAGTGATTCAAAATTTACTCAAGTGTTATGAGATTTTTCTCTCAATTTTACATCTTATAGATGTTTATTATGTTATACACCTACATTTTTTCAAGAGATGTATATATAGCCATTTGAATTTTAATATCAAGAATTCATTTACCCTCCAGAGATTTAATGTTATTTTTATGATTATTCCTTCATGGGTCTTACGATTCAATGTTACCAAAGTGGTAATGATTTCTGTTTCAATCTCATCACATATCAATACTTTTTATGACTATGTTTCCGATGATCAAATATTATGATCCACCACAAAATAATTATTATTAATATTATTCTGCTATGTTTTTTCATGATAAAATCATGTATTTGAACCATTTTTACACTACTTGGTACTTATTACGATTAGGAAATGTTTTTAAGAAAATCTGTATTATTTATATCTCCTGTCGGAAATCGGTTTTCTTCTAAAAAAATATTTTTAAAAAAACCAAAATGTTTTCAAATTATTTTTTACTCTCATTTTCAAAAAAAATATTTAAAAAATCATGTTAAAAATATTGTTTTAAATCATTTTAAGATATTTCATTATAAGTTTTTAAATCAATTTTCATATAAAATGGTTTTCAAAATGTTTTATGTTTTGAAAAAAAAATTCAAAGAGGTAAGGTTATTTTTATCTAGAAATATTTTATATTATTTTTAAATCTTCCCTTATAATTTTTCGATCTATTTTAAAAAAATATTTGATTTTTTTTTAAAAAAAATTTCTTTTTCAATGAAATGATATTTTCCTTAAGAAATTATCCAATTGATCAATAAATTTTTTTCCAATATAATATTACATCTTTTCATGATTCGTATTTCTTATTAGAGATATGATCCAAAAATTTCATTCAAATTTTTTCTCTGAATGGTTTATGTTTTGAAGGATTGATGTTTATGAATCCCAATTATCTTCCCCAGGTTATAACATGACAAATTCTTATGAAACTTAATTCATTTCAAGGGTTATCCTATATAGAAATGAATATGACATGTATAAAATTTTCCACAAGTTATGATATGATTAAATGTTTAGTAAATCGATTTCATTTTCTAGGTTTAGATATAATTAATGTTTATGATCTTGTAGAAGTCATAAATAAGGTTTTAATTATGTGATCGGTGGGAAATATATATCCCTCTAATGCATTTGGTGATGATAAATATGCATTGAAGTCAAAGGGTATATGGGTTGTCATCCCAAGATGGCAACACGAAGGTAAATAGATGTTCATCCCATGCCCCAAATAATAGGGTACATATGAGGTCATCCCATGCCCATAATAAGAGGGTACATAATTGGTCATCGAAATCCTACAATAAGTGGGTACCTAATAGGTCATCCTTATCCCACAATAAGAGGGTATACTGGAGGTCATCCTAGTTCTACAATAAGAGGGTACATGGGAAATAATTTGAATCCTACAACAAGATGTTAAACATAAGTTCATCGTCTTCTTATAACTATTAGGTACATGGGAGTTCATTCTAAGACCAAAATGATAGGGTACAGAAGAGGTCATCACAATCCCAATTATGGTAAATAAGTGATTGTCCCAAGCCTAACTTGTTGTGAATTTCATGGATGGTATGCTAAAAATTATATTTTCTAAGAATATGTTTATGGAAATATTTTGTATCTTATTCCAATGATACTGTATAATGGTTCATGTTCTTGGTTATCTTATGATACATTTCTTTTGAACATACAATATTTATTTCATGCCTCATGTTTATCATATATGATCGGTTGGGTATTGACCTTATAAGTTTTTTTCATACCATTATAATTATCTTATGCTTCCATATGGTCATATATTGATAACTCTTATGTTTACCCTTATATTAAATCTGATATCACCCTTTATTATGTTTCCTCTCCCAATGTTAGGAATATAATTTTTTTTGAATACTATAGAGGAAGATCATTAAATGATATGTTTACGATCGTTCACCAAGTTAGAATATTTTGTTTCCATGTTTCCAACGACACTAAACTATTACGGTCCTCAGTAGTGTGTTTATAAAATGTAATGAATATTCATCTATAAAGTTGTAACATCTATCTATGATAAGCCATGGGATGTTATACATCTTTCATATGATCCTATTGAGTATGCAGGTTATACACACCATACCTTTATTTAAATATATTTTTTCAAGATTCTAGGTGGGTAACAGGGACCGAGCTAGGCCTCACTAACTTGTATAATGGAGAAAGTGTGGGTTCAATAACTTTGTTTTCCTTGGGTATATAATTTTGAATAATTTTTTTCTTGAAATACACATGTGGTATTTTTTGGTTACTTATATATTATGAGATAGAGCTCCATGGAGGTTTTTTATATTCTCTCTAAATCATTTCATATGTTGAGGGTAATGACTCTCATTTGAATTTTTATCAACCTCAGTTCCAGACGCCATCCTAGGGCCTAATCAAAGAGGGAATCAGGGGTCACTCACTCTCATCAAAACTGGTAAAGGAGGGGTGGCAATGGATATAGGTTTATTTCATGACATCAAGTTATTTACTTTATTTTTCCTCTTCTTAGCCACCATTCTTCTTACCTCCTACTCACATTACCTTTCCCAATATTCCCTCAACCTCATAAATTTCTTTATCTGAACATTCCACTCATATAGGTTGTATCATAAAGTATCATCCCTAAAACATATTTCATTCAAAAAAATTATATCTAACAAATCATTTCATATTATTTTCAAATAGAATATATTTTCAATAAATATTTTAATCTATTCTAAATATCTTTTAAAGATTATTTTGTTAAAAAAATATATTTTATTTATGTTTGAGTTAATACTTTATCATATAAAATTTTTTATTTATGTTGATAGCATCATAATATTATGTTAATAAATTATTAACTGATAAAAACATGGTTATTTTTTAGATAATTTTTTTTGTGGTGAATAATTAATAGAAACATATTTATATGTTGAATTTATATAATTATGATTAATAATAAAAGATTAATTTTTTCATAAGGAAATTAATAGTATTATTATGATAAAGTAACAATTTATATTGTTATAAAAAAATTGGTATCCAATAAATAATATCAATAAATATATATATCAATGTAAAAATAAATGTTCATAGTCAAATTTAATATAAAAACTCAATATTTAATGGAATTTACCATTTCTACAAAAGGAAATATTATATGTCACTATTTGTTTTGTTCAAGCAATTTTTTTATAGTGAAACCTTCAAATTATGTTATTTATTGATTGAGGATACCCTGGGACACACTAATTATAATCCAAAAAATAGAGAATTTTATATAAAAGTTCATAAAAGTATAATAATACAATAAATTAAATTATTTTTTAAAATGAAAACATTATAAAAAATTCTAATGTATGTCATATTTTAAATTGAAATTTTGACTTATACGTGAATTTTTTTAGTAAAACAAACACATAGACATTGATGCTTTAATTAGGTTTCTAATATTTTTTTAAACTTATCTTCATTATGTTTGTTAACTAATGGAAATTTTATTTATTAATCAATTTTATAATTTAATTTAGTAATAAAAAAATGAAAAAGAAATTTAATTACTTTATAAATTATATATTTTTATATGTAGAATTTTTTTTTGTTAAAAAATATCATTTCTTCCTCTATGTACTGTTACCGACCAAGAATCCACTAAACCAATGCTCCAAGTCAGGTCGCCACATGACCTCAATCATGCATCCCAGTATTCCAAGGGATGTCAACTACAAGTGAGGGTCTAATAGATCATGTGAGGAGAATATAGCCTCTTTACTAGAGTAAGTCATAGTATATAACATTTGAAAATAAGGGAAAATAATCAATAATCCAATAACATGTGTCACAACCCATTTCCAAAACATGGTACAACCACAAAAAATAATAAAATATGACATGTCCTTCTAAGAGTTCCAAAAGATGTTCCCTAACTCCATGTTTAGATCCTCAACCATTCACATCCCAATTCAAACTCAACTCCCTTGCATAGGGCCTTTACTCTTGTACTGACCTGCAAATAATAAATCTGCTCGGGTAACCAATGGAGGCTAGAGTAGGGTGTGAGTATAACTCTGTAGGCCACCACTAATGGTGTCTAAAAAATATACAGTCTAAAGTATTATTGAATCAAAGTACTAAATAAATGACAAGTTAAACTGAATATAACTCGACTACCATTAGTTAACAATATTAACTTTATCCATTTTCATCATTCATTCCATTTTTTATCCCTTATTCTATGGGTTTCGCATTTATATCATTTACAATGTGGAAGACTTTTTTCATTTTCCATGATTAAGGGATTAATTCATGTTTCAAATCTCACTTGGGATAGATATTTCACAATCAATACATCACACTTACATTGGAGCCTCAACTCGGGTAGTCAAGTCAAATAAAAATTTTGGGTGGATAGAGCCTCAGTCTATTTCCCTAACACATTCATTATATGGGTGGGGTTTAGAGGCTTAGTATAACCAGAACCATAATATTAGATCCTCACATATAATACCCCAAAACAACCATGCCATTTTCACATGATTATTTATCCATTTACCACATAAATCATATCACAAAACATACAAAACCAACACAAAACATTCAAAAATCATATTCAATAACATATGAATTAATATCATGAATTAACCCATTAACAAATTTAGAATCCTTCCTTACATATCCCATTTAACACATTCATCAATAACCATTAATTAACCCATTTAAAATATTAATCAATTCATATTCCATAATCCATTAATTCATTTCCATTACAATATCCAAATACATTTGACACATTTACATTAATCCCTTTAACCAATTTCACATCATGAAAAGAAATCTATTATGCCATTTACAATAACTAAACACAAATAAAATTGATGTCTCTTTATAACCCAACCAACATATCAACATGTTTTTCATCAGCTCTATTTAAACACAAATAAACTCTATGATTAACATTATCATTTTCTGTGTTAGGGAATGTGGGAACACCACATAGGTGGCCATAAATTGGTCAAATAAATATCAATGCATCCCATAGGGATTATGAATGATTAAATTCATAATTTAACCATCCATTTTTCAAAAATTCACTAAAAAAATCAAATTAACAATATGAGAGAACCAATAACTCATACACACAAGGACAAATCAATAATGAGACCATGGGTTATAACTAGTAGACAACCTACCTCAATTTTGAAGACAAACACATTATTAACATTGAACATTGACTTGGATTAAAATCACCCTTTGAAGGCTCAACCTATGATCCACGAGAAATTGAGGGTCTTAAAGTTTCAGAATAGGAAGTAAGAAACCAAAATCCTGAATCAAGAAAAGAGAAACAAGAGGAGAATTAGACCTACTCAGAGATTCAATATTCACCCAATGGCACTCCAAATATCCAATAATTGAATGAGATTGATCCTTGAGAAGACTTAATCATTTATAATTTTCACAAGGGTTACTGTGAGAATAATGGGAAATAAATTTGGTTGAAATAGAAAAAATACTATGTATGTAAAACTGTAATATTTCACATTTAATGAGGTGTACATTTTTCCCACTTAGTTTTCCAAACCATACACCATCCATGTCCATGCCTCTATATAATAGGGGTCTAGTCAAATGGTTACCTAGGTATCCCACATGGTTAGACAAACAATGTCCCAAAAATGTGGAATTCCTATATCCCAAAACTCATGGGTTGGATTTCTCCCTTGTATTGTTTACATAATCATGCACCCCTCCTCTTGGATAACACTGCTTGGGTGCATGATTTTCACTAACCTTTAACCAACCATCAAACATTTATTATACAACCCAATTCACCTTTCTTTCATGTCCCAAACCCCATAAATATTCTTGAGGTTCCTCATACACCTAATAAACAATTAATTATCCAACTTTAAGATATTAAAACAAAATATTATACAAGAACATGCCTCCAGGATGTTAGTGATCTTGCAACCTATCCACCTTATAATAGATCATCCTCACACCACACTACCATGTATCATTGAGATTCTGAGGCAATGCGATTTTTCCAATGATCCCACATTTCTATTTCTCTCTCCCATGTTTCTTTTAGAACATTACCATGTTTCCACAATACTTGAACCGGATGTATGATCTTACAACAAAAGACTATATCACTACAATCCATAAAAAAACTGGATACACCACAAAGGATGCATTATCCTGAAGCTCAACATCCTCAACATCATTAACATGATGTTGGACTCACATGTTTTCATAATAAAAAATTATATTTAGATATACTTTGATAATACAAAATAATGTCTATCTATATATTAATTATACTTTCAAGTTATGTCATCATGCTAATAAGTTTATATGAATATCAAAATGATTATATCATATCATTGGAATATGTTATTAAATGTGTATTTAAGATTATAAATGTTTACAGATGATTATTCTTGAAAACTAAATCAATCTGGAAATGAATTTCATAGCACAGCTACTTTATAAGCATTCCCGTTTTAAATTCACCGATACAGACATAACAACCGACAAGCAAAGGTCATTGATAGAATAAGTCTACCGATAGACAAGGTCATTGATACAAGATACCAGTAGAATGGAGCTACTGATGGAGGAAGCAACTGATAGAGAGAGCTACCGCTACCAATGTTAATAGCTACTGATATCGAGGAAGAGCTACCGACAGAACATTGCTATTATGAAGAGCTATAGATACATGGAGCTACCAATACATGGAGCTAATGATAAAAGGAGATACCACTACACATGTAGAAACTAATAACTAAAGCTACCATTATAGAGAGAAATATCTACCGATGTATGACCTACCGTTACAAGTCCACCGCTACAAGTTCACTGATACAAAGAGCTACCAATAGAAACTAGTCATTGTTTCTCTAAACTCTATCTCTCAGTTTTTTTATTAGAAATGGTCATATTTTGTGATTTTAATGGAACTAATATTAATTAATGATGTGTTTTGGATCCCAGGAAACCATACCTCGTACCTATATAAGTAATCATGGCTTATGTATGAAATTAATTAATGATGTTTGTTGGATGTTAGGAAACTGTACCACATACCTACAGAAGATATCATGACTTATGTCGAACCACCTCATGAGCTAGGAAAGGAAGATCAATGCTGCGTAAAAAGGGTGTGACATAGAGAATGAAAAATGTGACACATACAAGAAGAACCCACGAAGAAATTGAAGAACACTCATACACATCAAGAAAAAAAGTTCAAAGAGGAGGTTCAAGCACCACAAAGAATACTCTCAAATTCAAACTGTACACCTGTACTAGAAGTGAAGGAAAAAAATCACGACACTTTGTTTTTCAGATAATTTGTAGAGAAGGACTCAAAGCTTCATCTACTACAATCCAGAGGAGTCCAGAGCTGCACTGACATCACAAAAGAGAATTGTAAACTCATCTCCATATTATTTCTCTATTACGATCTTTTTTACTACATTACTAGATATGTGAGTGCATATGTTCGATTGGACACACACTGACTCCTAAGATGAATTGGAAGATATTTAAATACTCACACCAAACACTTTATACTTTTGTGTATCCAACATAGAAATGTGGTAGAGGTATGAGGAGCTGGACAACCTATGTGATATTGTTACTACTTTCCCACGTATAACTATGGTTGAGGTCTGAGGACCTGGATAGTCTGAGTACTATTGAAAACCCCGGTCCATGGTGTGGATCAAAGTTTTACATAAACTGTTTGAGAGGACTAAGTCTCATCTTGAGACTGAAGCTCTTGGTTAAAACTATTTTTCATCTTATTTTAGTTTAAAATATTTTTAATATTCCGCTGATAATTACGTTGAAATTAAAATTTGTTTTAAAGTAACTCTAATAGTAGAACTAACAAGTGTTTTTAATTATTGTGAACCATTAAGTTAGTTTCAAAAGCTAAATTAATCTTCAGATTAAGTTAACTAAGAAATAATCAATCTTTTAGAAACAAATTGAACACTTACAATTTTATAAATTCACCACAGTTTAACCTGTTTTATGAATTGGGGGATTACAATATAATTGTTTTTTTAACAAAAATTTTTAATAGGAACTCAATTCACCTCCCTTTTGAGTATCAAATCTGACCAAAATTTGGTATCATAGGTGGTTGATAGTAGTTATTCAAACCCAATGTTTGTGAAAAGTTTTAAACTGTGATTTTAGTTGTATCATAAAGATCTCAAAATTTCTGTTAATTCTAAATTTTTATATCTTTATACATCTTTTTAAAACATAGTTATTATGGATAATAGATTAGAAGGTGTATCTACTAACATGCCACCTTTATTTAATGATTTTAATTATTCCCAATAGAAAATACAAATGAAAATTCACTTAGAAAGTATGGGATTTGACATCTGGACTGCTATAGAGACTCAGTATAAGATTCCAGAAACTTTTAGAACTACTTGAAATGAACCTATGAAATCTGTTTACAATAATAATTGTAATGCAATGAATGATCTGAATTGAGATTTAGGAGATGATGAATTTAATAAATTATATGCTTGTAAGACTGCTTATGAAATTTGGGATACTTTGGATGTTTCCCATTATAGAAAAAACAATGATAAAGAAATGATACTGAATACATATACTATTAAGAATGATAATTTTAAAATAAAATCTGATGAGTCTATTTCTGATATGTATATCAGGTTTACTGAGATAGTTAATACAATGAGCTCACTGGAAAATATTTTCCAGCAAAAGAGAAAATCATGAGAATACTAAGATGCCTACCAGACATATGGATAGGAACCTCTATCTCTATACGAGAATCATGTGACTTTAGCATGCTACTTTGTCAAGGAGCTCATTGGTAAGTTGATGATGTATGAAGAAGAGCTAAAGGTAATAAAAGAGGAATATGATGAACCTAAGAAGAAGTCAGTGACATTTAAGTCCACTGCTTCATAGAGCGAGGAAAAAGAGAAAGTTCACATAACTAAAGAAAGATCAAATAATGAAAATTCTAACTCACATAGTGATGAAGACAAGGCTTATATAGCCAGGAGATTCAAGAAATTATATAGGAAGAATAAATTTTTCATAAAATCAAATTATAAGGTTAAGTATGACCAATGAGGTAATTGTAAGAGATACTGGAAGAAAGCTGATAATTATGATGAGATAGTCTACTATGAATGTAAAAAGAAAGTACATGTTAAGGATGACTATCCAAAATTGATGTTTATGAATAAATTTGATTTCTAGGACAAAAAATATAATAAATCTATGAATGATTCATGGAGTGTTTTTAAAGACAACTCTAGTGGATCTGAAGCTTCTGATTTTGTGGAAAAGAATCATGCGAACAAGTCTTTCATGACTGAAACATCTAAGGTAACACTTAACTCCTCTATGCATAATGATTATTATTCTGGGAATGAAAGTGATTCAAATAATGTTGATAATATGTCTAAATATGAACTATTAGAATACTATAATATGATGGAAAATACATGTAATGAGCTGAAAGATTAGTAAAAATCATTGAAGAAACACTATTCCTAGACTAGTACTGTTAAATTTGATCTTAGTATAGAAAAGGAAAATATTTCTCAACTATTAAAGGAGAATACTGAACATAAATTTTCTAATGAGAAACTTAGAAAAGACATAGATAAGTTCACAAATGGAAAGAATACTCTCACTCAAATGTTTGTAAATCATGATTCACCAATGTATACTACTTGTTAAGGATACCAACCTGGACAGAGAGAGATTGTTAAGAATAAATTTACTCCAAAATCTAGACAGTATGCTTCTAGTCATGTTCTAGATATTTTTATGATTCATATAGCTATTCAAATTCTTACAGACCAAACAATGTTTATTTATCAAAATAGTTTGAATATGTCAACTATAGGAAACCCATTAGACAAATATGGGTGCCTAAAGTTTTTCTTTCTTACATTTCTAGACCCAAGAAATTTTGGGTACCAAAATTATCTTCTGTCTAAATCTATTTTGTAGGAAACTTGCTTGAAAAGTTCCTATAAAAATATATGGTTTATGGAATGTGGATGTTCAAGGCATATGATAGGATACCACTCATTCTTTAAGAGAATAATCAAATTTGATGGATGACATGTCACCTTTGTTGATAACTCAAAAGGGATGATAATCGACTTAGGCTTGACTGGTAACAATGATA
The DNA here is from genome assembly GCA_963277665.1 of Viscum album. Classification (NCBI taxonomy): domain Eukaryota; kingdom Viridiplantae; phylum Streptophyta; class Magnoliopsida; order Santalales; family Viscaceae; genus Viscum; species Viscum album. Next base: position 1,833,166,630 of record OY728151.1, read on the forward strand.
CAATTTTAATTTATAATGTATTATTGTTGATGGACTAAAATATCAGTTGTTAATCATTTCATAGTTGTGTGATGATGTTTTCAATGTGAAATTTTAATATGATACTTGAAATGTATTTGATTCTAAAAATATTTTGGTATTTACTACTTTAATAGATGAAAATGTAAATGTAGTAGATTTAAATTCTTTATCTAAACAAAAGTTTAACTATTTAAATGCTTTTCATAAAGAATCATGGTTATGGAATAGAATATTCGGACACTAAAATGTTCATTCACTTAAGAAACAGAATATGAAAGTTTTAGTTAGAGACCTACCCAAAATAAAATTCCCAACAGACAATGTTGTAATCCCTATCAAAAGAGAAAGCAACATAAAGTTTCTTTCAAATCAATGAATGAAGGTTCAACTTCTCAACCGATCGAGTTAGTTCAAATGGATTTATTTGGATCATCAAGTGTTTCTGGTTTAAATGGGAAGCACTATGTCTATGTTCCAGTAGATAAAATTTCTAGATACAATTGGTTATACTTCCTTTCTCACAAAAGTGAAGCTTGTCCTTATTTTATTAAATATTCCATGTCTATAGAGACCCTTAGTTGACTTAAGAATAAGACCCTGAGAAGTGATCAGGTCCATGTGTTTGAAAATCATAACTTTGAAACCTATTCCTCACACAGTGGGTACAGTCACAACTTTTCTGCCCCTATGACACCTCAACAGAATGGTGTAGTATAAAGAAGGAATAGAACCCTTTAAGAAATTGCAAGAACCATGCTCAATGAGTATGACTTTCCTATTTCCTTTTGGGATGACTCTATAAATACAACTTGTTATATTATATATAGAGTATAGATTAGTCCTGTTCTTAAAAAGACCCCTTATGAACTGTGGAATAATAGGAATCCTAAAGTAAGTTACTTTAGAGTTTTTGGTTACAAAGACTTTATTCTCAATACTAAAAATAATCTCGATAAATTTTCATCCAAAAGCGATGAAGGAATCTTTCAAAGTTATTCGATATCCAGCAAAGCTTATAGAGAATTTATCAAGAGGACCAAATGTGTGGAAAAATCTGTACACATCAAATTTTATGAAACGGGTCCACATGAACTTAAGACCCCAACTGAAAATCATGAAGAAGATATGTCAATTTTAAAACATAATGACAAAAATAGTGAACCTGTTGCTAAAAGAACCAGTTCTAGAAAATTTCCAGAACCTATTTCGATTGAACCTAAACATGTAATTGAACCTGAAATTTCTAGACCTACCTTTTCTAGACCTTTTAGGACCCTTAAAAACCATCCTTTAGATGCTGTTATAGGTGATTTAGAGAGAGGAATATAAACTAAGGTTCTTTATGAAATCAGGTTGATCATCAAGCCATTCTATCCCAGTCAGAACCTAAAAATATCAATAAAGCTATCAATGAAATTTTTTGGATAATAGATATGCAAGAAGAGTTAAATTAATTTGAAAGAAACAAAGTCTTGGAATTAGTAGAAAGAGCTAAGGACACCATGACCGTAGGCACTAAATGGGTTTTTAGAAATAAAGCTGATGAATCTTGGAATATAGTTAGAAACAAAGCTATGTTTGTTGCCCAAGGATATTGTCAAGAAGAAGGAATATACAATTAGGAAACCTTTTCACCAGTAGCTAGGTTAGAATCTATTAGAATTCTACTTGCTTATACAGCTCACTATAATTTCATGTAATCTCAAATAGACGTTAAAAGTGCATTTCTAAATGGTTTTATAGTTGAAGATTTTTTTTGAACTACCAACTAGATTTACTAATCCTCATTTTCTGAATCGAGTTTTCAAACTTTCTAAATATTTTTACGGTTTAATGTAAGCTCCATGAGCTAGGTATGATAGACTTAGTAATTTTCTTATTTCAAAAGGTTTTATTAAAGGGATTGCTGATCCGACACATTTTATTAAAAGGATTTCCAAAGATGTTTTGATAGTACAAATCTATGTTAATGATATTATTTTCGGATCTTCTAAAAATGCTTAGTGTATCGATTTTTCAAATAGTATGCAATGTGAATTTGAAATGAGTTTAATGGGCGAACTAATTTTTTTTTTTGGATTTCATGTTTCTCAAAATAAAAATGGTATTATTTTAAATCAAAGTAAATATAAAAAGGATATTTTAAAACGTTCTGTCTTTGATTGTAATAAAGAAAGTGATACACCTATGAGTACAACTTGTAAATTGGATGCAGATGTAACTGGGAAACTAATGGATCAAACCAATTATAAATGTATGATTGGGAGTTTACTTTATCTTACTACTAGTCGACCTGATATTATTTTTAGTGTGTTTTTGTGTGAAAGATATCAAGCTAATCCAAATGAGTAACACTTTCTTGCGGTTAAACGGATTTTCAAATATCATAAACATACTACTAATTTAGGATTATATTATCCAAAATGATAATAATTCGATTTAACAACCCATTTAGATACTGACTTTTTGGTTGAATGTTAGATAGGAAGTATACATCTAGAACATGTCACATTATAGGTAAGTCCTTAGTGTCCTTGGGTAGTAAAAATGAGAATTATATTGCATTTTCTACTACTGAAGTAGAGTACATAGCTGATGGTAGTTTCTATGCACAAATTTTGTGGATGAAACATACTTTATTGGACAATGGATATCAATTTAGGGATGTATATATAAACTGTGATTACACTAGGGTGATCAGTATCTCAAATAATCCTATATCTCAACCTAGTACTAAGAACATTGATGTAAGATGTCACTTTTTGAGGGATCATTATCAAAAAGGTGATATTACTCTTGAATTTATAGGCACTTAAGATCAATTAGCTAACATATTCACCAAGCCATTATGTTCAGAAAGGAAAAGTTACATTAGGCATGAGTTAGGAATGATAAACTTTCCTTAAACCTCACTGATAGAAAATACTCACTATTAGTGAAACCTCGCTGTTAGAGAAACCTCACTGATTGAAAATCCTCATTGTTAGTGAAACCTCACTGTTAGAGAAACCTCACTGATAGAAAATCCACACTGTTAGTGAAACCTCACCGATAGATAAACCTCACCATTATGATCTCACCAGAAGTGGTCATTGATATATTTCATGTTGTATAGATTTTGTGTTTTCAATGGAAACCATTATTATTTTTAATGTTTTTATTTTTATTACATCACAATTCCTAAATGATAAAAAAAATATGTCTATGTCACGTTTCAATCCACCGTGAACTCTCTTCTCTTCAAACATTACTTCTCAAACCCCCTGAATTTCTTGCATATACTAAGTGCTTCATTTCGGAAATGGAAAGAGTAAAAAAGGCATGCAAGCAGAGATGAAGGTGATTCACTGAGTGCAAAGAGGCAGAAAGAAAGATATAAAGGCAGTGGCAGTGAAACATGTCATGAGAAGTGTTCAGTGAACCCGCACTTACTGGATAAAAATATCATATTCGAGAAAGAACTTTGTGTAGAGTGTCTCCTGCCTAGAAAATCTAAGATTTTAATAATTTTGGAAGAACAAGGGTGGCTCAAATGTTTTGTGAATAAAAATGGTCCTTAATTTCCGATATTGGTAAATTAATTCTATAAGATTGTTCATTTTGCGAAATCTGAAAGTTGGAACAGAATGGTATCAGTAGTGAATGGAAAGATAATATATTTTTCTTCCATTGAATGAGATGAGTGCTTGAATGTTCCATACAAGGGTGAGTTTGGATATTTCTCAAAGTAAGTACCACCCACTAGCGACATTTTTTAGTATGAAACTGCTCTAGAAGATCTCACTAGAGACAGAACACCAAGAAAAGTAGTTTCTACAGAAATGGATGGAGAAAAACTGTTGTTGTTCAAATTTATCCAGCATGTGTTAAGTCTCAGAATAGGGGATTTGGCAAACTTCATATTCCAAGAGATATTCTTTTTGTATCCTCTATGTAATGGTGTCAAAGTGAATTAGTGTAGGCTTCTGATGATTCAAATTGAATATATTACCAGGCCAAAATCGAAAACAAATGCTCTATTCTTTGTGAAGTCGATCTCTTTGTTGATCAAGGTAAAAGGTGTAGCTAAGTCTCAGGATGAGACAGTGGTTGTAAGATGCAAATTTTTTATAAAAAAACAGTTTTTATGTACATGAAGATTGGATGGAACCCATTGAAAAAGGAATGGGTAAATGATGATGAGAAAATTTATGATAAATTTAACACTTTTGAGCATCCAAATCAGCCAAGAGATAAGAGTGATCCAGTTTTAGGACCTGATGAGGATGAACCTCAATATTTTGATGACGATGTTTAGGAGGTTACCTCTATAGAAGATAAAGGGGATCCTGATTTTCCTCCAATCCCAGCTGCTGAAATGGTATCATGTGGAAAGTCAAGTTCACCAATGACCCAACCTAGAAGGGATGCAGTTCAAGGAGAAACTGTTGAAGAAATTTATGTAAATGAGGAAGACCTTCCTAGATCAGATCATAGGGAGACTTCTCCAGATTCCAATGGTATTGATGATGAATAGGAAAAATTATCTGGGAATGGAAGTACATGTTTGAGTCTCGGCCCTCTGATTGAGAACTCTATTATTTCTATTGAGGAGATTCCTGAAGTAGAGAGACCTGTACCTGTTTCTGACATACCCCAGCCTATGAAACCTGGTTTGGATAAGAAGGTTATAGATGACTCTTCAGAAGATGAAGTACCCAATTTTTTTGCTGCTGCATATATAGTGTTGGAAGCTTAGGTTGAGGGAGAGCAACTTATAAGGATAGGATCAGTTTCTGTGACCTAAAATGTGGAATATTGGTCTGTGGATCCATGGTTTGTTGTATTAGGAATAGACTATACTGATTCTGATGATGAGACACCCATTAGCTATCATTTTATGTCTTGTGATATTTTCTTAGAGGAATTTACTCCTCAATTAGTAGCTTCTCTAGATCTACCTAAAGACATTGTGAGAAAAGGGGATCTTGAAGCACTGAAATCTGAATTGAAAACATGTTTTGTTGAAGAGCTAAGTATGATTGAAAGTTCATTGGTATCTTCTATGGGAAGTGTTATGTCATGTGTTGTGAAAGAAGTGATGGATGAAGTAAAATAATGTCAAAATAAAGTTAAAAGATAAACATAGGATGTTGAATCTTTGAAGAAATATGTTACTTCATTTAACACCTTCATGGATTTTAAATCTCAAGTTGTTACTAACATCAACTACATTTGGGCTGTATTGAAACAGTTTGTAGATGTGTTTGAAGATTTTATGATGACCATAAAAATGAATGTCAGCACTCAGGATCTTTTTGTGAAAAATTTGTTAAGTATCTTGACACAATCCCTCAATGAAAAAGTATCTTTTACTGTAGAACCTCTTGGTCCCTCTAGAGTTTTAGTTGATGTAGAATTGTTTAGATCTATGCTGAATGAAGAAATTTTTCAAGTTACTGTCAATAGCTCATCTGAATCTCTAGTGATTACTACCACCTGTGATATCAAGAAAATCGTTCATAACTATATGAGATATGCTACTGCATCCCAGAAGGAAATCAAAGTCAAAATTTATTACTATTTTCAGAGCGTGTACACCAAGAATCATCTAAAAAATAATTTCAAGCTACTGTTAAAAAATCTGAAACTGCCTCTAGATACTCAAACCTTAAAAGAAAAATTTAGTAAGATCAGGGAGTTGAACCCTTCTTTGGAAAAATTTATGGAGAACAAGGATGATTTCGTCTCTGCCATAGAGAGAGGGGGAGGTATTATCATGGACTTTAAGAATCTCTTACTGCCCTTTCTGTATGTGGACAATACCCCAATTATTGTACATCCAGCCCTTCCTACCTCGAGTAAGTCTGCATCCACAACTCAGTTGACTCCAGCATAAGCTATTAGAAGTCTTACTACTATGATCACACAAAGGAGTACCCATTACATGCCAGATAGTGTTTCAGTAACTCATCCACCTTTGATCTTCACTAGTGTTCCCAAGCCGTCACTAATGCCTACCAAGCCTAAATCCTCTTCTAATCCCAAATCCAAATCCAAATTACCTATTGAGGATGTTGATTGATTAGTGTCTAGGACATTTCAAATGAATCCTTGTACTTCTTGTATTTCATTTATCCTATCTCATGTACCTTCGTCATGTGAAATGAAAATGTTTTTTTTCTCTCTTATTCTTTTATACACTGACCATAGTTTTTTCTCTTATTTATAATCACATCAGGGGAGAGAAATTATAATATGGGGAGAAATTACACTAAGGGAGATAAAATTATAATATGCTCCTTTGAGGAAAATATATATTATATTTATTTTTACTCATATGTTTGTCCATCATTTAACTCTGATACATTTAAGAGTTATGATCTGAACACACTGATAAATTCCGTTAGATTTATTTTACACTAATTAATTAATATTTTTCTGGATCATAATTCCATAATTTGTCGTTATCTAAATGGGGGATATTGTTGGACTCACCTGTTTTGATAATCTCAATTATGTTTAGATATACTTTGATAATCCCAAAAAATGTCTATCTATATACTAATTATACTTTCAAGTTATTTCATCATACTAATAAGTTGATATGAATTTCAAAATGATCATATAATATCATTGGAATATGTTATTAAATGTGTATTTATGATTATAAATGTTTACCAATGATTAATCTTGATAAATTACTCAATTTGGAAATGAATTTCATAGAAAAAGATACTTTATAAGCATTCACGTTTTAAAGTCACTGATATAGACAGAGCTACTGATAAGCAATGGTATGTGATAGACAAAGTCTACTGATAGACAAGGTCACTGATACAAGCTACTGGTATAATGGAGCTACCGATAGAGGAAGCTACTGATAGAGAGAGCTACCACTGCCGATGTTAACAACTATTGATAGCGAGGAAGAGCTACTGTCAGAACTTCACTGTTATGAAGAGCTACCGATACATGGATCTACCAATACATGGAGCTACCGATACACAGAGCTAATGAAACACATGGATCTATTGATACATAAAGATACCATTTCAGAGAGTAATAGCTACCGATGCAGGACCTACCGTTACATGTCCACCACTTCAAGGTCACTAATACAAAGAGCTACTGATAGAAACTAGTCATTGTTTCTCTAAACAATATCTCTCTATTTCTTTATTAGAAAAGGTAATATTTTGTGATTTTAATGCAACTAAAAATAAATAATGATGTTTTTTGGATGTCAATAAATTGTACCTCATACCTACAGAAGTAATCACACCTTGTGTCTGAAATTAATTAATGATGTTTGGAGACTGTACCTCGTACCTGCAGAAGTAATCATGACTTATGTCGAACAACCGCATAATCTATAATAGGAATATCAATGCTATGTTTTAAGGGTGTGAAAAAGATAATGAAAAAAAGTGAAACATACAATAAGAACACACGAAGAAATCCAAGAACACTCATACACATCAAGAATAGAATTTCAAAGGGGAGGTTCAAGCGCCACAAGGAATACTCTCACATTCAAGATGAACACATGTACTAAAAGTGAAGGAACAAAACCACGACATTATGTTTTTCCGAAAATTTCCATAGATGGACTCAAATTATCATCTACTTCGATCCAAAGGAGTCTAGAGCTGCACTAAAATCACACAAGAGAATTATAAACTCATCTCTATATTATTTCTCTACTGAAATAATTTTTTACTACATTACGAGATGTGTGTGTTCTTATGTTAATTTGGACACACACTATCTCCTAAGATGAACTGGAGGACAATGAAATCCTCAAACCAAACTATTTATACCTTTGTGAATCCCATATAGAACTGTGGTAGAGGTCTGAGGACCTAGACAACCAGTGTGTTTTTTTGCTGCATTCCCACGTAGAACTGTGGTAGAGGTATGAGGACCTAGACAGTCTGAGTACTATTATAAACCTCGATCCAGGATGCGGATCAATGTTTTATATAAACTTTTTGAGTGGACTAATTCTCAACTTGAGAATTAACCTATTGGTTAAAACTGTTCTGCCTCTTATTTTATTTTATACTATTTTCAATATTCCACTGCTTATTACATTGAAATTGAAATCAGTTTTAAAACAACTATGAGAGTTGAACTAGCAAGTGTTTTTAATTATTGTGAACCAGTAAGTTAGTTTCAAAAGATAACTTAATATTCATATTAATTTAACTAATAAATAATCAAACTTTGGGAAACTAATTGTATACTTAAAATCTTTATAAATTCACTACAGTTTAACTTGTTTTATGAATTAGGGTATTTCAATAGATTTTTTTAAACAAATTTTTTTTATAGGAACTCAATTCACCCCCCTCTTGAGTATCCACTCCGACAAACCCATGAGATTGGTTAGGGTAATACTGTTGAAGTTGTGACATGTGAAAAAAATTATACATACCACTATAACATTATAGAAGATCCAATCGGTATACCACCGGTGTGATCCTCTCCAAAATCCCAAAAAACCCCACGTACCGGTATGTTAACATTCCCTGTTTCAGAATCTAATTGTGACACATCCTTGGAAACACTCAATGAGACAAATGATCACCCAAAAGAAACTAAATAGGTCAATGAAGTCAATCCCAATATGACTTAGGCCTACTTTGATCCCTTGTCATACATTTTTGAATCTTCTAATCCTACTCTGACATCTCATGCACAAGACTCGGTTCCAACAATATTAATTCACTAGTGTACATCCAATATAATGTATATCTACATGGTCAACCATAGATCACCTCATATGGTGTCATCTAAGACATTTTCTGTTAACGATTATTAGAGGAAAACTCAACAAGTGCTAGATTATTTTCCCATGATCCACCAAAGTCTAGGGCACATTACCACAATAATTCCTCTCAAAATTGTACAGTACAATTAGATTTCATTTCCTTATGTGGGATAAAATCCTTACTCAATACCTCCTTGGTACCAAGAAACCTATATAACACCTTCTAGAAGTACAATGTAAAACACATATCACGATCCAAAACTATAGTCTATGGTACCCCATGAAACCACACTACTAATCAACCATACAAGTCACCCAAATAGATCCATGGTGAAATTCTCTCAAATTGGAATGATATGAGCCACTATAGTTAAATGATCCAAAACTACATAGATCACATCATTTTTCCTTGTTTTCCTCAATAAGTACATCATTTAATCCATCATGACGTCATCCCACATCCATTCTAGAATGGAAAATGACATCCATAAACCACATGGCTTTTGATACTCATCCTTCCTCTGTTGGAAGGAAATGTATCATGATAAAAAAATTCAACTACTATCTTCATTCTTAGATAAAAATACTACTTATAATGATTGAAAAACATTTTGGTCACACCAAGATGCACCTCCCACTTGGATGCATGAATCTCGCACTTCAAATAGTATCACATTCATGTTGGAACAACTAAATGACTATGAACATAGATGATCCCATCATCTCCAATGGTCCAATCAGAAGTTGAATGTCCACCTTTTAGAATTTTCCTTGATGCCAATAACTTTGGATCATCATACTACCTTTCTAGGATCCAGCTCATAAGCATGGACTCAACTACTACAGATGAAAGGGAAATCTACTCTTCACCATCCTACACCTCCTAATGCATCTCATCAAAAAATTCCATCATCCTCCACTTGGAACTAGATTCTCGATCTGACTGATTTTTATTCTTCAGACATAAAGAATCAATGACATTGTTCCCCTTTTTTGGTCTATAAACCAGCTCAAAGTTTAAATATTTCATTTACTCAACCCATATTCACTGTAGAATATTCCAATCACGCTAATAGAATATATACTTATTTCATTTATGATATGTATACACCATGAACCACTCTTCCAACATGCATGAACCCCAACACATTAATTCATAAACCACCACAGTAAAATAAAAATCATGAGTAGGGTAATTTATTTCATGATCCCTCAACTGTCATGATACATATGCCCCAAAAGTATCATCTTGTATCAACACATCCCCAAGTCCAACATAAAAAGTATCACAGAACAAGGTATACTCTTTACCTGGTTTAGGTAAGATCAAAATTGGTGTAGTTTTCAATCGATTCATTAACACTTGGAATGAATTACCACATGCCTTAGACCATTAAAATTTGATTTTCATCTTGTTCATGCTTAAAAGTGGTGCCTCGAACTTGGATAAGTATTTAATGAACCTTCTGTAATATCCAATCCATCCCAGAAAACCATGAACATCCGATAAATTCTTGGGTTGATCCCAACTCAAAACTACCTAATTATTCATTGAGTCCACTTCTACACCTTCCTATGAGATTATGTGACCCATGAGATGCACCATATTGATCAAGAAATAAAATTTTGGAAGCTTATCATATAATCTCTACTCTCTTAGTGAACTCAGGATGATGTCAAGATATTTCTCATGTTCATCATGAGTATTTGTGTGCACCAAGATGTTTTCCATAAAGATAACTATGAAAATATGTAGTTATGGGATAAAGATTTAGTTCATCAATTCCATATACAGTACCAATGCATTGGTCAACCCAAACGACATTACAAGAAACACAAACAACATGTACCTTCTTCTGAAGGTATTTAATGGAACATCAGAATGTATCTCCATTAAATGATGATTCCTTGACCTTAGATTAGTCATGGAGAACACAGAATAACCTTTTATATGGTTGAAAATATCATCTATTCTATGAAGAATGCATTGGTTCTTAACTATCATCTAATTCTATTTCCTATAATTGACACATAATCACTTTGATCCATCATCCTTAGAAATTACCCTAGTGCCCCCATGGTGACATACTAATAAAAATAAACCCTTTATTCTCCAATTCCCCCAACTGAGTTTTAAGTTCTAGGATTTTTTCCAGATTCATTCTATATGATGGAATAAAAATTGGTTCTACTCCATGTAACAACTCTATTATGAACTCAACATCTCTCTTGTGCGGAAACCCTGAGAAGTCCTCAAGAAGCACATCCTAAAACTAATCTTCCACTAAAGGATAGAAAATTTTCTACACTCCACAGTCATTAAGAATAATACAATACACATAGGCTATGAATTCACCCAATTATTAAAAAAATTCCCCTATATGCAATGCAGAAACATCCCACTCTCCATGATGGACATAAATGTCTACCTCAACTGATGTGAATGTTACCCTATGATGGTAAAAGTAAATACAGTATTGGTATAACACTATAAAATCCATACCAAAAATCATATTAAAACATGATATCTAATGTACAAACTTGTCTCATAGGAAATGGAACCCACCAACCTCGAGGGAACACCCCATACATTTCCAAATATTTTCTTCTCCCACCCATAATGATGTAAAAATTGGCATAACCCCATATAATTATTCCACCACTAGACCCAACAAAACCACAATCTAATAATAAATAGAAGAATGTAAGGCACCTGTATTAAATAAAACACTAAAAAGTGTATAATCTATAAGGATCATACCTCAATCGATTGATGGTCTAGCCTCACCACCTCCAGATGTTGAATAAACATCATGAACCTTATCTTCCCCCTTTCCCTAGGCCTTGTCCATAATCCTTAGTGCTGCAAAAACTTGTCGATATAGATGGTCCCTCTCTAGAGTACCAAATCCACCAACTCTACTTTTATGACTAGTGAAGCTCTAACTACCATCCTGGAATGGGGTTAAAAATCCCATGCATACACTCATCATTGAAAAATATTCTCATTCCATGCCCATATATTGAGTGTTCCTATGGAAACAATGCAAATTACCCATTCTTCGGCATGCTCAGCATGCGGCCAGTGTCCAGAGGTACAAGCCACGCATGTTCCCCAACCTACCACACTGATAGAAAAACCACCTAGTCCATACCCTAGGAAGATGATCCTTTCTTCTGACTATACTACACACCCCCACCCTCGTGAATTTTTTTCAAGTCTATGAAACAACTAGAAAAATCCGTCACTCACATGGTCCCTTGTTTCAACCTCATAAACATTGTAGATCACTTCAATCTCAAGGACTCTAGATATAACTTCTATAAACTCATATCATAGAAGTGCTTCCATAACATACCGTCAGCAATCTAAGTATGAACAATGATATCTTGATAGTGTATTGCGGGTCCCAACTACAAGTATGCTTCCAGTTGACTCTCCATTCCTTTGGAGTCTCTAAGTGGTCAAGAATCATCTAGATAGAATTTATCCAGAATTTTATAGCCTCAAGTCCACTCTCTCAGGAAAACAAATGTGGGTGATGCAACTAAAACTCTTTAGTCACATCAATCATACTCAAAATTACCTGCCTTGGGTCCCGTTCCATCAACTGAAGAAAAAAACCAATGTTATAATGGACCTTCTCACATCTTTTTTTATATTGAAACAATGGTTTTTATTTCTCCATTACTGGTGAATCATTCTCGGAGATATAGTATTCTCACCTAATGGGAACATTTCATCATGGTAGAATTTCTCTATATTCCAAACACACATCTCAGAAAACACAATATAATGAATCCATAGTTTACATAAAAGAGGTCTCTATACTCCCCATAAATATCCCAATTCTAAAGCACTACTTCAATGAACACTAACACACCTAGAACACTTCCCTAAAGGATCCCTATCATGGGTCATAGAAAACATGGGTTAAACCGACATATATTGTTTCAAGTTTTTCATAATCACCTTCTTTGACCATTTCCACTTTATTAACACAAATAATTCTCTTTTAGGCACTTTTCCAATTTCAAAACCAGTTACAACAATTATTTTAACTTATTTTATTACTTTTAATAAAAAAAATTCTTTCTATGTTTTATCACATTATTTCAATTTAATCATTTAAACCATCATTATTAGAAACCTTTCTCTTAAAATTTCTTCATGGACGTGAAATGTATTCATCCCTTTATGTCCACACTCCCATCATGTGTGTTATTATTAGGATGCATTCCACCTATATCTATAGGTGCATGTGATGATGCATGAATGCATAATATCATTCCATTTCATCCATAATAAAAGTATCATCAAATAGTCACATCACACATCTATTGCATCTCCCAATGGTGAAATATCATCTGACCATAACAACACACATGATGAACAAAAATTCTTAACCTTGGTACTTGGGTTTTCCCTTATACATGGGTTATTTGATCCCAAACAAAAGTTTATTTCCAAGTCCTGATACTTATTGATCCCCTATCTACCATCCCAAGATAGTAATTGATATAAAAGAACTGATAAGATACCAATTTGTAACACCCCCAGACCCAAAATCCATTAAATTAGTTCTCTTAGTAGGGTCGCCACAACACCCCAAGTGCCCCTCCCAGTACACCATAGGGTGCTGACTAGTAGTGAGGGTCTAATAGATCATGTGGGGAGAATATACCAACTTCATTAGAGTAATAAAAAACATATAACATATGAACTAAATTATTGATAACAAATAAACCAAAAATATGTGTTACCAACCATTTCCCAAATTGGGCATAACCACCACCAACAATAAATATTCCATGTCTTGCTAACTGTGATGAAAGTGAATGTAAACCCAAAAGAAATACCAACCACAGAATCCAAAAAATTGATCAAAACTATGTGCTCATATCCTCATCCAAGCACAACCCTAGCCCAACTCAACACCCTAACATAGGGCCTTTACCCTTATCCTGACTTGCAACCATGAAATCTACTTGGGTTACCAATAGAAGCCCGAGTAGGGTGTGATTAAACCAAAACAAGCCATCAATAATTGTGTCTACAAAATATTCAATCATAATAGGTAGTGAATGAAATTACTAAATAAATAACAAGTTAAACAGAAGATAACTCATGTTTCATTGGTTAACAATTTTTACTTTTACCATTTTCATCGTTCATTCCATTTTTAATCACTTGTTCTAGGAGCTAAGAATTTATATCATTTTCTCTATGTCCTATGATGGTCAATTACCATGTATAGTGGACTAAGAAAAGTTTCATATCTCAGTCCAGGAAGTCCTATCAAATGAAATTATTAGGGTCATAGAGCCTCAATCTCCATCCTTAACCCGTGCTTTATGTGGGTCGGTTTTACAACATTAGTCTAACCCAACCCATAGGCATATGTCCTCAAGTCCAATACCTCATAACTAGTAATCAATTTTACATTCCTATTTTTCTATTTTCCACATAAACCATATCAAAAATCATACACAACCATCACATAACATTCACAATTCATATTCGTTCATAGATGAACTAATATAATGCATTAATCCATTAACACATAAACCATATTTCCTTACATATCCCATTTAACATATTCATCAATATCCATGAATTATCCCATTTATCACATTCATCAATCCATATGCCATAATCCATTTAAATATTTCCATTAAAATTTCATAAGTCATTTGAAACATTCACATTAATCCATTTGACCCCTTTCACATCATTCCAAAATATTCCTTATTAAATTTCCAATAACATGGAATAACTACCATTAGTGTCTCTTTATAACTCAAAAAACATATCAAAATGTTTTCATGGGCCTTATTTTAACACAAATCAATATTGTTCATAACTTTATACTTTTCTATTTTTGAGAATGTTGGTACACCCCATAGGTGGACCAAAATTGGTCAAAAAAATATTGATGCATCCCAAGGGGATCCTGAGAGGTTTAATTCATCATTTACCAAACCATTTTTTGAAAACTTACTAAAGGAATAAAATCCACAATAACAGAGAACTAATATCTCAACCACATGAGAACAAATCAACAATGAGACCATGGGAAATAAACTGTAGACCACCTACCTAAATTCTAAAGACGAACACATGCTTAACCTCAACCTTATATTTGGATTCAAACACCATTTTTATTACCAACCAAAGATCAAAAATAGAATGAATATTTCAACGATTTCAATAGAAGAAGAATAATAAAACCACAAGTCCAAATTTTGAGAAGTTAAGACTGATGAGTGTTATACTTACCCAGAGCATTGATTTGCACCCAACGACACTCTAAATGGAACAAAAATGATGGAGATCGATCCTTGGGAGGCCTTGGTTATTTTCATTCATCACTAGTGTTGATGGGATAAGAATGGGGAAGAAAATATCATTAAACACTTAAATCCTATATGGGGAAATCTGTAAAATCCCACATTAAATGAGGTGCATGGTTTTGAGACATGGTTTTCTAAACCATGTGCATGTCTCTGTACAAGGGGTGTCCAACTAGTATGGTTACCTATGGATCTCAAATGGTTTGAAAATATGTAGGGTTACTGTGAAAAATTATACTCTCCCAAGCCACGTGGTTTGGCATTCCCCCATACACGGTTTACATAACGACACACCCCTCCTCCAGACTAGCACGTGTTTGTCACACGTTTTCCACCAAACATGCATCAAGCATGAAACACGCACACGATGGTCCAATTACCCATTATTTCATTTCAAACCCACTAGAACACCCCAAGCTTCCTAATGCACCAGGTAAACATTTAATTAGCCATATTTAAGGGATTAACACTAAAATTCAAACAAGAACATACCTCCATATAGACCACGATCTTAAACTCTATGTTCTAAAACATGGTGTATGAACCTTCCATATAGTTTTTCTCTAATGTATAAACCACTATAGTGTGGAATCTAATGGATAGAGATTATATTCATTCACAACATATAACTCAATAAGTGGAACTTATGATTGTGGCACTATTTTCTCCATGTAATATTGTTTTGTTGTTTCCTCATTGTACTAAAGATTAGATAATTCCTCAACATATAACACAGATGAATTCCAAACAAAAGATGTTGAGATATATTTAACAAAGTATGGGTTACACATAGGACCCCATAAAGATGAAAACAATTACATTAACATGTAAAATAGGTAATTGAATGGAGTGTCTCATGAGTGCTATGGAAATCGTGAAAACATAGTTAGGTCCCACCCCTCAGGGGCTCGAGGTACTTTAGGCATATGATATCAATCAGATGATGATTTTATATCATATCCCTATGTAAATGTATATAGTGAATGATCATATCATTGTAGTGTATAATCCTTTCCCTCCTCATATGGATCCTCTCTCTATAGTGCATGATCATATCACATGTGTCACCAACATTGTCCTCGTTTATTTCCTTGTATTCGTAGTGGTAGTGCATCATCCTTAGTGGGCTCAATAGGGACATCAACATCCCTAGAAACATCAGTGGGTTCATGTGGATTAGGATATATCAATGGAACCTCATAAAATAAAATCTCATATATGAAACCAAGAAGAACTCTAAGAGATATAAAATCTCCATGAAATACATCCCAACTATAAATTTCCTCCTATAGTGGTTTGATGTTTTATCTAAAAAACTCTATCAACTTTGGATATAAATTGAATAACATTAAAATTAATACCAAATATGAAATATAAATATCTGATTAACGGTAGTAAAAATACTAATTTTTGGAGCCCTATACTATATAATTTAAGGTACATAATAGTTTTGTTACATTATAAATATGTATACTCTCTAAAAAGAAAGCTAGAATCCTATTGTGTGTATATTTGTGATGAAAGATACTATATTGGGCATTTATATCCCAACATGAAATATTTCACGCATTATGGTCTGACCAATTGGGCATATTACTACCTATGAGGGTAATACTTCTTACATCCTATACCTTAAATCCACATAATAGGTTCCCCAAGCCTAGTGGCCACATGGCCTCAAGCACATCTCCCCAAATTCCCGAGGATTCTGACTAGCAATGAGGGCCTAGGGTGTTTCCTTGGGGAGACTATACCCTCATTACCATAGTTTAGCATGAAGGATAAATATAAAAAAGGTAAATATTAGAAGAAAATTAACTAAATATCCATAGAAGTTTGAGGAAATAAATAGACAATGATACAAATAAATGAATCATCTAGAATAACTTTTGATGATATGTCTTGTCACTAGAAAAATGAAAAATATGGATACAGTATGGTAGGAATAAAGTGGTTCACAAGAGTATAAAGGAAATAAAGAGGCTACCCCAATTATCCTAATCTATGGATCTAATATCTTCTATCAATATCTATCCTAAATAGAATGTAATAATGTTGTTTATTCCATATACTTCCCATTATCAACACCTACATTCATGTAATCTTCCCCGAGTACCAAACAAAACTCGGAGAGAGTGTGAGATAAATCTCAGTGGGACACCACCAATGGTTTCTATAATATATGTCCCATGTAATGGAAATGTAAATATATGAAATCATGAATATATAATGTAAATAACTATGATCTAACTAAATACCTATGAACCTACTTCATCCAACGTCTGGTGTCTAACGATGTAACCAATTCCTTATATTCATATTACTAGTTTATAATTATATCACATGTTAACAATAGTAACAGTTCCCAGGGGTATGCTTCGCCCCTCTGGTCGAAACTCTACCCTCTGGTCCAAACCCTACAACAAAGCTCAAGGTGGATCATCGGCTCTGGTGATCTTCTTTTCTGGCAATCAGAACTGGACAGGTTCCGTCCTCGCCTTCCCAGGTTATCTGTCTCCTCTGATCACGGTGAAGGAGGCGCTGCTTCATCCTAGACTCACCGATGCTATTTTGAATGAGGACCAGCAAGCTCTGCTCGAGTCGATTTGGATCACGTCGGAACCAGACCGCTGCGTGTTTACTCCTTCGTCCTCTAGTGTTTTTTCCACTAGTGATTTTCACAGACTCCTCTCCTCACAAGACCATCATGATCACCAGAATGAGAAGGACTGGTGCCATAAGATCCACACGAAATTCAATTTCCTCATTTGGCGCATCAGGAACCGATCTCTCGCTACAGATGGGAACATCAGGAAACTAGGGATTAGCATCGCCTCTGGGTGCCATTGCTACAGAAACAGGTGGTAGGAGAGATCTGATCATTTGTTCTTCGAAGTCGAATGGGATCACGCAATTTGGTCCTTCCTTGGAGGCAGCTCGGGTCCCGTCACTCAAGAGCAGAATGACTCTACATTCTAAGAGGTGTGGTTCCACGACGCTCTGGGATCCGAGATAGAACAGCTGGCTCGAGACGCTTTACTCAGTTTCGGGTGCTGGTGCTTGTGGAAAGCTCATAATCAGCAAGGTTTTAAGGCACAACTCCTATGGTAAGGTCCATAATTACGAGGACTCATTTTCTATTGACTGACATGGTTTCCCTCTCAAAAGGATGGTAGGAGGCTCCTGGTTTCAATTTCCTCTGGGGAAGTGCAACCTTAGCTCACCCTCTCTTGGTCAGATTACAGGGTAAATGGGTGGGTTGGCATCCTCATGTCACAGGCTACAAGTGGAACATGGATGGGTCCTGCTCAATGGATGCGATGAAGGGAGGAGGTGTGGTTCGAGGCGTCGGGGGCAATGTGGTATTGGACTTCACTTCATTCTATGGTTCTGGTTATCCCCTCCTAGCTGAGGCTATGGCTGTGCTCTCTGGTCTCTCTCTCTGCATTCAAGAGAATCTGACTATCTCCCATGTGGAGACCGACTCCCTGATCCTTCATGATGCCCTGCAAGGTAAAAGGCCTATTCCTTGGTACATATCCTATGTGGTTAGGAAATGTCGATCTCTCCTTCGGCACAACATCAAGTGACTCATAGATGGCGCGAGGGGAATAAGGTCGCGGATTACATGGCTTCCGTAGCTAACCATAGCTCCATCACCACTAAATTTATCTCCATTGACTATTTGAAACCTGAAGGTGTCACCTTTATTCGAGGGGATTCCCTTGGTCTGCACTATTTTAGACCTCCTTAATCCCGGGGTTACCTTGTTGGCCCTTTGTTCTTTGAATAAAAATTTGACTTTGATGGATAGTAACTATTCCAAGATGTAATAAAGATATCTATAATGATATTTAATAATGAATTTACATGGTTTTTTAGAGATACAAGTTCGTTGTGTCTTATTAAAAAGTAAACATAAAGTTACACTAAACAAAAGTAAGGGATTTTAATTTTATCTTTTTCCTGAATAGATAGAAGTTCATAAGGAAGTGTTATAGTAGCATTGCATGCATATTTTTCCACTCTTTTGTTTGTGAAGGAATCATAAAGTGTTTTACCTTCATGAAAAGCATGTGTGATGAAGTAGTTGATCATTGATAGCTTGGACATACATTCAGACCTTCTCATAGTGAGATTCCTTGGTAGCATATACCTCAAGGTTAACCAACTCAATAATAATAATATCCTAGATAAGGGTCAGAGCATAATATAGGGATCATAGTCTATGGGATTCCAAACCATATGCCTACTGTGTCTAAGGAGTTCACCCGTGGTCAAACAGGGCTATGAGGTGACTAGCCTCGATGGGTGTTAACCACGAAACCCACTTGTCAAAGTTTGAACCAAGGATTTTATCCAACTCATACTATAATAATACATTAGGGATCCTATGCTATCATATTGGGAGTCTATTGTTACACAAAGATTGGGTTATAGGTGGGTCTCAACCATATAAAGTCATATCCTTGAGTTGGAATGGGGTTCCGAACTTCAAAAGGCATTCCCTATAGAATCCAAGGGAAGATCGAGCCAGGAAACTACTATTTGATAATGTTTTCATAAAATATTTCATAAGTTTCAATCCATTTCCATTAATTAGTGTGATAATGATAATTGAGAATCCATCAATTTAATCAATTTTTAATTAATCAATAAGTCCATGTGGTTCAAGCCTTGCACTTCATTAGTGTGACAATGACAAGTAGCATGAAACCTTTTACTTAATCCATTTTTGGAATTTTAAATAATCAAGGTTCACTCATCTACCTTACATTAACATGTTATGGTTTTCAATGGATATGCAACCTATTATTCAATTACGTATAATAAGTCCAAATCAGATACTTAGTATACTTTCTAATTTCAATTTCATATTAAATCCTTGATTGAAGCACCTGCCTTAGGCGGGTCAGGTGGTGAGCATACATGGTACTTTACATTATGAAATAAATAATTTAAATCAATCTATTTAATATAGAAGAGCTTACACTTAGATGGGTCAGGCCAGTGCACACCCTAATAATGACTCAAACATGTCAAAACACTAAAGTAAAATTATGTCAAAACATTCTACATGGTATGGAAAAACATGGGGGTGCAACTACTAAAAAATAATCACATCTTATGAAATTGAATAAATATACGGTACTAATGACTTTAATAATGTAATATAAATTAAATAACCAACAACTAATGAAATTGTTGGGCCCCACATGATAATTCCAAAATCAATGAACTTGAGGGACAAGTTATAGACCACCCTTCTAAGGCTTGTATGACTCTCATCCTCTAGTATCAGCCTATGAATATTTCATAGAACATAGTAGATCTATGAAAAAGGTATAAATGGTCACACTTTGATAATAAGGTCAAGGGAAGGAGAGAAGAATAACAGCTCAAATGAACACACGTACTTACCATTGCGCACCCAACGTGATGAACAGAAGCTTGAACATATCCTAGATGTAGGAGATCTCAGGATCCCTATCATAGGCCTTAAAAAGGATCCAAAATGAGAGAAAAAGAGTCCATACCCACTAGAAATTATAAGAGAGAAGAAGGAGGATGAAAAAGTAGATCATTAAGGGTAAAATGGTAAAATTACCCAAAATTTATCTTTTCTTTTGTGTTTCTACATGGTTTGTGAAATAGTGTGCAACCCATGCATGGGTACCTAGAGAAGAGGTGGAACTTCACTATTAGGTCTCATGGTTAGGAAAACCATGCGCCAAACATTCAAGATGGATCAGTCCAAAAATTCATACCACCAGCACATTTAGATCTAACCATGTTCCCTACCATCAAGGTTTTCTCTAACAATGCGAAAAAGATATTTTTTTTACACAATTATGGTTTTCAGGCTCTCAATAATCTTAGGAAACCCTCAGGACCTTCTCTAACTCATTAAACATCCGTATTAGGTCCAAAATAAATAATTAGACTGAAATTTAAAGGATCCATAACTGAGTGAAAAATCAGGTTCTTATAGTCTTCCCCCATTAAAGGAACTTTTCCATGAGTTTACCTTACATGGGTGGATAAACACTATCTGAGATCAACTCTGGACACTAGGCATGTATGTTGGCCAACCTCTCCCATGTATCTTACTAAACATGGTTGTGCTTCCATAACATCCATAATTGAGGGTCAGACTGGCCACATAGATCATTCATGCTCCGGTCAATGATGTGTACTGGATACTCCTCATAGGTGGCATCAGTAACTAACTCAAATTCCTTGGGATCAAATGTATGAGATGGGATGGCATGAAATTGATGAATCTGTGAAACATGTAATACATCATACATGACACAGTACCTCTGAGGTAGTATCTACTAATAGGATATCGACCTAACTCTCTCAATAATCTAAATCATCCCTACATAATGAGATGAAATATTCCCTTGCTTTTGTATCCATATATTCCCTTTCTTGGCTTATACCCAAAGGAAAACACAATCCCCGACCTAAAACTCCATAGTTAATAGATGGTGACTGGTATATGATTTCTACCTAGACTAGGCAATAGTCATATGCTTTCTAATCAGCTGAACCTACTCGGAAGTATCTTGAACGATATGATGACATAGGATTTCTACCTCACCTGCCTCAAGCCAGCACAGGGGTGAATGAAATGACCTACCATATAAGTCCTCAAAAGGATTCATTTGAATTATCACCTAAAATATGTTATTATAGGAAAACACAACGAGAGGGATATCCTTCTCCCAAGAAAAACTTAAATAATGGACACATTCTCAGAGCATATCCTCTATAACCTTTATTGTCCACTCCAATTGTCCATCAATTTGAGGGTGAAAATCTATTCAAAGAAGCACCTACATACCCATAGATTTCTATAATCATTTCCAGAACCATGATATAAAATGAGCACCCCTCTCTAAAATGATAGTATGAGGGACCCCATTTATTCATATAATCTCACAAACATAAATTTCTCTATCTCATCACCTGAGAATGTATCCTGAATATGAATGAAATGGGATACTTTTGTTAGACGGTCAATGAAAACCCATACAGTGTAGCTACCTCTTGGAGACCAAGTAAAATCGACTAAAAATTCCATGGACACAACTTATCATTTCCATTATGGGATTATAAGTGGTTGTAACAATATTGTGGGTCTCGGGTGCTCCACCTTCACCTACCAGAAGGTGGAACACCTAGTGGAAAAGCCTGATATCTGATGTTTCCTCCCAAGACACCAATATTAGCTTCTCATATGTTGATAAATCGTGGTGATATCTGGATTAAATACCAATTGAGAAGTATCGGGATCATGAATTATCTCCTATATCATATGTTTAGGAACCTAAACACATCGGTTAATATGCATGATTTCATCTATGTCCATAGACTAATCCAAAGGAAGGTTACCTCTTGATATATTCCAATGGATAACTATGCCCACAGGATCTGAAATGTTTCTACCAAACACCATAAAAATGTGGGAGGATGTAACTCTCAATGATGAGTGGTATGAATATTTGTGAATATCAAGAAACTCTACGGGTATCTTAGAAAAGAGGGAGATTTTTTTCCATTATTTATTGGCTTCTCGTGGGGCATGTGCTTGAGTTTTCCTACTCATCACATCCAAAACTGCATTGTCCTTCCCATGCATATAGGAAAGCATAAAATAAATGGAATATAGATAATCACCCCATAATTTCTATTTTAGGATCAATTCATGTTGTGTAAATAAAGTAGATAAATATTTTATGACCCTAGAATAGTACCCCATACTATAGATGGTCCTACTGCCTGAGCCTCGGGTATTGGTTGTAGAGAATGCAATAGGACTGATCAATGTCCCTATGAAAAAACTGGACTTCCATTGTCATAATTACTCTTATATGTTTCCTAGTGATCTGGGGTATGTCTACCATGTCCATGACCACCTCCTCAACTAGTCTTGTTGGTGCTATTCTAACAACCTTCTTGACGCGGCGCAAAAAACCTGTTCGTGAAGGTGGAGCTGGCACGGATCCTCTTCCACTAGAAGCTCAAGGGAAGTTCCTGCATAAATAGTAAATATGTCCCACATGGATGCAATCCTCACAATCCATTGGGTCTCTATCACAATGAGGCTTCAGGTTCCCCTGTCATCTACACTGATGAAACGCCATGGAGTTATCCAAAATAGTACTCTGGTTGTCATTTTCCTATTGAGAAACCTCGAGGGAAAATTACCACAACCAGGAGAACTACTGGAATGTTGTAGCACGGATCATTTATGCCCGGTTCTATTTTCATTCCTTAGGTTACACTCAATTACATGATCTTGATTGACTATTTCAAAAAATATAGGTAGGAAAAATACGGTCACCTATGTATGGATGGGATACAGAATCCCATCCTCAAATCATCTTTTATGTGAAATATCATCAATGGATAGAAGTGGTTCGTGACATTATAACACAAGAAAACACTCTGAATATTATATAATTAAAATAATACCCTTCTCAATATGAATAAACACTCTTGATCTACTACCTCTTAGCGTCTGAGGAATGAAATTATCATAGAACGTAGTTTGGAAATCAACCCACAATATCCCCTGATGATGACCAGCCTAGGTAATCACATCCCACCAATGATTTTCTGAATCAAACAACATGTATGTGGCCGTCT
The DNA here is from genome assembly GCA_963277665.1 of Viscum album. Lineage (NCBI taxonomy): Eukaryota > Viridiplantae > Streptophyta > Magnoliopsida > Santalales > Viscaceae > Viscum > Viscum album. The sequence continues at coordinate 1,833,190,418 of OY728151.1, forward strand.
TGACCCTAAACTCTATAGGCATCTCTTGAAGCTCAAATATAGAAAGCATAGCCACTAGCCAAGACTTGGAAGCCTGTTAACTATCATCCCCAAGAAAGTAGGGGGATGCTACCTATGGAACTCATTAGTTGGATAATACATCATAGGTGCAAGTCATGGGGAACCATGCATGGAATAAATTAGACATAAAAACTATCATGAACTTGGGCATCAGTTCCCATGTCAGGTATAGTAGGTGGTTCATCAATTGGAACTCTTAAAGGTAATACTGGAAGCTCATGGGACACCAAGTCTGGATCTTGATCATCGACACCATCGAAGCATAAAATATGAGGACTTTGTGGTGGAATTGGTATAAAAATGCCAACCACAGACCTCAGAACAGACTTTATGTAGACAAATAGCAACACTAGAAGAATATGAACATTATAAAACTCACATCCCAAGGCATACTATCCCAAATACCCTCATATACAACCAGTTATCGTAAATGATCCAATATAAGATTCATTTTATTTATAAATTAAATTACCAGGTTCACTCTATTACCTTTAATAAACATCACATGGTAGGATAAATATGTGCAACCATTTTATATTTAATGTCATGTTTCACTTTATAATGGATATTCATTCCCATGGAATCAGTCCCCATAAACCTCATCAATGAAAACGACACCCAATTATTTATATCATAATGTATTGACTCGGTAAATTACTCATCTCAACCAATGAGGGCCCTTACACCACCTTAATTGAGACAAGAAATCACTCAATCCTAACCAAGAGTAATATAAGCATAAGATAACTAGCATAGAATCACTCAATAATCATTGTAATATCAATCAATGAAATTTAGTGAAATTCAATTCTATGAAAATGAAATATTCATTACATGGGAATTACAGGAGCCTAACATGATGCATGTAACAATTCTACCCACCCTCATATCATCAACCTGAGGATAAAATAGAATATCAATAAGAAGAAAAATAAAAAACACCACAAAGCATGTGTGTCACCCAACAGTGAAAGAATATCAACTCTAATAGGAAAAATCATAAGAATAATTATAATTTAGGAAACTCAACCATTACCCTGAACATGGGTCTGCAACGCCCAAGAATATCTTAAGAAAAAGTCCCAAGAATTCTTAATCTCCTGACTATTGTCTCCAAATAGTAAATAAAGAAAGGAAAATATTCTCTGATATAACTTTTTTGATGGCTCGAACATGAATGCCACTCAATAGGTTCCCCAATATCGGTTGGCCACAAGACCTCAAGCATATCTCCCCAAACGCCAGAGGCTTCGAACTAGTAGCAAGGTCCTAGGGTGTGTCTATGTGGATATTATTCCCCCATTACCATAGTGAGTAACAATGGATAAATATAAACTAAGTTAAATTGGGGAAGCAAATTATGTAATCAGTGAAAGCTGACTAAAAAAATAAATTTTCAAGCATAACAATAATTGAATCAACTAGAATAACTGATGATGATATTTTATGTCACTAGAAAAATGGAATACATGGACACAAAAAAATGCATAATATGTTCCATAAGAGAATAAAATATATCATAAGACTATCCTAAGCATCCCAAGATCAGGCTCAGTCAGCTGCTATCAAGCTCCATCCTAAATAGTAATAGATCAAGTGTTCGAAAAATTATTATTCCCTTTATCAACACATGCATTCTTTTTATCTACCCTGAGTACCAAAAGGCGCTCGGATAAGGTGTGAGATAAATCTTAATGGCCCATCACCAATGGTGTCTATAACATCTGGCCCATGTAATAGAAATGTAATTGTGTGCAAGCATGAATATATCATGTATATCAGTATGATGTAACTAATTACCCAAGTACTAGCTTCTACTATTAAATGGTGTATTATGATGTAAACAATTCATTATTTGGTTATTAATAGTTTATAATTATGTCAGATGTTAAAAATTCTAAAGGTTCTGAGATGTAACAAGCAAACCTGTAATGATATTTAATAATGATGTTCCAACATAATAACCAAGGTAATATGGACCTCAAGGGTCACCCACCCAGTAGTAATTGTATCCTAACTAAGGGTAAGGGTTTAATATAGGAAGAATAGTCCAAGTAATTCCACAATAAGATTTCTACCATGTCTAAGGAGTTTATCCTAGGTAAAACGGTGCTAAGTAATGACTGGGCCCAATCGAATTTAACCATGTAACCTTCTAGTAAAAGCTGGATCCAATGAGTGTATCTGTAAAACCCCAAGATTTTATGAAAAATATTCTTTTTAATTTCATTGATGTCTTGTTTTATACGCTACACCAAAAGGATCTTTCACTACATGAATCCCTGACTTGGCTTGCATTACACACAATCGTGACCTTCCATGATAGTGTGTGTTGTACGCAATACCGAGTTTCACTAAACAACGATATGTTATATAAACTAGCCGTTATGAATAGTAATACCATCTTTTTGAAATTTTATATATTTTATCCCTAGAACTGGTCTTCATTTTTGGATTCAGAATATCGAAATTATCCTACAGTGAATTTTTGGTATTTTTCTGAAAACTTTCAATTTTTGATGAATAGTGAAAACACTAGGTTACTCTTTAAAAACTGACTTTATATTTAAATAATTATTTATTTTATTTAAATTTATTTTACGTCAAAATTGATACATAATACCTATATAAGTTCAATGTAATTCATTGGAGTCATTTTATAATAATTTTAGATATATAAAAATTTTATGGAAGTTTTCACCGTCTTTTACCCACATACTAAGAGAATTTGAAAATTTACACAAAACATAATTTTACCACATCTGTGAGTGTAATTTCGAAAATCCAAGAGATAGGGTTAACATCAAGGAGTAAAATGTGGTTCAATAAGATAAAAATAATTTTTTGTGAATAGTAACTTTTTACTTTTATTTAGCACGGTTAAAAGTTAATAGGGTAATTAAGGGTAAAAATGATATTATTATTACCATAACACATGTACTAATTCTATTGGATAAGTGTAATTCGACCAAAAACAAACTTGGGAATATAATATTATCATTTAGGTCCACTTGGATTAGATTGGGACATTTATTATTATTTAATTCAAAGAAGAGTTAAAAGAGTTAAAATCAAAGTTTAATAACTAAAAAATTTTAATATAGGGTTATACATAAGATAAATTCGACTAAAAATATTAATTAGAAAGCTAAAAATATTTCCTACATAATGGTATTTTATTTATAATTTTTAGACATTAAATTATTTAATTAATTTATTACACAATGATGATGCAGTAATTACCTTTATTAACATAATTGAGGTTATAAATACCCAAATAAATGTAATTTGAAACTTTTTTTGAATTAAACTAATTTTATAGGTTAATATGACATGTTAATATTGATTTAAGTAACTGTTTTCGAACTAATCATTCTGTTATGATTTTCAAAAATATCATGTACCAAATAGTGTCAAAATTGACATAAAATAGTTTTTAAAACAAATATTATATTATTAATTGTTATTATATTCCTAAAAATATAAGGTTCGGAAAAATGACTTAGATAAAGTTATATATATTAATAATGAAACACTTGGGGTTCGTTTGTCTTGTTATATTACATTTATTAACCATGTAGTGTAAGAAAACAAGAAGACACATTAAGAGTTAAATTATTTAACTTAGTGTTAAATCTTAATGATAATGTTAAAATATTAACCTAAACTTATCTAAAACATATTGGTTGAGATTATTTCTACCCATCCCAACATTAGCTTCAAAATAAATCATTTTTGAGGTATTATATACCGAATATGACTTTATTATAAAATAATATTTTGACTTTTTCCAAAAGTGCCCCTCTCCTCCCTTATAAAATAGGCACTCCTCCCCTCTTCCCTTCCCACCCTTTTGATCCTTGAATCTAGACCTACCCCTAAAAATTCCTCTTATAAACCTCTCTAGTAATATTAGAGAGGTTATGTTCTTCTCAAAAGACCAACTCTAGTGCCCTAAGAAGAAGTTTAATGGAGGTGCATCGAGGAAGAGGTAATCTCTTCTACCGACTCTTTCAAGTTTCTTTCTTCTTATACTTACTATTATTTAGTTGCTTCATTATAAAGTAATTACATAATTATTAATTATATACTGATATGTTATTATAAATATTAAACAACCCAATTTCACCTTCTATCCATCATACAGAAAATGAAATCACCACACATGCGTACGTACGGAATACCGTCTCCATGCCGTGGTGTAATTTGTTTTTCCACCACCACCTTACTTGGATGGGTATAATGGTGTAAAGAATTACTATATATAGTTATTATAACATCATACTTACTCTAAGATATTATATAATCCACTCCAATTCCTTTCAATAAATATGGGAACAATATCATCACTCGTGCGTACGTACAGATTACCATCTCAACAACGCGATGAGATTCATTCTCCATGTTAACCACTGAAGAATGATTATAAAGTATATATAATGAATAATAATTTAATACATGACATGATAAAGATAATATATTTATTAATATATATATATATATATCATCTACTTACTTCCATTCAAGTCAATAAGGAAAAGAAGATAGCGTTCATGCGTACGTACGACCTACCGTCTCCATGAATGGTGTATTTCATTTCATTTATCTATCTGTTATATATATATAAATATACTTAATATATATGATATATAAATGATGATTTACATTCTGGAATAAATTAAATCATGATATAAGTAATAATAATATCAATAACATCAAGTCCAAACACATACGTTAAATTAAACGATTTTACCCAAAACCCTGCTTTTACATGGAATTTACAAAAGAACGGGTAATATAAAGTCATAAGTGAACCATTTATGATATCATAACAATGAATATGATTCCTTAATAATTCAATGAAATTATTTAAATCATTATACAGGAGGTTTAGATACGTACGAAGCATATCTGACCTAAGGTAAGGGATAAATTTTCCAATATCGTTTTCATCTGAGATAGTTTATTCGTAAGTATTTACTAGGGTTATATTTATCATCCATGTCCCTATTTTATAAAAATGGTTTGTTGAATGTTTAAAGTCATTTTTACCCATTTTTGACTTTTACTACATGATATGTAAGGAATATTTCTTTTACAATGTACTTTTTTACTTTTCCAGCAAAAGTACGTGAAGAATGTTTTTTTAACTTATACAGCATGAATGTATTTTTACAGTTTCATAACGCCTAATTTTCATGAAGATTCCTCTATAAGATTTCATGATTATTTTCAAAAAAATCCTTTTCTTTTAAAATTGAATGTCATTTTGTGAAAATAAAAATGATTTTGAAGAAAAAAGGATATTTTCATCAATAATTCACTTCAAGTGTTTTGTCAAAACTATTTTCCATCTAAGATGACATTATGATTATGTTTCAAGTATAATGTATCTGTTATTTAAATGGTTTGAGTTTTCTTATGATGAAATGATATCCATTTATTTTAAATGGATTATGTTATGATGGGATGTTGTTTATGAAACCCCTTTTATTCATTGGGTTATTATGAATGATGTATGTTTATTTTGTGGCACCCGAAATAATGATTTCATTATGAGATAGGTGGGACCTATATCTCCTTCCAATGAATTGGGTAAAGATTTATATCTCATTAGATAGACATGGATGGAATGGTATGTTAATCCAGTTCAGTGATACAGGACTGCAACGAGGAGTGAACTCGATTCAGAAAGGGACTTTCTCCACTAAGATGGTCTTGGCAGCAATGCCTTGGCTAATATGGAAATCATAACATGTTCTTAATGGTTGCCATAATTAAATGTTTTATTCCCATGCTATTTTATCATGATTGATTATCCATTATGATCTATGCCTTAAGTACTACCATGATTTATGTCATTGCTCAAGATTTTGATGTTTAAATACTATGTTCTTGTTTTGAAGTTAAAATGTATATGGTTTGTTTTATTTTCTCCATGATTACCCTTACTGAGCATTTGAGCTCACCCTTTATATGTTTTCTTTTCCCCAGGATATAAAGAAAGTTGTTAGGTAAAAAAAGGAAGATCTTTATTGGATATGTTGAAGATCTTTCACCAAGATTAGAAGATTATATTACGAGTTTCCAAAGATACTATAATATCATGGTCCTTTGGTGTCTGTTTTTGTTATGTATTATATATTCCTCAAAAGTAATGTAATGTCTATGTACGTCAGGCTATGGGTCTCTACATTTGTTATCAGAGGAATGGTTTAGTTAACCTTTGGAAACTAGTATGAGAAAACATTAGTGAGATCCATAGAGATATATTTATGGTATGTCTAGGGATGTCCCTAAGGTTAAGTATACGTATAGGTTATAGTCCTAGAATTACGGTAAATATATTAGAATTAAACCTAATATGTTAGATATTGAAGGTACTCCCCCTTTATTATGTTGTTTTCCCTAGCATGATTTTTGCCTCACACTATTAATTTTGGGTTTTAGATGATGGTTGGAACCCGAAGGAACCATGTTGATCAACGTAATGGACCATGAAATGATTGCCCTCCTGAACAAACCAATTTTGTGGGAGATGGAGTACAAAATCTTATTACTATAATTACAAAATATATGAATCATTTTGGACTTCCAAATGAGCAGAGAAAGGAACAATATTCTATTGAGTCTTTCATGAGGCAACGTCCACCTTCTTTCAGTGGGACTTCTGATCCACTTGTTTCTGAACAATGGATTAGTACCATTGAAAATATATTTTCGATACTTCATTGTTCAGAGCATGAGAAAGTCATTTTGGCTGTTTACCGGTTAGAAGGTGAAACAGACCAGTGGTGGAGTCTAGTTAAAAATACAAGGCCCCAAGATGAAATTGAATCCATGGAATGAGATGAGTTCAAGAACTTATTTATGAATAAGTACTTCCCTCGTATTCTTCGAACAAAGATGGAAAAGTATTTTCTTGAGCTTAAGAAAAAGGATGATGAATCTGTTGGTTTATACGAATCGAATTTTACAAGGCTTTCATGGTATGAATTTTTCTTTATCATCCAACCTGAATGTCAAGTTGATCGATTCTTGAGTGGCTTAAAACCAATTCTTCGAAGGGAATTAGCTATAAGAAACTTTAGTAGATATGAAGAAATTGTGTGTTGTTCTATCAAGGTAGAAATGGAAGTTGGTGTTACATATCCATATCATGGTTTAGAAAAGAAATTAAATATGGAGTTCAATGAGAAATATCATAATAATGGTGAAAATAAGATGAATGTTTCGTTATGCTCAATGTGTAGAAAGAAGCATGGTGGAGATTTTCTTAAAGGGAATAGAAAATGTTTTAAGTGTGCAAAAGAAGGTCATCGAGCAACTGAGTGTTGAAGTAATGGAAAAAGGGTTGCTAATGATGTGAATAAAGAAAAGACTACAGAGAATGCACCACCAACACTTTAATGCTTCAGGTGCAAGGAAATGGGGCATTATGCTAATCAATGCCCTAATCCAAGGGTTAATGATGATCAACATGAGCAACCTCTTAAGGAAAAGGATAATGGGAAGTCACATGCGATCACTATTTGTGATGTTGAGTATAACAATGATGTTGTGTAATGATTAAGTGTTTATGTAATGGGATTTCAAAATAGTATCATGGAATCTCATTTATGGTATCATAGAATTTTGGAATATCTATGTATTGGTTTGGTACCAGTAACCATGAAAAGTGATTGAAATATTTTTGGAAATAAGATGATATGTACATAATGAAGTGATAAAGAAAAATAAATAAATGATCACATGAATGATATAAGGACAAATTTATAACATGGTTTGAGTATATAGAAATTTTTGGGATTTTGGTATGTGGAAAGTGTTAAATATTGACAGCATTAATGTTTTCACTAAGGGTCAATGGGTATTCATTTTTTTCAAATGAATTCATTATTAAGGTATTCACATGTTTAGAATGTGACCAAAAAGATATATCATATGATATATGGGGGATAAATGATGGTATTCAGGTTATTGTTATGTGACCTTTCAAGTAAACGTTTTCTTTATACTATGAGATTGGACATATGTATTTTGGATAAGTCTAAAGATTAGAATGGATTATGTTGGACATCAGATAGTTTTGATTAAGGATATAACTTTTTTTCGATATTATTTCTTGAATGTTATAATAGTGTAGTTATAGAAAAAGGGGAAACCTGCAGGATGCGTGACAACCCGTCGTGTCAGACAAGGATGTAGGAATCGAACCGACAACCGAAGTGTGACATGCCTTTATTGCCTACCACTGTCCTACAGGAAGTCCCTGGTTAGTAGAAAATAGTTTTATTATATTAAGCAGTATGATATATTAAGTATAAGTCCATTTTAGGAACCATATAAGATTAATCTCACCATAGATGGACTTATGTATATTTAATAAATTTTTCTAAAATTTTATTTGAGATAGATAGAATGACCCACCGTTCTATCACATGATCTCCTAACGCTTCAGGAATGACAAATTCAACTTCATTTCTTTAAGATATGAAGTGGAAATTTTTCAAGGCACGAACAACGGTGAGATTGTACCAAAATCTAGTATGTATTTCTTTAAATTCAACAATTCTTCAACTTTAGGGAAATGATCTTGAAAAGAAAAAATGTTGTCCTTGTGGCCTTATATCCGATGAATCAGATGGTACCTTAAATAATCACAAATTTATCACTTCGTGATTGTTGGATTTTTCATAGCCATGTTCTCTACCACTATCCATCAGAACTTGATGGTTATATTTCTCTTCCATATCCATATTTTCACCTATGTCCTCCTATGTGGAAACCCAATGATTAGTAAATTTGGGTAAATGTTACGTTTCATACTTTAGTTTTTAAAGTTATGTTTTGGTATTCCTTTTTACGATGTGGGTTTCTATTAAAGAAACTATAGAGTAGTAAACCCTTTACAACCCCGACGAATTTCGAGGGTGAAATTCATTTTAAGGGGGGTAGAATGTAACACCCCGAGATTTTATGAAAAATATTATTTTTAATTTCATTGATGTCTTGTGTTATACGCTACACCCAAAGGAGCTTTCACTACACACATCCCTAACTTGGCTTTCATTACATGAAATAACGACCTTCCATGATAGCATGTGTTGTACGCAATACCTAGTTTCACTAAACAACTATATGTTATATAAACTAGCCGTTATGAATAGTAATACCCACTTTTTGAAATTTTATAAATTTTATCTTTTGAAATCATTTTCATTTTTGGATTCGGAATATCGAAATTAGACTAGGCTGAATTTTTTTTATTTTTCTGAAAACTTTCAATTTTTGATGAATAGTGAAAACACTAGGTTACTATTTAAAAACCGACTTTTTATTTAAATAATTATTTATTTTATTTATATTTATTTTAGGTCATAATTTATACATAATAACTATATAAGGTCAATTTTATTCATTGGAGTCATTTTATAATAATATTAGATATATAAAAATTTTATTGAACTTTTCACAGTCTTTTACCCACCTCCTATGAGAATTTGAAAATTTACACAAAACATTATTTTACCACTTCTGTGAGTGGAATTTTGAAATTCCGAGAGACACGGTTAACATCAAGGAGTAAAATGTGGTTCAATAAGTTAAAAATAATTTTTTGTGAATAGTAACATTTTACTTTTATTTACCACGGTTAAAAGTAAATAGGGTAATTAAGGGTAAAAATGGTATTATTATTACCCTAACACATGTCCTAATTCTATTGGATAAGTATAATTCGACCAAAAACAAACTTGGGAATATAATATTATCATTTAGTTCCACATGGATTAGATTAGGACATTTATTATTATTTAATTCAAAAAAGAATTAAAAGAGTTAAAATCAATGTTTAATAACTAAAATATTTTTAATATAGAGTTATAAATAAGATAATTTAGACTATAAATATTCATTAGAAATCCAAAAATATTTCCTACATAATGGTATTTTATTTATAATTTTTAGACATTAAATGATATAATTTATTTATCACAGAATGATGATGCAGTAATTACCTTATTAATGCAATATTAACATAATTGATGCTATAAATACCCAGATAAATGTAATTTCAGACTTTTTATGAATTCCACTAATTTTAAAGGTTAATATGGCATGTTATTATTGATTTAATTAACTTTTTTTGAACTAATAATACTGTTATGATTTTCAATAAAATCAATACCAAATAGTGTCAAAATTGTCATAATATAGTTTTTAAAACAAATATTATATTATTAATTGTTATTCTATTCCTAAAAATCTAAGGTTCAGCCAAATAACATAAATAAGGTTATATATATTAATAATGAACCACTTGGGGTTCGTTTTTCTTTTTATAGTATGTTTATTAACCATGTAGTGTAAGAAAACAAGAAGACACAGTAAAACATAAATTATATAACTTAGTGTTAAATCTAAATGATATGGTTAAAATAGTAACCTAAACTTGTATAAACCGAATTGGTTGAGATTATTTCTCCCAATACACACTTTATATTCTAAATAAATCATTTTGGAGCTACTATAAACAGAATATGACTTTATTATAAAATTATATTTTGAGTTTTTTCGAAGGTGCCCCTCTCCTCCCTTATAAAAAGGGCACTCCTTCCCTCTTCTCTTCACACCCTTTTGAGCCTTGAATCTCAGAAACCCCTGCCAATTAATCTTCTAAACCTCTATAGTTATATCATAGAGGTTCTGGTCTTTTCAAAAGAACAACTCTAGTTCCCTAAGAAGAAGTTTAAAGGAGGTTAGTCGAGGAAGAGGTAATCTCTTCTACCGACTCTTTCATGTTTCTTTCTTCTTCTACTTCCTCTTATTTCGTTGTTTCATTATAAAGTAATAACATAAGTATTACTTATATACTGATATGTTATTATATATATATTAAACAACCCTATTTCACCTTCTATACATCCTATAGAAAATGAAATCACTGCGTGTGTGTACGTACAGAATACCGTCTCCACGCTGTGGTGTAATATGTTTTTCCACCACCACCTTACTTGGATGGGTATAATGGTGTAAAGAATAACTATATATAGTTATTATAACATCATAATGATTCTAAGATGTTATATCATCCATTCCAATTCCTTTAAATAAATATGAGAACGATATAATCGCTCGTGCGTACGTACGGATTACCGTCTCCACAACGCGATGAGATTCAATCTCCGTGTTAACCAATCAAGAATGATTATAAAGTATATATAATGAATAATAATGTAATAAATGACATGATAAAGCTACTGGATTTATGAATATATATATATATATATATATATGTCATCTACTTACTTCCATTCAAGTCAATAAGGAAAAGAAAATAGCGTTCATGCGTACGTACGGCCTACCGTCTCCACGAACGGTGTATTTCATTTAATTTATCTATAATATATATATATATATACACACTGAATATATATGATATATAAATCATTTTTTACATTCTGGAAGTAATTAAATCCTGATATAAGTAATAATAATATCAAGAACAACAAGTCCAAACATGTACAATAAATAAAATGAATTTACCCAAAACGCTGCTTTAACATGGAATTTACAAAAGAACGGGTAATATAAAGTCATAAGTGAACCATTTATTATATCATAACAATTAATATGATTCTTTAATAAGTCAATGACATTATTTAAATCAATATACAGGATGTTCGGATACGTATGAAGCATATCAGACCTAAAGTAAGGGATAACTTTTCCAATCTCATTTTCATCTGAGATAGTTTATTTGTAAGTATTTACTGGGGTTATATTTATCATCCATGTCCCTATTTTCTAAAAATGGTTTCTTGTATTTTTAAAGTCATTTTTACCCATTTTTGTCTTTTAATACAAGATATGTAAGGAATCTTTCTTTTACGAGGTACTTTTTGACTTTTCCGGAAAAACTACGAGAAAAATGTTTTTTTAACTTATATGGCATGAATGTATTTTTACGGTTTCATAACGCCTAATTTTCACGAATATTCCTCTAAAATATTTCATTATTATTTTCAAAAAAATCTTTTTCTTTTAAAATTTAATGGAATTTTGTGAAATGAAAAATGATTTTAAAGAAGAAAGGATATTTTCCTCAAGAATTCATTTCATGTGTTTTGTCAAAACCATTTTCCATCTAAGATGACATTATGATTATGTTTCAAGTATAATGTATCTATTATTTACATGGTTTGGGTTTTATTATAATAAAATGATATCCATTTCTTTTATATGGATTATGTTATGATGGGATGAGGTTTTTGAAACCAATTTTATTCATTGGGTTATTATGAATGATGTATGTTTATTTTGTGGCACACGATAGAATGATTTCATTATGAGATGGGTGGGACCTATATCACCCTCCAATGCATTGGGTAAATATTTATATCTCATGAGATAGACATGGCTGGAATGGTATGTTAATCTGGTTCAGTGATACAAGACTGGAATGAGGAGTGAACTCGATTTAGAAGGGGACTTTTTCCACTAAGATGGTTTTGGCAGCAATGCCTTGGCTAATATGAAAATCATAACATGTGATTAATGGTTTACACAATTACATGTTTTATTACCATGATATTTTATCATGATTTATGATCTATTATGATATATTCCTTACGTACTTCCATGTTTTATGTGATTTCTCAAGATTTTGTTGTTTAAATATTATGTTCATGTTTTGACGTTCAAATTTTTATGGTTTGTTTTATTTTCTCCATGCTTACCGTTAATGATAATTTTAGGTCACCCATATATATGTTTTCTTTTCCCCGGGATATAAAGAATGGTGTTAGGTAAAAAAGAATATCTTTATGGGAGATGTTGAAGATCTTTCACCACGATTAGAAGATTATATTCTGAGTTTCCAAAGACGCTAAACTATTATGGTCCTTTAGTGTCTGTTTTTGTTATGTATTAGATATTACGCTAAAGTAATGTAATGTATATGTACGCCAAGATATGGGTCTCTATAGTATCCAAGGCATCATATAATAATACATGAGGGATCTAATGATTTCATACCATAAATCCAATTTTAGACAAGGAATAGGTTCTTGGTGGGTTACAAATAAAGCTATTTATATCCATGAGTTGGAATGGGGTTCCCAAGGGTTCATGGTATTTCCGATGGAATCCAAGGTGTGATCGAGTCAAGCCATTCCAATTTGATAGTGACCTCATATAATATTTTATAAGAACCAAGCCATTAACTTTCATTAGTAGGACAAGGCTAATTGATCATGTAACCATTTAATCAAGTCTTAATTAATCACTTCATCAATTTGGCTCAAGCATTGCGTTTCATTAATGTGAAAAGTAAATTTAGCATGAAACCATTTATTTAATCCATTTATGGAATTTTGAACAAACAAGGTTCGGCCACTACCTTCCATTAACGTTGTAAGGGGTGAAACAGACATATAACCTATTATTCAATTACATACAATTAGGCCAAGACATATACATAGTATACTCTCCAATTTTCATTTCACATTAAATCATTGATTGAGGAACTTACCATAGGTTGGTAAAAATGTTGGACTAAATGGTATGTTCCAATTTGAAATTCATAATTTCAGTCAACCTAGAAGTGCTTACCCTTAGTAGGGTCAATCCAAGGAACACATGAATGGTGGTTCAAATGTGTCAAAACACTAAAAGTAAAATTATGTACAAGAATCCTATAAGGGGTGGAAAGAGTTTTGGTATTAACCATGAAAAACTAATCACATATTTTGAATTATCATAACCATATAGTTCTAATTTTTATAAGCATTCCATATAAATTAAATAAATAGCACCTGAACAAATCGGTTGGTCCCCCATGAAAATTCTAAAAACCAGAAAACCCGTTGGATGAGTTATAGACCATCGAACTATAGATGTCCTGACTCTCCCCCTCAAGTATCGGCCTCTTATTTAGATTTTAATGTATTATATCTGATAAAAAGGTAAAAAATATCACAACTCGCTAAAATGGTTGTAGGAAAGAGTGAATATTAACTGCTCAAACAGACTCAATTACTTATTGTTGCACATCCAACGTGATGGATGGAAACTAAAATGGACCCCAAAGGAAGGATTCCTCTTGATCCATATCTTAGTCCATCAAATGGGTGAAAAATGAGAGAAAAAGTGGATAATCCCACAGGAAATCATAATAGGGAAGAACGAGGAGGTTAAACTAGATCATTAAGGGTAAAATGGTAAAATTTCACAATATTTAACCCGTGTATGGTTTGTCCACAGGATTTTCCAAACTATTCTCAACCCATGAATGGGTACCCAGAGAAGAGGGGGAACTTATAGGTTAGTTCATATGGTTAGGGAAACCGTGTGCTAACTATTTGAGATGGCTCTTCCCAAAAATGAAAACCACACATATGGTTAGATCTAACTATGCGCCCTACCAACACAATTTACTCTAACCATGCGATGCAGAGATTTTTCCTAGAAGATGGGTTTCAGGATCTAGAAAATCCATAGAAACCCTCAATAAGTACTATAACTCATTAGAAATCAATATTAGGTCAAAATAAAAAATTAGATCAAAATTTAAAGGATTCACACCTGATTGAAAAAACCGGGTTCTTACAATTATATTCAATACATTAACATGTTTTCATCTAGTGTGGATGTGATACAAGAATCAAAACTATTTCATGACATAATCTGGAAATTACCACTCAAATATATGGATGTGTATGAGTGGTTCCACAACACCACACTCTCCAACCACAGTTAAAAAATATTGTCTAATCAACACTATTCGAACTTTAGTATATAGGATCCAGAAACCTATAATGAAAACATGAAAAGTGTTCATAAATTTCCATAACAACATATATAACTTATCATTGTAATGAATTATAAAGTAAACTATGAAATTTAAGTTTCTTTAAACAAAATTATTTTTTATCTTACATTATCTAGATGTTGAGAGTAATAAATCTATTTAAAATTATGAACACTATGCATTGACATATGTATATAATGATGATCCTCACTGAACCTAGTAAAAAAGTAGTATATTGAATGTTTATAAAGGTTATTAAAAAATTAATAAAAAGTAAAATTAATAATATAAACATTATAGTATCCCAGAGGACAATCCTACACAAGGAATATTTAATGTCTTGTGATAGCTCTATGAGTGGTGCATGAAAACTACTCTAATGCCAACATCTATTGCAGAACAACACATCCCACAATCTGGTATTTCAATACTAAGCATTCTATTTAATGTAATATATAAGGATATGAAAATAGATATTATCCCCAAGTACATTTACCTCTTCTATATATATCTTTAGGTAGTGGTAATTATATCATATTTATTAACATAGTTGATTAGTGAACACAAAATTTCCCTCTAATTAGCTTCATAATATATGAATTTTGTGTGGTGAATAAGCATCAACTCATTAGCATCATCCGGATTCATTAAAAATTACTCATCCAACTATCTCATGTATAGCGAGGCAATCTGAAATATATGTAGGCAGCTGAGATCCACAATTCCCAGTAAACGATGAATCTTAGCACATTAGTTACCCAATGATTCATATCCAACCACATGATAATGGATGGTAGACCCAAAACTTATTATATATCCTTCATTTTTATAGTCATCTCTTCCCCAAAAATATGAATGGTATATGTCTCTAGTCCCTATCTCTTGACCACTGCAACAATAGAATAAGGATCGATGGACTTAATTTCACATATGGATACTCTATAAAATCTAGCACACTAGAGATTTGTAAAAATGACTACTAGATGCGAATCGTTGTGGAAATGATGTACTGTCCAGATAGTAAGATGTGAAAAAGGTTGTCTATCAAGTACATCAAGTGATTCATAAGAATTCTTTTTTAGGTAAGTTAACTTCCCCAATATAAATGTATAAAATTTGAATAGTTTATAATGAGAATTTTATAATAACAATTTAATTTGAAAAAAATACTATATTGTGACTAAAAAATTATATTTTTTCAGCTTATAATATGGATGAAGAATAAATAATAATAAAAATGTATTATTTATTTGTAATAAAATTTATTGAATTTTCTGAAATTAAATTTACATTTTCTACTAGAGTGCATCAATAATCTTTAATATTTGATGATTCCCCAATACATTTACAAAATTGTGTGCGGGTGTGGTATTTTTAGCAACATAAACCACACCACCATGTAGGTGTTTATTTTTAGGGATAATTTATCTCATTTAAAATTTGAGTTAACTTTTTAGTACCTATTGGTTTCATAAAACTCATGTTTAATAGAAGCATAGGTGTTTCAATGGGTAGGCTGATATTCTTGTATTCACCAACACAAATCCATTGATAATTGAAACACTCATTAATACTCTATAGATGATACACTAGATCAATAAATTTTTCGCAATATAAGACTTTAAAAGAACAAATTATGATCACTTTTTATAGGGATACCATAATACATGGATGTTACTATAATCATTGTAATTTTCCCCAAGTAAAAAAACAAAAACACTACCAATGCTACATGTCATATAGTAATGTTTCTTAGATACCTAAAATATATGCCCAATATAGTCAGATAATTAAAAATGACATGTGGTAGCTGATGTGGGCTTTAATTCGGGTGTCTTTACACTTCATTAATTTATGATTTTAATGATTTTATTAATAAAATGTTCCTTAAAATTAAAATAATTTTACGTTAGTAAATGTTTTGTTAAAATTATTAATTTATCATTTTTATGTTTAATTTTGAATTTTTTTCATTTAAATAATTAATTTTATCTCCCACTATTTTATTTAGATTTTATTTATACTTTCCTTTTAATATGTTAATTATATGATCATTTTTTTTATTTTTTTATTTTTTTAGTAACTCTGTAAATTTATAATAAATGGAAGTTTTTTCCTACATAGGTGGCTGTGGTGGGAGGGTGTTTGGGGTTTGTGGTGGTGTTCGTGGGGTCGAGTCTTCTGGCATGTTTTCTTTTGTTACATGAATTTTAATTTTAAGGGTAGTGTTATCAATTTTTGAAATACAAAACAAAATGTGTCATTTATATTTCCAACACTCCCCTTTAAACCAAAACAATATTCACTCTGAGCGTCATTCTTAGTTGTTTGAATGTTTTTTTGGATAATTCCTATGTGAAAATATATGGAACCTATTCTGTAGAATGAAAATATTCCAATTTTATTATTTTATTCTTCACATAGTCTCTCGAAAAATGATAGCAGGTCTCAATTTGATTTTATTCTCCATGTTTCACTGTATTTTTTGCTACATCGATTGACAACTTATTATCCACATATGTGACTATTGATTCATCTTATGGATTGTTAAAATCTTTTATCCATTTTCACAAGAAAAGTATTTCACAAAAATTGGATGATTATATAATGTACTCTACTTAACATGTAGATAGAGTGACCACACATCGCTTCCTCTAATTCCATGTGAAATCAGTCATTCCATGAAAGAATAAATATCTAGTGTTGCATTTTTATTTCATCTTGGTCACCTCCCCATTCAATTTCTGAGTTTCCATATAGATTTTTTTTCATCACTATATGTATATAAAAGGAAAAATTCCTCTGTTTCTTGGACATAACTGGGGATTCTTTTTATGGCTTGCCAATGTGACTCCTTTGGTGCTTCCATGTACCTGTTTAAATGGCCAACATTGTTGAAAATACCAGGAATTGGGATTGTGAGGTACCTTAGGATTCCAATAAAATTTGGTGAACAAATTCTAGGCAATGTTTCTTCATTCCATTTATTTTGGTAGTTTTATGCTCATCTATACATTCCTGTTTAGGACATTGCAATTGGCCATATTGAACTTTTCATGAAATTACTTGGCATACTTCTTATGAGATATATAGATGACACCATTTTGTTTCTTTTCTTCTATGCTCATAAAATAGGAGATGAGGCCTCAATCAGTAATTTCAAATTCCTTAAACATTTCCATCTTTAATTAATCTGACATTAGTCAGCTCTTCCTTATAAATAACAAATCATCACCATACAGACACACTATAAGAATAACAACACATGTATTATTCTAGATATAAAATTCATGTTCATATAGACATTTGGAGAAGACATTTTTATGAAGATAATTATCGATGCATGCATTCCAAGCATGTGGATCATAATTCATCCCATATTGATTATTCTTTAGTAGATACACATTATGTTCCTCTCCCTTGTAGTCCATCACAGTAGGATGATCTGCCAACTAGATGTAGAATATGTATTTGTTAATGGATTTATTAAAGGGTATGTATATGTTGACCAGCCGAAATGAATTTTTATGCATGTAGAGTAACACAAAGTTATTATTCTAAAGAAATTACTCTATGGGTTTAATCAAGATCCATGTATTTCTACCTTTTAAGTAATTAATTTTTTCTCTGAATATTTTATTTATATTTTATTTAAAAATTTCTTTTAAAAAATTAATTCTTTGTTCTTTTTACTTTTTTAATTAGTAATTCTGTTAATTTTCAATAAATTGAACTTTTTCCCCATGCAGACGGCTGTTGTGGAAGAGGGGTTGGGGTTTGGGGCAGCGGTCATAGGGTCGAGTACCTTAGTGGATTTTCACTTTTTTCATTATAAATAAAAGTTATAATTAAATGGAACTTTAATTTAATTTAAATATATTATTCTTTTATTTTAAAATAATTTTAAATCTATGGATAGTGTTTTCACTCTTCATAGACTTCGACTATTCCTTGATAGATCCACCATCATAGATCATCTACCATCACCACCGGTAATCCTTGTCACATACTACCACCATTCTACCATATGTCCCTCATGCAACCACCATACCCTAATTCCACTTTCCATCCCAATAATATAATACCACATAAAAACATGACCACCTACAGATCTGGTGGCACCATCCACTGTCACTGCCTACCCCAGTGTAAGGTCCATCGTGAAGCTATCAGAGATGAATGAAAAGCTATAAATAGTCTAAGTGTGATCATCAGATAATCCTTACTAATGAAGGTCAAGAAAATACAATTATTCCCTACTATTGTTTAAGAGGAGGACAAATTAAACTGATTCATGACCATCTACCCATTGAGAATTGAATCTTGATTACTATTAATTGTGTGTTGAACATAACCTGGTAAAATTTAGATGAAGCCCTATCCCTCATCATTAATGCCATTCAAATTCGAGCCGAAACACTGCATTGAATATTACTACTGAAGTCGTCCCGATTCCCTCAATCATTGAAAAACTAGAATATTATAAAATCATATTTTCATGATAACTGAAGTTATTGAACTTCAGGAAACAATTGGAGAAGATGTCATAGATTGATGAAGGATTAATCTAAGCTCTAGATATATTCTATTTTTTGTTGAATATTTGAATCAAGGTGGACAATGGAGGGGAACTCAAAATTATTTGATGTTGCGGAATCAAGTTCAAAGGAGGGCTCTTACCTAGTCTTCAATAAAATTCCCTAGTGAGATAAATATTAAAGTTGAAGGAGAAGGTTTAGTTTTCATATGGTTGACCCGACCAAGCATGTTGTGTGCATTGGATTTGTAGAAGATGACTTTATTAGGTTCTTTGCGATGCATGATTTTGATCTGAATGACTGATGACTGGTTGAGTGTATGATGAAGATCTTCCATATTGATGAAAAACCAAGGATGTTGAGAAAGATGAATGGAATATTAGAAGTTTCTTCAAAGACATTCAAGCCACCTATGTTAAATCTTCCCAATGAAGGCTCACTCGAATATGACAGATTATGGATGAATAATTCCCTTATTTTCAAATTTGATTAAATTCCAAATATGATGGCATTAGGAAACCATTTTTTCATAAAAATGTTGAGTATGATATATTAAATTTTGTTGGTATTTGAAAGAAAGAAGAATATTTGATGAATATGGTATCTCATTCCCCTAGATTATTTGATTTTTAGGAGTACTTAAAATGCACACCATCTTCTAAAGGATATATAGATGAGAGTATTTTACTTTTTTTCAAGTTGTAGATGTTCAAGTAGTCCAATTTAGAAATTTTTATGTCCTTTATGAAATATTAGATGAAATTTTTATCATTATAGTTTGGATTCACCCAAATATAAAAAACAAGAAATCATATGTCTTGAATTTGGTTCACTAATAAAATATGTTGTTCTGTGAGAATTATTTTTCTGAAGGATGAATCAATCCAAAGACACATCTAGATTTAGTTGAAATAGTGTGAATGTGGATTGGTTTAGTTTAATTTTAATGTTTCTCCTCGACTCACATGTAGGTGAATTAACTCTATGATAGAGTGACATCAGATCAACAAAGTGAGAAGGAATGACCTAGTTAGGAAGAAAATATGAGTGAGTCATAGAAAAATTAGTTCAGTGCACACTCATTTTCAAGGAAATTTAGAGAGAACTCAATTAAAGATTAAATACTCCAAAATGGAGAAAGAACATTAGGGAATCTTATAAGAGATAAAGTATCATAGTAGTGTAGGTCATGATCGATATCAAAGGGGATATCAATACTACAATTTCATTTATTTTATTTGTAATTGAAATTAAATTCTTAAATTGAGTATGATTTTCAGCTTACATTTTACTTCTTTGTAATTAAATACTTTTGGTGTAATTTGATTTATTCTTTGTATTTAATTTCTTCAAAAATCAAAAATGATCAATGAGTTAGATTCTGAATATAAAAAATGTTTTTCGCCTCTCACATATTATTTTCAAAATATTTAAAACAATTAGTGGTATTAATTTGGAGGACATTTATTTCAAAACTCTTTTCTTTTGGATGATTCTGGAACTAAGGAGCTCCAAAAACTATTCTTAGTGTAAATTTATCTCTTGGAATGGGATATAATAAAAACTCTTTTTTGAGGATGAGATTTCAGAAAAAATCCATGAATGATGAAATCCAATTAAACCAATTAATTCTAATTCTCTTTTCATCTATCTCGATTGTCTTTTTCAATTGTTATTCTCACTATTGGATCGATTTTTCTATCTAAATTTGTTTTAAAATCTATATATCCTAATCAATAGTATTTAATAAAAAAATATATATTTTTATAATATTTTTTTTATTTTTTTAAAAATAATGTTTCATAATCATAATTTATCTTCCATATGATTCTGAAAATCTACTAACTACTTTAAAGTAGTTAATTAGAGTTATAAATAAATAAATTTTCATATATTAATTGATGTACATTTCATTATTTTGGAACCATTATCTAGATATAGCTTCATGTGATCTATTTTCAACACATACTATAATTCCAATAAATAATAGAGAAATTTTAAAATAGTTTATTTGTGAAAAATCTGAAATGTGCTCTAGAAAACTAGTTCATTAAATCTAAATCTGATGTATTTTTTCATGGATCTATTAAAGATGATTTATTTTATTTATTTCTTAATATATAAGTACAATGACATCATTAGAGAGTTTATGGACATACATACTGGAGGTAGATTGACATTTTATAACCATAAAAAAATAAAATGAAATCTGAAATAGAAAATTTAGGAATGGGGATTCCTATTAATAATGATAAAATTTTGGAACCAGGACTCTTTCTAGAGGAACCTTATTGTCCTCACATGATGGAGTTTAAACTCTCTCAGGTGTTAAGAAATCCTTCTTTGGTTATATTATCTAATAGAGCCCAAAATTTTGAGCCAAAATGTCACATCTATCATTGTTTCCAACATTGAATGGTTTATCTAATGAATGATCAATGGAATTCTTTAATGACATTTTATAATATAGTGAAATAGTTACATTTTCTGGGGCTCACTAAAAATTAATTAAGGAACATAGTGTTTCCATTTTTCTTAAAGGGAATGATAAAAATTTGTTTTTGAGATTATATGAGAACATTTTTTACAATTGGGTTCATGTGTACAATTATTTTGGGATGCAATTTTACCCTCAAAGACTTAAGGGGGAGCTTAAAGCCAAAATTAAATGTTTCTATAAATAGGGAGGAGAAGCATTTCAGGAGGATATGGACAAATTTAGGGACATCCTTAGGTAGCATTCTGATCACCAACTTCCATCCCATATCCTCATGGATACCATCTATGAAATATTGTCATCTTCAATATAGGATTTGATTGATCAGTCTATTGCGGGTAATTATAATAATAAAACTAATGAGGATTTGTGATATATTTTCAATAATATTCCTTCAAATTTTCAAAGAGAAAATAAATCAGAAGAAAATAGTTAATTGAGGTGTAAAACCCACTGGTTCAGATATAGATTCAATTTACTATCTCATTGAAATAAAAGATCAAATACAATATCTAGTGTACCAAAATACCAAAAATGTGTTCATCATGTGGGATGTAAAAAAGAACTAATTTCTTAGAGTGAAGTTTTCTTAATGGGAATGATTTTTTATATTGAATTTTTTTGTACCAACTTCAATATACCCTCCCAGCAAAAAGAAAATGTTGATTTTGTGGGATATGGTCCTATCATTCATAATAAAGATGATAATTTTTTAAATAATTACAATGAAGGTCATAGGAACCATACAAATATATCTTGTAAAGAAGGAGTTCCTAGAAAACCTACATCCTTAGGTTACCAAGACCATCCTAGAAAGTAATTTAAAAATAGATAAAGGGATGATCCATCCAATTCATAGGGTAATTATGAATGAATAATAATTAATAGGATGGATCAAAATTTAAATTTATTTTACTCAATAGATGATAAATTTGATAGCAAAAAGGAACAATATGACTCTGATATGGATTAATATGAATCTATAAAGCACAATTGTGAATTAAAAATGGTTCAATTGATAATATTCTTGAAATATAGGGATAGGGGAAAACTTCCTAGAACAACTAATATTATCTTTAAGGATAATTTCATGGTTTTGGTTTCTAGAATAGTTTCCTAAACTCAAATATAAGATGAAAAGGACCTTGGGACAACTAAAAATGGAAAACTAAGTTAATATGGAATTCCCAACTGGATAAAACATAATCTATAAACAGGATAGAAAATTTTGAAAATGAATAAAATCACATTTTTTCACCTTAATAACCAGATGAAGATTTTTCTGAACAAAAAATTTGATAATATTAGGATAAAATTGTTGCTGAATTTTGGGAGATGACTTATAATTAAAAGAACTATTCCTAACCCATCCCTCTCCCTAAAAAATCAAAAACTAAAAATAATAATAAGTATTAACTACTATAATTCATTGGGATTTAAACCATGATCCAATTGAATATTCATTTCATATAATCCTCGATTTTTATACCTTCAAATATTAAATGACATTAAAAAATAATTCAAATTAAAAACTCTAGAAAAATTTTCTACATACAGCAACACTGAATAGTTTAGTGTATGTCAAAAAATTAAAACCCCTCCGAAACATAAGGAACATGATATTTTTTTCACTCATTTCAGTTTTGGGAAAGTAGTCCAACTCAATATAATTTGTGATCATGAAACTAGTATATATTTTCTCTCTTTCTCCCTATTTCAGTAGAAAAGATTTAGTGACATGCAACAGACTACTATAATTTTATATTTTGTTGATAATTCATCCACACATCCCATATGAAGAGTAGATGATCTTCTTGTTGGAGTTTTAGATCTATTTCCGAAAGAATCCTTTATTATGTTTAACATGGAGTGTGATCAGGATGTTGTCATTATTTTATGTAGTAATTTCTTAGAATCTATAGGTACTGTTATATATGTTTTTAAGGTCCAATTAATATTTTATGTTTAGGGAAAACCATATGAAATTTAAAGTGATTTAAAATTTTAAGGTACCAACATTTGATGAAACCAATTCCTTAGTGGAGCCCTTATAATTTGAGAACCCATTACAACATTTAAAAATAATATAAAAGATAATATTTGGGTGAAGAAATTATATTTGTAGTTGTAAACATTGTTTCAAACAATATGGATCCCACTTAGAGTGCGAATATGTAGATTTTTCTAGAATTGGATCACAATTATATAACTATAGTTAAGTGTGGTGATGGAGATGAATTCTATGTTTCTGAACTAGATGAATTTTTTAGAGAACATGAGGATGATCCCGCATCTGAAAACAACTTTGAAAATATTTACATAGATGTGGGATAATTGATTAAATATATTTATGAATCTTATTTGATAATTTTTTTTAATTATGATATGGATAATAATATGAGTGAGTAGTCCACTTTCGACAATAGTAAAGGATACTACAGTACTGATTCTGAAATTCATAATCCTTTTAATTTTTAAAATAATTATAAGAAATATATTGAAGACACTAGACCTCTAATTCCGAAGAGTCTACCATCAAGTGATGATGCACCCACTTTAGAGCTAAAACTACTCCATATACACATGAAATAATTATTTTTAGGTGAGAACTCAACACGGAATGTAATTATTTCTACTACACATAGATAAAGTCAAGAGTGAAAACTTATGGGTGATCTAAAAAAATTAATATGGAAATAGGTTGGTCTATATATGAAATCAAAGAGACTATCCATTATTTCTTCAAATATAATATTCCAATGGAACCGTACCACAAACAAAGAGTAGTGTGTAAAAGAATATTGAACCACAATTTCAATCAATTTGTGAGAGAAGAAGTTATTAAAGTGTTAGCTGTTGGTATTATCTATCCTATTTCAAATAGTTTTTGGGTTATTCCAACCTATGTAGTCCCAATTATTAGAGGATTTATAATAGTAACTAATGAGAAAAAGGAAATTTTCTAAGATATAAAGGCTACAAAATAAAGTCTGTATTGATTATGTGAAACTCAATTCTTCCACTAGAAAGGATCAATTTTCAATGCCCTTTATAGAAAAAATTCTTGAGAGAGTACCTATTAAAGATTTATTTTGTTTTCTAGATGTTTAATCTTGTTAAAACTATAACCCTTTAGTCTAATAAGATTAAGAGAAAACTACCTTCCCATACCCCATTGGGACTTTTTCATACTATAGAATTTTATTTTAGTTCTGTGGTGTACTCACTACCTTTCAATGGTTCATGTTGGCTATATTTTCATTTATAATTAAAAGTATTATTAAGGTATTCATTGATGAATTATCAATTTTTGGTAGCACATTCATGAGCAATTTATTAAATCTATAATTCATTTTTGAGAGATGTTTAGAGACCAACATAGTTCTAAATATGGATAAATTCTTGTTTATGGAAAAATAAGTGACCATGTTGGGACACACTATTTTGTAAATGTGTTTAGAGGATGATACTGATAATATTGAGGTAATTTAAAAATTTACCTCTTCTAAAAATGTTAAGGGTGTTATAATTTTTTCATAAATTTTTCACTTTATTAAATGTTTATTAAATATTTTTCAAATATTTTTTCAAACATTTGTTCATTTCTGGTCAAAGACGCAGAATTCCTATTTAAAAAAAATTGTGGAATATTTTATTTTACTTATGGAAAAACTAACTTTATCATTCATCATAATTTTCACACTCATATTTTTATATTCTTCCATTATTATGGATTATATTTTTGATCTTTTTTCTCCCGTGTTCTGGGGGTGATGGGTTTTAACTTTTCAGGTGATTCATTGTTTTTTTGGTTCCATGTCAATTCCATAGTTCCTTAGGGATTTTTTGGGTGAAAAGTGTGTATTTTGGGCTTGATAGTAGGGGAAGAATGGTTGGATAATGGTTAGGGTAAACCATCCGCCTTCACCGAGGAAATAGAGCAACTTGTGGTTTGATGTTTGGGGAATGGAACATATCTTCCACATGATTAGGGACACCGTGAAACAAGGGTTTGGTGAGTTTATGGTTATGGATGTGGTTTTTGTCATTGTTAGTGTATGTTTTGGGAAGCCATATGACTAAACAATGTGAGGCTCCCTAGTTCAATAATAAATGGCACATGGTTGGCACACAGTTTGGAAGGCCATACACCCAAACCATGCAAGCTGCCTAGATCATAAAAATTGTTAAATTACTATTCTACCCTCTGAGGATTTTAAGACTAAATCTCCCATTTATCTATCCTCCTAGATCACGTGACCCATAGGTGGATCTTCCTTTGTTCTCCAAGCTTGTCCTCCTCTCCCGTATTGTGGATCTATGGTTTCTTCATGATTTTGGGTTAAATCATCATCATAATCATCTCCTCTCTTCTTACTATACCTTTTAATTCCATTTTCTCTTAAGTTCATATTATCCCTTAGTAAATTAAATCAAGGTTTCTTGTTCCCCTTTTTCAATATTGTAGGTTTTTTTCTTCATAGGGTCTATCGAGGTAGTTCTTGGATCATGGAACTTTTGTGAGGTTGTTACGTGCTGGCGTTGTCGATGCACATATGATTTGAGGTAGGTTTCCATTTTAACTTGACTTTTTAATTTAAGACTCATTGTTTTTTTATTTTCACACCTTCTTTATATGTTAAAGTGCGATGCATGAAATTTTTAATAACTGTATGGTGTGAAAACTATGCATTTATTCAATGTTTAGTTTTAAATGGAATTATTTTGATAAATTTTCACACCATGTGTATAATAAAATGTTTGGATGGACATTGTGAGTTAATTGTGATATATAAGGTATGTTTTAAATTGTAAAAATATTTTTTTACATCCTAAATGGTCAATTAGGATTATAAAATGGGTTTCCAAATGGTTTGGAGAGTGGTATGTGTTTGGAAGGTTTTCCTTGTAAAGATGATGTGTGGACCATTTGGCCTTTTGATGAAAGTAGATTTGTTATGAAAATTTGGGGTAAATTATTAAATTGAATTCTATGAATGATTTTGATATTAAAATTGGTGTTTTTTCAGCTTTTTGGAAAGGAGGTTTTGACTCTATTTAAAAAGGATTCTTGAGGCTTGTTTAACACTTCTGTGAAAACTGTGAAAATGACTTTAATGTAAACTCTCCTTGGATAATATTATTTCCTTGTCTACATTGAATGGAGTAGATGTCATAATTTTTTAATACTCATGATATATTTATATTAATGGATGGGATGACCGCACTGTTGAATCTTTATAATCCATTTACATTGAAAGGAATGGTAAACCCTTGGTATAGACTACTTTAAGATCTATGAGTTGTAAGGAAAGAGATTGATCCATTGGGTGACATGGGGTGATTTATATTTTGTGAATTAAATATATATGATATATGTGTTTGTGATAGGATGCTAATTTTGAATTGGTTGGCTCACCACCTTTATACACATTTCATTTGGACATGACATAGATAACCAATTTTCTGAGAAACGTTATTGTACTAGCTAGGATTACAATTTGACTAGTGGCAAATTACATGGAATTAAATATGTTTTGTTTATTATTTTTATATAATACTTCCCTTATGTCATACAATTTAAGTTGAGATTGAGCGTGTGAGAAAAATTTGATTCCATCAAGTAAGGCATTCTTTCTTGGATGAGTTAAGGTTTATAGTATGTTCTAGATTATTTAATGAGATCCTAGATTCTATAATGTTTATCGGAGCTTGGTTTTCTAAAGAGGATGATTTAGATGAATTATTATTTGGTTATCCTTGGTTACATACTCCCATTTCACTTATTATGTGATCAATTATATATCTTACTTGCATAGTGTTCTTCTTGGAAAAATGTTTTGTGTTGATTTTCAAAGACCAAAAAAATTGATTGGGAAAATGTTTTGTACTCTACAACTCTCTTTTTAAATGTAATGTCATAATTCTTATTTAAAATGGTTATGTCTCCTTCTAGGATGAGAATCTAGTTTTTAGAGGTAAAAAGGGAAATAGATCTTGTTTTGTTTTTAAAGGTAAATGTGTTGAAAATATTACTTTTATATATTGTATTTTAATATTAAAATGTATGTTTCTTTTATTTAAAGGATTTTTATTGGTAATATATTTGTTCGAATATACCTAATGCATTCTAATACACACACCTATAGTTTATTTATTATTTTTAAACATTGTTACATGTTTGCATCTTGGTCATGATCACTGTGGGTGATGGTTGATCTTGGTATCAGATAGTGACATTCAAGGTCACATGGAGACATTGTGGTCATCAAGTGTAGCTTGGGTTTTTTTGTTCGGTTTGATGCATTTTAGTATATGTGTAAATGATGTTCGTTTTGGTTATTTATATATTAGGATTCTTTATTAAATTCCACTATTAATTTCATTTATTTATATTTGTAAAAATCATTCCCCTGGTTACTATGTTGATTTCAAACACTAGTTACCTACCTGGGATGATTAGGAATGCCTCTCAGACCATTCCATGGATCAGATTAGGTAACTGATTTGGCGTCGACCCAGGTTGGTTCGTGACAAAATTCTATAATAGTAGGTTGGTTCTTTAGAGGACATAGAATTGGGAGTGTCCTTTTTTATTTTGGATGTCGAGGTAGATGGAGTAGAATAATCAAAACATGGGGTGTTGTTCTAGGGGAGTGTCTGGACAACACATCCAAATCCATGCCATGGGATTCCATGAGATTTCATTTTTCTTTTGGTTTATTTTATTATTGTCGTTTTTTTATGTTGGGATATGAAAAGGGAGTCCATATATTCATCTTAGTGAGCTCGTAGGGCCTAGAAAACCATGGGGAGCTAGATATAGGTCCCTAGAATACTATCTATGGAGGGGATGTGCTTTCCATATGGCCTCCAACCATATGGTCAAGTCACCCATCGACACTAGTTTTCCCCATGTGAGTTATTTTTCTTCTTCCTTGATTATGAAATTTGTTTTGAGAATTCTTATTTTGGAATTATGAAAATTGGACCATTAGTGGTAATAGTTGGGGTTTTGGAAAAAGGCATATGGATTTTCAGAATTTATTCTGGGAAAGTATTTAGAAAAATGGATTTTTTAAATGATATTTATGGTAAAAGAGTAATGGTTTAATGAGGGGGGATTTTATAAACAATATCCAGCGTTTTTAAATTTTTTTATTTGGAAAATAGAAATTTGTTTTAAAGAGGGATTTAGAAGTTTGATCTAAATAAGAAGAAAAGAGTTTTAAGTCAAATGATTTCTATTGAAATGATATTTTTTGAGATGTAAAAAATTATATGAATGATGTGAATTTCATTTCCGATGGGGTTAATGGGAGTTTATTTGAAACATGTTAAAATGGATTGGATTGTTGAGTTTGAAAATGGTTCTCAATTAGTGGGTATTGTGCCTTTGAAAGTGATTTGTGAATGTTTAAATGGGAAGTGGGTTAAGAATGTGACCTCAAGGGTTGATTATTTTTTAAAAATAGTTGAAATGTTTTTCCATGAACATTGATACTCCCACGAGTGATATCATGAATGGATATTTGTGGGAATGCAAGAAGTTGAAGGCATGGGTGGGCGAGTTCATGGATTTGAACGGGTTTATTCTTGAATGGGTTGGAATGATAATGTGGATGTTATTAAGGCTCTAAGAGATTCCATTGGTGTTGGTTCCACCACCCAGGTTTTTCTTTTTTTAAAATTTTTTGTAAGAGGAAAATTATGATGATTTTAAAATCAGTTCTTGTGTGGATTTTTCCCTATTATTAGGGAATGATGTTTATGTGGTGTTTGTGTTTGATAACTCTTATTAGTGAGTTTATTTTTATTGATCTGTTGGTTTCCTTGTAGACAAGTGTCTTCCTCCATTAAAATTTAATAGATATTCACGGTGCGGTTATGGGTGGTTTACCCTTTGCAAACCTCCTAATTCATCAGCCTATGTATTTCCATATTGAGTTTCAAAATTTGAAACCTCCTCTATTTAATGGTCATATAGAATCATCTTGAAACCGAAGAGTGTATTTGGAAAATAGAAAGGATTTTTATTCCTATTGAGTTGAATGACTTGTTAAAGGTAAATTTTGTTACATTTATTTGTGAAGGTTCAACATGGAAGTTGTGGAACCTGGTCCCTCTAACCAAGCCTCGAGAAGATCTTACATGGGGTTTCATTAAGGCTTCATTGATCTGTTTGTATTTCTATGATATAGTGATAGTGATGATAGGGATGGAAATGTGTTGTTTGTAGTAAGGTGAT
Organism: Viscum album; assembly: GCA_963277665.1. Taxonomy (NCBI): domain Eukaryota; kingdom Viridiplantae; phylum Streptophyta; class Magnoliopsida; order Santalales; family Viscaceae; genus Viscum; species Viscum album. The sequence goes on from OY728151.1 coordinate 1,833,220,573, forward strand.
GGATCATTTTTGTAGTTCTTTTGTAAATTTTTGGATATACTCCCATACCTTATGGATTTTGTTGTAGATGATTCCATGAAGGGCCTATAATTTTAGAGGGGGATATTTCCTAATCTATAGTCAATGGTTCCAGAGTTTGGTTTCAACTCTTGTGCTAATGTGGTGAGAAAATCCATTCATTTTAAGGAAGTGTTAGTGGTAGTGATTGAGGATTCCATCATTCCTACAATCTATATATGTGGTGGAGGGAATTCCAGTAAGAATATGGAGAATCATCCTAAAGAAGTTGGGGTAGGTCGCAATATTAAAAGTACTCATGATCTTTTGTCTACTTATTCAAAGAGAACCATCATGGTGTATTATCAGTGTAGCAAGATAGATCATAATAATTCATCATGTACAAGTGCTCCAAAGATATTCCATACTAATGGATTCCTTGGTCACATTCAATGGTTCTATCATGGGGTTTCCAGGATGTGATATGTAGCCATTTTGGGGGAGTAGATTTCCATTCTGTGATCAGTTTAAAGTCTATTCCTTTGCAGAATCCTTTTCCAGTAATGATAGAATCTGTTGGTGTACTATTCTGTTTTTTATCATTAAATCATTCAATTAGATGTTTCAAATGTCCTCAGAACTATAATTCCAATGGAACTACATTTTTCGGTCTAAAATTCAAAAATTGTCCATCTTGTGTAGATGTTTGCCTCATTGAGTGTCTTGTTTCCGATGTTTCACACATGAAGTGAAATGGTTGATGTGTGTGCATCTTCTGAATCCATATTTAGTGGACATGATGAATTATGACCTTGTTTTATGAGATATTGATTGAGAGTTAGTTAATTCATCAAGACATCAGGGCTCTTTCCAAAAGCCTTAGAGTGAAGCTTCAACGTAGTCAGGAATCAAGAGTATGAGGGACCTTAATATAGAATTGTCTATAGTATAGGCATGGGGAAAGTTTAAGTCTATCTGTTTTGACCACATTTTCTTCAAGGTCCCATTTTGTGATAAGATGTATAGAGACCTCATTACATCAATGGGATCCTTGTGGATTCAAAATATCCTCTTTGGTTATAAGGAGGTGTGGTGGTTCCATTTTCTTGAAATTCTAGTGGTGCTCCTTTTCAGATGTCGATCCCTTTTGGGTTCCGCTGTGTTGTATTACTTGATAAATTAGTTTTTGTTGTATCCTATCTCATGGGTTACTGTTTGTTTCATCTAGTTTCTTCCCATGTTTTGGGGGGTTGTTGGTCTATTTGGAAATTTTTCAGGGTAGACCATAATGTGTGTTGTTGTTTGGTAAACTGACTAAAATTTTGTAATAGTTGGTAGACACCCCATGGATATTTTCACCATTATGGTTATAAATTATCAGAATTAGTTTTTTATAATGGGTACTTAATTCGGGCCTCACATGTTTGTAATTTTGTTTTGATTCTTTTGTTGGTCCAATAAGAGGTAGTCCTTTTTTATGTTTTTGAAATTTTCCGTTCCTATTTATTTGAGTGAACATTGGTATTTTGAAGAAAACCTAATGTGTTTTTCCATGGATGACTTGTATGGGTTTTAGTTTGAGTTATATGTTTTTTATAAAGAAGTGGTTTGAGTTCATCAGTTCATTTCAGATAAAAGTTATGTGTTTGTTTTGGTGGTGGTTGATTTGTTCTTGGATTGGGAGGTTGATTCATGTAGTTGTATGAATCCATTTTCTATGATTAATCAATTCATAATGTTTTGGTTTTTTAGTTGTACAAATTGTCAGAAATGGGGTTAATTTTCACTCCAAGATGGTTATATTCATCCATTATTCCAATTCACATTTTTTATCCATGTTTTTTCGAGAGTTATTAGTGTTATGGGTTTTAAATTTTTAGGTGGTCCTTTGTTTATTATTAATACAATTTTTATTCCTTAGTTCCTTTAGGAATTTGGGGTAATAAGTATGGATTTTGGGATAGACAGATGGTGGAACACGGTTAGCGCATGGTTTGAGGAAATCGAGTGCCTTCACCCCAGAAACCGTGCTACTCATTGTTTGGTGGCAACAACATGGTGCATGTCTTGTGCATAGTTTGGGAAACCTTTCATAAAGAATGTCATGTGGTTCTAGTTTTGGATATGCGTGTTTTTAACAATTAGAACATGGTTGGGGAAACCATGTTTCCAAACTATGCAAGCTACCCATATCGTATTTTTTATGAAATTCTTATTCAATCTTCACAGGATTTTAACACCAAATCAAAACTTTCTTCCTCCTCCTGGTTAATCCTACCCATAGGGTGGCCTAAAATGTTCTCCAACCTTGTCCCCTCTCCCATGGTGTGTATCAAGGGTTTCATCAAGGTTTTCTGTTAAATATTCGAGGTAATCCTATCCTCCCTTCTTCTTATAAATTCTTATTCAATTTTATATTGAATTACTCTTCTCTCTTGGGAATGTGGATATGGGGTTTAGGTTTCCATTTGTTTATTCTGGAGGTTTTTTCTTCTTAGGGTTCCTCTTAGTAGTACCTAGCTCATGGAACCTTGGAGAGGTTGTTTCAGGTTGGTGTTGTGGAATCACATCTTATTTGAGGTAGGTTTCTCTTTTGTACTTTCATTATTATTTAAAAATCATTGGTTTCATACTTTTATAACCTTCCTTATATATTGAAAATTTATGCATGATATTTGGAATAATTTTTTGGTATGAAAATTTATGATTTATTTCATGTTTTGTGATAAATGGCATTGTTTTGTTAAATATTTCACACAAAGTGTATGATAAAACATATGACTGGCCTCTTTGAGTGATTTTTAATATTTTAAGAATGGTTTGACTTAGGAAATGATTTTGTGACATCCTAGATGGTGTATTGGATTTATAAAATTGGTTTCAAAATGGTTGGGACATTAGTGTGGTGTTTGTTTGGTTGGATTTCCATGTAATGATTATTTGGCCTGTAACACCCTGATATTTTTTGAAATATTTTTTTTGAAATTAATTTAACTTTTTGATATTTTTCACATCATGTGACACTGTAAATATATATATATATATATTGAAAAAATAATTCAAACATTACATTCACATGAAATACTGACTTTTATTACACTGTATGTAATGCCGACTTGGCTTGCGCAACACGCAATTCCAACATGGATTGTGCTACCTAAAACACAGACTGGGTTTATATTGCATGAAACACCGATCATTCTATGAAACATCATTTTATTGTTATATTTTTTAATGAGATAATTATAACCTAGTCATTAAACATATTTATATGAATAATAATAACTATTTTTCAAAAAAAATTAATATATATAAATCATATTGATAATGAAAGATATGTTTTTTGGTAATGTCATTCTATATTTAAAAAACTATTCTCTCGAATGAACCTATTTTAATAATAAAATTAATTTTATAAACATTTATAAATTCAACATGATAAAATAATCTTCATTATTAATTTATAATTCTGAAATAATCTTATTGTTAATTGTTGGTATTTTTATGAGATGCTTCATATTTTGATGAATAGTGAAAAATACTGCATTTTAATTATTAACTCCCTTTTCATTTAAATAATTATTAATGTTAAATTATTTGTTAAATTTTTTTAGGGTCACATTAGATCAGTTTTACACATATTAATAAAATTTAGGTCATTATAATCAATTTCATATTGAAATTTAATATAAAAACTTAATAACTTTTGAACTTTTTTCTACTTTAAAGACTTATAATTTCATATCATCTGTGGGATGAGCATTATTCTTAAATTTGCCTCTTTTGTGAACTAAATTTCAAAAAACTGACATAAAATATTTTAATAAATATAATATATTTATTCTAATTATATTATGTTTATTTTTTACCAAAATTATTAGTAAAAGTGATTAAAATTTATCAAAGTAATTAAGGTCAAATTACGCTTAATTAGGGACCACATGTCAGTCTTAGGAGCCCAAATGGCCTATAAAACTTGTAAAAATCCATAATAATGGACACTATTCTTCTATAAACTGTCCATTATTTATTTATTTTGGGTTTTTATAACTTTTTAGGCAATAACATGTGTTTACCAATCTTGTTTTCAAAAATTCCAAGTGAGTCCTTTTCCTTTCCTATAAAAGGTTCCCAACACTCCCACTTCTTCACAGCATTAAAAACAATTGGTTCATCCAATATCATTCTAATACACTTTCAAACATACCTAAATTCCTCCCATATTCCTCCCATTATGAATATGTAAATCTAAGGAATCCTTTTGGCACAAACCAAAAGAAGTGACCTGATTAAGAGGTAACATATTCTCTTAAGTCATTTCTTTTATTTTCCATCTCCACCCATATAAAACTCTATTTATTCAAAGATAATATAAAAAATATAGAATACCTAATATTCTACTATATTTTTATGTAAATGATTATACCTACAGAAACAACTTGATCTAATGGGTAATGAACATACTTGTCAGTGTATGGAGAACTACTGCCTCATGAAACGGCGATTGTTCATTTTCAATTACCCCCTAACATGGTGGTCATTATGATGGAACATATATTCATATATGCAATATATTATTTTTATTATGTATTTAATCTTTTTTATTTATTTTTACAGTGAATATATTTTTTACTTTCCATTTTCTGTTAATACGATAATTTTGTTTGAGGAACTGTGGACTAACGCCCCCTCAACGTGATATAGTTCATTCATACACCACATGGATTGTGTTAATGATGGTTTCAGTGAATATATAAGTCATATAGAAAATAATAAATATAAATTTATAATGACATATGTATACATATAAATATACATATATTTCTTTTACCTTCATTCTATGAGCACGATAATTAAATGGAAATTGAATCCATGCATATGCATGGCCTACCATCTCCATGAATGGTGTATTCTATTTAATAGTTATATATTCTATATATTATTATTATACACATATACTATATATAAATGATATTTATGTAATGGTCTAAATTATTTAAATCATAATATAATGTCTAAATAGTAACGCCCTGCCCCTAGTTACCAAGAGTCGGTGCATTATTACGTAACATTGGCATAATCACAAAAGATCAAGTCTCGAAAGACCGATTAGTTTAGTAAGTTTGGAAACACTAGATACATTCATAAATTTTACATTACATCATAAAGTGAAAAAAACTACAACAACATATTTTCTTCATATCCCCTCATAATATCCTTGTAGGTCATTCATAAAATACTTCTTCAAATCCTGGAAAAAATTAAAACATTGAAAGTGGTGAGGTCAGATGATCAGTAAGGATAACAATATAGAGGAAACTTTCGTAAACAAGCATAAACATTTAAGGCAATTGTATAACTAAAACAAAATCCTTTTAAACTTGAACATCAGAATAACAAGGAAAAAATAAAATGAAATAATTCCAGTTACTTATTCACATGGATATTCTACTAGTCAAATATTCACATGAAACATAAATAACCACCTTCATAATGATGGAATGCATAATGACAGAATGTCATAACCACATAGTCAAGGCCTTGGGCCAATACTACAAATAAAATTTTTTCAAGGCCTTGTTCCAAGACACTAGTTGGTATCGTGAGACCTATAGATGTATCGAAGAGCTATAGCAGACTCCACCCGTCACTTATTAAGTCCAATGCATTCCTCATATGAACATGATTAAACATAACATAAACATTCGTATTAAAACTAGCATAAGAAATGTCAATATTTTCTCAATAGACCGTGAATGGAATAAAAATAACACATCAATAGTCAAACATATCACAAAACCTTCAATACATTAGGGAAGTTTTGAATCATAATAAATCCACTTCAAATAACCTTAAAATCCATCAAAAGATGTTGACATAGATGAAATCCAAATTATTTGAGAGAAATATCTTTTTTAAATCATTTAAAAGTCACATAATTTTAAAAGAATAAATTTACTTTGAAAATATTCTTATAATCTTGTAAGGTAAGCTTCAACGATTTTATAACAGCAGAAAATAGCCACACCCTCCGTATAAGTTACAAAAGACATTCTTTCCTTAATTTTGTTGAAAAGATAAAAAAGTAACATGTTTGGAAAATTACAGAAAGATTCCTTTCAAAAACGTATAAAGTCAAATACATGTATAAATGACTTTAACCCATTTCTTAATAATGACTAAAAATGTTTTGAATGAAATTTTTAAGCAACATGGATGTGGATGATAAAGTGGTCCCGGTAGATAATTACATATGAACAACCTTGAATAATGAATAGGTTGTAGAATTAACCCTTACCTCATGCCCGACTTGACTCAGTCGTTCATTAATATCCTAAATAATAAAATAGAGTTAATCTATACTTTCTTAAGAAACATTTTCAATTTAATTATTCCTTTTATATCACTTATTACCATGTTATGAACATTATGTAGTCATTTAGTTAATAACGGTCGTTTTGTCGATCTTTGGTACTTGAGTCAACAATAAACTTCTTATAATTACAAGTTGGTCATGTTGTAAAATATCCATTATCTCCAGAATTATATTAATGATCTAGATACCATATATATGAAATATATCCAGTGTATACATGCATTTATAATATTACATAACATTTAGAGGTAAGAAATAAAATGAACCGTTCATCGAGACGGTAAGCCGTACGTACACATGAACACTACTTTCATTTCTATTTCATTTTAAATGGATGAAATAATGATTATATAAAGGTATATTATAATTACAATATGATATATAATATCATTTATCTCCTTCCTTTATATGTCCCACATATGGCATTAACGATTCAAATCACTTTGAGGGGGCGGTAGTCCGCACTTCCTAAAATGAAATTTTCTTGTTTACACACAATGGAAACCATAACGGTATGTCATTAATGAAAAATACAGAAGCCTAAGGATTAAATAATCATAATATATATCATATATAAATATAGTGACATTTTAATGGCCACCATGAATGGTGCTAAAAAAATATTGAACAATCATCGTTTCTTGAGGCAGTAATTCGACACCCACAGAAACAATATGTTCTTTAACCATTAGACGGAGGCGTGTATAAGTTTAAATAAAATCCTTCTTATAAAAACCTACTAGTATATTTAATATACTGGTGTTGTTACAGAATAATGGAATAAAAAGGGTTTAAGGGGTTGGAGAAGAAAAATAAAACAAAAGAACACAAGAGAAGACATTACCTTAAAATCAGGTAACTCTTTTTGATTTTAGACAAAGGCTTCCTTGGGAAGACTTCTGCCCAAAGTGAGGCCTCTAGGAGTAAGATAGGGAAGTTGAGGGAGTATTTGAGAATGGTTTGGCTGAGACAAATGACTTTGAAGGTGTCAATAAGGTGGTAGATGTGGGGGCCTTTTTTAAGATGAGAGGAGGGGCTCTTTTTGGAATGATTGAAATGTTACTTTATTATGAAAAGATTTTCGAATTTTAAAGGTCCCACAATGATATATTTATAGGATAAGGTGATAAGGGTTCAAAATCCTCCCATACAATAGGCTTTATAAAAGTTTAAGTCTTAGATTTTACCTTATAATTTCATATTATTTAAATCATTAATTAATGAGGTAATCACTACATCATCATGGTGTCATAAATAAATTTATTAATTTTTTTTCTAAAAAATATAAAAAAATTCCGATAAATTAGGAAATATTTTTAGATTTCCAATTAAATTTTATAGTCTAAATGTTATCTTGTATAACCCCTTGTAAAAATTGTTTTAGTAAAACAACACATGTTTGTGACATTTTTATTTTTACATTAAATAAAAGGTATTAAAGTCATTATCTTACCCAAGTGGATCCATGGGGTCCCAAAAATCGTCCCATGGTTTTTCTTGGCCGTCCATGACTCATAAAATAATAGTAGGACATGTGTCAAGATATTTTTTATATTCTTATAATATCTTTTTTACCTTAAATTACTCTAATTACGTCTAATCGCGGTTAATAAAACTCAAAAGTTTCTATTCACCAAGAATTATTTTCATCCCATTGAACTAAATTTTACATAATAATGACAACCATGTATTTAGTATGTTTGAAATTCAATTCACTGATTCTGTAAAGTTTCATTTAAATGAAAAATCAGTTTTTTAACTTCCACTTTGTGGTTTTACTATTCATCGAAAATTGGAAGTTCTCAGAAAAATACCAAAAATTCAAAATAGGTTAATTTTGATATTCTGAATCCAAAAATGAAGTCCATTTTCAAATATAAAATTTATATAATTCAAAAAGTGGGTATTACTATTCATAACAGCTACTTTGATTGGTCGTGGTGTGTTAGAATCTCGAACTTGCGTACAATGCAAGCTATTGCATTATTGAAAGAGAAGAATACCGTGCAAGCATGGGGTTTTACATTCTACCCTCCTTCAATAAATTGCATCCTCACAATTTGAAATTTTTCTTCTAAAATAAAAGGTTGAATTTTGAAAATACCTTTGTGGAAAACCCACATCGAAAATAAGGTTAATAAAATTTATCCTTAATAAGAGGGAAAGGGGAATGAAAAAGTCACCACCAAATTATGCTCTCGATAAGAAGAACATTGGTGGAAATTAGAGACACAGAATTGAAGGAAAAATGTAAATATTTTTAGGGAGTGACTATGGTCATCCTTCACAAACAAGTGTAAAATTGAGGGCCTCAAATCATTCAATCTATGTTGATTTAAAATATCATCAGTTCAACAAAACATAAGGTATTAGGATGACACATTTTTTTTATTTTAATATCCCATTCCTAAAGTTTAAGAATTAATTTATTTATAGAATATTAGAGAGGTATATATATATATATATACTTGACAAGTATAGTTTCAACCTTCAACTAATTTCTACCATAAACTCATCTTTCACTCAAAAAGATAATAGAATCCAAAATATAATATTTATTGAAATCGTAAAAGGTTCCAAATATTAACACATACCATTTAGATTAGGAAAACTATTTCGTAATAATCAGGGACTTCATGTAGGCTAGTGGTAGGTAATAAAGGCTTGTCACACAATGGTTGTGGGTTCGATTCTGGCAGCTTTGTCTGACGTGACGGGTTATCCCCCGACCTGAAGGCTGTCCTTTTCCTAAGTCTATAGTATTATAATATTCTAAAAATAATATTTATAAATTTTTTAACCTTAAACAATACTATCCAATGATCAACTTAATCCATTACAACCTTTATAGTTATCCAAAATACCTATATCCAGACTTTCTCTAAAATGTCTCTAAATTCCAAAATCAATTGTCACATCAGATTCCCCAAACAAAGTAATGTTTCTCTAGTTGTCACATACTAAAAATATTATTACCGTCATCATATTAAAACCTTAATGAAAACAAAAAGTACTACAATGCAATCCTTATATATATCACATTATTCTTATAATCATAATATAGTTCTTGAGTCCAAAAACACAAATACAATAATTATTCAACATCATCTGTAGTAACAGCATAAGCTTGGCCTATCTCTCATGGCCTTTTCTATGGTATGTTTCCTTGGTGCTTAGGGAATTCATTTGCATAATTACCCATTTATCTATAATTGTAGCATTCGACATTGACATCCTCTTTCTTTCCCTTGGAATCATGAGTCTGGTGACCTTTTTCTCCACATTTGTAACAAACTCCCATTCCATTTAGGCAAGTACCGAGGTTTTTCTTACCACAATTATCACATAATGGAAAATACTTCTTTCCCATTTTCCCATTATCTGTCTCTTTCTCCACCATTCTCTTCTTCTCTTGCTTTACTTTGTTTTCATAAGACTTAGAGAATTCCTTTTCCGTCTTAATAGCACATGAGACTGTGTATTCATATGAAGATAAGGATTGTGAGACAAAATCTAGACGAAGAAATGGTTTTAACCCATAAAAGAAATGATCAATATTACTTCTTGGGTTACGTATATAATCTGTATCATGCCTCTCTAACCTTGTAAAGTTAGACTCATACTTTGCAACATTCTCATCCTCCTTTTTCCTCAAACTCAAAAATTCCCTTTCCATATCTGCTCGATGGTCATGAGGAAAGTATTTTTATAAGAAAATATCTCTAAACTCTCTCCATTACATAATCGATAATTATTCATTTTCCTTTGTATTTTGAATCAATGACCACCATTGATCAGCATCTCCAGTGAGGTGGTAAACTGCCATGACAACTTTTTACCTTTCACTACTCCCTAAAGCCTGAAATATTTTCTCTAGGGAACTTATCCATTTCTAAACTACTAATGGATTTGTACTCCCATTGAATGTTGGTGGTTGCTTCCTCATGAAGCGATCTAACAATTATCCTCCATGATGAGGATCAAGGTGCTCCATATGGGTATGTTTATTATTCATAACCTGTGTGAGTTGTCCCAGTATGGTGATAAGATGATCATCACCAGTTGTATCACCAGCTCCACTATAATTATCATGAGTAGGAGGGAAATCCCAACATGGAGTTCATCCATTGATATGGTTTCCATTCCTTCCACTAGGAGCCATTTCTAAAAAATATCTTAAACTAGATCAGTTTATGAATCAAAATACATATTTCCATACTTGTAAAACACATTACATAAATTGAACTATTTATGGATATAATCCATAATCATAAAAAATGTTTTCTTTGAGGAAGTATATACTCATAAACCATTCATAATTATTTTTAAAGATAATGAAAATTATCCTAAGCATATCCCCTGGAAGTGTCGTAACCAAGAGTGTAGTAAGTCCCATTATTGTGGACCAGTTTTTGTTCGATTCTAGCTCAAAGCGGTGTTTTCGGGTTTTACCCCTAGGTACATCTGTGCTAGAGCCACCTATACCTGCTCATATCCAGACATGGATGTATTTCTCTAAAAACTCACAAAATCTCTACAATACCAAAATTTTAGGAAGTTCTTCTTTACTAATCCTCAAAATCTATATTAGGGCTATGTGCTCTAATCGGGGTTTATCTAAATCTAGCTTCCAAGGTTAGTATTAAAATTCCTATGATAACAACTGTAACACCCGGACCCCAGTTACCCGGAGTCAGTGCATTATTACGTAACATTGGAATGATCACAAAAGATTGTGTCTTGAAAGACTGATTAGTTTAGTAGCCTTGGAAACACTAGATACATTCATAAATTTTACATTACATTATAAAGTGAAAAAAAAACTACAACAACATCTTTTCTTCATATACCATCATACTATCCATGCGTTTCATTCATAAAATACTTCTTCAAATCCAGGGAAAAATTAAAACATTCAAAGGGGTGAGATCAGATGCTCAGTAAGGATAACAATATAGCGGAAACTTTCATAAACAAGCATAAACATTAAAGGAAATTGTATAACTAAAACAAAATCCTTTTAAACTTGAACTTTAGAATAACAAGGGAAAAATAAAATGAAATAATGCCATTTACTTAATCACATGGACATTATACTAGTCGAATATTCACATGCAATATCAATATCCACATTCATAATGATGGAATGAATAATTCCAAACTATCATAACCACATAGTCAAGGCCTTGTGCCAGGACTACAAATAATATTTTGTCAAGGCCTTGTGCCAGGACACTAGTTTGTCTCATGAGACCTATCGATGCATCGAATAGCTATAGAGGGCTCCACCCGCCACTTATTAAGTCTAATTAATTTCTCATATATAAGGCCACATCCTTATACATGACATAATCTTGAGTTACTTCAGGAATTCACAATGAAGATCTTTTCAGGTTTAGAGTTTTAGAGAATTAGATCATAAAACATGCATTATATTCCACATTTAAACAATGTGGTTATATAAAATATAGTACTCATTTTTCCCATCAAAGAAAACATATTTAAAATAAAACATGGATTCTTTCTTGACACTTCCTTGACACTATCATCATATCATGTACCCTTCCCTTGACCTGTGAAAAACATTTCAAAAACTTGGGATGAGCATAAAAATCTCAGTAAGGGATATGAAAATATGGAAAGGAAACATGAGTACATGTATACATAAGAATCAATGAAATAATACTTCACTCATAAAACATAAGCACTTTTACATACCTCATCAAATCATGAAGAAATCATAGATATCATAAGACATAAAGGTAACTTGAGGCATTAATAACATTCTTACGTAGGGAGTAACCCTCTTGGTTACATTTGGAATACCCATCATAGTATATTCCCTAAATCTCTTTGGATAAACCTTAACGTTTAACTCCTTCGCGTTACCCAATGCATTGGAGAGCTATATTGGGCTCACCCGCACTTATTTTATCACAGAACCACCCGTCTTTATAACAATTCCCCAGAACCATAACATAATCATATCACATAAAACATGCATAAAGGAAACATAACATTTCCACATTTCAATCACAAGATATCAATACAACACATTGATATAATAAAAAAATTATGAAAACCATTTTCAATACCAAAATAAAATAAAAGTAAAACATGGTATTTATTTTTTCATTTTTTTTAAAAAAAGTTATGTCTTGTAGAGGAAGTCGAATCTCAAATAATGGTCACGGCGGCGGAGAAGTCGTTGTCGCCGCATACGTACGACAAAAAAACATTCCCTTTTTTATTTTAGTAAATGATTTGTATAAAAAATATTCCTTTTGAATAAAAGTAAAATTCAATTGGTTTTATACCCCGTATAAAAGAAATTTGTGTATAAAACATAATATGCCTCAATGAAAGGAGATTGAGACGAAGTCCCATACCTCGGGTCCGACTTGACTCGATCATTATTTAATGTCCTGAATAATAAACTTGAGTTAATTTATACTTTCTTAAGAACCTTTTTCAAGATCATTATTCCTTTTATATCACTTATTACCATGTTATGAACATTATGTAATCATTTAAGTTAATAACGGTCGTTTTTTCGATATTTGGTACTTGAGTCAAAAGTGAACTTCTTATATTTACTAGTTGTTCACGTAGTCAAGTATCCACTATCTCAAGAATTATATTCATGATGTAGATGCCATATATATCATATATATCCAGTATATACATGAATTTATAATATTACATAATAATTTAGAGGTAAGAAATGAAATCCACCGTTCATGGAGACGATAAGCTGTATGTACGCATGAACGCTACTTTCATTTCTATGTCATATTAATGGAATTAAAACTAAATGAGAGATATGTATATTTTAATTACAGAATTATATTCATAATTTAGATGTAACATAAATCATATATATCAATTATATATATTTACTTATAATAGTACGTTACATTTGAGGATAAGAAATGAAATGCACCGTTCATGGAGACGGTAAGTCGTACGTACGCATGAACGCTACTTTCATTTATATATCATGCTTTAATGGAGATAAATAATAATTATATAAAGGTATATTATAATTACAGTATAATATAATATAAAATATCATTAAATATATCCTTTATACGTACAACATATGGTATTAACGAATCAAATCACTTTGAGGGGGCGGTAGTCCGCACTTTCTAAAATGAAGATATCGCATTTACCCATAATGGAAACCATAAAGGTATGCCATAAATGAAAAATACCAAAGCTTAAGGAAAACATAAACATATTATATATCATATATAAATATACTGACATCTTAATGGCCACCTTTGAAGGTGTTAGAAGAATATTGAATAATCATCGTTTCGTGAGGCAGAAATTGGCCATCCACAGAAACAATATATTCTTTAACCATTAGATGTAGGTGTGTGTAAGTGTAGCTCGAATACTTCGTATAAAAACATCCTAGTATATGTTATATACTGGTTTTGTTACAAAATAAATGAATAAAAAGATTTTAAGGGGTTGGAGAAGAAAAATAAAACAAAAGAGCATTAGAGAAGACTTTACCATTTAATCGGGTAACTCCCTTTGAGTTGAACCAAATGGGTTTCTTGAAGAGATTCTTGTTTAAGTTAAGGCTTCTAGGATGAGTAGAGGGATGTGTAGAGACAAAATTAGTAGGTATTTGCCGAACCAATGGCTTGAGATGTGTGGGTATGTAGGTAGAGGTGGGGGCCTTTTATAAGAGGAGAGGAGGGGCACTCTTGGAAAGTTACAAAATGTTACTTTATTTTCAAATGAGATTCGGATTTTAGAGGTCCCACATTGATGTATTTAGAGGATATGGTGATAAGGGTTCTAAATTTACTCATCCAATAGGTCTTTTACAAGTGTAGTTCTTAGAGTTTACATTATCTTTTTATTTTATTTAAATCGTTAAATAATGAGGTAATCGCTGCATCATCATTATTTCATAAATAATTTACTTTATTTAATGTATAAAAATTATAAAACAAATAATATGATGTAGGAAATATTTTTATCTTTCCAATTAATATTTATATTCAAAGAGATTATTTATGTAGACAAAATTAAAAATGATTTACTCAGGTGATACATTCTTTGTTATATTTAACTTTCTTTAAAAATAAAAAGATAAAAAGTCATTATCATAGAAAAGTGATTACATGGGGTCCCAAAGTTTATCACAAGGAATCATAGGGTCAGACATGACACAAACAGTAGTATTAGGACACATGTTGGGGTCATTTTTTATTATTATGATATTATTTTATTATCCTTAACTACCCGATTACTAATTAATCAAGATAATTAAAGATAATTACCGTCGTTACTATTCATAATGTCCAAAAACAAAAGCATATTAATTAGATAATTTCGAACTTATGATTCCAAATATGGAATCCATTTTACAAAATTATAAACATATAAATTTCAATAATTAATTTAAAAATAATCCCCATTGTCAAAACAAATAGCGGGGTTTTAGAAACAATATCTATGAAAAGTTTGGCACTTGTTTATGCCCAATTCCAAAGTGAAATTAATTATAATGACCACCATTGGATTAGATGGTAAAAATATATTCTAATTATAATTTAAGACCCATTAAAAAGATAATCTGACCATATAATTAAATTAGATGAAAAAGCAGTTTTGATGTAAAATGCAGTATTTTTCACTATTCATTAAAAATGGAACATGGTCAGAAAAATACCTAAAATTTACCCAAGGTAAATTTCAATGTACCAATCATAAATAATGAGTTTATTTTGACAAATATAGCTTATAAAATTGTCAAAATTTATATTTAAAAATGGTTCACCATCAAAAGATGGTAAAACAATCTAATAAAAATATTAGAGTATTCCACGCTTAAGATTGGATTTATTCTCATTTTAAGCCTCTAAAACACTATCTAATTCATAAATATACATAGATAAGAATATTTATTATTCATTACTTACTTGGGATGTTACATCCTTCCCCCCTTTAGAAAATTGCGTCCCTGCAATTTATTTACTTATCGAATAAGTGTGGGTATTTATCCCTCATTGCATTTTTAGATTCCCACGTTGCCTCTTCAACCATATGGTTTTTCCACAAAACCTTTACTTGATGAGTCACCTTATTCCGCAACACTTTCTCCCTGTGGTCAAGAATCTGGACCGGTTGTTCCTCATAAGACAGATTCCCTTCCATCTTAACTACCTCTGGACCCAAAACATGAGATGGATCTGGAATGTACTTCCTTAACATTGAAACATGAAAAACATTGTGTACCTGAGATAAACTTGGAGGTAAAGCCACTCGGTAAGCAAATGATCCAACTCTCTCCATAATTTCATATGGTCCAATGAAACTTGGACTCAACTTTCCTTTCTTACCAAATCGCATCACACTTTTCCATGGTGAAACATTGAGAAAAACATGATCACCTACCTCAAAAGAGAGATCCTTCCTCCTGTTTCCTGCATAACTCTTCTGCCTGATCTGAGCCGTTCTCATGTGTTTCTGAATCAACTGAACTTTTTCTGCCATCTCTTCTACCAATTCTGGTCCCATCAGCTTCCTTTCACCCACTTCATCCCAAAAAGCTGGAGTTCGACACCGCTTCCCATATAATGCCTCAAACGGTTCCATTTGTATACTGGAATGAAAACTGTTATTATATGAAAATTCAACCAAATAAATATGTTGGTCCCAACTTCCCTGATAATCCATCAAACAAGCACGTAGAATATCCTCCAAAGTATAAATCATTCTTTCAGACTGCCCATCTGATTGAGGATGAAAAGCTGTACTAAAATTTAATTCAGTACACAATGACTTTTGAAGTCCCTTCCAAAAGTTAGAAGTAAACCTGATATCACGATCAGATACAATGGATAGGGGGGCTCCATGAAACCTGACTATCTCTTTAAGATACAATAGAGAAAGTTGATCTAGGGAAAAAGTATCCCGCATAGCAAAGAAATGAGCAGATTTAGTCAAGCAATCAACAATAAATCAGATTGCATTATTACCTCGAGATGTCTTTGGTAATCCCACAACAAAGTACATGGATATATTTTCCCATTTCCACTCTGGCACTGGTAAAGGTTGAAGCATCCCTTTCTGTAACTTCCTCTTTGCTTTAACCTGCTTACAAGTCAAACACTTCATAGTAAAATCAGCAATATCTCTTTTCATTCCATCCCAACAGTAATACTCCCAAAGATCTCTATACATCTTAGTACTTCTAGGATGAACTAAAACCAGATAACTATGAGCTTCACATAACAAATCTATCTTCAACTTTGAATCACATGACACACATAATCGCTTACCAAATCTAAAAAAATCATTATCAATGTTGAATTCAGGCAACTTATCCTTCGGAACCAGCTCTACCTTTTCCTACAACTCACTGTCTTGCTTCTATGCTTGCTTGATTCTGTCTGGTAGAGAAGATTTCACTGATACCTGAAACAAAACAGAAGGATAGCCTACACCAACAACTTCTATGCCAAAGTTCATCAACTCCTTAACCAAAGGATCATGTTCCAAACGCAACATTGTTAATGAAGCATTACTTTTTCGACTCAAAGCATCAGCCACTTTATTTGCTTTTCCCGGATGGTAATGAATTGTACAATCATAATCCTTGATTAATTCTATCCATCTCCTCTGTCTCATGTTCAATTATTTCTGAGTGAATATATACATTAAACTTTTGTGATCGGTATATATTTCACACTTTACCCCATAAAAATGGTGCCTCCAAATTTTTAAATCGAAAACAACAGCAGCTAATTCCAAATCATGTGTAGGGTAATTTACCTCATGAATTTTCAACTGATGTGAAGCATAGGAAATTAACTAATCATTCTGCATTAGTATTCAACCAAGTCCTTTCAATGAAGCATCACTGTAGATAACAAACTCACCATTCCTGGAAGGAAGTGCCAAAACTGGAGCATTCACCAATCTTATTTTCAAATACTGAAAACAATCATCACATTCTTTTGTCCAGATAAACTTAACACCCTTCCGAGTTAGCTTAGTCATTGGAATAGATAACCATGAAAAATTTCTAACAAACCTTCGGTAATAGCCTGCCAAACCAAAGAAACTACGAATCTCAGTTACATTTGTGGGTCTTCTCCATTCTTCAACAACCTTTGTTTTTGAAGGATCAATAGTTATCCCATCTTTAGAAACAATGTGACCAAGGAATGAAATTTGTTACAACCAAAACTCACACTTGCTGAATTTCCCATATAATTTATTTTCTTTTAAGGTTTTCAAAATAACCCTTAAATTCCTTTCATGATACTATTTAATTTTAGAAAACACCAAAATATCATCAATGAAAACAACCACAAACATATCCAAGAACTCATGGAAAATTCTATTCATAAGGTCCATGAATACAGCAGGTGCATTGGTTAGCCCAAAATGAATTACTACAAATTCATAATGGCCATATCTTGTATGAAGAACGGTATTCATAACATCTGCTTCCTTTACCTTCAACTGATGGTACCCCGATCTCAGGCCAATCTTTAAAAAAAACTGAGCTCCCTGGAGCTGATCAAACAAATCATCGATATGAGGAAAATGATATTTGTTCTTAATAGTGATGTTATTCAAGGCTCTAGAATCAATGAAAAGTCTCATACAACCATCTTTCTTTTTAACAAATAAAATAGGAGCACCCCATGGTGATGTGCTAGGTTGAATGAAACCTTTCTCTAATAAATCTTGAAATTGCTCCTTCAACTCTAAAAGTACAATTTGAGCCATTCGATTAGGGGGTTTTAAAATTGGCTTAGCATCAGGAACTAAGTAAACAGTAAACTCAACTTCCCGATCTGGTATTATTCTAGGAAACTCATCAGGAAAAACCTCAGAATACTCATTTACCACCAGCACATCATTAATCTAAACAATTCCTTTGTTTTCAACAATATGTGCAAGGTAACATTCATTTCCATCTTTTACAAGTTTCTCGGCCTCTTGATATGTTATCAACAGTAAGGTTTCATTCTTGTACACAAACTGAAAGTATTTCTGAAAAGAAACTTCTTTAGCTCTACAGTCAATCTTATAATGGTAAATAGAGAGCCAATCCATACCTAGGATAACGTCAAACTCTACTAGAGGTAAAATAATAAGGTTTGCAAGTAGGTTCTTTCCACGGATAAGGATAGTAAGATTCTTATAAATTCTTTTTGCCTCAACATTTCCCCCAGGTGTTTCTACCACAAGTTCAGGAGTCATTTCTTGAGATGGTATTCCCATTTTACCAGAAAAGTTTTCAGAGATGAAAGAATGTGTAGACCCCGAATCAAACAACACACTGGCATAATCTGAAAAAAAAACAATATACCTGATACAACTTCATTTGATGGCCCGACATTTGCTAAAGTAGATGCAAAGGATTTCACCACCCCTTTCTGCTTGTATTCTAACTGCTTCCCATCACTCAAGCTCTTTTTCGGACACTCATTTGCATAGTGACCCACCTCATTGCACTTAAAACATTTCACTAAATGTAAATCAAATTTGGACTTACCATCACCTTGATCTTTTTTAGTGCAATAACGAGCCTAATGTCCCATTTTACCACATCGGTAGCACCTTCCAGAATTTAGAAGACATTCCCCAGAATACCTTTTACCACATTTATCACAAACTGGAAACTTAGTTTTCTTACCGTCAGACCATTTTGAATAATTCTTTCCTTTCTCCTGCCACCTCGGTCTCTTCTTCTGCTGGTTTTTATAGAACACTTGATCATCAAAAAACTCCATTTCCACCTTCTCAGCACATCGAACAAGCTTTTCATAACTTTTTAACTCATGAGAATCTAAAGCACTTCGATATTTTTCCTTTAATCCTGAGTAAAAAAAATTTATTTTACTTTCAAGGTCTCGGATAAAATTTGGAGCATACCTTTCCAATCGAGTAAACCTTTCTTCATAGGCAGCCACTGAGTCCTCCTATTGCCTCAATTCAAGGAATTGTTTTTCCATCCTAAGACAAACAACCTTAGGAAAATACTTCTCAAGAAACATACCTTTGAATTAATCCTAGTCGAGAGCATCAATCTCATCAGCGTCCCTGATATTTTTAACCATCGACCATCACTGATCTGCTTCAACCTCCAAATGGTAAATATCAAGACTAACCTTTTGATTGTCTGAACACCCCATGAAATCAAAAAACTTCTCCAGTGCTTTAATCCACCCTTCAGCTGGCACTGGGTCAGATGATCCTCTGAATGATGGGGGGTGTTGCCTCATGAAATGTTCCACCACTGACATGTTCCTCGGTGGTTGATATGGCTGATCTCGTGCATGGATACCACCACCATTTATCGCTTGAGTCAAATGCTCCATTACTGCAACAAACTGTTCAGTTCCAATTCCGACCATCTCAGGATGCTGATTCGAAAGGTCATTTCCTTCTTTATGTCTTCCTAGCACTGCTTCCCTGTTTCCTCTACGGAAAACCATTCTGAACAAACATGTCTTAGATGAAGCAACATGGTAACCTTCAAATGCTATATCATTTTCAATTTGACCATAAAAAAATATTTTTGGATAATCATTTAATATAATTCTAACTCCAAAAGTTATCTAAAATGACCTCTGATACCAACTATAAGGCCCAAGCCTTAAACATTACTTAATCTTGAGTTACTTCAAGAATTCACATTGAGGATCTTTTCTGGTTTAGAGTTTTAGAGAATTAGAACATCAAACATGCATTACATTCCACATTTAAACAAAGTGGTTACATAAAAGATAGTACTCATTTTTCCCATCAATAGAAACATATTTAAAATAAAACATGGATTCTCTCTTGACACTTCTTTAACACTATCATCATATCATGTACCCTTCCCTTGACTTTTGAAAAACATTTCAAAAAATGGGAAGAGCTTAAAAAGCTCAATAAGGTATATGAAAATATGGAAAGGAAACCTGAGTACATGTATACATAAGAATAAATGAAATCATACTTTACTCATAAAAAATAATCACTTTAACATACCTCAGAAAATCATGAATAAATCATAAAAATCATAAGATAGAAAGGTAACTTGAGGCATTGATAACATTCGTACATAGGGAGTAACCCTCTTGGTTACGTTTGGAATACCCATCATAGTATTTTCCCTAAATCTCTTCGGAGAAACCTTAACATTTAACTCCTTTTCATTACCCAATGCATTAGAGAGCTATATCGGGCTCACCCTCCCTTAGTTTATCACGGAACCACTCGTATTCATAACAATTCCCAAGAACCATAACATAATCGTATCACATAAAACATGCATAAAGGAAACATAACATTTCCACATTTCAATAACAAGATATCAATACAACACATTTATATAAGAAAAACATTATGAAAACAATTTTAAATACCAAAATAAAATAAAAGTAAAACATGGTATTTAATTTTTCTGTTTTTAAAAAAAGGTTATGTCTTGTAGAGGAAGCCGAAGCTCAAATAATGGTCACGGTGGCGGAGAAGTCATTGTCGCTGCATACGTACGACAAAAAAACATTCCCTTTTGTCGTTTAGTAAACACTTCGTATAAAAAAGATTCCTTTTGAATAAACGTAAAATTAAAAGGGGTTTATCAACCTTATAAAAGAAAGTTGTGTATAAAACATAATATTCCTCATTGAAAGGAGATTGAGACGAAGTCCCATACCTCAGGTCCGACTTGACTCGATGATTCTTTAATGTCCTCAATAATAAACATGGGTTAATTTATACTTGGTTAAGAAACTTTTTCAAGTTAATTATTCCTTTTATATCACTTATTACCATGTTATGAACATTATTTAATCATTTAAGTTAATAACGGTCGTTTTGTCAATATTTGGTACTTGAGTCAAAAGTGAACTTCTTATATTTACAAGTTGTTCACGTAGTCAAATATCCATTATCTCAAGAATGATATTCCTGATGTAGATGCCATATATATCATATATATCCAGTATATACATTCATTTATAATATTACATAATAATTTAGAGGTAAGAAATGAAATGCACCGTTCATGGAGACGGTAAGTCGTACGTACGCGTGAATGCTACTTTCATTTCTATGTCGTATTAATGGAATTAAAACTAAATGAGAGGTATGTATATTTTAATTCCAGAATTATATTCATCATTTAGATGTAACATACATCATATATATCCATTATATATATTTACTTATAATAGTACATTACATTTGGGGATAAGAAATGAAATTCACTGTTCATGGAGACGGTAAGCCGTACGTACACATGAATGCTACTTTCATTTCTATCTCATACTTTAATGGAGAGAAATAATAATTATATAAAAGTATATTATAATTCCACTATAATATCATATATAATATTATTAAATCTATCCTTTATACATACCATATATGGTATTAACGAATCAGATCACTTTGAGGGGGCGGTAGTCCGCACTTCCTAAAATGAAGATATCGTGTTTACCCATAATGGAAACCATAAAGGTATTAAATAAATGAAAAATACGGAAGATTAAGGAAATAATAAACATATTATATATCATATATAAATATAGTGACATATTAATGGCCACCTTTGAAGGTGTTAGAAGAATATTGAACAATCATCGTTTCGTGAGGCAGAAATTCGCCATCCATAGAAACAGTATGTTCTTTAACCATTAGATGTAGGTGTGTGTAATTGTAGCTATAATACTTCTTATAAAAATATCCTAGTATATTTTAGATATTTTTTTTGTGATAAAAGAAATTAATAAAAAGATTTTAGGGGGTTGTAGAAGCAAAATAAAACAAGGAGCATTAGAGAAGACTTTGCCTTTTAATTGGGTAACTCCCTTTGGTTTGAACCAAAACGGTTTCTTGAAGAGATTACTGCATATGGTAAGGCTTCTTAGGATGAGGAGAGGGATGTGGAGAGGCAAAATGAGCAGGGATTGGCCGAAACAATGGCTTGAGAAGTGTGGGTAATGAGGTAGAGGTGGGGGCCTTTTATAAGAGGAGAGGAGGGGCACTCTTGGAAAGTTACAAAATGTTACTTTACTTTCAAATGAGTTTCGGATTTTAAATGTCCCACATTGATGTATTTCGAGGATAAGGTGATAAGGGTTCTAAATATACTCATCCAATATGTCTTTTACAATTTTAGGTCTTAGATTTTACATTATTGTTTTTATTTTATTTAAATCGTTAAATAATGTGGTAATCGCTGCATCATCATGATGTCATAAATAATTTAATTTATTTAATGTATAAAAATTATAAAAAAAATACTATGAAGTAGGAAATCTTCTTATATTTTTAATGACTATTTATAGTCCAAGATATCATTTATGTAGACAAAACTAAAAATGTTTTACTCAGGTGATACATTCTTTGTTATATTTAACTTTCTTTAAAAATAAAAAGATAAAAAGTATTTATCACACAAAAGTGATTCCATGGGGTCCCCAAGTTTGGAAAAAGGAATCACAAGGTCGGCATGACACAACCAGTAGTATTAGGACACATGTTGGGGTCATTTTTTATTATTATTATATTATTTTATTATCCTTAACTACCCGATTACTAATTAATCAAGATAATTAAAGATAATTACCGTCGTTACTATTCATAATGTCCAAAAAAAGTCTTAATTTGATAATTTATACCTTCTGATTCCAAATATGGAATCTATTTTACCAGATTCTAAACATATAAATTGCAATAATTAATTTATAAATAATTCTCGTTGTCAAAACAAATACAGGGTTTTTAGAAACAATATCTATGAAAATTTTGTCATTTGTTTATGCCCAATTCCAAAGTGAAATTAATTATAATGACCACCATTGGATTATATGGTAAACTATATTCTAATTAAAATTTAAGACCAATTAAAAATATAATCTAACCATATAATTATATTAGATGAAAAAGCAGTTTTGATGTAAAGTGCAGTATTTTTCACTATTCATTAAAAATTAAACATGGTCAGAAAAATACCAAAAATTTACCCAATGTAAATTTCAATGTCACAATAATAAAGAATAAGTTTATTTTAAAAAATATAGCTTATAAAAGTGTCAAAAGTTTGATTTAAAAATGGTTCGCCATCAAAAGGCGGTAAAACAATATTTTAAAAATATTAGAGTATTCCACGCTTAAGATTGGATTTATTCTCATTTTAAGCCTCTAAAACACTATATAATTCATAAATAGACATATATAAGAATATATATTATTCATTACTTACTTGGGATGTTACATCATATATACAGGTTTAAACATAACATAAACCTTCGTATTAAAACTAGCATGTGAAATGTCAATACTTTTTCCATAAACCATGAATGGTGTAAGAATAACACATCCACAGTCAAGCATATCACAAAAACTTCAATAAAATATGGAAGTTTTTAATCGTATTAAATTAAATTCAAATAAGCTTAAAATCCATCAAAGGATGTTGACATAGATGAAATCAAAAATATTTGAGCGAAATATCTTCTTTTTTAAATCATTAAAAAGTCACATAATTTTAAAATAAAACATTTACTTTGAAAATATTCTTATAATATAGTAAGGGAAACTTTAATCATTTTATATTGGTGGAAAATAGTCTCACCCACCATATAAGTTAAAAAGGACATTCTTTCCTTAATTTTGTCAAAAAGTTCAAAAAGTACCTTGTTTGGAAAATGACGGAAAGATTCCTTTCAAAAAAGTATAAAGTCAAATAAGGGTATAAATGACTTTAACCCATTTCTTAATAAATAGTAAAAAATTTTGGAAGGACATTTTTAAGAAATATGTATGTGGATGATAAAGAGGTCCCAGTAGATAACTACATATGAACAACATTGAATAATGAAGAGGTTGTAGAATTAACCTTTACCTCGTGTCTGACTAGACTCGATCGTTCATTAATCACATGAATAATAAACTAGAGTTAATATATACTTTCTTAAGAACATTTTTCAAGTTTATTATTCCTTTAATATCATTTATTACCATGTTATTAACATTATGTAGTCATTTAAGTTAATAACAGCCGTTTTGTCGATCTTTGGTACTTGAGTCAACAATAAAGTTCTTATAATTACAAGTTATTCATATGGTAAAATATCCATTATCTACAGAATTATATTAATTATCTAGATATCATATATATAATATATATCCAGTATATATATGCATTTATAATAATATATAACATTTAGAGGTAAGAAATGAAATGCACCGTTCACGGCGACAGTATGCCGTACATACGCATGAACGCTACTTTAATTTCTATTTCACATTTAATGGAATGAAATCATGATGATATGAAAGTATATTATAATTCCAATATGATATATAATATCATTTAACTCCTTCCTTTATATGTCCCACATATGGCATTAAAGATTCAAATCACTTTGAGGGGGCAGTAGTCCGCACTTTCTAAAATGAAATTATCGTGTTTACCCATAATGGAAACCATAAAGGTATGACATAAATGAAAAATAAAGAATAATAAGGAAAACATAAACATAATATATATCATATATAAATATAGTGAAATCTTAATGTCCACCATGAAATGTGTTAAAAGAATATTGAATAATCATCGTTTCGTGAGGCAGTAATTCACCACTCTCAGAAGCAGAATGTTCTTTAACCATTAGACGGAGGTGTGTGTAAGTGTAAATAAAATAATTATCATAAAAACATACTAGTATATATAATATACTGTTTTTGTTACAAAATAATGGAATAAAAAGGGTTTAATGGGTTGGAGAAGTAAAATAAAATAAAAGAATGCAAGAGAAGACATTACCTTAAAATCAAGTAACTCTTTTTGATTTGAGCAGAAGGCTTCCTTGGGAATACTTCTGCCCAACGTGAGGCTTATAGGAGTAAGATAAGGATGTTTATAGAGTATTTCGGCAGCTTTTGGCTGATCCAAATGGATTTGAATGTGTGAATAAGGTGATATAGGTGGAAGCATTTTTTAAGAAGAGAGGAGGGGCTCTTTTGGAAAGATTGAAATATTACTTTATTATGAAATGTTTTTCGGATTTTAAATGTCCCTCAATGATATATTTAGAGGATATGGTGATAAGGGTTCTAAATCCACCCATCCAATAGGCATTAGACAAGTGTAAGATCTTGATTTTACCTTATCTTTTCATTTTATTTAAATCCTTAATTAATGAGGTAATCACTACATCATCATGGAGTCATAAATAAATTTATTTATTTAATGTCTAAAAATTATAAAAAAATTACCATGATGTAGGAAATATTTTTATATTTCCAATGAATACTTATAGTCTGAATGATAACTCGAATAACCTCTTGTAAAAATTGTTTTAGTAAAAAAAACACATGTTTGTGACATTTTTATTTTTACATTAAATAAATGGTATTAATGTCATTATCTTACCCATGTGGCTCCATGGGTTCCCAAAATTCATCCCATGGTTTGTCTTGGTCGGCCATGACTCGTCCAATAAGATTTGGACATGTTTCAAGATATTTTTATATTCTTATAATATCATTTTTTACCTTAAATTACCATAATTACCTCTAATCGCGGTTAATAAAACTCAAAAGTTACTATTCACCAAAAATTCTTTTCATCCCATTGAACCACATTTTACTTAATAATGAAAACAATGTATGTAGAATTTTTGAAATTCAATTCATAGAAGTGGTAAAGTTTCATTTAAATGAAAAATCAGTTTTTTAACTACCACTTAGTGGTTTTACTATTCATCAAAAATTGGAAGTTCGTGGAAAAATACCAAAAATTCAACATTGTCTAATTTCGATATTCCGAATCCAAAAAAGAAGTCCATTTTCAAATATAAAAATTATATTATTTCAAAAGGTTGGTATTACTATTCATAACGGCTACTTTGATTGGTCGTAGTGCGTTAGAATCTCGAACATGCGTATAATGCAAGCTATTGCATTATTGAAAGAGAAGTGTTTCGTAGAAGCTTGGGGTGTTACATAAATACAAAAGATATAACAAATTAAGATAGATGATAATGAAAAAGTGAGTATTACCTGAAGTGAAACAATTACATTGGATTACTAACAATTGGGTAATATAATGTCATAATAAAACAATATATGGTATTGGAAATAATAATATGGTTCTATAAAATATTTATTATAAATTTATATTTATTATACAGGTGTTTTTAATGCATAAGATGAGATTCAAGACACATGGTAAGGGGATTTCATCTCACTTTTTATTCATGTGGGATACATGTTATGTTCCCCACTCTTTCATTTTGGGTGGATTATGTTTTTCCCATGATTTTATTATATATATATATTATACATAAATATATTGGTATTAAAATATCCTTTCTAAAAAAAATTCTTTCATGGGGTTTAAGTTTCCAACATTACCAAATCAATTAAAATGATTTGTCTCAATTTCCCCTCTTTGAGACTCATGTTTTGTTATGCACATAAACTATTTTTTGAGGTGTATATAATTACATTTTACATGTTCTATCACGAAGAGAATTATTTTAATGATATTTTAATATATATTTTTTAATTTCTTTTTATTACATGGTTAGTATGATCCCAAGTTACCAAGATATAAGATTTTATTGAAACAATCTAATCACTTTTTTATATTGTTTACATTTATGAATCCTTTGATGAAGTCTAATGATAAATCACTGAACACATTCATATATATTTATTCTAATCTTTTTATTCATGATATATTAATTTAGTGACACCATTTTCTACTCTTCCCAAAATAATATAGTTAATAATATTTTTTTAAGAAAGCCCGACAATATCTTCTCTTCTATCAGAAATGTGTGTTCCAACAATGTTTTCTAAAAACGGTTTCCACGAATATTATACTAATATCATTTGGGCATTAAAATAATTTTTTACCCTTTCTTTATTTGTCCAATGTTTTAAGAGAAATATTTTTTTACTATCAGATCATGGTTTTATTTTCCTTTTAACTGTGAAAAAGGAATGTCCTTTTTACTTCGTACGACATGTATGAATATATCCATCATAAATCCTTTGATGATTTATTTTCATCTTTAAAGGTTGTTTTTTTAAGAATATATTTTCAAAATATATTTTCAAGAAAAATGTTTTCCTAGAAATTTTCAAACATCTTTTATAATTTTTCAAGGAATATGGTTTTCGAATCCTTTTTAAACTTTTTTTATAAGATTTCAAGGAAATTGGATTTCAAATGGTTTTCAATATTCTGTTATAAGATTTCATGTAAAATGGATATGAGAACTTTTTAAAGCCTTATTTATATGTTTTCAAAGTATTTTCATAGAATATGGTTTTGAATAATTTTCCATGTGTTCAGTATATGAATTTAATGTTTTTTAAAGGAAATGGTTTATAAAAATTTTTGAAGCTCATTTTATAAGCTTTCAAGGAAAAAGTTTTTCAAATGATTTCATGTCTTATTTATAAGCTTTCAAGGTATTTTCTATGAAAAGTATTTTCAAATGCTTTTTTGAAATAAAAACCCCCTTTCAATGAAGAAATTATATTTTTCATTAAGACATTTTTTGAATGATATTTGAAAATTATTTTCCATCAAAGATGACATCCATTGATGTTACTCATGCACTTCTAGGAAATTATCTATTGGTTCCATTAATTTTATTTCTATGAATACATTATTCTTTATGACATGTTATTTAGTAGACCTGTTTCTCTTTCATGGGTAATATGTTTATGCAATTTGTTTCACATTACCAGGTTATATGTTTATGAAATAAATTTTTCTTTCTTGGTTTATATTTTTATGAAATCAATTTCCCTTTCACAGGTTATACTATTGATGAAAATATTATGAATCCTGTATCATTTTCCAAAGGTTATGAAATTTTTAAAAAAAATTGATAACCATTTCATTGCATAGGGTATGATATGATTGTTTATGATTTTGTGGCACATGTTTGTTTGATTTCATTATCAGTTGGGTGGGACCAATATCTCCCTCCAACGCATTGGGTACATATTTATATATCATGAGATATACTAATATAGCCTCAGGAGTAAACCTTTACTACTAATAAGGGTATGGAATTGAACCATGACTACCAAGATGGTATGAGGAGTGAAATCATGCTACAAAGTTGGCCACAGGAGTGAACCATGACTACCAAGATGGTATGAGGACTGAACACATGCTACGAATTTGGTCATGAAAGTGAACCATAACTACTAAGATGATATGGAGAGTGAACCCATACTACTAATATGGTCTTGGAATAAATTCCTTGGTTATTATGGAAATCATATTACATGAATATAGGTTTTCCACAATTCCATGTTTTATTCCTATATTATGTTTTCATGTGTTATGTTCTTCATTTTCCTTAAGATACATGTCTTATGAACTTAAAATATTTATTATGATCTCTAATTTGTAGGTTATGATCATATAATGTTATGATCATGTTTCATACCCTTTTTTCATGTTATAATTACCCATTTCCTTATTTACCCTTATTGAGAATATGGGCTCACCCATTTCTTATGATTCCTTTCCCCATGTTATGAAGAATGGTTATTTGTAGACGTACTAATGCTGGGGATCTTAATGGGAGATGTTTAAGATCTTCCTTGATGATACAATATTTTTTCCCAAGTTTCCAAAGACAATAAACTATTATGGTACTCAAACATGTATTTTGGTAATGTACTGATTATTCAACTAAAATGATTTAATATCCATGTATGTCAATCCTGGGTCTCTATATGTCCTATTTGGAGTTTTGATGAAAGTGGATTTGGTTTTAAAAATTTTGTGTAAATTATTAAATAAAATTTTATAAATAATTGAGTAATGTAAAATAGCGTGTTTTCACCATTTTGGATATGTGGTTTTGACTCAATTTAAAAACGGATTCTTAAGGCATAATTGGGACTTTTGTGAAATTGCTAAAAATGAATTTCATGTGAACTCTAATTGGATAATATTCATTCCAAATCTATAATGAATTAATGGGATTTACTCACTATGGAATCTTTATGATCCATTTAAGTGAATGGATAGGACGTCCTTAGTATGGAATCCATTTGATCTATTTACTTTGAGTGGAATGGGAGATCCCCTATATGGAATCCTTTGTGATCTAAGAGTTTTAAGAGAAGATATTGGTCCATGGGGTGACTCATGGTGATTCATGATGTGTGAATTAATTATATATGATATATATTCATGTGATTCAATACTCAGTTGGAATTGTTTAGCTCACCCCCTTTATACACTTTACATGGGTACATGGTATAACTAGCTAATTTTATGATAACGATTTATAAACTCGTTAGTATTCTGCTCTAATTAGTGGACACTAGTAGGTAATTTTATATGTTTTTTATTTATATGGAAGAGTTCCCACCATTTAGATCATTTTGGGTGTGATCGAGTGTGTTGGTGAAATTATATTTCATCGAGTGTGGCATGCTTTCTAGGATGAGTCAAGATGTGTAGATCTTATGGATTATTTCATGAGATCTTAGGTTCTCCCATGTCTATTTGAATTTAGTTTTATGTAGTGGATTTTTGGGATTCATTTTTGGTTGGTTTTACTGGGGTACATATTTCTATTACCCCTATTATATGATCATTGTTAATTATTACATTCATGGTGTTCTTCTTGGGTAAAATTTGTGATATTATTTTCAAAAGATTATGAAAATTGTTTTTAGAAATGTTTTTGTACTCTATTACAATTTTTCAAATGGAAATCCATCATTCTTCATTAAAATCATTATGTCTCATTCTTGGAAGAGAATTCAGTTTTCATTGCTAAAAAATGGAAGTGGACC
This sequence comes from Viscum album, assembly GCA_963277665.1. Classification (NCBI taxonomy): domain Eukaryota; kingdom Viridiplantae; phylum Streptophyta; class Magnoliopsida; order Santalales; family Viscaceae; genus Viscum; species Viscum album. The sequence goes on from OY728151.1 coordinate 1,833,250,781, forward strand.
ATGTTTTAGTTTTAATGATAAATGTGTGGAAAATATTACTTTTATATATTGTATTTTTATCATGAAATTGATTTTTCTTTTATTTAAAGGAAGTTCATTGGGTATAGATTTGTTCGAGCATGCCTACTGATTTCTAACACTCATTCGTATAGTTTCTTTCTTATTTTTATACTTTGGTATGTGTTTTCAACTTTGTATTGAGCATCATGGTTGATTTTTGATCTTAGTATTAGAGAGTGACCCTCAAGGTAAAATGAAGATATTTTTTAAATTAGGTGCATCATGGGTTCTTTCAGTTTTTTGTATTTCAGTTTATGTATAAATGATGTTAAGTTTGTTTATTTATATATTGGGATTAGTTTTTTCATTTCTACTATTTATTTTTTTATTTAAATTGGGTGAAATAATTCTATTGGATACACTATTTATACCCAACACTATTTTCTAACCCAAGAGAATTGGGAATGCCTCTCAGGTCTTTCCATAGATCAGATCAGGTGAACAGTTAGGGGTTGACCCAGGTTGGTTCATAACAATAATTTCACCAGATTGGAAATTTCGTATTGAAATTTTTTATTTTTCTATGGATATGGCGGTGGGAAATATATTAGGATAGAGTAGAAATAAGAAATTACATGTGTTGTATTATTCTAGTAGTCTAGTAGATGAATCATAGAGTAAATATACCACTATGAAGAATGTGTTTTTAGCTATTATTTTTTCTCTATAAAATATTAGGTTATACCTTATAGGATCCCAAATTCATACTCTTTTCATAGCAGTATACCTTTAAGTGTTTCATGTTAATGGAATATACCAAAACTATACTCATTATGTGGATTATCATATTACCAATGTTCGATATGGACATTGGAGATAAAAAAGGAGCTGAGAATGCTATTTTGAATCAACTATATAGGTTTTATAATACCTAGTATGATGATTCTATGGAAATTAATTATTCATTTTAGATTAGAAGTTACTCAATTTCTCTATTATCTAGTCTTATTGTTTTTCATTTTTTTTGTAAATTTCTTGGATGAAATTGTCATTCCTGAGGATTTTTAGGTAATCAAAGGAATTAGTTACTTTTGGAGCATATATATTATCTATGGGATGACCTTATACTGTTTAAAAGGTGTTATGATGGAATACTAATGAGGTTTCTTCTATATTAATGGATACTACCATTATGGAGAGTTTTCACTCCACACATTATAGAGGCCATCATAGTAGAGAATGAACAGACCAAAAAGTCATACAAGATGGATTTTGTTTTCCAAACATGACCATGGATTATAAGAGATTTTTTTTGGGTTTTGATAGATGAAAAATAATAGTAAATTTTTAAAGGAATTAAGAACTTCCATAGAATGGTATCCTAGAAGTCGAGATTGTTTATGTTCAGGGCTTGGATTTTAGGGGACAATTTCCTTATTCACATGTGAATTAGTAAATTTTAGTAGTTGTTGACTAAATTTCAAAATTTGTTGATGTAGTGTCACATTCTATCAATCAAGACAATGGTGTAAAAAAATTTATTAAAGGGAAAATTGTATCAATGTTAGGGGTGCTTTGGGATTTCATTTCTGCTATTGGAAACCATTGCTAAAAAATAAACATTTCAATTTTATTATGGAAATATATATGTGTGCCAGTAGAACATGAAATTGTTACCATTTACAACATAGTGGGCAGGTAAAAATTTTAAATAGTGATCTAAAATATATTTTAGAGAAATTTTCTATAATTATATAAAGGATTTTTCATTGGAACTAGATAAAGCTTTATCGACCTATAGAACATTCTTTAAAAACCCAATGGGAATGTCTCTATATTGGTTGTTTACAAAATATTTTCATATAGCTAGGGAGTTGAAACAAAAGTCATATTGGGTTGTGAAATCTTTTAACATTGATTTTAAGAGTACTATAGAAATAATACTCCATGAGTTGAGTGAGATGGATGGGTGTATGAGGGAGCCTTATGACATTTCTAATATCTATAAAGAGAGGGCCAAAAAATCATGATTTTTTTATTCTGAATAGATTTTTGCCAGAAGGTTCTTCTCATTATTTAAAGACTAAATCTATTTATATCTATATTCAAGTCTATCTAGTATGGAGCTTTCACTGTTCTTCAGGTGTTGAATAATGGAGATCTTGAAATCCTTAAAGACGAAAATTAACCAATGAAGGTAAATGTTTACAGAATCAAACATTATTTTTAAGGGAATATAAAGGTCTTTGATTCTATATTTATTCTTGTAAAATTATTTTTCAATGAATTCTAATTGAATACATTAAATTTAGGGCTTCATAAGATTCCACAAAATGTCTTTTGTGTGTTTTAATTTTTTACTTAATACTAAATTATTATTTTTCTCTATCTTCTATTATATTTTCACAAGTAGAAATAGTGGTTTTAATGCAACATTTATAATATCAGCTTATATAGAACTGATGTAATAGGTGTAAACGAAACATTTTTAGCATCCGTTAATATAATAACTGATGAAATAAATATTATAAAAACATTTTTGGAAATGATTTTATTAAAAAACAACTTTTAAAAGACTATAAAAAACATTGGCATTGACTTTACTAAAAACCATTCCAAAAAGGGTCTAATAATTAGTTTTTGGCATCATTTTTTTAAAAAAATTGATACAACAAATATTCTATTTAAATTTTTTATAAATATGTGTAAAAAATCATTCAAAAAAAATTCTGCAACGTTTATTTATAAAACCGATGTTGAAAATAAATTTTCAAAAAATTTTAACATCAGTTTTTATTAAAACCCCACATTAAAAAACTTTTAAAAAATATTTCACCTCAAAACCTATATTTTTATATTTCAAAACCCCATTCTTCTCTCAACCTATGACGTTTATGATGGCTACCAATAGACTTTGATAGCTATTGTATTTGATATTATATGATTTTAATCTTATTTTCATAATTAGTGACTATCCATCTTTCAAACTTCATCCAAGATTCTTGATCAATGTTTATATTTTTTCTCCAACAACCCTATTACAGTTGAGCACCCAAACAATTTGAGGTTTTTTGTTGTTCTCTTTTATTATTCAATTTTTAATTGTTTTAATTATTTGTTGTAGTGTTGACCCAACCAACAAATTCTACTGACTAAATCTATATTTAGGATCAAAGTATCATTGTCCAACTCATAATTTAGATATTTTTTTGAAAAGTTAATATAAATTCATTATTTGTTATTTATAAATATGATTCATTATTAATTCAATTTTTATACATTTTATTTTAAATCATTATAGGTAATTAATGTTTGTTTAATTTTATAATGTATTTATTTTAGGTAATTTCCAAATGGTTTTCTCCAATCATTCTATGATTCACTAAAAATATAGATCCATTATCTATTTTTTAATTCAATACCTTTACCAATAATATCTAAGAACTAAAATGAAATTTATCACAATGAAACTTCTATAATTAAAAATAGATTGATTATTATTAATATGTTGTTAGTGTGTTATAAAGACATTGACTACCATACCAAAAACCAATCCATGAATTTTATCAACATCTACTCACTGTAATGAATAGTATCTCCTATAATGTAAAAAAGAATAATAAATTGTGTTCTTACACTTTCAATCATTTTCTAGTTCAAAATGTGTCACTATTTTTAGTTGAAATTGATAAAAAATCACTTGTAACATTAATAATAAATATTCATCAAAAAATTATAAGATATATTTAGTGGATATGGGTCTTGAAATAAGAATAAGGATCAAATCAATCCTTCTTATCCATAATAATTATATCCACACATAAAAAAACACTCAAACAACTCATTGTACAGAAATTTTTCTTGCAATCAAACTAAAAAATGGCAAAATAGTTCAAACATTACCCAAAACATTTTTTAATATATGCATAAAGAATATGTGTTTAATATTATTTATTAATAGATAACTAAAGGGGAATATTAGTTTCTATTTTGTAGGATCTATATGTAATGGCGGTTCTGTTATTGGATAGTCATTTAAAAATAATCTATATAAACTTGAAAAAAATATCTTAATTAATTAACTAGGGTAATCAATAATACTTTATAAATAATTATTTAAATAAAATAAATCCCTAGAGTAATTATTTTTTTATTTTATTCTTAAGAATTGTCGATATCTACAACTTTATCACCAATTATTTTGATTATATGTTTTTATGTGTAAAATTTATCTTTTTGTATATATATATATATTTAAATGTATAATTTTTTTAATATATTCACCTTTTATATTATGATAATAGGTGTTTAGTGGATCATAATTGGATAATGTTATGAAGAACCAATAATAAATTTGAAAAATTAGTTGATTATTTCTGGTAATTTTATAAACAATATCTTTAAAACAAATATTTGAATTTTTTTCCATGCATGAAGTGTTTGAATATATGAAAGTTAAATTCTTGAGAAATCATGGATCATATCATTTTTTATGGTTTTATCCATAATTATGCATGTTGGATTTATCATGGAGAAATAATTGAAAATTAAAAATCTAATGTAGATGAAAACATTCAAAATTTTATAGATGGCCATATTAAAGAGTTAAATTCATGATACAAGTTTCTAAACCATTGAAAAAATATAAAATTTTGGATGATTGTATGGAGATTCAACGAAACCATTATTCTTAGGTTTCACTAGATATACTTTGGTATCCACTATTATGAGATTAGTTAAATTGAAAGAAAGAAATGGGAGGAGTGATAATAGTTTCTCTAATATTATTGACCTTTTAAAAGAGCTGCATCTAGAGGGAAGTGGTCTTTTAAATTTCAATTATGAGTAAAATTAAATGTCATGACCAATGGGATTGGGTTGTGAAAATAAATAAGATTTACCCAAATATTATGTGTTTTAAAGGAGGGAATATAAATATTTATCAAAATGAAATCAATGTGGGACATCACACTATAATTTGGATCAAAACTTAAACTCTGATTCATTCTTAGGTATTGACATCTAACCTCGTGCAAAATCAATTTTGTACCATCAAATAATTCCTTCAAAAAAATCTAATAATTCCACACAGATTCATTCTCAAGTACCAAAATCAATCGTCCCACTAAAAAAACTTGGTACCTACCAGTTATTCCTCATTTGAAGCATCTATTATCAAGTTCAATTTTTGTGTAAAGGTTAAGATGATATACCACTGATCATAGCTATGATAATAACATACATCACCTATATGATTCACTATAGTGGAAGATATTTGATAAACAATCTCATGGTTTTTCATGTGAAGTTGGAAATATCAAAATGGGACTGTGCATAAATGGAATGAATCCATATTGGAGCCTAAGTAGCCACCATAGTTATTGATCTATTATGTTAGTAGTCTACAACGTGTCTCCATAGACAAGTATGACCACAAAATTATAATGAGTTTGATGATTTCAAGACAAATAATTTTTGGGAAATGATATTGATGTGTATCTTCCACCACTAATTGATGATTTAAATATTCTTTACAAGACAAGTGTTACTATTTTGATGGATACATGAAAGTGTATTTTTCATTACATTATATGATAATTTTCACTATTAAAAACATTCAATCATATAGAAACTTATCTTGATACAGTGTTAAGGGAAATAAATCATGCCTTATTTTTGAACAAGAGAAATAAAATTATCAAATATAGAATTGAAGAAAGAATGTGTACAAGGGTCATAGAATATTTTTACAAATTGATCATCCTAATCATATATTTAAAAAATTATTTAATGTTTTATAGGAATATGATGATTCCCCACACCCATTTGACATTGAATAAAATTACGATAGGGTAAAAAATATTGATACCACATTTGGACGGAAAGGATGTTCTTGTCATCCAAAAACAATATCTACAAGAAACAATATAACTTTTTAAAAATACCTTATTGAAGTTTACTAGAGATAAAACATAAAATTGATATCTTTAATGTTCATAAAAAATATGTGAACATTCAATTGGAACTTTGTTAGACATAAAAGGAAATAAAAAATAAGGACTGAATGCTAGATTGCACTAGATATCAATGGGAATACATTTATAGATAGCTCCCACTATGAAAGGAAATATATCATACATACCTATATCTTGTCACATGTTAAGAAACAGTGAGAAGATGATTTTTTGTCCGTGTCTACATGGTGTTAATGTAAACAGTTCATATTCATAAAATATGAATAATTTGGTTTCATTAATGGATTTTAAATTAATTGTTATGAAAACACTTGATTGTCATGTATTGATATAACAACTACTACCAGTTTCACTATGTGGTATACTTCTAACACCTATCTAAAAGACAATCACCAGGCTCTGTAATTTTTCCAAATCCATTTGATGCAAAAAAAATTATCCATGTTTTTTTATGTGTTGGAGAATGAATATGATCTTATTATTTTTCAACAAGAAATATATATCACGCCTACATTTTTAGTTATAATGGTCCATTTGGTGATTTATTTGGTTCATGAGATACTAATATATTGAACTATTTATTTACATTGGATGTATCCTTTTGAAAGATATACTGAAATTTTGAAGGGATGTGTTAAAAATAATCATCAATTGGATGCCTTTGTTGTTCAAAAATATGTATCGGAAGAGGTGATTGTGTTCTGTATCGATTTTTTGTTTGAATTAGAGCATTTTAGTCTCCCGATTACTTGACATAAGATAGTTAATAGTAAAGTTATAGGGATTTGAGGATTAAAGATAAATTTTATTTTATGTGTTGATGTCATGCAGGTGCATTTATACATTTTTAATAACACTGATGAGGTTAAAACATATATATCATCACATATTGACAAATTGTAGGTATAATATCAAAAAATAAATGAAATGTGGTTGATGATTGAGCATAAATTTTTTTTATGGTTTAGAAAAAATTCATCATAGATATATCTCTATTAGAAACATTAAAATTGTTGGTAGGGGTATCATCTCTAAATGTAATCACATGGTTTGGTTTTCTTATTAATGGAATTCAAATTTAAAATAATAACCAGAAATAAAAAATTACCATTAAAAATAGTGGGGCAATGGTCATTGTTGAAGAAGTGAATTTTGAAAGTGAAATAGTTAAAAACTCGATTTATACATCAATATAATATTTTGGAGGTCTTAAGGATATATGGGAAATTGATTGTAATAAATATTTAGTAATGGTGTTTTAGTGAAAATGGGTTGATAGTAATACTAGTAATAAACATGATGAATATGGATTTACACTGTTTGATTTGAAAAGAATTATTTTAAAAGTGGAACCATTTATCATGGAGACGCATAGAATAGAAAATATATGTTTTCATTCATCCATCGAATAATCAATGGCCCATAATTTTGGAAGGGAAAAGAAATCTTTTTGGTGATGAGGATAATGATGATGTTATGGATTTATATGAGGCATATTCTTCTACTGCTTAATTTCCAGATGATAACATTGATATTTTTATAGACATGGTTTATTCTATATAATATGATCATGATGAAGGGATATAGGAAAATAGTAAAATTACTCTACTAATTTTTCTGATAAATATTTATATTTCATTTCATTTTTTTAATTAACATTTGTAAAAACACTTTTTTATTAATTTTTGGGTTTATAATAATATATATTTGATTAATAATAACTTTTTTGATGATTCATATTATATTCAATAGTAATGGTTAAAAAAATTTATTCAAAAATGTGACATACATCATTATTATTTGGTTATTTTTATTCATATAAAAACACTTTTTTGTTAATTTGATGATTAAATTTATAAAAAAAATTATATTTTTAAAATTACCATTTATATATAATTGTTTATCTACACATTGTTTTGTATAAGAATCATGAAATCATTATTTTAATAACTTATATATTAATATTTTTTCATATAAAAACATTTTTGTAAATATGATATTTAATGTTATAAATGTTTCCATCATTTCAGAATTAATGTTTATATATAATAGTTTTGTTTCAAATTTTTTTATGAATCATGAAATCATTATTATTATTTTATACTAATATATTTTTGAAACCATTTTTTTCAAACCTATTTGGGTTATTAATGTTTTTTTATATTCACTTTTCTAATAATATGCAGGTACACATAATCTCATTTCATTTTCCAATTTTAATGACAGACACAAAAGAAGAGGAACATTAAGTGAGGTATTTTTTTAATATTATTAAATATTTACTAATATATTTATTTCCATAAATAAAACTTATAAATTTTAAAAAATAATTTCAGTATTACTAATGAACCTCCTACAGAGGACTCCATTCCTTCTTCTACTGAGAAATAAATTTCTAGGGTTGGTAAATGTGGGATTATGTGTTTATCAAAACTATAACATTCTTGTGAAGAATAGGGATCACATATTATTTTTTATGACTATAATAATCCAAATGGTCCACGTTCAATTCATTTTTTTAGTTATATTGGTCTGTAGAGTTGTTTTATGATTAAAATTTTATGTCATGATTGGATGTCTGTCGAAAAGACGAAAAAAGAGAGGTTGTGGGAGTCTATAATGGGAAAATATCTCAATTAATTTATTTTTATCTAATTTTTCAAATATTATATATTTTACATGACTAATATTTAATTTAATTTATTTTATGTGACATTTATTTTTAAAAAAATAAAAAAATTAAATAATATTACTATCATTGGTGGTGGTTCGATGGAGAGATTTTAAAAAAAATCAAAAAAAATTATGTTTCTGATAGGTTACTAAATGAAAACCTATGTCTCAAGCTTAATTTTTTAGATGCAGATTCATGGAAGAAACTTTTTTTATTAGAATTGATGAAGAATCTCTAGTAAGATAATTATTTTATAATCTAAAATTTCATATTTATCATTTTACTATTTATTATTTTATTTTTATGTAATAGGTTTCTAAGAGATATTACCAATATATCTAGTAATAGAATTTATACCCTCATACTCTATCAGATAGATAGTATCATATAATAGAGGAGAAAATGATTAAATTTATGTTTGATGCATTAATAGCTAAATCTAGTAGAGGTTTAGAAGGGGTCTAGTTAGTTTGGTCCTCTATCTCCCCCCAATCGACATGAAAAATCGAAAAGAATGAGATGAAAGGAAAATAAACAGTATATTAGAAAGAAATCAGTGGAATTAGATGAGATAATTGTGAGAAAATAATTTTTATGTCTCAAGAATTTTATAATTTTTAAATTAACAACACTAATATATCATTTTAATTTTTCATTTCAGGATTCACTTTAGGAGTAAGAGACACATAGAAATTTTATCCCTAAGGGTCGGATAGAAATATTAGATATCACTATAAGAAAGGTAGAAAACTTTATCTATGTAAAAGGATATGGGGTATGTGTCAATATCAAACATGTTTTTGGTATTAATTATATGAAATCAAGAGATCCAAAAATAGATTCTTTATAATCCAGGCAGAAAGATATGAAATAGTCCACGACAGATCAAATTAAATCAGCTGTGCAGAACATGTTTGAACAAATGACAAGACAATCATAACCTGTGTAGTTTTCTGATCATACCTAGCCGACCAAGCCCTCCCAGCCGGTCGAGCCTGCTAACCTTCCCAGCCAGCATAACTTTCCAAGCCTTCCCAAATGGACAATCTATCTGAGCCTTCCCAACCATCCTTGATTTCCCATCCTTCCCAGCCCTCCATTCCTACGTAGCCTTCCTACATAGATCATACACCTCCACTTTCAGTCCCAACTGTATATATTTAGTTTTATCCTGGATATTCTCATGTACGTATTGTAGCGTACATAGACATACGTATTTTTGGAGATTTTTTACTTCACCAACCAGTATAGTTAGGTCAAGTAAAAATAAAAATAAATGGTATTATTGATCCAAATACTCAACTTGTATTGTTTACCAAGGAGGTTATCGGAGTTGGAAGATTGTATGGGCCATTTTTTACATTAGTCGTCTAGCCTTCTACGTTATCTGACATATGAGGTATGCGTTCTTTTCATAAAAATTATTATTATTTTATTGAAAATATGTTATACTATTTTATGAAATTTATTTTATATAGGACTATCGATAATCAAAATAATTCATAAAAAATAACGAAATGGATGTTCATGAATAAACAACGTCCAATACATATGATTATATTGATGGGTTATAATGAATAACTCATGTTTTTTCATTATTGGAAAATATTTATGTGTTTGGGATGAAATCTGATATTTTTGGAAGGGACTATCTATTGAGAATATTTAAAAGAGATATCACGAATCGTATTATTTTTTATAATCTCTATGTGCCTAAGTTGCAGTAATTTTCCATGTAAATTAATATATGATCCATGGGTTCCTTCTTTAATTAAATAAATATTATTTCAATTCACTTACTATATTAATTTATTTAATTTAGTATCTTCACATGATTATTTTTCAAATTGAGACCACTAGTGTTTATTGATTTTTAGATCCAGAATTGATTTCAGCATCTGTTCAATATGTCACTACTACTTCTAGAGTTTCATATATATGTGAGAGATTATCAAATACAGAGATTAGGTACTGGTGTTTTTCATTAAATGATGGGTAATGAAAATAATATAATTATGAAATAATATTCATTTAAATGTCATTAATTGTGAACTTTTTATATTGTGGAGGTCATTGGATTTTGGCCAGACTTTACCCATATGAATGTACACTATATTGGTTTTTTCAATATTTAGTTCCTATTCATAAAAAAATAGAAACTTATTATACAATTATGTCTCATTATTTTTTTTAAGTTCATTATTTTAAATTCTTATTTTTTAAACATTTTTTTTCATTTTATATATATTAAAATGCAGGTCATGAAAAAAGTTTAACAAATAGCTGTATTCGATACAGTAACCAAAACCAATCAATCGCATTCAGGAAAATGTAATTGATTTTTTATATTAGATAATATTTTTCCTTTTTTATATATATTTGTTGGTTTTTATTTTCAATTTAATATTTTATAACTACAGTTTCATCTTATAAAAGGAACTGTGGAAGGTGGTTATTATGAATTATGATTAATGTATGTGATAATCCCAACTAGGGAAACAAATGAATTTGAAAAGGTTATTTATATAAACTATTTGGTATTTTATATGAAAACATATTTTTTATAATCTGAAAACATTCATTGTTATTGTCTATTTTCAAAGAAACCGAATCATATAAGAATGAAGAAAATACCCATTTTTCAGTTTATTAAAAAATATTTATTTGGTGTGATTATGATTTAAATTATTAGATATGTATATTTTAATGACATTACATATCTAAACTTATTTTGGTATAATGTACTTCTTATCTATTAAAAAATTATTCATTTTAGGAATGGGCTTCTATACTTCAGTAGCTAGAGAAGTTTTACTATTTTCATCTTTCTCTCACATTTTAAAATCATCCAATATTTTAAGATATATAAATAATATGTCTTTAGGTTTTTAGAATTCCTTTTTATGAATTTATATCAAAAATTAAATAATTACTTGTGATCAATAGTTAATTAAATTTATATTTCACCAATTATTCACATTGTGGTAGCCATGTAATATAATTGATATTACTCTATATGAATTCTTGCCCCTTCCACACAAATATCCATCATCTTTTACCTTCTTCTTCTTGGAATGATTCTAAAATTATTTATAGGGATTTCAACAACTAATCCCATATTATAATATCTCTCTTGGATAGATTCCTTTTTCGAATATAACGTTATCTATTTTCCATTGGGATTCATAGAAATAATTTAGTTTTCCATGGTATAGCCTCTGTATCAAAAATAAAAGCAACATTTATCTCTAGGTTCCCTCTCCTTCCCAAAATTATCCATTATTGGATTCTAGGTTGTGAATGGATTATAAAATTTCTTCATAGATTTACATTCTAAGAGATATATTCATTCATTAATTACCATACAAAATTTATAGAAATTTCCATGCGATTCAAATCTATTCTTAATTGATGGGTCTCTCATTTTATATGATTTTTGGAAGGATTATTTCATAATTTAGCTATGATTTCCCTTTCTCTAGGGATTCTAGGTTTTTCACATACTAAAATATTGTACCAATATTTAATATCCCAATGTATAAATCAGTATCAACATAAATATAATCTCATAAGGCATTTTCTTCTTAATTGATATATAATATGTCTTGATATGCATGCTTTTTAATTTTGGATTAGAACACAAAAAATCAAGGCTTTGTTTTGGGGAAAGATTTCTTTTTCATTCTCACCTCCATAGAGAATTATTGGTTAGTTTATATTTATTTTCTCACCGCAATGTTTTTATGGAATGTGAATCTACATCTTCAAATTTAATTGAAACTATTTAGGATACACAAAATTTTCAATGTTGGGGGATTCATTCTTGTTTGACAGGTGGTAGCTTCTCCAGATCATATCATGCTCTCCTTACCAAAAAAATGAGTTATAATTGATGTAAAATCCTATTACAAATATGATTGGTATAATTCTTCTTCTCAATTATTATTTATTGTTTTGTTTGTGAAAGTAATTTAAAAAGAGCTATAATTGATGTTATTGTTTACTTATTTATTTATTTTTTCATGTTGGGATTGAATTATTGTTGTTTTTAAATGGTTGATGTTACATTTGTGTTTTTGTTTTAGGTAAAGTTACTATAATTAATTGTGTGAGCGGGTATAACTTGACGATGATTCATTGAGATTATTTTCTCTTCTAAATTTATGATGGTGTTGGTTATATTTTTTAATGTTGTACATTCTATTTAAAGGTTTATAAATTATAGAAAATTTATTTCTGTAATTTTTTTAAAAAAATATATAACATTCAATGTATGTTTTTTATAAACTAACATTGAATCATTCAAGAAATAGTTGATGGTGTCAGTTTTTATGTAAACTGATACCGAAAAATACAGAAGCCAAGATTTTTTGTATTTAAAAAAAACTGATAATGAATACTGAAGACCCATGATATTCAAAAAAAAATCATTTAAAATAATGCAGAAGACAGTTCGAACCCAAAATTTTGGCATCAATTAATAGGAAACTCGGCGTCAAATATTGAAGGAAACAAGTGCATAGATGTTGGTTTTTTTGTAAATTGATTTCAATAGCGTCCAAACAACAATTTTCGGTGTTATTTATCATGTTAAACGAATCTAAAAGACACTAAACCCCAAATAGTTTGCATTAATTTATATGATAACCAATGATAAAGACTAAGTTTCGACATCAGTTATATGTTAAACTGATTCCAAAACTATAAAATAGTAATTTTAGCATTAGTTTCTTAAATATGACATTGAAACATATATTTTTAACATCTCTTATATAAATGTTGGTTTATAAATGACATCAATATTTAAAAACAATATATGTGGAAATACGTTTTTACCCTATTGATTCCTAATGGATATAAATAATTGTATTTTTATTCAGTTTTAATAAATATGTTCATTTCTAAGGTTCCAATAGAGAAGCATACTTCATATTTTTTTCTCAAATTCAAAAATAAGTTGTATGCTATAATTGTTTTGGATCAATATTCATAAACACATCCAATTTTTTTCATTATATATGAGATTAATTTTTTAAATATTATCGTAATATTTTTTAATTTTAAGAAACTAAATAATTAATAATCCATAATATGTAATTAAAATATATGAGGGTAGATATTTTTTAATGAAATTAATTTAATGAATGCTTATGATATTAAGGGAGTAATTTAATTTAATTTTTTTATTCTGTTCCACTATTATTTATTAGTACTATGTTTCCAGTAGATATTGATAATAATTACTTTTTTATTTATTCACATTGTTAATATATTTTTGTGGGAGTGATACCTCTAGCTGGTTGTGTTTAAGTTAATGTTATTGTCTTTATTATGTGACTATTAAAATATTTTCTATTTTTTTAAGAGTCCAATTGAAAGAAATTTTCTAATCCGACTTCGCCATTTACTCAATGTTTTATCATTATATTATTCTAAAAGATATTGAAATATTTTTCTTATACCTTAATGATAATGAATGTACCTTTTTATTCTATATGTAAGATATTTAATATGGTAATCACTTTGTTGTTGAATTTCATTATGATCCTTAACATGTAATCAAACCTCTGAATTGGAATTTTTTTGAACTATAAAAGAGAAATTGTTTTCTTTCACCTATGAATTAAAATTTGAAGAATTTTTTTTTGATTTAAATATCAAGGAGAGGGTCTTATTAAATGAAATAAATTGTATTTTAATATTTATACCTTCAATAATCCCTTTAATTTTTTTCAAATTTGTTAATAATTGGTTATTTTTTCAAGTTTTTGTAACACATTCAGAAGTTCAATTTGTTCTTAATATTGAATCTTTTGATACCAATTTGAATAGGTTATTATTTATTACACCAATAATTTAACTGAGTAAATTATTTCCATCCCTCTTGAAATCATTTTTCATGTTCATATTTTATGAAAATGTAATATAACAATCATTGAATTGAATCTTTTTTGTTGAATTAATCTCAAAAGAAATGAATTTACATGATCTATAAGAAAATCCTAATCTAGGCTTATTTTATTTCCTTCATAATTTAATTATTTTATTTATTATGCTATAAATGTTGGATAAGTTATTTATTCCTCCTTTTAATTATTAAAGATATTCATCCACTCAGTTCTGTCTAACTATTTTTGTGATAAATTATGTGTGTTTTCTAACCTGGAGGTAAGGAGAAGTTGGGATGTTTAAGTTAAATTCATATTAATGTTTATTTTATTGAATTCAAAAACTATCAAAAACGATCATATTGGTAAAAAGGTTATTCAATATTGTTTTAATACCATGTTTTTTTGAGAGGTTATTCATACATTCTTCTTAAATAAATCTAGGGGGAAAATCATTTTTCCTTAATAAATTATTTTGGAAATTATAGTTTTTTGATTTTGAGATTAATTATTTTCCACTAAGATTGATCAGTAATTGCTTTAGCATAAGCAATGACTATGTGTTGGGGAATTTTATGTGGCATATAATTTAGATGTTTTTTCACATCATTTATTTACTATTATACTAATATTTTTACTTAAATGTTCCTCAAATGTCAAGTATTTTGAATTTAATATTTTTTGTTAAAATTTTAAATTTATCATTTTTTATGTTTAATTTTATATTTTTTCCTTTTAAAAAATTACTTCCATAAAACATTATATTTTATATTTTATTTCTAATTTTATTTTAGAATAATTATTCTATGTGTATTTTTTTATTTTATGTATTTAGTAATATTGAAAATTTTAAATAAATGTAATTTAACCTAATTTAAATATCATATTTTATATTTTGGTACATTTTTATTTTAATATAAATTTTAATAATTAATGGGCTTTCAAATATTAATTATAGGAATTTTATTTTAATTTTAAAAAAATTATTTTTTTTTTGAATTATTTAATTTTAATTATAATTTAAATATAAATTGATTAACATATGTTGGATGTTAATTTTAAACCATTATTTTTCATTATTCTCTTTAATTGTTATTTTTTATTTTTTAAATATTTATTCAATTTTTCTTCTATAGTCAGATTTAGTGCTACCTCCAACCATGTTTCCACTCTTAAATTGTGCTATTATGAGGTGTATTTATAGTTAGTACTACTGCTACCCCAATAATCCACCATTCGATGAAGGATCCACTATCATAAGTCATCTACCATCACCACTAGAAATCTTGTTCACCTGCTACCACCATTCCACCACTAGTTCCTAATGTTATCACCACACCATGATTCCTCCTTCTATACCAATAAACTACCACCATAGACAAACTGGGACCACCTATGGATTTGATGCCACTGTTCAATGTCACAACACCAATTAGTCTAAAGTCCACTATGAAGATTCTATATAAGAATAAAGAGCCACTGTTGGTCGAGGCATGCTCTTTGGAAAATTCATTTTGGATGAAGCCCAAACCAATCCAACGATTCCCTACCATTATTAAAGATAAGGCTAGAGAGCACCAATACTAGTCCATCGAAGCTTTAAGTGATGAAGCCTTTTAACAGTTGATTATGTTTTAAATAAGACCTAATCAAATGATGAGTCATCCTAATCCCTCTCCATTGAATCCATTCAGAGGCTAAGCCAAACCACTACTTGAAGATTTTTGATGAATCCTTCTAGAGTAACTCAATCATGGTCGAACTTGTATTTGAGAAATTGGATTTTCAACCTCACTGATGTTTCCAAACTCGATGTTGAGATCCTTGGATAGAACGAATATGGATTAAGTATTCAATCGATCTTGATATCTATGTTATCATTTTGTTGTAGGTGTAAACTGAAGAGGATGATGGAGGGGCCTTGACATTCGTGGATGTTGTTGTTGCATGTTCAAAAGATGGTTATTACCTGATGTTGGACAAAATTCCCTAGTGATTTATGGTGAAAAGAGGAAGGGTCAGGTTGAGTTATCCGAGGTTTGACCCTACTGGAAATTTTTCTGGCATAGGATTTATGGAAAATGAAGATATTATCCATTTTTATGGATATTGTTGATCAGCTAGACTAATGACCAGTTGAGTGTACGATAATTCTATACCAATTTGAAGACAAAATGAGGTTGTGAACCAAGATGAACTAAATCTCATATGTTTCCTTGATTTAATTAAAGCATCCTATGTTGAATCCATCAAAATAAGGTTAACAATAAAATGTTGTATTAGTTGATGAAGCATTAGTGTTTTGCCCAATATAATGTTAGATGAGTTAAATTTAGACTATAATTAGGCATACACGATTTCCAAGGAAGAGAATAGGTTGCTAATTTTCCTTGAATAAGTTTGAGAATGATATTTCGAATCTGGCTGGTATTTGAAAAAAGAGGATTAGAAGTATATGGGTCCTCATGTCCCTTGTTTCATGGATTTCCATGACTAGTTCAAATGGACACCATATTCTAGAGGCAATATAGATTACATTATTTTAGTATGTATCATGGTGTAGACACACAATTGCTCTGATTTTACCATTTTGTGTCCTTTATGTAAGCTTAGATGAGTTTTACATCATTCGAGGTTTGAGCTATCTGAATCAAAAGATGAAAAATATTGAGAATTGAATTTAGTTCACTAATAAAATCTAATTATATGCATGAAAGAAATTTTTTGAAGGATTATTTGATCTAGAGACACATCCGTACTTAGTTGAAACATAGCACATGTGTGTGTTTTTAGTTCTTTTATAAATTTTATCCTTAAATCACAAAATGATTACTTAAAACTAAGATAGAGTTCCTCATGGATGATAAAGAGATTATGAAAAATCATACATGGGGATAATACCAGTGTTTTAAGGGAAAATTAGGATGGTGAACACTCAATTTTAAGGAATTTTAGACACAACTCAATGGTAGATTGAATATTAAAAAATAGGGATAGGCCATTAGAGAATATTATTGGAAAGTGTGGACAATAGCATCACTCATCATGATCAATTTTATAGTAGAGATCTCTTCTGTCCTATTATTTCCTTCACTTCATTTGTAATTGATACTAAAATCTTGAATAGAGTAAGATTTTCAGATAAAATTTTCTTTCTTGGTTTTTAACTACTACTCATTTTATATCATTTCTTATTCACATTTATTTTCTTTAAATGTAAAAATTTATTGGTGAGGTAAATTTTGAATATATGTTTTTTTCACCACTCATATGTTATTTTTAAAACATTGTAATCAACCAATGAGATTGATTTGGATGATTTTTTTATTTAAATTGTTTTATTTTGAATTAATATTTAGGTTTCTAGCTTTAAGAATCATTCTTATACATGATTTATCTCCTTGTGAGGGAGATAAATCAAACTACTTTTCATGGATGTGATATCAAAACAAATATGTGTCTAAAGAAATCTATATAATCCATTTAGTTTGTATTCCTCTTGAATCTATCATAATTTTATTTTCCAATTCTTGTTCTAATGGTTTGATCAAATTTACTGACTCAATTTGGTTTAAAAACAAAATTTTCAGGTCAATTTTTCCATAAAAAATATTGTGTCCACTATTTTTGGTCCTTTTTTAAATTTTGGTTCCATAATAAAAGTTTTCATTCTATGTGGGTTTGATACAATAATCACTACTTTACATTAGTAAATATTATTTTATATAATTAAATTTTCATGTAGTAATGTCCTTAAGTTTGAGTAACCTCTTATATAATCCAATCAATCTTACATTAAAAATATTTCCCATATGACATCCCTCTATTCAACCCCTCTTCGGACTACATTTCTCTTTTTAAAAAATACATTATTTTATAATAATGGTTTTCCAATAATAATATTTTATTTTATTTTTAAATAATTATACTACTAATTAAAAATTAAATTTAATATTCCTAGTTAACATATAATTTAATATTCATAATTAGCATTGATTGGTAGATTTTAAAGTCCATTGAAGACTCCATTATTTCATTCCCTGATGTTATCCATTAATTTTCCACATTTCCTCTTATAAATATATTCTAATGATAAATTATCCATAGGAATTTGCATCATTTATTCATATACCTCATATTTAGCTCTATTAATTCCTTCCAAATTCTCCACTATACTATTCTATTGAATCTCATATGATAAAAAATTGAGAACCAATAAGAACATATCAAACCATAAATATTAAAATTATGTTTTCAATAAAAAAATATACATGCCCATCATGATTATTTCATTCTTCATGGAATCATACTTGAAATTATTTCATACATTTGTTTCAATTTTTCTAATGTATTATTTATGATAGGAATCTAGTGGAATATATGTAATACCCTTAGATTTTATTACATCCATGATCACTATAAACCAATCAAAAATAAAAAAAATCAATTATCATATCTCGTAAACCCTCCAATAAAATCTAGGACCCAACTACAAAATAATATGTTCTCCTTATCAAAAATAGGAAATAATAAATGTGATGAGGCATGATTCTCATCCTCTGTGGTGGTAGTAAAACAACTTATGAATAAATTCCATATAGTAATAAATCATCAATATAGATAAACATCTTATAATTCATGATAGTAGCCACACTTAGTTATAATTCCCAAAATAATCTATCAAACACCACCTTAAACATTTAGACTTTTTTCTATTGGTTGACATATTATACAATATGTAACTAGTAGAAAACAATGTTTTTGTGACTTAACAAGTCCTTAATCTATTCTAAAACATGATAAGAGTCATCCCAAACACTACAAACATTCACAATGTAAAACTATCATGTGTCTCCTGACATTCTATAAGAAATTCCATAAATAAAAAATATTTTTAATTTTCGCCACCCCTAGAACTACTAGAGTAAATTGACATTCTCTAATAATTTCTACAAAAACTGTTGAAATGAATTTAACAACTAAGTCGGTGTGATCTTATAATAGGCTTGGGTTCACAAGAATCATAATTTTCAAACCAAATCAAATAATATGTAATTTTTTCTACCATGACATAAGTTTAATATCTCTCTATGTTATACTATTAGATCATAGACTCTATTACTTCATTTCTATCAAACTCTCTACTAATATACCGAATACTTTTATCTTAAACTCAATTCATGCCACCAACAAATTACTTTAAATTAAATTAAGGGTTAATGATTTACAAATAAAATTATCGTATCTGTGTCATACCATTAATTGACCACGATTCCAATAGAAGAGGATAATTCAAAGTTCGGTGTGATTTCATGGGGTTGGGCTTGGATTTTTCTTCAAAATTTCATTCATATTGTGTATCCTGATCGTCATCATCTTGTTTTGACTCATCATTATCTTAAAAAAAATTCAACCATAAACCACATAAGGTGGAATACTATCCCAAAAAATCCAACTCCCACTATGAGATGTCACAAAAAGATGATATGACTTTGTATCCTATGGTTGTGATGGAATAAATCACATTGTAGATTGAATATATTCATCAATTGATGTTGTGAATTACAACTCAATAATTTGATCACTGAATTTTTTTTCTTAACTAGTGAAAATATATGTTTAAATTCTTCATCAACAATAATTAGATAAGATATATTCCACAAACTATCATTATATTGTAGATATCTATATATTATTGATTGTATCCCATAGATAACCATTAGTTTTAGCCTTTGTTGAATTTTTCTCGGAATTAATTTCTAATTTTTTCAATACATAGGCATTACAACTCATTCTAGTTGTTCACTATAACTAAATCCTTGTTCAGTGTCAATTATTTGAACATTTTAATGAATATATAAAGAAATATTTTTATTTACAATACGTTAAAATAAAAAAATAATTAATTATATCTGATCAAGGGAACATAATATAATTTTTTAATATTTAAATAATTTTTTTAATATATGTTTTTCTAATTAATAGTATCAAATGATATTATTTAGTGTTAGTTTGATTCTTTAAACAATATACCTCTCAATAGTCATGGTTATGAGAAAGACACAAGATCTCCACAGAAGTGGACCAAATGGGTTCCACACTACCCAGAGTTCATACACTAATAAAACAATATGAAAATATTAACAAAAAAATATTTTAGTATAAATACATTATTATAACATCTTTTTTTCATTCTCCAAAAAATATCAAAATATGTTTCTTGGTGTGATTCTGGTGGACTAAACACTTGATATACACCAGTTTTAGTTAATGAAAAGCCCCATGATTTCCATTCATGTGGTTTAAAGTTATTACCCACTAAAGATATTTCTTATAGTAAATAAATCTAATGAAACCCTTAATTAAAATAATTTCTTATTATTAAGAAATTATTATAACATATTTTAATTTTTCATTACTAATAATAAAAATAATGATGTAATTCAATATTAAACAAAAATAATTTTTTTATTCATAATAATTAAAACCTTATATAAATATTTATAATAATTAAAAATTGTAACTTGATAATATTTCAAATCAGAAAACATAATACTAATAATTACAAAATTATATAAATGAATAAATATTGAAATTCATTAAATGTAAAATTTTTTATTCCTAACTCATAATATAAATGAAATTTATTAATCTTAATAATAATTAATCATGTAATTTAATAATATTATTAAAAATAAATCATGAAAAATAATAGAATTCAAATAAAATATCATACTAATAATTACTAAATTATAATAACAATTAAACATAAAATCTTATTATACCTGAAATTTAATATTGAACATGTAATTTAATAATATTCATAATTATTTAAATATATAACATTAAATTAAAAATTTCATTAATAATAAAATAAAAATTATATTAATAAATAACTAAGATTATTCAGGGACCTACCTAAGTGGTAATATAACCTTGTAATCCAAAATCACACTCAGGTTCAAAATAGGGAAACAAAATAATTTCTATGGTATTATAGTAATACTATAGTAGTGTGGGTATTATAGTAGGTGTTATATAAGGGGTACTATAAAAGTTTTACTACTCGTCCAAATTTGGATTTTGTGTTATGTATCTAGGCCTTTGGTCCATCCATGGTGGACCTTAAGGCATTTTATGGGAGTAACGATAACACTGCTAGACATCATGACAATTAATGGGCCGATAAAGATGAAGAAAATGTATGTGGTATATTATCTTTGGAGTAGCTAATCGCACACATGATAAATAAACATTCATGTGGAGGCCATGGTAGACCCTATATATGGCTTCAGGGAGATATTGTAGAACCATGAGGATAAGAAAGTGGGGAAAGGGTTGTTCCAGTGTGGGTCTTTGCATCTCTTGTTATGGTCTCTCTACCACTAGGCCTTTGAGCCTTGTAGTCTTCAATACCTATCTATCCATAGAAATTTGTTTCATTAAAAGTCACCCATAAACATAGTTATAAAAGGATTTTATCCAAATAATAAAATATAAATTCAAGGCCTTCGATCCATGGGATAAATAAATAACTATAAAATTAATAAAAAAATAGTTCCCCCAATACGTAAAATACTGGAAAAGATAAATCACCAAATGCATTCCATTAAAAATATAACTACTTGAGATATAAGTGGAGAGGTTTACATTAAAAAATAGGGGGGTTACATTATATATGTAGCTTCACAGAGTGTTTCAAATTACTCAGTAATATATGTTTTAGCTTTAGATGAAGAGTTCCAAATGGTGTGATGTTGTTCACCGAACTATAATATGAAGATCATCAACTCATATATCTCTCTATATTTTTTGGAAAGACAATAAAACCATTTTATTCTCTACACTTCCAAATTAATAGTTTCTAATGGATTTATTATTTTATCATTGGTTTTGAGAGATCCAAATTAATTGTCACTCTCAGAACACATATCCGTAAATAAAAATAACCTAGACCCAAAAAAAATAAAAAATGGAAAAAATATGACTTTTTATAAAAAAAATAAATAGAGAATATTTTAATGGTTTTTTATCTCTCATTATATTTAAATAAAGGATTATCTACCATGGAATTTGGATACTGAGATACATCTAGATAAAAATGGCCTTGAGGAGTTGATTGATGTTGTAAATCATGTTCATCTCAAGACTATTAATTAGCCATGATATTTCATTTCCACCACCTCGATAAAGTATTAATGAATTACTACCAAAATTTGACTGGTCCTCTGTCATTATTTAATGACTTCAAAGAGATGAATTATTTCCTTCAAATAGAAATTATTCAAATATGAAAATAGAATTCATGTAATTTGTGATTCCTTATTTTAAAATTAGTAAGTGAATAAAACACCACAATTTTTAAAATTAACATCAAAATTAAAATTATGTAGAGGTAATATCCCTAAAAATGATTTGAAAAAATCATATTATACTTCTTATGAATGAATCATTATTCTGTAATAAAAATATCACAATAAGAGCTTTTTAAGATACTCTAAATTACACTCATTCTTTAGTCTTAATAAATAAAATTGTGAAATCAAAATGTCAAATTAATAATCATGAAAAACTAATGAAAACCCATTCCCTAATGTGAATGTTACTGTTTACAATTGTTGTTTATAAAAAAATTATGGCTGATGATTCTAAGGATAAAAATTTTATCAAGGTACTCATTAACCAAATGTGAAGAGAAAAAGGCACTACTGGAAGTAGATAAATAATGAACAACCATAATAAATGAAAATAATAAATAATTAAAGTGAATGTTTTTAGTATAGAAATAAGGGTAACTAGGAGAATGATTTTCATATATTTATTTTTTAAGATATTAATTAATAATCAATCGATTTAAATAAAATATTGTTGTAGAAAATATTTCTCACCAAGCCTTGAAATATGAAGAGATCATTGTGAATTATGACATCTCTAATTTTTTATTGAAACATAATGGACTTAGAATTTAAATAATGTAAAAAAATATATCCAGATTGATATATACATGTGAATTTTTAATTTTATTTAATGAATCTTTCATGTTTTATTTCATTTCATATTTTCGTATTTAAATGTATTATTTTCTTTTTAATAAAAATTCATGTTGTGAGATGTTCCATGAGGATTAATCCCCAAGATGAATAAATTTTTCTCTTTGATAGAATCATAACACACAACAAATATAAATATGAGGAATATTTTATCAAGCCTAATTTGGAAAGTGATTATATATGTATGTAAATCAGTATTGAAAAATTAATTTAAGGATTTGTAAGATCAAAAATATATCTACATTATGGAACATATATTTTAATAAATTTTTATTCATTTTATCCGACTTCATAATGATATTTTGTATGTTTTTAACAAATATATACGAAAATGGACATCACATCATGGTTATAGATAATGGAGATGATGGATACATCTATATAACAAGCATAATTAATGAAAACAAGTTGATTCAAGAGAATCTTACAAGACTTACCATTGGATAATACTATTTTAATATTTGTGTAGTCAATTAAAATATAGTAAACTAGAATTTCATTGTCCATAATACATATATTTTATGAGAAGACCATTTGGGTCATCCAGGATCAATAATGATGGATAAAATAATTATCTATTTAAACATTCATTTGAGGTTGGACCAGAGTTGGATCAACATGATTTTACTTTTTTTATAAAATTTTATGCTAGGGATTTCATTTAAAATTATGATTTAACTAGTGTTTCTTCGTTCAAGGAGGTGTTGCTAGTGGTTTAAGTTCTTCTAGGTAGTGCCTTTAAAAGAAGAATTTGGTCTCCTATTGATGTTTGTGGTATGTTATAAACACTATGGTCTACATCAAACTCAGATCATGAATCATGTTCTACTGGTCCCCCTGTTCAAACTGTGGTAGTGGTTCTCTAAAATACTTTGGTTAGTAAAGTTATAGTGTTTTATAGTGTATGAAGAGGTTCAACCTTGGTATTCTTCACTCATTACTTCAGGATTTAGATGGTGTCACATGTTCTTCCTAGTTTTCTATAGTCCAACTAAATGTATCAAGGGATTCATCCACAAATATGGTTAACGATTTCATGGTTTTTTGTGATTCTATGTATTTAATATTTTTCAATGTTTTTTATTTTTAGTGTTTCTCATGTGAATAAGATGTGGGAATTTTAGGTAGCTAGTGATGTTCTGGGTGATAGAAAATGACAACATGATCTATGATGGTTTTTTTGTGAATCGAAGACCATGACATGATGGTATTGTTCTTGACGTCTCCAATGGGTATGGATAAAATCTAAACTATGCATGTGGATCATTAGGATCAAGGATGTGGCATTGGATTATTGGTTCCATACTCAAATTTTTGAGTTTTTAATTTATTGAATTATTTTCCTATGCTTTCTTACCTCTTGTAGGTTCTCACCAAACACAAAACTAATTTAAAATAAAAAAATTATATTGATGATGAAAATAATTAAATTTACTATGGTCATCCCAAGTTTGATCAAAAGGGTTTTCACACCTAATGATTTCTAATTTAATCCCTATTTGTAAAGAAAAATTGATTTTATATCCACCACCATATAAAATTGTGTTTGAATCCCCAAATTATTATAATGAATTATTGGAGATGTATCTTGTTAAATTTGGGAAACATGGAAACAATTAAAAAAAATTTATCCTGATTGATGCATCAATTGGATGGTTAAGTGTGTTTTTTTGTCAAATTTCAACTTGAAATTTGTGAAATTACATTCATAAATAATAATTTTAAGGGAAATATTCCCTGATTATTCAATCATGCATATTCACATTGATAATACCAGTGAATATGCATCAAAATCATTTAATAATTATGTCATGTCAATTGGAGTAGAATTTGAACATCAGTTACCTCATATTCTCACTCAAAATGTCATAGCTCAATAATTTATAAATTGGATTCAGATTATCATAAGTCCACTTCTCATAAAAACAAAATTGGCCAATTCATGTTATTCATGCAAAAACATTAATTCAAATAAGTCGTTGAAACTATCATGAAAATTCCCTTTTAAAATTATCATGGTCTATTTACTAAATTTTTTATATGTAAATTGTTTTTGATGTATTGTTCGTGTGCATGTAACACCCCAACAAAAAAACCTATTACCCCAAAGAATATTGAGAATTTATGTTTTATTTTATTATATATATATTATTATGTATCATGATACATTTATAGAATATTTATTCATGATTATATTTGTCAATTTTCATTTTGTTGAAAAATGATTCCAAAATTAGAGGTGGATAATCAATAAATATTAGAAGAAATATCATGGAAATAGATTAATTTTAATATCATTTTTATCATATTAATACGATTGAATAGTAATTTCAATATAATATTGATTTTAAAATTTTATCAAATTAGTTTACAGATGCATTCAATGATTCAAAATGGAGTAAACAATCATACACACACGCATATATATATATATACTATGGATGTACCGATAATATTAGATTTCTCTGATAGAAATTATGAAGGTGGTCACAATAATGTTTCCCATCCACAAATTATGTGTGGTATACCACTTGGTTCAATTTTAACACCATAATATATTAGAAAATAAAACTATGTTAGATGGCGTACAAGATACACAAAAAAAATCTTAAATGAACCAAAAAATAGGATTAATAAAATATGAAAACTTTAACCTTAATTTAAAAGGTATGAATATTTTTAACAAATTTATTAAATATATATATATGTAAATTTTCTACACAAAATAAATTTATTGATATATTATTAGTTGTTAATCAATTATTTTTAGTAATGTAATTTTATTCTTCCAAAATATTATTTCATCAGAAAGATTTTTTAGAAAGTAATATAATTAACATCTATATATTTTAGAAAATTTATTTGATAAAATCTTCTTAAATATTTTAAATATTACTATCAATATTAAATTAGGGTGTAATTGGGGGGTTTTTTGAAAAATATTGATTTCTCAGTGAATAGTGAAAAATTCGATTTTTAAAAAATTATAATTTCATTTCAATAAATTGAATTATTAAAAAGTACCATTTTTGTTTGGAAACTTATTTCATGTAAAATATTTTATATTTATATAAAATCCACTAAATAAATTTTAAATAAACTTTATATTGCATTGTAGGATAAGGTCAATTGTTTTTAAAAAAACATATTTTTTTTTTCTGAAAACTGTTTTAAAGGGCCTAATGCTTCTCCATTTTAATTAAATAAAAAAACATAAGGATGAATTATTTAAATTATATTTATATATTATACTTCATTTAATATGAATTTCAATCCATATAATTATTATTTCTAGTCATAGAGTCAATATAAAACAATATTCTTCTTGAAAAATACAGTTCTTGAAAACCTTTTTTCATCATTTATAAGGGTTTTATTTTATATTACATTCTTAATATTATATGAATTTACTTTGGTGAAATAAATTCCACATTTTTTAATAATAATAATTTATATTATATAGTAATTTTAACTTATTTTTTCTTAATAATTAATAGTGAACATAGTAAAAATATTGTATGGTTGTTATGGTTAAAATGAGTTTATCAGGGGTTAAAATAATTATATATATATGGGTTAAAATTACCTAAAAACCTATATAAATTATATTTAATGTCCATATTTCGACCTTATAACATCTAATACTTTATATTGATCCATTTTATATCATTTTTTTCATGTGAAAGGAGAGGGTGCACCATTTTCTTCTAGAATATTCAAAGTGTGACCTCGCCCCCACTTATAAAAGGCCACCCACCATCCTTTCCAATTAAAACCCCCTAATCAATAGGTTTAGAAAATACCTACCAAAATACATTTCTTTAGTAAATTAAAATTTTATATACAACCATTTTATCATAAATCCAATCTCAGAATAATTTTGGTATAATCCTAACATGGTCATTTGAAGAAGAAGTATTGTTCGTAACTGATCATTTTTGTATTTTAATATTCTCCATCCATAAAATATTAATTAACCATTGAAATATAATAAAAAAATTATCCCTTATATACATATATTATATTATGTTAATTTAATGACCAAAATCTATCCCCCTTTCCACTAAATGGGAAACAAAACTATCATTCTTCTTTACATCATATTTTCACCTCATGAACCAATTTAATTAATTTTCCATCATTTCCCCTCTCACCTAGGTATAATGATGGAATATTAATTTATATATGATATTAATTGAATATTTATCATTATTAAAATATAATATTTTATTTTATTTCATACCATTTCACTAAAAGAAAAACACTGACATTTTTCAGGGTTACTTGTGGACTACCACCTACATGAAGCGATGTGATTCTTTTTTTATCACCATATCACATGGATGATGTATAAAATTAAGCATATTTAAGGAAATATTATATTATTTATTATATTATTATTATTTTTTAATGAAAAAAATACTTTAATACATTCCATAATTATCATGGATGAATGGAAAGGTTACTAATGAACACGTACAACATATCGTCTCAATGATAGTATCAATGTTCATTTTTCATAATCTTTACTCATGGTTGGATTTAAAAGTGTAATTTATGTATAAAAGTTTTAATTATTTAATGATTATTATTCTTGATCTGATGTAATAATGATCTTTTTTTCCAATTTCAACACACTAAAGTTGTTCTGAAATAATGTACTGAATACCCTGAAAACACTCAATGTGGACATAATTGATTTAGTATTTATATATTTAATTTAATATAAATAAAATAATTTATTTAATTATAAATTATTAATACTAGAAAAGGTTCTTAATAAATTATATAATTTATATAATTTTATTATTCATGATTTAAAGTAAATACAATGAATGTCTTGACTCAAGTTAAGGGTTTCTCATCTCAATTTTACTTCTAAGAGACATATGTCATATTCATAACTTATTTTAAATGAATGGTTTATATAATGAACTTAAAGGTAATTTATTATTATTTTAATTTATATTATTTTGATTTAAAAATACATATGAGGTTATCCCTTTCATGATGTTTTGATTTAAAGATTACCAAAGTAGTAAGAGATCTCATCGCGATTTTCATTCATTTAGGAATATTTTATTATTATATATATAATTTATTTTATGGGGTTTATATATAAAGAAAATTTTTCATTTATTTCATTAATCCTAATAATTCATGTTCAACATGAATTATTTCATTCGTAGTCATTTCAGTTGAATGTTACTAAGTGGTAATGGATTTTCTTAACTTAATTTCCTTTTGTTGGGTTATAACTCTTCTTCATTGACTTCATTCTGAAATTATTATGTGTGAATTTATCTATAAATTTTTAATCATTTTTTAAAATTATTTTATTTCAATTTTCTAAAATCAATCTATCCATTTATTTACTCTCAATTATGTGATATGATCTTTGTAAGGGTTAATCACCCAAAATTCCTTTCTTTGGGACTTATATTTGGGATATTTACCTATATCATTTTTTGATGTGTATGTACTACCCATTTGAAATGTATTATTATGACTTTTATTATGTTTGTGATATTATAATTTTCATTTGATGTTATTATTTCATGGGTATTATGATTTAGTAGTTACCAAAGGGGAAAAGGATTTGTATTACAATCTCCTTTTTTCATAATTGGTAATATTGATTGTTATTTGGGGGGAATCATATGACATTATTTTCATAAACCATATATGTTTACTTATCCTATTATTAGGAATGTTTTTTAATAAAATTGTTTCCATTTCTTCTATTATTTATTAAAGATACATCAAGAATGTTTTTTAAGTCATATCGATCTTGTACTTTCATTTAGATCTGGAATCTTTCTCTTCCATATTGATGTTTTCAATTTTTTTTAAATAAATGACATTTTATAAACATAATTTATTTCATAAATACTTTTTAAATGAACATGTACTTTCATTTAAAAGGTTTTAAAGGAATTTTTTTTTGATTTTTCCCAATTGGTAAATTTTTACTTCTTTTACATAACGTTTGAAAAGAATATTTATTTTTAACATTCATAACATGAACATATTTTACCACAATCATAACCATTATTTTCCTTGAAGATTGATTTACAAGATTCCAATTTTATTTTAAAATATATTTTTCTATAATTGTTTTTGAATTTTATGTTTTAAAAAGTGATTTTTTGGTAGAAAGGTTATTTTTCTAGAGAATATTTTAATGGTCTTTTAATGGTATTTTCATTCATAAATTTCAGAAAACATTGATTTAAGCTATGATACAATAGGTATATTTGTTAATAATACCATCATAATTCTTTCACTAAATGGATTATTATTATTTCAATGATATTTTCTTTCAACCTAATTCATTTACAATAGTTAATTATGTTATGAATGGAATAAAGGTTTTTCCTAAGAGTTTTTTGATAAAATAAAATATCTATGGAAATTATTTATGTTATGGTTCTTGGTTATCATTTATATTGATGGGTGGTCATATTATAAACCAAGTATGGGTAGTTTTTTTATAAACCAAAGATGGGTGGTTACGTTACAAACCAAGGATAGGTTGGTCTATTATAGACCTCAAATTCATTAGGTATTTTAGTTGACCATATGGTTATTATATTTGTAATATTTAATTTAAGAGTGATATATAAATGATATCAAAATGATACAAATATGTTTTTTATAATTTCAAGGTTCTTTTAAGATTTCATTTATCAATATTAACATCATATGACTCATGATTATTTAATATTATGAATCTAATCATTATTTAAGATTTATGACCTGTTTTTTATCAACCCACCCCCATATAGCCTAGATACCATGCCATATATCAATTATATTGTAATGAATACAAATAATCAATTCTCAAAGGACCAATTAGTTTATTAGTCTTAGAAAACCAAATAAATAAATGAGTCTTCTGTTACAAATTAATAACCTAATTACAAAAAAAATTTCCTTCAAAACAAATAGATAAATAAACTGCTTCAAGGATAAGTCTCATCTAGATAATAATATTTTTATATATATCTTTCATAATATGCTTCATGGATACCTAAGGAATGAAACATAATAAGGGTGATCTAAAATGATCAGCTAGGGGAAAATATAGCGGAAACAATAATGAATCAATTATAATGGTCGATATGGATAGGTAAATAACTGGACACACATTCCATATAAATAAAAAGATATGGAAAAAAATATTTCAAGGTAATAAAATTAAACACATGCCATCTAGATAAATTAAAATGAAATTTATCCATAAATATATCGATGAAAAATCTTATGGATAAATAATAATAGAATTATCAATAAAGGAAATGCTTATTTTTCAGATGAAATGTTTCCCAGGAACATGATACCTTTACCATCAAAGTATAGTTTAACTATTCCAATTTTTAGAACTAATTCATCCCATGGCAGTACTGATGCATCGAGTGGCTTTCATTCACTGGTCTCCAACCCTTAGGTATTTCGTTAAATGGTCCCCAACCCGTGATATGAATGTCCAAAGCATTCTGCATATATCAACTAAATAATGATCCTTATCAAATATTCGTACTGAATAAATTATATGGACATATCAATATTTCCCAAAATAATTAAATAAAACTCAATGTTTATACCTTATGTAAAATGGTATACGACTTAGGCAGTATTAATGTACATAAAAATGAAATGGGTAATTTTTGGGAAATTCATTGTTCAATATTCATAGGAGATTGAATATTTTAAGGGGACTAAAAAATTGATCAATGAAGTGAATGTGAATACTGCCATTTTCCAAATAAATCCTAAACCATCCAGTTGAATAATATGGATGGTATCAATACAAAATACCCAAAAGTGGAGTAAAATTAAGGGTTTTTGTCATTGATAAAATAAAATAATATATTTTAAAAATATTCTTGATGAAAATATCATTTAATTTTTAAAATATTTTAAATTTAAAATTAATTTTTAAAAACAATGAGAATGAGGCCTCAAATAAATGACAGCGAATAAATACATACATGTTGTATAAGGAAGGCAGAGTATTCCTTTTGTATGGAAAAAGGATAAAAAATATTTGATTTGGAAAGATACAATGAGATTACATTTAAAAGATATGTAAAAGGAAAAATGTGTAAAATATCCTTTACAAAATAATTCAAAAATCATTTTTAATACATTTTAATAAAACATGGTTTAAAAAAAACAGGTTCTCTGACTAATGGGAGAAATAAATTCGGGATTTCTTAAAAACAATTTATAAAAAACATTGAGTACCAAATAGAGTAAAATGGTACTGATGCATTAAAATGCTCATGAATAACAAGATTAGAATGAAATAGATTATTTAGAAATTGTCATACAATTTCCTACAATATAAATTCCATTGAAATGTCATTAAGATTTGTCTTTAGCAATATAATATTTAAACATTCCAAAGTGTCCCATTCCACAGTGAAACATTTTTAAATCATAAAATTGATGAAAGAATAATATTAAATGATCATATTAAATACCATGAATTAAAATTAGTTTTTTATATATAGTTTCAATTGAAATTTATAAACTATAAAAATGGAACTAGGTTCATTATAATAGAATGTGCCTCAATGAAATAAAAATGAGAGGAAATTCATTATAAATGAATCGAAGGATCAAAAAGTGATAATCATAAAATTAAAAATATAAATACAATGAATATAATAGGTTTAATGATATTATATTTCAATGTATCATTACATACACCATATATATATACACTAAATTAGGTTCATAACAATAAATTAGGCCTCAAGGAAAGAAAAGTGAGGTAAGAATTCTTTACCTTGTGTTTCCTTTTGGGTGAACATCCTTTAAATTCATGTATAACAAAATTATGTTTATTTTATAATTTATTAATTACCTTTTTCATGTTTACAATTATTTTATTTCACTTATTTCCTTGTTATATAAATCTACTTAAAAGATTAATTTTACATAGGGTGTTTTTGACCAAGTTCAGTTTATGTGTCAAAACAACTATTTTTGGTCAACTAGGTTCAAATGGTTCATTATATAAAACCTACACAATAATAAAAATTACCAAATTATAACATTTATACATCAAATATACTTTTAAAATCAGTCATTAAATATGGTTAGGAAAAATTAATAAATGTTACAATCATAGAGAAGGTAGGTCATACGAATGCATGAGTAACGTTTCCTTTTTTCAAAGGTCATTTTGGACAGAAGGAAAGTAACAAAATATATTTCCATAATGATAATTATATAATAAATAACATTTTAATTAATCATATATTCTTATATATATAATTATGTGATGTAAAATCAATCATGTCATGTCAAGGAGGTGGTAGTCCACATGTCCACAAAAGACATTATCTCTTTTAGAGTGTGTAAAAAAGTGATAATGAAAAGTATATATATATATATATATCCAAAAAAGTAATTATTTAACTAATATAATATAATTTTTTTTTATTTCTAATTTTTTAAATTCAAATGATACTTTTTACGTTCCCTGTTTAGTGTGAACGAATCAAAATTCTTTGAGGGGGCTGTAGTCCACACTTTCTCAAACGATGTTATCATATTAACATAAAATGGAATGTATTAAAGTTAGGTGTATTAAGAGTATTATAGAATTATAAAGACACAATAAATTTCATATATAATACATATAAATATAATGCTCATTATAATGTCACAGTGAGAGGCGGAATGGTAAAATTGAACAATCATCGTTTCATGAGGTAGTAATTTTCCATACACATAAACACTATATTCATGAAACATTAGAGAGATTTGTGTGTAATTTATGGACTAAATATTAACATAAAAATCCTAATATCTCTAGGATATAGATATTTTTATACAAGAATATAAAAATATATTTTTGGGGGTTGGATAATGGAAAAGAAACTAGAGTGATTGAGAAAAGAAATTACTTTTTGATTATGTAAGATCTTTTGGTTTAAAGAAAAAATAATCCATAGAAGGTATTTTTCTCAATGGGGGGATTATAGGTTAAGGGTAGGGATGTTGGGAGGCAATTTTTCTAGAGAATTTCCAAAATTTATAGGTTTTAGAGGTGTGAGGAATGGGTAGAGGTGGTGGCCTTTTATATGGAATGAAAAGGACTCACTTGGTATTCTTGAAAAGAAGTCATGTGTACACATGTTCTTACCTACACAAAGTCATACCAACCCACTGAAACTCGTTAATGTAAGGTTCATGTCCAAAATATTTTTTTAGAATTGGTTTTCAGAATTTGAATAGGTCATTTGGGCCCTTAAACATAGGTTTCTAATTAATTTTTATGCTTAATTACTCTTTAATCACTATAATAAATTTTAATCACATTCAGTAATATTTTTAAAAAAAATTAAGTTTATATAATTAGAAAAAAAATATTATATTTATTATAATGGTGTATTTCATATTTTCAAAATCCAATCATAGAAGTGGCCAATTTAGGATTAATGCTAATATCGTAGACAAATGGATTATCTGGTTTTAATAGAAGAATATACAAAAGATTTTTATGGTTTAATATTCAATTTAAAAAGGTAAATTAATTATAATGAAATAAATTTTCATATTATATTTATAATTTATCTGATGTTACATTAATAAAATTATAATATAATTGAACATTAATAATTAATTAAATGAAATTGATTTTTTTAACAAAAACGTAATATTTTTGACTATTCACTTAACAAGAAGCTTCTCAAAAAATCACATAAATTCATCCTAAGATAATTTTGACATTATTAATTATAAAATAAAGTATATATTATCAAATTAAAATAATAAAAGTGTCAAAAATTAGATTTATAATATGTTTTCCATTAAATTGTGGTAAAATGCCTAAATAAAAATATAGCTCTTTATGTGAAATATTGGGTTTTCTCATATCTTATTCCTACCAAATATATTGTATCAATATAAAAAATAATTGGTTGAATATGTAACATATTTTTTTCATTAATATCACTCAATAATTATAATTAATTTAATCTATTATGGTAAAACAACTATGTGAACGTAAAAATAGTTTTTTATAAAAATAACCTTTTAAATATTCAATTGGTTCTTATATTCATTTATAATTTATTTGTAACCAAAGATTTAGTTGTGTACGCTATATACTTAAAAAATTTAGTTAATACTATTCATAACGGATTTGTTATATCTTATTATATTAAATAATAATGTTTTAATTACATATTGTGTCTCGATAAGACTCAATTTTGCGTATAAATAATGCCATCGAAGAAGGTCGCTTTTGTTTGTAACTCAAGATATAGATGAAGGTATCTCTTGCATGTAACAAAATCCAACTCGGTGTTTCATGCCTTGAAATAAATATAATCTCATTGAAATAGTAAATATATTATAAATTATATGAGTATTATATTACCTTATTCACTTGATGTCACGTGTCGAACAAGATATTGAATACAAGATTCTTACATTTTTTTGGGCGTCACATTCTCCACACATTATTTAAATTGTGTCCGCGGAATTTAAAATCAATCATGGTGATATATTTTGTGATACTTCCTATGTTTGAAATACCACATCGTGATATGGGTTCATAATTCATCCTCTATAAAAGAGGGAATGTAATGTTCATAGGTCACATGGATTACCATGTAACAGTAGGAGAACATTAGTTGAAGGTAGAGATGCGTACTTGGAGTAAAAGCATGAATATTTATAATGAGTGAATGAGGTCATCAATCAAAAACAATTATATGGTAAATGGGAAGTTCATGGTCTCAAATCCATAAATCATATAATATTTTGAAATCCATCTGTTGAACAAAAAATTATATATTAGCAACACATTTTTATTTCAAAGTCATTTTACCAATTTTGGTTAATTCTTTTAGTGGCAGATAATATAACAAAATATTCATAATTGATAGGATTCAATATCATATGAACAATCATAACTTTTTTTAGTGCTCCAATCAAATTTTAATTCATCCCTTTACTACCAAAAATTAGTTAACAACAATGAATTTTTTATGCCTGAATCACTAAAAGAAACTTATAAGGGGTCGTACGGCCTAGAAAAGAGTGGCAGGTCTTACTATTTTTCTTTAACAATCTCCAAAAATAAATACGATTCATAAATTCATTTGTAATCCTCAAAATTGTTAATACTGGTTCATCATTAATAATTATTCATTAAATTTATTAACTAAAAACAACGAAAATTATCAGGGAAATTATGTATGTCAATGTTTGGCATGAAAACCTAATCATCCTTTAGTGATGGGTTCCTGTCTGGTGACTTTTCGAGATTTGATTGGTTGTTACCTGACATATAGGTTGTCTATTTCTAAAACCATATTAATATAACTTCCAAATATAAATATGATGGAAATACTTGAAATTATGTTAATCTCTAAATATATTTTTAACTATGGTTTTCAATACAACCTCAATACATTAACACCTCATCCATTTTATTTCCACAAAGGTCCTTCCTTGGTCTAGGGTTTATCTATAATATCATTAGTTGGATTTCTAAATCAGGAAAATTAATCATAAATCTAAAACACCAAGGGGTTGACTTAGGTTACTTATTATGTATCCAAATCCTTCATAATGGTTTGTAAAGAAAAAGTGGATTATCATATGAATATCCCCCGAGAGTGTCAGATTAGGTGTGTGGTAAGGCATGTTGTCATGTACCAGGTTACCCTGAGTCAAGCCCGGAACTCCTTGTCATATTTTTTACTCCTAGGTACATTTGTGCCATAACCACGTCCACTAGTACTATTGAGATAGGGATTTATTAATAACAATACCCACATAATCTATAATTTTCAAAAAATATATCGTTTTTATATATAATTCTTCAAATTCTACCTTATTGTTATGTTTCTTAATTTAGGATTTACTAAATCAAGTTCCCAAGGTTGTTAATAAACTTCCTCTAATACCAACTATAGAGACCCAACCCTAGATATCTCATAACCAGTGTCTTATATCAATTACATTAGAATGATTACAAGGAATTAATCCCCGAATGACCTATCATTTTATTAGTCATTGTAAACTAGATACATAAATGAGTCTTGTATTATAAATGAATACACAGATTACAACATAATTTTTTCCTTCTAAACAAAAACAATATATGAAATACTTCTAGAATAAATATAATCCATCTAGTAGAATCCCTTCATATCTTTCATAGTATCATTCTAAGTTCCTATGGAATGAAAAATAATAAGGGTGAGCTCAAATTCTCAGTATGTGATATTATAGCATAAGAAATAAGGAATCAATGATAATAGTCAATAATGAAAGGTAACTAATTTGACACACATGCCAAGAAAATAACAAGATAAGGAAAAAATAAATATTGAAAGGTATAAAACTGAAACACCTGCCTTCTAGATAAATTCAAATGAAATGTATCAATAGATATGTCGATGAAAAATCTCGTTGATAAATAATAACAAAATTCTCAATGAAGGTAATGCTTATTTGTTTGATACCATGTTTCCCAGTCACATGATATCTTTAATGTCAAAATATAGTTTAACCAATCCAATTTTCACAACTAATTCATCCTATGAGACTGCTGATTCATCAAGGGGCTTTCATTCACCAGTGCCCAGCTAGTAGGGAATTCCTTAAATGGTCTCCAACCAGTGTATTGAATGTCAAAATCATTCCACATATATCAATTAAATAATATTCCTTATCAAATATCATTATTGAAAATATTATATAGATATTTCAAAATTTCCCCAAATAATCAAATAAATGTCAAAGTTGACATCATATATAAAATGGTATATGGTTTTGGAAATAATAATATCCATGATAAATTAAAATAATAATTTAGGGGAAATTCAATGTTCAATGTTCATAAGAGATTAAATATTTAACGGGTTCTAAAAAATTGATAATGGAAAATAATGGTAATAAAATCCATGTCCAAATAAATCATAGACCATCTAGAGGATGATAATTGATGGTATCAATATAACATAGTCCAAACTAGTGTAAAATAAATGGTTGTTGTCATTGATGAAATAAAAGAGTATCTTCTAAAAATATTCATGTGGAAAATATCCATTACTTATGAAAATATTTTTTAACATATTTATTTTTAGAAACATTGATATATATGCTTAAATGAAATTATAGTGGATAAATCCATACATGTCGTACGAGGTAAAAAGAATATTTCTTTTGTACGACAAAATGTTAGAAAATGCATTGTTTGGAACGTAACGAGAAGATTCTTTTTAAGACATTGGAAAAAGAAAAAAGGTAAAATTGTATTTACCAAGTCATTTAAAATAATTTTTGAAAATATTTTAATAAAACATGGTTTTTAAAAGAATACAGGTTCTCTAACTAATGTGAGAAATAAAGTCCAGTCTTCTTACAATGATTTTCTAAAATAATTTGAGTACAAAATAGTTGAAAAATGGTACTAATACTTGAAAATGGTCCTGAATAAATAAATAATAATGAAAGGTATTATTCAAAAATGTATATATAATTTCCTTGAATGGAAATTATATTGAAATATTATTAGTATTAGTCTTGAGGAAAATAATATTTAAACATTACAAAGTGTCTCATACCACATTGAAACATTTTTAATTCATAATACTCATTAAATAATAATATTTAATTAATGTATTAAATAATATGAATTAAAAAGAATTAATTTTATATAATTTATGTGGAAATGTATACACTATATGAAATAAATCATGTGCATAATAATATAATGTGCCACAGTAAAAGGAAATTGTGACGAAATCTATCACATCTAAATCAAAAGACTCAAAAATGATAATAATCAAATGAAACATCTAAATAAGATGAATATAATATGATTCATGATATTATATGTCAATGTTTAAGTATTTTCACCATATATATAAAATAAATTATGTGCACAATAATAAATAATTCCTCATAGAAAGAAAAGTAAGACAAGAATTCATTTCCTTCTATTCCCTTTCAGGTGAAGATACTTTAAATTATTATATATTAAACTAATGTTTATTTTCTACTTTCTACATAACCTTTTTCATGTTTATAATTAAATTTATTTCACTTATTACCATGTTTTTTATATCTACTTAAACAATTAATTTTACGTCTGGTGTTTTTTACCATGTTCAGTTTATGTGTCAAAAAAACTATTTTTGGTCAACTATGGTCATAGGGGTCATTATATAACATCTCAAGAATAATAACCATGAAATTATTATCATATTTATACATTCATGACACTTGTAAAAAAATTCATTAAATATGGTTATGAAAATTTAATTAACATTACAATCCTAGAGATAATAGGTCATACGTAAGTATGAGTAATGTTTCCATTTTCAATAGTCATTGTAGAAATAAGGTAAGTAACACCATATAATTATTTAATGATCATTATATAATAAATAACATGTTATTAAATCATATATCTTTATATATATAATTCTGTAATGTAAATGGAAATATATCAGGTCGATGAGCTGGTAATCCACACATCAACGAATGATGTTATCTCTTTTAAAGTGTGTGAAAAGGTAATTATTAAAATGAGATATATATATATATCAAGAAAGGTAGTTATTTAATTAATATAATATATATTTTGAGTATGTATCATATGTTTAATTATATCCATCCTTTATACATTACATGTTTAGTGTGAATGAATCGCAATGCTTTGAGGGGGTTGTAGTCTATAGTTCCACAAACAATGTTATCATATTAATGTAAAATGGAATGTATTAAAGTTTTTTGTAATAAAGGGATTATATGAGTGTAAATAAATAATAAATATAATAAATAATATTTATATATATATATATTATCCATCCTAATGGACACTATGAGAGGCGAAAGGGGAAATTGAACAATCTCCTTTTCATGAGGTGGTAATTCACCATACGAAGAAAAACTATGTTTATTACCCATTTGATGAAGTTGTGTATAACTTTAGGTATAAATACATGTATAAAAGCATCATAGTATCTCATGGATACTTTTTTCATTGAATAATAAAATAAAAGGAGATTTTAAGGGGTAGGATAATAGAAAGGAAACTAGGGAGATTATGAAAAGACATTACCTTTTAATCTGGTATCTTCTTTTCGTTTAAACCCAAAGGAATCCAAGTAAGGTGTAACACCAAAATTAGGGATTATATATATAGGTTAAAAATGTTGGGATTCCATTTGGGATGATATTTTATGATCATAAGTGGTTGGAGAGGTCTGAGGAATGGGTAGATGAAGTGGCCTTTTTTGGGAAGGAAAAAGACTCACTCGGTATTCTTGAATAGAAGTTAGGTGTACACATTTTATTACCTAATAAAAGTAATAAAAAAACCAAAACTCATTAATTGATGTTTAATTGGTGAAATATTTTCAGAAAATGGGTATTTACTTGTGTCTCGGTCATTTGGGCTCTTAAACATAGGGTTATAGTCTATTTTAAGCCTAATTTCACCTTAATCTTTGAAATTAATTTTAATCACTTTCACTAATCATTTTTTAAAAGAATTATTTTTATGCATTTAGGGAAAAAATATTATTTTTATTATATTAGTTTATTTTATATTTTAAAAAATTAAATCACAGGAGAATCAAAATTTTGATTTAGACTAATCTCGTAGAAAGATGAATTAACTAGTCATAGTAGAAAAATGTTCAAAAGATTGTCATGTTTTTATATTCAATTTAATATTTTTAATTGATTATAAGGAACTAAGATGTATTAATAGATTTATAATTTATCAAATTTAACTTTTAAAAAATTTATAATATAATTTATCATTTGTAAATATTTAAACAAAAAGGTATTTTAAATTTAAAATGCATTATGTTTCTATATTCTCTAAAAAATGTTGTATCTAAAAAAATCATAAAAATCATTCTAAGATAATTTTGACATTATGAATTAAAAAATAAATTTTATTTTATAAAATTAAATTAATAAAAATTTCATAATTAATATTTAATATAGTATCTCTATTAAAATGTTGTAAAAATGCCTAAATAAAATTTTAGGTTTTAATATGAAAAATTGGGATTACACTTATCTTATATTACAAAATATATTGGATGGATAAAAAAATAATTTATTTACTTTGTAAAATATTTATTACATTAATATCACTCAATAATTGTAATTAATTTAACCTATTAGGGTAAAATAACTTTGTGAACATAAAAATAGTTTTCAAAAAAATATCTTTTTTACTATTAAATTATTACCAATATTCATTTATTATTTATTTGTAACCAATTATTTAATTTTCTAAACCATATATTTTAATTAGTTAGTTAATATTATTCATAAAATCTAGTTTATATCTTATTATATTAAATAATAATGTTTTGGTTTTAGATTTTTTTCTCAGTATGTATGAATATGGCGTATAGAGTAGCCATCGATGAAGGTTGCTTTTTCGTGTAACGCAAGCTATAGAGGAAGGTCCATCGTACATGTAACTCAAGACGACTTGGTTTTTCGTGCATTTAAATACATAGAATATATATTATATATTAAATATATTACAAATTATACATGAATTATATTACCTTACGAGCTTATTGTCACGTGTCATACATGATATAAAAAATAAGGTTCTCACATTAGTTTTTTGGGGTGTCACTTGTTTCATAACTAATGATACATGTATTGATGGGTTTGATTTAACATATTTTATACTCATGAACTTTTATTATTTAATCACATCCATATTCTCTTCTTATGATCAAAGGTGAAATTCAATTTTTAATGCTTTTGTTTACTCATACTAAACATTTGATCGCACACTTAATATATTTCATTTTCCCTAGGTTATGAAGAATTATGATGAAATTATTTGTGTCTAGAAAGGTTTATATGGTAATAAATATTATTAGATATATTCAAAACATAATATTAAAGATAAAAATCTTGGTATAGTGTGAAATATATTCCCTTGAAGTCAATGGTATTTATTATGTAATGTTTTTTCAAAATTATCTAATACTATAAACATAAAATGTCCTTTTGTATGTAAGTGATACAATATATCCTTTATCTGTTTTATGTTTTTGATAACAAATTTTTTTCACATACATCAATATCAAAGCCAAAATTTTGAAGATATTTTATTTGTCACCAGATTTGGGAGTGTAGGTTCATGGTTGTTATATTTGAAGATAAAAATATTCATTGATTTAAAGGAAACAAACCATTTTTGGTAAAAAAAATAAATGAACTTGTGGATAATGTAAATTAACTTCATCAAGAAATTAATTAACAAGACAATTTGTATAAAGTTAATGAATTTAATTTATATAAAATTTCAACAAATATTACTAATACCTAAAGATGTTGGATGCAACATCCTGGCCCACCTCGCCTATATGCCGGTGGTCAGACCAGTGGGTTAAATGACATCGATAAAATATCCTTGAACATCATAGGTTCCCTACTAGTAGTGAGTCTCAAGGGTGTGTCTATCTGGATACTATTCCCTTGGAGATCATAGTATTCACAATTATTAACAATATATAATAAATAGGGGAATCATAAAAAGAACAGACAGCTGTAGAAATGGTAATAACTAATTGAAAATGAAATGAATGATAATAATTAACAATTTAATAAAATTTTCCAATGATAGATTATAAAATAGATTAATTCATGACATGTTACTGATACATGATGGAATATAGTAAACAATATATCATGATTTCAATATAGTTCAATTATAAAGAAAAGATAGAAAATCCCAACGGGTTATCTCCATGAGCATCCAAGGATACACCCTGGTCCATTTCTCCTAACTCCCAGGTATAAGAAATATAGAAAACAACCTAGATTCTGAAAATATAAGGACTACTCAGGTTCCATGGGTATCCATGTAAGGTGTGAGATATTAATCTCTTTAGGTTAACGCATGCAGTATCTAGCCCAATCCAAAAAATGTTATATACATTAAGAAGTGTGTCACATAAAATAAATACAAGTTGATAACAATTTAATAACATCCACATGTACTGTGTTCCTAATAGACACCCATCCCATACCAATTTCATTGTCCTAAGATGAAAATTTGAAAATTATAGTTGATCAAGGAAGGATATATAAACAAGGTCCAATAGTAACCTGTAAAACCAAGGAAGGCAGATCCCAAAGATTGTTCATTATATTGGGGTCTAAATCTCATATCATCACATAAGTAAACTTATAAAGTAAGGAAAACATCACAAGTGCAATCAAAATACATAACAATAAATAAGGATTAATCTCATGAATTTTCATTTAAAACCATCAATTTAAAAGGTGGAGTCCAATCCCATCCCTAATGTATCGCTATGGAGCATCCATTCAAAATATCGAGTGCCACCAAGCCCATCCAAGGTGATCCTTTCGAAAGTCAATGTATCCCACATTTAAGGTAACTATGATTCTATCCTTGGTATCTCATGTAAGTGACTAAGTATAAATCAAGGCTTGGTAGAGCCATCTTTCTAATAGTTATGTGCTCAATTACCCCATAGGGAACCGATATCACCCAAAAGTATGATAGAAATCTTAGGGGATCCCTTTACTAGTGATCCTAAAACATCACTTCCCAAGTGTGCCATGTTATATACTTTCGATTGTGGAGAGTCCAATAGTGGGTTCTTAATATTGGACCCATGTTCTCTCCTTGGACCAATTTCATTTAAAATATCAAGAGAGGAAACTATCACAGAGAAATCAAGGTATGAGGCTTAAGCTACATGGTATAAGAATTACATAATTGCATGTAAATACATGAAAATAAATTTCATAATATAAAAACATTAAAAAAGGAATTTCATGTGGTTCTAGCCACTAAAAAGGGAATAAAAATTAATTAAACTTGCATAATAAAAGAATTATAAACACGACATGTGGAATCAATGTGCCTCTTAATAATATTTCATCAATGAAATTTCATCAACTCTAGATATCAAGATAGACCAAGTGTCACAATCCATCCTAACCATTTAAAAGGCTCGATCAAGGAGAATCAAACAAGGAATAATATGTTCATTAATATTCAAGGTGCTGATGTAGCTTGAAATGAGTAATTTTTCATGTATTTAAAATTTAATTAAAATAATCCTCAATTATTCCATAAGTAGGAGGCACCATACATGGGATAAAATATTTTTTTTCAATATTAGGAATTATGAAGAGGGAACCGATTCATAATTTAATTCTCGTTAACCAATTTAAGGAATTACTAAGGTGTCACACATGACCCATGTAAATTTTCTACATTTTATATAATGAAACCTTAGGCCATTTTGGATCACTCAACCAAAGGGGTGGACTAGAGGAAAGGAAAACACCCCAAATAATTTTATCTATCATATAAGGTTACAATGGACATGATATAACAAATCAAATAATTTAATAAATGATAACAAGGCATTGCTGGATGGTTTCAGTGAGTGGCACAACGACACAACATCAAATAAGCGACAAAGTAAAGGGGAAGAGGGTACATGCCTATGCTAATAATTATAAATAATAGTCAGTCCATGAACATAGGATGTTTCTTGTCCCATATATCATTTTTTCACTGGAAGAAACTTCATTTAGAAATAACCCAAAGGGCCATGTATAACCATGACATAAAACTAGAATAGGTATTATACAATACTGAAGAACTTAAGAAGAAAAACCAAGAAACATAAATAAAAATAAAATATTATTGTGAGTTTCCATAGACAACGGACCTGAACAGAGGGGTTTTGTTATAATACCATGACTTTTTTTCAAACAAGTCATTTAATAAGATTAAAATTTTATTCAAAACAAATATCAACATCATTAATTAAATGAAATGGAAGTGTGGAAGTAAATAAATTGATTAATTAATTCACTATTAAACTTAAGGGGTTATGGAAAGGGATCCTACCATATTGTGGAATTAATTTAATACCTCCCACTTGATATAATTGGTGTAGACCACTTGTAACCGTCCACACACGTGCATGCACATACCTTCATATATATATACATATATATAAGTATATATATATATATTTATCTCTTAATCCAATGTATGTGTTCCCCATGCTATGAGGTAACACGTACATAGAATATATGTATATATATATATTCATATCGAGGTATATTTATGCATTCTCAAAAAAATTGGTCAAAACCCACTACATCCATTAATAGAAAATCAAAATTAACGCATCAAGGACATAAAAG
Organism: Viscum album; assembly: GCA_963277665.1. Taxonomy (NCBI): domain Eukaryota; kingdom Viridiplantae; phylum Streptophyta; class Magnoliopsida; order Santalales; family Viscaceae; genus Viscum; species Viscum album. The sequence goes on from OY728151.1 coordinate 1,833,295,599, forward strand.
CCTAAATTTAATTACTAGGGACTCATAAACACCATAAGAACCTAATTTAAAAGTTATGGAACCAATTAAAAAGAATAAAACCTGACCTAGGATGGTGGTGGCGAACTAAAACAAGTCGAACCACCTCAACTTTAATGGAGGTTGTCAGAACACAAATGAACAAGACCCAAGGGATCTTCTACCTAACCAAACATTAAAGGGAAAACCCAAAAAATTAGTTTATACTCCAGCTATGGTCAGATATACATATAGGGGTGACCAAGGGGAAAATCAGTTGAGAATTGGATGGGATAATGAAGAGATGACCATACCTTGAAGGATTTGTGGACAAAGCAATGAAAATCGTCCAAAAATTGGAGAATGAGGGAGATATGAAGATGGAAGCCATTCACGTGAAGAGGCAGCTGCGAAAAGGGTGTTGTGTGATTAAGGGGTTTGGCCCTGTGTGTCGCACTGTTGGAGAGTAATATCCATAGAGGGTTTGCATTATTGGGAGAGAGCCCAATGGGACTGGTCTTGCGGTGCATGTAAGGGGGAGGAGGGTCTAGTGTGTAGACCTCCAGGGGAAGGAAGGAAGAATATGAAACCCCTTATGGGTTTCCTAAAAATATAAAACAAATAATTAAATAGAAACCTAAAAAATATAATGATGATAATAATAATAATCATCATCATCATCATAATTATTATTATTATATTAGTATTATAAAACATGTATTTATTATTAATTTTTTCATTTAAATATCAGTAATTTATTTTTTATTTCAACTTGAATTTTATTAAATTAATTTCTTTTTTTTAAACACATACCATGTTATAACTATCAAAAAAGTGTTTTGATAGTCTGTTTTAATAATGTCTCATTTAGAAAGCACTAAAACCTTTTAATTCTACTGAAATTTTTATTCTGAGTCAAAATGAGGAACATTACAATGGAATTGAGTAAAGACAATTATTGACTGAATATTTTAATTAATTATAGATCGTGAAATTATATTTGAGTTTTAGGAACCAAAAAAGGTTAATAGAAGTAAATATTTACATTATTGGGATTAATGAAAAGTTTTATTCAAATATAAATTAAACTAAATTGATAAACAAGAGTTTTTTTGGTTGATTTTGAAAACCAATAAAGGGATTAAAGCCTTTTGTTATAGATGGGTGTTTTTGAGAATGATAAATGAAAATAATGAATTTATGAGACATCAATCAAAACTGGTTTCTCAATTCATATCACAAATACTCATGATTAATTATAATGAAACATAGTCACTTATAATGGATTATATAACTTTTTGATATATTATGATGTTTATTATACATGAAAAACCATAATTACACCTCATGGATGTTGTGACTTCATACATTTATGGTAATATTAATAATTTTTTTACATTGAAATCCTAGAATGATTCATAATAATGGAAAAGTATTATAGAATTTAAAATCCATATTTATTTAAGTTTAGTAAACCACTATATGGATTAAAACTGTAATGGCACGGACCCACCTTCTCCATTAAATTTCCAATTCTAGTTCTTGGGACACCGTGGACGTAAGTACAGAGGGCATCATGTCAGTGGCAGGATGTCACCATGGTGTCAGCCATCGGTGTGTCACTGATCCATGTGACACTAATTGGTTTGTCTCCAATCTGTGTGTCACCGATCAGTGCCACATAGGCTTGTCGGGGTTTTCCTTCCCTATTTTTCCTGTAATGGAACTTTTTAAGTGTTTTAATCTTTTGAAGTGTTTCAAGGCCGTTTTTAGCCCTATAAACAATGTTTTCAATCCCCAAAGAGTGGGGCGACCCTCAACGGAATAGTTTTTCCCCCTTTAAATGAAATCCTTTAATGAAAAACTATTATGGCCACCTCTCCAATGATAATTATTAAATAACAATTAATTCCATCATCTGTAACCATCCAACCTTGTGGTGAAACCATGATCTACCTTTATGGTTGTTTAAGATTTGATATCCCATTACTCCATGATCTCAAACTTTTAACGTATGGGAATTCTATCTTCTTCGTGACCAGTCTCTTTTTTTCCATGGTGCGTTTGGAGTCCCCCTTCCTGAGGATAGTGGTGTGCCTATGCTGGAGCATTTACTGCTCACTCTTGGAGTCCTCAGAGTTCCTCCCATGCATGTCATGCATATTCAGTTCTTGGTACATGGAGAAAAACATCGATCATTGCTCATCCATGTAGTGTTTTTCCTTTGTCTCTATTTTCTATGCATCATCTGGGGTCAGTATTATGATTTTTCCTTCAGGTATGGATGAAACAAAACCTTAATAAAGATAATAAATGTTTTTTAAAGAATGATGGGTTGTGTTTGATGATGATGAGGTACCCTTTTACCCTTTATTATATGTTGTGAATTGTATAAGATTATGTCCATTGAAAATCATGGTTGTTGGTTGTCCTTTCATGTGCACTAATGAACCTATGGTTTATGGATAATTCTTTTATTGAATGGATGTAACACCGAAAATGGTTAATCACATAAACTCTGTTGATTAAATGGATTCTGAATGAATAATAATCCTTGTGTGATCACCCTAGTTAACCAAACAGAAATAAAGAAATTAATGAATGGTGTGTTTGAATCTAGAAACTCCCTTGCTCTATCTTGGTAATGTGTGTGGTTGTTCTTATTGATGCTTGTGGGGTGACTTGGATATGGATGGGATCCCCTATTATGCAGTTGTTGGTTTGTGGATCTGAGGCCATGGGATCCATATGTTGGGGCTTGGTTTTGTTCTAGTACTTTGAGGGATCTCACAGATCCCTTTTTTTGTTGTGACTTTACAAGAGAACTGGGTGTGAATGCTTAAATTGTTGCTTGGACGTTTTCCTTGGGTTGTGTATATTCCATTTAATTTCTTAGTAGTGAAGAGTTATTTAAATGGGATCACGTGAATATGGTAATAAGAATTTACTTAGTGGGGAATTGTTTTTCGGGAATGAGTTGTCACATAGTTATGGATGTTGTTCTTTTTATGAATGAATAGTAACAAGGGTGTTTGTGTATCGGATGGCTTTGGAACCCCTATGATGGTATGAGTGCTTGCTTACCTGTATGTATAATTCAGTTCTTAGGGTTCTTATTCGTGACCCACCCAAGTTGATCACTTCATTCCGAACACCCCCATTTCAAGGGGGGTTTTTTTCACAACACTCCTATGAGTCGCAAGTTATTAACTCCTTTTTGGCTCCATTTCCTGAGCAGGGTAGGACTCTACGAGTAGGTAGTGATGGACTGAGGTCCATTAGAGCCCATGATTATTTGGTCAGAATAGTTGTGTTGGTTGGCCTATGTGTGTGTGGGAAGTTTGTTTCCCACGTGTCTTCGGGATGACGCCCGTGTCTCTTCCGTCATAGCAGTAGTTGTTCAGGCCCTGGTGTCTTCAGGCGTGGTTGTAGTTGTTGTGGCCTAGGTGTGTGCGGGAAAGGATTTGTGTTGTTGTTGTGGCCCAGGTGTCTATGGGCGGTATGTGTAGTTGTGGTAGCCCAGGTGTGTGCGGGCGGGGAATGGCAGTGGGACTATGGTGAGAATGGAGGGGGAGGTCTGATACATACGACGTCTTCAATAACCACTGGGAAAGTGGTGTGGGGTACCCAAACATCGATGTGTTATTACTATTACTCTACTTGACTTGTGTTATTTGGGGAGTGTGCATTGGTGTTGTTTTGGTGGATAGGTTCCTTGCTAGGTGCTTTGGTTGTCTAATTTCTCGCGTGGTTTTATAATTCCTCCCCACTTGTGCACGAGGGATTTTGGTTTTTCCGGCTGTGTATACCGGTATACTCAACCTACATATATAAAACTAATTTCAAGATTCTAGGAGGTCTTCGGGGACAGTGAGGGATTATACTAGTTCGGACGTTAGGACCATTAAAGTTCTTCGATTATTTTATTTTTCTACTTTCTTGTGGAGTTTTCTTGTATCTTGTACTACTTATTATTGGAACATGCATATGGGAATGGATTGTTTTGGATCTTCCTTTACATCTAGTTTTGGTGTTTTCTAGATTTTACTATCTTATCTCCCGATCATACTAAATAAAAAGGGTAATGACTTCTATTTTACATGTGATTCTATAACCATGGTGCTAGTCACCACTCCAGGGCCTATTGAAGGCGTGTCTCAGGGGTCAGTGTCTCTCCTTCAACTTGAGAATGGAAGGTTCTGGCAGTCTACTACCCCTTATCTCATATTGGTAAAGTAAGGTTGTGACACAAACTTTCTAGGTATATGTGGTATAACTATATAAAGGAATATTTAATTATATAAGGTTATAAAACTGATCCAATTTACACATGTGTCTTTATTAAATAGAATATATCTAAATTTATAACCCTTTCTATAAACATTAAAAATTTTAATATTAGCGGGAATATTGTTGAACTATCCAAGGAGGTTGATTATTGAAAGAAAAAAATTGAAATAAAAGACTTTGTAATGAAACAATTATTCCTTGGATTATAGATTGAACATCTTAAAGGTAAAATTATTGTTCATCAATGTTGATATATTTTATAATTCCTAAAAAGGATAAATATTTAAAAATAACATCCATTGTGTAAACCGGTGTTTGTATTAAAACATTATTGAGATAAATAACCACTTGTACATAATAGGATATTAATTAACTTTTCGGTTCTGAAATACCATATCTCTATTTTATAAGTTCACTAGTGTACATTGGTGATTTTAAAAGGAAAGATATATAATAATCTATGAAATTATTATCTATAAATAATTCTCCTCATACTATTCAAAAATATTATAGTATTTAATAGATATTATGATACCTTAGATGATCTATTGATCTAGGATAATTTTATTCTAAAAGTTTTGAGTCGTGGTTACATGGTTTTGCTGGTGTTGGATACTTGTCTCATTGAAATAATTCAAGATCTCAAATGAAAGTTGATAATTTATTTGAATGATATTGGTTATTAATTATATATGATGTCATTTTTTATTAGATATAAATAATGATATTCCCACCATATTAAAAAATAAAATGCTTCTTAAATAACACAATTAGTAGGTGGGTATATCAAATGAGATAGAACGAAACCAATCACACCAAATTTCTTTTTCACTGATAAACATGAAAAGGATGGTCATATTAATTTACAAAAAATTAGGTGTCATTTTAGTCATGAATATTTATTCCTAAATTAATTTTCAATTATATAATTTTAGAAATTTATTTATAAAATTAGGATACAAGGACAAAAAAATTCTGTTATGACTCTGTGAGGGAGTGTTGGGAATGTTATATTACATTTTACTTTATCATATCCATTCTACTAGGTTCTCTTGATAATTATTTTAATTGGAAAGCATGGTATAAAATTCAATTATTTTGCATTCAGTTTTTTTTACAACATGGTGGTTTTAATGAGAATATTATATAAGATTCTATGAAATTTTGTCCTCAAAGTTAGAGTGTTATGAATTATCATTTATTATTTACAAATCCTAATAATATTAATTATAGATAACCTTTTTTCCCAAAAAACCCTTCAAATGGAAAATCTATTATGTTCCACAACCCTAAGAATTCCATCCATTGGATTAGATATGATGGGGATTAATCTCAACAATTGGATAAAATCACATCTACTATATATATATATATAGAAATATGGTAATGAAATGCTCTATTGTTCTATATCTCTACATTGTGTTATATTATAATTATTTTCTATTTGTTATATTATAATTACTATTTACTATTAAAAATACTAAATACTTGATTCCATGTTTCTCTATTTCATAACATCATAAATGATTGATTAAAATTTTTAATTTGGATAATGCTTATGGTTTTAATTGACATTTGATCTATTTAAAAACATATTATAGTTTGTTTGTTTATTTTTTATTTTTTGAGTTATTTATCAAATTATTTTCGAATATGTGATGCAACAATGTTAAATTTCTTCACACTCATGCATCACAGGCTAATTCTTTAAAACAACCTCCCACTCTCAGAAATCAAATAATTAGTGTTAAATCATTCCATGATCATTTTATTTTTTTCCCTTTATTTGTACAATATATAATTATGAAATAATGTATTTTCATTATTAATAGGGATAAAAATTAAAAATGATAATATTGAAGTCAATTGGTTTGATTACGATTAATGTAGTATGATTATTTTAATTTTTCACAGTGTAATTTATTCATGGTAATGTTTTCATACATATATATCTAATTTGGGATGAAGCAAAATAAAGTTATGTGTTCATATTTTCTACATTAGTAATTTTTGTTCAATTGATCATGAAATAAAATTTACATATCACTTCTTGTTAATAATATGATCATGTTATTTCTATTAAATTGTTGTTAGTTCATTTTTTTAAAATTATTAGCTTTTATTTTCATATATTTTATTATTTTCTAGTTATTAAACATTGTTTTTTCGGTTTTATGGTTTTTAATTTAATGTTTCCAAAAAATTTAAGATAAAAAATGTGTTCAGGATCTAATACATATGATGACACATTTTTTACAAATAAAATCTAGAAAAAAATACAATCCTTAAAAATGGATATTTTTATAGAAAAAATAATCATATTGTAATAATAAAATACATTAAATAACTTATAAAATTTAAATATAAAATAATATATCATGGAAATTTATATTATAATTTTATATTTTAATTTATATTTTAATTTTTTTAAGTAAAAAAGTGTATCGATGTTCATGTATACATTTAACTTCCATAATTACATAAATGTAGATAGTTGGATTTTCGAAATTAATCAAATAATTAAAATTATAGTTATTAATTTATTTTGAAAATTTATTTAGAAATTTGGAATAAAAATTGGTATAATAACATTATAATTTAATATTTTTATGTCTAAAATGTTTTAAAATTTATAATATTATCATCAACGCCTCTCTTTTCGACAATATTGGGTAAGGACCTAACACCTACAGCAGTGTTCCATCTTTATAACAAAGTTACTATTATTACATTAACTATACCTTAATAGTGACACATATGGTTGTATCCCTACTACCTCTATGGATTTCTATGATTCTATTGGCATCTCATAATCTTGTGCTACAATTGGTTGCTCAAAATATTAGGTTGTTTCTTCCTCCTCATACTACTGACTAGATTACTCCTTAATTTTTAGGGGAGGAGACTCCCCGATATATGTTGTAGATAAATATATCAATAATAATGGGTACTTGTAAAGACCCCATAAATATCTTGAAAATGGAATAGACACCTCAAACATGTCATCAAATGGAATCTCTCCTCAGTACAGTTGAAATTGTGATAAAACGGTAAGGTCTGGCCACAAATGATCTCTATGATTTTAGATCATATGACATATTCCAAATAATGAAGATATATCATATGTATGAGTAAATATTTTTAGTGTAGGAGAATCTATCTACTATGTAGGATCATCTAACTATGATAAAATAGCCTCTATGGAGTGTAACAATGATTTTCCTTATTCTTATTGTTATCCTTATCCTCATGTCTATATAGTGACCCAAGATTTTCTAACAAGGATTTTATATATTTTTAGATGAACATTCATTACATTACACAAACACACACCATAGAATCATGAAGCTATAGTGATTTTGGAGACATTGAAACAAAAAACAGGTTCATAAGTGTTCTAGATCATCTCCCACATTGTTCCTCATAACTTGCACCATTTTTAGACATATCACACATAATTACATCACTATAACTCAGGGAAAAGAAATATAATAAATAGTAAAATAAGATTCTATTTAAGGTTACACAATGGAAATATATAAACATAAAATGAGTATATGGGTATGAGAATATAAGAATAAGAAATGAAAACCATTCCCTACATATCAGAGATCAAAATATTGATTCATTGAATAAATATTTATTGTTCGTAAGATATGAATCATAAGTAAATAAAATAACATGATCCATGAGATAATAACATTGTGATAAGACCTATATTGTTGGAATACACATAATAATATAAAACAGAATGTCATGGATGCCCAATAAGAAATTCATATCACATTAGTATTCAGTTAGCCTCCATTTTACTTTATTTGGTCTTGGGATAACCTATCATGTACCATATTTTTAGGGTTGGGATAATATCATGTGTTCCCTCTAAGATCATTAAACCTTAATCATTACCCAATTCATTAGAGGTAGATATGGGGCCCACCCATCACATAATGAAAATCCTACATATGTGTGCCACAAGAACATAAAACATTCATCATATTTGAACCCATGAAAATAAATTGGTTTCACAAACTTTTCAACATATCATAATATATTTCAAATAAACTGGTTTTATGATTATTTAGTCCTTTAATCATATCTAATGGAAAGGAATTTGGTTTTATAAGAATTTAAATATGGTAAAACCTATGGATAAGAAATTTGTTTCATAAATATATTGTCATAATAAATATTAGAAATCATGAAAAATAATAAATAAGGTATCATTGGATCATATCCTTGTTAATTATCATATAATGTAAAATGAATTCACCTTAGATGGAAAATGAATTTGAAAGTAAAATAATAATAAAAATTTATCAGGAAAATAACATTTCATTGAAAATATAGGTTTAAAAATATAAATTCAAAAAAATGGAAAAACGTTTCTTTGAAAATAAACATTGAAAATTATAAAGGAAGCTTTAAAACATTAATTGGTAATGACAAGGGGATATTCTCTTCGCAATAAAATAAATATTCATTTTACCTTTTTAGTAAGAAATTATCTAAATTTTATTTGAAAATGACATAAATATTTCTTTTGAAACCTTTTTTAAAAATGAAATTGTGGGTGAACATTACTTTAAATATCCTAGAGTAACATTTAAATATTTTTGTAAAAAATAAAAAAACATTTATAAATCAAGAAAATTGAAAAAAAGATTTTTTTTGCTGAAGATAGAAATAATGTCTGTTTTTAAATATTTTTCTTGAATCATGTGAAAAATAGAGATAAAAATTAAGATAAATAACCAAGGGAGATTAAAATTCATGAGTTTCATGGGAGATACTTCATAATATTTCATCATCAGAGTCATAAACATAAAAAATCTAAATAAAATATGATATTATATCATAAAACCCTTACAGAATTAGTAAATTTTAATCATAAACCCCATAAATGAATTGAATTAAATGAATCTTAAAATATCATAAAAATAAAAAGCATCAGGATTTTACATGGTAGAAGGCTTTCATATACACCTCATAAAATAAGATATTTTTGTAACATAATGTATCTCCCATAGAAGAAAAATGGAGACAAAAATCAATAACAACATTGATAGCCTTTGAACCAAAAACACCATGAATGAGATATTATAAGACAAATATGTACATCACCAAAAAAATATTATAATCTTAAAATAAAATCATGGTTAGTATATACAGCACATAAAAAACTTTTTGTGAATATAGCCTGTGTCTCACAAAAAATAAAAGTGAGACAGATATACCTTACCTTAAATCCCAATATTCATTTTAAATGTTCAAATATAATTTATAATAAATAGAAGTTTATTATACATCTATAATATAACCATAATCATATGTTTAATTCTATATATTACATACTTATTGGATTTTATTAGATATTTATTAATAATTTATTTTTAAAATCATGTTTCAGGAAATAAAAGCGTTGGTTTTCATTTGTGTTTTGATTTGTTATTTTTGGTTCTTTTATGTTGATCATGGTTAAATCATATAAATAATTATAAAAATTATATAAAAATAAAATATAATCATTATATTTTTATTTATAGTAATCCATTAAATTTGAATATAAAAAATTAAATACATCGTTTACTGAGTTAGTAGGTTATATGTATGCATGAATATTGTTTCCATTTTCTCGATGGATGAAATGTAAGTAAGGAAAATAATATAATAACTTTAAATAAGAATTTTTATTTCAAATATATAAAATATATTCATCAAATTTACCCTTTTTTCTTCCATGAAATGTGTTAGTGAAAAACGAATTACATCACTTCATGAGGAGGTAGTTTGTTGTACACAAGAATGCCTCTTTTCTATCACCCGTGGAATGAAATGTAAGAATGTATATGTGATATAATAATAAAATATGTATATTAATATCAGATGTATAATTTTTAAACAATAAATCTATCATTATATTCCTCTATGATATTTGGTTATGGAAAATCAATAATATTGGTTCGTGAGGCGGTGGTCCCCCATATATACAATCGACAATTTTTCCCATTTAATGGAAGAGGAGATGGATATAAGTTAGAGAATAAAAATAATAAAATATCATTTTCTGATATATACTTTTTATATTGTGTTCAAAAAAATTTAACATGAATGAAGTTTCTTATATAATAATTAAAAAAGAAAGATTTTAGTGAAGATAATTACCATTTCTTAGAACAACCATTGAGGATATATTATTAAGGACCCAATGGTAGGAATTTTGAATGAATAGAAGATATATAACATGTATAATGATATTTTTAGGGATTTTGGTAGGTTTCAGTCTATCCAACGATATTAAGATGTGTTAATAAGTGAGGGGAGGATGTGGCCCTTTATAATGGAGGAGGTGTGACATTTTTACAAGTACCCAAAACTATTCAGTAATGAGGAGTCACTATCAGGAAAAGAGCCTCAAAAAATGAAAATTAATGAGGTTTAGGGAATATACGTAAACTAAACACCTCCAACAAACCCAAAAACTAATTTTTATTAACACTTTATTCTATATCCATTAATTTTACATAGGTTTACCATTTTAGTTTTTGACATGGTAACTAGTTTTGTATATGTTAACCTAGTTGATTCATCCATTAAGTATAAAAAATGAGTATTATTAGATAATTTAGAGCTAAAGATTTTAAATATGAAATATATATTTAAAAAATAATATTATTATTATTGTTGAAAGTTAATTTTAATAAAAGTACATGAAACATGAAAAACCAATTTTTACCCCTTTCTATGGAAATTATTATTTTACTATTAATGGAGAAATATAATTATTAAAAAGGGAAATTGGTACATGAATAGACATGATTTATATTTTATGAATATAAAAAAAATTTGGTAGAGGATTTTATTTTTATTTATTTTAAACCATTTAATAAAAATTAATTATTATAAAATTACATTAATGTCAATTTTAATCCAACACTCATCCCTGTCCATAAAATCTTAATCAAACAACAATCCACCATACTTGCATATCAAAGAGATGAAGGAAAAAAGATCACAATGACTATAGTCCATGGCATTTTTTAGCTTCTCAACCACCTGGTTTTCCTCTTAGAGATCCAACAACCAAACCAAATAACATGTATAATAGGGCCTTCTTTTTCACTCCCCTTGGAAAAGAATCACACCATGATAGGTGAAATGATATGAAATCCTCAGTTGATACCACATCAGATTTCTTCCAACCAAAATAAATTCCTTTTCACAACTCCACTAGTCACATTTCAAAAACTTTCATCATCATCAAACCAAGTTCTATATACCAAGTCCTTAATCACCACTTTAGAGAAACATACCTGAGAAAACATCTCATGGTCATACACCATGATTTAGTGGATCACTGGTTTGAGAGGAATAGATTTCAGCGTCAAAAAATCGAGGCTTAAATCCTACCCTTCATCTAGTTCCCCTACCAAACATATGTCGTCACCCCTTATGATGTACAATTCCAACACTAACTATTGAACACACTCCATTGTAGAATAAAAATATTCATGGAATTAATCATGGATTATATTTGGTGACCAGTCAAAGAAATTAAAGAGATCCAAAAAGTTATGAACATAATTTTTGACAATTGAGATTATTTTATTCACAAGCGAGTCATGTCCCGATCTAGTTTCCATTGAAACCACAACACAAGTAGTTGAAGAGCGTCACAACTTTTCAATCTTCCCTGCTTTATCAGTTATAGGAATTTAGCGAGATAGAGTTTCTCCAGCATCGTCACTTCTTAGGGTAGAGGCAAGGTGGAACTAGGGGTGAGGGAGAGAAACTACTAGTGTCACCAGTGGGGAGGCATGGAGGTTAGCTGCTAGCATGGCCTGTTGGGATTCCAGTCTGAGTTTAGATCATTAATTTCAATTTTGACACTATTCCATTAATTTGACATTAATAACATTAAATAAAAGTTTAATTTGAATTAATCAATTTAAAATATGTATATAATATTATTTTTATCTATATAATTCCTGAAATAAAATAATTAATTCAATTTATAATAATTTTAATATTTTTAAAAACGTATATTTTATTTTTTTTATTAATTAAATAATTATTGTGTTGTTGTTTATTAGGAATTTAAACAAATAGAATATTAATAAAAATTAAAAAAATTAACCACATAAAATTAGATTCACTATTCTCAAAATGAAAACAAATATTCATTCCTGTCATTCTATTTTCAATATGTGAACATATGATTGAAATGTAAAATAAATTGGGTGATGTGTTATCATTTTTCTTTACTAAAATTATTACATTGGACTCTTTCATGGAAAAGTGTTCCAAAAGAACATAAAAAAATAGATATTAAAGTTATAAGGATATAAATAAGGCTATGGAATCAGTGTTGTAAATGTTTCTGGGTCATTTTACCCCATATATTTTTAGTTTAACCCCCAGATAAACCCATTTTAACCTTAACCATGATAATTAAATTTTATTGTTTTTATTATTAATTTTGTCTAAAAATTTAGTTGAAAATATTAAATAATATTAATTATTCTCATTTATAATATGCATTAAATTTTTCAATATTCCATTCATGTAATTGGAAATGTTTATTTTAAAATTAAACATGAAAAGGCGATTAGAAATCAGTTTTCCAAAGAGAAAATTTGAAAAAAAAACATAAACAATATATTAAAATTCAATTTTAAATTGATTCCAATAAACTATATTGTTTTTATAGATATATTGTAAAATTAAATTTTATTTTAAAACAATATTTAAAAAAATTTATGTTATAAATTCTTTGAATGAAAATGCAACTTTTAAATAAAAACCATTATTTTTCACTATTAATTGAATATGTTATTTCTTCTGAAAATTATCAAAAATTAACTCCAATATAATTATGACATGATTATTTTGAAAATTAGTCTTATTTTTTCAAATAATTTTTTCAATGAGGAAACAATTAATTTTAAAATAAGTGTACAATATGTGATCAGACTTCTTTATAGAAAAAATACATTTTTAAGTGTTAAAGTTAATATACTCTAATATCATTCCTAGAAAACATATAATATAAAATTTAATGATATAATTTAATAATATATATATAAATAAAATTATTCATTAAGATTTATTGATATAAAATAAGTTTTCATACAAAAAAACCACATTTTTTAGAAAACAAAATCCTTTATTTTATAATGGTTCTTATTTTCATTTCTTATCAAATAGTCACCAAATAAATAATTTTACATAAATATTAAATAAATATATTTAAATAATGTATTTAAACTTATTTATACCCATAAGTCGAATGTCTATGAGAGGATAATTAAATAAAAAAAATTTAATTGTATGTTGCATTTCGTTAAGACTCAGTGTAACAAGTAATGAAAGATATTGAAGAAATTGAATATATTTGGAAAATATATATATCATAAAATCATTGGGTGTAACATTCTATCCCCCTTAAAATTAATTTCTCCATTAAAGTCATTACCTCTAATAAAAAAATTAAGATACTTTAACCTCATTACATCCTCAGGTTCCCACGTAACTCCCTTAAGACGGTGGTTTTTCTACAAAACATGACCATCATAGTGGTCTTGGGTTATAAAACTCTATATTTATTATCCAAAAATCTAAACTAGTAATTCATCATAAGAAATATCAAACTCCCACATCATGACCTATAATTTTAGTACATTTTAAGGGTTGGATATTTAATTTCACATGAGGGATACATGGAACACATCATGAACTTGATAGTGTTTTAGTGAAACCAACCATTGGTAGGCTACCATCCCAATACGATCAAAAATTTCAGAGGTAATGGTATACCTAGGTATTAACTTTCCTTTATTTCATATGAAAACTTTCATCATTTGGTTTTTCGTTGATCAATTTCCACTTTATCTATTACTCTAAGAGACAATGATAAATTTTGTATGCTTAGAAAACTAATAGATGACAAATTGAGAAATTTATTGATAAGTCCTTCCATATATCTCCAGTAATTATCAAAACAAAATGGTTATAAATGTTTATTCTATTTGAATAAATCATCATATGGTGAAATAATAAATTAATCTCAATAACCTCATCCAATGTTTATCTTATATAAATACCTAACCCTATTACCCTTCCAAAATTCAAAATTTAAAAAAAGGTCATTAATTTCTAAAAATAAACATAATATTAATCCGCACTATATCATTATGTATATCATAGTGGCCATATACCAAATATGTTAATACATGTGTCATATATTCTCTTGAAGCATGGTACTTACCAGAATTAATATAAAACCTCAATGAAAACATAAATTGTTCCTTATTTCTTAAATAATACTATATATTACATAATATATTCCATAAATCCAAAAATTTGGTAATGTATATCGTTGTTAACTTTTACCATGTTTTTATAAAATCATTAATTAGTTCTGAGGTCCTTAATATTATCCAATTTACTTAATCCATATAAATTGTATCATTTACACAAAATCATTATCTCAACATCAAGAACAAATTATGGGTTATCATTACCATAATAATATATTCTCCAAAAATATCTCCTAGGAATTATATACCTTTTCTAGGTCATTTGTACCATTTAACATATTCTTGCAAATCCTTTATGCAAAAAGTTTTACAAAAAATGTCATATATATTTCATAATTATGGAATCCCAATACATATACACTTCAATCATTCCACTTCCTTCATTAAGAATTAACTTGGATTCAAAAAATTATTTCGTAATACCTCTTTCCTTTCATACTTCATTTATTTTTTCTTCATCACTAAAAACAATACCTTTACATGTACCACCTTGTTGATCCTCTTCTTTATCTTTCCCCCTTGGACATTAATTTTTTTAATTCCCATTATTTTAACGTTTATAACATTCAACCATTTATTATTCCATATAAAACCATTATTCACATCCATTTCATTATATTACATTTTAATTTTTTCTTTGTAACCATTAAATTTTTCCCTTATTCTCAACACATAAAACATCGTCTGATTCCTTTGAGCCATTCCCTTGAGTGCTTCTTCCCACATTAAAAATTAATAGGTGCCTAAATTTTCATTCCTTCACGGTCTCCACCACACAAATGCTTAATGAAATCTATCCTTATATTTTTTGTTGAGTTTGATATTTGGTTAAGGTTCTTGTTGTTAATCATATATCATGCTAATAGATTAATAATAATCAAAATATCCTTCACTCTTTTCGTCATCCCATTTGGTTTCCCATCCACATGTTGTCTATCATATTCAATGTTAACATAGTTTATCATTATTCCTTCCATTGACGAAAACAAAAAAATATTATGAGAAAATTTATAATATTGTAAAACCATATATTCATAAAAAATCAATTATAGTTTGTCTAAATCGTGACATCCTCTTTAAAATCCATGGATCCTTTGGCCTAATCTAAGTCAATAATGGTCATTATTTAAATATTTCATGATTCTTCTTAAATATTTTTTGAATTTCCAAAGAATATCTCCTTGGAATGTCAAACCAGGTGCATAGTAGGGCCCATTTTTCTATGCCAATTAACACTCAAGTCATGAATGACATGCCTTTTTTGAATTTAATACCCCTAGTTACATTTTTTCTAGAACTAAGTACACCTGTAATATGTATATGTGGATTTATTTCTTGGAAACCAATCCATCTATAATTCACCAATATTGGTGGATATTTTTCAATACCTAAAATTATCTTTAGAATTATCCTTATAAATATCCCTAGGATTATCACTAAGGTTTTCTCATCCTAGTTTCCAATGGTTAAGTAATCATATCCTTGATTACTAACTATATTGACTCAATATTGTCATACATAGATGTTACAGCTTTTTAAATGAACATTTTTTGTAGTACACAAACACATTCCTAAGGATCATAATGTTATTGTGCCTTTGGAAATAAAAAAAACATAAAAAAGCAGTTTATAAAAGTTATACATCATCTTCCACATTTTCCCTCATAAATATAATCCTTCTTAGACATATAAAAAGTAATACCCAACATCATAATCTTGTGAAAAGATATATAAAAAATGTTTTTCTCAAATGTTGAGAAAGTTTAAACAAGTAAAATTCATGAAAATTATGTCGGAATAAGGGTATGATAACATAATCATAACATATGAAAACCATACCCATTATATCAAACATAAAAAAACATGAGTCATGGAATAAATATTAGACATTCACAAGACATGAATCATAATGAAATAAAATAACATGATCCATGATAGAATAATATTGGTATAAGACGTATTCTTTTTCCACACACATAATCATAGAAAACATTATGTCAATGATACCCACCCAGAAATTCATTACATATTAGGCTTGGGATAAGCACCGATGTAACTTCTTCAAGTATTATATAACCACCTATGTACCATATTTTTTGGGCTTAGGATAACCTTCTGTGTACCATTTAATCTAATAGAACATTAATCATTACCCAATTGATTGTAGGGAGATATTGGTCTAACCCATAATATAATGAAAACTGTACATATATGTGCCAAAAGATCATAAAATATTCATTATATCATAACCTATGAAAAGAAATGGGTTTAAAAAATATTTGTTTATAGAATAGCCTGTGTAAAATAATTAGCATTCATAATAATTTCATCATTTCAGCATAACCCATGGAAAATAAGTGTCTTTCAGAATCATTTTATCATGGTATAAGTTGTGGAAGAGGAATGGGTTCTATAAAGATATTTTTATCATAATCATAAACCATTTAGAGAAATAATAAATATAGTATCATTGGATTATATAACTAGTAAAACATAAATATCATAAAAGGATGTCATCTTAAATTGAAAATGATTTAAAAAGTATAGTCCCATGGAACATTTCGTGAGGAATGTAAACATTAATTGAAAATCACTTTTTAAAATTAAAATTTCATAAATCATTTTTGAAATACTATTTAATTGAAAGTAAAATTTAAAAATTATAATGGAGGAATAAAGAAATTATGTTTCCATGATTATTTTAAATATCAAACACATTAAAATAAATATTCCTTTCACAGTTTGGTAAATAAAAAAGAACCCTTATTTTGAACACAACATGAAGATTACTTTTAAATTTTTTTATAAGTCAAAAAAATGTAAAAAATAATTTAAACAATCCCATATGAACATTTAATATTTCTTAAAACATTTTTATAAAACAAGGATATGGTAAAAAGTGTTTTCAACTGAAGATAAAACTAAATTTGACTTTTATTATAAACATTCCTTGGGAATAATAAGTATATAATGAGAGGAAAATTAAGTCAAAATAGTTATTCTCAATAAATAACCATATGAAAATAAATTTTTTCAGTTTATTGGGATAAAATTCCTAAAATTATATCATTTAAAGAAGAAATATTTAAAATCTAAAATAATGATGATAATGTACCACAAAACCCTTACCACATTGGTGAAATTGAATCATAATAATCATAAAGGAATAAAATTAAAGGAAACAAAAAATATAATTATAATTAAAAAATTAGTGATATTACATGTAAAAGGGGATATATATACACCTTTTAAAATAATCTTGGTGCGTAACATAATTTGTGTCTGAAAGGAGACAATTTGAGAAAAAAATACCTTATTGTTGCATTAATAACCTATAAACCATAAACCTCAAGAATGAGAGAGCCTAAAATGGATATATAAATCAACATAATTTTTAGTATAATAATTGAAAAATACATTATTGTGTATTATACACTACATATAAAATAATCATGTGGTGAATATGGCATGTGTCTCATGGAAAATAAAAGTAAGACAGAAATCTCATACCTTAAGTATTAAATTCCTTTATACAAGATTGAAAATCCTATGTAATAAATTTAAGATTATTATAAATATATTGTAGAACTATTATCATATTTTTTTAATAGAATATAATATTTACTTATGAACTTTTATTCTCCATTTATTAACAACTCTTTATAATAATCACATTTAGGATAATAACTACTTGGTTTTTCTTGTATGTTTTGATTTTGTATATCTGGTCCATTTAAATTCATCATGATTAAAAAATTTATATAATTTTAAACATTATTAAAATATCATATATATTCAGTATGTATGTATTAATTAAAATCCATTATGTTTGAGATACAAGATGAAATACATTGTCCTGGGAGATGCTCGGTCGTACGTACTCTTGAATGTTTTTTCCATTTCATTGAAGGATGAAATAAAAAAATATAAATGATATATTAAATTTAAAAAATAATTTTTGAATCATATATATCACATAAATTCATTATATTTTCCCTAATATTCTCCCATATCATTCGTTAGTGAAAAATGAATCACATCACTTATTGAGGCGGCAGTATGAAGTACACATAAATAACATTATTGTATCCCCCAAAGAATGGAATTTAAGAATTTATATAGTATATAATAATTAATAAACATTACTAATATAAAAAATATAATATATAACATTAAATACATCATTATATCCATTATTTTATGTGTTCATCGAAAATGAATAACAACGATTCATGTGGTGGTAGTCTTTCGTACAGATGATCGAGAGTTTTGTTTTCCATTTAATGGAAGAGGATATGGATATAAACTATTAAATAATCATAATAACATATTATTAAATATTATATAATCGTTTTATAATATTCCTATTAATAATACATTAGTTGTGGTGTTAAAATAAAAATTAAAAATAAAGATTTTAGTGAAGACAATTTACCTTCACTTAGAACACCCCCTTCGGATCTCTCATTATAGACCCTAGGGCTTATCCTTTGGAATTAAGAGTGGATTTAGAAAATTTATATGAATTTTATAGAGGAATGTTTAATTTGTTTTAATCAAATGGTCTTAAGGGTTGTGAATAAGTGATGGGTGGTGGTGGCGATTTATAATGGAGGAGGAGTGGTAATTTTGTAAATACCGAAAACTATTCAATAATAGTGAGTCACTCTCACCCCAAGTTCTGCAAAAATTATTAACTAAAAGGGTTGAGGTAATATATATTATATATACACCTCCAACACACAAAAATAAAACACATTTTTTAAACATGTTATTCCATAGCCTCTAAGTTTACTTAATGTTTTTATTTTTGTTTTCCCCACGGTAACATGGTTTTTTATATATTTACCAAGGTGATTCATCCCATAAGTATAAACATTAAATGAAAATTATTAGATAATTAGGACCCACTTATTTTAAATATTAAATCCAATTTATAAAATTAAAATTTATATTTGTGCAAAAATTAATTTTAATGTAAATTCATGATGCACGTAAAACGTTGTTTTACCCTTTACCATGGTAACAATGTTATTACTATTTAGTCATTAATATAATTATTATAAAAGACCATGGTTCAATTAATAGAAATGATTTAACTTTATAATTATACTATAATAACTTATTGTGGTGTAAGATTTTTAGTAAATTTAAATCATTGAATGAAATATTACTTATTAAAAAATAACATTATTATCAATTTTAACTCTATTCATTTAATTTGACATTAAAAACCTAAATAAAAATGTGTAATTATAAATAATCATTTTCACAAATTTATAATATTTTATATTCATCTATCAAATCATTATATTGAAAATTTATTTAATTTATATTACTTTAAATATTTTTAAAACAAATTAATTTATTTTTTTATTAATTAAATAATTATTGTGTTGGAATTGATTAAACATATAAAGTAAATATATAACAAATAAAAATTAAAAATAAGTTAACCTCCTAAAATTAGTTTCATTGTTCTCTAAATTACCACCAATATTTTTTCACATTTTTCTTTTTTCCAAATTTGAATAGTTAACTGAAATTTAAAAGCATGTTGGTGTCATTTAGCCTTTCTTCTTTACTTAAATTATTAAATTATTTGATTTAATGGAAAATAATTAAAAAATAAAAATAAAATTTAGAGTAAAGTTATAAGAATATAAATATTTATAAAAAATTGGTTTTAAAATATTTTACATGTCATTTTACCCCTTATTCTTTTAGTTTTACACCAAATAAATTTTGTTTAACCTTAATGGCAATAAATAATTTTTACTCTTTCTACTATTAAAATAGACCAAAAAGTAATTTTAACTTATTATATAATATTAAATATTATTATTCCAAATATGGGATATATTTTTTTAATTCCATTCCCAAATGTGGAAAACATTATTTTAAATTTTAACCCACAGACGCGATGTGAATGCGGTTTTCTAAAGAGAAACTTTTAAAAAAATTTAAAACGTTTTTATATAAAATTTAAAAATAATGTTTCATTATAATTAACTCAATTGGATTTATATATATTTAATTAAAATAATTTTTATTTTAAAACTATATTAATATAAAATTTATCATAAAAATTATTTTAATTAAAATCAATTTATAATAAAAATCTATATTTTTATATATTCATAGAAATTTTTTTTACTGAGATTTATTAAAAATTTACTCCAAAGTAATTTAAAAATTATAATTTAAAAATTTAATTTAATTTTTTCAAATACTTTTTATCAAATTCTGAAATATTTATTTTAAAATATGTGTGAAAAAGGTGACAAAACTCTTTTGTTGAAAAAATACTGTTTTTAATTGATATATTGAATTTATTATTATCTCATGATAGGGAAAACATAATATGAATGTTTAAAATATAATTGAATATATAATATATATAAATTTCATTAAAATCATTTTCCAAAAGTTATTTATTAAATTTATTGAGATAAAATTCATTTTTCCACACAAAAATTTGTTTTCAGAAAAAATATTTCATTTTTTTCTCATGGTACTTATATTAATTTCAAATTAATTGGTAATGAAATAATTAATTTTATTTAAATGTGAAAACCATAAACTATAATAATTTTGCAACATATTGGTAAACTTTATTCTAATAGATATCTTATAACTATTAAACAATAATAATTTAATAGTTTTTTGGGTTTCATTGAAGCTCGATAGTACATGTAATGCAAGATATCAAAGAATTTTAATTTAAATGGAAAAATATTTCATAAAATATCATGGATTTACACTCTATATATGTTCTAGTGGTGGTATTTTATCCTCTTTAAATGGATTACCATGAACATTATCATCTTCAACTACCTTCCTCGGTACTTGTTAATTGAGGTATATCATTCGCTCCTCATCATAAAAACTCCCATATATAAAATATAGAGGATATCTAAGAGACACTATATATATATATATGAAATGAATCATGATCAAAAATTATTCTTAAATAGAATTAGATATGTATATAATATTTTGTAGCCCCTATGGAAAAAAATCACATAACTTTAAATTCCATACCAAATATAAATTCATATGAATGAATAAATGGTAGTAAATATAAAAAATTACGGAGGCACATCCTTTGACATTAATGGTACATAATAGTGTGATGTAAATACAAATACACATAATATCCTTTTTTAAATATTTGGATTCAAGTTATGGGATATATGTTTTGAAAGATATAGTGTATGGAATTCATGTACCAAAACCCTATACATTTATCATGATATCATGACTAATTGAAATACTTCATACCTAAAAACATAATATCGTATAATGATACAACTTATCATGGTAAAATTTTCATGTTCCATAATAACCAAAGATTTTGAATTAATTGTTATGATAGGTTTCACTAAATGATGTAAAATTGAATGAGTGGCATAATTTCACCATGCTCTACAACCATAGTTGTGTGGTACACTACAATCGATGTCATGATAGGTATAGTGTATGAGATCTATGTTAGTGAAAATAACTGTATAGAGAGGCATTCATAAATTCATTGAATAAAATAATATACATATCATTATAGTATCTTATAAAATTAATAATAATATTATTTTTAACAAAAATATCATTTTTTAATTTACATCAGGTGTTGATAGAGAGTTGGAGAACTATTAAAACAATACAAACTATGCATCATTGTATATACATAATGTTGATCATGCCTCCATAAAGTAAAAAATAAATATATGGTTATTTTATTAATGATACTAATAAACTATAAAACTATTGAAATTAATGATACAAATATACCTATATCCATGAGGATATCCCTATAAAAGTTGTTGAGTATGTGGTGTGATAACTTTATAAGAGATACATGGAAAACACCCTCATGTAAAAATCTATAGAAAATGATACACCCTAAAATCTGATGTGACTCAACTCAATATAAAAAATTTCTAACATAGTTGTTCCCCAACTATATATATTTATCATTTCTAGATTATAAAATAATGGTATGTACATTTAGTGTACAAGGTTAATAATGTAGTTGATACAGAACATGACTTTGAGTAGAAACATATTATATTAACATGTGTGTTGGATAAGCACTGACTAAATTGAACCATCAAGGATCATTGATAAATATTCATTTAGTTATTCTATTTGTAATATCTCACATAGAAAGTCACCTAGTCATACAACAAACACAATTCCTTATAATCGATGAATGGTGTCAAACCGATCATATAATGTCACACTCAATATAAGTTGACCATGTATAGGAAATCCCAACATGTATGCTATATTTTCTAAAGTCACTATCATTTCCCCCTATTGAAGACAAATGTGAATGTATTTGGTAATTATCTCTCATCTAATGTAATAATAAGATAATTATCAATAGACATGGATCCACATATCATGGATCTAGATAATTTATGATTTTTTAGGTATAAAAAATGGGTTCCATATGTGTACCATAGTGTAAATGATTTTGATCTTCCCATAGTAATATGTTGAATAGGTCACCCCTCCTACCCTTTACATGATAAATGATACTACATGGTAGATAATAGAGTATCTACCATCTAAATTTATAACATTTTCAAATTTTTTTAAGACGTATATTATTTATAACTATAAAATTTATGTTACAAATTATTATGTGACCAAAATATTAATTTAATCAAATTACAATGTTGTTTCCGAATCAATAGTAATAGAATGTGATGTTTTTATAAAAAACAAAAAATTCAACTCATTACTTAAAAATACCATGAAATTCATATTTAGAGTATAACATCAATCCAAAGGGGTATTCAATTATTGTCTTATACATCTACGGTAATGTGTGTGGGTGTCAATTTGTTATATCTTAAACTATATATCTACGAATTTTTCCATTATATGTTCCAATCCATATCATTATATTTATATTATGACTTTAGCCTCCCATTTTTTCATAACCTATTTATATATGGATGAATCATAGGTTCATGAATGGATATAATGGCATTTTGATATTCAATTATAGGCATCCAAGAAGAACTATAACATCCATTGATAGTCTATAGTTGATAAAATGGATCTATTAATTTCCCCACTGATATGTAGGATAACAAATATTTGAATACAACATGAGCATATAGATATCGTAATTCTTGGAAGTTACCCTAATCTAAGTAGTGTTTCTCTAGAAAAGGAAAAGAACATGACTACTGCTACTAGTCAAAGGATCATGAAACTCAATGACATAAAGTCTACTTACATCATTATCAAATGATTGGAAATGATATATGTTATCCATGTATATAATCCTATCAATATCTCACTAATAATGGTTCTCATTTTTCATTCTTTGTGAAGACCATCTTCGACCTGCTTTCCTCTTTCCACTAAATACATCACCTTATGATAAAGGATTTCTAGCACTAAAACTATAAATTAATTTTAAAACATTATACTCTTAATTATACATGAAATTAATTATTCCTAATTACTGTATAGTTTAGTAGCCCAATTTTTTTTGAAATATAACTTTAAACACACTTGAGGACCTTATTAACGCATTACATGATGTTGGTCATCATGTGTCGATATCTCATCCCATATTTATATTCTATAGAATATTTTTCTCTTCTAATTTGTATCATGTTTTTATATACAACCTAGTTAGCACTATGAATGCCTTAGAAATTATCCTTTATCCTCTATCATTGAAACTCATATTCTAAAACAAAAAATAACTAATTTGAAATCATATAAAAATATTCCATTTATTGAATTTTTTTTATAAAATCATATACATACCAAGCTTGATTATTAAATTATTTATGAACCCATACTTGAAATTATTTCATAAATACATTACAATATATACAATAAAGTAATGTAGTAGTCTGTGTATCTTCCCATGGTATACATTACTTTAGTCCAACATGATTTCTTTATTACTTTAACAAATATTCATAGAGGACAGATAACCATGGTGTGGTATCTTGTTAAGATACTAAGACTATACTACCTCCATGATTTCTTGATGTTGATAAATAATTAAACCAATTCCTTTAATGAACATCATAAATTATTGGAGGTAGGCTAACAACCACCTATATGGTAAGAACATTTACTTCTCATTAATAATGAATTAAAATGGAATAGGGGCATGATTTACTTTACCTGTAGGGTTAATAAAAACATTATAATATAATTTCTATACAGAATTGTACAATTGATATGGATAAACTGCAAAAAAAAATAAAAATAAATTGTATGAAATCCCAAAAAAAATCTTTCAGATACCACTATTTAATTATCAACGTAGTTTTGTTAGAATTAATATTCAATAGTATACAACTCAAAGACAACACGATTATTATTACATAACTACTCTATAAGAATGGATGTGCTCTAAGTACACAAACTACAATATACTCGATCTGACTTTTTTCCATTAAATGTTGTGGAAGTGGATGTGTGCCACCACTGCAAAAAAATGTATAAATACATTTTTGTGTATTATTTGTGAATAAAATAAAATAAAAATGTATTATATGAGGTCCATTTAAACTAAAATGTTTGTAAAAAAGGTTTCATAAATTTATAGAACAACATAACTAACATATTATTATAGTATACTACTTAATTAAAGTTAATGTTAATGTTTTTGTAAAAAAAATTAATGTTTAACAAAATAAACGTGGTATTAAAGAGATGATTATTTATCAAAAACTGTCACGACCCATCTCCCAGGGACCGTATCATGACTACCCCAAACCTGTCTTCTATAGGCTAGGGGTTGGTGTCCAGCACCAAAGACGTAAATCTCAATAACTGGGAAGGCGTTGCCTTTATAAAATGTAACACACACAAACAGAGTACAAGCTAAAGAAAATACTAAGTAAGAAGGATAAAAAGTGTGATAAAATTACAAAGGGGCTGAAAATACAATCCCAACAGAAAGGTACAACAACAACTGAAAGAAAGTACAACTGAAAGACAAACAGCTGGAAGGTGACTAGCAGCTCTTGGATCATCCACCATGGATCCTACCTGAAGGGTAGGTACATATGTCCTCCTCAGCACTCCGCGTCTATTAGTATGCTCCATGTTTCGTCACGCTGAGTGTCCACCTTTAGGTATCGTTCAGTCCTCATACACTCTGCCTCAGTCAGTGATGTCTGTCGTCAGCATCAAACACAACGAGGTGCGAGCATAGCCCGTGCAGGGGTAAGTATAATGATACTCAGTAGGGACCCCGAGACCCTAAAGGTCTCACTAAATCCAACAAGGATAAGCCACAAAGAAATATCTCAATAGATAACCTTTACTTAGGTATATGCTCATACATATACCTATGTTATCTAGTAACCCATCCCAATCATGAGGAAAACACAAAGGTCATTGACTCAGCTCAAACCAGGATTTTCATTATCAAAACCACCACTACTGGAGAACTCCTCCACTAGCGAGTATTGTGTCCCTATCATGACTCCAAGGCGCTACTCACTAACCTTAGACTAATGAGGTACTCCTCTTGTCAAGTACCACGGGTCTGTTGCCAAATATCGGGTGCTCCGTCCACTGTGGGTCTGCCGCCAAATATCAGGTGCTCACCCTAATAGCCTACAGAGGTACTCCTCCTGTTGAGTACCACAGGTTTGCTGCCAACTACCAGGTGCTTCGTACGCTGTGATTCTATCGCCAAATACTGGGCGCTTCGTCCACTGGGCTAATCGAAACACTCTGAGTCGAATTAGTCAAGCAGTCGTCAGGTTTACAGCTACTAGGTCTCCGCACTTTGTACACTCGTCTCTAGGAGGGTCTGCTCCATGAGCTATAGGTCGTCACTTCAAAGTGTCACAAAGTCACACTTAGAAGTAACACAATAGATCGGCTTGTCATAGGGGTCTCAACTCAATAGACGGAGCGTCAATCGGACGTCCGGTCTGTGAGTTATTAGCCTTTTTGTCCCAGGGGCCCGGTTGGTTTCGTGTATGAACCAACCCGACCATATCACAATTGTACCCCGAATTCCCATGGGGTATTTTTTTAAGGGATTTATTATCAAAGATATTACCATCGCCACTGACGGTTCGACAAACAGACGTATGGTGCCAAAGATATGGCCAACGCAAGCAAAGGGTCAAAAGTGGGCCCGGGTCCGGTGCGACCCGATCAGACCGACTCGGCCCAACTCAGTCTGGGTCGACCCGATCTGGGTCGACCTGGTCAGAATTTATGGGACTGACCTGGCCCGTTGGGTGGTTCATCCTGCTATGTTTGTCCCAGTACGCTGGGCCCGGCCCAGCAGACTGCATTGTAAATTCGGGCCAAAGTCACCACATGGGCGATTTTGCCCGAAGGCCAATGGCAGGTCTGGCCATCACCGCAAGGGGCGCGGCTCAAACGGCTCTTCCCAAGAGGCCAACGGCGGGCCGCGCACGGCGCGGGTAGGCCGCGGGTTGACCGGGAAGGGCACAGGGCGCGTCGGGCAGCCGGCCGGGCGCCAGACAGATGTCCTGGGC
Organism: Viscum album; assembly: GCA_963277665.1. Classification (NCBI taxonomy): domain Eukaryota; kingdom Viridiplantae; phylum Streptophyta; class Magnoliopsida; order Santalales; family Viscaceae; genus Viscum; species Viscum album. The sequence continues at coordinate 1,833,322,717 of OY728151.1, forward strand.
ACTAGGGGGCCTTGGGCAGGCGCTGGGAGGGATCTGAATAGGCGCGGGGCGTCCCGACAGTGCGCGGGGCATGTGAGTAGGGTGCCGGCTGGCCGGGCTGGTCGTGGTTTCAGCCCGGGCGCACACTGGGCAGCGCGCTAGTAGGCTGGTCGGGCGCCGCTCAACCGGTAGCGCTGTTTGCGGAGGTCGCAGGAAGCGCCACATCTATTTGTCATCTTCATCGTCATCGCCACATTGTCATACTGCTGTTACGTCGTCGTTGATCCATGGTTCCAAAACCACAAAGGTTGCGAAGGGGTCGGGCCGTGTTCGTGCGGCCCGAACCCTCCACATTAGAATGATAGAAAGCGGCTCAAGAAGTTGATTAAACAAGATATGATTAGGCATTAAACAACTTAATACACACCCCTACCTCTTTAACTTTCGGGTGTTCGTTCGTCACGTGGGAAGACGATGTTGTCACTGTTCGTTGTATGCTTCCACTTCCAAGCTTGTACGTTAGTCTATTGACAACGAAGAGTAAGGAAGAAGGGTCATCGGAGAGGTACCGCATCAAAAGGGGGTTCTAAGGAAGTAGCGTTGTCATCGTTGTCTTCACATTCTTAGTTGGAGAAGATAAGTTTCTCCAAGTGTTGGGTGTCGCGATACTTTACTAGTGTTTTGTTGCTTGGTTAAACCATCCCAAAACCTTCTCCCGAGCTCCCAATATATAGGAGAGGGGGAGAGGTATGTAACCTTCATGGAATTTATGATGGTTAAATTATTAGGAGCCTTCCAAAATTCCAACGACGCTATTAATTAATTAAAAAGTAGGGGTCGGGTGAATTAAATTGCGTTGGAACAATTTAAGAGGTGCGTTGGCATCCAAAAAAAAAGAGGATGCCAAGATGTTTCCCCCACCTAGCCGGAGTCAAAACAAAAGACATGAATTAATTTTATGTTAACACATAAAATTAATTGACAAAAATTTATTTTTATGTTGACACAGAAAATTATTTGAGAGAAATTAATTTCACATCGACACATAAAATTTATTGAAAGCAATTAATTTCTTGTCGAAACATAAAATTTGTTTAAAATAATTAATTTTTCATCGACACATAAAATTAATTTACAGAAATTATTTTTATGTCGTCACATAAAATTAGTTGACAACAATTAATTTTACGTCGATACAGAAAATTAATTGATGGGGGTTGAGAGGTGTCTTCTCCCTCCCCATTAAATGGGGGAATTAAGCCACCTATGGACCCCACATCATAAACTCTCATGGGAGGATATGCTACTCGGGTGGTCCCCACCCCAATTATCATACCATGGGAGGTTAGGGTGTGGCGGTCCCACCACCAACTCCCAAGTGTAGCTTTTAACCAACTAACCGCAGACACAACACATGACAGCTTAAAAATAAAATAAAGTGTTGTACTTTATTTTATTATTATTTTCTTTAATAAAAATCCAAAAAAAACTTACTTCCAAACTCATCAGAATGCTACTACGGTGATGTTCTCACAAAGAAATTACCAACACTGTGAGTTCAACGGTTCCCTCAGATTTCAATTCTGAGTACTGGTTCAAAAGATATAAAACCCCGAATGTACATTTACAGAACACACCCAATTTTTTTTGGAAAATAATTATCAGTCACGCTTGACTCGCGCCGATCTAGGTTAGGCTCTGAATAGGTGAAACAGGCTACGAAGAACCCAACAGTACTCTCAGAATTTTAATCCAACTCACCATTTAGAAGTTATGAATTTTTACAATAAAATAATTTTCACATAATTATTTTATTTGGGGCCAAAAACTAACTTTTTTTGCTGGCCCGTGCCGTCCAAAGTTAGTATCTTATTAAACAATGCTTATAAATCACAAATGGCCCAGGGCACATGTTGTAACTACCCCAATCCCACCTTCCATAGGCCAGGGGCTGGTGACTAGCACCAAAGGCAGAAATCACTATAACTGGGAAGGCATTGCCTTTATAAAACGTAAACACAGACACAGAACCAGAGTACAAGCAGAAGAAAACACTGAGTAAATCAGTATAACAAGTGTGTTGAAAGTAAAAATGGGTCGGAAATACAATCCCAATAGAAAAGTACAGCTACAACTGAAAGAAAGTACAACTGAAAGACAAACAGCTGGAAGGTGACTAGCAGCTCCTGGATCTTCCGCCACTAATCCTACCTGAAGGGTAGGTACAGATGTCCTCCTCAGCACTCCGCGTATATAGGTTTGCTCCGTGTACTATCAAACTGAGTGTCCACCTCTGGGTACTGTCCAGTCCTCGTACACTCCGCCTCGGTCAGTGTCGCCCGTCCTCTACATCCAACACAATGAGATGCGGGCATAGCTCGTGTAGGGGTGATTATAATGATACTCAGTAGGGACCCCGAGACCCTCAAGGTATCGATAAATCCATCAAGGATAAAACATAAATAAATATATCAACAGATAACCATTACTTAGATATATGCCCTTACATATATCTATGTTATCAAGTAACCCATCTCAATCACAAGGAAAACACAAAGGTCATTGACTCAGCTGAAACCAGGATTTTCATTAACAAAACCACAACTGCTAGAGAACTCCTCCTCTGTCGAGTACAGTGGCCCTGTCACGACTCCAAGGTGCTACTCACTAACCTTAGACTGCTGAGTTACTCCTCCTGTCGAGTACCACGGGTCTGCTGCCAAACCGGGCACTCCTCCATTGTGGGTCTGCCGCCAAACTGGGTGCTCCCCCTAATAGTCGTCAGAGATACTCCTCCTATTGATTACCGTGGGTCTGCTGCTAAACCAGGCACTCCGTCAGCCGTGGTTCTGCCACAAAACTGGGTGCTCCATCCACTGGGCTAGTCGAATCCCTCCGAGTCGAATCGGTCAAGAAGTCATCAGGTCTACAACTACTAGGTCTCTGCACTCTGTCTACTCGTCTCTAGAAGGATCCGCTCCATGAGCTACTGGTTAATAGTCCAAGTTTCAAAAATTCTCACATAGAAGTATCACAAAGGACCGCCTCGTAATAGGGGTCTCAACTCAACAGATGGAGCATCAATCAGACTTTCAGTCTATGAGTTATTAGCCTTTTTGTCCCGGCGGCCCGGTTGGTTTCATGTATGAACCAACCCGACCATATCACAACTGTACCCCAAATTCTCATGGGGTATTTTTGAAGGGACTGATTCTCAAAGAGATTACCAGCGCTGCTGAAGTTTCATCAAATAGACGTCTGATGCCAAAGATATGGCCAACACAAGCAAAGGGTCAAAAGTGGGCCTGGGTCCGGTCTGACCCTGTCGGATTGACTCGACCCAACTCAGTCTTGGTCAACCTGGTCTGGGTTGACTCGGTCAGACTTGCTGGGTCTGGCCTGGCCCGTTGGGCGATTCAGCCTGCTGAGTTTCGCCCAGTCCACTGGGCCCGGCCCAGCGGGCTGCGTGAACAATTCGGGACGAAGTTTCCATGTTGGAGATTCGGCCCGAAGGCCAGTAGCAGGCTCGGCCAGCGTCGTGAGGGGAGCGTCCCGAAAGGCTCGGCCCGAGAGGCCAACGACGGGCCGCACGGGGTGCGGGTAGGCTGCGGGTGGACCGGGAAGGGTGTGGGGCTTGCTAAGCTACCAACAGACTGCCCGGGGCACCGGGCAATCCTCCTCGGTACTGGGGGCACCAGGCAGGCGCCGGGAGGGCGTCTTGGGTGCTAGGGGGCTCCAGGTAGGCATTGGGAGGGCATCGGACAGGCTTGGGTCACACCGACATTGCGCGGGGCACGCGAGCTAGGTGTCGGCGGGCCGGGCTAGCTGTAGTTTCAGCCTGGGCGTGCGCCGGGCTGCGCGCGGGTAGGCTTGTCTGGTGCCGCTCAACCGGCGGCGCGGTTCGTGGAGGTCACGTGAAGCGCCCCTCTATTTGTCGTCTTCATCATCTTCGCCACACTTCCTTGCCGCTGTTACATCGTCATCGATCCAGGGTTCTGAAACCATAAATATGCAGAGGGGTCGGGTCATGTTCATGCGGCCCAAACCCTCCACATTATAATGATAGCAAGCAGATCAAGAAGTTTATTTAACAAGAGATGATTAGGTATTAAACAACTAAAAAAACACCCCTACGAACCGAATAGTACTCTCGGATTTTTAATCCGACTCACCATTTAGAAGTTATGAATTTTACAATATAATAATTGTCACCTAATTATTTTATTTGCGGCCAAGGGAATCGATCGTCCACACATGACCCACTTCTATCGATCCTCAATCTCCACTGGAACCTCCGTGAAAGTCTCCCTATCATCAATGTCTAGCTCCCCATAGTCGATGAGGTGGGATGGGTCATGCACGCATCTCCTCTGCCTATATAAATGGAAGACGTCGTGCACCTGGTGCAAATGAGGTAGAAGGTCCAAGCGGTAAGCCACCTTGCCTAAGTTCTACAACAGCTGCTAAGATTTCTCCTTTTCCGAAAATGGAAATCTGGTATCATCCCCTGGATGAACCACGTTCTTTCCCTAATATAGTCAATCCTGACATGAACAATACAATCCATGTCACGGATGGCATCGTAAGGCCTCGACGCTTCTACCAAGAGATCCAATTGTTACTCTCGCCTCCAAGGGTCGAGTCAAACTGTCAGCATCAGTGTGTGATCACTGGGTCTCCTCTAGTAGAATCTCAAAAGTGAGGTTCAAGTCAATAGTTTAAAACAGAACCTCTTAGTACACAAAAAAAGAAGGAAATAAAAAGTCACAAGGACAAATGTCTTTTATTACTGCTGCTCATGTACAAATACACACAACAACCACAAACAACAACAACATGGAAACTAGAAGCATCATGATCAAAGGCCTCTATGCCTGGAACTAGTCATGCTCCTATCTACCTGCTTCCGAAGCTCCATGTTCGTATGCTTCACCTGCCTGATGTTGTGCTCTCCCATGTCCACCCATTCCCTACCGTTGAGGTATACCTCCTTGCGGTGGATGACGCTTCTAGGTGTTTCCACCAGAAGAAACCTCTCAACTCCCCATCAATTAATATTCCGTGTCGACGTAAAATTAATTGTTGTCAACTAATTTTATTCAACGGCATAAAATTAATTGTTTTCATTTAATATTTTGTGTCGACGAAAAATTAATTGCTGTAAATAAATTTTATGTGTCGATGAGAAATTAATTGTTGTCAATTAATTTTATGTGTTGACATGAAATTAATTTCTCTCAATTAATTTTTTGTGTCAACATAAATATTAATTATTTTCAATTAATTTTATGTGTCAACATAAAATTAATTCATGTCTTTTGTTTTGACGCAGGCTAGGTGGCGGAAAAACTTCTTGGCATCCTATTTTTTTTACGGTGCCAACGCACCTCTTAAATTGTGCCAACACAATTTAATTCTCCCAACCCCCCTTTTTTAATTAAGTAACCGCGTCATTGGAATTTATGAATGCTACTAATAATTGAACCATCATAAATTCCATGAAGGTTACATACCTCTCCCCCTCATCTATATATAGGGAGTTTGGGAGAAGTTTTTGGGATGGCTTCACCAAGAAACAAAGTGCTGGTAAAGTATCGTGATGCCCAACACTTGGAGAAATTTATCTTTTCCAACGAAGAACGGAAAGACACTGATGATGATGCTAATTCCTCGAATTCTTCCTTAGAACCCTCTTATGATGTGGGACCTCTCTAACGACCCTTTTTCCTTCCTCTTCGTCATCAACAGACTGACGCACGATCTCTGGTGTGGAAGCATACGACGAACGACGACAACATTGTCTTCCCCCACGATGGACGAACGCCTAAAAGTTAAAGAGGTAGGGGTGTGTTTTATGTTGTTTAATTCCTAATTATCCCTTGTTAAATCAAATTCTTGAGCCGCTTGCTATCATTCTAATGTGGAGGGTTTGGGCCGTAAAAACAAGGCCCAACCCCTCCTCAACCTTTATGGTTTCGGAACCATGGATCGATGATGACAGAAGAGCGGTATGGAAATGTGGCGACGACGATGAAGATGGAAAATAGAGGTGGTCCTTCCCGCGACCTCCGCGTACTGCGCTATCGGTTGACCGGCACCCGACCAGCCCACCAGCACGCTTCCCGGAGCGCACCCCGGCTGAAACTGCGGCCATCCCGGCCCGCCTACACCCTGCTCGCATGCCCCACCTGCTACTGGGGTGCCCTGCGTCTATCCAGTGCCCTCCCGACGCTTGCCCAGTGCCCCCGGTGCCTAGCCTGCCCTCCCGATGCCTGCCAGGCAACCCCCAGTGCCCAGGTCGTCTTCCCGGCGCCCGTCCGCCTACTCGGCGCGCCCCGCGCCCTTCCCAGTCCACCTGCGGCCTGCCCACGCCCCGCACTCCCTGTCGTGGGACTCTTGGGCCGAGCCATCTGAGCTGCGCTCCTCGCGGCGCCGGCCAGACCGGCCACTAGCCTTCGGGCCGAATCACCCACGTGGTGACTTCGGCCCGAATTGTCCATGAAATCCGCTAGGTCGGGGTCAGCGGACTGGGCCAAACATTGCGGGCTGAACCACCCAACGGGTCAGGTCAAACCTAGAAAGTCTGATCGGGTCGACCCAGACCGGGTCGACCCCGACTGAGTTGGGACGATTCAGTCCGACCGGGTCGGAATGGACCCGGGCCCACATTTGACTTTTTTCTTACGTTGGCCATTTATTTGGAATCAGACGTCCGTTTGACGAACAGGCAGTGGTGCTGGTAATCTTTTCGAGAATCGATCCCTTTAAAAATACCCCATGGGAATTCAGGGTACAATTGTGATATGGTCGGGTTGGTTCGTACACGAAACCAACTGGGCCCCCGAGACAAAAAGGCTAATAACTCACAGACCGGGCGTCCAATTGATGCGCCGTTTATTGATTTGAGACCCCTATGATGAGTCAGTCCATTGTGTTACTTCTACGTGAGACTTTTTGACACTTGGATGTAACGACCAGTATCTCATGGAGCATAACCTCCTGGAGATGAGCGTATGGGTTGTAGAGACCCAATAGTTGTAGACCTAACGAATGCTTGACCGATTAGACTCATAGGGATTCGATTAGCCCAGTGGAAGGAGGCCCCGGTATTTGGCGGTAGACCCACGGTGGACGGAGCACCTGGTAGTTGGCATCAGACCCACAGTACTCGACAGGAGGAGTACCTCGGTAGGCTATTAGGGGGAGCGTCCAGTATTTGGCAGCAGACCCACAGCGGACGGAGTGCTCAGTATTTGGAAGAAGACCCATGGTACTCGATAGGAGGAGTACTTCAGCAGTCTATGGTTAGTGAGTATCACCTTAGAGTTATGACAGGGCCACTGTACTCGACAGAGGAGGATTTCTCCAGCAGTTGTGGTTTCGATAATGAAAATCCTAGTTTGAGCTGAGTTAATGACCATTGTGTTTTCCTCATGATTCAGATGGGTTACATGATAACATAGGTATATGTATGGGCATATACCTAAGTAATGGTTATATGTTGAGATATTTCTTTGTGGTTTATCCTTGTTGGATTTAGTGAGACTTTGAGGGTCTCGGGGTCCCTACTAAGTATCGTTATACTCACCCCTGCACGGGCTATGCCTGTACCTCGTTGTGTTGGATGCAGAAAATAGACAACGCTGACTGAGACAGAGTGTACGAGGAATAAATGGTACCTGGAGGTGGACACTTAGCGTGATAGCACAGGGAGCGGACCGATAGATGTGGAGTGCTGAGGAGTAAATCTGTACCAACCCTTCAGGTAGGATCCGTGGTGGACGATCCAGGAGCTGCTAGTCACCTTCCAGTTGTTTGTCGTTCAGTTGTACATTCTTTTAGTTGTAGTTGTACCTTTCTATTGGTCTTGTATTTTCGACCCCTTTTTACTTTTAGCACACTTGTTATACGGGTTACATAGTGTTTGCTTCAGCTTGTACTCTGGTTGTGTGTGTTATGTTTTATAAAGGCAATGCCTTCCCAGTTATATGGATTTATGCCTTTTGTGCTAGACGCCCGCCCCTGGCCTATGGAAGGCGGGCTTGGGGTAGTCAGGATACAGGCCCCGGGGGAAGGGTCATGACAAATTGGTATCAAAGGGAGGATAATTTATTATATTTGCGGTTATGCCATTTTTCAGATTTGTCACAGGAGGCCCATGCCGACTAAACTTAAGTCGCGCCTAGGGTAAACTCGCCATACTGAGCGCAACGGTGCCCTCGGATTTCTGATCTGAGTAACCATTTAAGAGTTATTCCACTATTTCATGAAAATTTCTTACACGCGTTAATTTAAGATTAACCAAACTTCGATGGATCATTCCAGGCATTCCGGCCCTCGGAATCTAGCACCGTTAGAAACTGCAGACTCGTAAAATTCCAAATAATTTATGAAAAAAATTTCCTTGAAATTGTCGGGCCTTTAAAAAATCTATGCACATTATTCCTCGATGTATGTAAATAATGTTGGTTTTCCCTCCCCCAGCTAAAAATAAATATTTTTAGTTTATAAATTATTTTAAAAAATAATAATACTAATTAAATTACTAATTCAAACAAACTATAATCCCTAGGGAATGTACTACGAAAGGTGTTGAATAAATTGTGTGATAATTTTAGGTGAAATTCATAGAAAATGCTCCAATGCACACATCTATAGTGGGAAAAAACATCCTGAAATATTATTCTAATAAACTCGATATATTATACAAATATATCTATAATGATATGATAATATATCAAATCCTAAACTATATATAGTTGTGTCCAATTAAGATCATCATGTAATAGTAGATACCTCATGTGTACTAAGGTATTATATTAGTTAACATAAAACACCCCTATTAGTATCAAAATAACATATTTTCATGTGTTTTGGAAAAGAATCAACTCATATTTACCATTAGTAATCATTTAGATGTGCTGATAGATATAGCCAATTCCCAATTATCCACTTTGAAAAACACATAGTCAGTTGATAAACACAATTCATTATAGTTAATACATGACAACAAACCAATCTCCTGATGTCACACCTATAACCACCAAAATATTGATTGGATGACCCAACATATATGTTATATCCTCTAAATTAATTTTCTTCTATAACTCTAGAATATGGTAAATATATTTCAATAGTTGATATCTCTATACAATATAAATAATTAGATGGTGATCAAAACAATTTAATTAACATATGTAAACTCTATAAAACACATTACATCAGAGGTACGCAACATTTTCTACTGGAGGCACATCAAGGTTCAGTTGATATGATAACTTGATAGTATTGTGTACAAAAGGTCACCCCTCCATGTCATATAAGTCCTGAGATAAGTAGGAAGACAATAAGGAATAATTTATCTAAATATATAATATTTGAATAAATTTTTATAAGACATTTATTTCTTAAAATAATAAAACATTAGTAAATTATTATTATGTGAATAAAACATTATTTCACTCACAAAAAATATGGAATCAAAATCAATAATAAAAGAATATGATGTTTTCGTTTATAAAAAAATTAACTAATTACTTAAAAATTATATGACACTGACTACTAGAGTAAAATATCAATCTTATGGATTGTTCAATGATTTCCCTATACGTCTAAAGAAACATGTGTGGGTGTAAAATTGGTATCTATATAAAAAATATCTTAATTATGGTGTCTAATTTATGGGTAATAAATCTCATTAAAAATATAGTTTTATATCACCCTCCCTCTTCATTATTACCTATTCATGTTTTGAAAAAGAACAGCCTCATTAATTAACATGATAAATCTATGATATTCACCTACAATCATCCATAGTGAACTATAATAGTAAATTGTGCACCAAAAGAAATATATTGGATCAATGAAATTATCCAATTATATCCATATAGAAGAACATTACTTGATCACATTTTCACAAGGATGCCATAATCCCTATAAATTATTGCAAAAATAATAATTCTAATCCTCTAAAACAACAAGAAAATAACCACTAGTACCATTTAATGGACCATGATACTCTATGACCTCAAATATACTCCCAACATGGTCAAATGACCGTAAATAAATTCTGGTAGCCTATGGAATCATATCAATCTCACATTGGAAAATGGTTCCAATGTAGCATTCCTCTATGAAGACCCTATTCAGCCAACTTTCCCTAATCTACAAAATAGTTCATTGTGTAATATAGGGCTTCTTATAGTAAATAATAATAAAATTTATGAATAGTATACTGATAATTATACGTATAATTTAACATTCTCAATTACTAAATAATTTAATATTATCAATTAACTGTGATGGGTAGCTTCTAAACTCCCTTGGGGACTAAATTAATACATTACATGAGGATACTTATATTAGTTCAATATATCCTCCAAATCATCATATTATAGTTATCAATTGTAAATTAGTATTCTCATCATTTAGTCATATAACTCCAAATAAAATCACTATGAACCTATAAAATGGTACTTAATCCTCTATCATTAGGCTCATATGATAAAAAGAATGAGAACTAATAAAAACGCATTTAGCAGTATTCTCGTTATAAAATAGATTTTAATAAAAAATGCAAACCAACTTGATGATTACATTAATTACATACTCAATGTTAAAATTAGTGTGAAAAAATATTATAATATATCTAATTAAGTATCTATGATAAAAGTGTTATCTCATTTTAAGACACTTTGAATATAATTTCTCCTTGATCACTTAATGCTAATGAAAAATTAGACAAATTCCATAAATGTATGTCATAAACACTCGAAGGAAAGTTGAGAACCAACTCCAAGATTTGAATACCTCCTTCTCTTAAATAGAAAATTCCAATGTTGCCAAAAAAATGATTTTAATACAATGTGTTGGTAAAAAATAACATTCGAGAATCCTTTCTATATAGATAAATTCCATCGATTTGGATAAACTACTTTCAATACTTGAAAATATAAACACAAGGAAATAATGTCAACAATTTTATATCAACCATGAAATTTAACCAATTACTTTATATCCATTATATGACATATTTAACAGTATTTAATGACTAAATAGCTGATTTTTGTGACACACCATCTCCACATATTGTGGAAAAACATTATAAGAGTCATTCAAGTTTCCATTCCATTTCACAATAGTTTTCTATTATGATATCCATGCCTTCCTATAAGAAGTCACATTACAAAAAAGTTTTCTAATTATCTCCAAAACCCAAAATAATTGAATATATTTATATGAACTTACAATTGAAAAATAATAATTGAAATGAATTTAGTATTTGTCGCCATTTGAACCCATGATAGGGGTAACATCACAGGTAATTATAGAATAAGAATATTAAATATATACTAATATTTATTAAATTTATACTAATTTTACTAAAAAAGGGATCTATTTACAATACCATACTTGACACGCAACAATGGGTTTCTCTGAAATCTTACGTTCCACACAAGACAGAGTTATACAAAAATAATAAAATAATATTATTATTATTATTTTAAGTTGTATTTGTTGTGTAGCCGTAAGAATTGATGAAATGAATGATATTATTAAAATTCCGAAAATATGGTTTTAAAATGTTTTTATAATGATTCATTGTTTATAAAATTAATTTGAAATGAAAACAAAAACTAATTGAATATAAACGATGCATTTTTATTAAAAACTATTTATGTGTGAATAATTGTGTTTGTAAAATAATAAAACCACTCTTGTTGGATTATACAAATTAAATATAAATTAAATTTGATGTTTAAAATTCATCTAATATGTTTTCTAGAGATGATATAACAAGAATTTCAATTTTATACATAAAATGAGTATTTTTCAAAAAAGGCATTTTTACCTCCATTTGATGGAAAACACATTTTAAATATATTTTTTATCACCATTATAAATTATATTTGAAAAAATAACATCTTATTTTTAATCTTTATATAATAATTTATATTGGGTGAATTTTTGGTATTTTTTTGATAAATTTCATATATTAATTAATAGTTAAAAATAGAGCGTTTAATTAAAAACTACTTTTTTGTCTAATTTATTTATATAGTTAGGTTATAATTTTAATTGGATTTAAAATGTAATTAGAGTAATTTTTTTAGTTAATCCATTTTAGTTCATTATAGTCAATTTCTCATTGAAATTGGATTTAAAAACATTGTGAACATTTGAACGTTTTACTTCAAAAACAAGTTTTCCGGATCTGTCAATGGGATTAACATTAAAATAATTTTTTTCCACATACATGAATTTAATTTTTAAAAATGGATATACATGGGTTTGAATAGAATAAAAAAATTTATCTAATAGGATCAAAATAATGTTTTGGGATAATTAATTTAGTATTTTAATTACCACAGCTAAGTGTAAATTAGTTCATTAAAGGTAAAAATTAATATTTTAATATTTTAAAATTACCAAAAAACATTACCTAGATTAATTGGATGTGTGATTTTAGACCTAAATAAACCTTATACAGATATTATAATATTTTTAATAATGTTTGGTGATAAAATGACAATTATTATTTTTTATAATGATATATTAAAATTTCATATTCATTTTTTTGATAAGTAAAACAATTTTAATATGAGATTATATAGGTGATATTTCAACTATAAATAGTCCTTATAAATATAAAATGATTATATACATCATGTTAATTTATTTAAAATTTTTAGACATTAAATAATTAAATTTAATTATGACATAATGATGATGGATTAATAGATTCATTAAACCAAGAATGAAATAAATGATATTAATAATATTTAAATATATTTAAATTAAAATATTTTATGTAAACCATGAATTTTATGGATCAATATGACATATTATTGATATGTTAAAGTATTTTTTGTGATGTAATCAAGTTGTTATGATTTTTTAAAAAGGTAAAGTAATGAATATTGTTATAATTTACATAATTCATATCTTAAAATATAAAGTCATTAATTAAATAATAAAAAATGTGAAAAATATAATATTCAAAAAAAATGTTTACATAAGTATAAAAATATAATTAATTACCCATAAATTTATCATTTAACATGTTATGGTAATTATTTTAACACTCAAATTGCAAATTACTTAATAAAATGGAAAGAGTTTAAAGGGTTAAAACAATAACATGAGGATTAAATTAATATAAAAAACATGTATAATTTTTATTTTATGAATGGAAGTCAACCCAATAGAATACAATATTCTAAATAAATCATTTTGGGAGCATTTTTAAAAGAAAATTAATTTATATTAATTAAATATTTTAAGGGTTTCCAAGGGTATCCCTCCTCTCTCTTTTAAAACGGCTCCCATTCCTCTCTATAACATACATAAAAACCCCCATTTAGTTATAACAATGTCATGAAAAACCATTCTTATAATAACTACCCACATTCTGGAATCCTTATTTTAGGAATAGCACCCTCCTTAGAGGTGTTAAGGTGTCATTAAATCTGATCATTCGAAGGAAAGGATGTTTTTATTTAATAGTTTATATTTTATTTCTTCTTCATCGTACATAAAATATTCTTCATACATGAATAAATAATAACTCATGTATCCTAAAAAATAGATATTTTATTATGTTAATATATTCACCTAAATAAATCTCCACTACCATTAAATGGGAATGGAATTAATCATTCTTGTGTACGTGTGAACTATCACCTCCACGAACTGATATAATTCGTTTTCTATAACCATCTCTCTTGAGTGGATATAAAAATGGAATTAAAGTTCATATATGATATTAATGAAATATTAATAATTATTAGAAGACAGTATATTAATTACATTATCAAATTTCAATCACATTAAAATGATAATGTCGGTCGTGTGTACATGTGAATTGTCACCTCTATGAAGTGATGTGACTTGTTTTTAATCACTAAGTCACTTGTATGATGTATATAAGTAAATTTAATTATTTTATGATTTTATGATCATTCTGTAAAGATTAAATAATACTTACCTTCTTTCCATAATGATCAATGAAAAATGTAAAATGTTATTTTTCCATACATATGGCCTACCATCTCCTTAATTATAACGTTGTTCATTTTTCATAACCATACATAATAGTTGGATTTAAAAGTGTAATTGATGTATAAATGTGATTTTTATACCATTAATATTATCTTTGAGATGACGGAATTATGACCACACAGACTATTGACATCATACCATGATCATTTTTGACTCAAGTACCAAATATCCAAAAAATTTCTAACATGAATTCAAATAATAAACTATTTATTATAACATGAATAATAATGATTGAAAATGAATAATAAACCTTAAAATTTTCTAATGAAATTATATGTTAACATAAGTTTATTAATAACGAAGAAAAGGGATATAGGTGATGAATCAAACTCAAAGTAAGGGACTTTGTCTCAATCTCCAATCATTGTGGCCTTTCATGATAATATGACCTTTTATTCATTTATATGGTGTACATATAGACACTATGACATTTCATAAAAAACCATTAGCTATAATTATTTTATTCACTATTTTGGAAAATTTATTAGTTCAAGGATATTAGGATTTTAATTTTCTAAGTGGTATGGGACACCATGAACACTTAATGAATTAAACATCAACTCTTTTTCTTAATGATATTAATTTTTATATTTATTGTATGGATATAAAAGGATTTTAATGGAATTGTTAATATATTTTTATTTTAATTCAATGGTTTTCAAAATGAATATTTTTATGTGCTTTATATGGAATGTTTTCATAAATGACTAAAGGAATGTTATTTTTTACGTATACGATAACAACAACTTATCCACCACCATTACCCTTATTTGATATTTTTATTCCTCTACAAGACTTAATAATTTTAAAAGAAAAAAATAAGGACTTTTTCCCTTGTATAGTTACATTGGTATTGAAAATGAGTTTCAAAATGGATTGATTATTTCAATATCATGAAATGATTTCTTTTTATTGTAAATTAAATTTTCGTAGTGAAATGTTGAAATTAATATTCATTATATGTCATGATTGTGTAATGGTACTTGGAAATTTGATAGTTGGTTACATGATAATCCAAATATGGTTGGTTCTATAATAAACCAAGGATGTGTGGTTAAGATATAACCTCTAATGCATTGGGTTTTTAAATTGGACTTATGACAATTCCATTTTTAAGAGTGACATGTATGGAAGTTAGCCACATGGTTATTCCACCACAAAAAATAAACTTTTATTAATCCACATTAAGGAAAAGTGAGAAACCATTATTCATAAAACAAAAACCACTACATGCTGAAAGATCTCACAAAATGATTAAACACAGGGCTAAGATTATTTGAGTCGACCACTTTATATAATTTCCAATTCAGAGTACTAACCTGGGTGTCCAGATCCTTGATGATATGTTCTTAAAGGTGTGTAACCATTCCATTCAATGTCTGAATGAATTTTTCTAGGGATATTTTTCTTAGTTGAATCATCGATCTATGATTTGGTCTTACTTGTAAATCCACTCTTATTGTTCCTCGATTCCCTCAACTTGTAACCTTCATTCATATATTCTTAAAATCTTATCATTCGAGGAGTTGGGTCGATGGACTGTTTCATTCATTTATTCCTTGGAATGAAATATTACCATCAAACACCACTAGCTCTTATTTCATCACTCATGGTTCTCTTCTTGGATCTACACTTTCCCATCTTATAGGGCATTCTTTTGTTGTTTCCACCCTTCTTTTCTACCCTAGATTCCAATGATTTAGGAAAGTGAGAATAGTTTTTTCATCCCTTGGGTTTTTCCCCTAGACAACAATGAATTTCCATGAGTCACTCTTTTCGTTTTTCCCATTCTTCCTTTTTGGGTAGTGAGGGCCTTTCCCAAGGAATCGGTCCAAATAGTCCACTGAGAGTTGTCTATAAATGTCTTCACCTGAATCGGCATCCTCCTGAGTCAATGTTTCTTCCTGAACATCCAGACCAACAAAATGGTTTTTCAACTCAACCTCTAGGACATCATTAAGGTGCCTCAGCCTATATAGAGAATCTACATTTCCTGCTTTAATCTCAAATCCGTTCTTCTTTTCTTCTCTCCCAGCCATCTAAAGTGATGTAGAATTAGGAATGGTAGTGTTTGGTTTAGAGGTCCCTAAGACACTAACCCCATTGTCCCTCCCTAGTCTACAATGAGAGTCTGTAGCAGTAAGAAAAAAAAATTCCCCTTTAGTGACATTCTAGATATCTCAGCCTCCATGCTGAAGGCAACCATAGGGGAAACACTACACGAGGGTACTGATATGTCTGATCCTATGGGATACTCATATCCACGACCTATAAATTGAGGTTTCTTGTTATTATCCTCCCAGTCCTGACCTTGAGGACCCCTGGGCCTTGGACATCACTAACTATTGAGTTTCCCATAGCCACATCCATAATGTTGGATGATACGAGATTCCTCACCATATCCACATCTAGGGAAACCACCTTATCAGTTCCATCCACCTGAAATACCTCCACTCCACCCACCTGTAATGGGATGATATCCAAATCATTCTATAAGCGAGCAAGGATGTCCATGATCGGCAGCTCGGGAACCTTAACCTTAGCATCCTTCACTACAACTGGAGGCACCAAATAAGGAAACTGAATAAGCTAACCCTCCTAGGAACATACATCTACAAGAGTCCTTAACTCCTCTCCTGGACAAGTTTGTAGCATGCATGGTTCCCATTCCCCTGAGACAACCACAAGCTCCCCCCCATACTTGTCCAAACCAACACCATCCCTTGTTTGAAATAACATAGTGGGGTTGACCTATATGTAATATCCTTCTAATGGAGGGTTCATCACATTACGATCTCTTTGTCCACGATGGAATCCATAGAACAAATGTCCTAACCATTGAGAGCATGAGCAGTATGCTATCCAAGACTGAGAAACTACCCATTTTTCCTTTTTATTTCTTCTCCAAATGAAATCCGAAACTATTTTTTTGGATGATTTGAAACATTAATCACCAGGGGAGATAGTGTGATATACTATAGAAGTTTGAATGTATGAACAAAGATTCCTACCTACCATGTTCCCCAAC
This sequence comes from Viscum album, assembly GCA_963277665.1. Taxonomy (NCBI): domain Eukaryota; kingdom Viridiplantae; phylum Streptophyta; class Magnoliopsida; order Santalales; family Viscaceae; genus Viscum; species Viscum album. Next base: position 1,833,339,785 of record OY728151.1, read on the forward strand.
ATGTAGATAATCGAAGGATTCTAGAAAGGAAGCAGAAAATCTGGGAAACTTACCCACAATGTTATCATCGGCACATCCCGATTCATGTTGAACTTGAAGTACCAGAATAAGAGTTAGAATGACGTTTGTTGAGAAATATAGGATCATTGGACCAAGCATCAATAAGACCAACCTCTAATGAATAGTGAATCATCAGATATTGCCGATTGAGTAGACCAACCACCATGCAATCTTAACTCCCATGTGATTCAAATGTAAATGTGTGAAAGGCCTCAACCGATGGTTGGAGGACTCTAGATTGAGCCACAAGAATTGTCATATGGTTATTCGATGCAATGTTGAATTTCTTCATGGAAATCATGAGTTGTGGAGAACCCTTGTGGAGGTGATGAACCTTAGGGCACAGTGGAATTGCTGGTAAAAGAGGAATGTGGTTTGGTTAGTGAAAGGGAGAAATCTCTGGGGCTTTGAGATGGAAGGGCAGATGTTTCCCACTCCCTCCACCAAGGAGGGAGGGGCCTACACTTCATGCATCCCCACTAGGTCACCACTATCTCCATCACTCCGGAGTCTCCACATACTTTTTCAGGCCCTTCCCTTATTCCATTAAAGTAAGATTATGTCCCAAGATAACTTTATACTCCATATGTTATTTCTGTGGGTTTTTTGGTAAAATATTGGTTACAAAAAGGGATATCAATTAAAATATATTTAGTGAATAGTATTTACGTCTTATCTAAGGTGAAAATTATGACATTATGATAAAAGTATTCATGATTTACATGTTTTTTCAAGGCTAAAAGTTTTCATTATTTTTGTCCCTTTATGATCCTTTTGTGATTATCCCATGTTTTAAAAAAGTCATTGGATTTAACAGAGAATAGAAACTTGGATTGGATTGAGGAGAAAATTTTGATTATTAAACATCTAATTAAACCATGTCTATTTTTAAATATTTTTTATTTTTTGAAAAAATGGATAGCGAGTAAAAGTGTCTAAAATTTTAATATTTGGGTTGTTATTTATATGATATGGATTAATTTTATAATGATATAAACTCTAAAATATCCTCAATGTGAAATAAGTTTTATTCTTCAATAAAACTCAAGCTTTTGTAATGTTTATGTATGAGACTTATAGTTGATATTAAGGTAAATGTTTTGATAACATTATAGGTTAGGATGTTATCTAGGGGTAGATTAAAGATACCATATAACCAATATGGTAATTATTATATGGAAATTTTTCCATATTTTGGTAAATTAGGTGGATTTGATAAAAACCTAATCAACTAAAATATAAGTAGGTTGATGGATTAGAGTATTTTAAAAAAATTGATATTATCTTTATCCAATAGAGGATTCTTCTTTTAATAATTCATTTCATGTTTAAGTAATGATTTTTTTCAGAAGATTAAGGATCATTTGTCAAGATGGAAGGAAATGGATCTTTGAAAACCTTCTTATCCCTCCCAAATGAATTAATCATCACTACTATCAAAAAAGAATGCTTGAATGATTTTGATTGCTTCTTGAGTATTCAAATCACCTATATTAAATTGTTTGAGTTATCCAACACCTATTAATTTCTAATAAAATTTTATGGGTCATGGTATCATTATCTTATGATTTTAATATATCTATTCATCAAAGTATTTCTAAATTTTAAATACTAGAAGTGGCGTGAAAGTTTACTTTTTAAAAGTACGACAAAATACCATAAGAGAAAAGGAACATCAAGAATATATTGAATTTTTTTAAATGTATGAATTAAATTCTTATAAATAATGTATGAAACTTGATATGATTTCAATTTATAAATCATGTGGATATAATCCATATTTTTTTAGGAATGAAGTTTTAAGAGATATGGTGGAAATTCACATTTAAGGGATTATAAAGATCTTTGAAATATTAAGTTGTCTACATAAAAAGGATTTAATAGTTATGGTGTACTTAAGGATGTGGAAATATTTAAATTTATTAATACTCTTCTGATTATGGGGGTACATTTGAAGACTTTTTTAGATAAGTAATATGAAAAATTGATGTTTTTATATTAAAGTTTTATTTGAGTAAGAATTTTCTTTTGTGAACATCATTATAAAGTAATGGATAACCATTAGGGCCCATATGATCTTTTTTTTAGGTAGTTAAGTTTTATTACATTTTGGGATGCCAAATGAAAGGTATGAGATACCCATCGAGGTTTAAAATTATATGGTTAAATTTGATTACTTTATGACATTTTTAGAATGTTATTAGTATGATATGATTTTAATAAAAGGAAAAATCACAAGATGGGTGAAAACTCGTCATGTATGGTAGGGATGAGGGAATTAAACCCACAATCAAAGGGAAATAAAGCTTTATCACCTACCACTACCCTCTATGAAGTCCCTGGTTAGTATGAATTTTTTTCTTAGTTAACTGATTTTATGGAATAAGAATAAGTTGATTTTGGGAATATATGATTTCTCAAATGGATATACTTGGTTTTGTAAAATTATTTTTTGATAAAGTGATTAATGTTATTTTGGAATATTTTCAATATTTTAGGAACCCTATATGATCAATGTAATTATAATACTATGGTATTTTATTTAAGTGAAAATGTTGGATTGTATCTTAGAAAAATAAATGATTGAATTATGGTTATTCGAGTTATTTTTGAAAACAGTTAGCGTATCATGAATATTATTAGGAAAATTACTTTTTTGTGTGATACTTTAAGAGTAATTGAATTCATTTAGTGATAAATGTTAAAATTTATCTTGAAATACTATGGTATAAAATCCATCTAAATTTTTTGTTTCAATCAATGTTTATATTATTTTAAATAATCATAAGGATAGCTATTTTTTAATTTTCTATGTTGAGATCTGGTTATCAATGTTGACTTTTGGAGATTAATGTATATTTTTATCATATAAAGGTTTATACATTTTAGAGAATTATATTACCTTATCCTAACCATTTTGATTTTGGTTAATGTTTTATTATAGGAGAAATAGATATTTAATATTTTGTGTTTTAAGCTATTCTCTTGATGTTTATTCAAGAATAAAAAATTCATCTTAAATACTCATCATTTGGATAAAAATATGAGTTTGTGGGGGAATTTGATTAAAATTTGAAAATATAAATTTTGGGTAAGTGTATTTCTTTATATTCTTTTTCCACATAGTAAAATAATTCCACAGTTGGATGAAAATGAACCTTAAAAAAATTTAATCAATTCAATTTCTCTAATATGAAATTATAAACCATTAAAACAATAATAATTTTATGTTTTTATGATTTTAAAATTTCTCTCGATCATGCATTCTATCACTCTCCATCAGAACATGATGGTTACGTTTTCTTCTATTTCTATGTTTTCTTACATGGAATCCTAGTATGTGTTATATCAGGTGACATTGATACTTCACTTTATTTATTTTAAATTGGAGGGTTTATTGACCATTTATTCATTATGGGATTTCAATAATGTAATTTTGAAAAGTGAAACCTTAGTTACTGTGCCCATATTTAAAATTACAAGGACACAATTTCCAAAAGGGGGAAGTATGTAAAATTCAGGGTAATTATAGAATAAGAATATTACATATTTAATAATATATATTAATTTGATAGTAATTTTATATTAAAATTGATGTTATTTCTGATAGCATACTTGACATGAAATAATGTTTTTTCTAAATTCTTACGTTACACACAAGACTGAGTTATACCAAAAAATAATATTCTATTTACATTAATATTTTAAGTTGTAGTTATCACATATCTATTATAATGGAGGGAATGAATGTTATTAAATAAATTATGAAAATAGAATTTATACATGTTTATATAATGATTCATTTGTTATAAAATTAATTTGAAATAAAAATTAAAACCAATTGAATACAAAGGATGTGTTTTTTTAATCTATTTAAGTGTGAATATTTGTGTTTATAAAATAATAAAATCACTCTTGATGGATTATATTAATGAAATATAAATTCAATATGATGTTTAAAATTCAGATAATATGTTTTTTAGGCATAATAAAATAATAAATTCAATTTTATGCATAAAAAGAGTATTTTTCAACAAAAAAATGCATTTTTACCACCTCTTGATGGAGGACCAATTTTAAATATAATTTTTGTGATATTAAAAACATATATTGGAAATAATAGAATTTTTATTTGGATATAGGAAATAAAAATTCACTTTGGGTGAATTTTTGGAATATTCCTGATAAATTTCATATTTTAATAAATAATGGAAAATACTTCATTTTAATTCAATGCTACTTTTTTATCTAATTTATTTATATAGCTTGGTTGTCCTTTAAATTGTTTGTAAAGTGTAAATAGATATTTTTTTTATAATTTAATCTAATTAATGTCATTTTAATCATGTTCTAATTGAAATTTGATATAAAAACATTGTGAATGTTTTAATGTTTAAACTTCATGAACCCGTCTTCTAGATCTGTCAGCAGGATTAACACTAAATTAAAACTTTTCACTTTTGTTAATGGAATTTTAAAATATGGACATAAATTTTTGTAATCAGTATGAAAAATGTGATCTAATATTTTCAAAATTATATTTGGTGAATAATAACTTTATTATTTTATTTACCATGATTAAGGGTAAATCATGTAATTAATGGTAAAAATAATATTTTAATATTTTTAAAATGCCCTAAAACTTTTCATAATTTTATTGGATTATTTTTTATCAACATAAATAAAACTTAGTCCTAAATCATAACTTTTTTTGTGATTTGGGAAAGAAAATGACATTTATTATTTTTTTTAAGAATGTGTCAAAAATTTCCTACTCATAATTTCGATAACTAAAAAAATTTTAATATGTGGTTACATATATTATATATTCAACTAAAAATATTCCTTATAAATATAAATATATTATCTACTTAATAATTATTTATTTATAAATTTTATACATTAAATAATTAAATTAAATTTGACACAATGATGATGTAGTAATAGAGTTCTTAAAATAAGAATCGAATAAGTGATATTAATAATAATAAAAGAAATATAAATTGAAATATTTGATGCCATAAACGAATTTTATGAAATTATTTGACAAATTATTGATATTTTAATGTATTTTTTATTTAATCAAGTTGTTATGATTTTTTAAAAATTCATGCAATGAATAGTGTCAAAATTGACATAATTCACAACTTAAAATATAAATTATTTAATTAAATGATACAATGATTATTAAAATATAATATTCATACAAAATGTAGATATACATGTAAAAATATCATCAATAACTCATTAATTTGTATTTTAACATGTTATGGTAATTATTTTGACTCTCAAATTTTAAATTACTTAATAAAACGGTAAGAGTTAAAATGGATAAAACATAATGATAAGGATTAAAAATATTAAAAACATGTCTAATTTTTATTGTATTAATGGTATTAAACCTAAAAGAATCATAAATTTGAAATAAATAATTTTGGAACCATTTTTAATAGAAAATTAATTTATATTAATTTAATACTGTAAGAATTTCCAAGGGTGCCCCTCCCCTCTCCTATAAAAAGGCACCCATTCCTCTCTATAACATAAACTTCAAAAACAATTTCTTCTGGCCACAATATTCCAAAACAAAATTACTAGAATACCTCCCCACATTAGGGAATCCTTATTTTATTTACAAAACCCTTATTATTGGTGACAAGGTGTTAAGAAACGTGATCATCTAAAGGAAAGGTAATGTTTTAATTTAAGTGTTTCTATTTTATTTCTTCTTCCACATCCTTAAAATATTATTCATCCATGATGAAATAATAAACCCAGTATCCATATTATGTTGAATTTTTATTATGTTAATGTAATAACATAAATCCATCTTCACTTCCATTAAATGAGAAAGGAATAAATCATTCGTGGATATGTGTGAACTATTACCACCATAAACTGATCTAATTCATTCTCCATTAATATCCCTCATGACTGGTTATAATAGTGAAATTAATTTTAATATATTATATTAATGTCATATTAATAATTATAAGATAATATTATATCAATTATGTTCTCACTCTCTATGTACATAAAAATGATAATGTTGTTCTGGCGTACGTGTGAACTATCACCTCCACGAAGTGATGTGACTCGTTTTTATTACTTATGTCACTTGTATGATATATATATATATAAGTATATTTAAATTTATAATTGTTTTATGATCATTATATAAATATAAAATGATAATTTACTTCTTTCCATAATGATCAATGAAGAATTGAAAATGTTACTCATCCATACGTACGATCTACCGTCTCTATGATTATAACATTGTTCATTTTTTATAACCAAACATAATGGTATGATTTTAAAGTATAATTGTTTTATATAGATGATTATTATTTCATTAATATTATTCTGTAGATTATGTAATTTTCACCACATGGACTATTGATGTCATACCATGTTCATTTTCAACTCTTGTACCGAATATTGACAGAAAATTATGACATGAATTCAAATAGTTATCTACTTATTATAACATGGTAATTAATGACACAAAATGAATAATAAACATTAAAAGGTTATGAATCATTTATAAGTTAATATATGTTTGGTATTCAAAAAAATGAACATATGTGATAAATACAACTCAATGTAAGGGGTTTCATCTCAATCTCCATTCATTGAAGAATATCTTGATAATATGCACAATTATTCATTTATAAGGTGTATATATTTCCATTATGATATTTTATATCCATAAATCATCTGTAATAATGTTATCTAATGTTTTAGTAATATTACCAATTCATGGATATTATGATTTAAAATTTCACAGAGGTATGGGACACCATAAACATTTAAAGAATTAATTATCAAAACATTTTCTTCCTAATATTAATTTACATACTTATTATGTGGATATAAAAGGATATTAATGTAAATTTTTATATATTTTGAATTTAATTCCTAGTTTTTAAAAATTAATATTTTTACGTGTTTTGTATGGAATGTTGGGACAAATGACAAAAGGAATGTTCATTTTAACATATATGGAGACAACAACTTCTCTACTGTTGTGACCATTATTTGATATTTGGAATCATCTACAATACATAATGGTTTTTAATGAAAAAATAATCACTTATTCTATTTTATGGTTAAATTGTTATCAAAAATGGTTTTGAAAGGGAATAATTATTTTAATATTGTGAAATGATTTCTTTTTATTGAAAATAATGTTTTTTGGGTGAAATGTTGATAATTGTGACATCTTAAATATTGTGATTGAATAATGGTACTTGAAAATTTGATGGGTTGTTACATGATAAAACAAATATGGGTGGTTCTGTGATAAACCTAGGATGGGTGGTTATGTTATTACATCAAATTCACTAGGTTTGATAGTTGGTTGTATGGTTATTCCATTTGTAAGAGTGACATATGTGGAAGACAACCGGATGGTTATTCCATTTAAGCAATATTGTGTCCCTAGTACACTTTATATGTTATATGTTATTTATATGGGTTTTGTGGGAATAAAATGATTACATAAAGAGAAGTAAATGAGAACATATTCAGTGGTGATTATTTACTACTTCTTTAATCTGGAAAGTATTACCTTATGCTAAAAGTATTCGTGGTTTATATGTTTTCGCAAGGATAACTATTTAATTTCATTATATCTCTAACTGATATTTTTGTGCTCATTCAGTGTTTTGAAATGTTTTTCATGAGATTTATGGTAGAATAGAGACAAGGATGGGAGTGAGGGAAAACTTTTGATGATTAAACATGAAACCAAATAATGTTTATTTTTAAATAGTTTTTGTTTTGTGAAAAAATATATATAGTGAGTAGACATGTGTAATTTGTAATATTTGAGTAGTTGTGTATAATATATGGACTAATTCTCTAGTTATATAAACATGAAAATATCCTCAACGTGAAAGAAATTAAATTTTTGACTAAAACATAAGATTAGGTATTGTTCAAGTTTAGGGCCTTATAATAGGCCTATGTTCACACATATGTTCATAGTAAATTCTTGATATTCTCTTACAGTGGAAATTTTTATCATGTATCAATCAAAAATTCATCTACTAATCTGAATTTAACTTTTCACATTGAATTATATAGTATCCAAAAATTTATTCTTCCTTGTACTTGATGTAATTTCACCAAATGTGATACTATTTGATCATATTTTCGCCATTTAATTTATATCAAACAATCTCCCAGTATTGAAAACACTTTCTTCTGTTAAATGACTCATGCCATCAATAATTCCAATAATGTATATCCTAATATTAATATTTTAACAAAAAAAAATTCAAAACTTGAAATTCCTTCTATTGCATATACTAAATATTAGGGAGGATGATACAATGGCCAGTGTGATGTCATAAGGGATAGATCAGAATGATCTTGTACATCTAATTTTTGTTGTGATTCCTCATCATCTTCTTCTTGATCTAAATATTCATCCTCTAAAAAATTATCTACCATAATGTAAAAAAATTTCTAGGAAATTCAATAAGATACCGAGTCTTTTTATAATATGTCATAATCCGATGGAATAAAAATTTATATTCTGGTCGTGATTGAATAACTTTCACTATATACAACGAATCTCTAAATAGTTGATATAGTGACATATATCTCTGTAATTTGAGGATCATAAAGATTTTTAACCTGTGATAATATTTTTTTGAGTCTCCATCAAATAAAATTGGTTAGGATATATTTCAAATCCTTTTTTATATTGAATATGTTTATATGTGATGTCTTTGATCATCTAGTTAACTATAAGGTTTAAATATCAAGTATTTTACCTATTAACACATCTAATGTTGTACTTTCCTTGAGAATTACAACACATTCTAGTTGTCTAATATAACTAACTCTTTATTCAGTATCAACTATTTGTTTGTTGTAATAAATATTTAAAGACATCATTTTATACATAATAAGAAATACTATTAGAGTTACTAAATTTTTAATAATTTATTAATAAAATCAAACAAATGACATTACTTTTAATTAATCGCATAATTATATTAGATTAAGGATACAAAATATAATTTTTCAACATGGTATCATTTTATTTGAAATGTGAGTCTTCTAACTATTAATGAAGTAAGCTCTAGACATCTGGTTGGTCTTTGTTAGGGAAAAATCCCCATATCACAATAGAATAGGTCCAAAGTGATGTCGAACTACCCATAGTTATTATGCTAAATAAATATAAGGAAAATGTTAATTAAAATAATGTTTTATATTTTCAACTATATAGTTTTACCATCGATGAGAATTTATTTTGACAACATACAATGTCGTATAGTCCTTGATAATTATAACTCGTTTTTGGTCGCTACTATACATAAATCCTTATTCAGTATCAATTATTGGATCCATGAATTATATTTATGTAGACATAATTACTTCTATGATAATATTAGATATTAGAGTTACTATATATTATGTAAATAGATTATAAATAAACCTACAAGATTAAATTAAATTTATCATGTTATTATGTTTAAGCATGGAAATATAATATTATTTTAAAAAAATATTTTTATTTTAACTGTGAGTCTCCTCATTAACAAATTCATAATCATATTACTTTGGGTGAGTCTATTGGAGTATGAACAAGACACCATGTCGATCTTAGTCAAGGGATATCCCATAGATTTCCACATAAGTGGTATAAATTGGCACTCAGCTTCCCAAAGTTCTCATGATAAATATAATTAAAGAGATTGTTAATTGAAATAACATTTTATATTATTATTATACCACCAATTTATATACAAATATCCATTTACACATTATTTAAACCCTTATTCAAATAATTAAACAAGTAATATTATAATCCTACTTAACATATAATTTAATTATAAAGAATTATACTAAAAATTATGCATTAAAATTAATATTCTTAATTATGATATAATTTAATTTTAAAACATTATACTAGTAATCAATCATTGATTGTAATATTCCGAATTATTATAAATTATTTTTAAAACATTATAAAAATTTCTAAAAGTTATAGAAAAAAGTGAAACATTTTATTAATAACATAACAAAAAAAATTTAACATCACTCATTATTTATAATAAAACTAAATATGTTTAAAAAATCTGAAAAATTAATATATAAAATTACTAATATTGCAAAAAACCTCAGATATTTAATGTCAGAAAATCTAAACAATCATGGAGTGCCTGGAAAATTTTAAGAATATTTGAGACAGAAATGGAAAGGATTGAAAGTGATAATTTCATGGGAGTGGGAATACCATTTTATAGGAAGCTTATAAGAGAGTGTAAAACAATTTCATACTCTCCTTTTTACCGTCAATTGAAGAGAATGAAATCATTTCAAGATCTTATTTGGGTTGTAATAATAAGAGTGTGACCTGATTTCACGCTCTTAGCTACCACAATAAGAGCATAAAACTATTTCACGTTCTTGTTGTGGGATCAATGTGAAAAAAAATTACTCTCTTATTACTATATATAAGATTATGAAATCATTTCATTATCCTACAACCCATATGAGTAAATAAACTACACCTAGACCCAAAATAACCAACAACATGATTTTTGTAATTATAATTTATTTATTTCATATACCTGGTGTATTTTTATTTCTATAATTTTCACATTGGTAATCAATGTTTTTAAAAATTATTGATGTGGTTATTAATTTTTACATTGGAAACATTTAGTGTTTTTATTTTTTATAATAAAAATTATTTATAACATAGAGTAGACATAAATAAATTTTATTTTAGCTGTTTCAAATTTTTTTTTGAGCTTACTAGTATGATGAATATATTACTTGTAGTTAGAATTTTAGAATTCACTGAGATTATTTTTTTAATATATTTTATTTTTCATCAAATATGTATCTAAGTGATCTGGGAGTAATATTTAAAGAAATATATTTATGTTTTCTAAATATATAATTTATCATTTTTCCTAAAATCTAGCTGACGGTAAATTGTGATTTGATATACACATTCTATTGAAATTCCACAAATATCAATTCCTATAAAATGAAATTACACAAAATAATATGGGGTTTGAAAAATAAAACATATTAAAAAATAAAAAATAAAAAATAATGGTCAAAAGGAATTATTTTATGAAATTCACCTTAGTTGATCAATATTCATGTAGTGCTACATTTTTATGATGAATAATTGATATAGTTAACATGTGAAATTACTAAAATATATATTTTTAATTTTGGTTCTTTTATGATAATGTGATAATGTTTATAATAGGACATCTTTCATTTTTTAGAGTAGATAATAAATTTATTTGTATGAATATTTATTTTTTATGATTATTTTTAAATAAAGAGGGTTTTATGGTTATTATTTCTTAGGTGGTAGTATTACTTTATTATTATCTTTGTGTTTATTTTTTTGGGAGACACAAAAAAAGAGAATTTCTAAAAAAATTCATCTGAAATAGAAAAACAGTAAGGCTAATTTTTTTGGTTTTGATTTTTTACATAAACTAAATATTTATATCATGAAAAAATGTTTTTTTATCAAATTTATTAATTATACATTTTTTAAAATTTTCATTACTCTTAATTATTTTACAATATATTGTTCATCGTTGAGTTTATTAAATTTACTATTCAACATCAAGTTAATTTTTTCAGATTATGTTTTGGGATAGGGAAAATATTTTCATCAATCCATTTTAAATGAAAATGAATTTACGTAACACAGAATCTCTAATACTAAATCATATAATCTTCCAAATGCAACTCTAATTCTTATATTACCGTAGAATATAAACTTACAAGAATGTAGATGCTACATAACGAATTTATATTCCTATTGACTTAAATACTCATGTATCTATAATACTCCATGAAATTACATTCAATTGATAGAATACTATTGATTTCTTTCATGATGATATAATTTCCTCCTACATCACTCATCTCATATCATAGAGTATCATATACCATCTTCATCACATTACTCATATTCTATAAGCATCATATAATATCAGTGTGGTTTCATGGGTCACATGAACCAATCTATCAATTATTTACATGAGAGGCATCAAACTTATGAACATGAAACATAAAAATCCTATGTATCATTAGGTAAGGTAAAATGTAATCAAATTCATAAAATATAAACTTTAACACATTATAAAACATGAAAAATACCATTAAAACATGAGCAGACATTGCATCCTCATATGGGATGTACTCTAGTTTATTAACTTGTGTGCTCCACTAGACCACCAAACTGACCCTTTAGGGTTTTTAGCTCTAGAGGTCTGACCATGATTCCCAACGTGGTTGTATGACCTTTCATCCTCCATTAATAACCTTGGTCTTCCTTCGAGACTGTACTTTCCATCCATATATGCTCTGATTATTCCTTACTCCTTCATCAAAGACCTCACTGTCCGCATTTAATATTGATATGTCACCTTGAAACAAGGTTATTTGGGTGGCAGGTTAATGTTGGAATAATTTTTATTAGACTCCAAAAATTCATTATATACATAATTACTTTCCACTGCAAAAATTCATGAGGTACACATGTATTTTCCACTAAAATAAACATTAATAAAAACATAATTTCCAATTCCACGAAGCCTCATTGAAATATCGAAAATAAATATATCCTTTTAAATTTCAATATTATTTCTAATTCTTATCATCCTCAAGGTCATAAAACATATTTAACCCTCTATTAATAATTCCAATTAATTCAACTGCCCTCAAATTTCATGATAAAATTCTTCAATCTCAATTATTTTAATAATTATTCAAAAGTTGATTCTTCATTACAAATCATAAAATAATGGTGTATATATATCTCAACTATATTGTTATTCATTATAAATAAACTCATCAATATCCTCATTATATAGAAACACTTTCATATTTATCATGTTGTAAAAAAGTGTGTTAAATCATAATTAACACATTTCTTCTATATATAGATCAAATAAATATTCATCACAACTATATGATACATCATATAAAGTATCAAATCTTTATTTATGAACATTATAGTAACTAAAATAAATTATATTTATCTTTAAATAATACATATCAATCCTTGATAACCACAAGTTCTTTAATTATTGTACTTTCCATCATTAACCAACTTTAACACAAAAGATATTGATTTTTATTTACATAGAATTTTTTAAAACAAACACAACCTCAACATTTCCAATCCATACTGTTACTAAATTTATCCATTTGTGTTTTTTTTCAATACCAAATTCAAATAAATTTTAATTATTAATTAATTGTTATTATAATTTTTTATATTGAAAAAGATTAGAAGGTCAATTCATATAAGCTATGTTGTTCTCATCCCATTTTTAAAAATAAAATTTTTATCTTCTCACAAATATTAACCTTTTTATATCTTCTATTAATTTATTGAGAGATCCCCCTTGAGGTAATTACCATGTGAAAGAAAAAAATTAATATTCTTGAGATATAAATAACATCACTTTCCACATAGAAATCTTTCTTCCACTAATAAACTCTATGTTGACATGGGAAAACCTAATAAAGAATAAAAGAGCGACTAATGAAGACTTCAAATTTTTATGCAATCCATTCATCATGTGATAGTTCTAGGTATTAGTGTTTATAATGGTAGTTGTTTATATCATTTCAAAACAAAATTTTCATCATTATCTCGAAACAATCCTTAGTTCTCAATGACTAAAAATTGGATTGTAACGAACCAGCCTAGTTTACCCTCAACTAGAACCCGACCCAACCCATCACATATCGAATGGGTGTTCCTGATCCCCACGAGATTGAAACAAGAACCTAGGAATCAAAAAAAATATTGAGGGGAAAATTTTTCCATCCTTAACAACCACATGGAATATATATGTAGAGCAAGAAAGGAATAGCGGAAGACTAACAAATGTATATTCCATAACTGTAAGGAAAACATAATAAATAAAACAACTATAATTGTATAAAAACTAAAAGACATGTCCAACTACAAAGTAATACATGAAACAACTAATCCAAATGATATCACGGAAAAATTCCCACCATCAAACCGCCAGCTACCCAACCAGCTGACACAAACCTCACTGCCTCACTATGGCGCCTTGACATTCCCTGCACTGGAAGACAAACAATGGTATATGCACCACTGAAGAAGTGAAAAGGGTGTGAGCTAACTATATTAGTAGGATCACACCTAGGCGTTCGATAACAAGTCTCCATATAAATAATCATGTCTGCACATTTTAAAATAAAACATGGCATGATGAGTATAAAATAAGTTTTATATAAAACATGGTAAATATTTCCCTCTTCCCACAATTTTTAAAAAAAAGTAGTTATAACAGTTTCAAAGAGAATTTTCCAAATAATTTTTCAAAAGCATAAACATTCATATCAAGGCTAAATCAGAAATAACTATACTACAAAACATAATAATAGGTATCACGGAACCAAGTAATATTATAGGTCTAGGTAGCAGACTATTTGTACCACAATAATCAAGTTCACAAAACTGATCCTAGAACACATTCCTAGGAATCATAGTAATACCACATGAGTAAACCCCCAAAAATGTCAACATCTCTCCCCTAGAATAATAGTCATAGAGAATAGAGAAAATCACCAAGACAAACCTCCTTCATAATCATAAAAAAATGGATGATGGCCTCAAGATAAACCTTCCACCAAAGTACCAAGGTAACCCATGTAATCTTTCTTACAATTCAATTTCAATGATTTGATAATCATTTCAAACCCATTTCAAAATCCATCAACAAAAGATATGGAAAACACATATCCCTTTCTAAAACCCTTTTTCAAAAAACACAAACAATCTTGCCAATATATTAAATCAATTTATAAAGAAACAGAAATCATTCTCATTATCATAGGCTCGAGTCAAAACCATCAACCACAATGTTTGGTAATCACAAGCTCGCAACAGAATCCAAGATCAATGAAACCCAAAAACATCAATGAAGGAACTAGAATCAAATATATATAAATATTGATTGTATTTAGAATACATGGGGTTAGCAGATAGAAGATAATCTATGTACCTCAAGAACAGATGTCTTCTACACCGTGACAAACCTTAGAACAGGCTTCAAAATAGGATCTTATAACAGATCTGTAAGATGAAAACAATAATTTTCCAATAGAGATCAGTAGATATAATAACATATGCTAGGTTTATATCCCAATAAACCATAAGTAAAAACATGAAATAACAATTACCCTAAGAGATGAATTGCAAATGAAATGAAGATCCAAAGCTAATCAGATCAATCTAGAAGGTGACGCGCCTCTGAAAATCAGCAAGGAAATACTCTAGGGTAATGATAAATTAATTATTAGAATATAGGGTCGAGATAAACATCAAAATGTGTGACTTCAATCTTGGCACAGGCCGGGTCAGGATGTGTACCTCAAGTACACTATGTGTAATTCATGCTGGATAAGTTACACTGAAAAACCCATTGCATCGGTTCAAAAACTATTATTTAAATCCTAAATAATGTGTACATCATCTAAATGATGTGTACCTAATCATAGTGTGATTTCCCCATTCACTAATTATATCCATCAACTATTAAATGACATGTACCTTCGGTACATGATGTGTACCGACTCTACAGCCTAAAAAAAATCTAAAAAACCACCTCTATGGACTTGAACCAAAATGGATATTAGAAAAACATAAAAACACACCATATCATGATGAAAAAATGTTACAAACTCCCCACCATAAAGACTTTCCATCTCCAATAAGTCATGTGGAAGACGTATCCCTATAATAAGATGAGGCCACTCCTCCCCCATTAACTACTTACATTCCCATGCCTCATGAGAATTTGATCTTTGTTTCCATCGAACTCTAACCAATGGAATCGAATTCCCATGCATGGCATTCTATTGAGAGTCAACGATCTCAAATTGTTTCTCCAAAACATAAGCATCTGAATCTAACTCAATATCTTCCCAACATAACACATGAGAGGGATTAGTGTGTTACTTTCTAATCTGAGATATTTGGAATATTCCATGGATTCCCATCAACTAAATTGAAAATTATAACAAATAAGAAACCTATCCAATCCATTCGGGGATCTTAAATGGTACAACATATCTCACAGCCAACATTCCCTACCTTCCAAGCCGATGGGGACACAAATGAGGAGAAACTTTCAAGAAGAACCAAACACCATTAGAAAACCCCAAAGTATGATTTGTTGATATGCATATGTTTTTTATATATTATGGGCTATAACCATAAATTGATGAAAATCCTAAATCTTTTTGGACGTCTCCTGAACAAAACTTGGTCCAACCAAAGATACTTCACCCACATCTACCCAAAAAAGGGGTTATCTATATGGGAGACCATACAACACCTTGAAATAATCTATTCTTATAGATGACTGATAATTGTTGTTATAAACAATCTCAACCAGTCCCAAATAGATATCCCATGATCCTCTAAAATCCAAGACACATGTGGGAAGCATATCCTCCAGGATCGGAATTACACGTTATGTCTGACCCTACAACTATGGATTGTGGGTTGACCTCATCATGATCTAAGTTCTCATTTCCTTTCAAAGAATTATCAAGAACCTTAAGGTAAACCTAGGATCCATATTTGAAACAACGGCAGAAGGACTCCAATGTAACACACAATACTCTACACATATAGCATACCCATATCTTCAACTTTAGTGGTGTCTTTGATCAGAATGAAATTACCAGACTTCATCAATTGACCAATAACCACCCATATATCATTTTTCCTCAGGTTATCTATGGTATTTCATCAACAAAACACATGGATACCAAGTCACATTTCAGAACTGGATCTAGAAATGGCTTAAGAAAATTAGAAGGTTTTAAATGATCAACCTTTATCTATTGGCAGGGGTAACAGCGGGACACATAATCGTTAATTCCACACTTTATACCCATCTACTATAATATTCCCCTCAGGCCATAATACATCTTTGTAGTGCATAAATGTACATCTCATGAAGAGCTATTTCAATCAAACAAAACTAAACTTCTCATAGGTGTTGGGATGACAACTAGCTTCCCAAAATGAAGTTTGCCATCTGAAGAAAGAGACCCACAAGAAATGGTCTCCCCACCATAAATACATTCTCATGTATTCTGAAACTCACCATACTTCTACTACAATTTCATTATAGACTCCATGAGAGATGATGATAAAACAAATTCAGAACCATACTTGAAGAATCCTCATGAGTTTCCAAGTGAAACTGTGTGAAAAGCCCTATAATTTCCACTCCTCCTTCGATTCTAAAATAGTTTGTGATGGTACCTTCCTACTCAAAGCATCTTCAAAAACATTCCCATTCCCTAAGGTGTAGACGATGTTTAATTAAATGGTCTTAAGGTATACTACGCATTGTATTTGTTTAAGTTTAATGTCTTTCAGAGAGAAGATATAGCTCATCCACTTTTGATCAGAGAAGTATATGATCTTATCCCCAAAGAGATAGTTCCTCCAATATTTAAGTTCATGAATAGCCATTATAATCTATAAATCATGAGTGGGGTAGTTCTTCTAATGCTGTTGTAGGTTACAAGAGCTAGAAGCTACCACATGATCATACTATATTATCACACATCAAAAAACATCACTAGATGCATCACAAAACACTAGGTACCCCTTAGCAGTATCAGGTAAGATTAGAATAGGAGCAGATGTAATAGGTCATTTCAGTTCATCGATATAAGGCTAACACTTTGCATCCCATGCAAATTTCATCACATTACATGTAAGATCATTCAATGGTGTAACACCCCGACCCCACTAGGCTGGACCCAGTGAATTAATTGTGATATTGGAATGGTTAGAAGGAATGAAAATATCAAAGGAATGATCAGTTTAGTAGTCTTGAAGACACTAGATACATATTTGAAACTCAAATTACATCGGAAAAGGTTAAAAAATTCAATACAAAACAAAAACTAAAAACTACAACCACTGGAAATCAATAAACGATCACCTCTTCATCACTTGTTGAAGGTAAACAATGAAAGGGGTGAGCTCAAATTCTCAGTAAGGGATACAAATACAAAAATCATGAATAAAATAATAACTAAATTGTAAACAATTTGACTTAATCAATATGGCATGGTGAATAAATGAAATCTAATGCCATTAATAAACTGAGAATGAAACTGCATCCATAGATTTTGTCCTAGTGAAATATCATGGATAGTAATAACTACAAATGAATAAAGAGAATTATTATTAATTAGATTTCATGTATCTGGAACATGAAACCATAATACTATAAAAAAAGTTTACTTATTTGGGTAGAAACCCATCATATTTTTGGAAACAAACTTGAAGGGTTTGTCACCAACTCATTTGTCTCATGAGACCTACTGAAGCATGGAGGCATTATAGTGGGACCCACCCACCTTTTCGTCCCAAGAATCCATTATAAATATATTCAATAAAATATAAATATGCATTTACATTACCCATATAGAAGAGAGGATCCAGATTCATCAATATTTCCACAGTCAAAACAACATTCAACCTACGTACCGTAAGTAAAATGATATACTGCTTAGACAATAATAATATCCATGATATGAGAGTATGGATATTAAAATGGAATATAATTTCAATTGAAAATTGATCTCAAATATGAAGTAGGTACACCACATAAGAAAGAGTAGGAGCACAATTACTAACCAAGTCACCATGAAGTGAAAATTGAGACAAAGCTCATTACCGTGTTGTATTTAACTGAATCGTATGACCAAAAGTAAATAAACACCAAAAGAGTCACATAATACCATGAATATAAATAGAACCATGATAAAATATGTAAAATGTCCATGCACCTATAACACATATAAGAAATAATAGGTGAACAATGGAAATCCCACAGAATTGAAAGTGATATGAGAAAAACCCCTTACAAAAATTTCAGCATGGTAATGAGTGTTCTTGAGAGGGCTTTGTGAGAGTTAAAAGTTTATCCCATTATATATATATATAATAACGGATGATTTCGGGAGGTTCAAAAACATACCCCATCCTTGGGTATTAATAATAAGGAGCACAACATAGGGGATATTCTTGAACAAAAGTGAGAGAGAGAGAGGATCCCTTACCTAATGCTTGAAGGTGTTCTTGACGTTTTATTAAAGTATGGAATAATAAAATTTAGATTCATTAATTAATAATTCCAGATTCTCATAAATATATTATTGATATGGTATAACCTTCTTATGTTAATTAATTTTCTTTTTGGTTGGTTTAAGAGATTCAATTTTATTGTTTCAGAAGCATTTTCTTACTTGGTTTCATGATTTGTTTACTTGTATTCATGAATGGAAGTTTGTTTGAAATATGGTTAAACATCCAGAATTGTTAATATAAATTATTAGTGACATTAAAGAGATATAAATCATCTTATAATGATTATGGTTATATACCATGAGGATGAATCATTCGATAAGTTAAAAATAAACTCATGGATTTGGCTTGGAGGTTTTGTGCACAATAGACTTTTTTTGTATTATTATTCCATATTATTAATGTGTAAAGATTACAGAACATTAATAAAGATAAAATAAATATATAATGACCTATTTTAACCATTGAAAATGTTTCATGACCTTTATTGAATACAGTAATGCAAATTGAAAATACGTCTTCCTTGAGTGTGATAAATTTACACATCTCGGACGGTGTTTGCATTTATTGTATAAAGGGGGTGAATAGATTTTGATGAAATATTACATTAGCACAATGAAAATACAGTACATATAAGGTACTGGAATTATCATTTCATTTGGATTAGGGGAGGTGATAAGGGAGAACGGAATAATGGAACACTGTAAAAGAAATTGAAGGAAAAGAGAAGGAAGGTTCACCTCTTGATTACTCCTCCTTGAGAATCTCTTTAAGACCTTTGTTTTTTGGACTTTTTGTGATAACCACAGGTCTTGACGTGGGAAGAGGGTTTGAAAAGAGTATTTGTTGGAATTTAGGCAAGGCATGAAGCTTGAGTGGTGTGGGAGGAAGAGGGGGATGAGGGGTGCTTTATATAGTGGAGGGGAGAGGAGTTTTCTTATTGTTATAACAATTAATTTATTATTTCCTCTCAAGACAATAAATGGTGTGTATTACATGACCAAAAATATTAATTTTATCATTTCAATACGAATCAATTGGGCTTTCATCAAAATATCATCATCAATGACTCAATTAATCCATTATTTAGCATTTATTGTGAATTATCAGATTTTACTATTCATAACAAATTCAAGTATTTTAGAAAAATCCGGAAAATTCACCCTAACCCTTTTTTGATGTGTAGAATCCAAAAAATGAAGTCTATTTCTTAGAAATAATTTTCTATATATGATTAATTAAATATTTAATTAAATTATTATTTAATTGAAATATATAAATACCTAAAATATTCTTCTTCATTTTTAAGGTGCCAAAATTCATTTATATACTCAAGGGTATTTATACCATTCATAAGAGTCAGATTACTATTCATAAGGGTAAGTTACTATTCATAAGGGTTGGTTACTATTCATAAGGGTAGGTTGATATTCACTGAAAATTGTATTTTTCTTATCAAACTCCAAATAACTTACTGGTCGCAACAGTGTATGTCAGATTTTTGGAATTCACATAATTGAAGTGAAAAAATTATGTTTACTTGGGTAGGTTATAACAATGTGGTGTTTTTAGAGACTTAGTGATCTATAGATTCTATAATAAATATATTTGTAATTTCTTGGGGTGTTACATTATTCCCACCTTCGGAAATTTCACTCTTGAAATTTTATTTACATAATAAAAAAAGAGTGGGTACCTTGATCATGGTTTCCATATGATTTCATCACCATCCTGCTCACAAAAATAGATGGTCCATGCTTTGCAACAATGATTTGGATATCCTTCAAAATCATTGTCTTCCTTCATCCAGATACACCTTATACAACTTGGGTCATATGGGCGTTCATAGAAAAATAGTTTCCAAAAATAATCATGTATGACATATAATTTCAAAACATATGATAAAACGTGATTATTATAAAATATTCAGACCAAATTTGAGTTGAAACATTCAATCAACGATCCTTTTAAAATTCCACAAGTACGTGATGAAATACTATATTTCAAAAGAAAATTTAAATAAGTTTCACAAGGGTCTCCTTCTTCTGCACCATTTTCAAAATCATAATATGCTTCAAAATCTTTTGATAAGGTAAAATATTTGAAAATTCCTTGATAATATTTCAATTTCTTGAAAATATGATAATATTGAGAAAATAGTATTTGATTAAATACAACCCATGATCCATGATGGTATTGAAGAATAGTGGAGGTGTTCGATATCCCAAAAAATTGCTTTCAAGTGAGTTGTATGTTAAAAAATGTTTCAGAATTTTTGGGGCATCACATTGCAATAATTATTGCAAGTAATTCATTGGGAAGGGATAGAAATGTCATTTGAGGTCCTTCTCCTTCCATTTGTAACTGACTTTTCTTGATCAGAAAAGTTATAAAAAAAGATTTAACTTAATGAATAGACATAAAAACTGACCAAATGTTTAATGAAAACACATAATCCCTAAAGGCACCATTCTTAAATAATGGCATACACTACATTAGGTTATTAATCTAAAACAGAAGGGCACTTAACATAGATTTTAAATCTATGCATAGATAATCTCATAAAAATGGTTTCTATGAGGAAAATTTACATTAAAAACCTTCATAATGGCATTTAAAGAAAATATGAATTATCCTAAACATGTCTCCCATTAGTGTTGTAACCACGAGTGCAGAAATGCCCGTTGTCGTGTATCAGTTCTCGTTCGAGTCTAGCTCAAAGTGGTGTTTTCAAGTTTTACCCCAAGATACATATGTGCCAGAGCTGCCTCTACCTACTCGTATCCAGATAGGTATTTATTTCTTGAATGATCTACATAATCTATTCCTTACCAAAATACTAGTACATTCTTGAATGTTTATCCTCAAAGTCTTATCTTAGGGACTCTTCCGTAATCTACGTTTTCTAAAACTATTTTCCATGTATTCTACTAAAATTTCTTTGATACCAACTGTAAAACCTTGATCCCATTAGGATGGAGCTGGTGAATTACATGTGATATTGGAATGGTTATAATTTAGTAGTCTTGAAGGAACTAGATACATATGTCAAACTCAAATTACATTGGAAAATGTTACAAAACACAATACAAAACAAAAACAAAAAAACTGCAACCACAGGAACTCAATAAACGATCTCATCTTAATCACCTGTTGAAGGTAAACAATAGAAGGGGTGAGCTCAAATTCTCAGTAACGGTTAAAAATAGTGGAATCATGAATACAATAATAACTGAATAGTAAAAAATTTGACATAATCAATATGGCATGGTGAATAAAGGAAAACTCACGCCGTTAATAAACAGAGAATGAAACGACATCCATAGATTTTTTCATAGTGAAAACCTCATGGATAGTTATAATTGATATTGAAAAAAGTGAATTCTTATTAATTGGATGTCATGTATCTGGAACATAAAACCATAATACCGTAAAAATGGTTTATTTCTATGGGTAGAAACCCGTCTGATTTTTAAAAACAAACTCGAAGGGTTTGTCACCAACTGATTTGTCTCATGAGACCTACCGATGAATCGAGGGACTGTAGTGAGCCCACTCACCTCGGAATCCAAATAATTATTTATACATATATTCAATACAAGATAAATATTCATTTACATTATCTGTATAGAAGAGAGGATATGGAATCATCAATATTTCCACATTCAAAACAACATTCAAAATAATTACTGTATGTGAAATGATATACGGCTTAGACAATAACAATATCCATGATATGATCATATGGATATTTAAATGGAATATTATTTCAATTTAATAGTGATATAAAATTGGAAGCAGGTACACCACATAAGAAAGTGTAGAAGCACAATTACTAATCATGTCACCACGATGTGAAAATTGAGACAAAGCTTGTAACAGTGTTGTATTCAACTGAGTCGTATGATCCAAAGTTAATAACCACCAAAAGAGTCACAGAATACCAAAAATATAAATAGAACCACGATAACATATTTCAAATTTCATTACACCTATACCACATATAATAAATTAGAGGTGAACAATGGAAATCCCACAGAATTGAAAGTGAGATGAGAAAAACCCCTTACAAACATTTCAGCATGGTAAAGAGTCTTCTTATGAGGGATTAATGAGAGGTAAATCTTAATACCATTATTTATATATCATAAGAGATGTTTTGGGGAGGTGCTAAAACATACCCCATCCTTAGGTATTAAAAATAAATACCACAAAATATGGGATATTCTTGAACAAAAGTGAGAGAGAGGATCCCTTACCTTATGCTTGAAGGTGTTCTTGACATGTTATTAAAGTCCGGAATAATAAAATTTAGATACATTATTTAATAATTAAAGAACCTAATTAACATTTAATTGATATGTTATAACCTTGTTAAGTTCATTAATGGCCTTTTTGATTGGTTTAAGAGATTCAATTTTATTTTTTTTGGAAGAATTTTATTACCTGGATTCATGATTTGTTTACTTCTATTCATGAATGGAAGTTTCATTGAAATATGGTTAAACATCCATAATTTTAAATATAAATTATTAGTAACATTAATGTTATATAAATTGTCTTATAATGATTCTAGGTATATACCATGAAGATGACTCATTCGATGTGTTAAAAATAAACACTTGGATTTTGCTTGGCGATTTTGTGCACAATAAACGCGTTTTGTATTATTATTCCATATTATGAATTTATAAAGATTCCAGAACAATAATAAATATTAAATACATATATTATGACCTTTTTCAACCATTTATAAGGTTTCATGAATAGTATTTAAGATAGTAATGCAAATTGAAAACCCGTCTTCCTTGAGTGTGATAAATTTACACATGTCGGACGGTGTTTGCATTTATTGTATAAAAGGAGGGGGGGAAACGAGCTTATGATGAAATATTACATTGTCACAATTAAAATATAGTACATATAATATTTCATCATAATCTGACCATTAATAGTAATTTTATCAACTTAAGGCCTATTTTTTGGCCTTTTTGTGAGACAAGTATATCTTGGATGTGGGAATAAGGCTTGGGAAGATTATTTGGAAGAATTTAGGCAAGTCTTGAATCTTGATTGATGTGGGAGGAAGAGGGGTGAGGGTGCTTTATATAGTTGATGGGAGAGGAGTTTTCTTATTATTATAATCATTAATTTATTATTTCCTCTCAAGACAAGAAATAGTGTGTATAATATGACCATTAATAGTAATTTTATCATGAAAATCCAAAAAAATTTGGCTTACATCAGCAGATCATCATTAATTACTCAATTAATCCATTATTTAGCATTTATTGTGAATTTTTGAATTTTATTATTCATAAAAAATTAATGTATTTTAGAAAAATCCCAAAAAATTTCCGTAACCATTTTTCTATGTGTGGAATCCCAAAATGAAGTCCATTTTTCAAAAATAAATTCTAAATATGATTAATTAAATATTTTATTAAATCCTTATATAATCGAAATATATACACTTAAAATATTCATCTTCATTTTTAAAGTGCCTCAATTTATTTATATAGTAATGGGTATGGATACCATTCATAAGAGTCATATTACTATTCATAAGGGTAAGCTACTATTCATAAGAGTAGGTTACTATTCACTAAAACATGGGTTTTTCTTATTGGACTCCAAATAACATACAAATTGTAACTGTGTATGTCAGATTTTCAAAATTCACATAATTGATGTGAAAAACTTATGTTTACTTGGGTAGGTTATAACAAAGTGGTGTTCATATAGACTTAGTGATCTATGAATTCTATAAAAAATATATTTTTAAATTATTGGGCTATTACAAATGGTGATTCCATCTTATAAAAATACTTAACAACCCATCGGTAGTACCCATCCAGACCAAGGAATTTTTGAATTTCAAAGTCGTTATGTGGTTATTTCCAAGACATAATAGCCTTTACCTTATCTAGATCAACTTATATGCCATACTCAAAAAATATATGCCCCAAGAACATCACTTCTTCAATCCATAAACTATATTTTGAAATTATTTCATAAAAATGGTGACTTTTCAAATTTTCTGAAACCATAATATGATGGTGATTTTGGTCATGCTCAGATTTTGAATAAACTTGAATATCATCCACGAATACTACCAAAAAATTGTCAATATGTCGGTGGAATATCCATTTCATTGAGGCCATAAAAACTTTATGAGCATTAGTTAGACCAAAATCCATCACCAGATATTCATAATGGGCATACCTTCTCTTAATGGTCATCCTCGGTATATCAGACTCTCGAACACTAATTGGATGATAACCCGAACGAAGATCAATCTTCGTGAACCTGCTTTTTCCCTTCAACTTATTTAAAAAATCATCCCCACGAGGAAAAGGATATTTTTTCTTAACTATTACCAGGTTCAATTTCTATTAGTGCGCACATAATAGAAATGAACCATCTAATTTCCCCATGGGTTGGGGACAAGCACCAATGTATCAAAGGAAAAAAAGATGGAACAATTTCCCCCAACCCAAATAACCACATGGATTAAAAATATAGACCATGAATGGAATAGTGGAAGATTAACAAATTTATATGCCATAACTATAAGGAAACATTGGAAACAGAACAAGTGTAATATTAGAAATACCCAAAAGACAAGTCCAACTACAAAGGACTACAAGAAACAACTACTCGTAATGATGGAATGTACATCCTCTCCCAATATAACCACCAACTACCAAACCCGCTGACAGGAACCTCTCCACTTCACTATGGAACCTTCGATTTCCCTACCCCAAAAGACAAAAAAACGTCTATGCACCACTGAAGAATTGTACATAGTGTAAGATAATAGGCTTATTAGGATCCCACCCTCGTGTTCTATAATAAGTCTCTATATAAAAAATCATGTATGATAATTTTAAAATAAAACATTGAATGATACGTAGTAAAGCAGTTTTTTAGAAAATAGGGAAAACATTTACCTTTTTCTACATTTCTAAACAAAAGAAGGTATAATAGTTTCAAAGAACATTTTCTATATCATTTTTCATAAGCATCAACATGCATATCAAAGAAAACTCAGAAACTCAAGAAGTACAAGATAGGAGCACATGTATCACAACACCAAGGAATACTACAAGTCTATGAAGTAGACTAATCATACCATAATAATAAATTACACAAAAATGATCATAGAACACAATACTAGGAAGTAGAGGAATACGAAAAGATGACCCCCCCCCCAATGCAAATATTGGTTCCCTAGATAAATGGGCCTAGGAAATAGAGGAAATCTCCATGACAAACAACCAAGATAATCACAAAACAATAGATGATGGCCTTAAGATAAACCTTCCACCTATGTACCCAATTTTACCAATGCTCTCTTTTTCACTATTCAATTTCAATTCTTTTATAATCATTTAAAATCCATTTCATAATCCATTTATCAAAATCCAAGGGAAAACCAATTCTCTTTTAAACAATTTTTTTAATGAACACAAACAATCATGCCAATTTCATAAATCAATTTATGAAGCAATATCAATCAAAATCAATATCATAGGCTGATGATGGAACAAACTAGGACCAATTTTAAGTCACACATGCCTATAATGGAATCCAAGATCAACAAAACCAAACAACGTCATCAGCGGCCCTATAATCCAATCTATGTCAAGATTGATTTGATTTATATGAAAATGGGTCCGAAGATAGTATATAATCCAAGTACCCCAAGAATAGACGCCCTCTGCACCATGAATTTCCATGGGACAGAATCTGGAACAAGATCACATGAGGGATCTAGAAGAAGACAACAAGAATAATCCATCTTAGATTAGTGGATCTGATAACACAAGGTCGGGGTGCTATCACGATTAACAGTAAGAAAGAACCAGAAAGAACACTTACCAAGAAAGACACACCACAGACACAACGAAGATACAAAACGGATTGGATTGATATGTATGGTGAGGCACCTCTAAAAATCCCCTCAGATCATCCTAATTTCAATAAAAATTAATACTCGAATAGAGGGTTGAGCGAAATTGCAAAACACGTGACTTTATGCTGGGTGCGGGTAAATTCATGAAGTGTAACTCAATTACACAACATTTAGTTCAAAATGTATAAGTTATGCCAAAAAATGTGTTCCCTTCAGTTAAAAACTTCTATTTAACCCCTATACGATGTGTACCTCAGGTAGACAATGTGCATCAACTCATAGTGTGAATTTCCCATTCACGACTTGTATCTACCAACTAGTACACGACGTGTACCTACTCTGTAGCCATCCGATAATCTAGAAAACCACTTCTAAGGATTTGAACCAAAAGAGAAAATAAAAAAAGGTAAAAACTAACCCAATCAAGGAAATAGGATGTTACATGGACTGTATATAGAGGGAATATTTTCATATATAAATAATACTTAGTTTATTGGAATTTGATTTAATATGGTCATGTTATTACTTCATTATTGATTTAGTTAATCCTTTGTGTCCTATCATCTTTGTGATGAAGATCCAAATATAGAACTCCTTTAATGATTTTCCAAACATACCCCAAGATATTAGGATATTTCCATTAAATCATTGGCTTCCAATATAGTAGATCCAAAGCACTTTTACTATCACCCTGAGTCACAATAAGAATATCAAGAATCATATCATGTCATGAATGATTCTTCGACACTCTCATAACTTTAAGGTAGAAGGTGTATCATCTCTTTGAGTGTGAGAGAGTTCATAAAGAGGAACTCTCTAAGGCTTTAGAGGATTCTCTAAGAGATTCATTATACATAACAATATCCATAATTTCAAGACCTAGGAAAATGATATAATTGAGTATAAATATAGTGGGTTTAATATAATAATTTCACATTATCCCTTAATAATTATTTTTTTCCATTTTTATTCCCACATTAAATGAGTAATATAAATATTCCTCATTTCCATGATTCTTGAAACACATGTGGATAAATAAATAGCATTTATTAATTAAATAAATTAATACTTATTTAAATTGTATTTAATATATCATTTATTATTCAAGCCCTAACTTGGCCTGCCAATCCTACTCAATATTTACCAGACATCTAATAATGATTATCTATTTAATAAAATAAATATCAATCCATTATTCACCAATAATTAAATAATATGATCAAAATATATGAAATAAATATTATTGTTGAACTTCATATAATATCTATTATAATATTAAATTCAAATAGAATTTAATTGAGGATGATTGATTCATTTACTGTGTGAACCTAAATGCCCATTTCATAATAGCATTGGGATGGAATTTCATAAAGTCCTACATTTTTTACTATCAAAATATCTAGGATTTTAGAGATAAAGGCTTTAATATTTCAATGAAAAAAACATCCTCTGGTTATTCATCATATAAGATAACAACATTATCTTGATATATTTTCAATCAAGTCACAAACCCAATTCACCAACTTATATGCTTGATATGTTTATCTTTGACCATTAAGAAATAAAATTTCCAATAATACTTCCACATAAAAGGAATTAATCAAGTAGTTCCATTTATATCAAAGGGATGAGGTATTAAATTATGTATCTTTTAAGGGAAAATTTGATCTCAAATTATCCATTAATTCCATATCTCTCATGATGAACCTATTATACCCAACCTGACTATAAGAATATGATGTCACAGTTTTCACTAATACATCAATGTACATGAATCATTATATAAATTAATTACAATATCATGTAAAAGGATCATTAAACATGATCACATATATTAATTTTCAATGACACACAATATATGTAATTCCTTTGAGCGGGTTCTATTCTCATAACCTCCTCTCTTGTGTTAGGTACCAGGACGGAAAAGCGGAAGATGGTGGGCCAGGATTTTAAAATTTTTTGCATCACCGGAGTGATATAACCCCATCAACTCTAGTGACCTTGTCCCAGTTTGGTCCTAGGATCTTGAAATGTTTAAACAGAGAACAAAACTGAATTAAAATTGTACCTAGTTCGGATTTGACATGTGCATGTCCGCCGCAGGAATCCAGCAATCTTTGCTCAAAGACTCTGATGTTGAAGCCCTCTAAATCCTCCACACACGCCTCTCAAGTCTACTTGCACACTATTCGTCGAGATCCGGGTGCTATCATGGATCTCCGAGGCTCACTTCAGCGTAGCGACGATCACCGCAAGGTAGGAAGCTTCAATCCAAAATGGGTGAACTTGAAGATCTTCCTTCACTTGAGAGACTCTCTCTCTAGATTCCAGGAGGAGAGAGATTCTCTCAATCCAATCACTTGAATAGTTAACAAGGGGAGATCCTCTCCCTCACTTATATAGAGAATGATTAAAACATAGCGTATGGGTTCACGTCCCCTGTGTAATAAAAATCTTCTATATAAGTGTAATAAATAATTATTTATGTCCAATAAAATTGTTCCATAAATAATATTTATAATTTATCGATTACTCATAATATAAAAATATATTACGTGATAATCTTGAGTCTTTAACTTGACTCAGACCTCCTACTAATATTAAACGAACCTAGGATATTAAAATCCATTTCAATAATATTTATATTTGTATTTAATATATAACTTGTAAATACATGTTAAATAAATTAAACGAATTATTCTAAACATGAATAATTAATGAATTTATTTATTCTTTGGTGATCCATAGAACTTGGATAGTACTCGGACCCTTTAGCAGGGCCCACCAAGTTCTATATTTCTATTCCCAGAATAGGGAGATTATCAAAGTGCTATTGTGTGTGCCCCTCTTGGCCCTTATCTCAATAGTAGTGGATACTATCCACCATTTAAGAGCGGGGTCTAGCAACCCATCAAGGCCTTTATAGAGATAAGGAAAAGTCAAAGCAGTGAATGCCTTTTTACAAACACGGTCTGTGTAATATAATCTCTTCATCATCGATATCTCAATAAATCTGAATGGACACTAGATTCGTCATTATTTATCTTGATTTATTTTATTTTTTTTATTGGTCTGGACAGAATTACCTTACACTACCATGGCCATTGATTTAAAGAAGGTGCAACCATCCTAATCTATAAGGCCTGAGATATCTCTTCCTGAACTTAGAGGTGACAAATCCATTCTTGATCATTCAATCAATGGAATTCCACTAATCAAGTACCCGATACAAACTACCTCACCACAAATTTGTCGCCATGGTTTTCTCCTTGTGTCAAATGTACATAATTAAATGACATCCCTTGACAATGATCTCAAATATAAGGACCATTACACATGTTCGTAGATAGGAAAAACCGGTGACACCTAAAAATGTGGTGTTCTGATTATGCAGGTATGTCCTCATGATCTCGATTACTAGAGATCATTAAGTGCGACCTTCATGAGATGAAGTTTCAATGCTTATGATCCCCCAAAACCAAATGGTCACACATCATCTGTGTCCTATCAGAATGATGTAACTTGACCATAGGACATTACATTATGATTATATTCATGGTATCTTGGGGTTCTCATTATAGCCTGGGATCTACTTTACCCCTGTGATACGACATGTAATCTAAGTACATTTCCATAAACAAAGTGGATACAGAATTATATTTACTATTATGGAAAGATAAACATACATGTATTATAACATAAAGAATACATGGAGTGGTAATCAAAGTAGAATAAAATTTGGGTCTTGGGAACGCACTTTCAACACTCTCACTTGCACTAGAGCCAACTGCTAACAAGTTTCAATCTTCTAGCTCTCATATGAGAATCATGCTTCTGCTAAGAAATGGATTTAGTCAGGGGGGGTATGCAAAGTTGTCCTCTGTGGCTACACTGCTAACTGTCACTTCACCTCTTTGAGTAAAATCCCTTATGAGATGAAACTTCTGAAGAATATGATTTGTCATTTAGTGAGACATGGGCACCTTAGAAAGCACCACTGAAACAGTATTATCACAACATACTGGAATAGGTTCTTCATTGCATGGTAAAACACCAATGTTAGAGATAAATTTGCATATCAAGACTACTTCCTTTGCAGCATTGGAATCTACAATATATTCGGACTCTGTTGTAGAATCAGTAACCACAACTTTCTTTGAGCTTCTCTAGCTCACTGCACCACCATTCATGCAAATGATGTATCCTAACTGCGATTTCATATAATCAGGATCTTTCTGGAAACTTTCATCAGTGTATCCCCTCACAAATAGTTCTTCATCTCTTCTATACACCAATAACATATACTTAGTATGCCTCAAGTACTTTAGGATTATTTTAATAGTTGTTCAATGCAGCTCTCCAGGATTGGCTTGATATCTACCCACCATGCTTAAAGTAAAGGAGACATCAAACCTAGTACATAGCATGGCATACATGATAAAACCCACTACCGAAGCATATGGGACTCTACTCATTATTTCAATCTCTCCATGTGTTTGTGGACACATTTACATGGAGATATTTACACCATGTGACACAGGTAACAATCCTCTATTGGATTGTTCCATACTGTACCTTTTGAGTACCTTGTCAATATATGTAATTTGACTTAGACCAATCAGCCTTTGAGATCTATCTCGATAGATCATGATCCATATAATTTATGCTACTTCACCTATGTCTTTCATGTAGAAGCATTCATTTAACCAAGACTTAATAGACTATATGACATTCACCTCATTTCCCATAATTAATATGTCATCAACATATAATACTAGGAAAATGATGGAATTACCATCAACCTTTTTATAGACACCAGGATCGATTTCATTTTAGAAAAAACAAAAATCTCTTATGGCCTCATCAAAAGAAACATCCCATGATCTTGATGCCTTCTTCAATCCATAAATGGATTTCTGCAGCTTGCATACTTTATTGGTATTCTTTGACTTAACAAACCCTTTGGGTTGAGTCATATAGACATCTTCAACAATATTCCCATTTAGAAAAGAAGTTTTGGCATCCATTTTCCAAATTTCATAATCATGAAAGGCTGCTATTTCAAGCAATATTCTGACAGATTTAATCATTGCTAATGGGGATAAGGATTCATCATAGTCAATGCCTTGATGTTTCCTGAATCCCTTTGCAAACAATCATTCTTTAAAGGTATTAACCTCACCATCCATATGAAGCTTCTTCTTGAATACCCATTTGCATCTAATGGTCATTACATTAGTTGGAGGGTATACCAAATTTCAAACATGATTTTGGTACATGGATTCCATCTCAAAATTCATGACTTCATGCCATTTAGAATCTTCATTGCCTTATACTGCTTCCTTGTAGGTTAGAGGCTCATCATCCTCAAGGACTAGTGTGTCACCTGACTCGGTGACAAGAAAACCATAACACTATGGTTATCTAACCTCTCGCGTAGACCTACGTAGTATCTATGTCTCATGAACAACTTCTTCTTCTACTTTTTCTTGTGGAGATTGTTCCTCTACCAACTCTTGTGCATTTGGAGCATTAACTTCATCAAATTCAATCTTTCTCCCACTATTTCCAATAGAAATGTGTTACCTTTCAGGAAATGTGGTGTATCTATCCACAAATTAATATTCTATCTAAAGGGTTATATAGGTAGTATCCTCTGGTTTCCTTAGGATAACCTATAAAGATTAAATTAGTGCTTCTGGATGCTAATTTATCACTTGGTAAAGTTTTGACAAATGCCTCGCACCCCCATACACCTATGTGTGTCAGGTTGGGTTTATTTCCATACCATAAATGATATGGAATCCCATCTGCATCTTTAGTTGGTACTCAGTTAAGGGTATATACTTTTGACTACAAGGCGTATCCCCAAAAGGATAATAGAAGGGTTGCATGACTCATCATTGATATGACCATGTCAAGAAAGGTCTTATTCCTCCTTTCACTAACACCATTCCATTTTGGTGTATAAGGAGGATTAAGTTGGGATACTATCCCACACTCGTTCAAGTGATCTATGAAAGCTTGGTTAAAATATTCTCCACCTCGATCTGAGAAGAGTACTTTTATCTTCTCACCAAGTTGGTTTTCTACTTCATTTTTATATTCCATAAATATCTTAAAGGAATCTGACTTATACCGCATTAAGTAGATATAGCCATACCTAATATAGTCATCAGTAAAAGTAAGTAAGTATAGAAAACCACCTCTTTCCTCTACTAGAAATGGACCACATACATCAGTATGTATTAATTCGTGCACTGCATTGGCTCTTTCTCCATTTCCTAAGAAAGTTACTTTGGTCACGTTTCCTTATAAACAAGCATGACATACATCTAAGGGTTCTAACTGTACCGTGTCTAGATACCCTTCATAATTCAATCTTCACAATCGCTTCTCATTTACATGACCAAGCCTGAAGTGCCATGGGCTGGTGTAATTTGAGTCATGTTGGCTGTTTTTTTCATGGATTTGCATTACTGAGTTTTCTAGTTCCTGCCTATATAACGCATTGTAAAGATGTGCCATACCATAACATATGTAATCCCTATAAAAGGGACAACATTTATTTCAAACATGAAATCAAAACCCATAGTCTCTAGACATGACACAGATATAATGTCTCTAGTAATAGAATGTACATAATTGAAATTATTTAAAACTAGAACCAAAACATTTGGAAAGGATAAGTGAAAGTCTCCCACTGCCAAGGCTACCAGACTTGCACCATTTGTAGCTCATATATCCACTTGACCTTTTGAAATCTTCAAAAACCTACATGGTTCGTTTATATGAATACAAATGTGTGATCCACATGATGTATCCAATACCCAACTTGTTGATAAAGGTAGATTGCATTCAATGAAAAAAATACATGAAGTAGAAGCATCTGTTTTCTTATTCTTCTAAGCTCTTCTATTCTTATTCTAGTGGCCTTTCAAGCCACATCCAAAGTAGATATCTTCCTGCTCATTACATTGCCTCTAAATCTTTCGCTTCTTTTCATGACGATGCATTGGTGTCTTAGGACTTGAATTGGCCTTATACCCCTTTTCCTTGCCCTTGTTTTTTATGTTCACCATAAGAATAGATGAATTGGTATTTTTTATGTCCTTGACAGCTTGGAGAACTTAAGCCAAAAGGTATGGGAGCCACTTTTTCATATCATTCATATTATAATTGACAATAAAAGTAGATAAGCTTAACGTTAAATAGGCAAGAATGAGATCTACATCTAGATCTTGGTTCAATTTTTACCCAAGGGCTTCAAGCCTCTAAATATACCCAATCATCTTGAGTACGTGAGGACTGGAATGGTACCTTTATGCTAGCCTACACTTATAAAGCACACTTGAGATCTCATACCATTATTGCCTGGACCTCTCCTGATAATGTTCTTAGAGATTCTAAAGCATCATGTAGGTGTCCTCATCCTCACACATTTTTGTCAATTGCCTGGACATGGATGACCAAATGATGCATTGTACATCAATAACATCGTCTAAAAGCTTTCTCTATTTATATTATTCCTTCTGGATTTCTCCCTAAGAAGGCTTAATAAGAATTGGGGATTCCATCACATATAAATTCTTTTATTGGCGTAGTACTATGCGCAAGCACCTGTACCACTCGTGGATGTTACTGTCGGTCAAGATATTTTATTTATCCAAGATCGATCACAGTGATAAAGTACTTGTGGTGTTGGTGATTTCCATTTTGAATCTACATCAGATAAACATTTAATAGTTAGTACTTTGTCTTGATTAAATTTTAAAATTTATGATTAATAAATTTTTAAATTATTTTAATATCTCCCACTATTTTAGAGAACCTTAATATCCCTCACTATTACATTCAAAATACTATATCACTTGAGTATTCTAGTGGCAAGGATCCTCGAAACCTCCCTCGTAGTCTACAAGCTATGGCTAAGCCACTACTTGGAGGGTTTCAAGGTAGGCACTAGGCTGGCCAACCACTTGTTCCTGTGTTTCCTTATATTGTTGAGTAAAGTCTCAGCTTTTTTAATATAAACTTGATTCCCTCAACATATTTCCTCTAAAGTAATATCATGTTAGCTAGGTCTAATCCTTGAATACTCACATTAGTTAAGTCAACCCAGTTGTCCCATGAAAACGCCCTAGTAGTAAGAGGCACTCTCAACTATGGTTGATGAGCACCCCAAACAACTGGTTTTGTTTGGATGTGAGAAATGGAAGGAATTTATTGGACTTAACATATC
Organism: Viscum album; assembly: GCA_963277665.1. Lineage (NCBI taxonomy): Eukaryota > Viridiplantae > Streptophyta > Magnoliopsida > Santalales > Viscaceae > Viscum > Viscum album. The sequence continues at coordinate 1,833,375,176 of OY728151.1, forward strand.
ATTGAGATATTCAATATTTATTGACGAATATAATCCTTTTCTATTTATTATGTTCATACTGGGTTGTCGCGCTCACAACTGAACATGCAATAGAATATAATTCGTAAAATCTTTATGCATTTTATCTTTTTTACTATTCAATGTGATCATGAAATAATAATTCAGACGCATAAAATAATATAACTTTGCATAATGTAAATCATGTAATCTTATTGGTCTTGAGAATTCTATAAATATCGATCCATAACGGATCAATCTCGACCTAGGGGCATCCATACCTGAGTCATGACTTGGCTCACGTCGCAGCTAACCCAATGTAGTGTGCTTGGCTCCCATCATCTTGGCAGGCTCTGCATCTCGGATCATCATTTAATTACAAATATACTTGCATGGTGGCAAGGGGGACTAGGGGTTCAAAATACATCTTGTGCATTGGTCATGCAGGCCCTTAGACATATTTGAAATTAAATGGAAGATTCGCAAACTGTCCTTTATCTATTAATTATTACAATCATTGCACACATAGAATAAATAAATAAATAAATAAACACCAGACATACATAGTTTGGTCGCTTTCTCAAGACCAGTCGAGGTAAAATATGCACAATAAAAATAAATTTCAATAAATTTAAATAGTGGGTGGGTGTTTTAATAAACTAAATGAATTTGATTAAATTCAAATAATTTATTTATCTGTTCCATTTATTAAATTTAATTTTAATTCTAAAAATTAAATTAAACCATTAATTTAATTTTAATCATAAATTAAATTAATATTTTTAATTAAAATAAATTTAAAAAACCAATCTAATTCTCATTTAATTAATTTATAAAACTAAATTAATTAAAATTGATTTATTATGGGGTTACCTCTATCTGGGGAGGAGTCTGTCAAGACTGCGAACTGTCATATGGTGTCATCCTGGAGTATTGCCAAATAATGGCATTATTACAGCGTGACCGCGGCTTGACCATGTTGTGACCACAGTGTGATCATGCAGTCCAGTGACACCCATGGTGGTAGAAGCATCTGATGAGGTTTGAAGGGAAAGGGAGGAGTTTGGGCAACATTCCGGCCAGCCACATGGCTGGCAGCCCGCTGCTCCGGCCAGCCGGCGGGGCAGTGGCCTGGTCCAACATGGCATGACTGTCAGCGGCCTGGTCCATCATGGCCGGGACCAAGGCGACGTGAGCAGGCGGTTTGTTGAGAGGGAGGCCAGGGATCGAGATCGGTGTGGTGCAGCGGTCCGGAGGGGTTCAGTCCGAGGTGGCATGACCAGGCAGTCTGGCAGGGTTCGGTCTGAGGTCACACGGCCAGGTGGTCTGGCAGGGTTCGGTATGAGGCGGCATAGCCAAGCGGTCCTGTGGGGCCTGGGCCAGCGGTCCAGTAGTTCGACGGACAAGGAAAAATGGGTCGCCTCTAGGGTTTCTCCCTTAGGGGTGTTTCCTCCATTGTGCATCGCATGAAAGAGAAGACCCCATTGGGTCTTTTATTTTTTTTATTTTTCCTTAGAAAATTTCCAACTACATGCCCCCCATTTTTTAAATAAAAGGAAGATGGCCCCAAAATTGGGTCTTGGTCTCCATCCTTTTTTTTAAACATTGGGAAAAATATTTTTCACACCTCTTTTCTTTGTGGAAAATATTTTATAATAAAATATTTTATTTTATTTTATAATAACAAAATATTATATTTCTGTTTATCTCAATAATGATTGAGATTAACATCACATGAATGAAAAAACTTCGACGTCGATCGGATTAAATTTTTTAAATGATCGTAGCTTGAATATTTTAAAATGAAACAACGATCGATCAGATCCGAATGAACTGTTTTAACCCCACACACTTAAATTTAAGTCATCTTAATTGTGCTGACTCAGAAAAACCTTGTGATCCCTCTAATACCACTGTTAGGTATTGGGACGGTGCAGCGGAATCCGGTGGGCCGAGATTTTAAAATTTTATGCATCACAGGAGTGAACAAACCCTGTCAACTCTAGTTACCCTATCCCGGTTTGGTCTTAGGATCTTGCAAGGTTTAAACAGAGCACAAAACTAAACTAAACATGTACCTAGTTTAGATTTTATGTGTGAAAGTCGTCCGTTGGATGCTGTCGATCATTGCTCGAAGACTCCAACGTTGAAGCCCTCTAGATCGTCCAAACATGCCTCTCAAATATGCTCGTGTGTCATTCGTCATGATCTGGGAGCTAGTGCGGATCTTCAACGCTCACTTCAGTGTAGCAATGATCACCATAAGGCAAGAAGCTTCAATCTGAAAAGGATGAACATAAAGATCTTCCTTCAAATGAGAGACTCTCTCTATAGATTCAATGATGGGAGAGAAGATCTCAATCCCAACACAAGAATAGTTAAAAAGGGGATAGCCTCTCTCTCACTTACATAGAGAATGTTTAAAACATGCGGTATGGTTTCCCGGCCCCCGTGTGATAAACGTTTTCTATATAAGTGTTATAAATAAATATTTATGACAAATAAAATTATTCCATAAATAATATTAATATTTTATAACTTACTCGTAATATATAAATATATTATGTGATAGTATTGAGTCTTTAACATGACTCAAACCACCTGCTAATATTAAACGAACCTAGGATATTAAAATCCATTTGAATATTATTAATACTTTTATTTACTATATCACTTATAAATACATGTTAAATAAATTCAATGAATTCTTCTAAACGTGAATAATTATTGAATTTATTTATTATTTAGTGATATATAGAACATGGATAATACTCAAACCCTTTATAAGGGCCCACTATGTTCGATATTCTTATTCCTAGAATAGGGAAGATTCTCAAAGTGATATTGTGTGTGACCCTCTAGGCCGTTACCTCAATATCTATGGATAATATCCACCATCCAGGAGCGGGGTCTCGCAACCCATCGAGGCCCCTATAAAGATAAGGCAAAGTTAAAGCAATGGTTGTGCTCTTACGAACACGATCTGTGAAATACAATCTATTCATCATAGATATCTCAATAAAGAAGAGTGCATACTAGTGTCATCAATCTTTATCTTTATTTATTTTATTTTGTTGATTTTTCTGGACGGTCTTACCTTCTACTACCATGGACTTGGATTTAATCAAGGTGCAACCATCCTAATCAACCAGGTCTGAGATATCTCTTCCTGAACATGGATGTGGAAAATCCTTTCTTGATCATTCAATCAATTCCAGGTCATTAATGACGTACCTGATACAAACTACCTTTCCATGACTTTGTTTCCATGGTTTTCGCCTTGTATCAAATGTATGTAATTAAATGACATCCATTGACAATGATCTCAAGTCTAAAGACCATTACACATGTCTGTAGATAGGAACGACCAATGACACATGAAACATGCGGTGTTCCTATTATGTGGGTATGTCCTCATTATCTCGACAACTAGAGATCATAAAGTGAGAACTTCATGAGATGAAGTCTCAGTTATTATAAACCATGAGCACCTAATGGTCACACATCATCTGTGTCCTATTAGAATGATGTAACTAGACCATAGGAAATTACTTTTAGATTACTGTCATGGTATCTTGGGGTTCTCATTATATCATAGGATCTACTATACCCCCTTGATACGATATGTAATCTAAGTACATTTCCCTAAAAAAAGTGGATCCCAAAGTATCTTCACTATTATGGAAAGATAAACACACATTTATTTTAATAAACTGTATACAGGTAGTGGTAATAAAAGTATTATAAAAGTTGGGTCAAGGGCACCCAGTTTCAATATATTGGATATTACTAAGGGAATAGACAATGATAAGGTGTCTTAATATATTAGGTTCCTCATTATATTAATAAAATATATCATTTATCACCCATAAAAAGATATCATCCATCCATATAACATGTATTTATGAATATTATTATAGTATCTCAAGGTTGACATCATAGTGGGGAATTTTTATGACCATTAGATATGAATACTTCTCTAATAACATTATCACAATAAATATCTTAAAAAATAATAATCATGATTTGATAAGAAAATTACTTATTATCCATAACCTTAATATAAATGTAATCATAAATTACATAGGTAGTTGGTACTAGGGAACCAACTCTAACAAAATCCAACTTTCACTAGATCCAATTACTAATAATCATTAACTTGATTGTTCTCACATAATGTTCATACTTTTTATTATAGAAGGATTTAGTCAATGGGTCCACCATGTTTTCATCCATGATAACTCTGGTACCTTTTACATCACCTCTTTAAAAAAATTCCATCAAAAAGTGACACTTCATAGAGTATATTCTTCATTTGTTGATGTGACCTAGGAACCTTACATAAATCCATTGTTGCATTTTTATCACAACACACCATGATAGGGTCTTTACTACTTGGTACCACATAGATATATTGAATGAATTTTTGAATCAACACTACCCGTATAGCTATATTACAGTCCAAAATATACATAGATTCTGCTATAGAATTGGTTAAAACTATACACAATAATATATTCTTCTAAAAACGTCTCTGTTGACAAATAAGACACATCCAAACTATGATTTTAAATCGACATGATCTATTTTTTTATCTATCATCTATATATACCATGATTACTATCCCATCATCTCCCCTATAAACCATGAATGTATCCTTTATATACCTCAAATACAAAAGGATGGTAAGGAATTCTATCTATTGGTGGTATCCTAGATCAACATGATATCTTCTTATAATACTTAGGTAAATTGAATCATCAACGCTGGTATACTGCATGACATACATTATAGATATTACTATAGATGCATATAACAATCTTTTCATCCATTGTATCTCTTCCTGTATCTATGGATAAATTTTCCTATAGGGGTATACACCATGTGACACTATAAAAACTCTATTTGGTTATTCCTTACTATATATCGTTAGTGTCTAGAAAATATATACTTCCCAACTTAGTCATAGATCCCTTTTAGATCTATGAAAAATTATCTTGATCATGAGCTTCTAGGCTACATAACTTATAACTTTTATGGAGAAACAATGGTTCAACCATGTCTTAACTTACTATAAGATTGGAATCTCATTTAAAAAAATAATATTTCACTAATAGATTCTGGGAGGAAAATTACTACACTCTGACTAAACCACTTGAAGATCCATTAATCTCAACCATTCTTGTCAAATAAAAATTTCCATATGGTTTCATAAAAATGAATGTTCCATGAACAGAATGCCTGATTCGACCCATAAATGGTCTATAGTCACTTGTATACTTTATTGGAACTCTATAGAGTCCCAAACCCTTCAGGTTTAGTCATATAAACACATTTCATCATGTTCCCATTAAGGAAATATATTTTAACATCCATCTACAAAATAACATATTCCTGAAAGGCTATTATAGTATGAAATTTTTTGATATATTTAAACATCAATTCTAGTGATATAGAGTCTAAATTGTTAATTATATAAAATTTAATACATCCCTTTTTGACTATGCATGTCATATAGGTACAAACATGGTATTCAATGTCATATTTTCTCTAAAATAACCATTTTCACCCATGGGGATTTATATCAAGTGGTGGATAGACCAATACCCATTCTTAGTTTTGATACATGGAAACCTTATCCAAAAATTTGGCCTTTTTCCCTCATGTAAATTATGATCTCTCATCCTATTTCTTATAGGTTAGAGGTTCATTTATTTCATAAAATAATTATTCACCATCCTCTGTGACTAGAAAAATATATATCTTTAGTTATCAAGACTGTTAGCTAATCCTATGTGGTAGTTGTGTCTTTAGAAGATCATGTTCCATGGGGACTTTTGGAATATATTCTTATACAATATCATGTGTTTCAAAATCATCAAATTCATCAATGTCAAACTTTTTTCCACTATATCTTTTGGGGATGTGCTCAATATTATGAAAAATTGTATTCCTTTCCACAAAAACCTTATTTCCTAAGGGTTCATATAAGTAATAACACTCTGTTTTCCTAGAGTATCCAATAATTATACACTTAATTATATAAATTTCAAGTTTATTTCTTGAATAAGACTTAATAAACACCTTTCTACCCCATAAATTAATATTCCCCAAAATATATTTCCTTCTATACATTAACATTTACAGTATACAATTTTATGCCATTTTTAGAACCTATTTTATTTTGTGTACAACAACATAAAATAAATTCTCCAAAAAGGATAATTGATTAATTTGAGGACTCATCAATACCCTCACCATGTCAAACAACATGAGGTTCCTAATTTCACTTATACCATTCCACTCTGGCGTATAAAGTGGAGTGATTTGAAATTGGATCCAAAAATCTAATAAATAATTCATAAACTCTTGGATCATATATACACCACCTTGATCATACTATAGATTATTTATATTCTTTCTTAGATGATTCTTAATTTAATTATTTAATTCTATTAATTTCTCAAAGGATTCTAACTTATAACTCATAAAGTAGATATATTTGAATCAACTCAAGTTATTGGTAAACTTTTTGATGTATGAGAATCCACCTATAGATTCTACTATAAAGTTTTTCCCACATCAAGGTGTAATAACTCTAGAAACTATATAGCCCTTTCACCCTCTCCAAAAAACGTTTTAATGGTCATTTTTCATTCAAAATGTGATAAATATATCAACTGGTTTTCTCTAAAAAGAGTCTAAATACCCATCTTGATAGAAAAGTTTCAAATTATTCATCATTACATTGCCAAAGTAGTGATTCAAAAATATGATGTGATATCAATCATGTGAAATTTCTTCATTATCTATTTCAAACACTTTGTTTTTTTAATTAAATACATAAAGACTGTGATTGAGATGTGCTTCATCATAACACTAACTATCTTTTTAAAAATAATATTTCATTTACAAACATGAATGAAAAGTTTTATATGTATAAAAATGAAATGGATATTATGTTTTTTGTTACCCTTGTCACATAATATCAATTTAACAAAACCAAGATCATCCATGTCAATAATGTGAGGTGATAGTCTCCAATGGTTGGGGCATCCATCCATGAACCATCAACATACTATAAGTCAACTTCACCTTATGAAACCATAAAAAATATATTTTTTTAATATAATTAAATATATATGTGAGTTTCAAACATTTTATCAAATAAAAAATTACATGAAATGGAATTTTTACAATTGATAACAACCCTATCCAAAGCCCCCATTTTCTTATTGGAGTAGTTCTAATTCCATGGCATCACATGCCACATGAGAAACATACTAAAACATGTTACATTCCCTATTATTGATTCTAGGTCTTCATAGAAGTGTAGTGACCAAAAAATTGTGAATTTTAGGAACCATTAGGTCCCATTCCCATTCTGAACCTCTTCTTCACCATAAAAGTGATTAGTTTTACACTCCCCTCTACCTTAACTACATGGGGAATTAAGTGAGGGGTTTTGGAAGAGACTTTTCTATATTTTTTATATTATAATTAATAATTTAACATGCTAATATTAGAGTTTGTGCGCATATAATAAGAATTGAGCACAACTAATATAGACGCTTAATGACTAAGTTGTCTAGTTTTTCAATATAGCCAATCATATTAACTATATAAGGCCTAGCTAGAGCCTCGTCTCCAAACTAGCTTGTGAACAATGCCTATGATATCTCATTGAACACATTTTTCGTTTTCTATATATAATACATAGATACAAGAAAACATTTAGAATGAATCCATGAAATCTTGATGTTTTTATAAGTTACTAGACATTGAGAGTATCACTAAACACTAGATATATGACACACCATCCAAGGGATTATCATAGAGAGAAACTCTTCCCTCACTAGTGAAACATCTTCCCATATATATTAATATATTGGTAAAACTTATTGTCTAGAATAAATAATTTTTATCCCCATTTAAATTTACAAATATGTTACAGAAACTGATGAATCATAAACCGTGTGTATGTAATTAATCATCACAAATTTTCTATAACAATTATTTTTTAACAAAAAAATCCTTCAATCAAATAATAGAAATAAGATCAATATAAAAAACCTTTACATAGAATCATTTGAGATTCCTAAACTCATTAAAATTAAAATATTTGATGGAACTATTCTATTAGTTAAAATTATAATGAAAACTATAAGATCAATCAATTATTTCCCATATTTTTTAACTCCTATATATTTATAAGATATACATTTCATATCAATACACTTTATTACAAAGAATTCATTTCAATAAAATTGATGCCTAAATGTGATATTCCATGGATTTCCACAATATCAAATAGATGTTTGTAGTAACTCCATATTATGTAATTATTAATCTACCTTCATGGTATTGCATTAGATTTTAAGGACCATGACTAACTAAATGAAGGAATTTTTTTGACTCTCCAATGAACTCTTATTATTTTAGTTTTAAGATTTTACCAATTTAATAAATCTATATTATAATATCATATAAATAAAATATCTAGTTCATTTATTCTCAACACATTCGCATACTTGTTAAATATATCCTGAACTCATTCTCATTTTCAAAACATTTACATCAATGGTAGTGGTATGAATCTCTTAAACAGATCAATCTTTAAGAAAACCACTAGTCCCACCAAGTCATTAGTATACATTATCATATTAAATATCATTATAGAGAATAAAATTACTATGAAAATTTTTCATCTAATTCACTTTTAATCCAAATAGATTCATTCTATACTCCTTATAAGCATCTAGATTCAAATGTTAAAAAAACATTAAAAATTTGTTTATATAAGAAGATATTTCATTAGAAAATAAAATATCTCTTAAAAACTATTATTAAGTAACCAGTCTTGGAATTTTATTACATTAATTTTCTCTCTTCTATTGGTTAGCCTAAAAGTTATGTTTGATTATGATGACTTCATTTATATTAAACATAATATTTATTTAGAATAGTATTGGCTATTATATCATTCGACCAATGTATTTTAATAAATGTGATCCAACTAAAAATGACAACCCCACAAATAATATCCATTTAGTGAGACACGAACTATATCTAACTAATAAATTACCCTGATTTTGTAATAAATTCACCACTTTTAGTCCTTTAGGTTTTAAATTGAGAGATTAACACTCTCTGTCACTCATGGATAGTTTAAATGGAAACAGATTGTTTGTATTCATCAAATGGATGATACTTAAAACTACTACACTGGTATCCCAACCCTTGGGGTTTCCAGGATATGTGTAACCAAAATAAAATGTTAAAAATGAGATAACATAATACATTATTGGGGAAATTTCCCTTGTAATAAAACTACCTGATGGGATAATCTACAGATACTCGTTACTTTCATTCCTTAAACAATATAATATCGGGCACCTCACTTTGGAATGAATCTACCCCATCCCTAGTAGCACATAATTGATTGTTACTTTATTATATTGGTACGTAATATAAGGATTATAATTCTAAACAATTATACAATTTATTCATCTTGTTAAAATAAATACATACTTGAATCTCACATGAAATTAAAATCTAAAAATATAACACAATTTTTTCTTTGAGAATATAATTTTTCCTCTTAATATATCCCCAAATATAATAAAACACTTCCATGTATCATAGAGAAAGGAAACATAATAATGGTATGATAAAAGATGCTTAGTAAGGGTTTGTGTGAAGTGTAAGCCAATAAGACATGAATAATATGACAGGAATAAATGATAATCAAATAGTGCCATATAAATAATCACATTATCTAAAAACTCTTCCATGTATATCATAAGAATGAAAATAATCACATGGAAATAAATAAATATATTCATAATGATGGAATGCATAATTTTGTACATCAGAAACCTACAGTCCTGGCCTTGTTCCAGGAAAACTGAAATACCATCAAGGCCTCATTCTAAGACATCTATATAAATGGATAAGGCCTTTTCCAAAACCCAATATAGTTTATCTAGTAATACCTACTGATACATAGAGGTCCTATTGTGGTCCCATCCCATCACTTATTATGTACAATCCATTCCTTGGATGAAAGGGGTGAAACATAATCAACAAAAAAATACATCTTAAAAATCTGGCACATGAAATATTAACACACTCCTCAATGAATAAGTATAATCAGAACCCATCGAATGTAATTTGGATATTTTTATCATAATAAAACGTCCTTGGTCAAAATTATCATAAACCAATTGAATAAATAATAATGATTGTATCAAAACAACATATCTCTGATGATGAATATGTATAATGAGGTTTTTTAATTTATGAATATTAATTCCATAGTGATATTATTAAAAATATTATTAAGGAAAATAACATTTCCATTCCAAAAATAACCTTTCTAAAATGAAAGTATCCCAAAATATTGTGAAAATAATTTTCATTGAAAATAAACATACAAACATATAAATGAATCTTTAAAACATTGAGTGGTTAATATTCTAATAAATTCTATACATGCTCTGTATGTTAGAAGAAATGTTCCTCTCACATTTTCAGAAAAATTTTAAAGTATATCATTTGGATAATGATATGAATATTACATTAAAAATATTTTTTATATGTAAAATATGGTTAAAAATATATTTTAACAATCATATGAAAATATTATAAATCAGTTTTGAAAACATTTCTAGAAAACACAAAATTCGAAAATAAAGGGTTTTCGACTGAAGAGAGAAATGTAGTATATTTTCATTATAAACATTTTATTGATAATATAAATTTAAAAATAGGGTAAAAATGGTAATATTACTTGAAAATTTCATTAATCACAACAAGAGAATAAAATATATTGGATTTAACATAAAAATAATTTTTCCATGAAAGATATAAACAATCCTTAATAATGATGAGATTATGAAATGAACACTTACCACTTTGGTAACTTTTAAACCAAAATCTCCAAGAAAGAAATAAATTAAAATAAAACATTAAATATGATTTAGATAAATATTTTATTTATATAACTATTCATGATGGAATAATATACACCACAAAATAAATTAGTGGTGAATATCGCATATGACTCACAGAAGTAAAAGTGAGAGGAGAAACCCTTAATATAGGTTTGATTTCAATCATAGGTATTTGAAACTCATGTATAATAAATATTGATTTGTTATAAATAAATTATAGAAACATAAAAATATATTTAATACCATATATTATTTACTTATAGTCTTTCGTCACTAGTTTATTAACAATTCATTGTTAAACTCCTTATTTTTTATGATAATTACTTCATTTTTCTTGTATATTTGAGTTCGGTAATATCAATACATATAATTTTATTAGAGTTTAATAATATGGAAAATATTAAACATGTAATTAAAAACATATATATTTATAATCTATATTTATATTAGTGTATAAAAGTTATAGATAAAATACAAATCACAACATTCATGGAGATGGTAGGTTGTATGTACACATGAACGTTGTTTTGATTTTTTAAATGGATAGAAAGAATTAAATGTAATTAGTAAATAAGAATTATATAATAATTGTTATATCATATATATAATATATATTAATTAAATTTATCATTATTACTGTCTGTTTCAAAATAAAAAGAAAAACATTTCACATCACTTCGTGGAGGCGGTAGTTCACACATACACACGAGCCGAATTATTATTTTTGCAATGGTTTGTAAGGTAAGAATTTATATATGATATTATAATTATATAATTTTTTTAATTTCATAAATATTATATAAATATGTTTAATCCATCATTATAACTATTCGCGAGAGCTAATGATGGAAAACGAATTATATCGATTAGAGAGGTGGTAGTTTATCGTACACACGATCAATAGTTTTATTTCCCATTTAATGGAAGTGGAGATGAATATGGGTTATGATATTAACATAAAAACATATATAAATAAAATATATAATTTTTTTAATTATTATAGATTAGTTTTCAGAATATTTTAAGGATTTATAATAAAATTTTAAAAAATGCATGGGTAAGAACTTTTCCTCTATTTTAGACAACCTTTCTAGGATTATACCTAAAGAATTCCACTATTGATTTTATGGTCCAAAAAAGGAATCGATGAAGTGGGTATATATTTATGTAATATATTTGGTGAGTCTGTGAAGACTTGTAATTTCTGTGGAATATTTTTTTCATAAATACATAGGAATTTTATGAGCCTGTGAAAACTGACGGCCCATGATTCTGACGCCCGGTGTGCCCGAAATAAATTTCTAATGTTTTTCTCGGATACGCTCAGTAAACGTATGAATGGGTTTTTATAACTTTTTAACAGGTGCTCGGAATTGAAATTTGAGGGCACCATTGAACTCTTCGCGTCGATATTCACTTAAGAATACTTTTTACCTCGACGACAGTCAGTGGGAAATAAAAGATAGTTTTTGGGTTTTTAATGAATTAAATAAAAATAAGGTTGTGTGAACATTATTTTTATTAGTTGGTTAAAATCTTCATGTGGAGGTTGGAGGTGGGGACCGCCACACCTTAACCTCCCATGATAGGTTATGGTGTTGGGGCCCACATGAACTCAACCTCCCATGTGAGGATTAATGTGGTGGGGACCACTTGAGGTTAGAACCTCTGGAACCCCCCATTAAGTGGGGAGAAACCCCTTTAGCTCCCCAATTTATGGTTCCAAATACTATAAATTAATTAATTAAGCAGTACAAATAGTTAATTTGAATATTTATGAATTATGTGCCAACAATTACATAATAGGTAAGGATAAAATATTTTGTTGGTTGGAAATTGTCTCTTGAGATAGGGGAGGACATGGGAGAAGGCTCCCAGCGAAGAACATGTTCCACCGACGAAGAACGCTCCAACCGACGAATAATGTCTACCTCTATTCTGACTTAAACTTCCTTCCTCGGAACCTCCTTGACATTAGATGCATTCAACTACAAATGAATCAACGTTCACCCTTCTGTGACTTCATCAACAATCAACGAACACAGTAGGGGTTCAAACTTTGTTAAATTTTTGTGTGTTTTTCATTCTCCGTCATGGTTTAGAATTCGAAGCCACTTGATATCACCCTTACACGGAGGGCGTGGGATGAACAAACATGACCTGACCCCTCCACCTTTCTTATGGATTTTGGTGCCCAATACGGCATGATTCTTGGTTGATTTTTTCTCCTCAACATCGGTTGTGGATCGAAGGCGACGTCCCGAGGAGAGTGCGGCCTTTTCCGGAATGAGAAACGGGCCACTGGTACTCATCCGATGACCCACGAGAGATTCGCCAGTGGTCGGAACCAGCGAACATCACCAGTGACGAAGAGAAGGCCGGTCGGTGCTCCAGTCGGCTACATGGGAAACGGCAGCGCAACCGCGCCGCCAGAGGAGAAGGCCATGGCCGATGGGCCATAGTAGTGCAACAGTGCCCGACGCAAGGACGACCGCAAAGGAATTCGGCAGTCTGAGCCACCGGGTCGCCAAAGAAGGTGCGGTGCAACCACGCCGCGTGGTGGAGAATAATGGGCTGCGGCCCCTGGCTGCGGCAGTGAAACAACTGCTGATGCATGGATGGCCTCGAGGAAGCCCGGCGGCCTGATCCGCCGGGTAGCCAGAGGTGGTGCGGCACCACAGTGTGGCTCGGGAGGCGGTAGACAGCTTGGCCATCCAGGAGGAGTAGGACCTAGCAGATCCCACATGAAGTCGACCGGTGCCACGTAGCTCCGGTTTAGACTCCACCCGAACGGCTTAGCCGTTCGGGATCCAGGGGGTGCGGCTTCCCCCCTGGACGTGGCTGGGGTGTACCTCGTGAGCCGCCAAGACGGACATAGTCTGGGCTGGACCCCTCATGAGACAGGCTGTCTACATGGGATGGGCTGCCCTCATGGGTCGGGTCATCCCTGCGGACCTGGTCGGACCCGCGGACCGGGTCGGACCACAGTCCGGACCTGTTTGACTCGATTTCTCCTTTTCATCCATAACATGGGCTACGGGTGTTCGATTGACGAACCTTCTGAAGCGATAGATAGCATGGACCAAGATGGTTCTTTTTTAATATCTAAATGATGTTCGAACACAGTAGGTGTACAGTCGGTTTGGATCAAATGAAAATTCAATCGGGCCCTCGGAACAGAAATGCCAATAAATCTCTGACCGGGTGTCCGATTGACGCACCGTCTGTCGCATTGAGTTTCTTATGGAAAGACAGATCTATTGGATACATAAACATTGGACTTTGTGGTGGTTGATGTATAGACACAAATCTTGAAGAGCGGACCCTCTCGAAATCAACCATGCTTCATGCAGAACCCTGTGGCTGGCTATGCACTGATGACTGTTCCTGGATCTTGTGTGGCTTTGATAGCACTGAAAACTATTCCTAAATTCTGCGTGGGTTCGATAGAACTGATGACTATTACTAGATCTCGTACAGATTCTAAAACTCTGTCTAATGTTCTTGGATCCTATGTGGGTTTGATAGTTCTAATTTCTATTCATGGATCCTTTGTGGGTTTGATAGAATAATTGTTCCTGGATCCTGTGTGGCTTCGACAGAATAGGTGATTCAGTGGCTACACCTGATCATCTCTATCTCTCTTCAAAATTTGTATACCTATGGGAGCTATGTCAGTAACTTTGTGTTTTTGTCATGATTGAGATGGATTGCTTTATAACATATGTATATGTATGGGCATATACCTAAGTGGGGTTATATGTTGATTTCATACCTTGTGTTTTATCCTTATTGGATTTTGTGAGACCTTTATGGTCTTGGTGTCCCCACTAAGTATCGTTATACTCACCCTTTCACGAGCTATGCCCGCACCTCATTGTGTTGGATGCAGACGACGGACAACATTGATCGAGGCTGAGTGTACAAGGATTGGATGGTACCTAGAGGTGGACCTCATGACGAGTCGGTACTCAGAGGAGATTGACGGATGTAGTGTGCTGAGGAGGATATCTGTACCTACCCTTCAGGTAAGATCCGTGGGGGATGATCTAGGAGCTATTTTTCCCCTTTCAGCTGTTTTTTCCTTTTTAGTTGTACTTGTACTTTATAGTTGGTCTTGTATTTCCGACCCCTTTAATTTTTAGCACTCTCTTGTTACATAGTTTTACTTAGTGTATTGTATTCAATTGTGTACACCATTGTGTGTGTTTCCAATTATAAAGGCAACGCCTTTCCAGTTTAGAGATTTACACCTTTGGTGCTAATCACCAGCCCCTGGCCAATGGAAGGTGGGCTTGGGGTAGTAACGGCATGGGACCTGGGGGATGGGTTGTGAAAAATTGGTATCAATGGAGTCAGTTCTACCGCAGAACATAGCACTCTGATCTTTCTTTTCTATGAAGAAATAGTTTTAAGGGTACCGAGTTTGGTTTTCATTTCATGGAATCCACTTTTGGTGCGGCAACCGACATATCCATACACCAGGACCATGACTAGTGATTTCCAACTCAGTGCACGAAAACAATGATTTCCTATGTGTTTTAAGTAGTTTCCATAGTGATATCTTTCAGTCAGCTCAATAGGTATAACTTATTTACTGTGGAATGCATGTTTCTTTTCAGGATGGCCCCACGTAGACAGCCAGCTAGGGATCCAGGCTTTGTACGAGATGGTAGCCCACCAAGCGATGAGGCCTCGGTGTAGGGCCCTATTAGAGCGGAGGCACCAGCGGTACCACTACACATTGGTCCACCATTTCCACCATCCCCAGCAGCAGAGGGTGCATGTCGCCTGAGCGCGTTGCATGAGTTCTAGCGCCAGAGGCCACCTAGGTACAGGGGTGAGACAAACCCACAGGCAGCTGAGGATTGGCTGGAGGCTGTGGTGAGAGTCTTCATACTAGTAGGGACACCAGAAAATCTTATGTTGATCCTTTCTTTGTGTCTATTTCAGGAAGCAGTAGGTAGATGGTGGAGCCTGATGCTCCAGGTGCATGATGAGGCAACACTTCTCTGGGCAGACTTCGAGAGGTTGATCCAGGCAGAGTTTGGCCCAGCCACCCTACGTGTGGTGTGGATACAAGAGCTACTGCATCTACAGAAAGGGAGCATGATGGTAGATCAGTACTCAGCGAGCTTCACCAACCTCTCACTCTACTCCACAGATATGGTGTGGGACCCATTTTTCTCAGCCTGAACATTCGAGTAGGGGCTCAGGCAAGAGATCAGTGCTTCAATGATCCCCCTCAGCATCCCGACGTAGGTGGGGGTGTTGGAGAGAGTCCTCATAGTGGATATTTTCCTTGCTAAGTAGACACCAGCAGTGAGACCCACCACCAGGCGTCACATAGCAGAGTCTTATGCAGCTAGTAGAAGAAAGATGTCAGAGAGGTCCAAGCGGACCAAAACATCTAGTGGACAACCTCGGGACTCAGTTTTGGTTGTGTGAGGCACACGATACAGATCCAGTCATTCAAGGAATAAGCAGTGTTTCACATGTGGCAGGTAGGGTCACATGGCTCGTGACTGTCTGACCTTCCATACAGATGATCAACAGACAGTTGAGGGACCTCCTTGGAAAAGGCAGAGGTTCGACCGAGGAGATCCACAAGGCGCATGCAGACATGGCAGAGGATCTGGTTGTGCAGCTGGCAGAGGATGGAATTATGAGGTGCTACCACCACCACCACTATGAGGTCCACCCTGAGTGCAGGGAGCAGGTGGATAGGGGAGAGCTCAACTCCAGGAAGCTAAGGATTATGTTTATGGCATGCCGGAGATGATTCGAGGTACGATCTGTGTCTACTCCACCTTAGGTTCAGTTCTTATAGACACAGGTTCCAGTTAATTTTTAAGTTCCACTACCCTCGTTCGGAGCTCAGAGATTTTGATGAAGTCATTGGCTCAATCCTTATGGCTAGAGATTCCTACGTGATCAGATTCAACGATTATGCACTGATGTCGGTAGTGTGAGCTTACTCTAGGAGGCGAGAGATTCGGCTGAGATCTTTTAGTAGTGGTATCAGGGCCTTATGACATCATCTTGGGTATGGACTAGTTATCTACACTTCATACTCAGATCAATAATATTAGGTGCAATGTGTGGTGTGTCCACACGGATGGGACTTGGTTCACGTTCACTAGCGAGAAGGAAGCCTTTGCAGCATATTACAGACTAACTTGGAGGAGGGTGCATTCGATCATTCATCAGTTGGCCTGCCTTAACCTCGGAGCAGTAGATGTGGAGAGTCAGAGCTATCCTTTAGTGGTGGACCAGTACACGGATGTTTTCCCTGATGATGTTCCAGGACTACCTCCTCGCTGAGAGGTGAAATTCTACATTGATCTGTACCCCGAGACAACACCGATATCTACATCAACATATCAGATGGCTCCTGCTGAGCTTCATGAGCTGCGGGTACAGCGGGAGGACTTGCAGGGGAAGGGATTCATCCAGCCCAATACTTCTCCCTGGGTAGACCCAAAATTGTTCGCCAAGAAGGTGAATGGAAACTTTAGGCTTTGGGTCGACTACCATTGCCTATATCAGGAGACCGTGAAGAACAAGTACTCACTCCCGAGGATTGAAGACCTCTTTGATCAGCGAAAGGGAGCACGGTGGTTCTCGAAGATAAACCTCAGGTCAGGCTACCACCATCTCAAATTTTGAGATGAGGATGAGTATAAGACGACCATCAGATGTCGGTACAACCACTATGAGTTTTTGGTTATGCCTTTTGGCATAACCAACACTCCAGTAGTGTTCATCGGACCCTTGAACAGGATCTTCCAGCCATACCTCAATCACATTGTCATAGTCCTCATCGACGACATTTTGATATACTCGACTACTAAGGAGGAACATTCCTACCACTTGCAGGTAGTACTGGACACACTCTGGGAGCACCAGCTTTATGGTAATCTCTTGAAGTTTCAGTTTTGGATCCGAAATGTTCACTTTTTGGGACATGTCATCTCAGAGGTTGGAGTATCATTGGATCCAATGAAGATTGAGGTGGTACTTTCTTTGGAGCCACCCAGAAGTGTGATGGAGGTACGGAGTTTCCTAGGTTTGGATGGATATTAATGGTTGTTCGTACCATACTTCTATAGAGTTTCAGCACCACTATCAGCCTTGAAAAAGAATGGGAAACCCTTCGTGTGGTTACAGAGATGCCAGCAGAGCATTCAAGAGCTGAGGTAGAGGCTGACTAGTTCCCCCCAACTTGAGGCTTCCAGAGGAGGGTGTAGGGTATGTAGTCTACTGCGACGCATCAGGGACCAGACTCGAGTGTGCCCTGATGCAGGAGCGAGCAGTGATCACTTATGGTTCTCATCAGCTGAGACAACATGAGTAGAACTATGATACCCATGACCTAGAGTTAGTAGCAGTAGTATTCGCCTTGAAGATGTGACGACACTATCTAATGTGTGAGCATTTTACAGTATACTCTGATCACAAGAGTCTCAGGTATATCTTCTCTCAAAAATACCTAAACCTATGATAGCAGTGATGGCTTGAGTTCCTCCAGGACTCTGACTTCGATATAGTTTATACTCCATGGAAGGGGAACATTGTAGCAGTTTAACTCAGTAGGAGATCTGGTATGTAGTTTCTAGACGAGGCAACAGATCAGATGGCTGCTTTACAGATATCCTTTGTGGACCAAGATAGAGTATCATTCCTTCAGTCTCTTACAGTCACTCCTCTACTTCATTAGTGAGGCAGGGAGGCACAACGTGGAGACGCGGACTGTGAGACATGACGTGCTAAGAGATCCATAGGGCAGGCACATGATGAATATTCTGAAGGTTGGGAGCATTTCATCCTCTTTAGAGGATGTACTATGGTGCCAGTGTCACTTCAGGAGAAAGTGTTGAGGGGGTTCCACACATCCCCTCTAGCGGTACATCAAGGAGTGGCGAAGATGCACTAGGAACTTCGATGACAGCATTGGTGGCTAGGTATGAATAAATCAGTTGCATAATTTTTCTCTCAATTCCTCACTTGTCAGCAAGCCAACGTGGAGCACCAGGTACCTGCAGGCTTGGTTCCGCCTTTAGAGGTCCCAGAGTGGAAGTGGGATGAGATATCCATGGACATTGTGACAAGTCTTCCATGTACATCAAGGGGTCATGACTCGGTTTGGGTGGTAGTTGACTGACTCACCATGTTGGCCCACTTCCTACCGATCAGAGAGCAGGGTTCAATAAAGACCATGGGATGCTTCTATGTGCAAGAGATTGTGTGGCTAAATGGAGTACCTTCTTCTATCAACTCCGATCATGATGCACGATTTACTTCTCTGCTATGGAAGGGGTTGCTGGAGGCTTTAGGGATGTAGCTTCGTCTGAGCATCGCCTTCCATCCTCAGAAGGATGGTCAGACTAAGGGGACCATTCAGACCCTCGAGGACATGTTGCGTTCTTGTGTTCTCGACTTCGGTTACATCTGAGAGGATCACTTACCTTTGGTGGAGTTTTCCTAAAACAACAGTTGTCACTCCACCATTGGTATGGCACCTTTCGAGGCGTTATACGGGCGACCTGGTAGATCACCCTTGTGCTGGACTGGCCCTAGGGAGTCACCACTAGTGGGACCATAGATGGTACAAGCTACCATGGAGAAGGTGCAGATCATCTAGGAGAGGATGAAAACTGTACAGAGTATGATGAATTCATATGCTGACAAGAGATGGAGACCACTGAAGTTCAATGATGGCAACCACGTCTTCCAACGAGTCTCACCTCGACGAGGTCTAAAAGATTTGGCTTAGGTAGCAAGTTATCTCCGCGATTAATCATGCCTTTCTAGGTCCTCATCAGAGTAAGTGAGGTGGCTTACTGCCTGTATCTTCTACCTCAGTTGCACTAGGTGCACGACGTCTTCCACATATCCCACCTGAGAAGATACGTGCATGACCCTTATCACATCATTGACAATGCGGAGTTAGACGTCAATTATGTGGGGAAATTTACAGAGGTTCCAGTGGAGATTGTGGATTGACAGGAGTGGGTCCTTTAGGGATGGTCAATACCTTTAGTGAGCATTTGTTGGCAGCATAGGAACCTCCAAGAGAGCACATGGTAGCAGGAGGCTCAGATGCGAGATCAATACCCCCATTTATTACATTAGTTCGAGTTATAGCTTATAGGGATATATAGACCTGAGGTGGGGAGAATGTAAAGACCTGGAATATATGTGAAAATTGTTTTTTTCTTAAATACATTGTAATTTTATGAGTCCACAAAAACTGACTTTGCATGATTCTGAGGCACGGTGTTCTAGGAATCAATTTCTGAAGTTTTGTTCAAGTACATTCAATAAACGTAGGAACGGATTTTTATAACTTGTGAACTGGTGCTTGGAATTGAAATCTGAGGGCACTGTTGAACTCGAAGCACCGGTATTTGGTTAAGAAGACATTCACCTCGAGGACACTTGGTTAGAAATAAAAGATAGTTTTTTGGGGTTTTAATTAATTAAATAAAAATAAGGTTGTGTGAACATTATTTTTATTAGTTGGTTAAAACCTCCATGTGGAGGTTGGAGGTGGGGACCGCCACACCATAACCTCCCATGAGAGGTTATGGTGGTGGGTCCCACCCAAACTCAACCCCCCTATGTGAGGATTATTATGGTGGGGACCACCTGAGGATAAATCCTCTTGAACCCTCCATTAAGTGGGGAGAAACCCCTAGAGCTCCCCACATTAAGGTGCCAAATCCTTTCGATTAATTAATTGAGCACTACAATTAGTTTATTTGAATCTTTCTGAATTTTGTGCCAAAGATTAAATAATAGGTAAGGATAAACTATTTTCATGGTTGGAAATTGTCTCATGGGACTTGGGAGGACTTGGGAAAAGGCTCCCAGCAAAGAATGCTTTCCACCTATGAAGAATGCTCCAACCGACGAAGAACGTCGACCTCGATTCTGACTTTAACATCCTTCCTCGGAACCTCCCTGACGTAGGACATGTTCGACTAAAAACGAATCAACGTACGCCCTTCCATGACTTTGTCAATGATCAATGAACAAGGTAGGGGTTCAAACATTGTTAAATTGTTGCATGTTATTCATTCTCCATCGTGGTTTAGAATTTGAGGCCGCTTGAAATCACCCTAACGATGAGGGCACGGGCCGAACAAATATAGCCCCACCCCTCCACCATTCTTATAGATTTTAACGCCGAATGCGGCATGAGTCCAGATTGACTGTTACTCGTAAACATTGGTTTCGGATCGAAGGCGACGTCCTGAGGAGAGTTTGACTTCTTTCGAAATGACAAATGGGCCACTGAAACTCGTCTGATAACCCGCTAGAGATTCGTCGATGGTCAGAAATAGCGAACATCACCAGTGATGAAGAGAAAGGTGGCCGGTGCTCTGGCCAACCGTATAGGCAGCGGCGGCGCGTCCACGCCCCCGGAGGAGAAGGCTGCAGCCGATGGGCCACAGTGGTGCAGTGGCGGCCGGAGTAAGGATGACGGCGAAGGAAGCTGGCGGCCCAAGCAGTAGGGTCGCCGGTGAAGGTGCGGCACAATAGTGCCATGTAGTGGAGAATATGGGGCCACGGCCTCGGGCTGCGGAAGTGCAATGGTGGCCAGTGCAAGGCCTTCCGTGAGGAAGACCAATGGCCCGAGCTTCCAGGTCACCGGAGCTGGCATGGCGCAACGGCGCCGCGCGGGAGGCAGCTGGCCTCTCGTCCATCCGAGAGGAGTAGGACCCAATGAGTCCCACTTGATGTGGACTGGGCCCCATGGTGGCAGTTGGGGTCCACTTGAACGACTTATCCATTTCAGGATCCAAGGGCATGACTTCCCCCCTGGACGTGGCTAGGGAGGACCCCACGAGCAGCCGGGCCGGACCTAGCGCGGGTCGCCGGGCCGGACCCAGTGTGAGCCAGACCAAGCACGGGACGAACCTAGCATGGGATGGACCCCGCACGGGCCAGGCCGTCAGGGTGGGATGGGCCGCCTTCACGGGCCGGGCCATCCCTGTGGACCGGGATGGACCATAGTCCAGACACATTTGACCTATTTTCAAATTTGCGCCTATACGGGTGTCTGATTAACGAACTATTTGCAGCGACAGAAATATTGGAGCAAGACGGTTCTTTTGTTATTCCCCACTCGAGGTTTGGAAGTAGTTGGGATATGGACAGGTTGGATCAAATGTAAATTCAACCGGGCCCTCAGAACAGAAATACCAATAACTTTCAGACTGGCCATCCAATTGATTCATCGTTTGTCGCGTTGAGTTTCTTATGGCAAGGCGGATCTTTTAGATACATAAACTTTGGACTTTGGTGCAGTTGATGTACCAACACTCGGAAAGAAGAGCGAACCCTCCCAGAATCAAACATGCTTTATACGGAACCCTGTGGCTGGTTGGGCACTGATTATTGTTCCTCGATCCTGTGTGGGTTCAATAGCACTGACGACTGTTCTTGGATACTATGTGGGTTCGACAGCATTGGTGACTATCCGAGATCCCGTACGGATTCAACAGCTCTGACTACTATTCCCACTACTGGAAAAATACCCTATACCAATGGTTTGGAACTGTTGGTATAGGCCCTCAAACCATTGGTATAGGCTATACCAACGGTTTGGAGGACCGTTGGCAAGTAAGCCGTGACAATAGGTCTATAGCAACTGTTTTGGGAAAACCGTTGCTATAGACCTATACTAACAGTTTTGAAAACCGTTGGTATAAGTAATATGAAAACCTATACCAACGGTTCTCAAAACCGTTGGTATATGTATTTCAAAAAAAACATTCGGTGGGATTTGATCCCAGGACCACTAGTTTATAGTTGAATGACTTAACCACTAACCTAACATGACTTTTGTGAACATAATTTCATAAATATATATATGTATTGTTATAATAATTTTTAATTTTGATTTATATAATGTTCTTGGTAAGAATATTCGATTAAAAATCGAAGGACCTATACCAACGGTTTTGAGAACCATTGGTATAGGTCCTTTGATTTTAGGCCCTATACCAATGGTTTTGGACAAACCATTGGTATAGGGGGGACCTATACCAACGGTTTGGCCAAACCGTTGGTATAGGGTCTCTATAATGGACCTATATCAACGGTTTGGCCAAAACCGTTGTTATAGGTCCTATAGGTCCCCCCCTATACCAACGGTTTGTCCAAAATCGTTGGTATAGGTCCATATAAGTGACCTATACCAACGGTTTTGGCCAAACCGTTGGTATAGGTCTAAATTAATGAACTATACCAACAGTTTTGGCCAAACCGTTGGTAAAAGTCATATTTCCAGTAGTGTCCTGGATCCTTTGTGGGTTCGACTGTTTTGACTTTTGTTCTTGGATCATGTGTGGGTTCGACAGAATAACTTTTCCTAGATCCTATGTGGGTTCGACAGTTCTAATTTCGGTTCCTGGATCTTGTGTGGGTTTGACAGAATAGATGATTCAATTTCTACACCTGATCAACGTTATCTCTCTTCAAAATTTGTATACCTGTGTGAGCTGAGTCAGTAATTTTTTTTTCCTCATGATTGAGATGGATTACATGATAACTTAGGTATGTGTATGGGTATATAACTAAGTGGTGTTATCTATTTATTTCATACCTTCTAGTTTATCCTTGTTGGATTTTGTGAGACCTTAAGGGTCTCGGGGTCCCTACTAAGTATCATTATACTCACCCCTGCTTGGGCTATGCCCGCACCTCATTATGTTGGATGGAGACGACGGATAGCAATGACCGAGGATGAGTGTACGAGGACTAGACGGTACCTATAGGTGGACCTCCCAACAAGTCGGTACCCCGAGGAGACTGAAGGACGTCGTGTTCTGAGGAAGTTATCTTTACCTACCCTTCAGGTAGGATCTGTGGTGGAAGATCTCGGAGATGCTTTCCACCTTTCAGATGTTTTATCCTTTTTATTTGTACTTTTACTTTACAATTGGACTTGTATTTCTGGCCCCTTTACATTTCATCACTCTCTTGTTATATAGTTTTAAATAGTTTTTTGTATTCAGATGTGTACTCTGTTGTGTGTGTTTTCAGTTATAAAGGCAATGCCTTCTCAGATTAGGGATTTACGCCTTTGGTGCTCATCACCAGCCCCTGGCCTATGGAAGTATGGCTTTGGGTAGTCATGGAATGGGCCCTAGAATATAGGTCCTGACAGAGTTCATGGAAAAAAAATTCATTGGGAGTGTGGTGTGGAGAGGAGAGGAGGTGGCCATTTATAAGTGGGGGAGAGGACCCACATTGAATTTTTTCAAATAATTATTTTTACCCATGTTTTTTCACATGAAAAAGGGATCAAAAGAATATTTATATAATTATGGATTATTTATGTATTATATATTGTTATAAAATATAAATTATAAATTATTATAAATCATTTTATCCCTTATATTTTTATTTTATCCCCTGGTAAAAAAATGTAACCATAATTGTGGTAAATATTTTTTACTATTTGTAAACTTCATTATGAGAAAAAAATAAGAGGAAATTATTATGTAATAAAAAAATTGATGATTAAAAATATTTAATACAATTATCCAAATTCAATCAATATAATTTAAGCAATTCAATTTCAAATTAAACCCACATGCGTGATGAAATCGTGGTTCTCCCAAGAAATGTTTTCATATGTGTGTAATGATTTTATATTGAAATTGAACATAAAAATGTTCCCAATGAACTAAATTAGTTAAAAAGAAAAATAATTTTACTAATTATACTTTAAAATTATATTAAGATATAATTTATCTTTTTAAATAATTTAATCGAAATGGAAATTTTCAATAAAATCATCATTTTTAACTATTTATCAAAAAATTAAATATTTTAGAAAGTTTTAAAAAATAATCCTAATATAATTTTGACACGATGATTTAAAATTATATGTTAATTTATTTAAATAAATTTTATATAATTGGTAAAAGTAATATTAAAATATTTCCATCAAATACAATGAATCCACTTTTTAAAAAAGTATATTTTTTCAGAAAACATTTCATTTTCATTAAAATTATTATTATATTTATTGATAATAAATAGATAAAAAAATGAATTTAAATATAAATATATAAACTACATAATTTTAATGAATTATTTATTACTATTCATTGCCTATAATTTAATGGCTCAGTTATACATGTATACTATATTACAATTTATTTAGACTTAGGGTTTCATGTTCTGTAATCTATCGAAGAGATTGAATTTATTTATAAAAGAAATATATCATAAATTCTAAGGGTATTACATTTTCTTATAATCATGGTTTTTTATTTCATATATTCTATCTAACATGGTGTTACTATTTTAAAATATCAATATTTTTTTACATTCTATCCAACTTCAATAAATTGTGTACTTAAAATTTGAATATGCACTTGGAAATCAAGGGTTTGAAATTATAAAATATCATTACTGAAGTCCCACATCAAAATAAGGGTTTATATAAAACCCCCTTGATAATATAGGAAGGTAAATATGACGGTCATCTATAATAATATAGAACAAGGTCTCTAAATAGGAGAACATTTGTGTGGAGTGAAGGTATGGACATAGAAAAAAAGCATAAATAGTTACGGGGAATGATATAGGTCATTGATAAAAATAAATTTAATTATCATGATAAATTCAAAAATCACCAATAAAATAAATTTATGATTGGTGGAATGAACATTTGTTAATCAAAAATGAAATTATTATAATAAAAAATTTGTTTCAAGATCCTTTCTCTTGAGTTGAAGAATTTCATTACCATCTATATAGATAACATCAAGAAATATACTTACCTGGAAAGTAGAATTTCGTCATTTAACCAATTTTCTCCAAAATATCATTTGTTTCTCCAAACTATGAGTACCCAAATGAATTTTTCATTCCATGATCACTAAAATCAAATTATAATAGATAAAATCATTCTACAGTATGATACCATGATATTACTCTTATGTTTACACCTTAACCAAAATAAAATGATTAACATAGGTTATATAATAACACCCAAATTATAACATAATCCAATCTATACATAGTTAACATTATGACCTTTCCAAAATATGTTTAAGAAAATTAAAATTCTGAATCCTTAGAAGTAAGGATACTAAATTTCGAAAATCATCATAACAATATATTCCCCAAACAACATGAAGTAGATCTTAATGTCACATACCAAATATGTGATTACCATGATCACTATAAAAGTATTATTAAAAATGCATGATTATAAAAAGAAAAAATTATTTTTATTCTTCCTTAAATAAAATAACTTATTATCACATATATTTTAAATTTCCAAAAATGTAGTAAACTCCATCAAAAATAAAAAAAACCATAAAATCACTAACCAATTTCAAGGTCACCAAAATGATATCCAAAATATCACTCTATTGCCATTATTTCAATATTAGGATCATATTAAGAGTTATCCATCCTCAATCATGCATTTTCAAAAAAAATCAACTTTCCACTATATGAATTTTCTTAGTCATCATTACCATTCATCATATGCTTCCAAGTACTTATAGAAAAACCATTGCAGTATAATACCTAAAACTTTCATTATTATTATAACCAAAATATAATTGGTAAAGTAATTCGATAATATATTTATTGAATCCAAATACAAAATCAACTTATTCATTCTACTTTAGATGTATTAGTAGAAAAATCTTGACCATGACCCTTTATCATCTTCTGATCCATATTCCCTTTATGTTTGTGTAATTAATTTTTATTGTTATCCATATTATTATAGTTGAAGTAGAAAATTGGAAGCTTCTTTCTTACCATTTATATCCTGATCAGGATGTCCTTTCTCTCCACACTTGAAGAAAACCCCCATTCCCTTTAAAAAAAGTAAAATGGTTTTTTTACAGTTATCACATGTGGAAAAATCATTCTTACCATTCTTCCATATATCTATTTTTTCTCTTCAATCCTCTACTTCCCTTGATTCCCTTAAAATATATAATACATAGATAATTCTTTCTCTATCTTCATAACATGTGATATTATATAATCATATGATGAGAAGTTTTGGGAGACTAACTCCCATAGAATAATTTTCTTTAACCCATTAAATAAATGGTAATTATTTCATTTTGGAATACTTATGTAGTGAGTATTATACCATTATAAACTAATAATGTATCCTTTATACTGAGAAAAAGTTTCCTCTTCATTTTGTCTTAGACTTAGGAATGATCTCTCCAAATCCACATAATGATCAAGAGGAAAATATTTATCAAAGAAGGGTACCTTAAAATTATTCATCCCAAGATTTTTATTTCCTCCTCATCC
Source organism: Viscum album (assembly GCA_963277665.1). NCBI lineage: Eukaryota > Viridiplantae > Streptophyta > Magnoliopsida > Santalales > Viscaceae > Viscum > Viscum album. The sequence continues at coordinate 1,833,402,445 of OY728151.1, forward strand.
TTAGTGTTTTTAATTAATAACCAATATTTATATGAATCTACTGAAAAAAGGTAAACCACCATGACAACATTAACTCATTCATTTCTTCCCAAAGAATGAAATATCCTCTCTATTGAAATTACCCATTTCTACACAATAAATATATTTGTAGTCACATTAAATTATTGGGGTTTCTAATGCAAAAAGGTGGTCTAACATTCATTCACCATGTTTTATATCAATATGATTCTACATATTGGAAAAGTTATGGCTCATGCACTGTGTCCATTTTCCCAATTTGGTAATAATTTAAACAGTTCTTATTACAGCTCCAGCACTAACATCATTTTTTCCCCATGAGGGAAATCCATACATGTAGAAAGTGAATTGATATAGTTCCCATTCCATATTCTAGGAACCATTTCAAAACAGCATCATAGAATAGATTAGAAAAAAAAATTATGATATGTATTGTATAATCCCAAAACTAGTGAAAGACATAATTTATATTAAAAATATTTATGCACTCCTTATCTCATAATCATAAACAAGGTTTATTTGGGAATGTTTTCAAATCATAAAAATATTTTAAAATCATTAATAGTGGTTTGTAAATAAAATACCAGTTTACCAAATCATATCCCCCAGGTGCGTCAAACTCAATTATCAGTAATTGAATACTAAATATTAATCATAATGATGGATGATATATACACAACCTAAGTATTTTTGAGGTAATTACCCCTATTTGAATCTATCCCAAAACCACCTCCACTTGTAGTGTCCAAACAGGGATGTTTTTCTATGACAAACCACATAATATATTCCTCACTAAAACCTTAAAATGTTCTTTCATACATATCCTCAAATTATGTCATAGGGTGATGTTCCCTAATCTGTGTTTTCCAAAATCTAGTGCCCAAGGATTCTACTATAATTTCTGTAATACCAACTGAAAATATCACAAACCAAGTTGCATGGAGTCAGTTGTTACCTTATTAAACTGTAACTACATACAAGAAATATCATCTCAAAGGATAAAATATTTTAGTAGCATTGATAAACTAGATACATACTTGAATATTACAAAAATTTGAAAAATAAAATCTAGCAGAGTGCTTTCCTTGATAACACCATTATTCCTCTAAGCAAATCCCTATATTTCAATCATAAAAACCTTTATGGTATACTAGGGAAAGGAAACATAAGAAAGGGGTGATCTGAAATTGTCATTACGAGTATGTATAAAATGGATGCTAATAAGGAATGAATAATATTACTTGAATAAATGATAACAAAACAATTCTATATAGATTATCACATAAGCCATAAACTCATCCATATATATCATATAAAATAAAATAAACACACGGAAATCAGTAACTATATTCATAATGATTAAATGTATAGTTTTTATCATCTGAAACATTCAATCTTTTCATTTTTAAAGACATATGAAATACCTTCAAGGTCTTGTTCCATGATATCTATATAAATGGCTAAGGCCCCTGCCAAAACCCAATTTGTTTTGTCTCATGCGACCTATCAATGCATCTAAGGGATATAGTGGGACCGCCCAATTACGTACTAAATATAATTAATTATTTATATTAAAGGGGTGAAAAGTAATAAACATAAACATTCATATTAAAAATCTATAATATCAAATGTTAATACTTTCCTCAACCAATAACCATAATCATAAACTGTCTAACGTAATATGAAGAATGGTATCATAAAAGTACACCCCCATTCAAAATAATCGAAAACCATCCAATGTTTTAATATGTATGGTATTATAACAATATATCCCCCAGTAGGGAATAATTACAATAGATTTTTATTTAATTTATAAATAAAAATTCAATAGGTAGTTCATTAAAACATTCTTGAGGAAAATAACCTTTCAAATTTGAAAATATCCTTTTTAAAACAAAAATATCCAAAAAAAATATTATGAAAAAAATTCATTAAAAATAAAATTTGAAACGTCTAAATTAATCTTTAAATAAGATATTTTTTAATAAAATATGAAATTATGTACATACCAAGTATATTAAAACAAATATTCCTTTTATATTTTCAGAAAAATCCAAAAAGTACCTCATTAAGAAAATGATAGGAATATTCTTTTTAAACCAATTTTTTAAAATTAAATCATGGGTAAACTTTTATTTTAACAATCATGGGATAATATTAAAATAATTTCAGAAAACATTTTAAGATTACATAATCATGGATGACAATTATTTTTTTACTGAAGAGAGAAATAAAGTAAATCTTCCTTAAAATCGTTTTCTCAAAACATTTAACCACCAAAGAGGGGGAAAATGGTACTATTAATTTAAATTACCAAGAATAATAATATAATAAGAAAATAATTTTTTAACATATAAATATTTTCCCTAATGGATTCATAAATATAAATAATCCCAAATAATAATGATATTGTGAAATAAACCCTTACTACTTTGGTAAAGTTTTGAATCAAAAGCCCCATGAAAAAAATAAATATAAATGAAACATTAAATTAAATTAATATAATTTTATAAATTATATAACATTTCATAGGATCATTATATCAATCCCAAAAAAGAAAATAACTAGTGAATATGGTGTATGTCTCATGAAAGTATAACTGAGACGAGAAACCCTTACCATAGGTAAAATTTCAATCATATGTGTTCAAACCTCATATATAATAAATATGGATTTATTTTGAATTTATAAAATAACCCTAATAATATATTTTGTAACATATTTTATTTTATTATCATCCTTTACCACCCTCATATTAACAATTCATTATTATAATCCTTGTTTCAGGTGATGATTACTTAGTTTTTTCATTTATTTTTTGGTTCGTAATATCAGTCCTTTTACGCTGATCGAGGTTCCATCATCTAAATAATTTCAAAATGATATAAATATCATATATATATTCATTATAAATGAATTTATTTCAGTCTATAAAATTTGGATATATTAAAATCAATTAAACTATTTGTGGAGACAATAGGTCATACGTGTGTATGAGTGTAGTTTCTATTTATTAAACAGATGGAATGAAGGAAATTAAAGTAGTAATTCAACATTATAGAATACTTATTATAAAATATATGTAATATATATTAATTAAATCTATCATTTTTTTCATCTGTGTCAAAATAAAATGAAAAACAATTCACATCGCTTTTTGGAGGCTGTAGCCCACACATACGCACAAGCGATATTATCAACTTCTAATAGTTTGGAAGATAAGAAGAAATATGTTATATTATTATTCCATAAGTATATTAATTTAATTAATATAATATAAATATTTCAATTCCATAATTATATATATCCATGAGAGGAGGTGATGGAAATCGAATTACATCAGTTCGCAAGGTAGTAGTCCATTGTACCCACGATCGACAGTTTTGTTTCTCATTAAATGGAGCTAGAGATGGATATAATTTATTTGAATAGCATGTTAATAAATAAGAACATATAAGAGAGTATTTTTATTATTATATATTACTTTGATAATATTTTAAGGTGATATAAGAAGTAAAACAAAAATTCTTGGTTAATAACTTTACCTTTTCTTTGGACTATGTATTTAGGTTTATAACTAAAACCTTGCTAGAACAGAATTATGATAAAAAAGGAATATATAATGTGGGATGGATTTAAGGATAATTTTTGTTAATTTATTGGATGGAACAAAAGTTTTTTGTACTGTGAATAAGAGAGGATAGTGTGTGGCCTTTTATAAGTAGGTGAGAGGACACACATGGTATTTTTTAAAAGAATTATTTATACCCAAATTTTTCAAATGAGACCAGGCTACAAAACAGAAATTTCTATAAACATGGATCATATACGATTTAAATATGGCCATAAAATATAAATTATAATAGTTCATAGGTTATTTAAAATATTGTATTTTTAGTTTAACCCCCGGTAAACCCATTTTAACCTTAACCGTAGTAAATAAAATTACTATTTTTACTATTCATAATGAAAAAATATGGTTAAAATGTTATATAAAAAATTATTATAATTATAAATATGGAATACATTTATCCTTGTTCAATTCATCTATGTGGTTGAATTAAATTTAAAATTAAACTCACAAATGCAATGAAAAAGAGGTTTTCCAAGGAAATATTTCCACAAGTAAGGAATGTTTTATATTGAAATTGACATAAATGTAATATAAATTAACTAAATTAGTTAAATTATAATATTATTTAATTAATTTTACTTTAAAACTAATTTAAAATATAATTTATTTTGTTAAATAATTTAAATGAAATGTCAGTTTTCAAATAAAGAATAATATTGTCACTATTCATCAAAAAAATTAAACTTTTTCAAAAAATTATCAAAAAATAACTCCAAGATAATTATTACATACTTATTTAAAAAATAATGTTCAATTTGTAAAATAATTTTTATAAATGTGGTAAAAAATAAATTGAGAATTGGTGTGTAAGATGAAATGAAACTGCTTTTTCGAAAATTATTGTTTCTAAATAAATATTTCTTTTTCTTTTAAATGATTATATTAATTTATAATTAATATATAAAAAATTATTTATTTTGTAAATTTATAAAAATATATTTTTGATAATTTATTTAGTACCATTCATAACCACAAATTTAAAAATTATGTTATAATGGTATATTATATTGCAGTTCATTTAGACTCAGGGTTTTGTGTTCCAAAAGCTATCAAAGAGATTGAATATATTAAAAAATAAATATATCATAAGGTATAACAATGTTACATTATATTATATTCTTTTTTTTACTTTCTATATATGTTTTTGAACATGATTTACCTCTTTAATAATCTCGGGGTGTTACAATTGAGGTCTTGATTAGTTCTATTTTGGAATGAATCTCACACTTAGTATTTTATATGGTTTTTTATTTCAAAAGACTCACCAACTAAATATGAATCATATTTATATTATATCTATATATACATACATTAAATGAAATATTTATCATCTTATTTTTTATTTCCTTCTGTAGGAATGCTTCTACCAATTTTTTTTTTGGATTTACTATTCCACTAACAAAATTAATGTATTCACACCATATTAATGTGTAACTTTTACACAACCCACTAGTGTATGTTATTAACCTAAAAATAGGTCATAAGTACATTCATACATTTTTTAATGCATCATATACACAAGGTACATTAAATTTTACTTCAAAGGCATAAAGCTATATGAGATTGATAATCTCGATATAAGTAAGCTTAGAGAGATAGATAGCCAACATGTCACCTTTATAGAACTAGGAATAAGACTCTGGACTAGTGATTATTCCAAACTCAAGTCCCTATCCCAAGGGAGGCTTTACAAAATTGATACTTCAATTCATGATATATCTAAAACCTAATATGAATAAACTATATTCAACAACTATTTTTAATCTAATAATTCAAATAAGAAAGTGAGGTCAAGATGGATGGAAAACTAAATTTTGTGGAGTCATGCATCATATAAAATGAAATTCCCTAACTTATAGAATATTTTATTCCATAAATTAACTATAAAAATTATTAATATTCCACAAAAAATTTATAAACTTGAATAATATAATGAAATTCATATTTAAATAAACCTTTTATGTAATAATAGGAACAAATATGAATAATCATATTTAACTTAAGGTTGTAAAATAATTTATAAATCCATACATTTTAAAATATCCATGTCATTCACAATCTATAAATAATTTATATACATCCAAGCAAACATTTTATAACTAAATTTTTATTATAAAAAATATCTACATAATCTTAAAATTAAATATAAACACTAGTTGAACCATATTTATTAATATCACCGAAAAATATTGATTTAATCTCAATATTATATTAAATAAGGACCCCTTTTATAATTGGATCAAATAAAATTAATTTAAATATATAAAATTAATAATATAAATTTTAACACCTCTTTATTTTTTTTCTTATTTATGTAGCTTATAAATTCATTATAAATTATAGGAATGTAAAAAATACATTATTTAATGTTCCCCTAAAATGTAATGAATTTTAAATTTTCATATTTGAAAAGGATAGTAATATTTTTTATTAAGCCTATATTATTTATGTTATTAAAATTCATTAAATTATCTTATAAACTATAATAACATAAAATAATAAATAAATAAATAAAAAATTTATTTAATAATTATATATAGATATGAACATCGATATTTAATTTTAGACTTATTAAATAGATTTCAATAAATATCATACATATAATTTATAATTAACTTATAAATAATAAGCATAAATGTTTTTTGTTACCAAAAATATATTTATACCTTTGCTGGAACATCTGAGAAGCTGGTCGTCATAAGGATAGCCAACCAAGCTCAAAGACAGGCTGGCATATGCACTAAAGGAGCTATGAGCCCATATTGGTCAACAAAAGCATGAGGGGTATAGGGAATTACTCAAGCTATGGGGCATGGGGAAGTATTTGGAGCTGGGTCTCACCTTGTGGGGTAGCTAGGGAAATAATTGAAATCCCCGATATACATGTTGATTAATAATGTTGTACTCATTTGAGAAAAAATATGATGTAGGACTTGCTCAATGAGGGTATTTTTTATCTCATATCTAGAACACATTATGCCTCACTTACCACACCTACTTCCCATGAATCTCACACATGTGCTAACTCATCATGTAATCCATGCCACATTTGACATTCCAATGTTGAAATAAATTCTTATTGATGAATGTTCACACTGCAAGCCATTCTCGGCATTTGTATCCCACACTAGAGCTCCCAAACTACATGTCACACCTAACCCATGTATATCACACATAAAATATTTTCAAACCACATTCAATATCATCTTTAAATTCTATATATTATATTTTCTCATAATTTACTATCAAGTCCACACCTGACACTTTATTAACACTTAATGCACCCATCAAATGTTTCAAAAATGGTTCTTTTTTACACATCTTTTAATCAATGATGTTTTGTCTATTAATTCATGTGAATCCATGACTTTAATATCATGTTTACACTTTAACATTATTTCATACATGTAGTAAGATAATCAATAGAAATATTATCATATAATGAAAATCTCATTGAATCCAACCTAAAAGCATTTCAACACTGTGATATTCATTTTACAATGAATATAACATATTGATAAACCTAGGATGATGAATCTAATAACATGGATGGTGGATAAATCTCTATTCATCATATGAAAATTTCCATTATTACATCCATATTAACCTATAAAATCTCTTTATATTCCCAAATATTAAAGATATTCTACTATTTACATCAATAATAGATTTCTTGGGCATAGAGCAACACTTCATCACCATACATGTGTGTGATCTCCCACGAATGAGTCAAATATTTTAAAATAACTCTGATAACACTTACATGTATTATGAAATCATGTTATGTTCCTAGGTAGTGAAAAAAATTGAAACTTGGGACTATATTTCTCCAATAGAATCAAACGTTGATGAAAATAAAAAAACATCAAAGAATAGATCATACCATTATTTACTATGTAGAAACATACTTTATCTTCATTGATGGTGTATAGATTTATGGTGATTGTAAGAGAATTAAATAACAGTTTCCTACACCCATATGTAGTCAACTGGATGAAAATATCTATGAATGTTTTGTGAGTTTCTCAAAAGATAGATGGTGTTTTAGGACCTTCACATTGTGATAAACCACATTTCATGAAGAAGAATAATTTTTTTATTTCTATGGAACTGATTTTCATTATCCACATCTAATATGTGTGATCTAACCTCACATACTCGAATTAGAGAACTACATATATAGGAGATTCCAAACGTGTGTACATGAATGAGGAACACCATGGTTGAATCCTATGTCATCAAAAAAAACTCTATAATTATGTATTTTTGATGGGTTAACTGAACACATTCAATGAATACATTAAAATCCAAAAATCCAGTTGACAAATATTATAGAAGTGGGAGGTGGCAGATTCATGCATAAGCTAGATTGCAGACAGAAAATTACTAGAATACAAGAATTCATGCATTCTATGTATATAAATTACCTATATATATACTCACACTACATGAATTTATTATATTTTCATCACACGCATCATATGAATGTATTATATATGAATCATATACATGAATTCAATGTCCTTGAATCAATTATATATATTTTAAGTGCATAGAAATCAATATGTGTACGTGTGTTAGATAATAAACTACCCATATCTACCATTAAGAATCATTGAGATGTGATCATATAGCCATCCCATGATATATAAACCACCCTAAAAGACACATAGTTTTCTGAAATACTCAATTGTTAGCAATCGATGCATAGTAGGATGTGGATCTCCCATTATCTCTCCTATAACCACTAGACCATGGATAGAATGAAAAAACATGTATTTTTTATCCTCTAAAATTATAGATATCTCACCATCATGAAGACTGATAATGTGTGTCTCTTATCACCAGCACTCCACCGATGAAATAAACAAATATTGATCAATAGAATTGAAGTCACATAAAGAGAATCTAAAAAATCCAACACATTATACATATGGAATAGTGGATTCCAGAGTTGCTTCATCGAAGGAATGATGTGATCTCTAGATTGTAAGATATTGGACAAAACACCCCTCTATAACATCATAGAAAAAATCAAAGTGGTTGGTAGATAATTGGTCCTCATCTATCTAAATATATAATATTTTCATAAATGGTTGTAAAATAGTTATTATTAAAAATAATATAATTATGGAAACATAATTTTTGGTGATTAAAAAATTATGTTACTGACACTATTATTTGGTAAAAAAATAAATACTAAAATAATATGATGTTTTTGTTTATAATAGAACTAAACTCATATTTACAAATACATTGACATTAATATCTTGAGTAATACATCATTATTGTTGATCATTTGATGATTTTTCTGTATATATTGGGAATCATTTGTTCGTGTGACCTCCCAATATATAGAAACCACATCGTCATAAAGGTGTCTATTTGTTGAGATTATCGATATCATTCCAAATATTATTCAACATCATTGTCCCTCTTGGTTGATGAAAATTCATTTTTGACAAAAGTAATGGTCTATCAACAATAGGAATAAATCCCTAATATTCACTTGTATTCATCCATAGAGAACTATAGTAGTTATTTATTGTCTTAGTTGATACACTATATCAATGAATTTCGACCAATATAATAATATAGTGAAACATTCTATGATCACATGTTTTTATGGATACCATCAATGCTCAAAAGATAATACAATCATAGTAATACTACTCCAGAAAAACAAAAGGTGTATGACTAGTAATACCAGTCAAAGGATCATGAAATTTAGTGACCTTAAATATACTATCAACACTATAAAATGAATAAAAATGAAATATATTAGTCTCTTGTAGAATCCTACCAATCTTGTACTGAAATTGGTGTCCATTTATCTTCTCTTTATGAAGACCCTCTTTAGTATTAAATCATGTTTCAACAATATTTTTTGTATAATAGAATGTTTTCTACACTAAATATTTTATTTAATTTTAAAAATTACACAAATAATTATACCGGAAGGTTAATTTTCTAAAATACTATATAATTTATCATTCCTAATTACATATAATGGGTATCTTCTAAACATCCATGGAGACTCCTTTATTGTATTCCATGATATTGGTCATCTTGTATCTATATATAATCTTATCAACATATTCTAATGATCATTTAACTTTTGGAATTTTTATCATGTAGTAAAATACCTCCTGATTACCTCTATAAATACTTTCAATGACAACTTATATCCTCCATCACTGATCCTCATATGATAAAAATGAGAACTAATAAGAAAATATAAAATAGTATACTCTTTATTAGTTGGATTTAATAATCATATATATACCAAGCAATATAATTTCATTCTCTATAGACTTGTTATTGAATTTATTCGACACATTTACTGTAAAATATTTAATATAGTATCGATGATATGAATGGGGTTGTCTCAGTATAAAACCCTAATAATGTACTTCCTCACTAATCACTCAATACCTATACAAATCAGACTATTTACATCAATTTATATTATAAACTCTCTAAGGAAATCATGGAACCAACTCCATGATGATATGATATCCATATTAACAATAGTAAATTTCAATGATTTAGGGAAATGATTTAAAAACAATGTTACATCAATCAATAATGATCCAGAAAACATTAATTATATAATTTAACCATTATTCCAGATATAATTCTTTAAATGGTTGAAAGTGGCCAGAAAATGTAAGAATGTCCAAAAAAATCTATCAAGTAGAACTTTTGACCAATTAACTTAGTTATATTGGATGATATATTCATTAATATATAAGTACTAGAAAACCTAATTGTTGTGAAAAAATATAAATATATTATTTGGTAAAATATAAAAGAATAATCCAACTCCATATTCAGTTTCACAATAAATTTCTATTGTAAAAACCATGCCTTCTGATAAGAAATTTCATAACTAAAATTTTGCTTAATTATATCCACCACCATTACTACATGAATATATGAACAAGATCTTATCATGTCATCAATAGCCATTTAATTTAATTTATTATTTACGTCCATGTAACCCTGTGATGGACATGGTTTTACATGGGAGTTCTAAGTAAATATTGTGATTCACCAACAGTAGAAATTGTAATCTTGTATTGATCAGAAATGATTTTACCTGTAAGAATTGAACTTGTCACACTGAATTATATAATGAGTTCTCTTTGATTGTTCCATGGAATAATGGTAAAATCACTCATTATGATACCTTTTGAGAAAATTAATCATTTATTATCTCCTTTCAAAATCTCTAAATATACATAAAACACTTTCATATATCATCGGATTCCAGCCATCAACGATTCTTTTAAATTATGTGATTGGAATAAGGATTAACCAAAAGTGACCCTACTTTTTCTTACATGACAATTACATCATTTTAAATATAAACAATTTAATAGTTATAAATTCAAGGATCATAATGATTCTTACCTTGGGAAAATTGGGATCATACATCACTTATACATTATAATTCATAAAAATTTAATTAAATCCTTCTTATTTATACTTCTAAAATTTCACATTCTCCTTAGTACATATAGTCACCTGTGGATATACATCATGAATGGGGTGAGATAAAATCCAATGAAGAGGATAAGTAAGGTACAGAAATCAATATAAAATGGGTGAGAAAAATCGTCATTATCACATCATAAGCATTGCATCATCATCATGTCCATGAGGTAAATATTTGATAAAGGAATTGAATGTGGAATTTCATAAAAATGAAATAGTATGTCATAGTTTTAAAATAACACACATAGTTGTGAACAAATATAACATCATGTTCTCACATAACATATGTTTATAATATTTACATCATCATTTTGAAGAAAAACAACATCATGTTCATGGAAAATACATATTATATCATGATATAAATCACATTACCGAATGCATTGGAGGGATATATAATTCTGAGTCCCCCATCACATCATAATATTTACATAATCATGCATGCCACGTAGAACATATAACAATCATACTCATGAAATAAACTATGAAAGGGAATGGGTTAATTAGGATTAAATCGAGAATATTTCTTGAATAAAATGGGGTTTATAAATGAATAAGGGAAACCATATTTTTCCTAGACATCATCATTCTTGAGTGAAGAAGAAACTACTCAAGATGAGTAAAAGATGTGTCTTGGAAAGAAAATACTTTTCGGGACATGATTGTATTTAGATTATAAATTGAGGTATATAAAATTTGAATCCATAAAAGAAAATGGAATAATGCTGAATGTATATTTAAGAAGAAATAGAGGAATATACATACTAAAAATTTTGTGAAAGGAAGACTATCCAAATAAAGGTATTGGATTTGAGAATCTCCATACCTAAAATCAATATTTATTTCAATGATATTCTGCCTCATGAATAATAAACATTGGATTAATAAAACATAGTTCCATATGTGAATTATGATCATTTTTTCCACAGTGTATCCATTATAATTATTGTACTATATTCTATAACACTCATTGTTAAATATGAATTGTTCTTATATTAGGTTTTTATTAAATTTTACCATTTTATTTCGATGTGATTTTTTTGAGGTTATTTATACATTATTTGTATTATTTCTAGAGGATTAAAGAAAATATATTTATAGCTTTATATATTATAAATAATTCATTGTAACCAACCATGTGTTTGGTGATAAGAAAAGGTTTGGTAATATCCTCATTGGGGATTAACCAAACATCAAAATGACATTTTCAAAAGAGTATGAAAGGGAAGATTGAAATTTATATTTTTCGAAATTATGATACTTCATGTAGTCTAACATAATTAATATAATATTAAAAAACATCCAAATTAATTTTTTAATTTTTTTTGAAAATAATTAGAAAAAAAAAGAAAGAGAAGAATAAAAAGAGATAATAGTTGATAAAAAGTTACTATTTCCTCAATAAAGATACTATTTTCTAACATTAAAAATTCCATGATGTTTGGAGTTAATTTACTCAAAAAATACATGGGTATTATAAGGGGCATTAGAGGGAGGATTTGGGAAGATATTGTAACATCCCCGGTAAATAATGAGTAAGATATTTTCATATTTATTAATATTTGTTAATTAAATATTAATTTTACATTAAAGGGGATGCCATGATTCGATGGCATACCCGATACGCAACAATGGTTTCTTTGAAATCTTACGTTGCACACAATGTTGAGTCATACTAAAAAATAATAATATAATATTATTATTTTAAATAGTAGTTAACGCCTAGATGATGTAATGACGGGAATGAACATAACTAACTACAAAATTATTATACATGTTTTTTAAATGTTTCTACATTTATCAAATAAATGTTAGGGGCTTAAAATATGAATGAATCTAATTTTATGCATGAATACTCCAATATTCAGTAAAAGGTCGATTTATTAGCTTTTGATGGAGAACCCTATTTAAATCTATTTTTGGTCACTATTATATTTTTTTTGATAAAATAAAATTCTTATTTAAAATTGGGACTTCAAAATTCACTTTGGGTAAAATTTTGGTATTTTTCTGATATAATTCAGTTTTTTGATGAATAGTGAAAATACTATATTTTAATTCAATACTGCATTTTAATCTAATTTATTTATATGGTTATATTATCTTTTAAAATGGTTCTAAAGTGTAATTAGATTATATTTTTACCATTTAATCCAATTGTGATCATTGGAATTAATTTCACATTGAAAATGGAATAAACAAGTGTCAATCTTTTGATAGTTATTGTTTCTTAAAAACACGCTATTTGTTTTGAAAACATGAATTAATTTTAAATTAATTAATATAACTTCTTTGTTGCTAATTTGGTAAAATAGATATAATTTTTGAATTTGGAATTTCAAATATATCTTAGGCTGAATTTGTGGTATTTTTCTGAAAAGATTCAATTTTTTATGAATAGTGAAACCACTTAATAGTAGTTAAAAAAACTGAATTTTTCATTTAAATAAAATTTTACCACTTCTGTGAATTGAATTTAAAAAATCATACATACATGGTTGTTATTATTAAGTAAAATTTGGTTCAATAATATGAAAATAATTTTTAGTGAATATAAACTTTTGACTTTTATTTACCGCGGTTAAAGGTAAATAGGGCAATTCAAGGTAGAAAGAATATGATAATAATACCAAATTACATTAACAATTGTCCAAACCTTATTTTATCAGTCATGGATGACCATGGTCATCTTTGGGTCTATTTTTCGACTCCATGGAGCCACTTAAGAGTGATAATGACACTTTAGAATAATTAAATTAATGTAAATGAAAAAGAACATAATCAAATATCTTTTAGTAAATTAGTTTTTACATGGTGTTATATAATTTATATTTTAGACTATAAATATTCATTAGAAAGATAAAAATATTTAATACATCTAGGTATTTTTTTATAATTTTTATACAACAAATAAATTAAATTATTTATGACACAATAATGATGCAGTATATACCTCATTAATGAATGATTTAAATAAATATGATTATAATTATTAAAATAACATCCAAAATCTATCCATTTATTATTGGATGATTTTATTTCCACCATGAGTCATATTATCATTGAATTTAATTAGTTTTCTACCTTTATAAACCAAATATCAATATATAAAAAATAATATTTTCACACTTTCCTAAAGAGCCCCTCCTCCGCCTTATAAAAGGACACCACTTCTAAAAAATCCATCACACCTCTCAAGCCTTTTTTTCTCATCCAACCTATGCCCTTCTAAGCTCCCTACATCCCTATCCTCCTACTAGAAGCCTTAACGTAGGTAGAAGAAACTTCAAGTAGTCCTTTTGGTTCAAACCAAAGGAAGTTACCCAAATTAAAGGTAATGGTTCCTCTTATCTTCTTTTCTTTTATTTTACTTCTCCAACCCCAAAACTATTTTTATTCCATTATTTTATGAAAACACCAGTATCCCAAATATAATAGGATTTCTTTATGGGATTTATTTTAACTACACTTACACACTCCTCCATCTAAGGGTGAAGAACATACTGTTTCTGTGGATGGAAAACTAACGCCTCACGAAACGATGAATGTTCGATTATCTCCTACTGCCTATCATGGTGTCCATTAAGATGGAACTGTATTTGTATATGATATATATTATGTTTATATTTTCTTTATTATTCTGTATTTTACATTTATATCCTACCTTTATGGTTTCCATAGTGGGTAAACACAATAATTTCATTTGAGGAAGTGCGGACTCCCGCACCCTCAAAGTGATATGACTCGTTAATTCCATATGTGGGATGTATGAAAGATAGACTTAATGATATTATATATGATATACCTATGTATCATTATTTTTTAATTCCATTAAAATACGAAATATAAATGAAAGTAGCGTTCATGCGTACGTACGGCTTACCGTCACCATGAACGGTGCATTTCATTTATTATCTCTAAAATGTTATGTACTGTTATAAACACATTTATTTACTAGATATATATGATTTATATGATATATAAATCATTAATATCATTCTGGAGGTAATGGACTATTGACCAAATGGACAACATGTAATTATAAGGTGTTCATTTTTGACTGAATTACCAAATATCGACAAAATGATCATTATTAACTTAAATGATTGAATAATGCTTATAACATGGTAATAATTGATTTAAAAAGTATATTAAACTGGAAAATTTTTCTTATTCAATTAGAAATTAACTTTATTTTATTATTCAGGAAGAACAAGGAACAAACAAGTCAAGTAGGACACGAGGTAAGGGGATTTCTTATCTCACATTTAATTCCATGAGATTTCCATTGTTATCCACTTATTTATTGCATGTGGTGTAATTTTTACTGCCATTGATATATATTATCATGATTCTATTTATATTAATTGTATTTTGTGATTCATTTGGTGGTTATTATCTTTTTTTCATACGACTTGATTGATTACGATGAGGAAAGGGGTTTTTATCTCACTTTTTATTCCCATGAGATTCATGCTATATTTGTCACTATTTACCTTGAGATATGTATGTAATGCCCTTGATTCTAAATTTTTTGTAATATAATTTCATTTATGGGTATTTAAATCTACATTTTATGGTTCTTCTTTCATGTGGCGTGTGTTTTGTAAGTTACCAAAACGGTAAGGGAACCTTTCACCCTCCTCTTTTTAAAAGACTTATTTTTTGTTATGTATTTTACTTTATATATTATTATGTTGGGATATGTTCATATATATCTTTATTGATGTAAAATTTAAGTCCAAGTGATGAGACACCCTTTTTATCTCACCAACACATTTTCTGAATTTTAAAATGACGTCGTTAGGCTTTGTAATTTTTGTTAGGGAACATCTTAACCAAATTTCAATTCATTGGTTTAAACTTGTACTTCTGGAATATGTAGTACTATGAATATGTGTGAATGACCTCTAAATGTTTTACAATTAATATCAACCAATATTGGGTGTATTTATATTTTTCACATATAATTATGCGATTGATTTATCCTTAATTTAAGGATACCATCTTTATAAGGGATTTCATCTCAATTTACATTTTCATTGAGACTTCATTGTTGTTATGAACCAATTCACTCTTATACGGTGTATATACTGTCCTTTGTCATATTATATCATGAATCCATTTATTCTCATGATATTATAAAGTTCATATGAAATTTTATTACTCAATTATTTGTATTCAAGAGTCTCTCACATTGTTAAAAAAAATTCACTAAAATATCATTTTAAATTTTTTTTAAGATGTATTATTCTAAATATTATCTTTAATTTCCATGTTTTAAAAATGGTTTTGAGTATTTATTTATATGGAAATTAGTGTTTTAAAATTATATTTCCATGAAAATCATCAAATTGGTATGGGACAGTTTGATTCAAAAATCCCTTTTTAAATGGTTTACGAAAATGGAATGATTATTTCAATATCTTGAAATTACTTCTTGTGATTTCAAATGTAATGTTATTAGTGAAATTTTTATATTTGCAATATTTTATGTGTTATGATGGTACATGGACATTTTATGGGTGGTTACATGATAAACCATATGATGAGTTGTGCCGTGATAAACAAGGACGGGTGGTTACATTATAACCTCCAATGCATTGGGTATGGAAGTCGGCCGAATGGTTATTCCATTTAGTGATATTTGTGGATGTCAACCGTATGGTTATTCCACTTAAGAATTTTTATGTCTCGAGTTACCTTTATATGATATGTGTTCTTTATATGGGTTTTATGGAAATCTTTTGGTTACAATAGTGTACGAAATGATCTTTTATTAATTGAAGAGTATTTACTACTTCATAAATGGTAAAATATTACTTATGATAAAGAATTCATGCCTTACTTGTGGTTTTGAAAATCTAACATTTTTAATTATTTGTGTATCCCTTACTGATCTTTTTATGCTCATCCCACATTTTTGAAATGTTTTTCACAGGACATAAAGTGGAATATGGTCAAGGATGGGATCAAGGAAAATTCATGTTGTCTAAAACATGGAACTAGACATGTCTCATTTATTCAAGAGTTTTTATTTTATGAAAAAAATGGAAACTGAGTAGAAGGGTCTACTTTGTAATTTTTTAGATGTAATGTAATTATTGTGGCTAATTCTCTAAAACTATAAACCTGAAAAGATCCTCAATCTTTATTATTCATTTAATTCAAGATTATGTAATTTTAAGGTCAGGCCCTTATAGTTGGTATCAGAGGTCAGTATAGATAATTGTATAGGTTGGGGTGTTATCTAATCATAAGTAACATAAAAATAATTGTTAGTACATTAGAAAGAGTCATAGTTATTTTTAATGAGTTTAAGATTACTTGAATAAGTATTTACCCTCTTCATAAGATACTATATGATGATTTTACTGATATACTCAAACTGACCTTTTTTGTTTTAGTAAATGGATGGATCTAGCTGGAACCAAAGTAACAGTGGATGTGAAGAAAACTGGGATGGTTTTCTAAATAAGAAACTGAATGAAATTAGATTTTCAATAAGAAATCTTGTGGTAATTCTCAACCAACTATCCAGAGTCATGATTAAGAACCTAAACCTTGGTGATTTTTATAAGGTATCGTATATGTGAGAAACAAATCCATACGGAATTTTAGGTAATAATCATAAAGGTAAGTATCTTCAAAAACTTATGTTTCAAGGGTGTGGAAATAAAAACCTTGGAAAATGATTCAAAGGGACGGAAAGATGCTATAGATGTGGGAATGAAGGTCATAAATCAAGAACCATCCATAGAAAGAGGATTCATCTAGTTGACTCTAGGAATGGAAAAGAAGTTCTTTCTGAGGGATCAATTGAATGTTCTAAATGTTGTGTGCAAGGTCATTATACAAAAAGATGTCCAATGAAGATGTTTCAGGAATGGGATAACCAGGATCGTACAAATATATGTTTACCAATACCTAATGTCATTCCAATTGACGATGAAGAAACTAACAACGACCAATGAAAGGTATGGATAATTTCTTAACATATGTTTTGACATTATTGAATCTTAGGATATGATTCATGATTTATTTTAGGAAAGAAATATTTTAGAATATGTTGGTAAATAATGGCTAATGGATCATGATGAATATTGAATGAGTAATAATTCAACATATAATAGATTCAAGAGTTATGGTATATTTTAGGATGGTGAAATGCTTAAAACTATTAAGGATCTTTTGATAATGGGATTACATTAGAAGACTTTTTATAGTATGTGTAGCACAAAAGTTTGATATATAAAAATTTTATTCAAGGAATAATCATCTTTTCTTTTGTGGATATAGTTATAAAGATCCATTTGGGTTTATATGATCCTTGAATTTGAAGCAATTACAGGTTAATAAATTTTGGGATTAAAAATTATAGTTATTAGATAACCTTTGTGGTTAAAATATCTTATAGTTATTTTTTATGAAATTATCTCTTTTTGGTAATTTTATAAAATTATATTGTTTTTGAAAAAGGACAACAAGCAGACCATGTGACAACAAGTCGCATCAGACTAAGTTGTGGGAATCGAACACACAATAAATGTGCGACTAGATTTATTTCATACCACTTGATTACGTGAAGTCCCTGGTAAGTATGAGTAATTATTTTTAGTTATATGATCTTATGAATAAGTTTATTTTGGGTTATTTATTTAAATTATTAACCTAGCATAGAGAATATGTGATTAGGTGAATTACACTTCAGTATGAGACTTCAAAAGTAGTCGATGTTATTTGGATATAAATGTTACGATTTACTGTGGAAGACTTAGGGATTATATTCTTCTGATTTTTGGTTTTCAATTTTAGTTTCAATTATATTGATCAATTTTAAGGAATGTTGTTTATTGAATGGTCTTTGTTGAATTTAGGGTACTGTTTATTGAATTTTGGAGATTAGGATTAGTATTTATTTTTATAAAGAATTATCCTTTTTGGGGATTATTAGATCTTGTACAAACCTTTTTGGTTTCTGTTAAGGTCTAAATACATAGGAAATATATAGTTCATCTTTTGTGGATTATTTGATTCTCTCAAAGTTGATTATATTTCTTTTAGTGTGAAACAATTGATCCTGAATACTCATCGTTTAGAGAAAATATGAGTTTGTGTTAGAAAGCTTGTAAATGATGAAAGTCTACATGAAAAGTTTGTATGTTTCCTTTTGTTTTTAGTTAATCTCATAATTAATTTCCTCAACTTGATGAAAAGTAAATTAAAACAAAAGCATTAACAGTTAACTTTTCCTATTGGGGAATCAGAGACTATTTAACCCATCACATGTTTGTGATTTTCTGGTGGTTAACTTTCTCCTAACCATGTTTTCTATCACACTCCATCAGAACTTGATGGTTTGTTTTCTCTTCTATATCCATGTTTTCCTACATGGAATCCTAGTATGGGATTATCTCAGGTGACCATTGTACTCCTATTTATTTCTATAAAAGTTATATATTTATTGACTCTTATTCTAATGTGGGACTTTCAATTAAGTTTCCAAGCCTCGCATTAAAAATTATGAGGACACAATTTCCAAAAGTGGGGAAGGATGTAACATCCCAGGTAAATAATGAGTAAGTCATTTTCATATTTATTAATATTTTTGAATTAAATATTATTTTTACTTTAAAGGGGACGCTATGATTCGATGGCATACCCAATATTCAACAATGGGTTACTATGAAATCTTACATTACATACAATGGTGAGTCATGCTGATAAATAATAATATAATATTATTGTTTTAAATGGTAGTTAACGCCTAGATGTTATAATGATGGGAATGAATAGAAGTAACTAAAAAATTATTATACATGTTTTTTAAATGTTTTTACAGTTATCCAATAAATTTTAGGGGCTTAAAATATGAATGAATCTAATTTTAAGCACGAATACTCTAATATTTAGTAAAAGGTCGATTTACTGCCTTTTGATGGAGAACCCTCTTTAAATTAGGTTTTGGTCACTTTTATGTGTTATTTTTTATAAAATAAAATTCTTATTTAGAACCGGGATATCAAAATTCACTTGGGTAAAATTTTGTTATTTTTCAAATAAAATTCAGTTTTTTGATGAATAGTGAAAATAATGATTTTAATTCAAAACTACCTTTTAATCTAATATATTTATATGGTTACATTATCTTTTTAAGTGTTTTTAAGGTTTAATCAGATTATCTTTTTTCAATTTAATCCAATGGGGTCATTGGAATTAATTTCACTTTGAAAATGGACATAAACAAGTGTCAATCTTTTGATAGTTATTGTTTTTTAAAAACACGCTTTTTTTGTTTTGACAATGGGAACTAAATTTAAATTAATTAATGCAACTTCTGTGTTTTGAATTTGGTAAAATATACATAATTTTTGAGTTTTGAATATCAAATATAGCTCACGCTGAATTTTTGGTATTTTTCTGAAAAGCATCAATTTTTGATGAATAGTGAAACCACTTAATAGTAGTTAAAAAACTGACATTTTCATTTACATGAAATTTTACCACATCTTTGAATTGAATTTAGGAAATCCTACATACATTTTTGTTATTAGTAAGTAAAATTTGGTTCAATAGGATGAAAATAATTTTTGGGGAATAGTAACTTTTGACTTTTATTTACCGCGGTAAAAGGTAAATAGGGTAATCCAAGGTAAAAAGAATACGATAATAATATAAATTTTTCTTAGCACTTCTCATAACCTTATTTTATGAGTCATGGCCTACCATGGACATATTTGGGACGATTTTGTAACCCCATTGAGCCACTTAAGAGTGATAACGAAACTTTAGATTAATTAATTTAATGTAAGGGAAAAAATGACACAAACAAATATCTTTTAGTAAATTAATTTTTACATGGGGTTATATATGTTTTCTCTTCGAATATAAAAATTAATTGGAATTATAAAATTATTTCAGACATAATCGTACTTTTTATAATTTCTAGAAAACAAATAAATTAAATTATTTATTACATAATAATGATGTAGTACATACCTCGTTAATAAATGATTTAAATAAATAGGATTATAAATATTAAAATAACATCAAAAACCTATCCAATTATTATGGGATGATTTTATTTCGACCATGATTCATCATATATTTGACTTTAATTAGTTTTGGACCTTTAGAAATCAAATATCATTATATAATAAAATAATATTTTCACACATTCCTAAAGAGTCCCTCCTCCCCCTTCTAAAAGGACACCACTTCTAACAATTTCCTCACACCTCTCAAGCATTTTGTCTCATCCCAACTCTGCCAAATTAATCTCTCTACATCCCTCTCCTCCTCCTAGAGGCCTTAACCTAGGTTGAAGACACATCATGAAGTCATTTTGGTTCAAACCAAAGGAACTTACACAAATTAATGGTAACAGTTCCTCTTAACTTCTTTTCCTTTATTTTACATCTCTAATACCTAAACTATTTTTATTCATTTATTTTATAACAAAACAGGTATCCTCAATATATTAGGATGTTTTTATGAGAAGTATTTTAACTACTCTTATAAACACCTCCATCTAATGGGTGACAAACATGCTATTTCTATGGTTGGAAAACTAACGCCTCACGAAACGATGACTGTTCGATTATCTCCTACCGCCTATCATGGTGGCCATTAAGATGGAACTTTATTTTTATATGATATATATTATTTTTTTATTTTATTTATGATTATGTATTTTACATTTATACCCTACCTTTATGGTTTCCATAATTGGTAAATGCGATAATTTCATTTGAGGGGGTGCGGACTATCGCCCCCTTAAAGTGATATGACTCGTTAATGCCATATGTGGGATTTATAAGGGATAAATTTAATAATATTATATATTATAGTATACTATAATTATAATAATTTTATGTACCATTATGTTTTAATTCCTTTAAAATATGAAATAGAAATTAAAGTAGCGTTCATGCATATGTATGGCTTACCGTCTCCATGAATGGTGCATTTCATTTCTTATCTCCAAAATGTTATGTACTATTATAAATAAATATATGTACTAGATATATAATATTTTTATGATATCTAGATCATGAATATCATTCTGGAGATAATGGAATTTTGACCACATGGACAACTTTTAATTATAAGGTGTTCATTTTTTACTCAAGTACCAAATATCGACCAAATGATCATTATTAACATAAATGATTGCATAATGTTTCTAACATGGTAATAAGTGATATAAAAAGGATAATAAACTTGAAAAATGTTCTTAATCAAGAAGAAATTAAATTTAGTTTATTATTCAGGAAGAACATGGAACAAATGAGTCAAGTAGGACACAAGGTATGGTGATTTCTTATTTCACTTTTAATTCTGTGATATTTCCATTGTTCGCCACTTATTTATTGCATTTGGTGTAATGTGTACTTACATTGATATATATTATAATTATTATATTTATATTCATAGTATTTTGTGATTAATTTGGTGTTTATTATCTTTTGGTCATAATACTCGATTGATTACAACGAGGTAAGGGGTTTTTATCTCACTTTTTATTCCCGTGAGATTCCTACTATATTTGTCACTATTTCCTTTGAGTGGGGTATGTAATGCCACGGATTATACACTTTGTGTAATATAATTTCATTTATGGGTATTTAAATCTAAATTTTATGGTCCTTCTTTCATGTGGTGTATGTTTTCTAAGTTACGAAATCAGTAAGGGAACTATTCAACCTCCTCTTTTTAAAAGACTTCTTGTTGTTATGTCTTTTAATTTACATATTATTATATTGGGATATGTTCTTCTATATCCTTATTGATGTAAATTTTATGTCTAAGTTATGAGATTCCCTTTTTATCTCATCAACACATTTTCTGAATTTTAACGTGATGTCATTAGGCTTTCGAATTTTTACAATGGAACTTCATAACCCAATTTGAATTCTTTGGGTTAAACTTGTACTTCTTGAATATGTCATACTATGAATATGTGTGAATTTCCAATAATTGTTTTACAATTAATATCCACTTATATTGGGTGAATTTATATTCATCACACATAATTATGTGATTGATTTATCCTTAATTAAAGTGTGTCGTCTTTATAGGGGATTTCATCTCAATTTACATTTCCTTTGAGACATCATTGTTGTTATGCACCAATTCCCTATTATATGGTGTATATACTGTCATTTGTCATATTATATCAAGAATACCTTTATTCTCATGATATTATAAAGTTTAGATTAAATTTTATTCCTCAATTATTTGTATTCATGAGTCTCTCATTTTGTTAAAAACTCTTTAACTAAAATATCATTTTAAATATTTTAAAGATTTATTATTATAAATCATTATCTTTAATTTACATGTTGTAAAAATGGATTTGAGTATTTATTTACATATACATTAATATTTTAAAATTATAATTCCATTAAAAGCTTCAAATTGTTATAAAACACTTTGATTCAAAAATCTCTTTTTAAATGGTTTATGAAAATGGAATGATTCTTCAATATCTTGAAATTACTTCTTGTGATTTCAAATGAAATTTTATTAGTGAAATGTTTATATTTGCAATATTTTATGTGTTATGATGGTTCTTGGACATTTTTTGGGTGGTTACTTGATAAAACAAATGACGGGTGGTGTCGTGATAAACCAGGACGAGTGGTTACATTATAACCTCCAATGCATTGGGTACGGAAGTCAGCCATATGGATATTCTATATAGTGATTTTTGTGGAAGTCGATTGTATGGTTATTCCACATAATAATGTTTATGTCCCAAGTTACCTTTATATGTTATGTGTTCTTTATATGGGTTTTATAGAAATATTTTGGTTACAAAAGGGTATGCAATGATATTTTATTCAGTGAAGAGTATTTACTACTTCATAAAGGAAAAAATATTACTTATGATAAAGTATTCATAGCTTACTTGTTGTTTTGAAAATCTATCAGTTTTCCTTCTTTGTGTATCCCTTGCAGAGATTTTTATGCTCATCCCAATTTTTTGGAATTTTTTTCACAGGACATAAAGAGGAATAGTGTTAAGGATGGGATCATGGAAAATTCATTTTGTCTAAAACATGGAACCAGAAATGACTCATTTATTCAAGATTTTTTATTTTATGAAAAAAATGGAAACTGGGTAGAAGTGTCTACTTTGTAATTTTTGAGATGTAATGTAATTTTTATGCACAATTCTCTAAAACTCTATACCTCAATAGATCCTTAATGTGAATTATTCATTTAATTGAAGATTATTTAATGTTTAAGGTTGGTTCCATTTAGATATTTTCCTTCAAAATTGAGGGAGGAATGGTTTTCCAAGGGCAGAGAGAGGGGTTATTTATACTTGAGGAGAGAGGTATTTTTTGAATAAAATATTAAATAAAATACTTATCAAAGGAAAATCTTTTAATAGTACTATTTTTGAAATTATAAATCATATTTGAGTTATATGACATGATTTTAAGACTTGAATCACTTTTTTACTAGAATTCATTAGTTTAATTAGAAGTTAATATGAAAAAATGAGAAAATGTCATTTTAATGTAATACTTTAAATTTTAGACTTTTTAAAGTACTTTTTAGGTTTGGAAATTAAGTTTATTTTATTTTAATGTCTCATTTATGAAATTAAATTTTTTTCAATCCTCAATTAATATAAATTCTTATTTCATTATTACTTCATGAATTATATAATTTTAGATACACATGTTATGATAAAAAATTTATTTTTAATATTTACTAGATAATTGAAGTATTTCCGAAAATTTCAAAAAAAAAATCAATTGAAAAATTTCAACATATTAACTTAAAAATAATATTCATTTTATAGAAATAAATTTCAAACATTGGTAATTTTAATTTTTTGTATAAAATTATGATTTTTACAAAATAAAAGGTGCATATATTGTCATTTAGTTATTTTAATCATGATAATTATTTTTCAGAATTATAATATTTATATTTACCTATATTACTCGTGATAAATATTATATTAATTAGAAAATATTATTTGGAGGATAAATTACTATTCCCAATGGTCTGGTTACTATTCCCAACAACCGGGTTACTATTCCAAAGTTACATTTCTATTCTAACAGTCACATTACCTACTATAAATACCACTTCATTAATTCACTTAATAATCAATAGATTTCCTCCCAAGGTTACATATTTTCATTTTCTATTATGTTTATTGGTTTAATAATATTTTGTTTCACTTCTATACTGTTGGTCAGGGTGTGATGATTCTAGCAGATTATTATGACCCATATTTTCCCATATTAGCGTTACTATTTTATATTTTTTGTCTAATTATAATTTGTGGCATTTTCATTGGTTCAATAGAAAACTAATGTAATGATATTAATTAATTAATTATAGCATTATTGGTTTCTCTATGTGCACTATGTGTGTAATAATTATATAATATTATATCATACCGATTTATTAATGAAATAATTATCATTTAAAAAGTCATTGTCGTTATATTCTTACCCCCTTTCAAAAAACATTCCTTGAAAATTCAACTCATATTATCAATTTAGAATATATGAGGTTACTTTTGTATCATTTTTTTCATTAGCTACAATGTCTCCTGATTAAAATTATGGTTATGGAAAATAAATTTGACAAGGTGAGTTTTCTTATTGCATAGAAATTTGTCTCTACTATCCAATATCTTTTTTATATGATCTTAATATGAGAGTTCGTTCTTTATTCATACCACCACCGAATTCAATACATGTGGGGGTTCAGGTATTTACAACCTTAAGAGTGATTTTCTTAAAAAATCATGAACATGAGCCATATTTAGAGTAAGT
Organism: Viscum album; assembly: GCA_963277665.1. NCBI lineage: Eukaryota > Viridiplantae > Streptophyta > Magnoliopsida > Santalales > Viscaceae > Viscum > Viscum album. The sequence goes on from OY728151.1 coordinate 1,833,428,407, forward strand.
GTAAGTTGAAAGGCCACTGGTCCTATATTATCTAGGATATCAAAGGGCCCAATTTACATAGGGCTATGAATCCCTTCCTTTCCAAACCACATTACTATATTACATGTTAATATTCAATGGAAAACATTGTCTCCAACTTCAAACTCCAAGTCCCTTATACATTTTAAAGCATAGCTCTTTTGTTGAATTTTAGGATCTTTAATATACTATTGGATGGCATGAACCATATTTTTCATATCTTGACCGAGATCAAGTATATGTATCTTTTTTCACCAACTTTCTCTCTATGATTAGGAGTTATAAATCGATTCCCATATATTTATTCATATGGATCCATTTGAATACTTGTGTGGAAGATTTTTTATGGGAACTCAACTATTGGAATATTTTGATCCCATCCACCATTTACATTCATTGAGCAGGCACTTAACATGTCCTTGAGTGTCTAAATAGTCCTTTCATATTAGCAATCTATTTGGGGTGATATGTCATATTGAAATTCATTTCAATACTGAAATCATGGTGGACACATCTCTATAATTAAGATGTAAAACTTGAATAATGATCATAGATTATCAAAATTGGTACCCCATTCAGCCTCAACACTTCCTTTACATATATTTTGGAATGTTTTTAAATCGAGAAATATTCCCATGTAGTGATCAAGTAGGAGGTCTTAGTGATTCGATCCACCACAACCCATATTAGATTTTTTTTGGATGCCTTCAGGATACAAGTGAAAAAAAGTTAATATTGATATTCTCCCATTTCAACATGGGTGTATAAAATGGTTTCATCATCCCTTTAGACCTTTATCACGATACTCTAACAAGATAACATTAAAAATACCTCTGGGTAAAGTCTATAATCTCCTTCTTCATTTTATCATAGCATAAGTTCTCTTGATTATCACAATACATCTTGGTACTTCTAGGATGGATAGATAAAGATGATTTATGTTCATTATCATGTAATATCATGACCAGGGGCCACTAAATGGTGTCTCGATCTGGGGGTCACATGGCCTCAAGCGTGCCTCCCCATATGCTAGAGCCTGCCAACTAGCAGTGTGGTTCTGGGATGGAATGGTGGGGATACTATACCCTCATAATCAATGTTTAGAAAAGTGGAATAATCATATAAATAAATAGGAGGATCATATAAGATAACTGATAGAAGATAAATCATCCATATTAAAGTAGTAAAAAAAATAAATATAAGCAATATGATAAAAATGATGTGTCATGTCTCTATATTGTAGGAAAACATGTATACCATTATCTAGTAAAATACTTATATAAAAAGGTAGAAAATACAAAAAATGGAACTCTCTCCAACTAGAATAAGGAAAATGGATCGGTCTTGTTCTACCCCACTCCTAAGTAGAAATTAAATCAAGATTTCTATAGAGATTTATTTCCCCGATCCCAACCTGTATCTATGATGTCTATCTGGGAACCCAACAACAGCCCAAAAGAGGTTTGAGAAAACCCATAGTTGTCCACCACTAGTTATTTATATAACATTATAGTCTATGTATATATGATAAGATTTTTGCAGTATATAGCAGGTATAATATCAATGAATGTAATGAGGTAAAACTTAAGTAATGTTGTCCTACCTACTTAGGCTCCCAATAATCATGAAACCTAAATGGGGGAAACTGTAAGAAATCACCCATATCAGGGCTATTAGTAAACCATGTAAATCATCCAAAATATACATTCTATGAAATCAAGTGTCAAAAATCATCCACAATGTCTATTACATGTAATATATTTCCATAAATCATCCACAATGGACATTCAATATAATCAATTGTCAGACCATAAAGGGTTGGATCCATGTTATAAAAGACCAAGTCACCCTCATCAAGTCCATAGAGGATCTTGATGGAACTCGGTAAAGACATGGGTGGGGTCCAAGGAGAATTTCCATAGAGTATCTCTAAATAAATTCTATGAAATATGGATCTAAGGGGTAAAAATGCCATTGGAATCCTTTGGGATCTAGATCTAATGAGTAGAAATTTCCTTAGAATCCATGACTATAATCATGATCCAAGGAGTATAAATGTACATGGAATCCTATGGAATCAGTATTAAAAGAGTATAAATTTACATGGCATACACTTCCATAATAAATAGCCATATCAAAATCATTCACAAGACATTTAATAATAATAACAAGATAAAAGTTCATCCAACACATTTAACTATTACATATAATCAATTGAACCGTTTTAGTCATATGTCATCAAATGAAAATATGGAATAAACCTTATCTTATAATTCATTTAATTCTCATTAAATTCAATAAGGCTCCCAAAATATTTGGTGACCTCTCACACACCCAATGGGGTGGTATAACAAAGGGAATATATATATAAACACCTCCATGGTGGCATGAGTTTGGGTGAATGACCTCCAACCATCTAATGTTACTAATGAGAAACCTAAATATGTCGGAACAATTATAACAAGAAATTAACTTAATGTTAGGGTTAACATCTAAATGTCTTGTGTGAGGCACAATGAAAATTAGTTTTATAAAACTGCAATATTGGAGGGAGAGGTATAGAATAGTTACCTAAAACATGTGGTAGAAAACTCATCCATTATTGACTACTAAATCCTACCATATTGAATGAAAACAATAAAATGGAAAAATTCCCTAAAAATAGGAAATATAATATCACACCAAAATATCATCATCGTGAGAAATGAATACGATGAAAGGCCCATGAGAATTGAATCACTTACTAGAGTCTATCCAATGAGAAATGTTTTTCTCAAATAATAGTTCAAATGGTGAAAAAACATATAATCTAGCTTATTTTCAAAGTGGAAGCTCCTTTTTTGTCTCTCATATATGTGAGTGAAGAGGGGTTAGGTATCTATCCAAAATAAGATACCCTATATCGTTTAAAATAATACTAACCCTAGGAGATTTTATGGTATGTAATCCTTACATGTCATGTAATATTTGGGCTTTCCCCGATAGCGGAAAACCATTACATGTTGTGAAATGTTCTCCCCAACCTATAAATGGTGTGTATTGGATTCATGCCATTTATTCCAAATACACAATGTTTATTTGTCCTACAACCAACGTTCAGTCCCCTACTTCCTTCTTTCCCAGAACAACCCAACACGCCTATGATCTCGGCTTCAGGGTTTAATCCAAAAAGAAAAATAAACCATAGTTTAATAAAACAAATATATCCCCCTATTAAGACTAATCAACCCTGAGTTTCCCTTCTGAGAGTGGTAAAGAAACATATGATAAAATCTCTTTCCACGAGTCACATACATCGACTTCCTGCTCCCAAGTATCGTCTTGTACAGTGTCTACTACCATAGCACCCATGCTAGAGGAATAGACTTACCATAGATAGCCTTAGGGATCTAATGAATTAAATTTATATGATAATCCTTTATGGTTACATCAACCTATAGCTCAACCTCATCATGATGATGATAATGAGACGTGTCTAAGTGATAATGGTGTAATGAAGATAAATGGAAGATGTCATGCATGGATTTGTACCTTTTAAGTAACTTAATCTAGTAGGATATTGGATTGAATCTCTCTTGAACCTTGAATTAATTAACATGTCATGGTGAAATATTACCCAATTTCCTAATCCATTTGATTCCCAAACATAATAAGACACAAAAATACCTAATCCCCATACCTAAACTCTAGATGTCATCGATGATGATTGGTGTAAAATTTCTATATCAACTTTTTAGTATCCATCTATTTTTTAATCAACTAAGTATTCTATAATGTCTCTTTAACAAGACATTTTACATGAAATGTTTCACCCCTACCTCTAGCCAACACATAGGTGTTCAGTATTCCCTACTTTCTAAATCCTCATAACTAACCATATGAATATTTTGCTGAAAGATATTTTTATATCTGAATTCAACCGGGGGTGTATGCCTCTTCAATGAACCCCAAAAATCAAGGAACAATTCTCAAATCATGTCCTCGAAAATACCAAAAATCTTTTACTACCTGTTGATATGAGGGTCATATGTTGTACTCAAATGCACCTGTATACCCATTGCCCTCTACAAATTTTTACCAAGTTAGGAAGTGAACCACACATGGATAACTGAAATGATGGTATAAGGGACCCAGTGAAGGCACACAATATCTTGGATATAAAGTCTGCCAATTTCATCTACCAATATGGTCTCTCTGATTGGTAAGAAAATAGAGACCTTCATGAGCCTTTCCACAACCACTAAAATTACATCACTACCTTGTAGTTACCTTAACAACCGAGTCAAAAAATCCATCGCAATGTCATCCCATTTCCACTTGAGAATGGAATTTTTTAAAACTTCTTATTGGTCACTAGTGTTATGCCTTCACCTACAAATTGGTGGAATAACTCATTGAAATACTAGTTACCTTTCATTTCATATCATACCACCAATACTTGTGATGTAAATCCTAATACATCTTGGGGAATCTGAGATGTACTTCCCTAACCGAGGCATGAAATTACTATATAAGGTCATATTATTTATCTCCCATAACCCAAATATGTCTATGTATATGAATAATTTCATCCTCACCAATAGTTCAACTAGGATATGGGTTCTCACCTACAGTTATTCCTCATAGGACCAAGCCCTTAGAATATGATATTTGACTCATCCTCACCCTATCCATAAGAGTGTAAGACATAAATAAGGATGATAGAAAATTCTAGACATGACTCTCTGAAAAATCCAAGTACATCTCTGAAAACAAGGCCATAACTTCCCACTCAGTAATGGGATCTTGAACTACCTATATATGATTCCTCTCTCTCGGTTCATCAGAAACTGCATTGTCCTTTATGGGCCTATAAGAAAGCACAATGTTGAAGAACTATAAATATTCAACCCACATTCACTGTATATGTTTCAATTCATGCTTTGTAAATATGTACATGTGTATTTTATAGTTTGTGTACACCAAAAAACGCTCTCCCAGTAAAAAATTCCCCTAATAGTGTATGGTATGTACAAAATTGGCTAACTCAAGATCATGTTTCAGGTATTTCTTCTCATGTGGACTTAGTCTAAGAAACCCATATTCCATGACTCAGTCCTTATACATCAGAATTGATCCTATATCAATATAGGATGCATAAAAATTCATTGTATAAATCCTTCCCCTCCCTAGAATAATTATGTTCAGTGTTGAAGTTTTTTTCCCATTTAACTTGTGAAAGGATATCCTGTAGGAATCTAAACATTATAAATTCACAATGTTTTTATTCATGACCTTTATAGCTACTTCTTGTAGTGAAAAATCATGTATGAAACATATATAGTAATCATATATCCCATGAAACATTGAAAATCAACAATTTTCTATGGATGCACCAAAGAAACTACAACTCTCACCTCCTAGGGTCAACTAAAACTCCCACATCTAAGATAATATGAATACTAACATGAACTTAATCCACCAAAAAGTGGAAATTTTTTATCTTACTATATAACTAATGATCTCTCAGTGTATCCAAAATGATCTAAAGATAATTATCATAGTCATGTAGAGTGTGAGAATACACTAAGAAATCATCCTTGAATACCACAAAAAATAAATCCAGATATAGATTGAACACATAGTTCATCAGTTCCATGAAAACTATTGGCATGTTCATAAGATAGAATGTCAGATCAAAATACAAATAAAAACCATAAATTCTACGAAAAGCATTGCATAGTATGTTTGATGGTCCAACATGCACTTGAATAAAGCCTTATCTTAAATCAATATTTGAGAACACCCTACCTCCTTAGAGCTAGTCTAAGAGATCATCTATCCATAGTAAGGGATGCCATCTTTTAACTATCAACTAGTTATTTTTTTTAATCCACACATAACCTGAGGGATCCATCCACCTTTTTCGAAAAAAGGACTAGAGAACCCCATAGAGAGTTAATGGGATAGATAAACCACTTTACCTACAAATCATCTAGCTTCCCATTGAGCACCTACAACTCTATAATAACCATCCTATAAAGGTAAATGTATACTGATGAAATGAATAGAATTAGATTGATTCAAGAAATATAACTCTCTCTCAAGAGGTATTCTAGAAAATTCATCCAGGAATAATTCCTTGAAACACTAAACCAGTGTATGGAATTCTATCTGATGAATTATATAGTGATTTATATATAAAATATCTATATGGTCTATCATCCTACCTAACACACGATGATCAGGTCCATCTCAGATTTCCGGGACATCCCATTCACCCCAATGAATAAAAAACCTCCCCTCTGGTGATGTTATAGTCACCTTTGATGATCAAAATCAATATAGGCAGGATATGACATGTCAACATGAGGAAAAAAATGATCCCATATTAAGATACACACACCTATCTCAGTGTTGATTTATCTTCACAACCCTACATCATATGTTCAAATCCCCAATGGAGTATCCAATGTCATAACACTATCATAAAATTGAACATCAATCCCATGGATCTTTGCAACAAGATGAAATACGAAATAATTTAATTCACCTATATTGAAAAGATGAGAAACTAGAGAAGAGGATACTAAGATCATACCTCCCTTAATAGAAAACCCAATAATCCTCTCATTCGGGGTAGGATGTACAAAATATATATGGCATGAACCACATCCCTATGAATTAGCCTCACAACTCATACCAGGCCGCCTCTTCAGTCACGATACAACTGGTGTGTGGATTCCTCAACCACAACTAGCACCTCATCATGAATGATTGATACTGCCCTAGATCCAATCCTAAAACAGACCATGGAATCACAATCCAGAACTTGGATTCCATGTCCACCCCCATCCGTTGACCACTAATGGGAAGTTCATGTAGAACTGTTGTACATGGACCATCCTTTCACATGCTCAACAATCAACTGGGTCTATATCTCACTAGTTTCTCATATTTGTTCATCTCCCAGACTGATGAGATAATAAATATCTTCCAAAACTCATGCTCTTACTAGTACTCCCCTTAAGAGCGCCCTCAAAATGGCACTTTATTCCAACTGACATGGAACCACTATGTTCAGAAGTTACACATCCCCGCTCTGCACCCCCATCTTACCTTAGGTTATTCTTAGTAATCATTTATAGATTCACTATATCAATAATAGTAGTAATAAAAAAAGGTTTTCCTATGATCGAACAACATTTCGGATACCTTACTCAATGCATCTCACCCTAGTTAGATCAACATTTTGGTAGATAGGAGCATATCAGGAAAGCACATTAAATTGGGTTGAATACTCCATAATGGTGATCACACCCTACTATAGACACATAAAATAACTAGTTCTATCAGTCCTTAATGTCGTAGGAATGAAGTAGTAATAAAATATGTATTGTAAATCCCTACAAACCATATCTTTAATTGTTTCAACCAGGTTCAAAACATCCCTCCATCTCTTAACTTAACCACAATGTATATATGTCTCAAGATTCTCCATCCTGTCAAAAGGTGTTTCTAAATGCTCAATGAATGATATGGTTGTCTGAAGACACATCTCAACAGCCTATGGTCCTTCATACCCTGAGAATTTGGGGATATTCTTCTACTGGAATACATGTTTCACCTCTACTATAGATTTTTCATGCCATATATTTCTTGAACAGTTTGCATGAAGCACAAAAAAGGATCACATAATTGGTCCCCAACATCAATATATTGTTCAATAACTTGTTTCGCAGGTGGAACTACTTGAGGATCTACTAGAGGATCATGGACCACCACCTCTGGAGCATGATCATTTCGATGATCTTGGTGTATTTTTGGAGGATGTCATGGTGGAATATCTCTAAAAGATCAAAGAACACACATCAGAAAATATTTAACCAAATATGATTATAGATATACAAATATAGGACTTGTCTAATCATTCATATAAATAGATCACACCCCTCTTTATACTCATAAATCCATGACTGGGTAATAGAAATGGTCATAATGATCACTAGATATGATTCCTACAACCCACTCCTAAAGTTGGGTCTAGGTCAGGATATTTTTTCCATAATAAGGTTCCATTTATTTTAAGTTCATTTTCCCTTATTTAAAAATTCTATTAAATGGTTGAAATACATAGATCTCTATTTTCAATTTATAAGGGATCATACATCTAACAAACTATAACATAGAGTCTATTTTACCCTGACTGTAACATGTTCAAGTCCAAGAGACCAATGGTCCATTACTGAACATGCAATAATTGGATGCATAAGTTTCCAGAATTTGCCTATGTTGGAAAAGACTATTAGGTTAATGCAGTAATTTTAAGTACCAATTATTTTATTAACTCACTATAATAAAATATAGCTGAACAAAAAATATATCACACAAGGAATATACATAATGTCATGAAGTCGAGAAATGCATCCAATATGTCATGGCATAGTTCATGGAATGTGAATTATAAAAGGTACCTAAAATGACACATGATATGGATATACCATATATCATCTAGGCAAATAATAAAAATATATAATCATAAGGAACATCAAACCTCGAGTTTTTCACTAAATAGTGAATTCAAATAATCTATAATTTGAAAAATATAGAACAATAATTCCTATCAGTGGAAATTTTGATTTTCTCTATACATGGGTTACCTACAACCAGGAATAGATCATTACCAATTCCAATACTTCCTAATCTCATTTTTATTGTATAAAAATAGTTATGAAAAAAATAAATTCCTCTGATATAACTTTGTAACATCCTGAACTGGGATCCACAAAATGGTTCCATGAGATGGTGGACCACATAGACTCATGTGTGCATCCACATATGACAAATGCTACCGACTTGTGTAGAGGGTCTATGAAGAAACATTAGGGAGACTATACCCTCATGATCAAAGTGTATCAAAGAAGAATAATCATATCAATCAAAAGTGGGAGAATATAATATAATTTAAAAATGATAAGTCATCTAAATAAAAATAGTAATAAACAAACTGGAAGCAATATCATATAACAAATTGATGTGTCATGACTCTAAAAACAAGGAAAAAATGTATACAAGAATCTAGTATAATACATGTGTCAAAAGGTACAAAATACCAAAAATGAACTATCTCCAATTAGCATAATGATAATGGATTAGTCTTCTATTCCCCTAATCTTAATCTAAAAAGAATCATACAATGGGTGTTTTCTTTGGTCCCTACTTGCATCCTTGTAGTCTGTCCAGGTATCCAATGGTGTCCCGAATAGAGTATGGGATAACATTCAGTAGGCAACCATCAGTGGTTTCTATAACATGAATGTCTATGTATATATGATAAGCAGATTGAATTTTATAATAGGTATAATATAAATGAAATTAATGTGATACAAGTCAAGTGATACTATCCTACCTACCATGGATCCTTGTAATATGATGAACCCAATGTGGTTTTTTATTTATAATGGAGTATGGTTTGTGTTTGTTGTCAATATGAACATGGATGACCAGGAAGTTTTCAATGAATGTGGTCTTACAATTAAATCTAAAATTAGTATTTAAGGTGGTGTTGTTTCCCAGTGTTTTCCATTTTTTGGGGCCTCCAAAATCAAGAATCTAATTATAGGAATGTATGGAATGAAGAATGGAAAAGAATTTAGTAAAGAGAGGGAACCATGTTGTCAAGGACACAGACCACATACCATATCTGGTAATGGTTTGTAGACCATGTATAGTATAGTAGGAATGGTACGTGGAGTGGTTTGCGGAACCGAAATTGGTTTGAGGAGAAGGTATGTAGATAGAGGCATGTGGTACGTGGAATACTGGTGGTTTGCGGGATAGCTTCAGAACATGGGATAAGATCAGTATGTGGAGGAGGCTATAAAAAAGTCAAATATTTGATAAATCTTGGACTAGAAGATTTTTTGGATCCATTTGTTCCTATATAAGGAGCAGTAATACCTTTTTTTTACGGTGCTGGATTGGAGACTAAATACTTAGGATGAAATCTGGTGATGTCTGAAGTGGTTCGCTGGGAAGAAGATGGAATCTAAGAGAAGGATTTGTTTAAAGAAAATAGTTCACGAAATAGACTTCGGTTTCTGAAGGATTATCCTGTAGTAAGTGGCGGAGCTAGGTAGTATGCAGAGCAAGTAGGGTTGTATGCGGATCATAGGGAGTTTGCAAAGCATGGGATATTTACAGAAGTCAGTTTTTGGAGGTATTCCATGGAGCTTTCCAATACATGGCAGAGTATGGTACTACATTGTGGGTGTGGATAGTACACGAAAATAGTATTGGTACATGGAGGAGGTGAACCACGAACCATACCCTCTACTCAGTACGTAGAGGAGGTAAATTGGTACGCGGAATACCCAAGGAAGCCAGGAAATTGACCAAATGAGTTTAAAAATATAGTTACCAAAACTTATCAGGATGTGAGAAAGTAAATTACATATGTGGGTAATAATAGTACTTCAACAAATCATCCATTTAAAAATGAGGATGCATGATTTAATGCTACTCTAATGAAGTGAACTTCAAGTAGATAAACTGTGTAAAGATTCTTCCAACATAGTGAACATGGAGGAGTTGGTGGAAGTGATTCGAAGGATGCATTGTGCTTCCCTTAAAACCTTGTAAATGGAATGCACCTCCCATAGAGTGACTATTATAAACTCTTGTAGTCTACTACTTGTGAATATTATTGGTTATTGGGTATGAACGACACTCAATTAGCGTATGATCCTTATACATGGCCCTTAGTGGTGAAACAAGAAAAATTAATGTGTCATTGCTTTGCATGTGATTTTTTTCTCTTCTTCCTCTTCAGATAGGTTTAGTAGGTTCCTATTAACATGGGAATAAGATCCATCATTTTAAAATTAAAATTTTACACCTTGATTCACTCCTCCCCTCTCAAGGTGTTCTGAGGTCCTTCAAGTTGTATCAGAGGGTAAAGGTTTCTGGTGTTGAATCTATATTATGATATCATGGAGAATCTAGTTAATGTTAGGGGTGTTCCCCACTTCGATGTACTAATTTTAATATATGGAAAAATGGGATGAGATCTCACCTAGGATGTCTTGTAATTAAAATCTTATTTTCTACTATGCAAGGAATAAAAGGCATTGATCCTACAGGACAGTCAATGACTGATACAGACAGGAAAATTCTTGATACTAATACAAAAGAATAGAATTTTATCACTATATCCCTTTCAGATCAGATTTATCTAAAGGTTATCAGTTGAACATCTTCCAAGTCAGTGTGGGAGAAACAGGATAATATTTATGAAGGATATAGTAAAGAGAATGAGGTGAAGCATCATGTACAACAAAACAAGTTTGATGATATTAATATGCACCTGATGAGAATGTAGACTCCATTTTCAATAAAATTACACATTTTATAGGAGAAATCTGAGGTCTAGGCATTGAACTCAAAGACATTTTCATATTAAATATAATATTTAGAAGACTTGCATCCCATTAAAATGAAATGGTGTTATCCCTTGGAGAAAGAGATCTCTCCAAACTGTCATTGGATGATCGGGTTAGGAATATTTTAGTACATTAAATGAGAATCAAACCAGAAGAATCTACAATTTGAGTGAGAAAGGAAATGTCATTCAAATCCATGGATAAAATTAGAGTTTTAGGAGATATCAACAATGAAGATGATGAGGAAAAGGAAACTATTTCTCTCATTTCCATGATTTTCAAGAAGTGAATAGGTAAATTTGAAGGCAATCTACCCCTGGCTTGTTTTCATTGTGGAAGAGTTATTCACAATGCCTCTCGATGTCCAAGAAATTCCAATGCTAAAGAATGTGAATATAGAGACATTCAAAAGCCTCAGAAAATATTTTTCAAAATGAGAGGCATAATATCTAGAATGAAATCTCAATGAAAGATATATGTTCGTGAAAATGAAGACGATGACAATGAACTCTTTGAGGAAGTGGAAGAAAAATTCAAATCTAGGAACCATTCTTCCATGATGTCTTCAATTGAAAAATCAAAACCATAAAAAGATAAGGCCAGTGATAATCATTTGGCCACTAATTTGAATCCCAAGATGTAACTTAATGATACTTTTGCTAAGATTAAGAATCAATGTAAGAGATATAATGAGAGTAAATAAATTATGGAAGATGCATTATAATATGTTGAATAGCTTGAAGAAGAAATTTAATGACTGAAGGAATTTGTAAAAGTGCATTCATCAAACCTTGAAATAATTAAATATATCATGGAACTAAAACTCAAAATTGAAGAACAAGGAAATTTCATCAATGAACATACCTCTAGACTACAAGATAAATCCAAGACTCTTGAGGGTCTAGAAGAATAATTTTTTACTCTTATTTGTAAAATAAAATGTGAATCAAATTCAAAAGAAGAAAAGAAGAAAATACAATTTGGAAGGTTCCCAGACGTTGAGCTACTGGAGAGAGAAAACCATGGTTCTGATTGAGTTGAAAATATCTTTAGTGATCCCAGACCCGGATTAATGGAAAATAGTTGAATTGGTTGTGATGTTGAAACATCAAATGCAATAAAAAATGTTATCAAGAATAAAGGCAAGATAATAGTAGATCATGTTGAAAAGCCACTAGAAGTGATGAAAAAGAAACATTTTAATAAAATTGAAAGAAGAAAAGAATATTATCCTCATGTTTCTAGAAATGATATACAGTCAAAATATTTTCTTACGGAATAAGGAATGAGGAGAAATGGAAGTGAGAAGACATTTCCTCTAATGATGTGTCAGTTTTGCGGCTATATGGGCCATACCATGTCATACTAGAAAAAGGCAAGGAGAAATATGAATCGGGGAAGATTTTGGAGTTCAAAAAAGGAGAATATATTCATATCCTACTTATTATATAAGAAATAATTTCTATGGATATTGTTTTTACTATTCTAACTTTATCTAAAAAGTTGTGTATTTTGGGCAGAGGTATAACAGGAAAAATTCATACAATGCTTAGAGATGGGTCAATACATGACAACCATACAATGTTGCTATTTCAAATAGTTTTTCTCCTCTAGAAAAATAATTTTAATATTAAGGACCCGTGTATATAGATGATGGAATTGAAAGGCCATCAGTGCCCTACACTATTCCCAATATCACATTAAAAGAAAAGAGGAAAATTAAAAAATGCAATCTTGTAGAAGTTTCCCTCAAAGCTACAAAGAACAATAGAACCTAGATTCCTGATAGAGGATAATCATCCTACATGATGAGTAATGCATACCTATTAAAGAATGTTATGAAAAATGTTGATGGAATAGTGAGGTTCAGAAACAATTGTGCTTTGAAGATAAAAGTTAGTAGATGTAAAAATATAGCTAATTGAAAGTTGAACAAAACTGAAGTACTTTATTTGGATGTTCTGCATCACAATCTTCTTACTATGAGTCCACTCCATGACTCAGGTCTTATTATGACATTCAATCAGAATGGATATACTATAAGAGGAATGTCTTGGAATTCTCTCATGAAATGACGTAGAATATATAGCAGCTTATATCAGGTTGTTAGCAAAGAGAACATTTTCTACCAAACAGTTGAAGAGGAAAAAATCTTGTAGCACTGGATTTTGGGGAACATCAATCAAAAAGGTATGGAAAAGATATCTAAGATGAATATAGTAATTGATATACTTAATCTGAAGTGTGAATGAGAAAAGACATGTGATACTTTCATGCAAGGGAAACTGGTCTGCAGTTCCTACCATCCAAAGAAGAAAATAACATCTAATCTCCTTGAACTCATCCATACAGTCATATGTGTCCTGATAAATGTTTCCAGAATGCATGCAGAAAGGTACTTTATTCTTTTCTTATATTATTATAGTATAATGGAATGTGTGATCATTATACACAGGAAGCAGCATGTGTTTTATTACATGAAAACATATCGACGAATCACCTAGAATGATACTTGATAAAAGATAAAAGTCTTGTGGTCTAACAGTAGAGGGGAATACACATATATTGAATTTGAAAATTTCCAAGACAAGCATGGGATCGAACATGTGGTGTCTTCTATGAGAAATCCTCAAAAAATGGATTTTTTGAGTATAGGAATCAACAGGTGAACAAGATGTTCAGAATAATGTTGATTAAGAGTCGTATTCCTCGGAATCATTGGAAAGAGGAAGTCCATGATTCAGTTTATATTAAAAATAAAAAAAATGCTATATATGGGTCAGAAAAAGACACCATATGAATTATGTCATGGAAATACTCCCTCTTTGAAATATTTTTGTGTGTTTAGAAGAAAATGTTTCATCTGAAACAAAGAAAAAAATCAAGAAAAGGATGGTGACAATGAAGATGAAGAAATATTTCTTAGATACTCAATGAATAGAAAATCCTACAGGTGTTTCAATAAGTTCTTGGGGTGAATTTTGGAAAGTATTGATATTAGATCATTAATGAGAAAAACATAAATACTTCAATGAATTCTTATGATAATGTGATAGAAGATGAGAAAGAATGTGAAGATGGAACAAAAGTTAATATAGTGGTAGAATAAGATTTAATAAACTCTCAGGAGTCACATCATGAGGTTGACTAAGAAGAAGAATCAGAAGAGGAAGCCATAGCTAGAGAGAATTCAGTCGAACACCAAAGGAGAAATCTAAGAGAAGAGATTTACTAGTCTAATATTATTTGGGATCAGAATGCACATACATAGACATGGAGAATGAAGAATAATACATGATCTACATTTCTATCAGTTGTGGAACCATCCTCATTTGAAGATGCTGCAAAGGAAGGGTCATGGGTGAAAGAAATTAATGAAAATTTTGATCATATTGAAAAAAATCGGACATGGGATCTTTTCAAAAGACCCGAAGGTCAGAATGTGATTGGTATGAAGTGGGTTTTCAATACAAAATTCTACGAGCATGGAAATTTGATCATAAATAAGGTGAACCTGGTCTATAAATGATATTCACAAATCAAATGTGTTGATGTTGAAATGAAACTTTCTCCTATAGCAAGAATCGAGTCAATCAGACTATTTCGTTCCATGGAAACCAAAATAGGTTATAAAGTGTATCAAACAGACATCTTGACGGAATTCATAAATGGAGTTTTTGAAGAAGAATTCTACATTGAACAACTCAATGGGTTCCTTCATGGAAATTATGAACTAAAGGTTTTCTAATTAAATAAATCTATTTATGGCCTGAAAAAGGCCCCACGGGTGTGGTAATCTCATTTGGACTCTTATCTAAGAGCGCTTGAGTTTAAAAGTTGAGGTGAAGATCATAATATCTAAGTGAATAATTATAAAAGGGATAAGTTCATGGTATTTGAATATGTGAATGATATTATTTTTGGTGAATGTAGGAAGGTATAAGTGGATGAATTTTCTAATTACATGACTTTAGAATTTGAAATGTCTGTGATTGGTGAAATCACATACATTTTAGGGTTACAGGTGATTAATAAAAAGGATTACACTTTCATTTCTCAGGAAAATATTCAAGATAACTGCTAAAGTAATTCGATATTCATGATTCAAAACCAATGTTGACTCCAATATCAGTTGGAACAAAGCTTAGGAAGAATGAATAAGGGACTTCTTGGGATCCCACCATGTTTAGAAGAATCATTGCAGGCCTATTGTACTTGATGGTGACATGGCCAGATATTTACTTTTCAACATTCCTCATGGCCCGCTTTTAAATTATTCCGAAGGAATAACATATGGAGGCATTGAAAAGAATCATGAGATGAATTCAAGGTACACATAATTATGGGATATACATTGCTCCAGGAACAGATAGTGAACAATATTCCTTTTTTTGATGCTAACTAAGCTAGAGATGTAGTGGACAGAAAGTCCATTAGTGGTGGAGCAGTATATATTGGGAAGAAATTTGTGGGATGTCTAAGAAAGAAATAGGAAATTACTTCTATTAGTACTATTGAAGATGAATATATATCTTCTAGAAAGGCATGCACTCAGTTACTCTAGATGAAGCAGCAACTAACTGACATGGGTGATGATGTGAAACAACCTTTTGTGATTTACTATGATAACAAAAGTTCAATTCATTTTATGATGAATCCTATTTATCATTATCATATGAAACATATTAAAATAAGATATCATTTCATCAAGGAAAAAGTTGAACAAGGAGTGATGAAAATAGATCATGTGGTAACTGATGAGTAGGTGGTTGATATCCTTACCAAGCCATAGTCAGTGTTTGTGTTTGAGAAACATCGGTTGAACCTCAGGGTTCAACCACCTCCTAGTGCATAAGCAGGTCTCGAAACACCCCTCTCTCTAGTTTTTTAACTATTTTAATATGGTTTTGGAACTGATGTATGATTATGTGGGAGATACGATCTAGGGGGAGTATGTTATTGAGCTCTTGAAATAAAGATTTGGTTCTTTGGGTTTATTACTAATGGGGGAGACTGGATAATCTCAATGGATCAATAATGTGAAATGTTTTTTTCTTTCTTGATAAAAGATAATTGGATAACTGAGAAAGTCAAAAATACAACAATGGGGGAGAAAAGACCGACATGAGAACTCAATTCAAGTCCCCTCTCTTGTTTTCTACACCAACACAGCTCATGTATAACTGGAGTGATGGATGAGTTGTTTCTTGAGGATTCAGTTTTAGATTGTGGTTGGTGCTCTAGTGAATTTATATGTCGATTGCCAACAAACACAAAGGGGGATATTGTTGAAACTAAGACCATCTTTTTTTTATAATGGATTCAGGTTTATGTTTGTTGTCAATCTGCACATGGATGACTATTGAGTTCTCAATGAATGTGGTCTTATAATTGAGGATGAAAGAAGTATTGAAGGTGGAATTGTTTCCCAGTAGTGGAATGTATGGAATGAAGAATGGAAAGGAATTCTACAAAGGAAGATAACTGTGTGTCCTAGGACATGGACCACGTACCCTGTCCAAGAACGGTTCGCGAACTACGTAAAGAGAAATGGGAATGGTATACAGAGTGGTTGGAGAAACCAAGATCAGTTCATGATGAAGGTATGCGGATCGAGGTGTGTGGTACGTGGGATGATGGAGGTTCGTAGGATAGTTGTAGTACATAGGACATGAGTGGTATGTGGTTGAGGATATACCAAAATCAAGGAGTTTTTAAATCATGGATTATCATATTCTTTAGATCCATTTGTGCCTATATAAGGAGCATTAATCACCATTGTTAGGGTCTTGGTTTAGAGATTAAAATTTTAGGAATAATTCCAATGAGGTACGAGGTGGTTTATAGAGGAGAATATGGTATTCAGAGAGAATGATCTGCGTAAGGAAAACAGATCACGAAAGAAAGTGTGGTTTGTGGAGGAAGCTCATGTAGTACGTGGTGTAGTAAGGCAGTATGCAGAGTATGAAGGTCTGTACACATATCAAAGGTAGTTTACAAAGTAGGGGTTGTTTCCAGAAGGTAGTTTGTAGAGGCAGTACATGGAGTAGGGCATTACGAGGTAGTGTAGGGCAGTATGTGGTGGGGGTGAATGGTACGATAAAATTGTAGTCATACACAGATGAGGTGAGATGTCAATCATAACCTCTACTCCGAATGAGAAGGAGGTAAAGTGGAACACTTAACACCCACATGTTCCTAAAAATTGACCGAATCAGTTTGTGAATTTAATTTCCAAAACCTATCAGTGTGTGGGAAAGTAAATTACATCTATGGGCAAAAAAAGGACTTCAAATTTAGTGACCTCCATGTCTATAAACTAAGTAAAGATTCTTCAAATTTAGTGATCAAGGGTGAGTCAATATAAGTGATCTGAGGGATGGAGTTTTATTTTCCTAAAACCTTATAAAGGCATTATGCATAGAAAAGAGTGATTATGCTAAACTCCTATAATCCACAACTTGTGAAGATTAGTGGCTATCGGGTACGACAGACACACAATCACTGTATGCTCCATGGACTTGGCCCTTAGTGCTGAACCAAGTAAAGTTATTTTTTCATTGATGTTCCTGTGATTGTTTATTTTCTGCACTTCCTCATCATACAGGTTTAATAGGTGTCTATCAACATGGGAACAAGATCCAACGGTTTTAAAGAAAAACATGACACCCTGATTCACCCCTCCCCTCTCAGGGTGTTCTAGGTCCCTTGATAATCAATCACCCTAAATAGGGGAGACTATAAACAAGAACCTATACTGGGGTAATTTGTAAACCATGTAAAGGATCCACAATTACCATGACATGTAATAAATCATCATAAGGTATCCATAATTGTAATTCCCTGTAATCATGATTCATAAATCATCCACGATGACCACACCATGTAATCAAGTTGCATACTATGAATGGTCATATCCAAGGTATAAAAGATCAAGGCATCATCATCGAGTCCATATAGAATCTCAATGGATCTTGATGGATACTTGGGTGGAGTCTTAGGAGAATATCCACCGAGCATGCCCATAGCGACTACAAACAATTTGAATCTTTGGGGTAGTAATCCCCTTGGAATCATATGAATTTCGGAACTAATCAGTTGAAATTTCCTTGTAATACACAACAATAATCAATATACATGGACTAGAAATGTCCATGACATCATATGTAATCATGTTTCAAAGAGTTTAAATTCCCTTGGCATCCACTTCCATAATCAAGATCCATCTCATAATCATTCATAATCCATTTAATATTTATAACAAGCAATGATTTTATCCAACACATTCAAAAATTTCTATATAATACATTTATAAATTTTAATCATATTTAGTGACATGAAAATGATGAATAAACCTTCTCCTATCATTCATTCAATTATAATTCAATTCATTTAGGATCCCAAAATATGTGAAGAGCTCATACACACCCAATGGGGTGGTATAACACATGGTAGATACATAAATACACGTCCAAGGAGGAATAGGTTTGGTTGAATGACCTATAACCATATAATGGTACTAGTGGGAAACCTAGACATGACCAAAATATCATAAAAATAAATTCAATTAATTATAGGGGAAATTTCAGAAGTCTAATGTGTCCAACAACGAAAACTAGTTGTATAAAACACCAAACATTGATGGAAATGTATAGAGAACCTACCTTAAGCACATGGTAGAACACTAATCTAGTATCAATCCCATAACTTAGCCTAGATTGGAAGAAAATAATGAGATGGTTGAATTCTATTAAAATAGGGCATTCCATGTTTCCCTAAAACAGTGTCACCGATAGAATGTTATATGAAAAAATGATCCTAAAGGGGGAGGAACTTTCTAATTTCTATCTAATGAAACCAAAAATATTCAAATAAGAGTCCTAATAGTGAAGAAAAATCAAATCCTATCATAGGCTCAATGGGAAATCTCCTTCGATGTCTCACATATACACCAGAGAAGAGGGTTGAGGGATCTATCCAAAATAAGACCCCATACCACTTTTTTTAAACTAACCCTCAAAGATTACTCATGATGTATGATTTGAAAGACATGTGATGTCCATGTTTTCCCCCTATATAAAAAACCATTAAATTTTATGAAATTTTCTGGATAGACAAGTACATGTTGTGTATTAGACACACATTGTGTATTTAGACTACATCTATACTTTATCCCCATTCATACTTCTTTATCAAAACAATACATCAATCATATAGGCCTGGCTTTAGGGTCTAATCCAAAAAGAAAAATAAACCATAGTTTACCAAAATTATTGAATATCCACACCTGATGTACAGACACTAGATCTTATAATTAAATAGCTCCTTCTTTATCTCGGGTGATGAAGGCACACAAATCTTAGTTCCAAACTAAATAACACAATCATTGTCGATGTGGAATTCATGAATCTCCCCTTTCATAATTTATTTCTCCTTATTTGTATTCTCTAGACCATTCCATTAATCCTCCTTAATATTATATAGGATAGATGGTTGGACAATCACTTGGGAAAGGTAGGACGTATTCCCTACCATTATGATGTATAGATCCAACCTTTTCTTATCAATGAAGATAGGGTCATTCTCAATATGTATCATGGAAAACAAAACAGGTTCATTTTTATTAAGAGCCTATTCTACCTTTTTTTCTTTTCTTATATGGTATTTAATAGGGAAATAATATTCAATGATTATCACTTACCATCTTCTTTGATTCCTTTTGACCTCCTTCTGTGTGAAAATATACTTTAGACTCTTTTCATCCATATAAATGTAACAATTTTTTCCATAGAGGTAGTGCTAAAAAATCATAATGGAAAAGATCAAAGATAATAATTCTAGATAATAAGTCGTGTAGTTTTTCAGGAGGATATTCAATTTTCATGTGGCATATCCTATCACTTTATCATTCAGTATGAGTACACAACCCAATATACTCTTCAATGCATCGTTGTGTTTCACAAAACTGTCTACACATACGGATAGTGTGAGTACATGCACAATGATTAGCCTCTTATGGAGATCCTAAAAGAAGTACTTAGATTAATGTATCATGAAATAAATTACCCCTTATAATGTTTACTTAGTTAATGGGATAGAAAATCATGATAAATTTATCAAAAAACATCTGTAGTGTCCTACTATGATAAGAAAACTATGGATTTATATTGCACTAGTGGGTCTGGGACATTCATCATTTGACATTTTATTTGAAGGGGCCTTCTAAATTTCCCCAATTAGGATAATGTTCCCCAAGAATGTGACTTTCTATATCTAATAGTCACACTTTTATAACTTATTGTACATTTTCTCCATCCTTAATGTCTCAAGAAAAGTCATCATGTTCTCTTAATGTTCGAACATTCCATCGGATTAAATGAAAATATCATTGATAAACAATACCAAAAAATATTCAAGTTTGTATTCAAAGACACTATTCTTCAAATTCATGAATATTGTAGAGGAATTAATAAGTCCAAAGGGAATCAGTATGAACTCAAAGTTCCCATACCATTTACTGAAGGTTGTCTTCTGATTATCTTATGTCTAAACCTTTAGCTAAAGAAATATAGAATGAATATCCACTTTGGAGAAGTATTTATCTCCTCATAGTTGATCATAAAATTGATAAATCCTTGTTAGAGGATAGTTGTTATTTAGGATGATCATGTTGAGCTCCTAGTAATCAATACACAACTGCATTGATCTATACTTTTTCATTACAATGAGAACTCACACACCCCAAGGTTATGCATTAGGTCATAAGAATACTTATTCCAAATGATATTAAACTAGCTTCTTTAACTCCTCCATTTTGATCAGGGACATCCTATAGGGGTATTCATAGATAATAGTATCTGCAGGTTTAATTTCTATTGAGAATTCTACCTCAGGATCTAGGGGCGTTCGAGTAATCATTTGAGAAATACATTAGTGTATTCCCTCATAATGGGAATTTCCTCTCGGATGATACCTTCCATTGACATAACTATTTGGTCAAGGTATGCTTCTTCATATTGTATCAACAACCATACTATTAAGGTTTTTTTTAATGGAGATTCCTGATCTTAAGTGCATTTTTAGAGGAGCATAGGATGGTTTAGAATATGAAAATCGATTTCCTTTTCTTGATAGTTGTTTTTTCTCTATATAATGATAGCCAATCCATACCCATTATTGTGTAAAATTTCACCAAGGTAAGGATTATGGGATTCCTAAGAAGAATCTTCCCATAGATGCTAATAGGATATTATTCCAATACTCAGGTTTCAAAGATCTCACCACATTGTGTTTTTATAAATATCACTACATCAATGTTTTGGGGATTTTATTTAAAAAATATAGAAAACATAAAAGGTATAATTTACTGTGTAAAACCACAATCAAATAAAATTTTCCCATTATTGAGTGTATAGGAGGTGTACCTTAAACGAATTCATTTTCAAACTCCACTTAAATAGTAGGGACGGAATAAATATTTCATTTCTCATCTGGATTTTATGGTTACTAACGTTTATTACCCTCAAGGAACAATGGTTAATTGCATTGGATAGCATAGTGATATTTCCCCCTATAGTTGAAGCATTAAACCATGGGTAATGCATTATGAGGTTCCTTCCTTTCATCCATCATGTTGGCCAAATTCTTTATGTCTTCAAAATTCATGAGCTCAGTGACCTTATCTCTTGCAATTGAAGTATTTCTCTATCCATTTGGGGAAATCAATATTTTTTTTCTTCCCAAATTTTTGACATATGGGTAGTTAGATCCTCTTTACTCCTTTTTTGTTTGACCAACCAAATTGAAACTCCATTCTTCCCATATTATCTCAATAATCAGGGTACCATTCTCAAAACTCTATCTCTAATTTGATATCACATCGAACCACTTCTTCGTAACTCCTGATGTCTTAGATAGATAGATCCTTTCAGTGTTTGGGTTTTAAACCACTATAGAATCAGTATATTTTTCTATCATTGTTGGTAAAAAATAATTGGGAATATATTTCAATCCTTGGGAATTTTTCCTCATATTTTGTGACATATTCACCTTCCTTTTTATTTATCTCTAAAAATTCTCTCCCCATATTTATTTTCAAGAGTTTGTGGGAAATAATTATTAAGAAATATTTTCCAAATTTCATCCCACTCCATCTCTTCCTTTTCATCCTTCAGTTTGGTGTTATTTATCAATATGCGCCATTGATTGGCTTCACCATCTAAACGATGGATGACCATAGTAACCATATATTTCTTAGAATAGTTGTGTATAAAAAAGATCTTATACATTGAGTTAACCCTCTAATTCATGAAAAGTGGATCAAAAGATACAGTAGTTATTGGTGGTCATTTTTGTATAAATTAACCAATTTCTAGCTACTCCTTGGGTGATTGAGGATGTCTCATGTGCTTTTGGTTTTTTTCTTATTCTTAGACATTTTGGTACGCAATTCCATAATCTTTTGAAGTCCGCCTATAGTGAAATTTGGAATATCATTTGGATAATCTTTTGATAGTGTCTCCCAAGGTTTTTTTACTAATTTATTTTGGTTCCCACCATTTAAAAAATATAAAAAGTTTATACAAAACAAAAATCAACAAAGTATGAATAAATAATTTATTATTTTTTACAATTAACTCTAAAGGTGTATCTTATGGGATCCCTATGTTTATCCATTTTCTAGAACAAAGATTCATGGATATTTAGATATAATTAGACTTATACTAAGAGTGTTCACTAATTTTTTCCAATCCTAATACCCAAATTAACTAATCCATACCTCTGATACAACCGATTGAGACCCTACTTTTAGTTAAATGACTATTACATCATTTTATAAGATAATTATCATAATAGTTATCATTGAAAGATATAAAGGTTTAGTATCTTGAGAAAATTATGATCATACATCACTTATAAATCATAAATCATAAAAATTTATTTAAATAATTATTCATTATCCTTATAAAATCCCATTCTCTCATTTGTACATTTATTCACCTGAGGATATACATAATTGAATGGGTGAGCTAAAATCCCTGTAAGATAAGGAATAAAAGACATGAATCGATATAACATGGGTTATCATAATCATCGTCATAATATAATACAAATAAGATCATCATAATAATGATGAGGGAAACATATGATAAAGTCATGTAATGTGGAAATTCCTAAAAATGAAACATCGTGTTATTGTGGTAAAATACCGCACATAATTGTGAATAAATCTATCATCATGTATAAGAATAACATATGTGTAAAATCACAACATCATCATTGTGAAAAAAATATAGCATCATGTTCACAAATAATATGCATTATGTAACGATATATATCAAATTACAAAATGAATTGGAGGGATATATAGTTATGGCGCCACCCATCATACATAATAAATATACATAATCATGTATGCCACATAGAGTGTATAACAATTGTAGTGATAAAATTACCCATGTAAATGAATGGGTTTCATAAGGATTTCATCAGTGATAATTTCTTGAATAAATTTTTGGTTTTAAAAATAATAAGGGAAAACATATTTTGAAAATACATCATCACTCTTGAGTGAATAAGAAGAAACTCAAGAGGATTTAATGGTGTGTTTTGGAAAGAAAATCCGTTTTTGGAAAATCATTATATCTGGATTACAAATCAAGGTGGTGGCATGTATATCCCCAAAATAAAAGTTAAGAATAGAATAATTATATTTATGAAATGTTATTGGAATATAAATACCAATAATTACATGTTAGTGGGATATCCTAAATAAAAGAGTTGGGTTCGAGAATCCTCACACCTTAAATCCGAATTTATTTCATTACTTTTTACCCACCTAAATAATAAACATAAGATAATTAAAACAAAGATAAAAAAGGTTTATTATTTTCATTTTTTCAACTATTTATCTATTATAATAATTGGATTTTGAACTATAACACTCTTTATTAAATGTAATATATTTTGATATTATTTTTTCACTAAATTTTCTTGTTTTGTTTTGATGTAGTTATTTTTTATTGAGGTTATTTACATATTATTTGAACTAATTATAGAGGGTTAAATACATCTATTTGTACATATATTTCTTAAATAATTTATTTTATCCAAACAACGGTTTGGTGATAAGAAAAGGATTGTAAATTTTCACATTGGTGATTAACCAACTGTTGATGGGAAATTGTTGAATGAGTGGGAAAAGGATGTTTGAAATTTATATTTGTAATAATTCTGATACTTAGAGTAGGTTAAAATAATTAAAAAATTCTAACATACTTAAAAATTAATTTTATAGTATATTTTTTGGAAAATAATAGGGGAAAATGAAAGATTAGAATAAAATTAGAGAAAATTTGATAGAAACATATGCTTTCCTCATTGTAGCTTCTCTTGTACAACATGAAAACTATTTTGATGTTTAGAGTTTGTTTACTCTTAAATGTCCCTAGGTGTTACAAGGGGATTTAGGGGGAGTATTTGGGTAGATCATAGGATTTTTCAAGTGAAGGAGGATTGGTTTTCTAAATGGAGGGAGAGGTGTTATCTATACT
The DNA here is from genome assembly GCA_963277665.1 of Viscum album. NCBI lineage: Eukaryota > Viridiplantae > Streptophyta > Magnoliopsida > Santalales > Viscaceae > Viscum > Viscum album. Next base: position 1,833,453,398 of record OY728151.1, read on the forward strand.
TGAGGAGAGTGGTATTTTTAGAATAAAATATTAAATAAAATACTATATCAAATGAAAAACTTATAAATGTAAAAAAAATTACATTAAAAACAATATTTTAAATAAATAACATGATTTTTCGTGTATGAAACACTTTATTTTTATAATTAATTAATTCAATTGAAATGAAGTGCAGAAAATGAGAAAATATTATATTAATATAATACTTAATATTTTAGACATTGGAAGGAAATTTTTAGGTTTGGAAATTATGATTACCTTATTTTATTGACTCAGTTATGAAATTAAGTATATTTTGGCCAAAACATAGGTTCTAGAAATTTTTAGTTTATTATTACATCATGAATGATGTAATTTAAGATACACTAAATATGTTAAAAATTGTATTTTTACTAGTCACCTGAAAATTGATGAATTTTAGAAAATTACCAAAAAAAATCACCCTTTAAAAATTTCAACATAGTGATTTAAAAACGATATTAATTTTATCAAAATAAATTTCTAATGTCAGTAATTTAAATATTTTATATAAAAAATATTATTTTTATGAAATTCATTAAAATACGGTTTATTAAAAAGGTGAATATATTTTCTTTTGTTTTTTTTGATCATGATATTAATTTTTCAGAATGATAAAATATATATTTACTTATATTACTTAGTATTAATATTATTTATATCACACTTTATTATTTTGAGTATAAATTACAATTTCCAATTAGGGTATTATTCCCAATAGTTACGAAACTATTCCATCATTCACATTACAATTACAATGGTCACCTTACCTCCATTAAATACCACTTTATTATTTTAATAAATAAAAACTAAAATTCATCCCAATGTGATATATTTTTATTTTATAATATTTTTACAGGTTTACTAATATTTTATTTCATTTATATAGTGTTCGTTGTGGGGGAAATGATTATAGTAGATTATGGTGATCCATATTTTCCAATTTTATATTTTCTATTTTATATTTTTTCTAATTGTAATGTTTTTAATTTTCAATTGTTCCATAGAAGAATAATGTGATGATCATTATTAGTTATTTAAAGTGATGTTGGTTTCTTTATGTACTCTATGCATATAATACTTATATAATATAATATAACCCGCATTTATATATGAATTAATTATCATTTCCGAATTTTATGTCATTACATAACCAATATAAGTTTGGTAATAATTCCATACATTTCTTTAAACATACTGATAATGGTGGTGACAATTCAATGTTTGGTGTGATTTCATAGGGGTCAAATCCAAATGTTCGATATTCATGTTCTACATCATCATCATATGAAAAAATATCCCAATCAAGTCAAGATTATATGGATCAATTTTACTAAAATATCCACACACACTATATGATATTTTGAGGAATTATGATACAAACTTATATCTTACAGATACAATAGACTAACTTCTACTACCAAAAAATATCTTCGACAACAGATAAAATGACATACATCTCCATAATTTTTTATTTAGTTTTATTTTTAAACATTTAATATATTAATATTTATTCCTCATTATTTAAAATTGGATATTTTATATTCCACCACATATCATTATATTAAATATGACATTATATGACCAATTTTAACTTTTGGTTAACAATAAGGTTTATCTTTTGATGATTTTTTCTTTTAACAACTTAAAATGTGGTACATTCCACGAGAATTATAACTCATTATAGTTTTCAACATTAAATAAATTCTTGTTTAATATAAATTATTTATCAATTACAATAAATATGATTTCACATCATTTTAACTACAATAGTACATAATATTAGAGTTAAAAAAATCCAAAATAATATTATAATATAATCAATGTTATGACATTAACTTCAATTTATCACGTAATAATATTTGACCAAGTAAATATAATATAATTTTAAAATATTTTTGAAAATTATTTTAATTGTGAGTCTTCTTATAAAAAGTATCTAATTATATTACCCATAATGGGATTTGTGGAGTATGAAGAGGATATACCAATTATATTAGTCAGGTAAAATACCCCAGATCACCATGGAAGAGGTCCAAAGTGATATGAGAGGCTATCATGGGACACACATACAAAATTGGTAAAACCCAGAAGGCAATTCAGTGGGATTGATCAGGGTCATTCATAAGGAGACAATGGTTAGCTCTTCACCATCTCAATCACTTTCTAATATATTTTTTCCCTTAATTTTGAAATATGGGGACATGTGAAAATGATTTTTTTTTGTTTCTGATTATTAGTAATTTAAAAGAAAATACAGACACCAAACATATAAAGTTGGTGTGAAAGCGAATAGTGTTCGGTTTGATCACAATAGGATCTTCATTATAAAAATTATTCTCACCCAATAATCAGATCATAAACAATCACTGATTTATCCTCTCTATATAAATTGTGAGATAGATCATGCATGGTATACTTCCCTATGTTTTTTCATCTCACCTCATCCATAATGTCAGATGATGAATATTCCCAAACATCAGATAATTTTCCACCCTTCAACCTTCTCTAATAGTATGGTTTTTATCCCAAGATCCACAAAACACCACTAGTATACTATATAAATGAATATAAGATATGGATAAATTATATAATAAATTGAAGAATACAAAAATGAATAATAATATCATATGATGATCATATATCAACTTCTATCTCATTCACTACTGCTTTAATGTTGAAAATTAGAAATTATTGAACTTAAGGAAATTATTTTGAATGCCCATGTGATCTCCCCTAGGGACCAAACTTAATTTAGACTCTCATGCTCATGTAATTGAGAGATAAAAATAATAGGATGAAGGTAGATATCAAAAAAACAAAATTGAATAAATATAATTTTACTGAATAGAGCATGAATAAAATTACAAAAAATTATGAAATTTGTCTCACAAAGGGGAGACTATTTTCTCTATAGACCGTATCCACTTTTATAAAATCACTCCATACTATCCTCTTCTTATAATAAAATAATATAATTTGTTATCAATTTTACAATGATTGAACTCTGTATTTCGTTGAGAAGAATCAGATAAGAAGTGTTTTAATGCTTCATGGCTTTATTAGAAATCAGGTTTTTCTAGATGAGTTTCCATTGAGTATGTTGTTTAAAGCCTCATGTGAGGTTATAAGTTGATTCATTTTCTACTATAGATTTTTTTGGTGATGGTGCGATTTGAACTGGGCTTCGGCATCACTATATTTTTGTAGAGGAGGTGTTGGTATTCGGAATCAGTGTGCATGCAATGGTTTTATTATTATTTTAGGGGTTTTGTGCAGTAATGTAATTAATTAAACAAAAAAAAATATTTGGGTGTGATAAAAAAGTCTTGAGTTGATGACAGAATTGGACCTAGATTTGTAAGGCTCTTCGTTAACTCATAGGACAATTCTGTGGATCTTGACCGAAGACTGGTTGAAGGATATTGTTATAATACTGATATATGATTCTAATCCTACCTAGGTTGTGAAAGACGTGGGTATGTATATTTATGCATTATGGATTCATTTGGATGTATATATAATCTTAGAAATGAGGGTTGGAACTTGTAGAAAGGGTGATCTTGGGGTTACCTAGTATGTTCGGTGGAAGCTTGGTCTGCCTAGGTTTTCAAGGTGGTTTCAAGAAGCTTCCTATAAAGGAACAAGAGGGTAATATTTAATTTGGTAAAATCATTGAACACATGGTGAACATATTTTTTAGAAAATATAGATAGTTTATTGGGTTTATGTGAGTTATTCTCTATCTTTGATATCAAACCTGCATAGGGAAGAGAAACAACCTGTAATCCAAAATATTTCAGGTTCAGATCATTATTAGATTTTGTTCTCATAGAAGTGAAGTTATATTTTCACTTGTTATAGGATTTAATAAAATCAAAGATCTCATGGATGGAGTGCCTAGAATTACTGTTTGAGATGGTTTAAATTTGGACTTGGGGCTCATGGATGGTGGCATAGTCAATCTCAGTTCTTTCACCAATAATTTAAGTGTGTGGGTCTCCATGGGGCATGGTGAATTTCACATTGGGTTTCTCAGAATGTGTGATTTTTTGGTACTTCAACTATGGAACTGGGGATGAACATATGTGGCTATAGTGGGTCATATTGATCAGGGATGAAGGGATCTATGGTGTGCATGATATGTGCTTGAGGTTTATGGTGATGTGTTGGGTTTTTGGAGAGTTTGATGTGGTTTGAGTTTAGATCATATTAAATACAATATGGAGGATTGGGTGATCCACCAATCATAGGTTTTGTATCAATATATAAATCATTCCATAGGTTGAGGCATTATGTTATCGATAGTGGGATATACCGTGAGGATACCATGGAAGGTTGGGTAATTATTTGTTTTCCATCATGGTCTCTACAGCTTAAAGGATGGAGGTAGGTAGTATAGATCTTACAAGTGGTTCTCAGGGTAGTTTGATCAGCTATAAGATGATATGAAGGAGGAATGATTTACATCCTTTTTTTCTTGTAGTTAGTTGGATATCTATAGCTACAAAGTCTTGGTGGTGTCTTCATACAGTAGATCATGGAGTGGTTATGTGATGGATTAAGGTATTTGTTTAGATTTTTCTACACGATCACTCCATGAATAGTGGGTGGATTGATCAAAAAAAGGTAATTCATGATCTATCTACTTTTCAATTGTCACAACATGATAGAAAACTTCTATGAAGCATGAAAACATCAGTGACTATTCCCATATTTGTCATTGGAAACACCATGATACAGGATTAAATTTTTGAAATGAATTAAACTCATCTTAAACTAATTATAATTTTTTTGAAATTATAAATTAAATTAATTATATATATTTATCACCAAATTAACAAATTTAACCTCATTTATTTATTTAATAAAAATATTAACCATGAAAAGCCTATAATTCCCCTACATTATAATAGAATTTAAGGGATATTTTCAATGAAAAAAATGATTAATTTCAAATTTAAATTTTTCATTACTCAAACAACATGGAATATTACATTCATGGGAAACTCATTATGCTCAATTCCAAAAGAACTAGTCCCTCTCTGACATGAAGAATTTAGAAATTCAAAACCCAAGAGAATCGTATATTTAATTTTTTATTAGAAAGAAAAAAATAATTCTTTCACATTTTGAAAATCAATCAAATAAATAGAATTTCATGATCATAGAAAATTTTTACTACTAAAAAAATATTTACGGTACTTTGTTAGTTCATTCCTCTGAAATCACATCATGATTCATTCAGGTATCTAATCTTAATGAAATAATATTTTATGTCTATATTAAATTCAACAATAGATATCTACATGAAACCATTTTGTGACCTTCCTCATATGATGTTCATTATTCCACATTACTAAACAGAATAAATTTATGTGGAGTTATACTCGTACTTTTAAAGGGTAAATTTAATATACTATTGTGAACATTCTCATCTATTCACACTGTTAAACATGAATGTACAATCATTCTTGGGGGATTAAGAAGGTTCTTATTTGTCTTAAAGATGGAGAGAATGTGTTTGAAAATAATTTTCACCCAAAAGAGAAATTTTTAAATATTTAAATAAAATTCAGTGTCAACCATGTATAGTAATGGAAAATCCATCACTCAACACTCCAAAAAAATATGACATTACAGACTCCTATGTTTCTTTTCTTTTCACCGGTCCATGGATCATGGAAATGAGTCCAATTATTGAAACATCCCCACTATTCCATTTTTTAATCTATATTTTTTCTTGGAGGATGTGTTTTCACTTGCATTAAATTAAGGATGGTCATTCCCTTTTTTAAACTAGGATAATGAATCACAGAGTTAAGTATAATGAAAGTTACAATATCATCCCCCTATTTTTCGTTGTTTTTTATATATTCATTTTTTCGTAGAATTGGATGAAAAAATATATATATACTAATAGTGGATCATGCCCATTCCCTTCTTTCAAATTCTCTAAAATGATGACACTATCCTCTAATAGTCCCAATTACATGCAATGTATCCCAAACAACAACATATATAATCCCCTTTCCACAACACATAGACTCAAATTTATCATGATATTTCATTTTAGTATGATGGTAAGTATGTGATAAATGGACTTGTATTGTAAATTAAACCTACAAGTTAATTTGGGTCTATATAAGGGTTTCTTAGATCAATTTTCAAGGTACATATAAATGATAGGTTATGGGATATATAATTGAATGCCTCAATAATATTAAAAGTATCACATAAATTCTAGATATTTGAATGAGAATAGAGACAAGTTATGGTTTATAAAAAAATCCAAGGATCCTCTCTAGAAGTTAAGGTATCCAAAATATATACTCAAAGTGGCTTCAAAACCACTTAGGATGGTAATTTTAATATTATCTAACCACTAGTAGAATATATACTTCAATTTATCATTAAAAAATTACAAATTTATGAAATTAAAATCCCAAAAAATGAACACAAATCATTAATCATATGATTTTGAAGGATAAAATAATATGATCATTTCTTCATAATCCACATGGATTTTATAAATTATTGGTGTATTCAATTCATCTCCATGAAATTTAGAAAATTCAAAAACTATTTAAAAACATATGTGTACATTTTTCAAGGTAAAGAAGAATTTTTTTTATTTAATTTAAAAAATATAACCACTCAAACAACCAAAAAATAATAAATAAAAATAAAGTATAGATAAAGTATCCATTAGTTACCCCCTCACCAGCTCTAAATATCTAATCTCTCTTCAATATCATTCAGAAAATAATTTAAATTTATAAGAACATTTTTAGTAGGAAAACATATAAAAATAAGTTACATGGAAGGAGTTCACCTGACCTAGGTTATTCCTTATAGACAAAATTAGTGGTATGTAAACCCCAATTTTATTGGGTTCAAGTTCTCTTCATTTTAATATTGTAGTTTTTTTCTATTTGTATCCTTCATTGAAAAACATAAATATTTATGCTTCTTATTAATAGCGAAAGCACATAAATAAAAATAAAATAAAAGTTAAGGAACTTAAGAATAATCTTCGATAACCCCCCCCCCCAAGAGTTACTGCATATTATTATTTTCATAGTTTCAAAACATTGTTATTATCTGTAATTTTCTGGTTTGATGGGTTTTGTGGTAAGAAAAAACTCATTTTCCTTTTTCTATGGCTCTTCTCATCCAGCTTTTTGAGTTAAAACTCATTTAAGAAATTCATGTTGTTCATCTATCCTTTAATGGTATAATTATTATTCATGAGAGTTATAAGTAGGTTGAAATATTCTTGTACATCCACATCAGCTTGAGGAATGTTATCGTCCACATCTTCTACTATTTCATCCACTTATTTGGTGGTCTTTTTTTCATTTCTGTAGGATATTTTTATGAATTTTCTTTAAATATATGAAATAATTTGGTATGTTCATGTTCATCCTTCAAATAGTAAAACTTTATCTTCAAATTAATTCAAAGTACATTAGATAATATTCTCAAATTAGTCCTCATCCATATTTTCTTCTTTTTTTATAAATACTTTTCTTTATTTCGAGCTCCATTTTTACTTCTAAGGTGACTACCTCAAGTCTATTTTCAATGTCTGGGGCTATATATAACGCATCCCTTCCTTTATCATAAGCACAAAGTAAGTTGGGTTATAATTCAAGTAATAAATGATAAAAATAATTTGAGATCAAGAATAGATCAACCCTCTTCTTGAAATCAGCCCACTTCTCATTCCCTCATTTCATTATTGATGAAAAAATGTTTTTATAGGTAGGTAGTGGTCCTTATAACTTCTCATAAAATATTGTTTCCACTATTTTTGTCCTACAATCCCCTAAATCCTATATAAGTGATTCTGAATATGAAAATTCAAATTTAATGGATTTATAAAGGATTTAAATTTGATGAAATTAATAAAAATATATTCTAAGGTATGGTATACTCTTTTGAGATTGTAATAATCATGTAAATTTTCTTCATGAAGGCCCTCATGAAGGAGTTTTGAAATATTGAGAATGAAGGATTCCGAATTTTTTCCTCCACCACTTATATAAATTCTTCACCCATGACTATAGGCACTAATTAATTTTATTCTTTTTTCACCTTTTATTTATAAATTCTTGAAAGTTGAGGCTATCATAGTCGTCATTTCCTTCATCTCTTCAAATTTTGTGGTTTCTCCTTCAATTATAAGTCCGTTGTTAAGGAGCTACTGATAAATGATTTAATTTTTCCCACTATTTTTTCATCATCACTCATATGGTATGAGGGTGAGTAAAAAACATATTATATTATTTTTATTTTTAAATTTATAATTTAAAATAGAAAATTACATAAAATGGGATTAAGATAACTGATTTTTCGCCCAAACTCCCCAGTAATGATGATAGTGATGTGAGAGGTTGTCACATGCCTCATACATAAATATTGTAAAACCTATAATGCATTCACATGAGACTAAATTGGGTATTTCTCAAGGATTCATGGTTTGAATCTTCAATTTTCTTGATTACTTTTAAATTGTTTTTGTGTATCTTTAGTTTTTAATGAAGGTTACAGGTGAACATTATGTTCATCTTGTGTTTTATTATTAGGATACAGAAACAATGTATACAACAAATGCACAAAGTTAGGGTGAAAGGGAATGGTCATGGGTTTGATCATATGGGGTATATTATTTTCAAAATTGTTTTCTCCAAAAAAATAGATCATTACTAATCACTAATTTATATTCCCTATCTAAATTTTGAGATTTATAACACCAGTGAGACTTACAATTTAATGTATATCTCACCTTTACAACTATTTCATATGATAAATATTCCCTAATTAGATATAATAAACCACCATTCACATAGTTCAAGTAGTTTTTTGTTTATCCCCCAATCCACAAAACTCTACTAGTATGAAATATAAATCAAGATATGGGAGGGATATATGATCTGATAAATTGGACAGTACATCATCATATAGGAAGAGTAAGTGATGATCATATATCCACTTCCCTTCAATTCACATGAAAATTACGGATGAATATTATAAATTATAGAATTATAGGGATTGATTCTGAATTCCCATGCGATCTCCCCCAAATACTAGCTTTGAGTTAGTCTTCTATAATCATAGAAGTAATACATCACAATAATAGGATGAAAAAAGTTATTAAAAATCACATAAATAATTGTGTAAGATGGTGTAATTTCACAAAATATGTCATGAACAAAATTATAAAAGTTAGGATATTCATCCCATGTAGGGGGGAATATTTTCTTTGTAGACCTCATCCCATTCTATATAGTGTCTCTATCCTAGTCCCATCGAGAAAGAAAATAATAGAATTTGTTACTAATTTTCCTTTGATTGGAAACCATATTCGTTAAATAATTATTAGAGTACAACTGTCTCAGTGCTTCATGATGTCAGTTGATGTAGACTTCTAATGGAGAAATTTACATTGAGTACACTATTGAAAGCCTCATGTGAGGATATGAGGTGATAAAAAACTATTGTCGGTTTGCATTGCGTTCATTGGGATTCAAACTAGGATTAGATATCATTGTATTTTTGTGTACGAGGAGATGGTATTCAGAATGGGTCCATAGGTAATGTGTTTCAATGTGATAGGGTTTTATTGGAGAAATTGGATTAAGTAAAGGTATTATGTACTTGGTCATGATAGAAATGGTTGGACACCTCAAACCAAATCATAGAGTTTTGGATGTAGTGACACATAACCTCATGCATTCCTCCTCGTACGCATGTAGTATCCAACTTGTTGTGTGGTCCTGAGAAAATAACCATGGGGAGACTATCCCCTCGGTAAGAGGAAACTAACATAGAATGTAATGGAAGTAAAAATAATAAAATAGTAATATTATTCATAAAAAGGGAAATAAATAATCCAATAGACAAAAGTATAAAATATAAGAGTGAAACCCATTTAAAAATGACATTTAATTTCAATCATAAAAACCAAAAAATCTAATGGATCCCCAAATTTGGCATATCAATGTACAAAAATAGGACAAAACAACCATGTATCATGTGTGAAAACATCCAAAACTCAGCTTCCATCACAACATCACCTTGCACTATCCTGCATCTCCTAACTAACTACCCATCACATGTCCCCTTCCCTTTACTGGATTCTTTATCATAAAATCTACATACGCATTGATATTTACATGAAGGATTTCATTAAAAAACCTAGTATAAGGAAATAAATAGTTCTTAACATAAGTTTACAATATACAAAAGTGAATTATATGATACTAATCAATGAGGAAGTAAAAAATATGTAATTATTGATGTACATACAAATGTTAGGTACATGGACCATCTCTACCTTCTACCTCTCCATATTAGATGAAATATCATAAGTTGGATTCATGTACTCAACAAACTAAGAATCTTTCCACACCCCCTTAAGGGGATTTTCAGACACACCATTAAATATTGTACTCATGTTGGCCCAATTCACATATATGGGGTAAGCCAAACATTGTGCATTGCACCAATATCATTTCTCTAGGGAAATCCATCACATCAAATAATTACCCAATATCACAGCTCTTTGGCAAGCCATCACATCACCCCCACCCTCTAAGAGAGAATCTATACCATATGATTCAACTTGGTCTCTCAATTTCATAGATAGAGAAGCCAAAAATTTAACACACTATGGTATAATAAGGAAGTTCATAACTATGTTTGGTCAATCAATTGTCATAAATCTGATGCAAATCCATGAGAAAAAATCATATCAAGCATATGTTTCTAGAGAGACACATGACAAAAAAATTATCATGACAGAAACTAGTATTTATTGGTCTTATATAATAAGTTCATACTACCTCAAGTGAAATGGTGTTACAACATCAATAATACTTCCCCAAGTCGCGTTCCATGTCAGTGATCCTCGACATGTGTGGCTTCCATTAACGAGCACGGTCTAATTGAGGGACATACAGAAACACCCAAATTCCGATTTCCATTTCTATCAATGATAAATAAATATATTGTAAGATAATTTTGGGAATATTATACTTATTTATGCCATCAATACTTGGATAGAGTAAATGGGCCATTAATCCAATTGTGGGCTGGACTCGGTAGATTGGACATGGGTTTTGTATTTGGGCCATATCTTCTTCATCCAAGATTGGATTGAGCCCAAATTTCTAGGAAATATCGGGGACATGATTTGGAACAAATAATCATTCTGGAATTCTGGTCAATTCAGGCGTTTTGGAGTTCAACTAGGCGGTGCAACTTGGAATAAAATATTTGGCCGAGTTTTTCATTTCACACTTAAAATGTTATGTAACCCTAGCCCTCACAAACTCTATTTAAAGGGGGTTTTAACACTTTGGGAGGGCTGGTCGAGGATTTGGGAAGGTTTGGACGAAACGGTGTCTCTTGGGAGCCCCTCACAACTCCTGGAAGAAGTAATCCTTTTTTGAAAACCTCTCTTCCAAAAAGGCTCTCCTCTCCCACCCCTTCTTTGTATTTCTTTTATTTCATGTTTTTTTCATGAATTTTTCTTCAAATAATCTTATTTGTTATTCCCTCTTCTTCTTATCTTAATCTTCTTAATTGGGTTGGATTCAAGAGTCGAGACAAGATTGGGTTCTACCCTTTCAATCCTTTGCTTAGGCAAAACGTCTCCACGATGACTACACCGCCCATGGAAGAGTAGTTCTTTTTAGTAATTGATCGACCTCTATCCTTATTCATTTAATTATTTTGAATCATTGAGCTAATGTAACTTACATAATATGATCCATGAATTGTGTTTTTAAATTTTATGAAACTAAGCAAGCAATTGAACAATTAACACAAAACTCACGAGGTCGGGAATTGTGTAAATTGTGAGAGCGCGATCTTAATCGGTGATACATGACCGTACAGGATAAATTTGTAGAGTTAAAATATAATCCCTAATCACAATTCATCCTCATTTCCAGAATGGATATGTGCTATAATTAACCACTGACCATAATCTAACCTTAGAACAACAATCAAAGAAGGGTGCTGCAATTGCGTGTTCCGAAGCTAGCCTAGGGTTTAAGTAATTTCATCTTTGTGGTTAAGTTAACTCTCATAGGGTTCGAGGGATAACAAATTAGGGGATCATAATTAATTGGATATTGATTTAAATGATAATGATTAATAAGTGAAGGAATAGGTAGAGTTAGATCGATTACGCCTTTTAAAATATTTTCTAAAAAACATCTTTTTGTTGTGTCATTTTAATCGAACTTCATTTCAAAACTAAAAACAAATACAATCTTCTTCCAGAAAACTTCTTGTATATTCATAAACTATAAATAACCCCCATACTTTTAAGTATGGTTTCAATTATATTATCTTTTATTTTTAGAATACCTCTGAAAAGTTGTTTTAATTCACTTCCTCCTTTGAGAGACGACCTTGGTCAGCCACTCTGTTGCACCTAAGTACCCCAAAATCACACTAATCATTTGAGGGCACCCATGACAGTGCCTTTTCAAATTAGCACCATTGCGGGGGAGGCAGGTAATTTATTCAACCATTTAGAGGTATTTCTTTTATTTATCATGTTATTATTTTCTTCACCTCTCTCTTTTATCTTTCCCCTTTCTCAAGTTTTCATTTGTTTCATCCTCTTCTTTTCTTTTTGGACCATTAACTCAACTTCTCATTTTTATTTTACTATGGTCCACTCACTTTATTTTAATTTTTATTTGATTTATGACATGAACTAATCTCGAAGATCTCTTAGATCTTGACCCTGAGATTGAACATAGCCTTAGGGCTCGAATCAGAAATTCTCAATCTACGGGAAGTTTCAATATTCAACCAGTTGGTGAATTCCTCTCTTCTGCAAACATTGAAATAGTAATCAATTCAATTTCAAACATAAAAGAGGAACCAATGGCTGGAAATAATGGAAATGAACATAATAGAACCATTCTAGAATTGGCTGCACCGGATATTAACTATCAACCAAATAGTATTGCATACCCAAACCTCAAATCGGACTTTGAATTGAAATCTAGATTAATTCAACTTCTTCCAAAGTTTCATGGCTTATCTGGCGAGGATCCCAACAAACACATTATGGAATTTAATGTGTTTTGGTCAACCTTAAAACCCAGAAATGTTTCTGAAGATCAAATCAAATTAAGAGCATTCCCATTCTCACTTGATGAAGCTGGGAAGGATTGGATGTATTATTTACAACCCGAGGAAGTAACTTGTTGGAACGATTTAAAACGTCTTTTCTTGCAGAGATTTTTTACAGCATCAAGGACCACTTCCATTCGTAAGGAGATCTTGGGGATCAAGCAAGCAGAAGGGGAGTCAATGTATGAGTATTGGGAGAGATTCAAGAATTTGTGTACAAGCTATTCACATCACCAAATCAGTGAGAAACTCCACATTCAGTACTTCTATGAAGGACTCACACCTTTGGAGAGGGGCATGGTGGATGTCGCAGTAGGAGGGGCAAGACAACAGTAGCCGCAAGTTCATTTATCGACAAGATGGCACAAAACTCCCAACAATTTGGTGATCGAGGTACACCACATGTTAGGGGAGTACATCAGGTAAGTCCTTATTCTATTGTAAGTCATTTGATTGATACCAAGTTGGAATAATTGACCACTATGGTGAGGCAAATTTCTTTGGATCAAAAGACATACCAACCCCCTCCTTCAAGGCCATGTGGAATTGGCACTGAGACAAGACACCCAACTGAATGTTTCCCAAAACTACAAGAGACAGAGGATTGCGCAGCAGTATTCCCAGGGAGACCATTTCCGCAGCAACAAAAACCATATCCCCAAAAGAATTTTGATTCATTTTCTCCAACATACAACCAAGGGTGGAAAGATCAATCAGACATGATGTATGGCTCTGGACAACAACAAAGGCCACCCTTTCAACAAAACTTCTAGCAGCATTCGCCTTACCAGCAGGGTTTCCACAACCCCAAAGGAGATTTGAAGCTCAAGCATCAACAAGCCAAAAACAAGGGAATCCCCCACCAAAGGTAGATTGTAATACTGATGATCTTTTGAATCAAATTGTTCTTAATCAACAGAATGAGCTAAAGAGTTAGAGATCAGTGTTGAGGGAGTTGAAGACTCAAATGAGCCAGATTTCCCCCGCCCTCCATGAACTTGTATGTAAGAATTCCGGAAATCTACCTTCCCAACCCAATCCAAATCCAAAGGGGAATGTTAGTTACATCACATTGAGAAGTGGGAAGCAAATGAATGATACATCAGTACCTACCATTCCACCGGGATTCACCTCAACTCCAGAGAAGCCGCATTCCATAAAAACTGATGAGAAATCCAAGGAGAAAGATAAAGGTAAGAAAAATATTAATTATGTTCCTCCTAAACCCATTCCTTTTCCAAATAGGGTTGTTCAAACCAAGAAGATGGCTAAAGAAGCAATGAAAAATGAGGTTTTGGACACATTCAAACGTGTGGAGATCAATATTCCTCTACTTGAATCCATTAAGTGAATTCCAAGGTATGCGAAATTATTAAAAGAACTTTGTACCAATCAAAGAGGGCTCAAGGGAAATGAGAGGATAAATCTTGGAAGGAATGTGTCAGCACTCATTACACCAACTCTACCAATGCCAACAAAGTGCAAGGATCCTGGGACATTCACCATCCCATGTACCATAGGGGAGTGACACTTCTCTGATGCTCTTTTTGATTTAGCAGCTTCAATAAATGTGATGCCTCACTCTGTATTCTCTTCTTTACGGGTTGGTGAGTTGAAGCCGACGAGAGTAGTGGTGCAACTGGCGAATAGAGATATGACATATCCAGTGGGAGCCCTTGTGGATGTACTTGTCTGGGAAAGAGACATGATCTTCCTAGCATATTTCTAGGTGCTTAACATGGAGGAAGAACAGGTAAGTTCTCATGCTCACATAATCTTAGGTATACCCTTCCTCAAAACTGCAAAAAACTATCATAAATGTCAATGAGGGTACACTTTCCATGGAGTTTGGAGATGAAGTAGTGATATTTAATGTTATGGATTCCATGAGTACCCCTCAGAGGATCACTCTGCATTTGTTAACTCCCATTTTGAACCACCAAATAAAAACTCCATGGAATTTGATTTTCCTATACTTAGGGAGATTATGAGTATTGGTTCGAGTTTGATGTCTAAGAGCACTTCCACACATGTTGTGGATACACAATCCTCTCTTGGATTTGATTTTGATGTGGAATCTTATTCTGATTTTGATCATGTTCAATCTGATTATGACATGGCTGTTGAGTATGCTGATGGATTTGATGCTTTATTCTCTAATTTCGATGATGTCTATTCTGATACTAATGCTCTTTGTGCACATATTTCAGTTCCTTCAATGTCTCCATCCATACTACACCCTCCTTCATTAAAACTCAATCCATTGCCACTAAATCTGAAATATTCATACTTGTTGAGTGGTGAGAGATTACCTGTTATCATTGCTAACAATCTCCCTTTTGAACATGAAGAAAAGATTTTGAATATTTTGAGGAAGAACATCAGGGTGATTGGGTGGACCTTGGATGACATATCAGGTATTAGCCCCTCCATTTTAATGCATAGGATTCTCTTGGAGGATGGGGCTAAACCGATGAGACAGCCAGAAATGAGACTCAATCCCACCCTCATGGAAGTTGTTAAAAAAGAAGTTGAGAAATTGCTCAAGGAAGGTATAATCTTTCCCATTTCATATTCTCAGTGGGTAATTCCTATTTAGGTTGTGCCTAAAAAGAGTGGTGTCACTGTTATAAAAAATGAAAATGATGAGTTAGTTCCTATGAGAGTAAAAAACAATTGGCGAGTGTGTATTGATTATAGGAAACTAAATCAATCCACTCATATAGACCATTTCCCACTTCCATTCATTGACCAGATGCTTGAGAGACTTGTAGGTAGGACACATTATTGCTTCTTAGATGGTTTCTCTGGCTATTTTCAGGTTCCCATTGCAGCAGAGGACCAGGAGAAGACGACATTCACCTGCCCATTCAGTACCTTTGCTTACCGAAGGATGCCATTTCGACTTTGCAATGCCCCAGGTACCTTCCAGAGATGCATGGTGAGTATTTTCTCAGATTTATTTGAGACCTTCATAGAGGTATTTATGGATGATTTTACAGTTTATGGGTCTTCATTTGATGAATGTCTAAATAGTTTGGGAAAGGTATTGAATCGTTGTATTGAGAAGAATCTGGTCCTGAACTTTGAAAAGTGTCATTTCATGGTAGAGCATGGAATTGTCTTAGGGCATGTAGTGTCAAAACATGGGATAGAGATTGATAGATCTAAGATAGACATTATTTCATCCTTACCATATCCTTCATGTGTGTGTGATGTTAGATCTTTCCTAGGGAATGCAGGATTTTATCGGCGCTTCATCAAAGATTTTAGTAAGATTTCTCTTCCTATGTCACAATTACTTAAAAAAGATTTTGATTTTGTGTTTTATGATTCTTGCAGTACTTCCTTTGATGAGCTAAAGAAGTGTCTGACCACTCCACTAATCATACCGCCCCCACGGTGGGAGATTCCTTTTGAGCTTATGTGTGACGCCTCCAACTTCGCGGTTGGAGCTGTCTTTTCTCATATGGTGGAGGGACGTTCACATGTGATTTTGTATGCATCGAGGAAGTTGGATTCTACCCAATCAAACTACACCACAACAGAAAAGGAGTTTCTTGATTTTATATTTTCTTTAGATAAATTCCATTTGTATTTATTGGGCTCTAAAGTAGTTTTTTTCTGACCATTCAGCTTTGAGGTGCCTCCTGAAGAAGCCAGATGCAAAGCCACAACTTTTTCATTGGATGCTCCTTCTTCAAGAGTTTGACCTTGAGATAAAGAACAAGAAGGGGTCAGAGAATTTGGTGGCAGACCACATGAGTAGGCTTACTCACACACTAGAGGATAACACCTTGGACCAGGTACCAATTCGGGACACTTTCCCCGATGAGCATCTTTATTCCATCTCAGGTACGAATCCTTGGTATGTTGATTTAGTGAACTACCTTTTTTCCTCTGAAATCCCTGAAAATTTAAAGAAAGATCAAGTCCAAAAATTAAAAAGTGAGTCTAGGTTTTATGTGTGGGATGATCCTTACCTTTGGTGCATGTGTAGTGACCAAGTCATTAGGAGGTGTGTTCCCGATCATGAGTTTGAGTCTGTTTTTCATTTCTGTCACACACTTGCTTGTGGTGGACACATTGGACCCCAATGTATATCTGGGAATGTTTTGGACTTTGGATTATATTGGCCTAGATTATTCCATGATTCCCATGTGTTTTGTAAGTCATGCTCTCGTTTCCAACACACTGGGAACATTTTTAGGAGACATGAGCTGCCCCAACAACCCATACTATTCGGTGAGATTTTTTATGTATGGGGAATTGATTTGATGGGTCCTTTTCCTAGTTAATTTGGATTTTTATATATTTTGGTTGATGTTGATTATGTGAGTAAATGGGTGGAGGCCAAGGCCACTAGGACTGACGATTCTCATGTTGTAGTGGATTTTGTCAAGGCTCAAATTTTTTGCATGTTTGGAGTACCAAAGGCCATCATCAGTGACCAAGGGACACACTTTTGCAATAGGAATTTTTCTTCCCTCATTCGAAATTATGGGGTGACACACAAAACATCAACACCATACCACCCCCAAAAAAATGGACAGGCTGAGGTTTCAAATCGTGAGTTGAAACAAATTTTGGAGAAAACTGTACAGCCAAATAGGAAGGATTGGAGCAAGCGCTGGGATGATGCATTGTGGTATTATAGGACAACATATAAGACCCCCATTGGTATATCCCCATTTCGGATTGTTTTTGGGAAAGCGTGTCATCTGCCAGTGGAAGTTGAGCATCGGGCTTATTGGGCAATAAAGAAATGCAACATGGATTTGGCCCAAGCTGGAATCCAAAGGAAGCTTCAAATTCAAGAACTTGAGGAGATTCGACTGTCATCATATGAGAAATCAAGTCTATACAAGGAAAGATCAAAATCATCTCATGACAAAACGATCCCACAAAGGGAGTTTCATGTTAGAGAGAAAGTCCTTCTCTACAGTTCATGACTGAAGCTGATTCCTTGTAAGTTGCGTTCCAGATGGTTAGGTCCTTATATTGTGTCTAATGTTTTTCCTTATGGTGCAGTGGAGGTCACACAAGAGGACACTAGAATGAGCTTTACACCCAATGGGAAACTTTTTAAGAGATACATTGAGGTACTTCCTACTGATGTAGTGGCTTTCATCACACTGCATGACCCCATCATCACTTGATAACATCAGGCTGTTCCTAACCCTTTCACTTTTATATTATTTTTCCTATTTAAAAATTCTGCATTTCATGTGAATATATCATCTCATGGGTTCACATTGAGGACAATGAAATATTTTATGTGTGGGGGATGGAACCTTTTAGTTTAGTAATTTCAATTGTTTTCCTTTAAAAAAACAAAACAAAAAAATTGTGTGTTTTTTCAAATTTTGTGTGATTATTTTTCAATTTTCTTTGTATTTTTGAAAATTTTGAACTGAAATTATTATCATCACAATTTTGAAATGCATATCAATGAGTGAAACAATTTACCCCATGAAACTGATCTTAAATTAATGCTGAAATGACTTTGTTTCAAGTTCAAATATTTAGTAATTTCATGAAAAGTACATTGAATTTTGAATCCCATGCCACATCTCACTATCATTATATTTGAAACCACCATCCTATGAGTATTTTAAAACATTATTTTCATATTCTTTACATTCACCTCACTTCTTGAGAGAACCAAATCCTGATTGATTAATCCAGAATTTGATTTATTTCTGTCAAAACTTGAGGGTTTGAGGTACTTATGTTTAAATGATTGAGGCATTTGTTTGGTACTAAAGCCCCTATTTTAAAGAATCCTTTTTATAATGGCCTACCTTGAACATTTAATCCTTGTATCCCTTAGAATCCATGTATAGCCTGTTAGGTTAGCCACATTAAAATCTAGTTTTCCCTATCCAACCAACTCTTGGAGTGAAATTGCACAATCTAGTTGAGCTTAAGTGTGGGGGAAGCTGTCTTGTGTTGTGCTACCACATTTTGTGATACTTTGGGTGGAAAATTAAATTCATAAATAGATGTGTTTGATGCTGAAGAAATTAATTATATTGAAATCTTTTCCTTTTCTCAAGCTTTCATGACAAGTGAAGTTGTGCCTTTTATGGATCTTCTAATTGAGGTGGAAATTTGTGCCTATCTCGAGCTTTCAAGAAAATCATGTTTGAGAAGATTGAAAAAATTTTATGCTGAAATGAAGAATGGTGTAAACTTTTCATGAATTTTCATGATGATGGAGCTGAATTGATACTATGGGGATTGAGGAGAATACCATATTTAAGTGAAATTTAGATTAATGCAATTTTTCTTCAAAAAGAGTCAAGCCCTCCTCATTCAGCCTTAGAAGTTTTCACATCTAAATCCAAAAAACTGAAAGCCACAAAACAACCCTGAAAAGTCTTCATGATAAACATATGTCCCTGAATCACATCGGGTGGTGATGTAGGAATCTATCAAGTCTATGGTGACCCTTGTATGAGTTTTTATGAGAAAGACATTGCAAAAAAATTGATATTTGAGTGATGAGAAAAAATTCAAGCGAGGTAAGTGTTTTGTGCATGGGAGGATAAATGAAGTGGAAATATATTGAATTATATTAATAGAGAACATGAAAAAAGGTTTTTATGAGTCCTGATATCTTTTGATTCTTGTTGCGGAATTGATGGATCCCAATTATAAGTGTTTTAAAATTGGTTTTGATTTGATATTGATGTTTACTTGACATGAGGTTTTTCCCAGGAGTGAAAAAGGGTAAGTGTGGGGGAGTTGATAAAACACTATTTTGTTGAATGTTTTATTGATAATAAATGATATAATTTCCTCACATTGTGTTAAATATATTTATTTATAAAATATTTTGGATTTGATCATTCATTTGAAAATTTGGTGAAAATTCCATTTTTAACCTTTATAGTGCACTGTAGTATTTCGAAGATAAATATTTTTATATTTATTATTTAAATTTTTACTTTTGTAATAGTGTTCCTATCTTAAGGTGATACAACTTTCATTCAGGACACTAGAGCTAAAAAGTGCATTTGGAGGGAGTAAATGGGCCATTAATCCAATGGTGGGCTGGACTCAGTAGAATGGACATTGGTACTCTATTTGGGCCATATCGTCTTCATACAGGATTGGTTTGGGCCCAAATATTGAGGAAAACATGGGTACAGGATTTGGAATAAATCATCCTTCTGGACGGCCGGTCAATTCAGGTGTTTTGGAGGCCAACTAGGTGGTGCAACTTGGAATAAAATATTTCGCCGAGTTTTTCATTTCACATTTAAAACGTTATGTAACCCTAGCCCTCACAACCTCTATTTAAAGGGGGTTTTAACTCTTTGGGAGGGATGTTCGAGGCTTTCGGAAGGTGTTTCCGAAAGGGTATCTCTTGGGAGCCCCTCACAACTCTTGGAAGAAGTAAGCCTTTGTGAAAACATCTCTTCCAAAAAGGCTCTCCTCTCTCACCTCTTCTTTGTATTTCTTTTATTTCATGTTTGTTTCTTGAATTTTTCTTCAAATAATCTCCTTTGTTCTTCCAAATTCTTCTTCTCTTAATATTCTTAATTGGGTTAGAATCAATAGTGGAGAAAATATTGGGTACTACCCTTTCAATCCTTTGCTTATGCAAAACATCTCCACGATGACTACACCGCCCATGGAATAGTAGTTCTTTTTAGTAATCGATCGACCTCTATCCTTATTCAGTTAATTATTTTGAATCATTGAGCTACTGTAATTCACATAATATGATCCATGAATTTTGTTTTCAAATTTTATGAAACTAAGCAAGAAATTGAAAAATTAACACAAAACACGCGAGGTCGGGAATTGTGTAAATTGTGAGAGCGCGATCTTAATCAGTGATACAAGACCATACAGGATAAATTTGAAGAGTTAAAATATAATCCCTAAACACAATTCATCCTCATTTCCAGAATGGATATGTGATCTAATTAACCACTTACCATAATCTAACCTTAGAACAACAATCAAAGCAGGGTGCTGCGATTGCGTGTTCCGAAGCTAGCCAAGGGTTTAAGTAATTCCATCTTTGTGGTAAAGTTAACCCTCATAGGGTTCGAGGGATAAAAAAGTAGGGGATAATAATTAAGTGGATACTTATTTAAATGATAATGATTAATAATTTAATGAAGAGGTAAATTTTTATCAATTACGCCTTTTAAAATATTTTCTAAAAAAACATCTTTTTGTTGTGTCATTTTAATCAAACTTCATTTCAAAACTAAAAACAAAAAAAAATACAATCTTCTTCCAGAAAACTTCTTCTAGATTCATAAACTATAAACAACCCTCATAATTTTAAGTAGTGTTTCAATTATATTATCTTTTATTTTTATAATACCTCTTAAAAGTTGTTTTAATTCACTTCCACCTTTGAGAGACGACCTTGGTCAGCCACTCTGTTGCACCTAAGTACCCCCAAAATCACACTAATCATTTGAGGGCGCCCATGACAGCGCCTTTTCAAATTGGCGTCATTGCTGGGGAGGCAATTAATTTATTAAACCATTTAGAGGTACTTCTTTTATTTTTAATTTTATTATTTTCTTCACTTCTCTCTTTCATCTTTCCCCTTTCTCAAGTTTTCATTTTTTTTCATCCTCTTATTTTATTTTTGGACCATTAACTCAACGTCCCATTTTTATTTTACTATGGTCCACTCACTTTCTTTTCATTTTTATTTTATTTATGACATGAACTAATCCCGAAGATCTCTTAGATATTGACCCTGATATTGAACATAGCCTTAGGGCTCGAATCAGACATTCTTAGTCTACGGAAGGTTTCAATATTCAACCAGTTGGTGAATTCCACTCTTCTAGAAACATTGAAATTGGAAGCAATTCGATTTCAAACATAAAAGAGGAACCAATGGATGGAAATAATGGAAATGTACTTAATAGAACCATTCGAGAATTGGCTGCATCAGATATTAACTATCAACCAAATTGTATTGCGTACCCAAACCTCGAATCAGACTTTGAATTGAAATCTGGATTAATTCACATTCTTTTAAAGTTTCATGGCTTATCTGGTGAGGATCCCAACAAACACCTTAAGGAATTTAATGTGGTTTGCTCAGCCTTAAACCCAAGAAATGTTTCTGAAGATCAAATCAAATTAAGAGCATTCCCATTCTTAATTGATGGAGCTGTGAAGGATTGGATGTATTATTTACAACCCAATGATGTAACTTGTTGGAACGATTTAAAACGTCTTTTCTTGCAAATATTTTTTCCGGCATCGAGGACCACATCCATTCGTAAAGAGATATTGGGGATCAAGAAAGCACAAGGGGAGTCAATTTATGAGTATTGGGAGAGATTCAAGAAGTTTTGTGCAAGCTGTCCACATCACCAAATCAGTGAGCAACTCCTCATTCAGTACTTCTATGAAGGACTCACACCTATGGAGAAGAGCATGGTGGATTTCGCAGCAGGAGGGGCATTTGTGGACAAGACACCAGTAGCCGCACGTGAATTTATCGATAAGATAGCAAAAAACTCCCAACAATTTGGTGATCGAGGTACACCACATGTTAGGGGAGTACATCAGGTAAGTCCTTCTTCTATTGAAAGTCATTTTATTGATACCAAGTTGGAAGAATTGACCACTATGGTGAGGCAGATTGAATTGGATCAAAAGACATCCCAACCCCCTCCTTCAAGGCCATGTGGCATTTGCACTGAGACAAGCCACCAAACTGACTGTTGCCCAGAACTACAAGAGACAGAGGATTGCGCAGCAGTATTCCCAGGGAGACCATTTCAGCAGAAACAACAACCATATCCCCAAAAGAATTTTGATTCATTTTCTCCAATATACAACCAAGTATGGAAAGATCAACCGGACATGAGGTATGTCTCTGGACAACAACAAAGGCCACCTTTTCAACAAAACTTCTAGCATCCTCCGCCTTACTAGCAGGGTTTCCAACAACCCTAAGGGTGATTTGAAGCCCATGCATCAACAAACCAACAACAAGGGAATCCCCCACCAAAGGTAGATTCTAATACTGATGATCTTTTGAAGCAAATTGTTCTTAATCAACAGAATGAGCTGAAGAGTCAAAGTTCAGAGCTGAGGGAGTTGAAGACTCAAATGATCCAGATTGCCACCGCCCTCCATGAACTTATAAGTAAGAATTTCGGAAATCTACCTTCCCAACCCACTCCAAATCCAAAGGGGAATGTTAGTGCCATCACATTGAGAAGTGGGAAGCAAATGAATGATACATCAGTACCTACCATTCCACCGGGATTCACATCAACTCTAGAGAAGCCTCATTCCATAACAACTGATGAGAAATCCATGGAGAAAGATGAAGGTAAGAAAAAGATTGATGATGTTCCTCCTAAACCCCTTCCTTTTCCAAACAGGGTTGTTCAAACCAAGAAGATGGCTAAAGAAGCAATGAAAAAGGAGGTTTTGGACACATTCAAGCATGTGGAGATCAATATTCCACTACTTGAAGACATTAATCAAATTCCAAGGTATTCATAATTCTTAGAAGAACATTGTACCAATCGAAGAGGGCTCATGGGAAATGAGAGGATAAATCTTGGAAGGAATGTGTCAACACTCATTACACCAAATCTACCAATGCCAATGAAGTGCAAGGATCCTGGGACATTCACCATCCCATGTACCATAGGGGAGTTGCACTTTTATGATGCTCTTTGTGATTCAGGAGCTTCAATAAATGTGATGCCTCACTCTATATTCTCTTATTTATATGTTGGTGAGTTGATGCCGACGAGAGTAGTGGTGCAACTAAGGAATAGAGCTACGACATATCCAGCGGGCGTCCTTGAGGATGTACTTGTTCGAATAAGAGACATGATCTTCATAGCAGATTTCTATGTGCTTAACATGGAGGACGATCAGGTAAGTTCTCATTCTCCCATAATATTAGGTAGACCCTTCCTCAAAACTGCAAAAAACTATCATAAATGTCAATGAGGGTACACTTTCCAGGGATTTTGGAGATTAAGTTGTGATATTTAATGTTATTTATTCCATTAAGTACCCCTCAGAGGATCACTCTGCATTTTTTATCTCCCATTTTGACCCACCAAATAAAAACTCCATTGAATTTGATTGACCTATGCTTAGGGAGATTATGAGTATTGGTTCAAGTTTGATGTCTAAGAGCACTTCCACACATGTTGCTGATACACAATCCTCTCATGGATTTGATTCTGATGTGGATTCATATTCTGATTTTGATCATGTTCACTCTGATTATGAAATGGTTGTTGAGTATGCTGATGGATTTGATGCTTTATTCTCTAATTTTGATGATGTCTATTCTGATATTAATGCTCTTTGTGCAAATATTTCAGTTCCTTCAATGTCTCCATCCATACTACACCCTTCTTCATTAGAAATCAAGCCATTTCCACCAAATCTGAAATACTCATACTTGTTGAGTGGTGAGAGATTACCTATTATCATTGCTAACAATATCCCTTGTGAACATGAAGAAATGATTTTGAATATTTTGAGGGATAACATCAGGGTGATTGGGTGGAACTTGGCTAACATATCGGGTATTAGACCCTCCATTTGCATGCATAAGATTCTCTTGGAGGATGGGGCTAAACCGGTGAGACAACCACAAAGGAGACTAAATCCCACCCTCCTAGAAGTTGTTAAAAAAGAAGTTGAGAAACTACTCGAGGAAGGTATAATCTTTCCCATTTCAGATTCTGAGTGGGTAAGTCCTATTCAGGTTGTTCCTAAGAAGAGTGGTGTCACCATTATAAAAAATGAAAATGATGAGTTAGTTCCTATGAGAGTACAAAATAGTTGACAAGTGTGTATTGATTATAGGAAACTAAATCAATCCACTCGTAAGGACCATTTTCCACTTCCATTCATTGACCAGATGCTTGAGAGACTTGTAGGTAGGACATATTATTGTTTCTTGGATGGTTTCTCTGGCTATTTTCAGGTTCCCATTGCAGTAGAGGACCAGGAGAAGACGACATTAACCTGCCCAGACGGTACCTTTGCTTACCGAAGGATGCCATTTGGACTTTGCAATGCCCCAGGTACCTTCCAGAGTTTCATGGTGAGTATTTTATCAGATTTCATTGAGACCTGCATGGAGGTATTTATGGATGATTTTATAGTGTATGGGTCTTCATTTGATGAATTTCTAAATAGTTTTGGAAAGGTATTGAATTGTTGTATTGAGAAGAATCTGGTCCTGAACTTTGAAAAGTGTATTTTCATGGTAGAGCATGGCATTTTCTTAGGGCGTGTAGTGTCAAAACATTGGATATATGTTGATAGATCTAAGATAGACATTATTTCATCCTTACCATATCCTTCATGTGTGCGTGATGTTAGATCTTTCATAGGGAATGCAGGATTTTATCGACGCTTTATCAAAGATTTTAGTAAGATTGCTCTTCTTATGTCACGATTACTTCAAAACGATTATGATTTTGTGTTTGATGATTCTTGTAGGACTTCTTTTGATGAGATAAAGAAGTGTCTGACCACTCCACCGATCATACATCCCCTACGGTGGGGGATTCCTTTTGAGATTATGTGTGATGCCTCCAACTTCATGGTTCGATCTGTCTTATCTCAGAGGGTGGAGGGACGTTCACGTGTGATTTTGTATGCATCGAGGACGTTGGATTCTGCCCAATAAAACTACACCACAACAGAAAAGGAGTTTCTTGCAGTTATATTTGCTTTAGATAAATTCTGTTCGTATTTATTGGGCTCTAAAGTAGTTGTTTTTTTTTTGACCATGCAGCTTTGAGGTACCTCCTGAAGAAGCCAGATGAAAAGCCACGACTTATCCATTGGATGCTCCTTCTTCAAGAGTTTGACCTTGAGATAAAGGACAATAAGGGGTCAGAGAATTTGGTGGTAGACCACATGAGTAGCCTTACTCACACACTAGAGGATGACACCTTGGACCAGGTACCACTTCGGGACACTTTCCCCAATGAGCATCTTTATTCCATCTCAGGTACGCATCCTTGGTATGCTGATTTAGTGAACTACCTTGTTGCCTCTGAAATCCCTGCAAATTTAAAGAAACATCAAGTCCAAAAATAAAAAATTGAGTCTAGGTTTTATGTGTGGGATGATCCTTACCTCTGGCGCACGTGTAGTGATCAAGTCATTCGGTGGTGTGTTCTCGATCATGAGTTTGAGTCTGTTTTTCATTTCTGTCATACACTTACTTGTGGTGGACACTTTGGACCCCAACGGACAGATAAGAAATTTTTGGACTCTGGATTATATTGGCAAAGCTTATTCCATGATTCCCATGTGTTTTTTAAGTCATGCTCTCATTGACAACACACTGGGAACATTTCTAGGAGACATGAGATGCCCCAACAACCCATACTATTCTATGAGATTTTTGATGTATGGGGCATTGATTTTATGGGTCCTTTTCCTAGTTCATTTGGATTTTTATATATTTTGGTTGTTGTTGATTATGCGAGTAAATGGGTGGAGGCCAAGGCCACCAGGACTGACGATTCTCATGTTGTTGTGGATTTTGTCAAGGCTCAAATGTTTTGCAAGTTTGGAGTACCAAAGGCCATCATCAGTGACCAAAGGACACACTTTTCCGATAGGAATTTTTCTTCCCTCCTTCAAATGTATGGGGTGACACACAAAACATCAACACCATACCACCCCCAAACAAATGGCCAAGCTGAGGTTTCCAATCGTGAGTTGAAACAAATTTTGGAGAAAACTGTGCAGCCAAATATGAAGGATTGGAGAAAGCGCTTGGATGATGCATTGTGGGCTTATAGGACAGCATACAAGACCCCCATTGGTATGTCCCCATTTCGGATTGTTTTTGGGAAAGCGTGTCATCTCCCAGTGGAAGTTTAGCATCGGTCTTATTGGGATATAAAAAAATGCAACATGGATTTGGCCCAAGCTGGAATCCAAAGGAAGTTGCAAATTCAAGAGCTTAAGGAGATTCTACTGTCATCGTATGAGAACTCAAGGCTCTACAAGGAAAGATCAAAATCATCTCATGAAAAAATGATCCAACAAAGGGAGTTTCATGTTGGAGAGAAAGTCCTTCTCTACAATTCACGACTGATGCTGATGCCTGGTAAGTTGCATTCCAGATGGTTCGGTCCTTATATTGTGTCTAATGTTTTTCCTTATGGTGCAGTGGAGGTCACACAAGAGGACACTAGAAGGAGCTTTACAGTCAATGGGCAATTTTTGAAGAGATACATTGAGGGACTTCCTACTGATGCAGTGGATTTTATCACACTGCATGACCCCATCATCACTTGATCACATCAGGCTATTCCTAACCCTTTCACTTTTATATTATTTATCCTATTTAAAAATTCTGCATTTCATGTGCATATATCATCTCATGGGTTCACATTGAGAAAAATGCAATATTTTAGGTGTGTGGGAGGGAACCTTTTAGTTTAGTAATTTCAATTGTTTTCCTTTAAAAAACAAAACAAAAAAAATTGTGTGTTTTTTCAAATTTTGTGTGTTTATTTTTCAATTTTCTTTGTGTTTTTGAAATTTTTGAACTGAAATGATTCTCATCAGAATTTTGAAATTTATATCAATGAGTGAAAAAATTTATCCCTTGAAACTGATCTTAAAGGAATGCTGAAATTACTTTGTTTCAAGTTCAAATATTTAGTAATTTCATGAAAAGTACATTGATTTTTTAATCACATGCCACATCTCACTATATTTATATTTGAAACCACTTTCCTATGAGGCTTCTAAACCATTATTTTAATATTCTTTACATTCACCTAACTTCTTGAGAGAACCAAACCGTGCTTGATTTATCCAGAATTTGATTTATTTCTGTCAAAACTTGACAGTTTGAGGTACTTATGTTTAAATGATTGAGGCATTTGTTTGGTACTAAAGCCCCTATTTCAAATAATCCTTTTTATAATGGCCTAACATGAACATTTAATCCTTATAGCCATTAGAATCCATGCACAGCCTGTTAGGTTAAACACATTACAAGCCAATTTTCCCTATCCAACCAACACTTGAAGTGAAATTGCACAATCTAGTTGAGCTTAAGTGTGGGGGAACCTGTCTTGTGTTGTGCTACTACATTTTGTGATACTTTGGGTGGAAAATTAAATTCTAAAGAGATGTGTTTGATGCTTAAGAAAGTAATTATATTGAAAGTTGTTCCATTTTTAGAGCTTTCATGAAAAGTGAAGTTGTGCCTTTTCTGGAGCTTTTAATTTAGGTGGAAAGTTGTGCCTATCTAGAGCTTTCAAGAAAATCATGTTTGAGAAGATTGACAATTTTTTATGCTGAAATGAAGAATGGTGTACAATTTTCATGACTTTTCATGATGATGGATCTGACTTGATACTATGGGTATTGAGGAGAATACCATATTTAATTGAAAACTAGATTAATGCAATTTTTCTTCAAAAAGAGTCAATCCCTCCTCATTCAGCCTCAGAATTCTTCACATCTAAATCCTACCAACTGAAAGCCACAAAACAACCCTGAAAAGTCCTCATGATAAACATATGTCCTTGACACACATCAGGTGGAAATTTAGGAATCTATCAAGCCTATGGTGACCCTTGTATGAGTTTGGATGAGAAAGACATTGTAAAAAAATTGATATTTGAGTAATGAGAGAAAATTCAAGCGAGGTAAGTGTTTTGTGCATGGGAGGATAAATGAAGTGGAAATATATTGAATGATATTAATAGAGAACTTTAAATAAGGTTTTTAATGAGGCATGATATCTTTTGATTCTTGGGGCGAAATTGATGGATCCCAATGATATGTGTTTTAAAATTGGTTTTGATTAGATATTGATGTTTACTTGACAGGAGGTTTTTCCCAGGAGTGAAAAAGGGTAAGTGTGGGGGAGTTGATAAAACACTATTTTGTTGAATATTTTATTGATAATAAATGATATAATTTCCTCAAATTTTGTTAAATATGTTTATTTATAAAATATTTTGGATTTGATCATTCATTAGAAAATTTTGTGAAAATTCCAGTTTTACCCTTTATAGTGCACTGTAGTATTTCAAAAATAAATATTTTTATATTTATTATTTTAATTCGAAATTTTGTAACAGTGTTCCTAACTTAATTATCTAAAACTTTAATTCAGGACACTAGAGCTAAAAGGTGCATTTGGATCGAGTATATGGGCCATTAATCCAATGGTGGACTGGACTCGGTAGAATGGTCATGGGTTCTGTATTTGGGCCATATCTTCTTCATACAGGATTGGATTGAGCCCAAATTTTTCAAAAATCTCAGGGACATGATTTTGTACAAATCTTCCTTCTAGAAGGCCAGTCAATTCACGAGTTGTTGAGGTCAACAGGTGTTGAAACGTGGAATAAACTATTTTTCTAGGTTTTTCAATTCACACTTAAAAAGTTATGTAACCCTAGCCCTCACAAACTCTATTTAAAGGGGGTTTTAACTCTTTGGGAGAGCTGTTCAAGGATTTGGGAAGGTGTTTCCAAAAGGGTGTCTCTTGGGAGCCCCTCACAACTATTGGATGAAGTATGCCATTGTGCAAACCTCTCTTCTAAAAAGGCTCTCCTCTCCCACCTCTTCTTTGTATTTCTTTTATTTCATGTTTGATTCTTGAATTTTTCTTCAAATAAGCTTCTATGTTCTTCCCTATTCTTCTTCTCTTAATCTTATTAATTGTGTTGGAATCATGAGTGGAGACAAGATTGTGTTCTACCCTTTCAATCCTTTGCTTATGAAAAACGTCTCCACGATGACTACACCGCACATAGAAGAGTAGTTCTTTTTAGTAATCGATCGACCTCTATCCTTCTTCATTTAATTATTTTGAATCATTGAGATACTGTAATTCACTTAATATGATCCATGAATTGTGTTTTGAAATTTTAAGAAACTAAGCAAGCAATTGAACAATTAACACAAAACACACGAGGTCGGGAATTCTGTAAATTGTGAGAGCATGATCTTAATCGGTGATACAAGACCATACGGGATAAATTTGTAGAGTTCAAATATAATCCATAAACACAATTCATCCTCATTTAAAGAATGGATATGTTCTCTAATTAACCACTGACCATAAGCTAACCTTATAACAACAATCAAAGCAGGGTGTTGCGATTGCGTGTTCTGAAGCTAGCCTAGGGTTTAAGTAATTTCATCTTTGTGGTTAAGTTAACTCTCGTAGGGTTCGAGGGATAAAAAATTATGGGATCATAATTAGGTGGATATTGATTTAAATGATACTGATTAATAAGTGAATGAAGAGGTATAGTTATATCGATTACTCATTTTAAAATATTTTCTAAAAAAAATCTTTTTTTTGTGTCATTTTAATCGAATTTCTTTGGGTCTCCATAATTTGTAAACATGTTGGAATATGACACATTCTTTGTATGGGGGTACAGTTTACACTATCAAATAATCAGGCACTCAAACATTCATTCCATGATTTATTGGTGAATTCCACAAACCCCTTGAGTCAAACTCTATTGAATTACAAGGCACCTTGATGTTATAATACCATAATCACAATAATGATATGAATGGTATTTTATACCATGGACCACTTCCACCATGATTTACGTTGAATCTCTGTAGAAGTCATCCATGCCCTAAAAAATCCATTCATGAAATGAAATCATTCTATATACAAATAATCTGAGTCACCATCTTTGAATTTAAAAACTCTCCTCTCCAACCAGCAGTAAAATTTCTTAATCATTTAGTCACACTTTAAAAAATACAAGTAAAATCTTAAAAAATGTGTACCTTCTGATTTGGGATGTTTCAAATCTCTCAATCAAACGACTTCCTGTTCTCGATAAGTATCACTAGAGGCCTATTCAAATAACATAGGCCCTTGAACCTTTATATCTACTTCCCACCGCCAACTATCTTATTGTATATCCTTGCGCTTTCACAGAACATGAAAAATAAGAATGGTATTTCCTCAAGAACCTTCTTTCTTCGATCAATAATCTAAATTGGTCATTCCACATACAATGCATCTTGTTACAACTCAACATCCTCACAGTTTATCACATGCACATTATTTTTCTTCTACATACAAAAATGATTCACATAGAATAAATTTCTCATACCATAATATCTTTGAGGAAGGTACAACTGAAAGGATATAACCTTGATGCATTCACTAATATTTAATGGTCCAATAAATCATGGATCCAATTTTCTCTACCTTTATAATCATTGATATCATAAAGGAGGGGACACCTAAAATAAGACTTGATCACTCACAAAACACTCCAAATGTCACCTTCTCTGGTCATAATTCTATCACCCTCTACACCAAGTAGTGACCGTCCACTTTTGAATCAATTTCACCCATTCTAAGGTATCTTTCACTATACATTCTCTAATAACCAAAGGATCTCTAACCTCATGCCAACATAGTGGTGAAATAAATATGACCAAATAGAACCAAAAATAAATCCATTTGATTTTAATATTGGAAACTCTTCATGTAGGAGAATTTGGTCAAGGATGGATGATCATCTCATGCTCCACCAAAATTTAAAACATGTTCCTAGAGAATATCCTCTCAAGTTTGAATCTTTATCATTGACTTCCCCTCATTCGTTGGATGATAATCCATACACATATTCAAATTAGTCTCTATCTATATATACAAGTCCATCCAAAATCATAAATTAAAATGAATTTCTCTTCCAAACACTATATTGATGCTTCATCATTTAAAATATAAAATTTTATTATTTTTTATTCCAAATAACTACTTTTATAACTGTGATTAGGGTGTCGAACAAAGAGGGAAGGTAAAATATCTTTACATACCATTGGATTCAAAGATTAAAAAATGAAACATAAAAACAGTTACTATCAAAAACAAAGAATAATATTGCTTGATGGATGGGTAGGAAGTAGATACATGTAAAATCTAAGAAAAAATAATTTGGATATTCAAAAATTATTCTTATTTCATTTAAATATTTTGTTTGATCATAAGTCACTTAAACAATTTACTTTTGACTAAGTCTATAATGATTTATCCATTGTTGGTGGCATCTTGTAGTTACTCAACTACTGAATCTAACAATTTAATAAAATAAGTGTGATGAAATAACAAAATTAATCCCTCAGTCAATCTTGGTACTCTAATTTTTTTCATTAAAAATATTTTAATTCCTTCTTAGTGAGTTAGTAAAAGTTGTGAATGAAATTTAATAAATCCAAATTTTAAATATTCAAGAAATTAAGTGGAAAATATAAACCAAATCAATATTTTTTTCTGAAACAAATTTTAACCAATAAAAATTTTATTTTAATAATCGAACAAAAATTTCGAATCAAATGTATAAATAATAATGAATAGACAAATAAATAGATAAACCTAAAAACCCCCTCTGATTTTCTTGAAAACTAGAAAATATATGTGCTGCCTCTGCTCCTTATTATAACTCCTTTACTTCCTCCTAATTCCTCTCAATAAAAATCAACATCTTTGGTATCAAAATGTTCTTCAGGATCGAATTCGAATACCATTATTCTTAATCTAATCGATGTTAAGGCTTCTCTTACCAATATATTGAATCATCAGGTGGCTGGTCAAATCTTGATCACCCTTGTAGTAAATCTTTTTTTGCCTTCATGATTCATCTCACTTAGATATTTTTTAGGTTTCAGATTGTAATTAATAAAAAAATGTATTATTTCATCAATCGAACCCCCTTATATGAGCTTTACAACATCAGATGTTGACTCTTGGATTCTCTTCTTTGTTGTAATCCATCTTGACGGTGAGACCTCCCATTTAGAAGTTAGATTTTACTGGAGGTACCAAGCTCAAGATCTGATTCTTCTAATGGTTTTGGTCATAGTGGAATCATGTGGAGGTGGGTGATATATTAAAATTTACTTTAATAATTATTGCCTAAAAAGAAGATTTAGGATATTTCATGTCAAATAGATAAATAATTTATTTAATATTTGAAGAGATAAATACATGAGATTATGAACTTTCTTCATTGGTTAATTTTGAAAATCAGAAAAGACCCTTTCAGATTACCTTAGATGCGCTATGTGGATCTAAGTATAGAATCCCTCTAGCGGTGACCCACGGATGCTCCTATGATCTATGAGCAACACCACTTGATCTCTAGGTGTTATCACGGTGAGATGAATATATTTCATTGTTCATTATTGATCACTCATTTTTCAGTCTTTATGAAATCTCTCCTAAACATCTCATTATTGAAAGGGATAGAGGAGTTGGGAGAGAATTAATTGTGTGCAAAAATTCTCAATTATCAAGTTTGGATACTATACACAATAGACATAGTAATCTATTTATTGATTTAGGATATAAGTTAAAATTTTATTTAATTGAATATTGGACATTAAATAACATTTATTTACATTAATAAACCTTACTATATATAATAATAATTATATTATTACTATTTTCTAGAGTGCACCAACTTATACAACAAAAAATATTATGTAACGGTCTGGTTAATTAATATTTTTCCCTAATGTCGATATTGGTCCATTAGAACTCCTCCTAAATTTATTGAATTGCCGAATAAATATTTTATTCCTAAATAAATATTTTATTCACAATCTACCGAAAAAATATTTATTAAAATATTCAATATGTAAAATAAATATTAAATTAACAAAATGGAGAATATATTTTTTTTAAATTTCTGATATCAATATAAATTGAGTAAAATTATTCCTCATACTTGAGAATAATATTTTTTTTCATTAATTAAACTCTAATAGAATTTAATATTGATCAATGGAAACAATTAATGTGTGAACCTCAAGGATTATTTCTCGTTGGCATTTGGTGGGATTTCCTATAGTCCAAGATTACTATATAGAAATGGGCTGAGTAACATAAGATAAAGAATTTAATTTCACATAATTGAAAAACAAAAACAAATGCTCACTTTGTAATATAATTCATTTTTCATAATATCTCATTAAGAATGTTGCACATTTGTTTCACCGAACTATATACTCTCTATGTCTTTCATCGACTATTTGAAATAAACACATCATTATACCATTGCCATGGAATTTAATGTGATGATTCTATTATAATAAATTGTCTGGGATATTAGCTCCCATAAAGATGAAATCCTTCCTAAACATAATCATTACTGACATGTAACTCATGACGCACCCAATGTATCCAAATTCACCATGAACTTTTATGGTCATGGTTTCTGAAATACCTCTAAGAAAGTGAGTTGTAACATGTATTAATAACAATATTAATGTCTAAGGACCATCACACCTACTTGTAGATGGAAATATATGATTACACCAAAAGATGTAGATTTCATACTAGTGGGCCTATTCTCATAATCATTTGTATTGGAGATTACAAAGTGAGAACTTCTTGAGAAGAAGCCTCATCATCTTACATGTACTCTCACTTGACATTTTTTGTACTATGTGTACCATTATAGTATGTTATCCAACTGTAGAACATTATTTGATAATATCATTATAGCACATCATGGTTCTCATCATAGCATGGAGCTTCTATGACCATAGCTATGTCACATACAATATGGGACATTATTACATTAGAGTCATCCAAAACAAAAAATAGATATGTAATAATATATCCTATTAATATTCTACACGTATAATATTTTTGTAATCTTAAAAAAATAGTTGGTCCTAGGTCACCAACTCCAAAATCTTTAAAATCCACTAATCATAATCCTCTTGTCCTCGATTGTGAAAAAAGATCTGTTGGTTCACTTTATTCTCATGGGTCATGTAATATAATTATCTTATGATAATTCTATTATGTGTCAATAAGATTATTTTTCTTATGCTAAGCCTCCATAGTATAATTATATTACTTGGATGTACCTTTTAAATATCTTACATCTGTATGGATTCTCTTCATAGAACTCAATGAAATAAATTCTCTTACACATAATGTTGGAAACTCTTTTACATAGATAGAAGGATGAATTTCAAAAAAAGGCTACTACCTAAATATACCAAATTCAGGAGGCTAAAAAATTATCTTACGAGCTCAAAAGAAAGAATTATCCTACAGAGATGATGTAGAGTAATTTTACATAAATATTAAACTATAAATCCAATTAATTAAAATGAATCCCAAATTAAATCAAATCTCCAACTAAAAAGAATTCAGGAATTTTAAAATTCAACAAGAACAATACATAATTAACCCCAACAAATTTTATTACAAATTAATAATGAGACTTTGAAAACCTAATTTTCCACATTCTAAATTTTTTCAATCCAATCAAATATAATATTTAAATTAATCTTGACAATGTCATCTGAAAAATTGTTAAAAAAATATGTGAACCTGAAAAAGAAAAAGGTGAAATACTTAACTATAGAATCACACAGTCTCTTTCTAATGTTCAAAGTATATTATTTTTCAAATGTATTTGACTTTTATCATGTAATCATCCTTCTATGCCGATTTAGGCACAAAAACAAGAAACATTATTCAAATGTATGTGAAAAAAATATGTAATATAATGACCAAATCAAATTACCACACACATATCATTTTTTATTTCCACATGAAAGAAATTCTAACACATTCTAGGAAATTAAAAAATTAAAATATTGAAAAGGTGAAGTGTCACTAAGAATTTGTTTTCAAAATAATTCTTCCCCATAAACTATTTCATAAATATAATTTATCTTATTTAAATAGGTGGCGTAGTAAAAAAATGGTTTCAGTTTTATTAAAATGATTAAAATTTAAAAAAATGAATGAATTAAAAATTTTGAATTAATTATGAAACCATTACTTTTCATTTAACTAATATTTCCAAAAAAATTACCTCAATTAGAATAGAAAAACATAATTAAAAGCTATAATAATTAGACACTCTATTTGGATGATAAATGTTAATAATTATAATGAAGTATGAATAAACCATTCAAAAACATCATGAATAAAATAATGAGAGATTGATGGGATGTAATTTATTCTCGTATTTGGATTTTCATTTCATAGCTCATTTATTTTCATAGATAAAAATATTCAAAACAAAATCAATAGTTTTAAAACCGATGATGATTTTAAATCCTATTCCCAAAATTTTATTAAAAAATTTAATATTGAAAGAAATTGATGTTCTTGATTAAATCCATGGGAAGAAGAAAATATTATCCTCGTTAAGGGTGAAAAACAAGTCTCAAGCATTAGAAAAAATATGATCCACTGAATAAGAAATTCGATGCATGAAAATAATTAAATTTAAAAAAAAATTAAGGGTGGTTTTGATGTGTACTATATTGAACTATAGTTTAACAAAAAATAATATTCCTCCCCCAATAATTAATAGTCAATAATATCCATATTGTGGAACATTAAAGTTGAATAAACATTTAAAGTACTTATGTTCAAGTTGATTTTATAATATAATAATTTATGTTTATGTTAAAGGGTAACTATATTGTTTAATTAGGATGTCTACCACAATTTCAATATTATGCAACATATTAAAAAATAAGTATATTCAATATAATTTAGTCAAACATAAATACCTAAAATATCATTCACGATTTTAGCATGATAATAATTGATTACACAGTAAACAAAAAACTAAAACCATGACATTTTAGTGGGTGTCAAAAAGTTTGAATATTTGATTCAATAGTATTCTCAATAGGATTGAAAATAGCATGCTAAACCCTTAAAAAAATTGATGTAGATTCACTTAAACAAAAACACTATAGGGAATCATCCCCCCAAATTTAAGTTCAAATTTTGATTTCATTTAAAATATTTGGATCCCAATTTTCATCTAACAATCAATATGTAGCAGTACCACAAACAATAAAAATAAGTAGTGTAAAAATTCCCAAAAAAACAAAATGAACTCCGTTGATTAATGAATCTTTCTCTTAATATCAAAACCCAAAATTATTCCATCTTTTCTTGAGTGAAAAACCCTATAACAATCCACATTTTGAATCATGAAACAACTAATCTTTAACTAGAAAACAATTGGGATTATGTTCCTCTATTTCCAACACACTAGATACCCCATTTAAAGAAAAGTGAGAAGGTCAAGCCTATATAGTTGTAGGAAATAGGGATTAGTAGATATATCACATCGATAATTTATTCTTAACAGAAAAAGTAAACACACAATAATGAGCATTTTATTACTCCCATAAAAACTAAGTTTATATTCTTCAATTAAAATTCAGTGAGAACAAAATTTTCTATGAGAAAAATAGATATTAATCCCCATTTCATCCTTTGAAATTGGTTTTTAATCCTTGGGAATTATCTGGAATTTCTCCTTTACCATCTTATTAAGTCCTTATAAACCTATTAACAAGCACTCTAAGGATGATGAATGGTCCATATCATTTTTACCTATGATTCCTAGGAAAAACATGAAGTTTGGAATTGAAATGAATTTCCATATGTCCGTCATTAAAATATTATTTTTTATGATAGAATCAGAAAAAAAATTTCCCCATCATTATATATCAAAACATTATCAATGTTCTCTATCCTAATCTCATCTTACTCACACTTCTCAAGAAATATTCATTCCATAGCAGTCTTAAAATCAATGTAAAGGGAATTTACTTCCCAAAATGACTTGTTTTGAAACTCCACATGTAAATGAAACTATTTTCCAAAAAATAACCTATATAAATACAAAACAATTGTGGATTAGAATTAATTTTTTTTGTCCTATAATTCTTCATCCAGTTTCATGGACCAATCCATCCAAGAATTAGAAACAGTTTTCTCTTGGATCTCCTTTATCTCCCTATTTTATATTTCAACATGTCAACCAGATTGTGGATGGTATGTAGTTCTGATTCTATGAGTAAAACCATACTTCTCCATTGAAGAATGAAAATGAAATTCATAAATTGGGTCCCATTATCTATCATGAAATCTCTAGGCACTCCAAAAATCTTGAATATATATTCTTTTTGATAAATTTAATGACACCATTATCTTGATTGTTGGGTAGGGACACTGCTTTTACCCATATAGAAACATAATCAAAAAACCCAATATTCACTCATCTCTATTAGAAGATAACAATGAACTATAAAATCAAACCACATTACATAAAAAATTATAATCCTCTAAAATAAATTTTTGATATTGATCTTTATTTCCCCCATAATTTATTTTCCGTTGAAATTGTCCATAGCCTTAAACTAATATTCTATCACACTAAAACAACATAATCCTACAGATTCCAAATTAAATTGTTTTGGGGATATCCTTTCTTCTCCATGATGAACTCTCCAAATTGATGACTGATAACTCTATATAATAGGCATCTTCTCTTACTCTAGCACACACCTCCTCAAAATTCCATAAACACACCTCCAAAATAGAAAAAAGGATTTTCCAACAACGATTATTTAAGTTCAAAAATGAACTCATTCAATTGATTTTGTGAGAAATGATTGAGAATAACACATGCTTCCTGGAAATTTGAAAAAAAATCATACCAAGAATATTTCATAACTGAAACTAAGAGTAACTTATCATTGGGAATGGTAGAATTAATCTCTGTAGTATCTTCACACTATGTACTAGAAAAACTAAATAAATAGTCACCCCAACATTTTTAGCTCCATGTTAATTCTAAATACCCATTTGAAAATTCTAAAATAAAATAATCTGAATAATGAGTATAGGTTTTACCGCTTTATTTGATAACATATACTTCAAGGTAGTGTTTTCTATATAAAATATGGCGTTAGAACTTAATTGAAATTTCCTAAAATTTTCCTGTGAAAGAAATAGTTAAAAACTCCTTCATTGTAGTGTTGTAGTTCCTTTTATAATCTTTCAAGAGTCTAGTATAATTATACACAAAATCTATCAAATTATATTTCCATATTCTTTTAACATCTCCAAAAACCATGTCTTTATCATCACATATAATTTTAAAATGCAATTTCCAATTAGATGTAGTGATAATGGGTGGTGAAGTGATTTTTTCTTTATGAAAATTAAAATATTCAAACGAATTTTCCTCAATGAGAAAGGATGTATATTTAACCAAAAATAAACATAATGTATTTTTTATTATTGTAAAATATTTAATAAACCTCTCGTAAAAATCAGAATGCATAAGAAAAATCTTAACACTCTTGAAATTATCTCAATGACATAATCTTTGGATCAATTCTATTTTTGGAATTTTCTACCTCATTTACCATTTTATAAATTTTATGTCCTAAATCATTTCATCCTTTCAACATAAAATTGAATTTTTCCCAATTATGGACAAATTTGGTTTCCTAAACCCTCTATATAACCTACTCAATATTTTCTATGCATCACTATTTTTTCCCAATAATGGAAAAGTTAATCATAAATACCTCAATGATCCTCTCAATCATGTCTAAAATGATATCTTTCATTCACTTTTAAAAGGTGGTTGGGGAACCACATAATCCAAATGGCATTTTGGTATGAAAATATTTCAAATGGATATGTGAAAGTAGATTTTTCTTATTCTTATGTGGCTAAGGGGATCTGGTTTTAACTAGAATACCTATATAGAAAAACAAAAGAAAACATCACCAGAAATCCTCCCGTGAATTTGATCTAAAAATAGAAATGAAAAATTTATCTCTCCTGGTGGATAAATTAGGATTATTAAAATAAATTTAGACAAACCATTTTGTTGCCTTCCTAACTGGAATTTTTTCATTTTGTTTATTGGTGGAAACTGTAATGACCCATCCACCCGAGGCCCATTACATAACTACCCCAATCCCGCCTTCCATAGGCCAGGGGATGGCGACTAGCACCAAATGCATAAATCCCTATAACTGGGAAGGCATTGCCTTTATTAAATGTAAACTCACACAACCAGAGAACAATAAAAAGAAAACACTAAGAAAATAAGTATAACAAGTGTTCTGAAAGTACAAAGGGGCCAGAAATAGAAGCCCAACAGAAAGGTACAGCTACAACTGAAAGAAAAGTACAACTGAAAATACAACAGGTGAATGGAAAAGCAGCTCCTGGATTATCCTCCAGGTTTCTACTTAGAGAGTAGGTGAAGATGTCCTCCTCAGAACTCCACATATATCAGTTCGCTCCGTGTGCCGTCATGCTGAGTGTCCACCTCCGGGAAGTGTCCAGTCCCCGTACACTCTACATCGGTCAGCGTTGTACATCGTCTGCATCCAACATAACGAGGTGCGGGCATATCCCATGAAGGGGTGAGTATAATGATACTCAGTAGGGACCCTGAGACCCTCAAAGTCTCACAAAATCCAAAAAGTATAAACCACAAAGAAAGATCTCAACAGATAACCTCTACTTAGGTATATGCCCATACATATACCTAACTTATCAAATAACCCATCTCAATCATGAGGAAAACACAAAGGTCACTGAATCAGATAAAACCATGATTTTCTTTATCCAATCCACAACTGCTGGAGACCTCCTCCTCTGTCGAGTATAGTGATCCTGTCACAACTCTGAGGCGCTGCTCACTAACATTAGACTGCTGAGGTACTCCTCCTCTGTTGAGTACCACGAGTCTGTCGCACCAACACAGTAGCGATTCCCCGCAATGGGTCTACCGCTACAACCAAGCACACCCCTCATAGCCTATAGAGGTACTCCTTATATCAAGTACCACGGGTCTGCCGCCCCAACATAGTAGCGCTCCTCTGCCTTGGGTCTGCCACCCCAAAACAGTATTTATCCCCACTGGGCTAGTCAAGTCACTCCGAATCGAATCCAACAAGCAGTCATCAGGTCTCATCCAGATACAATATCTTCATACACCATACCCTCCTCTCCAAGAGGATCCACTCCAAGAGCTACTAGTCGATACTTCCATGTGTCACGTAATCTCAAGTGGAAGTATCTCATGAGACCGCCTCGTCATAGGGGACTCAACGCAACAGACGGTGCGTCAATCAGACGCTTGGTCTGTGAATTATTAGCATTTCTGTTCCAGGGGCCCGGTTGGATTTCGGGTATGATCCAACCCGACCATACTCCAACTATGTCCAAAACTCAAGTGGAGTATGCCAAAAGTACCGACTCATCAAAAGAAATTCAACATAGTCTACGGCACATCAATCAGAAGTTCGATCCTTAAGTTATAAGTGTTTCTGCTCAGAGGGCCCAGTTGGAATTACGTTCGTTCCAAACCAGTCCATTTTCCAAAGTCGTCCAAAACTCACTTAGAGCATCGAAAAAGTACCACCTCGTCGAAAGGGTCCCAATTCCGTAGACAGCACGTCGA
The DNA here is from genome assembly GCA_963277665.1 of Viscum album. NCBI lineage: Eukaryota > Viridiplantae > Streptophyta > Magnoliopsida > Santalales > Viscaceae > Viscum > Viscum album. The sequence goes on from OY728151.1 coordinate 1,833,494,875, forward strand.
TCGGACGAACGGTCGTGAAGTTATTCTCATTTAAGCGTACGGGCCCGGCCCGTTAGGCCCAGTGGGCTGGAGGGTTGGTCCGACCCGGTTCAGCGGGTCCAACCTGACATGGGGTGTTGGCTCGGCCTAATGAAATGTGACCCGGGCAAAAGAAATGTGACCCGGCCTGGTGGCAGGCGCACCGCGGCCCACCCAGGCGGGGCGCGGCCGGCCGCAGCCCGGCCCGAAGGGGCCGAGCGGTCCATTGTGGGGGGCCACGGCCCCTCGACTGCCCAAACCAGTGGCGCCAAGCGGCGCCACCCTCCCTAACCAGAGGACCAAAGCCGACCAGCCTTCATTGTGAAATCAGACCCCTTCTACGGGCCACGGTTCATCCAGCGCGGCACCCTCCTGGCGTTGCGGTCCTGCTCAGCCCGATCGGCCGCCTGCCGGCCAGTTCTCCCACCGAGCGGCCCATGGAATATGGATCGTGGTCTTCCGCAGCGTGGTGCCCCTTGTGGAAATGCGGTCCTCCTTCGGTCCAGCAGGGTTTAGCCAACCGGTTCTTTGTCGGTCGAGCGGCCCGCGGTTGCGGGCCGCGGTTCCTCTCCACGCGGTCGGCATACGGTCACCGCTTTTTCTCCGGTCATCACCATCCCTTCTGACACCATCATCATTGAAAAAGAACAAGGATCAACCGAGGGTCGTCAGGACATGTTCGTTCGGCCCACACCCTCCATGTTATGTGGTATCACATGGCCAATAACAATCCATGGTTTCAATGAACGATGAAGCACAATTTTTAAAAAATTAAAAATTGAAACCAACCCCTACCTCGGTTTCAAGAGCGGTGTCACGGAAAAAGGATTTTAAGATGATGTCAGGGTGCGTTCGAGGAGAAGGTGACGTCTCCTCACTTGTTGTGTTGAAGGGGAAGGAAGGAACATTGTTGATCTTTGTGGAAGGATTGTGTTCTTCATCTTAAGAAGAACTCTCCTCCAAATTCTCCAGAGGTTTTCCCCACCCAAAATATTTTCCAACCAAAAATATAATAATGCCCCCCCATTATATAACATTTCCAAGTATTTTTAAATTAATTAAAATTGTAAATTGAATTAATTATGGCATTAGGGTTGGCAACATAAATGGATGGGAGATGGAGAGGCTCCACAAATTAATTAAGGGGAGAGTTAACAAACTTAATGAAAGAGGGTGTTAATGGGGGAGTTCAAGGGAGTTATGGGGAGATGAAAACTTTAGGGCACGTGTGGGATCTACCCCACAAATATCTTCTCATGGGACGATATGTGGGTTTGGGCCCCACCTCTAACTCCCCTTGGGAGGAAATAACTAACATAGATAAAATAAAATTGTGTTCCAAAATTTAATTTAAATTCTTCTAATTCCTCCAAATATTAACTCTCCACCCGCATAAAATGCAATTGTGGTAAAGGTCCCCTTAAGAAAATACTGGTGTTGTGCGTTCATCAGTGCTCTTAGATTTCAATTTTGTGCAATGGTTCAAAAGATTTAAAATTCCGAATGTATGTTTACTGAACGTACCTGAAAAAAAGTTTGGAAAATTATTATCAGTCACCCTCAACTTGCGTCGGTCAAGGTTAGGCTATGCCTATGTAAAACACGCCCCAACGAACCCATCGATACTCTCGCGTTTTCAATCCAAGTTACAGTTTAGAAGTTATGAATTTCACAATAAAATAATTTTCACTTAATTATTTTATTTGCGGCCAAAAACTAACTTTTTCTGGTGGCCCACGCTAGCCAAAGTTAGTATATTCTTAAATAAAACATGCCCTCATGAGTTCAGCAGTTGTCTCAGATTTGTAATCTGAGCTACCGTTTTTGAGTTATAAGCATTTGAAAAAAAAATTAATTATTTTATTTATGGTAATGCCATTATTGTAATTTCTCACAGGAGGCCCGCACCGACTAAAGTTAAGTTGCACCTAGGGTAAACCCACCATCCAGAGCATAACGGTGCCCTCAGATTACTGATCCAAGTAATCGTTTATGATTTATTTCACTTTTTCAGTAAAAAATGCTTATGCGCGTTAATTTTAGCTCAACAAAACTTCATAAACTTATTCCGGCCACACCGGGCCTCGGAATCAGATGCCGTCAGAAACTATAGACTCGTAAAATTGCAAATAATTTAAAAAAAATCCATGAAACTTACGGGTCGTTACATTACCCCCTCCTCATGGATGTATGTCCCTGTAAAGCTATGACACACCCTAGGGAAAAAATGAGGGTACTGAGCATTTATCTGAGCCTCCCACTCCCATGTTCTCTCCTAGAGGTTCCTGTGCTGCCAGAAAATTTGCACTAGAAGAATCGACCGCCCATGTAGGACCTGCACCTGTCGTTCCTCGATCTTCATCGGAACCTCTGAGAATGTCTCTCTGTCATCGATGTCTAGCTCCCCATGGTCGATGATGATGGATAGGTCATGCATGCATCTCCTCAGCTGAGATATGTGGATGACGTCGTGCACCCAGTGCAACTGAGGTGGAAGGGTCAAGCGGTAAGCCACCTTGCCTACTCTACTAATGAAGAAGGAGGAGTGACTGTAAGAGACTGAAGTTAGGTTGCACCATCTCTATCCATAAAGGATATATGTAAGGCAGCCAACTGCTCTGTCACCTCTCCTAGTAGTTGAATACCAGTCCTCCTGTTGAGCGCATCTGCAACAACATTCTCTTTCCCATGATTACAAACTATCTCGAAATCATAGTCCTGGAGGAACTGAATACTCAAAACTCTTTCTTCCCTGAGGGTAAAGTTGGCCGACTCAAAATTTATCGGCCACACCCTCCTAATCTTGAGTTTATCTTGTGTTGCCTGGGTTTCCCTTTTCACCAACCAAGGAAAACCTCATCCCAACGTTGTAGATAAACCACAACCTTTTTTCCTAATACATTCAAACTGTGTATGAACTGTGGTTTCCCAATCCATACCCAATCTAACGTCGTAAGGCCTCGACGCTACCACTAAGAGATTCCAACCGAAACTCTCACCTCAAGGGTCATATCACACCGTCGGAGTAAGTGGGATTATCGATTCTCCTCCCAAAGGTATCTCCAGATGTGAGGGTCGATTCAATGGTTTTAACTAGAAACTCTAGGTCTGGGACAAGATTCGTGGAAGGAAGGAATGATTGGTACCTATGTCTATTGATACGGTAGCTCTTTGTAGACACAGACAATACCTCGAATCATTCCTAGAGCCCCTGGGTCACACTTCTTGACCGTATGCTACAATTATTTTCCCCTACCCTCCATCTCCCTGAGCCAGGTGGGGACAAAAAAGGCTTGTGGTTGTAACATGTCGAAATGTACACCCCCACATACTTCTCTCCTAGATCTGCTTCCACATCTACTGCTCTGTAGATTCATCTGTCCTTATCACTTCCTCTCCTTGAAACATTTTATATGCCCAAGTCTCTGAGACTAGTGCTAGTTCCCGGCTTTCCCATTTCTAACATTATCTAGTTTTATCCATTCATCCAAAGAACGTTAAACCACAAAGGTTCTCTCTAGCACCCTAGCATAAGTAGGAATGCAAAGAGGAAAAGTATTGGCTCAGATTTACTTTAAACACACCTCGATCTGAGGTGCGAGCTCTAAATCAATGATCGTATCATATTCATCAAGTACCAGGAACGATCGGTACGCCTTGATGAATACTCAACTACAGACATGTCATCCTACGGGAGATATATAAGCTCTATAAAACTCTCAGTAACCTTCTCAAGCTAGTCCTCAGCTGCCTATGAGTCAGGCTCACCTCAGAACCCGAGGGGTATCTGTTGCTGGAACACGTGTAAGGCACTAAGCGTATATGTGTCATTACTGGTACCCGCCTGTTGGAACTACTGACCAACAGGAAGTGATATAGCTGGCACACTACCCAAAGGTACTATCTCAGGCATTGGTCCTCGTACCGAAGCCTCATCACTATGCGGACCAACCTCATGGTCATTCACTGGAAAACCCCAGTAGCTAAGATCACCATCTGATCTACTAGTGTCTAAACTAGGTGTAGCACTCTAGAAATAGCCTCCAGCTAGTCCACGGCTGCCTGGGAATCTACCTCACCTCGTAACCTCAGAGGCCTCTGCTACTGGAACTCGTGCAACGCGCTCTGTCGGTGTGCACCGTCTACCAGTGTGGCTGGTGGAATCTTTTTCCCAAAGGGTGGTGTTGCTGCTGATACACCACTCGAAGGTGCCAACATAGTAAGAGATCCCTGCACAGATGCCTCATCGCTCTGTGGGCCGTCATCGGGTACTCTATCGGAACTCTAACTGACTGCCTGCGTGGAGGCATCCTGAACAGATGCGACATGGTCAAACAATTTAAACCTGGTGAGCTGGCCTGGTTGATCTAACATAAAGAAAACATTTGAAAACATACACGCAATAAGTGTTTTCATGCACTGAGTCGGAAATTAGAATTCAGGGTCCTGGGGTATGGATACGTCGGTCGCCGCACTAACACTGGACTCCCTGAACTAAGAACCACACTCATTACCCTTAACAATATTGCTTCACAGAAATAAAAATTAGAGTCCGGAGTTCTGCGGTAGAACTGACTCCTCTGATACCAATTTATCACGACCCGTCCCTTGAGGCCCGTGTTGTAACTACCCCAAGCCTACCTTCCATAGGCCAGGGGCTGGCGACTAGACCCAAAGGTATAAATCCCTATAACTGGGAAGGCATTGCCTTTATAAAACGTAAACACACACAACCAGTGAACAAGCAGAATCAAACAGTAAGTAAAGTAGTATAACAAGTGTGTTGAAAGTACAAATGGGGCGGAAATACTATCCCAACAGAAAGGTACAACTACAACTGAAAGAAAAGTACAACTAAAAAGACAACAGTTGAATGGCGAAGCAGCTCTGGGATCGTCCTCTGGGTTCCTACCTGAAGGGTAGGTACAGATGTCCTCCTCAGCACTCCACATCTATTGGTTCGCTCCATGTGTTGTCATGCCGAGTGTCCACCTCCTGGCACCATCCATTCCTTGTACACTCTACCTCGGTCAATGTTGTTCGTCATCTGCATCCAACACAACAAGGTGCGGGCATAGCTCGTGTAGGGGTGAGTATAACAATACTCAGTAAAGACCCTGAGACCCTCAAGGTCTCACAAAATTCAACAAGGATAAACCACAAAGAAAGATCTCAATAAATAACCTCTACTTAGGTATATGCCCATACATATACCTGGGTTATCAAGTAACCCATCTAAATCATGCGGAAAACACAAAGGTCATTGACTTAGCTCAAAGCCGGATTTTCATTATCGAAACCACAACTGCTTGAGAGCTCCTCCTCTGTCGGGTACAGTGATCCTGTCATGACTTCGAGGCGCTTCTCACTAACCTTAGAGAACTGAGGTACTCCTCCTCTGTCAAGTACCGCGGGTCTGCCGCCCCAACATAGTAGTGATTCCCCACATGGGTATGTCGCTACAATCAAGCGCACCCCCTCATAGCCTGCAGAGGTACTCCTTCTGTCGAGTACCACGGGTCTGCCGCCCCAACATAGTAGTGCTCATCCGCCATGGGTCTGCCACCCCAACACAGTAGTGCTCCCCACTGGTCTAGTCAAGTCACTCTGAATCGAATCAGACAAGCAGTCATCAGGTCTCAGTCAGCTACAAGGTCTTTGTATTCTGTCTGCTCGACTCTAGGAGGATCCACTCCATGAGCTACTAGTCGATACTTACATGTGTCATGTAATCTCATGTGGAAGTATCTCATGGTACCGCCTCATCATAGGGGTCTCAACACAATAGAAGGTGTGTCAATCGGACGCCCAGTCTGTGAGTTATTAGCATTTCCGTTCTAGGGGCCCGGTTGGATTTCTGGTACGATCCAACCAGGTCATACTCCAACTGCATACAAACCTCAAGTGGAGTATTCCAAAAGAACCATCTCATCAAAATAAATTCAACAAATTCGATGAAATGTCAATCGAACGTTCGGTCCTTAAGTTATAAGTGTTTCTTCTCATAGGGCTCGGTTGGAATAACGTTCGTTCCAAACCCGTCCATTTTCCAAAGTCATCCAAAACTCACTTAGAGTATCCCAGAAGGACCTCCTCATCACGAGGGTCTCAGTGCCATAGACGGTACGTCGATCGGACGCACGGTCTTGATGTTATTCGCATATAAGCGGACGGGCTCGACCCGTTAGGCTCAGTGGGCTGGCAGGTCAGTCCAACCCGGTTTGGTGGGTCCAACCTTGCATGGGGTGTCAGACCGGCATAAAGAAATGCAAATCGGCCTAGTGGCAGGCACGGACCGACGTGATAGGCCGCAACCGAGCTGGCCACGGCTCGGCCCGAAGGGGCCGAGCGGTCCGTGGTGGGGGACGCAGCCCCCCGGATGCCTGTACCGGCGGCGCCAATCGGTGCCCCCCCCCCCCAACCAGCCATCTGAAGCCGGCCGGTTCGCCCGCCGAGAAGCCCGCGGAACATGGGCCCCCAAGTGGCCCGCAAAATGTGGGTCATGGTCTTCCACAGTGCGGCACCCCTGGTGGAACTGTGGTCCTCCTTCGGCATGGCCGGCTTTAGTCGGTTGGTTCTTTGTCGGTCGAGCGGCCCACTGTTGCGGGCCGCGGTTCCTCTCCATGCGGCTGGCATACAGTTGCCTCTTTTTCTTCGGTCGCCTCCATCCCTTCCATCACCGTAGGTGTTGAAAAAGAACAAGGATCAATAGAGGGTCGTCGGGCCGTGTTCATTCGGCATGCGCCCTCTGCTTTAGGCGGTATCACGTGGCCAATAACAATCCACAATTTCAACGAAGGATGAAACACAATTTTTAAACAATTAAAAATTGAAACAAACCCCCTACCTCGGTTTCAAGAGCGGAGTCACGGAAATAGAATTTGAAGATGTCTTTAGGGTGCGTCCGAGGAGGAAGCGGTGTCTCCTCACTCTTTGTGGTGAAGAGAAAAGAAGGCACGTCGTCATACTTTATGGAAGGATGGTGTTCTTAATTGTATGAAGAACTCTCCTACAAATTCTCCAGAGGTTTTCCCCACCCAAAATATTTTCCAACCAAAAATATAATAAATTCGTCTCATTTTATAACATTTCCATGTATTTTCAAATTAATTCACAATGTAAATTGAATTAATTATGGCATTAGGGTTGGAAACATAAATGGATGGGAGATGGAGAGGCTCCATTAATTAATTAATGGTAGAGTTAACTGTAACACCCCAAGCTTCCATGGTACGCTCCTCTCTGAATAATAGAGCAGCGTGTGTTGTACGCAACCTTGAGTTCTAACACACCGCGACCAATAAAAGTAGCAGTTATGAATAGTAATAACCACTTTTTTAAATTATATATATTTTATATTTCAAAATTTACTTCATTTTTGGATTCGTAATATCGAAATTAGCCTATGTTGAATTTTTGGTATTTTTCTGACAACTTCCAATTTTTTATGAATAGTTAAAAATACTTAAAAACAACTTTTTTAATCAAAATAATTTATAGTGATAACTTATACTATTGAGTGGTTTTAAATTATAATTATAATATATTTTTACTATTTTATCCAATGGTTTCATTAGAATTAATTTAACATTGAAATTGGACATAAACAATTGTCAATCTTTTGATATATATTGTTTCTTAAAAACACGCTATTTGTTGTGACAGTTGGATTTAATTATAAAATTAATTAATGAAACATATATGTTTGTAATTTTTTAAAATATACATCATTTTTGAATTTGGAATATCAATTATAGCTTAGGGTGAAATTTTGGCATTGTTCTGAAAAACTACAATTTTTGATGAATAGTGAAACCACTAAGTGGTAGTTAAATAACTGATCTTTTTCATTTAAATGAAATATTACCACTTATGTGATTTGATTTTGAAATATATGACATACATGGTTTTCATTAGGAAGTAAAATTTGGTTCAATGGGATTAAAATAATTTTTGGTGAATAGTAACTTTTAAGTTTAATTAATCGCGATTAAAGGTAATTAGTGAAATTTAAGGTAAAAATGATATTATAAAAATATGAAATGACCTTGAAACTTGTCCTAAACCTATTGTATGATTCATGGCCAACCAATAAAATACATTGGTCAACTTGGGGACCCCATGGAGCCACTTTGGTAGGAAAATGACATAAATAACATTTATTTAAAGTTAAAATAAAAATGTCACAAACATAAGTTGTTTTACTAAAATAATTTTTAAATGGGGTTATACAGGTCATATTTTTTACTATAAATATTAATTAGAAAGATAAAAATATTTCCTACATCATGATAATTTTTTTATAATTTTTAGACATTAAATAAATTAAATTATTTATGACACCATGATGATGCCGCGATTACCTCATTAATTAACGATTTAAATAAAATGGAAAGATAATGTAACATCCAAGGCTTAAACTTGTTAAAACCCTATTTTATGAGTATATTTCGAACCCTTATCACCATAGCCTCTAATTATTTAAGTTTGTGACCTTTAAAATCCGAAACTCATTATATAATAAAGTAACATTTCATTACTTTCCAAAAGTGCCCCTTCTCTCCTCTTATAAAAGGCCCCCACCACTACCACCTTACTCACACCTTCAAAGCCTTCTGGCTCAGCCACCCACTGCCCAAATACTCTCCCAACTTCCCTCTCTTACTCCTAGAAGCCTCACTTTGGGCATAATTCATCCCAAGGAAGCCTTTGGCTCAAATAAAAAAAGAGTTACCCGATTTTAAGGTAATGTCTTCTCTTATGTTATTTTGTTTTAATTTGCTTCTCCAACCCCCTAAACTCTTTTTATCCATTTATTTTGTAATAACAGCAGTATCCTCAATATACTATGATGTTTTTATAAGAAGTATTTGAGCTACACTTACACACACCTACATCTAATGGTTAAAGAACATACTGTTTCTTTGGATGATGAATTTCTTCCTCACGAAACGATGATTGTTCAACACTCATATAACACCTTAAAAGGTGTCCATTAAGATGTCACTATATTTATAAATAATATATAATATCTTCATGTTTTACTTAATGTTCTGTATTTTTCATTTATGGAATACCTTTATTGTTTCCATTATGGGTAAACACGATATTTTCATTTTAGGAAGTGCGGACTACCGCCCCCTCAAAGTGATTTGAATCGTTAATGCCATATATGGGATGTATAAAGGATAGATTAAATGATATTATATATGATATTATACTGGAATTATAATATACCTTTATATCATTATGATTTCATTAAATTCGAAATAGAAATGAAAGTAGCGTTCATGCGTACGTACGGCTTACCGTCTCCATGAATGGTGCATTTCATTTCTTACCTCTAAACATTATAGAATATTATAAATGCATGTATATAATGGATATATATGAGATATATGATATCTATATCATGAATATAATTGTGGATATAATGGATATTTCACCACATGAACAACTTGTAATTATAAGAAGTCTATTTTTGACTTAAGTACCAAAGATCGAAAAAATGACCGTTATTAACTTAAATAATTACATAATGTTCATAACATGGTAATAAGTGATATAAAAAGAATACTAAACATGAAAAAGGTTCTTAAGCAATTATAAATTAACTCTAGTTTATTATTCAGGAGGTTAAAGAACGGTCGAGTCAAGACGGACACAAGGTAAGGGAACATCTTAACCCAATTTCCATTCTTTGGGTTAATCTCCTACTTTCAAATTTTTTCATGATATTATTTTGTCCTATCTTGTATTTTTACTTTATTTATGTGTACATATAGTGGATACACATAATAGATCTATTTTATATTAAAAAATGATCTTTGTAAGGGACTTTTTCTCAATCTCCTTTCATTGAGGCATATTTTGTTTTATACATAACTTTCCATTATACGGTGCATAAACCCCTTTGACTTTTACTTTTATTCAAAAGGAATATTTTTATACGAAGCATTTTACTAAAAGACAAAAGGAAATTTTTCTTGTCGTATGTTTGCGGTGACAATGACTTCTTTGCCGCCATGACCATTATTTGAGTTTCTGCTTCCTCAGCAAGCCATAACTTTTTTAAAATGAATTAAAAAAAGAGAGGGATATTTATCTCAAATGTATGAAAATCCAGTGAAAATGTATACGTATTTAACGCAAGCTTAAAAATGTTTTCAGAAAACCCGACTCTCGAGTGTGGTAGACAGGAAGGGATTGGGTGTGGACCCATCATGGCCTGTAATTAGTCGAGCAGTCTCAGAATTAATTATTTTTTTCTCAGAAGCTTCCATAATGTTTTCAGAAAAACACTAAAGTATATTTGAGCAATTTTAAACGTAATTATATTCTAAAAAAATTGCATCGGTAGTTCTCATGAGACAAACTAGTGTCTTGGCATGAGGCCTTGACAAAATCGTATTGTAGACTTGGCACGAGGCCTTGGCTGCGTGGTTAAGATAGTCTGGCATTATGCATTCCATCATTATGAAAGTGGTTATTGATATTTCATGTGATTATTCGACTAGTAGAATATCCATGTTAGTAAGTAAATGAAATTATTTCATTTTACTTTTGCCATATTATGCTAAAGTTCAAGTTTAAAAGGCTTTTTTTAGTTATACATTGCCTTAAATGTTAATGTTTATTTATGAAAGCTTCCGCTATATTGTTATCCTTACTGAGAATCTGAACTCACCCCTTTAAATGTTTTAATTTTTCCAGGATGTGAACAAGTATATTATGAATGACCTGCAGGGATAATATAAGGGGATACGAAGAGAAGATGTTGTAGTTTTGTTTTACTTTATGATGTAATGTAAGACTTATGAATGTATCTAGTGTTTCCAAGGCTACTAAACTAATCGGTCTTTCGAGACTTGATCTTTTGTGATCATGCCAATGTTACGAAGTAATGCACCGACTCTGGGTAACTGGGGTCGGGGCGTTACAGTTGGTATCAGAGGCAGTTTAGTACTAACCTTGGAAGTTATATCTAGATAAACTCTGATTAGAGAACATATCCCAAAGATAGACTTTGAGGATTAGTATAGAAGAACTTCCTAGAATTTTGGTATTATAGAGATTTTGTGAGTTTTCTGAGCAATACATCCCTGTCTCGATACGAGAAGGTAGAGGCAGCTCTGGCACAGATGTACCTAGGGGTAAATCCCGAAAACACCGCTTTGAGCTAGACTTGAACGGGAACTGGTGCACGACAACGGGCCTTGCTGCACTCTTGGTTACGACACTCCCATGGGATATGCTTAGGATAATTCTCATTTTCTTTACAAACCACTATGAAGGGTTATGAGTATATACTTCCTCAAAGGAAACTTTTTTTTTTATGATTATGGATTATATCCATAAATAGTTCAATTAGTGTTAAGTGTTTTAAAATTATGGAATTATGTATTTTAATTCGTAAACTAATCTAGTTTATGCCATTGTTTAGAAATGGCGCCTAGTGGAAGGAATGGAAACCCTATCAATGCACTCAATCTGTGTAGGGATTTCCCTCCTGCTCAAGATAATTATTGTGGAGTTGGAGATACAACTGGTGTTGATCAACTTATTACCATACTGGGACAACTCACTCAGGTTATGAATAATAACCTTACTCGTATGGAGCACCCTGATCTACAACGTGGAGGATCAATGATAGACCGCTTCATGAGTCAAAAACCGCCAACATTTAATGGGGGTACAAATCCATTAGTAGTTGAGCAATGGATAAACTCCTTAGAGAAAATATTCCACACCTTGTAGAGTAGCGAAAGGGAGAAGGTTGTCATGGCAGTCTACCGCCTCACTGGAGATGCCGATCAATGGTGGTCATTGATTCAAAATACAAAGGAAGATGAAGAAGTATCAAGTATGGAATGGAGAGAGTTCAAAGATATTTTATTATAAAAATACTTTCCACATGACCATCGAGCAGATATGGAAAGGCAATTTCTGAGTCTGAGACAAAAGGAGGATGAGAATGTCGCAAAGTATGAGGCTAACTTTACAAGGTTAGCGAGGCATGCAACAGATTATATACGTAACCCAAGAAGTAATATTGATCGTTTCATTGATGGGTTAAAACCATTTCTCCGTCGAGCTTTAGTATCACAATCCTTCTCATCGTACGAAGATATTGTCTCGTGTGCAATCAAGACAGAAAAGGAATTCTCTAAGTCTTATGACAACAAAGTAAAGCAAGAGAAGAAGAGAACGGTGGAACAAGAGATGGATAAAGGGAAAAAGGGAAAGAAGGATTTTCCATTATGTGATAATTTTGGGAAGAATCACCCTGGTGCTTGCCTAAAAGGAATGGGATTTTGTTATAAATGTGGAGAAAAAGGTCACCAGGCTCGTGATTTCAAGGGAAAGAAAGAGGGTATCAATGTTGAATGCTACAATTGTAGGGAAATGGGGCATTATGAAAATTAATGTCCTAAGCATCAGGGAAACTTACCTCAGAAAAAGCCAAGGGATCAAGGACAATCTTATGTTGTTACTACAGTTGAAGTGGAATAATTAATGTATTGGTGCTTTTGGAAACGAGGATTATATTCTGGTTATAAGAATAATGTGATATATATAAGGATTGTACTGCAGTACTTGTTTTTTTCATTAAGTTTTTAATATGATGAAGGTAATCATATTTTAAGTATGTGACAATAAGAGAAACTTTACTTTGTTTGGGGAATCTGATGTTACAATTGATTTTGGAATTTAGAGACCTTTTAGAAAAGTCTGGACAGAGGTATTTTGGATAACTATATAGGTTGGAATGGATTAAGTTGAACCTTGGATAGTATTGTTTAAGGTTAAAACATTTATGAAGATTATTTTTGGAATATTATAACACTATAGTTTTAGGAAAAGGACAACCTGCAGGGTGGGGCATAACCCGTCGCGTCGGACAAAGCTGCAGGAATCGAACCTACAACCATAGTGCGACAGGCCTTTATTACCTACCACTAGCCTACAGGAAGTCCCTGGTTATTACAAAATAGTTTTCCTAATCTAAATGGTATTTGGCAATATTTAGAACCTTATACAATTAGGATAAATAGAATTTTTTTGAGTTTTGTTACCATTTGGAGTGAAAGATGGGTTTGTGGTAAACATTTATTAAAGAATGAAAGTCTACACGACAAGTAAGTATATTTCCTTACATTCTTAGTAAATATCTTAAATAAATTCCTCAACTTTATGAAAGGTAACTTAAAACAAAAACGTTGCCGGTTAACTTTTCCAACTGGGGATTCAATGACTGTTTAACCAATCACAAGTTTGTTATTTTCTTATGGTTAACTTTCTCCTAATCCAGTTTTCTACAACTCTCCATCAGACCTTGATGCTTTATTTTTCTTCCATATCCATATTTTCATAGAATCCTATTATGGGCTATCTCGGGTGACCTTTGTACTTATCTTTCTTTCCTTTAAAGTTATATTTTTATTAACCTTATTTCCGATGTGGGTTTTCCACAAAGGTATTTTCTATTTTCAACCTTTTATTTTCAAAGAAAAATTTCAAATTGCGAGGACGCAATTTATTGAAGGATGGGAGAATGTAATACCCCAAGCTTCCATGGTACGCTCCTCTTTGAATAATAGAGCAGCGTGTGTTGTAGGCAACCTCGAGTTCTAACACACCGTGACCAATAAAAGTAGCAGTTATGAATAGAAATAAATACTTTTTGAAATTATATATATTTTACATTTCATAATTGACTTCATTTTTGGATTCTTAATATCGAAATTAGCCTATGTTGAATTTTTGGTATTTTTCTGAGAACTTCCAATTTTTTATGAATAGTGAAAAATACTTAAAAACAACTTTTTTAAGAAAAATAAGTTATAGTGATAACATATACTATTGAGTGGTTTTAAATTATAATTAGAATATATTTTTACTATTTATCCAATGGTGGTCATTAGAATTAATTTAACATTGAAATTGGACATAAATAATTGTCAATCTTTTGATATATATTGTTTCTTAAAAACACGCTATTTGTTGTGACCATGGGAATTATTTATAAAATTAATTAATGAAACGTATATGTTTGGAATTCTGTAAAATAGACATCATTTTTGAATTTGGAATATCAATTTTAGCTTAGGGTGAAATTTTGGCATTGTTCTGAAAAACATCAATTTTTGATGAATAGTGAAACCACTAAGTGGTAGTTAAATAACTGATTTTTTTCATTTAAATGAAATATTACCACTTCTGTGATTTGATTTTCAAAAATCCGACATACATGGTTGTCATTAGGAAGTAAAATGTGGTTCAATGGGATTAAAATAATTTTTGGTGAATAGTAACTTTTAAGTTTAATTAATCGCGATTAAAGGTAATTAGTGAAATTTAAGGTAAAAATGATATTATAAAAATATTAAATGACCTTGAAACATGTCCTAAACCTATTGGATGAGTCATGGCCAACCAAGACAATACATGGGTCAACTTGGGGACCCCATGGAGCTACTTTGTTAGGAAAATGACATAAATAACTTTTATTTAAAGTTAAAATAAAAATGTCACAAACATATGTTGTTTTACTAAAACAATTTTTAAATGGGGTTATAAACGTCATATTTTTTACAATAAATATTCATTTGAAATCTAGAAAGATTTCCTAAATCATGATAATTTTTTTATAATTTTTAGACATTAAATAAATTAAATTATTTATGACACCATGATGATGTCGTGATTACCTCGTTAATTAATGATTTAAATAAAATGAAAAGATAATGTAAAATCCGAGGCTTACACTTGTCAAAAACCTATTGGATGAGTGGATTTATAACCCTTATCACCTTAGCCTCGAATTATATAAGTGTGGGACCTTTAAAATCCGAAACTCATTATATAATAAACTAACATTTCATTACTCTCCAAAACTGCCCCTTCTCTCCTCTTATAAAAGGCCCCCACCACTACCACCGTACTCACACCATCAAAGCCTTTTGGCTCGGCCAACCTCTACCCAAATACTCTCCCAAATTCCCACTATTACTCCAAGAAGCCTCACTTTGGGCATAATTCATCCCAAGGAAGCCTTTGGCTCAAATCAAAAAAGAGTTACCGGATTTTAAGGTAATGTCTTCTCTTTTGTTATTTTGTTTTAATATGATTCTACAACCCCCTAAACTCTTTTTATCCATTTATTTTGTAATAACACCAGTATCCTCAGTATACTAGGATGTTGTTATAAGAATTATTAGAGCTACACTTACACACACCTACATCTAATGGTTAAAGAACATATTGTTTCTGTGGATGGCGAATTTCTGCATCACGAAACGATGATTGTTCAACACTCATATAACACCTTCAAAGGTGGCCATTAAGATGTCACTCTATTTATACATAATATATAATATGTTTATGTTTAACTTAAGGTTCTTTATTTTTCATTTATGGTATACCTTTATTGTTTCCATTATGGTTAAACGCGATATTTTCATTTTAGGAAGTGCAGACTACCGCCCCCTCAAAGTGATTTGAATCGTTAATGCCATATGTGGGATGTATAAAGGATGGATTAAATGATATTATATATGATATTATACTGGAATTATAATATATCATTATATCATTATGATTTCATTAAATACGAAATAGAAATGAAAGTAGCGTTCATGCGTACGTACGGCTTACCGTCTCCATGAATGGTGCATTTCATTTCTTACCTCTAAACATTATGAAATATTATAAATGCATGTATATACTGGATATATATGAGATATATGATATCTATATCATGAATATAATTCTGGATATAATGAATATTTCACCACATGAACAACTTGTAATTATAAGAAGTCTATTTTTGACTCAAGTACCAAAGATCGACAAAACGACCGTTATTAACTTAAATAATTACATAATGTTCATAACATGGTAATAAGTGATATAAAAAGAATAATAAACATGAAAAAGTTTATTATGCAATTATAAATTAACTCTAGTTTATTATTCAGGAGGTTAAATAAT
Source organism: Viscum album (assembly GCA_963277665.1). Taxonomy (NCBI): domain Eukaryota; kingdom Viridiplantae; phylum Streptophyta; class Magnoliopsida; order Santalales; family Viscaceae; genus Viscum; species Viscum album. Next base: position 1,833,510,886 of record OY728151.1, read on the forward strand.
GGTCGAGTCAAGACGGACACAAGGTAAGGGAACTTCTTAACCCAATTTCCATTCTTTGGGTTAATCTCCTACTTTCAAATTATGTCATGATATTATTATGTCCTATCTTTTATTTTTACTTTATTTATGTGTACATATATTGAACACACATAATAGATCTATTTTATTTAAAAAATGATCTTTGTAAAGGACTTCATCTCAATCTCCTTTCATTGAGGAATATTTTTTTTATACAAAACATTCCATTATACGGTGCATAAACCCCTTTGACTTTTACTTTTATTCAAAAGGAATATTTTTATACGAAGCATTTTACTAAACGACAAAAAGCAATTTTTCTTGTCGTATGTTTGCGGCGGCAATGACTTCTTCTCCGCCATGACCATTATTTGAGTTTTTGCTTCCTCTCTAAGCCATAACTTTTTTAAAATGAATTAAAAAAAAGAGGGATATTTCTCTCAAATGTATGAAAATCCAGTGAAAATGTATACGTATTTAACACAAGCTTTAAAATGTTTTCAGAAAACCCGACTCTCGAGTGTGGTAGACAGGAAGGGATTGGGCGTGGACCCATCATGGCCTGTAATTAGTCAAGCAGTCTCAGAATTAGTTATTTTGTTTTCTGAAGCTTGCATAATGTTTTAAAAAAAACACTGGAGTATATTTGAGAAATTTTAAACGTAATTATATTCTAAAAAAATTGCATCGGTAGGTATCATGAGACAAACTAGTGTCTTGGCACGAGGCCTTGACAAAATCTTATTGTAGACTTGGCACGAGGCCTTGGCTACGTGGTTATGATAGTCTGGCATTTTGAATTCTATCATTATGAAAGTGGTTATTGATATTTCATGTGATTATTCAACTAGTAGAATATCCATGTGAGTAAGTAAATGGAATTATTTCATTTTACTTTTTCCATATTATTCTAAAGTTCAAGTTTAAAAGGCTTTTGTTTTAGTTATACATTGCCTTAAATGTTAATGTTTATTTATGAAAGTTTTCGCTATATTTCTATCCTTACTGTGCATCTGAGCTCACCCCTTTCAATGTTTTAATTTTTCTAGGATGTGAAGAAGTATATTATGAATGACATGCAGGGATAATATAAGGGGATATGAAGAGAAGATGTTGTAGTTTTATTTTACTTTGTAATGTAATGTAAGACTTATGAATGTATCTAGTGTTTCCAAGGCTACTAAACTAATCGGTCTTTCGAGACTTGATCTTTTGTGATCATGCCAATGTTACGAAGTAATGCACCGACTCTGGGTAACTGGGGTCGGGGCGTTACATCAACAAAAATAATGAAATAGGGTGTTAATGGGGGAGTTCAAGGGATTTATAGGGAGATGAAAAGTTTAGGGCACGTGTGGGATCCACCCCACAAATATCCTCTCATGGGAAGATATGTGGGTGTGGGCCCCACCTATAACTCCCCTTGGGAGGAAATAACTAACATAGATAAAATAAAATTGTAAAGACCCGGAAATTTCAAGGAAATTTTTTTCTTAATTTACTTTGGAGTTTTACAAGAATACAGTTTCTGACGGCACCTGATTCCAGGGCCCGGTGTGCCCGGAATAAATTTCCGAAGTTTAGCTCGGGTACGTTCAGTGAACGAACGAGCGGGAATTCCTATCTTTTGAACCAGTGCTCGGAATTGAAATCCGATGACACCAATGAACTCGCAACGCCGGTAATCGCTTAAGAGAACCTTTACCGTAGTTGCCTTTGTGCGGGAGAAGAAGTTAATTAATCGGGTTTAATTGAAAAGTAAATAAAATTGTTGGATCAATATTATTTCATGTCAAGGTGGTTAACTTCTCCCATGGGAAGTTGGTGGTGGGGCCCACATCCATCCAACTTCCCATGTGTGGATAATTGAAAGGGTGGGTCCCACACGAACCCCCCACCTTTTCAAATACCTTAACTCCTCTTAACCCCTCACCTTCCTAACTCCCCATTAACTCACTTTCATTAATTTTTTTGACAACTTTTTATAATTAATAAGGTGAGTTACTTAATTTCAAACTCTTGAAATTCAAATGGTTAGGATGTGTTAATAAAATTAAGACTTGGTCTTATTTTATTTTTGTTAGAGTTTTTGTCACTTTGAGAGGTTTGTGAAGCGTGAAGTCTTCGTCTTCTTCAACCTTGACGAAGAACACGAAGAACACCGTCTTCAACGAAGAACATCTCCGCCAAAGAACGCGACGCCTTCTTCCAACGACGTTTCCTCTTCGAACGCACCTCGACGACAATAGAATCGTCGTTCTTTTTCCGCGACGCCCGACCTCCGCGACGCTCGTCTTCCGCGGCTCAATTGACGTGCACCGTTCCTGAACCGAGGTAGGGAATTGTTTATGAAATATTAATGAACCCCATGCTACTTCCTTCTAAATCAAAGAACGCAGATCAAATAAACATTAATTTGATCTGCAAAGATTATGTTGCGGGTTGGGATTTTATTTTGGTTTTCTCTTACCTTTTGAGAAAAGAACGACGAGCGCGGACCAACCAATTCCGGGTTGATCCGCGGATCGTTCGTACATGTGGATCGATGTATGGGTTTTATTTATTTATTTGATTCGTGAATACCAACTTTATGATCTTCATGGATTTAAACCATTTGTTATCGAATAACGCGAGGGGGTCGGACCGCACAAACACGGCCGACCCTCCTCCTTAATTTCGTGATGGTTCCTTTGTGGTTGGTACGGGAAGGCGTGGTGCCGTCGCACCACACGGTTTCATGCGGAAGGATATGCGCGGCGTCGTCGCGATGTCGTCGCGCCGTGTTGAAGAAAACCAAAGAACCGCGGTCGGAGTCGGGCCGCGGCGAAGGGGCGCGGCACCATCGGGTCGCGCTGGAAAACTACAAAGACGACGCTATTCGTTTTGACGTCCAGATTGACGGGCGACGACGAAGTAGGACGTTTTGGCATTTGAATCCCTTTGCAGTGAAGGTGGGGTCCCGGGGGGACCATAGGCGGAGACGGTAGGAGAAACGGACCACCAGAGCGCGTCTGGTGGTCTGTGGAAGGCGACGGCGGCGTGCCGGCGCGGTGGCGCCAGCGACCGGCGGCGGCGGCGGTTACCGTCGGCGTCAATCAACGGCGAATGGCGGGGGGGGGGGGCGCGCGCACCCCCGCCGCTCTGCGGCAACCACCCTCCCGCGGCCGGCCCGACCCAGGGGGGTCGGGCCGGGTCGGCCCGGGCCCAGACCCCCAGTTTTCGGACCACTTTCGGTCAAATGCCCATATCTTGAGCTATAGAACTCCGATTGACGCGTCGTTAGTTGCGTAGCGATCCTTGGAACGAGATGGATTTTTCAGTATATCGCACTCAAGGCTTCGTAATACTTTGAGTTCGGCCAGGTTGGTTCGTACACGAAACCAACCGGGCCCTCGGAGCGGAAACGCTCATATCTTGACTCTAGACGTCCGATTGACGTGCCGTCGACTTGGCTTAGTTCCTCTTAGTGAGACGGATCTTTTCACATACTCCGCCCGGGGTTTGGATGCAGGTGGAGTACAGTCGAGTTGGTTTTTCCTTAAAAACCAACCGGGCCCCGGGAACGAAAAAGCCAATAACTCTCAGACCGGGCGTCCGATTGACGCACCGTCTGTTGCGTTGAGTTCCTGTTGACGATACAGAACTTTTGGATACATCAACTTCGGACTATGTGACAGTTGGTGTATCAGCCTCTCGGCTCGTGGAGCGGACCCTCCCGAACGAGCTTGCTGTGTGCGGGAACCCTAGTACTGGCTGCGACTGCGACTTCGACGACGACTGTGCAGAGATCCTCGGTGGATTCGACGGCGACGACTACAACACACAGCGATCCTACGGCGGTCAGTGCTACAGATCCTATGTGGGTCCGATCCTGTGTGGGTCTTTGCGGGGATTAGTACCTATCGATACTTTGTGAATCTGATAGCTTAGATGATTCAGTACTGGTCTTGTATCCTATGTGGGTCCCAGTATAGATGAATCAATGAAGACAACTGGTCTTGTATCCTATGTGGTACCTCGCTGTGCTGGTCTTGTATCCGATGTGGGTCCCAGCTTAGATGATTCAATACTGGTCTTGTATCCTATGTGGGTCCCAGTATAGATGAATCAATGAAGACAACTGGTCTTGTATCCTATGTGGGTCCTAGCTGTGCTGGTATTGTATCCTATGTGGGTCCCAGCTTAGATGATTCAGTACTGGTCTTGTATCCTATGTGGGTCCCAGTATAGATGAATCAATGAAGACAGCTGGTCTTGTATCCTATGTGGGTCCTAGCTGTGCTGGTCTTGTATCCTATGTGGGTCCCTGCTTAGATGATTCAATACTGGTCTTGTATCCTATGTGGGTCCCAGTATAGATGAATCAACGAAGACAACTAGTCTTGTATCCTATGTGGGTCCTAGCTGTGCTGGTCTTGTATCCTATCTGGGTCCCAGCTTAGATGATTCAATACTGGTCTTGTATCCTATGTGGGTCCCACTATAGATGAATCAATGAAGACAGCTGGTCTTGTATCCTATGTGGGTCCTAGCTGTGATGGTCTTGTATCCTATGTGGGTCCTAGCTTAGATGATTCAATACTGGTCTTGTATCCTATGTGGGTCCCAGCTTAGATGATTCAGTAACTATATCTGATCATCTCTTTCACCTTTTCGATGATGTATACCTGTGTGAGCTGAAACATGTTTTTCCTTTCCTGTGTGGAATATGATTTGCTTTCCTGTGTGGACTGGGATGTAATTGGGTTTTGTGGTTGGAACGTGTTGGAATTGATGACTTAGGTATATGTATGGGCATATACCTAAGCAGTGTCGGTTGTTACTTCGTGATTGTATCTTTCCTTTTTGGTTTAACATTTTTGGATTTTGGGAGACCTTCGGAGGTCTCGGGGTCCCTACTCAGTAGTTTATACTCACCCCTTCACGGGCTATGCCCGCACTACGTCGTGTTGGTTGTAGACGACGGACAGCATTGATCGTGGTTGAGGCTTGCAGAGTAGGACGGTACCTGGAGGTGGACCCCTGGGCAGAACGTACTCCGAGCGGATGGCGGGACCCGAGGAGCAGTGGAGCTATCTGTACCCACCCTTTAGGTGGGATTTCTAGTGGATGGCCCAACGCTGCGGCTTTTCTTTTCAGTTTTTGTTTTCCCCTTTCAGTTGTACTTTACAGTTGGTCTTGTATTTCCGTCCCCTTTTACTTTCAGCACAGCTTGTTACAGTTTTTACTTAGTGTTTACTCTTTCCGCTTGCTTACTCTGTGATGGTTGTTTACTTTACAAAGGCAATGTCTTCCCTGTTTATCGGGATTTACGCCTTGGTGCTAGTCGCCAGCCCCTGGCCTATGGAAGGCGGGCTTGGGGTAGTCACGGCACGAGCCCCGAGGACGGGTCGTGACAAATTGGTATCAGAGGAGGAACCCAGCCTTAAGTGCGGTGCACTGCCTGGATTGAGATGTAGGGCCCACAACGAGGGCGTTGTGCTCTAAAGGGGGGGTGATTGTAACATCCTCAAATGATAAAGGGTTAAATGACTAAATGATAAGACTCATGCCAACAAGGTGCACCTTCCTTTTTGGGAGCCTACCTGGTTAGAACTCCACAGTTAAGCGTGCTTGGCCTGGAGTAGTGATCAGGATGGGTGACCTTCTGGGAAGTTTCCCAGGGTGTGTGTGAGTGAGGACAAAGCACACTGAAAAGGACAAGTGTTGGCCTGTGGGGACGGTCATTAGTCAGATAACCCTTTCAGACATGTGGGTGGACCCTAGGGTGGGCCCCACGTGTCTGTGGGGCAACTGGGGGTACCTGGTGGGCAAGGACCCGACGGTCATGTTAAGGCGGGGTGTATGTGCTGTCACCAGGACCCGATTGGCCAAATTGGTATCAGAGGAGTTCGGTTCTACCACAGACTCTGATCTTTCTTCTATGTAAAGCAATAGTGTTAAGCGTATTGAGTGTGGTTATCTGTTCAGGGAGTCCATTGTTGGTGCGATGGCCGACGTATACACCAGGACCCTGACTTCTGATTTACGACTTAATGCACGAAAACATTGATTGCATGTGTGTTTCAAGTTTTCTTTGTGATTACTTGTGTCAGATCACCAGGTATAAGACGTAGATCGTGTCGCATCTGTTCAGGATGTCTCCACGCAGACAGTCAGTTGGAGTTCCGAGAGAGTACTCGATGACGGCTCACCGAGCGACGAGGCTCTGCTACAAGGCCCTTTTTACTATGTTGGCACCCTTGGGTGGTGTACCAGTAGCACCACCACCTGTTGGGCAGCAGATTCCAACAGCTATACTAGCAAACTATGCACGCTGGCAAAGCACGTTGCACGAGTTCCAGCAGTACAGGCCTCCGAGGTTACGAGGCGAGACAGATTCCCAGACCGCAGAGCAGTGGCTAGAGGTGATTTGTAGAGTTTTCCGCCTAGCTGAGACATCAGTAGAGTGGATGGTGGACTTGGCCACTAGTTTTTTTTCCATTGAATGACCATGAGGATGGTCCGCATAGTGATGAGGCTTCGGTAAGTGGACCGATGCCTGAGATAGTGCCTTTGAGTAGTGTGTCAGCTATACATCACTACCTGTTGGTCAACAGTCACAACCGGCGGTACCGGTAGGTGACACATGTAGGCTTACTGCCTTACATGTGTTCTAACTTCAGATACCCTCAAGATCTGAGGTGAACCTGACTCATAGGCGACTGAGGACTCGCTTGAGGAGGTGTCCGAGAGTTTTCTAGAGCTTTTACAGTTTCGGCAGGACGACGTGTTTATAGCTGAGAATTCATCGAGGTGTACCAAACATACCGGGTACTCGATGAATGCATTTCGATCAGTGCAATAGAGCACGGACCTTTGAGTGTGGTTTGTTTAAGGACTTCCTAGCTAGAACCTTTTCTCTATGCATTCCTACTTAGGCTAGGGTGCTAGAAGGAGCCTTTGTGGTTGAGAATTCATTGCTGATCGAATACAGCCAGAGAATGTTAAAAGTTTGGAAAGCAGAAAACTGACGCTAGTCTCGGAGACTTGGGCATGTAAAAATTTTCAACTAGAGGAAATGTTAAGGAAAGATGAATTTGCAGAGCATCATACATGGAGGCAGAGCTAGGAGAGCAGCTTGTGGTGGTGTACATTTCAACATATTACCATCACCTGCCTTTGTAGTCCCCGCTAGACTCGGGAAGTTGGAGAGTAGGGGAAGAGATTATCTACTTGCGGTCAAGGAGTGCAACCAAAAAGGGCTCTAAGGATGATTCGAAGTGCGGACTTTGTCTTCTACTAGCTTTCGTAGCCACAGACATCGAAACGAATCATCCCTTCCATGAATCTAGTCCCAGACCTAGAGTTTCCGGTTAAGCCGTTGACTTGACCCTCACGTCTGGAGATACCTTTGGGAGGAGACTCGATAGTCACACTTACGCCGACGGTGTGATCTGACCCTTGAGGCGAGAGTCTCGGTTGGGACCTCTTGGTGGCAGCGTAGAGGCCTTATGAAGTTTGTTTGAATATGAATTTGGCAATCACTATTCATACTCAAATTGACGGTATTAGGAAAACGTCGGGATGGGTTTTCCTTGGTCGGCGAAAAAGAAAACCGTGGGCAGCACAAGTTAAACTCATGCACGGGAGGGTGCGACCGATCACTCTTGAGACGACCAACCTTACCCTCGTGGCAGCAGTCGTTTTGAGTTTCAGTTCTAACAGGAATTGGAGACCTTTTTAGTTTAAGGATGACGATCACGTTCTTATACGGGTGTCACCTCGGCGAGGATTACGGAGATTTGGCCAAGGTGGCAAGTTGTCTCCATGCTTCATCGGACCCTTCCAGGTCCTCATCAGGATTGGTGAGGTGGCTTACCGCCTAGCTCTACCGCCTTTGTATCCCTAGTTTGTGTTGAAGCTTTACGGGGACGTAAAGCCCTGTGGTGGGAGTAATGTAAAGACCTGGAAATTTTAAGGAAATTTTTTTCTTAATTTACTTTGAAATTTTACAAGAACGCAGTTTCTGACGGCACCTGATTCAGAGACCCTGTGTGCCCGGAATAAATTTCCGAAGTTTAGCTCGGGTAGGTTCAGTGAACGAACGAGCGGGAATTCCTATCTTTTGAACCAGTGCTCGGAATTGAAATTTGATGACACCAATGAACTCGCAATGCCGGTAATCACTTAAGAGAACCTTTACCATAGTTGCGTTTGTGAGGGAGAAGAAGTTAATTAATGGGGTTTAATTGAAAAGTAAATAAAATTGTTGGATCAATTTTATTTCATATCAAGGTGGTTAACTTCTCCCATGGGAAGTAGGTGGTGGGGCCCACATCCACCCAACTTCCCATGTGTGGATTATTGAAAGGGTGGGGCCCACACGAACCCCCCACCTTTTCAAATCCCTTAACTCCTCTTAACCCCTCACCTTCCTAACTCCCCATTAACTCACTTTCATTAATTTTTTTTGACAACTTGTTATAATTAATAAGGTGAGTTACTTAATTTCAAACTCTTGAAATTCAAATGGTTAGGATGTGTTAATAAAATTAATACTTGGTCTTATTTTATTTTTGTTAGAGTTTTTGTCACTTTGAGAGGTTTGGGAAGCGTGAAGTCTTCTTCTTCTTCAACCTCGACGAAGAACACGAAGAACACCGTCTTCAACGAAGAACATCTCCGCCGAAGAATGCGACGTCTTCTTCCAACGACGTTTCCTCTTTGAACTCACCTCGACGACAACAGAATCAACATTCATTTTCCGCGACGCCCGACCTCTGCGACGCTCGTCTTCCGCGACTCAATTGACGTGCATCGTTCCTGAACCGAGGTAGGGAATTGTTTATGAAATATTAATGAACCCCATGCTACTTCCTTCTAAATCAAAGAACGCGGATCAAATAAACATTAATTTGATCCGCAATGATTATGTTGCGGGTTGGGATTTTATTTTGGTATTCTCTTACCTTTTGAGAAAAGAACGATGAGCGCGGACCAACCAATTCCGGGTTGATCCGCGGATCGTTCGTACATGTGGATCGATGTAGGGGTTTTATTTATTTATTTGATTCGTGAATACCAACTTGATGATCTTCGTGGATTTAAACCATTTGTTATCGAATAACGCGAGGGGGTCGGACCGCACAAACACGGCCGACCCTCCTCCTTAATTTCATGATGGTTCCTTTGTGGTTGTTACGGGAAGGCGTGGTGTCGTCGCACCACGCGGTTTCATGCGGAAGGATATGCGTAGCGCCGTCTTGCCGCGCCGTGGAAGGAAGTTTAAGAACGTGATTCCGTCGCGCCACGTCGAAAAAAAACCAAAAAATCGCAGTCGTAGTCGGGCCGCAACGAAGGGGCGCGGCGCCATCGGGTCACGCTGGAAAACTACAAAGACGACGCTATTCGTTTTGACATGCGGATTGACGGGCGACGACGAAGCAGGCCGTTTTGGCGTCTGAATCCCTTCGCAGTGAAGGTGGGGTCCCGGGGGGACCACAGACGGAGACAGCAGGAGAAACGGACCACCGGAGCACGTCTGGTGGTCCGCGGAAGGCGGCGGCGGCGCGCCGCCGGAAGTTGTCGGCGGTGGTTGCCACCTGCTTCAATCATCGGCGAAGGGGGGGGCACCCCCGCCGCTCCGCGGCCGGCCGGTCGGGCCTGACCTGACCGAGCCGGACCAGGTCGGGCCCAGACGGGTCGGACCCGGGTCGGGTCGACCTGGTTCGGGTCGACCTGGTTCTGGCCGACCCAGGGGGGGTCGAGTCGGGTCGGCCCGTGCCTAGACCCCCCGTTTTCGGACCAATTTCGGTCAAATGACCATATCTTGAGCTGTAGACCTCCGATTGATGCGTCGTTAGTTTTGTAGCGATCCTTGGAACGAGACGGTAGTTTCAGTATATTTCACTCAAGGTTTCGGAATACTTTGAGTTCGGCCGGGATGGTTCGTACACGAAACCAACTGGGCCCTCGGAGCGGAAACGCTCATATCTTGAACTCCGGATGTCCGATTGACGTGCTGTCGACTTGGTTGAGTTCCTCTTAGTGAGACGGATCTTTTGGCATACTCCGCCTGGGGTTTGGACGTAGGTGGAGTATGGTCGGGTTGGTTTTGCCTTAAAAACCAATCGGGCCCCTGGAACGAAAAAGCCAATAACTCTCAGACCGGGCGTCCGATTGACGCGCCGTATGTTGCGTTGAGTGCCTGTTGACGATACTGAACTTTTGGATACATCAGCTTCGGACTATGTGACAGTTGATGTATCAGCCTCTCAGCTCATCGAGCGGACCCTCCTGAACGAGCTTGCTGTGTGCGGGAACCCTAGTGCTTGCTGCGACTGCGACTTCGACGACGACTGTCCAGAGATCCTCAATGGATTCGACGGCGACGACTACAGTACACAGCGATCCTACGGGGGTCAGTGCTACAGATCCTGTGTGGGTTCGATCCTGTGTGGGCCTTTGCGGGGATTAGTACCTATTGATCCTTTGTGGATCTGACAGCTTAGATGATTCAGTACTGGTCTTGTATCCTATGTGGGTCCCAGTATAGATGAATCAATGAAGACAATTGGTCTTGTATCCTATGTGGGTCCTAGCTGTGCTGGTCTTGTATCCTATGTGGGTCCCAGTTTAGATGATTCAATACTGGTCTTGTATCCTATGTGGGTCCCAGTATAGATGAATCAATGAAGACAGTTGGTCGTGTATCCTATGTGGGTCCTAGCTGTGCTGGTCTTGTATTTTATGTGGGTCCCAGCGTAGATGATTCAGTATTGGTCTTGTATCCTATGTCGGTCCCAGTATAGATGAATCAATGAAGACAGCTGGTCTTGTATCCTACGTGGGTCCTAGCTGTGCTGGTCTTGTATCCTATGCGGGCCCCAGCATAGATTATTCAATACTGGTCTTGTATCCTATGTGGGTCCCAGTATAGATGAATCAATGAAGACAACTGGTCTTGTATCCTATGTGGGTCCTAGTTGTGCTGGTCTTGTATCCTATGTGGGTCCCAGCTTAGATGATTCAATACTGGTCTTGTATCCTATGTGGGTCCCAGTATAGATGAATCAATGAAGACAGCTGGCCTTGTATCCTATGTGGGTCCTTGATGTGCTGGTCTTGTATCCTATGTGGGTCCCATCTTAGATGATTCAATACTGGTCTTGTATCCTATGTGGGTCCCTGTATAGATAAATCGATGAAGACAACTGTTCTTGTATCCTATGTGGGTCCTAGCTGTGCTGGTCTTGTATCCTATGTGGGTCCCAGCTTAGATGATTCAGTAACTATATCTGATCATCTCTTTCACCTTTTCGATGATGTATACCTGTGTGAGTTGAAACCTCTTTTTGCTTTCCTGTGTGGAATATGATTTGCTTTCCTGTGTGGACTGGGATGTACTTGGGTTTTGTGGTTGGAACGTGTTGGAATTTGTCGCAATCCACCCTCGGGGCCCGTGTCGTGACTACCCCAAGCCCGCCTTCCATAGGCCAGGGGCTGGCGACTAGCACCAAGGCGTAAATCCCAACAAAAAGGGAAGGCATTGCCTTTGAAAAGTAAACAAGCACCACAGCGTAAGCAAGCGGAAAGTAAACACTAAGTAAAAACTGTACAAGCTGTGCTGAAAGTAAAAGGGGCCGGAAATACAAGCCCAACTGTAAAGTACAACTGAAAAGAAAGACAGCAACTATAAAGGGAAAACTGCAGCGTCGAGCCATCCTCTGGAAATCCCACCTAAAGGGTGGGTACAGATAGCCTCCACTGCTCCTCGGGTCCACCTGACCACTCCGAGTACGTCCCGCCCAGTGGTCCACCTCCAGGTATCATCCTGCTCTGCAAGCCCCAGCCACGATCAACGTTGTCCGTCATCTGCAACCAACACAACGTACTGCGGGCATAGCCTGTGCAGGGTTGAGTATAACGATACTCAGTAGGGACCCCGAGACCCTCAAGGTCTCACTAAAACCAACAAGGATAACCATAATAAGATCTCAACAGATAACCTCTACTTAGATATATGCCCATACATATACCTAAGTTATCAAGTAACCCATCTCAATCATGAGGCAAACACAAGGTCAAACGTCTCAGCTCAAACAAGGATTTTCATCATCGAAACAGTAACTGCTGAAGAGCTCCGTCTCTGGAGTGTACGGTGGTCCTGTCACAACTCTGAGGTACTGCTCACTAACTTAAGACTGTTGTAGTACTCCACCTATCGAGTATTGCGGGCCAGCCGCTACCACCAAGAGCTCCCATGTGCCGCTACAACCAAGCGCACCACTGTCGTGGGTCTTCCGCTACAACCAAGCGCTCTCATGTGCCGCTACAACCAAGCGCACCTCTGTCGTGGGTCTGCCGCTACAACCAAGCGCTCTCATGTGCTGCTACAACCAAGCGCACCTCTGTCGTGGGTCTGCCGCTACAACCAAGCTCTCCCATGTGCCGCTACAACCAAGCGCACCTCTGTCGTGGGTCTGCCGCTACAACCAAGAACTCCCATGTGCCGCTACAACCAAGCGCACCTCTGTCGTGGGTCTGCCGCTACAACCATGTGCTCCCATGTGCCGCTACAACCAAGCGCACCACTCTCGTGGGTCTGCCGCTACAACCAAGCACACCTCTGTAACACACCGAGTCGTTCGATCAGCAGTCGTCGGGTCTCAGTCAGCTACACGGTCTTCGTGCTCCGCCCGCTCGTCTCCGGGAGGGTCCGCTCCATGATCTACTGGTCGATACTCCAAGTATCAAAAATTCCCACAAGGAAGTATCTCAAAGGACCACCTCGTCATAGGGGTCTCAACGCAACAGACGGCGCGTCAATCGGACGCCCGGTCTGTGAGTTATTAGTCTTTTCGTCCCAGGGGCCCGGTTGGTTTCGTGTGCGAACCAATCCGGCCGTAACTCAACTATACCCCCGAACACTCATAGGGTATACTCATAGGGACCGTTTTTCAACGTGATCACCAACGCCGCTAACGGTTCGTCAAACGGCCGTCTGGTCTGAAAGATATCAGCTTTTCCGTTCCAGGGGCCCGATTGGATTTCGATGCGATCCAACCCGGCCACTATCCAACTATATCCAAATCTCGGTGAAGGATTCCAAAAGTTCTGTATCTTCAAAAGGAACTCAACGCAACAGACGGCGCGTCAATCGGACGCCCGGTCTGAGATTTTTTGGCTTTTTCGTTCCAGGGGCCCGGTTGGATTTCGGTGCGATCCAACCCGACCGCACTCTGTCAGAATCCAAACCTCGAGCGGAGTAAGTCAAAAGATCCGTCTCACTTAGAGGAATTAAACGAAACAGACGGCGCGTCAATCGGACGCCCGGTCTGTTATTCATTGGCCTTTCCGTCTCACACCCACCCTGGGAAACTTCCTAGGAGGTCACCTATCCTGATCACTACTCTTGGCCAAGCACGCTTAACTATGGAGTTTTAACCACGTAGGATCCCGAAAAGGAAGGTGCACCTTGAGTATAGTATACCGAAACGACCATCTCGATCCAAGGATCGTGTTGCCGCTGACGGCGAATTGTTTAGAGGCCCGTAGCCCAAGATACAGGAATTTGAACGAAAACCGTCCGAAGACGGAGGGGTATGGGCCCGGGCCGACCGGCCCGACCCACCCCCCCCCCCCCCCCGAGAGTCGGCCGAACCGGGTCGACCCGACCCGGTCCGGTGCGGCCAGGGCGCGGCCCGGCCGGTCGGACCGGCCTGGCCCGGTTCGGCCGAGCGGCCTGGTGGTGCCGCGGCCCCCCGCGTGGGGCCGCGCTGTGTCATGGATGCGGCTTCAGCCGCGTCCGAGGGCACCGGACCCGCGCGGTCGCGGGTCCGCGGGTGCCGCCGCCGCCGCTCTCGGCTCCCGGCGCCACCGCTCCCGGCTGCCGGCGCCGCCGTGCCGGCGACCCGCGCCGCCGACGAGTTCCGCGGGCCACCAGGATCACTCCGGTGGTCCGATTCTCTTCCTGTCTGCGCCATTGCTCCTCCCGGGACTCGTTCTTCACTGCGGGATCGTCAAACATCCGTTGCGGCACGTTCCGTCGTCGCCCGCCAAATCCGCACAAAATGAAGAACGACGGAGAGTCGTCAGGCCGTGTTCGTTTGGCCCGCACCCTCCACGTTAGAGATAAACAACCGGGAGAATATAAAATGTTCAACACATGAACCAACAATTTTAATAAAATAAAATTGTTTCTTTGATTCCGGTTCTTTAATTTTTAAAGAACGTTCACGAGAATATAAAGAGGGGTATTCCAAATCATAAAAATCCCTACCTCGCTGGACGTCGTGCGTGAGTGTTCTTCGCGGAAATTACTCGTCGCGGAAGGTGGAGATCGTCGCATCGTCGCGGGAGGGCGTCGCGTCTTCACGAAACACGGCGTTGAGTCGGCGAACTCAACGCACCATGAAACAACAATTTTAAATTAATTAATTAAATCCGTGTTTTGGTTAAGAACCACGAAGGAGATAAAAAGGAAGGTCTGAGACTCTTACCTCAAGCAGCCGATCGAAGATCCGTCGCGGAGGAAGAGACGTCGCAGAAGAACGTTGTCGGCGTCGCGGATCACGGCGTCGCGTCGTCGATTTCCGGGTTCGGCGTTCTTCGCGTTCTTCGCGTTCTTCGCGTTCTTCGCGAAAGAGGCTGAAGGTTCAAGGATCCTTTCTCAACGAGTAATCCTCCAAAAGAAAAAGGTTGGTCGTATTTTATTATTATGCCAACACACGAAAAAGGGTAAGTAACGACCCATCAATTTGTTGAATTAATTCAACGAAAGAAACAGCTCATTTAATTTACGAAATAAACCGCCCAATTAAATGGTCTGTTAAGAATTTAGAAAACGCGTCAGTTGACTTTCATAATGACGGGTTTTCGCGGGTGCGTTACTTAGCGGAAAGAAACGGCGGGGCTCGTGCGGGCCCCACCTCACAAATATCTTACAAAGGGGGTAGGATATTTCTGGATAGCATCCTATCCGGTTCAACTCAGTTCAAGCCGCCTTTAATTGGCTTCCAAGTGGCTTAAGTGAAATAAAATAAAGTTGTCGAAAAATTATTTTATTTCTTAACTTTAAGCCCGAAAATTAAAAACCACACCCGAGAAAACGCAACTCCGAAAGAGGCGTTTCTAAGCGAATATCGGCGCTGCGATTTCATCGATTCTCTCAGAATTCGATTCCATGCACCGATTCAAAAGTTAGAAAAGCTCACTCGTCCGTTCACTGAAAGTACCCGAGCCAAACTTCGGAAAATGATTCTGGGCACACCGGGCCTCGGAATCAGGCGCCGTCAGAAACTGCGTTCTTGTAAAATTCTAAAGAAAATTAAGAAAAAAATTTCCTTGAATTTTACGGGTCTTTACATTACTCCCACCACAGGTCTTTACGTCCCCGTAAAGCTTCACCACAAACTAGGGATACAAAGGCGGTACTGAGCACGCATCTGAGCCTCCCGCTCCCAAGTGCTCTCTTGGAGGTTCTCGTGCTACTATCTGAAGTGAACTAGAGGAATCGATCATCCACGTAGGACCTTCTCCTATCGATTCTCAATCTCCACTGGGACCTCCGAAAACATCGCCCCATCATCAAAGACCATCTCCCCATGGTCAAAGATTTGCGTGGGGTCGTGCACGTATCTTCCCAGCTGAGATACGTGGAAGACGTCGTGCACTCGGTGCATATGAGGTGGCAGAGCCAGGCGATAAGCCACCTCGCCAATCCTACTGAGGACCTAGAAAGGCCCGATGAAGCTTGGAGAAAACTTGCCGCCCCTGCCAAATCTCCGTAAACCACGTCGAGGTGAGACCCGCAAGAAGACGTGGTCGCCATCCTCGAACTCTAGTGGCCTCCGCCTCCTGTCAGCATATGAATTATGCCGGCTCTGATCTGTACTCATCCGCACCTGGATGACCTGGACCATCTCAGGTCCCACAAGAGCTGCAAGATTTCTTCTTTGCCGATAAGAGAAATCTGGTCCCATCCCCTGGATGAGCCACATTATTTTGCCTAATATAGTCAATCCCGACATGGATGGTACTAATCCATACCAAGGATGACGTCATAAGGCCTCGACGCTACTACCAAGAGATCCAACCGTTACTCTCGCCTCAAGGGTTGAGTCACACTGTCGGCATCAGTGTGTGGTAACTGGGTCTCCTCCAGTAGATGTCCCACAAGTGAGGGTCAAGTCAACAGTCTAAACCGGAACCTCTTAGTAACAATGAAAAAGAGGACAGGAAGGAAACATCACAAAGGTAAGCGTCTTTTATTATTGCAGCTCATATTACAAGGACGCTACACAACAGCAACAAGGAACAAGAAGTACAAAAGACGTATCCACTAGTTCCGCTCCTGTCCAACTGCTCCCAGAGCTCCACAATCAAAGGCCTCAGCTGCCTGAAGCTGAGCTCTCCCATGTCCACCAACTCCGTGCGGTCGGGTTGGACCTCCTGGTGGTGGTGGTGGCAACTCCCCGAAGCGTCGTCCACCTCCAGCTACACGGCCAGCTCCTCTGCCATGGCCGCCTGGGAGGTTCTTCACTTAACTGCTGATCATCAGCATGGTGGGTCGGACAGTCACGAGCCATGTGACCAATCCCACCACAGGAGTAACACTTCCCACTCTCAGCACGCCTGGCTCTTACTCCACCCTGGCTCCCCCCTGCACAACTGGGCTTGAGTCGTGGAGTCGGCCACCGGTAGGTCTGCTGGTATCCTCACTAGCCTGAAAACGCCCCCCACAGCCTCCAGCCAATCCTCAGCCGCCTGCGGGTCCGTCTCTCCCCGGAACCTGGGTGACCTCTGGCGCTAGAACTCATGCAGTGCACTCAAGAGACGTGCATCGTCAGCGGCTGGAAGCATCGGTGTCTCGACGGGTAGAGGTACTGTCGGTGCCTCAGCTGTCAAGGGGCCCTGCACCGAGGCCTCGTCGCTGGGCGGGCTGTCGCCACGTTCAACCCTCAGAACCTTAGTTGGTCGTCCGCGGGGAGGCATCCTGAAAGAAACAACGTGATACGATCAAACGATAAGAACCTGGTGAGCAGACATGGTTTGAGCTGACTTTTAAAAACTGCTGGAAACACACACGCAATCAGTGTCTTCGTGTATTAAGTCGGAAATCGGAAGTCAGGGTTCTGGTGTACGGATACGTCGGCCGCCGCACCAACACTGGACTCCCTGGACTGATAACCACACTCAATACACTAAACACTATTCCTTCACATAGAAGAAAGATCAGAGTCTACGGTAGAACCGACCACCTCTGATACCAATTTGTCGCGATCCGCCCTCGGGGCTCGTGCCGTGACTACCCCAAGCCCGCCTTCCATAGGCCAGGGGCTGGCGACTAGCACCAAGGCGTAAATCCCAACAAAAAGGGAAGGCATTGCCTTTGAAAAGTAAACAAGCACCACAGAGTAAGAAAGCGGAAGGTAAACACTAAGTAAAAACTGTACAAGCTGTGCTGAAAGTAAAAGGGGCCGGAAATACAAGCCCAACTGTAAAGTACAACTGAAAAGAAAAACAGCAACCATAAAGGGAAAACTGCAGCGTCGAGACGTCCTCTGGAAATCCCACCTGAAGGGTGGATACAGATAGCCTCCACTGCTCCTCGGGTCCACCTGACCGCTCCGAGTACGTCCCGCCCAGTGGTCCACCTCCAGGTACCGTCCTGCTCTGCAAGG
Source organism: Viscum album (assembly GCA_963277665.1). NCBI lineage: Eukaryota > Viridiplantae > Streptophyta > Magnoliopsida > Santalales > Viscaceae > Viscum > Viscum album. Next base: position 1,833,528,570 of record OY728151.1, read on the forward strand.
CTCAGCCACGATCAACGTTGTCCGTCATCTGCAACCAACACAACGTAGTGCGGGCATAGCCCGTGCAGGGGTGAGTATAACGATACTCAGTAGGGACCCCGAGACCCTCAAGGTCTCACTAAAACCAACAAGGATAACCACAAGAAGATCTCAACAGATAACCTCTACTTAGATATATGCCCATACATATACCTAAGTTATCAAGTAACCCATCTCAATCATGAGGCAAACACAAGGTCAAAAGTCTCAGCTCAAACCAGGATTTTCATCATCGAAATCGTAACTGCTGAAGAGCTCCGTCTCTGGAGTGTACGGTGGTCCTATCACAACTCCGAGGTACTGCTCACTAACTTAAGACTTCTTTAGTACTCCACCTATCGAGTATTGCGGGCCAGCCGCTACCACCAAGCGCTCTCATGTGCCGCTACAAACAAGCGCACCACTGTCGTGGGTCTGCCGCTACAACCAAGCGCTCCCATGTGCCGCTACAACCAAGCGCACCTCTGTCGTGGGTCTGCCGCTACAACCAAGCGCTCTCATGTGCTGCTACAACCAAGCGCACCTCTGTAGTGGGTCTGCCGCTACAACCAAGCGCTCCCATGTGCCGCTATAACCAAGCGCACCTCTGTCGTGGGTCTGCCGCTACAACCAAGCGCTACCATGTGCCGCTACAACCAAGCTCACCACTCTCATGGGTCTGCCGCTACAACCAAGCGCACCTCTGTAACACACCGAGTCGTTTGATCAGCAGTCGTCAGGTCTCAGTCAGCTACACGGTCTTCGTGCTCCGCCCGCTCGTCTCCGGGAGGGTCCGCTCCATGAGCTACTGGTCGATACTCCAAGTATCAAAAATTCCCGCAAGGAAGTATCTCAAAGGACCACCTCGTCATAGGGGTCTCAACGCAACAGACGACGCGTCAATCGGACGCCCGGTCTGTGAGTTATTAGTCTTTTCGTCCCAGGGGCCCGGTTGGTTTCGTGTGCAAACCAATCCGACTGTAACTCAACTATACCCCCGAAAACTCATAGGGTATACTCATAGGGACCGTTTTTCAACGTGATCACCAACGCCGCTGACGGTTCCTCAAACGGACGTCTGGTCTGAAAGATATCATCTTTTCCGTTCGAGGGGCCTGGTTGGATTTCGATGCGATCCAACCCCTCCACTATCCAAATATATCCAAATCTCGGTGAAGGATGCCAAAAGTTCCGTATCATCAAAAGGAACTCAACGCAACAGACGGCGCGTCAATCGGACGCCCGGTCTGAGAGTTTTCGGCTTTTTCGTTTCAGGGGCCCGGTTGGATTTCGGTGCAATCCAACCCGACCGCACTCCGTCGGCATCCAAACCTTGAGCGGAGTAAGTCAAAAGATCCATCTCACTTAGAGGAATTCAACGAAACAGACGGCACGTCAATCGGACGCCCGGTCTGTTATTCATTGGCCTTTCCGTCTCACACCCACCCTGGGAAACTTCCCAGGAGGTCACCCATCCTGATCACTACTCTAGGCCAAACACACTTAATTATGGAGTTTTAACCACGTAGGCTCCCGAAAAGGAAGGTGCAGCTTGAGTATAGTATACCGAAACGACCGTCTCGATCCAAGGATCGTGTTGCCGCTGACGGTGAATCGTTTAGAGGCCCGTAGCCCAAGATACGTGCATTTGAACGAAAACCGTCCGAAGACGGAGGGTTACGGGCTCGGGCCGACCGGCCCGACCCCCCCCCCCCCCCCCCCCCCCGGGAGTCGGCCGAACCGGGTCGACCCGACCCGATCCAGTCCGGCCAGGGCGCGGCCCGGCCGGTCGGACCGGCCTGGCCCGGTTCGGCCGAGCGGCCGAACGGCCGAGGCGCGCGGGGCGCTGCCCCCGCGGCCTGGTGGTGCCGCGGCCCCCCGCGTGGGGCCGCGCTGGGTCATGGACGCGGCTTCATCCGCGTCCGAGGGCACCGGACCCGCGCGGTCGCGGGTCCGCGGGTGCCGGCGCCGCCGCTCCCGGCTGCCGGTGCCGCCGTGCCGGCGACCCGCGCCGCCGGCGAGTTCCGCGGGCCATCGGGATCGCTCCGGTGGTCCGATTCTCTTCTCGTCTGCGCCATTGCTCCTCCCGGGACTCGTTCTTCACTGCGGGATCGTCAAACATCTGTTGCGGCACGTTCCGTCGCCGCACGCCAAATCCGCACAAAATGAAGAACGGTGGAGGGTCGTCGGGCCGTGTTCATTTGGCCCGCACGCTCCGCGTTAGAGATAAACAACCGGGAGAATATAAAATGTTCAACACATGAACCAACAATTTTAATAAAATAAAATTGTTTCTTTGATTCCGGTTCTTTAATTTTTTAAGAACGTTCACGGGAATATAAAGAGGGGTATTCCAAATCATAAAAATCCCTACCTCGCTGGATGTCGCGCGTGAGCATTCTTCGCGGAAATTACTCGTCGGGGAAGGTGGAGATCATCGTGTCGTCGCAGAAGGGCGTCGCGTCGTCGCGGAACACGGCGTTGAGTCGGCGAACTCAACGCACCATGAAACAACAGATTTAATTTAATTAATTAAATCCGTTTTTTGGTTAAGAACCACGAAGGAGATAAAAAGGAAGGTCCGAGACTCTTACCTCAAGCAGCCGATCGAAGATCCGTCGCGGAGGAAGAGACGTCACAGAAGAACGTTGTCGGCGTCGCGGATCACGGCATCGCGTCGTCGATTTCCGGGTTCGGCATACTTCGCGTTCTTCACGTTCTTCGCGTTCTTCGCAAAGGAGGCTGAAGGTTCAAGGATCCTTTCTCAACGAGTAATCCTCCAAAAGAAAAAGGTTGGTCTTATTTTATTATTATGCCAACACAAGAAAAAGGGTAAGTAACGACCCATCAATTCGTTGAATTAATTCAACGAAAGAAACAGCTCATTTAATTTACAAAATAAACCGCCCAATTAAATGGTCTGTTAAGAATTTAGAAAACGCGTCAGTTGACTTTCATAATGACGGGTTTTCGTGGGTGCGTTACTTAGCGGAAAGAAACGGCGGGGCTCGTGCGGGCCCCACCTCACAAATATCCTACAAAGGGGGTAGGATATTTCTGGATAGCATCCTATCTGGTTCGACTCAGTTCAAGCCGCCTTTAAGTGGCTTCCAAGTGGCTTAAGTGAAATAAAATAAAGTTGTCGAAAAATTATTTTATTTCTTAACTTTAAACCCGAAAATTAAAATCCACACCCAAGAAAACGCAACTCCGAAAGAGGAATTTCTAAGCGAATATCGGCGCTGCGATTTCATCGGTGCTCTCAGAATTAGATTCCATGCACCGATTCAAAAGTTAGAAAAACTCGCTCGTCCGTTCACTGAACGTACCCGAGCCAAACTTCGGAAAATGATTCCGGGCACACCGGCCTCGGAATCAGGTGCCGTCAGAAACTGCGTTCTTGTAAAATTCCAAAGAAAATTAAGAAAAAAATTTCCTTGAATTTTACAGGTCTTTACAGAATTGATGACTTAGGTATATGTATGGGCATATACCTAAGCAGTGTCAGCTGTTACTTCGTGATTGTATCTTTCCTTTGTGGTTTAACCTTTGTGGATTTTGGGAGACTTTCAGGGGTCTTGGGGTCCCTACTGAGTAGTTTATACTCACCCCTGCACGGCCTATGCCCGCACTACGTTGTGTTGTTTGCAGACGACGGACAACATTGATCATGGTTGAGGCTTGCAGAGAAGGACGGTACCTGGAGGTGGACCCCTGGGCGGAACGTACTCGAAGCGGACGGCGGGACCCGAGGAGCAGTGGAGCTATCTGTACCCACCCTTTAGGTGGGATTTCCAGTGGACGGCCCGACACTGCGGCTTTTCTTTTCAGTTGCTGTTTTCCCCTTTCAGTTGTACTTCACAGTTGGGCTTGTATTTCCGTCCCCTTTTTCTTTCAGCACAGCTTGTTACAGTTTTTACTTAGTGTTTACTCTTTCCGCTTGCTTACTCTGTGGTGGTTGTTTACTTTACAAAGGCAATGCCTTCCCTGTTTATCGGGATTTACGCCTTGGTGCTAGTCGCCAGCCCCTGGCCTATGGATGGCGGGCTTGGGATAGTCACAGCACGAGCCTCGAGGATGGGTCGTGACAAAAATTGTGTTCCAAAATTTTATTTAACTTCTTCTAATTCTCCCAATTATTAACTGTCCACCCGCATAAAACACAACTGCAGTAAAGGTCCCCTTAAGAAAATACCGGCGTTGCGAGTTCAGCAGTGCTCTCAGATTTCAATTCCAAGCACCAGTTCAAATGAAATAAAATTCTGAATGTACGTTTACTGAACGTACCCGAAAACAAGTTCATAAAATTATTATCAGTCACCCTCGACCCCCGAAGGTCGAGGTTAGGCTCTGCCTAAGTATAACATACCCCAGAAAACCCATCGATACTCTCATATTTTTAATCTGAATTACCGTTTAGAAGTTTTGAATTTTACAATAAAATAATTTCCACTTAATTATTTTATTTTCGGCCAAAAACAAACATTTTCTGGTGGCCCGCGCCGGCCAAAGTTTGTATCTTCTTAAATAAAGCATGCCCTCATGAGTTCAGTGGTGGTATCAGATTTTTAATTTGATCTACCGTTTGTGAGTTATAAGCATTTGAAAAATAAAATAATCTATTTAATTATTTTATTTACGCTAATTCCATTGTTGGAATATCTCACAGGAGGCCTACACCGACTAAACTAAAGTCGTGCCTAGGGTAAACGCGTCATCCTGAGCGCAACGGTGCCATTGGATTTTTGATATGAGTAACCGTTTAAGTGTTATTCCACTTTTTCAGTAAAACTGTTTACGCGAGTTAATTTAAGCTTAACAAAACTTCAAAAAATTATTCTGGGCCCACTGGGCCTTGGAATTAGGTGACGTCAGAAAATGCGGACTCTTAAAATTCCAAAGAATTTAAGAAAAATAAATTCCTTTAAATTTACGGGTCATTACAGAAACTTCTGATTATAATTTCCTAGGGACTACATGAATATGTCTGATCCAAGTACTGTCTAAAATGGGATATTTGATATGAATATCACACAAATTAATTAATTCTTCTCTCGCAACCACTTTCATATTTTAATTTAGTCTCCTTTTACCCTTAACTCTTGGTTTGGGATCAGGTTCCACAGGAATCCCTTACATTCAATATGAAGGTATAATCCCTTTAATATCTCCTATAGACATTCATATTCTAGTCCTGAACATTATTAGAACAACCATAAAATTTTCCACTTTTTTTCATAGTGTTTATAAATATTAGTAACTGGAATTATATATTTTTCACCTAGAAATGAATATTTAAGACATCCAAGAAGCGTTTTTTCTCTAAAATGGGTTTTGTTTCCCTAGATAGAAGTGTATTTGTCCTGGGAGGTATATGGTCTTCAATATGATTCTTATAATGATATTTCAAACTGGGAAAAAAATTATTTTAGAACATTTTTTTCATTTTTCTTCACTACTATCCAAAGTGGACATCTTACTCTTATTTGTTTCCAGATCATACTTCAAAATATCTTCCAGGAAAAAATCATCACATTATTCTAAAAATTATCCACAAATCTTATCAAATTGTAAAATAATGGTTGTGGAACAGAAATAAATTCCAAGTTATCTTTAAAACTCATTAAGGTAAAAAAAATCATCAAAACCACAGCTTTCAATTGGAAGTTAATTGATGGTCATATCTTGAAAGACATCTAGGTTGTCATTTTAAGAAGACTAAATAATGTGTAAAACATTATTTTCTACTTCTGTAGAAATTTCTTCAATTGAGGAAAATTTATCTAACTCAACATGATGAAATAATGTGTCATCAACCTCTAATATTTTGACTCTTGAGTAGTTCTCACCTAATATGGGTTCTTTAACAGTTTTGAACAAATTAAATTCCACTTGTTTCTCCTGAAACATAAAAAACAACTAACCCTTAGAATCATCAACAACATCACTCCCATTTTTCAAGAAATATATACCCATAATGATAGAAGCCTATTAGACAATCTCCATGTATATAACAATAAAATCAGTTGGAAAAAGATACATAATAACTCCAACAATAAAAAAATCAATTATTCATCTGGGATGAGTAAGATAATGATTATCAAATTATGAAATGATCATGTTAGGACTCAATTAACCTTACCTCAACTAATGGAACAATTTTAAAGGAATCAGATTAATATTAGCCCCAAATTCACTATGATAATTGAGTTTTATTGTATTCCCAAAGTATAAATGGATGAAAATACTCTCTATATATTTATGTTTTGGAGGGATTTTGTTTCAGCCTTTGAGTGAATGTCATATTTGGGAAAAAATCCTTAAGGATATGGTTATGAACTAAAAAACAACATGTTTCTCTTTCCTGTTGTTATTTTTATTCATAGAATATTTTTCAGGTGTAAAATCTTGATTTTATTAATTCTCAATGTTGTTCTACTTATTTCCATATTGATTGTTATCAATTTTTTGGAGTGATTTATTCTAAAAAAAAATTCATTTTGGATATTATTTGGTCAATTTCAGGCTTCTCCTTGAGTTTTTGTACCACTTCTTATAGTGGTATCCATTAAATTCTCCTTAGCATTAACTATAGTTATGGTCGATTGTTTTCCTTTTCTGTATTACATAACTCCCTATCCATTTGACTGAATTATATTTGAAGTTTATTCATGTCATTCCAAGAAATATATTTTTATATATTATATATAATAATTATGCCAAACATATTTGGAATCCATTTTAAAAATATTTTTTTTCATAAACCCATAAAAATTTCCATGGGAATTTGATGATTCATCCCTTTGTTAGATTTGATAAATGGTATAGGTTGTTGTGAAAAACCTAGAGCAACAGGTGGTCTAAACTCACCCTACTTGTTTTACGAAATATTTTATTGGTTAGTATAACCTTGATTGTAACTATTTATAAAGGGAACATGTTTTGGTTGAATCCTTGTACAATAACAAGAAAATTTAATATTTTCAATAGGTTTTGATGACAATAAAATGTTGGGATAAAAATCAAATATTTACATACACACCACAATTTTTGAATTTCCTCATAAGGGAGTTATCATGGTTGACATTATAGTTTCTAGAAATATAATCCTTGGCATTTTGAATAGGGTTTTTATATATCCTTACTATGTTTTTCCTCCCAAAAAATCATGTTGTGTATTTATTGTTAGTTTTTTAATGATATTTGGTAGTTTTAAATGATAGTTTCATACAATAATATTGATGAATAAGTTTTTGGATGTAAATCGTATTTACATTATAAAAGTTTTCCATTAAGAAATGTGGAGAAAACTAATGATTTTGAAATTTTCTAAGTGGGATATTAAACCTATCCCATGTCTCATGGAATAATTCACCCTCTTCTTGAATAAACCCAATTATTGTTTCCTAACATCTATGTTTATTCTCATGGGATAAATTATCATGATGAAATCATTAAACACGTGATCACATCTATCAAAAATATTTTTTTATAACCATTGAAACCAAAATCTAAAATTTTTCTTCAGGATAAATAGAAATATTATTAATATAAATACTTCCTTATTTATCCCTATTAATGGAAGTTATTATACAATAATGTAAAAGTCCTTAAAAATTCCCAATGATTCATCATTGGGAATAACATTAAAAGATGACTTCATGGACAACGTAGACTATTTGATCTCATAATATCCAGAGCATGGTGAAATCCTAATTCATGAAGGGTTTCAAGATAAAATTGGTAAATGGAATACTATTATATTTTTCCTCTCATTATCAGTTTCTCTAAGTGAAGGTGGATGAAAAATTTCGATGTTATCAAGAATGTCTCTATTGTTTTCCAGTTTTTCTTTGTTTTTATTTTTTAATGCACCTATATGTTTTTTTATTTTAGGAATAAAATAATCTAAATTATAAGATGATGGTCTAGTGAACATATAACAAGAATAGAAGAAAATATTTTAGTAGAAAAAAAAAATAAAATAGAAGACATATATTTTTTAAAAACCCAATTTTTCAATTGTATCCTTCATGTCTTTTATCTATTTTTTTAATTTTTTTATTTTTCACATTTTTTAAAACTAATCACATGAAACCCTTAACCATAAATAGTGTCATTTGATTTGATTATTTTTCATTGAAAAGATCAATTTTTATTATTTTTATTCCTACTAAATTTCTGTATATTTATAGGAAGCGTGTCAAAATCACAGGGAAGGGAAAATGGTTGTTCATGATAATAGATTGAAAAATCATAAAAACAAAACACATAAAATGATTATAAATAAAAAATAATAATAAGACAACCAGACATATGAGTAGGATGTACGCATAATAAAAGTCTTGGAGAAATTGGATTGGATAGTTAAAAATGAATCTTAATTCATTCAAATATGTATTTGGACTATTATATATTTAGTGGATTTTCTACCGAATAACTCTCTCAACATATAGGAGTTCCAGGTTGAATCTAGTAGATCCTCAACTACTGAATCTAACTATCAAAAATAAAAAATGTGATTAAACACCAAAATTAATCTCTCTTCCAATCTAAAGGTTCCACTTTTATAATTAAAAACTAAAAAATTACTTCTCATGGAAATACTAAAAATTGTGAAAGAGATCAAATCTATCCAAATATTATAGATTCAAAAAACAAATTAAAAAATATTAACCAGTTCAATCTATTTTACCATACATAATTTTATCCAAGAAAAATTTTATTTCAGAAATCACACAAGAATTATGAATAAATTACTACAAGAATGAAGAAGAAATAAATAAATATATAAACAGAAATCCACCCCCTCATTATGCTAAAAACCAAAAAAATTTGAGCTCTGCCTTTACTACATTTTCACCTCTTTTTCCTCATCCTAGAACCTCTAAAAAATTCACTAAATGTTATTTTTATCATTTCTCAAAAGTTCATTTCTTTCCCACTATCCTTTATATCACTCAAATTTTTTTTTATTATATAGCCTTGAGGTCATAAATGTGTACCACCGACATAGCCCAGTCGTTAATTAATCATTTTCCACATAGAATTTGTCAATTTATTTTATCACCTATAAATGATTCAAACAAATCCATCCTAAAAACTATGGAAACCCCACATGTTATCTTTTAAATCTTTGAGAATAATGAATGTTTTCATGAAACTCAATTGAATTTCGAAAAATAGATTCTTTGTGAATTTTCACAAACTCCATCATTCAAAACCAGAAACATATGATGGATTATCTTGGAAAACATATTTATATAGCTCATCTGAAGCTTCTCATTGACTTAGATTTTACCCCAAAATAATTCTTCAGACATTTTTTTACCATTATAAACATGAAATATCACCTCAACATAGCCCCTCCAAAGTCCCTATCAATAGCCTTGTATTCTTCCTCAATCAGGTCTCAATCAGTATCGATATCTCATGTATTGTAATCTAATTGTAGATCAAATTTGGCTTCAATTATCCACAATAAAATTAACACATAGGATCATCTTCCCAAAATAATGAATCCCTTAGTGGCGGGTAAGATCCCAAGTGTAATGGAAATGTTCACTTCCTATGAAAAATCTATACAAACTCAAGAATAAGGTTTGGGTATTTTGATCATAATATTCAAATCCAAAGGTAGAATAAAATTCAAAATTTGAAAGTAATAAAGTCATAAAGAGAAGTATGAGGATTTAACATGATTTATTCCATTTGGGGAATATGTGCGCAATAAGAACACCACCTGTACACATGACTTGTTATGCCCAAAATGAAATATGATATGTGATAAAATCAAACAGAAAGATAATGATATTTCATGAATGAACTTAAAACAACCCCTTTAGTGGAAAATTAATGAGGGAAGGAGAACATACATACATAGAAAAATTTAAATTTAAATGGGTGTCCTTATCAATTCATGATCACCTAATTTATTTTTCTGATCTCAATGGGATGCAGTCAGTCCCATACTTCAATGCTCATAAAAGACACCTCACTATATCTTCTAGGATCATAAAAACCCAAACTTCTTAATGAGGAAGGATCATCATGACAAACTCCATGAGGAGTGGTGAACTAGTAGCATAAAATACAGATAATAGGCCTAGAATAAGGGCTTTAACACTATTTATGCTTGTTCCAAGATTTGAGTTTTACCAGGGGAGAAACATGAGAAAAACTGAGATAGAAGAACTTGAATGAGGAATACCAATAAAGGGACGAGAGAACAGGAGTTCATAAATACCTCATACAATAATTGAACCATAAAAATCCCAACCAACCAGTAGGAACGACAAATACATGATGAAAATAAAATTAAAAATATCCATTAAACAATGCTAAATTGATGGAAAACACAGATAAAATAGGCGAAATAAATAACATATGACTATGAATAAATCTATACAGGGTCTATGGTATGGAAAGTGTGGGATATTTGGACTAGAGGAGAAGAAATTATCCCGAACCTAATATCCCATATAAAAAACAATGTCCAACATATAAAATTGTACATCAAATAAAAAAATTATAATTTTTCATGAATGTGACTAAAAGGATTATAAATATAAGGCTATAAAATAAGGAAAATCAATATGAAAATACTATAATTCTCAAATACTAACTATTTAAATTTTAAATTGGGGATGTTATTTCACCAAGGTTATTGAATGGGAACAAAAGAATCCAATTTAGGGCATAAGAAGAAACCACATATTTCATATTACATTTTCTAGTAGAATCCACATATTACACCTAAAGTTGTATTACAGAAAAGGTAATATTTCATATTTCATTTTAAATTGGTGATGTTATTTCACCTAAGGATATTGGTTATTATGTGGGTAATTGGTGATGTTATACTCTTCTCCTATGGTTGAAAGAGAAACCACATATTTCATATTACATTTTCTAGGATATAGAGACTCCACAAGAAGTGAAAAAATACTCAATCAACGAATTTAGAGTGTCAATATTACCGACATAGTCAGAATATATATATATATATATATCCAATAATCATTTTAGTAAGTGTCAAAAATTTTACCATAACACAATGATAAGTCTAAAGTATGTTATAGGTACCAAATAATCTAATTTAGGGCATGATAATGTGGCTTCCCTAGACTGGCGATAAATCTTCTAAGGGTTGATATTGAAAACAGAGAATAATATCTTGTTTATATAATGTAGTATACGAATCATCCAACAGTGTTATCATAAGTTATTTTAGACATATATTGTATATCAAAAAAAATAGAAGGTTGTTGTGTCAATGAAAGACTGAAATATTTTCCAAATGGTACATTCACAGGTATGAGATATTCAAAAAATTATCTTTTAATATATTTTATAACATAAGTATGATATGACAGATTTCAAAATTTATTGGGTCTATCCCTTAAAATTCCGACACTGGGAATCTAGTAGATTTCCTGTAGATCATGCATTTCAGAAACACCTTTTATTGAGATTTAATATAAATTATAAGATTCATGTTTTTTTTATAATTTGCATGTTATCAACATATAAAAAAAAGGTTAACTATATTGTTTCGAAAGAATTTAAATAAACACAAGCAACAAATTTTCCCCATGTAATGTGGTTATTAATCATAAAAGAATAAAATATTATATACCATTTCTTTGAGTATTGTTTTGACCATATAATGATTTATTTAAAATTGAAAAAAAAATTAGGATTGGATTCTTTAGAATAACCATCCAGTGGATTCATATATAACTTCTCATTAAGTTTTCCGTGAAGAAAAATTGTTTTCAAATATAATTTTTCAATGTCAAAGTCAATATAGAGAGAGAATCAAGAAAAAAAATAAAAAAATAATTCCTAAAATCTTGTGAAAACATTCCATAAGAGTATATTCCCTCTCCCTGCAGGAACCCCTTAGAATATAATAATGTTTTAAACTTGATTTTCATTTCAGCTATGTTATCCACCATTAATTTATCAATCCACATACAATAAAATAATTTAACATTTAGAGGTTTCTCAATGACAAACCAAGTGTTTTTTTATTTACGGAGTCCATTTCTTCATCCATGGAAAGCATAAACTATTTAGTGTTTTTTTAATTTATGGATTTGTTGTATTTTTTGGGATCTTCATCTATAATATCCTAGGAAACATAAAATTAAGATGAATATATATCATATTGGATAAAATGAGTAGGAGGTGATGTGGCCCTTCTAGCTTTATCAACTGTCAAACGTTGATTTTTATTTTAATTAGGATGTTCAATTCTATAATTTGAATTAGAATTAGATCTAAATTTAGTTTAGTTTAAAATCATAGTATCATGTGGAATAAGTTGTTTAGTAAGAACAAATTGTGTGGATGGTTCAGTTTTACCACCCCCATTAATGGTTTTACCATTACTTTCATTTGTAATAGTTATAGAATTATGATTTCGTGATTCAGGGAACACCAAATCTATATTAATTATAAATTTTTTGTTACTGTGTCTATCCACCCATATTTTGTATCTTTTAACACCATCAACGTACCCAAAAATTGAACATAAGAACTTTGGGTTCATGTTTAACAGTCATAACAGGCACATATGCAGTGAAACTAAAGACATTTAGGTGATTATAATATGGTTGTTCTTTGTTCCAAATTCCTTCTGGGGATTTAAAACTATTAACATAGGATGGATGAATGTTTCAGACATACACCCCTATAGTGGATTCCTATTCCCAAAATGATTTATGTAGAGTCAAGGATGTATGAATGCTTCAAAATCCCTAACGTATATTCTTATTCATTCTTCGAGCAAGTCCATTCTGTTGTGCGGGTTTCCATAACAGTCATGTATCTTTAAATTTCCTTATATTTATAGAACTAAATTAAATCTATAGAGAATTATCCTAACCCATTATTAATTCTCATTATTTTAATTTTCTTTCCAACCTAATTTTCTTCAAGTATTTTTTAGGTTTTGAAGGTTTTTTAAACATAAATTTTTTCTTCAACATGTAATTTCAAACCTTTCTAGAGAATTCTAAAATAAAGGTAACAAAATAGGAGCCTCCAATATGGTAGGTAGTCCTAGATGGTCCCCATAATTTATAATGATTTTATTTTAAGGGAAACTATATTTAAAGCTATAACTATTGAAACTCACACTATTTGCTTTACCCATTACAAAATACTTACAAAAAAAGGGCAGTTACTAGGTGTAGTATCTGTTAATAGCTATTGTTTATTTTGTTCCTCAAGACCCTTAGAGTGTGAAAACGCCAATATGAAGTTCCATTGTATTGTGTTAACATTATTAGTTATAGAAACACTACCCAACTATCTACAATGGTTTTTTCCATTCAAGTCATAAAATCCATTAATGAGGGAACCCTTTGTAATAAACTATGCTAGGCTACCACCTAACCCAACACCTGACCTAGCCTGTTGTAAGGATTGAAGGTAATTTATGATCCAGACAGTATGGAAGCAAGTTCCTCGGCATCACAAGGATCACTTTGGGTATGATATTGACAGAAAACAAATATAAACAATAATGGATTAAAAATCCCAGATCCAAAATAAATAAAGATGATTAGAAGTCCATAATAGAGACTAAACTAACTAAAAAACAAATACAATTAGAAAGGAGGACTAACCAACCTGATCCAAGCCTAAACCATAACCATGAAATTCAACCCCTACTAGCCTCGATGAAGATACAAGATCCAAGAGAGATCCAAGAACCTAAATGTTTGTATGTGTAAGATAAAAATCCCAGTATGTCACCACAACCCACCAAAATAATGAAATTTCTTTCATAATAAAATTAATCAATGCTAGTTGGAAAATAAAATAGAAAATAGTATTTTCCATACAATATTTGAATACCAAATAACTTGTTAGTCAGATTCTAAAATAAAACTCTTTATTTTCAAAACCAACTCAATAATTTTGAAAATAAATTTACCGACCAAATACATTTCTAAAACACATAATCACAATTCACATTTCTAAAAACACCCCACTTATTTTATTTAAATGAAAATTGTTTCTTTAAAACATTAAACTATAAATTATATCTTTAAATAGAAAACCATATTGAAATATACTTTAAATAACCCACATAATTGTATTTAAAAGGAAAACTAGTTTCCAAAAACATCTTGGTAAACTCACCATTCCAAAGAAAATAGCACAAAACACACAATAGAAAAGTATAAAAAAGAATGCACCACATATATCATAAGAAATATATCATTATAAGAAGAAACAGTTCCATAAAAATGATATTTGGAGAAATTAATAGAACTAAACACTAGATAAAACACCCCTCAAATAAAACTCATCAAGAATTCAAATGTGTTATGGGATATACGTAAGGCTGCTAACATAGAATGTATCTAATTATATAGGGGTATAACAAATTGGACCAGCAACTGGCATGCAATGAAATCTATACCATCATCCAATTATCCAGCACAATATTCATTATGATGAAAACCCCCTTTTATCCCTTGTGCCTAGAAAGGCCGGTGGGAAAATATCAATGTGTGAACGAACTATATGAATGACCTGGACCTTCTAATTAGTAACCAAGACCCTATAAACAATAGATAAAGTGAGGTGTTATGAATATGATCCAAGTTTTACACAAAAGGTATAACCATATGTACCCTCACCCCAAACACCCTATGATGGAAAGCCCTATACCCTAAATGCACTCACAGAATAAATAATTACATTCCCAAACAAGGGGATAAAACAAGAATAACATAGTGATATCAATCCACACAAGGGGTATACAAGCTGGGTGAAATCAAAGGGTGGCTCTCACCATTTTAAAACCAAACATCCAATTAGTCATATAACACTAAAACACATCTTTGGATTTTAAGCCCTATTAAATATCACAAATTACCATTTCAAAAATTTCTTCAAAATCAGGGAAATCACACACACCATTTAAAACATTTCAAAGATACCCTAAAATTGGGATCGTTCTTTTTGAAATCAAAAACAAGGCTATATGCCACCCATTTCCATCAAACCACTTTTAAAGAGCCAACATAGTATATTCATAAGGGAAAACAACACACATATTTCAAATCACCAAATGAAATTTAAAAAATAAACCCTTTACAATTCACATTGATTCCAACACACCGCTTTAAAACAAAATTCCATTAAAAACAGAGTTTTCAGTACTTGAAAGATGAAACCATATCAAAATAACACAATTAAATTTTAAACCCATCTCAAATACAGAAAGGCATTTCAAAAAAATATTTTCACAATTAAATAGTCCATTTCACATGAAAACAATGAGTTTATATATTAAATCATTTATTCCATGACCCAAAACACAATGATAAGGTGTTAAAATATCACAAGGTTGTCACATATAATTAAAATTTTATAAAAATATAATTTAAAAACCATAACCACAGTTTTAATTCCAAAAGGAAACAACTTCATAGTAACACATACCTCAATGAAGTGAGAACCAAGACCAAACATATCAAAACTTATCTCATTAAATGGAAACCTCTGGAATCCACCATTACACTTACATGAAAATTCTCCATATATATATAAGAACACCTATCCCTAATTTATATATACACACCACAATGAGTGAACATAAACAAATGGGGAACTTATATATATATACCTACATAGGTGTATATGTGTAGGTCACCTTAAATGAATTGAAAGACATCTTAAAAAACCAAAAGAAAACAAAAACTAATGGAAATACCAAAATTAAAATGGGAAAAAAAGGATATGGTACAAGGAACCTACCCTAAAAGATGGAGGGTGATCAGAAACAGACTGAAATGATTTTCCTTTGGTGGCAGATGTGAAAACATAAACGAAGATAACCCAAGAGACCCATCTCACTCCCTAGCAATAAAATAAAATACCAAAATGGGATAACCATTGAACTATGGTTTAGCTAAACTAAGTGGGTTGATATGGAGTGGAATAAAATTATCATAAAAGGTAGGTATGGAGGAGTGGAGACAATACCTTTGTGATTTTATTAGGAATACCTATGAAATTTGGGTGAAATGACTATAGTGGGAAGAATTTACAAGTGGAGGAGTGAGAGTCATGGAGGAAAGGGGAGGGGATATCGTGCGACTAAAAAGAGAGAGGGAGAACATGGATAGAATCCATTAAGGATAAAATAGTGAAAAAATATTTTAAAAAAATCTTTGGAAGGCCAAATGATTTGGACACACGATCTTCCAAACCGTGTGCCAACTTTACGTTGGCTAGAACCTAGGACATGAACACCTCACACAGTTCACCCTAGGAGGCCACACGGTTTAGACAAGCCATGTGACTTACCAATGTCACAAAAAAGTCCCCACACTGTGTGAAAACCCCTAAATATTCTATCAAAAATGGAAATATCAAAATGACAGTCCCACATGCACTGGCACCACACTGTTTCTCTAGTTGCGATGTCTAACCATGATCCTACCAAAAAGGCATAAAAACATGAATTTTTAGCCTGAAACCAACCAAAATTTACAAACACACAATACAAGATAGATTTAAATTAAATTTAAAACATTTTTACTTGGGGGGTGTCACAAACTCTCCACCATGCCACATTTTTTACCCCTAGAAAGTTTGAATCAGAATGAAAGGAAAGAGAAACCAAAATATTAAAAAGGACCTAATTAAGAGAACCCGTCAACATGGATCAACCTCAAATATCACAACCAATATCCTCAAAATGGTAAAAACGATTAACCACAAGGAACCAAATTTATTTGATAGAAACCAAAGAATAACCTCATGAAATAATTCCTAATAATCATGGAAGACCTAACATGGTCTCCCCACCATTTATAGTTCCTCTAACATGATGTCACCAAGAAGAACTACCAGAAATGCACCCTAAATCAAATGGAAATACATGATCAAAACCCCAAAACAACTAGAATAACTCCCAAACTCAAGAGAGGAGGAACAACTGTAAATAGCATTAAAAGAACAATATGAGATTTCACATCGTCTCACGACACACGCAAGATATCCTAGCGTCAAAAAACTGGATCACCCTCTCATGGTTCATCCAAAAATGACCATTGAAAAACTCCATCTATTATAATGAATTAAACTAGTAAACAATTCCCTTGTTACCATATCATGCACCCAAGGCCTCCCTCATGTCCAAATACTATTCATGAAGGAGTCTCAACAAAAGAATGAGTTTGACCATACCCTCCAGAAAGGTCCACCCAAACGATAAGGCTCATCAATATGACACTCATAGCCAACCAAAAAGGATGAGGCAAATTAGAACCACCTAAAAGCAACCCATATGGGGAAAATAAATCAATCCCAACCAAAACAAGTAATAAAAAAAATATTATCCAAACCATCTATAAAAATAATCAAAAATTAAATTATCCACAAGATTCAGACAACCATCGATGAAGCTCCCAAACCCACGATTACAACCACTAAAGTAATGGTCTCTAAAAACAAAAAACCCATCCAAAAGAATAAAAACCCAATACCTCTTCCAAAACACATCTTATGAAACTTTTTAAGATTACCCAAACAATCACAGTGGAGGAAAAATTAAGAAGACTTCAAGAATTGGGGCTTATAATTCCTTAGATCCCCACACTGGAGGCACATAAGATATCTTCTATTCCCACGAGAAATTCCCCTTGCACTAAACTTTGGCTCACCCAGATTCATCTCCATACTCATCGAGTTATGCATACACTAACCATGCTTCCATTTTATACTCCATGGAACTAAGGAAATATCCAAAACATGTTTCCTAGACTAATCATCTTTCATTCAAATGGAATTTCTAAAAATATTATAAAAATATGTAAGGTTAGATACTATAATAGATGAACCAAAACCTGGTCAAATGACATATCTAAAGAAACATGATTTCTCAGGTTTACTGATCACCTACTTTAAAGAGAGGAAGAAAAAATTTGAAGGTGATCAATATGCCCCTTACTAGTTGGTCACCCTAATGAAGTCTCACAAGATTTAGATTCTTCTCTACATTCGCAACCTTAGGAAAAAACCATTGAATATACTCCAACCTATAAAGTTCTCAATACCTAAATTTATATATCTAATAAGGTACCATCAACTCCCACCATCTTGGATAAAACCAACAAACAAGATCACACTACTCTTTCCCATGAAGGCTTCCACACCCACCACTCAACTTAGAGTCTGTGTATAATCGAAAGAAATGAAACTCTTTCAACCATTCTAGGTGGAAATCAAAACGCGGACATGATTATCTCCAAACCATGCCTCAATGAAAAAACCAAATGATTCCTCATTAATCCAGGAACTAAACTGAGATAAAAAGGCCTCAATTAAGGCACACAACATTCACATGAGAAGAAATTTTCTTTTAAACCCACCATTTTAACCAAGGAATTTTGAAATTACCTTCCACTGAGGAATGTGAAAAAAAAAACCAAACCAGTGTTAAAAAACAACCCAAGTGGAACACACACTGCCCAAACAATGTAATCCATAAAATCCCTTTCAAAAAACCATTTCCCTTTTAAAAAGAAATCTCCTGAGGAATGACCATCAAAAAATAAAATTTTCCTTTTGAAAATACTATTCTAAAGGGAAATAGACAATTGAAAAGTATTACCTTAAAACCATGTTGGAAAACATGAATTTAATGAAAATCTCCATTTTAAAAAAATATATGTTTTTAATACCAGGAAAACACAAACACTAAATATGTATCCAAACTAGGCCAATGAGAACCACATTAAAAAGAGTCACCACACTCCTCAATTCACCTCCAACCAATAGAAACCACATTTGGAGATTCAAAATTCATGAAGAGTCCAAAATAGGCTAACCTGAGAAGAAATGGTCTTATGCATGCATTGGTCACGCGGTATGGGAACCACATGCCAATCATGGAACACACACTATAAAGTGGTATTGATGACCATATGAACAACACACAGTTTTACATTTCATCAAAGCTAACTGCCAAGCTCAGGTTCTTCTCTCTTTCCACCCCAAAACCAAAGAGTGGCCCCCAATATCACATTCATGCTCCAAAGGGATAAAATTATAAATTCCATCAAAATCCATCAAAAACAACCCTAAAAAAGAAAAAGATCTCAATTTGATCCCCTACATCCTCTAGAATCTTCATGCCCTTACCTCTGAGGTTTAGAAAACATATCTCCATTTTACTTGAACATCCCCAAATAAGAGAGCCTATAACATATCCCTAAAACCTCCAACTTGACCAGGGAACTCCAGATCTTCGATACCACTAAGAAACCGGGCTCTAATACCATTTTTTAAACTATCTAGGGCTGCCACCAGAATTAACACTTGACTTGACCAATCATTAGTCCTAAAGGGCATTCCCGATCCCCATGGTCTAGAAACAAAGGCTGGGGAATCACATAAGTCCCATTGGGAATCATTTTCTAAAAAATGAGATAAAAACAATGGAATAAATAAATGAAATAGAAAAAATAAATAAACAGGAATAGTATGTCATAATAGATACAAAAGTAATTAAAAATGAATAACTAAAAATATAAAAGAAGAATAACCAACCCAATATAGGCCCAATCCATCATCATTAAACTCATCCCATGTCGAACATAATGAAAAAAAATATCCAAAAGGGATATAGGAAACTAAAATTTTGTAGGCATGAGATAAAAATCCACATAGGTCACCATAACCTACTGAAACTATGTAATTTATTTCATAAGGGAACACATCAATGAGAGTTTTTAAATGGACTATATAATAGAATTTCTCGTATGACATATGAAAACAAAACTACATGTTAATCATATAGAAAATAAAATTTCTTCTCTTTTCATAACAAACTCACATGTTTTAAAAATCAATCCACTGACCTAATCCATTTCCCAACCATACACGCACAATTCACATTTCCGAAAACAACCCACTCACTTTAATAAAATGAAAAAAAAAATCCTTAAAATATTAAACAGGCCAAGAAATCATTAAACCAAAACCCATTTTGAAATCCATGTTAATGAAGTAGCATAAGAGTCTTCAAATTAAAAATAGTTTTTCACAAACATATTTAAAAAGCTCACCTTTACAAATAAAATGACCCAATACACACAAGGTAAATGAATAACAAGGTAAGAACCAAATGTATCCCATGTAATATATCAAAATAAATAGAAATGGTTCCATAATAATATAGGTGGGGGAAATGAAAACTACTAAACATTGGATAAAAAACCCTCCAAAAAAACTCTCCGAGAAATTGAATGTGTCATGGGATCTACCAAAGTTAACTAACATGCCAAGAATAAAATAGTATAAGGGTATAACCACTCAAACCAGATACTTTCATGTGTTGAAGACCATACCATCATCCAATTAGACCACATAAGAATCATTGAGATAATGAGACCCACCTATCCATATTCGTATCACGATTGGTGGGAAACTAGAAGGTTGTGAACTAGTTATAGGATTGAGATATACGTTATACTTAGTAAATGAAACCCCATAACCAATAGTGTAAATGAGGTGTAGTAAAAAAAGCCATGTTTAACACACAGGGTATAACCATAGGTACCCACACCCCTAACACCCTATGATTAGAATCCCAATACCCAAAATCCATTCACGACATAAATAAGTACATTCCCACATGAGGGGAGAAAACAAGCATTACATAGTTTCCTCAACCCATACAAGGCATATACATGCAAGAGGAAATCAAAGGGTGTCTCTCACTATTTTAAAACCTAAGTTCAAAATGGTACTATAACAATAAAACATGGTTGTGGATTCCAATCCCTTTCAAATTTCACATATCAGAAATTAAAAATAATTCTTCAAAATGATGGAAATCACTCACAACATTTAAAACATTTCAAAGCTAACCTTAAAATGGGGTTATTTCCATTTAAAAAAGAAAAAAATCCCATAGGCCACCCATTCAATCAAAAAACATTAAAAGAGACAAAATGAAATTTCTATGAGGGAAAACCCACACACACATTTCATATCAATATTTGAAATTTAACAAAGAACCCATTTATAAATCACTTTGAGGTCAACAACCCACTTTAAAAAATCTACTTAAAATCTAGTTTTCACTCCTTGAAAAGTAAAACCATATCAAAATTCCACAATTTCTATTTAAAACCATTTTGAATAAAAATAGTCATTTCATAAAAATCTTATCATAGTTAAAAATTCTATTTCACAGATGAAAACATGGAATTTCTATAATAAACCATTTATACCAAGCTCAAAAATAGAACAATATGGTTTTAATATACTATAAGGCTATCACATATAATAATAATTTCATAAAAAGGGAATTTAGAATGTACAATCAAGGTTTTAATTCCCAAATTAAACAACTACATACTATCACCTACCTCGAGGAAGTGAGAACCAAGAGAAAATATCTCAAAACTCTTCACCTTCAAAATTTAAAACTTGAATCCACCCTTACACATACATGCATATTCCCCATATATATATATAATCACACCAAGACCCACTGTATATATTCACATAGCTACGAGTGAATATATAACAAGTGGAAACATACATATATATATACATACCAACATATGCGTATATGTATAGGTCACCTTCAATGAACCACAAGACATCCTAAACAACCAATAGAAAACCAAAAAACACCAAAATGACAAAATTAAAATTGGGATAAAAGGAAATGGAAGAATAAACCTATTATAAATGGTGGGAAGCAAGCCCGAATGGAATGAAATTCTTTGCCTTCAGTGGATGGATACTGGAACATTCATGAATCCGACCCAAGGGACACATCACGTGCTCTAAAAATAAAATAAAATACTAAAAATCTGGTCAACCCATGACCTAGGGTTCTACCATACTAGATGGGAGGTAGTGAGAGGTAAAAAATCATCGGAATAGGGTGGTAAAGAGGAAAAGGGACATTAAATTTTTAATTTGAAAAATAATTCACTAGAAATTAATGTGAAATCATAACAACAGGAGAAGTCTATAAGGGGGAGGCATGCAATACATGGTGGAAGTGAAAGGGGTTGTCGCAAAACTCAATGGTAGAGGGGGAGAAAAGGGTTAATAAAAATTTACGGAAAATTGAAAAAAAAATAATAATAATCAGATATTTGATGGTAGGTGACTTGGGTTGGCCACATAGTCTTATAAACTATGCACTGTTCAGTTCCTATTCGAGACACCCCTTTTATGGTTTTCCCTAAGAGGCTGCACAGTTTGTTCAAGTTGTGCACCTCAACCCTATCACACCCAAAACCCCAAAAAATTTCTAAAGAGCTCTGTACTATGTGAAAAACTGTGTGAAATGCATGAAAAATGGATTATCCAAAATGACAGCCCCAACTACATAGTCACCACATGGTTTCTTTAACCATTGGTCTCATTTTGGTCCTACCAAAAAGGCCTCCACAACTTTATTTTCATCATATAATTAAATGAAACTCTAAAACACTCAATACTGGATAGAAAAAAACTAAATCAACTAAATCATAAAATAGGGGTTGTCACAGCCATGGTGATAGTTCTAGAGCCTTTTTTGATTTTTAGGAAACCTAATTCAAACCAAAAAGTAAATCCATTTTGGTCTCGAATTCGAGTGATATCTAGAATCTATGGAGTTCAGGTAACAACAAAAAATATAACAAAGAAATTATAGAGTGTTCATCTAGTTCTATTAAAACCTAACTCCTTCCCATGACTCAAAACCTCCTATTATTTCCTAATAGAATATCTCTTTATACCCTTTTAAAAAATCAAGGAAAGAATCCCCAATGGGACTCATTCAGAAAGAACAACCAAAGTCCAAGACCTGCTCATAAGTGAGTGAAATCCTAGAAAAATTCAAAACATCAAAAGTATCATAAAAAATTACACTAAAAGGGGATAGTCAGTAGGTTATTTAGTCTCAAGTGATTTTTTAAGCTTTTTACACTTGGGTTTGGTGTGTCTAGTCATACCATATAGGAAGAAAAAAAATTCATTTCTTTAGACTTATACCTAGACTTGGGTTGTTGATTGTTCTTACTTTTATCCATACTACACTCTTTCTTCTTACACCTAGAATTTTTTTTCTACCCCTTGTGAAAATAATCTCAACCTCACATTTAACTCTAGGTATATAATTCAATTCCTTAGAGATAATGGAATATTTAACCTATTCTAAGGTTATAAATTCATGAACATACATAATTTTCTCAACTAATGTAGAGTAGTAATTGTCTAAACAAATTAAAAGAATCATGTATTTATCTTCATCATCAATAATCACATTTATGTAGGATTAATTAAGAAAGCATTTATTTAATTCATCCATGGGGGATTTAATTGAAATACTAGATTTTATTTTAAAAGTAAACAAGTTATGTTTCTTATAAATTCCACTAAAAAGTGAATTCTTTATAAACAACTTCTATAACTTAAACCATGTAATATAAAAATTAGTTTCAAAAAAACTTCCCTAACATCTTCATCACCTAAATAATGATATCAAATACCTATATTCCTTATTAAGAACATTGGAAGATAAATCTTGATAAATAGTAGAGCTTATTCTGGTATCAAAAATGGTACTAATAGGTTTCTTAGGGACATATAAGGTCCAAATTAACCCATGCTGAAATAACATGGCTAGAATATTAATCCTCCATAAATTGAAATGATTATCATAAACAACTTTTATGATTTCATACCTAATTTAATTCATGTTACACAAAATATAGAATACTAATTTATTATTGAATATGTTAAGTGTACACCCTAATGAAAGGACAAAGATTAATGGATATCATGAGTATATAATTAGGTTTTTGAATATGAATAATATTTTAGGTTACAGTGATTAAAATTTTAGAAAAGAAAGGTTAGGGAAGATCTAAAATGAGATTGGAAGGTGGAATTGACATTGAAACCGAATTGAAACAAGAAACTGATTTGAATAAAAAATTAAGCCCAATTAGGCACTAATACCACATTGTGAGGGAAAGTTCAACACCTAATAAAAGTACAAACAAAATAAAAAAGACCGTTTGGGTTTTTTACAAGATTTGAATCTGATGGTAATAGAATATTCACGATTTGAATGTAATAAATATTTAAAGGGGAACACTAGGATTTGACATTCTGTAGACAATTTTTTGCCTTTTTGAATTGAAATAACACCACCAACACATATGATTTATTATGATCAAAATAAAATAGGATACATGATACAATCTAGAAAAAAGATGAACATAATACTAGAAATAAATCTCAAATAACCTCTTTAGTATAAAATTATATAGGGAAGAATAATATGAAATCTTTGAAACATTTAAATCTATTAGGGTGTCTTGATCACTTCTCGGTCACGAATATGATTTTTTGAGCTCAAGGGGGTGTAGGTTGTCTGAATATTTATATCCCAGAAGCATCACTGCACCAGATCACCTAGGTTTTTATAAAAGATTCAATTCTTCATGAGGAAGGATCATAATCACAATCTCCATAAGATGCATTACACTTGTAATGAAACTATAGATGACAGGATTAGAACTAGGGCTTCAGAACCATTGAAGCTAGATCAAGTATTGAGGTTTCACTATAGGATAAATATGAGAAAATTCAAGAGAGGTAAATTATAAGAAGGTATACCAGTGATGGGATGAGGAAACTGTGGGTCAAAAATCCCCATGATAATCATAGAACCTCGAAACATCCAAACTAACTAGAAGGTCACATGAATCTAGATAGAACAAAAAAATAAAATAATGCCATTAAAAAACCAAATATATGTAAGACTTTGATCAAAAGGGAAGAATAAATAATCTATGTTGACGAAAAAATCTATACAAGATTCCAGGAATAAAAGGTGTGGGATAATTTGGGATAAAGGAGAAATAAGTATCACAAACCCAATGGCCCAATGAATAAATAATATCAGGCATATAAAATTGATCTTAAATGAAATGAAATTATAATTTTTCATTAATTTAATGAACATAATTATAAATTGAATATTTAAAAATATGTAAATTAAACATGATAATAATATAATTCACACTGAGCTCCCTAGATCTAAATCTTAACTCTACCTGAAGCTTCATCTAACTCAGATATTTCATATGTTACATTATTTAATTAATTTAACATGATTTTCCATTTTCAAAATAACACACTTGTTAAATATAGGAAACATCCATTTCGATGCTCATATTTTCTTCTTCATTATCATTATTCTTGGTGGGGAGATATCCTATTTAGAAATCAACTTTGACAAGAGGTGCTCTACCCGTGATATAATTCTTCAAACATCATTGATTGGCCTCCTTTCAGAACCAATTGTGAAAATTTATTTTTTATTTCTCATTATTCTCATGGGTAAATTAATAAAATTATCTTATAGAAATCTTTTTACATGTCATTAGGATGATTACTCTTATGTGAATCCACCAGAGTAATGTAATCTTACATGGAAATATTTTTAAAATATATTACATGCATCCATATTCTCATAGGATAAATAAATGTAATAAATTATATTACACGGAATGTTGTTAATTTTTTTACACATATAGTGGGATAAGTTTAAAAAACAGGGATTTTACTTAAAAATATCTTATACAAGAGGCTCAAAAATTATCTTATAGTCTCCAGAATGATGAATTATCCTACGGAGCCAATGCATATTCAGAGCACAAAAATTCTAATATTTAAATCTAATAAATAAATAAAATAAAATTAAATAGAATATCCAAATAAATATAATAAATGAATTTTAATATTGAAATAGAATAGTTAAAAATTATCCCAAAATAAAAATTAAAAATTATGCATAGGTCTTTAACTAAATTAATTTTGATATCCAAAATGTTTTCAATCGATTAAAATATAATATTTCAATAAAATTGCTGAAAAAATTCTTACAAAATTGTAAACATAAAAATGAATAATGTTAAAAAAAATTAGTACAAAACACACACAAACTTTTTGAACTCTTCAAATAATATTTTTTGTAAATAGATTTAAATTTTATCTTTAAATAATCCTTATAAACTTGTTTAGGAACATAAAAACATAAAATCATAAACAAATGTATGTGGAAAATAGATACAATAACAATACCACATCCTATACTCAAAGGTACTCCATGTATTCATACAAACAATCGAACATTGAGTTTTCCTAGATCATCTAGTGTAAGTGTTTTCCGAATCTGAAATAAATGAGCCACTTTGGTCAGTCGATCAACTATAAACTAAAAAATATAACTTCCACTCAGGTTCCTGGGAAATCCCATGAAGAAGTATATCATCACTTTATCCCACTTCCACATAGGCACCAGAAGAGTCTTATGTGACCCACCAGTTCGTTAATGATCTACATTGCTACTTTCATAGGTTAAGAAATGATATAAAAAACAATCAATTGTCCAGTTCATGTGGGGATACCAAAATCTTCATCTAATATCATGATATATATTGGTTGAAATCGGATGCACTTACCAGTATAAATCATGATAACACCTTATCATATCCTCATACTTTTAAAATGGAACCACTACACTTCCATGAACATGGAGCACATCACATTCGTCTAAGGTCCATCTTGGAATATATTCATTTTCCATAACCAATTTAGGCATCATGAGACAATATGAATCACATGTTTTATCAGAATTTATTCACCCTACCAATGAGTATGTGAGCCCCAAAGGTGATCAATACACTTCTCCTTGGTCCTCACTCATGACCATCTTTCTATATTCTAGTATGGCCATAATCGTCCACTCTAGTCCCAACATATGATCTCAAAGTTCATGTGTCTTATTGCTGTTAAAATAGATGAATACTTTCGCTTCTCTAGGTGGATACACAATCTCAAATTCAAAATTATATAGGTACACTACTGAACTCCTCTGATGATGATTCAATACTCACTAGGGGAAGATACAATACATGCTCTTATGGTCTATATATATGTAAAATATCTCACTGAAGTGGTAGAGTCACCAGAACTTCAATGCATGGACCACATCTGCTAACTCCATGTCTAGGGTAGGGTATATGAACTCATGAGTTAATATCTAGAGGGAACTATAAGAAATTAAAAATCATTCTATATCAAAATAACTCCTAATACAACCCCAAAAATGTCATAATACATTGTGCAACCCATTCTTTGTAAAGGAAAAAATTAAGATTGGATCGGATGTCAACCGTCTCTTTAACTCTAGGAAATCTTCTTCACACCAATATTTCTATTCAAATGTTAACCCTTCTTGGTAGCATATTTCACAGGTGTTTCAAATTATTAAAATTCATGAATGAACCTCCTATTGTACCTTCTAGGTCCAAGGAAACTCCAAACATAAAACACATTCCTTGATCATGCCTGAGAAATAATTTCCATTACCATCTATGGATCAATAGAAATTTTTGTATCAGAAATCACTTTCTTGAATAAAGATTCCTCTTGGATCGAAAAGTTAAATTTTTAGAGATATGTGTAATGTTTATGAACTTGAAGTGTACTCAATAAAATATGAAGGTGCAAATCCTATGATTCTAAGGTCATGGAATATATTAGGATGTCATCAATGAACACTTTTATTATAGTGTCTAAGTATTACGAAAATATCATGTTAATAAGGGCCATGAGAACTATTTGATAATTTATTATCCCAAAAGTAATTACATGATAATCATGAAACCCATGTATACTCCTAAAAATTTTCATTGATATGTCCTCAATCCTAAACCAATGTTGATGATATCCAGAACATAGATTAGTCTTTGAGAACCACTGGGATCCCCTTAACTGATCACACAAGTTACTAATCATTAGAAATGGGTACTTGTTCTTTATATTAATCTAATTAAGCATCCTATAATCTAAAAAAATCAAAAACTACCATCTACTTTCTTAATGAATTGTACTAGATCACCCCAAGGAGAATTCCATGGTATGATGGAGCCCTTTTCTTCTTGATCCTCAAGTTTCACCTTATTCTCTTTTAACTCAGTATGTTCAACATTGTATGTTGGAATATATATAAGATATTCTCCATGAAAAACTTCAATTTAAAACTAAATCCCCCTATCCAATGGTAACCTTGAGAAATATTTTGGAAAGACATCTTGTTACATGACCAACACATAGGGAAAAGAGTAGGCAGTCATAATATAATCTATCACAAGAATCCTGTAAGAAACATGTTCTATAATGGCTCCATTTTGACTAGGGTCCAATCCAACACTACATGCTTCAACATCCCATTCACCAGTAAACAAAACCTCTAACCCATAGGAATAGTGATTGATACACATTTTTGCTAATATTAGGTGTGTACATAGTAACTAGCTAAGCAATCCATGACAGAAATAAAATCAAAACATTATATCTCTTGAATTTTAAAATTACATATATGATCATAGCCAAGAAGTTTTATGGAATATTATGGAAAAATATGGATATGAACCAATTTATTTCCCAATGGTGTATTTATAGAGAGAAAATTAGAAGATAATTTTTTTATAAAGTTAATCCTAACAACTAATTGAGTAGATATAAGAAAAGGGGAGGCTTCTATATCAAGAAAATGTAAAATTAATTCATACAATACCTTGAATGATAAAATTTCTCTCTCCACCATTGAAAAGAACTTGTTCATCCATGAAAAATCTCTACATGTGTAAGATTTTGGGCCACACCCATGAGGATCATGATTCACCTGATTCATAAAACCCTATAGAGGGTGAACATGATATTGAAACTCCCAACCCACATCTTTTTCTATCCTCACTGATCCCATCGTGCAATTCTTCACACAAAACCCCTTAATATGTCCTACCATGGAAAACCCATGAAGATTATTAGGTTGGGTAGGAGAATATTTTAGATAATTCCCATTCTATCCACAATTATATCACCTGGTTGAACTACCTCCCATAGATGGAGATGAAGAACCGTTTTTATGCACTCACTATTACCAACCACCATGTGAATATACTTTTATTTCCACTTATTATTACCTGATTATGTAACTAGGAAGAACTAGAGAACCCACTCTTCGTTCCACTGAAAGATGAAATAATAGCAATAGCTTTATATTACTCAAATATCCCCTCAATAGTTAGTTCCTTTTAAAGAACCTCAATATATTTCATGAAATAAAAATTATGGACCTCACATTTCAATTTGGGTCGAAGAAAAATCTCAAAATTCATGGCCTTACATGCCTCAATCATAGCTAATAAAAGATTAAAATAAATAAACTCAAGGAATGGTGAAGAATATGTAGATACTAACATCATCACTATATGAAACCCATGAACTCTTGAGAAAAATATAGCTTCATCGTTTTATGGAAGAATTCCTCAATGATGTGGTACATAAATGGTTCCCACTTCATACCATCATGTCTTCCATCTTGATTCATAACACCATGCTACCTCTTAGCTGGTTCCTCAAGAATAAAAGGAGTATGTTTTACCCTATACTCCTCCAGAATCTACACAATGTCAAATATCTTATCAATAATTTATACACAATCTTCAGAATCATGGAGTCCTCTAGTTACCTAAAGGAATGGGGGTTCTATAGCTAAAAAACATTATCATAGTCAATAATTGACCATTGAGTGATTTTTCCTTGATTATGACCTAGCCATAAGAATCTAGTATGGATCACTTCTATAACCTGATCTTCTAGTAAAGATATGGGAGCATTCCCATCTCCTCCGTCCTATATTGAAGGTGATGCGATAGGGGAATCCTCCCTTATAGAATCATTGTGATCATCTTCCTTTGGAATTTACATAAGACATCATCTAAATATAATTTTTTGAAATTATAATAAATAAACTTATAAAATGTAAAATATATAGTCTAAGAAAGTTATTTAATATTCTATATGCATACTCAATGAAATATAATAAGATACTCATACTAAGAGGCTACCTAAAAATATAAGTCACATACCCCTTAATTCTACCCAATGCCAGATCCAAGACTCTATAACCTTCATGTTATTTAAAACCATATATATATATATAATCATCATAGTATTACCCATTTTAGGTAATTAAATATAAGAAATATGAAACCAAAAAATAAAAAATCACAACTGAAATTCATGTTTAATTAATTAAAATCAAATAATGTAACCAACATTGTAACGACCAAAAGATTAATTAATGGAAATCCCTCTTGATCTAACTAAATTCATCATTATGTTTATATAAAATGTTTAATTCTTTGGTTTTATGTTAAGAATTTTGACCATTGCTAATATAGCCGTTGAACAGTGATCACATGATTAGTATAAATATAGGACTTTAACAAATCTAATTTACTCAGACAAAGGAAGCGATGGCCTCATCCAGTAGAATTTCTCCATACGAAGCCCATTTGTTAGAGCTCAAAAAAGAGGTGGCGTCTTTGGGCTTCTCCCTTGACCAAGACCAAGCTGATCTTCATCATTTCAAGCTCGAACGTGACCGTCTACGGGAAAAGTGGATGTTGATTTAAATTACCACTCGAGCGATGTTATCCGAGCCACCCAAGAGTCTGTCACCATCGCACACCTTACCCTTAGGTCATATGTGGCTGTTTTAAGGGGTTATGTAACAAATAAGTAGTACTATGTTCATGTACATTATTTTTGTATATAATAATGAATATAATTTCTAGTCATTTTTGATACATTGTAAATAGTTTTTAAAGTACAAATGGTGTTTTTAGTTATTATTTAATTAAGAAATCTATTTTATTAAATTAAGGGATATTTAAATTAAATAATATTTTAATAAAATAATATTATTATTATTAAATTAATTTTTATTAAATATAAATGATATTATAATTTTATGAATGCAATTATAATTTTTATTAAGGTTTGAAATCCATTTCTGTCAAAACCCGTGAATTTTCGATAAATGTCGGTTTTTATTTTAAAAGTGAAAGTTAACATATTTAGAAAATTATTTAGATAATATAAATTTTATTTCTGGAATCAGGACCTCAAAATTATCCAACGGTGAATATTTCATAATTTTCTGATACAGTCAAATTTTTGGGTAAAAATTAAATACCGTTTAAATATATAATGTGTTTTATGATATCATAATGACCCAATAGTGATGTAATAAAATACTATAATCTTTATGTTCGGCCAATATATATTTTACCATTAAAATAATTTCATTTTGGGTTTGTTTGACTAAATTTTGAAAGCATTAATGGACCCCTCAAGACATATTCAACACTTTGCCGTTTTAAATTAATTTCCATGGGAGTCTGACTCACCTCCACATAAGAAACCTTATTATTTTAAGAAGTTCTGACTTTATCCTTATAAAATAATGTTTTTCTCTTCCCTTTTCCAAAAACCATGGGCAAAAACCATGGGATGGTTTGTAGTTTGGATTAATTTAATGTAAGGGAACCCAAACCTAAATAATAAAGAATACCCTCACCTTTCCTATATAAACCCACCCAAGCTTCCACTCCCTCCCCACTCAAAGCCTTTGGAGTTCATCCAACCTCTGCCCAAATCTCTCTAGAATCCTCCCAAGGTTCCCCAAGCTCCCACGAAGCCTCTCACAAGCCTCTCTCTAGCCTTTGGAAGCACACTTCCAAGTAAGGGTTTTTTCTTCCTTTCTCATTTTTGTCAATTTTGTTTAAGTTGTATTACCCTTTTAATTTCAATTATGAATGTTGGGGTATGGTTTCTAACCTCTCCCATACTTCCCTCTTATTGTTTGAATGATGGGAGACCCCTTTCTCTCTCATTAAATGCCTCCCATGTACACCTGTTACTATGCCGAAATTCCGAAAGGAACATCTCTCTCTTCTTTTACATTCAAGAAATAATTTTTATCATGAATCTAAATTCCATTAAAATTGTTGGGACATGTATATATATGACCTCCTTACTGTCCATTACATGTAAATATTATTAGGAACCCCTTTCTCTCTCATCAACCATTTTTATGAATTCTTATGTCATGTCGTTACGGTGCCGAAATCGCACCAATTTTCTAAGACAATGCCATTGTGTAGTGGATACCATGCCCATTTCTCCATCAAGGGTATCCACCTTTATTCACCTTTACTTATTGATTACAAAGTTTCATGTATGAATTCCACATTCCTTTATCGTGGAATAAATGATTATGTTTTATGAATCCATGTTTTATGATCCATGTGGAACACTTATGCATGAAAAGAAATATTTAAGAACAGTGCGCACTTATAGCACTCTAATGCAATGGGTAAAGTATAGTAGCATGATATGTCATGTGCAATGAGTGTTGAATCATTCTAATTCAAGTGAAACGAGGGTTTACTCGTGCTTTACGTGCAATTAGGATTTACTCATGCTCTATGTGAAATGAGCCTTAGCTCATGCTAATTCTATGTTAAGTATTGTTGCCACATTTCCATGTTATGACTATCATGCTTTATCATGCCTTTATGCTCATGTTTCTTTTATTCTATATTGATATTCCTATTGTCTAACATGTATTATACTCCTCATGTTATTCCATGTGTACTCCCTTACTGGGCTTTATAGCTCACCCCTTTCTTATGCATGTCCTCAGGTTATCCCATGCAATGCTAAGTATGAGGGAATATAGTGGTCATGTAAAGGATGTTTTCAATAAAGATGTTGTATTTCATGTTTCTAGTTTTTATGTAATGATCCTAAGCCCCAAAGACACTAAAACTCTCTATCTTCTTGTTGTATCAAGTGAATTTTTATGTAATAAATCTTGTTTAAGTTTGTAATAAAAGAAGGGTTGTCAAAGTTGGTATCAGAGGATAGGTTTTAGTTATTTTTGGGATTAGGAAACCTTAGTAAAACCTTAAATACAAGACTAAGTATAATAAAAAAATCCCTAAGTTTTGGTAAGTACTGAGTAAGTGGTTTATCAAACAAATACATCCCTTTCTGGATACGAGAAGGTAGAGGCGTCTCTGGCACAGATGTATCCTAGGGGTAAAACCCGAAAACACCACCTTGAGCTAGACTCGAATGGGAACGGGTGCAGGACAACGGGTCTTGCTGCACTCTTGATTATGACACTCTCGGGGGATATGTTTTGATAAATTCAAAAGGTTAGTATGAACCCTTATTAAGGTAATTAAAAAAATGCCCCTACGAATATATGTTAGAATGTAGATCTTGAAAATCCTAGATTGAAGCCTATAGACTCTTGAGTGAGGAAATGAAAGTTTATTTATAAGTCATCACCTTTTGTCTTTGGATTACCCTTTATGTGTTACCCCTAACTTTTCTTTTATTCTAGCCAATGGCCGGTAATAGGAGGACTCAGGCTAACAAGCATTGTGAAGATCAGTGTGATGATTGTACCAATGAGATGCCCAATCCAATGGGAGTGGGAATCGTGAACATTTTCATGCTTCTCTCTCAGCTAACTCAAGTTTTGAATAGAAAAATGGGTCAAGAGGAAAGTTCAACCCCCCAAAAGAAATAACAAGTCTCTATCAAGAGATTCATGAGACAACGACCTCCTACTTTTAGTGGATCTTCCGATCCCACGATTGCTGAACAATGGATCAACTCCATTGAAAAGATATTCTCCATCCTCCAATGTTCTGAACAAGAGAAGGTTCTCCTGGAGGCTTATCATATGGAGGGTGAAGCTGATCAATGGTGGATGTTGATCAAAAATATGAAGCCTGAGGAGGAGATCGAGGCGTTGGAATGGAAGGATTTCTGGAAGATGTTTTTCGATAAATATTTTCCGCGCACCCTCCTGCTTAAGATGGAAAGGGACTTCCTTTCCCTCAAGAAAAAAAGAAGAATAATTTGTTGGAGCGTACGAGGAAAACATCACAAGGCTTGCACGATACGCTTCCGGATTTGTCGTTACCCCAGAATGCAAGGTTGACCGCTTCTTTGGTGGGCTGAAGCCTAGCTTGCAGAAAGAATTAGCGATTCGTGACTTCAACAGCTATGAGTAAGTTGTCCAATGTGCCCTCAAGGTCGAAATAGAGATCGAGGAATCACAAGGGTATCATGGGGATAAGAAGCATAAGGTGGACTTCAATGCTGGTGGTCCAATGGTATAAATCCAACGGTGCTAAGAAGATCCAGCACCCCACTTGCCAAAAGTGCGGAAAGAAGCACCCCGGAAATTGCCTTAAGGGGACGAGAAAATGCTTCAGGTGTGGAAGAGAAGGGCACCTAGTTGTTATCTGTCAGCAAGAAAGACCCACAACTGCGACAGAGGAGATGAACGCTCCGTTCGAACCTCAACGCGTTTTTCAATGCTACAAATGAAAAAATCCAGGTCATTTTGCAAATCAATGCCCTAATACAAGGGTTTTTGAGAAAACCAACAACCTCCAAGGCAGCAAGGAAGAGATTTTGCCATCACTTCTGCCGAAGTGAACCCCGACAAAGAAGTGTTGACAGGTACGCTAGTTATTCCTTCAAGAATAGTGAATTTACTTTTTGATTCAGGTTCTACGCAATATTTTATATCTCGAAAGTTTAATAGAAAAATCCCAACACCACCACAAATCATGGAAATAAAGATGTAGGTGAGTATGGAAAATGGGGAAATCATTGCATCCCATGAATATAAGTCCTCCCCTATTATAGTATGTGGATTGAATTTCTCGGAAAACCACTTCATACTCCCTCTGGTGGAATTTTATGCAATTCATGGCATGGATTGGATTTCCTTATATAGAGCCAAAATAAATTTTCAGGAGAGGGAAATCAAACTCCATATGGAGAATCGACCCCCGATTCTTTACAAGTGTCAGGAGGAAGTTGAATCTCTTTTTGCTCCATCATCTCAAGCATGGATATTACTGCCTTATGAGCACACATATCTGGCTCAGATGATTGAGTCCAAGGAAGAAACCATCCTTGAAGAAATGCCTATTGTGAGGGAATTTGCTGAAGTGTTTCCCGAGGAACTGCCTGGTCTTCCTCCTAGAAGAGATGTTGAGTTCTCAATTGAACTTATACCTAGGGTGATACCAATATCCAAAACTCCATATATAATGGCTGTTGTTGATCTTGAAGAGCTGAAGAAACAACTATAAGATAATCTGGATAAAGGGTTTATACGCCCAAGTGCTTCACCATGGGGTGCACCAGTCCTCTTCTTCAAGAAGAAGGATGGGTCAATGCGGATTTGCATCGATTATCGTGAACTTAACAAAATAACGATAAAGAACAAGTATCCTCTCCCAATGGAGCACAATACTTCTCAAAGTTGGATTTGCGGTCGGGATATTATCAAGTATGGGTGAATAAGGAAGATATCCCCAAGACTGCTTTTCATACAAGATACGGGCACTATGAATTCATAGTAATGCCTTTAGGACTCACCAATTCTCCAGAAATCTTCATGGACTTGATGAATAGAGTCTTTAAAGATTACCTAGACAAATTTGTGGTAGTCTTTATAGATGATATTCTAATATACTCCAAAACCAAGGAGGATCATGAGGAGCATTTAAAAATCATACTAGAGACTTTGTGAAAGGAGAAGCTCTATGCAAAGTACAACAAGTGTGAGTTCTGATTGAAGGAGGTATCATTCTTGGGTCATATCATCACAAGCAATGGGATATCTGTGGACCCCTCCAAAATAGATGCAATTGAGGGATGGCCAAGGCCAACATCGGTAACGGATATCCGTAGCTTCTTGGGGTTAGCTGGATATTATCGACAATTTTTGAGAAATTTCTCACAATTTTCCAACCCTCTTACCAAGCTAACTCGAAAGGGAGTAAAGTTTTCTTGGATTTATGAATGCGAAGAATGCTTCACGGAGTTGAAAAGGAGGCTTATCACTGCGCTCGTACTCACTTTACCCACACGTGGGGAACTTTTTGTTGTTTTCAGTGATGCTTCAAAGAAGGTCTTAGGCTGTGTGCTGACGCAGAATGATAGAGTTATATCCAATGCCTCAAGGCAGTTGGAAATCCATGAGCGAAACTATCCAACACATGATCTGTAGTTGGCAGCGGTGATCTTTTCCTGGAAAATCAGGCGGTATTATCTCTATGGAGAGAAATGTGAGATATATACTGACCACAATAGTCTTAAATATATATTCACACAAAAAGAGCTTAATATGCGCCAGAGAAGATGGATAGATCTCATCAAGGATTATGACTGTTCAATACATTACCACCCTGGGAAAGCTAACAAGGTGGAAGATGCCCTAAGTAGAAAGGACCCAACAATTCTATCAATGATGAGAATTGAGAAGGATCCAATCTTCTTAGACTTGATGAAGATGGACGTGGGAATCATAAAGAAGGTAATATCATCAATCCTTTCACAAATGATTGCTCAACCATCTCTTTTGGAAAGGTTAAAGGATTCTCAAAAGGATGATGTGGGAATTCAAGAAAAATTAGAAGCTATCAAAAAAGGG
The DNA here is from genome assembly GCA_963277665.1 of Viscum album. NCBI lineage: Eukaryota > Viridiplantae > Streptophyta > Magnoliopsida > Santalales > Viscaceae > Viscum > Viscum album. The sequence continues at coordinate 1,833,565,039 of OY728151.1, forward strand.
AAATCCTTAGTTTTTAATGTTAATGAAGAAGGAATTGTGCGGTTTGGGAAAGGACTATGTGTTCCATCACGTCCGGAGATAAAGAAGGAACTTTTGGATGATGCACATAGTTCAAATTTCTCTATTCACCCAGGGAGCACAAAGATGTATCGAGATCTCCGAGAAAACTTTTGGTGGGATAATATGAAGAAGGACATCGCTAAATATACATCAAAGTGTCTGATGTGTCAGTAAGAGAAGGCAGAGAGGCAAAAGTCTAAGGGGATGATGCAACCATTTCCCATACCAGAATGGAAGTGGGAGAACATCACCATGGACTTTGTCACCGGCCATCCAAGGACATCCAAAGGCAACAATGTAATTTGGGTTGTTGTGGGTCTTCTTACAAAGACTGCACACTTCATTTCTATTCGGGAGGATTTCTCTTTGGATAAACTGGCACAGATATATATCAGGGAAGTGGTAAGGTTGCATGGAAACCGCTATCTATTGTGTCTGACCGAGATCCAAGATTCACCTCTATGTTTTGGAAGAGTCTTCAATATGATCCGAATACTGAACTGAACTTCAGTATGACCTATCATCCTCAAACTGATGGCCAATCTGAGAGGACTATCCAAACACTTGAGGATATGTTTAGAGTGTGCTCAATAGACTTTAGAGGAGGATGGGATCAACATCTTCCTCTGGTTGAGTTCCCTTATAATAACAGTTTCCACTCGAGCATCCAAATGGCACCATATGAATCCCTGTATGGGAAAAGGTGCAGAAAACCGGCATGTTGGGATGAGGTCGGTGAACGTAAGTTGCTTGGACCAGAAATGGTCAAGGAAATGGTGGAGAAGGTGAAAACCATTCAGTATCATATCAAGGCATCCCAGAGTCGACAGAAGCATTTTGCAGATAATCGTTGACAAGAACTTGAGTTTAAAGATGGAGACATGGATTTTCTATGCATATCTCCATAGAAGAAGGTCATGGGGTTTGGAAAGAAATGGATGTTAAGTCCAAGGTTCATCGACCCCTTTGAGATTCTTGATCATGTCGGGGATGTGGCCTATAGACTAGAACTTCCGCCTACTATAGCCAAAGTACATGATGTCTTTCATGTATCCCTCTTAACGAAGTACATATCGGACCCTTCACATGTACTCTCTTCTGAGGTGGTACAATTGGAAGATGATCTTTCTTATGAGGAGAAACCAGTGAAGATCTTAGAACGTAGAGAAAAAGTTCTACAAAATAAGACAATGCCCCTCATCAAGGTGTTTTGGAGAAACCACAAGTTTGAAGAAGCAACTTGGGAATCGGAGGAAGTGATGATGCTGAGTTACCCTATCTTTTTTAGTGTGGGAAAAGGAAAATTTTGAGGGAGAAATTTATTAAGGGGGGACTATTGTAACGACCCAAAGATTCATTAATGAAAATCCCTCTTGATCTAACTAAATGTCTCTTTATGTTTATATAATATGTTAACTACTTTGGTTTTATGTTAATAATTTTGACCTTTGCTAATATAGTCATCGAACAGTGATCACATGATTAGTATAAATATAGAACTTTAACAAGTCCAATTTACTCAGATAAAGGAAGCGATGGCCTCATCCAGTAGAATCTCCCCATATGAAGCCCATTTGTCGGAGCTCAAAAAAGAGGTGGCATCTTTGGGATTTTCCCTTGACCAAGCCAAAGCTGAGCTTCATCATGTCAAGCTCGAACGTGACCATCTATGGGAAAAGTGGAATTTGATTTAAATTACCACTCGAGCGATGTTATCTAAGCCACCCCAAGAGTCTGTCACCATCGCACACCTTACCCATAGGTCTTATGCGGCTGTTTTAAGGGGTTATGTAACAAATAAGTAGTACTATGTTCATGTACATTATTTTTGTATATAATAATGAATATAATTTCTAGTCATTTTTGATACATTGTAAATAGTTTTTAAAGTACAAATGGCGTTTTTAATTATTATTTAATTAAGAAATATATTTTCTTAAATTAAGGGATTTTTGAATTAAATAATATTTTAATAAAATAATAATATTATTATTAAATTAATTTTTATTAAATATAAATGATCTTATAAGTTTATGAATGCAATTATAATTTTTATTAAGGTTTGAAAGCCATTTCTGTCAAAACCCGTGAATTTTCGATAAATGTCAGTTTTTATTTTAAATGTGAAAATTAAAATATTTAGAAAATTATTTAGATAAAATAGATGTTATTTCTGGAATCAGGACGTTGAAATTATCCAACGGTGAATTTTTCATAATTTTCTGAGATAGCCAAATTTTTGGGTAAAAATTAAATACCATTTAAATATATAATGTGTTTTATGACATCATAATGACCCAATAGTGATGTAATAAAATACTATAATATTTATTTTAGGCCAATATATGTTTTACCATTAAAATAATGTGGTTTTGGGTTTGTTTGACTTATTTTTCAAAGCATTAATGGACCCCTCAAGACATATTCAACACTTTGCCTTTTTAAATTAATTTCCATGGGAGTGTGACTCACCTCCACATAAGTAACCTTATTATTTTAATAAGTTCGGACTTTGGCCTTATAAAATAATGTTTTCCTCTTAAATTTTCCAAAAACCATGGGCAAAATCCATGGTATGGTTTGTGGTTTGGATTAATTTAATATAAGGGGACCCAAACCTAAATAATAATGAATTCCCTCACCTTTCTTATATAAACTCACCCAAGCTCTCACTCCCTCCTCACTCAAAGCCTTTGGAGTTCATCCAAACTCTGCCCAAATCTCTCTAGAATCTTCCCAAGGTGCCCCAATCTCCCAAGAATCCACTCATAAGCCTCTCTCTAGCCTTTGAAAGCATACTTCCAAGTAAGGGGTTTTTCTTCCTTTCTCATTTTTGTCAATTTTCATTAAGTTGTATTACCCTTTTAATTTCAATTATTAATGTTGGGGTATGGTTTTGCACATCCCCCATACTGACCTATTATTGTTTGAATGATGGGAGACCCCTTTCTCTCTCTTCTTTTACATTCAAGCAATAATTTTGTATCATGAATATATATTCCATTACAATTGTTGGGACATGTATCTATATAAACTCCTTACTTTCCATTACATGTAAATATGATGAGGAACCCCTTTCTCTCTCATCAGCCATTTTTATGAATTCTTATGTCACGATGTTACGCTGCCGAAATCGCGCCAATTTTCTAAGCCAATACCATTGTGTAGTGGATACCATGCTCATTTCTCCATCAAGGGTATCCACCTTTATGCACCTTTACTTATTGATTACAAAGTTTCATTTACAAATTACTCATTCCTTTATCGTGGAATAAATGATTATTTTTTACGAATCCATGTTTTATGATCCATGTGGCACACTTATGCATGAAATGAAATGTTTAAGAAGGGTGCGCCCTTATAGCGCTCCAATGCATTGGGTAAAGTATAGTATCATGATACATCATGTGCAATGAGTGTTGAATCATGCTAATTCAAGTGAAATGAGGTTTTACTCATTCTTTATGTGAAATGAGGATTTACCCATTCTCAATGTGCAATGAGCCTTGGCTCATGCTAATTCCATGTTAAGTATTGTTGCCACATTTCCATGTTATGATTATCCTGCTTTATCATGCCTTTATGCTCATGTTTCTTTTATGATCTATTGATATGCCTATTTTCTAATATGTATTGTACTCCTCATGTTATTCCATGTGTACTCCCTTACTGGTCTTTATAGCTCACCCTTTTCTTATGCATGTCCTCAGGTTATCCCATGCAATTCTAAGTTCGAGGGAATGTAGTGGTCATGTAAAGGAAGTTTTCAATAAAGATTGTGCATTTCATGTTTCAAGTTTTTATGTAATGATACTAAGCCCCAAAGACACTAAAAATCTAGATCTTCTTGTTGTATGAAGTGATGTTTTATGTAATAAATCATGTTTAAGTTTGTAATAAAAGCAGGGTTGTCATAAACATGCATGAGACATTTAAACCTATGTGCATAATCATGAAACATGAATGAAACCCAAATACCATAAATTGGATTATCAACACTAAGTGCATCACTCAAGATGAAATAAATCAACGATAATAGAAATTGAAAAGAAATTCAATACCAATTTCTGGGAAACTCGAAGTTACACTATATAGTGTGGGCTTGGAATCAATATAATTCCCTTTTTGAGTCCTAAAAAAGATATCTCATGTCTACCATGTCCCAAATGACGGATAAACAAAGAAAATTTGTGATCTCTCATAACATTTTATAACAACCCAACCCAAATCACTGGGTGTGGGCTGGAGTGCCACATAACCTCATTTTCACTTCACTATACACAATAGGCTATCATCTAGCATCGAGGTCCTGAGATAAGAATCATCAAGAGAATATTTCATTAGAAGCATACAACCAAGAGAGAATGTAATGGATGTGATAATAATAAAAGTAGCAATAATAAGGGAAATCAATAATCCCTCAGACATAAGCATAATGGATAAGTGTATAATCCCATCATACAATGATATGGAATGTCAATCAAATAATCCAAAGAAAGTACATTTTCCCCACATGTGGTGGATCTATATAAGAGAATAGGAGAAAAATAACTAAGTAACATGAATAAAAACATCCAATACTTGGAGTCCATCATAACGACACCTCACACCATAGTTTAGTTCCTTATAAAGTACCCACCATAGGTCCCATACTCTTTAATGGATACCTGCTCCTAAAATCTACATGTGCATAGAGATTATCATATAGGGTGAGTATAAAACCAGGTAGGATTCCACCAAAATTTATTCACATAAATATATAATATAGGTTGGAATCACCTGTTTTGATAATCCCAAATAATGTTTATTTTATATGATAATCATGTTTCATTAATATCTATAGTTTCTATCAGGAAATAACTATGTATTTTTTAATCTCACTGCTCTCTCGATTAAGTTTACATTGAAAATTTTCTCTAAGTAAGAGGTTACCGATAGAAGTTACCGATAGAGGTTACAGATAGAGGTTACCAATAGAGGTTACCGATAGAGGATACCGATAGAGGATACTGATAGAGGTTACCTATAGAAGTTACTGATAGAGGTTACTGATAGAGGTTACTGATACACATTACCAATAGAGGTCACTGATATAGGTTACCGCTGAGGAACCTTACCGCTTTGTTATCAATGAATGCTCAGAGGCAACTGTTGTAATGTTACATCTCAAAGGCTACTGTTGTAAAGTTACTGTTAAAGGATATTTCTACAAGGTTATAGATGAAGCCTACCAATGAAGCCTATTGATGAAGCCTACCAATGAAGCCTATAGATGAGAAGGATACCTCTACCAGTCTACCGATACCCACTCTTCTACTCCATACTTTTTTAATTTCTTAAGATTATTCTAACGGTCATAATTGGTAAATTTAATGATTCTAACATTAATTAATGATGATTATAGACATATCAAGAGACTATATCTGGAGAAATCGTGAGGTATGAGGAAGACCACACATGGTTTTCTTATTCCTATTTTTGGATTTCAAATATAAAATATAAGATCATTGAGTGGATGAAAAAGAGTTAGATACATTACACAAATGACTATAAGAACAAAGAGAAAACACCACCATTTACATAGTGAACCCAAGAGCTTCATGAAGATAATTTTGGAGAGAAAATTCAAGACCATATTCTATGATTCATCAAATCTATTTTAAACCAAGAAGCAGAACATCTGAGTACCTGGAAGCTAGAACCTGGAGTTATGACACTCTGTTTTGGACACAACTTCTAGAGTAATATTCGAACAACAATGTCTTCACTCCAAGGAGTCAAGATCTGAACTTCAAACACAAAGACCCTTTTAAACTCAATATTTATAACATTTATCTCTATTTTGTTCTTTTTCATACATTTCTGATAAGTGTGTGTTTGTATGTTACAGACACTGTCTTTTGTTCTTGAACTGGAGGATACTTAAAATCCTCACACCAAACATTACATACAATATGTTTCCCACATGTAACCATGGAAGAGGTTGTGTGTGGCAGGGTTTTGTTTTTTTTTCAACGAAGAACTGTGGTATAGGGTGTGAGCCCTAGAAAGTTTGTGAAAACAATTTTAAATCATGATATAGGTTGTGTATCATGTTAATTGTTTATATAAATTTCTTGGTGGCAGGTGATCACCAAGTGGAGAGGATTATGTCTGAGCTTAAGACTGAACATCTTGTTTAACTCTACTATGTACCTTATTTAGTAATAATATTTTTTTATTTTCCGCTCCATATAACTTCAAAATGTAAAATGTTTTACATTCACTCTGATAGTTAGTTTGGTAGGTGTGTATATGTGTTTAATTCAGTAAACCAGTTTCAAAAGTTGGATAAGTGTTTTACACTGATTCAACTGAGTACTAATCAAACTTTGAGAAACTTGTTAACCAGTTGAAAATTTATATACCTACTTCCTTATTTAATTGGGCTATTTCAAATTTGGGTATTTTTATCATAAATCTTTTAACAGAAATTTTAATTAGGAGCTTAATTCACCCCCCTCTTGAGTTTCCACCCTGACCATCATTTGGTATCAAAGGATATTTTTATTGATATCATCAAAACTATCTTTTAAGCTTTTCATATTCTTTTCAACTGTGATTTTACTTGTGTCGTAAAAATCTCAAAAATTTTGTCATACCTAATTTTTTAGTTCATTAAATTCTAATTAAATATGGATAACCGAGATGATGGTGTGGCTATGGACCAAACACCTTTCTTTAATGGCAATAACTATGCTAAGTGGAAATTGAAAATGAAAATGTATCTAGAGAACATAGGTCTTGAAATCTGGGACCAAATTTAAGAAAAACATGCATTACATGATACTGCTAGGGACACATGGTCTCAGTTGACTAAAGCTTTATATAATAATAACTGTGAAGAAATGAATTCATTGTATTGTGCTCTAGGTGGTGAGAAATTAAATCAAATATCTACCTATAAAACTACATATGAATGTTGGGATACTTTGTCTTTTTCTCATGAAGGAACAACCAACGTTAAATAAATGATATTTAATACCTTTACTATTAAATATGATAATTTTAAAATGAATCCTGATGAACCTGTCTCTGAAATGAATCTTAGGTTTAATGAAATAGTAAATACCATGAGTCTTCTTGGGAAACCAGTAGAAAACAAGGATCAGATTGTGAGATTGCTTCGATGCCTACATGATATATGGAGAGGAGCATCTGTTTCCATTTGAGAATCATGCAACATAAGCAAGATATCAGTAAAGGAACTAATGAGAAAACTCATGATGTGCAAAGAAGAGATTAAGCTAGATCAACAAGCAGATGAATAACCAAGAATGAAATATATAGCATTCAAGACTGCTACCTCAAAGAGAAAAGATAAAGAAAAATTTCATGTTTCTGTAGATAATTCCACCAATAATGATTCAGCCTCTAAGAGTGATGATTAGTTGTATCATCTTGCTAGAAGGTTCGAAAAGTTCTACCAAAAGAAGAATTTATTTAAAAAATCAAATTATAAAGGATCGTATGATAGTAATGGAAATTGGAAAAAATAACAAAAAATGGAATGACAACACAAATGAGATAATTTTTTATGAGTGTAGACAAAAAGTTCTTGTGAAGGTTGATTTCCCCAAGCTGAAGTTTAAGAAGAAATATGAAGACAAGGGAAAGGGATATAAAAAGGATATCAAAGCTACATGGAGTGCTTCAAAAGACAGCTCCATAGAATCTAACACTTCTGATAATGAAAAAACAATCATGCAATATTATGTTTCATAACAGAAACATCGGTGGTAACACTCAATTATCCTATATTTAATGCTTACTATTCAGGGAATGAGATTGAATCAAATAATGATGAAAATAGGACTAAGGATGAGCTATTTTAATATTGTAGAATTCTTGAAGATAAATTTAATGAACTCAAGGATAAATATAAATTATTTTAAAGGTAACATGCTTTATATGCCAATTATAAGTATGATTTTGATATTGAAAAGGAAAAATTTGCTCGGCTATTAAAAGAAAATACTGAACTAAAATTATCAAATGAGAAATTAAAAAGAGATATTGAGAAGTTTACTACTGGTAGAAATACCTTGACCTAGTTTCTAGGGAAAAAAATTTCTCCAAAATACAAAACTAGTTTAGGATATCAACCAGGATAGAGAAGGATTATTAAGAACAAATTTGTTCCAAAATCTAGGCTGTTCAGTGCTAGTTCATGTTTTGGAACATCTTTTGAAAAAAAATATAAAGGACCTAACAAAGTGTTCATGTCTCAAAACATATATGTTGATTATAGGAAACCTATAGGACAAATATAGGTTCCCAAAAATTTACTTTCTAACCTCTCTGGACCCAAGAAAACATGGGTACCAAAGTTACCCTATGCATAATCTGTTTTGTTGAAAAAATTTCTAAAGAGATCCTATAAAACCCTTGGGTATTTGGATAGTGGATGTTCAAGACATATAATAGGATAATATTCATGCTTCAAGATCCTAATTAAAGTTGATGGTGGACATGTTACATTTGGTGATAATGCTAAAGGGAAGATTGTCGGGTTAGGCCAAATTGGTAACCCTAATACCATATTGTTTTCAAAAGTACTTTTTGTTGATGGGTTAAAGTATGATCTTCTTAGTATCTCTTAGTTATGTGATGATGTATTTAATGTTAAATTTTAAAATTATGCTTGCAATTTTTTTAATTATAAAAATGATTTAATATTCACTGCTCGTAGAAATGAAAATGTATTTGTTGTTGATTTAAACTCTTTAGCTAAGAAAAATGTTTCTTGTTTAAATTATTTTCAAAACGAATTTTTGTTATAGAATAGAATTTTAGGACACTGCAATGTTTACTCACTTAGGAAACTGACTAGGAATGTGTTAGTTAGACACTTACATAAATTTCAATTCCCACTTAACAATTTTGGTAATCCTTTTCAAAAGGGAAAAAACAAAAATATTCTTTCGAACCAAAGAAAGAAGTTTCAACTTCTAAACCTCTTAAGCTGGTTCACATTGATTTTTTTTTGAACCATCAAGAGTTTCATGTTTAAATGGGAAGCACTATGTCAATGTTCTTGTAGATGATTATTCTAGATACACTTGGGTATACTTTCTGGATCACAAATGTGAATCATTTTCTTACATCATTAAATATTCCAATTCTGTAGAAAATCTTAGTGGACTTAGAATTGAGACCCTAAGAAGTGATCATGCCCGTGTGTTTGAAAATATGGAGTTTAAATCATTTTACTCACATAATGTCTATAATCACAATTTCTCTTCTCCTAGAACACCTCAACAAATTGTAGTTGTAGAAATAAGAAATATGACTCTTCAAGAGATTTCCCATACTATGCTTAATGAGTATAACATGCCTATCTATTTATGGGCTAAAACTATTAATACATCCTGTTACATCATCAATTTTTTCTTAATAATATTGTTCATAAGAAGACCCCTTATGAGTTATGGAACAATAGGAAGCCTAAGGTTAATTAATTTATAGTTTTTGGTTTCAAAGTATTTATCCTTAACACTAGGGATAATCTTGACATATTTGCTTCCATAAGTGATGAATGAAATTTTCTAGGTTACTCAATCTCTAGTAAATCCTATAAAGTATTCCATAAGAGAACCAAATGTGTGGAAGAATCAATCAATCTAAAATTTTATGAGACTGGTTTACATGAAACCAAGACCTCTCTTGAATATCTTGAAGAAGATATGTCAATTATGGGCCTTAATGATAAAAATGGTGAACCCCTGGTGAAAACAACAAGTTCTAGAAATATTCTAGAATCAAAGCATGTTGAATCTGAACCAGTAGAAAACTAGGAGGAGTTTATTTTAAGAATTTCTACAGGTTTTATAAATCTCAAAAATCATGCTTTAAATGTTGTAGTAGGTTATCTAAATAGAGGGACACAAACTAGAGATTCTCTGAGAAACCAGGTTGAACGTCGTTATTTTCTTTCACAGCTTGAACAAAAAAATATTAATGATGTTGTCAATGATGAATTTTGGGTGATAGTTTTGCAAGAAGAATTAAATTATTTTGAAAGAAACAAATTTTGGCAATTAGTAGAAATACCTAAGGACACATTGACCATTGGCACTAAATGGGTGTTTAGAAACAAAGTTGATGAGTCTGGAAATATAGTCAAAAACAAGGCTAGATTAGTTTCACAATGATATAGTCAAGAAGAAGGAATATCCTATGAAGAAAACTTTTCACCTGTAACAAGACTGGAATCCATTAGGATATTTCTTAATTGTGAAACTCATCATAATTTCAAACTTTATCAAATGGATGTTAAAAGTGCATTTTTAAATTGGTATATTGTCGAGGATGTTTTTGTTCAAAAACCCACTAGATTTATAAATCCCTATTTTTTAAATCATTTTTTTAAACATTTTAAATATTTATATGGTCTAAAACAAGCTCCAAGATCTTGGTATGATAGACTCAGTTCTTTTCATATTTCAAAAGTTTTTACTAAAGTAATAGTTTATCATAATATTTTTATTAAAATGATTTCCAAAGATGTTTTAATAGTACAAAGTTATGTTGATGATATTATTATTGGATCCTCAAAAAATTATTTATTTACTAATTTTTCAATGATTATGCAAGATGAATTTGAAATGATTTTAATGGGGGAACTTAAATTTTTCCTTGGATTTCTAATTTTTCAAAATAAAAATGGTATTGTTTAAAATCAATGTAAATATATTAAGGATCTTTTGAAATGTTTTGGTTTTGATACTAGTAAAGGTAATGATACACCTATGAGTACCACTTGTAAGTAGAATACCAATGAAACTGGTAAACTTGTGGATCAAACTAATTATAGAGGTATGATTTGGAGTCTGCTCTATCTTACTACTAGCTAGCATGATATTATGTTCAGTGTATGCATGTGTGCTCTTTTTCAATCCAATACCAAAGAATATAATTTAACTTCTATTATAAATATTTTTAAATATATCAATTATTTTATCAAATTAGGACTATTTTATCCAATTTTACAACCATTTTATTTGATAGGTTATTTAGATGCTGACTTTTTCGTTTGTAAGTTAAATTTAAAGAGCACCTATAGAACATGTAAAATTTTGGGCAAGTCACTTGTATCATGGTGTAGTAAGGAAAAAATTGTTTCATTATCCATGACCAAAGCTGGATATATAGCTGCTGGTAGTTAATGAGCTCAAATTCTCTATATGAAACACACTTTACTATACAAGGGATATCAATTCAAACATGTCTCTATAAACTGTGAAAATATAAGTGCTATTAACTTCTCTAAAAATCAATTATCTCATTCTAGGACAAATACCAATGATTTAAGACATCACTTCATGAGAGATCATCTTCAAAGAGTTAATATCACTCTTGAATTCAGTGGCACTGAACATCAATTGGATGATATATTCACAAAGTCTATGAATTTTGAGTGGTTAAATTACATCAAAAATGATTTAGGTATGATTAATTTCAGTGTTTAACCTCGTCATTAAGACCTCGCTATCAGGACCTCACCTTCAGGACCTTGCTGTTAGGACCTCACCATTGGACCTCACCGTTGGTACATCACTATTGGACCTCACCATTGGACATCAACATTGGACCTCACCATTGGACCTCAACCTCAAGACCTCATTGTTAAAACCTCACCATTGGACCTCAACATTAGGACCTCTCCACTGGACCTCACCATTAGGACCTCATTATTGAAATCTTACCGATAGTTGACCTAAATTAGGTTCGGGGAATGGCATTTTTCTGCTGGAATCTGAAACATTTTAAACTTATTTATTTATTTTACTCGATTTATTTTTCGATCCCTAAATTAAAAAAACAATGCAGAAGCCACTTTTTTATCCACCTAAATAATCTTCTTATCCTTTTTCTCCCAAATATTTGAGCCTAAATTTCTACTGAAACCCTCTAACCACATTTTATCGCAATGGAAAGAGTAAAGATACCAATGGTAGGTGGTGAAGGAGATGCGTCGAACACTAAGAAACCTCGAATTAGGTCTAGTAGTGGAATCAAGGATGTGGTAAATCTGATCAATCCACATTTGTTGAAGAGGGAAATCATGGTTGAAAAGGAATTAAGTTCGAAATGGCTGTTGTCAAGCAGGTCCTTATTGCTGAAGGCACTCGAAGCTCAGGATTGGGTAGAATGTTTTTCAAATAACAGTGGACCGTACTACCAAAATCTAGTAAAGGAATTTTATAATTTTCTAAAGTTCAAACAGTATAAGGATGAGAACCAAATAATTTATAAGGTAAATGGAGTTTGTGTGAGCTTCTCTTCTGTTTATGGGGAGAATGATTAAGATTCCAAAATGAAGGAATATTTGACTACAACTGTAAAGTGATTCCTCCCACCAATGAGTATTACTTCTACGAAGAGGTTTTGGAAAAACTGGTAGGAAATGGAATCCCTAGGAAGGTGATTGATACTAAGATAGATGGGGAAAACAAAACACTGTTTAAATTTATTCAACATGTCTTAAGTCCCATGGGAGGGTACTTTTATACTTTGAAGTATCAATTCATATTTTCGTTATATCTATTGAAGTATGTACAAAAGATAAATATTTGCAGATTGTTGATGATTTAGTTAGAGGATATGACTATGCCTAGTTCCAAGTCAAATACTTTATTTCATTCCAAGTTGATATCCTTGATGTTAAAAGTGAATGGAGTTTCTGGAAATAAGGACGAAATCATAGTTGTAAGGGACAACTTATGCATTTCCAAAATGATTTGCAAATTTATTAAGATAAACTGGAACCCTTTGAAAAGGGTGTGGGAGAATGATGAGGCCAAACTATATGAATAAATCAATCCTGTTACCAATCCTACTCAGCTAAAGAATAAAATATATCAAGTTTTAAAGACTATTGAAGTGAATCCAGTGCACTCAGATAATAAAGAGGAGGTAGATGTTCTGAAAGAGAGAGAAAACTATCCTATTGATGACAGGAGTGATCTCGATATTCCATCAAGTCATCATGTTAATGTTGTATCTTTTAGTGTGACAGGCCCACCAAAGAGATTACCCAGAAGAGAGACCATCCTAAGGGATAGTTATGGTGGGGAAACCAGTGAAGCAGGAGGAGAAGAGAATGTCTTAAGAGACATTACTTTTGGAGAGACCTCAAAGGAGAAATCTAAAGCTATATATGGTCTTGATTAATTTGAGAAAGCAATTGATTAATGTTAATTGGAACCCCTAAGTCTTAGTCCTTTGATAGGATATACAAAAGTGAGAGACAATGAAGAAAAATAGTGTGTTGAATTGGTTAGATCTATAATTACTATGGTTGTGGTTGAAGATTCTAAAGAAGAAATGGTAGTGGACTCTTCTTTTGATGTATTTGATCAAGAAGGAATGGAATAAGTGAATGTTGTTAACCCGGAGGATGCTCTAAGTGAGGGAGAGGAACTTTTTTCCAAATATTCTGTTTATATTTTTCATGGGATAGAATATTGGTCCAAAAACATGGATTCATTGTTTTGGTCTTAGACTATGAAAAATATAAAGATGACAATCCTAACAGAAGCCCTCCAATTCATTCTATTTTAGAAACCACTAGAGTGAAATCAGTGGTTCTTCTACCTTGAGATTATGTGAAAAATGATGACCAAGATTCATTAAAATCAAATTTTAAGATACACTTTTGTAGATACCCAAAGCTTGATGTACATGGACATTACATTTCTTTTGAGAAATACTTAATACATAACAAAAACCAATACTCAAGGATCGTTATAGTTTAGTGTCTTTGGAAACTCGGAACATAATCTTCTAATCATGGTGAAAGATCTTCAACATCTCCCATAAAGATCTTCCCCTTTTGTTTTCTTACCTAAAACCTTTATTTTTATCCTGGGGAAAAGAAAACATATAAAGGGTGAGCTCAAATGATCAGTAAGGGTAAACATAGAGAATATAAAACAATCCATAAACATTTGAATTCAAAAACATGGACATAAAACGTAAACATCAAAATATTGAGCAAAGACATAAATATTGGAAGTACGTAAGGCATATATCATAAAGGAACATCAATCATGATAAAATAGCATGGGAATAAAACTTGTAATTATGGAAAAACATTAAGCACATGATATGATTTCCATAATAGCCAAGTCATTACTTCCAAGACCATCTTAGTGGAAAAATTCCCTTTCTGAATCGAGTTCACTCCTCATTCCAGTCCTGTATCCCCGAACCAGATTAACTTGTCATTCTAGCCATGTCTATCTCATGAGATATAATTCATTACCCAATGCATTAGAAGGAGATATAGGTCCCACCCATCTCATAATTAAATCATTCTTACTTGTCCCACAACATGAACATAAATCCTTCATCATTACCTAAAGTATAAAATGGGTTTCATAAACATCATCCCATCACAACATAATCCATAAAAAAATGGATATCATTTCATCATAATAAAATTGAAACCATGTAAATCATAGAGAAATTATACTTGAAACATGCACATATGAAATAATTCCATCTTATAGGAAAAATGGTTTTGATAAAACACTTGAAATGAATTCTTGAGGAAAATATCGTTTCTTCTTCAAAATCAGTTTCTTTTCGCAAAATACCATGCAATTTTAAAAGAAAATGATTTTTTTTAAAATAGTCATTAAATCTTGTAGACTAAGATTCATGAAAATAAGGTTTTATGAAACCGTAAAAATATTTTCATGCCGTATAATTTAAAAAACGTTCTTCTCGTACATTTTCTTGAAAAGTCAAAAAGTGCCTCGTATGGTAAACAAAAGAAAGATTCCTTCCATACGATGTGGTAAAAGTAAAAAAAGCGTAAAAATGACTTTAAAAATACATGGAAGAAAAGTAAACATTTTATGAAAACATTTTGAGAACATATGGACATGGATAATAAATATAACCCAGTAAATACTTACGAATAAACAATATCGGATAACAATGAGATTGGAATAATTATCCCTTACCTTATGTCCAATTTCTTCCGTATGTGTCCGAGACTCCTTTATAGTGTGTTTAAATATATTATTAACTTTTAACAGAACCATAATGATATTTATGATATTATATATTATTCACTTACAACTTTATATTATCTGTTCATTTGTCAATTCCATGTTAAAGCAGCGTTTTGGGTAAAATCGTTTCATTTATCGTCCGTGTTTTGACTTGTAATTATTAATATGATTTCGTAGATCATGATTACTTAATTCCAAAATATAAAACATTATTTATATATAATATATATTCAGAATATACATATATATAATAGATCAATAAATGGAAATAAAGACACCGTTCAAGGAGACGGTAGGCCATACGTACACATGAATGCTGTTTTTTGTTTCCTTATTGAATTGAATGGAATTTAGTAGATGACATAAATATATATATAAATAAATATAGTATAATTATTATGTCATATATTTCATTATTACTTATTATATATACTTTATAATCATTCTTGAGTTTTTAACATAGAAAATGTATCTCATCGCGTCGTGGAGACGGTAATCCGTACGTACGCACGAGTGATGATATCATTCCCATATTTATTGAATGGAATTGAAGTGGATTATATAATATATTAGAATCAGTATGATGTTATAATAATCATATATAGTTATTATTTACACCATTATACCCATCTAATTAAGGTGGTGGTGGAAAAACTGATTACACCACGGCGTGGAGACGGTATTCCGTACGTATGCACGCGTGGTGATTTCATTTCTCGTAGGATGGATAGAATGTGAAATAGGGTTGTTTGATATTTATAATAACATATCAGTATATAATTAATACTGATGTTATTACTTTGTAATGAAACAACTAAAGAAGAGGAAGTATAAGTAGAAAAAAACTTGAAAGAGTCGGTATAAGAGATTACCTCTTCCTCGACGCACCTCCTTTAAACTTCATCTTAGGGAACTAGAGTTGGACTTTTGAGAAGACCAGAACCTATATGATATAACTAGAGAGGTTGAAAATATTAATTTTCAGGGTTTTTCTGAGCTTCAAGGCTCAAAAGGGTGTGAAGAGAAGAGGGAAGTGGTGCCCTTTTTATAAAGGAGGAGAGGGGCACCTTCGAAAAAACATAAAATATTATTTTATAATAAAGTCATATTCGGTTTATAATAGCTCCAAATTTATTTATTTAGAAGCTAAAGTGGGTATGGGTCTAAACCTCTCAAACAATAGGTTTTAGAGAGGTTAAGGTTACTAATTTAACCTTATCATTTAGATTTAACTCTAAGTTAAATAATTTAACATTTACAGTGTCTTCTTGTTTTCTTACACTATAAGGTTAATAAACTTACAATAACAAGAAAAACGAACCTTAAGTGGTTTATTATTAATATATATAACCTTATCTATGTCATTGGGCCGAACCTTAGACTTTAAGTAATATAATAACAATTAATAATATAATATTTGTTTTAAAAACTATTTTATGTCAATTTTGACACTATTTGGTAATTGATTTTAGTGAAAATCATAACAACATGATTAGTTGAAAAAACATAAATTGAATCAATACTAACATATCATATTAACCTATAAAATTATTGTAATTCATAAAATATCTAAAATTACATTTATTTGGGAATTTATAACATCAATTATATTAATATTTCATTAATAAGGTAATTACTGCATCATCATTGTGTCAAAAATAAATTAAATTATTTAATGTCTCAAAATTATATATAAAATACCATTATGTAGGAAATATTTTTATATTTCTAATGAATATTTATAGTCAAATTTATCTTATGTATAACCCAATATTAAAAATGTTTTAGTTATTAAACTTTGATTTTAACTATTTTAACTCTTCTTTAAATAAATTAATATTAAGTGTTCTAATCTAATCCAAGTGGAACTAAAGGGTAATATTTTATTCCTAAGGTTGTTTTTTTTAAATTACAGTTATAAAATAGAATTAGGACATGTGTTAGAGTTCTAATAATAACATTTTTACCCTTAATTACCCTATTTACTTTTAATCGTGGTAAATAAAAGTAAAAAGTTGCTATTCACAAAAAAATATTTTTATCTTATTAAACCACATTTTACATATTAACCTTTTCTCTTCTATATTCTAAATTCTACTCACAAAAGCGGTAAAATTAAGTTTTATGTAAATTTTCAAATTCTCCTAGGAGGTGAGTAAAAGACGGTGAAAAGTTCAATAAAATTTTTATATATCTAAAATTATTATAAAATGACTCAAATGAAATAAATTGAACATATATAGGTATTATGTATCAATTTTGACCTAAAATAAATTTAAATAAAATAAATAATTATTTAAAAAAAAATCGGTTTTTAAATAGTAACCTAGTGTTTTCACTATTCATCAAAAATTGAAAGTTTTCAGAAAAATACCAAAAATTCACCCTATGATAATTTCGATATTTCGAATTCAAAAATAAAATCCATTTTGAAAGATAAAATTTCTGAAATTTGAAAAAGTGGGTATTACTATTAATAACGGCTAGTTCATAATAATATTATAATAATATCTCGTTTAGTAAAACTTAGTATTGTGTACTACACACGCTATCGAAGAAGGTCTTGATTGCGTGTAATGCAAGCCAAGTCAGGGATGCATGTAGTGAAATCTATGTTTGGTGTTGCGTATAACATAATCAAAACATATTTCATTTATACATTAAACAAAATCTATTCTTATCATTGCATAGAATAATTTCCACAAAACGAACTTGAAATTGTGTGTAACACGAGCAAAGAATAGTGTTGTGTATACTGCCAGCTAATACAGTGTTGTGTATAGCGTAAGATAATATTAGTGTAGCGTACAACAAAAGATATGAAAGAAACTAAAAAGAATATATCTCATAAAATCTCAGGGTGTTACATTCAACCCCCCTTAAAATGAATTTCTCCCTCGAAATTCATCGGGGTCATAAATGGTTTACGACTTGAGAGTTTATTTTATAGAAACCCACATATTCAAAATGAATACTAACACTTAATTTTAAAAACTAATGTATGAAACGTAACAGTTACCCAAATTAAATCATCACTAGGTTTCCATATAGAAGAACATATGTGAAAATATGGATATTAAAGAGAAATCTAACCATCAAGTTCTCATGGAGAGTGGTAGAGAACATGGATGTGAAAAAAGAAAACAATCACAAATCCATAAATTTGTGATGATTTAAGGTACCATCTAATTCATCGGATATAAGAACACTAGGACAACATTTTTTTTCAAGATCATTTCCCTAAATTTGAATAATTGTTGAATTAAAAGAAATACTTACTTGATTTGGTTACAATCTCACCGTTGTTCATGCCTCGAAATCCACTTCTTCTCTTAAAGAACTGAAGTCGAATTTGTCATTCGTGAAACATTAGCAGATCATGTGATAGAACAGTGGGTCATTCTATCTATCTCAAATAAAATGTTAGAAAAAGTTATTAAATATAAATAAGTCCATCTATGGTGAGATTAATCGTATATGGTTCCTAAAATGGACGTATACTTCATATATAATACAACATAATAAATTGAAACTAATTTATACTAACCAGGGAATTCTTGTAGGCCAGTGGTATGCGATAAAGGGATGTCGTACTTCAGTTGTGGGTTCGATTCCCACATCCTTGTCCGACGCGACGGGTTGTCACCTGTCCTACGAGTTGTCCTTTTTCTAAAACTATACTATTATAACATAACAAAAATAATATCAAAAATTTCTAGCCTTAAACAATACTTTCTGATGTCTAACTTAATCTATTCCAATCATTAGGCTTACCCAACCTCACTGTATACGGAAAAATATTGATATAGAGGTCATCTACCAAGCATGTAAATACTATCATTTATTCCCATATATCATAAGATATGTCTTGTTGGTCATACTCCAAACATTCAAATGCCTTTATCATGTATTCTCTTGAAAAATGAATACCCATTAAACCTTAGTGAAAACATGAATGCAGTTAAAATCTAACACATTCCACATACCTAAATCCCAAAAATTCTATATACTCAAACCATGATATCACTTAGTCCTCATGTCAATCAGGAGCTCATGAATACTATCAGACATATTATTTTCTCCTTATCCATTCATTATGTGCATATCATCTACCTTCCCAAAATATTTGACTAACCTTTCATGGTTACTGGTACCCTTCATCATATACTTTCAAAAACTCAAGGAAAGACAACAGTGTAACAATCCTTAGATTTTTCTTTATTCCATAGTACCATACATTATTCTTGATAAACATACAATCATTTAACTACCTTCTTAAACCATTGACTGAGATTCATCATTTCTTTCATCTCATGTATCATTTGTAGTCTCTTCATCATCATTCACATAAATACTACCCATATGACCATTCTCATTCTCTTCATGAGATTTTCCCTTAGGGCATTGGGTTTTATAATACTCGTACATTGCACATTTAAAAAATTTAACCGTTTTTGGTGTCTTAGCAATACCATCATCCTTGTCCATGGTGTTAACTGAACCTTTTCCTTTACAAAAACTGGCTTTGTGTCTCTCTTTTCCACACCCAAATCCTTTTCCAGTTCCTTTGAAACATTCTCCCTGATGCCTCTTCCCACAATATTTACATGAGGGAAATTATACTTTCTTTCCTCTATGATCATCATGAAACTCCATCTTTCTCTTATTAGTTGAGTCAGGAAACTTACCAAAGTTGAGATTATTGATCATATTATGAGATTTCTGATTAGACATAATAACGATATGTGGACATCCAGATCCAATTTCATTTGGGTTCTCATGAATAATATCATTCCATTGTCCATCATATCCTCCATTATCGTGAATCTTCCTATTTCCAGCCATTTTCTAAAACCCAAAAAGAATAGTGTGAGGGGAAAAAATCATGCTAGAGAAAACAACATAATAAAGGGGGAGTAACTTCAATATCTAACATCGTAGGTTTAATTCTAATATCATTACCATAATTCTAGGACTATAACCTATAATTATATTTTACCTTAGAGACATCCCTAGACATACCTTAGAAATATCTCTAGGGATTTCACAAAATCTTTTGCATCCTAGTTCCCAAAGGTTGACTAAACCTTTCCTCTAATACCAACTGTAGAGACCCAAAGCTTTATGTACATGGAAATTACATTATTTTTGCGGAATACTTAATACATAACAAAAATAGACACCAAAATACCGTAATAGTTTAGTGTCTTTGGAAACTCGGAACATAATCTTCTAATCATTGTGAAAGATCTTCAACAACTCCCATAAAGATCTTCCCCTTTTGTTTTCTTACCTAAAACCTTTCATTATATCCCGGGGAAAAGAAAACATATAAAGGGTGAGCTCAAATGCTCAGTAATGTTAAACATAGAGAATGTAAAACAATCCATAAACATTTGAATTCAAAATATTGAGCAAAGACATAAATCATGGAAGTACGTAAGGCATATATCATAAAGGAACAACAATCATGATAAAATAGAATGGGAATAAAACTTGTAATTGTGTAAAAACATTAAGCACATGATATGATTTCCATAGTATCCAAGGCATTACTGCCAAGACCATCTTAGTGGACAAAGTCCCTTTCTGAATCGAGTTTACTCCTCGTTCCAGTCCTGTATCACTGAACCATATTAACTTGTCGTTCTATCCATGTCTATCTCATGAGATATAAATCTTTACCCAATTCATTGGAGGGAGATATAGGTCGCACCCATCTCATAATGAAATCATTCTTACTTGTGCCACAACATGAACATAAATTATTCATCATTACCCAAGTATAAAATGGGTTTCATAAACATCATCTCATCATAACATAATCCATACAAAAAAATGGATATAATTTCATCAAAAGAAAAGTGAAACCATATAAATCATAGAGAAATTATACTTAAAACATACACATATGGAATAATTCCATCTTATAAGGAAAATGGTTTTGATAAAACACTTGAAATAAATTCTTGAGGAAAATATCCTTTCTTCTTCAAAATCATTTTCTTTTCACAAAATTCCATGAAATTTTAAAAGAAAAGGATTTTTTCGAAAATAGTCATAAATCTTGTAGAGTAATCTTCATGAAAATAAGGTCTTATGAAATTGTAAAAATTGGTTCATGCTGTATAAGTTAAAAAAACATTCTTCTCATACTTTTGTCGGAAAAGTCAAAAAGTACCTCGTATGGAAAACAAAAGAAAGATTCCTTCTATACGATGTGGTAAAAGTAAAAAAGGGTAAAAATGACTTTAAACATACATGGAAGAAATGTAAACATTTTATGAAAACATTTTGAGAACATATGGACATGGATAATAAATATAACCCCAGTAAATACTTACAAATAAACAATCTCAGATAAGAATGAGATTGGAATAATTATCCCTTACCTTAGTCCAATTTATTCTGTATGTGTCTGAGACTTAGGTATAGTGTGTTTAAACATATTATTAACTTGAAACATAACCATAATAATATTTATGATATCATATATGATTCACTTACGACTTTATATTATCTGTTCATTTTTCAATTCCATGTTAAAGCAGCGTTTTGGGTAAAATCATTTCATTTATCGTTCGTGTTTTGACTTTTAATTATTAATAAGATTACATAGAACATGATTACTTAATTCCAGAATATAAAACATGATTTATATATAATATATATTCAGAATATACATATATATAATAGATCAATAAATGGAAATAAAGACATCGTTCATGGAGACGGTAGGTCGTACGTACGCATGAATGCTGTTTTTCGTTTCCTTATTGAATTGAATGGAATTAAGTAGATGAAATACATATATATATATATACAGAAGAATTATAATGTAATATATTTCATGATTACTTATTATATATACTTTACAATCATTCTTGAATTGTTAACATGGAAAATGAATCTCATTGCATCGTGGAGACAGTAATCGGTACGTACGCACGAGAGATGATATTGTTACCATATTTATTGAATGGAATTGGAGTGGATGATATAATATATTATAATAATTATGATGTTATAATAATCATATATATTTATTCTTTACACCATTATACCCATCCAAGTAAGGTGGTGGTGGAAAAACTGATTAAACCACGGCGTGGAGACGGTATTCCGTACGTACGCACGCGCGGTGATTTCATTTTCCGTAGGATGGATAGAAGGTCAAATAGGTTTATTTGATATTTATAATAACAAATAAGTATATAAGTAATACTGATGTTATTACTTTGTAATGAAACAACTAAAGAAGAGGAAGTATTAGAAGAAAGAAACTTGAAAGATTCAGTAGAAGAGATTACCTCTTCCTCGACACACCTCCTTTAAACTTCTTCTTAGGGCACTAGAGTTTGTCTTTTTAGAAGACAATAACCTCTATGATATTACTAGAGAGGTTGAGAAGAGTAATTGGCAGGGTTTGGCCAAGATTCAAGGCTCAAAAGGGTGTGAAGAGAAGAGGGAAGGGGTTCCCTTTTTATAAGGGAGGAGAGGGGCACCTTTGGAAAAACTTAAAATATTATTTTATAGTAAAGTCATATTCGGTTTATAATAGCTCCAAATTGATTTATTTAGAAGATAAAGGTGGGATGGGTCGAACTCCTCTCAAAAAATTTGTTTTAGACTAGTTTAGGTTACTATTTTAACCTTATCATTAAATTTAACTCTAAGTTAAATAAATTTACATTTACCTTGTCTTCTTGTTTTCTTACACTATAAGGTTCATAAACTTACTATAAAAAGACAGAAAAACCCCAAGTGGTTCATTATTAATATATATAACCTTATCTAAGTCATTTGGACGAACCTTATATTTTTAGGAATATAATAACAATTAATTATATAATATTTGTTTTAAAAACTTTTTTATGTCAATTTTGACACTATTTGGTAATTGATTTATGTGAAAATCATAACAACATGATTAGTTCTAAAAACATTAATTGAATCTATAATAACATATCATATTAACCTAGAAAATAATTGGAATTCATAAAAAGTCTAAAATTACAATTATTTGGGAATTTATAACATCAATTATGTTAATATTTCATTAATAAGGTAATTAAGGGATCATCATTGTGTCATAAATAAATTAAATTATTTAATGTTTAAAAATTATAAATAAAATACTATTATGTATGAAATATATTTATCTTTATAATTAATATTTACATTTGAATTTAACTTATGTATAACAGTATATTAAAATAAATTTAGTTATTAAACATTGATTTTAACTATTTTAACTCTTCTTTAAATAAATTAATAATAACTATTCTAATCTAATCCAAGTGGACCTAAAGGGTAATATTTTATTCCTAAGGTTGTTTCTGGTCTAATTACACTTATCTAATAGAATTATGACATGTGCTAGGGTAATAAAAATATCATTTTCTCTTAATTACCCTATTAACTTTTAACTGTGGTGAATAAATGTTAAAAGTCACTATTCACCAAAAATTATTTTTATCTTATTGGACAACATTTTACTCCTTGATATTAACCATGTCTCTTAGATTTTCGAAATTCCACTCACAGAAGCGGTAAAATTATGTTTTATGTAAATTTTCAAATTCTCCTAGGAGTTGGGTAAAAGACGGTGAAAAGTTCAATAAAATTTTTATATATCTAAAATTATTATAAAATGAATCAAATGAATTACATTGAAATTATATAGGTATTATGAATCAATTTTGACCTAAAATAAATTCAAATAAAATAAATAGTTATTTAAATAAAAAGTCAGTTTTTAAATAGTAACCCTGTATTTTCACTATTCATCTAAAATTGAAAGTTTTCAGAAAAATACAAAAAATTCACCCTAGGCTAATTTCGATATTCTGAATTCAAAAATGAAGTCCATTTTGAAAGATAAAATTTATAAAATTTCAAAATGTGGGTATTAATATTCATAACGGCTAGTTCATAATAATATTATAATAATATCTCGTTTAGTGAAACTTGGTATTGCGTACTACACACGCTATCGAAGAAGGTCTTCATCGCGTGTAATGCAAGACAATTCAAGGATGCGTGTAGTGAAAGTTTGGTTTGGTGTTGCATAAAACATAATCAAAACATATTTCATTTATACATTAAACAAAATCTATTCTTAATGTTGTGTAGAATAATTTCCACAAAACGAACTTGAAATTGTGTATAACACGATCCAAGAATAGTGTTGTGTATACAGAAAGATAATACGGTGGTGCATATAGCGTAAGATAATATTGGTGTAGCGTAAAATAGAAGATATGAAAGAAACTAAAAATAATATATCTCATAAAATCACAGGGTGTTACAACTTTTATGAGAGATACATTGGGATAAAGAGAATAGTGGCTCTCAATCAACAGCTTGTGGCATATTCCTTAGAAATAATAATCTCTACCTTTCACTCATACTTACTACATGAAGTGAAGTCATTACAAAATCAATTGAGAACCTTGTAAGAATCTATGGAGTCTATGAAATAGTCTATTGCGGCTTTATACTCATATATGGCTTCAAGATCTCAAGTGGGGAAATACCTTAAGTATGTTAAGTGTGTTGTCCAGAAGATGGTCATAGTGTTTGAAGACTTTAAGAGGTCTGTGGAGACACATGTGAGTGGTCAGGATGACAATGTGAAGAAGTTGATCAATTTAATTAACAAGTATTTTAAGGATAAAATAGATTTTACTATGGAACCTCTGTGTGCATCTACTTCCTCATCAGCCTCTCCTCCTATTGATCTATAAATTTTCAGATCAGTTATTATAGAATAATTAGAGAAGCTCTCTGGTGCAAGTACCTCACACACTCAGTCTATGACTCAGGTCATTTAAACTACCTAAGACATTCATAATCTTGTAGGAGATTACTTTTGGGAGACTTCCCTTGATCATAAGTCTATAAAATATCATCTTGACTTCTTTAATAAAAGGGTTTATACTAAGCATCAGATGGAGTGTCACTTCAAGCCATTGTTGGAGAACTTGAGGATCCCACCCATCACTCGGGATTTTAATGATCAAGTAATTAGTCTTAGAGTGTTTAATCCTTCTTTGGAAAAGTTCATGGAGAATAAGGATGGTTTAATTTCAACTATGGAAAGAGGAGGGAGCATCATTATGGATTTCAGGAATCTCCTTTTCCCCTTCCTCCATGTGGATTGTACTCCCATTATTGTTCCTCCAACCTTACCTTTTTCCTTATCTAATTCAGCTTCTACTAGTGCTTCCCCTTTGATTACTCCTACACAGGCCATCAGAATCTTGACTCCAATGATTCCTTATAAATATACTCATTATCAGTCTACTGATGCTTCTGTAGTAGCTCCTCCAACCTTGCTTACTTCTATCCCTAGGGATGTACCTCCATCTTCTGAACCTACCTCGTCAACTCTCAAAGATAAAGCTCCCTTGGGCATCTCTAATGTGGATTGAATGTGGGTTATCTTAGTTTATAGGTATCTTTTTAATCTTTGTGTATATTTTAATCTTGATATATTAATACAAAACATCTTTTTTTGTCTGACATTCTTTTTTCTAATCACAAAGGGGGAAAGGTCTTATGCCTGGAGCCCTTGAATATTTTCTCTCATATATTTTCAGCAATAAACATGGTTCAATTTTTTGTTTTTCAACTACTAATACTTATATATGTATACTAAAAACTCTTAAGAGATTATAAAATGTTCTTAACCCTGATTCAATAATACTTAAATCTAAATTTCACTGACATAATTTGTGATTATCAAAACAGGGGGTTATTGTTAGCCTCACATGTTTTGATAATCCCACATCTTGTTTCTTTTATATGATAATCATGTTTCATTAATATATATAGTTTCTATCAGGAAATAACTCCGTATTTTTTAATCTCACTACTCCCTCGATTAAGTTTACAGTGAAATATTTCTCAAAGTAAGAGGTTACCGATAGAGGTTACAGATAGAGGTTACCACTGAGGAACCTTACCACTATGTTATCAATGAAAGCTAAAAGTCTACTATTGTAAAATTGCTACTCAAAGGCTACTGTTGTAATGTTACAGCTAAAGGTTACTACTACAAGGTTACCAATCAAGCCTACCTATCAAGACTACCAATGAAGCATACCGATCAAGCCTATCGATGAAGTCTACCGATGAAGCCTATCAGTTAAGCCTATCAATGAAGCCTACCGATGAAGCCTATTGATGAATCCTACCATTAAGAAGGCTACCGCTTCTAGTCTACTAATACCCACTCTTCTATGCCATATTTTTTCAATTTCTTATGATTATTATAACGGTCATATTTGGTAAATTTAATTCTTATGACATTAATTAATATTGGTCGTAGACATATCAGGAGACCATATCTGGAGATAGTATGAGGTATGAGGAAGACCACCTGTGGTTTTCTTATTCCTATTTTCCAATCTCAAATATAAAATAGAAGACTGATGAATGGGTCAAAAATATTTATATACATTATAGGACTGACTAGAAAAACAAAGAGAACACAACATCATTTACACAGTGAACCCAAGAGCATCATAAAGATAATTTGGGATAACAAATTCAAGAATGTATTATTTTCTTCATCAAATCTATTTTAAAATAAGAAGTAGAAAATCATAGTACCTAGAAACTATAACCTGGAGTTGCGAAACTCTTTTTTGGAGACAACTTCTAGAGGAAGACTCAAACCGCAATGTCTTCACTCCAAGGAGTCAAGAGCTGAACTGTAATCACATAGAGCCTTCTAAACTCAATCATTATGACATTTAGATCTACTGTATTCTTTTTCTTACATATCTGAGAAGTGTGTGTTTTTCTATTACACACACTATCTTCTGTACTTGAATTGGAGGATACTGAAAGTCCTCAAACCAAACATTACTCACAATTTGTTTCGCACGTGTAACCGTGGAAGAGGTCGTGTGTGGTCTGGTTGTGTGTTTTTTCACGACGAACTATGGTAGAGGGTATAAGCCCTAGATAGTTTGTGAAAACTGTTGTAAATCCGGGTACAGGCTTTGTATAAAAATTATTGTTAATATAAATTTCTTGGTGGCAGGTGATCACCAAGTTGAGAGGATTAAGTCTCGGCTTGAGACTAAACCTCTCGTTTAACTCTGTTATGTACCTACTTTTTTAATACTCTATTTTTATATTTTCTGATGCTTATAACTTCAAAACATAAAACTATTTTACATTCACTTTGATAGTTAGTTTTGGTTTGTGTGTAAATGTTCTTAATTCCATAAGTCTATTTCAAAAGTTGGATAAATGATTTACAGTTATTAAACTGAGGACTAATAAACCTTTGAGAAACTTGTTTCCCCATAGAACATCTATATCTTTACTTCCTTAATTAACTGGGACATTTTAAATTTGGATATTTTTATCCTAAATTTTTTAACATAGATTTTATGTAGGAACTCAATTCACCCCCCTCTTGAGTTTCCACCCCGACCAACAATATACACATGTGAATGTTATAGCAATAACCAACACACAAGTAAACAACTAGTAATCAGATCTATACATGAAAATTGTTGGTTCTTGGAGATCAGCTCCATATTCTTCAACTCCATACCTGAAGAAATATCACATGTTGGATCGACATACTTTAATAACTAATAATCTATCCAAATCCCCCTTAAAGGGATAGTAATGCTCTCCTTTAATGAAAATAATCATGTAGAACCAAATTACAACTCTAGGGTAATCCACACATTATGCGTTGACCCAAACACATATATTTGGGGAATTTTTTCACATCACATGTTGACCCAATCTCATAGATCTAGGGAAATCCATCACATCATCCCAAATCGTCACTAAGGGGTCGTCCATCCTGTATGTCTCAACCTAGTCCCTTAATTGAAAAGACAAAGAAGCTAAAAATGTAATAAGTAATTATTCAATAAGTTAGTTCATAACCATTTCATTTCATATGAGATTCATATATCCATTACACATCTATATGAAAATCATATCAGGCGTAAGTCTCATCAGGCTACAAACACATCCCACACAATCACGAAAATCAACTATATCTATAGGGGCTGTATGATAATCCCTTCCTATCTAAATTGAAATGACATTGAAACATAAATAATCATCTCCTGAGTCATGTAGCATGTAAAAAATCCCTAATAAGTTCCATTATCATTAATGGTCTAGGTCCAATTGAGAGGAAGATTCCAATTCTCCAAATATGTTTCTATTTCTATTAAAGATCATTAATTCCCTTATTTGATCATAATGTAGCTTTTAGATCTAATTATAGAATAAATATTATTTGTTTCATCACATGATAAGGAAGATAATTGTGATAGAAATTAGGTATCTTACCAATTTTGAAACACATTATTGATTTGAGTATTGGATGTTGAAGAAGGGCGAAGGAGAGAGCTGAAACTAAATAGGAATTGGCTAGAGTTCAAGTGAAAGGATAAAAACATATAAAAAGATATAGTGGATATAAAATGTATATATATACTAGAATGGATGGCTTACAATGAGTGATAGTGGATTTCGTGTCATGAAATCATTGGGCACTCTAACATTTACACCATGATATATTGGTTTGCCACATGAACCCCTTGAGTCAATCCTTCACTAAATTTCAATGCACATCTATGTAGTAAGTCTAGAAAACAGTTAACATTTTTAATTGTATTTCACTTTTTTAACCAAATGAACCTATATTACCATTGAATGTTCAAATAAACTATTCATGTCGTAAAACACCCATTCATGCCATGAAATGTTCTCATACCCATAAAATAAAAGCTGTCTATCTTGAATTTCTAAACCTTATTTTCAAACACATTTAACATGTCTCAATTATTTAGTTTCACTTTTACAAGACACATAAATGTTTAAAATAAGTAGTAAAATATGATTTGGGATGTGATAAATGCTTATATGTTGATGATAGGCTTGGGCTCTAGGTTTGGGAGGCTTTACCGGAACTCTTGGGAAGCATCAATGAAATTTCACCAGAAGAATAGTTGAAAAATGGTGTTGGTTTACTGATATATTGAGTATGATTATACCTAGGTTGTGAAAGTATTAGGGATACATGTGTCAGCACACTGAAATCATGTTGAGATATTTCCCAACATGGGTTAAATGATGGTCATTCCTGGTTTTTTCATAATAGTTTTTACAAAAAAAATAATTTTGAAAATAAACCACGGTTAATTTTTTAATCCATGTTAGAAAGGAGGCATCCACCTTAAATATTAAGAATTGTCTGAAAGTTTTTAAGGTGCATAATACCTTTTCCCAAGATCAATGACATGGAATATTCATCATCATCCTACATTCCTTTCATATTTTATTAGGAGAAATGTGTCGGGGGGATAACCCCTTTCATCTAACCCTTATAAAAATAATCCCACACTCCCTTCACTCGATATTTTCCTCTCTCTCTCTCTCTCAAACCCCCCCATCTCTCTATGTTTTGTTCATCTTCTTTCACCGTTTTGTGAGACTTTTTTTAGTGGCCTTAAAGGAGAACAATATTTTTGTATCATCATACAAATGTATTTTTAATAATTTATTTTAATAGTAATTATTTATTTAATTTTTTAGTTTTTAGTTCGATTAATTATGTTATTTACATTGTTTTTTATTAAATTAAAATTATTTTTATAACAATAGTTAATAATAGTAATCAATTTATTATTATTTAATTATGTCTATTTAGTAATTAATATCTAATTTATCTTGGAAATTTATTTATTATTACGAAATGATTATTATTTAGTATGACTTATAATTTTTAAAATATTATTCATTAGTATGTTATAGATAAATAATGAATTAATGATTAATTATAGATTAAATAATGATTAACTATCAATTAGCTATGGATTAACTTTGGGATAAATAATTATTAGAAAATAATTATCATATAATTAACTTAGGATTAACATAAGATCAAATAATGATTAACTATAAATTAACTATTTACTATATAATGATTAACTAATTATTATATATTAATAAATTAATGATAAACTATTAATTAAATATTAACAAACTAAATAATAAATATTAATTCAAAATGATTAACTATTATTAATTTGTGATTAATGAATTGTTAACAAACGATTAAGGCATGATTAACTTAGGATTAACTAATGCTTAACTAGGTATTAAGTAATAATTAATTATTGATTTACTAAGAATTAACTAATTATTAACTAAATATTATGTAATTCTTAGAAAATTATTACTTAATCAATAAACTATTAATTAATAATTAATTATATATTAATTAATTATAAACTAAATTCATAATGAATATTAATTAACAAATGATTAACTAATTCCTAATACATGATTGATGAATGATTAATGAATTATTAATGAATGATTAACATAGGATTGAAAAATAATTAACTAATAATTAACCAATTATTAACTAATTATTAGCTTTTAATTAACTTTTAATTAACTATAAACTAAATACTTAATAAAAATTAATTACATAATGATTAACGAATCATTAAATAATTATTAATGAAGAATTAATGACTGGATATCATAGTATTTAAATAATTATTATCTAGTGATTAAGGAATGATAAATTAATGATTAAATAAGGATTATATGATGATTAAATAGTGATGAACTAATGATAAAACAATAATTCATTAATTATTAACTGTTAATTAACCATAAACTAACTAATTAATAATCATTAATTACTAAATGATTAACTATTTAATAATGATTCATTAATGAATGATTAATGAATGAATAATTTAGGGTTAATTAATTCTTAATATTTTATTAATTAATCATTAATTGATGATTAAATAAGGTTAAAATATGATTAACTAATGAAAAACTAATTGTCAGATAATGATTAAATGTTGATTAACCAATAATTAATTAATGATTACATATTAATTAACTATAGACTAACTATATAATAACTTTTAATTAATGAGTGATTATATAATGATTAATGGGTAATTAACAAATGATTGTTGATTTATTGAGGAATGATTTACATAGGACTGACTAATTATTAATTAATGACTATGTGTTGATTAATTAATGACTCACTAAGGAATAACATTGCATCAAGTGATGATTATAAACTGAATAACATAGGACTAAAGAGGCCTAACTACATGGAAAAGTGGTTTAACTACACACCTGATTTGATACTCCTTAGGGATCTTCTTTATATGATTCAAATTATCTTTAATTAATATAATTAGATACCTTTATGAGTATTAAAATTTAGACTTTAAAACATTAGAGACGTCATTGATGATATAACAAAGTATTAAAAAATTTCAATAAAGTAAATATTGTGTGGTTATCCGGGTAATGAAATAAATGTTTAGATACTAAAATTAGATATGGATCTGGAATAGTTTTACATAGGGGTAGTAACCCTGAAAAGTGGGCATTGGGAATTTACTTGATTGTCACCTGGTGCATGATAGAGAGGCATCGAAGTACACCTAGTTTGACACTCTTGGAGGATATGATTTAGAAGATTCAAAATTTATTTATAAACTACTGAACATGCATTTTGAAATATTAAAATTTGGACTCTGTGACAATAGTGAAATCATTAATGATATTTGATGACATTCTAAAATTTTAGTAATGTAAGGATTGTGTAGTTATCCAAGTGATGAAATCCACATCTATATACTATATGTGGATTTGGATCTAGCATAGTTGTACCCATGGGAAATAACCCCAAAAAGGGAATATTTGGAATTGAATCAATCATCACATGGTGCATCAAAAATAAAACTTTTTCCACATCTAGTTTGATAGTTCTAATATATATTCTTTATATGATTCATATTTTTTAAAAAACGATCAAACATTAATTTACTAATATTATAATTTTCGTAATGAAACAATAGTAACATCATTGAGTATATGAGAAACAATTAAAAAATTTGGATAAATTAAATATTTTGTTCTTATCCAAGAAATGAAATCTTTATCTAGATAATATATGTGAATGAGGATCTTCCATAGTCTTACCAAGGGGTGATAACCTCAAATGGGACATTTTGGAATTGAATCAATCATCACATAGTGAATAAAAAAGAGGCCTTATTACACGCTTAGTTTGAAACTCCCCAGGGATATTAATTAGATGGTTTTCATTCTACTTATAAACTACTGAAAATCTAATTATATCAGTGTAACATGAAATAAATTTATAATGTTATTTCATGATCAATGATAGATGATTATTCCTTATTGTCAATATTATTTACACTATTAGAATCAGGATCTGAAACCATTTTTCATTTAAATAATCATGTTTCCCTATGTCTACTTCTCTGGGAAATATATTCAAACTCATCCTAGAGCTTCATATTGTACACAAATAATTGCAATGGTTAGGAAAACTAATTGTGTTACCCTAAGAGAATTTGGGAAATAATTCATGGTCTATTAAATCTGTGAACTGGTCATGAGATCCAGTCTATTATCTATTGTAATTTTCACTTTTGGGATAGGTTATGGAATATTTCGTATCCATTTAGTGATGATGAGTAATGGGTATTAGAAAAATCTTATTTAACCAGTGGTCTGATAATGATTTTAGGGAGTTATATGTAGAGTTTTCTACTATCCAATATCAATTTGGTATCGAACAATGACATAGGAATACAAGAGTCATTGAAGATGGTTCATCCCAAGAATATTTGACTCTTCCCTATCATTTGTAAGAGGTAAACCAAATTTATCAACCAAATATGCCTCAATATTATATTGATGATGAGGATGATTCTAATGATAGAACCTACAGAACCAACAGTGATGAAGAGGAGGAAGCTAGAAAAGTTAGGGAGGAATTTTCCATAAATGCATTATTTGTACATTAGCATCAAATCAAAATAAATCATTCACCACTATTATTGTATTTGTAAGAAGCTATAACATGTTTTCATTAATTTGACTGAAATATTACCGCACAATAAATAAGTTTCATAGAGTTGTAGGGGAAAGATTTGGGAGAATGGACAAAACATTGTATATTTGAAGATATTTTCCAAGAAAATATTCCATGAATAATATCATGAAAATTTTAATATTTAGTGACATTAAATTTATTTAGTTTAGTATTAAAATCAGAAAAAAAGAATATAGTGTGACAAATACGATGATCGTTTTATATTTATCTTGAGGATCAATCCTGGCATTTTTCTTATTGACTGGAGAGTTTCTAAGATTAAGGAATCTCATACATGTGTGTATAATTACATCACAAAATATAATACATAATTATATGATAATGTTTTTTCATATATTATTTTCAAGATGATTAGGACCTATAAATATTTTCATATATACCTTGTCCAAGAGATGATACAAAAAAATTGTATAAAAGTTTTCCTATGGAATGATTTGGATGGAGAAATAGAAAGTAAAATTCAAGGTATAGGATCATTGGGAAGACTCATATCATATGTTTCCATGATTTTTAGAAATAATGTAGTGCAATACCCAACTTGTATTCCACCTCAAGAAGAATCAGAATTAGTCTCAAGATAATAGAATCAATCCTTTTGTTGACAAATTACATTGATTTTTTTGGACATCACTTCCATGTATTTCTGTATTTCCTTTCTATAAAAAGTTTATATAGATTTACAGAATTACTCTATATAGTTTTTATATGGGAATATTTCGGATTTTCAAAACCCAATATAATAATATTACACTTCTACCTCTTTTATTTTCTATAGTGTAAATGGAAAACTATGAATCATGGAGTTGGTTTTTGACATGCATTAACAATAGTTTCACCTATATTCACGGTGTATGTTTGATATATATTCAACATCAGGTGATCAATGAAGAAAGAAATTTAGATCCTATTATGTGGAGATCCTCAAATTCATATCATTAATACTATATAACATAATTTTCTAGAAACATGTGAAAAACATTTCATGATGAAGCTATCAGGAAGGATATCAAGAATCTTGGTATACTATCTATTTCATAATTTTATTAATTTTTTAATGTAATTATTAAATTAATTTATATGTAATATGATTAAATTTGATCAAAATAATAACAATATCAATGAATTTTTGAGATGTGATTCGAAAAAAAACATAGGGATAATCAGGGAGTGAATAATTTCATTTCATAAACTCCAAAAGAGAAATAGGCATTGGAATATGAAGTGGTAAGTGTTATGGACACATAAAAATAAACATTATGGAGTACATAAATGTCATCATCAAGGGGCCTCACAAGTTAACAATAAATGAAGTAGTTTAGGATACATTTTTCAATTGTGTCAATAACTTCACATAAATAAGAAGATAGACTGTTTATGGGATTCAATATTGGATATGTTATAGATGAAAATTTCAATGTGAGATTTAAAAAAAACATTTATGAGGATTCCAATTATCGAGCGTGAATTTAAAAATAAGAAGAAGAAAAATTATTTGAACTGAAAAAGTGTCAGGAACCCATAATAAGTAGCAGTGGTTGAGTGTGGGTAATATTACTAGATGTGAAGCATTGTCAATATAGAGACCTACGGGTATTGAAGTTTCCATGTGAACGCAAAATTATAGAATTTTCCTTTATAAAAATATCATGGGAACCATATGTTAATACAATTTATTTTCTTGACACCATTGATAACTATTATAGTGAACCATAAATGCATATTGGGGTGTTTCGACATTTTCCACTTCCTGAACTCCATCTGACATTGATACCTGACTTCAATAGTTTCCAGCCATGAGGGAGACCAAAGTACAAAAGGATTTAGAATGAGATGTAATGGACTTAAGTATTTTAAAAATATTTGAGATGCAACATATTTCATAGGGAAGGACATAAAAGGAAATGATGTGATAAATTTGATTGAATGAGTTCTCATTCTTAGCCATGATAACATATTGCCTACAAATAATGTAATGTCCTAACTCTTTAAAATTGATTATCTAAGTTTTAGTGATTAAAAATCAACCTTATGATAAATTTTATGATCTAATTAAACATGTAAAGTGTTTAATAATAAAAATAGAAAAGAAAACATTTTAAGATGATTGTTCAATGTGCAGTAAGTCCAATATATAGATAAAATTATCTCATATGAATCATGGTCAGTTGATTGTTCATATAGTCACTTGGATTTCAATGTGAGGTCACTTCCAAACTTCCACTTGACATTTATGGTTAGTTTAACTTCTTAATGGGGTATTTTTTAATAGAAACTTCTAGATATAACCAATTTTATGAGTTTTCCCAAAAAATAGTTTACTACCATAAAACATGAAGTTAATTAGTAATGTAAGAAACATGATATGTAATCATTAAAATAATTAGTTTCTTGACTAAGATAAAAAATGATGAAATAGATTTTTCAATAATAATTCAGATGTAATTAGATACAATACACTATATGATGAAAACCCCAATCTATTTTATCAACTATAGAAAGATATTTTATATCCTAAATTCTACCAATAATATCATTTTACTAACAGTAATGATAAATTTAAATTTTATACTTAAAATTAATTAAATTTCAATACTTAAATATAGAAAATACTACTCTACCAACTGAGTAGTATATTCATGTTTCTTTTTAGGTGCTAGAGGGCTATGAGGATCAAAGGATTAAGGTGTATAGAGCACACCATTATCATCGCATTCCATATCCAGCTACTATTATACTGTAACTACACTATGATGGAATCAATTTCATTATTTCATCTGATTATAAATTCTATTATCATCACCTCCTTGCTACCCTCCACAAGAAATGGAGACTTGATACTCACACATTCCACTTTACCAAGGGATAGATGATCATCGCCAATGAGGATGTGACAATTATTCTCGATCTTCCAATCCTGGGTGTTGTGGTCATAAGAAACACCTATAGAGACTTCCACAATATTTTAAAATGATTTATTACCCACAATATTCTAGGGTATGATACCAATTTGATAAAATTTCCTTGTCTATGAGTTGGGTATAGATCCACATCGCACATTTACCCACTGATGCAGATGACTAGATTGTCACATGTCTTACTCGTTCATAATTCTTGTGGTTCATTGGAGGGAAATTGTGTGCTAATCATGCAAGTATGCATGTTTAAAAAATATATTTCAGGCTATTATATGACTTTTATCAGTGTAGTAGATACATCTGGGCATCTTGATTCTTAGCATACATGTACTAAAAATATTTCATGGCATGTTGATCCTATAACAGTGATCTAGGAATATGTGTCATCCTCAAGTTTATGTTTTCATGGAAGGAAATTACTCTACTATCCCCTATTATTATTGGTTACAAGCTTCATGTGGATTTATTGTGTGATTCTCCAAATGATTTCTTATATGATCACTTTTCATTATTGTTTTTTATTCTAATATGAGTTATTATACTTAATTTCTTATTATTTATCACTTTTTCTGTTGTATGTTATAGGTGCATTCAAACCACATCATGTTTAATTTTTGGCCTCACCTATTCCATAGGAAGACGTCACACCTCTAGCAGTTGAGCCTCATTCAATTATGGATGTGCACCCTCAGGCTTGAGATTTATTCATGTTGTTAGTATATACATAGTTTTCAATAGGTATATCTGATTTGACCTCATATTAGGAGTCATTTATCATGCATAAAACTATTTTTCCGACCCTTCATAGGCCTTATGTTTCTCCATATAGATAGAAAGTCCTTACACTTTTCTAGTGGGAGAAAGATCCAGAGCATATCTAGATATCAAGCTGACACCTCCTCTTGATGATTGATATATAGATCATCAAAGAGTTAAGGTTTCTGCACTTGAGGAACATCCCCTAACTAATCATAGTCTTCCATAGCATAGAGGTCGGTGATTTTGAAATGGTTTTCCCATTTTCACACAAGATTTTTTGATGAGACCCCATCATAGACCTTGATTGTACTCATTGATTTATACATTTTCAATTACCTTTAAGGATTTGAAACATCAACATTCTCTATCATTTATAATATTTTTTGTCTATCATATTAATGAAATTATTTTTATTTTAAACTATTTTTAATATTTATATTATCTTTTAATTTTCATTTTGTTCATAAATATATATTATATTTTAAATGCTGTGAAAGTCATATATTTGAAACAAATGAAAACTAATTAAATTTCAAGTAAGTAACTTTAAAATCTTATCAAATATAAACTATAAAGGGAACATAATTAAAACATAAAACATGAGCTAAATATATGAAATGTAATTTATAATAAAAATAATTTCATCAATATAATAAAAAATTAATTTAAATGAAACTTGCATTATTGATTAAAGAAATAATATTAACACATGAAAAAATATACACACATAAAATATAGTATAACTAAAATTTCAATAAAATATAAGACATTGACTAAACAAAAAAAATAATTGAAAATAAAATGAATATCTAGATAATATATAAATATAAATTTTATTTTTTAAAAGAAAAATATTTTATGCCATTAAAATTACTTTTCATTAATTGTTTTAATGAAATTATTTTTATTTTAAATTATTTTCTATATGTTTAGTTAGTTTTTCAAATTCCATTTTGATTGTATTTATAACATACTTAAAACAATATTATGTTTCATGTAGGTTGCTATGGAATATTATAAAATATAAATTATAAATGAAATCTACATGAAATTTGAGAAACTGACTAAATATATAAAGAATAATTTAAAATAAATTTAATTCCAAAAATTTAATTAACAAAATTTAATTTTCATGTCAAAAACA
The DNA here is from genome assembly GCA_963277665.1 of Viscum album. Classification (NCBI taxonomy): domain Eukaryota; kingdom Viridiplantae; phylum Streptophyta; class Magnoliopsida; order Santalales; family Viscaceae; genus Viscum; species Viscum album. The sequence continues at coordinate 1,833,602,944 of OY728151.1, forward strand.
TTATTTAATTGAAACATAGAATTTACAATTTAAATTTTTTTGGAATAATTCTTATTAAGTAATATATTATCAATACATTATTAGGATGTGTTATCAATTATGTTATTATAAATAAATATAATTAATTACACTATTAATAAATAATATATTTGTTATTAAAAAATAACAATAATTAAAAGAATAAATATGAATAATGATTTAAATAATATAATTATTAATAAAACAAATAAATGTTTTAACAATATAATTTTAATATAAATATTCATTAAATTATTAATATAGAAAATATAAAAAATAATAATGGTATTATTAACAAATTTTTATACTATTAATGAAAATTTATATTAATCATAATATTAATATTTATTTGTATATATATGCATATAAACGAAACAAAATAAAAATAAAAATAAATATTCTAATTAGAAAACACATATATAAGTAATTTATTATATATATACACACACATATATAAATATATATTTTTTCAAAGGTGTTACGGCTCTTCACACATTTTCCCAATTTTTTTTGCAAAGGCCTGAAAGACCATCATAATTTTATGACTTGTTATTTTTTAAAAATTAATTATATGATTATTTAAAATTTTATTTATTAGTATCAATTTATTAATTTATTCATTTTTTAAATTTTTGTAAAAACTTATCTAAAACCCCCGGTTGGCACTAGTAGAAAGGTTGATCTTTAGTCGAACTGGTGCATTCGGTGGAATCTTAGTCTACTATGCTTTTGTTATGCAGAAGGATCACCTCACCCTCAATGTCACCCACTCAAGTAGAGTAATAAAACATAAATAGGGACAAACAAGATTTAATGTGGTTCAATGTAGGTGATGTACATCCATGTGTAAGGAAATGATTCCACTAATTTTCAAAACAGGAGAATAAATATTATAAATCCCATATCGTTTCCCACATAGGCACATCCAAATAAATATAAGTAAATGGGAGAGGGTTTCAAAACTCCACTACAAGTTTTCTTATTGTAGTTCCAAACGTCTATAGTGAATCTTCTTCGGTAGATGGTTATCCTTGTCGGTCACCCAACTTCTGCTGCAAGTTAGTCGAGGTGATATTTCATCATCAGTATTCAAAAATAACTACATGACAAAAAAATCACCATGTTGCTACTCAAAAAAATATTCCTATTTCTAATTTCTTCCTGATTCCCATAGGCATATCAAGTATGATAGATATTAATCATGTCTAAACAATATTGGAACATGATCCCCATAACCACTTTCCAAAAAAATTTAGTTGGGTTCTCTATTTTCTAGATCTTTTAGAGTGAGAAAAATTTCACATTTATAATCTTATGGATGAAATCGAACTGAACATCAATATATTTGGTTCGATTATGATGGACCTAATTATTCGATATACATATTGAACTCTAGATATCACAAAATACATCAATGTTCTAATTGATGACCCCTAAGTATATAATTAGAACATATGAAACCATAGATTATTTGAAATCTCCAGACACTTCCATATACTCTGCCTCTGTATTAGGCAAATCTAGTATTGACTATAGAGTGGATATTCAGCTTACTAGTCCTCCTCCCATAGTGAAAATATTACTAGTTGTACACCATCACCTTCCTAGGTCCACTTCAAAATTTGAATCAATATATCTGAAAATAAATCTCCTATCATTTGTATCTCACATAAACTTCAAACCAACATCTATAATACATTTTATATACCATAGAATCCATCTAATTTCATTCCAATTTCCTTTACCAGAGTTATGTATATACCGACTTACCATACTCACTATGTGTGAAATATCATGTCACATACCCAACATCTGCTAAAAGATAGTGGACAATGATATTATAACATCAATAATCAGTAAGTATTGAAGGTAGTTTTGAGCTACATCATATGAAGGAGTTGGATGAAAAACGTTTCTTTAAGGCAGACCGTCAAACACATGGTGTGTTTCTTTGTTTGAAACTACTATCAATTCCTTAAGGTGATGTGATCTCTCCCCCATATTCAATCTCAGAACTATACAATGGATAAATAAAACTATTGAACAAAAGTCCTTTAACTTTGAACCTCTATTAGAATCAGTTCACATCAATGTCAAATCAGATTTACAGTGGTTTCATGTTCGATCAGCCTTAATGATATTGTGGATATGGTGCTAAGAATTTCCACATGATATGTATGAAACATATAATTGGGGATTGAGTTTAGTGGAAGAGTAAGGATCTTTTGTTGCGCCATATATGTGAGGTTGTGGGTCTCCATGGCGCATAGAGGATATAGCATTAGGATCCTCAGGGACTGTGAATTCTCGATATTGCACCAGTGGAATTGGGTCTACTTAGATGGGGTTATAATATGTTTTATTAATAAATGAAAATGGGATTTATCAGTGTGTTTGATGTGTACTTTATTTTTATGGTGAAGTATTGTACAACATTTTAGTTTTATGAAGTTTGAATACAGAACAACTTTAGGCTAACTAGGATGATCAGGTGAAGCAATAGCCATAGGTGTGTGGTCAATCGATGAGGCTTTTTGTTGGTCAAGGTACAATGTAGTAAATGGTGGGATCTACCCTAGGGATTCCCAAGAATATAGGATTATTCCTTGTGTAGCTAATCGTTCACCATAGTATGAAGGTGGATCGATGACGAGTTGATGTGTATCTATGATCACTTGTATTTTCTTCTTATGCTCGATTGTATGTTTACACTTTTAGAAGATTGGATGTGTCTTCATGCAGTACCTCAATGATTATTCATGTGGTGGTTTGAGAAGATTGTCATATATTTTCACATGGTCACTCCAACCATGGTAGGAGGATCTTACACATGAAGGGAATGCAAGATCATGTGCCTTTTCACTTGCGGTATCTTGATTGAACATACCTATGAAGCATGACATATTGATTAATTGTTCTTATATTTGTCATTGAAAACACCATGATACAGATTGAAAATTTGAACGTAAATTAAATTCAAATTAAACATGTTACAAAAATACATGAAGTTCAAAAATAAATTATATATATATATTTATCACTAAAATAAAAAATTTAATCATATTTACTTATTCATTAAAAATCTCACGAACTATAAAAAATTTGTATTTCCACTGGGTTTTAATGGATTTTAAATGATATACTAAAGGAAATTCTTGTTAAACTTTTTAAATTAGCATGTTTCATCAAGTTATTGAGCATGAGTCTGGTGGAGTAAAAATTATACATTCCAACAATCTTAGTTTGGGAAAAGTCACTGAATCACCATGGAAGAGATCCAAAGTGATTCCCCGCAACCTATATTTCTTATGCTAAATAAATCTACATAAACTGTAAATTAAAATAAGGTTTTATATTTTTATCTATAAGTTTAATTGTCGATGAACTTTTCTTAAAATAACATACAATGTTTTACATTCTATTAAATTTATAAATCATTCGGTTATCTTGAATAAATGAATCCTTGTTTAGTGTCAATTATTTTCCAATTGAAATAAATATATAAAAACCCATTTTATCTATAATAATCCATCACATTGGAGATTCTAAATTTAAAATAATTTTATTATATAGAAAAACCAAAAATATTTAATTTAATTTATCATGTTATTATAAGTGATTAGGGAAACATAATATGATTTAAAAATATGTTATCATTTTATTTTTACTCTGATTCATTTCATTGACAATATCTAATGATATTATTCAATGTGAGTTTGGTGTACTAATAACTATAAATCCTTTTATCCTTATTCTGAAAGAAACCCTAAAATTTTCATAGAATGGGTCTAATGTAATTCCCCTCTTCCAAGAGTTTGGCTACTAAATAAATCTGAAAAACTATAAATTAAAATTTCATTTCATATTATTATTATGACACCTATTTAATAAAAATATCTAAATACACATTATTTAAAAATTTATAATAATAATTAAATAGGAAATTTAATATCCATAATCAACATATAATTTAATTTTAAAAAATACTAATTATTAATCATGTAATTTAGTATTCATAATTACCATATAATTTGATTTTATAACATTATACTAATAACTAAACATCTAAGTTAATATTAATAATTAATATAATTAAATTTTAAAATAATTTAATTATAATGAAAACTATATACTAATATTTGACACATTATACTAACAACTAAACATTAAATATAATACTAATAATAAATTATAAAAACTAAACAATTTAAAACTAATCTAAAAATTGAATATAATAAATAATTTAAAAAAGAAAATCCCTCAAATCTTAAATATCATTAAATCTGAATTTTGAAAGGGTAACCTTGAAAAAACTGAGAATATTTCATAGATAAATGGAGGTGGATTTAAACTGAGGTTTTTGTGGCATTGGAGAAACCATTTTAAAGGAAAACATGTAAGGATAATGAAATGATTTCATTCTCTTATGATCAAAAAATAGATTCGCACTATTTTCCTTGATAATAAGATCATGAAATTATTTCCAAATATTATTATTGGAGCTAAGACAATGAAATGATTTCATCATATTTTTATATGATTAAAGAGAATGCAAATTTTCCATTTTCCTATGACCCGTATTATAAAATTGACTAAACCTTGACCCAAAAACACCAATAACTAGATTTTTCCCTTAATAACTATTACCCCGAGAGAGATTGTTTATTTTCATCTCTATAAATTTTTCATTGCCGTTATATGTTTTTAGAAATATTTTTTATGGTTCTTCATATTTATAATTACACAATTATTTTTGTTAAAATGGATGTTTTTTTAAAACATACAGTAGTGATGTAGAAATTTAATATTAGATGTTTCGACACTTGTTTTGTAGATAATAGTATCTTTAAAATGTTTTTTATAGTTAGTATTTTAGAACTCATTTAGATTATTTTTATAATGCATTATATAGTTTGTTAGATAATTTTTGAGTGTCATGTGAATGACAAGAAGAAAATGATATGTGAGGGATAAATTTTTCATTTTTCATTTTTCTAAAAATATTCCTTAGATTGATTTGTGATGTGACTCCCCTGGTTTGAGGTATGTCATTGTTTTTTGTTTTTTGTTTTTGATTGGAGTCATGGGATAATTGACTAGAAGTATTTTAATGTGTAAAGGTGGAAGATTTATAAGAAATTTTATAGGAAATATACACATTGTGAATGGTGGTTTCATGAAATGAATCAACTTTAGGAATATGTTTTGAAATCATTTCTGAACCTTAATGATTCATTGGTTTTCTTTTTCTAAGGTAGATATTGATGTGAAATAGGTTCACAATGTGAGTCATTTTCTTAGTAAAATTAAACTGAGGTGTTGGGATTTTTCGCATAAATGACCCTCTGTGGAATACATGACATGAATTCCCAATTCAAATTGTGAATTTGTCCAAGACCAACAAATTTTAATCCAATAACAACTTTTAATATCTCATTAATTTCCCTACCTCTCCCTCTCAACTTCCACATCACTCTTAGGTGATTTTTTAGGATATTAGATGTCCATTCTCTAATTATAATGAACCTTTTAAAATTTAATTATGAAAATAAAAGGTATGGATCTCATTATTCCTTCTTATTCTGGATCTCCTTAGTGTTTAATGACTATATCTATTGGTTTGTATAAATCTTGATGAGATCTCCTTGTGTTGTTATAGAAAAATTGAAGTAAGATTTTAGATTTTTGGAATCATTTTTGATATTTCATTCCATTTTGCTAGAGTTAAGTGGCTTCTCTGTCACTCTATTATTCTAAAACATGATGTCATGAGTTTTACTTGATTTTTATTATTATCTTTTTGGATGTCACTTTCAAAATGGTTTTATAAAACCCATATTTTTATGAGATTTAAAATGGTTAGTTTTTAAAAATAGAAAAAAGTTTATTCTAAATGATGTTTAATAAAAAGTGTGATTTTAATAAATTTTTTATTAGTATCTTGGTATAATAATGTTGGTGTGTGTGAATATGAATTAGTTGATAGGTTGGGGAGAGAAATTATGCTTATCATTAATAATAATTGTTGTAGCATAAGGGAGGGAAAGTAAACTCATCAATAATAATACATTGGTATGGATAGGGGCATGAAAGTGCCTCCGTAAAAAAAGTTCACCAAGAGATGTTTTTATATAAGGATGACTCACCTCATGCTCATATAGGGAGGTCTGGGGTTTCAAGCATAGTGTTTATGGGTGTGTAAATGGAATGTTTATTCCATGTTTTAAGAAATCAAATATATATTTTTTTAATGTTTGGATATATGGAACTCTTTTATTTATTTGATATAAACAATTTATCTTCTTATCTCGTATTTTATATAAAATATGATAACTTGTTTTTATCTTGGAGGCTTGTGTGGGGAAGTATTTGGGGAATGCCTACTAAGTTTATAATCAACCTATTCTTGGGAACTTTGGTGTGATATTATATTCTGGATATTGAGATACAGGGAAGGGACATATCTCTTATTTCTCTAGTGGTGTTCCGTGAGGTTATTATCCTGGATGGTGGATCCAGATTAATGGAGTATTTATCCTGGTCTAGAGTGGTTCCACATTAGTGTCAGGATCTTTACATTTTGGAGTCCTAAACAGGAACTTTTATTTCTATTTCTATTGTTAGTCTGATTTAGTTATTGTATAGGTATCCAATCGATTTGGAAGGTTATTGTTTATCATGAAACATGTTGTGTTCTTTGTATTATTTATTTATTTAATATATATTTTTGGTTCTTATTGAAAATCATCTCCCAATGTTATCATAATCTGTTGAAATTTATTTCAATCGTTTGGTGTCATGGGGGTGTGACCTAAGGTTAGTATCACCACCACCTATTCTCAATCCAATTAATTATGATGGGATGTTATAAATGGAATAAATTTTGTTTGATCCTGGAGTAGGGTGGTAGTAAGGAGAAAGGTATATCCTAACATGAAATGTGTAGCTTAAAAATATATATCTATCCTTTTTTATGAAATTATAATTACCAGGGTGTCTTGGGAATAAGATTTTTCTAAGACACGTCTGCAAACTTTTCATCTCATCGTCCTTGGTTTAGCCGATGAGTGTATCATATCATGAATTAGTGTTGATACTTCCCACTAGTACTGCATTGTTCATTTTATTTTTGAAAATTGTTTAAAATGGTTGATATTTTTAAAAAATAATAATGGTTAATTATAATTTATTACAGTGATTTAGAAATTTCAAACCTTTAGTTCATAAAGAGTTATATCTAAATAGAGTTTTGTTCTGGTAATAGAAAAATGAAACCTAGTAGGCACCATATAAATTAGTAGGAAGAAACTATATAAAATATGGTTACACCTGATCCATAGGTAAACCAAAAACTGGTATAGAGTATTGTTCAATACTTTCAAGAAATTGATAGATTAAATTGAAATTATAATCTACGGAAAATGGATCATTTGGTATAGATTTATAAAAAAATCCAACTATTTTTTGATGGGATTCTGAATCATAAAAAGAGGAAGTGTTGCTCAACTAAATGAACATACTATTCAATTTTCTTAGTACACCGATAGATCTTTAGGTGATGTTGGAAACCTTCAAGTTTTAGGATCTAATCTTCTAATAGTGGGACCTATATATCCATTCTAGAACTGATTAGGGACTATTGTGGGAAGAATTTAAAGAATTTTTCAACAATATATAATTCCCCCACAAATTCAATATTACAGTAACCGGATACTTATTCATCCTAAAGATGAAAAATATATCTATGATGTAGTGTGTATCAAATTTTATGAACATGGTTTGTTTCTCTCTAGAATTGGCTATTAGTGCATCCATATAGATGTAAATAATTATGTTAAGACTGCGACTAGAGATTCAATCCAAGATAGATGCACTCTGTATTTTGGATTATATAGAGATGGTTAATAGAGAAATTGTAGAATAAAGGGAAATTTATTTAAATATTGGCGGAGGAAGTATGTTTCCTCCCATTAGAATAGGTGGGACCTATAATACTTAGAATAAGAGGAATAGGGATACTGATTCTCAAGGAGGAGGGGCACCTAAAACTCAAACATCATAATGAGTTAATTTTTCAACAAGATTATTTATAAAACTAGGTTTTTTTTCAAAGTGTTTTGTATATCCATATGAAGAATAAATGTACTCACCCCCCCCCAACATTTACACCACTATGACATGAAAGGGTATATTTATAAATATTGTAACAAAATTTTGAGATCATTAGTTGGGGAAGGATCGACTCATACAAATTTCTCTTAAGATCATATGGAACATTCTCATCATATTAGTTGTCATCTACAGATAGAGGTGAATCCGGACATTCCGATAACAGTTCGGTAGTCTAACTGATACGTCATAAAGGATGTAAGAGATATCCAAAGGCAACCAACTGATAACTTCATGAAGCATAGAATATCATCTTGAGTGACCTATTTGGTCCCTCCATTGTGAGAGGTACCATTTTTCATTAACTGGATAAGGGTAATCCCTAAAATGGTCACCTGAGCCTGCATGTTACAAGGCTTGAGGGTAATCACCAATCCTTATAGTTTAATGAAAAGAATTGTGGAATCCTATGATAAATCATCCATGATGATATTACCCAATAATCACAAACATGAAATAAAAATAGAATGTGAAACATAAACATATAACATAAATCTATAAACATAAATAAAATGATTATATGTGATCCAAAACTAGATCTATATACAAGATATAAAATGAAAATTAAATCCAAACCCAAACTAGATATTATCTATGTGCGACCTCTTGGTCACTATCCATCCATTACAATTAGGTCATTCTTTGAGTGAACCAAAGATAGATCATAAACCTGTAAAACATATCAGTTCAAATGGTGTTGAGTGAAAAAAGTAATGTGTGAGAAAAAATATCTCGATAGTTAATCACAAAAAAAAATCCATGAATTTCAATTCCCAAAACAATCCACAAACCCTAGTTTTAAAATACATGTAGATGGTAGGTTTTTATCATTCAAATTAGAAAAAAAAATATTTCTAAATTCCTCTTTAGAACAATTTTATGAATTCCCTTTAAAATTACATTACATTTGAAAATAAGGTTTGAAAACCAAACCAAAGTTAAAAAATGTAATCAATGTAAATGAATAAGAAGGAAAAATGAAATATAAACATAAGAACCAAGGATTATCAAAATGAAACAATTACAGAAGAGATGATGCTTCATGTTAATATAAATCAAAATAGATAAGGGAAAATAAAACTGATACAAAATAGAGATGAAAATACCAAGTGTTTAATCATCATTATATCCTAAACAACCTAGGAGATTTCCCTAACCATACTCTACTCAGAACCATCATTCGGTATATCGATGTAATCCATAGTAAATAGACAATCGGATTCCCTAAACTAGCCACACTGGTGGCACAACCCACCTTTGACATTCATATACCATATGGGATATATTATGTCTAATTAGGACAAAATAGTAACCCTATATCATCCTTATTATTGATACAAATTATCCCAATACAACAGAAAAAGGGGAGGAGGGGGGAAAGTAAAATCACAACATCATAATCATAAACCAATTAACCCACCATGAATAAGTCAATTCCATCTCTCAACACTGTCAATGTGAATACCTTCTCTAATCAAGAGGAATTATGTATGGGTTTTGTAAATACTAAATTAAAACCAATGTTTGGGAAATATTTCAAAATACGGGAACCTTTTAAATAAAACTTTTTGAATAAGAAGAATGAGATAGTTTTAGAAAAACAAATTTTTCAATATGGAGATCCTATGGAGTTTCCATTTATATATATGCACCCAAATATATGTTCACCCCATGTACGTATGGGTATAAAATTTTACACTTTTATATATATATAAATACATGAGAATGTCAATAATTTTATTGAAATAAATAAAATATGATCATTTTGACCAATCATAAGAGTTTCCTAGGGAAAGGTACCAAATCTACAAGGGAAATCAAAGTACACTCAAAACAAAATTCAACTTTCCTCCCAATCCATCAAAACTAAAAAAGGATAACTTTTTTAAACACCCAAAACACCTTTTAAATGAAAATAATCATTTTAGAAAACCCATAGAATGAATACACTTTTCATACATATATTAATAATTATAGATATCCATATAAAACCATGTTCTCATTCAAATTATCATGATAAATGATTTGAAAATTTAATTTATAAATCAATAATCAAGAAAAAATAATTTAAAATGGATTGAAAATGGATTAAACATTAAAAGGAATATTCTTGAAAGGAAATGGATGGAGACACCTACCTTAATGATGTGTGAATTCAATGAAACCATTTTAATAGGAAAGAACTAGGCCCAAGAGAACAACCACACACCCAAATATCAAAGGAAACAACTAACATTATCCAACCCTCAATCTAGGGTTTTTTCAAGAGAGTACCAAGCCATGGAAGTAGAGAGAAATAAGGGGGGATGTGAAAAAGATATGAAAAACAAGAAATAATCTGAAGAAAGTTTACCAAAGATAGATGGTGGATATTTAAGGATATAAGAGTATCCAAGGGAGAGGTGGTTGTGATCCCCTTCATATGACAAAACTGAGTGATGGAGGAGATGGGTTGAATTGGGGTTTTATTCTTAGGAGGGAATAATGGGAATATAATTTTTTAAGAATCTGTGAAAGTTGGGTGGTTTACCAAACTGTTCACCAACCATTAATTACCTTCTTAAAATATATACCATCATCACATGGTTCTACCACATGGTTTGGAAATTGTGCACCAAACATGCATACTCTTATGGAAAGGCAACCAACCTCACATGGATTTTTCATTAAATTTATCGAATTTTCCACCAACAATTTGGACCATGCCTGTAAACAAATAGAAACCCTTGTTTGCTTCCCACATGGTTTCCTCTAACCATGTTCAATTCAAGAACTAACTCTCAAATACGTCCAGCATATCACATTATTACTCCTATTATTTTCATGGTTTGGGGAAAACCATGTGATTCCGAGTAAATAAAAACAATTCAAGAATAAATTAAACTAAAAACACCCCTTTGATTAGAATGAAAAATAGTTTCATTCTGAACTATACACACTAAATGTGTACATATACAAAACAGATTAAAGTTTGTAAAAACTCAAAAAATTCACCAGGGAATCACCAATAAAATAAAAAAATATTAATGAACAATAAATATATAAAATAATAAATAATAATAGGGTTGGGGTGTGAAAATTTTCACCTATACAAAAGCTTTATACCCTCATAAAGTCACAATGTTCAGACTAAGAGATATAACTGAAACTATCCATCTCAAAGAAAGAACCACTAGGAAGAAACCTCCAAACTGATCCCAAAATAAAAAACAACCTACACTATTGTGATCCCTTTAACAACATGAGTCAAACTTTACTTACACAAGAGATAAAAACAAACGGTTCTATGGTGGATCTCCGCATCATTTTACTATCAACTAGCATGGCCCCAACTTATTACATGAGTAGGACCTAAAATAATAAACTCAAAAAAACATAATAAAAAACCATTATTCATGATTCCACAAAGAAAACTTTTTGAAATAATCCCATGCCAACAGATCATGCAAGAAAAATATAGATCAAACACAAACATGAATGAGAGTAAAAGATAAAACCTACACTGAAATAATGTAAAAACAAAAGAGGATATAAGAGGGGTTACCTAAAAATGTTAGAGATGAATGTCTGTTGGGATTTTTCTTTCTCCTAGTGAGTTTTATCCCCAAAAAAATATAATGATTCCCTATCCAACAGAATCAATGGAAAGTCTTCAGATTGTTATGGGAAGAGTCTTAGAATTCTCAAAATGACCACACTAGAAGCTTACATGTGAGTGGAACTTATTATGAGAATTAATAAATGGAAAACAAGACTCATCTAGAACAGTTTCCTCGAATTCACACTCGTTACTGGATGGGTAACCCTTACTAACACTAAGAGAGATTAGGGTTTTGACTTCCATGGGTTGTCCTCTAGAGGCTCGCTCTGCTATAAATTCCTTATCCACCAACTTTCTGAACAAAACCTGATCGGATGAACAAAATTGATCATGGAGATCTAGGAAAAGGCCTCTAAAAAAAGATGGGATTTTAAGGGATCACAAAAAAAACCTTTGGGGAAAAATAAATTATATCATTAAAGTATTCAACATTAACTTTAACCATTCATTGACCTTACTGAATATCAATGATCTCTACTACTTTACTCACCTTCAATTTCTCTTGAATAAACCTTTGAATGAAAGTGGCCTTAATTTTTCCCCTAATTCACCCCATTTTTTAAAGAGGGTGGAATGATCAATTTCCATTGGTCCCTCAAATAGTCCTAAGAAAAATTTCACCACCAAAGATTTTAGAGTTCCAAAGGACCTAAAGAAATTTTCAATTTCCACAAGCCACTCCACAACCTATAGAAGACCTCAATCACTATAGAATGTGGGAAATGATTGAGAGAAACTTGGATACACCACTCCACTAGGTGTCTAGGAAGAATCAACTCCTCTAATAGACTACATTGAAACCTTTGGTAAAATTCTAGGAATCATATTGTAAATAAAATTAAAAACTTAAAAATTCAATATCAAATTTAATATCAATCAAAACCTAACAAGAATAACACTTTAATGTAAAATATCAATTCTGTGAATTGAAAATTATATAAAATGGTTTCAAAATTCCTCTTTAAATTCCACCACTTACAATACCAAATCAAAACCATTTCACTTAAAACCCATTTCAAATAAAAAACTATTTCAATAAACAATTACATGTATTAAAATAACTTCCAAACCCAACCTCCCACACAAACATATTCTAATACAAAAGGAATATCTCTCTCACCTACATTAAATTTATATCCACAAATTTGACACATTCATTAAAAAACAAAATTTTAATGAAAAAGAATACCTATTTTGTGGTTTTAAAATTCTAAAATAATTTTCATTTAAATACCACTCACACCAACCAAAATGGAAACAATAATGATACATTCACCAAAAACATTTAAATAGGGGATTAGTTTTCACACTTGAATTGGATATATGGTTTAGCAGTCCAAGCGCTAAACATGTATTAGCCACTGGAATCATGATAATTTACTCACTTTATCTCCTTGTGGTTCACTGCATCATGAAATCCCATAGTGTGGAACCAGTTTACTAACATATTCATCCCAAAAAAATAAAAACTTATCAAGAAACAGATAATTATCTTTATAAATCCAAAATAATAATTAAAGACTCACAACCCAACAACCCCTTTTAACTTAGGGCTTAGTATGACTAATAGTTCATGACTCTCTTCCTACACCTTCCATATTAGTCCCAATAATATTAGTCCCCATTCTATCTAACACTGCAAATAAAACATTTCTTCTCTGATACCATTTTTTAGGAACCATCTAGGGGCATCCTAAAACTATAAAACCAAGATATCATGTGACAAGGCCTGAGGGGATCCCTGATCCTCACAAGACAATGAAAAGTATCAATGAATTATGATTTAAATAACTAGGTTCAAATTTACCCAATAATCTTGAACATAAAATAATAATAGAGTATATAAATTTCTGAACATAAATAAAATGAACATGAAAAAAAGTCACAATCCATATAAAATATAAAAAATGAAAAGTAAAACCAAACCCTAACTAGTAATGATCTCTTTGTGACCTCTGGTTCACCATCCATCCATAATGATTCGATCATTCCATGAGAAAACCAAATACATAACTTGAACCTAAAAAAATCTTAGGTCTATCGATAATGAGTTGGACAAGTTGGATGTGAGCATAAAAAATTTGTAAGTAAATACAATAAAATAAATGTATTTAAATTCACAAAATAGGCCATAAATCTAGTCATAAAAACATATAGAAGGTATGTTTTTATCTTAAAAATAAGAATAAAAAACATCTTTTAAAATTCTTATTTAGAAAAAAATTAATAATTCCATTTGAAAAATATTACCTTTTTGAATATCTAGTTTTGAAAACCAAACCAAAGATAATAAGTGTATCGCAAGTAAATTCTTAATAAATAAGAATCTAATCTAAAAATAATTATAATGGTTTAACAAAATCATACAATTCAAACATAGAAGAAGCTACATAGTAATATAAATGAACACAGAGTAAGAAAAATAAAAGTTCAAAAAAATAGTTATAAAGGTAAAAAGTGTTTAATCATAGTCATATCATAGAGATGTCGAGAAAAGAAACTAGATTTAATAAATTCAAAACCATATTTCAATGTGTCAATGTAATACATAGTTAATAACCAACTATATTCCCTATACTAGCCTAACCAATGCCCCCCCCCCCCCATGGCCATTCACAAACCATGGGGGATTTAGTCTATCTGATCAAGACCAGAAAGAAATTATTTCTTAAACATATAGATGATTCATAGGAACCCATGAAATTATAAAATGGGGAGGTGGTGAAGCATGTACTAAAACAACATCATAATCATGAACCAATGTGACCCACCAAACATTCCTTGCCCACTTACCAACACCATCCATGCAAAGACCCTCTCTAATATAGATTATTTCTATAGGGATGAAACATTTAAGGAAAACATTATGAAATTAATATTTCATCTTTTACACTTTAACAATTCAAATCATTTCTAATAAACCATATTTATTTTCAAAATCCAACATCAAAACCAAAGGGAAACATTAATCTTATTTTCAAGGTGCCAAACAATCCTTTCAAGAAAGGGTTTGGGAAAGGCTTATTCAATATCAAGGCTATGGAAAACTTTTGAAACAAAATAACCTTTTAAATATAAATAATAGTATAATAAGAATGAGATATAATTAGAATACCAAGTTCATTAGTATGGAAGTCCAATTGAATTTTCATTTATATACATGCACATATCTATATGTGCACCCTGTGAAAATATAGATATACACATTTCACACTATTAAATATATACAAATAAATTATAATGTTAATAATTGGATTAAAATAAATAAAATAGGGTCATTTTTACCAAGCTTAAGAGTTTCTCAAGGAATGGTACCAAATCTACAAAAGGAAAAAAATCTGCTTAAAACAAAATTCATCTTGCTACCTAATCTTTCAAACTTCCAAAGAGAATAATTGTTTATTAAAACACCCAAAACGCATTTTAAATCCATTTTGAAATTTTTATAAAAAACTTAGAATACATACACATTGAATACATATTTTTATAACAATAGAAATCCTAAAAAACCACCTTCCAAATCAAACTATAATGGTATATTTATCACCCCAAGATTTGATAATTTTTCCCTTTTAGAATAAATGTAATTTTTTCCTTTATTTATTTATAAGAAACAACAAGTTTATCTTATAATACACACAAAACTAAGATTATATTTCAGTATGCACAACACTTAGTTGGATTCTTTTACACTCAATATTGTGCTCCTTCAAAAGCTTGTGTTATATGCAAGAATGAGTTTTACCAAACTAAAATACACAGTTAATATTATTATTTAATATAATAATTTTTATCTGGTCATTGTAATTAATTTTATGAAAAATATTAAATAAATTTTATAAATATTTTTTAAATGTGTTTTCATATTTATTTGGTGACCAATTAATTATAAATGAATATAAAACCCATTTCAATATAAAGGAAATGTTTTTATAGAAAATCTATTTTTTTGCGCAGAACGAGTTTTATTTGAATAAGTTAAATTTATTATTATTATTTGGTGATTTTATAGAAATTTATATATTATATAATCATGTAAATTTTTTTACATTTATCCAATAGATTTTACAGGAAAATATATGAACAAATCAAATATAACATATAAAAAGATTTATTTTTCTAAAGGTAGTTTTTCCTCCTTTTAATAGAAGAATTGTTTTAAAATTAAATTTTGAAAATCTTATAATTTTTTTTAGAAAATATTAACTTATTTTGAAAAAGTAACATAAATATTTACATTGGATTTGTTTTTGGTAATTTTTCATAACTTTCGTATTATTATGAATAGTGAAAATATTAATTATTAATTGAAATATAACTTTTCATCTAAATAATTTATAGTGTTAAATTTTATTTCAAATTAATTTTAAAGTATAATTAGATTAATTTTATATCATTTTATCTAATTTATGTCATTTTAATCATTTGGATATTGATTTTAGATATAAAAACATAGTAAACCTTTGGACATTTTAACTTCAAACACTCACTTTCCCATCATGTGTGTGAGATTATTTTTAAATTCATTCCCACCACTTATGTTTTTTGAATTTTGGAAAAAGGATTATATATTTAGAATTATTATAATTTATAATTTCTTATAATTCCAACTTCATTTTGACCTAAAAAGTTAATAGAGAAAATTAAAATTAATTACACTTATTAGGATTAAAATGAGTTTACATAGTAGTTAAAATTTAAACTTAGGTGGCCAAATGACATAAAAAATTTTCCCAAATCCGTTGGATGGAAATATTTATACCATATACCCTGTTGGATATATTTTTAAGGGTTAGTGTTATATTATTCTATGAAAGTAGCTTACATAATAAGTTAATGAAGGAAAAAGACAAAAAAAATTAACATTCCTTACCTTTAACATTTATTAATACTTAAGATATCGAAAAAACATCATATATTACATTAACATATAATTTTGAAATATAAATTGGTTATTTTAATCATTTTAATTTATATTTAATTTCAAGAGATGATATAATTATATTTAATTCTTTATAAATTCCAATGTAATAATTATTTAGTTAATAATTTTATAAGATAAATGATACTAAAATTATTATATGTGAAGAAAATTGGGGGAGTTATTATTATCCCATAATTTATTAGATGAATATATCATGTTAAATATATATTAACATAATATAGTTTAATTCCATAATTTTCATGATATTTTTAAATTCAAATTAAATTAATAATGTCAAAATTGACCTTAATGTTATTTTATAATAAATGATATCTTATTAATTGATTTAAATTTTATTGAAAGAATATATTCTATAAATTTATTTTTAAATTTTAATAAATATTAATTATTTTCCACTCATGGACCAATTATTCTTTTATAATGACTAAATTGGCCATTAAATAGTAAAAAACTATGTTAGTGTGGTTACGGTGGAATAATGTTTTTACATGTTACTTATGCTTGAGTTAAGATTAATTTCCAAAACACATTTTATTTTTATTTTATAATTTAAATATATTATTTAGAATCATTGGTTCAATATTATTATCAAGTATAATTTTATTTTAGTATTAATAGATAAGATACATAGGATATAAAACTAGTTACCTTAATAAAAACCAAAATGGAAAAAATGTGGAAACATAGAAGTTAAGGATAAACATTAGAAAAATGAACTTATTATTTTGTGGGGGAGGTTTTTCAAGACCATAAATTCCATAAAATATATTATTTGACAATTTTTGAGGAACATGATGTAAATAAGGCTGCCCAATATTATTTAGATTTATTGGTATTTACAAGAATGCCACTACTCTACCACTATAAATGGGAATTCACACCCTTAATTCTTCACACCTCTCAATCATTTTAGATCATCCAAACACTGAAAAAATAAACTCAAAACATACCAAACCTTATCCTGTAAGCCTTAGTTTTTCAAAAATAGAACCAAGGAATTCCTTCGGTGAAAACCAAAAGAAGTAACCCAACGAAGTGCTAACGTTCTTCAACGAGAACTTTTGTTTTATTTATTTCTCCATCCCTTAAATTATTCTTATTTAATTCTTATATAATAAAATTAGTATAATAAATGTAATAATATGGTTTTATGTAATTTTTAAGACAAAAAACTTCACACACTTCCATAAAATGGGATATAAAATCATCATTCGTGTGTACGGTAGACTACCACATCATGAATCGATCTCATTCATTCTTCCATTACCACATTTAAAGGTTAGGAATAATAATGAATTTACAATTTATATATGACATGTATAATTTATAAAATTTATTTATCCTTATGAAATTATTATATTACACATAACTTCATGCTTTCCATTTTTTGGGAAAACGATAACATTATTTGTACACATGTGGACTACTGCCTCCTCAAAGTGATGTGTTTCACTCACACCTTACATGGAATGTATTAAGGATGGGTTGAATAAAAATATGTGATATATATGACCCAAAAATGATACTTTAATTATAATATATAAATATTTCATTTAAATTTATTTCATTTAATATGATAATAAAATATATGCATCGTTCATGTGTACATACGGACTACCATCTCCATGAATTGTGCATTTCATCTATTATCACTAAATATTATTGATTACTATAAATAATTATATAATAAAGAAATATTATATTTAAATCATCGTTTAAATTCTAAATATGATGAAATCATGATTGACATATGAGGAACAAAAAACAATAAGTTGAAAGATACTCAAAAAACTGGGCAATTAACACCTAAAATAGTGAAAATAATGAGAGATTATTAACAAACGGGTGGAAATATATCATAATATGATCATATATGATATAATAAATATTATTATGGTTATTTTATAAGTTAATAACATTCCTAAAACCATTATACCTTAATTTAATGTAATGTAAAGGAAAAGGAAGTGTACGTTAAGGCACTTCATCTCAATTTACATTCCATTGAGAATTATTTGTTATTATGTACCAATTTATTTTAGCATGGTTAATATACTACCCCACTATCACTTAATATCATTATTCACTCATAATTTATGGTATTTTATGTTTCACATTGAATTATATCACCCAAGGGATTTGACATGAAAATTACCAACTAGTAAAAGTTATCTTTGTAATCTCATTTTCTTCTGTAATTTGTAGCTTTATCTTAAAAAAATAACTTTATTATAATAATATTTCATTAGAAATTACATTTCACATAAACATCCACATTCTTTGGTGATTTATATTATAATTTGATAAATTTTATAGCATTTTTATATATGTTTTACTTTGACAAGTATATGATTATCTAAGGAAATATTGATAAATATGTATTTTTTACTCAATACAAATATTTGATAAGGAATGTTGTTTATTAATTAAATTGATTACTCAAAATATGTGTAAATATTTAGACTGATAGTGATTGGTGGGGACCAAAATTTATATATCCACTTGATGCGTTGATAGGTTCTCATGAGAAAAATCAATTGCACAAATTAAATGGTTTTCTTCCTCTAGTTTGAAACTATATTATGAAAGTTCTTGATGATATAGGTTTTCATGTGCCTCATATGTGACATCAAATAATTAAGTATTTTATTCATTCATAATTCAGTTATTATTATTTTTATTTATCTATGAGATCTTCCCTTTGACATTACCTAGGTATTTATTTCATTATCTGTTAATTATTTAGATGGCATGTGTGATAATTTATTTAAATTTCCATGTTAATTGCGCTTATTGATTAATTATTTCTTACACTTTACTTAAACCTTACCGATAATTTGATCTCCCCTTATTTGAATACATTCCCTGGGATATGGAGTTGAATAATTGGAAGGATTTTAAAGGATTTCTAGATTTTAGTTTTTTGTGCTTTCTATTATTTTTTCCAATGTAATATTTGTATCATGTATCTTATTTGGGTTTCCAAAAATTATAAACTAGTCAGTACTTCAAGATTTGATTCCTTGTAATCCTAATAAATTAATAAAGTAAGACATGAGCTCTGAGATTCTGGAGTTGGGCACTATAGTTGGTATAAAATGAAGTTTAATAGAAACCATGGAAACTAGATTTAGAATAATATATATTAGAGAACATAACCATATGATAAAATTTGAGGATAAGTATAGAAATACTTCCCAATGAAACCATGTTTATGATAATGAGATTAGATACACAAAAAGTTTTCAATTTATCTTAAGTATTTTACTATGTTTTATATTATACATTATTTTCCATAATTATATAACCTAATCTAGCATATGAAGTCATTTAAAAATAGAACCTAACTGAAGGAATGTGAACCTCGCTAATGCAGGTGATCTTAAGGGTAATACAGATCATATATTTTATGGTTTTAAACAAATATTTTGACGGGAAATAGTCTACCAAACATTAACATCGTATGAGGTCATAATATCATGTTCTAATGAGATATATAAATAATTATCTATGTATTATGGATTGAGAGGGAAGAACGATAAAAAAAGTATACCTAGGAAAAGATGGGTAAAGGAAATAAGGGAATGAAAGAATTTCCCACATGTGATAATTGTCAAAAGAATCGTTGTGGGGAGTTCTTGAAGGGATTAGGAGTTTGTTATGTGGAGATAAGGGTCTCCAGGACAAATAATTCATAGGGATGAATAAAAATGTTATTACTTAGTGTTATAACATCAAGTTGATTAGGAACTATGAAAATGAATACCCCATACATCAATAGAATATACCTTAGAATAACGTTAGGAATTAAGGTCAAGTTTATGCTATTGATAGAGTCAAAGTAGACTGATTAGTTTTCTAAAGTATTTTGACCCTTATATAAAGTTATAAAAGTAAGTTATCAATAATATTATAGTTATAAGTATTAGGAAATATTTTATGATTGTACTGTAGTGATTTTTAATTATGGATTTAAAATCATGTGTTGATCAGTACTGATGACCAAGAAACAAATGTTTCAGTGACAAGTTTAATTTCTTGGAAAACACATGATTAAGGTCGCATAATATTTTAATATTGATTGGATAATGAATTTTGGATAAATAGATGATTGATATGGATAAATTAAATATTAATTACTACCTTGTAATTTATTAATTATTTGTTGGCAATGTGTTTTATGCTATCATTGATAGAGTTTAAAAAATTAGATTTATGTATTTTATACAATAATCTATATTATATTTAAGGAATAAGGAAAAATGCATGTTTTTTTATTTTTTTTATGGTTATTAAATTTATTACCATGTTTCTAGAGAATACGTGATGAAGGTGTCTACATGTTCAGTATATAATGATTAAATAGATAATTCATGTTTATTGAAGTCTAATGATATGTTCATTTTTTTATGTTCAGTGAACTTCCTTCTAAATTGTTAGATTATAATATTTTGGAAAAGTTAACCATTTATTAAATGGTTTAACTGGATCTTTGGATGAGGTTTTAGAGGCTAATGTATTAGCTCACCATATGATGAAACGTTTTCTAAGATACTAAATAGAAATAGTTTAAGGAACAACCAATGGATAAGATTGTGATGGTGAAATATAAATGTATCAAGGAAGTATATTTACTTATATTTATAGAGAGTGAAATAATTCCTTAACCATATGAAAAGGGCCATGAAACAAATATTTTGTCTTATTATAATAATTTTCGGTGATATCATTGACCCTTATTATAACTATGGGGTTTATGTCCTTGTGGTCATTAACATTCTCCCAATCACCCACTTTCTTTTGATCTGTATTATCTTTCCCTCTCCATCAGAACCTAATAGTTATAATTCTCTTCCATATCTTGGTTTCCACTAATGTTCTCAAATATTAATACCTAGTTTTTTGGTGAATTCACATTTCTCTTTCCCACATATTAGAAAGATGTGTTATTGACCCTTTTTACAATTTTTTTTAAATAGTATTATTTTCAAATATCAAACCCTTTATTACCAAGATCATTTTTTTAGTTGCTAGGATTAAATTTATTTAATTTTGGGAGGATGTAACACCACAAGACTTCACAGTATTTTCCCTTTTAGAACAAATTTAATTTTATTTGTTTATATTTATTATATGAAACACTATGTTAATATTATTCCACACACAACACTAAGATTAGCATTCATTACCTGAAACACTATGTTTGATTATGTTTCGCACAAAATAGATATCCTTCAAAAGCTTGTGTTATACGCATGATCGAGTTTTTCCAAAATATAACAAACTATTAATATTATTATTTAATATGATAGTTATAATCTATAAATTGTATTGAAATGTATTAAAAGGATTAAATAAATTTTTAAATCATTTTTTTCATATGTTTATGTAATTGTTTTGTGACTAATTAATTATAACTTATTATTTAAACCAGTTGAATATAATTGGAATCTTGTTATAAAAAACTATGTTTTTGCGCAAAAGTAGTTTTATTTTAATAAATTAAATAAATTAATATTATTTTATGATCATAATGAAATTTATATGTTATATATTAAATTAAATTTTCTACATTCATCCAACATATTTTATTGACATAAGATAAGAACAATTCCAATTTTACGCATAAAACTATATTTTCTTAATGGTAGTTTTACCACCTTTTAATGGAATACTTGTTTTAGAACTAAATTTTTATACTTTTATAAATATTATTTTATGAAATAAACTTAATTTTTTAAATAGGAATATCAAAATTTACTTTGGGATAATGTTATGTGTTTTTCTGACACCTTTCATATTTTGATGAATATTAAAAAATACAGAAATTTATTTGTAAACTAACTTTTCAGGTGAACAATTTATAGTGATAAATTTTATATTTAATTGGTTTTAAAGTTTAATTAGATGTATTTTATATCATTTAATCCCATTTTTGTCATATTAATCATTTCTATACTTATTTTAGTTATAAAATCCTTGCAACCTTTTGGACATTTTCACTTTAAAAATCTATTTTCCTTTCACTTCTATGGGATTAATTTTAAATTAATTTATACCAATTATGTGTTTTAAAATTTTAAAATATTATTACATATTAGGAATCATAACAATTTGTAATTTCTTATATGTTCAACATAGTTTTTGACCAAAAATATTAGTAAAGGAAATTAAAATTAATTATAGCGATTAATGTGAAAATGAGTTTACTTAGTGGTTAAACGTTAATATTAAGTGGAAATATGACCTAGTAAATTTGACAAGGCCCATTGCATAGCCCTATTTCTACAATATAACATATTTTCTCTACTTATATGATTTATTGGGATTCTATTCGATGAAATTTTCTTATATAATAAGTTCAGTAAGGAAAAAAGAAAAAAAAGAAATATTCCTTACCTTTAACATTTATAAAGCCTTAGTATAATGGGAAAACATCATATTTTCGGATATACATATAATTTTTAAATATTAATTATTTATTTTTATCATTATAGTTAATCCTTAATTTTTAGAGATGATATAACTATTTTTAATGCTTTAGAAATTCCAATGTAGTAAATATTTGGTAAATAATTAACAAAGATAAATAATACCAAACATATTAAATGTGAAATAATGAGTGAATTATTATGCTCCAAAAAATTAGATTAATATATAATGTCACATAGATATAAAATTAATATATTTCAATTCCATCATTCTATTTATGTTTTTAAATTCAAAATAAACCGTTGATATCAAAATTGGCATTAATGTCATTTTATAATAATGGATATTTTACTAGTTGACTTAAAATTGGTAAAAAACATATATTATGTAAATTAGTTTTTAAATATTAACAAAAAAATATATTTCCCATTCATGGATCAATTATTCTATTACAATTACTATATTGATAGTTAAAATGTAAAAATATTTGTTAGCGTGATTATGGTTTAAAAGCAGTGTTTTTACCTATTACATAAACTTGTGTTAAAATTGACTTCCAAAATACCTAGTATTTGTATTTAATAAATTATATATCTTACTTAGAATCAGACTATAAAATTATATTTAAATGATAATTTTAATTTATTTTCAATGGATAAAATACGTTACTTAGAAAACAAGTTACAATATTAAAAAACAAAAAGTGGAAAATTGGAAAAACATTAAAGTTGAGGAACATCATTATAAAAATGCACTAATTTTTATCTGGTGGAGGTTTTTATAGAGCATAAATTACCAAAAATACATTATTTATCAATTTTTTAGTCACGTGATTTAAAGGAGACCTTCCAATATTGTTAAACATTTGGTATTTACAAAAATGTCACTCCTCCTCTACATAAATGGGTTTTCACCCCCTCACTTATTTACACCTCTCAAGCCTTTTAGATCATCCAAAACCTTACCAATTAAACATCCAAAATTACTCCCCTCATCCTAGAATCCTCAATTTGGGCCAACAGAATCCCAAAGAAGTCCTTTTGTGCAAAAGAAGAAGTTTCTCAAAAAAGCGGTAACTTTCTTCAACAATCACTTTTTTTGTATTTCTTTATCCACCCATTAAATTATTATTTTATACTTATTATAAAAATTTGGTTTATTCACACATGCACAATACAAAGAAGGCCCATGGACATAACCCCGCAACCTGTGCCCCATTAAATTATTATTATATATTTCATATAAAATTAACTCAGTATCTTAAATATATTGATATGTTTTTATTATAAGGGTATAACATAAATCATTACACAAGTCCATAAAATGTGATACCTAATCATCATTCATGTGTACGGCGGACAGCTGCCTCAAAAACCAATGATGTTTATTCTTCCATTACCACCATTCAAATTTGGGAATAAGGATGGATTTATAGTTTACATTTCATATATATGATATTTATAATTTATTTATTCTTATATAATTATTATATACTGCATACCTTCATGCTTCCCATTTTGTGGGAATATGATAACATTATTTGTGGGCGTGTGGACTACTGCCTCCTCAAAGTGATGTTATTCGCTCACGAATTATATGAAATATATTAGGGAAAATTGTCATAAAAATATATGACATAAATGTCCTAAAAATTATAATTTAATTATAATATACATATATAACATTTACATTTCTTTCTTTTAATTTGACAAGAAAATGGAAGTAGTGTGCATGCATACGTATCACTTATTGTCTCCCTGGACGGTGCATTTCAAGTCTAATCACTAAATGTTATAGATTAATCAAAATAAATATTTAAGGAATATATATGATATTTATATAACTATTTACATTCTATATATTTTGAAATCATGATTTTTAAAAGAGGAACAAAAAAAAGTTAAAACATACTAAAAAATCTAGGCAATTAACTCCCGAAATAGTAAAAATAATGAAATATTATTAACAAACTGGTGGTAATATATCATATTAAGATTATATATAATATTATAAATATTATTATGGTTATTTTTTAAGTTAATAACATGCTTAGAACCATTATAATGGATTTTAAATAACATTCAAACAAAATGAAGTGTATGGTAAGGGATTTTGTCTCAAGTAACATTCCATAGAGACATATTTGTTATTATGCACCAATTCACTTTAACATGGTGTATATACTAAAAAAATTGTTATTTAATATCATTATTCCATTATACATCATTTTATTTTAAGTTTAAATTTTAAATATATCCCCAAGGGGTTTTATTTGAAAATTATCAATTGGTAAAAGTTATCATTGAAATCTCACTTTCTTTTGTGATTATTTACTTTCACATGAAATAATTAATTTATTATAATATATTTAATTGGGAAGTTTCATTTAACCTAGATATAAATATTATTGGGTGATTGATATTATTATTTTCTAAACCATATACCATCTTCATATACGGCGTTTACTTTGAATTTTATTTCATTATTTGGGTAAATATAGATTAACCTATATTCTTTACTCAATATAGGTAATTGATAAGGAATATTTTTTATTAATTAAATAGATTACTCAATATATGAGGAATTATTTGGACTGTTAGTAATGGTTGTGGCCTGAAATTTATATATCCTCGTGATGTATTGACATGTTCTCATGAGAAAAATCAGTTGAGTAAATTAATGGGGTTTCTACCAATAGTTATAAACTGTCTTGTTAAAGGTGTTGAATGTACAGGATTACATGCTATTCTGACATAAAGTCCAATAATAATTAAATACCTTAATTCATAATTTAGATATTGTTATTATTATTTGTCTATGATATACTCTCTTTGATGTTATTTATGGATTCATTTCATTATCAGTTTATTATTTTAATGGCATATGTGCTCAGTTTATTAACATTATATGTTGATTATGATTATTTATTCATTATTACTTCTACTTTACTAAACCATTAATGCGAACATATGCTCACCCTTATTCTGTTTCCATTCCCCAGGATATAAAGATAAATCCTTGGCATGAGTTTCATGGATGTTGAGATGTTACTTTTCTTATGCTTTATTTTCTTTTCCAAATTTAATATGGGTATTCTGTATGTAATATGGATTTCCAAAAATAATAAAATGGTTTTTCCTTAAATATTTTAATCCTTGTAATCCTTGCAAATTAATAATGTGAGGAACCATCTTCGGGATTCTGGGATAATGACATTATAATAAAAGCATTGAAAATTTAATTTCTAAATTAAGAAGAAAGAGAAACAAAATTTAAATTGGATTTATAAAGGATCAAGAATCATACAGAGTATTCTATAAAGTAAATGGATGGATCCTCCTGACTCAAAAATATTTGGATATAATAGAACCTTCAAAATAGGGAATAACATAGCCTAAGAGAGCACCCCACAACCTAACAAAAAAAGAAACAAGTCACATTAGTGAACCCTTACTCTAGGGATTGTCCAAAAGAGGAACAAGCTAAGGAAGCAGGGATAAATAATAGGGGGAGAAAAATATAATGAAACCAAGATAAAATCCAATGAAAATTTACCGAATATTGATTAAGGAGACTCAAGGATAAAAGAGGATCCAATGAAGAGGGTTTTTGGGGCCCCATCATGAACCAAAACCAAGTGAGGGGATAGGGGGAGAATTAGGGTCTTATTTTTAGGAGGTTGCAATTGGAATTTCAAGTTTATAAGAATATAGAATTGTTTCATGTTTAGGAAACATGTTTTACTAATCTCTATGTCTACTATGCTCACCTTGATAGAAAGACATACTAGCCTCACATGGTTGGTCCACACGGTTTGGAACCTATTTGAAAACTGTGCATACTCTTCTAGAAAGACAACCAAACATTCATGGGTTGGCCTTATGGTTTACCAAACCATTTACCAACCATGTAGACCGTGTCTATTAAAAAAACAACCTCACACACTTGTCACACAGTTTCCTCTAACTCTGCAGAAGTTGTGTGCAAGATCATAGAAACCCCCTTAAGGCCTCATAGTTAGTCCTAGTAGTTACATGGTCTTTCCAAAACCATGAACTCCCTAAGCATGGAAAAACATTCAAGAATAAACTAAAAATAAAAAACCCATTTGATTATAAGGTTACATAAGTTTTTTTCTAAACCATGCGCACTATCCATTCATGAATCCAAAATATAAAACAAATCTCTAAAAACTCAAAAATTTCACTAGGAACTCAACATGGAAATAATAAACAAGATCAAGAACCAAAAAATAAATAAAATTACAAAGAAACCTAAGGTTTGGGTGTGACACCATTCTTATATACTCGAGTATTATGCATGTATTTATTGATACGGGTAAATCACATTGCTTTTTTACAACTTTTTTTTAAACAATTAAGACTATAAATGGAAATGATGCCTTATTTAATGAAAATTAGGACACCCCTAGGACAGTGTGAGTTCAAAGGATTAAAATCCCTAATATCTTCCATTACCATTGATGTAGTTCATTTTCTCATGGATTTTATAGTCCAATAGATTAATTTTTTGATATAATATTTGTTATGGATTGTTTGGTGGGATTTAAATCCCATATATACTACTACTCTTTGCAGGTGATCAT
Source organism: Viscum album (assembly GCA_963277665.1). NCBI lineage: Eukaryota > Viridiplantae > Streptophyta > Magnoliopsida > Santalales > Viscaceae > Viscum > Viscum album. Next base: position 1,833,630,715 of record OY728151.1, read on the forward strand.
TTGCATCCTCAGATAGAGAACATCATGTATTCAAGATGGGTTGGGATATAAATGTTAGTAAAGTGATATATTTAGTTAAAATTCATAGAACCATATCTATATAGTTGGTATAAATGACCATGGTTGTAATGTATAAAATATGAAATGAGACTCTTCTTACCATAGTGGATCAATACTTAGATATTTTCTCAAATGATTTTTTAGGGTTACCAGCAGAGTGGGAAATAAAAATTTCTATCAATATTGTCTATGGAACAAAACAAATTTCATTTCCATTTACTTAATGGATCTAAAAATGTTTCAAGAGTTAAAGGTTCAACAAGAAGAGATGGAGAGTAATGGATTGATGAGACCCGGTAATTCACATTCATTTGAACCAGTTTCATTCATAATGAACCAATATGGTACCCTCCAGATATTTTTTGATTATCATAAGTTGAATAAAGTCATGATTAAAAATTGGTATACCCTTGCTCTAATTGAACACCTATTTGATAAATTAATGGGAGATAAGTGGTTCTCTACAATTTCTTTATGCTCAGGATATCATCATCTTAGAGTCCGGAATGAGGATATCCCAAAGAAAGTATTTCAAAGTCGTTATGCCCAATATTAATATGTCTCCATCCCTTAAGTATAATTAATTCACCTTTAGTATTCATTGTATTAATGGAAAATATTTTACAAAGTTACCTCGAATCCTTTGTATTTATATTTATTGATGATATTCTAGTTTACTCTTGAAACAAGATAGATCATGAGGAGAACTTGAAAAACACCTTAGGTACATTGTGGGATTATTGGTTGTATGATATGTTTTATAAGAGTGAATTATATATAAAAGAAGTTAATTTCCTCATACATTACATTTATGGGGAATGTATAATGGTTTAATTCATAATTACCAAAGCAGTGGTCTCTTGGAAGATACCAAGGAGTATTTTTGATATACGTAAATTTCGTGGATTAGCATGCTATTATCATTAATTTTTTCAAGATTTATCTAGGAAAGATTCTCCCATGAATTCAATAACAATAAAGGGTGTTTGTTTCATATGGAATAATGACTATTAGAAAATATTTCTAAATATTAAATCGCTTCTCACATTAACACCCATTCTAATTTTTCCAGAATCAGGTCAGGGCTATGTAGTATGTTGTTATGCATATGGGTTAATTCTTGGTTGTGTTCTCGTATTGGGAGAAAATATCACGATTTAGGAATTAAATATGTTTTGAAAATATGAGAACAATTATCAAACACATGACATGTAATTATCTACATTTTCCTTTTCCCTATAGACATAGCGATATTATCTCTTTAGAGAAATGTTTATAGTTTTCACTTACAATAAGAGTTTGAAATATATCATTTATTTGTTATAAATGAACATGAGGATACATAGATGGATGGGGTACCTCTGGATGTTTTACTTCAACTTGGTATACATTCCCTGTAAATCGATTTATGTGCCAGATGTTTTGAGTCAGAAAATTTATACAAAAGTTGTTTGAGGATCTCATGACCAATGGAAACTGAAAAGAATCATTGTTTAAATTCATCTAAAATGCATTACACAATATGAGAATGAAATTTTTTTCCCATTTAATCTTGTTCATAACATGATGGCTTCATTAAAATAGACGCACACAATAGATCTTCATTGTATCACTATAATGTCAAATTTAAATTGTGGGTAGAATTATCATGACTGGAAAAAGGATGAAAACTCCATATTTTGTATTTCTGGTGGAATGAATGGTTATAATTATTTCCTAGAAAACTTATTTTAGAGTATCCCAATTAAAAATGGTTTATTCATCTAGGTATTGAGAAAATTATCATAATGAAGAAGGATCATTTCTGGTGGTTAGGTATGAGATGCAATATTTTAGAATATGTTGTCAAATATCTAATTTTTTAGTTGTAATGGATGGAAAATTAATATTGGTTGGTAAGTTTCAATATATTCCTATACTAGTATATAAGTGGGAACATATTGTAATTTAATTTATCACAAGTCTACTGGGGATGTTATGGAATCATGATGCTCTTTGGGTGATTATGGATCTACTCACAAATTTAACATAGTTTCTTCATATCAATGATTCTGACATAGTTGATGATTGAAAAAGGTATATATCAAAGAATTGGTAAGGTTAAATGGGGTTGAAATTTCAATTATATTACGAAGAGATCCTTTATTCACTTCTCAATTATGGATATAGTTATAATAGGATAACAAGAGTTAGTTGAATTATAGAATAGCGTATCACCCACATACAGATGGGAAGTCAGAAAACACAATCCAAACATTGCAAGATATGATTAGAGATTTTGTTATGTACTTTGGTGGTTGATGGGAGGATCAAATACCATTGGTTGAATTATACTGAAATAATAACTTTTATCTGATGATATGAATGGAATTGTTCAATTATTTAAAGGTTCTTCCTTGTAGTTCTCTACTACAATGGGTAGAAATATGGGAGACATCATTGATTGGACTGCATCTTATTTATAGGACTACATAAAATATCAAAATGATCTAAAAGTGGATGGTTATGGATTAAATACAACAGAAATCATATGAATGCAGTCATTTTCATCCCTAATATTTCAATATGAGTGACCATGTCTTCCTAAAGGTGTCACCAAGACTTGGTCATTGGTGCTCGGTGAATCGAGGGAAGTTGGAACCATGGTATGTGATACCGATCAAGGTTTTTGAACTGATTGGAAATGTTGCCTATCAATTAGACTTACCACTTAGATTTAGTGCTGTATATAATTCAATCGATGTCTCTTAATTGAATAAGTATCACCCAAATCATTTTCAAATAATAATTTGGGATCATACTACACTTTAGTTTGATCCTACAATTATCCATGAACTAGATCATTTTCTAGATACACAGGAAAAGATCCTATGGGTGATATTTATTTCATTGGTGTGAATTTTATGGAATTATGATTAGGTTCAAGAGGAAATATTGGAATGGGATAAGTTTATATGGGATAAATGAATTGATATATTCATGAGAAACATTGATCTTCAGCTTCCTAAGGATTGAAATCTCAGTGGTGGGGAGAATGTGACACCCCCCAGTTTGAGGTATGTCATTGTTTTATATGTTTTCTTTTATCATTATAATCATGGGATAGTTATTAGAAGTGTAAAGGGGTGAAAATTTGTAAGAAATACTGTATCAAATATTCACTTTTTGAATAGTGGTTTCCTAACATGAATTAGCTATGTGCATATTTTGTGAAAGCCTTTTATATAATGAAAATTTTCACTAGTTGTTCAGTTAATGTGGCTCATGACATAAAATATGTTCATAACATTAAAGGGATTCTATAAAAAAGCAAACCAAAACATCATGTTTTTTTTCATAAGTTTCCCTTTTAGGAATTCACAATGTGAATTCCAAATTTATATCCTGAATTTTTCTAGTCCCAGTCAGTTCTAATCCAAAAACCAATTGTAATTTATCATTCAGTTTCTATATTATCACTCCTACATTCATGGGAAATCTTAAGAAATTTTCAATGATCTTTTATGTCTGGACTCTAATTACAATGAATCTTTGGTCATTCAATTTGAAAAAAAAGGTAGGATCTTGTTATTCCTTCTTTTTAGGATCTATGTGGTGTTTAATAACCTTCTCTAGGGGTTTAGATCCATTTTTATGATATCTCATTAGGTATTGATAGAGAAACAAAAGGAAGAGGCATGATCCATGTAATTTTATTTAATCATTCTTGCAATTTAGATTTATGTTGGATTATTCTCTATAATTCTATTATTACAGAAATTGATAGCTTGAGTTTTCCTAAATTATTATTATCTACTGTTTAGATAAATCTTGGGAAATGGATTTGGAAAACAAATGTTTTGACCTAATTTAAAAAAGGTTAATTTTAAAAATGGAAACAATGATAACTCTGAAATAAGTTTAATGAAAAAATAATAATAAATGTTTTATTGGTAGATTGGAATAATTAAGTTGATGTATGTTCATATTCATGTGTGCATGGATAATGGTGAGAAATACCCCTATCTATCACATCAAAAAGGTCATTATTGGTGGTTTTTCTATCGAATAGAAGCATATTATACTGCCACTTAATAGTATAGAATAAATTATTAAAATTATCATGTATTTCATGTTCTCTAGTTATTTATTGGTGGTTTATTTATTTTTATTACTATTTTTTTATGTGTCATTTTTGGAGCATTTAGAGATAGTTTCAAGGTTATTTAGAGGAATTTCTTTTATTTACAAAAAATATCCTAGGTAAAAATAAATAAAATGAAACTAACTGCCTCTGAATATATCAGTGGTTGTTTATTTTAATGGAGGTCCCTAAAAACTACCGATAAATAATTTTTTTAAAAATAAATATTCAATAAAAATCTGTAAATATAAAAAATTGACATCCAATAAACTAAAACATGAATGTATGATAAACCCATAACACATACGTCATACATCCACAGTTATCAAAACCTTTGTATCTGTTAACCCATACATTTTTCAACCAATACCTAGGTCATCAATATATATATATATATATAATATGTCAAATAACTCATGCCCAATATAAATTTACTCCATGAACTCTACAACATCTGTCTCCCTCCACATCATCTCATCAACTAAAACCGACCATGTCATTGCATAAACTGTAACTAAAGAAGAAAAAAAATTAAAAGTAAACATAATAAATCAGAATTACAGTTGAATAATTGATAAAATTTAAACATGCTATGGAAACTAAAAACCATCACGACTACCTTATAAACAATTTTGTGAATTATAATGGTCAACCTCTTACCAACGGTTGGCATCTTCCACCTAAACTAAAAACTAAAACTTTTAATAAAAGAAATAAAAAAGAGAAAAGTAAAAGAATATATTCACAATGATGCACATAAATTTTTTTTTAAAAAAAGAGAGGAAATTTTAAAATAAAAAAAATAATATATAATGAAAAACATTTTGAAAACATTAACATACCTATTTAAGTAATGATTCAACACTTGCAACTGAAAATGGATAAGTAAATATTCTAATTTATTTTTAAATCATTGTGCGGTGTACTTTAAATTTATATAATAAAAATATTTTAAATACATCGATATCACATCATTTCCTATATTTCAAAAACAACTCAACAGAGTTTTCCCCAGAATTTAGGTCAATTTGAGGTTGTTTTCTATGGTTTGGAATATTCCACACATGTTTTGGTGTGTTAAAACACAAAAAATGTTTCTATGACCATCCTAGGTAAACCATAATTTGAAATGACATTGCATCAGTTCCTATATTTCAAAATAAAATCTATGATCATTGTCCCCTGATTATAGGGAAATACATCATTTTTCCAGGTCTTGACCCCCTCACACTTGTTTTGAAGGGATTTTGTCATTTTAGAAATGTTTATCGAGTAATTAATAACACACTAAATGTCGTACTGATGTGTTTCATATGTGTAAACTTAAAAATTTACTCATCGGTATTTTACCTATTATTCCACAAAACTATAAGTTGTATTTCAATGATTTTAACCATTCCTTATATATTTTAGTGTTTTAAAACACCGAGACATGTTTACGACTATCTCAGGAAAACGATAATTTAGAATGACATGTTATCAATTCATACATTTCACAATTAACACTACAGTCATTATACCATAATTTCAGGGAAATATAGCATCTCTTTCTTGGTTTTTAACCCCCTCCCCACCCCCACATTTTTTAAAGGCTTTTATACCATTATGAATTGTTTATCGAGTAATTCTGACCACACCACATGTCGAATTGATGTTTTTTATACATATACATATCCAAATTAATTCAAGGGTTCTTTCCTAATGATTCCATAACAATTTGAGGTCTTTTTCTATGTTTTGACCATTCCACACATTTTTTAGTGTTTAAAACAGTAAAAACACATTTATGGTCATCACGAGTAAACCTTAATTCAAAATGATGTGACTTCAGTTCCAAAATTTAAAAATTAAATCTACATTCATTGACACATAATTTTAGGGAAATCTAACATCATTTTCCTACCCCCCCCCCAACATTTGTTTTTAAACGCTTTTGCACTTTATGTTCCGACCACACCTCAAGTTGGATTGACATGTGGTCTATTCATACACATCAAAAAAACTCATCAATGGTTTTCAATGATTGAACATCAATATGAGGTCATTTCCTACGATTTATAGAAATCTACTCATGTTTTAGTATTTTAAAACATTAGTAATAAGTTTATATACGTCTAAGGAAAAACCATAATTAAAAATCATGTGGCTTCAATTCTTAAATATCAAAATTCAATTTATAGTCATTGTTCCAGGATTTTAGGGAAATCCAATGCCGTTTTCTTAGTTTTGACACCCCAAAACTTGTTTTGAAAGGCTTTTGTACCTTTAAAAAGTGCTTACCGAGTAATTCTAACCACACATCACATAATATAGACTTGTTTTTTGTGCACACAATGTCAAAATTAACTCAGTTGTTCTTTTCCCAAAATTACACATCAATCCAAGGTTTTATTCAATGCTTTTGACCATTCCACATATGTTTTAGTGTTTTTAAACTCTAAAAAAACATTTTAGGCCATCCCTGGAAAACTATAATTTGGAATATTGTAATATTGGTTATTATATTTGAAAATTCAATCTATGGTCATTATCCCTTGATTTTAGGAAAGTATGACATCGTTTTTCTAGTTTTGGCCTCGTACAACTATTTTTTAAAGGATTTTGTACCTTTTAGAGTTTTTTATCGAGTAATTTTGACCACACTACATGCCCGATTAATGTTTTTTCTATACGTACATGCCAAAATTAACTCAACCATGGTTTTACCATGATTCTATAGAAATATTTGGTATTTTTGTAACACCCCGACCCTAAAAGCCCAGTGTCGGTGCATTGTTTTAATACATTTTCATGATTACAAGGAATCAAGACCCGAAGGACCAATCATTTAAGCTGTCTAGGAAAATAGATTATATTCATGAACTTTACATTGAAATTTATAACATAAAACACAATATAGATTATCCTTTGAGAATTCCATTATTATTCGACCTTAAAATTTCATATCAATCAGAAAAAACTTCTTGGGATCCTGGGAAAAATAAAACATAAGAATGGGGTGAGCTCAGATGCTCAGTAAGGGTAAATAATTTAGCGGAAGCTATAAACTATTAAGGAAATATGTTTAATAAAAAAATTACTTTTAAACATAAACTTGAACATTAGATGGAGAAAATAAATCAAACATTACAATATAAACATGCATATGGATATTCTTCTAGTTTAATAATCACATGTAATAATTAATTTCATAATGAAGGAATGTCTAATAAGAGACATCATAACCACATAGTCAAGGCCTTGTTCCAAGAATATAGATAAAAAAATTTCAATTCCTTGTGACAAGACACTAGTTTGTCTCATGATACCTACAGATGCACTGAGGGGCTATAGTGGGCCCAACCCATCACTTACAAAGTCCACTGCATTCCTCATATAAAAAGTTTCAAACGTAACATAAACATTCCTATTAAAAATAGCATACGAAATGTCAATACTTAAACAATAAACCAAAAAGGGTATAAAAAATCCCATCCACAGTCAAACATAGCATAACTCATTCAATAAAATATCTAATATTTTATTATAATAAATCAACCTCAATCAAGAATAATATCCAGTAAAGTATGTTGACATTTTTGAAAATGATTAGTAAAACTCTTTGAGAGAAATATCCCTTTTTCATGAAATCATTTAGAAGTCACACAATTTTTAAAGGAAGAAATTTAAATGATATTTTTGAATAAAATTTTACCATACCAATTTGAAACTTTTGAAATGAATTAACATTTTAAAACAATCTTGTCCATATAAATTATCCCTTAATATCATTTTTTAAACATGGACGTTAATTAAAAATATTTAGAAAAAAAATCATTAAAAAATTTCAAATGCTGATCTTACTAAAGATTCCCTTCCACAAAACCTTAAAATATTAATTTTGAAAACATTTATATGAATCATGTACGGGGATGAAAAAAATACCCCAATAAATACTTACACATAAACAATCTCGGATAATAATGAGATTGAGGAATTAACCCTTACCATGCATGTTCTTTTGGTTGAGGGTGTGTTTAACCACCTATATAAAGATGATATTATGATATTAAATTATTATAAAACCATATTCATATTTAATATATCATTCATGAATCATTTAGGACTTTATACTACCCATTTAATAATTATTTCCATGTTAAATTAACATTTTGGGTTTTAATCGCCTTCTTTATCGTACATGTTTTAGCTTTCTATTCTTGATCGTATCATTTAGATAATGATTTAAATACTTATAAAATATAAAACATGATTTATGTATAACATATATTTAGAATATAAATATGTATAATAGATAGATATATGAAATGGAAAACACCATTTACGGAGACGATAGGTCGTACCTACACACGCATGGTGACATTATCATTCATAGGATGGATAGAATAATGAATATGGTTGTACCATATTTATAATAACATAAAATTATTTAGAAGGTACTGGAGTTATTATTTTGGTATGGAAATGACAAATAAATTGAAAGTGGAACAAGAAAAGAACATTGAAAGAGGTGATAAAATAATTACCTCTTCTTTGGGTGTTACCTTTAGATTTGAAAAAAAAGGCTCCTTAGGTTGGATTTCTGATCAAGGTAAGGCCTCTAGGTTGAAGTTAGTGAAGTTAATAGGATATTTGGGCATTTTTTGGTCGATAAAAATGGATTTGGAGGTGTGATTTTTATAGAAGTGGAAGTACCTTTTTATAAGAGATGTGAGGGTCACATTAGTAAAAGTTTGAAATATTATTTTATAATAAAATAATTTTATGTTTCTAATGGCTCAAAATTAATTTATTTAAAAGATAAGGTGGGGATGGGTAGAAATAATCTCAATAAATCTTTTTTAGACAAGTTTAGGTCAGCATATTAACCCCATATTTTAGATTTAACTCTTAGTTAAATAGTTTAACTTTTACCTTTTCCTCTTGTATTATTATAATAAATTATTAATAAACATACTATAAAATCCCAATAGAAACCCAAGTGGTTCAATAATGACATATTTATTATTATATAAGTTCTTTAGTAGAATATTAGCTTTTTAGGAATATTATATCATTTAATAATATAATATATGTTTTAAAAACTCATTTATGACAATTTTGACACAATTTAGTATTTGGTTTTTGTGAAAGTCAAAAAAAACTTGATTACTTCGAACCAAATAAATTAAATCAGTACCAACATGTCATTTTTACCTATAAAATTATTTAATTCATCAAAATTATCAATTTACATTTATTTGGATATTTATAATATCAATTATTTTAATTTTTCATTAATAAGTAAATTACAGAATCCTAATTCTGTCATAAATAAATTTAATTATTTAATGCATAAAAATTATAAATAAAATAAAATTATATAGGAAATTCTTTTCTATTTCTAATGAATATTTATATTCGATTTTATATTATGTATAACCCAATATTAAAAATGGTTTAGTTATTAAACTCTGAATATAACACTTTAAACTCTTCTTTAAATAAAATAATAATAAATGTCCTAATATAATCCAAGTAGACCAAAAGGATCATATTTTATTCCTAAGGTTGATTTTGGTCGAAATAAACTTATATAATATAATTAGGACATGTGTTAGAGTAATTATTATATATTTTTTACTTTTAATTACCCTATTTACTTTTAACCATGGTAAATAAAATTCAAAATTTACTATTCACCAAAAATTATTTTCAACGTATTGAAAAAAAATTACTTACTAATGTCAACCATGTCTCTTGGATATTTTAAATTCAATTCACAAAAGCTGTAAAATTACGTTTCATGGAAATTTGCTAACGTGCCTAGAAGGTGGGAAAAAGACGGTAAAAAGTTCAATAAAATTTTATACATCTAATATTATTTTAAAATGACTCTAATGAATTAAATAGAACTTAATTAGGTACTAAGTATCTATTTTTACTTAATATAAATTTAAATAAAATAAATAGTTATTTAAATAAAAATTCGTTTTTAAATAATAACGCAGTGTTTTTCACTATTCATCAAAAATTGAAAGTTATTAGAAAAACCGCAAAAATCTATTCAAACTAAATTTTTATGTCCCACTTATAAATAAGAAGTTTATTTTTTCAAATTTAATATAAAAGTTTCAAATATTGCACTTAAAAATGGTTCACCATTAATAGGTGGTAAAATTTCATTTTTTTGAAAAAAAATCTTTTATCTAAAAAATTGAATTTGTCTTTATATTATGTCTACAAAATAGAAAATATGAATGTTAAGATTATATAGGATATATATATATATAATTCAAAATGTGGTTAATACTCTTCATAACCACTTTTAAAAGAGATAGTTTGATAGGTCAGGATGTGCTTGAACTCGTTGTTGCGTGTAACACAAGCTATTGAATTACTTTAAAGAGATAATGTACTATAAAATCTTGGGGTTTTATAGTTTTATATGGTTTTTATTCTTCCATGCGTGTTTTAGTGTTTTCAAACACTAAAAACTCATTTACGTCCATCCCAAGAAAATGTAATTCTAAATGTTGTATCATTGGTTCCTACATTTCATAATTCAATATATGGTCATTGTCCCATGATTTTTGCAAAATGCAATTTTGTTTTCCTAGATTTGAGCCCCTGGAACTTGTTTTTAATGTAATGTGTAACTTTAAGAATTTTTTACCACATAATTCCAACCACACCACACATCGTATTAATTTTTTATCAATGCATACACATCAAAAATAGAACATTTATGGTTTTATAATGATTTCACATCAATCTGGTGTTTTTTATATACTTTAGACCATTCCACGCACATTTTAGTGTATTAAAACACTAGAAACTCCTTTATGAACATCCCTAGAAAAAAAGTCAGAATCTAATGATTTCAGTTTCTATATTTTACAATTCAATATATAGTAATTTTCTCCAAATTTTAATGCAATATAACGTGGTTTTCCTAGTTTTGAACCCCCAACACTTGTTTTTAAAGGATTTTATACCTTTAAGAAGTGTTTACCAAGTAATTATAACCACAATTCATATCCAATTGATGTATTTTTTAACCATAAACGTCAAAAAAGAACTCATCCGTGGTTTTTCTTGGATTTTACATCAATTAGAGGTCATTTTCTAGGCTTTAGACTATTCCATGCATGTTTTTGTGTTTTAAAACACTAAAAATACATTTACAGCCTTCTAAGGAAAACCATAATTCATAATGATTTTATGTTAGTTCTTAAACATTTTAATTCAATCTATATTCATTTACCCTAATTTTACGGCAATTAGATGTTGTTTTCATAGTTTTGACCCCCTAAAACTTGTTTTTAAAGGCCTTTAAACCTTTAAGAATTGTCTACTGAGTAATTTGAACCACATCACACATTAGATTGTTGTGTTGTATCTTTGTAAACATTAAAATTATCTCAGGGGTGGTTTTCAAATGATTTCAAATAAATTTGAGGTCTTTTTCTTTTTTTAGACCTTTTAATGCACATTTTAATGTTTCAAAACACTAAAAATGCGTTTACAGACTTACCCGGAAAACCATAATTCATAATGTTGTTCTATCATTTCATAAATTTTAGAATACAATATATAGTAATTATACCCTTACTTTAGTGCCATATGACATCATTTTCCTAGTTTTGACACCCCCAACACTTGTTTTATAGTCTTTTGTACCCATAAGAGGTGTTTAATGAGTATTTTGGACCACAACACCCATCAAATTGATGTATTGTCTATGAGTACACATCAAAAACAACTCATCTCTAGTTTTCCCATGATTTCACATCAATATGAGGTTATTTGATATGGTTTTGACCATTCCATATACATTTTAGTCTTTTAAAAGACATAAAACATGTTTACGGTCACCCAGGGAAAATTGTAATGAGGAATGAAATTATTGTGGATTATATATTTCACAATGAAATATATGGTCATTGTCCATAGATTTCAGGTAAAACTCAAGTTTTTTTCGATTTTTTCCCCCTAGACACTTATTTTGAAAGACTTTTTTACCTTTAAGAAGTTTTTACCAAGTCAACCCCAAGAAAAAAAATCTTGGACTGTTTTCAAACATATTAATGACAACCTATAATTCATTTTTGACATGTATGAATCAACCACACATAAATCAAGCCCAGGATATGGTCATTATGACTAAAAACTCATGTTTTATAAATAAAAGTGTCATTTTAGTTTTATTTATGAATGTTTTAAATATTTTATTAAAATGTGTGAATGATCTATGGAATTTTGAATTTACCTAGGTGGGATGAGCTATAAGGATCACAATTTCCTTAGGGATCATGTTGGCCATCTGTTCAAATAAAGAATATAAAGTATTTTCTATTTGTGATTGCCACAGATCCTGAGTTTTCCAATAAGAGTTTGGTTCTTACACATTTTCATTAAATCTTACAATTTCTCTCTGTGATTCCTGATCAATAGCATAACTCAAACCCCCACTTGGTGTAGTAGTAATAGATGACACCGCCCTACCAAATAAATCTTATCGATTAAGGCCAAATCACATACCTCATACATTTTTGGAATGAACCTTCCCTAAAACTATTCCAACTACATCATTCTTGGAAACCAGGGATGATTGTGAAGGGTTTTCATCCAAAACTTCTTGAATTTTAACATTTAAATAAAAAATTATTAACAATGTTTTTTAGAAACATCTGAACTTCATAATATTATATAATTAATAATATTAAATGGTAATTAAAATTACTTAATTAAATGTCTTTTGTGGGTCCATTTACAAAACTGTCATCGGTTTTCCTATGCACTTTAATCCACATCTATGTTCGGTCAAGAGAGTGACCTATATCATTAGACATTATAAATAAAAATAAACAAGTTAGAAAAAACATTTTGTTATTATAAACTGATATAGAAATAATGAATTAAATACAAACCAAAATTGTTCTTTTTCTCAAAAATACTATGACACCCAGTGATCTGAGAAATGAACTTCTTCTCATGATTTACAGTATTTTTTTAAAATTATTATAAACAATAGAGACATTAATAAAAATTATAATTTTATTTTGTTTATTTTATTATGATACTATAAAATATTCAATGACTTTATGAGATGCATTTCTTTTGATATCAGAAAATAACTTCCATTTCTCATGATAAATGCCTTCACTCACATCCTCATACATCTATCATGAGCTAAAAGAAGATTAATTAAACTCATTCTGTAATATCTTTTTAAAATATCTCAATTTCTTACCAAAATTTTCAAAATCCGTGGCAGTGAAATAGAGTCAAGGACATCAAAATGAAAAAACATATTGAAATAAAAAACATAACACTTTAGAATTATATTAAAAAAAATTAGTCATGTATTTTAAATTAGTTATCAATGAATATTGAATTAATATTACCATTATATGAGTATCAAAGACCTCATTTTTCCAAGCTATAGAAATATGCCTCTAATATTTATAATTAATGAGAAAGTTCACCATATCACAAGCAAGATACCCCTCAATCAGTCCATAAATTCTAGAAGCGTCATCAGTAGGCACCCCAAACTCATCAAATGGAATGATAATACTGACTTTATTTAGGTATTATATATCTTCTATTTTCATATTTTCATCGCTTTTATTATTGTTTTTAACTATTGGAAAAATTCATTAAAAATTTAATAATATATAATGATTTTTTAAAAATGACATACATTCCAATAATGGTAACTCTCTAATATCCCCTAGATAGAGGGGTGACCAATTTCTCCATCACTAGAGGTGAATCAGGAGATCAGTTACCAATGAAATCTGGGGAAATGTCTAGCTCTCTGGTAGTCTTGGGTACAACATAATCACTAGGATTCATAAAATATGATGGTAGTGGAGGTGTTCTTTGTGATACTGAACGTCTAGGATCCTTAATTTTTTTCTTGGAATTTCAATATCTGAAATGGTTAAGGTATATTAAATTAATAAAAAATTAAAAACTCATAGATTTTTACAAATAAAAACTAAATATATATATATATATGTGTGTACAGAACACTCATCAAAGAAATATTGTAATATATCATCATTACTAATTTATACATTCAATTATCATTATCTTCATTTTTATCAACCTCTATTGAGATTATTCCTTCATTATCACCCTCTCTTTCATGTTCTACTATTTTGATATTGTTAAGAAAAAACAATTCAATGTTTTTTGGTTGATGAAGATCAATATCCGAAAGCACAAATTGATCTTAATCATCCATATCTTATAAGTCTCTCTACTTTATGTTTTCAAAAAAACTTCAACCTTCATGTGTTTCATCATCCACATAATAAACCATCTTCACGTGTGAATCTAAGATAAATGGAGCATGCTCTATACTGGTATCCATCAATATAGAGAAGTTTATAGAAGTAAAATATAAAAAATCTTTCATTATAACCCTAAAAATGTTGACCCACTTATATTTGAATAAGAAAACTAAAAACTAGCCATGATGGTTAAATTCCATTATATTCATTCATCTTCCCATAGTATCCCACCTTTTTAAGTGTAAATACACAACTATTTTTAGTTTTCAAGTCTTCTTCCTGAGAAATTGTATGAAACCTGAAACCATGAATATTGCAGGCATCAAATATATTATCCTAACTTAGATAAAATAAATCCAAAAAAACCAAATAATTTAATATTTCATCTTGAATTTTAACATTCAATATCGAGAGAAATTTATATTAGGTGTTACTTTTAACATAGAAAAAATAAATGAACCCCAATAATATGAGTTTTAGTATATACTTACATGACTGAAGAACAATTTGAAAATCTCTTTGTTAAAAAATTTTCTTAATTCCAAATAATTTTAATCTCAACCCCTTAGTGACCTCAATGTTTTCAGTAGTAATTATTGAATAAATAGATCTAAAATAACACTATTGAGTAGTACAAATCTATGTTCTTGTAGATACTCAAATTCACTGAGTGTGAAATTTGACTCATTTCCAATTGTTTGTCCAATAGTTGGAAATATTGATGACTGGTTTTCATAATGAGAATTAGTGGAGAATTCATCAGTGCATCTGGTACAATTTAATCTAGTCTCAATCCCATCCAAATACCACGAATAGATGGTCAAGTACTCTCTGGCTATGTAACCTTCACCAATATAGCCTTATGGTTGAGATTTATTCCTCACATAATATTTCAAATGAACTAAGTCCCTAATGAAAAGAAATAAACAAATTAAAAAAATGATGCAATGATTTGATAAAATTTAATTCACCAATTAAATAAAAATAATATCAACATACCTCAAAATTGGATACATACATTATAAGGCCCCAGCCTTAAACCATACTTAATATTGAATTAAATGAATAATTCACATTGAGGATCTTTTCAGGTTTATAGTTTTAGAGAATTAGAACATAACTATTACATCTTAAAAGATTACAAAGTAGACACTTCTAATAAGTCTCCATAAAATAAAAACTCTTAAAAAGAAAGATGTCTAGATTCCATGTTTTAGATAGCATGAAATTCCCTTGATCACATCCTTGACCTTATTCCACTTTAAGTCCTGTGAAAAACATTTCGAAAAAATTGGGGTGAGCATAAAAAGCTCAGTAAGGGATACAAAAAGAATGAAAACTGTTAGTTTTTCAAACATCAAGTAAACCATGTATACTATAACAAAGTAATACCTTCACTTTCATGAAGTAGTAAAGAAATCTTCACTGAATAAAGTATCATTACTTACCTTTTTGTAACCAAAGGATTACCATAAAACCCATATAAAGAACACATAGAATATATAAAGGTAACTTGGGACATAAACATACTTAAGTGGAATAACCATACGGTTGACTTCCACACATATCACTTAATGGAATAGCCATACGGCCAATTTCCATACATACTTAATGGAATAGCCATACGGCCGACTTCCATACCCAATGCATTGGAGGTTATAATGTAACCACCCGTCCTGGTATTCACGGCACCACCCGTCATATGGTTTATAACGTAACCACCCGTTAAAATGTCCAAGTACCAATATAAAATCATAAAACATAAAACCAATATAAAGGAAAGATAACATTTCCACATTTCAATCACAATATATCATAAATATATTGACATAATAGAATCCTTTATCAAAACCATTTTCAATACCAAAATACATAAAAGAGTATATGGTATTTATTTTATTCTAAAAAACATTACGGCTTGTTGAGGAAGCCAAAGACCAAATAATACTCGCGGCGGCGGAAAAGGTCGTTGTCGCCACGTATGTTAAAAGAAACATTCCTTTTTGTCGTTTTGTAAAACACTTCGTAGAAAAATATTCCTTTTGTATAAAAGTAAAATTCAAAGGTTTTTATACACCGTATAAAAGAAAGTTGTGTATAAAACGAAATATTCCTCAATGAAAGGAGATTGAGACGAAGTCCCTTACAAAGATCATTTTTTTAAATAAAATAGATATATTATGTGTATTAACTATAATTACACATAAATAAAGTACAAATACAAGATATGACATAATAATATCATGAAATAATCTGAAAGTAGGAGATTAACCCAAAGAATGGAAATTGGGTTAAGAAGTTCCCTTACCTTGGGTCCGACTTGACTCGATCGTTCTTTAACGTCCTGAATAATAAACTTGAGTTAATTTATACTTGATTAAGAACCTTTTCAAAGTTTATTATTCCTTTTATATCACTTACTTCCATGTTATTAACATTATGTAACCATTTAAGTTAATAATGTTTGTTTTGTCAATATTTGGTTCTTAAGTCGAAAGTTGACTTCTTACAATTACATGTTGTTCGTGTGGTCAAAATTTCTTTATATCCATAATGAAATTCCTGATTTGGATATCATATATATCATATATATCCAGCATATACATGTATTTATAATATTACATAATCATTTAGAGGTAAGAAATGAAATGCACCGTTCATGGAGACGGTAAGCCGTACGTACGCATGAACGCTACTTTCATTTCTTTGTCATATTAGTGGAATTAAAACTAAATGAGAGGTATGTATATTTTAATTCCAGAATTATATTCATCATTTAGATATATCATTAATTATATATATACATTATATACATGTAATTTTAATAGTACATTACATTTGGGGATAAGAAATGAAATGCACCGTTCATGGAGACGGTAAGCCGTACGTACGCATGAACGCTACTTTCATTTCTATCTCATACTTTAATGGAAAGAAATAATAATGATATAGAGGTGTATTATAATTCCAGTATAACATCATATATAATAACTTTAAATCCATCCTTTACACGTCCCACATATTGCATTAACGAATCACATCACTTTTAGGGGGCGGTAGTCCGCACTTCCTTAAATGAAGATATCGTGTTTACCCATAATAGAAACCATAAAGGTATGCCAAAAATGAAAAATACAGAAGCTTAAAGAAAACATAAACATATTATATATCATATATAAAAATAGTGACATCATAATGGCCACCCTTGAAGGTGTTAAATGAGTATTGAACAATCATCGTTTCGGGAGGCAGAATTTCACCATCCATTGAAACCGTATGTTCTTTAACCATTTGATGTAGTTGTGTGAGAGTTTATCTCAAATAAATATTATAACAACATCCTAGTATATTGAAGATACTGTTTTTGTTACAAAAGAAGTAAATAAAAAGAGTTTAGAGGGTTGGAGAAGCAAAATAAAACAAATGAACAAGAGAGAATGAATTACCTTTAAAAGTGTAAATCCCTTTTGATTTGAGTGTAAAGGCTTCCTTTTAAAGGATTCTTCCCAAAGGTAATACTCTAGGATGAGGAGAGGGATGTGGAGAGAGTAATTGGGCAGGGTCTGGCCGAGCCAAAGGCTTGAGGAGTGTGTGAAATGAGGTAGAGGTGGGGGCCTTTTATAAGAGGAGAGGAGGGGCACTTTTGGAAAGTAAAGAAATATTACTTTATTTGAAAATGTGTTTCGGTTTTAAAAGGTCCCACATTGATATAATTCGTGGATAAGGTGATAAGGGTTCGAAATCCACTCATCCAATTGGTTTTGGAAATGTGTAGGTTTTATATTTTTCATTATCTTTTCATTTTATTTAAATCGTCAAATAATGATGTCATCGCTGCATCATTATTATGTCATATATATATAATTTATTTAATGTCTAAAAATTATAAAAAAAATACTATGATGTAGGAACTCGTTTTAGCTTTCCAATGATTATTTATAATCAAAATTTGGACTTGTATAACCCCACTCAAAAATTATTTTAGTAAAACAATTTATGTTAGTGTCATTTTCACTTTAACATTAAATAAAAATATATTAATGTCATTTTCCAACTAAAGTGGCTCCATGGGGTCCCCAAGTTGGCCCATGTCTTGTCTTGGTCGGCCATGACTAACCCAATAGGTGTAGGACAAGTTTCATGGTGTTTTCACATTTTTATAATATCATTTTTACCTTAAACTACACTAATTACCTCTAATCGCGATTAATGAAAAAAAGTTACTATTCACCAAAAAATTATTTTAATCTCATTGAACCACATTTTACTTATTAATGACAACCATGTATATCGGATTTTCAAAATTCAATACACATTAGTGGTAAACTTTTATTTAACTGAAAAATCAGTTTGCTTGATTACCACTTAGTGGTTTCACTATTCATCAAAAATTGAAGTTTTTCAGAAAATTACCAAAAATTCACCCTAAGCTATATTTGATATTCCGAATTCAAAAATGAAGTCCATTTTACAAAATTCAAAACATATAAGTCAAATTAATTAATTTAATAATTAATTCCCGCTGTCATGACAAATAGCGTGTTTTTGTGAAACAATAAGTATCAAAAGATTGACACCAGTTTAAGTCCAATTTCAAAGTGAAATTGATTCCAATGACCACCATTGGATTAACTGGTAAAAATATTTTCTAATTTCACTTTAAAACCAATTAAAATAATAATCTAATCATATAAATAAATTAGATTAAAAAGAGGTTTTGAATTGAAATACAACATTTTACACTATTCATAAAAAAAATGAACTTTATCAGAAAGGTACCAAAAATTTACAAAAAGTAAATTTTGATGTCCCGATTCTAAAGAAGAGTTATATTTGGTCCAAAATTAATTATAAGAGTGATCAAAACTATATTTAATGACGGTTCACCATTAAAAGGTGATCAGTGAACCTTTAGTGAAAATTAGAGTATATATACCCTAAAATTGAACTCTTTCCGTATTTTAAGCCTTTATCTTTTATTGGGTAAATGTATAAACATTTAAAAACATATATAATCATATTTTATTTATTTCTATCCATTCCTGCCAGTACAACGGCTACTTGTTAACTAACATTTAAAATAATATTATTTTATTACTAGTGTGCTACGTAAGTTTCAAAGAAACTCATCGTTGCGTATCGGGTACGCTATCGAACATAGCAACCCCTTTAAAATAAAATTAATATTTAATTCGTAAATATTAATTGATATGAAAATTATTTATTCTTTATTTACCTGGGATGTTACATCCTTCCCCCCTTTTGGGAATTGCGTCCTCGCAATTTTATTCAATTATCAAAATAAGTGGGGGTATTTATCCCTCATAGCATTTTCAGATTCCCACGTTGCCTCTTAAATCACATGGGTTTTCCACAAAACCTTTACCTGATGAATCACCTTATTCCGTAACACTTGCTCTATGTGGTCAAGAATCTGGACCGGTTGTTCCTCATAAGATAGGTTCTCTTCCAGCTGAACTACCTCTGGGCTCAAAACATGAGATGGATCTGGCATATACTTTCTCAACATCGAAACGTGAAAAACATTGTGTACCTGAGATAAACTCGGAGGTAAAGCCACTCTGTATGAAACTGATCCAACTCTCTCCAAAATTTCATATGGTCCAACGAACCTTGGACTCAACTTTCCTTTCTTACCAAATCTCATCACGCCTTTCCAAGGAGAAACCTTGAGAAAAACATGATCACCTACCTCGAAAGATAGATCCTTCCTCCGGTTATCCGCATAACTCTTCTGCCTGCTCTGAGCTATTATCATGTGCTTCTAAATCAACTGATCTTTTTCTGCCATCTCTTCTACCAATTTTGGTCCCATCAGCTTCCCTGATAATCCATAGAACAAGCTCGTAGCATATCCTCCAATGTCTGAATTGTTCGTTTTGACTGCCCATCTGATTGAGGATGAAAAGCTGTACTAAAATTTAATTCAGTACCCAACGAATTCTGATGGCCTTTCCAAAAGTTATAAGTAAACCTGGGATCACGATCCGATACAATGGAGAGAGGAACTCCATGTAACCTGACTATCTCGTTAAGATACAAACGGGAAAGTTGATCAAGAGAGAAAGTATCTCGTATAGCAAGGAAATGAGCAGATTTGGTCAAGCGATCAACAATAACCCAGATTGCATTATTACCTCGAGATGTCCTCGGTAATCCCACAACAAATTCCATGGATATGTTTTCCCATTTCCACTCTGGCACTAGTAAAGGATGAAGCATCCCTTTCGGTTACTGCCGCTCTTCTTTAACCTGTTGACATGTCAAACACTTCACAGTAAAATCAGAAATATCTCTTTTCATTCCATCCCACCAGTAATACTCCCGCAGATCTTTGTACATCTTAGTACTGCCAGGATGAACTGAAAACGGGGAACTATGAGCATCACATAACAACTCTCTCTTCAACTGTGAATCACAAGGCACACACAATCTCTTCCCAAATCTCAAAACACAATCATTATCAATGTTGAATTCAGGCAACTTACCTTTCTGAATCAGCTCTACCTTTTTCTGCAACTCACTGTCTTGCTTCTGTGCTTGTTTGATTCCATCTGATAGAGAAGATCTCACGGATACCTGAAACAAAACAGAAGGACTTCCTGCACCAACAACTTCTATGCCAAAGTTCATCAAATCCTTAACCAAAGGATCACGTTCCAAATGCAACATTGTTAATGAAGCATTACTTTTTTGACTCAAAGCATCAGCCACTGAATCATCCTCCTGCCTCAATTCTAGGAACTGTTTTTCCATCCTAAGAAGAACCACCTTAGGAAAATATTTATCAAGAAACATACCTTTTAATTCGTCCCAGTGAAGATCCTCAATCTCATCACTATCCCTTATATTTTTCACCATCGCCCACCACTGATCAGCTTCACTTTCAAAACGGTAAACAGCAAGACTAACCTTTTGATGCTCTGAACACCCCATGACATCAAAAATCCTCTCCAGTTCTTTAATCCACCCTTCAGCTTGCACAGGGTCAGATGATCCTCTGAATGATGGGGGATGTTTCCTCATGAAGTGTTCCACCACTGACATGTTCCTCTGTGGTTGATCTGGCGGATCTCGTGCATGGATACCACCACCATTTATAGCCTGAGTCAACTATGCCATCACTGCAACAAACTGTTCAGTTCCGATTCCGACCATCTCAGGTTGCTGATTTGGAAGGTTATCTTCCTCCTGATGTCGTCCCAACATAGCTGCTTTGTTTCCTCTGCGGAAAACCATTCTGAACACAGAAATATCTTCGGCGAAGCAACATGGTAATCCGTAAATGCTATATCATTTCAATCATATTATAATTAACACTTTTCTAACTCCTAAAGTTATCTAAACCGACCTCTGATACCAACTATAAGGCCCCGGCCTTAAACCTTACTTAATATTGAATTAAATGAATAATTCACATTGAGGATCTTTTCAGGTTTAGAGTTTTAGAGAATTAAAACATAACTATTACATATTAAAAGATTACAAAGTAGACACTTCTACTAAGTCTCCATAAAATAAAAACTCTTAAAAAGAAAGATGTCTAGATTCCATGTTTTAGATAGCATGAAATTCCCTTGATCCCATCCTTGACCTTATTCCACTTTAAGTCCTGTGAAAAACATTTCGAAAAACTTGGGGTGAGCATAAAAAGCTCAGTAAGGGATACAAAAAGAATGAAAACTGTTAGTTTTTCAAACATCAAGTAAACCATGTATACTATAACAAAGTAATACCTTCACTTTCATGAAGTAGTAAAAAAAATCTTCACTGAATAAAGTATCATTACTTACCTTTTTGTAACCAAAGGATTACCATAAAACCCATATAAAGAACACATAGAATATATAAAGGTAACTTGGGACATAAACATACATAAGTGGAATAACCATACGGTTGACTTCCACACATATCACTTAATGGAATAGCCATACGGCCAATTTCCATACATACTTAATGGAATAGCCATACGGCCGACTTCCATACCCAATGCATTGGAGGTTATAACGTAACCACCCGTCCTGGTATTCACGGCACCACCCGTCATATGGTTTATAACGTAACCACCCGTTAAAATGTCCAAGTACCAATATAAAATCATAAAACATAAAACCAATATAAAGGAAAGATAACATTTCCACATTTCAATCACAATATATCATAAATATATTGACATAATAGAATCCTTTATCAAAACCATTTTCAATACCAAAATACATAAAAGAGTATATGGTATTTATTTTATTCTAAAAAAACATTACGGCTTGTTGAGGAAGCCAAAGACCAAATAATACTCGCGGCGGCGGAAAAGGTCGTTGTCGCCACGTATGTTAAAAGAAACATTCCTTTTTGTCGTTTTGTAAAACACTTCATAGAAAAATATTCCTTTTGTATAAAAGTAAAATTCAAAGGTTTTTATACACCGTATAAAAGAAAGTTGTGTATAAAACGAAATATTCCTCAATGAAAGGAGATTGAGACGAAGTCCCTTACAAAGATCATTTTTTTTAAATAAAATAGATATATTATGTGTATTAACTATAATTACACATAAATAAAGTACAAATACAAGATATGACATAATAATATCATGAAATAATTTGAAATTAGGAGATTAACCCAAAGAATGGAAATTGGGTTAAGAAGTTCCCTTACCTTGGGTCCGACTTGACTTGATCGTTCTTTAACGTCCTGAATAATAAACTTGAGTTAATTTATACTTGATTAAGAACCTTTTCAAAGTTTATTATTCCTTTTATATCACTTACTTCCATGTTATTAACATTATGTAACCATTTAAGTTAATAATGTTTGTTTTGTCAATATTTGGTTCTTAAGTCGAAAGTTGACTTCTTACAATTACATGTCGTTCGTGTGGTCAAAATTTCTTTATATCCAGAATGAAATTCCTAATTTGGATATCATATATATCATATATATCCAGCATATACATGTATTTAAAATATTACATAATCATTTAGAGGTAAGAAATGAAATGCACCGTTCATGGAGACGGTAAGCCGTACGTACGCATGAATGCTACTTTCATTTCTTTGTCATATTAGTGGAATTAAAACTAAATGAGAGGTATGTATATTTTAATTCCAGAATTATATTCATCATTTAGATATATCATTAATTATATATATACATTATATACATGTAATTTTAATATTACATTACATTTGGGGATAAGAAATGAAATGCACCGTTCATGGAGACGGTAAGTCGTACGTACGCATGAACGCTACTATCATTTCTATCTCATACTTTAATGGAAAGAAATAATAATGATATAGAGGTATATTATAATTACAGTATAACATCATATATAATAACTTTAAATCCATCCTTTACACGTCCCACATATGGCATTAACGAATCACATCACTTTTAGGGGGCGGTAGTCCGCACTTCCTTAAATGAAGATATCGTGTTTACCCATAATGGAAACCATAAAGGTATGCCAAAAATGAAAAATACAGAAGATTAAAGAAAACATAAACATATTATATATCATATATAAAAATAGTGACATCATAATGGCCACCCTTGAAGGTGTTAAATGAGTATTGAACAATCATCGTTTCGGGAGGCAAAATTTCACCATCCACGGAAACCGTATGTTCTTTAACCATTTGATGTAGTTGTGTGAGAGTGTAGCTCAAATAAATATTATAAAAACATCCTAGTATATTTAAGATACTGGTGTTGTTACAGAAGAAGTAAATAAAAAGAGTTTAGAGGGTTGGAGAAGCAAAATAAAACAAATGAACAAGAGAGAATGAATTACCTGTAAAAGTGTAACTCCCTTTTGATTTGAGCCTAAAGGCTTCCTTTGAAAGGATTCTTCCCAAAGGGAATCCTCTAGGATGAGTATAGGGATGTGTATAGAGTAATTGGGCAGGGGTTGGCCGAGCCAAAGGCTTGAGGAGTGTGTTAAATGAGGTAGAGGTGGGGGCCTTTTAAAAGAGGAGAGGAGGGGCACTTTTGGAAAGTAAAGAAATATTACTTTATTTGAAAATGTGTTTCGGTTTTAAAAGGTCCCACATTGATATAATTCGTGGATAAGGTGATAAGGGTTCTACATCCACTCATACAATTGGTTTTGGAAATGTGTAGGTTTTAGATTTTTCATTATCTTTTCATTTTATTTAAATCGTCAAATAATGATGTCATCGCTGCATCATTATTATGTCATATATATTTAATGTATTTAATGTCTAAAAATTATAAAAACAAAATACTATGATGTAGGAAATCGTTTTAGCTTTACAATTACTATTTATAATCAAAATTTGGACTTGTATAACCCCACTCAAAAATTATTTTAGTAAAACAATTTATGTTAGTGTCATTTTCACTTTAACATTAAATAAAAATATATTAATGTCATTTTCCAAATAAAGTGGCTCCATGGGGTCCCCAAGTTGGCCCATGGCTTGTCGTGGTCGTCCATGACTCACCCAATAGGTGTAGGACAAGTGTCATGGTGTTTTCACATTTTTATAATATCATTTTTACCTTAAACTACACTAATTACCTCTAATCGCGATTAATGAAAAAAAGTTACTATTCACCAAAAAATCATTTTAATCTCATTGAATCACATTTTACTTCTTAATTACAACCATGTATGTCGGATTTTCAAAATTCAATACACATTAGTGGTAAACTTTTATTTAACTGAAAAATCAGTTTGCTTGATTACCACTTAGTGGTTTCACTATTCATCAAAAATTGAAGTTTTTCAGAAAATTACCAAAAATTCACCCTAAGCTATATTTGATATTCCGAATTCAAAAATGAAGTCCATTTTACAAAATTCAAAACATATAAGTCAAATTAATTAATTTAATAATTAATTCCCGCTGTCATGACAAATAGCGTGTTTTTGTGAAACAATAAGTATCAAAAGATTGACACCAGTTTAAGTCCAATTTCAAAGTGAAATTGATTCCAATGACCACCATTGGATTAACTGGTAAAAATATTTTATAATTTCACTTTAAAACCAATTAAAATAATAATCTAATCATATAAATAAATTAGATTAAAAAGAGGTTTTGAATTAAAATACAACATTTTACACTATTCATAAAAAAAATGAACTTTATCAGAAAGGTACTGAAAATTTACACAAAGTAAATTTTGATTTCCCGATTCTAAAGAAGAGTTTTATTTGGTCCAAAATAAAGTATAAGAGTGATCAAAACAATATTTAATGATGGTTCACCATTAAAAGGTGATAAGTGAACCTTTAGTGAAAATTAGAGTATATATGCCCTAAAATTGAACTCTTTCCGTATTTTAAGCCTTTATCTTTTATTGGGTAAATGTATAAACATTTAAAAACATATCTAATCATATTTTATTTATTTCTATCCATTCTTGCCAGTACAACGGCTACTTGTTAACTAACATTTAAAATAATATTATTTTATTACTAGTGTGCTACGTAAGTTTCAAAGAAACTCATCGTTGCGTATCGGGTACGCTATCGAACATAGCAACCCCTTTAAAATAAAATTAATATTTAATTCGTAAATATTAATTAATATGAAAATTATTTATTCTTTATTTACCTGGGATGTTACATACATTGACAGTGCACCGGTCCACAATTTTTAGCTTCTTCCACCAAATGAACATTCAAATTAATCATGAATGTGAAGAATGAAGTAGGAAATAACATCTCCAAATGACAAAGCGTCAAAACAATTATTTCGTGATGTTTATAAAGCTCAGTTGGACTTATATTGTTTCTAAAAATATCTCTAAAAATTGTACAAAACTTAACTATAACTATAGTTACTTTTTTAGGTAAAGTATTATACAAATCCAATGACAACAATAACTCCATAAAAATATGTGATTTGTGACTTTTCATTCCACATAACTATCAATTTTTTAAGTTAACACCCCTTGATATGTTACTTGAATATCCATCTGGAACTTTTAAATTATTTAAAGATAGAAGGAATACGTCTTTTCAAAAAAAATCAATGTAAAATTATCCAAAGGATACTTTCCATTCTCATTTCCCCACAAACCATGATTTATAATCATTAACTCCAAATCCTATTGAGCATTATGGTGATCCTTCAATTTACCATACTCATTAATAACTATAAACAGTACATAATCACAGATATTATTCTCAATATGTATTAATTCAAGATAATGACGTATCAAATTAAAATAAAAATAAATAAGTTTAAAAAATAGACTCGTTTAAATCCAATTTTTTGTTCCACATTCTTGGGATATTATACCATGTACCCTTTCCCCCTTCCTTAAATTGATTACATTTTCCAAATTCATTAGTGACATTCATTAATTGTACTAAGAATTCAGAACTGGATAACACCTTCAGTGAATTTATCATTTCAATACCTCCATTTAATATTTTATTGTTAAACATGAATTTATCAAATTCATCAAGAAATTGATGATGACACATAAAACACTATTTTATTCCATGTGGTAATCATTGTGGTTCAAAATAAAAATTACAAACTAGATAAGCCACACCAGTATGATTGTTTCAAAAAGATAGATTTCTAATTCTATGAAATTCACTAGCTGTCCACATTAAATCAACATGTGTTTTTTGTAGTTTTCTAGTTGAAGTATCATACATTTCGATTCCATCATCCCATATTTCTTGTAATTGTTTTATTGGAGGTTGAAGTTATACATTAATGTAATTCCTAGGAATTTTATTTCCTTGAATAATCATTGAAATAATGAAATAGTCTTCTTCACACACATACATGGAGGTTAATTATAAGGGATAAAAATAATTTAAAAAATTCTATAATTAGTACTTAAATTACCAAAAAGGTTAAACCCATCAGAAAATATTCCCAGACATACATTCCTAAGACCTCATGAAAATATAGATATAGATAATCAATCATATTTCATGGTGTTTAAACTTTTAGATGTCTCATCTAGCCATCGTTATTTTCCCCAACATGCCACTTCATGTCATATACAGTCTTAGAAGACATGAATGATATTTAAAAGCCCTGTTTTAGAGGAATGTAACACAATACATTTCCATGTGTCTTATTATTTTTCTTCTTCCAAGGTTTGAATTTATTTATACTTTCATTTTTCTTCACTAACTTCCATCAACTTGAATGACATCATGTTCATTCTTCTTTTTCAAAATCTTCTACCCATTAAAGAAAGAAATCATTAGGGCAAGCATATATCTTTGTATAATCAAGTCCATGTTTGTTGGTGACTTTATTCAACACATACAAGATGAAGGGATCTTAAATTCACTAAATTCATCCTGAAGAAACTATAAAATCCTACACAATTATCTGTTAGTAATTCCATGGAGACACTTGATATGATACAAATTAAGTAGAGAAGACATCATTGAATACATGGAATACCCTTCATATAGTTCTTAATGTTCACCTTCAACGAAGTCATTAAAATAGTTTTTTTGCACTGATGTTCTGAGAAATATTAACCTTCTCAGGATCAATTGATGGTCCTATTATTATATTAAAATATTTTACATTTTATTCTATAGAACAAAACGCATCATTTTCAAATTTAAAACTAAATATTCCTATTTTGGGTAACTTCATATTTCCTTGATAGTATTTTCATTGTTTTTACTTTATATAACATTTGATTCACCATGACAAATCCATTAAACATATCATGAATGAAACTATTTCACTAAAAAATGTTCATATACACTATTTTTTTCAACCATTACTTGAGTTTATAATCATGATAAAAAAATATATCATCCACTGATTGGTTTGTAATTGAATAATCTAAAAATTCTTCCAAACTCTTGGCATAGTAAGGTGTAATTCGAGGTAAATTAAACCAAATTTTATCCATAGGTATTGGATTATATTATCCCTATACATTCAGATATAAAGTTAAAAAAAATTTAATCGAATAGTTATTTTCAAAATTCAATATCATCTAACTTCTCTATTAACTCTTTCATAACAACTGTAAAAGAAAATGGGATGAATCATATAATTAGATTTTTCAACAAGACTTCTAATATAAAAACATTAATCAAATAAATTATTATTTAACACAAACATAAATGAATAATGACATAAATTAGATAACCCCCACATTTTAGCATAAAGGAAAAAAATGAATGTTCTAAAAGATATTTGATATGTATTCTTAAATTTTGAGTTGGAAGATGAATTGTCTTTCTCATTAAAGAAAAAATTATTTGTTCTTATATATTTACTTTTTACTTTTTTTTATTTTTACTGTGGTATCATTTGTTTACCTATATAAATTATGTTTTACTAAACATATAAAATAACCCCTATAAATAATATATTTGCGTTAATCCTTTGAATTTATGAATTTAATGTGATGAAATTTATAATCATGATAAAAAATGACATTTAAAATATAACATTTTATATATTGGAAAACTATTTTCTATAGAAAAATGATATTTTTCACATATTTTTTCCTTAATATTCTAATGAATTGAATACCAATCAACTTTATGTTAATATGGTCATATTCATTTGTAAACATAATTATATTTTCATTATTTTAAATATATGAATCTAATTTATTTTTTAAATGTTACAAAACACTAATAAAACATTTCGTAGAAAATAATATTTTTATCATTATCATGGTCATCAAAATTAATCATATTAATTATACATTTATTCCCAGAAAATGCATTATAATTATTACATAATGTGATAATATTGGCCTAAAATAAAATGTACATTGTGTGGATATAATTCCAACAGGTGAAGAAAACTAATTCGTTAATTTAATCAACTAAACTTGTATTTTGATTAAAATATTATATATATTTGAAAAAATATATACATGTGTTTTATAAATAAAAAATAATTTTTTTAATATTTTATTTGTAAAATAAAAAGGCTTCAAAAAAATTTAATCAATTAGTCCATTATTTTAATTTAATGAAAGTAAATGTTTTACAAAAATTTTATTTTTCAATATTTAGATACAAAAAAAATTATTTATGAAAATTATAAAAAATTATTCCTAATATAATATTGACATGTTGAATCAAAAATGATGTTGCTTTTATGAAATTAAAATTATTAATATTTACAATAATATATATATATATATGTGTGATGAAATGTGTTTTCGTAGAAAAATTATTGTGAAAAAATATTCTACTCTATATGAGCTCGTTATTTGTCATGCATCCCCAAAATATTCAACTCTATATGTCTAACATTGTTGTAAAAGATAACACACCCCCTACTGCCAATATAGTGGATGCACCCCCAGAAAATACCATATGTTCAAGCTATATTTAGTGTTTTTATTACCAATTTTGAAGCTTACATGGAATCATTAGATGAATTATGATAAAATAATTATGAGTTATAATTAATGTGATAGAGGTAAATTTTATTAACCTTCAAATGTTCCCAATTTATTAATAATGTAGTTGAATAATCAATAATTTTCTCAATTATATGGATTCAAAAATCAAATGATATATATCCAATCAATCAAGGGAATTACTAGCCTATAAGATTGATAACTAAGGCCATACCATAACAAGTTTTAACCCCATACCATATTCAATATATAAATGAAATCCATATAAGTTATTTTTCTAGGATAAACCACCAAAGGAAAAAACTAAAATTACCTATTCCATAACCAATAAAACTTAATCTAATACCATGTATACATAATGATAAAATGATAGCTATTATATGGATGAAAAAATAAAATGATATCTATTCCATTAATCCAGGAAATGAGTATCCTAAAAGTGTGATAACAAAGGCCATACTCATAACACATTTAAACCCCATACCCAATTCTATATAGAAAGAAACTCCCAATAAAGGATTGTTTCTAGAAGAAAACACTAAAATACACAAATATAATTACTTATTTATTTACCAATAAAGTGTAATCTAATACCATGTAATCTAATACCTATTCAATAACCAATAAAGTTTAATCTAATACCACATATACAAGCATATTTTAGGTTTTGGGCTTACTGGAATCATGCAATGGGTGATGTCCAACAATTGTTTCTTCCATGTTTAATAATAAATCTGATATCTACATGACTATAAATTCCATTTTCAATGGAATTGAATCAAAGAAAATATATAACATGAATCACAGCAG
The DNA here is from genome assembly GCA_963277665.1 of Viscum album. Lineage (NCBI taxonomy): Eukaryota > Viridiplantae > Streptophyta > Magnoliopsida > Santalales > Viscaceae > Viscum > Viscum album. Next base: position 1,833,661,372 of record OY728151.1, read on the forward strand.
AACCATAGATAGATGTTCATCGCATATTGTTTATAATTAATTTAATTAAATAACAATTACCTTTATAGAATTCTTTCTTAGTTGATGGATCTTCTAAAAAATTTGTCAGGCACCATCGTTGCATTGTGGGAATCAAGTGAAGATTACCTATAGCGGTGATCCACACGTATTCCATGAATCTCTAGATATCAGTGAAATAATATGAGGGTTATATCATGGTAGATCATTCTTCTTGCGTCATCTACCTTTGATCACTATAATAATTTCTTCCAAATCATTCTCTTAGATCTCATGGAGGAAGATTACTCCCTATTCTTTGGATTGATCTTGGAGAAGATAGATCTCTAAAGAATAAGATAATTTTCCAATTTCATTATGCACAACACAAATAAAATAATTGTTCTATTGAGAAAATATCATAATTGGGTTTATATATTTCTAGTGTTAAAATAAAATAATTTCACAAGTGCCGATAATTATTTATTTAGTTTTAGACAAAACCCTATGTTAAATAATAATGTTATTATTATTTCTTGAAATACGCTAAACTTTCAAATTAAAATTAAATATTTTTTAATAAAATAATATTCAGTATTTATTATTTTCTCCGGGGGGAATTTAAACACAGTCTTCTATTCCCCTAAAATATTTATCGACCCTTGAAAAATGAAAATTTATTTATTAAATAAATATCAATACATTATTCAAAAATAAATTAATAAATTTTATATTCACTAAAGATAAAATAAATATTTATTAAATATTCCACTCACATTATATTTTCATGAATAACTGGTGACATAATATATGTGATCAAGAAAACATGAATAATTATTAAACCACATTCAAGAATAATATTTATTCCACTTGTTAAATAATATATAATATATAAAATTTAAATGAGATTCTGTATACACATTTTGTGTGGCCCTTAAGCCTCTTTCTCAGTGGCATTAGGTGAAGTAGCCTAAGATCCTAGTTTAGTGTCTAGAAACATGCTAAAGAACCCATAGAGAAATATGTTAATGCCAAAATAAAAAAGTTACCTCATATAGATGCATACTGTGTAATATAATCTATTTATCATGATATCTTTAATCAATAAGGTTGTATGTTGGTGCCATCAACCAAAGTTCTCAATAACTCTTTTTTTGTTTCCTAGAAAATGAACTTTCCAATAAAACACCATGACCATGGATTTATTTAGTCTATATAATTTCTATCAAAGGTCCTAGGATATCAATTTCCATTAAAACAGAAGGGGAAAATCCTTAATCGTATTATTCATTAATGCAATATTCTTTGGGATGCACCCAATGTATCCTACCTGCCATTAACATATGTCATCATGGTTTTCGTCAACACATAAATGTAAGTGACACATAATATTCATTAATAATAATATTATAGTATATGGATAAATGCACACATCCATAGATAGGAATATCCAATGACACATAGACATGTGGATTTCCTACTAGTAGGTCTTGTTCTCATAATATCCTACTGGATATTACCAAGGGAATACACTATGATGATGTGCCTTAGAGTCTGATTAGTATCCACCCTTTATATCCTATATCATTTTTGTTCCTTAAATTATACAATCCATCTATTGAACATATATTCAAGAATAGTGTCGTAAAACTTATGAGTTATCATCATAGAAGGAAATGGATATGAACTTTTAGTGAAATAGTTACTCTTAGGACATTATAACATACTATGTCACATAGAAGAACAATCATGATGTGACAAGTAATTTATTAATATTATAAATAGTTATTAAAAGTTATCATAAAGTATATAGAAGTTGGTTATAAGGAACCAAAACCAACAGACTCCCACATGCATGAAAGATAACTGCTAAATACCTTTAGTCCTTTAGCTCTCAAATAATACTCATTCTTCTACTGAGATGGGTCTTTAGTCAAGGGTTCTATTATATTCTCTTCCATGGGAACTATTCTTACTAAAACATCTCCCCTTTAATGAAAATCCTAGAAGAGGTGATACTTATGGAGTATGTGATTTGTATGTTAGTGTGACCTTGTCTCTTTTTCAAGATCCACTGAAGTACTCTTATCACAATACAATGTGATAGGGTCTTTACTACTGGGTACCACATCAAAATACTATAAAATGTTCTAAATTCAAATTGATTCCTGGGATACATTAGAAGATTCTGCAAACTTATACTCTTCTTTTGAATCATCAATAACTGGTTTCTTTGAACTCTTCCAACTCACAGCTCCTCCATTGGGACAAATAACATATCATGATTGTGACTTCAGATCAATATGATCTATATGAAAACCAGTATCAGTAAAACCCCTAATGACATGATCCTTGTATCCTCTGTAAACTAGGAACATATCCTTAGTTCTTCTCAGATACATAAGGATAGCCTTAACAGCAGTCCAATGTTTTCCTCCTAGATCTTCTTGATACCATGATTAATGCATTGGCAACATCAATTATAGTACATGACATGGAATACATGATTGATCATATCATTGAATCGTATGGGATCTTACTCATTATCTTAAACTCTTGTTGTGCCTATGAACACATTTTGTTAAGAATATTTAAACCATGTTACCATGGAACTAATACCCTATTGGATTTTTATATACTAAATCTCTTTAGTATATGTTCAATATATGTACTTTGACCTAGCCCAAGAAACCACTTGGATCTATCACAAATGATCTGGATCCTTAGAATCCTTGGATGATTCACTTATGTATTTCATGGAGAAACATTTATTTAACTAGTCCTTAACACACTGCAAGATTGGTATGTCGTTTCCAATAACTAATATTTCATAAACATAAACTACTAAGATAATGACCTCATTTCAACTAAACCTGTTGTGAACACAAGGATCAAATTCATTCTTATGAAACCAAATTTTTTTATGGATTCATCGAATTAAATTTTCTGTGACATGGATGCTTTCTTCATTCCATAAATGGATCTATGTAACTTGAAAGTACTTTTAGCACCACTTGATGTCACAAAACCTTCTAGTTATGTCAGATAGAAATAATCCTAAAGGATCCCATTAAAGAATGCAGTTTTGACATCCGTCTACCAAATATCATAGTCATGGTAATCTATTATAACAATTATAATTTAGATGGATATAAACATGGAAACTGGTGAAAATGTTTCATCGTAATAAATTCATTAACATTGTTTAAACTCTGTATCCACTAGTATTTCTTTATAGGTATTTACTTTACCTTACATGTCTTATTTTCTCTTAAATACCCACTTGCACCCAATGGGATTTACATCAATTGGTGCATCGACCAGAACCCAAACATGGTTTTGTTACATGGAATTCATTTCAAAATTCATGTCTCCTTGCCATCATGTAGATTCTAATCTCTCTTCTTCTTCCTTGTAGGAGATGGGTTCATCATTTTCAACCAATAATGAGTCACCATCTTCGGTGACTAGAAAAACATATCTATCAAGTTATATTACCACTATTATGCTCCTACATAGTACTTATGTTTCAAGAACAAATTATTTTGTGGGGACCTATGGAATATTTTCCTACTCTAACTCTTATGTATCTTGACAATCAACTTCATCAAAGTAATTATTTCTCACACTATCTTTTTTGAGGATGTTCTCCCTCTCAAGAAGGATGGATTGTCAGGTGATAGTCACTTTCCTATATAAGTATTTTTATATGTATTATCCCTTTATTTATTAGGATATATTGTAATGATTCACTTTTTACCATGTAGTGATAGTTTTTTACTGAGAAGGCCTTAAAAAATTCCTCGCAGCCCCATACATGTGTGTGCAACAAAAGGTGTTCCTTTCCACTACATAACTCGAAGAGAATTCTATTTTATATGTTAGTTGGAACTAGGATTAATATGTATTCCATAGTTCTTAATGAACATCCCCAAAAGTATAATGGATGATCTACATGAATCATCATCGACCATACCATGTCTAATAAGGTACGGTTCCTCCTTTCACTAACTCCATTCCACTATGGTGTATAAGGTGAAGTGATTTGATATAGAATTCCAAACTCCTGTAAAAAGTTGATGAACTCTTGGTTATGATATTCAGAACCTTGATCTGATTGATGTTTATTTATCTTATTCAAAGGATTCTTTTCTACTACATTCATTAATTCCTTGAATTTCATAAAGGACTCAAACTGATACCTCATCAAGTAGAAAAAACCATATCTAATCAATTTATCAGAAAAATTTATGAAGTAATCATGCCTACCTCTAGATTCTACTAGAAATGTTCCACATACATCATTGTGTACCAATCCTAGAAGCTCTATGGACTATTCAGTATATCCACTAAATGGTGGTTTTGTCATTTTATCTTGTAAACATCAATGACATATTTCAAGTGGTTTTATCTTATATGAGTCTAAATAACCATCTTGATAGAGATTTATCTAATGATTCTCTTTAACATGATCATGATGGTGATGCAAAAGTTGGGTGGTATACGATTCATGTGAACATGATTTGTTCTAAATTATCACACTTGGTTTTTGAAATTTTATACATAGTGAACATTATTTAAATGTTTCATGCCATAACATATTTTTCCATTATAAAAGAAAGAACTTTTATTTCTGAACAAGAAAACAACCCTTATGTATCTAGGCATGATAAAGAAATTATGTTCTTGGTAACCATAGGTACATAATAAAAATATTTCAAAACCAAACTCATTCCCATTGGTAATGAAAGGTTTTAGTCACCAATGGACAGAGAATCTAGCCTTACACCATTGGTAATTCTTAGATCCACATCGTCTCTAGTAATATTTAGGAATCTACATAGTTTCCATGTTTGAAGATATATGTGAGGCGCATGAGTTGTATATAATACACAATGTGTATATATTGAAATATTGCACTCAATAACGAACCCACATTTAGCTTCACCTTGATTTTGGGTGCAGTTCTTCTTCTAGTGGACTGACTTAAAACATGGAAAACATATTAACTCTTTTTCCTTAACCTACATTTTGATCTTTATTTTTTGGAAGGAAGGTTCTCGGGAGATTTAGACTATTTATAGGTCTTGGGACACTTTTACTTGTTTATACATTTCTTATTCACCATAAGGACCATAGGTTTGTCACACTCTATGTCCTTATCCACTTTGAAAATTAATATAATAAGTCTTGAGAGACTCTTGTCATTATTGATCATATTGTAATTAACAATAAAATTGATTAAGGTCTTGGGAAGTGATGAAATTATGAGATATGTACACAAATCATCTGGGAATTGAATCCCTAATATGTCTATGCACTCAATGTAGATAATAATCATAACTACAAGAGGCCCAACTGGCATAGACTCTCTAAGCATAGTAGTAAACAAAGCATTAGAGATATCATACATCTCTTCTCTCGTATTTTCTTGATAGAGATCCCAAAGGTGAGATATCGTGTTATATGAATCCATATCTTCGTGTTTCTTCAAAATCTCATTGGTCTTGGAAGATATCATGAATCTTTGAAAATATGTAGCAACATTTAGATGTATCTCATAGATAAATAGATTTTCATCACTTGCCTCATTACCAGACTCTTTAGTAAAAGGTACTTTGGGAACATATAATTTCCATTCGTGGAGAAATATGACACGTAGGAACCTTTTCCATTATTGTAAAATTATGCTAGTGATATGGTTTTCCTTCTCAAGTATGGATCACAATTATATGTTTGATGTCATTTTTTTGTTTCTATAAAAAAGATATGCTTAATTTTAGTACTCTATCTGATAAAATATAGTCAAATAAATAAAAAAATATTATATATATTAGTCTCCCATTATTTTATTGAAATCCAATATCCCCCACCATTGGCTTCAGAATATATTGTTTCTTAGACATCATAGTGGAATGTATCCATGTTCCCCTTCTCATTACCAAAAATTTGGTTGTTCAAGAAACTTGAATGGTTTTAGGTAGGTATTCCAAATTCCAACTACATTAACTCACAATTTCTTGATCTCTTGAGTGGACTCCCCAATCCTGAAATCCTTAAATTGGATTTCCCCAACCTATGACTCTCAGTTACATCATTTCATAATTCGGTAATCAACCCCTGATGTGAACTAAGTTAAGTAAACCCAAAACCTCAGGTTATAATTCCCTAATAATTGAAAGCAATCCAATTATTTCTGGTCAAGCACTTTGAACTATGGTTTTATTTTATCTGAAGTAGGGGAAGAATATACCTACTTAATATATGTTATTTAAGGATTGAATCCTTTTATGCATAAACATCCAATTATTTTATTTATCACATGGTTGTTAATATTTTCTGGGTTTACTTATGTGATTAACCATGTCTTACAAAATATTTATGCATAATCCAGTTAATTTTAGTTTAATCTTGGATGATCATTAATTCATTAACCATTTGATCATAAAAAAACATCCATGATCAAATAACCATGAAACTTGATGGAAATAAAATAATAAAGTGGTATGATCATGTGATTTACTAAATTTTATTTTACCTAGAAGTTCATAAACTAGTAACTTTCCTTGGGGGAAAACACCTAGAACCGATTAAGTTTCATGTTATATCTTTACACATGTCCACTTATGTATCTCCTTGGATTGCTTTCACATAACCTATAAACTTAAAATTCCTAAACTAGCTTGGGATTATCATCCATTACATATGATTTTACTCACAAACATTTGAGGGAACTGGATTTACATAAAAGAAACCATGGAAATGTAGATCATTACATAATAAGAGGAGAGAAGGAATGCAGGCTAAAATTTTAATTCAATAATAAATTAAATAAAACCAATATCATACAAAGTTCTAGTCATTTCTCATGATCATCCTCATTAATGAAATGAATTATGAATTTAATTAAACTATCATTCAAATATTAATTGTTCTTATTTAATATAAATCACACTCAAATAAATTAATTATTACTTTTATTTAATCAATTATTTTATCATAATTATCATCTGAATGTCCTTGATATTATCATCCATTATAATTTTAAAAAAATTAAATAAATATTTTATAATAAATTATGTACATAATTGTACCTTGGATGAAATACAGTGAATACCCATCCAATTCTACCCAAAATGTATTATACTCAAATATTGTTTACTCTTATTACATATGGAATACATGAATTATCACTTATGTTCATGATGTGTACTATCAACTTAATGATTACACGAAATATATTATTTTTTGGTCACATGTTATGATTCAATTCATGTAGAGTAACAATAGAAATCTAATTCGTACATGATATGAAAATTTGAACATTATAAAGATATTAATTAAAAATTTACATATACAAATATTAAAACACATCACATGGAATGTACTATCAACTTAATGACCACACACAAGAACACATCTCAAGTTTTTCATAATATAATAAATAAATTTTAAATATTTTTCATTTGGTATAATTTAATGGAGTGTACAGGTGAGCTACATGGCATGTTTATCTCTCCACATCTACATAAGGTACATCCTAAGGACTCATTATATTGATTGTACCTCAGAAAAATTCAGTACACATTGTGTTCAATGGGATACACATTGTGTGATCTGTGAAATACATGGTCACCAGTTTGGTATGCCATGTATTAAAATACATGTCCTTTATTTGACTCAAATGGACTACACACCATGTACGTGGGATATAGAGCATGTACTCCAGCTGACTATGTGCTAATCTATCCCAGAGAACATGAATTTTAAGGTAATAACTAAATAGTGTGTCATCAATAAATATGAATTAATTAATTTTGAATTAATTCTTAATGAATTGAACATAATTACAAGATCTGTAACTCCTATTACAAGGCATTTACTACTGTGTTATACGACCAGAATCCTTGGCACCTCCAGATGGGATTTTTTATTTTATTTTATTCATAAAATTAATCGTATTGATTAGATATATGAGAAAAAAAGGAGGAAGAAGCATATCATGTAATTTATATTAAAAGAAAAATTAAAATGAAAATAAAAAACTAATTTAAAATGTGTAAATCACCAATGATCATTAAATAATTATAAATAATTATGTGACTTCTCAGATACCATTTGTAGTTTCTAGGTGCAGCAGAGGTGTATGATGGGTGATACCCAACAATGCTTTTATTCATGTTCAATGATCAATCTAACATCTATATGATTATAAATTTATTGTTCAATGTAATAGAATCAAAGAAGATAGATAACATGAATCACAATGGAACCAGAGAAAGAGGATTATCACATATTATTTTTAACAAATTTAATTAAATATGAATTACCTTGATGGAATTATTTATTCATTGATTGACCATGTAATAGATCTTTGATGCACTATAATTGCATTTTAGGAATCAATTGAAGGTTACCTCTAGTGGTTATCCACAAGTGTTCCATAAATCTGCAGACATTGCCAAAAGAATTTATGTGTGTTAGAATGACAGATCCTTACAATTGTGTCGCCCACCTTTGATCACTACCAGAGTTACTTCCAAAGAATTCTCCTTGATCTAGTAGAGGAATATTTCTCTCTATTCACGGGAGTGATCTTGGAGAAGGGAGATATCTATGGATTGAGAGAATTATTCAATTCCGTTGTGAACAACCCAAAAAAATGAATTGATATATTAATAAAATTACATAATTGGGTTTATATATTGCTAGGGTTAAAATAAAATAATTTCACAAGTGTATTTAATTATTCATTTAATCCTAGAGAAAACCACATGTCAAATAATTACAATATTATTATTATTATTTTCCAATATGCTCTTAACTTGAGAATTAAAATTAAATATAATTTAAACAAATAATATTAAGTAATTAATATTTTCTCATAAAAGCATTTAAAATCGGTCTATCATTCCTCTAAAATATTTATTGGTCCTTAAATAATGACTATTTATTTATTAAATTAATGTCACTATTTTATTTACCAATAAATAAATAAATAATATATTCACTAAATAGAAATAAATATTTTTTAAATATTAAACTCATATTATATTCTATTAAATAACTACTGATATTATATATAAGATCAAGAAAATAAGAATAATTATTAAACCACGTATGGGGATAATATTTATTCAACTAGTTAAATAATAAATAATAATATATTATTTAACTGAGATTCTAGATACACATAGTGTGTGACCCTCTTGGACCCTTTCTCTGTGGAATTAGGTAAAGTAGACTAAGGTCCAAGGTTAACATCTAGAAATATGCCAAGGCACCCATAAAGAAAGTAGTTAATTCCATGATGACATGTTAACTCGTATAGATGCTTATTGTGTAATATAATCTCTTTATCATGATATTTCTAATCAAGCAGGTTGCATGTCGGTGCCATCAACCAAAGTGTTCGATGTATCTTTTTTTGATTTCCTAGAAAATGAACTTTCCTATCGAACACCATAGACATTGATTTATTTAGGCTATATCATTTACATCAAAGTTCCTATGATATTAACTTCCATTAAAATAGAAAGGACAAATCCTTTACCATATTTTTAATTAATGTAATATTACTCGTGTACCATACAATATATCATACCTACCCATTAACATATGTTGTCATGGTTTTCATCAATACATCAAAGTACGCAACTCATAACATTCCTTAATAATAATATTAAATTCTAAGGATCAATACACATGTCAAGAGATAGGAATATCCAGTGACCCATAGATGTGGATTTCTTACTGTCAGGTCTCATTCTCATAATATCCTACTAGATATTACCAAGGGAATATACCATGAGAAGGTGCCTCAAAGTTATATGAGTATCTACCCTTGATAGAAAATATCATTTGTGTCCCCCAAATTATATCATTCAGCAATAGAACATGTATTCAAGAATAGTGTTGTAGCACTTCTGGTTTCTCATCATAGTAGGGAGTTGTGAAGACCTTTTAGTGAAATAGCTATTCTTATAACATTATCACATATTATGTCATGAAAAATAGAAATCATGATGTGATAATTATTTTATTAATATTCAAAACATTGAATACATGTTATCATAAATTATAAAAAATTTGATTCCAGGGAACCAAATCAATCCCAAATAACCCCCGTGAGGAATAATATATTTATGGTGATTATGGTGGGGATGATGTAAAATTTAAGGGGGTGTCTTTCAAGATAGGATCCAATCTAAAGAGATGGAAGTTGGAGGGGGGTCACATCATTTTTGAGGAGTGAAACCAAGATGGGGAGAGGTAGGTAGGAAGGGGTGAGTGTTTTATCACTGTGGAGGGGACCTAAGAGGGGTTCATGGTGGTCGGGGTCACCGTAGAGGATGAAGGTAGGTCTAAGGGGTAGGGGGAATAGGGGTTGTAGATGAGGTGGTGGGGTCGGGGTTGTTACTGCGGAGTGGAGAGGAGGTGGTTGAGGGAGGGGGGATGTGAGTCAGGTCACGCAGAGGGAGGGGAGGGGCTAGAATTATGGATTTTTTATAACATTTATTGGTGATTCAATTAAAATCACTTATAACTGTTAAAATAAAAAATATTTAGCAGTTTTTTTATTAAACTACTTCTATATTATTTTATTTTTCTAACCAAAATTATTTTAGGGAAGTTAATAGAACCAACATTAAGTAGTGATTTTTTTATAGTGAATAATAATACTTGTGGATAGATATGGGTGATAAATTACCCTTACCGACAATAATAATTTCAGATAGATAAGGTTGTGAAAGTACCCCCATAAAAATGATTCACCAAGTGATGACTTTGTGAAAGGGTGACTCTCCACTCAAAAGTATAGATAGGTTCATGGATAGATAAATAAATTGTGTGGGTGTGTAAAAGTAATGTTAATGACAATTGTTATAAAATTATTGAAATATTTTTTTTAATGTTTTGATATGTAGAAATTATTTTTGATTTCAATATAAACTATTTATCTATTTCCCCTACTTTATATAAAATGTGATAAATGTTATTGTCCTAGTTGAATTTGTTGGAATGTATTTAGAGAATTCCTACTGAGTTTATACTCACCCCTTTACTTAGAAACATTGCTACATTTTCATAAGTTTTCAACCTAGATATAGGGAATGGACACATTTATTATTCATCTAGTGGTATTACTTCATGTTTATATCATGGTTGGTGGATCCGAAGTAGTATAGTATTCATCCTAGTCTGTAGTGGTTCTGCTTTTTTGTTAAATTATTTATATTCTAGAGTCTTAACCTTGCAATTATATTTCTTTTTCTTGTTACTATGATTTATTGATTATATTGTTATCTTATCGAGTTGGATGGTAACTTTTCTCATTCATCATATTTTCCTCTTGGTAGTATGTCTTTCTTGACCAATTGTTTGGGTTCATAGGGAAAATCATCATTCCCAGCCTTTGATGTATTGGGCATGTCACCAAAAGTCAGTAAAACATCCACCTCTTCTCAAGCCAATGAGTTGGGGTGAGATTTTACTTGTGATTAGTTTTATACTTTCTAAAGTTCATTCCACTAATTTCCATTTATATAACATCATATTGAATAAAATAATATTGAGGGGAATTTTAAATACAAATTTATAATAAAAAATAAAAAATGAGTAACGATGGTGATGTTGAGATTATTTTATAAAATTCTTCAAAGTTGATCAAAATTCTTGTAGTAGTACATTGTTATAATTAATGAATTATATATTAAGTATGAAAAATGACTCAAATATAGATTTTTTATTCAGGGTTTTTTTGGAAAATTATACAATATTTATATAGGAGTATTTAATTATTTAAATTTGATAATAGATTTATTTGTTTGGATATTTATTTTTCAAAAATATTTTGAAATAAATAGGGTTTTATGATAGTACTTTTTTAGGTGTTAGTTTTACATCAGAATTATCTTGACAGGTATATTTTTTGAGAGGGTAAAAATAAGATAATTTTTTAATATTTTAATTTGAAAAATATAAACTTTTACACTTACCATTTTTTGGTTTTTATGAGTTTAAAATAACTAGTTTTTCATGTTATGCTCTTCAAATTTGTATTCTATTATTTATTATTTATTATTTTTATAAAATGTTCATTATTTTCAATTTTGTTTCTTTACAACATTTTTTCATGATTGAGTCTATGTCAAGTACTCTTAAATTTTTTGTGAATTTATTTTTTAGATTATCGTTGGTACTAAAAATTTATTTGGGTAAGTACATTGGAATAAAAAATTCCTTCACATAACATGGAATCTCTGTTTCTACACCATATGAACTTACAAATGTTACTCTGATTCTCGTGAGATAATATCATACAATCATTAATGCAAGAAAGTTATACTGAATGAATTTATCTTAGATTTTATTTTCATACTCGTTTAGTAATCATCCTCTATGAAATTATGTATAATAGAAAGAATAATATAGATTTATTTCATGAAATCATAACTCTCTTCTACATCGCATAACTCTAATCATGAAATATATTTGACTTCTATATCACCTCACTCATGGTCTATGTGCGTCATCACTAATCTTTGTGGTTTTTAAGTTCACATGATCTAATCACTTGGCTATTTACAGGCACAATATAATCTTAATAAATATAAACCATGAAAATTATTCACAATGTAAGCTATGGGAAAACATAAACAACATTTCAAAAGATGAAATCACCAACATTTTTATGTACAAATTGATTTTTTGAAACCTGATACCATATAAAATAATTAAATGGGATTTTCTCTAGTTTATTAAACTACACACTCCATTTAACTACCCAACAAACCCATTGGAGTTGTCGGCTCTAGTGGTATAACATTGTCACACCGCATGGTGGTCCAACATTTCCTACTCCATTCACGACCTCGTGATACTATTAAGCTTGGTTGGCTACCCTTTTAACTGGGATTCTTGGGTTTCTAGTTATGGTTGGAATATTTGGTTAGTACAATAAAAAAAAATCATTACACAGTAATTTTCCACTTCAAAATGCATAAAGTACAGAAGAATTTGATGCCCAAACAAACATTCAAAAAAATATTTTTCAAATTACACCATGACTCAAAGAAATTTCAAATTTCCTTGTATATCCTTGTAAATTTTTTTATTAATTCCAAAACTTCTCATCTAATGTTATTATAATTTAGTTACTCCTCTTGAAAAAATTCAAGAAATTCAACAGCCCTTCTTAGTCAAGATTTAATTTATCAATGTCAAACTTCTTCAATATTAATTAAATTTTTGATTCATCATTATAAATAATTGTCACAAACCCACCTAGATACCCTAGTACACTGATACATGATTTATCCATTACATAGCCCGAAGTGAATTTCCATTCCCCATAAGTTTGTGACAAGAACCTGACATCATTTCATGATCAAAAGGGTATAATTTTTTAAAAATTATGAATGAACAATGGATGATAAATAAATATATATTCAAAGTGAAAAATATTCCTCAGGGATAAAAGAACTATATGTAGAAAGTTAAAAAATAAAAATTAAAAAAAATCATCTTAAAAAGAAAATAATCCAACAAGAAAAAACAATACAACCATATGTAACAATTTTTAAAGAGCTCCACTAGTCACCACCATCACTCTAATGTCCCATGAGTCAAGCATAGCTACCACCTCTAAGTATCTATTTCCCTTTCACTGGACCTCTTATAAAAAAATATGCAAACACCCAAAGGTAAAGGTATGGTGAAATATAAAAATCCTAGTAGGGTCTCACCAAGTTTTCCATAAGTAATTCCAATACAATAAACCATTAGGTCATCAATTTTAAACAAAACAAGGCAAGGGAGTTCATTTCATATTTCAATCAAACAAGATGTTAGAAAATAAATGGAAATATATCAAAGATAGCTTAAAAGAACAATTTATGTATAACATTTATATAAAACAACTAGAATGAATAAATAGTTATATAATAATTGACATATAATAATCAAATAAAAACTAAGAAAAATATTTCATAAGCTCGATAGTTAGTTATTTTCAGGATATAGTATCATCACTCATATAGGTTGATCATCATGGCTTATTGTGCATGTGCACATGCCCCAAGTATTAGGCCATCTGAATAATAAATCAATACCACATCCAAGGTAATCATATTGAACTAGGTTTAGTCAGTTTTTTCATCATCAACACATTGTTATGGAGTGATATTCCTAGTGAGCTAGTCCGAATCATTTACTAACTACTCCTACTTCCATGTACATCAACTTAAAGTTCAACACCATCTTTCATTTTCAAAAAAAATAGTTTTTTTCATCAAATTCATGCCATTAAAAATATTCTCCCATTTAAATCCATTTTTCACAAGAATAAACATCATATCATTACATTAGTTCAAGCCATATTTTATCAAAATAAAATAAATCATCAAAAACATTGAAATGTGTTTTTATTTAACAATACATTCCTTTTTAAATCAATTATCAAAACATATCAAATCAAATTAAATCCATTGAAATTTAATTTCTAATAAATTAAGAAACTAAGGTTTTAATTTTGGGGAAATTCCTTATGGAGCCTCTTACCTTTAATCATAAGATCAACTGATCCAACACCTAAAATAGGGACATAGCCGAATAGTTGATGGAAAAGAAGATCAAAAGGAATACCTAGAGTCATAGGTCAAAAAAACAACAAAAATATCCATCAATATCATTATGTTCTATCACTCTCAAAGGAGGAAAGGTAAGACTGTTGTAATTAGAAATCAAGAGATATCATTTATTGTGGAGGAATCAAACACATTCATTGGAGCATTGATCTGAGAATAATTGAGGTTTGAGGTGCCAAAATTCCCTTTTAGGAGCCTTCAAAATCCAAAAATATTAAATGAGTCTTGAGTCGAAGAATATGGAATTTAAAATGGGGTGTGGGACCTTTATGTTTGTAAAAACACAAACCATACCACATCCCCCCATGGCCAGGACACAGAAGGGTAAAAATACCCATGACCATGGTATAACCACCCCAAACCACATCACAACACCTACCAGTCACCTAGCCTACTAAAATAGGTCACATATCCATTTTATATGGGGTAGTCTATATCTTATCCCATACTACATGTCGTATCCACCCTTAGAATGGAATTGGTACCCAAATTACACCCCAAGGACCCATGGTGTTGCCAACTCCCTACGCCACACCCTTTCCCTATTTGATAGAGGCTCAAAACCTCACTATACTGCATCCTATTTGTCGACACCATAACCATGCTAAATTTGTAAGTGACACAAAAAATAGCTATATAGTGGCCATGTGGTACCCATTATAGCCATGCAACATTTTCAAATGGAACTAAAAATGGCCACGTTATAGTTGCACACTCCACATCATAACCTCCTCTCCTACAGTGAAGTTCCTTACTTGCATAGTGTAGCCGACTAAAGAAAACCCGAAAAAACTATAAAAACTCTAAAACTCACAAAATTGTTCACAGCCACGCCCAAAAAATGGGAAACCAAACAAGGGATAAGTATTTCCTAGAAAATTTAATGGGATGTTACAACCACCCCACTGTAAATACTTTCTTCCCCAAGAAATCATTTCTAGAAGACTCCATGAGAATGAGATCATTATACTAATTTCTCATTAGTGCCTTGCACTCCCATGTCATGTCAGGATTAGAGCTATTCTTCTATAGAACTATAACTAAAGGTATAGACTTCTAATGAAGAACCATTGTCTCATAATCAATAACCAAATAGGATTATAGGTCAGAGATAAATCATGTTCCTTATAAATGTGTTTCTAGATCAGGACATGTGATGGGTTAGAAATTTATAACATGAGTTTTCATACATAAAACTCATTATGTATTGATGTTAACTGATGTATAAAATCCATGAATTATTCCACCTTTCCAATATCTTCCACAACCTCAAATAGTCCCTTATATATCAGAGAATACTTCCCATGTTTCCCAAGCCATTGATGACCAAACTGACATAAAACTCTCAAAAACACCATGTCACCAACTAAAAACTCTAAAGGTTGTCTATGATGATCATCATAAGATTTATACTAGCTCTATGCCATCACCATTCTTGGATTAATCATATGATTTTTTTCATCATCTATTTGACCAACCTTGGCCAACCACGGAAGATTCACCAATATATGACCAATGCAATAAATATTTATAGGGTTTCCATAGATAGACTCAAAGGGTGCCATTCAATTTATATACTCGTAACTATTATTATATGAAAACTCAACTAGTCCAAATAGTTTATCCCAAGATACACCAAAGTAAATAACGCAAGAACAAATCCTATATTTTGAGACCTTTATAAGACATTTATTATGAAATTTGTATGTGGATGATGGGTCATTCTCAAACAACCCTAGGATCCCAAATCTTGTTGGTGAACTATGAAAAAATGATAAGTGAAATAGAGACTCTTATTAGAGACTCTAATGCATATCACACCATACAATCTGAAGATCTCATATACATACAGGCTTCCCAAGTCCACAAATTAAGTTGTATGAAAAATTGGTATTAAGTAAGATGATATGGTATGTTGATCAATCATTGACTATATTTTATTCCTATTTTGATGTGTGACGGGAAAACCAACCATGAAATCCATAGAAACATCATCTCACTTTGATCCCAGAATTGGGAGGGGAAAAAGAGTGACTGAAGGTTTCTTGTGCTCAACCTTGGCCTGTTGGAAAGTATATAAATTTGAATCAAATTTAGTGATGTCTTTCCTTATACATGGACACAAATATTTTCACTTTATATCATAAAACATCATCATGGTTTCAGGGTGCTAATACCACTAGGAATTATGTAAACCCCACATAACATGATTTCTCATAAGAGAAATCATGACATAATAGTTCTGGAAACATAAGATACCCTCATATTAGAATGACCACTCATTGATAGTCTCTTAATTATAAAGAGAGTCCCTAGTTCCATAGAATTCATCATCCAGCTACATCTCATGAAGGGTCATCTCAAGAGTGTAGGAGGTAAACTTCACCTTAGCTAGAACCATCTCAAAATAATTCTCCCAAACTCCTAAATGCAACTAGAAAAAGTGAACCATCATATTCAGCTCTTCTAATGATTCTTTCATGGGATATTTTGGAAGTTTCTTTCTTAAATAATCTGTGATGAAAGTTCACTTAACCATTGTATAAACATTATCGAAGTCAAAATACTATAGTTATTCCACCCAATACCTCTATAAAAGGTTCAAGTATTTATGAGATAAGATATAACGCGAACTTTTTAGTCGAAAAAGACTGTAAAACTTTATATAAAAAGGTAATTTTACCAAATCTTTTGAGCATGTATCACAGATAAAAAATTAAATTTACGGTTTGGATTATTATTTTCATATGGACTAAGCTATCACAAACTATAGGCCACCATATTATTATCCTACATGATAATACAACCCAAACCTAAACACGATGTTTCACAAAAATAAACATATCTCTACAAAGCCTCTATAGGAGTCAACATTGGTGAAGAAGTAAAATGATGTTGCAAATCAATAAAAGCATTTAGAAATTTTTCATACCATAAGAACTTAACTCTCTTCCATGTGATATTTGTCATCAAATAATAAAATTTCAGTAAATATTTAATAAACCAGCAGTAATACCCCACTAAACCTAAGAATCACTAAATATTAAAAAAATAATGGTTTCTCCCATGTCATAGAAGAATTAATCATCTCAGGATTGAATAAAATACCATGTTTTGATACCATGTCTCCCAACAACATCACTTTCCAAATCCATAAAATACACTTTGATATCTTGGAATAAAGTTAATGATCTCTAAAAATTTCCAAAACTTTTCTCATATAATTCCATGATCCTCCTTTGTTTTGTAGTAAACCTAGATGTCATCCACAAATACCACCAAAAACAAATCAAGGTACTCATGGAATATACTATTCAGGGATTCCATAAAAAATAAAAGATAATTTTTTATACCAAAATTAAAAAGAAGGTACTCATAATGGTCATACCTACTCCTTATAGTGGTCTTCGTAATATCTAATTCTTTAATTCTAAACTGGTGATAACTAGAACAAAGATCAATTTTTGGGAAAAAAGTTTCACCATTAATATAATCAAATAGACCATAAACCTAAGGCAATCAATAATTTTTATTTCCCATAAATCGGTTTAGTTTTTGGAAATCAGCACAAAGGTGAAGTCTCTAATTATATTTCTTTATAAAAAGAAAAGGCCCCACCCAATATGGCATAGTCAGGTGGATAAATACATTATCTAAAAAATCATCCAACTAAATATTCATCTACTTATATTTAGCTGGATACATATGGTAAGAAGGAATATAGATAGGCTATGTATTTAGAATCAAATCAATGGAAAACTCAACTTCTCAAAATGGTGTTAAGATAGAAAACTTTGAAGGAAACACGTTGGGAAACTCGACAACCACCAAAAGAAGATTACCAGTCGAATATTCTTCTTTAGATCAAAGTAAAGAACCGATATTACTCTTGAAAACTCTAAAATATGAGGTCTATATCTACTCAATATCGGTTCCCATTCTCCTTGGAAAACACAAAACACTCCATCTGGTTCAATAAAGGAGACTCGTAGAAGATAATAGTCTCTATAGGATTTATGGTCAATCAGGAAATCCATCTAGAAAATTACATCTAATAGTTTCAAACCGAGGACTAGAAAACTACATTTGATCTCAACATATAAGAATGAGAAGGCACATGAAGGGCATCAGAGACTCTACACTCTCTTCATTTACAGGGGCATAGTAAAATCAATCATAAGAAAAAATATCAATATAAAGGATTATAAAATTTACAACATGAGTCAATATGAATGAATTAGATACACCATTATCAAATAAATCTATCACAAATTATGATGCAATAGTGATGGTTCCATTCACTTTACTAGGACCCAAATAATCTTCCTCTTGATACTCTTCAAGTGCATGAAGATTATTTGTTATGGATTCTTGTGGGTGGAACCCCTTAGTTCTTCAAGAATCATATTGAAAAATAGTAAATTTAGGTGATTATGATACCATGAAACTACATGGAACATAATAGACAAAGAAAAACTTCTATGAGTGACATGAGTGACCACATGAACCGTAGATATTTGGTACCTCAGTATGTACTCACTTCAAATGTCTAACCTTGCCACACTGAAATCAAGTTAAAGGCTCTATACCAGATCATGCATGTGCTTTAGATGATGTCTACTTTCTAGATCCACCATGAGACTCATCATGATTCCTATTCCCTTTTAAGGGAATAACAAAACTTCTACTAGGAGTAAGAGAAACTCATGTCAACCCTAAATTATCAGCCATGTCAAACTCATCCATCAATGATGTATCCATCACGTTATCATGAGAGGTGATCTTCAACATGAACTCATAATATCAGATATTATATTGGAGGCCCATATCAAATCATCAAGACTTCATCTTCTTATTTGTTACTAACCCATGGGAAAATTGAACTAGTTAACCAAAGAGTTTGGTATACTGAGTCGTGATCTTCGCACCTTATTAGAGGGTGAAAAACTATACGGAATTTAAAAAAACCATATACTTTGGATATAAATTATCTATAAAAAGAGAGCAAAAGTATTTAGAATCTAATAATTCATGTTTCTTTGTATTAACCGTGGAATCCCACCATCTCCTAACAAGTACTTCAATAGTAATGGTAGAACACTTCATGTTTATCACATTAGGAATTTCTAAGAACTAAAATTTTATATCAATCTTTTTCAACCAATCCTCAGTCTCTTGAGGATTATTCGATCCTTGGAAATATGGTGGTTACTAGTGTAGGAACTCTTGAGAATAATATTTTGACTCATTTATTTGAGGTTCCACAACTGGATCCGGAATGGGAACGTGTATAGGTACATATCCCAAATCATAGATAGCACGAACCTCTATCTCAATGAGGTTTTGATCAATATGAGGTTTTTATTTACATGGTTCATCGGTAGATCCATCCTAAGGTAGATTCAAATGCCCTATTTGGGGAATGATGCTACAAAACAATAGCATGAATCACTGAAACATCGACAAGGATAATAAGATCATCAAATCAATTAAAAGATAAAGGAAATAACATTTACATCATATATAAATCAATATTTTGGGATTTTAAAATAGTTGGATCAAATTAGAGAAATATTAGAATCAGATCAATTTATTCCTCATAGACACTTTTCCCAAACACCCATGTTGACTTAAGTCTCTCTATGATAAGACCTAGCCAGACCCTCCCTCAGAACTACATCTTAATTAATAAAAATTCTACCTCCTATCTATCAAGACATATCAAACTATAAACCTACATAAATTAAAGAAGGTTAACCAATCTACGATGCCATTTTTTCATGAATTTCCCAGCGTACACTTGTCCACTAATACCCAAGACATACCTGACAATGCCTGAAGGTCATTCCCAATCCCCATAAGCTGGTGACAAGAACAATTAATCATGTCAAGATCAAAAGGAAATGATTTTTTCACAATTATGATAGCACAGTATAAAATAAATAAATACATAGTCAGTATTCCAAATATTCCTCAAGATGAAAAGTACAACAAGCATAATTAAAAACAAATAAAAAGTAAAAGGCATCATCCTAAAGAGTAAAAAAATCCATCAAGACAAAATATTAAATCCCTATGTAACAAGTGGAAAACAACTCATATGGTCACCCCTATCACACCAAGGTCCCATGATTTAAGCACCCCCACCACCTCTATATGGTGCTTTCCATTTCCCATGACCTCGCATAAAAATCTATAAATTCCTGATAGAAAATACAGGGTGTGAAATATAGAACCCATAAGGGTCTCACCAACTGTTCCATAGGAAATTCCTATTAAATGAACAATTTTTGGTTTGATTTTAAATAAAACAAGGCATGGTAGTTCATTTCATATTTCAATCATACTTGATAACATTAAATATATGTCAATATATCAAAACTAGATTAAATGAACAATTTATGAAAAATATTTATATATAAAAACATTAATGAATAAATAGCACAATAATTAATGGAATGTAATGCTCAAATAAAAACAAAGAAACTATTTTCATAATCTATAAGGTTATTTAGTTAAAGTATATATGATCCTCCCACATCTCAATCAATCAGAATTTATCTCTCTCTCTTTGTGTGTTTGTGTGTGTGTGTTCACATCCCTAAGATCAGGCCATCAGGATAATCAGTCAACACCCCATCCTAGGAAATCAGGCCAAACTAGGTTTCGTCAGTGTTTTCGTCATCAATCCATTGCTAGGGTGTCAGATTCTTAGTTTTCTTCTCTTAATAACCCACTAACTACCCAAGATTACTCCTCTTTCAATCAATTGATCAATCATGGGAAAATAATTCATTTTAGAAAGAATAATCTTTCATAATTTAAATGAAAAATGTAAAGATCAATATGCAACTTCAATTTCAATATAAAAAATAGTGGTTTTCATAAAATTCTTGCCTTTAAAAATTATCTTTCATTTAAAAAATTTTATAAAGAATCAACATCAATTCATTTCATCAATTCAATCTATCATTTATCAAAATACAATCAATCATCAAAACCGTTGAAAAATGTTTTATTTCAAAATCTATGCATTTTTAAATCAAACATAAAAACTTGTCAAATCAAGGGAAATCAATTTAAATTTAATTTCAAATTTATTAAGAAATTAAGGTTTCAATTGTGGAAAAGGCATTATGGAACCACCTAAATATAATCACAAGGTCAATTGATCCCACACCTAAAATGGGAACACCAATAGAGAGTTGATGTCAAGTATGATCAAGAGGAATCCTGAGAATCATAGGTTCAATAAAATGAAGAAAAGATCAATCAAATGAGACTCAAAAGGGTCAATATGGAATTTAAAATTTGGTGTGGGGCATTTTAGTCTATAAAAATACACCATTCCACAACCCCAACATAGACAGGGCACATAAGGTTAAAAATACACGTGATCATAATACAGCCACCCCAGACCACTCTGCATCCCCTCATGGTCAAGTGACCTCATGAAAACACATTACAGATCCTTTTTACATGGGGTAGTACAATGTTTCATCCCTCAATCCACAACGTAGACACCCTCAAAATAGATGAGTCACCCAAATTTATTCTCAAGGGTCCATGGTGAAGTAGACTCCCTACATTTGTAGCACTTTTTGATTTAGTAGAGGCACAAAAACTCACCATGCCATGTCCTATTGGTTCACACCACAGCCATGCTACATTTGGAAATCAAACCAAAATGGGATATGGTGTCGCCTTGAGGTCCACACCACATCCAAGATACATTTGGAAGTGGCACAAAAAATGACCACATCATAGCTTCACAATCCATGCCACAACATTATCTCCTATAGTGTGGCGCCTTACCTCCATGGCCCAACCTACAATAAAAATATCAAAAAAGGATAAAAAAGTCCAAAAACTCCAAAAAATACTCAGAGATACACCCTAAAAAAGGGAAAGCAAGAAAGGGATAATTAGTAACTAAATGTGGTAATTGGAAGTTAAAATCATCAAATAATAGTTTCTTTATATCTTTACTATATTTTAATTCTTTATAATTAATTACATAATCTCCCCATTACCTAGTTACACATTTAAATTTATCATGCTGTAAAAAATGTTATATCTTGAAATTATCACATGTATACCTTATAAATACCATCTCTATAGTTGAAAGATTTGTGTGCTAATTCTTCCAAAGTATAAACTATTCAATTAAGAACATCACCATACACCCTATCAACCATATTATATTATCCATGATACTTATCAATCATGGATAACTTTTGGATCTTCTTTTATTTGAATTATCAACATTAACTAGTGATGTGACTCCAAAAGGATACATGTCTTCCACATAATTTTATTTAAATAGTGCTTCGTTTTTATAACAAAATTAGTTAAAATTTTAATATTTTGAATATTTTTATTTTTAGAATGTTATTCTTATAATATTTTCATAAAATTGTGTGTTTCTCATGTGGAATTTATCTATTTTCCTTGATTTAATTTTCTTATATTTAAAAGGATAAACTCTTGGTTGGTTTCAGAAAATTTCAAATGAAATATAATTTCATAAGTGTAAAACTGTTTCAGATTCTTGAATAATTATTTAAAAGTACTAATGTTGTTAAATTTAAAAATATTTTTTAGAAATATATTGTTAAATCAAATTTTACTTATCGCATTGAAATATGGAACTCATAGATTTATTTTTATTTTATGTTATGTTTGGGTTATTAATTTATTAATATCACTTTGTTTAATTTCATGATTGTAGGAAATAATGGTAAAATGTCTATTGAAATTCTAAGTTTTGTTTAGTCTATTTAATATGAGGAAGATCATCCAACTACTACAATAACATAGAATAAATAGTGAGTTCATTTCCTGTATAGTAGAAGAAGCTACTATAAAAAAAATATGAATTCACCATGTCAATTGACCCTGAGGAGAGATCACCATGCAACCATGAAGTATCTTGAGCTAACTTTGGAAGGGATTCTTTTCATAACCTACCATGACTGATCATGTGTTCAAGATATAATAAATGGAAATTATTGATCAACCGAACCGGAAAATTTGATCGACCGTGAATTCAAGGATGATAATTACCACTATAATCTAGGTGATTAAAACTGAGTTTGATTAATGAAGAAAACCTAAGCTAGAGAATGAACAATAAATGATCTGAATTGAAGACATAATATCTATAAAGATTATAGAAGAGTAAAAACCCCATTAGAAATTAATATGTTTGAAGCTTGATTCCATTGATCAACTACAATGATATGAGGCATTGTTGTCTAAGTATTTCATTCATCTAAATATTTTATTAAGGATATGATTCAAGATTTGATGTGAACGACAAATAAGATGATCTGATATGATGATCTAGAACAAGGATGATTAGATTAATTGATTGTGTTTCAAAATTTATTCATACATCATAGAATGAAAAAAATATTCATATGGGGAAGATGAGATATGGATCTATTAAAGAAACCTCGTATGGATTCATATCCTTTGACAAAATGATATCTCGAGGTAGATGAGTTGAAATTAAAACATATCAAAACTTTAGAGACATTATTTTAGAGGTTAGATGCACTATTGATTTATGAAGGGAGAGGAAACTAGCTGAAGATAAGAAGTATAAAAAACCAAGATTTTTTTTCTGAAGAAAAATCGCAGCTTTAGGATCTTCACCTACCAAATCTTGAAGATTTCCAAGAAAAATCAAGAGGAATAAAAGCTGGGACCAAGTGTGGTATTGATGGAGTCCTAAAGAGTGTGATGATTATAAACTAATGTTTACTGATATACTTATGAAATTTGAAACTAAATAAATGATATTTTTGGTGTTCCTTGTATAGTTTTTAAGGAAACAATGAGTATCTCATAGTTCCCCTTTACATAGTTTGTGAGAATGAAAGGGAGTGCACTCAAATTTCTTGTTTGTTTTCCAATGAGGAACATAATTTTAAAGTGTAGCTTGAATGGGAATCTTGTTCTCATATTGTTCTGATTCTAAAGATAAGGTTTGATAGAAGCTATTGTAATGGTTAGGGGAAATCCAAATGCACCCATGATACAAGCTGATGGAGGCCCATTAAAGGGTATATCCCACACCTTAATACTTGTGAAAAGTTTATATTCATGGTCATAAATCTACATGATTTCCCAAAAAATGAATTGTAAAGTGTGTTGGCTAGGATCATTGTAATTTTAGTTGATTCACTATATAAGTTTAAATTCAGAGCCACATAAAATTCATGAGGTATTCTATTGTGATTCAATAATTCCAAACATAAAATCAAAGAAGAGATCTTGTGTAGAGCCCATAGAATAATGGGATAATATTAACCTTTTTAGGTAATCTTAATTGAAACAATAATACCATGAAGATTTATTTTATCTATTAGAAGATCTTAGATTAATCAATAAGAATTTATCAATAAATAGAGACAACATCCACATTGTACTAGGGGTTCGAGGTGACCTGGTGGTGCAGACCATGGATATTGAGTTAGTACTCACATTTTAAAATGTGAGAAGACAATTCATTCATTTCTATATTATTATTCATTCATCATATACCATGAGAAGCACCTAGAGATTGAGGGAATCAATTGAGAAGAAAGTGATGCAGGAGACAACCAGACTAAGAACTAGAGAATCTCAACAAATAATCTTTTTTTACTTTTCTTCTTAATTTCTTGATAGTAAAAATTCAATATTATATCTGGTTAATTTGAATGTGATTGTTAGATAAAATTATTTTTGGTGGAAATAATTTTTGCGGCATTTCTTCATTCTACTTAATTCACTCATAATCATTACTGAGGTTTCATTCATTCCCTTTCTATTATCACCAATTTTATTTTAAAACATTATGAATTGATTCCCTTTATTCTGATTTTAATTTTAACTGTTAATAAATTCTTCTCATGATATTTTTGTGAGATGGTCTGGAAGTAAAGAATATTGCACCATGATCAATGACAAATTCATCTTGGTGGGAATATTTTATTCATTTTCAATCACTGATAATACATTTACATCAATAAACTATTTATTATTCCCAATGGAGATCCAAACCTCCCATAGTTGGTTCTGACTTCATTTTGGAAATTGGAATCCAAAAAATTATTTATTTCATAACAAATATTTATCATTTTAAAAGGTATAAAATTGAAATTTCCCTTAATAATTGTTTATAATTTACATAAATTTGTTGTTTTTCTATATTTAATTCTCAATTACTTTGATTCTTCACTATTTTTATAGTTTCGCATATATGAATTATTATTATCTTTGACACCATTATTATCTATGTGTTTTTTGTGTTATTTTCTTGTTTTTTATTATTTCTTTGATTTTTTCACAACCTTGTTTGTGGGTTAGACCAATTCTTACTCCTTTACATTTGTTAAGTAGTAAAAATATATAACAATTTGAATTGTGAAATTAAAGGTGTCATCAAATTTTGGTTTCGTTTTCGGGGAAGGAGTGTGTGACCCAGAATATCCTAAAAACATAAAAAACACACACACACAAAAATTAGTTTTCAGAATAGTCTTTAAAAACTATTTATCAACAAAAACATGTCAAAAGGTAACATATTAGAGTGCATGTGAAGTAGAGACAATAATGAAAACATAGACCTTATAATCCTATAAATTCATAGAAATCTAAGTGATTTAAATAAGAATTGAAATTTTTAAATGGAACACATAAGTGATAGATATTCCCTATAGGTAATGATATATTTATATAAACTAAAATAGTTAAAAATAATTTAAATATACTTATAATGATTTATTATCAAATTCCTCAACTATTAGGGAATCCTTATTGCATTAGGTTATCCATAGTATCTTGGAACAATGAATTAAAACACTCATAAATCTCACTAATTTTTAATTCATTAGAATGACTTATGAGGACTCTCTTGGATTTATTATATATTATTATAACATTGGGAAATATCTACCTATTCATGGGTTATGTAAATATTATCTCAAAATTAGATTTTTTGTTTTCTATTTAAAAAGAAATTCTTAGAGGTAGTTTCTAAAATTATATGAGATTATATTGGAAACTTTGGAACAAATATATGAATCTTTTATCAAAAAATTATACCCTAAAAGTCTTAAATGAGAGCTTAGAACCAGAATAACTATCTTTTACCTAGATTATGGTGAGGCCTTATAAGAGGCATGATATAGATTTAGAGATATTATTAGGAAATTTCAGAGTTATAAATATCCTTTAACTTTTCTTATGGATTCCTTCTATGGAGGATTTTCACCTTTTATTCAAAACATGGTAGACCAATCTACTATAGGAAACTAAATATATAAAGTAGATTAAGATCTTTTGAAAATAAATAACACAATATCCCTTAACTCAATACACAATGTTTTTAAGAGGGTAAGGGTTTATAAATGAGTGTTCATTAATGGACCAGTGATAGGAATAGAAGCTCAACGTTCTGAAATAATGGACCAACTCCATTACATAATCATTCATAATTAAACTAAAAGTGTGAATAAAATTGTAAGTTAATGTTCCAACCAAATCCATAGAGAGAAATTTAAAAAATGTGGCTTTTTTGGTCAGTCTATAAAATATTATACAAATTTCATAATATCAACCCAACCATTAAAAGAGGAAAATTTGGAAGTTTTTGGTCCTGAATACAGGCTAGAGATGAATACTTTTACAATAATTTTAATCAAGGGTATAAGAACCCCCCCTAATTTATCCTGAATATTGAATGGAATGTTAAAACAAAACCCTCTGTATTTCCATTGTAATCTCTACATGATTTTAAAAATCAACCCTTGGATGAAACCACAAATACCTAAGGGAAATTAAAAGGTATCATACATAAAATATTTAAATTGATGGATGCATAAAATTCCAAAGAATAATCCAAATATGAATCTTAAAATGAAAATTTAGATGTCCGGATGCACAATCTAGAAGTGAAAATGGGAAAATTGTCCATGGGAATGATAAAAACAGATAAGGGTAAGCTTCCTAGAAAAACTAAAATAGACCATACAAAAAATTAAATGACTATCACTACTATAATCTATTTAAATCCCTGTCTAGAGAATATATATGACCATAGAACATCCCAAGATGAAACATTAAATGAACCTGGAAACCAATTTCTAAATTTCCTAAATCATGATATCTAGACTGCCCTAATAAAAATGTTATAAATCCTATTTTTCCCATTAAAATAAGAAAAAAAGTTCAAAAAGTCAATAATAATGAAGGAAAATAATGTGGGGAAGAGATTGAGTGAATTCCTAAAATTATGAAGAATATGTCCCCAAACATCCCTTTTTCTTATATAATTAAGATAAATAACCAAAAACCTAATATTCTTTTGTTTCTTTCGATTTTTAAAAAGTTATACATTAATATCCCATTTTTTAAAAATTTAGTTCAGATTATACCATATCTGAAAATGATTAAAAATAATATTTAAAAAAGAAAAACCTTGAATATTTTTCCATCTAAATTATAATAAAGGTGTGAAATGAATTTTCATTAAATAGAAAACCCTAAAATATTATATATCCATATAGTTTTTTAATTCAATGAACCTTTTGAAATAGTGGGAAATTCAATTTCATTTTTTACCTTAGAGCTTGCCTAGAACTTATCCCTTAATCATTGTTTTTTTAAACTGAGATTGGGAGACATGTTTGCCACAAAACTCATCTTGCAGAAGGCTGATCACTCCATCACAGACCTCATAGAAAGAGTGGATTATTTTATTTTTAGAGTAGGGAAAACATTTTTTATAACTGAATTCCAAATTTTAGACATATATAGTGACATGGAATTACTTATCATTATTAGTATGTCATTGCATCCCACTTTAGGAGTAGTTATAAATGTTGGTAAAAGGAAGTTAAAGTTAATTTTTGGTGAAAAAAATAGTGGATTTTAGTGTTTTTAGTGATCCAAAGTTCCTCCAAAAGATAAATAATGCACCAAAGATGAGCTTCAGGAATTTAAAGATTCATATAATAAATAATAATATAAATTTTTAGGAATAATTGAACAAATTTATTAGAGACCCACACCTATCGAAACCAATATGGGAATTAGTTCATGTAAAGAGAACGATCTATGTGATTTCTATATTGATAATTTTTCTGAGGAAAATATAATTAAACAAAATCTAGAATATAATAATTTTGGTGAGGAAACCAAATTTATAAAAAATATAGAATTTGATTGTGAGGTTCTGTTTAATATGAACAATGGTGAAGAAGTGGCTTGATTTGTCTCCCATTTATTCTCTGAAACATACATTAAATACCTTACACCACCTAGACCCAAGGGTCCACATTTTAGTTAAAAAACCATAATTAAATATAAAACTACCACCTTCTCACCGAAAATATTTATTTTTAGGTGATACATCGTCACTTATAGTTATTATATATGTTGTGTAAAAGGAAACTCAAGAATAAATTTCACTTGGTTTTTTTTATAATGTAAAAAAACTATATCCTGGTCAATAGATTATATCAATGAAATTATTCCTTCATTTTTCATTCATAAGACCCTGTATAACATGATCATAAACCAATAATTTATTTCTAAAGAATGATGAATCCAAATATGATATAATTTATGAGAGAATAAGTAACAAAACTCCTTGATGATTAAATTATCTATTCCATTTATGAATTCCCTTGGGTCATTCCTATCTAAGTAGTTACAAAGAAGGGTGGTTTTACAACTATGACTAATGAACAAATGAACAAATTCATGTTAAAAAATAAAATATTTTAAGCATTTTTATTTATTTTTAGAAGCATAATTTTTCTATAAGAAAATATCACTTTCTTATACCATTAATGGACCAAATACTTGAGATTCTTGACTAGAATGGGTTATTTAATTTTATGGATGTTTATCTTGGTTATAACTAGATCCCTATAGGTCCATAATACTAAGAGAAGGACAAATTCACATTCCCATTTGGTACATTTCCTTACAGTTTAATTCCCTTCAGATAGTGTGGATCCCCGAATACATTAAACATATGTATGATAGAAATTTTTTTAGTCATGATTTAAGGTATTCTTGAGGTATTCATGGAAAAATTTCCATCGAATAAATCCCATATGAGATCTTCCTTGAAAACAATGAACTATATTTGGAAAGGTTTTAAGATACAATGTTGGTTTAAACTGAAAAAAATGATACCACATGGTTACTGAGTGAATTTTTCTTTGTCATAAGGTGTCAAAGTGAGTAATATAGGTGGTAAATTCTATGATATAAGTTAGTCAAAATAATCCCCTCAATAAAATTTCAAATGGTTTTGGAGTTTTCTAGTTCATGTCAGTTTTACCAGAGATTTTTAAAGTATTTCTATAAAATCATAATTAGTCAAGGATAACCCATCAATTTTTTATGAAAAATGATTGGAGTTATTTAACATTATCATGAAAAATATAACCTCCTCACCCATAATCACTAAACTAGATTAGAAAATCCTTTTTTAAAAAATCTATGATGTTTGATGATATTGTTGTAGGGGATGTTTTGGAATAGTGGAAGGAAAATTGACTTTATGTGGTGTATTATTCTATTATATTACTATATTATTCCCAAAATAATTACACTACCACTAATAATGAACATTTGGTAAGGTTTTTTCCCATGAAAATTTTGATAGTACTTGATTGGATCTAAAATTTTAGTTTTCACTGACCATGCTTATGTAATGAACTTATTTCCATAGAAAGATTTTAAACCTAGAATGTTGATATAGATCCTCTAATTATAAAATTTTGATATAGAGACTATATTTATATTATTAACAACACCCAAATGAGGATCAAACATAGATTAATTCCTTCTTCCTAAATGAGAAACTACTTATTGTTTCATTAAAGAAAATTGTTTGGTATATATTTTTTGTATACTTATTTGCTGTTGGAATAATTTCATGGGATGTCACTCAAAATCAGATAAATAAATTCATATGATAACATAATTCATAAATTTGGGATTTCCGTTTTTTTATAAGGTTTATAAATAGAATCCTTAAGGGGTTTATGCCCATGGATGATATGTTTTCCATTTCATAAGGCTTTCAATCCTAACCTTGGGTAGAACACAATGTAAGTGAAATAACATCCCCAAATTGCATCAAGTAGGATTTTATTGGATAACACTTTTCACAGATTCTAGGAGATTAGTATTGGCTCTGATAAATGTTAGAGAATATGTGAAGTTGGGAGAAAATAGAATCCCCCATAAAATGGATTTTTTGAAGTTGATATTTATGCTTGGTGTGGATTATATTCTATGGGACCCTTACCATCCTCCCATGGGAATGATTATATCCTAATAGATATAAAATATGTGTCCAAATGGGTTTAGGTTATGTCTATCCAAAATAATCAAGAAATTTGTGGAGAAAGTTCATCAAAAAGAACATTCTCAGGATTTTTTTGTTCCCATGGCCTCGAACATGGGAGATACTTCAAGAAAATTAAATTCAAAGAATTAATTTAAAAATATTTGTGTGTTCACAAAACTGGTACTAATTACTACCCGGAATCTGGTGGATAGCGTGAGGTTTTAAATAGAGAATTAAAAAAATCTGTAGAAATAATGATTAGCTCAAGGAAGGATTGGTCCTTAATGTTGGATGAAGTATCATGGGCCTATATGACTATATTTAAAACTCCCATAGGAATATATCCTTACAGTTTACTATGTAGGAAAATATTTAATTTATATGTGTTAAATTATCACAAGTTTTATTGGGCAGTTAAATCTGTAAAATTTTATTTCAAGTCTATTGGTAAGAGAATGTTGTTGGAGATGAGTTAATTAGGGGAGATTAGAAGGTATTACTATGAAAATTGTAGGATATACAAAGAGATAACAAAGTCCTATCAGGACTAAATCATTTTAAATAGTGATTTTAACTTTGGAAAAAGTGTTTTTTTATTTAATATTAAATTTCATTTATTTGAAAACTCTAAACTAAGTGGTATAGGACATCCACAATCCTTAGAGTTTTAGTAAATTGAGTTGTGTACATGGTAAGGGAATAAGATAGACCTTTATTATTTAATGGGAAAAGGGTAAATCATTACATTATGTGGTAGACAAAGGTATTTAATACCATCTCTGTACTAGAGGACTATGGTTTCACTATGTAAAAATAAATACTCAAAATTCAGTGCTTCATGAGAGACAAACCGTGATCATATTTTGTGTGAATTCCTTTTCCTATTATTAAATAAAAAATAATGATTCATGGTTATCTTCCATGTTCATTTTTGTGTTCTATATTTTTTAGGATTCTAGATTGGATCAAATTTATTTAAGTCTGGTAAATTAGCATGATAACTTTTCAAAGACACATGTGAGGAAAGAATGACCGCATTAAGGTCAGATTGACTAAATGATGATCAGACATATCGCATGAAGAGAGGATCAACCATGCTAATTTGAGAGACCATAAGACCAAGTGTCTGATTGATCATATGAATATTCTACCAACCGTATGAAGGTAGTCCTTTGACCATAAGGATAAGTGATTGTGCCATTCTCAATTGACCTCAAAAGGGTTGATGCACTATAAGAAGTGGGTCGATCTACCACAAGAAAAAAGATATATGTTGGAATTTTTAGAACCAATTTCCCTTCAAACTCAACATATAGTTTCTCTATTATATTATTTTATTATTAAAATAAACTCCTTACTTGTTTCAACTTGCAGTTAATAAAAAGTAAATAACTCAGAAAATTTGAAAAAAGGAAAAGAGGAAATGTTTCTTTAGATGAACTATAAATTGAGAAAATTATTTAATCAAGGGAGTGGTGTTTTTTAAATTCAAAAATCCTTCTTCTTTTCATTCATTTTATTTCAAAAAGATTAATTTTTATGGATATATTCCTGGGGGATGTGCATGAGTATTCAGTGTTATTAAATACCATCAACTTTTTGAAATTATGTTTGTGTGTGAGAAGGGGGGTCCTTCCATCACATTTTGAACATAACTAGAATAAAACCTATTCTGAAATTTTTAGAGTTATGATTTCCTTTCTCTGTTTAAATAAAAAAATCTCTAAATAATTATAAACTTTACTTAAAATGATGAATATTTTCTAAGCTAGTGTATAAGGATATTAAATATATTTTAATTTTATAATTTCTTGTTGGAATCACTAATATTCTATATATCTCATTTTTATTGAAAAAGTTTTAGGTGAGTCATTCCAAAAAAATTGGAATGAATGTTTTTAAAAAAAATTTGGGAAAAATTATTTGAAACTATTTTAGTAAGCTGTTGTGTTTTATTATCTCCCTTTAAAAAAATTCTTTCACTACTAAATTTCAAAATCCTTTAGAACCAAACTATTTTAAATTATTTATTCCACATTATAAATAAAAATTAGGGACATTTATGATCTTTAAGATTGGTTGATGGATCTTTCACTTTTCTAAACTCTATTCTATTCAACACACATTAAAGTACCCAATAATTTTTCAAATTTTCTATTTAAAAAACTTTTATTTTTTTCAATGGATAAAAATATTCTATGAATTTGGGATTGTTTTGGTACATTGAGTGATTTTTAATTTCTATTCATCCATGGATTCAATGATGGAAAATTATTTTTCCCTGAATTATGAAAAAAATTATTTATTTTTGAAACTTTTGGACTATTTTTTACAAAATTCATTGAATTTAAACTTTTTACTTTTTGTTAAACCATTATGATACACATGTAAATGGGTTATGAAATGAAAATCATAACCTAGATTGAAACTTTTATTCTTTATTCTTATAACTTTTAGATGGTTAACTATTCACTCTTCTTAATTATTATTCTTCACATCCTTCCAGTTATTTTTATATACTTCCTTTAAAATATCTACTTTTTCACATAGAGGTAATGAGGAATTTATATTTTTAGTTGGATGAAAATTCGATTTTTTTAAGTCCATTTATAATTTCCAAAATCAAAAAATCTCATAAATTAGGTTACCATATTTTCACCAAAAAAATTTATTTTCAGTAGGTAAATCATTTTTTACCTAAGAGAATCCATCGTGGAAAAAAAATTTGGAAATCATTTCTTTTTTGGATTTATGGAAATTTCGGTTTTTAAGGTCAATTTTGATCAACTAAATTTGGATAATTGATTTCATGTGAATAAGAAAAACTTTTTGTGTGGTAGAATTTGTTGCAGCTCTTACTGGATATATGATTCGCACATAGTTTATGTGAAATAATGGTTTTTTAAATAATATGTTTTAAAATTGATAATATTTTGAATATTGGTAATTTGGGTAAAAATGATATTCTTATAGTATTTACATGGAACTATGGATTTTTATATGGAATTTTTCAATTGTTCTTGATTTAATTTTATTATGTTTAATGTAAAATATCTTGGCTTGGATTCACTGATTTTTAATTGAAGTACTAATTTTGTAATTTTAAAAAATTTATGGATTCTTGGATAATTATTTCACAATTCTAATATTTATATTTTTTAAAAGTTTCATAAATCTATTTTAGAATTGCGTAGTTGTAAAAAAGTTTATTATAATTTTAAAATTTTAAATTCATGAATTTATTTTACTTTTATGTTAAAATTATATTTTTAATATATTAATTTAATTGTGCTTATTTTATGGATTATATGTAGTATTTTATTAGGGTATGGATATATTCTATGGTGTGGCCAGCCCAACGAACCTAAGGGTGATTAGAAAACTATAATAAAAACCCTAAATTGATCGTGAGTTCATTGGTTATATAATAGATAAGGCTACCACATGTAATGTATGAATCTAAATTGTTAATTGACCATGAGTAGGAATAAATAAAATAATTTTTCAAAACTCTAGCTGTAACAAGAATAGATTTTTTCCCAATATATTGTGGCTGATATTTTATGCAAGGTACAAAAATAAATAAATTCTTGATCGATAATACATGAAAATGTGATCAGTCTGGAATTAAATTCCAACTGTTACCAAGACAATCGAAGACATTGAAACAATGTTTGATTGATGAATAATATATAATATGGAAAAGAATATGATAAATATCTCGACTAAAATGGTTGAGATCAAGACAGATTACAGAAATAGAAACAAATTCCCATTGGAAGTGAACATGCCAAGCTCAATGACACTGATCAACCAGGATGAGATTGATCTCTATGATCTATGCTTCCACTTTTATGATTATAAAATAAAATATAGGAATCAATATTTTATTTTAATGATGAACAAGGTGATATAAGATACAAATTTAGAACTATGAATCTTTAATTTATTAACTAATTGTGATTTAATGTGAGAGCAGATTTATATAATGAAAAACATAGTTGGACCAAGAAGATGTGATAAGTAACTATCAAAGAAACATATTATGAATCCATGTACTCATTCAATATGAGATCCAGTGGTATATTATTTGAAATAAAGTATGAATAGAGATTTAATGACTTTAATGGAGAGGTCGGATTCACCAATGAGACATGATGAGAGTAGAGACTAGCCAAATATGATAATTATAGAAATATGAACATCTTATTACTAAAGATACATCTGGACTTTATGATTTATTCCATATAATTCATGAACATATTAGAGACAATTCAAGAGGATTCAATGTAGATACAAAGTGAGGTTTTTATGTATAACATAATTTCATGATGAGAAGATAATGATTGCAACCAAGATTCTTACAAAATTTGAAATTAAACAAATTTTTTCTAAGGAGTTGTCGATATGGGTTCAAAGTTAATGAAGTGTATCTTATAGTTCCATATAAAACCAATTATGAGAATTAAAGTAATTTCACACTATGAGATTGATTTTTTACCTATAAGGAACATAATCAAAATGTTCCACATGAATGAGTTTCATTTCCTCATCATGTTCTGATATAATTTTTTTGGTTTGATAGAAGCTAGTATCACAATTAGAATGTATTCTAATTATGATTTCCTAATTCACATTTTATGATTAAAAATAGAGAATATAGCTCATTAAGATCAAAAATAAGGAAGGAATAACTTGATTCTTATAAGGGAAGATTAACCAAATAAAGAATACCACATGGGTCTTCTGCATCTATTAAAGAAGCATGGCATAAACCATAAGAAGATAATGATAAATAGTGATGTACTCTATATTTATTCTGGGGATTCAAAGTGACCTGGATGAGTTGACTAAAAATCTTAAGTCATCACACACAAAAAATCAAAATGTGGAAGAACCACACACACATTGATATAGAATCGTTAATTCATCATCTATAATTAGTAACACTTAGATATTTGGGGGAGTAAAGGGGAACCATGTTATACCAGCAACTATAAGAGTAAGAACATGAGCTTATCAATAGATAATCCTCTTCACTTTTCTTTATTTCATTTTATTTTTATTAATTCAATATTATATATTTTTTATTTGAAATTTATTTTTAGCAAAAAAAATTATTGGGGGAAATAAACTATTCATTGTTTTTTATTTATAATTTGTTCCCTCATATTAATTATTGGGCCTATATTATTTTACCTTATATTATAGTAAATTTTCATGAAAATATCAAATTATAAATCCATTTTATTCTAATTACAATTTCAACTATTAAGAAAAAAATTCAAAATATATTGACAAGAGATTTTTTAATCAATGAATGGAACACTAATATTAATGACACGTTGATCTTGGTGGGGAATGTTTCTTAATTTTTACTTCTTAATAATACTTAAATATTTATAAATGGCTAGGCATTACTAGTATATAGACATCCCCTTTGAAATTTTGGTTTGCATTCATTTTTGAAATGGACCTCTCGTACAATATTTCTCTTTGAATGATGTATTATCATTTTCAAAGTTAGACAGTTGGAGTTTCACCTAAATCATTCATTATTGTTTACTTCTATTTATTGTTGGATTTTATTTCATTCTTAATTTCATTATTACTTCACTATTATTACATCATTATTTTTACACATTTCCATTATGATTCACACCATTTCTTTCTTCTTGTTTGTAGTTTCATTTTCTTGAGTTTTTTTGGTTTCATTTATTTTTCACAACCTTCCTTATGGGTATGACCCCTTCTAACTAATTTACTACTGTTTTATATGGAAATATAAATAAAATTTTTACTTTTTCAAAAATATACCTTGTTACATACCTTTATCACAAAAAACATCTAATTTTCTTCGTATATACACATCGATAACAAATACAACCACAAAAATCACTCCCTAAAATTTCTAAGTCCCAAGGGTTAAAAAATATCTCTCTTTGGTTTTTTTGAATACCCAGGTAAAAAAATAATTTATTAAGTCAATGAATGTATCCCCCTTATGACTAAAAATTAATTTTTCTTATTAAAATAGACCCCCTTTTAAGGGTTGAGAGATAACCCATCAGGACATCATGGTCATAAAACAACAACCAATCCCCATTGACCTAATGTCCATGGCCAAAAACATCAATATTCATGTTTTCGTAGAGAATACCAACCCAGCATCAATGTCTAAGGGAAAATATTTACTCATTCCCTTTTCATAATTGAGTTTTTTATGTCCTTCCCATTATTATCCCTTTTCCTTTATTCTATTAGAATCTTGAGAGAGAAAAACATTAGGGAAAAATATTTAAGAGAAATAAAATTTGAACTTCTCGAAAGAATTATAGCATCATATTCTTCTCAACAATGAGTCATCCACTAATAAACTCTAAGACATCATGGGAAAACCTGATGTAGAAAACAATAGTGAAAATTGTAAGCATCAAAGCACTCCGTAATCTATTTATAATTTGATAAAAAACATTATTTTCTCTAACGTACTATTTTTGGTTGTCATGATAATCACTTATATCAAACTCAATAAAAAAATTAAAAAAATTACACATAAAATAGGTTTCTCACAATTTCAAGTTACCTTAATTTTTTGTATTAATTAATCTATCTCTCAATTTTGTTTCAATTTCAATCCTCTTATTGGGATAGGAAAATATGTTCATCATACCTCAATGATGATAATCATTAATCCAACATACATGATTTTACAAGAAACAATGAATCTCTAATAGGTTCTTCATCTTCATCATCACCCTTCGAGGTACTCTCTTCAATATACTTCATCATAGGTATTTTTTATTAAATAATATTCTCAATTAATCAAGGATACCAATTATGTAAATATTATAATTTTCACATATAAATTGATGTGTTTTAATGAGGTAGATTTATATATGTTGGATAAATTCATGAATTTTATAAAGAATTCATTTCTTCAGTTCTCCCCCTTAATACATGAATCACCTCTAATTCCTTACAAATAATAATAAAAATAATATATACGCGGAAATAATGTGGATTCTACCATTGATTAATAGTTAGATAAATAAGGATGAAATGTATTACTCATACCAGAAAATCATTTATTTATAGTTTTATATTTCTTGATGATTTCACCCTTGATTATACAAATATTAAATTCTATGGGTA
This sequence comes from Viscum album, assembly GCA_963277665.1. Taxonomy (NCBI): domain Eukaryota; kingdom Viridiplantae; phylum Streptophyta; class Magnoliopsida; order Santalales; family Viscaceae; genus Viscum; species Viscum album. The sequence continues at coordinate 1,833,699,535 of OY728151.1, forward strand.
GAATGGTTTTCTTGATCACTTCTACATTTATCTCAGATAGAATAGGATTCTTCACAATAGTAATTAAAGAACTTTTAGTCTCTTGTTATTATTCTATCTACCTATTCAATTCCAATTAATGTTCTATATATTTAAGAATTATTTAGGAACATGAAAAATAATATTCTTTTGTATGAAATCCTTATTTATAGTAACATTTTTAACACAATTATTCATAGGTTTAATCTATTAATATTTCAATATGTCCTCTTTTCCATGTAACCAGGTCATGTATTTTTTTTCTGTATGCTCAATCAATTTACACCATCTAGACACATTTTAAGAAAAATTATAATTATGATTTTGGGAAAAAATATCATGAAATTAAATTTTTCTTCTTAGATGTCTTGTACGAAGATAATAATTGTATTCTTCTCATGGATTGATTTCTTATTTATCATTATCTAGATCCCTATATCCCTAATTTTCAAGTCTAATTTAAAATGATGCATGATGTAGCATTTTTGGCCATTTTAGAAGCATATTTTCTCTATTTATGTGACATTATATTCATATTTATGTACTAAATTATTGGTATTAGACTCCTTGGTAGTATTCTTCTATTTCTGACCTAAGGAAGACATGTATGATTTTTTACTTATTCCCATTTCATTAAGGACTTCTATCCTTAGTTGAATATGAGTTTTTCCTAATTGATATATACCTACACTCTTAATATTTATGAACACATTTTTTTAATAATAATTGAATATTTCAATAAATTTATATTTTTTCATGGATAATAGATTGACTATTTTCTGTGAACCTTGATTTAGAACAACAATATTCCCATTATCATCACATTTTTCAACTAAATAAATGTATTCTATATTTTTTCAAACATTTAAATATTGTTCCATTATTCTATAGGTTTTTTTTCAAACATCTAATTGGTCTTATAGTATCCAATAAATATTATTCTTTTTATTTTAGATCCAATGTAACATCCTATTCATTTCTTTTAAGTAACTCCATTGGTCCATGCTGTTTTATTTCATTTTAGAATGGGTTAGGGGCATTTTATCCTATTTAGAAACCCTTTTGGATTTATTTAATAAAGTATTTGAAATTAAAATATAATAATTTTTTATTATAATTTTACCCTTAAGAATGGCATGGGGTCTTCATAAGGGTAAAGTCCTTCTACCTTTACACTGGTTGATTTTAAGGTGTTTGTAAATGTAATACCTATTTTTAAAGGGTTACATAAGGGTAAAAACCCACTGTGTAAAGTTAATGGTGAAATTATATGCATTGCATAAGGGTAAAGTGGATTTTATATGCGTTGTGTAAGGGTATATTAACTATTTAATGGTATATCATATTCTCGATGGGTTATGTAAGGGTAACCCGAACACTACATAAGGGTATTACGTAATTGTGTTGACCTATAAATGGTATTGTGTAAGGGTATAGCTTAATTTAATAAGGGTAACTATTATTTTTCAATGGTTGTGTAAGGGTAACATAGTCATCATGAAATAGAAGATTGTAGTTGTGTAAGGGTAACCCCTAATTTCTAAAGGATGTGTAAGGGTAATTTAGGTGCAACATAAGACAATTATGGGAAATTGAGCTTCATGAGGGAAAATACCCTTACCCTTACATGAAAACTATGAGTTGTGTAATGGTAAACAAATTTATGCTTCTGCATCTCACTTTTTGAGTATTTGTTTATTGTATCTTCCCCAGTTCACCCAATAATGTCCTTTAACAACCTTAAAGAGTTGAAATTGAGAATCCTTTATTTTACCTTTTCAATTGTTATACCTACTTTTAAATGATTTTAAACCTTTCACATTAAAAAATAAGTTGAAAATATAAAATTAAATAATGTGTTAATTCATGGTTTTAATTTTCAAACCAGAATACCTACTATATTTTTTAAAATATCTAACCCTATGTTACTTCATTTTCGACTATTCTATTGATTGGATTTTAGGAAATCTATCCATTGGGTGATCGATATAAGAGTTTTTTTATTTTTTCCCATCGATCATGGAGTATGGATCCTCTCATATTCCTTCATATTAATCCATCATTTGGGTTTTTCAATTTTGTTAAAATGGTGGTTGATTTCTCCAAGAAATATCTATTATCTAAAACCTTCATTACTTATAAATTTTAAATTTGTTTTTTAATCAAAATCAAAATATTGATTTGAAATATTGATAAATGCTTTCGAAATTCCATGGTCTATGTGATGAAAAACCTTGATAGTGGATTTTGAAAAATAATTGTAGATTATTAGAAAATTTTCATGGATAAGAAATGATGATTCATTATAGGATTTTGATGAAATGACAAGGAATTAAATTTTTTATTATTTGAAATGAGGAAATTGATGAGTTCTAATAGAAACAATTTTATGTTGGTTTTTGAAATAAAATGCATGATTTTTTGATAAAAACTATTGATGTTTATTTTTGAATAACAGGCATGTTTATTTTATGAAAACCCATTGATATTGGTTTTTGGAAATAAATTAATTTTTTGAAACATGATCATGGGTATGTTTGTAATTATTATTAGAATGAATTGTGTATGATTTAATGGAATGATATCCCCAAAAATGTTTGATTCAACTTGAATCACATGAGAGTCTTGTTAGTTATGTGGGAATAAAACATGATGGGAATGTATTAGTACTACCTAGTATGTCCTTAGGGATATTATTCTATTCAACCTTAGGGGTGTTCCTTTATTCAATAGATATATTATTTCTTAGAGATATTCTATTATTAATCTTTAGGTATGTTATTATTTCCCCAATATTATGAATATTTTCCATGGATTAGGCCGAGTAATGGGTACACACCGAGAGTTGTACATTACTAATAGGTGTGAGAGTCCTAATTAAGACCTAGTCTTGGTTCTCTTAGCCATGGTTCTATAATTTATTACATAACTATTATAAATTATTTGAACATGACTATGTTTTAAAATATTTTACTCATGTATGTTTTGATGGAAATTTTCATGTATTCATATTTTGATAATAAGTTATATACATTCCTTATTTGATAGAAATGACTAATTGTACCCATTTTTTATTATCCATAAAAATGTTTTGAAAAGAATTTTTTATAATAATTATTGAAATATTTATGTTCCATGTTTTATAACATATTATACATAATTAGTTTATTTTATATGGAATTGCTTATGAAATGTTTGGGGAAATATTTTTGGTCTTTGTTTCTCCCACCTAGAAATTTACTTTGGATGTTTGTAGAATTTATTATGACATGTTACATAAAGGGGAAGGTGCATCTTGGAGGTAGAAGGTGTTCTTGATAAAGGGACCTTGGGAGTTAGGGATGGCAGGCAGAGTGTGTATTCTACTTGTTTTAAAGAGTTTCTATAGTAACATTATCATTGACACAAGATATTTGGTTTGATGATTTGTCAACCTTTTGGGGTATTACTCTTGATATTTATATCAACATACCATCGATTTATGTTTTCCATCCAAATTTTTCATTTTTTTGGTTATCCTTGTTGCTAAATTTTTCCCTATTGATGTTTCTTTATTCCCAAACACTAGTCTTTAGTCCATGTGAATTGCAACACTCTTTGGGAAATTTCAAGGTTTGTTCAAGTACCTTTTCAGTGGTTTATCTAGGTAGGTTCATGGAAAATTATTATAAGAGGAGTTAAATCCTCTTATTTGATATTGGTAAACAGTTTGGGATGCCTTGGTAGATAGGAAGCAAGGTTTTTGTAACTTAAGGGGTACGTAGCAAGTGAGTTTAAAGCTTTATGTAATCATAATTATCCTTAATTTACAATGGGTTTTTGGGAAAATTAGTCTTTTAGATAATATTATGATATTATTATAGAAATTTACCTTGATTTATCTATGTTTTGTATATCTTTGTTGAATTATTATTAATATATTTGATGATATCATGTCTCTTAACTGACATTTTCATTATTACCTGTTGATAATATGTAGTACCATGACCCCAATAAGTTATTTGAATAGACCTCGTGAGGTATTTTCTAATAAACCATTGTAAGAGAACCCACCAATTTATTAGCAACTTTTTTATGATTTCATGCATACATTCCAAGATATGGTCCAGGTAACTGACATACTTCTGCTCAGCCTATGAAGGTTGTACATAGAAAATGGAAGAGATCATGCTCAGGATTTTCTTATTCTGAATCTATCATTCTTCCAGGGTACAAATGATCCTTAAGAGTTTAAGTATTTGTTATAGAAATTTTAGAATATCTTTTAGTTCTTATATATTCCTAACTATGTTATGGTGAAATGTACTACCTTCAATATTAAAGGGACTATAAGGAGGTAGTGGGAATCAATAGTTCAGATGGGGAAAGAATGTGAGCTTGGAGTGGAAATAATTCAACTCTATTTTCATGGAAAATATATATTTAGAAATAATGGTATTGGATAAATCAATAATGTTCCTTAAACTTGATAATAATAATCAAACTATGATTCAATATACAAACAACATAGCTAATATTTTTCAATTTTCACCTAAGTTGGTATCGAATGAGAAGTAGAAAGCCTAAATATTTCAAATGGTTCTTCGAATTAATATAAAATATAATATTTTCTGGATGAATATTACCTCATATAAATATGTTCTAGATAGGGATTTTATGGTGGAACTTGACCTGACAAGAATTTCATAATTGAGGGGATTTCCTTCTACTCCTAGTGGTAGTTTCAGTAGTCCCTTTTTGTGGAAAAAGAAGCATGATGGGTTTCTTGTAGAAAAAAATGTTAATGTATCTCAACATTATACATCCCCTAAATCTTCCATAGTGTCTATAAAAATCCATTTTAACTACTTTTAGTGTCGAAAGTTTGGACATAGAGAGTGTACTTGTATGGAGGCACCAAGAATTTAGAGCTCTTGTTGACACTCAGGTCACTTGCTAATGTTTTTCTATATATTCACCACTCCACATAGTAGTATAGGATTGAAATTACTAGGATGATATATAGAATAGTTAAATTTTCAAGAAAAAATGGGTTCTATCCATAGGAATTAGTAATAAATCTTCTTTATGTAGTGGATGAGTCTCTAGTCGAAGCTGATGCGGGTTCTATAATTGTGAGAGGAACCATTTCTGTTTCATATTCTTTAGTTACTACTCTATTTGATATTAGTGCCTCTCATTACTTCATATGTATCTATATTATGGAATTATTTAATCTTATAGTGTATCTAATTCCTTAGGGTATAGATATTCCTATGCCTCTTAGGATGAATAGAGAGAGAGTTATCTGATTCCCTTCTTATTCTTTAACTTTATTAGAATTGAAGATTGTGCATTTTTTGTTTTGATAATTAATCCTTTGTATGTAATTATTATGATGGATTGTCTAATCACTAAAAAATATCATATCAATTAATTTCTTTGATGATATTTATTTACTATACATGATTGGGTGTATCATTTCTTTCCTGGAGAATGGAAATTGAGGTAGAGTTGATTTGGACCTCCTTCTCAAGAATTGGGTAGGAAGATATCTATGTTTTTGTAGAACTGGATTATTTATATTCATTTAGTGATCTCCCTATAGTATTTATTGAGTTTTTTATGTTTTTATATCAAACTATCTTGGTTTACCACATGCAAGGGATTAGGAATTTTCTATCAACTTGGTAGTAGGTACCCACCCTATTTCTATTCCAACGTAACATATGGAACTAGTTAAACTAAATGAGTTAAAATTTCAGTTGGATGATCTATTTTTCAAATGATTCATTCTCCTTAGTTTTTGTTCATGGGGAGAACCATTACTCTTCAACAAGAAGATCAGGTTAACCCTCTACCTTTGTTTTGACTATATAAAGATCAATAAAGACACAGTCAAGGAAAAATATTTTTTCCTGAATTGGTGATTTGTTTGAATAGTTGAAAGGTGTGAATTGTTTCTCAAAGATTGATATCCATTCTGTTAATCACCATCTTAGTATTGAGGAGTTTGATATCTCTAGGACTACCTTTAGGATTACGTACGACTATTATGGGTATTTTATTATGTCTTTTGGTCCAACCAATGCTCTGGTGGTGTTCATGGAATTGAAGAGCATGATTTTCCAGGAGCACATTGATGCTATTATGGTGGTATTTTTTGAATAAATCTTGGTTTTATATAATACCAAGGAGTACCATGTTCATTATCTATGATCAATTCTAGATATCATGGAGAAATACATATTTTATGCTAACAATGTCTAAATGAAACTTCGAGATGCGGGAAGTAAAATTCATGTGACACGTGGGTTTTGATCAATAAATTTTAGTTTACATTGAAAAGGGGAAAGATTTTATTATCTTGTAGGATCCATGAAATTTATTTTATATTCAAATATTCAAGGGGTTGATAGGATATTATCTTTGTTTTTTAAATATTTATCTAAGTTGGATCCTCTGATGAAAGATCTTACTTGGAAGGGGGTAAAGTTTTAATGGGATTCAATATGTATTGATTATTTAATGATTCAAATAATTAGTTGACATAATATCTTATTTTAAATCTTCTAAAATTTAGTAAGGTCTATGTGGTGTTCTATGATGCATCATGTTCTGGTTTGGGTTGCATTCTTATACAAGGTTATCATGTTTTGGCTGGTGGTTATCATCTTCTTAATAATTTTGTAAATATTTACCCCACTCATAATCTCTAACTTGCATCATTAATGAATTATTTGAATATTTAAAAGTATTTATTTTTTAGAAAAAGTTTCACCATCTACTCTGATCATAAAATTTTGAGTTATATCTTCTCTTAATGTGATTTAAATATTTAATAGAGATTGTGGTTTGAGTACATACAATATTTCATTTTTTATATTTCCAACACTCCAAGTAAGGTTAATGTCGTTGGTGATCCTTAAATTAAGACAGTTCCATCCTAGACCATGAAATAATCTTCTAAGGAGTGTAATTTGAAATACCTCTTTGCTTTTTAGTATTTGGGAGTCTAGAAAGAGTATACAGAAGTTGTCTTGTCATTTTTTTTATATCCTCACTTATCAAGATGATTATTTAGTAATATAATCTCTATGAATAGTTCTAAGGAATTTTATATTCTTTATATGGTGGCGAGATTATCAATGGGTGGTCTATATATTTAGAGAGTATCAAATTATTTTGGATCCAATTTGTTATTATTATACCTTTGAGGAAGGTTGTGGTGGGGTATTTCAATAATTCCATATGGGAAGTACAACTTTTCACCACAAATATTTTTTATGATATTTGGATACATTTTTATTGGATAGGTATGAAATATGACATTGTTGTGTCCGTCTCATAATGTTATATGTTCCAACAGGTCAAGGCTGAATATCAGAATCCATTACTCTGTCACCTTCCAGTGTTGACTTGTAAGTGGATAAGATTATGAGTTACTTCATGGTTGGGTTTCCACATACCCTTTTATGAAATAATAAGATATGGGAGGTGATTGAGAGGTTGAAAAAAATATCACTTTATTCTAATTCATTATACGAACAATGTTGAGGAAATAGGAAACATGGATATCCAAGATATCATTAGGTTTCATGGAGTTACATTTGATATCATTTCCAATAGGTATCCCCAGTTTAGTTATTGTTTTTTAGGGGCCTCTAGGAGGAAATGGGGGCTGATAAAAATTTGAGAAAAAATTACCACCCTCAAATAGATGGTTAGATGGAGTGATATATTTAGATTCTTTATGATATGTTAAGTACTTGAATCCTTGACTTTAGAGGAGCTTGGTACAAAAATTTGAGACTGGTTCATTTTTCCTTTAATAACAGCTACCATATCTCTATCAAGATCCCACCCTTTGGGCCTTATATGGGTAACCATGTATATTACCACTTTGTTGTTCAGAGTTCGGTGGATCATTCCTAGTGGGAACTAGTTTGGTCTATGAGATAAAAAAAATAGTTCATTCTTCATTTAATGGTAACAATAAATATAAATTATAAATCCTATTTTTATTATCATCAATAACAATTATATTTTTAAGTTTTTAACCTAGTTTTTTTCAAATTTTCACCTCAGTTAGGTCACTCATATCTTAGAAAATAGGAATTGTTAGAACTGAGATATTTAGGATTGTTTGACGTTTTTTAGAAGATTAGAACAGTATATTATAATTTTTATTTTCCACTATATATTTAATCAATCCAGAACATGCTTCATGCTTCAAAACTCATAAAGTATCTCTATGACTCGTCTCATGTCATGATATGAGAGTATACAGATGTGGAACCTGATATATTTGTGATGGTGCAGCTGATTCAAATAGTTTATTCTAAGATAAAGGTTAGTCATGGGAAATCCATACCCATGTCATGGATTCTATGTAAACATTTTTCAAATTAACATGAAATGTGGGATCCTAAGAAAACTATGAGAGAACATTGGATTAATCTCATTGTCATAGAGTCTTCTTGATAGTATTTTTAGGAGAATAAATCATTTATAATGGGAGAATATTTACAACACAATGCCTTATTTCTTCTACGTTGTTTGGATCAGTATGTTCTCTTTTGATTTTGGATGGTATAGATACCTTATATTCTCTTTAGAAACCCTTTTGGTTTTATTTAATAAATTATATTAAATAATGAAATTAATAATTAATAATTTTATTTTTACCTTTACACAGGGCATGGGGTCTACATTAGGGTAAAGTCCTCCTACCTTTAGGTATGTGAATTTGAGACAGTTGGGTAAAGTTAATCCCTATTTTTTAAAGGGTTGTTTAAGGGGGAAACCTAATTTATAAAGTTAATGTGAAATTATAGATTTCATGTATGGGTAGAATGCCTTTTATATGTGTTGCATAGTGGTAGAGAGGTAGCATTAGGGTAGAGTGCCTTATATATGGGTTACATAAGGGTAACCCTGGCACTATGTAAGGGTTTTATGAAAGGGTATTCACTCATATAAGGGTATTTGATAATGTTAAACCATAATTTTATAATGTTAATCCTTAATTTTGAAAGGTTTTGAAAGGGAAACTTGGTCATCATGTAAGGGAAGATTGGAGTTCGGTAAGGGAAATTCCGGATTTCTAAAGGACACTTTTGGGTAATCCAGGATATGTATCATAGTATTTTGTGTGAGTAAAGTATGTAAAGGTAAATCCTATTAACCATATGTGATATAACAAATATTCTTAAGGTAAAACCATGATATACTTATGCAACATGTTTTTTGAGTAAAATTGTTTTTTCCATTTTCATTTCCCCATCTCACCCAGTAACACTCTTTAGTAACCTTAATGACCTAAAAATGAGAATAATTTATTTTAATCTTTTAATTTCTGTAACTCATATTTTAAATTATTTTAAATTTTCACATTTAAGATTAATTTAAAAATGGAAAATTTAATAATGTTTTAATTTGGTGTTTTCTTTTGCAAACCAGAATGCCTGTAGTATTTTTAAAAATAGTTGAACATGGGTTACTTTATTTTTGGTAATCCTCTTGAGATAAATTTTGGATATATAGATAGTGGGTGATAGATATAAGAATGTTTTTTTTCAATTCAATTTTGGGGTGTGGATACCCTCTTGTTCCATCTAGAAGATCCCCCATTAAGGTTTTTCATTTTTATTAATATGGTAGGTGATTTCATAAGACAATATCTATTATCTGAAACCTTCATTGCATATATATTTTTTAAAAAATATCCAATAAATTTATAAATATTGATTTGAAATATTGATAAATGGTTCGGAAATAGCATGTTGTGTGTGAGGAAAACCATTGGCAGTAGCTTTGAAAATTAATTATTGATTTTTGGAAAAATGTTCTTGAATTAGAAATGAAATATCATAAAAGTATTTTGATTAAATGAAATAGGATGAGATATTTTATGATTTTAAATTTGATAATTAATGAGTTTATAAGAACTCATATCTTATTTTTAGGTATCGATCTTGTTTCCAGGTTTTTTAAGTAAAAAGGAAGAACAAATGATTTTCAAAGTACAGGATGTGTACTTCTGTGTACACATCGTGTACCGAGATTTCTATGTACAACCGTGTTTTGACCGTGTAATAGCCAAGTACATGGTCATGTGGTGACCTGGTATACCCGCTTAATTTGGGGTCGGTTGAGGCTAATATATGGTGTATAGGTTTAATGAACACGCTGTGTACTTTTCTTTTTATTTGATATATTATAGTGGGGGTAGGTATCATGAATGGAAAAACATTATTCTTCTCATGTTTTGTATAAGATCACTCGAAAATGATGGAAAAAGTTTGATCTCCCGATTCTCTTTTCGATCTACTATTGGGACATCGTCGGGTGCATTGTAATTGCACCAGTGAGTTCTCAAAACCTCTTGAGCCCTTCTTCATAATTCATCCTCTCTTGTGAGTTATTCAAGGTTGGTCTTTTTCAACATTTTATAGATCTAAACTAATCTATGATGATTCAAGGTTCGACATTCAATTATATCAATTTTACCACATCGAGGTTGGTGGTTTGTGCCTTTCGTTTTTTGCCTTTGGGTTATATATGCAAAAAGTGTTCCATGCCCACATTTTAGGTATTTCTTGATTTGGAATTTAACTATGTTATTTACCTTATATGGTTTTATTGATTGATAAAGTGTTGTTTCTTATGCATAAGGCTATATAGCTTTTATAAGGGACACCCAATTGATGTGGTTCCCCTAGATTGATTGTTTGTGGTCATTTGGTCCAGGTTTTTTATTAGGCATACCTTGTTTTCCATTCCTTGTTTGATTAGGATGGAGTTTCATTGATTAAATGAAATTATTATGATATGAATTTTTAATTTTTAGCCATGTTGTGGTTTTAGATTACATGAGCTACTTTGATATTATATGTGCACTATTTTTTCAAAATGATTCTGAGAGACTTGGAGTAGGAACACTGAGGTGACTTCTAGATTATTTTCATCGATATGAAATGTGCACTATTTTTTCCAATGGACCAAAAGATCCTTGTAATAGGAAGATTAAGGGGACTTCCAGATTATATACACAGGACTGTGAGAGCCTGGGTGTAGATGATTGACCAGAAGGGAATAGATTATGTGTGTTCTCCTAAGGGTCATTATTTAATGAATTGATTTTATGTGGTGACAAAGGGGTTGGACTGTGAGATCTTTCCCAATGGGTCTTTATATATTTAATGATTCTATGTGGGACTAAGGGGGTTAGACTATGAGATCTTTCCCTGAGGGTATTTTGTGAATACTTGAATGAATTTTATGCTTCTTCCAAGATAAAGCACAAGATTGTATTTGGTCTTACCAAATTGTTTAGATGGTCTTATGAGATGTCTATTTTGGTTACTTCACACAGGGTATATAGATATTAGGCTAGATCTAGGGTTACCCGATTTAATGTGTGAATAATAAATGTTAAATTAATGTAATTGGGAACTATCAGATTGTTTAGTTTTGAGTAGTTCCTAGTTTATTGATTCATTCTTTCATATTACCTGCTATATATATTCACGGACAGTTAAGAATAAATATTTTGGTGGTTTACTATTGGAATTTTCCTCACACCATGTTTGGGTCATGCTTTTGGACCCAAACAAATTATATGATTGCAGGTATATATAAGGAAAAGTTCCCTTCTTCATCAGGTACTTGATTTTTGTTGGATCTAGAGAGCATGGGACTAAGATTAGGCTTTTGATGATGTTGGAGTTTACATGATTTTCATTTGTATTGAATTTTATTATATTTCTAGCTTTGGGACCTTTTTTTGTTTCTTTCCTAGACACATGTGGCATGCATTAGTTATATATATGCCCCAGTTGTTTTAATACTATTAGTCTTATAATTTTTACTTCTGTTGTTTATTGATTAATTCTATTTTGTATACTCTTCTAATGAGGGAACTGTTTCCCCATTTTCAAAACTAGGCCCTCACTGCTAGTCGGTAGCCTCTGGAGTTTGGGGAAATGTGCTTGAGGTCATGTGACCAACCAGGTATGGGTCACCATTAGGTGGAACCTAGAACCTAGGACATTACAAAGTGGTATCAAACGGGTAGATTTTCTTTTCTAGTTTGTATTACTATTTTGTGACATTACAAAGGGATATGAAAGAAATAGAGTTTTTTAATTAGTTGTTCCAAGGAGTAGTTATCTCATGAATAGGGAAAAGGCAAATTAACTCGAATTGAAATGTATTTTTTTTTTGGATTTTCAACTATTACGGTTGACTCGATTTCACCATTTGGTGATACACTTGTTTTGTTCTATTGGTATTGATATCATTGTGTCTCTATTTTGTTGAAAAACGATGAGATCAGGGTATTCCATCTCAGGCATCATATAGGCACATGTTATAAATCCCATGCCATGCATTCTTGCCATGACATTTAGGGAGAATTACCCCTTGCATGTTGTTATGATAGATGTTGTGCTAGATATGTATGTTGTTGTGATAGATTTCATGATATAAATTCCTAGTATTTTGATAGGGTATTGGTATATGTAAAGTTTCATTTGGATGGACACCAATATTTAGTCCCTAAGGTGTTATGGGCCCTCTTAGATTAGAATTTTTGGGATCGTGTTAGAACTTTAATTTAATTATGTTAAGATATAATAAGAATAATGATTCCAAATTTTGATTCTCGAGGAGTATGGGTTCTAACGGATCAGAAAGTGTCATGCCATGGCCAAATTTAAATATTTTGGGGGTTTCAAAGAAGTTTTAGAGGCTTACTATCCAGAAAACCAAGAAAAAACGATGTGTGATTATATGAACACACACCATGTGTTCTTCTATTCTAGAATAAATGACTTTTCTTAAGTACAAAATATGTACCGTATGTACACGTCATGTAGTTTTTGACCGTGTTACTGACTGTGTGAGCAGAGACCCAAGGTCGGTAAACTTTTGGTAGAACATGTCGTTTATTGTGATTACACACCGTGTTGTAATCAATCGTATATTTGACCGTGTGACTAATGAAATGGGTGGATGGAACTTGTGTTATAAACAATGTTTCTAGAGTGTGCACTTAGTGTAGTTTTACACCAGCAGAACCCTGTAGTTCTAGACATGTAGAAGTACCTGGGTAGGAGGGAATATTTACGTACACACCGTGTCTCGGAAAGAACACACCATGTGTATGGGGTGTTACATGACCAAGTTGGAAGTGGTACATTCCCATGATAAGGCTTAAGGGAACACACCATTTAGTGGTTCTACATGCTGTGTAACCCACTTATGAAAAAACTAAATTCTTTCCTACAACTATTCCATTCTTGGACTTCTGAGTTGCAGTTCCGTTAATCTTGTAATGAGGTGCATTCTTGACCTTGCAGTGTCATTCCACCAAGACATCCTCTGATTGTACGTCAAGTATAGGGTGATGATAAAATAATAGAAATGGTAGATCAAGTACTACCATAATATCCTCTTGTCATGCATGTCTTGGAACCAGCTATTATACCTAACTCACGTGATGATGCACAGTTCCATGAAGGATTTATGAGGATGATGCATACCTTTCAAGGAGCACCACATCCTACCCTGACTAGTGTATATTTTATGTGGGTGTTCTATCAGCAGCATACTCCCAAATTTATGGGGATAGAGGACCATAGGCTATAGAGTCATTGATGGAGGCCATGATTTCTATCTTCGATCATTTAGAGACGCCTCCTGAGAGGAGGGTGAAGATCGGGACTTACATGCTATGAGATTCCACCAAGAGATGGTGGGATATTATTTCACAAATAGGTAATCACCATAATATGGCTTGGAGAGAGTTTAAGAGGAACATCTATGATTACTTCTACCCAGATACATTGAGGGAAAACCGATCCTATGAGTTCATGCATTTTGAGTAAGTCACTCTTTCAGTAATGGATTACTCTTCTCGCTTTATAGAGCTTCGGTGCTTCGCAACTATTCTAGAGGGTGAAGAGTAATCACTGGATAGGCAATTTGAGGATGGTCTTAGGTATTACATTTGATCACTTGTGAATATTTTTAGGTTGACATTGGTAACTGCTATAGTAAACTAGGAACTGATTACAAAGTGCGATCTAAGAGATTTTGGAGTGGTTATCTAGGGTGGTTCATCATCCAAGGCAAGTAATCCTTCAACTAATAGCTGGAAGCATTGTAGGGAGATTCTTTGCAGTTATTATAGTAGTGGGGATGTGTCTATAGGTATCCAAGTGAGGTGCTACCAGTGCTGGAAGAGTGGGAGCATGAGACTGTAGTGCCTAATAGACCTATGTGAGTGCCGATCTTGCCACAATATGGGCCGTCTTCAGCATTTTTGTAGGATGTTATCACCAGAAGATAGTGAGTGGGGATCTGTTATGACTCCATGTATATAATTGGGGCCACCAATTCCTCATCAGTCAGGGAACTAGAGGTTTTTAGGCCATTCAGGCCAATGAATTGGGCTTGGATGTGGAAGCCAGAAAACAAGTTTTCAAAGATAGTAGGGTGGATCATCTCAGTGTATCTAGGCAGGGTCAGAGGACCATGGTAGAGGTCAGAATTTTACGATGGAGTGGAACCAGTATGAGAAACATCCTAGAACCTCTATGGATAGAGCTACGATTCTAGTTGTCTCGGTTTTAGCTTTTTATTTTTTTGATACTGGGGTTTCTCATAGTTTTATATTTGTTTCCATTGTGGAGACCCTTGGGCTCTGTATCTTTACATTTGATGGTGTTATGATGTTAAACACTCTGTTGGGGATTAGGATGGCTAGTGTATATCAGTTCAAGGAGTGACCTCTTAAGGTGGGCTAGTGTCACTACTTATGGGACCGCTATGTCTTAGATATGATCGGCTTCGATGTAATTCTCATAATGGACTGCATGGTCTCTTTTAGGCCTTTGTTTACTACTATCTCTATAGGGTGAGTTTTACATCACCAAAGAGAAGACCTTTTCTATACAAGGCAGAATGGGATGTCCAAGAAAGAAGAGGTGGACTTGAGCATTGTATGTTGGGGGGAATCATAACCTATATTGCTATTTTATATCTGGATGACTTGGGGACTTCACATATTGAATTTCCTCCAGTAGTGGATCATTTTAGATATGACTTTATAAATGAATTTTTAGTTTTACCTCCAGAGGGAGAGGTGTATTTCTCTATTGATCTTGTATTAGGAGTATCACAAGTGTCCATTCCACCTTATATAATGGCTACACCAGATTTACAGGAGATTAAGAAGTAGTTATAGGAGTTTCATGCGAAGGTTTTCATCTGACCCAGTACTTCTCCTTCGGGTTTTTCGGTCCTTTTGTGAATAAGGAAGATGGTTCCCTCCTAAATTAGGTAGATTATCCTAAACTGAACCAGTTGACGGTCAAGAATTGATATCCCTTAATAAGTATTGATGATATATTTGAATAGATTTGAGGATCCCGGGTGTTCTCTATGATTAACTTCAAATCAGGTTATCATCATTTTCACATTAGACCATTAGATATACCACTTACTACCTTTTGCAGCAGATATGGTCTATAAGAGTACTTATTTATGTTGTTCAGTCTCACAAATGCACGAGAATTTTTCATGGAACTGATGAACTGAGTGTTCCATCCTTACTTCAATTCATTGTTGGTAGTCTTCATGGATTATATCTTGGTGTACTCCACACTTGAAATGAACATTACACCCATCCTGATATTGTTTTGAGTACATAGAGAGAGACTTAGTTATATTCTAATCTCTCAAAGTGCCACTTTTGGATTGACCAGATTCATTTCTTGGGTCATGTCATCTCAGAGATAGGATTATTAGTAGACCTAGATATGGTGAGAGAGGTAGTTTCCTGGGACTAGTCAAAGAATGTCTTTGAGGTATGGAGTTTTTTGGGGCTATCTAGTTAGTACAGATGCTTTATTCAAGGCTTTTCATGTTTAGTAGCACCACTAACGGTCCTGACAAAGAAGGGTGTGAAGTACTAGTGGATAGATTCCTACGATTCAACCTTTTAGGATTTGAAAGGGAGATTTACTTGAGCACTAATACTGATTTTACCAAAACTGAGTAAGAGTTACACCATTTACTACGATGCATCAGGTATTAGGATATAATTAGGGCTTATTCAATGGGAAGGAGTCATTGCATACGGGTCTTGGAAGTTGAGGCCAAATGAGAGGAACTACCCTTTGCATGATATCAAGTTAGCCATAGTTTTTTATGCCTTACTCTATTAGAGACATTATCTTTTGGTAGAGATTTGTGTGGTATACACTGACCACTAAAGCCTCAAGTATATATTTACTCATCATGATCTGAATTTGAGATAATGAAGGTGGGTTGAGTACCATCGGTATTTTTACTATGAGTTTTCCTACACTCCTGGGATAGGAAACACAGTGGCTGATGCTTTGAGTAGGAGGACTCATATACTGGATGTTTAGGTGGCCAGCAGTGAGTGGAAGCTTATGGATTTGTTCTCTAAGATGCATTTTGAGGTTCATGAAAAATATGGGAAGATGTTTCTTTCTCCTATAGTTGTTACCTCTACTCTATCTGATCGAGTACGAGTGAGGCAGCTATTAGATTCTGAATGCCTAGTCATGTGGGAGAGTGTGTCAGGTAAGGACCCTACTCCCGGGTGGACCATAAGTAGGGATGAGGTTTTTTATTTTCATGGGATCGTATGGGTGTCAGTGTACATACATGAGGATCTATTGTGAGATTTTTATGCCTCGGTATGGGAATTTTATCCTAGTGTCTCCAAGATGTATCGAAATCTACATTATCAGTATTGGTGTCCAGGAATGAACATGGATATAACTGGTTTTTTATGAGATGTTCCACCTGTCAACAGGTGAAGGTGGAGCATCAACGACTAGTATGGCTATTACAGTAGTTACTCATTCTCGAGTAGAATTGGAATGATGTCTCAATAGATTTCATGATTGGTTTATCAATGTATCCTTGAGGAAATGATGTTGTAGGGGTTATTTTTTATAGACTCTCGAAGGTTTAACATTTTCTATCAATCAAGGAAACAATCAATGTTGACAATCTTGGAAATTTGTACATCTGAGAGATAGTGCATTTTCACAGGGTTTTTCACTCTATTACTTCAGACAAGGAGTCTCGGTTTACTTCTCGTGTCTATTAAGGAATACATAGGACTTTGGGTACATAGATACTTCTTAGGTACATCTTACCATCACCAGCTAGATGGCCAGTCTGAGCACACGATTCATGTTCTAGAGGATATTTGTTGAGCATGCATCCTGTATTTCAGGGGATCTAGGGAGAGACACATACAAATGGTGGATTTTTCATATAATAATAGTTTTCTTGCAACGATTCAAATGGAACATTATGAGGATTTGTATGGTAGGCCATGCCACTAAACCATATATTGGCTGGAGACAGGAGAGGTAACTATGTTGGGACCTCGTCTTGTCCAGGAGACCACTGAGTAGGTTGATTTTATTCAGAAGAGGATGGATACTACATGGACTCACCAGAAATCTTATGTTGATCAATAGAGATGACCTCTAGAGTTTGAGTTTTGAGATCAAGTTTTCATGTGTGTCACACCAAGGTTGGGACACAGGAGGATTAAGAGACAGGGGAAGATTTCACTGATATACACTGGTATGTTTGAGGTTTTGGAGAGAGTATGTCTAGTTTCCTATCAGTTTTAGTTAACTCAGAGGTACGGGGAAATGCGCGACGTCTTTTGTGTTTCTCAGCTACAACGTTTCTTTTTATACCCATCTCATTTTTTTCAACCCGAGGAAGTCAAGTTGGAGGTAGATGAATCCTTGGAGGAGCACCCTATTCGGATTGTGGATCACAGCATGAAGGTTCTCTATAGCCATTCTATTCTCTTGGTACAGGTGTTATGGCAGCACAGGTGAGTGCAGGACCAAAATTAGGAGAGGGAGGTCGATGTGCGATCGCAGTGGCCGGAGTTGTTCACAGATTCTTCTTCACCACACATTGGAAGGGAAATTCAGGGACAAATTTCTTTAAAGGGTGAACTCTATAAGAACCCGATTCTTCTTTTCACGTATGGATCTTGTTTTCTGGTTATTTTTAGGAAAAAGGAAGAAAAGAGTATTTTTTAAGTACCTGTTGTGTACTTCTATGTACACGCTGTGTACCTAGATTGACACTTACAGCCACATTTTGAACATCTAATATCCGAGTACATGGCCTTGTGCTATCTTGGAAGGCTAACTTATGTCAGTGGATGGTTGAGGCTAATACACTGCATGTATTTTTAATGAACATGCTTTTTTACTTTTCTTTTTATTTGATATATCATAGCGGGATTGTGTCTCATGTCCAGAAATACCTTCTTCTTCCGGTGTTTTGCATAGGAGAACTGTAAAATGATGGACAAAGTTTGATCTCCTGATACTCCGTCTGATATCTAATTGAGACACTATCAGGTGCATCAAAATCCCACTGGTGAGTTCTCAAACCCTCTTGATCCCTTTCTCTTCATTCATTTTCTCTTGTGAGTTATTCAAGGATAGTAATTTTCACCTTTTGGTAGACCTACGGTGATCTAGGTTGATTCAAGGGATGAAGATCAATTATATCAATCGTACGCCATCGAGGTAGGTGGTTTGTGTGTTTCCTTGTTTTTATTTGGATTATATGTGCTAAAATTTCCACATTCCCCCATTTTGGGTATTGTTTTATTTGTAATTTAAACTTTTTATTTACCTAATATGGTTTGATTGATTGATAAAGGGTTTTTACTTATATGTAAGTTTAGATACCTTGTCTACAAGACACCCTATGGGTAGGTTTCCCCCTAATTAATTATTTTTGGTCATTTGGTCTTGGTTGCCTATGAGGCATAACTTGTTTTCAATGCCTTGTTTGATTAGTATGGAATTTGATTGACTATATGAAATTCCTATTATATGCAATGTGAATGTTTATCCATATAGTAGTTTTAGATTACCTGAGATGCTTTGATATAATATGTGCACTATTTTTCAATGAACTGTGAGATCCTTTGACCAGGAAGACTGAGGGGACTTCCAAATTATTTTCTTTGATATGATATGTAAACTATTTTTTCCAATGGACTGTGACAACCTTGAACCAGGAAGACTAAGGGTACATCCAGATTTTTTACATAGGACCATGAGATCCTAGGTGTTTATGATTGACCAGAAGGGAATATACCTTGAGAGCATTCCCAATGGGTCGTTATTTAATGAATTAATGTTATGTGGGACCAAAGTGGTTATATCATGAGAGATTTCCCAAAGGGTCGTAATATATGGAATTGATGCTATGTTGAACCAAGGGGGTTAAACTATGAGAGATTTCCCATAGGGTCATTTGGGAATAGTTGACCGATTGTGATGCATCTCCCAAGCCAAAGCACGAGCATGGATTTGGTCTTACTTGATTATTTAGATGGTCTTACGAGACATCTTCTTTGGTTACTTCACATGGGGGATACAGAGCTTAGGCTAGATCCTAGGGTTGCATGATTAAAAGGATGAATAATAAATGTTAAATGTATATAATTGAAACCTTTAGGATTGTTTACTTTTGATTACTTCCAAGTTTATTGCTTCATTCTTTCATATTACCTACTATATAAATTCATTGACAGTAAGGCATAGATCTTTTGGTCATTGCTTACTAGGATTCATATCACTCCCTATTTGGGTCAGGCTTTTACACCCAAATAGATTATATGATTGCATGTATTGATATGGTATAGCACCCTTCTTCATCAGGTACTTGATTGTTGTTGGAGCTGGAGAGCATGGGACCAAGCTCAAGCTTGCAATGTTGTTGGAGTTTACTTGCTTTTCCTTTGTATTGGATTGTATTTTATTTTCAACTTTGTGACCTATTTTGGTTTACTTACTAAAAACCTGTGATGTGAATTATTTATATATATATATATATATACTCAAGTTTTTTTTATTAATATCAATCTTCCATTATTTACTTCTGATGACTAATTCTTAATTCTGGTGTGTATACTCCCCCAATGAGGGAATAGTTTCCCCATTATCACACTAAGGACCTCACTGCTAGGCAGAAACCTCTGGCATTTGGTGAAGTGTTCTTGAGGTCATGTGACCAACTGGGTATGGGGCCCCATTGGGTGGTACCCAGAACCTAGTATGTTACATGTTTTTGTAGAAAAACATTTGATTTTTGAATTTGAATAAAAGTCATGACTGTTTTATTAAAACCCTTTGAAATTTGTTTTTTAGAAGAAAGGAATATTTTAAAACATGAAATTAGGTCCAATTCAAATGATTATTTTAATGATTTGTGTTTGATGGAATTGAAAAATTGATCCACAATTATTTGATTCACCTTTAATAACATGTGATCTTGGGTAGTTAGTTGGGAATAACACATGATGGGAAAGTATTAGCACTACCTAGAAGGTCCTTAGGGATCCTCTTATATTTATACTTAGGGGTGTACCTTTTTCTAAAATGATATTAGTCCTTAGGGATCTTATCATTTCCATCCTTAGGGATGTTTCTATTTCCCCAGCCTTAGTATTATTTCCCATTACTTAGGCCTAAGAATGTGTGTACATAAGGATTTTTACTTCACTGTGATGTGTGAGAATCCCAATAAAAATCCACCCCTAGTTCTCTTACCCATGGTACTATATACATGAATATGTTTTGAAATGTCTTAACCATATGTGTTTTGATTGAAATTATTATTCATTCATCGTTTGATAATACATTATAATCTTTCATTATTTTATGGAAATTAAAACTTTTACCCATGTTGTACTACCAATTGCAATGTTTTTGAATTCATGTTTTGATAAAAATTGTGAAAAAAATATTTATTCCATGTTTTATCTAATATTGATAATAATTGGTTTATATTTTAGGGAATTTCTTATGAAATTTTCAGTGAAATCATAATGGGATTTATTTATCACATCATACCTTTTCCTTCATTCATCAATATAGTTTTTTGGAATAGGTCTAGGAATTGGGAAGGTGCATCTTGGAGGTGGTGGGTGTTCTAGATAGAGGGGCCTTGGGTTTTGGTGATGATAGTAAGAGTGTGTGTTCCACCAGTTACAAAGATATTTTATGGTTCCATTGTTCTTGATCAAGATTTTTGGTTTAATGGTTTTTCAACCTTTTAGAGTTTCAATCTTGATATTTGTATTGGTATACTCACTCTTTCAATTTTTATTCTATGGTTTCCATTTTTTTGGATATCCTTGTGGTGAAATCATTCCCTATTGAAGGTTCTTGATTCCCATACACTATTTTACATCCCAAGAATACAATGAATACTCTTTGGTCTTTGTAAATATTGATTTAGGTACCTCTCATGCAGTTTATCTAGGTCGGTTTTTGAAATTCAGTCTGGCTAGTTTTAACTTCTTACTATTTATGAAAAACATTAGACTAATTTTGAACCTTATTTGAGGATTTGATCTTATTGGATACAATTTTATCCACGTCTTATAATCACTTATATGTATTGGTATTTTTACCCATGCATATTATTCAAGATTATTATTTAGTTCTTGGATAAGAAGATAAAACTACATTAGTATAAATATATTTATCAGGGTAGTGGGTTACCTTTTTCCTTGAGATTCAAATATATTGATCTATAGTTGATATCTAGAACTATTTTCACTATCATGAGTCTTTT
The DNA here is from genome assembly GCA_963277665.1 of Viscum album. Lineage (NCBI taxonomy): Eukaryota > Viridiplantae > Streptophyta > Magnoliopsida > Santalales > Viscaceae > Viscum > Viscum album. Next base: position 1,833,721,216 of record OY728151.1, read on the forward strand.
GGAAGGTAATAAACTTTTTAGAAACTTGTGTGACAACACATCTCTTCTCAACAGTTTCATAACTCCCAACTTATGTAGAATCATGATTTCTCAATTTAATCTCCAGTTCAAAACACTTCATGTTTATAAAATTTTTCTAAACCTAAATTGATCTCAATAATTTAGTTCATTCATTATTTCTCTTTAATATCTAATCTATATGAATATTATTTTTCTTTAATAAAAAAATCAATGGAATTGTACCCTCTTTGTTTTATATTGAAGCTGAGTATCCTTGACTTTCATCAAGATTTTATGTAGCTTCCCCAGTGTAAGGATTTCATTTAAAAAACACATTTATGTAAAATATTTCTCAAAAGTATATATCATTAAATTATATACATTTTATTTTATATTTTAGACTTATTTTTATTCAATAAACTTCCCTTGAATCTTGGTAAGTTATTCTTCATGAGTACTTTCATCATAATTATGTAGCCCATATTCACAACTACAACCATAAACAAAATTATATTTAATATTCATCATCCTAAAAACTAAACATTAGGATTATCCTTAAAAAATATCCTCACGATAAATAACATTCATATTTTTTTGTTCAATATAAACATTTATCGTTTAAATCACATTGGGTAATTCTTCATTCTACAGTTTAAACTTCACTTATTTATTATAGTTAACTTGAATAGATGATTGATATATTAAATAATTATCATGAAAGTTAATATATTATTCTTGATCATCTATGTATTAAGAGTATTTATTAAATGGACAACCAATCCAATGATTTTTTTATCTTTGAATATCTAATTCTTCAAAGTCCCCTTACAGCTCTGCCTGAGGGTTAACAACACACACCAGTTATTTATTCTCTTGAAATTTTATTCTTTCTTCTCTTGAACCCTTTGTTTTTTCTTATCTTAACCTTTCATATTTCCCTTTCAATATGAATGACACATATAAAGTGAAAACACTTCTTCAAGATTTACTCAAGCTAGTTTGACACCAATACAGGACCTTTTTTCTTTGATACCAATTGTTGGAACTTCAGAAACCCCAATAGGTTGGTGAATCAATGTGAATACCAAATTTAGATTTTTATTTAATCATTTTTTATTCTTTCATAATATTTTTCCTATATGAGAAGGAAATATATTCAATGTGAAACTATTATTATAATGACCACCAAATAAATGAAAATATATAAGAAAGTAAATCATATGCATAATATTATGATTTTAATTGGTTCACCGCAAATTTGTATGTCTATGGATCACACACTGACAATGTTTTAATGTTCCAAAATACACAACACTTCACTAGTTCTATAGATAAAATGTTTCATTCCTTATCACTCGGTACTATAAGCACTACCATTTAAATATTTATGGTTTATACTCTCATAACTCAAGGTTCACTCCCTCTTCTTCACCTCCACACATTACTTTGATAAAGTAACAGTCAGTTTATTAACTTGTGGGTCACATTAGGCTCATTGTGGTAATAATGAATATGTAGAATCTTTAAGACCTAATATATTCACAATGAACTCTAATATGATACCCTTATTCTTAAAAATAGATGGACTAATCTCATTAAAATGATAGTTTTGTATGTGTATTTCTTTAAACTAAAACAATGTGTTCTTTAGGATGATCTAAATTCAATGAAAGTCAAAAAATTATTATGGAAAATATGAAAAAATGATATCTTCACTAATTTCTAATAAAAATAAACAGAATACACTCCACTACCTTATTTAACTATCCTTTAGGAAATTCCTCTTTCTGAATTATTTTTCATAAACCGAATATGCTAATAAATTTTACTAACTCTCTTGAAAATAAAATTCTTTGACTATGTTCTCCCCTTCTACCTCACATCACCAATTCATAATTTTATATTTCAATTATACTATTCTATATTTTCAATATGGGTTTTTGAAACTACATAAAATTACTCATTTATACATATATCTTCTCAACAATACTTTTCAAGACATCTATTATGTGTAACTGTCTTAATATATATATTTAATTTTTATGATGTCTTAAATTTTTCCCCATGAAACATATTCTAAATATGGTTTCGAATATTATTTTATGCTAGTTTATTTCTATACTAATTCATTTCATGAAATTTAATTTTTACTATAATTCTAGAGAATCTATAGAATAATTCATGAACATCTCAAATTGATTAACTGAAATCAAGGTACTACATTTTTCTTCATGTGAATAAGACAATGGTATCTCTGTAATCATGAAATATATATGTAATAAAAGTTATTTATGAACCCAATAAATTTAATGAACATGTTTTATACAATTATTCCGGTATCTCTTTCATCTTAATATTGATAAAAAGGCACATGAATCTTTATTCAAGAGAAAAACCATACATGGTCTTCACATAATAATGGTTTATAGTGATATCGTCATAGAGATGTAGTTAAATTCATTGATCTTGCATAAAAACGAATTTCAATGAACTCATCACATGAATATAAAGATATTAATTCTTTTCTCTCTTCACTATCACATTTTATCTCTTTTTTATTCATATCTTTCTAATGATGTGGTCTCGGGTATTTATTAAAAAATTCTCACCCCAATATTCTCATTTCTCAAATTGACTTACTTAACCCTACCTAAGATTTGTTTGAGGTACCAAAAATATTACTATTATTCCATCTCAAATGAATATGTATTCATATAGCATGACCTCTCATTTTTTACACTATAGGAACTTCCACATGAAACTTTTATTATCTTGTGATCATGGTATAGAAACTCACATTCATGTGATTATTACTGTATAAATGTATCTTTTTTATTTATAGAGTCATGTAACTATTATCCACTATGACATTACGTATAATCCAGATAATAAGTTATATTTTTTCTTGTATTAATAAATCTATTCCATATCACTTGGATCATATCATGTGGTATCTTGGACTTTATTCCTCACATCACTCATGGTATATGAGAATATTCACTGATCCATGGGTGTTAAGGTTCACATGATTTTTCACTTGACTATTTTAAGGCATGGAATGAACTGAGTGAAAGAAACACATGAAAACCATATATGGAGAGAGTTAATGTAAATTTTTAGAAGAGTTATAAAATAAAAACTTTACCACATTTTTATGTATTAAATGTAAAATTAAAACGCAATCCCACATAAAATAATTATATGGGATGTACTCCGGTTTACTAACTTGAATGCTCCACTGGAACACCAAAAAAACTCATTGTGGATTCTGATTATAGTGGTTTACCTATGAATCCCAACATGGTTGCCTATACTTTCTTCCTCCATGTTTCCATCAGTTCTTATTTACACCCTTTACAACCTTACACTTCTTTCTATCCTGTGTTTTCCATGATCATGTGTTATGATTCATCGATGATCCTCCATTTCTACTATTATTGGAGACCTTTAATATTGGAAAAGTATCCTTGGTTTTAGGATTCTTGCATGGTTGGTTATGGATATAAAATTTTAATAGTAAACTACAAAAAAATTCCTTAAGTATAAAATCATTTCACACTTCAAAAAATCATGAAGTACATAATAATTTTCCCCTAAAAACATTCATAAAAACTCTTCTACAAATTATACCAATACTCATAAAAATTTCAAATTTCTTTGTATAAACAAGGAAATTTACATATTAATTATAATACTTATCATCCAAAAGTTCTTTAAACATAGTTACTCTACTTTGAGTAGTTCCATGTATTTTAAATATAATTAAAATTTATGCTTTAATTATTCAATATAAAATTTCTTTAATCATTATTTGATAGATGATTATTTATTCTAAATCATCAACGAAATTTTTCTCTATATGAGAAATATATTTTAATTCATTATAAATCATCTCTTAAATATACTCATTTCTATAATCACTTTCATATTTATCATGTGGTAGAAAATGTTCTATCATAAAATTAACACATATCTTCCCTATGAAGACCATCTCTACCATCATTAGATGTATATGAAACATATTACTATCTTAATTAAAGAACTTTGTAGTAAATAAAATAAACTACCTACCTATTAACATGATACTTATCAATCATAGATAACATAAATTTTATTATTCATTGGACTTATCATCATTACCCAACTTTAGCACAACACACATTGAATTTTCTTCACATTAACATGTTGGAAATAAATAAAAATAAAACAACACAACCATAACTTAACCAATCCATGTGTTTCAACAAATTTGATCATAATATAATCTTAAAAACAATTCATGTAAGTTTATTTTTCAAAAAAATTAAAATATATAGGTAAAAGTATTACTTATTTCAAAAATTATTTCATTTATTCGCAACTAATCCAAACAAATAAATTATATACTATGTTGTTTTTTATATTAAGTCCATTCTTCATAATCAACACCAATAAAAATATCATAAAATTCAAATAATTGTTACTTTTTTTCTAAAAAATCATCAACATTTACCTCCTTTTAACCAATTTTATTGTGTTTTTATGGAAATTCTGTTTGAAAATATAAGAGTATAAATTGGAAATTTCATCCTTTAAGTATGCTATGTAATTGAAATTTCAGATGATGCTTTGTTACATACATTATTATTCAATTTTTACATACATATATTATAAAGGTTCATCCATTATAATTTTATTTCCCCTCCATATTTTTGTTTATATGATAATTGTAATATTAAAGGTTCTATTGAATCAAATAAGGTCAGTAAAACAATTTCCAATTTATATAAAACTAGAAAAACAAGTTTTTTTATCATACTCAATGTATCATATTTTATTTCTTCTAAAAAACTATTTTTGAAAAAAATATGTTATTTTAGTCGACACATCACAAATCAAATAATTAAATAACCTCCTAGGACTAATATGCTATAATATTTCCATTAAGAAATGAAAATCGTGTCTTTTTATCTAGAAAATATATCCATTAGTGAAATTGTGATAAAAATTAAAATAATATATTTTTATTAACCATAAGTCTATAATACACATAAATAATAAAAAAATCATTAGAAATTTCATTTAATGATTTAGGATCCATTAACTTTTATGATTCTCTGTATTCAAATAAATCATCTTGGGGATTCCTGTATATTTCATAATGAGTAATATTATCTAGTTTTAATATCTCCCAAATACATCTTCTTTTATTGTTTTATATTTGTTCCAAAATTAATAATATGTAACAAAGAGATTCTATATTTTACCTGAATAACTGAGAGCATTTTTGGAGGTATATATCATTCAATTCCACCTTTTGTAAAATTGTTTTCATTCCTTTGAAAAGGATGATATTTAGAAAAAAAATATGAAATAATGTAAGAAATCGTTGTTTTCATCAATATAAAAACATAAAATCATTATTTTAACTCATGTTTCCAAGAACCCTCCCCCCAAAGTTACCCCTCTTAGGATAAAAAATAAAGAAAATAAATTGTATCAACCGAACCCCACCTCTAATAGGCCACAATTTGCAAATAAGCATCGATGGTATATCATGCACATTAATGAGAGGAATTAACCTATAGGATATAGTAAATGAGAGATAATATATAAACACCCAAATAATATTTCACATTAAAAAGTAAATAGATATCCCAATACTTTCATGTAGTTTCATACAACTGATCAATTAAAAAATAAACTACAAGATCCAAATGTAAAAGAAAAGGCAGTGACCTTGAATCCCAAATACCTCCAGAATAACTCCTCGAGGTTGTAATGTATAGACTAATAACCAAATATATTTTTCAATATCTAAAAATAATTTATATATACATATAGTGATAATGAAATTTTTACTCAGTAGGATTCTCTCTGTATCCCCTCATACAAAAGATAATGAAAGAATAATAAAGGCTAGTGAATAAACAGGTGAAGATAACTCATCACCAAAATGGGTATACTAATTTCATAGCCTCACCATGGATTTGTAACCAAGTATCACATACAATAACAATATATAATTCAATATATAATAAGAAGGTACCCCACAAACACTTTTCTACTACTTTTCCACTCTGCCCCAATGTTGCATGTCCTAAACCATCTCTCTCAAAAAGATATCTGGTCTGAAGAAACATGGGATACTATATCATATCTTGTACAATGTGATCACAACATCTCATAATCACATACCATTCACCTTGTGAATCAAATCATCTCATCATACCATAACATATCTCCATATAGTAATAAAATAGTTTCTGGGATCCACCCTAGCCCGTATGTCAAGTATTATACCTCAATCCACCACATCCAACATACAAAATTCCTATAATAATCCATTGGATAATATATCTGAAGATATATGTGTGTGAAATAACCACAACCCATCACAAACCTCTACAAAAAAATTATGGGAAAAGTTAACAACTGCTCATACCATTACATAATACTACTAGAAGAAGAGAGTAGAGAATGTATGGGTAGTTATCCATATATTCCTCACCAACATGGTCATTAGGGGAGAACCATCCCAAAGTCCATTTGGTGTCAATATCCCTACCAAAATCAGTGGAGTATCTGATGAAATCAAATAAAAAATAATATTTATATATATATAGATAACACAACCACACTATTAGCTTCTACCTAGTCTTAGGCTCTACTACATCTATCGTCTTACAGACACTTCGCTACCAAAACTAATGACTAGTTAAACTATAGACACACAATAAAATAAAAAATCATAAATTTATTTTATTTTGTAAAAAATTTCAAAATTACAATAATAAACTCATTATCCATTAATTAATAGTATTCCATTTCAGATTACATTAACAACGAACCAATGTTCGTGCTATGTGGGAATAATCCAACTGATTCCATGGATCCTTAAGAATATTATCATTTACAATGAAACAATACATCAGCCTCATGGGTTAAACCATTATTATTCATTATCATTCTATATTTCTAGGTACTTTGGTACTCATCCTAAGATACTATTAAAAGAGATTCATAGAAAAAGCATGACCAGCTACCTTGAGTAGTGGGGAAAAATGATAAAATAATAAATCCAAACATCCAACCATTAAAATAGATTCATTAACAAGAAAATATATTATACTTCACCACAGAAATGAGAAATACAAGATTCAAATAGTTTTATCGGTCCTAGAACTATCTCTAATACCACATTACATATATTGATGCATCTATCATGCTATCAATGATGACAACTACTACCATAAATCCATGCCCCTCCACCAATGTATCATTAACCATTATACATCCTTATCTTACATCACATCTATGAGAATGGATTGTATCTAGAAAAAAAAAAGGAATCATATAAACAAAAAATAGAGTTAATAATTCATTAGACCCTAAAAACCAAGGCATCTGTCCTTTTTAAGAAAATAGGATTGATCAGCCCAAAACATCTATCTTTATAAAATAACTATTTTATTACATTCATGGACTAACTTATTCAATTATCATAGGTTAAAACCATATGAAACATAAGGCATCAACTATTAAAATCTAATAATCAACCAAACAGGTTATCAGGAATAACTTTCTATTTCATCAAACAAAAAGGAATAACATTTCCTATTAAGATATTCCCATTTATTATTTCCAATAATAATAATTTTTATATTCATGTTATTTATCCATTTTCAACATATCAAACATGATAAAATATATAATAAAAACATGTTAAACCAGGAATAAACATAGATAAAAAAATTATCTAAAAAATAAGAGGCGAACCATTATCATAGAAAAAACACAAGTGATTGCTAGAACCATAAACCAAGGTTCATTATATAGTCTATTTTAATCTTTATTAAGGTTAATTCCAATGTTACCTAAATAGATAAACCAATATAATTTTTTAATTTATATAAAATAATAGGGTAAGAAAATAATCCCCTACCTTGATTAGAAATTCAACATTATTCACACAAGAATGGATGAATGAGGGACAAACACCTCAACAAGAAACACCCCCAAGCCAAAGGAATGATATTTAGATAGTAGATTCCAAAACCCACTATCAAACCATATAGAAGAACACCCAAAATAGGGGTTTGGCTACCATAATCATCTAGAAATAAAGATGAATTAAAAGGCGATCAACAAGGAAATATTACCTCAAACTAAATCCATTTGAATCACCACAATATGAGTAGGAAATTAAAGGAATTGATCACTAGTCAGCAAAGGTAGGTATAATGAACACTACCTAGCAACAACATTGTCAATGGAGCCTCAATATAAGAGAATAAGTAACCACATTGTAGGTTCATTAGATTCATCTATAAAAATTAATGGAGTCAGGAATAAAAGTTCGAATCAGAAAATATAGGTGAAGAATCATATTAGAAATCCATTTAATACCCCCTCTAAATTCCAGACATATTTCTCCTTTTTGAACCGATCAAGATCCATAAAGATCGATGATCATTACAAAAAAAGATGAAGGAACTGGAGAGTTGACTTCCATCACTGATCATCCTTTAGCTTTCCCTAACCTCGTGATCCCATCCTCTCCACTCCTTCACCGCAAAACATCTCGTCACTTGGTCGGCTCCGAGTACCTCAACGACAAAGACTAAGGGTGACCCTAAGATGAGGAGGTTATCTGGATTCTCAGAGAGCTCTTTTGTCCCGTTGGTGAACCGACCCCCCTCACGAATCATCCGAAAAGGGACTAAAACCCATGTTTAAGCTTTTGAGGATGTGATTGATGCTTGGATTAATCTCTGAAAGCACTCCTTTATAGCTCAGATTTCACTTTTTCATGGTACGAAACCCATGAAATTACCAGATCTTGTCTCACATCTTTCCACAATTTAGGGTTTTTCTAATTTCAAATGCATTTCAACTGGTCGGGGTAACTTTCATATAATCTTTCACTCTATAGAACTCAATGGTCATGTGTGGAGTGTAGGCTCTGTTAACCTCACGCATGGAACCTTGCGGATTCATGATTGGAAATTGAGCTTCTCCTTGAATGATTTTAAATATACGTATGCTCAAGTATGGGTAAAAATCCATGGTCTAAACTGGGTATTATGGAACCCTGAGATTCTATTTGACATCGCTTCTGCGGTTGGAGTTCTGATTAGAATTGATTATGTAACTGAAAAGGTTTGTTGTAGTACCCCCTGTTTGAGGTATTTGGCCATTTTTTATGCCTTTTTATGTTTTTAAAGTGCATGGGATGAGTTGGGAAGAGGATGAGAGAGTTTGGAATGGTTTTAGATGAGTTTAGAGGCTTTTAAAAGGGTGCACGGTTTGAGAATGGTTAGTGGAAAATGTGTGTATCCTCCAGGAAACTGTGAAAGGGAGACAGTAGGCTTCACACGACCTATGAACAGTTTTCCAAACCATGTGAGTAAACTGTGCATACCCTTGATCTTGAGGTAGTAGCGTGCGCACGGTTGGCACACGGTTTTACAAACCGTGCGACCACTTAAAAATAGGGTTATAAGTTCCAGGCTCCCACGGGCTTAACCTATTTCATCTGAAACATCCTACCACTCATGACTCACTCAGGTTCTTCAGTTCTTAGGTGGTGGAGGAGCTTCCCCACTCATTCTGGATTCATTTTGACGAGGTTTCTTGGTGTATTGAAGGTGGTTTCTCCCGGGTAAGTCTCTCCAATTGTTTCTCTTGTGTTTTACTATAGATCTGCTCTTCCTTATTTCTTGTTTTTCTAGATCTACACTTTTTGGGTGTAGATATAGGGTTTTTGTTTCCTTGGATGATGTTTTTAAGGCTTGTGAATGTTAGGAATGGGGATTTAGAGAGGTTTCGGTGGCACGTTTGCTGGTTTTGAGGTGCGGTTATCGTGGGTCGACTTCTCAGGAACCCTAAAGGTAGGTGGCTTCTCTCTCGACTCCACTTGGTCAGAGATAATGGTTTTGGTTATAATTATGTTGTTGTTCTTGAAATTAATTGTGTTTTGATGTGTGAAATTGTTTAGAGATCCCTTGGGTGATTTTTTGGGGATTTTTGGGAAAAGGGGGGGTTTTATGGTGAAATGTTATTCTTGTGGATTCTAAAATGGAGATTTTAGAATGGGATTCTATGGTTGATTTGTGAAAATTATTGATGGAAATGGTTTTCAATAAAAGGGTTGTTTTATTGAAATGTTGTTTGGCATGGAAAATGGTTTTTAATTAAGGGATGATTTATTGAAGTGGAATTGTATGGGATGGAATTGGTTGATTGTATGTTGTTGTGACCTTGGTGAGTATATTATTTGTTTGGCTTGATTGAAATGTTGTGTGGAAGTGGGCAGGAAGTCTCACTATCAAAGGTGATCAAGTTGGGTGGTAAGTCCTTCTAGCTGAAGATGGGTTGAATGAGTTGGGTCGGAAGTCCCACGGTTGTGGTTGTTTTGTTATGTGTTGCTTTCCATAGATGGAATTTTGTTGTGAAAATGTGAAATGGTTGAACTAGCTTCCTTGCATGGCATGGTTGATTTGGCTTCCTTGTGTGGAATATTTGGCCTACAACATGATTTTTTGTCTTTCCCTAGGATTACTTGGTTTGGGAAAGATGGCTGAGTAAGGTTGTGTTGACTTATGGTAATGGATGCACTTGTGATTTAATTTATATAAACTATTTTATATAAATTTGATAATGGTTTTATCCTAGTGGCGTGTGTAGGGAAGTCATTTGGTGAAATCCTACTGAGTTTTAGTACTCACCCCCTTCTTTGGAACTGTGGTGTCTTTGCAGATTTCGTGTACCATGACATGGGAAAAGGTAAGGCATCACCCTCCTTTAGTGGAGCATTATGATCCCTTGGTGGATCTTGGAGATTGGAGCTTGGTGTGGAGCTGTGGTGGTGTCATGGCTTGTGGTGTTTGGTTGTTTAGTTTCCACTGTGTACTTTGACATTGTGTGGACATGTCTGGTTGTATTAGTTTTGAGTTGTGTTGTGGAACAACTTGGTTGTCTTTTGGGAATACATGTTTGGTTTTGAAAGTACATGCATTATTAGTTGTTAGTTTTGTTGGTTTTGTCTTAAGGGAAAATGGTTCCCCAACTTGATATTGAATCCCTCGGCATTTATTTCTAGCCTTTGGTGTCTTGGGAACACCACATAATTCCAAGTATCCCTCACCACCACCTCAAACCAGTGAGGTAGGGGTGGGGTGTTACGAGTGGTATCTGCTTGTTTGGTCCTTTGGAGTTGATTCTCGGATTTGGAGTTGACATTGGTTGTGGTATATTCCTTGAGTCAGGATAGTAGTAAGGTGTAGGAATGTAGGAACTTGAAATGTATATATAGCATTCCGCCTTTTTATAACATAAACTTTCATTACATTACACAAAACTGAGGATCTTTAAGGTCTAGGGTCTTGGAAATCAGGAACATAATACATGAAAACAACATAAAGCATTCTTCTTAAACACTTGAAAGGCTTCTCCTTAAGTTCATCCTAGGTTCATTACTGCATCTCATAACCTGGGGACATACATCAAAAGAAAGGGTGAGCAGAAGGCCCAGTAAGGGAAACAAGAGGAACATTTTACATGTGAACTTGAGATACTTCAATAAGGACATGAAAAGAACTTTAAGGCATGAGAAAGAAATCATGAGGCATTTCATAATAAAAATAACATTTTTCATAACTTGAAGATGTGGCTACATAATTTTACATAGACAATCATGAACATATCACCAAGGTCCATCCCCAATGTGTCATTTGAAAATTACCAACGTTATTCACCAAGGTATCGTGAAGATTGTAATCTCTAGTGGTTACATCATTACCCAATGCATTGGAGCGCTATCAGGGCGCACCCTTAAATTTGCCTTTATTATCATGTGAGCCACATATATCATCATCAAACATTTCATAAATAACCCATATAGCATAAAATAAATGGGTTTCATTTCATAATCATAACGTTTTAAAAACTGCTTTAAAGACATGATCTTTACGTCACTTTAAACCCACGGAAAGGGAAAGCGGGTCTCATTTATGTAAATCCCATAATTTAAAATAGAACATTTTGATATATATGTGAATACCCTTGTAGAAATAAGATCTTTGAGTATTCACTTTATAACATAAAATAATTTTGAGAAAAGAGAGAGGTATTTTGAGACGAAAATTATGCATCATAACGGCTATGTTACAAGGTTTTAGAAAACATTGAAAAGAGAGGGGACATGGGTCACCCACTCATAAATGATCCATAAAACAGTAGGGGGACAGAATATAAGGGATTTAAGAACATGGTAATGAATTTTTAAAGATATACCGTATGAAATGCAAAACATGGAAGTGAGACAAAAATAAGATTTCTCTTATGAAAATTCGGCAGCCTAACGGCGTCACTTAACGTCAATAAAAAATGATTTGACAAGATAAAATAGGGTCCCTCATCATATGATCATAAGAGATCATTATGATAGATATATAGATCATACCCCAACATAATAAAAAGGAACTTGAAAGACTTGACATGAAAATCGAACTTGAAAAATGAGAAGGGTGAAAGAATCCCTTAAAAATTCGGCAGCCTAACGGCATCACTTAAACTTTCATAAAACGAAATGATGAGAGTAAGAGGGGATCTATCATAATATAAACATGAAAAGTGCAGTAAGAGGAATATAAAAGAACATACTCTCACATAAGAACATGGAGCATAAAAGGAATGACATAAAAGGGATTACATGAAAAGAAAGAGAGAGGTCGGATCCCTTACCTTAAAACATAACTCTTAAAACTCAAATGTTTGGACCTTGAGGGCTTGGGGGCACCTTGGGAGGACTCATTGGGAGGTAAGGAGACCAGAACTTAGTTGGGGGAGAGTTGGGAGTGAAAACTAAAGGAGTAAAGGGTGGGTATTTATAGGGAAAGTGAGGGGACAAGGCATTAATGGCCAAGGGACACCTCACAAGTTTCTTTCTCAAAACCATGTGCTCTCCTTTGGCATTTACCATGGAGTTAGGCCACATGGGGCCCCCAAAACAATAATTCATCGCCCTTGGCCGGCCAACCCTTAAAATATGTCATGAAATCCTCATGACACAGTTATGATGTCATTAAACATACCGAAACCCTAAAACTGCATTTTTACTATTCACTGAAAAATTCATCATTCTCAGAAAAATCCCAAAATTTCACCTTAACCAAATATAGATGTTCTAATTACATTTATTAAATCGATTTTATAAAAATAATTTTCTAAATAATTTTAATTTAATTTTTAAATAAAAACACTATTCATCAAGAATTCGTTTTTTTTCAGAAAAATCCCCAAAAATTACCATAACATAATATCGATGCTCTGAGTTCAAAAATAAAGAAATTTTTATAAAAATAATTTTCTAATTATTTTTAATTAAATTTTTAATTAAAAACACTATTCATCCGAAAAAACTAATACTTGGCTAATAATTTATGAAACCGTTATTTACGCATTTTATTGAATCACATTACTTAATCTAGGTGTCTAAATTATATTAAAACTTTCTTTGAGTGAAATTACTAATCCATTTGGTCACATTACTAATCCTAAGCGTAAAATCACTATTCATAATTTACTATTCATCAAAAATTAAGTTGATCTTATTAGACTCCAAATTCCTTACCGAACACTTTTGTAGAAGACCATTTTTTGAAAATCATTACACATCATTAATTATTTAGGGTTTACATAAATATTTTAAAATATCATTTTTTTCAAAATTCATCAATAAAATACATCCTAAAATTATCCGGACATTTGAAATTTCACAAACATCACTAAAGGAAGAAATCTCAATTCATTCATCCCAAAGGATTACACAAAGAAGCTAGGGTCTCATCACATAACCCCTTATAACACCGGCATATGACCTAAGTGTAAGGTGTGCTATGGTGAGAGAATCTGAGGGAGGCTCAGATAACATTGCCCTATTAGTAATCTCTACTAACTTGAACTTCTCCCGCAGGCGTTTCCGTTCAAGCTTGACACGCTGGAGTTCAGCTTGGGCTTGGTCCAAAGCGAAGCCCACAGATGCTACCTCCTTCCCAAGCTCTGATAAGTGGGCTTCATAAGGTTCGAGTCTACTGGATGAAGCCATCGACTCCTCTTTCTGCATTAACCATTAACATCTCTATTAAATCATTAAGAGTAAGTTAATATACTATTTAAAAAGTTTGGGTAGTTACATTCTTCCCCCCTTAATAAATATCGTCCCCGAAATTTTATACTTGGGGCCTAGTCGAAAAGGTGAGGGTACTTTTGCTTCATTGTTTCCTCAGGCTCCCAAGTCGCTTCTTCATATTTATGATTCCTCCACAACACTTTCACATGGTGGGTAGTCTTGTTTCATAGAACCTTGTCTCTACGGTCCAAGATCTCCACTGGCTGCTCCTCATAAGAGAGGTCATGTTCCAGTTGTACCACCTCTGGGTTCAGTACATGCGAAGGGTCAGGTATGTACTTCCTCAAGAGAGATATAGGGAAGACATCATGAACTTGAGCTAGGTTCGGTGGAAGTGCTAGACGATAGGCCACTGCTCCTATGCAATCAAGGATTTCATAGGGGCCAATGTACCTAGGGCTAAGCTTCCCTTTCTTCCCAAACCGCATGACTCTCTTCCAGGGAGAAATTCGAAGGAAGACTTTGTCACCAACACCAAACTCTAAGTCCCTTCGACGATTGTCAGCATAGCTCTTCTGCCAACTCCGAGCAGCCTTTATGTGTTGTTGGATGGCATGAACATGTTATGTCATCTCTTGCACAAGATCAAGCCCAAGAAGCTTTCTCTCACCAGTTTCATCCAAACAAGTAGGAGTTCTACATCGCTTTCCATACAGAGCTTCATAGGGTGCCATCTGAATACTCGAATGGAAGATGTTGTTATAGGAGAACTCAACTAATGGGAGGTGTTGATCCTATCCACCTTTAAATTCCATTGAGCATAATCTCAGCATGTCTTTGAGTGTCTGAATAGTCCTTTCAGATTGGCCATCAGTTTGAGGATGATAGGCCATACTAAAATTCAATTCAGTATTCAGAGCATGTTGAAGACTTCTCCAGAATTTTGATGTGAATCTTGGGTCACGATAAGACATGATGGATAGTGGTACCCCAGGCAGCCTTACCACTTCCTTCACGTATATCTTGGCAAGTTGATCCAGAGATAAATCTTCCCGAATAGAGATAAAATGGGCTGTCTTGGTGAGACGGTCCACAATAACCCATATCGCATTGTTTCCTTTGGATGTTTTCGGGAGACCAGTTACAAAGTCCATGGTGATATTATCCCACTTCCATACTGGTATGGTTAGCGGTTGTAATACCCCCTTGGGAAGTTGTCGTTCTTCCTTTACTTGCTGACACACCAGGCATCTTGTAGTGAAATCAGCAATCTCCCTCTTCATTTTATCCCACCAATAATGATCACGAAGGTCTCTATACATCTTAGTGCTTCCCGGATATATAGAGAAAGTAGAGCTATGAGCTTCATCCATCAGTTCTTTCTTTATCTCCGGAATAGATGGAACACGTAGTCTTGTATGAAATTTCAATACACCTTCTTGATCAATATTGAAATCAGGGAACTTCCCGTCCTTTACAGCCTCAAACTTCTCCTACAGCAAAGGATCTTCTTTTTGAGCCTTCTTGATCTTCTCTAGTAATGAAGGTTGAGAAATCATTTGGGATAGGGTTGATGATGTCCCTTTCCTTATAATTCCCATGTCCAGTTTTACTAGATCTTTAATCAAGGGATCTCCTAGGATCCTCATTGTTGCCAGAACAACAGGATCTTTCCTTCTTAACGCATCCGCGACTTTGTTTTCTCTTCCAGGGTAATAATGAATTGAACAATCATAGTCTTTAATAAGCCCCAACCATCTTATCCGTCTCATGTTCAATTCTTTCTGTGTGAAAATATACTTTAGACTTTGGTGGTCAGTGTATATATCACATTTCTCCCCATAAAGATAGTGCCTCCATATCTTTAGAGCAAAAACAACTGCCGCTAGCTCTAGATCATGCGTAGGATAATTCTGCTCATGAATCTTCAACTGTCGAGATGCATAAACAATTACCTTGTCATTTTGCATGAGGACGCACCCAAGCCCTTTCAGAGATGCATCGCTAAAAATAATGAATCCTTCTTCGATAGAGGGTAGTGTTAACATAGGTGAAGTAACCAACCTCTTCTTCAGCTCTTGGAAACTTTCCTCGCATTCCTTTGTCCATATGAACTTAACCCCTTTTCAAGTCAACATGTTTAGTGGATTAGAAAGTCATGAAAAGTTTTTCATAAACCTCCTATAATATCCCGCTAAACCAAGGAAACTACGAATCTCAGTTACTATTGTGGGTTGAGGCCACTCCTCCACAACCATTGTCTTTGCAGGGTCAACCGAGATTCCATCATTGGTTACGATGTGCCCCAAGAAAGCCACTTATTGTAACCAAAACTCACACTTGCTGAACTTTCCAAAGAGCCTCTCCTTCCTCAGAGTTTTCAAAATAACCCTCAGATGATCTTCATGCTCCTCATGACTTTTTGAATATATCAAAATATCATCAATAAAAACTACCACAAAGTTATCAAGGTAGTCCTTAAAGACTCTATTCATCAAATCCATCAAAATAACAGGAGAATTAGTCAAGACGAAGGGAACAACAGTAAACTCATAATGCCCATATCTTGATCGGAAGGCAGTCTTTGGAATATCTTCCTTCTTCACCCTCAGTTGATGATAACCAGATCGAAGGTCAATCTTGGAGAAGAATTGAGCCCCACGAAGTTGGTCAAATAAATCATCAATTCTTGGAAGAGGGTATTTGTTCTCCACTGTGATCCCATTCAGTTCTCTATAATCAATGCATAGCCGCATTGATCCATCCTTCTTCTTCACCAAGAGAACTAGTGCTCCCCAAGGAGACACACTCGGATGGATAAACCCCTTATCCAACAAGTCTTGGAGTTGTTTCTTTAACTCTTATAGCTCCACATTTTCCATTCTATACGGAGTCTTTGATATCGGTTGAGACCCAGGTACAAGTTCAATGGAGAACTCTACCTCTCTTTTGGGGGGAGGTCCAGGTAACTCCTTAGGAAATACATCCATGTATTCCTGAAAAATTGGAACATCTTCTATTGGTATGCTCCCTTTTCCTTCTTCATCATCACCGATTAACTCCATAAAGAAAGCTATAGGGGGTTCTTCTAGATAGGGATCAGTTCCGGATATCTCTCCTTGGAAGATAACTGTAGGTTGTTTATTCAAGACTACTGAGATTTCCTTACTTCTGCATTTGATCTTAGCATTATACTTTGAGAGAAAGTCCATCCCTAGTATAACGTCGAATTCCATCATGGGAATGACTACTAGATTTGCGATAAGATTGTGCTCACCAAAGTAAACACTAGAGTCTCTAAATACTGTTGATGCAAGGATAATCCCAGTTGGAGTCTTGGCTGACAACTCTACCTCTAGCAGTTCGGGGATTGATTCTATATTCCTTGCAAACTTGGAGGAAATAAAGGAATGCGTAGAACCAGAATCAAATAAAGTACTTGCTAGTTTTGAGAGGACGACAAGAGTACCTGCTACCACATCGTTCGGAACTTCAACTTCAGTTGTTGTGATAGCGAAAGCACGACCTTGATCCCTTGGCCTCTACTGAGGTTGATGGTGATTCCCCACCACCACCCTCGGATTTGGACATTGATTATAAAAGTGCCCAAGCTGTCCACACTTGAAGCATGTGACTTCGGGTAGGGCCAGAACCATCTTTCCTCTGTCGTTAGTGTTGGGAAGTTGAGGCTTCACATCACTACGACAATTCTGAGAAATATGGCCTTCTCTTCCACACCTGTAGCACTTACCACTTCCGATCAAGCAATTCCCTGAATGCTTTTTCCCACATTTATTGCATGTGGCATGTTGCATATGCTTTCCACCTATTTCCAGATCAAAACTTCTTCCCAGGCTTGGTTCTAGAGTTCTCTTCTTCTCATTAGATTTGTGAGACCACTGTGTCTCCCCAAACTCTAGTTCAACTTTCATAGAACTTCGAACTATTGCTTCATAGCTATCATAGTCCATGTTGGCTAGATTATTCCGCAGATGAGGTCGTAGTACACCAAAGAATCTATCAACCTTCCCATTAGGGTCCATGAAGAAGCTTGAGGTATAACGGGAAAGCCTTGTGAAGTTCATCTCGTAGGTTCCAACTGATTCATTCTCCTTTTGCTTCAGCTCGAGAAATTCTTTCTCCATTCTCGTTCTCATCGAACGAGGGAAATACTTATTAAAGAATATTCCCCGGAACTCTTCCCACTCCATAGCTTCCATCTCTCCTCATGGCTTCGTGTTTTTGATCAGTGACCACCACTAATCAGCTTCTCCCTCTAGGCGGTAAACAGCAAGGGTGACTTTTTCTTGTTCTGAACAATGAAGTACAGAAAAGATCTTTTCAATGGAGCTTATCCATTGTTCTGCAACCAATGGGTCAGTAGATCCACTAAATGTTGGTGGTCGTTGACGCATGAAGGACTCAACAGAATGTTTTTCCCTTCGTGGTGAGATCGGCCTCTCAGATTGATTCAAGTTATTACTCATAACTTGAGTCAGTTAGTTCATCATTCGCATGAATGTTTCCATTCCGTCTTCCATCGAAGGGCCGTCAGCACATGGTGCATTGCGGTCACCATCGGCACGGTTACTCCTATTGCCCGCCATTTTCTAAAATAATAAAACCTTAGTGAGAAACTTATTTCATTTATGTATCTTTTAACTAAGACTTCATGCTTAGACAGTTACACTTCCCTATAATTCCTTCATAATGATTCATAAAAAACTTGTGATTAACCAAACGTATCCCCTGGGAGTGTCGTAACCAAGAGTGCATCAAGGCCCGTTATCGTGCACCAGTTCCCGTTCGAGTCTAGCTCAAAGCGGTGTTTTTGGGTTTTACCCCAATGTACATATGTGTCAGAGCCACCTCTACCTGCTCGTATCAAGACAGGGATGTATTTGTTTGATAAACCACTTACTCAATACTTACCAAAATACCAGGAAGTTTTCCTATATTTAAACTTTTCTATAGGATTATTCCTAAAGTTTTTATATCCTAATTTCCAAAAATAACTAAACCATCCTTTGATACCAACTATAGCATCCCGCCTTTCTATAACATAAACTTTCATTACATTACACAAAACTGAGGATCTTTAAGGTCTAGTGTCTTGGAAATCAGGAACATAATACATGAAAACAACATAAAGCAATCTTCTTAAACACTTGAAAGGCTTCTCCTTAAGTTCATCCTAGGTTCATTACTGCATCTCATAACCTGGGGACATACATCAAAAGAAAGGGTGAGCAGAAGGCCCAATAAAGGAAACAAGAGGAAAATTTTACATGTGACCTTGAGATACTTCAATAAGGACATGAAAAGAACTTTAAGACATGAGAAAGAAATCATGAGGAATTTCATAATAAAAATAAAATTTTTCATAACTTGAAGATGTGGCTAAATCATTTAACATAGAAAATCATGAACATATCACCAAGGTCCATCCCCAAGGTGTCATTTGAAAATTACCAAGGTTATTCACCAAGGTATCGTGAAAATTGTAATCTCTAGTGGTTACATCATTACCCAATGCATTGGAGCGCTATTAGGGTGCACCCTTAAATTTGCCTTTATTATCATGTGAGCCACATATATCATCATCAAAAATTTCATAAATAACCCATATAGCATAAAATAAATGGGTTTCATTTCATAATCATAACGTTTTAAAAACTGCTTTAAAGACATGATATTTACGTCACTTTAAACCCACAGAAAGGGAAAGCGGGTCTCATGTATGTAAATCCCAGAATTTAAAATAGAAAATTTTGATATATATGTGAATACACTTGTATAAATAAGAGCTTTGAGTATTCACTTTATAACATAAAATAATTTTGAGAAAAGAGAGAGGCATTTTGAGACGAAAGTTATGCAGCATAACTGCTATGTTACAAGGTTTTAGAAAACATTGAAAAGAGAGGGGGCATGGGACACCCACTCATAAATGATCCATAAAACAGTAGGGGGACATAATATAAGGGATTTAAGAACATGGTAATTAATTTTGAAAGATATACCATATTAAATGAAAAACATGGAAGTGAGACAAAAATAAGATTTCTCTTATGAAAATTCGGCAGCCTAACGGCGTCACTTAACATCAATAAAAAAAATTGACAAGATCAAATAGGGTCCCTCATAATATGATCATAATAGATCAGTATGATAGATATAGAGATCATACCCCAACATAATAAAAAGGAACTTGAAAGACTTGACATGAAAATCGAACTTGAAAAATGAGAAGGGTGAAAGAATCCCTTAAAAATTCGGCAGCCTAACGGCATCACTTAAACTTTCATAAAACGAAATGATGAGAGTAAGAGGGGATCTCTCATCATATAAACATGAAAAGGGAAGTAATAGGAATATAAAATAACATTCTCTCACATAAGAACATGGAGCATAAAAGGAATGACATAAAAGAGATTACATGAAAAGAAAGAGAGAGGTCAGATCCCTTACCTTAAAACGTAACTCTTAAAACTCAAAGGTTTGGACCTTGAGAGCTTGGGGGCACCTTGGGAGGACTCTTTGGGAGGTAAGGAGACCATAACTTCATTGGGGGAGAGTTGGGAGTGAAAACTAAAGGAGGAAAGGGTGGGTATTTATAGGGAAAGTGAGGGGACAAGGCATTAATGGCCAAGGGACACCTCACAAGTTCCTTTCTCAAAACCATGTGCTCTCCTTTGGCATTTACCATGGAGTTAGGCCACATGGGGCCCCCAAAACAATAATTCATCACCCTTGGCCGGCCAACCCTTAAAATATCTCATGACATCATCATGACACAGTTATGATGTCATTAAACATACCGAAACCCTAAAACTGCATTTTTACTATTCACTGAAAAATTCATCTTTCTCAGAAAAATCCCAAAATTTCACCTTAACCAAATATAGATGTTCTAATTACATTTATGAACTCCATTTTATAAAAATAATTTTCTAAATAATTTTAATTTAATTTTTAAATAAAAACACTATTCATTAAGAATTCGTTTTTTTCAGAAAAATCCCCAAAAATTACCATAACATAATATCGATGCTCTGAGTTCAAAAATAAAGTCAGTTTTATAAAAATAATTTTCTAATTATTTTTAATTAAATTTTTAATTAAAAACACTATTCATCCGAAAAAACTAATACTTGGCTAATAATTTATGAAACCGTTATTTACCCATTTTATTGAATCACATTACTTAATCTAGGTGTCTAAATTATATTAAAACTTTCTTTGAGTGAAATTACTAATCCATTTGGTCACATTACTAATCCTAAGCGTAAAATCACTATTCATAATTTACTATTCATCAAAAATTAAGTTGATCTTATTAGACTCCAAATTCCTTACCGAACACTTTTGTAGAAGACCATTTTTTGAAAATCATTACACATCATTAATTATTTAGGGTTTACATAAATATTTTAAAATATAATTTTTTTCAAAATTCATCAATAAAATACATCCTAAAATTATCCGGACATTTGATATTTCACAAACATCACTAAAGGAAGAAATCCCAATTCATTCATCCCAAAGGATTACACAAAGAAGCTAGGGTCTCATCACATAACCCCTTATAACACCGGCATATGACCTAAGTGTAAGGTGTGCTATGGTGAGAGAATCTGAGGGAGGCTCAGATAACATTTCCCTAGTAGTAATATCTACTAACTTGAACTTCTCCCACAGGCGTTTCCGTTCAATCTTGACACGATGGAGTTCAGCTTGGGCTTGGTCCAAAGCGAAGCCCACAGATGCTACCTCCTTCCTAAGCTCTGATAAGTGGGCTTCATAAGGTTCGAGTCTACTGGATGAAGCCATCGACTCCTCTTTCTGCATTAACCATTAACATCTCTATTAAATCGTTAAGAGTAAGTTAATATACTATTTAAAAAGTTTGGGTCGTTACAGTATAGCATAAAAGGAAGTAGCTAACCCTTTTATATTGATCTTCAAGTTACCAGGGAGTTGGGTACATAAGTGTTTTGGAGACACTTATAGGCATTGGATATCTCATTGTCCTGGGTATAGCCAATGAGATGAGCATGGCATGCATAGTAGAAATGACTTCCCTCTAGGATAAATATTTCATTTGGCATAATGATTTATGCACTAAATTGAGAAATGGTTTTTCAAATGTGTGAAATTGTAATGTAAATAAATTTGGGAATTTTGAAAATGGTTTAGTTTTCAAGAATGGTGACACATGGAAAATGTGGAAAAGTGGAAAGCCTCATTGTGATAGTGTTTTTTAATGTTATTTGAAATAGGAATTCTTGATGTCTACGGAAGTGAGACTCATAGTTTTTTGTTTTCTATTTATAGAAATGGAACTGGGTAGACATCGTCGAGACCAGTCAGAGGAAGCTACCAAAAATGTGGTTCCACCTAAGCCCCAGGTGAACCAGTAGTTGGCCCAAAGCATTGTTCAGGATTTTCAAACAGTTCAGTCAGGACTGCAACTAGATACACTTGTTACGATATTTATCATGGTCGGAAATCCAAGTAATGGAAGCACAGTTGTCCTCATGAGAGGAGGTTTTAACCCCAACACTGAGAGAAAGAACAATATAGAAACCTTTTCTCAACGACTTAAAGTACACCAAAATCAGACCACTAGATTGTTAAAAAAGAATTTGAGACCCAAGTGTAAGCCAGGATGCTTTAATTGTGGTTTTGTAGGCCACCTGAAATGGGATTGTAAGGCACAACCTTGAGAATTTCATAACTGCAAGCGGATAGGGAATCTTCAGTAGTATTGTCGTAATTCTCTGAGGTCGGGTGTTTGTGACACTCCTCAATAAGGGAAGTTTAAGCTAGATAATAAAGAGCAGAGCATGGAAAGAACACATATGTTTGGAGCTGAGAAAGTTGTAGTGGATGATCAAACAGGACCATCCACGGTGCAAGGTATGGTTCTTTTAAATTTCATTTTGATGCAAGCTTTGTTTGATATGGCTGCTTCCCATTATTTTCTTGCTTCTTGTGCTGTTATTTTACTAGGTTTAATTATGGATATGATTCCTTCGTTTTTGAAACTTAAAACTCTTCTGGGTTAAAGGGAGCGTCAAGACTTCTTGTGTAGAGGATGTTGTATCGTTGTGGGAAAGGTTGAGCTAATGTGGAATTTTTTAGTGCTTGAGATGTATGGGTATGATGTAATCCTGGGAATGGATTGGTTGGTGGCGTTTAAGACCCACATCAACTGTAATGTGTTGACACTGTCTTTGACGTCACATGATGATGTTATACATCTCTTTAGAGGAGAGAATCATGAAAGGTAGGGTGAAACGGGTTTGTTGGAACCAGTAGTGGGTACGTTATCGTATCAGTTAGCGGTATTGTCATTGGAATCAGTAGAGGGTGTTTAGTGGAGTGTTCCTCTAGCATTGGTGGATCAGTTCATGGATGTTTTTCTTGATGAATTCTCCGGGTTACCTCCCGTAAGAGAAGTGGAGTTTACGATTGATCTCCTTCCGGGGACCAGTCCTATCTCACTTCCGTCTTATCGGATGACACCAGCTAAATTGTGGGAATTGAAAGACCAGTTGGAATAGTTAGAAAACATAGGTTTTATCCAGCCTATCACGTCTCTGTGGGCATCGCCGGTGTTGTTCTTGAAAAAGGAAGATGGAACTTTGAGGCTATGTATTGATTATCGTATACTTAACCAAGTTACGATAAAGAATAGATATCCACTTCCATGAATTGATGATTTGTTTAATCAGTTGAGGGGAGCCCAGTGGTTCTCTAAGATCGACATAAGGTCTGGATATCATCAATTGTAGGTGAGGAAGGACAATATTCTTAAAGCAGCTTTCAGAAGTAGATATGGCCATTATGAATATGTGGTTATGCCCTTTGGTCTGACGAATGAGCCAACAGTGTTCATAGAATTGATGAATAGGATATTTCATAGATACCTGGATTTATTTGTGGTGGTGTTTGTAGATGATATTCTGGTGTATTCAAAGACAAGGGTGTAGCATGGGCAGCACTTGGCAATAGTAGTGGGGATCTTGAGGGATCATAGGTTGTATTCCAAATTGTCAAAGTGTGACTTTTGGATACGGGAAGTTCATTTTCTTGGCCATGTGATTTCTGAAAGGGGTGTTTCAGTGGATTCAGAAATGATAGAGGTTGTTATCTCATGGCAACCTCCAAAGAATGTGTTTGAGATACGGTGTTTTCTTGCTCTAGCTGGGTATTATAGGCATTGTTTTCGTGATTTTTCATGTTTGGCTTCACCAATGACAGCTTTAACAAAAAATAATGTTCCATTCCAGTGAAATGAACAGTTTCATCAGTATTTCGAAGAGCTAAAGGTTCATCTTACATCAGCACCAATCTTGGTTTTTCCAAAACCAGGAAAAGGGTACGTGGTGTATTGTGATGCATCAGGATCAGTATTGGGTTGTTTTCTCATGTAAGGTAATCATGTGGTTGTGTATGGCTCACGGTAGTTGAGGGTGCATGAGAAGAACTACCCAACTCATTATTTCAAGTTGTCAGTAGTGGTCCATGCTTTGAAAGTGTGGCGTCATTATCTCTTTAGTGAGAAATTCATGGTATATGCAGATCATAAGAGCTTGAAGAAAATTTTCTCATAAAGGGATTGGAACTTGAGGCAAAGGAGATGGATGTAATATCTCCAGATGTTTGATTTTTATTTAATGTACATACCAGGTAAGGGAAATTTGGTGTCAGATGAATTAAGTAGAAAATCATATGATTAGGTGGTAAAATAGGAATCGGACCAGTGGGAGTTGATGTCGGTTATAGCCGATATGCGGTTGGAATATGAGGACCAGGGTGATAGGGCGGTCTTCTTTCCAGTTTTGTTGATTCCTGTCACGGTTTTACTGGTTAAGGAGGCACAGATATCTAATTCTGAATGTCTTACCATGGGTTCAAGACTCAATGGTGGGGAGACCATTGAGGGTTGACAACTGAATAGAGATTCAGTTTTGTGTTTTCAGAATCGGATGGTTGTACCAGTTTATTATTAGGAGAATCTTATCAGGGCGTATCATCATTTCAGGTGGGTTGTTCATCCTGGAATTTAGAAAATGTATAAAGCGTTGAAAGCACAGTTCTAGTGGGTTGGCATGAAAAAAAGATTGGCTGAGTTTGTTTCGAGATGCTTGAATTTCCAGCAGGTCAAGGCCGAGCATCAGAGGCCAGCGGGAATGTTGCAGTCTTTACTAATCCCCGTTTGGAAGTGGGAGAATATATTGATGGATTTTTTCACAGGTCTCCCAATAATGGTCAGAAAGAACGATGTCATTTGGTTGATAGTGCATCGGCTAACAAAGTCGTCCCATTTCATCCTGATTTGTGAATCTCATAGGGTGGAGGATCTGTCAAAAATCTATATCCAGGAGGTGTTAAAGAGGTATGGTGTTCCAATTTCGATTGTATCAGATAGAGATCCCAGGTTTACATATCATATCTAGAAATACTTACAGAAATCCCTTGGAACTAAGTTTACTATGAGCAAGGTGTATCACCCTCAGACGGATGGTCAATCCAAGAGGAAGATACATACTCTGGAGGATATGTTGCGGGCGTGTGTCATGGATTTTGGTGGCTCATGGGAGGATTACTTGTTTTTGGTTGATTTCTCTTACAATAATAATTATTAGGCATCCATGCAGGTGGCTCCGTTTGAAGTGTTGTTTGGGTGGTCGTGTCGTTCTCCACTATATTGGGTGGAAACAGGTGAGTCCTCGATGGTTAGACCGAGCCTTGTCCAAGAGACTACAGAGAGGATAAAGTTGATCAGAAAGAGAATGGATATGGCTTAGAGTCTTCAAAAATCATATGTAGATCATCATTGATGGCCATTATCGTTCGAGGTGAGTGATCATGTTTTCTTGAGGATCTCTCCTAGGTTGGTACATCGTCATTTTGGGAAGCAGGGAAAGTTATTTCTGAGGTATATTGGACGTTTTGAGATTCTTGAGAGGATTGGTGAGGTGGATTATCGTTTGGCTTTTCCACCTTGGTTTAGTTTGCTGCACAATGTGTTTCATTGTCGTAGTTGAAAAAGTATCAGTCGGATCGTGACCATGTGATTCGATGGGATCATGTTGAGCTAGAACCAGATGCTTCGTTGGTGCACGTGCCAATGCGGGTTTTGGATAGGAAAGAGAAAGTATTTCATGGTAAAATCATCAGGTTGGTTTTTGTTTTATGGCAACATGGTCAGATTCAAGAGGAGACTTAGGAGCGGGAGAAAGAAATGGTCGAGCAGTGACCTGAGCTCTTTCGGAAAAGGGTGGGTTCACTAATTTCCAAGGATGGAAGGTCCAATAGTGGGGAGAATTTAGTATCCATGGTTTGAGGTATGTTGCCTTTTTATTATTTTTTATGTGTTTAAAGTGCAAAGGATGATTTGGGAAGAGGTTGGGAGATTTTGGAATGGTTTTGGAAGAGTTTGGAGGCTTTTAAAGGGGTGCACAGTTTGAGCACGGTTAGTGGAAACCGTGCGGATTCTCTAGGAAACCGTGCAAGGGAGACAGTAGTCTTCGCATGGCCTATGCACAGTTTCAAAAACCATGTTGACCCTTACTCTTCAGGCAGTATCATGCGCACGGTTAGCGCATGGTTTTCCAAACCGTGTGGACTAACCGTGCGGCCACTTAAAAATAGGGTTATAGGTTTCGGGCACCCTCGTGCATAACCTATTTCACCAAAAACTTCCTCCCACTCGTGAATCACTCGGGTTTTTCAGTTCTCAGTGGGTGGAGGAACTTTCCCACTCATTTTAGAATAATTTTGAAAATAATTCTTGGTGTATTGAAGGTGGTTTCTCCTGGGTAAGTATCTCCTCTTTTTTCTCTTGTGTTTTCCTCTAGATATGCTCTTCCCTCTTTCTTGGTTTTCTAGATCTACACTTGTTGTGTGTAGATATAGGGTTTTGGTTGCCTTATATGATGTTTTTAAGGATTTTGAATGTTAGGGAAGGGGATCTAGAGAGGTTTTGGTGGTGCGTTCTCTGGTTTTGAGGTGCGGTTGTTCATGGGTCGATTTCTCCGGAACCCTAAAGGTAGGTGGCTTCTCTCTCGACTCCACTTGGTTAGAGATAATGGTTTTGGTTATAATTAAATTATTGTTCTTGAAATTAATTGTGTTTTTATGTGAAAAATTTGTTAGATATCCCTTGGGTGATTTTTTGGGGATTTTTGTGAAAAGGGGGGTTTTATGGTGAAATGTTATTCTTTTGGATTTTAAAATGGAGAATTTAAAAAGGGATGATTTGGTTGATTTGTGAAAATGATTGATGAAAATGGTTTTCAATAAAAGAGTTGTTTTATTGAAATGTTGTTTGGCATGGAAAATGGTTTTCAATGAAGGGACGATTTATTGAAGTGGAATGGTATGGGAAGGAATTGGTTAATTGTATGTTTTTGTGACCTTGGTGAGTTTATTCTTAGTTTGGCTTGATTGAAATATTTTGTTTAAGTGGGCGTGAAGTCTCGCTATCAAAGGTTATCGAGTTGGGCGGGAATTCCCACTGTTATCAGTTGGGTGGGAAGTCCCACCATTACCGTTTTGGGTTGTTAGGTAGTGGGCGGGAAGTCCAGGTAGCTGAAGATGGGGTGAATGAGTTTGGTGGGAAGTCCCACTGTTATGGTTGTTTTGTTATGTGTTTCTTTGCATAGATGGAATTTTTTTGTGGAAATGTGAAATAGTTGAATTGGATTCCTTGCCTGGCATGGTTGATTTGGCTTCCTTGCATGGCATGATTTGCCTACGGCCTGATTGTTTGGCTTTCCCTAGGTTTACTTGGTTCGGGAAAGATGGATGAGTAAGGGTGTGTTGACTTATAGTAATGGATTCACTTGTGATTTAATTTATATAAATTGTTTTATATAAATGTGCTAATGGTTTTATCCTAGTGGTGTGTTTTGGGATGTGATTTTGGGAAATCCTACTAAGTTTTAGTACTCACCCCCTACTTTGGAACTGTGGTGTCTTTGCAGATGTCATGTACCGTGACGTGGGAAAAGGTAAGGCATCACCCTCCTTTAGTGGAGCATTGTGTTCCCTTGGTGGAGCTTGGAGCTTGGAGCTTGGTTTGGAGTTGTGGTGGTGTGATGGCTTGTGGTGTTTGGTTGTTTAGTTTTCGCAGTGTACTCTGACATTGTGTGGACATGTCTGGTTGTATTAGTTTTGAGTTGTGTTGTGGAACAACTTGGTTGTCTTTTGGGAATGCATGTTTGGGTTTGAAAGTGCATGAATTATTAGTTTTTAGTTTGGTTGGTTTTTTCTTAAGGGAAAATCATTCCCAACTTGATCTTGAAGCCCTCAGCATTTATTGCCAGCCTTTGGCGTCTTGGGAATGTCGCTTAAGGCCAAGTAGCACTCACTGCCTCCTCAAGCCAATGAGGTAGGGGCGGGGTGTTACATTAGCTTTGGTTATTATGCACGGGTGCTGGTTGAAATTGATCTAAGTGCTACATTGATTGATCGAGTTGTTTTATCTATATCTAATGATAAAATTTTCTTAGGAATTGATTATGAAAAAATGCCACTATTCTGTAAGGTTTTTCAAATTATTGTACATTCAGATTTATAATGTTGGAGAGATGTGCTATGCTCTAACTGCCAAATTAAGGGACATGATGCACTGCATTGTCAACAGAAGTAGAAGAATGACGTTATTTAGAAGTCTACTGAGGAGACTTTGGTGGTTAATTTCCATACTGAATAAATGAAGGTTATACAACCTATTGATATGGGCCGAAGGATTGATGTTGAGGATCCTTTACCAAGGGTTGATTCCACTCCACAAGTGGATGGAACAAACTGGGATGATTACACTGAAGGAGGTAATCAAAATAAGGGAAGAATCTCTTTTAAGGATGCTCTGGTCAGAGGAATGGATGGTGAAATAAATGGATATGACTCAAAAGATAGTCAAGCCTAAAGGGAATGCTCAGCACAAGAGGCTGCGAATGATAGGGATACGCATGAGTTGCATGCCCTTAAATCAAGGAATGGTAAGTTACTGATTGTTGCTGCAACTTCGGATAAGTGTAAGACTTAAGGTCTAGCTATAAATGGTGATATCAGTAGAGTGAAAGGAAATAATGAGGCAGTTTTGGGACCCTCTCCATTATAGGTCTCGGGTGTTCACATTAACGCGCTGGCTAATGAATGTACATTGGTTACCAGCAGCAAAGAAGAGGGTGCGCATAGCACAGACATGCAAGAGTTGGAGAGGAATGGAAAAAATTTATAGAAGGATGGTATGAATCCCATGAAGGATATCACAATGACTCCTGAGAAGGTAATAAGTAATGTCAATGTTTCAAATTCATTTGAGTTTCTATCTACCACTTTTAGTGATGTTGGGTCAACCCCCACTGCGACTACTTCCAATATTACGGACGCAAATTCAGATGATAAAGGTGGAGAATGGATGTATGTAGAGTCTGGAAAGAGGGGTCTCCACTCCCGTGGAAAATGTGGGAGAATTCCTTACCACAACAAGAGTTCCCTCTCTAAAATAGGTTAATTTTCCTACGATTTTCCTTGTATTTTCATGCTTCCTTGTTCCTCTCCTAGACTCCTTTTTTAATTCTATAAAGAGGCCTCTGCATCTCAACTTTAAAAAGAAGATCGATTACCATTACATGCAATCCTGAATTCCACCACGCCTTCTACCATGGCTATCCATGATCATTGTGGTTCTTTATATCTTCATCCTGACATGACATCCCCTATGTCATGTTTCCCACACCCAATATCGTATCCCCTTTCCAAAGATTCCAAAATGGATAGACAAGTTGTTTCCCCCATCACTATTTTTGATAGTATAACCATCAAGACATCATGCCTGACACTATCCCCACCATGGGTTATTTATGATTTCCATTATATAAAGAAGTATACCGTGGACAAAATAGCCTCAAACATTCTCTCCACCAAGGTTTGGTGATGTTATAAAAGGTGAAAATAGCCCCAAACACCACCTCAACAGCCCCAAACCATGGGAAACCACAAAAGAGAGGTTGCAAAGGTATAAACCATTACATTAGATACCTCTCAAACAATTATCATCTTCATGAATTTAAAATCAACCCTTGAGATAAGGAAAATAAAATGTTTCATTCAAACAATAACCCCACCAAATACCTCTCAATAATCATTCAATCATATGAACAAAACCACATAACTTAGAGGAAAAATGTACAAACCTAATCACCAAAAACAAGTTCCCCAACACTCTCTTCAAATATATACCTCCCAAATAAGAGAAAAGACACAAATAGGGTATCAATGAAGAGAAACCAACTCATAAACCAGATAAGGATCATCAACAGCAAAATAAGAATTGTTATAAGAGAATATCAAGAATCAAAAAAATATGGGATATTGAGCATGTATATATGACTCATGTTCCCAAGTGATCTCATACACACCACCATTTCACTACAATGAATGATATAAGGGAATATAATTCCCATGAAACACCTTCTCCTATTTTTCTTTTATCTCCATAGGAAAATCCTAGAAGGTCACATCATCATCAAAATAATTCTATCCCCATTCGACGATTTGAGATTCATTATAAATATAGAAATGAATTTTTGACACATGGAAGACAATGTGAATATAGATCATCTTCAGGGGAATTGATATCTGATATGTGAAGGCTCCAACATAAGCTGACACCTTGAAATTCCAAATAATCCCGGAAGAAAAATCACTCCCAATACTAATCCATCACTACCCATGATGTGGATTTACCATCAAAAAAACGAGATCTCAAAGTTCAGACTCAAATGTTCTCAAAATATGGTCAAAATAGGACTTCTGATGATCTTTCATAGCCTTTAACCTCTCTCAAATCACCTAAACCATCTATGTCGTTCTTTGTACTAATTTTGGATCAAGAATTTATAACACTCTGAACCAAATCTAGCATAATGGAAATGAAAAAGTTATCCATAAAAACTATAAATGGTTTTATACCCATGGTGAAGTGAAAAATATTATTTTTAGTAAAATTGACTGAAGGTAGGTTCCTCATCCATGGACATCCAAAATCTAGGACACAATCCACACAACATATCGTCAAGAATATGGATGGTCTACTCTATCGGACCATTCATCTGTGGATGTAAATAATTACTAAGGAACAATAAAGATAAAAAAAATTATATTGGATACCTCTCCACAACCTCGATGTGAAATGAGGATCATGATCAAATATAATCATACTTGGGAGTCTATGGAGCCTCACCACCTTCTACAGTTACTAACTCAACAAAACCTCTACCTAACTTCTTTATTTGATTTCTAAAAAGGGGACTATATTTTTCAAATAGTCCACTATCACCCATATAGTATCAAATCCTCACTAATATTGAGGTGAACTGGTGATGAAGTTAAAAGAAATATCCACATACTTTTACTTTATAACATCTAGTAGTTGTACCATTCCACTAGAAACATGATGTTCATCCTTCACCTTCTAGTAGACTAAACATTGAGACACAATCTCTAAAACTAAATGTTTTATCCCAAGACATGAAAACCAACCTATCAAAGGATAGTACATCATTTTCATGCTAGGATGTACTACCAAGGGTGTTATATGGAACTCATGGTGAACCACCTCATACATCAAAAAAGGAATGAAAATCCACCCATGTAATAACACTTGGTGTTGTTTATCCTCAGACTAAACATTATAGGAATACCAATATACAATTTGATCTTGCAATAAATCCACCTCAGAATTCCCTATCTAGGATTATTATACTTTCTATACTAAATATGACTACACTATCATCTGAAAAAGAAAAACCTATTCCACCAACTTCCCCCATATCAATATTCACCATAGATATCTCTTCTAACACTCTCGAGGTATCTCTAAACTCATGCACAGCATCACTGTGTGACTTATTGCTCATTGTATTATCCACAACATTACCCTTTCCTGGTGTTAATAAATATATAATCCATATTCCTATAATAATTCCATCAATTATCAAGATTACAAGTTATAGTCACACTTAGAGAATACATACCTCAGGTTCATGTGATCAGTGAAAACCACATAACACTCATTGATAAGGTAATTTTGTCAAAACTTAAATTAAAAAATGATGAAAACTCATGATCATGTGTGGAATAGATATTTTATAGGGACATAAATTCTTATAACCAAAAGAAAAAATTTATCTCTAATGCATCAAGACACTGTCCAAGACAAGATGCAAAGAATCACAAAAAAACTCAAACTGGACTCCCTCTTCTAGAAAATGAAGAACTGGGGCACTATCGAACTTCACCTTTAGATAATAAAAAGATATCTGACAATAGTTAGTCAATAAAAACACCCAATAATTTCTACTCAAGGATGGAATAAGAGTCACAATCTGAGATAAATCGTGAATGAACCTCCAGTAATAGCCTTCAAAAACAAGGAAACTTTTCATCTCTACAACTGTGATAGAGGCTACCCAAGAAAAAAATTACTTGATCTTTTAAGGGCCTATAACTAACCTGCTCCAGGAGGAGTCATTCCCCATGAAAAAATTTTCACAATCCCAAAACACACACTTCAACATCTTTCTGAACAGCTGATGAAAATGTAGAACTTCCATAATTTCCCACATATTCTTTTTGTGCTCTTTCTCAGACATAGAGTGCACAATGAAGTATTAGATGAAACCCACCATGAAATGATCCATGAAATATTGTAACACTACGTTCATATTCCCCATGAACACAACTAGATAATTTTTCATTCCAAAAGACATCACAATGCACTCTTAATAATGATAACAACATCATAAAGTATTCTTTGGTATATTATCATCATTTACTCACATCTGAGGATATCGTGATCATAGATCAATATTCTAGAAATAAATAACTACACCTATATAATAGAGTAAATCATCAATCAATGTAATATGATAGAACTTCTTCATTTTAACCTAATTCAATAGATGATAATCGATACAAAGACATATAATGTCATCATCCATCTTCAAGAACAAAACAGAAGCACTCCAAGATGAAACAATTAGACAAAAAAACATTAGAATAAAATATCATTGATTTATACATTCAATTCCTGGAACTTAGAATGCTCTATCCTATACAAAGATATTGATCTGTAAATAACTTGATTGTAGCTCTATCCAATATATGATCTCCCAACTAGGGGTAATTCCACAACCTCATCAAGAAAGGCATCAAGGTACTCTTCCACAACCATGGGAAGCACTATCCACTGAGCCTTTGACAAACTCAAAATCAACTCATCCCTAAAAGAAGGAAATAATGAGACATGATCTCCAAATTTGAGGGTCTTTATCTTCAATAATTATGCAAGACTCTTTATCAGCATCAAAGAACATGATTTTCCTCATGAATTAATCCATGATATCCTACACTGAATACAACCATCCCATGCCAAGGATGATTTCGTATGGCTATATCAACAAACATAGGAAGTCTCCCTAAGTGCAGTGCTTCTTTGGCACAAGATCATAATCTATACAGGTATCATATAGATAAGATCAACCTCAATTTAGTGTAGTCAAATATAAGGGAACTAGGATCCTCCCAACCTCAAGACCCAAATCACATACTATGGTTGGTGATATTAAGGTTTGTGTAGCTCTTTGATCAAAAAATGCATGAACCCATATACAAAACAAGCAAAGGGAACCTCAAACAACATCTAGATCACCTAGAGATAGAAACTCCAAAGCATGTAGGAGATGAAAACCTTTTCCTTGACCTCTCTGACCCTAACGGATACTAATTTAATATCCATTTTATACTCTCTAAGGTATAGGAGAATCATAGTTTTTTCTTCTTCTTACCCAGTCTCACCTCTGCTGATTAAAAACTGGATCTCCTTGTTGCTAAAACCTTATCAAAAATTGTTGTAATAGAAAAACTTGAAGTGGAACACCTATCGCACATAGCCTACTTAGAATTTTCAGGTTCTCTATCCACTATTTAATATATATTACATAATAAAAACATCTTTCTGATCTCTTCTAAGGGGTTTAAGATCTTCCACCCCTAGTGAAATGATATGAAGAGGGTTTGGACCTACCCCCGACTATTCAAAAACTCTTCTATCTAAGTAAATGAGAACCCCAGACAATAGATCTACTACATGGGGTATACCTTGGACTCCCATATAATAACGATATGATCCTAGAAAGCATCTTATCAAAGTCATCTTCTATTTATAGTACCTTTAGTGCATCATAAATTGTAATGACCTTCCAATTCTCGTTGTCATAAGAGTACAATGGGTCATTACTAGTCCTTAAGAAACATCCTCAAAATGCCAAAGGCTATAAATAAATTCCAAATGGATTCAAATACAAGTGGGGGACTATTTAACCTTTAATAAAAAAAACCAATAAACCAAAAAACCATAACCAAACATTCACTATATGATGCATGAATGAATGAAAGACAACTCAACAACTTCATGTTTCTCAAAACCACATCAAGGTACACAACAGTGGAATAATAAAAAATTATCAGATTACACAGCAGATAAACAACACAAGACTCTATTCTCTATAAGCTCTAATCTCCACAATCACAAAACATCCAAAACATAATGAAGTAGTGCTGAAAATGTAGGAAACGTTACCTTTGACCCTATCCTGGAAGATAGCATCTTCAAAAGCACCAAACTTCCAAAGAAGGGGAGAGTATAAAAACTAATTAGGTTTTCCCCCAATGAGTTTCCTACTGGTGCCACTAGGATATAAGAGTTATCAACAATTATATAAAATAGTTTATATAAAACAATTTCTCAAAAACAGTTTATAACCAAATATAAACAAGTTTCCAAAACCATTTATAACCAAAGGCATAAAAGGGAAATTTTAACCAATTTCTTTCAACAAGTTATTTTTCAAACAAAAATAACTAAAAACATTATAAACATTTCACAATATCCATTTTTGGCATACCCCACCATTCCATAAACCAAAGAAACTAACCATGCGTGTTTTGTTATGACAGTTCCATACTCATAAGCGGTTTCTCATCGATCTACCAAGTCGTCAAAAGGTAATTATATCCCATGTTCCATTAAACCTTTGGCACAAAGAAAAAGTTCATATTTCAACCAATCCTCATATATGAAACATTAACACCCACACAACATATACCCAAATATCATACCAAAATACCTTTTCAATTATAACACCTTTTTATTGAAAACCAAATCCATCAAAGTCATTTCAATAACAGACCATTTCAATAAAACACACTTTTTATTGAAAACACATTTTTAATCAAACTACTTAACATTTCTAGAAAATCTATAATTTAAAATCATCATTTTAAATTCATGAAGCCAAAACAACATTCACAACAATTCACCAAGATTTCACAATTTAACTAAAACCATAAATCATCACTAAAGAAGATTTATTCCATGATTTTCACAATCAATTCCATTAAAATAGAACAATTCGAAACAAATTCAATCAATTTTATCAAGAGTAATTGAGATTGAATCCTCCTACCTCGATGTTTTTGACAAAAACCACAACGAACGAAGAAAGAATAAGAAAAACGGGTCGATTCTCCAATAACCCTCCATAGATCTCTTATCCTAACAAAACCAAGACCAAATATTATCATATTTGGCATCCAAACACTTAGATCTACCAATAACGGGTGTATATAGAAGAAACCATGCGAAAAGGAGAATTATATCTATGTAGGTCTGAGAAACCAAACAAGAACGAAGAAGAGTGATCACATATCTCAAGAATCTGGATTTTATTCACAAAGGAAAGCCTTCGGATCACCTCCAAAACACTTGGGAGATGTTATCCTACCTTCAAGGGAGATTAATCACGATTTATGGCCACTTAAAAGAAAAAAAATCCATTTAGAGGAAAAAATGTATGAGATCCACTTTGTTATGATCTCACATGAGTGCCTGCAAGGTTAGATCACACAGTTAGACAAACCATGTGCTAATTGTGCATTAGACACTACCTCGGCAGACCCTCGCATGGCCTCATTGCATGGTATCCCAAACCTTTTTCCAACTATGTGGGATCCACGGCCTCAAAAGTTCCAACTACGCATGGCTTGGCCGCACAGTTAGACAAATTGTGCGCCTCTCATGCGAAATCGAATTTTCACCAAAAACACCTCCAAAGCTCTCCCAACTCTCCCAACCATCACCCTTAAACTTGATAACCATGAAAAGTATTAAGTAAGGGTTACATACCAGAAACTGAGCATACTAAATTCTCCCCACCATTGGTCTTTCCATCCTCAGAAAGTAGAAAACCCTCACCCAATTGAAATAGTTTCAGCCACTACTCTTTCATTTCCTTCTCATGTTCCCATGTCTCTTCCTGAAACTGACCATGATGCCATAAAACCCACACTAGACCGATGATTTTTCCCTAAAAGACATTCAATTTCCTATCCATAATCTGTGCTGGGATATGTATCAACAAAGAATCTGGCTCTAGGTCAATGTGATCCCATCTGATCACTTGGTCAGGATCTGGCTGATACTTTTTCAACTGAGATACATGGAACATATTATGCACCAAACTGAACCATGGTGGTAATTCCAATCGATATGCCACCTCTTTGACCCATTCCAGTATCTCAAAAGGGCCTATATACCTAGGATATATCTTTCCTTGATTCTTGAAACAATGATTTCCAAGCCTTGGAGATATCCTCTAGAAGACATGATCACCGAAAGCGAACAAAAATGGTATTCTACAATGATTTGCATAATATTTATGATGGATTTGAGCCTTCTCCATCCTCTTTCTGATCAACTGGATCTTCTCTATGGTTTCTTGGACAAGGCTCGATCCAACTAGTGATGTTTCACCTATTTCTATCCAGTATAGTGGAGAACAACAACGATGCCCATACAATGCTTCAAACAAAGCCATGTGTATCAAGGCTTGATAGATGTTATTGTATGAGAACTCCACCAAGAGTATATTCTCCTCCCATGAGCCACCAAAATACATTAAACAATCCCACAACATGTCTTCCAACGTTAGTATCATTCTCTTGGATTGAACATCTATCTAAGGATGATATGTCATGCTCATAGTCAACTGAGTTCCAAGTTCTTACTGTAAGGATTTCCAGAAATGAGATGTGAACCTTGGATCTCTATCTGAGACTATTGGAACTGGTAATCCATGCCTCTTTACCACTTCTCAGATATATATTTTTGACATATCCTCCACCATATAAGTTTCACGAATATTGGATCAAATGGGACGACTGGGTAAGTTGATCCACTATCACCTATATGGCATCGTGTTTCTGAACTATTCTTGGAAGACTTATAAAAAAATACATCGCTATTTTCTCCCATTTCCACATAGGGATAGGTAAAGATATCAACATTCCTGCTGGTCTCTGATTCTCTGCTTTAACCTGCTGACATGTTATGCACCATGAGATGAACTAAGCCACCTTTTTTCATGATGCTCCTCCAAAAGTGTTCCTTTAACTCCTTACACATATTCTGTGTACCTGGATGTACATCTCATCTTGAATGGTGGTAATCATGGAGTTGTTCCTGAAAATCCATGGGTACAACTATCCGATCTCTAAAGCAAAAAACTGAAATCCCACCAATTTTCCTGCCCTCAATGGTCTCCCCACCATTGAGTTTTAAACTCATAAAAAATACATTCTACATCAAATATTTATTCATATTTGACCAAATTTACCAAATCAAGAAAAGCATAGATGAAAAGAAAATAGCAAGATCACCTCGGTCTTCATATTCCACATGCATGTCGGCTAGGACCAACATCAACTACCATTCATCTAAATATTCTTTTTTCAACTAAGCATATGACTTTCTACTTAATGCATCATCCACTAAATTATTCCTACTGTATACATAATTCAAATTCAAACATTTGGAGATACTCTATCCATCTCCTTTTCCTCATATTTAAATTTCACTGTGAGAAAATGTGTTTTAAACTTCTCTCGTCTGTGAACACATTGAATTTCCCACCAAAGAGATAGTGTCTCCATGTTTTCAAGGCATGGAAGACTGTAGCTAACTCCAAATCATGTGTTGGGTAATTATTCTCATTTAGTCTTAATTTCATTGAACCATAAGAAACCACATGGTATCCTTGCATTAGAACACATCCCAACCCTGATCTCGAAGCATCACATACACCACATACCCCTATCCTGATTCTGAAAAAATCAAGATAGTTGTTGATGTAAGCTGAACTTTCTACTCTTGAAAAGGCATTTGAAATTCCTTTTTCCATTGGAATGTATCATTCTTCTTTGCCAGAGCTGTCATTGGCGAAGCTAGCACTACCACAAAATAGGGCAAGGGAAGCGCTACCCTTTATCAGTGCTTTTTTAGCACTGATAAATGAATGTTTTATCAGTGATTTTATTTTAGCGCTGATAAAACATACCTTTATCAGTTCTTTTGACGATCACTAATAAAGGTTCTGTCAGTTTTTATTTAATAACCCTAACAGACCATCCTCGCTTGCACGCGGTCAAGCTCTCACGAAAGCTGAACCAGGCCCCTCGTCGCGCGACCTCATCCTCCTCCTCCTCGTCCTCCTTGTCCTCCTCCTTCCTCCTCCTTCATCCTCCTCGTCCTCCTCGTCCTTCTCCTTCTCCACTGCTGTCGCTGCCTCCGCCCTTGCTCCCACTACCACGACCACCACTGCCTCTGCTACCTCCACGCTCGCTGCCGCGACCGCAGCCGCCTCTGCCACTTCCGCCGCATCCGCCTCTGTCGCTGCCGCCTCGTCCTCCTCCTCCTCGTGCTCTCAAGGTGGGATGTGAGTTCCATGGATGGTATTCCCTTGGTATATTATTTATATATTGTGTGTGTGAGGACCAAATAGTGAATATAGATGTGAGATAGGAATGATACCATATCTTGAGCCTAATTCCAGTAAGGATTTCCATAATAGATAGTTTGGTCTTAATGTGATTATGATTATGTCTAGGGATGTGATTCATAATTAGTGATGAGTGTCGAGGATGATGCATGTTGGTCAACTTGTTTTAGAAATTGTTTATCTTCATTCGTTCCTTGTACTTGCACCCATTAATTTGAAGGTGAGTATGCGTACACAATAGTTGACCTTCTTAGAGAAGTGTTTATGGAAGAGTATAAGAGACATGAAGCAATGAAGATCATTAGAGTGTTGGAGAAAATGTGGTTTCTACAAACAATGTGGCAATCGACTTGTGCAACGCGGCTTAAGTTACAACTTGCAGGTATTGTACTTTATTTTTTTCTGGAGGGTTTCAGTGTAAATTCAATTTGGAATGATCATTGTTATTCATTGTCTTTTAGGTTTTTTTGACAGCCAAGGGGAAAGGGTGGGGTCTACAGACATTGGAGGATATGTTAATGGGTGACTTTATGGGAAATTACATCCTATATTTTTGCAACATTTCTATAGTATCTAACTTCTAACCAAATGGCCTCTTTGCCCTTCATGCTCCCTGAACCCCGATGGTGATCGGGGTTCGGGGAGATTGAAGGGAAAAGAGGCCATTTCTCCAATATATTCACACACAAAATCACACTTTGACATATCCTCCAATGTCGGCAGACCCCACACTTTCCCATCGGCTGTCAAAATAACCTAAAAGACAATGAATAGCAATGATCATTCCAAAATGCATTTACACTGAAAGCTTCCAGAAAAAAATAAAGTACAATACTTGCAAGTTGTAACTTATACCGCATTGCACAAGCCGATTGCCACATTATTTGTAGCAACCACATTTTCTCCAACACTCTAATGATCTTCATTGCTTCATGTCTCTTATACTCTTCCAGAAAATCTTCTCTAAGAAGCTCAAATATCGTGTACGCATACTCACCTTCAAATTCATTGGTGAAAGTACAAGGCACGGATGACGATAAACAATTTCCAAAACAAGTTGACCAATGTAAGTATTTAATGGTACCTTTATGATTTGTAGCATGTTTTTTTCTAATTTATTTATTTGTATATGTGGCATACATACTAGGTGATGTGTTTTGTATTATGGGTTTATCAGCAGTCTGTATGATTTCCTGTTTCCACATTTCATTTTAAATAGCATGTTATAATTATATATTTACTGTACCCTAATGGCTCAAATAGTCAGGCATATTGTAGATGTTTCTAAAATGTTGTTGGATTCTTTTTCCCCAATGGTAGTACATTTTTAGGATGTTTTCACTGATGAGGTATAAAATTTACTTCTTAATAAAGAGATAAACTTTATAATCTAGTTAGTTTTGGGAGAAAATTCAGTTTCTATCACAATTTCTAAAATAACACCAAAAGAGCATCAGTTGTTTGAATTACAATTTGATGATATAGAATATAATGGTTTCATATGGCATAGTACTTTACCATGGGGTTTTATAGTTCTCTAAAATATATGGTTTATTGGTATTTATTCTTTTGATGAACTATTGGAGATTGAACCTGATGAGAGTCATGAATATGTATCCTCATCCATGCATTGATAGTCACATTGATCATCTGTGAGGTTCTATGATCTTCTACAAGATAGATTTGACATTAGGATACCATTAGAAGATTTGGACATCGATGGACCTACCATGGACTGCTTTTAGGAGTAGTTATGTCCTGTATGATTTTTTAGCAATGATTTTTGGTTTAACTAATGCATTGGTTGTATTAAGGGACTTGATGAATAGGATATTTCATCCTTTTCTGGATCAGTTTTTAGTAGTTTTTTTCAATTAAATATTAGTGTACTCCCAACCCATATTTTATCTTGACCAACATCTTATCATCACCTTGAATACATTGAGATAGCATCATATTTATTACTGTTTTCTCCTGTTACTCATTGGTTTCCTCTTGTTCACATGTCATGTATTTTCTAAGGCATCATTCTGTCTTTGTAAGACTAACTTGGAATAAATTTGATATATGTGAGATTAAATCAGGTATCTTATACATACACAATGTTCACCCTACTGGACACACCATGTATATGGATTTCACATGTGTTTAAAGGCATTTGTACCATGATTTTTTTTTATAAAATCCAAACAATGCTACCTGATTAATTAAAACATAATATTAGGAAAGTTATCGAGATCGAACCCATAAAGACGATAAATATGAATAAAGAATGGATGAATGCAAATCGGTTGAAAAAAGAGTATGAAGATGGCGTGAAAGAGTTTATCAAGTTTGCAAAAGATCATGCATGTGACCCTTCTCAAATCCTGTGTCCGTGTTTATGTTGTTGTTATTCAAGAAAAATTAGTCTAGAGGAGTTGTAAGAACACCTTATCTGTCACGGAATAGATTGGAGTTATACATGTTGGAATAAACACGGGGAAAAATCAATGTAGTTAGTGACTCATAGAACACGACATTGTATAGATCATCTGATATGATTAGAAGCGTGAATAATGAAGACGATCGTATAGAGGGTGTGATTACAGATGTGAACAATGATGAAGATCGTATTGAGGAAATGACAAGGATAGTTGAAGATGAACTTCGTGATTGCCCGAAATTGTTTGAGAGGTTAAAGAGTTGTGAAAAAACACCATTGTATGTCGGTTGCACTAAATATACAGCATTGTCAGCCGTATTGAAGCTGTATAATTTGAAAGCAGGCAACGAGTGGAGTGACGCCAGTTTTATAGAACTGCTTTCTCGCCTGAATGACATGCTCCCAGAAGATAATGAACTCCCAATCCGAACATATGATTCCAAACGAATGCTACGATCGATGGGTATGATCTCTAAAAGAATACATGCTTGCCCGAATGACTGTATATTGTTTCGCAAGGACCAAAAATCACTTAAATAATTCCCAAAGTGTGGTGCTTCCCAATACAATAAAGATGATTCTAGTCCTACGAAAGTTGTATGGTACTTTCCAATCATTCCTAGGTTTAGATGCCTATATGGAAGTGAGGAGACTGTAGGACAATTGACATGGCATGTAGATACAAGAATTAAAGATGGGAAACTACGTCACCCTACAGACTCTCCTCTGTGGAAGAGAATTGATCATGAGTATCCTGAATTTGGGAACGTGCCGAGAAACCTTCGTCTGGCGTTATCTATAGATGGGGTGAATCCTTTTGGTTTTCAAAGCAGCAGTCATAGTACATGTCTGGTTATGTTGGTAAATTATAATTTACCACCGTGGTTATGCATGAAATGAAAATACATCATGTTATCTATGCTTATATCAAGACCAAAACAACCAGGTAATGATATTGATGTTTATTTGGCCCCATTGATCGAGGATTTGAAAATATTGTGGGATTTAGGTGTTACAATGTATGATTCTTACAAAAATGAACAGTTCACTTTGAAAGACATGTTGTACGGGATGATAAATGACTTTCCTGCTTATGGAAATTTGTCAGGATATAGCATTAAAGGAACTCAAGGGTGTCCCATTTGCGAACAAGGTACACAGTCAATTAGGTTGAAACATTCATCAAAAACCGTGTTTCTAGGACATCACAGATTTCTACCCCGATGACATAAGTACTGATCTTGGACGACATCATTCGACGGAAGTTAAGTGGAACGTACAACACCGTCTCCACTAACAGGTGATCAATTGTTTTAGAAAGTGATTGATTTGGACACTAATTTTGGTAAACCGTTTTCAAAATACCTTACGAAAACTAGTTGGAAAAAGAGATCAGTTTTTTTGAATTACCATACTGGAATTGTCTGTATGTCAGAAATTTTCTTGATGTTATGCATGTTGAA
The DNA here is from genome assembly GCA_963277665.1 of Viscum album. Taxonomy (NCBI): domain Eukaryota; kingdom Viridiplantae; phylum Streptophyta; class Magnoliopsida; order Santalales; family Viscaceae; genus Viscum; species Viscum album. Next base: position 1,833,764,140 of record OY728151.1, read on the forward strand.
AAAAATGTATGTGATAGTGTCATCGGCACGTTGCTAAATGCACCCAGCAAAACAAAGGATGGAATTAAGGCTAGATTGGACATGGTTGAGATGGGAATACGAGAAGAGTTGGCACAAGTGAAGTGTGAAAAACGAACATTTCTTCATCCTGCTGCTTACACTCTTTCCAGGAAGGAGAGATATCAGTTTTGAAAATTCTTGAATGATGTAAAGGTTCTAGAGGGGTATTCATCAAATATCAAGAACATCGTGTCAATGGGATATTTAAAATTAAAGGGTCTGAAATCACATGACTTCCATGTTTTGATGCAAGATCTAATTCCTATAGCTTTACGTTTCATTTTGTTCCAAGAATGTTCGCCATACATTAACGAAGCTCTGTTTCTTCTTCAAAGCTATATGCAGCAAAGTTATAGACTCGGCGAAATTGCCAACTATGGAAAGAGAAATTGCCGTCATATTATGTGAATTGGAAATGTTCTTCCTGACAAAATTTTTCAATATGATAGTTCATTTGGTGAGAGAGATTCGACTAGGTGGTCCTGTACATTATAGATGGATGTACCCCATTGAACGGTATATGAATATTTTGAAAGGTTATGTCAAAAACAGAAGACGGCCAGAGGGTTGTATTGCAGAGCAATATATTGTTGAGGAAGCTGTTGAATTTTGTACCAAATACCTGTCTGGTGTGGAAATCATTGGCCTACCGAAATCTCGTCACACTGAGTAGCTTGAGGGTGAAGGAATTTCTGGAAGAGAGGTTGTCACAATCAATATTACAGATTGGGAGCAGGCCCACCTTTACCTTTTGCATAATAGTTTCGACGTTTACCCATATGTTCAAACCCACAAAGAAATTCTTAGGTTATTATCTGTTCTCTGCTATTTTTATGTAATCTAAATTAAATATTAAACCACTTATGTAGATAATGACTTCTACACCTACTGATGCGCCCAATCCTGAGGCACAAAAGGTCTCTCAACCAGCTGCTGGTGGTCCCACTACAGAGCAACAACAGGTTTCTCAACCAGATGCTGGTGGTCCCAGTGCAGAGTAATAACAGGTTTCTCAACCTATTGTTTCTAGTCCCAGTGCTGAGGTACAACAGGTTTCTCAACCTATTGTTGCAGGTCCCATTGTTGATGCTAGCGCTCTGGGGGAAGGTATTGATGATACTTCTGAGGAAATGGTAGGAAATGAAACTCTGAAAGCACAAAAAAAAACAATAGCATCGTAGTTTGACAGTGTTGGACAAAATCCTTAAGGAAAAAGCAAAAGGCATCAAATTTGAGGTGGGATAGAATAAGAGAGGCCAACATGTTAACCCCAACAGAGCCATATTTAGTAGCTACATTGGAATCATCACTCGACAATGCGTGCCGATTGATGTACAATCGTGGCACCATGTTGACACCAGGCTGAAGACACTAATGTGGGAAGAGATTGCAGTAACATTATGATATCATTTTTTTTTAATTTATTAAAATAAAATAAAATACCAAAACATTGACTTACTCTTCATCATCCATTACAGAGTGCATTTATAGTATATGTATCGCACAAGGAATATGTATTAAGAGTTTCAGGAAGGATTCATAGAGGTTTCCACACAATTTTAATGAAATATCATCTTAAAGATGCATAAGGGAAAATCAAGCCGCACCCACCTCCTCTTTACGCACAATTGATATCCCAAGGAGTGTGGGATGCGTTTAGCAACCGTCGTGGGGAGAATACTTTTCAGGTACATTGTGTGGGGTAATACGTTGTTTGACGTTTTCTTGTATTCATAACTCTGATTGACAGTTTTTTATTTATGAAATAGCTATTGAGTGCTGAAAATAAAAAATGCGCAACAGAACCAGCGTACCCTTACCGTAAAGCAAGGATGGGGTACGCTGAACTTGAGAAAAAATTGGTACATCTTTTAAATCTACCCTAATACTATTATGTGACATAAAACAATACCATAACCATGTTTCTCTATTTATATGCAGATTGATGAATCGAAATCGAAAGCCATATCCATCCCACGCCATGTTCTATAAAAGGAGGCTCATGTAAATAAATAGGGGACATTGGTAGATGAAAACACACAAAAATTGTGGGAAACATGTGTAAGTATGACATAATATAAATTTGAGTTGATTTAAATCACTATTACATTACAATAACTACTTATTTTTTATATTTTCTATCTGAAATAGTCACAAGAATCAACAACAACCACACCAGATGCAGACATACTTTCAGCAGCCTTGAAGCAGCCAGAAAAGTATGGCCGCGTCAGAGGTGCGGGTTTTGGGGTGACACCCCGAACATATTATCAAAAACAAAAAAAGCGGGGGATAAAAATGAAAAAATGGGAAATCTGCAAGAACAATTATCTATTTTTCAAGAATAATTACAATACCAGAGATAGATGATAGAAAAATTGATGGGGGAGAGGCAAAGAGAAGAAACAACTCAACAACAACTCGTGCATAACGATATCGCCCCACCCACCACCAGCTTTGAGGCGAGCCATTCCCCTAAAAAACCTGACTTGGATGAGGTAATAAATGTTTTAATAATTGTTTCTGTGAAATATGATTTACATAGACACTGATACCTTTCCTGTACTAATATTCCATAGGGTAAAAATGACTGTGATTTATATTTATCAACTCCCACCTATCACCTTGTAGTGAGGGCTACGGTGTTCATTATGAAAAACGACATGCTACACAACAGACAGCTTCCAAAAGATCATCATAGAGTGTCAGTTAACGTAGCTGATGAGCTGAGTGCCGAGATACCTATTCCAAATGACGATGACAACATTCATACGGTTGAACAAGCAATTGGAACATTCATCGCATGGACGAAAGTTCTTGTAAAAAAACATGTCGACAAAAAGGTATTCATTTCTAATTTATTTTTCAAGCTGGACCTTTAACATTTAATGAAAAAAGGTCTGAACCGATGACTGTTATTACAGAATGACAAAGACTATGGGGTGAAACGAAATATCAGCTCAAAACTATCTCAAGGATCAACCAACCGATTGAAACGGTCTACTGAGAGCACCTTCACCCCGGCCGTTCTATATCCACAGCTAATATCATTGCAGGCTCATGTGGATACAAATTTGAAATATAGCAGTACTCACATAGTTGATTTCGAAAAAGATATGTATGGAGAGGAGATATCATATTTCATTAGTGCTGAAAATGTAAATGAACTCCTCAAGTATGAATGGCTAGGCGCCACAGTTGTAAATGTAGACATGAGGTAAGTTTTCATGATTTTATTTTACAAAAGCTGATATACTCTGATAATTTTGACTAAATACATTTTATATTTGTCGTAGACGTATATATGAAAACAAAATTGAAGGTATTTCCCCATGAACAAAAATTTGGACTCGTTAGTCCTCACACCACATCTTCAAAAGACGAAATAAATTCTGTTAAAATGGCCGCAATAATTTCATCCCTACTCAAATCGTTTGAAAACAAAATTACGGATGACAGACTCTTTTTAATACCAACGATGCAGGGATAAAACTCTATAATTTAATCATATAAACTATATTTTCATTTCTTTCTTTACTTATTCCTTTTTTTATTTTTAGGGAGCATTGGATGCTGATTGCAGTCAATTTGGATACTCCAAAGATTTATTTTCTGGATTCAACGCATGGATATCCAACAAACCGACCACGTATGATGGTGTTTGTTAATTTGTAATACACTAGATCAAACATTTTAAAACTAAAAATCTAGTTATATAATTTATGTTATCTTTTAATGAGGATTCTGTTATGATAGGGCGGTGCATCAATATCATCTAATGCATGGAATGAATCCAGGGAATAAGGATGAGCACGCCTACAAGATCTACAACTGGAAAAGTATCTTGGTATATATAATAACATTTCACTATCCAAACACATATCAAAACAAATTACTTATTGTTTTCGATGTTTTTGTAGTGTCCCAAAAAACAAACGGAAAGGACTATGGTTATTATGTTTGTAAATTTATGAAAGATATTGTATTTTATCAACAAACTAGCATCCCTGATGAGTTATTTTTGAAAATAATTATGAGTTCATTTAAAATATTTTTTAATCCTTTGTGTATTTATATTTTTTCAGTACTACTATGACTGTCGCAAAAACTCATATTCAGAAGATGATATACATGTGTTTAGAAATGAATGGGCAACATAACTGATGGAAGATTGTACACAAATAGGATGAAGGTGAATTCCTACCACTAATGTTATCTATATATGATCATTGATTATCCTCCAACCTTCTTTGGTGAATTGAGAATGATCCAATGTATTGAAATCTTAATTTATTACTCAATGTTTTCTATCCCCGGATTCATATTATTGATCTTTGAACAAATCAATATTTAAGTAAGGCATGGTTGTGTGCAGTGCGTATGGGGTGAACGATGAAACCACCGAGGATCAAAAAAAATCCATTTTCTGTATCTCGTTTGTTTGAACTTCTATTTGAGCACATGTGTTGTTGTTTGACTTGCACAATTATTTCTAGGTAGATGCATGAGATAATCGTTATCGTTGAGGGATTTTTTGGAAACAAAATATGTGTCCCAGGATAATTCAAGTAAGGGAAAGGCTAGTTGAGATGAAATCCAAGCTCAAACGACCAGTACATCATCAAAAGAATCAACCCTGTGATGCACCATCATGTAGAATCTGGTCCTCATGATGTTTTGAGGTGTTTATGGAAGGTATGGGGAGTCTGATAAGCCCCATGGCCACCATAAATAATGTTTACAGACATCTCCACATGTTTTTTGTTCCTCGTGCCTCTTTACAAGGATCACGCCATTCACATGGTCCATCTTAGCATGTATGTCCCATTCATCCCATTGCTACTCTTGGATGAACCTGAGAATCTGACAATGCATAATCCCCACAAAACCCATACTCATCCAACCAAGAGTATTCCTAGTGTGAAAGGAAGCTAACCATGGGTAATACCCACAACATACCTCTTATAAATATATGTGTTTTGATCCTTGTATTCTAAATAGGGTTTATAGGAAGCCTCCATGAGGTTAAATCCCAACCAAGGAAAACCATGGTGACCCCCTCACTGGGGTACACCTTCGCTTATTTTCCCTCTTGTATTTCCCTTAGTGGAATCTGAATAAGTCTTCAAAATGAGAAACCTTACCTTTATGGGATGCACCACACTTGGGTCAGACCTCATTGGGCGTTTTGATCCATCTATCAGGTAAACATTCCAGGTGCTCCCACCTAGAGATGTACCTACCTGGTCCACCTTTATAAGTGTTTTGATCTACCCAGGTCTTACATCTCTGTAAGACATTAAATCATGACCCTCTATCCTTGTGGGATGTTAAAATCATGGAATACCACAAGTTAAACATGGGTTTCCATTAATATATTCAATATTAATGTTTAATCAGTCCTTATTAAGGTATTGTGGAGGTGTGGTTTTATGTTTTCCAGTAGATTTCGGAATATTCCACGCTTTATGTCGGTGATTCCATGCTTTTACATTATATGATGATTTTATTATGTTGTATTTGCTTGCTTAGTGTACTATATGAAATGTTTGTGTGGTTAAAAATGTGTTATTAAAGGAATTTGGGGTGTTTATAGACTTTAAAGTTATTTTTAAAATGAATTCATTTGTATTTCTTTTGGATTTTCATGCTTAAGTCCTTTAAATGTGTTTTAAGAAATGAGAAAGTTGTGTGATGGGTGTTTTCAAATGGATTTAATGTGTTTGTGAATTTTAAAGAGGGTTTTCTTATGAGATGTAGAGAGTATATATATGTGTATTTACATTGAATGAAAGTACATGAGAATGTGTTGATATATATGATGTGTATAATGTAAATTGAGCACATTTTCCATACAAGGTATTTTCTTTATGATGTGCAGGGGACAGGGTGAGAGGGCATGGGTGGTTTTCTGGGGGAGGGGGAAGGGGAAAAGTGGTAGGGGGAAGGGGTAGGGGGTGTGCTGGGTTCTTTTGAAATATGTAGGGGGTGGGTAGGGGGTGTGCAATGGGCAGGGGGGAAGTGCAGTGGGCAGGGGTATGCTGGGGAAGGGGGCAGGGGGTGTTCAGGGGGCAGGGAGTGTGCAGGGGTAGGGGGTCTGCTCGGGGGTGGGCAGTGTGTAGGGGGTGTGTTGGGGAAGGGGGCAGGGGTGCTTCTTTTTTATGGAATGGGGGGACATATATCCATGGTATTAAACTGTGGGTGTGCTGGGTAGGGGTGGTTTTCTAGGGGAGGGGGAAGGGGGAAAAGTGGTAGGGGAAGGGGTAGGGGTGTGTTGGGTTATTTTGAAATATGAAGGGGGTGGGAAGGGTGGTGTGCAATGCGAAGGGGGAAGTGCAGTGGGCAGGGGTGTGCTGGGGAAGGGGGTCGGGGGTGTTCATGGGGCAGGGAGTGTGCAGGGGTAGGGGGTGTGCTCGGGGGTGGGCAGTGTGTAGGGGGTGTGTTGGGGAAGGGGGCAGGGGTGCTTCTTTTTTATGGAATGGGGGGACATATAGCCATGGTATTAAACTGTGGCTATAGGTATATAGCCAAGGTTTAATGTCATTTCAAAAGGCCCATCATTGGTATCCAATAGAGGAGGATAATAGGGTTGAAGATATTCCACCACTCTTTTAATGTAATTGATAATATTTGATTTATCTCAAAAGTAAGGGAGATATCCCATGGGGGAAGGGAGAAGGATGAGAGTGTGTGTAAATGATTTTGTTGAGTGGAATGAGGGATATATGAGGGTAACCCACTTTAATGGTTGATAGTGAAAATTTGTTAATTCCACTCATTAATTAGGTGAATTATTAGGCCTAAGGGTAAAATAAATCATTTTCCAACAATTTGGGAATCAATATACACACACTTCTAATCTGTATAGTTTCATTGCGTGGCTTACAATCCATTATTCAACCATATAGAGATACTTCCCCAAAAACTCATACCTTACACAAGTTCATCACATTATTTGACAAACCATTAACCATCAATGTGAGACCATCATAACCTTAGAACCAAAATGTAGGTTTATATATTCCCCCTCGAATCATTAAATAGCCCATGTTCTAATAAACATTGGACTATTTGATTATTATAGATGATTAGCCCTAACCATGCACCAATTTTGTTAATTGGTTATTTTATGTTTTATGCCTCACTAGTATAATTCCATTTAGCAACCCCATTCTTTATTTCATTATTGTATTACTAACATAATATTTGTTTTATTATGTAGGTGAAATATTTTTCCTCAGTTCGAATGCTTTATTCGGAAACCACCGCCATGGATGACAATTTTTTAGAGCGGATGGATGCAAAAAGTATGGAACATCATTTTTTTAACTATTTGTTGGATAAATGTAATTGTAACCAAATTAAACATTGTTTGAAATGTATTTAAAAGTGTGTTGTTTTTTATTCATTATTTCAAGTAAATGTATGTATCATTTTTGTTCTTCTGTGTATTGTGTGTGGGTATTGTGTGTGTTGTGTGCAGGTTTTGTTTGGACTCTGTGTAGGTGTTGTAATGTGTGCAGGTGCTGGGCAGGTTCTGTGCAGGTTCTGGTTTTGGATAGGATCTTTGGCCTTTATCAGCGCTAGTTAAGCACTGATAAATGGATAATATATCAGTGCTATTTTGAGTGATGATAAAGGTAGTTTTTATCAGCGCCCAAAATAGTGCTGATATATTATACATTTATCAGTGCTGAAAATAGTGTTGATAAATACTACCTTTATCAGCGCTTGCTTAGCGCTGATAAAGGGGCACGTTTATCTGCGCTTTTTTTAGCGTTGATAAAAGTCCCCCTTTATCTGCGCTATTTTTAGAACTGATAAAGGGGACCCCCTTTATCTTCTCCGAGATTAACAGCGCTTTTTTAGCGCTATTAAAGGCTGTTTTTAGGGCTATTATAATCCATATTTGTAGTAGTGTAGTCATAAGAAATCACACATAAAGAATCGGTAGTAAACAGCTAGACCAAGAAAACTTCGTATCTTGAAGACATTATTCAGTGGTTACCATGAGATAATAGATTCTATCTTTTCATGATCAACCTAAATGCCCTTTTTAGAAATGACATGGCTAATTAAAGGTACTTATTGTATCCAAAAATCACACTTTGATAATTTGGCATAAAAATGTTGATCTCTCAAGATTTGTAACACTATTTCCAAATGCTTCTCATGGTCGACTTTTGTCTTTGAATACACCAAAATGTTTTCCACAAAAACCACAACAAAAGATTCAAAATATCTCTGAAATATCCAATTCATCAAAGCCATGAAGATAGCTGGTGAATTTGTTAAACCGAAAGGAATGACTACATATTCATAGTGTCCATAACTTCTAAAAGTTTTCTTCAGAATTTCCTCCTTCAGAACTGGCAATTGATGATGTCCTAGTCGCAATTCAATCTTGGAAAACCAATGTGCTCCAATTAATTGATGAAATAGATCATAAATATGTGAAATTTTATATCTATTCTTTATTGTAACCTGGCTAAGATTACGATAATCAAAACATGGTTGAAGAGTTCCATATTCCTTCTTCATGAACAAAACTGGTGATGCCCATGGAGATGTACTTGTTCGAATGAAACCCTTGCATTCCAGTTCCTCCAATAGGACTTTAAATTATTGTAACTCTGTTGGTGCCATCTTATAATATGAAAGGGAAATTGGACGGGTCCCCAGAAGAAGATCAATCGTAAACTTCACTTCCCTTATAGGTGGTAACCCTGAGAAGTTTTAGGGGAATGAAACTATAAATTGATTACAAAATGCTGGAAAACTATTTTCCTCAATCTCTTCCATTGATGCCAAAGTCAATTATGCCAACTGATAAGAGATCGTTCCCACTATTGGTTCTAACAAGCACTTTTCACCTTTCTTTACAATCGTTTCTCCTCTAAAGAGATGTTTGATGGCATCCACAATCGTGAAACTAAATTTTCTCCTAAAATAGTCAATTTGAGACTTGAACGTTGTCAACCAATTCATACCAAGGATTACATCATAGACATCCATTTCCAACATCGAGAAGTCCCATTTCATCTCAGCATCTCCAAAAATTATAACACATGCTCAACACACAAAGGTTTGACATTCTCTTTCACTGATAGGAGTTTTTAGTTTTAAAACAGAAGGCATAAATTCCAACTTTAAACATAGGAAATCAATAGCAAGAGAAGCGATGAAATAATGAAATGCACCAGTTTCAAAGAGTACTTGCACAATGGTAGAATTCAAAAGAATTTTACCTCTCACTATAGATGGTCTAGCCTGATCATCGATAATCATCTGCTAAGATCCATACAATTGCTTTGTCGCTACACTATTCTCCTTGTTGCCTTTCTGAGATTTTCCTCGTTGAGGAGTCATGATATTTCGAGAATCACCATGGCTAGCTCTATTCTGCTGAAAATACTAATTCTTCTATCCTCGACCAATCAAATCATACGATGCTTACAAAGCCTGAGAAGTGTCACGAGCACCTGACCTTGGAGCACTGTGACAATAGTGTGAAATATTTCCGATCATGTTGCAATATGACATGCTCTAGGTTGCGCCATACACTCTCTCTTTTTGTGGTAAAACGAACCACATTGAAAGAAACCAACTTTTCTCTGGGTTGTGGAGGAAGGTTTACTGATCCCACCATCTGATTCTGATTTCCACTTCCACCTTGGAAATAGGTGACCCTTTTCCACTTATTCCCAACGGTTCAGTTCCCACCATTACCAAAAGGTATTATTATTCCTCATCCTATCGATCCTGAGATATCATGTTCTGCCATAGTCACTCGGTTCCCCATCACTGTATAATCTGTAATACAGAGCACCACAATCTTCGAACGAATCTTCTGCCTTAGCCCCGATTCGTAGATGTGTGCCTTCAAAGATACACTTTCCACAACCTCTGGTGAAAATCAGACTAAATTCATGAATTTAGTTGCGTACTCTATGGAAGATAGACTCTCTTGTTTTAGGATGAATAATTCCCTCATTTTCTGGATCTTGAACATATGAGGATAGAATTATTTGCTGAACAATTCCTCAAAATCCTACCATGCAATACCCTCATCGAATTTATCCTACACTGCTAAATCCCACCAATGTTGTGTAAGATCATAAAGAATATAAGTTTCTAGCTTGAGTTTGAGCACTGGTGGTGTGCCAATTAAATTGAAGATATGATTCATTCTACTCAACCACACCTCTTACTTCTCAGGATCAGAATTGCCTCAGAAGTTAGGTGGATTCTACTTCATGAACTGAGTGGTATGATCCACATGTCATGGATCATTCCTCTGGTTCCCCGTATCCACAACTTGAAAAGCCTATAAAATACTCTGAACAAGATCTTGGCTCACTCGTGGTTCAGGTGCAACCACATTCTCCATATATTCTTTGGGTTGGTTTCGATGATGTTTATCGGGTACCATTTTTTAAACCAACAACAAACTCTATCAATATTTCTCTCTAGGAATTGATGGATTATCATTTAAAATTCTATCACATCAACTATTACAACATTATTTTTCCAAAAACAACCTTTTTCCATGTTCAACCATTTTTGAAAATCAATTATTTTTTTTAAATCGAACCATTTTCAAAATACACCAAGTATCATCTTTTCAAAATATTTTATTTGAAAACAAATTCTTTATTTTTCAAAAATCTATATCTTTTAACAAAATCATAAATCATTCATCAAAATGAGATATGAAATAATAGAGGGAATTTATCCCTCTACAATTCATGTCATGCCCATCTCATTGGAAAAACCCATGACAATGATATTTCCAACATTCTAGAAGTGTATCCAAAACACTTATGTACCCAACACCCTGGTAACTTGAAGTTCAGAATAAACGGTTTAGTTATGTCCTTTTATGCAATACATTTCACGTTATGATAATCCTACTCCTTTCTAAGATTCCAACCCAAGGAATAGAAGAAAAGGAATTCCAACTCCAAGACCTAGAACACTGATGATGTTTTCTGCAAAGGGAGGACCAGACTGATACCGTTTGTAATGACCCACCAATTTTCATTGGATTGAGAGTACAATGAGTCATTACTAGGCCTTAAGAGAAATCACCATGATGCCAAAGGATGGAAATAAATGTCAAAGGGTATAAAATATAAGTGGGGGATGATTTACCCTTTAAGAAACTAATCAATAAACCAACCAACCATAACCAAACATTCACTATATGATCCATGAAAAAATGAAAGACAACTCAACAACTTCATGTATCTCAAAACCACATAAAGGTATGAAAGAGAGGAATAATAACCAAGTATCAAAGTATACAGTAGATAAAAAAACACAAGACTCCATGCTCCATAATCTTTAAGGTCTACAATCACCGAACATCCCAAACATCACAAGGAAGTGCTAAAACATGGGAAACGTTCCTTTTTCCCCCGTCCCGGAAGGTAGCATCTGCAAAAGCACCAAAGTTACAGAAAAGGGTTGAGTATAAAAACTCAGTAGGTTTTTCCCAATAAATTCCTTAATCATTCCACTATGATAGAATAGTTATCTAAAATTATATAAAAGAGTTTATATCCAAATATAAACAAGTTTCCAAAACCATTTATAACCAAAGGAATACAAGTGAAATTTAAACCAATTTTTTCCATCAAGTTATTTTTTAAGAAAAATAACTAAAAAATATTAAAAACTGTTTCACAATATCCCTCTTTGGCATACCCAACCATTCCTCAAACCCACGCAACCAACCATGCATGCTTCGTTATGACAATTCCATACTCAAGAGTGGTTTATCATCGATATACCAAGTCATCATAAGGTAATTATATCCCATGTGCCATTAATCCTTTGGCACTGAGGGAAAGGTCATATTTCAACCAAACCTTGTATATGAAACATGGAAACACACACCACATATGCCCAACGATCATACCAAAACAGATTTTCAATAAAAACACATTTTTATTGAAAAACAAATCTATCAAAGTCATTTCAATACCAATCCATTTCAATAAAACACCCATTTTATTGAAAACCCATTTTTCATCAAACGATTTAATAATTCTATCAAATCAATAATTTAAAATCATCATTTTAAATTCAAGGAGACAAATCAATTTTCACAAAAATTTACCAAGATTTCACAATTTAACTAAAACCCTAAATCATAACTAAAGAAGATTTATTCCATGATTTTCACAATCAATTATATTAAAATAAATGAAATTTGAAACTAAGACAAACAATTCTAGCAAGAGGAGTTGAGACTGAAGCCTCCTACCTCAAATGTTTTGAAGAAAACCATAACAAACGAAGAAAGCACAAGAAAAAAGGGTCGATTCTCTAAGAACCCTCCTTAGATATCTTCTCCTAACAAAACCAAGACCAAATATCATCATATTTGGAATACACAAACTTAGATCTACCCATAACAAGTGTATATCTAAGAAACCTAGGGAAAAGGAGAAGTAAATAAAAGTAGATCTATGAAACTGAAAAAGAACAAATAAGAATGATCACATACCTCAAGTATCTAGCTTTTATTTGCCAAGGAAATCCATCGGATTTCCTCCAAAATGATTGGGAGAGGTTCTCAAACCTTTAAGGGAGAGTAATCCCGAGTTATGTTAGCTTAGGATTAAAAAATCCATTTAGAGGAAAAAACATGTGAGATCCACTTTTTTAGCATCTCACTTAAGTGCCCGCATGGTTAGAAAAATTGTGCGCTAACCATACATTAGACACTACCTCGATAGACCCTCAAACAACCTCCTTGAACGGTCTCCCAAACTATTCTCCAACTGTGTGGGATCCAATACCTAAAAAGTGCCAACTACGTATGGTTTGGCCGCACTGTTAGACAAATCATGCGCCTCTCATGCGACTTCTAATTTTCCCCAAAAACACCTCTAATGCTTTCCCAAATCTCCCAACCATCACCCTTAAACTTTATAACCATGAAAATAATTAATTAAGGGTTACATAATAGAAGCTGGGGGTACTACATAAATTGTGGGACCTTTGGTTTGATCTCTAGATGAGAATCCTATTAGAAGTTCCTTAACCTAGAATTCCACTTTGGAAATAGGTATAAGTCATATCATAAAAGGGTAATGAAATGGATACTAAACACCAATATGGTAGTGATTCCCAATAAAAGTGTTAATAATACCTTGAGACTGGTTGTATTCATGATTTAAGGAATGAAATATACCTATAAAAGATCCTAGAACTTCTCCCATTAAACTATTAACACCTCATGAACCTCGAGGAACAAGAATATCTACTATCAAGACACCCAAAGAAACATCATCATCACCAATAAAACCCAATACTCCTTCTAATAATGGATTGAACTAAAGGTTATCTCCACCTCCTCCAAACAGTACTCTATCACTGAGTTTGAAATTGATCCCTCATACTTCAGGAGAATCTGTTTATGAAACTCTTGGAGTTTCCTCCTTCAAGTTTCATCATCATCAATGTTGATCCTCTAGTGATTTATTTTCATTTCCACCTAAAAATCCTTAGTACTAACCTGATGGATATTTTAACCTAGAACCATACCTTCAAAATAAAAAATTGTAATGGACTCCAAAACATAGAATATGGAATATTTAATATTAATTATTTATTAAATTACAATTCAAACTAATCCCAATGTCTACCCATTTCAAACATAGGCGTAAAAAAATTAATGCATGATCATTTCCTATGACTCTACCACAAAAATAGTATCCCTTCACTTAGTTAGCCCACTAAACTTAAAGGTACATGAAGAAGATCATGGAAATCCATAAATGCCCATTTCCTAGTTGGTCTCCCTTGTTTGTTTCTCTTACTAGGTTTAGCTAACAATATATTATCCCATATAGTCTCACCAGTTCATACCTCCAAACTCCATCGTATCTCTTAGTCTAAAAATTGATACCACTATATCGTGACCACATCTCCCCAAAGGTACCCCTCTTGGGTCGGCAATGAGAGAAGATTTATAATGGTGCATGAAGCCTACCTTCAATAGTACATTGTTTGGAGACAAGCATCAACGGTATATCATACTAAAAATAGGAGTCATTACCCTCTAATATTTGAGAAACAAGAGACAATAAAGAAACACCAACAACTCATTCTCATAATATTAATAAAGATAGATCCAAATACATGAATTTAATGTCATACAACTAAACAACTAAAAATGAAACTATAAGAACCAAAAGTAAAATCCTTGGAAGTGACATCAAAGACCAAATTGCTCTTGACCACCTCCTCGAGCTACAAATATATATTCAAACCACCAACCATCACCCATAGTGATGAAAATAGTTTATATATATATGGTGAGTATAACATGTATACTCAATAGGATCCTCCCAAATCATACAATGTAAAACATAAATAAATCATATTAAAACCCAATGAATAAACAGTGGAATATAACTTATCACCTGAAATTGTATATGAATTCTCCATCTTCCCCATGGATTTATAACCATGTAGTGAGTAAATGAACAATATAATATACAACATATAATAAAATGGCACTCAGCTACCACTTCCCTATTTGTTTTCTTAACTACCCCAAAATCGCATATCATGAGCCATCTCTCTCCAAAAGTAAACCAGCCCAAAGACACCTAGGTTACTATATCAAATAATTAACCAAGTGAATTAAAACATATCATCTTAACTTATCATACACCCCATTCATCACATCATATCATCATCTCATACAACATCTCTAGATAGTAAGAAAGTAGTTTCTAAGAGCCAGTACAGCTCGTATATCGAGTATTATACCTCAATCCATTACAAATCGTACACAACATACCGATAATATTACATAATATACTATATATAGAGATATATGTGTGTGTGAAAAAACAACAATTCATTATATCACTTTACACACATATATGGGAAAAGGAAGTCATTGGGCATTCCAGCACATAATACTACCAGGAGAAGAGAGATAATCAAGTGGGTTAGTCATCCATATATTCCTTGACAACCTAGATATTAAGGAAATCATGCTCCTTGAGGTTATTGGGTGTTAGTATCCCTACCGAAAAAAGTGATATATCATATGAAATCACATTAAATTTAAGAAAAATATATATATCACAAACATGCTATGGAATTCTACCTAATCTTAGGATTAACTAAAACTATCATCTCTTAGACCCCCCCCCCCAACCACCACTACTGAGGACTAGGCTTCCTATAATCACACAAGAAGATTAAGAAGATTTCAAATAATTCCTTTTGTTAAGAAATTTTAAATTATAATAATTAACTCGTTATCCATTAATTAACAATATTCAATTTCACATTACATTAACAACCAAACAAAGTCTGTTCCCACCATGCACAATCCAACTGATTCCACGATTACTCAAAATTATTTTCATTTTCATTCCCAAAATATATCAACCCTATGGGTTAAAAAAATTATTATTCATTTTCATTACATAATTACAAGTACCCTATGACTCATCCTATGCTACCTTAAAATAGATGCATGAACCAAGCATGACCAGTTACCTCGTGCTATGGGGAAAAGAATGAAAAAACAAGAAACTCAGCCATCCAAACTTTAAATAAAAACCATTAATAATAAATAACCCTATTGTTCATCAAAAAAAGGGAAATAATAGCTTCATCATGTTTCATCAGTCCTGGTGTCATCCCTGACACCACCATGCATCCAACCCACCATAACTAATGCCAACTATTGACAAGGTACGGGACTTCCATCCCATGTCTCATCAACCATATACCATCATAGGTTAACATCACTTATCTTAGAAAGTATCATGTATATATAAAGAAAACAATGAAGAATAGAAGTAACAAATAGATTCAACAAATAATCTTGGACCTAAACACCAAGGAATCCATTATTTTCAAAAAATAGGATCACTCAACCCTGAACATTTATATTTATCAAAAAACAAGTTCATTACCATATTGGATTAACCAATTAATTTATCATAGGTGATAACTATAGTTAACTTAAGGAACCATATATTAAAATATAAGAATTAACAATACATGATTTCAAGTATAACTTCTAGTTTCATCAAACTATAAGTAAAAACAATTCCAATTGAAACATACCTATTTATTATTTACAACAATAGTCATTTCCAGATTTTTGTTCTCCATCCATTTTTTTCACATCATACATGTTAAACCATATCATAACAAACATGTTAATCTAATCAAAAAAAATTAATAGCACATTGACTTGAAAAACAAGAGGAAAACAATTATCATTGTGACATCACATGTTATAACTAAAATCATAATTCATATATTATTCTTTAATCTATTTTAATCTATATTATGTTTAATTAAATAATTTACCATAGTGATAAAACATGTTAACTTCATGATTGGATATAAAATAATAAGAGAAACAAAAAACCCTAACATGATTAGAAGTTGATAATTCTTTTCAAAAGAATGGATGAATGAAAAACAGCCATTATTGTAAAAAACATTACGAATACCAAGAAAGGAAAGATAGAATATGTGAATTTTTAAAACACCATCAAACCACACACAAAAACACCAAAAACCATGTTTTGGAACCACAAAACATACAAACAGATGTTTGAAATAAATGGATAAGAATAATTAAAGGTTACATTAAACCAAGTAAATTTAAATACCTATGAAACAAGTTATAAAATAAAGTAATTGATTACTAATCACCAAACGGAGGTGTAATAAACACTACCCAGTATAAATGTCATCAACAAGACCTTGATAAGAGAGAGTTAGTGACTACACCATAAGTATCCCTAATGCATCCAAAAATGAAGTAATTTGATATGAAGAGTATATATTGGTTATTATAGGGGAATAATTAGCTTAAAATGCATCTAATACCCATATTAACTCCTTATTTATTTCACCTTTTTAAATTGATCCGGATCCATGAAGATTAGTGGATGTCTTTTCCATTTCAACGAAATCTTGAATGCCACCATGATTTCCACCATTACATGGCCATGATCGTAATGGTTCTCGATATTCTCAACCTCAAATGGAATCCTATAAGGTCTTCTTTCCACACCCAAGATATTTTCCAATTTCCACAGCTTCCAAAATAGCTATAAAATTCATTTTACCCATCCTTATTTTGACCCGGATACCCTTCAAGATACCATTCTTAGTGTCATTCCCGGCTTGGTTATTCTGAGATGTATATTTCAGACATTAGGGGAACCCCAATCCCAAAATGGCCTCTACCACACCCACCACCCGAGCATGGTGACCTTTAAGAAGTCCAAAATACCTCTTAACTCCTCCCTAATAACAAATCCTTAAGAAACCATAAGAGAAATGTTGGGAAGGCATGAACCATTAAACATGTAGTATGAATAAGTTTATGTGTCATGTGTATTCTGCCCAAATAACTTAAAATATGTTTAAAAGTCACTTGTTTTCATGTTTATTTAAGTGTATAACTCTTTTTTCATCTATATAATAAGTAATTATACCATGAATATAAAACTAAATTAAATCATCAATCAATGGTTTTAAATAAACATCAATACTCTACATTGGATGTAATAAAACTAATAACACCATATATATATATATATGGATCCTTCATCAACATATAAGGAGGTAAATTTTAAAAAGTTATATAAATAGTTCCATAAGAATATTTATTGCATAAGAACCAAATAGTTCAAGATAATTAGTTGAAATACATAATCATACATTACATGATTTTAAATAAAAACATTGATTATCCTAATCAAAGTGTATCTATGAATCTCCATCACAAGGATTATTTAAGCTTCTGACTCTAAAATTGATTGGATATATTCCATGTCTTCAATGCATCTATGTTGTGAGAGTTAAATTTTCAATTAAATCTTAGTGTAATAAACAAAATATTTCAACTCTTTAATAGATACAAATACAATCTTTCTTTATTTCTCCTATTTCTAACTCGATCTCGCACATATTTGAAAATTAACTAATGAATAATATTCTCAATAATATAAGATAAAATCATTTTAACATGCATGAATATTCTGGTATCTATTACCCAAAATATGGGTGAACTTTTTTCTTTCATAGAAATTCACTGGTATGGTATTTCACTTTGGAAACAAAAAATTAACTAAATAAAATATTTGATTGAATAAATATTTAACATTACAAAATATTATTTAATAGCCATAAATTTTGCAATAGATTCTAATTTTATTATCCTATATATATGATGTAAGCCATCCTTTAAAGATCTCCAAAAAATATAAATCTTATATGATTCCAATTCAGGATTATAATTCTAATTCTAATTTTTTTCTTAAATATTTTAGATAAAAACCACATGTACTATGTTTTAAAATAGTGATTGATATATAAAAAATTATATTTTCTTCTAAATTAAATTCACCTTCTTGATAACAGAAAACAATATATTTCTTAAAAATAAACACATTAGATGAAATAAAATATTATTAAAATTTTCAAATATCCTAAGATCACATTTTTTTACACAGAAACTTAGTTCACTCTTTTAATAAAAATTATTAGATTTATATTGAAAATGATAGAAATGTTTTGACACTCCCAATGTAGACTATATTTTAACAAAAAATATGTGAATTTCTATTATGTTTTATCAAATCATGATCTCATAATATAAACCGGTGTTATTTTTCAAATATTATTTAAAAACGTAAAAAAATATTATTGTAAAAGATAAAAATTAATACAAAATTAATTTTCACTAAACGAACAATTAATTATTTTTTATTATTTATAATAATTTTTTTTCTACATTATAATATTTTTTAATTACTTATTATAAAAGTAAAAATAATTTTAATAATAACAATGCTTAAATATTAATATAAATTTAAAATTATTGTATTTTTTCATTTTCTATTTTTTAGTTAATTTTTATAAATTTTCAAATAATATGTAAATTAATAATACTTAAAAAAATTCAGTAATATTTTATTATTTCCATATAAATTTATAACTCAAATTGAAGTTGTTGTTCATTATTACTATCATCATCTGTCAATTTCTCATTTAGATAATTGTGAACCTATACCATCAATCATACTCCACTTTTTCTTTGCATAATCATGAATGAACCATGGTTTGAAGAATCCAGAGGAATAAAAACAAGGTATTGTGGTTTGTAAGAAGTATGACCACCCAAGGTGGTTTTCACCTCCACGTTCAATGATGAAGGTCAAAAAATGAGATCCTAAAAAATAATAATGGATTCTTTATGTCACTTTCCTTTTTTCATTCGCCATTTTTCATTGTGCTTTTCACCAATCATCATGTGACAATAACAATCAAATGAGAACTATAATTATGATTATGATTATGATGATGATGATGATATAAATTTAATTATTATTTGTCAATATAAATAACTCACGTTTTAATATGATAATAGTAAATTAAAAAATGTTAGTTAAAATTATAATATTACTAACTAAACATGAGTGTAGAATCCATCAAAGAGTTTATGTTATTGTTAAAAAATAAACCAAATTATTTGAAAATAAAATAAAAATTTAAATATCTTTGAATATTATTTAATAAAAATTATTTTTAAAATTGATATATTTAAGATGATATTGAGTTTTTTAAAGAACTCATATTCCAAATGAATTATTCCTTATTACATGTAAAATTATTTTGTCATTGAGGGAAGAATTCAGTTTCCATAATAATAATAAGAAAAATTGAATTATTATTAATCCCCATCAAATAAATCCACTAAAATAACAAAAATATAAAAATGGGGTTATCATTTTCTAAAAAAGTAAAAATAACTTCTCATTAATCATAAAAATAAATGTAATTGAATTTTCCATGTGATATCTATCAAATGATAACATTAATTTTAATATACATTTTTTATGTGAAAACCTCTTTTTATTAAAAAGTTAAATAATTAGTAATTTTCATATTTATTGTTAAATCTCCCATATCTTGCTACTATCAAGAATAATTTTAGTATGTTAGGTATTATAGAGGGTGATCAAACATACAAAGAACAAGGTGTCAAAAATAATTAAAATTTCCAAAATCATGACATGGTCATCATCACTTTAGTAATTTATTCTCTATTGACAATTGTGGTTTGATCATCATTGTTTCATGTTTTGTTATTACCACTCCATGAATATATTTAATTGATTGGGGAAAAACTTTTTCATTCAAAATCTTTTCATACCACCAAGAGAAATGAGAGGGAGATACACATGATAGGATATTTGAAAGAAAAAAAATTCATCATTGGAAACATGGTGATCCTCTCATCAATATTCTCTAATACTTTTAATTTCTATGATTAATCACCTATGTAATCACCCATTAAGCACCTCATAAATTCCTCTAATAATATAACTAAATTGACTTAAAATTTCTACTATAGATGTCTATCATACAAAATCATTACTATGAGGGTATTCCAACATCACCACACAACTCTTAAATACATAAAAATAATTAAATATTTTTATTATATATTTCAATGTTTTGAATAAGAACCCAAAAATACTCGATCTACATTTCTACACTTGAGATCTTAAATGTATCTCTCATATACAAATCACCTCATTCTAGACACAACTGCATTGTTTTAATTTCCATATGATCTCCCATTTAAGAGATATTAGTTTTTCAGTTCAAAATTATTATGTATTTAATAATAAATATTGATTATTATATAAAATCTAAATAGCTCATAAAATTACCAAAATTTAAATCGATGGAAAACATCATGTCCCATGACTGAAAGTGAAATTAGAAATTTTCTTGATGTTGTTTATTATGGTGAAATTAACTTTTTTCATTTTTAAAGTCCCAAGACATAAAAACTCAAAAACATGCTACATTTTATTTATGCAATAATTCATGTCACTATAAAAGAAAATTATTGAGAAACTGGAGGACATGTTACAAATATATCTTCTTGATTTTGGATGTTTGTGTATAAATTATTTTACTTTGGTCAATTTTAATTACAGTAATATCTATCACTCATCTAGGGTATGAAATTTTTTGAGGAAATGTTCAAACGACTATGTAGATCATCATTATATTGGGATCAAGTTGAGGAGTAAGAAATCATTTGTCCATATCTAGTGTGGTTTATGGAAAATAAATTTTTGGTAAATCATGGGTATATAAAGGTGGCTTAGAAATGTTATAAATCATATAAAAGTAAATATAGGAGACTTTTAGAGTTTAGTTTTGATCATCATGTATTTTTTAAGGTTTCCCCTAGTTATTTTAAGTTACGTATTGTTTATATGCTTTCTATATGATTTATTAAATTGTCACAGAGATACATAACATAAATCACATGGGGATATAATGAGTTAAACAAATACCTCAAAATGAAAGAAATATAAGGTCACTTTAATGGTCAATCATATATTATATAAACAAAATAATGCTTATATATGGTATTTTTTGTATTATTAAATCGTTTTAACAATATAAAAAAATAACATGTTATAAAAAAGTTGGTTTATACTTTGTTATTAATTCATATTGTCTATATATATTGCATAAATTAAATTTATAATTAACCTCTCCAGGTATGATTTTTGAGTTATCAGTGATCATTCGTGATCATGATGTATTATAGGTAGTCATAACATGTACAAACTTTCATGATTTCTGTTTTATATAAAGATATGGAATTCAGTCATATGGAACAAAAAAATTCATGTTGAATGGATCATCAATAATTCAACATAAAGAACCATACATTGTTCCTTTGGAATACTCGGGGATCCTATTTCATATTGAATCCCATTATTGAAGTTTTAAAATATTACTATCATTAAAACCTTTATACTTTTATAACATTCTTAATTTGGCCTAGATTTTAAGAAAATAAGGGGTTGGTTGAATTTTTTACCAATCATATCATTGGATGATGTTTAAAAATATTGAGGTTTTTCCTCTCATATAATAAGTACCACATATGAAACCTCAATTGAGATAGATTGGGGAAGTTTATATCCATACATATACAGGTGATATATTATATGATTATCTATTTGGATAACGGGCATGTGATTTTTCCATCTATCTGGGAGAATGACATTCAATGTGTTCATCTATTTAGTTATTCTATACTCAAATAATCAAGATTGTATAACATGGATATTTGATATTGACATACTCCTTGTCTCTTAACCACATGATATTCTAGAAAAATGGATTATTTGGTTATACATATTGTATATGATACAACTGATGGAACTAAGTATATAGATACATGTGTTTGGTAGTGATAATGAGATATTTTCATACATATTGAGAAAATTTATGTTTTTATAGGGGAAAACATTTTATTATAATTATGTATTTGAGAATTCAAAATTTTTGACAACACTACAAAAGACTATGGGATCACACTTTGTGATTGTGTTAATAAAGATTAGGTTTTGTTACAAAGTGTTTTAATAAAACATTAGATGTTATCCAAAATTATTTTAGAGGACATATAAAAAGTGTTTTGGATATATTTTTACAAGATTATAGATGTGATAATATATATAGTAAAAATAAATGATATATTCTCTCAAATGAGTTTTTGGAGGATATCCAAAAGTAGTTTTATATTTGAATACATAAGTTGTTACATATGATGTGACATAATCTAAAAAATTTATAAAGTCTCCAAGAATTTAGTCAATTTGAGGTATTGATAATAAAATTCACTAAAACTATAACCAATTCATGGTATAATAACCACCTCATGGATTGTAATAAATTAAACCATGTTATTGGGAATGTCAGGTCGTTGTAGTTATGTGTATAGAAATTTTGTCATTATTTGGAAACATAAAAATAATATTATTTATTCCATATTACATATCATATATAGATTATAAAATAATGTGAAAATGATTAAGTTGTTTTGATGATAATTTAATAATCACTTAAAGAGTTATTCATTTCATCACTATTTTTCAAACATTATAAATGGGTTATAATGTGTTTTATAGTTCCAATTTTTATGAACCATTTATAATGATGGAATGATAAAAAAATTATGACACAATTAATGATATGATGTTTTCAAAGAGTTTACTTAAAGATTATATAAATATATTAATTTCATGATAAGGGTAACATGATTTTTGTTGTAGAAACTCATTGAACCAAAGATTCTATTTTATAATTTTTATTATATGTGGTTCTATTTGCTACATGAATTTTCTTTATTCGATTATATTTCATGTTTTTAAATTCTGTATTATATCTCAACTATGATTTCAGGTATCATAAAATTTTCACCTTATTTCCTAGTGTGTCACATCTAATGTAATTAAAAAAACTTTGTAAAATTTAGGACTACCACTCAAATTGTATTTTTGGAACCGATGCTATATAATAGAACTTTAAACGCCTTATTTTGAGTGTTTCTGGTTCTTAGAGGAGTCTTGGTAAAATTTTCATGGTTTAGAGATATAATTCCAAATGGATATTGTGGTTCACAGTTTGAAGAATGTGTCATAGTGTGGAGTATATATCTTGATGTGAATATTTTAGGACCAAATTTATTGGTCTTACCTAGGTGTGATACATGGTCTATAACTTTGGTTCATAATATGAATCATGGTTAGTGGAAGTTTAGTTGTTCTGCCACAGATTATGTCACATTCGGATACTCCTCTTCATGACATTAAGGGTTTCTAGTTTTATAGGATCTTAATTTGACTATGACATACAAATTAAATATATAAGGTTATAATTTTAAGTTCATTTTGAATCGAATAGGGAATGATGTGGAGGACTATTTCATGTCATGAATGGGAATCATTCTTCAATGAGTCACAATATGAGTGATGGTGTCAATCCAGGATTGGGTCTTCTCCATCCTATTTATAAATTTATGTTACCCTTAAATTTCCATCATTCTTACTTATTTACTCTCAACTATTAAGTAAACATTTAGAAATTTCGGGACGTCATACAATCCCTCCTTACTGGATTTCATTCCATGATTTGGGATATTGAATGTTGGTTATGTAAGGTGAGTTTTCCCGTTTATTTTTGGTTTTCTTCCCACCCATCCCTTGGGAATTCTAGACAAAGGATCCTCTTTTATTTGGGTTATGTTGGACTCTGATTTTTATGGCTGGTCACTACGATTTAGTTTGATTGGATTTTCCATTATATGGTTTTTTCTAGTGGTAGTATCTTCCTTATATTTATCTTATATAATGACCATATGGGAAATCTGGGATATATCCATGGATTTATAGCCACGGTTTATAAAAATCATGGCTATATCTAACCTAAATCCATGACCCTATGGATGGTCATGGCTATACCCCCCACCCCTCTGGCTTACTCCACCCCATCCCCCTCCCTCCCTTGTGATGCCTCGCATCTCACATTTCATCCTTCCCCCATGATCCCCCCATGATTCCTCCCCTCTCTCCTCCCCTCATCCAACGCAGCCTCCCCACATCCCCTCCGATGCAGCTCCAGTTCACCCAAGCCACCACCCCGCATATGCGGCCTCCCTACCTCCCTCTATACACAAATCTGATGACCCCCCACCTCACCACTACCCTCCTCCTTTTTCATGGCTCTCTGCCTCTCAATGCTGATTTGATGCGGCTATACCACCTTCCACGTTCCTCCTCTAATATGGCTTCCCCACCTCCTGAAGATCATTTTCCTCTGACATGGACACCCCACCTCTATCTAATTTATACCACAGGGTGTCTTTGATTTCATATCATCAGCCTCTCTAATTGGCACTGAAAATATTTATTTGAGGATGTTCTTTATATCCTACATGAGAACTAGTTTATAGTAATATCTCAATGTTAATGTTTTGGGTCTGTGAGGTTTCTATTAGGGACATGTAAAATCTAAACATGTTTTTGGGGGATTCTATAAAGTGGGTTGTCATCGAGTTTATATATTTTTGTATCAAACATTATTAGGTTAATGTTGATCATAATGTGTTGGTAGGCTTGATATTACCTCTTGAGATCAAAAAGTGACAGTGGGATTAAATATCTCTTGATATTGTGATGCAGAATCCATATATAGTGATAGGTTGTGATTTTATATTAGTTATTGTTGACCAACTTAATAAGTTGGCATAATTTCATTGAATTGGGTAGAAATTTTCAGTTAATATATTTGAATATTTTTATATAGGGTTTATCATTAGACTTTAGTTGGTACCCTAAATGACTATCTATGACTATAATTCTCAGTTACTGTCACATTTTTTGAGAGTCTTGTAGGATGATTTTGGAACACATTCGATGTCGATAACAGAAATTAAACCCGAAATCGATTGGAAGAGTGAGTGCACTATATTAGTATTATAGAATATTTTGAGATCCCTTTTTTATGAATTTGGATGGATGTTGTTGTCAATTTCCATTAGTAATGTTTTCTTGTAATAAAATCAATAACTCTAAAATTAGTATGGAACCTTTACAAGATATATATGAGAGACCCATGATGTCAAAAAAAAATTGGACTTTGATTGGTGGGACATCACTTAATGGAATAAATATTGTGAAAGGTGTGGAAATGAAAGAACAAGTGAATGTTGAGGATATGGGGACATCCCAAAGGATATAGATATCTCACATAGATTAACATCTCTAACCTTTAGAGTTTTACCATGGGGACCATTTTTTCTTGAATTTCTCCCCATGATGAGTATTATGGAGGCTTGAATAGGGTAGAAATCTATACCCAATGGTCATCAATACATTCAAAATCCTATGGGGGGAATGGGAGTATTATATCCACATGGAATTTCCACCAATGTTAGACCATGTTCATGATATCTTCCATCTGAAATACCTGATGCACATTATTTACATGGTATATCTAGACATTGATTTTGGATATTTCATTACAAAATATATATTGTCGATCACTGATTGACAAGATATTTTCCTCTAGTTGTAGTAGAAGTTTCATTATCGTTAAACTTTCTAACTTCCTTATACACATTCATTTTGTTTTATCACTTTATCTCCATATTTTTTGAGTTCCTCTTGCATGAGTTATACTAGATATATACTTCATTTTTATAGAAACCCTATTATTGTTCTTTATAATACTAGTTATAGTTTTCAAATGAGTTTCTTCAGTTTTGGAATCCTTCTTATGATATGAAGATCATCCTCTAGATTCATAATCCATATCTCCTTCTCCTCTTATTGTCAAACTAAATTCTGAATTTGATAATTCCTTTTACTTTATGTTATCTTAATTTGTTCTTCATACCGTTCCTTATAGAGTATCGTGGATATCTCATGTTTTCTCCTCATTCACATTCTTTACTTCTTGAATAAGTGACTCAATAATATAATTTTTTCCTACATTTTCTTTCCCATATTTTAAATTTTTTACCTAAATTCATCCATGATATCAAAATTCATTTATTCTTTTGATTTCAAAACATTCAATTAATTTTCCTAGAATTTAATTTTCTCTTGTGGGTTGTACCAAAAATTTCACGATTTACTACATGATGTGGTTGATCTATCATTAACATATTGAAGTTATATATAATATATATTTTTATTTTTTCATGAAGCATCTTATATATGGTTATAAAAAAATATGCAGAGTGAACCTTTTTTTAACTAGATAGGAGTATCTAATTTCTTGGTTTCCCTCTTTTTAATCTTATTTTATTTTAGTTTTAGACAAATGAAATTCTTCAGTAGTTGAATGATCATCATTAGATCATCCCATCTTCCCTTGTTCAAGATATATTTTTGACCTTACAATTCTTTTAACTTTATTTACATGTCTTTGAAAAGCCTGTAATGATCTAAAATTTCAAATACATCTTATTCTAAATTATTTTTCAATGCCTTATTAGAATGATCATCAATTTTAATATTTCATTAATCAAACGTATAAAACCCCCATATTGACTTTCAAATAAATTCCAATCTAATAAAACATGAAAAGGAATGCCAACATATTTCTCTAAATATAACAACAATTCCTTTTTCCTAGTGGCAAGAGGAGGGTGCAAGGGGTGTGCAGTGGGCAGGGGAGGGTAGGGGAAGGGGGTGTGCTGGGGTTAGGGGAGGGTGGTGTGCTGGGTGTATGGGGTGTGTAGGGGGTAGGGGGTGTATTGGGGGTAGGGTAGGTGGTTTTGGTTGCTAGGGAAGTGGGGGTGTTGTGGGGGTGCTGGGGGTAGTGGGGGTGCAAGTGGGGGAGTGGGGGTGCAAGTGGGGGGAGTGGGGTTCAGGTGGGTGGGGGGTGTAGTGGGCAGTGGGTTTGGGGGTGAAGGGGTAGTGGGGGTGCTGGTGGGGGTGCTGGGGGCAGTGGGGGTGCAGGTGGGGGGAGTGGGGGTGTAGGTGGGGGTGTGGGGGTGAAGGTGGGTGGTGTAGTGGGTAGTGGGGTTGCAGGGGGGTGCAGGGGGAAGTCGGGGTGTCGGTGGGGGTGTAGGGGGTAGTGGGATTGCAGGTGGGGGTATAGGTAGAGGTGGGGTGAGCCTTATATTATTTCAACTTTCCAACCTTCGAACTAAAAGACATACTCCCAACATTTTGGATGATCCATCAGATGTATACTAAAAAATAACTAATCACCCATGATACCATAGGTATCATTTCCAAGATGAAATACAACTCACTACCTTAATCGAAGAAAGACAACTCGTGTCTTCCAATACCACTAAAATGAACCAAACTAAAGATAGGTTTGCAGCTATATCATAGTTTATAGCAACGAGTTTAATTAAATTTGTGGTTTTATTGTTGTTTAAACCCATGGTGAGATCACTTCTATATGATGGGGATTTCATGTGAGACATATAGAGGAGACTTATAAATCTTGAAATCTCATTATTACATGTCATTTGAGTTTAGGTGTACTACTTAGTTAATTTATTTAGGTTTTTTCATGGGTTTTGATGAAATTTTAAGTTGTTTTGGGTTAATAAATTTTATTTTTTGTGTTTCTTAGGTATAGGTGGGTGTCTAGAGTGGACCCCACACCTGGCTTGTTTCCTGAGTGCAGAATATTACCTTGTGAGTTTAGTATCAATTATAATGATTTTAGTTATAATTTTAAAATATTTTTTTGTTTGATTCATATGTATTCATGGAAAATACAGGGGATAAAAGGATCGTTGGTGGTTGGTACAAGCTTGAGATCGATTTATGTATTATTTTTTGAGGTAGGTTTCCATTATATTACTAATTCTCTTGATCGTTTTGATTATATTATGTTTTTTAATCATTAATATTATCCTTGTGATCATGTTGGTATTAAATTCATGTATCATTTATCATTAACAATTGACACATTGAGCACATATATTTAAGAAGTATTTATATGTCACTTATTTTCCCATTATTTCCATACAATTGGTTTCTTATGATGAGGTCGATTATATCCACAACCATCAAAGGTAGTGAGTTCAGCATCGGATTTGGGTATGGTTTCTTCCGTTTTTATTCTTTGGCCTAATTTTAAATAAGTATTTTGTGATTTTTGGGTTTCCTATATTTTTGTATTGTTTTTTTGATCTTGTTGAGGTGGATTCAAGCCACTTGTCGAAGGTGACTCATTGTGTATTCATTAATAAGCATATATATAAAAAGTTCTCCAGTTATCTTTATGCCCGCCCATGGCAGCATGATTATATATAAGAGGATAGGAGTACTTATATATATATATATATATATATATATGGTAAATGCATACGTGTGTGGGTGATAATGGGATTATGCATGTGAGAATATATATAAGGATCTGCTTGTGTGCGTTCAAGGCCATGCGGACACATACACAGGGGTTAGGGAATCCTTATGTATATGAAAAGGTACATATGTCTGGAGAATGGATGGAGCATCTTAGAGTTGTCGCTGATAAAAGTTTCAAGCACCGAGTGTGGCTTGGATCCTTTGAGGTAGGGTCCCTCTTCCAGCCTCTTTAATTCAAGAATGTTTTAAATTACATTTATATACCTTCTTAATTCTATTTTTTTATATTAAATTTCAATTATTGAATAATTTTTAATTATGATAGTTGTTTCATTTGGTAAAAAAGTCATGGTTTTTTAATAAAACCCCTCCAATAGAGGTTTGCTATCTGAAAAAAAAAACTCACAGTGGTAGTTTATGCTTATATATCTTTCTTGACAATATTTCTTTGATGTTTTACATTTTATTCCTCACCCCTTATTCTCTCATTTGAGACACCACAAGCTTCTCCAAAGATTTTTTTGACTCACCGTGGTGCCCTCCTCCCCGATGCTTCCAATAAACGCCACCCTCCACTGTATTTTATGGGTTTATTTATGATATCAAACGCACTCTTATTGTCACAATAAATCACTATAGTATAAAATATCATGATTTCAATCACACTGTTGTCTTAAAATGATCTATTCCACTAAATTTGGCCTTTTTAGACCAAACAATCATGATTTATTTATCACTAGAAAACAAAACAAATCCAACTTTATCATATTTGATATCTATAATAAGATTTTTATTCCAGGTCTTATGTGAGGTACATCTTCTATCCCAAAACCAAAAATTGGTAATGTATATATCATTAAAAGAAACATTAGATAAATTTTACTTTTGATACCATTTCATCTTCTTCTACGATCCTTGAGGAACTTCTTCTGATGTTTGATACTTATGAGGATATTTTTGTTCAGAACACTCACTTTAATCATGAAAAACTAAAAAAAAATTATATGTGTTGGAAGATGTTTTAAGAAACTTATATCCTCATTTATGGGTCTTAGGAGTCACCTCTGGTTATACCCTAGTGGCATAATAGGCATCCTTGTGTCTATATCCATCACACAAAAAACAATAACCATTAAAGTAATAAGATTATGATGGAAAAAATATGGCCTATTTTTTTATTTTGTTTCTCCCTAAAAAATAATTTTTCATATATAAATCATATTTTATTTGACTGATTTTTTAGAATAAAAACACCTAATATTTTGTTTCATTCTCCCATTTTTTGACTGCTTTATATTTAGGATATTAAGATTATCCCAATTTCACTTTCCTCCAGGTATTTTAAGCCCATGTTCTGGAATGATGTGTGGTTTTATACTCTATTCTATCACATTACATATTATATTTCCCCTTTTTTTATGGTGACACACCTTTGTAATATAAATACTCACTTTAGAAAAAAAATTCTTGGGATATATTTTTCTTCAAATATAACTTGTTTCTTTGAGTAAAAAAATTTAATGTTAGGTGTAAAGATTCATTGTCATTTATTACACTTACACCACCAAAAAATAACTTATACATCATGTTTTTCATCCCTCCTAACCTATTATTTTACATAATTATCCAAACCATCATTGATTCACACTCGTTCCTCCATATTTACCTTGAGATTCACTCCTTTTCTAAGTTACCAAAAATTCCAATTTTCAATTTTTCAATCTATACTATCATTTTTTATTTCTCAACCTATTATTGTTGTATATAATGATTTAGGTTTGTAAATAATACATTTTAATTCATGCTTTTATCACTCTATTTGTGCAGTTATTGAATGGATACCTCAAAAAACACTTTTAGATCAACTCGCCCCACTAAATCATTGTTATTACTATCACTATTGTCAATTAATGTTCTATCGGTAACATTAACTAATGTATCTTAACCATGTTACCTAAAATTATCATCTTCATCCACTTTAGACACATATGAACTTCCATATTCATGAAAAAAAGTATTTTTCTTCTTGATGAATTTTCGTTTTGGTTATCTCCAGGTTTTATCACTTTTAATAAAAAATATTCATGAACACCTCATCATTATAATCTTGAAGGTTTTTAAAACAATTATCAATGAGATGACCTACCTTGAAAAATTAGAAACAATCAAATATAATCTTTCCTTTGAATTTTCATCTTCCCCTCTTCAGGTTTTTGGAAAAATTTATCTCATATCTTTTACCTCATCTTCTTGTGGAACAACTTTAATAAATAGTGTATCCATTTCCTTAAATAAAACTTCATATTATTTTTTATTTTCTATGGTATAATTATCATCATTTACTATTTAATATGTGACCTGTGTGCTTTGAAGGATATAAAGAAATACATCCTTTGGATTCTTGTCTTCAAGTATAGACACTTTGGGAATAAACCATAGTTGAAGTCTCCTCATGATTCATTTAAATATCTTGGTTTAAACAATATATTCCCCAATAACTTACATATCTTCATCAAAATCATTAAGATTATTGAATAATGCATCAAAGGTTTTGGTCAAACTCACCTTTATATTTTCATATTTATTCAATGCTACATAGATCATTATATAAACTAGAAAAAATCACTCATTTGGTAGAAAAATCATATATGAGTATAAGATCCTACACATATACTCAATATTATGATCTTCATATTCTTCTTATCATATAAATCTCGCATGGTTGTTCAGAGTAATTATTATTTGATACTGTAGTGTATCAGTTCTACTTCTCATAATTCTACCTTTGTGAATTCTTAGAACATTATCTTTCATTTTTCAGATTTTATCTTCTCTAAATCCCACATGAATATCATTTACATAAATTTTATAGAAGCCTCCATGATTCGAGATGTCACATATGTCATCATAGAAACTTAGAATCGCTAACTCCGATTCAAAGTTTTATTTTGAATTGTGATCTGACGAAAATCATCATGGTTGGTTAAATAGAAATTAAAAGGGAATTTAATGTGTTTTTAAAAAATAAAATGTCTCAAATAACCATAATTATTAGATTGAAATCCTCCCATTAAACCATATAATCCATGAATTGTTTTCCAATTTAACCTTTGGTAATCAACCACTTCACCGAACTTCAAAAGTTTCTTATAAAATGGTAAGATCACACTCTTCTATCAATCTCATTGGAGATGGTTTATTCTATGGGGAGGGGTTTCTATTTAATTTATTCATTTATATTACCATACTATTCTTTGGGGAATATTATTTTTCTTTTGGTATGGGGGATGGGATTATTTTTATGATTTTTTATATTCCATGTATAACTCACTTATCTTGGGTTTGGTGTTGTGAGATTAGTTTGAGGGTAGTGGATGTTGTAGGTTTATGATTCTTTTTAATTCAACATTTTTAGTTTTATCATGCCTTTATTATTATAATGTTTCCTTATGTTAACTTTTTCATTAATATCATGATATCTTTATACCAATATATTATAATGAAATGATGGATATATATACTACCAATACTATGTGTTATCCTATGGGAAATGGAAAGTATTTTTGAAAAATAATTGAAGAACTAGAATCCAAAATGATGATGAAGTGTATGGAAAGATGAAATTTTAACAGAATTCATCATTATACTATCTTTAGTTATTATTTATTGAATATATGATGTAATGTTGCATTGATGGTATTATATTGAATCATATGTGTAACAATAATTGATTTAATAATGGTAATATAATTTAAATTAAAATAAATACATGAACTATAGATTCAATAACATGGAAAAAAATTTCTAAGGCTTGTTCTCTTGAGATGAATTTGAGGGTTGGTTCAAGCTTATAATGATAGTTCCTTCATTTATTTTTAAAAATGTTAGTTTAGATGAGGTATAATTTTCATATTTATTTGAAATTAATAGTTTTTATTAGTCACTTGAGCGTATTCATTACTTTTCAATCCTTTTTTCTTCCCCTAGGATGATTTCCTTTAGTTTTGGGTTGGGTAGAGATAATTTTGAGGGAAGAAGAGAGGGAAAATGTTTCTTTTTAGGGTAATTCCATTAGATATGTCTTAGGATGAGGTGTTTAAGACATTAAGTAATACGTGGGACTATTTATGAGAGGGTTGGGTAAGTCTTAGTGATGGGATTCATGATAGATTATGGTTATGATTTATTCATTGGATATGATGTGTTGGATAGCTGTTGGAATTGGGTTTCATTACCATCTTACTTTATGGGTTTAGAAAACCATTTTATTTTTTTTCTTCCCTCTTCATTCTTTGGGAGTCATATGAGGTATGTATATACGCATACCTACATGGGATTTTCCTATAAATTTCATGTATGTTACAGATGGTACAAATATTGGATTTGAATTTAGTGGACCTCATATTAGTGGAGCTTAATAGTTCATGGTGGTGTTGATCATGTTAGGTGGTCAGATCCTGGTAACCTGATCCAATCTCTACCCTTCTATTTCCTTTATAGTTTGTATTAGTTTCTGGCCTCTATTTCCTTTATGTTAGGGAAATTATTTTCCCCCATATACTTTTTTATTACCTTTATATTAATTGATGTAATTTCTATAGGATTTTTCTAATAATAATTACTATATAGAGGGGTATAGGTGGGGGACAGTGGGGGAAGTGGGGGGAAGTGGGGCGCAGGTGGGGGGGAAGTGGGGTGAAGGTTGGGGGTAGTTTGGGTGAAGGGGGTAGTGGGTAGTGTACATGGGGTAATGGGGGTGAAGGGGGTGGGGGAAGTATGAAGGGGTCAGGGAGGGGGTAGGGAGTGTGGTGGTTCACGGGTGTAGGGGGAGGTGGTCCAAGAGGGGGTAGTGGGGTGAAACTGGGGGGAAGTGGTGTGAAGGTTGAGGGGTAGTTGGGGTGAAGGGGGCAGGGGGGAAGTGTTTAGAGTGTAGTAGGGGTGAAGGGGGTAGGTGCAGTGTATAGGGGTAATGGGGGTGAAGGGGGTAAGGGGGCAGTGTGAATGGGTCGGGGAGGGGGTAGGGGGT
This sequence comes from Viscum album, assembly GCA_963277665.1. NCBI lineage: Eukaryota > Viridiplantae > Streptophyta > Magnoliopsida > Santalales > Viscaceae > Viscum > Viscum album. Next base: position 1,833,797,956 of record OY728151.1, read on the forward strand.
GTGGTGATGTAAGGGAAGGGTCCACGAGGGGTAGTGGGGGTGCAAGTGGGGGCAGTGGGGGTGACAGCTGGGGGTAGTTGGGGTGAAGGGGGCAGGGGGGAAGTGTGTAGAGGGTAGTCGAGGAGAATGGGTAGGGGGAGTATATAGGGGCAGTGGGTGTGGGGGTGCAGGGGGAGGGGGAGTCCAGGAGGGGGTGTCTAGGAGGGAGGGGTGTCTAGGGGGAGGGGTGGGGGCGGGGGTGTCCGGGGGGTGGGGGTGGGGGTGTCCGGGGGGTGGGGGTGGGGTGTCCAGGAGGGGGGTTAAAGGGGTGGGGGCAGTGTGCAGGGGCAGGGGGTGCAGAGGTAGGGGGTTGTCCAGGAGGGGGGTGTCTAGGAGGGGGGTGTCTAGGGGGAGGGGTTTCCAGAAGGGGGTGAGCAGGGGAGAGGGTGGGGTGTCCATGGGGGAGGGGTGTCTAGGAGGGGGTGTCCAGTAGGGTGGTTTATGGGGGTTGTGGTGGTGTTTAGGGGTAGGGGTGCTGGGGGGAGGGGGATATACAATAGGGGGTGAAGGGGGCTAGGGGAAGTGTGCAAAGGGTGTGTGTACAGGGGGAGGGGGGACAGGGTATTGAGGGGTAGGGGTGTGGGGCTGTTAGGGGAGGGGTTATCCAATAGGGGGTGTCCAGGGGTGTCTGGGGGTGAATAGGGGTGGGAGTAGTGTGCAGGGGGAAGGGAGGGGGCAGGGGTGTGGGGGTTCAGGGGGAGGGGGCTGTCTAGGATGGGGGGTTTGGGGGGCTATCCATATGGCGTGTCCAAGAGGGTAGGGAGGGGGCATGGGTGTGGGGGTGTTGAGGGAGGGGGTTGTCTAGGAGGGGTGTCTGGGGGTGTCTGGGGGTGATGGGGGCAGGGGGGAAATGTGTCGGGGATAGGGAGGGGGCAGGGGTGTGGGGGTGCAGGGAGAGGGGGGAGGGGGCTATCCAAGAGGGGGGTTTGGGGTTGTGAATATATGTAGGTAAAAGAGCTCAAAAGAGATTTTGGATTCCTTTTTTGGCTTCCTGATGGATTTTGCTTTTCAATAATTTGTTTATTTTGATGTCTTTTATTGGTATGCAGGATATGGATGCATGCTATTCTGAGAACCAGCAAAAAAAATTCGGATACAATTGATTTTTTTCCATTACTTGCAACCAGGATTTACTTGAATATAAAATGTATGAGGTAATGGTTATTTTATACCATTTTTAGCAAGATATTAGTAACAATTTGCTGTTTTTTTAATCAAATTGACTTAGCATACACCATGCTTGTAGAATTTTTGATTTCAAGTTTACTCCTAAGTGTGAAATATTCGATCTTCTAGAAATTTCACTATATCATGGTTGGACAGTAGATTTTTTTTTAAAAGGTTGGGGTTGAAGCCTCAATTTATTATTAAAGCAAAGACCTCTTTAGACTGGGTAGAGGGTGACCCATTACCTAGCCCAAAGGACCAAGGCCAAGTGGCCTGCATATAGGGCTAGAAAGCCCATTTTTTGGCCTAAAGGACCCCTCGGTGAACAGTACTGCTATAGTACCCATGAAGCTACAGTACCTGCTACAGTACTACCACTGCTACAGTACCATGCTACAGTCCCTCCGCTGCTACAGTCCCTCCTCCGCTAGAGTCCTGCGGCTGCTACAGTACCCTGCTATAGTAACTTGGGAATTCTCCCTTGCCTGGATTTGATCCTGGGTCTTTTGGATGCCAAGCAGGAGCCTGAACCACTAGGGTATAGGCTCATTGGCATGGTTGGACAGTAGATCCCCAGGTATGCACTTTTGAATCATGTACCTTTATATTTTTTAGAAAAAATATTTTATACATTCTCTCAGTTTATAGTTTTCCTTTTTCTTTTTTTCTTCTTTCCTTTTCTTAATATGCATGTTTTCACATATATGCATGAATGGGGTGTCAAGGGGGTGTCTGAGGGGGTTTCCAGGGGGTGTCTAGGAGGGAGAGGTGTCTAGGGGGTCCAGTGGGGGGTCTAGGGGTGGTCCACGGGGGTGTCTAGGGGGAGGGGTGTCTAGGGGGTGTCCAGGGGGTGTCCAAGGGGTGTCTAGTGGGGGTGTCCAGGGGGTGTCCAGTGGGGGGTGTTCAAGGGAGAGTTAAAGGGGTGTCTAGTGGGGTGTCTAGGGATGTCCAGGGGTATCTAGGGGGAGGGGTGTCCAAGGGGGTGTCTAGGGGGTCCAGGGGGTGTCCGGGGGGTCTAGTGGGGGTGTCCAGGGGGTGTCCAGGGGGTCTATTGGAGGGTGTCTAGGGGGGTGTCAAGGGGGTGTTCAAGGGGGTGTCTAGGGGGTGTCCAAGGGGGGTGTCTAGGGGTGTCCAGGGGATGTCCAAGGGTTGTCCAAGGGGAGTCCAGTGGGGGTGTCTAGGGGGGATGGGTGTCCAGAGGGTGTCTAAGGGGTGTCTGGGGGTGTCCGGGGGGGTGTCCAGGGGGTGTCCTGGGGTGGTGTCTAGGGGGAGGGTGTCCAAGGGGGTGTCTAGGGGGAGGGGTTCAAGGGGGTCCTTCTAGGGGGGATTGGGAGTGTGCAAGGGGGAGGGGGTGTGATGGTGGGGTGTTTTATAGGGGGTAGGTGTTGCAGGGGGAGTGGGGGATGTCGGGGTGTTTTTTATGAAATTGGAAGGCCTATAGCCAGAATTTTGAACTGTGGATAGAGGCATCTTTCCACATTTTGAAACTGTGGCTACAGGCCTATAGTCGCAGTTTCAAACCGTGGCTATAGTCCCTGTGTGGCTTAATGTTATTCCAGGGTTTCAAACTCTGTATATAGATCTTTAGCCACGGTTTGAAACCATGGTTATAGGCCTTTCCCTATAGCCACGCCAATACCAGCCACAGTCCATGGAAATGTGGCTATAACTTATAGCCATAGTATTTGGGCTTATATCCACTGTTTCAAACTGTGGCTATAGACTTAATTTCTAGTAGTTGTAAAATCTTCTGTTGAGGAAGGGTATTCAAGAAATTTCTTCAACGTTGTGTATAATGTGGAGTTAAAAAGAATTTGTTTTCATTGGGTGATGGTAAGGATTAACTTAATAAACATAATGAAAAATATCTAATGAAATTTATGGGGAAGGGGTATACTGCATGTGTTTATTTATTCTATTTTTTCCTACGATTGATTACTTGATTATTTTTTGTTGTTATTACTATAAGTTTTTTATTATTTGATTTATTTACCCTTATTTTGATTTAATTATTAAAAAAATCATTCATAAAAGGTTAATAGTTTAAATATGGTAATAAATTATTCTTTTGAAACCTATAATAGAATTAGAAATTCCCACAATATTTAGGAAAAACTGGTTGGGTAACATAATTCTAAGTGTGAAATGTGATGTGGGTTAGTGATGGAGTTTTTTTTGATAAGATGCTTGATGTATCCCAGTGTTTATGTGGGATATTATATGGTGGTTTGATATGGACGATGTTGAGAATAACTTGTGTTAGGAAGCAGGGATGTGGTTGAATTCAATAGTTGGAATGGGTTATGATGGTTATTATTAGGAATTTTATTTGATGGATATCATGGTATTTGTTGGGTGTTGTCTTATGATGGTATAATCATTATGTGGATTATACCCATAGTTGTTATGATGCTATGAGGTTTGGATTTTTAAAGGTTGGATGATTATTGTGGGGACAAGTTTGTAGTGTTTTTGTATATATTGAATGAAATTGGTAACATTAAATAAGAATGGGTCATAGGAAATAATTGAAAAATTATGAAAATATTTGAAATAACTAATGATTGAAATGAATTTATGATGGGATAGATATTGATTTAGTATATTATGAAATTTAGATGGTGATGATCAGAATGAATGGTTAATAAAAGTTTTATTTAATTGTATAATGAATCTAATATAGATTAGTAAATTCTAAACCCAAAATTTATAAATGTTATGATTAAATGGGATCTTATGGTTGGTTGGGGGGTTGATTGATGTGAAAACATAGGGATGGTTGTGGATTTGTAAATGGAAGGGTTTTATGGGTTTTAGAGACTATGAATTAGTGGCTGGTGGTAGAATTTAAGTTAAGTTAGTGGGATTTGATGGTATTGATTGGTGTGAACCCGTAAGGGGATAAATCGTGTTACTATATAATATATTTTATTGTGATTTATTTATGCACCCCACCCAAGTCTAATAACTTTATAAAGTCCCATTTGTTTTAGTTTTTTGTTGTTTTCTCCATAATATAGGTTGGTGAGGGTGGATGGTTGGTTACCCCCTCTTCCCCGCTCTCCATTCAATAGTAGTGAATATTGGTACTAGTGGTAAATAGTTGGTGGTAGTGCTCAATGGTGGAAAATGTGATATGTGGTTTTGGTTATTCATGGAAGGAGGAGGGTATGAGGTTTTTTTCTTTCATGTTCATAGTACCCTACTACATAGGATATGTGGTTCTGGTGTGAGATTTGATATGTGGTAGGGGCTATGAATTAAAGGAGTAGGGTGCAAGGTTTATGTCCTTCAGGTTTATGATACCATGCTACACTGGATATATAGTTCTGAATGATCTGTGACATGTGAATGATGATGGTGTGGATGATGATATGAATATGAAATATGATATGTGGTTGATGATGATTATGTAGCTTTTATATGAGATATTTGGATATTTACTGATGCCATTATGGGATTCTTGATGTTATGGGATGTTGGGATGCGTAGGGTTACAGTCTGACCCACATTAGACTCGGCTTGGTTATATGGTTGGTGTATATGGGAGGGAGGAGTATATGCCACTTGAATATGGGGTATAAGTACAGAAAAATAGTGGGGAAGTGGTTGTATAGTTCCATTTATTATATTTATTTTGATATTATCTTACTACATTAGATGAGATATTTAGTGATTATGACTTGGTGTGGTTGGGGATTAGTTGAATTTTTAGGTGCTTATTAATTCTATTATTTATTCACTTAGTAATTAGTATGCTTCTTCCACATTTTCATGATAGGTCTTTGGTATGATCCAATTAAATATATGTGTATTATCACCCTGATATATACATACATACATACATACATACATATATATATATATGTATATATTATTTTATAGGTTATCAAGATGGATTTGGAGACCAAGATGCTCATTATTAGTTCAGGATTAGAGCTGTTGTAGAGTTTCTATCATATCTCTCTTTGGTATTATTTTTTAGTATTTTTTTTAAAATGAAATGAAATGTGTTTTAGGATCGTGATATTTTACATTTATATACTAGTGTTTATTGGTGGTTCTATTATATGGTCCAAGTATTTATGAGAGTAGTCCCTCCCATTCATATGTTTTATACCCTCAAGGCTAGTCTCCATATTGGGGCCTACTAGAGGTGGGACTTGGGGGTCACATTCATCTTTACTACAATCCCAGGATGGGTTTCTAGTGGGGGTATTCCATGATATTGTGGTATTATAGATTTTGGTTAATAGATTTGATAGAGACTAGAGTTAAGAATTGGTGGGGTCTTCTTAGTTTGGTAGGGAAATGGTATTAGTTAAACTTAGTATGTGATGTAAGAAAAGTATGTAATTTCCTAATCTTTTATTATTACTTTACCTTTAAGAAAATACTATTTTTAATATCATGATTCACACACAACACCGAACTAAAAAAATCATTGATACAATTTATTAAGATAAAATTATAAGTATTAAATGTGACTATTATAAAATTTTTATTTAATTCATAGATATAACATAGGTAACTACACTATAATATATATATATATATATATCATTTTCAATAAATAAAGAAATTAGTGATTCTAAATAACTATAAAGATCATTTTATGGTTAAAAATTTATTTTTTCCAAAACAAAATTATGTGCTATGTATTTTTGTTTCCAAAAACTAAGTATATTATGGTTTTTATTAAAAATAGATTAAAAAAATTCAATTATAAATTGATAATAAATACAAATAATAACTATTAAAATTTTAAAATTTTATTTTCCTATGAAAAAAATCAGTGTATTTTATGTTTTTATTTAAAATTAAAACTCTAGAATTTTTTAACTCAAGTTTGACTAAAATAACTTAATTTCTAGATTTATCATGATAGAATTTTTTTAGTTATTTAATTTTATTTTTGGGTAAAGATAGATTTTTAGGTGAATAGTATAAGATATTATTTTTACAAATACCATAAATATTTTGAAATCATTAGGATATGAGAAAAAATTAAAGATTTATATCACATTTTCATAACCAAAGATGCATATTAGAAGAAATTATACATTCAAAAATATTAATTTTAGTTAACGATCCTTTACATGAAATTTTAGAAACTAATTTATATTTTTTTTCTAAAACTATTTTTTATACCTTCTAAATTTAATATTTTAAAATTAGTTTTTATCACTTTTTAATTTAATATTATATAATGGATTTTAAATTTTGGCTCAGTATATTAAAATTATCTAATAACTTCAATTTTATTTTTGGACATGGATATAAGTTATCGTGTTTAAAAATTGGCTTTCCGTGGTAAAAGTAAATTATGGTGAAAAGTTGGTTTAAGGGTAAAATATCTAAAACATGTTTAAAAAAAGTCTCCAAATAATTTTATGATAGTTGTATCAATCAATACTCATCATATCACTATTATTTTCCACTTTTTGAGTAACATTCCTTAAATAGTTCACATCTTATTACTAAAATACTACTCCTCTGTCATATAAAGGGATCCCTTCACCACCCTACTTCTAGACACACCACAATAATCTTTGTTTCTAAAACATATAACCAAATACATACTCAAAAATCATTCTAATTTCCTATAGGATTTACTCTCAAAAAAATAACACCCCTAAAAGGGAGAGTCCCTTTTTTAGAGCAGTTCTTCCAAGAAGTAAGGTAAAAATTATCAATTGATCCTTATTCATTTATATTTGTTTATTTATTCATTTAAATACATAAAATATTTTCTAAAAATGATAAAATAATTACATAAGTATCACATGTATACTTAATTTTAATTATTCTAATGGATTAATCACTTTCTAACTTCCAACCATTCAAAAAATTCAAATTTAATTCATGTTACGTGAGGACTTCTGATATCATGAATGACGTGTTTTATTTTTCCTAACCACATTTTATGGATGGTTAAAAAGGTGTATTTATTAGATGAATATGATATTTATAACATTATTAATATCCTGAAAAGAAAAATTATAATTTATATTTCTTCAATTCAATGGAAAATGGAAATGTTGTATGTGTGTACTTGTAGACTACCGCCTCCACGTAGTAATGTATTCCATATTTCATCACATCACTACTAGGGTAAATATAAGAATGTATTTGATGAATTAAAATTATTTTTATGAAATAATTAAGGATATATGATTTTTATATGAATATTTAACTCATGATTAATTTATCAATTTTTTCATAATAAAGTACCAAAATAAGCTCGTCGTTGATTTCATTTTCATGAATCATAATTAAAACTCTCAAGGAATGAAATTAGAACTTATTAAATCATTAAGGAACATATATTTTGGTTCCCTAAATAATATAGTAATAATGAAATTGGTATCAAAGAATTATTATCGACATCAACATTATAAAGTGTGTGGAAAACAATCGAAATTACTAACATATCATGAAGAAAATAAACATTAGCTAAATAATAAGTGTGCAATGAATGATTATAATTGATGAGTATAAAAAATTATATATTTTAATAAGGTTATTAAATAAGAAATTAATATGTTTTTATAACATAGGAGGTTATCTTTGGCACCGTAGACCCACACTCCCGAGTTCGGTGCTGAAAACATCGTACTTTTTACCCTCTTTTTTAATTATTTGAAAAGGATTTAAATATATAACAAGTGGAGAAAAGTTATTAAAAAAATTAAAACATAAAATAAAATAATTATTCACTAAATTAACAAGGTTTTTTAAGTCTATAGTTTTATATAATTAGGAACTCTATTATATTTCAATCTCATGATTTTTTATTTTTAAATGGGAATTTTAATCCCATTAGTAAAAAATCCAAGAATAATATCCCAAATTCACTCAATATAATTCAAACATGACTTCATAATTTCTCTTAAACAATGATAAGACCTTTGAAAAACATTATTTGAAAAGTTTAGTTGAGTAAAAAAAACTCATTCAGGTTTTCTAACAAAGGAATATCATTTTTGAAATTATTGAAAACTCCTTTGAAATGTTTTCGTTAAACCAAAATACATGAGCCCTATAATTTTAAAAAAACCGCTTATAATCAAAAAAAGTTTTTAGAAAATAATTTCAAAAAATGGATATGGTAAAAAATTATTTTTTGTAAATCTATAAATAACAGAAAATCTTTTTTCCTTTAGAAATATATTCTGTTGAAAATACCATGTTAAAAATAAAGAATCCCATTTTAATCATATAACGTTCACTTTTGAAAAATATAAAAAAAAAATTAAATATGAAATCCTATGATATTTAGTAAGAATAAAATAAATCCTTGAGGAAAACTAAAATATTAAAGGGATATATAGGTCCCACCATTCACTTTGTGGAAAAATTCCAATGAGGTTGGGATTCACTCTCTATTCATCATCATCATTTATGATACCCAAGTTCCAAATTTTCATGAAAACATTTTTAGTATATTTCCTTTCTTATCAAAATTCCATTAAAATAAGTTTTTTCAAAACCAATATGGATCATTTCTTTAAAACATCAAGAGGATAGAAAGCATATAAATGTGTCATTAGCTCTACTGATATCTTTTTTATGAAATATTTACTTTGATAAATAAAATAATGAAAATTATAAGATGAAACTAAAAATACATAGAAACCCCTTTTAAGTAATACAATAAATTTAATCATAAAGAATATTATTTTTTTAAAACATTATACATCAATGAGAAAGGAAGAACATGTCCATAAAATACATTTAATATAAATGGAGTCCAAGAAAGAGGATAGTTCCTTAGGATAAATTATTTTCAAAAGCATACATTCTTCACAAAAATTATTGAAGGTGAGTGTTTTCAAAATCAATCCTTTTAAACATAAAATGATTAAAAAATTTGAATAATATTAAACTCTTTAAAAACTAACTTTTGGAAACTATTCCTTAAAAACAAACCTTATTTTAAATTTATAAAAAAATGAAGGGAATTTTGCTTTCTAGAAACCTTAATAGAATAATTCATCCAAAAAGTAAAAAAAATGTTTCTAAAATATTCCCTTATACATGAAATTATAATTTTTAGAACAGAATAAAATTAAATTTCCAATTAAAAAAATATAGTTTTGTTTGAACCTTAAAATAGAATTTTACTTTTCAAAAATATTTTCCCTTATAGAATGATATTTAAAAAATCTCAAAATTTCATCTTTAAAATTAACACCTTAAAAGTAATGTTTTATTATAAAAATACCTTAAAAAAAATATTTTTATTTTTTTAAATTTATTAAAAAAATGTGAATGTTTTTAAGCCTTTAGAATAATGAATTTTAGAAAAATAGTTACAAATATGGTTTCATTATAAAATTTAAGAACAAACATTTTTAAAACATTTTCCCCATTACAAATAAATACTAATATTTTTTAAAAATTATAAAATTTAATTAAAAATAAATTTTAATTTATATAAAAATTATTTGAAAACATGAAATAAAAATATTAAATGAAAAAAACATTGATATTTGAATATTTCTATAACATTTTCCTATTTTTCTTTTAGAAAAAGAAAACAATGAATGTTTTTTTGGATTTAAATAGGAATATTTTAAAATAGTTTCCCCTACATTAATTTTACAATAGAATCTTACTGAACTCCCATCACATGACTCCATCTTCAAAGGTAATCTCTTGAGACTCACTCTTTATCCTTACTATTATTCTCTATCTCTAGGATAGAAAAACAAGGCATGGTAATTCTAATGATGGTTTTTTTCTAGGTCCCCCCTCCTTAACATTTTAAACCCCTTTTATAGCTAACCTATATTTTATTTTGATTTATTTTATTTATAAAAAAATTCTAACATACAGATTTGATGTATATAGTAAATATACAGTGACCCTCAAATAAGAATCCATTCATCTGGTTCTGTTATAAGTACATAAAATCTTACTAAATCAATAGATTTGTTGACATAATCTATTTCTCCTACTTGTAATACCTAAATCTATATAACTTCTTAACAGTCTAAGTAAATTAGAATACATGTCATGTTTTTCATTATTCCAACATTTCAATAGGGAAGACAAATAGGGGCTAGAATTATTAATAAGGTCTGATGAGAAGAATCATTTGATAAAACATAATTCAAATCCTTAGTTACAACTATATGTGTTAGTGTATATATATATATATATACATATCATGTCAATATTGAAAAATGTTTTTGGCTATAGCTTAAAGATGATGAGGTGGCATGTTTCATTTTTTAGCATTTTATATCTTCTCCTCTGTATTGCATCTCTGGATTTTTTGCACAAGATCCTCTTAAATATTACACTATCTTGATTAATGATTTATATAAACATTTATATATATATATATATATGTAGATAGTCTATTTGTATTCTTGAAATAGTGTCATGCATGGTGGAGGAAGAAAATAATGGCTTAAGTTATAACTATAGCCTAGTGATATTTATTCTACCATGCATCGTATGAACCCACTACCTCTATACACCATATATATATATATCATTCAAATTATCTCCTAAAACACATGAAGAGGATAAAGGTGATGGTGCTTTAAGCTACTATTATGGGAATACAAGCTTAATTCATCCATCCCTGCCTCATTTCATTCCTGTGAATGACTCTTTAATGAAAAAGTGTGTGTGTGTGTGTGTGTGTGTTCATCCCACTAGCATACCACAACAGTGTCTTTGGGTCACGTCGACCATGGAGTAGCCCAGTTCACACATAATAGGCCCCAGAAGAGGATCAGAGCAGCAAGAGTAGCAGCCACCAGATGCAGAGCTAACTAGATTGGAAGAATGAGAGGGTATGGCAGCCGCCATCAGGACCAGGCACTGTGCATCTTTGTACAGGGAAATGCTAGCTGATCAAAAATGCAAGGTGGGGAGCTAAAGTGATCAATGATGCAAGACGCTGCGGAGGGGCAGTTCTAGTGGGATGGGCCTATGGGTCATGTATGGGCATGGTATGCCTCTGGGCCTTCGGATCATATATAACGGGTCATGTCGGGCCTTGTGCCTTGGTCCTACAGGTCATGTATGGTTCCCCTTCAACCCTTAAAAGGGGGATTATCTATAATAAAATAAAAAAAAAAGAAGGCCTTCAGGGCATTCGGAGGTGAGAGGTGAAACACCACTTTTCTCCTATCTAAGAAAACCTATGCTCGTCGCATGCCTGACCTATTCTTTTATGTGTACAGGCCTATAATATTATTATGCTTGAATTAATAAACTAATCATTTGGCCTATTTGGCGCAATTTTATTTATACCAAGTACAAATAAAGGCTTCTAAAAAATATAACAATGTCATTACGAATATTTATAATTCTCATTAAATTTAATAACACTCATACGTTTACTAATGTCGTTTTGATTAATTTATTTATTGAATATATGTATATATATATATATCCCTTTATTATGAATATTCTTTTGAAAATCCATTACATACTTATAATTTTTATAAATTCAATCATGTTCTATTATAATGTTTCACTATACTTTTTTATTATAATCCTTATAACTTATTATTTAATATTTTCATTTATTTACATATTTTCTTTATTTTAAATATTTATTCATATTAGTATCAACTATATTACATTTCTCCTATATATTAATCATTATATTTAATTTATTATAGTCATCTTTATATTCATTTAAAATTCCTAAAATATTTTATTACTATCATAATTTGTAATTTTGATTTATTTCTAATTAAAAATATATTCATTTCTAACTAATATAATTCTCTTTATGAAAATATTTTACATTATATTCAATAATTTTTATAATATTTTATTATAATTTATTATATCACCATTATAGTATATTTCAAATTAATATCCTTTGAATGATACAAAATTGGTATTAATAATATTTTTATTAATATAATATACTAATTACTATATTTAAATTAATATTTAAATTACTATAATGCATATATTTCTAAATATTGTATTACTATTAAAAAAATATTTATCATTTACTATACAAATTACTAATAATAAATTAATTACTGCTAAGTTTAATAACATATCATTAAATAAATAGTAATATGGTTTATATTAATTATTTTGATATAAAAAGATGTCGAGAATAACATAATATTTAATAAATAAATATTAATATTATTTATTCGAAAATAAATTCATATATAGTTGGATAATTGTTTTTTCCTATCGTTAATTAATTTATTCCACAATTTATGGTGTTTATAGATAAAAACATTTAAATTTATAAATCATACTTCAACATAAACTATACTATAGTTTGTTTTAGTAGTTGAATAATCGACTTAATAAAAATTTATTTTTTTAAAAAAATCATACTGAAATCATTAGTCATTACATTATACCTCCCATGAATAAATTACATCCTACCAATTATATTTCTAAAACTGTTGAAAACATATGTGTGTGTTCTTAATAATATAATTCATGAGTAACCTACCTTACTATCTTAGGTAAAATTCATATTTTTTAAAACATAACATATCTAGATTATAATTTGTTACTTCCATTCATTACGAATATAATTCCTTAATTATAAAGCTAAAGGGTTTTATGAAAAATATTTTTCAAATCCCCATTTTTAAAATCATGTTCTTAATCAAATAATAAAACTAAAATTTTTATTGATAAACACAATAAAATGAACAATAAATTATAAGTATCTTACCCATTAATACTTCATTTCAATCCAAAATACCATGATTCACCTTAAAATCCAATCCAAAAGTCCTTAAAAGTATACATAATTCTTCTTTATATCACATGGTTTCTAAAAAATCACTTTTGGCCCAAATACATTTAATCACTTAAAATATATAAACATAAATAAATAAAAAGAAATTTAACTCTTGATTTTACCTAAACTAATATTATCCTAATATATAAAGTTATATAACTTTTTTTATACCTACTGCGGCACCCCAAACCGACTCTCCCGAGCCTGATGCTGACAAAATATATATATTTTTCTTTATTGAAGTTGAATTTTTTCAAAATATATCATTTTAAACATAAAATGAAGTATTTTTTAAAGAGTTCAAACTCCTTAAATACACACTTGTATTAAAAATTCATTAAAAAGGACTTTATTTTTAAAATATAGGAAATGAAGGGAGTTTTGTTTTCTATAAATCTTAATTTAATAATTTCTCAAAACATTTATAAAATATAATATTTTATAAAATCCCTTTCAAATAATTTTTTAATTTTTAAAACTCTTTAATATCTACTTTGAAATTAAAAAAAAGACTTTATTTAACCTCAAATTAGATTATTTAAAAAAAATCTTCCCTTACAAAATGATAATTTCAAATCTCTAAAAATATTATCATTTAAATTATCTCCTTAAAAATAAAGATATATTTTTTAAAATATCATATAATTAGATACTTTAAATTTATGGAAATGATTAAAAAAGACATTTTAAATCCTTAAAAATAGAGAATTTTGATACATTTCCCTTATAATGAAGGTTTTATTTGGATAATTTAAAAAATTAAAAAAAAAATCACCCCTTATAAATAAATATTTCAATGATTTTAAAATAATAAAAAAAAAATTTAAAATAATGTTTCCATTACATAGAAATAATTTCATAACATTAAAATAAATATTATAAAATAAACTCCCTTTTAAAAAATGATGAAAAGAAAACTTTAAAATCAGAATTTTTTTAAATAATTTCCCCGTTTTTCTTCTGCTAAAAGAAAATAGAGATGATGTTTCAAAAATTATTATTTAATATTTTAAAATATTTTACCTTATGTTAATTCTACATCATTAACTTATTAAACTCTCATTATATGACTCCCTCTATAAAGGTAATATCATAAGACTCACTCTTCATCCTGATTGGTCCCATCTCCCTCTATATATCTCTTCATATTTATAACTGTGAACCAGGGATTATCAAATCTAGTGAAGGAGTTCAGGTGGGTTTCCCCCACCTGAACACCCAAACTCCCTTTTACAGACAAACTATATTTCAGTTTGATATATATAATTTTTATAACATAATTTTATAGCTTATTCAGATGTGGATGGTAAACATGAAGCGACTCTCAAATAGTAATCTATTCATCTTCTTTCATTATAATCCCAAAAAATATGTGAAAATCATTAAATTTTTTGACATAATATTTTTCCTTTACTCATTCTTTAGACCTCTGTGCGACTTCCTTACCAGTGAAGGAAATTATAATTCAAGTCATGTTCATTGGTATTCCTACAATGCATTTGGGGAGACAAACAGTGGTAAAATTACTAAGTTCCTATGAGAAGTATTGTTCAATAATGCATCATTTATAATCATCAATAATATGTGTATATATATATTATATAGATTTTCAATAACTTTTATAGCTGGAGGTTGAATATTATTTATTTTAGAGACCATTTTTCATCTCCTCCATGTTGCATCTTGAAATTATCCTCATGATATCCTCATAAAGATACTACTTTCCCAATTTTCCTATTATATATACTTTTATAAATATATTTAATTAGTATTTTGGTACTTCAAGAATAGTTTCATGCATGGAGGATGTAGAATTTGGAGGATTAAGTTATAACCATGGCCAAGTAGGATTCATTCAACTACGCATCAAGAAAACTCACTACCACAATATGACATGTGTGTGTGTGTGTGTGTGTGTATATTGAAATTATCTAATGTTATGTATAAAGAGGATGAAGTAAATGGTGGTTTATGTTATTTTTATGGTATTATGAGCTTCATTCGACCATCCCTGGCTCATACGATTCCTATGGGTATCTCTTTGATGAAAATTTATATATATACGAAAAAGTTCAATCCAGAAGTATAATTCCATTACTTTAAATTTAAATTGAAATAAAAATAAAACATAAAAGGAAAATAGTGGATGGGGTCATACAAAGATACATGACCTCAACCAGAAAAGAATATTATAGATAAAAAATATGATCATTTCTATAATCATATTCAAATACATCATCATCATCATAAGTTTACCACTCTGACTCTGAATTTCATTGATTAAGAATCCCAAGATTCACTTCCCCCAACCTTTCTTTCTCAAGATTGATCTTGATCAAAGATTCCATGGGAGATCTGGTGGACACATTCCTTGGAATATTGTAATAATCCTTACACAGTCTTCTTTTTTGAGTATCCAGAGTCAACCCTTTATTACTAGTTATATTCCATTTTCCCTTTAAAATGATATCCTTAAAAGAAACAGGATCACCACTGCTCAAAGATCATAGATGAGTGGCATCCAATAAAAACATTGGCTATACTGTTTCACTTCTATCATATAAGACATTACTCCATCAACTAGGCAGTTCAAAAAACATAAAATCATTAAGAATCTCTTGAAAATAATCCAAACTCTATTGAACACCATCTTCCTGTAGAATGTATTCTGAGAATTCTATGACTAGTGGTTGTACACTACAGTCTTTCCCAATAGGATGCAAAGGATAAACCATCGAAAAAAACATTGGGAGACAATTTAGAGGTCCACTAAATTTGTATCTCTAGATTGAAAGGTACCTGAAATAATATGTGAACCATCCCTAAAATCATGCACCCTCACATCTTGAATCTACACTGATGATTTAGGGATATCAAAAGAAATATTCCTCATAGGCTGAGAAACACTTGGATCTTATCCATAAGGATGTCCAAGACCTAAATCCTAACTAGAAGAGTACTCATGACCCAAAGAGTGTATTGTTATGACATCATTAGGTTAAGAGGCACGTGAAGCCTACCAAGAAACATAACCCTGACCCCCTATCCTTGAATCATTGGGATGAAATCTCATTCCCTTCCTGCAAAAATCCATTTCCAAATTTCCACTCAAATGAAAGAGGCCGCAATAAAAATTCCTCCTAATGTTGGGTCTCTTATGACCAATATCCTTATAGTCAAAAAAAAATTGGAGCCTTTTCATACACATTTTTCAAAGATAATTTATCCTTAATAAATGAGAGGCATAAAATTTCAACAGGAGTTGAGAAGAGATCAACTTCCACTAATACACACACATAAGGACCAAATATGATGTTTTCAGTTTCTTTATTAATTTTAATCAGAACACCTATAGAAATCATAATATCATAAAAGATTCTTGGGTGACAAAAGATCTAATTAAGACCATAAATTCTTACTTAGGCTAAACATAATAACTCTTATGATCAAAGAGATTGAAGTTGTAATTCAAATCCATAATGTACCGAGAACAACGCCTAGTGGGAGGAATAAGAAGATTGTAATGATTTATTTTTTAATTTACAAGTGCACAAAACTCTTGAAATAGTTAACAATGTCGTGAAACGCGATCCCAAATTTATAATTCACTCATTATAATGATCCCTTATATTACAATGCATGACATAAGTGGGTATCGAAGTTAGATGGGTGTCGGTGTTCACCCATAGCCTTCCATGTTTCCCTACACATGAGAGGTTAAATGGTACATGTCTTCTATCTGTACTAACCCATGCTCACCGCATGCAAGACCTATTCTTTCCCATGCTGCACCATTTTTTAACACCAAATAGAAAAAAAAAATATAGCTAATTAAATATTGTCCTTATTAATATATATAATTCTCATAAAATATAATAACTTTAATCAATTAATAAATTTTATTATGAAAACATTATTTATTAGCTATTTATATATCCATTAATTAAGAATATACTTTGGAAAACCCATTACCTAATAATTATTTTAATAAATTTAATCTAGTTCTATTAAAAACTTCTAATTGCATTTATTTATTATAATTATTATAATATATTATTTTCTACTATCACTTATTAATATATTTTCTATATTTTAAATATTCATTCATATCAATATTAACAGTATTCCTTTTCTCTTATATATTATATAAAATTTGTAACTTATTATAGTTATAATTATATTCTATTTAAATACCTTAAATATTATATTACTATCCAAATTTATTATTTTATTTATTTCTAATTAATATTAAATTCATTTCCAACAAATATATTCCTTTTTATAATTATCTTACACATTATTTTCATTATTTTTATAATATTTCATAATACCTTATTTTATTTACAATAATGTATTTTACATATTAATTTCTTGTGATAAATACCATATGAATGTCAGTAATAAATTTATTAATAAAATATTCTAATTATTATATTTAAATTAATATTTCATTTAGCATAATGTACATATTTCTAAATGATATATTACTAGTAAAAAATTTATATTTATCATTTACAATCAATATAACTAATAATTTATTTATTACCCCAAAATTCAATAACATCTCATTAAATATATTCTAATATGATTGAAAACATCTTTAAAATTAATAATTTAAAAAATATTAATTAGGATTTATAAAATATTAAAAAAATTCCGATTAAATTCAAAATTGTTTTTTAGAAAATAATTTCATAAAATGAATTATTTTATTATTTTCATTAAGAATACATAAAATACATAAAACCATTTTTCTTTAAAGATATTAACTTTAGAAAATTCATTTTTTTTAATTCAATAATCTAATTATAAAAATATAACATACACTTTTGAACAATATAACAATATTTCCAATTGAAATTCAATGATATCCAAAAAACCTAAAATAAATACTAAAGGATGGCTAGAATATTGAGGGGCTCTATAGGTTCCACACATCACTTTGTAGAAAACATCCCTTGGGGTTGGGGTTTACTCCCAATTCATTATCATCATTCACAATACCCTAGTTCTAAAATTTTATTAAAATTTTTTTAGAATATAGATTATACTATAATAATTCAATTAAAATACATTTTATCAAAATAATTAATGGTCGATACTTAGAAATGATTTTAAAGAGGATATAAGGTATATAAATTCATTTTTAGGTCAACCAAAATGTTTTGTGACACATAAAATATTGTAAACGATAATAAAAAACTGAAAATTCATGAAAAACATTTTTAGTTATGAAACTATATAGAATCATAAGATATATATTTTTGAAAATAATAATGGAACATCTATAAGAAAAATAGAGAGTTTTTATAGAATATTTTAATATTAAACAACATCCATGAAATCAATTACTTCCTAAAGATAAATTATTTTCAAAAGATAACATGCTTTAAAAAAATAATGAAGGTGAGAGTTTTCAAAATAGAACATTTTAATCATAAAATGATAATTTACTTCAAATATTTAAATGTCATTAAATAAAAACTTCTAAAAAAATTCCTTCAAAAAATATTTATTATTAATATAAAAATGAAGGGATTTTTTTAACCCTAATAATAATGTCTCCAAAATTTTACAAATGGATGTTTTTAAAATACTCTATTATACATGAAATGGACATTTTTAAAACACCTTAAAATAAAATTAAAAATTTAATAAAAAGAGTGTTTTATTGGAAACTTAAAATAGAATTTTATATTTTAATAAGATTTTCCATTAGAAAATGATAATTTCAAAACTCTAAAAATATTATTTTTGAAAATAATTACTTAAGAATGAGGTTTTATTTTCAAAATATCAATGAAAATTTGATTTTTATTTTCTCATAAATCATAAAAAATATGATTTTTTTATTCATAAATAATAAAAAAAATAACTACATTTTTTTGAAAATATGGTTTTTATTAAACAAAATTAAAAATATTATTTTTTAAAACATTTCTCTCCTTACAAAAAAATGTTTCTAAACTTTCAAAATAGAAAATTTTATTTTAAAATTTATTTTCCCTTACAGATTAAAGATTTAAAATCAAGAAAATAAATAATTTAAAATTCACTCCATTATACATGAAATGATAAAAAGACTTTGAAATCATAATATTTTTATAGAATTATAGAGATGTGTTTTAGAAATTTAAAATAGAAAATTTTGAAATAGTTTACCTTACCTTAATTTTTCAACATAAACTTGCTAATCTATTAATTTCAGACTCCCTATCAGAAGGTAACCTTCTATGATTACATCTTCATCCCCACTACTCCTCTATCTATACCCCCCCCCCCCCCTCCCCCCGTATTTGACTTTGAACTATGGAATGGAAATTCTGGTGATGGATTTAAAATGGTTTTCCACCCTCCTGAACACAAAAACTTCTATTTATAGATAACCTATATTTCATTTCGATATATTTTAGTTCTAAAATATTTTTTTATAGTTTTTTAAGACAATAGTATATATAAAACAGACCTAAAATAGGAATACATTCATCTACATCTACTATAGGTCTAAGGAATCATTTATAATCTTTAAATGTGTGGTAATAATATATTTACCATACTTATTCTACATCTTTTAATGTAATATCCTTTCAAGAAATAAAAATGAGACTTAAAACAACATTTATTGGTATTCTTATAGTGCTTTGGGGATAAAAAAAATAATGGCAGAAATTATTACTAAGGTCCTATGAGAATCATAATTCGATCACCCATCATTAAAATCCATTGTTATAACTATATATATAGACACAAACACACACATCTCCTATTAATATTTAATAATTTTTTCGGTTTTATCTTAAAGATAATGAGGTAGAAGGTTTCAATGTTTAGAATTTTATT
Organism: Viscum album; assembly: GCA_963277665.1. Taxonomy (NCBI): domain Eukaryota; kingdom Viridiplantae; phylum Streptophyta; class Magnoliopsida; order Santalales; family Viscaceae; genus Viscum; species Viscum album. The sequence goes on from OY728151.1 coordinate 1,833,817,757, forward strand.
TCAGCACCTCCATATGACATCTTCATATTTTCATCACCATATCATTTTCTAGATCCCACTCTCATTATTCACCATTTATATATTTTTTTATATATATATTTTCATATTCTATTGCTTCATTCGAAATGGTGTCAGGCATGGAGGAGGGAAAAGATAATGGAATAAGTTATAACCATAGCCTAGTGAGCATTGTTCGACCATGCATTGTGTGAACCCATTGCTTTGATCTGAAAACTACACACTCACCAATATATATATATATATATATATCTAGAAAATTATCTACTATGGTGTCTGAAGAGGATGAATACAATGGTGCTTAAAGTTATTGTCACGATATTATGAGCTTTGTTTGACCATCCATACCATGTAAAGTTACTATGAGTGTATCTTTGATGTGAATTTATGTGTGTTTTTGTGTGTCTACATCCTATGGATATAATTAAAAAGTTCATGGTGGGAGGAAGAACAAGGAAACAATGAGATTTTTTAATTTTTTCAGCACTTACTGTTTATGAAACAGTGAACGGTGATGTGAAACTTGATCCCATGATGATAATTTTCGTAATATTTTCATCCCTTGTAAAAAAAAATAAACAATATAATAGGGCATAGAAGTCCTATAGGATTCATCCTTTACCTTATACCTCACATAGAACCCCATACAGGAGAGTCTAAATGCCACCTATCTCACATCTATGTTAACCAGATCTCATTTCATTTTAGCCTATTATTTCCCTTGGCCACGCCTGGATTCTTGTTGTGCATGAATTACTAACCTCATCCTCTAGCCTATTTGGAAAAAAAATTATTATACCAAGTAAAAATTAAGTCATATAGAAAATTTAATAATGTACGTTTGAATAATTATGATTCTCATAAAATATAATAACTTTCATATATTTATTAAAGTAATTATAATTAATTTATTTATTTACCATATAATATATCCCTTCATTAATAATAAACTTTTGAAAATACATTATTTTCTTATAATTTTTATAGATTTAATCTAGTTTTATTTAAAAAAATCTCTATATTTGTTTACTAATAATATTATAATTTATTGTGTACTACTATTTCTTATTAACATATTTTATATTTTTTAAATATTCTTTGATTTTAATGTTAACTATATTCCATTTATCAAATATATTTAACCCAATTTTTAAGTTACTTTAACTATCATCATATTCAATACCAATATTATCCCAATTTATAATTATAATTTATTTCTACTTAATTATACATTAATTTCAAATGAATATAATTATATTTTTAATTTTTTTATAAATTATATTCATTTTTTTAAATTTCAATATAATTTATTATATTTCCATCAATTTATATTCCAAATTAATGTCATATGATAGAGAACATAATGTCATTAAAAGTGTTTCTATAAATATAATATAGGTATAACTATATTTAAATTAATATTCTATTTAAAATAATGTCTACATTTATAAATGTTTTATTTGTAATGGCCCTGGTTGTTGGAGGTCCAATACTTAGTAAAAATCTGATGTTTGAGGTGTTCTGGGTGGTCTGGGAGGCCATCCCAACTTCTCGGTGAAGTTTGAACCATGGTAGGCCCACCGGTAGCCTTAGCCTACCGGTATCAGGCCTACCGATAGCTCGGTCTACCGGTAGCCGCAGCCTACCGATAGCTCGGTCTACCGGTAACCGCAGCCTACCGGTAGCTCGGTCTACCGGTAGCCGCCGCCTATAGCTAGCTCGGCCTACCGGTAGCTCCACCTACTGGTAGCTTGTTCTACCAGTAGCCGCATCCTACAGGTAGCTCGGCTAACCGGTAGACCTAGCCTAACCCCCACGGGTTAGCCAGTATCACCTTATTTTTGGGAAAATGGAGTTTTAAACCCTATTTTGACCCCTTTACACCTGTTTTAAAGCCCATTAATGCCAATTAATGGCGTTTGATTAAGTGAGTTACCCTGTTGTGCGTCGGTTTAAACCGCCCCTAAAGGCGAGGACCCTTTAATGATGTGTAGGGCCACGTGGTCAACCCATGACCCCTGCTCCTTACGCGGTTTCGCGTTCTTATCTTTGTATCTCAACTGTCCCCGACCCTTATAAACCAAAGGGTTCTCCCTGGGTTTCTTTTTCCTGGCCACCCTGCCATCGATTCGTCTGCTCATCTTCCCGAGGTCCCACCCCTGCAATTTGCACATCCGTTGTTCCTCGCGCGTGAAGAGAAGCTTCGATCATTGATCAATCCGGTAGGGTTTCACCTTCGTCTCTCCTTTATGTTTATCTTGCGGGGTGGGTACGCTGTTGATTCTATAGAATTGGATAAACCAAACTTTAACAAAGATAATAAACGGATTCTAAAGAATGAAGGGGAGGGGTGTGACCGATGATACTGCTCTGTTTTTCTATTCTTTCATGATTAATGGTTCTGAAAAACATGCGCGTTGGTGGTCTTTCTCTACATTAATGAACCCTTACTTATCTTGTTGGTCGTGTAAAGGAAATTGGTTAATTACGTATATTCAGATAAATAAATTGAAAGCACCAGGATCAATCCTTTTCTGTGATAACCTCGGTTAAAGTACAACGGAATTGGAATCATGGAGTGTGTTAAATCTTTTAAATATGAAAATACTGGCATGGGCCTACTTTGTGTTGGTGGCACTGGTTTGGTTGTTTTTATTCATGGGCCGATTTCTGGGTGATGTGGGTGGGGATGGGATCTCCTGTTATTATGGATTCGCTGGTTATGAATTTGAGGTCGTGTGGTTACTTGCTTATATCACGAATTGGGGTGGGATCCTCTGTTGTTGAGAAACAGTTGGCTCCTGGATCCTGGGGACATGGGGCTGTATCTTGGGGTTTTCTTTGGTTCCAGTAATTCGAGGGATCTCACTTATCCCTTTGTTGTTGTGACTTTACAAGAGAACCGGGTGTGAATTTTTAAGTTGATGTTTGACTGTACTCTTTCCATGGATTGTGATTATGCTTGATAGTTGCCTAAGTAGGTGTAGAAACTTATTTAAACATTATTACTGAACATGAAACAAGGATGGGACAAATGGGTTTTGGTTTGGTTTTAGTTGTGACTTGGTCATGGGTGCTGATTGTGTTCTTTAAGCTGGCTGAAGAAAAACCTAGATTTGGGTGAGTGCTTGTAATCTATACATATACTTGTAGTTTTGTGTTTCTTGTTCGCGCCCCACCCAAGTTGAGAACTTAGTGCTGAACACCCCCATTTCATGGGGGAGGGTGTTTTCCCAACACTTCTATGAGTGCCTGGTTATTAGTTCCTTTTCTACTCCCTTTCTCGGATAGCCCAAATATCTTTAGGTAGGTTGTGATGGCCTGAAGTCCATTATTAGCCCAAGAATCTTCGGAAAGTGTAGTTTGGTGGTTGGCCCAGGTGTGTGTGGTCAGGTGGTTTCCCAAGTATCTTTGGGATAAGTCCTAGGTGTCTTCGGGCATGGCAGTGGTTGTTCTGGCCTAGGTGTTTGCAGGCATGGTTATGTGTGACAGTTGTGGCCCAGGTGTCTGCGGGCGGGTTAGTGATTGAGGCACAGGTTTGTCCGAGCGGGGTTTGGCAGTGGTACTGCAATGAGAATGGTGGGATAGGTTCGATGCATAGGATGTCTTCAATAACCAGTGGGAAAGTGGCACACGGTACCCAAACATCGATGTGCTATTACTATACATTACTTGACTTGCGTTATTTGGGGAGTGTTCCTTGGTGAGGCTTGGTTGGTTAGTTTCCTTATTAGGTTCTTGGTTATCCCTTTTCTCACAGGGCATTAGTATGCCTCCCCACTTGTGCATGAGAGTCTTTGGTTTTCCATACTGAGTATACTTGTATGCTCACCCTACGTATATAAAATTGCTTTCAGGTTTCCAGGAGGACTTCGGGGATTGTGTTGGACCGTACTACCTCGGATCTTGTGACAGATCATCGCAGTTGATGTTGTTTTTTCTTTTGGTACTTTTCCTTGTAGTCTCCTTATACATTGTGGATTTTACTTTTGTAACATGAATTGGGAATGGTTCTTGGATTTACTTTTTTACTTTCAGTATTGGTGTTGTGGGATTCACTATCTTATCTCCCGGTCCTATTAAAAGAAAAAAAGGGTAATTCCTTCCATTTAGTGTTTGATCTCATTCCCTTGGCCCTGGTTTCCACTCCAGGACCTATTGAAGGCGGGTTTCTGGGGTCATTATCTTTCCTTCAACTTAAAGAAGGAAGGGCATGGTAATCTGCTGACCCTTCCCTCCTTTTGGTGAAGGCGGGTCATGACAGAATGGTGTCAGAGGGAGGTTGAGATATAGGATGGAGTCTGGAGTTAAGCACAGTGAGGATTGCATGGGATGGTTGGGAAACGGTGTTGGGTGACCTTGGTGCGTGAATTAGGTCAGGGAAGACTGGCTAGGACATGGGATTTTAGGGGCCCCCGTGATCTGATGCAAGAAATCTGGACCTACCGAACGACCGAGTGATGCCACGCTGATTGTAGGGTAGAGACCCTAGGGAAGGTACATGCATCATAATGACTTCTGATATCGTGTTTCTGGGGTGTTTTGGGAATTTAAAATAAATAAGAAGTTTAACAAGTTTTTTGAACAACGTTCTACACTACTTGGACTTAGGCATTCTTTGTTTACCTTGCAGTTATGGAACCTGGAAGACGACCACGAGTTGTACGGGTGATCGAGGCCCAGGAGGTTGACATGGTTGATCAGTAGAGGACTGATCGAGAGGATGAGGATGACTAGTGGAAAAAAGACGCTTTGAGCCTTCCAACGACAGACCCTCGAGAAGTATGAGGGAAGCACCTCTAACATGAAGACGGAGAGCTGGCTAGAAGAGCTGGTGATAGCTTTCAGCCTGATTCGGGCTCCGACCGAGTACTGGGTTCCTCTGGCCGTCAGCCAGATGTGGGGAGTAGCGCATCAGTGGTGGATGTTCTACCTGGGGGAGAGGAGAGAGGCTGAGGTGGCATGGGCTGATTTCGAGAAGGAGTTCCGGGTGGAATTCCTCTCTTCTACGATGAAGGCAGAAAAGAGTTAGGAGATAATCTCCCTCCAGTATGGGAGTATGTCAGTAAGGGAGCTGGGAATCAAGTTCAAAGACCTCCTATGTTTCGCTCCGGACCTCTTTCCAGATGAGGAGTCTCAGGCAAGACGTTTAGAGGAGGCGCCCGACCCTCCCTCCAGTACGTTGTTACCCCCTTCACCATGCCGACATACTTGGAGGTACAGAAGAATGCCAAAGTGGTGGAGAGGATGCACGCTCTATGAGGTGTGTCGCGAGAGGGGATCCAGTTGGGATCATCAAAGGGGAAGGCTGTCAGCACCAGACCACTAGCATCAGGACCCTCTCGGCTCCAACCAGTAGGGAGAAGGCCACATAAGTTCTAGTTCTGGTCCCCTGGTCCTCGACCTTTTCTCTCAAGCCCGGGACCAAGGTGATTCATCTATGGGGGCCATGTACATCTTTGAAATCAGGTCCTAGACCGAGTACAGTACGATAGTGGTGGACAGGCCCAGCACCCGCCCCAGCAGCAGCTTCCAGCTAGGCCCTTCCAGCAGTAGCAGCAGGGATGGTGAGCTCCCGCTCCTCCGAGGTCCAACGTTGCAGGGGGTGGCCGACCACAGGGCGATCCTCAGGGACCTTGACTAGGGCGTGGTCGGGGAGTCGGTCGACTGTCGAGGGGCAGAGTAGCTGGGCGTGGACAATTGTATGCCGCAGAGGTGGCAGTTCTAGTGGGACTGGAGGTTGTTCGAGGTATGATTAGTTTTTTCAGTACCCTTGATTACGCCTTGTTCGATACCGTAGCTTCGCACTCTTTTGTTGCACTCGGTCTGGCCCGTGCTATGGGTCTAGATTTCGAGAGACTTTCAGTGCCCCTGGTGCTGAGCACACCAGTCGGAGGTAAGACTGACTTTTTATATGTTTGTAGAGGATGCACACTGATGATAGGGCCTCACCATTCGGTTAGGGATCTACTATTTCTATAGATACAACCTTACGATGTCATTCTAGACATCAACTATCTGTTCTATATGTGTGCCATCAATGACTGCTTCCGAGGAATGGTTGTGTTCTCAGACTTGGGTGGCCAACGCATTACTTTCATTAGCGAGTGGAATGCTCAGAAGGGCAGTAGGTGAGAGGAACCCCTCCTCTCCTTGTTAGCCGAGCTGTCAGTAGAGTCAGTAGATGCTGAGATGGTAGAAGTACCAGGGATCTTCAGTGAGTTTATGGACGTATTTCTTGAGGAAGTAACAACTCTACCCCCTCGACGTGATATCGAGTTTGCGATAGATTTGCAACCTGGCGCTCGTCTGATTTTGATGGATCCTTACTGGATGGAACCTTCGGAGCTATGGGAATTGTGGATTCAGATTGACGATCTGATGAAAAGGGGTTATGTTCGACCAAGTGCGTCACCGTGGGGTGCTCCAGTCTTGTTCGCAAAGAAGGCAGATGGTGGTCTCAAGTTTTGCATAGACTACAGGAGGCTGAATCAGGTAACGATCAAAAATCTCTACCCTCTTCAAAGGATAGACGATATCTTTGACTAACTGAAAGGGGAAGGATGGTTCTTGAAGATCGACCTACAGTCTGGATATCACCAGTTGAGGGTGACGGAGGGAGACATCTCAAAGACGGCCTTCTAGTGAAAATATGGGCACTTCGAGTTTGTGGCCATTCCCTTCGGTGTTATGAATACCCCGGTTGTGTTCATGGGGCTTATGAACTCCGTCTTTCGGGAGTACCTGGATCGGTTCGTAGTTGTGTTCATCGACGACATCTTGATCTCTTCAAGGTCAGAGGAGGACCACGCGGAGCACCTGAGGATGGTTTTGGAGGTCCTCTGACAACACCAGGTCTACGGGAAGTTGTCAAAATGCAAGTTCTAGACGCAAGAAGTGCACTTCCTTGGGAACGTAGTGTCCGAGAAGGGGGTAGCGGTGGACCCATCAAAGGTTGAGGCAGTTGTTTCTTGGGCAGCACCCAAGAATGTGGCAGAGGATCGCAGTTTCCTCGGGCTGGTGGGTTACTATCGGAGTTTTGTACCCCACTTCTCCCAAGTTGCAGCCCCTTTGACAGCTTTGACCAAGGACTAGGTTTTCATGTGGAGTGAGCAGTGTGAGACAGCCTTCAGCTATCTGAAGGAGAAGTTTGTTAGTGCCCCAGTGCTGAGACTACCAGAATAAGGGGTGGCGTATGAGGTGTTCAGTGATGCTTCAGGGCAAGGCCTCGGATGTGTGTTGATGCAGCGACAAGGGGTGATCTCTTATGGGTCTAGGCAGCTACGCCCTCATGAGCGTAATTATGCCACCCATGACATGGAGCATGCAGTGGTCATTTGTGCGCTAAAGCTATGGTGGCATTACCTCGTTGGAGGATGCTTTGTGGTCTTTACAGATCACAAAATTTTGAGGTATATCTTCTCCCAGTGGGACCTAAACTTGCGGCAGCAAAGGTGGATAGATTTCCTCTAGGATTATGACTTCGAGATTTCCTACACTTCAGGGAAAGGGAATGTAGTGGATGATTCCTTGATCAGGAGGTCATGGAAGGATGCATTTCGAGAGTCGGAAGATGCCTGGAAGGCAATGGAGGAGTTGGCTGCCTTGCACCTAGATTCGAGGATGGATAGCGGTAGAGTTTGCATGTATCAGATGACAGTGCAGTCTTATTAGTTTCAGCAAGTGGAGGAGTCCTAGTGTGGGGACCCAGACTGCGAAGTGATGTGTGACTGAGTTGACCAGAGCATTGCTCAGGAAGGATGGGCGGAGGATGGTCAGAACTGGATGCTTTTATGGGGAATGATGTTTGTTCCAGAGTCGATGCACGGAAAGGTTCTTAGTGAGTTCCACAAATCACCCCTATTGGTGAACCCAGGAGTTTCCAAGATGTACCAGGGTCTGAAGAGATAGTTATGGTGGCCCGGACTAAATCAAGCAGTGGCAGAGTTTGTGGCCAAGTGCCTAGTGTGTCAGCAGGTGAAGGCTGAACACCGGGTTCCGGGAGGCCTGTTGCAGTCTCTAGATGTCCCCGAGTGGAAGTGGGAGGACATATCGATGGATTTCATCGTAGGACTACCCAAGGATCAAGGGGGATACGATGCAATCTCGGTATTATTGGACCGGTTGACGAAACCGGATCACTTTTTGGCGATTAAGGAGTCAAGTGCAGTGGATTCTTTGGCACGAAGGTACGTGGATGAGGTGGTACATTTGCATGGAGTTCTAACGTCCATAGTCTCGGATAGGGATGCACGGTTTACCTCACGAGTCTGGAGATGATTGCAGCATACTTTTGGCACCCAGCTACTTCTTAGCACTGCTTTTCATCCCTAGACAGATCGACAGACAGAGCGCACCATCCAGACCTTGGAGGATATGCTGCGGGCATGTGTTCTGGACTTAGGAGGATTTTGGGTGTGACACTAACCTTGGATATAGTTCTCCTACAATAATAGCTATCACTCCAACATTGGTATGGCCCTGTTTGAATCCTTGTACGGGAGTTCACGCCACTCACCTATGTGTTGGACCGAAGTCGGAGAAGCAGGCATCCTTGGCTCAGAGGTGGTGCAGAGCACAACAGTGAAGGTTCAACTTATACAGGAAAGGATGAAGGCAACCCAGGACCGACAGAAGTCATACGCTGATAGCAGGAGAAGGCCCTTGGAGTTTGAGGTTGGAGACCACATGTTCTTGAAGGTCTCCCCTCGGCGTGGACAATGGAGGTTCGGTAAGGGGAGTAAGCTTTCTCCTAGGTTCATCAGACCCTTCGAAGTGTTGCGGAGGGTTGGAGAAGTGGCTTATCACCTAGAGTTACCACCATCGCTACTGAGGATACATGACGTCTTCCACGTGTCCCATCTCCGTCGGTATCTTCACTACGATTCACACATCCTCAGCTGGGGAGAGATAGACATCGAGGACGACGTGTCCTTTGTGGAAAGACCGGTGATGATCAAGGATCGTGAGGAGAAGGTGCTTCATGGGTGAACCATTCCCTTGGTTCATGTGTTATGGAGACATGGTGGGCTTGAAGAGATTATGTGGGATAGGGAAGCACAGATGTGTGCCCAGTACCCAGATTTGTTTTGAGTTTTTTACTTTTCTATTTATACTTGTTGTGGTGGAGAGTTTTACCTTGTTGGCTATGAAATATGTGGTTTTTCTTTCCTCTGGATGTGTGTGGAAAGTCCTGGCTATGGGGAGGGGAGGACTCGACCCCTAATCAAGACGCATTAAGGTGGATGCGATTAAACCCATGTGGGTGAGTCAGTTCCGCCCAAAGCATATAGTATCTTGACATGGGGAAGGGACTCCCCAACCCACATGACTAGGCAGTTTGACATGGTATGTTTCTTGGTTCTTTATAGGGAGGTTTTTTTAGTCAACAATGAGGTTCACTCCTTAGGGGTATCTTTCTAGGTGGTTGTTCGAAACCTCTCTTTCCTTGTGGTTTGTTTTGATTCTCGAGGGCGAGAATAGTTTTAGAGGTATCTGATGTAATGGCTCAGGTTTTTGGAGGTCCATTACTTAGTAAAAATCTGATGTTTGAGGTGTTCTGGGTAGTCCGGGAGGCCATCCCAACTTATTGGTGAAGTTTGACCCATGGTAGGCCTACCGGTAGCCTTAGCCTATCGGTAGCAGGCCTACCAGTAGCTCAATCTACCGGTAGCCATATCCTACTAGTAGCTCTGTCTACTAGTAGTCATAGCCTACTGGTAGCTCGGCCTACCGATAGCTCGGCCTACCGGTAGCTCGGTCTACCGGTAGCCTCAGCTTACTGGTAGCTCGGCTAACCGGTAGACCTAGCCTAACCCCCATGGGTTAGCCAGTATCACCTCCTTTTTGGGAAAATGGAGTTTTAAACCCTATTTTGACCCCTTTACGCATGTTTTAAAGCCCATTAACGCCAATTAATGGAGTTTGATTAAGTGAGCTACCCTGGTGTGCGTCGGTTTAAACCACCCCTAAAGGAGGGGACCCTTTAATGACGTGTGGGGCCATGTGGTCAACCCACGACCCCCACTCCTTATGCGGTTTCGCATTCTTATCTTTGTATCTCAACCGTCCCCGACCCTTATAAACCAAAGGGTTCTCCCTGGGTTCCTTTTTCCCGGCCACCCTGCCATCAATTTGTCTGCTCATCTTCCCGAGGTCCCACCCCTGCGATTTGCACATCCGTTCTTCCTCACACGTGAAGATAAGCTTCGATTGTTAATCAATTTGATAGGGCTTCACCTTCGTCTCTCCTTTCTATGTATCTTGCGGGGTGGGTACGTTGTTTCTTCTGTAGAATTGGATGAACCAAACTTTAACGAAGATAATAAACGGATTCTAAATAATGAAGGGGAGGGGTGTGACTGATGATGCTACTCTGTTTTTCTATTCCTTCATGATTAATGGTTCTAAAAATCATACTCGTTGGTGTTCTTTCTCTGCATTAATGAACCATTACTTCTTGTGTTGGTCGTGTAAAGGAAATTGGTTAATTACGTATATTCGGAAAAATAAATTGAAAGCACCAGGATCAATTCTTTTCTGTGATAACCCCGGTTAAATTATAGCGGAATTGGAATTATGGAGTGTGTAAATATTTTAATTCTGAAAATACTGGAATGGGCATGCTTTGTGTTGGTGGAAGTGGTTTGGTTTTTTTTATTCAAGGGCCGATTGTTGGGTGATGTGGGTGGGGATGGGATCCCCTATTGTTATGGATTCGCTAGTTATGAATTTGAGGTTGTGTGGTTACTTGCTTATATCACGAATTTGGGTGGGATCCTCTTTTGTTGAGAAACCGTTGCCTCCTGGATCCTGGGGACATGGGGTTGTATATTGGGGATTTCTTTGGTTCCAGTACATTGAGGTATCTCACTTATCCCTTTGTTATTGTGACTTTACAAGAGAATTGGGTGTGAATGTTTAAGTTAATGTTTGACTATACTCTTTCCTTGGCTTGTGCTTATGCTTTCTAGTTGACTAAGTAGGTGCAGAAACTTATTTAAACATTATTACTGAACATGAAACAAGGATGGGACAAATGGGTTTTGGTTTGGTATTAGTTGTGACTTGGTCATGGGTACTGATTGTGTTCTTTAGGATGGCTAAAGAAAAACCTAGATTTGGGTGAGTGCTTGTTATCTATACATATACATGTAGTTTTTTGTTTCTTGTTCGCGCCCCAACCAAGTTGAGCACTTAGTGAAGAACACACCCATTTCAAGGAGGGGTTTCCAACACTTCTATGAGTGGATGGTTATTATCTCCTTTTCTACTCCCTTTCCCGGATAGACCAAGTATCTTCAAGCAGGCTATGATGGCCTGAAGTCCATTATTAGCCCAAAAATCTTTGGGCAGGGTAGTGTGGTGGTTGGCCCAAGTGTGTGTGGGTAGGTGGTTTCCCAAGTATCTTCGAGATGAGGCCCAGGTGTCTTCGGGCGTGGTAGTGGTTGTTCTAGCCTAGGTGTTTGCATGCATGGTTACATGTGAAATTTTTGGCCCAGGTGTCTGCGGGCGGGTTAGTGGTTGAGGCCCAGGTGTGTGCGGGTGGGGTTTGGTAGTGGGACTGCAATGAGAATGGCAGAATTGGTTCGATGCATAGGATGTCTTCAATAACCAATGGGAAAGTGGCACAGGGTACACAAACATCGATGTGTTATTACTATACATTACCTAACTTATGTTATTTGTGGAGTGTTCCTTGGTGAGGCTTGGGTGGTTAGTTTTCTTGTTATGTTCTTGGTTATACCTTTTCTCATAGGGCATTCATATGCCTCCCCACTTGTGCACAAGAGTCTTTGGTTTTCCCTACTCAGTATACTTGTATGCTCACCCTACATATATAAAACTGCTTTCAGGTTTCCAGGAGGACTTCGGGGATTGTGCTGGACCGTACTACCTCAGACCTTGTGACAAATCATCGTAGTTGTTGTTGTTCTTTATTTTGGTACATTTCCTTGTAGTCTCCTTATACATTGTGGATTTTACTTTTGTAACATGCATTGGGAATGGTTCTTGGCTTTACTTTTTTACTTTCAGTCTTGGTGTTGAGGGATTCACTATATTATCTCCCAATCCTATTAAAAGAAAAAAAGGTTAATGCCTTCCATTTAGTGTGTGATCTCATGCCCTTGGCACTGGTCGCCACTCCGGGACCTATTGAAGGTGGGTTTCGGGGGATATTATCTCTCCTTCAACTTAAAGATGGAAGGGCCTGGCAATCTGCTGACCCTTCCCTCCTTTTGGTGAAGGCGGGTCGTGACATTATTACTATTAAAAATTATATTTTTTCATTTACTATCCAAATTACTAATAATTAATTTATTATTCCTATATTCAATAACATATCCTTAAATAAATACAAATACAGTTTAAGGTATCTATTTGGAAATTAAAATATGTTAATAATAACTTCATTATCAATATACATCTATTCATATTATTTTTCCAAAAAATAAATATAAATATTGGTTTAGTAGTATTACTTTCATAACATGAACTAATTTATTCCCTAATTTATGGAATTTATATAGATAAACATTTAATTTTATAAAATATAAATCACTCTAAAGTATATTTTAGTTTGTTTTAGTATTGGAATGTGACATTTAATAAACATTAATTTTTAATAAATCATATTGAAATATCATATCATTACATGCTACCCCATTAAATAAATTATTTCCATGTAATTTTAATTTATATCACCTTTGAAATTTTATGAGTTCTTTGTCAATAATATAATTTCCAATTTACCTATCTTTCAATCATTGTAAAGAATAATTTTATTAAACCTCATAATATATCCATATTTAAATATTTCACTTCCATTCAGGCCAAATATACATCCTTAATTATAAATCTAAATGAATTTTTATAACATATATGTCATAAACTCATTTTCAAGATCCTATTATCAATAAAATAATAAAACAATATTGGTTATTTATTAACACATTAATATATAAAATCAACCATAATTGTCTTATGCATTAATACTTTATTTCGAATCAAAATATCATGAATCACATTAAAATGTAATACAAAAAACCTGAAAAGTATACTGAATTATTTTTTAGATCACATGGTTTCTCTAAAATTAATTTTGACCAAAATATATTAAATAAAATAAAAATATAATCTTGAAATACAAAAAAGAAATTTACCTCTAAAATTATCCTAATTGGATATCATCCTAATATATAAAGTTATTAAAACCTTTACACTCACGCCAACTATAATGCCTTAGTCTTGTAAACCTGAATTTGATGCTAAAGGTATTATATTTTTTTGTTCGGTTTTTAATCATTTAAAAAGGATATAGAGTTATAATAAGTGGAAAATAATTATCAATATAAAATAACAAATTCAAATTCAAATAATTAGTCACTACATTCAAAATTATCTTTTTAGCCCTATAGTTTAAGAGAATTATGAATTATATTACATTTTAATCTCATACCATTTCCTTTTTAAATTGGAATATGTCTCCCATTAATGTAAACCCCTTTAATATTATTTCAACTCCAATGAACCTAAATGATATTTGACTCTAAAATAGATCTTACTCATCAATTTTGCCTATGAAAAACCATATTTTGAAAACATGGAGTGAGAAAAAATATTAGTAAGGGTTCTTAAAATAGATGAAAAACTCTTTTTTAAATACTAGAAAACTCCATTAAAATGGTTTCTTTAAAAAATATTAATATTTATAAAATAACTGGAAAAAATTTCCCTATAAAATCAAAATGGGTTTTCAAAAAAAAATCATAAAATTAACGATTTAAAAACATTCTTTGAGGAGACAAGAAATACTGAATACTTTTTTCCATTAAAATCATAAAACTTTTTAAATCCATTTTTTAAAATATGGAATTCCATTATAAAAATGTTACTTTCAATTTTAAAATATATAAAAAAAATTCCATATTAAATTCAATGATATACAGAAACCTTAAAATAAATCCTCAAGGCCACATGTAACATTGAAGGGCTATACAGGGGCCAGTTGTCACTTTTCGGACAATATTTCTTGAGGTTTAGGTTTACTCCCCATTTTTCATTGTCATTTACAATTCCCAAGTTCCAAATTTTTAACAAAACATTTTTAAAAGATTTCATTTCTCATCATAATTCCATTGAAACATCTCTCTAACATGGAATTTTTTTCTCTCATTCATTAGATTCTTATTAAAGGGTTTTCATTATAGATTTACACATTTTATGGATATTTTATCCTATTTTTTGGTTTTATTAATTGGTTTTTCCTCATTGGAATTTATTTCTAGGCACAGTTGGTCATAGATTCATCGAGAATGATGTCATAATTCAATTAGGACCATCAATGTTGTTTCATAAGATTTGTTGAATCATCATCTATATCATTTCATATTCCTACTATATTAAAACATTCCTCTGTTGGATTCATATGAGATTTGTTTCAAGTCATTTTCATATGTTTCTTTAGATTTTTTATATATGTAACTCTTTAAAATCATTATTCTACTAGTCTGTGTCTCATATTAGAATCAACATTGGTGTATGAGTGGTTTTTGGATTCAGTTATTGCATCCTCTCTCTCAATTTTTCTTTGTTCCATTTGTTTCATTAGAAGTGATTTTTGGATTACAGGCTCATTTATATTATAATATTATTTATTATGGATTGATTACTAGATTCACTATATCATAGACTTCATTAGATTTGTCTCATCAACTTCATCAGAACATTTTTATCTTGTTTATTAGATATATTTCATTTAGTTTTTCAGATCTATTTTTTCTAGTTCATAAGATCAATTTTATTTGGTTTATAAAATACTTTTTGTTCTAATTAATCGTATTTTTGGATAGATATCTCACTTTCAATAGTTAATCTCTTTTTCTAGAACTTTCATTGGATTGAAACCTATGCATGGTTTGGTCACTCCATATTTTGAGATCAAAATACAACCCTAATGTAGTTCTTGAATCTAAGACCTTGTTTTTAAGTGACCTTTCTGGTAGAAAATTTAGGATTTATTTTCTCTTTAAGGTACTTATCCCTCTATGTTTTAGAAAAAACCATGTTAATTTATACAAACTCGTCCTTATACCAAGTTAAAATAGTGTTTTAGAAGTGATTAAGAGCTTCTAGAAGACGGATAAGTGGTGGATAGTGGTGGCATGCATCAAAAAAGATACTATAGTGTCATTAGCTCATCGGTGTTGTCCACTAACCTCCCAGAGGACTAGGAAGTAGCTCAACAAAGTGAAAAGAGGTTCATTGGACAGTTTGAGACCACCGTGAAGAATGTGTTTCCTTTTAGAAACCCATCATATAGTTTGTTGGGTTTAAATACACACATGAATTCTTCCTGTAACCATTGGCTGGCTAGGGGTAGCCAATAGTTAGCTGGTGGTGCCACTTGGGCCGAAAAGATTAAGTGGAAGAGTTGTAATTCCTCCACCTAAAACCTCTTTTTAACCCAAAATTGACCCTCATTCTACCTTAATTATATATTACTAAATTTAAATGGATATTCAAGGTTTATATGGTTTATAAAACTTTATTCCTAGGTTTATTGATCCATTCTTTGATCTCAGCATCTTGAATTGTTAAATCTTACATGGTTTTAGTGAAAACCTCTTGATTCATCCATGGATATTAATCATCCGACCCTAATTTGGTGGATCTACCACTATCTATATTAGATCATTTTGTTTCACTTTGATTTGGATGATAAATATCATTTTTTTATTCCTCTCTTATTAAGTTAGGTGGTTTGAAAAATCTCTTTACGATCTGTATTTGTTTTATAATATGTGAAACCTATGTGATCATGCTGACACACCATGCAAGTGACATTAATTAATGGATTTCACATGTATGTATTGAAACCTTAGGCTAAAAATTCTCGTGTTCCATGTTCAGACCATTGGCATTGAGACTAGGGATTGTTTCCACACGAGGGGTGTTCCTACCCCTGATCCTAGGTTTGAACTTAGAAAATACGAACCCTGATCCCTATGTTGAATTGGATATTGTTCATGGAATAGATTGAATTATGAGTTGGATTAACATGTAAACTGTTTTAATTGGCTTGATAATGATTCACTTGGATCATTAGTTGATAATAGGTATGAAATTGGAATTTTCTTGATGACATATTGGTATAAGGACTTAAAGACATGTGAAATGGTAAATTATCATAATTGATATTTGAAATGTAATTTTCATAGATTTAAGTGAATTGGAATGAAACTAGTAATTGGGAATTATAAATGATTGAATGGTAAATGGGTAACATGGTAAATTGAATAAATTTCATTACAATTTTTAATTGTAATGAATTAACCAGGTTGTCTTATGTTGACATGTTTTTCATGTTTGGTATTTTGGAGTGAATTGGGTCTTATTTAATTTCTTTTGGGAAATGTTAAATCAACTCTGTCATTTAATTCATAAAGAGTCAGATGTCCTCCGAACATGTACATGACTATATCATAGAAATTTCCACTCGGTCTATCGAAACTTTTTTCTCATAGAATGGTGTCTCTACATAAGAAAATGTAATAATCTCTATAATGGGAATTCACATAGAGTCTATTATTACTTTTTACTTGATACTTAAGGGAATGATGCTTGTTCACTTGATGCCTGAGGATGATATTTATGGTTTTTTGATGCCTGAGGGTGAGATGAACTATTACATGATACTTGGAATGTGTAATTAGTGGTATGTGAATCCCCCTAGACTTTGTGATGGTATATACAAAGAAATCAAGCATCGGGCCAAAGTAAGTTTTTATGACCTGGGGTACAACTTGGAACTCGAATTTTGGTGGGTTTATTTGATTTTTTGCATTTATTTATAAATTAATACCCCTATCTATTTCACTATTTCATTAACTATTTGTCAAAATGGATTTTTTAGACACCATTAGTGGTGGCCTAGTGAGTTTTGCTCACATCCTTTTTGGGACACTGTTTGATCATTGGGTATATTTCATAGATGTAGGTTTGGATATGGGAAAGAGTCACTTTGATTGATTGATTTCTATATTGGATAGGATTGGATCATGAAGTTGGTACTGATTATAGGATTTATGACTGTTTTTAGAGTATGATTTTTTTTGAATTTCTTTCATTTGGTTGATTACGTTAAATTTAGTTATCATTCAACATGACTTGATCTGGTTTATTATATTTAGTTTCTATGTATTTTTTCTATTTATATGCTAGTGATGTTATATGTTTTGATTGGTTTATCTTATTTCCACTATGATTTATTCTATGTTTCAAAGGTCATAGTCTCCCAACTATATTTCTTTCACCATTTATAATAGTTGGTAGCCTCTAGAATATGGTAATACATGATTGAGGTCTTATAACAACCCGTCTCAGTCACATGGGGGGAGAACTAGGTTGGGGTGTTACAAAGTGGTGCTAGATATTAGGTCTTTTTTATTTATTTTCTATTTATTAGAGGTATATAGAATACTAGGATGAGTTTTGGCTTGGTAATAATCATTATCATGGGTGTATCTAACCCATATAGGGGGAAACCATGTTCCCATGGATTTTATTATTATTCCTAAGGTTTTTTTTATATTTTTTATATTATTTCACCTTGGGTGATGCACATTTTGGATGATGTAACTATTTCAATACATTTTACTCATGGGATGATATGTAATAAGGTATGTATAAATGCGTCATGTTACACATGTAGGGAAATAAATTCACTTTAATTTTTCATGATAGGGATATATTTAACACATAAGAGATATTTTTAATTCTAAATAATTAATTAAACCCCTTCACATATCTGATTAAAAAAATAAAAAAAATTACATAACATGTTAATTCACTTGTTAAGACAAGATTAAAGTGACTCTATTTTTTTAGTTCTTTGTTTTCACCTTGTAATTCAATGTTTAATATTTTTATATATCTGATGATCAAAGGACTATGTTGACCTTCATAGAGAAAAATAAAATGTTTAATCTTCTTATTGAGTATAAGGAATGTGATAACTAGAAAAAACCTCACACAGATAATATGAACATCCTGAATCTATGAGTAACATAATTGATGATCAGATCCATGATAGTTTCCTATAGTCCATGTGATCTATGGATATAGAGGCTCATATATTCATGTTTTTTATGTCTCATATGATATGATAGTTCTAGCTATAACACACATCCATATTCACTATGGAGGGAGGCCCTAAGGAAGATAAGATCTAGATCAAGTCCATCAAGATGGTCATTAATCACCATGAGACACCCATGGGGAGGATGGTCAATCATACTACTTATATTTTATAAGGTACAGTGGGGAGCCAGTGGGATTTCATAGTGAAATCTTGGTAGAAAGAGGATCTAACCTGGAAGAACATCGAGGTAACATTATTGGGTCACTTTTATCTAGAGAAACTGAGGTATGAGAGGGATCTAGAGTCTATGAACCAGAAACAATATTTTTAGTGATTCAATATTTTGGATATTTTACTAACCCCTGTGTTTTATCACTTTTTTACAAGATAGGAGAAAGCTATGGTGAATTGCGTCTCGAATGATATTTGGTATGATATCAGTCAAAGGTGAATGTATTTTTCCTAAGAAACATCTCATACATGATGAGTCAAGATCTCATCTCCATAGGAAACCTGATTGAGGCCTTGAGTGGTGGGAGACAAGTATTTGGAGTCCCACTAGTCACTCTAGCCTGGGTAGGGGACATGGTAACTTGATTACAGAATGATATTATCTAAAGGAAGGATCATCATAGGGAATTCATACTAGAGTCCAGGGAAGAGTGGTGATTCAAATCCATGCTACATAGTCTACTTCTAATGGTTTGGATGTAGGACTTTCCACTATCAAATGTATAATTCTTATGTATTTTACCATTTCCTATGTTTTCTTTGACATAGGAGAAACACATTCCTTTATTACTACTCAATTTTAAAAAATACTTGGGTTTGTATATGGAAATATTGGATGGGATTATAACCATTGACATGCGATTAGGGATTCCATAATAGGGTATTAGATGTTTTAAGGAGTTTTCTCTTGAAATTGGTGGCTACCATTTCCTCTAGGAGCTATTTATTCTTGAAATCGATGGTTTCACTTTGATTCTTGGTACAGATTAGATATTTATATACCATGATCATGTTGATTTCTATTATAGGAGAGTGAAATTTCCATCACTGATAGGGGAATATATATCTGTCATGGTGAATGAGATCTTCAGTCCATTCATACAAGAATAATTAATTGTATATTATATTGTCTCATGGACCAGGTTGATAGCCTTATTTTGGATAATAGAACCATGTAACTGAGTTCTTTCCTCTAGTAGTAGTCAAATTTATGGATGTGTTTACTAAATATTTATCTCGATTTCCTCCCAATTGGGATATTGATTTTATTATCAAGTTGGTTCTAGGATCCAAACCATTTTCTATCCTTCCTTACTGGATGGAACCAATAGAGCTTCATGAGATTAAAGTTCAATTAGAATATTTGGAAAATAAGGTATTTATATGGCCTAATACTTCACCATTTAGTTCACTTATTGTTTTGTCCAATAAAGATGATAGGACTTTGAATAGATTTGTGGATTATTAAAGGATGGACCATAAAGTGGTCAAGAAATTGTTTTCCCTTCCCTAAATTGATAATCTATTTGATAAACTGTGAGGTGTATGAATTTTTATAAGATTTATTTGAAATCAGGGTATAATTAGTTGAGGATGAGACCATATAATATACCCTGAAATTCTTTTCAAATCATGTATGGATTATATGAGTTTTTGGTATCATCGTTTGGTTTGACGAACACACTGACAACATTCATGGATTTGATGAATTTGATATTCCGTCTATATCTAGATTAGTTTTTTGTGGTTTCAATTCATGGTATCATTGTGTAATATCGGTATAGAGACTATCATTCTCAATATCTTGAAATCATCTTGAGTGTACTAATGGAACATCATTCATACACCAAGATATCTAAATTTCATTTGCATATTGACAAATTGCACTTATTATGTCACATTATCTCAAAAGATGGAGTGTCAGTAGACCCAGAGAAGGTGGAATCTATGGTGCTTTGAGAGAAACCCAAGAATTTATTTGAGATATGAATACTTCTTGGTAGGTTAGGATACTATCAATGTTTCATCTAAGGATTATCCTGTCTAAGAGTGATAATGTTTAGGATGACCAATAAATGGGTGAAGGTTGTTTGGTCTGATTCTTTTGAGTAGAAATTACAGAATTGAAGAGTAGGTTGACCTTAGCACTAATCCTCACCTTAAATAATCTAGGTATGGATTATATCATGTATTATGATTCATTAGGATCTAGATATGGCATAGTTATGATGCAGTAGGATTGATTTTTTTCTTATGGATCATGATAGTTGAGGTCGCATGATAGAATTTATCCCACACGTGATTTGGAGTTAGTGGTGGTCATACACACCCTGAGATAATGGAGGAATTATATTTTAGGTGAAATATTCATGGATTACATGGATAATAAGAGAAAAAATTACACCTTTACATAGTGGGATGTGAACCTTTGGCAGGGGATGTGGGTTAAGTATCTAATGTATTTCTATCTTGAGTTTTCATATACTCATAGAAAGGGAAGTGTTATCACCAATTCCTTGAGTTGTAAAACAGACTCAGGAAGCGTAGAAATATTGTGATGAGTGGAATATGATAGTTCTCTTTGTGGATATGCATCTAGATGTTTAGGAGTCTCAGGGGTGAGTGACTCTGGCTTATACATCTATTCTTCACATGCTTCTGGATCAAATTAAGTCATGGTAGTAATATGATCTGAAGGGTTTATCACTAAGGGACAACTTATATGGTGGGGAACCACCATCAGATTGGTGTCTTGGTAGTGATGAGTTTATTCATTAATATAGTCATATTTAGGTTCATAAGAGTATTTTCATTGGGAATATGGGGGAATTTCATTCTTTTAAATGGATTGTACATCTTAGCTTGATGAAGATGTATCATGATCTCCATAGAAAATATTAGTGGATAGGGATGAATAAAGACATAGTGGGCTTCATACAGGGATTTATCATCTGTAAACAAGTGAAGACCAAACATCATCATCCTATATGGTTATTTCATTCTTATCTCATTCCATAATAGAAGTGGGAATATTTAATGATGTAATTAAAAAATGATTACCTAGGAAACCTCTAAAAATGATATAGTTTAGGTGATCATGGATAAAATTATTATGGTAGCCCACTTCTTGACTACCATAGAGACCTTCACCATCAATAATATGGGTAAACTATATATATGGGAGATATTCTTATTCCATGATGTTCTTTAGAGTATAATTTCAAATCAAGATCCTTGTCTTGTGTCATGATTCTAGAAGGGAAAACAGAAGTCCCTGGGATTGTGCGTTCTTCTGAGTACTTCCTACTATCCTTAGGTTGATTAATAATCTGAGTGGATGATTTAGGTTTTGTAGGAAGTGATATGAGATTATTTTTTGCAGTTCAGTGGTTCTTGGGAGAATCATCAATAACTCATGGATTCCTCTTATAAAAACAACTTCCATGAATCAATACAAATGGGTCATTTAAAGGATCTATATGTAAAGAGGTGACATTCATGTTTTTTTGGATATCAGTGTGAATGAAATCGCTCATTAAACTTATTATAATTAAAAATACATCTGATCTAGTTTGTTAAATTAGAATGTGGTTCCAAACTATGTAGAGATGTTACAAATCATATGATAACCATCATAGAACTCGTTTTGAGTTTGAGGTCAGTCACCATGTATTTATTTGGGTATATCCTAGGATGGGGAAACATTGTATGTGAAAGAATATGAATATAGTTCCCATGTTTGTCAATTTTTTGAGATAGTGGACAAGATCAGTCCAGTGGAAGACCACTTGTATCTTCTAAAACACTAAAGATTCATATGTCATATCTTCAGGTATACCATCCTAAACCTTCCCACATGGTAGATTCTAATGATGTTGATCATTATGAAAATGCATAATTTTAGGATCATTTGATCTATATCTATTAGATTCCCAAATTAATTTTGTACATTCCCTAGGTTCACAGGTTTGTAGTTTTAAAGTTTCAGGACATGAAATTTGGGTGTCACACCAAGCACCTTGATCCATGTCCCTCATCGGGGTGTGGATTGGTTATGGGTGTATAATATAATCTTTATATGTTTCACTCCCCATAAGTCCTTTTTAGAGATGGGAGGTGGTAGGGAGCCCCACTTTGGGTAGTGAACCTTACTGAAGAACAAAACCATGAGGTAGTGAACCAAAGAAGACAATATTGGGATGGAGGGTCATACAACCCCAATTGGTCATATAATTAGTATCATATGAATTGGTAAGCCTCTAATTCATAGGTAATGAACTGGGTTTTAGATTTTTGGTGTCCTAAATGAATGTTGTGTCTATCCTAAGTTCACAAGTTGTTTTCTACATAGTTTCATGACAAGATATATGGGTGTCATAATGTGACACCTTGATCTGCATCCCACATTTGGGCGTAGAGTGGTGTTAGGCATAAAATATAAGCCCCATGAGTTTCCATTCCCATCACAGGGCCTTTTTAGAGATTGGAGGTACAAGTAAACCCAAGCGTATAATATTGTAGTGGAGGGTCCAGCAATCCTAATTGCTCCAATAGTATTGTATATTGTAGTGAGAAGAATCAAAAAGGAAATATTGTGCCCCTAGAAAGAGTGTAATGGTGGAATGGGTGTGTCTCCAAGGATACATGAGAGTGGGAGTTAAATATATGGGTGTGGTGGTCAAAACTCTACACTGATACCTCTTAGTGATTCATGGGAGTATAGATTAGGGTTGAGATATTATATGTTAGGGATGTTGTTAGATATCTTATTCTCTATAGGTACCTATCCTTCTATGTTTTAGTTAAACCCTTATAATTTTTATAAATGAACCATTATACCTGGTTTAAATAGTGTTTTAGCGGTTCTTGGGGGCTTGGAGGTGGTGTACTAGTGCTGGAATAAAGAAATGGAGATGTTTCGGTGACACAAGCTGGCATGTAGACTAGGAAGTAGATCAGAAATGTTATAAGAGGCCCATCGGTAGACTAGTGATACCCACTAACCTTGAATTTTCCACCAAGAACAATGGGTTTACTAGGGGAAACCCATCATCCATCTAGTGGGAACTACAGGTTATCCAGTGGGGTTTCTATGTACAAAGGCCCATTTACTTGAACCACTATCTAGTAAGAGCCAGTTAATGGCTAAGTGATGGTGCCGCTGGGGGTTAGAAGAGTGATTAGAGTAGAAATTACTTCACATAAAACCCCATTTAGCTCCCAATTAACCCTCCATTAACCCTAATTTTATATTATCGAGTTTATTGGGTTATTTGGATTCTCCAATAATTTTCCATGGTTTATTGATCAATTATTCAATCTAAACATCTTGAATTGGTATTTCCCTCTTGGTTTTGGTGAAATCCTCTTTATTTTAACTTGATTCTTCATCTTACAAAGATGATGTGGTGGGTATAGCACTTTCTATAGTGGATAGTTGTGTTTCACATGGATCCAGATGCTTGATATTGCAGTTTCTTCTTCTTTTCTTAAGTTAAAAGGTCTAAAACATCTCCCTAAGGTATTATTTTTTTATAGTATGTGAAACCTAAGAGATCATTCTAGAACACCATACACTTGACCTTTGTTAATTGGATTTCACATGCATGGCTTGAAACCTCATTCATATACTTCCCACATGACCAACTAATAGAAAATGAACCTATACCAATAGACATATACCAATGGTTTGGAAAACCATTTTTATGGGGTACCTATACAAATGGTTTTCTAAAACCATTGGTATAGGTGTCACCTATACAAGAGATTTTAGAGAACTGTTGGTATAGTTAATGGATAGGTACCTTATACCAAGGTCTTGTAAAACCATTCATATAAGTCCTAATATTTTGGGTACTTATACCAATGGTTTTCCAAAACCATTGTTATAGACTCATACCAACAGTTTTGGAGTAATGTTGGTATAGGAACCCAATTTTTTGAATTATTTTTCCAAATAATATTAAATACTACAAAATTAAAATTAATTTTGAATATACATATATATATCTAATTATGTTCACAAAATACATTGTATCATATTGGTTAATTCATTGAAATATAAGGAGTTTCTAGTATAAAAACACAAAAACATTTTCTTATATTAATTATACCAACAGTTTTCCCAAACTGTTGGTATATTTCACATCATGACCTATAAAAATTATAGAAACCATGACCCAAGTATCCTATAGCGAGTGGTTAATTTATTACATTGGAACTAGATATAAGAAATCACATCCTGATTGATAGAATAGTATAGTTATCTTTGTAAAATAGATACATACATGGAATAAACATTGAATTTTAAAATAGAAAATACAAAAAAAATTGTTTGATATTGTCGTATTTTCCATTATCGTATCCCTTCATATCAATCCCAAAATACTTCTTGGTATCCTGGGGAAAATAAAACATATTAAAGGGGTGATCTCAAATCCTCAGTATAGGTATGCATACAGTGGAAGCTTTAAATAGATAATTTTTAATCAATATTGAAAGGTAAATAACTAAAATACATGTCATTTAATCAATATATTGAGAATAATAAAGAAATAATAAATTATTATCAAAAAATTCCATATAAATAACCACATGATCTTGAAAATTAACCGTGGATATTCAAACTAATTGAATAATCACATGGAATATTAATTACTAAATTCATAATTATGGAATGCAAAAATTTTCAAACATCTTAATCATACTGTAAAGGCCTCATGCCAAGAATTCTTACCATTATGGCCTTGTTCCAAGACATCTTACATAAATGGGTAAGGCCTTATCTAAATACCCAAGGAAATTTGTCTCATGATACATACTGATAAATCAATGGGTATGTAATTATAGGCTCCAACATTCACATAATAATTCCAATTAATTCTTCATATGAAAGTTGTGAAACATAATAAATATAAATATCCTTATTGAAAATCTATCATCTGAAATGAAAATACTTACCCCAATCAATTAATATAATAAAAAACCATCAAGAGTAATATGGTGAATGGTAATTAGATTGTACATCCGCAGTTAAACTGATAATAAATAATTCTAAAAAATAATATCAATAGTATTAATACAATATATATTTGGTGGATATTCATTAAAATAATGGGAAGATTTTATTGATGAATATAAATACCATAAAAATTTTACAAAGAGCATTTTTGAGGAAAATTAACTTTTCACGTGGAAAATAAATCTAAAACTAAAGGTTCAAAAAATATTTTGAAAATTATTTTCTAGGAAAATAATATTTTAAAACCTGTAAAATAATATTTAAAACATAAATTTTTTATGATTGTGGATAATTGCATTCATGTCACACATGTTAAAAAAAGATTCCTTTTAAATTTTTGTTAAAATCCAAAAAGGCCTTGTTTTGAAAATGATATAAAGATTCATTTGAAAACATTTTTTAAATAGTAAAAATGTGATAAATTATTTTAATTAATCATTTTAAAAATGAAAAAAATTAAAAACTTTTTAGTAAACATTTATTTTGATGAAAAATGATTTTTGAATTAAGAGATAAATAAAGTCATATTTTCTTAAAAACATTTTCTCAATCATCTTAAGTAACAAAGAGTTGAAAATGGTACTATTAAATGAAAATTCTCATGAATAACCATATTATAATAAAATATATTTATTTTAATATATAAATATCAAATAATTATCCCAAGGGAGACTTAAATAAAGACAATCTCGAATAATGATAAGATTGTGAAATAAACCCTTACCACTTTGATAACTTTTGAAAAATAATCCACATGAAAGAAAAAACTTAAAATGAAACATTAAATGAGATTAATATAAATATATTCATGATATAAAATATCTAAATAGGTAATATATACACCATTCAAAGGAATAAGTGGTGAACTTGATGTATGTCTCGCGGAAGTAAAAGTGAGATGAGAAAATCAAACAACTTGTTTGACTTCCTTAGTATGTGTTTGATCCTGATGTATAATAAATATATTTTTAATAAAAATACATTAAATAATAAAAAAAAATATCTCATACCATTTATGATTTACTTATAGTCTTTTATCACTCATTTATTAGTAATTCTTTGTTAAAATCATTATTTCTTGTGATAATTGCTTCGTTTTTCATGTATATTTTGGTTAAGTAATTTTGAAACATTTAATTTTATCATGATTAAATAATATATATAATTTTAACCATTATATATTTATTTATATTAATTTATATAATTTATAGATAGAAAATTGATTATATTGTTCAAGGAGATGGTAGGTTGTATGTACGCATGAACGTTATTTCCATTTTTATCGATGGATGGAATGAAAGGAAAATAATTATTAATTAAACTTTAAATAATAATTATTATGTTATATATATTTTTTATATTAATAAAATCAACCTGTGTTACCATCCATGTAAAAATAAAATGAAAAACAACTTACATCACTACGTGGAGTCAGTAGTCCACAAGCACACATGAGTGACGTTATTATTTAAAAATTGATTGGAAGGTAAGAAGTAATATGTGATATTATATATCCAAAATTATTATTATATAATAAATATAACATATATTCATTAACATTTATCCTTACTACCTTCTATGTAATTTTTAAGCGAAAAACAAATAAGATCACTTCGTGAGGCGGTAATCCATCACACACATGAGTGATGTTATAGTATTCCTCAAGGAATGATAATTAAGAAGGAAAATTTGATATTATAAATAATTAAGTTTAATAATATCATAAATAAAATATAAATATGATAAATTAATCCTGACATCCATCCATGAAAGGTGGTAATAGAAAAAAACTGCATCAGTTTGCAAGCCGGTAGTCTGTCGTACACACAATTGACAGTTTAATTTTATATTTTATGTAATTGGAGATGGATATAGGTTTTTAAAAAAATATAATAACATATAATTATATATTATATAATGGTTTTATTATTTTTAAATATTTAGAAAAAATTATAAGGAGTTATAAAAAGAAGTAAAATGAAATCATATAATTAAAAACATTACCTCTTCTTCGAGAAAACACTTTAGGTTTAACCTATATCCTTACTAGATTAGATTTATAATATAAAATATGACTCTATTATTTGGTAAGGTATGTTATAAAGATATTTTTTCAGGAATGTTTTGAACGAAACAGCTTTCGGAGTGTGAATATGAGAGGGTGACCTTTTATTAGTGGGGGAGAGGACGCACTTGGTATTTTTAAAAAGAACCAATTACACCTACATTTCAATCATGTAAAATTACTATAAAATGGGAAAATATCAAAAAATATAGGTTATAAGGTTTATATATGGACATAAATTTTGTTAGCTCATTTTAACCCTTATCTTTTTAGTTTATCCCCTGGTAAACCCATTTTAACATTAATCACAGTAATTAATTATAAATATTTTTACAATTAATAATGGTAAAAAAATATTTTAACATTATTATATAATATAAATTATTCTAATTTGAACTATGTAATCCATTTTTCCAAATTAAATTCACATAATTTTAAGGGTCCAACTAAAAATTATACTAGTAGGTGCATTGAAAAAGCGGGTTTCCAAAGAGAAAATTTGCATAAGTATAGAATGTATTAATATCATAATTCAATATGAAATTGATTAAAATTAAATAAATTAGTAAAAATTTAATATAATTTAACAAATTTTACTTTAAAATCAATTAAAAATATATTTTAACTTTATAAATAATTAAAATAAAAAACTAGTTTTCAATTAAAATTCAATATTTTTTACTCCTCATCAAAAAAATAATCTTTTCATAATATTCTCAAAAATTCACCAAAAGATAATTTTGACATGTATATATAAAAAATGAATTTTATTTTTTAAAATAAATTTTTTGATAGTGGTATAAATAAATTTTAAACAATGTGCGCAAAGCATGACTAATCTACTATTCAGAAAATTACAGTTTTTCTGAAAACATTTCTTTCTGGTAAAAATGATTCTTATTTTATTTATAATCAACAGATAAATATTGAATTTATTTTATAAATTTGAAAATATATATATAATTTTAATAATTTATTTAGTCTTATTCATACCCATCAACTTATCAGCTAGGTTATAATGGTCATGATTAAAGAATAATATTTTAATAGAGTGTCACATTTCATTTAAACTCGGAATTGTGTGCATCATAAGCTATCAAATAGATTAAAATTATTTAAAAATAAATATATCATACAGTATTAGGGTGTTATATTTTCTTCCAATATTAATATTCCAATATATATAATTTATTGAACATGATGTTACTATTTTAAAATCCCATGGTGTTACATTTTACCCCTTCAATAAATTGTATCCTCACAATTTAATATTGATCTCAACAATAATGGGTTTTACATTTGAAAATTCCCATATTGAAATAAAATGTAATTATAAGGATTAATAAAACATCCTCTTGATAAGATATATTGGGAGTTATAAAGATCATCTAGAATAATCACATAACTAGGTTTCCATGTCGGAGAACGTAGGTTGGAAAGGAAGATATAGACAAGGAAGAGATGTGTAATGAAAAAATAATAATGGAAGTTGATATAAGTAATTGATCACAAGAAGTTTAATAATCAATAAAAATTCAACAACTAAAAAAATATAAATCTTTAATGAGTTAAGGGGTCATTTTATTCATTAGAAACGAAGGTACTAGGATAAAATTTTTGTTTCAGGATCATTTTCCTAAAGTTGAGGAATTTATTTACCTTCTGAAATGAGAACATATGAAAATATACTTGATATTTTTTTCATAAGATTAATTTCATCCGTTGGTAGTTCTTTGATCAAATCTCACTTTATTTCTTACTCCATGAGATAAATATCAAAAATTATTTTTTATGCCTGAAGCACATTTAACAAATCACTAGAATTCCAAGTCATTCCTCCTGCATCTGGATATTCCCCAAAATAAAAATGGTTAGAACAAATTATCCAATAACACCCAAAGTTCACATTAATCCATTCCATATATATTTATCATTAATACTCGTCCAATATATGTCTCTCTAAATTCAAAGTTCAAAAATTTTGAAGAAAGGTCACTAAATCAAAATTATATTCCCCAAACAATATAAAGTGGATCTTAATGTCACATTCCAAATATGTGAATAACTTTATCACTATAATACCTTAATTAAAACATTATTTCTTAAAAAAATAAAATATCATGTTTTCAAATATATTCCATAGACCCAAACATGCATTAAACTCCATCAAAGATAACATAAACCATCAAATCACTAACAAATTTCATGGTCACAAATAATATCCCATAAACATATATTTATAAATATTATCTCAACATAGAAAAAAATATTAATATTTATTTTTACTTAATCATTTGTTTTACAAAAACATCAACTTTCAGTTGACTCGCTTTTCTTGGTATCATTCAACAAATGTTTTCAAATCCTTAAAGAAATACAATTTCAGTACAATCCTTATATAGTTCATGATTTTTATAATGAGAATATCATCAATAAAAATATTTTAAAACATATTTTATGGGTCCAAATACAAAATAACATTAATAATTCCACTTAATATGTATCAATATAATAATATTGAACTTGATCCCAAAGATTTTTTTGAGGTATATTCCCTTAACGCTTGAGGAATTGATTAGAATAGTTCCCCATATCCATAATCTTAAGCCATTGTACATTCATGGATTATCAATTTCCCTTTTATTCATGATCATGATGGAATTTTTATCTACACTTAAATAAAACTCATTTTTCTTTTAGTAATGTAACAAGGTGATTCTTTCCACAAGTATCACATATGGGAAAATCATTCTTTCCCTCATTTCCTTTATCATTTTTTCTCTACCATCCTCTTTTTCTCTTTCATATCTTCAAAGACATAAGATATTGAAAATTATTTATTATTCTTGATATCACATGATTGACTATCCTCATATGATGAGAAATTTTTAGAGACTATTTCCCTTCAAAATATTTTCCTAAGACCACTAAAAAAATTCAATCATTCCCTTGGGATTACATACATAGTATTCAGCATGCCTTACTAACCTTATCAAGTTTCCTTTGTAATTAGAAACATTTTACTCTTCTTTCTATTATATACTCAATAAATGTTTATCCATATATACTTATTTATCATGGGAAAATATTTTTCCAAGAAAAGTAACTTAAAATCCTTTCATTCCATGATTTCTGTTTCTTTTTCATTCTTATTAATTTGAATCAATGACCACCATTGATCCACATCTCCTGATATACAATAAACTACTAGGAAAAATTACTCCCTTTCACTACTTCCTAGAGAAAGAAATGTATTCTCTAATTAACTTATCCATTTCTTAGCTAAAATGGATTTGTAGTCGCATTGAATGATGGAGGTTTATAATGCATGAAGTGGTATGACATTATTAAACCATGTGATCGATCAGTAAGTTACTCCATACAAGAATTTTTTTTACTCATAAACTAATTCAGCTACCCCGATATAGTTATAAATTGATTAGTTCTAGATATAGATCTAGATCCATCTTTATTATCTTTCCTTGGAGGTAAATCCATATATATAGTACGTGAAATGATACAGTTCCCATTCCTTTTTTTTCACCATTTCTAAATAATGGAATACACTATATTGGATCATAACATTTTGAAACATTATATATAATCCCAAAACTATTGAAATAATTAACATAAATTGAAAATTTTATGCATAACTAATCTCATAATTGTAAACATTTTTTCTTTGGGGATATATTTATCTTCAAATTGTATATAATTATTTGTAAATAAAATGTGAATTATCCTAAGAAAATCCCCCATGAGTGTGAAACTAGTTCCACAGTAGGGCCTATTATAATGAAATATGTGACAATTGTTTCAATCCTAATGAACCCTTTTTTGAGTTATTAATCATAGGTATATATATGATAGAACCACATCTACTTGTAGTGTAAATAAAAGGATTTATTACTATGAAAAACCGAAAAAATATTCCTTATCAAAAATTAGTGAGCTCATATGATTAGTAAAGGTATGTGTATAGAGGAAGATATATACAAATAAGGAATAATAAATTTGGGAAGGTTAATAACTAAAAAAAATCCATTTAATCAATATCTTGATCATAATATCATAGGAATAAATGATGATTAAATAATTCCATATAAATAATCGCATGATCTTGAAACATAACCATGTGTATTCTAACTAATTGAATAATCACATGGAATATCAATGACTTAATTCATAATTATGTAATTCATAATTTCATACATACTAAACATACCATCAATCCCTTGTTCTAAGACTTCTTACCTTCAAGGATTCATTCCGAGACATATTATATAAATGGGTAAGGCCTTAGCTAAATACCCAAGCTAATTTGTCTCATGAGACCTACCGATGCATTGATGGGATATGTAATTCAATGTCCAAAACCTCACATAATAAGTCCAATTAATTACACATATGAATGGGGTAAAACATAATCAATATAAAAATTCATATTGAAAAACTAACATACAAAATGTTAATACATACCCCAATCAATAAACATAATCATAAACCATCTTGATTAATATTGTGAATGGTAGTATAATTTTACATCCACAATCAAACTGATCATAAAACATCAATATAAATAATAATTATGGTACAAATACAATATATCCTCAGTGTATCATAAGTAAAATAAAAATTTTGATGCTTTTGATGAATATAAATACTAGAAAAATTCCATTAATAATATTTTAAAAAAAATAACCTTTTAAATTTGATAATCATTTTAAGAATAAAATTTCAAAAAATATTATTAAAATGATTTAATTATAATATAAACTTTTAAAACTTGTAAAATAATATTTAAAACATCAAATGGTCATGATGGAGAAAAATTGTGTTCATCTTGTACACGTTTGGAAATCATTTTTTTCGTTTTCTCAAAACTGGTTTATGGGTTACCGGTAACCCTACAGAAACTGAACCAAATCACAAACAAACACCCCAACCACATATTCAACCATCCAAATTCAAATTTCAAAAACCATGTAATCATTTCAAATGCGAGTACCAAGTCATCTTGGGCAGAACGTCACCTCGAGCCACAC
This sequence comes from Viscum album, assembly GCA_963277665.1. Lineage (NCBI taxonomy): Eukaryota > Viridiplantae > Streptophyta > Magnoliopsida > Santalales > Viscaceae > Viscum > Viscum album. The sequence continues at coordinate 1,833,850,060 of OY728151.1, forward strand.
CCCTGCAGCATTAGTCGTACCACCGGCAACAACCACCATCACCGCTGTAACCTAAGACATCGGCGAAAACCCTTCAACCAGCACCATCAAACCTTCAACAACGCAAAAACACCGCTCACCGATTTCAATGAGGGTGGAAACCTCAGCACAACTTATCGTCATTACCGGAAAATCACCAAAAAACAGTAGGACCGTCGAAATAACCAGAAAAAACCCACAAAACCACAAATTCAACTCACAAAACAATCAAAAGTATCCACGCCTCATCAAAAAACCCTATAGACGGAATTAATTAAGCACATTTAGTGCATCCTCGACCATCAGGGGCGCAGCAAAAACTTCAAACCAAAACAAACAACCTATAAGAATATACCCAAGACGCCCGAAAGTAGAGTAAAGAACCTTCCCCCCTCTGTGCCACTCACCGTGCCCGGGCCTCGCTTCGCCTTGGGAGTCTCTCCTGGAACATGTCGGCTAGCAAACTGGAAGAAACCGCATTTCATAGCCTCGGGCAAGGCTAGATCCACACCAACGTCGGGCCAACACACCGACTGGATCCACGCCCGAGCATTCAAGAGGATATGAAGCCAGAACTACCAGCGCCAAGCCGACTTGCCAAGATGTCGAACCAGATCTTCTCCTGAGTCATCTCCGAGAAGACGCGTTGAGGAAATAAAGTTATATTTTCTTAAAAATATTTTCACAATCTTCTTTAGCAAAAAAGAGTAGAAAATAATAATATTATTTGAAAATTTTAATGAATAACCCAATTATAAAAATATAATTTTATTTTAATATATAAATTTCAAATAATTCCCCCAAAGTATACTTAAACAAAAACAATCTATAATAATGATGAGATTGTGAAATAAACCCCTCCCACTTTGGTAAATTTTGAGTCATAATCCCCATAACAGTAATAAATTAAAATGAAACTTTAAAAAAATGAATATAAATTTATACATGATATTAAAAATCAAAAGTGGTGGCATATGCACCACAAAAATTAATAATTGGTGAATACGGTGTATGTCTCACTAAAGTAAAAGTGAGATGATAAACCCTTACCACTTGTTCGAATTCCTTCATATGTGTATGAACCTCTTATATAATAGACATGGATTTATTAAACATATATTAAATAACCATAATCATATATATCATACCATATATTATTTATTTATAGTCTTTTATCTCTTGTTTTCTAGTAATTCTTTGTTAAATTCACTATTTTGGGTGATCATCGCTTTGTTTTTCATGTATATTTTGGTTTAGTAATTTTGGTCCTTTTAATTTGATCATGGTAATATAATATAAATAAGGTTAAAAATTATATAAAAATCATATATATTCATTATGTATTTATTTATTGTAGTATATAAAAATTAGAGATAGAAAATGGAATACAGCGTCCATAGAGATGGTAGGTTGTACATACACATGAACGTTGATTCCATTTTTCTCATTGGATGGAAAGGATATAAAATAAATATTAATTAAACTTTAAAGTATTATTATGTTATATATATCATTTATATTAATAAAATACATCCTTATTACAATCCATGTAAAAATAAAATTAAAAACATTTCACATCGTTGCGTGGAGGTGGTCGTCCCCACGTACGCACAAGAGATGTTATTGTTTTCCAATGGATTTGAAGGTAAGAAGTTAGATGTGATATTATATTTCAAGAATTATGGTTAGATCATAAATATTGCATATATTAATTTAATTTTATCCTTACTGTCTTCCATGAAAAGTGTAAGTGAAAAATGAATCACATCACTTCATGGTGTGGTTGTCCATCATACACATGAGAAACGTTATCATATTCCTCACAGAATGTGAAGTAAGAAGGTATATTTAAAATGATAATTATAGAAGTATAATAATATAATAAATATAATATAAATATTTCAAATCCTTCATGTACTCCATCCTTGAATAGTGGTTATGGAAAATGAACAACATCGGTTCGCGAGGTAGCAGTCTGTCATGCACACGATCTATGGTTTTTTTCCATTTGATGGATGTGGAGATGGATATAGGTTGTTAGAATTAAATAATAGCATATCAGTATATATGTGATAATTATTTTATTATTTTTTAATATTTGAAAATATTATAAGGAGTTATAAGAATAAGTAAAATGAAAACCCATGGTTAAGAACTTACCCTCTTCTTCGGGAAACCACTTTAGGTTTAACCTAAAGCCTTCCCAGATTAGTTTTTGGATATAAAAAAGGCTTCTAGGATGTGGTTAGGTTTTAAATGAAGATATTTTTGTTGGTACTGGATGAACGAAATGTACTTAGTAGTGTGAAGAGAGGAGGAGAGGGGTGACCTTTTATAAGTGGGGGAGAGGACAGACATCCCATTTTTAAAAATAATAAATTAAAACCTTTTTTTATCATAGAAAAGCCTAAAAATGTGTTATTATAAAAAACATAGATATTATTGGGTCTCAATATGTTTATAAAATGGGTTTTGGGCAAGTTAGGAGGTCATTTTAACCCTTATCTTTTTATTTTAACCCCCGCTAAACCCATTTTTACCTCAATCACAGTAATTAGTTTTTACTATTTCAGCTATTAATAATGGTAAAAAATTACGTTGAAATTATTATATAATATAAATTATTATTATTAAAAATATGGAATCCATTTTTCCAAGTTCAATTCACAGAAGTGACAGAATCCAATACAATATTATACCCACATACACAATGAAAAATCATGTTTCTAAAGAGAAAATTTTCATAAGTATAGAATTTTTTAATATCATAATTAAATATAAAATTGATTTAAATGACCTAAATTAATTAAATTGTAATATAACTGAACTAATTTTACTTTAAATCCAATTTCAAATACAATTTTTCTTTATAAATAATTTGAACGAAAAGATAGTTTTCAATTAAAATTTAGTATTTTTTCACTATTCATCATAAAAGTAATCCTTTTAGAAAACTCTAAAAAATTAACCCAAATATAAATTTGATTTTTATATTTCAAAAAAATGTGTTAATTTTTTTATATAAATTTTATAAAATAGGTAAAATGAATTTTAATGTATGTGTTCCAAACAGGACTGATCAGCCATTTAGTAAAATACAGTTTTTCAGAAAACATTTCTTTCTTTTTAAAATGGTTATTATTTTATTTATAATCAATATATAACCGTTGAATTTATTTTATACAGGTGTAAACCATATAATTTTCCTAATATAGTTATTCAAGTTTACACCCTCCAACTTAACTAAAAGGTTATAATATTCATGTTTAAAGAATAATATTCTAATAGAGTGCCATATTTCATTGAAACTCAGTGTTTCATGCATCACAAGCTATCAAATAGATTGAATTTATTTAAAAATAAAATTTATTGCAAAGTTTATAGGTGTTATATTTTATTCTATTAATGGTCATGTCATACATGTTATCAAACATGATGTTCCTATTTTAAAATATGTGGGTGTTACAACATTGGTTTTGAAACCATTGGTATATACCACATATACAAATGGAAAATAACCCAATGGACCTTAAACCATTGTTATAGACTATACCAATGGTTTAATGGGTTATACTACTGGTTCCAAACTATTGGTATGTTCTTTTTCCTATAATTTCCCTATGGAGACTTTTTTCATTGAGACTGAGACTTGTGGCCACCCGAGAGGTGTTCCTACGCATGAAATTTTGTTGCAACATGGAACTTATGAACCAATAGATATATGTTGAATTGGAAATTTTTCATGGAATAGCCTAACTTATAAATTGTATTTACATGTAAACCATTTTAATTGGATTGATAAAGAATCATTTTCCATGTAAGTGGGTAATTTTTATGAAATTGTAAATGGCATGATGACATAATGTTATAAGTAATTAAAGACATATGGAATGGAAAATTATCTTAACTCATATATGAAAAAATTGTCAGCATATTATGTGAATTGGAATGAAAATGGTAATTAGAAATTGTTCTTGATTGACCAGAAAATGTTTAACATGGAATAATGGAATAAATGTCCAAATAATTGAATATTGGCATGAATTAGCAAAATATGGATTATGTTAACATGTTTGAAATGTTTAGTATTTCGGACTACATTAAATATTGTTGCATTTGTTTTGTAAAATTTTAAATCACCTCTAGTTTGGGTATTTTTATAGATTCTAATGCCTTTTGAGTATGTAAGTGTCCCTAGAATGCGAATTCGCACTAGGTCAATTGATACTTTTTTACCATAGCATGGTATTTTTCCTTGGGAACATGTAAGAGGCTTTTTTATGATAATTTTAATAGAGTATAATATTACTCGGTTACCTGACTTATAACATTGAGATGGTTGTTTATATGATTCTTATGGATGAGATGCATAGTTAATTGATGCCTAAGGGAGATATACACTATTATTTGATAACGAGAATTTTTTATTTTTCCCTATCATGGGAATCCTCATGGACTCTGTGATAGTATAGATAGAGGCATCCAACATAGATCCAAAGATGGATTGTCTGAATTTGGGTGTCAACAAAGAGCTAGAGGGTCAATGGGTTTATTTGATGTTCTGTATTGATTTATAAATTAATTAACTTTTTTATCCTATTGTTTTATACACTATTTCTCAAAATTTATTTTTTATACACTATTGGTGGTGGACCACAGAGTTTTACTCAAACCCTATTTGGTCTGCCCTTTCTTACCGAGTAAAATTTCATGGATGCAGGTCTAGACAAGGGACAGGGTCCCTATAATTGACATATTTCAATACTGGTAGGGATTGAAGCATGGAATAAGGATCAAGTATGGGATTCAGGACTAGTTTTTAGAGTCTCGTTTTTTCTTTCTTTCTTTTAGTTGGATGATTTTATAACATTTAGTTGAAATTTAGTATGACTTGAAATGGTTTATTATTTTTTATTTCTTTTTATTTTGTCTATTTATCTTCTGGTTATGTTGTATGTTTTGATTGGTTTATCTTATTTATGCAATTCTTTATAATTTTTAATAGAGGGTAGAGACTCCCCACTATATTACTCACACCCTAACTAGTATTTGACAACCTTATTAATACATAGATATATACTTGATTCCATGTAAAAATCCATCTCTATCAGGTGAGTGAGAATCCGGTGAGGTATTTTACAGATAGGGTCATGTAGGTGGTTTATACCTTATTTAGAATGATTATTTGGTTTTTAAAATTAAAAATTACTATCAAAATAATATTTTAGATTATAATCAGTAGGAATAGACTCTAGAATTGTTATTTTAGGGCTTCTGTGTCTAGAAAAATTATTTATAAAATGGAAATATTAAGAGTTATAGATGTTTTTTCATAGTGACCACTCTTTCCCCTTATTGGTTGGGGTGGGGAAATTCAATGAAAATATCTTCCATAAAGTAAATGAAGGGGTGTTTTTAGGACACCATATCTTATGGAAGATTTCAAAGATTTTTTGAGTTCTATGGGATTTTCTAATTTTAGCTATAGAAGCAATCTGTTCACTTAGTTTTATGTAAAGTTAAAGAGAATTAAAATCTTGGAATGAATGGATAGTTTTATAGGGTCTTATCAATGGAAAAATACTTTCATTTATTATAGAACTCCCATATCTCCCCTATTTATTTAGACCATTTTCCTATTATTCTCACTACTAACCAATTTTAGGTGGAGTTTAATAATAGTAGTTTTTTATATTTGAAATCACATGGACGGAGGAGGAGGATTATGAATGCATGGTCAGCTAATTTTAGTGTTTTTGTAAATCTATTTTATTTTTTATAATTTTAAATGTGGATAGTTGTCTAAAAAAATGAGTATATCAAAATTCCATAATTCTAATACTAATTTTGAATGTTTTGGGTAGGCTCTAAAGGTGTGATATTCTCTTATAACCTTGAATCCTTTAACCTCATAGATTTGGGATCTTAAAAAAGAGTTAGAAACTTATCTCAATAATAAAGAGAGTTTCTATTTCATGTTGGTGAGGGAATCACATAAAAAATAAGGAGACCAAAATACATTTTACTTATATTATAAGGTTTCAAAAATATTAAGTGATAACATTATTTTTAAGATAAGTAGGCTTTAAAGAGTTTTTATCAACTGAGAGAGTGATGTATTGGATATTATTTTTATATTATTTTATTATTTATACACTTATAGGGGATATTTTATTACATTTTTTCTTGCCTCTTGTATCACCCCTATGGTGACTAGTTCAATGAATAATTATTTTTCCAAACATGTTATTAATGTGGAGGCCACGTTGTATCTTTTTTAGATTTATTCCATTAAGGCCCTCAAACCTGATGTGTTCCATGCCCTTTTCTTTAAGTAGTTTTTCCATATTGTGGGTACTGATATCATATAGATTATGAAATATTTATATAAAGGAATGTATTTATTCAAATCAATTAATTAAATTTTTATTAACCTAATTCTAAAAGTGGAAAATTATTCTAGAGTCATAGAATTTTGGATTATAATACTTTTTAATGGGAACTATAGAATATTCTCAAAAAAATATGGGGAATTTTCTTAAAATATTATTGTATTCTATTATTTCCAAAAATCAAAGTACCATTATGCTCTAAAGGATCATCTCAGATAATACCATCATTTCTCATGATTTTATACAATTAATAAAGACTCGTTATATATCAAAAATGAGTGTAATATCTATTAAAATAAACATTACTAATGCATATTATAATGTTTAATGTTCATTTATGTGATTTTTTCTTAATAGGATGGGATTTTGTGACCAACGAGTTGATGTCATTGTGAAATGTATTTTCTTAGATTAATTTAAGATCATGGTTAATAGAAATATTACCTAAAGAATTATTCATCCTCGAGGACTTTGTTGAGGAGATCCTCTTTCCCTGTATTTATTTATCCTTATGTTTGATGTTTTATATAATCATATCACATATTTCACAAAGAATAATCTGATACATGGTAAAAAAATTTGTAAATATATCCCACCTATTTCCAATTTGTTATTTTTTTATGAAATTATAATATGTACTCAATCCATGTTAAAATAATTTTGTTCTATTAGGAATGTTTTTTTCATCTATTAAAGGGATTTTATTTAGTTATAAATCCTTTAAAAATATGAGTTCTCCTTTTATAGAGGCATATTTTTTTTCAAGAAAGGTGATTTGCAGGGTGTTTTTGGCATGTAAGTGATGGCCAAACACAAAAAAATACCTTGACCATCATATGGTTTTTGGAACAATAAAAAATTATTTCCTATGCTATTATTGAATGGATTGATAAAAAGATTCAATTATAGTCTTGTAGAAGGGTTTCTAAATCTTGAAAAGATATTCTTGTTAAGGCGATTACTCATTCAATACCCACAAATGAAATTTATATTTTTAAGCTCAAAAATTATCTTATTGATTACCTATATTCATGAGTGGATAATTTTTGGTGGGGATTCCATAATGGAAATAAGACCACCAATTTGGTGGCATGGGATAAATTATGTGCACCAAATTCTTGTGGGGGTTTCAGTTTTAGGAATTTGAGTTCTTTAATGATGATTATATTTCTAAGAAGTGATAGAACAATTTCCAAAATTAGGGTTCCTTGAGTGACCAATTTCTTCATGATAAGTATGATCCTCATTCTGATTTTATGAGTGAATGATTGGGTCCAAAGATTGATTTTTATAGATAATCTTATGGGGTTCATGTCAGCTATTTAATAGGGGGATTTATTGGAGAATCAATTATGGATAGAGGGTTAATATTTGGAGTCACCATTGGGTTACTGATCATTATGTATTAAGAGAGATGACACTAGTTTTCACAGTCTTGGAAAATTCCATGGTTCTTGAGTTATTTAATGATAATTAGGAAGGATATTTTGTGGATAAATATTATTCATAGTTTAATTATAGGGACCATTATATTATTCTCAACATTCTTATTGCATTGGTATCATTCCCAAAACAATTATACTGGTTCATGGATGCCTCTATATCATTTTATATCAAGTCAAGATATGGGACCTATCTTTACTCTCATCACTCTATGATGTCCCTATTTTGGAAGTGCCTATGGAAGTTGGAATTCCCACCTATAATTAGGATTTTTTAGAGGAATTTTTTATTGATCCTTCCCACGAGAGATTTTTTTTTCAACAATCACTCCAATAATGACCCTTTATTCTCCATATGTTTATTTTAAATCAAATCCCCTTCATATAAAATTCTGAATTGTGTGTGATCCAAAGGTATCAGGTATGTTTTTTTGGAGAATTTTATGGAGTTTGTTGATTTTTCCAAATATTTTCCATCTAATCTAGCCCAATGGGACTCTTCTCACCATGTTGAATTTGTTTTTGATATTTTATCTATTTATTGGATGGTTTTTTTATTGTAATGTGTTTATTCTTAATTCGGTTGAGTAACAAAACCATTTTTTTGTGGCATGTTCATATGAATGGTTATATACATGGAACTCAAAAAATATTTGTTGGAAAAAAAAATATAGAGACACAAATATGGGTAGATGGATCCCCCACTTTATGTTCTTAAAATCAATTTTGATGTGGTATTGGATTCATGAAATTGGTCGGGAATTGGTATGGTTTTTTGGGACCATCATGGGTCTATTACTATATTTATCCATAAATATTAAGTTGCAAATTGTATTTATTTTTAATTTTAGTCCTACACCATTATTTTGGGTATGGAGTTGCATTTTAAGAAGTATTGGAAGGAAATTATCATTGAATCTGATTTCCAAGTTGTTATTGATTATATTTTCGAATAGTATGACTGTTTTCATCCCTTTAGACTGATTTTCAAGGGGATTAAATCTTTGATGGGGAAATTTTCCTCCTACACATTTTCCTTTTATATACAAGAAGGGAATCGTGTTTCTTTTCACATGAAAAGCTTAAGCATAGATGTAAGTAATCCAATTTGGTCACCTGATTTTTCTTAGTGACTTTGTTCTCTTACAATGTGTAGAGACTCTGGTTTATCTGTGTAAGAATTTGGAATATTTCTATGATTTATTTTGGAGCCAAGAACTGAGATGGAATGTGATTCTGAGGCTCGGTGTTCTCGGAATTAATTTTATAAAAATATTAAATATATTTATATTATGTGAAAAAAAAATTCCTCAAAAATTGGAATATATTCTGAACTAAGACTCTAATAGAAAATTTGAGACCACGGTTGAATCAATTGCGTTGGGTTCATTCTAGGGGATATATAAGGTTAGTTGTCCTAGGATGTCTGGATGAGGTATTGGTTGGAAGGTGTATTGGATAAATTTATTTTTTTATTTATTTTATTTTTTTACTCTAACACAAATAACTCACAAATAGATAATCATATGGGAAATATGAGACCACTTTTGAGTTTAGAATATGGTGTTTACCATAAGCGTGACCTAAAGTTTCTTAGTGTGAGACATTCGGTAAGGGAAGTTGTTGGCAGGTGAGTTAAATTAAAATAAATAATTTATTAATTAATTTTTAATTAAATGAACAAAACCATTTTACTCTAAGTAGTATATTATGGAAAATCACTAGGGTTAACTGCATAACCCTGGGATCATTAATAGTAGCTTCAACTACTTCTTTGTTTGTGAATGGTGACCAGACGACAACATATGATCGGATCGAGGTGAATCAACAGGCATCGGACATAGTGGATCACCATCATCACTAGAAAATTCATTCCTCATCAACAATCAACCCATAATCAAAGTAGGACTCATCAGTTGTGGTTTCCTCCCTTATGATTAAAACATTGAGTATGGTCAAAAAAAAATTCTTTGATCTGCATTTAAATAAACCTTGGCATGATCCCATGTATCAAAATAAATTATTCTTTTAATTTATTTCTTCTCTATACCATATTTATCACCCTGGTTATACCGCTATGAAATTGTTGGACAAGCATGCTTGAACAACGATGTTTATCACCTTTTTTATTGGTTCTTTTCCCCCAACGTTATTAATGTTCTTCATCATTGGACCATAGGGACACAATTCGACATTCTCAGGGAAGGTTCGAGTGAGATCAAACCCCCAGATTCCTTATAGTAGTGTGAATGACACATAGATCCATGATTTGGTGATAGATTGATAAACGAGTGGGTTGGTGTTTTATGAATGAATAGTTGTAGTACTATGGGTGTGGTTTTGTGATCGGAGTTGTTTTTGGATCATATAGGTGATCCCTATTTTCCTAATTAGAACGTGGAGATGGCATGCAGTGTGACAGGTTTGATTCTGAGTAGGGGTCATGCGCAGGGTCTCGTGGAGGAGGCTTCTTGGCCGGAACATGATGGTGACTATGCTTGGATCTCCAATGAGGTGGTTAAACATCATCAACATGGTGGGTGTTATAATTATTTTTAATAATCAGAATAATAATAATAACAATAAACAAAATGGTGTGTTGTTAATAAAATTAAATAGTTTTAATTTAATAAAGGAAAATCGTTTTAAATATTTAAATGAATTAATTGTGTTTTTTTAATTAAAAAAAAATTAAATCAATGGAACCCAAAATGATGGAGGCACCTAGGCACTACGCGTGGAGGTTCCAACTGAGGATTTTACCTTGTCTAAAATTTAAAAATATTAATATTGATATTAAAAGAAATTAAAGTGTTAAATATATAAATTTTCTAAAGGATAATTGGATCTATGGGAAAAACCAAAAGGGAAGCTCCTATGTTATCTTGAAATAGTGTTTCAAAAAACTAAAATAATAATAATATTAAATATTCTTATTATTCCTGTTTTTTCAAACCTTAACCCGGATGTAAATTTTTCATACGATGTCAGATTGAAAAATTATCAATGGAAATGTGACCCTTAAATTGAGATTGTAATTTTAAGACAAATATTGTATATTAAATTTGGTATCATTCTAGTGGATCATAGATTTCCAAATAATAATAATAATAATATGGAATCTAGTTTTAAACATATCTTCTTCATATGGTGTCGGAATGATGAACCTTCTGTGGCATTGTGACCCTGATATTCAGGAAGATGTTTCAATACCAATTAATTTATTTAATGTAGACTCATGGCTCATACCCATCAAGCATCATTCATGTATTATGTGGTGACATTCAACTTTTTCACCAGGTTTCCTATTTGGGAATGTACATAGCCTATCACAATCATTTTTATGGGAGGATCATGATTGTATGATCCATTTGGCCATAAAGGCCCTTTATAGAGGCATATTAGTGGAATTAAACTTTTCCCATTTGGATTAATGATGATCCTCATGTTTTTGTCCAAGACATGTCACGTAGTGCCCTTACACACCACATAGTACTACATGGTAAGAAATCTGTGTGCTAGCGAGGAAAGACACTAGTATCAGAGAAGGAAAATATTCTATGTGGGTCCCATACATTTCGTGTACAACTATATGAATTTTGTACCTATCATATCTTCTTCATTTGGGCTTTGATTTTGGCCCGTGAGTTGCCTATCCTAAGTGTTTTTCTACATAAAATGTGATTCTTCCCTATATTGTTTATTTTGAGACATCATGTGAAATGTTCTATGCATGACGCTTTTTAAGCCAATGCCCGGTAACTATAGTGATCAAACTTCTGATTGGATCCCCCAATTGGATAGGTAGTAGGTCCTTGATGACCAGATTGGAACCCCCAATTATACTAGGGTGTGGTTCCTCAACTTCTGATTGGAACTCCCCTATCATATTGGGAGTGGGTACTCAGTGACCAAAGTAGAACCCCTATATTGTAATAGGGTGAGAGTCCTCAACTACTGAGTGGAACCCCCTGTTGTACCAGGGCATGGGTCCTCGGCTTCCAAGTTGAACCCCCATGTTGTACCAGGGCACAGGTCCTCCACTTCCGAGGGGAACCCACCTATCAGATTTGGTGTGGTTCCTTGATCAATAGAGTGGAACCCCCATATCCCATCAGGGCAAGGATACTTAGACTATAGAGTGGACCCACCATCCATTAGATTCGTTATGGTTCTTCTATCTACCAATTGGACCCCCCCCCCCCAATTGGATAGGGTGTGGGTCCTCATGAAACTAGAGTGGAACCCCTAGGACACATCAGGATGTTGGTCCTCTATCGATACATACAGTGTAGAACCCCCTGATGCACTAGGGTGTGGGTCCAATACTTGGATATTGTACCCCCTTGAATTTGAGGAATAGTGGAGAGGTGTGATCCTTCTCATAGTTACTTATGTGTAGTTGGGTGAGATGTTGATCATCATTGAAGGAATTTTGGAATTGTTGTTCACCCTTTTCTTGGGATGATCTATGATATGGAGATCCCCTTTATCTCTCATTCGGGATTATTTTACTTGGCATATATAAATATAAATTTGTATCCATAACATAGTATTTGGTTATTCTCTTTCTATGGGTTACAAATACGCATGGGGTATGGCATGGGATTTTCATGTTTAGATTCTCAGGTCTGGATGATGATACTCTCCATATATAGAGAGAAAAGACTCGACGTGTAATCCATATACACACCATATTGAGCCCCTTGTGATTGGAAGAGTTTACTTTCTCTCTTGGTTTAGGTTAACCTACTTTCTGTTCATTTTTTCCCTTTTACTATTTATTCCTATTTTTCCTCTTACTCCCCCCCCCTAGTTTTTAGAGAATCCTACTATGTATGTATCTACTCACCCTCACATGGGAGTTTCCCACATGTTTCATGTCTTATACAGATGTTGGACAGGTCAGATGTGATTATATAGGATCTTAGGGATACATGGTTCCTTGGACTACGTACAGTGGTCGTAGCCTGGGGATCATGAGTTGGGATCTCTCAGCACTTTTACTTTGCTTTCTAATTTTTTCAAGTAGGTACACCTTTCTTGTTGGGTGTGTATTTTTTACACTTTTTACTTTCACTATTACACTACCTTACTCTTTTAATTTCTATAGGTTTTACAAGCATGTTTGATTCCCAAGTATTTTGTATCATTTATTTTGTTCCCCTATACTTTTTCATTGATATAGTTGTGTGTATGTGTGTATAGGTACTTAAGAAAAGCCTCCCCATGTTAGTTATGTCTTCAACACTAGTCTCCATCCCCTGGCCTATGGTGGTGGGGGTGGAGTAGTTGAAGATTGATCCCCATTGGGTCAAGGCATGAAATATTGGTATCAGAGCTGGTTAGATCCTTGGGATGGTTTTTGGAGTACTCCCCTTAAGAGGATTTAGTTGTGATATAGGGAAATAGTGTCAAAGTGTCTTGAGTGCAGATCTTAGGCCAGGGAACCTAATGTTGGTGAGAGAATCTGATATATCCATACATTGTGACTCTAACTACATTCTCATCGACTCGGTATACTGATACATTGGTTGCAAGAAACTTTAGTGCAATCATCATATAGGATTGAGTCTTTGAATGTCATTCTTGAGTTAGATCCTTGTTAAAATATATATTCTCATTTGACAGTGGTATGTCTTGATCACTTTTGAGATGTCTCCATGAAGACATCCATCCAAGTTACCAATTCAGGATCGTGATGATGTTCTGATGAGTAATGAGGCCTCAGTTCAGGGGCCAACATGTGAGGTCCTTCTTAGAGGTGGGAAGGCTGCAGCACATCCACCTATTTAACAATATATAGTAACTTCAGAACATGTTGGGGATGCACTAATTCTTAGTGAATTTTTTTATTTCCATCACTATATTCCACTAAGGTTATAAGATTATCTTCATCCCCAGGTAGTGGAGGATTTGTTGGATTCGATGATTCAATTTTTTAGGCTTATATAGATCTAGACCCATCGAGTGATTGCACTCACAACCACTGCTCTTTATAGAGAATCTATTTGTTCTAGTGCTACCAGAATATGATGCACCCATGATCAATGCGCATTACTAGTTTTGGAAAAATAGATCACTCAGGTTTCTTATTTTTCCAGACTTTCTTCCCAAGTGGTTTTGGTTTGGCCCAATCCTATGGTTTGTAAATACCTCTTGGATGGGACCCAATTAGATGGTGGTCCTCATGGTGAAACTTCTCCTAGGTGACATGGGGCATTTTTAGAGCCATGTGTTTTTGATGTTTGATGTGGATTATAACATGAAATAAATAGGTACACTTCCCCCCCCCCTGAAACATGTTTTGGTTACATGATCTAAAACTGTGCAAGCAATTTAGTGTCGTCCCAAAGCATATAGTATCAAGGTGTGGTGGTTAAGTTCCTTTGACTTGTGTGTATAAGGTCTGGCTAATGTGCTAAGGTGTCAGAGTGATCCCTAGTTGTGGTGATCAGGTGGGTAAGGGAATAGATAGCTATGAGTGGTATGATATTATGACTTTGTGTCATCAAGTGTGGTTTGGAGTAAAACATGTTTCTTCACTGATCTAGTTGAATGTATAGAATAGATTCATAAACCAAATTTCCCTATACATATCCCCTGTTCAAAACCTAGTGATACTAGTGGTGGTATTTTTTATCAACCCTTTTGATGGAGGCTCCTATAGATATTATTAGTGTTCACACATTTTGTGGGACTTGACTTTGTAAGGAGATAGAGATACTCACATGAAATCTTTCTATAGCAGAAGTGGGACCCTATGATGTTTTCCTCGGCATGGACTGGTCTTCTATCATCCATGTCAAATGATTACTATCAGTTAGTATGGTAGTTATTCTAGGTTTTTTGATGGAGTTTTCCTCCTTAATGAGGAGTGGTCCTTAGATGGATTAGGATGAGTTCATTCACATAAGGTTACATTTGATTCAAAAGTTGTCTAGTATTACACTAAAAAAAAGTGGATGTTATGAGCTCTCATCTCACTCCATTAGTGGTGGGGTATGATGACATGCCAGGTTTACCTCCCCATCAGGAGATAGACCTATGTATATACTTACACCAGAGACAACCCAATGTTTGTGCTAGAAAATAAGATGACCCCATGTGGATGTTAGAGCTATTGGTGTGGTTAGAGGTTCTACAGAGATATGGCTTCGTAAGACCAACTGTTTTCACCTAGGCACCCCGATATTGTATTCCTGAGAGGTAGATAGATGCTTGAGGTTTGGTGTGGATAGACATCACCCAAACTAGGAAACTAACTGAAAGGAGTATATACCACTAAGAATAGATGATTTCTTCTACCAGTGGACTAGGGTGAAGTAGTTATCAGAATTTAACTTTATTATAGGTTATCACCATCTCCAGGTTCAAGAGGTAGATGTAACAAGCATGAATTCCTAGAGCTTATACAATTTCTTTGAGTTCATGGTGGTACCCTTTGGCATGTTGAACACCACAGCAGAGTTTGAAAGTATTATGAGATGGATTCTTAACCATTTTGGATCAGTATGTAATAGTATTCTATGATAGTACCCTCATGTAGATGAAGTTAGAGTTGGAATGTGAAAGAAACAAGAGTATGGTGATAGAAGTGTTATTCGAGTGCTTGAGGGACATCCAAGGCATAGAGCAGGGTTTACCCTAGGTGTGATATAAGGTTGGTTTGCATAGGACATTCTGTAGAGGCATCCATTAGTAGGTACATTGGATAAAGTAACAAATTTATTTAATTTATTTGATAACATTAAACCAAATTACTCACAAATGGATACTTTGATGGAAAATATGAGACCACTTTTGAGTTTGGAACATGGATTTTACCCTAAGTGAGACCTAAAGTTGGTCTGCATGGGACATCTGGTAATGGAAGTTGTTGTTGGGTGCATTTAATTAAAATAAATTATTTATTTATTTATGTTTAATTAAATAACCTAAATTTTTTTCCTATATAACTAAAATTCTATGGAAATTTTCCAGGGTTTTCTGCATAACACTGGGATCATTGAGAGGAGGCTCAACCCCTTTTTTTTGGCAAATGGAGACTATAAGATGACTGGTGATTGGATTGAGGTGAATTGATAGGTAATGGATGCACTGGATCACCTTCATCACTAGTATATGCATTCTACTTCAACAAGAAATCCATAATCGAGGTAGGAATCATCATTTGTGGTTTCCACCCTTATGATTAAAATATTGAACATAATCAAATTTGTTTTCTTTTATATTTGTTTAAATTAACAGTCACATGAGCTCGTATACTGAAATAAATTATTCTTTTAATTTATTTATTTTTTATCCCATTTTTCTCACCCTAGTTTCCTTAATACGAAATAATTGACCAATTATTCTTGTCCAAACATGTTTATCACCTTTTTTATTAGAACTTTTCCCCATCATTATTCATGTTCTTTATCATTATACCATGGGGTCCGAATTCGACATTGTGGGGGAAGGTTTGAGTGTGATCGAACCCCATGATTCACTGTGGTAGCACGAATTACACACGATCAATGGTTTGGGGACAAAATGATAAACGAGCACAATGGTTTTTTGTGAATGGAGAAGTTCAATAATATGGGTGCAGGATTGTGATCAGAGGTATTTTTGAATCGGATCATTTATCCTCATTTTCTCAGTTCACATGTGGTGATTATGTTTAGTGTGTTAGGATCGGTTCTAAGCAGATTTTTTTGCTTGGAGTCTCATTGAAGAGGTTGCTCGACGAGAACATGATGGTGAACAAACATGGATCTCTGATTAGATAGTTGGATGTGGTCAACATAACGGGTGTAATTATTATTTTTAATAATAAAAAAAACATTAAAAAATAGATTTTTGTTAATAAAATTAAATATTTTTAATTTAATAAATGAAAAATATTTTTTAAAAAAAATTAATTAACGAAGTTTTTTAAATTTAAAAGAAAAATGATGTTTTTTAAATCAATAGAATCTGAAATGAAGGAGGCGCCTGGGCTCTATGCGCATAGGTTCCAGCATGAGGCTTTTTCCTTATTTAAGTTTTAAAAATATTAATATTGATATTAAAATAAATTAATGTTTTAAATAAAGAAATATTCCAAAGGATAAGGGGATCCATGTGAAAACCCAAATGGGAAGCTCCTCCGTGATCTTGAAACAATGTTTCAAAAAAATATAAAATATTATTTTTTTTTTTCAAACCTTAATTTGGATGTAAATTTTTCATACAATGTCAGAATGATGAATCGTCAGTGGCAACATGACCCTAAAATTGAAATGGACATTTTAAGTTCAATTTTGGATATTTAATTTCGTATCATGGTATAGGACCAAAAAGTTCCTAATAATAACAATATTATTATTATAGAATCTATTATCCAACATATTTTAATCATATAGTGTTGAATTGATGAACCGTATATGAAATTATGACCCTGATAATGAGGTGGAAATGTTAAGACCAATATCTGGTATTTAATTCAGACTCATGGCTCAGGGCCCACGAAGCATCATTCATGCATTATATGGTGAAATGTGACTTTTTCACTGGGTGTTCGATTTGGGAAAGTGAATATCTTATCCCAAATGTTTTTACATGAGTATCATAATGATGTGAACTATTTGGCCATCTAGGGAATTTTGAAAAGGCATATTACTAGAATTACATTTTTTATTCAGACCAATGACTAGCCACATGTGTTCTCTAGGTTTTTGGTCAAGTCACATCATGTAGTACCCTTACACACCATGTAATACTACATGGCCAAAGATCAGTGTGCTTAAATAGACACATATAGGAAGCATAGCGAGACCACATGTTAGGTGTGTCCCTTACATGTCATGTACTCATTTTATGAATCTTTTACCTCTCGTATCTCCTTCATTTGGATTCAAATTTTAGCCTATGAGTAGTATGTCTTGAGTATTTTTCTATGTAGAAAATGATGTTTCCCTTCATTTTTGATTTTGAGATATGATGTGAATTGTTCCAGAAATGACACTTATTGAGGTGATGCTTGATGATGTTAGTGATCAAACTTCTAAGTGGAACTCCTTATTTGATAGGGAATGGGTCCTTGATGACCAGAGTAGAACCCCCTGATGTATTAGGGATCAGGTCTTTGACTTATTAGTGGAACCCCCATATCGGATAGAGTTCGGGTCCTTGATGACTAGAGTGAAACCCCCTATTGTACCATGAATGGGTCCTCGACTCCTGAGTGTAACCCCCTGTTGTAAGAGGGCATGGGTCCTCAACTTCTGAGTAGAACCCCCTATTGTATCAGGGTGTGGGTCCACAACATCGGAATGGAACTTCCCTAATAGATAAGGAGAAGATCCTCAATGACTAGTGTGAACCCCCACCCCCATCACATCAAGGCATAAGTCCTCAACCTATAGAGTGCAACCAACCATAAGCTTGTGTGCAAGTCTTCTATCTACTGAGTGGAACCCCCATATCAGATAGGGTGTGGGTCCTCTTAGCACTAGAGTGGAACCCCTCTGATGTATCATGGTATGGGTCCTCTATAGATACTTACTGAGTGGAAACCCCTAACACACTAGGGTGTGGGTCCTATACTTTTATATTGTATCCCCTTGACTGTGTCGCATAGTGGAGAGGCGTGGAACTTCACATGGTTACTTCTAGGTAGATGTGTGAGATGTTCTGCATATTTAATGAACTTTTTAAACTGTTAGTCACTTTTTCCTTGGGCTAAGCTATGAGATGGAGATCCCCTTTTCTCTTATTTGGGATTCTTTTAATAATAAAATATGTATAAATAAATATATATATCCATACCTTTGCATTTTTTTACTCTCTTGTCATGGGTTGTGAAGACACACAGGGTATGCCATGTGATTTGTATGTTTATCTTATCATGGTTGTATGAGGTTAATCTCCTACTATGGGTTGAAAAGACTCAATGTATAGTCCATCTACACATTGTAGTGAGCCCCTTGTTCTTTGACAATGTTACTTACTCTATTGGTTGGGGTTTAATTTCTTTTTTTCACTATTTACCATTTATTTTCTATTCGTATTCTGTCTCTTATTTATCCTCCTTCAACTTTTAGGGCATCCTACTAGCTATTTATATACTCACCTCTTCATGGGATTTTCTGGTACGTGTCATTTATTACACAAACGATGGATAAGTTACAGATATTTATAGAGGATCTTAGGGATACTTGTTGCCTTGGGCCATGTATGGTGGTTATAGGTTGGGGATCAACAGTTGGGCTCTCTCAGCACTTTTACTTTACATTCTAGTTTTTTTAGTTTGGGATATCTTTCTAGTTTGGCGTGTATTTTTTCCCTTTTTACTTTCAATGTTACACTACCATACTCTTTTACTTTTTAGAGGTTTTACATGCATGGCTATTTCCCTGGTATTTGTCATCTTTTACATTTATTCCTCTACACTTTTCCATCAAGATAGTTGTGTGTGTGTGTGAACAGGTACGTAGGAAAAGGCCACCCCATGTTAGTTATACCTTCTGCTCCAGTCACTAGCCGCTGACCAATAGAGATGGGCTTGGGGTAATATTGGCTCGAACACCCCTGGGACGGATCATGACATAATGAATGATTGTCAATCCATCTATTTAGTATCTTCCTTAAAAAAATTCAATTAAATAATTTTCATCAATATCATTAAGGATCAATCCTTAATGATAATTTTCAACAGTATATAAATTTTATAAAAGTGTGTTTACCTCAACCAAAATATTTTTCAAGAAATATATAATTTAAAATATAAAATAATGGAAATAATATGATTCAACTGAAAATTCATAAAAACCCATTTAAAGTAATTATCTAAATTGAATCATTAGAGATATACTTTTTAAAAAAAGTATTGGTACGTTGATAAGAAAAATAGAACACGAACACATAATAAGTTAAACATAAAATATTTCCTAGAAATAATCGAGTCCCTAAAGATAAATTATGTTTAAAAGAGAATATGAATTTCAAAAATTATTGAAGGTGGGAGTTTTAAAAATAGAACATATTAAACATAAAATGATAATTTTTTTGAAAGAGTTGAAACCTTTTAAATACCAACTTCTAAAATAAATTCCTTAAAAACAAACATTATTATCAAAATATAGTAAATGAAGGGATTTCATGTTCTACAAACCATAATAGGAAATTTCTATAAAAATTTGAAAAATAGAAGTTTTTAAAATACCCCCTTAAACATGAAATAATAATTTTTAAAACTCCTTAGAATAAGATTTGAAATTTAGAACATAGAGTGTTTTTTTGGAAATAAAAAATAAAATTTTATTTTTTAAAAACATTTCCCCTTACAAACTATTAATTTAAAAACTCTCAAAATATCATATTTAATAATAAATTATTAAAACATAGTTTTATTTTCAAAATACCACTAAAAAGGGTACTTTTATTTTCTAGAAATCTTTTCAAGAGTGGAATGTTTTGAATCCATAAAAATATATAACTTTGATACATATTCCCTTAAAAAGGGTTTTATTTGGAAAATATAAGAATTGTTTTTTAAAAATATTTCATCCCTTAAAAGTAAATGCTTATAACATTTTTAATATAGTTTATCATATTTTGAAATAAATTTTCCCTTATACATAAATCATTAGAAAACCTTAAAAAAATTCAAACACACTTCCTTATACCTAAAATTATAAAAAAAATAACAATGAAGTCAAAATATTTGGAAGATATCTCCCTTTTTCCTTTTGATAAAATAAAATAGAGAAAAAAATCTGACTTTATAGAATGAGATTTTGAAATAGTATCCATTAGCTTAATTCATCAACATTAACTTACTGAACACTCATTACAAGAATCCCTATCCAAAGGTAATATCCTAAAACTCACTCTTTATTATCACTGCTCTTCACTCTCACTCTCTCTCTAATTGAAAACTAGTGCATGGTAATTCAGGTGAAGGAGTTTGGCTAGGTTACCTCTTATTGAACACCGGATCCACCTATTACAGCCAACCTATATTACGTTTAGATATATTTTATTTCTAAAGCATTATTTAACTATCTATTCAGATCTGGATGGTAGATAAACAATGACCCTAAAATAAGAATCAATTCAAACACTTTGGTTTTAGGTCCAATATATATTAATGAATCTTTTAATGTATGGACATAATCTATTTCCCCTACTTTAACTTCCTACCTCTATACGACTTCTATACAACTAAAGGAAATGAGAATGCATCCCTCATTCATTTTTATTACTATATTGTGTCAGGGAAGAAAAACAATGAATTAAATTATTATTAATGTTAAGTGAGAAGACTAATTCAATCACACATAATTAAAATACTCAGTTATAACTTTATATTAATATATATCTCCAATCGATATTCAATAACATTTATGACTGGAGGTTGAAGATGTTAATGTGGAAGGATTTATTGTTTACCATTTTATTTCAACTCTTTCATACTTCATCTTGATATTTTCTTCATGAGATCCTCATAAATATCCCACTATCCTAATTCTCAATTTATATATATATATATTCAGATATATATATATATATATATTTACATAGTATGTTGGTAGACCCACAAAAGTGTCATGCACATGGGAGGGAGAAGATAATGAATTGAGCTATAATAATGGATCATGGAACTCCATTTGAACATGCATCATGCGAACCCACTACCATCATATTCCATGTGTGTGTGTGTCCTAGAAATGATCTCTTATAGTGCATGAATACGACAAAGACAATGGTCATTTCAGTTATTATTATAGGCTTATGTGCATTGTTCGACTATCCCTACTAATTTCTGTGAGTTTATCTTTGTTGAAAATTTATATATATATAAATATATATATATATATATATATATATATATATATATATTCATCTCATTGATATACCTCAACAGTGCCTTGAGGGAGAAATACTGAGGCAATGAGTAGTTTTTTAAGTTTTTAAGCATGTACAGTTTTTGAAATGTTGAACAGTGCCATTAAACTCAATCCCACATTAATAATTCACTCCTTCTAACACTTCCTCATATTATAATCTATGAAATATTAGGGAATCGTAGTTATTTGGTTGTAAATTCTCACCATTTTCTCCATGTTCCACCCCACACATGAGAAAATAAATTCCACGTTTTAATTATTTTTTCTGACTCATGCTCACTACATGCCTGAATAGTAATTTCCTTTGGTCATCTCTATAATATTATAGTGCTAAAGTTACTAACCTACGCCTTTGGACCATTTTCCCTAATTTTTTATACCAAATACAAATAAATAATTATAAAATGTTTAATAATGCCATGATGAAAATTTAAAATTATATTAAAATATAATAACCTTCATAAATTTACTAATTTCATTATGAATAATTTATTTACTAAAAATATATAAATATATATATATATATTTGAAAATATAAAGACTTAGATTAAATATTTATGGGATCTAAGTTACACAACTCTAAAGGAAAACTGAAAACCCCAACAAGAAGATCCCTTACATCCCATTAAAGTATCCATGAAATGTGCCGCTCAGTTTCACTCTCTCTTGATAAAGGAGAGAATATAAGAAGAGAATAGAGTTTCTATAGAACTGATCGAATAAAATATAAACCTGATGTTTTGTGGAACACCTACACTGTTCTCTAAAGCATTGATAATAAGTTGAAAATTGAATTCAACAGTAATATTCTTCCCACCATGAGAGATAGTGAAGTCCACCCCACACCACATAACCATTGCTTCATATATAAGGGTTCCAGTAATCCGTAAGTGTGGTATGTCAAGTCATGATCAATAAGCCTGCATGATAATGGATAACAATCTCGAGACCAGCTATTCCATTTCCAACCAGTGTCTTGTTTGTATTGATTTTAAAGACTCCCATAGGGGAAGGTGTCCATTTGGAAGGAGGTTTCTAAACTGAGGATGGAAGACGACCCCCCCCCCCCCTCATCGCTCCACTATGAAATCCAACCTTTCACTCTATTGATCCAAAAATATATCATCATTAACATTTCAATCAAATAGATAATCATTTCTATAGAACCAAATAAACCATGCATAGATTCACAACATCACAATATCCTACACTGGGCATGATCTGAACCAATCCATCACAACAATAATCACATCATTGAGACATATCCACCAATTTTTTTCTTCTTGGTATATGGAGACCAAAACCCAACAATCCAAGTGTGTGAGAAGATCATATGAAACTTCATTTCCCTAGCAGCCTTTCCAAGAGGGCATAAGGCATTCTTCGATAGGTGTTTCTCATCCAAAAGATCATAATTAGAGAAGATACCTCTGAAAAGTTTCCAAAATAGGATTTTTTTTGGTGGGGTTTTAAAATTATAGAGGTTCTCCCATAGTGTAAACCCTATAGTGTCTCCTTGATAGAGAAAATCCTAAAACCTAAGAATAATTAGTAGCAGACAATGTTCTTGAATTTCCATCACAGCTTGTCCAATTCCAAACTAGGAATCACCGGAACCACAATAATATCCTTAAATTCATGAAAATTAAACCAAATATTTAGTTTTTATAAATTCCATCCACTATGGTCATCAACCATAAATTCCCTCACTAAATCATGCTCCAGACTAGGCGCTGGAAAAGAATTAGGATACATGTTGTCCAAATCAGGCAGCCAAGGATCTCTCTAAATGTTAGCATTATTGTTATTGTAAATTTTATAATAGATCCCATGGTTCAATACATCTTCGGAGCCCCAAAAACTTGTCCAAAATAATTTCATCTGAGGTCCCAGACTGGAGGAATGAAATTCAAAATGGGGGAACTTCTTGTTCTTGACAACATTTCCACAAAAAATATCTAGTTCTTATAATAAGTGTAAGACTTTCTTAAACATAAGAGAATTTTTGAAACCTAAGCCCCTAAAACCCATACCATTGAAAACATTGGGTGCATAAATATTCTACCATGCGAGCAAGTGAAAGTTATTCTTTTCAATTTCATGACCCCAAAAAAAGTTAGAAAACACCGAATGGAGTTAGTGAATAAGGAAAATAGGGATCTTGAAAATATATATCATGTAAGGTAGAACCTATTGAGCCACCTCTTGAATAAGAACCTCTTTATTGAACCTATAAAGCTTATTACCCAAACATCCCTAAATTATACTACGAACTTTATCCAAGATAAAGAATAATACTTCTCTTTTATATTACCCAAAGAATAATGGGAGATAAAAATATTTTTTTTATTCATTATAGCAATGTCACAAATAATGATGATAGTGTCTCCCTATTTCACACCCCTACAAAAATACATCTCTTATTTGGTGAAGTTGACATAATAGCCTAAATAATTGGTAAAAGAATCAATAATTTATAGAATCTCCTTTCATTCTCATGGGTTTATATTGAAAAAATTAGGTGGAAATTAGAAAAAAAAATAATTGGGTTGTGGGAATACTAAGAAGACAAACCTTAGCATCGTTAATGAGAATATCCATTGTAGTCTTTGTTAAGTGGTGCAAAAAAACATCAGCATCAAGGATAACTATGTATGGAGAAAGAGGGTCACCCTGCCATATGATTGTGGTTGGTTTGATGTTATTTATGAAGAAACCATTAAATGTGGTGCTGAAGGAAACCGCTTTAATGAAAATAATGATCACACTCATCCATTTTAGAACAAATCACAATTTCCTCATGACCTATTCCAGGAAATCGCATTCCACTATATCATATTTTTCATACCAATTTAGTTTCTAAAATCTCTTTATTTGAGGTAGAATGAGTTTTCATATAATTAATAATTTCCTAAGAAATAATAGAATTATGTTTTATGAGTCTCTTGGTGAAAAAATCACTCGGATTCATATAGATAATAGAAGTGAGAAACTTACTCAGCCAGCGAGAAATAACTTTTGAGAAGATCTTGTGAACCACATTCAATATTCTAATGGGCCTAAAATCAATAATTTAAACTAGGCCTAATACTTTTGGGATAAAAAATTTATGTCAACCTTTTATATACCTATGGATCTATCCCACAAACCACGTACCAGATTTTCAATGTCAAGTCACATAATATGACAAAACCACTTGTAGAATAAGGCATAAAAACCATTCAATTCATTAGCCTTTGGTGAGTTAATTATCTTCAATGTGGGGAATTTTTCCTCCATGGAGATGTCTAACTCAAGTTCCAGTCTCATATCCTTAATAAATTTTGGTTTAATACAACAAAGAAGGTACCCTAGGAAGATACCATCCTCAGATATAAACATATCTCTATAAAAGGACCAGATTAGCTCCTGAATCTCAAGCCCATCCAAAGTGTATCTTATATTCCTATCCTCCAGTTTAGAAATGAAGTTCTTAATTTTTCTAGATTAATCAGTTTGATGAAATTAGATGGTATTTTGATCACCATGTTTGATAAAATCCTCCATTGATCTAATGAACCAAAATATTTCTCTGTCTCTTAAATCCTCAATTAACTCCTTCTATAAACAAACTTCCACCAGCAAGGTGGTATCCGAAATAGGTCCCTCCTAGAATCTCCCAAGGGATTCTTTAGATATAGAAATACTTTTAACTATATTCTTAAAATGTTGGTAGCACTAGATCTTTAGCTTATTAGCCACCCTTTTTCTTTTTTCCAAACATGTCCTTATGAGGAGGTCCAAAAAAAATTGATAATAGCCCAAAAACTATTACTGTAAAGACACATGCCTTAAAATATAAATCCACATGATGGTATTTTTCAAAGGGGAACCACCTGAGACTGGATAAAAAGAGGGAAGTGATTAGATGAAATTGGAGGTAATTGGGAGACTTCATACCTTAGAAACAGCAACATCTAGTCACATTAATCCACAAATTGATCAGTCCTTTCAAAAATTCTAGAGTTCAGGTCATGACCGTAGAACTAGTGGAAAATATCCCCCCCCCCAAGAACCTATGTCCAAGAGACCTGAGTGAAGAGATCATTCAAAAAATTAGATCATAATATAAAAAATTTACCAATATCCTCTTTTCTTCTCATGGTGACAGTGGATTTCCTTGAAGTCCCCATAAAAAATAATAGGGCCTTGATTCATATTCCTGAGATCATTTATAAGTTCCCATGATATTCTCTTGTCAACTGAACTCGGCCATCCCTAGACACTCATGAAGTTCCATTTTGGTTCATGAGGTTGGAAAATTAAAAATTAAAAGTGTTTTTAGAATAAAATAACCACCAAATATTCAAAATAATATCTCTACATGATAAAAATACCACCTTTATGGCCCGTTCATCCAATAGAGAAATTATGCTAAAAGTTAACTTTCAAATTAATCCCTCTCATGGCATGGTTTTGCAACATGGTTTCAGATATAAATACCATATTGGGGACATAACTAGAACTCCATTAATAATTCGTACAAACTAATCATGGGTTGGGAAGCCCTCAACGGTTAAATATGAAGAGTTTCATGGTGCCATGTGGGGATGATCCATGCCAACCTCTACCTCTATAAACTCATTTATTATATCACCCTATGATTGCATTGAAAATTTCTGGGTACTAGAAGGAAATTCCTCCTCCTACCCTCCATGGAGTATTTTATGAATAAAAATCTAATTTTGGATTTGTTATATATTATTACAATTCTTATACCTCTACTTCCATATATTTTGTAATTTCAATTTAGATGTAACCACACCAGAAGGAAACCCTTCCTGGTCTAGAATAGAAATAAATGAGATGGGGATTCCTAGTATTACCTCCTCCCTCAACAAAGTGGCATCAATACCCCCCACCCCCACCCACCCCACCCCCCCCCCCCCCCCCCACCATGTCTGGAACCATACACTAGGCTAGGAATTCCTCTGTTCCCTTCAGCACATTCGGCTAAAGGTTAAATAATCAAAAGTTTGTAAGAGTTCCTATATTCTAATGAAACCAGTCATTATGAAAATTGTGCATGAAGGTCGTATAGTTATCCAATGAGTGGTTTCTATCCTCTATATCATATATGTCATCGTCTAGAGGTCCAAAATCCACTAACCCATAGAAGAAATGGTGATGGGTTAAAGTGATCGAATCCCTCAAATGATAATTGGGCAGACTACTTAGTTTATGGGAGAAGGACTACAGACCCACTGATATTATCACAGCCTTATAAGTAAAAGTATCATAGTCTGGGAATCTGTTATGATTTTCCCTAGCCTTCAATTTTTTACCATATGAAGTGGGTTATCCACCAAAATGTTTCTCTCTAATCCAAGGTCTTTATAGCAATGTAATTCACCCCTCGGAATCATATTTTTCATTTAATGGTCCTTTACCACATTACAAATGATTTCGTAGAAGAAACAGATGGAGGGAATCTTTTTAAATTAGAATGAAACCCATATATTAGAGTCTGAGCATTTCCAGAATAAACCCTACATAAGTGGTTTTTTGATGTCCACCACATCCCTAATTCACTCTATAGTGCCCCACTAAATCATATATAATATATCTCATTCCATAAACTCCATGATGGTATTACCAATCCCATTAATAACTTTCTTGTTACATACCATAAAAGGGATACCATTCACTTAAATCAAGAAAGGGAAGTGAGAGAAATACATCTTAATGATATTAAACCTATTAGAAATGTTCTTAATGACAATGAAGTGATTATCAAATGACCAGGAATGATCATTCAATACTTAAATCTTATCATATTACCTAAAAAATAAAATATAATCATCCTTGGTTTGATTTCCCTAATAGATACCCCCTCTACAAATATCTATATTAACTATATCATATTCCTCAAGGCTTTCATGTTATAGGATATACTACATGTGAACTTCCCTATAATTAAAAGGTAGATATGATTTTGAATATTTTTGTTCTCCAAAATTCTAACTTTGATCTTGCATTTTTTCCAATCGGTAAGCTAGATCTTATCACATAATTTTAGAAGTTCCTATTCCATGGATATGATGAGAAGGATGATAAACCTATGAACGAGTCCCCAGATCATCCCAATGGAGAAAACCCTAATTGTTATACCATCAGAACAGTCAAAATCTTGATATTGCAGACTAAGACAGTCCACGAGCACAAATACACTCTGACATGGTTCTCAAGAAACACTAGGAACCCACCTTTTAGTGACGAGAGGACTTTAGTTGAATAAATATATATATATACCCCTTCATTAAGAATAAAATTTTGAAAAT
Source organism: Viscum album (assembly GCA_963277665.1). NCBI lineage: Eukaryota > Viridiplantae > Streptophyta > Magnoliopsida > Santalales > Viscaceae > Viscum > Viscum album. The sequence goes on from OY728151.1 coordinate 1,833,878,109, forward strand.
CCATTAGCTACTTAAAATTTTTAGAAATTAAATCTAGTTATATTAAAAAGTTATCAATATCTTTATTAATTATAATTACTATAATTTATTATTTTCTACTATCACTTATTAACATATTTTCTATATTTTGAATATCCATTCATATCAATATTAACCATATTCCATTTCTATAATTTATTAAAAAAAATCAAATTTGTTATAATATCATTATATTCATTTCAAATACCTTAAATATTATATTACTATCTCAATTTATAATTTTCATTTAATTAAAATTAACAATTAATTTATTTCAAACCAATATAATCCTCTTTATAATTATCTTATACATTATATTCATTAATTTTTTTTTTTAATATTTCATTATAATTTTTTATATTTCTATAAAAGTATATTTTAAATTAATGACTTATGATAAATATAATATAAGTATTAATAATAGTTTTATTTATATAATATACTTTTAATTATAATTAAATTATTATTTAATTTACTATAATGCCTATATTTTTAAATATTGAATTACTATAAAATAATTCTATATTTATCATTTACTATCCAAATTACTATTAATTTATTTATTTTCCCTAAGTTTAATAACATCTCTTTAAGTAAATACTAATATGGTTTAAATTATCTATTTGGAAATACAAACATGCTAAGAATAACCTCATGTCTAATAAATGAATATTCATATTATTGTATAGAAAAAAATACTAATATAGTTAGAGTAGTATTTATTATCATGAAATGAATTAATTTTTTGTAAAAAATATGGTTTTTATGGTGATAAAAATTTACTTTTTAAAATATACATAATGATAGAATATATCAAATCTTTTTTAGTTGTGGAATGAGCAATAAAATAAAAATTTATTTTAAAAAATCATACTGAAATATCAGGTCTTTACATTATTCCCCCTAACTAAAATGTGTCCTCATAATTTTAATATCAATAATTATTGAAAACATATGAGTTTTTTATTAATAATATAATTCTTGAGTTACATGCCTTACTATCATCGGTAAGACCCATTTTTCAACCGTATAATATATTTAGATTTGAATTTTTCACTTCCATTCATTCCAAATTATAAACCTAAATGGTTTTTAAAAACATACCAATAATTGCATAATATTTGTGATCATGTTCTCAATATAATAATAAAACCAAAATGGTTATTAATAAACACATTAATTTAGAAAATCAAAAATATGTGTCTTATCCATTAATAATTTATTTCAATCCAAAACACCCTGAATCACCTTACAATACAATCAAAAAATCCTAAAAATTCTACAAAATGATTATTTAGATCACATGGTTTCTCTAAAATTAATTTTCCAAAAACACCTAAATTCACATAAAATTCTAAAATTTAAATCCTGACAATAATATAACTCTTATCCTTAACAAAAATCATCATAATCTACAAATTTATCTAATCCTTTATCTTACAGAAACTATGACACCCCAAACCTACACTCCCATGTTCCATGATGAAAATATTAAAAAATCTTCCTTTTTAATTATTTAAAAATTAATTCAAACTAGAAGAAGTGACCCAAATTTATCAATATAAAATTACAACTTCATATCAAAATAATGAGTCACTATATTCCTAAAGATATTTTAATGTTTAGAGTTTTATATAATTATTAACTCTATTAAATTTCAATAACATACTATTTCATTTTCAAATATGAATTTTTCTCCCATTAATGAAAAATACTCAAATAAAATAATATATTCACGCGTTATAATTTAGAATTGACCCAAGGATAGCTCGTACTCATCAACAATACTTATGAAAACCATTTTTTTGAAAACGTAGGCTGAGCACAAAAAGAACAATAAGTATTTTTAGAAGAAAAAAACTAATTGAAATTATTTTAAAAACATTTAACAAATTTCATTAAAACAAAATACCTGAGATTATTAAAAAAAATTAATAAAATTACCCTTTAAAATCAAAAGGTTTTTTATGAAAATAATTTCCAAAATTAATAATTTCGAAAATTACTTTGAGAAGACATAAAATTCCAAAAACCATTTTCATTAAAAAAAATAAACATTTAAAAATACATATTTTAGAAATCAAGAATCACCTATTAGAAAACCAACTTTCAATATTGAAAAATATAAAAATATTTCCATTTTTTGTTTAATGATGTTCAATAGTCTCAAAATAAATTCTTGAGGGCACTTGAAATATTTAAGGGCTATATAGGGCCCACCTGTAAATTTTTTGACAAATCCCCTTAAGGTTTTGGTTCTCTACCCATTCCTCATCATCATTTACAATTCCCAAGTTCCATGTTTATAATTTAACATTTTTATCACCTTTCTGTTCTCATCATAACTCTATTAAACCATTTATTTTTTGAAATATTATAGAATCAATATATAAAGAAAATTAATGGGGATAAAATATATAAAAATGCATGGCTAGCTCAACCAAAATATTCTTCTATAAATATGTAATTTAAAACATGAAATAAAGGGAAAAATTATGTAACTGAAAATTCATGGATTTTTTTAAGAATGAATATAAATTGAATCATAAGTGATATGATTTTCAAAAAAATCATGGAACATAAATGAAGAATTTAATATCTCATTACCTTATTTTAGGTATTCATTATCCCTTGTTTTAATATTCTTTTGGTTGGGTATTGTCTTAAGGGTGTTTTTATGTAAAATTTGGAAAAATTTAGAACCCCAATGGGTTGCGTACAGTTGGAACATGGTTAGAGAAAACCATGGGGTTTGGCCCAAAAAATCATGCATCCTACTGTGAGCCACTAGAAGGGGGTATATGGTTTATCCAAATAGTTCATCCAACCCCTCCAAACCATGTCATCACCTAAGAGAAACTATGCACCCTATCAACAGGGGTGCATGGTTAGAGTGCACGCTTTTTCTAACCATGAATCCCTACTCAAAAAATGTGTGTGTGATTTTTAATTCACCCTAAAAAATTATTAAAATCATGAAACCTTTCTGTTTAACCCATAATCATCATATTTAAACCCTAACTTGAAACCTTGGTCTTTGAATGATCTTAAGTGGTAATTTATTATCTTAAAACCACTTTTCTTTGCTGATTAAAGTGTAATTGATCTCATTGTATCTCCTACATGTATGTAGATATCCTATCATGTGGTTCTTTAAAATTACACTTTCTACTCTATTTATATTTTAATAGTTCATTATGTTATTCATGGATCTAAGATATATTTTCTTGTATCTTGATTATAGGTTGTGTTTCATGATATCATTTGCCTCTTTCTTCATTTTTCATCCTATTGAGGGTGTTAACTTTGAATGTGTGATTAAATTTAGGTCATTTCATATTTCTTTTCCCGGTGATTGAAACTTAAATTTTCATGATTGAAATGAAATGAGATTTAAATTGACCTAAAAACCATGATTTGAAAGTATCTGATTTGTGATTTTAAATGGAATGTAATTTTTCAAAAAACCTAATTTAAATGGAATTTCAATGTGAGGAGGATTTTAGGAAAATTAAGGATTGATTTTGAAATTGATTTTTCAATTTATTTGATATTGAACCCTAATAAAAATTCCATCAAGTGAAAAATTATTTGTAATGGAATAAATTGATGAAAACCTCTATTTTTTTTGAAATGATAAATTTGTGTTGAAATCTAGAATCTAAGTAATTGTAATTTGAACTGATTTGAAATGTTTGATTTTAACATGTTTGATTGATTGATTGTTCAAAGCACCTGTTATTCTGGGTAGTTAGTGGTAACTGAGACACGCAATCTAGGATTTTGACTCCCTAGAAATGGATTGACGGTGAAAACTATTATTAAAAAATTGTATCATGAATAACTAAGTGGGTTCCCTTTTGGGGGTGTAGATGGCCCATGAGGATTCCCATATTGGGGTGTAGATTGATTTGGGGGTGCACAGCTATCTTGATCTAAGATCATTATTGAGATATATAAGGATCATATTACCCAAATTAATACATCAAAGGGATTTTGTACATGGTGATATGATTTTTCATCTTGATTATAAATTTTAATGATTATTAAAATGTTTTATTAATGAAAACTTTTTTATATAAGTGTTTTATAGAAAATGTTTATTTAAGGAGATTTTTCTATATATTCCATATCTTTTATTTTGAAATAATTTCTTGGTTTAAAATATGTGAATGATGTACCATGCCTTATTTAATTAAAATGAAGAAAAATTTGTTTAACTGTTATGGAAGTTATTATTGAACACTTGGTGAGTCTCTTATGAGATTAATAGCTCACACTCTACCTTTTCCTTTGAGAATTTTTAAACTTTCTTATGCTAGGTCTGATCAAAGGGAAATCACCACTTGGTGGTGGTGGATGTTCTTGATCCCTGGGACTATATAGTGATGATGTTGATTAGTGGATTAGTTTTCCACTTGTTACACATGATATTTTGAGACTTTTTATGGTTGATGTAGTTGTTTCCTTTGGGATTTTTATCTATATGTTTATGTTTTTTTTCATGTTTATTTCTGGTACTTCTCCTTTTAGAGTGTTAGGAATAATGTCTTGTATCTATAATATTATATTTTTTGTGGAATATTCAATCCATCTTTGATATTTTATGATTCCAAGTGTTATTATCCAACCCATGGGGATCTTTAATGAACTTTGGGATATGTTAGTACTAGATCGGGTATCAAGATACTAGGTTATGTTATCTAGTTTGTGAAAAAGTGTAATCAAAGGTTTGGGTTAAGAATATTTACTTGATATTAATATATGGTGTGGGATGTATTTATGGGAGTTAGGAGGTAGTTTTAAGTGAGTTTTTAGGAATATCTCACTGTAACGAGCCTTAAATTTCCATGGGTGTTTGGGAAAATTTTCTTAGTGGAATTCATTGATCTAATTCTAATCATTTCCCTGCCTTTGATCTGAGTATGTTGAAATACCATTCTTAATTTTTTTTCTCAATAGAATTGATACTCCAGTATCTTTGATATTTATAACCTTTCTAATATTTATTTAATATTTTTTTGATCTTGTGTAGAATCATGCATTTGATAAAATATGTGAATACGCCCCATGAGGAAGCTACTGGTGAACCACAACAAACAAATCCTCTAGTGAACTAGAATCTTTTTGAGATAGTGTTTTATGATGTACAAGCTCCAAGAAAAGTACTCTAACTTATTCTCATTTAGGATTCGATATTCGAACTTTGATGGGATGAATCTCATGATCCTGATCAAGAGTTTCTTCACTAAAATCCACCTTATTTCCAAGGATCTAAAAATCCTCAAGAGGATGAGTAATGGTTGATAAATTTAGATATTATTTTTGAGTTCTTGGAAATACCCAAATATATTAAGATAAAATGTGATACCTTTAATCTAAAAGGTCCTAATAAGAGATGGTTGGATTTAATGGTGAAAGTGAAAAAGAATTATTCCTTAGAATAGAAAGACTCTGGGTTTATTTTTAGTAATCAGTTTTATGCAGAATCTTTGGTCTTGGAGAAATTCATGGAGTTTCCCAAACTCCAATAGGGTGACATGATCATGAATAAGAATGAAAACTACTTTACTGGTATTTTTTAGTTTTCTACTAACGTGGTTACTAATGAAAATTTGATGGCATGAATATTTAAATTGTGATTTGATCTCACATTTGATCTTAGGTTTTCATACTGAAGCTACCTTATTATGTAGATGTGTTGGATAGGGTGTTGATGGTTGAGAATGACCTGGATAGGATGTCAGAGTTGATGGGAATTCCTTTTTCTCTTATTGGAAGTTTTATGAGTTCCTTTAAAATAATTAGGAACCATGATGAGTCTCATGGTGATTCGATATAGTAGGCATCTTCCAAACCACCTTTAGTTCCATGAAGAGGCCCATTAACTTGATTTCAGTGTATCAAAGTTGGGAATTCAAGATGTGTGTATACTGAGGCACCAAATATCTATATTTGATATGGTCACACATGAAACCTTAAAAATTTCTTCCACTTATTTTCTACTGTTCATAGTGGCACAGTCTCATCATCTCTAGAAAGTATAATGGTGTAATCAGATGCTTCAATATCTAATGGGTTTCAACCATTGACATCTAGAATGAAGCTTCTTCACATAGTGGAAGAGTTTCCATAAGAATATGATAAAGTTCTAGTGATTTTTAGAGGTATCATCACTATAAATTCGTCTTTAATGACTACTTTATTTGATACTTGTACATCTAAATCATTTATATCGACTCATTTTGTCAACTTGCTAAATCTTCCTATAGAGATTTTCTCTATGGGATAGATATTACTTCGCCCCTCGGAATGATGAGAGGGTAAGGTCTCCATTGTCCTATATGTGTTTTATACTTATCAGTGATTGTGCTTACATATAATTTTCTAGTTCTAAACATGAAACCTCTTGACTTTATCCTCAAGATTGATTTTTTGATTTCTAAAAAGGCCCAGATTGACTGCTATCTTTGAACGGTCTCCTTTACTGCACCTAATGGGGTATGTCATGTCTTTCAAGGAGAATGGGACTCGAGGTTGAGTAGAGTCATAACATCTTTTGTAGAGCTAGGAAAGCAAATATTAGTGATTTCTTTTGACTTGGAGTGGGAATTTTTTATTGATAATCTCCCTATTGTCGTTTTCAAGTTTCCCAACATATTTCTTTCTAATTTCTCTTGTCTACCACCAATGATTACATCTCCTCTCTATAAAAATTGAATCTCCTCTCTTTTATCACATTATACTTCTGAATTTATCCATCTTCCAATAACTAATTCATCCCACTATTATCATATTTTGGTGTTAAACATTCATGAACCCATAGGTTAGTCATCTAAAAACGCCATAACTTCCTTACCCTAAAAGGTTAAATTTCTTTCATTATAATTTTAGTTGATGTCTAAAAACCCTAAAATATCTTTCTTGTCTCTACCTATCTGTGAATCCTTCATAAACATTTCACCATTTTTTAATAGAAAGTATTATGTTTCTATCATACATCTATACATAATCTTATTACTAATGTATTTTTTCTACAGGTAATCCTTTAAACTACTGTGTCGTGGGAAATTATACCACCTCACCTAGTTAAATGTATGATTTGTACTTATTACATTACATGACAATTACTTTTTGAGATAACATTATTTGAATTATTTTTTATCTAAACTGTATTATTTTCTGAAATGTATGTCTTTTCATATTTTAATTATGTATTATCATTTATAGTGATGAAGATATTTGAAATATATATATAATTTCAACTTTCTTTGGGTTATTGGTATCATTTTTTAATTTTAAGTTAATTTCAATATTATGCACAAAAAAATTTTATAAAAAATGTTCTCTAAAGTTACTATTCTCATTTTAAAAATGTATTTGGGTGAAATTAATAAGATTTTTAAATAATATTAACCCTATTTTCTATTGTAGGTGATAAATTATTTAAAAAGATTATTATTTCAAGCCTTTTTAACAAACATGTATGCACTCCTTTTCATTATCTATCATTTTTTTATATTATAATTCAATGTGTGTATGTTGTATGATTTGTACTGATTACATTACACACCATATACTTTTTGAAATAATATTATTTATATTATTTTTCATATAATATTTTTATTCATTAATGAAATGTTTATATTTTAATATTTTAAATATTTATTTTTATTTGTGGTAATGAAGATATTCTAAAATATTCTTATTTCATCAATTTTTGTGTTTCTGGTATCAATTTTTTTATTTTCTTTCAATTTCAACACTATGAGTTGTGTAGTTTTATAAATAATGATCTTTTTATTGTTATTAATTTATACACTATTAATTCTATACTCTACATATTTTCATAGTTAAATAGTACACTTTTTTCAATTTCCTATATGATACTAATCCATTTTACTATTCTATTCTTCCATTTTATCTAATTTCATCTGGTATATTTCAATGTCTCATATATGGTAACTTCTCAAAAATAATTTTTTTATCAAACATAAAACTTCTTTATGAATGATTTTTCATAATATATCTAGGTGTTTTATGATTTAATTTTCGGTTATCTCTAGTTAATACTGAATCATAGTTAATCAAAAATTGATTTCCTCCGTTTTTCATAGTGACTTATTTAATCAAACATATTGTTATAAACAGTGAATATTCAAAATGTTATATCAATGAAAAATTTCTTGTGAAATTTAAATTTAGATATTTCTTCATAATACCACTAATAGAAAACTGTGTTTATCCAATGATAGGGTTTTAACAGTGCTCGCTAAAAGTGTTGTTAAAACCCCCTTTCTCGGTGCTAGAAAAAGTATTATTAAAATGAGTCTTTAACAGTTATTTTTTTAGCGATATTAAAGGGGTTATTTAATATTTCTAAAAATAAGAACTGTTAAAGGGGTACCTTTATTATCACTTTTAAAAAAGAACTGATAAAGAACCACCTCTCCCCTTTCATCACTAGTAAAAAAAGTGCTGATAAAATGGGCATTTATCAGTGCTTCTAAAAAATACTGATAAAAGGGTGCACTTTATCATACAATTTTTAGAATCACTGGTAAACACCCCACCCCCCACCCCCCCTATATTGAAAATTTTTTACTAAGACAAATAAAGGTTATATTAAAAATTTATATATATATATATATATATATATATATATATATATATCATTAACGGACACCCATAGTAGATGTTTTGGCCATTTGGAGGCCTTTTGGGCCTTTTGGCCTCAATAGAAGTGATCAAGGGTTTGAGTGGGTCACCAAGGTTTAGATCTCATTGGAATCATTAATGTGATATTTTATAGATGAAAAATGGACACCCAACTCAGAATTTATGGTTTTTGAATGTAAAAACCCCTAAAACACTAAAACCCATAAAAGGATCATAACTTTCGATCTGAAATTCCATTTTAGATCCACAAATAGTAAAATATAATCTTATGAAATGAGATAAAACTGTGTTATATTCATATTGTGTGAAAACTAAAGTAATAAAAGTTATTACAATTTCAAAAAAGTCAAAAATTAAACTCGAACTTCAAACCGCTATAACATTTAGTTCGGGTGTCTGTTTGTTCTCTACAACATATCAAATTGAATCTTATGATGATTTATACACTATTTAGGCAAGGACCAGATCTTTGATCATTATCCCTCTATTTACCCCAAAAAGTCCTAGAAGGCCAACGAAACATAGTTTTTAGTCATCGACCTCGATTTCATAAAGTTCAAATAGCGAAAACTTTCGATCTCGGGGTCTGGTTGGCCTGTACAACATATCATATCTAAGATCATTTCATGATATTTGATTTGACTAGTTTTGGAGGTAAAATGGAATTCCTAATTAGAAGTTATGGTCATTTTAATGTTTTAGGGATTTAAGGGTTTTCAGAGTTTCTTGATGTTTTTATGTGTTTTAAGGGGTTTTAGAGTTAATAACCATTTAAAAAAATATTTATTAATATGTATTTAAATAAATATATATATATATATATAAATATATATATAAATATATATACAAAAAAATATAAAAAAATATATATAAATATATAGATATATCATAAAATGTAAAGCAAAGTAGTATAGGGTAGTGGAAAAGGAGCTGGTGTATAAGTTGGAGGTCCCATGTTCAAAACTCATTGGAGGCATGGGTGTGTATCACTCATAAAGGGGGTGGGGTTATGGGTAAGCATTGATAAAGGGGGTGGGGTGTGGGAAAAAAATTATACCTTTATCAGTGGGGCCTTTATGAGTGCTTTTTTAGTTCTATTAAAGGGGTCCATTAATAGTGCTAAAAAAGTGCTGATAAAGGTAGCCTTTAATAGCACTAAAAAAGCACTGATGAAGGCCCCATTTATCAGAACTTTTTTAGCACTGATTAATGGGGCCTCTATCATCTCTTTTACAAGCGTTGTTAAAGATAACCCTTTAACATATCTTGTATTATTAGTGTTTCTATATCACTGATAAAGCCCTTTTACTAGCACTATTAAATTTCTGATTTGTGGTAGTGTGCTAAGATAAATCTATATATATTATTCAAGAAGTCATCAAAATTGATGAATGAGGGATATTTATGATCCTCCCTTAATAGATCTTCCAAAATACTTCATTTATCCTATCTCAAATATACTTCCCTAATGATTAATGTCCCTTTAACAACCCAAATTAAACTTTCTCCTTCCACCTCTATAAATGATTGTTGTATTTTTATGTGGTTGATCCATCTCCTCTTCTTTCTAGACATGTTTTGTAATGAATATCCTTTTTATTTTTCTTTTCTATAAAGGTTTCATGAAATACATGTGTCTTATGCACTCCTTTAATAAATGGATCTTCTCTAATACTTCTTCATGGATTCTAAGGATAATTTTGGATCACCCAACATGTCTCATATCATCCCTATATTATTCCTCATTGTTCTACACAGACCAATATTCTCTTTAGATATATTATATCCTGAATGGTGAGATCAAACTTTCTATTTTTTTCACAATCACTATCGTTGATTTCCTAAGTTTCCTTTGAGATGGTTCAATCCCATGTAGTTATTGTGTAGGAATTTCCAAATCATTACTAGAATGATGAGTGTTATATGCAACTACATTATCAATTTTTTATACATTTTCAATTTATTTATAAAGATTTATTAATCTAAATACACAATTATAGATAATAACATCACCTTTAAGAAACTCCATCAAATCATTTGGCTTGTGTATTCTAGTAAACTTCAACCTAGTGCTTGACCATTGAACTAATAATCATGGAAGAATACATATGAAAATATCACAGCCACTATGAAAACCACTGGTATACACTTTTTGGCCTGTTTATTTCTTAGTACACACTGCTTATCCCGAATTAGAAAGCATGGTACATGGAATATGTATTTCCCAATACATATTACCTGGGCTCTGATTCAATCACAACCTCCTATTTTATTTTGAATTACTCTACTTGTCCAATATATATATACACACACACATATCTATATATATATATATATCACATTCCATACTTTTAATACACACTTCTTGGCCTCTGTACAGGCATCATTGTGCACACTACTTGGCCTATGTATATAACTATACTATAACCCATTTCTTGACCAACAAAATTTGAAATAATGGTAGTCTACAACAGTGGTGTCTCCCACTAAAATCTTCACTGACATATAAAAAATACCCAAAATTCCTTGAATCATGGTAAAATTAGTTAATTATTTTCCTTACCTAATACTAGTTTAATATCCAGTAAGGGGTTGAACCCATATAAAAGTAAAATTGTATATTTGTGTGACCAAAGTAAGCAACAAACTCTCAAGAAAATTTAACAAAGAAAACATGAAATTGATGATGTGAATTTAAGTGCAAAGAACAAACACAATTGGAATAGGTGATTCACAAATGAGCAAAAAATAATTGGGAAAAAAATAAATAATGATGGAAGAGATTGGGAATTCAATTGGATCATTTTGAAAATATTTTCCCTCATTCAATATTTGAGAAATTTATTGGGATAGAAAGAAATGAGTTTAATTGACTTTGAAAGTTATTCAACATGTGTTTGATTTAATGTGATGGTTTCTCAACTAAAAACTCTTTCATCTACTCAATGATGCAATAAAAAATAATTATAATTAATTTTTAATTGATCATAATGTGCTTCTCTAAAATTTTATTAAATATTTGTTAATAAATTTTTATTTAATTCTATAAAATAAAATTTTCATTTTTCATTGACATCATGAAAATTTTAATTTAAGAGAGAGACAAAATATAGTAAATAAAGCATGAATGAAGTAATATATTTTACTAACACAACCAATTTCTCGAAATAATTCTTAGACAAAAATAATTTTTGATTTCAAAAAAAACAATAAATTTCATTAGAAGAAGAAATAAGAGAAAAGAAGGAGTGAAATATTTTTTATGGAAGAACTTCACTTCTAGATCTAACTCCCGTCACCTTATCTATTCTCTAATTATTTTGTTCTCTCTCACCGTCTCTTCTTCTTGTTTGCGAATCTATTCCTCAAAAAAATCCAATTCCCAGAGTTCTACTTTTATTCTTTTTTCCAACCCCCCACATATTATACCACCTCACTTTCAAAATTGAAAATTCTATCGTCATTGATATTTTTTAACCATTAAGGCCTTTGGTCACTTCCCATCTCATATTAAAAAAACATCTCCAATAAATTTTTCCACTTGAACAGGCTGAAAATGATTAATTTTTTAGTAAAAAATCCATCTGTCAATTTATTATATGGCCTACACTATTTTGAATTTCCAAACTGAGATAGATTACTATGTATATCTCATGCTTCAGTCTCGCTTGACTGGTGAGTTCATTCTTCTTCCGTGATGGAGCCTAAAAATAAGAAAGGGAATTCACTTAAGGGTGATGAAATTTCTCTTACACATACTATAATTTACCTTATGCTTATGACACATTAAATTATCTTTTAATAATTTCTCTGGTGTCCAACACTAAAATTTATCTTACAGTCTCTTACGGAAATTATTTTACCCATAATCTACTTGATTTAAATTCTCTTCCACGAATTTCAACAACAATTTCTCTTATACAGAATAAAAATCTTCTCATGTTTCCCCTAAAAATAAAAATTATATATTCTATGTAAATAATTAAATTGAATTCAAAATTTAAATTGAATTCAAGAAGAAAAATATATGAATCTATAAAATTAAATATAATCATTAATTTTTTCCATAAAATAGGATTTACAAATTTGAAACATGGAACTTGAACATTAAAAATCGGTCATCTGAATTACATCAAAAACATATTTCAATTAAGTCATTAATAATAAACAAAAATTATTCCCATAATAAATATTAAAAATTAAAACAAGGAACATTTGAAGTAAATTTCCTTAAACTATAGACATGCAAACAACATTGAGAATATAATTTCAAACTATATTTCACAAAATATACCGGAAAATTGGTTCTTGGGATATATAAATTTAAATCAAAAAAACCATGAATAATTAAAGTAATAGATTTAATCAATTGTTCGATAAATTATATTTCCCATCACAAAATGATAAACGACTAACTATTAATCAATTAAGAACTTTTGAGACACAAAATCATCAAATTTTCATAAGAATGGTGTGGAAAAACATATTAAAATAGAGGCACATCAAATTACACCACACATAAGATATTTCTTTTCTACAAGCAATCAATTAGTCATGTTCAGTAGAAAACAATAAATCTCAAGCATGAAACACTAAAATTCAACAAAAAAACTAATTTTCCAATGAATTTCTCCATAGAGTCTATAAAGTAAAATAATGTGATTTCCCTCCTAAAATTGAATGGTTTTAGAGAATATTGGTTTCCCATTTTACAAAAATGATTGAAATTGAATATTTTGAAAAAAACACTTCAATTTATATCCAACTAGAACATACAAACTTCACTTTGTCTCATGGTGACCCAAGTCACATAATTACAATGAGATTAATTAGATGTAATTGAATGAATGGGTGAGAATAATAATTAAAATAATGAATAATTAAACCATCAATGAGTTAAAATAAAAATGAAAAAGGTTCATCATGGATTAGGATTTTAATTTCATATCCCATTTAGATACATATTATATTTTTTTAATTTAATCCAAAATATTCAATGCTAATGATAGTTGTAAAACATACTCCAGAATTTTTACTAAAAGAAATTTCTTTCAAAAGATAAATAAAAATGGTAAATTCAATTAAATACATGGGGTAAATGATATTAACCTCCTAATTATGGAATCAAATCTTTTAATCTAATGAAATATTTTCACCCACTACTAATGAAGATAAAATCATTAAAATATCTAATTTTGATAAAATAATAGGGTTTTTTGAGGTGTTTTAAAAAAAAGTACATCATAGTAAATTTATAACTCCTCACCCCCAATTAAAACCAAACATAGTCCTTAGTATTGAATCTCTAAGTGGATAAAAAAATTTAAGAGATTTTTAACTAAAAATAATATACCATTTCAGTGGTTCAATAACATTCTTTAAGGGGTTCTGATAAAGTTTACAAAAATCCATTGAAAAAACAAAAAACAATTACAAAGAATCAAAAATATTTCCAATAATCATCACTTAACTTCTTCAATGAACTTAAAAAAATCTGAAGAGTTCATGATAAAATTTAATTTCTAAAATTATATTTAAATGAGCACAAAGAACAACATTCTATGTCAAAATAGTAGAAACAATTTTTTAAAGATGGTCAGAATTTAAAATTTAAAATTTAAAATAATTAATTCCTTGAATAAAGAGATTTCATCATTAAAATACATTCAAAACAACTTCCTTACTTACATTTGGTGATATATGATAGATTACCATAATTAATCTCCTACATCATTGTAAAAGATTAACATTTGGTTCAAATAGATTAAACGTAAAAAAATTCAAAACCATTAGTAGAGTTTAAAAGGGTTTGGATCAGGTTTCTTTGGCATGAAAATCCTTCCCTTGACATGAAAACAATGGTTTTATTTCTTCAGTGAGTTTCATAGTATCAAGCTCAATCATCAAACATCTGAAAAATAAAAAATTTAAGGATACATAGAAGTAACAACTTTATTCATATTCAAAAACAAATAAAGAAATATAAAGAACCATGGGTTAACTACCATGGATCACTGAATTTACAGTCTTTAGTTAGACTCAAGTCAAGTATAATATTTTAATACAGAAATGGCACCCAATCCTTTGGTTTCATCCAAAAGTAATTCTCATCCCTTTGATCATTGACTAATAAAGTCCAATCATCCTCTCCAATTAACTCCAAATCCCCATTGATATGAACTCTCAAGATGGTGAAGGGTCCAGTCCATTTGTTCTTGAGCTTCCCTGGGAAAATATTTGACTTCAAATTAAAATTCAAGACCCTTTGACCAAAACAAAAAGTCCTTATTTTAAATAATGGAGTAATGAAAAATATTTTTTTTCTTTCTTTATAAATCTCAACATTCTCATAAGTCTATCTAAAATTTTCATATAATTCACTCAACTCTAAAAATATTCTTTCACCAACAAACTTACAATCATAATTTAATTCCTTAATAGGTAAAGAATACTTATTATGAAACTCTATAAGAAAACTACACATCTTACCCAAGAGAATTCTATAAGGATACATCCCTATAGGAGTCTCATAAGAAATCATCTAAGCCAAAAAAGACTCATCCAACTTAACAGACTAATCATTGTTGGAATTAGACCCAGTTTCTATAATATTTGTTTCAATTCCCTGTTCTATATATATGTTTCCCCTAATTAATATGGGTTGTTGGTGGAATTAGTTATATGAAAACGATCATATTTTTTCATCAATGATTTAAATTTAAAATTCCTAAATATTGAAGCATTGTCTGTAATGAATTAATTGGGCACACCAAATCTAGAGATAATAATTTTTAATAAAATTACCAATACTAATAGATATATTTTATTAAGTGTCACTTACTCTACCAACTTTGAGACATACTCTAAAGAAAAAAGAGGATGTACTTATTCCCATAGGAAGATAGAATTGGTCCCATAAATTCTAACCCCCATGCGTTAAATATTAAACCTCTAAAATCCCTTTCAGAGGAAATTCTTCCTTCCTTCTAATATTTCCTAACCTCTAACATATATCAGAGCCCACAACAAGGATTATAGCATCATTGAACAAATTTGTCATGTAAAAAACAACATTCAATACTTTCTAAATTATATTTTATCCCCCATCACTACTATAAAATATTATTTTAACAGCGCTATAATAGGTCTTTATCAGTGATTAAAAAACATTGAAAACCAGAGCATGGTTAAAACCTCGAAGCCTTTAATAGTTCTTTTTTAGAACTAATAAAGGAATTACTGTTGAAGGGGTAAAATTATATTTTTTTCAAATATCCATGATCCTAAACCTTTTATCATCACTTCCATGACACCTCTAACAATTTTCTCCCAACATTTATTAGGGATTTTCATCTCGCCACCCCTTTTATTAGCATCTTGAGAATTTCCAGCCTCATACACACCCACCTGGATTTCAACCTTGAACCTCTTCTTCGAAGATAGAAAGCCTTTACCACTACATCATGTTGTTTTTTTGTCACTTTATTGATTTTTCTATTTATTTATATACATATTTACATATATATTTATATATATATTTACATATATATTTTTATTCATATAATTATATAATTATTTTTAAATACATTTATAAAATATATTTTTGTGTGTGATATATATATATATACTTATATTTATTTAAATATATTATATATTATATTCATTTACATATACTAAAATATAATATATATATATATATATATATATCTGTGTTTATTAATACACATATATATGTATATATAAAAATTATAAATATATTTTTATAAAGTAAAAAATGGTTAAATATTGTTTTAAATACATTTTTATAATATTCATTCAATAACATATATTAGAATATACATTTTTATGTAAATATGTTTATATATGTATTTATATGAGTGATTTATTATAGGTAAATATAAAAACATGCAAATATTTAATTATAAATAAAATTATGTTATTTAAAATGATAAAATTTCAAAACCATATTATTAATATTAATTTAATTCCTAGGAATAAATTCATTCTCCCCCAAAAAAAGGCAATAAAACTCCCTTAAATGTGGCTGAAAATCTATCGAATGTTAAAAAAATGGGGTACCCCGATGAAAAACATAGTTTTGGAATCCTTTTTAGAATTTTTTGCCTTAAAAAATGTGACATAGGATTAATTATGTCACTGAGAGCATAAATCTCATTACAGGCTTCGATTTGATATGTTGTAGAGCCAAAATAGACACCTAGAACAAAATTTATGGAATTTTGAATTTCAAGTTATATTTTCAACTTATTTAAGATCTTTTATTATTTTATTGATTTTTTTTATCTTCAAATTGATATTAAATGGATATTAATATGTAATAATTAGAAAATTATTAATTATAAATATTTTTTTAATTATTTTATAATCCATTTTCACTAAATATATTATATATTAAGTGTAAATGCCAATTTACCTTATCTAAAACAAATTTTAAAAAGTATTATATTTATATCAATATAAATATATTAATATATTAATATATTATTTTTAATGAAATATAATTTTTTTAAGTATAACCTTATTAGTGCTACCAAAAAAGAGCACTGATAAATGGGGTCTTTATTAGTGCTTCTAAAAAAGTGCTGATAACCCCCCCACCCACCCACCCTCTTTATTAGTTCTTTTTTTAGTAATGTTAAATACCCCATTTAATAGTGCTAAAAACCCTATTAAATACTACCTTTAACAGTGATTTTTTAGCACTAATAAAGGGGGTCTTTAACATTGCTTTTAACTAGTTCTAGATAAACCCAGTTTTATAGTATTGCATGATGTATACCCCAAGGTGAATAGTTAAAACTCGCAATAATAGGAACCATCTCCTACTTAGGAACAAATATCCTAAGGATACCATCGACACATCTCTAGAAAATAAAAGGATTATCTAAAAAGGTAGTACTTCATCTCAGAAATGAATACTTTCATTTTGTTTTATGTAAGGTTTCTAAGTATGAAACCTATATAATAGAAACTGGTATAACATTTAAACAAATAATATTTCATCAATGAAAGAGAAAAATGTTTCTTATTATGAAAAAAAAGAACTAATCTCTTTTGGTTGATCAGTTTGGGAAACATTCAACCTAGAAAAATGGTTAGTAGAAACATTTTCTAAGTCTCTCTTATCCTTTATCTCTAGATAAAATTCTTAAAGATGAAACATCCACCTCATATGTCTAGGTTTGGATTATTTATTTTCAAGAAAATATTTAAGGGAATAAATAGTTTTTGAAGTTATAACTTTAGACCATATCAAATAAAACTTAATCCTATCAAGAGAAAACATGAAAGTGTCTAAATTCCTTTCAGTTATAGAATATTTATTTTCAACATCATCAAAAAAATTACAGGTACAGTAAATCACATGAAACTTCCCCTTTTTCTATTCCCTAAAATTTCCCCTAAAATTACATTTCTATCATAACACATTACCTCAAAAGAAAACATTCAATTAGAGACATAAATAATTGTTGAATATGTGAGATTCTATTTGATAATAATAAATGATACTAAAAACTTTTCATCAAGCCCAATTGGTGTGTCCTTGACTAACAGAGTGAAAAGGTCCTTGTGATTTTTGATAAATCCTTGATAAAACACTAGTAGAAACTAATTTTCCCTAAGAAACTTATAATTCCTTTAACATTTTATAGAGGAGGAAGTTTTTGAAAGACTTTCATTTTATCCTCATCCACCTCTATTCCTCTATTGGAAACCGTTTGAACTAATATTATACCCTCATTAAATATTAACTAACATTTCTCCCAATTCAATACAAGATTAGTTTCCTAGAACCTCTCCAAAATATTTTTTATATTTTTATGATAGTTTTCATAATTTCTCCCAATAATTGAAATATAATCCAGGATCACTTTAGTGATTCTCTAAATCATATCATAAAATATTTCCATCATACATCATTGAAAGGTATTCAGAGATCCACACAATCTAGAGGTCATTCATTGGTAGAAAAATGTCCTAAGGGGGTATGTCAAAGTATTTTTTTCAGATCTTTTAGAGATATAAGATTCTAGTTGTAACCAAAATAGACATGCAGAAAAAAGAAAAATTCATTTCCATCCATCCCCTCAAGCATTTGATCCAAAAAGGGAATTGTAAAGTGGTATTATATTGTGGATTAATTTAGCTTCGTATAATCAATATGGACTCCCCAACTGGTTGATTTTCTAACTCCCACAACTAGTGTTTTCAGCTTTTGTGATGGGTATGATACGATGGACTACCACTATTATAATTCATTAGAAATGAGATTCCATTGAAAAAAACCTATTATTGTAAACATCATCATAAATATAATTATTTTTTATGACCCATATTGAATAATCCATAGGAAATGTTTAAAAATTAATAGTGATGGGCCATTGGGAAAAAATTTATTTAAGATGGACTATAAAATTCTTCGAAAATAAGCCTAAAAATATTTAAACAATGTAATTGTGATACATTAATAAATTCATCACAATTACTTAAATAAAAAAATTGAAAAAAATTAGAAAAAATGGAACAAAATTTAATTACAATAAAAATATGCATAGAATTATTTCACTATTTTACACAAAAAAATGTTTATCAGACCATAATACATAATAGTAATAAAACAATTGAGCATCTATTTGTATTAGGTGAAGGAGGATCACTCAAGGTGTTAGGGGGAGGAAACTTAATACCAACACCACATCGCAATTGTCGTGTATACTCCAATATCTACTTATCTATCTGATATTGCTACTTACGCTACTCTTCCCTCTCTCCATGTTTGTTGAATCATCTCATCTTGATCTCTTAACATCTCTTAATTGTTATTGTTTTTTCATTCAAATAATTTTTATAATGTTTTTCATAAAAAAAATTCTTATAAAAAACATGTTGTTAAAATGTTTTCTTTAAATTGATTTTATCCTCATTTTTATAAAACAATCATTTTCTATTTATTTAATTTGATATATATATATATATATTACAAAATTTCTTAATCAAATATAAATACATCAAATATATTTTTACATGTCTTTTAAATAAATATAAATATCAAATATATATATACATACATAGATACATATATATATATATATATCAAAAACCGAACACATTTTTTTAAATGTTTATATATGTATATTTACATGTTAATATATATATATTAAATGATTTCCTAATAAAATATATATACATAAAATATATTTTTACATGTTTTTTAAACAAATATAAATATAAAATCTATATATACATACATGCATACATACATACATATTTATATATCTAAGACCTAAAATGTTTTTTTTAACATTTATATATGTATATTCATAGTCTTCTTAATTAAATATGTATACATAAAATATATTTTTACTTGTTTTTTTAACAAATATACATATCAAATCAATACGTACCTACATATATATATATCAAAAAAATTACATGTTATTTTAAATATTTATATGTGTATATTAACATGCTAATATAGATATAGATATATATATTTATATATATTATAGGATTTATTAATCAAATATATATCCTTAAAATTAATTTTTACACATTTTTTTAAACAAATATACATATCAAATTTGTATATACATGTATATGTGTGTGTGTGTGTGTGTGTATCAAAAACCTGGCACATTTTTTAAAACATTTACATATGTATATTCACATGTTAATATATATATATATCCAAACATTTAAAAAATATATTCACTTGTTTTAAATAAATGAAAACCAATTATAATATAACAATCAAACATTGATTAACATCATGTCCACAATCCAAGAATTATCATAATTCATCAAAAATTATATCACCTTAAGCATGAAATAAAATTGACCAATAAAATAGTTTTATATAAACTCTGAAAAAATTTATATAAATATTAGACATCCCTATAAATATTTTCCATGGAAATCATTTTTCTAAAAATAACATAAAATACTAAACTTATAGTAACCCAAAATACCAAATTGAAAAAATAACTTTAATATAAATGTTACACATTGATGAAAATACCACAAATAAATTGGAATCAACCCATGTGGAGACAGTGGACACACAAATATGGAATAATAAACTTTCAGTAACCCTAAATATAAAATAAACATTAAAAATTGGGTAAATTTTTTAACCAATGGTTTGAAGAAGATAATTTCTACAAGATTGGATAGGAAATTTCAAAAATAATGAAATAAGAGAGAAGTGGAGTCCATACTTGGATCCCAACATGACTCTTCTTCCACAGATATCCATTCAGGTTCGATCTGTTTACTCAAACTCGGGTGGTGTCATTAATTGTGGAATTAGGTCTTGTTTTCATATTGAACTTGCTTATTTTATTATTATAACATTAATTTTTTAGATAATACATTCACGAAAAAATATTTGTTTTATTTTATTTTACTCAAATTAACTCTACTAAATATGTCCATTTACATTGAGCCTATGACTTCCGGCTTGGCCTTCGGCCGACCTATTCCTTGGGGTTATACGTACAACCCATGTTTCTATAGAATTTACACCATAGAAATATGTTACACATTTATCCCTAGTTGTTGATTCATCCTTCCACCTTAGTGATCCTCATCATCTACCTATTTTTCTACACTCATTTGCAATTTTGGATTTTTGTTCAGTGTGGATGTATGGTACTCAATGGTTAGTAGAGTGTTTTTAAGGTACTTGTAATTGTCAATGGAATTAGTCACCCCTATCACTCTACCTCTTACTACATTTAGTTAGTTTGTCTTCTCCCTAGTTTTCTCTCTTTTATCTAGTGAAAAATATCTATTTTCCCAACCATTAGTCTACTTCATATGAGATCCTATCATAACCTATTTTCCTTATCAACTTCATCTTGTATCCCATTTATGGTGGAGGTAATTTCCCTTCCTTTGGAATATGTGTTTCCATTAGAGACCAATCCAAAAGAACAAATAGAATTCTGAATCCTTGGATCCAAGTATTATAGGATTCATTGTTCTAGAAGCTTCAAATCTAGATCATTGGAGAGTCATCCACTCTAGTCTGTAATTATTTCAATTTTTATTAACAAATTTAGTCTTTTGTACTTCAACTTATTTCTCGTTTCTATTTTACTAGATCATGTATTCTATTTTCTTTGATCTTAATAAGATGAAGGAGTTTGTGGTTTTATTTTAATGTATGTAGGTCCCAAAAGGGGATGAATCATGTGAATCCTAGTGTTCTTTATTTCTTTATTTATTTCTTGCATCTTGAATGTTTAGTTTCTATTGATTTAGACTTTTATAAACAAAATCCCCAATTTTGGTCCTATTAGGATTATGTGTTTTTCTACAACTAGTGTACCCTTACCCCTCACAAAGTGGTATCAAAGCTATATTGGTTCTATTTTGTTATCGAATATGTTTCTTGCTTTCAATATTTCTTTCAAAATTAATTTCCTCATTTCTATCTCATCTCAATTTTCCTCTTTTATCTTCTATATTTGATTAACACCACCACACCAACCATAATTCCTTTTAATTTTAAACCAATTTGGATAAAAATTTATATCATATGATATCGTTTTGTTCTTGGGGGTGTACGCTTAACATTATTCATAATAACTTGGTATAAAATCATTTGGGTAAACATGTCAACATGTAGGTATGAAATCGAGAAATTTGATGGTGAAAATGAATTTAATTTATAGAAAATTATGGTGAGATATTTTCTAGTGAAGTAAGGATTAATTTATTCTCTATACGGGCCTAAGAAACCAATTAAAACTACATCTAAAAATGGCCATACTTCCACTAAATATCAATATGTTCCCCCTAATGTCATGGTTAAGGAACATGGTTCTCTACTTCATTAATTATGACATAAATTTCTTAGGGAGGTTTCCTATGAATCTTCTTCTCATGGTATATGTATTAAACAATAAAAATAATACATGAAAGGTTCTTTAATTGGCAGGATTTATAAGAAACACCTAATGTTTAAATTTAAAATGAAACATGGTAATTAAATTAAATCCCATTTATATGAATTTAACAAATTTGTGTTAGATATATCTAACATAAATGTATCCACCTATAATGCAGTTCAAGCAATGATCCTTCTAATTTATAAAGATTATGCTAATAGAAATTATCTAGAAAAATGATGTATGTCTATGACTCCTAAACCCTTGAAGAGGTTAAATCTTCCCTTATCTATAATAAATTTCATTCAAATCCAATAAGAAATAGTGAGATAGATAGTTTGTTTACCAGGGGTACACCACTCTCTAAGGGTAAAAAAGAAATAATTTAATAAGGATAAAGTCGAGAAGGATAAGAAACCCAAACCTATGTCTAATTTTTGGGAAATAAAAATGGTTTTATTTCATTGTGGTAAACTCAGGAACAATAACCCCAAGTGTAGTAAGCTTAAATAAGAACTCAAAACCAAATAGTCCACTGACCAGTCCCTTATAGTAAACACTGGTTGTGACATAGTCAAAGTGTTGAATGTTTCCAGCCATGAATTTAACAATGAGTGGATCCTTAACTTAGGTTTCTCATTCCACATGTGTCTTTTTAGAGATTCATTCCTATAATTGGTATAAAGAGTATAAGGAGATGTCCTTCTAGAAAAAAAATTCTTGTAAAGTAGAGGGAAGAGAATATATTAACTTTATGACCAGTACATTAGCACTTTTCTTGATGTTAGGTGGGTTCCCAAATTCCGTAGGAACTTGATTTCCTTAGTAATACTTTACCAAAAGGGGTATACCATTATATCCTAATTAGGTATCCTTAAAGTCTCAAAAGGTTTTAGAACTATCATAAAGGGTTCTATCATTAAGGGGGTGTATGTATTGAATGGAAAGATATATTTAAGATAGTGGTGTAGTTTATATACCCCTAATAATGATAATACTATATTATGGAATAAGTGATTGGGGAATGTGATCTTTAAAGATCTAGAAGAGCTCAAAAAATAAGTATTTTTCATTGACATCACACCAAGAAACCTTCCATTTTTTAAATATTGTGTTATGGGTATGGCTAAGAGATTCACCTTTA
Source organism: Viscum album (assembly GCA_963277665.1). Classification (NCBI taxonomy): domain Eukaryota; kingdom Viridiplantae; phylum Streptophyta; class Magnoliopsida; order Santalales; family Viscaceae; genus Viscum; species Viscum album. The sequence goes on from OY728151.1 coordinate 1,833,901,866, forward strand.
TTGGTCCAAATTTAAAGATGATTACCCCTTAGAGTATATACATTATGACCTATAGGGACCAACTAAGACTACCTCCCATGGTGGAGGTTATTATTTTGTCACCCTTATAGATGAATTCTCAAGAAATTTGTGGGTTTATGTTATAAAAAAATCTGATTAGTTTTAAACCATTAAAACTTGGAAAAGCCTAGTTGAAAATAAGGTTGGGAAAAACATTAAAATAATGAGAATAGAAAATGGCCTAGAGTAACTATCCACTGAATTTATTCAATTATGTGAATTTGAGGGTAACATATTGTTAGGGAAACCCCCCAATAGAATGTTATAGCTAAAATAATGAATATAGCCATATTAGAGAGAGTTTGAATCATGATTTTCTAATCGAGTCAATCTATATATTTTGGAGACGAGCTTACCACTAAGTAATTTTACCTCCTTAATAGTTTTCCTTCCACTTGGAATCATTTCCAAACCCTGGAATAATTGTTGAATGGTAAGACACCCTCATATAGTTACTTAAGAGTCATTGATTACACTTCTTATGATCATCTAAAAACTGATAATCTTGAGCATCATGCTTTTAAATGTACATTTTTGGGATATCTCAATGGTGTAAAAAATTATAGAATTTGGGTAGATAAACCCAGTGACCAAATAATTATCATTAGTAGAGATGTATTGTTCTATTATTCATGCTCTACCAAAACTAAATCTATCACACCTGATAATAGTGACCCATCCACTGATGAGGCTGAAGAAACCAAGCCTCCACCTCGATTTAAGGATTCTATACAACCTCCTCCACCTGATCCTTAGCCTATGACCCGAGATAATTCAAGATCCATTTATAATTCAGAATTAAAATTTGGACCTCTAGAAAATAATGTAGACTATCAGTTAACCTGAGATAGGGTTCGCAGGGCCCTAGGCCTCTTACTTGGTTTATCTAATATGATATAGCCTTGTATGCCTTCCATATTTCCCATGATCTTATTGATGATGATATTAAAACCTATAAGAAATAACTTAATGAAAAATACTCAAAATAATTGGTCTTTTTTATGAATGGAGAAATGAATTCCTAAAGAAAAAATAAAACTTGGTCTATTATAGGTAAAACATACAATTCTAAATTAATTAGTTGTAAGGGGATTTATAAAAGGAATGAAGACAACAATGTTGGAAATAAAATTAAATTAAATTCAATATTATTTGTTAATGTATTCCTTTAAAGATAAGGAATACACTATTTTGAAATTTTTTCACCAATTTTTAAGAAATCTTCAAAAAGGATACTGCTTACTTTTGTTTCTTATAGTGAACTTCACATTGAACAACATGGTGTAAAAACTACCTTCTATCATGGTGATTTAAATTAAAAACATTATATTAATCCTCCTAATGGTGACTCTAAATAACTCAAATCTAACCAATTTTTCCTCTTAAATAAATATTTGTATTATTTAAAACGATCCTCAAGGAAACGGTTTAAAAAATATGATTATTTTATGCTTGATAACCATTTCACTAGGATCCAATATAATTCTAGAGTATATTTTAAAATAATTAAAAATAATAATTATTTACCTACTATTGTATTTTGATGATATGAACATAATTTCTAATAACATGAGTCTCATTACTACTATAAAATATCAATTAAAAGTCATGTTTGAAATAACGGGCCCAGGTGCAGCTAAACAAGTTCTAGGTGTTGAAATAATTAGAATTAGTCCAAATAAACTACTATATTTATCACAGTATTATTATTCTTTAAATATTTTCAAAATATACCTATTTTAATATCTCAAACATATTAGTGTGCCATTTGGAAAACACATTAAATTTTCATTGACACAAGCACCTACAACTGGTGATGATGTTCAATTTATGTATAAAATCCCCTATGCTAAAATAGTTGGTAGTATAATTTATTCCATGATTTGAACTAGGCCTAACATTACCTTTGAAATATACACCCTTATCATATTTATGGCCAATCCATGGAAGCTACATTGGAATGCCCCTAAATGGCCACTTTGGAATTTTTATTATAGTACTAATTTTTCTTTGTGTCGTGGTAAAAATGTGGATACTTATGAATTAATAGATGGATATGTATATTTTTACATTGAAAGTAATATTAACACTAGAAAATAATTTAATGGTTATGATTTCACTAGTTTTGAAGGACCAATTTTCAGGAAATGTAACATGTAGTATGTGGTTTCCCTTTCAACCATAGAATCATAATACATAACCTTGACTGAAGCTGTTAATGAGGCCATATGGATAAATGGTTTTTCTGGTGAACTCAACCATTATAATTATGATGTTAATTTTTATAGTGATATCCAATTTTCCTTGCATTTTTCTAAGAATTTACTATTCCATGGAAAATTTGAACACATAGACAATAGATTAATTTTTATTAGAGATATTATAGAATATGGAACCGTGTGTTTCAATAAGATAAACATTGTTGATAACCCAACTGATAATTTGGAAATTAAAGTTGTTTCTTTTATAAAGACAACATATGTTATGGTATGACACATTTAAATAATGGTATTTATGTATTAAATTATAAAAAATAAGTGTTGTAAATAGATAATGAATCATTTTCACCTGAATTGTATAACACTCAACCATGGCATCACCATCTTTGTCATGTAAATAAGAATAATTTGGAAATATATATTAAGATGTTTATTTATACCCTTTTAAACTAAAACCACTTGAAATATTTCATGCTTGTATAAAAGTAAAAATTAACAAACCACCATTCAGTGGACAGAGTGAAAGGGCCACAAAGATTATAGGATTGGTATACACTGATGTGTGTGGACCATTTCCAGTAGAAACTATAGGTGTGTATTCTTACTTCATAACTTTTATTGATGACTTGAGTAAATATGGATATGTCTAATAGATGTGGTATAAGTCTAATTCCTTTGAAAAATTCAAATAATTCATGAATTAATTGTATAATCAACTTGTAAATAAGACAAAGAAGCTTCGATCAGATCAAGGTGGTGATAATCTGAACAAAGATTTTATCAAACTTTTATGGTAATTTGGGATTCTATCTCAACTCACTCCACCTTAAATGTCATAGTGTAATTATGTTAGTGAAAGGAGTTATTGTACCTTATTATACATGGTAAGGTCTATGATGAGTCATTCAGATCTTCTGTTATCCTTTCGGGGATACGCATTACAAACTGAGGCATACACACTAAAACTAGTACCAACTATAGCAGTAAATGGATTTCCCTTTGAGTTATGGAGTGGAATGAAACCCTTTTTGTCACATACATGTGTATGGGATTGCAAGGTGTTTTTAAGGCCTTATCAGGAAACAAACAAGAACCTTGAGGAACAATGTGTATCTTTAGAGGGTATCCTAAAGAAACAAAGGGATACTACTTATACAACCACTTAGAAAATAAGGTGATTTTCATAAGACATAATGGATATCTTAAGAGGGATAACATCCTCAAAAAGGATAGTGGGAGAAAGATTGTATTTGATGAAGTTGATGCTCAAGATACAAAAGAGTCAGTATAGGAATACATTCCATAGGTCCTCATGGAATAAGTAGTTTCTAAAACATAAGTACTATATAGGATCACTAGAGAGGTAAGAGAACAAGAGAGATATGGTTTTCTAGTCACTGAATATGGTGAATCATTATGGGTTGATAATGATGAACCTCGCTCCTAAAAAGAGGTAGTAGAGATCTAAAAAGCAACAAGATATAAAAAAAACATGAATTCGTAAATGGATTCCATGTATCAAAATCAAGTTTGGGTTTTGTTTGATGCATGAGTTGATGTAAATCCTATAGGTTGAAAATGTGTATTCAATAGAAAACTAGACATGGATGGTAAAGTAAATGCCTATAATGAAAGTTTTGTGGGTAAAGGGTTTAAATAGAGTTGATGAATTGACTATGATGAAACCTTTTCACATGTTTCCATGTTTAAATCCATTAGAATTATACTTACTATAGAAGCTTACCATGACTAGGAAATTTGGTATATGGGTGTCAAAACTACTTTCCTTAATGGGAACCTTCAGGAAGATGTCTATATGACATAACCAAAAAGGTTTGTGACTCTGTGTGATTCCAAAAAGATTTTAAAGTTGCAGATATCCATTTATGGATTGAAGTAAGCACTAGGTCATGGAATATTAAATTTAATGAAGCAATAAAAGAATTAAGAATGAATGTGATCCATGTGTTTATAAGTGGTTTAGTGGTAATGTGGTCTTTATCCTATTAATATATTTTGATGAAATATTACTTATTGGAAAAGACATACTAGTATTATATCCTATTAGAGACAAGTTAAAAAATGGTTCTAGATGAAGGACATAAGAGAATCAGTCTATATTGTATAGATCAAGATCATTCATGATAGATCCAAGAGGATACTTAGATTAAGTAAAATCACGCACATTGGCTAGATACTAAAGAGATTTATTATGGAATTGTCCAAGAGGGGATCAGTAATAGTTTCATGTAGTATATATATTTCTAAGAAAATGTTTCCTCAAACATAATAATAGAAATAGGGAATGAGTAAGATCCCATACGCTTTAGTGAGAGGATAAATCATGTATGACATGTTATATATTAGACCTGATGTTTCCTCTTCATTGAGTATGGTAGGTAGATATCAATAAGATCAAGTAGAACAACATTAGTCTTCTATTAAGGTTATCCTCAAGTATCTAAGAATAACTAAGGATATGTTCCTGGTGTATAGATAAGATGATGAACTGGTCATCATGGGTTATATTTATGCTATTTTTCAAACATATAAGAATTATTTGAAGTGAAAGTCAAGATATGATTTCTATGTCAATATAGGAGCTCTGAGCTAGAAGAGTTCAAAGTATCTAATTGTCACTAATTCTACAGTGGATTCCAAGTATATAGTGGCTTCTGATGCATCCATGGAAACCATTTAGATATGAAACATTTTCCAATATTTAATGTGGTATCTAATATTAAATACCCTATAACATTTTATTGTGATAATACATTTTAATTATTAAAAAAGGATCCAAGGTCCCACCAATAGATAAAGAACATACTCAATAAGTATCAACTCTTGAGGGATATTTCTCAAAGGGGTAAAATTACAGTAAACATAGTTCTTGTGTAACGAAAATGTGGTGGACCCCTTGAAAAAAGGCCTATCTCAGCAGAAACAAGAGTATCATGTGAGAGATATCAAACTGAAGATTGTTAGAAATTAGATCTAGTTCAAGTGGGATTCTATTAGATTTGGTTCCCTAGAACCAACTTCTCTATACTTTATAATAACATGTATTAATTATTTTTAATATTAATAAACTCCTTATCACATCATTATTTTTCTTCTTCATTACATAGTATATGATAATTCCTTAAGAGTAGTTATCGTAATGAAAGGTCATAGTAGTTCCCCGCTATGATGATAACCTAGAAGTGTCATGACAATATTCTAAAATATATATTCTATAATTGTATGGAAGCATTTGAGGGGTGAAAATGATAAAGTCTATCATGGGTGGAGACTATATGACTTTGAGGCACATTTTCAAGGTATACATCCTTAGTAATATACAATATAGGATATTATGAGAATGATACCCACTTGTAAGAAATCCACATTTATATGTGTCATTGGATGTTCCTATCTATGTATGTGTGTATTGATCCTTATAATTTAAGATTATTATTAATGAGTATTATAATTTTCATACTTTTATGTATTGATAAAAACTATGATTATATATGTTCCTGGTGAGGTAGGATACATTGGGTGCATCGCAAAGAATATTTCATTAATGAATAATGAGAGAAAGGATTTTTCTCTTATATTATTTACTGGAAGTTTATATCTTATCCCCTTTTATGGAAATTATATAGCCTAAATAAATCCATATCCATGGTGTTCGATAGGCATGTTCAATTTCTGGAAATTCAAAGAAGGTTACATCAATCACATAGGTTTATGGAACCAACATGCAACCTGGTTGATTAAAGATATTGCAATAAAGGGATTATATTACAGATTAAGAATCCATATGAGGTATTATGTCATTTTGGAATTAACTTATTTCTCTATGGGTTCCTTGGCGTGTTGTTAGACACTAACCTTAGACTTTAGTTTGCTTCACCTAATTCCAATGAAAAAGTGGCCTAGAGGGTCACACACTAAGTATATCAAGAATATCAGTTAAATGATATATTATTATTTATTATTTAAAATTTTGAATAAATATAATTACCACAAGTGGTTTGATAATTATTCTTGTTTTCTTGATAAAATATATTTTATCACCAAATATTCAATGGAATATTATCTGAGCATAATATTTAATAAAAATTTATTTTCAATTTAGTGAATATAATATTTATTTATTTATTAGAGAAAAATTTAGTAACATTTATCGATTAAATAAATATTCATTATTAAAGGATAGAAAAATATGATGGAGGAATGGCAGACTGAGTTTAATGGTTCGGTGAGAAATAATATATATTAAAAATTATTTGAATAAATAATATTTAATTTAATTCACAATTTTATCACAAGTTAAGAAATAATATTATTATAGTTATTATTATATACATGGGGCTCTATAAGGATTAAAGAAATAATAAAGGGCCCATGTGAAATTATTATTTTCTAACTCTATGAGTATATAAACCCAATTATATGATTTTCTTAAGGAAGCCAATTCATTTGTATTGTGCACAACGAGATATAAAGAGAATCCTCTCAATGTTCTAGAGAGAATTTTATCCCAGAATTCTCTTAATAATAGAGAGATATCCTCCTCCACCACTGTTCTCAAGTCTATAGAGATCAAACAGAACCCTTCCATGAAGCAGTTCTCAGGGAAATCAAAGGCGAATGATGCAAGCATTAGGATCTACCATGCTAGCACCCAGAGATTCCTATTGTGATGTTAATAGGTTCAAAGAACACATGTGTATCACCAACAGAGGGGATATATTCTTGATTATTATGATGAAATAGTGGTATAAAATAGATATTTTTTCAATCTATTAATGAAGAAATAATTTCTCATAAGGTAATTCTTTAATTTCTTAAATTAATTATAAATAATATGTGATGATCCTATGATTTGGTTCTTATATTTATAAATTTTATATATTATTTCATTCAATTCCGTTGATCGTGACATTTATAATCATGTAAATCTTATATTAATCGTTGATCATGACAAAAATAAATGTTGTCCATGCCCCATTTGAGGCTTAGATTGTACCTGAAACCCTCAATAAATTCTCCATAATATATGGAATCCACTCAAAAACTAATTCCATCCTTTATTGCCTTTATTCACTTTTTTCAATTATTTTTCCTTTTAAATGAAAATTAGAACAGAAGTATACAAGTTATTTTTAGTATTGTTTTCCAGAAATCCAAATTTTGGAATTTTAAAATTTTTATATCTAGGTTCAACCAGATTGTATTTCTGATCAATTTTAGGTTATTTATTAACTTTATGGTCAGTTTATAAACCAATAATAGTTTTAATACCCATTAAATAATCCCTTTTATTCACTTAATTATTTCTAATAAGTTTACCATTTTTTTTATTATTCATCCTCTAGCCAATTGATTCATTTCTAATTCAATATTTTTTATTCATGCATCATATTGAGATTTATCTGAATCAAATTGAGATTTTTCTTTGTCAAATTTAATTTGTAATATTTCATATGTTGAATCCATTTTTCATATAATTTGTTCCATTTTATAAAAACTTTGACCCCAATAATTTCATTGTGTATTATAATACTTTCACCTTGGTTGATTTTCGAAATTTTTTCTAGGCTGTTGTTAGAATCCAAGGGGAAGAATAGGTCCAAAGATCCCTTTTTCTTTCCATGAGGTATTTTTATGATTCTTATAACATTGAATGTATTTACTTGAGAAAGTATCATCCCTTGGTTACATTATAGTTCCAAAACTAGAGTAAGTTTTATTTTTACGTTGTTGGGTAGCAATATCAATGTTTGGGAAATGATTATGTAAATGAATTATCATTCCATAAAGGTGAAATTATTCCCTAAATATATTTTTAATATTACATTTATAGAAACTGTATGTTTTTACTTATTCTTGTGGGATAAATTTGGTATCCTTTCTAACAATGGTTCTTCTTTTAGAAAATTTATTTTGTGAATTTTGTGTAAGTGTATTAAAAAAATTAACTCTTCAGTAGTTTTATCACTATAATCTCCTTATAGGGACAGATAAAATAATGTTTACTGATAAGGGGAGATAATATTTTAAAATATTTCCATAAGTAATTGTGGAGTTCACTAGTGATTATGATATTATCAAAGTTTACCTCTAAACTTATCATAAACTGCATGGAATAACTCACCCACATCTTTTTAAAAATCCAGTGATTTTATATTTGATTTCACCTATCATTTTTATTGGACAAATTTTAATTACAAAGGCATTAAAAAATTGATCCCATTTATTAAAAAACTTCCTCATCCATTTGTTGATACCATGACCTAGAATTTCCTTTAATATAGAATGAGAAAACTCTAAGTTTTAATTCCTCCTCACTAAACACTCTTAATGCTAGTTGTTTCACCACACAATAAATGTACCTACTATTTTCAAATTAGTGTTCATTAGTTATACCATAATATGATATAATTATAGAAAAATTCCTTTATTATTTCCTGATTTCAAGACCAAGGGTTTTTTCAAATAAAAGATGGATCACTAGACACTTTTGGGACTTAAAAATCCCTATGAAAAACTCTCTCATTCAACTCATTTCTAGGTTGAGTTTGATTGTTCTTTACATTTATATTATTATTCAAATTTTCTTAATGATATTAAATTATAGATTTTCCTTTTTTTACTTTTTAAGATCAATTAAGTTTTTGTTAGTTTCTGTGATGAAAGGCTCTATATTTTCACAAGATGACCTAGTGAACATACAAAAAATATTTTTTTAGAACTTTTTAAAATATTTTTTCCTTAAATTTTGTGTTTTAAACCAAGAAATTTTTGATAATTTTATCAATACTTGGCTACACATTCCCACCCTAGAAATAGTGACTAAATATTGACTTATAATTCAATTAATAAGAGAAAAATTAGTAATTTATTTTACTCACCTAACACTAGCACAGTGGTAAGTAAGGGTTGAACCCCTATAAAAGGAAAATCATATACATGTGTGACCAAAGTAAGAAAAAAATCTCAAGAAAAAATAAGAAATATAGAAATCAATTATTAATTTGAAATTATGTTTAAAGAAAAAAATTGGAATAGGTGATTGATAGATGAACCAGAAGGAGGTAGGCAACAAAGAAATAATGATTGAAGAGATAGGGAGCTTGATTGGGGATTGAAGAGATAGGGAACTTAATTGGAAAATTATGAAAATAATTTCCTTTATTCATTATTTGAGAAATTAATTAGAAATGAAATAAATGAGGTTAACCAAGTTATTTAGTTATTCATCTTGTAACTGATTCAATCTGATATTTTTTCAACTAAGAACTCAATCATCTACTAAATGATGCATTTAGTAATCATTAAAATCAACTTTTCATAGATCATAATTTGATTCTCTCAGATTTGATTAAATATTTATTAAAAAATATGATTTAATTATATAGAATACAATATTCATTATTCTTTCATGTTTTTAAGATATACCACATAAGAATTAATGAGTGAAAAAAATCAAGTAAAGAAATAAATAAATAATTAATTAATTATACCATCACAAATGATTTCTAAAAAAATCTTATTTCAAACATCATTTTTTAATTAAAAAACAATAAATTTCATTGGAGTTAGAAGAAAGAGAAAATAAGGAAAGAAATGAAACTTCTATATTAAAGAACTTCACTTCTAGCTCCAGCTCTGATCACCTACTCTATACTCCAAGTGTATTATTCTCTAACAGCTCCTCTACTTCTCATATTGGAATTTCTACCTAAAAAATTACATCTGTAATTTTTTCCTTATATTTATTCTTTTATTATTCCTCCCAATCAAAAAATTACCACCCCATTTCACTTTCTAAATTGAATACTCTTTCATCACTGGCGGTCTATACCTAGTAAGTCTTTATTTCACTGTCCTTTTCAACTTAATAAACCTCTCCACAAAATTATACCACTTTCTCAATTAACTAATTATCAATCTAATACTCATTATTTCCTAAGTAATAAATACAAATGTTGATTTATTATATAGCCTGGATTGTTTCCATTTTTCAAACTAGGGTAGATTACGTTGAAGATTTTCTAGTTCGAGTAATCTAGTATGAATGACTTTCCCTATATCCTAGAATCCATTCATTTTGATACCTTCTTCAAACTAACATCAAAATCGAGTTCCAAAATGGTGGAATTATTAATGAATCCCCTATTCTAGGTGTTGTGATATTTTTATTTTAAAATTTGAATATGATATGGATATATAAAAGTAGGATAAGAAAGCCTAAAAAACATGAGATGATATTTTTTTAAAGGATATTTTTTTTAGAGTCCCTCATGCCACACTTATAATAAGTCTACACTATACTACTTACAATGAAGAGGAAGGCTTAAAATATATAGCTGCTATGAGAGAGAATGGGGAAGGGGGTGCCGCCTTTTTGGTTTTCCAATTACCAAATAAGGAAAATAAAATGAGATGAAGATTATGGTGTGTGGCGATGGTGAGAGAATTTTCAATGATGAGATCGAAGAGATCAATGATGGAGAGTTGTGTACTAAAAGTCCCTATGGTTGTATAGATCAAGAAGTGTGTCCTGGCTATGATGATCGATAGTAAAATATAATGGTATGTCTATGGGTGTGTGAAAAATGTATTCAGATGAGATAAAAATTCATTTGACTGATTAGAGAAAAATTCATGGGGTGTGTTTTAAAATTCCTTCAGATGTCAAAAATTTCTTCAGGTGATAAAATTAATTCAATAGAATTTTTTTTTTTGTTTCATGACCACTTCTGTTGTAGTGTCAGACTCCACCCCAAAAACTAGTATCAAAATAGGTTCACAGTTCTGACCTGAGATTATTAAGATGTAGTGATTGATTTTCATTGAGGAGTTCTTTAGAGATCTACAAATAAGACACCTGTAATGAGTGTGATGAATCATGTCAGTGTTGACATGGATGATCTTATTTATAAGGATATATGATTAAGTTGGAGTTTATGTGACAAATATGATCATGGTAGAGTTGATGATTGGGGAGGTGACTATCATGGTGATGATTTTTGGGGATATGATGATGCATTATTCAAATTTTAAATCAAGGTAGATATTTTTGGGATATTTTTTAAAAAAAATGAATATGAGAAGGATAGATAAAAGTGTGATAAGAAATTTGAAAAAAAAATGGGATGGGAATTCTAAAAATGATAGAGGGAGTTTTTTTAAAAAAATAGATTTTTTTAAAAACCCATGTTCCATGCTTATTAAAAGGAAACACTGGACCACTCCCAATGAAAAGGAATACTGAAAAGATATATCCATTGTGAGATAGAATGAGGAAGGGGGTATGGCCTTTACCGTTTCCCAACATTAGATGAAAGTGAACAAAACATGATGAAGATGAGGGTGTGTGATGATGGTGAGAGAATTATCAATGCCTACATACAAATAGATCAATGATGGAGAGTCATGTATCAAAATTCCACAGGGTTGTAGAGATGAAATGGTGTGTCCCAGTTGTGATGATCTGCAGTAATATAAAATTATATGTCCATGGGTGTGTGAAAATTGTATTTGGGTGAGAGAAAAATTCATATAGGTATAGAGAGAAAATTTCTTATAGGTATAGAGAGAAAAATATTTTGGGTGTTCTGTAAAATTTCTTCAGGTGTAAAAATTTACATTGACTGATAAAATTAATTTTGATGAATTGTTTCTATTTTTTACGACTGTTTCCACTATAGTTTCAGGCTCATCCCTAACACTAGGTTCTATGTACTATAGAAATTCAATCTATGACACCCAACAATACACATTGATATAATGACCACCATTAAGATCCTTGTTTTGAAACTTGAGCCTCACACAGGTAATTATCCAAAAACCATGTGATCATGTTCACGCATCAAAGAAGCTACAAAAGTATAAAACCCAAATCCCTCAATATACTAATCGATGAATTTAAATAAAAAAAAAATCCAATATATACTCTCATAGTTAAATTCCCATATCCTCAGTCCTATACTCAATATTGTGTTCTTCATATGAATATTCCATTACAGCACTTTAGTGAGGCCCAACATTGATCCAAAAAAATATTATCTCATTCCATCATCCCTTTTTATAAATCTAGATCCCAACATGACTCTTCTTCTATAGAAATTAATTCGGTTTAGATCTGTTTTCTCAAACTCTGGTAGTTTCATCAATTGTGAAATTATGTATTATTTCATATTGAACTTGCCTATTTTATTATTCTACCATTAATTTTTTATATACTACATGCAAGTGAAAAAAAAATTAGTTTATTATACTCAAATTAACATTGCTGGATATACCCATTTATGTTGGGCCTTTAACTTTTTCCTTGTCCATCGGTCGACCTATTCCTTAGGGCTGTATGTGCATCTTGTGTTTATATAGAATTTTCACCATGGAAATCCATTACACCTTTATCCCTAGTTATTTATTCATCCTTACACTCAAATGATCCTCATTATCCACCTATTTTTCTGCACTCATTTCCTCATTGGATTTTTTTTCAATGTGGATGTGAGGTACTCAATGGTTGGCTGAGTGTTTTTGTGGGACTTGCAGTGTTAATGGAATTTATCACTCTTGTTTCTTTGCCTCTTCCTACATTTAGTTAGTTTGGTTTCTCCCTAATTTTTCTTTCTTTTCTATGGTGAAAAATATCTGGTTTTCCCAGCCATTTATCTGATTCATGTGAGATCCTATCTCATCCTATTATCCTCCTCGACTTTATCTTGTAGCCCATTTATAGTGGATATAATGCCTCTTCTTGTGGAAGATTTGTAGTCATTAGAGACCAATAAAAAAGCACAAAGAGAAGCCTAAATCCTTCGATCTAGGTATTACATGAGTCATTATTCAAGCAGCTTCAAGTCTAGACCGTCGATGAGTAATGCTCTCTGGTATGTATTTATTGAAAATTTTCAGTTTCAAAGTTAGTTTTGTATACTTCTTCTATTTTATCATTTTTTTTGTATTGAATCTTGTATTCTATTTTTTAGACTAATAAAATGAATGAGTTAACACTACAAAAAAATAGAGTGATTCAAGGGGGTTATGCACAACCCCCTCTAAATTCTTTTTTTTGTATAATTAGAGGGGGTTATCACAACCCCCTCAAATCATAAAATTTAAAGGGGGTTATAAACCCCCTCTAAACTCATTTTCTTTATAAATTATTTGGGGATATGTGTGACCCTCACTAATCATAAAATTTAAAGGGGGTTATGAACCCCCTCTAATATCTTAAATCAAAGGGTAACATTACTTTTTTAATATTCAGTGGGATTTTACAGGGGGTTTTCAACATCCTATAATTTAAGAAAATAGAATCACTTCATATCTTCTGCTAATCAATGAGATTGGTGGGGGTTTAAAACCCCTTCTAAATTCTTAAATTAGAGGGGGTTGAAAACCCCTTCTAATGTATTAAATTATAGGGGTTTGAAAACCACCTCTAATGTCTTAAATTATAGGGGGTTCAAAACCCCCTCTAATATCTTAAATTAGAGGGGGTTTAAAACCACCTCTAATGTCTTTAAATTAGAGGGGGTTGTGAACCCCAAATATTTTTAAAAAAATCATAATATATGTATATATAAAATTAATTAAAACACTATATATAAATTTATTTAAAACTTTATATGAACATATTATATAAAATATTTAAAAATTGTATTTATATGTATTTATATGTATATATAAATATAATTTTATAATTTTATGTACATTAATATATATTTATTTATATAAATTGTATTTCATATAATATTAATTATATATAATATAAATGCATAAACATATTATATAAATATATATTGGTTTGTGTGTGTTTCGGGGTAATTATACTACCAAATTCCTAAAATATATATATAAATATATACATAAATATAATTTATTTAAAAAATATATCATATAAAAACCCAAGCTCGTAGTTTTTATAATTTATATATTAACAATAATAAATATATTTTTAAATAATATGATTATGATTTTATATTATATATAATTAATATTATATGATATACAATTTATAAAAATAAATATATATTAATTTACACAATATTATATAATTATATTTATTGAAATACATATATATTAATGCACATGATGTTATAAAATTATATTTATTGAAATACATATATATTAATGTGCATAATATTAAATATATGTATTGAAATATGTTATATAAATATTTGTATATATTATATTACATATAACCTTGTAAAAATATTTGTATAAATTTTATTTCATATATAATATTTTAATAACTTGTATTTCATATAATATTAATTATATATAATATAAATATTTGTATAAATTTTATTTTATATATATTTATTTCATATATTATTAATTATATTTTAATTATATATAATATTATATAATTTATACAAATAAATATATATTAATGTACATAATAATAAATATATATACTGAAATACATTGTATAAATATATTTTTAATAAAATTATATAGATATATTAAATAAAGGATTTATATAAATACATATTATAAATATGTATTTAATTATATAAATAATTTACATAAATATATTTATAAATATATAAATATATAAATATATGTGTATATACATAACATAAATAGAATTATAAAATATATTTAGTCAAATGTATGTAAATACACATATAAAGTATGTAGTTTATATAAGTTTATAAATTGAATATAATATAAATGAGAGATAATATAAATACATAAATACATAATATCAAAATATTCATATTAATTTATATAAATATATATAGGTTATATATTTAAATCTATTTAAATATTTATTCATATAATATTTATATAAATTAGCTTCCAAATATATATATATATATATATTAATTTTTAAATAAAACATAAAAATACAGATGGAATGGTGGTAGAATCAATTGAGCTCTAGGGAGGAGATAATGGATTGAAACCCACAAGATGCATTTTTATATAAAAGTCATGGGTGGTGCACTGGTGACACCGGAACTGGAGGAATGGGCCTGGGTAGCATAGGAGGTCTGGTGACATGAGGGGAACTAGATGCGTGTGGGGGAGGTGCAGCACGGGAAATTAAGGGAGTGGATGGGTGACACATGGGATAATTTGAGGGAGGGCGCATAAGAGATCGAATAAAAGGGAAGATGGGGAGAGACGTGAGGTCGAATCGGAGATAGAATAGGAGGGGAGGAGAGGGTGGTTGATAGGGTGACACAGGAGATATAGTTAGTGTGGGTAGAAGGGTTTTAAAAATAAAAAAACATAATCCTTAGGGGCGGTTTTCACAACCACCCCAAGCCCCCCATTAAAGGTAGTTGTGATTGTAACCGCCTCTAATAGGAAGGTGTTTTGGGAAATTTATATCAATATTAGAGAGTTTTTAAACCCCTTCTAATGTAACCTCTGCTAAAGTAACATTGATTTTACAGGTAGCCCTTCAAAACCTCCCCTAACAACAGTGGGCGGGCACATTATCGGTGGTTACTCATAACTGTTGTTGATGTCTTTAGATTGAGTTATAACCCCTTATAAAGTCAAAAATAACCCCCTCAAAACTCATCATTTTTTTGTAGAGTAAGTGGTGTTATTTGTGTGCATATAGGTACCCAAAGGGACCAAATCCTATGAATCCTTGTGTTCTTTACTACTTTATTTCTTACATCTTGAATGTTCAGTTTCTATTGATTTCGACTTCTATAAATGAAATACCCAATTTTGTTCCTATTGTGTTTGTGTGTTCTTCTACTACCAATGGAACCTTACCCCTCACAAAGTGGTATCAGATCCATATTGGTTCTATTTTGTTGTTGAATATGTTTCTTTCTTTAAATATTGGTTTCTGTTTTAATTTCCTCATATCAATATCAGCTCAATTCACCTATTTTATATTTTGTATTTGATTAATTCCATTTTACCCTCTATAATTCATTTGAAATTATAATTGAGTTGGATAAACATTTATACCCTTGATATCAACTATTTCTTGATAGTGTACACTTAACGTTCTTTGTGATAACTAGTTATCAAATCATTTGGCTAAACATGTCAACAACTAAGTGTGAAATCAAGAAATTTGATAGTGATAATGAATTTAATTTTTGGAAAATTAATATGAGAGACTTTCTAGTTCATAAAGGATTAATTTATTACCTCTATAGGACTAATAAACCTATTATAACTGTATTTGAAACTGGATAGATTTCCACTAAATATCAAGATGTTCCCACTAATGTCATAGTTAAGGAACACAGTTCTCTACTTCTTTCTTTATGAAATAAAGTTCTTAGGTAAGATTGCTATGAATATACTCCTACTGTTATATGTATTAAACTATAAAAATTATAAATGAAAGGTTCTTCAGTTGTAATTATTGATAATAAACTCCTAATTTTTAAATTTCAAATGAAACATGGTAGTTTAATTAAATCCTATTTAGATTAATTTAACAAATTCATGTTAGATATATCCAATGTAATTGTAATTGTTGATGATAAATATCATCAAATGATCCTTCTAATTTATTAAGATAATTCTTACAACATATTAATAGATACAATGATTTATGTCCCTGACTCCTTAACCCTTTAAGTGGTTAAGTCTTCCCTTTTCTATAAATAATTGAATTCAAATCCTAGAATAAAAGTCGAGGTAGAGAGTTTGTTTACTAGGGGTAGACCATAGTATAAGGGTAAAAATAAATAGTTTCATAAGAATAAAGTCAATAAGGATAAGAAACCCAAACCTAGGTATATTTTTTTGGAAATAAAAATAGTTTTCTTTCATAGTGGTAAACTCAGGAACTCTAAGACCGTGTGTAGGAAGCTTAAATAAGAACTTAAAACCAAATAGTCCACTAACTAGTCCCTTAAAGTAGACTTTGGTTCTGAAATATCCAAAGTGTTGAATTATTCTATCCATTCCCTAAACCATTAATGGGTCCTTAACTTAGGATTCTCATTCCACATGTGTCCTTTAAGAGATTCATTCCTTTAATTGGTAGAAAGAGGATATGTCCTTCTAGGGAATAATAAGAGGTGTAAAGTAGAGGGAAGAGAATTTGTTCTAATAGAACTTTATTATCACTCCATCGTCACTTTTCTTGATGTTTTGTGGGTTCCAAACCTCCATACGAACATGATTTACTTAGGAATACTATACTAAAAGGGCTATACCTTTAGATATGAATCTCAAATCATTAATGTCTCAAAAGACTATAAAACTACCATAAAGTTTTATCTCATTCAGTTTTTGTGTGTCTTTAATGGAAATACTCATTCACAGTTTTCAGGTACTATATATACCACTAATACTGCTAATACTCTATTATGGAATAGGATATTCGGGCATGTGATCTCCAATATCCTAGAAGATCTCAATAAACAAGTGTTGCTGACTAACATCACACCAAAAGAACCTTCCATTTTTTGAATATTTTTTGATGGGTAGGGTTAAGATATTCACCTTTTATACGTCCAAATTTAAGTCCACATACTCCTTAGAGTATATACATTCTGACCTATCACAAGTAAAAAATTTAACAATAGCCATGGTCAAGAACCATGGATATAGCCTCAAAAAAATGTGGCTATAAGTTATAGCCACACTCTAGATAGACCGTGGAACCTATTGGAATGTCTATAGATAAAATCTATAGCCATGGTTTTGTGGGTTATTGCCATGGTTTTCCACCATGATAATAGAATCTATCTCAACAGTTTGGGAAACTGTGGTAATATCTCCCATAGTTTTCCACCGTGGTAGTTGAGCTATATCCATGGTTTAAACTATGGTTATAAGTGTGTTTTCCATGGTGTAAAACTATGGTTTTGGACTCGGTAAATTGTGGTTATAGCCCAAAAATAATATGTGCTCACCAGGATTGGATCTTTGTACCCCACCAATGGGATTCAGCTGCCTAACCACTACACTAGGGACAACTTCTGTTGTATATATATTATTATATATATTATAACAAATCATGGTTATAGGATGTAAACTGTGGAAGTAGATCTTTTCATGCTTTTTTCTTATTAAATTTTTTCCCCATATAAGCATGGGATACCTATATCCACGATTTTTTTTAAATCCTAGCTATATAATAACTGTATAGACATGGTTCCATGAACTGTCTCTATAAACTTTGAAGAAACACTTATAGCCATGTTTTTGAGAAAACTATGTCTATATGTCTCCTCTATATCCATAGTTTTTTTGAAAATCATGGATATAGAGCTAATTTATAATATGTACCATCAAGGAGTACCTCCCATGATGGATGTTCTTATTTTGTAACCTTTATAGATGAATTCTAAATAAGGTTATAGGTATATATTCTAAAAAATATATGATGTTTTTCAGACCTTTAAAAAAGAGAAAATCCTAATTAAATCTCATGTTGTGAAAAATATTAAAACAATGGGAACAATTAATGGGATAGAGTATATATCCCCTAGATTTATTCAGTTATGTGAATTTGAGGGTATTGCAGACACCAAACTACTAGAGAAAACCCCCAAAAGAATGGTCATGCTAAAAGAATGAATATTACCATATTAGAGAGACTCTAAATCATAATTTCATGCTTGAGTATCCCTATATCTTTTGGGGAGATCCTTCTAATATAGTATTTTACTTCATTAATAGTTTTCCTTCCACTTCCAATCATTTCAAAACCTAGGAAGAATTGATGAATGGTAAGACACCCTCTTATAGTTACTTAAGATTCTTCAACTACACTACTTATGCACATGTTAAAACTAATAATCTTGAGCCAATTTCTCTTAAATTTATCTTTTTGGGTTATCATGAGGGTGTAAAAGTTTATAAAATTTGGGTAGATAAACCTGGTTACCAAAAAAACATCATTGGTATAGATGTAGTGTTTCATGAGACACGTTCTCCAAAAAATAAATCTTCCATACCTAATAGTAGTGATCCATCCATTGATGATGCTAAAGAAACCAAGCATCCACCTCTATTTGAGGCTATTATCCTGCCTCCTCCACCTGATCCTCATCCTATGACCGGAGCAAATTCAATATCCAGTTCTAATTCAGAATCAAAATATGAACCTCCTGTAAATAATGTAGACTATTAGTTAACTCGATATAGGGTTGGGAGGGTCCCTATACCTCCTTCTATATTTAGCTAATATTATATGGCCTCTTATGCCTTCTATGTATCCCAAGATCTTGTTGATGATAATCCTAAAACCTATAAGAAATCCCTAATGAAAAAGACTCAAAACAGTGGGTATTTTTCATGGATGAATAAATGAAATCCTTAAGAAAATATCACACTTGTTCTATTATAGATAAACCATCCAATGCTAAATTAATTGGTTTTAAGTGGATTTATAAAAGTAATGAAGATAAAAATTCTAGAAATAAAATTAAATTTAATCAAAGATTAGTTTCTAAGGGATTCCATCAAATAGAAATAATATACTATTCTAAAATGCTTCCCCAGTGGTTAAGAAATATTCAATAAGTCCATTGATTTTTTTTTCTTATATTAACCCTCACATTCAAAAAAACAATGTAAAAACTACCTTCTTTCATGGTTATTTAAATGATAAACTTTATATGATACCATATGATAGTGACTCTAAAGAATTAAAATCTAATTAAGTTTTCCACTTAAATAAATATTGATATGGTTTAAAACAAGCCTTGAAGAAATGGTTTAAATTTTTTGATTCTTCTATGCTTGATAACCACTTCACTAAGAGCCAATATGATGCTTGGGTATATTTTAATTCAATTACCTATTGTTTTATATTGATTATATGATCATAATTTCTAATAAAATGAGACTCATTACTACTATAAAATCTCAATTAAAATTCATTCTTGAAATGAAGGAATTAGGTGAGTCTAAGGATACTCTTGGTGTTGAAATAATTATGGGTAGGCTTGATAAACTACTATATATTTCACAGTATGCTTATGTTTTAATGATTCTCCCAAGGTAATTATTTTAATCTCTTGAACCTATTAGTGTACCATTTGGACAACACTTTAAATTTTCATTAACTCAAGAGCCCACGGCTTCTTTTGATGTTAAATTTATGTCTAAAATCCCATATGCTAATATAGTTGAAATCACCATGTATTCCTTGATTTTCACTTGTCCTAACATTTCCTTTGCAATTTGTACCATTAGTAGATTTATGGACACTCCAGGGAATCCACATTTTGTGCACTAAAATGGCCAATTTGGTATTTTTATTATAGTTATAATTTGTATTGATGTTAAATGTGGATAAGTCTAAATTGATAGTTGAATATGTATATGATAACTATAAAAGGAATATTAACACTATAAAATCATTGAATGGTTATTTTTTCACTACATATGTTGGACCAATTTCCTAGAAATGTAACATGCAGTCTGTGGTTTACCTTTCAACCATAGAATCATAATACCTAACCTTGACTAAGACTGTTAAAAAGGAATTATGAATCAGTGGTATTTCTGGTGAACTCAAACTTTATAATTATGTTTTAAATGTTTATAATGGTTTCCAATATTCCTTTCATTTATCCAAGATTTTTTTATTCCATGGTAAATCCAAATACATAAACATTAGACTACACTTCATTAGATATATTATAGAATATGGATCTGTGTGTGTGAATAAGATACACACTAATGATAACTCAACTAATAGTTTTACTAAATTCGTGGTATTGTCTAAATTCAAATATTTTCTATATAGAATGAATTTGGTAAAAATTATACAACCTTAGGTTTTATAACAATCCCAAATTTAATTGAAAATGGTGTAGATTTTTGAAATTAGGTGTTGTTCTCATATTGAACATGCCTATTTTATTATTCTGCCATTAATTTTTTATATACTACATGCATGAAAAATAATTTTTTTATATTATTATTCTCAAATTAACTCTGCTAGATATGACCATTTGTGTTGCGCCTCTGACTTGGGAATTAGCCTTCAGTCAGTATTTTCCTTGGGATTGTACACGTGGACCATGTCTCTCTAGAATTGCAACCATGGAAATCCATTGTACCTTTATCTCTGGCCATTCATCCTTCCACACTACTAGAAATTTAATCTATAGCCACATACCTATTGCCACGATTTTATAGGTTCGTGGCTATAGCTTGTTTATAGCCACAATTGAATTTTTGGGGCGTTGATAAAATGTGTCGTCTCTTTTTTTCTCAACTCGTCAAGCTCCTCCTCCCACCTCCCCAATACTCTCTACATGTGACCCACAAAAACCTTGACCTTCATGGAGGCTCCCTCCTCCCCGATAACCTCCAACCTTCACGGTGGAACCCTCCTCCTCGATAGCCTCTATGTGCAACCCTCTGAATCCTTGACCTTCACGGAGGCGCCCTCCTCCCTAATACCCTTTGTGCACGACCCTCCTTCGACGATTCCCATCGCATCCTCTGCTCTCCCTGATCTTCCTCCACTGATGGTGCCCCTCGCGATAGTGCCCCTCGCGATGGTGACCCCCACGACAGTGCCCCTCACTACCACCGAATGAGGCAACCCCACCGCGAGCTCTCATATCTAATCCTCTTCCCATGACACTGGCACCAAATGTAGGAAACCTCAACTCCCCCTGCTGATGTTACTCCTAAGTGGCCTCCCCACTACCTCCGACATGGCCAAACCCCTCCCAGTGATCATCCTCCTCCTTTTATGAACAATTATGTGTTCATTATTTTTTTATCAGTTATTCATAGCTATTTTGTATCAAATCTATACGATTTTTTTGACATTTCATGAAATTCCACCTTTAATATATCTTTCACAATAAGTTATTCTTGGATTGAGGTAGGTATTTGTGTATATTTACTTTAATGATTATGTCATTTTGAGGTTTGTGTTTTCTAAAAGTTTTTTATCAAATTAAATAAATATCTAATAGATATAGTGGGTTTAAAAAGTGTTATAAATGTTTTTCTCTATTGGAAAAAAGTTTTTATAATGGTTTTCTAAATTTTAATTAATTGGTTTAAATGACAAGCATTTTTGGGAATGGATATATGGCTTGTTTTAAAATAATTATATAACAAAAGGTATTTGAATCCATTTGGGTATTGGTATGATTTTCAAGGATTTTTTGAAATAGAATTGGTTTAATGGATTTTAAAATGACTTCAATGAAAAGGTAGTTGGTCTTACAAAAGATTTTAAGTGTGGTTTCACATAGAATAGTTATTAATAAGGTGATAAAGTTGGTTTTTAAATGGTTGAAATGACTTGGCATTCCTAGCTGGTTTCTAAAAATACATATTTTCACTTTACATAAGATATTTTTATAATGAGTATCAGACTATCGATTATTCCCCTTGTTTTGGTTATGCCTTATTTGAATTATGTCCCCTGAGGAGGGATTTTTTATTCTATTTTTGATATGGATTATGTGAAATAGGTTATTTCATGAGAGTGAGTTGGAGTTGTAGGTGAGATGAGATTTATTTTAAATAACTTTTTATCGATTCTTGTGATTCTTTTGATTTTCCACCTCCACTTGATTGACTTATCATAGAAACTTAGGTAAATAATGGAAGGTCTAGCGGCATGTGGTGCTATCTTAGTGTATGTTATCTAGATAGTTCCCTAGGAGATACCATGGGTCTATTTTATACCTAGAGACACCTGAAAGGGGAAGCAGAATGGGATGATTTGATTTCACATAGGGTCCTAATGAGTAATCTGATGAACTAGGTCTAGTATCACCCATTCTAGAGCCTAATGAGTTTCCCATTATGTCTATAATTCATTGAATATTGATTAGAGGATCTCATACCATGCCTTATTTGTATCCCAACTATTACTTCAGTTATTTATTATTATCAATTTTCCATTAATATCTTGGTGCATTTTATGTTTCTATATTCCATTTTAGTCATGGTTTTGGTTTATATTCAAACTAAATTAAAAAATAGTTTTGAAAGTATATTATTAAAGAGAAGAATGATGTTTGATTTAAAGGTGTGGTTTTGAGATATGTATTTGGAAAAAAAGGGAAAAATGATTAGTTCTATTTTAATGGATTTGAAACTCCTTTTTTCCTTATTTTGAAAGCATTTCCTTTTAAAATGAAAATGGAAGTTTTTTTATAAAAGAAGTTATGGAATGTTACACTTTATCTTTACACCCTGTTGTAAAAAAAACCAATTCACTACTAATATTTTAAACTATAATTAATAAAATGTATTTTCAAAGTAATTATACAAACTCCTTAGTGAAATAATACTAGGCACAGTTTGGTTCACACCATGAATACAACAATGGGTGTATGAAAATTTCATGTTTACTTTCAAGAGCCCAGGTTATATTATTTTACCTTGGTTAATGTTTGAGTTGGTCTGGTGATAGATAGTATAGGATGGAATGGGGGATTGTGGGTGATAAGGAGGTAGTTAGTAGTGATCCAGTTTTGGTCATATTTTTGGATGTTTATATATAATCCTTGTGGGCCCAGATATTTCTTTTAGTTTATTATATACTTGGGATTCTTCTTATTACTTTATTATTTGATGATGTAATGATGTGATTTATGACCTTTTACTATTTCTAAAATATTATACTATGTTTGATTATTTTCATTTATATTGAAACTATTTATTTTTTACATGAGTGACTGATGTATATATGAGTCATGTTGGATTTATGGGTGGAGACTTGATGCGGTTATTCATAGTCAGAGGGTGAAACCATTACCAATGGTTATACTTTGATACCCTGACACTTTTCACCATTCAACAACAATCAGATGCATTCTTTGGGCCTTGTGGATATCTGTGGGTGTCCTGGAGGGAGGGGGTCCAGGAGGGTGGTGGTGTCCAGGAGGGGGGGCTATCCAGGGGGTGTCCAGGATGGGGGGGCTATCTATAGGGGGGATGTAGGGTAGGGGGAGGGGGAGGGTGCAGGTTGGGGAGGGGTACAATTTATGTATGCACTTGATCATTACTTTATATTTTTCAAGGAAAACATTAGTGTCATTAATTGTATTACATAACAAAATGACGTTAAATTGCTTCAATGTTCTGTCTCATACTGATTGCTGCTATTGGATAAGAATCACTAAGAGTAATTCCCTATTAGCATCACATTTCACCATATCTCACCTATAAAAATGAGTTCCTTTATTATTTTATGAATGGTAAACTACTTTGGATAAGCTACTCAAATACCTAAATCCGAGTCTCAAATAAATAGATTCATAGGTTGTATGTATCATAGAAATTTAAATGTTGTTTACAAGGTTTCACATGATGTGTGGCCATGCTTGGACACCTGGGAATGTCCTCATCTAGAACTGGCATGGTAATCCTTGTGAAATTACATGGATTTTACATGTGGAACATGGAGTATCTTATCTTCCCAGGGGTATTCTTGTGTACTCCAATCAATGCTTGTGTATTCTCACATATTCTAGTCCACTCTATGTATATAGATTGTTTATCCATGTACAAATACATGACATATCCCCTATGATAAAATTAATGTCTATCCACATGGTGTAATTAGTAAACATGCACCCTATATTAAATTTATTCTTACATTTGGTGATATTTTTTTCCATGAATTCAAATTTAAATTTTTTGTAACTTATGTTGCTTACTCGTGTTTAATACACTTTTATTGCAATATTTTATACCACAAATTTATTTTTTTAATATATTAAGTATAATCAATATTCATGTAGGGTTTTGATCCTAAATACAAGGTGATAGGGTGGACTAACACTCGATTTTGGAGAAATACATCGTCATGAAATGTTAGAGCAATGGTATATTTTAAAGTAGTGGGAAATTTTATTTTGTTTCAATTAATACTTTATTTTACTTCTATTAAATATGAGTTGTGATTTATTTTTTAGACTGCATGTACTCTTATTTATTATTGGATGATTTATTTAATTTGAGAAGTGGATAGTTTTTTAGACCATCATAACATGTATTTTTTTTGTAGTCGTGTTTTTTTATTCAGTTGTGGGTCATTTATTTGAGCATTGGATTATCACCGTGTGAATGCACGTACAAGAACCTCTGTGGGGGGGTTTTCTAGGGGGGCTGTCTATAGGGGGTGTCTATCTAGGGGGCTCTGTCTAGGGGTGGGGGTAGGGGGGTCTGTGCAATGGGGGGTGGTTTGTCTAGGGGGAGTGGAGGGGGGCTTTTCATGGGGGAAGGAGTGTTGTAGGGGGGTCATGTCCGGGGAGTTTGTCTAAGGGAATTCTTCCCCTTAATATTATCATAACTCATAAAAATTTTCTCCTGTATGTAAACATGGTCATCTACTACACCCAATTAGAACTAATATTTCTTTTGACCTCTTAAGGCCCACCGGCCTTCAATAAATCCATCACCACCTTTCTCTAAAACTAGAATAAGATGCAGTTTCTTATAAAATTTCTCAGAACCAGAATAATGCTAATCCACCCTCATAGTCACCCATGTAAACTATAAATATTTCCCTAGGGTAACTATCTTTGTATATTTAAAAATAAGTAATAATTCAAAATTCAGGTAGTTGTTGTCAGGTTTCTTCTACCTAGATCTCATGATTCAATTATCTCTGATGATATTGGTAGATATGGAATTTTAGCTACATTTTATGGTGAGTATGAGTTGGATATTATACTAAAGGATGATTGGGATTACATGAGAGTTACAACTGTTAGTGAGGATGTTAGTAATCTCTCTTTATCTCTCTCCTTGTAGCTCCCTCCATTTCCAATTTTATGTCTCTTCCCTAATACGATTCCTCCTACAGTTGAAGCTTCTCGGGTTTTTAGGTCAAACTATTTTAGTGTTCTAGATTTTAATGATGATCTACCAATATATAAGAGGGTTTTTGAAACTAACATTGAATCTAGTGGTGTGAGCAATAGACTTAAGGCTAAGTCTCTATCGAATGTGTGATTCCTTCTGAACTATGGTCATGAAACATGGCAGTAGGGCTACCACTTAGAGAGGGCTCTCTCATATCATTGTTTCCCATTACTCTCATTGGTATCTTTAGATGGTGATTCTCATAGGTTTCTTATTTCTATATGATTTATACTTAGCAAGAATACTTTTTATCAATAGTGATGTAATACTGATATTTTCCATTGTATGGAAATCATTACCATATACTAAAAAGGAAACTCAGATATCTGAAAGTATTCATTAAGGATTGGTTTACACTACATTATTCCTCTGTTATCAGAATTAGAGAACTAGAACATAAAATAGATATACTAGATAGAAACCTGAAAAACTCTTTGGATGATGAAAATTTTATGAATCATAGGGGAAAAAAAGAATCTTGTGGAAGGATTTATAGAGGTAGAAAAAAATTATTGTGAAATAACTCAGGTCTTATAGCTCTAAGATGGAGATAGAAACACAAATTATTTTCATGTTGAATCAAATAAATGAGGCCTATTAGTAACCATAATTTAAAAATGGATTATGTATCATTTACTGATGACCATAGTGTCTCTGGTCGAATTATAGTATATCATTTTTATAATATTATTTTTTATACTGGATTTGTGAACTAGGGTGGCTATCCAAGAGAGTATACTAATGGGAATTTATTCAATATGATCCATTCTATATCATGGTATTTTTTCCATAGAAGAACATGTTAAATTGCATCATCAGAAGTGATTCATGGTAACTGAAATACATTGAGACTTAAAATTTCTATGTTCTTCATCAAGTAGTCGCATACCAACGGTGGAACCGCAATGGAAGAACATCAACAGTATCACCCCAAAACTAACTGTAGTACCCCAACACTAATTTTTTTAACCCAATACTAACTGTCCAGGGGGGCTGTTGGGGGAGGGGGGCTATCCAGGAGTGCTCTCCAGGAGGGAGGGGTTGTCCAGGGGGGTTTGGGAGGGAGGGGCTGTCCAGGAGGGGGTGTTGTCCAGGGGGGAGGGGGTTGTCCAGGGGGTGTTGTCCAAGAGGATGGGGTTGTCCAGGGGGTGCAAGGGGGTCTGCAGGGAGGGAGGGGACTATCCAGGGGTGTTTTCCAGGGGGTGTCCAGGATGGATGGGGGGATGTCTAGGGGTGTCAGGGGGTCTATAGGGGGAGGGGGTCTGTAGGGGGGAGGGGGTTGTCCAGGAGGTAGGGGTTATCCATGAGGTGTCCAGGAGGGAGGGGGTTCTATCTAGGGGGAAGGGTGGTCTAGAAGGGTGTCCAGGATGGATGGGGGTTGTCCAGGAGGGGGTTTCCATGATGTATGGGGGTAGGATGGATGGGGGGATGACCAGGAGGGGGTGTCCAAGATAGATGGGGGGAAAGATGGATGGGGGGCTTTCTAGGGGGGTGTCCATGATGGATGGGGGGCTGTCCAGGAGGGGGTGTCCTGGAGGGGGGTTGTCTAGGGGGTGTCCTGGAGGGATGGGGGATATCTAGGGGGTCTATAGGGGGTAGGGGTTGTCTAGGAGGGAGGGGATAGTTCGGAGGGTATGTCCACATCAGAAGGAATTTTTTTGGCATGTACTTCTCTGAAATCGTGAATAAAGTATAGCCTATGACATGGTGTCAATATGTTTATCATTTTTCAATGACACTATTATTTTCTCATACAATCACTTATTTTCATGCTTATAATTCTTACACTATTAATTATGCACATATTTCCTTCAAATATCAAGATAGATTGAAATGACGATTGTTACTACTATTTAAAATAAATCATGCATGATAAATACTCAAATTGAAAAAAAATATGTATTTGGGGAATTAGTTACTGAGAACATTTAATGGGTTGTTCCTTGGTTGTATTATTTTATGTTAATCTCTCATTTCACCCATGCGTTCACGTGGCACTATGTTGACTTCAACAAGATATTGTTTTCATGATGTCTTAATATTACTGATGATGTTTCATGTTGATGTTGTTATCATCATCACCTATTCTATTATTACCTTTCTCACTAATCAAGTTCCTCCAACTTAAATGTTTAGGTTCAATTAATGATTATTCATCAGATCACTAGAATTTTGTTGAAGTCTCCTGGGACATGTTCATGTGTTTTGTGGAAACCAGAGTCAAAGGCGACTCACTGTGTATTCATAGGTAAGAATATATATAATAAATTCTCTCGTTATGTGTATATATGACCATAGCAGAATGATTACATATAAGGGTTTAGGTGTGATTATATATATATAGGGAAAATGCATACATCTGTGGGAGATAATGGGCTTATGCATGTGAGCATATATATAAGGATCCTCTTGTGCGTGTTCAAGTCCATGAGGACACCTACATAGGGGTTAGGGTGTCCTTATGTATATGAAAAGGTGCATATGCTCGAAGGATGGATGAAGCAGCTTAGAGTTGTCACTGATAAAAGTTTCAAGCACTAAGTTTGGTTTAGCTCCTTTGAGGTAGAGTCCCTCTCCTAGACCTTTTAATTCAATAATGTTTTAAATTACATTTAATTCCCTTCTTTATTCTACTTTTTTATATTAAAGTGCAATTCTTGAATAATTATTAGTTAAGATAATTGTTTTGTTTGATAAACAAGTCATGGTTTTTTAATAAACCCCCCCCCCCCAATAGAGGTGCGCTTTCTATGAAAACTCACAGTGGTATACCTCGCATGACATTATTGCATTGATGTTTTCCTTATACTTTATGTCATTGTTAGTCGTAAATCACACATCGTACTTGACCCTTTTTATATCCATGTATGGGGTTGCCCTATTTTTATTAAAATAGTTGTTTAAGATGGAATTTCCCAAGTAGGAAAGTGTTGTAATGACCAATTCACCACATAGTGACCCCCCTTTGATCTTATAAATGGAATTGCCATGTTTTAATGAATTGAATAAGTGAAATGCAACTGAACATGGTTAACTTGGCACATGAGAGGTAATGCCTCATGTAGTGAATTATGTAGCGGTTATGACTCCTTACTAATGTTTAATTGGATGGGGGGGGATGTCCAGGAGGGGGGTTGTTCAAGGGGGTGTCCAAGAGGGAGGGGGTGTCCAGGTGGGAGGGGTGTTGGGGGCTGTCCAGGGGGGCTTTATAGGGAGTGGGATACTACAGGGGGGCGTGCAAGGGGGGGCTACTGCAAGGGTGTTCAATGGGGTGCAAGGGGGATGTCCAGGGGGTGGGTTACTACAGGGGTGAAAGGGGTTGTCTAGGGGGTGGGATACTATAGGGGGTGCAAGGGGTTGTCCAGGGGGTGCAAGGGGGTGTCCAGGATGGAGTTCAGGGGTTGTCCAGGGGGATTTGCAGGGGTGGGCTACTATAGGGGTGGGGGGCAAGGGGGTTGTCCAGGGGGTGGGTCTACTGCAGGGGGTTTTCAAGGGGGTTGCCCAGGGGGTGGGCTACTACAGGGGAGTTCAAGGGGGTCGTCTAGGGGGTGTAAGGGGGCTGTCCGGGGGGGATGCAAGGGTGGGGGTGAAAGGGGCTATCTAGGGGTGTAAGAGGGTTTCCATTAGGGGTTTGGGGCTGTCCAAGGGGGCTTTACAGGGGTGGGCTACTGCAGGGTTGGGGGTGCAAGGGGTCTTTCCAGGGGGGTGGGGATACTACAGGTGGGGTGTTCAAGGTGTAAGAACCCAGACCTTCTTGTCAGGTATGGGTTTTCTTATTTGGTGTTTTTGTGAAAAAGAGAATTTTTTGGAAATTTTAGGAGTACACACCATGTACTTATAAGTACACGTAATGTACCCGATTGTCGTGGGTGACCATGTACTGGTCGTGTAGCTACCAAGTACATGGTTTTGTGGGATGACCTGGAGACTGCCCAAAGCGAGTCTCGGTAAAGGCAAGTACATTCCATGTACTTTTAAAATACACGCCAACAAATTTTATTTTTAATTGATAAATCGGACCGAGGTTGCGTCTTATTGATAGAAATGTCTTCTTCTAGGTCTATCTCATCCAGGGGTGACCAAGGCTGAAAAATCCTCTCTGAGCCCCTAACTCACCATCAATTCTCCAAATCAACCGTCTTTGATTGCGTTGGAATCACCACGGTAAGCTCTTCCTTCTTCTCGAACATCATTTCCAGATTTCTCCTCTTTTGTGAGATATCATGGGTTGAATGTTTTAGACATTTTTATAGATCTACGGCATTCTAGGTCGATTCAAGGCCTGAGGTTCATGTATATCATTCATAAAATGCCGAGATAGGTGGTTTGTGCCTTTCTGTATTTAGTCTTTGAGTTATATGTGCAAAAGTGACCAATATCCTTATTCGGGGTATTGTGTGGTTATAGTTTTTAGCCATGTTATTTCCTGTTATTCCTTGTGTTCTTGAGTAGAGTATTAGTGATTGTAAATAGGGTTATATACCTTGATATGAATGTGTTTTTTCATTTTTTCTTGATATTGACCATTTGGCCTAGCTTTGCCTGTTAGGCTGCTTTGGTTTCCATGCCTAGTATTGTTAGGATGGAGTGATTTTATCTGACATGTTGTGATATGTTGTAGACTGTTTAGCCAAGTAGTTATTGAGGTTTACTTTGGTTGTCATATATTTTTTGTGCATGATTGACTTACAAACGGATGTGGGAACCTAGTATAGTAGACCATAGGGGTAATGGACATTGAGGGCTTCCCCAGAGTGTCTGTTTGATTTTATGTTGTGAGAACATATGGGGGATGGACTTTGTGCTCCCTCGGAGTGTATGTAGTTCCTTGTTGTGAAACAATAGGGGGAATTGGATGTTGAGTTCTTCCCCAGAGTTTCTATAGTTACCGATATGAGACCATAGGGGGAATTGACGGTTAGTGCTTCCTCAGAGAGTCTTTGATAAAGTTGATCCATAGGGGTTAGACTGTGAGTACTTCCCAGAGGGTTGCATGTGTTTGATTGGTTGAACCAGAGGGGTTAGGCAGTGATTACATCCTAGAGGTTTACCTGTTTTTGGATTAGCTACTTACTTAATACATGAAAATGAATTCATTTAAAGCTGTTGGATTGTTTACTTTTGAGTACTTCCTTGTTTAGTGATTCATTTTTCTTATTGTCTAACATATATATTCACTAACTTTTAGGCATAGATGTTTGGGTGGTTTCCTAATGGTATTTTTCTCACACCCTATTTGGGTAATGCTTTTGGTCATAAACAGATTATATTGTTGCAGTTATAGATAAGGGAAAACACCCTTCTACTTCAGGTACTTGATTGTTGTGGAGCTAGAAAGCATGGGACCAAGCTAAGGATTGCAATGTTGTTGGAGTTGTTTACTTGTTTTCCTTTGTACTCTGGTTTAGTACTATATTTCAGCATTGTGACTTGCTTGGCTGTTTTCTTAGACACATGTATCATTAATCTTTTATATATGTGCTCTAGTTGTTTATTACTTTCAGTCTTCTGTTGTTTACCCATTGCAGGTTATTTCTACTTCCACTATTGTATAGATGTTTATTTCCACTACGTTACTCTACCAATGAGGGAATAGTTTCCCCACTTTCACACCCAAGTCCCTCACTGCTAGTCGGTAGCCTCTGGCATTTAGGCCATGTGACCAACCGGGTACGGAGCACCTATGGGAAGCACCTGGAACTGGGATGTTACAAAGTGGTATCAGAGGAATTATTTTCTTTGTACTTACTATTTGGAGCCTATATCTAGGGATATGAAGGAATAGGTACTTGGTAATAAGTTGTTCTCAAGAGTAGATAACCCGTGTAGAGGGAAATGCCAATTTACCTCATATATTGCGATTCTTCTAGTTTTGCAATTATTATAGTTGATTTGATTTTACCATTGGGTGATTCACATGTTTTGTGATGTTAACATTGATAATATTGTGGTTCTATTTCTGTAGCAACCCGATGAGATGAGGTTACTCCATATCATGCATCATATAATCACTTTCTAGAAATCACATTCCATGCATTCTTGCCATGCCATTTAGGGTGCACTACCGATTTAATGTTGTTGTGATAGATGTTGTGCTAGATATGCATGATTTTTTGATAGATGCCTTGATAGAATACCTACTATTTGATAGGGTATTGGTTTTTGTAAGGTTTCATTTGAATTAATTCCAAACTTTGGTTCTTGAGGTGTTATGGGCCCTCATGGATTGGAATTTAGTGGATCATTACACCATTATTCTTGAATATGACATGTATAAGATGTAAAGCTTTGATTCGTGGGGATTATGGGCCCTAACAGTTCAGAATATGGAACTTTAATGTTCGTTTCAGTGTTTTTATGGGTTCTGGAGTAGTTTTTGAGGCTAACTATCTGGAAAAACCCAGAATACATGGTGTATATTTCTGAATACATGCCATGTATCCTTCCTTTTGGGAAGAAAATTTTTTTTCTTAAGTACACGTCGTGTACTATATGTACACACCCTGTATGTAAAGACTGATAATTTCCATGGAAAATTTTTTCTTAAATACATGGGAATTTTATGAGTCCGCGGAAATTGACGGCGCATGATTCGGAGGTCCGGAGTGCCCAGAATGAATTTCTGAAATTTTTTTCGGGTACGTTCAGTAAACGTACGAGAATTTTTTTTATAAATTTTGAACCGATGCTCAGAATTGAAATCTGAGGGCACCATTGAACTCGTAGTGCCGGTATTCACTTAAGGAGACTTTCACCTCGATGGCATTGGGTCGATAATGAAAGTTAGTTTTTGGGTTTTTTGTGGAAAATAATAAAATAAAATGATCTCCACTTTTTTTATTTTTATTTTGAGCTTCCATATGGATATTTTAGGTGTTTTCCATCAGAGCTAAACCTCCACATGAAATTTTGAAGTGGGTACCACCACACCTTAACCTCCCATGAGAGGTTATAGTTGTGGGGACCACCTAAACCATAACCTCCCATGAGAGGTTATGGTGGTGAGGATCCCCCAGGTTTTTAAACCTCCTTGAAAACTCCCATTAATTGGGAGAAACCTCTCAAGTCCCTATTAAATGTGAGGGGAGCCTCTTGGTATCCTCCCAATAATTATATCCAATTCACCTCTTAAATTACGCCAGCATAATTTAATTATCTTCCTACTTTTAAATTTAAATAGTTGCGTCATTGGAATTTTGGAAGGTTCATAATAAATGAACCATCATAAATTCCAATGATCGTTACCTACCTCCCTCCCGCTCCTATATATAGGATGCTTGAGATGAGGTTTTGGGACGGCTTCACCAAGTAACGAAGTGCTGGTAAAGTGACGCAACACCCAACACTTGGAGGATTACGCTTCCTCCATGAAGAAATCATTCTTCCAACGAAGAACACCGGTGAGGAGAGACTTTGACTTCCTTCCTCAAAACCTACTTCGACGTAGGATGTCTTTGACTACGACGAGTCGGCGCAAAAAACGAGGATCAAGGAAAACACTGACAACACCAACGTCCATATTTTCCCAACGATCTATCTTCTTCCCTGAGCCAACGTTGAAAAAAATCGAACAAAGGTAGGGGTTTAATATCATTTAAAATTCCATGTTCTTACTTTCTTCAAAATGAAGAACGAGGATGCTTTCTTTTTGCGGGTGGATTGTTGCGGTTCGTTCTAAAGGACCGATTACTATCGCCCTAAACGTAGAGGGTGAAGGCCAAAATAACATGGCCTGACACCCTTCGTCGATCTCATTTGTGAAGTCCTTCAGCATAGCGACGAAACGACGAGGTGAAGAAGGTAGCAAAGACAAAAGTCGTGCTACCTGCAGCCTCTGTCACCTGTGCCGCCCCGTGGCGTCCCGCACCGCCACTGGCTGAACCGGCCCCGGCCAACCCCCGTCGGCCTTCCTAGACGCCTACCAGCCTACCTGGTCGCCTCCCGGCTGCCCACCGGCTTGCCGCCAGCCTGCCCAGCCACCTCCCGGCTTGCCCGGCCACCTCTAGGCTAAACCGACGCCCTGGCTGAACTGCCAAGCCGCACCAGCCTCTCGGCCGAACTGGCGCTTGGGCCGCACCAGGCAACCAAGCCAGCCCACGACCCCCCTCGTGTCACCCAGGTAGAACCGGCCCCATCCAGGACCTCTAGGCCAAACCGCACCGGGTGGCACCCTCACGACGCTCCGGGCCGAACTGGCCCCGAGCCTGGGTCGGACCATCCTCACAGCCTACTGGGCTAGTCCCAGCGGGCCAGGCCAAACCCAACGGGCTGGCCACCCCAACAGGCCAGGCCAAACCCAACAGGTCAGGCTGGGTCAACCCAAACTAGGTCAGCCCAAACTAAGACAGGCCGAGTTGGTCCGACCAGGTCAGACCGGACCCGGGCTGACTACCGACCCTTTACTTTCTTTGGCCATATCTTTGGCACTGAACATCCATTTGAAGAACTGTTAGTGGCACTGGTAATCTTGGAGCTTGATGGTCCCTTTTAGTATTCTCCATAGTTTTTTGGGTTATAGTTGAGATACGGTTTGGTTGGATTGTGCACGAATCCAATCAGGCCCCTGGGACTAAAAGTCTAATAACTCTCAGATCAGGCATTTGATTGATTTGTTGTCTGTTGCATTGAGATCCCTATGATGAGGCAAATCTTCGGGATATTTCTTCATTGGACTTCGTGGAAGTTGATGTATCAACAATTGGATTGAGGAGTGGACCCTCCCAGAATCAAGGGTGCTTGTGCAAAAACCCTGTGGTTGGCTTCTCTCTGACTACTATTCCTAGATCTTGTGTGGGTTCGACAGTTCTGACTGCTGTTCCTAGATCCTGTGTGGGTTAGAAAGCTCTGACTACTATTCCTGGATCCTATGTGGGTTCGACAGTTTTGACCACTGTTCTTGGATCCTGTGTGGGTTGGACAGCTCTGACTACTGTTCCTGGATCCTGTGTGGGTTTGACAGTTCTGACCGTTGTTCCTGAATCCTGTGTGGGTTCGATAGCTCTGAATACTATTCCTAGATCCTATGTGAGTTCAATAGTTTTGGCCGCTGTTCCAAGATCATGTGTGGGTTCGACAGCTCTGACTACTGTTCCTGGATCTTGAGTGGGTTCGACAGTTCTAACTGTTGTTCCTAGATCCTGTGTGGGTTCAACAGTTCTGACTTCTGTACCTAGATCCTATGTGGGTACGACAGAATA
The DNA here is from genome assembly GCA_963277665.1 of Viscum album. Lineage (NCBI taxonomy): Eukaryota > Viridiplantae > Streptophyta > Magnoliopsida > Santalales > Viscaceae > Viscum > Viscum album. Next base: position 1,833,937,156 of record OY728151.1, read on the forward strand.
GATGATTTAGAGGCTATATCTAATCATATCTAACTCTCTACAAAATTTTTATACCTGTGTGAGTTGAGTCAGTAACTTCTGTGTTTACCTCGTGATTGATATGGATTACTTGGTAACTTAGGTATATGTATGGGCATATACCTAAGTGGCGTTATGTTTTGATTTCATACCTTGTGGTTTATCCCTGTTAGATTTTGTGAGAACATGAGGGTCTCGGGGTCCTTACAGAGTATCATTATACTCACCCCTGCACGAGCTATGCCCGAACCACATTGTGTTGGATGGAGATGACGAAAATCGCTGACTGAGGCTAAGAGCACCAGGACCGAACGGTACCCGGAGGTGGACCATATGGTGTGACGATACACGGAGGAGACGGATAGACATAGAGTGTTGAGGAGGCAATATGTACCTACCCTTCAGGTAGGAACCTGAGAGGATGACCCGGTAGTAGCTTTTCTTTTCTTCAATTGTACTTTTTGTTTCCTTGTACTTTACAGTTGGGATTGTATTATTAGCCCCCCTTTTACTTTCAGTACACTTTGTTATACAGTTTTACTTAGTTTTTTACTTCTATCTTGTACTCTGTTGTGTGCATTTTTAGGTAATAAAGGTAATTCCTTCCCAGTTTTAGGGATTTATGCCTTTGGTGAAAGTCTCCAGCCCCTGGCCTATGGAAGGCGGGCATGAGGTAGTCATGGCAGGGGCCCCGGGGGACGGGTCGTGAAAAATTGGTATCATAGGATTTGGTTCTACCGCAGAACTCAGGACTCTGATCTTTCTTTTCTATGAAGCAATAGTGTTAAGTGTAGTCAGAGTGTTTTTTAGTTCAGGGAGTCCAGTGTTGGTGCGGCAGCTGACGTATCCATACACCAGGACCATGACTTCTGATTTCCAACCCAGTGCACAAAAACACTAATTGTGTGTGTGCTTTCAAAAATTTTCTTTAGGTTAGCTCACTAGGTATAACTTTTTGACTGTGGAACACCTTTTTCTTTTCATAATTCCTCCACTCAGATATCCAGCTAGGGTTCTGAGAGTAGTATGCACAGATATCCCACCGAGCGACAAGGCCTTGGTGCAGGGCCCTTTTCCAGCGGAGGCACCAATGGTACCACTCCCCGTTGGGCCACCAATGCCACCAGCCCCAGCAGTAGAGAGTGCACACTGCCTGAGCACGTTGAAAGAGTTATAATGCCAGAGGCCGCCCAGGTTCAGGGGCAAGACAGAATCGTAGGCAGTTGAAGATTGGCTGGAGGCTGGGGTGAGAGTCTTCAAACTGGTAGGGACACCAGCTGACCTTATGGTGATCCTTGTCGCGAGTCTCTTTTAGGCAGTAACAGGAAGATGGTGGAGCCTGATGCTCCAGGTGCATGACGAGGTGACACTTTTCTAGGAAGACTTAGAGAGCCTGTTTTGGGCGGATTTTGTTCCAGCCACCCTATGTGCAATGCGAATACAGGAGTGACTTCATCTACAGTAGGTCAGCATGACAGTGGAATAGTACTCAACGAGGTTCACCGACCTCTCTCTCTACTCCACAGATATAGTGTGGGACCAATTATTCAAGGCCCAGACCTTCGAGCAGGGGCTCAGGTGAGAGATCAGGGCTTTGATTATCTCACTCAGCATCCCGACGCAGGCGGGGATGCTAGGGAGAGCCCTCCTAGTGGAGAGTTTCCTTGCTGAGCAGTCTCCAGTAGTGAGATGCACCACCATTCGACACGTAGTGGGGTATTCTGCAGTAGGTAGAACACAGATTTCATAGAGGTCCAAGAGGACCAGACCCATGGGTGCATGACCTCATGACTCAGGTTCAGTTGTGCGGGGCACAGGAGATAGAGCCAGACATACCAGGAGTGGGCAGTGTTACTCATGTGGTGGGTAGGGTCACATGGCTCGTGACTATCTGACCTGCCATTCGGATGATCAGCAGACAGTTGAGGGACCTCCCAGGAAGAGGCATAGGTTCGATCGAGGCGGTCCACAGGGCACAGGCAGACATGGTAGAGGAGCTGGTCATGCAGCTGGAAGTGGACGACATTACGAGGTGTTACCACCACCACCACTAGGAGGTCCACCCCAACCACAAGGAGTAGGTGGACAGATGAGGGCTCATCTCCAGGTAGTTGAGGATTATGATAACGGTGTTCCGGAGATGATTCAAGGTATGATCTATGTCTACTCCACTATAGATATAGTTCTTATAGACATAGGTGCCAGTCACTCTTTCATTACCACTTCCCTTGTTCGGAGCTCGGAGATTCTGATGGAGCCGTTGGATTAATCCTTATGGATAGAGACTCCTATGGGATTAGATTCGATGATTATGCACTGGTGCTGGCAGTGTGAGCTTACTCAAGGAGGTGAGATCTTCAGTTGGGATCTCCTAGTAGCGGTTTTGAGGCCTTATGACGTCATCTTGGGTATGGACTAGTTATCTACATTCCATGCTCAGATAGACTGTATTAGGCACAAAGTGCAGTGTGTCCACACAGATGGGGCCAGTTTTACCTTAACCAGCAAGAAGGGATCCTTTTCAGCCCAGGACGGACTTACCCGGAGGAGGGTGCAGCCGATCACTCATCATTTGGCTAGCCTTACCCTCGGAGCAGTTGATGTGGAGAGTCTGACTTATCCTGTAGTGGTGGACTTGTACGCAGATGTTTTCCCTGATGATTTCTCAGGTCTACCTCCTCGTAGAGAGGTTGACTTCTACATTGACCTATACCCTAGGATGGCACCAATATCTACACCATCATATCGTATGGCTCCCGTGGAGCTTCTTGAGCTACGGGTACATTTAGAGTACTTACAGGGGAATGGATTCATCCGGCCGAGTGTTTCTCCCTAGGTATCCCCAATTCTGTTCACCAAGAAGGCATATGGGAGCTTGAGGCTTTGTGTCAACTACCGTCACCTGAACCAGGTGACCGTGAAGAACAAGTACTCACTCCTAAGGATTGACAACCTATTTGATCAGCTAAAGGGAGCACGGTGGTTCTTGAAGATAGACCTCAGATCAGGCTATCACTAGCTCAGAGTTCGAGATGAGGATGTGCAGAAGATAGCCTTCAGATGTCGGTATAGCCACTACGAGTTCTTGGTTATGCCTTTCAGTGTAACCAATGATCCATCAGTGTTCATGGGACTCACGAATAGGATTTTTCAGCCATACCTCGATCACTTTGTCATAGTCTTCAACGAAGAAATTCTGATCTACTCGACTACTGAGGAGGAGAATGCCTACCATTTGCAGGTAGTACTGGACACACTCCGAGAGCACCAACTTTATGTTAAGCTCTCGAAGTGCCAGTTTTGGATCCGAGAGGTTCAATTTTTGGGATATTTCATCTCAGAGGCTGGAGTTGTAGTGGATCCAGCGAATATTGAGGTAGTACTTTCTTAGGAGCCACCCAGGAGTATGACGGAGGTACGGAGTTTCCTGGGTTTGGCTGGTTACTACCGAATATTCGTTCCAAATTTCTCCAGAGTTTTAGCACCACTATCAGCCTTGAAGAAGAAGGGGGAACCCTTCGTGTGGTCAGAGAGATACCGGAAAATCTTTCAGGAGTTGAGGCAGAGGCTGACTAGTGCCCCCATCTTTAGGCTTCTAGAGGAATGCGTAGGGTAGGTAGTCTACTACGACGCATCAGGGACCGGACTCAGGTGTGTCCTGATGTAGGAGCAAGTAGTTATCGCATATGGTTCTCGACAGTTGAGATAGCACGAGCAAAACTATGCTACCCATGACCTGGAGTTAGTAGTAGTGGTCTTCACCTTGAATATGTGGCGACACTATCTGATGGGTGAGTGCTTTACTATGTACTCTGATCACAAGATTCTCAGTTATATCTTCTCTCAGAAGTACCTAAACCTGAGATAGCAACGTTGTCTTGAGATCATCCAGTACTAAGACTTCGAGATAGTCTATACTCCTAGGAAGGGGAACGTTGTTACAGATGCACTCAACAAGAGGTCTGGTATACAACTGGTAGGCGAAGCGACAGAGCAGCTTTCCACTTTGTAGATATCCTTTGTGGATAGAGATGGAGCATATTTCCTACAGTCTATCACAGTCACACCCCCACTCCTTCAGTGAGTTAGGGAGGCACAGCGTGCGGACACTGACTGCGAGACACGACGTGCTCAGATATCCATAGGTCAAGCACCTGATGGATTTTCTGAAGGTGGGGAGCACAACATCCTCTTTAGAGGACATACTATGGTGACAGTGTCACTTCAGGAGGAATTGTTGATGGAGTTCCACACATCCCCTCTGGTGGTACATCCAGGAGTGGTGAAGATGTACCAAGACCTTCGATGAAAGCACCGTTGGCTAGGTATGAAGAATGTAGTAGCAGAGTTTGTCTCTCGATGCCTCACTTGTCAGCAAGTGAAGTCGGGTCACCAGGTACCAGCAGGCTTGGTTCAGCCTTCAGAGGTCCCATAGTGGAAGTGGGATGGGATATCCATGGACTTCGTGACAAGAATTCCACGTACATCCGGAGGTCATGACATGATTTGGGAGATCATCGACCAACTCACCAAGTCATCTCACTTCCTACCGATCAGAGAGAAGGGTTCAATAAAGACCTTGGGACGCCTATATGTGTAGGAGATTGTGCGGCTACATGGAGTACCTTCTTCTATAGTCTCCAATCGTGATGCACTGTTAACTTCCCGGCTATGGAAGGGGTTGTAGGAGTCTTTCGGGACGCAGCTTCATCTGAGCACCGCCTTCCATCCTCAGACGAATGGCCAGACTGAGCGGACTATTCAGACCCTCTAGGACATGCTACAATCTTGTATCCCCGACTTTGGTCATAGTTGGGTGGATCACTTACCTTTGGTGGAGTTTGAATACAAAAACAGCTATCACTCCACCATTGGGATGGTACCTTTTGAGGCATTATACAGGCGACCTTGCATATCACCTTTGTGTTGAACTGGCCCTAGGGAGTCAGCACTTGTGGGACCAGAGATGGTACGAGCTACCACAGAGAAGGTGCAGATCATACAGGAGCGGATGAAGACTATATAGAGTAGGCAGAATTCATATGCCTACAGGAGAAAGAGACCTTTGGAGTTCGAGGATAGGGACCACGTCTTTCTACGGGTCTCACCTCGATGAGGTCCATGGAGATTTGGCCGAGGTGGCAAGTTATCTACGAGATTCATCAGACCTTTTCAGGTCCTCAGCAGAGTTGGAAAGGTGGCATACCACTTAGCTCTTCCACCACAGTTGCACCGGGTGCACGATTTCTTCCACGTATCCTAGCTGAGTAGATACGTGCATGACCCTTCCCACATCATCGACCATGGCGAGTTGGATGTCGATGATGGGGTAACTTTTACAGAGATTCCAATAGATATTGAGGATCGACAGGTGCATGTCTTTCGTGGATGTTTGATACCTCTGGTACGCATTCGCTGGCAGCATGGGAACCTCCATGAGAGAACATTGGAGCGGGAGACTCAGATGCATGCTCAGTACCCCCACATATTCCCTTATTTCGAGTTATAGCTTACGGGGATGTAAATCCCTGAGGTGGGGAGGATGTAATGACATGGAATTTACGTGGAAATTTTTTTCTTAAATACATGGGAATTTTACGAGTCTGCAAAATTTGATGGTGTGCGATTCCGAGGTCTGGAGTGCCCGAAATGAATTTCTGAAGTTTTCTTCAGGTATGTTTAGTAAACATATGAGCGTGTTTTTTATAACATTTGAACCAGTGCTCGGAATTGAAATTTGAGGGCACTATTGAACATGCAGCACCGGTATTTTCTTAAGGAGACTTTCACCTCGACGGTAGTGGGTTGAGAATAAAAGTAAGTTTTTGGGTTTTTTTTGGAAAATAATAAAATAAAATGATCTCCACTTTTTTTATTTCTATTTTTTGATTCTATGTGGATATTTCAGGTGGGGTCCACCATAGATAAACCTCCACATGGATGTGGTAAGTGGGGACCACCACACCTTAACCTCCCATGAGAGGTTATGGTGGTAGGGACCACCCGAACCATAACCTCCCATGAGAGGTTATGGTGGTGGGGAACACCTGGGTTTTTAAACCTCCTTGAAACCTCCCATTAATTGGGAGAAACCTCTCAAGTCCCTATTAAATGTGGGGGAGCCTCTTGGTATCCTCCTAATAATTATAGCCAACGCACCTCTTAAATTGTGCCAGTATAATTTAATTAGCTTGCTCCATTTAAATTTAAATAACTGCGTCGTTGGAATTTAGGAAGGTTCCTAATAAATGAACCGTCATAAATTCCAAAGATCATTACCTACCTACCTCCCTCTCCTATATATATGAATCTTGGGAGGAGGTTTTGGGATGGCTTCACCAAGACACGAAGTGCTGATAAAGTGACATGACGCACAACACTTAGAGGATTATCCTTCCTCCATGAAGAACGCATTCTTCCAACGAAGAATTCCAGCGAGGAGCGACTTCGACTTCCTTCCTCATAACCTACTCTGATGTAGGACATATTCGACTACAACGAGCCGGTGCACAAACCGACGATAGAGGAAAACACTAACGACACTGACTTCCGTCTTTTCCCAATGATCTGTCTTCTTCCTCATGCCAACGTCGACAAACATCGAACAAAGGTAGGGGTTTAATTTCATTTAATGTTTCATGTTCTTCCTTTTTTCCAAATGAAGAACAAGGATGCTTTCTTTTTGCAGGTGGATTGTTGTGGTTCGTTCTAAAGGATCGATTACTATCACCCTAAATGTGGAGGGTATGGGCCAATCTAACATGTCCCGACACCCTCCGTCGATCTCTTTTGTGATGTCCTTCGGCTGGTGATGAAACGAAGACACGAAGAAGGCGGAAAAGACAAAGGTTGTGATACTCATGGCCTCTGTGACCCGTGCCACCCCACGGCGTCCCGCACTGCCACCGGCCGAACCGACCCCGGTCGAGCCCCCTTCAGCCTTCCCGGCCACCTCCTGGCCTGCCCGACCGCCTCCCGACATGCCCAAACGCCTCCCGGCCCGCCGAGCCGCCTCCCGGCTGCCCGCTGGCCTACTACCGGCCTGCGCGGCTGCCTCCTGGCTGAACCAGCGCCCTGGTCGAACCACCAAGTCGTGTCGGCCTCCTGGCCGAACCGGCGCCCTGGTCGCACCGGCCTCCTGAGCCGGCTCCTAGACCCCCTCATGGCGCCCTGGCCGAGCTAGCCCTGGCTGCGGCCTTTTGGCCGAGCCGCCTCGGGCCGCGCCCTCACGGTGCTCTGGGCCTAACCAGCCACGTGCCCAAGCCGGACCGCCCTCGCAGCCTGCTGGGCTGGGCCTAGCGGGCCAGGCCAAACCCAACGGGCCGGCCCGCCCAACGGGTCAGGGCAGACCCAACGGGTCAGGCTGGGTCAACCAAAACCGGGTCGGCCCAGACAAATACGGGCTGAGTCAGTTTGACCGGGTTGGACCGGAACTGGGCCTACTACCGACCCTTTACTTTCTTAGGCCATATCCTTGGAACCGGACCTCCGTTTGACGAACCGTCAGTAGCATTGGTAATCTTGGAGCTTTACAGTCCCTTTGAGTATACCCCACTAGAGTTTGGAGTATATTTGAGATACATTCAGGTTTGATCATGCACGAATCCAACTGGGCCCCCAGGACTAAAAGGCTAATAACTCTCAAACTGAGCGTCTGATTGACACGATGTCTATTGCATTGAGATCCCTATGACGAGGCAGACCTTCGGGATATTTCTTCGTGGGACTTCATGGAAGTTGATGTATCGACACTTGTATTGAGGAGTGGACCCTCCTAGAATCAAGCGTGCTTGTGTGGAAACCATGTGGCTGGATGCTCTCTAACTACTGTTCCTAGATCCTATGTGGGTTTGAAAATTCTGATAGTTGTTCCTCGATCTTATGTTGGTTCGATAGCTCTGACTACTTTTCCCAGATCCTATGTGGGTTCGACAGTTCTGACTGCTGTTCCTAGATCCTATGTGTTTTTGAGAGCTTTGAAAACTGTTCCAGGATCCTGTGTGGGTTCGACAATTCTGACCGTTGTTCCTGGATCCAGTGTGGGTTCGACAGCTCTGACTACTGTTCTTGGATCATGTGTGGTTCGACAGAACTGACGGTTGTTCCTACATCCTGTGTGGGTTCGACAGCTCTGACTTCTGTACCTGGATCATGTGTGGGTTCGACAGAATAGATTATTTAGTGGCTACATCTAATCATCTCTAAATCTCTACAAATGTTGTATATCTATGTAAGATGAGTCGGTAACTTTTGTGTTTACCTCATGATTGATATGGATTACTTGATAACTTAGGTATATGTATGTGAATATACCTAAGTGGGGTTATCTGTTGATTTCATACCTTGTGGTTTATCCTTGTTGGATTTTGTGAGACATTGTGGGTCTTAGGGACCCTACTAAGTATCGTTATACTCACCCCTACATAGGTTATGCCCGCACCATGTTGTGTTGGATGCAGACAGCGGACAGCGTTGACTGTGGCTAAGAGCACCAAGACCGGACGGTACCCAAAGGTGGACCATACGGCGTGACGATACACGGATGAGACGGACGGACCTGGAGTTTTGAGGAGGCGATCTATACCTACCATTCAGGTAGGAACCTCGGAGGATGACTCAACTGTAGCTTTTCTTTTCTTCAGTTTTACTTTTTGTTTCCTTGTACTTCATAGTTGGTCTTGTATTTACGGCCCCCATTTTACTTTCATTACACTTTGTTATACAGTTTTACTTAGTGTTTTGCTTCCAGCTTGTACTCTATTGTGTGCGTTTTTAGGTTATAAAGGCGATGTCTTCCCAGTTTTAGGGATTTACGCCTTTGGTGCTAGTCTCCAGCCCCTAGTCTATGGAAGGCGGGCTTGGGGTAGTCACGGCACGGGCCCCGGGGGACGGGTCGTGACAATGTAGTCTCTAACCAAGTCATTGGATGTGTGGTAAAAACATGAGGTTGGGGAAATATTAGGCAGGACATGCCGTGTACTGGGTGTAAATGCCGTGTTGTAGAGAATATGTATTCAGCCGTGTGACTAACGACACGGGTGGATGAAAATCCGGAAGTACAAACCGTGTCCATCTCGAACACATCATGTAGCATCATCTGTGTAACCGGTCGTGTGACTATCTACACAGGTCGGTGAAGTTTTTCTAGTACACGTCGTGTTTGGAAAAAACACGCCATGTATTCTTTTCCTAGGAGAACCGTGTGAGTTAGTCATATAGAAGAAATCAGGTAAGGGAACATGATTCAAGTACATGTCATGTCTTGTAAGAACACGTTTTGTGTATGGGGTGTTACACGATCAAGGTTTCCATGAGTACACGCCCATGTGAAGGATTAAGGGAACATGTCGTGTACGGGTGATACACGTCGTGTAACCATGTTTTGAAAAACCTGAATGCTTTCTTTCTCATGTTCCCTTCTTTAACTTCTAAGTTTTATTCCATGATATTCTTTATCTATGGTGTGCGTTTGACCTTGAAGATTCATTCCACCGAGACATCCTCCAGTTGTACACCACTTATAGGGCAGTGATCAGACATCGGACGTGGCTGATCAGGGACCACCAGCATATCCTCCTATAGCACCAGTCTTGGAAATAGCAGTTATTTCATATACAGGTGTTGATGCACAGTTCTGAGAGGGCTTCGTGAGGTTTATGTATACCTTATGAGTATTACCACCTCTTTTCCCGTCTATGGTGGAGTTAACGATAGTTTTTAAGCAGCGGAATCCTCCCACCTTCACAGGGGATAGAGGACCTCAGGTTGCAGAATCATGGCTAGAGACCATGTTATCTATCTTCGAGCATTTGGAGATGCCTTCAGATAGGAGGGTGAAGCTTGTTACGTACATGCTATGGGACTCCTCCATGTGATGGTGGGATGTGATCTCACATGTAGGATGCCAACAGGTTATGGCTTGGGATGAGTTCCAGCATGATATCTATGACTACTTTTACCTGGGGACTTTAAGGGTCGACCGAGCCCGAGAGTTCATAAGTCTGAAGAAGGGTACTCTCTCAGTCATGGAGTACTCTTCTTACTTCACAGAGATGCAGTGCTTCCTGCCTATCCTAGGATGTGATAATTTATTTCTAGTGAGGAAGTTTGAGGATGGTCTTAGGCACGACATCCAATCTCAGGTGAACATCTTCAGGCTGACTTCCATTACTTCTATAGTCAACTAGGCTTCGATCACTGAGTGAAATCTAAGGGATTCTAGAGTTGTGAGCCAGGGCGGCTCGGCATCTGGAGTTGGTACCCCCACCTACTGATAGCAGTAAGTGTCGCAAGGAGTCTACGCGTGGAGATTGGAGTATACAGGATACACTACTAGAAATTCATCCTATACTAATGCCTCTATCCCAATGGTTTATAGAAACCGTTGGGATAGGATTAATATACCAATGGTTTGTTGAAAACTGTTGGTATAGGAAGTTTTAGACTGTATTTTCCCAATGGTTTGAAGAAACGTTGGGATAGTCCTAGTTTTCCCAACGGTTTTTTGAAACCATTGGGATAGTGAAGAGTTTAACCCCTTATTCCAATGGTTTATTGAAATCATTGGGATATCATTGATAATATTTACCAACAGTTTTTAAAAACCATTGGGATAAAAATCCACAAATGTAGCACGCGATTCCAGTCTTGATCTGCCCACATTGCGCCCAAAAGGAGAGCTCCATTGTTCCAGTAGTGTGTAAACCCTTCTTCCCAGTAACTCATTTTTTGTTCTTCCACATCAAATCTGTAAGTTATAACTCAGTTTTATGTTCAACCCCATTTTTTCCATTTTTCATTCAGATTTCTTTGAAGATGAGGTTGTTTTATGTTTTCTGTTTTTATTATGCTTAAACGACAGCTCCCCTATTCTTTGTGAACCCTTCTTCCCAACCTTCGATTAATCCTTGATTCAAGTAAGTGTTTGTTCTTCCACCTCTAATATATGATAACATGGTTTATCCTATTTCCCCTAACATAACACATCATTACTATAGTATAATATCTATTCAAATGATGATTTCTCAGGTTCCAAAATTTTTATCTATGGAATGTTATGTTGTTTCATAGAGTTCCTTTGCACATCATTCCACTACATAGAGTTCCTTTTAGGTGTTCTATTGAGACCCTTTTGATTAGAATCATGGTTCGTGTCTTATAGTGATATTTTAGTGATGTTCTATTATATTGATCCAATATGGTAGTGAGTTCTTAAATGGTAGGGAGACCTACTATGGGTCTCCATTTCGTAATTTATTTTTCAAGGGAATGGGAGGGGGTTGTGCAGTGGGAGGGGGGGTTGTGCAGTGGGAGGGTGGGGTTGTGCAGTGGGAGGGGGGGTTGTGTAGTGGGAGGGTGGGGTTGTGCAGTGGGAGGGGGTTGTAGGTAGGTTGTGTAGTGGGAGTGGGGGGCAGTGCAGTGGGGGAGGGGGATTTAGGGGGGTGGTTGTGCAGGGTGGGGGATGCAAGGGGTGAGGGGGTGTGTAATGTGGGGGGTTGGGCTCTAGGGGGAGATGGGGGAGGGGGACTGTAGGGGTATGTCGTGGGAGGTGGGGGTTGTAGGGGGGGTGTGCAGTGGGATTGGGATATGTACACTCCCAACCCTAAAATCATTTAAATCCATGAAAAATACATGTGCCTTTCCATATCCCAAACATATTATAGCTCATCCTTATGCTATTTTGGCTATACATAGACCAAAACTCTCCTCCATATCAACTGCCTGATCTTCATTGTCCCAAAATTTTATATGACATTGAATATAGATGTATCATTCCCACATGCCTAGAAAACCCCAACTACTCAATATAATTAATCAATCCCTTCTGTGGGAACTCCCCCATAGTAATTACATACCTCGTCACTTCCCAACCGAAGGTATCAATATCCTGGTGGTTCCACAACAACCATCATCCCATAACACCCATATTAGAAGAATCGCACACCATCATTTCCCACATCCTATCATATTCTCATTTCACAATCACACCATACATGATGCCATTAAAATACAACCTCAAAATCAATGCTCATACAAGTCATGCATCACTATTGATGACCATATATTAACAACACTTTGTTAATTCACTTATCACACATTAACCTCATGCACCAATTTCCATAATAAAAAACTAAAAACCATAGTCACATGCTCAAAATATAACTCTAACTATCATCGGATCTCTGAAATGTGAGTGGGCTCTCAATCTTGATGCCCATATATACCTTGCTGGATTTTCTAGAGGCATAATTTAGGATGCTCTCTCTATCTCTCTTGGTTATTGAGTGAAATAAAGCTACAGAATCGATGTATCATGATTTTAATAGACTAATGACACTTATTAAATAACCATCCTACTAAAAATTAAAGTTTTTTATTATATATTTTATGATTTATTAAATTAATTATATATCTAATCAAACTCACCTAAAACAATGGATAGTTAAATTATCGGTGGACAGCTCGCTCACCCCCTGAACACCCCACCCACCCCCCAGGACACGCCCTACCCCCATGGATAGCCCCTCCACACCCGTGGACATCCCACCCACCCCACTAGACACCCCCTACCCCCCATTATATCCTTTTGACCCCCGAGGATAGCCCGCCCACCCCCCTAGACACCCCCTGGACAGCCCCCACCCCTTGTGCATAGCCTTCCCACCCCCCTGGACACCTCCTACCCCTGGATAGCCCCGACACACCCATGGACCGCACACCCACCCACCCTAAACACCCCTACCCCCCAGGAAAACCTTGTGACACCCGAGGACAGCCTGTCTACCCCCCTAGACACCCCCTAACTCCCTGGACAACCCCCCCCCCCCCCCACCCCTGTGGATAGCCAGCCCACCCCTTCCCCCTGGACAGCCCTTCCACCCCTATGGACAGCCCGCCCACCCCATGGACACCCCTATCCCCAGGACACCCCCCCCCCCCCACCGTGGATATACCCCCTAGACAACCTCTACCCCCTGGACAGCCCCACCACCCTCAGGGATAGCTTTCCCACCCACCTGGACACCCCATACCCCCCTGAATAGCCCTACCACCCCTGTGTATAGTGCGCCCACCCCCTTGGACACCCTGTACCCCCCTTGACAACCCCCCTCCACCCTCATGGATAGCTCTCCCACCCCCTTAGACACCTCGTAACCCTTGGATATCCCCTCCACCCCTTTTGACAGCCTACCAACCACCCCTAGACACACAGTACCCCCCTGGACAGCCCCGCCACACCGGTGGACAGCCCACCCACCCCCCGGACACCTCGTACCCCCCTAGAGAGCCTCACCACCCCCTGTGGATAGCCCGCCCACCCCCCTAGACACACTGCACCCCCCTAGACACCCCCCCCCCCTATGGACATCCCACCCACCCCCCTAGACACCCCCTACCCCCTGGACAACCCCTCCACCCATGTGGACAGCTTTCTCACCCCCTGGACACCCCTGGACAGGCCCACAACCCTCGTGGACAGCCCACCCACCCCCCTGGACACACCGTACGCCCTGGATGCCCCCCCCCCCCACCCCTGTGGACTACCCGCCCACCCCCATGGACACCCCTACCCTTGTGGATAGCCCCGCCACCCTCGTGGACTGGCCTCCCATCCCCATGGACACACCCTACCCCCCAAGACAGCCCACCCACCTCCGTGGACACCCCTCCCACCCCCCTAGACACCCTATACCCCTCTAAACAGCCCCACCACCCCAATGGACTGCCCGCCAACCCCCTGGACACCCCGTACCCACCTAGACAGCCCTGCCACCCCCGGGGACAGCCCGCCCACCCCCTGGACACATCATACCCCCTGGATAGCCCTACCACCCCCCGAACACCCCCCATCCCCTCAGACACCCCCATCCCCTACAAAGCCCCCCCCCCCCGACAACCCTGACCCCACTAGATATCCCCAACACCCCCATGGACAGCCCAACCACCCCTCATGGATAGCCCACCGACCCCCCTGGACACCTCGTACCCCCTGGATAGCCCCACCACCCCCATGGATAGCCCACCCAACCCTTGGACACCTGGTACCCCCTGGACATCCCCTCCCACCCCTTGCACACCCCGCTCACCCCCCTGGACACCCCGTACCCCCTGGATAGCCCCCCCCCCCACCCCATGGAAATCCCCCCACCCCTTGGACACCCCCGACCCCCCTAGACAGCCTCGTCACCCCCGTGGACAGCCCGCCCACCCCCTGGACACCCCGTACCCCCTGGACAACCCCCCCCCCCCCCCCCACACCCCCATGGATAGCCATCACACCTAGACACCCCGACCCCCCTAGATAGCCCCCCAACTCCCTGGACACCTCCAACCCCCCTGGACAGCCTTGCCACACCTTGGACACCCCGCACCCCCTGGACACCCCCACCCCCTTGGGCAATGTGTGTGATCACTCAAATAATCTACTAAAATATAAAATTTCATCGATCTAAAATTTAGTCAACTCCTAGATAATTCTCCTCCACATGTGTACATGATCTTGTACACTCATGTATAGTTATTCAAAGATATTTTGTTTTAAATATAGTATTTTTTTTGTCTTCTATATTATGATTCTCATATAGAGTAGTGTGTCAATTATGGTTTCATATAAAGTGAAAAATTCTCATTTACTTAAATATATTTTCGATGAAACTTCAATCTTATTGAATTGCTTTTGAAGAAATGACTTATAACAATTTTTTTACAAAATGGATAGAAGTTGGGTGTATGAAACTGATCTGATATAAAGTGATTTTCAAAACAATTTGGAGATCTTTTTAGATTTTTCATTTCACAATGCTTCAGATAGTGGTCACATACACTGCCCCTGTTACAAGTGTGTTGGAAGACCTTGGTTGAGCCATGAATAAGTCAGCTACCACATAACCAAATATGGTTTTTAAGCAAACTACTCTGTGTGGCATCACAATGGGGAGAAAATGACATCTCAAATTGCTGATGACCAAATGAGAGGACTGGATTGGAGAATTTATTATATGACTAGTCTCTATTTATTCATCATCATGAAAAATAAAGTATTCCGACCCAAGAAGATTTATATATGAGAACACATGATGCGTCTAATGAAAATGATGATGTTTTCAGGGTGAAAAAAATTGAATGATGCTACCACAACTCCAGTATATCGACAATGTGGTAAAATGAAAAATATGGAATTTTTAATCCAATTGTTTCATGGGAAAACTATCTATGGGATTTCTAATACTTCCATCGATTACATTCTTACCTTATTGAAGTACTTACTTCCAAATGATGTAGATACTCCCTCAAACCACTATATGACATGGAAGTTAGTTTAGGAACATGGATTTTCAAGAAACAAAATTCATCCTTGCCCAAAAGATTGCAGTTTATTCTAGGAGGAAAATGCTGAAGGGGAATGATTTTATAAAATGTGGAACATCGCACTGGAAGCCAAAAGCTGATGGAACACCATCCTGTGTGCCACAGAAAGTAATGTGTCACTTTCCATTGATCCCCAGACTCCATAATCCTTTTATTTCTGATGAAATATAAATAAAAATTAAATGGAATGATACCAAGAGAAAGAAGACTAATGATGAGTTAGTTCACCCTACAGATGGATTTGCATGATAGAGATTTGATGCTCGATATCCTGATTTTGTAGCTGATGTGTGTAATGTGAGGTTGGATCTTTCATGTGATGATTTTAATCTATTTGTGCAGATGCTTACGTCGCACAGCACATGGATGATTTTTATACACATTTATAATCTTCCCCCATGGTTTTGTATGAAAAACCTTTCACTTTCATGATTATACTCATATTTGTCCCTTCTGATCTTGGTAATGATATAGATGTATATATGCAACCTTTAATAAAAGAGTTGAAACTTCTTTGGGATGTGGGTGTGCACACATACGATTCATGTTTGAAAGAAATATTTCAAATGTGTGCTGCTCTTATGTGGATGATAAATGATTTTCCTGCTTATGGAATGATGTCTGGATGGAGCATGAAGGGAAAACTATAATATCCTATTTGTATGAAGAATAAACGATCTAGAAGACTAAAACATTGTTGTAGTTTTAGTTTTATGGGACATCGACAATTCTTGCCAATGGACCATCCATATAGAAATAATCATCGAAGATTTGACAATACCATGGAGACCAATGATCCACCTCAGCATATGTCTAGAACAGATGTGCTTAATGAATTGAAAGATTTCAGTTTTTCATTCAGGAAGGGTCAAATGAAATCTAGAAAGAGAAAGAATGTTTCCACTAAAACCTGTTACAATTGGAAGAAGAGAAGTATATTCTTTGATTTTCCTTATTGGTCAACCAATTTTTTATGTCATTGCTTAGACATAATGCACATTGAAAAAAATATGTGTGAAATGTTGCTTTCGAATCTTCTAAATGTTAAGGTAAAGAAAAAAGATAATTTACGGTCTTGACGTGACTTGGTGGATTGGGGCATCAGACCGGAATTGCATCCTGTGCATATTAGTGAAAATAAATGGAAAATTCCATGTGATTCTTATGTGATGACTACTTCAAAAAAAAAGAAATTTCTATAAGTACTAGTGACTATTAAAGTTCTTGATGGCTATTCAAGCAACATATCCAAATGGATAAATAGAAGATAGTTGAAGCTAAAACCATTTGAAGACTCATGATTATCACATCCTTCTACATGAGTTGATTCCAATAGAAATCCGCCATCTTTTTTTCAATAAAGTAAGGGTTTTTGTTATTCAGTTGTTCCATTTGTTTAGATATCATTTTGCTAAGAAGTTGTCCAAGTCATTCTTGCAAAAAATGTTGGCAAATTCCCCATTAATTTTGTGTAAGTTAGAGAAAATATTTCCTCCATCATTTTTCACATCCATGCTGCATCTGACTATCCATATTCCAACTGAAATACTTCTCAGAGGACCTATTTATTTTCATTGGATGTATCCAACTGAAATAAATATATACACATTAAAGTCTTATGTCCATGACAGGAATCATCCTGAAGGTTCTATCGTGAACGGTTACTTGGCTCAAGAATGTATGGATTTCTTCTCTATGTATTTTTCTGATCTTACTACAAGAATAAAAATACCAATGAGAAATGAAGATGAACAGTATGAGAAAATTGAACCCAGTTTTCCATCACTTCCTCAAACAGAAAAAATTCCTAGATCATAAAGATTGACGACATTAAACCTTGAAGAGCGGGAGATGGCATATCGCACAGTTTTTTTCAACTATTATTTGTTCGATAACTACATCTTGTAAGTAAATTTTATATTTATATTATATATATATATATATATATCTATTAAACTTTTCCTATTTTTATCTACAGGGAACATAAAGCGATGATAAATAGAAAGCATCATTCATTATCTTTGAGAATGAGGGAGACTTTGCATAGCAAAGAGTTTTCTTCTTGGTTAAAATTGAAGGTAATAATGTTAATATTTAAAATAATTAAAACAATAATTAATTAAGTTTAATATTGATTTATATTTCAGGTATTGAGTTTTCCTATTGACTCTATCTCTGAGGAAATAAGAGCTTTGGCTTTTGGTTCTAATACCATGGTTCGTGACTGTAAATCAATTGTTATCAATGGGTATGGATTTATTATCACTAAATGAGAAAAGAACATGAGAACAAAACATGATGGTGTTATGGTTACTACCACAACAGATTGTTATGCTAGTGTATCATATAGTAGACCAAGATTTGAAAATGTAGGTTATTACGGAGTCGTTGAAAAAATAATAATATTGGATTATTATTCTCATGGATGAGTCACACTGATGAAATGTAAGTGGTTTGATTTGATGACGAGGTAGGGAAAATTTATTGATGATTGTGGATTTTGAGTAATTGATATGACTCACACTCTTGTAACCGATGAACCATATGTATTGGAATCAATGGAAAAACAAATGTTTTATGTCAAAGACCATATTCAACCTGAATTTGGTGTCATTATTGAAGTAATTCCAAGACATGTTTTTGATGATTGTGATGATGGAATTGACACCATACCTACTGCCATTGGAAATGATCCATTTATTACATTTGATGACTCTAATAGCTCAATTTTCAGAGTTTACTGTGAACCTGAAGTTGTGGTGGGAAATGTATAAAATCATTCATTCATGTTCTCAATTATTTTGGTTTACCTTAACTTGGGATTTTAAGGTTATTACTATTCAAATTGATTTAATATTGATTACAAATATATTGTATCTAACTTGACTGTTATGTGAATTTTCAATGTTTATTGGTTGTAATTTTTATTTGAATTGTATTTTCTAATTTGGAATTGAACTGTATTTAAACTTACAAAACCATCATTTCTAACTTTCTGAACATTTCAATGCTTCAACTGTGATTTGTATAAAATTTTTATGACTCTAAGACCTCTCTTTAACATTTTACCAGGTAATGAATATGATGGTTTGTATTCCTTTGTAAAACATGTATTGAAACCTGCATCATCTACCTGAGCTAAAGAAATTAAATTTTTCCTTAATTTTGACAACTTCTTTACCACTTATGAATATCATATAATCAATGTTCCATGATTTTAATAGACTGATGAAACTTATTAAATAACCATCCTACTAAAAATTAAATTTCTTTATTACATCTTGTATGATTTATTGAATTAATTATATATTTGTTCAAGCTCACCTAAAACAATGGTTAGTTAAATTATACATGAATCCCCCTATTCCCTCTCATTTATTTTGTTTTTTGGGTTACACATTAGTTATCCATTTATATTTACTTCCATATTTGTTTTCAAATGTAGTAAATGAAACCAATTGAAGAGAGGAAATGAAAATAGATTATGGAAAAAAATCGTCGCATGACTGAGTTGGGAATTCCACCACTAGTGCCTACAGTGATTATTTTATTTCAAATATATTTATTTAAATAATATATAATTTCATGTGATTAATTTTTTAAAAAAAAAATCCAGGATCCATCTATTAGGCGATAGTTATTTGACGAGCAGCCTAATAGTGGTCCTAGTACTCGGGGTGTTCATACGAGGGGGTGGTACGGGAGCTAAACGATATGGTCAGCATACCTGATTAGACCTTTCTCCTCCCACTGACATACCATACATCCCATATTCTGATCCCGGTGTGCCATTAGGGACACATGAGATATTTAGGCCTCCCATGTTTTCACTACCCTTTACATCTGAGCCTCATCACCCATTTGTACCATATCCGATGATGATTCCCACTCCCCATCCAACATTTGGTCAGCCATCCCTGTCATCTTCTTTTACTTCTGCTTCCTTCCCTCCGGGCTTTTATATTCCATCTTCTTCAACTCATGTTCCTCCAGAGTATGTCCATGTGGAGCATACATTGGGAACCACTACATCTGTACAGGGTTTTCCTTCAATTTTTGCAGATCCAACCGTGCCCATTGATCAGACTACTACAGGTATACTTATACAACCCTAACAAATTTTTACACCATTATTTATTTTCATTATAACATGTATTGATAAAATATTTGTTTTTCTTTAATAACAGATACATATTCTGATAAAAGGTGGTGCGGGGGAATATGTGCATGCATACAGTGTGGAACCACCGCACGCAGTTGATGGTGAACTACAATGAAGATAGTCAGATGATTGAAAAATCAGGGCAGCAATGTCAGAGTTTTTTGGCGACGCTTTCCAAATACTCCGACATCATTCCTGTCAGCCCGATCTCATAGAGACAGCTTCCAAATGAAGTCAAAGATAAATCCTAGGTAGAGATATGGGTAAAAAAATATATTGTGTTTAATGCAATATATTAATTTTTGTATTTATATGAATTAATATTTTGGTGTTAGCTACGGTTTAATTTCCCCGATGGTGAGGGTGCACAGACAGCACATCTAAAGGATTTAGGCGAGCTTTGGAGAGCTTATAATCATGAGTTGTAAATTGGCTGGTGTGCTATAGTTGGAAAAAAGTTAGAGGTTGTCCCTTTCATGGATGATTTTCCATTAGAACAGTACCGATAGATGATTACTCATTGGACGACTAGACAATTTACAGTATTAATCAAATTAGAGGTATTTAAATGAGAATTTTCATGTTTTTAGTTAATAATAATTATCGAATTTTATTTATAATTCATCTGGAAGAAAAAAACATTGATGCTAAGAAATAATTCCACACATTGGGACTTACTACGATGCCAGATCATGAGAGGCATCATGTATGACAGTTTATAATCTTTCTTTACAACTTGCACTTTCTATTGCTTCCTCCATAATTTATTTGATTACTAAAGTTGTTATATAATTTTAGTTATGAAATTACTATGTTTTTTTTGTATAATATTTTTAATTATGGTTTCCTACATTCAATGTCATTGTAGAGGCATAAATTGAATATAGAAGTACGTGTGCCTTGAGAAAAACTTTTTTGCTCGAGTAGAAAGAAGAAATATGGAAGTGCAGTTAATGAACCGACTCAGCAGTAGATTGTAAGTTTTACGTTGTAGATTTAAAATTTTAATCTCTATTTTGTAACTTAATAATATATTTATATTTGTAACAGGCTACTTTAGAGGCCCTTGATTCCCAGGAACCTGACAATTTTGGGTCAAACGATCACTTACATCAAGTTTTGGGAGATGAGCACCCTGGTAGAGTACACTGTCGACCTAAAAAGAGTATAGTTCTGACGAGATATTGGACCTCCTTAGGTATGAGTTACAGTGCCACCGAGTTACAAAAGGTTAAGGCATAGGCATAACAGGATGAAAAAAGGGCCACAGAGACGGCCGAATAGTCTGATAGGGCAAACACTGCATTTATGAAACTGATGGAAGTTTTACATCCAACACTTCCACCAGAGGATAGAACTACTTGTGATGAATATATTTCATAGATTAATTCTATATATGGTGAAACAGGTGGCAGTTCTAGTGGTGGTTGAGACGATAGTGAGGATGAGTCCGAGGCGGAGGAGGAGGCGGGTGAGGTGGAGGCCGAGGCAGAGGAGGAGGGTGAGGAGGAGGCAAAGACGGAGGAGAAGGGTGATGAGGAGGCCGATGCTGAGTAAAAGGGAAAGGAAGAGGTTGGTAATGATGATGAGTACGACGATGAGGATGAGGGATAGGGTGATGAGGGATAGATTGATCTGTTACATTTTTTACTAATATTACTGACCTTTGGTGTTTATTGATTTATTGTGCCTGAATATATGTGTGATTAGGTAGGTCACATTATCATTATTTTTTTATCTATAAATAATATAAATAGACTTGATGATTTGTTGTGACTGATTCACCCCTCCCCTAGATTTCCCCCCACCCCATGTACACCCCCACCCCCTGGACAACCTGTATCCCCCTAGACAGCCCTGCCACCCCCATGGATAGCCCGCCCACTCCCCTGGACAGCCCCCCACCCTATTTTCATAGGTTGTCCAGTTGTGGGTGTTGATTTGAACATTGATAAAACATCAATGGTTCCATAATATTTTTCCCCATAAATGAAACCTTAAATTTAATGATTGATAGGAAAAGAGATTCTAAATGATTTAAATGAATATTTATATATTATGAATGTTTTATTTTTAAAAAGCATGGATGATGTGAAATCACCCTATTTTAATGAAATTGTAATTTTTGAGTGGAATTTAGAAAATTGGTGGTATGATTATAAGTTGATATAATGAAATTATTTTTTTAACCTTGAAATAATTTTTTTAGAAAATATGTAAATACCATCCCATGAAAATATGTAAATACCATCCCATGAAAATATGTTAATTGTAATTCAAAACATATAGGTGGTGGATGTTCCTTGTCCATAGGACCTAAAGTGATATATGTTTCCACTAGATATGTGATCAATCTGTTACATGGGATATGTCTAAGCTTTAATCTTATTGGATGTTGTGTCACTTGATGATGTGTTGTTATGGGTATTATTTTACCCATCCGTTTCATGTACCTTCTACATGAAGATTTTTGACATATAGACTTGTATTATTTATCTTTCTCTATTTTGTAGGAAAAAAATTCATCATTATTCTTGTATTATTTATGGTTCTGGTCACCAATCTGTGGGGTTTAGGAATTCCCATCAGGTTATGTGAGAGCTAACACATGTAGTAGTGTACCTTGAAATCCGAACTAGTTCATGGTAGATTATTATCATAGATGAGGATATGTGTCTCGCCTTGATGTTGTTATCCATTCTATGTTGTCCTAGTAGACATGATGTAGGATTTCAAGAACATGGGAGGTTATTATGAGTGATTTATTTGGCCATCCCTCATTTTCACAAGTTGTAAGTCACCTTGGGAATTTAGAAAAAGTATCATTGGGGAATGTTTTTAACTGATTCTATTGAAAATAGTTAATTATGTTTTCATGAAATTCATATTCATATATCTCATATTTGAGTTATTGATCTTTGTATCCTTAATGATTTATTTAGTGTGACTTATTGATATTGATTAGAATCATGCCTCTTAGATGAAATTTTAATAGACCATATGATGAAGTTATTGGTTAACAACAATAAGAGAGTCCTTATGTGGACAGAAGTGTGGTTGAGATAGTCATGTGTGATATCTATGATTTGGGACATGAACATGAACCCATTCATGTTATTTCTCTTTTAGTGGAACCAAAAAATGATGAATCGAGAGATCAAGTTCAAGAATTTCTTCTCGAAAAACCACTAGTGTTCTACGGAAAAATAATATTCATCACACTTTGTATTAGTTGAAAAAGATAGATAAATTATTAATTTTCTGGGAAATACCTATTTCTATTAATGTAAAATGTGGTACCATAATGATGGAATGACTTGGAAGGATATAGTGGTACTCTACCCCCTGTACATCCCCCCACCCCCGTGGATAGCCCGCCCACCCCCTGGATAGCCAGCCCACCCCCTGGACAGCCCCTCCCCCTGTGGACAGCCCCCCCCCCCACCCCCTGGACAACCCCCCCCCCACCCCTTGGACACCTCGTACCCTCCTGTACAGCCCCGCCCACCCCCGTGGATAGCCCACCCACCCACCTTGGACACCCCCTACCCCCCCTGTACAGCTCGGCCACCCCCATGGATAGCCCGCCCACCCCTTGGACACCCCCTCCCCCTGTGGACATCCCCCCACCCCCTGGACACTCCATACCCCATGGACAACCCTGCCCACCCCTGTAGACAGCCCGCCCACCCCCTAGATAGCCCCTCCCCCTATGGACATCCCCCCATCCCCTGGACACCTTGTACCCCCTAGACAACCTCGCCCACCCCCGTGGACAGGCCGCCCCCCCCCCCAGACACCCCAACCCCTTGTGGCCAGCCTACCCACCCCCCTGGACACCCCCTACCCCCTGGACAACTCGGCCACCCCCATGGATAGACCACCCACCCCCGTGGACAGCCCGCCCATCCTCCTAGACACCTCGTACCCCCTGGAAAGCCCCACCCACCCCCGTGGATACCCCCCCCAGACACCCCTACCCCGCTGGACACCCCGGCCACCACCATGGATAGCCCGCCCACCCCCCTGGACACCCCCACCCCCCCTGGACACCCCCCCAACCCCTGGACACCCCACCCCATGGAAAGCCCCCCCAACCCCCTGGACACTACCCCACCCCTTGGACACCACCCCACCCCCCTGGACACCACCCCACCCCCCTGGACACCCCACCCCCCTGGACACCCCCCCCCCCACCACCCTGGACAGCCCCCCACCCCCGCTGGAAGCCCCCATGGATAGCCCCCCCCCCCCCCCCCACCCACCCCACCACCATGGACAACCCCCCCCCCCCCATATCCCCCTGAACACCCCATACCCCCTGGACAGCCCCTCCACCCCCGTGGATATCCAACCCACCCCCTGGACATCCCCTCCCCCTGTGGATAGCCCCCACCCACCCCCTGGACACCCCGTACCCCCTCCCCCCCAGACAGCCCCGCCCACCCCCTGGACACCCTGTACCCCCCTAGACAGCCCCACCCACCCCTAGATAGCCCCTCCCACCCCCTGGAAAGCCCCTCCCCCCGTGGATAGCCCCCCCCCCCCCCATGGACAGCCCTCCCACCCCCCTGGACACCCCTACCCCCCGTGAACAACCCTCCCACCCCTGGACACCCCGTACCCCCTAAACATCCCCTCCAACCCCCGTGTACACCCCCTACACCCCCCCCCTAGACAGCCCCCTCCCCCCCCCCACCCCCGTGGACAGCCTCTCACACCCCCTGGACACCCCCGACCCCCTAGACAGCCCCTCCACCCCCATGCACCCCACCCCCACCCCCCTGGATATCCCCCCACCCCCTAAATATCCCCCACCCCCTGGATAGCCCCCGACCCTCGTGGACACCACCCCATCCCCTTTAGAAAGCCCTACCCCCCAACCCCTGGACACCCCCCTGGACACCACCCCACCCCCTGGACCCCCCCCCCCACCCCCAAAAACCCCTAGATTGCCCCCCCCCCCCCCACCCCCTAGACAACCCCATGGATAGCCCCCCCCCCCCCCCCGGAAACCCTCATCCCCCTTGTACAGCCACCCCAAACCCCTGAACAGCCCCCCCAACCCCCTTAATTCTGAATTAAATTATTTATGTATTTAATTAACTTATAAATTATGTGTTAATGGTGTATGGGTATACTTGTTGTATGTGTATACTTGTTGTAATTACCTTATGGATTATATTTTAATTCGGTATGTGTGTAGAGGGTAATTAAATACAGAATTAGAGGTATTCAGATTTGTGTTTGAATTATGTGTTGGATGAATTGAATTCATATAGAATTCTATATGAATTCATACAGAATTTTGTATGTATTATGCAGGTATACATGTTAATGGTGTATTGTGTTACTTATTTTATATTATGCACATATTCTGTTGTGTATGAATTTTGCAGGCTTGCTAGTGGGATTTATGCAGCTGCACAGGGGGAGGCCACCAAGTCAGCTTGCTGCTGTAGGTATAAAATAGATATGCCAATAGTTCACAACCATTGGCATATGTGTAAAACTAGAACTTATACCAATGGTTCTATGAAAACCGTTGGTATAAGTATATTCCAACAGTTTGTAATCCGTTGTCATATATAATTTTAATTGAGATTTACAAGTAGTTTGTAGCAAACTGTTGGTAAAAGTCTATACCAACAGTTTACACAACCATTGGTATAGAGATCCTTCATGCTATTACGCACAGTTTAAAATCATTGGAAAACCTGTATACCAATGGTTTACTAAAACCATTGGTATATACTGGTTTTTTCAGACATATCCCAATGGTTCTCATAGAACCATTGGGATATGTCTATCCCTATGGATCAAGACCCAATGGTTTGGACAACCGTTGGTATAGTTTATACCAATGGTTTGGACAACCGTTGGTATAGTTTATACCAACGGTTGTCCAGCCTTTACCAATGGTTTTAAACTGTTGTTAAAGCTAAAATTTCTAGTAGTGATATGCCTTTAGGTAGCCAGGTGGTATGCTACCATTGCGGGAAGAGTGGGAATATGAGGCCACATTGCCCGAGAGATCCAGTGGAGTGCTGATATTGTGGAAATATGGGTCACCTTCAGCGCTTCTTTCAGTTCTTCTCACCAGCATCTAGTGATAGGGGTTCTGTTTTGACTCCTTGTACTGGAGCATGACCACCTGTTTCTCATCAATCCGGGAACTAGAGTTATTCAGGTCATTCAGGTCGAGGTGGAGTTCTTGGCCGCAGTGGTCCAATGTAGGGTTTTTGACAACCACGGGGTGAATCAGCTCAGGGATCAGAGGGCCGCGGTGCAGGTCAGGATTTTTCGATAGAGTAGTTCCAGCTATAGCAGGATCATGAACCCTCTACTGTTCGAGGTATGATTCTAGTAGTCTCAGTTCTAGCTTCTTCACTTTTCGATACAGTGGATTTCTATATCTTTATATCTGTTTCTATTTTGGAGATCCTTGGGCTCTTTATTTTTACTTCTGCTGATATCTTGATGATATACACTCCATTTGGGACTAGAACGGCTAGTGTACATCAGTGAAAGGAGTTCCCTCTTGAGGTTTGTGGGTTTCACTTCTTATGGGACCTTTATGTCTTAGAGATGATGGGATATTATTTCATCCTTGTAATGGACTGGTTAGTTCCCTTTTAGGTTGTTGTTGATTTCTATCACCACAGGGTGAGTTTTAAATCACCAAAGGGTGGTATGTTTCTACATAAGGGGGAGTGGGAGGTCCAGGAGAGCAGAGCGGGACCTGATCATCATGGGTTGGGAGGAGTTATAGCCCAGATTTCTAGTCTATATCTAGATGACCATGGGACTTCACAGATGGACTTTCCTCTAGTAGTGGATCATTTCATAGATGACTTTCCAGAGGACTTTTCATGTTTGCCTCTGGAGCAATAGGGAGACTTTTCTATTGATCTTGTGCCAGGATCAACATCGGTGTCCATTCCTCCTTATAGGATGGCTACACCAGAGTTACATGATCTCAAGAAGCAGCTGGAGGAGTTGCAAGCTAAGGGTTTCATCTGACCCAATACTTCTCCTTGGGTTTCACCTATACTATTTGTGAAGAAGGCGGATGGTACCCTGAGACTTTGTGTGTATTATCAGAATTTGAACCAGTTGACGGTCAAGAAATGATATCAATTGTTGAGTATTGATGATCTCTTCGATCAGCTTTGAGGAGCCTGGGTGTTCTCGAAGATTGAAATGAGATCTGATTATCATCAGTTGCAAGTCAGACCATCTGATATACCCCTTACAGCCTTTCAGAGTAGGTTTGGTCTAT
This sequence comes from Viscum album, assembly GCA_963277665.1. Lineage (NCBI taxonomy): Eukaryota > Viridiplantae > Streptophyta > Magnoliopsida > Santalales > Viscaceae > Viscum > Viscum album. The sequence continues at coordinate 1,833,963,987 of OY728151.1, forward strand.
ACGAGTATGTGGTTATGTCATTCGGTCTCACGAACGTGCCTGCTGTTTTCATGGCACTGATGAACCGAGTGTTCTATCCATACTTGGATTCTTTCTTGGTAGTCTTCATGGATGATATTTTGGTGTACTCTCACACTCAACAAGACCATGCTACCTATATTGAGATCGTTTTTAGTACACTAAGAGAGCATCAGTTATATGATAAGCTCTCAAAATTCCACTTTTGGATGGACCATATTCACATCTTGGGTTATGTTATCTCAGATAGGAGTATCATTAGACATAGAAAAAGTGAGAGTAGTAGTTTCCTGGGAGCATTCAAAGAACATATTTGAGTTATATATTTTTCTAGGGATGGCCGGTTACTACAGGAATTTTATACAGGACATTTAATTCTTAGTAGCACCACTGACGAGCCTGACAAAGAAGGGTGTGAAGTACTTCTGGTCAGACTCTTGTGAGTCAGCCTTTCAGGAGCTGAAAGAGAGGTTGACCTCAGCACTGATACTAGTTTTTTCAGAGCCAGTAAAGATTTATATAGTTTACTATGATTCATCAGTTATCAGTCTAGGAGTAGTGCTTATGTAGGTGGAAGGATTCGTTGTGTATGGGTCTTGGAAGTTGAGGTCACATGAGAGGAATTACTTGATGCACAATCTCAAGTTGGTTGTAGTTGTTCATAATTTACACTGTTGGAGACATTATCTTTTGGGAGAGCATTTTTTGGTTTTCACTGACCACAAAAGTCTCAAGTATATCTTCACTCAGTGTGACATGAACTTGAGACAGCGAAGGTGGGTTGAGTACCTTCAATCCTTTGATTTTGAGCTTTCCTATATGCCTGGGAAAGGTAACGTAGTGTCTGATGCGTTGAGTAGGAGGACACAAATACAGGTAGTTCAGAAGGCCAGTAGTGAGTGGAAGCTTATGGATCTGTTCTCTAAGATGAATTTGGAGGTTCACTATAGATAGGGGTAGATGTTTCTTTCTTCTGTAGTTGTTACCTCTACTCTACTTGATTGAGTGTGAATAAGGAAGATATCAGATTCTGAAGGCCTAGTTCTATGGGAGAGTGTGTCGGGAGAGGACCATATTCCTTGATGGACCATAGGCGAATATGAGATCTTGCGCTTTCATGGATTCATATGGGTGTCAGTATATATATGAGATAAGATGATGTGGTACTTTCATTACTCAATTTGGACAGTTCATCCTGGTGTCACCAAGATGTATCGTGATCTACATCGTTAGTATTGGTGTCCAGGTATAAAGAAAGATGTTGCTAGTTTTGTACTGACGTGTTCCACCTGGCAGTGGGTGAAGGTAGAGCATCAGTGACTAGTAGTGCTTTTGTAGGAGTTATCCATTCTTAAGTGGAAGTGGAATGATGTCGCGATGGATTTCGTGATGGGGTTTCCGAGGTCGCCCCGAGGGAATGATGCGGTTTGGGTTGTCATTGACAGACTCACAAAGGTTTCTCACTTTTTACCAATCAAGTATACCTTCAGTGTTGATGATCTGGGAGGGTTGTATATACAGAAGATTCTAATTCTGCATGGTGTTCCACACTCCATTGTTTCAGATAGGGATGAACATTTTACTTCTCGGGTCTGGAAAGGACTATAGAGGGCGTTGGGTACACTATTACTTCTGAGTACAGCTTATCACCCCCAGACAGATGGCCAGTCCATGCATATAATTCAAGTGCTGGAGAACATGTTGAGAGCATGCATACTCAACTTTTGAGGTTCATGGGTGAAGCACATACCTCTTGTGGAGTTTTCCCACAATAATAGTTTCCAAGAAACTATTTAGATAGCACCTTTTGAGTATTTGTACGGTAGGCCATGCTGATCACCCTTATGTTGGATGGAGGCAGGAGAGGCAGCTATGTTGGGACCTCATCTTTCCCAAAAGACCACAGAATAGATAGAGTTGTTTCAGAAGAGGATGGCTATTGCATAGTCACGACAGAAGACCTATGCTGATCGATGGAGACGACCTCTAGATTTTGAGGTCAGAGATCAGGTTTTTCTGTGTGTCACACCGAGGTTGGGACACAAGAGTATTACAAGACAGGGAAATATTTCGTTGAGATGTGTTGGACCTTTTTAGGTTTTGGAGAAAGTCAGGCCGGTTTCTTATCGGTTGCAGTTACCTCAGAGGTATCGGGCTATGTATGACGTCTTACACGTTTCTCAGCTTCGATGTTACTTCTCAGACTCGTCTCATATTTTTCAACCCTGAGAGGTTGAGTTAGAAGTGGACTCATCATTCAAGGAGCATCCTATTCATATTTTTTATCACAATGTGAAAGTTTTTTGTGGCCGATCTGTTCCTCTGGTATGAGTGTTATGGCAGCACAGGCGAGTACATGACGAGACTTGGGGGAGGGAGACCAATGTACGATTGCAGTGGCCGGATCTTTTCGAGGATTCTTCTTCTATGCCACCTTTCTAGGGAAATTTAGGGATGAATTTATTTAAGGGGGTAATTTTTTAAGAACCCAGACCTTACTGTCAGGTATGGGTTTTCTTTTTTGGTGTTTTTGAGAAAAATAGATGTTTTTAGAAATTTCAGGAGTACACACCATGTACTCGGTTGCCACGGGTGACCATGTACTAGCCATGTAACGGCTGAGTACATGGCTATGTGGTATGAACTAGAGACTGCCTAAAGCGGGGCCTAGTAAAGTCAAGTACATGCCGTGTACTTTTAAAATACATGTCGTGTACTTTTATTTTTAATTGATAAATTGGACTGGGTCGCGTCTTATTGACAGAAACGTCTTATTCTAGGTTTGTCTCATCCAAGAGAAACCAAGGCTAAAAAATCTTCTCCAATACCCCAAATCTCCATCCATTCTCTGAATTGACCATCGTAGATTGTGTTGGAATCACCACAGTAATCTCTTCCTTCTTCTAGAACCTCATTTCAGGATTTATCCTCTTTCGTAAGATATCCTGTGATGAACATTTTAGATGTTTTTGTAGATCTATGGTGTTTTAGGGTGATTAAAGGAATGAGGTTCACGTATATCATTTTTACAACACTGAGGTAGGTGTTTTGTGCCTTTCTATAGTTAGTCTTTGAGTTAATGTGAAAAAGTTCCCAATACCCTTATTCAGGGTATTGTGTGGTTATGATTTTTAGCCCTATTATTGCTTGATATTCCTTGTGTGCTTGAGTATATAATTTATGATTCTAAATAGGTTTATTTACCTTGATATGGATGTGTTTGACCATGTTTTCTTGATATTTACTGTTTGGTCTAGCTTTTCCTATTAGACTGCTTTGGTTTCCATGCCTAGTATTGTTAGATTGAGTGATTTTATCTAACATGTTGTGATATGCTACAGACTGTTTAGTCAAGTAGTTCTTGAGGTTTAATTTGGATACCATATATCATTTGTGCACGATTGTGTAATGTCCCATAATTTTTGTATAACTTTTTTTAATTATATGGAATTATTTTGAGACCGCCAAATCTGACAGTGCGTTATTCTGAGGCCTGGAGTGACCAGAATGATGCGTCGAAGTTTTGTTATGTTTAAAATAATGTGTGTGAGTGGTTTTCCTAAAAAAGTGGAATAACTCTTAAATGGTTGCCTAGATCAGAAATCTGAGGGCATCGTTGCATTGAGGATGGCAGGTTTACCCTTGGCGCGAATTAAGTTTAGTCGGCACAAGCCTCCTGTGAGAAAACCCGAAAATGGAATAACCGTAAATAAAATAATTAAATAAAGGTATTTTATTTTTCAAATTATTATAACTCACGAATGGTGATGTGGATTAAACATATGAGACCATCGCTGAACTCTTGAGGGTATTCTTTCTTTAGGCAGATACAAACATTGGCCGGAACATGCCAACAGTGGAAGTTAGTTTTTGGTCGTAAATAAAATAATTAAGTAACAATTATTTTATTTTTAAAATACATAACTTATAAATGGTAACTCAAATTGAAAATATGAGAGTACCATTGAGTTAGTTGGTATGTTTTTCCCTTAGTTGAATCCTAACCTTGACCGGCGCAGGTTGAGGGTGAACGTTAATAATTTATTGAACTTTTTTAGGTACGTTCAGTAAACGCACGGACGGCGTTTTTTTATTTTGAACTGGTGCTCGGATTAAAAATATAAGGGCACCATTGAATCTTAAATTCCAGGATTTTCTTAAGGGAGGCTTCACTTTGACCACAGTAGGTCTGGAGAAAAAGTAATTTTTTGGACTTTTTAAAAACAATAATAAACTAACTTTGTTATTTTATTTCTTTCTTTCATTTCCTCCAACGGACAAGAAGCAGTGGCGGGAACAACGATGTGTCAAGCCATTAAATGGATTGACTCATAAAATCCTTTATAACAGCACCATTGGAATTAGGAAGGTTCTTATTAAATGAACCCCCATTAATTCCACGGGCATTACTCACCCTCCCCCTCTCCTATTTATATGGAGTGTGGGGAGTGGTATAGGCACAGCTTCACCAAGTGACGAAAATCTGATAAAGCACTGCGATGCCAATCACATAGAGGACGGAGCTGTTTCCAGTGGGCAGTGATGAGCAACACTGAATCATGAACTGAAGGATGACGTTTGAGTGACAATGTTGGCAGCTTGATGTGGGGACGACGAACGCTGACTCTTCCTCAATCGCGGGCATTCTCCAACGACCTTGAGGAAGGGATTTATCTTGTTTCAATTTCAAGAGTTTGTTAAATCCTATTCTACCCTCTTGCTATCAAGCTAACGTGGAGGGCGCAGGAAAAACATACAAGGACCAAACCCTCCGCTGCCTTGTTTACGCTTGCTCACTCTCCATGAAAGATCGCTGGCGTGGTGGTACCGGTCGACCATGATAGAGGCGGCGTGTTGTCGCGCACCGCAGGAGGAGGTTCTGGCACTATGTTGCAGATCTTAGTATAGTGGCTAGCACTGGCCAGATTAAGAGATGGTTTGGTGAGATGTCACGTTCCATTGGTGGGAAAGGGTCGCGGCCGAAGCCGCGGCAGGTGAAGAAGGATGCCGGCACGAGCCGGCCGCGGAAGGCGGAGGCGGAGCGGCGCGCCGTCGCGCGCCGCTAGAGGAGGCCGCAACTCGAATCCACGGTAGGTGGAGAGCGGCGTGGCCCCGTGCCATGCTGGTTTGTTGGACCCCAATTCGGCCAAAATGGCAGACCGTTACATGGTGGGGTAGCGCCCCACCGGTTGGCCGAAACGGCCTCACACCCGCGAGGCCAGCTGGGAAGATCAGTTTGCCTTATGGCAGACCGGGCTGGATGCGGGCAGACCGAGCCATCCAAACCTTCCCAGCGGGCCGAGCTGGACCCACCAGCAGGCTGGGCTGAAGCCGCAACCTATTGGGCCAATGCGGGAGGTTCGAGCCCCACCTGACGGGCCGGGCCAACCGCGGCCCGGGCTCGCAAACCAAACCGGGCTGACCCCGATAGGCCGGACATAGTGAACCGGGCCGACCCATAGCTGCTCGAAACCAAGCAGGGTTAGGTAGACCCCGGGACCCATTGCGTTGGGTGGCCTGACCGAGTCGGACTGGGCCCAGACCCAACTAGTCCCCGAATAAAGAAACACCCATAAGTGACGAACCGTGTTTCCATTCGAAAGGCCGTCAGTGGAGTTGGGATCCCTTTTATGAAGTGGTCCCTTTGGAATATTCTGTTGGGCCTGACCAAGCCAGGTCAGACCGAGGTGCGATCACCCCCGTTTCATGGAAATGGGGTGTAACTAATAGATCGGGTGTCCGTTTTACGAACCATATGCGGCACCAAAACCCTTAGGATGAGGAAATCATTTTGAAATACTCCAAGAGAGATTTGGAAAAAGTTGGAGTTTGTTCGGGTTGGATCGTATCTGAATCCAACTGGGCCCTTGGCACTAAAATGCCTATAACTTATAGATCTGGTGTCCAGTTGACGTGTCGTCTATTACAATGGAACCCTTACGATATAGTGGTCCTTTGGGATACTTCTTCATGGAACTCTGTGCCAGTTGAAATATGATCGATGGATTTAGGAGTGGTTATCTCTAAATCAAGCGTACTATGAGTGGGAATCTAGTGGCTAGAAGTGAGGTGGAGGTTGTAGACAGATCATACGGAGGTTAGTACAGAGCGATCCTATATGGGTCAGCACCAATCCCGTGTGGTTCAGATCCTATGTGGGTCAGCGCTCAGCGATCTTGTGTGGGTCAACACATATTGTCCCAGTATGGGTCAGATCCTGTGTGGGATAGCGCTCAGTGATCCTATGTGGGTCAACACATACCGATCCTGTGTGGGTTAGATCCTATGTGGGTCAGCAAGAGTTAGTACATATCAACTCTAGGAAGGTCTGACCTATGCGGGACATTTTGGGGGTTAGTACCTATCAATCCTATGTGGGTCAGACTCTGTATGGTCAGCAGTAGTGACTCTTGACAAAATAAGATGATCTAGCTTTGTGACTAGTCATTTGTACTTCTATACATCACTAATATCTAGTGTGAGAAGAGTCTTTTTCATTCATGGTGATACCTTTGTGTTACCCTCACCTTCGTGGTGTTATCTTCTTGGTGTTACCTATGTGGTACTTTTACCTTCATGGTGTTATCTTCATGGTGATACTTGTGTGATACTTTTACCTTCGTGGTGATACCTTTGTGGTACCTTCACCTTCGTGGTGATATCTCCGTGGTGTTACCTGTGTAGTATATTTACCTTCGTTGTGTTATCTTTGTGGTTATACCTGTGTGGTACTTTTACCTTCGTGGTGATACCTTTGTAGTATTTTCCCTCATGTATGAGACGAGTATATTTTGATAACTTAGGTATATGTATGGGAATATACTTAAGTATAGTAGTTGACTCATTTGTGCTTTTTGATTGAGATCTTGCTTTGTGGTCCTTCCTTTGTGGAACTCTGGGAGACCTTCGGGGGGTCTCAGGGTCCCTACTTAGTATTGTCATACTCACCCCTGCTTGGGCTTCACCGGCACCTTTTTATGTCTTATGCAGATGATGGACAGCATTGATCAAGGCTGAGGGGGCCAGGATTACATGGTGCTTAGAGGTGGACCATTTTACGTGATGTGACACAGGAATATTGATCGTGAGTTGTACCTAAACTTTAGGTAGGATCCTCAGTGGATGTTCTAGGAGCTTTTTTCCATTTTATTTTTACTTGTACTTTCCAGTTGGGCTTGTATTACGGCCACTTTACTTTCAGTACACAATTTACTACAGTAGTTTATTTCGTGGTTGCATCTTATTGTGTTCTCGGTTGTGTTTTTGTACATAATTAAAGTCAACGCCTTCCCATTATTGGTATATGCCTTTTCAGTGCTAGTCGTCATCTCCTGGCCTATGGAAGGTGGGCTTGGGGTAGTCACAGAACGAGCCTCGGGGGACGGTTCATGACAAAGTGGTATCAGAGGGTTCGGTTCTACTAAAGGACTAGGACTCTGATCTTTTCAATGTAGTAATAGTGTTAAGTGTTATGAGTGTGGTTCTCAGTTTGGGGAATCCAGTGTTGGTGCGGCGGCTGACGTATCCATACACCAGGACCCTGAATTCTAATTTCTGACTCAGTGCATGATAACATTGATTATGTGTGTTTTTGAAAAGTTTTTTTCTCTTATGAGTCATCTCACCAGCTACAACTTAACGATCATGGCACACCTATTCCTTATCAGGATGCCACTATATAGACAGCCATCTTGGATTCCCGAGAGAGTACATGATGACGGCCAACCAAGAAACGAGGCTCCAGTTCAGGGCCCTCTTACTATTTTTTCACCTTCAGGTGGTGTACCAACAACACCACCACCCGTTGGGCAGTAGTTTCCACCATCCACACTGGAAGACGGTGCACGCCGACTGAGTGCATTTCTCAAGTTCCAGTGGTAGAGGCCTCTGAGGTTTCTAGGCGAGACAGATTCCCAGGTAGCTGAGGACTGGCTAGAGGCTGTGGATAGAGTTTTCCACCTAGTTGAGACACTAGTATAGAATATGGTGATCTTAGCTACTAGTATTTTCTAGTGTGTGACCATGAGGATTGTCTTCATGGTGAAGAGGATTTGGTACATGTACTATTGGCTGAGATGGTACCTTCAGGTAGTGTGTTGGCTATAACACTACCCATTAGTTAGTAGTTACAACCAGCGGTACTGGTAGAGGAAACATGTAGGCTTAGTGGCTTACACGTGTTTTAGCATCAGATACCCCTCTAGTTTTGAAGCGAGCCTGACTCATAGGCGGCTAAGGACTGTCTTGAGGAGGTGGATGAGTTTCCTTCTACCCAGGGCACCATTCTATCAGATGTCGGTCCTGATAGAGATCCTTCTACGTGGCTAAGAAGGATGATGACAGGGTATAGATTACCCTGATCTTGTGAAGTGGTTAATTTTGGTGGATAATCTTGAGAACCTTCTTCAAAGAAATGGGTCTATTTCCATAAAAATATAAAGGGTGATTGTTCCCTAGAGCTTCTACAACTTCGGCTGGATGACATGTCAGTAGCTGAGTATTCATCAAGGCATACCGACCATCCCAGGTACTCGATGAATACAGTATGGTAAGTGATTTTTAGTAGTGGTAAAGCAGGAAACTGACACCAGTCTCAACGACTTGGGAATGTAAAATGTTTCAGGAAGAGTAAGTGATAGGGATATATGAATTGAAGGGCAGCAGACATGGAAGTGGAGCTAGGAGAACAGCATCAGGTGGTATACATTTCGACATGTTACAACCACAACCCCAATATGGTCCCCACTAGGCTTAGGGAGCCGGAGGAAAGGGGAAGGGAGTAGTTTTATGCAGTCAAGGAGTGTGACCCAAGGGATCTAGGAATGATTCTAGGTACGGTATGTGTCTACTACTAGCTTCCATATTAATAGACATAGGTACCAATCATTCCTTCTTTCCACGAATCTTGTTCAAGACCTAGATTTTCCAGTTAAACCAAGGAATTAACCCTTATGTATGGAGATACCTTTGGGAGGAGACTAGATAATCATACTTATTCCAACAGTGTGATATGACCCTTGAGGTGAGAGTTTTAGTTGGAACTTCTTAGTGGAAACGTTGAGGCCTTACGACGTTAGTTTGGGTATGGACTGGACATCCACAGTTCATACTCATATTGACTATATTAGGAAAAAAGGTTGAGTTTTATCTACAACATTGGGATGGTTTTTTCCTTGGTTGGAAAAAAATGAATCTCATGTAGCATGGGATTAACTCATGCATAGGAGTGTGTAGCCAATCACTCTTGAGTCGGCCAGCCTTACCCTCATGGTAGTAGGAGTTTTGAGTTTTTAGTTACCAAAAGTAGTGGAAGAGAGTGGAGACATCTTTTCAAAAGATGTTTCCAGGATTACCTTCCCGAAGGGAGAGGTACTTCTTCTTTGGATGGGTACAACCGGAGTTTTGAACCAGACTTCTCCAGGGTAGTGGCACCCTTTTCATCTTTGACGAAGAAGGGGGAGCCTTTCCTGTAAACGGAGAAGTGTCAGCAGAGCTTTCAGTGGATGAGATATATACTGACGAGTGCACCCATATTGAGGCTACCAGGAGAGGGTGTTGGGTATGTAGTCTACTAAGACACATCAGGGACCAGAATAGGTTGTTTCCTAATTTAGGAGTAGGCAGTGATCGCCTATGGCTCATGGTGGTTGAGACAGCACAACAAGAACATTGCTACCCATGACTTGGAGTTGGAAGCAGTGGTCTTTGCGTTGAAGATGTGACGGCACTACTTGATGGGTGAACGGTTTACTATTTACTCTAATAACAAGAGTCTCAGGTATATCTTCCCACATAAGGACCTAAACCAGAGACAGCGATGATGGATAGAGTTCCTCTAGGACTATGACTTTGAGACAGTCTACACTTGTGGGAAGGGGAATGTGGTAACAGACACACTCAGCAGGAGGTCTGGTCTATAGATGTTGAGTGAGGCGTCAGAGTAGCTAGTCACATTGTGGACATCCTTCTTGGATAAAGATGGAGCAGCTTACCTCCAGTCTATGACTGTCACTCCCCCAATTCTTTAGCAAGTCCAGGAGGCACAGCTTGGGGATGCTGACTGCAAGGCCCGACGTGCTCATATATCCTCATGATGGTCTCCTAAAGGATTTTATAATGGTGGGGAGCACGTCGTTCTCTTCAGAGGATGCACCATGGTACCAGTGAATCTTTAGGAGGAGGTGTTGAGGGAGTTCCATACATTCCATTTAACAGTACATCCTGGTGTTTCCAAGATGTACCAGGACCTCCGGTGTCAGTACAGGTGGCTAGGGATGAAGGATGCAGTGAAAGAGTTTGTATCACGATGCCTCACTTGTCAACAAGTGAAGGCTGCATAGATCCAGTGGAAGTCTTATGCCAACAGGATATAGAGACCCTTGGGATCCAAGGAGGGATACCATGTCTTCCTACGTGTCTCACCACGATGAGGATTGCAGAGGTTTGGCCGGGCAGCATGCTATATCTAAGGTTCATCGGACATTTCTAGATTCTCAAAAGAGTGGGCGAGGTGTCATACCGTCTATCTCTTCTACCACATATGCACTAGGTGCATAATTTTTTCCATGTGTCACAGCTGAGGAGATGCATGCATGATCCATCGCACGTTATCGAATAGAGAAAGTTGGACTTTGACGATGGGGTGACCTTTACAGAGTTCCCAGTAGAGATAGGGGATCAACAGGAGCGATTCCTGCGTGGATAGTTTATCCCTCTAGTGTGAGTTTGGTGGCAGCACGGGAACCTCCAGGAGAGCACATGGGATCAGGAGGCTCAGATTCGTGCTCAGTACTCTCATTTGTTTGATTTGACTTTGTTTTGGATTTTTTGGATGAAAATCCTTAAGGTGGGGAGAATGTAATGTCCCATAATTTCAATATAATTTTTTTAATTATATGGAATTATTTTGAGACCACGAAATCTGATGGCACGTGATTTTGAGGCCCGGAGTGCCCAGCATGATCTGTCAAAGTTTTGTTAAGTTTAAAATAAAGTGTGTCAGTGGTTTTCCAGAAAAAAGTGTAATAACTATTAAATGATTGACTGGATCAGAAATCTGAGGGCACCGTTGCGTTCAGGATAGTATTTTTACCCTATACGCAACTTATGTTTAGTTATCACAGGCCTCCTATGAGAAACCCATAAAATGGAATAATAGTAAATAAAATAATTAAAGTTATTTTATTTTTCAAATGATTATAAATTACTCATAGTGACTCAGATTAAAAATTTGAGACCACCGCTGAACTCATCAAGGTATGCTTTAGGAAGATACTAACATTGGCCGATGTGGGCCAAAAGTGGAAGTTATTTTTTGGCCGTAAATAAAATAATTAAGTAAAAATTATTTTATTTTTAAAATCCATAACTTCTAAATGGTAACTCAGATTGAAATTTCAAGAGTAAAGTTGAGTTCGTTGGAACGTGTTTCCATTAGGTAGATCCTAACCTTGACCGGCGCGGGTTGAGGGTGAATGATAATAATTTATTGTACTTTTTTTAAGGTACGTTCAATAAACGCATAGGCGGCATTTTCTAACTTTTGAACCGGTGATCGGATTAAAAAACTGAGGGCGCTGTTGAATTCGCAGTGTCGGGATTCGCTTAAGTGAGGCTTCACTTTGACCGTAGTAGGTCTGAAGAAAAAACTAGATTTTGGACTTTTTAAAAAGAATAATAAAATAACTTTGTTATTTAATTTCTTTATTACTTTTCCTCCAACAGACAAGCGGGAGTGGTAGGACCAACAATGTGTCAAGCAATTAAATGGCTTGACACCTCAAATCCATTGTAATGGTGTCGTTGGAATTATGAAGGTTCATATTAAATGAACCCCCATTAATTCCACAGGCATTACTCACCCTCCCCCTATCCAATTTATTTGGAGCTTAGGGAGAGGTATCAGCATGGCTTTACCAAGCGACGAAGTTATGATAAAGTGTTGTGACGCCAATCACTTGGAGGATGGAGCCGGTTCCAGTGGGCGGTTACGAGAGACACTGAATCACAAACCGAAGGATGATGTTTGAGCGACAACATTGGCGGCTTGATGCGAGGATGACGAATGATGACTCTTCCCCAATCCCAGGTGTTCTCCAATAATCTTGAGGTAGGGATTTATCTTGTTTCAATTTCAAGAGTTTTTTGAATCATATTCTACCCTCTTGCTATCAAGCTAACATGGAGGGCGCGGGATAAATGAATAAGGCTCAAACCCTCTGTTACCTTGTTTAACATTACTCTCTCTCTGTGAAAGACCATCGGCACGGTGGCACCGGCCGTCCACGATGGAGGTGGTGTGCCGTCGCGTGCCACATGTGGAGGTTGTGGAACTATGTCGCGGTAGTTAGCAGAGAGGCTGACACCGGTCGATTTCAAAGATAGTGCGGTGCGCCGTCCCATGCCGTTGGTGGTAAAGGGTCGCAGGCGAAGCCATGGTAGGTGAAGAAGGCAGCCGGCCAGATCTAGACGCGGAAGGCGGAGGCAGAGCGGTGCGGCCCCACACCACACCGGGTTGGCGGGCCCCTGGTTGGCCAAAACAATCGACCGTTACGCGGTGGGGCAGTGCCCCACTGGCTGGTCGAAACGGCCCCACACCCACGGGGCCAGCTGGGAAGATCAGTCCGCCTTCTTCCGGACCGGGCCGGACCATCCCAGCTACCCGGACCCGCCCAGTGGGTTGGGCTAAATCCACGGCTTGGTGGGCCAACATGGGTGGGCCAAGCCCAACCCAACGGGCTGGGCCAAGCTCCACCCAATGGGATGGGCCAACCGTTGCCCAAGCCTACGAACCGAACTGGGCCAACCCCGATGGGCCAGACCCAAGCGAGGTCAGGTAGACCCCAGGACCCATTGTGTCAGGCAGCCTGACCGAGTCGGACCGGGCCCAGACCCAACGAGACCTCAAATAAAGAAACACTCGTAACTGACGAAACGAGTGTTTGTTCAACACGCCATTAGTGGAGTTGGGATCCCTTTTAGGAATCAGTCCCTTTGGCATATTCTAGAGGTCTCGATCGAGCTGGGCTGGACCATGGTGTGATCACCCCCATTTCATGGAAAGGGGTGTAACTAACAGACCAAGCATCCATTTGACGAACCATATACAGCACCAGAACCCTTAGGATGAGGCGGTACTTTTGAAATAATCCACGAGAGATTTGGAGAAAGTTTGAGTTTTTCTAGGTTGGATCGTACCCTAATCCAATCGGGCCCTCAGTGCTAAAATTCCTATAACTTACTGCCTAGGCGTCCGGTTGACCCATCGTCTGTTGCGATGGAACCATTACGACATGGAAGTCCTTTGGGATACTTCTTCGTGGAAATTCATTCTATTTAAATACGACTGATGGCTTGAGGAGTGGTTCTCCCAGAATCAAGCATACTTTGAGTGGGAATCCTGTGGCTGGTAGTGAGGCGGACGTTGGAGACAGATCATACAGAGGTTAGTACTAATTAATTCTGTGTGGGTCAGCACCGATCCTGTATGGGTTAAATCCTGTGTGGGTTAGCACTCAGTGATCCTGTGTGGGGCAGTGCATACCGGTCATGTGTGGGTCAGATCCTGTGTGGGTCAGCACTCAGCGATCTTGTGTGGGTTAGCTCATAGCGATCATGTGTGGGTCAGATCCTGTGTGGGTCATCGAAGGTTAGTACATATCGACTCTAGGTGGGTCAGATCCGGTATGGGTCATTGCTGGGGTTAGTACCTATCGATCCTATGTGGGTCAGACTCCGTATGGTTATTAGTAGTGCCTCTTGACAGAATAATATGATCTAGCTTCACGACTAATCATATGTACTTCTATACTTCACTAATAGCTGGTGTGAGCTGAGTCTTTTACCTTCGTGGTGATACCTTTGTAGTAATCTCACCTCTGTGGTGTTATATTCTTGGTGTTACCTATGTGGTACTTTTACCTTTGTGGTGTTATCTTCTTGGTGATTCCTATGTGGTACTTTTACCTTCGTGGTGATACCTTTGTAGTACCTTCACCTGCGTGGTGTTATCTTCGTGGTGTTACATGTGTGGTACTTTTACCTTCATGGTGATACATGTGTGATACTTTTACCTTCATGGTGTTACCTCTATCGTATTATTCCCTCATGTATGAGATGACTATATTTTGATAACTTAGGTATATGTATAGGCATATACCTAAGTATAGTTGTTGACTGCTTCGTGCTTTTTGATTGAGGTCTTGCTTTGTGGTCTTTCCTTTGTGGAACTCTGGGAGACCTTTGAGGGTCTCAGGGTCCCTACTGCGTATTGTTATACTCACCCCTACACGGGCTTTGCCCTCACCTTGTTGTGTCTTGTGCAGATGATGGACAGCGTTGATCAAGGCTGAGGGAGCTAGTATTGGACGGTGCACAGAGGTGTACCATTTGATCTGACGTGATGCATGACTACTGATCGTGAGTTGTACCTACCCTTCAAGTAGGATCCTCGATGGACGTTCCAGGAGCTGTTTTTCTTTTCATTTGTACTTGTACTTTCCAGTTGGGCTTGTATTCTGGACCCTTTACTTTCATTACACTTTTTACTACAGTAGTTTACTTCGTGGTTGCTTCTTATTGTGTTCTCGATTGTGTGTTTATATAGGTTTAAAGGAAATGCCTTCCCATTATTGGGATATGTATTTCCAGTGCTAGTTTCCAGCCCTTGACCTATGGAAGGCGGGATTTTGGTTGTCACGACACGGGCCCTGGGGGACAGGTCGTGACATATTGACTTACACAGGGTTGTGGGAACCTGGTGTAGTAGACCATAGGGGGAATGGACGTTGAGGGATTCCCCAGTGTGTATGTTTACTTTTACATTAAGAGACCATAGGGGGATGTACTTTGTTCTCCCTTAGAGTGTCTGTAGTTCCACATTATGAGACCACAGGGGGAATTGGATGTTGAGTGCTTCCCTAGATTGGCTATAGTTACCGATATGAGACCACAGGTGGAATTAATGGTGAGTGCTTCCTCATAGAGTCTTTGCTAAATCTGAACTAGAGGGGTTAGACTGTGAGTACTTCCTAGAGGGTTGCATGTGTTTTCTTGGTTTAAGTATAGGGGTTAGGCTATGAGAACTTACCAAAGGGTTACCTATTTTTGGATTAGCTGCTTACTTGATACATGAACATGAATGCATTTGAAACTGTTGGATTGTTTACTTTTGAGTACTTCCTTGTTTACTACTTTATTTTGTTTATTGCCTACCATATATATTCACTAACTGTTAGGCACAAATCTTTGGGTGGTTTCCTACTGGGATTCATCTCACACCCTATTTGGGTCATGCTTTTGGGCCCAAACAGATTATATTGCTGCAGGTATAGATAAGGGCAAGCACCCTTCAACTTCAGGTACTTGATTGTTGTGGAGCTGGAGACCATGGGACCAAACTGAGGCTTGAGATGTTGTTGGAGTTGTTTAATTGTTTTCGTTTTTACTTTGGATTAGTAATGTATTTCAACATTATGACTTGTTTGGCTATTTTCCTAGATACATGTATCATTCATAATTTATATATGTGCTCTAGTCAGTTATTACTTTCATTCTTCCGTTGTTTACCCACTGTGTGTTATTACTGCTTTTGATATTGTATATATGTTAATTTCTACTATGTTACTCTACCAATGAGGGCATAGTATCCCCACTACCACACCCAAGGACCTCAATGCTAGTCAGTAGCCTCTGGCGTTTGGGGAACTGCGCTTGAGGCCAAATGACCAATTGGGTACGGGACACCTCTGGGCGGCACCCGGAACCAGGACGTTACACAAGGGGGTTGTCCAGGGGGTGTGATACTGCAGGGGGGTACAAGGGGGTTGTCCAGGGGGATGCAAGGGTGGGGGTTCAAGGGGGTTGTCTAGGGGGGTGGGGATACTGCAGGGGGTGTTTACGGGGGGTGTGCAAGGGGGGTTGGCTACTACAGGGGAGTGTTCAAGGGGGTGCAAGGGGGTTGTTCAAGGAGGGTGGGATACTGTAGGGGGTATGGGGTCTATCCCAGGGGGTGTCCAAGGGGGTCAGGGGCTGCCCAGGGGGGCTTTGTAGGGGGTGGGCTACTGTAGGAGTGGGGGTGCAAGGGGCTATCCAGGGGGTGCAAGGGGGCTATCTAGGGGGATGCAAGGGGGTGTCCAGGAGGGGGGTTGGGGGCTGTCCATAGGGGCTTTGTAGTGGTTGGCTACTGCAGTGGTGGGGGTGCAAGGGGGGTGTCCAGGGGTTGTGAAGGGGTGTTCAAGGGGGTGCAAGGGGGCTGTCTAGGGGGTGGGCTACTGCAGGGGGTGCAAGGGGATATCTGGGGGGTGTCCAGGAGGGGGGTGATGTCTAGGGGTGCAAGGGGGATATCCAGGGGGTGGGATACTATAGGGGGTGTTCAAGGGGGTGTAAGGGGGATGTCCAAGGGGGGTGGGATACTTTATGGGGGTGAAAGGGGTTGTCCAGGGGGTGAAAGGGGGTGTTCAGGAGGGGGTCGGGGGCTATTCAGGGGGGATTTGCAGGGGCGTGGGCTACTGTAGGGGTGGGGGTGCAAGGGGGATGTCTAGGGGGTGGGGTTACTGTAGGGGTGTTAAAGGGGGATGTTTAGGGGGTGGGATACTGTAGTGGTTGAAAGGGGGTTTTCCAGGGGTGCAAGGGGGTTGTCCAGGGGGGTGCAATGGGGTTGTCCATGAGGGGGGTTCGGGGGCTGTCTAGAGGGGCTTTGTAGGGGGGTGGGCTACTGTAGGGGTGGGGGTGAATGGGGCTATCCAAGAGGGTGGGCTACTGTAGGGGGTGAAAGGGGGTGTTCAAGGGGGTGAAAGGGGGTTTTCCATGTTGGTGGGCTATTCAAGGGGGTGCAAGGGGGTGTTCGAGGGGTTCAAGGGGGTGTCGATAAGGGGGTGTTGTCCAGGGGTGCAAGGGGGTTGTCTAGGGGGTGGGCTACTATAGGGGGTGTTTAAGGGGGTGAAAGGGGGCTATCCAGGGGGTGGGATACTATAGGGGTGCAAGGGGGTTGTCCAGGGGATGCAAGGGGCTATCCAGGGGGGGTGTCCAGGAGGGGGGTCGGGGGTTGGGGGCTGTCTAGGGGGGCTTTGCAGGGGGTGGGCTACTGCAAGGGTGGGGTGTAAGGGGGCTATCCAGGGGTGGGCTACTACAGGGGTGTGTAAGGGTCTATCCAAGGGGTGAAAGGGGCTATCTAGGGGGGTGCAAGGGGGTGTCCAGGAGGGGGGTCAGGGGCTGTCCATAGAGGATTTGCAGGGGGTGGGCTACTGTAGGTGTGGGGGTGAAAGGGGGCTGTTCAGGGGGTTCAAGGGGGTTTTCAAGGGGGTCGTCCAGAGGGTGGAATACTGTAGGGGGTGTAAGGGGGATGTCTAGGGGTGCAAGGGGGATTTCTAGGAGGGGGTTCGGGGGATCAGGGGTTGTCCATAGGGGTTTTGCAAGGGGGTGGGCTACTGTGGGGGTGGGGTGCAAGGGGGATGTCCAAGGGGTGGAAGTGGGTGTTCAACGGGGATGTCCAGAGGTGGGATACTGTAGGGGGTGCAAGGGGGTTTCCCAGGGGAGTGTAAGGGGGTGTTTTGGTGGGGGTGCAAGGGGGAATGGGTGTGCAGGGGGTGCAAGGGGGTGTTCAATGGGGCTTTCCAGGGGTGCAAGGGGGGTGTCCAGGAGGGGGGGTCGGGGCATGGGGTCTAGGGGTGATCAAGGGGGTACAAGGGGGTTGTCCATGGGGGTGAAAGAGGCTATCTAGGGGGGCATGGGGGTGCAAGGGGTGTTCAAGGGGGACTGTGGGGGTGTTTTGTTTATGAAATGGGAAGGCCTATAGCCACAGTTTTAAACTGTGGATATAGTCCATATGTGTCTTAATGTTCTGCCATAGTTTCAAACTGTGGATATAGGTATTACCCTATATCCACGCCAATACCAGTCACAGTCCATTGAACTATGGCTATAGCCTAAATTTCTAGTAGTGCCACTAGAGTGATCCTCATAATCCACATATTTTTCTACACTCATTTTCACTGCTAGATTTCTGTTTAGCATGGATGTGTGGTGCACGATGGTTGTCTTAGCATTTTTGAGGGATTGAACGTGTTAGGGGAATTGATCACACATGCTTCTCTACCTCATCCTAGATTCAGTCAATTTTGATTCTCCCTAGTTTTTCTCTCTTTACTCTGGTGAAAAATATCTGCTTTTCCAAGCCATTCACCTACTTCGTGTGAGATCCTATCCTAGCCCATTGACCTCCTCAACTTCATCTTGTAGCTCATTTATAGTGGAGATGACTTTCCTTCCTTCTGAAAATGTGTGTCCATTTGTGACTGATCCAGAATCACAAAGAGAAGTTTGAATCCTTGGATCTAGCTACTATAGGAGTCATTGTTCCAACAACTTCAAGATATATGGATCATCAGAGATTCATTCTCTCTGGTTTGTATGTATTTAAATTCTTTAGTTCTGAAGTTAGTTTTTTTTTTAAATTAAAACCAAAGCTGATGGGAGGATTTAAGAAGTAGTGTGTCCCAGTGTCTTCCCCATGTAGCACATATTCCACATATGTCTTTTCTTCTACATGATTCTCTTCTATTTACCATACATCGGTTTCAAAATATTTAATTTTTTTCATTGAAATATGTTTCTACATTTAATGCTTTGTCTGTATATTTGTGTCTTCTCACTTTGTAGGAAAATGCTATAAAAGGGGTTCAACTGTAGTCCATGGAACAAGGTGAAATACAATCTTGAAGGATTTGTTGTGTTGTTATTCCATTTTTCTTCCTCTCATTCCCTAGCTTTTATAGCTAAAAAACTAGTATCATAGGCCGGTACCAAGGAATTGTCCAATTTCTGAAGATGGCCACCGCAATCTAGCCGCATGTTCCAAAGTTTTCTAAGGAAAACTATGAAAGGTGGTACATCCAAATGAAGGTGTTATTCAGATCACAAGAACAATGGTTGATCATCACCAATGGGTATATAGTACCCACATTAGAAGAAGAATACTCCTTCACAAATAAAGAAAATATGGCTCTAAAAATCAAACCAAGAAAGACAACAAGGTGTTGTTCCTCCTCTATCAATGGTTGGATAAATCAACCATGGAAAATATTGTCAAAGAAAAATCAAGAAAGCAATATTGGGATACCCTTAGTACTATCTTCAAGTACATTGATTGAGTGAAGTGGGTTCATCTTCAAACACTAAGATTGGAGTTCGAAGTGGTGCTCATAAAGGATGGTGAGAGTATCTCGGAATACTTCTCATGTTTAATTGTTATTGTTAATAATTTAAAAAAAATTATGAAAAAGTGGAGGACATTCAAGTCATTGAAAAAGAACTTTTATCTCTCACAACCAAGTTTGAGCATGTGGTCATGGAAATAAAAGAATCAAAGTATTTGGAAAAACTGTCCATTAAATAATTGATGGGGATGTTTCAAGTGCATGAGCAATGAATGAAAAAGAATGTGGGTTCAACGATTGAGCATGACTTAGAGTCTAAGTTGACTCTACAAGAACAAAATAATGTCCAAACGCAATGAGGCGGTCATCTTACAAGAGGCAGAGAGTGTGGATATCATCTAAGCCATAAATAAAAGATAAAAAATTGCCAGCTTCTGTGGAAGAGGAAATGATAGAGGCAGATTTATGCATGGTTGTGGAAACACAAAGAACATTCAATGAAATGATTGCAAGAAATTCATCCATTATGCCTCCGAGTGTTAGAGAAAAATGGATCATGATGAATGTTCCAACTATGTTGAAGCATCTCACCATGAACAAGAAGAAGTCACCACACTCCTCCTCGTACAATAAAAGGTATGTGAACGGCTAGATGTGTGGTATCTCAACACGGGTGCAAGAAACCATATGAGTGGTAATAAATAATTGTTCAAGGAATTAAAAGAAGAAGTTTGTGGTGACATGAGATTTGGGGACTCATCAAATGTACCCATGATTTAAAAAGGTAAAATTAAAATTTATCAATATAATGGTGAGTCAAATTGCATCTATAATGTGTATTATGTGCCAAACATGAAAAATAACATCATCAGTATCAACAAACTCCTTGAGAAGGGGTATGTAATACACATGGAGAACTCTTCTTTGTCTATAAGAGATGCTCATAGGATACTTGTTTCTCAAGTCCTAATGGTGAAGAATCACATGTTTCCATTGCACATTAACACAAAGGCTGAGAAGTGTCACTTTGGAATCATGAATAATGACCCATGGACATGGCATCTATGCTTTGGGAATCTCTATTTCGGTGGCCTTAAACTTTTATCCTCGTCAATCATGGAGTGTTACTTTCTGGTTATTGAAGTTTCAAATCATGTATGTGAAGTGTGTACACTCAGTAAGCAAGAAAGGAACACCTTCCCAAGTGGAGTATCCAGAAGAGAAAAGGAACCACTTCAGTTGGTTCACAGTGATATTTATAGACCACTTGAAAAACCCTCACTTGGCAGTAAAAAGTATTTTATTACCCTCATTGATGATTTCAATAGAAAGATTTGGGTGTATTGCATCAAAGAAAAATCTTCCTCCTTTTCTATATTTAAAATTTTCAAATCCCATGTTGAAGTAGAAATTAGTCAAAAATTTAAAGTTCTCAGGTATGACAGAGGTGGAGAATAAACCTCAAATGCATTTCAAGATTTCTATAGGGAATAGGGAATCAAGAAGAAATAGAGTGTATCCTACATGCCACAGTAGAATGGAATTGTATAATGAAAGAACTACACTGTCCTCAACATGAAGAGGACCATGCTGAAGGATAAAGGTATTCCAAGGATATTTTGGGAAGAGGAAGTTACATGTTCTACCTACCTTCTCAATCAGTGTCCAACAAAGAGTGTCATAAATTTGGCACCACAAGAGGCATGGACCAGCTAAAAACTGAGTGTGGCACACCTAAGAATCTTTGGGTGTGTCATCTATGCTCAAGTTCCAGAAGCAAGAAGAAGGAATCTTGATGATTGTGTAGAAAAGTGAATCTTCATTAGCTATGGTGAAGTGTTTAAAGCCTACATTCTTTATAATACACTAACTAATAAAGTAGTGGTGAGTAGAGATGTGTTATTTAGTGAGGAAGAAGCTTGTAAATGGAATGATGAAAAATCAAAAAAAGATATTCCATTCAAAATAGAATACCTTGAATAAATGCATGATCATCATGATAAAATTCCCACAACATCTTCCTGGGGTGAATCATTAGTTGGTAGAAGTCCAAGAGTATATTCCATCACTCCTAAAATCACTCCATCAAGTCAAATTTTTTCCAGCTTGTCCTAACCCATGGCATCTATAAAAATTAAGATCTTAAGAGACATCTATGAGAAAACCAAAGAGGTAAATATTTTCTACCTATATGTATATCATGAGACTCTAACATTTTAGGAAGCCATAGTAGAATAATACTGGAGAATTTCTATGAAATAAGAAAATCATGATATAAAGAAAAATGACAAATGGGAGATGACTACACTTCCTAAAATCTAGAATAGAATTTTCATAAAATGGGTGTAAAAAATCAAGACCAAATGTTGATGGAAATATTGATCGCTACAAGGAAAGGCTCATAAAAAAGGGATACAAACAGAAGTATAGGGTGGACTTTGAAAAATTCTTTACTCCTGTTTCTTTCTTTGACTCTATGAGGATGATTATCTACCTTTTTGTTCATCACATCTAGATGATATACCAATTGGATGTGAAATATTCATTCCAAAATGGAATTATATAAGAATAGGTATATGTTGACTAGCCTAAAGGCTTTGTTATGCTAGGGGAGGAAGACAAGGTGTATCGAATGAAGAAATATCTATATGGGTTAAAGCAAGTTCCACGTGCTTGCAATGCATGAATCGAAAACTATATTTAAGAGAACATCTTCTCCCAATTTTTATATGAGCATGTAGTTTACATCAAGAGGAATTCTAATGGTGATATGATTATAGCATGTTTGTATGTTGATGATTTTTTGTTTATAGTGAATATTCGGCCGACATTTGATAAATTCTAGAAGTCCATGTTTAAGAAGTTAGATATGACTGATGAAGGTATCATTTCCTTTATTCTATGTGTAGAAGTGACACAATAACATGGATATGTCTATATATCTCAGAAGAAGTATGCTAAGGAATTGCTTGAAAATTTCAAGATGTTCAATTACAATGTTGTAAAAACGCATGTAGAAATGATCTTAAAACTGAAAAAAAAATGTGGATAAAGAAGAATTGTTAGATCAAGATTGTTCAATAATCTGATTGGAAGCCTGAGGTACCTCACAATCACAAGGACAGACAATGTCTATAGTTTTGGTCTTCTAATTAGGTACATGGAAGTTCCAAAAGAATCACACTGGCTAGCCGCAAAAATAATCCTTAGGTCCATCAAAATAAATAATGGATTTTGGTATTTTCTATCCATACAATGATGAATCAAAGATATATGGATACTCAGACAGTGATTGGGGAGGTGACCAAGATGAAAGAAAAATAACTACTGAATATGTATTTTTTTCTTGGAATGACTGCTTTCACATAGAATTCATGGAAGCAGAGTGTGATCGCTCTATCCACATGTGAATCAGAGTGTGTGGCAGTATCTTCAACTTTTTGTAAAGGAATTTGGTTGAGAAATTTTCTAAAGGAGCTGAAGTATCCGCAGGATGGATCCCCAGTCTTATATGTCGATAATAAATCGGCAATCGAACTAGCAAAAAATACAGTGCAGTATGGAAGAGGAAAACACATTTATACTCGTTATTATTTTCTCAGAGATCATGTGAAGTAAAAGGGTAAAAATGGAGTATTTCCATACTACGGAACAGTTGGATGATATCTTCACAAAGTCATTACCAACATATGCATTCAAACAAATAAGAATGATGCTTAGAATAAATCATTTTTTGCTTTAAAGGGGAGTGTTGGAATTGAAAACCAAAGCTGGTGGGAGGATTTATGAAGCAGTGTGTACCTATGACTTCCCCAGGTAGCACATCTTCCCCATATGGCTTCTGTTCTCTATGCATCTCTTCCATTTCCCATGCATTTATTTCAAAATATTTAAGGTTTTTCATTGAATTATGTTTCTACATTTAATTATTTTTCCATGTATTTGTGTCTTCTCACTTTGTGGGAAAATGCTATAAAATGGTTTCAACTGTAGTTCGTGGAACAGGGTGAAATACAAGATTGAAATATTTTTTATATTGTTATTCCATTTTTCTTCCTCTCATTTCAAGGCTTGTATAGCCAAAAAAATCATAGTTCTATTTTCTCATTTCTATTACACTGGATCTTGTATTATGTTTTATTTGAGATTAATAAAACACATGACCGCTCCCTCCACCTCCTGGATTCATCGTCAGATTGGATATGTGTCACCATGGACACTTCTGCTCCTTCGTCTTTGCAGATACTCCTCAAAGTTGAAGGGTTGGATGACTAGAACCCTTCCTTAGTTTATCCCTTGGCACCACGGTACTACTCTGCTTGTCACTATTGTGCTCCTAGAGAAGAAGAGCGGAAGAGGCAAGTGCGAGCGAGAGCAATCAACGAGCGGAGACGTCGTTTTTCTCATTATCGTAAAATTACAGAAGAAGGCTATTTATAGCCACAGTTACAGGGAAAAATAAAATAAAAAAAAATAAAACTGAACAGCAGAAAATCAAACTCAAAAACTCCCCCCCAAGATGGACTGTAAATATCCATGACAGCCATCTTGGACATCAAAGAGAAAAGCTGAGTAGAATGAAGAGGTTTAGTAAACATGTCCTCCAATTGATATTGAGAACGAATGGGAAGCAACTTGAGAACTCCGGAAGCAATCTGTTCACGAACAAAATGGAAATCTATCTCGATATGTTTAATGTGTTCATGAAAGAATGGATTAGAGGTAATATGTATCGCAGCTTGATTGTCACAATATAGCAAAGCAGGAGAAACAACATTGACCTAGAAGTCATGAAGAAGTTGTTGTAGCCACATAATCTCACTAGCAGTAGAAGATATGACTCTATACTCAGCCTCAGCTGAGGAGTGAGAGACAGTGGTTTTCTTTTTGGCCTTCCAAGAGACTAAATATTCTCCAATAAAGATGAAAAACCCTGTAATGGAGCGTCGAGATTCAGAACAAGATCCCCAATCAGCATCAGAAAATTCTTTCAGTTGTAAGGTGTAATTAGAAGAAAACAATAACCCTTGACCGGGACTTCTCTTGAGATAACGAAGCAGGTGATGCACTTCCTTGAGATGAGGAAGTCGAGGTTGATCCAAGAATTGAGTGAGCTTGTGTACAGCAAAATTAATATATGGGCGAGATAAAGTAAGATAAAGAAGTTTCCCAACAAGACGCCGATAGTGAGTTATATCAGGAAGTATATCACTGTCAGTGGCAGTGAGATGAAGTTCTGGATCCATAGGAATAGAAGTTGTCTTACAACCCAAGTAACATGCATCTTCAAGCAACTGTAAAGTGTAGTGACGTTGAGAAAGAACAACACCATGCTTGGACTTCGCAATTTCAAGACCAAGGAAGTACTTTAGACAGCCAAGATCTTTGAGCTTAAATTGTGTGTGCAGAAACTCTTTGAGATCAGCAATGGCTTGACATGAAGGACTAGTGAGGATGATATCATCCACATAAACTAGAATAACAATAAAAGAGGTTACACATCCTTTTGTGAAGAGAGAGTAAACATACTTTGACTGAAGAAATCCAAACATGATTAAAGCTTGATAAAATTTGGAATACCACTGTCGTGAAGATTGCATTAGACCATAAATTGACTTGTGAAGCTTACATACTAATCTGGGTTGAGATGAAGAATACTCCCCCTGTCGAGGATATCCAAGAGGTAGATCCATATAAACTTACTCAAAAAGATCTCCATGTAAAAAGTCGTTATTGACATCAAGCTGAGTAAGATGCCAGTTATGTGAGGCAGCAAGTGCAAGCAGAACTTTTACAGTCACCAATTTATCCACGGGAGAAAAGGTTTCAACAAAGTCTAAACCTTCTTGTTGTGTATATCCTTTAGCTACCAAACGATCCTTATGACGCTCAATAGATCCATCTGATTTAAGTTTGGTCTTGTAAATCCATTTGAACCCAATTGTATGCTTGTCAGGTGGAAGAGGAGTAATAGTCCAGGTGTTATTGGCTTCCATAGCTTTCAACTCTTCATGCATAGCCAATCTCCATTCAGGAAGCTTCACTGCTTGATGATAGTATTGAGGCTCAACTTGAGAGGATACACTGAGCACAAAGTGTTTGTGAGAATCGGAAAGAGCATGATAAGAAATGTAGTTGGAGATGGGATAAGATGTAGTAGTGGAAATAAAAGAAGAAGGGATTGCAAGTAAATTGCAATGATAATCCTTCAAGTAATGAGGTTGGCAAATCATTCTGGTGGATTTTCGAAGAACACCACCACCATATGGAACATCAACAATTGCTGGAATGTTATCAACTAGAATATCAGTAGGTGGAGGCTCAGCTGTGGAAAAATCGCTTGTAGTATCAGGATGATCAATGGAAACATCAGAAGTAACAAGTGGATTGGGATCATTTGAGGGATTAGAATCCAGTGAATTTGAAATAAAAGAAGAATGCAGTGAAGAATGTGGCAGAACCAAATCTGGAAAGGGATCAATAACTTGATCATAAATAGTAATAACATGAAAAGGAAACACTTCCTCATGAAACACCGCATATTTTGAAAGAAAAACTTGTTTTGTCTCTACATCATAGAACTTATAACCTTTCACACTAGGTGGATAACCAAGAAAAATACATACTCAAGTACAAGGCTGAAATTTTGTTCGATGAACAGCCAAGGTAGAAACAAAGGCTAAACATCCAAAAACTCGGAAACGAGCATAATCAGGATCTGTTTTGTATAGAAATTGAAAAGGTGTATTATGTCTCAATATTGGAGAAGGGGTTCTGTTAATCAAGAAAGTTTTTGTAAGAACACAATCTGTCCAAAAATAAATTGGAATTCGAGCCTGAAAAAATAATGATCGGGCCACATTCAATAGGTGTTGATGTTTTCTTTCCACAACTGAGTTTTGATGCGGTCTATATACACATGAAAACTGATTCAAAACTCCTTGATCTTGGAAAAACTCAGTAAAATATAACTCAGGTGCATTATCAGATCGAAACATTTTGATTTTGGCAGAAAACTAAGTTGAAATCATGTTGAAAAACTTCGGTATCACAGAGACAACATCATATTTATTTTTCAACAAATAAACCCAAGTAAAACGAGTGCAATCATAAACCAAAGTCAAGAAAAACTGATGACCAGTATAAGATATTGTTTTATATGGTCCCCAAATATCACAATGCACAAGATCAAAAGGAAATTTTGACAAATGATTATTGGATTCAAAAGGAAGCCTCCTTTGTTTAGTAAGAGGAAATATGTAACAAGGATTTGATTTATGAAATCTAGTTACATCACATTTCAACTGTTCTTTCAAAGAAACAAGTCTCTTAAAAGAAATATGTCCTAGCCTATTATGCCAAATATGAGAAGAAACGTTATTGACAAAGGAATTAGAGAGAGGACTCAAACACTGGGTATTAAGAACATAGAGATCCTGAACTTTGTCACCCCTTCCAATCATCCTCTTGGTTGATAGATCCTGGATAACAAAACAGTCAGGAATAAAACTCACTGTAAGACCAGTTCCAGTAACTAAGGTGCTAACTGAGATCAAATTGAATTTTAATTGTAGAGAAAATAATACATCCTTAAGCACAAGGTCAGAATGCAGTTTAACATCACCAACAAAATGAACCAAAATTTGATAATGATTTGGCAAAGTTACTGTTGTATGACGAATAGGATGCAGAGAAGCAAAAATACTGGCTTCTGAACAAACATGTCGAGTTTCTCCTGAGTCTACAATCCAGAACTGATTCAATGAAAATAGAGGATTTAGATACACAGAGAAACAAATACCTTCTAGACAATCAGTTTGAGAGGAATCAGGAGCATTGGTGGCCTTCGTTGAGCTACTCAAATGTGTATAAAGCATGGACATTAGCTGTTGATATTGACTGGAGTTTAGATTCTGAACAAAACCTCCAAAAGAATTAAATTGATCTTATTTATCAGAAGTTGTAACTTGATTTGAAAAAGCATTAGAATTGTTGTTGGATCTGAACTTAAAACCAGGAGGATATCCATGGATCTTGTAGAAATGATCCATAGTATGTCTATGAAACTTGCAATGTGTATAATACGGCCTGTCTTTTTTCTGATTCTTAGAACCAATGGAACTAAAATTCTGATGCTTTTGAATGCCTGATCCATTATATTTAACAGCATCTGTTTTAATAGAAAAAAGTCATTGTGCCAGTAGGATTTCTTGAATCAAAGGAGGGAATAGACTTCCTTTGTTGTTCCTCTTGAACAATCAGAAGAAAAACTCAATTGATAGGAGGCATCAGATCCATAAGAAGAAACTGGCCACGAATCTGAGAGAAAGAATCATCAATTCCCATTAAGAAAGACATTATATACTCCATTTGATGGTGGTCGTTTAGATTTTTAACTCCATCACAAGAGCACTTTTCACAAGAACAATTAGGTCAGTAATTACTCAACTCTTCCCATACGGTTTTCAGCTTTGTGAAGTAAATACTAACAGAACTCTATTCTTGGTGCAAATTCATCAATTCGTGTTTAAGATGAAATATTCTAGGTCCATTCCTTTGTTGAAAACGATCCCAAAGATCAAGCCAAATTTCTCGAGCAGAAGTATCAAAAATAACACTAGAAGAAATTTCTTTTGAAACTGGATTTAAGATCCAAGATATAACAATATTATTATTGTGAATCCAAGAATTCTTCATATTATTGTCATTACCTTGCGGCTCCAGAAGAGAACCATCAATAAACCCCAATTTTTTCTTCACGGATAGAGAAATTATCATTGCACGACTCAAATTGGTGTAATTCTCACCGATGATTTGTTCCGAGACAAGCATTTGTCCAGGGCTATCAGAATAATGAAGATAGTAGGGATTTGAAGGTTTGAATATCACAGACCGATTTTTATTGGTATTCTCCTCTGAATTTGAATCACTCATCAAGGAATGGGTCTCCATTACAAGGAAGAGAAGAAGCAGCAAATTTGCAGCGGATTAATTCTTCTCTGATACCATATTGCGCTCCTGTAGAAGAAGATCAAAAGAGGAAAGTGCGAGCGAGAGCAATCGATGAGAGGAGATGTCGTTTTTCTCATTATCGTAAAAGTACAAAAGAAGGCTATTTATAGCCACAGTTACAGGGAAAAATAAAATAACAAAAAATAAAATTGAACAGCAGAAAATAAAACTCTAAAAGTCACCTTCATGGGAATTTATTATCTATGTGCAGAAGGTAGGCGCCATTTCTCCTGTCATCACGTCAAGCGCCCCACTCAGTCATATATTTCACCTCGTCATCAAATTTAGGGAAGATTCGGATGGATGATCTCATGACCCTGGTGAATATTAATTTGGAATATGATTTCCAAGTTTCGACTCTATCCCTTATTACTCATCTCCGCAGGCATACAATCCATCGATCCTCCCATGCATGGAGCTTGTTCCATACCTCCCGAAGCTCTCTCTTCACCCCCCTGGAACTTGATATCTCGTTTTTATCCCCTTTCCATGACAGACTAAAACACAAGGGGAAAGAGTCGGCATGTACCTCCTCTCACTACCGCCTCCCTTCCCCAAGAAAATATCCTGAGGCTTCTCCACTTCTGGAGAAAAATAGGTCTAGTTTATTATTGGATGTGTAGAAAATATCACCTCTCCTCCCCCCACCTGAAGGTGATACATCGGCCTCCCATTCTACTGTTGAGGCGCGGATCCTGGCACCACAGTGGAATCCATTGAAGAAACACACAAGAGAAGAGAAGATTTCACTAGAAGGCCTTTTATCACCCAAAGGAATTTTACACATCACCCAATGGATTTTTAACAACACTTGAAGTCCTTTTACAACGCACCTGAAGGATTTATCTCTCGACACACGACACCCATGAACATACCATTTTGATGCAACACCGATCATCACAATCAGGACATGCTGCTTGATCTCTGCAACCAAGTGGACTTTCGATACATGGAATCATCATCATCATCATCTTCAATCATCGCCGCTGACACACCATCGTTTATGTGATCACCATATTATCTTTGCACCAGTTATCGCAAACACATCAACCCCTTCATCGTTCTCTCTTGAACCAGCTACATCTTACCGACTCTTCATTTCAAAACATGTTATTGCATCCTCTTATATAGACATCATGTCCATATTTCCATTTAATGTGGTCAACATTAATTATTCCATCAATTAATATTGGGAATAACTCTTTATTAATTTTGGGAGAAAATCCTCCATTAATGTTGAGAAAATCCCTCCATTAATAATTTTCTCTCTCCTCATTATTTAAATTTTAAATCAATAAATCTCAACAATCTCCACCTTAAAAAAAATTCAAATACTCTAAAGTCATCTCCACTATCTGGGTCAATTTGATCACCAACTCCACCAAGCTCTAAATGTCAACCAATGAACGAAACATGCCGCATGACACCTGTGTCCAAGAAGACTTTTGATATTCCAGAAACACCACTGATACCGCCGTCATTTTCCGATGACATCTAATTCCTTGATAAGTTGCTCCACCAGATGCTTTCCATCATGTTCTACAACCAAGAACTTCAACCAATACCTTTTATACCACTATTGGGGTGTAGAGCTCGGCACCGCAGTGGAAGTCTTCGTTGCAGAAAACACACAAGAGGAGAATATTTCACCTGAAGGCCTTTTATCACCCGAAGGCTTTTTACACATCACACAAAGGATTTTTAACAACACCCAAAGGCCTTTTACAATGCACCCAAAGGATTTCTCTCTCAACACAAGACACCCATGAACGTACCATTTTCATGTATCTTCTATCATCACAACTAGGACACGCCGCTTGATCTCCGCAACCAAGTGGAATTTCGATATATGGCACTGTCATCATCGTCGTCTTCAATCATCACCACCGACACACCATCATTGACGTGATCACCATATTCTCTTTGCACCAGTTACCACAAATGTGGCATCCCCTTCTTCGTTCTCTCTTGTAGTGACTACATCTTTCCAACTCTTCCTTTCAAAACATGCTATTGGATCCTATTATATAGACATCATGTCCATATTTCCATTTAATGTGGTCAACATTCATTATTACATCAATTAATATTGGGAATAACTCTTCATTAATGTTGGGATAAAATCCTCCATTAATGTTGAGAAAATCCCTTAGCCTATGGTGATAGAGTCTCTTACCCCACTCACTCAAATTCCTCCCTCAAAAGGAGTGTGCACCAGATCCTGTTCGAAGATGTTGTCAATCAACTCTCAAACCAAGAGGCTTTCTGCACTAGGGGCCAATACCAGGCGCAACCTTTTTCAATGATATCCACAATAATTGGGAACACTTGTGGCCTATGATACGGGGTGAAAATGGACTTCCTTTAAAACGGAGTGTCTAAGAACAGTGTGTCACTCATTGCAATTATTGAACTGAAACAGTGCTCTTCAAAAATTGGAATCTTTTCCAAACAAATCGGTATATGGAATTTCATGCATGGGGAACCTAGTAATAACTAAATATGGATATTCTAGAATCCTGGTATCGTAATGGAAAGGATAGTGGTCTCTTATTGACATGTATCTATCAAAATTTTATCTGTTAAGGCTACTTGTTTCTTCTCCTTCATTTATGCCAAGTGTGAGGCTAGGAAAAGGGATCAACTATAGTGAGATATGCACTCCTTCAATTTGGGTGAATGATTAGCCACTAAATGAGGCTAATATTCATTGTTAATATATATAATATTCATTTGTTTTTTTATTCATAATCATCATTTTAGTGCATTTTACACTTTGAACATCATTTCACATTATGATTGTAATTCTTACTTAAAATGCACTATTATGTGGTACATTTTTTAACATCATTTGAAGTACCCAATGATTCATCTAATTATACATATTTTAATTTGATATTTTTGTAAATTTATCTACACTCCAATATTAACATGTTTCATTCAGGGATCAATGGAGAATTCATGGAAGAATATGGGGATATTTTGTGATGAAAGGAAGCAATTCTAGAGAAGGAAGATTGGAAACCATCCCACTGATGAGACAGTGGGGACCAACATACAGTCCCACTGAATCCCAAATTTCGTGGGGTGATAGAATAAATGTATATTAACAAATAACTCTTCATGATCTAAAGCTAATTCGGCCTCCATGGTGTCCATATAGGCGTCCCAAGTTAGAGATAAAATTCTGGGCCAGATTCTGCGGCCCAGAAAAACAGCCCACCAATTAAACCATATCTCGAAAACCATAACTTCTTCTGGGATGAGATTTTACAGGATGTTAGGGTACATCTGGAGATTAATTTATGTATTCTATGGCCCACCCAAATTCTTCCATATAGATGGTGTTTCATGCGCCTCTGTTTGGTGGATGCAAGCTGGATGCCTTTTCGGGTCAAGGGTGGAAAGTCTTCTTTCCACAAACTTTCCACCACCCTAGACCTACCATACTCAAGTGGGATGACTTGTACTGTTGTAGGATCGACCCAAGTCTCCAAAAATTCATATTTAAGGAAGTTTTGGTGAAGGAGTTTATAATCTTTGAGCTTTATTTCATTGTAATGTTATGCTGCGGTTTTGTTGTCTCAAATTTGTCTTTCACATGTAAGTTGTTTTAATTCATCCTTGTTTCTTAATAAAAGTTCTTATTCTCTTATTATTCTGTCCTTATCCTTATTAATTTGATACCGTTGGTTCAAGGTGTGAACTTTTTCATACCAAACCTTGTGATATTATCACACAACAGTGGAGTGATTGTTATTTTATTGTGTTTTTTTTATTTCTCCATTTCCTCCCTCATGAGTCTACTTCCCGCTTCCATTGAAACCATAGCATCAATGGAGGGATAACCCACTTATGGGTTGATCCAAGGGAGTATAAAGGGGATTTATTGGATATTATTTATCACCCCATTAATTTATAATCACTTCTTTAATTGAGATTTTTATTTGATGATTTTTAAACTCCATCATCCTTGTTGAATTTAAGGCCACACACTTCAAGTGTTAATACGAACCTTTACCTTGAAGTGCTCAAAACATTGATCCTTAAAGTATATAGGTGATTAGTATTAAATGGTGTAGGCATAAAACCAGTAAGTGATGATGTTGTTTTATCTCCTTAAATGAACCCATCACAAATATAAGAAATTGAAATCATTGAAAAGGAAATACGTCCAATCCACCCCGAGTGATAACCTAGGATCAATTCATTCTTTTAAATTGAATTCACTTAAATCTTTTAGTTATCATTTAAACCCATATAAAATCAACCCAAGTTGGCTACTTCATAGCCAAAAACAGTCCATATAATTTACGTGTCTATAGTTTTCTTCTTAGGTCTCTGAGGATTCGATAACCCAAGCTAAACCACAAGGACCGTTCTACCTTCATCTCTTGGGTAAATTTGAGCGAGAATAAAATTTTGGCGCCATTTATGGGGACCCAAGTAAGTAATCTAAACACCCATTCTATTCTCCCCCATTTCTTCTATTCTCATCCAAATTCTCTTATCTTGTCCCTTTCTCGTTTTTTTTTCTTTTGGCGCGTATCCTCCTACCCCCGCGATCAATCAAACCATATAGTTAGGGTGGATAGTCCTGGGGTTGGGGAGTCAAGTACACCAAGGGAACTCTTTACATTATATCCTAATCTTCATAATACCCCTGAGTCAAAAATTGAGCCCATTTCAATGGAAGGTATTCTAAGAAACCAACTCATAAACCTGGGTGGGAACCAAAATTGAAACCCAAATGAGGCAGCCCCAAACTTGGGGAATGCAATTGATCAAACCATGAATGACTACCTCACACATTCATGGACCAATTCCCCCTCATGAATTAGACACAATTACCTAGGAGATTCCAACTACATCTTTAAACCCCATGTCCTAAACCATCTTCCCACATTCCATGGAATGGAGTCAGAGATTCCCTACCTTCACATTAAGGAGTTCAATGACATTGTAGAAACCATGTGTCCCCCACATCAACTAGAATCAGCTAAGATGAGGCTATTTCCTTTTTCTTTAAAGGATCGAGCTAAAAATTTCTAAAAAATTTGATACCATCATCCATCAACTCTTGGTACCAACTACAAAGAGAATTCTACAAAAAATACTTTCCCCACCATAAAACAATTGCACTTAAAAAGAGTATCCAAAACTTTTTTGAAAAAGAGGGAGATTCATTCTATGAAACATGGGAGAGGCTCAAAGACACTCTAAACATGGTTCCAAACCATGGTTTTTCTATTCCTGAACAAGTGAGAATTTTCTATGAAGGGTTGGGTCCGGAGAACAAACAATTCATTGACATGATGTGTAATGGAACCTTTAAAAACAAAGCCCCACATGATGCTTACGAGTATCTAGAAAGCCTTTCTGAACAAAACCAAACATGGGGAACTTCACCTTATTCTGAAAATCCACAAAGAACTACTAGAATTCATACACTTAGAGAAGAGGAAAGCCTTAGGGCTAAACTCACAGCACTCTCTAGGAAGGTTGAAGAGATAGACCTTAGGAAAGTCCATGAAATCCAAACTGTTGACCCTGTTTGCACAATTTGTGACAAACATGACCATAAGACAGACAACTGCCCAACCATTCCATACATCAAGGATGTTCTTTTAGGAGGACCCCCAGCGGAAGTAAATGCCTTGAACTTTCAAAAGCCTCAATACCAAAACAACTTCAACCCAAGGTATAATGACCACCCAGGTTTCCGCTGGAAAGATAACCAACAACCTAGCCAACCACAAGGACAAAATCCTTACCCCCATCAGAACTACCAACCCCATAACCAGTTCCAAACCCAAACTATCCAATACCAATAGCCACCAGTCCATTTTCAACAAACCATCCCACCTCCAAAATATCCCCCTCGGATAAACCAATCTTCTCAAGCACCAACCCAAACTATTCCACAAAGCCTACTAGAACAACTGTGCAAACAAATGGATAGGATAAACTCAGAAGTCTCTTACCTAAAACAAGAACTTCAAACCATAAAAACTGGAAAGTCACCCATGCCTACTCAGGCAGTGCCATCCTCAACTTCAAGTGGAGAGTCAAGTTGTGCTCAAACAACTCATGAACAACTAAAGGTTGTGACTATTTTAAGAAGTGGGAAATCAATTGAGAAACCTAAACAACTAATTCAGAACCCACCTGAAGATTCAAACTTGGATGAAAATTCAAATGAACCCCAAGATCAAACTGAGGAAACTGATAACAATGTGAAAGAAACAACTCTTCAACAAACAACCCCACAACCCGCACCATTTCCTCAACGCATAAGGGGGAAACCCAAGCCTGAACTGAGTGAAACATTGTGGGAAATATTTTCACAAGTCAAGTTGAACATACCCCTTCTCGATGAAATACAAACCATACCTTCCTACTCAAAGTACCTTAAGGACTTGTGCACTTTTAAAGGAAAATTTTCACATAAAAACCAAGTCCTTTTGGCTGCTAATGTGAGTACCACCATTCAAGGGACCATTCCTCCTAAGTTGAAAGACCCGGGTTACCCTTACATCAATGTTGAACTAGGAGAGAGAAAAGTTTTCAAGGCCTTGTGTGACCTAGGTGTTAGTGTCAATCTCATCCCATATGTTGTGTACTGCCAGTTAGGCCTAGAAGAGCTCCAACCCACATCTTTCACACTTCAGCTTGCTGATCGTAGCATTAGGGTTCCAAAGGGGATTTTGAAGGACGTTCTGGTAAAGGTTGAAAACTTCATCTACCCTGCTAATTTAATTGTCCTTGACAACCATATAAACTTATGAAATGAGGAACAAACCCCAATCATCCTTGGTCGTCCTTTCCTTGCAACAATCAACTCTGTTATCCGAGTTCGAAATGGGAACATGACCATCACCTTTGGGAACATGAGTCTAGACTTGAACATCTATAATGAAAGCTCACAAATAGGGGATGAAGAGGACATTCATGAAGTAAACATGATAGGAAGAATTGATAATGAATCCATGGAACATAAATGAATATTTGATGAATGTTTAAGTTAGGATTAGATTGATTTCCTTTGTTCATATGAAGGAAGTTTATCTCCTTGGCTTGAATCATTTTCAAATTGCTCTTATGATGAAGTCTTAGGTCCAACAATTAGTGAAACCTTTCAAGAAACCACTTTCATGGAGACCACTCCAATTTCCTTCCCTAAATCTGATCAAGACAATCTAGTAGCTGAAACTTCTATATGTGGGGAATCAATCCTATCTGAAACTCTAAAAAAAGAAATTGAACTTGATCTAATGTCCCAATCTTCTATTGAAATTCTGAACCAACCTGATATTGAATTCAAGGAACTTCCCACTACACTCATGTATTCTTTCCTAGGGGACAATCAAAAACATACTATTGTCATTTCTTATTCTCTTGAAGCCAATCATGAAAGGATGCATCTAGATGTCCTTAGGAAGCATAAGAAAGCAATTGGTTGGACCATGTCTGATATTCCTAGGATTATCCCACTTATCAGGACTCATAGGATTGTTCTAGAATCTGATTCAAATCCATGTCGTCAACCTCAACGGCGACTCAATCCTAATCTCATGGAGGTAGTAAGGAAAGAACTTCTGAAATTGTTAAAATTTGGTATCATATATCCCATAGATGAGAGTGAATGGGTGAGCCCAATCCAAGTGGTTCCAAAAAAGGCTGGAATCACAGTGATAACCAATGAGGATGGAGAGATTCTTCCAACAAGGGTGAATAGTGGATGGAGGGTATACATTGACTATAGGAAGCTAAACTCATTCACCAAGAAGGGCCATTTCCCCTTACCATTCATTGACCAAGTCCTTGAGAGAGTGGCAGGTCATGCCTTCTACTGTTTCTTATATGGGTACTCGGGGTATAATCAAATTGAGGTCTCCCTAGAGGATCAAGGTAAGACAACATTTACATGTCCATTCGGTACCTTTTCCTTCAAACGCATGCCCTTTGGTTTATGCAATACTCCTGGAACCTTCCAGCGGTGCATGATGGGAATCTTCTCAGACATGGTAGGGGATTTTCTTGAGGTCTTCATGGATGACTTCTCTGTGTTTGGGGATACTTTTGAGAGATGTCTTAGGAATGTAGAGAGAGTTTTGTCAAGATGTGAAGAAAATAATCTAGTCCTAAACTAGGAAAAATGCCATTTCATGGTTAAAGAGGGACTAGTTCTAGGCCATCTGGTCTCGGGTAGGGGGATTTAAGTTGATAAATCCAAGGTTGACATCATTCGTCACCTTCCATCACCCAAAACTGTCAAGGAAGTGAGGTCTTTATTAGGACATTCTGGTTTCTATAGAAGATTCATCAAGGACTTTAGTTCAATCTCCCGTCCCCTTTGTGCTCTACTAGTAAAGGATGCTCCATTTGTTTGGACAGAAAGATGTGAGGGTTCATTCTCAACCATCAAATCCTCTCTCGCCTCTCCCCCCATCATGAAATCTCCAAATTGGAACCTTCCTTTAGAACTTATGTGTGATGCCAGTGACTTTGTTGTAGGAGCTGTGTTAGGACAACATTGTGATAAAACTCCTTATGTCATTGCTTATGCAAGAAAATCCTAAAATGATGCCCAAATCAACTACAACACCACTGAGAAAGAGTTTCTTGCTATTGTGTTTGCTTTAGAGAAGTTTAGATCCTACCTCTTAGGATCCCCCATCACTGTGTTCACTGACCATTCTGCACTAAAATATCTCTTCCAAAAACAAGATGTTATGGCTAGACTGATTAGGTGGGTCCTTCTCTTACAAGAATTTGACCTCACAATCAAAGATAAAAAGGGTGTTGAAAATGTTTTAGCTGGTCACCTCTCTAGGATGGAATTCAAAGACAACTCAAATCACATTTCTGTGTCTGATTCATTTCTTGATGAACACCTATACTCTTTGAGTGACTACCCTTGGTATGCCAACATAGCCAATTTCTTAGTTTCAGGAGTCATTCCAAAATTCTTAGGGACTCAAGATCGAAGGAAATTCCTTTATGATGTTAGAGACTATGTGTTTGATGATCCATACCTCTATAAGTTCTGCCCTGACCAAGTCATTAGGAGGTGTGTTCCAGAATCTTAACAAGAGTCCATCCTTAAATTCTGTCATAGTGAGGCATGTGGAGGTCACTTTTCCTCTAAGAAAACATCTACTAAGATTCTTCAATGTGGTCTCTTCTGGACCACCCTCTCAAGGGACTCCTACACATTTTGTCAAAGCTGTCCTAGGTGTCAACAAGAAGGGTCCATCACAAAAAGGAATCAAATGACCCTCACTCCCATTCTGGTCATTGAAATCTTTGATTGTTGGGGAATTGATTTCATGGGACCCTTCCCAAACTCTAGGGGATACCTATATATCCTTTTAGCTGTTGATTATGTCTCAAAATGGGTTTAATCCATTCCCACAAAGTCTAATGACCATCATGTTGTGATCCGATTTCTGAAAGAGCGCATATTTTCTCGATTTGGAATTCCTAGGGCTGTAATCAGTGATCGAGGAACCCATTTCTACAATCTCCCATTCTCTTCACTCATGTCTAAGTATGGTATTTCTCATAAATTTTCCACTGCATACCATCCTCAAACCAATGGTCAAGCTAAGTTAGAAAATAGGGAGATTAAGCAAATTCTTGAAAAACTGTCAACCCCTCTAGGAAAGATTAGTCTAAGAAACTCTTAGATGCTCTTTGGGCCTATCTAACTGCATATAAAACCATTTTAAAATGTCCCCATATAGGTTGTTTTATGGAAATGCATTCCATTTACCTGTTGAAATTGAGCATAAGGAATTTTGGGCAATCAAAAAAATGAATTTCAACATTTCTTTGGCCAAAGAAAAGAGGAAATTAGATCTTAATGAACTTGAGGAACTTAGGAAGGAGGCTTATGAAAATTCATGGATAAATAAAGCTAGAGTTCAAGCCTACCAATCTAGGAATATCAAAGTCAAACAAATTTAAACCAGGAACATTTGTGCACTTGTATATTTCAAAACTTCATTTACACCCGGGAAAGTTAAGGTCTAGATGGTCAGGACCTTTCATAGTGCATCATGTGTACCCCCATGGGGCAGTAGAGATTCAAGATCCCACAAGTGGTTACATTTTCAAGGTCAATGGTCAAAGGTTAAAACCATTCATTGAATAATTCAATAAACAGGAAATAGAGGTTGAGTTAACTGAGCCAACCTATGAACTAGGAAAAAATTGATAGATTTAGGGTCCAGGTCGGGCTAACGATGTTAAACAAAGCGCTGCATGGGAGGCAACCCATGGTTTTCAAGTTTACAATAATTTTGTTGTTTTAATCAAAATTATATTTTAAATAGGATTAATGAGACATTTTGATATTTAGAAATAAAAAAATAAACTGTTGACCTGCTCTTCTATAATGAGTATGGATGGGTACGAAAGAGGAGTGCAATATTCATCTGTGTCACGTGGTGTGATCCTTGAGTAATACCTTACCCAGAAATTTAAAAAGAAGACAATGTATCATCAGTTTAATTTACTTTATTTTTATGTGTTTTTAGGTTAAAATAAATAAAAATATAAAAAAATAAATAATAATAATAATAATAATAATAAGTCCACATCGTAGGTCATGGGGCAAACCCCGTCACAACCGGTGAATCCACAGGGATTCGAACCCGGGACCGAAGGGAGACTGGGGCGCGCACTTACCACTGACCTACGGCTTCTTGTGCTTCCTTATTATATAATTTTTATATATATACTTATATTTTACTTCCTTTATTATATAAATATATATATATATATATAAATATATATATTGTTTTTCCTTTTTCTACTAGGGAACTCTGCAAGTGACATGGATATCAAAGGATTGAAAGGAAGTAGCAAGAATTTCAACTTCAACCACCATGTGACTTCATTCCATGACCCTCATTTTAAATTTCCTTTTTGAACTTTCATTCTCTACCTCTATCCCCTTCTAAATTTTCTTTTCTTTAAACACTGGGGACAGTGTTATTTTAAGTTGGGGGGGAGATAAAATAAAAAATTCTTTTGTGTAAAAAAAATGATAAATGATTTGAAAAAAAAATTGTGAAAATGGAAGGAAAAATTCATTTAACTTTGAACATGGTAATAGACATTTCACACTTTGAAACTGAATATCAAATAATTTAGCATACCCTGATTCTAATTTTAATCCTTGTATAATTTCATGAGCATAGATTTTGGAAAGTGTGATTGTCCAATGTGATATTTCATCGTTTATATTTTCATCCAAATAAAAAAAATCACAATGCATGTCCTTTGGATAGTGGGGTATTATTTTAAGTTCATGGGGTCCCCTAAATAAATAGCATAGGTTTGGTGATCATTTTAGTTTAATATGAGTATTCAAAAAAAATTAAAAAAAAATTGTGCATAGAGCAATGAAATGACCTAATGCGTGGCTTTCGGCACTTGGGGATCGTGACTCTATAGTTGTCTGGCCCAGAGTTAGTAATTTTATCTCTATTTTTGGTAATTTGAATTTTTTTGACTGAGTTAACTCGATATGATGCCCGAGTATGTGGGATTCACTTGGTTCCCTAATGTCTTTGAGCCTGGGAGTCATCGGCAAAGTCTCGCTACAGGGGTTGACTCTTTTGGGTGCAATTTCTATTACCATGGAAAAATTGCAAAATAATCAAAAAATATTAAAAAAAAATTGAATACTCATCTTAATATTTAAATGTGATTCCACCTAGCACTTCCATCATTCCCCCTTGAATAAAATTGAACCCCCATGTCTATTGTGATGCACAACACATCCTCATACTTAATTGATATTGGATGAAATATGGATATGAATTTGAACAAAGGAATGGGCTTGGGATTGGGATCTACTTATGAAACTATCTTATATTAAAATATTTTTATGGGTTTCATGATTGTTTAGTATATGTGTTTCTGGTGATCATTGTGTATTAAAATGTTTTTGGAAAAGGAAATTCGAATTTCATTTTTGATGAGATATATTTTGCTCGGGACTAGCAAAACTCAAGTTGGGGGTGTGATTAGCCACTAAATGAGGATAATATTCATTGTTAATATATATAATATTCATGTGTTTTTTTATTCATAATCATTATTTTAGTGCATTTTACACTTTGAACAGCATTTCACATTATCATTGTAATTCTTACTTAAAATGCACTATTATGTGGTACATTTTTTAACATCATTTGAAGTACCCAATGATTCATCTGATTATACATATTTTAATTTGATATTTTTGTAAATTTATCTATACTCCAATATGAACATGTTTCATTCAGGGATCAATGGATAATTCATGGAAGAAGATGGGGATATTTTGTGATGAAAGGAAGCAATTCTAGAGAAGGCAGATTGGAAACCATCCCAATGATGAGACTGTGGGGCCAAACATACATGCACAATGAATCCCAAATTTTGTGGGATTATATAGGAAATGTATAGGAACAAATCACTCTTCAGGATCCAATGCTAATTCTACCTCCATGGTATCCATTTAGGTGGCCCAAATTAGAGATAAAATTATGGGCCATATTCTGCGGCCCAGAAAAACAGCCCACCAATTAAACCATATCTCGAAAACCATAACTCCTTTTGGGCTTAGATTTTACAGGCTCTTATAGGAAATCCTTATATTAATTTAAGTATTCTATGGCCCACACAAATTCGTCCATATAGAAGGTTTTTCATGTGCCTCTCTTTGGTGGATGCAAGTTGGATGCCTTTTTGGGTCAAGGGTGGAAAGTCTTCTTTCCACAACCTTTCCACCACCCTAGACCTACCATACTCAAGTGGGATGACTTGTACTGTTGGAGACTCGACCCAAGGCTCCCAAAATTCCTATTTAAGGCAGTGGTGGTTAAGGAGTTTATAATCTTTGAGCTTTATTTCATTGTAATGTTATGTTGCGGTTTTGTTGTCTCAAATTTGTCTTCCACATGTAAGTTGTTTTAATTCATCCTTGTTTATTAATAAAAGTTATTATTCTCTTATTATTCTGTTCTTATCCTTATCACTTTGATACCGTTGGTTCAAGGTGTGAACTTTTTCATACCAAACCTTGTGATATTATCACACAACGGTGGAGTGATTGTTATTTTATTGTGTTTTTTTTTACTTCTCCATTTCCTCCCTCATGAGTCTACTTCCCGCTTCCATTGAAACCATAGAATCAATGGAGGGATAACCCACTTATGGTTTGATCCAAGATAGTAGAAAGGGGCTGTATTGGATTTTATTTATCACCCCATTAATATATAATCACTTCTTTAATTGAGATTTTTATTTGATGATTTTTAAACTCCATTATCCTTGTTGAATTTAAGGCCACACACTTCAAGTGCTAATACGAACCTTTACCTTGAAGTTCTCAAAACATTGATCCTTCAAGTGTATAGGTGATTAGTATTAAAGGTTGTAGGAATTAAACCAGTAAGTGATGATGTTGTTTTATCTCCTTAAATGAACCCATCTCAAATATAATAAATTAAAATCATTGAAAAGTAAATACGTCCAATCCACCCCGAGTGATAACCTAGGATCAATTCATTCTTTTAAATTGAATTCACTTAAATATGTTAGTTATCATTTAAACCCATCTAAAATCAACCCAAGTTGGCCACTTCATATCCAAAAACATTCCATAGAATTTACGTGTCTATAGGTTTCTTCTTAGGTCTCTGAGGATTTGATAACCCAAGCTAAACTACAAGGACCGTTCTACCTTCATCTCTTGGGTAAATTTGAGAGAGAATCAGTGAACTGCCTTGGTTGGTGGGGGTGATTTTAACACTATGTCAAGTGTTTCATAAAATAAGGGCGGGGGACTCTATCCACAGAGGGATAGAATTGCTTTCTCATCCTTTATGTCTCAAAAGGGACTGCTTGACTAGGGTTTCTTGGGGGACAAGTATACCTGGTGCAACCACCAGAAAGGGAGTCGTTGAACGTGGTGTCGACTAGACCTCTAACTTACCAACATGCAAGCCATATTTTCTTTTCCCAACACTGAGGTTATCCATTTGGTCCAGGTGGTGTTGGACCACTCACCTCTTCTTATCAGTCTGAATGCTAGTAACAATGGGGGGAGGTGTTTCTTTTTCTCCATTCAGTGGACTCTATAACCCTCTTATCACACAATGGTGTAGGAATCATGGGATAGGGAGTCTCAAGGTAGTCTCTATATTGGCTTTCACAACAAGCTTAGACATCTCAAAAAAATATCTCACAGCTTGGTCCACCCACATTCCCTCCACGCACCTCAACCATGTCAGTCTTAAATTTGATATCGATTGCGCAGAAGTTATCCTTGAAGAGGCTTGGAATGAGGAAACCTTTTATTCTATGGCTATCAAAAAGATTTAGTACCAAAATATGTTTCTTGAGCATGATATAAGGATTTTTGAGAGATCTAGAGCCATTTGGATCAGGGAAGGGGACCTCAACCCTACTTATTTCCATGATTTCCTGAAAGAGAAACGGTGAGGTAGTGCTCCTAATATTCATCTAGAAGATGGATCACTTTATATTGATCCAGAAAGGATTGGGGGTATGTTTGTGTCACGTTTTAATTACCTTTTATGTACCCCTAACCCACACATGCAGGATGGATATCTGGGAGGCAACACTGATATCTTCAGGTCCATTTCGCAAGTGGTGGATTCTTATAACAATGCTTTCATGGAGACCATTCCGGATGGGAGGTAGGTTTGGGAGACCATCAAAAATCTTAACTAGAAGATTTCTCCCGAAATTGATGGCTTTCTGAGGTCCTTTTATGTCAAATCTTGTAATGTCATCAAGAAAGACCTTGTTGAGGCCATCCAAGATTTCTTTCATGAAGGGCCTTTTCCTCGGGTTGCCAGTTCCACTACCGTGGTTCTAATTCCCAATGTGAAGGACCCCTCCTCTATCTAGCAGTTTAAACCTATCAGTATGTGTAACTTCCTGTATAAATTTTTAGCCTCCTTTATCAACAAAAGGATGTCTTAGTATATCCATAATTGGGTCTCTAATGAGAAACACATGTTTATCAAAGGTGGGTCTATTCAAGGAGCCATGGGTATAGCCCAATAAATGATTGAAGATATTACAAAGAAGGCGATGGGCTCTAATATTATTACTAAAGTGCTCCTCATCTATTCTTCCCTCTCTTTTAATAAAAAATTTCTTATGGAGAGGTTATAAAATGCATGAATCATGTGGTGTTCTTACAATGCACGTAGGACTTCAAAGGGATCAAACCATGTAAATCATCATCCTCATGTTCTTTACTACTTTA
Source organism: Viscum album (assembly GCA_963277665.1). NCBI lineage: Eukaryota > Viridiplantae > Streptophyta > Magnoliopsida > Santalales > Viscaceae > Viscum > Viscum album. Next base: position 1,834,007,472 of record OY728151.1, read on the forward strand.
TTTCTTTTCTGCATCTTGAATGTTTATTAGTTTCTGTTGATTTCCACTTATGTAAAAAAAATACCCAATAACGGTCCTATTGGGTTTTAGTGTTATGTTACTCCTAGTGGACTTACCCCTCACATCAAATCAAACATGCCACACGGTTAGGATCGGGGTTCCCCTGGTTTGACTGAATTCAGTTCCAAACTCGAATTCATCCTCATCCAGCCTCAGTTGCGACGTTGGATATTTACATCTTAGATAGTCTCAGTTAACCTGAGTTTCTTCATTTTTATATTTAGGTAAACATCCATATAGACAGTAACTGATTTGTACTCTCATAGCCTTTAAACACCCATGGTCAGGCAATTTATCTGATATACCGCAAATAAAAAAGGAGTTCCGGATATACATTATTGGGAATAAAATTTCCCAAAGTACTGTGATTCCTAGTGTAGGATTTTGCGGCAAAAGGCACCATATAAAACAGCGCCTCCCTTAAAAAATAATGGAAGAAGGTGCTAAATGAAAAAGTGCCTTCTTGAAGGCAATTTTGTGGAAGGTGTTTGGTAAAAACCCGTCCACCCATATACTTTCTTGAAGTTTTTTTATTTATTTTTATATTTTTGTTTTGTTCGTGTGTGTGTGGGTGGGTGGGTGGGTGGGTGGGTGGGTGGGTGTGTGGGTGTGTGGGTGGGTGGGTGGGTGTGCGGGTGTGCGGGTGTGTGGGTGTGCTGGTGTGCGCAGGTGCGCGGGTGTGCGGGTGTGTGCAGGTGGGTGGGTGCGTGGGTGGGTGGCCACGTGCGTGCGTGCCTGCCTGCCTGCGTGCCTGCGAGTGGGAGGGCGAGCGGGCGGGCGGGCGGGTGTGCGTGCGGGCGGGGGGGCAGGTGTGTGTGCGTGTGTGTGGGGGTGTGCGGGTGTGCGGGTGTGCGGGTGTGCGGGTGTGCGGGTGTGCGTGGGTGTGCGGGTGTGTGCGGGTGGGTGGGTGCGTGGGTGGGTGGCTGCGTGCGTGCGTGCGTGTCTGCGGGCGGGCGGGGGGGGGGGGGGGGGGGGGGGGGCGTGCGTGCGGGTGTGCGTGCGGGCGGGCATGCGTGCGTGCGGGTGGGCGGGTGTGTGCGGGTGGCCGGGTGTGTGCGGGTGGGTGGGTGGGTGGGTGGGTGGGTGCGTGCGTGCGTGTGTGCGTGCGTGCGTGCGTGCGTGCGTGCGTGCGTGCGTGCGTGCGTGCGTGCGTGCGTGCGTGCGTGCGTGCGTGCGTGCGTGCGTGCGTGCGTGCGTGCGTGCGTGCGTGCGTGCGTGCGTGCGTGCGTGCGTGCGTGCGTGCGTGCGTGCGTGCGTGCGTGCGTGCGTGCGTGCGTGCGTGCGTGCGTGCGTGCGTGCGTGCGTGCGTGCGTGCGTGCGTGCGTGAGTGTGTGTGTGTCAAGAAAACATAACAAACTTAACAATTAAACAGTATATAATTATTTTTAAATAATTTGATAGATAACGTAATTAATAATAAAAATATAATTACTGATAATTTATAATAGTGAATATAAATAAATAAATTAATAATATATTTAAAATATTCTTATTTTTAATTATTTTTTATGTGTTTAGTCATTGTTTTAAATTTAATTTTCATTGTATTTATATTTTATTTTTTATAAGCTTTCAAAGTTGCCTACTTGAAACACAACAAAACTTATTATGTTTCATGTAGGTAACATTGGAAGCCTATAAAATATATGTTATAAGTAAAATCTCAGTGAAACATAAAACATGGATTAAACATATAAAAAGTTGTTGAAAATATAAAAAATAATAAATATAAAAAACCAAAACTAATTTACATGACACAAACTTTATTGATTATAAACATAACATTTACACTTCAAAAAACTTATGCGCATAAAATATAAAATAAATAAAATATAAATGAAAATTAAAAGAATGACTATACAAAAAAAATAATGTAAAATGAAAGGAAAGTAAAAAAATAATAATTTTAAACAAAATAACCCAAAAAAATGTCTGCTGAAAAAATAATTTATAAGTACAAAGGTTATATTCTGAAACGACAATATTTTGTGTGATTGAAATTATTTTTCACCAATTCTTTTTAAGAAATTATTTTCATTTTCAATTATTTTATATATGATCATTCATTGTTTCATATTTTATTTATATTTAATTTATACTTTATATTTTATAGGCATTCAAAATCATCTACTAGGAACATTATTACGTTTCAAATTGGTGACTTTGGAGGCCTATAAAATATAAACTACAAGTACATTATAAATGAATCATAAAACATGGATTAAAAATATAAAAAAGAACTAAAATATATAATAAATTCATTAATATAACAAACCAAAATTAATTTTCATGACACAAATGACTTATGGATAATTTTCCTAAAGTATCAAAACAATTCAAATGTGTTTGCTCGGTTTTGATTATGTCACTTGTTTTGTTTACTAAAATGTCATTTTAAAATGAAAAAAATTACTTTGAGCTATACCGGTCACATCGTGTGTCGGTTTGACATTAAAAATTTTCAATGTTTCGAATTTTACTTATATTGAATTTATATATAGAGACCCTAGCCTTTTACACATAACATTTCATGATTTTAAACATAATTCATCATCAGAGTACAAGGCAAGGATCGTTAAGTCTACAGTCTTGGAAGACTAGGTACATATATCACAAAACATGGGGCTAAAAACACTTCTTTATTTAATCCTCATAATGAGATCCTAACTTTCTTTGATCCCTTACATCTGCATAGGGTACCCTGGGAAACACATGAACAAAGGGATGAGCTAAAAATCCCAGTAAGGGAAATAACATAAGAATAAACTTTAAGCACATGAGTTATGAGGCTTGACATAATGATATTGGAAGCATGGAACATATGGAATCATAACATAAAAACATGGGATCATAAAAACATGGAATAAAATAATCATGGTATCATATAATCATGAGGTTATATAATCATAGTTTCATAGAGAGGTGGCAGCAACTTTAAACATGACTTTAGAATGAGTCAAGGCTAACCGCCAATCTCGTTTCCCATAGTAGCATAAGCCAAGGCTAACTGCCCAGACCGTTTTCCCATAATCTTCTCATGAGACATTAACTTTACCCAATGCATTGGAGCGCTATCTGGGCGCACCCATCTAAGCTTATTCATGTACATGCTTTCCACATAAGGAATCTCACATAATCAATCATACATAAACATAAGAGTACCCAAGGAAAGAAATGGGCACACAATCACGTCATGAAGCATAATAAAAAGGGACGTAACATACAAGCGTCCATGAAAGAAAGTAATTAAATCAAAAATAGACATTAATAATGTATAAAGGCATAAATCATGACAAGAGATAACAAACTGAAGTGATAACATGTAAAAAAAGTTTTTAGGAATCTTTGAGTCACAACATTTTAGTGCGGTTTAATAAAACATCGAATATCTCTTAAAACGAAAAGTGGCATAATATTTTTTTATAAAACCAGAAGTAAACCAGGATGGTTTTCATAATAAAAAGGCTGATTTTATAAAGACAAAGGTGACTTAAAATAGAGGATAGAGTACACTTGATAATAGGAAAGAATTCGGGAAGTTCCCTTAAAACGGGTTCACTTATCGGGAAGTAATGAGAAGAGAATAACTTTAAAGCATGCATATCTCCGAAAGAGATTGATGAAAGAGTCTTGATAAATAATCTTGGAACATGTACACGACATTTAGATTATTTACAAGAAAAGATAAGATAACATCATTTTGGTAGAAAGGTAGATAAGACAACCCGAAGGAATAAAAGAGGTTCGGGTAGAATTCTTTACGGATTATCGGCATGGTATCGGGAGTACTTGAGGGGGATTAGTGAGAGAGGAAATGGAATTATCATAACTTATACATAAATAGGGTCTTATGGGGGAGGTGAAAAATCATACTCCATAATTAATAATTACACACAACATGTCCTAACATAGTGAACAATCTTGAATAAGGGTGAAATTGGGAGGATCCCTTACCTTAAGTCCGTTGGGGTTCTCCACTTGATATTAATGACCTGAATAGTCAAATTAGGTTTATTAATCAATAGTTCCAGAACCTTATCTAAAATTAAAAGATTCATTATAACCTTTTTAAGTTCATTTATACCCATTTTGATTGATTACAAGGATCAATTTCATTGTTCAGATCCGTTTGTTTCATCTGTTTTAATGATCGGTTCAATTGTATCTAGGTTCAAATAAATTGTAAGATGAAAGTGGTTGTCCAGAATTGAAGTTATATAACATTAGTGGACATCCAGTAGGTTACATGGTTACAAAATTCATTTGGTTAATTAGAGTTAAAGAGAACCTTTACATTAAACATTAATGATAAACACTTGAATTAATTTTAACGATTTTGCCCATAATTGACTTGTTTTGTATTATTGTTTTATATCAGGAGTGTATGAGGATTACAGAACCTTAAATAGGACATATAACATATATAATAATCTGGTTCAACCATAACATAAATGGTTTCATGACCAGAAACAAAATGATAAAAGAATTTGAAAACGCATTATCCATGATGTCGGTAATTTGACACATCACGGATGATGTTTTAATTCTAGAACGTGAGGGAGGTGAAGAGAAGTATGATTCTTGAAATTTTCCATAAACATGATTAGCATCTAGAATATATGAGATTCTGGATCTTTCATTCCTTTTGGATAAGGGAAGGGTAAGAGGGTATAAGAAAATAAAGAAAAAAGAAAACAAAACACTTGAAAACGAAAGAGGGTTCTTACCCTTTGATCTCCTCTCTTTGAGACTCCTCTTAGGGGATTTGATTTTGGCCTTTTGGAAAGACCAGCAATCCTTGGATGCGGTAAAAGAGCTTGGGAGGGTATTTGGGGAAAAAAATTCTAGGCAAAAGGCTTGGGAGGTGCGCGTGCACGTGCGGGCGTGCGGGTGCGGGTGCGTGTGCGGGTGTGGGGGGTGCGGGTGTGCGGGTGTGCGGGTGTGCGGGTGTTCGGGTGTGCGGGTGTGCGGGTGTGTGCAGGTGTGCAGGTGTGTGCGGGTGGGTGCGTGCGTGGGTGGGTGGGTGGGTGGGTGGGTGGGTGCGTGCGTGCATGCATGTGTGCGTGTGTGTGTGTGTGTGTGTGTGTGTACGTGCGGGCGGGAGGGCGAGTGTGCCGGTGAGCGTGCGTGCGTGCGTGCATGCGTCCGTGCATGCGTGTGTGTGGGTGTGTGTGCGGGTGTGTGTGTGTGTGTGTGTGTGGGTGTGGGGGTGTGTGGGTGTGCGGGTGTGGGGGTCTGCGGGTGTGCTGGTGTGCGGGTTTGCGGGTGTGCGGGTGTGCGTGTGTGCTTGTGTGCGGGTGTGCGGGTGTGTGCGGGTGGGCAGGTGTGTGCGGGTGGGTGGCTGGGTGGGTGGCTGGGTGGGTGGGTGCGTGCGTGCGTGCGTGGGTGCGTGCGTGCGTGGGTGGGTGGGTGCGTGCGTGCGTGCGTGCGTGCGTGCGTGCGTGCGTGCGTGCGTGCGTGCGTGCGTGCGTGCGTGCGTGCGTGCGTGCGTGCGTGCGTGCGTGCGTGCGTGCGTGCGGGCGGGCGGGCGGGCGGGCGGGCGGGCGGGCGGGTGGGTGTGCGTGCGTGAGTGAGTGAGTGAGTGTGTACGAGAGTGTGTGCGTGAGTGTGTGGGTGAGTGTGGGTGTGTGTGTGTCAAGAAAACATAACAAACTTACCAATTAAACAGTATATAATTATTTTTAAATAATTCAATAGATAACGTAATTAATAATAAAAATATAATTACTGATAATTTCTAATAGTGAATATAAATAAATAAATTAATAATATATTTAATATATTCTTATTTTTAATTATTTTTTCTGTGTTTAGTCATTGTTTTAAATTTAATTTTGATTGTATTTATAGTTTATTTTTTATAAGCTTTCAAAGTTGCCTACTTGAAACACAACAAAACTTATTATGTTTCATGTAGGTAACATAGGAAGCCTATAAAATATATGTTATAAGTACAATCTCAATGAAACCTAAAACATGGATTAAACATACAAAAATTAGTTGAAAATATAAAAAATAATAAATATAAAAAACCAAAACTAATTTACATGACACAAACTTTATTGATTATAAACATAACATTTACACTTTAAAAAACTTATGCGCATAAAATATAAAATAAATAAAATATAAATGAAAATTAAAAGAATGACTATACAAAAAAATAATTTAGAATGAAAGGAAAGTAAAAAATAATAATTTAAAACAAAATAACACAAAAAAATGTCTGCTGAAAAAATAATTTATAAGTACAAATGTTATATTCTGAAATGACAATATTTTGTGTGATTGAAATTATTTTTCATCAATTATTTTTAAGAAATTATTTTCATTTTCAATTATTTTATATAAGATCATTCATTGTTTCATATTTTATTTATTTTTAATTTATACTTTATATTTTATAGGCATTTAAAATCATCTACTAGAAACATTATTACGTTTCAAATTGGTGACTTTGGAGGCCTATAAAATATAAACTATAAGTACATTATAAATGAATCATAAAACATGGATTAAAAATATAAAAAAGAACTAAAATATATAATAAATTCATAAATATAACAAAACAAAATTAATTTTCATGACACAAATGACTTATGGATCATTTTCCAAAAGTATCAAAACAATTCGGATGTGTTTGCTCAGTTGTGATTATGTCACTTGTGTTTTTTACTAAAATGTCATTTTAAAATGAAAAAAAATTACTTTGAGCTATACCGGTCACATCGTGTGTCGGTTTGACATTAAAAATTTTCAACGTTTCGAATTTTACTTATATAGAATTTATATATAGTGACTCTATCCTTTTACACATAACATTTCATGATTTTAAACATAATTCATCATCAAAGTACAAGCCAAGGATAGTTAAGTGTAGTGTCTTGGAAGACTAGGTACATATATCACAAAACATGGGGCTAAAAACACTTCTTTATTTAATCTTCATAATGAGCTCCAAACTTCCTTTGATCCCTTACATCTGCATAGGGTACCCTGGGGAACACATGAACAAAGGGATGAGCTAAAAATACCAGTAAGGGAAAGAACATAAGAATAAACTTTAAGCACATTAGTTATGAGGCTTGACATAATTATATTGGAAGCATGGAATATATGGAATCATAAAAAATAAACATGGGATCATAAAAACATGGAATAAAATAATCATGGGATCATATAAGCATGAGGTTATATAAGCATAGTTTCATAGAGAGGTGGCATCAACTTTAAACATGACTTTAGAAGGATCCAAGGCTAACCGCCAATCTCGTTTCCCGTAGTAGCATAAGCCAAGGCTAACCGCTCGGACCGTTTGCCCATAATCTTCTGATGAGACATTAACTTTAACCAATGCGTTGGAGCGCTATCTGGGCGCACCCATCAAAGCTTATTCATGTATATTCTTTCCACATAAGGAATCTCACATAATCAATCATACATAAACATAAGAGTACCCAAGGAAGGAAATGGACACACAATCACGTCATGAAGCATAATAAAAAGGGACATAACATACAAGAATCCATGAAAGAAAGTAATTAAATCACAAATAAAAATTAATAATGTATAAAGGCATAAATCGTGACACGAGATAACAAACTGAAGTGATAACATGTAAAAATAGTTTTTAGGAATCTTTGAGTCAAAACATTTTAGTGCGGTTTAAGAAAACATCAAATATCTCTTAAAACGAAAAGCGGCATAATATTTTTTTATAAAACCAGAAGTAAACCAGAAGGGTTTTCATAATAAAAAGTCTGATTTTATAAAGACAAAGGTGACTTAAAATAGAGGATAGAGTACACTTGATAATAGGAAAGAATTCGGGAAGTTCCCTTAAAACGGGTTCACTTATCAGGAAGTAATGAGGAGAGAATCACTTTAAAGCATGCATATCCCCGAAAGAGAGTGATGAAAGAGTCTTGATAAATAATATTGGAACATGTGAACGACATTTATAGTATGCACAAGAAAATATAAGATAACATCATTTTGGTAGAAAGGTAGATAAGACAACCCGAAGGAATAAAAGAGGTTCGGGTAGAATTCTTTACGGATTATCGGCATGGTATCGGGAATACTTGAGGGGGATTAGTGAGAGAGGAAATGGAATTCTCATCACTTATACATAAATAGGGAAGTATGGGGGAAGTTAAAAATCATACCCCATAATTAATAACTACACACAACATGTACTAATATAGTGAAAAATCTTGAATAAGGGTGAAATTGAAAGGATCCCTTAACTTAGGTCCGTTGGGGTTCTCCACTTGATATTAATGACCTGAATAGTCAAATATTGTTTATTAATCAATAGTTCTAGAACCTTCTCTAAAAGTAAAATATTTATTATAACCTTTTTAAGTTCATTTATACCCATTTTGATTGATTACAAGGTTCAATTTCATTGTTCGGGTCCGTTTGTTTCATTTGTTTTAATGATCGGTTCAATTGTATCTAGGTTCAAATAAATTGTAAGATGAAAGTGGTTGTCCAGAATTGAATTTATATAACATTAGTGGACATCCAGTAGGTTACATGGTTACAAAATTCATTTGGTTAATTAGAGTGAAAGAGAACTTTTACATTAAACATTAATGATAAACACTTGAATTAATTTTAACGATTTTGCCCATAATTGACTTGTTTTGTATTATTGTTTTATATCATGAGTGTATGAGGATTACAAAACCTTAAATAGGACATATAACATATATAATAATCTGGTTCAACCATAACATAAATGGTTTCATGACAAGAAACAAAATGATAAAATAATTTGAAAACACATTATCCTTGATGTCGGTAATTTGACACATCATGGATGATGTTTAAATTCTAGAACGTGAGGGAGAGGAGGAGAAGTATGATGCTTGAAAGTTTCCATAAAAATGATTATCATCCAGAATATATGAGATTCTGGTGCTTTCATGCCTTTTGGATAAGGGAAGGGGAAGAGGGTATAAGAAAAGAAAGAAAAAGAAAACAAAACACTTGAAAATGAAAAAGGGTTCTTACCCTTTGATCTCCTCTCTTAGAGACTCCTCTTAAGGGCTTTGATTTTGGTCTTTTGGAAAGACCAGCAATCCTTGGATGTGGGAAAGGAGCTTGGGAGGGTATTTGGACAGAATTTTGGCTAGGAAAAAGGCTTGAGAGGTGCACGTGCGCGTGCCTGCGTGCGGGTGCGGGTGCGGGTGCGTGTGTGCGTGTGCGGGTGTGCGGGTGTGTCGGTGTGCGGGTGTGCGCGGGTGTGCGGGTGTGTGCGGGTGGGTGGGTGCGTGGGTGGGTGGGTGGGTGGGTGGGTGCGTTCATGCGTGTGTGCGTGCAGGCATCCGTGCGTGTGTGCGTGCGTGTGTGCGGGCGGGCGGGCGGGCGGGCATGCGTGGGTGTGTGCGTGCATGCAGGTGGGTGGGCGGGTCGGCGGGCCGGCGGGCGGGTGTGTGGGCGGGTGGTCTGTCGTGCGTGTGTGCGGGTGGGCGGGCGTGCGTGCGTGCGTGTGGGCAGGCGGGTGGGCGGGTGTGCGTGCGTGCGTGTGTGCATGTGTGAGTGTGTGTGTGAGTGTGTGTGTGAGTGTTTGTGTGAGTGTGCGGGTGTGCGGGTGTGCGGGTGTGCGGGTGTGCTGGTGTGCCGGTGTGCGGGTGTGCGGGTGTGCGGGTGTGGGGGTGTGCGGGTGTGTTGGTGTGCGGGTGTGTGGGTGTGCGGGTGTGCGGGTGTGCGGGTGTGCGGGTGTGCGGGTGTGCGGGTGTGCGGGTGTGTGGGAGTGCGGGTTGTGTGCGGGTGGGCAGGTGTGTGCGGGTGGGTGGGTGGGTGGGTGGGTGCGTGCCTGCGTGCGTGCATGCGTGCGTGCGTGCGTGTGTGGGTGCGTGTGTGCGTGTGTGCGTTCGTGTGTGCCTATGTGCGTGCCTGCGTGCCTGCGTGCCTGTGTGCGTGCGTGCGTGTGTGCGTGTGTGCGTGCGTGTGTGGGTGCGTGCGTGCGTGCATGCGTTCGTGCGTGCGTGCGTGCGTGCGTGCGTGCGTGCATGCGTGCATGCGTGCGTGCGTGCGTGCGTGCGTGCGTGCGTGCGTGCGTGCGTGCGTGCGTGCGTGCGTGCGTGCGTGCGTGCGTGCGTGCGTGCGTGCGTGCGTGCGTGCATGCATGCTTGCATGCGTGAGTGAGTGAGTGTGTGTGTGTGTGTGTGAGTGTGTGTGTGTGTGTGTGTCAAGAAAACATAACAAACTTAACAATTAAACAGTATATAATTATTTTTAAATAATTCGATGGATAACGTAATTAATAATAAAAATATAATTACTGATAATTTCTAATAGTGAATATAAATAAATAAATTAATAATATATTCAAAATATTCTTATTTTTAATTATTTTTTCTGTGTTTAGTCATTGTTTTAAATTTAATTTTGATTGTATTTATAGTTTATTTTTTATAAGCTTTCAAAGTTGCCTACTTGAAACACAACAAAACTTATTATGTTTCATGTAGGTAACATTGGAAGCCTATAAAATATATGTTATAAGTACAATCTCAATGAAACGTAAAACATGGATTAAACATATAAAAAGTAGTTGAAAATATAAAAAATAAAAAATATAAAAAACCAAAACTAATTTACATGACACAAACTTTATTGATTATAAACATAACATTTACACTTCAAAAAACTTATGCGCATAAAATATAAAATAAATAAAATATAAATGAAAATTAAAAGAATGTGTGTACAAAAAAATAATGTAAAATGAAAGGAAAGTAAAAAATAATAATTTTAAACAAAATAACCCAAAAAAATGTCTCCTAAAAAAATAATTTATAAGTACAAATGTTATATTCTGAAACGACAATATTTTGTGTGATTGAAATTATTTTTCATCAATTATTTTTAAGAAATTATTTTCATTTTCAATTATTCTATATATGATCATTCGTTGTTTCATATTTTATTTTATATTTAATTTATGATTTATATTTTATAGGCATTCAAAATCATCTACTAGAAACATTATTACGTTTCAAATTGGTGACTTTGGAGGCCTATAAAATATAAACTATAAGTACATTATAAATGAGTCATAAAACATGGATTAAAAATATAAAAAAGAACTAAAATATATAATAAATTCATAAATATAACAAACCAAAATTAATTTTCATGACACAAATGACTTATGGATCATTTTCCTAAAGTATGAAAACAATTTGAATGTGTTTGCTCGGTTTTGATTATGTCACTAGTGTTTTTTACTAAAAAGTCATTTTAAAATGAAAAAAAAATTACTTTGAGCTATACCGGTCACATCATGTGTCGGTTTGACATTAAAAATTTTCAATGTTTTGAATTTTACTTATATTGAATTTATATATAGCGGCCCTAGCCTTTGAAACATAACATTTCATGATTTTAAACATAATTTATCATCAGAGTACAAGCCAAGTATCGTTATGTCTAGTGTCTTGGAAGACTAGGTACATATATCACAAAACATGGGGTTAAAAACACTTCTTTATTTAATCTTCATAATGAGCTCCTAACTTCCTTTGATCCCATACATCTGCATAGGGTACCCTGGGGAACACATGAACAAAGGGATGAGCTAAAAATCCCAGTAAGGGAAAGAACATAAGAATAAACTTTAAGCACATGAGTTATGAGGCTTGACATAATCATATTGGTAGCAGGGAACATATGGAATCATAACATATAAACATGGGATCATAAAAACATGGAATAAAATAATCATGGGATTGTATAAGCATGAGGTTATATAAGCTTAGTTTCATAGAGAGGTGGCAGCAACATTAAACATGACTTTAGAACAAGTCAAGGCTAACCGCCAATCTTGTTTCCCATAGTAGCATAAGCCAAGGCTAACTGCCCAGACCGTTTTCCCTTAATCTTCTCATGAGACATTAACTTTAGTCAATTCATTGGAGCGCTATATGGTCACACTCGTCTAAGCATATTCATTTATATGCTTTCCACATAAGAAATCACACATAATCAATCATACATAAACATAAGAGTACCCAAGGAAGGAAATGGGCACACAATCACGTCATGAAGCATAATAAAAAGGGACGTAACATACAAGTGTCCATGAAAGAAAGGAATTAAATCACAAATAGACATTAATAATGTATAAAGGCATAAATCATTACAAGAGATAACAAACTGAAGTAATAACATGTAAAAATAGTTTTTAGGAATCTTTGAGTCAAAACATTTTAGTGCGGTTTAAGAAAACATCGAATATCTCTTAAAAAGAAAAGCGGCATAATATTTTTTTATAAAACCAGAAGTAAACTATGAGGGTTTTCATAATAAAAAGGCTGATTTTATAAAGAAAAAGGTGACTTAAAACAGAGGATAGAGTACACTTGATAATAGGAAGGAATTCGGGAAGTTCCCTTAAAACGGGTTCACTTATCGGGAAGTAATGAGGAGAGAATCATTTTAAAGCATGCATATCCCCAAAAGAGAGTGATGAAGGAGTCTTGATAATTAATCTTGGAACATGTACACAACATTTAGATTATGCACAAGAAAAGATAAGATATCATCATTTTGGTAGAAAGGTAGATAAGACAACCCGAAGGAATAAAAGAGGTTCGGGTAGAATTCTTTACGGATTATCGGCATGGTATCGGGAGTACTTGAGGGGGCTTAGTGAGAGAGGAAATGGAATTCTCATCACTTATACATAAATAGGTCTGTGTGGGGGAGGTGAAAAATCATACCCCATAATTAATAATTACACACAACATGTCCTAACATAGTGAACAATCTTGAATAAGGGTGAAATTGAGAGGATCTCTTACCTTAGGTCCGTTGGGGTTCTCCACTTGATATTAATGACCTAAATAGTAAAATTAGGTTTATTAATCAATAGTTCCAGAACCTTATCTAAAATTAAAATATTCAGTATAACCTTTTTAATTTCATTTATACCCATTTTGATTGATTACAAGGTTCAATTTCATTGTTCGGGTCCATTTGTTTCATTTGTTTTAATGATCGGTTCAATTGTATCTAGGTTCAAATAAATTGTAAGATGAAATAGGTTGTCCAGAATTTAAGTTATATAACATTAGTGTACATCCAGTAGGTTACATGGTTACAAATTTAATTTGGTTAATTAGAGTGAAAGAGAACCTTTACATTAAACATTAATGATAAACACTTGAATTAATTTTAACGATTTTGCCCATAATTGACTTGTTTTGTATTATTGTTTTATATCATGAGTGTATGATGATTACAGAACCTTAAATAGGACATATAACATATATAATAATCTGGTTCAACCATAACATAAATGTTTTCATGACCAGAAACAAAATGATAAAAGAATTTGAAAACGCATTATCCATGATGTCGGTAATTTGACACATCACGGATGATGTTTTAATTCTAGAACGTGAGGGAGAGTAGGATAAGTATGATGCTTTAAATTTTCCATAAACATGATTAGCATCCAGAATATTTGAGATTCTAGATCTTTCATGCCTTTTTGATAAGGGAAGGGGAAGAGGGTATAAGAAAAGAAAGAAAAAGAAAACAAAACACTTGAAATCGAAAGAGGGTTCTTACCCTTTGATCTCCTCTCTTTGAGACTCCTCTTAGGGGCTTTGATTTTGGTCTTTTGGAAAGACCAGCAATCATTGGATGCGGGAAAGGAGCTTGGGAGGGTATTTGGGAAGAATTTTGGCGAGGTAAAAGGATTGAGAGGTGCGTGTGCGCGTGCGTGCGTGCAGGTGCGGGTGCGGGTGCGTGTGCGCGTGTGCGGGTGTGGGGGTGTGGGGGTGTGCGGGAGTGGGGGTGTGCGGGTGTGTGGGTGTGAGGGAGTGCGGGTGTGTGGGTGTGTGGGTGTGCGAGGGTGTGCAGGTGTGTGCGGGTGGGTGGGTGCGTGGGTGGGTTGGCGGGTGGTTGGGTGTGTGCATGCGTTCGTGCGGGCGGGCGGGCGGGCGTGCGGGCGGGCGGGCGTGCGGGTGGGTGGGCATGCATGCGTGCGGGCGTGCGGGCGGGTGGGCGGGCGAGCGGGCGGGCGGGCGAGTGTGCAGGCATGCGTGCGTGCGTGCGTGAGTGTGTGCGTGAGTGTGTGAGTGAGTGTGCGGGTGTGTGTGTGTGTGTGTGTGTGTGTGCGCGCGCGCGTGTGGGGGTGTGCGGGTGTGCGGGTGGGCGGGTGTGGGGGTGTGCGGGTGTGGGAGTGTGCGGGTGTGCGGGTGTGCTGGTGTGCGGGTGTGCGGGTGTGCGGGTGGGTGCGGGTGGGCGGGTGTGTGCGGGTGGGTGTGTGCGTGTGTGCGTGCGTGCGTGCGTGCGTGCGTGCGTGCGTGAGTGTGTGCGTGCGTGCCTGCGTGCGTGCGTGCCTGCGTGCGTGCGTGCCTGCGTGCGTGTGTGCATGCGTGCGTGCGTGCGTGTGTGCGTGTGTGCGTGCGTGCGTGAGGGAGTGAGTGTGTGCGTGAGTGTGTGCGTGAGTGTGTGCGTGGGTGTGTGTGTGTGTGTGTGTCAAGAAAACATAACAAACTTAACAATTAAACAATATATAATTATTTTTGAATAATTCGATAGATAACGTAATTAATAATAAAAATATAATTACTGATAATTTCTAATAGTGAATATAGATAAATTAATTAATAATATATTTAAAATATTCTTATTTTTAATTATTTTTAGTGTGTTTAGTCATTGTTTTAAATTTAATTTTGATTGTATTTATAGTTTATTTTTTATAAGCTTTCAAAGTTTCCTACTTGAAACACAACAAAACTTATTATGTTTCATGTAGGTAACATTGGAAGCCTATAAAATATATGTTATAAGTACAATCTCAATGAAACATAAAACATGGATTAAACATATTAAAAGTAGTTGAAAATATAAAAAATAATAAATATAAAAAACCAAAACTAATTTACATGACACAAACTTTATTGATTATAAACATAACATTTACACTTCAAAAAACTTATGCGCATAAAATATAAAATAAATAAAATATAAATTAAAATTAAAAGAATGAATGTACAAAAAAATAATGTAAAATGAAAGTAAAGTTAAAAATAATAATTTTAAACAAAATAACCCAAAAAAATGTCTGCTGAAAAATAATTTATAAGTACAAATGTTTTATTTTGAAACGACAATATTTTGTGTGATTGAAATTATTTTTCCTCAATTATTTTTAAGAAATTATTTTCATTTTCAAGTATTTTATATATGATCATTCATTGTTTCATATTTTATTTATATTTAATTTATGCTTTATATTTTATAGGCATTCAAAATCATCTACTAGAAACATTATTACGTTTCAAATTGGTGACTTTGGAGGCCTATAAAATTTAAACTGTAAGTACATTATAAATGAATCATAAAACATGGATTAAAAATATAAAAAAGAACTAAAATATATAATAAATTCATAAATATAACAAACAAAAAATAATTTTCATGACACAAATGACTTATGGATCATTTTCCTAAAGTATCAAAACAATTTGAATGTGTTTTCTCTATTTTAATTATGTCACTTGTGTTTTTTACTAAAATGTCATTTTAAAATGAAAAAAATTACTTTGAGCTATACCGGTCACATCGTGTGTCGGTTTGACATTAAAATTTTTCAATGTTTCGAATTTTACTTATATTGAATTTATATATAGCGACCCTATCCTTTTACACATAACATTTCATGATTTTAAACATAATTCATCATCAGAGTACAATCCAAGGATCGTTAAGTCTAGTGTCTTGGAAGACTATGTACATATATCACAAAACATGGGGCTAAAAACACTTCTTCATTTAATCTTCATAATGAGCTCCTAACTTCTTTTGATCCCTTACATCTGTATAGGGTACCCTGGGGAACACATGAACAAACGGATGAGCTAAAAATCCCATTAAGGGAAAGAACATAAGAATAAACTTTAAGCACATGAGTTATGAGGCTTGACATAATGATATTGGAAGCATGGAACATATGGAATCATAACATATAAACATGGGATCATAAAAACATGAAATAAAATAATCATGGGATCATATAAGCATGAGGTTATATAAGCATAGTTTCATAGAGAGGTGGCAGCAACTTTAAACATGACTTTAGAACGAGTCAAGGCTAACCGCCAATCTCCTTTCCCATAGTAGCATAAGCCAAGGCTAACCGCCCGGACCGTTTTCCCATAATCTTCTCATGAGACATTAACTTTACCCAATGAATTGGAGCTCTATATGGGAGCACCCATCTAAGATTATTCATTTATATGATTTCCACATAAGGAATCTCACATAATCAATCATACATAAACATAAGAGTACCCAAGGAAGGAAATGGGCACACAATCACATCATGAAGCATAATAAAAAGGGGCGTAACGTACAAGAGTCCATGAAAGAAAGGAATTAAATCACATATAGACATTAATAATTTATAAAGTAATAAATCATGACAAGAGATAACAAACTAAAGTGATAACATGTAAAAATAGTTTTTAGGAATCTTTGAGTCAAAACATTTTAGTGGGGTTTAAGAAAACCTCGAATATCTCTTAAAACGAAAAGTGGCATAATATTTTTTTATAAAACCAGAATTAAACCAGGAGGGTTTTCATAATAAAAAGTATTATTTTATAAAGACAAAGGTGAATTAAAACAGAGGATAGAGTACACCTGATAATAGGAAATAATTCGGGAAGTTCCCTTAAAACGGGTTCACTTATCGGGAAGTAATGAGGAGAGAATCACTTAAAAGCATGAATATCCCCGAAATAGAGTGATGAAGGAGTCTTGATAAATAATATTGAAACATGTACAAAAAATTTATATTATTCACAAGAAAATATAAGATAACGTCATTTTGGTAGAAAGGTAGATAAGACAACCCGAAGGAATAAAAGAGGTTCGGGTAGAATTCTTTACGGATTATCGGCATGGTATCAGGAGTACTTGAGGGGGCTTAGTGAGAGAGGAAATGATATTATAATCACTTATACATAAATAGGTAAGTATGTGGAAGGTGAAAAATCATTCCCCATAATTAATAATTACACACAATATGTCCTAACATAGTGAACAATCTTGAATAAGGGTGAAATTGAGAGGATCCCTTACCTTAGGTCCGTTGGGGTTCTCCACTTGATATTAATGACCTGAAAAGTCAAATTAGGTTTATTAATCAACAGTTACATAACCTTATCTAAAATTATAAGATTCATTATAACCTTATTAAGTTCATTTATACCCATTTTTATTGATTACAAGATTCAATTTCATTGTTCGGGTCCGTTTGTTTCATTTGTTTTAATGATTGGTTCAATTGTATCTAGGTTCAAATAAATTGTAAGATGAAAGTGGTTGTCCAGAATTGAAGTTATATAACATTATTGGACATCCATTAGGTTACATGGTTACAAAATTCATTTGGTTAATTATAGTGAAAGAGAACATTTACATTAAACATTAATGATAAACACTTGAATTAATTTTAACGATTTTGCCCATAATTGACTTGTTTTGTATTATTGTTTTATATCATGAGTGTATGAGGATTACAGAACCTTAAATAGGAAATATAACATATATAATAATCTGGTTCAACCATAACATAAATGGTTTCATGACCAGAAACAAAATGATAAAAATTTTGAAAACGCATTATCCATGATGTCTGTAATTTGACACATCACGGAGGATGTTTTAATTATAGAACGTGAGGGAGAGGAGGAGAAGTATGATGCTTTAAATTTTCCATAAACATTATTAGAATCCAAAATATATGAGATTCTAGAGCTTTCATTCCTTTTGGATAAGGGAAGGGGAAGAGGGTATAAGAAAATAAAGAAAAAGAAAACAAAACACTTGAAAACGAAAGAGGGTTCTTACCCTTTGATCTTCTCTCTTTGAGACTCCTCTTAGGGGCTTTGATTTTGGTATTTTGGAAAGACCATAAATCCTTGGATGTGGGAAAGGAGCTTGGGAGGGTATTTGGGCAGAATTTTTTCTAGGCAAAAGGCTTGAGAGGTCTGAGGAAAAGAGGTAAGGATAGGGGGTATTTATAGTGAGGGAGGAGAGGGTTTTCCCAATTGTTTATTCAATAGTTTATTAATTTCCCTCAAGACTAGGAATAGTGATTATTCCTTGACCAAAAAAAGTAAATTTATCATGTGAATCCTAACCAATGGGGCTTACATCACCATAACATCATCATGACTTCATAATTAATCTATTTTTCTTATTTTGTGAATTATCGTATTTCACTATTCATCAAAATTTCAAGTATTTCAGAAAAATCCCAAAAATTCACCCTAACTATTTTTAGACGTGTAGAATCCAAAAATGAAGTCCATTTTTCAAAAATAATTTTATAAATATGATTATTTTAATATTTAATTAAAATAATAATTTATTATCAAAACCAGTTTTAAAACATTCATTGACTCATTCTAAAATATAGGTATATCATACTTCCAACTTGAATATTAATTTTATACCACCATAGGTGAGGTTACTATTCATTAGGGTATATCACTATTCATAAGGGTATGTTACTATTCATTAGGGTAGATTACTATTCACCAAAAATTATTTTTGTTTTATTAGACTCCAAAAAACATCTTGAACACAACCGCGTATGCCGGATTTTCGAAATTCCAAACACATAAGTGACAAAATTATGTTTAAAGGTCACTTATCACTTAGTAGTTCATTATGTTGTGTTTTCATGAGATTTTATGACATAAATATAAGAAGGGAATTTCCATTTAAAAACTTTGGGTCGTTACATTCTTCCCCCCTTATGAAATTTCACCCTCGAAATTTCGGTTTACATACTAAGCCAAAAACACGCGCGGGTACTTTTCATTCATTGATTCCTCCAATTCCCATGTTGCGTCCTCAAATTTATGTTTCCTCCACAACACTTTGACAAGATGGGTTGTCTTGTTGTGTAGAACGTTATCTCTCCGATCCAGAATCTTTACTAGCTGCTCCTCATAGGAAAGATCATCTTCCAGCTGCACCACCTCTGAGTTTAGTACATGTGAGGAATCTGGTATGTACTTCCTTAAGAGTGATACATGAAAAACATCATGAACTTGAGCCATATTCGGTGGAAGTGCAAGATGATAGGCTACGACTCCTATGTAGTAAAGGATCTCAAAGGGGACAGTATACCTTGGGATTAGCTTCCCTTTTTTCCCGAATCGCATGACTCTCTTCCATGGAGATATTAGAAGGAAGAATTTATTTCCAACATCGAACTCTAATTCCCTTCGACGGTTGTCAGCATAGCTCTTTTGCTGACTTTGAGCAGCTTTGATGTGTTTTGGGATGACTTGAACCTTCTTTGTCATCTCTTGAACAAGATTGAGTCCAAGTAGATTTCTTTCTCCAACTCCATCCCAACAAGTTGGAGTTTTACATTGTTTTCCATACAGATATTCATATGGAGCCATTTAAATACTCGAGTGGAAGTTTTTGTTGTATGAGAACTCAACCAATGGGAGATACTGATCCCATCCACCTTTAAATTCTAGAGAGCAGGCTCTAAGAATATCTTCAAGCATCTGAATAGTTATTTCAGACTGGTCATCAATTTGGGGGTGCTAGGTCGTGCTGAAATTTAATTCAATACTCAAAAAATGTTGAAGGCTCCTCCAGAATTTAGATGTGAACCTTGGATCACGGTCAAAGACAATTGAGATTGGAACACCGTGCAGTCTCACCACTTCCTTCACATATAACTTTGCAAGTTGTTCAAGCGAAAGATCTTCTTGAATAGCGATGAAATGGGATATCTTTGTGAGTCGGTCAACCACAACCCATATCATATTATTTCCCTTCGACGTCTTCGGGAGACCCGTGACAAAGTCCATAGTAACATTTTCTCATTTCCACATGGGTATAGGCAATAGCTGCATCATACCTTTGGACTTTTGTCGCTCAACTTTAACTTGCTGACATACCAATCACCTTGATATATATTATTCAATCTCATTCTTCATGTTATCCCACCAGAAGTGTTCTCGGAGATCACGATACATTTTGGTACTCCCAGGATGGATAGAGAAGTTCGAGCTATGTGCATCATTAAATATCTCCTTCTTTATCTCTGGATCAGATGTTACACATAATCGTGTCCCAAATCTTACAACTCCTTCCTCATCAATTTTAAAATCGGAGGATTTCCTATTTTTAACAGCTTCCACCCTTTTCTGAATTTCCACATTCTTTCTTTGCATAACCTTTATTTTCTCCATGAGGGATGGTTGAGCAATCATTTGAGAAATGATTGATGATGTTCCTACCTTAATTATTCCCATTTCCATCCTTTGAAAATATAAGAAGATCGGATCCTTTTATATTCTCATCATTGATAAAGATGCAGGATCCTTTCTACTTAGAGCATCTGCCACCTTGTTTGCCTTACCGGGATGGTAGTGGATTGAGAAGTCATAATCCTTGATGAGCTCTATCCATATTTGTTGGCGCATATTAATCTCTTTCTATTTGAATATATATTTGAGACTCTTGTGGTCCGTATATATCTCACATTTTTTCCATAAAGATAATGCCCCCATATTTTCAAGGCAAAGATCACAGCCGCTAACTCCAGATCATGTGTTGGATAGTTTTGCTCATGGATTTTCAGATTCCTTGAGTCGTAGGCTATCACTTTATCATTTTTCATCATCACACATCCTAATCCCTTCTTAGAAGCATCACTATACACCATAAAGAGTTCCCCACTGGTAAGGAGTGTGAGTATTGGCGCAGTGATAAGCCTCTTTTTCAACTCCTTGAAACAGTCTTCACACTCCTGTGTCTAGACAAACTTTACTCCCTTCCGTGTCATCTTGTTCATTGGGTTTGAAAATCGTGAAGAGTTATTTACGAATCGTTGATAATACCCAGCTAGACCCAAAAAGTTTCAGATCTCCGTTACAGAAGTTGGTACGGGCCACTCTTTAATTTCCTTTATCTTGGAAGGGTCCACAGATATCCCTTTGTTGGTGATAACATGCCCCAAGAATGATACTTCCTCCATCCAGAACTCACATTTACTATTATTTCATAAAACTTCTCCCTTCACAAAGTCTTTAAGACAGTTTCCAAATGCTCCTCATGTTCCTCCTTGCTCTTGGAGTATATCATAATATCATCAATAAAGACTACCACAAATTTGTCGAGGTAATCACTAAAGACTCTATTCATTAAATCCATGAAAATTGTTGGAGCATTAGTGAGTCCAAAGGGCATCACTATGAACTCATAGTGTCCATACCTCGTTCAAAAGGAAGTCTTGGGAATATCTTCCTTCCTCACCTTTAGTTGGTGATATCCTGACCGAAGGTCCATCTTAGATAAACAATTGGACCCACATAGCTGATCGAACAAGTCATCTATCCGTGGAAGGGGATATTTGTTCTTTATTGTGATTTTATTGAGCTCACGATAATCAATGCAGAGACGCATTGATCCATACTTCTTCTTGACTAAGAGGACTGGAGCACCCCACGGTGAAGCACTCAGGCATATAAAACAATTCTCCATATTCTCCTATAACTGCTTCTTCAGCTCTTCTAGCTCTACGGTTTCCATTCTGTAAGGTGTCTTTGAGATTGGCAGAGATCCAGGGATAAGTTAAATTGAGAACTAATCCTCTCGGTCAGGAGGAATACCAGGCAACTCTTCATGGAATACATCAGTGTAATCCCTCACGATGGGCATGTCTTCAAACATGATTCTCTCCTTCATCTCAATAATTTGAGCTAGATATGCATGCTCATAAGGAAGAAATATCCACACTTGAGACGATGATTCAAAAGGATATTCATCTTCCTCCTTTCACTTGTAAAGAATCGGAGGATGCTTCGGGATGTGAAGAGTAATCTCCCTTTCCCGGCAGTTGATGTTGGCCTTGTACAAAGATAGACAATCCATTCCCAAGATAGCATCAAATTCCACTAAAAGAAGTATGACAAGATTTACTGGGAGGTTCAGTCCACAAAAATTAACTAAGGAGGAGTTATAAACCATGGATGCAATAATTGCCCCATTCGCTGTTCTCACGGATAACTTTTCCTCCAAATTTTGAGGTGGTGTTTGAATAGTTCTACTAAACTTGAAAGATATGAAAGAATGTGTAGAACCAGAATCAAATAGTACGTTCGCTATTCTTGAATGAATAACAAGCGTACCTTTCACCACATCGTTTTCTGGCTCCGGAGTAGTGATAGCATAAGCCCTTCCTGGTTTCCTTAGAGGTTGTTGCTGATTGCCTCCGACAACCCTCGGCTTAGGGCAATTGTTCGCATAATGCCCAAGCTCATTGCAGTTATAACACTGCACTACAGGCTGAGTGTTGATCTGAACCTTCCTTTATTATTCAACATTAGTGGGACTTTTCATACCTCTTCGATAGTTCTTGTCCAGATGAACAAACTTTCCACATTTGAAGAAATTCTTGGTTCCCTTCAGACAGTTACCAGGATGCTTATTCCCACAATTTTTGCAAAAGGGAAAGTTGGGATTCTTTACATCGTGGGATTTTTTTGATGGAACACCCATGATGTTTTCCATTTTCTGCTTCTTGTCACTGGGCCCATGAGACCACTGAGAGTCTCCAATCTCTATTTCTACCTTGAGGGCACAACAGAAAATGTCCTCATAACTGTCGAAGTCTTGAATCGCCAATGTTTTTCGTAGACTTGGCTTTAGTCCAGTAAAGAAGCGATCCACTTTGCTTTCAGTGTTCATGAAAAAGCCATAGGCGTACCTTGCAAGCCTTGTAAAGTTTTCTTCATACGCCCTGATGGACTCATCTTCCTTCTGATCAAGTACGAGGAACTCTCTTTCCATCTTGAGATGGAGGGTTCGAGGAAAATCTTTGATGAAAAACATCCTCTTGAATTCCTCCCAATCTATGGAATCAATTTCTTCTTGGTAATTTGTATTCTTGATCAGTGTCCACCACTGATCAGCTTCCCCATCAAAACGATAGACTGCCAGTACAACTTTCTCTTCTTCTGAGCACTGGAGGACAGAGAAAATCTTTTCAATGGAGTTAATCTATTGTTCTGCAAGGAGGGGATCAGAAGACACGCTAAACATGGGAGTCCTTTTCCACATGAAGGATTCTACAGCAACTTGCTCTTTACTTGGAGGATGGGAACATTCCACCTGATTCAAGTTATTATTCATAACTCGTGCCAGCTGAGCAAGTACTGCCATGAAGTTTTGAGCACCCACTCTCATCACATCAGGCATGTCATTAGGTCAATCATCACATTGCCTATCACATTGGTTGTTGGAACGTGTTCTCTATTTCCCGCCATTAACTAAGAAAAAGAACGTATAATTAGAGGTCTTGAATACTTAGCTATTGAGCATAGAAAGGAAACTTTGAACATTAAAGGATAAACATATAAAGAAGAAGTACATCCTAACTTGTGACTCCTTAGGTTTATATCTAGGTTATCCTCAATCTATTTCTTAACTTATATTCTTATGCTCTTTTACCTTAATAATGGTTTGTACTAAGCTCATGAATCTACCAAATCATATCCCCTGGGAGTGTCGTAACCAAGAGTGCAGCAAGGCCCGTTGTCGTGTACCAGTTCTTGTTCGATTCTAGCTCAAAGCGGTGTTTTTAGGTTTTACCCCTAGGATACATCTGTGCCAGAGCCGCCTCTACCGGCTCGTATCCAGACAGGGATGTATTTTCTTGATAAACCACTTACTCAATACTCACTAAAATTTGGGAATGTTTTCTAATACTTAGTCTCATCCTTAAGGTTCTCACTAAGGTGATATATTCCTAATCTCCAAAAATAACTAGACCATCCTATGATACAAACTATAGAGACCCTAGCCTTTTACACATAACATTTAATGGCTTTAAACATAATTCATCATCAGAGTACGAGCCAAGGATCGTTAAGTCTAGTGTCTTGGAATACTAGGTACATATATCACAAAACATGGGGCTAAAAACACTTCTTTATTTGATCTTCATAATGAGCTTCTAACTTCCTTTGATCCCTTACATCTGTATAGGGTACCCTGGGAAACACATGAACAAAGGGATGACCTAAAAATCCCAGTAAGGTAAAGAACATAAGAATAAACTTTAAGCACATGAGTTAGGAGGCTTGATATAATGATATTGGAAGCATGGAAAATATGGAATCATAACATATAAACATGGGATCATAAAAACATGGAATAAAATAATCATTGGATCATATAAGCATGAGGTTATATAAGCATAGTTTCATAGAGAGGTGGCATCAACTTTAAACATGACTTTAGAACGAGTCAAGGCTAACCGCCAATCTCATTTCCCATAGTAGCACAAGCCAAGGCTAACCGCCCGGACCGTTTTCCCATAATCTTCTCATGAGACATTAACTTTACCCAAGGCATTGGAGTTCTATATGGGTGAACCCATCTAAGATTATTCATGTATATTCTTGCCACATAAGGAATCTCACATAATCAATCATACATAAACATAAGAGTACCCAAGGAAAGAAATGGGCACACAATCACGTCATGAAGCATAATAAAAAGGGACGTAACATACAAGAATCCATGAAAGAAATGAATTAAATAAAAAATAGTCATTAATAATGTATAAAGGCATAAATCATGACAACATATAACAAACTGAAGTGATAACATGTAAAAGTAGTTTTTAGGAATCTTTGAGTCAAAACATTTTAGTGCGGTTTAAGAAAACATCGAATATCTCTTTAAAAGAAAAGCGGCATAATATTTTTTTATAAAACCAGAAGTAAACCAGGAGGGTTTTCATAATAAAAAGGATGATTTTATAAAGACAAAGGTGACTTAAAACAGAGGATATATTACACTTGATAATAGGAAATAATTCGGGAAGTTCCCTTAAAATGGGTTCACTTATCGGGAAGTAATAAGGAGAGAATCACTTAAAATCATGCATATCCCTGAAAGAGAGTGATGAAAGAGTATTGATAATGAATCTTGGAACATGTACACAACATTTAGAGTATGCACAATAAAAGATAATATAACATCATTTTGGTAGAAAGGTAGATAAGACAACCCGAAGGAATAAAAGAGGTTCGGGTAGAATTCTTTACGGATTATCGGCATGGTATCGGGAGTACTTGAGGGGGCTTAATGAGAGAGGAAATGGAATTATAATCACTTATACATAAAAAGGAAAGTATGGGGGAGGTGAAAATTAATACCCCATAATTAATAATTACACACAACATGTCCTAACATAGTGAACAATCTTGAATAAGGGTGAAATTGAGAGGATCCCTTACCTTAGGTCCGTTGGGGTTCTCCACTTCATATTAATGACATGAATAGTAGAATTAGGTTTATTAATCAATAGTTATAGAACATTATCTAAAAGTAAAAGATTAAGTATAACCTTTTTAAGTTCATTTATACCCATTTTGATTGATTACAAGGTTCAATTTCATTGTCCGGGTCCGTTTCTTTCATTTGTTTTAATGATCGGTTCAATTGTATCTAGGTTCAAATAAATTGAAAGATGAAAGTGGTTGTCCAGAATTGAAGTTATATAACATTAGTGGAAATCCAGTAGGTTACATGGTTACAAAATTCATTTGGTTAATTATAGTGAAAGAGAACCTTTACATTAAACATTAATGATAAACACTTGAATTAATTTTAACGATTTTGCCCGTAATTGACTTGTTTTGTATTAGTGTTTTATATCATGAGTGTATGAGGATTACAGAACCTTAAATAGGACATATAACATATATAATAATCTGGTTAAACCATAATATAAATTGTTTCATGTCCAGAAACAAAATGATAAAAGAATTTGAAAACGCATTATCCAGATGTCGGTAATTTGACACATCACGAACGATGTTTTAATTCTAGAGCGTGAGGGAGAGGAGGAGAAGTATGATGCTTGAAATTTTCCATAAACATTATTAGAATCCAGAATATATGATATTATGGAGCTTTCATGCCTTTTGGATAAGGGAAGGGGGAGAGGGTATAAGAAAATAAAGAAAAAGAAAACAAAACACTTGAAAATGAAAGAGGGTTCTTACCCTTTGATCTCCTCTCTTTGAGACTCATCTTAGGGGCTTTGATTTTGTTCTTTTGGAAAGACCAGAAATCCTAGGACGTGGGGAAGGAGCTTGGGAGGGTATTTGGGCAGAATTTTGGCTAGGAAAAAGGCTTGAGAGGTGTGAGGAAAAGAGGTAAGGAGAGGGGGTATTTATAGTGAAGGAGGAGAGGGTTTTCCCAATTGTTTATTCAATAGTTTATTAATTTCCCTCAAGACAAGGAATAGTGATGATTCCTTGACCAAAAATAGTAAATTTAGCATGTGAATCCGAACCAATTGTACTTACATCAGCAGAAAATCATCATGACTTCATAATTAATATATTTTTCTTATTTTGTGAATTATCGTATTTCACTATTCATCAAAATTTCAAGTATTTTAGAAAAATCCCAAAAATTCCCCCTAACCATTTTTTGATGTGTAGAATCCAAAAATGATTTTAATTTTTCAAAAATAATTTTCTAAATATGATTTATTTTAATATTTAATTAAAATAATAATTTATTATCAAAACCAGTTTTAAAACATTCATTAACTCATTCTAAAATATAGGTATATCGTACTTCCAACTTGAATATTATTTTTATACCACCATAGGTGAGGTTACTATTCATTAGGGTATATCACTATTCATAAGGGTATTTTACTATTCATTAGGGTTGGTTACTATTCACCAAAAAATATTTTTGTTTTATTAGACTCTAAAAAACATATTGAACACAACCGTGTAAGCCGGATTTTCAAAATTCCAAACACAAATGTGAAAAAATTATGTTTAAAGGTCACTTATCACTTAGTAGTTCATTATGTTGTGTTTTCATGAGATTTTATGACATAAATATAAGAAGGGAATTTCCATTTAAAAACTTTGGGTCGTTACATTATACTTTATATTTTATAAACTTTTATAGTCACCTACTTGAAACATTATTACATTTCAAGTTGGTGACTTTAGAAGCCTATAAAATATAAAATGTAAGTATAATATAAATTAAAATTTAAATGTGGATTAAACATATAAAAAATAACTAAAATGTAAAAGAAACTCACTAATATTTTTCAAAAATTATCAAGACAATTTGTGCGCGTCTGCTCGGTTTTCTATGAGTGACACGCGTTTTGAACTAAAATGTCAATTTTAAATTGATAATGGACACTTTGAGTCATACCAAACACACCATATATCAAATTGAGGTGAAGATGATTCTTACATATAAAAAATTACTTATGGATCATTGTTCTAAAGTATGAAAACAATCTGAAAATGTTCGCTCAGTTTTTAATATGTAACTTGTGTTTTTTACTAAAATATCTTTTTAAACTGAAAACACACACTTTGAGTCACAACGATCACATAATTTTTCGGTTTGATGTGAAATAGATTCTTACACATCAAAAATTACATATGAATCACTACTACAAACACGGTCTTTATCAGCGCTAAAAATGGCCTTTATCAGCGCTAGAAAAGCGCTGATAAAGCCAGCATAGATAAAGGGGGGGTCCCCTTTATCAGTGCTTCCTTTATCAGCGCTGATAAAGGATCCTTTTATCAGCGCTTTTAAAAAAGCGCTGATAAAAGTTAAAAAAAATTAAAAAATACTGCCAATCGGGGGGGGCTTTTATAGCGCTTGAACCCCCCCCCCCCTTTACAGCGCTTTTCGGCCCCTATACAACACCCCCCACGCACCCCCCTCCACCCTTTAACAGCGCTTGCTCCAATATTCTCCATGCGCGCGCACCCCTACCTCCACCAGGATTTGAACTCGAGACCTCCCCCCTGCGCGCCTAAGCCCTTACCACTACTCTATTTTGATTTGCTTTCCAATTCATGATATCTCTATATATATATATTTATATATTTAGTTATATTTATTCGTATAGTAATATATATTTATATTAATATATATATATAGTTATATTATAATATATATAGTAATATTAATATATATATATAGTGGTATTAATATATATCTATATCTATATATATATATATATAGTTATATTTATTCGTATAGTAATATATATTTATATTAATATATATATAAAGTTATATTAACATATATATAGTTGTATTAACATATATATAGTTATATTAACATATATATAGTTATATTAACATATATATAGTTATATGAATATATATTTATATAGTTATATTAATATATATATAGTGATATTAATATATATATTTATGGTGATATTAATATATATATTTATAATAATACTAATATATATATATGTAGTTATATTAATATATATATAGTTATTAGATTAATATATATATAGTTAGATTAATATATATATATAGTTAGATTAATAAATATATATAGTTAGATTAATATATAGGGATATAAATATTCATATATTGGTATTTTAAATAAAAAGGATATTAGTTATTATTTAGATAAAGCTAATATATTTTATATGTAAATATGTTTAATTATTTATTTAAACAATTTAATTTTTAGGTGCGAATATATAAAAAATATGTACATATAGTTATATATTTGATTATAAATAGCAGTTCATTATAAAAAAGGATGAAATTTCAAAGAAATAATATCAATATGAATGTAATACCTTGGAATAAATTCAGTCCCCACCAAGAAAATCCAATAATACCCCCTTAAATGAGTTTGAAAATCCACAAAATGTTAAAAAATCTGGGTACCCCGACAAAAAACTCAGTTTTGGAGGTCTTCTGGGCCTCTTTTGGCCTCGAAAAACGCTTGACCGGGGTTTCCCCAAGTCACATCAACGTAGAGCTCGTCGTATGCTTCGATTTGATATGTGGTAGAGCTCAAACGGACACTCGAATCAAAAGTTATGGCCGTTTGAAGTTTGAGTTGCGTTTTCAACATATTTTGGATCCTTTTTTAATTTTTTAAATTTTTTTAGTCCTCAAATTGTTATTAAATGACTATTACTCCATAATGATTATCAAAATATTAATTAAAAATATATTTTTAATTTTTTAAGAAGTCATTTTCACTAAATATCTTATATATTAAGTATAATAAATGTAAATGTACATTTATACTTATCTAAAATATATTTAAAAATTATATATTATATTTATATAACAATATAACTATATTTATATATTAATATATTAATATATTTTTTAAAAAAAAATTTGAAGCCGACCCTTTATCAGCGCTTTTTTGTTAGCGCTGATAAAGGGGGGCGCTGCGAAAAACTGTTTTTGTGGTAGTGAATCATTTTCCTAAATTATCAAGAGAATTCAAGCACTTTTTTCTCAGTTTGTAGTGAGTGATGCACATTTAGAACTAAAATATCAATTTTAAATTGACAACAGCCACTTTGAGTTATACTAGGCACATCGTGTATCAGATTAAGGTGTTTCTTGTTCCTACACATCAAAAATGACTTATGTATCATTGTCCAAAAGTATCAAAACAATTTGAGTGTGTTTTCTTATTTTTGAGTGTGTCACTTGTGTTTTTTACTACAATGCCATGATAAACTGCAAACACGTACTTTGAGTCATACCAATCACAACATGTGATGGTTTTACATGAGACTAGTTACTACATGTCAAAAATTACTTATGAATCATTATCCTAAATTATAAATAGAATCTGAATGTGTTTTCCCAGTTGTTAGTGAGTGACACACGTTTTGAACTAAAATGTTTATTTTAAACTGATAACTGACACTTTTAAGTCATACCAAGAACACTGTGTATCGGATTGAGATGAGGTTGATTCCTAAACATTGAAAATGACTTGGGGATCGTTTTCCTAATGTATAAAAATAATTAGAATTTGTTTTCTTGGTTTTGAATATGTCACTTGTTTTTTTACTAAAATTAATGTCTTTTTTAAATAAAAATACACATGTGGTAATTTTGAAAAATGATTCATAAGTAATTTTTGAAATATAGAAATCAGTATCACATCAAACCAACACACAATGTGACTTGTATGAATCAAAGTGTGTGTTTTTAGTTTAAAAAGTCATTTTAGTAAAAAAAAAAGCACGTGACATATTCAAAACCAAGAAAACGCATTCAGATTATTTTTATACTTTAGGACAACTATCCATAAGTCATTGTTTTTTTTACATTCATTTTGTTTTCAATTAATTTTTATTTATAGAGTCAATGTTTTACATTTGAAATAGATTTTATTTATACTATATTTTATGCATATAAAATTCCCATATAACGGAAATTATAAATTACTTGGTAACTCTAAAAGCTTATAAAATATAAATTTTAATTTAGTTTTAAATGAAATTTATGACATAAAATCATACGATGCATCAATATGATGTGTGATTTACTCGGATGGGATAAATTAGGAGTTTTTAGAAAATAAAGGCCTTTAAAAACATGCACCATAAAGGAAAAACCCGTAAAATAAGCTCATATTGTTGTTAAATCACACGAAAATAATCATACATTGATTTTTGAATTTTAGGAACCAACAACGCATCAAAGAGAGGCATCCTTTTCCTGAGATGACCAAAAATACAATTTTAGTGATTTAAAATTCTAAAACATGCATTTGACTATTAAAACCACAAAAAATGTTGTCCAATTGATGTGAAATATTATGAAATCTGTCTTAGAATTATTTTTGATATATGTGAGCAGATGACACATCAATCCGATGTTCGATGTGCTCGAACGAACTAAATAAGAAGTTTTTAGAAAATGATGGTTTTTAAAAACATGTGCCACAAAGGGAGAGAAATAAAAATGATCTCGGATTGCTGTGAAATCATAGGAAAATAATCGTATATTGATTTTTAAATTTTAGGAACCGATGGAGCATCAAGATGATGAGTCGTCTTCCCGAGACGACTAAAAACACGGTTTGAGTAATTTAAAATGCTAAAACATGTTCTTGATAGTTAAAACTATATAAAATGAGGTCCAATTGACATGAAAAATTATGAAAGCTTCCTTATAATTGTTTTTGACATGTTTGAAAAGACGGCATGTCAATCCAACGTGTGATATGCTCGAACAAACTAAATAAGGATTTTTTAGAAAATATTGGTCTTTAAAAAGATGAACCACAGATGGAGAGCAGATAAAATGATCTTGGATTTCTGTGAAATCATAAGAAAACAACCATAGATTGATTTTTTAATTTTAAGAATCGATGGCACATCAAACCGAGGTGTCGTTTACCCGAGATGAATGAAAACGTAGTTTTAGTGATTTAAAACTCTAAAACGTGTGTTTGATGGTTAAAACCATACAAAACAATCTCCAATTGATGTGAAATATTGTGAAAGATTTCTTAGAATCATTTTTTATTTTTAGGATTCATTCTAACCTCAATATGATACACGGTGTGACCGGTATGACTCAAAGTGTGTCTTTTTATTTAAAATGGGCATTAATTTTAGGTGGCATACTCAAAACCAAGAAAACTCATTCATATTATTTTAATACTTTAGGAAAATGATCTATAAGTCATTTTTGATGTGTTGGAATTAGATGCAGCTCAATATGACACACGGTGTGACTGGTATGACTCCAAGTGTGTCTTTTTATTTAAAATTGACATTAATTTTAGTAAAAAGAACAAGCAACTTACACAAAACTAAGAAAACGCATTAAGATTGTTTTGATACTTTAGGAAAATGACCCATAAGTCATTTTTGACATATAGAAATCATCTACACCTCAATCTGACACACGGTGTGACCGGGATGACTCCAAGTGTGCCTTTTTTATTTAAAATAGACATTAATTTTAGTAAAAAGGACAAGTGATAGAGTGAAAATTAAGAAAACACGTTCGGATTATTTTTATACTTAAGGAAAATGATCCATAAGTCATTTGTGATGTGTAATAATTATTTTTACCTCAATCCGACACATGGTGTGACCGGTATGACTCAAAGTATGTCTTTTTATTTAAAATTGACATTAATTTTAGTAAAAAGGACAAGTGACATACTCAAAATTAGGAAAATGCATTCAGATTGTTTTGATACTTTTAGAAAATTATTCATAAGTCATTTTTGATTTGTAATAATCAGTCACACCTCAATCTGACACACGGTGTAACCGACTCCAAGTGTGTCTTTTTACTTAAAATTGACATTAATTTTAGTAAAAAGGACAAGTGACATACTCAAAACTAATCAAATGATTTCAGATTGTTTTGATACTTTAGGATAATGATCTATAAGTCTTTTTTTATGTGTAGAAATCATTCGCACCTCAATCTGATTCACTGTGTGCCCAGTATGACTCAAAGTGTCCGATGTTAGTTTAAAATTGACATTTTAGTTCAAAACGTGTGTCACTCCCTAAAACCCAAGAAAACGGGCGTTGATTATCTTGATAATTTAGGACAAGGATTCAAAAGTCATTTGTGACGTGTAGAAATCAATCTCATATCAAACTGACACATGATGTGACTGGTATAACCCAAAGTACGAGTTTTCATTTTAAAATGACATTTTAGTAAAAAAAACACAAGTGACATACTCAAAACCGATCAAATGTATTCAGATTGTTTTGATACTTTAGAACAATGATCCATAAGTCATTTTTTCATGTAGATTAATTTTTTTTGTTATATTTATGAATTTATTTTACATTTTAGTTATTTTTTATTTTTTTAATCCATGTTTTATTTTTAATTTAGAATGCACTTATAGTTTATATTTATTAGACCTTTAAAGTCACCAACTTAAAACATAATATTGTTTCAAGTAGGTGATTTTGAACACCTATAAAATATAAAGTATAAATTCAATATAAATAAAATATGAAACAATGAATGGGCATATAAAAAATAATTGAAAAAGAAAATAATTTCTTAAAAATAATTGATGAAAAATAATTGCAATCACACAAAATATTGTTGTTTCAAAACATAACATTTGTACTTATAAATTATTTTTTCACCGGACATTTTTTGTGTCATTTATTTTAAATTATTATGTTATAATTTCCTTTTATTTTCAATTAATTTTTATTTGTACAGTCAATGCTTAAAATTTCATTTATATTCTAGTTATTTTATATTTTATGCGCTTGAGTTTTTTGAAATGTAAATGTTATGTTTTTAATCGGTAAAGTTTGTGTCATGTAAATTAGTTTTGGTTTTTTATATTTATGATTTTTTTATTTTCAACTATTTGTTATATGTTTAATCCATATTTTAAGTTTCAATGAGATTGTACTTATAACTTGTAACACCCCAAGCTTCTATGGTACGTTTCCCTTCGAATAATGCGATAGCGTGTGTTGTACGCAACCTCGAGTTCTAACACACACCACAACTAATTAAACTAGCCGTTGTGAATAGTAATACCTAATTTTTGAAATCATATATATTCAATATTTCAAAATGGACTTCATTTTTAGATTCGGAATATCAAAATTAGCCTAGGGTGAAATTTTGGTACATTTCGGATAACTTTCATATTTTGATGAATAGTGAAAATTTCTAAATTTTAATTAAAAACAACTTTTTTAATCAAAATAATTAATAGTGATAAATTGTGATTTTGAGTGGTTTTAAAGTATATTTAGAATATATTTTTACCATTTAATATAATTTTGGTCATTGGACATAATTTTACAATTAAACCGAACATAAACAAGTGTCAATCTTTTGATAATTATTATCTCTTAAAAAACACGCTTTTTGTTTTGACAGCGGGAATTAATTTTAAATTAATTTCTGCCACTTCTGTGTTTTGAATTTAGGAAAATGGATTCCATATTTGGAATCAGGATGTCCAAATTATGTAAATAGGTAACTTTTATTTTTACACATTTTGAATAATTACTGCGGTAAATATTTTATTTACCATGGTTAAAGGGTAAATCCGGTAAATAAGGGTTAAAAAAATAATATTATAATAATACAAAGTTACCCTAAAAACGTGTCCTAACATTATTGGTGGACACATACCCGACCATGAGCATCCTTGGGTCAATTTGGGGACCCCTTGGAGCCACTTGTATGTGGTAGGGACACATTATATTAATAAAGTTAAAATAAAAATAAAAATGGCATAAGCTTACATCTTTTAGAAGAACAATTTTTACATAGGGTTATACATGTTGGATTTTCGATTATAAATATTCATTAGAAAGATAAAAAGATTTCCTACATAATGATATTTTATTTATAATTTTTAGACATTAAATAATTTATTTAATTTATGACACAATGATGATGCAGTAATTACTATAATAGTGAAAAATTAAAATAATTGATATTATAAATACCCAAATAAATATAATATGAAACTTTTAATGAATTAAACTAATTTTCTAGGATAATATGATATATTAGGATTGATTTAATTGACTTTGTTCGAAGTAATCAATCTGTTATGAGTTTCACAAAAATCAACTATTGAATAGTGTCAAAATTGACATAAAAGAGTTCTTAAAACAAATATTATATTATTAATTGATATTAAATTCCTAAAAATCTAAGGTTCGGCCAAGAGACTTATATTATTATAGGTTAATTATTAATGAACCACTTGGGGGTCGCTTGGATGTATATAGTAAGTTTATTAACCATATTATATAAAAATACAAAGAGACATTGTAAAAGTGAAACTAATTAACTTAGAGTTAATACTTAAAGATAAGGTTAATATAAGTACCCAAACCTGTATAAATTCTATTGGATGAGTTGTTTTCGACCTATCCCCACCTTATCCTTTTAATAGTCAACTTTGGAGCCTTTGGAAACCGAATATGAATTTATTATAAATTAATATTTCTAGCTTTTCCAAAGGTGCCCCTCACCCCTCTTATAAAAGGGCACTCCTCCTTCTCTTTTCCTCACACCTCTCAAGCCACTTGGCTCGTCCAAACTCTGCCCAACTAAGCTCCCCACATCCCTCTCCTCCTCCTTGAAGCTTCCCCTTAGGCAGAAAGCATTTCAAGAAGTCCTTTGGTTCCAACCAAAGTGAGTTACCTAAATTAAAGGTAACATTTTCTCTTAAAGTATTTTCATCTATTTTGCTTCTCCAACCCCCAAAATCTTTTTATTTCCTTTCTTTTGTAACAACACCAGTATCCTAAATATACTAGGATGTTGTTATAAGAAGGATTCAAACTACACATACACACAACTCCATCTAATGGATGATGAACATAATGTTTCTGTGGATGGAAAACTAACGCCTCACGAAACGATGATTGTTCAAATACATCTTACCACCTCTCATGGTGGCCATTATGATGGCACTGTAATTAAATATGATATTAATGATATATATTTTATATATAAGCTTCTGTAATTCCATTTTATTTCATACCATTATTCGTTTCATGTTGTATATACATACGATAATTTCATTTGAGGAAGTGCGGACTACCGCCCCCTTAAAATGATATGACTCGTTCATACCACACATGGAACGTATAAAGGATGGTGTTAATGAACTTAAGTAACATATATAAAATATTATATTATACAGGAATAGTAATATACCTATGTATCATTTGGATTTGATTCTTTTAAAATGAAAATTAAATGGAAGTAGCGTTCGTGCGTACGTACGGACTACCGTCTCCACGAACGCGATAAGATTCATTCTCCATCATATCCATTCAAGTATTATTCTCATTTTAGGGTTAAAAATAATGTTAATATCATTCTGATTATGAATAAGATATAATCTATCCATTACAAACATGTCTTACGTAACCAAACATTTAAGAAGAACGAATCGATTATCACCCGAAACGACGATAATACTAAGATATTATTAATAAAGCAATGTTAAAAGATCATATATGATATCATATTAATGTATATGATTCTTGTATAATTTAATAACAATTATTTCACCATTATACAGGAGGTTAACCTACCCCAACAAAGGAAAAGTACAAGGTAAGAGTTATTTCACAATCTCTTCTTTATCCGAGGTTGTTTATACGTAATAATCTACTGGGATCTCGTTATCATCCACATCCATGTTTCTTCAAAATGTATTTCAAAACATTTTTACTATTTACAAGAATATGGGTTAAAGTCATTTATACCCTTGTTTGACTTTTTATAAGAGGTTTATAAAGGAATCTTTCCGTCGTTTTCAAAACAAGGTCCTTTTTAACCTTTTCGACAGAATTGAGGTAAGAATGTTTTTTTAACTTATACGGCGGGTGCGGTTATTTTCCGCCGTTATAAAATCGTCGAAGCTTTCCATACAAGCTTATAAGAATATTTTCAAAGAAAATGTTTTATTTTATATGGATCTTAAATGATTTCAAAATAAAAGGAGATACTTCTTTAAAAAGAATTTTGATTTCATCTATGTCAACATCCTTTGATGGATTTTAAGATTATTCGAAGTTGATTTATTATGATACAAAACTTCTATATTGTATTGAAGGTTTTGTGATATGTTTGACTGTGGATGTGCTATTTTTATACCATTCATAGTTTATGGTGAAATTATTGACATTTCGTATGCTAGTTTTAATACGAATGTTTATGTTATGTTTAAACCTTTTCATATGGGAATGCATTGGACTTAATAAGTGACGGGTGGAGCCCGCTATAGCTCCTCGATGCATCGGTAGGTCTCATGAGACAAACTAGTGTCTTGGCACAAGGCCTTGACAAAATCTTATTTGTAGTCTTGGCACGAGGCCTTGGCTATGTGGTTATGATAGTCTGACATTATGCATTCCAACATTATGAAAGTGGTTATTGATATTGCATGTGATTATTCGATTAGTAGAATATCCATGTGAACAAGTAAATGGCATTATTTCATTTTACTTTTGCCATACTATGTTGAAGTTCAATTTTAAAAGGCTTTTGTTTTAGTAATTCATTGCCTTAAATGTTTATGCTTATTTTGAATGTTCCGCTATATTGTTATCCTTACTGGGCATTTGAGCTCACCCCTTTTTTATGTTTTATTTTTCCCAGGTAGTGAAGAAGTAAATTATGATTGACTTGTAGGGATATTATGGGTTTATAGTGTGGACGTTGGAAACATTATGTTGTTGTAGTAGTTTTTCATTTTATGATGTAATGTAAAACTTATGAATATATCTAGTGTTTCCAATGCTACTAAACTAATCGGTCTTTCGGGATTTGATCTTTCTTGTGATCATGCCAATGTTACGAAGTAATGCACCGACTCTGGGTAGCTGGGGTCGGGGCGTTACATAACTTGTATTTTATAGGTTTTCAAAGTTACCTATTTGAAACATAATAAGTTTAGTTGTGTTTCAAATGGGCAAATTTGAAAGCTTATAAAAAATAAACTATAAAAACAATCAAAATGAAATTTAAAACATAAACTAAACACGTAAAAGATAATTAAAAATAAGAAGATTTCCATCAAAATAATAAACAAAAAATAATATAGATAACACAAAACAAAGTTTTTTAAAAACATAACATTTGAACTTTATAAGAAGTATGCAACTCTAAAAACTTATAAAATATAAATTATAGTCAGATTCTAAATGAAATTTAAGACATTCATTTAAAAGATATAAAATAACTGAAAATGAAAATAATTTCATAAAAAAATAGAAAATATTAAGTATTAATAATAATACATGACTTAATAATAATTATTATATAATTAATTAATTAATTAATTAAAAATAATTAATATTTTATACTTATTAATAATAGTAAATATAATTAATATATTATTTTTATTAAGTCATGGTGATTAATCTATTACTTAATAATAATAATATTTAATATTATTATTATTATTTACATTATCATCATCATTATTATTAATAGTATTATTACTCGTAAATATAATAAAGAGAAAATAATTTACATGAAACAAAATATTATTATTATTATTAACTAAACTAAAAATATTAAATATTATATTATTATTTAATAATAATTATTAATAATTAATAATTAATAATAATTACATAAAGTAATATATTCTTATAAACTAAACTAAACTAATAATAAAGTAATTAATAAATTAATTAATATTGATTGGATGATAATAATAATTAATATTATTATTGATTGATTGATAATAATTAATATTATTGTTATTATCTAAACTAATAATAAGGTAATTAATATTGATTGGATGATTAATTATTACTAATTATTTTTAAATATCAAATTAAATATATTATTATTTACTTTATTTATATTCACTATTAGAAATTATTAGTAATTATATTTTTATTATTAATTACATTCTCCATCGAATTCTTTAAAAATAATTAAATATTGTTTAATTGTTAAGTTTGTTTTGTTTATATATATATATATATATACACCAAAAGGTTCGGGATCCGAGCATGCTCAGTCCTAAAAATTTATTAATGAAAATGAAAATACAAACAAACAACGACACAATAGGAGTGGTCCACGAACCACCACCAAATACAAAAGGTGACATACTAATGTCACCCAAGACAAATACGAAATGATATTTCTATCCATAAAATAAAAATAAAAAAAAAACCCAAAAATAAAGTATATGTGTGGACAGGTTTTCGGAAAACGTCTTCCATAAAATTGTCCGTAAGAATGCGCTTTTCCCTTTAGCGTCTTGGGAAATTGTTTTGGAATTCATTTTTTTTATTTGCGATATATCGGAAATATTGCCCCCCGTGGTCATGTTCGGCAAAGCATCGGGCGAAACCCTCATCCGCAACGTCGATGTTTGTTCGACCTCGTAGGTCGATCATGGGTCGTGCTTATTCCAAGCTCGGGTTCGATTCCCCTTAGGTGTCCTTTGATCGAGCTCGGGTTCGATGATCCAAGATCCCAAGCTTCAGTCTCGGTTGACTTGGCGAGGCCATTCTTCTTCAACGACGGCGCCTGAAAATAGCAAAGGGAATTCACTTACGAGCTCTGAAATTTAGCTTACGTGGACTGAAATTTATCTTACACCAACGACGTTTTAAATTCTCTTCTAGGCATTACCAGCACTCAAATTTATCTTAGGGGGCCATTGGGAAAATCTTTTACGGACAATCCTGTAGATGTAAATTCTCTTATGCAGATTTCAGCTCCAATTTCCCTCATGCAGAATTCAAAATTAAAATGAAACGCCGTAATAAAAATCCATGAATTTCCAAACTTAAATGGAATCTAAAATTTGTTAAATTTTAAAATTTTGAAACATGAAACTTGGGCATTAAAAATTCATCATCTAAATTACTTCAAAAACATATTTCATTTAACTCATTAAGAACAGACAAATATCATTCCAACAACAAATATTAAAAATTAAGACGTCGAACATTGGAAATGAAAATTCTAAAGCAACCGCTACGAAAATAACACTGAGAATATTATTTCAAACTATATTTCACAAAATCTACCATAAAGTTGGTTCATGGGATATATAAAAAATTAATCAAAGAACCATGAAAAATTTGAGCATCAGATTGAATCAATAGCTCAATGGATTATATTTTCCATCGCAAAATGATAAAATGTCAACTGGTAATCAATTAATCGCTTTTGAGACACATTAAAATTTCATAAGAATGATGTGACAAAAACATATTAAAATAGAGTCACATCAATTGCATGATCACATTGATTATTTCGATGAAGGCACAACATCTACCCATGGAGTCACATCATCAGTTTAGTAATATCTTTAGAATCGCTTTGATATTAGTTCACTTTAAAAAATTCTTCAAGATTGATCTATACATCAATAGAGTTTAACAATATAAAAATTCTTATTTATACTACATACAATTATCCTTCTCAGACACAATTTTAAAAATCAACTTAACATTTAAATCCATAACACATTTAGTATTGTACACTATGCATATGTTGTCTGTATATACACACATTTTATAATTATATTATGAATTTCATTTAACTAAGACGTGTGATGCGCATATAGCCATTTCATGATAGGTATTGTCTAGATTTTTTTCATTACTGAATCTATTATATTTATTCATTTTGTATTTCTACAAAACGATTGCATACGTTTTGTATTCTATACATTTTTCCATTGTATTTTAGTAATGGTTTGTTTAAATTCTATTTCAATGTTTTCTTTTATTATTTTGTTCAATTCATACTGTCTGTCAAGTTTAACATTGAAAACTAAGTACTTGATATAGAAGTTCAACGTATTGAATGTTTGAAATTTTACTTTGGATTTTCATATGAGATTCATTTCTAGTTGTTTTTATTCGATTTTCATATTGTCGTATTATAAACAATTCCACTCTAACCTTATCTACTATGGACCTACCATTGTTTGGTTCAATAAGTAATGTTATATCATCACTAAATTATACTTTTATTATTCAAGAAAAATGATAAGTAATGTAGTAATATTTATGTGGTAGTTATACAGTAACAGTTACAAGTTCATCTCTACGCATTCATTTAGGTACTTTTTGTACAATTTTAATTTCTATAATCTATAATCATTCTAGCAGTTTCATCAGTTTAGTATCTTCATTAAAATAGTTTTAGTTGTGCATATTAATTTATACAATGTCTACCCACTATAATAGTATTTTTGTACCCTTGATTAAATTACAATTATACAAATTATAGGTGTTACGAGTCTTCCCTAATTCTATCTATTGTAAGGGTTGGTGTCCTCAGAACCAACTGTTTTGTACTTTAATTACATAAATGTTCACTTATTATATATTGTTCATTGTTCTGCATGACTATAATATAATAATGTCCTGAAATATTTGTTGCATTAATAAGGTCATAGCAGATCCCCGCTATGATGAGAACCTTGAAATGCTATAACAATATTCTTAAATAAAGTTCTGCGGTTGAATGACATACTATGATAGGACACATAGTATACAGACCGTCATGTGCGAGTACTCATAAGAAGACGAGACTCTCTCTCATGGAGTTCGCACTTGGTAATCTCCAAGATGGGAGATTATGAGAACAGACCCGCCAGTAGTAATTCTGCATGTCTTGGTGTCATCGGATATTGCTATCTACGAGCGTGTGTAATGGTCCTTAGACTGGAAGATTATCATTAACTCATGTCATGACTCGCGCACTTAGATTTACTGACGAAAACCGTCACACAGACAGTTGGCGGGAAGTAGGGTACGTTGGGTGAGTCACGAGTGACATGTTGTTAATGGATAAGTCGAGGAAGGATTTTTCCCTTCCATTTATGGAAGTTGATATCTCGGCCCTTTGATTGAAATAGAACTGTCGCATTAAATTCCATGGCCATGGTGTAAACGATGAGTTTATTTCAGGTAGTCAAAGAACGACATATCAAGAATATAGGTTTATGACACTGCCATGAAACCTGCTTGATGAGATATTGAGACAAAGGGATTAAATTACACAGTAAGCGTTCGTATGAGGTGATACGTCAATGCGGCGTCAACTTCTTTCTCTTGGGTGCCTTGACCCGTTGCTAGACAGTAATCTTGGACTTTAGGCAAGCCCGCCTAATTCCAACGAGAAAGAGGCCTAGAGGGTCACACACTAAGTGTATCCAAGTATCTTAAGTTGAATAAAGATTATTCTCGTATGTGGTTTAATAATTATTCAAGGAAGCCTAAGTTGTTTTAAATGATGGAGGAAAAAGAAAATAAAACAAGTACATGCCGTGTATTATTATTACATGCCGTGTAGTTTTATTTTGGAAAGGAAATGAATAAATGAAAACAAGATATACACGCCGTGTACATTTAATGTACATGCCATGTAGTTTTCAATGAAAAACAAGTACACACCGTGTATTTATTAATACACGCCGTGTAGTTTTTTTCAGTTGGGATTTTGAGGATATAATATTATTTTAAATGATATTTATTATAATCAGCGTGGGCGCATGTCAATGAATTATTTATTCGACATGGGGTTTTAAATAAAGAGTCAATGAAATAAATAAAACGCGTAATGCGTTTATTTAT
Source organism: Viscum album (assembly GCA_963277665.1). Lineage (NCBI taxonomy): Eukaryota > Viridiplantae > Streptophyta > Magnoliopsida > Santalales > Viscaceae > Viscum > Viscum album. The sequence goes on from OY728151.1 coordinate 1,834,049,521, forward strand.
TGTCATAACTCTATAACCCCACACACCCGATTATAAATATCCTCACAACCCCAACTCTTTTCTGACACACAAGAGAATCGGTGTGCACAACATCTCTGGAGAATTCTTTCAAGGCCGAAAGAACCTCTTCCTCCAAGAACGCTCTCAAGACCGAGAGAGATCCTCTTCCATCGGATCAAGACAATCTAAGGCAGACAACGCAAGCAAAGGCTTCTCCACGCTAGCACCCGGAGAATCCTTTGGCGACGTCCAGAGATACGAGGTACATGTGTGGATCACCTCTAGAGGGAGTCTACACTTGGCTTCTGCGACGCAACGACGGATCACATCGACAACGTGATTGAGAACATCAACGAAGAAAGAACACCCAAAAGGTATTGCTTTATAATTAATTAAATTAATTATAATCAACCTGTAACGATCCTTGTTTGTGGTTCCGGGACAAACCATCTTCTTTGTCTTTTTCTATGATTCGATCCGTGGAGACTGGCGTTTATCGTTGTATTGATCCCGGATTGATCATTGCTAATGACAAAAAGTCAAGTGGGCACATCCACCCACGCGCTTCCGCTGCGCCTGGAACCTTCAAATGGTATCAAAGGGAGGTTACAACGTTGATTATAGTTATTTAATTTTCGTTGATAATTTATGCATTCATATTTGATTCAATTCGAAATAAATCGTTCTATAAATCTGAATTAATGAGATCTATTCTTCCTCCTTCGTTTCTCGATTCATATCACAAAAACGACCTTTTAATTTTAATTTTGATTAAAATAAAAACGAGGAACTCATCCGGAGTAGCCGCTCTTTCTGTCTGTACAACACGGGATTACACGGCGTGTAATTAAAACTACACACTGTGTACTTAGGTTCAACGAACCGGCACTGGTCTGCCAAACCACGCCATGTGAATTGATTATGCCTAAGTTTTAATCATGCCGTGTTGACCAGAATAGAACGGCGCGTGGAAACCGGAATACACGATGTGTATGTTGGAACAACACGCCGTGTAGTCCGTTCCGACCCAGGTGAAACCGTGTACAAAGATAAGTCGCGTACCGCGTATACGGGATCGCCAGGCCGGTTACCGCGTAACGAGGAAGTACACGCCGTGTATGATTCATCTACACGCCATGTACTCTAAAATTTCCAAAGTACAGAAAACACGCCAAAGCCCCGGCATGTACTTTGGACAAAGGGTGAAAAGAAAAATACACGCCGTGTAATTATAAACTACACGCCGTGTACTTTCCAGAAATGGAATTTCACCAGGTTTCCTCCAATGTACAAAGACTCGTACAAGGAATATGGATGAGAAGAATCTCAAGGAAATTCAGAAAGGAATTTAAGATAAAGAATTGATTAATTATAAGATCATAATTAATTGAATTCGAGCGCGTCTTATCTTAAATAAAAGAACGATTCAAAGAATTTGAATTCTAAATATGCGTAAATGTCATTGCATACTATGGATGATCATGAGCTAGACCAAAGACCCTTTGTATGTGTATGGTTTCATTTAAATTTATTTAATTTAAATTTGTTGGTCTGCGAGCCTTCTTCCAATAAAATGTAGGGCATGCGTGCCCATGGTTTCTTTAATGTAAACCCATGTAATGGAGGATCTCCCAAGCCGGAGGAGACGGTTCAAATCCCGAAGCCGAGGCGAAACCGACACAAGAAGATACAAAGGTGGACAGGTGGGAGCTGCAAAACACGAACCATCAGGTTTAAGGTGTTTTCCCTAGGTCAGGGTTAGCTTATCAAAACCGCTAGATAAGCTAACCAAATAGAAGCTCATGATCATGCCATCTTATTTTATTTCTGTCTGATTGCATGGTTTATTTATTATGCATGTGTTGTCGCGATCACATAATTAATAAAAAGAACAAGCATGCAAAGATGGAATAAAATAAAAAAACTGGTCTATGCGTATACATTATCAGAACATGGTTAATCACTTAAGCAAGCATCACTTAATATTAACAAGCATGTGATAATGCAAAGATACGCATAAAGAATAAAATCCCTCAAATACCATATTAAGTCAGACCAAGCCTTCCGTTACTTGATTAAGGGAAAGACTCAATAAAACTATGTGTTTGACCAACCCTTGTTGGGACACTTACTTTTATAAAGGAAGCCCTTATGAAAGGTTTCGGGTTGACTTAACCATATTACATCAAGAGAAGTAGCCCTTGCTAGACTTGATGTAATATTGGAGGCAAGAGTTGAGGAAATCCAAGTCAGGATTTCAGGATTGGGGAGTCCACTCAATAGATCAAGGAACTGTAAGCTCACAGTTGGTAAAGACCCACCTACCTAAATACCTTCAAATAGCTTGACCAACCCTTGTTGGGGTTATGCGAAGGGAAATATGGATCCTTGCCATTAGAATGTCAAAGCAACTGGACATTCCGAGTTCAATGGTGAGGGCCATTGGGACTTGATAAAATAGTGGGAGACTTAATAAAATTTATTATTTCTCATAAAATGTAATCAAGAAAGTATTGATAAATCTGCTCTTTTAAATTGTAGAATCAATATGAAAAACACATCAACCACATTTTCTCTGCGATCAATTCTGGATAAAGACAACATCCTCACCGGCAGTAACTTTCAGGAATGGTTTAGGCGCCTTCGGGTTATCCTACGCCATGAACGGAAGTTTTATGTGCTGGAGTCCTCACTTCCTGATTCTCCTGCCCCAGGGGCAAGTGATGAAGATTTCCTAGTCTATGATCAACATTTGAACGATTCTCTCGACGTTCAATGTTTGATGCTGTCATCTATGTCTAGTGATCTCATGAAGTCTCATGAAGACATGGATGCCTACAGCATGCTCGAGCACCTCCGTGGTTTATACCAGGAGAGAGCAAGACAGGAAAGGTTTGAGATCTCCAAGGCTCTGTTTCAGAGCAAGCTTGGAGAGGGTGCCCCATCTGGGCCTCATGTAGTCAAGATCATTGGCTATATTGAGTGCTTGGAGGTTCTAGGGTTTAAACTCCCTGAAGAACTGGGTACCGATCTCATTCTCGCATCACTCCCCCAGAGCTTCTCAAACTTTGTTGTTAATTTCAACATGAACAATATTGAGAAGTCTCTATCTGATCTTCTTATCCTTATTCGCCAAGTGGACAATGACATGAAGCGTGAAAAGTCTTTTGTCCTTATGGTGAATAAAAGGAAAGGGAAGGCAAAGAGCTTTAAGCCCAAAGCTTCTTCAAGGCCTTCCAAGAAAAGGAAGATCAAAGGGGAGGCAAAGGAACAGGATGATGTTTGTTTCGCATGTGGCAAGAAGGGCCACTGGAAGAAAAACTGCACCCAGCCAAGGAAGCAAGGGGAAGCTTCAGGTGCGTTTGTTATCGAATGCAATCTATCTATTTCTACTAATTGGGTATTAGATACTGCTTGTGGTTCTCACATCTGTATCCAAATACAGGAACCAAGTAGATTCAGGAAGATTGATTGAGGGGAGATAGATCTACGAGCAGCCAACGGAGCCAGACTTGCTGCTGTAGCTGTCGGGGACTACCACCTCACATTGCCTACCGGGATGGTCTTGGTTTTGAAAGGATGTTATTATGTACCCTCTGTAACCAAAAGCATTATTTCAGTATCCAGATTAGATACTGATGGATTCATATTCAAGTTTGGAAATTAATGTTGCTACTTTTATAAAGATAGCATTTGTTTTGGTAGGGCACATTTATATAACGGCCTTTATGTGTTAGACTACACAAACCAAGTAATGACAATCGATAACAAAGTTAATTTACATGACTCATACCACACCCAACTTTGGCATCACCGGCTAGGTCATGTCAATGAGAAACGTTTGACAAAATTACATCAAGATGGGTATTTAGATTCTTTCAAACTAAAACCACTTGGTGTATGTCATGCGTGTCTACAAGGAAAAATGACCAAAGCCCCATTTAGTGGGAAAGGTGAAAGAGCTAAAGAGCTTCTAGAATTAGTTCACACAGATGTGTGTGGACCATTTCCAGTTGAAGCAAGGGGTGGGTTCTCGTACTTCATAACTTTTACTGATGATTTTAGTAGATATGGATATATCTATTTAATGAGGTATAAGTCAGATTCTTTTGATCGGTTCAAAGAATACAAGAATGGAGTTGAGAACCAGCTTGGTAAGAAGATTAAGAAACTCCGCCCAGACAGAGGAGGAGAATATCTTAATCAAAACTTCATTGATTTCTTACGGGAGTTTGGGATTCTATATCAACTCACTCCTCCTTACACACCGCAGTGGAATGGTGTAAGTGAAAGGAGGAACCGCACCCTGTTGGACATGGTGAGATCAATGGTGATTCATGCGAGTCTTCCATTATCCTTTTGGGGATATGCATTACAAACAGAAGCACACATACTAAACCAAGTACCAACTAAATCGATAAATGGTATTCCATACGAGTTATGGAGTGGACGCAAAGCCATGTTATCGAATTTACACGTGTGGGGTAGCGAAGCATTTGTTAAGGCCTCTTCAGGTAACAAACTTGCACCCCGAGGCACAAAGTGTATCTTTATAGGATATCCCAAGGAAACAAGGGGATATTACCTATACAACCCCTCAGACAAAAAGGTTACAGTGGCAAGACACACCATATTCCTTGAGAGGGAGCACATCTCCAGAAGAGATAGTGGGAGCGAGATAGACTTCGATGAAGTCGAGGCTCAAGATACACATGAGTTGGTACAAGAACATATTCCACAAAGCCCCGTGGAAGAACAATCTGTTCCAGAGACAAAAGAACTGCGTAGGAGCACGAGAGAGGTGAGAGAACCAGAACGATATGGTTTTCTTGTCACTGAGGATGGTGACTCATTATTGGTTGACAATGATGATCCTCTTACCTACAAGGAAGCAGTTGAAGGCACAGACGTTGCCAAGTGGCAAGAAGCCATGAATTCTGAAATGGATTCCATGTACCAAAACCAAGTCTGGATTTTGGTAGATCTTCCAGTTGATGTAAAGCCTATTGGTAATAAATGGGTATTCAAGAAGAAACTGTACATGGAGGGGCAAGTCAGCACCTACAAGGCACGACTGGTTGCAAAAGGTTTTAGACAGCGTCAAGGAATTGACTATGATGAAACCTTTTCATCGGTTGCAATGCTGAAGTCTATCAGAATCCTATTGGCCATTGCTGCTTACCATGACTATGAAATTTGGCAAATGGATGTCAAAACAGCTTTCCTTAATGGGAACCTCCAGGAAGATGTCTACATGACACAACCTGAAGGGTTTGTGACTTCAAAGGATGCCAACAAGGTATGCAAGTTGCAAAAATCCATTTATGGATTAAAGCAAGCATCAAGGTCATGGAACATTCGTTTTGATGAAGCTGTTACAGAATTTGGCTTTGTTAAGAACGAATGTGAGCCTTGTGTCTACAAAAGGTTTAGTGGAAGTGCAGTCGTTTTCCTAATAGTATATGTCGATGACATATTGCTAATTGGAAACGAAGTACCTATCTTACAGTCAGTTAAGGCGTGGTTGAATAAATGCTTCTCCATGAAAGACTTGGGCGAGGCGGCATATATTCTTGGGATCAAGATCCATCGTGATAGATCCAAGAAAATTCCGGGCCTAAGTCAAAGTACATACATTGACAAGATACTGAAGAGATTCAGTATAGAACAGTCCAAGAGGGGATTGTTGCCAGTGTCACATGGCATTCATCTTTCCAAGAAAATGTTTCCTCAGACACATGAGGAAAGAAAGAGAATGGCAAGGATCCCTTACGCATCCGCGATTGGGTCAGTCATGTATGCTATGCTATGTACGAGGCTAGATGTTGCTTATGCATTAAGTGCGGTAGGCAGATATCAAGCTGATCCAGGAGACCGCCATTGGATGGCAGTCAAGACTATCCTTAAGTATCTGAGGCGTACTAAGGATATGTTCTTGGTTTATGGAGGAGATGAGGAACTAGTCATCAGAGGACATGTAGATGCTAGTTTCTAGACTGATCAAGATGACATGAAGTCGCAGACTGGATACATCTTCAGTTTGAATGGAGGTGCAGTGAGCTGGAAGAGCTCAAAACAAAGTGTGGTGGTAGATTCTACAGCGGAGTCCGAGTATATCACAGCTTCTGAGGCAGCTAAAGAAGCAGTATGGATGCGAAGCTTCGTCCAAGAGCTGGATGTTGTACCGATCAGTAAAGATCCTATCACACTCTATTGTGATAATACTGCAGCGGTGGCACTTGCAAAAGAGCCAAGGTCACATCAGCGGACAAAGCACATACTTCGAAAGTATCATTTCTTGAGGGATTTTTCTCAGAGAGGTGAAGTTGCAGTGAGCAGTATTTCCACGGAAGACAACGTGGCAGACCCATTGACTAAAGCCTTGACTCAGCAGAAACATGATCATCATGTGAGGTCTAGCAGACTAAAAGTCGTAGGTAGTTGGCTCTAGTCCAAGTGGGAGTTTGTAAGGGTTGGTGTCCTCAGAACCAACTGTTTTGTACTTTGATTACATAAATGTTCACTTATTATATATTGTTCATTGTTCTGCATGACTATAATATAATAATGTCCTGAAATATTTGTTGCATTAATAAGGTCATAACAGATCCCCGCTATGATGAGAACCTTGAAATTCTATAACAATATTCTTAAATAAAGTTCTGCGGTTGGATGATATACTATGATAGGACACATAGTATACAGACCGTCATGTGAGAGTACTCATAAGAAGACGAGACTCTCTCTCATGGAGTTCGCACTTGGTAATCTCCAAGATGGGAGATTATGAGAACAGAACCGCCAGTAGTAATTTTGCATGTCTTGGTGTCATCAGATATTGCTATCTATGAGCGTGTGTAATGGTCCTTAGACTGGAAGATTATCATTAACTCATGTCATGACTCGCGCACTTAGATTTACTGACGAAAACCGTCACACAGACATTTGGCGGGAAGTAGGGTACATTGGGTGAGTCACGAGTGACATGTTGTTAATGGATAAGTCGAGGAAGGATTTGTCCCTTCCATTTATGGAAGTTGATATCTCGGCCCTTTGATTGAAATAGAACTGTCGCATTAAATTCCATGGCCATGGTGTAAACGATGAGTTTATTTCAGGTAGTCAAAGAATGACATATCAAGAATATAGGTTTATGACACTTCCATGAAACCTGCTTGATGAGATATTGAGACAAAGGGATTAAATTACACAGTAAGAGTTCGTATGAGGTGATACGTCAATGCGGCGTCAACTTCTTTCTCTTGGGTGCCTTGACCCGTTGCTAGACAGTAATCTTGGACTTTAGGCAAGCCCGCCTAATGCCAACGAGAAAGAGGCCTAGAGGGTCACACACTAAGTGTATCCAAGTATCTCAAGTTGAATAAAGATTATTCTCGTACGTGGTTTAATAATTATTCAAGGAAGCCTAAGTTGTTTTAAATGATGGAGGAAAAAGAAAATAAAACAAGTACACGCCGTGTATTATTACTACATGCCGTGTAGTTTTATTTTGGAAAGGAAATGAATAAATGAAAACAAGATATACATGCCGTGTACATTTAATGTACATGCCGTTTAGTTTTCAATGAAAAACAAGTACACGCCGTGTATTTATTAATACACGCCGTGTAGTTTTTTTCAGTTGGGATTTTGAGGATATAATATTATTTTAAATGATATTTATTATAATCAGCGTGGGCGCATGTCAATGAATTATTTATTCGACATGGGGTTTTAAATAAAGAGTCAATGAAATAAATAAAATGCGTAATGCGTTTATTTATTGTCATAACTCTATAACCCCACACACCCGATTATAAATATCCTCACAACCCCAACTCTTTTCTGACACACAAGAGAATCGTTGTGCACAACATCTCTGGAGAATTCTTTCAAGGCCGAAAGAACCTCTTCCTCCAAGAACGCTCTCAAGACCGAGAGAGATCCTCTTCCATCAAATCAAGACAATCTAAGGCAGACAACGCAAGCAAAGGCTTCTCCATGCTAGCACCCGGAGAATCCTTTGGCGACGTCCAGAGATACGAGGTACATGTGTGGATCACCGCTAGAGGGAGTCTACACTTGGCTTCTGCGACGCAACGACGGATCACATCGACAACGTGATTGAGAACATCAACGAAGAAAGAACACCCAAAAGTTATTTCTTTATAATTAATTAAATTAATTATAATCAACCTGTAACGATCCTTGTTTGTGGTTCCGGGACAAACCATCTTCTTTGTCTTTTTCTGTGATTCGATCCGTGGAGACTGGAGTTTATCGTTGTATCGATCCCGGATTGATCATTGCTAATGACAAAAAGCCAAGTGGGCACATCCACCCACGCGCTTCTGCTGCGCCTGGAACCTTCATCTATTACATGCATTAACATCCATTTTCTACTATTCACTTTATACACAAACCATTTTTACATCTTCTTTAATATAGGTTTTCCTTACAGTTTACTCAGTAACTACATTCCAATCAAACGTATATGCCACAATCCCATAAGCACATTCATTAAACTGTATAATTGGAAAAATTTTGTGATTGATATGCACTTATGTCTCTATATTTTCAATGTATTATTAAAAGGATTTCATTCTTAGAGTTTATTCAGTGACAAAATAGTTCATACAGATATCTGCCTATTTAGTAATGCGTTTCGATATATTTGGGTTATTCACACACTACCACATAAACGGCATTACGCAGTGCCACCCTTTAATAGTGCTAAAAAACGCTGATAAAGTGGTACATTTATGAGTGCTAAAAAAACATAGATAAAATGTGGTCTTAACAATGCTAAAAAGACATTGTTAAAAGTATCCATTTATTAGCATTTTTTATCACTAAAAAAGGTATCTCATTTATCAGCACTTTTTTTTACCCCCATTAAAATTACTTCCTTTATCAGTACTTTTTTAGTAGCACTGATAAAGGGGTTCTTTATCAGCATTTTTTTACTAGCACTGGTAAAGGGTAAATTTCAAAAAAAATTATAAATCATAAAAAATATTAAAAATCATTAAAAAAATATATTAACATAAAAATATATTTATATTGATATATATATATATATTATTTTATTAAATGTGATTTATATAAGGCTAAATACACATTTACACTTAATAAATATGATATTTAGTGAAAAATGATTATACAATAATTTAAAAAATAATTTAAATTAATAATTTGCTAATTATTATCGATTAATAGTCATTTAATAATAATTTGAAGATAAAAAATCAAAAAAATTTAATAAAATATCTAAAATAAGTTGTAAACGTAACTCAAACTTCAAACGGTAATAACTTTTGATTCGGGTGTTTGTTTGAGCTATACCACATATAAAATCAAAGCTCTTGAAATGATCAATGCCCAAGTGGATTGTGGGCACCCCAGTCACAATTTTTCAAGGCTAAAAAAGGCTCAAAAGGCCTCCAAAACTGGGTTTTTAGTTGGGGTATCCAACTTTTTTAACATTCGATAAATATGTAAACATATTTACAAATAAAATATCTTTATATATATATAAACCATATCTAAATAATAATAATATCCATTTTATTAATGTGTGTGGTGTGTGAGTGTGTTTAATGTAGTTATACCCCCAAAAACCTAATATATATATAATGTTTATATACATATAAATATATTTGTGTGTGTGTGTATTGACAAACAAATATATATTTATCTATATTATCTAATATATGTATATAAATATTAATATATAATATATTTAAATAAATATAAATATTTATATTTATATTTATAGACACACACATATATATAAATATATATGTGTAACGACTCGAACTTTTATAAATAAAACCCCCCTTGCAATTTCATTAAATGTCTTATTTTGTATTATAGTTATAGAAAACACATGCACTTCCTTGGATTTATTATATCATATTTAAAATACCGTTAAGCATCTTAACATAGTAATGTAGTTGTTGAAAAGTGATCAAATGATTATTATAAATATAGGGTTTTAACAAATCCAATTTACAAAGACAAAGGAAGTGATGACCTCAACTTATATGATCGTACCCTATGAAGCCCGTTTATCAGACCAAGATAAGATCCAACAACTTAAGCATGAGTGAAATTGTTTACTGGAGAAGTTCAAGCTCATTGAGGTCATGACCCAAACCATGTTTGTCGAACCACCTCATGAAAGTCTCACAGTCACACACCTTACCCTTAGGGCATTTCTGGTGTATTAAAGGGATATGTATCGAAACCTTCATAATATAAATATGTATATTCTATTTTCAATAGAATAATGTTTCTATTTATTTCTTATTGTTACTTTATAAATGATTTTGTTTCATAATATAGTAAAACACATATTGTATTTTTAGAGAATATTTAAATTCAATTAAGGAATTTATTTTCATGAATTAATGGATTTTTTAAGTAAATAATATTTTAATAAAATATTATTATTAAATAATTTTTATTAAATATAAATGATCGTATAATTTTGATGAATTAAAATGTGCTTTTTATTAGGGTTCGAAAAATATTATTGTCAAAAAACCCAACATTTCTCAATTAATGTCAATTATTATTTTAAAAGTGAAAATACAGATATTTAGAAAATTATTTTGATAAAATGAATATTATTTTTGAAATTAGATCATCATAATTATCTAATAGTAAATTTTTTTATAATTTTCTAAGACAGTCGAATTTTCGAGTAAAAATTAAATACTGTATAAATATACGGTGTGGATTATGACATCATAATGACCCAAAAATGATTTAATAAATACTATAAAGGTTATAAAAAACCAAATATATGTTTTCCCTTTAAAATAATGCGATTTTATGTTCATTTTATTAATTTTAGAAAGCCCTTATGAATCCTCCAAAACCATTAATATATTTTAAGGTTTTAAAATAATTTCTTTAAGAGTATGACTCACTTCCACATCCGTAAGGTTATTATTTTATTAATTTCTTCCCCTAGAACTATAAAATAATTAAATCCACTCCCATTTGGTAGAAAAATGTGAAAAAACCATGGTAATTTTTTTTCTTTTGGTTATTTTATTATATAGAGTTTAAAACCTAAGTTTGAGAAATAATAAAGAAATCCCCACTCTTTTCCTATATAAACTCACCCAAGCTCCCACTTCTTTTCACTAAAAATACTTGTATCGTATCCTTATTATTACCTCCCTCTCTAGAGTCCTCCCAATTTTCCCCTAATCTCTCAAGAATCCCCTCCTAATAATTTGAAATAACACTCCCAAGGTAAGAGATCCACTCATTCTCCCCTTTATTAAAGTTTCTTTATTATCTTATGCCTTCTATTTCTAATTCCTAATATTGGGACATGTCTATACATGTCCCTATTACTCCCCATTTTATGTCCAAATTATGAGATACCTATTTCTCTGTCGTCAAACCATTTTTTGAATTTGTATGCGATATCGTTATGTTGTTAAAATTTCACCACGATTTTCCATGCCAAAACAATTGTGCAGTGAATACCATACTCATTTCCTATCAAAGGTGTTCAACTTTATACACTTATTTGAATGGTGATTTACATCTATTTATTCCACACTCCTTGATCTTGGAATATAATATGACGATGAATGACTCCATGTTTTCTTTTCTATGTGACATACTTAAGAATGAGAATGAAATAAAACTGACGGGTGAACCTGAAATTGTATAGTGCTCTAATGCATTGGGTAATATTTAGTCTCATGAGAAGTTATGTAAGGATATGGAGTGAACTTGATTCCTTTATGGTAATTTTTCCATCATGATGTATTGGTAGTTATACTTGACCTATGTTTATGATGTAGTGTTTTAAGTTGTTGCCACATTTCTCATGTTGCCTTTATGATTATCATGTTATGTCATGTTTCATTATTCATGTTTATGATTCTCAATCCTTTTATTTCCCATTGATATGCCTATTGTATAACATGTATTACTTTCTTCATGGAATTCCATGTTTATTCCCTTATTGGGCTTTATAGCTCACCCCTTTCTTATGCATGTTCCCTGGTTATCCCATGCAGTTTTAAGTTCGATGGAAAATTATGATCATGTTAAGGAGGTTTTCAATAAAGATGATTTATTCCTCATTTTAAGTTGTTATATAATGTACCTACTTCCCAAATACACTGTACATTTTGATATTTTGGGATATATTATGTGTAATCTTATGTATTAAATCATGGATTAATTTTTAGTAAAGATAAGGGTTGTTATGGTTGGTATCAAAGGAAAAGTGTAGTTATTTTTGGGATTAGAATTATAAAACTCTGGATAAATCCTTAGGGATAAAACTAAGTATAAGAAAATGCACCTAAATTTTGTTAAGTATAGAGTAAGTGGATTATCAAGAAAATACATCCCAGTCTAGATACTATAAGTGGATATGGATTTGGAATAGATGTACATAGTGGTAAAACCCAAAAACACCGTGTTTAGCTAGACTTGATCATGAACTGATGCACGAAAACAGGCCTTGCTGCACACAAAGTTTGACACTCTTAGAGTATATGCTTTGGTAAATTCAAAAACTCATTATGAACCATCATTAAGGGAACAAAAAATGCCCATAAGTATATAATTTAGGAAATATATAATGGATAACATAGATTGAATCCCAGAAATTCAGAAGTTATGAAAATACATGAAATTTATAAGTTATCTATTTAATGTTAATGGATTCCCTTCTATGAATTTAATAGTTTAAAAATATTCATCCCTAATTTTACCTTTATTCCAACCAATGGCCAAAAATAGGAGGAATCAGGTAAAAAATCAATGTGATGGGAAACGTGATGACTGCCCCAATGAGATTCCCAACCTGATGGGAGCAGGAATCATGAACTTTGTGATGATAATCTCTCAAATTACTTTGGTTCTAAATAGAAACGTAGATCATAAAGATCCCCCCAAATCCCCCTAATAAAGAACAAGTTGCAATTGAGGGATTTATGCAACAAAGGACTCCAACATTCAATGGATCATCTGATCCCTTAATCACAGAACAATGGATAAACTCCATTGAGAATATCGTCTCCATCCTTCAATGTTCCTAATAAGATATGGTTCTACTTTTTGTTTATCATATGGAGGGAGAAACTGATCAATGGTGGATATTGATTAGGAATATGAAGCCTAAGGAAGAAATCAAAGTTATGGGGTGGAAAAAATTATAGAAAAAAAAATCAATAAATATATTCCTTGCACTCTTTGACTTAAAATGGAAAGGGATTTCCTTTACCACTACAAAAAAATGGGCAAGGGAAGCGCTACCCTTTTATCAACGCTAAAAAAAGCATTGATAAAGGGGGCCTTTATCAGTGCTAAAAAAAGCGCTGACAAAGGGGCACTTTTAACAGCACTAAAAAAATCACTATTAAAAGTGACCCTTTATCAGCGCAGATAAACACCCCCCTTTATCAACGCTTTTTTTAGCGCTGATAAAGGGGATCCCTTTATCAGCGCTTCCTTTAGTAGTGTTGATAAAGGGGGGATTTATTAGCACTTTTTCCTACCACTGATAAATTTTATGTTTCAAAAAAAATCATGAAAAGTAAAATATTGTTATATAAGTATATTTATATTGATATAAATATAATATATATTTTTTAAATATGTTTTAGATAAGTATAAATAGACTATTACATTTAATATATAAATTTTTTTGTGAAAATGGATTTAAAATATTTTGAAAAATATTATTAATTAATAATTTTCTAATTATTATTGATTAAAAATCATTTAATAACTATTTGAAGACACAAAAAATCAAAAAAAAATAAAAGATCTAAAATAAGTTGAAAATGTAACTCAAACTTCAAACAGCCATAACTTTTGATCCGGGTGTCCGTTTGAGTTCTACAGTATATCAAATTGAATCCTGCGATGATATCTACACACTAGAGACCCAAGAAAATATTTTTTCACATTTTTTAAGGCCAAAAAATTCCCATATGGCCTCTAAAACTTAGTTTTTAGTCGGGATACACCGATTTTCTAACATTCAAATAGGTATAAATTCTGATCCGGATGTCCGTTAGGCATGTACCACATATCATATCGAATATTGTTTCATTTTCTTCGATTTGACTAGTTGTGGAGTTGAAACGAGCTTCTGAATTATAATTTATGGTCATTTTAACATTCTATGGATTTTCAAATACACATATATATGTATTTATTCGTAAATATATATGAGTCTCTGTGTGTGTGTGTGTGTTTTATATAAGTATGTATGTATGTATTTATTTATTTATAAACACACATAAAAAACATATTTCATAAATGTATTTAAAACTAATCTTATAAATATATATTAATATTGTTGGGAAAAAATCCCTCAAGGTAACATTGCAATATTTTTGGGTTGATTGTGTTTGTTGACAAAGCAGGTTTCCATGGAGAATTGTTAAGTTCCAAAGAATTTGTTGACAATCCATGTTGACAAAGAACTATGCCAAAGGAAAGGATGATCTGGAGGCGGTACAAAAGAGTAGTACAAGGTGGCACTATTTCCCAGTGTTTGCCAAATTTTTGGGGTCCAAAATTTGGAGTTTGGTGAGCATCGCGAAAAGTGTATTTCCATGAAGATCATATTTTCATATGGAAAAGGCATGAGTTTTGCGAAGATATGATGCATGGATTGGATTTCGCGAAGTCCAGAAAAATGGAGGTGGTGATGCTTCGCGATTATGTCAACACTTCGCAAACGGCAGAGTTGAAGCGCATCGTGGCGGTGAAGGGCTTTGCGAGGGAGATTCATGGTGGCGGCGCGAAGTAAATGAAGGAACGCTCCGTGATTACGATGAGCTCCGCGATCGGAAAATTTCCGTGGTGCTTCACGATTTAGACAGAATTCTGACAGAAACTTCGGAGCTTTGCGATTTGAGATGATGTGGTGTTGACTTCGCGCAGAAAGTTCGAGGGTCGGTGGAATTGCCTATAAATAGAGGCCGACCCCCTCGAGAGAAGTAGAGATAATTTTCAGAGAAAATACTTTGCTCTCGATTCGCGAAGGAATTTCGTGAAGGTAGTGTGCTTCGCGAAAGAGGAGATTTGCGGCGGCTATTCTAGATCCGTGAAAGTCATGAACTCCGTGTTGGCTCAGTGAGCTTCGCGAGAGAAGTTGCTCTGCAACGACTTGAGCTTCGCGGTAGTGCTTCATGGTAGTGCTTTGTGAGAGTGCTTCGCTAAAAGGCAGGAGCTTTGCGAAGGCTTGTTTGAGCTTTACGAAATTGGGAGTCTCGTGAAGTAGGGTGCTTTGCGAAGGTGTTTCCAAAGTGAATTGCTCAGTGGTTAAGAGGCAAAGAGGTATTCATCAGTGGATGAAAGTTTAACTTCAATAGAGCATCTATCAATAGTTGAGGATGCATTCATTAGTGATAATGAAGAGACCTACAAGTCTATAAACTGTGAGTGGATTCCCTTCCAGAGCAGTGATCTTAGGAAGAGGAATAAGGTGATCCTCTCCACTGGCAGTGATCTAGAGAGAGAGAAATAAAGAGTGACCCTTGGGAAAGCAGTGAGCTGACCCTAAATCTTGTAAAGGCAGTGAGCTTAGGATAGAGTGACTATACCCGAACTTTGTATCCACATCTAGTGAAGAATAGTGGAATTTGGTACGACCAGAAACTTGTCGGCATATGCTCCTTGGACGTAGCCCAGTGAGGGTGAACCAAGTAAAAATCTATGTGTCTACCTGTTTGCTTCCCTGCATTCCATTCAAAGCATCATCATTAGATAAAGAAGTAAAGAAGTGATCATACTTTACACACAAGAGCAAACAAAGTGACCCTTGTAATAAAGAGGTCAAGATCCAGTGGGGTAGGAAGAGCTTTGAAAAAGAATATCCATACCCTGATTCACCCCCCCTCTCAGGGTATATAGGCCCCTATTGGACCTAAAAAATATACAAATAAATATACGGATAAAAAATTATAACTAAAAATATATATAAAAATAAATATAAATATATATTAATATTAGAATGAATATATATATATACTAATATATGAATATATATTTATATTAAAATGAATATATATTAATATAAGAATAAATATAACTATATATATATAGATATGTCATTAAATAGAGAAAAAAAAAAGAAATGGCTTAGTGGTAAAGGTGCAGCCGCGCAAGGGGGGAGGTCACAGGTTCGAGTTCGGGTGGAAGAAAAGGGGTGCATGTGTGTGGGGATTCACGGGAAGGGCAGCATGCAGGTGAGTGTGAGGGGGGTCCTCCTAGCGCTGATTAAGGGGGGGTCAAGCGTTGTTAAAAGCTCCCCCCCCCCCCGCATTATATATTTCTTTTTTTTTAATTTTTTTGACTTTTATCAGCGATTTTTAAAAGCGATGATAAAAGACCCCTTTTACCAGCACTAAAAAAAGCACTGATGAAGGGGTCTTTTATCAGCACTTTTTCAGCGCTGATAAAAGGGGCCTTGATCAGTGCTTTTTGAAGTTCTGATAAAAGGGACCCCCTTTATCCTCGCCTCGATTAACAGTACTGTTAATCGACTTTTCTAGCACTGATAAAAGCCATATTTGTAGTAGTGCACCTCAAGAAAAAAGATGATGAATCTATCGGGGTGTACGAGGAAAACTTCACAATACTTGTAAGTTACACCACTGGCTTTATTGTTACCCCCAAATGTAAGGTTGACCACTTCTTTGGTCGGATAAAACCTAGTCTATGAAAAGTACTGGAAATAAAATAATTTGATATCTATAAGGAAATTATCTTATGTTCCCTCAAAGTTGAAACGAAGATTGGTGAATCTCAAGTGTAACATGGGGATAAGAAGTAGAAAGTGGATTTTAATTATGGAATTCAAATAGATAAATATAATTATGCTAATAAATTTTAACATCCCACTTATCAAAGGTGGGTAAAGAAGTACCCCAGAAATGGACTAAGGGGGGTGAGAAAATTAATTAGGTGTAGGAAGGAAGGGAACATAGCTAGAGATCTCCGATAGGAGAAACCCACTAATTCATTGAAGGAGATGAATACTATGTTCAACCCTCAGTGCATTATTCATTGCTTCAATTGTAAGGAACTATGGAACTTTTCAAATTAATGCACTAATCAAAGGGTTTCTGAAGACAACCAACAACCTCCAAGGCAGTAATGGTGAGATTTTTCCATCACAAATGTCGAGGTGGATCCTGAAAATGAAGTAGTGATAGGTATGCTAGTTATTCATTTAGGAATAGTGAAAATTCTTTTTTATTTTGTTTCTATGCATTTCTTCATATCAAAAAAGTTTAGTAGAACTATTCAAAAACCACCACAAATCAGGGAAGTATAAATTTCAGTGAAAATAGAAAATGGGTAAATTATTGGATCCTAGGTATATAACTCCTACCCTATCAAAATTTGTTGGCTAAAATTCTTAGATAACCTTTTAAAACTCCCTTTGGTGTAATTTGATGCAATTATGGGCATGTATTGACTTTCCCTATATAGATCCAACATAAATTTACGTGATAAGGAAATCACTCTTTGTATTGTGAATCGACCCCCGATTCTATACAAATGCAAGTAGATGGATGAATCTTATTTAGAACCAATATCTCAAGAATGGATATTATTTCCCTATGATAAATCATATATAGATTAAATTATTGATTCTAAGGAAAGAATCGTCCTTGAAGACATTCCCATTATGAAGGAATATGATGGTGTGTTTCCCGAAGAATCTCCTGATATTCCTCTTAACCGAGAGGTTGAATTTTCAATCAAGCTTATGCTTGGGGAATTACCACTATCCAAGACTCTATATAGAATGGTTTTTGTGGAACTTTTGTAGATAAAGAAACAAATGTAGGAGAATCTAGATAAAGGGTTCATACACCCAAGTGCTTCACCATGGGGTGCACCAGTCCTCCTTGTTAAGAAGAAGGATGTGTCAATGCACCTTTTCATTGATTATCATGAACTCCAAAATATCGCGATAAAGAATAAGTATCCTCTTCCTCATATTGATGACTTGTTCAATAAAATATATGGAGCACAATACATCTCTAAGGTGGATCTGTAGTCGGGGTATTACCAAGTCAGGGTAAAGAAGGAGGATATCCCCAAGACTACTTTTCTTACAATGTATGGTCACTATGAGTTCATAGTAATTCCATTCAGACTCACCAATTCTCCAAAAATCTTCATGGATGTGATGAAAAAAGTATTTAGATATTACCTTGAAAAATAAGTGGTAGTCTTTATAGATGATATTATAATATACTCAAAAAACAAGGAGGAGCATGAGGAGCATCTAAGAACTGTTCTAAAGACCTTGTGAATGGTGAACTTTTATGACAAGTACAATAAATGTGATTTATGGTTGAATTAAGTATCATTATTAGGGAATATCATTACAAGATATTGGATATATATGGACCCTTAAAAAATATATGCAATTGAAGGATGACCAAAGCCAACATTTGTGTCATATATTCATATTTTCCTTGGACTAACTAGGTATTATCGTCAATTTGTGAGAAATTTCTCACAATTGGAAGACCCTCTAACCAATCCAACCCATAAGGGAGTCAATTTTTCTTTGAATCATGAACGTGAAGAGGTATTTAAGGAGTTGAAAATGAGGCTTATCATTTCACCTTTACTCACACAACCAACAGGTGGAGAACTTTTCATGGTATTCTGTGATGATTTGAAGAAGGGATTAGGCTATGTGTTAATGAAGAATGATAAATTGATAACATATGCTTCAAGGCAATTGAAATTTCACGAAAGGAACTACCCAATGCATGATTTGGAGTTGGATAAAATGATATTCCATTTGAAAATATGGTGGAATTACCTATTTTAGGAGAAGTTTTAAATACATAAAAATCACAAAATACTCAAGTATATATTCACACTGAAAGAACTGAATATGCACCAGCAAAGATGGTTAGAGATGATCATGGGAAATGACTGCTCAATCTACTAACATCTTGGGAAAGTGAATAAAGTGGAAGATGATCTAAGTATAAGAAATCCAACAATTTTTTCATTGATCAGTTGAAAAGGATCCGATCTTATTAGAATTAAAAAGGACGGACATGGTAATCATAAAGAAAGGAACATCATCAATCCTTTCACAAATGATTACTCAACCATCCCTTCTGGAGAGGATAAAGGATGCTCAACAAAATTATGTGGGAATATAGAAGAAAGTGGAGACTATATGAAAAGGGAAATCCTAGGAGTTCAATGTTAATGATGGAGTTGTAAGATTTGATTCACAAATATGTGTACCATTAAATCATGAGCTAAATAAGGAGTTGTTGGATGATGCATATAGTTCAACATTCTCTTTCCATCTTAGAAGCATAAAGATGTATCGATATCTATGAGAACACTATTGGTGGGTAAATATGAAGAATGATATCATGGAATGTACATCATGATGTCTTATATGTTAGCAAGTAAAGGTGGAAAGGAAAAATCCAATGTAATTATGTAACCAATACCCATACCTACATGGAAATGGGGAAACATCACCATAGACTTTTTAACTGATCTTATGAATGTATCAAGTGGAAATAATGCTATATGGTTTATGGTGGATCATCTTAAAAAGATCGTACACTTCATTATAATTCAAGAGGACTTCTCACTTGATCACCTTGTAAGGATATACATTAGAGAAGTGGTGGGGTTTCCTGGAACACCATTATTGATTGTATCTGATCGAGACCATTGATTTACCTCTAAGTTCTGGAAGAGTATATAATAATCTATAAATATTGAGTTAAAATTTAGCACAACTTATCACCCTCAAATTGATGGCCAATCTGAGAAAACTATCCAAACACTTGAGGAAATGTTGAGATCGTGCTTGATTGAATTCAAAGGAGGATGGGACCAACATATTACTCTGGTCAAGTTCTCATTCAATAATAGTTTCCACTCAAGCATCCAAATGGCTCCCTATGAAGACCTTTCTGAGAATAGTTTTAGAACACCTGCATGCTAGGTTGAATTTTGTGAATAAAAACTTCTAGGTTCTGAAATGGTCAAGGAAATGGTGGAAATGTTAAAACTATTCAGTAGTACATCAAAGATTCTCAGAGTTGAAAGAAGAGATATGCAAAAAATCATAAACAAGACCTAGATTTTGATGTTAGAGACATGTTATTCCTCTATATATCTTCATTGAAGAAGGTGATTAAATTTGGGAAGAAAGGGAAGATTAGTCCAAGATACATCGGTCCCTTTGAGATATTTGATCACATCGAAGTGGTGGCTTATTGACTAGAACTCCCACCTAACCTATCTCAAGAATATGATGTATTACATGTATCCATTTTGAGTAAGTACAAACCAGAACCCTCACATGTACTCAATCCAGAGGTGGTACCATTATAGTTTGATCTTTCTTATGAAGAGAAATCGATGAAGATCGTATATCTTAGATACAATGTTCTACAAAATAAGACATTACACCTAGTCAAAGTGTTGTGGAGAAACCAAAAGATTGAAGAAGCGGTGTGGGAACCAAATGAGGTAATGAAATAGAGTTACATTTATCTATTATAGTGTTCAGAAAGAAAATGTTGAGGGAAAATTTTCTAAAGGGGGAAGATTGAAACCACCCAAACTTTATAAATAAAATCCCCCTTGCAATTTAATTAAATGTATTATTATGTATTATGGTAATAAAAAACACATGAAATTCTTGGTTTATTATATTGGATAAAAAATTACATTAATCATTTTAACCGTTGATAATATATTCATTGAACATTGATCACATGATTAGTATAAATATAGGGTTTTAACAAATCCAATTTACACAAACAAAGGAAGTGATGGCATCAATTGGTAGGATAGTACCCTATGAATCCCATTTATCAGAGCTTCTGAGGGAGATAGAATCATAGGTATTTTCCCTTGAACAAGTCCAGGATGAGATTTAACAACTTAATAATGATAGAAACCATATACAGGAGAAGTTCAAGATCATCAAGATCACGAACCAAACCATGTTTGCCGAACCACCCCATCAAAGTCTTGTAGTCACACATCTTACCCTTAGGGAATTGATGTTGTATTTAATGGATATGTATTAATAAATCAATAATATTAATATGTATATTCTATTTTCAATATAAAAATTGTTACATTTACTTCTTGTTATTACTTTATAAATGTTTTTTATTTTTAATACAATAAAAAACAAATTGTATTTTTGGGTAATATTAAAATTAAATTAAAGAATTTAATTTCATGAATTAATGGATTATTGAAATTTATAACTTTTTAAAAAAAATTAATTTTTAGGAAGTCAAATGTAATTTTTGTAAGGGTTTGAAAACTATTATTATCACAAAACCCAGTATTTCTCAATAAATTTTGATTATTAATTTAAAAGTGAAAATAAAAACATTTAGAAAATTATTTTGATAAAATGAATATTATTTTTTGAAACTAGAACATCAAAATTATCCAACGCTGAATTTTTCATAATTTTCTAAGACAGTCGAATTTTCAGGTAAAAATTAAATATCGTACAAATATACTGTATGTATTATGACATCATAATGACACAAAAGTAATGTAATAAATACTATAAAGGGTATCCACGACCAAATATATATTTTTACTTTAAAATAATGTGATTTTATTTTTATTTGATTAATTTTATAAAGCCCTTATGAATCCTCCAAAAATATTAATATATTTTAAGGTTTAAAATCATTTCTTTAATAGTATGAATCACTTCCAATTCACTAAGGGTATTATTTTATTAATTTCATCCCATGTATTTATAAAATAATGAAAAAAAATACCATTTTTCCAAAACTATGATAAAAAATTGTGGTATGTTTTGTGGTTTTGGTTATTTTATTTTATAGAGTCGAAAACCTAAGTTTGAGAAATAATAAAGAAATCCCCTCTATTTTCCATTATAAACCCACAAAATATCCCACTTATATTCACTCAAAATCCTTGGATAATTCCTTTATTATTACCTCTCCTCTCTAGAGTCCTGTCAAGCTACCCCCAAGCTCTTAAGAATCCCCTCCCAATCATTTGAAGTCACACTATCGATGTAAGGGATCATCTCATTCTCCTCTTTATTAAAGTTTCTTTATTATCTTATGCATCATATTTACAATTCCTAATGTTGGGATACGTATTTAAATGTCCCTATTATTTAAAATTTTATGTAAAAATGATGAGATACCCCTTTCACTCTCATAAACCCATTTTATGAATTTTTAAGTAATGTTGTTATGCTGCTAAAATTTCACCATGATTTTTCATGCCAAAAAAATTGTGTAATGAATGCCATATCCATTTACTATCAAGGGTGTTCACCTTTATAAACTTATACTTCTTCGACTTGGGACTTAAATTTATATATTCCACACTCATTGATCGTGGAATAAAATATTATGATGAATGAATCCATTTTTTATGATCTCTATGGCACACTTAAGTGTGAGAATGAAATGAAAGTGATGGGTGCGCCCAAAATTATATAATGCTCTAATGTGTTGGGTAATGTTTAGTATCATGAGATATCATTTTGGGAAATAAAGTAAACCTTATTCATTTATGGTACATTTTCCATCATGATGTCTTGGCAGTTAGTCTTGACCTATGTTTATGATGCAGTGTTTTAAGTTGTTTCCACATTTTCCATTTTTCCCTTATGATTATCATGTTATATCATGTTTATGATTCTCACTCCTTTTATGCCTCTTTGATATGACTATTGTCTAACATGTATTACTTTATTCATGTTATTTCATGTTTATTCTCTTATTGGGCTTTATATCTCACCCCTTTCTTAGGTATGTCCTCAGGTTATCTCATGCAATTTTAAGTTTGATAGAATATTATGATCATGTTAAGAAATTTTTCAATAAATATGATGTATTCCCCATTTTAAGTCATTATGTAATGTAACTAATTACCAAATACACTATAATTCTTGATCTTCCAGGTTGTATTGTGTTTAATCTTATATAGTAAATCATGAATTAATGTGTAATAAAGAGAAGGGTTATTATAAAATGTGTGTGTGTTTGTGTGTATTTATAAACACACACACAAAAAACATATTATATATATATATTTAAAAATAATTATATAAAAATATATATAAATATATGGATAAAAAATGTAATGAAATATATATAAATAAATATATATGTCGTAAAATATAGAACAAAGCAATATAGAGGAGTGGTAAAGGTGCAGATTCCAGAAGGGAAGGTCTCACGTTCGAAACTCAGGAGGGAAGCACACGCAAGAAAGTGAAGCAAGAGGTCCTAGCATTGTTAGGGGGAGATTCAAGCACTAATAAAGGGATGGTATGGTGCTATTAAAGGGGGGGATTCGAGTGATGATAGCGGGGTGTCCAACTTTGGAGTAGAAAAAACACTGATAAAAGCTACCTTTTATCAGTGCTTTTTTAGCATTGATAAAATACCCCTTTTATGAGTTCTTTTTTTAGAACGAATAAAAGGGACCCATCCCCCCGATGGTGATGAGGACAACATCATTTTTTAGTGTTGTTAAAACCCTTTTTGTGTACTGTTAAAGGTTCAATCTGTAGTAGTGACATTAATGAGAAATTGTCTTCTCAAAATACCAATAGTAAGATTCAATTGTATTTTTAAATTCAATAATAACTTAATTATTGAAATCATAAGACAATATAAAATGAAACAAAAAATTGATATAAATGATTCCAATTAATTCTTTAATCACGGTATTCTGATATTGATCAGTAGACTAACATATTTCAAAATTTTAATTCAAATTTTTACATACAAATCTCCTATTTATGTTATTTAGAACTATTCTAATGATTCTCCCCTATAAATAATTTTAGTTACTTTATATATGACATTACAATGAAATTTAATGATCAATCATATGGAATATAATGATTTACCCCTATATTTTTTTATCCCTTCCCGCTCCTTCATGTGGGTATTGAGAATGATGTGTGAATCGACTCTATAATTTGAGCATTGTACATAAATTGTCCAGTCCCTCCCTCCAAAACTCAAAAATTGACTACCTATATACTCTTTCACTTCATGGTTTTGGATTAATCCTTTATTCCAAAGACACTGTTTGAGTATCTTCATGGATGATGAAGAGTCCCCAAATAATGATTCTCTTCGATAGAGTACCCTACTCTTCCATTTGTTACTGCTTTATGAGGACCCATGAATCCTTTGTTAGAGAAATGAACAATGATCCAATTCAATCATACAATCATTGTGAAGAAGACTTCATATTCATCAAGAAATTTTTTGGATGTAGAAATAGTGGGAATGGATTGAAGAAGGGGGAATCCGAATGACACTGCAAGGTTCTTCAAGATAATATCCAGGGGATTACGAAGGATTCTGTAAGGCTTCAAGCTAGGTTGGGTGTCTTAAAGTGGGTCAGTGACTTGGTTTATGAGGAAACTCACATTACTTTTTAGGTTTTTCTCAAGAATGTAATTTTTTTACTCTGTCACTTTGACAAAGATTGCTCACCATAATACTGTTATCACCATGGATATGATTTATGCCCTTAAGAGGAAGATCTAAATGCTTAATGAGATTACTTGATAGGGTTGAGTTTTTCACTATTGAGTGGAGTTACATTTCATTTTTTAATAATCGTACTTCATGTAATGAATTATTATATGTAATAATATATCGAATATAGTGAACACAAATTCAATCATTAGCTCTAGATTTTTTTTATTTGCTGATATGGGTTTTAAGAGTGCCAAATGGTTTAGTGTAACATCCTGACCAGAACCAATGGGCCCAAGATGGAGTGCCACAAGATCTCATGCATGTCTCTTTGTATTCAAGAGACTGCCAACTAGCAATGAGGGTCTAAGTCCAATCATGGAGAGACTATACCCTCTGTATCAATTCATACACTCACTTTTACAAAACATGAAATATACAGTGTTAGCCTTTATCGGTGTTAGTGAAAAGCTCTTATAAAGGGTAACCTTTATCAACACATTTTCTAGCGCTAATAAAGGTCTTGATCGTGTGTGCTAGTCCCACATCGAAAAAGCGGATGTTCGGTCACTTCTTCATATATGATTTTTCTGCATCCCAAGGTCAAAAGCCTGTTGCGGGGATATGGGTTCTCACATACACTCTCCAAACACATCCATATGGGCTCGGGCCTATGTGGACCTTGGCCCACCCTATGCTTCCAGTGGGCTTTAATCCACCCGCATACACAATATCGGGTTCTACATGACCCAACCCACCTAAACCTCATGTGGGCCAATACACGGCCCGGTCCACCCACCCATGTGGCCTATGCCCCTTATTTTTTATATATACCAATAAAAATATTCCAATAAAAAATTACAAGTATTAAAAATATAAAAAAAATTGAAATAATTAAACAAATAAAAATTAAAATGAATAAATTAAAAATATTAAAATTTTATTAATTAAATAATCATTAATATATTTAATATATATATATATATATATTATCAATATTAATAAATAGAATGTATTAAATATAGATATATAAAATGAAAAAATTTAAATAAATAAACAAATAAAAATTAAAAATGTGTAAATTAAAAAAGTTAAAAAAATTATTAATTAAATCATTATTAATAAAAATTAATAAATTTAATATACAAATATATAAATTATAAATAAAAATAAATAGTATATATTAAATATAGATATATAAAATGAATAAAAAGTAATAATTAATCAAAAAAATTACAAAAATTACAAAATTATTAAAAATTTATTATTAATGAAACAATTATTAATAAAAATAAAGAAATTTAATATATATATATATACGTTAGTTGTAAATAGTAATAAATAATATTTGTTAAATATAAATATATAAAATGAATAAAATGTAATAATTAAAAACATATTAATGTATTATCCATTTTTAATGGTTTTTATACATAATTATTCATTAATATTTTAATATTTTTAAAATATAAATGCATTCATATATATTTATATATATATATCAATATATATAATATTTATCATAATATGATTTATATAATACAAAATATTTATTCTTACATTAAATAAGTTATATATTTAGTGAAAATGGTTTATGAATAACAATTAATATTAATTAAAAATATTGAATAATTGTATCGATTAATAGGAATGTAATTGAATGTCATTTTATTTTACAATTTAACATATATAAAACACATGTTACATTGATTTCACACATAAATATATGTAATCAATGCATTTTTATATACAACACACACATAATATTTCTGTAATTTATTCGATTTTTAATATTCATTTTAGAATTATATTTATTAAAATAATATATTTAATATATATTTTATTTCTAATCATTAAATTTTATCAATTTGAATATATTTTTTCAATATACACTATTTATTACATTTTAATATATATTTTTGAATTTTTACATTTTTAATATTATTTATTTATTAATAATATTTATTGTTTTAAATATTTTTTGGGTCTCTTCATTCCTCATTTTACCCTACTATAGATTGCATAGGTCCTGTTCAGAAGTTATCTAGTTCACAATGTTGTATTTTAGTTTTTTTGTTTCCAAACCACTCCATGACCATTGGTATCCTCCTGGTCTTAGTGTCAACCCATTCTAGGAGCTCTCTAGCACTACCCTGTGTTGGTTCTCAGACACTTCTCTATTAGAAAGGCTTTCTATGATAGAGTGTGGTCACCGCCTCATTATTATAAATTTATAAAATGGTTGACTAATGTGTGAATCAAATGGAAAATTTTATCTTCCTATAAATTTTTTGGTTAATAAAAAAGGAAATATAGTTGATATTACTACATTAATAATTAATATGATATATGTTAATAATTCCAAAGGTTTTAAATAGAAACAAAAACAACGTGTTCAATCTTTATATTAATTTATGGATTGTGAAAAGGATATAGAAGTTACCACAAATATGAGTATATTTTTAGAACTTATATAGTTAGAATAAATAAATATTTGGATTTTAATTAAATTTCTATAGTGAATGATGGTGAGATATAATGATCATTAAATTTGGTTATTTTATAAAACCTCAACAAAATTAAAAATTATTATTCATTTCATTGATGATTTAGGATCAATTTTTTTATAGAGTTGGAGTTTTATCAAGAATATGATAGGATTAGTTTTCTAATTATTCTATGGTTGATTACTAATATTCAATTTTTAAAAGGATTTTTATAATAAAGTGTCAAGGTAGTTTTACTATAACTTTATCAACAAGATATAAGTGTAAGGGTATGTTATTTTACCCTAATATGGCTCGCATAGGTCCTCATCCAATTACATCTGGTTCGTGGTGTTGTGTTTTGGTTTTTGTGTTGCCCTAGTTTTTTATTCTCATCACTCTTGAACCTCCTCTACCCCATTTCCCTATCCCCATCACACATGCCCCCATTTTTTTCATGGACATTAGATTCAAAAGATGATTTGGGATGGTGTTGGAGGTTCATGTGGTAGTGAAATTATATAAAGTGGTGTTTATGAAGAAGAACACAACTATGTTTCTTATCTAATGTGAAACATGTTTTTCAGTCAATGAGAGAGTTAGTAAGAGAGTAAATTTCATGGGATAATAACTTCAATAGGGTGTTTTGAAATGGAAAATAAAGGTTCATTTAATAACATAGGGTAAGAGAGAAAAATATTTTTATTAGAGTCTCATTTCAAAATTAAAATTTTATTTATATCATATTTTGATTTTAAAATCATTATTTTATGTAATAGAATTTATTTTCAATATTCTCATTTTTAATTTCCAAAACCCTCTTGTTGGGATATAGTTTTAAATATATTATAATTTCCAAATTGAGTTTGAGAAGTTTAAATAATATCATTTTATGTGTTAAGGGGAAAACATATTATGTTATCATTTCATGTGAATGTTTTTAATTAATGTATTGAAAATATTACTCCCTTTTAGTGGATTTTATTTTTAGAATATTCTATATTCAAATGTATTCAAGATATTTTAAGTGATTCTAATATATTTTTTCTTTTAAATGTTTTTAAGTGTTTGATTAATTTATATTTATAGTTTTCAAATATATATCTAAATTTTATGATTTCCATGTATAATTATTTTAAAAAATGTAACTTTTTAGTATAAAGGATACTTAAATTCTTTATTAAATGATTCTTAGTATGAAATGAAATGTTTTAAAGAAATATTTGAAGTTGGTTGTTGCTTGAGATAAATTATAAAATGTCTTTTTAAAGTGAGGCAAAGTAATTATTATTGAATAATATATCATTTTCATATATTAAACTGATTATTATTTTCATATATACATAAATTTTTATCTGATGAGATATTTTAAGGAGTTATGAAGTGTTTATAAATTAAATTATTGATTGAATTTATTTTTTGGGATGTTTTATTCAAAATAAAAATGTTTTAAGGCTTTTTAATCTTAAAATTTATTTATTTCTTTTCTTTAAAATATTTTCTTGGAAATAAAATTATATATTAAGAAAAAAATGTGATTTTTCTTCCCTCTTTCTAGGTGTAATTTATTTTTTTGTTGATTATATATATATATAAAAGTTTTAAGATATTATAATTTTAAACCCATTTTATTTTGGGGTCATGTAAGTTTATTGTGATTTTTTTGGTTATATGAAAGTAATTTTGGTTATGATTTCATTAATTATGAAAGTTCTTGGTTTTGGTAATGATTTCTATTAGGTATGATAATGATTTGAGTTAGAATGTTTTTGGGTTATTGAATGTAGTATGTAATTGCTTATATTTAATTAGTTACATTAAGTTTGAGGGGTGTAGATTGGTTTAAGTGTCATATGAATTTAAAACTGATAACTTAGGTTTAGACCATGTTTAATATGATTAAATAGGAAAATTGGGTATGATTTTGATTGATTTTTCTTAAGAATTTTGAAAATGACATATTTAGTTGTTGAATTACCATGAAATTTAAGACATTTTATAAAGAAATAAGTGATAGAGTGAGTAAAACTCATTAAAAATTATTTTAAGAAGTTAAATCACACCTCTAATAGGTGGTTTTTAGTGTATAAAGTTTCTCAGAAAATTTTAAAGTTAGAATTATGAAATACAAGCATCAAAAGTGTATTTATAGTGGATTCATGGCTTTTTGGAAAAAGAGAGTAACATGGAATCCAACTTCACTTTTGTCATCAATAATAGTTTCATCCACTCATTTCATGAAATTATAAGTTCCTTATCCCTATGTCAAAATATAGTGATTACAAGACCTTGTACATTCTAAGGAAATATATTTTTACACAAATTTAGAAATCTAGTTCACAATTAAATGAAAAGAAATAACAAGAATTTACAAGGGAAGTATGAAATCCAATAATAAATAATTTTTGTTTACCAAAATATTTTTACCACCTTTTTGTCCCACACAACATAAAATTGAGATCTTGAACCAATAGGCAAATTTTTACCCTAGGTTGTTTCTTTTCTGATCACCCTTATGTAAAATTATAACTTATCAAGAATCAAAACGGATAACATTAAAATATTGGGTTCCCCTTATTAAAATTATCTATAACTTTATCCTTTGATTTTGATTTTTTTTTGTGTATGTATTTATTTTTTATAAAATAATAATATTTTATGAACCTAATAGGATGAATATGAGTCAAAAATGGATGCACGATAATTGTATACTAAAAGATTATGAATATGGAGTTAAAGAGTTCCTCAAGTTTTAAATAGTTAATGTACACAACCCTTATCAAATCCTTTGTCTGTGTTTATATTGTTATTATTCAAGTAAAATTAGTTTAGAAGAGTGGGAATAACATTTTATTTTTCATGGAATATATCAGAGCTATAAATGTTGGACTAAGCATAGGGAAAAACTAAACATACACACTGATTGGGATGACATTGTTTTTGATGGACCATTTGATATGAATACCAGTATAAATGATGATGGAGATCACATGGAATAAATGAAAATGAAAATTGAAGATGACCATCATGATTTTCCAAAGTTTTTTGATAAGTTAAATAGTTGTGATAAGAGACCATTGTATACTATTTTTACTAAATACACAACATTTTTAATTGTACTGATGTTATATAATTTGAAAGATGGTAGTAGATGGAGTGACACCAGCTTTACAGAACTACTTGGTCTCCTGAATGTTATTATTCCAAAAGAAAACAAACTTCCTTATCTAACATATGACACTATATGAATGCAACATTCAATGGTCATGATCTCAAAAAATACATGCTTGTCCAGATGATTTCATATAATTTCTCAAGTACCTTGAATCACTCATAAAATGTCCAAAGTGTGGTGAAAATCGATATAAGAAAGACGAATCAGGTCCTTTTAATGTTGTGTGGTACTTTCCTATCATTCCATGGTTTACAAGACTATATGGATGTTAAGAAACCACATGAAAATTGACATGGAAAGTGGATACAAGAATAAAATATGGGAAACTATGTCACCCAACAAACTCTCTTAAGTGGAAGAAAATTGATTACGAGTATCTTGAATTTGGAAATGAGCCGACAAAATATCTTCCTGCATTATCTACAGATGGAAGAAGTCTTTTGGTGTGTATAGTAGTACTTATATTACATGGCCAATTATGTTGGTAAATTATAACTTTCATCCATGGTTATTCATGATGCACAAATACATTATGTTTTATCTGCTTATATCCAGACCAAAACAACCCAAAAAATGATATTGATGTCTATTTGTATCAATTGATCGAAGATCTAAAATTGATGTGGGATACAGATTTTACAATTTATGATGCTTATAGAAGTGAAGAATTCAAATTAAGGTCCATGTTGAAGAGATGATAAATAACTTTTCTGCATATTGAAATTTATTAGGATACAACATTAAAGGAATGTTAGGGTGTCTCATTTTTTAAGAATGCACAAACTCATTTCAATTGAAACATTCCTCAAAGACTGTGTTTTTAGGAAATGAAAATTCTTTACCTAGACAACACAAATACTAATCCTAAATGAAAGTGTTCAATAGAAATACTAAATAAGGTACAACACCATCTCCACTAATGGGTGATTGGATATTCGATAAAGTACAAGATATTAACATTGTTTTTTATAAACTGTTTTAGAAAATCCTTTCCAAATTAGGTTGGAAAAAAAGATCAATTTTATTTAAATTAAAATACTGAAATTTTTTGTACATCAAATTTTTTATTATGATCATGCATGTAGAAAAAAAATACATTTAATAATGTTATTGGAACGTTACTAAATGTTCCTTGAAAAATAAAATATGGCATCAATGCTTGGTTGGAGATGATTTACATGGAGATAAGGGAAGAGTTGGAACTAGTGAAGGGTAAAATTTGGACTTTTCTTCTTCCAACAACTTAAACTCTATCCATATAAGAAAAATTAAAATGTTTCATTTTACTTAATGGTGTAAAATTTCCATAGGGTGATTCATCAAATATCAAGAATGTTGTTTCAATGAATAATTTGAAGTTACATAGAATAAAATAAAAAAAATTCCATGTTTTGATGAAAGATTGGATTCCCATTTCTTTATGTTTCATTCAGCCTAAAAATGTATGACATTCCTTAACTAGACTTTTCTTCTTTTTCAAATCCATATGTAGTGAAGTGATAGAACCGAAGAAGTTTCTAATCATGAATATATATGTTTCAATCATATTATGTGAATTAGGGATGTTTTTCCCACCATTATTCTTCAATATAATGATCCACCTGATGGTTCACTTAGTTAGAGAGGTTCAACTATGTGGTCATATCCATTATAAATGGATGTACCCCATTAAATGATATATGTATATTTTGAAAGGGTGCACCATGAATCGAAGTTATCCATAATGTTGTATTGTAGAATGATATATTATTGAAGAAGCTATGGAATTATGTATCAATTACCTATCAAATGTTAATAGTATTGGTATCCAAAAATATCATAACAACATATGACTTATGGGTGAAGGTATTTTCAGAAGTTTTTTTTTCACAATTACCATCACAGAGTGGGAGAAATCACACCTTTACATTTTACATAATAGTGAAGATGTTGATCCATAATTTTAATCCCCCAAAGAAATTCATAGACATTTGAATCCATCAAGGGGTGAAGGATGAATATCAAATGCACATAATCAGTAATTTATAGGATGGTTTTGAGAACATATTTATAAGGAATTATCTAAAAAAATAAATTCAATTGTTTAACGGATTTGATGGATAGAAAAGGTTCCAAATTCAAATGTTATATCTCATAGTGGTTTTGTAATTAATGGTTATAAATTATATATAAAAGAACACGATGAACATGGTATGATGAAAAATAGTGAAGTTACACTTGTGGAGGAAGCAATACACATATCTAGTTCCAAGGATAGAAATCTAAGTTATACAAATATTTCATATTTTAGCATCATCAAATAGATATACAGGTTAGATTATACAACCTTTCAAGTGTTGATTTACTATTGAAAATGGGTTGAAAAAAAAGTGCATTGAAATTTGATGAAATGGGCTTCTTGAAGGTGAATTTATATGCGGAAGGGGAAAAGTATGAGACGCTCATAATGTAATCACAAGAAGTGTGTGAATTTTTTGTCTCAAATATAGTAAACATGAATTCGTCAATTTTCCTACTAGAAACTAAAACAACTATAGGGTTAGATGAAAATTCAATCAAGGGTGACCCTTTCATTGGGTGTTCAAAGTCATTTCATGGTGGTCCCATTATATACAATGTCTTATACATTAGAGGGTACCATAAAGAGGTGATTTGGATTATTGATATATCCCTTCAACCTTTAAATAAAATAGAGAGATTTCAATGATAAGGTTAAAGTGTTTTTTAATATACTATGCTTTTTATCATAATATTATGTATTCTCTGCTATATTTACATAATCTAAATTAAATTTTTGACTACTCATGTAGACAAAGACTTATGCACATGATTATGTTACCAATATCAAGGAATAATATTTATTTGATGCTAAAAATGTAGAATTATTAGGGGGTCAATGCTATATTGATGAAAAAACAAGAATGATGCAACATTACAGTGTTGACTAAAATTATCAATGTAAGAAGTATGGGTATAAAATATGAGGTTAGTTGGAATTAGAATATCCAACCTGTTGACCACAATAATTCAATGTTCATTAGTTATGTTTTGGTCATAATGAGGATGAAAGTGCTGATTGATATAGGTTCATGGTTCCATGTACAACCTGAAACAAAAGAAACCATTTGGAAAGATATTAAGGTAATTTTTTGATATGCTTCCTCTATTTTACTGAAAATTTATATAATGATGTATTGATTTAATTTTCATTATACCTTGTAGATTTTATTTATTTTAGACAATTTTCATAATAAATATGTATTAATGGCTACTGTAAAATTCTATAGAGGATTTTAGACACTTCTTACCATGTTTCAACTTAGGGATTCTGAGGAGAAACTAATTCCCCACCCACCAGTTTCCTATTCACAAATTATAAAGTAAGAAACATATAATTATTTAATCAATATCCATGCTGATAAATCATTTCTGGTGAATTATAGTCTATAAAATATTATTTTTGATAATTTATTTTTTCCAATTTGATTCAAAATTATTAATTTATGAAACATAAAAGGAATGCTGAAAATAAAAAACATACATCAAAACTAATGTACCCCTATCGCATGCAAGGATGGGGTATGATATTCTAGAGATGAAAATGGTATGTATTTTAAATCAATAATAAATTTTTTATGTGATATGAAACAAAATATGTTCCTTTTCTAATATACAGATTGATGAATCAAAATCAGAAGCCACATCTATCCCATGTCTTGTACTATGTAAAGAGGCCCTTGTAAATAAGGTGGCTAAACTAGTTGATGAAAAAACAAAATCAGTATGGGAAACATGTGTAAGTATGAAATAATAGTAATTAATTATGATTTATAATAGTATTACATAAAAATATCTATTTATGTTCATATTTTTTTATATGTTTTAGACACAAAAATTGACAATGACCTTACCCTAAGAAAAATTACTTTCAATGGCTTTGAAGTGGCCAAAACAATATGATCACGTTAGAGGTGTTGTTTTTAGAGTGTCTCCTCAAACATATTTCAAGTAGAAAAAACTACAAGAAGATTCATATCAGATGATGAAAGTATTGCATATGCAAATAAATGCATTGAAAGATATTATTTTTCATCTAGTTTGGAAGATCAATATATGTGGAAGTATCAAAAGTGAACTGGTAGTGGAAAAGATATAATCACATGAACAACCAAATAACCCCACTTGATTTGAATCTAGTCATTCACCTCAACTACATACCTTACCTGAGGTAATCAATTTTTTCATTACTCTTTATCTTAAATGTGAATCAAACAAATTTTTATAACTTTATATTACTAAAATTCTATAGGGTAAAGTTGTATAAAATTTCTATCTATCAACACGCACACACCTCCTTATTGTGAGGGGTATGGTGTATAATATCCTGGGAGACATTCTACCTAATAATGAACTCCCAAAAGATCACATAAGAGTGGGTATTGAAGAAGATCAAGAGATGAGTGATGATTTTTATGTTCCACTTGATGATCTATATATTACAAAGATCAATGATGTTATTGGAACTTTTATATCATGACTATATAATATTATAAAGAAGCATGAGTTATGTCTTTAACAAAAAAAATTCAAATTAAAAACATATAATAATTGATGGAAAAAAGGTCTGAAGTGTGATATGATATTATAGAAAAATAAAACAATGAGAAAATATAAGGTAAAATCCATTCTAAGTGTACCTTCTCCCCACTAGTTCCACTGAAACATATATTATCATTACAACTTCATGTAGACAACACATTCAAAGATGTAGAGGTTTCCTACATTCCATATGAAGAAGAAATATTTGGAACTGTCATTACAGATGTGGTTGGTCTCGAGAGTATAAATGAAATTCTCAAGTTTGAATGGTTGGGAGTATCAACTATGAATACATATATAAGGTATATTTTAATAGTACATATTCCTAAAAAATGATTTAATATGTTCATTAAAGTTAATAACTATTTATATTTTCTATAGGAATTTATGTTACTACTATATAAAGATAAAACCTTGAAAATCATGATTTGGATTCATTAATCTCTGTATCATTTCTACAGAAGAAATTTCATTGGAGGTGGGTGAAATTGATAAGAAAAAAAAAAGATGATCTAAATGAGGAATTTAAGAAGAAAATAATAGCTGAAAAACTCTTTTTGAATCCTACAATGTATGGGTAAAACTCTGAAATCTAATCATATAAATTAGTTTTTTATTTTTTTCATTAATTTTTTTTGTTTTTTTAGGAATCAATGGATACTAATCATAATCAATATGGATACCCCAAATATTTATTCTTTGGATGTATTTCATGGATATCCATCAAACTGACCAAACATGTTGTGTATTGTTAATTGGTAATTCACTACAATCAATATTTTATAAAGAAACTTCAAATTATATGTTGCAGTCTGTGTTTTAATAAGAATTTTGTTGTGATAGGAAAATCTCTAAATATAGGATAAATTGTGATATGAGGTCAATGACTGAAAATAAGAAGCATATGTATTACTTAAAATGGAAACATGTTAAGGTATATATAGAAATATTTAACTATAAAAACATATTTCAAAATAATTTACTTATTTTGTTCAATGTTTCTACAGTGTCTAAATCAATATAACAACAAAAATTGTGGATATTATGTTTGAAAATTTATGAAAGATATCATATACCATCAAAAGACTAGTATCCCCCAAAATGGTAATTTCCAAAGGTAATTAAAATTTCATTAAAAACATTTATTAATTATTTTTTATCTACATTTTCTCAATATTACCAAGATTGACAACAATCTATGTACTAAAAAAAGTGGATCAGTTTAGAGATGAGTGGACAACGTATATGGCATCATAATGTTTGAAAAAATAAAATTTAGGTGATTTCCTACTATGTTTGTGATCTAGTATGGTCTATGACATGAGAAATATATTTGGGGTGTGAAGCATTAATATCATAATTATTATAAATAATTTTTTATCTATTTCTCAAAGGGAAGTATAATGGAGGAAATCAATTTGTTCAGAAATTAATGAGTAGAATATATGGTGTCATAATGTATAAATTCATCATGAAGAGGTGAATTCCCACTACTTATTTGGTAAATTTTCTCATCATTTTATCTACTTTTTTTAGTTAAATTCATTATCATTTTTATCTATTTCTTATTTTTTTAAATTTACACATTATTTCAAAACACGTGTCACATGCTCAAAAATAAGAAAACAAATTCATACTATTTTGATACTTTAGTACAGTGATCCATATTTCATTTTTTACATGTAGGAATTGATCGTACATCAATATGACACATGATGTGGTCTGTATGACTTGAAGCGCATGTTTTCAATACAAAAGTGTCATTTTATTTTGAAACAAGTTTCATATATCTAAAAAAAAGAAAACAAGCTCAGATTGTTTTCAAAATTTAGGAAAATGATCCATAATTAATTTTTCATGTGTAAGAACTGAACTCACACAAATCTGAAACACTATGTGGTTGGTATTACCCAAAGTACATGTTTTCAATATAAAAGTGTCATTTTATGTTAAAACACGCGTCACATAGCCAAAACCAAGAAAAAGAGCTCTGATTGTTTTCAATCTTTAGTACAACAATATATTATTCAATTTTCATGTGTTAGAATTTAATTCACATCAATATGACACTTGATGTGGTCGATATGAATTGAAGTAGTTGTTTTCACTATAATGTGTCATTTTAGTTTAAGATATGCATCAAATAGCCAAAACTAAGAAAATAAGCTTGGACTTTTTTCAAAAATTAGGAAAATGATCCATGATTAATTTAATTCATGTACGAATTGACTATAGATCAATATTCTACATTATGTGATCGATATGACTCAATGTGTATATTTTTAATAGAAAGGTTCCATTTTAGTTTAAAACACACATCACATTTCTAAAATTGAGAAAAAATGCTCATATTTTTTTTCAAACTTTTGAAAAATAATCCATAAATCATTTTTTATGTGTAGGAATTGATCGCATGCTAATCTGACACATGATGTGGTTGGTATGTCCTGAAGTGCATGTTTTCAATAAAAAACATTATTTTAGTTTAAAATGTGCTTCGCATAGACAAAATTAAGCAAACAAGCTCCAACTATTTTTAGAATTTATAAAAATAGACCATAATTCATTTTTCACATGTTGGAATTGACCACACATCAATCTGACACACATTGTGGTTGGTATGACTCAAATTATGTGATTTCAATACAAAAGTTTCATTTAATTTAAAACGCACATCAAATAGATAAAACCATGAAACTAATCTCATAGTGTTTCAAAACTTTTGGAAAATGATCCATAATTCATTTTTTATGTGTACTAATTGACCACACATCAATTCAAGACATGATGTGATTGATATGACTCAAAGTGTGTGTTTTATATAGAAAGGTTACATTTTAGTTTAAAACACACAATAAATAGACAAAATTGAGAAAACGTTCCCATATTGTTTTCAAACATTAGGAAAATGATCCAAAAATCATTTTTCTTGCATATTAATTGACCGCACATCAATCGGACATATTATGTGGTCGTTATTACATGAAGTGCATGTTTTTAATACAAAAGTGCCATTTTAGTTTTAAATAAACATCAAATATCCAAAATTGAGCAAACAATATCATATTATTTTCAAACATTATGAAAACAATCCATAATTCATTTTTCACATGTAGTGATTGAGCATACATCAATCTGACACACGATTTGGTCGATATAACTCGAAGTGCATGTTTTCAAGAAAAAAGTGTTATTTTAGTTTAAAACACACATCAAATAGAAAAAACTAATAAAACACACTCAGTTTGGTTTCAACCTTTAATAAAATGATCCATAATTCAATTTTCACATGTAAAAATTGACGTCAAATCAATCTAACACATGATGTTGTCGATATGACTCAAAGTGAGTGTTTTTCAATAAAAAAAAGTACCATTTTAGTTTAAAAAACACATAAATATCCA
The DNA here is from genome assembly GCA_963277665.1 of Viscum album. Taxonomy (NCBI): domain Eukaryota; kingdom Viridiplantae; phylum Streptophyta; class Magnoliopsida; order Santalales; family Viscaceae; genus Viscum; species Viscum album. Next base: position 1,834,087,715 of record OY728151.1, read on the forward strand.
AAACCAAGAAAATGAGCTCATATTATTTTAAAACTTTATGAAAATGATACATAAATTATTTTTCATGTGTAGGAATTGACCGCACATCAGTCTAACATACAATGTGATCGATATGACTCGAAGTACATGTTTTCAATAAAAAAAGTTCCATTTTAGTTTAAATCACACATCATGTTTCCAAAAACATTAAAACAAGCTCAGATTATTTTCAAAATTTATTAAAAATATCCATAATTTATTTTTCATGTGTAGAAATTGGCCTCACATCAATCTGAGACACGATGTGATCGATATGACTTGAAGTGCGTGTTTTCAATACAAAAGTTCCATTTTAGTTTAAAACGCACATCAAATTTTCAAAATTGAGAAAACAATATCAAATTACTTTAAAAATTTAGGATAATGATCCATAATTCGTTTTTCATGTTTATGAAGTGACTATACAACAATCCGACACACGATGGGGTCTACATGACTCGAAGTGCATCTTTTCAATACAAAAGTATCATTTTAGTTTAAAACGCACATCAAATAGCCAGAACTGAGAAAACGAGATCAATTTTTTAAAAAAAATTATAAAAATGATCAATAGTTAATTTTTCATATGAATTCATTGGATTCATATCAATATGACACACGATGTGGTCAATATGACTCGAAGTTCATGTTTTCAATACAAAAGTGACATTCTAGTTTAAAACACGCATCAAATAGAAAAAAAATGAGAAAATGAGCTCGTATTATTTTCAAAATTTAGTAAAAAGATCCATAATTCATTTTTTATGTATATTAATTTTCCTCATATCAATCTGACACATGATGTGATCAATATGACTTGAAGTGTGTATTTTCAATATAAAACTGCCATTTTTGTTTAAAATGTGAATGAAATATCTAGAACTTAGAAAATGAGATCGAATTGTTTTCAAATTTTAGGAAAATGATCCATAATTCATTTTTTACTTATAGGAATTGACCACACATCAATTCTACACATGATTTGGTGGATATGACTCAAAGTTCATGTCTTCAATACAAAAGTGACATTTTAGTTTAAAACGCACATCAAATATCCAAAACCAAGAAAATGATATCATATTGTTTTCAAACATTATTAAAATGATCCATATTTCATTTTTCAAATTTAGGAATTGAATGTACATTAATCTGACACATGATGTGGTTGATATGACTTGAAGTGTGTGTTTTTAATATAAAAGTGTCATTTTAGTTTAAAACGCATATGAAATTTCCAAAACCAAGAAAACAATATCAAATTGTTTTATAAATTTATTAAAATGATCCATAAATAATCTTTCACATGTAATAATTGATCTTGTATCAATCTGGCACATGATGTGGTCGATATGACTCGAAGTGTGTGTTTTTAATACAAAAGTGTCATTTTAGTTTAAAATGCCCATCAAATAGCCAAAACTGGGAAAACAAGCTCAGATTGTTTTCAAACATTAGGAAAATTATCCATAATTCATTTTTTATGTGTATGAATCTAACACACATCAATATGACACATTATGTGGTCAATATGACTCGAAGTGCATATTTTCAATAAAAATGTGTTGTTTTAGTTTAAAACGAGCATTAAATAGCCAAAATTCAAAAAAAGGGCTTATTTTGTTTTCAAACATTAGTAAAACAACCCATAATTAAATTTTCACATGTATGAATTGACCACACATCAATATGACATGCGATGTGGTTGATATGACTCGAAGTGCGTGTTTTCAATACAAAATTGTCAATTTAGTTTAAAATGCGCATCAAATAACCAAAACTGAGATAATGATCTCAGATTGTTTTAAAGCATTAGAAAAATGATCCATAATTCATTTTTCACATTTAGGAATTTATTGAACGTCAATATGACACAAATTGGTGTTGATAACACTTGAAGTATGTGTTTTAAATACAAAAGTGTCATTTTAGATTAATACACCCATCAAATAGCCAAAATTGAGAAAAATAGATTAGATTGTTTTTGTACTTTTGAAAAATGATCCATAATTCATTTTACAAATGCAAGAATTGACCGCACATCAATCCGACACACGATGTATTCGATATGACTCAAAGTGTGTCTTTTCAATACAAAAGTGCGATTTTAGTTTAAAACATGCATCAAATAGCCCAAACTGAGAAAAAAATATCATATTATTTTCAAACTTTAGGAAAAAAATCCATAATTAATTTTTCATGTGTTGGAATTGACCTCACAAAATCCAACAAACTATGTGATTTATGTGACTTGAAGTGCATGTTTTCAATACAAAGGTGTTTTTTTAGTTTGAATCACACATCAAATATCCAAAACTAAGAAAATGAGATTGGATTGTTTTCAAACTTTAGGAAAATTATCCCTAATTTAATTTTCAAATGTAGGAATTTACCTCACATCAATCTGACATACGATGTGGTCGATATGACTCGAAATACGTGTTTTCTATATAAAAGTGTCATTTTAGTTTAAAATGCTCATCAAAGAACCAAAACCAAGGAAACAAGCACGAATTGTTTTCAAACTTTAATAAAATGTTCCATAATTAATTTTTCACATGTAGGAATTAACTACACATAAATCCAAAACATGATGTGGTTTATATGGATCGAAGTGTAAATTTTCAATACAGAAGTGTCATTTTAGTTTAAAAAGTGCATCAAATAGCTAAAACTAAGCAAACAAGCTGAGATTGTTTATCTGCTATTACTTAATTTATTTCTTTGACATTTTTATCATATATTTATTTATTTAATTTTTAGATGGATAATGATTAAAGAAGAATAAGAAATGGTGTGACAATTGAAGGATTATTCTAGAAAAGAATGTCTTCTTGAATTGGATCCCATATATAGTGCATTTTTTATCACCACTGATGAGATCGAATTCAAGAGTTCCTGCTTTTGAGAATAACAATAAATGGTGTGACATATAAGAATAAACTGTAACTCAATCTGGCACACGGTGTGCTTGGTTTGACTCAAAGTATATGTTTTTAGCTTAAACTTGACACTTTGTTTAATTTATTTCTTTATAGTATTCCAACAAGGTGTAGGTAGTTGTTGACCTATTCCCATCTCTAGAATCTTATGGTTGTGGTGTCTATGGTTCAAATCCCTCCTACAGTAGGTATTTTCCCCCCATTTTGGGGGTGGGCGGAATTATCTGCATAGTGATAGGTGGATGCTAGGTGTGAAAACTAAAAAATACAGGTGGATCATGGATTGGTCATAGATGAGATTTTTTATGTCGATTGCTGCATCAGTGACCTTCTGTGGTGGAGAAGTGGATGAGGAGTGCGGTGGAGTCGCTCCTTGGATTGGGATGGCCGATGACGATGAGTGTGATGGTGGAGCGATAGATAAGTGTGATGGTTGGTGGAGTGGAGGATGGAAGAACCGTACTATGGATTGGGATGTGTCGAAGGAAGGATGGCCAATAATGAGACAATTGGTGCAGCGAAGACCTTTTGGTCAGTTGAGCATGTAATGAACCAATCTTTTATAAATTAAATTCATCTTATGATTTAATTAAATGTCTTATTATGTAATATGTTTATAGAAAACACATGCAATTATTTGGTTTTATTATATCCTATTAGATTTAAAAGACTATTAATCATCATTACCATTGACAATATAGCTATTGAACAATGATCATATGATTAGTATAAATATAGGGTTTTAATAAATCCAATTGACACAAACAAAGGAAGTGATGACCTCAACTAGTAGGATCATTACCTATAAAGCCCATTTATCATAGCTTCTAAGGAAGATAACATCACTGGGATTTTCTCTTGACTAATCCCAATCAGAGATCCAACAACTTAAGTACGAGAAAAAAAATTATAAGAGAAGTTCAAGCTCATCGAGATCACGGCCCAAACCATGTATGTCGAACCACCCCATGAAAGTCTCACCATCACGTACCTTACCCTTAGGGATTTTTCTGGTGTATTAAATGGATATCTATCAAGACCATAAAAATATGAATATAAATATTATATTTTTAATAGAATAATGTTCATATTTTCTTCTTATCGTTACTTTATAAATGATTTTGTTTTTTATATAATAAAACGCATCTTCAATTTTTAATTGGTATTCAATTTATATTAAGACATTTATTTTGCTGATCTAATGGTTTTTTGAAATGAATAATATTTTTTAAAATATTATTATTAAATAATTTTTATTAAATATAAATTATCATATAATTTTTATGAAGTCAAATGTAATTTTTATAAGGGTTCAAAAACTATTATTATTAAAAAACCCATCATTTCTCAATAAATGTCAATTATTATTTTAAAATAAAAAATAATAATATTTAGAAAATTATTTTGATAAAATGAATATTATTTTTGGTATGAGAACTTCGAAATTATCCAATGGTTTATTTTTTATAATTTTCTGAGGTAGTTGAATTTTTAGGTAAAAATTAAATATCGTATAAATATATGTTGTGTATTATTACATCATAATGACCCAAAAGTTATGTAATAAATAATATAAACTGTATTCGTGACCAAATATATGTTTCCCATTTAAAATAACATTATTTTATGTTTATTTTATTAATTTTATAAATCCTTTATGAATCCTCCAAACCCATTAATATAGTTTATGGTTTTAAAATCATTTCTTTAAGAGTATAACTCACTTCCACATTAGAAATGGTATTATTTTCTTATTTTCGACCCTTAGTGTAAAGACCCGGAAATTTCAAGGGAATTTTTTTCTAAATTTTCTTTGGGATTTTACAATAACGCATTTTCTGACGGCGCCTGATTCCGAGGCCCGGTGTTCTCGGAATCATTTTCCGAAGTTTAGCTCGGGTACATTCAGTGAACGAACGAGCGGAAATTTCTAACTTTTGAACCGGTGCTTGGAATCAAATTCTGAGGGCACCGATGGAACCGCAGCGCCGGTATTTGCTTATGAACGCCTATTCCGGAGTTTCATTTACTCGAGAGAAGTTGATAAAAATTGTGGAAGTTAAAAATAAAAATTTAACAACAATTTTTATTTTACTCTAAGTGTTTAATCCTTTGGATGGAAGTTGGGTAACTACCCAACCTCCCTTGGGAGGTTATGAGGGTGGTGGGGCCCACACTAACCACACCCCTTCATATCCTCTAACCCCCTCAACTCACCATTAATATTTTTAACTTAAGTTAATAACTTATGACATTAATGTAGTGAGTTTAATGTGAGTTTTTGAAATTCAAACACTTGAATTTCAAAAGCCATGTTGAGTTAATAAATTAAGTGTGGCTTAATTTATTTTGGGTTAGTTACTTTGTTTTTGGAGAGGACTTGGGGGAAAAAGAAGGTAATGAGCTTAGAGATCATCTTCTTCATCTTCGACGAAGAATGCGAAGAACGAACGATTCCCAACGAAGAACGCAGAGCCCTCGAAGACCATTTACCGAGATGCCATACCCATGACGCGCCACCCTTCATTCTTCTTCCCACGTCAAAGGAAGGGAGACGACGTTCCATCTCGGACAATCTCCGTCAACGTCTTCGAATCCTCGCTTTGCGACACCGACGTTCGTCATCTCTTTTATCAAGGTAGGGGGTTTACGTGATTTTTCCTTACGTGATTCTCTTCCGTCTTTTATCCGCGATATTTGGACCGCATGATATCAGTTAACGGGAGGAGGCCGGACTGCACAAACACGGCCGTCCCCCTCCCTTTTTGTTTTTCTTGTTGTTGCGGATCGAATGAAATTGACACGGTGCCGTCTCACAGCGCGGGATCGAGCGGCAAGAATGTGCGACGTCGTCACGCCGCGCATTCAAATTTTAAACTCTCGTGCGTGGGTATTTTGATTGCAAGGTGTTCGTATAATTTATTTTGGATAAATTATACCCTCGTCAATGATTAAATCATGTGTTTATTATTTTCCAATTGACAACACCTAACACGGAGGGCGCGGGCCGAACAAACATGGCCCGACAACCCTCCGCAGCTTGTTTATCGATGTGTGGATCGACAGACGACGATGAAGCAGGCCGCTATGGCATTTGAATCCCTTCGTAGTGAAGGGTCGAGTCCCGAGAGGACCGTTGGCGAAGACGGAAGGAGAAACGGACCACCGGAGCGCGTCCGGTGGTCCGCGGAAGGCGGTGGCGGCGCGCCACGCCGGCGACCGGCGGCGGCAGCGCGCCGCCGGAAAGTTGGCACCGGCGGTTTGTCGCCGGCTTCAATTAGCGGCGGGGGGGGGGGGGGGGGGGAGCCGCGCACCCCGCCCGCGGCTTCCGCGCGGCCGCGCTGGCCGAGCCGCGGCGGGCCGGTCGGGCGGGACCGAGCCGGCCGGGCCGGGCCGCGCCGGCCGGGCCCAACCGGGTCGGGTCAACCCGGTTCGGGCCGACCCAGGGGGGGTCGGGCCGGGTCGGTCCGGGCCCAGACCCCCCGTTTCCGGACCTTTTCGGTCTTTTGCTCATAACTTGAGCTAAGGACCTCCGATCGACGCACCGTCAACGGCGATGCGATCCTTAGACAGAGACGGTCGTTTTGACATATCGCACTCAAGGTTTCTGAATACTTTGGGTTCGGCCGGGTTGGTTCGTGCACGGAACCAACCGGGCCCTCGGAGCGGAAATGCTTATATCTTGAGCTCCGGACGTCCGATTGACGTGCCGTCGACTTTTTTGGATTCCTCTAAGTGAGACGGATCTTTTGGCTTACTCCGATCGAGGTTTGAATGTCGTCGGAGTGCTGTCGGGTTGGTTCGCTCACGAAACCAACCGGGCCCCTAGAACAAAAAAGCCAATAACTCACGGACCGGGCGTCCGATTGACGCGTCGTATGTCTCATTGAATTCCTCTTGATGAGAAGGAACTTTTGGCATACTTCGCCTGAGTTTTGGATGCAGTTGGATAGTGTCCGGGTTGGATTGCACCCGAAATCCAACCGGGCCCTTGGAACGGAAAAGCTGTTATCTTTCAGACCAGACATCCGTTTGACGAACCGTCAGCGGCGTTGGTGATCACGTTGAGAAACGGTACCTATGAGTATACCCTATGAGAGTTAGGGGTACAGTTGAGATACCGCCAGGTTGGTTCGCTCACGAAACCAATCGGGCCCCTGGGACGAAAAGACTAATAACTCACAGACCGGGCGTCCGATTGACGCGCCGTCAGTTACGTTGAGACCCCTATGACGAGGAGGTCCTTTGAGATACTTCTTTGTGGGACTTTGAGATACTTGAAGTATCGACCTGTAGCTCGTGGAGCAGACCCTCTCAGAGACGAGCGTGCGGAGTACGGAGACCGTGTAGCCGACTGAGACCTGACGACTGCTTGACCGACTCGACTTGGAGTGAGTCGACTAACCCAGTGGACGGAGCACTACTTTGTTTGGGTGCAGACCCATGGCGGACGGAGCACTACCTATGTGACAGTGCAGACCCGCGGTACTCATCCGGAGAGTACCTCAGCAGGCTACTAGGGGGTGTGCACTACTGTGTTTGGGTGACATACCCCGGTGGGAAGCACTACTGTGTTTGGGTGGCTGACCCGCAGTACTCAACAGGAGGAGTACCTCAGTAGTCTTAGGTTAGTGAGCAGTACCTCGGAGTCGTGACAGGACCACTGTACACTCCAGAGACGGGGCTCTTCAGCAGTTACGGTTTTGATAATGAAAATCCTGGTTTGAGCTGAGACTTTTGACCCTTGGGTTTACCTCATGATTGTGATGGGTCACTTGATAACTTAGGTATATGTATGGGCATATACCTGGGTAGTGGTTATCTGTTGATTTCATAATCCTTGTGATTGAGATGGGTTACTTGATAACTTAGGTATATGTATGGGCATATACCTAAGTAGAGGTTATCTGTTGAGATCTTCTTTGTGGTTATCCTTGTTGGTTTTAGTGATACCTTGAGGGTCTCGGGGTACCTACTGAGTATCATTATACTCACCCCTGCACGGGCTATGCCCGCACCTCGTTGTGTTGGTTGCAGACGACGGCAGTGCTGACGGAGGCCGAATGTTCGAGGACTGGACGGTACCCAGAGGTGGACTACACGACAAGTCAGTATCCGGAGGTGGAATTCACGACGAGAAGACACACGGAGGAGGTTGACGGGCGAGAGTGTTGTGGAGGCTATCTGTACCTACCCTTCAGGTAGGATCCGTGGTGGACGGTCCAGGAGTTGCGGCGCCATCTGTACCTACCCTTCAGGTAGGATCTGAGGAGGATGACCCAGGAGCTGTTTCCTTTCTTCCAGCTGTTGTATTTTTCTATTGTACTTTGTTCAGTTGTAGTTGTACTTTCATTTGGGTTTGTATTCTGGCCCATTTACCTTTCATCACTTTCTCTTTGTACTTAGTGTTTTACTTTCGCTTGTACTCTGTAGTGTTTTTTTTACTTTTATAAAGGCAATGTCTTCCCAGTTATCGGAATTTACGCCTTTGGTGCTAGTCGCCAGCCTCTGGCCTATGGAAGGTGGGCTTGGGGTAGTCACGGCACGGGCCCCGAGGACGGTTCGTGATACTTAGACTCATAAAATAATGAAAAACACTCCTATTTGGAAGAAACCATGGGCAAAACCCATTGTAAGATTTGTTTTTTTGGTTATTTTATTATAGAGTCCAAAACCTATGTTTGAGAAATAATAAATAAATTCCCACTCATTTTCTATATAAACCCACCCAAAATACAATTTCTCATCACTCAAAATACTTGTATCATTTCCTTACCTTTCCCTCCCATCTCTATATTCCTCCCTAGGTTCCCCAAAGCTCTCAATAAGCTCCTTCCAAGCATTTGGAGTCACACATTCAAGTAAGGGATCCTCTCATGCCCCTCTTTATTCAAGTTTCTTCATTATCTTATGCCTTCTATTTCCAATTCCTAATGTTGGGATATGTTTTCCATGTATCTATTATTTTACATTTTATGTGTAAATTATTATCGATTCTTTTCTCTCTCATCAACCCATTTTATGAATCTTTATGTGACGTCGTTAGGCTGCCGAAATTTCACTGCAATTTTCCATCCCAAAACAATTATGTAGTGAATACCATACCCATTTACTATCAAGATTTTTCACCTTTATGAGATTATATTTATTTATTGGGGACATAAATGTAATTATTACACACTCATTAATCATGGAATAAAATATGATGATGAATTAATCCATATTGTATGATCTATGTGGAACACTTAAGCATGAGAATGAAATAAATGTGATGGGTGCGCCCTAAATTATATAATGCTCCAATTCATGGAGTAATGTTTAGTCTCATGAGACATCATTCTAGGATAGGGAGTAAACCTAATTCTTACATGGGACTTTTTCCATCATGATTTCTTAGCGGTAATCTTTGACCTATGTTTATGATGCATTGTTTTAAGTTGTTGTCACATTTCCCATGTTGCCTTTATGTTATCATGCTATATCACATCTTATTATTCATGTTTAAGATTATCACCACTTTTATTCCCCATTTATATTCCTAATATCTAACATTTATTAATATTTTCATGTTATTTCATTTCTATTCCCTTATTGGGCTTTATATCTCACTTGTTTCTTATGTATGTCCTCAAGTTATCCCATGATGTTTTAAGAGTGAGCATGTTAAGGAAGTTTTAAATAAAGATGATGTTTTTCCTATTTGAATTTGTATGTAATGTAACTAATTACCAAATCCACTATAATTATCAATATTTTGGGTTGTATTCATTGTAATCTTATATAATAAATCATGAATTAATTATTAATAAATATAAGGGTTGTCATAGTTGGTAACAAATGAAAAGTTTTTTAATTTTTCGGATTAGGATTAGAAAACTCTAGTGAAATCCATAGGGATAAGATTAAGTATAAGAAAACATACTTAAATTTTTTTAAGTATAGATTAAGTGGTTTATCAATAAAATACATCTTTGTCTGAATACTACAATTGGATGTAGATCTGGCACAAATGTACATAGAGGTAAAACCCGAAAACACTGTGTCGAACTAGACTCGACCAGGAACTGGTGCACAACAATGGGCCTTGCTACACACCTAGTTCGACACTCCCAAGGTATATGATTTGGTAAATTCATAATCTCATTGTGAACCATTAATGGAAAAAAATACCCATAAGAATATATGTTAGTAAATAGATCATTGATAACATAGATTGAAGACTTAAAATTATTAAGTGAAGTAAATAAATGTAATTTATATGTTATCTATTTAATTTCATTTTATTGTTGTTTATGTGTTTAATAGTTCAAAAATAATCATCCCTAATTTTCCCTTTATTTTATCCAATGGCTATAAATATGAGGAATTGGGTAAATAATCAATGCAATGAACAATGTGATGATTGTCCCAATGATATGCCCAACTCGATGGGAGCGAGAATCGCAAACTTTGTGACAATACTCTATTAGCTAAATTAGGTTTTTGAATAGAAACCTGGATCAATAGGAGCACTCAAAAACCCCTAAGAAATAACAAGATGCAATTTAGAGCTTTATGAGACAAAGACCTCCATCTTTCAATGGATTATCTGATCCCTTAATCATATAATAATGGATCAACTCCATTGATAAGGTCTTCTCCATCCATAAATGTTATAAGAAAGAGAAGGTTCTATTTGGTTGTTTATCATATAGAGGTATAAACTAATCAGCGTTAGAAATTGATCAATAATACGAAGCTTGAGGAAGATATTGAAGTGATGGGGTGGAAGGAATTCTGAAAAATGTTTTTTGATAAATATTTTCCTTGCACTCTCTAACTTTAAATGGAAAGATATTTCCATTCCCTCAAGAAAAAATATGATGAATCTATCAGGGAATATAAGGATAAATTCACAATACTTTCATGATACACCTATGAATTTATCATTAACCCCAAATATAAGGTTTACCACTTCTTTGGTGGGCTAAAATCTAGTCTAAAAAATCCATAGTGATATGAGACTTTGATAGCTATGAGGAAATTGTATGATGGGCCCTCAAAGTTAATATGGAGATAGATGAATATCAAGGATATCATGAGGATAAAAAGTGAAAATTGGAGTTTAATTCTGGTGGTCTGATGGATAAATCTAAATGTGCCAAGAAATTTCAACATCCCACTTTTCAAAGTTGCATAAAGAAGCACCCCAAAAATTTCCTAAGCGGATGATGAAATGCTTTAGGTGTAGGAAGGAAGGGAACCTAGATAGTGATTACCTATAGGAGAAACCCACCAATTCGATATAGGAAAGGAATTCTCTAGTCAACCCTCAATGCATTTTTCATTTCTTCAACTACAAGCAACTAGGACACTTTATAAACCAATACACTAAGGAAAGGGTTTTCAAAGACAAACAAAAACCTCCAAGTATACAAGGTTGATCTTTTTCCATCACAACCACTGAGGTGAATTTTGACAATGAAGTGGTGATTTATACACTAGTTATTTATTAAATAATAGAGAATGTAATTTTTGATTCTTGTTCAATGCATTACTTCATATCACAAAAGTTTAGTATAACTATTCAAACACCACCATAAAGTATGAAAGTAGATTTTTCTATGAAAATAAAAAAATGGGAAAATTATTTCATCCTGAGTATATAAATCCTCCCCTATTAAAATTTTTGGTTTAAACTTCCTAGAAAACCTTTTTATACTCCCTTTGGTGGAATTTGATGCAATTCTGGGTATGGATTGGTTTTCCCTGTATAGATCCAACATAAATTTCCATGAGAAGGAAATCACTCTCTGTATCATGAGTCAGCCCCTGATTTTGTAAAATTGAAAATAAGAGGATGAATATTATTTAGCACAAACATATTAATCATGGATATTATTTCCCTATGAGAAAGTGTTTCTTTCTCAAATTATTGAGTCTAATTAAAGATCATCCTTGAAGACAAACCCATTATGAGGGAATACACTGATTTGTTTCCCAAAGAATTGATTGGTCTTCCTCCTAGATGAGAGGTTTAATTTTCAATCGAACTTATACCTGGGTTATTACCATTATCCAAGAATTTGTTTAGAATGGATGTTGTGTAACTTTAGGATATGAATAAACAACTATATGAGAATCTAGATAAAGGGTTTATATGCCCAAGTGCTTAACCTTGGGTTGCACCAGTCCTCTTTTTCAAGAATAATGATGGGTCAATGCACCTTTGCATTGATTATTGTGAGCTTAGAAAGATCATGATAAAGAAAAATTATCATATTCCATGGATTGATGACTTTTTTGATCATCTATATGGTGTACAATACTTATCCAAGGTGGATCTTCAGTCAGGATATTACCAATTTAGGGTGAAAGAGGATATCCCCAAGACTTCTTTTCATACAAGATATGGGAACTATGAGTTCAAAGTAATTCCATTTGGACTCAATAATTCTCTAATAATCTTCTTGGACTTTATGAATAGATTATTTAGATATTACATCTAAAAAATATTTCAAAGTGTTTATAGATTATATTCTAATATACTCCAAAATAAAGGAGTATTGTGAGGAGCATCTAAGCACTGTGATAAAGACACAGTGAAAGGAGAAGATTTATAAAAATTATATAAAATGTGATTTCTGGTTAAAGGATGTCTCATTCTTAGGGCATGTCATCATAAGAAATGGGATATCTATCGACCCTTTAAAGACAGAATAAATTGAAGGATGTTTGAGGCTAACATCTATGACATATATCTGTAGTTTCCTTGGGTTAGTTGGGTACTATAGTCAATTTGTAATAAATTTCTCATGATTTTCAAACCCTCTAACCAAGATAAATTGGAAGGGAGTAAAGTTTTATTGGAATTATAAATGTGAAGAGAGCTTCAAGGATTTGAAAAGGAGGCTTATCACTGCACCTATACTCACACTACCTCCAAGTGGATAACTTTTCATGGTATTCAGTGATGCTTCAAAGAAGGGTTTGGGATATGTGTTAATGAAAAATGAAAAACTAATAGTCTATGCTTAAAGGAAGTTAAAGGTTCATGAACTAAACTACCCAATGCATGATCTAGAGTTGGATGTAGTGATCTTATCTTTGAAAATATGGTGGCATGATCTCTTTGAAGAGAAGTTTGAAATATATATGGATCATAAAAACCTAAATTATATATTCACACAAAAATATATGACTATGCGCTAATGAAGATGGTTAGAGATGATCAAGGACTATGACTATTCAATTCACTACCATCCTGGGAAAGAGAATAATGTTGAAGATGCTCTAAGTAGAAAGGATCAATCAATTCTATCATTGATGGGTGTTAATAGGGGTATGATCTTCTTAGATTTGAAAAGGATGGGAATGGAAATCATAGAGGAAGAAACATCATAAATCCTTTCACAAATGATTGATCAACCATCCCTTTTGAAGAGGATAAAGGATTATAAAAGTGATGATATAGGAATTTAGAAGAAAATGAAAACTATAAAAAAGGGAAATCCTCAGAGGTTAATGTTAATGAGGAAGGTTTTCTAATATTTGGGTCACAACTATGTGTACCATCAAATCTCGAGTTAAAGGAGTTGTTGGATGATGCACATAGCTCAACCTCCTCCATCCATCCTAAAATCACAAATATATTTTGAGATCTCTAATAGCACAATTTTTTAGATAATATGAAGAAGGAGATCGTAGAATATATATCAATATGTCTTATAAGTCATCAAGTGAATGTAAAAAGGAAAAAAATCCATGGGGATGATGCAATCATTACCCATACTAATATAGAAAAGGGAAAACATCACCATGAAATTTTTCACTGGTATTACAAAGAAAAAAAGAGGAAATAATTCTATATGTGTTTTTTTGGACCATATTATATAGATTGTACACTTCATTATGATTTTAGAGGATTTCTCACTCAATCATATTGTAAGAATATACAATAGAGAAGTGGTGAAGCTACATGGAACACCGATATCAATTGTATCTGATCAAGATCCAAGATTTACTCTAAGTTCTGGAAGATTATCCAACATGATCTAAGTACTGATTTGAACTTCATCATGGCTTCTCACCCTCAAACTGATGTCCAATTTCAGCAGACTACCCACATACTCGAGGACATATTGAGAGCATGCTCAAATTACTTCAAAGGAGAAGAGTATTAACATCTTCCTATGGTCATGTTCTCATACAATAACAATTTCCACTAAATAATCCAAATTGATTCATATGAAGCCCTTTATGGGAAGAGGTGTAGAACACCTACATGTTGGGATGAAGTTGGGGAATTAAAACTACTAGGTCTTGAAATGGTTAAGGAAATAGTGGAAAATGTTAATACAATTCATCATCACATCAAGGCTGCTTAGAGTTGAAAAAATATCGATTCTAACAATTGTTGAAGATTCCTATAGTATGATGTTGGAGACATGGTATTCCTCTATATATCTCCATGGAATAAGTTCATGAGATTTGGGAAGAAGGGAAATTTTAGTCCAAGATACATCAGTCCCTTTAATATCATTGATCACATCGGAGTGTTGATCTATCGAATAGACTCCCATTTAACCTATCTCAATACATGATGTATTCCATGTATCCCTCTTAAATAAGTACATACTAGACCCCTCACATTTACTCAATCCATAAGTAGTACCATTGAAGAATAATCATTCCAAGGAAGAGCGGTCAGTGAAAATCTTAGATCATAGAGACATAGTTCTATGGAATAAGACAATACACCTGTTCAAAGTGTTGTGGAGAAGCCACAAGATTGAAGAAGAAAAATGGGAACTGGAGGAGGTGATGAAACCAAATTACCCTCATCTATTTATTGTGGGAAATGAAACATTTTTAGGGTGACATTTCTAAAGGGGGAAGATTGTAACTACCCTAATTTTTATAAATAAAATTCCCCTTATGATTTAATTAAATGTACTATATGTAGTATGATTATAGAAAAAACATTCACATATTTGGTTTTATTATATCCTATTGGATTTAAAATAATTTTAAGAATCATTACCATTGATAATACATCCATTTAAAAGTGATCATATGATTAGTGTAAATATAGGTTTTTGATAAATCCAATTGACATAGAAAAAGGAAGTGATGGCCTCAACCGGTAGGTTCTTACACTATAAAGCTCATTTATTAGATCTTCTAATGGAGATAATATCACTAGGACTTTCTCTTTACCAATACCAAGATGAGGTACAATAACTTAATCATGGATGAAACTATTTACAGGAGGATTTCAATCTCATCAAGATCACAACCCAAACCATGTACGCTGAACCACCCCATGAAAGTCTCACCATCGTGCACCTTGACCTTAGGACGTTTTTAGGTGTATTAAAGGGATATGTATCAAGACCATTATAATATGAATATGTATATTTTATTTTAAATAGAATAATGTTCATATTTTCTTCTTCTTGTTACTTTATAAATGATTTTGATTTTATTTAATAAAGCACAAATTGTATTTTTAATTGGTATTTAATTTAAATTAAGATGTTTATTTTGATGAATTAATGATTTTTTAAAATAAATAATATTTTTTATAAAATATTATTATTAAATAATTTTTATTAAATATATTTATGATCATATAATTTTTATGAAATCAAATATAATTTTTATAAGGGTTCGTAAACTTTTATTGTCAAATAATCCAAAATTTCTCAATAAATGTCGATTCTTATTTTAAAAGTGAAAATACACATATTTAGAAAATTATTTTGATAAAATTAATATTATTTTTTAGTATTATAGTATTGAAATTATCTAATAGTGAATTTTTCATAATTTTCTGAGACAGCCAAATTTTGGGGTAAAATATTGAATACCATATAAATATACAATACATATTATGACATCATAATGAACCAAAAGTGATGTAATAAATATTATAAATGGTATCCATGACCAAATATATGTTTTACATTTAAAATAATTTTATTTTATGTTTATTTGAATACTTTTATAAAGCCTTTATGAATCCTCCAAAACCATTAATATATTTTAAGGTTTTAAAATCATTTCATTAAGAGTATGACTCACTTCCACATCATAAAGGATATTATTTTATTAATTTCAGACCCTTTACTCATTAAATAATGAAAAAAACTCCCATTTGGCCTAAACCATGGGTAAAAACCATGTTAAGGTATGTGGTTTTGGCTATTTCATTATATAGAGTCCAAAACCTATGTTTGAGAAATAATAAAGAAATCCCCACTCATTTTCTATATAAACCCATCCAATCTCCCATTTATCTTTACTCAAAATCCTTTTATCACATCCTTACTCTTCCCTCCCCTCTATAGAGTCCTCCTAATGGGCTCCAAATATCTCAAGAAGCTCATCCCAAGCATTTGGAGTCACACACTCAAGTAAGGAATCCTCTCCTTCTCCTATTTATTCAAGTTTCTTTTTTGTATTATGCCTTATATTTATAATTACTAATGCTGGGATATGTTTTTACATTTATATATTACTGTCTATTTGATTTATAAATAATTAGATACCTATTTCTCTCTCATCAACCCATTTTATGAATCTTTAAGTGACGTCGTTATGCTGCCGAAATTTCACTGCGATTTTTCATGCCAAAACAATTGTGTAGTGAATACCATACCCATTTATTATGAACTTATACTTATTTTTAGGGACTTAAATGTACTTATTTAATAATAATTTATCTTGGAATAAAATATTATCATGATTTAATCCATGTTTTATGATATATGTGGAACACTTAAGCATGAGAATAAAATGAAAGTGACAGGTGCGCTCAGAATTATATAGCACTTCAATGAATTGGGTAATGTTTTGTCTCATGAGACTTCATGTTAGGAAAGAGAGTAAAACTAATTCCTTTATGTTAATTCTTCCATCATGATTTCTTATCAGTTAGACTTGACCTATGTTTATGATACATTGTTTTAAGTTGTTGTCACATTTCCCATATTGCCATTAAGTTATCATGTTATATCATGTATTATTATTCATGTTTATGATTCTCACCCCTTTTATAACCTATTGATTTTCCTATTGTATAACATGTATTAATATCTTCAGGTTATTCAAATATTTATTCCCTTACTGGTATTTATATCTCACCCATTTTCTATGTATGTCTCCAAGTTATCCCATGCAGTTTTAAGTGCGAGCATATTAAGGAATTTTTCAATAAAGATGACGTTTTTCCTGTTTTAAGTTGGTATGTAATGTACCTAATTCCCAAAGACACTATACTTATTGATCATTCAGGTTTTATTAAGTTTAATCTTATGTAATAAATCATGTATTAATGTGTAATAAATAGAAAGGTTGTCATAGATCGGCAAGAAATGAAAAAAGCAGAGCAGATACAGCTGATTTCCTATGCACGGTTGTGTTGTATTAATAATGGGTCAGGCCATATTATCAGATTCATACCCACTAAACCTATGGTCCATGTACTAAACAAATAAGGCTTTATGGGTCGGCTATCCCCTTGGGGGGATATGGTCTTCCTTTCTGGCATGTGTGTGGTGTGTGTGTGTGTGTTTGAATGTAATTGTACCCCTAAGAACCTAATATATATTTATTTATTTATATTATTGCTAACATAAAAATTATTTTCTTATATAGATTCATTATTTTGTTTGAGTTGGGATGGTTTTTTCAGCCACTAATAGCTTGATCGGGGGTCGGGGCCAAAGAAAAAGGAACATTGATGTTTTTGAATTTTTGTGATAATTTGTACTTACTCATGTAATTGTACAAAGAAATGTTTGAAATGTTTATAATATAGTATGTTTTTATTTTATTTTTGTTGTAAATTTTATTTCAATTAAATTTTGTATTTTCTTGTATATTTCCCCATGTATATGATGTTTTTGTTGCTATAGTGTGTTGTAATTTTAACTACACACTGCATTAGTATGCCTCTTTATCAACACTAAATAAAAATGATGACAAATGGGGTCATTTATCAATGCTTTTTTAGGGTTGATAAAGTGTACCTTTATCACCACTTTTCTAGAACTGATAAAAGACTAGGGTTTTTAATCACACTTCAATTGTCAATGCTTTTTTTATGCTGACAAAGGCTTATTTAGCACTGTTAAAGGCCTTTATTTGTAATATTGAATACTATAAAAGTAACTTTTAAAAGTTCTAAAAAAACCTTTATTAGCACTCAGAAATAATTGTTGATCTAAACACTGTTAAAAGGGTGTCCCTTTTATCAGTTCTAACAAAAGAGCGAATAAAGTCCCCTTTTATCAGCGCTAAAGAAAGCACTCATAAAAGTAAAAAAATTATTTCTTTTTGTAAATTTGGAGGGGGAGACCCCCCTCCATATCAGTACTTGATTAACATTTTTATAGCCATCCCCCTACCCTTTTAGTTGCACTATATTCCCCTATCCACATATATCAGTGCTAGAGAACCTGTTGCCCACCCCCACGCCCTACCTTCACTTGGTTTCAAACCATAGACCTCCCCCTCACGGATCAGCTCCTTTACCACTCTTCTATATGGTTTTTTTCTCTATTTTCTTATATATCTATTGATTTATATATATTTCGTTACATTTTTTATCTGTTTGTTTATATATATATATATAATTATTTTTAAATACATTTATAAAATAAGTTTTGTGTGTGTGTTTATAAATACATACATACAAACATATATTTATTTATATATGTGTGTGTTTCTATAAATATAATTATACATATTTATATTTATTTACATATATTATATATTAATATGTATATACATATATTAGAATATATAGAAAAATATAACTCTATTTGTTAATGCACACATACATAAATATATTTATATACATATAAACATTATATTTACATTGTATAGGTATATATAAATATTCATACATTTTTAATTTAAATAAAATAGATATTATTTTCATTTAGATATGGTTTATATATTTAGAAAGATATTTTATATGTAAATATGTTTACATGTTTATTTATAAAATTAAATTTTTATGTGTAAATATATAAAAATATGTATATATGTTTATATATTTAATTATAAATAATAGTACAATGTGAAAAATGATAAAATTTTATCATCATAGTATCCATATGAGTGTGATACTTGATAATAAATTGAGTCGCCACCAAAAAAAGAGAATAAGACTCCCTTAAACGAGGATGAAATTCCATAAAATATTAAAAATTGGGGGTACCCCGATAATAAAATTATTTTTTAAGGCATTATGGGCCTTTTTCACAGCAAAAAATGATGATCGGGGTTCCCTTGGGTCACCATGATGTAGATCTTTTCACAAGTTTCGATTTGATATGTGGTAGAGCTCAAACAGATACCTAGATAAAAAATTATGGTTGTTTGAAGTTTGAGTCACATTTTAAACTTATTGTAGTTTTTTTATTAATTTATTGAATTTTTTTATCTTCAACTTGTTATTAAATGTTTATAACTCAATAATAATTAACAAATTGATAATTTTAGTTATTTTATAAACAATATTCCACTAAATATCTTATATATTAAGTGTGATTATATATTTCCTATTTATAAATAAAAATTTATAAAATATATTATATTTATATAAATATAAATGTATGTATATATTAACATGTGATTTTTAATAATATTTTTTTTATGAAATATACTTGTTATCAATGCTAAAAATAATCATTTTAGCGCATATAAATGTACCCTTTATCGGTGCTAAAAAAATTAGTCACATAGTGGGTACTTTTATCAGCACTTTTTTTAGTGCGGATAATGTGTAGCACTAACACTACTATACTTATTCCCTTTAACAACATAAAAAAATGGATTTTAACAGTTCTAAAAAAGTTTTGTTAATTGTAGCGATGATAAAGGGGGTCCTTTATCTATGCTAAAAAATCACTGATAAAGGCATAACTGGCTGTAATGTGTTGTTAATATAACAGAACACCTAGAAAAAACTTGAAAACCTATAATTTCAAACAATGATATGCACATTTAATGTGACACCCAGAATACAAAAATGTCCACCCATGGTATATACAAAAAAAACAATTCAATATTCATTTCAAATAATTTTTTATATAATTACATATACAATTATCCAACAAAAATTTAAAAATAATAATGTTTCAACTTTTGACACTCGTGATCCCCTCTCAAAAATTTCTTCCCATGGTACAAGTTTCAAAACAAATCATCTCAACCCGAGCAAAAGATTCTGCCTATATAAGAAAAGAAATATTATGTTAGTAATACTATAATGAAATAAATTAAACATTAATATGAAAGAGAAAATTAATAAAATGTTAATATTTAATAGAAAAGACACATTTGGAGTTATACCAGTCACATCGTGCATCCTATTAAGGTGGGGTTGATTCCTACACATCTAAAATGGTTCATGGATCGTTTTCCTAAAATATCAAAACAATATGAATACGTTTTCTCAGTTTTGAATATGTCACTTGTTCTTTTACTAAAATTAATGTAAATTTTAAATAATGACACATTTGGAGTTATACCAGTCACACCGTGTGTCAAATTGAGGTGTGGATAATTCTTACCTATCATAAATTACTGATGGATCATTTTCCTAAAGTAACAAAATAGTCTGAATATGTTTTCTTGGTTTTCAGTATGTCAGTTGTGTTATTAACTAAAATATCATTTAAAACTAGAAACATGAATTATGGTTCATACCGGTCATATCGTGCATTGGTTTTATTTTATACTATTTCATACACATCACAAATGAATTATGAATTTATTTCCTAAATTATCAAGAAAATCGGTGCGTGCTTTCTTGGTTTTCAATTAGTGACACATTTTGAACTTAAATGTCAATTTTAACCTAATAAAGGATACTTTTAGTCATACTAGTCACATTGTATGTCGGATTGAGGTGTTTTTTATTCCTACACATCAAAAATTACTCATGGATCATTGTCCTAATATATTGAAATAGTATGAATGTGTTTTCATAGTTTTCAGTATGTAAATTTTTCTTTTTACTAATAGTAATATCAATTTTAAATAAAAATAAACACTTTGAGTTATATAGGCCACACCGTGCATCTTATTGAGGTGTGGTTGATTCCTACAAATCACAAATGACTGATAGATCAGTGTCCTAAAATATCAAGAAAAATATGAATCAGTTTTCTCATTTTTAATATTTCACTTGTGGTTTTAACTTAAATTAATGTCAAATTTAAATAAAAAGATATTATTGGGGTCATACCGGTCACACCGTGCATCTTATTGAGGTTAGGTTGACTCTTAAATTTCATAAATGAGTCATGGATCGTTTCCAAAAATATCAAAATAATCATAATGTGTTTTATTAGTTTTCAGTATGTCACTTATTCTTTTTTACTTAAATTGATTTCAATTTAAAATAAAAAGACATACTTTGAGTGATATCGATCACACCATGCGTAAAATTGAGGTGTGAATGATTCCTACCTATCACAAATTACAAATGGATCATTTTTCTAAAGTATAAAAACAATCTGAATATGTTTTCTCTATTTTCAGTATGTTGTTTGTGTTTTTTTACTAAAATGTCATTTCAAACTAGAAACATGCATTATGAGTCATACTAGTTGCATTGTGATTTATTTTGATATGATAATGCTTAATACATGTCACAAATGACTTATGAATCACTATCCTAAATTATCAATACAATCAAAGCATTTTTTCTTGTTTTTCAGTGAGTGACATGTTTTGAACTAAAATGTCAATTTTAAACTGATAACGGACACTTTTAGTCATATTAGTCTCACCATGCATCGTATTGGGGTTTGGTTTGATTCCTACACATCAAAAATGACTCATGGATCATTTTCCTAAAGTATCAAAATAGTCTAAATGTGTTTTCTTGGTTTTCAGCATGTCACTTGCTTTTTTTACTAAAAGTAATATCAATTTTAAGTAAAATGCCACACTTTGAGTTATACCATCCATGACGTGCATCGTATTGAGGTGAAGATAATTACTACACATCACAAATGACTAATAGATCATTATCATAAAATATTAAAATAATATGAATGTGTTTTCTCAGTTTTTAGTATGTCACTTGTTGTTTTTACTTAAATTAATGTCAATTTTAAATAAAAAGACACACGTGGAGTCATACCAGTCATACCGTGTGTAGTATTGAGGTTTTATTTACTCCTACACATCAAAAATGACTCATGGATCATTTACATAAAATATAAAAATAATCTGAATGCATTTCCTCGGTTTTCAGTATGTCACTTGTTCTTTTTACTTAAATTGATGTCAATTTTAAATAAAAAGATACACTTTGAGTGATACCAGTTAAACCGTGTGTTATATTTATATGTAGCTAATTCTTACCTATCAAAAATTACTAATGGATCATTTTCCTAAATTATCAAAACAATATGAATGTTTTTTCTCAGTTTTCAATATGTCGGGTGTGTTTTTTTACTAAAATGTCATTTCAAACTAGAAACATGCATTATGAGTCATAAAAGTCGTATCATGAATTAGTTTTATGTGAGACTACATCATACATGTCACAAATGACTTATGAATTATTTTCCTAAATTATCAAGACAATCAGATCATGTTTTCTTGGTTTTCAGTGAGTGACATGTTTTGAACTAAAATGTCAATTTTAAACTAATAACTGGAAATTTTAGTCATATCGGTTACACCGTGTGTCAGATTGAGATTTTGTTGATTAATAAACATAAAAAATAACTCATGGATCATTTTACTAATGTATCAAAATAATAAAAATGTTTTTTTTATCATTTTATAATATGTCACTTTTTATTTTTACTTAAATTAATGTCAATTTTAAATAAAAAGAGACACTTTGAGTTATACCGTCCACACCATGCATCTTATTGAGGTGAATATGATTCCAACATGTCAAAAATTACTAATAGATCATTTTCCAAAAATATAAAAACAATCCAAATGTATTTGATCAATTTTCAGTATGTCACTTGTTGTTTTTACTTAAATTAATATCAATTTTAAATAAAAAGACACACTTGGAGTCATACCGATCACACCATGCATCGTATTGAGGTGTGGTTGACTCCTACACATCAAAAATGACTCATTGATCATTTTTCTAAAATGTTAGAACAATCTGAATGCATTTTCATAGTTTTTCAGTATATTGCTTGTTCTTTTTTACTTAAATCGAAGTCTTTTTTAAATAAAAAGACACACTTTGAGTGATACTAGTCACACCATGCATCAGATTGAGATGTGGTTGATTCCTACCTATCATAAATTACTTATGGATCATTTTACTAAAGTATAAAAACAATCTGAATATTTTTTCTCGATTTTCAATATGTTGGTTGTGTTTTATTTACTAAAATGTCATTTCAAACTGGAAACACATATTATGAGTCATACCGGTCGCATCGTGTGTCAGTTGGATGCAATAATTCTTCATACACATATAAAATGACTTATTAATCTTTTTCATCAATTATAAGGATGATAAGAGTGCATTTTCTTGGTTTTTAGTGAGTGACATGTTTTGAACTAAAATTTCAATTTTAAACTGATAATGGACACTTTTAGTCATACCAGTCACACCATATGACATATTGATGTTTGGTTGATTCTTACATGTCACAAATGACTCATGGATCATTTTCTTAAAGTATCAAAATATTATGAATGTGTTTTCTTAGTTTTCAATATGTCACTTGTTGTTTTTACTAAAAGAAATATCAATTTTAAATAAAAAAACACACATTGAGTGATATCGGTCACTTGTTATTTTTTCTCAGTTTTGAGTAGGTCGGTTGCTCTGATACCAACTATATTGACCCAGATATTTTGTACATATATATCAAATATTAGTATATTAATATTCCTTACATAAAATAATGATTCATGCCAGAATATTTTAGGTCTAGTGCTTTTGGAAACATAAAAACATAAATAACTTGTTTATACGAGTCTCTCATTAAGTTATTATTTACTAGAAACATTTTTAGACATATCATTTCTAAAACCATTCTTAATAACCTAAGGCTGTGAAAAATAATAAAGGGTGATCATGGATGCTCAATAAGTGTAAACAATAGAGATATCAAGTATCATATAAGGATAACATGAGCATAAAGATGTTACCATGCTTTCCATTTTCTTTCTTTGTTGAAATGAAAATAATTCATTTTCTACATTTATCACTTTTCGTCAAGTTCCATGCACTGCCTTTGAAGGAAAGTGATAAATGGTGACAATGTAGGGGTGATAAGGTTTTGAGGGAGAATAAGTCTGTGGAAGAAATTGTCTACATGAGTAGTCAAATATTTGATTTAGATTATATTAATTCAGTAGAGAACATATAATATTATGAGGTAAAACATGGTATATTAAAAAAACTTTACCTTCTCATTGAATTTTTAGTTGTAACCTCAAATTCTAATCTCTCATGAGAATGATAAATTTCAAACGAACCGCCTCAACTCGAATAAAGGAATCCAACTATATAAGAAAACAATTCTTATGTGAATAATATTAAAAATAAATAAATTACACAAAAATATGAAACAAACCACTACTTCTATGTAAGTCACATATTCATGATATTTGTGTACATTATTCCATCAATTATGCTTCCCATTCATCTCTGAGAACATATATATCGCCTTGTGAATATGAGTCTTTTTTACAATCATCGTACTACTGTAAAAATATAAATACACAAAGGATTAATAAATATTTTAAATGAAATAGTAATTATCTTTGAAAATGCCTCTTCAAGGATGATAGTTTGTTTATGGAATACGATATCTCATATATTTACAAACATAATAACCATAGTCTTTTCTATTGGTTTGTTTCAGACACTGCAGAAAAATTGAGTAGAATAAGTAATTCATATTGATATTTGTTTGGATAGTGAAATATTATTATATATACCCTAATACTTTTCCATTCATAGTACTTGTCTTCTTTCCCATCCTTATCCCCTAGCCTCATTCCTTGTTTTCATGATAATGATGCACTGCCCTATCATAACAGAATCATCATTAAAAGATAATATAAATTATATAACTTGTTTTTTAGTTTTAAATTATTGGATGTAGTGTATTAAAAATTGACAAATTCCATCATGTGTGGATGGTTTGTTGGGTATCCATGCATTGAATTCAGGAAATAAATCTTTAGATTATCCAAATTTACCACAATGAGCATCCAATGTTTCCTAAAAAAGGAATAAGTAATGAAAGAAATGAAAATATATTTGATATGATTAAATTTTATAGTTTTACCCCTACATCATTGGTATTAAATAGAGTTTTTCATCTGAAATTTTGTTTCCAAACGATTTGATCAGACCTTCCACTATTTCATCCTTTTTGTTGGTATCTATTTTTGTTTGTTTTGTAGAGGTTATGTGAGGACTAACAAGTCCAAAAAATCATGGGAAAATCACTTAAATTGTTTTTCATATGCACCTACCAAAAATATGAAATGTATTTAGTCATAATTAACATATTATATCATCTTTTGGAAAATAAAATCCTAAAAACATGCCTCATGTATACATTTACAACTGAGCCGCCTATCCAATCATAGTTGAGGATTTCACTTACACTATAAACACCAATGAAGTCTTGATCTTTCTATCCATACATATTTTCTTAAAAATAAACTATATGATTATGATAATATTTTAACTTTGTATCCAGATGAGCCTTCAATGATAGTAAATACGGATATAGAATGGGTAGGGTAATAGTGATTTCAGTAGATCTTTTCATTCGGTTGGTCGATACTTTAGATGGTTTGAAGACAGTCTTTTGTTTCATACCCTTATCTTTGTCCATCTGTAATAACATTCATCGGTTCAAAGATTTTTTCATTAATTTTCAAAGTTTTAACTTGAGAAATAAATTGGAAATGAATACCTCCTTATCAACATTTTTTTATAAGATGTGATGGCCATGTGATGAATTTTCCAATAGATTTTTCGACCGTATGAATATCTTCCTCATGAATTGGAACAGGTATCTTGGTGCTCGGATCATGGGCTACGCTAATTGGCACTCACACATGATCTATTGGGAGTGGTTTTCTATGTATCATGTTGTTTTGGATATTTAACATTGTAAACCTCACTATAAGGCGATTGGTGGGTGTTGATAGATATAAATCACAGTCATTATCACCCTACAGAATGTCTATACAAGAAAGGTTTTAGTGTCTATCTGATTCACAGTCCATATAAACATTTATTATAACATTGATTACCTCGGCTAAGACATCTCTTTTAGGGGAATGGATTACCCCAGATCTGGTGGAGGTGGGGTGGGATCTTCATGCGATGGCTGTTATTGAGTTTCTTCTTCTATTTGATTCCCCCCATAAAAGTTGGCATCATCTCTCTCTTCCATTGGAATTCTTCTTCAAGGGTATCTAGTCTTTCTCTCATATGTTTCATTTATTCACTTTGATCCTCCTGGTTCACGCCCAAATTTACCCAAGAGAAGAAGGGTAGAACGGCCCTTGTAGTGTAGCTTGGGTTGTCGATTCCACAGAGACCTAAGAAAATACCTAAGATACACAACCTAAGGGATGGATTTTTGGCTATGAAGTGGCCAACTTGGATTGATTTTGGATGGTTTTAAGTGAACTCTAAGATACTTATGTGAATTCAAATTAAAAGAATGAGTTGATCCTAGGTTATCACTCGGGGTGGATTGGACGTATTTTCTTTTTAATGATTTCAAATTCTTAAATTTGAGATGGGTTCATTTAAGGAGATAAAACAACATCATCACTTACTGGTTTAATGCCTACACCCTTTAATACTAATCACCTATACACTTGAAGGATCAAAGTTTTGAGCACTTCAAGGTAAAGGATCGTATTAGTACTTGAAGTGTGTGGCCTTAAATTCAACAAGGACGATGGAGTTTAAAAATCATCAAATAAAAATCCCAATTAAAGAAGTGATTATACATTAATTAGGTGATAAAAAACATCCAATCCAGCCCCTTGCTACTCCCTTGGATCAACCCATAAGTGGGTTAGCCCTCCATTGATCCCATGGTTTCAATGGAAGCGGAAAGTAGACTCACGAGGGAGGAAATGGAGAAGTAAGGAAAACAACAAAAATAAAATGATCACTCCACCGTTGTGTGAATAATTTCACAAGGGTTGGTGTGAATAAATTCACACCTTGATCCAACGGTATCAAATTGATATTAAGAACAACAGAATAAGAGTAGAATAAGAACTTTTATTAAGAAACCAAAGTGAATTGAACAACTTACATGTGAAAGACAAAATTGAGGCAACAAAAATGCAGCATAACATTACAATTGAACAAAGCATCCAAGATCTTCAACTCCTTCACCACCACTGCCTTAAATAGGCATTTTGGGAGTCTTGGGTCGAGCCTTCAACAGTACAAGTCATCCCACTTGAGTATGGTAGGCCTAGGGTGGTGGAAAGTTTGTGGAATTTGGAATTTTCCACATTTGACCCGAGGTGGCAGCCAGATTTCATCCACCGAACAGACGTGTTTGGATGACCTTCTAGATGGCCGAATCAGGGTGGGCCATAGAAGAAGAAAATAGATATCCGGATGTCGTCTAACCGCCTGTAAAATTTGGGCCCATTTGGAGTTGTGTATTCCGAGATATGATCAAATTGGTGGACTGTTTTTCTGGGCCTCAGAATCTGGCCCAGAATTTTATCTCTAACTTGGGCCGCCTAAATGAGAAACATGGAGGCCGAATTAGCATTAACTCCTGAAGAGTGATTTGTTCCTGTACATGTCTTCTAGCATTCCAAGAAATTTGGGATTAATTGGGCCTGTATGTTGGGCCCCACAGTCTCATCAGTGGGCTGGTGTCCAATCTGCCTTCTCCAGAATTGCTTCCTTTCATTGCCAAATATCTGCATCATCCTCCATGAATTCTCCATTGATCCCTGAATCAAACATGTTCATATTTAAGTGTAGATAAATTTCCAAAAATATCAAATTAAAATATGTAAAATTAAATTCCTTAAAATCAGATGAATCATTGGGTACTTAAAATGATGTTCAAAAATGTACCACATAATAGTGCATTTTAAGAAGGTATTACAATCATAATGTGAAATGGTGTTCAAAGTGTAAAATGCACTAAAATGGTGTTTATGAATAACAAATAACATGAAAATTATGTATATTAAAAATGAATATTAGCCTCATTTAGTGGCTAATCACACCCCCCAACTTGAGTTTTGCTAGTCCCGAGCAAAATATATCTCATCAAAAATGAAATTCGAATTCCTTTTTCCAAAAACATTTTAATACACAATGATCACCAAAAAACCTTATACCAAACAATCATGAAACTCATCAAAATATTTTAATACGAGATAGTTTCATAAGCAGATCCCAATCCCAAGCCCATTCCTTTGATCAAATCCATCATCATATTTCATCCAACTCAATTAGGTGTAATGATGTGTTGTGAACACAATAGATGTGGGGGTTCATTTTCATTCAAGGGGGAAATCATGGAAGCGCTAGGTGGAATCACATTTAATCCTAATATGAGTATTCTTCATTCATCTTTTTTTTTGATTTTTTTTTTTGCAATATTGCTATAGTAATTGAGATTGCAATTAATCAAATTAACCCATGTAGCAAGACTTTGCCGATGACTCCCAGACTCAAAGGCCTTAGGGCACCAAGTGAAGCCCACATACTCGGGCATCGTCTCGAGTTAACTTAATCAAAAACAAAGTCATATTACCATAAATAGAGATAGATTGAAAAACTCAGGGCTAGACAACTCTGGAGTCACGATCCCCAAGTGCCGAAAGCCTCTCATTTTATCAATCCATTGCTCTACACGCAAATTTTTGTTTTTATTTTTTTATTTTTTATTTTTTTAATAATTTTTTTTTTAATAATTTTTTTTTGAAAACTCATATTATTCATAAAAATAAAACCATCCTATGCTATTTATTATGGGACCCCAAAAATTCAAATTAGTACCCCACAGTCTAGAGGACGTGCATTGTGGCATTTTTTTTATTTGGATGAAAATATAAACGATGAAATATCACATTGGACAGCCACACTTTCCAAAATCTATGCTCATGAAATTATACAAGGATTAAAATCAGAATTAGGGTATGCTAAATTATTTGATATTCAGTTTCAAAGTGTGCAATGCGTATTACCATGTTCAAAGTTAAAGGAATTTTTCCTTCCATTTAATTATTTTTTCAAATCATTCAATTTTTGTTTTTGACACAAAATCATTTTTTTTATTTTATCTCCCCCCCCAACTTAAAACAACATTGTCCCCAGTGTTTGAAGAAATGAAAAATTAGAAGGAGTAGAGGCAGGGAATAAAAATTTAAAAAGGAAATTGAAAATGAGGATTATGGAATGAAGTCACCTGGTGGTTGAAGTTTGAAGTTCTTGCCGCTCGAATTTATTCCTTTGATATCCATGTCGCTTGCAAAGTTCCCTAGTGGAAAAAGGAAAAAACAAAACAAACAAAACAAACAAAAACAAACAATATATATATATATATATTTATATAATAAAGGAAGTAAAATATAAGAATATATATAAAAATTATAGAATAAGGTAGCACAAGAAGCCGCAGGTCAGTGGTAAGCGCGCGCCCCTGTCTCCCTTCGGTCCCGGGTTCGAGTCCCCGCGGCTTCGCCGGTTGTGACGGGGTTTGCCCCACGGCCTATGGCGTGGACTTTTTTTTTGTATTATTATATTTTTTTTTCTTAACCCATTGAATAATAAAAACAAAATAAACTGATGATACATTGTCTTCTTTTTAAATTTCTGGGTAAGGTATTACTCAAGGATCACACCACGTGACACGGATGAATATGGTGCTCCTCTTTCGTACCCATCCATACTCATAATAGAAGAACAGGTCAAAAGTCTATTTTTTTTAATATAAAAATGATTATATAAATTTTATTAAAACAACAAAATGATTAGAAACTTAAAAACCATGGGTTGCCTCCCATGCAGCACTTTGTTTAACGTCGTTAGCTCGACATGAACCCCCCAACTTACCCAATACCAACTTTAAAATTTTTAAGGATCACATGTTTCACAAATTCAACTAGGTTTAGATTGATTAAATTTTTATAATTTGTTTCATTAACAAACCTATGTTCTAAAATGAGTTGGTAAATCCAAGGAATATCAAAAATGGTGGATCTAGTTGCTTCTCTAGTCTTGCCTAATACATCAAGGGTCATTCCAATTTTATTTATATCAAGAGAAGAAACAATGAAAACATGATGGTTTTGGATATCCTCAATGAATGAAAACTTGATGAATGATGGAAAGGACACATGTTCGAGTTCAGGCAGACTAACATTTTTAGACATAGGTTGGGAATTTGGATCGATCTCAATTTTATTTTCAAAATTTATCAATATAATTGGTTCCTTTGGAATAGAAGATTCAACCACAAAATTGGAAATATCAGTGTTAGAAATGGGTATGGACTCAAATATTGTGATTTCTCTTAATGGTTCAATGATTGGTGTTTTTGAAAAATCATCAAGAGAGTTATATTCATGAGACTCAATCCATGATGTCAAATTCTCTTCTTTTGAATCCAAAAAGTTAATTTCCTCCTGATTTAAAGTCCCTTCAAAATTTCCTTGATCCTCTTCATCTATCCCAAATCCAAATGTTGGTTCTTAAATAAATTCATGTGGGGTTTGTGTGAAACTAGACACTTCACATAAGGTTATGGAAGGGACAGTTTGTGTAGGGATGGGTTCCTCACAAGTTTTAATGCTTTGTAGTTCTAACCTCAATGATGAAACCTCAAAATTCATTATCTCAATTTGTTGAAAAAGTTTTTCAAGTAATGGTTGTGGATCATTATGGTCAAGGGGTTGAGACAAATGGTCTATTCCAGGAGGATAACTATGTTGTTGGAATTCCATAGGAGGGTGTTCAGATTGGCCTTGTTGGGATTGGAACTCATAATATGTTGGAATGTATTGTGGATCATATGAATAAAAACATTGTGGTTCAGTAGGTTGTTGATGATCCCACAAGTAGGAATTAGGATGGTCATTAAACATCGTACATGGGGTTGAGTGATCAAAGTAGGGAGAGGTTCCCCATGTTTGGATTTGTTCAAAAGGGTTTTCCATAGGAATGAAATTGGGGATGAGATGAGAGAAGTGAGATGAAAAAAAGAATGATAGTGTCTAATATAACTTACTTAGGTCCCCGGCAACGGCGCCAAAATTTGGTTCACGCCCAAATTTACCCAAGAGAAGAAGGGTAGAACGGTCCTTGTAGTGTAGCTTGGGTTGTCGATTCCACAGAGACCTAAGAAAATACCTAAGATACACAACCTAAGGGATGGATTTTTGGCTATGAAGTGGCCAACTTGGATTGATTTTGGATGGGTTTAAGTGAACTCTAAGATACTTATGTGAATTCAAATTAAAAGAATGAGTTGATCCTAGGTTATCACTCGAGGTGGATTGGACGTATTTTCTTTTTAATGATTTCAAATTCTTAAATTTGAGATGGGTTCATTTAAGGAGATAAAACAACATCATCACTTACTGGTTTAATGCCTACACCCTTTAATACTAATCACCTATACACTTGAAGGATCAAAGTTTTGAGCACTTCAAGGTAAAGGATCGTATTAGTACTTGAAGTGTGTGGCCTTAAATTCAACAAGGACGATGGAGTTTAAAAATCATCAAATAAAAATCCCAATTAAAGAAGTGATTATACATTAATTAGGTGATAAAAAACATCCAATCCAGCCCCTTGCTACTCCCTTGGATCAACCCATAAGTGGGTTATCCCTCCATTGATCCCATGGTTTCAATGGAAGCGGAAAGTAGACTCATGAGGGAGGAAATGGAGAAGTAAGGAAAACAACAAAAATAAAATGATCACTCCACCGTTGTGTGAATAATTTCACAAGGGTTGGTGTGAATAAATTCACACCTTGATCCAACGGTATCAAAGTGATATTAAGAACAACAGAATAAGAGTAGAAGAAGAACTTTTATTAAGAAACTAAAGTGAATTGAACAACTTACATGTGAAAGACAAAATTGAGGCAACAAAAATGCAGCATAACATTACAATTGAACAAAGCATCCAAGATCTTCAACTCCTTCACCACCACTGCCTTAAATAGGCATTTTGGGAGCCTTGGGTCGAGCCTTAAACAGTACAAGTCATCCCACTTGAGTATGGTAGGCCTAGGGTGGTGGAAAGTTTGTGGAATTTGGAATTTTCCACATTTGACCCGAGGTGGCAGCCAGATTTCATCCACCGAACATAAGCGTTTGGATGACCTTCTAGATGGCCGAATCAGGGTGGGCCATAGAAGAAGAAAATGGATATCCGGATGTCTTCTAACCTCCTGTAAAATTTGGTCCCATTTGGAGTTGTTTATTCCGAGATATGATCAAATTGGTGGACTGTTTTTCTGGGCCTCAGAATCTGGCCCAGAATTTTATCTCTAAGTTGGGCCGCCTAAATGAGAAACATGGATGCCGAATTAGCATTAACTCCTGAAGAGTGATTTGTTCCTGTACATGTCTTCTAGCATCCCAAGAAATTTGGGATTAATTGGGCCTGTATGTTGGGCCCCACAGTCTCATCAGTGGGCTGGTGTCCAATCTGCCTTCTCCAGAATTGCTTCCTTTCATTGCCAAATATCTCCATCATCCTCCATGAATTATCCATTGATCCCTGAATCAAACATGTTCATATTTAAGTGTAGATCAATTTCCAAAAATATCAAATTAAAATATGTAAAATTAAATTCTTTAAAATCAGATGAATCATTGGGTACTTAAAATGATGTTCAAAAATGTACCACATAATAGTGCATTTTAAGAAGGTATTACAATCATAATGTGAAATGGTGTTCAAAGTGTAAAATGCACTAAAATGGTGTTTATGAATAACAAAGAACATGAAAATTATGTATATTAACAATGAATATTAGCCTCATTTAGTGGCTAATCACCTCCTCTTTTTTTCTCAAAATATGTTTGGGGTGTCACCCCAAAACCCGCACCTCTAACACAGCCATATTGTTATAGCAGCTTCAAGGCCACTAATATTATGTGTTCATCCAGTATAGGTGTTGATGATTCCTATGACTATGTCAGATATAAAATATATTAAAATAAGTGATCATAGTTATGTAATAGCGATTTAAAGGAAACAAAATTTTTATTATGTCATACTTACACATGTTTCACACACTTTTTGTATTTGGAGTCATCAATATGCATATAAATAGAGGAACATAATTATAGTATCATTTCATGTCACATAAAATTGTTATGGTAGATTTTAAATATGTACTAATTTTTTTCAAGTGAAGCATACCTCATCCTTACTTTACGATAGGGGTATCCTGTTTTTTCTACTCGTTCCTTATTTCTAGCACTCGGTTTCTATTTCATAAATAAAAAAATTTCAATCAAAGTGATGAATACATGTATCATCAAACAACATATTACTAGCCATAATTTAACTGAAAAGGCACATCCACATGATAGTCAATAAACACATATCATGCTTCTTGGGTTATCAGGTGTGCATAGATAAGTGGTGGGTGTGGGTTTATTTTCCCCTCATCGTCTTTAAGATGATCTCTTATTAGAATTGTATGAAATCCTATGTGAATCCTTCCATCAAGAATTAATACATATTTATTGTAGGATTAATCTACTGTAAATGCACTCTATAATAAATGATAAAGAGTAAGTCAATGTTTCATTATTTTATTTTTTATTAAAATAAAGAAATAATATTACAATGTTACGATAATCTCTTCCCATGTCAGTATCTTAATCTTAGGCAGAACATGGTGCCACGAATCTATATCAATCAACACACATTATCGATTGAAAATTCTAATGTAACTATTAAACATGGCCTTGTTGGGGTTAATATGTTGTCCTCACACATTCCATCTGACCTCGTATTTGATT
This sequence comes from Viscum album, assembly GCA_963277665.1. Classification (NCBI taxonomy): domain Eukaryota; kingdom Viridiplantae; phylum Streptophyta; class Magnoliopsida; order Santalales; family Viscaceae; genus Viscum; species Viscum album. The sequence goes on from OY728151.1 coordinate 1,834,121,683, forward strand.
CCATTGACTTTCGCCTTAATGAATTTTTCTAACACCATTAAACTAAGATGCCCCTATTTTTTCTACATCGTCAACCCTTCACAACTTACCATTTCACCAAAATAAACATTATCAATATGTTCCTCTAGAGTGGTAGCATCAACATATATATTTGATACCCATATTTTAGCCCTTGATGGATTCAAATTCCTAAGAATTTATTTGTGGGTTACAACATATGGGGAAACCTCCAATCTATTATGAAAAAGGTAATGGTGGGACTACTCCCAAACTATAATATTGATTGTGAAAACAACTCTTCCAGAAATTCCTTCACTCGCAAGCCACCCAGTGTAATGAGATTTTAGTAGACCAATGATTTCCACACTAGACATGTATTCAGTACAGAATTCAATAGCTTCTTCAACAATATATCACTTCGCAATACAACCCTCTGGACAAATTCAATTTTCGACATACCCTTTCAAAATCATCATATACCATTCAATGGGGTACATCCATCTATAGTGTACAGGACCACATAGTCAAATCTCTCTCACCAAGTGAACCATAAAATGAACCATCATATCAAAGAATGTTAGTGGGAAGAATATTTCCAATTCACGTAATATGACGGTAATTTCTCTTTCCATGGTCATCAATTTTGTCAGGTCTATAAATTTTTCGCATATATCTTTGAAGAAGAAACAGAGCTTGGTTAATGTATGATGAACATTCTTGGTAAAAATTCATTGTAAATCTATAGAAATTATATATTACATCAAAACATGGAAATCGTGTGATTTCAGACCCTTTAACATTAAATCAGTCATTGACATGATGTTCTTGATATTCAATGAATACCCATCTGAAACCTTTATTTCATTAAAGAAGTCGCAAAACTAATATCTCTCATTTATGGAAATAGTGTAAGCAGTTGGAGGAAGAAAAGTTCATTTTTACCCTTCATTGGTGCTAACTCTTCTCGTATTCCCAAGTCAACCATGTATAACCTAGCCTTAATTCCATCCTTTGTTTTTCTGGGTGCATTTAGCAACACGCCGATGACACTATCACATAATTTTTTTTCAACATGCATAACATCAAGAAAATATCTTACATACAGACAATTCTTGTATGGTAATTCAAAAAAAACTAATCACTTTTTTCAACTGTTTTTGTAAGGTTTGTCGAAAATTTTGTACCAAAAGCAATGTCCACATCTTTTACTTTCTCAAACAATTGATCAACTATTAGTAGAGATAGTGCTATATGTTTTTCTAAACTTCCATCGAATGATTTCGTCCAAGATCGGTACTTATGCCGTCGGGGTAGAAATCTGTGATGTCCTATAAATACAGTTTTTGATAAATGTTTCAACCTAATTGACTATGTACCTTGTTCGCAGATGGGACACCCTTGAGTTCCTTTAATTCTATATCATGAAAATTTTCCATAACTAGTAAAGTCATTTATCATCCCATAAAACATGGATCTCAACGTAAAATCTTAATTTTTTAAGCATCATACAACATAACACCTAAACTGCACAATAATTTCAAATCCTCTATCAATGGGGCCAAATAAACATCAATATGATTACCTAGTTGTTTTGGTCCTGATATAATCATAGATAACATGATGTATTTTTGTTTCATGCATAACCACGGTGGCAAGTTATAATTTACCAACATAACCAGCCATGTATTGTGAGTACTACTTTGAAAACCAAAATAATTCACTCCATCTGTAGATAATGCAAGATGATGGTTTCTCGGCTCATTTTCAAATTCAGGATAATCATGATCAATTCTATTCTATTGAGGAGAGTCTTCTTGGTGACATAGTTTCCCATATTTATTTCTTGTATTTTCATGCCATGTCAATTTCCCAATAGTCTCCTCACTTTCATATAGCCGCCTAAACCTTGGAATGATTGGAAAGTACCATACAACTTTCATAGGGCCAGATTCATCTTTCTTGAATTGAGAAGATCCACACTTTGGGCATTTTATAAGTGATTTGTGGTCCTTGAGAAATGGTATACAGTCATTTGGGAAATCATGTATTCTTTTAGAGATCATACCCATCAAGTATAGCATTCTTTAGGCATCGTATGTTCAGCTCGGGAACTCATTATCTTTTAGGATCATGTCATTCAAGAGAGAAAGTAGTTCCGTAAAACTAGCATCACTCTATCTATTTCCTTCTTTCAAATTATACAACTTCAGTACAACTGAAAATGCAGTATATTTAGTGTAATCAGCATACAATGACATCGTTTCACAACTCTTTAACTTCTCAAACAATTTTGGGAAATCATGAAGTTCATCTTCAACTATCCTTATCATTTTCTTAATACGATCTTCATCATTATTCACATCTATAATCACATCCTCGATATGGTCTTCTTCATTTTCCATACTTGTAATCATATGAGATGATCTATAAAACGCAGTGTTATCCCAACCACTAGATACATTCTCTTTTTCCATGTGTTTATTCCAACATTTATAACTTCATTCTATTCCATCACTATGGAAAAATACGGGTTTAGCGGCGGGTTTTTTTTCGGTTTCGCGGCGGTTTTGAAAAACTGTCACTGAATTGGGCATCGGAAAACTATTCGCGGTGGTTTTCAAAACCATCGTAGAACGTTTCGCGGCGGGTTTTTTTTTAATTTTTTTTATTTTTTTAAAAAATTATTTATTTTATTTATTTATTTCATTTAATTCGGATTACTTTATTTACTCTATCCATGCATGCATGCTCATGCTCCCTTGACCTCTTGAATATTTTCCAAAGACATTACCACTCCAGCAAGCTCGTCATGTGGTTAATAAACAGAATTTAATATACTTATATATACTAATTGAAAAAATAAATAATACATAACTAATAGATATAAACTCAATAATAATTAAACAATAAGTAATAATCAATAATTAATAATTATTGATTTATTAGTTATTTATTGAGTTATTTATTATTATTTACTGTTTATTATAATAAATAACAAATAAATTATAATAATATTTACATAAATTATAAAATTATGAAAATAAAATAATAAAATTACGAAATTAAAAGAATAAATAATAAATAATAAATAATAAATAATAAATAATAAATAATAAATAATAAATAATAAATAATAAATAACAAACAATAAATAATAAACGATAAACGATAAACAATAAATAATAAATAATAATAAAGAATAAATAATAATAAACAAATAATAAATAATAAATAATAAATAATAAATAATAAATAATAAATAATAAATAAAAAATAAAAAATAAAAAATAATAAACAATAAAAAATAATAAATAATAAATAATAATAAATAAAAAATAAAAAATAATAAATAATAAATAATAAATAATAAATAATAAATAATAAATAATAATAAATAATAAATAATAATAAACAAATAATAAATAATAAATAATAAATAATAAATAATAAATAATAATAAATAATAAGTAATAATAAATAAATAATAAATAATAACAAATAATAAATAATAATAAATAATAAATAATAAATAACAAATAATAAATAATAAATAATAAATAACAAATAATAAATAATAATAAATAATAAATAACAAACAGTAAATAATAATAAATAACAAATAATAAATAATAATAAATAATAAATAATAAATAATAAATAATAAATAATAAACAATAAATAATAAATAATAATAAATAATAAATAATAAATAATAAATAATAAATAATAAATAATAATAAGTAACAAATAACAAATAATAAATAATAAATAATAAATAATAAATAATAAATAATAAATAATAAATAATAAATAATAAATAATAATAATAATAAATAACACATAATTAATAATTATAATTAAATAAATAATAAATAATAAATAATAACAACAATTAATAATATATAGTAATACGTATATAATAAATAATAAATAATAAATAATAAATAATAAATAATAAATAATAATAAATAATAATAATAAATAATAATAATAAATAATAATAATAAATAATAAATAATAAATAATAAATAATAAATAATAAATAATAATTAATAAATAATAAATAATAAACAATAAAAAATAAATAATAAATAATAATAATAATTAATAAATAATAAACAATAAATAATAATAAATAAATAATAATATATAATATATAATAAATTAATAATAATATGTAATATATAATATATAATATATAATATATAATATATAATATATAATATATAATATATAATATATAATATATAATATATAATATATTATTATTAATAATAATAAATAATATATAATATATAATATATAATATATAATAAATAACCAGTAAAAAATATGAATAATAATAATAATATATAATATATAATAAATAATAAATAATAAATAATATATAACATATAATAAATAATAAATAAATATAAATAATAAATAATAAATAACCAGTAACAAATAATAGATAATAAATAAATTAAAGTATATTATAAATAATAAATAATAAATAATAAATGAAACACATGAAAAAGTACGAAAAGGCGTGATACGGGATGAAAAATTATGAAAACGCATGAAAATAGATGGAGAAACATGAAGAAGAAAGCATGAGAACGCATGAAAACTCATGAAAACTCTGGAAAACCCCTTTAGAATTCAACATAATCATCATAATAACCCACAAAAAACCATTGATAAAGATAACAAGTCATGGAAAGCCAAATAAACAGTAATAAATGGAGCAACCGTTAAAACCCGTCAAAATGGTCATAAAGTGACAAAAAACATTAGACTCGCATTAACGGAGATAACTTATGATCCGAGAGTCCATTCCAGATCCGTGACCAGTCAAATCAAAGATCCTAAAATGACCTTCGAGCTGATAGGTGAAAGAGACCGAATGGACTGGCAGATCGGAAGTTACGACCATTTAAAAAAACTGAAGGAGAACGGATGCTAGAAACAAGGCCTCGAAAAACATAACAAAACTCATACCCACTAAAAAGGCCATAACTTATGATCCAGGAGTCCATATAGGCACCGTGACCGGTCAAACTGAATCTCATGGAACGAAATATGATCTGGTAGGTGGAGGAGTCCAAACTGACACGCGGATTGAAATTTAGGTCCATTTGAAGACAAGTTTGACGGGACACCGGTGATGGAAACAGGGTTTCAGAGGCCTTCAGAGGTGTTTTTGGGGTCGAAAAACAAGATATAAGTTTTCTTCTGTCGAACTGGTGCGTATCTCTCTTCGCTGGCTTCGATTTGATATGTGGTAGAGCCCAAACAGACACCCGGAGCGAAAGTTATGGCCATTTGAAGTTGGAGAACTTTTTCAACTTTCTTATAACTCTCATATCTTCCACACCTTAGACCCTCTCACGGTTTTGATTATACATGCCTCTAGATCTTTTCATGAGATTTGATTTGACTGGTCGTGGCGCTCCAACGGACGCCCAGATCAAAAGTTATGGTCGTTTTAGTGATTTTGGGGTTTCTCGTGTTTTTTTATTTTTTCCCTTTCATTTCGTGGCGGTTTTACCCAAACCGCCGCTATTTTTGCGGTGGTTTTTTAAAAAACCGCCGCTAATCCCCAAAAAAAATTCAAAAAAATTAAAAACAAATTAAGACATTTCACGGCGGTTTTTAAACCGCCGTGAAAAAACCGCCGCGAAACAACCATTTTCCTATAGTGCATGACAGATCTAGTGTTCTTCCAACACCTCTGGACTAACTTGTCTTGAATAACAACAACTTGAACACATACAAAGGATTTGAGAGGGGTCGTATGCATGATCTTTTGCAAACATGATGAACTCTTTCACTCCATCTTCATACTCTTTTGTTAGATGATTGGCATTCATCCATTCTTTATTCATATCCAACCTATTTTATTCAGTAATATTAATATTTAACAAAATAAATACACAAAATGGGTCTTTCAAAGAATAGAAGCCCATCATTTGAATTATAGTTATTATTTCATTTTGTTTCCTAGGACTCATACCCTTAGAAGCTAACAACAAATTCCATTGAAAGCTATTTATAAAATCGTAGTTGAAATCCCATTAAAAAAAACATTTACAAAAATTCCTATTTAAAATAACATGCCCTTTTTAAAATGAAACCAGTATTAAATACGCTTTCAAAATATTTACATCACTTTATGAAAGTCAATCGGGTGAGTTGACAAACACTTGGCATGCAACCTAAATTCGTGCCAAGTGTTTAAATAATTTTAAAGCTATTTAAAACCAAAAATGGTAGTTTTAACACATATAATTTTTTAAGAAACATTTCAAAACACTTGAATCATTTTAAAATATCCACTTAGGCATTTTCACAAAGACATAAATCCCAAGAGAGGCACTTTATAAAGGATAAATGAATCAAAAATAACCTACATTTTATAAAATATAATGCTATAAAAGGTTTATCATGTCTCAGATGAATAAACATTATGAATCCTATAGTTTACTCCTGTAATAATACTAAGGAGTTAATAAGTGATAGATAAAGACATAAGTGTCACTTGGCCATGATACTTTTGAACATAAAGTTAAATCTCTTCAAAGTGGGAAACCATCTTCCACTTGATGCTTGAATCGTGTACTACCTAAGATTGATCCTTCCAATATGGTACATTAGAAAATTTGTTCCCATTCTTGAGGGTATACATTAGGTCAAAGTTAAAGGACTATAGGTACTCAAACCCTCTCCGCTATCAATGGTTTATTTCACTCTGTAATTAAGTATAATTCAAACGCTTTTTTTAATGTATTCCAAAAATATATCACTCTAAAGATAATACAAATAACGCCTCATATAAATCACCACTATTTCTAAATCTATGAAAGGATTTGGGAAGTTTCTCTTTTGTGTCTTTAACCGTCTAGACCCATAAGCAACCACATGAACATCATGGACTGGAACTGTTCAAATCCTGACTCCTGATACATCACAATATAAGCCATACTCATTACCCAGCTCATTTATGGTTAAGATTGGTGTTTTCATCAATATCCCATTAAGATCTTAGTAGGATCTCTCATGACCATATAAGAAAATGAACCATACCACATTCTTAGTTAAGGCCTTCTTAGCACTTCCAATCAGGAAGAATCTCGGTTGACCCTCTGGTAATAACTTGAAATTCCCAAAAAGATTTGGATCTCAAAAACATTCTTTGGCCTCTCTAAATAAATTATAACATTGAACGTCTCATGTTCTAAAAATACTCTATCCAATAATATCATTTTCTCCATGAAGTGTACATTATAAATCCAAAACATACACTTTGAGATCATGGCATATAGTTGATGCTCCCTAAGTTTTCTCAAAATGATCTCTAGATATCGAGCATGTTCCTCTCTCAACTGGGAATACATGATGATGTGATTGAAAATTATGGCTAAACAGATTATCTAAATAAGGATGGAAGACCCAATTCATCTCATCCATGAACACTACCATTGTATTTTTCAAACTGAATGACATCACTAGATACCCATACAATACATACATACTCCTAAATATAGTATGTGGTATATCAAAATACCTCACTATAAACTGATGATAACTTGATATCAAATCGATCTTAGAGAACACTTTAGCACCTCTAAGTTAATCAAATAGTCCATCAATACATATAAGTGGATATAAGTTCATTTCTATCACTTAGAATAACCTTTAATAGTCCACACATATTCTCAATGATCCATTTGAATTTTTATGGAAAAAACTAAGGCACCCCAAGGGGACATAATCATTCATATGAACCCCTTCACCTTGAAGTCGTTCAATTGAGCCATCTTCTCTCATAGCTCTATGAGATCCATCTTATATGGTGGAATAGATATTTGTTGCACTCGTGGTAAGAACACAATCATAAACTCAACCTATCCCTTGGTTGGTAACCTAGAGTTGTCCTTGAGAAATACATCTATGGACTTGTCAATTACAGTGGGACATACTGACTGATGTTACTCCCTATCATCCAAAATTACTCTAGAAAAATGGGCTATGATTTTACCCAGCTATAGAAATATAGGTCCTACAAAACTAGTTTCCATATCCAACTCTCCAGTATAGACATACTCATCACCCTAGAAAAATATAATTCCACCCATCGATGAAAACAATTGATATAGTAGATACATCACTACATTGGGGGTTTTAATTGTAGCCACAAACTAGACTCACAGTTTTCATGATGCTCAAATTTATTATTTATCAGTTATTATAATTTTTTATTAATAAAAGTATATCAATCTGAAATTTACTTATGTAGTTCATTTTCAATGGAAAGAAAAATCGATCAAATGAGATGCACTATCCGATAGAAATAATAACATTGTGGAAATAAATATGCAATGTAAAAAAAATTAAGAAGTCAACAATGAGAATCCTCAAGAGTCAAAAAAGATATTTATTACCAATCTAATTTCAATCAAATGAACATGTTTATTTTACCCAATTTATTTGGAGGATCTATAGAGTTGATCCTAGGTATCCTAGATCCACACCCAAAACATCCTTGACTGTATACCAATTGTAAGGTATCAAGTTCTAATCCTGAATATTGATTGATTATTATCTCATTGGTAGGAATAGGCATCTAATTCACAAAGACCCACTTCAATATGATGATCAATGACAACTTTACTCCAGAAATTCATCAAACATGATGATTTGGACAATACATATTCTAACCCTAGAAGCTCATCAATATCCCTTATCGAAAATAGAAAATTTACAGACATGGAATTGATCTTGGAAAATTATACAATGAGAAAATGAAAAGGAAATACTAAGAGCATTACAAGAATACTCAGAGTGGTAGCACCTGAGGAGCTGGGTTCACAGTGGAGGTGGGTTCGTAGAGGAGAAGGGCTTCGCAGCAGATGTGCAGTTCGGCATCAGAGGTGGGGTACGCGGAGGAGGTGAGTTCGTGGCAAAGGAAGGGTTCATGGCAGAGGTGGGGTTTGGCACGCAGCGGAGGTGAGGTGAGGTTCGCAACAAATGGGGTTTTGCGGCGGAGGTGTTGTCCATGGCGAAGGAGGGCTTCGCGGCGGAGGAGGAGTCGGCAATAGGGTTCGACTTCCGCGAGAGCTTGAGGCGTACGAGAGAAGGAGAAGATTGTTATGGTTTATTTATAAAAGTGGGTAAACCTTTTATCATCACTAGTTAAAAAGCATTGATAAAGGTATGTTTTATCAGTGCTAAAATAGAAAGCGCTCATAAAACATGCATTTATCAGCGTTTTTTTAGTGTTGATAAAGATATGCCTTTATCTGCAATAAAAAAACGATGATAAAAAGTGTCTTTATCAGTGCTAAAATGTTAGCACTGATAAAGGTCTATCTTTATCAGCGCCAAAAAACCGCCGATAAAACTATAATGATAATAACTTATTTATATTTTTATATATATTTATAAAATTATATGTATAATAAATACATATTTATATATTTATAATAATAACTATAAATAAATATATATTTAATTATATTTATATATATAATAAATATATACTTATCTATATTTATATGTATAATAAATATATTTATTATATTTATAATTATATATAATTAATATATTTATTATAATTTTATAATTATTTAAATATATCTATATTTATTTAAAATTATAATTATAAATATTTGTATTTATTTATTATAATGTTGTAGTTATTTAATAACTATATATTTATATATATTTATTTAAATAACTATAAAATTATAATAACTATATTTCTTATATTTATGATTTTATATATAATTAATATATTAATTATATATATTTATAAGATTATAAGTATAATAGATATATAATAAATATATAGTTATAGAAAAATATATTTTAAAAAATTATAATACATATAAATTTATTTATATTTATAATTATAAAGATATATATATATATATATATATATTTAAATAATTATAAAATTATAAGAACTGTATTTGTTATACTTATAATTTTATAAATATATATAATTAATATATTTATTGTAATTTTATAATTATTTAAATATATCTATATTTATTTAGAATAATAATTATAAATAATTATATTTATTTATAAATATTTTTTTATATTATAAATATATTTTTTATAAATTTATAATTATTAAATAAATATATATTTTTTTATATTTATAACTATAAATAAATATATATTTATTTGTAATTAAAAATTATAATAAATATATATTTATTTATAGTTGTAATTATGTATATATATATATATAATTATAAAATTATAGAAAATATATTTATAATTTTCTAAATATATATAATTAATATATTTAATATAATTTTATAATTATTTAAATATGTCTATTTATTTAGAATTATAATTATAACTATTTTGTATTTATTTATAAATATTTGTATATCAATATATATAATTAATATAGTTATTATAATTTTATAATTATTTAAATATATCTCTATTTATTTAGAATTATAATTATTGCTATTTATATTTATTTTTAAATATTTATATATATTTTTAAATATATTTATTTAATTACATGTATCTATAGCTTTATATGTATAATAAATATATTTATTATAATTTTATAATTATTTACATATATATTTATTTATAGTTATAATTATAAATTATAAATAAATATATTTATAAATATTTGTATATAATTATAATATATATATATATAATTATAATAGATGTATTTATTGTAATATTTTAATTAATTATTTATATATATATAGTTATAATTTTAATTACAAATAAATATATTTAAATAGTATTTATATATAATTAATATTTTATAATTATAAATATATTAAATATATTTATTGTCTAAATATATTTATTGTTATTTTATAAGTATTTTTGAGAACATAATATATTCATGGGTATAACATGAATGAATCATATACATTGTAAAGTATAAATCATAAAAAACGAGTCATCACATATGGACAATATGAATAATAAGAAAAGTGTAATGTATAAATGAACATTCATGATGAATACATTACATATATGTGCATCAATTATACTCACACATCAATATATTTATTAACCATATTCATTGGAAACATATATTTTTTATTTATAATTATAATTATAATTATTTATAAAGTATTTATATATAATTATAAATCTAATAAATCTAATAAATCTAATAAATCTAATGAAACTAATAAATCTAATAAATCTAATAAAACTAAGAAATCTAATATAAATATTTATTTAATTATAATCTTAAAAATATTTTTTAAAAACATTTTATATATATATATATATTTGAATTATTAAAAAAATACATTAATTATAAACATGCGTATTTTATTTAACGTATACAAATAAACATTATTTTTTAATATAAATTAATAATATTTTTTGTTAAAAAGATTTATCAGAGCTTTTAGATAGGATTGATAAAAACCTCTCCTTTTATTAGTGCTTTCTGCTTAGTGCTAATAAAACACGGCACATCCGTTGCTCAGATCTATCGTAGTGTGAATATTGCCAAATCTGTGGTAGTGTTTGTGGTATGTGGTTATGGTATCCATTGTCATCCTTAGCTTTTTCATATCTTATTACTATTACTATTCTATTAATGTTTTTGTAATGGTTATAAAGTTTATTATTTGTATATTTAAATATTTGAACTATAACTTGTCATATAAATAATAAATTATTATTATGTATAAATTATATAATGATGACGTTGCCATTATTATTATTATTACTATTATACATGTAAATTATATATAACATTTTCCCCCATAGCCCCGTTTTGTTTTTGGCCATGTCCTTGCGGGCCATGCACTCTCTGTTCCCATGCTCCATAGGACCGTTTTGCTTTCCTTTTGAATAAAAAATTACTTGATGATGACGATATATAACATTTTATATTATTAATAGCATTTTATTATATTACTATACATTATTATGCAAGAATGGTTTTATTTTATGATAATAACATTTGTTATTGATAAAATAATAATAATAATAATTATATTATTATTATTATTATTAACGTTTTATTATATTATGCTTTCGGGGCAAGATGTACATATACAGTGCCAAAATTTAGGATGCCGTAGAGACGACGAGGGGGCACGATATATACGGGCACAATATGTTTTCTACATTGTTTTTTTTTAATGTTTTTGGAATTACGTTTTTTGTTTAAATAATAAACGTGACAGAAAAAGTAAATTTAATAACGTTCACTAATTTTTCTAATAATTATCGCAAAAAAAAAACAAATAAAGTTATATTTTACTGATTTAAGGAACGTTTTATATAAAACCTGTCTTAAAAAAACTTAAAATTTCAAAATAATGAAAGCTGGAATAGAAAATAAACCCGGTTCAGTAATGGACTTTGTCCACTATGATGGTTTTGGAAATAATGCCTTGGATAGTTCTTAATGGTTTTATACAATTCAATGTTTTATTCCCATGCCATTTTATCATGATTAATGTTCCTTTATGATCTATGTCTTATGTACTACCAAGATTTATTTCATTTCTCAAGATTTTGATGTTTTATGTTCATGTTTTTACGTTCAAATGTTTATGGATTGTTTTTATGTTCTCCATGTTTACCCTTACTAAGAATTTGAGCTCAACCTTTTTATGTTTTCTTTTCCCCAGGATATAAAGAAACGTTTTAGGTAAGAAAACAAAAGGGTATGATCTTTATGGGAGATATTGAAGATCTTTCACCATGATTAGAATATTATGTTCTGAGTTTCCAAATACACTAAACTAACATGGTCTTTGGGTGTCTATTTTTTTCTTGTATTAAGTTTTCCACAAAAGTAATGTAATGTCCATGTACATTAATCTTGGGTCTTTATACGCACCTCTGACATGGACATACTGTTCTAGCAGCTTCAAGGCCACCAATATTATGTGTTCATCCAGTACATGTGTTGATGATTCCTATGACTATGTCAGATATAAAATATATTAAAATAAGTGATCATAGTTATGTAATAGCGATTTAAATGAAAAGAAATTTTTATTATGTCATACATGCACATTTTTCACACAATTTTTGTATTTGGATTCACCAATATGCATATAAATAGAGGAACATAATTATGGTATTGTTTCATGTCACATAAAATTGTTACGGTATATTTTAAATATGTACCAATTTTTTTCAAGTGTAGCGTACCCCATCCTTACTTTACGATAGGGGTATCCTGGTTTTTCTACTCATTCCTTATTTCAAGCACTCAGTTTCTAATTCATAAATAAAAAAATTTCAATCAAAGTGATGAATACATGTATTATCAAACAACATATCACTAACCACAATGTACCTGAAAAGACACATCCACACGACTGTTAATAAACACATATCATGCTTCTTGGGTTATTAGGTGTGCATAGATAAGCGGTGGGTGCAGGTTTATTTTCCCTTCAGCGTCTTTAAGATGATCACTTGTTAGAATTATATGAAATCCTATATAAATCATTCCATAAATAATTAATACATATTTATTGTAGGATTACTCTACTATAAATGCACTCTACAATGGATGATAAAGAGTAAGTCAATGTTTCATTATTTTATTTTTTAGTAAAATAAAGAAATGATATCATAATGTTACCATAATCTCTTCCCACGTCAGTATCTTAATCTTAGGCACAACATGGTGCCACGAATGTATATCAATCAACACACATTATCGATTGAAAATTCTAATATAACTATTAAACATGGCCTTTTTGGGGTTAATATGTTGTCCTCACACATTCGATCTGACCTCGTATTTGATGCCATTGACTTTCGCCTTAATGATTTTTTCTAACACCATTAAACTAAGATGCCCCTATTTTTTCTACATTGTCGGCCCTTTACAACTTACAATTTATCCAAAATAAACATTATCAATATGTTCCTCTAGAGTGGTAGCATCATCTTGTGTATTTGATATCCATATTTTATCCCTTGATGGATTAAAATTCATAAGAATTTATTTTTAGGTTTCAACATATGGGGAAACCTCCAATCTATTATGAAAAATGTAATGGTGGGACTGCTCCCAATCTATAATATTGATTGTGAAATCATCTCTTCCAGAAATTCCTTCACTCACAATCTGCCCAGTGTAATGAGATTTCAGTAGACCAATTCTTTCCACACTGGACATGTATTCAGTTCAGAATTCAATAGCTTCTTCAACAATATATCACTCTGTAATATAGCCCTCTGGACAAATTCATTTTTTGACATACCCTTTCAAAATCTTCATATACCATTCAATGGGGTATATCCATCAATTGTGTACATGACTACATAGTCAAATCTATCTCACCAAGTGAACCATCAAATGAACCATCATATCAAAGAATGTTAGTGGTAAGAATATTTCCAATTCACGTAATATGATGGTAAATTCTCTTTCCATGGTCAACAATTTTGTCGAGTATATAAATTTTCTGCATATATCTTTGAAGAAAAAACAGAGCTTAGTTAATGTATGATGAAAATTCTTGGTAAAAATGCATTGTAAATTTATAGGCATTAGATATTACATCAAAACATGGCAATTGTGTGGTTTCAGACCCTTTAACTTTAAATCGGTCATTGACATGATGTTCTTGATATTCAATGAATACCCATCTGGAACCTTTATTTCATTAAAGAAGTCACAAAACTGATATCTCTCCTTTATGGAAATAGTGTAAGTAGTTGGAGGAAGAAAATTTCATTTTTACCCTTCACTAGTGCTAACTCTTTTCATATTCCCAAGTCAACCATGTACAACCTAGCCTTAATTCCATCCTTTGTTTTTCTGGGTACATTTAGCAACATGCTGATGACACTATCACGTATATTTTTTTCAACATGCATAACATCAAGAAAATATCTTACATACAGACAATTCTAGTATGGTAATTTTAAAAAAACGAATCACTTTTTTCAACCGTTTTTGTAAGGTTTGTCGAAAATTTTGTTCCAAAAGCAATTTCCACATCTTTTACTTTCTCAAAAAGTTGATAAACTATTAGTGGAGATGCTGCTATATGTTCTTCTGAACTTCCATCAAATGATTTCGTCCAAGATTGGTACTTATGTCATCGGGGTAGAAATCTGTGATGTCCTAGAAACATAGTTTTTGATGAATGTTTCAACCTAATTGACTATGTACCTTGTTCGCAGATGGGACACCCTTGAGTTTCTTTAATTATATATCATGAAAAAAAATTCATAACTGGTAAAGTCATTTATCATCCCATAAAACATGGATCTTAACTAAAAATATTAATTTTTTTAAGCATCATACAACGTAACACCTAAATCGCACAGTAATTTCAAATCCTCTATCAATGGTTCCAAAAAAACATCAATATCATTACCTAGTTTTTTTAGTCCTAATATAATCATAGATAACATATTTTCATTCCATGCATAACCATGGTGGAAAGTTATAATTTATCAACATAACCAACCATGTATTGTGAGCACTACTTTGAAAACCAAAATGATTCACTTCATCTGTAGATAATGCAAGACGATGGTTTCTCAGCTCATTTTCAAATTCAGGATAATCATGATCAATTCTCTTTTATTGAGGAGATTCTTCTGGGTGACATAGTTTCCCATATTTATTTCTTTTATTTGCATGCCATGTCAATTTTTTGACAGTCTCCTCACTTCCATATAGCCGCCTAAACCTTGGAATGATTGGAAAGTACCATACAACTTTCGTAGGGCTGGATTCATCTTTCTTGAATTGAGAAGCTCCACACTTTGGGCATTTAATAAGTGATTTTTGGTCCTTGATAAATGGTATATAGTAATTTGGTAAATCATGTATTCTTTTAGAGATCATACCCATCAAGTATAGCATTCTTTAGGCGTCGTATGCTCAGCTTGAGAACTCATTATCTTTTAGGATCATGTCATTCAAGAGAGCAATTAGTTCCGTAAAACTAGCATCACTCTATCTATTTCCTTCTTTCAAATTATACAGTTTCAGTACAACTGAAAATGCAGTATATTTAGTGTAACCAGCATACAATGACATCTTTTCACAACTCTTTAACTTCTCAAACAATTTTGGGAAATCCTAAAGTTTATCTTCAACTATACTTATCATTTCCTCAATACGATCTTCATCATTATTCACATCTATAATCATATCCTCAATATGGTCTTCTCTATTTTCCACACTTGTAATCATATCAGATGATCTATAAAACACAGTCTTATCCCAACCACTAGATACATTCACTTTTTCCATGTGTTTATTCCAACATTTATAACTTCGATCTATTCCATGAAAGATCAAATGTTCTTCCAACACCTTTGGACTAACTTGTCTTGAATAACAACAACAACTTAAACACATACAAAGGATTTGAGAGGGGTCGTATGCATGATCTTTTGCAAACTTTATGAACTCTTTCACTCCATATTCATACTCTTTTTTTTAGATGATTGGTATCCATCAATTATTTATTCATATCCAACCTATTTTATTCAGTAATATTAATATTTAACAAAATAAATACACAAAATTGGTATTTCAAATAACAAAAACCCAATATTTGAATTTATAGTTATTATTTCATTTTGTTTCCTAGGACTCATCCCCTTAGAAACTAACAAAAAATTACTTTGAAAACTATTTATAAAATCGTAGTTGAAATCCCATTAAAAAAAACATTTGCACAAATTCCTATTTAAAATAACATTCCATTTTTAAAATGAAACCATTATTAAATACGCTTTCAAAACATTTACATCACTTTATGAAAGTCAATCGGGTGAGTTGACAAACACTTGTCATGCAACCTAAGTTTGTGCCAAGTGTTTAAATCATTTTAAAGCTATTTAAAACCAAAAAAGGGTAGGTTGAACACATATATTTTTTTAAGAAATATTTCAAAACACTTTAATCATTTTAAAAGATCCACTTAGGCATTTTCACAAAGATATAAATCCCAAGAGATGCACTTTATAAAGGATAAATGAATAAAAAATAACCAACATTTTATAAAATGTAATGCTATAAAAGTTTTATCATGTCTCTCATGAATAAGTAGTATAAATCCCATAGTTTACTCCTATAATACTACTGAGGAGTGAATAAGTGATAGATAAAGACATAAGTGTCACTTGGCCATGATACTTTTGAACATAAAGTTACATCTCTTCAAAGTGGGAAACCATCTTCCACTTGATGCTTAAATCATGTACTACCTAAGATTGATCCTTCCAATATGGTACATTAGAGAAACAAATCCCCTTCTTTAGGGTATACATTTGGTCAAAGTTAAAGGAATATAGGTACTCAAACCCTCTACGCTTTCAATGGTTCATTTCACTTTGTAATTAAGTTTAATTCAAATGATTTTTTTAATGTATTCCAAAAATATATCACCCTAAAGATAATACCAATAACGCCTTGGCACGCGCGTCGCAACGCGTGCAAATTTGCAATATTTATTTACCTACTAACTACTGTAGAAGTGGCGAGCAGGGTTGAACCACAGAGAGAATGTGAGTAGACACTAGAAATGTCCTTTTGGAGGAATGTTCAGGCGGATGAGCTTTAATTTTGTGATTAACAACTAAGTTCTAAAAAACTAAATGACTATTTTAAAAATGACTAATTAAATTAACTAAAACTATCTAAGTGAACTTAGCTATGAAAGAAACTGGCGGAGATGGAAGTGTCAGAGTCGTGATATCCGTTCAAGTGCATGCAATGTCAATTATTTAGTCCCCACATTTGAATATTTATTTATTCAATTATCACCGATTCCAAATTTAATCAAAATACTATCTGGTCTCGTTCTCTGATGTTAGAAAATATTTTAATGTTTACACAAATTATCCGTCATTTCGTTCTCTGTCCTGACGAATAATTTGTGCATCATTAAAGCACTGAATCACTTGGTGAAATACAACGACCCGTTTCTCACAAAGTCGAAGTATCTACCTGCGTTGGGTTCGCTCACATGAGATTACTTATTAGGTATCACTCATGCAAGTTTGAAGGAGAGCGCACACAAAATATTAATTTTTCAATTAATATATTTATTTATTTAAAATTCGATCGCGCGCTTGATCGAATTCCAGATAAATAAATTCTCGGATGAACTCCCGTTCGTGATTACTTATTAGGTATCACACGAACGAGCACCAAAGCACGTGTGCAGAGCCCAAATGACAATTAATTTAAACGCAGATATAATTAATTAAATAAACAACCAATTAAAATTAATTCAAAAGGCAATCAAACATGAAGATAAATTAAAGACATTCATTCACCATCACTTTCGTCACAACTCCGACACAAAGAAAGTTAGTCTACCATCGCGACGACACAGCAGCACATAAAATAATAAACAGAAATCACCGTGCTCATGTCGTCATAATTGTCACCGCAGGACGCCGTCAACGATCGCAAAATAATAATCATCGCTCCACTCTGTGCAGTCGCTGACGCCGCACCCGAATCAAACCACCGCGCCGCTGAAAATATGCTCTGATGCTTGCTCTCAGTGTGCGACGTGAATCTTCAGAAGCCAAGAGAACGTTCCAATCCTCCGCTGCGTCGATGATTTGTCCAAACCTCCGCTGCGCTCTTGGTGATGGTTCGCCGCTGTGGGTTGCGTACCTGCTGCACTTCAAGTGGCCGAGAAGAGAAGGGGGTGCGGGTTAGTCGGGGTTGCGGATGAGAGGAGAGCAGGGTGGTGGTCCGGCCGAGAGAGGGAGAGGAGGTGGTGGTGCGCGACGGTGAGGGATGTCGGCGTGCAGCGAGGAGAGGGGTGCGGGTTGGGAGTGTGGCCGAGGGGCTGGGTCGGCGGCGTGGAGAAGGGAGGCGGCAGGGAGATGGGGGCGCTGGAATCCAAGAGCAGGAGGGGCGGCGGGTAGTGGAGTGAAGATTGATGGAGAGAGGGGGCCGGCGGGTATGTGGGGTGCTGGAATGGAGAGGCGGCCGAGGGGTTAGAATGGGTTTTTTTTTTGTGGGATTGGAGAGAGGGGCCGGCGGGTTCAGCGTGGAGAGGGGGGAGCGAGGTCCAGGCGGGGGAGATAGGGGAGGGAAGAGGCGACGGGTCCCGCCGAAGAAAAAGGAGGGGCGTTCGGGAGAAATGGTGATTGGAGAGAGGGTTAAAAAAAAAGAAAATGAGTGTGGTGTGGAATGGGTCAAAAGGGGGGCGGCGGGTGAGGGGAGTAAAAAGGGGGGGAAACAAATAAAATTCAAAATTCAGAACTAAAATTCTAAAAAAAAAGAAAAGTTGTTAAATGTTAATCAAATGATAATAATATAATTAAATATATAAGATTCTAATTAGATAAAAAAAATAAAAAGTAATTAAGAGAAATGTTAATGAAACTAATACTAATATATAAAATATAAACTAATAAAAATACTAAAATACTAATATCAATATATAAATTAACTAAAATTATCCAAAATAACTAAATTACTATAAACCTACAAAAATAAACTAAAAATATTAAAAATGTTTAAACTAATTAATTAAAACTAAGTAAAAAATAAATAAAAATACATGTAAAAATCCATGTACATCAAATCCCCCACACTTAAACTTTTGCACTCCTGGGCAAAACAATCAGAAAGAAAACACAGGTGGACCCATAGACAAATCCAAAACATTCAAGTTACAAGTTCAAAATTTTTCAATCTCTTTTTCCCATAAAATATCATGCTTCATTTAAAACTCCAATTTTCAAAAAAATTGTTCTTTCACTTGCATTTTTTTTAAAACAAGTACGTGCACTCATCAATCATGTGACCTACCTTGCCATTACACTCATCGCTCGAAAAGATTTGATCAAAGTTTTTCTCAGTTCTCATGCACATGCATGCTTACCATAGGCTTGCCATGAATTTCACATCTCCACTAGTGGAAATCAAAAGAATGTACCAATCTCAAGGACTTTACATGAGGTTCAAATGTTTCTGAAGCTGTGGGACGGTGGGTTAAAAAAAATATTGACATATTTTTGGTAAAAAGGAGGGTTGAATCTTGAAATAAATGCATGATAAGTCAATCTAAATGTCTCCCTCAAACTCTCGCTCCCCCACACTTAAAACACTGCTTGTCCCCAAGCATTTGATAATCCAATGTTTCACTCTCTTTTTTACACAACTCACTCAAATAAGATGAGTAGGAAAAACAAGTGAGTATCAGTTCCAAAACCCCATGAAATAAATGTCAGACAATAATCCCAAAGAATGGTACACAAGTAGCGTATATGCTGTAACATCTCAATGAAGGTAAGTCATATAGAAAACTTTCTAGTTCCTGGAGTAATGGATCATCACTTTAATAGGTATCCCTAAAGTCGAGGGTTACCGCGTAATGACCACCAATGTACTCATTGTTGGAACTCAAAAGGATTCTATATTCCTATATCAAAATAATATGAAATGAATGTGGATACTGTGAAAAAGAACTCATATGATCAGGATGGGATAATGTCAATCCATGTACATCAAATGACTCACTGCCCCTCGAAGAACCCTCTCCATGAGTAAGTCTCTCTCCCACACACTTAGATTGTAATCATCATGCAAAAATCCAAGAAATTGGTAGGGAAGGGTATCGGCTTGGGCTCATCCTAAAAGGCTCCTGCATGGCTTCTAAGGGCTATACGAAGGAGAAAATGTTTGGGTGGCTCAGTGGGTCAACGGGGATAAAATATCAAACAGATGCCTCGATCATTTTAGTACAACTTTCAAAAATTCCTATCGCTTTGATGGAAAAACATGGCAAGTTCTAGAAGACACAACATGGTTGAGATTCCCTCAAGAAATAAGAGAAATAAGAGATGATTGTAAAATAGCTCAGAGTCCTCACGGGTATGGAAATATTATTTTGGACAGCACAGATGATCATGAGTGCGAATAAGTGTAAAAAAATATACAAGTTTTTGAAAAACATTTTCGAAGCATGAAATAATATCAGCAATCATCTAAGTCATGAGAGAAAGGATCAGAGAATTCCAAAACAAGAATCAGGTGCTCAAACTGCCTAGGGACACAACTGTTATGCTCCTGACTGTGTTGGGACAAGAATACAATAGCTTTTATGTGGGTTCATCAATGAAAGGAATGTTAGTTTTTTTTTCATTTTTCAAAAAATTTCTCTTTTTTTTTTTGTTTTTTTGTTTTTTTTTACATGGTGTTTTTGGAAGCATAAAATATGGAACAAAAATAGAACACTTCCCTGTGTAAGTGTAGATTGACGTGGAGAGGTTGTTTGTATCTGATGAAGCTCCAGAAATGGTATACCTGTAAAACCTACACATTGACAGCACATACTCGCATCATATCAAAGAAGTCACACCATAATAAAAAAATTGTGGATGATAAAAATATTTAAGATGAATTTAAATCCACTACTGTGCCGGGAGAAAACAGATTGTTGTAAATGCATGCCATTTTATTTAAAATAAAACTAAATGAAATGAAATTAAATGCAGTGAAAAGAAAACAAACAAATGATGGGTTGCCTCCCATTGAGCGCTAAGTTTACTTTGTCTTCAGCCAGACGTTATTGAAACTCCACCAGGATCGAACGGAAATGTAAACCATGCATCTGCTTCTTTTTCAGTAGGAGCGCGGAATCCATTCGTTGAAGAAGAGTTTATCCTGCAAGCTGCACAAAATCTCAACGGAATCTTGTTAGAATAATGGATGTGTGGAATGAAATGAAAATATGCCAACTCACAAGGGAATGAATATACCTCACCTAAAGAAAGACTCATCGAATTGTTGAATTTTGGGAAAAGGTTGTCAATGGAAAGATCAAGAAGATTACCTCCTTGAACATACAAAGGTGAAAAAGTGCCATTACTAGAATCCTTCAGTGGTTCTCTTATATCCATCACATTCTTGAATGCAGTATTTGGGTTGATGATGTATCCCAATTCGTTTTCACACCCAACCACTAGCACGGGGAAATATACTGGTTTCCAACTCAATTCATGCTCGATGGTTTCATTGATTGTGCCAAGGTCAAAAATATTGTTAGCATATGTGGGTATTTCAAGTGAAGTGTTTTTAACCTCGACGCATGGAGCAAGTGGCGTAGGATCAATTGGAGCAGATGACTCCATTGTGTCAAGAATGAAATCTTTTTCAAAATTTTCTTCTATACCACCCTCATCATATTTCTCCATTGGAACATGTTTCACCACAAACTCAGGATCCTCCAAGCAATCCCATTCTTCCATTGTTTCTAGAAAATTATGAGTGTTCTCTTCCACCAATGCTGATTGATTCTTCGACTCCAGAAATGTTTCAGATGTCTCCATTTTAGAAAAAGTTTCAGACTCACATGGATTTTCAGAAAGAGGTGATTTGATGTCATTTGAAGTGATGTCCTCTTGAGTGTGGCAATCCACTGTCTCTTGGTTCAATTCTGAATCTATCATGGTAAAGAATGATCCTAGTTCAATGTCCTCTTCATCCTCAAAAGGTGCAGTTTGATATACATTGAATGTGTCCTTTTTCACTTTGGGATGACTAGGTTGTGAATTCACAGAAGGACATGAAATCACATTTTCTGAGGGACCATTATGTTCAACAGGGCGGAAGACCAAGCTCTCATATTCTTGAAATGTGATTAGATTGGAAGAATTATTTTGTGATGGAGGGGAGTCATCAATTGTATGATAAGAAGGCAGATTAATCCCATTATCAGACTCGGGACATAGATGTTGTTCAAATGGAACCTCTATTGCACTCTCCTTAAAAGAATTGTTTTGAATTAGATCATCAAGGGGTAATGAAGCAGCTAGTTCGGAAATATGATTCATTTGATCTACTAAATTATTCAATTGATTTTCTAGATCTTTTGTTGAGGAAAGCAACTTTGCATTGCATTCATCTTGAAGTTCAAACCTCTAATTGGTCTCAGTGATAGCACAATGCAACATGTGTTCAATTATTGAATCATTTGTTTGACATGAATTGTCAAGTTCTAAATTTTCAGGAATGCATTGACTTTGAAAATGATTAACAGATGTATAAGGACTTGTTTCATAGCATGATGAAATGTTCTCATATGGATCATAGCATGGACTTGAATAAAGATCATTGAAATAAACGGGATTACCTGGATAGCTCATGTGCGGTGAAGCATTATATGTCATACCTTGAGACGGGGCTGCATAGGGCGGGTACTGGTTGTAATTGTGTGGTGCGGCCCACGTCATTCCGAGCTTCTGGGTGTCTTGAAAATTCCTGCAATGAAAAATTCCCAGAGTAGTAACTGTTGTTTTTTTTGTTGGTTTGGTTTTTGGTTTTTTTTTTTTATTTATTTATTATTTTTTTATTTTTTGACCTAAATCACTCTTTTAAAGGAACTCCTAATGCTACTATTCTCCCCGGCAACGGCGCCAGAAATTTGGCACGCGCGTCGCAACGCGTGCAAATTTGCAATATTTATTTACCTACTAACTACTGTAGAAGTGGCGAGCAGGGTCGAACCACAGAGAGAATGTGAGTAGACACTAGAAATGTCCTTTTGGAGGAATGTTCAGGCGGATGAGCTTTAATTTTGTGATTAACAACTACGTTCTAAAAAACTAAATGACTATTTTAAAAATGACTAATTAAATTAACTAAAACTATCTAAGTGAACTTAGCTATGAAAGAAACTGGCGGAGATGGAAGTGTCAGAGTCGTGATATCCGTTCAAGTGCATGCAATGTCAATTATTTAGTCCCCACATTTGAATATTTATTTATTCAATTATCACCGATTCCAAATTTAATCAAAATACTATCTGGTCTCGTTCTCTGATGTTAGACAATATTTTAATGTTTACACAAATTATCCGTCATTTCGTTCTCTGTCCTGACGAATAATTTGTGCATCATTAAAGCACTGAATCACTTGGTGAAATACAACGACCCGTTTCTCACAAAGTCGAAGTATCTACCTGCGTTGGGTTCGCTCACATGAGATTACTTATTAGGTATCACTCATGCAATTTTGAAGGAGAGCGCACACAAAATATTAATTTTTCAATTAATATATTTATTTATTTAAAATTCGATCGCGTGCTTGATCGAATTCCAGATAAATAAATTCTCGGATGAACTCCCGTTCGTGATTACTTATTAGGTATCACACGAACGAGCACCAAAGCACGTGTGCAGAGCCCAAATGACAATTAATTTAAACGCAGATATAATTAATTAAATAAACAACCAATTAAAATTAATTCAAAAGGCAATCAAACATGAAGATAAATTAAAGACATGCATTCACCATCACTTTCGTCACAACTCCGACACAAAGAAAGTTAGTCTGCCATCGCGACGACACAGCAGCACATAAAATAATAAACAGAAATCACCGTGCTCATGTCGTCGTAATTGTCACCGCAGGACGCCGTCAACGATCGCAAAATAATAATCATCGCTCCGCTCTGTGCAGTCGCTGACGCCGCACCCGAATCAAACCACCGCGCCGCTGAAAATATGCTCTGATGCTTGCTCTCAGTGTGCGACGTGAATCTTCAGAAGCCAAGAGAACGTTCCAATCCTCCGCTGCGTCGATGATTTGTCCAAACCTCCGCTGCGCTCTTGGTGATGGTTCGCCGCTGTGGGTTGCGTACCTGCTGCACTTCAAGTGGCCGAGAAGAGAAGGGGGTGCGGGTTAGTCGGGGTTGCGGATGAGAGGAGAGCAGGGTGGTGGTCCGGCCGAGAGAGGGAGAGGAGGTGGTGGTGCGCGACGGTGAGGGATGCCGGCGTGCAGCGAGGAGAGGGGTGCGGGTTGGGAGTGTGGCCGAGGGGCTGGGTCGGCGGCGTGGAGAAGGGAGGCGGCAGGGAGATGGGGGCGCTGGAATCCAAGAGCAGGAGGGGCGGCAGGTAGTGGAGTGAAGATTGATGGAGAGAGGGGGCCGGCGGGTATGTGGGGTGCTGGAATGGAAAGGCGGCCGAGGGGTTAGAATGGGTTTTTTTTGTGGGATTGGAGAGAGGGGCCGGCGGGTTCAGCGTGGAGAGGGGGGAGCGAGGTCCAGGCGGGGGAGATAGGGGAGGGAAGAGGCGACGGGTCCCGCCGGAGAAAAAGGAGGGGCGTTCGGGAGAAATGGTGATTGGAGAGAGGGTTTAAAAAAAATGAGTGTGGTGTGGAATGGGTCAAAAGGGGGGCGGCGGGTGAGGGGAGTAAAAAGGGGGGGAAACAAATAAAATTCAAAATTCAGAACTAAAATTCTAAAAAAAAGAAAAATTGTTAAATGTTAATCAAATGATAATAATATAATTAAATATATAAGATTCTAATTAGCTAAAAAAAATAAAAAGTAATTAAGAGAAATGTTAATGAAACTAATACTAATATATAAAATATAAACTAATAAAAATACTAAAATACTAATATCAATATATAAATTAACTAAAATTATCCAAAATAACTAAATTACTATAAACCTACAAAAATAAACTAAAAATATTAAAAAAAATTAAACTAATTAATTAAAACTAAGTAAAAAATAAATAAAAATACATGTAAAAATCCATGTACATCACGCCTCATATAATGCACCACTATTTCTAAATCTATAAAAGGATTTGGGAAGTTTCTCTTTTGTGTCTTTAACCGTCTGGACCCATAAGCAACAACATGAACATCATGGACTAGAACTGTTCAAATCCTGACTCCTGATACATCAGAATATAAGCCATACTCATTACCCAGCTCATTTATGGTTAAGATTGGTGTTTTCATCAATATCCCTTTAAGATCTTAGAAGGATCTCTCATGAACATCTAAGAAAATGAACCATACCACATTCTTAGTTAAGGCCTTCTTAGCACTTCCAATTAGGAAGAATCCAGGTTTACCCTCTAGTAATAACTAGAAATTCCCAAAAATATTTGGATCTCAAAAACATTCTTTGGCCTCTCTAAATAAACTATAACATCGAACTTCTCAGGTTCTAAAAATACTCTATCCACTAATATCATTTTCTCCATGAAGTGTACATTATCAATCCAAAACATACACTTTGAGATCATAGCATATAGTTGATGCTCCCTAAGTTTTCTTAAAATGATCTCCAGATATTGAGCATGTTCCTCAATCAACTGGGAATACATGATCATGTGATTGAAAATTATGGCTACAAAATTATCTAAATAAGGATGGAAGACCCAATCATCTCATCCATGAACACTACCATTATATTTTTCAAACTGAATGACATCACTCGATACCCATACAAAACATACATACTCCTAAATATAGTATGTCGTATATCAAAATACCTCACTATAAACTGATGATAACTTGATATCAAATCGATCTTAGAGAACACTTTAGCACCTATAAGTTAACCAAATAGTCCATCAATACGTATAAGTGGATATAAGTTCATTTCTATCACTTAGAATAACCTTTAATAGTCCACACATATTCTCAAGGATCCATTTGAATTTTTATGGAAAAAACTAAGGCACCCCAAGGGGACATAATCATTCATATGAACCCCTTCACCTTGAAGTCGTTCAATTGAGCCTTCTTCTCTCATAGCTCTATAAGATCCATCTTATATGGTGGAATAAATATATGATGCACACCTGGTAAGAACACAATCATAAACTCAACCTATCCCTTGGGTGGTAACCTAGATAAGTCCTTGATAAATACATCTATGAACTTGTCAATTACAGTAGGACATACTGACTAATGTTACTCTCTATCATCCAAAATTACTCTAGAAAAATGGGCTATGATTTTACCCAGCTATAGAAATATAGGTCCTATATAACTAGTTTTCATATCCAAGTCTCCAATATAGACATACTCATCACCCTAGAAAAATATAATTCCATCCATCGATGAAAACAATTGATATAGTAGATACATCACTACATTGGGGGTTTTAATTGTAGCCACAAACTAGACTCACAGTTTTCATGATGCTCAAATTTATTATTTATCAGTTATTATAATTTTTTATTAATAAAAGTATATCAATCTGAAATTTACTTATGTAGTTCATTTTCAATGGAAAGAAAAATCGATCAAATAAGATGCACTATCCTATAGAAATAATAACATTGTGGAAATAAATATGCAACGTCAAAAAATTAAGAAGTCAATAATGAGAATCCTCAAGAGTCAAAAAAGATATTTATTACCAATCTAATTTCAATCAAATGAACATGTTTATTTTACCCAATTTATTTGGAGGATCTATAGAGTTGATCCTAGGTATCCTAGATCCACACCCAAAACATCCTTGACTATATACCTATTGTAAGGTATCACATTCTAATCCTGAATATTGATTGATTATTATCTCATTGGTAGGAATATGCATCTAATGCACAAGGACCCACTTCAATATGATGATCAACGACAACTCTACTCCATAAATTCATCAAACATGATGAGTTGGACAATACATATTCTAACCATAGAAGCTCATCAATATCCCTTATCGAAAGTAGAAAATTTGCAGACATGAAATTGATCAAGGAAAATTGTACAATGAGAAAATGAAAAGGAAATACTAAGAGCATTACAAGAATACTCACAGTGGTAGCACCTGAGGAGCTGGGTTCACAGTGGAGGTGGGTTCGTAGAGGAGAAGGGCTTTGCAGCAGATGTGGGGTTCGACATCAGAGGTGGGGTACACGGAGGAGGTGGGTTCATGGCAAAGGAAGGGTTCATGGCAGAGGTGGGGTTTGGCGTGCAGCGGAGGCAAGGTGAGGTTCACAGCAAATGGGGTTCCGCGGCGGAGGTGTTGTCCATGGTGGAGGAGGGATTCGTGGCGGAGGAGGAGGAGTCGACAGCGGGGTTCGACTTCCACGAGAACTTGAGGCGTACAAGAGAAGGAGAAGATTGTTAGGGTTTATTTATAAAAGTGGGTAAACCTTTTATTAGTGCTAGTTAAAAAGCACTGATAAATGTATGTTTTATTAGGGCTAAAATAGAAAGCGCTCATAAAACATGGATTTATCAGCATTTTTTTAGTGCTGATAAAGATATGCATTTATCAGCGCTAAAAAACGATCATAAAAAGTGTCTTTATCAGTGCTAAAATGTTAGTATTGATAAAAACATAATTTATCAGCACTCTTTTAACGCTGATAAAGGTCTATCTTTATTAGCGCTAAAAAACTGCCGATAAAACTATAATGATAATAACTTATTTATATTTTTATATATATTTATAAAATTATATTTATAGTAAATACATATTTATTTATTTATAATAATAACTATGAATAAATATATATTTATTTATATTTATATATATAATAAATATATACTTATCTATATTTATATATATAATAAATATATTTATTATATTTATAATTAAATATAATTAATATATTTATTATAATTTTATAATTATTTAAATATATATATATTTATTTAAAATTATAATTATAATTATTTTTATATATTTTTTATAATGTTGTAGTTATTTAATAACTATAAATTTATATATATTTATTTAAATAACTATAAAATTATAATAACTGTATTTCTTATATTTGTGATTTTATATATAATTAATATATTAATTATATATATTTATAAGATTATAAGTATAATAGATATATAATAAATATATAGTTATATAAAAATATAATTTAAAAAAATTATAATAAATATATATTTATTTATATTTATAATTATAAAGATATATATACATACATGTATATTTAAATAATTATAAAATTATAAGAACTGTATTTGTTATACTTATAATTTTATAAATATATATAATTAATATATTTATTGTAATTTTATAATTATTTAAATATATCTATATTTATTTAGAATTATAATTATAAAAATTTATATTTATTTATAAATATTTTTTTATATTTTGAATATATTTTTTATAAATTTATAATTATTTAAATAAATATATATTTTTATGTTTATAACTATAAATAAATATTTATTTATTTGTGATTAAAAATTATAATAAATATATATTTATTTATAGTTGTAATTATGTATATATTTATTTATTTATTTATTTAAATAATTATAAAATTATAGAAAATATATTTATAATTTTCTAAATATATATAATTAATATATTTATTATAATTTTATGATTATTTAAATATGTCTATATTTATTTAGAATTATAATTATAACTGTTTTGTATTTATTTATAAATATTTGTATATAAATATATATAATTAATATATTTATTATAATTTTATAATTATTTAAATATATCTATATTTATTTAGAATTATAATTATTGCTATGTGTATTTATTTGTAAATATTTATATATATTTTTAAATATATTTATTTAATTATATGTGTTTATAGCTTTATATGTATAATAAATATATTTATTATAATTTTATAATTATTTACATATATATTTATTTATAGTTATAATTATAAACTATAAATAAATATATTTATAAATATTTGTATATAATTATAATATATATATATAATTATAATAGATGTATTTATTGTAATTTTTTAATTATTTATTTATATATATATAGTTATAAATATAATTAAAAATAAATATATTTAAATAGTATTTATATATAATTAAAATTTTATAATTATAAATATATTAAATATATTTATTGTTATTTTATAAGTATTTTTGAGAACATAATAGATTCATGGGTATAACATGAATGAATTATATACATTGTAAAGTATAAATCATAAAAAACGAGTCATCACATATGGACAACATGAATAATAATAAAAGTGTAATGTATAAATGACCATTCTTGATGAATACATTACATATATGTGCATCAATTATACTCACACATCAATATATTTATTGACCATATTCATTGGAAACATATATTTTTTATTTATAATTATAATTATAATTATAATTATTTATAAAGTATTTATATATAATTATAAATCTAATAAATCTAATAAATCTAATAAATCTAATGAAACTAATAAATCTAATAAATCTAATAAAACTAACAAATCTAATATATATATTTATTTAATTATAATCTTAGAAATATTTTTTAAAAACATTATATATATATATATATATTTGAATTATTAAAAAATACATTAATTATAAACATGTGTATTTTATTTAACGTATACAAATAAACATTATTTTTTAATATAAATATAATAATTTTATATAAATTAATGATATTTTTTGTTAAAAAGATTTATCAGAGCTTTTATATAGGATTGATAAAGACCCCCTTTTATTAGTGATTTCTGCTTAGTGCTAATAAAACACGGCACATCCGTTGCCCAGATCTATCGTAGTGTGAATATTGCCAAATCTGTGGTAGTGTCTGTGGTATGGGGTTATGGTATCCATTGTCATCCTTAGCTTTTTCATATCTTATTATTATTACTATTCTATTAATGTTTTTGTAATGGTTATAAAGTTCATTATTTGTATATTTAAATATTTGAACTATAACTTGTCATATAAATAATAAATTATTATTATGTATAAATTATATAATGATGACGTTGCCATTATTATTATTATTACTATTATACATGTAAATTATATATAACATTTTCCCCCATAGCCCCGTTTTGTTTTTGGCCATGTCCTTGCGGGCCATGCACTCTCTGTTCCCATGGTCCATAGGCCCGTTTTGCTTTCCTTTTGAATAAAAATTTACTTGATGATGACGATATTTAACATTTTATATTATTAATAGCATTTTATTATATTACTATACATTATTATGCAACAATGGTTTTATTTTATGATAATAACATTTGTTATTGATAAAATAATAATAATAATATTAATAATTATTATATTATTATTATTGTTATTATTAAGGTTTTATTATTTTTTGTTTTCGGGGCACGATGTACATACACAGTGTGTCCAAAATTTAGGGTGCCGTAGAGACGATGAGGGGGCACGCTATATACGGGCACAATATGTTTTCTACATTGTTTTTTTTTTAATGTTTTTGGAATTACGTTTTTTGTTTAAATAATAAACGTGACAGAAAAAGTAAATTTAATAACGTTCACTAATTTTTCTAATAATTATCGCAAAAAAAAAACAAATAAAGTTATATTTTACTGATTTAAGGAACGTTTTATATAAAACCTGTCTTAAAAAAACATAAAATTTCAAAATAATGAAAGCTGGTAAGGATTATGATGTATAAATTTTTAACAAAAATTGTTTTTCGTATATCCGCACCATATAACAAAATTATGGTGATTCCGTGTTTAGTTTAAATGGGACATCAACTCAAACAAATCCATATCGCCACGCTTCCCGGCCGTCGTTCCCTCTACAAGCGTTGAGGAATCCACAGCAGGGGCAACAGCTGAAGAAGTCGACGTAAGGCTCGCCATGATCTCCGCTCCGTGAACCTGCTGATCCACAGAGTATGTGTTCCTCGTGACAGTGTGGTTATGATAAGTATTTCCAGCGCACTCCAAAAGCCAGCCGTCTGGATCGTCGATGAACGGGAGCTCTCCAGGGGTGCCGTGGAGCAGATTACAGAGATAATGGTCCCAGCTCCGGCGGCTCGCCGCCGTCTGAACGTCGACAGCATTTTCCTTCATGCAGTGGTCGGTTCCATATTGACGTTTTTTAGAACTAAAAAAGCTGCAATCCGCTGTGTCGGATAAAAATTTCTGCAAGAGACGCAGCTCGGGGTCCTCCTCCGTCTGAATCACCTCCATCTCCGGGATTGGAATTCTCAGACGACGGCCGTCGGGGGTGCCTTCCGGGAGGGTAGAATCCACGGTCATCGGATTGTTTTCGGTGATGACGGCGGGGGCGGGGTAGCTACCGGTTGGTGAGGAGGCGTTGGGCCGCCGGAGCGGCGGCGTAGTCACCGGCGCGGGGGAATGCAGGTTATTGCTTTGCATGTAATTCTGGAGAAGGGTGGAGTGGTGGGGCTTGCGGGGGCCGCCGCCGTGGGCGGCGAAGGTGGTGAAGCGGTCGTTCTTTCGTCTGGAATTCAGGCGTCTTTTTGTGGCGTTCCAGTGGTTTTTTATAGCGTTTTCAGTTCGCCCCTGGATTTTCTTTGCAATTTCCGCCCATCTGTTCCCGACATTCTCGAACTCCTCGATCAAAAGCCTCTCTTCGTCCTCGCTCCACTCATCTTTCTGTGCAAATTATCATTCAATCATTAAAACACAACAATATGTTATAACTTATAATCAAAACACACTAGACATATTGAAAATCACAAAAGCGAAAGAATCGTCACCTTGATGCCTGGGCGCAAATGGTTGTTCCATCTTTCTCGGCACTGTTTCCCGGCTCTTCCGGCCAGGTTTTCTGCAATCAACGCCCATTTTCGCTCCCCGTATTGCTTCACCGATTTAATCAAAATTCTTCACGTGAAATGTATATGGAAATCCGGTGTCAAATCGAGTGGGAAAAAAAAAATCAACAAAAACCCAACAAACCCCACCTGTCTTCTTCTTCATTCCATTGACCCTTAGTGACCAATGGAGTAAGAGATGATGGCGACGATATGTGATCTTTCCCCATGCACTCACCCCTCCGGTCCACAAATTTTCTATTCCCTTTGATCAGTCCCATGCAGCTAGGGTTTTGATTTTCCCGCGGATGGCATATCAGATCTGAAGATTTAGACCTGCCCATTATCTGTCCATCGACAAGATATAAACCCTCCGGAGGACGATTCGGCCATGCAAAACTGTCATCCATGGCGACGCCTCGGCTGGTTGAAGATGAAGAACCGAACGGCATCTGTGGGTCGCCCAGGAACTTTTCGATCTCGGACAGTGGCTTTCTGTTGCTTTGAAATGTCACTGAAGAAGACGAAGCGGTGGTGTGAGTCCTCGTACATCTGTCGTCGCTCCAAACGGTTCGGACTCGGTCTTCCCTCTTTCTTCCATCCATGAATGACAGAGAATTGCTGTATATTAATAGAGACTCTGATTAAAAGATGGGGAAGCAAAAAAGTTAGGAGGAAGAGAAAAATGGTGGATGGTAGGAGGGAGGAGACTAAAATTACGCCATAACTTGAGCAGAGGAACTTATAAACGCCAATCCTATGTGAGCTCGCCCTTGGGGCGGATCCGTCGATCTACCTCCTCGTCCCTTGGATCAGAATCCGTACTGTCCGTAGCTCGACAGATAAGTAGATTAATAGGATGATTTGTTTATTATTTAATATCATTCAATGGTGCGCCCTGCATTAATGGAGATATTTAATAATTATTTAAAAACCTAGACAAATACTTCAAAATACTAACTGAAGGCGGAGCTGTGAATTAATTATAATATGTGAATGGTTTCCCCTTGATCTTACCACTGTTCGACTAATTTGATTTTGTGGGGGTGCTTAACCATATTTTAATAGGATTTCTACATTAAAATAAACTTTTAAAACAATTCGGGTAAGGGATCAATGGGCCAGGTACCCGGACCCGACGATTTATTTTCAACACATTACTCTAATTCTACACTATATTATATTTCGAAAAAGTCAAAATTAAATACTCTAATTCTACACTATATTATATTTGGAAAGACTTGTTTAACTATTTTATATGAACAAGTCAAAATTAAATACATAAAGTTTGTAATATTATTATCATTTAAAAATATAGAAAGTTAATGAATTAATAATATCTATTTTAATCACATTTTTTATTTTGGATATCTTAATAAGACTACCGGATTGTGACCCATATATTAAATGAGTTCTTAATTAACAGTACAAAAACTCTATTAACAACAACGAAAACATGGGGTGGATATTTGTTATCATCTCTAATCTGGGTTGTTAAAAGACAATTTGAAAATATATTTTTGCTGGGTTAATTTTTTTTTAAAAGAACCTTTATTAATGGTTTTTAGTTTTGTAATTGTTTTTATATACGATTTGAGTTTTGTAATTTTTCAGCCGGTTGGGGTGTTAGCGGCTCAAATTTCAAGGATACCTGCATTGCAAACATTCCTAATTAATGTGATGGTTTATTAATTATTTATACCAATAAAAATTTAAAAAGAAGGTGTGCATTAATGAGGGGTTTTATTTTTTATTTAATATTATTCAATTAGTTAATTTTGATAATCTGATCATCCAAAATTATTCTACTATTTACATCACTATAGATTACACTATATTCAATGTTAGACTTTATCACCACAAAAAAATACGGTGATAACGGTTTTACCGAAGTGACTATTAAAAGTGTTAGAAAACACATTTATCAGCGCTAAAAAATGTTCTTGATCTAAGCGATGTTAAAAGGGGTCCGTTATATTTATTTATTTATTTATTTGAAAAAAGGAGTAACTCATGTATTAAGAGATCGAAGATCGGGTAAAACAAACGAAAACACCCAACTGGGGAACAAGTCCAACCAAACTCGTGGGTGATTCGAGAGGTCTCGATTAGCTAAATGATGAGCCGCCATATTACTCTCCTTTTTGGTAAAGGAGTAGGTTCAAGTCAAAAAGCAGAGCTGAAATGACTGAATCTTCGAGATCATGAGGCCAAAAGGCTAAATGTCTTCCTCTAGAGTGGAGATAGTGCAGATGACAATGAGACAATCTGATTCCAAAGTGATTGATTTCCACCCTTGCTCCAAAGCGAATTCCATTCCAAGAACAATTGTTTGAGCTTCAACAACTGCGGGTAACAGTGAGGCTAAGTAGGAAGAGTGAAGAGGCGCAACGATTAACCCATGAGAGTACCGGGTTATGACACTGAAACCTGTGATACCTCTATCCGAAGGTGATGCGTCCATGTTGATTTTCAAGGTGTCATCAATGTGGGGTGTCCAAGTACATGGATCATGCTTGAAAGGAGGGCTGTCAAACGAATGCTCGTCGTGGTTCCATGCTGATAACCAGTGGGATGCGTTCTTGACCCAAAGGGTGCATGGCTTGCAAACGTTGTTAAAGAGAATGTCGTTTCCCATCACCCAAATGATCCATGTCATTGTGCAGTGGGAAGTCAGGTCCTTGGTGGTGAGGTGCAAGGACCATTTGGTGAGAAGAGATCAGGAGCCATATCCAGGAGGTTGTCAGCATGAGGGTTGAAGGTGTGCCATACATTCCTTACTCTGAGGCAGTGGGCAATGGCGTGCATGGAAAATTTAGGCATAGACATGCAAATAGGACATGTTGGGTTGTCTAATGTGTGGCGAGAGGCAAGGAAATCCAAAGAAGGAAGGATCTTGGTGTAGACTTGTCACCAGAAATAACGAGCTTTGGGGGGAATACGAAGGTGCTGGATAGATTTCCAGAGAGCCTCCGCCTCGAGATTCGGAGTGGCTGAGACAAGAGCATATCCAGATTTGACCGTATAAGTACCCGAAGTTTCCCCACTCTAGCACAAACAATCAGGTCCGAGGTCCCTAGCGATCGAGATGCTAAGAACAATTTTCTATCCCTTTCGTTGAACCACGAAAAGATTTTATCAGCGTTAACAAAAGTGGTGATAAAAGTAAAAATAAAATAAAAAAATCTGTAAACTCAGAGTGGGGACCACCCCTTTTTATTAGTGCTCTATTAATGCTTATCTAGCTCTCCCCTACCCTTTTATTAGCAATAACAAAAGCATAGATAAAACTCTCTTTTATTAGTGCTCTATTAATGCATGTCTAGACCTCCCCCTACCCTTTTATTAGCAATAACAAAAGCACAAATAAAAGGCCCCCTTTTTTTAGTGCTGATAAAAACCCTCCCCTACCCTTTTATCACACGATAAAAAACCTGCTACCCATCCCCTTGCACCCTTCCTCGTTTCAAACCCGAAACTCCCCTCACGTATCTATGCTTTTACCACTCTTTTATATGATTTTGTTTTCAATTTTTGATATATCTATTTATTTTTATATATTTCAGTACATTTGTATATCTATGTATTTATATAATTATTTTTAAATACATTTATAAAATATGTTTTGTGTGTGTGTGTGTTTATAAATACACACACACACACACAGATATATTTATATATGTGTGTGCGTGTCTATAAATATAATTATATATATTTATATTTATTTACATATATTATATATTCATATTTATATACATATATTAGAATATATAGATAAACATATACTTGTTTGTTAATACACACACACAAATATATTTATATATATATATAAACATTATATTTACATTGTATAGGTATATAAATATTCATACATTTTTAATTATAAAAAAAAAGTGCAATATGAAAAATGATTAAATTCGAAGGGCATAATATCCATATGAGTGTAATCCTTGAAAATAAATTAAGTATCCACCAAAAAAAGATAAGATGACTCCCTTAATTGGGGATGAAATTCCATAAAATGTGAAAAAATAAGGGTACCCTGACAAAAAACTTAGTTTTGGAGGTCTATCGGGCCTTTTTTGACCCCAAAGTAGGATAAATAGGGTTCCTCCTAGTAACCACGACTTAAATATTTTTAGAATCTTCAACTTGATATGTGGTAGAGCTCAAATGGACATCTAAATCAAAAGTATGACTATTTGAAGTTCGGGTCATGTTTTCAACTTAATTTAGATCGTTTATTAATTTGTTGAATTTTTTTATCTTCAAATTACTATTAAATGACTGTTACTCAATAATAATTAGCAAATTGATAATTAATATATTTTTTTAATTATTTTATAAACCATTTCCCACTAAATATCTTATATATTAATTATGATTACATATTTCATATTATATAAACCATATTTTATAAAAAATATTATATTTTTATCAATATAAATATATTTATATATCAATATATGTTTTTTAATGATATATAACTTTTTTTATGAAATATAACTTTTATTAGTGTAAAAAACAATTGTTTTAGCACAAATAAAAGACATTCTTTTATCAGTGCTATGAAAAGCGCTTATAAAAGTACTCTTAATCAGTGCAAAAAAAAATCCATGATAAATAGGCCATGTTTATCAGCACTAAAAAAATACGCTTATAAAAAGGTACTTTTATCAGCGTTTCTTAGCATTGATAGAAGCACATTTTATTAACACTTTTTTTAGCATTGATAAAAGTACCCCTCTTTATTAGCGTTTTTTTGCACTGATAAAAGGTAGAACTCGATAAAGCCAAATCTATGGTAGTGATAATACAAATATGAGTGAAAAAATAATAAAAATAAATAAATAACAGAATGGTCATCAAAGTAACATGCGAAAATGAAAATGAAATACATAACAAATTAGTAAATAGGATCCCAAAGTGGTAAGCCAACCAGTGTAATAAATACAGGAAAAATAAATGGAAATTTATGGGTCCCACCAGTGTTCGTCGTAGTCCATCATAAGCTCTGCACTACTAAGCTCAACAGTCCATCACTAGGCCCTTTCCCTGCACAAGAGC
The DNA here is from genome assembly GCA_963277665.1 of Viscum album. NCBI lineage: Eukaryota > Viridiplantae > Streptophyta > Magnoliopsida > Santalales > Viscaceae > Viscum > Viscum album. The sequence continues at coordinate 1,834,158,993 of OY728151.1, forward strand.
CCTCACAAAATCTACAAGAACATCGAAATTCTTGATTAGGGTGAGTATACGGCTTAGTAGGATACCACCAATGCACCCTTACATGATGTGCACAAGTATACAATGTATGCCATAATGACAATAACACTACCACATATCTAGGCAAGGGATGCGCTGACTTTTATCAGCACTAAGAATAAAGTGCTGATAAAAGCATCACCTTTATTAGAGCTAGCTAAAAGCGTTGATAAAAGTCACGTTTATCAGTACTATTCTTAGCACTGATAAAAGTTTTTAATAAAAATTATTATTAATATATATAAAATTATTATATTTATATTAAAAAATAATGTTTATTTATATACATTAATTAAAAAACACATGCTTATAACTAACATAAATATTATATATTAATATATATTTTTTAATAATTCAAATATATATATATATATATATATATTGTTTTTAAAAAATTATTTATAATATTATAAATAAATAGATATATATTTAAATAATAATAAATTTATAATATTTTTTTAAATAATAAATATATTTATTATATTTATAATTATATATAAATAGTTTTTAAAAATATTTATTTATAATTATAATTATAATTATAATTATATAAATATATGTCTCCAATGAATTTGGTTAATAAATAAATAAATATATATAAATATATATATATATATCTATATATATCTTAGGAGATAATGATGATATTCATCGATATGATTGTCATTATTTATGTTTATATATTGATTAATGAGTATAATTTATGCTATATGATCATAGGTTTATTTGTGGACATGATTGTGGGTTGCTAAATGTTAAGATTACATGTATTATGATGGCACATGTATATGTTATGTATTCATCATGAATGCTCATTTATACATTAACACACTTATTATGCTTTCCATACATGTGATGAATCATTTTTATGATTTATACTTTACTAGGTATTTGATTCATTCATGTTATACCCATAAAATTATTATACTCTCATATTACTAATAAAATTACAATAAAAATATTTAAATAATAACTATATTTATTATATTTATAATTATAAAATTTTAATTATATATAAATACCTTTTAAATATAATTATAACTATATATATATATATATATTTAAAATAATTATAAAATTACAATAAATACATGTATTATAATTTTATAAATATATATATATATTTATAATTATATACAAATATTTATAAATATATTTATTTATCCTTATAATTATATGTATGTATATATATATATATATATATACTAGAAAAGGTGCGAGCCATGGAGAAGGTGAGTGAATATTAGAGACGACAGCGGGGTGTTGACAACGGCCTCCGTTCCGATCGAAAGTTGACACCGAGCGATGCTTAGGGATGATGGAGGAGTGCCACAGACAGGCGGCGGCGTGACAATGGGGCTTTGGCAGTGGATTCTGGTTTGTTAGGGAGATGCTATCGAGTGACGCTTGAGGTCAACACAGGTATGGGAAGATCGTTTGAGAACTGTAGTGATGGTGGTCGATTAATGCTGATGACGGATCGACGAGGCATCTGGGTGGAAAATACCCTACGATGTCGGGTGTGGGCGGTAGCGGCAATCCTACTTGAAGGTAGGGATGGTGACGCGTTAGCGTTACGGATCTGGGATCCTAGTGGCGATGGCCGACGACTGGCCCGTTGCACGGTGGCGTTGGTGGAGGATTTTTTGGTCTGCTACACGATGGTGATGGTAGAGGATTTTCTGGGTGTGGATCATGATTTTTGGTTATAAATATTTGTGATTCGGATGAAGATGATGATGATGTGTCATGGTGTTTTTTGTGTTTTTGTGCACAGATCTTGGGACTTGGATGGAGATGATGTTTGGGAACTGGGGATTTCTATGGCTTCCAGCGACCTCGATATGCACGATGATCTCGGGATGTGTACTTGGCCAACGACGACGACTGGGAGCATGCGACGTCTATGGATTTCGGTGACCCTGATCTGCAAGGTGATCTCGGGATGTGGACTTGGCCAGCGACAACGACATGGAACAAGCGATGTCTACAGCTTCCGATAACCCCGATTACAGGGTGATCTCGGGATGTGGAAAGACGACGACCTCGAGATGGGTGGCGACCTCAGGGTGCAACAATTTTAGAGGCTAGCAATGTTTCTTTATCAACGATTCTATTACAAGCTTAGTGCTCTGCTTGTGAAGGAAATTGGGCATGTAGGCTCTTAAAATGGACCTATGGGTATCTTGAATTTTTGGACTAAGATTTTGGACTGATGGCTCATACTTATGCGATCACGTCTAAGAGGTGGTTGCTTCGACTCATGATGGTGATGAAAACTTGACCGGTTCTGTGGGACCGTACTCAGATTCCAAAGGTGGCTTTGTGCTTCATATATGAATTGATGGATCATGCATTTGTAAGAGTTGGTGTTCTAGAACCAACTGTTTGTACCTTGATTATAAGAATATTTAATGTATTTAAATATTAAACAACTTATTACATATTTTTCAATGTTCTGCATGACTATAGTGTAATACTGTCTTGGAGTATTTGTTGCATTAACAGGGTCATAGCAGTTTCCCGCTATGATGAGAACCTTGAAGTGCTATGACGATATTCTTAAATATAGTTCTTCAGTTGGATGACATACTATGATGGAACACATAATACACAAATCGTCAGGTGTGAGTACTTGTAAGCAGATGAGACTTCTTCTCATGATGTTCGTACTTGATAATCTCCAAGACGGGAGATTATGAGAACAAACCCGCCAGTAGAAATTCTGCATGTTTTGGTGTCATCAGATATTTCTATTTGCGAGTGCGTACAATTGTCCTTTGAATTTAAGATTATCATTAATACGTGTCATGACTCACGCACTTTGATTTACTGAAGAAAACAGTCACACATACAGTTGGCGATACGTGTCATTAATGGATAAGACGAGGAAGGATTTGTCCCTTCAATTTAAGGAAGTTGATATCTTGTCCCTTTGATTGAAATAGAACCGTCGTGTCAAATTCCATGGCCATGGTGCAATGACGAGTTTATTTCAGGTAGTCAAAGAACGACATATCAAGCATAAAGGTTGATGACACTATCATAAAACCATCTTGATGAGATATTCAGACAAAGGGATTATATTATACAGTGAACGTTTGTATTTGGATGTCGTTGTTGAGATTTTAAGTTCTTTCTCTTGGGTTTCTCGACCTGTTGCTAGACAATACTCTTGGAATTTAGGTAACCTCACCTAATGCTAATGAGAAAGAATCCTACAGGGTCACACACTAAGTTTTTCTGGTGGTCTCGGTTAAATTCTATTTGAATTTAATTAATGGAATAAATATTATTCTCAATACAGTGGAATAATTTTATTCAAGTTAAAATGATTTCATAAATTAAATAAATTTTTATTTGTCAGATTGTGAATAAAAATATATTTATTCATTTTATTGAACATTTAATAAATATTTATTTACTAGTTTTTAAATAAAATATTTATTTAAGAGAACAATTTATTATTTATTTATTCAGGTGTTCAATAAATGGAAGTGATGTTCGAGCATACCAAGGACGGTCCGGTAGTAAAATAATTATTTGCAAGATGGTAAATAATTATTTGGCACAAAACAAAATAATAATAACGTAGTAATAATTATGTGGCACATGATTTCATTTATGATTATATTTTGCATAAGTTAACGCACCCAAAATAATGACACGATTATTGTTATTATGTAGCATGAGTTTTCTCTAAGGTTATGAATGTATTTAATTACTGTTACGCAATTAAATATTATAACTGAATCCCCATGTCGATAAATAGATAGGTACGTCTATTGTGCCATGTATGGAAAACCGGTGACCCAAAAGTAATTCCAAGTCAGGAATTTTCTCTCGACTCCTCTCTTCTCTCCCTCTCAATAATGAGAGATGTTCTTCAAGACTGAAGAACAAACAATAGAGAATGATCGACACAAGACGCTCGCTTCACCACGCTATCACCCTAAAAGTGAGTGGTGTTAATCAATGACTATTGGATCATGTGTGGATCACCTCTAGATAGATTCTAGTTTGGATCCTTGCAAGCACAATGAGACAATCCGAAAGGGTCATCTCGGATGATCAACATCATCGACGAAGAAAGTACCAAAGAAGCAGGTATTTTATTTCTTCAGAAATTAAATTTAAATTAATTATAAACATGATGTGCAAGATCCTCTACAAAGGTTTGAGGCCTTTTCCTTCTTTATCTAAATCTTTGATTATATTACGTAGAGACTGGCATTCATCATCGTATTGATCCCGGAATAATCATTGATAATGGTAAAAATTAAAGTTGGGACACGGCCCAACCGTGCTTCCGCTGTGCCCGAAACCTACAATATTTGTGGGGGCCTTTGGACACTTTTTTTGTTGGGTCTTATCTAGATGCTTTTATGTTTGGTGGAACTTACCATGTCACATGTTTTGTGATGTTGTGTTTCACTGCTTTTTTCATTTATTAAATAAATTTTTAGGACTGAGCACGCTTGAGTCCTGGACTTTCTGGGTATAATAAATTTATTTATTATATTTATAACTTTATAAATATATATAAATATATAAATATATTTATAAATATATATAAAAATATTTATAATATATACAAATATTTATAATTATAATTATAAATAAATATAGATATATGTAAATAATTATAAAATTATAGTCAAAACGTCTCAGTCATGGATTTGGGAACCAAATCCATCACTTAAAATTTATTAATAAAAAAGTGAAACATATAAGGGGGAGGGTAGAAAAACCAAGGAACACATTCCTAAATCAAGAACAAAGATTCATTTATGGGAGCTACCTCTAGTTCCATGATTTTTAGGGTGTCTCCCTCTGCCCTTTGGATGTCGTCCCCTCCACTGTGTCTTGGCCTGTTGAGGCAACACATGATCCTCCTTCGATGAAGAATTAGAGGATTCCTCAATGATAGAGCATATTTAGAACATCCAAGAGAGATCCTAAAAGTCCATCTCCGAGTGAGAACAATATCTGTCTCCAAATTTAATTTCCATCAAATTATGCATAATATGATAGTCAATGGAACCAAAAACATCTGGCCCCATCATGGAGTAAATTAGCTCGAGATGTAAGAAGAACTAGTCAGCCGTCTCCTTGCTTACGACTGCAATTGGTCTCTCAAATTCATAATCATCAGGAGGAATGATACAAGAATTCCTCTCTCATGCAGCGACACATTCATCATATGGAGCCTTACCAAAAAGGTCATATACATTTTTCTTAAGCTTAGAGAATTTGGGTGGGTAGCACCAATCCGTAGGACCCACTGAGATCCCACTAGTTGGAAGTTCCACCTACAAATAAAGATACTGATCAGGATATGTATATAAGATATTGATTATAGGCATGTTAGCCTTAGATTTATGAGGGAGCACCGGCTAAAATCCTTCATTATCAACTATTACATTCTTAATTTTAATCATGGATCTCTTACCTATATTTTCATGATCTGAGGATCCTATTGGTGCATTATTTTTCTTTTTTCTCTCCATTTATGCAAGTAAACTCCTCTCCTGCATGAGATAAGTATCAAAATGAGCTTTCACATAGACCTCATAATATGAATCATCATCTCCAGACACCCGATCAGTTTTTGCCTCACCTGGAACAACCTATTTATCTCCAACTTTCCCACTCATCGATGCAGAAGCTTCCACATTTACAGCCTCTGATTATCCCCTCAATTATCTTGCCTCAACATTCTCCACATTGGTGATCATAACATCTCTAAAGGATAGGGACTTATGATCTTCCACTGATTCTAGAATAGCCTTTTTCTACACCATCACTTCATCCTCTTCCATAAGATTTTCCCAATTAGATGGGCCATAACTTGTTCCACCCAGAGGATGCTCATTTAACATCACTCCCTTGCATTTAGGAATCAAATAAATTCCTTTATCAGATTCATGAACCATATCCCCACTTTCCATAGGCCTCACACAAATATTCATAACATGGTCATAGGGTTGTTCCATGGTAGAATCCTTTAAATCCACATTCATGTGGCAATGGGAAACATAGTTTCCCTTTATACCACATTTCTCACAAGAAAGATTTCTTCAACATGATTATGGTAGGTGACCAACAACCATAAATATGTCACAAAAGAGAGGTTTTTTATAATATAACACATCAATACAAATTTTATCTATGGGAGTATAGAGGTTTACCTTTTCAACAATGGTGACACTCAAATTGATCTCCACTAGCATCCTGGTGAAGTGTGCAAACCGCACATGCTCAGTTTCTTTGTCAAGCTGAATTGGAGACTCGATTGCACTGGCGATGTCATGTAGAATCCTAGTTGAGTCCATGAAGTCTAATCCACACCTGAGAAAATTAATTCCTTACTCACGATAAATTAATGTCTAAAGACCAATCGTGAAAGTGAATCCATCCAGGCTTTAGAGACAAATAGTCGATGCCCCATGCCCGCAACTTATGATCATCCGAAGAAAAGAGATAATGAAAAAAAAATTTACCAAGGGAAAGACATATCCAGTTTGAAAATACCCATAGGAAACATACCCTTTGAATCAAATCTTCAAGCCTCCAGGGATAGTCACCTTCAGGCAACACGAGCTGCACTATGAGGGAGCTTTTCCCCATTGCATTCCTCTCTGCAAATGCATCCGGATTCGCTTCAACATGGGAAAATGAACCCTTTCGAAGTATTCTTTAGAATTCTGAATCTTTGAAGGAATAAAGGGGTGGGGAAACAGTAACACTAAGGTGATGGTCCCTACAAGTCTTATCCTCCAAGACCACCATTGGAGAGGGAATTGTGGGATTCACCCCAAATGACCTAGTCAATGCAGGTCGGTGATCCCTGTTCAAAGATGCCACCATCTTTGTTTTCTAACAAGCCTCTTCCCCATTCTCCACCACACCAGATTGGGACAGATTGACTTCTACCACTATTGATGAGAAAAAACCAGTCTCCATCACTGCATTCCTTCTGGATTCACTTGCCTCTGCCACCCCATCCATAGATCTCTGAAGCCCCATAAAAAACCTATCATCCTTCAAAGATTATTTTGAAATCATTTTATGACCGAAGTAATGCAGTATTTCTATGAGGAGGAAGAAACCCTAGAAATGAATGATGGTTTCTTGGGAGGTCTCCCGTAGCACCAACCACATCTCCCCCATCATACCCTCTAATTATAAAATTATAATTAATATATTAATTATATATTATTATAAAATTATAAATATAATAAATATATTTATCATAATCTTATAATTTTTTAAATAAGTATATATATATTTAAATAATTATATTTAAAATTTTTGGGGTCAAGCCCCTTATTATTAAAATGAAAGAAAAATAAACAAGCACATGAAAGATGGATGTGGTCAAATAAGGGTAATCCCACATCCATAAAGAAAAACAAAAACTCAAGAATCACCATAATCATGATCAAAGTCATGACCATAATCTTCAGCATCATCAGAAGACTCCCACTCTGAATGTGAATTCCTCTGATTAAAGAGTGTAATATAATTTTCCTTAATCTTTACCTGCTATGGAGTGAGCTGATCTGATCTAGAAGACATACTTCACCCATGCCCTCGAGTTGCATCATCTCAGCCACCCCAACCTTGAACTTTTGGATATCTACCCTATCTCCAAGTTTTTTGATGCATAATTACATCATGCCCTCCCTTTTCAACATCATGCATGTCTTTAAAAAAATGATTGACATCATCATTAAGAGATTCAAGTGTCTCAAAACTGTTAACCTCTGTGACATTCTTTGACTTATCAAATTTCTGATCAAAAACTTTAGGTGGCTTAGGATGAAAGCTACTTTTCATTGGAACCATTTTAAAACCCTCATTGTCAACATTCCACTTAATTTTACTACTTATTGAGATCATTTACTCATGAATATCATCTGTGGATTGCACAACTGCTTCCCTCTTGATAAACTCCAATATTTTTGACAAATCAGAAGCATATATAATCTCACTTTTTTTTACCTTTAAAGGTTGAGTCAACTATTTTCTCATACATAATTTGATCATCAGCTACAACTTGCACGTTAATATCTCTCATGCCTTTCTCACCAAGGGATTCTATCCTTTCCACCATTGTAAGATCAGAAGGACTATCTTCTTTCTTGTCAAGGGGAACTCTATCTAATCTGTTCACCATTTCACTTTTGCCCATCATAATCATGAGTTGAAGGTTCCTTGATAATGATATTTTCCCAAAGCCTCTACTTACTAGAGCCCTGTACAGGATATCAACTGACTATTGGATTCCCTCCACATCCACTTTCCCAATGACATTAATCAGTTTTCCTTAGGAATGACAAACATCATGTCTTGCATCAACATTAGAGAAAACCTCTAACTACCCAGTCTTTCAATTATCAGAATGAACACCTGATTTCCTACTCCTTTTGAAACAATAATTATTATCATGACCATGAGTATGAAAAAACTCACAGACAAGAGATCTCTTGAAATCGAAAATATCATGACATATAATATTACATTACATGAAGAATTTAGGAACTCTCTTATAATTTTTTTAATTCATACTCATCTTCATTAGTAAACAAAAATATCTGATCAACCAGAGTTGAACCCAAAACCTCAAATAGAAAATGGGTAAAGTGGCCAAACCTTGAAGTCTCGGTTTCCTTATCCATTTTAATGGAAAGACCAATCGACATGGAAATGTCATATAGGATTTTTGTATGCTAAAGGATCCAATGAAGACCATAAAACTTTACCCATATTTGAGAAGAAGAGTTACCTGCATCCAAAAGATTGATTTTTTTGTCCCATTCCTTAATGTGAAGAAATCTAGGCACAAGATATATAGAGTCGAACCCCTATGCCCACATCTTCAACTCCTCAGAAGGGAAGAGGATATGATAAAACCCACATCCCAACAAAAGACATCTCCAATTGAAAAAGCACCAAATCACTACAAAAAAATGCCCCAATTAGAAGAGGTTATTTTTTAGATTAGAAGGGGTTATAATCCCTTCTAAACATATTAGTGGCAATTACTCATAACCGCTGCTAATGTGCCTGCCACATTGTGTTACCGGTGGTTTTCGCAAAGCGCTGGTAAAGTAGCTCGCAACTAGCAGTGGCTAGATTAGAGGCAGTTTTAACCCCCTCCAATTTCATCAAAAGTTGTTAGATAATAGGGGGTTTTAACCCCTACTAATCTCGAACTCATTTTAGAGGCGGTTGTAAAGCGCCTCTAATTGAGTCGTAAGCTCCATATTAAGGGTGGTTTTTGAAACCACCTCTAATCAAGACCCATATTAGATGAGTTTAAATGAACTGCCTCTAATAAATTATTAATATTGAATATCAAAATTTTTAAATCCCATAACCACCGCCTCCCCCTCCAATTTTGTGTTGCCCCTGCAATTCCCCTACCTACCCATCATTCCCTCCTTGGCCCCATTCAATTCCCCTCTACTGTGGCCAACCCCACCTTGCCCCCCGTAGCCGCCCCGCCTCCCGTTTCATTCTCTACCTCACCTCCCATTCTCCTGTAGTTGCCTTGCCTCGCCTCGCCTCCCTTTCTCCTATAGCCGTGCACCCCCTTCAATTCCCCCACCTCTCGTTCTCTTGTAGTCGCGTGCCCCATGCCTCCCCCCTCTAAGTCCATCTTTTATGCGGCTCCCTTGTAAAATATTATCCCAGTGGGTATCGAACCCAGGACCTCTAGGCTAACACCGAATGCCTCCACCACTATGACAATTGCATTTATATTAATATAAATACAAATTATCAAATTTATATATATACTATAAAGCTTATTTAAATAAATAATATTTGAATAAATATTGTAATACATATAAATATATAACATATAAATATTTATATAGATTAATATATACTTTTTTATATTATGTATTTATGTATTTATATTATAATAAATTTATATTATATTCAATTTATACATTCATATAAAATACATATTTTATATGTGTTTACATAAATTTGAGTAAATATATTTTATAATTCTATTTATGTTATCTACATACACATATATTTATATATTTATGTAAATTATTTATATACTTAAATTCATATATATAAATTATGTACATGATTATAATATATATATAAGTATTTATTTAATATATTTATATGATGTCTTTGAAAATATATTTATATAATTTATTTCAAAACATATTTTTATTATTATGGGCATTACTATATATTTATTTGTATAAATTGTATAATATTATATATAATTAATGTATAATTAATATTATATGAAATACATTTTATAAAAATATTTATGTTCTATATAATTAATATTATATGAAATAAAATTTATTCAAATATTTTATATGAAATACAATTTATTCAAATATTTTATATGAAATACAATTTATTCAAATATTTATATAATGTTATATGAACTACAATTTTATATTATATATAATTAATATGTATATTATATATATTTAATATTATATGAAATACAATTTATAAAAATATTTATATAATGTATTTCAATACATATATTTAATATTATGCACATTAATATATATTTATTTAAATAAATATAATTTTATAATATTATGTACATTAATATATATGTATTTCAATAAAAATAATAGTTTAATATTATGTACATTAATATATATTTATTTTTATAAATTGTATATCATATAGTATTAATTATATATAATATAAAAGCATAAACATGTTATTTAAAAATATATTTATTATTATAATAATATAAATTATAAAAACTACAATCTTGAGTTTTTATATGTTATATTTTTTAAATAAAATAGATTTTTGTATATATTTATATAATATTTTTATGCCTTTATATTGTATATAATTAATATTATATGAAATTCAATTTATACAAATAAATATTTATAAATGTACATAAAATTATAAAATTATATTTATGTATACATATAAATTCAATTAAATACATTCACATAATCAGGAATATATAATACAATTACATGATATATATATATATATATATATATTTACTAAATTAATTTATAATTTATATGATATACTTAAATATATATAAAATAATTATATAATATATATAAATTTATATATAATAAAATATTTATATTATAATATATATAATATATATATAATATAATATAAATATAATATAATATATATTTATATTTATATTTAATTCTATCTATATTATAATTATTTGTATACATAATATAATATAAATGTATTTATACAATAATATACAATAAAAATGTATTTAATATAATATATGTATAATTTAAATCATAATATAAATGTATAGTATTTATAAAACCATATATAAATTTTATATATTCGAATAAATATATTTATAATTACATTTATATTATGTATACCAATATTTATATATATATACATTTCTGTTTATATGTATAAGTATTTATTTAAAGTATTTATATAATGCCTTTATATAAATGCTTATAATGAATTTAAATAAATTTATATAATGTTTTTATGTTATAAACACACACACACACACACACACACATATATAGTATAAAATTTGAATTTATATGAGATTTATTTTAAAAAATAAATAAAAATTTAGAGGGGGCTAAAAACCCTATAATCAAACTGATTAGAGGTGGTTCATGAACCCCCCCTATAATGTCATAAATTAGTGGGGGTTCACAACCCCCTCTAATTTCATAAATTATAATGGGTTTAAAATCCCCTCTAATTTCATAAATTAGAAGGGGTTCAAAACCCCCTCTAATCTAAGGGATTAACGATAATTTATGAATCCCCTCTAATTTAAGAGATTAGAAGGGGTTGTGAAGCCCCACTATTTCCTTTAAAAAAAAATTTCCATGTTATATATATACCCTCTAATATCCAAATGAATCATATATGTATGTGTGTATATATATATATAGTGTCTCTAAAATCCAACTGAACATATATGGCCACTAATTATTAAATTAGCATTGGTTTTGACACAACTTCCTCTAAAATCCAATCAAATATTACAAAGAAAAATGCTAAAAAATTTAGAATGGATTGTAAACCCCCTCTAAATTCGATGATTAGAGGGGGTTGTACAGAACCCCCTCTAAAATGAATTTAGATGGGGTTGTGCATAACCCCTTATAAAAAACTGCCGCTAATCTGTTGTTTTTTTGTAGTGTATCTTTGATAACTAGTCAATCTAATCACCAATATTCAACGGAATGAAGCACCTAGGAAAAAAAATCTAAGCGATGATAGAGTGTTTACCAGTTTCAAGTCACTCTAACACCGCATCTCGGCCTGCCTTAACATGGGCAACACTTCCCTTGCGGTGAATGGAAATGGCATCCAACCCTTTATAAAGAGAGAAGGACCACATACCTGTACCTTCATCATCCTAGAGAGGTCCCTCGTGAACTCACTGCTTCATCGATCCAGTGCCGCATGACCAAAAGGAATCAAAGCGCCCCTGTGTAAGAAATTGATCCTCCATCGAGAAAGGAGTAGGAGAAACCGCATCATGGAAACCCTAGACAACATCGTTGGGGGAGAGGATCTCCCACCATTGCTTTCAAACCATCTTTTTCATGTATAAATAACTATAAATTATAATAAATGTATTTATTATAATTATAATTTTATAAATATACTGAAAATTTTCAGGGTCAATCCCCTTATTATTAAAATGAATGAAAAATAAACAAGCACACGAAAGATGGATGTGGTCAAAAAAGGACAAGCCCACATCCATAAGGAAAAAATGACTCAAGAATCACAATAATCATGATAAATATATTTATTATATTTATAATTTTATAAATAATTATAATAAATATATTTATTATAATTTTATAATTATTTATATATATCAATATTTATTTATAATTATAATTATAAAAAAATTAATATATATTTATTATATAGAATTTTATAAATATATATATTAACAAAAATAAATTATTGAAATTAGATCTTTATCAGTTATTTTTAGCATTGATAAAGATAACCCTTTATCAATTCTAAAAAACACTAATAATATTATTCTTTTTCAATGCAATAATTTTAGTGATGATAAATACATGTTTTATCAACGCTTTTTAGTGCTGATAAATGAGTATCTTTATCAGCATTAAAAAAGTGCTGATAAAGAGGTGTTTTATCATTGTTTTCTATTTTTGCGCTGATAAATGGACTCTTTATTAGCACTTCTTTGGAAAGCGCTGATAAAATTCTTCCTTGATGTTATAAAAATAACCCTAACAGAGTCTCCTTCCTTCATGCCTTCAAGCTTTCGCAGATCTGTAGTGTTGTCATTGTTGCTCCTGACCTTCGACTTCACCTTCACCATCACCATCACTCCTTACCCTACTGGTTTCGTTCCCTACCGGTGTCGCTCCCTGCTGATGTCACTCCCTACCCCGCCTCCGTCACTCCCTACCAACATCACTCCCTGCCCTACCGCCGTCACTCCCTACCCTACCACCGTCACTCCCTGCCTCCTTTGCTCCTACCACTATCACTCCCTGCCCTACTATCATCGCTCCCTGCCACTCTAAAGTATGATATTATTTATTCTCCTCTTTAATCGCTTATTCCATATAGATATTTGATGATGAGCTTTTCTAGGTTTTGATTTTACTTTTATATATGGTTGATGTGTTTGGTAGAATAATTTTGGTTTCATTGGGTATTTTAGGGAATTTTTTCTTTCATGGTGTTTCATCTTTTAAAGAGAGAGTTCGTGCATATTGTAGACCCAACCTTTCGGATTATGTATAAATTTTGGGGAGACCCTAATAGGTATCAACGTTCATGAGACCTTATTTCCCTTTTTAATTAATTGAATTTATCTTATAGATGTTGGATTTTTTTTAAGGATTATCTTTGTTGGTCTTAAGGAATAATTTTATTAATGTTATCTCTTATTAGTATATATTCTAGTCACCCATAACACTCACTTTTTCTTAGGGAATTAATTTTTTAAAGTGACTGGTCATCTTCAATCCTTTGGAAATGGATTTATAGGGGAGGAAAGTGTTATAGTAGTGAGTTTGTAACATTTTTTATTACTATAGTTAAATATTTTATAGTATTTTAAATAATTATAAGTTATTTTATATTTAGGTATTCTTTTATGCTCAAAGTTTTAAAATAATAAAATTTTTATGGGTCATATAATTAGAAATAATTATTCGATAAACTATGTGGAAACCATTATTTTATTCAATAGCTATATTTTCTATTATGAAAAGGGTTTTCAAATAATGTATATTTATTTAAAATGTATATTCTTTTATAAATTATATATAATTTTATACTTCTATATATGTCTATAATTTTATATAATGATATAAATATATATACATATGAAATTTATACTTTTAAACCTATATAATATTTACAATTTATCAATATTTTAATACTATTATACTTTCATAAAATTTATTTCTATAAATTTTAGTTTTTTGTTTTTATAATTTTATAATATGATTATTATTTTTTCAACAAATTCATTTGGCTAATTAGTAGTTATTTTATTATATACAATATTTTATGTTTTAAATCATAATGAATAGATTGAGAGTTGGAAATAGGCTTGATTGATTCTTTTAGAACTGATGTCTCAACCTCTAAAATTTTTGTTTCAGTGTTAGGAAAGGGAATAAACTCTATGTTCATGATTTCTCTCAAGAGTTTAGTGATTAGTGATCCCAAAAAATAATCAAAGGTGTTATATTCAAGAGATTCAATCTTGTTGAGTCAATAAGGTTTTCCTTATGACTTCTCCATTCCTTCTTGTTTTGAAAATCACAAACACCTTATATTTAAGCAAATATTATTTTTACCCTCATAAGGAAAGTTTACTTCTTTAAGGAAATTTACCTTAACCTAGATTTTCTTATACATAGCAATATTATTCTTAAATTCAAAAACCGGATTCATAACCAAATTTACGGAGCCGTATAATGAAAAGATTTGGAGCATTCTGTTTTTAGGATCCGAATTCTAGATGTGATCTGTAATGTAGTTCTAATCCAAATTATGGACTCTGAACTCTGAAGAAGTTCGACTCCGAACTCTGAAGAAGTTCGACTCTGAACTCTTAAGCAGTTTGACTCCGAACTCTTTAGTAGTTCGACTCCGAACTCTGAATAAGTTCGACTCTGAATTTTTAAGCAGTTAGACTCCGAACTCTTAAGAAGTTCGACTCCGAACTTTTAAGCAATTTGACTCCGAACTCTTAAGAAGTTAGACTCCGAATTTTTAAGCAGTTCGACTCCGAACTCTTAAGAAGTTCAACTCTGAACTTTTAAGCAGTTCGACTCCAAACTCTTAAGAAGTTCGACTCCGAACTCTATAGGTTTAGAATCCGATCTCTGGTGAAACCAGACTCCGAATTCCTATAAAATAGAATCCGAACATTTCTTAACATAGAATCCGATCTTCGTATTGAGGGCTTACCCTGGTGTGGGTAAGACAGACTTGCTTGAAAGTATAAATCAAGGGACCTTTATCCAAGGTTGTTGGATATCCTTATCTTTGGGTTAAAAGACTTACATCTTGTTACTTGTAGTTTTACTATTTGTTAGTTTCTGCTACATTCTGTATTATAAGGAAAGTACTTTCTTATACTTCCTTACTTGTACTATGATTCATTTAGATTCTATACGCTTTAAGGTAGAATCTCATTTTGTAATCTTTAGATAAGATTCAATTTCCGGATCCATATTTCCGGAACCTACTTTCGGAATAACTAACTTTAAAGGTTTCAAAGGAATTTTTAAAGTATACAATTCACCCCCCCTCTTGTATATTGAGCATCTACATCATTATTTAGATCCTACAATTGGTATCAGAGCAGGTTTCTGAAATAATTGTACTCACGTATAAGTTTTCTTGCTCACTTTACCATTCTGAACTTTTCCATTCTGAACTTTTCCATTCCGAACTTTCTCATTTCGAACTTTGTTATTACGATTTTTTTACTAACAAGTTTGTGTACCGAAGGTTGTTTTAAGCATGGCAGGAGTTAATGTTGGTTATATTGATAATCTAAATCCTACAAGACCACCAATCTTTGATGGTAATGATTATGAGTACTGGAGAGATCGAATAAAGACTTTCGTTATCAATACTGGAGTGGACAACTTCGTTATGCTTACTGGTGATTATAAAATTCCTGATAAGGAAGTTAGAACTTTTACTAACCAGGAAAAGCAAGAGTATCAGCTCAATTATAAGGTATGCAATACTCTACTGTGTTCAATGACTAGAAATATATATATCCAAATTTCTTCTTATGAAACAGCTAATTGTATCTGGAAGAAGTTAGAGGTTACACACTTTGGAACTTCTAAAGTGATTGAGACTAGGAGAGCTATGATTAGAGATGAATATCATGGATTCAACTTTCCGTATGGTGAACCAATTTGTAAAGTTCAATAGAGATTTATGACTATAGTCAACATCTTATAGTCTATGTGAGAAAAAGGTTTAGATGATGAAGCACTTGTGGATAAGATAATTGATATTATGCCCAATGAGTGGGAATCCAAAAGAACTGCTATAGATGAGAATAGTAAGGTCACTCAAATTTCTCTTGATGAGCTATTTGGAACTCTTATTCAACATGAAACCAGAATGAAGAGAGATGCTGACAACATCAAAAATAAGAATGGAAATGGTACTGTTGCTTTTACAACAACATCAAATCAGATGAAAGCTAAGACTCCTGAGAGAGTAACCAGATCCAAGTCTAATAAAGTTATATTCCAATCTGAATCTAGTGAGAGTGAAATCTCTGAAAATGAGTTAGAAAATCTTGCTCAAAGGATGAACAAGATAGCTGGCCAAAGAAGTTTCCAATCCAAGTATAAGAAAAAGGAAAGGAAATATAGAAAAGATAGAGAAGTCACTTGTTATGAATGCAAGAGAGCTGAACATATTAGACCAGATTGCCCTTTGCTTAAAAAGAAAGAAAGGAAAGAAAGGAATTCAGACAGGAAGAGAAAGAAGTATTATAAAGCCAAAGCTAAGAAGGTTTTGAAAGCTAATGATACCTGGAGTGCCAGTGGTGGTGACTCTTCAGATGAATCTTCTGATTACGAATCTTCAGGACAGAAGAATCTTGGTCTTATAGCCAGATTACCTATTGACAATCATTGTTTCATGGATAAGGTATGAAATGCTGAATCGTTGACCAATGTTTCTTTAAATTCTAATGATAGTAAGTATTATAACTCTTCTGATGAAGAATCCTCTTCTGATGAAGAAAATACTTTACCTACTTATGAAGAAGTTTCTAGGTTTGCTGAACTTCTTGAGATTGAAAATTCCAAACTCAATAAGAAAATTGATAAAGCAAACTCTAGGAATTCTATTCTTACAAAAGAGATATCAGATCTTTCTAAAGATCTTGATAAGAAAAATGCTGATTTTGAAAGTATTTCAAAAAATCTTGAGGAAGTAAGTTCTGAGAAGAACAAACTCTCTAAAGAGTTAGAAAAAGTAATTTCTAAGAAAAATGTTTTTGAGCCGAGCTCTAGTTCTAAAACTAATGATTTTGAGGATAAAAACTTGGTTATAAAACTCAAGTCTGAAATTTTTGCCTTAAAGAAGTGTTTATCAAACTTTACCCATGGTAAAGAAAATTTTGATAAAATGTATTCTCAAATACGACCTTTAAGAAATAAATCCGGATTTGGTTATACCCATGCAAAAACTATTTTTAGTAATAATTACTTTGTTCCTCAAAGTGCCCCATTTTGTACCAAGTGTCAATGTGGTGGTCACTAGGCAAAGTATTGTTCATTAAACAAAACCCAATCTCTAGGATTTCACAAAGCTTATTTTTCTAAGAAGATGTGGGTACCTAAAATTTTTTTATCTGTAAATCTCGGATCCAAACAAGTTTGGATTCAAAAAGTATAATTTTCTTTTTAATTTCAGGAAAATAAAGAGATTACCAGCAACAACACATAGTAAATGGATAGTGGATGTTCCCGACACATGACTGGTAACAAAAGCTATTTTGAAAAGATTATCAAAACGAAAGGAGGAAAGGTAACTTTAGGAGATAATGCTAAGGGAGAGATTGTTGGTATTGGTAATATTGTTTTTCTAGGTAAAACCTTAATTTCAAATGTTCTGCTTGTTAAGGGTCTTAAGCACAACCTCATTAGCATAAGTCAGTTATGTGATGAAGGATACCTTGTGAATTTTAGGAATGATAAGTGTTTAGTTCACAATTCCAAGGAAGAATTTATTCTCTCAGCCAATAGGCAAGAGAATGTTTACACTTTGAACCTAAAAGACCTCAGGAGTCAAGATTTACTTTGCCTAAGTGCAATGGAAGATAATTCTTGGTTATGGCATAGAAGACTAGGTCACTGTAACCTTAGAAACTTATGTAAAGTCTCTAAGAAGAAACTAGTTACGAATCTACCAGAGCTTAGATTTGATTCTTCTAGAGTTTGTGATCCTTGTCAATATGGAAAGCAACATAAATCTAGTTTTAAATCAATTGGTGAAGTCTCAACAACTGATGCATTACAGTTAGTGCACATGGATCTTTTTGGTCCTACACAAACTGGAAGTATTGGAGGCAAATACTACGTATTTGTTCTAGTTGATGATTACACTAGATTTACTTGGGTCTATTTTCTAGAAAATAAATCTGAAGCTTTTTCTTATTTCAAAAGTTTTATATTTCAAGTTAAAAATGAGAAAAACTTTCCATTGAGAACTATTCATAGTGATCATGGAGGAGAATTTCAAAATTCTGATTTTGAAACTTTTTGTAGTAAAAAAGGCATTACTCACAATTTTTCAGCACCTAGAACTCCTCAACAGAATGGTGTAGTTGAAAGAAGAAATAGAATTCTTCAAGAGATAACTAGAACCATGTTGAGTGAATATTCTATTGCTATAAATTTCTGTGCTGAAGCTATAAGTACTGCTTGTTATACTATAAATCAAGTTTTGATTAGACCTTTTCTTAATAAAACCCCTTATGAGTTATGGAATGGTAGAAAACCAAGACTATCATACCTCAAGGTTTTTGGTTGCAAGGTATTTATTTTGAATACTAAAGATAACCTATATAAATTCGCACCAAAATCTGATGAAGGAATTTTCTTAGGTTATTCCACAACATCTAAGGCTTATAGAGTTTTTAATAAAAATACTTGTACTGTTGAAGAAACAATGCATGTAAAATTTGATGAGTCTAATCCTTTTGTTTTTAAACTATCCCAGCCTACATCCTCGGATGTGTTTTCAAAAACTGATTATCAACCTTTGATAGAAGAACCTTCTGATAAGTATAATGTTCAAGAAGATACTTTTGAAAAATTTACCCCAGAAGACTTTCTACCTTATGTTGATGAACACGATTTTCAAAACTCAAACCAGGTGTTTCTTAAGAATCATCCTAGTGATAGTATCATTGGTGATGTAAATCAACCAGTGAGAACCAGAAGTTCCTTAAGAAATGAAGTAGAACATCTAGAATTTCTTTCCCAATTAGAACCAAAAAGCACTGATGAAGCTTTAGGTGATGATGATTGGATCAAAGCCATGAAAGATGAACTAAATGAATTTGAAAGGAATAAAGTCTGGACTTTGGTTGAAAGACCTAAGGAAACTTCTGTTATTGGAGTAAAATGGGTTTTCAGAAATAAATGTGATGAAAATGGAGTCATAGTAAGAAATAAAGCTAGACTTGTTGCTAAAGGATATAATCAGCAAGAGGGAATAGACTATGAAGAAACCCATGCTCCAGTAGCTAGACTTGAATCTATCCGTATTCTACTTTCTTTTGCAGCATTCTTTAATTTTAAAATTTTTCAAATGGATGTGAAATGTGCTTTTCTTAACAGTTATGTTCAAGAGGAAGTTTTTGTTGAACAACATCCTGGCTTTGAAGATACAAAACATCCTAATCATGTTTTTAGACTTACCAAAGCTCTGTATGGTCTTAAACAAGCCCCACGAGGATGGTATGATAGACTTACTGGATTTTTGCTTCAAAATAACTATGTTAAGGGAAATACAGATCCAACCCTTTTTATAAAGAAAGATAAGAAAAATGTTTTGATTGTTCAAATTTATGTTGATGACATCATATTTGGTTCAACTCAGCAATCTTTAACTGACTCCTTTGCAAGTCTTATGAAATATGAGTTTGAAATGAGTATGATGAGTGAGTTAACATTTTTCCTTGGTTTTCAAATTTATCAAAAACCCGAAGGAACCTATATATCTCAACATAAGTATATTAAAGATATTCTAAAAAAGTATGGTTATGACAACACTAAGAGTATAAGTACTCCCATTGGTACCTCAAACTCTTTAGATCTTGATGAAGCTGGGAAACCAGTAGATCAAACATCTTTTAGAGGTATGATAGGAAGTTTACTTTGCTTAACAGCTAGTCGACCAGACTTAATGTTTTCAGTATGATTATGTGTAAGATATCAATCCAATCCTAAGGAATATCACTTAAAAGGCAATAAAAATAATTTTTCGCTACCTTAAGGGAACCATGGATCTAGGATTATTTTATACTTCTGGAAATGATTTTGTTCTAAAAAGATTTTCTGATGCTGACTTTGGTGGATGTAGAATGGATAGAAAGAGTACATCCAGAACTTGTCATTTCTTAGGAGATTCGTTAGTTTCTTGGTCTTGCAAGAAGCAACATTCTGTATCACTCTCCACTGATGAAGCCGAATATGTAGCAGCTGGAAGTTGTTGTGCTCAAGTGTTGTGGATGCAACACACACTTATAGACTATGGCTTGAGTTTCACTAAAACTCAAATTTTGTGTGATAACACAAGTGCCATTGCCCTAAGTAAGAACCCTGCACATCACTCTCGTGCAAAAAACAAAGATATTAGGCATCACTTTCTTAGGGATCACACACCAAAAGGAGATATTATTCTTCAGTTTATCGGAACACAAGATCAACTTGCTGATATCTTCACAAAATCATTACCCTCCGATAGATTTGAATACATTAAACAAAAGTTAGGAATGATAACTATAAGGTAATCATTCTTCATTAAATTCTTGTTGAAAAATTCTCCTAACAGTAACAAACTCCTCTTCATAGGGGGAGTACATTTGGTTGTTAGATTTAAAAAAAAACCTTTCGGAACTGAACTTCCGGAATGGAAATTTCTGAAACTAAACTTTCCGGAATGGGAATTACCAGAACTAATATTTTAATAACTGAAATTATTGTAAGGAAAACTTCTGGAATGGAAGTTTTCATATTGAAAACTTCCGGAATGGAATTTTCGTACTGATAATTTTTGGAATGGAGATTTTCGGACTGGGGTTTTCGTAACGAGGTTTTCATACTGGTATTTTTTGTAATATTACCAATTACAAATAATATTTCTTATTAATCCGTAAGTTGTGATTTTCTTACTTATAGTTTTGAAATCAAATTTTGCTTACTGGTATTTTCCTTGTTTTTTTTAAAAAGTTCGGATTCTAGTTTTTTCCTCAAATCTGAATGATTTCCTTAAAAAACCTCAAAAGATCAGAGTCAAATTTTCCTTGAGGGATTGTTCTCAACCGTCAAATCAGATCAAAGCTTTTTCAACCGTTATATGGCTTTTGGAAGACCAGTGGTCAAAGTCTTTGCCTATATAAAGGGGACCCCGAGACTCGTCCCACATCGGTTTTTCAAGCTTTTGCGTCTCGAAGCTCTGCTGCTCCTCTTAAGGCCGGTTCCGAACCTTGTGAAGTCGATCCGAACCTTAAAGTTTATTTCATTTTGAATGTCTGTTGAAGCAACCTCTCAAGATATGTCAACTATTAAACCAATTTTAAAGTGGTTAGTTTATAGGGAAAGGTTAGTTCATCCGGATTTCTATAAGCTTGATTCTCTTATTTCGAAGAATATTAGACTGAATGGACGGGAAGATGTATGCATAGAAAAACCAGATAAATAGGATCCGGTTTATACTGACTTGTTGATAGAGTTTTATGAGTCCGTTTCCTTCCTGGTGGAAGATGGCAGAGAAAGGTTTTCTTTCAAGTCTTATGGGAAGACTTATAAACTTTCCTACACTGAGGCAGCAAGCCTGGTTGGTATATCATATGAGGGAGAAGCTGAATTCTGTTCTCACAAACTTCCTGATGTGAAAGGAAGTTTCAATAAGGAAAAGGCACTGAAGTGTCTTGGGATTAAGGATGATTCAAAAACTAATATTTCTCGGCTCACTCCGAATAATAGAATACTTCAACTATGGGTGCAAGGTTTTCTGGTTCTGAGAAGAGGAGATAATGGTAATCTGAAGAAGAGTGATATCTATGTCTTAGATTTTTTTGGTAAATCTAAGAAAGATAAATCTGATAAGGCATGTCTTGGTTACGATCAAGAATATAAAAGAAGGAAATCTGAGAGCTCAGATTATGATGTTTCCTGCCTTAGTGTCTAAGTTGATTGTTCGATGCTTATAATCTTTCAAAGTTGCCTGCAAATCAAAGATCCGGAATTGCAAGCTCATTCTTGTCAGTGATGATACACTTAAGAGAATGAAGATGGGATTTTCTAGTGAATCCAAAGAATTTTACCCCCTATCCATGGAGGAATTTGAAACAGCTGAAAAAGAAAAACAATCTCCAGAACCTTCAAAAAATCAAAGGAAGAAGAGAAAGGCTAAGGAAGTAGTTACTGATGAAGAAGTTCCTCAGCCTAAGGAAACTGAATCCGCACCTCCCAATCCAAAGAAGCAGAAAACATATACAGATGAAGTAGCAGCAAAGTGGAGGAAAGATAAAGAAATGAGGAAGGAAGGGTATCCTCAATTCGGAATGGACCCTGCTGAGGCTAAGGCATTAAAAGAAAAAGCTGCTGAGGAGCTAGAAAGACAAGCGAAGGAAAAGAAGTTGAGAAATAAGATGTTTAAAACTGATCTAGTGCGATCTTTGTTAAAAGATACAGAGTTGGCTTCCGAAAGGCTTCCAGTTCTGGAAACTTTTGGTGTTGAACCTTCTTTACCAGAAACTACAGCGAAAAACTATGTCACTCCGGAAAAGGACAAGGGTAAAGAACTTGTAGTAGAAGCTGAGAAGGAGGTCGCTGAAGCAGTTGAGGAAGAAGTTGGAGAAGAAGAAGAAGAAGAGGAGAGTGAATATCTGGATACCTTAATCAAACAAGTTCATAATTATAAGGCTGAATCCTCAAAAATAGTATCTCCAGGAAAGGGATATGAGGAAGCCAGCAAGCAACTTCAAGATGAAGATGAAGAGAATGAGCTGTTTTATGAAGAAGAATCCTATGAGAAGAACTTTCTTGAGGAAGGACAAGAAAGACAGAAACCAGATGAGGATCAGATTGTTCAAGTTTCTGAATCTAAGGAAGTATTTCCTAATGTGCAATCCATTCCGAAATCCTATAAAGGGAAGCAAACTCTAATGGAGACACCTATTAAAGATGTCATTAGAAAGAAAGAGGTTGGTGGTACCTCAAGA
The DNA here is from genome assembly GCA_963277665.1 of Viscum album. Classification (NCBI taxonomy): domain Eukaryota; kingdom Viridiplantae; phylum Streptophyta; class Magnoliopsida; order Santalales; family Viscaceae; genus Viscum; species Viscum album. The sequence goes on from OY728151.1 coordinate 1,834,182,535, forward strand.
AGGAAGCTGATGCGTGTTGAAGAAGAGGAATCTCAAAAAGAAGTTTCTGATTCGGAATCATCATCCCACAGGCATGATTTTGTGGTTCAATCTCTGAGAAAGTTGGTGGACACAATTCTGATTCTTCCAACAATAGATTCTAGATGCCAGTTGCTGCAACAATCTCTAAATCAAAAATTAGATTTTTATCCATGGTAATGGATAAGTTTGTGAAGTTGGAAGCCGAACAGAAAAGTTTTCTGATCGATTATGACGTGCATAAGAAGTCCTGAAGTAAAGTAACCAAGTGGTCTAAGAGAGTTGATGAAGATTTAGTTAACTTTGAGAATTTTCAGGCTGAAGTTCAAAATGTTTTTGAAATGGAGGATAAAAAGGTTAATGAGATTTCTGAGAAATTGTCCCAGGAACAAAATTTATGGAATCAAAAAGTCATGGATCTTAATGGGAAACTTAACTCAGTATCTCAAAATTGGAAAACTGAAAGAGATTTTCAGATTGAGTTTCAGCAGAAAATGGAAAAGAAATATGAGTTGTTGAAGTTACAGAAAGAAGCTTTAGAGGCTCAGGCAGAGGCTTTAAAAGTTCAAGAAGAAAAGGTAAAAGTCTTGGGGAGGCAAAGAGAGGAAGATCAAAGAGACTTGAAGAAACTCAAGGCCTTATTAAAGTAGCTCATTCCGAAGGAAAATGAAGACAAATGAACCCACTCATATCTTTTGTTGTAGTTGTATTTCCTTGTATTTTTTCCCCAACTCGAATGAAATGGTTATCTGGTTGGTTTGTATATTGTTATATACTAATGTTTCAGGTACTATACTTTGTTTTCCATTCCCTTCAATTCTTTTTGAAAATCACAAAGGGGGAGAAGGAAAAAGAACTAATCCTAAGGAGGCGAAAGGAAAAAATTTCTAAGAGAAATATCCTTAATGAAAGGGGGAGTTTCCCACTATGAAGTTTTCACTCTTATATTATTGAAAAATCCACTCCAGAAACTCAGAATACAATCCTTAGAGTTTCAATGCCTAAGGGGGAGTTAGTTTTATTCATTTCTATCCATGAACAAAGGGAGATAAGTTTTATTTTCAAAGTCTAATAATTTTTTTCAAGATCCTTATATGATTTCTCGTAAGGATGTTTGTGATTTCCAAAAAGGGGGAGATTGTTGAGTCAATAAGGTTTTCCTTATGACTTCTCCATTCCTTATTTTTTTTTAAAAATCACAAACACCTTATACTTAAGAAAATATTATTTTTACCCTCATAAGGAAACTTTACTTCTTTAAGGAAATTTACCTTAACCTAGATTTTCTTATACATAGAAATATTATTCTTAAATTCAAAAACAGGATTCATAACCAAATTTCCGGAGCCGTATAATGAAAAGATTTGGAGCATTTTGTTTTTAGGATCCAAATTCTGGATGTGATCTGTAATGTAGTTCTAATCTGAATTCTGGACTCCGAACTCTGAAGAAGTTCGACTCCGAACTCTTAAGCAGTTCGACTCTGAACTCTTTAGTAGTTCGACTCTGAACTCTGAAGAAGTTCGACTCTGAACTTTTAAGTAGTTAGACTCCAAACTCTTAAGAAGTTCGACTCCGAACTTTTAAGCAATTTGACTCCGAACTCTTAAGAAGTTTGACTCCGAATTTTTAAGCAGTTCGACTCTGAACTCTTAAGAAGTTTGACTCCGAAATTTTAAGCAGTTTGACTCTGAACTCTTAAGAAGTTCGACTCCGAACTCTACAGGTTCAGAATCCAATCTCTAGTGAAACCAGACTTCGAATTCCTATAAAACAGAATCTGATCATTTCTTAACATAGACTCCGAATTTCATTTTGGTTAGACTTAGAATTTTTGACTTGCTTACACTCCGAAATATTGATTAGCTTTTACTTACATATGATTCATTTCAAAACGATGTCGTACATTCAGTTATACATGGTTTGTTCTAAAACGATGTCGTCTTTTCTGTTTCTAATTAACCATTAGTTGAGTTACACATGTACAGGTCCCTCCGAGTTTCATGGAAAATATGACCATTGGAGGAGGGATCTGACCATTGGAAATTTGCCTATAAATAGGAGTTCATTTGAAAGAGCTCATAACAACAACATAGAAGTTGATTGATCTAGAGACCACATGCTGCTAAGGTGTTTTCTAGAGAGAGAAAGCTTTTCATGCCTTGTGCGTACTGAACCGCTCATTCAGTTTTTTATTCGTGCGACTCCTAATGTTGGTGATTACATTCAAGGACTTCCGGGGATAGGAAGACAGAGGTGCCGACTACCTTGAAGTTCGAGGGCTTCCTTGCTGAGGAAGACAGAGGTTGCCAACTACCTTGAAGTTGAGGGCTTGCGGGGATAGCAAGACAGAGACTCCGATCTTCGTATCGAGGGATTACCCTGGTGTGGGTAAGATAGACTTGCTTGAAAGTATAAATCAAGGGACCTTTATCCAAGGTTGTTGGATACCCTTCTCTTTGGGTTAAAAGACTTACATCTTGTTACTTGTAGTTTTACTATTTGTTAGTTTCCGCTTCATTATGTATTGTAAGGAAAGTACTTTCTTATACTTCCTTACTTGTACTCTGATTCATTTAGATTCTATACGCTTTAAGGTAGAATCTCATTTTGTAATCTTTAGATAAGATTCAATTTCCGGATCCATATTTCTGGAACCTACTTTCAGAATAGCTAACTTTAAAGGTTTCAAAGGAATTTTTAAAGTATACAATTCACCCCCTCTTGTATATTGAGCATCTACATCATTATTTCGATCCTACAAATCCAATAATACAAATTTCCCTCATGTGAATAAATCAATTCAATTTCTTCTTGACTTAAACATCCTTAAATAATTTCTTGATATTTCCCAAGACCACTTTAAACATTATACAACCAATTAACCTCATGAAAATATTCATCATCACCACTAATTTGAGAGATTGTATTATAGATGTTGAGATCAAGGATCTCTTTTCAAAGGTTTTCAATATTCACATTTACTAACATTGAAGGTTTGTGCAGATACAAGGTTACAAAATGGTATTAATCACATAGTTAATTTTGAAGAACAAATGTATGAAGACGATGTTACAAACTAAATTACTTTTGAGAATGTAAATGAAATACTCAACTATGAATGGATAGAATAATCAGTTGAAAATGTATACATGAGGTATGTTTTCATGATTTGTTTTTGAAAAAGCTGATATGATATGTTAATTATAACTAAATAAATTAAATATTTTTTTATAGGCATATATATCAATACCAAATGAATGGATTACCCCATGAACAAAAATTTGGACTCATTTGTCCTCACGTCACTTCTATAGAACAAAAAGAAATAGATTCAATAAAAATGAATGAAATGGTGACAAAACTGGACAAATCATTTGAAATAAAACTTACGGATGATAGAATCTTCTTAATACAAATGATTAATGGGTAAAAATATACAATTTAATCATATCAAGTATATTTTATTTTCTTTCATTACTTCTTACTTTTTGTGCTTGTAGGCAATATTGGATGCTCATTGCGATCAATTTAGATACTCCAAAGATTTATTTCATGGATTTACTATCCAAACACATATCAAAAAAAATTAATTATTTTTATCAATGTTTCTAGTGTCTAAAAAAAAGAAATGAAAAATATTTTGGTTATTATGTTTGTAAATTTATGAAAGAGATCATATTCCATCAACAAACTAGCATCCGTGAAGAGGTATTTTCAAAGATAATTACTATTTCATTTAAAATATTTATTAGTCATTTGTGTATTTATATATTTCTAGTACTACCATGACCTCCAAAAATACTCATATTCATAAGATGATATAGATTTTCTTAGAAATTAATGGGCAATGTACCTGATGGAAGAATGTTCACGAATAACTTAAAGATGTGACTTCCATAGAAGTAATTAATTATTTCAAATTTATGTTTAATCTATTTATTTTTAGTATTAACCACATGAGAATTGATTTCTTATGTAGGTGGATTCCTTTATTCAATTCGGGGTGTTTTTTTTGAAGCTGCTCATGCTCGTGAGAGATTGGACATCAAGGCTGCAACTAAGATAATGATAACAAGGAAATGGGTCAAGAATGTATACAACCATATGAAAAGGTTAATTCCTAAAAATTATTTAATTAATTTTTCCATCATTTTATCTACTATTTTTAAGTTATTTTCATCATCTTTTTTATCTAATAATTATTTACTTTTTTTCACAAATATTTTGGGAAGTTATATTTTTCTTTCAGCTATCTACTACAAGCCATAAAAGAGATCACATGTTCCTTTCTACCACTGTTACCATAATTTCCATTTCTTTTTTTTGACTACCTACCAACACTACATATTGAGTTAATCTCCTTATCCAAAAAACCTTTTTCGTTGGTGAAAACCAGAAGAGAAATGGAGGGTTTTTTAGCTAAGAACATCAACTCAATATGCACTATTGTCAGTTAGAAAAAGAAATAAAATAGAAAGTGTGGTAACATTGGTAGTTATAATTGTTTTTATACTTGAATAAATCAATCCAAAAGTCATTTGGGACTTGTAGGAATCAGTGGTACCTCAATCCGACACACGGTGTGACCAGTATGACTCAAGGTACATCTTTTTATTTAAAATTGACATTAATTTTAGTAAAAAAGATAATTGATATACTAAAAAAATGAAAAAATGAATTCATATTGTTTTGATACTTTAGGAAAACAATATAAATTTCATTTAGTATGTATAGGGATTATCCTTACCTCAATATGATGCACGGTGTGACCAATATGACTCCGTGTTTGTCTTTTCATTTAAAATTGACATTAATTTTAGTAAAAAAGACAACTCACATACTCATAACTAATAAAACACATTCATATTGTTTTTATACTTTAATAAAATGACCCATAAGTCATTTTTGATGTGTAGGAATCACCCTAACCTCAATCATATACATGATGTGCCAAGTATGACTCAAAGTGTCCGTTATCAGTTTAAAATTGATATTTTAGTTCAAAAAGTGTAACTCATTGAAAACTGAGAAAATACAATTTGATTGACTTTATAATTTATAAAAATGATATATAAGTCATTTGTGACATATAGGAACTAGACTTTCATAAAATTGACACATGATGTGATTGATATGGCTCAAAGTGTGTGTTTATAGTTTAAAATTACATTTTAGTAAAATAAAAAAGTGACGTACTGAAAACCAATAAAACACATTCATATAGTTTTTATACATCAAGAAAATTATCTATAATTCATTTTGGATGTGTAAGAATCATTTTCACCTCACCACGACACATGGTGTGATCGGTATGAATCCAAGTGCATCTTTTTATTTAAAATTAACATAAATTTTAGTAAAAAAGACAACTGGCATAATAAAAATTGAGAAATGAATTTATATTGTTGTTATACTTTAGTAAAATAATCCATAAGTTATTTTTGACATTTAGGAATTAGGATCATCTCAATCTGATACATGATGTGCCTGATATGACTCAAAGTTTCTGTTATTAGTTAAAATTGACATTTTAGTTTAAAAAGTTTCACTCACTAAAAACTAAGAAAACAAGATCATATTGTCTTTATAATTTAGGAAAAATATTAATAAGGCATTTTTGACATGTAGGAAGTAGTCTCACATCAAAATGACACACGATGTGATCATTATGACTCAAATTTCATGTTTCCAGTTTCAAATGACATTTTATTAAAAAACACAAGTGACATACTAAAAACTGAGCAAACACATTCATATTGTTTTGATAATTTATAAAAATTATCCGTAAGTCATTTTTTACATTTATTAAGTATCCAAACCTCAATATGACACATGATGTGACTGGTATAATTTCAAGTGTGACTATTTATTTAAATTTGACATTAATTTTAGTAAAAAGAATAAGTGACATACTAAAAACTGAGAAAATGCATTCTGATTGTTTTGATACTTCAAGAAAACTATCTATAAGTTATTTTTGGAATGTAATAATAATCCTCACCTCAATATGATACATGTTGTGACTGGTATAATTCCAAGTGTGTCTATTTATTTAAAATTAACATTAATTTTAGTAAAAAGAATAAGTGACATCCTGAAAAATAAGAAAACTCTTTTATATTATTTTGATAATTTAGGAAAATTATTTATAATTCATTTATAACATGTAGGAATCAAAACCACCTCAATTTGATTCATGGTGTGAACATTATAATTTTAAGTGTGTCTTTTTATTTAAAATTGACATTAATTTTAGTAAAAAGAACATGTGACATACTAAAAACTGAGAAAACATATTCATGTTATTTTGATACATTAGGAAAAAAAATCCATAATTCATTTTTGATGTGTAGGAATCACCCGAACCTCAATCCGATGCACGGTGTGACCAGTATGATTCTAAGTGTTTTTTATTTAACATTGATATTGATTTTTGTAAAAAGAACAAGTGACATATTGAAAACTGGGATAATTCATTTAGTTTGTTTTGATAATTTAGGAAAATGATCCATGAGTCATTTGTGATGTGTAAGAATGAATAAAATCTAAATCTAATGCACAATGTGACCAGTATTACTCAAGGTGTGTCTTTATATTTAAAATTGACATTAATTTTAGGAAAAAGATCAAGTGGCATGCTGAAAACTAAGAAAATGCATTTATATTATTTTTGATAATTTAATAAAATGATATATGTGTCATTTTTGATGTATAGGAATCAACCGAACCTCATCCAACATATGGTGTGACTGATATGACTCTATGTATGTATTTTTATTTTAAATTGACATTAATTTTAGTGAAAAGAACAATTGACATACTGAAAGCCAAGTAAACAGATTTGGATTATTTTGATACTTTACAACAATGATCCATGAGTCATTTGTAATGTTTAGGAATCACTCACAACTCAATACGACAAATGGCATGACCGATATTACTCAAAGTGTCTGTTATCCGTTTAAAATTGACATTTTAGTTCAAAATGTGTTTTACTCATTGAAAACCAAGATAATGTGCTTCGATTATATTTATAATTTAGGAAAGTGATTTATAAGTCATTTTTGACATGTAGAAAGTAATATCATGTCAAACCGACACATGATGTGACTGGTATGACTCAAAGTGCATGTTTCCAGTTTGAAATGACATTTTAGGGAAAAATACAAGTGACATACTGAAAATTGAGCAAACACATTTGGATTATTTTTATAATTTAGGAAAATGATCCATAAGTAATTTATGATTTGCAGGAATTTGCTGCACCTCAATCCCAAACACGGTGTGACCGATATAACTCCAAGTGTGTCTTTATTTAAAATTGACATTAATTTCATTAAAAAGAACAATTGACAAACTCAAAACCATTAAAAAAAATTTAGATTGTTTTGATACTTTAGGACAAATATCCATAACTCATTTGTGACATGTTGGAATCAATAACACCTCATTACGATGCACAATGTGACCAAAATAACTCCAAGTGTCTTTTTATATTAATTTGAAATTTTATTAATGTATTATTTCATATTAATAATTAATTTATTTCTTTATAATATTTATAACATCAGATTTTTTACTTATATAGGTGGATTCTTTTTCTCATGTTGAGGTGATTTATTTGGAAACTGAAAACATGGGTGGACTTTTTTGAGAGGGGATCACAGGTGCCAAAGACAATGAAACATTAATGTTTTTAAATATTTGTGGATAGTAATTGTAAATGTATTATAAAAAACATTGTTTGAAATGTATATAGTAGTGTCTTTTGTATTCATGATGTAAAATTTATTTCATTTAAATTATATATTTGGTGTACAGGTTACAGGTTACTACAGTGTACTTTTATAAAAATAGAACACTGTAGTAGGTGGGGCATTTATCAGTTCTATTTGTAGCATTTATAAAGGAACCCCTTTATCAGCACTAAAATAGCACTAATAAAGGGTGGCCTTTATAAGTGCTTTTTTATCATTGATAAAGGGGACCCCCCTTTAACAATGCTGAGTATAACAACATTTTTAGCACTATTAAAATAATTTTTTCACACTGTTAAATGGAATATCTATAATTGTGTAAATTCATAACAATAGTAAACACACAACCCATAATTGATCGATAATGTGGTAACCAAGCTCCCCCAAATCCCCAGATGTACCTGCTTTGGATCCATGTTGGAATATGTATATTGTATCATTAAGATAATGGTAGTATCCATAAGGATATTGGTGAGTCCATCAGAATCCACAAGGCATTGAGTGAAATAACATACTTAGAATCCACAAGGAATTAAGTAATACTCAAAATCCACAAGTCATTGAGTATGTGCAACCTACTCATAATCCACAAGCATCAAGTAGAGACTACGTTACAAGGTTATCTTGCCGCACCATTTTCATCATCGCACATCCATGTGTATACCCCAAAAGGAGTAATCATACCTCAACAATAAAATTTCATGAATACAAATACCAATCCTCCAAAGTAAAACATGACCATTCATAGAATGATAACAACCATAGCACACATCATGAGAAATATATAACACCATCATATATCACCATGCGAATCAAACATCATCATGGAATATAGATATCACATCAATAACATGGCAAGTCATATAATATAAGTCATGCATGAATATCAATATACCAACATGATCATCATACTATGGTAACATGTGTAACAAGTTCCAAATAAGGTAATAAAGTTCCTATATCATGGTTTTCTATGTCAATGTTTGAGTTTGTCAGAGGTGTTGTTACCATATCACATCTGCACACAACCAGAACATGCTCACATGCCAACAATTCCTATAACCACCTCCAAACAACCACTTTAAATGTTATAGAGTAATCTAATAAGGAATGGGGTATGGGAGAACAAAAAACTCACCTTGGGTAGGCTTCTGGAGGAATCCTAGAATATCTCAATGGTGCAAGCCGAAGGCTATGGCGTGGAGTTGTGCACTTGGAACCACCACTATGGCGTATACGAGGACAAAACATCTCAGTTGTGTTTTAGGAAAATAGGACCATGGTGAAATATGAATCACCAAAATACAAAAGGTACACTATAGATGAATACCACAATGCAGGGTTGACAAATGTAGTACAGACTCCTTGTCTAGAGAGACACCACAGGCGCAAGGTGAGGTACTGTGGTATAGAGGAGTTCCATCAGTTATCCTCTATAGTGTATAGGGAGGGTTCTATTAAATAGGATTATGGTTTGGATTTTGGATTTTCCTATGTAGACCTTTGGTTCAATGGACTCCCTTCCCCCATCCAAAAACTAAAAGATAAAAAAGGCTCCCTCCAGATTCATTTATAGCTCATTAAGATCCAGTAGACGCTCCTCTTCAATTCTATAATACCTCCCCCATAAATGATCATTCAAGTAATCCCCCTAAAGACCATATACTGGCCAGATGACTATAACTGATGTGGAGTTAGTATTGTAGTGTGGTTCTAGCCGCTGTAGCATAACCTTCCAAATCCTACCCTCTATGAACTAGGCTATGGTGTAGCCTCTCCTAGACAGGACTTACAGTGTCACAACCCAATTTTCTATGGTGTGGATATGGATCACAACACCCTTGTGGTGTATCCAAAAAACACCATGATGAAGGACACATCCATGGTGTTGTCCTTTTCACTATGGTTCTATCCCTTTGTTTTGGAAGTAGTATTTCCAAAAATCCTCTTTAAGCCTAAAAAATTCTCACCAAGTCACAATAATTTTACACAATCATGGTCTAACTAAATTAAATGAAAAGAAATTATTTTTATTAAGATTAATATTTTTAGGGCTTTACAATTCTCCCCCTAAAATATATCTCATTTTCAAGAAGAGTTTCTAGGTATCCTGCTTAAAAAAATTTGGCCACTAATCTCAAACATCAACCTCTTTATCTCATGTCCATTTTTTTTATCTGCCCATACTACCACCAAATCCTAATAAGTGGTACCATCTTCCCTCAAAGGACTTTCTCACTCTAATATATAATCTGACCTAGTCAATCTTTTTATAATGTGTCAGGCTCCAACTCTACATCCTCATAGTCGTTGACATGCGTAGGATTAACCATGTACCTCTGGAGCTATCACACATGAAACACACCATGAATACCTTGATAGAAAGAAGGATAATGGTAAGCCACATCCCCTATCCTCTCAGTTATCTCAAAAGGTCCCCCAAAACATAGTGCTAGATTGCCCTGCTTACTAATTCATTAATTCCCTAACCAAGGTGTAATATCTCTACCATTTCTAGAGTTATCTCAAGTTTTATTTCAGGTAATCTTTTGTTAAGTTTTGATTTTTTTTTGGGTTGTATCTTGGGGTGTGTTTGGGTGATTTTTTAGAAAAATGTAAGAAAAAGGGCCTATGCATAGTTAACGCACAGTTAGATTAAATTGTGCGTCCCAGCCCAGAAAACCATGTGACCCTGGATAGTGGGGAATCACATGGATGGAACATGTTTTGATAAACCATGTGCCTAAAAAGGGAAACTGTGCACCCCAAAAAAATAACTGGCACAACATTGGCACACGGTTAGGAAAAACTATGTGCCCTTTCCTAGGAAACCCTGCATGAGAATTAAAGTGACACAAAAATTTGATTTAAAATTTCCCAAACCCCCAAAACTCATATATTTCGAACCCCACTAAACCATAGGAGGTATTTCACATATTGGGAGATCTCTGGATGAATTCCAAGGTTGTATGGACTCCTTATTTGCGATTCAAAGCTCAGATCAAAGACCGTCATCCCTCCTAGTAAGTGGATATCATCCCGTTGCTTTTTCATTCATACTCCTTCCTTATCTTATACTTTTGGAGGATGTTAGCTTCTTTTTTGAAAGATCTAGATCAAGATTTGATGAATATAGATCTAGGATTGTGGATCTAGATCAAGGATTAATATATCTTGAACTATTTAATCCTAATTTAGGGTTTAGATCTGAATCTAGATCTACGTCGTTGTGCCCCTCACTTTTGGGGAATTCTATTGGGTGATCGATCATAAAATTTTGAGGTAGGTGGTCTATAATTCTAACCACATATCAATGAAATTGTTTATATGTATGAAATTGTAGGTTTTATAGGGATTCTTAGAAATTAGAATTCCTAATTTGAATTAATTAATGTGGTCAATTAATTAATTATGAATTTAGGGGATTTGATTTAATAATGAATTGTGTTATTTGGAGATAATTAATTGTATAATTAATTATGAGATTTGTGGATTATGATTTTTATAATAAATTATGTAATTAATTATGATATTTTGTTGTCATAAATTGAGATAATTAAATATAGAGTTAATTATGAGATATTAGGGTTATTGTGTACGCTAATTAATTGTAGAATTAATTATGTGATATTGTAATGGTTGACTTGATATTATTAATTGATGAATAAAGTATTTAATTAATGAATTGACATACTTAATTAATTAGGGAATTAATTAAGGGTATTTATCTAATAAAATAATTGTTGAATTAGTAATGAGATTGATGTTGAATAATTAATTGATGGATTAATTATGTGTAAAATGATGAGAACATGGTCATTATAAATTTAGAAGTATAAATTATAACATGGTCATTCTACTTATGAGTAAAGGAATGGGAACATGGTCATTCAATTGAGAAGTATAAATAGTAACATGGTCATTATACTTGTGAGAAAAGGAATGGTAACATGGTCATTCTATTGAGTAGTAAGTATGGTAATATGGTCATCTTACTTATGAATTTAATATTGGTAATGTGGGAAATCAAGTATGAAACTAAAGAATGGTAACACGATTACTATGATATTTTTCCTCACTTGAGAATACTTTGGGCTTTGGTAGGATTCGAAGCACGTATTGAGATATGATATCACATTTTAATACATTGAGGTTTGGCATGAGTCAAAGAAGGTATTATGATGTGATATTACCTAGGAACACTTTGGGATATGGCATTATCCAAAGCTCGCATTGAGGTATGGGTGTCATCATGAACCCTAGAGTCTATGTGGTTAAATGAAGATTAATTTTATAATGTGATAACTATTTAATTATGATTTGTAATTATTTATTTATACAACTTCATACACTGTTTGTTGAATAGATTTGTTTTAGATTCCATTGGTGGTGACCTATTTTGAATAGAATTGTGTTTTCTGGAAAGGTTAAGGGAAAAGGCCCTGAGTTAGATGGATGAGTTGGGATGGAGCTTGGAAGAGGGAACCAGATGTGGTTTAGGAACCGTTTGGGAGTCTTTGGGGCCATTATTTTTAGTTTTCATTTTAAACACTTGAGACTTACATTATCATGACATGTTTTCTTCTTTAGTTGGATATTGTATTTCCTTATTAGATTATCATGAGTTTATGGTATTGTTATTGGTTATATATGATTCCATATTTTTTTATTATTTCCACTGGTGTTTACTCTGATAAAAGAGGGTATAGTCTCCCTATGATTGACTTATCCAAACCTTACTTCTAGTAGGAAGAATCTATCATATGGGGAGACACTCATGAGGTCATGTGATTGACCGAATCAGGGCACAAGTGCATGGAACTCATACCGGGATGTTACAAAGTGGTATTAGAGGTATAGTTTTCTTTTCTTCTTATGTTGTCTTACTATTTGTGAAAGGTAGAAAAGAGAGTAGGAAGAGTCAGGGCTTGGTAATGAGCTCATTCATGGGAGTTAAAAACCCATGTATGGGGGAAAACCCGAGTACCCATAGTGGGATTGTTTTTATTGCTATTTTTCTATTACAGTTGAATATTATTTCACCTTGGGCGTGGAAATTGTGTTGTGGTGTGATTTTTTTTTGAGATTTTCTAAAAAATTGAATCATGTATTGGAATGGAATGAGAATTTAGTTTTCATGCATCATTTTAGGTACTCAGGGTTATTGTGACATGCATTATTTTAGGCATGAATGGAATAATGGGTTATGGGTAAGTTTTTGAACTTGAACTGTTTTTATTTTCTTGTGAAATTAAATTGAAAAATGTGCCTAATGTGAAATTAAATATGGTAAAATGATGCATGATGATAATAAATGGATGTATAATAAGAAACTTGTATAATGACAATAAGAATACCCTTTGATAACCAAGACCTAGGTGTAGGATGGTTAACATTAGTGTTAGCACCTTGGTTTTGACTGTGTGGAGGGATTTTGGGAAATGAATTGTTATGTATTAATGTGTTTTCCCTCTTACATAAACATGTTAATGTTATGAATCCTTGCACTAAGGTGCATGTTTGGAATTGTAGAGAGTATACCTTCATGACGATGCTCATTGATAGGATGACTAGGGGGAATGGCTAGGAATAATTCTCTAATGAGGGAACTTGATGCACCAATAGTAATAGGTGAAGAAGAAGGGGAGAAGTTCTGAGATAACTTTTCTCGCTTCATGCATTTCATGTAAAGGGACCCAGGGTGGTTTGTGAAGAGCATGTCTGACTTGATGAGACAGTTCCAATTGCATTACCCTCTAATATTTACTAGAGTGGGTGGACCTGAGGGAGGTGAATTATAGGTTGAGTCCATTGAGATGATAATTTTCCATCTAGAGAATCCTGCTGAGAGGAGGGTAATGTTGGATTATTATATACTATGAGGATCAGTGAAGTACTGGGGGGATATTCAAGCATGGACTAGACATACTGATGGCATGATATGTAAGGACTTCTTGTATAGGTTCTTGGAGTACTTCTACCCAGATATACTGAGGCATGAGAAATTAGCAAAGTTCATGAAGCTAACTCAAGGGAGAATGTCCATGATGGAATATGTTGGATGCTTTACAGACTTGCAGTGGTTCTCTCCATCATTGTTAGGATATGAGACTACTACAACGAGGCATTTTTAAGACGAACTTATGTTGGAGATTAAGTACCAAGTTAACCTATTTCAATTAAATATGTTTGATGAAGTGGTGGATCAGGCTATCATAGATGAGGGGAAACTAAAGGAGGCTTCCAGTGTTGGATATATAGTTTCTACTGGAAGATCAGGAGGTGTGAATTCCAAGAGTAGGAAGCAACATTATGAGAACTTTAACTAGGGAACTGGGAAACAGAGTATACATGGAGAAAGGTCAGTTATGCAGGACCTTACTGGAGTGATCTATCATCAGTGTGGTAGGTCAAGACACTATCATCGACATTGTACCCGACCACCAGTAGAGTTCCAGTCTTATAGAAAGATGGGGCACCTACAGAAGTTCTGCAGGTCACAACGACAAACGACTAGTGAGGGTTCATCTAGAAATAGTTAGAGTGTGGGAATGGGATATTCTACACCTTATCAGACTAGAAACTAGAGTTATTTTGGATGATGTGGTATAGAAAGAGGAAATAGTGCTTCTGGGAAAGAATTACTATATCAGCAGAGTGATTCAAATCAGGGCAGTCAGAATACATCATAGAGGAGAGGGGAAGGAAAACTACATTCAATGAAGCCTACACTTGTGGATTGCGAGACTGGGCCATCGATAGTGAGAGGTACTATTCTTGCAGCTTCTAAATTATCTACTCCCTTATTTGATACTTGTGCCTCTCATTTGTTTATATCTACAAAACTTGTTAATGGTTTGATCCTGGCAGTGGAGTTTGTGAGTGGGGTAATGATGATAGATACACTATTGGGAGTTTGGTCTAGAGACATATGTATATTCAAGTAATGTTCTCTTGAATTTGGGGAGTATCATTTTCTGTGGGATCTCTATATCCTTGATATGTCATCCTTTAACCTGATTATGGGCATGGACTGGCTAGTTGTATACCAAGACCACATTTATTATTACAATAGGAGGGTGAAGTTTATGTCTCATAAGTGTGACCAATACATTCACTGTGGCGAGTGGGATATCCATACAGGCTGAGCAGGGCCAATCACTTAGTAACTGGGATATCTCATAGCCCAGATTTCTAGTCCTTTACTAGATGATGGAGGTGTGAAACCTGATGATTTTTCACTAGTAGTGGAACTATTTCAGGATTTGTTTCTTGATGTCTTCTCAGTTATACCACCTGAGAGAGATGCAGAATTCACTATTGAGATCATTCCAAGGCTGAGCCAGTATCTATTCCACCATATATAATGGCACCAATAGAGCTTCAAGAGCTCAAGACTCAGCTAGAGGAGTTAGAGGATAAAGGTTTTATCCTTAGAAGTACGCCTCCTTGGGGATCACCTATATTTTTTTTGAAAAGAAGGATGATGGGAGTTTGCACTTATGTGTTGATTACCGAAAGTTGAACAAGATAACTATAAAGAATCAGTATCCTCTTCTGTGTATTGATGATCTATTTGACTAGTTGAGGGGAGCTTGTCTTTTCTCAAAGATCTAACTGAGATTGGGTTATCATCATATGAGAGTTTAGACTTCTGATATACCAAGGACTACTTTCAAAAGAAGGTATAGCCATTATGAGTTCATCATAATTCCTTTTGGGTTGATGAATTCACTATAAGTGTTTATGGATTTGATGAACAAGATCTTTCATCCATACCTGGATCAGTTTGTGGTAGTGTTTTTGGATTACATTTTGGTGTACTCCAAAACTCATGAAAATCACGATCAACATATTGACATCATCCTGAGTACACTGAGAGAGCATTGACTATATTCCAAGCTATCTAGGTATCAATTTTGGATTGATCAGGTTCAATTTTTGGGACACATCATCTTAGAGGAATGTGTGTTAGTATATCCGAATAAAGTTTAGGAAGTGGTTTCTAGGGATCATCCTAAGAATGTATTTGATATCTATAGCTTTTTGAGGTTACCTGGATATTACATGAGATTCATCCAAGATTTTTCCCATTTGTTAGTGCCACTTTCATGATTTACCAAAAAGGGGATAATGTTTGAATGGATGGATACTTGTGAAAATCCCTTCCAGAAGTTAAAGAAGCACTTGAAATCAGAACCAATCTTGATACTACCCAAACCCATTGAGGAGTACATAGTGTATTGTGATGCTTCTGGGATAGGACTCAGAGTATTGTTGATACATGGAGAATGAGTTGTGGTGTATGGGTATCAACAGTTGAGTCTACATGAATGGAACTAACCTATGCTTGACCTCAAGCTAGCACCTATGGTTTATGCTCTAAAGTGTTGGTGGAATTACCTATTGGGTGGTAATTTTATAGTTTATACAAATAATAAGATCTTAAGGTATATCTTCTTACAGTGATACTTGAATCTTCAGCAGTGGAGATGGGTTGAGAATTTGCAGTCATTTGATTTTGAACTAGATTATACCCCCAGAAAGGGGAACAATTTTTCTGATGATTTGAGTAGGAAAACTCATACTCAGGTGGTTCAGGAGTCTAGTGCTGAGTGGAAGATGATGAATTTGCTAGCTGAGATGCATGTTGTGGTTCAGGTTAGTCAGAAGTAGATGACTCTCAAATCAGTCTCAGTGGAGTTTACAATTTTGAGAAGGATCAAGGATAGGAAGTATGAGGATATTGAATGCTTGACCTTGAGGTAAATCCATAAAGGTGGGGAGATACCTTCAGACTGGTTGATAGATGAGGACAAGATTATCTATGTTAGGAATCAGTTTGTTGTGCCTACGAGTATGTGGGAGGAGTTGATGCGGGAATTTCATGCAATGAAGTGGGCGGTACATCCAGGTGTGAACAAAATGTATCGTGACCTACGATGATAGTTTTGGTGGACAGACATGAAAAGGGAGATAATAGATTCTGTGACATGATGTTACACCTATCAGCAGATGAAGGTAGAGCATCAATGGATTGGAGGTTTTCTATAGTATTTTCCTATTCTAAAATGGAAGTGGGATGACATGACAATAGAATTTGTGGTAGGTCTTCTAAAGATACCAAGAAAGAATGATTCTATCTAGGTTATTGTGGATTGACTAAAAAAATTACCACATTTCTTACCTATACAGTAACCCTTCTCAGTGGAGCAGTTGGGAGAACTGTATGTTCAGGTGATAATCCATATGTATGGAGTTTCATAGACTATAGTTTTAGACCATGACTCACATTTTACTTCATGATTATAGAAGGGCTTGCAGAAAGAACTTGATACATAGATATTGTTGAGTACAAATTTCCACCCATAGATAGATGGGCAGTTAGAATGTACTATACAGGTGTTTAAGGATATGCTGCGAGCATGTGTTTTTGACTTCAGTGGGTATTGGGAGAAAAACTTGTCTCTAAAAGAGTTTTCCTATAACAAAATTTATTAAGAAACTATACATATAGAACCATATGAGGCTCTTTAGGGTAGGCCATACCGATAACCTCTATACTAGATGGAGGTTGGTGAGTCAGAGTTGTTGGGACCAGGTCTCATGTAGGAGATGTTGGAGCAGGTGAAGTTGATTAAAAAATGTATGAATACATATCAAAGTAGATAGAAGTCATATGATTATAAACAGAGAAGACGCATAGAGTTTACAGAGGGTGATCATGTATTGTTTTGGGTGTCACCTAGGTTGGGTCACCATAGGATATGAAAGTAAGGCAAGTTGATGCCCAGGTTTGTTGGACCTTTTGAGATTGTGGAGAGAATTGGTCTAGTGGTGTACCGATTGGATTTCCAAAAAAATAAAATGATATGCATGATGTTTTCAATGTATCAAAACTTCTATAGTATCACCCAACCCTTATCATATGATCGATGTGTATGATGTTGATCTTGAGGTAGATACGTCCTTTGAGGAACATCCGATACTTGTGTTGGATCATAGTGAGAAAGTGTTGTGGGAAAATACCGTGCTGATAGTTTGTGTATTGTGGCAACATAGATGCGTGTAGGAAGAAACATGGGAAATGGAAGCAGATATGCATGCTCAGTGGCCCAATCATTTTGGCTCAAAATCTTAAAGAACCTTGGGAGTGAAACTCGAGGATGAGCTTTTATAAGTTAGGGAGATTATAAGATCCCAAAATTTTCTTGAGTTATCTCAGGATTGATTTCAGGTACTATTTTTTTTTAATTTTTGAGTACTTTTTGTTTGGGTTATACCTTGGGGTGTGCTTGGGTGAATTTTGAGAAAAATGGAAGAAAAAGGGGCTGTGTATGATTGGTTCATGGTTAGAGAAAACTGTTCACCCCAGCCCAGGAAACTATGAGACCCTGGATAGTGGAGAATCAAATGGATGGTTCAAGATTTGGTAAACTGTGTGCCTAAAAAGGGAAACCATGAACCCCCAAAAAATAACTAGCACATGGTTGGCACACGGTTAGGGAAAACTGTGCGCCCTTTCCTAGGAAACTGTACGTGGGAATTAAAGTGGCCTAAAAATTTGTTTTAAAATTTCATGATCCCCCAGAACTCACATTTTTAAACCCCCATTTGACCATAGGAGGTCTTTCACATTTTGGGATCTCTTAGAACAAATTCTAAGGCCATACGACCTCTGTTTTTCATGATTTAAAGGCTAGATAGAAGATCTTCATCCCTCCCGGTAAGTGGATCTCATCCCGTTTCTTTTCCATTCATCCTCCTTCTTTATCTTATTCTTTAAGAGGATTTTATATTCCATTTTGATATATCTAGTTCTAGATTTGATGAATCTAGATCTAGGATTGTGGATCTAGATCTAGGATTAAGTGATCTTGAATTGTTTAATCTTGATTTAGGGTTTAGACCTAGATCCCAATCTATGTTATTATGCTACTCAATTTTGGGGAATTCTATTGGGTGATCGATCATCAACATTTAAGTTAAGTGGTCTATAATTAAAAACCCATAGTCATGAAATTGTTTATATATATATACACTTTTAGGTTTTCTAGGGTTTCTTATCAATTTGAATTCCTAAGTTGAATTAATTAATGCGGTCAATTAATTAATTGGGAATTTGGGGGATTTTATTGAATAATGAATTATATTATTTGGGGATAATTTATTGTAGAATTAATTATGAGATTTTACTATTGTTATTTTGATAATTAATTTTGGAATTAATTATGATATTTTTATGTCATAAATTGATATAATTAATTATAGAGTTAATTATGAGATATTGGGGTTATTGCTTGAGATAATTAATTGTGGAATTAATTATGTAATATTGAAATGGTTGAGTTGAGATGATTAATTGATGAATTAATTTATTAATGAATGAATTGAAATACTTAATTAATTATGTAATTAATTAAGGGTATTTATGTGATAATCTAATTGTTTAATTAGTAATGAGATTGATTTGGAATAATTAATTGATGAATTAATTATGTGTAAAAGAATGGGAGTATGGTCATTCTAAATTGAGAAGTATAAATGGTAACATGGTCATTGTACTTATGAGTAAAGGAATGGGAACATGGTCATTAAATTGAGAAGTATAAATGGTAACATGGTCATTATACTTGTGAGTAAAGGAATAGTAACATGGTCACTCTATTGAGAAGTAAGTATGGTAACATGGTCATCTTACTTATGAATTTAATATTGGTAATGTGGGGAATTAAGTATGAAAATAAATAATGGTAACAAGTGTACTTTGAGATTTTTCCTCACTTGATAATACTTCGAGCTTCAGAATGAGTTGAAGAAGGTATTGATATATGATATCACCTTTAAAGACTTCGAGATCCTTCATGAGTCGAACTAGATATTAAGATATGGTATTACCTAGAAACAATTTGGGCACCGACATGTACTAAAGATGGCATTGAGGTACATGTGTTCTTAGGAACCCTGTAGACTATGTGGTTAAATGAAGATTAATTTTATAATGTTATAACTATTTAATTATACAGTGTAATTATTTATTTATAAAATAATATACATTTTTTATTGACTAGATTTGTTTTAGATTCCATTGGTGGTGTCCTACTGAATTTTACTCACACCCTACTTGGGCTTCCTGATTGGTAACTAAATAGAATTGTGTTTTTAGATAGGTTAGGGGAAAAGACCCTTAGTTAGATGGCTGAGTTGGGATGGATCTTAGATGAGGTAACTAGATGTGGTCTAGGACCCAGTTGGGGGTCGTTGGTGTATTTATTTTCATTTTTCATTTTAGACACTTTACACTTAAATTATCATGGAATGTTTTCTGCTTTAGTTGGATATTTTATTTCCTTCTTTGATTATCATGAGTTTATGGTATTTTTATTGGTTATATATGATTCTACAATTTTTTATTATTTCTATTGGTGTTTACTCTAATAAAAGTGGATATAGTCTCCCCATGATTGACTTATTCAACCCTCCCTACTAGTAGGAATCCTCTAGCATATGGAGAGGCATGATTGAGGTTATGTGACTGACCAGCTCAGGGAACTAGTGCCTAGAACCTGGGCCGGGACGTTACCCAATTGTCAACAATAAACTCTAAGGGCCTCCACCAGTAGTTGGAATAATATCTCTGTCTACTTTGAGTGGTGATAAACCTCTTCTAAATAACCCACACTCTCTCAGAGGTCTCTTGAACCATTCTTGGGCCCAAAATCACTACATCACCCACCTCATGCCAATAGAGCATTGAATGAAACGACCTACTATAAAGTGCCTCGTAAGGTTCCATATAAATCAAATCTTGGTAGCTTTTGTAATAAAAAAATAAATCAAGGATGAGTGATCATACCATGCTATACAAAAGTTCAGGATGCAAGCTCGAAGCATATCATCCAATATGCATATAGTCTACTCAGAAAGTCCATCTATCTGTGGATTGTATGTCGCAATCAGTCACAGCAGAGTCCCTAGGGCTTTTTTAAATCCCTGCTAAAATAATGATATAAAACAATCATCTCTATCTAATAAAATTATAAAGGGAACTCCACACAATTGTACGATCTTAGAGACATATATCTTCCCTATCTCCTATATTACGTGAGTCTCTCTAATCAGTAAGAAGTGAGGAATCTTCATTTGCCGATCAAAAATCACCCATACTACATCAAAACTCCTCCAGGTCCTGGGTAACCCTATCACAAAATCCATCGTGATTTCCTCCCACTTCTATATGGTTATAGGAAGTGGATGAAGCAAATTTCCAGGTCACAAATTTTCAACCTTCACCCTCTGATAGGTAAGGCATCATGAGATGAAACTAACAAGATCCTTGTTCATCCCTGACCACAAAAACTAGTGTCTAAAGTCATGATACATCTTGGTCACACCAGGATTCAATTCCCATCTAGAGCTAAATTAATCTATCATCATCTCCTCTATTATTGATATAGGTTCTACCACCATCCCATGAACCAAGATCACATCATCGTCATCCATCAACCATCTGGGTATTGAGTCACCCACGCCAACTGTTCCCTCATCACAACACACTCTGGGTATGTATCCTGTCTATAATTCACTTGAACCACATTTGTAGATATAATCACTAAGGTATTATGAGTGAACATCCCCATTCATCAAAAGCATCCATCCTCCAATCGTCCAAAAGTCTCATCAAGTGATGTTTCTCCTATGAAGGATGCCCATCAACCTCATTCTCCACCCGCATCATATGAAAAAGAGCATCTACAACTATGTTACCCTTTCCAGGTACATATTCCATCTCAAAATAAAATGTTTGTAGGTAATAAACCAAGAACCTCTATCTTAGGTTCATATCCCTCTGTTTTGAGAAATAGAGTAGGCTCTTGTGCTCTGTATAGACAATAAATATCTCACCAAAGAAATAGTGTCTCCAACACTTTAGAGTGTGGACCACAGCTACCAAATCCAAGTCTTGTGTAGGGTAGTTCCACTCGTTTGATCATATATGATGAGACCCATAGGCTACAACCTTCTATCTCAACATCAGCACTGCTCCTATACCAACACCTGATATATCAAAATACATTACATATCCAATCCCAGGCACAATTAGTATAAGTAATTGAGCTATCACCAACCTTATCTTTATCTCAAGGAATGAATATTTAGACTTATTAGACCACTAGAACTTGACTCCCTTATTCATAAGTGCTATTATGGGTGTTGATATTCAGTAGAAGTCCTAGATATACCATCGATAATATCCAACAAGGCCTAGAAATCTCATGATTTCAAACACGTTCCGGGGATGTTTTTAGGACATAACCACCTAAACCATCTATGGGTCCATAGATATTCTGGTTTCAAACTCCAGATGTCCTAATAACTTCACCTTTCCAATACATAAGTCAAACTTTAATAAATTGGTGTAAAGATTGTGTGCTCAAAGTTCACTCATGACTATCTTTAGGTGCCTAACATGATGCTCTCGTGTCGATGATAAAATGAGGATGTCATTGATGAACACTATGATGAACAAGTACAAGTATGGATGAAATATCTTGTTCATGAGGTCCATAAACATTTATAACACACTTTTTATCCTGAACAACATCACCAAAAAATAATATAGTCTATACATACTCCAAAACACCGTGTTCAGAATGTCATCCTCTCTAACTTGCAACTGAGGATAACCCGATTGAAGTTTAAATATTGGGGAAGCACTGAGATCTCCATAACTGATTGAAAATAACATCAATACTGGGAAAATGATATCATTTCTTCACTATAAATTGGTTTAACTTATAGTAATAAACACAGAGTCAAATACTACCATCTTCCTTCTTGGAGAATAATACAGGCGCACCCCATAGTGAATTACCTGACATTATAAATCCCTTCCTCTCCAATTTTTCCAACTGTACCTTGAGCACCTTTATCTCAATTAGTTCCATACAATATGGGGGTATCAAAATGGGTTACATTACTAGTACGATCTCTAACTCAAAGTAAACTCCTATATTAAGAGGGAGTCATGAGAAGTCATATGGGACAATTTCATGGTAGAGATCCACTATTGGAGTAAAAGATGTAGGGACTTCCACTAATCATGCTAAAAGATACAATCACACCATCAATTATATAATCATCTTGATCTGACTCAATTATGGTCCAACTGTACTTACTCCCATATCCAATTTTATGATCATCAAGAATTTCTCTCCCTTTAGTGAAGTGAATGACACACTATGATAATAGTCTATGTGAGCTTGGAAAATAGTCAGATAATCTATACTAATAATCACATTGAAGGTCGTCATATCTAGAATCATTAATTCCTATAGATTTCCATAACCATTAAAAACTATAAGGTAGTCTAGGAATCACTAAATATGGTCCACTTTTGCACCCAATGGTGGGACAAGGGAGACTAACTCTAAATATAGCTTAACCAGTTGATCAATTCTGACACCTTCTTGTGTACAAATGAAAGAACGAGAAACATTAATATCAAAAAAAGAAGTAAATAAGGTGGACATAATCAAAACTATTCATTGAATGGTAAATGTCCCCACTGCACCATCTGTTGGAGTCTGATCCACAACATAAGCCTGGTCTGTCTCATCTCCATAGATCTGTCCCTGAGGTGTATAAATTGTTTAAGCCTGCTACTAAAAACCTATGCCATATCCATAAGTCGAAGATCTAGTTCATCCTCCACCTCCGTGGGTCCTATAATTCATGAAGAAAAACTACTAAAGGTTCCCTGGATTTTCACATCATTGACATGTATTCTAAGTTGAAACACAAAAATTATGATAGTGCCCCACCTTTTTGTAGTTTCAGCATTACATAACTCCTAAGAAATAAAATGATGAAGTGTAACTTTACTCGAATAGTGAACTTGTACTCTGCTGGATGTTTATCATCTTATTTTTCTTTACATGTTAGAAAGTACTCAAGAAGGATGGGGGGATCCACATGTATGCGTAGGTGTGAGGAAACTAGTAGACTGACATTCTTTAAAACCCTTATCTATCATCAGGGCCATGCAAAGAACCTAAGAATAAATTATTAGATTGATTTTCCTGACCTAATGTCTCAAATTTAGTCAAAATCTAATCTCAAACTTTCCGTCTTTCTGCACCACATCTCCAACCAAGAGATGTAAAAAATGGAGTAGCTATGTGAATTTTGTCGAGTAAGCAGATAATGTCACCACTCCTCATATAAGCTCCATAAACTACTATTCTTGGTCCAAATTCATCATAATTGGGTAGAACTCCTAAAAGAAGAGGTCATTGATGACCAACCATGTGAGACCCTCTTACCTCTTAGCCTAGAGCATAACATTCCACCAATGTCTAGAAGCACCTTGGAGTATAAAGGTCACGAGCTTCACCTTCTGATCTTATAGAGTCTCCACTAAATCAAAGATCCTATTTATAACCCATATAAAATCCTTGTAATCCTAAAGACCTCTAGTACCTTAGAAATATGGTGGATTATAGAGATAGAAGTCCTGATCATAGTCAACCATTGTTCTGGAGACTCCTCCACCTTAGACAGTCACAATCCAAAATATTCTTAGTTGAATAGGATCTGCAGCCTAAATCATTTTTTCTAGTTCGGGGGATAGTATGGGAGTATCCTGGAATACCACAACCAATAGTATCATCAAAATATTTGCGAGGCAGCATCTATACAACATGAGTATAATTAAGAACATAATGAGTCCTAACTAGTCTAAGGGACCACACAAGGTTTCTATTAGAGTATACCCTCAACCCCAAGGCATACCCTCCTAGTACTAACCTTGGTCTCCATCCCAACATGTTAGTCACAATCATCATATTTTTGTACTAACAAAATAACATTCTCAGTTATACTAATAAATTTTAGTAAATATATATCACATAACATGGAAAATTATAGATATATCATACAATATAAGAAACTATCCCACATAGAAGCACAAATCCGGGTATTTACTAACAACCACTATGCATCAGAACAACAGGTGTATATATATATATGACATGTGAACCTACGTTCCTAGTACTGATGTATGAATGTACATAAAATATCCTAAATCATATATCAACATCATGTGAATCACTCAAGGGGAATTTAATCAACCGTAACAGAAAAAATCATAAATATATAGTTTATGGAAACTCGAAGGTCCACTATATAGTGCTGACCAGACACTGACATAATTCCACCTATCGAGTCCATATTATCCTAACTCCACTCTATCCTATTTCCAAATCAAGTCATGAGAAAAGACAATTTAGTAAAAACCCAGTGTACTCTGATACCATTTTGTAAAATCCTAACCTGAATCATTGGGTCTGAGTTGGAGTACCACATGACCTCATGCACACCTACCCATACACATGAGGCTGCCAACTTGCAGTGAGAGTCTAAGTTTGATCATGGGGATACTTTACCTACAAAATCAAGTCAAATCACAAATATAAGTGAAAAAATAATAACAACAAATAAATAACAATAAATATGATTATAGTAACACGCGGAAATGGAAATGCATACATAAAATATAAGTAAACAAGCTCCCAACTTTGTAAGCCTACCAGTGTAATAAATAAAGGAAAAATAAATGGAAGACTGTGGGTCCCACTGATGTCCATCATAGTCCACCACCAGCTCTATAATCCTTAGCTTAACACTCCATCACATGGACCTTTCCATTCACCAGATCCCTCATGAAATACACAAGCACATCAAAATTCCTAAGCAGTGTGTGAGTACAAGACTCAATAGGATACAACCAGTTTTCTCTTACCTAATGTGATCAAGCATACAATGTATGCCATAATTATAATAAATGCATAACAACAAAAAATACACAATCCAAAACCAATTGGTTATGCACTAACTAAGCCACAAAAAACCCCAACTATACCTACTTTGGCTCCATGAATATATATATATAGTGTATTGGTAAGAGAATGATATTATCCACAAGGCTCCAGTTGTAAGGCTATTAGCAAGTTACTCAGAATCTACAAGGAAAAAAGTGAAATTACATACCTATAATCAACAAGGAATCAAGTAATTCTCTAAATCCATAAGTTATTGAGTATATAAAACTTACTTAGAATCCAAAAGTCATCAGATACAACTCATAATCCACAAGGAATCTGGTTTCAACCTCTACTCAAAATCCACAAGTCATCAAGTAGAGACCAATTTACAAGGCTACCATGTTGCACCATCCTCATCGTCACACCTCCAAGTTTATACCACAGTAGGATTAATCATACCATGATGATCAATTTTCATGAATACAAATATAAATATCTTAAATTAAAACATGACAAGTCAGAGAATTATAACAACCATATAACACATGATGAGAAATATATAACATCATCATATATGAACATGTGAATCAAATATCATCATGGAATTTAGATATCACATCAATCTCATGGAAATTAATATAATATAATGAGCTACACACACCCACATGTGATCACAATCCAAACATGAATATCAATATACCAACACAATCATAAAAACATGGAGACATGTGTAATAATATCCTAAGAAGGTAAGGAAATTCCTACCTTGTGGTTATCGATTTCAACATCTAAGTTTGTCAAAGGTGGTGTCTTCGCATCACATCTTCACACAACTAGATCATGATCACACACGAACGACTCCTAGAACTAGATCCAAACCATCACTTTAAAGGTTATAGAGTATGTTGAGAAGGAATAGGAAAAAAGAGAACCAAAATATAACCATGGGTAGGTTTCTAGAGAAATTATAGAAGAAGTCCATAGTGAAAATCAAAGACTATGATGTGGAGGTATGAACTCAGAAAACCACTACGACGTAGAGGAGGAAACCACAGAGATATTGTGTTTTGTGAAAAGAGGACCATGGTGTAGTTCAAATAACTATAGTGAAAATGGTACATCACATAATACTACCAAGTTAGGGTTGATGGATGTGGCAAGGACTCATTTTCCAAAGAGACCCCACAGGTGCAATGTGAGGTGCTATGGAATAGAGGATTTTTGGTGGTTGATCTCTATGGTACAGAGGGAGGGTGATGTGAAGTAGGATCATGGTATGTATTATGAAGTTTCCGGTGTAGACCTTCGGTTATATGGACTCCTTTCCCTCCTCCAATAACCCGGGGGGGGGGGGGTTAAAAAGGCTCCCTCCACATTCGTTTATGGCTTATCCCCCCTCCAAAATATAACCTTGGGTAGGCAGCTGGAGGAATTCTAGAAGAATTCTATTATGAAAGTAAAATACTATGATGTGGAGGTATGAACTTGGAAAACCACTATGACACAGAGTCAAAATTATGGTGTGGTTCCTACTGCTATGATGCAACCACCCAGATCTTTCCCTCCACGACCTAGGCTATGGAATAGCCTCTCTTAAACATTCCTTGATGCAGCACAACCTAATTGGGAATGGCATGGATTTGGATCACAACACCCTTGTATTGTATCCAAAAACTACCATGGAATAGGACACACCTTTGCAACTTGGTCCTATGTGCTACGGTAAGATCCCCTTTGTTTTGTCAGCAATCTTGCTAAAAATAATCTTTAAGCCTTAAAAAGTTTCACCTAGTCACAAGACTTTGACCCAAACATGTTATAACTCAATACAAGGATAAACCAATAATTTTTATTAATATTTTTAGGGATTTATATATTTGGCACTCTCAGAACCCATGATAAGAGAATCAAACCATTTAATGCTCTTATAATAATTTTTTTAATAATTTTATTTAATGAAATATAATATTTATGTTATATTTTATTTAGTTTTGTTATTTATTTTATAGTTTCATAACTTTATATAATTAAATATATATTTTTATGTTATATTTTATTTCAATTGAATTATTAATGAAATCGACTTAGTCTTCTATTAATAATGTCAATACATTTCATACTCTTTTTGGAGAAATGGAGTAAGGTGAATCTTAGAGTTGGTGTCCTAGTACCAACTATTTGTACTTTGATTACATGAATATTCGATGAATTTAATATTAACAAAACATCTTATTGTATATTGTTTTTTGTTCTACATGACTCCAATGTAATAATGTCCTAGAGTATATGTCCCATTGATAATGTCATATCAGTTCCCCACTATGATGAGAACCTTGATGTTCTATGTAACTATTGTCAAATAATGTTATGAGATTGGATAACATACTATGATGAGACACATAGTACATATATTATCAAGTGCAAATACTCGTAATCAGATGAGGATTCTTCTCATGAAGTTCACACTTGGCAAT
Organism: Viscum album; assembly: GCA_963277665.1. Lineage (NCBI taxonomy): Eukaryota > Viridiplantae > Streptophyta > Magnoliopsida > Santalales > Viscaceae > Viscum > Viscum album. Next base: position 1,834,210,612 of record OY728151.1, read on the forward strand.
TTCCAGGACATGAGATTATGAGAACAAACCTACTAGTAAGAATTCTGCATGTTTTGGTGTCATCAGATATTCCTATCTAAGAGTGCATGTTATGGTCCTTAGACTTTAAGATTATTATTAATGCTTGCTACAACCCGTTTACTTAGATGTATATCATAAACCATGATGATAACAATTCATGGTGAAGTTGGATACTTTTGGTGCATAATGAGTGACATGTCATTAATGAATAAGTCGAGGAAGGATTTTTATTTTCTATCTTTATAGAAGATGATATATCAACCCTTTAATTGGAATAAAACCATATCATTAAATTCCATGGCCATGAAATAACTACATGTTTATTCCAAATAGTCAAAGAAAGACATATCAAGCATATAGGTTGGTGACATAGTTATGCAACCTGTTTGATGAGATATTGTGAAAAAGGTATTTTATTACATAGTGAGCATTAATATGTGGTTGTTGACATTACAACATTAAATTCATTCTCTTAAATTCATTGACCCATTTCCAGATAGTAATCTTGGACTTTAGGAAAACCCTTCTAATTATAATGAGAAAGAATCCTAAAGGGTCACACACTAAGTGTTTCCATTGATCTCGATTAAATTCTATTTGAGTTTAATTAATGGAATACATATTATTATCAAGTCCGAGGAATAATTTTATTCAAGTTATATTGATAAAATAAATTAAATAAATATTTTATTCATCAACTTGTGAATAAAATATTTATTTCATTTATTGAATATTTTAATAAATATTTATTCACTAGATTGTTAATAAAATATATATTTATGAATAAAATATCAATTCGGTTGTTCAATAATTGATAGAGGAGTTCAAATGGATTAAGACCAAGTCTGGTGACAAATATTAATTAACAATACCATTACATAATATTTTTTATTACGCAAGTTGACACATGCCACAAGATAATAATAATATAATCATTATTATATGAAATGAGGCTTATTAAAGGCAATAAATGTAATTTAATGGCTGGTATGTAATTAAATGATATTTTAACTTAAATCCTAACTCTAGAAATAGATGACTATGTCTATTGTGTAGAGTATCAAAAATTGATAATAGAGAATTGTTGCGCACAACGAATTCTATATCAACTAATAATTATCTCTCTCTCAAGAATGAGAAGTTTAAGAGAGTTTTCTTCAAGGATGAAGAACGAGGAATCAAGAAAAAAAACCCAAGACATTCGACTCACTGCACTAGCACCCAGAGATCGAGTGGTGTTTCTTAGAGACCATACGAGCATACATGGATCACCGTTAGAGGTATTCTATCCTTGGATCCTCACACTGTAACTAAGGTAATTCAAAGGGGTTCTTTTAGATGATAAACATTCACCAATGAATAATGCTCCTAAAACCAAGAATTTATTTCTTTAAATAATAAATAAATTAATTATAAATTCGACATTCAATATCCTCCCTCTTTGATTCAGGAAATTATTATTAAAATAAATTTTAATATATCGCTCACCTTCACATGCTTCCACTGTGCTAAAAACCATCAAGTGGTATCAGAGTGATCACGTTTTAATTTATAATTATTTATTTGATTATTTATCTATTCACAATTGTTGCTATATTTTTATTTCATGTTATTAATTATTTAATCCAATTTTAATTAACATGATATCAGCATATTAATCATGTTAGTTCAGTGTTTCATTTTCTTAATGGTTTAAGAAAAAATGAAGAATGACCAGAGACACCATCGAGAAGTATGAAATCTTTGACTGGTAAAACTGGGTTACATGTCATACAGTCAGAGCACACACTGCATACCCATGAAAATTATATCTAGATGCATCGAGCAATTAATTACATGTGGTGATTTTATTGCACACTACGTGTTGACCAGGAAAACCCGACACATGAAAAATAGATATAGGATGTGTAGCTGATATGTACACATTATAGTCTAGCCTAGTTAACATGTCGAAGATCTTGGCGCGTGACTTAGATATATGAAAATTGAGGTACATGGTGTGTAGATTCATGTACATGCCACATAGTCTCCCATTAATGGAAAAAGTTAAAATTACATTAAATTTGGAAATTACATCATTAAAACCTTACTTTATTGATTGGAACACCGCTATGTGTTTGAAAATTTAATAATGGTTTTAAAAAATTTCAAATGATCATTTAATTTATTATAATTAATATGTCATTATTGGTTTTGATGTTGATTTTCCATGAATTCCATTAATGATGGGTATCTCCAAATAAGATCGTATGATCATTAAGATGAAATGGAATTAATTAATTAATTAATTAATCAATAAATTAATTAATTCAAGTGTGTTTAAATTAAATAATAAAATAATGAATACAGAAATGAATTCTAGTTGTTTACTTTTGCGTATTCATTACATGTATGGCCATTCATGAGCTTGACCAAGACCTGTGTGTGTGTTAGATGTTTTAAATTAATTTATTGCATGAGTTTGCAATTATTTAATGTTAAATTAAATTATGGCCTACGAGTCATCCCTCCCTCCATTATTATGTAGAACCTACATGTCCAAGGATATTTATGTACCCCCCTTTAACCATTCATTTGGTTCCCCTCACCTGCATGTGAGTAATAAATATTTGTAATTAATAGAGCATCCCATGGTGTGTGGAGGTAGTTCAAGATAGATCCATAATGATGCCAACCCAGGTGATACACATGTGGATATGTGGAATGCTGTAACTCATTCCAAGACCAACAATAAGAGTTATTTCCCCTAGGTCAAAGGTTGATTTAATGTCCGCTCATTAAATCAACTGTTAGATAAAGCTCATGAATGAGTCATTTAATTAATTAATTATTTCAATCTATGAAATTATTTATTTTATGGATTCAAGAATGAAATCACATAAATAAATGAATTAATGTGCAAAGATAGAAATTAAATAAATGAATTATGCATAAATATTTTATACAACATGGTTAATTAATTAAGTAACATTAACTTGATATTAACAATACATATAAAGAATAAAAAAAGATAAATATTTGTGCATAATAAATTAAAATCCATAAATTAAATATTAATTTATACCGAGCCTTCAATTACTTGATTGGGAATGAAATCATAGAACTAAGTGTATTACATGGAAAAATTATGGACACTTACTTTTATCAGGGAGTTATCATGATATTTTTTGGTTTAATTAACCAAAATTGTATTGAGTTTAACAACCAAAGTTTGTTAAATACAAATTTGGAGGCAAGTGTTAAAGAAATCCATGATAGGATTTCAAGATAGGGGAATCTACTCAAAAAATCAAGGAGATTTAAGTCCGTAGTTGGAAATACTGAATAACTAATTTTTTATTATGGTTTTCATGGCCAAAGTATAGATCATTAAGAAATGTAATGAGGATCCTTGCACTATAATGTTAAATCAATTAGAAATTCCAAGTTCAATGGTGAGGGAAATTGATACTTGATAAAATAGTGGGAGATTTAATAAATAAATAAATAAAAACATTTAATTTATTATAAATCACTTATTTTTTATTCAAGAAAAATAATAATAAACTAATATTTTTAATTATAGTATAAAATATCAAGTTAATAATCCACACTATCCCTACTATCAATATTGGATAAATATAACCACATATTTAGAAGTAACATCTGGGAGTGGTTTAGATGCCTTCAGTTTACGGTATGACATGAATGGAAATCTTATGTGCTAGAATCCTCAATGCCCGACCCACTTTATAAAGAGGCGAGTGATGAAGAGTTCCTTATCTATGAAAAACATTTGATAGACACGATCGACATTCAATTTTTGATTCTTTCATTGATGTCTAGTGAAATAATGAAGTCTCAAGAAAACACGGATGTGTATAACATGCTTGAGAAAATCAGTGGTATTTACTAGGAGAGAGCTATACATGAACAGTTTGATATTTCCAAGGCACTATTTCAGAGAAATATTAGAGAGGGTGTCCTAGATAGGCCTCACACAGTCAAGATCATTGGCTACATTGATCGATTAGAGGTTATAAGGTTTAAACTCATTGAAGAACTAGGAACTGACCTCTTTCCAGCATCACTCCCTCAAAGTTTCTCTAGTTCATTGTGAATTTTAATATGAACAACATTAAGAAGCATCTGCCAGATCTTTTTACTATAATTCACCAAGAAGATAAGGATACGAAGCGTGAAAACCCTTCCATCCTTATGGTGAAAAAATGGAAAGGTAAAGTGAAGTGATTCAAGATTAAATATTCTTTATGACCTTCTAAGAAGAGGAAGATCTAGGGGAAATAAAGCGAACAATATGCTGTCTGTTTCGCATGTAGAAAGAAGGGCCACTAGAATAAAAAATACACCCAACCAAAGAAGAAAGGGGAAGCTTTAGGTGCGTTTATTATCGATTGAATTTATCTGTTTCTACAAATTGGGTATTAGATATAGCTTGTGATGCTCACATATGTATTAAAATACAAGAAACAAGTAATTTAGAAAGATTGATTGGGGATATATATATCATCGAGTAACCAATAGATCTAAAATTGCTGCTGTAGCTATCAGGAACTACCACCTCATGTTTCCAACCAGAATGATATTGGTTTTGAAGGGTTATTATTATGGGCCTTAAGTTACTAAAAAATTATTTCTATATCCAAACTTGAAATGTATGGATTTATTTTCAAATTTGGGAATAAATATTTCTTATTTTATAAATATATAATTTTTTATAGTAAGTAACATTTAAATAACGATCATTATGTGTTAAATTACACTAACCAAATAATGACAATTGATGATGAAGTTACTTCACATGATTCATACCACACCCAATTTTTCCATCATTGAATGAGTCATGTAAATGAAAAGTGATTGAATAAATTACATCAAAATATGGATATTTATATTATTTTGAACTAATACCACTTAGTGTATATCACACATGTTTACAAGGAAAAATGACCAAAGCCCTATTTAGTGGGAAAGGTGAAAGGGATAAATTCCTTCTTGAATTAGTTCATACTGATGTATGTAGACCATTTCCTGTTAAAGTAAGGGGTGGATACTCATACTTCATAACTTTTACTGATGATTTTAATAAATATGGATATGTCTACATAATGAGGTATAAATTGGATTCTTTTGAAAAATTCAAGTAATACACAAATGAATTTGAGAACCAGCTTGGTAAGAAGATTAAGAATCTTCACTTAGACTATGGTAGAGAACATCTTAATCATGACTTCATTGATTATCTATGGGATTTTTAGATTTTATCTAAACTCACTCCTCCTTATACACCTCATTGTAATGGTGTATGTGAATGGAGGAAGCGCACCTTGTTGGATATGGTGAGATCAATGATGAGTCATGTGAGTCTTCCATTATCCTTTTGTGGATATGTGTTACAAACAGTAGTATACATAAAAAACTGAGTGACAACTAAAATAACAGATGATATAACATACCAATTATCAAATGGAAAGAAACCCATGTTGTCTTACTTACACATGTGGGGTTGTAAAGAATTTGTTAAGGCCTCTTTAGGTAACAAGATTGCACCCTGAGGCACAAAGTGTATCTTTATAGGATATCCTAAATAAAAAAAAGGGATACTACCTATACAATCCTTTGGACAAAAATATTTTGGTTTATAGGCATCCCACATTTCTTGAGGAATATATTATCTCTAAAAAGATAGTGGAAGTGAGATGGAGTTCAATGAATTGCATGCTCAAGATACACAAGAGTTGGAATAGGAACAAATTCCAAAAATCCATGTGGAAAAATAAATTGTTCCATAGACACAATTAATATGTAGGAGTAACATAGAGAACATAGAACTAGAACAGTATAGTTTTCTAGTCACCAAGGATGTTGACTCATTATTAGTTAATGTAATAATAATCCTCTAACAAACAAATGAAGCAGTAAGTGGAAGAGATGTTTCCAAGTGGCAATAATCCATTAATTCTGAAATATATTCCATGTACCAAAACCAAGTTTGGATTTTGGTAGAACCTATAGTATATGTAAATCATGTTTTTTGAATATGGGTATTCAATAAGAAGCTGGACATGGAAGGATAATTCAATACCTATACGGTGCAGCTGGTTGTAAAATGGTTTAAACAACATCAAGGCATTGACTATGATGAAACCTTTTCACCAGTTGAAATGATTAAATTTATCATAATTCTACTTTCCATTATGGATTTCCATGATTATGAGATTTGGAAAATGGATGTCAAAATAACCTTCCTTAATGGGAACCTTCAAGAAGATTTCTATATGAAACAACCCAAAGTGTTTATAGATCCAAAGGATTCCAAAAAGGTGTGAAAGTTAAAAAGATCCATTTATGGATTAAAGAAAGCATCTAGGTAATGAAACATTCATTTTTATGAGGCCATAACAGAATTTGGTTTCATAAAGAATTAATATGAGTAGTGTGTCTATAAACGGTCTGGAGGGAGTGAAATTGTTTTCTTAATAGTATATGTTAATGAAATATTACTCATTGGAAATGAAATACCAGTTATATAGTCTGTTAAATCATGTTTGAATAAATGATTTTCTATGAAGGACTTGGATGAGGCAATATATATTCATGGGATCAAGATCCATCATGATAGATCCAGGAGGTTTCTCAACCTATTTCAAAGTACATACACTAACAGGATACTGAAGAGATTTAGTATGGAACAATCCAAGAGGGGATTATTGCCAACTTCACATGGAATTAATATTTATAGGAAAGTGTTTCCTTAGACACATGAGGAAATAAATATAATGACAAGGATTCTATATGCATCAGCGATTGGGTCAGTCATTTGTGCTATGCTATGTACTAGGATAGATGTTGCCTATGCATTATATATGGTAGGAAGATATCAAGCTGATCCAGGTAACAACTAATGGATGGTAGTCAAGACCATCCTTAAGTAGTTGAGGCATACTAAGGATATATTCCTAGTTTATAGAGGAGATTGGGAATTATTCCTAAAAGGATATGCATATTCTAGTTTCAAAACTAATCAAGATTACATGAAGTCACAAACGGGTTACATGTTCCCTTTGAATAGAGGTGCTGTGAGTTGGAAGAGATCAGAATAGACTGTGGTTGTAGATTCTATAGCATAGTATGATTATATTGTGGCTTCTAAGGCATATAAATAAGTAGTATACAAAACTTCATCCAAGATCTTGATGTTGTACCTAGCAGTAAAGATCCTATCACACTCTATTGTGATAATACTATAATAATGGATCTTGAAAAAATATCCAAGGTCACATCAATAGATGAAGCACATACTTTGGAAGTATCATCTCTTGAGGTATTTTTATCAGAGAAGTGAAGTTGTAGTGAGCATTATTTCCACGTAAGATGACATGGTGGACCCCTTGAATAAAGCCTTGACTCAGCAGAAACATGACTATCATGTGAGGTTTAGAAATCTAAAGGTTGTAGGTAGTTGGCTCTAGTCCAAGTGATAGTTTTTTAGACTTGGTTTCCTAGGAGAAAATGTTTGTAATTTGATTAAATGAATATTTGATCTATTGAATATTAATAAAACTTATTATTACATATTTTTTGTTCCTCATGACTTTAATATAATAATGTCCTAGATTATACATTGTATTAATAAGGTCAAAGTAGTTCCCTACTATGATGTGAACCTTGATGTGATATGATGATATTATCAAATAATGTTCTATGGTTGGATAACTTACTATCATGGGTCACATAGTACAAAGGATGTCAAGTATGAGTACTTGTAAGTAGATGAGGCTTCTCATGAATTTCACATTCAGTAATCTCCAAGATAGGAGATTATGATAATATACCTGCTAGTAGGAATTTCTCATGTTTTGGTTTCATCAGAAATTCCTATCTATGAGAATGTGTGATGGTCCTTATAATTTAATATTATTATTAATTCATGTTACAACTCACTTACTTAGATGTATTTCATAAACCATGATGATAACAGTTCATGGAGAAGTTGGATATGTTGTGTGCATCATAAGTGACATGCAATTAATGAATAATTTAAGGAAGGATTTTTCCCTTCCATCTTTATGGAAGATGATATCTCAACCCTTTGATTGTAATATAACTATCAAATTAAATTCCATGTCCATGGTGTAATGACATGTTTATTTCAGATACTCATAGAATGACATATCGAGCATATAGGTTGGTGACATGAATATGCAATCTGGTTGATGAGATATTGTGACAAAGGGATTATATTACACAATGAGCATTCATATGTGGTTTTTGACATTGTAACATTAAGTTATTTATCTTGGATGCCTTGACCCATTGCTCGATAGTAATCTTGGACTTTAGGCAAGCCCACCTAATGCCAATGAGAAATAATCCCAGAGGTTTACACACTAAGTGTTTCTCTTCTCGATTAAATTCAGTTTAAGTTTAATTAATGGAATTAATACTGTTCTAAAGTCTGAGGAATAGTTTTATTCAAGTTATATTGATCACATAAATTAAATAAATATTTATTCACTAGAATGTGAATAAAATATTTATTTTATTTATTGAATATTTTAATAAATATTTATTTGCTAGATTGTGAATAAAATATTTATTTATGAATAAAATATTTATTAAGTTGTTTAATAAATGATAGAGGAATTCAAATGGACTAAGACCGAGTCCAGTGACAAATATTAATTAACAATACTGTTACATAATATTTTTTATTGTGCAAGTTGGCGAGCACCACAAAATAATAATAATAATATAATTATTATTATGTGGCATGGGGTTTATTAAAGGTAATAAATGTTATTTAATGGATGGTATGCAATTAAATAATATTTTAACTTAAATCATAACTCTATAAATAGACAAATATGTCTATTGTGTAGAGTATCCAAAATTGAGAATAAAGAATTATTGCACACAACAAATTCTCTCTCAAATCCCCATTCTCTCTCTCTCTCTCAATAACGAGAAGTGTAAGAGAGATTTCTTCATGTATGAAGATTTAGTGATCAAGAACAAAAAACCCAAGACATTTAACTCACTATGCTATCACCAAGTCATCGAGTATTATTTCTTAGAGATCATATGAGCACATGTGGATCACTTCTAGAGGGATTCTATTATTGGATCCTCACAATACAATGAAGGTAATCCTAAAGGGTCCTTTCAGAAAATCAATATTCACCAACAAAGAATGTTCCTAAACCAAAGTATTTATTTATTCAAATATTAATTAAATTAATTATAAATTTTATGTGAAACATCTTCTCTCTTGGTTTCGGGGAATGATTATTAAAATAAATTTTAATATATCTCCCACCTCAGCACACTTCCACTATGCTCAAAACCATCAATAAATTCATGTTGTTGCTGTTTTATATTATATTATACTTATATATTTTTAAAATTTTATTTCATGAAAGATATTATTTATGTTATATTTTATTTCGATTGATATTGAAACAAATTAGATTTATATTTTTGTTAATAATGTGAACATGTTTATTTTGTTCAATTGTTTTTGTTTCATTATTATGAATCTTGTTAGTTTATGTTCACTATTCATTATTTTCTAGTTATTAAAAATATCATTTTTAACATTTTAATATTTATTATTTCATGTTTTTGAAAATATTATGTTAAATAATGTAGTAACCTTGGTTTTCTCTGATCAAGACAAAACTCAAATTTTTGGGTTTTAAGCCATGGGACCTCCCCAGGGGTTAAATAGTACATTAAACTTTGTATACAATCCCATAAAAAAATTTAATCGATTATATTGATCCTAGGGTGTAGTTTTTACCCTTAGGTTGAGTTGGTGTATAATTATAGGCATTAAAAATCCTCGAAAATAATATATTAATTATATATTATTTTATATCTCACATTAAATTAATTTCATTAATCGATTTTGACTTTAAATTGACCTAACCCAAGGACTTCAATATGTACAAAAATAATATCTCTCCAAGGGTAAACACCATGTTCCTGATGCAACCTTGGTCTTAGATTTTCCTTTTCAGTTTTTTTGCTGGGATAACATCTTTCCCATGAACACACAAGAACAAATTAAATATAATATATTATTTTTGATACTCTTTGACACCTGAAATTTTATATGAGATTAGACAATGGGTAAATACTTCACCCTAAGATCAACAGAACTATCATAATTTTTTTAAGTCTTATATAAGGTTAAATTTAGTATTTTACTCCCAGGGAGGTCTCGTGATTGGGAAACCTCAAAATCGAGTTATGTCTTGATTGGGGATACCCAAGGAAACTGCAATTATGATCATTAAAAGTGGATTATTTTATATATGACTCATTATGATATAAAAATTCATTAAATTAATGAAGTTTATAAAATTAAAACATAATATAAAAATCTATGGTATATTATATTAATAATTTAAATTTTGATTTATATATGAATTGTGTTAAATAAAATATACATATAGATACTGATCTATTAATTTAACTTTTATAATTTTATAAATGATTTATTTTTAAATTTATCAAATAATTTAAATTGTAGTTGTTAATTCATGTTGAAAATTTATTTTGAAATGTAAAATCTAAAAATAAATATAATTATATTATAAAATAGACATTTTTATATAGCTAATGGTGGTGCATCATAGTTAAAATTATGAGCTATCCAAACTGTAAGATATCAAACAAGTTTTTAATCCATCAAATCATGTGATATACAAGACTATTGATTAGATATTAAATCCTCTTCCATATAAATATAAAACATTTGAATAATCATTTTCAATAAATTAGTAGTCAAAACCATTTAATTTTAATAAAATTTATATTGTTTCTAAAAAATTAATTTAATCGCATGATAATATTGTTTAATAATCAATAATAAGATAAAATGAAGCCTTAATTTGTAATAAAATTCTATTCATTGCATGAAAATAATTATACATTTTCAGTTAGAGTACATCAATCATGAGGATTGTTCATTTATTTTATTATTCAAATAGAAATATATGGATGAGTGTGGCCTTCCTAGATACATAATCCACACCTCTATGAATGTGTTTGTACATAGGGCTAATACATATCATTTTGAATACTATTTGACTATGATTTCCCTCTTGGTCACATCATAATTCTATTTAGAAGAAGAATAGGTTAATTAAAAAGCATACTAAAGTTTTGATATTCTCTTACATGCATACACAATGTTTTATAGTAGTCATTAATACTTTATTATTGATTTATTGGACCAATTAATTTCTAAAAAGATAAGAAAATTCAAGAAAATCCAAAAATTACATGTGTGTAAGGGTATCATAATTATTGAAAGTTACTACAATAACTATAATGATGCTATTGTAAAATAATATCCTTAGGACCTCTGCTATAATTCATAAGATCATAACATTAAATGAACTCAAATTTATGCCCATAAAGGTAAAATGAATGAAAAAAGTGTATAATTTGGTATATTCCCATCAATCACACACTAGAAATGGTACCCATATCATATGCCTCCATTCATACCTTCTTTGGATTTCTTTTATCCTTCCAAAAAACACCTGGTTGTGAGATAAAAGGTTTCCTATACTAATCCTATAATTTAATTTTAAAACATTGTACTAATAATTAAAATTTTAATTTAATATTACTAAATAACATATAATTTAATATTTATAATTACTTGTTATGGGAAGTTTCCAAACTCCATTGAATAATCCATCAACACATTACATGATGTCATTCATCATATGTCCATATCTCCTCTAATCATCATATGCTAATATCCATTTATCCTTTATAATTTTCACCATGTAGTCATATACCTCCCAATTACCTCTAATAACGAATTTGAGATGATCCTATATCCTATGATGTAGATGAGAACTGATAAGAAAACATAAAACAATCACTATTAAAATTATTTTTTTTCAACAAAAAACATATACATTTTAAGAATGATGATTTATTTCTTCATGGAATTATCCTGGAATTTCTTTCATACATTGCTTTCAATGTGTCTAAAATAGTGCTGAAAATAGGAATGGGGTTGTTTCCATGTAGGAACTTGAGACTGTACTACCTCCTTGATCACTCAATACCAATTATAAATTAATCAAATTCCATTAAAGTATGTCATAAACTCTCATAGGAAATCCATGAACCAAATCTAAGTTGATAAGTTCTCCTTATCCATAATAGAAAATTCTAATGGAAAGGGGCATGATTTATATCCTTTTTGGTATAATTCATCATTGCTCCAATATAAATATATATATAAATGTACCATCAATCTAGATAAAATTCTTAAAATTCATGAAAGTATCCACACTAAATAAGAATTCCCATAATAATCTATTAAACACTACCTTAAATTGATAGAATTGGTTTTATTAGTTGATGTATTCAATAGTTTAAAACCAATAAATAACATAATTATTGTTATAAAAAACTCCATAAGATGTGGTAAAACTTGATAAGATTCATCTCAGCTATCATAATCTTTCATAATATACTTTTATCATGTGGACCATGCATTTCTATAAGAAAATTCATAAATTAAATGATTTTTATTTCTCTACACCACTATAACTATAGTAATTTCATTACAAAATTTTATAATTTAAAAAATAATTGTACTTTTTCTCAACATGATACTATTTGAACACAACCTCAATTTATTCTTTGTAATAAAACTCTATCCCACTCTACATAATTCTTTCAAACAATACTTTATTCATGACACCAATAATTCTTTGAAATTATATGCTAGGAATTATGATTATCTAATAAAATTTTGGTAAGCATGTTATACATTCTATCAATCATGATGCCAATGGTGAAGGATGATTCAATGGTTAGTGTGGTGTCTTAGGGCTTGGCTCAGAATGTTCTTCAAATTTTTTTTTTCATCCCCATCATCATCTTTTTATTCTTAATTTTCACCATCTTTAAAACTTACACCCATAAAATCCCTATATTGCAGAGGACTATCTATAAAAAAACCCACCCTCTCCATGAGATTCCACAACCCAATGATAAAACATTATATCCTAAGGACATGGTGAACTAACTTCCACTACATATGATGCATCTTTGAATATAGATATAGTAACATAAAACTCCATCAGTTGTTCTTCATATTGGTTCATAATCAGTAAAAATAAATGTTAACAATCCTCAAAAATAATAATTGGATAGGATATACGAAACAAACTATATTTATATTATTGATATTCATATATGAGGGATTGTATCACTAATTTATCCATGATATTTCACCTTTGATGATTTTTTCTATAAATAGATTCTAAATTTGTGCAATCCATAATAATTACGACTCATTCTGGTTGTCTACTCTAACTAACTCCTTGTTTAGTATTAATTACTTGATCAATGTAATAAATATATAGAGATATATATTTATCTTAAATAATACTAAATATTAGTTTCATCAATAATATATTTTCAAGGAAACATAAAATGATTTTAAAATATTTTGAAATTTTATTTTTACAATGGGTGTTCTAATTAACAGTATATGAACTTATTACTTAGTGTGAATCTTATAGATTAAACACCAGAAATATCACTCTTATTAGCTAGGTAAATACCCCTAGACCACTATGAAATATGTCCAAATGGATTCCCCACTACATATAGTTCATACAAAAAATATATCTAAAAAAACTATTAATTAAAATAATGATATATTATTAATAAATTATTATAACATATTTTTATCCATTCTTATAATTAATTGTATCTAAAGATATTATTTAGTGTGAGTCTGTTGGAGTAAACCCTAGCCATATCATTAGTTTTAGTCATGGAAAATCTCCTATATTTCCATGGATGTGGTCCAAAGTGATGCCCCACTCTCTAGAGTTCTATGACTAAATAAATCTAAAGAAAATATTAATAAAAATAAAATTTTAGTATTATTACATTATTATAACTTATTTTAATCCATCATTACTAATAATAAAATTAAACATGTAAATTAATATTAAACATGAAATTTATTAATATTCATAATAATTAAATATATATATTAATATTCATAATAAATAAACCTGAAACATAATAATATTTCTAATTAAAAATAATAATAATAGTTGAAACACTATAGTATTGTTTAATCAATAAATTTTGTTAAATATGAAATTTAATATTCATAAATCATATTAAATGTGAAACTTATTAATATTCCTAATAATTAAACATTTTATTTATTAATATTATTAATAATTAAATACATAACATAATAATATTATAATAAAAAACAATATACTAATAATTACAACATTATACTAATAATTAATCATGTAATTTTATTAAAAATTCAATTTAATATTGAACATGTAATTTAATAATATTCATAATAATTATAACATGTAACTTAATTTTAAACATATAATTTAATAATTAAAAAAATATATTTTAATAAATAACTAGAAACTAAACAAAAAGAGAAATACCCCAAAATGTTAACACCAGAAATGATGAATCATTGCTAGAGATCCTTAAAAAACTATTGATTTCTTAAGAGAGAAGTAAAGAGGTTAAAGTGAGAAAAATTCAGGGGGTTCCCTTTTATAATCATCCTCATAAAGTGAAGCAAATGATTTGGTACTCTCTATTTTGGATTCAAATAAAGAGTGTGAAATGGTATGATGCTCTTTGATTGATTATAATATGAAGAGTACCAACTCATCTAGTGCTCTCTATTTATAAATCTTGATCATTAAACCATTTAACACTCTTCATCACCAAATAACGAGCATCAATTGGTTTGATTTGTCACGACCCGCCCTCGGGGTCCGTGCCGTGACTACCCCAAGCCCGCCTTCCATAGGCCAGGGGCTGGCGACTAGCACCAAGGCGTAAATCCCGGTAAAAAGGGAAGACATTGCCTTTGTAAAGTAAACAACACCACAGAGTAAGCAAGTGGAAAGTAAACACTAAGCAAAGCAGAGTACAACTGAAAGTGCGGAAAAGTAAATGGGCTAGTATACAAACCCAAACTGAAAGTAAAGTACAACTAGAAAGGGAAAACAACAACTGAAAAGTAAAAGCCGCTACACCGAGATGTCCACTGGAAATCCCACCTGAAGGGTGGGTACAGATAGCTCCACTGCTCCACGGGTCCCGCCGTCCGCTCCGGGCACGTCCCGCCCAGTGGTCCACCTCCAGGTACCGTCCTGCTCTGCAAGCCTCAGCTAAGGTCAACACTGTCCGTCGTCTGCAACCAACACAACGTAGTGCGGGCAAAGCCCGTGCAGGGGTGAGTATAAGCTACTCAGTAGGGACCCCGAGACCCCTGATGGTCTCTCAAATCCACAAAGGATAAACCACGAAGAAAGGAACAATCACGAAGTAACAACCGACACTGCTTAGGTATATGCCCATACATATACCTAAGTCATCAATTTCAAATACGCTCCAACCTCCGAGCCCAAGTACAACTCAATCCACACAGGAAAGTAAACGTATTCCACACAGGAAAGCAAAACGTAATCCACACAGGATAGCACAACACAATCCACACAGGAAAGCAACAAGATTCAGCTCACAAAGGTATAATTCTTCAAAAGACGATAAAGATGATCTCTGATCCATCTAAGTCGTCGGACCCACGAAGGATCGATAGGTAACTAACCCCCACAAAAGACCCACACAGGATCGGGCCCACGTAGGACCTGTAGGCGCTGGTTCACACAGGACCGCTGAGCGCAAAGACCCACACAGGATCAGACCCACACAGGATCGGGCCCACATAGGACCTGTAGCAATGATCTACGTAGGATCGCTGAGTGCTGTAGTCGTCGTCGTCGAATCCACACAGGATCTCTGTACTGTCGTCATCGCAGTCACAGTAGCAGTAGTAAAAGTAGTAGTAGCAGTCACAGTTGCAGCCAGCACTAGGGTTCCCGCACACAGCAAGCTCGTACAGAAGGATCCGCTCCACGAGCCGAGAGGCTGATACATCAACTGTCACAAAGTCCAGAGTTGATGTATCCAAAAGTTCCGTATCGTCAACAGGAACTCAACGCAACAGACGACACGTCGATCGGATGCCCGGTCTGAGAGTTATTGGCATTTTCGTCCCCGGGGCCCGGTTGGTTTTTAAGGAAAAACCAACCCGACCGTACTCCACCTGCATCCAAACCTCGGGCGGAGTATTCCAAAAGATCCGTCTCACTAAGAGGAACACAACAAAGCTGACGGTACGTCAATCAGACGTCCGTAGCTCAAGATATGAGCGTTTCCGCTCCGAAGGCCCGATTGGTTTCGTGAACGAACCAACCCGGCCGAAATAAAAGTATTCCGAAACTTTCAGTGCGATATACCGAAACGACCTTCTCGATCCAAGGATCGCGTTGCCGCAGACGGTTCGTCAATCGAAGGTTCGTGGCTCAAGTTATGGCCAAAAGACCAAATCCGTCTCAAAAACGGGGGGTCCGGGTCCGGGCCGTCCCAGACCGACCCCCCCTGGGTCGGCCCGAACCGGGTCGACCCGACCTGGGTCCGACCCGGCCCGGCCGGCCGGCGGCGCGGCGGCGCGGCGGCCTGGCGCCGCACGGGTGCAGCGCGCGGGGGGCAGGGCCCCCACTTGATTGGAAAGGCGGCGCGACTTTTAGCCACGCCTTTGGAAACCGCCCCCCCCCTCGTGGGGGGCCTGATTTGAGAAGAACCGGGGGGCCGCCTGCCCCCCCTCAAAGAAACCGCCCTCCCTCATAAAAGGGGGGGGGGTTTAGTGCTGGCCGGGGGAATTAAATTCCCCCGGCTTTTGACCTTCCGGCCGGCCACCTGGCCGGCCGGTTTTTCTCCAACGGGACCGGCAAACCGGTCCCCTTTCCGGCATCCGATGCCGGCGGCCCGGCCGCCGGTCTTCTCTTTCCGCCGCGGCCCGGAACCGGCCACGGTGTTTGTCGTCCGGCGCGGTGCGATGGCACCGCGCCCCTCCGCCGCACCTTTGATTCCCTTTGACGCGGCGTGACGGCGTCGCGTTCTTGATGATCCTTCCACGGCGCGGCGCGACGGCGCCGCGCAATATAATCATGCGAATATCCGCGTGGTGCGACGACACCACGCCATCTTGTTTCAACCGCAGGATAAATTATCAAGAACAAAGGAGGGGGTTCGGCCGTGTTCATGTGGTCCGGCCCCCTCACGTTAAACAATAACACATATTTAAAATCCTCACGTTAGTCATGCTAGAACCACGAACAAGGATAAATAAATAAACAATTAACAACAACCCCTACCTTGGGTATAGGTTCGAAGATTTGTCAACGTCCCGCGGAAGACAACGTCGCGGAGGTCGGGCGTCGCGGTAATCGTTCGTCAAATCCGATGACAAAGAGGTACGTCGTTGGCGAATCTTCGTATGCCGACGAAGGGAGTCCGAGGAGGAAGCGGTGTTCCCTTTCGTTGACACGGAAGACGAAGAAGAGAGGAGCGGCGTTCTTCGTCGGAGCTTGAGCGTTCTTCGTCAAAGCTTGAGCGTTCTTCGTCAAAGTTGAAGAAGAAGGAGAGGAACCCAAAACCTCTCAAGATGGCTAAACAATTCTAACCAAATAAAATAAGATAGAGTCTTATTTTATTCACAAACTTAACAATTGAATTTCAAAGGTTTGAAATTCAAATAAGATAACTCCAAAATTAAATAACAATTTGTCATGTCATTTAAAGAGGGGTTAAAGGGAGTTTGAGAGAAGATGGAAGGTTTAGGTTCATGTGGGTCCCACCACACTTAATCCTCTCAAGGGAGGTTAAGTGGGTGTGGGTCCCACCCCTAACTTCCTTTGAGAGAAGTTAACCAACAAAAGTAAAATAAAAAGTGTTACACATTTTTATTCAACTTTTTATAATTCTCCCAAAAATTAACTTTCATCCCGCAATAAACGCAACTTCGGAAAAGGTCTCCTTAAGCGAATATCGGTGCTGCGAGTTCATCGGTGCCCTCAGATTTCAATTCCGAGCACCAGATCAAAAGTTAGGAATTCCCGCTCATTCGTTCACTGAACGTACCCGAGCCAAACTTCCGAAATTGATTCCGGGCACTCCGGGCCTCGGAATCAGGTGCCGTCAGAAACCGCGCTCTTGTAAAATTCCAAATAAAATTAAGAAAAAATTTCCCTTGAATTTTACGGGTCTTTACATTACTCCCACCTCAGGGCTTTACGTCCCCGTAAAGATACATCAAAAACTAGGGAAACAAATGAGGGTACTGAGCACGCATCTGAGCCTCCCGCTCCCATGTGCTCTCCTGGAGATTCCCGTGCTGCCATCTGATGCGCACAAGAGGAATAGATCGCCCACGTAGGACCCGCTCCTATCGATCCTCTATCTCCACCGGAACCTCCGTAAAAGTCGCCCCATCGTCAACGTCAAGCTCCCCATGGTCAATGATGTGCGTCGGTTCGTGCACGTATCTCCTCAACTGAGATACGTGGAAGACGTCGTGCACCCGGTGCAACTGAGGTGGCAGAGCCAGGCGATAAGCCACCTCGCCAATCCGGCTGAGAACTTGGAAAGGTCCGATGAAGCGCAGAGATAACTTGCCGCCTCGGCCAAATCTCCGAATACCACGTAGAGGTGAGACCCGCAAGAAGACGTGGTCGCCATCCTCGAACTCTAGTGGCCTCCGCCTCCTGTCAGCGTATGACTTCTGCCGGCTCTGAGCTGTCCTCATCCGCTCCTGGATGACCTGGACTTTCTCTGTCGTGGCCTGGACCATCTCCGGTCCCACCAGTGCTGACTCCCCAGGGTCTGTCCAGCACAAAGGAGATCTACAAGGTCGGCCGTACAACGCCTCATACGGTGCCATCCCGATGGTGGAGTGGTAGCTATTGTTGTATGCAAACTCCACCAACGGTAGGTGGTCCTCCCAGCTGTGACCAAAGTCGAGGACACATGCGCGGAGCATGTCCTCGAGAGTCTGAATGGTCCTCTCCGTCTGACCATCCGTCTGAGGGTGAAAGGCTGTGCTCAGACGTAGTTGTGTCCCGAACGCCTCCTGTAACCCCTTCAAAAGCCGGGAAGTGAAGCGAGCATCTCGATCGGAGACGATAGATGATGGCACACCGTGGAGCCGCACAATCTCCTGAACGTAGAGACGTCCCAAGCTCTCCACTGAGCCCTGCTCTCTAATGGGTAAGAAGTGTACCTACTTGGTGAGTCGGTCAACAATCACCCATATGGAGTCGTGACCTCTGGAAGTGCGTGGAAGTCCAGTCACGAAGTCCATAGATATGTCGTCCCACTTCCACTCCGGAACCTCCAAGGGCTGAACCAAGCCCGCTGGTACCTAATGCTCTGCCTTCACCTGCTGGCAGGTGAGGCATCGAGAAACGAACTCTGCTACTGTCTTCTTCATGCCCGGCCACCAGTGCTGTCGTCTGAGGTCCTGGTACATCTTTGCCACTCCAGGATGTACCGCCAAAGGAGAAGTGTGAAACTCTCTCAGCACTTCCTCTCGTAAAGTGACTGGTACCATGGTACGTCCTCTGAAAAGGATGTCGTGCTCTGCTCTAAGGGAGAAACCATCAGGTGCCTGTCCTGAGGATATCTGTGCATGCCATGTCTCACAGTCAGCGTCCCCACGCTGTGCCTCCCTGACTCGCTGCAGTAGTGGAGGAGTGACTGTGAGAGACTGAAGGAAGGCTGCTCCATCTCTATCCACGAAGGATATCTTCAAAGAGGCTAGCTGCTCTGTCGCCTCCTCAAGTAGCTGAATGCCCGTCCTCCTACTGAGGGCATCAGCTACTACGTTCCCCTTACCAGGAGTATAGACTATCTCAAAGTCATAGTCCTGGAGGAACTCGAGCCATCACCACTGTCTCAGGTTCAGGTCCTTCTGCGAGAAGATATACCTGAGACTCTGATGATCGGAAAAGACTGTAAAGCGCTCGCCCATCAGATAGTGTCGCCATGTCTTCAGAGCGAAGACCACTGCTGCTAACTCCAGGTCATGGGTAGCGTAGTTCTGCTCATGCGGCGTCAACTGACGTGATCCGTAGGCGATCACTGCTCGCTCCTACATCAGAACACATCCGAGTCCGGTCCCTGATGCATCACAGTAGACTACGTACCATACTCCCTCCTCAGGCAACCTCAAGATAGGTGCGCTAGTCAATCTCTGTCTCAGCTCCTGGAAGCTCTGCTGACATCTGTCTGACCACACGAAGGGTTTCCCCTTCTTCGTCAAAGCTGTGAGTGGTGCCGCAACTCTAGAGAAGTCTGGAACGAATCTCCGATAGTATCCATCTAGTCCCAAGAAACTCCAAACCTCAGTCACGCTCCTGGGTGGCTCCCATGCTAACACAGCCTCGATCTTTGCAGGATCCACTGCAACTCCCGCCTCAGAGATAACGTGTCCCAAGAAGTGGACCTCACGTATCCAGAACTGGCACTTCGAGAGCTTACCATAAAGCTGGTGCTCTCGGAGTGTGTCTAGTATAACTCGCAAGTGATAGGCGTGCTCCTCCTCAGTCGTAGAGTAAATCAGAATGTCGTCGATGAAGACCACGACAAACCGATCAAGGTATGGCTGAAAGATCCTGTTCATGAGAGCCATGAACACTTCTGGAGCATTGGTTACACCGAAAGGCATAACCAAGAACTCATAGTGGCCATACCGACATCTGAAGGCCGTCTTCTGCACATCCTCGTCTCTGACTCTGAGCTAATGATAGCCTGACCTGAGGTCTATCTTCGAGAACCACTGTGCTCCCTTGAGCTGATCAAAGAGGTCATCAATCCTCAGTAGTGGATACTTGTTCCTCACTGTCACCTGGTTCAGGCGACGATAGTCAACACAAAGCCGCAGGCTCCCGTCCGCCTTCTTGGCGAACAAAATCGGGGAAGCCCAGGGTGATACACTGGGTCGGATGAACCCCTTGCCCTGCAAGTCCTCCATCTGTACCCGTAGCTCTCGAAGCTCAGTGGGGGCCATCCGATATGCTGGAGTGGATATCGGGGCTGTCCCGGGGTACAAGTCAATATAAAAGTCTACCTCTCTGCGAGGAGGTAGCCCTGGAACGTCGTCGGGAAAAAACGTCCGCAAACTGATCCACCACTGCAGGAAAACTAGGACTTCGCACGTCAACTGCTCCAAGGATGAGGCTAGCCAACTGATGAGTGATGGGATGTCCTCTTCTCTGCAGAAGTCCATCCTGTGCTGCAAAGGCTCCCTTCTCGCAGGTGAAGGTGAACCTGCTCCCGTCGGTGCGTACACATCGCACCTTGCGCCTAAAACAGTCAATCTGCGCATGGACCGTAGATAGCCAATCCATGCCCAAGATGACTTCGTAAGGCCTCGACGCTGCTACAAGAAGATCCCAGCTGAAGCTCTCGCCTCCTAGAGTAAGCTCACACTGCCGGCACCAGTGCGTAATCGTCGAGTCTGCTCCCGTAGGAGTATCTAGCCGTAAGGATCGAGCCAACGGCTCTGTCGGAATCTCCGAGCTCCGAACAAGGGCAGCGGCTATGAAAGAGTGAATCGCTCCTGTGTCTATAAGAACTGCAGCAAGGGTGGAATAGACACAGATAGTACCTCGAATCATCTCGGGTGCGCCGTGATCATAGGCCTCTGTTGCCTGGAGCTGTGCCTGTCTCTGCCCGCCAGCTCCCTGTGGTCGGGGTGGACCTCCTGGTGGTGGTGGTGGCAGAGCCTCAAAGCGTCGCCCACCACCTGCTGCTCGGCCAGCTCCTCTGCCTCGTACGCCTCCTCCCTACGGACCGCCACGGTCGACCCTCTACCTCGGTGGTCCCTCAACTGTCTGCTGCTCCTCGACATGGCGGGTCGGGCAGTCATGAGCCATGTGGCCCTGCCCGCCGCACGAGTAGCACTGTCTGCCTCTCGAAAGACTGGCTCCTCGCTGTGTGCTCTGCACTGCTGAGCCAGTGCCCTGAGGTCGTCTGCCCGAAGGTCTGGTCTGTCTGGACCCCTGAGTCATCCGTCGACTGCCTGCTGCAGATGACTCTGCCACGTGCCGCCCTGCGGTGGGTCGCTGCGCTGGTGTAGACTCAGCAAGGAAGCTCTTGATCAGAAGGGCCCGCTCCAGTACTCCTGTCTGAGTCGGTATGCTGAGGGAGATCAGCGATGCCCTGATCTCGTGTCTCAAACCCTGTTCGAAGGTCCGGGCCCGGAAGAATGGGTCCCGTACCATGTCGGTCGAGTAGCGCGAGAGATCAGTAAATATCGCCGAGTACTGAGCGACCGTCATGCTGCCCTGCCGCAGCTGAAGAAGCTCCTGGATATGCACCGCACGAAGGGTGGCTGGGACGAACTCCGAGCGGAAGAGGCTCTCAAAGTCCGTCCATAGTAGAGATGCCTCATCGTGCACCTGAAGCATCAAGCTCCACCATCGTCCTGCTGCTGCGTGTAGTAGGCTCGCAGCGAGGATCACCATGAGGTCTGCTGGTGTCCTCACTAGCCTAAACACACGTACCACTGCCTCCAGCCAGTCCTCGGCTGCTTGGGGATCCGTCTCCCCGCGAAACCTGGGTGGTCGCTGGCACTGAAACTCATGCAGTGCGCTGAGGCGACGTGCATCGTCAGCGGCTGGTGCTGGAAGCCTCGGGGGCTCGGCGGGTAGAGCTACCGCTGGTGCCACTACTGACAAAGGGCCCTGCACCGAGGCCTCGTCGCTCGGTGGGCTGTCGTCACACTCGACTCTCGGAACCCTAGCTGGCTGCCGTCGTGGGGCCATCCTGAAAAGGAAACAGGTGCGCCACGGTCAGAATAGTATACCTGGTGAGCTGATATAAGTAATCACAAAGAAAACTTTGAAACACACATGCAATCAATGTTTTCGTGCATTAAGTCGGAAATCAGAAGTTAGGGTCCTGGTGTACGGATACGTCGGCCGCCACACCAACACTGGACTCCCTGGACTAATAACCACACTCAATACGCTAAACATTATTGCTTCACATAGAAAAGATCAGAGTTCGCGGTAGAACCGAACTCCTCTGATACCAATTTGTCACGACCCGCCCTCGGGGTCCATGCCGTGACTACCCCAAGCCCGCCTTCCATAGGCCAGGGGCTGGCGACTAGCACCAAGGCGTAAATCCCGGTAAAAAGGGAAGGCATTGCCTTTGTAAAGTAAAAAACACCACAGAGTAAGCAAGCGGAAAGTAAACACTAAGCAAAGCAGAGTACAACTGAAAGTGCGGAAAAGTAAATGGGCCAGTATACAAACCCAAACTGAAATTAAAGTACAACTCGAAAGGGAAAACAACAACAGAAAAGTAAAAGCCGCTACACCGAGCTGTCCACTGGAAATCCCACCTGAAGGGTGGGTATAGATAGCTCCACTGCTCCATGGGTCCCGCCGTCCGCTCCGGGCACGTCCCGCCCAGTGGTCCACCTCCAGGTACCGTCCTACTCTGCAAGCCTCAGCTAAGGTCAACGCTGTCCGTCGTCTGCAACCAACACAACGTAGTGCGGGAAAAGCCCGTGCAGGGGTGAGTATAAGCTACTCAGTAGGGACCCCGAGACCCCTGATGGTCTCTCAAATCCACAAAGGATAAACCACAAAGAAAGGAACAATCACGAAGTAACAACCGACACTGCTTAGGTATATGACCATACATATACCTAAGTCATCAATTTCAAATACGCTCCAACCTTCGAGCCCAAGTACAACTCAGTCCACACAGGAAAGTAAACGTATTCCACACAGGAAAGCAAAACGTAATCCACACAGGATAGCACAACACAATCCACACAGGAAAGCAACAGGATTCATCTCACACATGTATACTTCTTCAAAAGACGATAAAGATGATCTCTGATCCATCTAAGTCGTCGGACCCACGAAGGATCGATAGGTAACTAACCCCCGCAAAAGACCCACACAGGATCGGGCCCACGTAGGACCTGTAGGCGCTGGTTCACACAGGACCGCTGAGCGCAAAGACCCACACAGGATCGGACCCACACAGGACCGGGCCCACATAGGACCTGTAGCACTGATCCACGTAGGATCGCTGAGTGCTGTAGTCGTCGTCGTCGAATCCACACAGGATCTCTGTACTGTCGTCGTCGCAGTCACAATAGCAGTAGTAGCAGTAGTAGTAGCAGTCACAGTCGCAGCCAGCACTAGGGTTCCCGCACACAGCAAGCTCGTACAGGAGGATCCACTCCACGAGCCGAGAGGCTGATACATCAACTGTCACAAAGTCCAGAGTTGATGTATCCAAAAGTTCCGTATCGTCAACAGGAACTCAACGCAACAGACGGCGCGTCGATCGGACGCCCGGTCTGAGAGTTATTGGCATTTTCGTCCCCAGGGCCCGGTTGGTTTTTAAGGCAAAACCAACCTGAACGTACTCCACCTGCGTCCAAACCTCGGGCGGAGTATTCCAAAAGATCCGTCTCACTAAGAGGAACACAACAAAGCTGACGGCACGTCAATCGGACGCCCGCAGCTCAAGATATGAGCGTTTCCGCTCCGAAGGCCCGGTTGGTTTCGTGAACGAACCAACCCGGACGAACTCAAAGTATTCCGAAACTTTGAGTGCGATATACCGAAACGACCGTCTCAATCCAAGTATCGCGTTGCCGTAGACGGTTCGTCAAACGGAGGTCCGTGGCTCAAGTTATGGCCAAAAGACCGAATCCGTCTCGAAAACGGGGGGTCCGGGCCGTCCCGGCCCGGCCCGGCCGGCGGCGCGGCGGCGCGGCGGCCTGGCGCCGCACGGGTGCAGCGCGCGGGGTGTATGGCCCCCGCTTGATTGGAAAGGCGGCGCGACTTTTAGCCGCGCCTTTGGAAACCGCCCCCCCCCCCTCGTGGGGGGCCTGCTTTGAGAAGAACCGGGGGGCCGCCTGCCCCCCCTCAAGGAAACCGCCCCCCCTCATAAAAGGGGGGGGGGTTTAGTGCTGGCCGGGGGAATTAAATTCCCCCGGCTTTTGACTTTCCGGCCGGCCACCTGGCCGGCCGGTTTTTCTCCAACGGGACCGGCAAACCGGTCCCCATTCCGGCTTCCGATACTGGCGGCCCGGCCGCCGGTCTTCTCTTTCCGCCGCGGCCCGGAACCGGCCGCGGTGTTTGTCGTCCGGCGCGGTGCGATGGCACCGCGCCCCTCCGACGCGCCTTTGATTCCCTTTGACGCGGCGCGACGGCGTCGCGTTCTTGATGATCCTTCCACGGCGCGGCGCGACAGCGCCGCGCAATATAATCGTGCGAATATCCACGTGGTGCGACAGCACCATGCCATCTTGTTTCAACCGCAGGATAAATTATCAAGAACAAAGGAGGGGGTTCGGCCGTGTTCATGCGGTCTGACCCCCTCACGTTAAACAATAACACATATTTAAAATCCTCACGTTAGTCATGCTAGAACCACGAACAAGGATAAATAAATTAACAATTAACAACAACCCCTACCTTGGGTATAGGGTCGAAGATTTGTCAACGTCCCGCGGAAGACAACGTCACGGAGGTCGGGCGTCGCGGTAATCGTTCGTCAAATCCGATGACGAAGAGGTACGTCCGAAGAGGTATGTCGTTGGCGAATCTTTGTATGCCGACGAAGGGAGTCCGAGGAGGAAGCGGTGTTCCCTTTCGTTGACACGGAAGACGAAGAAGAGAGGAGCGGCGTTCTTCGTCGGAGCTTGCGCGTTCTTCGTCAAAGCTTGAGCGTTCTTCGTCAAAGTTGAATAAGAAGGAGAAGAACCCAAAATCTCTCAAGATGGCTAAACAATTCTAACCAAATAAAATAAGATAGAGTCTTATTTTATTCACAAACTTAACAATTGAATTTCAAAGGTTTGAAATTCAAATAAGATAACTCCAAAATTAAATAACAATTTGTCATGTCATTTAAAGAGGGGTTAAAGGGAGTTTGAGAGAAGATGGAAGGTTTAGGTTCATGTGGGTCCCACCACACTTAATCCTCTCAAGGGAGGTTAAGTGGGTGTGGGTCCCACACCTAACTTCCTTTGAGAGAAGTTAACCAACAAAAGTAAAATAAAAAGTGTTACACATTTTTATTCAACTTTTTATAATTCTCCCAAAAATTAACTTTTGTCCCGCAATAAACGCAACTTCGGAAAAGGTCTCCTTAAGTGAATATCGGTGCTGCGAGTTCATCGGTGCCCTTGGATTTCAATTCCGAGCACCGGATCAAAAGTTAGGAATTCCTGCTCGTTCGTTCACTGAACGTACCCGAGCCAAACTTCGGAAATTGATTCCGGGCACTCCGGGCCTCGGAATCAGGTGCCGTCAGAAACCGCGCTCTTGTAAAATTCCAAAGAAAATTAAGAAAAAAATTCCCTTGAATTTTACGGGTCTTTACATGATTATTTTATCATGGGTTCTAAGAGTACCAAATCATTCGACACTCTCTAAAACCATATTGGTAAATAAATATAACCTAGATCAAAAAAATATTTTTTAGAAAAACCCAAATATGAATTTTTTCCACAAATTTTCTTTGGTGAATATTATAAATATTTGTTTCCTCACTCATAATATTTTTGTAAATAATTATCTATATTGTTCTTTATATGTTGAGATTCATATTGAATTTAATGTCCTTGATGAGATGATTAAATCTGAAAATCATTCTTATCCTCAAAACCATTCTCGAGCCCTGTTATCCCTTTTCCACTACTTCTGTGAAGATTTTGAGAATGATTACTTGAAATTGAATGATTCATTGGTGTTACAAAAAGACCTAAAAGAACAGTATGGACACATTCAATTGGTAATTTTACCAAGATAAAGATATGAGTGAATTCATCTATGATTTTATGATATTAAATTAGTAAGTGGATATAACTCCACCATATTTAAAAATGGAATCAATATTAAAATTATATAGGGATAATATCACAGACATTGATATGATATAAGAAACATATTCTACATGATATTAATCTGAAATCATTCTAAAACAATAATATCATGATAAGGGATTTATAAAATACTTTTAATTACCATATTTCCTTCTTTTTTGAAGCATAACAATAAAATACTGATAAGAAATCTTGAATCTCAAACAAATGATGATGCTCTATTATTTGAAGAGAAAGTGACTGCTTATAATCGAGGTCATATAAATAATTGATGCATTAAAATTCAAGAAAAATAATTTTCTTGAGGTGTTCATAAAATAAATAAGAAGTGAATAGGGAATGAATCTAAGTGGATAAATAATGAACATGTACAATCAATGAAAATTAAGATTGATGAAAGAAAATATTTTTAGTGTGGCATAAAGGGACATGGGGGTATTCCATTCATACACTAAATCATTTTGTGAATATTCATAAAAAATAAATAAAAGGAAAATAAAATATTGTTGTATTAAATTTTATAGATCATGACTTAAAATATGATGATAACATTATGAATTATGTTATCTCCTTTTATATTCAGAAGCTTGAATGTATCAAGCATATTTATAATGTATAAATTATCATGATGGAGATACACTTTTTAATTTTTAATGTGGTATAATGAAATTTTAATTTTTTATTTCATTTCATTTTTTTATTTTTAATATAAATATATATTGTGAAACACTCAATTAATATTAATCCCCATGATGAAGAAAGTTCAATTTTTAGTAGCACCACAACACATATAATTTTTAAATTTTAGAAACATTTTATCAATATTAAATTGGTAAGTGCTCATTTATGTACATTAATTTACTGTGAGAAATTAATTGAAGGTTCCTAAATATAAAAAATATTTCTATATAGTGGTACACATATTTTAATAAATAACTATTTTCTCTCAAAATTCATTGAAATTTGTTATGTTTTAATGATATCTATGAAAATGGATATCACATAGAGACTATGGATGAATGAGGTGAAAAATACCTATATATAATAATACTTAATAACGAACACACATATATTCAATAGAAACACCCTTTACATCCCTTTGGATTATACTATGATAATATTTATATAGTCAAGTTAAATATAGAAACTAATAGTTTAATGATCATTATAAATTTATTACATAGCATGATTGGTTGGGTTATCCATGATAAATAATGATAAGGAAAATAATTTAATATATAATGGTCATATCATGGTTGACAAAAAGATTCTCAACCCTAAGGATTTCTCCTACGATACATTTCCCCATGGAAAATTTATTATAAGTTCACAACCATAAAAAAATGGGTTTGAATCCACTATGTTCTTCGATAAAATTCATAGTGAAATATGTTTTCAAAATCATCCACCATCTAGAACATTTATATATTTTATGATTACGATTAATGTATCAACTATACGGCACCATATTTGTATTATTAACTCAAAACATTTTGTTTATGAAATTAATTACTCAAATAAAAATATTAAGGGAACAATTCCATGATTATACAATAATTTATATTAGACTTGATAATGCTGGTGAATATTATACACATTTATTTCATAATTATTTCATGTATATTGGAATAAAATTTGAAAATACTATAGATCATATTCAAACTCAAAATGGTTTAGCTGAATAATTTATAAAGTAGTTATAATTTTTCTCTAGAATATTTCTCATGAATAGTAAATTGACAATTCAGTATGGTGACATGAATTTTTTCAAGGAGAAACACTAATTCAAATAAGGTCATAAATCTATCATGAATATTCCCCTTTATAATTAACTTGTGTCCATGAAATAAATTTATCACATTTAATAATATTTTTTTATATTTTATATGTGCCTATAGTACCCCTACAATAAACAAAGTTGTGACCCAAAAGAAGATTAAGGTTTTATATTGGATTTGACACTACCATAATCATTATTTATCTTGGGAAAATGATATAAGATGTATTCACAACCAAATTTTCAATGCATCATTCGAATGAAAAAATATTTCCAAGATTAAAAGGGGATAATTAATCGATATAAAAAGAAATATTAGTGAAAATGACTTCATTGTATCATGTTAATTCACCTATAAATATGTGTAAACTTAAATCTAAAAAGATTATTACTTATTAAAATTTAGAAAATTATTTTATGTATGTATTAAATGATTCCAAATAAGTTATAAAATAATATATTATCAATGTGAATACAACAACAAGAATATATTTCTCTAAAGGATATTTAGATGCTATTACCAATAATAAATCTAATCCACACTTAAATCATGGGAGACCAGTTGGTTTAAAATATAAAAAAATTGATCACAGGAAAGGGAAACAACCTATTTTAGTTGAAGAAAAAAATGAACCTAGGGATAATATAAATTTACTTGATCATGAAATTCCTCAAGGAAACAATGTAACCGATTTACAATATCATAAAAAAGAGAAAATTTTAATAAATTTTACTGACACTGGAATATGTTTTAACTAATAAGTGACCATTATTGATGACCCATGTTAATTTAATATAGAACCTGAAATTATTAGGTAGGATCAAGAACCATTTTTTTAATGAATTCTTTGATAGACTAGATCGGGATCAATGAAAATTTTCTATCCAATAAGAATTGGTCTTTCTTTTAAAATAAGAGGGTTTTGGGTTGATTATGAAAACCCTTGAAATGATTAAACCCATTTTTTCATAAATGGGTATTTTTGAGAAGTAGAAATTAAAATAATGATGTTGTGAGGTAAAAATAATGTCTTATTTCTCAAATATTTTCATAAAAACACAGGATTGATTATGATGAAACATACTCTCCAGTAATGGATTATATAACCTTTAGATATCTTATAAAATTTTTAATACATGAAAAAATGAATTATTCCTCATGGATTTTATGAACACATACCATTATAGAAATATTAATCATGATTTTTACTTGAAAATCCCAAAATAATTCAAAATACTGTTAAAATACTCTATATATTGAGATCATTATCCAGATGAGTTGAATAAATCATTATTTTTATTAAAGAAGTCTGGGTGTATGTGGTATGACCATCTAAGTGAATTTTAATGAATGATGGTTATAAAAATGTTCAAGTTTTCCCTTATGTTTTCCTTAAAAGGTCTATATCTGAATTTGTGACCATTTTGGTATACATTGAAGATTTGAATATTATTAGAACTCTTGATGAAATTTCAAAGGTTATAGAATATCTAAATAAAGAAATTGAAATAAAATAATTTATAATGAAAATGTTCTAACTTTGATTAAAATTTTAATTTCATGAAGTTGAATTTTTTGTTTATCAATCATGATATAATACAAAAGGCTTACAATTTTTCCACATTGACAAACCACATCCATTATGTACACTAATGGTTATACGACCTCTCAACTGAGAAAAAGATAATTTTAACCAAAAATAGGATAATGAAGATCTTGTTGGTTCTAATGTACCAAATATAAGCAATATTAGAGCATTAACATACCTTGAAAATAATAAAAGCCCAGATATATCATTTTCTATTATTTTTTTGGTTAGGTAAAATTCCTCTCATAATCATCGACATTAGAATGGTATCAAAAAGATATTAAGATACCTTTATATATATATAGAACCAAGGTTATTATATTTTAAAATTTTTAAGTAAAAAACTATTTGGTTCTTCCAATAATGGATACTTTCCTAATCAATATAAACTAATATCTTAAACTGGATATTTATTTACATATAATGGAACTATAATTTCCTTGTGATCTATAAAAAGCGATTTCTATTACTTATTCCAATCATGATGAATTGATTAAAATTTATAAATCATATTGATAATGTGTTTGGTTAAAACAAGTTATTAATTATATCAGATGTAATTTTAGATTAGATATAAATAATTATATTCCAACCATATTATAGAAAAATAATAATTCTTGTATAATATAATTAATAAGTTGGTATATAAAAGAATATAGAACAAAACAGATCTCACCAAAATTATTTTTAACCCATGAATAAAAAAATAATAGTGATATTGATATCAAGAAAGTAAGGACTTGTGATAATATTTTAGATTTATTCAAAAATTTATTTCCTACAACAATATTTGATATTTTTTTTATAAAATTGGGATATGAGGAAAAAAAATTCTATAATGACTCTATGTGGGGGAGTTAGAAACATTGTACTCCTTTTCACTTACTTAGTATTTTATTAGTAGGATCTCTTGATAAGGTTTTTAATAATAAAACATGGCATGAAATTCAATTATTTTGGATTCACTTTTTTCCCACAAGTTTTTTATGTGAATATTATACGAGATTCTATGAAATTTTGACTTCTAAAGGGGAGTGTTATAAGGACCCATCCTTAAACCTTACTTAATCTCGAGTTATTACAAGATTACACATTTAGGATCTTTTCAGGTTTAGAGTTTTAGAGAATTAGATCATAAAACATGCATTACATCCCACATTTAAATAAAGTGGTTACAATAAAAGATAGTATTCATTTTTTCCCATCAACGGAAACATATTTAAAATAAAACATGGATTCTTTCTTGACACTTCCTTGACACTATCATCGTATCATGTACCTTTCCCTTGACCTGTGAAAAACATTTCAATAACTTGGGATGAGCATAAAAAGCTCAGTAAGGGATATAAAAATATGGAAAGGAAACATGAGTACATGTATACATAAGAATCAATGAAATCATACTCTACTAATAAAACATAATAACTTTAACATACCTCATCAAATCATGAATAAATCATAGAAATCATAAGACATAAAGGTAACTTGAGGCATTCATAACATTCTTACGTAGGGAGTAACCCTCTTGGTTATATTTGGAATAACCATAACAGTATATTCCCTAAATCTCTTCAGAGAAACCTCAAATTTTAACCCCTTCGTGTTACCCAATTCATTGGAGAGATATATCGGGCTCACCCGCCCTTAGTTTATCACAGAACCACCAGTCTTCATATTAATGCCCAAGAACCATAACATAATCGTATCATATAAAACATGCATAATAGAAACATAACATTTCCACTTTTCAATCATAATATATCAATACAACACATTGATATAAAAAAATTATGAAAACCATTTTCAATACCAAAATAAAATAAAAGTAAAACATGGTATTTATTTTTCTTTAAAAAAAAGGTATGGCTTGTAGGGGAAGCCGAAACTCAAATAATGGTCATGGTGGCGGAGAAGTCGTTGTCGCCGCATACGTACGACAAAAACATTCACTTTTGTCGTTTAGTAAAACGCTTCATATAAAAACGATTCCTTCTGGATAAACCTAAAAGTCAAAGGGGTTTATACACCGTATAAAAGAATTTTGTGTATAAAACAAAATATTCCTCAATGAAAGGAGATTGAGACAAAGTCCTATACCTCGGGTCCGACTTGACTCAATCGTTATTTAACCTCTAGAATAATAAACTTGAGTTGATTTCTACTAGCTTAATAACCTTTTTCAAGTTCATTATTCCTTTTATATAACTTATTACCATGTCATGAACACTATGTAATTATTTAAGTTAATAACAGTCATTTTATCGATCATTGGTACTTGAGTCAAAAATAAACTCTTTATAATTAGAATTTGTTTATGTATATATTATATCTAGAGTTATACTCATGATGTAGATATCATATATATCATATATATCCAGTATATACATGCATTTATAATATTACATAACGTTTAGAGGTAAGAAATGAAATGCACCGTTCATGGAGACGGTAAGCCGTACGTACGCATGAACGCTACTTTCATTTCTATTTTGTATTTTATGGACTGTAATCACAATGATATAAAGGTATATTATAATTCCATTATGATATAATATATAATATCATTAATTACATCCTTTATACGTCCCACATATGGCATTAACGAATCAAATCACTTTGAGGGGGCGGTAGTCCGCACTTCCTAAAATGAAGATATCGCATTTACCCATAATGGAAACCATAAAGGTATTCCATAAATAAAAAATACAGAAGATTAAGTAAAAAATAAAAATATTATATATCATATATAAATATAGTGTCATATTAATGGCCACCTTTGAAGGTGTTAAAAGAATATTGAACAATCATCGTTTTGTGAGGCAGAAATTCGCCATCCACGGAAACAATATGTTCTTTAACCATTAGATGTATGTGTGTGTAAGTGTAGCTCAAATACTTCTTATAACAACATCCTAGTACATGGAAGATACTGGTGTTGTTACAAAATAAATTAATAAAAAGAGTTTAGGGGGTTGGAGAAGCAAAATAAAACATAAGAACACAAGAGAAGACACTACCTTTAAATCGGGTAACTCATTTTGATTTGAGCTCAAAGGCATCCTTGGGAAGAATTCTGACCAAAGTGAGGATTCTAAGAGTTATAGAGGGATGTGGAGAGACAAAATTGGTAGGGGTTTTCCAATCCAAAGGCTTTTTAAGTGTGGGTAAGGTGGTAGAGGTGGGGGCCTTTTATAAGAGGAGAGGAGGGGCACTCTTGGAATGTTAAGAAAATATACTTTGTTATAAAATGATTTTCAGATAAAAAAGGTCCCACAATTATAAATTTCTAGGATAAGGTGATAAGGGTTCGAAATCCACCCATCCAATAGGTTTTTGACAAGTGTAGGTCTTAGATTTTACATTATATTTTCATTTTATTTAAATCGTTAAATAATGAGGTCATCGCTGCATCATCATGGTGTCATAAATAATTTAATTTATTTAATGTATAAAAATTAGAAAAAAAATATCATGATGTAGGAAATATTTTTATCTTTCCAATGACTATTTATAGTAAAAAATCTGACTTGTATAAACCCGTCTAATTTTTTTTAATAAAACAATACATGTTTGTGTCATTTTTACTTTTACTTTAAATAAAAGGCATTAATGTCATTATCTTACCCAAGTGGATTCATGGGGTCCCAAAAATCTACCCATGGGTTTTCATGGTCGGCCATGACACATCCAATAAGGGTAGGACATGTGTCAAGTTCATTTCATATTATTAAAACATTATTCTTACCTTAAATTACACTAATTACCTCTAATCGCGATTAAAAACTTAAAAGTTACTATTCACAAAAAAATTATTTTAATCCCATTGAACCACATTTTAATTATTAATGAAAACCATGTATGTTGGATTTTTGAAATTCAAAACACAGAGGTGGTAAAATTTCATTTGAACGGAAAATCAGTTTTTATAAGTACCACTTAGTGGTTTCACTATTCATCAAAAATTGAAGTTTTTCAGAAAAATACCAAAACTTCACCCTAAGATATATTTGATATTCCGAATTAAAAAATGATGTCTATTTTAAAAAATTCAAAACATATAAGTTACATTAATTAATTTAATAATTAATTCTCGCTGTCAGAGTAAATAACGTGTTTTTATGAAACAATAAATATTAAAAGATTGACACTCGTTTAAGTCCAATTTCAAAGTGAAATTGATTCCAACGACCACCATTGGATTAAATGGTAAAAATATATTCTAATTTCACTTTAAAATCCATTCAAAATATAATCTAATAATATAAATAAATTAGATTAAAAAGAGGTTTTGAATTAAAATACAACATTTTTCACTATTCATAAAAAAAATGAACTTTGTCGGAAAAATACAAAAAATTCACACAAAGTAAAATTTGATGTCCCGATTCTAAAGAAGAATTTTATTTGATCCAATAGAATGTATAAGAGTGACCAAAACTATATTTAATGATGTTTCACCATCAAAAGGCGATAAGTGGGCCTTTAGTGAAAATTAGAGTATATATGCCTAAAATTGAATTCTTTTCATATTTTAAGCCTTTATCCTTTATTGGATAAATGTAAAAACGTTTAAAAAACATATATAATCATATTTTAGTTATTTATATTCATTCCTGCCAATACAACGACTACGTGTTAACTACCATTTAAAATAATATTATTTTATTACTAGTGTGCAACGTAAGATTTCAAAGAAACTCTTTGTTGCGTATCGGGTACGCTATCGAACATAGAAACCACTTTAAAGTAAAATTAATATTTAATTCATAGATATTAATAAAAATGAAAATGATTTATTCTTTATTCACCTGGGATGTTACATCCTTCCCCCTTTTGGAAATTGCGTCCTCGCAATTTTATTCACTTATCAAAATAAGTGGGGGTATTTATCCCTTATAGCATTTTCAGATTCCCTTGTTGCCACTTCAACCATATGGGTTTTCCATAAAACCTTTACCTGGTGAATTACCTTATTCCGCAATACTTTCTCTCTACTGTCAAGTATCTAGACTGGTTGTTCTTCATAAGATAGATTCTTTTCCAACTGAACTACCTCTGGGCTCAAAACATGAGATGGATCTGGCAAATAATTTCTCAACATCGAAACATGAAAAAAATTGTGTGCCTGAGATAAACTTGGAGGTAAAGCCACTCGGTATGAACTGATCCAACTTTCTCCAGAATTTCATATGGTCCAATGAACCTTGGACTCAACTTTCCTTTCTTACCAAATCACATCACACTTTTCCATGGAGAGACTTTGAGAAAAACATGATCACCTACCTCAAAAGATAGATCCTTCCTCCGGTTATTCGCATAACTCTTCTGCATACTTTGAGCTATTCTCATGTGTTTCTGAATCAACTGAACTTTTTCTGCCATCTCTTCTACCAATTCTGGTCCCATCAACTTCCTTTCACCCACTTCATCCCAAAAAGCTGGAGTTCGACACCGCTTCCCATATAATGCCTCAAATGGTTCCATCTATAAACTGGAATGAAAACTGTTATTATAAGAAAACTCAACCAAAGAAAGATGTTGGTCCCAACTTCCCTGATAATACATCGAACAAGCACGTAGCATATCCTCTAAAGTCTGAATTGTTCGTTCTGACTACCCATCTGACCGAGGATGAAAAGCTATACTAAAATTTAATTCAGTACCCAATGACTTCTGAAGGCCTTTCCAAAAGTTAGAAGTGAACCCCAGATCACGGTCAGATACAATGGAGAGAGGAACTCCATGTAACCTGAATATCTCTTTAAGATACAAATGGGAAAGTTGATCTAGGGAAAAAGTATCCCGCATAGCAAGGAAATGAGCAGATTTAGTCAAGTGATCAACAATAACCCAGATTGCATTATTACCTCGAGATGTCTTCGGTAATCCCACAACAAAGTCTATGGATATATTTTCCCATTTCCACTCTGGCACCGGTAAAGGATGAAGCATCCCTTTCGATAACTACGGCTCTGCTTTAACCTGTTGACAAGTCAAACACTTCACAGTAAAATTAGCAATATCCATTTTCATTCCGTCCCACCAGTAATACTCCCGCAGATCTCTATACATCTTAGTACTGCCAGGATGGACTGAAAACGGAGAACTATGAGCTTCACATAACAAATCTCTCTTCAACTATGAATCACACGGCACATACAATCTCTTCCCAAATCTCAAAACACAATCATTATCAATATTGAATTCAGGAAACTTACCCTTCTGAACCAGCTCTACCTTTTTCTAATACTCATTGTCTTGCTTCTGTGCTTGCTTGATTCTGTCTGATAGAGAAGATTTCACTGATACATGAAACAAAACAGAAGGACATCCTGCACCAAAAACTTCTATGACAAATTTCATCAAATACTTAACCAAAGGATCACGTTCCAAATGCAACATTGTTAATGAAGCATTACTTTTTCGACTCAAAGCATCAACCACTTTATTTGATTTTCCCGGATGGTAATGAATTGTACAATCATAATCCTTGATTAATTCTAGCCATATCCTCTGTCTCATGTTAAATTCTTTTTGAGTGAATATATACTTTAAACTTTTGTGATCAGTATATATTTTACACTTTACTCCATACAAATGATGCCTCCAAATTTTTAGAGCAAAAACAACAGCAGCTAATTCCAAGTCATGTGTAGGGTAATTTACCTCACGAGTTTTCAACTATCGTGAAGTATATGAAATTACCTGATCATTATGTATAAGGACACAACCAAGTCCTTTCAATGAAGCATCAATGTAGACAACAAACTCACCATTCCTGGAAGGTAGTTCCAAAACTGGAGCATTCACCAATCTTTTTTTCAGTTCCTTAAAACAATCATCACATTCTTTTGTCCAGATAAACTTAACACCCTTCCGAGTTAGCTTAGTCATTGGACTAGATAACTATGAAAAATTTCCAACAAACCTTTTTGTAATATCTTGCCAAACCAAGGAAGATACAAATCTCAGTTTCATTTGTGGGTCTTGGCCATTCTTCCACAACCTCTGTTTTTGCAGGATCAACAGTTATCCCATCTTTAGAAACAATATGACCAAGGAAAGAAATTTGTTGCAACAAAAACTCAAACTTGCTGAATTTACCATATAATTTCTTTTCTTTTAAGGTTTGAAAAATAACACTTAAATGTCTTTCATGCTCCTCTTTACTTTTAGAAAATATCAAAATATCATCAATGAAAACAACCAACATTTTTCACCTGAGTCAACTGAGCCATTACTGCAACAAACTATTCACTTCCAATTCTGACCATCTCAGGATGCTGATTCGGAAGGTTATTTCCTTCTGTATACCTTCCCAGCACTGCTTCCCTATTTCCTCTGCAGAAAACCATTCTGAACAAACATGTCTTAGATAAAGCAACATGGTAATCTTCAAATGCTATATCATTTCAATTTGACCATAAAAAAATATTTTTGGATAATCATTTAATAGAATTCTAACTCCTAAAGTTATCTAAACCGACCTCTGATACCAACTATAAGGCCCCATCCTTAAACCTTACTTAATCAAGAGTTATTACAAGATTACACATTGAGTATCTTTTCAAGTTTAGAGTTTTAGAGAATTAGATCATAAAACATGCATTACATCCCACATTTAAACAAAGTGGTTACAATAAAAGATAGTATTCATTTTTTCCCATCAACGGAAACATATTTAAAATAAAACATGGATTCTTTCTTGACACTTATTTGACACTATCATTGTATCATATACCTTTCACTTGACCTATGAAAAACATTTCAAAAACTTGGGATGAGCATAAAAAGCTCAGTAAGGGATATAAAAATATAGAAAGGAAACATGAGTACATGTATACATAAGAATCAATGAAATCATACTCTACTCATAAAACATAAGAACTTTAACATACCTCATCAAATCATGAATAAATCATAGAAATCATAAGACATAAAGGTAAATTGAGGCATTCATAACATTCTTACATAGGGAGTAACCCTCTTGGTTACGTTTGGAATACCCATCACAGTATATTCCCTAAATCTCTTCGGAGAAACCTCAAAGTTTAACCCCATCGTGTTACCCAATGCATTGGAGAGCTATATTAGGCTCACCCAACCTTAGTTTATCACGGAACCACCAATATTCATAATAATGCCCAAGAACCATAACATAATCGTATCACATAAAACATGCATAATGGAAACATAAAATTTCCACTTTTCAATCAAAAGATATCAATACAACACATTGATATAAAAACATTATGAAAACCATTTTCAATACCAAAATAAAATAAAAATAAAACATGGTATTTATTTTTCTTTTAAAAAAAGTATGGCTTGTAGAGGAAGCCGAAACTCAAATAATGGTCACGGTGGCGGAGAAGTCGTTGTCGCCGCATACGTAGGACAAAAACATTCCCTTTTGTATTTTGGTAAAACGCTTCGTATAAAAAATATTCCTTTTGGATAAACCTAAAAGTCAAAGGGGTTTATACACCGTATAAAAGAATGTTGTGTATAAAACAAAATATGCCTTAATGAAAGGAGATTGAGACGAAGTCCCATACCTCGGGTCCGACTTGACTCGATCGTTGTTTAACCTCCTGAATAATAAACTTGAGTTAATTTCTACTTGCTTAAGAACCTTTTTCAAGTTCATTATTCCTTTTATATCACTTATTACCATGTCATGAACACTATGTAATTATTTTAGTTAATAATGGTCATTTTATCGATCATTGATACTTGAGTCAAAAATAAACTCTTTATAATTACAAGTTGTTCATGTATCCATTATATACAGAGTTATACTCATGATTTAGATATCATATATATCATATATATCCAGTATATACATGCATTTATAATATTACATAACGTTTAGAGGTAAGAAATGAAATGCACCGTTCATGGAGACGGTAAGCCGTACGTACACATGAACGCTACTTTCATTTCTATTTCGTATTTTATGGAATGGAATCATAATGATATAAAGGTATATTATAATTCCATTATGATATCATATACAATATCATTAATTACATCCTTTATACGTCCCACATATGGCATTAACAAATCAAATCACTTTGAGGGGGCGGTAGTCCGCACTTCCTAAAATGAAGATACTGCGTTTACCCATAATGGAAACCATAAAGGTATTCCATAAATAAAAAATACAGAAGCTTAAGTAAAAAATAAACATATTATATATCATATATAAATATAGTGTCATATTAATGGCCACCTTTGAAGGTGTTAAAATAATATTGAACAATCATCGTTTCGTGAGGCAGAAATTCGCCATCCACGAAAATAGTATGTTCTTTTACCATTAGATGTAGGTGTGTGTAAGTGTAGCTCGAATCCTTCTTATAAAAACATCCTAGTATATGGAATATACTTGTGTTGTTACAAAAGAAATTAATAAAAAGAGTTTAGGGGGTTGGAGAAGCAAAATAAAACATAAGAACACAAGAGAAGACACTACCTTTAAATCGGGTAACTCTTTTTGATTTGAGCTCAAAGGAATCCTTGGGAAGACTTCTGCCCAAAGTGAGGCTTCTAAGAGTTAGAGAGGGATGTGGAGAGACAAAATGGGTAGGGGTTTTCCAATCCAAAGGCTTTGGAAGTGTGGGTAAGGTGGTAGAGGTGGGGGCCTTTTATAAGAGGAGAGGAGGGGCACTCTTGGGAAGTTAAGAAAAGATACTTTTTTATAAAATGATTTTCGGATAAAAAAGGTCCCACAATTATAAATTTCAAGGATAAGGTGATAAGGGTTCGAAATCCACCCATCCAATAGGGTTTTGACAAGTGTAGGTCTTATATTTTACATTATATTTTCATTTTATTTAAATCATTAAATAATGAGGTCATCACTGCATCATCATGGTGTCATAAATAATTTAATTTATTTAATGTCTAAAAATTAGAAAAAAAATATATCATGATGTAGTAAATATTTTTTGATTTCAAATGACTATTTATATTAAAAACTATGACTTGTATAAACCCATGTAAAAATTGTTTTAATAAAACAATACATGTTTGTGTCATTTTTACTTTTACTTTAAATAAAAGGCATTAATGTCATTATCTTACCCAAGTGGCTCCATGGGGTCCCAAAAATAGACCCATGGGTTGTCATGGTTGGCCATGACACATCCAATAAGGGTAGGACATGTGTCAAGTTCATTTCATATTATTAAAACATTATTCTTACCTTAAATTACACTAATTACCTCTAATCGCGATTAAAAACTTAAAAGTTACTATTCACCAAAAAATTATTTTAATCCCATTGAACCAAATTTTACTTCTTAATGACAATAATGTATGTTGTATTTTTGAAATTCAAAACACAGAGGTGGTAAAATTTCATTTAAACGGAAAATCAGTTTTTATAAATACCACTTAGTGGTTTCACTATTCATAAAAAATTGAAGTTTTTCAGAAAAATATCAAAACTTCATCCTAAGATATATTTGATATTCTGAATTAAAAAATGATGTCTATTTTACAAAATTCAAAAAATATAAGTTACATTAATTAATTTAATAATTAAATCCCGCTGTCAGAGAAAATAGCGTGTTTTTATGAAACAATAAGTATCAAAAGATTGACACAAGTTTAAGTCCAATTTCAAAGTGAAATTGATTCCAACGACCACCATTGGATTAAATGGTAAAAATATATTATAATTTCACTTTAAAACCCATTAAAAATATAATCTAATAATATAAATAAATTATATTAAAAATAGTTTTTGAATTAAAATACAACATTTTTCATTATTCATTAAAAAAACGAACTTTATCGGAAAAATACCAAAAATTCACACAATGTAAAATTTGATGTCCCAATTCTAGAGAAGAATTTTATTTGGTCCAATAGAATGTATAAGGTTGACCAAAAATATATTTAATGACGGTTCACCATCAAAAGGTGATAAGTGGACTTTAGTGAAAATTAGAGTATATATGCCTAAAATTGAATTCTTTTCGTATTTTAAGCCTTTATCCTTTATTGGATAAATGTAAAAACATTTAAAAAACATATATAATAATATTTTAGTTATTTCCATTCATTACCGACAATAAAATGGCTACGTGTTAACTACCATTTAAAATAATATTATTTTATTACTAGTGTGTAACGTAAGATTTCAAAGAAACTCTTTGTTGCGTATCGGGTACGCTATCGAACATAGCAACCCCTTTAAAGTAAAATTAATATTTAATTCATAAATATTAATAAAAATGAAAATGATTTATTCTTTATTCACCTAGGATGTTACAAGTGTTATGAATTAACATTTATTGTTTGTATTTCATAATAACAATTAAAATAATTATAGTGAATTATTTTTCATAAAACAACCCTTTACATGGAAAAACTTCAATATTATTCATCATTTTAATTCCATCTATTGGATTAGATATGATTGGGATTAATATCAACTTTTGGAATAAATAAAATTTAATCTATATCTATGGAAATATATTAATGAAATATTATATTTTTATGGACCTCTACTTTGTGTTATATATACTTCTTGTCTATTTATTTACTATTATTACTATTCATAAATTACATCCTCTGTATTTAATTCCATGTTTTTCCATAACATAGCTTCACCAACAATTGCTAATGTTTTTATTATTTCAATGTTCCTCTCAGTTTTAATAAATATATGATCTATTTCATAACACATTATAGTATTTTTTATTTTTTATTTTTTCTAATTAATTTATCAAATTAATTACCAATATGGGATGTAAGAGTGTGAAATTGTTTAATTATCTTTTATCTCAAATTATGAGTGTGAAACGAATTCATACTCTTACATACCATAGAAATTGTGTGAAATCATTACATAAACTTAATATTATATTTTTTCTTATATGCTTAAAATATAAATTGAGTAAATATATTATTTATTTTACCTTTTACTTTATTTATAGGGATAAAAAGGTAAAATGAAAATCCTAAAATTATTTTCTTTGAGTATGATCAACGTAATATACTTCTTTTATTTTTTCAGAGTGGAATTTATTCATGGTTCTCTTTTCATTATTTTAGGTCTAATTTGGATATAATTATATTAAATTTATATGTCTATCATTACTATATTATTAATTTTCTATCCATAAACCCTGAAACGAAATTGATTTATCTCTTTGTGTTAATTACATGAACTTATTATTTTTTTGAATCATTATTATTCCATTTTTTTGAAACTTGTTAGTTTGTATTTTATTAAATTTTATTTTATTTTTCGAGTTATTGAACATAGTTTTTTCCATTTATTTTTTTATTTCATTTTTAAAAAATATTATTATAAAAAATTTATTCATAATACACTACATATGATGGAATATTAGTTACTAAAAAAATGATACAATAATTATTATCCTTGAGAATGGAGATGTTCATGTTGAACTCATCATACTATAATAATAAATTACATTAAATAAGTTTATAAAATTAAAATATAAAATAAAAATGCATGGTAAGTTATATTATAAATTTATATTTGAATCTATACATGAATTTTCTTATATAAAATAAATATATAGACATTAATGTATTCATTTAAGTTCCATAATTTATTAAAATTAGATAATTTTATTTTAGAAATAAATTAACTAATTAAAAGTATAGTTATTAAGATATGTTAATTTTTTTAAATAATTTGGAATCTAATATGATATTTAATAACTTCATTAATTTGATATTTTTATATGTAAAATGTTTTACAATGTAAAATATGATCATAACCTTCTATATTTCCCCCTACTTATTATATGATCCTCACTTCGGTGTGCTAAGTACATGATCATGTTTCTATTATTATGTCGCCTCAACCTAAATAGGGGGAACATGCAGCTGTATCACTACTAACACTATGTATTGTTATGCTTTTGCTGGAACCTCATAATGTCATACTCTAATGGGTGGCTTAATATTCTTTACTAATACTACATCCTTGTTCTGATTACTAGATGATTCCTCAATGTACAACATATAATAATCCCCAATATATAATGTAGAGCCATTGGTCAACAATAATATGTTCCATTAAATACCCCATAAAGATGATGAAAATGGAATATAAATGTCAAACATGTCATCAAAAGGATTCTATCCCTAGTATAGTGGAAATTATGATGGAATAGGATAGTATCGCCCTATATAAGCTCTAGGAATGTTTATCAAATGATGCATTTGAGATGAAAATGGTATACCAGATTCATGAGAAAATATTTTTTATATAGGATAATTATTTGGAAATAAAGGATCCTCTCTTTATGGAGTTGGAACCTCTATAGAGTGCCACTATGCCAATTTTTATCTCTATCATCATACCTATCCTCATATCTAACATTGTTCTAATGGTGGAGGTATATCCTCCTCAAAGGGAATAGTAGACACATCAATATCCTTAACCACCTCAGTGGGTGCATTTGGATCAGCATATATCTATGGATCCTTATCATCATCACCGACATATATGGAATGGAGAAGAGCTATGAGAGCCTTTATATCTCTATAAAATAAATAATGATAAAAAAAATTTCTTATCGAGGATCATAGATTTGTATAAGATTCTCCAAACCTTATGAAAAAAAATCACATAACATTTATGTTAATACAAAAGATGAATTTAAAAGATTGAATAAAAGTTAGTAAGCATACCAACTCATGGAGACCAATCCTCTGGTGTGTTTTTTTATATAATAGCATGAAATAATTACAAATAATCATTCGAGCAGATAGTTGGAATCATGCTATTGGATATGCATGTTTGAAGATATTGTATTGGGCATGAATGCACTAACACTTTTTGGATTGAGAAATTTGGCACAAACAATCGATCTACTTCCTACCTATGAAAATAATATTTTTATATGGAAGAACTTATAATGGTGTAATTATAATGTGCTATAATCACTGAACTATTAAATGACTCGATCTATTAATGTCACACTCATAACAAGTTTACCATTTATAGGTATACCAAACATGTAGGATGTTTCCTTTATGTCATTGTCAACCCCCCTTTGGAATATGGAAATTTTGAGTCACTTATCACTATCTCTTTAATAATACAACAATAATATGATGATCAATGGATATTAAGTGACACATGGAGACTTTATAAAACCCATCACATAAGAGGTATGGAACAATGACCACCAAAGGTTTAGCATAGTTAAAATTACATGATCTCTTGAA
This sequence comes from Viscum album, assembly GCA_963277665.1. Taxonomy (NCBI): domain Eukaryota; kingdom Viridiplantae; phylum Streptophyta; class Magnoliopsida; order Santalales; family Viscaceae; genus Viscum; species Viscum album. The sequence goes on from OY728151.1 coordinate 1,834,255,037, forward strand.
ATTAATATGTAAAATAATTTCCCCCTCTAGTATATCACATGAGACATGAGACCAATGGGTACAAAAGTGATCCCCCCATCTAAATGAATAAAATTTTCACAATTTTTTGTAATCCATTTATTAGTTAAAACTATATAATTTAAGTAACATATTATCATGTGACAAAAAAATTAATTTACCCATATTATAATATGATTGAAAAATAAATAATAAAACAATGTGATTCCATCATTTATAAAAAATTAAATTAATTTATTACAAATCAAGGGAAATTTATTTCTAGAGAAAAAAATCAATATTTTGGATTGATTGATGATTTCCCTATATGTTTAAGGAAACATGTGCTAGTGTGTAGTTTTTTCCTATATAAACCATATAACTTAGATGGTGTCCATTATTTATTACAATATAACCCATTCCAAATATGAGTCAACTTTATCCTGCTCTTTGTTCACAAACTATTAATCTTTCATAGAAGTGTAATTCCATCTATAGATAGGATAAAGTACTAATTTGTAGCTACAAACATCTATAAAGAACTATAACTGTCACTGAGAGTTTATATTCAATTACCTAGATCAATGAATTTCAATAATGATAAGTATATAGAAGAATATGTTATGAATATATGAGCCCAAGGATACTATAATTCTTAGAAGTTTCCATAATCATAGTTATGATGTTCTAGTAAAACCTCAAACACATGACCACTACTACCAGCCACTGGATCATGAAACATAGGGACATAAAATATTCCCCATTCATGGTCGAATGAATAGACAACAAATGTTTCTTTAGTCCTTTTAGCTTTATTTCTCAAGGATTTCATGACTTGGGGACTTCTAGACATGTAATCTAGAAGCCTTTATGCCTTTGGTTCTTTAATCCATATACTTTGGGATTTTAGTACATGTAAGTGTCCCCTCTCAACCAAGTTAAAAGTTGGATTATCTAGAAATAAAAAAAATTAAATCCCTTTGGACCAATGGATAATTACCTTATAATTTAATTTTCTTAATTACCTATGATGGATAGCTTCCTAAATCCCTCGATGAAACCATTAACGCATTCCATAGTGTTGGTCATAATGTGTTCACATCTCGTCCCATCATCATATTCTAGCAACAATTTTTCTTTTTGGATTTTTATCACATAGTTATATACCTTATAATTAGATCATTTAATTCCTAAATATTATCCTCCATTTTTATCATTGAGGCTCATATACTAATATAAATGATAACTAATAAGAATAAAAATAACAATATTCTATCCATTTAAATGATTTTTAAAAATATATATATATACCAAGGTCGATGATTACTTTTATCATGGACTCATACTTGAAATACATTCAAATTTTTCTTTCAATATGTATAATTTAGTATTTATGACAATCATGGCATGGTCTCCTTTCAATACCCTAAGAATATACTGCCTCTTTGATCACTCAATGCTAATGAAAAACTAAGACAAATTACTTTAACGTATATCAAAAACACTGAGAGTAAGTCCATTAACCATCCCTATGATGAGAAGCGCTCCATATCAATAATAATGAATTCCAATGGTACAAAGTCATGATTTATATTGAAGGTGTTGGTAATAAATAATTTTTTAGTATAATTTTTATGTCCCATCGCCCTATGCTACTAATCAGTTCCTAGACCAACGGTCACTATTATACCATATGTGATCATTCTCATATGGGAGTGGCTATTGATAAGCAGTAGGGGTTTAATATGGTACCATGAGGAGACTATACCCCATTATATCAAAGTTTGAAATCATCAATAATTAAGGAATAATCATTATAACAATAAAAATTCATCAAAGTGTGCAAAAATAAGTAAAAATTAAATCAATAATGAAATGATGAGGAGGAACACATACAATCATACAAGCTTGATCTCCCAATGGGATAACCACATATATAGAATAAAAATAAATAAAAGGAAAAATGGAGATTAAAATGGTATGGGAGGACCAACTAAAATCCCCTCACCTCACCTTATTAGGATCTCTGAATCCCATATGAAATAATCCATATTGATAATATAATCTCAGGCATCATCCCAACCTAAATCTATAAAAAGTGAGGTATACTCAGGTACATAAGTTCCATGGAATATCAAGTAGGGTGCGAGTAGAAAACTCAATATGGATCCACCAATACAGTCCCTTACTATACTAACAATGCAGTGATATGTGCGTGTGACAAGCACTGAATAAATTAAAAAAGTTATGAAAATAATTAAACAAACTTAAAAAAAATACTTGATTCTACTAGATACTAGATTGTCTATGAGCATGTTACATGGACCATGCCAACCCATGTACCCAATATCAATCATTATCAATCCTTAGGTCCATGGCCCCAATCGACCATACCAATATATTCTAATACTAGGTTTTCTCTGAGAAAATCACAATGACTGTGCCTCCCAATATAATAGGCTTAGGTCTCTATGGTATACATATCAAGTATCACAGACCTCCCATATTGGAGTTTTCTTAGTCTAGTCATAAAATGTAACTATCATAGACCCATGGAATGCTAATAGAATTCTCCACCATGTATAACAAATCAACCTCAGTTTCATATCCATGGCCACCTCACTGATAGTAACAGAGACCTACCATATGGGAGTTTTCTTATCCAAGGGAATATCCCACAAGTATCTCGGAACTGCGATATGAGAGTTCTCTCAGCTAGGTGTCACATAACAAAATTCATCCCCTAGGAGATTTTCCATTCATAAATAAAACTTCCTAAAGATACTATACCAAGTCCCAAACTAAAAGAAAGAAACAAAAGGGTTGGTCGAACACCAAAACCTTCCATCTATATCAATACCTAAACACACCCACTCACTAGGGTCAATATGTCTCTAGGTTACCCACTAATCCCCCTAGGTCTTAATATACTTCAAAAATATCATAAAGGGTCCCTCAAACCCATATCACCTCTTAGGTTAGCACCTATCATAAGTGTGATGGATTAAAGACTATCCCCTTTACAGTAACTCTAGGTCATCCTGAACACCCAATGTATCCATTTTTATTGCCAAGGATCACTCACCTAGTTCACCAAGTCTCTAAGGTGGAATAAAACCACTTGTACAATCCACTATCCCAAGGCTCATGGGAATCACTAGGTCTTACATGTACAAACCCCTTGTCTATTCATCCTATCTCATCAATCACCTCCACTTACAGGTGTCCATGTATCATTGGTCAGACAACCAATTGAGGCCTCAACCATTGATGACCAAGGTGTCAATCAAGTACCATAGGTCCAACATGGGCTTTACACTTGGTTCATTCTAGGGGATTTCATTTTAAATTAAAAAATTTATTTAATTACCAAATATACTAAATTAAATTGGTCAAGAGCCTCAGTGGTGTAATGAAACATCCACATGAATATAATAAAATACATAAATACATAAATACATAAATACATAAATACATAAATACATAAATACATAAATACATAAATACATAAATACATAAATACATAAATACATAAATACATAAATACATAAATACATAAATAAATAAATACATAAATACATAGGGATAGTATAAGGGCCACCCACCCCAAACAAAATTTCACCTTCCTTTTTAAGATCTGCTGAGCCTCAACCTAGACACTCCTAGACTCGTTTGAGCCCATACCGCTACTCAAGCTTGCACCAAAAGCCATATACCATAACTAATTAATTATAAAAAATATAATTAATTATTTAATTTAACTCAAATTTGAAAAATCACAAAAAAACTCAATTACAACTACCAAATCATTAGAACCTCAATCGACCACACCCGGAGGGCCCCCAACACACCCCCAACACCAACCCAAGAAAAATCCCAAACCAGTGGGGATGAACCAATTATAAAACTAAATTAAATTTAGGGAAAAAATTAAATAAAAATATATCATGACAAACATTTATCAAAATAAATATTGGTGGCTAGTGGATGTTATCTCAGTATGTCCTCTGGCTAAACTATATGAAATCCCTGTAAAAACGAGTAATTTTACAATCCTATGGTGAAATCATAATTTTTATCTAAAAAAATAATAATTCTAAAATCAATAAAAAATGAGGGAAAAGAATATTGAGGGAGAGTAAATAGGTTATACCTTTCATATATCATGAAACTGACTAAATAAAAAGCAATAACATTGGAGAACTAAGGTAAAGAAGAAAGGGGTTTGGTGGTCTCTTGCATGACACTCATATGAACAAGAATGGGGGGAAAAATAACTTTAAAAAAAATCAATGCTATCCACTTTCAAAACATGACCATAGGAATCACAACATGAATTATTAGGGAAACTCCCTGATCCCCACTTTCATGCACTAAATCACCACAACACACCCCATGGAACCTATTTAGGTTGTGAATGATATATTTACTCAATGAATGGCCTAAATCTATAATTTTCAATAGATTTAGCCCCCGAATACCCCTTTGTCTTTCTACCTAACCACTGGGCCATCCACATAAGCTTAAAAAACATCAAATAACATCATTTAGGGATGTTCAAACCCTAAAATTCCCAACCCAATCACTTATTCTCAAAATGAACCAACCCATTAAGGAAAAATTCAAACCACCTTAGGAATTTTCCAACCCTTCCATACATGAGGTGTTACAAACTCCTCGTTGTTACACTTTTAGTCCTCAATAGTCCCATTGGTCATCTACGCACATCATCCTTCATATATCTTCTACCAATTCTCATTATAATATCCATATTCCATCCTTTAATAATAAAATTTCTCTCATTGTGTGACTCTAACCATAAGGCACTCAAACTTAAAAAACATGACCCATACCTCAATTTCATTACTGAATCATCGAGAAAATGCTCACATATTCCAGATTTTCCTAGGACACCAAAGGTTTCCTATTATAATTGTTTATATAATATATGGTACTCACCAAGATCAAAATTATCTCTTAATGTCCAATTATAAACCATGGTGACTCTCTACAATCAAAATCTCATACTAAAATTCATATTCTAGTGGTCCAATGACCCACTAAATGCATCCCACATGATGCTCTAGACACAATTTCCCTCTCAGCATTACTAACCTAAATCATAATGCCAATCTAACATTCTTCATCTGACTAAACTCAAAATATTTGGTCTCATCCCCCAATGCATCCTAAAAATAAACACATTCCCCCATCCCAAAATTTTTCCAAATGAATCCACATGAATGGTATTTGTCATGATCCAAGAAATGAAAGAAAATCTCCTCAATTCCCAAGTATTGTTTTCGAAACAACACCTTAATTACATTTCATTACATGATATAACCCCTGAACCATGTGATGAATCTAGTTTTTACCACCTAAACCATGTTAAGAAATAAGGTTTCACCCACTAAAACATGTTGTGAAATCACATAACACACCATGAATCACCCTCAGTTCACACTGAGACCACCCTGATCCTATTGATAATACATGACTCTAACCAACACCGTATATAAATTTTTTTTGGTACTTACAAGGAACCAGGCATACTCATATTTATCCATTCAACACCATCTAACACCCCTTGACTATCCAACAACCAGTCCTAACACACACACAAACCAAAAAACATGGTTTTGTTCCATAATTGATCATGTTACATCCACTACTACATATTGGATGTACATGATCATATCGGTAATACCTGAGAACTATTAAAAACATCAATTAGAACCCATTCCAAGCTCAAAAAACATCATCCTTGGAAACCTCTAAGATTCAATTCATATTTAGGGTTATTCCCTCAAATTTCAAATGGTGCAATCCCAACTATATGTATTACCTTATAATACTTATCAAGCACCACATAAATAGGTTTGTCCATAAAAATGTGTTGCTCCTACCATAAAATATGTGTCAAGGGCCACATCTAGATTAACCATCCCACAAAATCTGATCCATTCTAATGTCTCCTCTACCATGAAGGGAAATTTATCACCATCATCAAACCTTTTCCAATTAAGCCTTCCAGCATCACATCAAATTTCATCGATCATTGGTTTTCACATGACCATTCACCAATATCCAATTTAAAAAGTACCATGTGTAACCAACATGAACACCACCTCAATATCATACAAAAATAAATAGACGTACACTCCCATACCACCTAGTCACTAAAACCTAACTCACACTCCCTCGAGTCACACATCATTGAACTAGGATGCCATGCCAAAATCTCTAACCATGCTCTATTACATTTAATTTTATAAAGACAACCACATTCTTAGTCTCCCTCATGTGACTTTCTATGTCACTAACTTTTACCCATATTTTCACACATAAAAACATGCATTTATTAATAATAGGAGAAATAACCCAAACAATCATTCTCTTTGACTCCATCGATACCAAAATTACAAACACCCTAAGTGATTCACATCAAAAAATAAAAGCTACCATATATATATATATATATATATATATATATATATATTTCCCTAGATACCCCTAAAGTGTATTCTCATAAGCTAGGAACACCTATGAATACTATAAATATATTCTACAAGGCCTAACCTACCCATACCATCATCATAAAGTAATATTAATGCCTAAAACATATTTTGTAGCACCACACATAGACTGTTCTTAACCCAAATAACCCACCTGTGACTCCCGTATCTCAAGAACTCACAAGCCTAGGATAACCCCTCACTCAGGATGCCTTCATTAGAAAACTAAGTACTGAACCACTAAGGTATAAGTCATACCTCATGGGTTACAAGGGTCTTCCACCTAGCCTATAAGATAAATCCCATAGAAGGTCACATATCATGGGAAACAACTCTCTGTTCCTATCTTAAACATCACCTGAAAAATCACATGCCAAAAATACACTATAGGGTCTTCACATACATAAATATCAAGAATCACATACAAAACCATCCACCTACAAGGCAAATATTCCCACTAGCATCCACATACAAGACTTACCTTAGATAATTACACACCCACTAAACATCACTACCGCAGCCAGTGACATCATCCTAGATCACCATACCAAGGGAAACCATAAACACTAGCTTAGTTAAATATAATACCATTCCAATCTATATAAGAAAAAATCATTTTGTTTTTACTAAAACTTTAAATAAACAAAATAGAATGAAAATGAAACTATAATCCACCTAATAATAAGGAATCATGTTCCCTTGAAGATATACTAGGGCCACTACATGTCTCGTGCAACAAGGGGTTGTACTATCATCCTCCACATCAAGCATCTCATTGTAAATCCACATGAACTAACATTAGAAAGAAATAAATAAACATGTACACCTAGCTATGTAAAGTGACACCAAGTACTTATATGGGAAAATTACCCATGATTAGTTATTGAAACTTTAAACAAACCAATGATAAAATTCACACACATGTTGGAATACATGTCACATAGATCCCATGTTCCTAATCATGATGCATGAGAAACCTCTTTTTTTATGTAGTCCAAGAGCTAAATAAAATAATTTTATTCCTTCCAATGAACTAAGAGAAAAAAATATAACGATAAAGTAACTATTCTCAAATTTCATGTGCACCAAATGATGTGAAAATCATATCAAACATAACATAAAAGATCCAGAACATCAATATCAACCCTAGTAACCTCTAATTACTACTAGAATAGGAGTTCATGATATACTAGCATAATATCCATCACAAGTTATGAAACATATATTTGTATCCCATCCACCATGTCCTAAATAGTAATACAAATAAGAATTCCCCTTTGATACCAATTTGTAACATCCTACCCCTTAGAAAACTAATCGATTCTTGGACTAGTGGTTGCTAGTGTACCTCAGGCATGTCTACCTTTATGCTAGAGGTTTATATCTAGTAGGGGTTCTAAGATGGTACCATGAGGATACTATAGTCACTTATATTAGAGTTTATAATCTTCAATAAATAACCAAGAATCATAATAATAATATGAATCCACTAGAGTTTACAAAAAATAAATAAATTTACAATCAGTAATGAAATGATGAGGAGGTACACATATAATCATAAAAGCTCAATCACCCACTAGGAAAATCACATATAAAAATAAAAATAATGAAAAGGAAAAAGGATGATGAAAACTTTATGGGAGGTTACACTATATTCCCTGAGCCTCACCCCATCCCTATATTTGAGTCTCATCTGAGTTTATCCAACTCGATCATGAAATCCCAAGACTTATACAAACCCAAACCTGTAACAAGTGAGGGTTACCTGGGTACCCAAGTACTAAGGCCTCCCATGTACGGTGTGAGTACATAAATCAGTAGGGAACCACCAATGAGGGCATGTACTATACGAGATATGTAGTGATACATTCTTTTGAAATTCTCAAAAATAAATAAAAAAATTGTTGAAAAAAATAAATAAACTACCAAAAATATATACTTTGGCTAAATTCTTGATTATATCTGAGTATTTCATGTGGGACTTACCAACCCATGCATCCAATATCAACCATTATGAATCCTTAGGTGCATGAATCCAATCAACCATACATGATTCAGCTAGTATTAGAGTGTCTCTGAGCATATCATGATAACCGTGCCTTCAAATATAATAGATACAGGTCTCCTCGATATATATAGAAAGTAACACATATATCCCATAAAGAATTTTTCTTAGCCCGATCATAGCCCATAAGTATCATATATCTAGGGAATGATCCTTGAAATCTTTATCCTAGTGTTCTAGATCAACCTCGACACTATATATATGGAATCCCCATTGATAGTAACATAATCCTCCCCTATGGGAGTTTTCTCAATAAAGGTAATATCCCATAAGTATCATAGAGCTCCCCTATTTTAGTTTCCCTATAAAGGTATCACATAATAAAAAACTATCCCTAGGGAGTTTTCTATGCATAAATAAATTCTCCTTGAGGGTGTATACCAAGTCTGAATATAAAATAAAGAAACACAATGGTTGGATGAATAACCAAACACACCATCTCTATCCATACCCAAACAAACCCTCATACTAGGGTCAATATATCACCTGATAAACCACCAGCCCCCCTAGGTCTCATCATGGACCAAAAACCCCATAATGGTCCCTCAAACTAGTATCACCTATTGAGTCAACACCCATCATAAGAGTGATGGTTTGAAGCCCATTACATTTCCAATCACTCTAGGTTAGCCTAAAAACCCAAACTCTCTATTTTTATCAGCAAGGGATACTAAACTAGGTGACCAAATCTCTAAGAGGGAACACTACTAGAATTTTAGGTATTTGCGATGGGCTATTTGCAATGGGATCCCGTCGCAAATGAGATTTTACGATGGGGTCCCGTCACAAATAGTCCATTGCAGAAAACTACATCACAAATAATATTTTTTACGACAGGACGTCACAAAAAAATACTATTTGCGATGGGAAATCATCCCATCGCAAATAGTTCTCTGATTATATAGATTATATATATATAAACCTGTTACAATGAGCCCGACACAAATAAGTATTTGCGATGGTATAGTTTTCCCGTCATAAATACTTATTTGAAAAATATATAAACTATTTGTGATGGGGTCCCGTCGCAAAAGGACGCATCACAAATAATTAATAAAAAAAATATTCAATAAAATTATGATAAATTAATATTAAATAATAATAATAATAATACTATTAATATAATTAATATAAAATTATATAATAATAATACTTGTATTAATAATATAAAAAATTTATATTATTATAATATTAATAATATAAAAAATTTATATTATTATAATATTAATAATATAACAAATTTATATTATTATAATATTAATAATATAACAAATTTATATTATTATAATATTAATAATAAAATAATACTAATAATATAATAATGTTATTATTATTATTAATATTTATGAAAAATTAAATTTAATATTATTAAAATAATAAAAAAGTTATAAAATATTAAAATTCTCAATATTCGCAAAAAATATAAGATATAAAAAATAATAAATTATTATTATTATTATTATTAAAATAAACAAACATTAAAAAATATAATACTAATAATAAATAATAAAATAATAAATATTAAAAATAATAAAAAATTAAAATTATGCAATATTCGCACCAATATAAAAGACAGAAACTATAAATAGTTAATATTACAAAAAACTTTGAATTAAAATGTTTTTAACATTAAAAAAAGTTACTGGGGGGGATAGTCTTTTGGGAGAGGTGGATGAGCTAGAGGAGATGGTGGAGGAAACACCATCCCTAAACTACGTGTCAGACGGTGCATGTACTCTATTAGTTCGTGATGCTGCTGCTGCCATCAATACGTCTCATCCTCGTACTACTTTTCTTGCTGCTGCTGCTGACACATCTCTTCCTACGGATTATAAAAACTCTCTATAAGCCCACTATAATCTTGCAGATGCCCCTGATACTATGAGCCATAATATGATTCCTCTCCACGAGCTCCTCTAGAGATAGACGCCGACATCACAACAATACCATAATAAGTCCTAGGAGTCAAATGAGAGCTGATACCAACTACTCATCTGTTCTCAAAGCCATATTGGGTTGCCTGCATCAATACCACCTCATCGAAATGGTGAGCACTAGTCTAATCAGCCATCTCGTTCTGACTCTCATCCTCTTTCTGAGAGTCCACAACCTCATATTACTCCTTTAGTTCCAAATTAAAATTAAAATAGTGAAAATATTGTATACAGATAATTTTCAAAATGATAAAGAAATAATACTAACCACAATCCAATGCTGGCGATCACCTCTAATCTCTCGAGTAGCTGGATCACTGTATATCCTCTGATAAACATCGTACTCTGTAATATCGGGCTGCTCGACTGCTTATATGAATATAAAATAAACTATTTATATTTAAATTTATATAAAAAATTTAAAAAAATTAATTACTAGATGCTCTCTATGTGTACTAAATGTATGGCTACCAACTTGATGCATCACCTCCTGTCTCCCTCAGTTCTGTCGGCCTAATGAAGATCTCCTATGAAATCCACCACCCAACCAGTGTGACCATAATCCATCCCAAACGTGAGATGAAATGTACTATGGTTGGTGGGCTCTACATGACTCATCAAGTATTGACACTCCTACTTTCTTCATGGTCGTCCTTCACAAATTGTGCAAAAACTGACAGAAATAGTCACACATAGACACCTTTCATGCCACGTGGATAACGTCACACATGCTATCATCGTTGAGATACCATAAACTCAACAAATAATTTATAATATCAAGTTATTAATGAAATAAATTTCAAAATAAATATTATTTATTTAAATACCATCCAATGATTAAACATGCTGAGCTGCACATCGACGGAAATATATTCCCATGTGATCTATGGCTGAGAAAAATAATTGCGCAATATAGCGCTACCCTATCCAACAGCTACATGCGTAAAACTGTAAAAAAAGAAAAAATAACCAAACAATTAGTATATAAATAAATGAACAAAATCTAAATAAAATACATAGGCTATCATAACTCTGCGTGCATGGATCGAAGCCAAGACGTGGATGTAGCTCTGGGATAGGGTCATGAATCATCAATCGTGCAAGACCGCACCCCCTCCGTGTACCCCCTGAACCACCAGTAAGATGAGGCTCAGATGATCCCAAATCTTCCTCATCTAAAGGTAGCTCATCCTCCTGCAACTCACGAAATAGATCATCATCCATCCAAAACACAAAATTATTGTTATTATAAAATAGTTGAAAATAACTATAATATATAGATATATATTAGTTATGATTATAACCAATATTTAACTATGTCAATGTTCACCTTCATCATCATTTTCACATCTGACGATGTCAATGTCTTCATATTCCCCCTCAGCATCATCAATATCCATATGAGTTTTAGTTTCATCATCTCTTTCCATTTCAAATTCATTTGTAACATCATTAACATCATTGTCACCATCGAACCTTAATTATGGGGTGTCATCATCGAGATTCACGTCTCTTTGTGTAAAAGATTTATTTTGAGTATTCTCTTGAAGAATTTCAATTCATTGCACTTCAGTGGAACCACATTCAATTCAATTAAACTAATTTTCCTAAGATTTCATTTTTATTTTGATTCACTAATAACTCAGGTCTCTTGAAGTAGCAAAATAATTTATTTAATAAATTTGATGTGACTATTGATCCAGTAAAAATGGTTTATTTACTGAAAGAAGAATTTTATATTTAATATCAATGATTCCATGAGTCACATGAACACACAAGCCTCTATCAGTATTTAACCACCAATATTTAAACATAATTATGTAATTTTGTCCTAGATAATACAATTAAATAATTTCATCCATCATGCTGTAAAAATCAACTTCAGTTTCTCTATGATGAGATCCTCTCAAGAAAACTCCACTGTTTGTTGTGGTTTTTTGATTCCCCATATGAACGTGTATGAAATTGAAACCCATTCACCACATATCCATTATAATATTTAACCATTTTGGATGGTGGGTTACTCAATATACATAGTCGATTATAAATTTTATCAACATATTGAGACATCTGAAAATTTGTAAAACAAATATAAATATAATAAATAATAAACTGAATTGATATGTCAAACCATAAATAATTTATATTACTAGTTTTTGAAACCATTGATATTTTTTTTCCGGCATTCTTCAAGAGCAGTTGCTGTAATTTGTGGAAGCTGTTTCTTGATATGATTATCATATAACCTAAAAATAAAATAAGTTTACTTACAATAACCTAAATTATATAATAAGTGATAGAAGCATTCATAATAAAAATGATGTCATTTCTTAACAGTTGAGTAGAACATATGTATGAGATATGTGATGTTCATCATCTAAAAGCCATCGTTCATGAACTCCACTGAAGCCAAGCTCTGACTGATTAAAAACTGATAATTGATTTTCTATTTCATCATAAAAATTCCCCCCATTCTGTCCCATAAAATTGTGTTTTTAGGGATATTCATATTCAAAATAATGAGAGTAGAAAAAATCAATTTCCTCTTGCAAATAAGCTTCATAAATTGAGCCTTCAATTGATTCTTTGTTACGTACTTTTTTCATCAGTTTTTGCATACATCTCTCGAATGGATACATCCATCAAAACTATACCGGACCTCCACATTTTTCATCATGTGGAAAATGTAATATCAAATGTTCCCTTGAGTCAAAGAAAGCTGGAGGAAAGATTTTTTACAGTTTACATATAATTACTACAACATCTTCTTCCAATTTTCTTAGTGCACCGTAGTCTATTGTCCCCACAAAAATGTCTCAAAAAATATGATATGTTTGTTATTAAATACCAAATCAGAGAATTCAAAAAACCTCTTAATCCAATCGACAAAAGTCTTTCCATTATAACATTAAATTCATGACTTTTTAATCTGGTAATATGACCATTCTTAACACATCTTCCCAAATTGGAAGCATATCTATCTGGAACTCTCAAATCTGAAATCCACAGACAAAATAATAAGAGACTCTCTTTGGACAATGTATAAGCTGCTTTTGGCTTCATTAAACTATGTGATCTGACATTTTAAAATAGTTCAAGTTTTGGTCACCTGCAAATATTGGCAAGATCTGATTGTGCCTTTACATTATCTTTGGTCTTACCTTATATATCAAAAACTATATGAAATAAATTATCAAAACAGTTATTTTCAATATGAATGAAATCCAACTTGTAGCAGACCAATAAATAAGGCAAATATAGTAGATCCTAAAAAATTCTCCGTTTTATCCAAATGTGTTCTTTACCAAAGCCATGAATTTTCTATTGGTTTATTGTTGGTCCAAGTGTGATGGGAGGTAATGAAAATAAAAATGATTTTAACTCTGTACCTAAGATCATTTTTTGAGGTCCATCCATTTCACTTGTGCCTTTTTTGAAATGATATTTGTTCCTCTAAAAAGGATGATCGTTTGGAAGAAATATGTGATAACAATCAAAATAGAAATGTTTTTTTCCATTGATGAGCATAAATTCTTTGTTGTCTTTTATACAACAAGGACATGATTTTGGACCATGTGTACTCCATCCAGATAACATGCCATATTCCAGGAAGTCACTAATTATCCAAATCAATGAAGCTTTTAGTAAGAAATTTTATTTCACAGTGACATCATATGTACTAACACTAATTCTCCACAATGAATTTAACTCATCAATCAATGGTTTCAAATAAACATCAATATTCTTTTTTGTATGTCCTAGGATTAATAAGGTCAAAAAGATATATGTATCCTTCATCAACATCAATAGAGGTAAATTGTATGTAGTTATAAAGACATGCCAACATGAATACTAACTACCATAAGAACCAAAAAGAAAGAAACTGTCAGTAGAAAGATCCAATCGCACGTTATGGGCTTCTAAAGAAAAATTAAGATGCAAACAGACAAAATATTTCCATGAATCACTATCAGATGGATGATTCAAGCTTTTACCAGTTGAAATCTTGGTTTTGTGCCACAAAATCATTATCTTTGTGTTCTGAGACATAAATAAATTCTACAACCTGGGTGTAAGTGGAAAATATCTCAACTTTTTTACAAGAATTGATCCAGACTTCCCTAGCTGAGATTCTTTATACCTCAACTGTCCACATGTGGGACAACTATCCAATGACTCATTTTCACTATAATATAAGATGTAATAATTTTCACATGCATGAATATTCTGATAACTAAGACCCAAATTATGAACCAGCCTCTTACTCTCATAGTAATTTGCAGGAAAAAAATTTCCTTTAGGTAAATTTGTTTTAACCAAAGAAAATATCTGATAAAAATAGTTGTTTGAAATTCCATTATCTGATTTAATATCCATAAATTTTTAAACCAATTCTAATTTTCTTATCATGCAACCAGGATATAATGCATCCTCAGCAGACCTCAACAACTCATAAAATTCAGATGGTGCCAACTTAGGAGTTAAATCAATATCATCATGAGTTTCAGTTTGTTGAACAGATAGACCTACAACATCATTTAATAAATTTTGAAACCATGATGGATCTGAAATCAAATTATTAGTATCTTCTTTGGAACTACGTTCACCGTGTTGATACCAAAAAACATAATATGGTTAAAAACCAAAACACAAGAGATGTCCCCCAATGTTGTCAAATATGTTAAACGTTCTAAGAGTATATTTTTTACAAGGACACTTAATTTTTCCTTCTTAATTTTTTTTTGGTTTTGATGATTCAAATGATAAGAAATCTTTAACACCCTTAATATATACAGGATTTAAACCAGAACCTTTTGGATTTCTGTGCTGATTTATCCAAGCGTGATCATCTAATAATGATTATTGTCGACTTCCTTGTTCCATATTTTTTTATAAAATATAAAATCATTACTATTTTTGAATAATTTGAAATAAGAAAAACACTATCCAAAAAAGAGAAGATAAATAATTATAGCTACCTCTTACTAATTACCACTAATTACATGAGACACAATTTCTAATGGATTGGAGGCTACTTTTTTGTCCGACGACTCATTTACTTGCAACTTTATCACACTGAAATCACAATGAAGAATCTTCTCGGAGGTACGCATATCCATTCTCGGGCATATGAGAATGCATAAGCGTTCCTTCGATTAGATTCTTCATTGGGATTTCAGTGTGAGAAAGATTCTAGTAAATGAGACATCAGACAAAAGAGCTCCTTTTTCGTCGATGAATCATCTTCTTGCAACTATCACCATCTGAAAATATTATGAAAAATGTGGTCTTACAAATGCATATCCAAACTCGTGCATATGAGATTGGATATGGATACATAGAAGCATAATTTTCATAATGTTTTGAGTTAGTAAGAGTTGAAAGGAGAAGATTCATTGAGTAAAATGAGTGATGCCAATCCACTGGAAATTATGCCAAGTTCTTACAATTTATTATAATTTATTACAATTTATTAAAATTATTCCTAATTATTCCTAATTATTCCTAATTATTTCTAATTATTGCTAATTATTGTTAATTATTGATAACTATTGCTAATTATTTCTAATTATATCTAATTATTCCTAATTTTTCCAAATTATTGGAAATTATTGGTAATTTTTGGTAATTATTTCTATTTATTTCTAATTATTTCTAAATTGTTAATTATTGCTAATCATTTCTAATTATTCCTATTTATTCCTATTTATTCCAATTTATTTCTATTTATTGTTATTTATTCCCATTTATTCCTAGTTATTTTTATTTATTACTATTTATTACTATTTATTACTAATTATTACTATTTATTACTATTTATTACAATTTATTACTAATTATTACTAATTATTACTAATTATTACTAATTATTACTAATTATTACTAATTATTACTAATTATTACTAATTATTACTAATTATTACTAATTATTACTAATTATTAATAATCATTACTATTTATTTCTAATTATTACTAATTATTACTAATTATTACTATTTATTACTATTTATTTCTATTTATTACTATTTATTGCTATTTATTTCTATTTATTACTATTTATTATGATCTATTACTATTTATTACTATTTAATACTATTTATTACTATTTATTACTATTTATTACTAATTATTACTAATTATTACTAATTATTACTAATTATTACTAATTATTTCTAATTATTACTACTTATTCCTACTTATTACTAATTATTACTAATTATTACTATTTATTACTAATTATTACTAATTATTACTAATTATTATTATTTATTACTATTTATTACTAATAATTACTAATTATTACTAATTATTACTATTTATTACAATTTATTACTAATTATTACTAATTATTACTAATTTATTACCAATTATTAGTATTTATTGCTAATTATTACTAATTATTAGTATTTATTACTAATTATTACTAATTATCAGTAATTATTAGTATTCATTACTAATTATTAGTATTTATTACTAATTATTACTATTTATTACTAATTATTACTAATTATTACTAATTATTACCATTTATTACTAATTATTACTAATTATTACTAATTATTACTAATTTATTACCAATTTATTACAAATTATTAGTTTTTATTACTAATTATTACTAATTATTAGTAATTATTAGTAATTATTAGTAATTATTAGTAATTATTAGTAATTATTAGTAATTTTTAGTAGTTTTTAGTATTTATTACTAATTATTAGTATTTATTACTAATTATTAGTATTTATTAATAATTATTTGTATTTATTACTAATTATTACTAATTATTACTATTTTTTTTCTACTTAGTACTATGTTTTCCTAATTGTTACTATTTATCGCTAATTATTACTAATTACCGCTAATTATTACTAATTAGCGTTAATTACTATTAATTACTCCAAATTATAGCTAGTAATTACTAATTACTGCTAATTATTTATATTCATTACTAATTATTGTTAATAATTCTTAATTACTACTAATTACTAATAATTAGTACTAATAATTTCAATTTATTATTACAAATAAATACTGGTGACAAAACAATTTAAATCTAATTTAATTACAACTAATTAACAATAATTAAAATTTATATAAAAAATGAAATAAATATTAAATTAAATAAAACATAAATACCTTTAAACTTGATCTCTTACAAGTGTAGACGACTTCAAAACTTGTTCGTAAAAAAAATTAACTCAGAGAAATTTTAACTTTAAAATTAGAGTTTAGAGAGAGAGATAAAGTAGAAATTGAGAGGAAGAATAAAAAAATGGATGGGAGGTATAAATTGGTTAAATTATTTGCGACAGGATGCCTATCACAAATAATACTATTTGCGATGGGTCCCGTCACAAATACCTTCGATCGCATTAATTACTGTCGGCGGTTAAAAGGATATTTGCGACGGGTCCCGTCGCAAATAGTGACCTACCGACACACTATTTGCGATGGGGGCATATCCCCATCGCAAATAGTATTTACCGCTGCTGGGTATTTGTGACAGGGAGGCACCCCCATCCCAAATACCCTTCCCGCAGTTTGGCGTGAAAACCGCGCCAAACCTTTTGCAATGAGACCCCTTATCCCGTCGCAAATAACTTATTATTTGTGATGGGATAAGTTCCTTGTCACAAATAATCTCTTCGACAGACTATTTGCGACGAGATCTATTCCCATCATAAATATCCCATCGCAAAAGGCCATTATTCCCACAGTGGAAGAAGACCCCCTATCCAATCCACTAGCCCCAAGGCTCAAGGGAATCACTAGCTCTCACATCACCAACCCCTTGGCCATTCATCCCAGATTGTCACACACCTCCACCTGGATGATTCGATGTATCTCAAGATAGAAAACTGGTCTAGGCCTTGGCCATTGGTGGACAAGGTACCAAGACAGTTTCCAAGGTCAATGTGGCCTTGGCACTTTGTTCGTTCTATGAGATTTTGATTTAAATTAAATTTTTTAATTACAAAATAAACTAAATTAAGTTGGACAACACCCTTGGTGGTGTGACCACACATCCAAATACATATAAAGAAATTAATAATTCCACGAGAATATTATAAGGACTACCTACCTAAAAAGTATTTACCATCCTTTTCAAGTTCCACTGAGCCTCAACCTAGCCCATCCAAGCCTCGTCTAATCCCGTACTGCCACTCAAGCTTTTACCCCAACCCATACACCATAAATAACTAATTATAAGAACATATAATTGATTATTTAATTTAACATAAAGTGGAATAATATTAAAAAAAAACTCACCAAGAACCACCACATCACTGAAACCTCAACCAACTGCAACTAGAGGGATCACCAGACACCCCCAGCACCAAACTGAGAAAAATCCCTAACCCGCAATGGTGAAAGAAGTATCAAAATAAATTAAATTTATGGAAAACCTTAAATAAAACCAAGGTGTGATAAAAATTTTATGAAAAAAATTATGATAGGAATATATTGCCTTGGAATGTCTTGTATTTAGGATGCATGAAATCCCCATAAAAAAATAGGCAATTTCCCCATACTCTAGTGAATTATACACTATACCTAAACCAAAAAATGTTGAAATCTATATAAAACAAGGGAAAATAACATGGAGAGATATGGTAGAGGCGATACCTTGAATCCACCATTAAAAAACCTCAGGAATGGATAACAATGAAGGAGAACTAAGGGAAAGAGGAAGGGGATCATCTAATCTCATGTACGATACTCACCCAAAGAAGAATGAGAGGCTAATATCCCTTTAGAAAATAAAAAAACCATGGTGGAAACTTTCACGTCATGAATTTAGATTTCATGCCATGAATTTTCAAGTTATTCCCCCAAGACCCTCATTTATGACTTGAATCTCTCAAGCACATCCCATTAAACCCATTTAAGGCATGAATGACATATCCATGACACGAATGGCCTACAGTTGTAAATTTTAGTAGCCTAGGCCCCCAACCACCCCACTACTATCCTCCCAAACCCCTAGGACTTCCAAAAAATCTTAAAAAACATCCAATAACACTATTTAGGGATGTTAAAAATCTCATATTCTTAACCAAACCTTTGGTTCTCAAAATAAAACAACCCCGAATGGAAAAATTCAAATTCTATTAGGAATTTTCCAATCCATATGAACCCATGGTATTACAATAATTTATATATATAAATTTTCTATAAATATTTATAAATTGTATACAATTATTTAAAGTATAATACAATGTATGAAAATAAAAAAAATTATCAAACAAAACTTTTGACCAACCAACTTTGTTATGTTAGCTGACATAGTCAATAATATGTAACTAAAATACAACCAGAATTAGGTTACATAATTTATCCATAAGTGGGGGTGTGATACAAGTACTTGAACTATTACATAGTTGACCAGGATTGTTCCACTTAATAATTTAGAAGTAAATGAGTGGAATTATTTCACCACAGTCTCCAACCACAGTTATGCAGTATAGTGGAAACTACACCAATACAACTATATTATAAGATATCTATTTAACCTAAAATTATAGTTACAAGGTATTCATTATTTTATAGAATAAAATAAATAACTTATTATTATAGTATATTATAACATTAATAATAAAATTAATTTTTATAGAAAAAATTATTATTTTAAAAAAAGTATTTGGTTATAGAGAGTTGAGTATTTGTAAAAAACTATCACAGTGTGCCTTTTTGTATTTACATAATAATGAGGTTGAATCCACCTGGTAAGAAAATTTATATATTAATTGTTTATAAATGATATTAATAAACAATAATACTATCTAAATTATTGATTAAAACATATCAGCATTTCCAAGGACAATCCTGTATAATGGTGTTGAATTGGTGAGATAACTTTATGTGTGATACATGTAAAATACTCCCATTACCACATGTATTGTAGAATGAAATATCCTACAATATGGTGTTTCTATTCATGAAATTATTTAATATAAAATAATTACTTATGTGATAATTTATCCAATCCCCAATTATATGGAGCTATCCTATTTAGATCCTCATTTAACGGTAAACACATCTTGTACAATATGGTTGTATATTGGTTGAAACACAACGTGACTATGATTCATCAGATAATATATGAACATGTGTGTTAGGTAATAATAAACTCATTTTCACCATCATGGATCATTGATAAGTTCTCATCTATCAATCCCAATCACAATCATCCACTTTTATATACATGTAGTTAGTTGACAACCTTGATACTTAGTTATTGATACACAACATCGCACCAATCTACCAATGTCACACTCATAACCACCTAACCATGGATATATGGATCCAACATGTATGCTATATCTTCTAAATTCAATATAATCTACCCCTTTTATAGTATGGAAAATACGTTTCTCGGTTATCCTCCCCTCAACCTATGAAATAATCAGATGACGAATAATAAACATGAAGTCACACATGGAAACTCTGTAAAATATATCCAATTATAGGTGTTGAACAATGGATTTTTATGGTTTATCATAGAGTTGATGTGATCTCAAGATATTAAGATATAAAATATGATGACCTTCTGGCACATCACATAACTGAAGAGACTATTGGGAATACAAAATTGGATCGTCTATCTAAATGTCTAATAGTTTCATAAATGTTTGTAATAAATTTATAGTAAAAATCATATAATTTTAGTAAAATATTATAATGTGACTAAAAAATAATGTTAATTAAAAGAAAATATGGTTATAAAATAAATAATTAATTCATTTTAGGTTTTTATTTATAAAATAATTAAACACATTTCTTATAAGTACTCTGACATAACCAGCTAGAGTAAAACATCAATCCCATGGATTTTTCGATGATTTCCTTATATTTGAGGTAAAACATGTATGGGTGAAACATTTCTATATACATAAACCATATATATATATGGGTTTATGTTTCCATATAATTCCATATATGGTTCAACTTTGACCTCCCTCTTGCTCGATGCCTATTCATGATGGGTAGAAATGTAGGTTCATCAATGGACATACTGAATCTATGATATTCACCTACCAACATCCCTAGAGAATTGTAGTAGTCATTGATATTCAATATTTGATACACTCTATCAATGAATTTATCTGAAAATTATATTAAAAAGGAATATTCTATGATCACATGTGCACATGGATACCATAATTCTTAGAAGTTACTAAAATCACAATAAATCTACTCTAGTAAAACCAAAATAAAAAAACCACTACTACTAGTCCAAGGGACATGAAACTTATTGAACTCAAATATACTCTCATCATGGTCAAATGAATAAACATTAAATATGATAACCACTTATATAATATTATCAATATCCCATGTAAAATAGTTTTTATATCATATCCCTCTATGGAGACCCTCTATGGTCTACTTTCTTTCTATAAAATAAATCACTATGCAATAAAAGTCTTCCTGTAATAAATCTATAATTTAGATTTAAAAAATTATACTAATAATAATATATAATATTTAATGTTCTAAATTACTATATAATTTAATATTCTTAATTACTTATGATGAGTATCTTCTGAACTCCTGTGAAGACTCCATTAATGTATTCCCTGATGTTGGTCATCTTGTGTCCATAACTCCTCTCATCATCATATACCAGCGATCATTTATATTTTTTAATTTTCATCATATGCTCATATACCTCCTAATTATCTTTGTGAATACCTTCAAAACACTCATCTATCCTCTATTATCTAGTTTCATATACCATGAAAAACAAAAACTAATAAGAATACATATAACAATATTCTTTTTATGAAATAAAATTCTTCAAGAAACATATATATGAAGCTTGATGATTTATTTAAGTATGGAACCGACCTTGGAATTATTCCACACATTTATTATAATATTTCTAATAAATTATTAATGATAATCATGGGGTGATCTCAATATAAGACCTCGATAATTTACTACCTTCTTGATCACACAACACCGATCAAAAATCTTACAAATTTCCCCAATATTTTTCACAAACCCATAGAGGAAAAATAGAAACCAACTATAAGATGAGAAGATCTACTTCCCAAAAATAATGAAAGCTAATGGTATTGGGGAAAAATTTCAATCATGTGTGGAAATAATAAATATTTTTTTAGAATAATTTCCTTTATAATGATTTCATTGATCTTGATAAACTACTTAGAATTCTTGAATGTAGCCACATAGGATAAGAATATTGAAAAAAGTTTATCAAACACTACTTTTGGATGATTATTTTGGTTATATTGGATGATATATTCATTAGTATGTAACTGGTATAAAAAATGAATGTTGGGAAATAATATTCCATATATTGCGGTAAAACATAATTGGAGACATCCATGTAACCATTCAATTTCACAACATCTTTCTATTGTGCTTCCCATGCCTTCTTATAAGAAATCTTATAACTAAAAAGTTTTTTAATTCTATCCACCACAAAAAATACTTGAATACTTGACATAATAATATCATTTAAATAATAAAAAGTGAAATGAATTCAGTATCTATGTCTTTGTGACCCTATGATAGACATGGGTTAACACGTGAGTACAGAATAAATATAGAGATTTTCCAATAGTGAAAAAAGTTGTCATGTATTGATAAAAAATGAATCTACCAATATGATTCAAACTTGTCACACTGAATTATATAAATATTTATCTTTTATTTTTCCATAATATAACTATAAAATCACTCAATTTTATACTATTTTATCACATTATATATCACTTATTTTCAATTATACACTATCCCAATATAAAACAATTTCATCTATCACTCAATTAATGCCATCGATAATTCTTGGAAATTCAGTTATCATAGTAGTGATTGAATAATAAAATTATAGTAATCATGTCATACCATCCCTCATACATAACGTGAATGGTGTATATGATTAAAATGTGTGTGTGATATCACTTGGATTGGTTCAGAATTTCCTTCACAATTTTTTTACTATTCTTTATCCTTATCATCATTTTCTTGTTCAAAATCTTCTTCATATTCAAAATTCTCCATCATAAAGTCCATATCATATAGAGGACATTCAATATAAGATCCAATATCTCTATGATGTTTTAAATTTTGATGATATGACACTATATCCTATGTATGTGATGGAGTAACATCCACTAGAAAATGAAGAATATTTGATAACTAATATAGTGAAATATATCTCCCTCCTTGGAACTTCATATTGATTCTTAACTAGTGAAAATATTTTTCTTCAATCCTCATCCTAAAAAACTGGATATTCTATATGCTACAACCTATATTTTTATTAAATATGTATGTATGTGATGGATCATATCATTTGGTTAACTATAAGGTTTGACTATCAATGATTTTTTCTCTAAAAAACAACCAATGTTTTATATTCCTTGAGAATTAAAAATCATTTAGTCTTCTACAATAACTAAATCCCGATTCAGTATTAATTATTTGGTCATAGTAATAAATATATTCCGACACCATTTTATCTATGACATGGTATAATATTAGTGTTTCTAAGTTTTAAATAATTTTATAATATAATCAAACCAACAACAATAATTTCAATTTATCAAGTAATTATATGTGATCAAGGAAAAATAATATAGTTTCAAAATATTTTAGAATTTTATTTTAATGGTGAGACTGTTAATTAAAAATCTCTAAAGATATTACTCTATATGTGTCTGGTGGAGTAAGAAATAGTCATCACATTGGTCTTAGTTAGGGAAAAGACCCCAGATCAGCATTGAAACAGTCCAATGTGATGCCTCACTACTGGTGATTTTCACTCTAAATAAACATAAAAAAATTATCGAGTAATAGATTTTTTTTTATTTTTAACCATAATCATTAAACATTAGTGAACATTTCTCTAAAAAACATATAATATTTTATATTACTTGAGAATAATAACTCATTTAAGCTATCTATTATAAATAAATTCTTATTCAGTATCAATTATTTTATTGTTGCAATAAATATAAATAAAAATTTTTTTATCTAAAAAATACTTGATATTAAAGTAACTAAATTTTAAAATATTTGATTATATAAACAAACAAATAATGAAAAATTAAATTTATCATTTTATAATATTTGATCAACATAAAATAATATAATTTTAAAATAATTTATCATTTTATTATAACTATAAATCTTCTTATTGACAGTCTCTAAAGATATTAAACATCATGAGTCTCATGGAGTAAGAATTAGACATCCCACATATCATAATAAGGGGAAAGACCCCAAATTTCCATTGAAGAGGTATATAGTGACAACCCACTACCTGGGGTTCTCATTATAAATAAATATAAATAAATTATTAATTTAAATTACATATTATATTTTTACCATGACACCTATTTATTAATAAATATCTAATTACACCTTCTATGAAAAATTATAATTACAATTAAACATGAAATTAAATATTCATACTTACCACATAATTTAATTTTAAAACATTATATTGATAATTAATAATGAAATTTAATATTCCTAATTACTATATAAATTAATTTTAAATAATTATATTAATAACTAAACATGAAATTTTAAATTCATATTTTGTATAATTTAATTTTAAAACATTATAATAATAATTAAAAAGGTATATTAATAATTGAAGTTTTTTACTAATAACTAATCATGTAGTTTAATATTACTAATTAATTATAAAAAAACTAATTATTATAAAACAAATCTAAAAAATTAATATTTAAAATAACTAGAAAAATAAAAATTCATCAAATATTGAAGATCAAAACGTCCAAACTATTAAAGGAGTGACTTGAAAAGTTTGAGACTATTTTAGAGATAAATAGGGAGGATTAGAAGTGATAATTTTGTGGGAGGGGTATAAGGGTTACCCTTTTATAGGGAACCCTATAGATAATGGGAACCAATTCCACACTCTTCTCTTTTCCTTTTAGAGATGATTGTTAAACCATTTCATGATCTTATTTGGGTGAGGATAATATGTGCATGGAATGATTTCATGTTCTTAAAAGCATGATATTGTTTCATGATATTATCTACCACATAAAGAGCATAATATGATTTCATTCTCTTGTTATAGGACCAAAGGGCATGAAATGATTTCACCCCCTTATTACAATATTTAAGAGGATGAAATAATTTCACACAGTTATGACCTATATCAGTAAATAAACTTAATCTAGAAAAAAATATAATGGGAGTTTTTTATTTAATAACTATTACTTCATGAGTCCATGTTTATTGTCATTTCTATAAATTATATTTTGTAATAATATTTTTTTTGGGATATTTTTTGTGGTTATTCAGATTTATAATTGAAAATTTATTGTTTATTCATTTTTTATTAAAAAACGTTTCTTTATAATATAGAGTGAAGATCAAGGAATTTGATTTAATATGTTTCCAATATTATCATGTGGATACTATATATTCTATGTAGTTAGAATTTCACAACTCACATACATTTTTTAATATATTATATTTCTCTTTAAATATGGCTCTCAGTGTTTTTTCAGTAAAATTCAATGAATATGATATGTGTGGTGTAAATTTAGATTTTATAATTTTTCCTAAAATCTAACTTATATTGAGTTGAATTTATTTGTGAAATTTCCATAGTTCTTTCCACAAATTTCCATATATATAGAATAAAATTACATAAAATAATTCTTGGGGGAATGTGGAAAATAAATATATATTATAAAAATAAAAAAATGAATAATGATGGTCCTATTGGGATTCTTTCCTGAAATACACCACAATTGATCAATATTCATGTAGTGGTAGGTATTTATGATTAATACATAATACATTGTCCAATATATATGAAACCAATATAAATTTTTTGTTATGAGTCTCTTAGGATAATTTGAAAATGTTTATAAGGGGATATTTTTAATTTTAATTGGATTACAAATTTATTTGTATGGATATTTATTTTGAAAAGATATTTTTTTAATAAATAGGTTTCGATGGTTTTACTTTTATAGGTGGAATATTTTCTTTAAAATTGTCTCATTGTGTTGATTTTTTGAGAGAGATAAATAAAATAATTTTTAAATATTTTCCTTTAAAAAAGAAAAACTTTCTGGCTTACCTTTTTTTTCATGATTTGACATCAAATAAGTGTTTATATCATGAAATTTAAATTTTTTTGATCATATTTACAATTTATTCCTTTTAGATAATATTCATTATTTCTAGTTTTTTTACCATATTTTTGTATCTTCAAGTCAATATCATTCACTATTAAATTTTTAATGAATTTATTTTTGGATTAGGTTTTGTGATATTGAAAATATTACCATCAGTCCATCACAAATGAAAATGTCTTCACATAAAATGACTTCTCTATTTTTGAATCATATGAAATTCCACATGAAACTATGATCCTATTATAATCATATCATAAAAACTCACATTAACTTGTGTGTTACTAAATTCATGTATCACCTTTTTGATTTAAATACTCTTATAACTATAATCCTTTATGACGTCACATATAATCAAGATAATACAATCAATTAATTTCGTGAATGGATAACTCTCTTCTACATCGCTTACCTTGTATCATGTTGTATCTTGGTCATTTTTCACTATATCACTCATGGTCGATGACCATCATCATCTATAAATGTGGTGTCATGGTTCACATGATCTGATCACTTGATTATTTTCAAGCATGACCTAAACCTAGTGTACGTGATGCATGAAAACCCTACAAGACGTGATGTAATAGAAAACATAAATAACATCATAAAAGATGAAATCAACCATGTATTCAAGTATGAATAATAACATTAAAATATGATCCCATAGAGAATCCTTATAATTGACTGGATCTAGTTTATTTACTTTCATTGTCCACTTGACCACCAAACAATCCCATTAGGTTTCCTACTCTAGTGGTCCAACCACGTCTCCCTATATGGTGGTCCAATATTACCTCCTCCATGAACCACCCTACACTTCCTTATATCCAATTCCACACATGTTTTTTGGGGAGTCCCACTCCTGATTGTAATCACTCTCTCTCAGACAAATCATACACATAAGTAT
The DNA here is from genome assembly GCA_963277665.1 of Viscum album. Taxonomy (NCBI): domain Eukaryota; kingdom Viridiplantae; phylum Streptophyta; class Magnoliopsida; order Santalales; family Viscaceae; genus Viscum; species Viscum album. The sequence continues at coordinate 1,834,282,616 of OY728151.1, forward strand.
ATAATGTAAAACAGAGACAATAATTTTACATAGTTCATTTGAGTGACCTATGTCTATAAGGAAGGCAATAATTTTTATTATTAAAAATATATAACAATGATTAATAATATTTTACCAAAATAATCATCCATATTTATATCATTGGTAATAAAAAATGAATTATATAATATATTTAAGTTTTTATCAGGGCGGACAAGGTATTTAAGGCGGTGGCTATTTTGTATGAAGAATAATAAATGTCCACCTTGATAAAAACTATCACCAACTGATACTACTCATATTGTTATTACTAATGCCTTCTCAATTCCCTTAGACATCTCATGTATAATAGATATTGATAAAGTTCAATTAGTTTTGGAACATGATCCCTATAATAACCTTCATTAATATATCTATAGGGTCCCCAATTGTCATGATATTCTAAAGTTATACACACCCTTCATTCATTAATTCTTTGATGAAATGGAATAAAAATAAAAATATTTAGTTCAATTATTATGAAATTAGTTCTTTTAAAGAGAAATAACACTCTAGATATCATAAAAAACATTGATTTTATCCTAGATGATCCCTAAGTCTCCGATTATTCCATGTAAGAAATTAGATTACTTGAATGATTTTTTAATTGTCATATACTCTACCACTATAGTAGAGAAATGTACTGTTCACTATATATTAAATATCTAGATCACTGGTCTAACTTACATAATAAAGATAAAACCAGTAGTGATTCCTCACTTGTCTAGGTCTCCTATATAATCATGATCAACATATCTAACAAGAAATCTCCCATCATTTTTATATATTATAAATTTGAAACCAATATCTATAGTATTTTGAAATACCATTGAATCCATATGAATACCTACCGATGAACTTTACTAGGATCATGCATATACCAACTTTCCATTCTCACTGCAAGTGAAATATCTACTCTTATATAAAATAAGAAATACATCAAGGTTCCTACTACACTTTCATATAGAACACGATTCATATATTTTACCACTTAATTAATCTTTAGAGATAATGATGCACTAAGTTTGAAATGAGGTTACAATGGTGAAATGAAAGGTTTGGATATATCATCAATGTAAAACATATTAAGAAATTTATTCAAATATTCTCTTTATATATAAGGGTAATAACACCCTAAGATCTATCTCATCTGATCTCTATTCCAAGAATAATCTTGGCCTCTCCAAGATACTTCATCTCAAACTATGAGAAGGGATGATATTTCAACCTATGAATATCCACCACACATTTACATTTAATAAACATATAATCAATGTATAAAAGTAGTTAGATAAATGTACTATAATGATGTTTCCTAATGTAAACACAATGATCAAAATGACTAAGTACATATTTCTGTTTCAACATTAAAGTATCAAACCTCTTGTACCACTATCTTAGTAGCTACTTCCATCCATATAATAATTTATTCAGCCTGAAAACTTTGTTCTCATGTCTCATTATAAGAAATAAATCCATTTTTTCCATAAATATATCTTCCTATAATAATCTATGAAGAAATTATTTCTTGATATCAATTTAAACTAACTATAGAATAAAAAGTGCTACCAATTCTAACAAAATCCAGATAGACACGTACTTAACAATAGGATAAACTAACTCATTATAGTTAATCCACCATTCTATGAATATCCCTTAGAAACAAGTCTAACCTTATACCTGATACTATTCTTTAAACTCACATATTCTTTTTTTTAAAAACACCCATTTTCACCAAAATACTTTATTTTCCTTCGAAGGAGGAATAAAATCCCATGTCTTATTCTGATATAATAAATTCACTTCTTCTTTTATATCTGACTGCCATTGGTTCATCAAATTGCTATCAAAAAAATAATGATAACTATCTAGGAATTATAATCTATTACTAAAAGATCATAAAAAATATATCATCATACCTAGAATACATGTTTATGGTCCATAGGGATCTACTAGTGGATGTACTCTCATTATGATGAATATCTTATAGTAAGAGAACTTTTTTTTTCATGATATCAAAAAAATAATTTCACTATGTCTCCTATGGATCTAGAATAGTTTTTAGTGGAAATTTTTTCACTTCAATCAAAACTATATCTAAGACATCAATCAATTTTTTAGAATCATTTGACAACACTATTTCTAATTAATAAAATGTGATTTCATGACTCTAAATGATATTATTTACTTTTATATCCCATAGTCAGGAATCTTTCACACCATCCCTAAATCAAAAAATATTAATTTATTTGATATAGGATCTAATTTTGAGTATGTTACATGGAAATAATTATTAAAACCAAAGGTATGTAGTCTATCATACTCAGAAACATTCTCACCAGACCAAAACTTTATTATATTTTTACCATGAATAATAAAAGTAGGTAATTAGTTCACAAAGTGTACTGTGTACATCAATACTTCTACTAAAATTGATTTGAACAATCCCAATTGAGATAAAATACGTCATACATTTTCAATGATCATTTGGTTCATATGTTACGATACACCATTCATCTATAGTATTTTTGGAACTGTAAAGTGTCTCATAATCCCTTCATATTGATAAACATTTTTGAATGGATCTGATGTGTATTTTTCCCTATTATTAGATTTCAATATCTTGATTTTTCATATGGTCTAATTTTCAATAATTTTATTTTATTTTAGGAATATTTACAACACTTAGTCATTATGTTTCAAAGAATACACACAAACATATCATGAGTAATCATCAATAATCGTGAAAAAATAATTATTACCTTATAATTAATCATTCATTGATGGTCCCTAGATAACAATATGGATGTAGTAAAGTGTTCACTCTAAGTGATGGGTTTCAGTGTGGAAACTGACTATAGGTTTCTTATCCATTACACAGTGTTTTTAGAAGTCAAGTTTTCCTATCTTGGAACCATTTAAAACACCTATCTCTACTAATATCTCCAATCAATTCTCCCTAGTATGTCATTGTAGGTTCTGAGCATAAAGGAAGTGTGTGATGGGTGATTCCCAACTTGGATTTTTTCTATAATCAATGATAAATCCGAGATCTATGCGATTATGAAATCCATGATCAATGGAATTGATTTAAAGAAATAGATAATGGATAATTATGCTAGAACAGAGAGAGATGATCATCACATAATATTTATAAATAATTTAATTAAATAAGATTTACCTTTAAGGAATTATTTTTTCATTGATGAATCTGGTGATAGATCTAAGATCCACCATCATTGAATTGTAGAAAAAAAGTTTATATTTCCTCTAGCAGTGATCCACACATGTTCTAAATCTCCAGATGTCGCTGAAGGAATCTTTGGGTGATAGAATGGCAGATCCTTGCGCTTTTATTGTCTGCCTTTGATCGCTTCGAGAACTACTTCCAAAGAATTTTCATTGATCTAGTAGAGTAGGGTTTCTCTCCATTCTTGGGATCGTTCTTGGAAAAGGGATCTCTATAGGCTAGAGAGGTTACTCCAAATCCATTGTGCACAACCAAGATAAAATAATTTATTTAATGGGAAAATAACATAATCGGGTTTATATATTACTAGGGTTAAAATAAAATAATTGCACAAGTTACATTAATTATTTATTTAATCCCAATGAAACCCCATGTCAAATAATAATAATAGTATCATTATTTCTTGACATATTCTTAACTTTCAAATTATAATTAAATATTATTTAAGAAAATAATATTCAATATTTATTATATCTCACCGAGCCAAAAAACTCGATCTTCCATTCCTCTATAATATTTATCAGACCTTAAATAAGGAATAATTATTTATTAAATAAATATCACTGCATTATTTGATAATAAATAAATAAATATTATATTTACTAAGTAAAAAAATATATTTATATTTGATCAACCATAAATGAATAATTATTAAACCACGTACGTGAATAATATTTATTCAACCTATTAAAAAATAAATAATAATATATTATTTAAATGAGATTCTGGATAGATTTAATGTGTGACCCTCAAGGAATCTTTCTCAATGACATTACGCAAAGCAATCTAAAGTCCAATGTTAGCATCTAGCAACATTCCAAGACACCCATAGAGAAAGAAGTTAATGTTGAAACGACATGTCACGTCATAAAAACTCTTACTGTGTAATATAACCCCTTTATCACAATATCTCAAATTGAACATGTTTCATTTCAGTGCCATCAACCTATACGCTTGATTATCTCTTTCTTTGACTTCATGAAAATAGAATTTTCCTACAAAACACCATGTCTATGGATTTATTTGGGATATATCATTTTCATCAAAGGGCCTAAGATATTAACTTCATTTAATTAATAGAAGGGATAAATCCTTTCTCACATTATTCATTAATGCAATATTACTTGTGATGCACCCAATGCACCCAACCTCTCCATGGACATCTGACTTCATGGTTTTCATCAATACATCAAAGTATGCGACTCATAATATTAATTAATAATAATCTTAAATTCTAAGGGCCAATACATAGGTCCACATATAGAAACATCCAATGACACGTATAAATGTGGATTTCGTACTGGCTGGACCCATCCTCATAATATCATACCAGATATTACTAAGGGAATAAACCATGATAAGGTGCATCAAAGTCATATGAGTCTCCACCCTTGATATCCTGTATCATTTGTGTCCCTCAAATGATATCATCCTATTATAGAACATATTTTCAAGAATAGTGTCCAACACTTCCAGGTTCTTATCATAGTGGGGAACTACGATGACCTTTTAGTGAAATAGCTATTCTTAGGACATTATCGGAAACTATGTCACACATAATAACAATCTTGATGTGATAAGTAGTTTATTAATATTCAAAACAATGAATACATGTTTATCATAAAGTACATAGAATTTGGTTTAGGTATCACGACCCATCCCATAGGGGCCTGTGCCATGACTACCGCAATCCCACCTCTGATAGGCCTATGGACGATGACTAGTACTGAGTAGGAATTTCCCACAAATGGAAGGAATTATCCTAAAGTACATTTACACACACAAATATTCAAGCAACACAATTCTTAAATGTAAAACAACTAAAAGAATTCATGCATAAAACTAATATCCCACAACCAGAGTACAATAGGAAGTAAAGGAAAATTAAACAGGTACAAATACAATCCCACCACCAAGAGTCTATACACAAGTCCAACTAAAACTGTAAAGAGTCCAACCTTCTCCAATGGTGAGGACTATGTCAAAGGTATGCTCTTAGAAAAACACCATAGTCTGCCCAGCTCCAGTTATGATCCACTAGCTCCCGATCCTCCTAGGACGTTGTTAAAAGGGACACCATATTCCCAAGACACAACATGTGTGGGAAAATCCCACACATGGGTGAGTATAATAATACTCAGTAGGACCCCCCGGAAACATTAAACATGATTCACTAAGTAGTCATCTCAATAAAAAATGTAACAATCTATGTATAGCATATGTAAAGAGAGAAATATAAACTCAGATATACTCAAGAGAGACTCCATGCCATTATGTGGTCATAATCAAATGCCAACTATATGATTATGCTCGAAGCAATGCTCGTTTAAGGAGAACTCACTCCTCAAGCCATGATATCATTGAAAACACTCGATGAAGAGGTATAAATCATTTAGGCCCCACTCAAAGAGAATGTACTGGTCTGAGAAGACTACGATACACAGAGAGGGGGTCACACCCAAAACCATTGGGGGACCCAACAAACCCCATCTAGATCAAACCGCTATATAGGGGATCATATGAAAATGATTCCACAAACCCTACTGATATGGACCTCTAGATAGAGGATCAATGACCTGTTCAAGTAGGTCATTATAATTCCAAAAACTCCACTAGAGATGATAGAGGATCACACTCTAGTCTCGCAGAGGGACACCAAAAATCTATCTGAGACTCGACCTCTAGAGGGCATTACGATATAGTGACGTGGATGTAATGCTGCACTATACCCTCATGGAAAGGACAAAGGGAACACACTCCACCTATACTAGTCCAAACTATGAAAAAGAAGAGACTCAAATTTAAATAAGGAACCCAAAATTTATCTTGGGTTGACCTTCCTAAAGTTAGGGTCAGACTGCTGCTGAAGACACCCTGTTTGGATGCTCCATTTAAGAGTTTTGACCATTTGAACGAAGCTACTTACAGACTTGATGGGGCCTACAGACCGACTGTGTGGACCAGCTACCTATGGACTAACCACCGTGGCTAGTCTACCTTATGTGCAGACTGACCACTACAGTTGACCACCCAAGGATCGACTATGTGGTCACTATGCCAACGATATCTCAAACTACCAAAACTGCATGGTCGACCGTCACGGTCGACCACAATGGTGCTCCACCCCAATTGCCCTGGATCCAACCTGGGTCCATCTCATTTGACCCGAACCACCTATTTTAACCATCTTACCAACCTAGCTCGACCCATAATCCCACTCCACGTGCGCCACCAATCCTGCATCCAACATCATGCTCCTGCGTCTGACACAACCTCTCACACGGTCGACCACTATGTTCACCTTTGCTGGACCAACTGTCTCCCCACGGCTCCACCACCATCGGCCGCACCCGGGCTGCCACCATGCACCAACACTAGTTGCTAGCACCACTACCATGTGCTAGTGGTACCTTCTGTGGACCACCGTTCCTCCTTCGATTCCTGAAATATGAAATGTTCATAGATCCGAGCTCATTGGTTCCTGATCTACACTGATCCATCCTCAATTTTTGATTATCCTCAAATCTGGGGGTTTTATAAAGTTCTGAACCACCTGAAAACATTGATCTGGGACCATAGGGATCCAACCGACATATAACACGAACAAGGAGGGATAAAGGTACAATAAAGAAGTTTTATCATTTGTTGGAAAAGAGTTCTTGACCAACGATTAAGAACAGGGGATTTGGGTTAGAAACCCAGATCAAATAAATCTTTGAAACCTACAAAATAATACCATCCCACAAATATGACATATCCATAGGCTAATATGTTCATGGATTATTCCACATTCATTATAGGAATCAAGAACATGGAATAATGGATTAAATTAAAATCCCGACCTTGATTTGGATCAATCGTTGATGAGGAACAAAGCTGCTTCACATTTTTTAGCAAGATCTATCGATCCTATCTCACACCGATCATCGATCTCGGATTTTCAAATCTATCATTGACATTGTCCACCCATGGGGTATCCTCTAATGATCCAATGGAACTCATCAAATCCAAAGGGTTATACAGATAACCCTGTGAATTTTCCATAAGTGTATACATAAAGAGAGAATTAGGTCGCTGCATCAAAATAATTTTTATTAAATTATTTTATTCCTTTTAAATCCACAAATATTTTTAGAGACAACCCACACCAACTAATTTTAGGTCACACATATGGTAAATCTATTATTATGAACTCAACAGTGCCCTCATATTTTTGATACAAGCACCCTTTATGAGTTATTCCACTTTTTCATGAAAACCAGTTGTGCATTCTATTAAATATTTTAATATTTTTCAAACATGGTTTTCAGGTACACTAGGCCTCACATTCGCATGATGTCTCAACACCGGGTCTCAAAAACAGTCCGTATAATATCTAAAAATAATACATGGAAAATACAAGACATTACATTCTCCCCACCTTGGGGCTCTACGTCCCTAAAAAGGAAAAAACAAGGGCTACTCAAACTAATGGGGGTCCCAAGCATGAATCTAAGCCTCCCACTCCCATGCGCTCTCTTGGAGATTCCCATGCATCTACCAGATGCACAAAAAAGGAATCATTCACCCCAAAAGGATCCTATCATGCTGATCCTTGATCTCCATTGGGTACTCCACAAAATTTTCTCCAAACTCAATGTCCAGCTCACTCTAATCGATAATGTGCGATGGGTCATGAACATACCTCCTCAGCTGTGACTTGTGGAAGACATCATATACCCAGTCTAACTATAGAGGTAGAGCATTGTGTGATTGAGTCACCAAAATACACAATCTCCCCATAAATCCCAGATGAAGACTCACAGAAAGGACTACCATCTGGTTGGTAGGAATCCTCATAAGGTGAAAAACACAGGTGACTATATCTATCCAATCCTAAACTATCTAGGGTTATAGCTCACCTAGAAACCTATGAGTTCGCTACCTTTGAAACTCATGCAACACACTTAACCTCTATGTATCCTCAGCTGGTGGTGCTGGTAGTAGCTACTGCCCGATGGGTGGTGGTATAACTGGTAGACCACCTGTAGGTTCTATCTCTGGTACATGACCCTGTATCGATGCCTCTTTACTAGGCGGATCATCCTTGTTATCACGCAGTGGGATCCTAGATGGCTGTCTATGTGGATTCATCCTGAAGTAAAATAAGATATACCACGATCAAAGGAGTATATCTAGGGAAATGACTCAAGAAGGACATGGAAGAAATAACCATTCCTATATGATTCATGTACAATTTTTTTCCTACAACTAGTGTTATTGTGTATCGAGTTGAAATGTAGGTGATCAATGTCTTGGTGTATGGATACGTTGGTCACAGCACCAACACTAGAGTCCCTAGACTGAAAGATGAACTGAAAACACTTAAAACTATTTCCCAAACCAACCTAACAAAATTCCTGTCTTAGAGTATAACTGAACTCCTTTAATACCACTATTTTATGACCTATCCTAGAGGGTCTCATGTTGTGACTACCCCAAGACCGCCTCTAATAGTCTATAGGATGACGACTATCACTGAGTAGGAATTTCCCACAAATGAGAGGTATTAGCCTAAAGTACCTGTACTCACACACATCTCCAACTAACACAATGTTGAAATGTAAAACAACTAAAAGAATACATTAATACAACTAAGATCCCACAACTAGATTACAACAAGAAGTAAAGGGAAAGTAAACATGGCCAAATAGAATCCCACCACAAAGAGTCTGTACACAAGTCCAACTGAAACTATAAAGAGTCCAACCTTCTATAAGGGTGAAGACTACATCAAAGGTATTCTCCTGAAAAAAAACCTCAGTCTTCCCAGCTCCAGCTATGCTATACTCACTCCTAGTCCTCCTAGGACACCATAAAAAGGTCCATTTTCGTCACAAGACATGACACGTGTGGGAAAAATCCATGCAAGGGTGAGTATAACAATACTCAGTAAGAAACACCAAAATCACTAAAAACGAAGAACCAATTAGTCATCTCAATAGAATATGTAACAATATATGTATAACAGATTCCAAGAGATAAATATAAACCTAAATATACTCAAGATAGACTCCACACCATCAGACAATCATAACCAACTTTCAACTATATGATTCTACCCGAAGCAACGTTCGTTCTGGGAGAACTCACTCCTCGAGCCATGATACAATGGGAGACACTCAATGAAGAGGTCTAGCTCATTTGGGACCTTCCCAAAGAGAACATATTAGTCTGAGAAGACTATGATACATGAGAGGGGGTCATGCCTAGAATCATTGGGGGACACCAAAAACCCAATCTGGATCAAATCACTACATAGGGGATCGTATTCCAATGATTCAACAAACCTTACCGATATGACCTGCTACATGGAGGATCAATTACCTTCTCAAGGAGGTCACTTCAATTCCAAAAACTCCACTAGGGATTATAGAGGATCACACTATAGTATCACGAAGGTAAAACACAACTCTATCTGAGACTCTGCCTCTAGAGGCGATTACAATCTAGTGATATAGATGTAATGTTGCATTGTACCCTCAAGGAAAGGACCAAGGGAATTCACTCAACCTATAATGATCTATACTTGAAAAAATAAGAGTCTAAAATCCAAAAAACAATACCCAAAATTTGTCTTGGGTCAACCATCTTAAAGTCAGGGTCACGCTGCCACTGATGACATGCTATTTGGATGCTCCGTTTAGGAGTTACGACCGTTTGAATGAAGCTACCCACAGACCTTCCAGGGCCTGTGGACCGACGGTCACGGTCAGTACACCTATCGTCATAGTCATTACATTGACTGTGAAGACTAGTTTCCCTTGGACTAACTTCTGTGGTCATTCCACCAACCACATAGACTGATTGCTACAGTTGACCACTTGTGTGGACTGACCATGCAGTTGCTGCGCCCACGACAGTTCGAGCTATATAGCTCCACGGTTTACCATTGCAATCAACCACAATGGGGCTCCACCCCAGGTACCCCAGATTTGACCCAGGTCTGACCTGGGTCTGTCTCATCTGACCTAGCCCATCAGCCTAACTCGACCCACCAATCTAACCTTGTCCACCGGCCTGCTCCACATTCACAGCCGCTTCTGCATCCGCCACCATGCTCTCTTGTTTGGGGCCATGTGTTACACATTCAGTTGCTGAGTCTACCTATACTAGCCCTGATATCTCCCTATAGATCCAACTCCACTGGCCACACACAACTCTTTTTCCCGCACGTGGACTGCCGCTGTACGTTTCCACTTACCACCGACATCACTGAAACGTGTAGTTGTCCCTTATGCAGATCACCACACCTCCTCTGATGCCCTAAATTTTAAATGATCATAGATCCGAGCTCATTGGGTCCCTATCTACACTGATCCAGTCTTGGTTGTCAATTTTCCTCATATCTGGGGGTCCGAACGAGTTCAGAAACACCCATCAATTTCGAGATGGGACCATGGGGATACAATGGGTAAAGAACATGAGAAATGAGGGATAAAGTCATAAGAACAAAGGTTTATCATCATTAGCCAAGTGTTCTAGTCCAACGATCAAGAATGGGGGATTTGGATTAGAAAACCATATCAAATAAATCCTGTTAAACCCCAAAAATATTCCCTTCCGAAAAATATGATCAATCAGTGGGATAATCTATTTGTGGATTAGTCCATTTTCACCGTAGGAATCAATAATGTGGAAGAAAAGAATAAATTGAAAGCTATACCTAGATTTGGTTCGATTATTGACAAAGAACGAAGCTGCATCACATTCTTTGGAGAGATCCCCCAATCATATCTTGCACCGATCATCGATCTATGATTTTAAAGTCCATCATTGACATCATCTTCCCACAGGTTCTCCTCCAATTATCCAATGGAACTCATCAAATTCATAGGGTTATGTGGATAACCCTATGAATTTTACATAAATGTATAGTTAAATAGAGAATTCGGTGACTACATTAAAATAAATTTTATTAAATTATTTTATTCCTTTTATGTTCGCATTTGTTTTATAGAAGACCCACACCGACCAATGTTAGGTCATTCCTAGGGTGAAGACCTTATTATGAACTCAACAGTACTCTCATATTTTTGATCCAGACACCCATTTAGAAGTTATTTTACTTTTTTAGGAAAACTGCACAAGTGTGCTATTAAATATTTTAATATTTTTCAAACAGCTATTATGGGAACACCGGTCCTTGGAATCACACGACATATTAGTGCCTAGTCTTAAAAATAATCCATATAATATTTAAAAATACTACATGGAATATCTAAGATTTTACACTAGGGAAAAAAATGCAACAGACTCCCACTTGAACTAAATCCAACTACTAACAACCTTTAGTTTTCTAGCTATCACATGATACTCATACTTCTACTAAGATAGGCATTAAGTCATGGGGTCTTCCAAATTATCTTCCATGGGTACTATTATCACATCAACTTCACCCATATGATAGAAATACCTCAATAGGTGATACTTCAGGAGTATATTCTTTGTCTGTTGGTGTGACCTTGGCTCTTTTTCAAGAGTCACCGCTACAGTATTATCAAAATACATTGTGACGGGGTATTTAAAACTAGGTTCCACATCAATATCTTGGATAAATTTCCAAATCCAAATGGATTACATGGATACATCATAATCTTCTATATACTCATACTCCACTATATAATCAGTGACAACTAGATGATTTGAACTCTTCCAGCTCACTGATCCTCCATTGAGACAAAAGAACTTATCCTGACTGTGACTTCAGATGATTTTGATCTGTCTGAAAACTAGCATCAGTATAACCCCTAATTACTAGCTCCTCATCTCCTCCACACATCAGCAAAATATCCTTAGTTATTCTCCGATACTTAAGGATAACCTTAAAAATAGTCCAATGTTATTATCCTAGATATGTTTGATATCTTCTTACCATGCTCAATGTATAGGAAACATCAAGTTTAGTACATAAAATTTCATACACGATTGATCCTATCACCAAATAATATAGGATATTACTCATTTTAACTTTCTCTTGTTGTGTCTAAGGACAAATTTTCTTATAAATATATAAACCATGCAACATTGGAACCAATGGTAACATCCCAGTTCCGGAAACCACCTAGGGGCGCCCCGTACCCAGTTGGTCACATGGCCTCAAGCGCATTTCCCCAAACGCCAGAGGCTGCTGACTAGGAGCGAGGGCCTTGGGTGTGATAGTGGGAAAACTATGCCCTCATTGAAAGAGTACACATCAGAAGTAAATAAACATGCAATAACAGAAGCAGTAAATATCCAACAACAATAAACAACAGAAGAATAAAATAATAAACAACTAGAGCACACATGTATATATGAAATTATGCACGATACATATATATAGGAAAGCATCCAAACAAGTCACAATATTGAATACAATGCTAAGACAAATTACAAAGAAAAGTAAACATATAAGCAACTCCTCAGCATCCCAAGCCTCGTCTTGGTCCCATGCTCTCCTGCTCCAAAGCAATCAAGTACCAGAAGCCAAAGGGCGCTTTCTCTTGTCTACACCTGCAACAACATAGTCTGTTTGGGCCCAAAAGCATGACCCAAACAGGGTGTGAGACTAAATCCCCGTAGGCAACCACCCAAAGATCTGTGCCTAATAGTCAGTGAGTATATGGCAGGTAATAGTACAGTAAGCAGTAAACAGTAATAGTAAATAGCAGGTAGTAAACAGTGAACAGTAACAGGATGATATACAATAGTAATCAATCCACAGAACAACAAGAAGCAAAGAAGCAAACAACTAACCATAATAGGAACCCCTCTGGTACTATCCAAGAAACACCAACAACCCTATGGGCAGTGCACTCAGCCTAACCCCTCTAGTTTGGTCATACGAATTTATAAGACTCTCTGGGAAAGCTCACTCGGTCAATTTCCCTTATAGTCTAGGGTAGTCAGGGACTCTCTGAGGAAGATCATCCGGTCTAACCTTCTTGGCCCCAAGGTCTAGAAACTCTTTGAGGAAGCTCGATCGGTAAATTCCTCCTATAGTCTTAGGTATACACAGACTCTCTAAGGAAGCTCGCTCGGTCAATTTCTTCTCTAGCCTGGAAAAGTTTTAAAGAAATTCAAACAAGTAAAGACTCTCTGAGGAAGCTCACTCAATCTACCCTCATTTAGTCTATAATATCCAAGACTCTCTGGGAAGCTCACTCAGTCTATCCCCCATAGTCTATAATGTCCAAGACTCTCTGAGGAAGATCACTCAGTCTATCCCTTATAGTCTATAGCACCGGGTTCTCACAGTCCCGTGCCAGTCATTACATATTAATGCTATAAGGCCAAAGTACACCTATAAAGTTACTTGGCTAAACAGTCTACAGAGAAACAAGCATGTCAAGATGGAAACATGTATAACTACTAAAGGCTAACAATACCCAAAGGTCGTAACAAGAACAAGGCATGGGAAAAACATCCAAGCACAACAATTATCATCAAACATGGTCAAATTACCTCTACACAGGCATACAATCAAGCCAATAAAATAACAGGGACAAAACAGTAAACATGCAATACCCCGTTCACGGGTATTGGTGGAATATGCACATAAAACTCAAAGACTACTAAAGGTAAGGCACAAACCACCTACCTCGATCCTAGGAGATCAATATACTTGAACCATGAGGCTTTATTCTCCTCAGAACGGCGTAGATCGCTATGATTCCAATGCAATCGACGACGATCGATTTGGAGAAATGACAGAGGCTCAGGAATTTGGAGAAGTTTCGTGGCCGTACATGTCACTCTCAGTCTAAGGCAATGGAGAAGAAGACAGATCTGTCAATTAGGCGCGACCTCGATCCGTTTAATGAAAAAAATAAAATACACGGCGTGTACTTCTTGAGTACACAGCGTGTACTCTACTTTTCCATAATCCACTTTAAGCAACCTCCTCAACACCCCTACACACTGTGTGTGTGGCCCGGACATGGAGAGCACATGGCCTGGCGTGGCAAGGGAGTACACAGTGTGTACTCATAAAGTACATGGCCTGTACTTCAAAAATTTCCAGAAACTCCTCTTTTCTTAAAAACTCTAGAAAAATGAAAAACATACCTGAAACGAAGATCTGAGTTCTTACAAACTTCCCCCCTTAAAGAAATTCATCCCCAAATTTCTCTAGCGAGGCGTAGAAGAAGAAACCCCAAAAAGCTCCAGCCACTACGATTGTACATCGGCCTCCATCTCCCAAGTCTCATCCTGTACTCGCCCGTGCTGCCATAGAACCCGTACTAGAGGAACATACCAGCCTCGGATAACCTTCGTACTGCAATCGACAATCCTAATAGGATGCTACTCAAATGATGCATCCGCTTCTAGCTCAACCTCCTCGAGATGAAAGACATGAGACGGGTCTGAAAAGTAATGTCAGAGCTGAGAAACGTGGAAGACGTCATGCATAGCCCGGTACCTCTGAGGTAGCTGTAACTGATAGGCAACCGGCCCAACTCTCTCCATAACCTCAAACGACCTGACGTACTGTGGTGAAATCTTACCCTATCTTTGAATCCTCTTATGTCCCAACCTCAGTTCAACATTCAGGAAAACCTAATCCCCGACCTCAAACTCCAGAGGTCATCTCTGCTGATCAGCATAAGACTTCTGTCGAGACTGTATTGTAACCATCCTCTTCCGAATCAACTCTATATGCTCTAAGGTCTCCTGAACAAGATGAGGTCCCAGCAATGCTTCCTCTCCTACCTCCAGCCAACATAAAGGTGGTCGGCATGGCCTACGGTACAACGCCTCATAAGGTTCCATCTGAATAGTTGCCTGAAAATTGTTGTTATAGGCAAACTCCACAAGAGGTATATGCTTCTCCCAAGAACTGACAAATTCTAGAATTCAAGCTCAGAGCATATCCTCAAGCACCTGGATCGTATGCTCAGACTGACCATCTATCTGGGGATGGTAAGCTGTACTCAAAAGTACCTGTGTACCCAAATCCTTCTGAAGTCCCTTCCAGAACCAAAAAGTAAAACGTACATCCCTATCTGAAGTAATGGAGTGTGGAACTCCATGTAGACGTACAATCTCTCGGATGTACAACTGTCCTAGCTCATCAACACTAAAGGTCTCCTTGACCAGTAAGAAGTGATCAACCTTCGTAATCCTATCGGCAACAACCCAAACAGCATCGCTCCTTCGAGGTGACCTCGGTAACCCGGTCATGAAGTCCATCGCGACATCGTTCCACTTCCACTTGGGAATGGGTAATTGCTGTAAAAGCCATGCTGGTCGTTGATGCTCTGATTTCACCTACTGACAAGTAGAAAATCTCATGAAAAAACCAGAAACATCTCTCTTCATACCTGGCCACCAGTACTGGCGGTGTAGATCATGATACATCTTGGTGACGCCAGGATGAACTGCCCAAACTGAAGAATGAAAATCCTGCATCAGTTCCTCGCATATGTCTTCCAGTACCCATACACATCCCTAGAAATGCAATATCTCATCCTCACCCACTGTCCATCCCAGAAGAGGGTCCTCTCCTGACACACTCTCCCGGAGGACTAGGCCTTCAGAGTCTGATAGCTGCCTCATCCATACGCGATCGAGAAGAGTTGAGGTAATAGCTACAGAAGAAAGAAAAGTCTGTCCCTTCCTATTGTGCACCTCCAAGTGAATCTTAAAGAACAGATCAATAAGCTGTCACTCACAGCTGGCCTTCTGAACTGCCTGAATCTGAGTTCTCCTACTCAACGCATCAGCCACTGCGTTGCGCTTTCCCGGCCTATAGGCGAGCTCGAAGTCGAAGGACTGAAGATACTCGACCCACCTACGCTGTCTCAGGTTCAGATCACGATGAGTGAAGATGTACTTTAGACTCTTGTGGTTGGTGAAAACCACAAAGTGTTCTCCCAGAAGGTAATGTATCCAACTGCGTAAGGCATGAACAACAGCTGCCAACTCCAGATCGTGCGTCGGGTAGTTTCTCTCATGTGGCCTCAACTGTCGAGACCCGTACGCAATGACTCCTTCTCCCTGCATAAGCACAGCTACTAGCCCGATACCTGAAGCATCACAGTAAACAGTATATCCCTTTACTGTCTCTGGCAAGACTATTATCGGTGCTGACGTCAACCTCCCCTTCAAATCCTGAAAGGTTGTCTCACAAGAATCTGACCATAAAAACTTTCCCCCCTTCTTGGTCAGACCTGTTAGCAGTGCTGCTAGACGTGAAAAATCCTATATGAAATGCCTGTAGTATCCAACCAGCCTTAGGAAGCTCCACACCTCAAATACAATCTTCAGCTTCTCCCAGGAAACTACAGCTCTCACTTTCTTTGGGTCCACTGACACTCCCGTCTCTGAGATAACGTGACCCAATAAGTGAATCTGATCCATCCAAAAGTGGTATTTCGAGAGCTTAGAATATAACTGATTCTCCCTCAGTGTACTCAGAATGATATCAAGATGTGTGGCATGGTCGTGTCGATTGTGAGAGTACCCCAAGATGTCGTCCATGAAAACCACCAAAAAGGAATCTACGTACGGATGGAATACTTGGTTCATCAGTGCCATGAAAACTGCAGGCGCATTCGTAAGATAGAATGGCATGGCCATATACTCATATAGACCATACATAGTCCTGAAGGATGTAAGAGGTATATCTGATGTTCAAACGCACAACTAATGATAACCAGACCTGAAATAGATATTTGAGAACACCCGGGCTCCTCGAAGCTGATCAAAGAGGTCATCGATCCTCAAAAAGGGATATCGGTTCTTTACCGTCAACTGGTTCAACTTCCGATAATCCACGTAAAGAAGAAGGGTGCTGTCTGTCTTCTTTGCAAATAGGACAGGAGAAACCCAAGGAGAAGTACTGGGTCAGATGAAACCCTTTGCATGTAACTCCTCCAACTGCTTCTTGAGCTCCTACAACTTAGGTGTAGCCATCCTATAAGGAGGAATGGACACCGGTGCCACTCCTGGCACAAGCTCAATCGAGAATTCTACCTCACGCTCCGTAGGTAAACCTAAAAAGTCCTCTGGAAAGACATCCCTAAAATGATCCACCACTAGAGGAAAGTCTAACTGTGAAGTCCCCTAGTCATCCAGATAATGACTGGCAATATGGGCTGTAAATCCTCATAGACCATGATGCTCTGGTCCAGCTCTACCCGCCTGGACATCCCAATCGCCTCTATGAATAAAAGATCCACCCTCTAGTGATGTGAAACTCACCCTACGACGATAGTAATTGATGAATTCCTAGAAGGGAACCAACCAATCCATCATAAGAACGATGTCATAGCCCATCATCTCTAGGACATAGAGGTCCCAAAAGAAAAGACACCCTACAACCTCAAGAGGGAACTCTCTACACTGATGTATGCTAGATGTCCTCGTTCCCAATAGCGTGTCAGGAGTCAACAAGTTGGTAGATGAAATGATACAGAGCCCAAGGTTCTCCACAACAACAACAGAGATAAAAATATGCGAAGCACCAGTATCGAAAAGGGATGAAGATAAAACTGAGGCTACTAAGATTATACCTCGAACTGTAGAAGGGCCGGTATCCTGCTCTTGATGGGTATTCTCCACATCGAAAGTCTGGCCTGTACCACGGCCCTGCGCCCCTGGATGACCACTCTGAGCTGATCCACTCTACTGTCACTGGTAACCTGGTGACTGACCACCACAGTCGCAACCTCCACCTCGGCCTGAACGCCCGGAAGAACTCCAGTTCCCAGACTGGTGAGAAACTGGTGACACATCTCCTAAAATCGGTGTCATAGAAGAACCCCTACCACTAATTGAAGGTGAAAAGATCTGACAAAAATGCTGAAGATGGCCCATCTTGCCGCAATATTGGAACTCCATTGGGTCCCTCTGGCACTGAGGCCTAGTATGCCCACTCCTTCCACACTGGTAGCATATAAACTGGCTACCCAAAGATACATCCCGCCTACTCTGATCTCCTCGAGAAGACTCTCTGCTATGCTTCCTACTGTCCGTAGGAGGAACAATAGCTCTGGATGTCAAACCGCTCTGGCTCAATACTCTAGAATCCCTCAGATTGCACTCAGTAATCAGCGCCTGGTTGACGATAGAGGAGATCGAGGTCAACCGGAAGATATTCACCTGAGAACGGATCTCTTGCCTGAGACCGTCCTCGAAATTCCTAGTAGGGAACAACTCATCACCTACTGGGATCAGCATGAAGCGCTGTAACTCGGTAAAACGGGATGAGTAATCCATAATAGAAAGAGTACCCTGCCATAGACTCATAAACTCCCAGGCTCGGTCGACCCTCAAGGTCTCTGGGTAAAAGTAGTCATAGAAGGTGCGCCAAAACTCATCCCAAGTCATACTCTGCTGGCGCCCTGACTGTGAGATCACCTCCCACCACCTCTTTGCGGTGTCTCGGAGCATATAGGTGGCCATATTTACCCTTTTCTCTGAGGGTATCTCCAAATGCTCAAATATTGTTAGTGTAGCCTCTATCCACGTCTCTAAATCATGGGGTCCTCCATCCCCTAAGAAAGTAGAAGGATGCTGCTGTTGAAATACCCGCGTCAATTTGGCCATCGACGGGGTAGGAGGTGGAACTCCCTGAAAAGTCTACATCATCCTCAGGAAAGCCTCCCTGAACTGCGCATCAGCGTCTATGAAGGGTATAACTGCTGGTACCAAGGCTGGAACAGAAGGAGGTCCCTGGTTAGCCATATCTGGTGTCTGATCACTGTCTGGCAACTGACGTACAACTGGAGGACATCTCAGAGGCATAACTCTGAAAGATCAAAATCAAACCTTAGATCAGGATTATCAAAGACTGAGAACACAAGAGTACAAAATGGGAATAGGATAAGGAAACATTCAAGTTTACAAAACACAACTACACGACGTGTATAAAACTACACGGTGTGTTCACTTAAACCATTTACATGGGTGTGTACTCCTGCCACCTCTGGTTGTGTAACACCCCAAACTACACGGCGTGTTGTTCCCACACACGGTGTGTACTTGAAATCTATTCCCCTACCCGAGTCTCTTTACACAGCTAACCCACACAATCCTATTAACCCTAGACTACACGGCGTGTTCACTAAGGACACGGCGTGTACTAGGTAAGGTTTCAGCGACCTATGTTGTTAGTTACACAACCGACTACATGGCGGACCCATACATAGCGTGTTTAGAACAAGCACGGCGTGTATAAAAGAATATAACACCGACCCGTGTTTTTCATGACACAACCAGGTACCTGGAACAAGACTACATGGCGTGTTCTTTACCAACACAACCTGTTCCAATCGAGATTCCCCGACCAGTGTTGTTAGGGACACGGTCGGGTACACAGCTCTATACTACATGGCGTGCACCTACCGTACACGGCTTGTTCCTAAAGACATTTCCTCAACACCGTGTTCCTGCTCACACAGTCAGTGACACAATCTGAAACTACATAGCGTGTAGTCATAAAATACACCCCGTGTATTCTGGGTTTTTCCGGGTAGTAGCTCAGAAACTGCACTGAAGCCCAGAAACATAGAAAACAAGGCATGAGGGTTCCAAATTATGACCCATGAGGGCCCATACCCCCACGAATCAAAGCTTGGCATCCAATACAGTCATATATAAGGAAAACATGTCAATGATTCACCAATTTCCGATTCAAGAGGGCCCATAACACCTCAAGAACCAAAATTTCGTGTTCATTTAAGTAAGGTACAATACAAACAGTCCTTTATCAAACAACAGGGATTCTATCAAAGAATCTATCACAACAGCATACATAATCTACAGAAAGTCTATCACAACAACATGAAATCGCTAATGCACCCTAGATGGCATGAAAATAATGCATGACATATGATTTTGAACAAGTGCCTATATGATGCATGAGATGACATACCCTCATCTCACCGGGTTGTGACAAAAATAGAACCATAATAGCAACAAAAATAACAACATAAGTCATGTGAATCACTCTAGGTGAAATCATATCAACCATAAAATCTCAAAACTAGAAAACTGAAATAAGAGAGGTAGTATGGCTTTTCCCTGTACATGGGTTAGCTACTCCCGGCCACAACTTATTACCAAGTACTGAATCCATCCTATCCCTGGATAAAGGATCCAAACAGTAAATCAAGAGAAAAGAATTCCTCTGATACCACTTTGTAATGTTCCGGTTCCGGAAGCCACCCAGGGGCGCCCCATACTCAGTTGGTCACATGGCCTCAAGCGCATTTCCCCAAATGCCAGAGGCTGTTGACTAGTAGCGAGGGCCTTGGGTGTGATAGTGGGGAAACTATTCCCTCATTGGAAGAGTACACAACGGAAGTAAATAAACATGCAATAGCAGAATCAGTAAATATCCAAAAATAATACACAGCGGAAGACTAAAACAATAAACAACTGGAGCACACATGTATATATGAAATGATGCACGATACATATATCTAGGAAAGCATCCAAACAAGTTATAATGCTGAATACAATACTAAGACAAATTAAAAAGAAAAGTAAACAGATAAGTAACTCCTCAGCATCGCAAGCCTCGGCTTGGTCCCGTTCTCTCCTGCTCCAAAGCAATCAAGTACTAGAAATCGAAGGGCACTTGCCCTTGTCTATAACTGCAACAAAATAGTCTATTTGGGCCCAAAATCATGACCCAAATAGTGTGTGAGACTAAATCCTAGTAGGCATCCACCTGAAGATTTGTTCCTAATAGTGAGTGAGTATATGGCAGGTAATAGTACAGTTAGTAGTAAACAGTAACAGTAAACAATAGCCAGTAAATAGTGAACAATATCAGGATGATATACAATAGTAATCAATCCATAGAACAACAAGCAGCAGAGAATAAAATAGATAACCACAACAGGAACCCCTCTGGTCCTATCCAAGAAACACCAACAACCCTCTAGGCAGTGCACTCAGACTAACCCCTCTGGTTTGGTCATACAAATTTATAAGGCTCTATGGGAAAGCTCACTCGGTCAATTTCCCATATAGTATAGGGTAGTAAGGGACTCTCGGAGGAAGATCACGTAGTCTAACCCTCTTGGAACCAAGGTCTAAAAACTCTCTGAGGAAGTTCGCTCGGTCAATTCCTCCTATAGTCTCAGGTATACACAGACTCTCTAAGGAAGATTGCTCGGTCAATTCCTTCTCTAGCCTGGAAAAGTTTTAAAGAAATTCAAACAAGTAAAGACTCTCCGAGGAAGCTCACTCGGTCTACCCTCCTATATTCTATAATATCCAAGAATCTTTGGGAAGCTCACCTAGTCTATCCCCCGTAGTCTATAAAGTCCAAGACTCTCTGAGGAAGCTCACTTGGTCTATCCCTTATAGTCTATAACACCGGGTTCTCACAGTCCCGTTCCAGTCAGTGCATATTAATTCTATAAGGCCAAAGTACACCTATAGAGCTACTTGGTTAACCAAAGTACACCTATAAAGTTACTTGGCTAAATAGTCTATAGATCAACAAGCATGTCAAGATGGAAACATGTATAACTGCCAAAGGTTAACAAGACCCAAAGATCATAACAAGAACAAGGCATGGTCAAAACATCCAAGCACAGAAATTATCATCAAACATGATTAAATTACCTCTACACAAGAATACAAGAAAGGCAGAAAAAATAGGGACAAAACGGTAAACACGCAATACCCCATTCACGGGTATTGGTGTAATTTGCACATAAAACTCAAATAAATCTAAAGGTAAGGCACAACACACCTACCTCGATCCCAGGAGATCTATATACTTGAACCATGAGGCTTGATTCTCCTCAGAATGATGTAGATTGTTGCGATTCCAATGCAATTGACGACAATCGATTCGGAGAACTGACGGAGGATTGGGAATTCAGAGAAGTTTCATGGCCGTACGAGTCACTCTCGGTCGAAGGCGCTGGAGAAGAAGATAGATCTATCGATTAGGCGTGACCCTGGTCCGTTTAAGGAAAAAAAAGAAAATCCACAGTGTGTACTTCTTGATTACACGACGTGTACTCTACTTTTCTGTTAGGTCCACTAGGCTGAATACCCTGAGAGGGGGGGTGAATCAGGGTATGACTAATTAAAAATTAAAGCCCTTTCTGATCTTGTTTCGCTGTTAAGCAAAACACTCTTCTCTCTCTTTCCTGCTGCACAATATAAACAGAAAGTAAAGAGAGCACAGGACACAACAATTTTACTTGGTTCACCGCTAAGGGCTACGTCCAAGGAGCATACGCCGACAGGTTGCCGGTCGTACCAAGTCCACTAAACTTCACTAGCTGTGGATTACAATGTTCGGGCTAGATCACTTCTATGCCCAGGCTCACTGCCTATACAATGTTTAGGGTCAGCTCACTACTTTCCCAAGGGTCACTCCCTATTTCTCTCTCTCTCGCTCACTGCCGGTGGAGAGGATCACCTTCTTCCTCTTCCTAAGCTCACTGCTCTTGGAAGGAATCCACTCACAGTTTATAGACCTGTAGGTATCTTCATTTTCATGAAGGAATGCATCTTCCTCTGTATGTAGATGCTCTGTTGAAGTCCAATTTTCACTCGTAGATGAATCTCACTTCGCACCGGATGTACCGGGCAACCTCAGTTTTTACGCGCAACCCTTACGGTGTCTTGCGCGCAATTTCTATGATTTGCGCGAAATTCCTTTTTCGCGCAACCTCCAAATATTACGCGCAGCCTAGAAACTGCCTTGCGCGTAATTCACTGCTTTTGCGTGATATCCACTTTTCGCGCAACCTTCCTTTTACGCGCCAACACCAACTTTCTGCGCAGCCTTAGCTTTTCGCGCAACAGCTGACTTTACGCGGAAACTTTAAGTTTACGCGCAACACCCTTTCTAACTTCAATTTCACGCACCAGAGCTCGGGTATTTTCTATGTCTTGAACTCTTCTGAATGGAGGAGGGTCACTTCATATTTATAGGCAAAATCGACCCCGCGCGAAAAACCCTCCTTGAGCGCGTAATCCTCTTTGATCGCGAAATACAAATCTTCCGCGCACAACCATTTTCCGCGCACTGCTCCATAATTTCGCGCACCTCATGCCTTTGCCAGTTTCCGAGCTTCGGACCTCGAAACATCTTTTGCGCGAAATACAATTTCGCGCAACCCGCTGTTTTGCGCGCCACACTTCAAGATTTCGCGCAACCCGCTAATTTTGCGCGCCATGCTTAGTTTTTCCGCGCACCTCTTTCATTTCTCTCTCCTCAACCTTTGCCAAAAACATATCACTCCATTTTCCATTGGCGATTTTCAGGCCCATAAATTTGGCAAACACTGGGAAACGGCGCCACCTTGTACTGCTCTTTTGTACCTACTCCAGATCATCCTTTCCTTTGTCATAGTTCTTTGTCAACATAGAATGTCAACTACTTCTCGGGAACTCAACAATTCTCCATGGAAACCTGATTTGTCAACAAACACAACATAGATGTCTGCTTTGTCAACAAACACAATCACCTCAAAAATGATTCAATGATACCTTGAGGGATTTTTGCCCAACAATCTCCCCCTTTGGGTTTGTTGACAACTCTCCACAACTCTGCTCAGAAATATTTTCTGCACTTTGATGCCTCACTGAGTCTTCTTCCAGCTGCTACCACCATTCGCCTCTTGCGATTATGATAGAGTTCAAGGATTCACTTAACACATACTCTAAGCCCACATGATCAATGATCGACGTGAGAAACAAGAGTAGTATGAAAAGTTCATCAATGAATCACTTCATGTCAGACCCCAATTGTCGATTCCACCCTAATACCAATTCTTAAAATAAAACCAGTTGCTGAACCACACTGATACTAATTGGTGAATTCCTAATTTGTTACCAATTGTTGATAGCTGGACACCGTCTCACACCATTCCAACATCACTGTTCTGCTTTTATCACGATCCTCAGCTGTCGTGATTTCTATGCTTTGAACGATCACTTCTAGCATCGTCAGATTTAAAATTCTCTCCCCCTTTCTCATTACTCCCCCTTTCTGGCTGCTCCACCTGTCAGCTTCTCCCCGTATCAATTATGATTTATCAAATCTCCGCACTGTCTCCCCCTTGAACAATCACAATTTTCTCCCCCATTATCAAACACTTTTCTCCCCCTTTGTCAACGAACCCAAAGGTCACACCTTTGTAGTCTGTAACATAGTAGAGAACACATTAGCACAGTAGGGAAAACACATCATACCTCGGGGAGAGGGGGTGGTGTTCCACATCCACACTATTTCAAGTGCGGGGAATCGACTGAACTCCCAGAGCCAGTCGATGCCTCTCAAAAGCTTCCTTGGGTAAGGCCTTTGTCAGAATGTCTGCAACCTGTAGCTCTGTAGGCACATACTCCAACTTCACGATTCCCTGCTCAACCTTCTCCTTGATGAAATGATACTTGATCTCAATGTGCTTTGTCCTTGAGTGATGGACGAGATTTTTGCTGATATTTATAGCACTTGAGTTATCACACTGGATTCCGATCGAAGACTTCAATTCAACTCCCATATCATCAAGCTGCTGCTTCATCCACAATAACTGTGTGCATGCTTGAGTGGCCGCAATATACTCAGCTTCTGCGGTGCTCAATGAAATGAAATTTTGTTTCTTGCTTAACCAAGAAATACACAATCCACCAAGATAGAATGCACCACCTGACGTTGATTTTCTATCATCTGCTGAACCGGCCCAGTCTGCATCAGTATATCCCAATAACTCTGTCTGAGATTTGTCGTTGTATGTCAAGCCGAAGTCCACCGTGCCCTTGATATACCGAAGTATTCTTTTCACTACAAGCATGTGACTTTCCTTGGAATTACTTTGATATCTCGCTGCTTGGCATGTGGAGAAAACAATATCAGGCCTTGTCGCGGTCAATTACAACAGACTTCCGATAATTTGCCTATATTCTGTGATATTAACTGCCTTGCCATCCTCATCTTTTGATAATCTCATCCGGGTAGCAACCGGAGTTTTCATCTCCTTGGAATTATCCATTCCAAACCTTCTTAGAACCTCCTTGGCATATTTGGATTGGGAAATAAAAGTGCCATTACTTCCTTGTGTCACCTGTAGACCAAGGAAAAACGTTAGCTCTCCAATCATTGACATTTCAAACTCATTTTTCATGAATTCGGAAAACTGTCTGCACTGAGCTTCATCTGATCCGCCAAAAATTATGTCATCGACATACACTAGCACCATCATCCTTTGATTACTGTCATTGCTGAAATAGAGGTTGTAGTCAACTCCTCCACGCTGGAAACCAAGCTTCTTCAAGTACTGATCAAGCCTTGAGTACCATGCCCTTGGTGCTTGTTTCAGCCCATACAATGCCTTCTTCAGCCTGCAAACTTTGTTCTCATTCTCATGAATGAGAAAACCATCTGGCTGCTCAATATACACCTCCTCTTCCAGAACACCATTCAAGAATGCAGATTTGACATCCATCTGGAACACTTTGAACTTCCTTTGCACTGCGATGTCTAGGAATAATCTTATTGTCTCCAGCCTTGCAACCGGTGCAAATGTCTCATCAACATCAATTCCCTCGATCTGGGAGTACCCCTTTCACACTAGACGTGCTTTGTTTCGAATCACTATGCCATCTTCATTCATCTTATTGCGATAGACCCATTTGGTTCCAATGACATTCTTGTCTGCTGGCCTTGAAACAATCTCCCATGTCTGGTTCTTCTCAATTTGATCAAGATCTTCATTCATAGCCTGAAGCCAGTTTTCATCTTCAGCTGCATCGGAAAAACATTTTGGCTCCACCTGAGATAAAAATGATATTTGCTGTAATGATTTCATTCTTCGAGTCTGAACTGGAGCTGTCTGATTACCAATGATATTTTTCCTATCAATTTCAGCTCGATTCTTTGGCTTCTTTGCAGATACAGACTTGACACTTTCTTGTTCATCATCAGAATCTTCTTCTGAGTCAGCCTCTGCCACTTCTACTCCCCCTGTGTTGCTTACCTCATCATCACTTTCATCCAGAAACTGTTCATTGGGTCGTTGAGCAGTCTGTTCATTTTCGACTATAATGACATCATTGCTTTCAACAATTTTTCCCAGCCTCTTGTTAAAGCATTTATATGCTTTGATTTTCCCTGAATAGCCAAGGAATATTCCTTCATCTCCTCGTGCCTCAAACTTCCTATGATGTTCTTTGTTGAGAATGAAACACTTACTTCCAAAGATTCGAAAGTATTTCAACGTTGGCTTCTTTCCGTACCACAGTTCATACGGAGTCTTCCCTTGCTTCGGACATAACAGGGACCTGTTTGAAACATAGACCGATGTCAAAACTGCTTCCTTCCAAAATTTCTCTGGTAGGTCCTTATCAATAAGCATTGTTCTGGCCATGTTGTTGATGATCCGATTTCTCCTTTCAACCACTCCATTCTGTTGGGGAGTTCTTACTGATGAAACTTGATGCCTTATCCCATGTTTCTCGAGATAGTTTACAACCTGACTGTTTGTAAATTCTGTACCGTTATCAGTACGAAACTTCAGAATTTTCTGCCCAAGCATCTTTTCTGATTCCCTCCTGTACTGCTTTATGCAACTGAACACCTCTGTCTTATGGGTAATGATGAATACCCAGGCCATTCTGCTGTAGTCATAAATGAAAATAACATAGTACCTTTTCCCATCTATAGCTCGTGGTGAGATAGGTCCACATACATCAGCATGCACCAATTCGAGCACTCGAGTTGCTTTTTGTTCCTTTGGCCTGTATGTATTTCTGATGATCTTCCCTTGTTGACAAGCATCACATGTATGAGTGCGATCACGTGATAGTTTGGGAAGGTCTCTAGCAGCATCACACTTTACCAGATCTTCCATAGATGGTTGACATAGATGACCAAGTCGCTTATGCCACAGCTGATTTTCTTCTTCTCTGGATAAAAGGCATGAATCTTCTTCCCCACCTACCAGGTAAAGATTCCCCTTTGTTCGTTTTCCCTGAAGAATGGCTATTCCATCTTTTCCTTTAACAATACCCATCTTCTTGGTAAATAGGATAGAGTGCCCAGAGTCACATAATTGACTGACGCTAAGCAAATTATGACTGAGACCCTCTACCACCAAGACATCAGCATGTATCATTTCTTTGCCCCCAAACTTGGCTTTTACTGAGCCAACAATCTTCAGGCCTTCATCATTTCCAAACTTGACAACTCCTTCTTTGTCATATTTTATGCCTGTAACCAGATCCTTATTACCCGTCATGTGGGATGTGCAACCACTGTCAAGGATCCAAACACCAGAACGATCTGATGCTTTAAGGGAAATTTCAGCAACTACGACCTTCTCAGTTTTCTTCTTCCTAGTCCATACCTTTTCTTTCATACTCGGCTTGGATTGAGGCTTCTGTTCTTTCTCAGAGTATGATGGGCCAACTTCATCTTGCAAAACTGCAAATCTGTTCTGAACTTTTAACTCACTTGTCGGTTTACTGATCTGCTGCTTGCGAACATTTTGATTCTGCTTTGGCACATTTTTCTGAATGGTCGGAGTGCAGTACCTTGCCATGTGTCCAAATCCTCTGCACCAAAAACAGTGTCCTTCAAAAAATGTTCTGGAAAACCGTTCTCTGTTTGGCTTCCATCTCTGTTCTTGTTCCCTTCGATATCTTTTGGCTATGGAACACACATACTGTGAATGTCCCATCTTTCCACAACAATAACACCTGATATAAGGTGCATTCCTTCGTGTTACTTCAGCATTACGAGTTTCCCCATTGGATCTCTGAGTATTCCGATCCTGCTTTGTGCTCAAATCCACTTTCAATCTCGGGACAGGTGCTTGCGGTCTAACTTTAACTGCCGCAGATTTTTGTTTCTGATTAAG
The DNA here is from genome assembly GCA_963277665.1 of Viscum album. NCBI lineage: Eukaryota > Viridiplantae > Streptophyta > Magnoliopsida > Santalales > Viscaceae > Viscum > Viscum album. The sequence continues at coordinate 1,834,310,744 of OY728151.1, forward strand.
CCGTGAATCAGCCTTAACATCTGAGTTCAATTGCTGCTTCTTTCCTGCTGAACTACTAGGCTCTTCTTTCTTCTTTTCTGTCTTCGTAACGACCTGATTTCCCAAGAAAGTGTTGGGATTCAAAGGTTTTTCCTGGTCTTTAACTTTTCTCCGCAGACCGACAACTTCCTCTTCAAGCTCTTCAATACGCTTGACGTGATCTTTCACTTTTCGACTCAAGCAATCGATCTCCCTTTTCTGCTCTTCAATCTTGAGCTTATGCTCATCAACCTTTTCTGTGCGCTCTGGCCTGGAAGACTTAAGATTCTCAATTTCTTTCTCAAGCTCAGACTTCTCTTCTTCTTGTTGTTGCATGTAGAGTTTGGCATCACGTAATATCTTGTTGGCTTTCTTTGTTTTTGCTCTCCAAACATCTATCTCTTCAAGAGATGCTTCTAATTCAGCTTCCATGTCAACTCTCCCTTCAATTTCTTCTTCTTCTTCATCAGTTTCGGTTTCTTTCTTTTCTAGAGCACTACTAGCAACAACCACCATCGCATTTTGACCATGATCTTTGCAGTTTTCTATCTCTTCAACTTCTTCACCCTCAGACTCAGCTGAACTGTCAATTTCTTGGGAAAGAAGATTCTTCTTCTTAAAAAAATTTCTCTTGAACTGCTTCTTCCCTTTCACATAGGCTGAAGATTTTTTCATGGGAATCTCAACTTCATCTTCATCGCTTTCTTCTTGAAACTTTTTGGGACATCTTGCAGCAAGATGACCAACCTTTCCGCACCGGAAGCATGCTAGTGGAAGTTTCCCTTTAAACTTTCCTTTTCCTCTTTGTAGATTTGAAGAAAGGAACGACATCACCTCATCTGACTCTTCTTCCTCCTGAGAATCTTCAATAGTGAGTCTATTCATGGCCTTGAATGCCACCTCTTTGGATTTCCCCTTTTCCACAACATCGTTGTCATCATTTCTCATTTCATATGCAACAAGAGTGCTGTGTAGGTTATCCAATGTTAGCTCTTTCGGATCTTTATCTTCCAACACAGAAACTTTCGGATTGAACCGAGGTGGAAGCTTTCTCAAGATGCGCTTTACGATTTTAATGTCTTCGATAATTTCTCCAAGACCCCGCATGTCTTCTACCACAGAATTTACCCTGTCAAAGAATGCATCAACAGACTCATTCGGGTTCATTCTGAGATCTTCATACTTGTTCCACAACACTTGCAGCTTTGCCTCTCTGACTTTTGTATCCCTTTCAAAAATATTCAAAAGCTTTTCCCACATGGCATGTGACGTTTTTCATGACATCACCTTTGTATAAATGGGATTAGAGAGGGCTCCCCCTAAGGCGTTGATTGCTTTGGAATCAGCATCCAACTCTTTGTGCTCAGCTTCTGATAATGCACCACTAGTAATATCAGCTGTGATACCATGCATAGCTGCTGAAAAAACATCCATTCCCAAAGATCGGAAATAGTGTTTCATTCGATTCTTCCATATCTGAAAATTACATCCGTCGAAGATCGGAATCCCTCTATGATTAGTGACCTCCATTGAGAGAAGACCAACTGTTAACCTCGCTCTGATACCACTTGTTAGGTCCACTAGGCTGAATACCCTGAGAGGGGGGGGGGGGGTTGAATCAGGGTATGACTAATTAAAAATTAAAGCCCTTTCTGATCTTGTTTCACTGTTAAGCAAAACACTCTTCTCTCTCTTTCCTGCTGCACAATATAAACAGAAAGTAAAGCGAGCACAGGACACAACAATTTTACTTGGTTCACCGCTAAGGGCTACGTCCAAGGAGCATACGCCGACAGGTTTCCGGTCGTACCAAGTCCACTAAACTTCACTAGCTGTGGATTACAATGTTCGGGCTAGATCACTTCTATGCCCAGGCTCACTGCCTATACAATGTTTAGGGTCAGCTCACTGCTTTCCCAAGGGTCACTCCCTGTTTCTCTCTCTCTGGCTCACTGCCGGTGGAGAGGATCACCTTCTTCCTCTTCCTAAGCTCACTGCTCTTGGAAGGAATCCACTCACAGTTTATAGACCTGTAGGTCTCTTCATTTTCATGAAGGAATGCATATTCCTCTGTATGTAGATGCTCTGTTGAAGTCCAATTTTCACCTGTAGATGAATCTCATTTCGCACCGGATGTACCGGGCAACCTCAGTTTTTATGCGCAACCCTTACGGTGTCTTGCGCGCAATTTCTATGATTTGCGCGAAATTCCTTTTTCGCACAACCTCCAAATATTACGCGCAGCCTAGAAACTGCCTTGCGTGTAATTCACTGCTTTTGCGCGATATCCACTTTTCGCGAAACCTTCCTTTTACACGCCAACACCAACTTTCTGCGCAGCCTTAGCTTTTCGCGCAACAGCTGACTTTACGCGGAAACTTTAAGTTTACGCGCAACACCCTTTCTAACTTCAATTTCGCGCACCAGAGCTCGGGTATTTTCTATGTCTTGAACTCTTCTGAATGGAGGAGGGTCACTTCATATTTATAGGCAAAATCGACCCCGCGCGAAAAACCCTCCTTGAGCGCGTAATCCGCTTTGATCGCAAAATACAAATCTTCCGCGCACAACCATTTTCCGTGCACTGCTCCATAATTTCGCGCACCTCATGCCTTTGCCAGTTTCCGAGCTTCGGACCTCGAAACATCTTTTGCGCGAAATACAATTTCGCGCAACCCGCTGTTTTGCGCGCCACACTTCAAGATTTCGCGCAACCCGCTAATTTTGCGCGCCATGCTTAGTTTTTCCGCGCACCTCTTTCATTTCTCTCTCCTCAATCTTTGCCAAAAACATATCACTCCATTTTCCATTGGCGATTTTCAGGCCCATAAATTTGGCAAACACTGGGAAACGGCGCCACCTTGTACTACTCTTTTGTACCGCCTCCAGATCGTCCTTTCCTTTGTCATAGTTCTTTGTCAACATAGAATGTCAATAACTTCTCGGGAACTCGACAATTCTCTATGGAAACATGCTTTGTCAACAAACACAACATAGATGTCTGCTTTGTCAACAAACACAATCACCTCAAAAATGCTTCAATGATACCTTGAGGGATTTTTGCCCAACATTTTCCATACTCCACTTTAAGCGGCCTCCTCAACACCCCTACACACTATGTGTGTGGCCCGAACATAGCCAGAACATGGCCTGACGTGGAAAGGGAGTACACGACGTGTACTCATAAAGTACACAGCGTGTACTTCAAAAATTTCCAGAAACTCATCTTTTCTCAAAAACTTCAGAAAAATGAAAAACATACCTCAAATGAAGATCCGGGTTCTTACACCAATCCCCTATTAGATTGTTCCATTCTAAATATTTTTAATATCTAGTAAATATATGTACTTTTACTTAGTATTATAAGCCTCTTGGATATATCATGAATGATATTGATCCCTAGAATATAGGCTGCTTCACCTAAGTCTGTAATGGAGAAACACTTGTTTAACCAGTCCTTAATTGACTGTAAGATTGGTATGTCATTTCCAATAAGTAATATTTCATCAACATGTACTACTAGGATAATGATCGAATTTCCACTAAAACTGTTATAAACACATGACTCACATTATTTATTAATGAAAACAAATTCTTTTATGGATTCATCAAATCAAATTTTCTATGACCTGGATGTTTGCTTCAATCCATTAATGGATCTTTTCAACTTGAAAATCCTTTAGGAATTACCTGGAGTCACAAACCCTTTTGGTTGTATCATACTGACATCTTTATAAAGGCTCCCATTAAGGAATACAGTTTTGACATCCATATTCCAAATCTCATAGTCATGGTAAGCTACTATAATAAGTAAAATTCTAATGGATTTAAATATGGAAATTGGAAAAAAGGTTTCATTGAAATAAATTACCAGATGATATTTAAACCCTTTAACCACCAGCCTTGATTTATAGGTATTTACTTTACCTTCCATGTCTAGTTTCCTCTTGAATACCCATTTTCATCCAATAGGCTTTACATTAACTAACACATCAACCAGAACCCAAACTTGGTTATGATACATAGAATCCATTTCATAATTCATGGATTCTTTCCATCTTGCAACTTATGATATTTATACTACATCATTTTAGGATATAGGTTTATCATTTTCATCCAATAATACGTCACCATCCATGGTGATTAGAAAACCATATCTCTCTGGTTATCTTACCTCTCTTACGCTCCTACACAGTACTTGTGTTTCAGTAACTACTTCTTCCATGGTGATCTATGGAATCTGTTCCTATTATAACTCTTATGTATCTTGAGCATCAACTTCATAGACGTCTATATTTCTCCCCCTATCCTTTCTGATGATATTCTCCCTCTGAAGAAATAAATCTTGTATAGAAATAGTTACTTTATTTTCTGAGGGGTTGTATAGGTAGTATCCTCTTATTTCCTTGGAATACCCTATAAAGATACAATTCATGCCCCTAGGTGATAGTTTGTTGCTCGAGAAGGCCTTAACAAATTCCTCGCAAACCCATATACATTTATGTGGCAAAATGGGTTTCTTTTCACTCCATAGCTTGAAGGGAATTCCATTTTCTGCTTTATTTTCAACTAAGTTTAATATGTATGCCGCAGTTTGTATTGCATATCCTCAAATGGATAATGGAATATCTTAATGAGTCATCATCGACCTTACCATGTCTAACAAGGTACAATTCATCCTTTCACCAACACCATTAGATTGTGCTGTATAAGGTGGGGTGAGTTGAGATAGAATCCCAAACTATCATAAGAAGTTAATGTCCTTTTGGTTAAGATGTTCACCAGCTCAATCCAATTGAAACTTGTTTATCATCTTTCCAAATTGATTCTATAATTCATTTTTGAATTCCTTGAAGTTATAAAAGGAATCATAATTATAAATCATTAAGAAGATATAGTCACATCTACTCAAGTCATCAGTAAAATTTATGAATTAAGAATATCCACCTATAGATTCTATTGTAAATGGTCCACACACATCAGTGTGTACCAATCCTAGAAGCTCTGTAACCCTTTAGCCCTGTCCTCCAAATGGTGGTTTGGTCATTTTCCATTATAAACAAGCATGACATCTATCATGTGGTTTTAGCTTATAAGAGTACAGATAACCATCTTGATAAATCTTTGTCAAATGCTTCTCATTTACATGATCAAGATAGTGATGCCATAACTGGGTGTTATATGAGTCCCGTGAACATGATTTCTTATCGATTGTAAAAACTAGTTTTCATAATTTAATACATAAAACCCATTATTTAAATGTTCCATACCATACCATATGTTGTAATTATAAAATAAAAAACTTTTGTTTAAAAATTTGAAAATAAACCCATTTTTATATAGTCATGATAAAAAAATTATGTTTTTGGTAACTATAGGTACATAATAACAATCTTTCAAAACCAAAATAATTATCATTGGTAATGAGAGGTTCTAGTCACCAATGTACAGAGCAGCTAGCCTCTCACCATTAGAATCTCTCAGATCCACCTCTCCTCTGGAAATCTTTCAGAATGTACTTGGTTCCTACAAGTAGATATAGATGTGATACCCACAAGCTATATACAATACCCAATGTGTAGATATTAAAAGAGTACACTCGATAACAAATGTACCTTTAGCTTCCCCTTTCTTTTGTGTTCAGTTCCTCTTCTAGTGTCCTGACTTGCCACATGAAAAATATAATACCTCTTTTTTCCTTTCCCTGCCTCCAAATTTTCTTCTTCTTAGAAGGATGGCTTTGGGGAGCTTTAGACTATTTATAATTATAGGGCCCCATTTCCTTATTTTTCTTTTTATTATTCACTATAAGGATTGAAGGTTTATCATTCCCTATGTCATTATCCACTTAGAGAATTAAAGTAAGAAGTTATGAAAGACTCTTCTCATTATTGTTTATATTATAATTGATTATAAATCCGGATAAGGTCTTAGGCAGTGATGAAAGTATGAGATCTATATGAAACTATGCTTAGAATTTAATCCCTAAAATTTCCAAGTGTTCAATGTAGTTGATAAGATTGACCACATAAGTCCCAGATAGTGCAGACTCTCCAAGATTAGTTGTGAAAAAATCATTGGAGATCTCATACCTCACTTGTCTTTCCTTCTCTTGATAGAGATCCCGATGGTGATACATAATGCTATAGGCATCCATATCCTCATGTTTCTTAGAAATCTCATTGGAAATGGATGAAAACATGAAGCACTTAACATCTATATTATCATTCATATGTTTCTCATAGAGAGATAATTCTTCATCACTTTATTCATTTCCAGGCGCAATTGGAAAAGGTTCTTCCAGCAAATTCAGTTTCCTTTCATGGCGAAGGATGACATGGAGACACATTTTACATTCTTGGAAATCTGTGCTAGTGAGAAGGTTTTCCTTCTTAAGTATGTATTGAAATAATATGTTTGATTTTATTTTATTATCATTGTTAAAAAATAAGATAATAATAATTTTAGTACTTTATCTGATAAATGTTTTACAAATAAATAAATATTTTATTTATTAGTCTCCCACTATTTCATCGAAACCCAATATCCCTCACCATTGGCTTTAGAATATCCTGTTTCTTGGACATCCTAGTGGAAAGGATCCATATTCCCCTTATCATTACACAAAATTTGTCTGGTCAAGTAACTTGAATAGTTTTAAGTAGGTATTACAAATGCCAACTGTATTAACTCACAGTTCCTTGATTCTATGAGTGGGCTCCCCAGTCATAAAATACTTAAATTGGATTTCCTCAATATTTGCCTCCAAATTTCACAAAGTACTTCTTTGGTAGTCAACCCTTGTTGTGAAGCAAGTTAAGTCATCCCAAAACCACATGTTAGAATTCCCTAATAATTGAAAGCACCCCAACTTTGGATGGTCAAGTACTTTGAGCTATGGTTCAATTTTAACTGAAGTAATGGAAGGTTATGCCAACTAAATATTTTATTGATGGATTCTATACTTTTATGCATAAATTTATAATTATTATATTTATCACATGCTTATTAATATTAAGTGGGTTTAATTAAGTGATTAACCATGTATTAGATAATATTTAACCACATGATAGTTTATTTTAGTTCTATCTTGCATGCATGTTAATTAATTAATTATGTGATTGTGAAAAGACACCCGTAATTAAATAACCATGAAACTAATAGAAATAAAATAATAAAGCGGTATGATCCTGAGCTCCTAGTAGTGGTTATTTTATTTAGTGGTTGACAAACTAACCATTGTACTAGGTGAAAAACACCTTGAACCAATTAAGGTTCATATTGCATCTTTCCACCTATCCACATATGTATATTCTTGGAATGGTTTCATCTCAGCTCTGAACTTGAATCACCTCCACTATATTGGGAGATCCATTTGTTATATATGCCTTTTACTCACACACAGGTGAGGGGAAAAGGGGGTTTACATAAAAGAAATATTGGGCATACATGCCCTACATAATGAAAGGAGAGAAGGCATGTAGGACAAAAATTTAATTTAATAATAAATTAAATGAAACCAATCACATACAAAAGGTTTGGTCTAGATCATGATCATCCACATGCATCCAACGAATTACACATTTAATAAAACTACCATTCAATTCTTAATCATTCTTATTTAAGACAAATAATGTTCGAATCGATTAACTATTATCTTTAATTAATCAATTATTTTATCTTAATTCTCATCATAATTTCCTTGAGACTCTAATCTATTATAATTTTAAACAAATTAAATAAATTCATTTAAAATTAACTATGTACATAAATGTACCTTGGAGGCAATAAAGTGAATACCTGTCCTAATATACCAACATGTATTATACTAGTATACTTGTTTATTCTTTGTGACATATATCATACATGACTTATCACGTACTTTCATTATGTGTACTTCATAGATTATTGCAAGAATTACATGATTTTTTGACCACGTGTTATGCTTAAATGCATGTAGAGTAACAACTTGTAATACAACTCATTCATGATCTACAGATCTAAATATTACTCAAATATTAATTAATCATTTAAAAATTTATATATATTAAAACCTATCACATGGAATTTCCTATCTTTACAACCACACACAAGTACATGTCTCAAGGTTTACATAGTAAAATAAATAAATTGGTATAAGTACACGGTGTGTAGATCTGACCTAAATGACATGTACACCTATCACCATCTATTCGAGACACATTCCTAGGGAATCTATGTGTAATCCATGCCGCAAAAAATTTAGAGTACATGAAATGTCTAATTGGACACATTCCATGTGAACTCTGAGTTACATAGTCACCAGTCAGGTATACCATGTATGGAAGACACAACCCATATATGACTCAAAGGGACTACATGGTGTGTAGATCCGATCTACATGACATGTAATTTGACTGAACATGCACTATTATGTTTTGGTCAACACGTGGCACATTTAAAGCATGTAGTTAATTCATTCGATCTTTAATTAATTTCTGAATTAATTCTGATGCATTGAATACAACTACAAGATGTGTAACTCTGGTTTCACAGCGTGTAGTCCTATGTTGTCCAACTAGAAACCTTGGAACCACTAGATGAGTTCATCGATTTTATTTCATTCATTAAATTAATTATATCAACTAGTTCTATGAGAAATGAAGGAGGAAGAAGTATATATAGAAATTAAAATTAAAATAATGATTAAAATTGAATTGAAAAACTAAATTACAAATGCATAAATCACCAAAGACTATTAAATAATTTTAAATAATTATGTGATTGTTATGTTACCACTTGTAGGTTTCAGGAACTGTAGAAGCATGTGTTGGGAGATTCCCAACTTGGATTTTTATCATAATTGATGATAAATCCAAGATCTATGCAATGATGAACACCGTGACCAACCAAATTGAATCAAATAAATAAAAAATGGATAATTACTCTAGAACTGATAGAGAGGACCATAAAATATTATTTATAATAAATTTAATTAAATAAGAATTATAGTTAAGGAATTATTTCTTCATTGATGAATCTGGTGTCAAATCTACGGTCCACCATCATTGCGTTGTAGAAACCAAGTGCATATTTCCTCTATCAGTGATCCACACATGTTCCATGAATCTCTAGACATTGTCGAAGGAATCTTCAGGTGATTTCATGATAGATCCTTGCTCTATCATCTTCCATATTTTATCTCTTTGATAACCGCTTCCAATGTTTTCTCCTTGATCCGATGGAGGAGAATTTCTCTCTATTATTGGGAGAATTCCTGGAGAAGGGAACTATCTTGGTTTGATAGGTTTCTCCAAATCTGTTGTGCACAACTAAGACAAAATATATTGTCTTAATGAAAAAATCACATTACTGGGTTTATATATTACTAGGGTTAAAATGAAATAATTGTACAAGTGCCCTTAATTATTTATTTAATCCTATAGAAACCTCATATCAAATAATAATAATAATAATATCATTATTTATTGACATGTGCTTAACTTGAGAATTATAATTAAATATTATTTAATAAAATAATATTCAATATTTATTATCTCTCATTGGACCTAAAAACTTGGTCCTCCATTCCCCCATAATATTTATCAAAACTTGAATAATGACAATTTATATATTAAATAAACATCACTGAATTATTCAACAATAAATAAATAAATAATATATTTACTAAATAGAAAATAAATATTTATATGCAATCAAGCATACATGAATAATTATTAAACCACACATGGGAATAATATTTATTCATCCTATTAAATAATAAATAATAATATATTATTTAACTGAGATTCTGGATATACTTAGTGTGTGACCCTCTAGGCCTCTTTCTTAGTGCCATTAGGTGAAGTATCCTAAAGTCCAAGGTTAGTGTCTGGAAACATTCCAATGCACCCATAGAGAAAGAAATTAATTCCCCAAAAACATGTCACCACACATAGATGCTTACTATGTAATATAACCCCTTCATCAAAATATCTCAAATCGAGTAGGTTGCATGCCAATTCCATCAACCTATATGCTTGATTATCTCTTTCCTTGACTTTCTGAAAAATAGAACTAGCCTATAAAACACCATGGCCATTGATTTATTTAGGCCATATCATTTCCATCAAAGGCCATGAGATATTAACTTCCATTAATGAATAGAAGGGATAAATCTTTTTTCCACATTATTCATTAATGAAATATTACTTATGACACACCCAATGTATCCCACCTCTCCGTGAACATCTATCATCAGGGTTTTCATCAATACATCAAAGTACACAACTAATAATATTAAAGTATAAGGACCAATACACACGTCCGAAAATAGGAACATCCAATGACACATATAAATTTGGATCTCCTAGTAGTGGGACCCATTTTCATAATATACTACTAGATATTAATATGGGCGTACACCATGAGAAGGTACCTCAAAGTCCTATGAGTATCCACCCCTAATAGCCTATATCATTTGTGTCCCTCAAATGATATCATCCGGCTATATAACATATATTCAAGAATGGTGTTATAGCACTTTTGGGTTCTCATCATAGCAGGGAACTACTATGACCTCTTAGTGAGACAACTACTCTTAGGACATTATCACATACTGTGTCATGTAGAAGAATAATCATGATTTGATAAGTAGTTTATTAATATTAAAAACAATGAATACATTATTATCATAAAGTACATAGAAGTTGTTTCTAGGGAACCTACTCTAACAATCCAAGTCTCATATTCCATAATCTAGAAGTGTCTTGATCACACAACTCTAATATCACTACCACACTTGTGTCAAACTCAACACTCAAATAATACAAAAAAACTTTTATATAACCTTTAATTACAAGTAATTCACCACATATTACTCTCATCATTCCTTCTTCAATAGTTATATTGTATCAAAGAATATCCAAGACTCCAAAATATATGAGGTTATTCTCCATTTCTAGTATATATCTCACATCTTTAAGGAGTTGAATTATATAATCATGCACCCTCAACCATATTATTACATACCTTTAATGTGGAAGGTATAGTTATTCCCTAAAACAAACACACCTTCATCTCAAACCTTGATACTTGAAAATAATTCTTGATTCCTGTATTGTGGAATGAATAACATGAATCAAGAATCTAACCATATAAATAGTTGACCATTGAGGAAATAAGGAAGGATAAATCATCAAAATCTTTAATTTTCTTTTCATTAATTGCATTTATTTTCCCAATATTGGGGAAATACTTCTTCTAGTTCCCTTTATGAATAAAATAGACACACTTATATTTTACTAGGTTCCTATAGGTGGGATCACCAATTGATTTTAATCATTATTTTACTCTTTTGAAAACTCCTAGCTTCCTATTAGATGATCATATTCTAGTTGTCAAGAATGAATCTGACATGGAATATTAGTGTCCAATGTTATCCATTATCCTATACTCATTGTTAATAAAGGAATTTAAAACATCAAAATTTTTACATAATCCTTACCATAAAACAGTACAATGGTTAAATGATAAAAAATATCTGGTAGATTTTTCATCAATAATAGGAACTTATTATCATCATTGATTTTTTACTTGTAAACTTTATAAATCAGTAATAATTTTATTGAAACTATCAAGGTGATCAATCACATACATACCTTTATTATTCTAAAAAGAAAACAATTCATTTTTGAGGTATAAATAATTTTTGATTATTCTGTATATGTACTTGTTCTCCAAAATATTCCAAAATCTCTTCACATAGGTCTCTTGCATAAAACTATATTTTTGATCTTTTTACAGAATTTTTTCATCATTCCACATTCTTAGAGGTTGAGTCTCCTTCAAAACCATTATAAATTTCAACTTTATCTTCCTCTAGAGTAATATATAATTCTAATTGATTCAGAACATTAAGAACATAACATTACCACATGTATAAGTTATTTTCCCCATAAATATTTTCCACCCCAAATTTAGCATCAGACACCATGCTTTTATGTTAGAAATTTCTTGGTGTCACTATATGTTCTGTTGGAATTAACTCCATGTGTGGAACCATTATAATTTTATCTTGGGTATTAATAGTAAAACAATTTATAATTTCCAAAAATAAAATGAACAACTGAACCCTGAATAATATAAAATTCTAAAATTTACTATTTTATTAATTTAAAATGACCACAAATGATGGGTGATTTTTTTAATTTAACATTCAAAAAAGAAGGTAAAATAAAAAAACCAAATTTTTTGTCTTTTTTATTTCTCCATGCTCATTTTACCTATTCAATTTTTTTTATTTTTTCCTCTCCATTCTCAAAATTGTAAAAAAAAATTGAATAAAAAAAGGCTCTAGGGTTACTGATTTTACAGATGTCATAATAGATTTGTAAACCAAAATTGGGACTATTTAAGATGAAAAAATATATCAAACTAAGGCTTTTTTTTCTAGGGGAAAATAGTAGAGGGGTTCCTAGAGGTATGGGTTGTTTTATTTTATAGAATGATCAAAAACATAATTTCATGATCTAGTTTGAAAACAATAGTGGATTTTCATAGGGAGGTTAATTGAAATGGATGCCAAACAATTAATCCAATTTATTCTTCAAGTATGTGACCTTGCCCTGATACTAGTTTTTTATGCAAAATCCTACTCTCAATTACAATAAAATTCTCCCAATTACACTAATTAATACAATAAGATAAAATAAAATTGAGACCCAAATTTTACATAGTTTTTTCATATGAACCATTCGAGGAGGAAGGAAACACTTTTTATTATTCAAATGGGATACCACTGATTACAAATATTTTCCCAAAATAAGCTCCCATATTTATAACATGGTAAATAGAAAAAGAATAAAATGACTACTATAAATTTTTCTATGGGTGGAAAAGGTATTTAGGATGATGTTTATTTTTTGTAAATAATCATCAATTTTTAGGATAAATTCCTCCAGCCCAACCCTTCCAAATCCAACATGTAAGCCATTATGGGGTTCCATCCTAAAACTATTTTTTGTTAAAAGGAGTAGCTCATCCAAGATTATATATCATCAAAAAATCCTCATGGAAACCTATATGTGATTTGGGTTTTCACCCAACAATCCTCCCATAAAACCAAAGGCTAAACAATTGGGCCTCACATTCAATGATAATACACTAGACAAAAAACTATTTAAAAAACATTTTTATCTTCACTAGGACACATCACTTGACCACTGTTATCAAGAATACATTCAACATAATTAATCACTATGGATCCATATGCTGACACTAATCCAACAATATCACTATTAAACTAGTTTGGGACCACCTACATCACACTTGGTGTAAAAATTGTCTCTAGTACCACTTATTATAATCCATTTCCTCTATCCAATCCCTTTTAGTCCAAACATATATGTCCTTCTAGGGTTATATCATAAATATAATTGGTGATCGGATTGGTATCACATCTAAGAATATATATAATCCACCGCTCCCCATTAAAACCGATGATGTATTTAGGCTTTCACCCAACACTATAGCCATGAACTATGCTTCCTAAATTATCCTACACTACTACCATGGTTTTCCACCTTTAATATTGTATTGGTACCCTTGGTACAAAGCATATTTGGTGTATGGTTATGGTTAGAACATTATTTTTTAATAAACTATATCAATATTATTTATTTATTAAATCAGTTTCCTTCAAAAAAATTATTTACCTACATATTTATTTACCACAAAAACAAATTTTCATAAAAACTATTCTTCAAATTCTATCACACCTCAAAGAGATTTGAAATTTAATTGTACTACCTTTTAAAGAACTATTTAAATTCCAAGGATTCAAATCTTCATGGCATTTCAATATAGTCAATACTCTTTGAATAATCCCAAGTAATTCAACTACCCTTTTAATTCAAGATTCAATTAATCAATATCAAATATCTTAAATCTATATTCTATAGATGGTTCTTCATTATAAATCATCAAATAATGGTTTATTTTTTGTCTCAACTATATTTTACTAATTTATAAAACATATATTTAATTTCCTCATTAGTTAGTAAAAATTTCATATTTATCATGTTATAAATAATTTTCTATCACACAATTAACACATGCCTTCCTCATAAATAATAGATCTATAATTTTAAGATGTATCTTCCACTTCTTATAAGTATAAACTCTTTATTCATAAATATTTAAATAACTCCAATAGACTATCTTCTTATTTACATGATACTTATTATTCATGAATAACTTAAAGTTATTATTTCATTAGACTTATCTTCCTTACCTAATTTTTTCATAACACACATTAAATTTGTTTTTAATAGACATATTTACAATAGATACAACCTAAATAAAGATAAAATAAAATTCACCATTCCACGGGGTTAAAAAATCTCACCCTTTGGATTTGTATTCAATACCCAATTAAAAAATATTCAATTATTAATTCACTATAATTTTTCTCCCCATTATAGACAATAAATCCAAAAATCAATGTGTAAGGGAAATAATTTACTCATTCCCTTTTCAAAACTAAGTTTTTCATCTTCTTCATATTTTCTACCTTTCCCCCTATTTTCTTACATTTTTGAGAGATAACACTTGAGGGTAATACCATTTTTGAGAAATAAAAATAGATATTCTTAAGAGAATGAGAGTAACACATTCTTCTTATAAATGAGTCTTCCACTGTTCAAATCTATATATACAAGTAGAAATCCAACATATAAATAAAGTGTGACTAATATATACATCAAATATAACCATAATACAATTATAATGTGATACGAACTGTCACGAACCATTTTGGTTGACCCTAAACCGATCACCCAAGACGATTCGTGGTGAGGCCTGAGAGGCATTCCCGATCCTCCGAGACTGGCAAAAAGTGCCAAGGGAATTACTAGATTGACAATTGGAATAATTTTACCCAATAAATATTAAACAAAAATAGAATAATAATAAAGGATAAAACCAAAATAAATATGGTTTCCAAACATTACATCATTACATTACAACTGAAAATACACCAAACTGAAAAACAAGGCTATATAAGAAAAGCCCAAACTGAACCTCACAACTATGACATATCTATGTGACCTCGAGGGTAACTCACCAATCCATAACCAACCATCACCTGAGGAGATCGAACTCGAGTTGAAACCTGTAGAAAAAACTAAAAACAAAAGATACTATACGAATAAGTTTTAAAACTCAATAGGTAAGCCCAAATAAATCTATTCCCAATGAATATCCTTTAAATAAATAAATAATGATTTTCAGGGTTGAAATATAATATATAAATATAGATCTTCAACACTTTTAATTTTAAAGAATACAAATCACAATCCATTTCCCTCACAATTTTAAAACAAGCTTCCATTCATGGGGGAGAGTTAGGTTCAAATAGAAGAGGGGGAAAGGGAACCAATTAGGAAATGATCATTTTTCATTAAAGTGAAAAAGGGGATAACACTTGATCCTTCAAAACCTATTTCTTGAAAACATTTTTAACAAAAACCACAAATTCTCTATTTACCAAGAAAACACCAAAACCAAGAGAAAAGAATATGATTCCACACAACAAGGGAAATGGGACATATGATACTAGAGCCAAAGAAACACAAGAATACCTAGGAATTTAGAGGATAACTAGAACATACTATTCATGTGACTCATCCTGAAGAAATTCCTTACCCGATGACATCATAATGCCCAAACACACGATCTTCTCCTTACCTGGCCTGACCAATGGGCCCAATCCCATAGCAATAAAAAAAGAATATCCCCATACTATGGTCCACTAGAAAGTGCATAAACTAAACTAATGTAGAAATCATTCTCATAAATCCTCATAGCTACGATAGGTTCCCAAGTCATGTTTACAAAGGGGTGTGCCGAAAATTCCAAGCAAAAACCATATATACATGCTATCATATAAGTCACAAAAACCAAAACCACCCCAACCTACTCAAGGAGTATTCCCTTGCCTTAAAACAATTATCTCACAAGTGGGGTCCAAAAATGGGGACAATACAACCTCTTTGTCAACCAACAAGGCAAATTACTTATTCCAAGAAGGGTTTTCCAACAAAACCATTTCTAAAGTGCCAACTGGGTCTCAAAATTCTTTCACATATAAAACTATTTCATAAACAACCACACACAAGCCACTTTAAAGCCCAAAACAATTTAGAAATCCATTTGGGAAACAAAAACCACCATTTCAGATGAGAAAAATACATTTAAAATACCAAACTATGCTTTTAAGAACTAAAACCACTTATAAAATCCAACTGAGCAATTTAACAAACACTTGGCATGCATAAGTCAACAAATCCACACCATATATTCAAATCAATTAAACAAACCACCAAATTTCACATGAAAAATTTATTCAAAAAATCACACATCACTATTTAATAATAAATGTGAGGAAATCAAGAAATCAATGAAATCTTGAATTTAAAAGAGATATGCAAATGGATCTTACCTCAAAATGCTTCTGCTTCAACAACACATAACCGAGAAGACTCCTAAAGGGTTCCAAGAATCATGGAAAACTCCAAGGAACCATAAGAATACAAAAACCCCAATTTTGAAATACCATAGGCATATAAATTTTCCAAACATGGATATTAGGGTTAGATAAGAAGAATAATATGGAAAGAAAGCAATGGAGGAGAAGAAGGAAGCCCTAACCTTTCGATCTAGGTGAAGAATCACCAAGAAATCACCTTGAATCCCACTTGGAAGGACTTTTAGGTTCCAAAAACCCCCATGGAAGGCATTTAGGTTGGTGGAGTTCGAATGGGGGGTCTAAGGGGAGAATCCTCAATTAAAAATAAAGAGAACCCCCAAAAATACCCTTTCCCAAGGGGGTCTCATGGTTATATTGCACAGTTTACAAAACTATGTGAAAACCATGTAATCCACCATTGTCTAGTGAAGGATGGGCTATACACTCTGGCTTCATGGTTAGTTAAACTGTGTGCAAACTATGTGCAAACCATGCAACCCCCGTCACACTTACTGCATGGTTAAACTAATCATTCACCTCAACCGTGTGACCTGGAAAAAGTCCCAAAAAATAACCCTTTTCACCCCAAAACTCATCTAACTCAAAGGTATAAACCATCCAATAAATATAACCCATAAAAAGGTTCCACTAAGAGTGTTAAAAACTCATTTTCCAAGCCATTTTATCCCCATAACTTCCCACCAATAAGAAATAAGTGAAAACACCACCCAAAACTTTAATGACTAAAGATTTAAAATTAAGAACACCAGAAAACACAAAATTTAAACCCAAAACACTTGGAACTTAAGAGAAAAATTAATAACCAGAATAAAATTCAAAACTAGGGATGGAAATGAAAACTCAGGTGTGATAAATCTCCCCACTAGTACTATTTCTTCCCCCATAAAGCTATAAAATTTCTATTTGATCAATCAAAGATAAAATTTCACCCACTCTCATGACTAATGGTCTTAAACCGAAAACACCTTGGAAAATACCAATAAGGACACACAATTCTACCCAGAATTCATCAACAACCAAGAATAACTTCTCAAAAAAGTGAAAAAAAGCTCAGATGAGGAAATTCCACAAAATATTTAAAATAAAACTATTAGGCCTACTCCAAAATCCCAATGTTAACTTGTAAGAAAATAATCAAAACTTGAAAACCCCAAACAAAACTATACATTGACGATATACCATATAGGATAAACTATATTATCAATGTGGGGGTTCCTAAATAGACTCCCCACCATTAGAAAACAACTAGCCCCGATTTATCACATAACAAATATTAATGAGACCTGCTGTGGGCCTTCCCACCATTTATAAATAAACCAATATTGGAACTCGAACATGATCCAACATAAGAACTCTCCCACAGGGGCCAAAAACCCCCACCATAAGGGTAGGATAGGGAAGGGACCTAATTAATGGAATTCTGAAATCACAATCGACAACATACTGACAACTCAACAACCCCAAATAACCACAAACCAAAGCCACACTCGGTTCACACAATCACGCCACACAAGGGCCATTAAATAGAGTCCTACATTTGGTGATATAAAACCATTAGGGTTTTAAGAAAACAATATGAATACACCTACTTATAACTAAGGAGAAACTCTTATACCCATAGGGGTCATAATGTGGAAATGAGGTCCCCACGCCTCTTTCCACCGAATGAGACCAATTGAAATAGAACAACTACATCAGAGGCTTAAACTATATCCATCCTCCACACTGAGGGAAAATACAATACCAAAACATTACACACCCTTGGGGTTCCCTGACTATGTTCCAGCTTCATGCCAGGACCTATAACTGGAGATTTTATTTTTGAAGCATCTCCTTCCTCGTAGTCTGGCATTACAAAACCTCAAATAGAACTCACAATTTAGAATTATTAAAACAAACTTCCATTGAAACAGAATTTTTAAGGGTTTTGACAAAATCCAATATTATAATTCAAAGAGAATGAGACACCACAAAACACCATCAGATAAAACCATTAAAAAAAGTGAACATTACAATGAGAGACACCCTAAACTAAGCCAAAACAGTTCCCTACTCCTACAAACAGATTGGGGCATCCTTCAAAGAGTTGGATCTGGCTTTACGATGCTTCCTAAAAAAACCCTGACAGAACCTCTGCAAGTGACCCAAGAATCCATAGGTTTGGAATGGTCTTGGGTCACTTGGGCATGATAGCTTATTATGACCGTGCTTACCATAATGATGGCATATCAAGACATTGAGCCATAAAGAGGTTGATGAGAGGTCTAAAGGCCTTTTAATTCCCCTATCAGCACCACCAGCTTCAGGCCTCTTCCCATTATTCATACTGGAATCCCCTTTACCACTTCCAGAGATCAAAGGAAGATTATCCATCTCAATCCATCATGCTAGCATAACTTCAACATGAAAGGCTTTCCTCACCACATCAGAAAAAGTGGTCAAGTTGATCTCTGACACCTTGGACTATAGATCAGGAAAAAGCGCATACCCGAAATGTTGAGCCTTTAAGGGATAATTCACAACATACCCTAGATCATATGGAACTAGATCTAAAAAGTGACAGTATAACTCTAATACTGATCCAATACCCACTGAAGATAACACATCTCCATCTTCTTCCTCACCATCATCATATCCGAAAAGTACTATTGGATGAATGAAGACTTGAAGAACTCCCAAGTAAGATCCCCCTACGACTTGTTTTGAGACACTGACTTCCACCATTTCTAGGTTGTACCTTCTAATATAAAGGTAGAAAACTTTACCTTTAATGACTTAGTAAACTAAAGGAAACTGATGTTTCTCTCAATCTTTCACATCTAATCTTATGCTTTGAGTATATCTACTTGAACGTAAAAGATAGGAGGATTTAACTTCTAAAATTGAATAATGTAGTATATAGGTTGATCAACTAGAAATTTTTCTCATGGTGTACCGCCCAAATATTTCCCTTAGGTATTCATCAAATCCATGTGGGGGAAGACACTAAGAAATAGGAAAACAAATAACTCAATCAAGACCAATCCTTTAAGAAGAATCTATCAATCTCAAAACACTGTATAAGAAACATCATTCCCAAAAAACTAGAATACCAAAGGCCAACCTAAAATTATTTTCCAATATCAATATGTATCATTCATCCCTTGTTTTCACAATTTTAAGACACATAGGAACAATGCATAGTTAGGCCACACAGTTTACCAAACCATGCGCCAACCATGTGCGCCTTACTAGAAAACATAGGCACCTACACGGTTTGGCTACATGATTTAGAAAACCATGCACCAACTGTGAGATATGGTTTTATCCCAAGGCAGTTACTTACCACATGCTTTAAATATTATTTGACTAACTGTGTGTAGGTTATGCGCCCTCAACCAGAAGCAAACCAAATATCGCATGGTTACTTGGAGCAATCCGCACAGTTTTCCCAAACCTTTTGCTGGCTGTGCACTATGGGAAAACACCCAAAAAATTAAAATTTATTTCTAAATAACATGAAAATAAAAATAAAAACCATGAAAAAAATAATTAGTCTCAATAAAAGAAATCCAACTCATTCAAACCATTTCCATTAATTCAAGAAACATCATTTAATCAAGAATCATTTGACTAAAAAATCATTTCTTCTTATTTTGAATGAATTCCAAAACTCTATAATTATTTTTTATATTTTTCTAAAAAAATGATTTTATTAAAATCCATATTTAGGTTATAAAAATCCAATCCTATTAAACCATTTTTTGTTTCACCCCAAAAATCATTTTACAAAAATCCAATTTTCTAATCATTCCTTAAAGTAAGTTATGAAATCCCATTTTCCACTTTCCAAATAAAAGTCATTACCACTTTAAATTCATATTTTCAGAATTAGAAAAAAAGATTTTTCAAAAGAATTTCTAAAATCATGGAAGTCCCAAAACAACGCACAAGGGGAGACTAGTGTCGATGGGTGACTTAGAAATATGGTTGGCGTCCATATGCCAATCATTCCACCACCACAGAGAGTCCTTTAGGACCATGTCCCTAGATCCACATGGCTTTCTAGACCCTAAGAGATCACAAAGGCCATTTTACCAACTCCCTTTTCATTTACCAACACCATACAATCCACAAGTATTAAAGGACACCAACAAGACTAGACATCACATGGTGGCATGAGGTTCAGAATGAGAAAGGGTTTATGAAATCTTTCCCATTCCCACATCTCAAGCCCCTAAAATCCTACTCCTTATACCTTTACACCCCATGTAATAGTGGATGCTCTGAAAAGTAAGGTCCTCTAAAGATCTGACAAGTTTTGATACCATTTTTCCATGAACCAATCTTGGTTGACCCTGAACTGATCACCCGAGCCGATCTGTGACAAGGCTAGAGAGATGTTTTTGATCCTCCTAGGCTAGAAAAAAGTGCCAAGGGAATCACCAGAGTGATAGTGGGAACAATTTCATCCAATAAATATTAAACAAAAACAAAAGAATAATAAAGTATAAAACTAAAATAAATATGGTTTCCAAACTTTATATCATTACACTACAATTGCAAATAAAAAAAAACTGAACAACAAGGCTACACAAGGAAAAAAAATTAACCTCACAACCATGACATCTCCATGTGACCCTGAGGTTCAATCTCCAATCTATAACCAAACATCACCCAATGTGATCGAACTTGATCCAAAAACTGCAGCAGAAACAAAAAAAATAAGACTAAATATATGAGTATTAAAACTCAGTTGGTAAGATCAGATAAATCTATTCTTAGTACATATAGTTTAAATAAAGAAACATTGATTTTCAGGTTTGAAATAAAATATATAAATATTTATTTCTAACACTTTTCATTTTAATTAATACAAATCACAATCCATTTTCCTCGCAATTTTAAAACAGGCTTCCATTTATAGTGGAGAGATAGGTTCATAGGGAAGAGGGGGAAAGGGAAAAAAATATGAAACAATCATTTATAATAAATGTTTAAAAGGGGAGAACACTTGATCCATAAAAAACATATTTCTTGGAAACCTATTTAATAAAAACAACACATTCTCTATTTACTTAGAAAACTCCAAAACTAGGAGCAAAGAATACGATTTCACACAATGAAAGAAATGGGAATTATAATACTAGATCTGAAGAAACACGTGAATACCTAGAAACTCAGAGGATAACCAGAACATACTATACATGTGACTCATCCCAAAGTCATTCCCTACCTTATGACATCATAATGCCCAAATTCCCAATTGTTTCCCTACCTATCTCGATAATGGGGCCCAATCCCATAATAATAATAATAAAATATCCCCTTTCATGGGCTACTAGATAGTGTGTAAACTAAACTAGTGCATCAATCATTATTATAAATCCTCATATCTATGATAGGTTCTCATTTAATGTTCACAAAGGGGTGTTCCAACAAATTTAAGAAACAACCATACATACATGCTATCATATAAGTCACACAAACTGACACCACCTGGACCTCTTTAAGGAGTAGTCCCTTGCCTTGAAACAATTATCGCACAAGTGGGGTCCCAAAACGAGGACGCTCCCACCTATGTTTCAACCAATAAGGAAATAGAATTATTCCAAGAAGGGTTTTCCAAGAAAACCATTTCTAAAGTGCCAACCGGGCCCCACAATGCTTTCACACATGAAACCTTTTCTTAAAAATTACACACAAGACACTTTCAAGGCAAAAAAAATTATAAATCCATTTTGGAAACACCAAAAACCATTTTAAATGACAAAAATACATTTAAAAAACAAAATATTGATTTTGATAACCACAAACCACTTACAAAATCCAACTGATCAATTTAACAAACACTTGGAAAGCATAAGTCAACAAATCTACACCATATAATCAAAATAATTAAGAAAATCACCATATTTCACATGAAAAATGTATTTAAAAAATCATATATCACTATTTAATAATAAAGGAAGGTGATAAATTCAAGAAATCAATGAAATATTAAATTTAAAGGAGAGATACAAAGGGATCCTACCTCAAAATGATTCTGCTTCAATGACACCTAACTGGGAAGACTGCTCAAGGGTTTTGGGAAGTAAGAACAACCCCAAAAAACCCTAATAATAAAAAAACCACAATTTTGAACAACCCTAGGCATGAAAATTGAAAAAACATGGCTACTAGGGTTAGTGAAGAAGATGAAAATGGAAATAAATCAATGTATAAGAATAAGGAAGCCCTAACCTTTCGATTTGGGTGAAGAATAACTAAGAAGTCAACTTGAATCCCACTTAGTGGGGATTGGAGGTTCCAAAACCCCTATAGAATGCATCTATATTATGGGAGTTTGAATGGGGTATCCAATGGGAGAATCCCAAATCAAAAATAAGGAAAAAACACCAAAAAATACATTCCTAAGAGGGTTACATGGTTTGCTCGCACGGTGTTACAAATTGTAGGCAAACCATGCAATCTACCACTATCTAGTGCTGGATATGCTGAACAATTTGTCTACATAGTTAGTTAAACCATGCAAAAACTATAAGACCCCCTGCACAATTACTTCATGGTTTAACTAACAGTGTGCCTTATCCATGTGACCTGGAAAAAGTCCCCAAAAATAATCCTTTTCACCCCAAAACTCATCTAACTCAAAGGGATAAACCATCCAAAAAACATACCCCCCAAAAAGGTTCCACTAGGAGTGTTAGAAACTCATTTTCCAATCCATTTTATCCCCACACCATCCCAATAACAAGAAACAAGGCCCAACACCACCCAAAACTTCCATGACTGAAGATTTAACATTAAGAACACCAGAAAACACAAAATTTAAACCGAGAACACCTAGAACCCAAGAGAAAAACTAAGAACCAGAAGAAAATTAGAAACTAGGGATGGAAATGAAAACCTGGGTGTAACACCAAATCTATGTTATATAAGGGTATATTTTTAGTTTTTCATTATAATTTCTTATATCATGCTCAATAAAAATGTTAAAAATATTCATATAAAAAGAAGGTTACTCCCCCTTTTATGTTACTTTTAATTTTTTTTATCAACCTGTCTCTCCTTTTATGTCTCAGAATATACTCCTCACTTAGGAAAAGAGAATATATTCAACATAACTCATGAATAATAATTATCAGGTCCATCATACCATATTTAGGAAGAAACAATTAATATTTTATATCTTGTTCATTTTCTTCATTCCCCTTCATGGGATTTAATTTAATAGAATTTATCATGGTTGATTTTTCTTTAATAATAATTTCTATGAAAGAATGATTACAAATATAGCCAGATGATCACTGAGATATTAAAATTGATGTTTTTTAATGAGATAAATTTCTCCATTATGTATGAATTATTGAATGTTATAAAGCATTAATTTATACATATCTCCATGTACTTTCAAGAATAACCATCAATTCCATATATTTAAAAACATTGATAATATATAAGTGGGAATAATGTTGAATCTTCCTCATCTACTTAGTGAGAGAAACAAGGATGATATTTATTACTTAGCCTAGAAACTCCTTTCTCTATAGTTTTATATTTCTTCATGCATTCACTCTTGATTATCTAAACATTAATCTCGTTAGGAATCATGGTATTCCAAACCACATCTACTTTCTTCATAAATAGAATATGATTATTCATAATGGAAATCAAATCACTTTAATTATCCAGTTCCTATTTCTTCTTCATAGTCAATTCCAACGGATCTTCTACATGGTTAAACATTCATTTAGAATATGTAAAATCATATTTCTATTGATGGACTCATTCTTTAAAGCATAATTTTCAGCATAAGGAGTCATAGGTTCTTGTTTTTCAATAACTCATATTTTATACATAACATATTCATGCATTTTTCATCTATATTATAGGATAATTTTAAATTTATACACATATATTTAGCATATTTAGGGTTATCCTTTTTAGAAAAGATCTTATAAAATTCAATTTTTTTGTTTTTGGATATCTTATACCAAACTAATCAAGTTATTATTCTCATTGATTGATTTTTTCTTTGTTTTCAGCATGCTCCATTTAGAACTAATTTCATGTTCAATGTACAATGGTCCATGAAGTTTTTTTATACCAAATTATAAGCAAATTTTATATGTTTTTGTGATATCCTATTCATATTTATTTACTAACTTCTTAGGAGTAGTTTTCTAAAAAGGATTCTTATATGTTTTCTCCATGGAAGACTTTTTTTATTTGCCTCTTATTTCCTTTTCTATTATACTCTTCTCAACTCCGTTTAGTATGATTTGTGATTAGTTGTTATATATTGGTTCTCTTTATAGTTTTGACCACTTTTGTTGAAATAATCACAATTTTTTAAGACGTTCATATATTTTTGTGGTTAATAGATTTATTATTTTCCATGAAACTTTTATAAACACAACTTGATTTATCTTTTCATCATATTTACCCCGAAAATAAAGGTATTATATTTTTTTATAAATTAAAATATTATTCAAGTAATCATATATCTTATGTCCAAATATCCAAAAACACTAATGATAGCTAATAAATATTTTTATTTTTATTTTAGATCCAATAATGGTGGTTTTAACTTTTTTATATTTTTTAATAATAGTAGGTTTATTTTGGACATCATTTTAGGTATTTCTATTATTGAATATGCCTTTATCCACCTTTTATAATGTGGAATGTTTCTTATATTTTTATCAACCTTTTCTCCAAATATTGGTTTAGTTTCTATATAATTAGATAAAAATTCCTTAGTAAAAATATATTTATTAAGACAATGGGTTACCTTCTTCCATGGTTTAGAGTATATTTATATATAGATAATATCAAGATATTTTTTTTCACTATTATGTGTATTTGTAAAGATAGTAGTATTTTCTAAAACTGATGTGAAAAAACATCTCTTCTTAGTAGTTTGAGAAATCTTGGAATGAGTAGATTCTAGATTTCTCACTTTGTTCTCCAATTCAAAACCCTTCATGGGGGGAGAATTTCTCACAATCCCAACTGATCTCAATATTTCATTCCATTCATTATTTAGATTCTAGATCTGTTCTAAAAACATATTTTTTTCCTCAAGTAACAAATTTTAAATCACTTTTATCCTTTTTGTTGTATCCCCCAACTGAACATGTTTTACATTCATATAGATTTTATATATCTTCTCTAGTGTGAAGATTACATTTTTTAAAAAAATTTCAATATTTTCAAAAACAATAATATACCAATAATATCTATTACATGGATTTTATATTTTGTATATCTTTTTTGTTAAGACTCTTCACCAAAATCATGACCAGTTCCTCTTCATCAGCACTTTGATCATAATATTCTAGCTCATATTCACAACTAAAGCTAAAAAAATTATTAATAGATTCATAATCTTGAAATATATCCTTCATGATTGTTATTTTTTAAATTTCATCCCTAAGAGACCCAATATTCATATTTTATTCTTAAATAGAAGCATCTAGTTTTTCAATCACCTTGTTTTTATATTATATCTTCAGTTTGAACTACAATACATATTTCAAGTTTGTTTAACTCTATGATTAATCTATTAACTATTTCTCATAATGGTTTATATAAAAATAATTTTCAACTATATATTCATAAGACTCTTTAAAAATACCATTAAATGAAAAAATTTCATATCTTTTAATATATAATTCATAAAGAGCCCCTTCCAGTGAAGCCTGAAGTTTAAAAACACCCTTATTTATATCTTCTCTTGAATATTAAATTATTTATTCTATTGAACCTTATGTTCTTTAATATCATTATATTTCATATATACCTTTCAAGAAAAATTAAATATAGTAGGTGATAACACTTATCCATTATTTCCTTAATTCGTTTGAATTTGAAGTAAGAAAATTCTTTATTTGACACTACATGTTGGAAAGTAACACACCTAGGGTGAGGGGTGTGAATTAGTGTATATCCCAAATGATAAATTTATTTTACTTATTTTTCATTATTTTAGGATATTTTTCCCAAGTGAGAAAGAACTATTTTTATCATATAACTATTTATAGGACAACCATTATAACAAAATTAAAATATGTAGGAAAATAAATCATACACAGAACATAATGATTTTATATGATTCACTATAAAGGGTTATTTTCAAGGGGTACACACAGATGAAGTGTCAATGTTCAAATATCCATTATACTTCACTAGTTTCTATTGATATAAAGTTTTAGCCATGAAAAATTTATTCTAGACACACTACCTTAATAAGAGAAAGGGTTTAGTAACTTCTCACCCAATGGTCACTCCCACTTATCTACCTTCATACAATTAATAATAATGTATAAGATCTGTTTATAGAATTTATGGTCCCTTTAAGATCATCAAGGTAAGAATGAAATCACTGTATCATTATGTCTTGATAGATACACTGTAAACTCCAATATACTACTCTTCATCTTCAAACAAGATGGTATTAACTGCATATGAATGATTATTGTGTTTGCAAATTTCATCTAACTATAGTAACACTATCTTCTAGATGATAATATTTCTAATATAGGAATTATCTTCCTAACCAATCCTTATTCTAACACCTAATAAAAAAATAATAAGACACCCGCTCACATTCCTTCTTTTTTCAAAACATGATGATTTTAGATATTACAAATTTTGTCTTTACTTTTTTGTAGTGTAATATACTATAATACACTATAATTCCCTTTGAAAACCACCTCTATGAAATTCCTCTATGAACTGATTTTCATAAAATGAAAATAATAAAAAATTATACCTGCTCTCTTCAAATCTCAAGTCTTTAAATATGTGTTTCCTATTCTCCCTTACATCTATTTTTTTCAGATTCTTTTTTTCAATTTTGTTCTTATATAAATTGAATATAGATTTGAGAAACTGCATCAAAAAACACCTTTTTGTTGATATTTAATTCAATATAGATTTTCAAGGTTTTTATTATATGGAAATGTCTTTATACATATATAATTTTCATGAGCATCTCGAATTCTGATTCATGTAACTAATTCTCAATATGGCGTCCACTATTATTTTTGGCTATTATCTTGTTCTTCTACTATACAACATGTTTTTCAAGTTGCACTGTAATTTTCATGAATATGTAGAATAATTCAAGAAATTATCAAATGACTTACAAAAAACATTTTATGACCATTTTAGTTATACAAATAATTGTTTTCTAACAATGTATTCTTGCTATATCTCTGCAATAAAAGTTTTTTATGAACAAAAAATATTTCATAAGCCTTATATATACAATTGTTCATGGTATATAATTCATAATTATCTTCTTCATGAAATAATTTATTGAAGATATTTACACCACCTCATTATCCTTGCTCGAACTGATTGACTTCCCCCAGCTTAAGCCAAGTTTCCAATACCGAAAATATTAGTGTTAGTAAAACATAAATGAAAACATATTCAGATAGCATAGAATCTCTATTTAAACATCATATAAGCAACCACACACAAATTTTATTTTCATTAAATCATAGTATAAAATATCACATGCATATAAGTGATACTAAATGAATGTATCTTCCTTTTGATTTACATACTCATGTAGTTACCATCCTTTATGAAACAATGTTTAATAGGGAGAATAATATCTATTACTTACATAGAGGCATAAATATATTCTATATCACTACTATCATATAATGATTTTCCTTGGACCATATTTATCACACACTACTATAAAGATTTGGGTTACAACCATTTGGTGGTATCTAATGATGGTATTAGTGAACATCAATGGATTTTTTTTTGTATTTTCAAAACTTCCCCTAGTGTTTCCTTACCACATATACCCACCATTTTCCCCTCCCACATTGATATCCCCTCCATTGATCCTCTCCAACTCCCCCATGCTGCTGATCCTCCCTATCATGCCATCATCCCCCCTATTCCATAAATCCCTAATCCCACTCGGCCCTTTCCCATCAACCCCTACCCTTACATAACCCCCTATGCTGCCGAAATGACATTCCCTAATGTTGATCCCCCATTGCATGCCCATATTTCACCCACTAAGACCCCTTCCCTGCTTTCACCCCTATTCTTTCGAACTCTAATACTTGGATGTAGAGACCTCCCCTCACAGTTCCACATCTATACCCCCACCGAGCCCCCTACCCTACCATCCAAACCCTCCATCCATCCCTCCTATCATCCCCTAGTTTGGCTAAGCCCACTGTCCCACTATTTTGTAAATCTTCCCCATGCCCTACCTACCATTTTTTTGAGCTTTCCCAAACCCTCCCTACCATCACTAAGATTACTCACACCCTCCCCACTATAGACACTCGTGTAAGTCCTATTTATTCACCTATCCCCTCATGACTTCTATACAGGACCCCAATCTTCTTCCAAAAATGTGCCCACTATTGGTATTATTTGATTTTTGTGGTTTAAACCCAATCCCCTCTAGATTTTTACATTTATTTATTAATTTATTATGGTTTTTTAACTATTGATTTATGATGTTTAAAGCATTTTCCACTATTAATAAATTTGATCTGGATGCATGTTTTTTATAGAAATATAAATTTATTTATTTTTCTCTTAGAAGTAACAATATAGGTTTTATGGAGGAAACTTCATCCACTAAATCATTATTATGGAGATAATAATGATCCACTAATTTCAAAAATTTAGAGCCCGTGGTATGAAATTTAAAGATATGTATTTAAGTTTAAGTTTTCAAGGGTCCACCTTCTAAGAGATATGTTAAGGATAGAAACATTGGTTTGTATATTTTCATAGTAGTTTTACTTATTTTTTCCTATTACAGGTTTATAATATGCATTTTATTTAGATTTTATTTTTATATTTTTATGTTTATAACTATGTATTACTTTTATATAGATTATTATTATGTATATTCAATTTTTTTGTCATTAATCCATGTAGTTCATCTTTACTTTTTTTATTTTAAAATATCTATTTAGTTTTCATGATGACTATAAATATTTTTATTTTTCATAGCATTTTAAATTAACATAAATTTTGATAGGTGAGCATAGCTATATATTTGTAAAAATTCTATATAAACCATATTTTATAACTTCTATATCTAATATTTTCCCCAAGAAAGTTTTAATTTATTTTATGTTTTTAGACAAATATATTTATGTTCTATATATGATTTAACTCCGATGGATGCTATAAATAACCTCATAGATCAATGACATAATAGAATTGTTAATGAGTGGGGTTGGATTAAAAAAAATCACGTTAACCCATATGATTTTTTTTCTATTCTATTCTTTCCCTTTTTATATTTTTCCATTTTAATAATTTTAACAACCATCATCATGTGCTCCCAGCATGGTCCCATTACATTTTTTCAATTTATCTTGTAGTCTTAAACGAAAGAGATATTTTGGAAAATAGTAAACTCTACCAGGGTTTCAAACTTTATATATATAAAATCATCCTCATGAAAATTGAAATATGGTGTTCTTGTTACTTTTTTCAATGTTTTCAATAGAGGATCACATGAAGGACATAAAATTTCCATGTTGTTCTATCCCTATACCATCTTTATTATTATGACTATTTAGCTTGTAATGCATCTATTAATATATTTTTACCATATTGAAACATCTCCAAGAGCAATGTGGTGTTTATTTCATTAAATATTTACTCTAGGACTTTTGAACATTCATTATTAATTCTCAAATATCTATAATTTATAGTCATTTTTTTATTATTGTAATAATTGTGAACAATTATATGAATGATATCCTAAAAAAGGTTGGGGAATAACTAATATAAATTTGATTGGTCAGGTTGATACATATACAATGGTTTGTTACCCATGTTTTCATTTATTTTCATACACATAAAAACATATAAAAAATAAAAATGAAACTTTACAAACTAAATTTCACTTTAGTTATTTTACAAGGGGTGTAACAAATGAACAAGTTTACTTATTATAGATTTTAAAATTTTTATTCTTTGAGATATTATTGGAATTTTCAATTAAAATGGTCCTTAAATTTTGTAATGTTTAGTATACGAGGATTATTTTACCCAAATATTAACGAATTTGAAGGGTGAAATATTTATAGACACTTGGATGTTAATAAAGTGACTGAAAAATTTCACTTCACTAGGGAAATACTTTAAAAATGAATGTTTTATAAGATATGATTAATTGGGTTTTCAAATAGAATCTTACAATGCAATATGTTGATTTTCATGCTTGATTTATTTAAAACATTTTATCATTATCATTGTATTATTAGTTCTATTATTAATGTTGTCACTAGGGAAATTGATTTTTGGTAATCATATCCTCATTTTTGACCAATCACATCTAAAAACTATAGTTATCCATAAAGACTCATGGACTAATCACCTCATGAACATATCATCTCCTTATCAACCTAATTCCCTCACCATTTATTCATATAGAAGCTAAATACATATGTAATATAATGTATTGATAATTATATGTTTCTTGTTCATTCTATTATTTGGGTACTATCTCTCAATTTGGGACTTCGATGATTAGTAAAATTAATTTTCATTCACTCACATATAACTTGTAATTATGAATTATGTTTTTTTTATTAATGTTGGATTTATGAAAATCATCTATAAATAGATTTTCATTCCTATAAATTAAAGAATTTTAGGGATTATAAGTAATTTTGGAAGAGTTTTACCAAATCTATAATGATTAACTTTACTAAAACAAAGTTTGGGTTGTGTATATAATGTTTATGTTTTTAATTACGTTTTTTACCCTTTTTAGCATGATTTATTTATTTTAAACAAATATTTTTTTATTTACTAAAATTTTATATTATGCATCTCCTACAATTATTTTTGGGATTGGGGTTAATTTTCTTCAACAAGTGCACTAATGCTCCCTTTTGAGTAATGAGAGGGTGAATGGTTTTTTGTATGATTATGAATGGTTGGTATTATTTCCCCATATTTATTTCAGAAAACTATAGTTCAATTGAAGAAAATGATTTAAAACTAAACATAGTTAAATACAATACATGAAAAATATATTGCTTCTTTACAACCTTGTATCTACATTCTGAGGTTTCATACATTGTTAACTTCATTCTTTCACATGAATAAAATAGGATAAAAATTATTTTTTCCAAAAAAAATCTTGGAATAATCATATGAATTCTATATAATTTAAGAATTGTATGCAAGTTTGAGAAATAATTACTATCTCAGAGGTATTTTTTATGTTTTCATACTTAATTTTAATATGAACTTTATAATATTTAATAAAACTATATTTTTATAGATCATAGATGAATATTAATAAAAAAATAGTTAATATATTTCCTCATATAAACATGTTATGGTAATACTTATAAATTGGACTTGTTTTTTGTTTGAGGTGACCAAAAACACACTTTTTGTGTTTTAAAGAACACTAAAACCTGTGTGTAATTGTAAAAATAGATAAAATTATATTTGAAAGATTTAAAAATATAAGAAAAATATATTTTTATTATTTGTGACATGTATTAGGAGATGAAATGTCAATCATACATGCAGTGTGCTCAGAAGAACCGAATAAGTAATTTTTAACAGTTTGATAGCATTTAAAAAATGTTTTAGGGGGGAAAAACCAAGAAAAAGACATATGACTATCATGAAATCATATAATAATAATAATAATAATCATCATCATAGACTGATTTTAAATATTAGAGTATATGAAATGTTATTAGGATGTGTTGTTTTCTTGGGTTTTCGGGAAACAAACTTTTAGTATTTTTAAGACACTAAATGTGCGTATAATGGTCAAGACTAGATAAAAACAACTCCGAATGATATGAAATCATAGAAAAATAATATTTTTCTTTTTTATTATGTGTAGGAGTATATATAATGTCAATAGAAATTTATGTGTTCTAGAATGGAACAAATTAGCAGTTTTTAGTGGTTTGATAACCTTTAAAAAAGTAAATAAGGGGGTTAAAACGAAGAAAAAACCTCCAATTTCTATAAAATCATATGAAAAAAACTTTATAGGTGTTAATTAAATTATTGAACTGATGAAACCTCAATAATAGGTTTCATTTTCCTCAGATTACTAGAAATTAAATTTTATTATTTTAAAACACCAAAATGTGCATTTAATGGTCAAATCCACAGAAAACATCATTGAAATGATTTGAAAATATAGGGAAACCATATATCTAATATTTTAGATGTGTAAGATCCAAAAACATGTCAATCAGATATGAATCCTTTCTATAATGATTGAATAAGTATTATTTATTTGTTTTATGCCCTTTAAAAATTTGCATTAGGGGGTCAAAACCAAACAAACAACCTCCAAATTACATGAAATAACACAAAAACAACTCATTTTTTTTGAAATAGTGGATAAAATGGAATTTCAATTTGATTTAGTGTTTACCCTAGATGACCGAATATGTAATTTTATTCTTTAATACACCAAAAGTGATTTTAATGGTCAGATCTATAGAAAATGACCTTGTAATGATGTTAAATCATAGGAAAACTATCATTGTGTTATTTTTTTGTGTCCAAGTAGATGAAACATTAATTGGATATGCGGTATGCCCACAACAACCAAATAAGTTGTTTTTAAAGGTTTGATCCCTTTAAGAACATGTGTTATGGGTTCAAAACTAACTAAACAACCTCCAAATTCCATGAAATCATATGAAAACAATTTTATAGGGAATTTTAAAATGAAGGAGCTGATGGAATGTAAATAAGAGGTGCTATTTTCCCCATATGACTGGAACCATACTCTTATTTTTTTAAAACAACAAAATACATGTTTAATGGTTAGATATATAGAAAACACCCTCATAATGACTTGAAATCATTAGAAAATCATCTTTGTATTACCTATGCATGTAAGAGTAGATGTGACATCAAATAGACCCATGTTATTCCCAGAAAGTTTGAATAAGAAGTTTTAAAATTTTGAAGCCCATTAAAAACATGTGTGTATTTGTTAAAAACAACTGAAAAACATCTAAATTCTCTTAACTCAGACTACATAAACCATACATTGAATTGTGAAATAGTATAGCTGAAGGGATACCAATCCAAGATGACATTTTCTAGGATGATGAGAAACAAATTTTTATTCCCTTTAAAAATGTGTGCTATGGGGTAAAAACCAAATGAATGACCTTTGAATGCATTTAAACTAGAAAATAACAATAATACAATGATTTTTGAAATATTAAAGCTAAGGGAAATTCAAATTGAGGTGTTCTCTTCTTGGGATGAATAGAAAAACACTTTTATTATTTTAAAAAACCAAAATGTTCAATTAAGATTCACATCTATAATGAACGAATCAGAATGATGTGAAATCATAGAAAAAACATATTTTATTTTTTTTGAATTGAATGAGGAGAAAAAATTCCAATTAGAAGTGTGGTATGAATGGAATAGACGAATAAGTAGTTTTTAATGATTTGGTCCCCTTTAAAAATGTGCATTATTTGGTCAAAACTAATTGAACATCCTCTAAATACCATGAAAATAGTTGAAACAAATATACAATGATTTCTAAAATAGAAGATCATACAAAATAACAATTAGAGGCTTTGTTTTTCTTGGATTATTGCAAAAGAACCTTTATTGTTTAAAACACCAAAAATTACATTTAATGTCCATATCAATAGAAAAACACTCAAAATGAGTCGAATCATTAAGAAAACATGTTTATGTTATTTTTGATGTTTATGAGTAGAAAAATCATCTATAGAACATATGGTATACATAGAACGACTAAATAAGTAGATTTTAAAGGTTTGACACCCTTTAAAAACAAGGGTCAGGGGGTCAAAACAAAATAAATGACCTATGAATGATATTAAATCATACTACAAAAAACTATTCTTTTCTAAAATAATAGAGATGATGGAACATCAATATGAGAATTCATTTAGCCGGGATGATTAGAAACAAATTTTTATTGTTTTGAAGCACTAAACATGATTTTAATAGTTAGATCAATAGAAAACAACCACATAAAAACATTAAATCATAGGAAATGCATCTTTAAATTATTTTTGATGTGTATAAGTATAAAAAACATCCATCGGAAGTGTGGTCTTCTCAGAACAACTGAATAAAATGGTATAAATTAAAAAAAAATGGTTAGAAACTATTAATATATTCAAAATAAAATGGACTTAGACTGCTATACTAAGTTTTAATTGAAATATTGTATTTTAATTAAATTATTTTATTTTTTTCTTTTTTTACCAAAATAATTTTTTTTCATAATCTATTCTATTAGATGATGGGAACATGAATTAGAAGATGACCAACAAAGGTTATTTATGAGAATGTCAATTTACATATCACAAAGTAATTTATTTAATATTTAAAATATTTTTTTTTAATTTTTTAATTTATATATATATATTTTCAAAAATAAATTTTCTATATCATCAAACATTTGGAATATTCTATAGAAGGGCCCATTATGGCATATAACTACCACCATTTTTCTTTTTCTATAGGCAAAATCACAGAGACTATATAGTGAATACTAAATGGAGGTTTCTATAGGGTACAACTTTAGTGACCACCAAATAGTTGGACTATATGCTACCTTGGGATGGTATGTAGAGACCTCCAATTAGAGGCCACTATAGCCAATATCGAAAGGCCAAAATCATTTTCTGTTTGGCAGTCATTGGGTGACCACTAGTTTAAAATAGGGTTTAATTTTGTTATTATCTAAAATAATATTTTCCAGTAGTGAAATTACTCACAGTAAGTGATCATCTTCATTGATATATATTATGTAGAGGTTCAAATGATCATATCAATCAACTATTTATAGGTGTGGTATAAACCTAGTGAACATGATTCATGAAAAAACTACATAGCATGAGGTATGGTATGATGTAAATGGTGTCATAAAATCCAAGCTCATATGTGTTTTTATGTATGAACAATACCAATAAAATACAATACCATATCAAATCCTTTAATGGGATTCACACCAATTTATTAATCTACGCATCCCATTGGACCATTAGACAAACCAATTTTGGTTGTTGGATATAGTGGTCCACTTTTGTGTCCCCTCATGGTGGTATAACCTTTCATCCTCGATGCACCACCTCTTTCTTGGGTTTCTGGTTATGGTTGGATTTTTTTTTAAGAAATTATAAAAAATTCCTTTAGTATATAAGCATTTTACACTATTAAAATTGCCTAAAGTATGCAATAAATTTCCATTAAAACAAACATTTGTAAAAACATTCTTTCAATTCCACCAATATTCAATAAAATTTTAAATTAATTTCTACAACCATTAGAATTTACATATTAATTCCAAATATTCTCATCCTTAAGTTATTGCAACTTAGTTACTCCTCATTGAGTAATTCTAAATAATTAAACTACCATTATAATTCAAGATTCAATTCTTCAATCTCAAACTTCTAAAATAATCATTAAATAGAAGATTATTTAGTATAAATAATCAAATAATGGTTTATTTATATCTCAGATAGTTTTTAGTTCTTTATACATCATATCTTTAATCACCTCATTAGTTATCAACACTTTCACATTTATCATATTGTAAATAATTTTCTATATAACAATTAGCACATATATTCCTCATAAAAACCAACTCTATAATATATATATATATATATATATATATATATGATGCTTCTTAGAAATTATAAAATCTTCATTGGATAACATTGAGGTAACTCCAACCAACTATCTTTATCTTTCCATGATACTTATTAATTATTTAGAATTTCAAGTTTTTTCTTCATTTGACTCATTATATTACCAACCCTTATAACAACACCGATTTACTTTGATTTACATTGACATATTGAAAAAAATATAACCTTAAAAAATATAACTTCAACTTATCAAATATTTTAGGAATAATACTTATGATCATTATAAAATCAATGAAATCAATTAATATAATTTTTTTTATTTTTTAAAAATAAATTTAAAAGTATAACTTACTACACAAATTGTGTAATTTCTTTACTATTGTTACAAACATATATATGATATATATGTTCTTTTAATATTAAATCCATTTTTATATCCAAAAATGACAATTAACCTGTAATTGAGTGGTAAATGATCTTTTATAGCGTACAAAATACCTAGGAACAAATCTGAGTGGGGATGAATTTCCAAGTTACTATAGTAGATCTATAACAGTTACTGTAGTGGGAACTATAGTAGTTAATATATTAATAGAACTATTCACCTAATTTGGGACTAAAAGACACTGATTAGGGATTTTAATCCATCGCAGGACATAGGTCCACATGAACTTGGGGCCACCTTAGGCCTTTGGGCCATGGGCTTTTGGGTCACAAGGACTAAGATGTAGCCTAGACAGACCATACAAGAGAATAACTCAGAAGAGGATTTAGAGAAAGTAGTATCTAGAAAATTAGAGATAGAAATATTAGAAAAATAAGAGGGTATATAAATTTATATCAGTATTAGGGAACATGAACCTCTTTATGAGGAAATGCTAGCCAATCATCCATGTGAGGTGGGGAGTTAGGCCTTCATTAATGCAGATGCTGGGGAGGGGTATTTATATAGTTTAGTTTGGTTGGGCCTTCGATTAATGTATCGAGCCTTGAGAATATAAGACTTTGGGTCATGTATTGGTCCTCTTTCTACTGGACCTATGGGTCAAGTAAGGGTTCCCTCCCAACCTAGTCTAAGAGGGAATTATCCAAAAATAAAAAAAATCGAAGGACTTCGGGCCATTTAGGCAGGTATGACCACCAACAAAACCAAGATCATGCTATTATAAAAGTGATAATTGATTTTCTATGAAATAAAAATTTTTCCATTATAGATACACATTAGATTATGTTTTGAGAATATTTAGATTGAAAATAATAAGTTTATAATTTTAAAATTTCATCATGCAAGTATGCTTATGTAATTGACCGTTGAATTGATACATTGTTATGTTACATTTTATTCAATTTTTTTCATACATATCTTATATGGTTACATCCATAAAAACTATATAGTCCCCCCATATTTTTCTTAATATTATAAATCTAACATAAAATAATCTATTGAATCAAAGAAGGATCCAATCTATAAATAATTTGATCAACATATTTTTGAAGAATAATCAATGCATCATAGTTTTCTTTTACTGGATAAATATCTTAGAAAAAATATGATATACCAATCAATACGTGCCACATAAAAGAATATAAAACCTTTTAATACTAGTATAGATTAACATTTTCATTATGACATAGAAAAAACTATTTTTTGGGTAGGTAATATATATATTTCTAACACTATGAGGAAAATTAATAGTATATCCATATGGTAACATCAAATATACATATTCATTAGATTTTAGGATTTATCATATTAAAATAACTCATGTTGGGGATAATTTTAAATTTTTACAAGATTAAACCATGCCTTTATAGTATCTTTACTCTTGTGAGGCATGTATAACATAGTATAGAACATGTTATTAAAATAGTTATTATTAATATTCATAATGTAGAACATGTGATAGACCAAAAAATTAAAACAACATAGGAGGTCCCAAAAAAATACTTTCCAACATCCTGTTGTTATATATCCAAAAACCAAATATTTTTCTATTGGTTTATAGTTGGTAAAAATTAAAAAGAGGTGTTGATGAGATGATATATTTTACCCAAATACCTAGTATCACTATTGGAGGTCCATCATTTTCAATTATACCTTTTGTAAAATTGTTTTAATTATTTATAAAAGGACGATATTCAGTTAAAATTATCCAATTGTTTTAAAAAGACAATTTTTTTTTTCAATTTACAATCATAAATTCTTTGTTTTCACCCATGTAGCACACATGCTTTTTTAGACCATGTGCATTCCATCAAGATAATATACAATGCACTAGAATGTAACTTATCACCCATATTAATTAAACTTTCAATTTAAAATTCTATTCTATAACTAAACCACATATATTTTCACAATAACTCGATTATATAAATAAATAATCAATTAGTGGCTTCAAATAATACTTTATATTTTTATTTGGATGTCTTGAAATTAATAACACACAATATAAATGGTTCCTATATAAACATATAAGGTGGTAAATTATATAGAGTTATGAAAATAGTCCTACAAGAATATTGAAAATCATTAGAAAAAAACAAATAAAAAACCTATAGTAAATAGATTAATTAAACATTATGAGGTTCTAAAGAAAAAAAATGGATGAAACTAGACAATGGATTTCAATGAATCTTGATCAAAAGGATGATTTAAGCATATACCTTCAAAAATATTGGATCTATTTCATGTCATAAATTTAGATATATTGCGAGACATAAATAGTTATTGCAATCTTTGTGTAATTAAAAAATATCTCAACTTTTTAATATGAAAAAATATCAATTTTTTTTGACCACTTTGTACAACAATTTTCTACCTCTTATAAAATTAAAAATTGAATCATATTTACAATAATATAAGATGAAATAATTTAAACATGCATGGATATTTTGATATATAAGACCCATATTATGGACCATCTTCTTAATTTCATGGAAATTTTTAGGCGGTGTATTTCCCATAGGGAAAAAACATGCAACTAAATAAATTTTTTCCTAATAATAATTATTTCACATTTTAAAATCTTGTTTAATATCCATATATTTTATAATAGCTTCTAATTTTATTATCCTCTATCCATCATATAATCCACCTCATTAAATTTAAATAAATCATAAAACTGAGATAAATCCAATTCTAGATTTGAATTATAATTATGAGTTATTATTTCTTGAAAATACGGGATAACAACATCATGCATTAAATTTTGAAACTATACTAAATCTAAAAAAAAACTTATATTTTTTGGAATTATTTTCACCATGTTTATAACAAAAAACATAATATTTCTGAAAACCAAAATTAATTATATGAAATTTATTATTATAAAAAGTTTTAAATATATTGAGACCACATTGCTATATGGAACCTTAATTGTCCCTTATGAAACAAATTCTTAATTTGACCATGAAAATTATTGAAATATTTTTACACCCTCAATGTAGACATGATTTTTGAAAAAATTGTATAGATTTCTATAATTATTTATTCTATCATGATATCATAGTAAAAATTAT
This sequence comes from Viscum album, assembly GCA_963277665.1. Lineage (NCBI taxonomy): Eukaryota > Viridiplantae > Streptophyta > Magnoliopsida > Santalales > Viscaceae > Viscum > Viscum album. The sequence goes on from OY728151.1 coordinate 1,834,350,455, forward strand.
TATTTATTTCATGGGTATAATGTTTCTTTTAAATAAAAAAATTAGTTTAATATATAAAAAAATTAATTTTTTTATTCTATTTATTTTCTCTAAATGAATAGTTATTTTTATTGAAAAATATTCTTATTTTTTTTTTATTTTTTCATTTTTATATTATTTTTTAATTATTTATTATAGGAGTAAAAATATTTTAAAAAACACAAAGTCTTAAATATTATTATGAATTTTAAAATAGTTGTTTTTTCATATTTAATTAACTTTTATAAATTTAATAATATTATGTAAATAAATACTACATAATTTTTTTTAAATAATATTTTATTATTTTGTATAAATGTCTAACATAAATTAAATTCATTGTTCATTAATAGTCTAACTATATATCAGTGATGCATTCAGTTAAATTTGATCCCATACGATCAATATTCCTCCATTGTTACACCACATAATCATGGATGAACCATGGTACGATGAATAAAGTGGAATAAAAACAAAGAATGGTGGTTGTTGGGAATCCCCACCATCCATGGTAGTATTCAAATCCATATTTGTTGAAGAATGTAAGAATATGGGAATCAAAATAATAATAAGGTTTTATTTATATTATCTTCTATCATCATTTTTCTTCGTTCATTATTGCTTTTCATTGATCATCGTGCGATGATCACAATCCATGAGAACAATAATGATAATGATTATGATATAAATTTTATTATTAATAATCAATATATATAAATCTTGTTTTATTATAATATAAATAAATTAAAAACCATTAGTAAAAATAATAATATTATTAACTTATAATAAAATTAACATCCATTAGATATATTATGTTAATTTGAATAATAAAATAAATAATTTATAAAGAAAATTCCTAAAAAATATCATAAAAAATGATTTAAAAAAAATATTATTTTCAAAATTTAAATATTTGAGCCATAATTGAATTATTTAATGTATTCATATTCCACATGAATTATCCCTTATTCAATGTAAAATAATATAGTAAATGGATAACTCATTATCTATAATAATAATAATAAGAGAATATGAATTATCAATATTCTCTATAAAAATTCTCCACTAAAAGAGGAAAACATAAAGAACGGTATTATGATTTTTCAAAAAAGTAAAAATAAATTCTCATTGATCATAAAAAAAAATTTCTTCAAATTTTCCATGTGATATACATCAAATAATAATGTTCATTATCATATAAATTTGTTATGTGAAAATTATTTTTTTATAAACACAACAAAATAATTTTCATTTTCAAATTTATTATTAAATTCAAATTTCAAATTAACATGAAGAATATTTTTTGGAGGTTTAGTATAAGGGAGGGAGATCGAACACACAATAAATGTTTTATAAAAATATAATTTTTTTTCTAAATTATGGAATAAACCTTATCTATTTAACAATTTATTCACCATCGACATGCTTGGTTTGATCACCATCATTTTTCATTTCATTATTACCACCCAATGAATGAATTCCATTGATTGAAGAATATAATGATTTAATTTTGTATATTTTTTATCCATGAATAAAAATTAAAGAGAGAGTGAGAGAGATACACTTGAGAGAATTTACAAATGAATAAAATGTAATCCTTGGAAATGTGGTTTTCCTTTAATTAATATCCTATAATCCCTTTAATATCTTTTTTTAATCACCTATGTATCTACTCATTAAAACCTCTCATAATTTGTATATAATAATTGAAGTAAATTAAATTAAAATTCACACTATATACATTTATAATGCCATATCATTTCCATTTGTCCATGAAAATGACACCTTAAATCTCTTAAATATAAAAAAAAATAAATTATTTTTATTGGATTATTCAAGGTATAAAAAAAAACAAAAAATACCCAATCCATTTATCAACACCCAATTAGTTAACATATACCTCAAATTGAAAAAACACCCCATTCTAGACACAACTATGGTGTTATATTTTCAATATGAGCTCCCATTTAGGAGATATTAATGTTTTTTCTTGTAGAATAAATATGTATTTAATAATAAATATTGATTATTCCCTGAATTCCAAGTAACTTATAAATTACCAAAATTTAAATAGAGGGTAAAAACCATGTTTGAAGATAAATATAATAATTATAAATTTTTTAATGGTTTGTTAGTATGAGGAAATTACCATTTTACCATTTCTAAGGACTCAAGACTTGAAAACTAAAAATTGAGAAAAGTTTTATTTAAGAAATATTTAGGTCACTAAAAATAAAAATGACCCAAACACAAGAAGAATTTTTATATAAATCTATTATTAATTCTTGAGGTTTTTGTGTGAATAATTATCCTTTGGTTGAGTTCACTTATAATAAAATCTATCACTCTTCCATCGTATAACATCATTCAAGGCAATGTTTGAGTGGCCTTGTAGATCATTGTTGTCTTGGGATGAGGTTGAGGATTTAGAAATCATTAGTCTATATTTTCTGTAGATTTTGATGGATAATTTTTTGTAAATCATGGGTATATGATTTTAGCTAATAAATATTTTAAATATTATAAGAGTTGGTGAATGGGACCTTTGGAGATTGAGTTTCAAAATCATGTATTTATTAAGGTTTATTATTGTTAGTTGATGTTTGGTAATGAAAGTAGTATTTCTCTATGAGTTATCATATGGTCACATAAATATTTTGAAGGAATAACATTGTGTTGTAATGAGTTCAACATTTCCATCAAAATTAAATATATATATTTTTTATTTAATAGTAAAACATATGGAATATCCTTAAAATGATGCTTATTTATGGTATTGTAAGTATTATTAAAGAAGTTTAACAAATCTAAAAAATTTATCATGTAATAAAAAAGGTGTTCTCTATTATATATTACATGAATTTATGTGATAATTAACCCCTAAAAATATGATTTTGAGTTGTCCCTAATTTATGGTCACCATGAAGTATTATTGGCAGTGATAACAAATACATATTAGTATGGGTTAGGTTTTAAATAATGATACATAATTCACTCATAAGGCAGAAAATAAGTATTGTGTGTTAGATGACCCATCAAGTTTTCCACATAAATAGTTATAAACAAATCCTTTAGTATACTATGAATTCATGTTTTATATTAAATTTCCATTACTTGAGGTTGAAAAGATACAAATCATGAAAACAATTATTCTTTGAAAATATTCATAAATTTTCCTTGATTTTTATCTAATTAGGGTGTGGTTAGGTATGTTACTGATTATATAATTGGTTGATGTTTATCAAATTTGTGATGTTTCCTATCGTAAGATGAGTACGACATTTGGTCTTATGATTGAGATATATTTAGGAAGTGTATATCCATACCTAGTGTACTGATATATGATGTTATTATCTATTTGGATGAGGTTCATGTGATTTCCACATCCATTTCGGTGAATGAAATGTGATGTGTTCTTCTATCTAGTCATTTTATTCTAAATTAATCTTGGAAATTTTAGTTGGTTATTTGATATTGACATGCTCTATATATCATAGAAACTTAAGGTCCTTGATAGTGGGATTATATAATTATGCATATTATATATAATACAACCTTTGGATACAAGTATAGAAATACATTTGTTTGATTAGAATTCATTATATATCAAGTATTACTTTTTTTATAGAGGCCACTTTTTGATTATAAATAAGTATTTGAAACTTCATTATTATTAATAACAATACAATGGCCCATGGGAGCAGACTTTGTTATTATGTGATTGAAGATTATGTTTTATTATGAAGTGTTCATATAAGACATTATAAGTTATCGAAGATTATTTTTGGTGAGATCCAAAATGTGTTTTGGAAGGATTTTTACAAGATGTTAAATGTGATACAACATATAGTGAAAATGAATGATACATTCTAAAAAATGTGTTTTGGTGCATATCTAAAAGGATTTATAGATATGGTTTCACGAGTTATTAAATATGATGTGACGCAAGCCTAAAGTGCATAAAGTCTCCAAAACTTTATCTCATGTGAGATATTGATTATAAAATTCACTAAAACTAAAACCAAGATATAGTAGTATTAATGACATTTTAGTTTGTACTAAAGTAAACCAAAACATATTGAAGGTCATAACGTCATAGATTAGTGTACGAAAACACTTGAATTATATTCCAATATAAAAATCAATTTATTTATTCCCTCTTAGCTATAATATACCAGTTGAAAAATTATGTGACAATGATATAGGTGTTTGATGAAAATTTATTAAACATTTAAATAGTTATCCATTTCACCATTATTAGTTAAATGTTATAAATGATTTGTAACATATTTTATTTTTCTAATTTTTATAAACTATTTAAAATGATGGAACACGAAAAATTTATAAAACATTCAATGATATGAGGTTCTCAAAGAGTTTAATTGAATCCAATATAATGCTATCAAGTCCATGATATGGGTAATAAGATTTTTATTTTAGTAACTCCATGAACCAAAGTTATCATTCTATCATTCACTTTTACTATGGTTTTGACTACTACTTGAATTTTAATTATTCAATAATATTTCATGATTTAAAATATCATATTATTTCTCAACTATGATTTTAGGTCTCTAAAAATTTTCACCTTATTTCCTATTGCATCTCATGTACTATAGAAACAAACATCATTATAAAGTTTATGAAATCTATCACACTATATTTCTTGTACTAATTTCTTATATTTTTAAATATTTATATTATTATAAATATTCATTGAGTAAATTTTCATGAAACCATAATTGTTTTTTCCTTATGTATTTAAAGTATCTAATAGTTGTATAAATTTTCTAAACTCAAACATTTTTTATATTTTAAACTGTATATTATTTTAACCTATAATATTAATTTTTTATGTTCAAATTTTATATGTTTCAGAAATTCAATGTTATTAAAACTTTTGGTTATCTAAATGATTCTTATAAAAATAATGATAATTATTAGTTGTATAATAAATAATTTAATGAATCATATATACTGATATATTCATTTCTACATTCCATTTTATTTAATTTTTTATTTCAGGAATAAAAACATAATTATTAAATGTTAATGTAAAATGAAGAAAGTGGTTGAAAAGTGTCTATTTCATTGTAATGTTGAGGAGATAAAATCCATGAATCCCTATCCATGAAATTAGGGGTCAGTGGGTGAGTTTTATTACATCATTTTCAATTTCAATAAAATATAGAGAAATATAAATTTCTATCAAATTTTAATTATGGAAAACTTACAAATTATACAAAAAATTATAGTTTAAAAATTATAGTTATATTATGAGGAAATGAAACTTTTCTAATTTTATTTTGTTACATTAGATAGTTAATAACCAAGAAATATGATCATGTTTTACTTATTTTATTAAAATAACATTCCATGAATAGAACTATTATATTCAAATATATTTTACATCACATTATTTATTTATTATTTATTTAGATCCATTGGGATAGTATGTTTCATCCTTTCTCCAAAAATTTATATTTTCAATTCATTTTTCCTTTCGTATTGAAACTAAATATCAAATCTATCAATGGTTTTTTAACATTACTGTTTTTTAATATTAATTGTTATATATTATAGTTATTAGCATTAAAATTATTATTCAATTTCAAAATTATGATAACTATATTTTTTATGTATTCAATATAGTGTTGTTGTATATGGAAAATTTATAATTTATGCATTTGATAATGGTGATTAACTAGTTTTATTGGGCCATAGTAGGACAAGACAACATGGATCATGCATAAAAATTGATAGTCCTCTTAGATCCACATTTACTATATGCACTGAAAATTCTGTTTGGTCAAATTTTTATATTAAGCATACTTTCCTGCAAGTCAACCCATAATTTCAATGAAGATTAAAAATAAATTTTATTAAATAAATTAAAAGATAAACTTTTATCATTAATCAATTTAAAATATTAAAAACATTATAATATTCCATAAATATTAATTTATATAAATATTCATCATATATATAAAAATATATATATATATTTTCCTAAAAAATACTATATTAAATTGGAATAACCTCTATAAATATAATAATTTCTATAATTTCATATCCATAGGTCAATATAAGATCAATTTAATTTCAAGCTTCTTGCACCCTCCCCATTTTTCCCATAAGAACCCATCCATATATTTCTTCTAATTCCTTACATAGTTCTTAATTTCTCATCCCATAATTGATCTCAAAAACCCTAGCTTCTCACTTAATATTTCTAGGATTAATGACAACTGCATCTCCCATTGTTGAAATTCCCAATGATTATATCTCCTCCCTCCAATAATTTCACCCCCTCCCTTCCATCCAACTCCTTTTCTGAATCACTCTATATTTTTTTGAATGTTCCATCCCACTATATTCATCTTTTCGTGGTATAAATTCATGAACCCGTAGGACCTTATTCTATAAAAACCAAGTATTACTTACCCTAAAAGGATTGATTTACCCCTTTACCTTTTTAGTTTGATTTCCAAAAACCCAAAACATCTTCAGTCTTGTCTCTTCCAAACCATCACACACTTCCCAAACATTTCCCTATTCTTTTACAACATTTATAATATTTTTTTTCATTTTTCATACTTCTATAGGTAATCCTATTACTAATAGATTATTATTATTTTCTCTAGGAATTCCTCTAAACCATAGTGCTACATAAAGTTATACTACCTTTCCTAATCAAAATATGATCTATAATTAGTACATTACACTCTACATACCTTTTGAGATAATGTTTTTTGTATTATTATTGTTATTATTTTTATTTTCTAAAATGTTTATCTTAATATATTTTAATTTTGTTTTACCATTTATAGAGATTAATATCTTTGAAAAATTCTTATTTTACCTTTGTTTGGGTTTTCAATATCACTTTATTTAATTTTCCTTAAATTTTAATAGTATGTGATATGATATTTTATAAAGAATGATCTCTCCAATTATTGTATTCTTTGAATAAATAAAGAAGGCTAATGTTATTATGTTTTTTTAAAATATTCACCGATTTTTCTATTACATATGAAAAATTATTCAAAAGGATTATGATTTCATATCAACTTGAGAAACTAGAATGAATTCTATTCCATTTTTATTATCATTATTTTATATCATAATTCAATGTTTGTATGATTTCTGATTTATATTGATTACATTATAAACTATATTCCTTTTGATATATTGTTCTTTTAATTTTTAATTTTATATAAACTGTATTGTTTTATGAGATGCATATCTTTGAATATTTTAATTATTTTTGTTATTTATGGAGATAAATATCTTTGAAAAGATTATAATTTCATCAATATATGTGTTATTGATATCATTTTTTTTAATTTTCTATGAATCTCAACACTATGAGTTATGTAGTTTTATAAATAATGTTCTTTATATTATTCTTTATTTCTAAAATATTATTTATTTGCTATAAATATTTTCATAGTTTAATAAAATCATTTTTTTATAATTATTCACCACCATTTTTTACCCATCCTTCCCCTTGAATATAGGTTTCAATCATGGTTAGAGAATAAGATATGGTATTTGAGAATTACAAATAAATGGTTTGGTACCCCCCTCAGAAAATAAAAAATTAAATACATATCTACTCAACTGCATCATGGATCCTAGTCAATCCTTCCTTCAATAACCACTTTTTGAGTATCTTCATGGATGATAAAGATTCCTTGAAAAATGATTCATTGGGATCAAGTATGATGCTCTCCCATATATTACTACATTATAGAGACTCAAGAATCCTTTTTTCAGATAATCCATCAAGACACAATTTAATCGTATGATCTGGGTGAGGAGGATTTCATATACATCGTGAATATGTATAGATTCAGAATGGTTAGGAATGGATTGGTTAAGGGGTATCCAAATAAAACTATAGAATTTATCCTAATACTATCCTAGGAATAAAGATGATGGTTATCATGTGACTGGATAGGTGGGGCATCTTGAAGCTGATAAGCGTCTTGGTTTCCTAGGAATATCAAATTTATCATAATGTGTTTATCAATAATTTCATTCATGACTCCTTACAATTTATGGAGCTCACTCACCATAAGACTTTCATCAACATAGATATTGTTTACGCCCTAAAGTGAAAGGGTGGGATGATTTATGAGATTACTGGCTAGGGTTAAGTTTGGAATTAAATTTCATATTTTAATAACCATATTTTATGTTATGAATTATTATATTTCAAAATAATAATATCTATAGCGATTCTTGGTTTCCTATGAAATCCTTGAATTTTAAATATCTTCAATATTCTATGATTATTGGAAACATTATGATCCTCCCATAAATAACCTATAATCCCTTTAATTTCTTTTAATAATCACCTACTTAACCTCCCATAAAAACTCCAAAATAAAACTAGTAATTTAAGTTAATTTATATAAAATTTCTACTCTATATATTTAACATTCCATGTCACTACCATGTTGTCATTCTCTCACCACCTCAAAACTCTTAAATATATAAAAAAAATAAATTATTTTTATTTAATACTTCAATATTTTAAATAAAAATCTTATAATACACGATCCATAGATCAACAACTGATCACTTGAATTATACCTCACATTGAAAAAACACCCCATTCTAGACACAACTATGGTGTTGGAATTCCATATGTGCTCCAATTTTTGTTATATTAACATTTTATCATGAAATCTATATCATGAATAATCTTCTCTACTCTTAAATATTTGTAATTACAACCATTTAATTTCATATGATAGAATAAATTCATGTTATTATTTTTTTATTTTATCTTATAGTTTTAGTCACTATCATCAACATTATATTTTCTTAACTTCTTGTTTATTTCATATATTAGAATTATTATTCCCCATTAACATATAAAATATTTTATGAAACATTTCATTATTACATCGCTTAACCTATGATTGATCATTTTTCCTGATATAGAAATACCATGTTGTTTTAATCAGCATTTTATCCATTTTAATTTTTTTATCAAAATAATGTTTTTAGGTGAAAATATTGGTTTAATCGATAAGATAAAACTTTGAAAAAATTAATATTTGGGTTATTTTTTATTTATTTTTTGAGTATGTTTTTTTACTTGACGATATGAGTTTTATGAGAGAAAATTGATTTAGTTATCCTATAATCCCTAACAAAAATATCAATCCACTTGATGCGCTTATTTATTTATTTTTATTTTATTATATTAATAGTATTATAATTTTATTTAATGAAATATAATATTTATATAATATTTTGTTTAAGTTTTTTCTATTTTTTTGTTTTATATTTCATAGATTTTAATTTTTATAGTGAAATATATTATTTATGTCATATTTTATTTATATTTAATTTGAAAAGAAATCAAATTAATTTTTTACTAACAATGTTAATATGTTTCATGCTCCTATAGAGCAATGGAGTGAAATAAATTCATGTTATTGATGTTTTGTTTTTTTATTTAATTTTATAGTTTTATTATTTTGTAATTAAATATATTATTTACATTTTATTTTTTGACCAAAATTGAAATAGAATCAATTTATCTTTTTGTTGATAATGTGAATATGTTCTTTTTTTCAATCATTTTTATTTCATTAATGTGAATCTCATTAGTTTATATTAATTAATTATTATTTTTTAGTTAGTAATTTTTTTTTACAATTAGAAAGTTTCTTATTTTTTGATTTTAGAAATATCAAAATTAAGAATTTACTAACCAAGATTTTCTACAATCAATAATTGAATTAATTTTTAGGTTTCAAAGTCATGAGACCTCCCCACAGGTGAAATAATACATTAATAATTGTATATGATCTCAAAAAAATTTCTAATGGTTATTCTAATACTGTGGTATAGTTTTTATCCCTAGGATGAGCAAACGCTAAATTGAGGGCATTAAGGTGCCTAAAAAATAATATATTATGTATAATCTGTTTTTAGTTAGTTTTAAATTAAATTGAATAATTAATTTTTTCTCTCAATGATCCCAACCCAATGAATTTGATGTGTATTTTAATAATATCACTCCATGGGTAAATCCCCATTTAAGATGAAACAACAATCTTAGATTTTCCATTCGAGGCTTCATTTAAATGGGGAATCATCTTCCCCATAAATACATGAGCACATATTAAAAAAATATATTAAAAAAAAATATATTATTTTCAACACTCTTTAATGCCATAAATTTTACATTGAATCATCCAAGGGATAAACACCACACCTCGAGATAAATAGAACCATGATAAATTTTTTATAAGGTATTGAATGAGGGTAAATTTTATATTTTACCTCTAAAAATTTCCCACAATTAAGGAACCTAAAAATTCATTTGAATACTTGATTAGAGATACCCCATGAAACTCCAATTATGATCCTTAAAAATGGATATGTTTTATAAAATATCATCATACTAAAATGATATGTTAAATTAGCAAAGTTTTTAAAATTAAAATATAATAAAAAAATATATGGTATGTTATATCATAAATTAAAATTCTGATTTATATTTATATTGTGTTTAGTAAAATACATATATAGACATTGATATATTCATTTAACATATTTACTTCTATAATAACATTATTGTTTAAATTTATAAAATAATTAATTTTTATCTATTATCCTATTTTGAAAATGTATTTAGAAATATAAATTCAAAAAAATAAATTTTATTACTTTTGAAAATAGAAACTTTTTATGTAAAATATTTTACAATAAAAAATATCATCACTTCTTCTATCTATTCTGCAACTCGATGTATAAAACTCCCTACCACTTTTTCTCCAAAATCTTCACTGGTAAAATGTGTCATCTATAGGTGTGGTTTCCTATTTATGCACTTCCTCTACCTCAATCAGAGGCATACATAGTTGTGGTTCTACTGCCTTTATGTAGTGTTGTGTTGTTTTTACCTCCTCATACTAATGACTAGATAATTCCACAACACTAAGCATAGAGGACCCCCCTGATATAAGATGTGGTTCCATATGTTAAAAATAATGGTTTCCCCATAGAAACTTATGATTATTATTAAAATGTCACAGATACATTAAACAAGTCATCATAGGGAATTTATCTCGAGTACTTCAAAAACTGAGGTATCATAGTTGGATCCCACCCTCCTCATATCTCGGAATGTTAGACACAAGATATATCTGATATTATTATGATATATCAAATTACTGAGTAAATGTATATATAGTTGGATCCTCTCTATGATATGTAAGATACACTTCCTATTATTCAGGATCCTCTCTCTATAGTGTAGGAGTCACTCTCAGGTGTTGTATCTCTACCTCATCTCTGTACTCATACCTGTGATGGAGGTGGTGATTTATCATCCTTAGTGTGCTCAACAAGAATATAAAAACCCCCAAATACCTTGTAAAGTGCATATTGATCATGATATATCTATGGTTCCTCATCATATAAACTCTCATATACCAAACTAAGAAAAACTATAAGAGTCATCAGATCTCTATAAAATACATCGTGATTGAGAACTCCCCCTACTGAAGTTCAATGTTGTGTATAAGATTCCATTACCCCTTTGAATAAAAATTGAATAACATTAATGTCAATATGAAATATGAAATGAAAATATATAAATAAAGGTAGTAAAAATACTAACTCATGGAGGCATACCATGTGGAATGTAAGGTATATAATAATGAATTGTCATTAACAATAGGTGTACTCTACCTGATTAGATAGTTGGGGTTATTCGATAGGATATGTGTGTGGAAAGATAATACAAGGGGGGGGGGGATATCCCTAAATTTAGTGTAACAATATTTATTATGAGACCAATCTATCATCTTCCTACCAATTAACGTAATACTGTGTAATGAAGATACCTATCCCGGTATAGTGTGGATGTGATGAAAGCATCAAAACTATCACTCGAATTGATCTGGTTGGTTCAAATATTCTAAATAAAAGTTGATTAGTGCCACCACTAATCTATAGTCTCCCACTATAGCTATATATTATTGTGTAAGTGACTCCAAGACAACTCTAGTATATGGGATTCATGAAACTTGTAGTAAAAAATAATATAAGTATTCATTAATTGGAACAACAATATAAACTACTTATCATTATAATATCTTATAAAATTGTTATAAAAACTAATGTTTCTGTAAAAAAAATCAATGTTTAACATACATCATATGAATTTAGAGAGTTAAAAATCTCTTGAAGACAATGCACACCATTCTTCAATGTATATATATAATGTCGATCCTAACCTCACTGAGTGAAAAATATAATATATGGAATGTTTAAAAATTATATTAATAACATAATAAAAAAAATTAAAATTAATGATTTAAACATATTTGAATCCCCAAGGAATGTCCTAAAAATGCGTTGAGAAACTATTTTGATAACTCTGGGATTAATTCATTGAAACTATTCCCATGTCCACATATATTGCATAACAATACATCTTGAAATCTAGTGCCACTTTTATTATCATTATATAGAATGTAATCTATAAAGATATACTAATTTAGTATCAAAAGAGTATATATTTACCTACAAGAGTTGGGTGGGTGGGGGGGGGGAGGGGTGAATTGTATTTTATAAAATAAAACTCACAATTTACTTAATCTCTTTACAAGGGTATTTTAGATAAATAATTCATCCTTTTTATAAGCAAGTAATTAGACAAATTTTTTTTATGACACTTCGTATTATTATACTTTAGGAAAATTTTATAATATAAAATATAAACTTTCCGCAATACATGAAATATAAAAATAAACTTGTAAAAAAGTAAAAATTATAAAATAAGTAAGAAAGCGTCACAAAATTTTTATAACAAAGATATCCACAATTTGACCTTAATAGTAATGGAAGTAAATAACCCTGACTTTAAGTATCCATGATTTTCACCAAACTGTAATGTTCTATCTTCCTTAAGAAAGGAAGCCCTCAATACAATGATTGGACAATGTTTTTTCCCTAGCCTCACGAATCCTTGATCGGCAAGATCAGTATAAACTATTTATTTCTATCCCCATAATCCCTTAATCAACTAGATCAGACAAACAAAAATTTAAAATATTATCATAAGAAATTTACAATAATACTTACATGGATTCCTTAAGAAAAAAATATCTAATGATTAAAAATAAGAACTATTAGTGTAAATAGATTTTAAAATCTCTTCACATAAAATTTAGATCACTAGTGATTGAAATGATACTAACTACTTGAATGTAGCTCTTTTTATCATCATTTCTCCAAGGGTCATACTCTACATTCTTCGAAGGTAGTTACAAAAACTTCAGAAAAACTCATATCCACTTAAAAAGTTTCAATATATATTTTTCATATCATGATTAATTTTGACAAAGCACAATTATAATTCTTTTATAATTCTATCCCATGGTATACATTTTTTTCATCCAATAAAATGTATTTGGTTTATCCTCTAGGACATTATAAAAGATCATCTGAATATAATGTTTGATTTTATCTAGTCGAGTTTATCCAGTAGAAGTTTTATAACTTTTTATGAGGGGACTTTTTTATGCTTTATCTAATGGACCATATATACCTCTGTATGATTTTCATTGTAATTTTATGTCTGATGTATAAATTATATGTCCATCTTATTATTAAAGTTCATTTGAATAGGTTCATCCAAAAAACAATAGTAAAGTTCTAACCAATGATAATATATATTTTCATTAGATAAAAAGTATTGGTTTTCTACAAAAAATTCAAAATACTATGGAAGTATAAAGTTAATAATGTAGATCATTTTTGGAAGTGTGTTGTGATTTTTAAAACTATGGTTAGAATGTGCTGAAAGTAAACTTTAGAGTCAACAATATCACCCTTTTTAAAAAGAAAAAAACAAGACATACAAAGAGAAAAAGTTAGGTTTTAATAACATTGAAAAACATAATCCCCCTAAATTTTTTATTTATAGACTTTACCCTTTTTACTTATTTATCCTACCTTTTAATTTACCCCATTTTCTTTAACAAAAATTGTTCAAATGTTTTGTCTGAAAGATATATTTTCTCGATTTTATCCCCCTTTTTAATTTATAAAAAACTTATTGGGATGTAAAAATTATACCTAAAATGTTAGAGAAAAAATAAGACAAAGTAATATATATAGAAATAAACATTCATCCAAAAATAAATATGGAAGATATTAATTTGAAAAATAAAGAATAATATTCAACCTAATTTCTTGGAAGAGCATTCAATAGAAAAAAATGCATAAAAAAGTTTGGATTCATATTATTAAAACCATACAATTATTCAAATAAATTTTTTTCATTATTCAAAAGTTTCTTCATAATGACTGTTGTATTTTCACATCTCCTTGGAACTTCTCTGAATCAGAAAAAACAAACTTGATCTTTCCTACTTCCTCTTAAAGGACTTCAATATACTTATTATCTTTCTTCATCTTTGATACCTATTATTATAATGCCTTAATTATATTTCATTTTTCTAAAATATCAACATCTTGATTCATTTCAAGAGATTTGAAATTATTAGTAGCTATTTTTCTTTCATAGATTTCGAAGATGATATCCCATGAAAGCTTCAAAATTGATTTAGTGGTTTTTATTATCCCTTCAATATAATTATCATAAAAATTTATGTCTCCTTGAATATTATTGATTAATCTAAATAATAGTTTAAAATTTATCAAATTTTCTTTTTATTTTCCCTAAATCCTTTTAATTTTTCTTCATTTAGGATAACTATTTCTTCTATCTCTTTCAATGAGTTTAAATTCTCAAACACATAAATATTTAATTAGATGTGATTACTTATTTCTTGAATATTAGAAATGAAATGAAAGGCATCTTCAAGACTCTTTTAAACATTATTGAAATTACTAATTCTCATTTTCATTCATTGATCACTTGTACTACATGTAAAATGAGTTGAATCCAAAGATAATTTTGGAATGAATGGAGTTGGAGTTCTAAACATTTATTTTTATACATTATTTTGTTCCTTAGAAACTTACAAAACATAAACTTCTTTATCAAACTGATATTTTCCAAAACCTTCACCTATCATTATTGGATATCTTCCACTAAATATTTTGGTTTTTTAAATTCACTCAAATTGGTAAATTTCTTAGATTTTCTTGATAATGAAATATATGATCCAGCTGAACACACTTAAATATCCAAGTGCTTCATTAATTCTTTTTTAATTTTAGTATCCACTTTTTCTTTATAAAAAATCTCAAGATTTTCTTAAATACATTATTATTTATTTCTTTCAACCAATTATGCTTTCTATTTAACCTTTCCAATAGGAAGATGTGATATTATTACATGAGAAGATTAACCTTCTGGTTGAATGATATAAAAATGTGAAATGGAAAGAGGAACTAATTGAGTAGAAACATAAACTACTAAATGTGATTATTGAACCCCTTTTATTAAATATTTAAACAATATGTATCATATTTCCTTTCCATATTTTATTTTATTTTATTTCTTCTTCACAGAAACTCTTACATGTATCCTCTTTAAGAGATAAGTTATTAGCCTTATCTAATCCATAACTTATATCATCCATTTTTTATCTTCTTTATTCTTCACAAAAGATGAAAAATCCTCATTAGACATTATGTTTACTTTATTTTTGGGAAACAAAGGTGAAAATTCACCTACCTTTCCTTTTTACTATAATTTTTCTTTTAAATTACCTATTTTTACTCCAAACATTTATTTGTCTAACTTGTCGACTAATTTATTTAGATAAGGAATAAGAACAAGTCTCATCTTATTAATCATTTCCTTATGAATAAAAGAACATTTCCCCCTAATGGGAGTTCTGTTATTCATGATTTTAAATACTATCATAATTTTAACCAAAAAAATACTTATGAAAATTATAAATAAAAGAATATTCAACATTATAGTCTCATTCTAAATATCCTCCATGTAAAGTAATATAAAATTCATGGTATTGAATTTTCTCAAACCAAGAAGATAGTCCAAATGATATATATCATTAATCTATATGGTATCCATTCCATGGTATAAAAAAATTTTCATCCAAATTTCTATGATTATAACATCGAGAGAAAAATAATTTAAAATCCTAGCTTTTTCATAAGAAGTAAACAAATAAGTCTCATCCTTGGATTTTTCAAAAAATTCTAACTTGTCAGGTAGCCTATGGGTTACCAAGTTTTCTTCTCCTTCTAAGTGATATTTAACCAACATAGCAAATTGTTTTATATTTAACTTTAAAAACTCTTTAAAAAGAGTTAAAGTTAAAACATTCATATTTTCTTCAATACTAAACTCAATATAAGAATAAAATTATCTTACAATCTTAGGGAAATGAAGATAAAAATAATCTTTTTATTCATAAAGATCTTCCAATATATATAAAAATATAATATATTTCATCAAGGAGAAATAGTTTTTGAACCAAAATATTTCTATGATTATTTATTTCACAATGATTTTGCATGAAAAATCAATTGAATAATTCATTTTACTGATCATATAAACCTAGACTGTCCAAAAAAACATTGAGAAAAGGGTGGAACAGAATCTGAATGGTGAGAGCACTTCTCCGAAATCACTTGACATTGAAAGAGTGGTGACCCACACCCCTTTAAATAGTCTTAAGGAGAGATATTATTTGACTTATAAATATCCAATGGATTGAAATAAAACCCTTATTTAGATCAAGTTTTGAGAACATTTCTTGAAAGATGAAAGAGATTAACTAAACTCTTGAATGTTTTTGAATCAAATGGAAAGTGTTTTATCAGATAAAATTATCTGAATGAATTTTAATGTATTTAAAATAATTTAGAAATACTTTTTATAATAACTAGTCAACATGAAAATAATTTTACAATAGAGATAATAAATAACCAAATATTAAAAATAAAATTACCGCTCAAACAAAATTTATAATATTTATTTATGAATGTTTTTTTGGTGATTATAATTTCTTAGTTTTATAAAATAAAACATTTTATTGAAACTTTAAAAATTTATATCGAAAAATTTAAGAAAATTTTGTTTGAACAATTTCTAATAATTTTTTTTTAAAAAAAACTATTTATGAAAAGTTTGTGTGATTTTTTAAGAAAATAGTTTCCAAAAATTTTAGAGAAGTTTGTCCAAAAAACATTTTAAGAAAATTTTATTGATTTTTTTATGTTTTTTTTGAAAATAAATATTAGAAAAGTTTTTTTGAATTTTATTAAGAAATATTTTTCTAAAAAACATTTCATCAAAATTTTTCTTGAAACTATATTAATAAAATTTTGTTTGAAAAAAATTCTGTGAAAACTATGTTTGGAAAAAAAATATTTTCAAAAAATAATATTTAAAAAGATATATGAAAATATTAATATAACTAAAATTATAAAACAAATTAAAAAACTGTTCTCCCCCTTTTTAAAGGAGTTTTTTTGTTAGGATATGGTTTATAAAATAAGTAAACATGAATTATCATTATATATTGACCATTCCTAGTTTCTGTTTAATATATTCCAATCTTTCATAATTGAGTGGTTTTTTCAAAAATCGTAATTTTTTTTGTTTTATTCTAATAAATTTTAAAATTATATCTCATTTTGTTTTGTGATCTTGAAGGAAATGGTGTCTTATATCTTTTTACTTAAATCATGAGTGATGTGATAGGTTTTTATTTAAAAATATGGAACCTGTGTTATCATAAAAAATATAAGTTAAAAAAACTTATAACAAAGTATGTAACTTTGGGTTACATCCATAACACCTGATCATAACAACTTATAGAAGCTACATATTCAACTTCATCAGTGGAAAGTTCTACCAACTATTGTTTCTCAGAAGAATAAGATACTAAAGCCTCTCCTACAAAGTGAAAAGTGTAACGGTCTGGAATTACTTCCAGTGGACTATAATTGGTACCTATCAGGGCACTCCATGGGCGGCTACACCCCCTGGGCGGGACACACCACCATCCCCAGTGGCAGCCATTTCCTCATGAAGCCCTTGGGCGGAGAGCCATGCTTCGTCCAACGCTCACATGTGAGAGTTCCCAAGGATCGGATACATTCCTACCTCCTTTGCCTCTGATACCAACTGTAGAGACCCGTATCTTGACGTACATGGACATTACATTACTTTTGCGGAATACTTAGTACATAACAAAAACACACACACAAGGACCGTAATAGTTTAGTGTCTTTGGAAACTCAGACTACAATCTTCTAATCGTGGTGAAAGATCTTCATCATCTCCCATAAAGATCTTTTTTTTTACCTAAAACCTTTCTTTATATCCTGGGGAAAAGAAAACATAAAAGGGTGAGCTCAAATGCTCAGTAAGGGTAAACAAAAGAAATATCAATCACATCATATTCATAAGAACATAACATTTTGGAAATCATAACCTGCAAAAGAGAGCATAATTTCATAACATGGGATAAATCATGGAAGTGAAAATGAAATCACCATAATCATAACATGAAACTTGAAACTTTGTGGCATTCACACATAATCATAGAGAATCATTTCTTGTTAGTCAAGACTCATTGCCAAGACTATCTTAGTGGACAAAGTCCCTTTCTGAATCGAGTAACCCTCGTTTCAGTCCTGTTTCACTGAACCGGTATAACCTACCATTCCAGCCATGTCTATCTCATGAGATATAAAATCTTTACCCAATGCATTGGAGGGAGATATAGGTCCCACCCATATTATAATGAATCCTTTCTTATGTGTGCCACATAATCATAAAACATACATCATCGCATAACACATGTAACAAAAATGGGATTCTTGAAACATCATGACATCATAAATCAATTTATATAAGATAAAGGAATTCATAAAAATAATTCCATCACAACATGATCAAATCAATGTAATAATATGGATAAAAATAGAACCCTTTATTATCTTAGATGGAAAAATAATTTTGATAAAACACTTGAACTCCATTCTTGAGGAAAATATCCTTTCTTCTTCAAAAAAAACATTTTTCCTTTCCTAATATGTCATACAACTTTAAAATAAAAGAAGTTGATTAAAAATAAACTTGAAAACTTGTAAAGGAATCTTCTTGGAAATAATGTTTTAAAAATCCATTCATGCCGTATAAGTTAAAAAAACATCCTTCGTACTTTTGTCGGAAAAGTAAAGAAGTACCTCGTACGGAAAAACGACAAAAGATTCCTTTTATATTCTTTACTAAAAACTCATCGAAGGGTAAAATTGGATTTAAACTATTTCAAGTGTATGGAAACAATATTACATATTTAGGGAACATGGATGTGGATGATAAAATACACCCCATTAAATACTTACGAATAAACAATCTCGGATAAAAATGAGATTGTGATATTTCCCTTACCTTAGGTCCGATTTGCTTCGTATGTGTCCGAACCTCCTGTATAATGATTTAAATAATGTCATTGACTTATTACAGAATCATATTCATTGTTATGATATCATATATGGTTCACTTATGACATTATATTACCCGTTCTTTTGTAAATTCCATGTTAAAGAAGCGTTTTGGGTAAAATCGTTTCATTTATCGTAGGTGTTTTGACTTTTTGTTCTTGAAATTATTATTACTTATATCATGATTTACTTACATCCAGAATATAAAATATGATTTATATATCATATATATTCAGTATATATATATATATATATAATAGATAGATAAATGAAATGAAAAACACCGTTCATGGAGACGGTAGTCCGTACGTACGCATGAACGCTGTTTTTCTTTCTTTATTGTCTTGAATGGAAGTAAGTAGATGACATACATATATATATATATACATAAATACAGTATCATTATTATGTCATATATTTCATTAGTACTTATTATATATACTTTATAATCATTCAAGAATGGTTAACATGGAGAATGAATCTCATCGCGTCGTGGAGACGGTATTCCGTACGTACGCACGAGCGATGATATCATTTCCATAAATATTGAATTGGAGTGGAGTGGATTATACAATATATCAGAATCAATATGATGTTGTAATAACTATGTATAGTTATTCTTTACACCATTATACCCATCCATGTAAGGTGGTGGTGGAAAATAGATTACACCACGGCGTGGAGACGGTATTCCGTACGTACGCACGCGCGGTGATTTCTTTTTCCGTAGGATGGATAGATGGTGAAATAGGGTTGTTTCATACTTATAATAACATATCATTATATGAGTGATACTGATTTTATTACTTCATAATGAAACAACCTAATAAGAAGAAGTGGAAGAAGAAATAAAGATGAAAGAATTGGTAACGGTAATTACCTCTTCTTTGAAGCGCCTCTTTGAGACCTCCTCTTAGGGCACTAAAATTGGTCTTTGAGGAAAACCAGAACCTCTAGGATGTTTCTAGGGAAGTGGAGAAGGGAAAATGGCAGGGTTTGGCCGAGCTTGAGTGCTCAAATTGGTGTGAGGAGGAGGGGGAGGAGGTGTCCTTTTATAAGGGAGGAGAGGGGCACCTTAGGAATATCTCAAAATATTATTTTATATTAAAGTCAAAATCGGTTTATAATGGCTCCAAAGGGTCTTATTTCGAAGATAAGGTAGGGATGGGTCGAAATCCTATCAACCAATAAGATTTAGACAAGTTTAGGGTATTATTTTAACCTTATCAATTAGATTTAACTCTAAGTTAAATAATTTAACTTTCACCATGTCTTTTTATTTTCTTTCACTATATGGTTAATAAACTTACTATAACATGCCAAACGAACCCCAAATTGTTTATTATTAATATATATATCCTTATCTAAGTCATTTGGCCAAACATTAGATTTTTATGAATAAAATAACAATTAATAATATAATATTTGATTTAAAAACTATTTTGTGTCAATTTTGACACTATTTGATATATGATTTTTGTGAAAGTCATAACAGAATTATATGTTCGAACCAAGTTGATTAAATCAACATTAATATATCATAGTAACCTAGAAAATTAGTGGAATTCATAAAAAGTCTTAAATTACATTTATTTTGGTATTTATATTATCAATTATGTCAATATTTCATTAATAAGATAATTACTGCATCATATTTGTGTCATAAATAAATTAAATTATTTGATGTCTAAAAATTACAAATAAAATACCATCATGTAGTAAATCTTTTTAGCTTTCTAATTAATATTTACAATCGAATTTATCTTATGTATAACCCCATATTGTAAATGATTTACTTATTAAACTTTTGATTTTAACTATTTTAACCCTTCTTTAAATAAATTAATAATAAATGTCCTAATCTAATCCAAGTGGACCTAAATGGTCATATTTTATTCCTAAGTTTGTTTTTGGTCGAATTACACTTGTCCAATAGAATTAGGACATGTGTTAGGGTAATATTAATATCATATTTACCCTTAGTTACCCAATTTACTATTAACCGCGGTAAAAAAAAGTAAAAAGTTACTATTCACCAAAAAATTATTTTCATCTCATTGAACCAAATTTTAGTCCTTGATATCAACCGTGTCTCTTGGATTTTCGAAATTCCATTCACAGAAGCGGTAAAATTAAGTTTTATGCAAAAATTCAGTTTTTAACCAACCACTTAGTGGTTTCACTATTCATCAAAAATTGATGTTTTTCAGAACAATGCCAAAATTTCATCCTAATCTATATTTTATATTCCGAATTCAAAAATGAAGTCTATTTTACCAAATTCATAACATAGAAGTTGCATTAATTAATTTTATAATTAAATCCCGCTGTTAAAACAAATAGCGTGTTTTTAAGAAACAATATCTATCAAAAGATTGACACTTGATTATGTCTGGTTTAAATGTGAAATTACATTCAATGACCAACACTGTATTAAATTGTAAAAATATATTCTAAATATACTTTAAAACCACTCAAATTAATAATTTATCACTAATAATTATTTCGTTTAAAAAGGTTGTTTTTAATTAAAATTTAGTAATTTTCACTATTCATCAGAATATGAAAGTTATCCGAAAAGTACCAAAATTTCACCCTAAGCTAATTTCGATATTACGAATCCAAAAATGAAGTTCATTTTGAAAAATAAGATTTACAGAGTTTTAAAAAGTGGTTATTACTATTCATAACGGCTAGTTTTAATAATATTTTAATAGCATATCGTTGTTTAGTGAAACTCGGTATTGCGTATTACACACGCTATCGAGGAAGGTCATGATTGCGTGTAATGCAAGGCAAGTCAAGGATGCGTGTTGTGCAAGCTCCTTTTGGTGTAGCATACAACACAAGACTTTAATAAAATTAAAAAGAATATTTTTTTATAAAATCTTGGGCTGTTACATTCTACCCCCCTTAAAATGAATTTTGCCCTCGAAATTCGTCGGGGTTATAAATGGTTTACTATTCGAAAGTTTCTTTAATAGAAACCCACATCGTAAAAAGGAATATCAAAACCAATCTTTAAAAACAAAAGTATGAAACGTAACGGTTACCCAAATAAACTAATCATTGGGTTTCCACATAGGTGAAAATATGGATATGGAAGAGAAATCTAACTATCATGTTCTGATGGAGAGTGGTAGAGAACATGGCTATGGAAAAGCCAGTAATCACAAATCCATAGATTTGTGATGATATCTGATTCATCAGGTATAAGATCACTAGGACAACATTTTTGGTTTTCAATATCATTTCCCTAAAGTTGAAAATTTGAATTAGAATAAATACTTACTTTATTTTGGTACAATCTCACTGTTGTTTGTGCCTTGAACAATTTCCACTTCATCTCTTAAATAAATGAAGTTGAATTTGTTATTCATGAAGTGTTAGCAGATCATGTGATAGAATGACGGGTCATTCCATCTGTCTCAAACAAAAGGTTAGCAAAAATTATATGCATAAGTCGATCTATAGTGAGATTAATCATATATGGTTCCTAAAATGGACTTATACTTCATATATCATACTGCATAATATAATAAAACTAGTTTCTACTAAACATGGACTTCCTGTAGGCCAGTGGTAGGCGATAAAGGCCAGTCGTACTTCGGTTGTGGATTCGATTCCCACAGCCTTGTCCGACGCGATGGGCTGTCGCCCGTCCTGCAGGTTGTCCTTTTTCTAAAACTATATTACTATAACATCCCATCAATAATATCGAGAAAACATCTATCCTTAAACAATACTAACTTGTGTCCAACATAATCCATTCCAATCTTTAGGCTTATCCATAATACTTCAGTCCATTCTCATAACATAGTGAAAACGATTTCAGAGATTTAATACCATCATTGATCCCCATATATCATAAGATATGTTTTGTTGGTCACATTCCAAACATTCAAAGTCCTTAATCGTGTATTCTCTTGAATACCTTAGTGAAAACATGAATGCAGTTAAAAGTTAACACCTTCCACATACTAAAATCCTCAAAATTCTATATACTCAAACCATGATATCACTTAGTCCTTATATCAATCATGAGCTCATGAATACAATCAAACATCTCATTATCGTCTTATCCCTTCATTATGCACATATCATCTACATTCCAAAAATATCTGAATAACCTTTCATGGATACTTGTACCATTAATCATACACTTTCAAAACTCAAGGAAAGACAACAGTGTAACAATCCTTAGATGTCTTTTTATTCCATAGTACCATGAGATTACTTATACAACATTACACGTGATAAACATGTAATCATTCCACTACATTCTTAAACCATTGACCGAGCTTCAAAAATTCTTTCATCTCACATATCATTTGTAGTCTCATCATCATCATCCACATAAATACTACCCATATGACCATACTGATTCTCTTCATGAGTCTTTCCCTTAGGGCACTTGTTTGCATAATGCCCATACATTCCATATTTAAAACACTTAACCATTTTTGATGTCGTAGCAATACCATTATCCTCATCCATGGTGTTAACCGAACCTTTTCCTTTGCACTTACTTTCTTTGTGTCCTTCTTTTCCACAACCAAAGCATCTTCCAGTTCCCTTGAAACATTCTCCTTGATTCCTCTTCCCACATGATTTACATGAGGGAAATTGAACTTTCTTTCCTCCATGGTCATCATGAAACTCCATCTTTCTCTTATTAGATGAGTCAGGAAACTTACCAAATTTTACTTTATTGATCATATTATGAGATTGCTGATTCGGCATAATAATGATTTTTGGACTTCCAAATCCCATTTCATTTGGTTTCTCATGAATAATATCATTCCATTGTCCATCATATCCTCCATTATCATGAATCATCTTGTTTCCATCCATTTTCTAAAACCCAAAAAGAATAGTGTGAGAGGCAAAATAATGCTAGGGAAAACAACATAGTAAAGGGGGAGTACCCTTAATATCTAACATCTTAGGTTAAATTCTAAGATCGGTATCGTAGTTCTAGGATTATATCCTATACGTATACGTATCCTTAGGGACATCCCTAGACATACCTTAGAAATATCTCTAGGGATCTCACTAATGTTTTCACATCCTAGTTTCCAAAGGTTGACTAAACCTTTCCTCTGATACCAACTGTAGCGGTCTAGAATTACTTCCAGTGGACTATAATTGGTACCTATCAGGGAACTCCGTGGGCGGCTACACCCCCTGGGCGGGACACACCACCATCCCCAGTGGCAGCCATTTCCTCATGAAGCCCTTGGGCGGAGAGCCATGCTTCGTCCAACGCTCACATGTGAGAGTTCCCAAGGATCGGATACATTCCTACCTCCTTTGCCTCTAATACCAACTGTAGAGACCCGTATCTTGACGTAAATGTACATTACATTACTTTTGCGGAATACTTAGTACATAACAAAAACACACACACAAGGACCGTAATAGTTTAGTGTCTTTGGAAACTCGGACTACAATCTTCTAATCGTGGTGAAAGATCTTCATCATCTCCCATAAAGATCTTTTTTTTTACCTAAAACCTTTCTTTATATCCTGGGGAAAAGAAAACATAAAAGGGTGAGCTCAAATGCTCAGTAAGGGTAAACAAAAGAAATATCAATCACATCATATTCATAAGAACATAACATTTTGGAAATCATAACCTGCAAAAGAGAGCATAATTTCATAACATGGGATAAATCATGGAAGTGAAAATGAAATCACTATAATCATAACATGAAACTTGAAACTTTGTGGCATTCACACATAATCATAGAGAATCATTTCTTGTTAGTCAAGACTCATTGCCAAGACTATCTTAGTGGACAAAGTCCCTTTCTGAATCGAGTAACCCTCGTTTCAGTCCTGTTTCACTGAACCGGTATAACCTACCATTCCAGCCATGTCTATATCATGAGATATAAAATCTTTACCCAATGCATTGGAGGGAGATATAGGTCCCACCCATCTTATAATGAATCCTTTCTTATGTGTGCCACATAATCATAAAACATACATCATCGCATAACACATGTAACAAAAATGGGATTCTTGAAACATCATGACATCATAAATCAATTTATATAAGATAAAGGAATTCATAAAAATAATTCCATCACAACATGATCAAATCAATGTAATAATATGAATAAAAATAGAACCCTTTATTATCTTAGATGGAAAAATAATTTTGATAAAACACTTGAACTCCATTCTTGAGGAAAATATCCTTTCTTCTTCAAAAAAAACATTTTTCCTTTCCTAATATGTCATACAACTTTAAAATAAAAGAATTTGATTAAAAATAAACTTGAAAACTTGTAAAGGAAGCTTCTTGGAAATAATGTTTTAAAAATCCATTCATGCCGTATAAGTTAAAAAAACATTCTTCGTACTTTTGTCGGAAAAGTCAAGAAGTACCTCGTACGGAAAAACGACAAAAGATTCCTTTTATATTCTTTACTAAAAACTCATCGAAGGGTAAAATTGGATTTAAACTATTTCAAGTGTATGGAAACAATATTACATATTGAGGGAACATGGATGTGGATGATAAAATACACCCCATTAAATACTTACGAATAAACAATCTCGGATAAAAATGAGATTGTGATATTTCCCTTACCTTAGGTCCGATTTGCTTCGTATGTGTCCGAACCTCCTGTATAATGATTTAAATAATGTCATTGACTTATTACAGAATCATATTCATTGTTATGATATCATATATGGTTCACTTATGACATTATATTACCCGTTCTTTTGTAAATTCCATGTTAAAGAAGAGTTTTGGGTAAAATCGTTTCATTTATCGTAGGTGTTTTGACTTTTTGTTCTTGACATTATTATTACTTATATCAGGATTTACTTACATCCAAAATATAAAATATGATTTATATATCATATATATTCAGTATATATATATATATAATAGATAGATAAATGAAATGAAAAACACCGTTCATGGAGACGGTAGTCCGTACGTACGCATGAACACTGTT
Source organism: Viscum album (assembly GCA_963277665.1). Classification (NCBI taxonomy): domain Eukaryota; kingdom Viridiplantae; phylum Streptophyta; class Magnoliopsida; order Santalales; family Viscaceae; genus Viscum; species Viscum album. The sequence goes on from OY728151.1 coordinate 1,834,376,887, forward strand.
TTTCTTTCTTTATTGTCTTGAATGGAAGTAAGTAGATGACATACATATATATATATACATAAATCCAGTATCATTATTATGTCATATATTTAATTAGTACTTATTATATATACTTTATAATCATTCAAGAATGTTTAACATGGAGAATGAATCTCATCGCGTCGTGGAGACGGTATTCCGTACGTACGCACGAGCGATGATATCATTTCCATAAATATTGAATTGGAGTGGAGTGGATTATACAATATATCAGAATCAATATTATGTTGTAATAACTATGTATAGTTATTCTTTACACCATTATACCCATCCATGTAAGGTGGTGGTGGAAAATAGATTACACCACGGCATGGAGACGGTATTCCGTACGTACGCACGCGCGGTGATTTCTTTTTCCGTAGGATGGATAGATGGTGAAATAGGGTTGTTTCATACTTATAATAACATATCAGTATATGAGTGATACTGATTTTATTACTTCATAATGAAACAACCTAAGAAGAAGAAGTGGAAGAAGAAATAAAGATGAAAGAATTGGTAACGGTAATTACCTCTTCTTTGAAGCGCCTCTTTGAGACCTCCTCTTAGGGAACTAAAATTGGTCTTTGAGGAAAACCAGAACCTCTAGGATGTTTCTAGGGAAGTGGAGAAGGGAAAATGGCAGGGGTTGGCCGAGCTTGAGTGCTCAAATTGGTGTGAGGAGGAGGGGGAGGAGGTGTCCTTTTATAAGGGAGGAGAGGGGCACCTTAGGAATATCTCAAAATATTATTTTATATTAAAGTCAAAATCGGTTTATAATGGCTCCAAAGGGTCTTATTTCGAAGATAAGGTGGGTATGGGTCGAAATCCTATCAACCAATAAGATTTAGACAAGTTTAGGGTATTATTTTAACCTTATCAATTAGATTTAACTCTAAGTTAAATAATTTAACTTTCACCATGTCTTTTTGTTTTCTTTCACTATATGGTTAATAAACTTACTATAACATGCCAAAAGAACCCCAAATTGTTTATTATTAATATATATATCCTTATCTAAGTCATTTGGCCGAACATTAGATTTTTAGGAATAAAATAACAATTAATAATATACTATTTGATTTAAAAACTATTTTGTGTCAATTTTGACACTATTTGATATATGATTTTTGTGAAAGTCATAACAGAATTATATGTTCAAACCAAGTTGATTAAATCAACATTAATATATCATAGTAACCTAGAAAATTAGTGGAATTTATAAAAAGGCTTAAATTACATTTATTTTGGTATTTATATTATCAATTATGTCAATATTTCATTAATAAGATAATTACTGCATCATCTTTGTGTCATAAATAAATTAAATCATTTGATGTCTAAAAATTACAAATAAAATACCATCATGTAGTAAATCTTTTTATCTTTCTAATGAATATTTAAAATCAAATTTATCTTATGTATAACCCCATATTGTAAATGATTTACTTATTAAACTTTTGATTTTAACTATTTTAACCCTTCTTTAAATAAATTAATAATAAATGTCCTAATCTAATCCAAGTGGACCTAAATGGTCATATTTTATTCCTAAGTTTGTTTTTGGTCGAATTACACTAGTCCAATAGAATTAGGATATGTGTTAGGGTAATATTAATATCATATTTACTCTTAGTTACCCAATTTACTATTAACCGCGGTAAAAAAAAGTAAAAAGTTACTATTCACCAAAAAATTATTTTCATCTCATTGAACCACATTTTAGTCCTTGATATCAACCGTGTCTCTCGGATTTTCGAAATTCCATTCACAGAAGCGGTAAAATTAAGTTTTATGCAAAAATTCAGTTTTTAACCAACCACTTAGTGGTTTCACTATTCATCAAAAATTGATGTTTTTCAGAACAATGCCAAAATTTCATCCTAAGCTATATTTTATATTCCGAATTCAAAAATGAAGTCTATTTTACCAAATTCATAACATAGAAGTTGCATTAATTAATTTTATAATTAAATCCCGCTGTTAAAACAAATAGCGTGTTTTTAAGAAACAATATCTATCAAAAGATTGACACTTGATTATGTCTGGTTTAAATGTGAAATTACATTCAATGACCAACACTGTATTAAATTGTAAAAATATATTCTAAATATACTTTAAAACCAATCAAATTAATAATTTATTACTATTAATTATTTCGATTAAAAAGGTTGTTTTTAATTAAAATTTAGTAATTTTCACTATTCATCAGAATATGAAAGTTATCCGAAAAGTACCAAAATTTCACCCTAAGCTAATTTCGATATTACGAATCCAAAAATGAAGTTAATTTTGAAAAATAAGATTTACAGAGTTTTAAAAAGTGGTTATTACTATTCATAACGGCTAGTTTTAATAATATTTTAATAGTATATCGTTGTTTAGTGAAACTCGGTATTGCGTATTACACACGCTATCGAGGAAGGTCATGATTGCATGTAATGCAAGGCAAGTCAAGGATGCGTGTTGTGCAAGCTCCTTTTGGTGTAGCGTACAACACAAGACTTTAATAAAATTAAAAAGAATATTTTTTTTATAAAATCTTGGGCTGTTACAAAAAGTCCCATATGTAATTTTTATATCCATTTTACATCCTCCAAATTCATATCTTGAAAAAATATTCAATTAAGATTTATTTCTAGAAGAATAAAATATTCCAAGATCCATAGTTCCCTTAAGATAATGAGAATTTTTTTACATATTTAAGATGAGTCTCATTTTTATTTTATTAGAATCTTGAACACAATCATACCAAAAACATTAAATATGGCTGATTAGCCCCTAAAAGAGGCTAATATTTATTATTTATAAAATTATATTCATGTGCATTATCAATCATAGACACCATTATTAGTGAATTTTACACTTTGAACATTATTTCACATTATGATTGTAATTCCCTCTTAAAATGAACTATTACATGGTACATTCTTGAACATCTCATAAAACAAAAAATGGTATTAATTTTATTTTAATATTTTATTTTCAAGCCTCCCATGATATAAGGAACAATTTATTCTTTTGAAGAAATTCGATATTCAAATTGGAAGACCACTAAAGTGGGCCTTGAACCAACAGGGTTCTGGGCGAAGTGAACTGGACATCATCCCAATAAAAGTACTATAGAAGACAGGATTAAAGCCCAATGTTTATAATAATTTAAATGAAGATAGAGGATATCATGGGGAATATTTAATTAAATTGTGTCCCAATCTAATTCGGATGTTTTAATGGTGTTCTGGGTGGCCGAAGTTGACGATGAAATCCAGGACCATATTCTGAGGTCTAGAAAAACATCCCACCATTTTAATCATATCTCGCGAACCAAAAATTATTTTGGGCTCATAGTTTGCATGATATTAGGAGACATCAAGGGATACATTTCATCCTTCTATGTCTCACTCTAATTCATCTATCTAGAAGGACCTTTCGGCACGTATTTGCGGTGGATTCAAGATAGCTTCCACTTCGGGGGAAGAGTGGAAAAGTCCCATCTACATTAATTTTCCACCCACCTAGCCCCACCAAAATTAATTAAAGACACATGTGAAGATGGGGGCTCAGCCAAAGGCTTCCTAAATTCCTATTTAAGGTAGTATTGGTGGAGGATTTAGGGATTATGGAGCTTTTTTCATTGTAATGTTATTATGCCAAATTGTGTTTGTAACGTTCTTCATTCTCATGTAAGTTGTTCGAATCACCTTAGTTTTCAATAATAGTTCTTCTTATTATCTTATTCGGTTCTTATTAATATCACATTGATACCGTTTCCTCATGGTGTGGACTTATTCACACCAAACCTTGTGATATTGTTCATACAACAGTGGAATGATAGTTATTTTGTTGTTTTTACTTCTTCAATTACACCCTCGTAAGTCTACTTCTTGATTCCATTGAGAACATGTTATCAATGGAGGGATAGATATTTTATGGGTTGATCCATGGGAGTAAAAAGGGTTTGGATTGGATTTTATTTCTCACTCTCTAAATGTTATTAATTTCTTTTATTTGATTTTTTTTTCAGTAAATGATTTTCTCTCTTCCTCTTCTTTATTGAATTTATTCACCCCAATTTTATGTGCTAATTAGATCCTTTACCATGTATTGCTCATAAAAATGATCCTACAAGTGTATCGGTTATTAGCATGTGTTTGTGAAGGTGTTTAACCAGTAATTGATTAGGTTAGTTTGAATTCATTGAATGAAACCTTCTCGAGTTAATGAAATTGAATGCGTAAAAAAAGAATCCATCCAATCCACCCCAAGCCATAACCTAGGATCAACTCATTTTCCCATAATTGGAATTCAAACAGATCTCTTAGTTCTCTTTTAAAACAATCTAAAATCCACCGAAGTTTTCTACTTCATATCCAAAAATCCATCTCTTTATATTGCGATTCTATTGGTTCTTCTTAGGTATCTAAGGATTCGACAACCCAAGATACACTGCATGTGACCGCTTAACCCTTATAACTTGGGTAAATTTGTGAGACACCAAATTTTGGCGCTGTTGATAGGGACCGAAGTAAGTACCTTAGACACTAATAATCTTTTCTCATCTCAAATTCTCTTTTCTCACCCCATTTCTTTTATATCTTCCACTTTATATTTTTGTCTGTCTGAATAATCTCAAAGCCTAATTTCCAAATACATCCAATGGAGTATCATCAACAATATCCATTCATAAATCATGTTGTAATCAAATTATAAGTCCAAATAGGGAATCTATGAACCTAGGTTATTTCTCAGAACAAACCTTCTATGATTACCCCTCGACCGATGACATGTACAATCTTTGTGATGACGAACATTTCAAAGATCAATTTCCAGCCCTCTCAAGGATGATTTAAGAGATTAGTCCTAGGGATGTCCAAACTCATTTCCATAATAATCCCCAACATATTCCCGAAAGAATACATGATAAAATGGATAAAATGAATTTGGATGTTTCATCCTTGAGAGTTGAACTACAAATCTTTGAAACAGTTATAGAACCTAATCCCACTCAACTTTTCCCCACCTCATCATTGATGGAAGAATATTTTCACCCACATAACTCTCTTGAATTTTTTGAAGAACCATACTTTTAATCTATGGGACTCGAAAAACATCAAGAAATTTCTGAAGAGTCATTAAATCAAGAGGAAACTGATTTTATGAATTCAAAAGAGGAGAACTTGACATCTTGGATAGAGTCTCCTAAGTATAACTCCAATGATGTTTTTTCAAAAACACCAATCACTGAACCGTTGAGGTAAATCACAAAAATTGAGTCCATACCCATTCCTAACACTGATATTTCTAATTTTTTGGTTGAATATTTTGTCCAAAAGGAACCAGTTTTGTTGAGAAATTTGGAAAATGAAACTGAGTTTAATTAAAAATCCAAACCTATATCTGAATGTCCTATCCAAACCGAGGATAAAATTATTGTCCTTCCTTCCCTAGTCAAGTGTCCATTTATAGGGTATAATCATGACCTTTAAATTAGAATTCATTCTTATATTGAAACAGAAAATTTTTGAATGATCCTTAATGCCTTTGGAAAGACTATAGTGGAAACCAGATCAACTATTTATGATATTCCTTGGATTTTCCCACTCATTGTAGAACATAGGTTTTTAAGTCACTGAAATTATAAACAAAGAATCAATCTCAATCTAGTATAAGTGGTGAAATATGGTGTCCTCAAAATGTTGAAAGTTGTTATTGGGTAAGTTAGGGGGTTCAAGTCGAGCTAACAACATTAAACAAAAGCACTCTATGGGAGGAAACCTGTGGTTTTCATGTTTCATTCATTTTATTAGTAGTTCACACTGTTGACCTATTATTATTTCATGAGTAAGGATGGGTATGAAAGGGGAGCACCATATTTATCCGTGTCACGTGGTGTGATCCATGAGTAATACCTTACCTAGAAATTTAAGATAAGACATTATATCATCTGTTTATTTTATTTTTATGTTTTTGTAGGTTAAATGAAAAATACAAAATAATAATAATTTAGATTGTTGACCTGTTCTTGTTTTATGAGTAAGGATGGGTATGAAAGGGGAGAACCATATTCATCCATGTCACGTGATGTGATCCCTGAGTACAACCTCACTTATAAATTTGATAGAAGACAATGTGTCATCAGTTTACATTATTTTTTTATGTTTTTGTAGGTTAAAAAAATAATACAAAAAAAATATAAAATAAAAAAAATTAAAATACATGTCATAGGTCATGGGGAAAATTCCGTTACAACTATCCAAGCTACTAGTACACGAACCAGGACTAAAGGGTGACTGGGGATTTCATTTTCAACATCAACCACCAGGTGACTTCATTCCATGATTCTTATTTTCAATGTCCTCTTTGAACTCCTCTCCTCCCCCTTCTCATGTTTCTTTTCTTTAAACACTGGGGACAATGTTATTATAAGTTAGGGGGAGATGAAATTGATTTTTTTTGCATAAAAAATTCATGGAAGGAAAAATTTCATTAACCTTGAACATTATAACACACATTGGAAACTCTGAAATTGGATATCAAATAATTTTACATGCCTTGATTCTAATTTTAATGAAAGTTTAAGTTCATGTCCATAGATTTTGGAACTTGTGGTTGTCTAATGTGATTTTCACCATTTATCTTTTCATCCATTTAATAAAAAAACACAATGCACATCCTTTTAATTGTGGGGTATTAGTTTGAGTTCTTGGGGTCGATAATAAATGTCATAGGTTTGGCGATCATTTTAATTTTAACATGAGTATTTAAAAAAAAAACCAAAAAAAAACAAAAAATTTCATGTAGAGAAATGGATTGACCTAATGTGTGGATTTCGGTACTTGGGGATCATGAATCCATTGTTTTTTGGCCTAGATTTGAGCATTTTATCTCTATTTGTGGTAATTCGAATTTTTATTTGATAGAGTAAACTCGAGATGATGCTCGAGTATATGAGCTTTACTTGATGCCCTAAGATCTTTGAGCTTGGGAGTCATCAAAAAAGTCTTGCTACATGGGTTGACTCAATTGAGTTCAATATCAATTACCATTAAAAAATTTCAAAAAAAAAACCCAAAAAAAATTGAAAAAAATGAGTACTCATCTTAATATTAAAATTTGGTTTCTCCTAGCGCTTCTATCTTTTCTCCCTTGAATGAAAATAAACCCTCATGTCTATTATGACACACAAAACTTCATCATGCTTAATTGAAATTGGATGAAATATGGCGATGAATTTGAACAAATTAATGGGCTTGGTATCGTGATATGCCTATGGACTTATCTTGTTTCAAATGATTTTGATGGGTTTCATAATTTTTTGGTATGAGATCTTTGGGTGAGAAATGCGTATTAAAATGTTTTTGGATAAGGGAATTCAAATTTCATATTTTTTGAGATATATTTTGCTCGAGAATAGAAAAACTCAAGTTGTGGGGTTTTATTTTCTCCTAAAAGAGGCTAATATTAATTTTTTATAACATAATATTCATGTTATTTATTAATCATAGACACCATTATTAGTGCATTTTACACTTTGAACATTATTTCACATTATGATTGTAATTACTTCTTAAAATGCACTATTACATTGTACATTCTTGAACATCTCATAAAAGAAAAAAATGGTCTTAATTTTATTTTCATATTTTATTTTCAGGTCTCCCATGATATAAGGAAAAATTCATTCTTTTGGAGCAATTGGAGATTCAAATTGGATGTCCTCTAAAGTGGGCCTTGAACCAACAAGGTTCTGGGCGAAGTGAACTAGACCGCAGACCAATACAAGTACTGTTGAGGATAATATTCAAGCCCAATGATTCTGAAACTTTAAATGAAGATAGAATATATCATTGGTAACATTTCATTAAACAGTGGCCCAAGCTAATTATGATGTTATAATGGTGGTCCAGGTGGCCCAAGTTGATGATGAAATTCTGGGCCAGATTCTGAGATCCAAAAAAATAGCCCACCATTTTAATCATATCTCTCGAACCTAAAATTATTTTGGGTTCAAATTTTATAGGATATTATAATAAATCTGAAGATACATTTTATCCTTCTATGGCCCACTCTAATTCTTCCATATAGAATGCCCTTTAGGCACATATTTTGGGGGATTCAAGCTGGATTCCCATTCGGGGGAAGAGTGGAAAAGTCTCATCTACATTAATTTTCTACCCACCTAGACCCACCAAAATTAATTAAATACACATGGGAAGATGGGGGATCATCCAAAGGCTTCTTAAATTCCTATTTAAGGTAGTAGTGGTGGAGGAGTTAGGGATCTTTGAGCTTTGTTTTCGTTGTAATGTTATTATTCCAAATTGTGTTTGTAAAGTTCTTCAATCTCATGTAAGTTGTTGGAATCACCTTAGTTTTCAATGAGAGTTCTTATTCTCTTATTATGTTCTTATTCATATGAAATTGATACCGTTTCTTCAAGGTGTGAACTTATTCACACCAAACCTTGTGATATTGTTCACACAACAGTGGAGTGATCGTTATTTTGTTATTTTTACTTCTTTAATTCCACCCTCGTAAGTCTACTTCCAGCTTCCGTTAAGAACATGTTATCAATGTAGGGATAAATCTTTTATGGGTTGATCCAAGGGAGTAGCAAGGGTCTGGATTGGATGTTATTTCTCACTCTCTAAATGTTATTAATTTCTTTTATTTGAGTTTCTTTCATTAAATTATTTTCTCTCTTCCTCTTCCTTATTGAATTTATTCGCCCCACTTTTATGTACTAATTAGATCCTTTACCTTAGAGTGCTCATGAAAATGATCCTACAAGTTTATAGGTTATTAGCATGTTTTTGTGAAGGTGTTTAACCAGCAAGTGATGAGGTTAGTTTGAATTCATTGAATTAACCCTTCTCGAGTTAATTAAATTGATATCGAAAAAAAAGAATTCATCCAATCCACCCCGAGCAATAACCTAAGATCAACTAATTTTCTCATAATTGGAATTCACATAGATCTCTTAGTTCTATTTTAAAACAATCTAAAATCCACCAAAGTTGTCAAATTCCTATAAAAAAATCCATCTCTTTATATTGTATGTCTATAGGTTCTTCTTAGGTCTCTAAGGATTCAACAACCGAAGCTACACTTCAAGTGGTCGCTTAACCCTTAAAACTTGGGTAAATTTGGGCGACACTAATGGAAAACTGTATTTATGGTATAATAAACATAAAATCATTCCTATAAAAGTATTTTGATCACATGGCTTCCCAAATTCATTCAGAGGAGGTTTTTATAGGAGTAATAATACTTTTAGTATTGTTATAACCAAACTTTTTAAGTAGATATTTTATAATTTTTTTTGAGAAATAAAATTTCCTTATGGTTTTTGAGAAATTTGAAAACCAATAATGAAAGTTAGTTCAACCATCACACTAATTTAAAACTCATTTTTCATAATATTTTCAAATGAATATAAAATTATTTTTTGAGTCGATTCAAATATAATTTAATCGACATAAATTTTAACAATGATGGTCTCCTTAAAAACTTTTTTAATTAAAAGAGTTGGATCCATATCACCCTTAACAAAATTGTTTTATACCAAACTTCTTGTAGTTATATCATACTAGGATTTTGGGGATATTTTATGTCCATAGAGTGCCTTATTAAGTTTAAAAACATTATGTACATATTTTTTGTTTTCAAACCTAGTATTTTATTCTATATAAACTTCCTCCGGAACATATCCATTTGGAAAATCACACTTCACATCCATTTGATAAAGTGTGGAATTTAGAAATGATGCATAATATAGAGGTATATGGATAGACTCAAGTTTGTCCATTGGAGTGAAAATTTCTTTATATTCCACTCCTTCATGTTAATTATATCTCTTTTAAACACACATTTCTTTATTTATAACAATAATTTTATTTTGATCATGTTTATTTTGAAAAACCCATTTTACTCCACTCATAGGAAAATATTTAGGATGTTAAAATAATGTCCAAGTTTGATTCCTTCAAACCTCATTGAGTTCATCCTGTATAGATTTATCTAATATTCATCACCTAAAGCCTCATCAGGAATCTTGGGTTCAAATTTTGATAAAAATGCCAAATGTTCACATTCCTTTATTAACAAATTTCACGTTTCGAATAGTTGACCTACATAACCTATGATATTTTTAGTTGGATTATTCATTAATATGGTATAATTCATTAGGTTTGTAAAACACTATTCTTCAACTACAAGTTGAATTTCATCTTGAGCTAAAACATCAAAAATAATTTCTTTAGTTGTTATCTGATAAGAAGAATTTTCCAACATGGGTTGAAAATATGTTTTAATAAAATCATCTGATGATGTGGTTAGAGGTTTTTTGAAAACAAAAGGATCAATTTTATCAAATTTTACCTGTACTATTTCCTCAATAGAACATGTTTTTTTATTAAAAAATCTATAAGCCATACTAGTTGCAGAATAAAAAATAAAAATTCCTTCAGAAGATTATGGGGAAAATTTATGTAAATTATTGTTAGTATTAAAGATGAAAACTTTGCACCAAAAAAAACTAAAATAAGAATGTTTTGGATTTATTTTTACCCATAACTCATATGTAATTTGATTAAGGTAAGTTCTAAGTAAAACTCAATTTATTGTATAACAAACAGTACTAACTTTTTTAGACCAAAAATATTTATCAATTTAGTATTAAATCAACTTAGTTCTCATAATCTCCCAAATAATTATATTTCTTCTTTTAACTACACTATTTCATTGAGATGTTATAGGAGATGAAAATTTATGTATAATACATTTTTAATTTAAAAATTTCAAAATAAGAATTTATAATTTCTCCACCATGATCACTATGAATAGTTACCAAAGGTAAAATTTTATAATTTTTAACATGGGCTATAAAAGTTTTAAAATAAAAAGGCTTCTTAATATTTCATTATAAAATAGAACCACATATATTTTGTGTAGTCATACACTAAAAAATATACATATTATTTTCTACTAATACTCCTAGTTTGTGTTAGAAAAAATTAATCCATGTGCACTAACTCTAAATAATAAGAAGTTAAAACATCACTAATATATTTAAAACTTGAATTATGTATCATTCAAAATTATAAAGGACCAAAAACATTATAATAATTAAATATATTATCTCGTATCTCTCTAACAAGTTATTTATTGTAATGTTTAGCTAAATTTATAAAATGATAGTGTCCTAAAATTATATTCCACAACCAAGATTGATCTTCCATTTCACTCAGGTAAGGTGGATCTTGTTTTATATGGTCTTCTAGGATTATTATGTATACATTCTCATGCCTATCAGTAGAAAGAAAAAATTTACTTTATGAACTCTGAACATTACATTTATTATTCCTCAACTTCATAAGGTAACCTTCATCACAAAATTAATTTATACTACTGAGATTGTACTTAAGGCATAAAACAAATAAAAATTAATAATATTAAATATTTTCCAAGAAGAAGAAAACCAAATATACCATATATTTCTCTTAATAATTATCACTAAATGTGACTTTTCCTCCTTTAATTTTGATAATATTATGAACTGATTTCTTGTACCCAATCATGTTCCTAGAAAACCCACTATCCATGTATAATATATTGTCTCTATTTTTATTGTTATTATTTTATTGAAAACAATAAAATTATGATTTTGGTACCTAAACATACTCTGGTCTTGAATTGTTAGAAAATATAACTTTAGAGATCCACATATATACAAATTTTTTATATTTTACAATTTACAATTATTTAGAAATATAAGATTTATGAAAACCATAATATTGAACATTATTTAATGAACATTTATTCTTCCAGTGTCCACCACTTTGACATTTAGTAAAAATGGGGGAACTTTTAGGAATAAAATATTTATTTTGAAATTAAAATTTTGAGTTTATAAAACCAATCCTAGAGACATTTATATTCGGTCTAATATGTCTATACATATTATAAAAAATTTCAATCCATAAGTAAAATTTGATAGCTGTATTTTGACACTAAAAATTTTAGAACATATTTTGAAAACGAAATATATATTATCATTAGATGAGGATGAATTATATTTATTTAATAACTCTTTAGTAATATTATAAATATATTGAAAAATTTATTAAATTATGAAATTATATTCGTAAAGATATTCATTAAAATTTTAATATTTTCTATAAACATTTTTATTTTGCCTTTCTAATAAAGTTACAAATGTAGATACTTCTTAAAAACATGGTAAAGCATCCTCATCATTGGATGTAATTTATTTTTCTTCATCAGAAGAAGTTGAACATTCTTCTTCAGAATAAGGATAATTTTTATTCAAAGTTAAATTGGTTAAAAATTAAATAGTTACCTTAGTGATGAAGAAATTATTGATCTTTGGAAAATTTTCATAGAAACCAATATTTTTGGGGTCATCACCAATGCTCTCAGAAGAATTTCTCGAAGAACCATCACCACCAATTAATGTCTAAGTGTTCAAGGTTTTTTTAATTTTCATGCCTTTATTCTTGTATAACTTATTTTATTTTTGATATTTCTTTTCCCACTTTTATAAAAGAGGAAATTCTAGTATAATATGTCTAGGATTTTTTAGATCTATAAGAAATAATCTTATAAGTGTCTTTATTATAACTTCTTTATTTAGGATTCTTCTAATATCTATAATAGAAATATTTCTTTCCAATATTTTTTTCATTATTTTATTAATATTTGTACGATCATTATCACTTTTCTTAAAATAATTATTTTTTTCTCAACCTTGAATTTATTCCTCTTATATGTTTTAGAATAATTTTCATCTGATATTTCCTTTTTAGAAACACTAAATTTAGAAGAAAATGATACTATATTGTTCGTCTTTTCCTTTTCTGCATCTCTTTTTCATGTACCCTTATACAACATTAGAGTTCCAATAAAATCGTCCAAACAAATTTTTATACGATTCCTAGTATCATAAAAAAATTTCTATTATACTCCCACTCATAGGGAATAATAGGAATTTTTTTAACAAGATTCTCATTCGTAAAATATTAAACTCCCACAGATTGAAGTTTATTCACCATTTTCAGGAATATTTTATGTATACTAGTAAAATATTCACCAAGAAAATAATAAAAATATTGATAATGATCTCTAATCATAGAAATTATTTATTGAAAAACTTTGGTTAACTAGAAATGAGTAACTTTAATCTTTTTCCAAATATTATTTTTAGTTTCACATAAAGAAATATGACTATAAAAGTTTCTTGTCATTAATCACAACATTTTATTTCTAAATAGATAATTAACATGATATTATAAAATTTATTCTCTAGTTAAAGATAAAATATCATTGTTGAGAATAACATAACTTTCAAAAAGAATAATAAGATTATCAACTATAGTTTTGATATGAAAAAAATTCATACGATCTCTCCAATATTCATAATTCACACCATAAAAAATTATTGGTATCCTTAGATTAATATTTTATAATGTACCAATGAAAAAACCTACTATCATTATAAAAACAAGAAATACAGTTTTATACATTACATGTCAGTGTAATTGTTTATAATAAAAAGAAACCTACTTTGATATAAAATGTTGTAGTTTATAAAAAATGAAAAAACTAGAAAAAGTAATAAAACATATCTATGATACAAAATATTGTATTGAAAGAGTATATATTTACCTATAATATTTTGGTGGATTTTATTTTATAAAATTAAACTCACAGTTTACCTAACCTATTTATAAAAGTATGCCAAACAAATACTTCTTCTGATCTATAAGAAAGTAATCAAGAAAATTTTGTAATGATACTTTATATTATCAGATTTTAGGAAATGTTTATAATATATAATATAATCTTTAATTAATATATGAACATAAGAAATAAACTGAAAAAAAAATTAAATTAAAATTTATAAAATAAGTGGGAAATACTTAAAAAAGATTTATAATAAAGATATCTAGTCTTTAACCTTAAAAGTTAAGGAAGTTAATAACCCCAAATTTGGGTATAAATGGTTTTCATCAAACCATAAATATCTATCTTACTCAAGATAGGAATTCATTGGTACAAAGATTAGACAATATCATGTTTCCCTAGCCCTGATAACCCTTGATTAGTAAGATTGGAATAGCCTCTCTCTTCCTGTCCATAAAATCCCTCGATTAACAATATCAGACAAAAAAAATTAAAAACATAAAATATTTTAAGGTATTTACAATAATTATCACATAGATGAATTAATAAAAAGACCATCTAAAGTTTATAAAGAATCACCCTCAAAGAAACAAGATGTTATAAGATTAGAATAGATGTTATTGATCATTATCGACAAAAAATATCCCTCCTCCTTGAATGCAACTCTATGTATAAGAATTTATTCAATGTTCATATTCCACATTCATTGGAGGTGGTTAAAATGACTTCAGATGAACATATATTAACTTGAAAATGATCATCAAAACTTCTTAATCTAATGATCAATTTTGATGAATCACTATTACAATGCTTTTAAAATTCCATATTGTAGAATTATTTTTTTCTGAGTAAAATGTATATTTTTCATCTAGAAAGCCTTTATAAAAGATCATCTGAAGAGCATGTTTTACTTTATCCAGTATAGTTTTTCTATTTGAAATTTCATAACTTTCTTTGGTGGGACATTATTATAAATATTCTTCTAGACTTTATCGACCTCCATCTAATTATCCTTGTAATCATCCATCCGATGTACAAATTAAAATCCCATTTGATTATGAATGCTTGTCTTATTTGGTTCATGAATAAAACTTTATAAAAGTTCTATATGATGATATGATATTATTTGTTCAATAAATATTATAGGTTTTCTATAAAAACATTATAAATATTGTGGAATTATAAATTTAGTAACAAAATAAATTTAAATAAGATTTTTGTGATTTTTCAAATTAAGGTTAAAGAGTGATGAAAGTAAACTTTCAACTATAAAACTAATACATATGATACCCACCATATGATGTTGTCCTATCTAGATCCTCATATAATAATAATTATATCATGTGTACTAAGGTGTTTTAGTGGTCAATACACAACATGCCTCCAAGTAAAAATTCAAACTCATAAAAAACCTTAGGAACCAGTAAAAAGTTTTCATTTTTCCAGATCATGTATTATTGAGAACCATAAATGACATAAGGTCACTAAAAATCCATAATAACTAGTATATGATGCATGAAAATTAACTCTTCACCCAATTTCACACCTTTAGCTACCATACTATGGATAAGTAGAACCAACTTTTATTCTACGTCCTCTAAGGTCATAATCATCTCTTTTTTTATAATTTGGAAGGATTGTGTTTCTTTTCACTAAAAATTAATTTATGAATAAATGAAATGATGATTAATGGACTTGAATTCTAATATAGAGACTCCATAAAATCTATCACAATAAAGTTATGTGAAAATGGATTTGAGATGTGTATCATTGTTTAAATAATGTGTTCTATATATAGTAATATTACAAAAATGTTTCCACTACATCACATCATGTGAGACATAAGATTTCATAATAGATAAGTGATATTTTCTATCTAAATTTATAACATTTGAATAATTTAGTTTAATACATTAATATCTAAAACCATTTAATTTTAATAAAATACAATTTTGTGACTAAACAATTATTTTTTCACAATATAATATTATTTTTATATCAATAATAAAAGAAAATTAAGTTTTATTTTTAAGAAAATTCTATTCATTGCATGAATATACTTTTACATTTCATCTAGAAAACATTAATCATATTGATTGTTTGATGATTTTCCTACATGCTTAAGGAAATGTGTGTGGGTGTGACCTTATTGGCAACACAAATCATGACTCTATATAGGTGTTTTTTCAAAGGGATAATCCATCTCATTCCAAATAAAAGTAAAATTCAACCTCCATCTTAGACATAACCTACTGATGTTTGGTAGAAGTGTAGGTTCATGAATGAGTAGACAGAAGTTCTATTATTCACTAATAGAAATCCAAATAGAATTGTAATAGTAGTTAATATTCTATATTGAATATACTGGATCTTTGAATTTCTTTGAAGATAAGTGTACAAAATAACATGGTTTGATAACATGTAAAAAAGTATTTTGTAATTCTTAGAAGTTAATGCAATAAGAGAAAGATTTATCTACTAAAACAATAACCACAAGAACAGTACTACAAGTCATAGGATCATGGAACTTAGTGACCTCAAATATTTTACAGTCATAGTTAAGTGAATAAATATGAAATGTGGAAACTTCTTGTAGAAACCTATTAGTATCATACAGGAAATTGTTCCCATATTTCATCCCTCTATTCAGACCCTATTAAATCTTCTTTCAACTTTCCAAAAAATACTTGGCTATGTGATAAATGGCTTCCTATAAAAATCATAAAATTTATAAAACATTATAATAATAATTAAAAAAATACAATTTAATGTTCTTAATTAATGAATAATTTAAAATTCTTAATTACCTATGATGAGAACCGACCAAGCTCCATTTTATACTATTATAATGAATTATAAAATGTTAATCATCACGTGTCCATATTTCCACTCATAAAAATATTCTATGGACTATTTATCCATTGGAATTTGAATCAAATTTTCATATACCCCTTGAGTAGCTCCATGAAAGACTTTGTGACACTTCTCCATCCTCTGTTGTCGAGTCTCATATGATAAAAAAACATAACTAATAAGAACACATATAATAATCATTATTAAAAGTATTTTTTCAACAAAAAAATATATACACATCAAAATTGATTATTTATTTATTTATAGTTTCATCATTTAATAACAATAACATGTTTCTTATAATGTATCCACTACTGTATCAATGATAGTCATGTGGTGGTATAGAGGCAAGATCCCAAGAAATTGTTTCATCCTTGATCCTTTGATGATGATAATAAATATGCGAAATTAAATCAACATCTATCATGAAATCATAGAGGAAACCTAAGAACCAACTATAATATGACATATTCCCCTAAATAATCGGAAATTCTAAAAATACCATGGAACGATTTTCCATATTGTGTGTTATGGTTCCAGGTGTAGAGGAAGCACTAGTGGTGGGTGATAAATCAAAAATTAATTCATCATATAATTTTATAGAACCTAATACAGTATATTTTCATGTGAAATTTATAATTAATTTATTTAATATTAGAATAAAATGTTACCATTCCTTAAAAACTTTCTCTAATGAAGATGTTTTTGATCGCTTGAAAAAACCTTTTTAGATTACCTATGTTTCATTGTAAGGATCCAAGTATATAATACCTATAGTAGTGATTAACATATGCTCCTTTTAACTCTGAGAAATGCCAATTGATTTTTGGGTTCTAGCATAGTGAATAAATTATCTTGCATTTCTTGACTTGATTGCTCCAAGATCCTTTTGGCTTTATGGATTTATTCTCATTTTTGAGAGTAGGGAGGACAAATTTCAGTGATAATTCCATTTTGTGAAATAATTTACAATTATTGATAAACCCTACACAATAGACATAACCATATATTTATAAAGCCATGGTTTAGATTAAAATATTATTTAATTGAAAACCATACCTTAAATAATGTTATAATATTTTAGAAACACCATTATATATAATAATAATAATAATATTATTTTATGGAACATGTTAAATTGAGTGCTAATAATTATTATTTTACCACCTTGTAAATTAATATTCATCACCGGACACAATCTTGGTGTCCTCAAACTCATTGGAATTTGTTGAATACCCGAATATATATTTTCTTCACTTAAATAAATATTTTATTCATAATATAGTGAATAAATAATCAATAAATAAAATAAATATTTTATTCAAAAACCATTAAATAAATATTTTTATATATTCATGTAATCAATTAAATTATTTTTTAAGAAAATAAATAACTATTTATTACCTGAAAAATATTAGTGATCAATAGAACATGACTAAAAATATTTCTAGATCTTGAGAATAATATTTATTCCTTTAATTAAATTTAAATAAAATTTAATTAATATCAATTGAAATACTTAGAATGTGATCCTATAATATTATTACTCCTTAAAATTATGAGGGCTTCCCAAAAGTCGAATATTACTATTTAGAAACGGTTCAAGGTACCCAAGAGAAAGAACTTAATGTCAAAAAAAAGTTGACCAAATACAAATGTGCACTATGTAATATAATCCGTTTAACATAATATCTCATAAATAAAGTTTCAAATGTATTTCATCAACCTATATTCATGGTATATATTTCATTGATTATCTGAAATAGGCATCATTACACCATGGCCATGGAATTTAATGTGACAATTATATTTAAATCAAGGGGTTGCGATATCAACTTCCATAAAGATAGGGGGAAATATTTCCTTATCTTATTAATTAACAAAATTTAATTTTTGACATAACCAACATATACAACTTCACCATAAACTATTATCATCATGGTTTACATAATACATCTAAGTGAAAAAGTCATATCATGCACTGATAATAATTTTAAACTCTAAAGACCATTACACACACGCGACGATAAGAATATACGATGACACTAAAACATGAAGAATTATTACTGGTATTCCTATTCTCATAATCTCCTATATTATAGATTACCATGGGAAAAATTCATGAGAGGAAGCTTTATCCGCTTATGAGTACACACACATGGTAGTTTATATACTATGTGATCTATCATAGTACGTTATCTGACTATATAACTATATTTAAGATATATCATCATAGAATATAAAGGTTATCAATATATTGGGGACCTCCTATGACCTTATCAATGTGATAGATACTCCCCAACATTACCACTTCAATGTTATGTATAATAACAATTAATACATGATAATATATTTATATTAATATTCACCTCTTAAAAAATAAATATAATCCATAGTACAAAGTAGTTGGTTCTAGAGAACCAAATCCAACAAACTCCCACTTTTATTGGATCCAACTGCTAATGTTTGGTTAGTCCCTACATGTTATACATGCTTCTATTAAGTATGGATATAGCTGCTAGGCCTACCATGTTTCTATGGACAGGGTTGGAAAATCCACTTGTCTGTGCGGAAAATTTGTTTACCGCAATATAAATATATTGAGAAAATACCTCAAGTAGTGATATAATTGGGTATCCATATGTTTTTCTCAAGTTAGAATCCTGAATAAATCCAAATTTAATTATTATCATAAAATGATAAATCTATTTATTTTGGTATAACCTAAATTTGGCACAGAACATCGCTAAACAACTTCTCAAGCTCCATCATAAGACTAAACAAACTCAGATATTGTAGATATGAATACCATCAGATGTAGTAATTTTTTATTCCATATTAACTTATCCGTTTTTTATTAAACTAGAAAAAATTTAAAAAAGTGTAGCCAAGATTCAAATTCCATTTATCACCATTATTCCAACTTCTCCAGATTCAGGGAACTCATATAGTTCTACCTTTCCAAGTACTGTTGGATAGTTCTAACTACAAGTCTATGTTGTTATCATAGATCTTGTTTTATATTTACCTTTTAGGCATATTGTATCTGTAATATAAAATTTCATTATATATCATGGAAAATGAGATAAATTCATAGCACTTAATCTTGAGAGATTATTTTAATCTCTATAATATCTTCCTATGCCCATGCATGTTCTACATGAAGGATTATATGCTAATATAAATTCAGTGTTGAATTTATTTAACTTGAAATTTTCAATACGTTGTTAATATATGCACTATGACTAGATTTAGAAAACCCATGGATCTATTTTTTATATCTTATTCCCTAAAATATGGTTTCTAATTTAATTCATACTTAGAGAAATTTTTTTCCTTAGTTTTAAAAAACTATTAAGACAAAACTTTTGTTTTTCATATGTTATCAACATTTCTATCATGAAAAGTTATATTCCTCCCACTAACTATTTATAGAATAATTTCACTCATTAGTTTCAGAATGAATATTCTATGATCACTATGCATGATTTTTTCATAAATTATTTTTTGTAATCTATATATCTTATTGGCATTTATTGATTTATCCAATCATTTTTATCCATGCCTAGTATACATATACCCTAGGGTATCTGTTTTTCCTCTTTGTATAGACATATTCTATAAGTATTCCTCTATATTAGGTGTCATGGAAAATCAATAGCCCAATATGATGATCATAAAAATATGTGTTGACCAATTATAATTCAAAAAGGGTTTTATGCATGATTATTTATGTATAGGTTTTTCAATAACTAGACCTTAGAGAAAAAATCATGCTTTATTGATACTATCTTATACCATCCATGTCCAGTTTCTCTTGAATTCTCACCAATAGTATCAAGTCTTTAGATACATTCAAAATATGGAGTCCTTCTGTTTTGATACATGGAATCCAAAAAATGAATTTTTACATACTTTCAACCTTATCATATTTCCATTTTATGCTTCTTCCAAGGAATATTTATTCCAAAATAATAAAATATGTATCACCCACTATGATGAGAATAAACCACCGATTTGGTTATAAATTTCTATGCATTATGTGTCTCTGGAACTAATCTTCCACCTGTGTGCTATGTGGAGTCCATCATTCCTATTACGACCTATGTTCATATAGATCCTTATCCCATATATGTTAAGCTTAATCCCACTATATTTTATGAGATTGTAATCTATTATAGAAATATACTTGGTCTTGAAAAGATATTAATATCATTTGTTGCTATATAGTTATTAACTCAGATTCTCCTTAGTGTTTTTGATGTTAGTTTGTATCTAATTTCATCTTTTAACAAGCGATTTTGAATAAAAAATTTCCTAGTGACCTAATAGATTCTTATCATATCATAATTGATATGATATCCATTACACAATACTGTTGGCATATGGTTAGTAGTTACACGTTTATTTTCTAAACATGTCTTTGAAGGAATAGTGTAATATTTAGAATATATATAAAACTCACCATTGATCTTCTTTTTACTATCATCATGAATTGATGTATATAAGAAAACATGAGTTAGGGATAACATTTACTCCACACATATGATCAATGATTACTTGGTTAAGATGTTATCTGACACTCCAGCTCAGAGATTCCCCATTCTTTTCCATGTGATCTTATTTACTTCACTGATCATTTGTAAAATTTATTAATGGAATCTCATGAAGTATATGAAGTAAAATTTAGCTTTAGAATGGATAATGTGTCCATGTTGAACCAAATATAAAATTATTTTTGATGTAACTTTATATGAAAGGTTTCTTTATAAAAAACATGAAAAGTAGTTTTTTGTATATCACGTATCTTATCTCAATTGAGACCATGATAGTTTTATAGGTATGAATAGGATAACTAATTTTAGTTTTATCTAATGAATAACTATTTTTTCATAAGTGTGTAAAAGTATTATATTTTATATTCATAATTTATTATAATGGAAATTACTGATCCAAGAGTCCCAGATCTGCCAGTTTAGCATTGAAGTACCATAATGATATTTATTCCCAAAATTGAAATAATTTCTTATTATATCTTTCTAGACACTAAGATAAATTTTTTAGTAACACTTATTATAAACTTGAATCAATACAATTTGGAAATTATAAATAGTGATCTCCCCTTAGATGACCCGAGAATATCCCTTTCTCAACTCATTTTGAGTTCTTTCTAAAAATTTTATATTCTTGCTCATGTAGTGTTTTTAAATACATGTATATTGTAAGAATATTGAATTTAATATACAAGTGGAGAATATAAACTTGATTAATATATCTAAAGTGGATGAAACTTCTTGTTTCTTTAATTCATTGTAATTTCTTTTACAGTTTCCATTCTTTCCACATAAGAAGAAAATAACCTTCTTTTCATTATTTTGCCTTTGAATATTTTTCCACATTGAATAATTTCATAAAGGATATTTCTGATTTATATCATCAATGGGTTGTTTATCATTTTATTTGAAACTTTTCACCATAAGGGTTTGAGAAATAGCTTTCAACCAATCCTTTTCCACTTGGTGAGGTATGGAAAAATATTCTTGAGTGATTTATCAATTTAATTTATCTAGGGTTGGAAAAATAATTATAGACATGATGTTAAGTATAATAAGATAATATTAATGGATAATTTATTATCCAAGTGGAAGCCTAATTTCACTAACTGGTCAATATAACCCACCATTTGTAAAACAATATCATTAGAATTATTTCCTTCTTCCAGTTTACATTGATATAGTGCATTAATAATATTAATTATTTCCACCATTTCCTTATCTTTATCAAGATAAAAAAGATGAGATATTATGATGTAAACAAATATGTATTTATTTTTTATCATTAAATATATTTAATTATTTGATAATATAATACAACATACCTAAGAATCATCCCCAACATATCTATGGTAGGTATCCTTTTAACATTCACTCATTTATTGGGGTAGTAGAACATGAGTAGGGTATTCCAATACATAATAAAGGTTTTATGATAATAATTAATCACAAAACTAATTATACAACATCTAAAAAAATTTACTTGTAAGGACATACCCTGAGTTAAGGAATGATACAACTATTTTTTTTCTTTGCATTTTATATAATAATTAAAATAGAATATTAGTACTTTACGTGATCACAAATAATGTGAGAAATAATAATATTTAATTTTATTAAGTGTCCCACTATTTTATCATGTCTCAGTAACCCTCACTATTGAACTTTTAATGTGTAGTTTAATTAAAATTCTAGTGGAAAGGATCCATGTTTTGTTTCTTATAATTTAAAAAAAGTCCATAAAATTATTAGAATGTATTATGTTGGTGGTCTTTCAAACTGTTGTCTTGTAGCTCGTTGATCCATTGAATGGAATCTCCAATCTAGAAACCCTGAAATATATTTCCTCAACACTTGAGAGAAAATTTTTATTGGATAGAAATAGGCCATTAGACCCAATACATATTCAGTTATGTTAAGACACTATCTTAGTTAAGGTTTATTGATAATTAAAAGTTCCCCTAATAGAGGCTGAAATGACACTTAAACTATGAATTCAACTTAATTTAGACAAAAAAGGCTTAATGAATTAATAGTAACTTGAGGGATTATATTTTATTATGCATAAATTTTATCTTGATTTATCCTTTAACTGAACATTTAATA
The DNA here is from genome assembly GCA_963277665.1 of Viscum album. NCBI lineage: Eukaryota > Viridiplantae > Streptophyta > Magnoliopsida > Santalales > Viscaceae > Viscum > Viscum album. The sequence goes on from OY728151.1 coordinate 1,834,400,121, forward strand.
TTAATTGGATTTTATTTAATAAATTAACCATATTATATAAAATAATTATTAATAATCCTTTTATTTAAATTCCATATTTTCACAATAATTATTTTAATTATGTGATCAGTATCTTGTATCCATAAAATAAATAATGCATGAGGTAGAAATAAATAATTAAATAAATGACCCAATCATGAACTTATCTAACTATTGATTTAATGACAAGATAATAAATCAACCTTTGACCTAGGGGAAATAACTTTTTGTGCCAATATTATCACAAGTTATAGCATTCCACATATCCACCTATGTATCACCTGGGTTAACATCAACATGGTTTCATCTTGAACCGCCTCTATAGGCCTTGGGATTCTCTGTTTATTATAATTATTTATAACTTACATGTTGGTGTGGGGAACCAAATTATTGGATAATGTGGAATTACATAAATAACCTTGGACATGTAGGTCCTATAAAATAATGTAGGGAGGGATGACTCACAGACCATCAAATTAATTCAATAATTAATAATTTTAAACCCCTGCAATAAATTAAATAAAATAAATTCCAACACATTCAATGGTCTTGGTCAATATCATGAATAGTTATATATATGAAAAAATACACAAAATTAAAACCGGTTAACATTTATTTTATATTGATTCTTTATTATTAGGATAAATTCACTTATATTAATAAATTAATTAATCAATTAATTATTTAATTCAATTTCATCTTTATGAATATTTGAATTCATTTGGTGATACCCCTCACTAATGAAATTAAAAGAAAATAAAAGGCGGAACTAATAATCACAGATTTATTAAAATAAATAATTTATCATTTAAAATTATTTAAAACCATTATTAAATTTTCAAACACAACAGGTATTCTAATTAATAAAATAAGGTTTTTATGCTGTAAATTTTCAATTTAATGTAATTTATTTTTCCCTTTATTGGGAGACTACATAGTGTGTACTTACAAGTTACATGTAGTGTACATCAGTTTTTGTGTACCTGAGTTACATTCTTGGGGATTCAGTTGTGTTTCTCAGTAGGACTACACAATGTCTATAAGATAGGTATACACCATGTGGTCTAAATTCCATGTGTTTATGCAACCCAACGAAGAACTCAAAGTGTTCTTCGATCATGACTACATAATGTGTAGATGCCAACTACAAACCATTTATCTCTCATACCATGTGTTCGTATAACTTGATGAATATATAAACATGTAGTTTAGATATGTGAAATGATGAACTACACACTGTGTACACTATATAAAGTTCATGTATATCATTAACGCTCTAGGATGTCAGTATCACATGGTTTGACAATGTATAATGACTACACATCATATAAAAATTTCACTACTAACCCATGTAGACTACCTGATGTGTATGCCAACTACATGTAGTGTAATATGATAATCTATGTACTATACTGGTTTGGTCTACATGCTGTGTGCAATAAATTAACCATGTGTATTTATTGTTTGGTATGTTGTGTATCCTCTGGTATATATAGATACAGTGTACTTGGTTACATGACATATACTCTAGCCACACGCTGTGTAACCCAATCTAATCATAAGAATTTGTTTCACTACCATATGGTACCTACAATCATTATTTATTTATTCTTTCACTATTAAGGATATGAAAAACTGAGATAAGATAATTAATATTTTTAAGAATGTTAATTAAAAATAATATTAAGATTGCATAATCTTTAAATGAAATAATAACCACTTTTACACATATTTATCAACAATAAAATAAATAATTATAATTTTAAAACATGAACACTATGATACCCTTTGAAACTTTTGGGTGTAGTGGAAGCATGATGGTGGGTGATTAATAAAAAATTAATTCATCTTAGAATTGTTCAGAACCTAAGAGAGGATATTTTAATGTTAAATTTATAATTAATTAATTTAAAATTGGAAGAAAATCTTACCTCATATTAGGAACTTTCTTTGATGAAGATGTTCTTGATCGTATAAAAAAGCATTTTAGATTAAATTCATTGCATTGTAAGGATAGATATTTAGAATCCCTCTAATGGTGATCTATATATGATCATTTTATCTCTAAGTGACATTAATTGATTTTTGGGTGCTAGTATGGAGAATCAATTGTCTTGTGTTGCTCGACTTAATCACTCCATAGTCCTTCAAGATTGAAGTAGTTCTTCTCATTCTTGTGAGGATGAAGTATGAATTCAAGTGAGAAGGTTGTTGTGTGCAATGATTCTCAATTCACAATTAAACCTACACAATAGAAAAAACAATATATTTATATAGCTAGGGTTTAGATTAAAATATTATTTAATTATGTACCAGCCCTTAAATAATAACACAATATTTCACAAACCACATTCCATATAATAATAATAATAATATTGTTATTATTTTATGTAAAGTGATAACTTGCAAGGTGATAAATAATATTTTACTGACTTGTAAATTAATATTCATTTCCAGACACAATCTTGTTCCTCTCAGAATCCTTATAATTTACTAAATCCCAGAATAAATATTTTATTCAGTTAAATAAATATTTTATTCAGAATCCAATAAATAAATAATTATTAAAAATTCAATAAATAAAATAAATTGTTTATTCACAAACCAATAAGTAAATATTTATTATATATTCATGCAATCAAACAACTAATTTAATAATAAATCAATAATTATTTATTACGTTGAAAATATTAGTGATCAATAAAACTTGAATAAAATTATTGATCACTCTTGAGAATAATATTTATTCCTTTAATTAAATCAAAATATAATTTAATCGATATCAATAGAAACAATTGTCATGTCCCTCTCTAAGAGTTTTCCCATTGACATTAGGTAGGATTTCCTAAAGTCCAATATTACTGTCTAGTAAGGGGTAAAGGTACTTAAGAGAAAAAACTTATATTCACAATGATGTCAACCATATAAGAATTATCATTATGTAAAATAATTTCTTTGAAAAAATATCTCATCAAGTATGTCATACATCTTTTTCATAAACCTATATTCTCAATATTTATTTCTTTGAATATCTAAAATAGACCTCACTACACCATGGGTAATAAATTTAATGTTAAATTTATATTTCAATCAAAGGTTTGATATGCCAACTTTCATAAAGATAGAAGGGAAAAAAAATCCATCATTGACTTATTAATTATCAAAATTCCATTCTTGATGCACCCAATATATCTAAATTTTCCATAAACTATTATCTTCATGGTTTATGAAATAAATCTAAGTGCATGAGCCATAAAATTCATTAATAATATTCTTAAAGTATAAGGACCAATACACAAACTCACAGATAGAAATATCTGATGACACCAAAACATGAGAAATTTTTATAGGTGGGTTTATTCTCATAATCTCTTATCATAAAGATTACCAAGTGAAAACTTCATTGGAAGAATCCTCATCCACTTATGAGCACTCAATCCTAACAGTTTATGTACTATGTTCCCTATCACAATACGTTATTTGACTGTAGAATTATATTTAAGAGATATCATCATAGAATCTCAATGTTCTCATCCTAACAGGGAACTACTGTGACCTTATAAATGCATAAAATTCTCTTGGAAATTATCACATCAATGTTATGAAAAATAAAAATCAATATGTGATATGATATGTTTATAAATGTTCACTTTTTTGAATATACATTTAATCTAATGTACAAAGTAGTTTGTTCTATGGAAGTAACTCTAACAGTGTGGAGGAAATAAACGATGTTCCTGTATAAATTAAATATATAAAAATTACCATAAATCTTGATAAAATTATTATAATTTTCTAAAGAAACCACACTTGGTAAGAATTTCCAAAATAATATATCAAGCACAACCTTAAATTGATGGACTTAGTTCTATTGATTAATATGTAACTAGTAGATATCTTTATATTTATGAGAAAATAACTCCATAATCTATGCTAAAACTTGATAAGAGTCATCCAAGACACCATTAACTTTCCCAATGACCATTTACTATGTGTCCTATGGCTTTATATAAGAAATATCATAACTAAGAAGATGTTTAATTATTTCCACCACTAGAACTAATGAAACTACATGAAATTATCAAATCATTTTAATATTAAAAGTTGAAATGAATTCAACATCTATTTTTATGTGATCATGTGATAGGATTGTGTTTACACATGTGTGTACTAAAAATATTGATATGTAAAAATAATGGAAATTTTTATCATGTATATCTCACAAATGAATCTAAAAATATAAGGGGATATTTTCACACTGAATCACATGATGATATCTCTTTGATTCTGCTATGACATAAATGTATTTACAATAAATGTGATATGATTTTTTCAATACCTCCATTTCATATTTTCCATAAAATACTTTCACAATAAATAAAATACTTTCATCAAACCATCAATTCATACCACCAATAATTCTTATATATTCTATGATGAGAGTAATGATCGACCAATCAAATTATCGTAATCATGGAATACCTTCCACTGACCATGATTCTAATGGTAGAGGATGAGTCAAATATTGGTTTTATGTTAAAGGGTTGAGCTTAGAATATTATTCAATATTTTTTTCCTAGTTTCTCATCCTCATAATCACCATATTATTCTGAGTTTTCATCATTGTCAAACTTTTATGGGATAAACTCCACATCATATTGAGGATTATTTTAGGGAAAATATACCATGAACTAAAGCATGAAAACCCATTCTTCTATATTACTGATAGAACACTATAAGTACGACCATAATATATACCAAACATTCACATATTGTAATTGTGTAGAGAAAAATGAATCTTTGGAAGTTCTCTTCTATCAATTGAGTGTATCGTAAATAGGTAGTTGATGTATCATACTCACTTTAAAAATTCATCCTCACACTTGCACTAGAAAAAAATTCAAAATAAATAAACATATAATTTTAAAACATGAAATATAAATATAAAAAAGAAAATAATTAATATTGTGCTTAAATTTTCTTGATAATTTTATCCTACATTCATGGGGGAAACTATAGTGTTTCTTTTTTCATTATAACTAGAATATTATAGGTGAAAAATAAATTAAAAAGGAAAGTAATAATCACCAACTTCTCAACACTCCAATAAAGTCCTAGTTGATCACATTAACCAATTTTGTGTCACTAATTCAACACATTTCACTAATGGTCCCATGTACTTAAATACTAAGTATAACCAACCAAACAAATTAAACCAGATCCCCTGAAAAAATAGATCATAATGCTTGGCCTACTGAGAAAGTTTACCAACCGGATGACACATCAACTTTATGAACATCAGGACCACTGAACATTCCACCATATAACCATTGGTAGATGAAAACATTCAATGGAACTTCTACCATTGGATATGATATACATCCTATTTATTCACATGGAACCTGACCACCTTCCCCTAATAAAAATTATATTTAATATAATCCTGATTCCCAGACTTTCAATTCCCTGAACCTTTGATGATATAAACTTTTAATTCTCAAATCATGGATTTTCATCCCAACAATCTCCCACATGAAGAATTATTTTAGGAAAATTCTTAACCACCATCCAACACTGATCATTCAATAGTGTTCCAATTTACAGTCCTTCATTTATTCACCCAAGTACATCTTAGGCTCGATGCTACCTCAGGCTTTCCCAAACTATCACCTTGGTGTATATGTATTCCCGATTTTGGATTCTCTCTATTTTTCATAATTTCAACTCCTTTTCCACCAGAAAATTTATGATTAAGTGGTACTTCGGGTCGATATTATTTTTCTTTTCATGGAACACCAAATTTTTAGCCAGGTGGATTTAACTTTGGTTGTCACATTAATGCACTACCACATCATAATTACTTCAAAGCTCCAGTATAAATATCTTTAACCAAACCATCTCCTTTCTGAATTTCGTTATAGCTACATAATCTACTTTAGTTTTACTTTGAGAAAATATCTTATAAATTTGTGACATATAACTAACTGAAACTTATATGCACATACACATAAAACGTGGTGTACTTATTCAAGTATTTTAACATTCTATAAATTTTGAGTCCACAAATCATTATAATGAATATTCCTCCCCAAAATAGAGATAATGATTTTCCAATCCTTTTAAATACCAAAGGATCAAATTCACATCCTCTGAATGAAATTCTACCAAATTTTCCATATACCAAAACACAAAAATGATTGAATAAGAAATATACAAATGAATTCAAACCATAAAATTCATCAAACTTTTTACTAATGATTCATATGAAACTTTCTCCATGTACTTGGAATCAAATTCTATTAATGGTACCTATGACTTAAAAAAATAGAAGTGAGCCTCAAGAGGATTTGTGACTGGATTACTTTCAGCCATCCCAATATTTTTCACAATATTATATATATAGTCTTCTAAGATTGAACCAAAGTACCAATTTTATTGTCTCTCTCAATATTTACCCATAAGAACTTTCTTTCCTTTATAAGATCTTCCATGTCAAATCTTATGGAAAAACAACACTTAAAATGTTGTATTTACCAAACTTTTGATCTAGAAATCAGTATGTCATCCACATAAAAAAGAAATGAATGTTATACAATCCCATTACTTCCAGTAATAGTAGTAATCTCTATTATACTTGATAAACCCTTCCTACGACATGAAAAAATAACATTTATGATTATAGTATTATAGGGATAGTTTTATACCATAGTGGATTTTCTTTAGTTTAAATAGAAAATTATGATTCCCAATATTTGGTACATATATCAATCTTTTCATGTAAATATCCTCCAAAAAATCTAAATGTAGGAAAGTCATATTGACATACATATTCTCTAGATATAGTTATTTTTATACAACCATACATAGTACTATAATGATGGTAGAATATTTAACTACCAGTGATAGGATTTATGATAAATATACTTCTTTATTCTATTGAAAACAATACACTAACAATTGTGATTTGTATATTTTCTTTCAATCAGCCTCATCCTTAATCTAGTAAACCAATATATTTTCAATTGCCTTTTTACACTCTGGTAGTTCATCCATATCCCAAATTCCATTTAAATTTAATGAGTTCATATCCTCATTCATAGATAACTTCCACTTCTTAGAGTCACTAAAATTTCTTCCCCCTCTAGATTTGTTTTTTATCCTATATTTTTTAGGAGTAGAGAGTTCAGATCAGGCAAAAATCTCTATATCAGTCTCCAAATTCTGGTTGATCTCCTCAACTAAATTAGCTAAACTAAATTTAATGTCTCTATTGGTACCTGAAAATCTGGTGTCTGAAATTCTGGTGTATGAAATTCCCATTAACCCACTCAAGATTTAGTTACTCTCGAACTTTATTGTAATTCTGATGGTCTTACATTTGGACTTCTAGTTCTTTGAAAACATGTTTTGGTGTTCACCAGTTTTTGTGAACAACTAATACTCTGATAAACCTAGAAATTGAAAATTGATTATCCTTCAACATCATTTTCCATAATTTTATTATCCTTATATAGATCCTCTACATTAAAAAAATTTCTCTTCTTAAATTGATTTGTTTTCATTCCCCATCAGAAATATGATATCTAAAATATTTGTCTCCATAACCAATGAAAAATCATATTTTTAATTTTAATTCATGTTTATCATGATCAGTTTTATTTACATGTTCATATGATAAAAAACTAAAAACTTTAAGGTGATGAACTTCAAGTCATTTTCTAGTCTATAGAACCTATTTAAGTTCTATCTCAACTACTAATGATGGACTCATGTTGGTGAGATTAGCTGTCATATTTTCTACCTCCGCCAAATCTTCTTAGGCATTCCCAAGTGAAAATTCACACTTCTAGATTTATCTATAAAATTTTGATTTATCATTTTAGTTAATATATTATTATGTGGAGTTATAGTAACATTGTTTTCATGCCTTATCATTTCTACTTTATCTAATTTCAGTTGTTTTATATGGTGTACTCCCCCAAATTATTGGTTTTTATTTACTACATCATCAAGACACATTCCCTTTATACCAACACATTACACTCAAAAAACCTAAAATATATCATATTTTTTTCTTCAAGATTTAAATCCATAATTTCCTTGTATAATTATCAATGAATGTTTGAAATTATAGGCAACCACCATAGAATTGAATAGGGGAAGGTCCTAAAATCTCTGAGTGTATGAGGTCCAACTTCTGGTGTGGATGATTCCGACTATATATGTTGAAAAACACTCTATTCTATTTTCCTTGAATTAAAATTTCACACTTCCCAATTTCCATGTGATCAAGATTCAATATACCCTTATAAATTAGAACTATTATGTTCTTCTCATTGAGGTTTCCTAACATAGAGTACCATAAATGTGGATCATTGAAATTGTAACTTCTTATAATTTCAACTCCACCTAAATTTCTAGTTATATAAAGGGTATCATCATATACACCTTTTTTAATCACCATGTATAACTTGGTAACCTTTCATACCCCACATGAAAATATAGTTCCATATCCTACATAATCCAATTTTCCAATAGAAATTAGATTCCTTTAGATTCTATAGATCTTATGAACATCTTATAGCTTCAATAATACTCCATTATTTATTCAAATGTTGACATCTCCTTTTATGATAACATACCAGGTGTCACCACCCACTAGATAGACATTAAAATACTTCATATTATATAGTTTTACATGAATATTTAGTCACCATTTTAATGGAATTATTATCCATAGTCAATCACCTAATCTTCTATCAGTGTATTCACACTCAACAACTAGTCATTATGAAATTCTGTTACATTAATAGAATATGAAATTTCAATGGGTTATATACTTCCATTGTTAAAATTTTGAAATTTTTAATCCTTCTTAAGATGTCTTTTCATCCTGTACTTCCATTAGGTAAGACTAGGACTAGAAAAATTTACCAATATATTCTCTAGTTGTGTTTCTTATCACTAGTCTACCAATGAATTCATCCGATAATACTACTTCTGATGGGGTGGAACACCGCTTTAATCCTTAATAAGTGCACTACTATATGGTTACTGATCTCCCCTTTATTAAATTTATTCATTGAGTATCTGATTTCTGATATCATCCAAAACCAATTATGTTTTTCTACTAGTGTTAATAACTATAGTAACCAGTGCACCCTAACTATCCAAAAGAGATGATAAGAAGAGAAATACACGTACGTCATCATAAAATGTCACCTTTAACGATTATATATACCTATTAATCATGTTAAATACATTAAAAAGATCTTGTACTTGTTTTCCTTTTGAAAAACATAATCCAAACAACCATTGTAACATAAAAACCTTATACAAGGATGTCCATTTTTCATACATGTCTACCAACTTTTTCAGAACATCCATTGTAGTCCACTTCTCCCAAATGTTGAAAATAACATTCATTACAAGATATAGTCTCACAAGTGCAAGATCTATCCTATCCATGTTCCCCCATTCATTTTTCCTTATCAACACCATATTCACTACTGATTAGGGAACCTTGTAGTCTTTTTGAATCATCTAATCTTCAATTTAATTTCACCAAAATCTAAAATCCGCTCCATTGAATTTCTAAATTTAGATATTTCCTTCATCTGATTCCATACACAAACTACTTTTTTTTACTGAACCATGAACATCAGAAGACACTCTTTGATACCAATTAATGGGGAAACTAACTGAGGAACTAAAAAAAACAACCACTCATCTATATTTTCTATAGAGAATCCTAATTATGGCCATCAGATGCATTGTAAATTCACATGCTATAGCAATATAGTGGAAAATTAAATTAGAAGAAGTTTTATTCCCTTGACTATGTATACTATATGTAGCTAGTCACTGTATGTTACTCACTGAAAAAATTCATTCTTACACACCTTTAAAAAAAAGTAAAAATACAAAAACATCCAATGATAAAACATGAAACAAAAATACCAAAAACAAAGAATGAATGGAATTTTTTAACATGATTCATAATTTTTACCTTATTCATAGAGGTAACCATATTTTAACTTACTTTTATTATAATTGTAATATTATCGGTGAAAAATTGATTAAAAATGCTAGTAATCCTTACCAATTTCTGAAATCTCTAATAAGTTCCAAATTAACCATGTTAAACACTTCAGTTTCACTGATTACACACATTTCACTGAGATACCCACATACTTAAATACAAAGAAAATCAAGTCAAACATATTCAACCTACTCTCTTGAAAACCTGGATGAGAAAAATGATCTCTTGAGCATGATTACCAACCCGGTTACCCATCAACTTTGATGAACTTTAGAACCTCCTAGTGTTCCACTGTAGAACCATTGGTAAATGTTAAATTCTGATGGAACTACTGCCATTGAAGAAGATATCTTACCAATGCCTTAACATTGGTCCCTACCACCTGTTACAGACTAAAATTCTGATGACTGTAATTCTGATGGCTGAATATCTAGTGCTATGAACATTTGATAATATGAACATTAGATGCTCATAACAATGATTCACATTTTAATAGAATATATTTAGAAAACCTTCCCTCTTTATAAGATTTCATATCCCAATGATACAACATTGTATCTTGAGGTGGTGATGTACTATCATCCACTACAAATTGAACATATTCAATAATATATATATATATATATATATATGTAGTGACATACAACTCCATCATTTTATCATTGAAATGGTTCTTAACTAGTGAAAATATATGCTGATTGTACTCACTAATAATAATTGGTTGGGTAATAATCCAAAACATATCTTTATATTATAAATATCTGTTTATGGTGGACTATATCCCATGTATAATCATGTGTTTTAACCTTTGATGCATTTTTATATAAAAAAATTCAAATGTTTTGTAATCCCTAAGCAGTATAACTAATTATGGTTTTCTATTATAAATAACTCCTTATTTGGTATCAATTATTTTATCATTGAAGTAAATATATGGGGACATATTTTTATCTATAATAAGACATAATAATAATATTATTAATTATATATGATATAAGAAATGTTATATGTTTTTAAAATATTTTAATAATTTATATTACTAATTGGTTTTCTAATTAGAAGTATCTAATGATATTACTTAGTTAGAGTGTAGTGGAGTAAATAGTAGACATATCTCTAATCTTAGTTAGGTAAAAGCCCACATATCTTCATGAAAGCTATCCAAATTGATTCCCCACTATCCAATGTTCTTAAACTATATAAATATAATAAAGTATTTATTAAAATAATATTTTAGTATTAATATATTATTATAACATATTTTTATCCATTTTTATAATTAATATTATCTAATGATATTACTTAGTCTGAGTCTGGTGGAGTATACACTAGTAATTTTTCAAGTATTAATGATGGAAAAGCCCCTATATTGACACAAAATTAGTCTAAAGTTATTTCCCACTACCCAGAGTTATCACACAAAATAAATATAATGAAAACCTTAATTAAAAGATCTTTTATTATCAAAACATTATTATAACATATTTTAATCCTTCATTGGTGATAAAAAATTAAATAGGTAACTAAATATTAAACAAGAAATTTATTAATATTCCTAATAATTAAACCATCTTATAAATATTTATAATAATTAATCATGAAATTTAATAATATGTGAATTAAAAAACATTATAAAAATCATCTAAATATTATAGTAATGATTAACCATTCAATTTTATTGAACATACAATTTAATATTCCGAACTCATATTAAATATTAAATTTATTAATAATACTAACAATTAAACTTGTATTTTTATAATATTATTAATAATTAGACAAGAAAATTAACGATATTCCAATAAAAAAATTATACTAATAATTAAATATTGAATTTTACCAAACATTCAATTTAATATAAAAAATGGAATTTAATAATATTACCATTAATTAAAACATGTAAAATAATTTTAAACATGAAATTTAATAATTAAAAAAATTCATATCAATATATTACTAATAACTTAAAAAAATATAAATACCAATAAATATTAAAGACTGGAAAAGCTAAATTGTTGAAAGAGTTCCTTGAAACATTTTTACCATTAGAGAGAGAAGTATAGAGGTTGAACTGAGAAAAATTCAGGGTGTGTTCTCTTTTATAGGGTTCTTCCAAAAGAGCACCAAATCAATTTTTGCACTCTGTTTTGGCTTTATATGGTGAGCATAAAATGGTTTTATACTATTCACTTGATTGCAATATAAAGAAAACTAAATCATCTGGAACTCCTTATTTTGGTGGCTAGATTATCAAACCATTTGAAATTATTTTCTTCTAGATCAAGAGAGTCAAATGGTTTGATAGTATTCCCATAGTTTCCAAAAGTTTCAAATCATTCTTATCTCTTAAAATCTATATCAGAAAATAAAAAAATCTAGACCAAAAAATATAATATTTTTTAGTAAAACCCAAATATGAATTTTTTCTACAAATTTTATATGGAGAATAATGAGAAGTTTTGTTTTATCAGTATTTATATTTTTGTAAAGGATTATTTGTCTTGGAAATTGGATAATGAAATATATATCGATGAAAATGGCCATGAAAAGATGATTAAATATGGAAATCATGCTTTTGTTTAAGAGAATTCCTAGGAATTGACCTTCCTTTTACACACCATGTATGAAGATTTTAAGAATGAGTACCAAAAGATGAATGTTCCTATGGTTTTATAGAAAGACCAATATGTGTTGTATGATCACTATAAATTAGTAATTTTAGCTATAAAAAGACAAAAGGGAAGCCATTTGTGATTCAATGATTTTAAATTAGTACGTGAATACAAATCATCCATATTTAAAAATAACATCAATATTAAAATTATACATAGAAAATAACACTGACACTGATATGATAGATAAAATTTATTATAATTTCTATGATTTAAACATCATTCTTTAATAGAAGTATCATGATAAGGTATTTAGAAAATACATTTAATTACCCCCTTTCCTTATTATTGAAAAAAACAATGGACTCCTAATGAGGAATCATAAATATTGACCAAATTATGTAACTCCACTCTGTGAAGTGATTGTGAATACTTATAATTGAGTTTATTAAAATAATTGTTGTAGTCCTGGTTGAGGAAAATCATATTATTTAGGTGGCTATTCACTAAATGAGAAGAAGAAATGGAACCTCTAGAAGTGTCCAAAAAATGAATTTCCCCAATAAAATTAAATGAAGACTGATAAAATAAAATGTCTTCGATGTGGAATGAAGGGGAAATGGGAACATAACAATATTACAATGAAGTATTTTGTTGATATTTATGAATAATTAATCAATGATAAAAAAAGGACATTGAATAAAATTTTGTAGACTAGGCCTTGATATATGATCATGGAATTATAGATTATAAAATCTCCCATTATTTTGTTAACTCTGAATGTATCAAGGATATTGATAATATTTAAATTCTCATTATGGAGATGTACTTTTAAATTTGTATTTATATTTAATGAAAATTTCTTCTTTTATTTATTTTTTCTTATTTAATTTATTATATACTAGTATTATTTTATATTTAATAGAAATGGATATTATGAAACACTCCACCAGGATTAACCAGCATGATAAATACATTTGTCTCGTTGGTAGCCCAAAACACACAATTTTTTATATATATGATAAATATCATGTCTACCATAAAGTGGTAAGTTATCATGTATGCACATTAATCACTTGTGTGAAATTAATTGAAGAATCTGAAAGAGAGAGAAAATACCTTCTTTGTGGTACACACATTTTAATAAATAATTCTTTTTTCCTCCCAAGTCTTACTGAAATTTGGTATGTTTTAAATATATCCATGAAAATGAATATTAAATATAGAGTATGTATGAAGGGGGTTCTAAATACCTCAATATAAAAATAACTAATAAAGAGCACATTTTGATTCAAGAGAAACTTACATGACATCCATTTTTATTATAGTATTTTAGTATTTGTACGACCAAGTAGCATATAGTAAACTAGAAATTTTATGAACATGATACATTAATTATATAGAATGATTGTTTGGATCACCAAAGATTAATAATAACAATGGAAATAATTTAATGTACCATGGTCATCCCATGGTTGATAAAATGGTTCTCAAACCTAATAATTTCTCATGTGTTTCTTATTCGCAAGGAAAATTGATTAAAACAACCACACCCTCAATAATTTTGAATGAATCCAAAATATTCTTACAAAAGATTCTTGATGACAAAGGTGGTCCAATTCATTCACTATGTGGATATTTTTTATATTTTTTGATCATAATTAATTCATCAATTAGATGATATAATGTGAGTTTTCTATCAACATAAAACATGGAATTTGGGAAATTACATTTCAAAAAAATATTGTTAAAGGAAAAAATTCATAGATTATTCCATCATGAATATTTAAATTGATAATAAAGGTGAATATTTAATAAAATAATTTAATAATTATTTCATTTTTATTAGAATAAAATATTAATATCTTGTAGATGATATTCTAACTCAAAATGGTCTATCTGAATCATTTATAAGGTGATTATAATGTACCACTAGTCTACTTCTCATGAAAACTAAATGTCACAGTTCAGTTTTTTCATGCAACAAAACTAATTCAAAAAAAGAGATATAACTATCATGAATATTCCATTTTATAATTTGATTTTGTCCATGAACCAAATGTTTCAAATTTAATAATATTTGGTTGTGTTGTATATTTTTCATGTAATACACCCAAAACAAACAAAGATGAGACCCCAAAGAATAATGGGGATTTATAATATATTTTAATTTATTATTATCATTAATTATACTGAGATAAAAAATGATATGTATTCATAACTTGATTTTCTAATTTTCCTTTTAATGAATTTTTTTCAGTATTAAATTAGGAAAATAAAAATATATAGTAAGAAATAACATGGAAAATGACATCACTATTTCATCTTGATCCCCTAATGCATATTAGTGAACTTGTATTCCAATCGATTATTAATCCCAAAAATTTATCAAATTACTTTCTGGAAGCATTCAATGATTCAAAGTAGGTTAAAAATAATATATTCTCATTTTGAATGAGCTAATAATAATATATGTATTTGATGGAAAAATATGATGGTGTTACCGACACTTTTTCTACTTCACCCCGAAATCATTGGATACCACTTGGTTTAGAAGATAAAACTCATAATTAAATGAATGGGAGACATCATATTTTTATTGAAAAAATAAATGAACCTGAGGATAATGTATATTCAATTGATCTAGAAATTCCTCAAGAAAACAATATACTAAATGTACAAGATCATAATAAAAAATAAATTTTAATAAATTTTGTAAACACTGTAAGATATTTGAGTTGAGTAGAGACCATTATTGATTATAAATTTTCATTTAATGTTGGTCATGGAATTTTTTTTAATGATCAAGAATAAAAAATACTTATCAAATTTCATGATAAACTAGATTGGTATCAATGGAATGTTTTGATCCAATCTGAATTAGTCTCAGTAGATAAATCTGAACATTTTGGATCAATTATGAAAACCTATAAAGGTATTAAACTCATTGGATAAAAATAGTTATTTTTGAGTAATATAAATGAAAATAATTATATTTTGAGTTTTAAATAAACAATTTTTTCAAAATACTTCTCACAAAGAATCATGATTGATTATGATGAAATATAATCTCTTATATTGGATATTATAACTATTTGATATCTCATAATGTTTGTTATAGATGGAAAACATGAATTATCCCTCATTGATTTTGTGACCACAATACTTTATTGTAATATTAATAATGTTGTTTACATAAAAATACTATAATGATTAAAAATGGTGGAAAATATTATAGATCTTTGGGTCTTTATTCAGTTGTGCTAAATAATTCATTATGTGGATTAAAATAGTCAGGGCATATGTGGCATAACCATCTTAGTGAATATTTGATGAAAAAATGTTATAAAAATGATCTAATTTTCTCAAGAACCTTTATAAAAAGGTATAGATATGAATTTATAATGATAATTTTATGTGTTAATTATTTTAATATTATTGGAACTCTTGATGAACTTTCTATGGTCGTAGAATATTTAAAGAATTAATTTGAAATAAAAGACATTTTAATGACATTAATTTTACATGGATTAAAAATTAAAAATATTAAAGATATTATTATTATTAATCAATAATTATATATTTATAAAGTCCTACAAATGTTTAATATGGAAAAATCACATCAATTAAGTACAAATTTTTTATAGCTCTTCTTCATGGAGATAAAGATCCTTTTAAACCACGAGAGGATAATGAATAACTTGTTGGTTATAAAGTACCACATATTAGTGATATTAGATAAATAATTTAGATTCAAAATAATTCTTGGCTAGATATAAAATTTCCTATGGATTTATTAGTCACGTATAATTCTTTTCCAACTCAATGAAATTGTAATATTATCAAAATTATATTAAGATACCAGCAAGGACCAATAGATCGAGAGATATTTTATTCTAAAAGTTATGAATGAAAAATAGTAGGTTATTCCAAATATATATAATTTTTTTATCCACATAAATAAATATATCACTCTAGGATATATATTTACTTATGTTGGAACTAGCATTTCACAATGCTTTACAAAAAAATTTCTACCGCCCTTTCCAATGAAGTAAAATTGATTTCAAATCCTGAAGTAAGATGAAAATGTTATTTTCTTGGATCAGTTGTTAATTATATCATATGAAATTGTGTATTAGATATGATTAATGATATTGATGCTGTATTATATAAAGATAATGATTCTTGTATAACATAATTAATGGGTGGGTATGTCAAAGCAAATAAGGAAAAAAATATCTCACCAATTTGTTTCACTCATGAACATCAAAATAATAATGTGAGTGATTTCCAAAAAATATGCCCCTATTATAATATTGAATATTTATTTAAAAATTAATTTACATCAACAAAATTTGATAAATTTATTTTTAAAATTGGGATATAGGAACTGAAAAGTCAATCATGAAACTATTAGGGGGATTTGGGTGTCCTATACTTATTTTACCTTCATCAAGTTTTTCCCACTGGGTTCTCCGGATAATTATTTTAATGGGAAAGAATTGAATGTAATTTAATTATTTTAAAATCCCATGTTTTTCCAAAAAATGATTTTTTGCAGTAAATATTTTATGAGATTACATGAAATTATAGAATTTAAGGGGAGAGTGTTATGAATTATATTCATTGGATTAGATTATATAATAATAATAATAATAATTATGAATCTTTATTTCCTAGTAAAACTCTTCACATAAATAAACATCAACATTCTCCAACCCTTGGATTTCCAACCATTGAATTCGATATGGTTAAAATTAGTCTCATCCATTGGATCAAATCTCACATACTCTATATATATGGTAATATGTTAATGAAATATAGTAATTTTCTAGAAATCTATAATATGGTATATCTGTATATTATCTATTTGTTTTATTAGATTATTATTCACCATTAACATCATAAATATTTTATTCTATGTTTCTCCATCACATCACTTCACCAACGATTGATCATGTTTTTCCAATTTGGTGTTCCTCATGTTTTCAATCATCATTTGATCCATCTGACACCACAATATTATTTTTTATTTTTTTTGATTTGTTTAATAGATTAATTTCCAATATGAAATACAATTGTGAAAAATCATTTCACGCTCTTTCATCCCAAATTAATAGTGTAAAACCACTTAAATTTATTCTATACTATATAAATAATGTGAAATTGTTCCATGATGATGATATTTTTTTTCAAATGGTTTTATAGTATACTTTAATGAAATATATTATTTTCTTCGTCTTTTAATTTATTAATACAGATAAAAATACAAATTTAAAATTTGGAAATCATTTTGTTCAAGTAGGATTTATATAGTACGATTATTTCAATTTTTCATAGAGTAATTTGTTGATGTTGGCCTTCTAATGCATGTAGGTTTAATTTGGATTAAAGAAAAATAAATTTCTTTTGATAACTTTATATATGAATTTTATTTCTATTAACCTTGAAATGAAACTGTTTTATCCATTTTTGTTAATTATATGAACATGTTATTTTTAAATTTTAATTGTTTCATTTATGTGAAACTTTTTAGTTTGTATTTTCTTATATTTTGGTATTATCTAGTTCTTAAAAATTATTTTTTTATGTTTGATGATTACTTATTTTATGTCTTCAAAAAATATTGTGATAAAAAATATGTTCATAATATATTATATATTATATCAAATTTTTTTCTAAAAAAACCAGACAAAAAAATAATGGTCCTTGAAAATAGATGAGTTCATATAAAAATACTAACATTACAATAATAAATTTAATTAAATAAGTCAATAAAATTAAAATTTAAAAATAAATGTATGTTAAGTTATATTATAAATTTATATTTGAATTTATCCTTGAATTCTATTATGTGATATAAATGTATGTACATTGATGTATTCATTTAACATATATAATTTTTTAAAAGTAAATAATTGAATTTAAGAAACTAATAAAGTAATTAACATTATATTTATTAAATTATTTTGAAAATTTATTTAGAAATGTGAAATCTAAAATGAGATTTAATAACTTGAGATGTTAGATATCTATAAAAGTTAAATGCTTTAGAAAGTCAAATATCACCATCGCCGCTTCCCTATTTGACAAATTAGTGTATGAACCTCATACCCACAATTATATTCCTATGGAAAAAGTGAGTTCCTCTTATTACAACACTTATTACCCAATACTAGCGCATACAGTTATGGAACTACTGCCTCTTTACACTGTTATTTTGTTGCTAGCACATCATCATCTTGTTCTCTAGTCGGTGGCTCAAAATGTTGTGCTTCTACCTCTTAGTACTCCTTTTGTATCCTCGTATTACTGGCTATCTGAATCCTTAACATTAATTATTGAGGAATCAACCAAATCTGACATAGATCCATATGTCAATAAGAATGGGTTCTCAATAGGAACCCATGAATATTATTATAGTGGTACAGACACATTAAAAATGTAATCAAATGGAATATCTCTAAAGTATAGTGAAAATTGTAATAGATTAGTTGGGTCCCACCCCTACTGAGATCTAGTAATTTCAATCACATAATGTGTTTGAGATGATTCTGGTATATCACATGAATGAGTAAATATTTTTAGTGTAGGAGAATCTCCATTCTATGAAAGATCCTCTCTTTATGGTGTAGGAGCCTCTATCGAGTGTCTGTATACTTGCCACCATCCCTATATTTGTCCCTATGCTCTTCAATTTCATCACAATAATAGTGTTGGTGTATCCACCCAAGTGGGATTAGTTGGAACATTAGAATCCTTAACTACCTCAGCGGGTCTATGTGGATTGGGATATATATGTGGATCCTCATCATTGAAACTCACATATATTGAATGGAGAGGAGCTCTAAGAGCCTATAGATCTCTATAAATCACATTATTATATAAAAGTTCATCCTATAAATTATTAAATAGGTCTATAATATTATCTTACCCCTATGAATATAAGTCACATAAAATTCAAGATAATACCAAATATGAAATAAAATTATCAAGTAAAAGGTGGTAAACATTCCAAGTCATATATTCCCATATTATGGTACAAACGGTATGTAACACCCGAGATTTTTATGAGTAATATTTTGTTTTTATATATCATCAAAGGAATCTTTCACTACATACTAGCTTGGCTTACTTTACACGCAATCACGACCTTCCTCGATAACTTGCGTCGTATGCAATACTGAGTTTCACTAAACAACGATATGCTATTAAAATATTATTAAAACTAGCCGTTATGAATAGTAATAACCACTTTTTGAAATTTTATAAATTTTATTTTTCAAAATGGACTTCATTTTTGGATTCGGAATACCGAAATTAGCCTAGGGTGAAATTTTGGTATTTTTCTGAAAACTTTCAATTTTTGATGAATAGTGAAACCACTAAGTGGTAGGTTAAAAACTGAATTTTGCATAAAACTTAATTTTACCGCTTCTGTGAATGGAATTTCGAAAATCCGATAGACACGGTTGATATCAGTAAGTAAAATGTGGTTCAATGAGATAAAAATAATTTTTTGGTGAATAGTAACTTTTTACTTTTTTTTACCGCAGTTAATAGTAAATAGGGTAACTAAGGGTAAATATGATATTACTATTACCCTAAAACATGTCCTAATTCTATTGGATAAGTGTAATTAGACCAAAAACAACCTTATGAATATAATATGACCATTTAGGTCCACTTGGATTAGATTATGACATTTAATATTATTTTATTTAATGAATAGTTAAAATAGTTAAAATCAAAGTTTAATAAGTAAATTATTTTTAATATGGGGTTATAGATAAGATAAATTCGACTATAAATATTCATTAGAAAGCTAAACAGATTTCCTACATAATGGTATTTTATTTATAATTTTTAGACATTAAATAATTTAATTTATTTATGACACAATGATGATGCAATAATTATCTTGTTAATGAAATATTGACATAATTGATGTTATAAACACAAAAATAAATGTAATTTGAGACTTTTTATGAATTCCACTAATTTTCTAGGTTACTATGATATATTAGTGTTGATTTAATAAACTTGTTTCGAACATATAATTCTGTTATGACTTTCACAAAAATCATATATCAAATAGTGTCAAAATTGACACAAAATAGTTTTTAAATAAAATATTATATTATTAATTGTTATTTTATTCCTAAAAATCTAAGGTTCGGCCAAATGACTTAGATAAGGATATATATATTAATAATAAACAATTTGGGGTTCGTTTGGCATGTTATAGTAAGTGTATTAACCATATAGTGTAGGAAAACAAAAAGACACGGTAAAAGTTAAATTATTTAACTTAGAGTTAAATCTAATTGATAAGGTTAAAATAATAACCTAAACTTGTCTAAATCCTATTGGTTGATATGATTTCGACCCATCCCCACTTTAGCTTCGAAATAAGACCCTTTGGAACCATTATAAACCGATTTTGACTTTAATATAAAATAATATTTTGAGATATTCCTAAGGTGCCCCTCTCCTCCCTTATAAAAGGGCACCTACTCCCCCTCCTCCTCACACCAATTTGAGCACTCAAGCTCAGCCAAACCCTGCCAAAATCCCTTCCCCACTTTCCTAGAATAATCCTAGAGGTCCTGGTCTTCTTCAAAGACCAATCTTAGTTCCCTAAGTGGAGGATTCAAAGAGGCGTTCCAAAGAAGAGGTAATATCCATTACCGATCTTTTCAATTTCTTTCTTCTTCAACTTCTTCTTCTTTAGTTGTTTCATGATAAAGTAATAACATCAGTATTACCTACATACTGATATGTTATTATAAATATGAAACAACCCTAATTCACCTTCTATCCATCCTACAGAAAAATGAAATCACCGCGCGTGCGTATGTACGAAATACCGTCTCCACGCCGTGGTGTAATCTATTTTCCACAATCACCTTACAAGGATGGGTATAATGGTGTAATGAGTAACTATATATGATTATTATAAAGTGATATTGATACTGAAACAGTATAAATACACTTAAATACAATTACACGATCATGGGAACAATATCATCGCTCGTGCGTACGTACGGAATACCGCCTCCACGATGTGATGCGACTCGTTCTACATGATCATCATTACATAGTAATTATATAAATGAATTGAATGAATAAATATGATATATGTTACACTAATACCATTCTGGATATAAGGTATCTATAACTTTAAAAGAAGAATAAGAATTTATTCGGCAAAACATGCATAAGAACAAAAGGCAATAAAGACCCGAGTAACAAGTAACAATGAAATATTACTAATAAGAAGCTAATAATATGACCATATATGATATCATATCAATATGTATGATTCTGTAATAAGTCAATAACATTATTTAAACCATTATACAGGAGCTTCGGACATGTACAAAGTAAATCGGACCTAAGGTAAGGGAAATATCACAATCTCATTTTTATCCGAGATTGCTTATACGTTGGTATTTACTGGGTTGTATTTTATCATCCACATCCATGTTACCTTAATATGTAATATTATTTCCATCCACCTACAATTTTTTAAAACCTATATTAACCTTTGGTGAGTTTTTAGTAAAAGATATGAAAGGAATCTTTTGTCGTTTTTCGTATGAGGTACTTTTTGACTTTTCCGACAAAAGTACGAGAAGAATGTTTTTTTAACTTATACGGCATGAATGGATTTTTAAAACATTATTTCCAAGAAGCTTCCTTTAAAAGTTTTCAAGTTTATTTTTAATCAACTCCTTTTAGTTTATAATTTTATGACATTTTAAGAAAGGAAAAGTGCTTTTGAAGTAGAAAGGATATTTTCCTCAAGAATAGAGTTCAAATGTTTTATCAAAATTATTTTCCATCTAAGATAATATAGGGTTCTGTTTTTATCCCTATTATTACATTGATTTGATTATGTTGTGAGGGAATTATTTTTATGAAGTCATTTACCTTATATGGTTTGTTTTATGATGTCATGATGTTTCAAGAATCCCATTTTTGTTACATGTGTTATGCGATGATGTATGATTTATGATTATGTGGAACACATAGAAAAGGATTCATTATAAGATGGGTGGAACCTATATCTCCCTCCAATGCATTGGGTAAAGATTTATATCTCATGAGATAGACATGGCTGGAACAGAAGGTTATTTCGGTTCAGTGATACAGGACTGAAACGAGGAGTGAACTCGGTTCCGAAATGGACTTTGTCCGCTAAGATAGTCTTGGAAATGAGTAATGACTAACAAGAAATGATTTTCCATGATTATGTGTGCATGCCACAAAGTTTCAAGTTTTATGTTATGATTATGGGGATCTCATTTTCACTTCTATGATTTATTCCATGTTAAGATATTATGATCTCTTTTGCTGGTTATGATTTTCAAAAAGATATGATATGATTTTTATTTCCTTTATTTTCCCTTGCTGAGCATTTGAGCTCACCCTTTTATGTTTTCTTTTCCCCAGGTCAGGAAGATGGATACTAAGTAGAATATGCTAAAAGGGACCCTAGATATGATGAAATAAATGGGAGACACTGTAGAAGATTTATGAACCAATTTTTTATGTTTCCCAGTTTCTAAAGACACTATACCTATACGGTCCTTTGTGGTTTTGTCATATGTTGTAATAAGTGTGCTTCAATTTTGAAGTATTAACAATGTATGTAAAGTACGGGTCGTTATAGTTGGTATCAGAGGAAAGGTATAGTCAACCTTTGGAAACTAAAATGTGAAAGCCTTAGTAAGAACCCTAAGGATGAGTCTAAGCATAGAACACAATCTTAGTGTTTTAGAAATGGCCATGAATAACCTAGGATAAGACCTTAAGCGTGAAAATTTTATTCTTGAATTATGTGGTTTTCCTATTATAATTAGTGTTGCTCACACTATTCTTCTTGGTTTTGGTCAATGGCTAGAACCCGAAGGAACCATATTAATGCGGAATGCGATGGGCAATGCAATGATTGTCCCCCTGAGCAACCAAACGATATGGGAGTTGGAATGAAAAATCTTGTAGCCATGCTCACACAACTTTCTCAAGCTATGAATCATGCAGGACTTCCAAACAAGCAAAGGAAGGAGCAACATTTTGTTGAATCCTTCATGAGGCAGCGTCCACCTTCTTTCAGCGGGTCTACTGATCCATTAGTTGCTGAACAATGGATTAGTACTACTGAAAAGATATTTTCAGTTCTTCAATGTTCTGAACATGATAAAGTCATCCTAGCAGTGTATCGTTTGGAAGGAGATTCTGATCAATGGTGGAATCTTATTAAGAATACGAGGCAAAGGGATGAAATTGAGTCCATGGAATGGGACGAGTTCAAGAACTTATTTTTCAATAAGTACTTCCCTCGTATTCTCCGAACAAAGATGGAGAAAGAGTTTCTTGAACTAAAGCAAAGGGATGATGAATCTGTTGGTACCTATGAAGCAAATTTTACAAGACTTGCAAGGTACGCTTCTGGTATTATTATCCAACCCGAGAGTAAGATCGATCAATTCTTTAGTGGCTTAAAACCAAGTCTTAGAAGGGCGTTAGCCATAAGGGACTTCAATAGCTACGGGGAAATCATTCGATGTGCTCTCAAAGTAGAGATGGAGATTGGATTAACCCATCAGTCAAATGGGTTTGATAAGAAGAGGAAGATGGAATTCAAAGGAAAATCTAAAGAGCACACTGAAAAAAAGATGAGCTTTCCCTTATGCTCAAAGTGTGGAAAGAAACATGGAGGGAGTTGTCTTAAAGGTACAAGTAAATGTTTCAAATGTGGAAAGGAAGGTCATCGGGCATTTGAATGCCGCGATAATGGGAAGAAGACGTCTAATGATGCAAACAAAGGAAGGGATACACAGAATGAACCTACTACACTTCAATGTTTCAAGTGCAAGGAGATGGGGCATTATGCCAATCAATGCCCAAATCCAAGGGTTGATGATGATGGTCGACGTCAAAATAATCTTAAGGCTAAAGACAAAGGAAAGTCACATGCAATTTCTATCAGCGATGTGGAGTACGATAACAAAGTGGTGAAAGGTACACTTACCATCCACTCTAAAGTAGCAAATGTTTTATTTGATTCTGGATCCACCCACTCTTTTATTTATAAATAATTTTCTAAGGGTATCACCGTATTACCTCAACAATTAGATGTTGAGTTAGCTGTGACAACACCTAATGGCACAACAGTCGCATCAAAAGTTTATAATTCTTCTCCGATTGAAGTTTGTGGGAAAGTGCTTCCTGTAAATCTTGTGATCCTTCCTATAGTGGAATTTTATGTGATTCTTGGCATGGATTGGATTTCTCTACATAAAGCTCATATCAATTTCCAAATAAGGGAAGTCACATTTCATATTCCAGATCAATCTACGATCGTCTATCGATGCAAGGATGAATATAACCTTCCAGTGGAAATCCCTTCCATCTTATGGGTCTTGATTCCACTAAATGAAGGTTATTTATCTCAAATGGTTGGTGAGAAACTCACGATTAAGAATATTCCCATCGTACGGGAGTTTGATGATGTCTTTCTGGAGGAATTACCAGGTCTTCCACCAAATCGTGAAGTTGAGTTTTCAATAGAACTCGTACCGGGTGCTTTGCCTATTTCAAAGACACCTTATAGAATGGCCCCAATTGAGTTGCAGGAATTGAAGAAGCAACTCCAATAGAATCTTGATAAGGGATTCATACGCCCTAGTGCGTCACCTTGGGGATCACCTGTTCTATTTGTTAAGAATAAAGATGGATCAATGAGACTCTGCATTGATTATCGAGAACTTAACAAGATAACTATCAAGAACAAATATCCTCTCCCACGCATTGATGACTTATTTGAACAACTACGAAGAGCTCAATACTTTTCCAAGATTGATCTTCGTTCAGGGTATTATCAATTAAGGGTCAAAAGGGAGGATATACCAAAGACGACTTTCCGTACAAGGTATGGACACTATGAATTTATAGTGATGCCATTTGGTCTTACTAATGCCCATGCTATCTTCATGGATCTAATGAATAGAGTCTTTAGAGACTATCTTGATCAATTTGTGGTAGTCTTTATAGACGATATTCTTGTCTATTCAAAGAGCAAGGAAGAGCATGAAGATCACTTGAGAATTATATTGAAGACCCTGAGAAAGGAGAAGCTTTATGCCAAATTTACCAAGTGTGAATTTTGGCTTCAAAAAGTTGCATTTTTGGGTCACATAATCTCAAAAGAGGGGATATCTGTGGATCCAGCAAAAACAGAGGTTATCGAAAGATGGTCGAGACCAACAACAGTAACTGAGAACCGAAGTTTTCTTGGTTTGGCTGGATATTATTGACGTTTTGTAAAAGATTTTTCACGATTATCTAATCCACTCACCAAGTTGACTCGGAAAGGAGTTAAGTTTGTTTGGACAGAGGAATGTGAAGTGAATTTCAAGGAGTTGAAAAGAAGGATATCCATTGCACCTGTGCTCACACTGCCTTGTAGTGGAGAAAGGTTTGTGATCTACAGTGATGCATCCAAGAAGGGATTGGGGTGTTTTCTTATTCAAAATGATATGGTGATAGCTTATGCCTCACGACAGTTGAAAATCCATGAGCAAAATTACCCAACACATGATTTGGAGTTGGCTGCGGTAATCTTTGCATTAAAGATTTGGAGGCATTACCTTTATAGTGAAAGGTGTGATATTTATACTGATCATAAAAGTTTAAATTATATTTTCACACAAAAGGAGCTGAATATGCGTCAAAGAAGATGGTTGGAGCTGATTAAGGATTATGACTGCTCAATCCATTACCACCCTGGGAAAGCAAACATGGTGGCAGATGCATTAAGTCGACAAGACCATGCTAGTTTATCCATGATGAGGATCACAAATGATCCAATATTTATGGATTTACAAAGGATGGATCTTGGAATTATAATGGAAGGGGAAAAATCTTATCTTTCTCAAATGAATGTTCAACCATCTATACATGTGAAGATTAAAGAGGCACAAAAAGAAGATGTCGAGTTACAAAAGAAGGTGAGAAATGTTCCTGAATTCAACCTTGATTGTGATGGGATAATAAAGTTCAGGAATCAGGTTTGTGTTCCTCCCATCCCCGAATTAAAGAAGGAGCTGCTGGATGAGGCTCATAGTTCTTCATTCTCTATTCATCCTGGAAGCACGAAGATGTATAGGGACCTGAAAGAGTACTTCTGGTGGGATGGCATGAAAAGAGATGTTGCTGAATATGTCTCTCGATGATTGGTTTGTCAACAAGTTAAAGCTGAGAGACAGAAGTCTAAGGGGATGTTACAACCATTACCCATACCCAAATGGAAATGGGAAAACATCACTATGGACTTTGTCACAGGACTTCCTAAAACATCCAAAGGCAATAATGCTATCTGGGTCATAGTTGATCGTCTTACAAAGGCTGCACACTTCATTGCTATTAGAGAGGATTTCTCTCTAGATCAGCTTGCCAGGATATATGTAAAGGAAGTAGTAAGATTGCATGGAGTACCACTTTCTATTATATCTGATCGGGATTCGAGATTTACCTCCAAGTTCTGGCGAAGTCTTCAGCATACTCTGGATACAGAGTTGAGTTTCAACACTGCTTATCATCCCCAGACAGACGGTCAGTCTGAGAGAACAATTCAAACCCTAGAAGATATGTTGAGAGCTTGCTCTATGGATTTCAAAGGAGGTTGGGATCAACACCTACCTTTGGTGGAATTTTCTTATAATAATAGCTTTCACTCCAGTATTCAGATGGCTCCTTATGAAGCTCTCTATGGAAAGAAATGAAGGACTCCTACTTGCTGGGATGAATTTGGGGAAAGAAAGCTATTATGACCTGATCTTGTTGATGAAATGGCAGAAAAGGTCAGATCTATTCAACAACACATAAGAGCAGCTCAGAGTCGACAGAAAAGTTATGCCGACAACCGAAGAAAATACCTAGAGTTTGAAGTGGGTGACAAAGTGTTCTTACGAATATCTCCCTGGAAGAAGGTTATGAGATTTGGAAAGAAAGGGAAGTTGAGCCCTAGATATATCGGTCCTTTCGAAATACTGGATCGTGTTGGAAAGGTAGCTTATCGATTGGCACTTCCACCGAATCTCTCTCAAGTTCACGATGTGTTCCATGTATCTCTCCTGAGAAAGTACATACCTGATCCTTCACATGTACTCAGCTCAGAAGCTGTACCTCTGGAGCAAGATCTTTCTTATGAAGAACAACCGATAGAGATTCTGGATCGTAGCGAAAAATTCCTACGAAACAAGACCACTCGATTGGTGAAAGTTTTATGGAGGAACCACCAACTTGAAGAAGCTACATGAGAGCTTGAGGATATGATGAGGGAGAAGTATCCTCATCTGTTTGTTACAAAGTGACGAATTTCAAGGGCGAAATTCTTTTTTTAAGGGGGGTAGAATGTAACACCCGAGATTTTTATGAGTAATATTTTGTTTTTATATATCATCAAAGGAATCTTTAACTACATACTAGCTTGGCTTACTTTACACGCAATCGCGACCTTCCTCGATAGCTTGCGTCGTACGCAATACTGAGTTTCACTAAACAACGATATGCTATTAAAATATTATTAAAACTAGCCGTTATGAATAGTAATAACCACTTTTTGAAATTTTATAAATTTTATTTTTTAAAATGGACTTTATTTTTGGATTCGGAATACCGAAATTAGCCTAGGGTGAAATTTTGGTATTTTTCTAAAAACTTTCAATGTTTGATGAATAGTGAAACCACTAAGTGGTAGGTTAAAAACTGAATTTTGCATAAAACTTAATTTTACCACTTCTATGAATGGAATTTCGAAAATCCGACAGACACAGTTGATATCAGTAAGTAAAATGTGGTTCATTGAGATAAAAGTTTTTTTTGGTGAATAGTAACTTTTTACTTTTTTTTACCGCGGTTAATAGTAAATAGGGTAACTAAGGGTAAATATGATATTACTATTACCCTAACACATGTCCTAATTCTATTGGATAAGTGTAATTCGACCAAAAACAACCTTATGAATATAATATGACCATTTAGGTCCACTTGGATTAGATTATGACATTTAATATTATTTTATTTAATGAATAGTTAAAATAGTTAAAATCAAAGTTTAATAAGTAAATCATTTTTAATATGGGGTTATACATAAGATAAATTCGACTATAAATATTAATTAGAAATCTAAACAGATTTCATACATAATGGTATTTTATTTATAATTTTTAGACATTAAATAATTTAAAATATTTATGACACAATGATGATGCAGTAATTATCTTATTAATGAAATATTGACATAATTGATGTTATAAACACCAAAATAAATGTAATTTGAGACTTTTTATGAATTCCACTAATTTTCTAGGTTACTATGATATATTAGTATTTATTTAATCAACTTGGTTCGAACATATAATTCTGTTATGACTTTCACAAAAATCATATATCAAATAGTGTCAAAATTGACACAAAATAGTTTTTAAATCAAATATTATATTATTAATTGTTATTTTATTTCTAAAAATATAAGGTTCGGCCAAATGACTTATATAAGGATATGTATATTAATAATAAACAATTTGGGGTTCGTTTGGCATGTTATAGTAAGTTTATTAACCATATAGTGTAAGAAAACAAAAAGACACGGTAAAAGTTAAATTATTTAACTTAGAGTTAAATCTAATTGATAAGGTTAAAATAATAACCTAAACTTGTCTAAATCCTATTGGTTGATAGGATTTCGACCCATCCCCACTTTAGCTTCGAAATAAGACCCTTTGGAACCATTATAAACCGATTTTGACTTTAATATAAACTAATATTTTGAGATATTCCTAAGGTGCCCCTCTCCTCCCTTATAAAAGGGCACCTTCTCCCCCTCCTCCTCACACCAATTTGAGCACTCATGCTCGGCCAAACCCTGCCCAAATCCCTTCTCCACTTCCCTAGAATAATCCTAGAGGTCCTGGTCTTCTTCAAAGACCAATCTTAGTTCCCTAAGTGGAGGATTCAAAGAGGCGTTCCAAAGAAGAGGTAATATCCTTTACCGATCTTTTAAATTTATTTCTTCTTCAACTTCTTCTTCTTTAGTTGTTTCATGATAAAGTAATAACATCAGTATTACTTACATACTGATATGCTATTATAAATATGAAACAACCCTAATTCACCTTCTATCCATCCTACGGAAAAATGAAATCACCGCGCGTGCGTACGTACGGAATACCGTCTCCACGCCGTGGTGTAATCTATTTTCCACCATCACCTTACAAGTATGGGTATAATGGTGTAATGAGTAACTATATATGATTATTATAAAGTGATATTTATACTGAAATAGTATAAATACACTTAAATACAATTCCACGATCATGGGAACAATATCATCGCTCGTGCGTACGTACGGAATACCGTCTCCACGATGTGATGCGACTCGTTCTACATGATCATCATTACATAGTAATTATATAAATGAATTGAATGAATAAATATGATATATGTTACACTAATACCATTCTGGATATAATGTATCTATAACCTTAAAAGAAGAATAAGAATTTATTCTGCAAAACATGCATAAGAACAAAAGGCAATAAAGACCCGAGTAACAAGTAACAATGAAATATTACTAATAAGAAGCTAAGAATATGACCATATATGATATCATATCAATATGTATGATTCTGTAATAAGTCAATAACATTATTTAAACCATTATACAGGAGCTTCGGACACGTACAAAGCAAATCGGACCTAAGGTAAGGGAAATATCACAATCTCATTTTTATCCGAGATTGCTTATACGTTGGTATTTACTGGGGTGTATTTTATCATCCACATCCATGTTCCCTTAATATGTAATATTATTTCCATCCACCTACAATTTTTTAAAACCTATTTTACCCTTTGGTGAGTTTTTAGTAAAAGATATGAAAGGAATCTTTTGTCGTTTTTCGTACGAGGTACTTTTTGACTTTTCCGAAAAAAGTACGAGAAGAATGTTTTTTTAACTTATACGGCATGAATGGATTTTTAAAACATTATTTCCAAGAAGATTCCTTTACAAGTTTTCAAGTTTATTTTTAATCAACTCCTTTTAGTTTAGAATTTTATGACATTTTAAGAAAGGAAAAGTGTTTTTGAAGTAGAAAGGATATTTTCCTCAAGAATGGAGTTCAAATGTTTTGTCAAAATTATTTTCCATCTAAGATAATATAGGGTTCTGTTTTTATCCCTATTATTACATTGATTTGATTATGTTGTGAGGGAATTATTCTTATGAAGTTATTTACCTTATATGGTTTGTTTTATGATGTCATGATGTTTCAAGAATCCCATTTTTGTTACATGTGTTATGGGATGATGTATGATTCATGATTATGTGGCACACATAGAAAAGGATTCATTATAAGATGGGTGGGACCTATATCTCCCTCCAATGCATTGGGTAAAGATTTATATCTCATGAGATAGACATGGCTGGAACGGAAGGTTATTTCGGTTCAGTGATATAAGACTAAAACGAGGAGTGAACTCGGTTCAGAAATGGACTTTGTCCGCTAAGATAGTCTTGGCAATGAGTCATGACTAACAAGAAATGATTTTCCATGATTATGTGTGCATGCCACAAAGTTTCAAGTTTTATGTTATGATTATGGGGATCTCATTTTCACTTCTATGATTTATTCCATGTTAAGATATTATGATCTCTTTTGTAGGTTATGATTTTCAAAAAGATATGATATGATTTTTATTTCCTTTATTTGCCCTTGCTGAGCATTTGAGTTCACCCTTTTATGTTTTCTTTTCCCCAGGTCAGGAAGATGGATATTAAGTAGAATATGCTAAAAGGTACCCTAGATATGATGAAATAAATGGGAGACACTGTAGAAGATTTATGAACCAGTTGTTTATGTTTCCCAGTTTCTAAAGACACTATACCTATATAGTCCTTTGTGGTTTTGTCATATGTTGTAATAAGTGTGCTTCAATTTTGAAGTATTAACAATGTATGTAAAGTATGGGTCGTTATAAGGTATATAATTGTTTGAAATCATAACCAATATTTATACTCTAACGGATTATATGTATAGATTCATGTTGTTAGATTCATGTGTCAAAGATATTGCATAAGGAATTCATTTACCAAAGGCTCCATGTATTGAGAATGATATCTTAACTAGTCAACTTATTGTCAACCTATGAGCATAACACTGTACAATGAAGAAACATGTCATAGTGAAATTGTGTTATAACATAATAACCAAAACTATTAAATGAATAAATATTAAAGGTTATAGTAAATGATGTAGTAGTGGATTAGTGGAATCATTTCACCATGTTCTCTAACCAAATATGTGTGGTATAGTTGAAGTGATGCTATGAGAACTGTAGTACATGGGATCCACATAACAAAAAAATAACAACATAAAAAGGTATTGATAAATTGATGGAATATAATAACTAACTTATTATTATAGTATCATTAAAAATTAAAATTAAAATTAAAATTTATCTTAAAAAATAAGGTTTAACTTAAATCATGACACTCTAGAGAGTCAAATATCTGTAAAACAATACACTTTGTGCCTCAGTGTATATACCTAATGTTGATCCTGAATCCACTTGGTAATAAATGTAAAATATTTTTAGTTTATTTATGATATTGGGTGGAAAATAATATTCAAATTATTGATGATAACATAATATAATTCCCAATGATAACCTTACAAGAGCTGACAAGGAAGTGATGTGACAACACTTGGAGTGATGCATGAAAAATGATCTCATGCCCAAATCTGTAGAAAAAACACATAATATAATAAAATGATACCATAAATTATATTCTATTAAAATAAATATATAAAAAATATAATATATCTGATCCCTAATAATATGTTTCTATCCATTCCAAATACTTAAATAACATTATGCACATCAAATGTACTAAGGTATTATTTTAGTTGACACACACCATGCCTATGAGTAGCTCTATAATATATATGTCTCTGTGTTAGGCAAGTTCAAAATATTCTTCACCATTAGGAATCGTTTATAGGTTATTCTTTATCAATCTCGTGATCAATCAACCACCTCTAAAGTAACATGGTTACCTAACAACTTCAATGCTAATTAATAGATACATGAATGCACACCGAGCACCTAATGTCACACTCGTAAAAAATTTAAGATGTTTTGGTACACCCAACATGTATGTTATTTCCTCTAATTTCACTATCATATCAGCACTTCGAAGATGGAAAATTTGTGCATTTTGTAACTATATATTGACCAATTAAACAATAAGATGGTGTTTTTTGGACTTGAGGACACACATGGAGACTTCAT
Organism: Viscum album; assembly: GCA_963277665.1. Lineage (NCBI taxonomy): Eukaryota > Viridiplantae > Streptophyta > Magnoliopsida > Santalales > Viscaceae > Viscum > Viscum album. The sequence continues at coordinate 1,834,433,160 of OY728151.1, forward strand.
AAAATCCATCACATCGAAGGTATGGAATAATGGATACTAGAAGTTCACCATGGCATAAATTATTTAATCTCTAGATAAAAATACAATGAATAGTTTTCCCCGTCATTATGTATTTTGAGATAAGAGAGTGCGGGGTAGATAATAGAGCCTCAACCATCCAAATGTATAACATTTTCATATTTTTTTATAACTCAGTAATTATTTAAAACATTATAATTTATGTAACATATTATTACATGAGTAAAACATTATGTTACTCATGTTAGAATATGTTTTGAAAATAATTAATAAAATAATATGATGTTTACCTTTATAAAAAAATTAAACTCATTTCTTAGAAATACATTGAGATTAACTATAATAGTATAACATCAATACTACAGGTTCTTTGATGATTTACCTACTCATATAGGGAAATGTGTGCTAGTGTGGAATTATATCTATATAAAAAAATATCTATGAATTTTTCAATTCCTTATTCCAATCCATATAATTTTGAATACGGGTCAGCTTCAGCCTCCCTTTTGGAAAAAACCTATTCAATTTTAGAAGAAGCATACATGCTTCAATGGATATGCATATGTTATGATATTATGCTAAAATAATTCATGAAGAGTTATTGAATCCACTGGTAGTCTATAATAGATACATTATATCAATGAATTCATACAAATATAAGCATCCCAAAGAACATGTTATGATCACATGAGTATAAGGATACCATACTACTTGGAAGTTACTTTAATCATAACAATACTGCATCAGTAAAACCACAACCTCATGAACTCTTTAACAAGTCAAAATATCATGAAAATTAATGAAATAAAATCTACTACCATCATGATAAAATGAAGGGAAATGGAATATGAAATTCTTATATATCAAATAGTAAATTCTAACCAATTACATCCCTCTGTAAAGAACCTACTCATAATAAATTCCTATTTCCATATAATAATTCACCATGTGATATATGGTTTACTATATAAAACTTATAATTTAATTTTAAAACATTATAATCAAAACTATAAATGAACTCTAATATTCCTAATTACCATATAATTTAGTATTCCTATTCACCTATGATGGATAACTTCTGAACTCCCTTAAAGACCAATTTAATGCATTTCACGATGTTGGTCATGATGTGTCCATATCTACTCCCATCATCATATTCTTGAGATAATTTTACTTTTTGAATTTGAATCATATAGTTATATACCACATAATTCTGTCAATGTATTTTATCAAAATGATCATCCACCCTATATCATTGAGGCTCATATGATAAAAAAATTTAAACTGATATGAACACATATAACCATATTTTATCTATTAAAAGGTTAAAAACATATACATAAAAATATTGATGAGAGATTTCTTCAAGGAATCATCCATTTAATTATTTCACAAATATCATTCAATATGTATAATAGTGTAATGTTGTGGTTTGGGGAGATCCATTGGGATCAACTACTTAAGACCACCCTAAATTTTTTTTCTTTGATAAATAATCAGAGAGGATGGATAATCATAGGGTGGGACTACTGTTAGACCCTGAGACTTTACTACCTCCTTGAACACTCAATTCCCACAAAATATTAGACAAATTCATTTAAAATACATCATAAACATTATAAGTAAATCCAAAAACCAAATCCATTATGAGAAGTTCTCATTCTCAATAATTATAAATTATAATGGAATAGGGGTATTATTTACATACCATGTGTGGTTAATCAATAACATTCAAGTATAATTTTCATAAAAAAATGTTCTATAAATATGAAAAAAATACTTCCATTTTTTGAAAGTCGCATCACATAATTACAAGGTCTAAAAAATATATCAAACAAAAATTTTTATCATTCAAATTCATTCCATTTGGATAACATATATAATAGTATATAACTAGTAGAAAACATGATTATTTTGGGTGATAACTTTATAAGCAGGGATTTTGTAATGACCAAAACTACAATTACCCAAATTTGTTGAGTTATTTTATTATATTGTAATATAAACAAGGAAGTTGTATCCCGAAGGAATGAATACATTAGTATCATTGAAAAACCAAATACATACATAAGTTCAACATTACAACTTGAAAGGAAATAACATATCAACTTATTTTGAATCACACATAAACTCTTAGATAATCCCAACTAGTAATTAAAAATATACTTCTTCACATCAGGGGGAAAAATAAAAAATAATAAAGTGGTGAGCTCAGTTTCTCAGTAAGGGTAGGAAATACATTGGAAGCATAAGTAATAAGGCATAGTGAATAAATAAATGTACACATTCCATTAAAATATAAACATGAGAATAATATGACAAGAATAATAGCTGAATAAAAAATTCCATAACATAACCATGGATGCTCTACTAGTAGAAAAATCACATGGAATATCAATTATTATTTTCATAATTAGGGAATGCATAATTTCGGATATCATAATCACACCGTCAAGTCCTTGTCCAAGACACCATATATAATGGGTAAAAACCCAAGGTAGTTTGTATCATGAGACCTACCGATGCATCAAGGATATATAGCGGGCCCCAACCATCACTTACTAAGTCCAATGCATTTGTCATATGAAAGGGAAGAAAAAATATCAACATATACATTCATATTTAATCTAACATATGAAATGTAAATAACTTTCCCTAATCAGTAAACATAAACACTAATCATTCAGAGTAATATGATGAATTGTATCAAGATAGAACATCCATAGTGAAAATAACCACAACCCATTCAATAAAATATGTTATATTATATCATAAAATATTAATTCTAATTAAACAAAATAATCAACAAGAGTTTTTAAATATATTGAAATATTCCTATAAAATCATCGAGTAATACTTGAGAGAAATACTCTTTTACATTGCAAAGAAGGGTTCTTTTAGAAAAATATGTGTATAAAACAATAATTGAACTAATATAGTTTTTTTATAATAAAATTTGTAATTTTATAAAAATATTATTTTCTTAAAAAATATGATAGAGTGAACTTGAAAATAGGTATGAATTTGAGAAGTTCCTTTGAATCAGGCTTGTTTAACGGAAAGAATTTGAGGAAGATCATTTTAAAACATGTAACTGCCCATAAAATAAAGAATTATTCTAATTATTACACACACACACATATATATAACATTATAACATAATTTATTATGAGTATATAATAATAATTAAGAATTTTAATATGGTAAAGACAGAAAAAGAGTAACCCAAAAGAAATTGGAGGTTCAGGTAGAAAACTCTTTCCATATGTCTGAATAAGTTCTACACTTGAACTTAACATCCTGGATAATCAAATTAAATCCATTAATTAATTAATTAACTCATAACCTTATATAAGTATATTTTATACACTATAGTTTTATTAAGTTCATTTATGTTCGTATTGATAAGTTATAATATTGAATTCCGTTGTTTTGGAGTGTTCGTTTCCTTGATTTCATGATTGGTTTGCTTCATTATAAGTAGTGGAGTTCATGTAAAATGGGTATAATTATCCAGAATTAGAATTTAAGGATATTAATGAACAAGAATAATTTTAATTTTTATTATATAATATTTTTTCCCATAAATTAGTATGAGTTATTAGATTACATATTAATGAAAATCGTTTAGCTTAATTTTAGTGGTTTTTCGATCACAACAAACTAGTTTTGTTATGTTGTTTAATATTATTTATATAGAATTTTTATAGAACCTTAAATAATATATAATAAATATTTTATAATCTCGTTCAACCAAAAAATGGTATCATGACCAGACTTGAAGGAGATATTTAAGAATGAAAGTTCGTCATCTATGAAGGTCGTAAATCTGCACCTACCTGGTGATGATTTTGTTTTTAAAATAAAAGGGAGAGATTAAGGAGAATGATGATGGATAATCCATTAAAAAGATATAATTATATTTTATATATTATACTGGAGTTATTATGATCATTTGGATAGATTAGGTGAGGATATAAAAATAAAAGAAAATAATTTGAAATGAAATTAAATGAAATGGGAAGATGATTTACCTCTTGAATTAACCTCCTTGAGAACCTCCTTAAGGGAAGGGGTTTTCGAATTTTAGAAAGAACAAGTTCTCTTAGATGATAGGAGAGACTAGGGAAGAGTATTTGGGAATAAATTTTATAAGCTTAAAGGCTTAGATGATTGAAGAGAAGAGGGTGTGAGGGCGTTTTTTATAGTGGAGGAGAGGGGTGATTTCTCAATATTCTATTAATTATTTTATTATTTTTCTCAATACAACAAATAATATTCATTTTTGGGAATCAATAAAATAATAATTTCATGTGAGTTCAAAATAGGGGTGATTACATCATCCATGACTCCAGGAATAGTGTATTTATCTTATAATGTATTTATACTGTAAATTTTTGTATTTTACTATTCACTAAAAATTCAAGTATTACTGGAAAATACCATAAATTCACCCTAACCATTTTATAATGTGTAGAATTAAATAATGAACTAAATTTTATCAAGATTATTTTCTAAATATGTGAAATTTATTTTTTTAAATAAAATTATTATTTACATGAAAAATACAGATTTAAATTTAAAATAGATTTTATAACACTTTCAAAAATTAACAAATATCTCATAAAAATATCCTAAAATAATAAGAAAAAAAAGTATTGATTTATGATTCTATTTTATGAAAATGAATTTTCTTTTAGATAATTTTCTTATTTATAAATATTTATATCTTTTTAAAATACCAACACTTAAATATTAATTTTTAAAATATTCACTAACTTTTATTATGATGTAATTATATCATACTTTCACTTGTGATATGAATAAATTTTATTTAGACTTTAATGGGTGAGGAGACTATTCATTGGGTCGATTTATTATTCATAAGGTTCATATTACTATTCTTAGGGGTAAGTTACTATTTCATTGGTATGAGTTCCTTAATTTCTAGAAATACCTCTTATTTATTTTATTCTTCATTTATAAATTTTGTATTGTGTTCTATTTGTTGTTTTATATGATTCATACTATATAAAATAAACATAAGAAGGGAAATTCATTGATACAATTCTTGGTTGTTACATTCTCCCCTCTAATAAAAATTTTGTCCTCAAAATTTCAAAAATGTCACCTCACAAAAAGATTTGGGCAGTTTTTTATGATAAGATTCTAAGGTTCTTAGACTGCCACTTCAATTTTATGATTTTTCTAATGTACCTTTACCAGCTAAGTTTTCAGATTCTTCAACACCTGTTCTTTAGTGTGAAAAACCTGGATAGGCACTTCACTGTATGATATATCAGGTTTTAAATTGATACGTTCAGAAGTGAGTACATGTGTTGGGTCTGGCATGTACATTCTCAACAATGAGGTATGGAATACATTTTGTACTTTAGAAAGGCTAGGTGGCATCAACAAATGATAATACATTGCTCCAAATCTCTCTAGAATTTTAAAAGCATCAATGTACCTAGGGATTAGTTTCACATTCATTCCAAATCTTATAACACCTTTCCTTGGAGATAGTTTTAAGAAAATGTGATCTTCCACTTGAAATTCCAAATCCTTCCTTCGATTATCAGCATACCCATTTTTCTTACTTTGAGATGCATTGATATGGGTTTGAATAGTATTTACCTTTTTTATTGTTTCCTCCACAAGCTCAGGTCTTACAATCTTCCATTCACCAACTTCTCCCCAACATGTTGGTGTACGACATCTCTTTCCATATATTTCTTCATATGGCGCCATTTGAATACTATAATGGAAGTTATTGTTGTAGTAAAACTCTACCAAAGGTAAATAATAATACCACATACCTTGAAAATTATGTGATCATGATATCAATATGTCTTATAATTTTTGGATCATTATTTATGACTCCCTATCAGTTTCAGGGAGAAAATTAGTACTCAAATGAAACTCAATATCCAAATATTTTAGGAGAAATTTCCATAATTTCGATGTAAATCATGGATCCTTATTAGAAAAAATTGAGAGAGGTGATCCATAAAGTCTTAAAAATTCATTAATATTGATCCATAAAAGGAGACCCAGTGTAAATCCTTCCTTATAATGAGAAAATGTGCAGATTTGGAATGTCGATCAACAATCAACCATATTTCATCATTCCATCATGGAGTTCTTAGTAATCCAGTGAAAAAATCCATAGTTATTTCATCCCATTTCCATATAGGAATAGATATATGTTGTAATAAACCTCTAGGATGTTGTCTTTTAGACTTCACCTCTTACCAGACTAAACATCTTGATACATAATCAACAATTTTCAACTTCATATTATCCTACCAGAAATGTTCCTTTATATCTCTATATATATTAGGGAAACAAGTGTGTATAGAAAAATTCGAGCTATATAAATCATCCAGTAACTCCATTTTTAGCTCGGGTATAGAGGGAACACATGAAATCATCCCAAATTTTAGAATTCCATCCTCACACATGATATCTAGAAACTTCCCAACATTGAATTTTTTTTTTCAGATTCACATCATCAAATTGAGATCTTTTAATCATTTCCAATAAATATGGTTGGGAAACCAGTTGAAAAAGTAATTGTTTTCACCTTCCTTGATAATTACCATATATATCATTGCTAGAACCATGTGCACATGATCCCTTTCAATCCTCATTTTATTTATAACTCCATAATCCTTCCTGCTCAATTCACCAGTTACCTTATTTTCCTTCCCTATGTGACAGTGTATTGAATAATCAGAATCCTTGAGTAGTTCGATCCATATCCTTTTCGTCATATTTAGTTCCTTTTATGAGAAGATATATTTCAAACTATTGTGATTTGTATATATCTCAAATCTTTCACTATATATATAGTGTCTCCATATATTCAAAGAAAAGATTACAACTGCCAACTCAAGATCATGAGTTGGATAGTTCAGTTAATGAGTTTTTAACTGCCTTGATGCATAGGAAAAAACTCAATCATTCTATATAAGGACAAAACCAAGTACATTATTTGATGCATCACTATAAATCACAAATCCATCATTTCCTAATGGCAGAGTCAAGATTGGATCATTCAATAACCTTCTGTTCAATTATTTGAAACATTATTTACATTCTTTTTTCCATATAACATTATCCCCTTTACAAGTAAACTTGGTTAATGGGTTAGATATTCGGGTGAAGTTTTGAAAAAAATGCTGATAATAACCTACTAGACTAATAAAACTATGTACCTTGGTTATGTTCGTTGATGTAGGCCATTATGGATCATCCTTTTTCATTGCTGGATCAACTAATATTCCATCCTTAGAGACAATACGACCAAGAAAAGAAATTGTTTGAAGCTAGAATTCACACATTGTAAGCTTCCCATATAACTCGTTTCTTCTATGCATTTTCAGAATAATGCACAAGTGATTCTCTTGATCTTCATATATTTTGGAGTATACTAATATATCATCAATAAATACAAAAAAAAAATCATCAAGATATTACTTGAAAATTGTATTCATTAGATCCATGAAAAGAGAGGGTGCATTAGTCAGTTCAAAAGGAATTACTGTAAACTTATAATGCCCATACCTGGTTCGAAATAATATATTTGGAATATCTTCCTTCCTCACACACAACAGATGATATCAAGATCAAAGGTCAAACTTCCATAAATATTGGACTCCATGAAGTTGACCCAAAAAATCATCAATATGAGGAAGAAGATACTTCTTCTTTATCATAATAACATTGATCTACTTATAGTAATTACAAAGTCTCATAGATCCATCTTTATTCTTAACAAAAAGAATTGAATCTCCCCATGGAAAAACACTAGGGTGAATAAACCTATTACTACTAAACTCCTCTAGTTATTTCTTCATCTCCAATAACTTCACTATGTCCATTCTATAAAGATTCATTTATATAAGACTTTTACCTTGAATTAAATCAATAGAAAACTCAATTTCCCACTCAGGAGGTTGTTTAGGTAAATCCTCTAGAAACACATCAATGAATTATTAAAAAATAGGTACATCATCAATTTGAATATTTCTTTCCTCACCCATAGATACTGTGTTCTCTTCCTCTCTAATAATTTATTTCAGTAGATCTAATAGGGGTGGATCTAGATGAGAATTGGATGGAGATCTTTCTTCTCTAAAGATAAGGGACTCTACATCATTCTCAAAAATTGAAACTTCCTTCTTCTTATAATAGATCTTCACATCATAATTATAAATCCAATTCATACTAAGTATTATTTGAAAATCAATCATGGGTATTATGATAAGGTCAAAAACTAAAATGTGCTTATGTGTCAAAAGGGGGGCTGATCGACACATCTTTGTGGCAATGATACTTCCCTGAGGAGTTTTGATTGAAAAATCCTTTAAAAACTCCTTTATTAAATAAAAATGGAAATGTCTAATTTTCATGCAGAAATGGGAAAATATAAAATAATGTGGTGACCAAGAATAAAATAAACCATTGGTCAAGTTTGAGGAAATGATTAAGGTACCTACCACCACATCATTAGGAACTTCAACCTCAGCAGTCGTGGCCACATAAGCTTAGCCTTGCTTCCTTGGCCTTCTTTAGAGATGGTTTCCTTGATGCTTAGGAAAATCATTTGAATAACGTCTCATGACTTTGATATTGTAGAATTGAACATTGGTAGCTTATTTATTTCCCTTACAATCATGGGCTTTATGTCCATTTCCTACACGCTTGTAACAAACATCTATACCCTTCAGGAAAGTGTTGGGGTGTTTCTTCACACAATTATTACAGGATGAAAAATCGACTCTTCCCTTCTTCCCTTTTTCCTTATTTCCTTTTATAGAGTGTTAAGTAGCCCTCTTATTCTATTTCATTCATTTATGGTCATAAGACTTAGAGAATTCATTTTCTATATTGATTTCACATGGGAATACATATTCTTATGATGGGAAAGTTTGGTAAACTAGTTCCCATCATAGGAATGGTTCTAAACCATCAAATAATCAATCAATATTTATCGTCAGATTACATATGTAGTCCAAAACAAGCCTTGATATCCTTGAAAAGTTTTCTTCATACTTGTATACATTCCCTTCTTCCTTCTTCCCCAGATTCAAGAATTTCCATTCCAAATATGCTCATTCTTCATAAGGAAAATATTTTTAAAGGAAAAGTTCCTTAAAATCCCTCCATTATATATTTTCAATTTCCGCCTACTATGTTTTTTTGAATTAGTGACCACCATTAATCTGCATCTCTCAATAGATGATAAAATTCCATGAAAACATTCTACCTTTCATTACTTCTCAATCTGAGAAATATATTATCTAGGGAACTTATACATTTCTTAGCTACAAATGGGTTTGTAGTCCCATTGAATGATGGAGGTTTTTGTCGCATAAAGCAGTCTAACATTTCTCTTCCACATTGTGGTTCAGGATTCTCTATACATGTAATATTATTGTTCATAACATGAGTCAACTATCTCAATATAGTTATAAGTTTCTCACCACTAGTCTTAGATTTAGAACCAATATCATTATCTTGAATGAAAGGGAAATCCCTACATGGGATACACACATTCATAGGGTTTCCATTCCTTCCACTAGACACCATTTCTATGCGATAAACTAAACTAGGTAATGATTCACAATGTATAACATCAAACTAGTAAAATAATTAATATAAATTGAAATTATATGCATGTTTAATATCATAATCATATGCATGGTTTATTTGGAGACATATTTACAATTAAATCTTTCATAATGGTCTGTAAATAAAATGTGAATTACCCTATGCATATCCCTTGGGAGTTTCAAACTGGGTACATAGTAAGGCCCACTGTCTTGTACCTGGTTACCCTGAGTCAGGCCTGGAACACCATGTCAGAGTTGTTACTCCTAGGTACATCTATGCTAGAACAACATCCACATATTATATCCAAACATGGATGTATTTACTAGGAATATCCAAACAATATATACCTTGAAAAAATTCTAATATGTTCCTGTATTCTTATCCTTAAAGTCCATCTTAGGGTTTTGTTCCCTAATCAACATTTTCTAAATCTAGTTTCCAAGGATTCTAAGAAAATTTCTTTGAAATAGAATATAATGACCCATAACCCAGTTTACAAGAGCCGGTGCCTTATTTTATTACATTTTCATATAAACAAAGAAGTTTTATAATGAAGAAACTAATAGATTAGTATCATTGGAAATCCTGTTACATACATAAGTTCAACATTACAACTTGAAAGAAAAAACAAAATATCAACATCTTTTGAATCACACATAAACCCCTAGATTATCTCTAAAATTAATTCATAATATAATTCTTCACATGGGTAAAAATAAAACATAATAAAGTGGTGATATCAGTTGCTCAATAAGGTAATGTAATATAGCATAATCATAATTATGATGGCATGGTGAATAAATAAAAGTACTCATGCCATTAAAATATAAACTTGAGCATATTATTGTAGGAATAAAAGCTGAATAAATAATAACATAACATAACAATGGATACTCTAGTAGTTGAACAATCACATGTAATATCAATTACTAGTTCAATAATGAGGTAATTCATAATGGCGAACATCATAATCATACTGTCAAGGCCTCAGCTAAGACAACATACACAATAGGTCAAAACCCATGCTAGTTTGTCTCATGAGACCTACCGATTCATCAAGGGGATATAGAGTTCCCCACTTATCACTTACAAAGTCCAATGAATTCATTATATGATAGGGTATAAACATAATTCAACATATACATTCATATTGAAACTAACATATGAAATTTAAATTACATTCCCCAATTAGTAAACATAAACACTAACCATTCAGAGTAATATGGTGAATGACATTAGATAGCACATCCATAGTTAAACTAATCATAAACCATTTAATAAAATATGGTATATGATATCATAAAATATTAATCCCAATTAAACATAAGAATCAACAAGAGTATTGAAATATTTGGAAATATTCTTATAAAATCATCAAGTAATACTTGAGAGAAATACTCTTTTACATTACAAAGAAGGGTTATTTTAGAAAAATATTTGTATAAAACCAGAATTGAAATAATATTTTTTTTCATAATAAAATTAGTGATTTTAGAAAAATAATGTTTTCTTAAAATATATTATATAGTGAACTTGAAAAAAGGTAAGAATTCGAGATGTTTCTTTTTATCAGGCTTATTTATCAGAAAGAATTTGAGAAAGATCCCTTTAAAACAAGTAACTCCCCATAAAATAAAGAATAATTATGATTAATAAATATATATATATATATATAACATTAACACATAATTTAGGAGTATTATATAATAATAATTAATAATTTCATTGGGGTTAAGAGGGAAAAATAGTAACCCAAAATAAATTGGAGGTTTAGGTAGAAAACCATTACCTTATGTCCGAATGTGTTTTTCAATTGACCTTAACATCCTGGATAATAAAATTAATTAATTAATTAATTAATTAATTAAGGAAATTTATCTAAATATATTTGATTCAAAATTGTTTTGTTATGTTCATTTATGTTCTTATTGATAAGTTATAAGATTGATTTCTGTTTTTTCAAAGTGTTTGTTTCCTTGATTTCATGATTGGTTCGCTTCATTATAAGTAATGGAGTTCATATAAAATGGGTATATTTATCCAGAATTGGAATTTCCTATTATTAATGAACAACTATAAGTTTACTTGGTGTTATATTTATTTTTTTCCATAAATAAGGATGAATCATTATATAATATATTAATGATAATCGTTTAGCTTAATTTTAGTGGTTTTTTGATCACAATGAATTAGTTTTGTTCTATTATTTAATATCACTTTTATACAATGGTTCCAAAAAACACACATAATATATAATATATATTTTATTATCTGGTTCAACCATAAAAATTATATCATGAAATTTCTTGAAGGAGAAATTTAAGAAAGAATGTAAACCGTCCACGAAGGTAGAAAATCAGTACCCCCCGGACGATGATTTAATTTTTAAAATAAGAGAGAGAGAGTAAGGAGATTTAAGATGGATCATCTATTAACATGATATCGTTATAGTATATAGATGATAATGGAGTTATTATGATCATTTGGATAGAGAAGGTGAGGAGATAATAAATCAAGAAAAAAATTTGAAATGAAATTAAATGAAATAGGAAGAGGATTTACCTCTTGAATTAACCTCCTTGGGAACCTCCTTAATGGAAGGAGTTTTGTTCTTTTGGAAAGACCAAGATCTCATAAAAGTGGGATATACTAGGGAAGAATATTTTTTCAAAACTTTGAAAAGATTCAAGTCATAGAGAAGTGAAGTGAAGAGGGGTGTGGGGTGGTTTTTATAGTGGAGGAGTGGGGTGATTTCTCATTATTTTATTCATTATTTTATTATTTTGCTCAAGAAAACCAGTAATATTCATTATTGTGAATAAGTACAGTAATATGTTTATGTGAGGTTGAACCAAGGGTGATTACATCATTCATGATTCTAGGAGTAGTGTATTTAGCTTATAATGTATTTATACCATAAATTATAATATTTTACTATTTAGTAAAAAGTCAAGTATTTCAGAAAAATCCCAAAAAGTCACCCTAATTATTTTATTTAGTGTAGAATTAAAAAATTAACTCCATTTAGCAAAAAAATCTAAATATTGGAAATTTAATTTTTAAATAAAATCATCATTTGCTTGAATAATATATATTTAAATTTAAAGAAGATATTATAACACTTTCAAAAATTAACAAAGGTCTCATAAAATTATCTGAAAATAACAAGACAAAAAAATATTGATTTATGAATCCATTTTATGAAAATTAATTTTTTTAAATAATTTTATTAATTATAAATATTTATTACTTTAAAAAATACCAACACTTAAATATTAATTTTTAAAATACTCACTTACTTTTTTATGATATAATTATATCATACTTTCACTTATTTGATGAATAAATTTTATTTATAATTTCATGGATGAGGTTACTATTTAATAGATTTATCTACTATTCATAAGGGTTATATTACTATTCCTATGGTTAAGTTACTATTTTATTAGTATAAGTTCTTTAACATCTAGAAATACATATTATTTATTTTATTCTTCATTTATAAAGATTTTATTGTGAGCTATATATGGTTTTATATGATTCATACTCTATAAAATAAATATAATAAGGGAAATTCATTGATAGAATTTTGGGTCATTACATTCTCCCCTCCAACAGAAATTTCTTCCTCAAAATTTACAGAAGGTCACCTCACAAAAAGATTTGGGTAGTTATTCATAATAAGATTCTTAGGTTCCCACATCTTCTCTTAAATTTTATGATTTTTCCAAATTACATGTACTAGATGATTCATTTTATCCCTCAACACCTGTTCTTTACTGTCCAAAACCTGGATAGACTCTTCATAGTAAGATAATTCAGGTTCTAATTCGATACATTCATATGTGAGTACATGTGTTGGTTATGGAAAGTAATTTCTCCACAATGAGACGTGGAACACATTGTGTACTTCAGAATGGCTCGGTGGCATCACCAAATGATAATCCACAACTCATACTCTCTCCAGAATTTGAAAAAGACCAATGTACTTGGGGATCAATTTCCCTTTCTTTCCAAATCTTATAACACCCATCTATTGAGATGCTTTCATGAAAACATGATCTCATACTTGAAATTTTTAATCCTTCCTTTGATTATAGGCATATCTATTTTGCCTAATTTGAGTTACATTGATATGGGTTTGAATAGTCTTTACATTCATTGTTGTTTACTCCAAAAGCTGTGGTGCTACAAGCTTCGTCTCACCAACTTCATCCCAACATTTTGGTGTATGACATCTCTTTCCATACAAATTTTCATATGCTGCCATTTTAATATTAGAATGGAAGCTATTATTGTAGGAAAACTTTACCCAAGGTAAATATTGATCCCACATACCTTGAAAATCAAGTGAGAATGATCTCAACATGTCTTCTAAAGTCTGGATCATCCTTTATGGTTTTCTATCAGTATGAGGGTGAACATAAGTACTTAAATTAAGCTCAATATCCAAAGTGTTTTGAATATTTTTTCAAAATTTCAACATAAATCATGGATCACGATCAAACACAATTGATAGAGGTACTCCACGATGTCTTATAAATTCATTAATATACATTTTTTCATGGATACATAGTGGAAAATCCTCCCTTAAAGTGAGGAAATGTGAAGATTTGGTAAGTCAATCAACAATCACCCATATTCCATCATGCCTTCTTAGAGTTATTGGTTATCTAGTGAAACAATACATAGTGATTTCATCCCATTTCCATGTAGGAATATGAATATGTTTCAAGAGACCTCTAGGATGTTTTCTTTTAGCATTCACCTGTTGAAAGACTAAACATCATCATACATAATTAGCAATTTCCCGCTTCATATTATCCCACCAAAAATGTTCCTTCAGATCTCTATACATATTAGTGCTACCAGGGTGTATAGATAAATTTGATTTATGAACATCATCCAATAAATCCCTTTTTAGCTCGGGTATAGAGGGAACACATAACTTCCTCCCAAATTTTAAAATTCCATCATCACACATGATGTTTGGAAAATTCCCATCATTCCCATCATTAATTTTCTTTTTAATATTCTCATCATCACACAAAGAACTTTTAAATATTTCAAATAAATATGGTTGGGTAACGATTTGAAAAACTTATGATGTTTCACCTTCCGTGGAAATTCCCATATCCATCGTTGCTAGATCCATGTACACACAATCCCTTTCAATACTCATTTTTTTATAACTCCATGATATTTTCTGATCAATTCATTATCTGCTTTATTTTGCTTCCCTGGGTGATAGTGTATTGAAAAATAATAATACTTGGGTAGTTTGAACCATCTCCTTTTACTCAAGTTGAGTTATTTCTGTGAGAAGATATATTTCAAACTATTTTGATCTATATATATCTCACATCATTCACTATATAGAAATTTTCTCTATATCTTTAAATCAAATATTATCGATACTAACTCAAATCATGAGTTTCATAGTTATTCTCATGAGTTTTTAACTACCTTGATGCATAGGCAATAAATCTATCATTCTGCATAAGGACACTACCAAGTCCTTTCTTTGATGTATCACTATAAATCAAAAATCCCTAATTTTTTGATGGTAGAGTTAATATTGGAGAATTCACTAAAATTTTCTTCAATTCATTGAAACATTATTCACATTACTTTTTCCATACAAACTTAACCCGTATATTTGTATGATTGGTTAATAGGATAGCTATTTGGGTGAATTTCTGAATGAAATGCAGATAATAACTAATTAAAAGAACAAAACTGTATACCTTAGTTTTGTTTGTTGGTATAGGACACTCCTAAACTACCTTTATATTTAACAGGTCTACTAAGATTCCATCCTTAAAGACAATATTGCCCAGAAAAGAAACTATTTGAAGCCAGAATTCACATTTTATCAACTTACCATACAACTTGTTTCTTATAATATTTTTTAGAATAATTTT
This sequence comes from Viscum album, assembly GCA_963277665.1. Lineage (NCBI taxonomy): Eukaryota > Viridiplantae > Streptophyta > Magnoliopsida > Santalales > Viscaceae > Viscum > Viscum album. Next base: position 1,834,448,723 of record OY728151.1, read on the forward strand.
GAAGTGATTCTTATGATCTTTATAGTTTTTGGAATATACTATGATATAATCAATAAATACCAAAAAAATTCATCAAGATATTCCTTGAAAACTCTATTAATTAGATCCATGATAATATAGGGTGCATTAGTCAGTCCAAATGAAACTACTGTAAACTTGTAATGCCCATAATTGTTTGGAAATGATGTCTTTTGAATATCTTCCTTCGTCACACACAATTGATGATATCCAGATCAAAGTTCAACATTCAAAAAATATTTTTCTCTGTGAAGCTGATTAAATAAATCATCAATCTGTGGAAGAGGATACCTGTTCTTTATTGTAAAAACATTGATCTCTCTATAGTAAATGCACAATATCATAGATCTATATTTATTCTTAACAAAAAGAACATGAGATCACCATAGAGAAATACTAGGGTGACTAAATCCCTTACTACTCAACTCCTATAGTTTTTTCTTTAGCTCCACTAATTCCACTTTGGAGATTCTATAAAGAGTATTTGATATAAGCCTCACACTAGGAATTAAATTAATAAAAAACTCAATTTCCTTCTCTAGAGGATGTCTTGGTAAATCGTATGAAAACACATCAATGTATTCTTGAACAATATGCACATCCTCACTTTGAACATTTCTTTCCTCACCCATAGATTCTATGTTCTGTTCCTCCCTATGAATTGAATTCATTAGATCCACTTGTGGTGGATCTAGATAAGAATAATATGGATATGTTTCTACTATAAATATAAGGGACTCTACATAATTCTAAAAAATTGTAACTTTATTATTCTTATAATAGATCTTCACATCATAATTTTTAAATCTAATTCATACCAAGTATTTTATTAAAATAAATCATGGGTATGATGATAATGCCAACAACTAAATCATATTTATGTGTCACAAAGGGGATTTCCTAATATATCTTTATTGCAATGATACTACCCTTAGGAGTTCTGACAGAAAACACCTTTATTAAATCAAAAGGGAAATGTATAATTTTCTTGGAAAACTAGGAAGATATAAAAGAATATGGTAACCCAGAATCAAATAAATCATTTTCTATGTTTTAGCAAATGATTAAGGTACCTACCACCAAATCATTATAAACCTTAACCTTAGAAGTTGTGATTGCATAATCATGGCCTTACTCCCTTACAATCACGAGCTTGGTGTCCTTTTCCTTCACAATTATAATAAACACCCATACCCTTCAGTCATGTACCTGAGTGTTTCTTCCCATAATTATTACAGGATAGAAAATCAACTCTTCCTTTCTTCCATTTTCCTTATTTCCTCTTCCAGGGTGTTCAATAACCTTATTCTTATCTTTCATTCCTTTAAGGTCATAAGTCATAGAAAATTATTTTTCTATCTTTATTTCACATTAGACTATATCTTCAGAGGATGAGAATGTTTTGGAAACTAGTTCCCATCATAAGAATGGTTTTAAACCATCAAAGAATCGATCCATATTTCTCCTCAGATTATGTATGTAGTCCATTACATGCCTTTATTTCCTTGTAATGTTTTATTCAAACTAGGAAACATACTCATCGTCCATCTGCCTCAGATTCAAGAATTTCCTTTCCATATCTTCTCATTTTTCATGAGGAAAATATTTTTCTATGAAATGTTCCTAAAAATACCTCCATTATATATTTTCAATATCTTATTCCTGCTCCTATGTGTTTTGAATTAGTGACCACCATTGATCTACATATCCTAATAGATGATAAAGTACCATGATAACCTTCCCCCTTTTGTTACTTACCCAAGGTAGAAATATATTCTTTAGGTAACTTATCCACTTTTTAGCTAAAAATAGGATTGTAGTACCATTGAATGATTGATGTGGTTGTTGCATAAAGTAGTCTAAAATTTCTCCTCCATGTTGTTGTTTAGTATTCTCCATAAGAGTAAGGTTATTGTTCATAACTTGAGTCAGCTTCCCTGATATTGTTATAAGTTTCTCAGCACCATTCACATCTCCAGAACCGACATCATTATCTTTCATAGGAGGGAAATCCATATATGGGATATGCTCATTAATGTGGTTTCAAGTCATTATACTATGAATCATTTCAAAATAATTGGATAAACTAAATCAGGTTATGAATCATAATGTATAATGTCGAACTAATAAAATAATTAACATAAATTGAAATCCAATGCATGTCTAATCTCATAATAATAATAATTGTTTTACTGGGTACATATTTACAATTAAATCCTTTATAATGGTTTGAAAATAATATGTAAATTATCCTAAGAATATCCCATGGGAGTGTCAAACTAGGTGCGCAGTAAGGCCCATTTTTGTGTACCAGGATACCCCAAGTCTGGCCTGAAACACCTTGTCAGAGTTGTTACTCCTAGGTACATTTGTGCCAGAACCATGTCCACTTGTAGTATCTATATAGAGATGTATTTACTAGGAATATCCACATAATTTATACCTTACCAACATTATAGGATGTTCTTGTATTATTATCTTCAAAGTCTATCATAGGATTTTGTTCCCTAATCTACGTTTTTTAAATATAGTTTCCAAGTATTCCACTAAAATTCCTCTAATACTAACTGTAATGACCTAGACACCAATCCCCTAGAGATGGTGCCTTATTGTATTACATTATCATATAAATAAGGAAGTTGTGTCCTGAAGGAACAAATATTTTAGTAGCATTGGAAAACCAGATACAACATAAGTTCAACATTACAAATTGAAAGAAAAAACAACATATCAACTTCTTTTGAATCAAACACAAACTCCTAGATTATCCCTTAAAGTCATTCATAATATACTTCTTCGCATCCTAGGTAAAAATAAAACATAAAAAAGGGGTGAGCTTAGTTGCTCAGTAAGGTTAAGCAATAAAATGGAAGCATAATTAATAAGGTATGGCGACTAAATAAAAGTACCCATTCCATTAAATAATAAACTTGAGAATAATATGGAAGTAATAAAAGATGAATAAAAAATTATATAACAATACCATGGATACTCTACCATTCATAAAATAACATGAACTATCAATTAAAAGTTTCATAATAAGGGAAAGCATAATGTTGGACATCGTAATCATACTGTCAAGGCCTCACCCAATACACCTACATAATAGGTAAAATCCTAATCTAGTTTGTCTCATGAGACCTATCGATGCATCAAGGGTATATAGTAGGACCCACCCATCACTTTCTAAGTCTTATGCATTACTCATATAAAATGGGAGAAACATAATCAACATATACATTCATATTGAAACTAAAATATGAAATGTAAACAATTTTCCCCAATCAATAAACATTTACATTGACCATTCAGAGTAATATAGTAAATGGTATCAAGATATCACTTCCATAGTCAAACTAAACATAAAACATTCAATAAAATAAGGTATATGATATCATAAAATATTAATCCCAATTACACATAAGAATCAACAAGAGTGTTGAAATATATGGAAATATTATTTTAAAATCACTGAGTAATACTTGAGAGAAATAATCTGGTTCAACCATAAGATATAATTCATATTTTATAATCTGGTTAAACCATAAAAATCGTATCATGACCTTCCTTGAAGGAGAAATTTAATAGAAAAAGTTCATCGTACATAAAGGTCGTAAATCAAAACCTCTTGGATTATGACTTCATTTTTAAAATAATAGAGGGAGAGTAAGGTTATTGATGATGGATCATCAATTAACATTATATCATTCAAGTATATAGATTATACTGGAGTTATCATGATCATCTGGATAGAAGGAGGTGAAGATATTATAATAAAATAAAATTATTTGAACTGAACTTCAATAAAATAGAAGGAGGATATACCTCTTGAATTAAACTACTTGAGAACCTCCTTAAGGGAAGGGGTTTTAGACTTCTAAAAAAATAGGAGCTATTGGATGTGGGGAGAGACTAAGGAAGAGGATTTGGGAAACAATTTTACAAGCTTCATGTCATAGAGGAGTGAAGAGAATAGGGGGATGAGGGGTGGTTTTTATAGTGGAGGAGAGGGGTGATTTCTCATTATTCTATTCATTATTTTATTATTTTTCTCAATATAACCATAGTATTCATTATTGGGAATAAATATAGTAATAAGTTTATGTGAGTTAAAACCAAGGGTGCTTACATAATCCATGACTCTAGGAATAGTGTATTTATCCTGTAAATTATCATATATTACAGTTCACTAAAATTTCAAATATTTCAGAAAAATCAAAAAATTCCCCCTAACCATTTTACAACATGTATAATTTAAAAATGAACTCTATTTTATGAAAATAAGTTTCTAAATATGTAAAATTTAAATTAAAAAAAAGTATTTACTTGAAAAGTACATATTTAAAGTTAAAACTGATCTTAAAACACTTTCAAAAATTAACTAAGGTCCCAAAAGATTATAATAAAATCTTAATACAAAAAAATATTGATTTATGAATCCATTTTATGAAAATGAATTTTCTTTTAAATAATTTTATTAAATTATAAATATTTAGAACTTATAAAAACACCAACACTTAAATATTAATTTTTAAAATTTTCACGTACTTTTATTATAATATAATTATACCATAGTTTCACTTATGAGATGCCTAAATTTTATTTATACTTTCATGGGTGAGGTTACCATTCATTAGGCTGATTTAATATTCAAAAGGGTCATATTACTATTCCTAAGGGAAAGTTACTATTTCATTGGTATTTGTACCTTAACGTCTAGAAATACCTATTATTTATTTTATTATTTATTTATACAGATTATATTTTGTTCTCTATATAGTTTTATATGATTCATACTACATAAAATAAACATAAAAAGGAAAATTCATTGATAGAATTTTGGGTCATTACATTCTCCCCTCCTAAAAAAATTTCATCCTTGAAATTTCCAAAATGTCACCTCACAAAAAGATTTGGGTAGTACTTCATCATAAGATCCTCAGGTTCCCACACTGCCTCTTCAATTTTATGATATTTACAAAGTACCTTTACCAGCCGAGTCATCCGATTCCTCAACACCTATTCTTTAGTGTCTAGAACCCATATATTCACTTTACAGTAAGATAAGTGAGGTTCTAATTTGATACCTTAAAATGTGAGTCTATGTGTTGAGTCTGGCATTTACTTTCTCAGAAATGAGATGTGGAACACATTGTGTACTTTAGAAAGGCTAGGTGGCATCGCCAAATGATAAGCCATAACTCCAACTCTATCTAGAATTTGGAAAGGAGAAATTTACCTGGGGTATAGTTTTGCTTTCTTTCCAAATCTTATAACAACCTTCTAGGGAGATACATTCAATAAAATGTGATTTCCTACTTGAAATTCCAAATCCTTCCTTCAATTATTGCCATAAATATTTTTTCTACTTTGAACTGCTTGGATATTGGTTTGAATAGTATTTAACTTCACTATTTCTCCTCTATAAGATCCGGCCCTAGAAGCTTCCTTTTACCAACTTCATCCCAACATATTGGTATACAAAATCTTTTTCCATACAACGCATCATATGGTGTCATTTGAATACTATAATGGAAGTTATTATTGTAGTAAAACTAGACCAAAGGTAAATAATGATCCCAGATACCTTGAAAATTAAGTGAGAATGATCTCAACATGTCTTCTAATGTCTAGAACGTCCTTTCTGACTGCCCATCAATTTGAGGGTGAAAAACAGTACTCAAATGAAGCTCAGTATCCAAATAGTTTTGGAGACTTTTCCAAAATTTAAATGTGATTTTTGGATCATGATCAAACACAATTGATAGTGGTTCTCCATGAAGTCTTTCAACTTCATTAATATAGATCTGTAAAAGGTGCTATAGTGGAAACTCCTCCCTTATTGCAAGAAATGTGAATATTTGGTATGTCCATCAACAGTCACCCATATTTCTTCATTAATTCTTATAGTTATTGGTAATACAGTTAAAAAATACAAAGTGATTTTATACCATTTCCATGTAGGAATAGGAATAGGTTGCAAGAAATCTCTAGGATGTTTTCTTTCAGCCTCCACCTATTGACAGACTAAACATCTTAATACATAATCAGCAATTTCACGCTTCATATTATTCAACCAGAAATGTTCCTTTAGATCTCTATACATCTTTGTGATACTGGGGTGTATATATAAATTTGAGAAATGTGCATCAATCTAGTAACTACATTTTTTCTTGGGTATAGATGGAATTCATAACCTCCTCCCAAATTTCATAATTTAATCCTCATGCATGAAGTCTGTCAACTTCCTATCATTCAAAACATTAATTTTATTTTGAATATTCTCATAATTAAATTGAGAAAATTAAATTTTTCCAATAAAGATGTTTGGGAAACCAGTTTAAAAGGTAATGATGTTTCACCTTCGTTGATAACTCCCACATCCATCTTCTCTACATCCATGTACACAGGATCCCTTTAAATCCTCATTTTATTTAGAACTCCATGATCCTTCCTACTCAATGCATCATCTACCTTACTTGGATTCCCTAGGTGATATTTTATTGAAAAATAATAATCCTTGAGTAGTTCCAGCCATATCCTTTTCCTCATATTGAGTTATTTCTACGAGAAGATATATTTAAAACTCTTGTGATTTGTATATATATCATATCCTTCAACATATAGATAATGTATTCATATCATAAAATAAAATATTATAGCTGCTTACTCAAGATCATGAGTTGGATAGTTCTATTCATGAGTTTTAATTGCCTTGATGCATAGGTAATAACTCTATCATTATACATAAGGACACAACCAAGTCCATTATTTTTTTCATCACTATTAATCAAAAATCCACTATTCACTCATGGTAGAGTAAATATTGTTGCATTCACTATCCTTTTATTCAATTTTTTGAAACATTCTTCACATTATTTAGTCCATAAAAACATAACCCCTTTATGTGTAAGCTGGGTTAAAGGGTTAGCTATTCAGGTGAATTACTGAACAAAACACTGATAATAACCTCTTAAACCAAGAAAACTGTATACCCTGATTATGTTTGTTGGTGTAGGTGATTCCTAAACTACCTTTTCCTTACCATCCTTAGAGACCATATTGCTATTAAAAGAAATTTTTTGAAACCATAATTCAAACTTTCTAAACATCCCATACAAATAAATTATTCTAAAAGTTTTCAGAACAATATGCAAGTGATTCTCATGATCTTTATATATTTTGGAGTATACTAAGATATAATCAAAAAATACCACTAAAAAGTCATCAAGATATTCCCTGAAAACTCTATTCATTAGATCCTTGAAAACAAAGGGTTCATTAGTCAGTACAAAAGACATTACTATAAACTCACAATACCTATACCTAGTTCCAAATGTTGTATTTGGAATATCTTCCTTCCTCACTCACAAATGATGTTATCCATATTGAAGGTAAATCTTAGAAAAATATTGAGATTCGTGATATTTATCAGATAAATAATTAAATTGAAGAAGAGGATATTTGTTCTTTTTTGTAATAACATTGATATCCCTGTAGTTAATGCACAGTCTCATAGATCCATCTTTCTTCTTAAGAAAAATAATATGATCTCCCCATAGGGAAACCCTAGGTCGAATAAAACCCTAACTATTCAAATCCTCTAGTTGTTTATTCAGATCCACTAATTACTATGTAGCGATTTTATAAGGAGTCTTTTATGTAGGCCTTTCACCATGAATCAAATCAATAGGAAAATCAATTTACCGCTACAGAGGATGTCTAGGTAAATACTCTAAAAACACATCAATGTATTATTGAACAATATGTACATCCTCAATTTTAATTTTTTTAGCACTAATTGATACTGAACTCTCTTCCTCCCTAATAATTAAATTCAATAGAGCTATTAGGGGAGGATCTAGATAAGAATCAGATAGAAATGTTTCTACTCTCAAATAAGGGACTCTACATCATTATAAAAAATTGTAACTTCCTTATTCTTACAATAGATATTCACATCATAATTTGAAATCCAATTCATATTGAGTATTATATCAAAATCAATCATGGGTATGATGACAAGGTCATTAAATAAATATCCATTATGTGTCATAAAGGGGACTGATCGACACATATTTGTTGTAATGATACTTTCTTTAGCAGTTTTTACTGATAACTCCTTTATTAAATCAAACTGGAAATGTCTAATTTAATTAAAAATATGGGAAGTTATAAAAAATGTGATAGCCCAAAATCATATGAAGAAATGACTAAGTTTGAGAAAATGATTATGGTACCTACCACTAAATCATTAGGAACTTCAACCTTAGTAGTTGTAACCACATATACTTATCCTTACTCCCTTAGCTTTATTTGGGGAATTTTTCCTTGACGCTTAGGACAATCATTTTTCTAATGTCCTATATATTTGTAATTGTAACATTCAATATTGGTAGATTATTTTTTTACCTTACAATCAAAGGATTGGTGGGATTTTCGTCCACACTTAAACAAACACCCATACCCTTCAAGAAAGTTCCAGGGTGTTTCTTCCCAAAATTATTACAGTATGGAAAATCAACTCTTCCGTTATTACCCTTTTCCTTATTTACTTTTCCAAAGTGTTCAAAAACACTATTATTCTCTTGAATTCCTTTAAGGTCATAAGACTTAGAGAATTATTTTTCTATCTTGATTGCACATATGACTATATCTTCTTATAATGAGAAATTTTGGAAAACTCTTTCCCTTTAGAAGAATGTTTTTAAAACATGAAATAATCAATCAATATTTCTCCTTGGATTAATATGTAGTCTACAACATGATTTTCTAGCCCTATAAATTTGGATTCATAATTTGCAACATTCTCATCCTTCTTCTAGCTTTGATTCTAGAATTTCTTTTCCATATCCGCTAATGGTTCATGAGGAAAATATTTTTCTAGGAAAAGTTTCTTAAAATAACTCCGTTATATATTTTTAATCTCTTCCTCATCCTCTGTGTTTTGAATTAGTGACCACCATTGATCTAAATCTCTCGATAAATGATAAATTTCCATGACAACCTTATCCATTTTGTTACTTCTCAAAATAATAAATATCGTCTCTAGGGAACTTATCAATTTCTCACTAACAAATGGGATTTTAGTCCCATTGAATGATGGAGGTTGTGGTCTCATAAAGAGGTCTAACATTACCCTCCACATTATATTTTAGGATACTCCATATGGGTAATGTTATTGTTCATAACCTGAGTTAGCTGTCCCTGTATAGTTATAAGTTTCTTAGCTCCAGTTGTATCTCTAGAACCAATATCTTTATCTTTCATAGGAGGGAAATCCCTACATGGGATATGTATGTTCATGCAGTTTTCATTCCTTCCAATAGGCTCCATTTATAAATAATGGGATAAAATAAATTAGGATATAAATCATAATGTATAATTTTTAACTAATGAAATACTTAACAAAAATTGAAATCTTATTCGTATCTAATCTCATAATCATAAGCATGGTTTCTTTGGGGACATATTTACAATTAAATTCATCATAATGGTTTGTAAAGTAAATGTTAATTATCTAAATAATATCCCCAAAGAGTGCCAAACTAGGTACGCAGTAAGGCCTATTATCGTGTACCAGGTTACATTGAGTTTGGCCTGGAACACCTTGTCGGAGTTGTTACTCCTCGGTATATCTATGTCAGAACCACGTACACTTGTAGTATCTAGATAGATATTTATTTACTTAGAATATACACATAACCTATACCTTACCAAAATTCTAGGATGTTCTTGTATGCTTATCCTCAAAATCTATCTTAGGGTTTTAATCTGTAATATACATTTTATAAATCTAGTTTCCATGTATTGCACTACTCTTCCTCTGAAACCAATGTAATGACCCAGATGCCAGTTTCTAAGAGTTTGTGCCTTATTTTATTACATTGGCATATAATAATGAAAGTTTTATCCTAAAGGAATGAATAGTTTAGTAGAATAGGAAAACTAGATACACACATAAGTTAAATATTACAACTTGAAAGGGAAAACAACATATCAACTTCTTTTGAATCACACATAAAATCCAAGATTTTCCCTGCAAGTAATTCATAATAAATTTCTTTGCATACTGGGGGAAAATAAAACATAAGAAATGGGTGAGATCAGTTTTTTAGTAAGGGGTTGTAGTACAACATAAGCATAATTAATAAGGAATGGTGAATAAAAAAGTACTCATGCCATTAAAACATAAACATGTGCATAATATGGCAGGAATAGAAGATGAATAAATAATCCCATAACATAACCGTGGATACTATACTAATCTAACAATCACATGGAATATCAATTAATAGTTTCATAATGAAGGAAATCATAATTTTAGACACCCTAATCATATTTTCAAGACCTCAACCAAGACACCATACATAATGGGTAAAAACCCAAGCTAGTTTGTCTCATGAGACCTACCAATGCACAGAGGGGCTATAATAGGCCCCAAAAATCACTTAATAATTTGAATGCATTCCTCATATGAATAAGGAGAAACCTAATTGACATATTAATTAATATTTAAACTAACATATAAAATGTAATTAACTTTCCCCAATCAATAAACATAAACACTAACCATTAGAAGTAATATGGTAAATGGTATCAAGATAAAACATCCATAGTCAAACTAATCATAAACCATTTAAAAAAATATGGAAGATGATATCATAAAAAATTATTTTCAATTAATCATAATAATCAACAAGAGTGTTGAAATAAATGGGAATATTCTTATAAAATCATCACGTAATACTTGAGAGAAATACTCTTTTACATTGAAAAGAAGGGTTCTTATAGAAAAATGATTGTATAAAACTAGAAGTGAAATAATACAGTTTTTTCATAATAAAATTAATTATCATAGTAAAATAATGGTGTATTCATACATATTATAGAGTGCACTTGAAAATAGGTAAGAATTTGATAAGATCCCTTGAACCGGGCTTGTTTATCGGAAAGAATTTGAGAAATATCCTTTTAAAATATGTGACTCCACATAAAATAAAAAAATATTCTGATTGGAACATATATATTGAACATTCAAACATAATTTATTATTATTATATAATAATAATTAATAATATCATTGGGGTAAATAGGGAAAAAGAGTAACTTGAAAGAAATTGGAGGATCGAGTAGAAAACCCTTACCTTATATCTGAATGTGTTCTATAAATTACCTTGACATATTAGATAATAAAATTAAATAAATAAATTAATTAATTAATAACATTATCTAAATATGTTTCGTTCACTATTTTTTATTAAATTAACTTATGTCCTTATTGATAAGTTATAAGATTGTATTCCATCATTTTGGCGTGTTAGTTTCCTTGATTTCATGATTGGTTTGCTTGATTATTAGTAATGGAGTTCATGTAAAATGAGTATAACTCTCCAGAATTGGAATTTAGTGTTATTAATGAACAACCAGAAGTGTAATTGGGGTTATTTATTATTATTTCTTCATAACTGAGGATGAATCATTCGATAACATATTAATGATAATCGTTTAGCTTAGTTTTAGCGGGTTTCCAATCATAATGAACTAGTTTTGTTCTATTATTTAATATAATGTATATAAAATGGTTATAGAACATTAAATAAGATATAATAAATATTTTATAATCTATTTCAACCATAAAATGGTTTCATGAACAGCCCTGAAGAAGAAGTTTTAGAATGAAAGTTCGTCGTGCATAAAGGTCGTAAATTAGCACCTCCCGGATGATGATTTCATTTTTAAAATATAAGAGATAGAGTAAGGAGATTGATTATCAATCATACATTAACATGATATAATTCTAGTATATATATTATACTTCAGTTTTCAAGATCATTAGGATAGAGGAGTTGAGGATATAATAACAAAAGAAAATAATTTGAAATGAAATTAAATGAAATAGGAAGAGGATTTACCTCTTGAATTAACCTCCTTATGGGAAGTATTTTTGGTCTTTTGGAAAGATAAATAGCTCTTGGACATGGGTATAGACTAGGTAAGAGTATTTGGAAATAACTTTGACAAAATTCAAGGCTTAGAGGAGTGAAGAGAAGAGGGGGTGAGGGGTGGTTTTTATAGTGGAGGAGAGGGGTGATTTCTCATTATTCTATTCATTATTTTATTATTTTAATCAAGACAAACAATAGTATTAATTTTTTTGAATAAATACAGTAATATGTTCTTGTTTGTTCGAACCAAGGGTGAATACATCAGCCATAACTCTAGGAATATTTTATTTAGCTTATAATGTATTTATACTGTAAATTATTGTATTTTACTATTCACTAAAACTCATGTATTTCAGAAAAATCCGAAAAATTCATCCTAAAAATTTCATGATGTGTAGAATGAAAAAATGAACTTAATTTTATGAAAATTATTTTCTAAATATGTGATATTTAATTTTTAAATAAAATCACTATTTACTTGAAAAATACAGATTTAAATTTAAAACTGATTTCTTAACACTTTCAAAATTTAACTAAGGTCTCATTAAATTGTCGTAAAATCATAAGAAAAAATATTGATTTATGAATTCATTTCATGAGAAAAAGTTTTCTTTTAAATAATTTTATTAATTATAATTATTTATAAATTATAAAAATACTAACACTTAAATATTAATTTTTAAAATATTTACTTAAATTTATTATGATATAATTATATCATACATTCACTTATGAAATGAATAAATTTTATTTATACTTTCTTGGGTGATGTTACTATTCATTGGGCTGATTTACTATTCATAAGGGGCATATTACTATTCCTAAGGGCGTGTTACTATTTCAGTGGTATAGGTTCCTTAACATCTAGAAATACCTTTTATTTATTTTATTATTCATTTATATAGATTGTATTTTGTTCACTATGTGGGTTTATATGATTCATACTATAAAAAATAAACATAAGAAGGGAAATTCATTGATAGAATTTGGGGTTGTTACATTCTCCCCTCCTACAAAAATTTCTTCCTTAAAATCTCCAAAATGTCACCTCAAACAAAAAACAATTTGGGTCGTTCTTCATCATAATCACCTCATGTTCCTACGTCAGATCTATAATTTTATGAATTTTCCAAATTACCTTTTCTAGTAGAGTTGTATGATACCTCAACAACTATTCATTAGTGTCCAGGACCCAGATAGGCTCTTCACATTAAGATAAGTTAGGTTCTAAATTGATACCTCCAGAAGTGAGTACAAGTGTTGGATCAGGCATGTAATTTCTAAACAATGTTATGTGGAACACATTGTATACTTTAGTAATGCAATGTGTCATAACGAAATGATAATCCTCAACTCCAAATATCTCCAGAATTTCAAAAGGACCAATGTACCATGGGATCAATTTCCCTATCTTTCTACATTTTATAACACCCTTCAATGGAGATAATTTCAAGAAAACATGATCTCCTACTTGCAATTCCAAATCATTCCTTCGATTATCAACATAGCTCCTTTTCCTTCTATAAGCTGCTTTGATATGGGTTTGAATAGATTTTACCTTTATTATTTTTTCTGACACAAGATCTGGTCCTACAAGCTTCCTTTCACCAACTTGGTCCCAACATGTTGGTGTACGACATCTATTTCCATACAGTGCTTCATATGGTGCCATTTGAATACTAGAATGGAATATATTGTTTTTATAAAAACTCTAAAAAAGGTAAATAAAAATACCACAATCCTTGAAAATCAAGTGATCAAGATATCAATATGTCTTATAATGTATGGATCATCCTTTCTGACTACCCATCAGTTTGAGGGTGAAAAGAAGCACTCAAATTAAGCTCAGTATCCAATGATTTTTGGAGAATTTTCTAGAATTTAAATGTAAATTATGGATCATAATCATAAAAAATTGAGAGAGGTTCTCCATGAAGTCTTAAAACTTCATTAATATAGATCTATGTAAGGAGCTCTAGTGGAAAATCATCCCTTATAGCGAGGAAATGTGCAGATTTGGTAAGTCGATCAACAATCACCCATATTGCATCAATCATTCTTAGAGTTCTTAGTATTCTAGTAGAAAAAATAATATTGATTTCATCCCATTTTCATATAGGAATAGGAAGGGGCTACAAGAAACCTCTATGATGATTCCTTTCACCCTTCATCTATTGACAAACAAAACAACTTGATACATAATCAACAATTTTTAGCATCATATTATCCCACCAGAAATGTTCCTTCAGATCTCCAAACATCTTAGTTATACTAATGTGTATAGAGAAATTCAAGCTATGGGAATCATCTTGTAACTCCCTTTTTAGCTCAGGTATAAAGGGAACACATAACATCCTCCAAAATTTTATAATTCCATCCTCAGACATAAAGTCTGGAAACATCACATCATTTACAACATTAATTTTCTTTTGAGGATTCTCATCATCACATTGAGAACTTTTAATTATTTCCCATAAATATGGTTGTGAAATTGTTTGAAAAAGCAATGATGTTTTAACTTCCTCGATAATTATCATATCCATATTTTCTTGATCCATGTAAATAGGATCCATTTCAATCCTCAGTTTTTTAGAACTCCATGATCCTTCATACTCAATGAATCAACTTCTTTATTTTCCTTCCCTAGGTGATGGTGTATTGAACAATAATAATACTTGAGTAGTTTGATCCATCTCCTTTTCCTCATTTTGAGTTCTTTCTAGGAAAAGATATATTTCAAACTATTGTGATCTATATATATCTCACATCATTCACCATATAGATAGTGTCTCCATATATTCAAAGAAAATATTACAGCTACTAACTCAAGATCATGAGTTGGATAGTTCTGTTCATGAGTTTTTAACTTCCTTGATGCATATGTAATAACTCTATAATTCTACATAAGGACACAACCAAGTCCTTTCTTTGTTGCATCACTATAAATCACAAATCCACTATTTGCTGATGGTAGATTCAAGATTGGAGCATTCACCAACATTTTATTCAATTCTTTGAAACATTTTTCACATTATTTTGTCCATACAAAATTAACCCATTTACATGTAATCTTGGTTAATGGGTTAGATATTTGGTAAAAGTTCTCAAAGAAATGATGATAATAACCTTCTAAACCAAAAAAACAACATACCTCAGTTATGTTCATTGGTGTAGGCCATTCTTGAGATGCCTTTTTCTTTTACAGATCAACTAATATTTCAACCTTAGTGACTATATGGATCTGAAAAGAAACTATTTGAATCCAAATTAACACTTTTTAAGATTCCCATATAACTCATTTCTTCTAAGAGTTTTCGGAAAAATGTGTAAGTGATTCTCATGATATTCAGAGCTTTTGCCGTATGTTAAGATATCATCAATATATACCACAACAATGTGATCAACATTTTCTTGAAAACACTATTCATTATATCTATAAAACTAGAGGGTAACTTAGTCATCCCAAAAGGAATTATAGTAAACTCGTAATTCCCATACCTGGTTTGAAATTACATCTTTGGAATATCTTCCTTCCTCACAAGCAACTAATGATATCCAGATCGAAGGTTAATCTTTGAAAAAATTTGGTTTTATGAAGTTGATCATATAAATAATCAACGTCAGGAAGATGATATATATTCTTTATTATAATAGCATCGATCTCCCTGTAGTTTATGCACAGTCTCATAGATCCATCATCCCTCTTAACAAAAATTATAGTATCCCTCCATGGAGAAACACTATGGAGAATAAAACCCTTACTACTCAACTCCTATAGTTGTTTCTTCAGCTCCACTAATTCCACTGTGGCCATTCTATAAGGAGTCTTTGACATAGGCCTCACACCAATAATTAAATCAATAGAAAAATCAATTTCCTACTCTGAAGGATGTGTAGGTAAATCCTCTAGAAATAAATCAATGTATTCTTGGACAATAGGTATATTCTCAATTTTAACATTTGTTTCCTCACCCGTAGATACTATGTTCTCTTCATCCCCATGAATTGGATTTAGAAGAGATACTAGGGGTGGATCTTGATAAGAATCAGATGGAAATGTTTCTTCCCTAAAGATAAGGGACTCTACATCATTCTCAAAAATTGTAACTTCATTCTTCTTACAATAGATATTTTCATCATAATTTTAAATCGAATCCATACCAAGTATTATATCAAAATAAATCATGGGTAGGACGATAAAGTTAGAAACTAAAGCACATTTATGTGTCATAAAGGGGACTGATCGACCAATATTTGTTGTAATGATACTTATATTAGGAGTTTTGACTGAAAAATACTTTATTAAATCAAAAGGGAAATGTATAATTTTCTTGGAAAAGTGGGAAGATATAAAAGAATGTGATGAGCTAGAATCAAATAAAGCATTGGCTATGTTTGAGGAAACAATTAGGCTATATACCACCATATCATTAGGAACATCAACCTCAATAGTTGTGACCACACAATCTTGGCCATTCTACCTTGGAATTATTTCAAGAAAGTTTCCTGGACACTTAGGATAATAATTTTCATAATGTCTCATCTATTTGAAATTGTAGCACTGAACATTACTTGTTTCATTATTTCCCTTACAATCATGTTCTTGTTGGCCTTTTCCTCCACACATGTAACAAGCACCCATACCCTTCAGGAATGTTTTGAGGTGTTTCTTACCATAATTAACATAGTATAGAAACTAAAATATTCCATTATTACCTTTTTCCTTATTTCCTTTTATAGAGTGTTTAGAAGCCCCCATTTTCTATTGCATTATTTTAAGGTCATTATAATTAGAGAATTACTTTTCTATCTTGATTTCACATGAGTATTTATTCATATGATGAGAAAGTATAGGAAACCAATTCCTATTAGAGGAATGATTTTAAACTATAAAATAATAAGTCAATATTTATCCTCAGGTTACATATGTAGCCTATGGAATGCCTTGCTATCCCTGTAAAGTTGGATTCATACTTGGAAATGTTATCATCCTCTTTCTACCTCTGATTCAAGAATTTTATTTCCATATCTGCTCGTTGTTGGTGAGGAAAATATTTTTCTAGTAAAACTTCCTTAAAATACCTCCATTCTATATTTTAAATCTCCTTCCCCTCCTCTGTGTTTCGAATTAGTGACCATCATTGATCCGCATATCCCAGTAGATGATAAATATTCTTTACAACCTTCTCCCTTTCATTACCTTCTGAAGAGAGAAATATCTTCTTTAGGTAACTTATCCACTGATCAAATACAAATGGGTATGTAGTCCCATTGAATGATGGATGTTGTTATCACATAAATAGGTCTACCATTTCCCCTCCACGTTGTGGTTCAGGATTCTCTATATGGGTAAGGTTATTGTTCATAACCTGATTCAGCTATCCCAATATAGTTATAAGTTTCTCAGCACCATTCGCAGCTCCAGAACCAACATCATTATCTTTTATAGGAGGGAAATCCCTACATGGGATAGAAATATTCATTTGGTTTTTTTCCTTACACTAGGATCCATTTCTAAATAATGGGATAAACTAAATTAGGTTATTAATCATAATGTAGAATGTCGAACTAGTAAAATACTTAATATAAATTGAAATCCTATGCATTTCTAATCTCATAATCATAAGAACAGTTTCTTTGGGAAATATTTACAATTAAATCCTTCAAAATTGTTTGAATGAAAATTTGAATTATCCTAAGAATATCCCCCATGAGTGTTAAAACATGTGTGTAGTAAGCCCCATTGTCATGTACCAGTTTAATCTAAGTTAGGCTTGGAACACCTTGTCAGAGTTGTTACTCCTACTTAAATCTATGCCAGAACCACATCCACTTGTAGTATCCATTCAGAGATGTATTTACTAGGAACATACACATAATACATACCTTACCAAAATTCTAGTATGTTCTTGTATTAATATCCTCAAATTCTATCTTATGGTGTTGTTCCCTAATATATGTTTTCTAAATCTAGTTTCCAAGTATTCCACTAAACTTCCTATGATACCAACTGTAATGACCCAAACCCCAGTTTCCCAGAGACGATGTCTTATTTTATTACATTGTAATATAAAAAAGAAGTTGTATCCCGAAGGCCTTATCCAAGACACCATACATAATTGGTATGAATGATTAGATAACGTATTAATGATAATTGTTTAGCTTAATTTTAGCAGTTTTTGGAACACAATGAACTAGTTTTGTTTTTATTATTTAATATCATGTATATAAAATGGTTACAGAACATTAAAAAGATAAACTACATATTTTATAATCCTGTTCAACCATAAAAATGGTATCATGAACATCCTTGAAGGAAAAATTTAAGAATGAAAGTTTTTCATCTACAAAGGTCGTAAATCGGCACCTCATGGACGATGATTTCATTTTTAAAATAAAAGATAGAGGGTAAGAATATTGATAATGGATCATCCATTAACATGATATTATTATAGTATACAGATGATAATGGAGTTATCATGATCATTTGGACATAGGAGGTGTGTAGATAATAATAAAAGAAAATAATTTGAAATGAAATTAAATGAGATAGGAAAAGGATTTACCTCTAGAATTAACCTCCTTGAGAACCTCCTAATGGGAATTGGTTTTGGTATTTTATAAAGAAAAAGAGATAATAGATATGGGTAGATATTAGGAAAGAGGATTTGGGTAGAAATTTTACAAGCTTCATGGATTAGAGGAGTGAAGAGAAGAGGGGGTGAGTGGTGGTTTTTATAGTGGAGGAGAGGGGTGATTTCTCAATATTATCTTCATTATTTTATTATTTTGCTCACGAAAACCAATAGTATTCATTAGTGTGAATAAATATAGTAATAAGTGCATGTGAGTTATAACCAAGGGTTATTACATTATCCATGACTCTAGGAATAGTGTATTTATCTTATAATGTATTTATACTATAAATTATTATATTTTTCTATTCACTAAAAAATACAAATATTTCAGAAAAATCAAAAAAATTCACCCTAACTATTTTATGATGTGGAGAATTTGAAAATTAACTACATTTTATGAAAATAATTTTCTAAACATGTGAAATTTCATTTTTAAATAAAATCATTATTTACTTGAAAAATATATATTTAAATTTAAAAATCATTTTATAACTCTTTAAAAAATTAACTGAGGTCTCATAATATTATCCTAAAATAACAGGAAAAAATAATATTGATTTATGAATCCATTTTATGAAAATAAATTTTCTTTTAAATAATTTTATTAATTATAAATATTTATAACTTATAAAAATATCAACAGTTAAATATTAAATTTTAAAATATTCACTTACATTTATTATGATATAATTATATCATATTTCACTTATAAGATGCCTAAATTATATTTATACATTCATGGGAATGGTTACTACCCAATCAGCTGATTTAATATTTATAAGGTTCATATTACTATTGCTATGGGAAAGTTACCATTTCATTGGTATAAGTTTCTTAATGTCTAGAAATACCTCTTATTTATTTTATTCTTAATTTATAAATATTGTATGTGGTTCTATATGTGGTTATATATGATTCATACTATATAGAATAAAAATAACAAGGAAAATTCATTGATGGAATGTTGGTTTGTCACATTCTCCCCTCTTATAAAAATTTCTTCCCTAAAATTTTCCTAATGTCACTTCACAAAAATATTTGGGTAGTTCTTCATCATAAGCTCCTTAGGTCCCCACATCACCTATTCAATTTTATGATTTTTCCAAAATAACTTTACCGTCCTAGTTTTCCAATTCCTCAACACACATTCTTTAGTGTAAAAAACCAAGATAGATTCTTCATAGTAAGATAAGTTAGGTTCCAATTCAATACCTTTAGAAGCGAGTAAATGTGTTGGTTTTGGCATGTACTTTCTCAACAATGAGATGTGGAACACATTGTGTTCTTTAGAAAGGATAGGTGTCATTGTGAAATGATAATACATATCTCTAACTCTCTCCAGAATTTGAAAAGGACCAATGTACCTAGGGATCAGTTTACATTTCTTTCCAAATATTATAACACCCTTCTAAGGAGATAACTTTAATAAAACATGATCTCCTACTTGAAATTAGAAATACTTCATTCAATTATTGGCATATCTCTTTTCCCTACTTTGAGATGATTTGATATGGGTTTGAATAGTATTTACCTTTGCTGTTGTTTCCTCCAAAATCTTTGGTTCTACACACTTCCTTTCACCAACTTCTTCCCAAAATGTTTGTGTACAACATCTCTTTCCATACAACACATCATATGGTGCCATTTGAATACTATAATATAAGCTATTATTGTAGGAAAACTCTACCAAAGGTAAATAATGATCCCACATACCTTGAAAATCAATTGATCATGATCTTAACATTTCTTATAATGTTTGGATCATACTTTCTGACTACCCCACCGTTTGAGTGTGAAAAGATGTACTCAAATAAAGCTCAGTTTCTAAATCTTTTTGGAGAATTTTCAAAAAATTTCATGTAAATCATGAATCACAATCAGACACAATTGAGAGAGGGGCTCCCTGAAGTCTCACAACTTCATTAATATAGATCTTTTCAAGGTGCTCTAGTGGAAAATATTCCCATGTAGAAAGGAAATGTGTAGATTTGGTATGTCGATCAACAGTCACCCATATTGTATCATTCCTTCTTAGAGTTATTGGTAATCTAGTGAAAAATTATAAAGTTATTTCATCCCATTTACATGAAGGAATATAAAGAGGTCTAGGATGTCTTCTTTCAGCATTAATCTATTGATAGACTAAGCATCTTGATACATAATCAACAATTTCACACTTCATATCATTTGACCTGAAATGTTCCTTCGAATCTACATACATCTTAATGCTACCAGGATGTATAGAGAAATTAGAGCTTTGGGAATCATCTAGTAACTCCCTTTTTAGCTCGGGTATAGAGGGAATACATAACCTCTTCCCAAATTTCAGAATTCTATCCTCACACATGATGTTTGGAAACTTCCCATCATTCAAAACATTAATTTTCTTTTGAAGATTTTCTTCATCACACTGATAACATTTAATTCTTTCTAATAAATATGGTTGGCCAGCCCTTAGAAAAAGTAATGATGTTCCACCTTTAATAATAATTCCCATATCCATATTTTCTAGATCCATGTACATATGATCCCTTTAAATCCTCATTTTGTTTAGAACTCCATGATCCCTCCTAATCAATGAATCATTTACATTATTTTCCTTCCCTAGGTGATAGTGTTTTGAACAATCATAATCCTTGGTTACTTCGAGCCATCTCCTTTTCCTCATATTGAGTTCTTTCTATGAGAAGATATATTTCAAACTCTTGTGATCTGTATATATCTCACATTCTTCAACATATAAATAGTGTCTTCATATCATCAAAGATAATATTATCTCTACTTACTCAAGATCTTGAGTTGGATAGTTCTGTTCATGAGTTTTTAAATTCCTTGATTCATATGAAATAACTCTATCAATTTTCATAAGGACACAACCAGGTACTTTCTTTGTTGCATCAATATAAATAAAAAATCCCCCATTCCCTGATGGTAGAGTCAATATTGGAGCATTCACTGTCCTTTTCTTCAATTTTTTGAAATATTCTTCATATTCTTTTATCAATACAAACTTAACCCCATTACCTATAAGACTGGTTAATGGGTTAGATATTCAGGTAAATTACTAAAAAAAATGCCGATAATAACCTCTTCAACCAAGAAAACCACATACCTAGGTTATTTTTTTTGGTGTAGGCCATTCATAAAATACCTTTTTAATTTTTATATCAACTAAGATTCCATCCTTAGAGACAATATTTTTGAGAAAAGAAACGTTTTGAAGTAATAATTCACACTTTCTAAACATCCCATATCACTTGTTCCTTTTAAGAGTTTTCTATATAATGCGCAAGTGCTTCTCCTGATCTTAATATATTTTTAAGTATGCTAAGATATCATGAATAAATACCACAAAAAATTCATCAAGATATTCCTTGATAACTCTATTCATTAGATCCATGAAAACAAAGGGTGAATTAGTTAGTCTAGAAGACATTAATGTAAACTCATAATGCCCATACCAAGTTCCAAATTCTATCTTTGGAATATATTCCTTCCTCACATGAAACCAATGATATCCTGATCAATGGTAAGTCTTAGAAAAATATTAGTATCTGTGATGTTGACCAAATAAATCCTCAATCCAAAGAAGAGGATAATTTTTCTTTATCATAATAGCATTGATCTCCCAATAGTCAATGAACAGTCTCATAGATCTATCTTTCTTCTCAAGAAAAAGAATAGGAGCCCCCCATGGAGAGAAACTAGGGGGAATAAATCCCTCAAAACTAAACTCCTCTAGTTATTTCTTAAGATCCACTAATTCCTCTATGGTCATTCTAGAATAAGTCTTTTATATAGGCCTTTCACCATGAATTAAACCAATAGAAAAATTAATTTCCCACTCTGGAGGATGTCCAGGTAAATCCTATGAAAACACATCAATTTATTATTGAAAAATTGGTATATCCTCAATTTAAACACTTATTTCCTCACCCATTGATATTCCATTCTCTTCCTCCCCACGAACAGAATTCAGTAGATCTACTGGGGGTGGATCTAGATAATAATAAGATAGTGATGTTTTTACTCTAAGATAAGGGTCTCTACATCATTCTTAAAAATTGTAACTTCCTCCTCCTTATAAAAGATCTTCATATCATAATTTGAAATACAATTCATATCGAGTATTATATCAAAATAAATCATGGGAATGATGACAAGGTCAAAAACTAAATATAGTTTATGTGTCATAAAGGGGACTGATCGACGCATCTTTGTTTTAATGATACTTCCCTTATGAGTGTTTACCAATAACTCCTTTATTAAATAAAAAGGTAAATGTCTAATTTTATTAGAAAATTTGGAATATATAAAAAATGTTATTTCCTAGGATAAAATAAAGCATTTTCTAAGTTTGAGGAAATAATTATGGTACCTACCATCACATCATTAGGAACTTCAACCTTAATAGTTGTAACTTCATAAGGTTAGCCTTGCTCTCTTGGATTTATTTGGAGAAATTATCCTTGATTCTTAGGAAACTCATTTTCATAATGTCCCATATATTTACAATTGTAGAATTCAACATTGGTATATTATTTATTTCCCTTACAATCAAAGTCTTGGTGGCCTTTTCATCCATACTTATAAAAAACACCGTTACCCTTCTGGAAAGTTCCAGGGTGTTTCTTCACAAAATTATAGCATGATAAAAAATAAATTATTCCCTTATTCCCTTTTTCCATATTTCCTTTTCCAGAGTTTTCATCAAACCTCTTATTCTCTTTAATTCCTTTAAGTTCATAATACATAAATAATTATTTTTCTATCTTGATTTCACATGAAACTATATCTTCATATGATGAGAAAGTTTGGGAAACTGGTGCCCATTGGAGGAATGGTTTTAAAACATCAAAAAATCAATCAGTATTTCTCCTCAAATTATGTATGTAGTCCATAACTTTCCTTTATTGCCTTGTAAAGTTGAATTTATACTTAAAAACATTCGCATCCTCCTTCTTCCTCAGATTCAATAATTTCCTTTCCATATTCTCTCATGGTTCGTGAGGAAAATATTTTTCTAGGAAAAATTACTTAAAATCCATCCATTCCATGTTTTCAATCTATTTCTCATCCTCTATGTTTTGAATTAGTGGCCACCATGGATCCAAATATCCTAATAAATTATAAATTTCCATGATAACCTTATCCCTTTTGTTACTTCCCAAAATGAGAAATATCTTCTCTAGGGAACTTATCCCCTGCTCACTAAGAAATGGGTTTATAGTCCCATTGAATGATGGAGGTTGGTGTCGAATAAAGTGGTCCAACCTTACTCCTCCATGTTTTGGTTTAGGATAATTAATATAGGTAAGGTTATTATTCATAACATGAGTTAGCTATCCCGGTATAGTTATAAGTTGTTTAGAAAAAGTTGCAACTCTAGAACCAACATCATTATATTTCATAGTTGGGAAATCCATACATGGAATACACACGTTCATGTAGTTTCCATTCCTTCCACTAGAAACCATTTCTAAATATTGGGATAAACTAAATTAGGTTATGAATCATAATGTGTAATTTCGAATTAGTGAAATAATTATCATAAATTGAAATCCTATACTAATCTAATCTCATAATAATAAGCATGGTTTATTTGGGGACATATTTAAAATTAAATTCTTTATAATGGTTTGTAAAGAAAATTTGAATTATCCTAAGAAAATCCCTTGGGAGTGTGAAACCAGGTGTATAGTAAGGCATGTTGTCTCTGTACCAGGTTATCCCGAGATAGGCCCGAAACACCTTATTGGAGTTGTTACTCCTAGGTACATCTATTCTAGAATTATGTCCACTTGTAGTATCCATATAGATATGTATTTACTAATAAGATACAAATAACCTATAACTTACCAAAATTCTAGGATGTTCTTGTATGCTTATCATCAAAATCTGTCTTAGTATTTTATTCCACGTTCTACATTTTCTAAATCTAGTTTCCAAGTATTCCACTAAAGTTCTCAGATACCAAATGTAATAACCCAGATGCCAGTTTCTAAGAGGCGGTGCCTTATTTTATTACATTGGAATATAAACATGGAATTTGTATCCTAAAAGAATGAATAATTTAGTAGCATTGGAAAACCAGATACATACATAAGTTCAATATTACAACTTGAAAGGAAAAATAACATATCAAATTCTTTTTAATTAGACATAAAATCCAAGATTATCCCTAAAAGTCATTCATAATATATTTATTCACATCCTAGGAAAAAATAAAACAAAGGAAATGGGTGGTCTCAGTTTCTTAGTAAGGGTTTGTAATACAGTGGAAACATAAGTAATAAGGCATGGTGAATAAATAAAAATACTCATGACATTAAAATATAAACATAAGCATAATATGGAAGGAATAAAAGTTAAATAAATAATTCAATAACATAACCATGGATACTCTACTACTCTAAAAATCACATGGACTATCAATTAATAGTTTCATAATGATGGAATTCATAATTCTGGACATCATAATGATACTATCAAGGCCTCTACTAAGACACCATATATAATGGGTAAAAACCCAAGCTAGTTTGTCTCGTGAGACCTACTAATGTATAGAGGGGTTATATCAGGCCCCACCCATCACTTAAAATGTCCAATTAATTCCTAATATGAAAGGGGAGAAACATAATTGAAATATACATTTATATTAAAACTAACATATGAAATGTAAATAACTTTCCCCAATCAGTAAACATAAACACTATCCATTCAAATTAATATGGTGAATGGTATCAAGATATAACATCCATAGTCAAACTAATCATATACCATTCAATAAAATATGAAGGATTATATCATAAAATATTAATCCCAATTAGACATAATAATCAACAAGAGTGTTGAAATAGATGGAAATATTCTTATAAAATCATCAAGTAATAACTGAGAGAAATACTATTTTATATTGAAAAGAAGGGTTCTTTTAGAAAAATATTTTTATAAAACTAGAATTGAACTAATATAGTTTTTTCATAATAAAATTAATTATTTTAGGAAAATAATGGGATCATAATATAGATTATAGAGTGCACTCTATAAAACATGTAACAAACCCTAAAATAAAGAATGATTCTAATTGGTAGATGTATATAGAACATTCAAATATAATTTATGAGTAGTATATAAGAATAATTTATAATTTCATTGGGGGTAAATAAGGAAAAATTGTAACCTGAAAGAAATTGGAGGTTCAGGTAAAAAATCCTTACCTAATGTCTGAATGTGTTCTATAAATTACCTTAACATCCTATATAATCAAATTAAATACATTAATTAATTAATTAAAAACCTTATATAAATATATCTTATTCACTATAGTTTTATTAAGTTTATTTATGTCCTTGTTGATAAGTTATAAGATTTAATTCCGTCATTTCAGAGTGTTATTTTCGTTGATTTCATGATTGGTTCGCTTGATTATTACTAATGGAGTTAATGTAAAATGGGTATAATTCTACAGAATTGGAATTTAATGTTATTAAATAAATTCTAGAAGTGTAATTGGTGTTATTTATTATTTTTTTCCATAACTGAGGGTGAATCATTAGATAACATATTAATGATAATCATTTAGCTTAATTTTAGTGGTTTTTCAATCAAAATTAACTAGTTTTGTTCTATTATTTAATATCATGTATATAAAATGTTTCCAGAACCATACATAAGATATAAAATATATTTTATAATCTGGTTCAACCATAAAAATGGTGTCATGACCATCCTTGAAGGAGAAATTTTAGAATGAAATTTTATCATCCACGAAGGTCGTCAATCAGCGCCTCCCGGGCGATGATTTTGTTTTTAAAATAGAAGAGAGAGAGTAAAGAGATTGATGATGGATCATACATTAAAAAGATATAATTCTAGTATATAGATGATACTATAGTTATAAATATTATTTGGACATAGGAGTTGAGGAGATAATAATAAAAGAAAATAATTTTAATTGAAATTAAATGAAATAGGAAGAGGATTTACCTCTTGAATTAACCTCCTCCTTAAGGGAAGGAAATTGGTATTTTGGAAAGACCAAGATCTCCTGAACATGGGGAGAGACTATAGATGAGGATTTTGGAAGAACTTTGGTATACATAAAGGATTATATGATTAAAGAGAATATGGGATGAGGGTGGGTTTTATAGTGGAGGAGAGGGGTGATTTATCATTCTTCTATACATTATTTTATTATTATGATTTAGAAATCCAATATTATTAATTCTTGTGAATAAATATAGTAATAAGTATTTTTTATTTTAAACTAAGGGTGATTATTTAATCCATGACCCCAGGAATAATTTATTTAGCTTATAATGTATTTATACTATAAATTATCATATTTTACTATTCACTAAAACTTAAGTATTTTAGAAAAATCTGAAAAATTCACCCTAAATATTTTAGGATATATAGAATGAAAAATTGAACTCCATTTTGAGAAAATAATTTTTTAAATACGTGACATTAAATTTTTATATAAAATCATTTTTGACATGAAAAATATAGATTTAAATTTAAAACTGATTTTATAAAACATTGAAAAATTAACCAAGGTCTCATTAAACTATACTAAAATCATAAGACAAAAAATATGGATTTATGAATCTATTTTATGAGAATCAATTTTCTTTTAAATAATTTTATTAATTATAATTATTTATAACTTATGAAAATACCAACACATAAATATTAATTTTTAAAATATTCACTTTTATTATGATATAATTAAATGATACTTTCACTTATGAGATGCCTATATTTTATTTATACTTTCTTGGGTGATGTTACTATTGATTGGGTTGGTTTACTATTCATAAGGGTTATATTACTATTCCTAAGGGAAAGTTACTATTTCATTGGTATAGGTTCCTTAACATCTAGAAATACCTCTTATTTATTTTATTATTCATTTATAAAGATTGTATTGTGTTCTCTATATGGTATTATATGATTCATACTATATAAAATAAACATAAGAAGGGAAATTCAATGATAGAATTTCAGGTCATTACATTCTTCCCTCCAATAAAAATTTCTTCCTTGAAAATTCCAAAATATCACCTCAAAAAAATATCTGGGTTGTTCTTTATCATAAGAACCTCAGGTTCCCACATTGCCTCTTAATTTTTATGATTTTTTTGAAATACCTTTACCAGTATAGTTGTCTGATACCTCAACACCTATTGTTTAGTGTCCATAACCCGGATAGTCTCTTTATAGTAATATATGTTAGGTTCCAATTTCATACCTTTAGAAATGAGTACATGTGTTGGGTCTAGAATGTAATTTCTCAACAATGAGATACAGAACACATTTTCTACTTTAGAAATACTAGGTGGAATCACCAAATGATAATCAAAAACTCTAACTCTCTCTAGAATTTGAAAATGACCAATGTACCTTGGGATTAGTTTCCCTTTTTTTCAAATCTTATAACACCCTTCCATGGAGATACTTACAAGAAAACACAATCTCCTATATGAAATTCCAAATCATTCCTTTTATTATTGACATAAAATTTTGTCCTTTTTTGCGATTCTTTGTTATGGGTTTGAATATACTTTCCCTTCGCTTTTGTTTCTTACACAAGCTCTGGTCCTACAATCTTCCTTTCACAAGCTTGGTCCCGACATGTTAGTGTATGACATCTTTTTAGATAAAATTCTTCATATAGTTCCATTTTAATTCAAGAATGGAATATATTGTTGTAGGAAAACTCTAAAAAAGGTAAATAAGGATCTCACATACCTTGAAAATATAGTGAGAAAGATATCAACATATCTTATAGTTTCTGGATCATCCTTTCTGAATTCCCATCAGTTTGAGGGAGAAAATAAGTACTCAAATAAAGCTCAGTATCCAAATATTTTTGGAGACTTTTCCATAATTTCAATGTAAATCATGGGTCACAATCAGTCACAATTGAGAGAGGTTCTCAATGAATTCTTACAACTTCATTAATATAGATCTATGAAAGGAGATTCAGTAGAAAATCCTCCCTTATAGAGAGGAAATTTGAAGATTTGGTAAGTCAATCAACAATCAACCATATTTCATCAATCCTTTTTAGATTTATTGGTATTATAGTGAAAAAATTAATATTTATTTCATCCCATTTCCATGTTGTAATGTGAATAGGTTGCAAGAAACCTCTATGATGATGTCTTTTAGCCTTGACCTATTGACATACTAAACATATTGATACATAATCAACAATTTCCTACTTCATATTATCCCACAAGAAATATTCCTTAAGATATTTATACATCTCAGTGCTACCAATGTGTATAGAGAAATTCAAGCCATGGGCATCATCCTGTATCTCCCTTTTTATCTTGGGTATAGAGGTAACACATAACCACCTACCAAATTTCATAATTCCATTATCACACATGAATTCAAGAAACTTCCCATCATTTACAAAATTAATTTTCTTTTGAAGATTATCATCACCGCACTAAGAACTTTTAATTATTTCCCATAAAGATGGTTGGGAAGTCGATTGAAAAAGTAATGATGTTTCACCTTCCCTGATAATTCCAAAATCCATATTTTCTAGATCCATGTAAACATGATCCCTTTCAATCCCCATTTTTGCAGAACTCTATGATCCTTCCTGCTCAATGCATCTACTTCCTTATTTTCCTTCCCTAGGAGATAGTGTGTTGAACAATCATAATCCTTGAGTAGTTCGAGCCATATCCTTTTCCTCATGTTGATTTCTTTCTGTGAGAAGATACATTTCAATCTCTTGTGATCTGTATATATCTCACATCATTCACCATATTGATAGTGTCTGTATATCTTCAAATAAAATATTACTGATACTAACTCAAGATAATGAGTTAGATAGTTCTGTTCATGAGTTTTTAGTTTTTTTGATGCATATGTAATAACTCTATCATTATGCATAAGGAAACAACCAATTCCCGTCTTTGATGCATCACTATAAATCACAAATCCACCATTTCCCAATGGTAGAGTCAATATTGGAGCATTTACTAACCTTTTCTCCAATTCATTGAAACATTCTTCCCATTCTTTTGTCTATACAAAATTATCCCCTTTATGTGTAATCCTGGTTAACATGTTAGCTATTCAGGAAAAGTTATCAATGAAATGTTGATGATAACCTGCAAAACCAATAAAACTGCATACCTTAGTTATGTACATTGGTGTAGGCCATTACATAACTGCCTTTTTATTTGCTAGATCAACTAAGATTCCATCTATAGGGACAATATAACCATGAAAGGAAACTATTTGAATCTAGAATTCAGAATTGCTAAAATTCCCATATAAATCATTTCTTCTAAGAGTTTTTAGAATAATGTAAAAGTGATTATCATGATCATCATAGATTTAGGTGTATGCTAATATATCATCAATAAATACCACACCAAAGTCATTAAGATATTCCTTGAAAACACTATTCATTAGATCCATGAAACTAGAGGGTTCATTAGTCAGTCCAAATTCCATTATAGTAAACTCATAATGCCCATACAAGTTATGAAATGTAGTCTTTGGAATATCTTCCTTCCTCACAAGAAACTGAGTATATCCATATTTAAGTTTAATATTCGAAAAATATTGGGCTCTGTGAAGTTGATCAAATAAATCATCAATATTAGGAAGAGGATACCTGTTCATTATCATAATTTCATTGATATCCCTATAGTCAATGCATACTCTCATAGATTCATTATTCCTCTTAACAAAAATAATAGGATCTCTCCATGGAGAAACACTAGGGTGAATAAACCCCTTACTACTCAACTCCTCTAGTTGTTTCTTTAGCTACACTAATTCCATTGGGCCATTCTCTAAGAAGTCTTTGACTTAGGCCTTGAATGAAGAATTAAATCAATAAAAAACTCAATTTCCTGCTCTAGAGGATGTCCAGGTAAATCCTTTAGAAATACGTCAATGTATTCTTAAACAATAGGAACATTATTATTTTGAACATTTGTTTCCTCACCCATAGATACTACATTCTCTTCCTCCCGAAGAATTTAATTCAATAGAGATATTGGGGGTTGATCTTGATATGAATAATATGGAAATGTTTCTTCTTTAATGATAAGGGACTCTACATCATTCTCAGAAATTTTAAATTCATTATTCTTACAGTATAACTTCTCATCATAATTTGAAATCCAATTCATACTGAGTATTACATTAAGATCCATAATGGGTATGATGATAAGGTCAATAGCTAAATCACGTTTATGTGTCATAAAGGGGAATGATCAACCCATATTTGTTATAATGATACTTACCTTAGGAGTTTTGATTGAAAAATCCTTTATAAAATAAAAAGGGAATTGTATAACTTTCTTGGAAAATTGGGAAGATATAAAATAATGTGTTGACCTAGAATAAAATAAAGCATTGGCTATGTTTGATGAAACAATTAAGGTACTAACCACCATATCATTTTGAAACTCAGCCTCAGCAGTTGTGACTACATAAGAATATCCTTTCTCCCTTGGACTTCTTTCAGTAAATTTCCCTTGATTATCAGGACAATAATTTTAAAAATGTCCCATCTATTTGCAATTGTATCATTGAATATTGTTAGATACTTTATTTCCCTTACAATCATGGGCTTTGTGGCATTTTCCTGCACCTATATAACTAGAACCCATACCCTTCAGTCAAGTGTTGGGGTGTTTCTTCCCACATTTAATACAGGATAGAAAATAAAATATTCCATTCTTCCCTTTTTCATTATTTAATTTTCTAGAGTGTTCAAAATCCCTCTTCTTCTATTTCATTTATTTAAGGTCATAAGAATTAGATAATTACTTTTCTATCTTAATTTCACATGATACTATATATTCATATGATGATAAAGTCTGGGAAACTAGTGCCCATCATAGGAATGATTTAAAATATAAAATAGTCAATTAATATTTCTCCTCATATTATATATGTTGTCCTCTGAATGCCTTGCTAGCCTTATAAAGTTGGATTCAAACTTGGAAGCATTCTCATCCTCCTTCTGCCTCAGATTCAAGAATGGAATTTCTATATCCGCTTCTTATTTACAAGGAAAATATATTTATAGGAAAATTACCCTAAAATACCTCCATTACATATTTTTAATATCTTACTCCTTCTCTTTATTTCAAATTAGTAACCACCATTGATCCTCATTTCCCGATAGGTGATAAACTTTCATAACAACCTTCTTCCTTTTGTTATTTCCCAAAGTGAGAAATATATTCTCTAGAGAACTTATCCACTGATCAGATGCAAATGGGTTTGTAGTACCATTGAATGATGGAGGTTTTTGTCACATAAAGTGGTATAACATTACTCCTCCATGTTTTGGTTTAGGATGCTCCATACAGGTAAGGTTATTGTTTGTAACCTGAGTAAGTTGTCCCAATATACTTATAAGTTGCACTGCACAAGTCACAATTCTAGAAGAAACCTCATTATATTTCATACGAGGGAAATATCTACATGGGATTGGAATATTCATGCGGCTTCCATTCCTTGCACTAGGCTCCATTTCTAAACATTGGGATAAACAAAATTAGGATGTGAATCATAATGTATAATTATATCTAGTGAAATACTTGAAATAAATTGAAATCTTATGCATTTCTAATATCATAATCATAAGCACGGTTTCTTTGTGGACAAATTTACAATTAAAACCTACATAATGGTTTGATAGAAAATTTGAATTATCCTAATCATATCTCCCATTAGTGTCAAAACAGGGGCAAAGTAAGGCTTGCTGTCATCTACCAGGTTACCCCGAGTTAGGATCAGAACACCTTGTCAGAGTTGTTACTCTGAGGTAAATCTATGCCAAAACCACATCCACTTGTAGTATCCATTCATGGATGTATTTAATAGGAACATCCACATAATAAGTACCTTACCAAAATTCTAGGATGTTCTTATATTCTTATCCTCAATTTATATATTATGGTTTTATTCCCTAATCTACTTTTTTTGAAATCTAGTTTCCAAGGATTCCACTAAACTTCCTCTGATACTAATTGTAATGACCCATACCCCAGTTTCCCAGAGACATTTCCTTATTTTTCTAAACTGGAATATAAATAGGGATGTTAT
The DNA here is from genome assembly GCA_963277665.1 of Viscum album. Lineage (NCBI taxonomy): Eukaryota > Viridiplantae > Streptophyta > Magnoliopsida > Santalales > Viscaceae > Viscum > Viscum album. The sequence goes on from OY728151.1 coordinate 1,834,481,433, forward strand.
ATCCTGAAGGAATGAATAGTTTATTAGTATTGGTAAACTTGATACATACATAAGTTCAACATTAAAACATTAAAGAAAAAACAACATACCAACTTCTTTTGAGTCGCATATAAACTCCTAGATTATCCTTACATGTCATTCATAATATACTTATTAGCATCATAGGGAAAAATAAAACATAATAAAGGGGTGAGATTAGTTTCTCAGTAAGGGTAAGTAATACAGTATAAGAATAGGTAATAAGGCATAGTGAATAAATAAAAGCACTCATTCCATTAAAATGTAAACTTGAGCATAATATGGAAAGAATAAAAGTGGAATAAATAATGTCGTAACATAACCATGGATATTATACTAGTTTAACTATCACATGAAATCTCAATTACTAGTTTTATAATTATGGAGTTAATAATTCCGTACATCATAATCTTATTGTAACGGCCTTAGTGAAGACACCATACATAATTGGTAAAAACCCAAGCTAGTTTGTCTCATGAGACTTACTGATGAATTGAGAGGCTATAGAGTGCCCCAAAAATCACTTAATAAGTCCAATTAATTCCTCATATGAATGGGGGGAAACATAATCAACATATACATTCATATAGAAACTAACATATGTAATGTAAATAACTTTACCCAATCAGTAAACATAACTACTAACCATTCAAAATAATATGATGAATTGTATCAAGATAGAACATCCACAGTCAAACTAATCATAAAACATTCAATAAAATTTGTTATATGATATTATAAAATATTAAACCTAATTAAACATAATAATAAAGAATTTTGTTGAAATATATGGAAATATTATTACAAAATCATCGAGTAATACACGAGATAAATTCTCTTTTACATTGAAAAGAAGGGTTCTTTTAGAAAAATATTTTTATTAAACCCAAAGTTAACTAATATAGTTTTTTATTAAAAAAATTATTTATTTTTAGAAAAATAATTTTTTCTTAAAGGAGATTATAAATTACACTTTAAAATAGGTAAGAATTTGAGAAGTTCCCTTGAATCGAGCTTGTTTATCAGAAAGAATTTGAGAAAGATCCTTTTAAAAAAATCTACTCCCCATATAATAAAGAATTATTCTGATTGGTACATATTTATAGAACTTTGAAAAAACATTTATGATGATGTTATAATAATAATTAATAATTGAATTGGGGTAAAGAGAGAAAAAGAGTAACCTAAATGAAATTGGAGGTTTGGGTAGTAAACCCTTACATTATGTCTGAATGTGTTATACACTTGACCATAACATGCTAGATAATAAAATTAAGTCAATTAATTAATTAATTAGTAATCTCATATACATATATTTGTCACCGTATAGTTTTATTATGTTCATTTATGTCCTTATTTAAAAGTTATAAGATTGAGTTCCATCGTTTTGGAGTGTTCGTTTCCTTGATTTCATGATTGGTTCGCTTCACAATATGTAATGAAGTTCATATAAAGTGAGTATAATTATCTATAATTTGAATTTAATTTTTATAATGAACAAAAATAAATTTAATTGGTGTTATTTTTTTTCCATAAATGAGTAAGAATGATTAGATAACATATTAATGATAATCGTTTAGCTTAATTATTGTGGTTTTTCGATTACAATGAACTAGTTTTGTTTAATTATTTAATATCACATATATAAAATGTTTATAGAAACATTAAATAAGATATAATACATATTTTATAATCGTTTTCAACCATAAAAATTGTATCATGAACATCCTTGAAATAGAAATTTAAGAATGAAAGTTCGTCGTCTACAATGGTTGTAAATAGGTACCTCCTAGATGATGATTTCATTTTTAAAATAAAAGAGACAGAGTAAGGTGATTGATGATGGATCATTAATTAACATGATATAATTCTAGTATATAGATGATAATGGAGTTATCAGGATCATTTGGACAGATTATGTGAGGAGATAATAATAAAATAAAATAATTCAAAATGAAATTAAATGAGATAGGAATAAGATTTACCTCTTGAATAAACCTCTTTGAGAACCTCCTTTATGGAATGGGTTTTGGACTTTTAGAAAGAAAAAGTGCTCCTAGAAATGTGGAGAGGCTAGGAAAGAGGATTTAGGAAGAAATTTTACAAGCTTCAAGGATTAGAGGAGTGAAGAGAATAGGGGATGAGGGGTGGTTTTTATAGTGGAGGAGTGAGGTAATTTCTCATTATTAGATTCATTATTTTATTATTTTTCTCAAGAAAACCAATCATATTCATTCTTGTGAGTAAATATAGTAATAAGTGCAAGTGATCTCTAACCAAGGGTGCTTACATTATCCATGACTGTAGTAATAGTGTATTTATCTTATATTGTATTTATAATATAAATTATCATATTTTACTATTCACTAAAAATTCAAGTATTTCAGAAAAATACCAAAAAAATCACACAAACCATTTTACGATGTGTATAATTAATAAAAGAACTCCATTTTTTGAATATAATTTTCTAAACATGTCAAATTTAAATTTTAAATAAAAATTATCATTTACTTGAGAAATACAGATTTAAATATAAAACTAATTTTATAAAACATTCAATAATTAACTAAGGTCTCCTAAAATTATCCTAAAATTATTGGAAAGAAAAATATTGATTTATGAATCCATTTAATAAAAATTAATTTTCTTTTAAATAATTTTATTAATTATAAATATATATAACTTATAAAAATATCAACACTTACATATTAATTTTAAAAATAATCACTTACATTTATTATGATATAATTATATCATACTTTCACTTATAAGATTACAAAATTTTATTTATACATTCAGGGGTAAGGTTACTACTCATTAGGATGATTTAATATTCATAAGGTTCATATTAATATTCTTAAGGGAAAGTTACTATTTCATTGGTATAGGTTCCTTAACATCTAGATATTCCTCTTATATCTTTTATTATTCATTTATAAAGATTGTATTGTGTTACCTATGTGGTTCTATTTGATTCATACTGTAAAGACCCATAATTTCTATGGAGAACTTTTTCTTAAATACATGGGAATTTTACTAGTCCACAAAAATTGACGGTGTGTGATTCTAAGTCCCGGTGTGCCTAGAATCAATTTTTGAAGTTTTGTTTGGGTACGTTTAGTAAACATATGAGCGGGTTTTTATAACTTTTAAACCGGTGCTCGGAATCAAAATATGAGGGCACCGTTGAACTCGCAATGCCGACATTCACTTAAGGAGACTTTCACTTCGACGATAGTGAGTCGAAGATAGAAGTTAGTTTTTGGGTTTTCTAAAAAAAGTGTAACTACACTTCATTTTATTTTGAGCCACCATGTAAGTGTTTGGAGGTGAGACCAACTGGTAGTTGAAACATCCACTTGGAAGTTGAAGGTGGGACCACCACACCTTAACCTCCCTTGAGAGGTTACGGTGGTGGGGCCCACCCGAACATAACCTCCTGCGAGAGGTTACGACACGGGGACCACCCGAGACCTTGACCTCCCATTTGAATAAATGAGGTGGGGACCACATGGGGCTTAACCCCTATTAATGGAGGAGAGGAAAACCTCCAAACTCTCCTCCTTAATAAGGTGGGGGGGGACCTCTTGACCTCCCCATTAATCAATTGCGCCAACACGTGTGATTTAATTAAGGGGAGCCTCTTGACCTCCCCATTAATTAATTGTGGCATCACCATGAATTAATTAAGGGGAGCCTCTTATTTTATTTCTCCAATTTGAAATTGTTGTACCAACAAAATAATAGACAACATATATTATTTTTGGCTTGGTAATTATCATTTGGTGGGAGCTTTGAGAAGAGATCTTGGGAGAAAAGAAGTTCTCCCAGTGAAGAACGAGGAAAGAAGAACACTGTCAACGATCTTCTATGGACATCTTCCTCAGACTTCTTCCCCAGATACCTACCGACGTGGAGCCACTCCCAAAACCATCAAGCGAACTCATAAGTGGAAGTGTGCGGTGGACGCGATGAACGACGACTACGTATTCTTCCCGCGACTTCACCGTCGACGCCTGACAATCCAAGTAGGGGTTTATTACATGTTGATATTACTTTTTCTTATCTCTTTCAATGATTGGAAAGGAATTGTTGCGGGTGAATTGTTGACCATATTCATCTCTTAATGAGCCTTTTGTTATCACCCCTAAACACGGAGAGTGCGGGCCAACTAAGATGGCCCGACTCCCTATGTTGATCTATTATGCTGTTTCTTCGGCATGGTAACGTAAAAACGGCAAGGCAACGAAGGAGGAAACAAAAAGGTCGTGCTACCCGCGGCCTCCGTGAACCGTGCCACCACCGTGGTGCCCCACACACCCCGGCCGAACCCACGGCCTGCCAGGTGCCCTGCCCACCTACCCGCAGCCTCCCGACACGCTGCCCAGCACCCATGCTGCTTACAAGTGGCCTCCTGGCGTGCTACCCAGCACCCAGACGGCCTCCCGACATACTGCCCGGTGCCCAAGCCACATGCCCGCAACCTCCTGGCCCACTGCCCGATGCCCAGCCGGCCTCCCGGTGCACTTCCCGGTGCCCAGACGGCCTCCCGGCATGCTGCCCGGTTCCCAGGATGCCTACCTGAGGCCTCCTGGCGTGATGCCCGCGCCTGTCTACGCCTACCCGCACACTGCTGCGCCTTGCGACACCTGCCCACTCCAGCCCGTGGCCTACCCGCGCCCTGCCGGCTTGCCCATCGGCCTCTGGGCTGCCGGCCTCTCGAGCCGACCCGTGGCGTCCCTTGCGGCGTCACTGGCCTAACCAGCCCGACCTCCCGGGCCGAGTTGCCGAGCCGCGCCCCTCGCGACGCTGGTCAAACCGGCCCCGACCTTCGAGATGATCCACCTACACGGCGGCCTTCGGGCCGAACCGCCCCCGCAGTCCGTTGGGCCGGTCCGAGCGGACTGGGCCGAACCTAGCAGGCTGACCTTCCCAACGGGCCGGTCAGACCCATCGGGTCTGACCGGGTCAACCCAGAATGGGTCGGGCCAGACGGGGTTGGGCTGAGTTGGTCCGACCATGTCGGACGAAGCCCAGGCCCAATACCGACCCATACTTTCTTTGGATATATCTTTGGCACCGGATGACCATTTGACAAAGTGTCAGTGGTGCTGGTTTTCTTGGAACGTGACAATCCATTTGAATATGCCCCATTGGAGTTCGGTGTAATGTTGAGATACAGTCAGGTTGGATCATACACGAATCCAACTGGGCTCTTATGACTAAAAAGCTTATAATTCACAGACCGTGCGTCCAATTGACGCGCCAACTGTTGTGTTGAGTTTTTTATGGAAAGACAGATCTTTTGGATATATCAACTTGGGACTTCGTGGCAGTTGATGTATCCACACTTGGCTTGAGGAGTGGACCCTCCTAGAATCAAGCATGCTTTGTGGAAGCCCTGTGGCTGGCTGTGAACAGTTGACTGTTCCTGGATCATGTGTTGGTCCGACAGTTCTGATGACTGTTCCTGGATCACGTGTTTTTCCGACAGTTCTGACATCTGTTCCTGGATCATGTGTTGGTCCAATAGAATAACTGGTCCTGAATCATGTGTTGGTCCGACGGCTCTTACTACTGTTTCAGGATCCTATATGGGTCCGACAGTTCTAACCGGTGGTCCTGGATCTTGTGTGGGTCCGACAACTTAGATGATTCAGTGGCTACATCTGATCATCTCTATCTATCTAAAAAAGTTGTATTCATGTTTGAGCTGAGTCAGTAACTTGTGTTTTCCTTATGATTGAGATGGATTACTAGATAACTTAGGTATATGTATGGGCATATAACTAAGTGGGGTTATCTGTTGATTTCATACTTTGTGGTTTATCTTTGTTGGATTTTGTGAGACCTTGAAGGTCTCAGGGTCCCTACTGAGTATCGTTATACTCAACCCTCTACAAGCTATGCCCGCACCTCATTGTGTTGGATTCAAATGACAGAAATTGCTGACTAAGGCTGAGTATCAGGACTGGATGGTACCCGGAGGTGGAACTTATGACGAGTCGGTACACAGAGGAGACTGACGTATGTGGAGTGCTGAGGATGCCATCTATACCTAATCTTCAGGTATGAACCCCGGAGGATGACCCAGTATCTGATTTTATTTTTCAGTTGTACTTGTTTTGTAGTTGTACTTGTACTTTCCTATTGAGCTTGTATTGCCAGCCCCGTTTACTTTCCATCACTTCTTTTGTATACAGTTTTACATAGTGTTTTACTTCGAGCTTATACTCTATTGTGTGTGATTATATTTTTTTAAAGTCAATGCCTTCAATGTTTTAGGGATTTATGAATTTGGTTCTAGTCGCCAACCCCTGGCCTATGGAAGGCGGGATTGGGGTAGTCACGACACAGGTCTCGAGGACGGGTCGTGACAAATTGGTATTAGAGGAGTCAGTTCTACCAGCGAACTTAGGACTCTGATATTTCTTTCTATGAAGCAATAGTGTTAAGAGTACCGAGTGTGGTTTTCAGTTTAGGGAGTCCAGTGTTGGTGTGGTGGACGACGTATCCATACACCAAGACCATGACTTCTGATTTCTAACTTAGTGCATGAAAACCCTGATTGCGTGTGTGTATTCAAGAGTTTTCTTTGTGATATCTTGAGTTAGCTCACTGGGTATAACTTCTGACCATGGAGCACCTGTATCTTTTCAGGATGACCCCCCACAGACAGCCATCCAGGGTTCCGAGAGTTGTATGAGATGATATCCCCTTGAGCGACGAGGCCGCGGTGCAGGGCCCTATCACAGCGGAGGCACCAATGGTACCACTTCATGTTGGTCCACCGATTCCCCCAGCCCCAACAGCAGATGATGCACGCCACCTGAGCACATTACACGAGTTCCAGCACCATAGGCTGCCCGGGTTCAGGGGTGAGACGGACTCGTAGGTAGTTGAGGATTGGATGGAGGCTATGGTGAGAGTCTTCAGACTAGTAGGGACACCAGCAGACTTCATGGTGATTCTTACTGCCAGCCTTCTATAGGAAGCATCAGGAAAATGGTGGAGCCTGATTCTCCAGGTGCATGACGAGGAGAAACTACTTTTGGAAGACTTCCAGGGCCTGTTTCGGGCATAGTTTTTCCAAGCCACGCTACGTGCAGAGCAGATACAAGAGCTACTGCATCTACAACAGGGTAGCGTGACGGTAGCGTAGTACTCAGTGAGGTTCACCAACCTCTCGTGCTACTCTATAGATATGGCACGAGACCCATTCTTCAGGGCCTGAACCTTCAAGCAGGGGATCAGGTGAGAGATCAGGGCCTCGATAATCTCCCTTAGCATCCCAACGTAGGCAGGAGTGTTAGAGAGCTCCCTCCTAGTGGTGAGTTTCCAGGAAGAGCAGTCTCTAGCAGTGAGACCCACCACTAGTCAACATGCATCGGAGTGTTCTACAACTAGCAGTAGACGGATGTCACAGAGGTACAAGAGGACCAGGCCATCTGGTGGGCGACCTCAAGACACAGCTTCAGTTGTACAGGGAACACGAGACAGAGCCAGTCATGCCAGGAGTGGGAAATGTTACTCTTGTAGCGGGCAGGGTCACATGGCTCGTGACTGCCTGACCCACCATACTGACGATCAACAGGTAGTTGAGGGACCTCCCAGGAAGAGGTAGAGGTTCGATCAAGGTGGTATGCAGGGAGGAGGTAGACGTGGTAGAGGAGTTGGACGTGCAGCTGGCAGTGGACGACGTTATGAGGTGTTACCACCACCACCACTAGGAGGTCCACCCCGACCACAAGGAGTAGGTGGACATGCGAGATCTCAGTTCCAGGTAGCTGAGGCTTACGATCACTATGCTCCGGAGATGATTCGAGGTATGATTTGTGTCTAATCCACCTTAACTGTAGTTCTTATAGACACAGGTGCTAGTAACTCTTTCATTGACACTGACCTCATTCGGAGCTCGAAGATTCCGACGGAGTCGTTGGATCGATCCTTATGGCTAGAGAATTCTATGGGAGCAGACTCAATAATTACACACTGGTTCCGGTAGTGTGAGCTTACTCTAGGTGGCAAGAGTTTCGGCTGGGATCTCCTTGTAGAGGTATCAAGGCCTTACGACATCATCTTGGGTATGGATTGGTTATCTACAGTGCATGCTCAGATTGACTGTATTAGGCACAAAGTGCAGTGTGTCCGCACGGATGGGACAAGGTTCACCTTCACCAGTGAGAAGGGAGCCTTTTCAGCACAGGAAAGACTTACTCGGAGGAGGGTGTAGCTGATCACTAATCAGTTGTCCTGCCTTACCCTTGGAGTAGTGGATGTTGAGAGTCCGAGATATCCTGTAGTGGTGGACCAGTATGTAGATGTTTTCCATGAAGATGTTCCAAGACTAACTCCTCGCAGAGAGGTGGAATTATTCATTGACATGTACCCCAGGAAGACACCGATATCTACACTAGCATATCGGATGGATACCACTGAGCTTCGCGAGCTGAGGGTATAGCTAGAGGACTTTCAGGGGACAACCCTGATTCTGTTCTCCAAGAAGGCGGACAGGAGCTTGAAGCTCTGTGTTGACTACTATCACCTGAACCAGGTGACCGTGAAGAACAAGTAGCCACTCTTGAGGATTAACGACCTCTTTGATCAGCTAAAGGGAGCTCAATGGTTCTCAAAGATAGACCTCAGATCAGGATATCACTAGCTCAGAGTTCAAGATGAGGATGTGCATAAGACGACCTTCAGGTGTCGATATGGCCACTACGAGTTCTTGGTTATTCCCTTCGGTGTAACCAATGCTCCAGAAGTGTTCATGGGACTCATTAACAGGATCTTCTAGTCATACCTTGATCGCTTTGTTGTAGTCTTCATCAACGACATTATGATCTACTCGACTACTGAGGAGGAACATGCCTACCATTTGTAGGTAGTACTGGACACACTCCGAGAGCACCTGCTTTATGGTAAGCTCTCAAAGTGACAGTTCTGGATCTGAGAGGTTCACTTTTTGGGTCACGTCATCTTGGAAGCTTGAGTTGTAGTGGATCCAGTGAATATTGAGGCGGTACTTTATTGGGAGCCACCCAGGAGTGTGACGGAGGTACAAAGTTTCCTTGGTTTGGATGGATACTACCGGAGGTTCGTACCAGACTTCTCCAGAGTTGCAGCTCCACTATCATCTTGACGAAGAAGGTTAAAACCTTTGTGTGGTAGGAGAGATTCGATTAGAGATTTTAGGAGCTGAGGCAGAGGATGACTAGTGCCCCCATCTTGAGGATTCCAGAGGAAGGCATAGGGTATATAGTTTACTGCAACGCATTAGGGACTGGACTCGGGTGTGTCCTAATGCAGGAGAAAGTTGTGATCGCGTATGGTTCTCGGCAGATGAGACATCAAGGGAAGAACTATGCTACCCATGACCTGAAGTTAGAAGCAGTGGTCTTCTCCTTGAATATGTGGAGACACTATCTTATGGGAGAGCGTTTTACCATATACTCAGATCACAAGAGTCTCAGGTATATCTTCTCTCAGAAGGACCTGAACCTGAGACAACGATGTTGGATTGAGTTCCTCTAGGACTATGAATTCGAGATATTCTATACTCCTAGGAAGGGGAACGTTGTTGCGGATGCGCTCAGTAGAAGATCTGGTATACAACTGCTAGGAGAGGCGACAAAGCAGCTGGCTGTTTTACAGATTTCTTATGTGGAATGATATGGAGCAGCTTTCTTTCAGTCTCTTATAGTCACTCGTCCACTTCCTCAGTGAGTTAAGGAGGCACAACATGGGGATGCTAACTACGAGACACGACGTTCTCAGATATCCATAGGGCAGGCACCTGATGGGTTTTCTGAAGGTGGGGATCACATCATCCTCTTTAGAGGACGTTCTATGGCACCAGTGTCACTTTAGGAGGAAGTGTTGAGGGAGTTCCACACATCCAATTTAGCAGTACATCCAGGAGTGGTGAAGATGTACCAGGACCTTCGATGACAACACCGGTGGCTAGGTATGAAGAAGGCAGTAGTGGAGTTTTTCTCTCGATGCCTCACTTGTTAGCAAGTGAAGGCAGAGCACCAGGTACCAGTAGGCTTGGTTCATCCTTTTGAGGTCCCAGAGTGGAATTGGGATGAGATATCCATGGAATTCGTGATGGGTCTTCAACAAACATCCAGGGGTCATGACTCTATTTGGGTGATCATCGGCCGACTGACCAAGTCGGACCCCTTCCCACCAATTAGAGAGAAGGGTTCAGCAGAGTAGGCGAGGTGGATTATTGCATGGATCTTCCACCTCAGTTGCACCGGGTTCATAACATCTTCCACGTATCTCAGCTGAGGAGATACGTGCACGACCCTTCCCACATCGTCGACCATGGAGAGATGGATGTTGATGATGGGATGACTTTTACGGAGGTTCCAGTGGAGATTGAGGATCGATAGGAGTGGGTCCTATGTGGGTGGTTTATACCTCTGGTACACGTTCATTGGCAGCATGGGAACCTCTAGGAGAGCACATGGGACTGGGGGGCTTATATGCGTGCTTAGTACCCCCATTTTTCCCTTAGTTTGAGTTGTAGCTTACGGGGACATAAAGACCTGAGGTGGGGAGAATGTAAAGACCCGTAATTTCCGTGGAAATATTTTTCATAAATACATGGGAATTTTACGAGTCCATCAAAATTAACGGTGCATGATTCCGAGGCCTAGTTTTCCCGAAATCAATTTCTGAAGTTTTGTTCAGGTACATTCAGTAAACGTACAAGCGGGTTTTTATAACTTTGGAATTGGTGCTCGGAATCGAAATCCGAGGGCACCGTTGAACTCATAGCGCCAATATTCTTTTAAGGATACTTTCACTACGACGACAGCGAGTCGAATATAGAATTTAGTTTTTGGGTTTTCTTAAAAAATAATAATAAAATAAAGTGTAACTACACTTCATTTTATTTTGAGCCGTCATGTATGTGTTTGGAGGTGAGAACCACTGGTAGTTGAAACCTCCATTTGGAAGTTGAAGGTGGGACCACCACACCTTAACCTCCCATGAGAGGTTATGGTGATGGGGCCCACCAAAACATAACCTCCCATGAGAGGTTACGGCGCGGGGACCACCTGAGACCTTGACCTCCCATTTGAATAAATGAGGTGGTGAACACACGGGGCTTAACCCCCTATTAATGGAGGAGAGGAAAACCTCCCAATTCCCCTCATTAATGAGGGGGGGGGGGGGGCTCTTGACCTCCCCATTAATCAATTGCGCCAATACGTGTGATTTAATTAAGGGGAGCCTCTTGACCTCCCCATTAATTAATTGCGGCATCACCATGAATTAATTAAGTGGAGCCTCTTAATTTATTTCTAAAATTTGAAATTTTTGTTCCAACAATATAATAGAAAACTTATATTATTTTTGGTTTGGTAATCCTCATTTGGTGGGAGCTTTGAGAGGAGAGCTTGGGAGAAAAGAAGTTCTCCCAAGGAAGAACGAAGAACGAAGAAGGATGGAAACGATCTTCCACGGACGTCTTCCTCAGACATCTTCCCCAGATACCTATCGATGTGGAGACATTTCTACAACCGTCATGCGAACTCAGAAGTGGAAGCGTGCAGCAGAGGTAACGAACGACAACTACATCTTCTTCCTGTGAGTTCACCGCCGACGCCCGACAATCCAAGTAGGGGTTTATTACATGTTGATATTCATTTTTCTTATCTCTTTGAATGATTGGAAAGGAATTTTTGCGGGTGAATTGTTGACCATATTCTTCTATTAATGCGCCTTTTGTTATCACCCCTAAACGAGGAGGGTGCAGGCCAACTAACATGGCCCGAATCCCTCCACCGATATCTTGTGATGTTTCTTGAGCATGGCAACGTAACAATGATGAGGCGACAGTGGCGACAATGACAAGGTCACGCAACCCGCAACCTCCGTGAACTGCACCGCCACTGCGGTTCCCCGCGTGCCCCGACTGAACCCGCGGCCTGCCTAGCACCCAACCCACCTACCCGCGGCCTCCTGACGCGCTACCTGGCACCCAGTCGGCCTCCTAGCGTGCTACCCGGTGCCCAGGATGCCTACCCGCGACCTCCCGGCGAGCTGCCCAGTGCCCAGCTGACATCCCGGCGTGTTTCTCGGCACCCAGCTGGCCTCCCGGCATGCTTCCCGACACCCAGGCCGCCTGCTTGCGGCCTCCCGGTGCGCTGCATGTGACCTCCCGGTGCGCTGCCCGCCCCTGACCGCTCCTACCGCGTGCTGCGCTTACGCCCCGCGGCCTGCCCTTGCGCCGCCGCACCTCGTGCCACCAGCCCGCATCCTACCCTCTCCCCGCCGGCCTGCCCACCAGCCTCTGGGCCTCCGACCTCCCGAGATGACCAGCGGCATCCCTCGTGGCGTCGCTAGTCGAACCAGCCCGGCCTCCCGGGCAGAGTCGTCGAGCCGCGCCCCTCGCTGCGCTGGCCGAACCGGCCCCGACCTTCGGGCCAAGCCACCTATGTGGCAACCTCCAGGCCGAACTGCCGTCACAGTCTGCTGGGCCGGGTTAGACCCAGCGGGTCTGACTGGGTCGGCCCAGACTGGGTGGGGCCGAGTTGGTCCGACCGAGTCAGACCGAGCCCATGCCCAATACCGACTCATACATTCTTTGGCCATATATTTGGCACCGGATGACCGTTTGACAAACTTTCAGTGGTGATGGTTTTCTTGGAATGTGACGGTCCATTTGAATATACCCCACTGGAGTTCGTGGTAATATTGAGATACGGTCAGGTTGGATTATACAAGAATCCAACCGGGCCCTTGGCACAAAAAACCTTATAACTCACAGACCAGGCGTCCGATTGTCGCGCCGTCTGTTGCGTTGAGTTTCTTATGGAAAGATGGTTCTTTTGGATACATCAACTTGGGACTTCATGGAAGTTGATGTATCCACACTTGGATGGAGGATATGACCCTACCGGAATCAAGCGTGCTTTGTGGAAACCTTGTGGCTAGCTGTGCACTATTGACTGTTCCTGGATAATGTGTTGGTCGGACAATTCTGATGACTATTCCTGGATTATGTATTGGTCCGACATTTTTGACTTTTATTCCTGGATCATGTGTTGGTCCAATAGAATAGCTGGTCCTGGATCATGTGTTGGTCTGACAGCTCTGACTACTGTTCCTAGATTCTTTGTGGTTCCGATAGTTCTAACCACTATTCCTAGATCCTGTGTGGGTCCGACAACATAGATGATTCAGTGGCTGCATCTGATCATCTCTATCTCTCTAAAAAAGTAGTATACCTATGTGAGTTGGGTCAGTAACTTGTGTTTTCCTCATGATTGAGGTGGATTACTAGATAACTTAGGTATATGTGTTGGCATATAACTAAGTGGGGTTATCTGTTGATTTAATACTTTTTGGTTTATCCTTGTTGGATTTTGTGAGACATTGAGGGTCTTAGGGTCCATACTGAGTATCGTTATACACACCCCTACATGGGCTATGCCCGCACCTCATTGTTTTAGATGCAGATGACGAACATCGCTAATTGAGGCTGAGTAGCAGGACTGGACGGTACCCGGAGGTGGACCTTACGATGAGTCGGTACACGGAGGATACTGGCAGATGTGGAGTGCTGAGGAGCCCATCTGTACCTACCCTTCAGGTAGGAACCCCAAAGGATAACCCAGTAGTTTCTTTTCTTTTTCAGTTGTACTTGTTTTTCAGTTGTATTTGTACCTTCCTGTTAGGCTTTAATTTCCAGACCCTTTTACTTTCCATCACTTCTTTTGTATATAGTTTTACTTAGTTTTTTTGGTTCTAGATTATACTCTATTGTGTGTGATTATATTTTATAAAGGCAATGCCTTCCCAGTTTTAGGGATTTACACCTTTGGTGCTAGTCGCTAGCCCCTGGACTATGGAATGCGGGCTTGGGGTAGTCACAACACGGGTCCCAAGGATGGTTCATGACACATACTATAAAAAATAAAAATAATAAGGGAAATTCATTGATTGAATTCTGGGTCATCAAATTCTCCCCTACTATAAAAATTTCATCCCTGAAATTTCCAAAGTGTCACTTCACAAAATGATTTGGTTAGTTCTTCATCATAAGCTGCCCAGGTTTCCACGTCACCTCTTCAATTATATGATTTTTCCAAAGTACCTTTACCATATGAGTCATCCAATTCCTCAAAACCTATTATTTAGTGTATAAAACCCTGATAGACTCTTCGTAGTAAGATAAGTTAGGTTCCAATTTTATACCTTCAGAAGTGAGTGGATGTGTTGGGTCCGGTATGTACTTTCTCAACAATGATATGTGGAACACATTGTGTTCTTTAGAAAGGATAAATGTCATCACAAAATAATAATCCATAGCTCCAAATCTCTCCAGAATTTGAAAAGGACCAATATAATAGGGGAACAATTTCCATTTCTTTTCAAATTTTATAACACCCTAAAATGGAGATACTTACAAGAAAATGTGATCTCCAACTTGAAATTCCAAATCATTCCCTTGATTATCAGAATAGTTGTTTTTCCTACTTTGAGATGCTTTGATATATGTTTGAATATTTTTTACCTTTATTGTTGTTTCCTCCACAATATTTGGTACTACAGGAATCCTTTCACCAACTTATTCCAAACATGTTGGTGTATGAAATCTCTTTCCATACAACACTTCATATGAAACCATTTGAATACTAGAATATAAGCTATTATTGTAGGAAAAATCTACCAAAGTTAAATACTGATCCCTTATACTTTGAAAATAAAGTGAGCATGATCTAAAAATGTCTTCTAATGTCTGGATCATCCTTTCTAACTTCCCATCAGTTTGATGGTGAAAATAAGTACTCAAATGAAGCTCAGTATCCAAATATGTTTAGAGCTTTTTCCAAAATTTTGATGTAAATCCTGGATCATGACCAGACACTATTGAGAGAGGGGATCCCTAAAGTCTTACAAATTTATTAATATTAATATATGCAAGGTGCTCTAGTAGAAAATCCTTTATTTTAGAGTGGAAATATTCAGATTTGGTAAGTCGATCAACAATCACCCATATTGCATCATTCCTTCTTAGAGTTCTTGGTAATCCAGTGACAAAGTCCACAATGATTTTATCCCATTTATATATAGGAATATGAAGAGGTTTCAAGACACCTCTAGGATGTTGTCTTTCAGGCTTCACCTATTGAAAAACTAAACATCTTGATATATAATCAGAAATTTACTGCTTCATATTATCTGACCAATAATGTTCCTTCAGATCTCTATACATCTTAGTGATACTAGGATGTATTGAGAAATTTGAGCTATGGGAATCATCTAGTAAATCCCTTTTTAGCTAATGAATAGAGGAAATACATAACCACCTAAAACATTTCATAATTCCATCATCACATATGCAGTCTAACAACTTCCCATCATTCACAACATTAATTTTCTTTTGAATATTCTCATCATCACACAAAGAAAATTTAATTCCCTCTAATAAAGATGGTTGGGCAACCAGTTGGAAAAGTAATGATGTTTCACCTTCATTTATAATTCCCATATCCATCTTTTCTAGATCCATGTACATAGGATCCCTTTCAATCCTCATTTTGTTTAGAACTCCATGATCCATCCTACTCAATGCATCAACTTCCTTATTTTCCTTCCCTTGGTGATAGTGTATTGAAAAATCAGAATCCTTGAGTAATTCGAGCCATATCTTTTGCCTCATATTGAGTTCTTTCTATTAGAATATGTATTTAAAACTCTTCTGATCCATATGTATCTTACATCCTTCAACATATAGATAGTTTCTTCATATCATCAAAGACAATATTACAGTTTCTTTCTCAAGATCATGAGTTGGATAGTTCTGTTCATGATTTTTCAACTACTTTGATGTATAGGAAATAACTCTATAATTCTGAATAAGGACACAACCAAGTCCTTTCTTTGTTGTATTACTATACATAACAAATCCACCATTCCCTAATGGTAGAGTCAATATCGGAGCATTCACTATCCTTTTATTCAATTTTTTGAAACATTCTTCACATTCTTTTATACATAAAAAATTAACCCCTTTACGTGTAATCTTGGTTAACGGGTTAGATATTTTGGAAACTTTATGAACAAAACACATATAACAACCTCTTAAACCAAGAAAAACACATACTCTTGTTATGTTCATTGGTGTAGGACATTCCTAAACTACCTTTTTCCTTATTGGATCAACTAAGATTCCATAGAGAAAATTTTTCTAAGAAAATAATCATTTTGAAGATATAATTTACACTTGCTAAAATTACCATATAACTCATTTTTTATAAGAGTTTTATGAATAATGTAAAATATATTCTCCTGATCTTCATACCTTTTAGAGTATACTAAAATATCATCAATAAATACCACAACAAAGTCATCAAGATATTCCTTAAAAAATATATTCATTAGATCCATGAAAACAAAGGGTGCATTATTTATTCCAAAAGAAATTATTGTAAACTCATAATGCTCATACCTAGTTACAAATATTTTCTTTGGAATATCTTCCTTCCTCACATGAAACTGATGATATCCAGATTGCAGGTCAATCTTAAAAAAAATATTGTGATTTTTTGAAGTTGATCAAATAAATCATCAATCTGAAAAAGTGGATACTTGTTCTTTATCATAATAGTGTTGATATCCCTATAGTCAATGTACAATCTCATAGATCCATATTTATTCTTAAGAAAAAGAATAGGATCTCCCCATCGAGAAACACTAGGGAGAATAAACCCCTTACTAGTCAACCCCTCTAGTTGTTTCTTCAGATCCATTAATTCCTCTCTTTTCATTCTTTAAGGAATATTTTATATAGGCCTTTCAAAAAGAATTAAATCATTAAAAAAATCAATTTCCCACTTTATAGTATGTATAGGTAAATCCTATGAAAACACATCAATGTATTATTGAATAATAGGTACATCCTCAATTTGAACATTTCTTTCCTCACCCATTGATATTGCATTCTCTTCCTCTACAAGAATAGAATTTAGTAGTGACACTAGGGGTGGATCTAGATAAGAATCAGATGGATATGTTTATACTCTGAGATAAGGGACTCTATATAATTATAAAAAATTGTAACTTGATTCTTCTTACAGTAGATCTTCACATCATAATTGGAAATCAAATTCATAAAAAGCATTATATCAAAATCAATCATGGGTATGATGACAAGGACAACAATGAAATATCGTTTATGTGTCATAATGGGGAATGATCGACACATCTTTGTTGAAATGATACTTTCCTTATGTGTTTTTACTGAAAATTCCATTATTAAAACAAAACTAAAATGACTAATTTTATTGGAATACTGGGAAGATATAAAAAATTAGATGGCCCAAAATCAAATAAATCATTGGATAAGTTTGAGGAAATGATTATGGTACCTACCACCACATCATTAGGAACTTCAACCTTAGTAGTTGTGACCGTATAAGATTAGCCTTTCTCCCTTGGCATTCTTTGGGGAAAGTTTCCTTGGCACTTAGGACAATAATTTTCATAATGTCCCATATATTTACAATTGTAGCATGCAACATCGGATTGAAATACTTAGCCTTTATCCCTTGGCTTTCACTATGAACTATTTATAAATAATGGGATAAACTAAATTATGGTATGAATCATAATGTATAATTTATAACTAGTGAAATACATAACATTAATTGAAATACTATGCCTATATAATCTCATTATCATAATCATGATTTATTTGGGGACATATTTATAATTAAATTCTTCATAATGGTTTCTAAAGAAAATGTGAATTATCCTAAGAATATCCCCTAGGAGTTTCAAATCAGGTGCACAGTAAGGCCTATTTCTATGTACCAGGTTACCCTGAGTAAGGATCAAAACACCCTGTTGTAGTTATTACTCCTAGGTACATCTATGCCAAAATCGCACCCACTTGTAGTATCCATACATAGATGTATTCACTAAGAAGATCCACACAAACTATACCTTACCAAAATTCTAGTTTTTCCCTGTATTCTTATCCTCAAAATATATCTTTGGGTTTTATTTACAAATCTACATTTATTTTAAATACAGTTTTCATGTATTCTAATAAATTTCCCTTAATACCAACTATAATGAACCAAACGCTGGTTTCCAAGAGTCGGTGCCTTATTTTATTACATTGTTATATAATCATGGAAGTTATATGCCGATGGAAAAAATATTTTATTAGCATTGGAAAACCATATACATACGTAAGTTTAACATTACAACTTGAAAGTTAAAAACAATATATCAAATTCTTTTGAATTACACATAGAATCTTAGATTATCCCTAAAAGTCATGAATAATATATTTTATCACATCCTGAGGAAAAATAAAACATAAGGGGTGATATCAGTTTCTCAGTAAGGATATGTAATATAGAAGAAGCATAAGTAATAAGTCATGGTGAATAAAAAAAGTACTAATGCCATTAAAACATAAACTTGAGCATAATATAGAAGGAATAAAAGCTGAATATATAATTCCATAACATAAAAATGTATATTCTACTAGTCTAACAATCACATGGATTGTCGATTAATAGTTTCATAATGCGGTAATTCATAATTCCATACATCATAATCATGCCATCATGTCCTAGACCAAGACACCATACATAATGGGTAAAACCCAAGATAGTTTGTCTCATGAGACCTACCAATGCATAAAGGGGTGATAGTGGGCCCCACCCGTCACCTACTAAGTCCAATGCATTCCTAATATGAAAGGGGAGAAACATAATTAACATATACATTCATATTGAAACTAACATATGAAATGTAAATAACTTTCTCTAATCAGTAAACATAAACACTAACCATTCGAAGTAATGTGGGGAATGGAATCGAGATAAAACATCCAGAGTCAAACTAATAATAAGACATTCAATTAAATATGGAAGATGATATCAGAAAATATTAATCCCAATTAAACATAATAATGAACAAGATTGTTTAAATAGATGGAAATAATCTTATAAAATCATCAAGTAATACTCTATAGAAATACTCTTTGACATTGCAAAGAAGGGTTTTTTAGAAAAATATTTAAATAAACCCAAAAGTGAAATAATATAGTTTTTCATAATGAAATTAATAATTTTAGGAAAACAATGGTGTCTTAATACATATTATATAGTGCAATTGAAAATAGATAAGAATATGAGAAGTTCCCTTGAATCAGGCTTGTTTATAGGAAAGAATTTGAGAAAGATCCTTTTAAAACATTTAAATACCCCTAAAATAAAGAATTATTTTTATTGGTACATATATTTAAAACATTAAAATATAATTTTTGAGTAGTATATAAGAATAATTGAGAATTTAATTTGGGTTAATGTGGAAAAAGAGTAACTTGAATGAAATTGGAGGTTTGGGTAGAAACCCCTTACCTTATGTCCAAATTTGTTCTGTACATTACCTTAACATAATATGTAATAAAATTGAATCTATTAATTAATTAATTAATAACCTTATATAAATATATCTTATTCATTATAGTTTTATTAAGTTTATCTATGTCCTTATTGATAAGTTATAAGATTGAATTCCATCATTTCCGAGTGTTTGTTTCCTTGATTTCATGATTGGTTCACTTGATTTTTAGTAATGGAGTTCATGTAAAATGGGAATAATTATCCAGAATTGTAATTTCATGTTATTAATGAACAACCAGAATTTTCATTTTTGTTGTTTATTATTTTTTTCCATAACTGAGGATGAATCATTTGATAATATATTAATGATAACCATTTAGCTTCATTTTAGCGGGTTTCAATCACAATGAACTAGTTTTATTCTATTATTTAATATCATGTATATAAAATGGTTCTAAAACCTTAAATAATTTATAATACATATTTTATAGTTTTTTCAACCATAAAAATGTTGCAACGATCATCCCGGGATGAGAAATTTTAGAATGAAAGTTAACCATCCACGAAGGTTGTGAATCGACACCTCCCAGACGATGGTTTCATTTTTAAAATAAAAGAGAGAGAGTAAGGATATTGATGATGGATAATACATTAACATGACATTATTATAGTATATAGATGATATTGTAGTCATGATGATCATTTGTATAGAGGGGGAGAGGAGATAATAATAAAATAAAATATTTTGAAATGAAATTAAATAAAAGAGGAAGAGGTTTTACCTCTTGAA
The DNA here is from genome assembly GCA_963277665.1 of Viscum album. Lineage (NCBI taxonomy): Eukaryota > Viridiplantae > Streptophyta > Magnoliopsida > Santalales > Viscaceae > Viscum > Viscum album. Next base: position 1,834,501,629 of record OY728151.1, read on the forward strand.
TTAACCTCCATGAGAACCTCCTTAAGGGAAGGAGATTTGGTCTTATGGAAAGGAAAAGTGATCCTAGACATCTGGAGATACTAGGGAAAATGATTTTGGATGAAACTTGACAAGATTCAAGTCTTAGAGGGGTGAAGAGAAGAGGGGGAGGGGTGGTTTTTATAGTGGAGGAGAGGGGTGATTTCTCATTATTCTATTCATTATTTTATTATTTTGATCAAGACAACCAATAGTATTAATTCTAGGGAATAAATAAAGTAATATGTTCTTATGAGATTGAACCAAGGGTTATTATGTCGTACATGACCCCAAGAATAATGTATTTAGCTTATAATGTTTTTATATTTTAAATTATCATATTTTACTATTCACTAAAACTCAAGTATTTCAGAAAAATCTGACAAATTTACCCTAATCATTTTATGATGTGTATAATGAAAAAATTAACTAAATTTTATGAAAATAATTTTCTAATTATGTGACATTTAATTTTTATATAAAATCCTTATTTACTTGAAAAATACATATTTAAATTTAAAATGGATTTTATAACACCATAAAAAATTAACTAAAGTCTCATTAAATTATCCTAAAATCATAATAAAAAAATATTGATTTATGAATCCATTTTATGATAATGAATTTTCTTTTAAATAATTTTACTAATTATAATTATTTATAACATATAGAAATACCAAAACATAAATATTAATTTTTAAAATATTCACTTACTTTTATTATGATATAATTATATCATACCTTCACTTATAAGATAACTAAATTTCTTTTATACTTTCATGGGTGTGGTTACGATTTATTAGGTTGATTTACTATTCATAAGGTTTATATTACTATTCCAAATGGCAAGTTACTATTTCATTGGTATAGGTCCATTAACATCTAAAAATACCTCTTATTTATTTTATTATTCATTTATAAAGATTGTATTGTGTTTTATATGTGGTTTTATATGATTCATAGTATATAAAATGAACATAAGAAGGGAAATTAATTGATAGAATTTTGGGTCGTTACATTCTCCCATCCTATAAAACTTTCTTCCTCAAAATTTCCAAAATATCACCTCAAAAAAAAATTTGGTAAGTTCTTCATCATAAGAACCTCAAGATACCACGTTGCCTCTTCAATTTTATAAATTTTCCAAAGTACCTTTATGAGTAGAGTTTTGTAATACATAAACACCTATTTTTTAGTGTCCATAACCCGGATAGGCTCTTCACAGTAAGATAAGTTTGGTTCTAATGCAATACCTTCAGAAGTGTATACATGTGTTGGGTCTGACATGTAATTTCTCAATAATGATATGTGGAAAACATTGTGTACTTTAGAAATTCTAGGTAGAATCACCAACTTATAAGATACAACTCCAAACCTCCCTAGAATTTTAAAATGACCAATGTACCTTAGGATCAGTTTCCCTATATTTCCAAATATTATAACACTCTTCCACTGAGATACTTTCATGAAAACAAGATATCCTACTTGAAATTCCAAATCATTCCTTTGATTATGGACATAGATATTTTTCCTTCTTTAAGATTCTTTGATATGGGTTTGAATAGCCTTTACTTTCATTATTGTTTCCTACACAGGCTATGGTCCTAAAAGATTCCTTTTACCAACTTGGTCCCAACATGTTGGTGTATGGCATCTCTTTCCATACAACACTTCATATGGTGCCATTTGAATACTATAATGGAATATATTGTTGTAGGAAAACTCTGCAAAAGGTAAATACTGATCCCACATACCTTGAAAATCAAGTGAGAAAGATATGAACATTTCTTATAATGTCCTGATCATCCTTTGTAATTTCCCATCAGTTTGAGGGTGAGAAGGATTACCCAAATGAAGCTTAGTATCCAAATAATTTTAGAGAATTTTACAGAATTTAATTGTAAATCATGAATCACAATCAGAAACAATTTTATAGGTTCTCTATGAAGTCTTACAATTTTATTAATATAGATTTGTACAAGGAGATCTAGTGTAAAATCCTCCCTTATAGTGATGAAATGTGAAGATTTGTTAAGTCAATCAACAATCACCCATATTTCATCAATACTTCCTAAATTCTTGGTATTCTAGTGAAAAAATTAATATTTATTTCATCCCATTTCAATGTATAAATAGGAACAGGTTACAAGACACCTCTAGGATGATGTCTTTTAACCTTCACATATTGACATACTAAACATATTGATATATAATAAAAAATTTCCCACTTCATTATATCCCATCAGAAATGTTCATTCATATCTATATACAACTTACTGATACCAATGTGTATAGAGAAATACAAGCTATAGGCATCATCCTGTAACTCCCTTTTTTAGCTTGATTATAGAGGGAGCACATAACCTCCTCTCAAATTTCATAATTCCATCCTCAAACATGAAGTATGGAAACTTCCCACCATTCACAACATTAATTTTATTTTGAAGATTCTCACCATCACTCTAATAATTTTTAATTATTTCCCATAAATATGTTTGGGAAACCGATTGAAAAATGAATGATGTTTCACCTTCCTTGATAATTCTCATATCCATCTTTTCTATATCCATGTAAATACGATCCCTTTCAATCCTGATTTTGTTTAGAACTCCATGATCCTTCCTATTCAATGCATCAACTTCATTATTTTCCTTCACTATGTGATAGTGTATTGAAAAATCATAATCCTTGAGTATGTTGACCCATCTCCCTTTCCTCATGTTGATTTCATTCCATGAGAAGATATATTTCAAACTCATGTGATCTATATATATCTCACATAATTCACCATATAGATAGAATCTCCATATCTTAAAATAATATATTATAGCTACTAACTCAAGGTCATGAGTTGGATAGTTTGGTTCATGAGATTTTAACTTTCTTGATGCATATTTAATAACTCTATCACTCTGCATTAGGAAACAACCAATTACTTTCTTTGATTCATAACTATAAATAAAAAATACACCATTTCCTGCTGGTATAATCAACATTGGACCATTCACTCACCTTTTCTTCAATTATTGAAACATTATTTACATTATTTTTTCTATAAAAAATTAACCCCTTTATGTGTAAACTTGGTTAATGTGTTAGCTATTTGGGAAAAGTTCTCAACAAAATGTTGATAATAACCTACTAAACAAATAAAACTACGTATGATGAGAAATATTGGAAAACTAGTTCCCATTGGAGGAATGGTTTTAAACCCTCAAATAATAAATCAATCTTTCTCCTTAAATCATGCATTTAGCTCAAAACAAGCCTTTCTAGCCTTGTAAAGGTGGATTCATACTTGGAAACATTCTCATCCTCCTTCTACGTTAGTTTCAAGAATATCCTTTTCATATCTTCTCATTGTTCGTGTGGAAAATATTTTTCAAGGAAAAGTTCCTTAGAATACCTCTATTACATATTTTCAATATATTCCTCCTCCTATATACTTTGAATTATTGACACCCATTGACCCACATCTAATGATAGATGAGAAATTTCCATGAAAACCTTCTAACTTTAGTTTCTTCCCAACATGGGAAATATCTTCTATAGGGAACTTATCCACTACTCCACAACAAGTGAGTTTTTAGTCCCATTTAATGATGGAGGCTGTTGTCACATAAAGTATTATAACATTTATCCTACACCTTATGGTTCAATATTCTCTATAAAGGTATGGTTATTGTTCATAACCTGAGTCAGCTATCCTAGTATAGTTATAAGTGGCTCAGTACTAGTCGCTACACTAGAGGTAACATCATTATCTTGCATAATATGGAAATACCTACATGGGATACATGCATTCATTTGGTTTCCATTCCTTCCCCTAGGTGACATTTCTAAATAAGAGGATAAAATAAATTAGGATATGAATCATAATGTATAATGTCGAACTAGTAAAATATTTAACATAAATTGAAATCCTATGCATGCCTAATCTCATAATCATAAGAATGGTTTCTTTGGAGACATATTAACTATTAAATCCTTCATAATGGTTTTTAAGGAAAATTTGAATTATCCTAAGAAAATCCCCTAGGATTTTCAAACTAGGTGCAGAGTAAGGCTCGTTTTCATGTTCCAGGTTACCCTGAGTTAGGGTCAGAACACATTGTCAGAGTTGTTACTCTTAGGTACATCTATGATAGAACCACATACACTTGTAGTATCCAGATAAGGATTTATTTACTATGAATATTGAAATAAACTATACCTTACCAAAATTATACGATGTTCTTGTATTCTTATCCTCAAAGTCTATCTTAGGGTTTTGTTCCCTAATCTATGTTTTCTAAATCTATTATCCAAATATTCCACTAAACTTTCTCCAATACCAACTGTAATGACTGGGAACCCAGTTGCACATAGATGGTGCCTTATTTTATTACATTGGTATATAAACAAGGAAGTTTTATCCCGAAGGAACAAATAGGTTAGTTGCATTGGAAAACCTAATACAAACATAAGTTAAACATTACAACTTTAAAGGAAAAACAAAAAATCAACTTCTTTTGAATCCCACAGAAACTCCTATATTATCACTAAAAGTCATGAATAATATATTTCATCGCATCCTAGGGAAAAATAAAACATACAAAAGGGGTGATATTTGTTTCTCTGTTAGGGTATGTAATAAAACATACGAATAAGTAATAAAGCATGGTGAATAAATCAAAGTACTCATTACCTTAAAATAAAAACTTGAGCATAATATGGAAGGAATAAAAGATGAATAAATAATTCCATAACATAACCATGGATACTCTACCAGTTTAAGAATCACATGGACTATTAATAAATAGTTTCATTAAGAGGAAATTCATAATTCCATACATCATAATCATATTGTCAAGGCCTTGACCAAGACACCATATGTAACGCCCCGACCCCAGTTACCCAGAGTCGGTGCATTATTTTAATACATTGGCATGATTACAAGGAATCAAGTCCTGAAGGACTGATCAGTTTAGCAGTCTTGGAAAATAGATTACATACATGAATGTTACATTTCACTTTTAGACATACTAAACAATATAAATAATCTTTATGAATGCCATTATTCCCTTGGCTTAACCCTGCATATCAATCACAATACACTTCTTGGAATCCTGGGAAAAATAAAACATAGAAAGGGGTGAGCTCAAATGATCAGTAAGGGTAAGTAATACAGCAGAAACATTCATAAATAAACATAAACATTTATGGAAATTTATAACTAGAACAAAAGCCTTTTAAACATGAACTTCATCATAATATGGAAAAGATAAAAAATCAAATAATGCCATTTACTTACTCGCATGTATATTCTACTAGTCGAATAAACACATGTAATATCAATAACCACTTTCATAATGATGGAATGCATAATGCCAGACTATCATCACCACGTAGCCAAGGCCTCGTCCCAAGACTACAAATAAGATTTTTTCAAGGCCTCATGCCAAGACACTAGTTTGTCTCATGAGACCTATTGATGCATCGAGAAGCTATAGCGGGCTCCACCCATCATTTATTAAGTCCAATGCATTCCTCATATGAAGAGGTTTAAACATAACATAAACATTCGTATTAAAACTATTATACAAAAAGTCAATAATTTCTCCATAACCCATGAATGGTATAAAAATAACACATCCACAGTCAAACATATCACAAAACATTCAACACAATACGAAAGATTTGTATCATGATAAATCAACTTAAAAAGAAGTTTAAAATCCATTAAAGAATTTTGACATAGATGAAAATGATTTGTAAAACTCTTTGAGAGAAATACCCCATTTTTATGAAATTTTTTTAAAGTCACACAATTTAGAAAATAATTAATTTAAATACATTTTTTAATCAAAGTGTCCCATACCACTTTGAAAATTTTGAAAGGAATTAACATTTTAAAAACATTCATATCCATATAAATAAATCATTAAAAACCATTTTGAAGACATGGACATTAAAGAAAAAGATTTAGAAGAATAAATATTTAAAAAATTTGAAATGTTGTTTTAGTAAAAAGTCCCTTAAAATACTCCATTTTAAAACTCTTTCATAAAACATGGACATGGATGATAAAAATGTCCCTGTATATACTTACACATAAACAATCTCGGATAATAATGAGGTTGAGGAATTAACCCTTACCAATTTGGTAACTTATGAAACATACACCCCATGAAAGAGATATCATACAATGAATTTGTAAATACACATAAATTAAAGTGAGTTACATAAAGAATACAATTATGGCAGTACATACAGCACACAAAAGGTAATAGTGTCAATATAACATGAATCTCACGGGAATAAAGAGTGAGATGAAAACCCCTAACCATGTACTTTTCCTTAGCCGAGGGTAGGTTAAAATCCTTTATAATAGTAAAATCATTGTTATTAAATTATATAATAATCATATACATAAATATGATATCATATATGATCTTTTAATATTGCTTTGTTAATAATATTTTAGTATTATCGTCGTTTCGGGTGTTTACTGATTCATTTTCCTTTATATGCTTCGTTACGTAAGTCATGTTTGTTATGGATAGGTTGTATCTTATTCATATCCAGAATGATATAAAGTCCTTAAAAATTACTTTTAATCATCAAACAATAATTATTCTTGAATGGATATGATGGGGAAATGAATCTCATCGTGTTCGTGGAGACGGTAATCTGTACGTACACACAAATGCTACTTCCATTTCATTTTTCATTTTAAAAGGAATAAAAACCAAATGATACATAGGTATATAATTATTCTAGTATAATATAATATCTTATATGTGTTACTTAAGTTCATTAACACCATCCTTTATACGTTCCATGTATGGTATGAACAAATCATATCACTTTGAGGGGGCGGTAGTCCGCACTTCCTCAAATGAAATTATCGTATATATATACAACATGAAACGAATAATGGTATGATATAAAATGGAATTACAGAAGCTTATATATAAAATAAATATCATTAATATCATATTTAATTATAGTTCCATCATAATGGCTACCATGAGAGGTGGTAGGAGATAATTGAACAATCATCGCTTCGTGAGGCGTCTGGTTTCCATCCACAGAAACATTATGTTCTTCACCCATTAGATGGATGTGTGTGTAAGTGTAGTTATAATACTTCTAATAAAAATATCCTAGTATATATATGATACTGGTTTTGTTACAAAAGAAAATAATAAGAAGAGTTTAGGGGTTGGAGAAGTAAAATAAAAGAAACGAAGCTAAGAGAAATCGTTACCTTTAATTTGGGTAACTCCATTTGGTTTGAACCAAAAGGACTCTTAAAGTGCCTTCTGCCTAAGGTAAGGCTTCTACAATTAGTATAGGGATGTATGGAGCTTAATTGGGTAGATTTTGGACGATCCAAAAGGTTTGAGAGGTGTGAGGAATTGGTTAGAAGCGGTGTCCTTTTATAAGGGGGAGGAGGGGCTCTTTAGGAAAATCTAGAAATATTATTTTATAACAAATTCATATTTCTGTTACTAATCGCTCCAAAGTGTATTATTTAAACGTTAATGTGGGGATGGGTCAAAAAACACTCAACCAATAGAATTTAGACAGGTTTGGGTAATTATATTAACCTTATATTTTAGTTTTAACTCTTAGTTAATTAGTTTGACACTTACCATGTCACTTTGTATTTTTATATTATATAGTTAATAAAATTACTATATACCTCCAAGATACCCCCAAGTGGTCCATTAATGACACACCTATAATGATATAAGTCTCTTGTCCGAACCTTAGATTTTTAGGAATTGAATATCAATTAATAATATAATATTTTTTTAATAACTCAATTATGTCAATTTTGACACTACTCAATAATTGATTTTTGTTAAAGTCTTAACAACTTTATTAATTAGAAAAAATTAATTTAACCAATACTAACATGTCATATTAACCAATAAAATTATTTTATGTCATCAAAACATTGAAATTATATTATTTTAACATTTATAATATCAATTATTTGATTCTTTCATTAATAAGGAAAATACTGTATCATTTATGTGTCATATATATTTTTACTTTTTCAATGTCTAAAAATTATAAATAAAATACCATTATGTAGGAAATCTTTTTATATTTCTAATGAATATTTATAATCGAAAATATAACATATATAACTCGATGTAAAAATTGTTTTTCTAAAAGATATAAGCTTATGTCATTTTTGTATTCACTTTAAGTTAATTAATATAAAGTGTCCCTATCACCTACAAGTGGCTCCATGGGGTCCCAAAATCAACCCAAAGATTCCCATGGTCGGACATGTATACACCAATAAGGTTAGGACACGTTTTAGGGTAATTTATTATTATTACAATGTTATTTTTTAACCCTTATTTACCGAATTTACCCTTTAACCATGGTAAATAAAATATTTACCGAAGTAATTATTCAAAATGTATAAAAATAAAATTTACCTATTTAAACAATTTGTACATCCTTATTAGAAATATGGAATCCATTTTTCAAAATTCAAAACACAGAAGTGGCAGAAATTAATTTAAAATTAATTCCCGCTGTCAAAACAAAAAGCGTGTTTTTAAGATATAATAACTATCAAAAGATTGATACTTGTTTATGTACGGTTTAATTGTGAAATTATGTACAATGCCCAAAATTGTATTAAATGGTAAAAATATATTCTAAATATACTTTAAAACCACACAAATTCATAATTTATCACTATTAATTATTTTGATTAAAAAAGTTGTTTTTAATTAAAATTTATTAATTTTCATTATTCATCAAAATATAACAGTTATCCGAAAAGTACCAAAATTTCACCCTAGAATAAATTCGATATTCCAAATCCAAAAATAAAGTCCATTTTGAGAGATAAAATTTATTAAATTTCAAAAAGTAGGTATTACTATTCATAACAGCTAGTTTGATTGGTTGTAGTGTATGTTAGAACTCGAAGTTGCATACAACACACGCTACTGTATTATTCAAAGAGAAGAATACTGTGGAAGCATGGGGTGTTAAATTGTAAATTTTTTATGTCCCCATTCTAAATTATAAATTTATTTAGTCAAATTGAATATATAAAAGTTTAAAATATTGGATTTAAAAGGGTTCACTATTAAAAGTTAGTAAAAGTGCATTTTTGAAAATTACTTATTTTGTATGGAAAAATGAATTTGTTCTTACATTATGTCTAATAATATGGATTCTAAAGTTATAAGGATTATATAATGTTCAAAATTTAGTTAATACTATTCATAACCTCTTTTTAACGGCTTGTTTGGTAAGTCATGGTGCGCTTGAACTCGGTGTTGCGTGTAGTGCAAGTTATTGAATTATTTTGAAGAAGTGACACACTATGAAATCTTGGGGTGTCAAACCATACATAATGGGTAAAAAACCAAGCTTGTTTGTCTCATGAGACCTACCGATTCATAGAGGGGATATAGTGGGACCCACTTATAACTTACTAATTCCAATGCATTCCTCATATTAAAGGGTAGAAACATAATTGATACAAAAATTAATATTGAAACTAACAAATTAAATGTAAATAACATTCCCCAATCAGTAAACATAAATACTAAAAATTTAGAGTAATATGGTGAATGATATAAATATAGCACACCCATAGTCAAAATAATAAAAAACCATGAAATAAAATATGGTATATGATATTGAATTTTTTTAATCCCAATTAAACAAAATAATCTACAAGGGTGTTAAAATATATGGAAATATTCTTATAAGGTCATCGTGTAATACTTGAGAGAAATACTCTTTTACATTACAAAGAAGGGTTATTTTATAAAAATATTTGTTTAATTATATAAGTTAACTAATATAATTTTTTCATAATAAAATTATTTATTCTAGAAAAATAATTGTTTTTAAAATAGATTATGGAGTGCACTTGAAAATAGTTAAGAATTCAGAAGTTCCCTTGAATCGAGCTTGTTTAAAAGAAAGAATTTGAGAAGAATCCTTTTAAGGCTTGTAAATAACCATAAAATAAAGAATGATTAGGATTGGTACATATATAAAAAACATTCACACATAAATTATGAGAAGTATATAAGAATAATTAATAATTTCATTGGGGTAAAGAGGGAAAAGAGAAACCCGAAAGAAATTAGAGGTTCGAGTAGAAAAATCTTACCTTATGTCTAAATTCATGGATAATAAAATTAAATCCATTAATTAATTAATTCAGAATATTATATAAATATATTTGATTCATTGTGGTTTGTTTAAGATCATTTATTTCCTCATTGATAAGTTTTAAGACTGAATTTCATCATTTCAGAGTGTTCGTTTCCTTGATTTCATGATTGGTTCGCTACATTATAAGTAATGAAGTTCTTTTAAAATGGGTATAATTATCCAGAATTTTAATTTCATGTTATTAATGAACAACTAGAAGTGTAATTGGTTTTATTTATTATTTTTTTTTCTTAAATTATTATGAATCATTAGATAACATATTAATGATAAGCATTTAGTTTAATTTTAGTGTTTTTTCAATCAGAACGAACTAATTTTATTCTATTATTTAATATCATATATATAAAATGGTTCCAAAACATTACATAATATATAATAAATATTTTATAATATGTTTCAACCATAAAAATGGTATCATGACCATCCTTGATGGAGAAATTTAAGAATGAAAGTTCGTCGTCCATGAAGGTCGTAAATCGACACCTCTTGGACGATGATTTCATTTTCAAAATTAAAGAGAGAGAGTAAGGAGATTGATGATGGATAATAAATTAATAGGAAATCATTATAGTATATAGGTGATACTGGAGTAATCATGATCATTTGGTTAGAGGAGGCAAGGAGATAATAAAAAAATAAAATAATGTGAAATGAAATTAAATGAAATAGGAAGAGGATTACCTCTTGAATTAGCCTCCTTGAGAACCTCCTTAAGGGAGGGGGTTTTGGTATTTTGGAAAAACCAAGAGCTCCTAGACGTGGGGAGAGACTAGGGAAGAGTATTTGGGAGGAACTTTGACAAGTATCAAATCTTAGAGGAGTGAATAGAAGAGGGGGCGATGGGTGGGTTTTATAGTGGAGGAGAGGGGTGATTTCTCATTATTCTATTCATTAGTTTATTATTTTTTACAAGACAACCAATTGTATTCATTATCGTGAATAAATATATTAATAAGTTCATGTGAGTTCTAACCAATGGTGCTTATATTATCCATGACTCTAGTAATAGTGTATTTATCTTATAATGTATTTATACGATAAATTATCATATTTTACTATTCACTAAAAATTCATGTATTTCATAAAAAATCGAAAAAAATATCCCTTACAATTTTAAAGCATGTATAATTAAAAAATGAACTAAATTTTATGATAATAATTTTATAAATATGCGAAATTTAATTTTTAAATAAAATAATTATTTACTTGATATATTCAGATTTAAATTTAAATCTAATTCTATAAGACTTTAAAAAATTAACTAAGGTCTCATAAAATTATCCTAAAATAATAAGATAGTAAAATATTTATTTATGAATCCATTTTTTGAAAATTAATTTTCTTTTAAATAATTTTACTAATTATAAATATTTATAACTTATAAAAATACCAACACTTAAATATTAATTTTTAAAATATTCACTTACTTTTATTATGATATAATTATATCATACATTCACTTATAAGATACCTAACTTTTTTTGTACATTCATGGTTGTAATTACTATTTATTAGGTTGATTTACTATTTATAAGGTTCATATTACTATTCCTAAAGGCAAGTTACTATTTCATTGTTATAGGTCCCTTAACATCTAGAAATACCTCTTATTTAACTTATTCTTCATTTATAATGATTTTATTGTGTTCTATTTGTGGTTTTATATGATTCATACTATATAAAAGAAACATAATAAGGGAAATTCATTGATAGAATTTTTGGCCATTATAGATGCGCTGTAACCACCAAAACTATGACGTATTCAATCCATATTGTGCCACACAAAGATGTCGAAGTGGATAGGTGGAAAATCTACACCATGGTATACAACCGTAGATGTGTAATATATTTGAAGAAATACATATACAACTATATTATATGATATCCATTTAACATGAAATGGATGTAAAAAATTTATTCACAATTTGACAGAACAAAACAACTAACTAATTTTTATATTTTCATATAAAATTAATAATAAAATTAATGCTTATATAAAAAAAATAATGTTCAATACATATAATACATCTATAGATAGGTGAATATATATAAAAAACTTTTCACACTATGCCTCGATGTATGTACATAATGTCGAGACTGAATCTATATCATAAAAAAATTAATATATGATTTGTTCATACATTATATTAATAAATAAAAATACTAACTCAATTAAGTATGAAAACATACAAGGATCCATGGGGAAAACCCTTAATTTTTTTTGAATAACTTGTGTGATAACTCTATATACGATGCATTGAAAATGATCACATGACCACATATATTGTATTGTTTTGCCTCATGAAATATGGTGCTTCTCTAATCAACTTGTTGTACAAGGAAATATATATAGATATTCTAATATACATAATCCCCATATATATATAGTTATCTCATTTAGATACTCGAGGAATGATATGTACACCATGTGAAATTAATTAGTGGATTAGTTGACACACAATATTACTCTATGTAGTTTCATAATATATGAACATGTGCATTGGATAAGTATCAACTGCTATACACCATTGAGAATCATTGAGAAGTGATTATCTAGCCATCAAATGTGTAATTAGCCATCCTGAAAGGAATACAGTTGAATGAGAACCACAATACTTAGTAATAGATGCACAACAACACACCAATCTCCTGACATTGCACATATAACCACCTGATCACAGATGGGTAGATGCAACATATATCCTACTTACACTAAAGTCACTATCATCTCTCCTCTAAAAGTTGGAAAATTTGTGTCTCTGGAAAACAAATGTAAACTAAAGCAATAATAAGATAATGATATGTAGACATGAATTCATAAATGGAGAATCCGTAAAATGTAGCACATAGGAGGTTTGGAATAATGGATTATAGAGGCGAATCATGGTGGAGTTGGTGTGATCGCCAGAAGTAAGATATCAAATTGGTCACCCCTCCAAGTCATGTAAGACATGAGACAACTGGAAAGATAATATTGAATCATTTATCCAAATGTATAATATTTTTATAAATGTTTTTAATATATTTATTGTGTAAAATAAATAAATCTTAGTAACATATTACTATGTGACCAACCAATTATGTCCCTCACATGAAAATAAGGCTTTAGAATCAATAATAAAAGCACATGATATTTTTATTTATAAAATAATTGAACTCGTTTCTTTCAAATATTGTGAAATTTACAATTAGAGTACAACATAAATCAATTTGATCGTTTTGATGATTTCCCAATATGTATAGGGAAACATGTGTTGGGTCATCCTTCCTATATACAGATGCCACATCACTATGATGGTGTCTAATTGATAGGCTAGTCCATTTCATTCCATATACGATTCCACTTACATAACCTTCTTGGTTGAGGCCAAGTAATGTTTGGTAGAAGAATAGGTTTGTTGATAGAGAGGTTGAATATTTGATATTCACCTAAAGTCATACATAGAGAATTGTATCTGTCAATGATTGTCTATAGAAAATAAACAAGGCAATGAATTGATCTCAAGATAAGCATGTATAAGAACACATTGCGATCAAATGTTCTCAAGGATACCATATTGCCGAAAAGTTAGCGAAATCACAATAATGTTACTCCAGTAAAAGTATAAGTGCACGACCACTGGTACTAAGGATCATGATACCCATTTACCTCAAATTCACTCCCACTATGGTCAAATTAACAAACGTGAAATGTGTTATCCTATAGAATACTATCAATATCACACTAAAAAAGGATCCCATGTCACATCCCTCTATGAAGACCCAATTCAGCCTAATTTAATGATACAAAATACCACTGTATAATAGTGGGTTTATTGAACTAAATCTAAAGATAAATTTTAAAGAAATATACTAATAATTATTCATGAAATTTATTTTTTTTATTTACTATATAATTTAATATTCCAAATTACCTGTGATGGGTATCTTCTTAATTCCATTAGATACTTCATTAATGAATTCCATGATGTTTGTTATATTGTGTCCATATATCCTCTCATCCCCATATGCTAATAGTCATTTGTTTTTTGGAATTTGAATAATGTAGTCATATAACTCCTAATTAACTTTGTGAATACCTTCAAAATTTTATTCCTTCCTCTATCATTGAGTATCATATGCTAAAAAAATTAAAACAAAAAAGAACACATATAACAACATGCTCTTTATTAAATGGATTTTTGAAAAACATATACATAAAAAGCTTATAGATTGCTTTCTTAGTATACTCATCCTTGTGCTTCATCCACAAATTTCTTGTAATATATATTATATTGTATTGATGATAATCATTGGATGGTCTCAATATAAAACGCTTAGAATGTATAATATCTCTAGTCACTTGATTCTGATGAGAAATTAAGAAAATTCCATCAACGTTTTTCATAAACCATGGGAGGATAGCCAGGAACCAACTACAATATGAGAAGATTACCTTCTAAACAATAATGAATGACTGTGATATAAGGGAATGATTTATATCTTATGTGGTAGAAATCAATAACATTCTGCAATACTTTCTATAGATTGATGTTACATCCACTTTAATACACTACCACTATCACAAAAATAGTTTTTCATAACACTACTCTTCAACAGTGCTAAAAAAGCACTGATAACAGTGTACCTTTATTAGTGCTAAAAAAGGCCTGATAAAGTGGTACTTTTAATAGCACTAAAAAAAGCACTGTTAAAAGTACACCTTTATCAGTTCTTTTTTTAGTAGCACTGATAAATGGTCATCTTGGTCAGTGATTTTTTTTACTAGCACTGATAAATGTTTTATTAAAAAAATATTTCATTAAAAATAATATATAAATATATAAATATATAAATATAAATATATTGATATAAATATAATATATATTTTTTAAATATGTTTTTGATAAGTATTAATAGACATTTACACTTAATATATAAGATATATAGTGAAAGTGGATTATAAAATATTTTTAAAAATATTATAAATTAATATTTTGTTAATTATAATTGAGTAACAATTATTTAATAACAATTTGAAGACACAAAAAATAAAAAAATTAAAAAAAGATCTAAAATAAGTTAAAAACATAACTCAAACTTCAAACAAACATAACTATTGATCTGGGTGTCTGTTTAATCTCTACATCATATCAAATCAAAGTCTGCAATGAGCTCTACGTGCTGGCGACAGTACCACAAAATGGAGAAAGGGAAGAGAATCATTTTATCAATTCTAAATAGAAAGCGTTTATTGGGGGGGGGGGTTTATAAGAACTAGCTAAAAGCACCGATAAATGTCTCCTTTATCAGTGCCAAGAAAAGTTTGTAATAATAATTTATATAAAATTATTATATTTATATTAAAAAATAACGTTTATTTGTATACATTAAATAAAAAATGCATGTTTATAATTAATATATATTTTTAATAATTTAAATAAATATATATATAATGTTTTTAAAAAAGTATTTCTATGATTATAATTATAAATATATATATATATATTTAAATAATTTTAAGATCATGATAAATTTTATTAAATAATAAATATATCTATTAGATTTTTTAGATTTTTTAGATTTTTTATATTTAATATATTTATTTTATTTATAATTAATATATATAAATACTTTTAAATATATATATTTATATTATAATTATTAAATATATATGTATTTCTAATGAATTTGGTAAATAAATATATTGACCATGCATGCATATATGTTATGATTCATCATGAATGTTCATTTATACATTACACCCTTCTTATTATTCATGTTATCCATTAATGGATCGTTTTTTATTTTGTATATTTTACTAGGAATATGATTAATTCATGTTACCTATATACACTATTATTTTCTCAAAAATACTTATAAAATTACATTAAATATATTTATTATATTGATAATTACTAACTTTTAATTATATATAAATATTTTTTAAATATATTTATTTGTAATTATAATTATAACTATATATATATATTTAAATAATTATAAAATTAAAATAGATACATATATTATAATTCTATAAATATAAATAAATAAATAAAAATAAAAATATATTTATATACAATTATTTAAAAATATATTTATTTATAGTTATAATTATAACTATAAATAAATATATATATGTAAATAATTAAAAAATATTAAAAATATATTTATTATTCTACTTTTATATTAATAAATATATAATTAAATAAATATATTTATAAATACATACAAATAGTTATTATTATAATTCATAATATATATAGAAATATTTAAATAATTAAAAAATTATAATAAATATATTAAATATATATATATATATATATACAAATATTTATAAATAAATAGAAATAGTTACAATTATAATTCTAAATAAAAGAAGATAGATTTGAATAATTAAAAAAATTATAATTAATATATTAACTATATATATTTATAAAATTATAAATATATTTGTTATTATTTTATAAATAAATATATTTATTTATAATTACAGCTATAAATAAATACTTTGTTATCATAATTTTTAATTACAAATAAATAAATATTTATTTATTTGTTATAAATATAAATAAATATATATTAATTTATAAAAAATATATTTATTATTTTCATAGATAATGCTATATATAATTAAATAAATATATTTATTAATATATATAAATACTGATAAATAAATATAAATATAAATATTTATTGTTATAAAAAATAGATATATTTAAATAATTATAAAATTATAATAAATATATTAATAAAATTGTAAATATTTGAAATATAAATTTTTTATAATTTTATAATTATTTAAATAAATAAATATATAAATAAATATATATATATTCATTTATAATTATAATTATATATAAATTTTTATTCATATAAATAATTATTAAATTAGAAGAACTATAGTTATATATATCTATAATCTTATAAATAAATATAATATATATATTTATTATATATATTTCTATGATTATAAATATAATAAGTATATTTATTTTAATTTTATAATTATTTAAATTATAATTTTACAAATAAAAATTTATTTATTTATTTATAGTTATAATTATAAATAAATAAATATTTATTTATCATATATATAATTTTTTAAATATATATAATAATATAAATAAATTATTATTGTTATACCTTTATCTACTCTTTTCATCCAGCACTCATAAAAGGTTCACCGGGTTTTATAAAGAAACCCTAACTTTCTCCTCCTTCCTCGCACCCCTCAGGCTCTCGCAGAAGTCGATCACCGCTGTCGCTACCACCACCACCACCACCTCCTCCTCTCCTGCCGGCTCCTTTGCCGCGAAACCACCTTCCCCGCATGCCTCTCCTCCACCATGCGACTCTCCTCCACTACATGACTCTCCTCCACCGCACGACTCTCCTCCGTCGTGCGACTCTCCTCCGTCACGCGACTCTCCTCTACCACACTCCTCTCTTCTGCCGGAGGACTCCTCCGTCACGCGCCTCTCCTTCGCCCCCGACTCCTCCACCTTCACTATTACCACCACCGCGAACCCAGCTTCCCCACACACCTATCCTCTGAAGTTCACCTCTCCTCTACTGGAGGACTCCCCCATCACACGCCTCTCCTCCACTGTAGGACTCCTCCTCGTGCGTCTCTCCACCGCTGCGAACACACCTCCGCTGCGCACTGAACCCCACCTCTTCATTGAGTTTACTCGTCTTTCTCATCTATTTTACATGTTATTATAGTTTTATATTAATGTTGATATTGTGAGTTGTATGGGCTAAATGCCCCACTAAAAATCAGGGTTGTTTGTCATCCTTGTTTGTCCATTAGTTAAAAAATATTATTTTGGATATGTGTGTTAAAATGGATTTCTAGCTTTAATGTTGTTTTAAGATGGAGTTACCATTTTTTGTGAATTATATATATTTTACAATTGGGAGTTTCATATTTGGTAATCCTGATAGAACCAATGTGATGGATTACTTTTTCTTCATAACAACTTTTATAAATAGGATTTTTCATAATTTCTTGACGAAACCTTTTAATTTGATTTGAATCTTGGTGTTTTAATAAAATCAATGGAATGGGTCACCCCAATATGAAATGGTTTTATAGAAATTGAAATAAATTAGTTTCACTGAAATTATAAAGTTCTAGATTTGTTTCATCCATACCTAAAAAGTTCAGGTTCTTTATCTTTTGTAATGGATTATAAAAATGTGGAATTTTATACACTTATAGATATGAAATTATTTTTGTAAAGTGGGATTTTCAGAGAATTTGGAATCTTATGTTGATTCATTAGGCATTCTAGTGCATTATTGATTTTAAAATATGAAATGTTTGATAGATATAGTATTGGAATTGATTCAAAGGTATTTAGATAGTGATTACTATGTTGCTGTTTGTGACTTTATCTTCTTGAGAAAGTGATGAGAGTTAAACATATTTGGTACACATGTGTAGTGAACTTTTTGGATCTCAAAATATTTACTAAGTAATGTTGGGTGTGATTAAATGAAATTTAGAAATTAGGTTTTGGGTATAATCAATGTTTATTCAAGTTTAATGTGTCTATGGAAAGGGATTTAATGTTAATATTGCATTACTATTTTTGGTTTCGTTGATGGGATAATAGTGTGGTAATGCCTTCTTAAGGATTTTAGAAAAGAGTCATATTCATAAGATTATTTTAAATTTTTTGGAATTAGATTGGAAAATAGATGAATTATATTTGGAGGTTCTATGATTAATGGACTTTAGTTCGTTTTTATGTTTTCAGTATGAATACTTAGTATGACGTGAATAGTGGCCATTGGGCCCCTGTGATTCATATGAGGAATTAACTTGGTTTTTTGGGATCTTCTGGAAAAGGGGTATTGTTTTTTATTTGGAAAACAATTGGATGGTCAACAATATTGGTGTTTGATGACTTTTGATAATTGTAAAACATAGGGTAGATGGAATTTAGGTGTTAATTACAAGACCTGAGACTATACTATAAAAAGGAAGCACTCCATTAATATAACTATTTCACAACGTACATTCTATATGGTATTAAATAGGCACCTCCAAATTCCATTGTTCATTTTGAGGTCTTTTTTACATAATGTTTTAGTTGATTGAGCCCTCAAAAGCCTATGTCATAATTTTTTATATAAATGTCTAAGTTAGGGAGACCATTTTTGAGTTGTTTTACACAATTTTGTATTATAAATATGTCACATAGTGTCATTTGTTATTAATTATTAGTTGAAATTGAAACAATAAGTTCTCCAATTGTGTCAACCCACCCTGATGAATACTTGTAAGATAGAAAATGTATCTTAGATTAAACATTATATGTTTTTTATATTATATATAATGTAAATATTTTTGAGTCATATTATTGTTCTATAAAGGAAATAATCACATTCCACTTAAACAAGAATGAATTATATGTCAACAAATCCAATTTAATGCCACTACCCATCCCCCGGGGCCCATGCTGGGACTACCCCAAGACCATCTTCCATAGGCTAGGGGTTGTCAACTTTCACTGAAGGTGTATTGACTAAAATTGGGAAGAAATTGCCTTTATAACCTGTAATACACACAACCAAAAACACAACAAGATACGAAATCAAGAAAACTGAATAGTAAACAAAGTGAGTACAATAAGTAAAAAGGGTCCAAAATACAAGCCCAACTGGAAAGTATAAGAAAAACTGAAAGGTACTAGTAAACTGAATTGATATTGTGTACACCTTCCAAGAATCCTACCTGAAGGGTAGGTACAGCTATCAAACGGTCGTCTCTACGGTATGAATCATCTAAGGTCCACCTCTAAGCTACCACTAGTCCTGGTACCCTCGTCCTCAGTCAGCGCTGTCCGTCATCTGCACAAAACACAATAAGGTGCGGGAAAAGCCCGTGTAGGGGTGAGTATAACGATACTCAGAAGGGACCCTGATACCCTAAAAGGTATCACAAAATCCACAAAGGATAAACCACAAAGCATGAGAACAAATGACAACCCTACTTAGGTATATGCCCATACATATACCTAAGTTATCAAGTAAAACCATCTCAATCATGAGGAAACACAGGGCCAAACTCATTATCCCCAAGCTCAACTGTTCCAAAAAGGAATTAATACCATAAAGGTAAGTACCATATAGGTATTACACACAGAATAATACCACCAAGGTATCATGATAAAGAAAAGTAACACACAAGTACGCCACACAGAAGAATACCACAAAGGTATCACTACGAAGGTAAAGTCCAAAAGGTACAGTCTCAGCTCACACCAGGTATAACTTAGGTACAGTAGTAGAGATGATTATATGTAAATACTGAATCATCTTACTCTATTAGAGGCAGACCCATAGAGAATCCTAAATCATCATCAGACCCACGGAGGATCAAAGTACATCGTAAGAACCACAAAAGATCCTAGTACGGCCTCAGACCCACGGGGGCCGCAGGGTGGCGCGGTGAAGCACAGGGGCCATAGGGAGGCGTGGGGGCTGCAGGGCGGTGCGGGGGCCACAGAGCAGTGGGGACGATGGTGTGGCTGGGGGCCATAGTACAGCGGTCCGCTGCGGTTCTCTTCCATCAGGCGGCGCGGTCGTGCCATCGCCTTCGTCACGGCCAGTGGTGTTCCGACCGTCATTTTCATGCCCCACTGGTGCCAATAATCACCTCTAGTTTCCGTTTTCCTCCATCGCAAATATTCATCAAAAACCACAAGGGTTTGCAGAGAGGTCGAGCCATGTTCTTTTGGCCCACACCCTTTACGTTAAAGCGGTAGCAAGTAGTTCAAAAACTTTTGAATCATGAAGAACAATCAAGAATGGGTAAGGGGGGTATTTAAAACATCAAACCCTACCTCAAAGGTTCATTGATGTGCCGCGAGATGAAAGCAGGTGAAGGCGAAGAGGGTGCCAATGATCATCGCCTCCGCATCACGCTTCCATAGTCGAGCTCATGCGTTTTCCTCTTTCTTGGCTCCAGGAACATTCTTTGATGGATATGGCGTTATTCATTTGGATGAGAAGTTATTCATTGGAGATGAGTTTCTCCAAGCTCTCCCAAGATTCTCCCTTTTTGAACAATTTCCCACCCGAAAAAATGAGAGGTGCCAACTTATTAAATTAAGTCTATTAATTTAATATACGTTGGCATAATTAATTGTTGGAACAATTAATGGTACCATGTTGGTATAATAAATTTGGAGGAAGTACATGGGTTAACTCTACATTAATGAGGGAGTTTAAGGGGTTTCTCCCATTAAGAGGGTTCGGGTGGTCCCCACCTTTAGGAATTCAAAATGGGGTTTTAGTTCTGGTGGTCCCCACCTCTTAACATTCGCATGGGAGGTTTAGTTCTGGTGGTGGCCACCTTTATAACATTCACATTGGAGTTTCAAATAAAAATAAAATGTTAAAATAATTTTATTTTTCTTTCTCCATGAAAAAAAGTGAAAAACTATCTTTCACCCTCGACCTACTACGGTCGAGGTGAAGGTCTCCTTAAGTGAATAGCGATGCAGTGAGTTCAACGGTGTCCTCAGATTTCAATTCTGAGCACCGGTTCAAAAGTTAAAAAAACCCACTCGTACATTTACTAAACATACCTTAAAAAAGTTCAGAAATTCATTCTGGGAACACTGGACCTCAGAATCATGTGCTGTCAATTTTCATGGACTTTTAAAATTCCCATATAATTAAAAAAAATTACTTGGAATTTCTGGGTCTTTACATTTAACCTTCAATTAATAGGATGATTTGGTGGCAATGTAGTGGATGGGTTGACTAAGTGGGAATGAGTAATATGAAATTAAAATCCTGATTAATAAAAAATAACTTAATCCATAATTTATATTATGAAATTTTGTTTTCTTATAGATTCAATGGTGTAAAGAATTTTTTTATAAAACACATTGTGTTTAAATGGTTCATTTTAAGGTTCTTACTTATGTGGATTTTAATATTCATTAAAATAAAGTATTTAAGCATAAATACGATTCTAAAAACACTAATCTCTCTTTATAATTATTATTTCATAAATATAAAATCATAAATTTTTAATGAATTGGAATGTGTGGGGATTATTTTGAATTTATTTTTCCTTTTGGGGTCTTCTATCACAATGAGATAATTATATAAAAATACACCATTGTGGGTAGGCATGTGAATGAATCGGACTTGAGAAGTGGAGTATTGGGAGCACTCTTGATCTAGTAGTTGGGGTTAAGCTTATATATTTTCTTAGGTGTATTTATAATGGAAGGAACCAATAGTGCTTCATGTGGGAGACATATACATTGTTCTTGGGGTGTACAACGAATTGATTTGGTGTGAGACAATGACCATTGGGATAATTTAGTGTTTTTAGTAAACTGGAACATGAGTGTTTCATGATTTTGAGTGTGTTCACTGACTATGGAACAAATCTGTTGGGTCTTTAGTGTTGTGGTGAAGAATAATTGATATAACTAGGAAATGGAAGCATAGATATGGGATATCCAATGGTGGGGAGCACAATATCAACTGATTATAGAAATTGTTATTATTACAACAACATTTGGAATAATGTGATGGAATTATACAACATTGATTGATTTGCGATAAATTGAGGTTTTTTCTATATATCTTTTATAAAGTGCCTCTCTTGGGATCTATGCCTTTGTGAAAATTCCTAAGCGGATCTTTTAAAATGATTCAAGTGTTTTGAAATGTTTCATAGATGGTTTTCGCTCATTTTAAATGATTGAGATTGTTGGTTTATAAAGTTTCCTTGAATGTTTTATCAGCTTTTTTTATTTTTGAACTGATAAAACATACCTTTATCAGCATTTTTTATCTAGCACTGATAAAAGTTTCATTGGGTTTTATAAATAATCCCCAACTTTCTCATCCTTCCTCACACCCCCATGCTATCGTGAACGCTGATCCCTACCACCACCACTGCCTCCTCCTCCTCATCCTCTCCAACTGAATCCTCCACTACTGTGAATCCCTCCACTTCAAACCCACCTTCACCGTGCACCTCTCCTCCACCACATGCCTCTCCTCCATTGAAGGAATCCTTCACCGCACACCTCTCCTATACTTTGAATCCCTCTGTCGCGCACCTATCTTCCATGGTGTGCCTCTCCTCTTCTGAAAATCCCTCTACCACACCAATCCTCTATTATCCTCTCCTCCTATAGAGGACTCATACACTGCGTGCCTCTCATTCTCTATGAACACACATCTACTGCATGTTGAATGACACCTCCGCGGTGAGTTTTTTCCTCTTTCTCATCCATTTCCTCTTGTACTTTCCCCATAATCCACTATTGGGTTGCGTTTTCAGTTGAGTTTCAGGTTTAGATTGTGTTTTTATAATCTTATGGTGTAGAATAGGTTGATCTATGTTTCTAGCGGTGCAGTTTTTACATGTGGGAATCCTACTTTTCCCTACAGTGCACAGACGAGTTGAAAAATTTGTTTAACGTAGGAATGCTCCTTAGTTTCTATTTGTTTGTGTATTAGGTGGGTGAGATATACTCTTGATTTCATACGGTTTATATTTGTGCCACACTAATCAAATATAAGAACTAGATTCTTCCTAATTGGAAGCTCTAAGAAGGCCTTAACCATGAATGTGGTATGGTTCCTTTTCTTAGATATTAATGAGAGATCTTTCTAATATCTTAATGAGAGATTGATGAAAACACCAATATTAACCATAAATGAGCTAGGTAATGAGTATGAATTATATTGTGATGTATCAGGAGTCAGGATTTGAAAAGTTCCAGTCCATGATGGTCGTGTGGTTGCTTATGTGTCCAGAAAGTTAAGAACACATAAGGGAAACTTCCTAAATCCATTCGTAGAGTTTGAAATAGTGGTTTTTTCCATGAGGTGTTATTAGAATACACTAAAAAAGGATTTTGAAATATATTTAATCACAAATTGAAATGAACTATTGATAGTGGAGAAGGTTTGAGTACCTATAGTCCTTTAAATTTGACTTAATGTATACCCTCAAGAAGAGGAACATTTTTTCAAATGTAATGTATTGGAAGGATCAAGATTAGGTAGTACATAATTCAAGCATCAAGTGGAAGATGGTTACCCACATTGAAGAGATGTGACTTTATGTTCAAAATTATCATTGTCAAGCGACACTTATGTTTTTATCTATCACTTATTCACTTCTAAATAGTATTACAGAAGTAAACTAAAGATTCATTCTATTTATTCATGAGATACATGATAAAAATTTTATAGAATTATATTTTATAAAATGTTGGTTTTTTATTCAAGTATCATTTGTAAAGTGCCTCTCTTTAGATTTTTGTCTTTGTGGAAATTCCTAAGTGGATATTTTAAAATTATTCAAGTGTTTTGTATTGTTTCTTAAAAAATTATACGTGTTCAACATACCTTTTTTGGTTTTAAGTACTTTTAAATCGATTTCAACACTTGGTAGGGACATGGGTAGCATGCCAAGTGTTTTTAAACTCATTTGATTGGATTTAAAAAAGGGATGTGAATGTTTTGAAAGTGTACATAATGAAGGATTCATTTTAACAAGGGGTGTGTGATGTTTTAATTGAAAACTTGTAAAATATAGAGGGGTTTTGTTCATTTTTAATGATTAATATTGTTGGGTCATGATGTTGCCTTAACTACTTTAAAAAAATGAATTGGGGTTTTGAGAAAGAGTGTATGAAACTAATTGGATTATTTTAAAAATGGAATATTATTTTAAATAGGAAATTGTGTAAATGGTTGGTTTTTAATGGGATTTCAATTATGTTTTGATAAATATTTTAAAAAGGAGACTTAAAGTCTAATTTTTTTTATCCTTGGTAAATTTTTATATCAACGTTTTTTGTATTTATTTTGTTAAATACTAATATAAAAAAATAAAATAGGATGGATATGAATAAATAATAGACGGATGCCAATCATTTGACAAAAGAGTATGAATATGGAGTGAAAGAGGTCGTCATATTTGCAAAAGAACATACATATTACCCTTCTTAAATCCATTTTCCATGTTTACGTTGTTTTTATTCAAGATAATTTAGTCCAAAGGTGTTGGAAGAACACTTTATCTATCACGGAATAGATCGAAGTTATAAATGTTTGAATACGCACTAGAGAAAAGTGAATGTAGCTAGTGGGTGGGATAACACTACATTTTATGGATCATATGATACGATTACAAGTGTGGACAATGAATTAGATTGTACCGAGGACGTGATTATGGATGCGAATGATGTTGAAGATCATATTGAGGAAATGATAAGGATAGTTGAAGATGAACTTTGTGATTTCCCAAAATTGTTTGAGCAGTTAAAATTATATGAAATGATGCCATTGTATGGTGGTTGTACTAAATATACATCATTTTCAGCCATACTGAAGCTGTATATGTTGAAAGTAGGCAATAGATGGTGTGAAACCAGTTTTATAGAATTACTTTCACTGTTGAATGTCATGTTACTAGAAGATTATAACCTCCCATTCCAAAAATGAAATGCTAAACGAATGTTATGCTTGATGGGTATGATCTCTAAAAGAATACACATATTCCTGAATGATTCTATATTGTTACATAAGGACCATAAAATCACTTAGATAATTTCCAAATTGTGGTGCTTCTCGTTACAAGATATATGAATCCAATCCTATGAAAGTTTTATGGAACATTCCAATCATTACAAGGATTTTGCGCCTATATGAAAGTGAGGATATTGTAGTGAAATTTATGTGGAATGCAGGTAGAGGAAATAAAGTTGATAAACTACATCACATGATAGAATCTCCTCATTGGAGTAAAATTGATCATGAGTATCCTGACTTTGTAAATGAACTAAGAAACCTTTGTCTTGTATTATCTACATATGGAGGGAATCCTTTTTGTTTTCAAAGTACCACTCATAGTACATGACCGATTATGTTGGTAAATTATAACTTTCCACTGTGGTTATACATGAAACAAAAACACATCATGTTATCTACTCTTATATAAGGACCAAAACAATTGGGTAATGATATTGATCTTTATTTGGATCCATTGATTGATGATTTGAAATTATTGTGGGATTTAGGAGTTACATTGTATGATGCTTACAGAAAGAAATATTTCACATTGAGAGCCATGTTTTATGGGATGATAAATGACATTCCTTCTTATGGAAATTTGTTTAGATATAGCATTAAAAGAACTCATGGGTCCCTCATCTACAAACAAGGTACATAGTTAATTAAGTTAAAAAATTCATCAAAACCCATGTTTCTAGGACATCACATATTTCTACCCTGACAACATAAGTACTGATATTAGACAACATCATTCGATAGAAGTTCATAAGAATTTACAACACCGTCTCCACTAACAGGTGATCAACTATTTGAGAAAGTAAAATATGTGGATACTTCTTTTGGTAAACCATTTTTGAAAAACATTATGAAAACCAATTGGATGAAGAGATCAATTTTTTTGAATTACCATAATGGAATTTTCTATATTTAAAACACTTTCTTGATGTAATGCATGTTGAATAAAATATATGTGATAGTGTCATCAACATGTTACTAAATGCACCCAAGAAAAGAAAGTATGGAATTAAGGCACAGTTGGACATGGTTGACATGAGAATATGAGAAGAGTTGGTGCCAGTGAAGGGTGAAAGATGAAATTTTCTTCCTCCAGCTGCTTACACACTTTCTAGGCAGGAGAAATATTAGTTTTTTTACTTCTTGAATGACATAAAGGTTCCATAGGGGTGTGTATCTAATTTCAATGACATCGTGTCAATGGCATATTTAAAGTTAAATGGTCTGAAATCACATGACTGCCATGTTTTTATGCAAGATATAATGCCTATAGCTTTACGTTGCATTTTTTCCAAGAATTTTTATCATACATCAACCAAACTCTATTTCTTATTACGATTTATATGTATCAATGTTATAGACCTGGTGAACTTTTTGAGTATGGAAAGATAAATTTCAATCATATTATGAGAATTAGAAATGTTCTTCCGACAAACATTCTTTGATATGATGGTTCATTTGATGGTTCACTTGGTGAGAGGGATTCAACTATGTGGTCCTGTATACTATATATATATTTACCCCATTGAACAATATATGAATATTTTGAAAAGGTATGTCAAAAATAAAATTTGGCCAGATGGTTGTATTTTAGAGATATATATTGTTGAGGAAGTCATTGAATTATGTACCGAGTACTTATCCAGTAGGGAAAGCATTGGTCTACCAAAATCACATCACACTAGGTGGGTTGCGGGTGAATGAATTTATAGAAGAGATGTTTTCACAATCAATATTATATATTGGGAGCAAACCCACCTTTATGTTATGGATAATAGTTTGGAGGTTTCCCCATACGTCGAAATGCACAAAGAAATTCTTATGCATTTGATCCATCATGGGATAAAATATGGATATCAAATACACATAATAAATAGTTTATATGATGGTTTTAGGACCATATTTTAAAGGAGTCAGATGGAAATCCAGATTTAATTTCAGAACGACTTCGATAGCTACCCAAAGGACCAATTTTGAATGTATTATCTTACAAAGGTTATGTAATTAATTGTTATATATTCTATACAAATAAGCATGATGAAGATGGTACCATGAAAAATAGTGGAGTTACACTCATTGATAAAGAGATGCATGTTTCTAGTACTAAGGATATACAAATTCATAAACCAACAATCTTAATCATTTAAAATGGGTGACATACCTCTTTGAAACATTTCAAAAGACTTGAATCATTTTAAAAGAGCCACTAAGGCATTTTCAGAATGATCCTTGGCTCACACCAAATTAATTAGTTGTACACTCGAAGAACAATGTATATGTCTCTCACATAAAGTAATATTGGTTCATTCCTTTATGAATAAACCTAATAAAATCTATAATCTTGAACCCATTACATAATAAAAAATTTCTCAAGTTTCATTCCTTTCACACAAATAATTCCCTTATGCCACTCATCACTAGGATAAACTATGTTGATTTCCCGATCCTTTTAAATACATTATGTCTCATGTAAAAATAATAAAAGAACTATGGTACTAAACTAATATATGGTATTATTTTCTATTGTCTATTTTCTAAAATCTTCAAAAAGACTTTATAAATGAAATTACAAAGACTAGTAACTCTAAAATTCTTAACTAAACTCATATTAGTAACCACTAGAATCAATGTGATGAGAGTATCATTATAAGTCTCAAGAGAATTATTACATCTCCAAAACTCATTCATGAGGTTAAAAACATCAAGTCACAAAATAGTATAGAACCTTTTAAATAAAATCTCATAAAGAAAATCTTGGTTTTGTACCTTTGTTGGATGTCAACCTAAATTTTACAACCACTTCATAACATTGAATATCAATAGTTAATAATTCATTCATATAATTTGTTAAAGTTGTAATAAAATAATAATTTATATATTTAGACAAAAAATTATGCTAAGAAGAAAATATGGTTTTATAATCACTTGAATTATATCATTTGTCACTTTGAGGGGATTCACCATAAAGTGCTTGCGGGCAGATGGATTCATTACATGCGTTGTTATGGTTACTTGAATAGGGTGTCTAGAAAGTGTCTCATGTAGCTTTGGAAAGGTAGGGCTAAAAAAAGATACATTTCCCTTATAAATCAATTTATCCCTTAATAAAAATATAAATATATTCCCCTATGATGTAGGATTGTCATCCAAACAACATAAATTTCATGTGGTGTGCTTAATCCATTTATGTCATACGTTTATCATTTATTGCTCATTTTCCTCTGTGGAAGGTATTTTCAAAACCATGATGTTACTGGAACTAGAAGGTAGAGACCTGATGTAGTTACTTAGTGGTACCTTTACTTCTATGTTATGGTTTATCGGGTTTGGGGATTTGTTTCAATTTAGGTATGTTCTATAGTTTCTTCCGCAATCTACAAGTTACGGGGGTTTAATTTTTGTATTGGGGGTTTAACATTATGATTGTTGAATTTTACCAAATACAACTAGTGGAATCAAATATTTTTCTTATTATACTATCAGTTACCAAAAAGTGGTATTAAATCTTGGTTATATAACATATGGTGATTAGTTTATCAAGAAACGATAGAAAGTATTGGTTTCAAGACTACCGGGTTTCCTCTAGAGACATTGTTTTCTAAGATTTAGTGGAATTGTACTAGTGAAAAAGTTGTGGTTCCATTAGAATGGGTAAGGTTTGGATTGATATTTAATGGTGGATGATTCAGACTTTGGGGGAAAATGGCCTTCCTACTCTTGGAGATTTCAAAAGTTACATTGATTTTGAATTAGTAAGAAGCGAGGTGTTCAGTAGAATGGGAAACCATGAGATGAAAGCATTTTTTTTAAAAGGTGTGTCTAAGAGAATATGGATCCAAGAGGGAAGAAGGACATTCCTCAATGATGCTGAGCATTAAAGGTGTATGGGTAGTAGAGGGAGGGATCAAGGAGTATGATTGGTCGAGGTTTTGGTGCAATAGTGGTTCTTGGCGAGAATGTATCAATGCCTAGAAAGTGAAGCATTTTGATCCATATCTAGGGAGAGCATATTGATTCTTAGTAAGTGTGGGGATGTAATTCCATATTAATAAGATTAGATCAATGTCTAGGAATTACATGTCCTAGGTCCCGCCTAAGTAATTGGGATTATTGTGATAAATGAAATGGAGGATATCAAAATCAATCATGAAGTCAATCACATAAAATCGGAATGATATAAAAAAACTATTCATCTCATCTCTAAACACCTGTCATTGAAACAACCTATTTTTACCCATGCATAACACATTTCAAAAGAAAATCAACCCAATTTATATAACTATCAAAATCCAAATATAATATAGTGAAAATGTCCCCAAATCAAAAAATATTTTTATAAAGTTCCAACTAGGACTTTGAGAATTCATTGATAACCAAAACATGAAATTATTTTTATGATTTTTCTAAATGATCCTTAAATATTTCACCAACTATAAACACATAATATTCTTTCTTAGAGACCAAACACAATTCAAAACATAATGAACAACTCCTTTAAATAATAAATGAATTAAATTCCAACATAAATATATCAAATATACATAATGGAGTTTCCAAAAATCATATAAGATGTAATTACATATTAATAAATCAAATTAATATATAATATTCATAAAAGGATAACAAAAGAACACCAAAGTTCAATAAAAATCAAATCCCCTTCAAAAATAGACATTTAATTAAGAAATAAAGTATAATTCTTAATTTATTACTTATAGAAAATGTTTCATTGTCATTAGGTGGCTTGAACAAATGTTTGAAAATATAAGTGTATTAAAAGAGCCTATAAGGAATTTAAAAAAACACTTAGAGTGAATTAGAAAGTGGTTCTTGTTGACCTCACATGTTTTGATAATCTCAATCATGTATTCATATGTGTTGAAAATCCCAATTATGTTTTCATTCTCTATGACATTTTTAAGTTTCATTGATCTATTCTTTAATTCTTTCAAATCTATGATCAAACCAATAATAATCTTTAAAATAGTCTTTGAAATATGTTAATCCTCATTTATCCATGTTCATACAAGTTATAAATTGATTCTAACCCAATCGGATGTGTTCTGCATAAAACAGATAAGTAATCTGCCTATAGCTACTGATAAAGAGCTACCGGTACCTAGTCTACCGATAGACTTAGTCTACCGACAGACAGAGTCACCGATAGACTTAATACAGAGCTACCGATGTGCTTATAAATGTAAGCTACTGACTTACAGACAGCTACCGATACAAACATAGAGCTACCGGTGTAAGTATAAATAGCTACCGATGGAATAAGAGTCACCGATGGACGAAGCTACCGATCCATCAGACTCACCGATCCATCAGACTCACCGATCCATCAGACTCACCGATCCATCAGACTCACCGATCCATCAGACGCACCGATCCAAGGACTCACCGATGCAAATGAGTCACCGATGCAAATGAGTCACCGATGCAAATGACTCACCGATCAGATGACAGACCGATGCTGATCTATCTGAGTCACCGATCATTACTCTAATGCTGATGACCTACCGATCACTTGAACAGTCATAAACAACTGTTTGAATTTCTTTTTCTTTATTTCCTATATTTAATCTATCTAACGGTCATATCATGTACATTTTAATGATTTGTCAAATGTCTGATAAAGGTTGTCAGATGTCAGGAACCCGTACCTCGTACCTGCTGAAAAGAAATCTTTCCTGTCCCCTATTTCACGTGACATAAATACAAGAAGACTCTGCTGAAGAGATTCGCAACGACAACACACACACAGAGACAAGGAAGACATACGACATACTCAAGAAGAGCTTTGTGCATACAAGAAGAACCAAGCAAGACAGAATCACATAGACAATCAAACATACTCAAGAAGAGCTCTGTGCATACAAGAAGAACACTGACGAACTTCAACTACTATGTTTTCACTGTCTGTGAACCTGGAGCATACGACACTCTGTTTCTCAAACAGAAATGAGAAGAGGACTCAGACTCACTTCTGGTCGAATCCAAAGGAGTCTAGAGCTACACTGAAATCACCAGAACCACTTCTAAACTCTACATCTCTTGTTCTGTGATTTATTATCATTCATTTCGAGCAGTGTGTGTTATCTGCTGTATCTAACACATACAATGTCTCCTGTACTCAAACTTAAGGATTTGTAAATCCTTACCAAACTCTTTCATTCTTTCTTTCCCACGAATAACAGTGGTAGAGGTCGTGTGTGACCTGGACAGCTGGTTGCTGTTGTACTGTTTCCCACGAAGAACAGTGGTAGAGGTCTTGGACCTGGACAGTTGTAAACTGTTGAACCCCGATCTAGGGTGTGGATCATTTTTATATAAAATTTTGAGAGGACTAAGTCTCGGCTTGATACTGAACCTCTTGGTTACATTGTTGTGCCATCTCTTTCAAAGTTTTATTCCGCTGCTAATCACTTTAAAACCAATACTGTTTTTAAAGTTACTTTGATAATTAAATTAGCAAGTGTTTATGTTAAGTGTAGATTAGTAAGTTAGTTTCAAAAGATAATCACACACTCCTGTTTTGATTAACTGGGAATTAATCAATCCCTTGAGAATCTGACAGAACCTCTACTTTAATATAAATTCACTATAGTTTAATTTATTATTTTATTTGGGGGTCTTTAAGACACTGTTTTTAAATACAGAAATTTTAATTGGTACTCAATTCACCCCCCTCTTGAGTAAATCGCTCCGACCAACACTTGGTATCATAGGATTGAAAATAATTTCTAACAGTACGTTGCTTTTGAACTGTGATTTTAGTTGTATTTTAAAGTTCTTAAAATTTCTGTTATATCTAAATTTTTATCTCTTTAAAATTTTCTCATCATGGACAATAGACTTGAGGGTGCTGCTACTAACCGGCCACCTTTCTTCAATGGAACTAATTATGCTAAGTGGAAACTGAAAATGAAAATTCATCTAGAAATCATAGGTTTTGATATTTGGACTTCTATTGAATCAGAATACAAAATTCCTACTACTGCTAGATCTACTTGGGATGAACCTATAAAGACTGCTTACAATAACAACTGTAAAGCTATGAATGCCTTGTACTATGCTCTAGGAGATGAAGAGTTTAATAGAATTTCTTCTTGTAAAACTGCATATGAAATTTGGGATACCTTAGCTGTTTCTCATGAAGGAACAACTAATGTTAAAGAAATGAGATTGAACACTTATACTATCAAGTATGATAATTTTAAAATGAAGCCTGATGAACCCATTTCTGACATGTATCTCAGGTTCAATGAAATTGTCAATACAATGATCCCGCTGGGAAAGGATGTCTCATCGAAGGAACAAATTATGAGAATTTTGAGATGTCTACCTGATAGATGGAGAGGCACATCTGTCTCAATCAGAGAATCATGTGACATTGCTGCTCTACCTGTCAAGGAACTAATTGGCAAGCTGATGATGTATGAAGAAGAGCTTAAAGTGAATAAAGAGGAAGAAAATGAACCTCCAAGAAAGTCTGTCGCTTTCAAATCTTCAACTTCAAAGAATAAGGACAAAGAAAAGCTTCAAGCTGTTGTTGAAAGTTCAAGCTGTGAAGACAGTGAAAGTGATTCTGACAGTGATGCTGAGATGGCTCACATTGCTAGAAGATTTAAGAAATTTTATAGGAAAAAGAAGTTCTTCAGAAAAACAAATTATAAGGGTAAGTATGATCACCATGGCAAATGGAAAAAGGATTGGAAGAAGAATGACAAATCAGATGATGTTGTCTGCTATGAGTGCAAGAGAAAAGGACACATTAAAGCCGACTGTCTAAAGCTGAAGTATAAAAATAAATATGAATATAAGGACAATAAGTTTAAGAAAGCCATGAAGGCTACTTGGAGTGCTTCAGAAGACAGCACAAGTGAAGCTGAATCTTCAGACTCTGAAAGGAATCGAGCCAACATGTGTTTTATGACAAACACTTCTCAGGTAACTGCTGAAACTCCTGCTTTAAATTATTATTACTCTGGAGATAATGCAGAATCTGACTTTGATTCTGGAACAATGTCTAAAAATGAATTGTTTGAGTACTGTGATATGCTGGAAGAGACATGTAATGAACTTAAGGATAAATACAAGTCATTAAAGAAATAGCATGCTCTCACCACTACAGTTAACACCGAACTTACTATTGAAAAAGAGAAAAATGCTCAACTGTTAAAAGAGAATACTGAACTGAAACTATCTAATGAGAAACTCAAGAAAGACTTAGAGAAGTTAACCAATGGCAAAAATACACTAACACAGATGCTAGGAAAGCAAATAGCACCTAAATATACTACTGGTATAGGATACCAACCTGGACAAAGGAAAATTTCCAAAACTAGATTCATTTCTAAATCTGGACAAAATGAAGGTAATTCTGGAACTTCATATGCTTCAACCAGTTATATACATAGCTATGGATCTAATAAAGTTTATCTTTCAAAGCATGTCAATTCTACAAATTATATGAGACCCATTAGACAAATATGGGTACCTAAATTGTTATTGGCTAACCTGTCTGGACCCAAGAAAATCTGGGTACCAAAATCATCTCCCATCTAAATCTGTTTTGTAGGGAACTTTCCTGAAGAGCTCCTGTAAAGAGACCTGGTATTTGGACAGTGGATGTTCAAGACATATGTCAGGAGACTTCTCTTGTTTTAAGAGTTTAATAAAAGTTGATAGAGGCTTTGTCACCTTTGGTGATAATTCAAAAGGAAAAATCATCGTCCTAGGCCAGATTGGTAACACTGATTCAATTCTGATCTCTAAAGTTTTATTTGTTTATAGCCTCAAATACAATTTATTAAGTATTTCTCAGTTATGTGATGATGGTTTTCATGTTAAATTTGAAAATTATTCTTGCAAAGTTTTTAATTCTAAGAATGTTTTGGTATTTTCTTCCTTAAGAAATGAAAATGTTTATGCTGTTAATCTGAATTCTTTAGCTAAGCAGAATATTACTTGTTTGAATGCTTTTCATAAAGAATCTTGGCTATGGCACAGAAGATTGGGACATTGCAACATTCTCTCACTTAGAAAACTTTCTAGGAAAAACCTAGTTAGAGACCTACCTAAATTAGAATTCCCAAATGATAGAGTGTGTAACCCCTGTCAAAAGGGAAAACAACACAAAGTTTCTTTTAAATCAAAGAAAGAAGTTTCGACTTCTCAACCACTTGAATTGGTTCACATGGATTTGTTTGGACCATCAAGAGTTTCTAGTTTAAATGGGAAGCACTATGTTTATGTTCTTGTAGATGACTTTTCTAGATATACTTGGGTATATTTTCTAGATCACAAAAGTGAAGCTTGTACTTCTTTTGTTAAATACTATAAATATGTAGAGAACCTTAGTGGACTTAAGATTAAAACTCTGAGGAGTGATCATGGTCGTGAGTTTGAAAATCAAGATTTTGAATCTTATTGCTCACACAATGGCTATACTCATAACTTATGTTCCCCTAGAACACCCCAACAGAATGGTGTAGTAGAAAGAAGAAACCGAACCCTTCAAGAAATTGCTAGAACCGTGCTCAATGAATATGATCTGCCTATTTATTTTTGGGCTGAAGCTGTAAATACAGCTTGTTATGTCATTAATAGAGTCTTAATTAGACCTGTTCTTAAGAAAACCCCTTATGAATTGTGGAACAATAGAAAGCCAAAGGTTAATTACTTTAAATTTTTTGGTTGAAAAGTATTTATTCTGAATACTAAAGTTAATCTGGATAAGTTTGCTTCCAAAAGTGATGAAGGAATTTTTCTGGGTTACTCTATTTCAAGTGAAGCCTATAGAGTATTCAATAAGAAAACCAAATGTGTGGAAGAATCTGTTCACATAAAATTTGATGAAACTGATCCACATGAGCCTAAGACCTCTTATGAGAATCTTGAAGAAGATTTGTCTATTCTGGACCTCAATGATAAATCTAAAGAACCTATTATAAAAGTATCCAGTTCTGGACTTTTTCCAGAATCTACTTCTGTTGAACCCGAACCTATAGATGAACCTGAAATTTCTAGTCCAACCTTTACCAGATCAACGAGGATTCAAAAGAATTATCCTTTAGAAGCTGTTGTTGGTAATCTTGATAGAGGAACACAAACTAGAGCTTCTCTAAGAAACCAGGTTGAACATCAAGCTTTTCTTTCACAGCTAGAACCCAAAAATATCAATGATGCTATCAATGATGAATTCTGGGTAATAGCTATGCAGGAAGAATTAAATCAGTTTGAAAGAAAAAAAGTCTGGGAATTAGTGTAAAGACCTAAGGACACTTTGACAATAGGCACAAAATGGGTTTTTAGAAATAAAGTAGATGAATCTGGAAATATAGTTAGAAACAAAGCTAGACTAGTTGCACAAGGATATAGTCAAGAAGAAGGTATAGACTATGAGGAAACTTTTGCACCTGCAGCTAGACTAGAAGCCATTAGGATCTTACTTGCATATGTTGCACATTTGGATTTCAAGTTATATCAAATGGATGTGAAAAGTGCATTTCTAAATGGTTTTATAATTGAAGATGTTTTTGTAGAACAACCACCTGGATTTACTAATCCCCATTTTCCAAATCAAGTTTTTAAACTTTCTAAAGCTGTGTATGGTTTAAAACAAGCTCCAAGAGCTTGGTATGATAGACTTAGCAATTTCCTTATCTCAGATGGTTTTACTAAAGGGATTGCTGACCCAACTCTTTTCATTAAAAGAATTTCTAAAGATGTTTTAGTTGTACAAATATATGTTGATGATATTATTTTTGGATCTTCTAAACACTCTTTATGCACTGATTTTTCAAAAAGTATGCAAAATGAATTTGAAATGAGCTTAATGGGAGAGCTTAAGTACTTTCTTGGATTTCATGTATTTCAAAATGAAAATGGTATTATTTTGAATCAAAGTAAGTATACAAAGGATCTTTTAAAACGTTTTGGTCTGGATAGTATCAAGGAAAGTGAAACTCCTATGAGTACTACCTGTAAATTGGATGCAGATGAAACTGGGAAACCATTTGATCAAACAAATTACAGAGGTATGATTGGTAGTTTACTTTATCTTACTGCTAGTCGACCTGATATTATGTTTAGTGTGTGTATGTGTGCTAGATTT
The DNA here is from genome assembly GCA_963277665.1 of Viscum album. Taxonomy (NCBI): domain Eukaryota; kingdom Viridiplantae; phylum Streptophyta; class Magnoliopsida; order Santalales; family Viscaceae; genus Viscum; species Viscum album. Next base: position 1,834,538,554 of record OY728151.1, read on the forward strand.
CAAGCTAATCCAAAAGAATCTCATTTGCTTGCTGTTAAAAGAATTTTTAAATATCTCAAACACACAGTTAACTTAGGTTTGTTTTACCCAAAAGGACAGTCCTTTGAGTTAATGAGTTATTCAGATGCTGACTTTGCTGGTTGTAAGTTAGATAGAAAAAGCACATCAGGAACATGTCATTTTCTGGGAAAATCTTTAGTTTCTTGGTATAGTAAGAAACAGAACTCAGTTGCATTATCTACTGCCGAAGCAGAATATATAGCTGCTGGTAGTTGCTGTGCACAAATTCTGTGGATGAAACACACTCTTCTGGACTATGGATATGTTTTTAAACATGTTTCAATCAACTGTGATAACACCAGTGCAATAAACATCTCTAAGAATCCTATATCTCACTCTAGAACCAAACACATAGATGTAAGACACCATTTCCTAAGAGATCACTATCAAAAAGGTGATATTTCTCTTGAATTTATTGGCATTGAACATCAATTGGCTGATATTTTCACTAAACCTTTAAGTTCGGATAGGCTAAGTTACATAAGACACGAATTGGGAATGTTTTCTCACTGATGTGAAATTCTCACTGATGTTGAAATTCTCACTGATGTTGAAATTCTCACCGATGTTGAAATGCTCACCGATGTGAAATGCTCACCGATGTGAAAATCCTCACTGATGTGAAAATTCTCACCGATGTGAAAATTCTCACCGATGTACAATTCTCACCGATTTGTTTTTCTCACCGATGATTAACTCACACCGATGCAATGTTTTTTAAAACATCTGTCTGCCGCCAAGAATATGAATCGTTTTATTTTATTTTATCTTACTTTGTTTTAGTCGTTTATTTGGAATTCCTAAATGATAAAACTATGTCTAAGCCACTTCTTACCTCACCGAGCTCAAAATCTCTCACCTTCGAACCTTAGCTCCCAAATCGGCCAAGAACCCTAAACCCGTGATGGCAAAAACTAAGCTTCCTATCGTCAGAGATGAAAGTGTAAAACCAAACGCTAAGAAGCAGAAGACACAGCATAAAGCCAGTGTTAGTGAAGTCAGAACTAGATCGGGAAGGCGACCAGTGAATCCTCACTTGCAGAATAGAGACATAGTAATCGAGAAGGAACTGTGCGTGGAATGGCTACTACCGAGCAAATCGTTAGTACTCGAGATTCTGGAGGACCAGAAATGGGTGGATTGTTTTTCGAATAACAATGGCCCATACTACCCGAAGTTGGTAAAACAGTTCTATGAGTTTGTAACCTTTGAGAAGTCTGAAAATGAGAATCGGGTAAGCTCTTTCTTAAATGGAAAAGAGATGTCTTTTTCTTCAGTAGAGTGGGCTGAGTGTTTGAAAGTACCACATGAAGGTGTCTCTGGGTATGTATCAAGGGCAATTCCACCTAGCAGTGACATCTTTGATTATGAAACCGCCTTAAAAGAACTGACTGGTAATGGGAATCAAAGGCAAGTGGTTGCTGCTGAAATGGATGGAGAGAATTGACTGCTTTTCAAGTTTGTTCAGCATGTGTTGATACCGAGGCGAGGAGATTTTGAAAATCTGAGATATCAAGATATCTATCTTCTTCATTTGCTAAGACATGGTGTAAAAATCAATCTGTGCAGATTGTTAATGCTTCAAATGGAAGACATGATTAGACCAAAGTCGAAGACTAATGCTTTGTTCTTTGCCAAGCTGATTTCAGTAATGATAAAAGTGAAAGGAATAGCTGAGTCTTAGGATGAGACAGTTGTAGTCAAGAACAATTTCTGCATCACCTCGACTGTTTGTAAGCACATGAAAATTAACTGGAACCCATGGAAGGGATAATGGGTCAGTGATGATCAGAAGATATATGATAGGTTTAATCCTGTGGATCATCCCTCAAGACCAAAGGATGAGAGAGATCCGAGTCTGGGACCTGATGAAGAGGAACCTGTTTATAGTGATGAAACAGACGAAGAAGAAGAAGAAGAAACTCCTATGGATGTTGGAGGAGATCCAGACTTTCCCCCAAGTCCTGTTGCAGAATTGGTTTATTCTAGGAAAGGAAAGGTAGAAGAAATTTTGTCTACTTATGAGGAAGACCAGTCTGTACCTCACCAAGAAGAAGAGGAAAAGGAGAATGTATCTGAATCGCCTGCTTCTGGTAGGTTAAGTATGAGTCCTTTGATTGGAAGCTCATCTATGCCTGCTGCTGAAGTAGAAAGAGATAATACAGAAGAAGCTGTACCTGTATCAGAAGATCTTCTAGATGCTGCACCTGTGGAACTTGTAGTAGAAGATTCTGATGAAGAGAATCCAGCACCGAATGCTGTTGTGATACATAAGAATGAACCCATTGAGGGGGAGCATCAATCTGTTCTTGGAAATGTTACAGTAGCTGTTGAGCTTGGAGACTGGGTAGAAGACCCAGGGTTTATAGTCTGTGGATTGGATTATCCGGATTCTGATAATGAGATGTCTGTGAATAGACTGAAGACCAATTATGATCTTGCTTCTGAGTTGTTTCCAGATGATGTGGTCAGATTTCATGATCTGAATAAGTTAAAAGAGGACCTCAAAACCAGTTTTGTGGAAGAAGTGAAGTTAATGGAAACCTCTCTTGCATCCTCAATTAATTCAATAATGACTGATTCTGTAGTTAGTTTGGCCTCAGCAAGAGGATCTGCTGCAGTTGTCACAAATGATTTTGTCTCTAAATCTGATCTTGAATCCATAAAGAATGAGCTGAAAGAATCATTCAGTGCATCAGTTGCTGAGATGAAGCAAAGCTTTTATGAAGAAATGAAAATGTTATAGAGATCCTTCGAGCTATCTCTGGCTTGTAATTTATCTTCTTTTGTGTCTGAGCTTATGGAAGAAGTGAAAGAGTGCCAGACTCAGTCTTCCAGAATTGAAGCAGATCTTGAAGCCTTACAGAAGTCTGTTACTGCTTTAGACTCTTATATGAGCTCCAAGTCTCAAGCTGACAAGGACCTAGCTTATGTGAAGAGTGTAGTAAGCCAGTTTGTCTCGGTGTTTGAAAGTTTCAAAACCTCAGTGAAGGATCATGTTCAATTACAAGACTCTCAAGTTCAAAGCCTAATCAGTGGTTTGTCTAAGAGTTTCAAAGAAACTGTTTCTTTCTCTCTTGGCCCTCTCACATCCAAACTTTTAGTTGATCTGAATTCAGTTCGAGAAATGTTGAAGGAGGAGATTGGTTCTATTTCAACCAGTGGCTCTGTGGACTCATCAGAGTTGAGCCAAGTGGTGCTTTCTACAAGAGATTCTGCCAGAGAAATAATGAAGATTGTTCAAGATTATATGAGAGAAGCCTCTTCCTCTCAGGAAGCCATAAAGAGCAAAGTGGACTACTACTTCACCAAAATTTTCACCAGGCATCAACTCGAACACCACTTCAAGCTGATGTTGGAAAACATGAAGCTACCACCAGTCACTCAAGCTTTCAGAGAAAAAGTGAGCAAGCTACGAGAACTGACTCCTGCCTTAGAGAAATTCATGGAAAACAAAGATGATTTCATCTCTACTATGGAAAGAGGAGGAGGAATTATTATGGATTTTAGAAATCTGTTGCTGCCCTTCTTGCATGTTGATGCCAAACCAGTCATCATACCTCCTGCTTTGCCTGCTTCTGCCTCAACTGCTTCCACAGTCCAGCTGACTCCTGCTCAAGCTATTCGAAGCCTCACACCAATGATCACCCAAAGATCTTCAGCCTACAGGCCTGACTCTGTGTCAGTGGCCCATCCTCCTTTGATCTTTTCTGGCATTCCAAAACCTTCACCTGCATCCTCACCACCCGAACCTTCTTCTAATCCCAAAGGAAAATCTCACGTGGAAGAGGTGGAATGATCCAGTGGCTAGGATTTTTGATAGGAATTCATTTGTAATCTGTTTTTGTACTTTTTGACTACTCTAATATAGCACTCCTTTTACTTCTCATGTTTTATTTGTCTCCTATATATGCTTTCCCACTTTTTGATTATCACAAAGGGGGAGAAATATTTTATGAGAGAATAAGGGGGAGAAATATTTTATGAGAGAATAAGGGGGAGAACAAAATGAGAGAATGAAAAATATTTTCAATGGAGAAAAATAAGGAATAAGGGGAGACACATTACCCTTCTTTTCAATTTTACCACTGATACCTTATGTCTATTTAGTACCTTATGATTGTTACCTCTGATAACTTATGTCTATATCATACTATTTCTATTATCTCTGATGCTGCTTTCAATGAGAAAATTGAACTCAATATTACACTCTTTACCATTATATTTTCACTATGTTAAATGCCCATATCATAAATTGTGATTATCAAAAAGGGGGAGATTGTTGACCTCACCTGTTTTGATAATCTCAATCATGTATTCATATGTGTTGAAAATCCCAATTATGTTTTCATTCTCTATGATATTTTTAAGTTTCATTGATCTATTCTTTAATTCTTTCAAATCTATGATCAAACCAATAATAATCTTTAAAATAGTCTTTGAAATATGTTAATCCTCATTTATCCATGTTCATACAAGTTATAAATTGATTCTAACCTAATCGGATGTGTTCTGCATAAAACAGATAAGTAATCTGCCTATAGCTACTGATAAAGAGCTACCGGTTCCTAGTCTACCGATAGACTTAGTCTACCGATAGACAGAGTCACCGATAGACTTAATACAGAGCTACCGATGTGCTTATAAATGTAAGCTACTGACTTACTGACAGCTACCGATACAAACATAGAGATACCGGTGTAAGTATAAATAGCTACCGATGGAATAAGAGTCACCGATGGACGAAGCTACCGATCCATCAGACTCACCGATCCATCAGACTCACCGATCCATCAGACTCACCGATCCATCAGACTCACCGATCCATCAGACTCACCGATCCATCAGACTCACCGATCCATCAGACTCACCGATCCATCAGATGCACCGATCCAAGGACTCACCGATGAAAATGAGTCATCGATGAAAATGAGTCACCGATGCAAATGACTCACCAATCAGATGACAGACCGATGCTGATCTATCTGAGTCACCGATCATTACTCTAATGCTGATGACCTACCGATCACTTGAACAGTCATAAACAACTGTTTGAATTTCTTTTTCTTTATTTCCTATATTTAATCTATCTAACGGTCATATCATGTACATTTTAATGATTTGTCAAATGTCTGATAAAGGTTGTCGGATGTCAGGAACCCGTACCTCGTACCTGCTGAAAAGAAATCTTTCCTGTCCCCTGTTGCAAGTGACATAAATACAAGAAGACTATGCTGAAGAGATTCGCAATGACAACACACACACAGAGACAAGGAAGACATACGACATACTCAAGAAGAGCTCTGTGCATACAAGAAGAACCAAGCAAGACAGAATCACATAGACAATCAAACATACTCAAGAAGAGCTCTGTGCATACAAGAAGAACACTGACGAACTTCAACTACTACGTTTTCACTGTCTGTGAACCTGGAGCATACGACACTCTGTTTCTCAAACAGAAACGAGAAGAGGACTCAGACTCACTTCTGGTCGAATCCAAAGGAGTCCAGAGCTACACTGAAATCACCAGAACCACTTCTAAACTCTACATCTCTTGTTCTGTGATTTATTATCATTCATTTCGAGAAGTGTGTGTTATCTGCTGTATCTAACACATACACTGTCTCCTGTACTCAAACTGAAGGATTTGTAAATCCTTACCAAACTCTTTCATTCTTTCTTTCCCACGAATAACAGTGGTAGAGGTCGTGTGTGACCTGGACAGCTGGTTGCTGTTGTACTGTTTCCCATGAAGAACTGTGGTAGAGGTCTTGGACCTGGACAGTTGTAAACTATTTAAACCCGATCCAGGGTGTGGATAATTTTTATATAAACTTTTGAGAGGACTAAGTCTCGGCTTGAGACTGAACCTCTTGGTTACATTGTTGTGCCATCTCTTTCAATGTTTTATTCCGCTGCTAATCACTTTAAAACCAATACTGTTTTTAAAGTTACTTTGATAATTAAATTAGCAGGTGGTTATGTTAAGTGTAGATTAGTAAGTTAGTTTCAAAAGATAATCACACACTCCTGTGTTGATTAACTGGGAATTAATCAATCCCTTGAGAATCTGACAGAAGCTCTACTTTAATATAAATTCACTACAGTTTAATTTATTATTTTATTTGGGGGTCTTTAAGACACTGTTTTTAAATACAGAAATTTTAATTGGTACTCAATTCACCCCCCTCTTGAGTAAATCGCTCCGACCAACAGTTCTAATAATATACAGATAAATGAACTTTGGGAAATCCATTTAAGTTTAATTGAATGTCACCATGAGAAGGAATCATTATATCATCATCAAAACTAGCATAATTCAACATTCTTTAGATGAATAAGGGGTTGAAAATACTCAAGCACTCAAATAATTTAAATTAAATAGAGTTTCATATAGATAACTACCTAAAAAAAGTTCAAATGATAAGAAACATTTGGGGAAGTGAAGAGAGTGTTGGTATCATGGACATCTTCTGATAAACCCAATAAATGATTGGAAAAAATTTAAAAACTTTATAAAAAGGTTTAAGAGGAAAAAATATGAGAAACCCATAAAATTGATCATTATAATACATTCATTCTTGGTATAACCTTTCCCATGTTCATATACATACACACATTCAGGTTATATGATCATGTTTCACTTGAGGACCACCAATTCTTTTTTCAAAAAACGAACCAACATGCAATTCATTTAGTGCGCAAACAAGGACCACCAATGACCATTATTTTTAACAGGGATTTTAGCCTATATAATTCACAACATCACCATCAAACAAAGAGAAAGAGGAGAAAACTCATTGTGGAGGTGTCATTCAGTGCATAGAGGAGGTAAGTTCATGATGGAGGAGAGGCGCACAGTGGAGGAGTCCTTCGATGGAGGAGAGGTGCCCGATAGAGGAGAGGCGTGTGGGGGAGTAGAGGCGCATGTCAGAGGTGTGGCACATGATGAAGGTGGGGGCGCGATTGAGGAGAGGTGCACGATGGTCTAGTTCGCGCATGACAGATGTGTGGCACACGATAAAGGAGAGGCGTATGACGGTCTGGTTTGCGGCGGAGGAAAGACACATGGACGAGGTGTGGGTTTCGGTAGAGGGGAGGTGGCAAGAGAGGAGGAGGAGGAAGGGGAGCAGGATTCATGGTGGTAGGGATCAGATTCTGCGAGAGCTTGAGGGGTGCGAGGAAGGAGGAGAATGTTAGGGTTTTTTATAAAACCCAGTGAACCTTTTATCAGTGCCAGCTAAAAAGCGCTGATAAAGGCTTATCTTTATCAGTGCAAAAGAAGTGCTGATAAAGGATGTCTTTATAAGCACAACAAATATAGTGCTTACAAAGGCATCTTTTATCAGTGCTTTTTTAGCGCAGCTAAAGATAGACCTTTATCAGTGCTAAAAAACACTGATAAAGATATAATGTTAATAATTTATTTCTATTATTATATATATTTATAAAATTATATACGTGATAAATATATATTTATATTTTTAAAATTATAATTTAAATAACTATAAAATTATAAGAAATATACTTATTATATTTAAAATCTTAGAAATATATATAATAAATATATTAATTATATATATTAATAATATTATAGATGTATATAACTAAATTTCCTTTAATTTTATAATTATTTATATGAATATATATTTATTTATAATTATAATTATAAATGAATATATATATATATATTTAAATTATTATAAAATTATAAAAAATTAATATTTCTGATATTTATAATTTTATTAATATTTATATTTAATATATTTACTATAATTTTATAATTATTTAAATATATTTGTATTTATTTATAACTATAATTTTTTTAATTTCTCAATATTTATATATATTTATTTAATTATATTTAACATTGTATATGAAAATAATAAATATATTTTTTATGAATTAATAATTATTTAAGTAAATATATATTTATTTATATTTATAACTAATAAATAAATATATATTTATTTGTAGTTAAATATTATAATAAATAAATTATTTATAGTTTTAATTATAATTATATATATAAAAATAATTATAAAATTATTACAAATATATTTATAATTTTATAAATATATATAGTTAATATATTTATTTTAATTTTTTTAATTATTTAAATATATCTACATTTATTTATAATTATATTTATAAATATTTGTATTTATTTATAGATATTTGCATATAAATATATATAACTAATATATTTATTAATTTTTTTTAATTATTTAAATATATCGATATTTATTTAGGAATTATAATTATATATTTTTTTATTTATTCATAAATATTTGTATATATTTATAAATAAATTTATTTAATTATATATTTATAACTTTATTAGTAGTATAATAAATATATTTATTATAACTTTATAATTTTTTACATATATATATATATATATATATTTATTTATAGTTATAATTATAACTACAATTATATATATCTATAATTTTTTTATATATATGAATATAAATATATATATATATTTATAAAATTATAATATATGTATTTATTGTAAATTTATAATTATTTAAATATATATATAGTTATAATTATATTTACAAATAAATATATTTAAAAAGTATTTATATATACTTAAAGTTTAAAAATTAAAAATATAATAAATATATTTATTTTTTAAATATATTTAATATAATTTTATATTTATTTAGAAGATAATGTAGTATATATATACATAACATGAATTAATCATATACACTTGGTAAAATATACATAATAAAAAACGGGTCATCAATGAATAACATGAATAATAAGAAAAGTGTAATGTATAAATGAACATTCATGATGATACATAACATATATGCACGTATGATCAATTTATCAATTGACCAAATTCTCTGGAAACACATATATATTTAATTATTATATTATACCTTTTTAAACGAATATATATATATATTTGAATTATTAAAAAAATATTATTTATAAACATGTGTTTTTTATTTAATATATACAAATGAACATTATTTTTGAATATAAATATAATAACTGTATATAAATTATAATTAAAAACTTTTATCAACGCTAAGAGTAACGCTGATAAATCTACCATTTATCAGCGTTAAAAAAGCGTTGATAATGGGTACAACTTAATTAGTGTTTTTTTGAGTGCTGATAAGGGGTAGATTTATCAGCACAGATAAAGACCCCCCAAAGGATCGAAATATAAATGTTGATTCTCAATTAACAAGAGGGGGGATTGTAAGTTTAAAAACATTCGTTTCTAACCTTAAGGAAAAACTATGTTTAACAAAGTTAAACAAGGTAAGTTCACAAAACCTCTTAGTTCTAAAAACATACTAGGTTCCAGAAATATGGTTCTAGAAATGAAACTTAAGGAATGTTCTAATGAAAAGATTCTACCTTAAAGAATATAGAATCTTATTTAACAGAGTATACAAAAGTACAAGAAAGTATATGAAAGTTATACTTTCTTCCTTTATCAAAATACAACGGAAATAAACTTGAAACAAAAAAAGTAACAAGTATGAAATATTTTAACCCAAAGAGTAGGGTATCCAACAACCTTGGATAAAGGTCTCTTGATTTATACTTTCAAGAAAGTCTGTCTTACCCACACATAGGTAAGCCCTCTATAGGAATATCAGAATCTGTCTTTCTATCCCCACAAGCCCTAAAACATCAAGGTAGTTAGCACCTCTGTCTTCCTATCCTTGGATGTCCTAGAACTTTAAGGTAGTAGATATCTCTTTCTTCCTATCCCCAAAATCTCTCAATTGTACACATCAACAATCTGAGTCACACAAAGAAATATGAACAATATGTTCAGTACACACAAAGCATGATAGTCTCTCTCTAGAAATTACTTCAACATCATGCAATATATAGAGTGATCACCATCATTGAGCTCGTTCAAATGAGATCCTATTTATAGGAACTTCTTCAATGGTTGGGTGCCCCCTCCAATGGTCATATTTTTCCTTGAATCTTGGAGGGAATTATAACCGTGTCACTCAAACAATGGTTAGTTAGAAATAGAATGCACGACATCGTTCCATAACTATAACATGGGTAAGCAAAATATGTTTGCTAAACCAAATTCATTTTTCGGAGTCTAAAGAAAAAAATAATGTTTGGAGTCTAGAAAATTGAACACTTGGGAACTAAAAATCATGGATATTCAGATTCTATTCTTCAATGAATTCAGAACCTGAATTCTATAGATTTCAGAGTTTGAATTTATATGAATTCAGAATATGAATTTGGAAGAATTCGAAGTATGAATTATGAGGAATTCAGAGTCCAAATTTTAGAGAATTCGGAGTCTGAATTTTAGATAATTCGGAGTCTGAAAACAGAATACTCTATAACCAAGGATTTATAATATTTCGATGTTTTAGATGTGAAATCGATTTTTAGAGTTTAGGAATAAAATGAGTTATTGTTAGAGAAACTATAAAATGAACAATGAAAACATAGGTAAGGATAAAATTTCCTTGGGGAAGGAAAATTTTCCTTGTTAAGATAATTTTTAGGGAAAATAAATTTTTCCTTAAGATAGGGTGTTTGTGATTTTCAAAACATGAAGGAATGGAAAAGTCATAAGGAAACCTTATTGACTCAACAATATCCCCCTTTTTGTAAAGCACAAACATCATTAGGAAAAAGAATATAATGCCATAGAAATTTTAGGGACATGAAAATAAAAACTTATCTCCCTTTACTTATGGATCATAGTGAATACAACTAACTCCCCTTTAGGTTTTGAAATCCCTAAGGATCGTATTTTTTTTTTCCTGAATGTGATTTTATATTTTCTTTTATACGAAAATTTTCTTTGATAAGAACATTCCCTTAGATGAACTCCCCTTACTTAGGGAAATCTCTTCTTTACATAGAATTCTATTTATCATTCCTTTCTCCCCCTTTGCGATTTTCAAAAAGGAAAAACTGGAATGAAAAAAAAATCGGTACATGAAATATTAGTACTAAAGAACGAAATATATAAAGAGAAACCAAAATTTAATTAAGATTGAAATAATTTGTACAAGGAAGAAAAATACAAAAAAAGAACGAAATGGGTAAAAAATTATCCTTCTTTATCCTTTGGCATTAGCTTCTTCCCAATAGTTTTCAGCTTCTTTATCTCCTTGTGATCTTCTTCCATATGCTTAAGCAGCTGCTCCTGATCTTAATTTTTCTTTTCTAAGGCTTTTATCTTTTCTTCTTGAGCCTTAAGAATATCTTCCTGAGCCTTTAAGAATTCCTCTTGCTTAACAAGCTTTTCCTCAAACTCTATTATGAGATCCCTTTCTCTCTACCAATTTCTAGCCACTGAATTATTTTTTCCATTCAAGTCTTTGACTTCTTGCTTCCGAGTTGTCTGTTCTAAATTCAGCTTTTCCTCAAAACTCTTAGTGAGATCCTTGATCTTCCCATAATCAATGTCAAAAGCATCCATTACATTTTCTTGAATCTCATCAAGGATTCTTAGATCATCGGTTGTCTTCCTTGACTAGCTTATAATCTTCTTGCTTGATCTTTTATGATCCTCATAACCAATGAGAAAATATTTAAAATCTGCCTCAAGTTTGAAAAACTTATCCATAAGCAATGAAACTGAATCTGATTTCTGATTAAACAAATGTCGAAGCAACTGACACCTCGAATATATACTTAGAAACAAAGGAATAGTACCAACCAACTTTTTCAAAGATTATACTACAAAATCAAGTCCAATAGAGTATGATTCTGAATCATAGTGTTTGGTTGGGGAGGAATCTTTTTCTATCTCATCATTTCCCTCTTCGACGAAGCACTAATGTCTTTCTTTTTCACCACAGATTTACTAGGTGTATCAACCAACACATGCTTTCCCTTATCATCTCTCTTAATGATCTCTTTTGCTTTGGAGGATTCATGCTTGCTATCTGATAACTGAAAAATCTGGTATTCCTTAATATTTTCTTTCTCTTTACCTGGCACAATATCGTCTGGCTAAATGAAATCACGGTTTCTACACTCTTCTTTAGATAGTTTATTAACTTATTCCTAATCCTTTTCATCCGTTCCTAGAATTGCAAGTTTTGAAGATTCAGCTTCAGATGTTCGGATTGATAGTTCTTGTGAAGGACTCTCCTTATCATTATAATCCTCTACTTTCCTTATCATGTATTCAGTATCACCACTTCCTTCTTCTTCATCTTCTTCTTCTTCCTCCTCAAGTATTTATTCTCCTTGATCTGGTTCTCGAATCATCAACTTCCTTCCTAGAGTCACATGAAGTGATTATTTCAAAAATTATTATAGTACATGGTATTGTTCAGAGGCTTTCTTCGCATCCCTGATAAGGGATTGAACAATTTTAACCTCTGACGTCTTCTTCTTCTGCTTATTTTCATTTTGTTTCATCTCAAGATCTTCAGCAACCTTCAACTTTAAGGATTTTTCCTCAGTAGGATCTAATCCAAAACTAGGCTCCCCTTCCTTCTTATTCTTCTTATCCTATCTCAACATAACAACTACTTCATCAGGATATGTCTTTTTCTTCTTTGGGTTCAGTGGTTCTGATTGAGTTTCCTTAGCCGCATGAATATTTCCTTTGACTTCAGGCTCCTTCATCTTCATCTTCCTTATACCCCTCCTAGAAGTTTCATCCACTTCCGATTTCTTTGATAAATCTTCAATTTATGATTCAGGTAGGTCATAAAACTCTTCGGACTCATTAGAGAAGTCAGCCTTCATCCTTCTCAAGGTATCATCACTCAATAACATTACCTTGTAATTTCTTGGCTTGGAACTACATGGTATTTTGAAAGGTTCTAAACAAAGAACTATGATTTTGTAAATAATGGTCAGATACATGATTATTTGAGACTTCAAATTTCCATTCTTGTTATTATAAATTGTAATCAAGATATACTTCATGAGATTTATCTTCCTGAGGTTTACCATAAAATCCAAGATATAGATATCACTTTTCTTCAGTGTATCCTTATCCCCATTTCTCAAAATAATAAATCCTTGAACCCACTATTCATGAATATGGAAATTTGTAGAGAGATGTAAAATCTTCGGAGTCTTTACTTATTTGAAGCCAAGTAACTCTAAAGACTTTTCTTGTTAAATGATCCTGCTAAATCTGGTAATTTATGGTTGCAAAATTCAGCTTCACGTTCATAAAGAACTCCAATCCAACTTTCCGCCTTTGCATAAGAAAGAGAATAAGTTTTTCCATTACTTTTTAATGAAAAATTGTCTCTTCCTCCTTCATTAAGGAAACTTACAGACTCATAGAATTCAATTAATAACTCCAGATAAACTGGATCATGTGCTTTCGGTTTTGATACACATAGGCTCTCCCAGCCATTCAAATTGATATTCTTTGAAATGATTGAATCATACTTAGCATAGAAATTAGGATTAACCAACCTTTCTATATATATCTACCACTCGGGGATTTCATTTTCTTAAGACATATATTTTTGAGGAGAAGCTTCTGTAGACATTCAGAACTGAGGAAAAACCTGAAGATTCAGAATGAACTTAAGTAGAGTAGTATGGATTCAGAATGCTAGTTCATTGAAGATCGATGTGGGATAAACATCGGGGGGGGGGGGGGGGGTACTTATATAGGTGTTTGGGATGATATTTTAACTTCCTTGATTGATCCAAATCTTGAAACACTTCTTGATCAGATCTGACGGTTGAGATGATAGCTGAAGAAAAAATTTGATAGGTTCCGATCTTTTGAGGTTTTTATGGTAAAAATTAGGATTTAAGGAAAAATGAATCTGAAATTTTTTTAAACAAGATAAAAATAACAGCATGTGGTGATTACGAAAATTTATGAAAGAAATCATACCTTCCAGATTACTAGGAAAATTATTCTTATATAACTTTAGGTTCTGGAAAATTTTAAGAAAATTTTGATCATAAAAAAAATTTAACTATGAAAAAATTTTGACTTAAAAAAAATGACTACTAAAAATTTTGACTACGAAAAAATTTTACTAACAAGAAAATGTACTCCCCCTATTAAAATGAGTCACTTATTATAATGAGATAAGTTTTAACAAGAAGTTAATATGGAATATTACCTTATATTTATCATTCCTAACTTCTATTTAAAGTATTCAAGTATATTGGAGGGTAAAGATTTTAAGAAAATATCAGCAAGTTTCTGTTGCATTCTGATAAATTGAATAATGATATCTCCTTTTTGTGTGTGATACCTAAGAAACTGATTCATAATATCTATGTGTTTCTCATGTGAGTGGTGTGTAGGGTTTTTAATTAGGTCAATGACACTAGTATTATCAAAAAATATTTTTGCTTTGGTAAAACACATGCCATAGTCTATGAGTGTGTGTTGTATCCACAATAATTGGGCACAACAACATCCAGTTGCTACATATTCAGCTTCAAAAGTTGAAAGCTCTACTAGGTTTTTCTTCTTGTATTCCCAAGAAACTAATGAATCTCTTATGAAATGACATGTTCCAAATGTACTTTTCCTATCCATTCTACATCCACAAAAGTCAGCATCCGAAACACGTTTTAAAATAAAATCATTTCTAGAAGTACACGAGAGTCCTAAATCCATGGTTCCATTTAAGTAGAGAAAAATTCTTTTCACTACCTTTAAATGAGATTCCTTAGGATTGGATTGATATCTTTAACATAAGAATACTAAGAACATTATGTTTGGACGACTAGGTGTCAAGTATAGTAAGCTTCCTATCATACCTCTAAATGATGATTGATCTACTGGTTTCCCAACTTCATCAAGATCAAGTGAATTTGAGGTTCCAATGGGAGTACTTATACTCTTAGTATTGTCAAATCCACACTTTTTAAAAAGATATTTAATATAATTATATTGGGATATATATGTTCATTCTAGTTTTTGATAAATTTGGAAACCTAGGAAAAATGTTAACTCACCCATCATACTCGTTTCAAACCCAGAGATCATTAGATCCGCAAAGGAATCAGTTAAATATTGCTGAGTTGAACCTAACATAATGTCATCAACATAAATTTGAACAATCAAAACATTTTTCTTATCTTTATTTATAAAAAGGGATCGATCATTACTTCCCTTAACGTAATTGATTTGTAACAAAAATCCTATAAGTCTATCATACCAGGCTCTATGGGCTTGTTTATGTCCATATAAAGCATTGGTAAGTTTAAAAACATGTTTAGGATTTTTTGTATCCTAAAAATTAGGAGGTAGTTAAACAAAAACTTCCTCTTGAACAAAACCATTAAGGAAGGCACATTTAACATCCATTTGAAAAAGTTGGAAATTATTGAATGCTGCAAAGGAGAGTAAAATATGAATAGATTCAAGTCTAGCTACTGGAGTATTGGTTTCATCATAGTCTATTCCTTCTTGTTGATTATATCCTTTAGCAACTAATCTGTCCTTATTTCTTACAATGATTCCATTTTCATCAAATTTATTTCTGAATACCCATTTTACTCCAATAACATAAGCTTCCATAGGACTTTCAACCAAGATATAGAATTTATTCCTTTCAAATTCATTTATCTCATATTGTATGGATTTAGTCCAATCAACATCACCAAAAGATTCATCAGTGCTTTTTTGGTTCTAATTAGGAAAGAGATTCTAGATGTTTTACTTCATTTTTTAAGGAACTTATAGTCCTTACAGGTTGATTTACATCACCAATGATACTTTCACTGGGATGATTCTTAAGAAACAACTGATTTGGGTTTTGTAAAACCTGTTCATCAACATATGGTAGGAAATATTCCAGGGTAAATTCTTCAGAAAAATTTTCTTGAAAATTTTACTTATCAGAAGGATCTTCTATTAATAGTTGAAAATCAGTTTTTGAAAACACATCTGAAGACGTAGGTTGAGGGTGGTTAAAAACAAATGTATCAGTTTCATCAAATTTAACATGTACTATTTCTTCAACAGTACAAGTGTTTTTATTGAAAACTCTATAAGACTTAGAATTTATGGAGTAGCCTAAGAAAATTCCTTCATCATATTTGGGTGTGAATTTATGTAGATTATCTTTATTATTCCAAATGAATACTTTGAAACAAAATACCTTGAATTAAGAAAGTCTAGGTTTTCTACCATTCTATAACTCATCGGGGGTTTTATTAAGAAAAGGTATAATCAAAACATTATTTATAGTATAACATGAAGTACATACATCATTAGCCCAAAATTTTTTAGCTATCGAATATTCACTTAACATGGTTCTAGTTATCCCTTGTAGAATTTGATTCCTTCTTTCAACTACACCATTATATTGAGGAGTTCTCGGTGTTGAGAAGTTATGAGTGATGCCTTTTCTGCTAAAAAAAGTTTAAAAATCAGAATTTTGAAATTATCCTCAATGATCACTATGAATAGTTACTAATGGAAGGTTTTTCTCATTTTTAACTTGGGATCTAAAAATTTTGAAATAAGAAAAGGCTTTAGATTTCTTTGCTAGTAAATAGACCCACATAAATCAAGTGTAATCAACTAAGACAAACACATTGTATTTGCCTCCATTTCTTCTAGTTTGTGTTGGACCAAAAAGATCCATATGCACCAACTAAAATGCATTATAAGTTGATACTTCACTAATTGATTTAAAGATTGATTTATGTTGCTATCCATATTGACAAGGATCACAAATTTTTTAAGAATAAAACCTATGATCCGGTAGATCCTTAACTATTATTTTGTTAGAGAGTTTACATAGGTTCCTAAGGTTACTGTGTCCTAAAATTCTATGCCATAACCAATATTGGTCTTCCATTGCACTAAGTCAAGGTAGGACTTGGCTCCTAATGTCTTATAAGTTTAGTGTGTAAAAATTCTCTTGCATATGGGAAGAAATAATAAATTCTTCCTTAAAATTGTGTACTAAGCACTTGTCATTCCTAAAATTCACAAGGTAACCTTCATCACATAATTGAATTATGCTAATGAGGTTGTGCCTAATACCTTTGACAAATAAAAATTTGGAATCAATATTTTTCTAAGAAGAACAATGTTACCTATACCAATAATTTTACCGAGAGCATTATCTCTAAAAGTTAATTTTCCTCCTTTCATCTTTATAATCTTTTCGAAGAAGTTTTTGTTTCTAGTCATATTTTAGGAACATACACAATCCATGTACCATGTATTGATGTTGGTAATTTCTTTATTTTTCTAAAAATAAGAGTGTTAGATTTTCGTAATAAAAAATCTCTTGGATCCAGAAATTTCCACAAGAAAAATTTTATATATCCACATTTTCTTATAAAAATAATCTTTATGAAAACCCAAAGACTAAGTTTTTTTAAAAGAATGTTTTTTTGGACAAATGTCCACCACACTAACATTTAGTGAAGAATGGAGTACTTTGAGGAAAAAAATAGTTATTACTAAAAACCGGTTTAACATTGGTATAACAAAAAATAGAATGATTCCTAAGAGGAAGAATTTGAGAATACATCTTATCAAAGTTTTCCTTACCTGAGTTAAAGTTTGACAAACACTTCCTCAAGGAAAATATTTCTGACTTTAGTTTAATAACCATGTTTTTATCCTAAAAAACATTAGTTTTAGAACTAGAATTAGTCTCTAAAATAGTTTTCTTAGAAATTACATTTTAAATATCCTTAGAAAGTTTATTCTTCTCAGAATTAACTTCCTCAAGGTTTTTGGAAATACTTTCAAAATCAAATGTTTTCTTATCAAGATCTTTAGAAAGATATGATACTTCTTTAGTTAAAAATAAAATTCTAGAATTTTCCTTATCATGATTTTTCTTGATTTTGTAATTTTCATTCATAATAAGTTTAGCAAACCGAGAAAATTCTTCATAAGTAGGTAATGTATTGTCTTCATCAGAATAAGATTCTTCATTCGAAGATTCATAGTATTTATCATCAGTATAATTTTCATTCAAAGATACATTAGTGATAGATTAATAATTGTGTATGTTTTCCATTAGACAATGATTTTCAATGGATAATATGGCCAGTAGACCAATATTCTTTTGAAAAAAAGATTCACACTCAGAGGATTCATCAGAAGATTCCCCACCACTGGCACTCCAGGTGTCATTTGATTTCAAAACTTTCTTTTCTTTAGCTTTGTATTACTTCTTAATATTCCTCTTAGAATGATTTTACTTTATATCATTTTTATTAAGTATAGGACAATCAATCCTCATATGCCATGATTTTTTTCATTCATAACAAGTGAATTTTGAGTATTTCTTGTATTTTCTTTCTTTCTTCTTATATCTATACTGATAGTCTTTCTTCCCAACTATCTTGTTCATCTTTCTAGTAAGATTAGCTAGCTCATTCTCAGAATGTTCACTTTCCCTAGATTCAGATAGAATAATGAATTTCTTAGAATTATACCTAGTAACCCTTTAAAGAGTCTTGTACATAGTAGTAGTAAAGGTTACACTTCCATTGCCATTCTTCTTCATATTAATATTAGTATCTCTTTTCATTTTTGTCTCATGTCGAAGAAGAGTTCTAAAAATCTCATCAAGAGTAATTTGAGATACTTTCCTATTCTCCTCAATAGATGTTCTCTTAGATTCCCACTCATTGGATATTATATATATAATATTTTCTACAAGTGATTCATCATCAAGACTTTTCTCACCCAGAGATTGTAAACTGATTACAATAGTCATAAAACTTTGTTTCACTTTAAAATATGGTTCTCCATAAAGAAATAGAAATCCATGATATTCTGCTTTAAGCATAACTCTTCTAGTTTCTATAACTTTGGATGTACCAAAATGTGTAACCTCCAATTTCTTCTAGATACAGTTATCATCTTCTTAAGAAGAAATCTGACTATATATATTCCTGTTCATGGATCATAACAAAGAATTGTGTACCTTTTAGTTTAGTTGATTTTATAACTTTTCGTGGTTAGTAAATTTTTTGACTTCTTTATCAAGAATCTTGTAATCTCCAATGAACATAACAAAGTTTTCCACTCTATTATTGATAACATAAGTCTTCATAAGATCTCTCTAATATTCATAATCATTCCCATCAAATATAGGTGGTCTGGTAGGATTTAGATTGTCAATCAACCCAAAATTCATTCCTGCCATCTATAAGAAAACCTCTTTCCAAAAAAATACTTATTAATAGAAAAAGTTTATAAACCAGAGAAAAAAATCTAAGTAAGGAAAATATTTAGAATAATAAAAACTTGAGAAAGAAAACTTATATGTGAGTATAATCATTTCAGAGACCTACTCTGATAACAATTTTAGGATTTAAAAATGAATGAAGATGCTTAATTAACAAGAGGGGGCGGGGGGTGAATTTCACGTTTAAAAACCTTTGTTTTTAACCATAAGGAAAAACTATGTTTAACAAAGTTAAACAAGGTAAATTTACAAAACCTCTTAGTTCTACAAACTTGATAGGTTCCTGAAATATGGTTCCGGAAATGAAAATTAAGGAATGTTTACAAGGAAAATATTCTACCTTAAAGCATATATAATCTTATTAACAGAGTATAAAAAAGTAAAATAAAGTTTAGAAAGTTATACTTTCATCCTTTATCAAAATACAGAAGAAATAAACTTGAAACAAAACAAGTAACAAGTATGAAATCTTTTAACCCAAAGAGTAGGGTATCCAATAACCTTGGATAAAGGTCACTTGATTTATACTTTCAAGAATGTTTGCCTTACCCACACCTAGGTAATCCCTAGATAGGAATATCAGAATCTGTCTTGCTATCCACAAAGGTCCTCAAACTTCAAGGTAGTCAGCACCTCTGTCTTCCTATCGACAGAAGTCATCGAACTTTAAGGTAGTTGGTACATCTGTCTTCCTATCCCTAAAAGCCCTCGACTGTACACAACAACAATCAGAGTCACACAAAGAAGTCTGAAAAAGATGTTCAGTATGCACAAACCATGAGAGTCTCTCTCTCTATAAATCACTTCAACAAAATTCAATCTCTAGAGTGATCAACATCCTTGAGCTTGTTCAAATGAGATCCTATTTATAGGAACTTCTTCAGCAGTCAGCTCCCTCCTCCAATGGTCATATTTTTCTTTAAATATCGGAGGGACCTCTACAAGTGTCACTCAAACAATGGTTAGTCAGAAACAGATTGTACACCATCCTTTCATAATTATAACAAGGGTAAAAAACACATTTTCTTAACCAAATTTATTTTTCAGAGTCGAAGGAAAAAAATAAAGTTCAGAGTCTAGACAATTAAATACTTGGAGACTAAAAATCATGGATATTTAGATTCTGTTGTTCAATGAATTTAGAACCTAAATTATCTAGATTTTGGAGTCTGAATTCCAATAAATTTGGAATCTAAATTTAAAAGTATTTAGAGTGTGAATTATGATGAATTCAGAGTCTGAATTTCAAAGAATTCATAGTCTAAATTTCAGAGATTTTGGAGTTTGAATTTCAGATAATTCAGAGTCTGAATTTCAGAGAATTCGGAGTCTGAAAACAAAATACACTATAACCAATGATTTATAAGATTTTGAGGTTTTATATGTGAAACCAATTTTTAGAGTTTAGGAATAAAATGAGTTATTATTAGAGAAACTATAAAATGAACATTAAAAACATTGGTAGGGATAAAATTTTATTGGAGAAGGAAAATTATCCTTATTAAGTTAATTTTTAGGGAAAATAAAATTTTCCTTAAGATTGGGTGTTTTTGATTTTCAAAACATGAAGGAATGGAAAATTCTTAAGGAAACCTTATTGACTCAACACCCTCCTTTATCAACACTTTCTACCTAGCACTAATAAAATGGCATGCTTCCCTTTCCCCGTTTTGTGGTAGTGATATACATATTTTTTATATATTCACACATAAAAAACATAATTTTATAAATAAACAATTAAACTTATTTTCATATAAAATATATTTCTCAATATATAATCCTTTTCTAAATAAAAAATTAATATCCATTTTATTTAAAATAAAAATATATGAGTATTGATATACCTCTATAATGTGTGTGTGTGTGAGAGAGAGTATATATTTGTGTGAGTATGTATTAATAAACTAATATATATTAATATACGAATACTTCATCTAGGGAACCATGCACTTACCGAAACACTGTTGTTCTTGGATGCCTCACATGTCATCTCCCTAAAAAATTCACTAACAATTCTCTTTACGATCCCCATCCATATTAAACTAAAAATCCTCTATGGATTTCATGAAGGATATTTGAGCGACATTGTTTATTCAAATATAGTGACACCTTATGTAGGGATGTGTGTTGTAGATGAACCTGGATGATGGAATAATTCTGGGTTATATCATATTCCACAATCTAAATAGTAAACCATGAATTTCATGCATTTATGATCTTCATCGATAATCAAGTATGTAACATAGAATTAAACTACATCGTGGATATTGAATAATCAATATGGATGAAGGTTTTGTTGGTTCATGAATTTAGTCACTGTAATAGGTTTATTTCATCATAATAGAAGGAGAAGAAGAATTAAAAATGTGTTAAGTAGAGTTTTCATTATAGGCTAGTTCTACATTATCGAGGTGATCAAATCAATAGGGTCTTGGGGTTTTCATAAAGGAAGAGCTCTATTCCATTATACCAATTTTATTCCATAACATAGAAGATGAGAATATAAGGTTTCACTAAAGATCCATGCCCACACTCTGAAATCAAGATCTATGTATATTTTGAAAGTTTGGTGTTTTATATTCATGCACGTGATAAGTGATATAACCTTGGAGATGAGAAGAGATAATGAACACGGATTTCACTCACATATGAAGGATCTCAAGGTGGATTAAGTTTCTAACTTCAAATGGTGATATAATATTATAGATTCAAGTTGAGATGAAAGTATTATATATACAGATGAACTAGCTAGATGACATATCTCCTGGATAGATAGTGATTTTTATTTCAAAAAGGATATGGAAAGTGGGAGTGTCTAATTTAAAATGGAAGGATAGAAAATTAGACTATAGAACCAGCCACAAGTTCTGATCTATAAAGATTCAAGGGATTAATATTTTCATATATGAATGTTTTGATATGTGTGTGTTGAGGTGTTTCATGCATATTTTCATGGATATATCAATGGGGATGAGGTGGAATTAAACTACATTAGATAATTCTGGGATATATAATAATTCAAGTGGAAGTTATATATAGGATAAATAGATACATATACAAAGGATATACAAGACATAGTCCTACCCCTTTCAAAGTGGAATTGGCAAATGATAAGTCTATTTCATGCATATATTTTAGAGTGTTTTATGTATTAATTTTTTTTAATTAATTGAACAATCCTTACAATTTTGGAATCATTTGACTTGTTTTATATTTTGTGTTAGGAAACAACTGATTTGTAAAAAAGGAATGAGAAATCTAGATTTTTGAAGATGAAGAGGATCTGGAAAATGAACAAGAACTATTACATGACTTGTAACTTTATTACACATTGTGAATTCATCAACTGAGGATGCCACTACTAGAGGAAGTCTCAACATGCACACATTCTATGAAATAAGGTTACATGTCATGAGTCCCCAATACACATCATTAACAGAGTTAATAATTCAACTCTATATAAGAGATTCGCGCGAATTCAGAAATAATGGAGGAAATAGAGGATCTGGATTACACGATATGAAATCCAATTACTCATTGTGTAATGTATCAGTGAGAAAAAATTTGAAGCCTATAAATAGATCCTATGACTACACCATTTGAGGCATTACAGAGCTTGATGAGGATCCACTTCTTGGGATGCACACCACCGTGGAGTCCTGCTTCGCAAATTTCTGAAGGAATTTCATTTATTAATTTCTACACCCACTCATGGTTAGAATGAGAGAGTGATTTATTTGTTTCGGTGCATGTGTGATTAAGGGTAATTTAATGTATGAGGTATTTTAAATTTTAATTCAATTAATGTTGGGATTTCATATTTGTTCATTAATTTTATCCTTTTCTTGATTTTTTCTTACTTGACCATTGTGTGCGGAGTTATGTATTGGGTTTCTTTCTTTATATCTTTGCACATGATCATTTCCAAGATTGTTTGAATTCATTAGATTAATAAGCGATCTAGGGTCTAGACTTCTACTATGACCATTGGGTTGGTCTTTTACCTATGTATAAACTAGGGTTCGGGTTACCCATCCATTGTAATCCAAAGTACCTGACCATGAGAAAAAGTTATTTTGGGATGGAATGTGTTTATCATGACTACTGATATAAGGACCCAGCCTTAAACCTTACTTAATCTTGAGTTACTTCAAGAATACACGTTGAGGATATTTTCAGGTTTAGAGTTTTAGAGAATTAGATCATAAAACATGTATTACATCCGACATTTAAACAAAGTGGTTACAATAAAAGATAGTATTCATTTTTCCCATCAACGGAAACATATTTAAAATAAAACATGGATTCTTCATTGACACTTCCTTGATATTATCATCATATCATGTACCTTTCCCTTGACCTCTGAAAAACATTTCAAAAACATTGGATGAGCATAAAAAGCTCAGTAAGGGATATAAAAATATGGAAAGGAAACATGAGTACATGTATACATAAGAATAAATGAAATCATACTTTACTCATAAAACATAAGAACTTTAACATACCTCATCAAATCATGAATAAATCATAAAAATCATAAGACATAAAGGTAACTTGAGGCATTCATAACATTCTTACGTAGGGAGTAACCCTCTTGGTTACGTTTGGAATACCCATCACAGTATATTCCCTAAATCTCTTCGGATAAACCTTAACGTTTAACCCCTTCGCGTTACCCAATGCATTGGAGAGCTATAGCGGGCTCACCCACCCTTAGTTTATCACAGAACCACCCGTCTTCATAATAATGCCCAAGAACCATTACATAATCGTATCACAAAAAACATGCATAAAGGAAACATAACATTTCCACGTTTCAATCACAAGATATCAATACAACTCATTGATATAAAAACATTATGAAAACCATTTTCAATACCAAAATAAAATAAAAGTAAAACATGTTATTTATTTTTTCATTTAAAAAAAGGTATGGCTTTTAGAGGAAGCCGAAACTCAAATAATGGTCACGGCGGCGGAGAAGTCGTTGTCGCCGCATATGTACGACAAAAAAAATATTCCCTTTTTTCATTTAGAAAACGCTTCATATAAAAAGATTCCTTTTGAGTAAACATAAAAGTCAAAGGGGTTTATACACCGTATAAAATAAAGTTGTGTATAAAACATAATATGCCTCAATGAAAGGAGATTGAGACGAAGTCCCATACCTCAGGTCCGACTTGACTCGATCATTCTTTAATGTCCTAAATAATAAACTTGAGTTAATTTATACTTGCTTAAGAACCTTTTTCAAGTTCATTATTCCTTTTATATCACTTATTACCATGTCATGAACACTATGTAATTATTTAAGTTAATAACGGTCGTTTTAACGATCATTGGTACTTGAGTCAAAAATATGCTCTTTATAATTACAAGTTGTTCATGTATCAATTATATGCAGAGTTATACTCATTATGTATATATCATATATATCATATATATCCAGTATATACATGCATTTATAATATTACATAACATTTAGAGGTAAGAAATGAAATGCACCGTTCATGGAGATGGTAAGCCGTACGTACACATGAATGATACTTCCATTTATATTTCATATTTAATGGAATTAAAACATAATGATACATAATACTATTATAATTCCTATATTTTATCATATATAATATCATTCAATATATCCTTTATACGTACCACATATGGTATTAATGAATCAAATCACTTTGAGGGGGCGGTAGTCCGCACTTCCTAAAATGAAGATATCATGTTTACCCATAATGGAAACCATAAAGGTATGACATAAATGAAAAATACATAAGATTAAGTAAAACATAAACATATTATATATCATATATAAATATAGTGACATCTTAATGGCCACCTTTTAAGGTGTTATATGAGTGTTGAACAATCATCGTTTCGTGAGGCAGAAATTCACCATCTAGAGAAACAACATGTTCTTTAACCATTAGATGTAGGTTTGTGTAAGTGTAGCTTGAATAATTCTTATAAAAAAATCCTAGTATATTAACGATACTGGTGTTGTTACAAAATAAATGAATAAAAAGAGTTTAGAGGGTTGGTGAAGCAAAATATAACATAAGAACACAAGAGAAAACACTACCTTTAAAACGGGTAACCCTTTCTGATTTGAGCTCAAAGGCTTCCTTGGAAAGACTTCTGCCCAAAGTGAGGCTTCAAGGAGTAAGAGAGGGATGCGGAGAGACAAAATGAACTGTATTTGGCCGAGCCAAAGGCTTGAGAGGTGTGGGTAAGGAGGTAGAGGTGGGGGCCTTTTATAAGAGGAGAGGAGGGGCACTCTTGGAAAGTTACAAAATGTTACTTTATTTTCAAATGAGTTTCGGATTCTAAAGGACCCAAAATTATATATTTCTAGGATAAGGTGATAAGATTTCTAAATCCACCCATCCAATAGGTTTTTGACAAGTGTAGATCTTAGATTTTACATTATATTTTCATTTTATTTAAATCGTTCATTAATGAGGTAATCGCTGCATCATCATGATGTCATAAATAATTTAATTTATTTAATGTCTAAAAATTATAAAACAAATATCATGAAGTAGGAAATATTTTTATCTTTCTAATGAATATTTATTGTCAAAAATATGACATGTATAACCCCATTTAAAAATTGTTTTAGTAAAACAACTCATGTTTGTGACATTTTTATTTTAACTTTAAATAAAAAGGTATTAATGTCATTTTCCTACCAAAGTGGCTCCATGGGGTCCCCAAGTTGACCCATGGATTGTCTTGGTCGGCCATGACACATCCAATAAGGGTAGGACATATGACAAGTTCATTTCATATTATTAAAACATTATTTTTACCTTAAACTACACTAATTACCTCTAATCACGATTAAAAACTTAAAGTTACTATTCACAAAAAAATTATTTTAATCCCATTGAACCACATTTTACTTCTTAATGACAACCATGTATGTCGGATTTTTGAAATTCAGAACACAGAGGTGGTAAAATTTCATTTAAACGAAAAATCAGTTTTTTTATGTACCACTTAGTGGTTTCACTATTCATCAAAAATTGAAGTTTTTCAGAAAAATACCAAAACATCACCCTAAGCTATTTTTGATATTATTAATTCAAAAATGATTTCTATTTTACAC
Organism: Viscum album; assembly: GCA_963277665.1. Taxonomy (NCBI): domain Eukaryota; kingdom Viridiplantae; phylum Streptophyta; class Magnoliopsida; order Santalales; family Viscaceae; genus Viscum; species Viscum album. Next base: position 1,834,564,879 of record OY728151.1, read on the forward strand.
AATTAAAAACATATAAGTTGCATTAATTAATTTAATAATTAATTCCCGCTGTCAGAGCAAATAGCGTGTTTTTATGAAGCAATAAGTATCAAAAGTTTGACACTAGTTTAAGTTCAATTTCAAATTGAAATTAATTCCAACGACCACTATTGGATTAAATGGTAAAAATATATTCTAATTTCACTTTAAAAACAATTAAAACGATAATATAATCATATAAAAAAATTATATTAAAAAGAGGTTTTGAATTAAAATACAACATTTTTCACTATTCATTAAAAAAAGAACATTATCACAAAAATACCAGAAATTTATCCTAAGTAAATTTCAATGTCCCAATCATAAAGAATATGTTTATTTTGACATATATATCTTATAAAATTTTCAAAAGATAGATTTAAAAATGGGTTTCCATCAAAAGGCAGTAAAACAATCTTTTAAAACTATTAGTGTATTCCATGCTTAAGATTGGATTTATTCTCATTTTAAGCCTCTAAAACACTATCTAATTCAATAATAGACATAGATAAAAATATCTATTATTCATTACTTACTTGGGATGTTACATCCTTCCCCCATTTAGAAAATTGCGTCCCCGCAATTTATTTACTTATCGAATAAGTGGGGGTATTTAGCCCTCATTGCATTTTCAGATTCCCATGTTGCCTCTTCAATCATGTGGTTTTTACAAAAAACCTTTACCTGATGAATCACCTTATTCCATAACACTTGCTCCCTGTGGTCAAGAATCTAGACCAGTTGTTCCTCATAAGATAGGTTCTCTTCCAGCTGAACTACCTCTGGACTCAAAACATGAGATGGATCTAACATATACTTTCTCAACATCGAAACATGAAAAACATTGGGTACCTAAGATAAACTCGGAGGTAAAGCCACTCGGTAAGAAACTGATCCAACTCTCTCCAGAATTTCATATGGTCCAATGAACCTTGGACTCAGCTTTCCTTTCTTACCAAATTGCATCACACTTTTCCATGGTGAAACTTCGAGAAAAAAATGATCACCTACCTCAAAAGATAGATCCTTCCTCCGGTTATCCGCATAACTCTTCTGCCAGCTCTGAGCTATTCTCATGTGTTTCTGAATCAACTGAACTTTTTCTGCCATATCTTCTACCAATTCTGGTCCCATCATATTCCTTTCCCCAACTTCATCCCAGAAATCTGAAGTTTGACACCGCTTACCTTATAACGCCTCAAATGGTTCCATCTGTATACTGGAATGAAAACTGTTATTATAAGAAAACTCAACCAAATAAAGATGTTGGTCCCAACTTCCCTAATAATCCATCGAACAAGCACGTAGCATATCCTCCAAAGTCTGGATTGTTCGTTCTGACTGCCCATCTGATTGAGGATGAAAAGCTGTACTAAAATTTAATTCAGTACCCAACAACTTCTGAAGGCCTTTCCAAAAGTTTGAAGTAAACCTGGGATCACGATCAGATACAATGGAGAGGGGAACTCCATGAAACCTAACTATCTCTTTAAGATACAATCTAGAAATTTGATCTAGGGAAAAAGTATCTCGTATAGTAAGGAAATGAGCAGATTTAGTCAATCGATCAACAATAACCCAGATTGCATTATTACCTCAAGGTGTCTTCAGCAATCCCACAACGAAGTCCATGGATATATTTTCCCATTTCCACTCTGGTACTGGTAAAGGCTGAATCATCCCTTTTGGTAACTGTCACTCTTCTTTAACCTATTGACAAGTCAAACACTTCACTATAAAATCAGCAATATCTCTTTTCATTCCATCCCACTAGTAATACTCCCGCAGATATCTGTACATCTTAGTACTGCCATGATGAACTGAAAAAAGAGAACTATGAGCTTCACATAACAACTCTCTCTTCAACTATGAATCATAAGGCACACAAAATCTCTTCCCAAATCTCAAAACACAATCATTATCAATGATGAATTCAGGAAACTTACCCTTCTAAACTAGCTCTACCCTTTTCTGCAACTCACTGTCTTGCTTCTATGCTTGCTTGATTCTGTCTGATAGAGAAGATTTCACAAATACCTGAAACAAAACAGAAGAACATCCTGCGCCAAAAACTTCTATGCCAAATTTCATCAAATCCTTAACCAAAGGATCATGTTCCAAATGCAACATTGCTAATGAAGCATTACTTTTTCAACTCAAATCATCACCCACTTTATTTTCTTTTCTCAGATGGTAATGAATTGTACAATCATAATCCTTGATTAATTCTAGCCATATCCTCTGTCTCATGTTCAATTCTTTATGAGTGAATATATACTTTAAACTTTTGTGGTCAGTATATATTTTATACTTTACTCCATACAAATGATGCCTCCAATTTTTTAGAGCAAAAACAACAGCAACTAATTCCAAGTCATGTGTAGGGTAATTTACCTCATGAGTTTTCAACTTTTGTGAAGCATATGCAATTACCTGATCATTCTGTATAAGGACACAGCCAAGTCCTTTTAATGAAGCATCACGGTAGACAACAATCTCACCATTCATGGAAGGAAGTGCCAAAATTGGAGCATTCACCAATCTAATTTTAAGTTCCTGAAAACAATCATCACATTCTTTTGTCCAGATAAACTTAACACCCTTCCGAGTTAGCTTAGTCATTGGACTAGATAACCGTGAAAAATTTCTAACAAACATTCGGTAATAGCCTGCCAAACCAAGGAAGCTACGAATCTCAGTTACATTTGTGGGTCTTGGCCATTCTTCCACAACCTTTGTTTTTTCAGGATCAACAATTATCCCATCTTTAGAGACAATATGACCAAGGAAAGAAATTTGTTACAACCAAAACTCACACTTGATGAATTTCTCATACAATTTCTTTTCTTTTAAGGTTTTCAAAATAACCCTTAAATGTATTTCATGATCCTCTTTACTTTTAGAAAACACCAAAATATCATCAATAAAAACAACCAACATTTTTCACCTGAGTCAACTGAGCCATCACTGCAAAAAACTGTTTAGTTCTGATTTTTACCATCTCATGATACTCATTTGGAAGGTTATTTCCTTCTGTATACCTTTCCAAAAAAAATTTTCTGTTTCCTCTATGAAAAACCATTCTTAACATAGAAATATCTTAGGAGAAGCAACATGGTAATCTTCAAATGCTATATCATTTAAATTTGACCATAAAATAATATTTTTGGATAATCATTTAATAGAATTATAACTCATAAAGTTATCTAAACAGACCTCTGATACCAACTATAAGGCCCCAGCCTTAAACCATACTTAATCTTGAGTTACTTCAAGAATACACGTTGAGGATGTTTTCAGGTTTAGAGTTTTAGAGAATTAGATCATAAAACATGTATTACATCCCACATTTAATCAAAGTGGTTACAATAAAAGATAGTATTCATTTTTCCCATCAACAGAAACATATTTAAAATAAAACATGGACTCTTTCTTGACACTTCCTTGACACTATCATCATATCATGTACCTTTCCCTTGACCTGTGAAAAGCATTTCAAAAACATGGCATGAGCATAAAAAACTCAGTAAGGGATATAAAAATATGGAAAGGAAACATGAGTACATGTATACATAAGAATCAATGAAATCATAATTTACTCATAAAACATAAGCACTTTAACATACCTCATCAAATCATGAATAAATCATAGAAATCATAAGACATAAAGGTAACTTGATGCATTCATAACATTCTTACGTAGGGAGTAACCCTCTTGGTTACGTTTGGAATACCCATCATAGTATATTCTCTAAATCTCATCAGAGAAACCTTAATGTTTAACCCCTTCGCATTACCCAATGCATTGGAGAGCTATATCGGGCTCACCCACCCTAAGTTTATCACGGAACCACCCGTCTTCATAATAATGCCCAAGAACCATAACATAATCATATCACATAAAAAAATGCATAAAGGAAACATAACATTTACACGTTTCAATCACAAGATATCAATACAACGCATTGATATAAAAAAATTATGAAAACCATTTTCAATACCGAAATAAAATAAAAGTAAAACATGGTATTTATTTTTTCATTTAAAAAAAGGTATGGCTTTTAGAGGAAGCCAAAACTCAAATAATGGTCACGGCGGTGGAGAAGTCGTCGTCTCCACATATGTACGACAAAAAAAAAACATTCACTTTTGTCGTTTAGTAAAGGATTCGTATAAAAAGATTTCTTTTGAGTAAACATAAAAGTCAAAGGGGTTTATACACCGTATAAAATAATGTTGTGTATAAAACATAATATGCCTCAATGAAAGGAGATTGAGACGAAGTCCCATACCTCGGATCCGAATTGACTCGATCGTTCTTTAATGTCCTGAATAATAAACTTGAGTTAATTTATACTTGCTTAAGAACCATTTCCAAGTTCATTTTTCCTTTTATATCACTTATTACCATGTCATGAACACTATGTAATTATTCAAGTTAATAACGGTCGTTTTAACGATCATTGGTACTTGAGTCAAAAATATGCTCTTTATAATTACAAGTTGTTCATGTATCCATTATATGCAGAGTTATACTCATGACGTATATATCATATATATCATATATATCCAGTATATACATACATTTATAATATTACATAACATTTAGAGGTAAGAAATGAAATGCACCGTTCATGGAGACGGTATGCCGTACGTACGCATGAACGCTACTTCCATTTATATTTCATATTTAATGTAATTAAAACATAATGATACATAATAGTATTACAATTACAGTATTGTATCATATATAATATCATTCAATCTATCCTTTATACGTACCACATATGGTATTAATGAATCAAGTCACTTTGAGGGGGCGGTAGTCCGCACTTCCTAAAATGAAGATATCGCGTTTACCCATAACAGAAACCATAAAGTTATGACATAAATTAAAAATACAGAAGCTTAAGTAAAACATAAACATATTATATAGCATATATAATTATAGTGACATATTAATGGCCACCTTTTAAGGTGTTATATGAGTGTTGAACAATCATCGTTTCGTGAGGAAGAAATTCTCCATCCACAGAAACAATATGTTCTTTAACCATTAGATGTAGGTGTGTGTAAGTGTAGCTCGAATCCTTCTTATAACAACATCCTAGTATATTAAAGATACTGGTGTTGTTACAAAATAAAGGAATAAAAAGAGTTTAGAGGGTTGGAGAAGCAAAATAAAACATAAGAACACAAGAGAAAACACTACCTTTAAAACAGGTAACTCTTTCTGATTTGCGCTCAAAGGCTTCCTTGAGAAGACTTCTGCCCAAAGTGAGGATTCAATGAGTAAGATATGGAAGTGGAGAGACAAAATGGATAGTGGTTTGCCGAGCCAAAGGCTTTAGAGGTGTGGGTAAGGAGGTATAGGTGGGCGCCTTTTATAAGAGGAGAGGAGGGGCACTCTTGGAATGTTACAAAATGTTACTTTATTTTCAAATGAGTTTCAGATTTTAAATGTCCAAAAATTATATATTTCTAGGATAAGGTGATAAGAGTTCGAAATACACCCATAAAATAGGTTTTTGACAAGTTTAGGTCTTAGATTTTACATTATCTTTTCATTTTATTTAAATCGTTCATTAATGAGGTAATCGCTGCATCATCATGATGTCATAAATAATTTAATTTATTTTATGTCTAAAAGTTATAAAAAAAATCATGATGTAGGAAATATATTTAAATTTATAATGAATATTTATAGTAAAAAATATGACTTCTATAACCCCATTTAAAAACTGTTTTATTAAAACAACTCATGTTTGTGACATTTTTATTTTAACTTTAAATAAAAAGGTATTAATGTCATTATCCTACCAAATTGGATCCATGGGCTCCCCAAGTTGACCCATGGATTTTCTTGGTCGTCCATGACACATCCAATAAGGTTAGGACATGTGCCATGTTCATTTCATATTACTAAAACATTATTTTTACCTTAAACTACACTAATTACCTCTAATCGCGATTAAAAACATAAACGTTACTATTCACCAAAAAATTATTTTAATCCCATTGAACCTAATTTTACTTATTAACAAAAACCATGTATGTCATATTTTTGAAATTCAAAACACAGAGGTGGTAAAATTTCATTTAAGCGAAAAATTAGTTTTTTAAGTACCACTTGGTGGTTTCACTATTCATCAAAAATTGAAGTTTTTCTGAAAAATACCAAAACATTACCCTAAGATATATTTGATATTCTGAATTCAAAAATGATGTCTATTTTAAAAAATTAAAAACATATAATTTGCATTTATTAATTTAATAATTAATTCCCGCTGTCAGAGCAAATAACGTGTTTTTATGAAACAATAAGTATCAAAAGATTGGCACTAGTTTAAGTCCAATTTCAAAGTGAAATTAATTCCAATGACCAATATTGGATTAAATGGTAAAAATATATTCTAATTTCACTTTAAAACTAATTAAAAAGATAATACAATCATATAAACAAATTAGATTAAAAAGAGGTTTTGAATTAAAATACAACATTTTTCACTATTCATTAAAAAAAGAACATTATCAGAAAAATACAAGAAATTTATCCAAAGTGAATTTCAATGTCCCAATCATAAATAATAAGTTTATTTTGACAAATATATCTTATAAAATTGTAAAAATATTGATTTAAAAATGGTTTTCCATCAAAAGGCAGTAAAACAATCTTTTAAAAATATTAGTGTATTCCATGCTTAAGATTAGATTTATTCTCATTTTAAGCCTCTAAAACACTATCTAATTAATTAATAGACATAGATAAAAATATCTATTATTCATTACTTACTTGGGATGTTACAACTGAACTTTCTAAGACCCAATTTTGACAACTGCATGGCTGTTAATTAATTATTTTACACATTTTCATCTTATGAACGCGGATTCATTGCTACTAGACACCGGTTTTATATTTTATTATCCCACATTCTTTAACAATAAAATGATCAATAGTTTAGATATTATTTCATTAAATTGGTATTAGTTTAAGTTTATTTTATTTAATTAATATTTTATCCAACCCTGTCTCTATGGGTTTGACCTCGGACTTGGAATTCCTATACAACCCTATAGTTTGTTGATCTGTTTGTTCCATGTTTTAAATTTATAAATTCGGTAAAGCGATAAGAATTAATGATTCCTGCATGGATATCAGAGGCCAAAATAAAGTTTGTAGAGGAAAAAGGGATGATGAAGTGGAATAATAAATCCATATCTTGAGAATGATCTACTATAAATAAGAGTTATTATACAAAATTTCAAGGGAATTTTGTAGAAGGGAGAATGTTTATGAGTGATGAAGTGTTGTTTTTCTAAGTTATCACGCAACTACATTGATCTTTTATTCTTTTTATTCTCACAATCCCTCATTTTTTGAATTGAGGGGGGGGAGGTGTACACCTTTAGTTCAATGAATTGTATGCATGATGGATTTTATGTAGTGAAGTATGTTTTTATGATTAATTATATGTGTGTTTTTTATCAAAATATTTTCAAAAAATATTCTTCTCTTCTTACCATGACCATTGGGGGCCAAGTTAGCTTTGTGTAAAAGGGAAAACTAACTTCCAAAATGAATTCTATGACCAATGGGTAAAAAAGGGTAGTTTAATTTAAAAATGGTTTTAGATTACCTATATAGCTAATTAAATGAATTAAAAAATTGTGGAAAATGATTTTCTCTCAAATATATAGTGTTTAAATTGAGAGGAGGCTCACTCTAATCCAATTCTAACAACATATATATTATGTTATTTCATTATAGTCCACTAGTTCTTGAACTATGATATACTATAGCTGGTACATTTATTATTAATTATTTTTTTCAAAAACTGTTTTATATTTATAATCACATTATGAACCATTATTCTCATTTAATAATCTATTCTCTATGGGATTGAACTCAATTTACACACAATAAAAACATTATTAATTAAGAAGTCTTAGTAATAAATTACTAAGATAATTTCTTGGTGGAATTAATGACATCTATTGGGATGATATGGTTCTATAAGATCCTGGTCTTTTCTGGAGTCATCTCAGGCACGTTTTGGGTACTTTTTGAAGATTTTATGTACATTTGATTTGGAGTTGTGGTTTTTTGTGCATTTGGGTGAACTTTTAAGGAAAACTATAGGATAGTTGGGTGCACATGGTTTGTGCATAGTTTGAGAAATCCATGCAGCTAAACTCTTCCAACAGAGAGGTCCGCATGGTTTGCGTGTGGTTTGACAAACCATGCAACTAAACCATGCCAAATGTGTAAACCTAGATAGAGGGGTCTGCATTGTTGGTTCATGGTTTTCCCTAACTGTGCACCTCTGCCCAGGAAACTGTGCATGCAGAATTTAATATCCAAAAATCATTTTTAAAACCACCCGACCCCCCCCCCCCCCGAGACATCCATATAACAACCTTGGCTCAGGGTTGAAATATTCTAGGTGTTCCCAAAGTCTTATAGAGGTATTCCAAGGTGAAAAAAACATTGTTATTCAAGATCAAAATCCTGAATTGACGATCCGCTCTCTCCCCTGTAAGTGGATTTCATCCTATTGCTTCTCCAATTCTTTCCTCTATATTTCCATGATCTTTTCATGGAAGATATCCACCATTTCTAGGGATCTAAAACTATGTGTTGAGAACTAGATCTTGGAATGTGAATCTAGATCTATATTTAAAGGATCTTGATCCCTTTGATCTTAATTTTGGTTTAGGGATTTAGATCTGAAGCTTGATCAACGATGTTGTGCCGCTCAGATTTTTGGGATTTCCATTATGATAATATCCATCAATAAACTGAGGTAGGTGGTCTAAATCGAACTCCCATAGTTGTGGATTTGATATGTGAATGTGTGTTATGAAATTGCTAGCTTCCCTTGATAATTGATTTCCTAAAATGGAGAAATTAGGAATGTGGAATTTTGACTTATGATTACCTTAGTGATTAATTGATAATTTAATCACAGAACAACCGAAGGGGGGTTACCCAAATAGATATTTTTATTGAGATATTGAATTTATTGTGATAAGATAATTAATCGGGGGAAATTAATTTTCAAGTGTTCTTGGCTATGAAAGATAATTAATTGAGAGAATTAATTATGTGCCATAATGTTGATCAAAGATAATTAATTGTGATAATTAATTATGATAATTTGAGATTTAATATGGATAATTAATTGTAAAGAATTAATTATGGAAAAATATTTGTGTTTATTGATTAATTAATTGATGAATTAATTAAGGGGTAATGTGCTTAGTTAATTGTTGAGTTAACTAATGGCCTTTGAAATGTTTAACTAATCATTGGATTAGTAATAAAATGATGTGTCTAATTCTTGTAAATTAATGAATGATTAAATGGTTGAGATCTTTTTGGTTTTAGACATGGAATTATAGACCGATTAGAAGTTGGGACTTGGACACGACATTCCTCATCAATAGTTATCCAAGATTTAGATTATGGGCTGTTAGACATGATGACCTACACTGAATGAGAGATAGAGTGATAGGTATGGCAACCTACACTTAATGAGATTTGGAGTGCTAAGAATGACGACCTACAATCAATGAGATTTAGGGTGTTAGGAATAGAGACCTACCAAGAATGAATGAGAATAATGAATGATGGTCTAAATGGGAAACATGAATTGAAATTGGTCCTAATGTGATGATTGAAGATTAAATGAAAATGTTATAACTATTTAATAATTCATTGTATTTTCTTACTTTATAAAACTGTATACACGATCTTTATCCCGAACTTGTTTTTGACATCATTGGTGGTGGCCTACTGAGTTGTACTCACACCCTTTTAGGGCCTCCTGATTGGCACCCAAGAAGACTTTGTTATTGTAGGATAGGATAAGTGAAAGGCCCTGGGATAGGTTTAGGTTTGGGATTGGAGCATGAGAGAGGGAACCACACATGGTTTGGGACCTTCTTGGGAGTCATTGTGTCCTTACATTTAGTTGCATTACAGACACTAGACACTTTTATTATCATTGCAATTTTTAACTTTCAGTTGAGTATTGTGCTTTACTATTTTCAATTTCATATGACATTGTATTGTTCTAGTTTTTTATACACTTATGCACTTGGTTATTCTTTTTGTTTTCTTTCATTGGTGTTTTAATTATGATAAAAGAGGGTATTGTCTCCCCAAGACTGACTTACCAGACCCTCACTGCTAGTCAGTACCCTCTAGTGCATGAGGAGGTGCTCTTGAGGGCATGTGGCCAACCGGATTGGGGCACATTTTAGTGGCACCTCGGTTGGGAAGTCACAGAGTGGTATCAGAGGATTTTTACTTTATTTATAATTCGTTTTTGTTACTATTTTGGGAAAGGTATAAATAAGACTAGGAAGAGTTAAGTCTTGGTAATGATCTCGTGCTTGGTAGCTGCAAACCCATGTATGGGGGAAAATCCGAGTACTCAGGGTGTAGTTGTTGTGATTGCTGTTTATTGTTACATTTGGATATTATTTCACCTTTGGTGATGCACTTGTGGTGTTATGTGATATTTGTTTTGACAGTTATTGAATTTTTATTCATGGCATAAAGAGGCACAATACTTGAGTCTGCATGCATCATTCTTGGAATTGAGGGTTGTTGTGACATGCATCATTCTAGGCACTCATAGGAAAACATGTTTTGGGTAAGTTGTTGAACTTAAAATGTTTTTCTTTGTTGTAAGATTGAAATAATGATGAAAAATGAGAATAAATGAGTGTCTAATGAGAACCTTGATTGATGAAATGAGTATGATTTATTAATTAATTATTGAATTAATTAATTTTTAGATAATGTGACTAATTAATGGTTGAATTAATTAATGAGAATGTATGTATCCTTGTTAACCATGAAAAAGGAGTAGGATGGTTAAGGGTAGTGATAAGTCCTTAGTGTTGACTGTGTGGTGAGAAAAAGGGATAAAGGGCATGTTAAAACTTTTTGTGTTAGTTTCTACTCTTACGTGAATGTTATAATGTTTTGTTTTGAGACCTAAGATGCGGGTTTGTCTTTGTAGAGATACGCCTCCATGATGCTTGTTGAGGGAGAAACCAAGGGGTATGTCCTGGAACGAACTTCCAGACAGGGAACTTGAGGCACCATTGTTGTAATATGAGGAGGAATGGGAACAATTTCATGATAAATTTTCTTGTTTCATTTAGTTTATGGAGAGAGACTAAGGGAAGGTTCAGAAAAGCATATTGGAGTTGAAAAGGGATTTTTAGCTGCAGAACCATCATACTTTTACTAAAGATGGTGGACCTAAGGGAGATGACTTCTAGATTTAATCTATAGAGATGATACTTGAAAATTTGGAGACTCTGACTGGGTGGAGGTTTAATTTGTATGATTATATGCTATGAGGTTCAGTGAAGTGCTAGCGGGACATTTAGGTACGATATGGATAGACTGATGATATGTTATGGAAGGAAATTCTAGAGAAGTTCTTGGATAACTTCTATCCAGAGACGCTGAGATAATAGAAGGCTTCAGAGTTATTGCATATTACTCAAGGAAGTATGTCCATAATGGAGTACATTGAATATTTCATAGATTTATATCATTTTGATCCCACTTTTGTGGTAGATGAGGATTCTTTGGAAAAATGATTTCAGGAAAGACTTCGGTGTAAAATTAAGTCCCATGTAAATATCTTTAGGATAAAGGAATTATCAGAAGTTCGTAATCAGGCTCTCATTTCAGAGGGGAACCTGAAGGAAGATTCTTGTACTGGATAGGTAGCTTTCATTGGATGATCAGGGAGTGTGCCTTCAGAGAGCAGGAAGCACCATTATAAGAACCTTTGTCAGGGCAGTGGAAAGAAAAGTGGATAGTTAGGAGGAACAATTGCATTGGAACATACTCATGTTCTTTTCCACCAATGCGGTAGGCATGGACACTATCGTACACATTTTCCTCGACCACCAGTGGAGTGATAGTTTTGTGGAAAGAAGGATCACCTACAAATGTTCTACAGGAAGCAGAAACAAGCAGGTGCTGAGGGAGAATATTCTCAGAGTCAGAGTGTGGGAAGGGGTTCTTATAAACCATACTGGTCAGGTAGCTAGAGTTCTACTTGCAGAGGTGGTAGAGGTAGTGGATTTGGTGCTTCCGGGTATGTGCATCCGTATCTGCAGAGTGGTTCTACTCAAGGGAGTCAGACGATGCCACATGGAAGAGGGGAAAGACAGTTACATGCAGTACAACCTACACTTGTGGAGAGTGAGGCTAGTCCATAAAAATTGAGAGGTAATATTCTAGTTGATTATACTTTTTCTACAACCCTGTTTTATACTTATGCCTCTCATTTCATTATATATTCAAATCTTGTTAATGGATTGAGCTTGGAGGTGGAGTCTGTAAGTAGGGTGATGAATATTGATAAACCATTGGGAACACGATCTAGAGATATCTTTCTATTCAAGGGATGTTTTCTAGAGATCATAGAGTATCGTTTTCTTTGGGATATCTATGTCATTGATATAACATGATTTGACTTGATTATAGGTGTGGACTGGTTAGTCGCGTACCAAGTATATATAGATTGTTACTACAGGAGAGTGACCTCTGTATCTCCTAAGGGTGACCAATATGTCCTTCTTGGAGAATGGGATATCCAAGGAGGCTGAGCTGGGCCAATTACTTAGCAATTGGGTGAGATTACAACCCAAGTCTCTAGTCCTTTGTTGAATGATGGGAGTGGTAGCCAATACATCCTTCCACCTGTAGTAGAATTGTTTCAAGATGTCTTTCCTGAAGACTTTTTAGGGTTTCCACCTAAGAGAGACGTGGGATTCACTATTGAACACATGTTGGGGGATGAGCCACTATCTATGCCACCTTACAGAATGTCACCAACTGAGTTTCAAGAGATCAAAATGTTGTTAGAGGAGAAAAAGGATAAAGGGTTTATCCGTCAGAGTATGTGCCCTAAGAGACCACCGATGTTGTTTGAAAAGAAGGCTGACTCGAGTTTATGTTTGTGTGTCTACTAGAAAAATTTGAATTAAATGACCATGAAGAACCGAAATTGTCTTCTGCATATCAATGATCTATTTGAACATCTGAAGGGGGATTCTATGTTCTCAAAGATCGATCTGAGATCAGGGTATCATTAGGTGAGAGTATTGAATTCTGATATAACAATAACTACATTAAGAAGCAAGTATGACCTTTAAAAGTTTGTTGTATTGCTGTTTGGGTTAAAAAAAATCCAAAAATTTGTTTTTGCCTTGATGAATAGTATCTTTCATCCGTTATTAGATCAATTTTTGGTAGTGTTTGTGGATGACATCTTGGTGTACTCTAAGACTCATGAAAATCATGCCCAACATCTTGACATCATCTTGGGTACACTAAGAGAGAATCTACTAAATGCCAAGATATCTAAATGTCAGTTTTGGATGAAAAGGGTACACTTTTGGGGACAATAATCTCAAAAGAAGGTGTAACAGTGGAGAAATTTATAAAGTTTGATTATAGAGAAGCACACGAGAATGTTTTCCAGGAGTTGAATAAGCACTTGACATCGACACCAATGTTTAACTTACCTGAGTCGGGTGAGGAGTACACTGTGTATTATTCCGCTTCTAGGATCAAAATTAGAGCTATGTTGATGCAAGGGGATTGAGTCATTGCTTATGGGTCTCGACTATTGAGGCCACATGAATGGAATTAACCTATGCCTGACCTTGAGTTGGCAGTAGTGGTTTATGATCTTATGTGTTGAAAACACCATCTTTTGGTTAAAAATTTTACAGTTTTTTGCAGATCAAAAAAGCTTGAAGTATATCTTTTTCACAGTGTGACTTAAATATTTGGTATAAATGATGTGTAGAGTATATACAGTCCTTTGATTTTGAATTAGAATATACTCCCAGAAATGGGAATAGTGTAGCTGGTGCCTTAAGCTAGAAAACTCAGTCTTAGTTGGTACATGAGTTGAGTGCAGAGTGGAAGATAATGACTCTGTTGGCGGAAATTCATGTGGTTGTTCAGGAGAGTCAGAAGAGGATGACTCTAGTTTCTGTAGTAGCGGAGTCTACACTCTTGAGATGGATCAGTGAAAGACAGTATGATGATATGGAGTGTTTATCCCTAAGGGAAATCCTTGAAGGTGGGGAGAAACCTTTAGACATGATAATATATGAGGATGAGATCATCTATATGTAAAATAAAGTTCTTGTGCCTACGAGTATGTGAGAGGAACTCATGTGAGAATTTAATGCTTCAAAGTGGGAGGTACATCATCTAGTGACGAAAATGTACCGTGACCTACAACGATAGTTTTGGTGGCCAGGCATGGAAAAGGAAATAGAGGGGTTTGTAATGAGATGATTCTCTTGTTTGCAGGTGAAGGCAGAACACCAATGACTTGGAGGCCTTTTGTAGCTGTTGTCTATTCAAGAAAGGAAGTGGAATGACATAAATATGGATTTCTTGGTAGGAAATCCAAAGACTCTTAGGAATAATGATTCTATTTGGGTGGTTTTGGATCAACTAAAAAAGGTAGCACACTTCTTTCCTATCAAGGAAACCATTACAGTAGAAAAGTTGGGAGAAAGGTATGTACAAGAGATAGTTTGTTTGCATGGGGTACCAAAGACTATAGTTTCATATCGTGATTTTCACATTACTTCACACTTCGGAAAAGGCTTGAAAATGGTTCTTGGTACATTGTTTTTGTTATGTACAAACTTCCACCTAAAGACATATGGGCATTGGAGTATACCATATAGGTGTTAGAGGATATGATGGGAGCATGTGTACTTTACTTTGGTGGTTCTTAGGAAAATCACTTGGATTTAGTGGGGTTCGTCTATAAAAATAGTTATCAGGAAACTATACAGATGTCACTATATGAGGAACTTTATAGTATACCTTTTAGATCACCTATATGTTGGTTAGAGGTGGGTGAGTCAGAGCTATTGGGACTGAGTCTCATTCCGGAGACATGAGAGCAATTGTAGTTGATTCAGAAATGTATGGATATAGCTCAGAGTGAGCAGAAGTCATATGCTAATAGACGGAGATGACCCCTAGAGTTTAGAGAGGGTGATTGTGTATTCCTTCAGATGTATCCTAGATTGGGTCACCACAGGATACAGATTTAGTGAATTTTGGCGCCCAGGTTTGTAGGACCGTTTCAGGTGCTAGAGAGAATTGGGCCAGTGGCGTACCGATTAGCCCTTCCATAGCAATTCAGTGATACGTGTGATTCTTTAATTGTGTCACTACTATGATGGTATCACCCTAAAACTTATCATGTTATTGATGTGGAAGAGTTTGAACTTAAGATAGATGCGTCCTTTGAGGAGCATCTGATACATGTACTAGTTCGTAGTGAGAATATGCTATGGGGAAAGACAGTTCCTTTAGTTCATGTGTTATGGCAACATGGAAGTGCTCAAGAGGAAACATGGGAATGTGAAGCAGACATGAGGGCTCAATGTCCCAATCTTTTTGGCTCATAATCTTAGAGAAGTTCGAGAGTGAATCTTGAGGATGTGCTATTATAAGGTGGGGAGATTGTAAGATCCCAACATTTTTTGGAGTCATCTCAGACATATTTTTAGGTACTTTTTGAATATTTTAAGCACCTTGGTTCAGATTAGAGGTATGGGTCATGTTTGGGTGAATTTTTAAGGAAAACTAATGGAAAATGGGGTGTGAATGGTTTTCACATGGTTTGAAAAAACCATATGACTAAACTGTGCCAAAACAGAGGTCTGCATAGTTTGCTCACGGTTTGATAAAACGTGTGACTAAACTGTTCCAACTACGTAAACCTGGACAGAGGGGTCCACACGGTTGGCACACGATTTTACCTAACTATGCACCTCTACCTAGGAAACCATGTGCATGGAATTTAATATACAAAATCCTTTTTAATTCAATCTGAACCCCCTAGAATTACATATTTCAACCTTGGCTCAGGCTTGAAAAACTATAGGTGTTTCCAAAGCCTTCCGGAGGGATTCCATGGTGATCTGAACACCGTTCTTTGAGATAGAAAGCCCAGATTGAATATTATCTCTCTCCTTGGTATGTGGATTTCATTCCATTTCCTCTCCCATTATTTCCTCTATATTTTCATGATCTTTTCACAGATGATATCCATAATTTCAATGGATCTAAACCTAGGGTTTGAGATCTAGATCTAGGATTATAGATCTAGATATAAATTTTCCAGATCTTGATTCCTTTGATATTAATTTTGGTTTAGAGATTTAGATTTGAAACTTTATCAGTGACGTTGTGTTGCTCAGATTTTAGGGATTTCTGTTGGGATAACATCCATCAATAAACTGAATTAGGTGGTCTAAATCGAATTCCCGTAGTCATGTATTTGATATGTGAATGTGATTTTATGAAATTTCTAGCTTCCCTTGATAACTGGTATCTTAAATTGGAGTAATTAGGAATTTTGAATTTTGATTTGTGATTGCATTGGTGATTAATTGATAATTTAATCACAGAACAAATGAAGGGGGGGGGGGGGTTACCCAAATTTATATTGTAATTCATAAATTGAATTGATTATGATAAGATAATTAATTGGGGGAAATTAATTATAAAGTTTTGTTAGCAATGGAAGATTATTAATTGAGATAATTAATTATGTTCCATAAGGTTGGTCAAAGATAATTAACTATGATAATTAATTATGAAAAGTTGAGATTTGATATGGATAATTAATTGTGAAGAATTAGTTATGGAAAGAGAATTGTGTTGATTGATTAATTAATTGATGAATTAATTAATGGGTTTTGTGCTTAGTTAATTGTGAAGTTAACTAATGTCCTTTGAAATGTTTACCCAATCATTGGATTAGTAAAGGAATTATCTGGATAATTCTTGTGAATTAATGCATGATTAAATGGATGATATTTTTATGGTGCTAGACATGGCATTCTAGGCTAATTAGAGGTTTGGACTTGGACATGGAATTCCTCCCCAATAGTTATCGAAGCATGAGATTATGGGGTTATAGGCATGAAGACCTAAACCGAATGAGATATAGAGTGATAGGCATGGTGACCTATACTTAATAAGATTTGTAGTACTCAGCATGAAGACCTACACTCAATGATATTTAGGGTGTCAGGAATGGAGACCCACCCCAAATAAATAATAATAACGAATGATGGTTCAAATGGGAAGAATGAATTAAAACTAATCCTAATGTGATGATTAAAGATTAAATGACAATGTGATAACTGTTTAGTATTGCATTGTATTTTATTACTTCATAAAAATGCATACACTATCTTTTTACTGGACTTGTTTTAGACATCGTTGGTGGTGGCCTACTGAGTTGTAGTCACACCCTATTCGGGACACCTGATTGGGACTTGAGTAGACATTGTAGCTGTAAGATAGGATAAGGGAAAGGCCATGAGATAGGTTGCAGTTTGGGATTGGAGCATGGGAGAGAGAACTCGATGTGGTTCAGGACACTCTTGGGAGTCATTGTGTCCTTACTTTTAGTTGAATTGGAGGAACTTGACACTTTCATTATCATTTCATGTTTTACCTTTAAGTTGAGTATTGTATTTTCCTATTTTGAATATCATATGGCATGGTATTATTCTAGTTATTTATATAGTTATGAACTTGGTTGTTATTGTTCTTTGCTTCCATTGGTTTTTTGATTCTAAAAAAAGAGGGTATAGTCTCCCCAAGGCTGGCTTACCAGACCCTCACTACTAGTTAGCACCCTTTGGCATATAGGGAGGTGTGCTTGAGGGCATTTTGACAACCAGCTCGGGGCACCATTTAGGGGCACCCGGGTTGGGACGTTAGAGGTTCACACAAGGTTTTTGAGTTAATTTAGATATTTTACAATAGTTAAAATTGATATCATTTGTCGAACCCAAATGAATCTACAAATATGAATTGAAATTGTCACACTAAATTATATAATGATTTCTCTTTGATTCTTCCATGAAATTAATATAATTTCACTTATTGTTATACTCTTTTATCACAATGGTCATCTGTTTTTTTAATCAAACTATATCCTATTATAAAAAACAATTTTATTTGTTACATGATTCATGCCTTCAATAATTCCTAGAGGTTCTATACTGCGAGTAATTATTGAAAAATCAATATCTGGTTGGAATTTCATAACTTCCATCAACTATAATGCTTCAGGTAGAGGATGATTAAATGGTTAGTGTGTTTTCATAGGGGTTGGCTGAAAATTTTCATTTACATATCATTCTTATTCTAAATCCACCTAACGTTATTCTTTTTCCAAATCTTAATTATTTTTAAAATTATACAAATTCAAGTCTATATCACGTGAAAGAAATTAACTAAACCATCCAATCTGTCTATAAGGATTCCTAATCAGATGACATAACATTGTATCCTACGGATCTAGTGGACTAACTTCCACTGTAGATGATGCATTGATGATTTTTTCTATTAAAAAATTTCATTGTTGTATAATCCTTGAATATTGAATCTCAATTCGGTTATCTATTATAGGTAAATAGTTATTTACTACATTTTTTAGTCAATTTAAATTAATATATTAATGCATCATTTTATACACAATAATGAAAATTATTAGTTACTAAATTTTAAATAATTTTATAATATAATCAATCCAACAACATTACTTTAAATTTATCAAGTAATTATATATGATGATGGATATATAATAAAATTTTAATATAATTTGTTATTTCATTTTGATTATTATACTTCTAATAAAATATCTCTAAAGATATTACTTATTATAAATCTGGTGGAAAAAATGGACATCATACTGATTTTAGTCGAAGAAAAGACTCAGATCTCCATGAAATAGGTCTAAAGTGATTCCCCACTACCCAATGTTATCACATTAATAAAATATGAAGAAAATATTGATTAAAATGAATCTTTATTTTTTTTAACCACAATCCTTTGTCATTGATCAAATTTTCTCGGAAAAGCTTATAGTGTTTTACATTCATTGATAATTATAAATCATTTGGTTGTATACAATATATAAATCCTTGTATGGTATCAATTATTTTCCCATTTCAATAAATATATGTATGTATAATATTATCTATAATAATTATTTTAATAAGACTTAATATATTTTAAATAATTTTATTATATTATAAAACCAACAATAATAAATTCTATTTATCTTGTCATTTTAAATGATCAAGGAAACATAATATGTTTACAAAATATTTTAGCATATTATTTTAATTGTGAGTCTTCCCCTTTACAATCCCTAATGACATTACTTATATTGATTTTGGTAGGGTATGAACTAGTCATCCCACCGATCATAATCTGGGAAGAGCCCCCAAATTTCTATAGAAGAGGTCCAATGGGATACCCCACTACGTAGATTTATAATGATAAATAAATATAAAGAAACTATTTATTATAATATTATATTATATTTTTATTATGAAACAAATTTAATAATAAATATAAAATTACACATCATTTAAATCATTATTATCTTAATTAACCACAGGATTTAATATCACTAATTACCATATAATTTAATTTTAAAACATTATCCAAATAATTTATCATGAAATTTATATTCCAAATTACCATATAATCTATGTTTATATTATTATACTAATTAATAAACATATAATTTAATATTACTAATTAATATATTTTACATGAATACATTATAGTTATAGAAAAACATTATAGTAATAATTAAATAATTATACTAATAACTAAACATTCAATTTAATATTTCTAAGTCATTATAAAAAAATAAACTTTTTAAAAATAATCTATAAAATAAATATTTAATAATTTTAAAAAATAAAATACATCAAATATTGATGATCAAAAAAGAAAAAATATAAAAGGAGTGCCTTGAAAAATTTGAGAATATTTGAGTTGGAAATGAGGGGGATTGGAAAGGGAAATTTCATAGGAGGGGGGATACCCTATTATAGAAATCTTGATTGAGAGAATGAAAAATTTCACAATATACCTTTTCATTATGAAAAAGGGAATGAAAATGTTTCAAGTTATTTTTTGAGATGGAATAGAAAGAGAGTAACATAATTTTAAGCTCTTATGAGCATGAAATGATTTCACACTATTATCCACCACAATATGAGCATGGAATGAATTTTTTCTCATGTTGTGGGACCTAAGAGCATGAAATTATTTCACCCACATATTATGAGATACAAGATCATGAAATCAATTAAAACTCTTTTGAATTACATTTGTAAATAAAAAAAACCTAGAACAAAAAAAACCCATAATGATTTTTTTACTTTAATAATTATTTCTTTTAGATACCTATTCTATTTTCATTTTTGTATTTTCTTCATTTTCCATCTATGTTTTTAGAAATTATATTCGTGGTTTTTCAGATTAATACTTGAAAATTTTAATTTTTTTAATTTTTTAAAATCAAAATTTTCTTTAAAACAATGATTTGTGATGATGAAATATGATTTTGTTTGTTTCTAAAATTTTTTATGGTTATAAGTATCTTGAAAATATAAAATGTAGTAAAAATTATATAACTCAATTCGATTGATTTTTAAATATATTGTAGGTTTTATCAAAGATGGTTTTGTGTGGGTTAGGAGAGAAAATGTATTTTAATTTACTTATTATAAATTTATCATTTACCCAAAAATCTATATTATATTGAGTTGTCATTAGTTGTACAATTTACATAGTTCTTTCCAAAAATTTCCATATATGTGACATTAAAAGACATAAAATAATATATGAGGGGATATGAAAATTAAAATTTGAATAAAAAATAAAAAATCAGCAATGATTTATATGATTGAATTATTTTATATAATTCAGAATAATCGATCAATATTCAGGTAGTGGTATACTGTTATGATGAGTAAATTATAAAATAAATAAGCGGCATGACTCCAATATTTTTTTTCAAGGTTAACTTAGGATAATGGGGTGATATTTATATGGGGATATTTTTTTACTTAAATTGGTTGAAATATTTATTTGTATGAATTTTTTTTAATTATTATTTTTAAAAATAGGGTTTTATGGTTTTAATTTTTTAAGTGGTAGTTTTACATCAAAATTATATTTGTGTCTATGTTTTTTTAGGAGAAACTAAAAAAATAATTCTATAATCTTATCATTTGACCAAGTCTCTCCTTTAGACATACATTTTTTTTGGATTTAATGACTTTATATAAACTAATTTTTCATATCATGAACTTTAATTTTTTTTGATCATATATAATATATAATATATATTCTTTTTTGACAATGTTCATTATTATGAGTTTTGTTTTTTTTCCAAATTTCATTTATCTTTGAATTTATTTCATGTACTCTTTCATTTCCAAGGAATTTATTTTTTGATTATAAATTGTGATAAAAAAAATATCAGTGTTAGTCCATCAGAAATTAAAACATATTCATATAGCATGACATCTTTATTTCTGGATCATATGATATTTTGTTCAAAAATATGATTCTAATACAGTCCTAGTATATAAACTTACATGAATGTGACTGATACTAAATTAATTAATCATCGTTTTCAATGAAATACTTTCATATCTATCATCCTCTATAAAAACATGTATAATTGAGGGAATACTATCTATTTATTTCATGTAGGATTAACTCTCTTCTAAATTTCTCATGTAAAACAATACAATAGTTTGGAGCATTTTGACCAAATAAATCATGATCCAAGAGAATCCTTATTTATCTTTATGATTTAGAGGTTCACATGATCCCATCACTCAAATGTTTGTAGGTGAAAAATGAACCTAGTTTATGCGAGACATGAAAACCCTAAACAATGTGTGGTAAGGGAAAGCATGAATGAAATCATAAAAACCACACTCACCCATATCTTTAAATATGAACAATATATTTATAAAAAAACTCAATATTTAATCTTTATATGATATGCACTATATTTTATTAAATCGTGTAATCTAATAGAACAAAAAACAAAAAATTGGGGATTTTGGCTCTAGTGTTCCACCCATGATGCCTCACATGGTGGTTGGACCTTTCCTCTTCCAAGCATTTACCCACAATTCCTTCTAGACTACACCTCACATTTGAATATCTTATACTTAATCTATGATCCATTATCATCACCTGGGATGGATTATTTAAATATTGGTCAGGTATACATGGTGCTAGGACACTTAGTCAACAGGTTAGGGTGGGTACATTTTTTTAATAAATTCCAAAAAATCCACAAGTGTACAATAATTTTCCATCGAAAAAATCCCAGATGTATAGAACCATTTTCTACTATAAAAAGTATTCATAAAAACAATTTTAAAATTATATAAAACCTCAAAGAGAGTCCAAGTGTCTTTTTTTAATAATATAAATTTTAATATTAATTACAATTCTTCTTATCCTCAAGGTCTAACAACATAGTAACTCCAATTTTATTAATTCCATGTAATTCAACTACCATTCTAATTCAAGCTCCAGTTAATCAATATAAAACATTGTTAAAAATTATTCAATTGATGATTCTATATTCGAAAAAATCCAAGAAAGGTTTCTATATATCTTATGTAAATTTTAATTCTTTATACATAATCTCTCCAATATCTCCATTATCTAGAAACACTTTCACAGTAATAATGTTCTAAATAATGTATTATCTAATGAGTATCACTTTTATCCCTCATAAAGACCATATCTATAATAATTAGATGTATATGATACTTATTATAATTCTGTAATTCTTCAATTAATAACTATTCAGTAACTCAAGTTATCTATATTCATCTTTCCAGGATAATTATTAATCAAAGGGAACCACAAGTTATTCCTTCACAAGACTTATATGCATTACAAAAATTTAGAATTACATACACTGAATTTTCTTCACATTGAACTATTGACAAAAAATATACCTTAACAAATACAATAACAACTTCACTAATCCATAGGGTTCAAGAATATATCAATTTTTTTTCAATAACCATGTCAGAAAGTTTCAATTCTTATGTTAATATAATTCTTCTCCCTGTTATTAACTATAAATGAAAAGTTCAATTTGTAAGGAAAAATATTTACTCATTCCATTATTCATAACTATGTTTTTTATATTATCCCAAATATTCACACTTTTTCTGAATTCTCTTACATTCTTTAGAGATTCCACTTATGGTAAATATTATTTTAAAGAAATAAAAATTAATATTCTTGAGATAATTATAGCATCATATTCCACATATAAATGATTTATCCACTAATAAAATATATATTTACATGGTCCGAAATTATATTTAAAACAAGGGTAATTAATGTTGGCAACAAATATCTCCATAATACTTTCATTATGTGATACCGATAGGTTCTGAAGTGAACAACAAAAATGGTTGGTTAGGCCCATGAAAAATAAATTTTAACTGATTACCTCAAAATAATCGTTATATATTGATGAATTCACACTAGAATCTCTATATAGGGGATATTTTCACATATAATTTATAATAATTTTTTTGGTATGTGAATTACCACTGAATTTTAATTGTTTGATCATTTTTTATTTTTTTGAACCCTATTAGAATACCATAATTTCAACAAAGGTATAAATAAAAAATTATTATAGTGGTGCTATATACATTATTTAGAATGTTTTTGACATCGATGTTGAACCACAAGGTTCTAAAATGACTAATCCAAAGGTATTGTACTATCCACCTTGATCATAACATGACCCCTTCATTATTTGGAGGGTTCTTAAAGTCTCTTAGAACCTGAGAGGAGGAGCAGTAATGTCACTTGGAAATTGAGATAATTTATGTAGTGGAACTCTATTGGGATTGAGAGGATTATCAAGTAGATTCAGTGTGTACAAAAATCTCTAGAATGTATTGACCTTGGAAGAAGATATATCTGGGTATAAATTGAGCTATGTTAAAATAATAATTTCACATAGTCCATTAATCATTATTTCAATCCATATCTTACCCATAAGAAATAAATAATATAAATATTATTTATTTTCTTGACGTGCACAACACCTATAGATAAATTAATTTCATTTATTAAAAAAATAATGTAATTATCATGTTAATCATCCTTATTTTTTACCAGACCCAGAGTAATAAATATTTATTTAATAAAATAAATATTACCACATTATTCATTTATAAATAATAAACATGATCAAAATAACCTCGATAAATTTTTTTTCCAAACATTATATAATAATCTATTATAATATTATAATAATATAATATTTAATCATGGATTTTGGATTTACTATGTGTGCATCCCTCTAGTTTCCTTTGTCGGTAACATTAAAATAATGCTACCTAAAATCCAAGATTTACATCTAGTAACATTTCTAGGAATCAATAGATATATGATTTTATGTCACAACGACAAAAATATCATATGTTTTCTCACCATATAATATAATCTCTTTGTCTCGATATATCATCAAGAAGGTCACATACCCACATCATCAACCTATATAATTGATATGACTTTCCTTGAATTTATAGAAATTGTAATGCTGATAATACCACTTTGGAAATGGTATTAATTAATTAGTTTCACATACATTAAAGTGATGGGATGTCAAATACTATAACATGGAAGGGGAAAATCATATATTGACTCATCCATTAATTCAAATCACTCATGAAACAACCAACATACCCTAACTAGATGCTAGAATCAGATTTGATGGTTTTTATCAACACATCAATGTACAAAAGTCATTATATACAGTAATGATAATATCAAGAATATGTATTATACAAATTATTTTATGTTAAAATATTCAATGGAACACAGTTTTTGGAAATCCTAGGAGTGGGTATTATTCCCATAACCTCATCTCTTGGTGATTAATAGGGGAACATTCACTGAAAAGTTGTCTCAATTACTTATGAAACCACTAACGTTAATAAACATTATCATGTGTGTCCCCTCAAAAAATATCATGCATCCATAGAAAATTTATTTAAAAATATGGTAATCATATCTTATGTTTCCCAACATAGAGGGGAAAAACTATGGCCTTTCAATATGACAAGTATTCTAAGGAAATTATCACATTCAATGTCACATTGAATAATGACCATGATGTGATAAAGAAATTTATTAATACTCATAAAATGAATATATATGTAATCATAAAGTATATTGGGATTTGGTAATAGGGAACCAACTCTAATAGAATCCCACATGCACTAGATCCAACAACTATCAATCTTTAACCCTCTATCTCTAACATGATGTTCATGATTCTACTGAGATAAGTATTTAGTCAATGGATTTACTATGTTTTAATATGTGTAAAATCTTCTCACTATAAATTCACCAATCTAAGAAAATTAACACAAAATGTGATACTTCTTGAGTATTTTCTTCATCCATTGATATGACCTTAGCCTCATGGATAAATCCACCACAACAGTATTATCACATTACAACTTGATAATGTATTTACATCAAGGCACAAAATAAAAATTCTATATTATGTTTTATATCCAAAATATATCTTTAGATTCACCTAAGTCCATAATATACATTAATTCCACTATATAATCTCCAATAACATTCTGACTTGATCTCTTATATATCATAACTCATATGTATAGATAAATTAATTATCCAGACTACGGATTCATATCCTCACGATCAATTTAGAATACATAATATATATATATCACCTTATGAATTGATCTTTTTTTACTCCATAAACTAGAAACCTAACCTTAGTATAGCTTAAATATTTATGTATAGTCTTTACTTCCATCAAATAATGGTCTCCTGGATCTTCTTGATACTTCCTACCATACTCTAGGAAAAAGAAACAAAAATAATGGTATATAACATGGAATACATGATGAATCCTATAATAGATGCATATGAGACTATTTCTGTCATCTGTATCTACTCTTATGTCTTATGACATAATTTACCAGAGAGGTGTATACCATGTGTCACTGGATCTAATCCCCAATTTTATTATTTAACAATAAATCTATTTTGTATTTGGTAAATATATATACAATGAATTAGTCAATGAATTATTTTAGATCTATAATGAATGATCTTCCTCCTAAGGATGTATGATAATTAAACTATTTCCATTATTGAGAAACACCGAATAAACCATATATTAATTGAATATAAGACTTATATCTCATTTTGAAAAAGTAATATGTCATTGAAATATACTACTAGGAAAATAATCTCACTATCAGTAAATATCTTGTCGATACATAGATTACATTAATTCTTGATGAATCTAAATTTCCTTATGGATTTATCAAAATTAATTTTCCATTACTGGGATTCATACATCATCCCATAAATTGATCTTTATAGATTTTATTCCATATTATAAATCCTTGGATTCATAAACGCATTAGGATGAACTACATATTTATATTCTTTCAGGTTACCATTAAGGAAATTAGTTAACACATCTATTTACATATAATATAGTCATGGAAGGTAGCTATGAAAATAATAATACTCATCGATTTTAGTATCACTACTGATGAGAAGGTTTTTTCATAGTCAACACCCAAAATTTTCATAAAATAATTATACTACTAGATTTAATTATATGTATTAACTTGACCATTTTGTAAAATTTTCTCTTGAATAATAATCTGTACATAATAGTATTAAGACCAATTGGTGAATTTTAATAAAATAAACGATGGTTCTAATATAAGTAATTTATCATAGAATTAATTAGTTATTTCCATCATGAAAAATTTGAACTCTCAACTATATCGACATAGTTTAGGGGTACATTGATTTCATCCATTAATGATTTTCCATCCTAAGTGACTAGAAAATCATATAACTAGGGTTCTAAAACCTATTGGGTGTTCTAATGAGGTAGTTATATATATATGGAAACTCAATTTTCAAAGGGACTTATGAAATATTTTCCTATTCCAACTCATATATATATTGAGAATCTATCTCATTGATGTCAATATTTCTCCCATTGTATCTTTTAGTGATGTCCCCCCCAAAAAAATAGACCTCCATTACACTAGAACATTCTTATCTAAGTGGTAATATAGGTAATAACCCCTTGTTTCCTTAGGGTATAATATAATTATACACTTCATGCCACTAGGTTCTAGTTTTTTTCTTGAAAAATCCCTAAGAAATATCTTGAAACCAGATACATGAGTATACAAAATAATGGTCTCCTTTCATATATTAACTCTTATGTTATTCTATAT
Source organism: Viscum album (assembly GCA_963277665.1). Classification (NCBI taxonomy): domain Eukaryota; kingdom Viridiplantae; phylum Streptophyta; class Magnoliopsida; order Santalales; family Viscaceae; genus Viscum; species Viscum album. Next base: position 1,834,592,119 of record OY728151.1, read on the forward strand.
TCAGATTTTGTGGGAACTCATCTTTGTATATAAACCCTAGTTCATAATGAATATTCCCAAAATGAAAATGGTATACTCGCATGAATCATCATCTTACACACTATGTCCATCATGGTTTGGTTAATCCTGTCACTTACACCATTCCAAAATGGTGTATAAACAGGATCAAGTTAGAATATGAACCTAAACTCAAATAAATTGTTATCAAACACTTAGCTAAGATATTAATAATTTGAGTTGGGTCAAATATTCTTTATCTTCTTTTCATGAAAATTATAAACATAATTCTTGAATCCCATGAATTTATCAAAATATTTTTACTTATATCTAATCATGTAGATATATTCAAATATACACAAGACATTGGTAAAAGCTATATTGTATTATAATCTACCTCTATCTTACACATGAAATGTTTTTCATGAATTTGTGTGTACCAATTGTAGAATATCAACGTCCCTTTCATCATTTTCACTAGAAGTAGGATCAATAATTTTTATTTATAAACAATTCATACACTATTTAAGTGGTTTTAGATAAAAAGAGTGTAAATACCAACCCTATTATAGATTTTTCAAATGATACCCATTTACATGACCAAGGTGGTGATGACCCAATTGGGTGTGATATGATTCAAGAAAACATGATTCCTTAACTATTTTTAACACTTGATTTTCATAATTTAGTATATAAATATTAATATTCACATGTATAATAAATTATAAAAGTATAAACATTCATTTATAAAATTGAATATAAATAGACATGTTTCCAAAATGAACACAGATATTTTTTAAGGGGTACACATTGAGAATAGTAATAATTCATTAAAACCAAGATCTGTTGGTCCCATAGGGAAGATAACTAAATATCCAAAAGGGGAGTGAATTGGTCATTTTAAATGAATTTAAAAATTATTTCATATTTTTAAGGACAATGCAATGTTAATAAATTAAATAAGAATAATATATTTTTATAGTATTTCAGATCAAATTGATCACATGACTACTCTTCACCCTTCTCAAATATAGAGAAAGATGGAACACACTATTTATGAAATATTATAATAACTTTTTCAAACATGGAGTAACTTCACATTACAAAGATTTTTTTACGTATAGGCTTAAACCCATGAATAACTTTCAATTTTATACCTAGAGGAACAACACGAATAGTCCAACCTTTTTCCATTGAGGCACTACCCAAACTAACTTTTGATAGAGATTCACAACCCACACAAACACAATTTTTAATGGTATAGTTTAACCCACACATTCTTCAGAACAAAAGAATAAAAAGAATTAAATCACCATAGAAGAAGATAAAAACTCAATGGTCTGAGTGTTGAGGAAGAAAGGATCTCTCCAACAGTAATGAATTAGATGATTATAGTTTATTTGAGCGTAGTAGTTAACTGCCAATGTATATCACACTTGTATAGTTCAATAATATCTTCAACCTCCAATTTGTATCTTGATATGAACATATGTAACTTCTTATAGAGAGTTATTCTATGCACAATATATTCAATGCATGAATCCCATTTTAGTTTATCTTTCCCAATGATGTATGTTATTTCTTCATTGAATTTATGAGAAAAACATACCCACATGGGTTACTTAAATAATATGTAATACTAGAATTTTGATGTATAGTGGTAAAAAATTAGACAATTAATATAGTATCAACAATTATTTATAATCAATATTAAAGTACCTTAGAAAAATCCGATAATGTTTGCGAGATAAAATTTTTGCAATTCCAACCACATTTAATTCAAAACTCATTTTTTACCAAGACCCCAGTGTGAATCTATAACCCATGTGATGAGAATTTAATCGTATATAAAATTATTCCAAATAAAATTCTGTAGAATTAGAAAAAAAATTATTTAAATAATAATTAAATAAATATAAATATGTGAAATAAGCATGTAGTAATTCAAAATATATAAGTATAAATAAAAAACATGTTTTGAGCTTAAATATGACAAAGTAATTATGTGATCGTAGGTAGGTACTAAGGCAGGTTCAATACATTTCCAAATATCAACTTTTCAGGCACTACATGATTTTGTAAAATTTTGACCCACGATCACTTCTAGACTTGTTAAAATTTTCACTCACTATCACTTCCAAAAATAGTACTTTTTTCACTCACAGTCAGATCATGAATTATAATAATTTTTACTCATTGTATCTTCCAGAAATTGTGAAATTTTAACTCAAGATCTCTTTATTTTGTTCATGTTGTCGATACTTATATCATAAAATCAATATAATTTGTTATTTATTAGTAATAGTCGATGGTTTTAAATGTGTGTATGATTAAACAGTTTACTGCAAAAAATAATTCAATATAGGTTGTGTGAGGGTAAAATGAATATTTTATATGATGTGTTAGGGTAAAATGTATGATATGTGATAGTAATAAGAGTTTCATAAGGGTAATAATAATTTCGCGAAACTTGCATAAAGGTAAGATACAACTATGCATAACTGTACTTATATAGCTCATGTAAGGGGTAGGAAAATTTTTCTATATGTTGCACAAAGGTAAAGTGTATTTCTCATAAGGGTACCAACTTGTGTAAGGGTAATCTACACAAGGGGGAAGACTCATGTAAGGGAAAATACACAAGTAATTGTTTAGAGTCACATAATGGTACTTGTGTAAGTGTAGATACTTGAGTAATTGTTGTTGCATAAGTGTAACAGTGAATTTCCATTACTTTTGTAAAGGGAATACGATCTTACATTAGGATTAAACAAAAATTACAATGCATACAAAATGGTATAAAATAACTTATATAATGTTAATATCAATTTTGAAAATACTAGGTATGTAACAACTGGGTCCCAGAGACAGCACAACCACCCCACCTTAACATGGTCATCAGGTCCTGGCCCACCAAGTACCACCAGTTTCCCCACAGACACATGGATCCCACCCTAGGGTCCACCCACATGTCTGAACGGGTCATCTAATTAATGATAGTCACCACAGGCCAACACATGTCCTTTTCACTATACTTTTTCCTCACTCACACACACCCTGGGTAACTTCCCAGAAGGTCACACATCCTGATTACTACTCCAGGCCAAACATGCTTAACTATGGAGTTATAATCAGGTAGGCTCCTGAAAAGGAAGGTGCATCTTGTTGACATGAGTCATATCATTTTACCATTTGACCCTTTATCATTTGGGGGTGTTAAAATCACCCCCCTTTAGAGCAAAACATACTTGTTGTGGGTCATACATCTCAACCTAGGTAGTGCACCGCACTTAAGGCTGGGTACCAACTCTGATACCAACTGTAACAACTAGGTCCTGGAGACAGCACAACCACCTCACCTTAACATGGTCATCGGGTCCTGGCCCACCAAGTACCACCAGTTGCCCCGCAGACACATGGATCCCACCCTAGGGTACACCCACGTGTCTAAACGGGTCATCTGACTAATGATAGTACCCACAGGCCAACACATGTCCTTTTCACTGTGCTTTGTCCTCACTCACACACACCCTGGGTAACTTCCCAGAAGGTCACCCATCCTGATTACTACTCCAGGCCAAGCATGCTTAACTATGGAGTTATAATCAGGTAGACTCCTGAAAAGTAAGGTGCACCTTGTTGACATGAGTCATATCATTTAACCATTTAATCCTTTATTATTTGGGGGTGTTACATCCACGACCAACATTATCATATTTTAGTGTGTGATAGAATAATAAATAAAGTGATATATATATACATATATTATTTATAGAAATTTAATTATGTAATAAATATAATAATGATGAATTTTATGGATCATATGTTTAATTATAATCATCCTTTAAACTTTTCATTCATATTGTGAATGAGTCACATCCCTTTTAGGAGGTGGTTTTCCACAATTCCATAAACGATGTTGTCATAATTTCAAAAAATGTAAAATATAAAGATATGTGTTTTAAAATAATTAATGAAGAATAAATACATTATTAATCTAATATATATCATATAAAAATAAATTTTCCATCGTAATTTCCTCCATGAGAGGTGGTAATAAGAAAATGAACAACCATTGTTTCGTGAGGCGTTAGTTTGTCATACATGTAAATAGTATATTCATTATCCATTAGATGAAAGTGTGTGTAAGTTAAATATGAAACCATTACATAAAAAAATAATATTATATTGAGTATAATTTTTTTATATAATCATATAATAATAATATTTTAGATGGCGGCGAATGAAAATAAATTTAATAGCTTAAGGGACAATGTTATCTCTTAATCGGGTAACTCCTTTCAGAATGAACCAAAGTACTTCCTTTGATTGATTTCATCCCAATTTGAGGATTCAATGATTATGGGAGGGATTTTAATGAGATATTTTGGAAGATGTTGGTCGATCCAATGTGGCCTGATAAGTGTGTGTAAGTGGTAGGAGAGAAGACCCTTTTATAGTGGAGGATGAGTTACACACCTGTAATATTTTGATAATAGAATTCCATACACATTTTTCACTTTGAAAGTGGATCCAATAATGTTCTAAGTTATATTAATGCGGGTATAGGTTCAAAATATGTCTATAAAATGGATCTTGGATAAGTTTCATAGTCATTTGGTCTCTTTATATTAAGGATTAGTTCCTTATTAAGACTAATTTTACCTTAATCCTTGAGATTATTTTTAATTATTTTCACAAATTTTTTTTGTCAAAAACTAATTTTAACTTATTATAATTTATAAATTATTCATATTCCAAATAAATAATACATTTTTCCAAATTCCAATCATAGAAGTTGTAAAATTTAATTTAAATTTATTCCCTTAGAAGGGACAACATTGTGGGTTTTTAATGTTAAATCGTGTGAAAGATTTCATTGTTTTAATAGTAAATTTCATTGTGAAATTGATAAAAATGACCAAAATTGGGTTAATTGATAAAAATAAGATATAATTTAAATTTAAAACCAATTTAATATTTAATTTATCCTTATAAATAAATAATATGAAAACATTGTTTTGAACTAAAATTTAGTATTTTTCAATATTTATTAAAAATGAAACTTCATTAAATAATATCAAAAATTTACCCTAACCTAGTTCTTATTTTTCTCTTTAAAATATGATTTTTTTCCATATATAATCTATATATGTTTTAATAATTGGATTTAAAATATTTTGTTCATTAAAAGTTTCTAAAAATGAATTAATGAAAATAGAGGTTTTTATGAGAAATGTTGAATTTTTTCTTATCTTATGTGTATAGAATCTATTATATTAATATCAAAAATATTTATTTTAATTAATATAAATAAATAAATAAATATATATATATATATATATATATATATATATATTACATTGATTGCACTCTCTAGTAGTACTAAATTTATTTTATTAGGGTAAAAAGGCTCTCTGACCATATAAAAAGTTTTCTATAAAATATTATTTTTATATTCAATTGGTTCTTATATTTATTTCTAATTGATATGTTACAAAGGAATTAGTTTTTTAAACTATATATTTTCATAATTTAGTTAATACTATTAAAAAAAATAATTTAATGGCTACAATAAGCCTTATTATTTTAAATAATAATATTTTAATATTAAATTGTTTTTAGGTTAAAAGTCATTATTGCTTGTAATGCAAGCCATTAAATAATCACGTTGTAGCATATGTCGTAAAATTATAAGGTATCATGTGCATTGAAAGCTATAAAATATATTAAATTCATTTAACATAGTAAATATATTATAAATTCTCAGGATGTTATATTCCCTTACCTAGTAGGTCTTCCATGTCATATAAGCTTTCAAATGAAATTTTCATAAATTAGATTTTTATGTTGTTAAATTATCCCCAAATTAAATAATTATATCCTAGAAATTTAAAATCCATCTTAGTAATATAGTTTTTTATATTTCCAATTTTGAAATTTCATATCGTGACAAGGATTCATAAAAAGTAAACTAGATTAGAGATAATGATAAGTACAAAGGTCACATAGACTAACATATAACTATGTCTCTATGTACGAAAACATTAGTTAGAAGTAGAGATACGTAATTGGAGGGGAAATATAAATATTTATAGGGGTTGATTTTGGTAATCAATCACAAACAATTGAATGATCAATCAAAATTCTATGGCCTCAATTCTATAAATCATTGATGATTTATAAACCATCAGTTCAACAAAAAAGAAGATATTATGACAACATTTTTTTAGATCATTTTCCTAATGTTGGATAATTCATTCACTACCTAATGTTATAATGAAATTTATATTAATGATATTTTGTATAAACATGTATTCATTCTTTGGGTTTTCATTGATCAGTTTTCTAATTCTTCCAAAAATTAATTTCTATTCCTCAAGAATTAAAATACATTTTTAAAGGATCTTAAGGCCAATAAAAGAGTGGTAAATATAACTATGTGCCTCTAACTATTTTAAAAAACTAATATGGTTAATACATTAATCACTAGAACCATAAAGTTACATTACTAGTTTATCATTAATATATATTCATAATTTTTTTTAACTAAAAACGATGGATTGTTTACTTGGACATTATGTAGGTCAGTTGTTTGTATGAAACCCTTATTGTCCTTTGGCCATGGTTTCAAGACCTGCGACTTTATTGGATTTGATTGGTTTTCACCAAGAAAAGAGGTCTTCCTTTTCTAGAACCATATTAATATAATTCCAAAAATAAATATGATGGGCATCCTTGTAATAAGGTTAACCACTATATAGATTTTTAACAAATTTCTTCAACATAACCCCAAATCATAAATACATCATCCACTAATTTCCATATAGATCCTTCCCTAGTCTAGGGTATATCCACAGTATCAATTATATGATTTCTAAATCGTGACTCCTTATATTCAATCTAGAACACCTTATATTTTACCTATAATATTCAATGTGAAAATTCATCATAAAGTTTTGGGTTAAAATTGTGAGTTATCCTAAGAATACCCAATGGTAGTGTAAAACTTGGTGAATAGTAAGGCCTCTTGTCATGTACCAAGTAATGTTGAATCAGGCCAGACACACATTGTTAGATTTGTTTACTCCTAGGTACATTTGAACCAGAACCATGTCCACTTGTAGTATTCAGACAGGGATGTATTTCTACAAAACCCTATTAATATCTATCTAACAGAAACATTATAATGTTATTCTATACTTATCAAAAATTCTAACTTAGGTCTATGTTATATAATCTGTGCTTTCCTAAATATTGTTCCCAAGGTTGCTGCTAAACATCCATTGATACCAACTGTAGTGACCCAACCCTATACATCCAGAATCAAGTGTATTCTATCAATTAAAATGGTATGATTACAATGAATCAAATACTGAAGGAATGAGAGTTTAGTATTCTTGGTAAACCAAATACATACAAGAGTATTGTATTAAAAATTAATACAATAATTACAACATAATTCTTTTCTAAATAAATAAGATCGAGAATAATAACATCGATGATAAATTTATTACATCTAGCATATCCCATCATATCATTCATAGTATACTTCTTGGATTCCTGTGGAAAGGAAATATAATATATGTGACCTCAAATACTCATTATGGGTGAAGTATTGTGGAAGAAATAATGAATCACAATGAATTATAATTATGTCATGTTAAATAACTAAAATTCACAAACCATTTAATAAAAAAAGCTGAGAAGAAAGTGTATAAATAATATGAAAATGTAATAACTAGAAAAACATTCCATTCAAATAACTAGATAAAGAAAAATCAATATGAAAATGTTAGAAAATGAAATGCATTACTTCTAATTAAAGAACTGAAAATAAATTGTACCAATAGATATGTTCGTGGAAAATATCAAGGATGAATAATAAGTTAAACTATATAAGGTAAATGATTGATTTTTGGATTCCATGTTTCCTAGGTATGTGGTACATTTACCATAAAGAAAATTCAAAATATGGTTTATAACATATCAGGTAAAAACCTATCTATGAAATCTAACCAAATGACTTGTCCCATGATGTTATTGATGCATCATGTAGATATCTATAACCAGGCCCCACTCATGTCGTACTGATCCATAAAATTAGTTATATAATGAATATTCAATTTAACAATGAGGCTTATCAAATATCTCTATGGATTAAAAGATACATTTTAATCAATATTTACCCAAATAATCAAATAACATTCAATGTAAACATTATATAAAAATTTTATATGGTTTATTCAATGAATATATCCTTGATAAATGATATTCTAAATTAGTGGGAATTCAATTCTTAATGATAAAAAAATTGAACATTTTAGGGGGAGTAAAAGGAATCAAGTAAGTCAATATGAATATTATCCTTTTAGAAATCAATCATAAACTATCTAAGTGAATATTATGAAGGGTATCAATACAACATGAACCATCTGAAGTAAAGTAAAGGGTTTTTGTCATTGATGAATGGAAATATTAAAAAAATATCTTTTGAAAACATTCTTGAGGAAAATATCCTTTGGTTTTGAAAAACACATTTTGAAACCCCATTTCATTGAAAATAAATAGTAAAAACATTTTCATAAAAAATTAAAATTTTAAACAAACAAATGAATCATCGAAGGAATGACGGTGGGTAAATCCGTACATTCCAGATAGTGTAAAAAACATTCCTTTTGTATAGTAAAATGATAGAAAAATGCCCTGTTTAAATGGAATAAGAACATTCCATTGAAAAAATTGGTAAAATTAAAAATGGTCAAAAATTTATTTACCAAACCATTTTAAAATTATTTTGAAAACAATTTAATAATATATGGTTTTTTAAGAAAACAGGTCCTCTAACTAAAGAAAGAAAAGAAGTTGGGTTTTCTTAAAAATATTTTCTAACACACCTTGAATACCATATAGTGGGAAAACTATACTAATCTATGAAAAAGGTCATGATTAAATATAGGATAGTAATATGAAATATTTTATTGATAAATAGTGACATAATTTTCTCAAATGTAAATGAATGATCGGTAAAATTATTCTTGAGGAAAATAATCTTTAAACATTCTAAAGTTTCCCATACAACATTGAAACATTTTTTATCATAGAAATCATTATATAATGAAATTAATTGAAAGCTAAAATATCATTATAGTAAGGAGATTCATGATATATGAATTAAAAGGGATGTTCTTACACCATCTAAAATAATCTAGGTTTAGAACAACAAATAAGTCTCAATTGAATGTAAATTGAGACGAAATCCCTTACCGTGTGTTTCCTTTCAGGTGAATGTCATTTAACATCATGTATAATAAAATTATTTTAATTATTTACATTATTGACAATTTTTTATTTTTATCATTATATTTATATTTATTTTTACTATGTTGTATGAAACTACTCAAACAATTATGTTTACCTCAGTTGTTTTCACAAAATTTAGTTTTTGTGTCAAAAAAATTGGTAGGTTAACTATGGTCAAAGGGTACATTATATAATATCTAAATAATAATAGTGATGAAATAATTATTATATTTATAAATAAATTATAAAATTAAAACCAATAATTAAATATGGTTATGAAAAAAGAATCAATTTTAAAATCATGGAGACGGTAGGTCGTACATACGCATAAGTAATGATCCCATTTTCAATGATTGTTATAGAATAAAGGTAAGTAACACCATATATTTAAAAATAATCATAATATCATAAATACCATGTTATTTAGTATTATATAATTATATATAGAATTATTGTTATTTAAAAGGAATTTCATCCTGTTTAGGAGGTAGTAGTCCATACTTCACAACTAATGTTGTCACTTTTTAGTGGGTGAAAGGGTAATAATGAAAATGATATATATATATACAAATATGTATATATATTTTTTATATGTCTATAAAGGTAATTGTTTGACTAATATCATATATTTATATATATATTGTGTGTCTTGTATTTTTATTTATAATTATATCTTATACATTCCACGCATAGAGTGAATGAATCACGTCACTTTGAAGAGGTGGTGGTCCACACTTCAATAAATGTTGTTATTGTATTTACACAAAATGGAATGTATAATGATATGTGTTATAAAATAATTATCAAACCATAAAGAAATTAATAATATCATATATATGTTTATATATATATATATATATATTTTCCATCGTAATGTACACAATGATAGGTAGTAAAGGAAAAAATAAACAATCAACGTTTTGTGAGGTGGTTGTTTGTCATACACGTAAAAAATATATTTGTTACCAAGTATATGGAAGTGTTTTTATATGAAATTAAGACCATTAACATAAAAAATTTCAATTATATATATTATATATTTTGGTTATATAATCATGTAATAAAAAATCTCTAGGGGTGGATAATGGAAATAAAATTTAGTAGTTTATGGAAGGATTTACCACTTTATGGGGTAACTCCCTTTGGTTTGAACCATAGGGAATCCATGGATTGCTTTACTGTAAATTTGATGCCTTTATAATAAGGGGAGGGATTTTTATGATCTATTTTGGAAGATATTGGTCGATCCAAAGTGTCTTGAGTGGTTAGTGGAAGTTGGAGGAGAGGAGGCCCTTTAATAGTTGAGGAGGACTAGCACTCTTGTAATATTTGAAAAATTAATTACATACACATTTTTCACATTTAATGTGGCCCCAATAGTGGCCCAATTACGATACATGAGGGTATAGGGTCTAAATATGGCCACACAATGGCTCTTAAACAATATTATAGGTCATTTTATCCCTTATGATTAAGGATTAGTCCCTTATTAAGCTTAATTTTACCTTAATCATTGTGATTAATTTTAATTAATTTCAATAATATTTTTTGTCAAAAACAATTCTGATAATATTATGAATTTTATATTATTCTGATTCAAATAAAAAAACCATTTTTACAAATTTCAATCATAGAAGTGGTATAAATTATTTTAAATTTAATCCCACAGATGGGATGACAATACAAGGTTTTAATGTGAAAATGTCTGAAAGTTTTCTATTTATGATCGAAAATTTCGAAGTGAAATTGATTCTAAAGACCTAAAATTGATTAACCAATAAAAATATTATCTATATAAAAGTTAAAAATAAAATAAAATTTAATTTATACATATAAATAAATTAGATGATAATGTAGTTTGAACTAAAATTCAGTATTTTCCACTATTTATTTATAAATGAAAATCCATATAAAAATACCGACAATTTACAATAACCTAATTATTATGTATCTATTTCATTGAGAAAATATATTTTGAAATATTTATTTAATAAAATTTCAAAAAAATTTATTTTAAATAGGATCCATATTAAAAGGTGTTAAAATGCCTTGATAAAAATATAGGTTCTTATGAGAAAAATTAGGTTTGATCATATCTTATGTCTATCAAATATATTGGATGAATATAGAATTTTTTGTATTGAATGTAATATATATATATATATATATATTACATTAATATCACTCACTAATTGTAATTAATTTATTTTATTATTGTAAAACAGATTTGATAGAAAAAAATAGTTTTCTATAAAATTTTGTTTTTATTTTAAATTGGTTATTATATTCATTTATTATATAAATTTTAACCAATTAATTAGTTTTTTAAACCACATATTATCATAATATAGTTAATACTATTCATAAAATTTAATTTAATGGCTATGTTCTTATTTATTATTTTAAATAATAATATTTTAATAATATATTGTTGTTTGGTTAAAAATCAGTCTTACGTGTAATGCAAACCATTGAATAAAACATGTAGTAGTGTATGTCCCATGCTAACGTAGTATATCATGCATTTAAAGCTATAAAATATGTTGAATTCATTTAAAATTGTAAATATATTAACAATTCAAATTATATTATATTCCGTTACACGCTTGGTGTTGTGTGTCATACACACTATCGAATATAATGTTCCTTATTTATATTTTTAAAGGTTGCATTATAAACATTCACCAATAGGTTTCAAAAAATTAAATCTTCTACATAAGAAAATTTCAATTTTTAAATTCTTCAACAAAAACAAAGAATTACTTTCCTACCCATTAGCTGGTAAAAACAACCTCTTTGAACTTCATGTGAAAACTCAGTCTGAACAGTCACTCTGTTTCTTCAATTTGATTCATAATTTTGATTCTTCAGTCTAGAAAATTAGAATGAATGGATACTATAGAAAAAATCATAAACATCTTCCTTCATTCCCATTATCATCAGTCTAATGGCTCAGCCTAATTGAGAAAACTCTGATCATAGCTTTTTCCTTACAATTCTTCTTTTTTGAGAAATTTCTCAAAAAAACACTCTCCTAAAAGTTTTCCTGTACCAAATTTAGCATAACACCTTCAGTACTCTCTCTCTATCTCCCACATGTGAATAGTGTAAGAGTATGTCATACATTTTACACTATTTATTTTTATTCTTGAAATAGAATAAGAGGGAAAACAATTTTATTTTCCCACTCATCAATCCTCGGTAGCGGATACTTGTTTTTCACTGTCACCTGGTTTAGGCGATGATAGTCGACACAAAGTTGCAAGCTCCCGTTCACCTTCTTGGAAAACAATATCAGGGAAGCCCAGGGTGAAACACTGGGTCGGATGAATCCCTAGCCCTGCAAGTCTTCCAACTGTACCCGTAGCTCTTGAAGCTCGGCGGGAGCCATCTAATATGCTGGGGTGGAAATCGGGGCTGTCCCGGGGTACAGATCAATATAAAATTCTACCTCTCTGTGAGGAGGTAGTCCTGGAACGTCTTCGGAAAAAACGTCCGCATACAAATCCACCACTGCAGGAAAACCAGGACTCTGCACGTCAACTTCTCCTAGGATGAGGCTATCCAACAGATGAGTAATGGGCTGTCCTCTCCTCTGCGAGAGTCCATCCTGTGCTGCAAAGGCTCCCTTCTCGCCGGTGAAGGTGAACATGCTCCCGTCGGTGCGTACACACTGCACCTTGCACCTAATACATTCAATCTGAGCATGCACTGTAGATAACCAATCCATGCCCAATATGACGTTGTAAGGCCTCAACGCCGCTACAAGAAGATCCCAGCCAAAGCTCTCACCTCCTAGAGTAAGCTCACACTACCGGAACCAGTGCGTAATCATCGAGTCTGCTCTCGTAGGAGTCTCTAGCCGTAAGGATCGAGCCAACGGCTCTGTCAGAATCTCCAAGCTCCGAAAAAGGGAAACGACTATGAAAGAATGACTCGCTCCTGTGTCTATAAGAACTGCAGTAAGGGTAGAATAGACACAGATAGTACCTCGAATCATCTCAGACGAACTGTGGTCATAGGCCTCCGCTGCCTAGAGCTGTGCCTGTTTCTGCCCACCAGCTCCATGTGGTCGTGGTAGACCTCCTAGGGGTGGTGGTGGTAGAGCCTGAAAGCGTCGTCCACCACCTGATGCTCGGCCAACTCCTCTGCCTCGTCCGCCTGCTCCCTGCGGACCACCACGGTTGACCCTCTGCCTATGCCTGGGTGGTCCCTCAACCGTCTGCTACTCCTTGGTACGGCGGGTCGGGCAGTCACGAGCCATGTGACCCTGCCCGCCGCATGCATAGCACTGTATGCCTCTCGAAAGACTGGCTTTGTGCTGAGTGCCCTGCACCTTGGAGCCAGTGTCCTGAGGTCGTCTACCTGAGGGTCTGGTCTACCTGGACCCATGAGTCATTCGTCGACTACCTTCTTCAGAAGACTCTGCTACGTGCCGCCCTACGGTAGGTCTCGCTGCTGATGTAGGCTCAGAAAGGAAGCTCTCGATGAGAAGGGCTTGCTCCATTACCACTGCCTGTGTCAGAATGCTGAGGGAGATCAGCGATGCCCTGATCTCCTGCCTTAATCCCTGCTTGAAGGTCCGAGCCCGGAAGAATGGGTCCTGTACCATGTCCGTCGAATAGTGCGAGAGATCTGTAAATCTCACCGAGTACTAGGCGACCATCAAGCTACCCTTCCGCAGCTGTAGTAGCTCCTGGATGCGCACCGCATGGAGGGTGTCTAGGACAAACTTTGAGCAGAAGAGGCTCTCAAAGTCTGTCTAGAGGAGAGATGCCTCGTCGTGCACCTGGAGCATCATGCTCCACCATCTGCGTGCTGCCGCGTGCAGGAGGCTCGCTGCGAGGATCACCATGAGGTCTGCTGGTGTCCTCACTAAAATGAAAACTAAAAAAACTGCCTCCAGCCAATCCTTGGCTGCCTGAGGGTCTGTCTCCCCATGGAACCTGGGCGGTCGCTGATACTGAAACTCGTGCAGTGCACTAAGGCGACATGCATCGTCAGCGGCTGGGGATGGTAGCATCGGTGGCTCAGTGGGTAGCGGTACCGCCGGTGCCTCTGCTGTCAAAGGGCCCTGTACCGAGGCCTCGTCGCTCAGTGGGCTGTCATCACGTACAACACTTGGATGTCTAGCTGGCTGCCATCGTGGGGCCATCCTGAAAAGAAACAGGTGCACCACTGTCAAACAGTATACCTGGTGAGCTGACACAAAGTAATCACAAAGAAAACTTGAAACACACATGCAATCAATGTTTTTGTACATTAAGTCAGAAATCAGAAGTCAGGGTCCTAGTGTATGGATACGACGGCCGCCACACCAACACTGGACTCCCTAGACTGATAACCACACTCAATACTCTTAACACTATTGCTTCACATAGAAAAAGATAAGAGTCCTGAGTTCTGTGGTAGAACTGAAGTCCTATGATACCAATTTGACATGACCCGTCCTCGGGGCCTGTGTTGTGACTACCCCAAGCCTGCCTTCCATAGGCCAGGGGCTGGCGACTAGCACCAAGGCATAATTCCCGGTAAAAGGGAAGGAATTGTCTTTGTAAAGTAAACAAACACCATAGAGGTAGAAAGTAGAAGTAAACACTAAGTAAAAACTAGGTACAATAGTATGTGCGGAAAAGTAAGTGGGTCAGAATACAAACCCAAACTAATTTTAAAGTACAACTGAAAAAAGGGAGTACCACAACTGAAAAGTAAAGCCGCAGCCTCGAGCCGTCCACTGGAAGTCCCACCTGAAGGGTGGGTACAGATAGCCTCCAAGCTCCTCGGGTCCAGCCGTCCTCTCCGAGTACGTCCCGCCCAGTTGTCCACCTCCTGGTACTGACCTGCTCCGCAAGCCTCAACTACGATCAGCGTTGTCCATCATCTGCAACGAACACAACGTAGTGCGGGCATAGCCCGTACAGGGGTGAGTATAAGCAACTCAGTAGGGACCCCGAGACCCCCGAAGGTCTCCTAGAATCCACAAAGTATAATCCACAAAGGAAAGATACAATCACGAAGTAACATCCGACACTACTTAGGTTTATGCCCACACATATACCTAAGTCATCAATTCTTGCTCGTCTCCAACATCCGAGCTCAAGTACGACCCAGTCCACACAGGAAATCACAACCCGATCCACACAAGAAAGCATAACGTAATCCACACAGGATATCAAGTGAATCTTATCGAAGATAAGGATTGAAAGTCAAGATTCATCTCACACAGGTATACTTCTTTGTAAGACGATAGATATGATCAGATGTAGCCACTGATTCATCTAAGCCGTTAGACCCACACAGGATCGATAGGTACTAACCCCTGCAATGACCCATAAAGGATCGATAGGTAACTAACCCCCGCAATGACCCAAAAAAGAACAATAGGTAACTAACCCCCGCAATGACCCACACAGGATCTGTAGGCACTGGCCCACATAGGACCGCTGAGCGCTGAACCACACAGGATCAGTAGCACTGATCCACATAGGATCGCTGAGTGCTATAGTCGTCACCGTCGAATCCATGGAGGATTTCTGTAGAGTGGTCATCATCGTCGCAGTCGCAGCCAGCTCTAGGGTTCCCGCACACAGGAAACTCGTTCAGGAGGGTCTGCTCCACTAGCCGTGGGGCTGATACATCAACTGACACATAGTCTGGAGTTGATGTATGCAAAAGTTCTGTATCGTCAACAGGAACTCAATGTCACATACGGTGCTTCAATCGGGCGCCCGGTCTAAGAGTTATTGGCTTTTTCGTTCCAGGGGCCCGATTAGTTTTTAAGTCAAAACCAACCCGACCATACTAAAACTGCGTCCAAACCTCGAGCGGAGTAAGCCAAAAGGTCCGTCTCACTAAGAGGAATCCATCAAAGTCAATAGGATGTCAATCGGACGTTCGAAGCTCAAGTTATAAGCGTTTCTGCTCCGAGGGCCCGATTGTTTTCGTGTACGAACCAACCCGGACGAATCCAAAATACTCCAAAATTTTGCGTGTAGTATACCTAAACGACTGTCTCGATCTAAGGATCACATCGCAGCTGATGGTGTGTCGATCGGAGGTTCACAACCCAAGTTATGGGCAAAAGACCGTGAGGGGTCCGGAAGTGGGGGTTTCAGGCCCGGACCAACTCGGCCTGAGACCCCCTGGGTCGGCCCGAACAGGGTCAACCCGACCCGGGTCCGGGTATTTCCCGCTTGGGCGCGGCCCGACCCGGCTGGCGTGGCCCGACACGGCTGGCGCGGCCCGACCCGACCTGGGTGCGGCTCGGTCGCCAGGTGGCTCGGCTGTTTCGGCCGAGCGGATGGGGGGGGGGGGGCACTGCCCCCCTGTTTCATAACCGCGACCCGCATGTGGGGGGCCGCACCTGCTGGCCAACTGGGGGTTACAGACCCCCGGTTTTCCCCCTGACCGGCCGACCAGCTCCGACCGGCCGGCTGTTGCCGCCACGGGACCGGCACGGGCCGGTCCCCCTGCTCTGACGCCGGCGGCCCGGAACTGGCCGCCGGTCCTTGCACCGTCGCGGCATCGCTCTGGCCACGGTGTCTTCGGGGTTCCTTCGAGGTTCATCGGCGCAGCGCAACAATGTCACAGATTAGTTTGTTTTCAACGGCGCGACACGACGGCGCCGCGCTTCTCCGCCCTTCCTTTAACATTTCCCAGACGGTGCTTCGGCACCGCTCCGCCTTACACGAGCCGCAACAAAAATCTACCAACAAGGGAGAGGAGGGTCGGCCGTGTTTGTGCTGTCTGACCTCCTCCCATTATTGCAATAACAAGCGGCTCAAATTGGAAAGAAGTAAGCGACGAAAGTAATTACAAACAAACAATTTAAAATAAACCCCTACCTCGAGCATAGTCATCGAACGAGGTTGTCGCGGAAAGGGACGTCGCGGAATTGATCGCCGCAGAAGAAGGCAGATCGGAGGAATGGATTCTTCAGCGTCGTGTTGTCGATCTACAAGGATCCAGCGTTCTTGTCGAACTTCATCGGAGGTCGGTGTTCTTCGCGTTCTTCACGTTCTTCGCGTTCTTCGTGTTCTTCGCGTTCTTCGTCGAGGAAGGAGTGCTTCACGGCTTGAGTGATTTCTCCCAAACCTCTCACAACCCAACAACCCTTAATAAAATAAGAGTTTGTCTTATTTTATTTCACAAGCCATGCGTTTTGAAATTTAAAAACGAAACAATCAATTAAGTGAATTAATTTCAACGTTTAAACTGCCAAATTAATTGAGGCGTTTCATAAACAGAAAACGAAAGGGTTGACTTCCACTTAATATGGGTGCAGGTGCGTTACCTTAATAAAGGAGGGGGTTTTGGAAGAAAAGAAATGGTGGGTCTCGTGTGGGCCCCACCTCAAAAATATCCTACCTAGTGGGTAGGATATTTTGGGTCCCACTCAAACACTTAGGTTAGGTTAAACAACTTTAAGTAAAAATAAAAATTGGAAGTACCATTTTTATTTTATTCCTTTACTTAACCCAAAAAATTAAATACCACACCCGAGAAAATGCAACTCCGGAAAAGGTGTTTCTAAGCAATTAATGGCGCTATGATTCCATTGGTGCCCTCAGAATTCGATTCCGAGCACCGGTTCAAAAGTTAGAAAAACCCGCTCCTTCATTCACTGAACGTACCTGAGCTAATATTTAGAAAATGATTCCGGGCACACTGTGCCTCTGAATCAGGTGCCGTCAGAAACTGCATTCTTGTAATATTCTAAAGAAAATTAAGAAAAAAAAATTTCCTTGAATTTTACGGGTCTGTAAACCCACTTCTATATTGGAATGGGAAAAGGTTGAAACAAACTTGTAGGTCTATGTTTTTCTTCATTAATTATCAAATAATTTAGGTACACTAAAACAAAATATATAACCGACTATCTCATCCCTATCCACCAATATCGACATCTAAAATCATGAAAATCACGGTGTTCTTAGGTTGTAGAAACCAAAAAATCAGTGTCCAATTTTCATCAAAATCAAACCTGATGGAAATTGGAATAAACAACCTATCACGGAAGTCCAAAGTAATAACTAGAGACTAATACTATTCAATCATGGTCTCCCCATTATTTAAAAAATTAGCACAAAATTTTAAATTGGTTTCTAATTCATGATCAAGATGAAACCACTCATAAAATCAATATTTATCCTTTGCTGAAGTTGAAAACACCTTCCCACCATCCACCTACACTCCCTGTATCACCTATGTAATTAATCTCATCAAATCCCCTAGCTCCACTGATACATTTATGGATTGAGTTGGTAATCTCCTTCTCAATGCATTAGTGACCAAATTCCCTATCCTATCAGTATAAGAACTAGGAAATTATAAAGTCTTGAAATACTCTACCCAACATCCCTATCACAAGTCCATATCCCTCTGAGTGATTATACACTTATTCTCTTTAAATAATAATATACCATAATCTTCTACCCAAAGAGGTGGTTACACCATTTTTTTAGTATATTCATCACCAAATCCAACTCAATATCATCGGTAAGGTAGTAATTCTAATGTGTGAAAACTAAAGAGAGCCATAAGACACCGATTTCTTTCTCTACATCAAGAAACACCCTAATCTTGTAAAAGAAGCATCATAGAAAACATCATATCCTGAACCGGGTTCTATAAGAATTATATTTTGAGAAGAATCACATATTACGTTCTATTCCATAAAATATCTCTAACATTTATTATTACACTCAGTATTTATAACCATACGGGGTAATTATATCATTGGTGATACAATCTTGGAGAAGTCATGAACAAAAATCCTATAATAATCTTCTAATCCCAAGATGCTCCAAATCTAAAATATATTTCTCAGATTCTCCCAAGAAATTACCACAACAATATTTTTAGGATCTACTGAGACATAATTCTAAGAAATTATATTCACCATAAATCTCTCTTCTTGGATCCATACCATAAATTTGGAAAGCTTACTATAAAATTGATGTTTTCTAAATGTTCAAAGGATGATATCTAAATGATCTATGAGATCCTCCTATTACATAGAGTATACCAAAATATCATTCACCCAAATTAACTATATAATTTCTGATAAATGATGAAAGATGTGTTTCAACAATTCCATTAATAAATATGGAGTGTTAGTTAGACCAAATTGCATAACCAAACACTCAAAATTCCCAAAAAAAGATCTAAAATATTCTCTTAGGTATATTATCTTCACAGGCTCTCAACTGAAAATACCCTAACTAGAGGTAAATCATTGAAAATCGATGACTCATCAAACATGATCAAAGAGATCATCAATATTTGTAAAAGGATATGGGTTCTTAAAATTCACTTAATTTAAATTTTGACAATCTAGGAAAATTATGTGGCTCTTATCTATCATTTTTGAAAAGATGATAAGAAAATAAAATGGTGACATGATGGGATTAATAAGTCCTTTAGAAACTAAATCATTAATAAAAACCTTATATTCCATTAACTCAATAGCTTCCATGCAATACAATGGCATAGAAATATGCATTATATCAGGAAGATGTTCAAAAGTAAACTTGATGTCTATATATGGTTGAAACACATAAAAATCATCAAGAATTTCCTTGGGGTAGGAAAAACCCCATTGGAGGAAGAGGACTACTCATGGAAAATCCAACAACATCAATGAAAATCTGTAGAAACATGTGTGTTCTTATTCTCATATAAGGAACAATAGGCCCTACCATCGTTGATCAACACCCTCACTAACCCTTGATGACATGAAAGACTCCATAGGGAAAATGAAAAAAAACTCATGAAAATAATAGTCTATCTAGGACATAAAATTGATCATCCAATCCATTCTAAAAATCAATTCAAGGATATCAATATTAGAAACCATCAAATCTCACATCAATTTAAAGTCGATTATCGTCAACCGAGTTATGGGACACTTGAAACCTTATTCAAAACACTTTCCTAATATCATGGATGGATCCAACAAGAATGTCACAATATCATAATAAAATATTGATACATCAATCGACATTGACTATAAATAATAATTGTCAAAACCCATATAAAATAAATAAATTTCCATGTATGATAATATAATTTTCATTCCTATAATAATAGCCATCCATGCATGTGATTCATTTGGTGAATACTTCAATGAATAAATATATTTGGTATCATCTACTCCCTAATAATTTTTAGCCACATGAACATCAACATTGGAATGAGGATAAGGCCTACCCCCCACTCAGAGTCATTATAATGAGCCTATAAAGCCTTGGTGAGAGTTGATCCATCCTTAATACCTTGGGACGTCCTTCCTAAAACATGATTGAGATGGCCTAATTTTACACATTGATTGATGTTTGGTGTGATTATTTAAAACTAGTAATTCTATGACCATTCCTTCACCCTTATAGAAAATAATAACCCCATGTCCCGATGAATCCCCTGAAACCAATCCTAAGTAAAACTAATCACATTCTAATTTACTTTTATAACCAGAAGACACACCCTATCAAAAATCTGTGGTAACCAAAATATCATAATAAACCCATTTTTTATAGATATGTCTGACTCATCCAAATACACTTTATCTACCACCTCATAAGGGCCAAAAGTCATCAGTGAATTAGAATCAACTAAATATCATCTCACATACATATCTTGAACCTTCAATCTTTAATGTAATCATTTATGACAAGATAAGGTGATAGGTGAACCAACACCATGAATGGGTATATACGCAAAAACCATAAAAGATCCATGATCTAATTTCATAAATTCATGGGTATTCCCCAAATTAAATATCTTAGTTTAAATATACTAGTCAAATATTTTATTAAAAGAGGCACGGGTTTGATCCTTATGCAACTTAGCTTATAAGATGGAGTCCCGCCATTGTTGCCTTGGTTCATCAAAAATGTAGTGGAAAATTGTACTTTGGTTTCATCCAAATTTATCAAAAATTAGACGATCCTTTTAAACCACGTAATACACTCTAAAGATTCATGGTTGACTTTTTCACCATGGAATTTTGGTGGGTTTTACTTAGTAAATTATGATTCTTGATCGACCACACCCCATGGTTCCCAATACCCTCCTATCCAATAGTCCGAATAATGTGGCTATAAAATTACACAAAAGAAGAGTATATTAAAGGATTTTACTATGTAATATGTCTCATAGATTCTGCTCTTTGATTTATAATTGATCTTCCTAGAGGTATTGTCTAATAAACTCAAGTTAATAACCAATTAGTTTATATGAAATTATGGAATCAAGTTCCACTTCATAAATCCATATCAATTCATTAAAACGAAAATAATTTAATGTAATTAATGATTATATGAGTGAAAGAAAACACATATTCAAGGAATGTATCCATTTTAATATACCCAAAATAAATTTTATTCCAATAATTTCAACCACTATGTCTCATGTTTTATGGAAATCCCCTTACCACCCATGTTAACTCAAGTTCATATATAAACGTGAGCTGGGCATGAACCCTACTATACTTACTACCCAAATTATAATTTTTCTAACTCCAATCTACTAGAGACCCAAAACTAAGATTAGAAAGTTTCACATGACATCAGTATGGGTATTATCTATGATACTATTTTGTAATAAACCATATCAGGTCAATAAAAAATCACATGAGATGGCCTCCATAAGGGTGTATCATTTAAGAAACCATAAATGTCACATGAACAACTATAATGTGGAAAACCTAAAAATTAAGAATAAGAATAAAGTGTATACATCCATAAGAGATTCCATGTCATGAAAAATTTATAAAACTAGAAACAACCTAGATAATACTAAATTGAGCCTCCATGTGACCATCTGTTACCACCAAAATATCCCACTACGAAGTTGATGTTACCCAATAGATTTTGGTGAACTATATCATTACCTTCCCTCTACCTATGTCCTATAAAACCATATCTACAAACTCCCAATCAAAAAACTAGGGTGTGATAAAAAATATAATTAAGATTTTACCAATTAATCTTTACGATGTATGATACCATCAAAACATTAATTCCCGAATTAAAAATATATTTTGTGAATAATTTTGGAAATATAATCAATATTGTTAAAAAACATTAGTTTTCATAAACTAAATTCATATTAACACAATAGGTGATATGAAAAGTATATGAAAGAAAACATGAGAATAAGAAAACCCATCAATATATACCCCATAAGATAAATAAGTGGGTATATAAGAATTGATACTCAAGTGAAATAATCAAGCACCAAACATAGTGGGATCTAGACTATGGGTATAAATAACAATGACAACAATGAAATTTATTCTGGTAAGATAATTCTAACAATACAAAGAACTTTCACTGGTATATCTATATCTGGAGACATAATTTAATTCCATAAATTCAAGTGCACCTAAAGAATCCCACTAGTAGTGTCACACACAATAGGGATTATTTTCATAATGCCCAAGGATCCCAAATGTCTCAATGGGCCATGTTTTCATAAAGAAAAACATAAACCATGTTCATAGTTTATAATAAATTTTCTCAAGTGATGTATCACCACTTCAAAGCTTGGAAAATAATCTTTATAATCAAATCCACCTTCGAAATCATTTTCACTATGAAGTATTACAACATCCATTCTTGAAAACTCATTTTAGAATCAAATACAACTTTCATGAATTTTAGAAAAAAAGTGTTTTTAAATTAAAAAACCACATTAAAACCATTATTTCATTAGTACATACCACATTGATTTAAAATCAATAATTTTAAAGATAAACCAAGATAATTATATAAGAAAATCATTAAATTAATGAACTAGAACCATTGTATATAGACACCTACCGTATGAATTGAAACAAATGACTAAGAATTGATCTCCAAAAGAAAGGGTTTAAATCCATCCATTAGGGATATCAAATTCATACAAATAGCTCTCTTTAAAGCTTATGTTTTGGAGAAGTAAGTTGGATGAAAGGATGATTTGGTGGATTTCGGAGTATTACAACCAGTCTATAAAATAGGTTACCACAACATAGTCTCCTAGAACATACTATATAATTTGATTCAATAGGCAGGAACATGACATTCTGTAAAAGGAAATAACATGGTACACTAGAAAAAACCATGCCCAATATCCATGGATCCTTACACGCAACAAATCTTTTCTACATAGGGAGGGACTACAACGTAGCCTAATTCACCACCACAAAGAAACTAAATGGGACATGGTGAAACCTAACTCCACACCCCAGGGGTTCCTAATTTAGCATAACGACCAAAACTCCACCCCGAGGACACTATATTATAGGTTACAAATCCACACCATAATGTTCAACCTCCCTAAATCATAGAATAACATTTCAATATAGTTATTACAAATATTGTATTAGCTCTAAATAAACCTCCTCCTATAATCTATTGTATTGTTAGATTGTCCTTGTGTTATCTATAATCAAGATATAGTAGTGTCTACCCTCCATGGTGAAATATTCTATAGAAATACAGGAAACACCAAAATTACATCAAAACCCCCTAGAACCAAAAGAGAAAACTCTAAAACCAAATAAAGAGATCATACCAAAACATGGAGGGTGTAATAAAAAATATAACCACCAAAAGAAGTGACTATTTTGATGTAAGAGATTTTATTAATACTCAAAAAAATCTAAAAATAAATAGTCGTAGGGTTTATATGTAATTAAATATTTCCATTTTATGTTGTATGTTTTGTATAGTTGAAATTGGGATACTTTTTTGTTATCAAAGATAGAATTGTAATGATTTTGTTTCAATAATTCAATCTCAAAGTATGGGTTTGGAAGATTTATCGATGGTATCTGACAAGGGTTTAGATAAATTTTTATTTTAGGGTGTTTTGTGAGAGGATAACTTAATATTTAAGGATTCCATCATGCTTTTATAAGTTTCAAATTGATCATATGTTCAGATTTATTAAATTCCCCATTTTAGTTTTAATTAATGGGATTTGGAGGTGATTAATTATATTTTACGATACATTGTACTGGGTTGAGGTATATGTAACCCTGAATTTTGACATAAAGGATTATTTTGAAATAATACTTTTAAATTTTGGGGGGTTTTAGCTGATATATATTTGAAAAATATTGATTTTAAAACATTTTTTATTGTTGAGGTTATTGAGGCTATTTTGTATATAGAGTTATTTATTTATAGAATGATCAATCTTGATCCTTCCATGTTGTTGATGAATTTTATTGATTGATGTATATGAAGGTTTTTTCATTTTAGGTATTATCTCATAATGTGATAACTGTTTTCATCATCATAAATATTGTAAGAAATTATTTTCATCCTTCTTTATAACTCATGGTTAATCAGAATTTGATTAAAGTTATTTTGGAATTAAATAATGAAGCTCATTATTTGGAGTAAAATATAAGATAAAGGTGTAAATAGATTGAAATAGGCAACAAAAGAATGAAACTACATTTATGGATTTCAAGAAAATAATGTTATTATATTTTCTTATTTTATTAATATAGATGTAAAATAATTCCACAACTCTAGGAAAAGGATTTCAAAATAAAAAATTTTTCTTGTTACCTTGATTTCTGATTAATTAATAGTCTTTTTATTGAGATATCGATTTATGTATTTTTGGACATTAGATTTATAACGAATTCATTATTTGTATCATTTATTAATTAGAATAATAATATTCTCCTCCATTTCTATATTTTCAATTCCCGCTAATTTTTTCTTATTTTGGAATATTGTTTTTTTTCATGATTACCTTCAAATTTCCCTTTCATACTTTTCAAAAGTGATTTTCAGTAAACTTTTATAGAATGTGGGTTTTAAAAAAGATATTTTAAAAGGATATACACTTAAATATTGATCACAAGATAAATTTATGATGGTGAAATTTATAAAAGGGTTTGATTTTAACACCCTAAAGGTATTAAAATTATATTATATTTTATAGCATAAATGACCTGAAAAATATAACTTTAACTGAATTGTGATATACAGTAAAAATATTTATATTTAAATAGTGTCTATATAACCAAACCATTAATTTTCTGAAATGAATAATAAAAATTAAATTACAAAAAATATTTATAATGGATTTATAAAATGGAAATGTCATGATTAGTTCCTAATAAATTATAACTCAATATTCAATAATGTTATTTATTGCTTCAAAAATAAATTTAATCAATAATTTTTTTTATTTATTATTTGTTAAAAAATATTAATGTTAATTTATACCACTTCTTAAAATTGAATCTTGAAAAATAGATTTCATATTTTGAATCAGGATGTTCAAATTGGGAAAATATACCCTATTATTTTATTTCATTAAAAATTTTAACCTTAATAAAAATGTTGTCATCATGGTAAGGGTAAAAGAAGTATAATAGAATTAATACTATCAGATAATACATTAAAATAACCTTAACAAATGAGTTTTATTGTATTTGATGAGTGGGTTTATGAAATCCTCATCCAATATTATATGTCATTGATATATTTTTACTTTTTTCATTGAAAATTGTTTATATTTTATTATTTAATAAACAATAATACAAAATTTTAATCTCGTTACATTTAAAAATTCTAATATTTTCACTTATGAATTTAAAGAGGTAATGGATAGTTATAAATGATTAATTTTAATATTATTAAATTATTTTTATGATAATAATTCCTTTTCATTTTTAATGATGAGATATTTATATTAAATTATTACATGAAGGTGAGGTAGTTCTCTAGAATGAAAATGAAAAATAAATTTAAATGATGTTAAAAAAATAAGAAATAATATTTTTTAGATGAATTTTTTTGTGTCTTGTGAATTTCATTGGTAATTATAATATTTAAGTGATAGTGAATTCATCAAGATTAAAATTAAATTATTGTCTTCCAAATATAATATCAAATTAATTGAATACTCTCAAATATGAAATTAATGATATTTTAATTTAAGTAATATTTTATAATTTTTTTAAAAATCATATATATCTTACGAGAGAGAAGGTGGAACTATAAATAGTCGAAAATGTCATCTAAAGAACAATTATAAACTAACTGTTACCATAGCTTTATATTTTTAACCTGTAATGACTTAATGTTGTTTTATCATGGTTATGGATTAAAAGTGTTAATGAGAGGCTAAAATAATGGGATAAGAGTTAAAATGATCTAAAATATTTTCCAAATACCATTGGATGATATTATTTATACACAATATCATCTTGAGTTTGAAATTAATTGAATTTGGAATAACATGTCCATGAATATTTGTTTATAATTATTTAATGTTTTGAAGGATTATAAGAGTGTACCTCCCATTAATTATTAAACAAAACCTCTTATCCTCTCTTCCTCACACATCCTGAGAACTTTATCTCATCCAAGTGCTGCCCAAATCTCTTCCCAACCTTCCTCTCCATGACCTAGATGTTTTGGTTTCATCAAATGAACCCCCTAGAGGGGTTAAAGTGTAATCCCAAGGTGGTTTTTTGAAGAATATGTAAAATAATGAATTTTGTGATTTCTTTTTTCTTCTTATTCTAAATAATTAAAATATTAATTAACCCTAATAATATATTAACATTAGAATCTATGATATACTGGAATGTTATTGTTACTATGGTCCCACCATTTTTCATCTCCTTTTCCATCACAACATCTCCTTGATTTTTAGAATGATGGATTTAATGAATATATATTACATTAGTGACATAATTATCATTATTGAAATATAAGATATCATTTATTTTCATAACCATACATCCAATGGAAAATGATAATGTCATTTATGCATACATGTGAATTACCACATCCATGAATCGATGTGATTCATTTGTTATGAATACCATTCATGGATGGATATATAATTTTAATTCATGGAAAAAATGTGATTAAGTATTTTTTTTATTTTTGATATGATTTAAAAATTAACAAAATTTCCATGGTCAATATATTAAATTATCTTTGAAACAATTGACCAAAAATATAAAGGAAACATGTTAGGTACTAAACTAATCAAGTAATTAAATATTTCATGAGAATAAATAGATTAAATAATTTATTAGTTTTTTAAAAAACATATAAATGTATCTTAAAGAAGTATAAAATTAATTAAAATTATAATAAAGGAGTTAAAGAACATACATAACGTGTCCTGACTCGATGTAAGGGGTTTCTTAACATTATTTCCTTTCATTTGGTTATATTAGATATTAATTCATTATATTATGAAATTGTTATATGAGAATTGAGAATTTTATTCCTTATGTATTTCCACGTATTTTTTGTGGAATTTAATTTTTAACAAATAATCTCTCCATTTATTAATTCTCAATCCAGTTATATGATCTTTGTAATGGTTATTCATCTGAAATTTTCTTTTCTTGGTACATTTGTTTATGTTATTCACCTATATTATTTTATAAGGTTTATAACCTTCCGCCATGAAATTTTATATCTTGTATCTCCTTATATTCATGGTATTTATATTTTATTTGAAATCAATCATTTCTCTACATTAATATTAAAAAGTAACTGAAATAGTAAGGGTTTTTATGATACAATATTTATTATTTAGGGATTTTCTATGTTCAAAGTTCCTTTTGGATGTTTTATATAATATTACTTTCTTGAACCACATATATTTTATTCTATTTTGGTTTCAAATTTTATAAACATGATTAATTTCTATTTCCTCCCTTATATATTGAAAACATCGATAAATTTTTTTTAAGTGATAGTGATCCTATATCTTTTTTTTAGATTTGGTATATTTTTTTTCCATATAAATGCCTTCTAAAATGATCTAAATGATGATCTTCTTTACACTTCAATGATTTCTTAAGGCCATCTTCATGTGTCCTTGAATTTAATTTAAAGGATTTTAAAAGGGGATATTTTTAGCATTTTTTATATGAAATATTTTTACTTTCTTTACCAAACTGTAAAGAAAATGATTTTTCTATCATACATGGATTAAACACCATTTTTAGTATACTGAAAATGTTTTCTCTAAAACATCATTGAAATGATTCTAATTTTATTTTCAATGATTTTTTTTCCTAATATATTGGAATTTTTTACTTTTTAAAATTTACCTTCAAATTGGAATGGATATTTTCTTCAAAAATGTTTTTATTAATATTTTAGTGATATTTATATTTTCCAATGCCAAAATAATTTCTTTCTAATTGTACTCCACTGGGGATATAGTGTAATTATGCATTCATTATTTTTTCTTTGGATGGATTATTATTTTATCCATGAGATTATTATAGAACACGTTTATTTTTCATAGGTAAATCAAGGTATAGTGGTTTTGAGGAATCAAAAGAATCCATGTGTTCTGTTTCAATATGGTACTTGGGAATTATTAATGAAAGTGGTATTGGGGATTGAACTGAATTATGTAATGGGGTTTATTCGATATATGATGGGTGGGTCTATTATAGTGGTCCAATTCATTGGCTAATGAGATGGAGTTAATTGGATGTAATTTTCTCCTAATAGATTACATAGTTAAGTTTAACCTAGATGAAAATGGAGTTAACGGATTTTATATTACTTTTAAGATATGATGAAAAATAAAAAAATTTGGTTACACCTAATAAATATGTCAATTATCTTTCCAAGAGATTCCATGGTGAAAGTTTGATATTTCATGATACCAATAATATTTTTCACTTCTTTTTATGACTTCTAATTGATCCTTTTCTCAGGGATTGTCTTCTAATTTATCAATATAATGGATATATATGACTCTTTACATATGTTAGATAATTAATCCATCTATAATGTTTATGATCTATGTTTTTATGGTTATGAATTATCTTATGTAATTCACATAAATGTGGATTATGTCATATTACCCTTGTGATTAACTTTTTGTAACTTATGAAATTTAATTATTGATGTTTATGTTTACACTTGCTAAAAATTTTAACCAACACTTTTATAAATGGAATATAAACAATGATTTCTTTTTTGTTTCTATTTAGACTCACAATATCATTAATAATTTTGAGTTACTTGATGAACAAAATATGTAGATATTAACATAAAAAATGGTGGTCTTTATATATGATATTCTCATATACTCTAAAATATAGGAGAAATATGAGGAGAATATAATTACTATTTTAAAGACATTTAGAAATGATATGTTATAAGAAAATTATATTGACTGTGACTATTAGATGGAAAAAGTAATATTAATTGGTAATTTTATAATAAGAAATGTGATATATCTAGATCCATCAAAGTTAAAGGTGATTGAGGAATGACCCACACTAACATATATAATATATATCAGTCATTTCATCATATTTTTTAGGTATTATAAAATATTTTTTAAGAAATTCTCATGATTCCCAAAAACACTAAACAATTTAACTTAGAAGGGAGTAAAATTTTTTCTAGCTTCAAGAATGTGAAGAGAGTTTCATAGAGTTGATAAAGAGGCTAATCACTACACATGTACTTTATTTAAACTTTGAAGGGGATGGATTGGTGATGGAAAGTAATTTATCAAATAAGATCCTGGATTTTGTACTCATGAATAATGAAAATGTAGTATTATATTTCTCAACACAATTGAAGGATCATGAGAAAAATTATCGTATGCCTGATATGGAGTTGGTTGTTGTATATTTTTCATTATGGATCTAGAGGATATATCTATATGGATTGAACTATGTCACACATATATACATATATCATAAGAGAATTATTTATATATAGATATATAAGGATCTCAAAATTCCCCCATTAAAGACCGTTATAGCTAATCAAATACTATGAATGATCGATCCATTATAATCTTGGGAATTTGAATAAACTAAAGGATTCTCTAAATTGAAAAGATATTAGAACCATATCCATGTAGAAGATTGTGATGGATCTAATCTTCTTAGACTTGTAGTGGATGGTAATGGGAATCACAAATGAAGGAAAACCATCCATCATTTCACAAATGATCACTATAACATTTATTTTGGAAAAAAAACAAAGAAATATCAAAGGGGGAATTAGATATACAAAATAATGTGGATACAATAAAGAAGTGTGGATCCTCAGAGTTCAAAATTCATAGTGAATTAGTATTATCATTTAGTACATGATAATATATATTGTTATAAATTATGATAATGAATGACTTATTAGATGATTCTCATCATTTTTCATTATTTATCCCCCTAGTATAACAAAGATGTATAGAGATGTCTAAGAGAACTAATTGTGGGACAATACAAAGAAGTGTATTTTTCAATATATATAAAATTACATGGTATTATTGAAACTGAATTAGAAAAATAAAACATCCAAAGGAATGATACACCCATTTCACATGCCTGCATGAAAATGATGTGACATCACCATGGATTATTCATAGGACTCTAGATAAAATATAAAGAAAATAATATCACTAGTGTTGTAGTGGATCATATTATATATACTCCTAACTTAATCACCATTCGAGATGATATTGCATTTAATAAACTTACAAAGATATACATCATAGTAGTGGTGAGGTAGTATGGAACACCACTATCAATTGTATCTGATGATAATATATTTTTCTCCTCAATGTCATGGAAAATTAATCAACATGACTTGAACACAAAGTGAATCTTTAATATTTACTATCACCCCTAGAATGATGTCTATTATAAAAAGGACCATCCATAACGTTGAGCTTATACTAATATAATGTTCAATGTACATAAAAGGGGGTTGGGATCAATATATCCTTTTGTTCATATTATCAAACAACAATAACATCCAACCAATAATTTATATGGATTTTCATGAAGGCCACCATTGGAAGAAATATATAACTCCAACATGTAGTAGTAAAGTTATATAATATAATATAATGGGACAATAACCAGTCAATGAAATGTATGATATATTCAAATCCATTCATCAACACATCAAGGCATAAAATAGATTAAAAATTAAATTTTTATTATTCAAACAATTTTGAGGAAAAACTAAGAAACCAAACATGACATCAATGACTTAAAACAACTAAACCACCAAGGAAAACAAATTTAAGGCCCAAAAACTCTTTCAAGAATTGACAGAAGAGACCCTACCCAGAATCAAAAAACATTAATATCAGCTTCCTCTAACTCATCGCTACTCTAATAGCTATCTCGTGCATGAATTCATGGGCCTGGTACCGATGGCAAAGCCATAACCCCTCAAACATCCAATTTTCAAAGAATGAACCAAGAGAAAACTCTCAGTTCGAAACACCATAACTATGATCGTCAGAGAAATCAGAAGACAATACAAGGATGATGATGTTGGGCCATCATCACCTATGACTAGATTGCGCAACAACACACTAAGAGAATGTCCCTGATAAAGGAATCAGAGCTACTCAAAACCAAAAATTTCACTTTGGCCATGTATCTTCTTAGAACTAGATCGCAGAAACACCCTCAGTAAAGTCTGATGCAAGAACACAATAGGAAATGGAGGAAACCCAATGGGGATAAACATAAATAGTTATCATACACCAGAAGAACCACCAGATCAATACAATAAATAAAAATTTTAAGAATCACTCAGATCAGACCTATAAGAAGACTGCATGACCATAGAATGCTCGAACCAAGAGACCATCCCCCCTCTGTGCCACACCAGGGCCGACGCCGAGCCACACTGGAGAAAGAAAAGACTTCGCCTACCAAATGCTGAGCCAAGATCCAATGTCGAGATCGCTCATCCCACCCATATCTAAGGCATTCGCCCGCTGAAGCCTTCACCCAACGAGACATGATAAGATGATGAATAAGACATCTCTCTAGATCTGTCAAGGCTGGAAGCCTCCACATCAAGACACACTTAAACCAAGACAGAGTATTCCCACGCTGATCCATCTCAGGTACACTGGTGGAGTGGAGGGATTGACTCTGGAGGCGAAATCCTCGCCTCTTGAGAGTGAAGAAGTGCATCTGCTAAAAGGTGATAAAAGCATCAAATAGATGAAAAAAGAGTTATCCTAAATATTTATGATATCACCTTGTGTACAAAGTTGGGTATAAATTATTCCTTTATATATATCAGTGGAATATATTCATGAGGATTTGGAATAAGGGAATGTTATTTCTTTGATACATTAGTCCCATTGATATTCCATATCACATTCAAGATACTAACTATCAACTATCACTCCCACAAAACATGTCTCAAGTGCATCACATGTTCCAAATATCCCTCCTAAGGAAGTAAATACAAGATATTTCATATATAATAAATCTAGAAATGTTACAATTGAAACGTTGCCACCCTTATGAGGAGTGTCCGGTAAAGTTTTTGGACTATATAGACAACATTAAGCAAAACAAAACTATTCACCTTGTTAAAGTACTAGATAGAAACTTTAGGTATAATGTGGAAACATAGTAACCTAAGGATGAAAATTAATATAAGTAACCATATTTATTTTCTTCTTAATGTGTGAAATTAAATTTCCATGATGAAATAACTAAATAAGTGAACAATGTAAGGACCTAGACTTTTATATATGGAACCTTTCATTTGAATTAATGTCATATTAATGATTTTTTGTAAAATACATACACCACATAATAAATACCAAAAAAATATTATATAAATTTTGAAAATTATATTTAGAGGATAAATAAAAAAAATAAAAATTAAAACAAAAAAATAAATATAATAATAAAAGTTGGATATATTTGGTATCCTCGAATACTCACACCCTTAAAAAATTGTATAAAAATATAACAAAACATGATTAATGAAAACAAAGTTTTCCAAAATAAACTATATAAATGTAAAAAAAAATTATATTTAATGATAAATTAAGGAAAATGTTGAATTTATAGAATGTTGAAAATATTTATAATTATCAAAATAGTAACCAAACTCTTAGGAATAGTAACATGGGCATTATAATAGTAACTGGACTATTAGATTAGTAAAAGTTATTCACATGTATAATGAAATAATTACATAATAAATTAATATTATATGAAAATTGAATTAAAATTTTAAATATGATTAAATAAATATTCAATAAAAATAAACCATAATTTTATTTTTGGAAAAAAAATATATATTTGACTTTCATAAAATTAAATTATTATTAGAAAATTATAACGATGAAATAAAAGTTTATTTTCATAAATTATTTTTATAAAACACAATATATTTTTATATAAATCATTATATAATTTTATCAAGTCATAACTACATTTAATAATGGTTATAAATTTTATCATATCATAAGAATTAATATTTTTTAGAAACAAATTATTATGTTTTTAAAGTCATTTGGAAAAAATTGTTTTCATTTATGGAATTATAGTATCAAAACAATTAGGTTGATGTTTTGGTATTTTTCATAAATAGTAAAATAAAGAGGTGTTTAGTAAAATATCATAAATGTATTATTTTTTTAATAGTTTATATTAATGAATTTTTAGGTTTCTATTAGTTAGATAATTATTTTAATATCTGTTTTATAATTAAGTAATAATCCCTAATTGTTTCAATAATTTTTTTAATAACTATTTTAATATATAGTATTTTATTAAAATATTTTTTTGAAAACTCCTCTCTCCTCCCATTGTAAATATGAACTTCCACCCATTTATCTTCACTTTCAAAATACATTTCTCTACAAAAATTACACATAAATAACTAACCACATCTACTATCAATGTACATTAATTTATGATCCCACCAAAAATCTAATGTAATAATTTTTAATGTATAATGTAAAGGAGGCATGTCAAAGTGATAAATTACGTTTTCTATTTCTTACACATTGAAATTTTTTCATCATTCATTCCGCATACTCATTATAATTATCATAAACATGAATTTAATCATATAATTATGAATTTAATTATACATTAATATGAATTCTATCATTTTTTATTCATGAAATCTATTTTTATTGTTTTTTGTATGGCTCATCCCATCATGGCCAGTTTTAACTCCCTATATGTTTGATGTTGTAAAAAACTATTAATTCCTTCATGTATGGTTATAATAAACCATTATATAGTTAAATATTTATTTGATAATTATATTATAATATTATTTGTATTTTGGAATGGGAAAATAACCAAAAAATTTAATAAGTAAAATGATGTTCATGATGGTCAGTAAAACTGACTAAAGGAACAAACCTTTAAATGATAACATTTTTACTCAATAAACTATTATTATGAAAGAAAATTTATCGATATTTAGAACCATATAAACATAAAAAATGATTAATACTCCATAAATATTTACTTATTGAGTTATGGATTCATTTAACAAGAACATCTATCATTATCAATAAATTGATGCAACCTCAGAACCATGAAACAAACATCATTAGGACGGTAAACATGAACATAATGTCCTAATAAAATGATCATAAATGATCATTAAATGAAAATAATTGTTAAAATATACAAAAAATATGGGTTTTTAGTAAGTATTTAATAAATTTAGTTTAACTATTTAGGAGGGGTTATGCATGAACCAAGTGAGTGAGGACCCAAGATAAGGGAACTCCCAAACACCCTCTTTTCTTTTAGGTTACGATTTCCCTATCATTTCAAATAATTATATATATTTTAATCCCATGATATATTTTTATATGAAATATATATGTTCTTTACATATTTAAATAGTTTATTTTCCTTTTCTTTTCTAGGTATATGTATGTTTTTCAGGTTCCCATTCACATCCCTCCTTTAACGTGAACTGAATTAAAGGAAACATTTCTATCTTTTTCATGTAGAATTATTTTACTTTTTCTAATCTTCTATTATTTTTAAATAGACCCATTATAGTAAATAAATTTATTTATTACCATTTATGGTTTTAAGGAAAACTATATGCACTTATTTTCTTTAATGTTTCATCTTTAAATTCATAAAAAATCATTTAGGGGTGGTTCATTTCAACACCTATTTTATCACCCCAATGTAATGATATTTTATTCAATTTATCTCTATAATTATGAATAATTTTTTTAATTTTTATATCATTTTATCAAAATCCATAATCACATGATTTAATGGAGATTATTATGATATATATTTCGGTTATGCTCTAAGACATGATTATGTAACCCATTTAATTCTCATGGATTTTCACATAATTATGCATTATGTATGATTTATTATAATTTTACACCACACAAATGAATGTATATATTATGTCATGATGAGTCAATCGAGAACTATAAATACCTCAAATTAATTTGGTAAAGATTTAATTTCATGATACACTATGTACAGTGCATAAGAAATAATCCTAGCATACTATATTTTACACTCATTACAAAGGGCCTTGACATATTCTTATGATATCATGTTACCTTCTTGACTCATGTGTCATACAACATTATCAAGCTTATTCCATTATTTTGATTTATAAACCTCTATTTTCTATATTTTTCCCCACGGTGCCATATGTAGTCATAGAAGTTCAATGGGATTTAGGATATCATAATTGAGATAAAAATATATATAATTTATCTTATATTTATGTTGATGTATTATTTATAAAATCCACCAAAGGAACTGTACCTATGGATTTCTTAGTTTTTTATTGATATTAATATTTAAAAATTGTAACAATATGTGTATGAGACATGGTTTGTAATAACAAATATGGTTGTTCTCATTATTAATTGTTATACATTGTATTTTTATAAGTTTTTAATTTTGGAATTCAATTGTTGAAATCTGCCTATTTTTGGGATTTAATTCTCTTATTTTCTATTTTATGCTAAATGTATGATAGTTGAGTCTTAGTGAGTTATTTATATTATTTAATGTTTAGTAAAATCCTTGTAAGTCTATGGAGATAATGAAGATATAAGGGTATGTGAAGATGAATGTCCTACCACATGTTGATGTGAGGAGGTAATCATGCCCATGTGCTAACCTAATAGGGTGATAATATCAAAAGATGACTGTACAGTTTCTCAAGAGGGAACCAATGTGTGTTTTTTTATATTTATAATTCTAGATGTAATATATCATGTATAAAATATTCATTAGTTTAAGATTCATAGAGGACCAACACCCATTCAGATAGTGCTACTCTAAGGTACCAACCTAGGTTACCATATACCAGTGCCTGTGTTGACCCCCTATAATGGCCAATGTGTATTCTTGACCACCATTTTTTTGAGATGAGTGCTATGGAATAATGATTACTCTATTATAAATGGTTTCACACAATATAGAATCAATTTTTAAATGAGATTTTTTAGAACACATTATGAAAATACTATAATCTTTTAAGTCTTGCATCCAAATAAGAATTTATGAAAATAAATATATAACCAAATATGTTATTAAATGATGATAACACTACCACCATAAACAATACCATAAAGAAAATTTTTAACATCCTAGCTAAAAAAGGAATATTACATTTTCATATTAATTAATATTTTAAAATTAAATATTAATTTTACTTTAAAGGGGATTCTATGTTTGATGGCGTACCTGACACACAACAATGGGTTTCTTTGAAATCTTATGTTGTACACAACATTGGGTTATGTTGAAAAATAATAATATTATATTATTATTTTAAAAGGTAGTTAACGCCTAGCCATTGTAATGGCAAGAATGAAAATAACTAATTAAAATATGATTATAAATGTTTTTAGATGTTTTTACATTTATCCAACAAGAGTTAGAGGCTTAAAATGTGAATGAATCAAATTTCAAGCACAAATAGTCTAATATTCATTAAAAGGTAGATTTTCCTCCTTTTGATGGAGAACCATTTTTAAATATATATTTTTTTTCAATTTTATATTTTCTATTTGAAAAAATAATAATCGTATTTATAATCAGGTCATCAAAATTTATTTTGGATGAAATTTTGGTATTTTTCGATAAATGTTCATTTTTTTAATGAATGGTGAAAAATACTGTATTTTAATTCAAAACTGCCTTTTAATATAATTTATTTAAATGGTAAGATTATCTTTTTAATTGGTTTTAATGTGTAATTATTTTATTTTTTACCATTTAATCCAATTTTGGTCATTGGAAGTAATTTTACTTTGAAATTGGACATAAACATGTGTCAATCTTTTGATAGTTATTATTTATTAAAAACATGCTTTTTGTTTTGACAATGGGAATTAATTTTTAATTAATTTCTGCCACTTCTGTGTTTTGAATTTGGAACAATGGATTCCATATTTGTAATCAGGAGATCCAAATTATTTAAATATATAAATTTTATTTTTAGACATTATGGATATTTACTTCGGTAAATATTTTATAAACCAAGGTCAAAGGATAAATATGGTAAATTAGGGTAAACAAAATAGTATTATAATAATATCAAATTGCACTAACATGTGTCCTAATCCTATTTTATGATACATTTCCGAACATGGGCATCATTGGGTCGATTTTGGGACCCCATGGAGCCACTTAAGAGTGAAAATGACACTTTATATTAATTAATTTAAAGTAATTACAAAAATGACTTAAACATAAATCTTTTTGTAAATAAATTTTTACAAGGGGTTATATAAGATATAAATTCCACTATAAATATTAATTTGAAATCCAAAACAATTTCCTATATAATGGTATCTTTTTTTATAATTTTTAGACATCAAATAATGAAAATTATTTGTAACAGAATAATGATGAAATGTCTACCTCATTAATGAATTATTTAAATAAATAAGATAATAAAAATTAAAAAAATATCAAAAACCGGTCCGTTTCTTATTGGATGATTTTATTTTAAACATTAGTCATCTTATCATTTAATTTAATTATTTTTGGACCTTTTGAAACTGAAAATCATTATATAATAAAATAATATTTTCAAACTTTCCCAAAGACCCCCTTCCCCCCCTTATAAAAATCCACCACCTCTAACCCATTAATCACACCTTTCAAGACCCTTGTCTTGTCCAAAATCTTCCCAATTAATCTTCTTACATACCTCTATTCCTCCTAGAAGCCTTACCTTTGGCAGAATAAAATTCAAGTAAACCTTTTGGTTCAATCCTAAGATACCTGATTTAAAGGTAATGTCTTCTCTTAAGTTATTTTCCTTTATTTTACTTCTCCAACCCCTAAAGTCTTTTTATTCATTTATTTTATAAAAAAAATAGTATCATAAATATACAATGATGTTTTTTTGAGAAGGATTCAAACTACACTGACACACACCTCCATCTAATGTGTAATGAACATACTGTTTTTGTGGACGACGATCTACTACCTCACGAAACGATGATTGTTCAATCTTCTCCTACTGCCTCTCATGGTGGCCATTATGATGGAACCATATTTATATTTTATATATATTATATTAATATTATTTCTATAATTCTTTATTTTTCATTTATAACATACCATTATGGTTTCCAAAATAGGTAAACGCGATAATTTCATTTGAGGAACTGTAGACTATCGCCCCCTCAAAGTGATATGGCTCGTTCATTCCATACATGGAACATATAAAGGATTGTGTTAATGAACTTATTTATCATATATAAAATATTATATTATACTATAATTATAAAATACTTATTTATCATTTGGTTTTAATTCCATTAAAAATAAAAAAAAAGAAATGAAAGTAGCGTTCATGCATACGTACGACATACCTTCTCAATGAACAGTGCATTTAATTTTCATATATCCAAATTATATGGATTATTATAAATAAATATACAATGGATATATATGATTTATATGCTATGAAAATAATGAATATCATTCTGTATATAATGGAATTTTGACCACATGGACATCTTGTAATTATAAGCAGTTCATTTTCGACTCAAGTACCCATTATCTACAAAACGATTGTTATTAACTTAATTGATTATATAATGATTATAACATGGTAATAAGTTATATAAAATGAATAATAAACCTTAAAAATGTTCTGAATCAAGTATAAATTAACTTTAGTTTATTATTCATGAGATTAATGAAAGAATGGGTCACGTTGGATATGAGGTAAGGGATTTAATCTCAATCTCCTTTAATTGAGGAGTATTTTGATTTATACAAAACTTTATTTTATATAGTTTATAAACCCCATTGACATTTTATTTCATTCAATGGGAATGATTTTTCTATGTATCATTTTACTAAACAACAAAAGGAATGTTTTCAATATTTGCAGCAATAATGATCTCTATTCTATTGTAATCATTATTTAGATTTCTCTATAAGCCTTAATGGTTTTTTAAATGAAAATAAAAGGATACCCCTTATTATGTTTTTGGGTGTTTTGGTATTGTAAAAGGTTTTTTAAATGGATATATTATTTCAATAACTTGAAATGTCTTCTTCTAATTTCAAAGGAAATGTTTTTTGTGAAATGTTTATATTTGCAATATTTTATGTGTTATGATTTTATAATGGTATTTGGACATTTGAAAGGTGGTTATGTGACAAACCAAATGACGTGTGGTGCCGTGATAAACAAGGATGGGTGTTTACTTTATAATCTCCAATGCATTGGGAATGTATGTCGGTTGTATGTCTATTCTATTTAGTGATATGTGTGGAAGTCAACCTTATGGTTATTCCATTTATGTTCGTTTATTTCCCAAGTTACCTATATATTTTATGTGTTCGTTCATTGGGATTTATTGTAATATTTTGGTTACAAATAGTTAATAAATAATCTTTTATTCTGTAATGAGTTTTTACTACTTCATAGAGGTGAAAATTATTATTTATGAGAAGGTATTCATGGTTTACTAATTGTTTTTAAAAACTAATAGTTTTTTTTGTTTGTGTATCCCTTACTAAGATTTTTATTCTAATCCCATGTTTTTGAAATTTTATTCATTGGACAAGAAGTGGAATAATGTCATGTATGGGATCAAGTAAAATTAAAGCTCTCCAAAACATGGAACTAGACATGACTATTTTTTTCAGAGAGTTTTATTTTATGAAAAAATGGATACTCAGTATAAGTGTCTACATGTAATATTCAAGTTGTTATGTATATATTTTTACCTCATTCTCTAAATCTCTAACCCTGAACCATCCTCAAAGTGATTTATTAACTTAATTAAAGATTATATATTGTTTAAGGCTGGGGCCTTGTAGTTGGTATCAAAGGTTACTTTAGACAACATTAGGAGTTAAAATATTGTTAAAATGGTGCCCATAAATTTATTTATGTTAATATTGAATTGATATAGCATTTACAGATTACCATGTTGCTTCGCCTATGATATTTCTATGTTAATAATGGTTTTTCATAGACCAAATAGAGCAGCTATTCTGGGAAGGTATACAGAGGGAAATGACCTTCCAAATCATCATCCTGAGATGGTTAGAATCAGAATTGAACAGTTTGTTATAGTGATGGCTTAGTTTCTTAGGTGAAAAATGTTGGATGACTTTATTGATGACATTTTGGTATATTCAAAAAGTAAATAGAAACATGAAAATAATTTAAATGTTGTCTTGAAAACATTAAAAGAAAAAAAACTGTATGGGAAATTCAACAACTGTGAGTTTTAGTTACAAAAAATTACATTACATGGTCACATTGTTTCAAAAAATGGAATAATTGATGATCATACTAAAACAAAAGTTGTTGATGAATGAACAAGACCCAAGAATATTACCGAGATCTATAGTTTTCTTGGTTTAGTAGGTTATTACCAGAGGTTTTTTGAAAATCTTTCACAGTTATCTTTCCCACTAACTAAGTTAACTCGAAAAGGTGTTATGTTAAATTGGACAAAATATTGTGATGATTTTTTTTAGGAATTAAAAAGAAGATTGGTGAATTCTCCAGTTTTGGCATTAACTTCCATAGATGGTGAATTTTTTATCTATAGTGATTTTTTGTTGAAATGACTTGGTTTTGTCCTAATGAATAATAATTAGGTAATTGATTATGTGTCATGTCAGTTAAATCCTCATGAGTTAAATTACACTACAAATGATTTGGAATTGGTTGTTGTTTTTTTGCTTTAAAAATTTGCAGGCATCATTTTTATGGAGTATTGTTTGAATTATATAATGCTCACAAAATTTTGAAGTATATATTCACTCATAAGGAATTAAACATGAGACATAGGAGATGGTTGGAATTAATCGATGATTATGATTTCATGATCCATTACCATCCGGGAAAGGAAAATAAAATGGTCGATGCTTTGAGTCGAAATAGTAATGTGACCTTATATATGATATGTTTTGATTGAGATCCTTTAATTTTTTATTAGATGAATTTTGGAATAGAAGATGTTGGTGCAGAAGATCCCTCTATATTGTTTTAGGGGTCTGTAAAATCATCTCTATCAGACAGAATTATGAAATCACAAAAGGAATATATTGAGGTGCAAAAAAAAATAGAGTTAGTTCAAAATGGTATGTTGACGTATTTTAACATTGATAATGATTGTATTTTGTGATTTGGAAAGATATAATGCATTACAAGTGATTTACAATTGAAGAATGAGTTGTTATATGAAACTCATAGTTATCCATTTTCAGTTCATCCTAGAAGTACTAAGATGTATAGAGATATTCGCGAGTATTACTGGTGGGATGAAATGAAAAAAAGATATTACAGACTTTACTGTGAATTTTTTTTACTTATCAGTAGGTTAAAGTAGAGTGGATGTTTCTGAAAGGGATACTTTAGTATTTTCCAGTTCCAGAGTGGAAATGCGAAAATATATCCATGGACTTCGTTATGGGATTACCAAAGACATCATTAGGTAACAATTCATTCTAGGTTATTGTTGATCGATTGACTAAATCTTCTCATTTCCTTTATATTAAAGATAATCTATCTCTAGATCAAATTTCATGGTTGTATGTTAATGGGATAGTCAGGTTTCATGGATTTCCTCTCCCCATTGTATCTAATTGTGATCCCAGGTTTACTTTTAACTTTTGGAAAGGCTTTTAGAAGTTGTTGGGTACTGAATTAAATTTTAGTACAACTTTTCATCCTCAATCAAATGTGCAATCAGAACGAACAATATAGTCTTTGGAAGACATACTACGTGATTCTTCAATGGATTAGTAGGGAATTTGGGACAAAAAACATTCGTTTATCAAGTTTTCTTATAATAATAGTTTTAATTCCTATATAAAGATGGCTCTGATTGAGCCATTATATAGAAAGTGTTGTCAAACTCCAGCTTTTTGGGATGATATAGGTGAAATAAAGTTGTTGGGACCACAATTGGTAGAAGATATGGCAGAAAAAGTTCCATTGGTTTAGAAGAACATGAGAACATCTCAGAGAAAGATGAAAATTTATGCGGATAACAGGAGGAATGATCTTTCTTTTTAGGTAGGTGATCATGTCTTTCTCAATGTTTCTCTGTGGAAAAGTGTGATGTGTTTTGGTAAGAAGGGAAAATTGAGTTCGAGGTTCATTGGATATTTTGAAAATCCTGGAGAATGTTGGATCAGTCACCTACATAGTGTCTTTACCTCTATATTTATCACAGGTGCACAATGTTTTTAATGTTTCAATGTTGAGAATATATATGGCAGATCCATCTCATGTTTTGAGTCCAGAGGTGGTTCAGTTGGAAGAGAATCTCTCTTATGAAGAACAACCAGTACACATTCTTGATCGAATAGGGCATGTGTTTCGTTATAAAGGAATCGATCAGGTAATAGTTTTGTAGAAAAACCATGTGGTTTAAGTGGAAATGTGGGAATCTGAAAATTCTATGAGGGATAAATACCCCCATTTATTTGATAAGTGAATAAAAAAATTACGAGCACACAATTTCAAGAGGGAGGATGTAACATCCCATGTAAATAAAGAATATTACATTTTCATATTTATTAATATTTTTGAAATAAATATTAATTTTACTTTAATGGGGATTCTATGTTCGATGACGTACCCGAAACCCCACAACGGGTTTCTTTCGAATCTTATATTGCACACAGTGTTTAGTTATACTAAAAAATAATAATATAATATTATTATTTTAAATAGAAGTTAACGCGTAGCCATTATAATGGCGGGAATGAAAAAAACTAACTACAATATGATTATACATGTTTTTTAAATGTTTTTACTTTACCCAATAAATATTAGTGGCTTAAAATGTGAATGAATCAAATTTTAAGCACAAATAGCCTAATATTTTTTAATAGGTCGATTTGGCGCCTTTTGATGGTGAACCATTTTTAAATCTTGTTTTTATCAGTTTTATATTTCCTATTTGAAAAAATAATATTCTTCTTTAGAATTGGTACATCCAAATTTTCTTTGGATTAAATTTTGGTATTTTTATGAAAACGTTCATTTTTAATGAATAATTAAAAATACTGTATTTTAATTCAAAACTTCCATTTAGTCTAATTTATTTATATGGTTATGTTATATTTTTAATTGATTTTAAAGTGAAATTACATTATATTTTTACCATTTAATCCAATTTTTTCATTGGAAGTAATTTCACTTTTGAAATTGGACATAAAAAAGTGTCAATATTCTGATAGTTATTATTTCTTAAAAAAACTGTTTTTATTTTGACAACGGGAATTAATTTTAAATTAATTTCTACCACTTATGTGTCTTGAATTTGGAAAAATGGATTTTATATTTGGAATCATGAGGTCCAAATTGTGTAAATTGATAACTTTTATTTTTAGACATTATGAATATTTACTTCGGTAAATATTTTATTTACCATGGTTAAAGGGTAAATCTGGTAAATAAGGGTAAACAATATAATATTATAATAACATTAAATTACCCTAAAATGTGATCTAATCCTATTGTATGATACATTTCCAACCAAGGGCATCCTTGGGTCGATTTTGGGACCCTATGGAGCCACATAAGAGTGATAATGAAACATTTTATTAATTAACTTTAAGTAGTGACAAAAATGACTTAAACATATATCTTTTTGTAAATCAATTTTTACATGGGGTTATATAAGTTATCTATTCGACTATAAATATTAATTTTAAATAAAAATTTATTTCATACATAATTTTAATTTTTTAATAATTTTTATACATCGAATAAATAAAATTATTTATGACACAATAATGATGCAGTGTTTACCTCATTAATCAATGATTTAAATAAATATGATTATAAAAATTAAAAAAATATCCAAAACCTGTAAAATTATTATTGGATGATTTTATTTCAACATGAGTCATCTTATGTTTGACATTAATTTGTTTTGGACCTTTAGAAGCCGAAAATCATTATATAATAAAATAATATTTTCAAACTTTCCTAAAGAGCCCCTTTCTCACCCTTATAAAATCCCATCACCTCTAACCCATTAATCACACATCTCAAGCCCCATGGCTCATCCAAAATCTACCCAATTAATCTCCCTACATCCCTATATTCCCCCTAGAATCCTTACTTTAGGTAGA
The DNA here is from genome assembly GCA_963277665.1 of Viscum album. NCBI lineage: Eukaryota > Viridiplantae > Streptophyta > Magnoliopsida > Santalales > Viscaceae > Viscum > Viscum album. Next base: position 1,834,636,814 of record OY728151.1, read on the forward strand.
AGGCAATTCAAGTAAACCTTTTGGTTTAGACCAAAGATACCTGATTTAAAGGTACCATATTCTTTTAAGTTCGTTTCTTTTATTTTACTTTGCAAACACCATAAAATCTTTTTATTACATTATTTTATAAAAAAACTAGTATAAAAAATATACTAGGATTTATTTTTGAGAGTTATTTGAATTACACTTACACACAACTTCATTTAATACGTAAAGACCATATTTTTTCTGTGGACAGTGAACTACTGCCTCACGAAACAATGATAGTTAAATATTCTCCTACCACCTATCATGGTTTCCATTATGATGAAACTATATTTATATGTGATATATATTATATTTATATTATCTATATACTTATGTATTTTTCAATTATAACATACCTTTATGGTTTCCATAATAGGTAAACGCGGTAATTTCATTTGAGGAAGTGCGGACTACCACCCCCTCAAAGTGAAATGACTCTTTCATACCATACAATGAATGTATAATGAATGTTGTTAATGAAATTATATAATGTATATAAAATGTGATATTATACTATAATTATAATATAAATATGTATCATTTGGTTTTCATTCCTTTAAAAAAGAAAAAAAGAAATTAAAGTTGCGTCCATGCGTACGTACGACTTACCGTCTCCATGAATGGTGTGTTTCATTTTCATTTATTCAAATGATATGTACTATTCTAAATACATATATACTGGATATATATGATTTATATGATATGTAAATAATTAATATCATTCTGTATATAATGTAATTTTGACCACGTGGACATATTGTAATTATAAGAAGTTCATTTTTGACTCAAATACCAATTATCAAAAAAAATGACCGTTATTAAATTAAATGATTATATAATGTTTATAACATGGTAATAAGTGATATAAAAGGAATAATAAACTTGTAAAAGGATCTGATTCAAGTAGAAATTATCTTTAGTTTATTATTTAGGAGATTAAAGAAATAATGGTTCAAGTCGGAAACGAGGTAAGGGGCTTCACCTCAATCTCCATTCACTAAGGCATATTTTGATTTATACACAACTTTGTTTTATACAGTGTATAAAACCCTTTGACTTTTCGTTTCATTAAAAGGGAATCCTTTTTCCACATATTGTTTTACTAAATGAAAAAAAGAATGTTTTTAATTTTTGCAGTGACAATGACCTCTCTTCTACCGTAATGGTTATTTGGGTTCATCTATAATCCTTAATGTGTTTTTAAAAAAGAAAAAAAGGAAACCCCTTTTTCTGTTTTTGGGTGTTTTGGTATTGAAAATGGGTTTTGAAATGGATTTATTATTTCAATATCTTGAAATAATTTCTTGTGATTTCAAATGAAATGTTATTAGTGAAATGTTTTTATTTGAAATATTTTATTTGTTATAACTTTATAATGGTACTTGAACATTTGACGGGTTGTTACATGATAAACCAAATGACGGGTGGTGCCATGATAAACTAAGATGGGTGGTTATGTTATAACCACCAATGCATTGGGTATGGATGTTGTCCGTATGGCTATTCCATTTATTGATATGTGTGGAAGTCGTTCGTATGGTTATTCCATTTAAGTATGTTTATGTCCCAAGTTACCTATATATGTTATGTGTTCATTCTATGTGTTTTTTGGTAATATTTGGCTTAAAAATGTGTAAGAAATGATCTTTTATTGATTCAAGAGTATTTACTACTTCATAAAGGTAAAAATTATTACTTATGTTAAGGTATTCATGGTTTACATGTTGTTTTGAAAAACTGATAGTTTTTCCTCATTGTGTATCCCTTACTAAGCTTTTTATGCTCATTCTATGTTTTTGATATGTTATTCACAGGACATAAAGTGGAATAGGGTCAAGGAAGGGATCATGTAAATGTCATGCAATCTAAAACATGGAACTAGACATGTTTCTTTTTTTCAAAGAGTTTTTATTTTATGAAAAAAATGGATGCAGAGTAGAAGTGTCTACATGTAATATTCTTTTTTGTTATTTATATGTTATGACCTAATTTTCTAAATATATAAACCTGAGAATATAATCAATGTGAATTGTTATCCTAATACAATATTATGTGATGTTTAAGGCTGGGTCCTTATAGTTGGTATGTGAGGTTGGTTTAGACAACTTTAGGAGTTATAATATTGTTAAATTAGTGCCCATAAGTTAATTTATGATTATATTGAAATGATATATCATTTTCAGATTACCATGATTCTTCACCTAAGATTCTTATGTGTCAAGAATTTTTTTTATAGAGGAAACAAAGCATCTTTTCTGGGAAGGCATACAGAGGGAAATGACCTTCCAAATCAGCATCCTGAGATGGTCAAAATCAGAATTGAACAGTTTGTTGCAGTGATGGCTCAGTTGACTCAGGTGAAAAATGTTGTTTGTTTTTATTGATAACATTTTTTTATATTCCCAAAAGTAATGATGAACATTAAAGTCATTTAAGGGGTGTCTTGCAAACATTAAATGAAAAAAACTATACGGGAAATTTAGTAAGTTTGAGATTTGGTTACAACAAATTTCATTCCTTGGTTACATTATTTCAAGAAAATTGCATAACTATTGATAATACTAAAAAATGTTTTTGAAGAATCTCCAAGACCCACAAATGTTATTGAGATCCACAGTTTTCTTGGTTTAGAAGGTTATTATAGGAGGCTTTCTGAAAAATTTGCATGGTTATCTAGATCACTAACTAAGTTAACTCGAAAAGGTGTTAAGTTTATTTGGACAAAAGAATGTGATGATTTTTTTCAGAAATTGAAAAGAAGATTGGTGAATACTCTAGTTTTCTACAATTGATTTGGAATTAGCTGTTATTTTTTCTACTTTAAAAATTTTGAGGCATCATTTGTATGGAGAAATGTGTGAAATATATGATCATCAAAAAAATTTGAAGTATATACTCACTCAGAAGGAATTAAACAGGAGAAAGAGGAGATTGTTGGTAATAATCAAGGATTATGGTTGCATGATACAATACCATCTGAGAAAGGAAAATAATGTAGTCGATACCTTGAGTCGAAAGAGTAATTCTACCTTTACCATGATACATTTGGAATAAGATATTTTGGTTATTGATTTGATGAAATTTAGAATAGAAGTTGTTGGAGTCGAAGATCCGTCAATTTTGTTTCAGGTGTCAATGAAATCATCTCTATCAGATAGAATTATGAAAATGCATAAGGAAGATAGTGAGTAGAAAAAAATATTGAGTTGGTTCAGAAGGGAATGATGACTGATTTTAACATTGATAATGATTGTATTATGTGATTTGGAAATATATTATCCATGCCATGTGATTCAAAGATGAATAATTAGTTGTTAGGTGAAGCTCAAAGTTTTATATTTTCAGTTCATCGTGGCAGTACTATGATGTAAAAAGATATTTGAGAGTATTACTGGTGGGATGGAATGAAAAGAGATATCGATGACTTTACTATGAAGTGTCTGACTTGTCAACAGGTTAAAGCATAGTGGCATTTACCAAAAGGGATTCTTTAGTATTTACCAGTGCCAAAGTGTAAATGGGAAAATATATCCACATACATCTTTTTGGAATTACCAAAGACATCTCGATGTAACAATGAAATTTGGGTTATTGTTGATTGTTTGACTAAATCTTCTCATTTCCTTCCTATTCGAGATACTCTATCTCTAGATCAACATTAACAGTTGTATGTTAAAGAGAAAGTTAGGTTACATGGAGTTCCCCTCTCCATTGTATCTTATCGTGATCTCAAGATTACTTCTAACATTTAGAAAGGCCTTCAGAAGTCGTTGGGTACTAAATGAAATTTTAGTAGAGCTTTTCATCCTCAATAATATGGGTAGTTAGAAAGAACAATACAGACTTTGGAAGATATTCTACATGATTCTTCAATAGATTACCTTGGAATTTGGGACCAATATCTTTCTTTGGTTGAGTTTTCTTATAATAACAGTTTTAATTCTAGTATACATATGGCTTTATTTGAGTCATTATATGTAAAGTATTGTAAAACTCTATCTTTTTGGGATGAAGTATGTGAAAGGAATTTAATGGGACTAGAATTGGTATAAGAGAAGGAAGAAAATTTTCAGTTGATTCAAAATAGAATGGGAGCAGCTCAGAGCAGGCAGAAAAGTTAAATGGATAACTGGAGGAAGGATCTTTCTTTTGAGGTAAGTGATCATGTCTTTCTCAAAATTTCTCCATGGAAAAATATATATGTGTTTTGTAAAGGAGGGAAAGTTGAGTCTGATGTTCATTGGACCCTATGAAATCCTGAAAAAATTTGGATCAATCACCTACAGAGTGGATTTACCTCTAATTTTATCCAAGGTACACAATGTTTTTCATGTTTCAATATTGAGAAAGTATATGCCAGATCCATCTCATGTTTTGAGTCCAGAGGTGGTTCAGTTAGAATATAATCTCTCTTATGAGAAACATCCAGTTCAGATTCTCGACCAAAGGGAGAAAGTGTTGCGGAATAAGGCAATCCATCAGGTAAATGTTTTATAGAAAAACGATATGGTTGAAGAGGCAACTTGGGAATCTTAAAATGATATGAGGGATAAATACCCCAATTTATTTGATAAGTGAATAAAAAAATTTCAAGGATACACTTTCCAGATGGGGTGAAGGATGTAACATCCCAGCTAAATAAAGAATATTACATATTCATATTTATTAATATTTTTTAAATAAATATTACTTTTACTTTAAAGGGTATGCTATGTTCAATGGATTACCTGACCCACAACATTGGGTTTCTTTGAAATCTTATGTTGCACACAATGTTGAGTTATACTGAAAAATTATAATATAATATTATTATTTTAAATGGTAGTTCACGCCTTGCCATTTTAATGGAAGGAATGAACAGAACTAACTACAATATGATTATAATTGTTTTTTAAATGTTTTTCATTTATCCAATAAATGTTAGAGTCTTAAAATTTTAATGAATCTATTTTTAAGCACAAACAGACTAATATTCTTTGAAAGGTAGATTTGCCACCTTTTGCTGGTGAACCATTTTTAAATCTATTTTTGGTCAATTTTATATGTTCTATATGACAAGATAATATTATTATTTATAATTGGGTTATCATAATTTACTTGTGATGAAATTTCTGTATTTTTTTTGAAAATATTCATTTGTAATGAATAGTGAAAAATACTGTATTTTATTTCAAAACATCATTTTAATATAATTTATTTATATGGTTATATAATCTTCTGAATTGGTTTTAAACTGTAATTATATTATTTTTTTACCATTTAATCCCATGTTTGTCATAGGATGTAATTTCACTTTGAAATTTGACATAAACAAGTGCCAATATTTTGATAGTTATTATTTCTTAAAAACACGCTTTTTGTTTTGACAATGGGAATTAATTTTAAATTAATTTCTACCACTTATATGTTTTGAATTTGGAAAAATTAATTCCATATTTGGAATCAGGATGTCCAAATTGTGTAAATATATACCTTTTATTTTTACACATTATGAAGATTTACTTCGGTAAATATTTTATTTACCAGGGTTAAAGGGAAAATCTCATAAATAAGTGTAAAAAAATAATATAATAATAATAATAAATTACCCTTACTTGTGTACTAATCCTATTGGATGAGACATTTCCAATCTTGAGAATCCTTGGGTTGATTTTGGGACCCCATGGAGCCACATAAGAGTGATAATGACACTTTATATTAATTAATTTAAAGTAACGAAAAAACTGACTTAAACATATATCTTTTAGTAAATCAATTTTTACATTGGGTTATGTAAGTTATATATTCGACTACAAATGTTTATTTGAGATCTAAAATTATTTCCTACATAATTGTATTTTTTTATAATTTTTAGACATCAAATAAATAAAACTATTTATGACCCAATAATTTTACAGTGTTTACCTCATTAATGAATGATTTAAATAAATAATATTATAAAAATTAAAACAATATCAAAAACCTATCCAATTATTAATAGATGATTTTATTTGAAACTTGAGTCATCTTTTTTTCGACTTTAATAAGTTTGGACCTTTAGAAATCGAAAATCATTATATAATAAAATAATATTTTCAAACATTCCTAAAGAGCCCCTTCTCCCCCATATAAAAATCCATCACCTCTAACAAATTATTCACACCTCTCAAGACCATTTAATCCTCCAAACATTTCCAAATTAAGCTCCATACATACCTCTCTTCCTCACAGAATCCTTACCTTTGGTATAAGGATATTCAAGTAAACCTTTTGGTTCAAACCAAAGATACCTATTTTAAAGGTAACATCTTCTCTTAAGTTCTTTTATTTTATTTTACTTCTCCAACCCACAAAACTCTTTTTATTCCTTTATTTTATAACAAAAATAGTAAACACAATATAATATTATGTTTTCATGATAAGGATTCGAACTATACTTACAAACACCTCCATCTAATGGGTAAGGAACATATTATTTCTATGGACGATGAACTACTACCTCACGAAATGATGATCGTTCAATCTTATCCTACCACCTATCATGTTAGACATTATGATGGAACATTATTTATATGTGATATATATTAAATTTATATTATCTCTATACTTCTGTATTTTTCATTTATATCATACCTTTGTGGTTTCCATAATGGGTAAACGAAATAATTTCATTTGAGGAAGTGAGGACTACCACCCCCTCAAAGTGATATGACTCTTTCATACCATACCTAGAATTTATAAAGGATGCTGTTAATGAACATATGTAATGTATATAAAATATTATATTATACTGGAATTATAATATAACTATGTATCATTTTGTTTTCATTCCATTAAAAATGAAAAAAATGAAAGTAGCATTCATGCGTACGTACGGCTTACCGTCTCCATGAATGGTGCATTTCATTTTCATATATCCAAATGATATTGAGTATTCTAAATACATATATACTAGATATATAGATTTATATGATATGTAAATAATGAATATCATTCTGTATATAATGGAATTTTTACCACATGGACAACATGTAATTTTAAGAAGTTCATTTTCGACTCAAATTCCAAATATCGACAAAATGACTGTTATTATCTTAAATGATTATATAATGTTTATAACATGGTAATAAGTTATTTAAAAGGAATAATAAACCTGAAAAATGTTCTAAAGCAAATAAAAATTAATTTTAGTTTATTATTCAGGATATTGAAGAAAGAACGGGTCAAGTCGGACACGATGTAAGGCACTTTGTCTCAATCTCCTATCATTGAGGCATATTTTGATTTATACAGAGCATTGTTTTATACGGTTCATAAATCCCTCTGACATTTCATTTCATTCAAAGGGGATATTTTTTCTATGTATCATTTTACTAAACTATAGAAGGAATGTTTTTAATGTTGGCAGGGATTGTGACCTCTCCGTTGTCGTAATCATTATTTAGCTTCCTCTATAAGAGTTAATGTTGTTTTAAAATGAAAAAAAGAAACCCGTTAATATGTTTTTGGGTGTTTTTGTATTGAAAATGGTTTTTTAAATGTATTAATTATTTCAATATCTTGAAATTATCTCTTGTGATTTCAAATGAATTTTTATTAGTTAATTGTTTATATTTTCAATATTTTATGTGTTATTATTTTATAATGGTACATGGTCATTTGAAGGGTGGTTATGTGATAAAGCAAATAATGGGTGGCTCTGTGATAAACTAGGAAAGGTGGTTATGTTATAACCTACAATTTATTGGGTCTGGAAGTCAGTCGTAAGGCTATTTTATTTAGTGGTATGTGTGGAAGTCGACCCTATGGTTATTCTATTTAAGTACATTTATGTCCCAAGTTACCAATATATGTTATGTGTTCTTTATCTAGGTTTTATAGTAATATTTTGGTTACAAATGGGTAAGAAATGATATTTTATTCAGTGATTACTATTTACTACTTCATAAATGTAAAAATTATTACTTATGATAACGTATTCATGGGTTACATGTTGTTTAAAAAAACAATCAGTTTTCCTTCTTTATGTATCCCTTACTGATAAATTAATGCTCATCCAAAATTTTGGATATGTTATTCATAGGACATACTGTGGAATAGGGTTAAGGAAGGGATTAAGGAAAAGTCAAGTTTTCTGAAACATTGAAATAGACATGACTCTTTTTATAATAGGGTCTTTATTTTATGAAAAAAATTGATATTGAATAGAACTGTCAACATGTAATATTTAACTTGTTATGTTTATGTTATAAAAAAATTCTTTAAAGATATATACATGAAAAGATCCTCAATTGGAATTATTAACTTAATTCAAGATTATTTAATGTTTAATTTCGCGTCCTTATAAAATTAATAAACCAAATGCACTATAAAATTTTAGAGAATAATCATAAAACCTGTCACGTATTAGAACATGTTCTATCAAAAAGGGGAATATATGTTGGGATGATGATAAGGAAAACTAAAAAATATAACCAAATTTGTACAAGAACCATTAACCATCTCCATGTATAAAATGGACAACCCCAATCTTCATACCTCCTATAACAAAAAACAAAAATAAAATTAAAGGATTTCATTTTCTCATAGTGGTGCCGTTATATTTCCTATGTCAAACAAAAAAAAGTTTATATACACCCATAAGGTGCATATAGCATCTAATCCTAACAAGACTAGTGGGAACCCACCATGTTCTCTATATAAAATTTTCAAAAAGTAAACCATTTCAAACTAGTTTGAACTAGAAGTATTGAAAATACGATTTAGTTCCTTTATGAATCAACAAATAATTATTTTTATAATTCACATGAAATAAATTATATGAAAAATTAATTGAAATTAATTTAGTTAAACCAGAAAAAAGGAAATCACTATTTAAAAATAAATTTTCATTTTATATATCATGGGTAATATTCAATGAACTAGAGTAAGGAATCCTAATATTTCCTCTAAAATTTTTATACATTAATTTTATTTCTCAGGGATGAACCATGACAATAAGGTTTACAATTTATTTCTCTTGCATATCCGAAATATGAAATTTTAAAGGAACATCATTATGGTCACAATGGTAAATAAGAACATATTTTTCAAGTTCCTTCTCTAGTACCCAAAGGTATTTCCATGGGGATAGTGATTCAACCATAATTTTATATTTTTAAAATTATTTTTTTCTGATAAAAAAATCATATAAAATTTTAAATTTATAAATATATGCATATTACTTTTATAGTATGTTTTCTGATAATAATATTAGAATGCCCTAAAATTTAAATTTTAATGATAATATTGAATTTGGTGTTCAAATTGATTAATGTAAAACTAGAAATAAATTGATTCTATGTTAGAGAATTGTGTACATGTATTCCTGAGAAAATATATATGAAGGTTTTAAAATGGGTGCTCAGCACTAGCACGTCAATACTATCCCTTGGACAACCTAGTGAAGATAAGTCAAAGAAGGCCTGTAAAAACCTCTATGCATGCATGGGAGTGCGTCATTCCTAAATAATCAAGTTGAAAAAGAAATATTCATGTGAAATTTGTGTTTATATTGGGAACTACATTGTAAGTCAAATATATGTATATCATTCTCATCATTCTGAATGAGAAATCATCCATTGCCAAAAACCATAATGGGATCAAGGTGATTTTCATTATATAACTAAATCCACAATGTCGCATTGTTTATCATCCTATCTCTGAATCCACCTTAGTGAAAAGATTTGTGTCCACCTAACAAATATTGATATATAAATTCAACTTTAAATATTCTCCCAATAGATACAAAACCCATTAACACATAATCCCTATATTCTTATTTTAATTCCCCGGCCTGTGAACCATGCCACTATTTATTAGGCTAAGGAAACTATGTGAATCAACCATGAATCCATGTATGCTAAAGGCTTTTGGTAAAGAGGGAGGACCTGATAAATACAATTGAGAGAACATTCCATTATTCCATAGTCACATAATATTGCAAAACAACCCAAACATCCACATCACATAATCAAATTATGAATAAACAAATAACAATAATGTTAAAAATATACATTATGGAATATATAGAGATAAAAAAATAAATTGATCACCCACTAGGATTATTTTAGTTTAAAAAAGAAACAAAATACACATGTTGACCCTACTACTATCCTTAGGCCCCAAAAAGCTCATCAACATTATCCATTAAGCCAAAAGTAGACATAATTTCTGAACACACCAGCGTGCCTGTGAATGGTGTGAGAAATAAATCTATTAAGGTTATCTCCATGAACCCATAATATACCTTATTTTATGTATGTGAATGTATGTTAACAATGAAGATGTCATTCAAGAAATCTTTGAGGTGGCGTAAACATTACACACATAAATATTGCAACATTTTACATGAATATTCAATCAAAATCATTACAATAGACATCATAGAATAATAAAGTACTTCTATATTTCAAGAAAAGATATATAATCATATTATTTCATGAAATATCTTCAACATCTACCATAATTTTATTCTCATATAGTACACTTATTAGTCATACCCTACTTAAAAATGTATTCTTAAACTAGGGAAAGGAAACATATGAATGTGTAAGCTTAGATTCTTATTAAGGGTAAACAAGTTAAATATCATCCAATGATGAATGTATGAATAAATATTTTTGAAGGGTCTGAGAATATGAGCTTACCATTAGAAAAAATTACCTATAAATTAATAGATCATAATAATTGAATATCAATTTGGAATGTCATAAGATATAACTACAAGGAGAACCATAAGAACAACAACCATGAGATCATGTTGTAAGAATATGAACACATCATAGAGAGTGGAATAAAATGTGTAGTAAAATAAAAATCATATATATCTTATGTCAAGGATTCCCATTAAGATATGTATAAGTCAATAAATATTCTCAAAATGATATATTAAGTGTTTTTAATTTTTTAAAATATAAATGTGTATTTACAATTTTATAATTAAAAGAAAAAATGAAAAAAAATTTATAAAATATATTCATAGATTAATATTTTCTTGAATTATAATTATTATATAATTTAATGAGACTTTAATTAATTTTTAAAAATGTCATAAATTTAGAAATGACATTAATATCAGTATTTTTCAAATAAAATATGATTTTAATTAAAAATGAAATTTCTCATATCTAGAAGATTATTTTCAAAATATGGTATCCATTTTTTAAATCAGTACATCAAAATTTACCAACGTTGAGTTTCTAGTAATTTTTTGAAATACTTAAATTTTTTGAAGAATAATAAAAATACAGTTTTCATTGAACCTATAGTTATTCATTCATGATGTATTAGTGACATAATGATTTCTATAAATTAAATTTAGTATATTATAAATTTAATTTTAAAAATTATGCTTTAAAATACAAAAAACTAAATTTCTAAACCTAAAAATTATTTTCCAAAACCTAAAGTCAAAAGTTTTTACATAAAATAACAATTTTAAATTTCTTTATAATTTTCTTTTTAATAAACTAATGATTTCATTTTATAAAGTTCTTTTAAAGTCATAAACCCATTATATTATATTCATTTGGGATTTATATTTTAAAAAATGCACAATTAAAACTATAACCTTTGATATTATATTTTATTTAATATTTTATTATAAAAATAACCCTCTCATCAATTATAAATAACCCCTCTCCCTTCCCATGAAAAACCACTCATCCCACCATTTCAAAAGTAAAATATCATCCCCAATACACCCTATATATAATTTTTTAATTCCTTGTGATGTTCAGGATCCATTCAACACCAATCACCAAGGGAGTTATAATGGCATACAAGAGAGGCCACAACAAGGAAAGAGTAAGTCTGCATTAACTATTCCTTCTTTTCTTCTTCTACTTATTATTTTTACAAAGACATCAATCCTTTGTATCATGTTTTTTTGTTATAATTTTTTTTATCTTTACAATTGTGTATAAATTAAGGTCTCTATTGTTGGTATCAGAGAACAGTTTAGTAAATTTGGGAATTAAGATTAAAAAACAATAGTAAAAACCTTTAGTATGAGACTATGTATACATAAGAATCCAAGAAGACTTTTTTTGGAAAATGATAAACATAGGGTCTTAAAAGATGTTATTTTTGAGTTAATTTTACAATGAAATATGTTATTTATTAATTAGTTTTTGACTTGAGATTTTATGAATCCTTTTATATTATTGAAAATGGTGGGAAGAAGGAGAAACTAGGACAACAACACATGCGAGGGGGACAATGCAATGATTGCCAGAATAAAATACCCAATGACTTGGGTAGTGTAGTTCAAAATATCAGGGATAATGTTACCCTAATATCTTATGATATGAACAATAAACAGAATAATGTGGAATGCCTTATTTCACCTAAGAGGGTCAAACTGGCAATTGTATCCTTCATGCAGTAATGACCAGTGACATTTACTAGATCTTTAGATCCACTTATTGATGAATAGTTTTATAAATAAATAGATAAGATATTTTATATTCTCCACTATTTTATGGAGGAGAAGGAGATTCTATCCATCTATCATTTAGATAGTGAGTCCAGTCAATGGTGGGTGTGGATTAAGAACACCACATCAAAGGATGAAATTGAATAGATGGTGTGGGAAGACATTAAAATTATATTTCTTAATAAGTATTTCCCTCAAAATTATCATACAGAGATAAAGGGAGAATTCATAAAACTAAAGAAAAAGGAAGGTGAATCTATCACAGATTAAGAAGAAAATGTTACAAGGATAGAATGGTATGTGACATTTTTTTATCAATAATGATATAAAAATAGATAAATTCTTTATTTGTATAAACCACATATTTTAAAGGCTCTAGTTATCTGATAATTTAGGAGTTTTGAATAAGTGGTTCAACATTATCTCAAAGTAGAGATGGAGACTGCATAATGTTCCCATGACTATGGTTGTAAGAATAGAATGATGGAGTTTTAAGATGGAAGATTTAATGATAAAGGTGGAAAGAAATCTCAACAACTCACATGTCCAATATGTGGGAATATGTATCATGTAAACTACCGAAAATGGGTATGGATGTACAATAAGTGTTTGAGAGAACACCATCAAGATCATAAATGTTAATGATGCATAAAGAATTTATCCAACATAATAATGAAAAGGAGAGGACCACCCATGGTTAAATGCTTCGACTTTATAGAGAAGGGGCACTACAAAAGCTAGTGATCTAAACCTAGACTCCATGAGGATAATCAGTGTCAACAACCATGAAATCCCAAGGAACAAGGGAAAATGTATGCCATCACAACTGCTGAAGTGGTGCCACAGAATGAATTTGTACAAGGTACACATCATATTCACTCGAGTGTGGAAGTAGTTATATTTGATTCTGGTTCTACAAATTCCATCATATCATTATTGTTTTCTAGAACTATTGAATAGATTCCTTGAAACAATGAAGTAGATATAACTGTAAAAACACATAGAGGTATAATAATTGCAACCTAGTTTTCAGACTCTTCTCTTGTAAGAATTTATGGGATGATTCTTCCATCACATCTTATAATACTTCCCTTAGTGGAATTCAATGCTATACTGGGCATGTATTTCATCTCATTATATAGAGCACACATCAATTATTGGAAAAAGTAACAATCTTTTCAAATTCCAAACCATCCCATGCTCATCTAACAATGAAAGTAAGATGATGAATCTCTTTTAGAAAACCCCACAATGTTATGGATGTTTATTTCATATAAATATTCTTACCTCACTAAAATGGTTGAGTCAAGAGATGGTATCATCTATGAGTAAATCCCCATTGTGAGAGAATATAATGATTTACTTCCCAAATATTTATTAAGGATTCTATATATTGGGAGGTAGAGTTCTCAATAGAACTCATACCCGGAGCTACTCCTATCTCAAAATGTCCCTATATGATGCCCTAAATCAAAATAGTGGATATAATGAAGCATCATCAAGATAACTGGGACAAAGTGTTCACATTCCCTAGTGTTTCTCTTTGGGGTCAACTAGTTCTCTTTGTAAATAAAATGGATGGATCAATATGGTGATGTATCGATTATCAGGAACTCAATAAGATAACCATAAAGATCAAGTATCCTATTCCAAGGATTTAAGACTTGTTCGATCAAACATGTACAACTCAATAATTCCTAAAAGTGGATCATTATTTAGGATATCATCAACTAATGGTGAATAAAGAATATATTTAGAATATTGCTTTCTGTATAAGGTGTGAGAACTATAAGTTTCTATATATTCCCTTTTTCTATACTAATTCACCTAAAATATTCATGGATTTCATGAATGGACTCTTTAAATAGTACATTGACAAATTTTTGGTAGTATTTATCAAATATGTTATCATCGTCTCCAAGAACAAGGAGGAACACAAATAAAATTTAAGGATTCTATAAGAAACATTAAATATTGGGAAATTTTATTCCAACTTCAATAAGTGTGACTTTTGGATGAAAAAAGTAACATTATTGGGACATGTGACCACAACTGAGGTAATTTATATGGACTCTTCAAGAATAAAGGCAATTGAGGAATGGTCTAGGCCAACTAGTTTCATGAAAAACATTGGTTTTCTTAGATTAAAATGGTCCTGCCTAATTTTTGTGAGAAATTTATAATGATTGTATCGCCCGCAAACTTTGTAAACAATGAAATAAGAAAATTATGTTTGTATGGACTTATGTGAGGAATGATTCGAGGAGATAAATTATAGTCTAATCATTGTACCTGTACTCACACTACCATCAAGTGTATAATGTTTTTAGATATATAGTGATGCTTCAAAGAAATTTTTGGGTTGTTTACTCCTTCGAAATGATAATTTGATATCCTATATCTGACGACAGTTGAAGATATATGAGAAAAACTACCCGACGCATGATTTGGTGTTAGGATTTTTGATCTTCACCTTAAATATTTAGTGGCACTACCTCAATGTAGAAAAGTGTGACATATATAATAATCACAATAGTATAAATTATACATTCACACAGAAGGAATTAAACATGAATCAAATAATATGATTACAGATAATCAAGAACTATTATTGCTCTATTCCATACCCAATGGAAAATGTGGTCAAGGTAGATGATACTCTTAGCAAAAAATAACCTGCTACTATATCCATGATGTGGATTGATACAAAACCTATCATCATGGATATAAAAGGGATGGATTTAAAAATCACAATGGAAGGGAATACATCCTACCTTTCCCAAATTATTTCTTAACAATATATCCAAGAGAATATCAATGTGGCACAAATTGATGAAATGGAGTTACAATATAAGGTGAATGCATAAAAGGATGGGAACCTACAAGAGTTCAATATCGATGATGATGGTGATATTTTGTTTGGAATTTTTTTTATACCTTTATCATTTGATATAAACAAGGAACTATTAGATAACGCACATGACTTTCCTTTCTCCATCAATCCTAGAAGTACCAAGTTGTATCTTGATCATTGAGAATACTTCATGTGGGATAACACGGTGAAGGAGATTTTGGTATATATCAAAATATGTTCGGTATGTCACAAAGTTAAAGCATAAAGACATAAGTCCAAAGAGATGATGTAACCATTGTCTATACCCCTATGGAAATTGGATAATGTCTCTCGAGAGTTCATAACTAGTCTCCCAAGTACATAAAAAGGAAATAATGGGATATTGGAAGGGTTGGATAGACTCACCAAGACTTTCTAATTTATTTATATTCAGGGATATCTCCTTCATGATAAACTTTTTATTATATATTTGAAGGATGTGGAGGATGCGTGGGGTTCAACTATTTATCATCTCTAGTCGTGATCCAACTTTCAGATCCATATTCTGTAAAAGTCTCCAATATGGTTTGAGTATTGAATTGAATTTTAGTATGGCATATCACCACCAAACTGATGTCCAATATAAAAGGAATATTCATAAACCCGATTACATGATAAGAGCATACTAAATGGAATTAAAAGTTATATGGGATCAGCATCTCCCACCAATTGTGTTATCATATAAAAATAGATTTCACTCTAGTATTTAGATGGGTCTATATGAAGCACTATATGGCATGCGGTGTATAACTCCAACCTATTGGGATAATGTTAGATGATAAAATCTAATTATACATAATCTTTTCAAAGAGATGATAGATAAGGTTCAACCTATCCAGAAACATATCGATGCTTCTTAGAGTTGGAAAAGGATCTAAGTCAAAAATTACTGAATGGACATGGAGCTTGACATTGGAGTTAAAGTCTTCCCTCCAATATAATCATAGAAGAGAGTCATTTCGGTTAGAAATAAATAAAAGCTTAACCCAAGGTTCATTGTCCCCTTTGAGATCCTTTATCACATAAGAGTAGTGGCTTATCTACTTTCACTTATAATAAATATGGATCAGGTTCATATCGTGTTCCCTGTATCACCCCTGAGGATGTATATACATGACCTCTATCATGTTCCGAATCTGAAGATGGTACAACTTGAGAATGACCTCTCGTATGACGAAAAGCCTGTAATGATCTTGGATGAAAGATAAAATGACATATTCAAAAAGACAACACACCTTATCAATGTTCTTTAGAGGAACCATAAGTATGAGGATGTTACTAGGGTACCAGGGTAAGTAATGAATGAGAAATGCCTTCACTAGTTTATGTAAAATAAAATTTTATGGGAAAATTATCAAAAGGGAGGAAGAATGTAATCACCGAAACATTTATCAAGGTAAATTCCCTTCTTATAATAATTTCATAAATAAAATAAAATCATGCATATAAATCATTAACAAATTTTTAAATGAATAATGAATTAAATAAAATGTATGTCTAGAAATCAAGGAACCTATTCTGATAGAGTAGTTACATGACCATTTGGAATACTAATCTGCAAAATATAATTGCAACCTCTCATATTAAAGTATAGAAAATTGAGGCATCTTATAAATGAAAATATGATATAATTATATCATGGTATAAGTAAATAAATGTTTTAAAAATGATAAATTAATCATTGGGATTTTGGTAAACCATAAATGTTTATTTACAACATTATATTTAATATAATGATTCAAAATATAATTTATAAAATAGATTTATGGGTTAATAATTTTTTGTAAAATAATTATAAGATAATTTTATAAGACCATAATTAATTTTAAAAAGATTCATAAAATCAGTTATAACATTAAAACATGTATTTTTCAAACAAATGATGATTTTAATTAAAAAATAAATTTTCAAATTTAGGAAATTATTCTCATAAAATGTTTTCCCTTTTTCTAATCAGTGTTTATAAATTTTCATAGGGTTATTTTTTGGTATTTTTCTAAAATACTTCAATTTTTTATGAATATTAAAAATATAGTTTTCAAGTAACCGGTGTAACATTGATTACATCATTCAAAATATATTAGTGACATAATTATTTATATAACATTAGTTTCATCTATTATATATTTAGTTTAAAAAGTTATTCATTTAAATACAATAAACACAATTTAAAAAACAAATATTTTCCAAAACCCAAAGTCAAAATTGAGTGCCTAGAATAATTTTTTTATTTCTTTCCTCATTCCTTTTTAAAAAACTAATGAATTATAATGAAATGGTGTTTTATAGATTTATAAAAACTATATTTTATTAATATATGATTTAAATTGTTAAAAATTCAGTATTACAAGTCTCACCTTTGAAATAATATTTTATTTAATATTTTTGTTCTAAAAATACCCTTTTCCTCATGTATAAATAACCCCTCTCCCTTACCTTGTAAAACCACTCATATTACCCTTCTAAAATCAAAATATACATCTAAATACTCTATATTAATCATCTTTTAAATATAGGGATGTTATTAATCCATTAAAATCCCATCATCAAGGGAGTTGTAGTGTTGTACAAGAGAAGCCACACCGACAATAGAGTAAGTCTCCCTTAACTCTTCCCCCTTTTATTCTTCTTATTCTTCTTTTTACCAATTCCTTTCAAAACCATATACTCTAAATTTAACAATGAAGTATGTAAACAATATATTAATTATTTTAACCTACCAAAATTATCATATATATATATGGTATATGTAAATTTTGTACTCCGTTTTCCCACTATTTTGACAATGCCTAGTTAATGGTTGGTTAACCACCTATAGAGACATTTACAAGACAATTATAATAACAACCTTCATTGATGTATAGTATAAATTAAATATATAATATAAATATTTTATTAAATTTATTCTATTCTTCATAAATTTATTCTAATAATGTATAATTTCATTTAAAAAATATCATAGTTAAGGAAAAGTGGTATATTTTTAATGAAAAAATGATATCAAAACACTTAAATCTCATCAAAAAGAATTATGAAATATAATAAACTGATTACAATAGATAATTATTTATATAAATGGTGATAATTTTCTAATATATAATTTTTAATAAATATATCTTTTCATTTAGGAGGTAAAAAAGCGATATAATTAAGATGGAATTAAGGTAAATTGATTTTTGAACCCAACTCCATTTCCTTTGGTTCTACCTCTTTCACACCAATTTCAGATTGGATATTCATTTGGTTGTAATTAAATTCAATTTCATTATTCCTCCATATAAATTTTGTGGATATACATGTTTTCTTCTTAAGTTAATGATAAACACAATGATTTTTCAAAATAATTCTTCTTTCTAAGACAAATATTTTACTACTCCTTAGGTTTCTTTTTTTCATTCAAAATTAATTATTATTATACCATGTATGTTATTAAATTTTATTTTGGGAACAAAATTTTTTATTCCTGAATTTATACATTATGAAATACTTATGAACCCCGTTATATTCCATGGGTTTACTTAATTACTTTTATTGATATGTATTTTATGTAGAATGCATGATTATTTAAATGTTATGATGTGACAAGGGGAAATGAAATATATATCCCTCTAATTCATTAGTTTATGTGATTTATATCATTAGATAATGTAAAATATGCATTAACATGGTTCTATCATTGATTATAATGATGATCTATTATTATACACATATGTTATGCGTGAACATGATGCTATCTTTGTTCACAACTATGTGCGGTATTTGACCAATAAGACATGATTTTTAATATTTTTTGCATTTCCCATTCCATGAAATTATATAATTCATCCTTTTAAGATTATGACAATGATACTATTATTATGTTATGATGATGATTATTATTCTCACCCATGTTATATTGATCCATTATCTTATTTATCCTCTTATCGGGTATTAAACTCCCACTCTCTTTTATTTATATCCTGAGGTGACTACATGTACTAAGAATATCATGTCATTTTTAAGGGTAAATAAGAATATTTCAAATAATGTTTATGTTTTAAAATGTAAAATTTATGTACGGTCATAATTTTCCCATGACATTAAACTTTTCGACTCTTAATTTTAATGTTATTATGTTGTTTATATTTAAAATGATGTAAAATGTAGGGTCACTATATTTGGGAGATATAATTAACTAACCCACTACATAACCATAATCAATTCATATGTGTTAAATAAATCTTGAAAACATTTATCATTTATTCAAAGCTTAACCAATGGAAGAAAATGGGTTTCAATAACATTTCGACACAATAATCTGAAACCTTCTAGAGAATGAATAATTTGTATCACTGAAACATATCCCCAGTGAAGCATAAGTAACATAAATGGATATTATCATATTTGAAAGTTTATATAACATATAAATGGAACATTTTTAGAGGAAAATACCATTTAAATTTTTTAAATCACTTATTTAATATATATAAATTTCCAAAATAGTAGGAAATTAATTTTCATTGAAATTAACCATGAAAACTTATAAATGAAGATTCACGTAAAAGAATAGTTATGATTATTGGAAAATATTTTTGTGTGTTACACGTTAATATAATGATTAAGATCACAAATTTGGTAGAAACTTCCTAATTCCTAAAATGAACAGAATAATCCTCTTAAATATTTTAATAGATTTTAAAAAATCAGTAAAAAATGAGTTTAATCAATCATTGGAGAATTTTAAAAACATCAGCCAAAATATTTTAAAAAATCAGGGACAGGGAATAAAAATATTCTTGTCCAAAGAGGGTAATATAGTTGGTTTTTAAATCATTCATTCAATATTTTGAGTAATTAGAGAGTGTAAATGTAATCTAAAAAAATAATAATCATTGGACAATACAGTACGTGATTTTTTTAGAGATATATAAAAAACAATTTATATCATAAATTTAATCATAACCATCTTCATAAAAATGTGTGATTATAAAGAACCCTTAACACTTTGGTAAATTTGGAATCATAACCCCCATAAAGGGAATATCATCATATGAAAATTTAAGCACCATGAATATAAAGACAATTGGATATAACATATCCAATTGGAAATATACACACTACATGAATGAAATAAGGGGAAAGAATGTCATAGTCTCAAAGAAACAAAAGGTGTGATGAGAAAACCTTCCCTAGGGTCTGAAATGATTTGTAATTGACTTAAACCTCTTTTAAAAAAAATTTATGTTTTTAATACTCAAATAAAAAAAATAAAATTCCTACTTATAATACTATATCTAGTTTGCTTATAACATAGTGTCACACTTTTATTAGAAATCATTCATTATCCTCATCATTTTTAGTGTTAACTGCTTTGTTTTTCATATCTATTTCAATTCAAAATCTATCATCCTTGTATCATTATCATGGTTCTATAATCTCCAAAATTTTAGTAATGATATAGATATACTATATATTCAGGGTATACATAGTTATAACCATCAATAAAAGCCATATATAGGAAATTTAATTGCACCGTTCATGGAGATAATAGTCCATATGTCTGCATGAATGTTGTTTTCATTTTATTAATAATATATAGAAAGAAAGATAATTAATATTTCATCATTAATAAGTAAAAACTATTTCATAAATATCATATATAATTCTTAAATATATATTTATATCCATAAATGTTTGGTTGTTTTATAAAATGAATCACATATCTACATGGAGGTGGCAGTCCACACTTACAAATGATCGATACATTCATTACCTATTTTATGGAAATGAGGTTGAAATTTGTTGTACCATAGTCATCAAAAAATATTAATATATTTATGATACTATAGTAATTATGTTATTATGTATATATAATATTTATAGGAATTATAATAAGAATTAAACATTGAATGATTCAGGTAAGATGATTACCTCTTCTTTATGAGATCTCCTTAGCATACACCTTAATTATTCTTAGCATGGTCTTAGGGTAAGAACTGAATAATGAGAAATAAGGAAAATATTTTTAAAGGTTTTTTGGTAGGTATTGTCTAATATATATTACTTAATGTTTATGAATAAGGGATGATAATAGGTTCCAAATTATAGTTCAGGGGAAGGACACCTGGAATTACTTATATATATATATAATATAGACATTTTTTTATGAATGTGGACCCAAAATTAAGGGAAATAAAATCTAATATAACATAATTTCTTAAAAACATAATACAGTAATATTTAGAAAGTTTTAATGTGGAATTTTCCCCTATCTGTTAATTTACCCTCCTCTGATCCTCTAAAACCATTTTCATTCTAACTGTGGTAACACATTTTTCGGATTTTACTATACATTTTGAACAAATTTCATATCGATTTCATTATTTGTTTTTTGTAAATTATGATTCTAAATATAGAATAA
This sequence comes from Viscum album, assembly GCA_963277665.1. NCBI lineage: Eukaryota > Viridiplantae > Streptophyta > Magnoliopsida > Santalales > Viscaceae > Viscum > Viscum album. Next base: position 1,834,658,591 of record OY728151.1, read on the forward strand.
ATTTTATCAAAATAAATTTCTCTAAATTTTATAAATTAAATTTAAACTATATGCACAAAATACAACAAAATTAACTTAAAAAAAATACATTTTTAGGTATAAAACTATATTTAAATTCATCGATTACCGTGTAAAAACCATTACATGAATGATATAATATTTCATTGAATATATAATATACTTATTTCATTTTCATTATTAATAAATAGTTAATTTTTTAATTTATTAATATAAACACACTTTGTGCACATAAAAATAGTTTCCTGGAAAATTACACTTTTTACCATCAAATGATTTTATCATCATCTGTAACCATTATATAACTAGTCAATGAATGATTATGGTAAAGAACCTAGTATTTATAGATTAATAAATTTTAATATCTCTTAATATTTAAGAATAAGATATTAATTTTATGTTAAAGATTACACTTTGTCTGATAGTGTACTCAACATGCAACAATGAGTTTCTTTGAAATCTTACATAGCACACAACATTGAGTTATACCAAAAAATAATATTTTATTATTATTATTTTATATGGAAGTCAATGCCTAGCCATTTTATTGTAGAGAATGAATATAACTAACTACAATATTATTATTAAATATCTTTACAATTATCCAATAAATTTTAGAGGCATAAAATAATAATGAATATGATTTTTAGCATGAAATACTTTAATATTTTCAAAAGGTGGTTTTACTACCTTTTGATGGAAAACCCTTTTTAAATATATTTTTTGAAACCATTATATGTTATATTTGAAAAGAAAACTAATCTTATTCTTTAAATTAGAGACATCAAAATTTACTTGGGGTAAATTTTTGGTATTTTCTGATAAAGTTCAATTTTTAATGAATAGTGAAAAATACTACATTTTCAGTCAATACTATATTTTCATCTAATTAATTTATATTTTTAGATTGTTTATTTAATTAGTTTTAAAGTATATTTGGATTATATTTCTATAATTTAATCCATTTTTGGGTCACTGGAAGTAATTTTACATGGAAATTGGATAAAAACTCATGTCAATCTTTTGGTAGTTTTTACTTCTTAAAAACATGCTTTTTGGTTTTAACAACAGGAATTAATTTTAAATTAATTATTGAAACTTCTAGGATTTTAATTTAGAGAAGAGGATTCTATGTTATGAATCATGATGTCCAAATTGTGTAAATAATACCTTTTTATTTTTAGACATTATGAATAGTAACATCGGTAATTATTTTATGTACCATGGTTAAAGGGTAAATATAGTAAATAAGTTTAAAAAAATGATATTATAATAATGTTAAACTATATTAAAACGTGTAAAAATCATATTTTATGACATATTTAATACCTTTTTAGTCTTTGGATTGATTTTGGGACCCCATAGAGCCATTAGGATGTGAAAATGATATTTTATAAGAATTAAATTAAAGTAAAAAAATTTAACATAAACATGTATCATTTAGTAAAAAAATATATATGGGGTTATAAAATTTATATTTTCAAATATAAATAGTAATTAGAAATCTAAAACTATATACTAAATAATGGTATTTTATTTATAATTTTTAGACATTAAAATAAATAAATTTATTTATGAAACAATGATGATGTAGTGATTACCATACTACTGAATGAATTAAATAAATGTGATTATAAATATTAAAAAAATTCAAATTTTTTATTTCATCCAAAAATTTTTGGGATGATTATGACTTTTTATATTTTAATGAATGCTTTTTTTCTTCAATGAATCATGTTGTAATGGATTTTTTAAAAATTCATGATATGAATCGTATAAAAATTAACATAAATGAGTTTTCAAAAATACTACTTTTTAGATGATATAATAGTCATAAAAAATATAAGATTCGGCCAAATTACTTATATAATGTTTAAAATTTCATTAATTAACCAATTTATGTTCTATTGGCATTTTATGGTAACTATATTAACCATATAGTATGAATATACAAGAAGACATGGTAAGAGTTAAATTAGTTAACCAAGGGTTAAAGATAAATGATAAGGTTATATTTGAAACAAAAACATTTCTAAAACCTATTGGTTGAGAGGATTTAGAACAATACTCATCTTATCTTCAAATTAAATGAGTTTTGGACGTTTTTGAAAATCTTAATTATGTTTATAATAAAATAATCTTTCAATACATTTTTAAAGTACCCATCCTCCCTCTTATAAAATGCCACCACATATAACCTTTAACAACAACTTTCAAGACCCATAGATCATCTAAAATATTCTAAAATAATCTCCCAACATCCCTCTTTTTCTCATAGAAGACTTAACTTGGGAATAAGGTAGTTCAAAAAATCCATTAGGCTTAAATCAAAAAGAGTTACCCGATTTAGAGTTAAAGTCTTCTCTCAAGTTTTTTCTTTTATTTTCCTTCCCCACTCCCTATTCTATTATTATTTATTAATTAAATAAAAACACCAGCATTCTCAATATAATAGGTTGTTTTTATGATAAGGATTATAACTACACTTACACAAACCTCCCTCTAATAGATACGAACATACTGTTTTTGTGTACAGCGAACTACTACCTCACAAAACGATGATTGTTCGATTTTTCCCTTCCACCTATAATGGTGGAAATTATGATGGAACTATATTTATATATGATATATATTATATTTATATTTTCTATATGCTTATTTATATTAGATAATACCTTTATTCTTTACATAATGTGTAAATATGATAATTTCATTTGAGGAAGTGTAGACTAACGCCCCATCAAAGTGATATGACTCATTCATATCATACATGTAACATATAAAATATGGTGTTAATGAAAATATGAAACATATATTAAATATGATATTATAGTAGAATTATAATATACCTATGTATAATTTATTTTTCATTCTTTAAAATATGAAAATGAAATCAAAGTATCATTCATGCATACGTACGGCTTACTTTGTCCATCAATGGTGCATTTAATTTATTATCTCCAAATGTAATAGACTATTATATATATATATATACTGAATATATATGATATTTAAAAAATGAATACAATTCTGTCGTTAATGGACTTTTCTCCACATATAAAATTTGTAATTATAACAAGATCACTTTCGATGCAAGTACCCAATATCGACAAAACAACTGATATTAACATAAATAATTATGTAATTTTTATAAGTGGTAATATGTGATATAAAAGGAATATAAAACATGAAAATGGTTCTTCATAAAGTAGAAATTAACTTTATTTTATTTTTCTGGAAGAACAATGAACATATGTGATGAATCATACTCAAGGTAAGAGAACCTTTCATTCTCCTCTTTTAGTCAAAGACTTCATTTATGTTATGTCATTTAATTTCAATTTTCTTATATTGGGATATATTCTTCTATATCCTTAATTCTATAAATTTTATTTCTAAGTGATGAGGCACCCTTTTCTCTCCCATCAACTCATTTTATTAATTTAAAAGTGACTATGTTAGTCAGCCGAATTTTCATAAGGGAACTTCTTAACCCATTTTATATTCATTGGGTTGTTCTTATACTTCATGATTTGGTCCTGATATTATTATGTATGAAATAAATTTTTATTTCCTATATTTTATTTATACATCACTTATGTTTACTTATATTCAATACACACAATCAATCTATTTTATTTACAAAATGATCTATGTAAGGGACTTCATCTCAATCTTCTTTCATTGAGGAATATTTTAATAATATACACCTCCATATTTTATACAGTGTATAATAAAGCACATTGAATTTTAATTTCATTCAAAATGGAATCTATTTTCTATGAATCATTTTACATAATGAAAAAAGGAATGTTCTTAACATATATGGGGACAATGACCTCTCTTCTTTGGCGACCATTATTTTACACGTGGTCCCCTTAACAAGTCATAATATTTTTTTTAAAGGAAAATAAATACCATATACCCTTTTTAGATATTTTGGTATTGAAAATGGTTTTTGAATGGATTTATTATTTCAATATTTTGAAATTATTTCTTATGATTCCAAATGAAATGTTTTTAGTGAAATGTTGATGTATTCAATATTGTATGTGCTATGATTATAAAATGGTACTTGGACTTTTGATGGGTGGTTTTGTTATAAACTAATGACAGATGGTTATGTGATAAACCAAATAATGGGTGGTTCCATGATAAACCAATGATGGGTGGTTACGTTATAAACTATAATGCATTGGGTATGGATATCAGCTGTATAACTATTCCATTTAGTGATATATATGGAAGTAGACCATATGGTTATTCCATTTAAGTATGTTTATATCCCAAGTTACCATTATATATTACATGTTGCTTTCTGTGTGCTTTATGGTAATATTTTGGTTATAAATGAGGTAAGAAATGAGCTTATATTTGGTGAAGTGTTTTTGCTACTTCTTAAAGGTGAAAATAATTACTTTATGATAAAGTATTCATGGTTTAAATTTTGTTTTGAAAGACTAATAGTTTTCATTCTTTATACTTCCCGTACATAGCTTGTTATGATCATCCAAAGTTTTGAAATGTTTTTCAAGGATGTAATGATAAATATGGTCAATGATGGGATCAATGAAAATACATTCTATTTAAAACATGGAACTAAACATGTTTATTTTTAAATAGTTTTTATTATGAAAAAAAGGATATTTAGTAAAATTTTCTACTTGTAATATTCAACATGTTATGTATAATTTATGACCTAATTATCTAAAGAATCTAATCCTAAAAAGATAGTTAGTGTGAATTATTAACATTATTCAATATTATGTATTATTTAAGGCTGGGGCCTTATAGTTTGTATCAATGGTCGGTTTGGATAACATTAGTGGTTAGGGTGTTATTTAAGCATAAGTGGCATGTTTTATATAACTATAGTGGTTATCATATTATAATGTTTCATAGTTATTTTATATAAATTTAATGAGATTAATATAACATGAATAAGTATATCATAGTTTTTACCATCCTTGTAAGATATTATATGATCATTTTATTGATATACTCACACTGAACATTTTGGTTTTAGTAAATGGAAGGATCTAGTAAGCACCAAAGTAACAATGGATGTGAATGAAACTGTGATGATTTTATGAATGAAAAACCGAATGAAATAATAGTTTCAATGATAATGTTTGTGGTTATTCCCAACCAACTATCTAGAGTCATGATTGACCACTTGAACATTGGTGATTTCTCTAAGGCATAAAATATGTGAGAAACAAATTCCTATGGAAATTCAGGTAATAATCATAAAGGTAAGTATATTAAAAAACCTAAGTGTCAAGGATGTGGAAAGCTACACCAAGAAAAATGTTTCAAAGTAATAGGAAGATGTTATTGATTTGGTAATAAAGGTAATAGGGATATAACATTCAATGGAAAAAAGAAGCGTTCAGTTGACTCCTAGAAAAGGAAAGAAGTTATTTCTAAGGGATTAATTCAATGTTTTAAATGTGGTGTGAATGGTCATTACATAAATAGATTTACATAGAAGAAGGGAAAAGAATGGGATCAGTAGGACCATAGAAATATATGTTTACCATTATATAATTCCATTCCAATTGAAGATGAGGAAACTAAAATTGGCCTATGAAAGGTATGGATTATTTCTTAGCTCTTGTTTTGAAATTATTGAAATCGTAGGACATTATGCGTGATTCTGTTTTTAGGAAGTATAAAAGAATAAGATAGAAAACATGGATAAAGGATCATGAAGTTTGTTTGATGATTAAGATGTATAAATTTTTGGAATTTAAGAGTTATGTTGGATATATGGATGATGATATGTTTAAATGTATTAATGATGTGATTACTTTGGAAGACTTATAGTATTTGTAACCCCTAGGTTTTTTATTTTAAAATGTTAATTGGGTAAGAATTATTTTTTATTTTTTGGATATATTTATAAAGAACCATTTGGGTTTATATGATCCTTAAATTTGAGGCAATCATGGGTTATTAATTATTGGGATGAAAAATATAAAGTATGAGATATCCGTTGAGGTTAAAATATGTTAAGTTTATTTTTTATGATGTATCTCATTTTTGGGAATGTTTTAAGAATTATATGGTTTTAGGAAAAGGATAACCCATAGGAAGGGTGACAACCCATAACATCAGGCCTGGCCATGGGAATTGAACCCACAACTGAAGGAGGACAAGGGCGCATCACCTACCACTAGTCTACATGAAGTCCCGGGTAAGTATAACATATTCTATTTAGATAATTATTTTATTGATCAAGAATAAGTTCATTTTGGGAACTAATGTTTTATCAATTTTATATCCTTAGTATAAGAAAATGATTTGTTTATTAGGTGATAAATGTTATTTTGGAATAAGTTCTCTTCTTTGGGAATGCTATATACCTTAGGAAAATAGAATACTATGGTATTTCATTAGAGGAGTAATGGTTGAAGTTTATTTTTGAAAATATATGTTTTATTATGGACATATATCGATTTGGGTTATTTATGGAAATGATTAACCTATCTTTGAGAATATGTGATTACATTAATAACACTTTAGTATGAGACATAAAGAGTAGTTGATGTTATTTAGAGATAAATGTTAAAATTTACTGTGGAAGACTATGTGATTAAATCCTTATGAGTTTTGGGTTTCAATATTAGTTTTGATTATTTTGAAGAATTTTAAGGGAAGTTATTTATTGAATGGTCTCTGATAAACTTTTGGTATTTTTTGTCGAATTTTGGAGATTAGGAGTTATATTTCTTTTTATGAAGGATTATCCATTTTGGGGATTATCTAATATCATACTAACCATTTAGGTTTGGGTTAATGTTTAAAGACATGGGAAATATGTAGTTTACCTTTTGTGGATTATGTGATTCTCTAGAAGTTGATTCTAGCGCTTCAGTTTTAACCATGACATCATGAATACTCATCGTTTGGAGAAAAGATGAGTTTGTGGTAGAAATTTATTAAAGGATTACACTATACATGAAAGGTAACTATATTTAATTATTTTATTATTCAATCTCATAAATAAATTCCTATGATTTATGAAAATGAAGTTAAAAAAAATTCCATTCACTTTTCCTACTGGGGATTCAAAGACTATTTAATCTATCACATGTTTATGGTTTTTTGGTAGTTAAATTTCTTCAGATCATTTTTTCTATCACTCTACATCATAACATGACACATTGTTTCTCTTCTATATCCATTTTTTCTTATAATTAATACTAGTATGGGTTATCTCCAGTGACCTTTGTAATTTTCCATTTTTCTTTAAAAGTTATAGTTTTATTTACTCTTTTTCCAGTGTGGGATTTTTAATGATGTTTTTTGGCCTAATTTTAAAATTACAAAGACACAATTTCCAAAAGGGGGGATGGATGTAATGACCCATATATTTATAGAATAATAAATTTCCATATCTATTAATACTTATGAATAAGATATTATTTTTATGTTAAATATGACACTTTTCTCGATAGTGTACTCAACACGCAACAACAGGTTTCTTTGAAATCATACGTTGCACACAAATTTGAGTTATACCGAAATATAATATAATATTATTATTATTCTAAATGGTAGTTAGTTCCTAGCAGTTGTATTGGAGGTAATGAACAGGACTAAATACAATATTATTGTTAAATGTCTTTATATTTATCTAATAAAATTTAGAGCCTTAAAATAAGAATGAATCTAATTTTAAGCATGAAATACTCTAATATCTTTTAAAGGCCATTTTACGTCATTTTGATGGTGAAACAATTTTAAATATTTTTATTGACACCTTTATATTTTCTATTTGAAGAAATAAAGTTCATATTTAGAATCTGGTTATCAAAATTTTGTTTTGGTACATTTTTGGTCTTTTCTGATAATGTTCATTTTTTAATGAATAGTGAAAAAATATTACATTTTCAGCCAAAATTGTTTTTTGTATAATTTATTTTTATGGTTATATTGTCCTTTTAATTTATTTTAAATTTTAGTTGGATTATATTATTATCATTTAATCCAATATTGGTCATTGGAAGTAATTTCTCTTTGAAATTTGATATAAAAACTTGTCAATATTTTGGTAGTTTTTACTTCTTAAAAAACATTTTTGGTTTTGACACAAGAATTAATTTTAAATTAATTGATTTAACTTTTCTGTTTTGAATTTAGAGAAATTTATTCCATATTTGGAATCAAAAATTCCAAATTGTTTAAATAGGTATCCTTTCTTTTTAGACATTATGAATAGTAACTTCAGTAATTATTTTATTTACAATGATTAAAGGGTAAATCTAGTAAATAATGGTAAACAAATAATATTATAATAATATTAAACAACCCTAAAACTTTTCCAAATCCTATTGGATGATATATTTCCAACTATGGGCATCATTGGGTCGATTTAGAGACACCATGGATCCACTTGGATATGAAAATGACATTTTATAAAAATTATTTTAAAGTAAAGAAAAATGTAACATAAACATGTAACATAAACATGTATTTTAGTAAAACAATTTTTATATGTGGTTATATAAGTGATATTTTCAAAAATAAATACTAATTAGAAATCGGAATCAATATAGCACATCATGGTATTTTATTTATAATTTTTATACATCAAATAAATAAATTTATTTATGAGACAACAATGACGTGGTGATAAACTTATTAATGAATGATTTAAATAAAATAGATTATAAATATTAAAATAAATTTATTTTTAAACGTTTTATGTCTTAAAAAATTTTAGGGATTATTATGACTTGTTATAATTTAAATAATGATTTTTTTCGAAAGAATCAAGATGTAATGGATTTTTTTGTAAAGTCGTGATATGAATACTATAAAAATTGACATAAATGTGTGTTTTTTTTAAAATACTATTTTTTAAATGATATAATAGTTCTAAAAATATAATATTAGGCCAATAGAATGATATAATTATGAACATATAATTAATGAACCACTATATGTCCTATTGTATTTTATGGTACCTATATTAACCGTATAGTATGAATATACAAGAAAACATGGTAAGAGTTAAATTAGTTAACTAAGGGTTAAAGAAAACTTATAAGGTTAAATATGAAACAAAAACTTGTCTAAAACCTATTTTTTGAGATTATTTATAAATATAATCATCTTATATTTGAATTAAATGACATTGGGACCTTTTGAGAATCTAAATGCAATTTATAATAAAACAATCATTCAAGACATTTCTAAAGTACACCTCCCCCTCTTATAAAAGTACACCACCTCTAACCACTTACAAACACCTCCCAAGCCCATTGGATCATACATAATATTCCAAAATAAGCTACCTTTATCTCTCCATTCCTCATAGAATCCTTACCTTGGGTAGAAGGCAGTTCAAGAAATTCATTAGGTTTAAATCAAAAGGAGTTACCCGATTTAGAGGTAACGTCTTCTCTCAAGTTATTTTTTTTTATTTTCCATATCCACCCACTATTATATTATTTTTCATTTATTACATAACAATAAATGTATCCTAAATATAATACGTTGTTTTTTGGATAAGGATTATAACTACACTTACACACACCTCCATCTAATAGATAGAAACATATTGTTTCTGTGTACAACGAACTACTGCCTCACAAAACGAGGATTGTTCGATATTCCCCTACCACCTATCATGGTGGTCATTATAAAGGAACTATATTTATATATTATATATAATATATTTATATTTTCTCTATGCTTATAATTTTATAGATCAAACTTTTATTCTTTCTATAATGGGTAAATATGATAATTTCAATTGAGGAAGTGTGGACTACCACCACCTCAATGTGATATGACTTGTTCTTGCCATACATGGAACGTATAAAATAAGGTGTTAATGAAAATATGTAAGGTATATAAAATATGATATTATACTATAATTATAATATAACTATGTATCATTTAGATTTTATTCCTTCACATATGAAAAATAAATGAACGTAGCGTTAATGCGAACTTACGGCTTACCTTCTCCACTCACTGTGCATTTCATTTATTATCTCCAAATTTTATGGACTATTATAAATAAAAATATTCCAGATATATAAGATATTTAAATCATGAACAATTTTCTACGTATAATATACTTTTGACAACATATACAATTTTTAATTATAACAAGATCATTTTTGACTCAAGTACCCAATATCAACCAAACGACCAATATTAACTTTAATAATTATCTAATTATTATAAGTTGTAATAATTGATATAAAAGGAATAATAAAAATGAGAAATTGTTTTTAAGAAAGTATAAATTTACTTATGTTTATTATTTAGGAAGAACAAGGAACATATGTGACGAATTAGACTCATGGTAAGGGAACCTTTCACCCTCCTCTTTTAGTCAAAGACTTCTTTGATGTTGTGCCTTTTAATTCCCATTTTCATATGTTGTGATATGTTCTTATATATCCTAAATTCATTAAATTTTATGTCCAAGTTATGATATTCCTTTTTTTCTCCCATCAACTAATTTTATGAATTTTAAAGTGACATCGTTAGGCTGCTTAATTTTTGTAAGGGAACTTCTTTACCCAATTTCTATTCATTGGGTTGATCTTATACTTCTTGATTATTTCGTTCTATGATTATGTAAGAAATAATTTTTGATGTATGATCTTGTAATTATATATTAATTATGTGTACTTATAGTGAATACACATAATCGATCTATTTTATTTACAAAATGATTTTTGTAAGGGGCTTCATCTCAATCTCCTTTCATTGTGTCATATTTTGATAATATAAACCACTTTCTTTTATATGGTTTATAAAAAACCCTTTGACTTTTAATTTCATTCAAAATGGAATCTTTTTTAATGAATAATTTTAATAAATTACAAAATTAATGTTTTTAACATATGCGGCGATAATGACCACTCTACTTCCATGACCATTATTTGATATTTGGCTTCTTTAACAAGCCGTAATGTTTTTTTAAAAGAAAATAAATATCATATGCCCTTTTTACGTATTTTGTTATTGAATATTGTTTTTAAATCAATTGAGTATTTAAATATTTTGAAATTATTTATTGTGATTGCAAATGAAATCATATTAGTAAAATTTTGATATTTACAATATTGTATGTTCTTTGATTATATAAAGGTTCTTGGAAATTTAATGGATAGTTATGTGAAAAACCAATGGTGGGTGGTTACATGATAAACAAAATGATAGGTGGTTCCGTAATAAACCAAGGATGAGTGGTTGTGTTATAACCTCCAATTCATTGAGTATAGAAGTCAGGAATATGGCTATTCCATTTAGTGATATGTGTGGAAGTCGACTATATGGTTATTCCATTTAAGTATGTTTATGTCCTAAGATACCCTTATATGTTATATGTTTCTTTCTATGGCCTTTACGGTAATATTTTGTTTAAAAAAAGGGTAAGCAATGATCTTATATTTAGTGAAGTGTTTTTCCTATTTCTCAAAGGTTAAAAGTTTTACTTTATGATAAATTATTCATTGCTTACATTTTGTTTTTAAAGACTAATAGCTTTCTTTATTTATGTGTCCCTTACTGAGATTTTTATGTTCATCCCACGTTTTGAAATGTTATTCATAGGACTTAAATCTAAATAGGGTCATGGATGGGATCAAGTAAAAGTAATACTATTTTAAACAAGGAACTAAACATGCTTCTTTTTAAAGAGTTTTTGTTTTATGAAAAAAATTGATAGTGAGTATAGGTGTCTACTTGTAATATTCAAGACATAATGTATACGTTATGACCTAATTCTATAAATATCTAAACCTAATAAGATCTTCAATGTGAATTATTAACTTAATTAAAGATTATTTAATGTTTAAATATGGGGACTTATAATTATACAAAAATTAAAAGTTTTTTTTTTGAATAATGTTTGAATTGTGAAAAATACTGAAAAACACATAAAACAATGATAAAATAATATAAATATGAAATTTAGCCTTTTAATCATGAAATGATATTATTAAAATTTAGTGATTATTTATTTGGGATTAATCAATACATTTTAATTAAGGAATAAAATTATAAATAAATTTAGTAATATGATTAATATTATTCAAACTCGAAAATCTAATATATAGGTTATAACAGGCATGATATATCATGGTTCATATACACTCGGGGTTTCATGTAAATAAATCTATTGAAACATCAAATTTATTTTAATGGGAAACTTATAAAAACTCATGTAGTTACATTGTACACTGATTAAAATTATTTTATACACAAAATTTTCAAAACTCCAACATAAAAAATGGGGATTCATATGCTTAATTGCATCCATAGTTCCCAACGTAGCATCCTTGAATTTCTGATTCCTCTAATGAACTTTAACCAGGTCAGTAGTTTTATTCTATATTAATATATCTCTATGATCAATGATTTATTATGATTTTTATTCATAATAAATATCATTCTATAGTCATTTAACCTAGGATTTTAGTATATATGAAGGATCAGGTATGTACTTTCTCAAAATAGATACATGAAACATGTCATGAACATGTGATTTGTTTAGTGAAAGTACTAATAAATAAGCTATCTTCCCGACTTAAATAAGAATCTTCAAGAGACCAATATAACTAAGTCTAAAATTTACCTTCTTTTTGAATCACATAGCACTATTCTAAGTATAAATTCAAATTAATACATTTTAAAGAAATCAAATTCTAGATCTCACTAGCAATTTCCATCATAATTTTCATGTCTTCTCAAATCTACCTAGATGTGATATTGAATGGATCTAACATTTTCTACCATTTTCATTTCTAGATTAGTTCCTGCTATCTTTTGATCTCTAACTTCATCCTAGTATGTTGAGGTTCTAAAACTTCTCTCCCTAAATGGATTCATAAGGATCAATTTCAATGATTGAGTGAAAATGATTGTTATAAGAGAATTTGTAAAGAGGAGGGTTTTTATCTAAAAAACATTAAAATGTAGAGAGCTTGATATTATCATATCCTTTCAGGTTCTAATCATTATATTAGACTACCCATTTATCTTAGGATGAAAGGAAGTACTAAAACACAACTCTGTTTCTAGATCTTTTAGAAGGCATCTCTAAAATGTCATGGTAAAGATCACATATAAATGAGATACAATTGAAGATGGTACTCAATGAAAATTTTCAACATAATTAATGTATATCATGGAAAATTAATTAGGAAAGAAATATCCTCTGATAGAAATGAATTTTTTTACTTCATATGGTGATCAAATATAACCCAAATAGCAATATTAACTTTAGATTTCCTGGCGATTACAATTATGAAATCCATCATGATGTTTCACTATTTACATATAGGTATTGGTATTGGTTGTAACGTCTCCTTAGGTTTCTCACACCCAACCATAACTAGTTGGAATACCATACACCAATTTACATAATCAACAGTATCCCTCTTCATTTTATCCAACTATAAATTCTTCTTATACCATCTATATATCTTTGTACTTATATAATGTGTAGAAAATGAGGAGATATGATCTTTTTTTTATACCAATTTCTTTAATTTTGGTATAATAGGGAAACATACTCTATGCCTAAAACCCATTATTATTTCACAATTAAAGTTGATCTCAAGATCATTTCTCACCTTCTTTTCCAACTCATCATATTCCTTCTATACCTCTTTAATCGTTACTTTTAAAGATAATTGAACATTCAAGTTTAAAAATATATGATTTACCCCCATCCCTTAAGATTTCTCGATCCATCCTTTTCAAATCCATAAATATTGGATTCATTCAACCCACATCATAAATAACCTAGTTTGATTTTCTCGACTCAAAGCATCATCCACTTTATTCCCCTCCCCAGGGTGGTAATGTTTTGAGTAGTATTAATAAATAACAAAATCCAACAATATTCTCTAGAATATATTCAACTATTTCTGAGGGAATATATACTATAATTTTTTTTGATCAGTATATATATCACACCTTCTTTTGTAAATATAATTCATCTATATCATTAATAAAAAATAATTATTTCTAACTCCAAGTCACATGGTAGGTAATTTTTCTCCTGATCATTTCATTGATGATATTTATAAGCTACAATGATGTAGTTTTTCATAAGAACACATCCTAGTAAGTTTGTTGATTTTTCACTAAAAATAAATAACCCTTCATCATTATAGGGTAGTGAGAGTATAGGTTCACTAAACAACATTACCTTCCACTAATTCAAATTCTATTCACCTTCATCATTCCAGAGGATCATGAATCCATTTCATTTAACATTGGAGGAGGATTATATATCCTTGATAACATTTTCACAAATAATCAATAATATCTATCCAATCCATGAACATAATGGATCTCAGTCATATTTGTAGGTTTCTGCCAATGTACAGTGAATTACATTTAGAAGGATCTACATATAGAACCACACTTGTTATTGTGTGTCCCTATACTAATACATTATTGAACCAAAATTCCTACTTGATAATCATAGCATCTTGTTTCTCCTTACCCATGGTCTTTAACTCAAATTTTAATTGATCATCATGCTCTTCCTCAATTATAGAGTATATAAGAATATATTCTATAAATAATACCGTAAATTCATTTAAGTAATTTATAAACAATGTTCTCATTAAATCCATGAATAAAATAGGGTAATTGGTAAGTTTGAATTGAATAACTATAAAGTAATTTTATACATACATTGTATGTAAGGTTATGTTTGGTATGTCTAGACTTAAGAACCACATTTTATATTTTTGAAAATAAACGTTTATCATGGAAAAATGTTGATATTCTCATAGCTAATGGAACAAATCATCAACATGGGTTAAAGGATAATTATTCTTGATCATTATATTATTAGGAGATTGATAATTGATACAGATTCAGAATGGTTCATCTTTTTTTAATTAATAGAGACTAGTGTACCTTGAAATGACATATTTGGATAGATGAATCTCTTAACTAGATTTTCTTATAATTTATTCTTCAATTCCTATAACCCAATTAGGACCATTTGATATGGAGTATTTGAAATAGGTCTAGGACTAGGTAAGAGTTATATTAAAAACTCAACTTTAAAATTTAAAACAAGACTATGAAACTATTTAGGAAAGGCATCAGTAAAGTCACATACGATATTAATATTTTCAATGTTGACATTATACAAAAAAAATTAGAGATAAATTTACTTTATGAATAGGAATCATGACCCATAAAATGGAATTATTTTCTCTTGAAATCTTGTATTTTTCTTCATAATAGTATATGATCTTAGGTTCATTTTAGATTTGAAATGTTAATTCCCTTCCATAGAAATTCAAATGGTTATTATAAAGATAGAGGTAGTCAATGATAAAATAAAATAAAATTCCAGTAAAGAAAGAATAATAATAATTTCATAAGGAACGTTCATACAAACACAAACATGAATTCCCAATCAATGGAGTGAAGGATAAGTGATCCTTAATTATCATGATCCATTTCAACAATAGACGTGCCATAAGACATTATTTTCTCCTGGATTTATACTTAATATTATCTCATTGACTAGGATAACACCCAAATTTTCCAAATATTGTAAATTCGTCAATAAATGGTATTTTGGATATAATTTTTTCCCTTTATAAAAATCATCATTTTTATCGGTAATTACTTTCTCTATGTCATTTTCTTTCACACACAAAACATATTCCATTTACTTTATGACATTTCATATGGTTATTATTCACACATTGTTGACATGTAGGAAATTGAATCATATTTATTTCATGTTATTCATCAATTTATCTCTCAGGAAACTATATTTCTCCCTTATTATTTGTGTTGGAAAAATTACCCCAGTTCAATTTGAAAATAGAATATCAAGAAACATTATCAAGAATATTCAAAATAGTTTTCATACTATCCCCCATTTCATTTAATTCATTATGGGTAAGAAAATTTTATCTTCAGTCACATTTAGTGTTAAAATGATTCCACCTAGTTTCATCTTATGACTAAAACAAAAATACATGGTTTGAGAACCAATAATAAAAGTGATTAATTATATAATTATGGGAAATCATTCATACAATATCTAGATCATGACTCATTTTTTAAATCTATAACAACTTAGGTTGAACCAAGGCCTCCATGTTAATTATCAATTCAAATCCTTCATAATGGTTCATAATGAAAACTATAATTATCCATAGAATATCCATAGAGAGTTTCTATCTAGGTGTGAAGTATCAAGTGAAATCATCATGAAACAGTGACGAATGAGTTAATAGCCAATATTCCACTTTCATTGTTATTACCATATGGTGTAGTTGTTCCATAGTTTCATCCACTTTCAAGTATCCATAATGGAAATTATTATATGGAAAAATCACAATCCATTGTTTATCAAATATTGTCTATGTTATTATATACATAGACTCATCCCATAGGTTTTTAAGAAATTTCACAAATCCTAATCTCCAAAAATAACTAATCAATGCTCTGATTCAAACTATGTTGACCCAAAAATTACATACATAAATATTATATCCCCTTAGAGGTATATCCAATAAATCTTATAAAAATTAATTCTCTAGAAATATAAAGGTATAGTTTCATCAAAAACTATATGCATAATTAAATTATTAATTAAAATATTTTAAGAACTCCCACAAATTTATTCTCACATATTATACTTCTTATTCATACCCTAATTAAAACATTTTCCATTTTTTCGGAAATGAAACATAAAAATGGGTGAGATCGTATGTGTACTTAGGGTAAACATGGAGATATCGTCCATTAATAATATGTATATAAAATATGATCATAAGGGTATAAGAATTTGAGAATCACATTTTAAAATCACACCAATCAATTCATATCTTATAATAATGGAATTAGGCTTTGGTAAATAATAAAACATAAATAATAGACAAATAAAAGATCACGAGTCATGTTATAATATCATAAGAATATGGAATAGCCAGACATAGTAAAATTAAATGTGTGTCACAATCATAATCTTATAAATCTTATGTCGAGGCTTCCCACAAAGACATTAATCACATTTTAGGATTGGGATAACCAGCCACGTAACTACTTCAGGCTCGGGTTAACAACATGTGGACCATCATTTTGGTTTGGGATAACTGCATGTGTATAATTTCTATTAACAAAAAATTAATCATTACCAAATTAATATAAATTCTTTAATAGAAACACCTATCACATAATCATAATACATTCATATGTATGTCAAAAGATCTTGAAAACATGTATCATTCTATCATTTCTTGACCCATGGATAAGAAAATGTTTTTAATCAATATTTCAATTTCATAATAATAAAACACTAATATAAAAAATTAAGATGATTTAATTGTATCATATATGCATTTAATCATAAATAAAACCAATTTATGTATATATTGATGAAAATACACTTTGAAGTCCACTGGAACATTTCTTGAGGAAATTACCCTTTTTTATTTTCAATTAACTTATTTAAAATCTATGAACTACCATAATATTTAGAAAAACATTTTATTTGAAAAGAACCATGGAAACATGTAAATGAACCATCAAAGAATATAATAGTCATTATGGTGGGAAAATTATTTTGTGTGACTTATGTTAACAATCTATTTTGTTCAAACATTTGGTAAAAATTACCTCATTCTAAAATCAATACGATAATTCATTTTAGATATTTTATATAAAGTAAAACATGAGTAAAAAAGAATTTAATTAACAATTATAGAATAATAAAAATAATTTTCAAACCATTTCAAGGAAAATATGGACATAGAACAAAAATATAACAAGTTAATGTGAGAAATGATGTCTGTTTTCAGTAATAATATTATTTTGGAATTTTGAGTAATTAATGATTTTAAAATGAGATTAAAATATATATTATCTATAGGATAAGAAAATAAATAATATTTTTGGTATATAGGTCTTATAATTTCAATATCTTAAATTTAATCAAATAAAATCTCGTTAAAAAGTGTGACTGCAATATAAAACAATTACCAATTTGGTAACTTTTGAATCATAACCCCCTTTAAATATATAAATTCAGATGAAACTATTAATTCAGTTAATATAATGTTATTCAGGATATAAATTATAAAAGGGGTATTATATAAAGCATATTAAAGAAACTTGTGGTGAATATGGTGTATGTCATATAGAAATAAAAATGTAAGTTGCGAAACTCTTACCTCAGATATGAAATTCTATTAAGTGATTTTAAACTCTTCTATAATAAATTAAATTTATTATAATCCTTTTATAGATTTATATTGATAATTATAGTTCCACACATTGCTTACATATAACATCTTATAACTTGTTCATTAACAATTCTCATTTTCATCATTATTTCATGGGTTAACCGCTTCTTTTTTCATGTATGTTTCAATTTTCTAGTTATGGTACATGAATATTGATCGCAGGTACATCATCTATAGAATGTTAATAATTATTTATATGTTATATATACTCATTACATATATATTTATAACCATCTATTAAATTCGTATAAAGGGAAATGAATTACACTATTCTCGAAGACGATGGCCAGGAAATATGCATGAACACTATATTAATTATTTAAAGAAATGATAGAAAGAAAATAAATAATATGTTATCATAAATGGTTCATAATAATATAATAAAAATATAAATTTTTTAAATACAAAAATTTATCCATCAATTTGATGAGGTTATAGAAAGTTATTTTTATCTCTATGTGGAGGCGGTAGTCCACACGTACACACGAGCGATACATTCATTTCTCATTTGATTGAAAGGAGGGGGAAAATTGTTGTTCCATAATCATAATAAAATGTAATTTTATTTATGATACTAGAATCATTATGGTTTGTTTTATACAATATATTTATAGTAATTATTAAAATAAATAAATTTTGAAATTGTTGGGTAAGTTGATTACCTCTTCTTTGAGGTACCTACTTTTGATTACAACTTTCATAGGATGTTATTGGGGTCAAAAAAGAATCTCACGAATGAAGGGAAAGAATCAAGGAAGGTTTTTTATAGTAATTTTATAAGATAAAATGTGTAAATATTTTTAATAGGGGCGTAGAATAGGTTCTATTTCTTATGTGACGGGAGGGGCACAACTAGAATTAATTAAAAGAACAAAATAATAAAAAGTTATTTTCTTAGGAATATGGAAATAAATGGAAAATAATTCATATTTAATATATTATAAGAAATAAATTTCCTCAAAATTTAAATTTTATAAAATTTTGAGTGGACATTTTACAGTTATCACTTAGTTTAACCACCCCTGATAAACCCATTTGAACCCTATCTTTGGTAACGAATTTGTAATACTTTTAATATTCATTATAAACAAAATGAAAGTGGAAATATTAATTTTTTTTTGAAATTATGATTCAAAATATGAAATCAATTTTATCAAATTCATTTTATTATTATTTAGAAAAATAACTTCTTAACAAGGGCACAAAATGAAATGGAAATTGTTTTATAAATAATTTATTTTGATGCATAAAATTGGATTACATTAATTTCATTACTTGTAAAAATTATGAAATTAATGTTAAATATATAATACATTAATGATTTTAATGAATATGGGAGGTTTATATCCTTTAACACTTGGAGAATATTATTGAAAATAGATCTGATAACACTTTGCGACATCCCAACCGAAGTTTCACATTCCAATGCCCCGAGTCGGTTGGCCACATGACCTTATGCATGCCTCCCCATATTCCAGATGATGTGAAATAGCAGTGATGGTCAAATATAAATCATGTGGAGACTATAAACTCTATATCAGAGTTATAGACAAGTGGATATAAAAAACAATAACCGAATAATATAACCCTAACAGTAATGATACCAATACCCCATGATAACCAAAGTAGAAAATACAATTCGAAAACTAAAAAGTCGATATTCCATGTAATAGAATGTGGCATGTGTTAATATGAAAGCCTCAAAAATAAATAGGCACTAAAAACTCCCATGGGGGTCCCAAACCACATCTTGTTCTCTCATCCATGCACCATCAATAATCAGTCATCTAACATAGGTCCATTTCCCTTATCCTATCATGAAACCAAGAAATCTATTTGGGTTCATATCAGGCAGCCAAGTAGGATGAGAGAACAACTCAACAAGACACCACCAATGGGGTCTAAAACAAGTCTAGTCAGCAGCAGTGTATGGATTCATATAAAGAATAAAATACTAAAAATAGAGTAAATTGTTTACATTTATTCCATTATCCTTTTTTAACCGCATAAACCATTGGGTTCCCAATGAATCATAAACCAAAATAGCTTCTTTGAACCACTCCATAATCTAAACCATATCACATATTTAATTTACAATTTATTTTAGAAATGTGATTAAATTATCCATTTCATTTTAATTTATAATACGGCTAATTGGAACCCTGGTCCAATTCCAACATTATGGGTCTAGGTCTCCCTACCTTGGACCCCATATATTTTTTGATGCAGTAGACCATGTCCCACACTCATTTATCAAACAATTTATCATTATAGGATTTAGAAGAAGTTGACCATGTACTACATATTTTAATCAATAAGATTATCACTGTGGTCTTTGGATGTAGCATAATGTGTATTTCACACATTAATCAATCAATTTATCACTATGGTATTAGGAAGCAGCACACCATGTCCCACACATATTAGTCAAAAAACATATCCCTACGAGCTTTAGATGTATCAGACCATGTCTCATACATGTTAATCAAACAATAAAACATACACCATATATATCACAGTATCACATTAATTAATTCACCATAAAATTAATCAAACATAAACATTTCATATTCAAAAAAATTCTCTAGTTAATTATGAAATTAATTAAGAACATCATTCCGATTAATTAATTCACCAATTAATTAACCAAACTCAATAATTTCATATTCACACTATTTCCTTAGTTAATTCACCAATTGATTTAGCACATCAATCACATTAATTAATTCACCAATTAATTAATCCCCTCAAACCCATAATCAATTCATCAAATAATTATCCAAATTAACAAACCAAATTTACCCCTAATTAATTTCAAAAATTAATTTTTAATTCAACAATCCAGATTCCCTAATAATTAATGAATAAAATTAAATATTCAAAACCTACAATCCAAATATCCCTATTTCACAATCACATAATTAATTAATCTATAAAAATTTTAAATTAAATATATAAAACTCAATTTCTAATCTACCAATAGAAATTCTTAAAGTAGATACTTGTAATTAAAGTTTTTGAATTGGGATTTGAGTGTTAGACAACCAACCTCAATTCGTTGACAAACACTCTCCAATGGAAGAATCACTAATTTGAAGTAGTTAAATAAAAAACACAATGAAGATCAAGATATCAATCCAAAACCCTAATTCATGATTTTACAATCAAGATCCCAAAATTCTAGATATGGTCCAAGAAGACAGGGGATAAATTTATACTAAAAGATGTAGGAGAGATGGGGATTTATGGATACCACATGGGATACGATCATCTTAATGGGAGGGTACAGATCTTCATTTATGAAATTGAATCATGAATAATAGAGGTTGGGAGGGCTTAGAATCCATCTGAGAACCTCCAAAAAATAAAGAATTAGTTGGTCTGAGTTAGGGTTTATTTGGCTGAGTTTTGGTGGTTTAGGTTATTTTAATCTAATTTTCAGGATAACTACAAACTCCACACATTTTGATGGTAAGGGGTGCATAGTTTGTCCAACAGTGCACCATAACCAAGTGCCTCATCTATGGGGGGTTCATGATTTGTTATTTTAGGGTTCATAGTTTTAAAAAACAATGAGCCAACTATGCAAATCCCCTCTACCTGGTTTTGGTTAGTCTATTAGTCTGGGGAACATAGTTTGTGAAAACCATGAACAAATCATGCACATGGCCACATACTTCCAATATTATCAATTTTTACCTGAATTGAACCTAAGGTAAAACCTAAAGTAAAAGTACTCAACCCTATGTAAAGGAGTACCTATAAATTTCCAAAAATACATCTCCAAAAAATGTCAGAATCTTACAAACTCCCCACCTTCTAACAGCTCATCCTTGAGCTGTAGTCCCATGAATTTTTAATATTACCATTTAAAAATATTTGGCCATTGAGAATTTTTTTCTACTTATATCTCCCATGTCTCAACCTAAAAATGTAAATGCTTCCAAAATACATGATCTTTTAACATGGCCTTTCCCATTAGCACTTTCTCCCTATAATCCAACAGACGTATAAGATGATCATTAAAGGACGCATATATCTCATTCTCCACATCATCAACATCAACCACATGATTAGGGCTAGGGTGATTCCACTAAAGTTGTGAAACATGAAAAAACATCATTCATAGCATTGTATAATGGTGTACGGTTAAATCGGTACACCACTGGCCCGATTCTCTCTACAACCTCAATGGGTCCTACAAACCTAGGAATCTGCTTTCACTATTTCTATATCCTACGGTGAACAAATATTGGTGACACACATAGGAATAAATGATAACCCTCTAAAAAATATATGGGTCATCATCATCTATCAACATATGACGTTTTTCTATCCTAATATGTACCGATATTATTCCAAATAAATTGATCCTTGTCTGAGTTTCATACATGAGCCTATGTCCCAACAAATCTTACTCACCCTCCATCTATCATAGATGTGATCAACATGACCTATGATAATGTTACTCATATGTTTCCATACAAATCGTTTCCTAATAAATATTATTGTAGGAAATTTCCATCAATGCTATGTGCTTCTCCCAATACCCACTGAAGTCTAGGAAACGTGCCTGAAGCATATCCTCAAGAATATGTATATTATGTTCCCACTTCCCCTATGTCTATGGGTGTAAATCCATAATCAGTAGATACTATGTACCAAAACCTTCTATAATCCCTTCTAGAAGTGTGAAGAAAATTGTGAGTCATGTTCTAAAACTATAGTAAGTGGAACCTTGTGTTGATGGAGTATCTTCTGAACATATAGTTCTCCCAAATAATCCCTAGACAAGGTCTCTCACAACGGTATGAAATTTTACACCATCGTAAAATGGTCCACAGTCACCCAAATTATTTCATTCTACTAAGGTGTCTTTGAATGAGCCACCGAAAATCCATATTCATATCATACAACTTTCATTACAGAATGGGTAATGGATAAAATAAACCACCACATCATTATTTCTCGACCTTCACCTGATGGTAGGTTTAGTATCATTTACCAATACCTATTATCTCTATTTTTATTATCATCCACTAAAATGGTCATCACAGTTCATGGTACATTTGGGTCCCACCTATATGTTCCTCCCACTTTGAGGCATGAAACTCATGCATCACCTCCTCCCACATACTCATTGGTACAACAACCTAATTCTTGACATAGATGGTCTTTTCCTCATATATATTCTAATCAGAAGTTGAATTCCACCTTCTAGGTTATCCCTCAAGGTCATTAATCTAGGATCATTATACTGACTATCCCCGATCTGTCTCAAAAGTGTAAACTTGTTGAAACTGAAATGAGACTCATCGGGTTATGGCTTTCCTAAACCACAACATGCATCTCATCCAGTAAATTCATCATTTAACTCTTCGTACATGACTCTTTAATATCATTAGTCGGATTATTCATACTTAAATTATCATCCACACTATTTCCCACCTCGAGTATAAATTCTAGATAAAATTTAAATGTCTTCATTTAATTGACCCATCTCAGCTATCAAAAAATCAAATGTCCTTACAAATGATGTACATTAAGATCTTCTGATCAATATACATAGTAAACATCACACCCAAAAAATAATGCCTCCATCACATTAAATCATAAATCACTACTTCAAACTTGCGGTCAACTATAGGGTGGTTTTATTTATGTGGCCTCCACTTCCAAGTACCATATTCCCCAACACGATCTCCTTGTATCAACATAGCTCCAATAATTATCCCAGAAGCATCACCAAACACCATATACTCCTCACTTGGCTTGGGTAGGATCAAAATTAGTGACAATGTCATCATCTACTTCAACTCCTGTAAGGTATTGTCGAATTCTTCTGACCAATAAAAAATTCATCACATAATTTTCATGCTTCAAAGATGTGATTCTAAACTCGAAAAGTCTATATTGAACCTTCGATAATGTCAAACTAATCCCACAAATCTATGGAAATTGAAAATTTTCTTAGGCTTCTCCCAAGATACAACTACATAAACCTTCTCTTGGTCAGATAACACACCTTCCTATGAGATGATGTGTCCTAGTAAGTGTACCTTATCAGTCCAAAAATGAAACATGAATAGTATGTCGTAGAGACAATGCTCTCTAAGTTTACTTAAAACGATGCCAAGATGGGGGCATGATCATCATTAGTCTTGTAGTACACCAATATTTCATCCAAAAATACTACAACAAACTAATATTGGTATGCATGGAGAATCATATTCATAAATGATATAAACACTATAGGTGTGTTCGTTAACCCAAATGACATTATGAAATAATTATATAGGATATTATTGCATCTAAAAGTGGTCCTCGGTTTATCAAAATATAGAAATCTCAAAATATTATACCCAGATCTCATGTTGATCTTGGAGAAAACACAAGCTCTCCTCTACTAGTCAAATAGTTCATCAACGCGTAGAAGAGGATATCGGTTCTTCATAGTCTTGCGGTGTAACTTCTAGTAATATACACATGAGTATAGAGTCATGTAAGCCTTCTTAGATAACAAAACTAGAGAACCCAAGTAGTATGTAATCATGTGATAAACCCCATATCCATAATATATTCTAACAAAGACATGAGATATTAGGGTATTATTTGTTCAATTCTGTATGGTGGAATGGAAATCAGATCAGCTCTCAGAATGAGCTCAACGGTGAATTAAATATCTCTCTCATGTGGAAGCCCTGATAAGTCTTCATTAAAATAATCTTGAAGAGTTCCCACTAACACTGGAATGACATCCTAGTTTATAAATTCTTCAGCCAACAAAAAACTAGACACTTGGGCATTAAGCTCCCCCAGTTTCCAGTTAGTTTCCCCTGCATGGCCTTCCTTGATGTCCCACTCTACACTGTGTACATAATTTTTACACTCAGGACATATAATGGTCACAATTCCATTGTAACAATAAATGTGGGATCGATATGCTAATGAATAGTCAATACCCAAAATTATTTTGAATACTGACAAGTCATGGATGTTGCAATAACAATTAAAATAATACTCCCCAACCCTGAGAGAACACCCCTTGTGAAAACAGATTTCCCTCGACTGTACTCCCAACAGTATGTCTATCGTCAACACTCTACCCATGAGTACCACTGATAGGCTCCAACATTTCACGAGTTGTGTATAAATAATGGAATAAGAGTCACCATAATAAAATAAGGATATATCTAATATAGAATATATAACAATACTGCCTCTCACTATTGATGGTCTAACCTCTCAATCCACAAGTGTATGATGAATGTCATGTGACATTCATGAACCTCTACCTTGTGATGCAATATGATTCCCCAAAGTAGAACCACTCTGATAATAAGGGTGATCTTTTCCAAAGGCCCCACATTCACTGCCTCTACCTCCACAACCAGTAGAACTCCGTCTAAGAGAAAGATATGGTGTAGAAGACCACAATCCCTCACACTAGTTCTATCTATATCCTCCATCACTACTCATCTATAGTAGGTTGCTACAGAACCTCTGTAGATGTCCCCTACTTCCATAACATATGCACTCTACTAGTGGTTGGGTGCACTTTCTGTGGAAGTGAGCAAACCAACCACACTAGTGATTGATCATAGGAGTAAGGCCCTATAGAACCGAACCCTCTATTGGCCACTCTTATTTCCACTTCCCAGCTAATATTTTCATAACTACATTTACTTCTCTATGAATTCATTCCTATTTGACATCATATCATACCCACTAATCGTCCACTATAAGCCTCCTTTAGGTTCCCATCAGATATGGGATCCTGATTTACCACATCTACAAACTTCTTTATCATAAAGATATTCACTTGTTACTTAATATCGCATTTAATAACATCTTGAAACTAGTTTGTTGTAATAGCCTTATCCCCCACTAACACTTTATTAAAGCGCTATAAATTTGTGAAGCCTCCAACATTGTCCATCAAAAAAATACTTCCCTGATTCAAATTTATTAACTTTACTACTCTCTCATATCTCATCATCTCTAAATAAAAGTGCTACATGAACTTCTCCTGGAATTCCATCTTCTCCATAGTCTCCAGCTATCCATCTCGAGTTTGGATGTCCCACTAATGCTTCGATTGACCATGTAACGTATAAACATATAATTTGACTCTAATTTTTCTATAAATCTCCAAGTGGTAAATTATAGGAACCACCCATATTCATTGAAATCATTAATCAATTTTTATATAATTACATTTATTAAGATAAAAACACATTTCTCATATAAAAAATCCTTAAAAATAAAGATTTTTTCCTTCAAATGATTTTAACTTCATACTTAACAATTAAATAACTGAAGTATAATTGATTATTCAAAAATTAAAAATACATTTAATTAAATTCACTTTATAATAGTGATTAATATATATAAATTAAAAACATCTATAAAAATAAATTTATTTTGAAAAATAGTTCTTTTAGTCTTGAGTTATTTTTAATCGATCGAGAATGATGATTATTATTAAAAACATGTTTTCCCCATTATAATATGGAAACCCTATATTTATTGATGAAGTAATGATTGATGAAATTATTACAAAACCCATTCATTTCCATGTGTAAATTTATAACTACTATTGTTATATGTTCTATGTGGCATGCATTATTGTATAGATGTTATGATGTGACGGGTGGGATTGTGATTATATACCCTTCTAATGCATTGAATAATGTTATGTATCTCCTGATATAATTTATATTATTATTGAACGTGATTACAACTTTGTTCCTAAAGATGATGTTATGACTATTCACATATGTTATGCTTCAACATGATGCCAGCATTGTTCACAACTATGTGTGGTATTTGAACACTATGACATGATGTTCGATTTATATTCTTAGAAACATCCTGTACCATTATCACTTGTTTCCTTCATGGTGTTGATTATTATTATATGATTATGATATTATGATTTTTATTATGCTCACAAATGTTATATTGATTCATGGCCCTTATTCTTTATCTTAATGGGCTTTTAACTCAACCCTTTTTTGATTTATATCCTCAGGTGAGTGCATGTACTAAAAATAATGGGAGGTTTTAAAGTTAATTAATAAGGAATTAAATATTTTTTGTTTGATTTATTATGTATAAGTAAGTTATTAGCCTAATTTTCCGAAGACACTAAACATTTTGATCCTAAATTTGTATCTCTATTATGTTGATTTTCTTGAAAGTGATGTAATAGATATGTAAGAAAAAGTAGGGTCTCTGTTATTGGTATCATAGCATGATATAGTTAATTTGAGAATAAGGATTATAAATTTGGATTGAAAACCATAATTATAAGTAAATATATTGGTTAAAAATCTTATACAAATATTTTTATAAAATGATACAGATAGGGATCCAAAATGAAATTCCTTCAATGTTAATTCTGTAAAAGTATAAAATATTCAGGCTATGTTGAATTATTAATTCTTAAAACATTATCAATTTTTTAATGTTGTGGGAACCAAGAGAAACTAGGCCAACAACGCATATGAGGGACAATGAAATGATTTTCTGAGCAACATACCCAATGCCAGGGGAGGTGGCATTTGAAACATTATAGTAATGCCTACCTAGTTATATTAGGCTATGAAAAATAACCTAAAACACATGGAATATCCACCATCAACCAAGAAGGTGAAAATATCCATTAAGTAATTTATGCGGCAATGAACACCAACATTTAGAGGAACTTCTGATCAACTTGTCATAGAACATTTTTTTAACTCAATAGAGAAGGTCTTTTATATGATTCATTTTTATAGAAAGTAGAAGGTGACTCATGTCATTTATCATTTATATGGATAAGATTATAAATGGTGGGAATTGAAGATGAACACCAAACCAAGGGATGAAATGGAAGATATAGAGTGGGAATAATTTAATAAAATACTTCTTAATATGTATTTCCCTTGAAATATTCGAACAAAGATGGAGAGACAATTCATAGAGATGAATAAAATGAAGGTGAACC
The DNA here is from genome assembly GCA_963277665.1 of Viscum album. Taxonomy (NCBI): domain Eukaryota; kingdom Viridiplantae; phylum Streptophyta; class Magnoliopsida; order Santalales; family Viscaceae; genus Viscum; species Viscum album. The sequence goes on from OY728151.1 coordinate 1,834,686,869, forward strand.
TGTCACATCTTAGGAGGGAAAAATTCAAAAGGCATTCATGATATGCCTTAGTATTTTTTACAACAATGATTGAAAAATAGATATATTATTTAGTGTTTTCAAACAACACATTTAGAAGGATATTGAAATGATAGACTTTATAAATAATGAATAACTGGATCGATGTGATCCCAAAGTAGATATGGAGTTCAGAGAATGGCCCCATGGTTATAGATATATGAAGACAAGAATGTAGTTTCATGATGGTAGGAAAAATTTCAAAGGTGAAAAGAGGATCAAACTACCCAAATGTCAAAAATGTGGAACGGAACATCATGTGTATTGTCTCCAAGGAAAGTGTAAATGCTTCATGTGCGGGAGAGTAGGAAACTAATCATTGGAATATTGAAGAGACATAAATAAGATGGTCAACATGATGGATTAAATGAAGGAACCTTTTAATGCACCACCCATGGTTCAATGCTTCTAATATAGGGGGTAGGGGAACTATGAAATCCAATTCACTAAACCTATGGTCTTTGAGGGAATTCAACATCAACAACCAAAAAATACAATGAAGAATGGTAAATCATATGAAATTACTATTTATGAAGTGGATCATAAAAATTAATTAGTAGTATGTAGACATCATATTCAATCAATAATAGAAAATTTCTTATATGATTCTTCTTATATGCATTCCTTTATATCTTGCAAGTCTACTAGAACTACTGAATTAATTCATTGATAACATGAAGTAGAGATAACTAAAAAACACCTAGTGATGAAATCATTATAACCCAAGTGTTGGACTCTTATTCAATAAGTTTCTATGGGAAGATTCTTCTAGTGAGTCTCATTATAATTCACTTCATTCAATTCAATTCTATATTGGAAATGGATTATCATTCATTAATTATATCACAGATACAATTTCGGGAAATGAAAATATCATTTCATATTCTAAACAATCCTATTCTCCATTACAAATTCAAGGAAGATCATGAATCTCCTTTGTAAAATACCTCAATGGTATTGGTGTTGATACCATCTAAAGAATCATACCTTACCCAAATGGTTGAGTTTAAGGAAGTTATAAACCTAGAGGAAATTCCCATTATTAGGGAATTCACTGATGTATTTCCTAAAGAGTTACCTAGAATTATCCCAGATCTTGAGCTAGATTTCTCTGTATATCTCATACTCAGAGATACTCCTATTTCAAAATTCCCCCAAATAGATTGCCCTAGTTGAACTACAATAGTTTAATAAGCAGCTACAAGAGCATTTGGAAAAAGGGTTCATATTCCCTAGTGAATCACCTTGGGGTTCACCAGTGATACTGCTCAGGAAGAATAATGGATCAATGTGGTTGTGTATCGATTATAGGAATCTCAATAAGATCAAAATAAATAACAAGTATCCTATACCATGGATTGATGATTTGTTTAATCAACTATGAAGGCCTCAAAACATCTCAAAGGTGGATATTTTTTCTGGATATTATCAACTAAGGGTGATGAAGGATGATATTTTGAAGTCTACTTTCTATACAAGGTATAGAATTTATGAGTTCACAGTGATGCATTTTGGAATTACTAATTCCCCTAAAATATTTATGGATATGATTAAGAGTGTCTTTATAGACAACTTTGATAAAAATTCATACAGTTTATCAATGATATTCTCCTTAACTTCAAGATAAATTAAGAATATAAATGGAATGAAAATACTGTATTGGTGACATTAATGAAGGATAAAATTTATGCTGATTTGAACAAGTGTGATTTTTCGATAGAAAAGTCACATTCTTGGGGCATTTATCACAAGTGAGGAAATATTTGTGGTCTATTCCGAGATAATGGTAATTGAGGAATGACCCAAACCCTCTAGTGTCATGGAAAACCATTTTTTTGGATTAGTTGGGTACTACAAAAAAATTTTGAGAAAATTCTCCAGATTGTCTATATTTCTAACTAAGTTAATGCATAAGGGGTTAAATAATTTCTTGATGGAGGAAGGTGAGGAAATCTTTATAGAGCTTTGGAATAGGCTAATCACTATGCATGCACTCACACTACCAATGAGGGAAGAAGATTTTGTGATATATAGTGACACTTAAATGAAAATATTGGGTTGTGTACACATCCATAATGATAAGGTGGTATCCTAAACCTTAAAAAATTTTACGATCCATTATTAGAACTACTGGAAACATGATTTAGAGTTAGAATATATGATATTCACTCTAATTATTTTGTGGCGGTATCTCTGTGGTGAGAATTGGGAAGTATATAATGATCATAAGAGTCTAATGTATATATTCACATATACAGAGCTCAACATGAATCAAAGAAGGTGGTTAGAGATAACAAGGACTATGATTTCTATATTCACTACCATCTATGAAAGGAGAACATGGTAGATTATTCTCTTAGTAGAAATTAAACTACTACTATATATATGGTGTGTATTGAGAGATATCCTATCTTCTTGGATATGAAAAGGATGCATACTAAAATCATAAACACTGGGAAAAAATCCTATCTTACCTAAAGAAATTCCCAACCATCTATGAAAGAGAATATCAATGAGGCACAAAGGGATTATCTAGCGATACAAAAGAATGTCAAAACAATAATGGAAGGGAAGCTACATGAGTTTCAAATTGATGATGATGTTATGATTTGGATTATAATGTGGCATTGTGTGCCTTCATCACCTAATATAAATAATGTGCTATTGGATAATGAACATAGTTCATATTTATCTATCCATCTTGGAAGTTCCATGATGTACTATGTTCTCTAAGTTGACTTTTGGTTGGACAACATGATGACAGAGATTGCAGATTATATCTCACAGTGTTTGGTATGTCAGATAATTAATGAATATTTATATAATTCCAAAGGGATGATGCAATTATTTCCTATACCCATGAGGAAATTGGATAATTTTACATTGGAATTTGTCACATGTCACCTAAAAACAACCAAGTTAAATAATTTTATAAGGGTTTTTGTGGATTAAATCACCAATCATTCCCATTTTAACAACATTTGGGAAGGATTACCACTTGAAACAAGTTCCAAGATATATGTGATGGAAGTTGTGAGGCTACATGGGGTACCACTTTCAATCATCTCTGATCATGATTCTAGGATGACATATAAATTATAGGGAATTATTAAACATTATTTGAGTACAAAATTGAATATCATCAGATCCTATAACCCCCAAAATGAAGGCCAAAATAAAAGGGATATTCAAATGCTCGAGGACATGCTAAGAGCCTAGTCAATGGAATTCAAAGGATGATTAGATCAACATCTCCCATTGGTTGAGATCCTATATAAAAACAACTTCCACTAGAGTTTTCAAATGGATCCATATGATGATATGTGTGGGAATATAAGTATAAATCCAGATTGTTGGGATGAAATTGGTTAATAAAATATTATTTTAAAAGACATTGTGTTGGAGATGACATAAAAGGTTTAATCCATCCAACATCATCTAATATCTACTCAGAGTCTGTAATATAACTATGATGGAAACTGTCAAAGGGACTTGTAGTTCGATATGGTAGAGAATATATTACTTAGAATTTCACCATGGAAGGGATTCATGTAGTCTAGAATGAATGGGAAGCTTATCACAAGGGACATTTCCCCCTTTTAGATCATTGATAACATAGGAACAATGGCCTATTTGATTGCACTACCACTAGGTATGGATAAAATTCAAGAGTTTTTTCATGTGTCACTTCAAATGAAGTACATACCTAATCCCTCACATGTAAAAAATATAAAGGATGTACAACCAGAGAAATACCTCTCATATAATGAACAACTATTGAATATCTTTGACTTTAGAGACAATGGTCTATGCAATAAGACATCTCACCCTGTAATATTATTATGGAGGAACCCTAAGTATAAAGAGAAAACATGGTTACCCGGGGAAACAATTAAAAAATGTACCCTCATTTATTCTCATCCTTGAATATGAAATGAAATTCTAGAAGATAAATTTTTATATGGGGAATAATTTAATGACCAATTTTTTATTTAAAATTTGTTTCTTGAATAAATTTGTGTTGTATTATATTATATAATATTATAAACATAAAAATATGTAAAAAAAGAAAATACATTATTTAATTATAAAATATTATTACATTAATCAATAATGAAACCAATGGAAATTCCAAATATTAAAACACAACAAAAAAATATAAAATTGACATGGTAAATTAGAAAATATGGATCGCCCCAATCTATTAGAATCATCACCCCTACTACCAACACTATAGAGAAGATGAAATATATTAGTAATCCAAGAAACATTGTAAAAATAGAAATATATATACTTGAGTGGAATTGATTGGAATATTGAGTGAAATAATTAAGTGATATTAATAGGAGGTAGTGTGACTATCAGAACATTAATGTGACTATTGGAATAGTAAAGCAGTCATTGGGAATAGTAACCTGGCTATTTGGAATAGTAACCTGACAATTAGAATAGTCATTTTCCTCCAAATAATAAATTAATATATAAATAATATTTATCATTATGAATTTAAATAAATATAAGTGTTATAATAAAAAAAGAAAAGCATGATTAAAAAATCCAAGAATATATAAGCACATTTTAAATAAACTGTATTTTAATGTATTTTGTAAAAGTCGTATTTTTTATATTAAAAATTAATATTAAATATTTTAGAAATTTATTTTGATTAAATAAATTTAAAATTTTAATTTACCATGTATAAAATTTCCAATTGTGTTTTTTTGGTAATTTTCAAAAATACATCAATTTTCAAGGGAATGGTAAAAATATTGTTTTCCACATAACCGACACATCTTAAATTACATCATTAATGATGTAATGATTAAATAATCCTTTCTAGAACTTCAGGTTTGTCCATGATATTTTTTTTAATAAATGAGTCATTAAAATACAATAAACCTGATTTCCAAACCCAAAAATAAGATTTCAAAACCTAAAGTCAAAATCAATTACTTAAAATACCATTTTTTTCATTCCACATTCCATTTTAATAAAATATTTAATTGAAAAAATTAATAGGTTTTACAGAATAAAAATAGTTATATTATATTGATATATGATTTATATTGTGCAAAATAAACTATTACACGTTTATAGTTGAAATAATATTTTATTCAATATTTTATTCTAAAAATACCCCTCTCCTCATGTATAAATGACCCCTCTCTCTTCCTTTGGAAAACCACTCCTCCAACCTATTAAAAAGGAGAATCTCTACTCAAATCCTCCCTCCCAATAGCCTTAGAACACTTAGCGACATTTTGGATCAATAAAAATCCAATCACCAAGGGGTTTATAGTGTTCTACAAGAGAACCTACACTGAGGAGAGAGTAACTCTCTATTAACTCTTCCATCTTTTCTTCTTCGATTTCTACCTTTTCCCAATTAATTTCAAATTCGTATGTTAAAAAAATTAAATATTCAGTAATTCAAAATTTTATCATTGATTTTAACCTACTTTAATTATCATATTTATATAAAATATAACTTTTATAATTCCCTTTCAAGCTATTTTTGAAACATCCCATTAAACATCGGCTAATCCCCGACAGAGACGTTTCCATTTCAACACATATAACCATCATCATGGATGAATATTATAATTCTTATATAATATATAAAAATTAAAATATATGTATTATATTATTCTATAATTAATTATAATAATGAATAAATGCCTTTTAATGATAATAGAAAAATCAAAACAAAACTAAAAAATCTTAAATCAAATATTACATCAAAACCCTACAATTTAAACAATAGAAATTAAAACATTTAATCCAATTAATATAATTGGTATATAGTTTTATAAAAAATTATAATTTACTTCTAGATCAATGTTTATAAATATATTTTTATTATTCATTAGGCATAAAATAGATAAAATAAAGAAGAAGTTAAGGTAAGGGGATTCTCGAACCCAACTCTCATTATTTGGGTTATCCGTATTTCACATAATATTTTTTATGGATACTCGTATATTATTTCATAAATAACCTTTTATTATTATTCCCTTTTAGTTTTAGGGATATAAACCTTTCTAAATAATTTTAGGACAAATACAATGATTTCCCAAAAAACTCCTTTTCCAAAACACATCTTTGACTTCTATTATGTTGTCTCTTATTCACTCAGGATTTGTGATTCTTACTCCAAACATGCTTTTCCCTTTTTGTTTTGGTAGCCCCAATTTTATTCATGACATCATGATTGATGAGATTCTTATGAAACCCATTCATTTCTATGGGTTGATTCATGACTATGATTGTAATAACATATATGTGGAATGCATGATTATGTAAATATTATGCTCTGATAGGTGGGACCAGAATATATATCCCTCCAATGCATTGGGAAATGTGATTTATCTCATGATATAAAGTCTATTATTTTAGAATAGGATTCTAGATTTTTTCACAAAGATGATGTTATGATTATGTATATATGTAATTCATGAACATAATAAAATGTTCTTTACAACTATGTGTGCTATTTTTCCAATATGACATTATGTTTCATTTTTATGCATTGACATATTCCATGAATTTATCACATGTTTCACTCCAGATGTTAATGATGACCCTATGATTTTTCTATGATGATTATTGTTATTATCACTCATGTTATATTGATTCATGTCCCTTATTCATCCTCTTACTGGGGTTTTAGCTCACCCCTTTCTTTGATGTATATCTACAAGTGATTACTTTTATTAAAGATAACGTGAGAATTTATGGATAAATAAGATGTATTTAAATTAATGTTTATGTTTAATTGTTTACAAGTTATGTATGATCCTAATTTCCCATGAAACTAAACGTTTTTATCTTGGATATGAATCTCTATTATTTTTTATATCTTTAAAATGATGTAATAGTTATGTAAGAAAAAGTGGGATAATTTTTATTTCATCCTTATAGGATTGCCTCTTAAAAATGAACATGAAATTCCCATTTTTCTAGTAGATTTCCACAATGCTATTGTGGATGTTATCAATCAAATCTATCCAAAATCAAGCCATAATCTGTGGGCTATAATGAGAGGAAATGTTGGTGGTAGGAACTGAGGTGGTACCTCATATCCCCTATAGAAATAAATCATGAAAATCTATCTAACATGGGGGATTGATGTGAGACAAGAGGAGGAGGGATATGGGTGAATGGACTCACTTAATCAACTCAAACCAATATATATTTAATGGGACACCAACAAATTACTAGCCTATCCTGATAAAAAAACTAACCATGGGCCCTCTTATAGCATGGATGTTGGGGCCATGATGAACAGCCTTCACCTGAGGTAGCCCTATAGTACATCCCTTAGGGTTTCAATGAAAATGATGGCCTCTAGACCCTAGTTATGGAATTGAGTAGGGAACTACCACAAAACCCACCTCGAGGTAGCCTGAAAACTGGACCCTAATTTCCCTCTATAGTGAAACTGTTGGGTTGAGGCACGGGGATCCCTCACCACACTATACTATGGTGTAGCACATTATGTTGTGGGACAACCATCCCCTAAATGATATAGTCAAATCTGTATCCCCCTTTCCTCTTAATTGTGTATCCCCCTCTTGCTACATCATGGTCTTACTTGACTATGACCAACATGCCGAAGAATCCTTTGTTCTTTAATGGTGGCTACCTGTAGCTGAATTTTTAGCATTAGGGCCACCCCAACCCTTCTTTATGAAAACCAAAACCACCAATTGTGAATTCTTTTAGATTTAGAAATATCTCCTAATGATTATCCAATTCTCATATTTCCTATCGGAAACCCAATTCAAAAAACGAACCCTACTCTAAGATCAAAATTTCAAACTCTCTCAAAAAAAGTAATGAACCTAAAATCCATGAGTCATTAAAAATTCCCCACCACAAGGATTCTCAAATTTTAGTAGCATTGGGTAGTCTTACAACAACATACCTCAACATAACACAATCCTCAATTCACCAACGACTTACTGTGTTCAATTATCGAATTCCAAATGTGTTTTTTTTCACAACACCAAACACATAAATAAACTATTCATGGAAGGTTGAGCCTCCCTCACACCATAACTGACAACTTTGAGATATAACTCACTACACCTATATATCTAGAGATATGAAAACACCACCAAGAAATATATATCTAATATTATTTTTCTCCCTACAATAATCCACCACTCACAATAGACATTTAGAAGTATTTTTTCTTCTCATTATAGGAATCTGTTTTCTTGAGGAAATTCTGATTTCCCATGGTCTAATGAGTCAATGAATGCATTTTCCACCACACCGCCTTCAATTATACTAAAAAATCCATTTATAGTACCTCTGGGATCACTTTCCCTAAAACTCTCAATCATACCCACCAATGTGTTATAAAACCACTTTGATCGATCATGGCGTCTTAATTTCCAAAAGTAGTGTGATATCATACCGATACCTACAAAAAATTTCAAACTGGATTCTATATGTAATTAAATGATTATATTCTCAAACAACATCACCAAAAAACATTCTCTCACTTCATGCACTGGAACACCTCCAATATAACTTACTCTCAGATTCTGCCAACTCCACCCTTATCATGATTCTAATACACTAACTCTGAATGACTCTAAATCAATATGTTGATTTGGGTATTCTAAAAAGAAATAGATATTAGGGGATATTAACACAAACTATAATTATAGTAAAACAACACCCAACCACCCACTATTCTCACCCCATTGATATCCCTTCATATATAAGGCTCATACACCCACAACTAATGTGATACTCCCCACCATTGGATATCATTATCAATATCCCAACTAAAATAAAACTTAAAAATTATATCACATGCATTTTCCACTACTACATATAATGATAAGATATGGTCATACATCATATACCCAATCACTATCATAAAACACCACACCACCAATTCATGGATCACTAGGACCACCATCCTAATCATTCTAGAGTCTACTCAACATGAGGAGCACACCCACCTTGATCTTCCACCTAGATGATTCCCAAAACCATATGTGTGTTTCTCTTCCTAATCCATTCTCAACCATCTATTCTATTATGTAAAATATATGACCTTGAATCAACCAGACCATAGTAACTCGTTCCATTTATGATGTATCCACTCACTATAGAGAGATATATTCCATTCTCACTGATCCAAAAACTAATTAGGTTCCACAAATAACCAATTAACCCAAATAATCATACATCAATAGTTTTCTAAAAATATATTCCTAAACTCACTCCCCTCCTCCCATGAAGAATGAACATTAAAAAGATCCCTTTTGAAGTTCATACACACTATCTATCTTGACCTCACCCATACATTATGCTTGTTCATATCCATACAAGCCAATTTCATAACCCAACTCATTGTCACATGTGTCACATATCAAATAAATAATGATCACATATGTAACCCACTGATCATTCCCCACTGCATGGAAATCTCAAACAATAATCCTACGGTATCTCACATAGGCTATATCCTACCGCATGGTCACCCACCAAACAAGTGTCTCTCTAAAAACATGAGTTTCAACTCATGATCCCACCACACTACTAAAAGTGCTTCCAAAATCAATAAAACAAAGAATACCACCAAAAAATCTCACCCACCTAACCTAATAAAAAACACACGGAATTTATATGACTTTTCTCCACACTCTCAAGGGTATTTGTTTCAAACTAGATTAATTAGGGTAATGATACAAAGAAGTTATAGGGAAAAAAATATTGGTTGTTAAAAATTTATGTTATAGACCCCCACATACTCAAGGTAATCTATTCTTATCCAAGGATTATTCCCAAAGAATATAATTCCTACACTGAACATGAAAAATTTCTAATATTGAGGCATTAATTTCCTACATTGACTTACTAAGGGTATCTATATTTCCCTTCAAAAAGAGACTATATAGCTGTGTTCGAGGAACATATTTCCATAAAACACGTATATCATTTCACGAAAAAAAGCCACTTGTGAGTGAAAATCATAGTCAAGCTGTGTTGAATTTGACTTGAATATTATATAGCTAAGATTAAAAATTATGTCTATGTTGATACTGATGTTTTGAACTGGAAACCAGCTATGAATGGCTCTTTTTCCTACCGGGACTACTACAGGTTGATGTGTGGTGTTTCATCTGGAATTGCTTTGTGGGTGGAGGCTGTTCGGAAGCCCTAAATCTTCCCTAATGATGCCACACTAATCTGGAAAATCTGGAAACAAAGGCTGCCCATCCAATCTTCTCTATAACGTACAGGCCTTACTATTTCTCTTGTATGCTTATTCTATTTAAAGGGAAATGAATCTATCTTGCACATGTTTATACAGTGTGACTTTGCTGACCGACTCTGGGTCTATTTGCAATCGATTTTACACTACTGTTTTAATTTATGCTCCATTGAGTTTTTTTTGTCCTCAGTTCTTCATTCAGCTCTCAGTGAACAGATTAAATCCCTGCTTATTGCTGTTTCTGTTTCAGTGATCTCTTATATCTGGAAGTCTCAGAATAATATTGTGTTTAACAATGGAAAGCCTTGTTTTCTAGAAGGTGTTTTGATGATCCATAGAAGCATCAAACTTTCTTCGATGAATCAAATCCGATCAATGAACAATGATTTATCTGACTTTCTTATTTTGAGAGCTCTTGGTGTTAGTGGCATGGAAAGAATACCAAGAGTGATGAAATACATCCGGTGGATTCCACCGATTTCTGACTGGTTTAAAGTGAACGTTGATGGGGAGGCCTCTGGTTCACCAGGTCCTGTTGGTTGTGGCAGAGTCTTCAGAACCCATCGGGGCTTCGTCAAAGGCTGATTTTTCCTTTATATCGGGCACCCTCATGCGATTGAAGCTGAAATATGGGCGATGATTAAGGCCATCAGGTATGCGGTTCACTATGGTTGGCATAGAGTATGGCTTGAATCAGATTCCTCTATTGCTATACAGATTATGAAAGACCGATCCTGGAATGTTCCATAGAAGATGCTGCCTATTTGTATTTCTTATTTTAGTATTGTTGACTATTTATCCCTTGATGTTTCTCATGTTTATTGTGAAGAAAACTAGGTTGCAGATTCCCTCTGAAAAAGGGCTATCATGGAGGTCAGTTCCAGTTGGTCTTTTGTTTTGCCCAACTATTGTGACAATATGGTTAGGAATGATCGAGATGGTGTTCTTTATTCACAGATTTGTAAGGCTCCCCTTTTCTAAGTTGTAATATATGGTTTATCCTCTTTTTTAATAATTTGATGTGAACATGTTTCTTCCTGTCTCTCGGACCTTTTGGCTATATAGCTAAACACTATAAATGTAATTCTGAAAATTTAAATAGTTGGACCTATCATCAAAAAGAAAATCACACACCATCATACATATTCCATGATAATCCGACATTAAAAATATGATACATGTACATAGGCTTATTCATGGAGTACCCAAAGCCATAGACATAAATCATAATCCCCATTACTTCATCATTTTTCAATAAAGCTCCCAATTATAACCATGAAAATTGAGAACATCAATATCAGACCCCTAGTAACTTGGAATCCCTAGAAGAAAGGTCTTTATGGCACACTAATATGATGTCTATCAAAATCTCTGACACGTTGATAGACTAACATCAATCATTTCCCCAAATATTTAGACAAAATAAAATTTCTTAATTCCATTTTGTAAACCCATGTCTGGAAATCCACTCCACAATCCCTCAAGCTGAGGACACCATGTGACCCTATGCATGCCTCCCCTTATGAAAGAGGTAGCTAACTAGCAATGAAGTCCATATCCATATAGTGGTGAGACTATTCCCTTAATTTAGAGTCATGAAATAGAACAAAAAATAACAATAAAAACCACAACAAATAATTTGATTATGTGTAAAGAACAAATAATAATGTTATAAAAAATACTCCATGAAGAACATACATTCATACAAAAAATATATCAATCACCCAATGGAATAATCTCATAATAAAAATAAATCTATGCTAAAAAATACACACACCATCCCTACTACGAGCCACAATCCGAAACAAACTAGTCTCCAATATCAATTGAGAAACCTCATCATGGTCAACTATATGTATTTTACTAAACATGAATGGGTATATAATGTTTGTACATTCACCAGAGTTCCCAAGAAAGGTGAAATAAAAATATTTCTCTAAGGTCGCACTATAAATCTGAAATATACACTTTCCTATGTCAGTGTATGAATTAGGAAGATGAACATTCTAGATAAGCATGTCATATGTCATGTACGAAATAAGACACCATTACTTTATGTGTATTAGGAATCATGTTTTCAATTGGACACCACAACTCCCATTTATTCCATCTTAGACACCATATTGGAATCTAGTTATTTCATCATCTAACAAAACCTCTATCCAAGACCATACATGAAGAATTAGGGTAGTGAGTCTCGCTAAATCCCAATGCACAACCAAAGGTGAAAGGTATGGTGGCTACCATGCCTTTTCCACTACCTAAAGAAATAGGTTGTGGTAATATACGCAATTCCTAGACTCCCATTCTCACTAAATATGTTTTGATGTATAGTCTCAGAAGAACCCTAATCACTCATCATAGTTCTTTCTACACCTATATATCTCATCATATCAGAACAGGACTAGCCTTATCACTCAAAATAATAAACCCTCCCAAAAATTTCCATATAAGTAACGGAAAGGTCTAATTGGGTCTCAATCCATAACATATCATCCAGGAATGACCCAAACATCACACATGTTAGGACTCCAACTCAATCAACATAGTCTTTCTAGTGACTTATCGCTGAAGTTGGGGCCAGACTAAAGATCCACATCATTACCACCAGAATTAATCACCAATCCTGGGAACATGCATTCAATAAAAAATAGGAGACCATATCACTTCACACCACCCACTCACAATTCTCTAAGGGTCTAGTCACTTGGGACATTTCCCTGATAGAAATTATAGTGAACTTATTTTTTCTTACATGAATATTACATCATTTTTATTATAAATAGCTTGATCTAATCAAAATCAAGGATCAAGGGTTTTGTATCTTGTAGAAATTTGGGGAATAAATAACATCTAAATAATAAAACAAAAAATATTATTTAAAGTCTCCTCCTTTATCCTTCTATATATCATGTTCTTATTAGTACATGTAGTTACCTAAGAATATATATATATATATATAATAAAAGGGGTGATCTAAATGCCTAGTTAGATTATGAATGAGTGACATGAATAAAGATAAAATGAATGAGCATAATCATCATCATCATAACAAAATTATTGGATCACCATCAATATCATAATGGAAATGTTGGATTAATTCATGGAATGCAGAAATTCATTAAAATGGAACATCATTTATTATTGGAAAAATTCCACACATAGTTGTGAACAAATCTAGCACCATGTTCACGAATAACATATGCTCATAATCATAACATAATAATTGTAAAAAAATTGCATCATGTTCATGTATATTACACATTATATCCTGATATACATCACATTACCTAATTCAATGGATGTCTATATAATTTCAATTCCACCCATCACATTATAACAATTACATAATCATGACTGCCACATAGAACATATAACAATAGTAGTCATGAAATTACCCATGAAAAGGAATGTATTATCTAAGTATTCAATAAATATTTTATTCGTGAATAAAAATTGTCGTTACCAAATGAATAAATAAATATCATAAATTTGAATAAAATAAATTTTTTATTTGGATATGAAATTACAAATAGGAATTGAATGATATGTTTTGAAATAAAATGTATTTTTAGAAAATAATTTTTTTTTGAATTATTACTCAAGGAGGAAACATGTATATCCCCAAAATAAAAAGGTAAGAATAGTGAAGGTATAATTTTGAAACATTCTATAATAATCTATACTAAAATTGTCATGAAAGAGTGATAACCCAAAGAAAGGGAGTTTGGGTCAAGAATCACCTTACCTTATATCCGAATGCATTATGGACCACCACTAAATATCCTAGATAATAAAATAAAATAAATTAATTACTTAATTTATAATATATTATTCATCAATTTTATTTATTATAATTTTATTATGTTCATTTATGGCCATTTTGATAAGTTATATTGTTCAATTTTTTCATTCGGAGAGTGTTCGTTTTCAGGGATTCATGGTCAGTTTATTTCTGTATAGTTTTGGGAGTTCATTTCAAATGAGAATAATTATCCGGAAGATAAATTATATGTTATTAATGATTTTATAGAAGTTTAAATGTAATAACATATCCTTTGGTACTCTATTATGAGGATTATTCATGTGATAAAACATTAATGATAAATGTTTAGTTTATTTTGGTGGTTTTTCCATCCATCATGAACTAGTTTAGTTTTATTTAATATTATGTCTATAAATTAGTTATAGAACATTAATAAAGTTATAATATAAAAATTAAAATCTATTTTAACCATAATAATTATTTTATTACCATATTTTAAGGTGGTAATGGAAAACAAAAACTCATCATCTATGAAGGTGGCGAACTGACATATCACGGATGATGTTTTAATTTTTAGAAAAAAGGAGAAGATAAGAGATTTGATGATGAATATTCCATTAACAAAATAAAATAACAAAATATATATAATATGTTAGTGTTATAATTTATTTATTATAGGGGATGTGAGGAGAGTATAAGAAAATAAAATAAATTGAAGGATAAAAATTAAGGATTTTACATCTTGAATATTGTATCCTTAAGAACCTCCTTAAGGAACTTTGGTTTGGAATTTCAATGAGACCAGGAAGATCTTAGACATGGAGAAGATCATTAGGAAGATAATTGTGGAGATTTTAGTCAATATACAAGGCTTAAAAGTTCTGAGGACAATTTTGGGTGACTGGTGGTGTTAATAGGGAGAGGAGAATGGTTTTTTAATTATTATATTCATTAGATTGTAATTTTGGCACAAGACTATAAATATTGTTGATTAATATGAATAAATATAGTAAACAGTGAATGCTGGTTTTAGATAATGGGTTCATACATAATCTATTCATCATTAATCACTCAAAAATTCATGTATTTAGCTTATATCATAAATTACTTTATTTTAATATTCACTAAAACATGCTACTATTTTAGGAAAATACCAAAAGTTCAGCCTAAAATTTACTCTATGTGTAGATTTAAAAAATTGGTTCCATTTTATAAAAATAATTTTATATAAATTTCAAATTTAATTTTAAAATAAAATAAGCATTTTTTTTAAAAAATACTGATTTTAATATTATTGTCTCTTTTATGACCCTTTGAAAAATTAACTGAGGACTCATAAAATTGTCTTATCATTATAATACCACATAATATTATTTTATGAATATATTTTATAATAATAAATTTTATTTTAAAATATTATATTAATAATAAATTTGTAAATAAACCCTTACATTTTACAAAAATAAGAATACTTAATTTATCATTTTTAAAACATTTATTTACATATACAATGATATAATTATATAATATTTTCATTTATAAAACACCATAATTTTATTTATACATTATGATGTGAGGATACTATTTTAATAACTAGATTACTATTCTTAGTAGTCATATTACTATTCAATTGGTCATGTTACAATTCCATTTTTATAGGTTCCTTAGTTTCTATAAATACCACTTATTTCATTCTTCATTTTTGATAATAATGTATTGTTTGGGTTCTTTATATAGTGCATGTGTTTTAGGACATAATTATAATAAGGTGAATTCCAATTATAATTTTTGGGAGTTTATATCTATAATCATCAACATTAACTCATATGTATCACCGACATGGTAACCACTCACCCCATAATCTCATCTCGACTATGGTATCAACTGATAGGGTCCAATTACTCACCAATGTCTCCCCTTAGAATACCAAAACCAAGTCCTAATGTAACCCCCATGACCCATACCAGATTATCATGCCTTAACAACTAAGGGCGACCCATCAATCCAATACCCAAGGGAAGAATCTCTTTGCATGAACATCCATTCCTTAGGGAATTATCCTACTCAATACAAACATGAAGACTTTCCCCATACCTTAAGTGGGTTTTCCAAGTCACTCAAAATAAGTATTACTATATCACCCATCATCTTTCAACACCAAGTATCTCATTCCTACCCATAAGCCCTAAGTACTGACCATGTTTATCCTAAATCCATACACTTACCTTGAGACCTACTCATTGATTATCGTAAGGTCAAATGAAACTATATACCCTTGGAAACTCATTCATCAATAAATCCTGATTTAAATAATTGTTTATAATAACTTATTCAATTAATAGTATTCGCAACTCCACTCTATCACTTTTCAAGGGTGCTATTGATCCCTAATCCCATACATAAACCCATGAAATTGTGTAGTCATGCAAACCCATAAGAAAATATACATATGGTTTTTATAAAAAAGGGTTCCCATACCTCTAAATCGGAGTTACTACCCACTACAATCTCCACTCACCCTCAGCTAAGCCAATTCAAGATCTTGAGCATCATGCATATTCACATTTTTAAAACCACTAAAAACCCTATTCGTTCTTCTTAATGGGATACCCTATTTCAATAAATCACAAAATACATATCATTCTGAATGATTTCCACCATGATATGGTTCATATATCAAATCAACTATAGAAACTCCTCAAGAATATCTGCCTTTTGTTGGGGTCAAATAGGGAATAGATAGAGGTAGAGGAGATAGAATGGTGTCCCCCCATTTTCCCCAACCATAATGAATTTAAAGGGGTGGATAGTAAATTAATGTTATACCCCTATAATGAAAATTGGATGGGGGGATCTTTTTACAAGACGATAGGGGCCATGACACAATCCACTCACATAGTGTATCCCTGTAGTGCATCCCCCATGGTTGTTACATAATTAGTGGGCCTTAGGATCTAGTTGTGGTGTAGATCAGGGATCCACAACATGTCCCACCTTAGGGGGTGGCCTGATATCTGATCCCCCAAGGTTATTCCCTGACACATCCATGAGTATGTGATGTGGGGATACCCTTCTAGGACACTCTACAACATATATCTTGGTTGCAACACATTTTCCCCCAAATGGAAAGGCCAACCAAGCAACCCCCTTACTCGCTATAGGTAAACCCCATCTAGCTATGTTTTGGTCTTACTCATCCATAACCACCAATCTATAGCATCCTTAGTTGTTCCATGGGGGATGCCTATATCTAAAATTTCAATTATAGGTCCACCCATTCCATTGTCCACATACCACATAGCCATCCAAACTACACATTGGGATTCATTCCACATCCAAAAAACATGTCATTTTATAATACTCATATTTATAATCCAAATACCAATTCCCAAAATAAACCATTGTCCAAGAATTAAAATGCAAAACCCCTCTAAAAAATAACATCCTCAAAATTTTTGGGTTGTTACATTAGCATACACTCATCATTAAATGCATAAACTGGCCTCCTATGAATGAATCCTCATTCAT
Organism: Viscum album; assembly: GCA_963277665.1. Classification (NCBI taxonomy): domain Eukaryota; kingdom Viridiplantae; phylum Streptophyta; class Magnoliopsida; order Santalales; family Viscaceae; genus Viscum; species Viscum album. The sequence continues at coordinate 1,834,704,460 of OY728151.1, forward strand.
TGACATAATTAACTTCACATTAAGTTCTTTCATCATCCTAAAATATAAAAACCATTTCCATATAATGTATTCTCATCTAGTGGAGTAACAATTATTACCATGCTAAAATATTAAATCTTTATTATGCATCATTTATTATCCTAAAATAAATTTTGATGAAAATATTGGCCTCCCCAACATATATAGATTCACCCGATTCAACACTTTCCTTTAATTAATGTGGTTTCATACATGAACTTTTATATAAATTGGAGTATTTTTAGTCATTATATTAAAACAAATTAGGTAATTACCTAGTGATATTTCTTCATCTCCTATCAGTTTAAATTAAGAGATAATAGATTATAATGTAAAATATCAATTAAGGGAATACAATAGAAAATTAAACTTGGAATCATTAAAATTACTACATTAGTTCTATATGGTAATCATACTTTTATGAGTATGAGTTCACCATGTCCTATGTAGATGTAATTATACCTATATTTAAAATGGTTTAAAAATTATGGTTTGAATCACGGACTTTGGTTATGTTTCTAATTCTATATATGTATTAGTTTTTCTATATTTTCAAAAATGAATTTTATTTTCTATTAATATAGATTATCATTCTACATTTCTAGTGTATTTTATTTCACTTTGTTGTACTCTATTTATTTTTTCCTAACACTATACCTATTGTCTAACACCATGGTTCTGGATTTTTGACCTAAGATTTTGATTTGAAGATTATTTTAATGGATTTAAAAAATCTACATTATTATTTATCAATCATTTTCATCCATTTATTATGGGGTTGGTGGTGTATGGTGCGGTGGTGTATCAATTTTCCACCTTTCCAAAGCATGTTTTCAATTTCATTCCATTACCTAACATATCATAACTCAATCCATTTTCTAAATTAATACCATATACAATGTAATGAGGTGGTTTGAGAAATAAAAAACTAATTATGATGATATTGGTTCTATTATTATCACATAGTATGTTCCTCATTATTTCCCCTAGAGGTTGTGAGATTTGGTGTTCTGATAAAATCTCCTAGCCATGCATATTTTCATAACTCATTTGACTAACAGTATCTTACAAATGATTTTAACGGAATAATCTAGTGGATTTTAATCAACTAAAATGTATAATTAGGAGTTCCATGTTTCCAAATATTGAGCTAAGACATTTCATTCCAACTTTTGTTTACAACTTCATTCGTTCCTTCCATTTCATTTAGGTTTTCACAACAACAATAGAGAAAAACCCCACCATTCCCTTTGATTTTAAAATATTAAATAAAACCAAAATATAAATGTGTGAAAAAGGTGAAATTTTAAAGAATGATCCTTTGGGGATGACCCAAGTTAGCTACTATTGGTTCAGTAGGAAATTGAAAAAATTTATTTGATCATGCCCCATCATTGTCCAAAATATGCTACTAAATATTTTATTTAAAAAATTCCAACAAAGAACACTAAATATATTTTAAACTTAAATTTTCCAAAAAAATCTTTTTTTAAACATATTTTTGATTTATTATTAAATAAATTAAACAATTATCCAAAAATAAATCCATCAAATTATAAAAATCATATACTTGATATTTTTACAAACCCCATGTGTGAAACACTTATTTTAAAAATATAATTGGAAATATAGGTAACCCTTTTTCCAAAATTTTTGGGGAACAAAATAAAACTAATTAAAGTACTAATATTTAATAATATATACAAGCATAAGATTTATCACTACTATAGAACCCCCTTTTGAAAATTTCATAGAACTTCTGTATCAAGATATTTTTTTAACATAGATCCACCTACCTTGATCGATGAAATCATTGAACGTTATTAAAAATTGATGGCATTACTCTATTAATAGTGAAAATATTCTCTTATAAGAGTATTGGTGGCCTTAAATATGAAAAAAACCAAAATAAATTACATTGATGTTTTTTCCTTGGACACCATGGTCATTAGGGGTGAAATTTGTATCGTAGAGAACAACATCAAAGAGTAAGAGAAGAGGAGTTAATCAATTAGATGGATATACCTCATTGATAAAATTTTAAGAAACAAATAAAAATATAACAGTTGTTCCATGGGGGAGTCGATGTGAGGAGATTCTGGTGGGGGATCAGGAAAATGAGGTAGGTACATTGGGGGCTTCCCATTTCAGTTTGGCCTTTAAAAACTAAATAATTCATTGATTTAAATAGTCACATAAAACTAGTGAATGAATAGATACCCTATAAATTTGGACCATGAAACTTTTTTTCTCAAAATTAAGAGTGTTCCCCACATACTATCCACTTATGTGGTCATCTATAGTGACGTTCTTACACGCATGGGTCCTGGAAGCACTTCCCAAATCATTGAATTTTGACTACAATTCCCATAATAAAAGATGTAATAAATAAATAATAAATTATATACCAAAAAATGACTTCATAGTTTTCAAAACTCCCCACACCAAATCAATTTGTCCCATATAATGTCCATATGAATATTGTTGATAAATTACAAGGTGAGGAGATTTTTCTCGCTTATGTGAACCACTCTCCCAATATTTTAGGTCTATTGTATCTATGATTTCATTTCCATGAAATGAAGGGAATATATTTTCCCTTATTTACAATGTTGTGATGATCCAAAATGTGTATATGATTCTCAACTACTAATACAACCAATTCCAAATAAAAATTCACCCACTCCACCTCCTGATAAGGATAGGGGTAATACTTATTTAATTTGGGAATGTAGAGTATATAATGAATATATTCTAAAAATGGAATAAGTTCTAACTAGTATGATACATTCCTAATGTGTTAAATTATATTAATGGTACTAGAATACTGATGTATAATGTTTCCTTTTTTCTCAACCTCTAATGTCCCACTTGAATATATTTTTTCAAAAACACCCAATCACTCATTGGGAATTTTGAAGATCAATAATGGTGACAAAAATATGGATTTTAATGAGTCTAAACCAAGATTATTTTCTTATGAATATTCATTAACTTTCCCATAATTTCTTGCACAATAATTTGACCCAATAGTGATGTATCACTGGCCATAACACCAAACAGTGAAGGCCAGCATGCACAGCCTTATAAGGTTTCAAAGGAAGCCATATTGATTTATAATTAATAAATACTAATAAAAAAACTTAATAAATTAACAATGATAATCCCAAGATCCCATGTTTATAATCATGATAACCTGAAATCTTTAATAATTTGTTAAAATATTCCTATTTTTAAATACATTTAAGGATAGTATATCATACCCCTATTAAAACATGGCCATTGGCCTTTTGAAGGATTTTCCAGAATTTGGCAGGGAACTAGGCAGATTGATAACAAATAATTTTATAAGGAATTTCATGTAACATTATGATCTTATACATGTATATCTAAACTAAATCCTTCACCTTAGTTTTGCACTTAATTTGTATGAAATTGCCTATTTTGGATAGTCAATAAATGACCACACAAAAAATATTTCTTCCCTACAGTGTATAAGTAAATATAATAATTAATACTATAGATATTGCATCCCATTTATAGTTTTGGATAAAAACTGATAAATAATACATAAATTATTTTTATTCTATACATTTACATGATGAAAAGAGAATAATTTTGACACATTTTTCGTTATGTATTTCTTCATATCAGGCCATAAAAATTAATTATTCCTGAAAAAAATAAATTTTTCGATTCCCTAGTGGACCATACACAAAGAGTGGTAAGAAATATTCATTATTTTATACCTCATTTCAAGAAGGAACATATATTGATTTTGAAAATATATAATACGATATGGTTTTAGATACAACTCAATAATGATATCACCATTATATATAATTAGTTTGATTTGATAATATTCATCATCCATTACATTCATAGGGTAAATATTCTTATTGAGAGAAAGATTAATTTTTACAATATCAATAAGAATTCATTTTTTCTTTCACCTCTTAATTCATTTATTCTAAGAGGCTTGTCATATTCCATTCATTTTAATCCTCTTTTAAATCATATAATGGTTTCTTATTAATAAGTGATTTATTGACCACATTCCCCTTCCTTGTGGTTCAATAAATTAAAAAATAAAATTTTTGTAGATATTATAACATTACCATTTTCATAATAATCATTTTATATTTTGAAAAATATATTACTAAATCTTTTTTGATCAGAATATACCCAAAAATTCTCCCTGAAGAGATAACACCGCCAATATTTTAGAACATTCATGACCACTTCTAGCATAAGATCATGTGCAATGTAGTTCCTTTTATTGATTAAATATTAGATAGTTCTATAAGCAACTAATTTGTCTCCCTATATAATCACATTTCCAAGTCACATTCCAGATGTATAATAATGCACCACATCTCCCTCACTAGTCTCTACAATAATCAACATAGGATCAGATGTCAACAATTTCATTAATGAATTAATAGAAGATTGACATTTTGAATTATATTGAAATGTTACACCCTTATGAGTAAGGGTGTTCAAAGGAGAAGTGATCTTGGATAATGGTTTTAGAATATAATGTTAGAAACCTATTATACCAACAAATTTTGGTTTCTCAAAGACATTCTATGGATCTTCCAAAGATAAAATAGATTTATGCTTCTAGATATCAACTGAAATGTGTTGTTTTTACACTAAATATCCCATGTTATTCACCATTAAAATATAAATTATTCACTTATATATATATATATTAATAAATATTTTGCTTTTTTACATTCTCTATGACAATCCATAGATTCATTCAATGTGAGGGCAGTAATATCATTTTCGATCCTAGAATCATATTAGCAGGAAACACAACCTCTCTCTCATGTGATAACTTTGATAAATTGTTGATTAATACCTAAAGATGTTACCAAACCATGGGATTAATATAATTATATAAATTCCATTCCCTATCCACATTTATAATAGATAACATATATCAGAACATCATTCTGAAATTGTAAAGAGGAAGTATAACTTGACAAGAACATAGTCCCCACCCCACCTTAAACTAACCGAGTACTTCCATGATGAGTGGAAAAACCAACTCTCAAGTGAAAACCATTTACATTAGACTAAAATGTGACATTATATTCTATAATAAGAATAATTAAAAAAAAATTCATTTTAAGAATGTGTATGTTTGAATCTATCATCACAAGAGATATGGGGACAATGAAACATGGGAAACCAAATCCATACTCTTTTTTCTTTGCATGTAGAGCTGATTTCTTCATTACGTATTCCCTATGATAAAAATATATAATAAATACACAATCTGAGAAGGTATAATTAATTTTTAGACTATATATAAATCAATGAAAGGTCCATAGGTGATGTAATAAGTAAAGTACCTAACACCATGGTAATACCATATTTAAGTTATATTGGTACTTTATTAACAACATAAATATTCCATGATTTATGCTAAGAAGATAGACTTGTACTGAACTAATGGTCATTATTCATTTTTATCTATCCATGAGATGAACCACCTCTTCCCCACCCTCATGACCTTGAGATAAGAACCCCATAGCCTTAGTGGAATCTATTATAACATTAGACCCTTTGGTATTTAAAGAGGTTGTACCACTTTTTTGAGTAATATTAGACAATAAAAATATTTAATGGTTGAAAATTAATTCAAAATCATGGAATAACATTGGGAATTGTTTACACAGTGGTTTTAAATAACATGGATTTCTATATTCACTTGGGTGTTGATGAGTCTGATTGAGTTAGGACCCTCTGACTTCCACCTCATACCCATCAATATCCATCTCACTTCCTCCCCATTTTTTAGGAATCCCCTTTCACATTCACTAATAATATAATGAAAGCCAACCATCTTGGACTTTGTTTCATGATCCACCTCAACTTTCAGGGAATTGTCCAGTACCTCACCATACGTTTGTAGATTTAACTGGAAGACTTGTGATCAAATTCTCAATAAGGGTTCCATAAAAAATCATCAAACTATTGACATGTAATATCATACCATATCCAACGAAAAGTGGATGAGTTAATTTGTAAGAACCCATGTTTTTATATTATTTTGTTATTAGAGGGAATTTGAATTTATAGTTCCATAGAAGGGAGATTATTTAGTATTGGGGTTTGGAATAAAATTATAATATCTATAACATCATTTTGAGGTTTAATATATGTTTTTTATGGTCAGGGAGGCTTTATGGGTGATTAAGTTGGTGTTAGAGTAGGTTTGAGTGTCCTTTCTATATATTTAAATTGTGGGATATGGAATATTTCATAACTAGGGGTGTTGTTGTGTGGGGTTTGTTGAGTGAGATTAAATTTTACTGTAAGGGAGAGGAATATTACCAAGAAAAATGATATCACACCACAAAATTAGTAAATAATATTAATGTTATGGAATCTGAGGAAAAACAAATTTTTGCATAAGTAATTTTTTTCATACGAAAGATTGCTTATGAGTACCTCTTAAGCTATGTGAGACTAAAACTCCTACCACATGGATCATTACCTCAACATGAGGGAGGTTTTAATGTGATTTTTTCTTGAGGGGTGAAAAATTTCACTAAAGTAAGTCATTTATATCATAGATGGTTCCCTAGATATAGTGGAATCAAGATAATGTAGGTAATTGGTCATTCTATATATCATGGGTCTCGTCAATGTTTATAGTCTAGGTTGGTTTCTACACTATGTCTCAATGTGTATAAAAACCCATATATTTTATATACCTTATTTCAGTGTTTATTACATGAAGATACAAATAATAAAATCCAAAAATATAAATAGGATTTTTGTTTTTGAATAATTAGAAACATATCATATTAACATAACACTAGTACAAAAAGAAAATATTTAAAACTCCATAGCATGCACCGAAAATACCCTGATCTTCTACTACTACAGAAGATAACCGAAGGATATACATAAAAAAGTGGTGTGATATATAGCCTATAAGTATAATAATCAAATACTAACATGATTAAAGCAATACATGCGAGTTAATGGGAATATCTAGGTGATATATAATGTTTATAATAATAAACATTAACATCAATGATCGATATAGGATGATAACATCATGAAAACATAGGAATGAGGAAATAATATAAAACATGATGTAATAAGCATATGTCAAGGATAACCATTGAAAAATCATAACATAGTGTTCTTAGGAAAACATTTCACACACAATATATTGTAATTGATGAGATAAAATCATCACCAATGGCATTGTAGGTGTATATAATTCTGGGCACACCTATCACATTTATATCATGTACATGTTATTGTGTTCCACATAAATCAAACCACATAAGAATTTCATTCGTCACCTTTAATCCATTAATTAAGGAGTGTGGGTAATATACATGGGATTCCCCAATCAGATTGAGTGGAAATTAGGATAGGTATTCTCAAAACAAATGTTTGTCATGGAAAGTCTCGTCATAAATTTTGGATGCATAATGAGTGTTTGTAAAGGTTCATGAAATAGTTTAATGAGGTTGAAAGGTGGTCTATATTTACATATTAATCGTAAATAATATAAAGGGATATTTAAAAAAAAGATATCCCAACATGAGAAACTTGAAATCAAAATTCATAATACAAAGAAAGTACTAGAATAAATAGAGAGTCCCTCACCTTGAGAGGGTACTTATAAAATATTTGGGGGAGTTTATTAAGATTTTTTGTAACACCTTAAAAGGGATTTATAGAGGTATTTTGAATGGAACTTCCTGATCAATGGTTTTTTAGTGATGATGATTGGTGGGTTTGGTGGATATTTATAGAAGAAAAGAGTATAATTATTTTTCAATTTACCAATTTATGTTTTGGATGCTATATGACAAAATATTCAAAACCAAAAACCATAAAAAGGTTTTTTAATATGATATATGTTAAATAAGAGTTGTTTTAATTATTTTATATTAGAAAGAAATGAACATATTCAAATAATACCATTGGTGTTGTTGAAGTGATTCATGTTCAGAAAGAATATATTTTGAAACCTTAGAATATGATACTTTTTTTTGGAGGAATCATTAATGTTTTATAAAATAAATAACATAACATAAAAACACATTATTTTAATATATGAATGCATATTTGGTTATGTATTCCTTTTATATCATTTATTTCCTCGCTTTTGGGCTCTTATAATGTCATAATTAAAACAATATATTTAATAATTATTTAATTTTTACCTAGAATATACACAATCTTCGAAAATTATAAAAAATAATATTTGGTAAATTTGGGCATCCTTGTTTCAAAATTAAAATTTATTTTACCAAAATAATTTTCTAAATATGAGTATATACACTTTTAAAGAAAAATCCTTATTTAATGGAAACTAATTATTTTTACCAAAATAAAAAATTTACAACATGTATGATGTTTAAATTATAAATCAGTAAATTAAATCATCATTTTTAAATAAATAAACAAAAATTAAATTATTATATAAAAGTAATACTAGATTAAAATTTCATGAATTTGTTTAAATGATTTTTAAACCCATGTATTTTCCAAAAAAACAAATTTTTTACTTCATATAAAAATAAATATTTCATCAACTCATATATATTTATATATATAAAATAATAAAAAAGGGTTAAATGTCATCATTATTTTGTTTCAATGAAAATTGAAAATTTTATATTGTTAGGGTCTTGATGTATTACTTCTTATTACACCATCATATGCCATAAAGGTTAGATTTTTCATAGCGGAACTTTCTAAGTGTGGTTCAGAAAACATGTTTTGGGATGTGATCTTGACAACCTTGAACTTACCCCATAAATGGTATCATTCATGTTTCAGTTATTAATTTTCTTCTAGTCTTGGTCAAGGGAAAATCTCAATGATACAATATCCCTCCAATTCTCGAATAATTGTGCATCATATGGTATAATCCAATTCATTGAGGATATTGCTTCTTCTTACTATATCAATTAGAATTTATCATAACCCTTAATATATAATAATACTAATGGTCATTTAAGAATTTCTATATTATCAATTTTTTTGTAATTCTTAATAGTCATTTAAATACATTAGGATATATTTTATTTTGGTCCAAAAGAACCATAGTAGTGAATGTTTTTTCTATAACTACATTACATAATAAGGAATTTATTCATTAAAAATGAATATCGTATATAAAAGTATGGCTCATTTCAATATCCCCCCCAAAAATTTTACCCTTGAAATTTTCATTTCATACACTAAATTAGATTAGGTAACTTTTGTTTGTTAATCTCTTGGGGTTATCATGATTCATCCACAAACTTGTCGTTCCAAAATATAACAACGACCTTGGGAGTTTTCTTGTTTTGTGTATATTTGTATCTGTGATCTAATATCATCACTGGGTACTCCCCATATGGAAGATCATTCTACAAAGGTACCACATATGTATTCAGTAATTGTGAGGTTCTGGTATGTACCTCCCTTATAGGGATACATGGAATACAAAATTTCCTTGAGATAGGTTAGGTTGTAGTGCCAACCTATAGGCCACAATTTTGATGAGATCAAGTTTTTAAATGTAGATGATATATCTAGGACTAATATTTACCTTCTTCCCATACAATTTGACTTTCTTCCATGGTGATATATGATGGAACACCATATCTCCAACCTCAAACTCTATGTATCATCGATAACTGTCTTGTATATATTTTTTTCAACTTTGTGTGGATTTCATATGACATTAAATGGCTTGAAATTTCTTTGTCATATCCTAAATAGGATTAGGTCCCATAAGATTCTACTCTCTAACTTCATCCCACCATTTCAGAGTCTGACACTTATTTAAATAGAGAGCTTCATAATGTGTCATTTTAATTCTAGAATTAAAATTGTTGTCATACAAGAACTCCACTAAAGGAAACTGTTGATCCCTAAATCTTTATAAACCCATTGAAAATGATATGATCATATCCTCTATACCTTGAATTATTCTTAAAAAATAACCCTCATTTTTAGGGTAATAATAAATACTAAAACAAAGCTCTATATCCAACACTTGATGAAGGATCCACTAGAACCTCATGGTAAATCTCGTATCCCAATCAGATACAATGGAGAGTGTTACTCCATGTAGTCTTACCACTTCCCTCATATATAACTTTTATATTTATTCAAGATAGAAATATTCCATGACAGATATGAAATGAGTTAACATTGTACCATGATCATCTACAACCCATATTTAATTATTACATTTAGATTTACTGTGTAGTCCTATAAAAAAATCTATGGTTATGTTTACCCATTATCGTACCGGTATGGTCCACGGTTGGACCACACACATAGACTACTATCCTTCAAACTTGTCTTGTTTACATGACAATAATTGAGATATAAATTCTTTAGTCTACCTCTTCTTATTAAAATAGAAGAATTTTTTTTGATCTCTTTACATTTTAGTTTTTCCTGGCTTAATAGAGAATTATGATCCTCTTATGTCATATAGATGTTATAAATTCTATTCTAGTTTTAATGGAAAACATATTTAGGTTCCAAACCTTATGACTATATTATTAGCAATACTGAACATGTAATATTCTATATCTTTCACTATTGATCCTTTTCATATTTTTGGGTCTCAAGGATGGATGGTTGAGAAGTTATTTGATAAAGGTAGGGCAAAGATCATTTATTATTCCTATGTGAATCATTTTCCAATCCATGTAGATTTGATCCCTTTCCATCCTCGTCATGGATAGGGTACTAGGATCATTTCTACTCAAAGAATATAACACTTTATTCACCTTTTAAGGATGGTAAAGGATTGAACAGTTATAATCCTTTCTCAAATATGACGACCACCAATGGTGTATATTTAGCTACAACTGTGAATATATACATTAGGGTTATATGATCTATATATATATACCACATTCTCTATAATGAGAAAACGCCCATAGATTTTTATTCTAAAGAAAACTGCATTCAATTCAAGATTATGGGTTCGGTAGTTATACTCATGGACCTTTAACTAATTGAAGTCACAGTCTATTGATTTTTTATATTTTTTTAGTACACAAACCAATAACTTTTTTCAATAATCATTATAGACAACAAATCCTTCCTCGATTGTGCGTAATGAGATCATAGGTGAAATTATTAGACATCTACTTAACTACTTAAATATCTTCTCACAATCATCTGTCCAGAAAAACATTACTCTCTTTTGAGTTTGATTAGTCAATGGAAAATAAAATCTTGATAAATTTCTCACAAATTGATAACAGTACCCATATAATCCAAGAAAACTATATCTTTCCTTTATATATATTGGTTTGTACCATCCTTCAACTGCCTCTATTTTTTAATGATCCACTAATATCCCACATTCATTGATAACACTCCCCACGAAGGATACTTTCTCTATAAAAAACTCTTATTTGTTGTACTTCAAATTTTAATATTCCTTTATCACAGTCTTCAATACAACATTAAAATTCTCCTCATGTTACTCCTTTCTTGTGGGTTAGTTAAGAATATCATCTATGAAGACTACCATAAATTTATCAAAGTAATCCCTAAAAAATATATTCATTTTGTCTATGATGATTTATAGAGAAATGGTGAGACCAAATGGAATCACTATGAACTTGTTTTACCTTTACCATGTATGAATAGAAAACATGGGGACATCCTCCTTATTCACATTTAAATATCAATATCCCAACTGATGATCCATCTTATATAAGTAATGGTTTCATAAATATATTTGAAAAACTCATCAATCTCTGGAAACTGTTAATTTTTCATTATTTTGATCTAGTTGAGATCATGATAATCACTGAACAGACACATTTATCCATATTTCTTCTAGATGAATAGGAATGACAAAACCCATGGTGAATCACTTAGTCTTATAAACACTTTGTCTAGGTTCTCCTATAGTTTCTTCTTCGACTCGTAAAGTTGAACCATTCCCATTCTATATAAAGTCTTATAAATTTAATATCTCCTTATATATTCTTGGTCATAAAATCTACCTCACAACATTGAGGAATTCTAGGAAATTATTTGGAATATAAATCATTATGAAATCTTTCAATTGGAACTTCATTAAGAAGGATCTTTTACATAGTCGCAATCATTTGTACTAGATATTATTTCTCATAAGGCAATAATATAAATGCTTGAGATGATGATTCAAAATAAGTTCCAACCACTAATTTGAACTTTTATAGAATCATAGGGAGGTTTAGGATATGGAGTTTTATTTCCTTACCTCTACAATTTATGTTGGGTTTATATAGGGAAAGACAATTCCTACACACAATTTCAATGAATTTCATAAAATTGAATAGAAAAAGGATTTCTAGGAATTTTATCTTGAAAATACGGATAGGGGATAAGTTATATACTTGGGATATTATAGTATCCTCACTTTTTATTTTCACTGGTATCTCTACATATATGTATTAAGGTGGTTTTTAGTACTTCTACAAAATATGTATGATAAGAAAGACTATAAATATACATTTTTTGATTGGATATTTGAAATTCATGATTGGATGATAAGCCTACCATTCACTACTTGATTCTGGATCTAATCATTCACATCATCCAAAATACACTTAGGGATAAGAATATTCATTCCATTACTCACATAGAATCGAAACTAGGAACATTGATTGGATAACTCATAGATGACATACATTCTTTATCCTAAAATTTAGAGATTTCAATATATGTTATACATAGTATATTTCATATCATAAGATTTCAAAGGAATTTATGTTCCCTTTATAATAGTTTATAATTATTTTATGGATTTACTAAAGAATATCCCCTCGAGAGTGTCAAAACAAATTTATTGCAAGGAATCTTAATCATACACCATGTGATGATCGAAATAATACCCATTACACCCTTTATTAGGTTATTATAACTAGGTAAAATTGTTCCAGAGCCACACAAACTTCTAGTATCCATAAAGATATATTTTTTCTTGGAAACTAATTTCTCTATACTTTACCAAAATATATAGTTTTTTTACTTTTGTTAGCCTTATCCCAAAGTCTTTCACTAAGTTTATTTTTACCAAATCCCTAAAAAATAACTAGACCTTCCTTCTAAAACAACATTAACAACCCATATCTTTTATATACATTATTTCATGATTTATTACATTAAGATACACATAATAAAATCGTACAAGATTTAGAGGCCTCGTTTGTAAGTTTAATTAGACAGATATCATAATAACATAAAATAGGGACACAATGACATTATTTTAAACTCCATAACATGCCCAAAAATTCCCTTGATCTTCTAATACTTCACATTATAACTTAAGAACATACAAAAGAAAGGGGTGATCTATAAATCCTATCAACGGAATAATCAAAGGATAACATGATGAAAGTAAAAAATATTAGTAAATAGTCATATCAAGGTGACATAAATGTGGGATAATAATAATAAATAACATCTAATCATGATATAAAGTGACAACATCAAGGTAACATTGGAATGTTGAAATAATATAATACATGCAAAATTCAGGGATAACTAATGAGACATAATAACATAGTTTTATCATGACAACCTATCATGCTCAATACATGGAATCTCATGAGATAAAAATATTACCCATTTCGTTAGAGGGACTTATGATTTTTTCCCACCTGTTGAATTCATATCAGGTTCATTTATTTTTTTCCACATATATTATAAAAAATAAGAATAAATTTCATCACTTTCAATCACATTATTTATGAGTTTGGTTTATATACATTGTATTTTGAAATAAATTATGTATAGGTACATATAGGTTAATAATAATTAGTGGAAATGGGGATTGGTATTCACAATACATATATTTGGAATAGAAAATATCAGGATAATTTCGGCAGCATAACGAGTGTATATAGAGGTTCATGGAAGGATTTAATGATATTAAAAAGTGGTATCTCGTGAAATTTGAATAATAATTACAGTAAAGTGAAGTATAAAAAAGATATAACAATATAACCAATTGGAAATTAAATTTCATTATACAACATACTTACTTGAATATAGTGGGGGTGGAGAGAATCGCGTACATTGTGAATGTACTTCTAAAGTATTTAGAGTATAATTTTATGATATTAGGAAAACCTTGGTAGATATTTATAGATGTATAGGGAGGGAGAATTATTGATCAATGGATTTGAGTGAAAAAGAGTGGGATGTTGGGAGGATATTTATATAAAAAGAGAGGGTAATTATTTATTAATTTCTAAACATTGGTTTTTTACTCCTTAATATAAAATACTCAAAACAAAAAACCTTCCAATGTATTTTAATCATGGTTTCCACTAAATTGGAGTGGTTTTAAATATATTATAACACTAATAAATGAACATATTAAAATAATACCATTGGTGATGTAGAGGTGAGCCACGTTCATAAATAATTAATTTTGATGGCTTGAAATATAACATAGGTTTTGAAGGAATCGTTAATGGTTTATAAAATTTTTCAAAAATAGTAAAAAAATTTATTTTAAATCATAAATATTTATATAATTTGTGGATTCATTTTATACTATTTATTTCATCGCTATTGGGAAATTATGATGTTATAATACAAATTGTGTATTTATACTGTATTTATATTTTACTAAAAAATTCCACTACCTTCAAAAATTATGAAATATTATTTATTATTTTATTATGATATTATGATATAAATGTGAAATTTATTTTAAAAATTTAATTTTTATAATATTAAAAATTACAATTTTAACTAAAAATCCATATTTAGTGTAAAATACATTGTTTACAACAATAACACTTTTCTGATCGTTATGAAGATTATATTGGAATTAACTAAATTATATTATGATTTTAACATAAAGATAAAATATTTAATTATACTATTATATGAATGTAATATTTCTTTGAAAATTCTTGAATTTATCAATAAGAGTTTCAAAACTATATTTTTTTCAAAAATTCAACTATGGTTTCTTCATATCACATCTAATTTTGGCCAACTAATAAATAATTATATATATAATGTCATAACGAGAAGAAATAAACATATTAATTATTTAATTGTACATAAAATAAAAGAAATCATAATAATATGATATAGACAAATAAAACCTAATTAAACTAGTCTACTCCCAAAGTGAAAGATGTGTGATGATAACAATTTATGGGGGTGTTTTGAAAAACATGGTATGGTTCATAATCTTAATAAGAAAGAACTTATCCCACCAAAAAATTAATCATGTCTTAGTTATTTAATTGTAGTAGGGGATTCATATTGGATATTCATACTGTTTGATTATCCCTTTGATTCTTCGATAATTGGGATTCATATGGTACAGTCTTATCTTTTGAGGTCATCACAACATCCATATTTTAAATTTGACATTATCATAACCCTTAATATATACTAATATTAATTTTCACTATACAATGGCAATGTTACCAATGGTTGTGATTATTAATGTAATTTTAAATATGATATGCAATATTTTATAATGTTCCAAAATATCCAAAATGATGTATGTTTTTTCTACTACTCCATTACTTAATAAGGAATTTATTCATTTATAAGGGAATTTAATTTATAATTTTTTGGGTGGTTACAATGTGCTACACCATAGTTCAACACCAAATTAGGGGTACTTTACCTTGACCCCCTTATGTAACACCATAATGGGCCTCTAGGGAAGTTTCTAAATTAGAGGAAAACATTTCATTTCTAGGTCAGGGAATCTCATTATATTAAGGAAAGCAGGTCTCTATAGAGGGTTATTCAGTCATCTCCTCCCCTAATTCTTACACATTTTTTATACTTTAATTAGAGTGTATTTTTGGTGTTTTATATAATAATTATGGCCATTAAGTCATCATATTACCTATGTTCTTCTTCAACTTCTTTTTTCATAGATTTTATATACTTTTGGTTAGGTATTTGAGTGATGATCCCATAGAAGCATGGGGAAATCCTTGAGAACCTTGGGGATTTTTCATGGGCTTTATAAATGATATCATAGAATGATGAACTCACATTTATATTCATTTTTTTGGATGAGGTATGTTTTTAATGGGATTATTTTTGAGTAATTGAATTTAAATAGTTTATGATAGTGATTGTATAGATTCTATTTCAAATTTATTTTAATTATAGATATTTTTTGGGTTAACTATGGACCTTAAACATGCAGTTGGTTATAGTTTTTGTGATGTGACATTTAATCAAGAGTGATTTTTTATTATGAAAAATTGGATTAATTCATTATTTTATTTCAAGTTTTTATATTTTATTTTGGAGAATAGACGAGTTAAGATATTGTGGATAACAATGTTGTTTCATGATTGATCGATTAAGGATGGAGTAAGATTTCTTGAGGGGATAATTCCATTTGAGGTTTTGGTCCCTTAACATTTTCACCACAATTTATGTATATTAATATATGCAATATCATATGAACTCTCAATCCATCTGGGTGATTATAATTAAATTTTAAAAAAATGTAATTTTTACCAATATGAGTTGTGTAAGATATATAGGGACACAATAAACTCTTTGTTTATTGATCATTTATGTCATGGTCACCTATAGTCATGGGATTAACCTAATGTATGTTTTTTTTTCATGTAAACCCATGAGGTGTATGTACATTAGTAATTAAAACATGGTGGACCTTAGGATATGTTTTTAGACTTATTTAGGTAAGGGATGTGATTGATTATTGGTAAATGAATTAATGATTCATTGGTGGGGGACCTTTATGTTCCCTTATAATATTTTCTAGTTGACTATTAGGCGGTGTGAAAGGTTCTTCGCCATGAACATGTATATTCTTGGGTGAGAATACTAAGGTAATTATTAGAGATATTTGTTGGGTGTGTAAGGACTGACCAATCATAGACCCAATGGTGTTGTGTATGTTATTTAAAACCATGAATTAGATGCTTATCAATTGTTTTTTTGGATGTATTTACATCAATAAATGGTTGGTGTTATGGGATGGGATATAATTCCCATGTGTTTATGTTGTTTGGTTGGACCAAGTGTTCCTTAGAGAGAATTGTATCCTTGTGTTGGATTGAAGAGAGTTTTAATATTAGGTTAACATATTGGAAGCCTTAAATTAGTAGGAACTTTAAACTGTGTTAAGTGCCTAAGATACCAACCTAAAAATAAAGTTTATTTCAGTTTTGGTAGTGTTTCCAAACCTTATTACCCTTAGTATATATGTATTATATTGACCTATATTATTCCATAAGTGTTTAAGAAAGAAATGAATTAAATTTTTAGAATTTCTATTCATGATATTCTAAATGGTCATTTATTGTGTAATGGGTTAGGAGTTCATGCCAACCATGATTGTTACATATATTGGAATGGTGGGTTTGGTGGAAACCCAGTAGTATATGTGTGGGATGTGATTGAATAGGTTGGATGTCATAGGATAGGAGTTGTTCAAATGATCAGGATCTTGTCTTATGGGTTGGTAGATCCTAAAAATTATGGGAATGGGTATATAAGATGAATTGAGAGACATTCCAACTACCATCAATGGATGATATCAATGTAAGTTTCCATTCCAAACATTATTATTGATGATATATGATGGTTTAAATAGTGGACACCATAGTAAACATTATAATTATTCATATGATATGTTATCATGGGTGTGTTCCCTTACAAACCATTGGAATTGATGATATGAGATGGTATCAAGGGAGAGATCTATTTCATCCCAAGGTATTTATAGTTGATATAGTAATATGGGAGCGTTACATTCTGAACCTTCAGATTTTATTACAGGAAAAAGGAATTTTTAACCCTTGAGACATAATTATGGATTGGTGAAACTATAACCCATGAGATAATATAATGGATGGGATACATTTTGACCCTTGGTTTTAATACATGACATGTTCAGAATCGACATCAACACTAGTCAAATCAGGTATGTCTGTTATTTTATTTCACTATTAAACCTGATAATGAATGAGAGTTTATTTTCTTCATTTGATATATTTAATTAAAATGTTAATGTAATATATACATCAAATTTGTTAGGAACAATATGGGTGGTTTTCAATTGAGTTATAATCATACTATGATCGAGAAGCCGAGTAATATTGGTACCTAAAAAGACCTCATGTATAAAAGAATAAGTAGGAATGATGCTCTATATTGGATGATTTTTTTAATTGATTGTGTTGACTCAACATGTGGGACTAGTTTGAGACGTTAGACCCAATGGTGGTTATTTTCAGCTCAATTTTTTTTATCTAGGATGCCCATGGGAGATCTTGTAATTTTATTCCAGAACTATGTGACATATAGACTATTTTTTAATGTAATGTGTCTTTTTTATTTCCTTCTAGTTGGTTAATTAGTTTTGATATTTATTTTTCATTATTTTAATTGTTCTGATGACTAATTGTGAGTTATTTCTACATTTATTTCTACTCTGATATGAGGGTATAGTATCCCCATGGTATCACCAATAAACCTCACTTCTAGTCTACAAGATCCTACATATGGGCATATTCACAAGATTTCATGTGTAACTCTACTCTAGTTACTATAGAGTGAGTTTTTTTGGGTCATTAAAAGTGAAATCGTAGACTTATTTAATTTTTTCTTATATTTTGGATTTGGAAGAACAAAAAATGGTCAAAACATAGGATGGATGTTATGTTTATACATTGTTGAAACTAGCATTAGATGAAGATCATGTTTTTAAGCAGTTCTGATTGAAGATTCCTCTTTTTGATGATTCACCTCATATAGTTATTGTTGAGAAGGATGTTTCATAATTATGATTTACTATTTTTTCAACTTTTCCTAAGGCATAATGAGAGTGGGTATCCCTTCATCATATCTCACATGTAGGTTTACATGAAATTTCAATTCTTACATGTCATTCTAACACTAATTTTGGAAAATAAATTTTTTTTATTTATTTAATGTATTAGAAATAACATATTTCATGTTTTCCAGATTAATATATTCATGGAATTCTAAAAAACCAGTCCAAATGGGTATATGTTTCTCAATAAAAAAACATTCAATGAAAATTCATTTATATATCCACATTGATGTAACCATAATCCTTAAGGGCGTAGTTTGGTATACAGATTCATAGTGAGGATCAGCACACTGGAGTGGGTATGTGGGCTTATGAGTTTCCAATTTGTACCTAAGACACAAATGTGAATATTTTCCCTAAAATTGTTGGATATTGACTATAGGATAGGATATAAGGAATATTGATATTGAAATGTGACTATGGATATTGGTGAGTCGAGTGTTATAAGTTGGTAGTAGGGAGAAATCCTATTATTTTCTAAGATGAGTTTAGATATACATGATTATCCTAGTAGGGATTATATAATCTAGTGAGTGCCTTCAGCAATGTCAATAAGGTTTTGACGCATCATGATATATAAATGAATCATGGGTGGGGTGTACTCATATATCTAGTTAGGCATGGGGATGACTTAGGAATTATAAATGTAAAACCTTGATAGATATTTTATTGTCATAGTTTTTACATAAACAAGTGTCATGGTCAGTAGATTAATTAGAATAGATAACTTAGAATTTATGAGATGTGACTCTATATAGTTTAAGGATGGTTCTGTAGCATGGGGCCGCTACACACATTCCTATTTTAATATGAGATATAACCCTCAACTTGGGATATTGAGAAGCATTGTAAGTGTGGTTTATTCAATACTATCATCTCCTGGGAATGAGAGAGTGATCATCCACCAAATATATGAGGTATGTGGGATGGCATAGCCTATTTTTGGCCTTATATGGTGATATTAGTGATTTTATTATATGTAATATACCTTGAATGACTAATGGGGATTGTCTATGGATGGATTTTGGGGATATCTTTGGAATAAGAAGATTGGTAGTTACAGTTCATGTGACTCCTGGGGGTGAGGTCATAATGACTGATATAATTTAATGATGGTTTCATATGACACATTCCTACGTTGTGTTTTATTTCATCTTGGGAAGTTCATGTTCTGTTCATTAGGAATCACTTGGTGATAGGACTATAATGCCTCAGACTTCCACACCTGGATATAGTTCTAAAAACATACACTTTAAAAATATATTTGATACTAAATATGACATCTTGTAACTATAACAAACCATATTTATGTGTTTAATATCAAGGATTTACCATTCATTATTTTCCATGATACTTTAAGTCTATTGTTTTAAGGAATTATGAAAATCGATGAAAGAAATAGGAAATACTATCAGATAGAGTAAATTCTATTCAAAAAAATAGTTTCTTATGTTTAAACCCATATTTCATCCATGATATGTTTTTTCCATTCAAGATTTGTGACAAAAACAAATTTATTGGACTTGATATAGATACTACACATCCTTAGGGACTTTGAAATACATTTAAAAACATGGGATGAGAAAAACATAGAGTATTAATGATATTAATGGAAAAAATCATTTGGTCTTTGAAAAACATGGAAACAATTCAAAAGTTCTTTCCTTTAAACAATTACATTTTATCTTTCATAAAACAGACATTGAAATATGAAAAATCAACTTCATTGATCAAATAGTTTCATAGAACAATCTTATAAACAATCATAAATCATGAATATTGCATGGAAATGCCAAATTAGTAAAATATGTAATGGAATGAAATGACCAGTTAATTTAAACATAAAATATTAATGGAATAACTTAAATATATAATTACAACAAAAAATAATTACAAAATACTTTTCCAATTTAATTCAAAAATAAACTTGTAACGGAGTAACTTGCCCAATTAATTCCAACATAATATCTATTTATGAACAAATCATTACCCAATGAATTATAAGTCTATATTAGACCCACCCCTTGTAATATACGATTTTCCAAAATTTTATCACGAAAAAAACATATAATAATTCATTTCCATGAAAAAAATCACTAAAATATTCATTTTCAACCACAAGAAAAGGAACTTATAGTTTTCACATAAAGATAAGGGGACATATATTTTCCATTTGAAAATCTCTAAAAATATAAACATTCATAAAATGATGAGAAAAAGAAACATCATCAAGAAATCCTTGAAATATACAAAGGAATCTTAAGAATAAATTACATATATAACTGTGGGAGAATATGATCAAATGGTAAATGTTAAAAAAACATAATTCTCTAATATTTCGAATGATTTAAAAAATGAACCTTGAAAAAATGTTATAGATCTTCATTTTTAAACCCCTGTGAAGAAAAAAATATTTTTTTAAAAATGAATTTAATCATCACTTTTCAGTATAAAAAAGAAAATTGTTCAATTAATTTAAAAATCCTAGATATGGAGGAAAAAGTGATGGATAAAATCATTAAAACAATTAAAATAAGGTTTCTAAAGAAAAATATCTTACCTCAGACTTCCACTTAGTTAGATTTTCTCTAACATCCATATATAACAAATTTGTACTTAGTATTCACCTATATAAAATATATATATTTTACTCGATTCTATTATATTATAATTTGTTATTGTCTATTTATTAATAATTTTTTAATAAAAATCAATATTTAAATGTCTTGATTCCCGTGCATGTTTTGAATCAGTGACTTCAATACTAACACCGTGGTCATGGTTTTATCATATCTAGAAATTTCATGAATAATTATATCATGTTTTGATATAGTTCTAAATTTAAATGGTCAGTTAAAGGAACATATGTTAACAGTTTTCATGGAATGCATAAAAATTAACTTTTTCTGGGATTATTGGATTAATAAAATAACTGAATTTATAAGAAAATATAATATTGAATATTTCCACTATAAATTTCTGAAAAAAATATTAAATTCAAAATTGTTAAATAATAGTATAAGTATTTTTTATCTCTTATTCTTTTAGGAGTGAAACATTATGACAATGTTCATATAGGTAATAAAACTACCAATAACAAGAATATGCTATAACGGTTGAATTAGTAAGATCATGTTACTATATAATAATAATAAAAAATTAAATAAAAAATTAATAGTTTTAAAAAATGTTTTTAAAATGATAAATAGAATTAAATAAGAGGTATATGAAGAATATATTTGAAGGAGAATGGTCAGAAATTATTACTTCAAAAGTTTCTTAGTATGATCATTTTTTGAAGTTAGATTTTATGATGACCACATATTATAAATGTTATTTTTATAATAGAAAACATCCCTTCTAGTAGAATTAATAAATTAATAAATATCATATTTATTTATTAATTACATTTTTATAACAATCCATGTTAAGAAGTGATGGAAAATTAAATATGTCATTCGTGGAGGCTGTAGTATATTTATACACACAAGTAACATTTTAATTTTATTATGAGTGGAAGGGAAGTAATCTAGATGATTTTTTAACTTTACATAACCATATATATAATAAATATCATATTTAGTCATTAAATACATCTTTTATTACCATACATGCATGGTGGTATTGAAAATTGAAATATGTGGTTTTATGGATAATGTAGAATGTGCGTACACATGAGAAATGTCTTCTTTTTTCCAACAGATTTAAAAAATATATGAGGTTTGTTCCATAAACATCACAACATTTTTTTATAACAATAATACTAATTTCATTATATTATTAATAGTTCAAAACAATTTGGAGGAGTTTATCGAAGAATGAAACGTGAAATAATTTAGTGAAAACAATTACCTATTTATTGGGTATCCACCTTTAAATGTCTCATTAATATATCTTGGGTTGGTATTTAGATGTTACTAGGAACCCTATGTCAAGAATAAGGGTTATGAAAAATATAAAGTCAGGTATTGGTCTATATTAATTTCTCAATGTTTGTGTATATGTGATAAGTGGAGGAGTCCATTTATAAGTGAGAGGTGTGGGGTCCTTTGAATATCCACAATAATAAAATAATATAATGGAATTTTAAAGGGAATGTGGACCCTAATGGAAAAAAAAAATTAAATATAGGATAATTTATTATTCAATTCCACACACCCAAAATAATTATAAAATTATTAGTGAATATGGATACCTTTCCCTTAAATTAACTCCCCTATTTATCCATTTTAACCTATACCATGGAGACAAACTTATACTATGGTAACAAAATTTTACATGAAAAATGAAATTTATGTATTAAATAATTTAATTATATTGATTAAAAATATGGTTTCCATTTTAAAAAATTAAATTTTTATATTTGGTAAAAATTACATCAAATATAAGTACGGAAAAGGTAAAGAAAAAATGTTTTTTAGAAAAAATGTTTTTTAGAAAAAATGACCTTTTTAGCACAAAACTGATTTTACACCAAAATCATGTGTAGATTCATTCCTCATACAATTTTTTGGTTTATGAATAAAAATTGAGTAATGAGCCTTTAAAACTAATTTAAAATATAATATAACATTATAATTATAGAATTGATGAAAAGTAAAAAATTTATTTCTTTTATTATAATAAAATATTAATCAGGTTCCAAAAAAGCCATTAATGGGTTTCAAAATTCAAATAATAGTTTTAAATGTTTTATTTTACTCCTTAAATATATATTTTTTCACTTAATTGAGATATTTTTAATTCATTATTATTTTATAAAGATTTTATAACGGATATAGTGTTTGTAAAAATGGTTTATTCACTATTAACATAAAAAACAACTATTTTATAAAAATTAAAAAATTTCAGTCTAAGATAATTATTTTTTGATGAACAAATGAATTAATTTAATTGTATCATATTAAAATTATAAAATTTATAAATTCATATTCTAAATAAAACGTATATTATATAAAATAAAAAAATTGAAAAAAATAGGTTATCCATGAATAATTAAATTATTATTATTTATAGTTTCATAATTATTTGCTAGGTTTTATTAATTTATTATCCCTTTAATTTAATTAATGTATTATATCATAATATTAAACACATTTTAATAATTTTAGAACATTTTCTTAAAATAAGTCTTTTTATTATCATTTTATTTACTCAAGATTTTAATCTTATTATTAATTTCATTATGTTGCTTCACTTTGTATAGTAATAATTTATTAATATTTTACATTAATTGTAAAAAACTAGATTTCATTTTATTTTATTATAGTATTTTTTGTGATAAAATCTATTCATTGGTTGTTTTATTTAAACTAAAACACAAAATAAAATCTTGTGGTGTTACATTAAATATCCCTTAAACAAATTACACCCTCACAATTTTAATTAACATACAATAGTGAAAATAGATCAGGGTATCCAAAATTTTGTAATAACTCGAGATATAATTTACACTGAGATAAAAACTATATTATCTTAGGTAAGTCTATGAAACTCATATTTTACCCTTATAATATAAATATCATATACACTAAATTTCTCCCCAATCAATGGAGACAAATTCCCGTAAAGATTAGGTATTAAGACACATATAATGGAAAAAATTTCTATTAGGTGTTCATAGTCATCATTTCACAAATAAAATTTTCATAGGTTGATTCGAAATATGAAATGTGACTTCCTTACCAAGAAAATTGACATGGGCTCCATGTTGAGAGATCTAATCTATACACAAAATCATATCAAATTTTACTAATGGGAGAATATTACAATTAATGGATGCGTATTCCCAAAAGATTATATTATAAAGGGATTATAATCATTGGAAAAAATCATCATAACAGTCAGATATTTAAATAATATTTTCTAATCAAATCATTAGTGTGTAGATTTTAGATCCATATAAATCATTCCAAATACAATGTAGTGGGTAGAACAAGAATCAAATATGAACTTTATAGTTCTTGAGTGAATGATGAGTATAGCTTTAACTACTCAATTTTCATGAAACACTAAAAGTTTTATTTCATAAACTTACCCTTGACACATGGGATTAGGGTTTTTGATGTTGATTATCATCATTGTCCCTTGGTTTGGTACAATTCTTTTAATAATATCTTCACTCTTTATAATTTAAGCATTTGTGTGTGGTTTGAACCTTTGGCTAAGATTTTCATACTTAATTTTAATTAGTTGGCCTCTTGATATATCCAACTAATTCATGTTCATGACAAACCTATCTCCCACACATGAAGAATTTACATTTCCATGGAGATAGTTTCCACCAAGATTCTTCCTACAATTTTTACATGTAATATTATGGAGTTTGTTTTCTCTATGTGTTGTATCATTTGAACTGCCATTAAAATCTATTTCTATATTTTTAGATGTCTTTATTATATTGAAATGGTTCAATTTTGTATTCATAACTCCATATATTTGGTTAGTAATAACTATAATATTTTTGAATCCATCTCCCATGTAATTATGTTTCTCATGAAGATATTCAATGAATTTTCCATCACATTAATTTTTAATGCAATTCCCCACATCTCCAACCATATTCTAAAAAAATAAATATCAATATGGGAATTATAAAATAATTATATTAAGTTATTAATCAAAATGAAAATCACTTCAAATATGAATTATTTTTGAACACTTTCATTTCAACACATGATTCATTAATTTTAACTATGAAATTAAAATTACCTTTCAGTTTGACTAATACTTCATTAAGTAATAACCATTAATCGCAAAAATAATCAGCCTAAAATTATAATAATCATTCATACCTCATTATGAAAAAAAAAACCTTTATTCAATAAATGATACATAACATTTACCTTAATGAACATTATTTCATAGAAATAAACATATACATTAATCATATATACCTCTAAAAGATATTTATTTTTCATAAAATATCGTTAATTACCTTATCACCAAATCACTTTTAAATCCGTAATTTTATATGTACTTCTCAATATATATTGTCAAAATTTATTATCCCATTATCCCAATTAAACATAATTACTTAAACAATAAATAAAATATCAACTCAAATATGTATTTATACCTCAATCATGTGTTCTTATTTAAACCCAATAAACACTTCCAAAAATCCCATTAGTCACCAAAAAACACAACAACATAAGTCCTTAATAGGGGTGCCTATTCTTTTGAGCATATAATCAACCATAAAATTATCAACATGTGATGGTATCCATATCTTTTAAATTATTTACATTTGATTACTTCTAAACCTATAATTTTATCTATAAACTTATCTAATAACAACTGAGATTCCCCAAACCCATATACCTAGATCCAGTATGAAATAAATTTTCATTACTTACTGACTTTGACAGTGACTATAACTGAATGTTACATAAACAACCCAACATTATGATTTTAATATCAATTATTGGACTTTCTATCATTTCTTGAATCTTCTTGGTTTATAGTTTAAAGGAATTATAAAACTACATATATTACTTAGGGAACACACTCTAATAGTTAATATTATTTTTAATAAAAGGAGGTTTTTATTTTTAAACTCTATTTTCCTCTATGATACTTTTTCTCATTCAATATTACACACCAAAAATAAATAATTGACCTTATAATATTTCATACACATCCTTAAGCTCTATAAAAAATTCTGAAATCATGGTATGAGAAACAAAATCTCAGTTAGGGTTGAAATTAGAAAAAAATTATTAAGCATTTTAAATAATTGATTTACTTTGAAATATTTTTTCTTCTAAAAAAATAGATTTCATATTTTGAAAAATATGCCTTAAAATAAGAAAAACAACTTCATTGATCAACATGTTTCATAAAAAATTCTTCTAAATAATTGTATATCCTGAAGGTAAATTAGAAACACAATATTATTTAAATGTGAAATAGAATAAAATAACTGGTTAATTTGAACATAAACTCATAATTGAAAAAATTAAAAAGTTAATTCCAAAATAAACCCATAATGGAAGAGAATTATTATTTAATTAAAAAATAAACTCATAATAGAATAACTAACCAAGTTAATTTCAGCATAACATCTCTTAGAGAATAAATAACTAACCAATGAATTGGTGGTCTATATTAGACCCACTCAACGTTATATAAAATTTCCAAGAACCATAATATAAAAAAACACACATAAAAGTTTTAATTTCCATTATGGAACAAATAAATATATTTATTTGAACCAATAAGAACACAAACATTTAGTTTTCAAATAAAAAAATTGATAAATAATATTTTATATTAAAGTTCACTAAATATACTAAAAATTAATAGAACAATATGAAAAGGATATTATTTGGAAAATATGGGAAAAATAATAAAATATTAATAATTAAAAATAGGCATTGTTTTTGGAAAAAGATATTAATTTGTAATTATAAAAAAACACTCTTTTCCCTACATTTTCAAGATATTCCAAAGTGACAAGTAAAAAATACATTAAAAGGATTCCTTATAAAAAATTAAGGAAATTATAAAATAGTTGAAAATGAATTAAATTTCTCATTTTGGGTATAAAAAGTAAATATATAGAAACTATCAAAAAAATGGATATATAGGGAAAATTGTTTGAGGAGAAACATCATAACATTTAAAATAATGTATTTAAACATGCACCCTTTAGCACGGACAACCACTTAGTTGTATTAACTATATAATCCATATATAATAAATTTATATTTAATAAAAAACTTTACTAGAAACATATTTAAATTTTTATTACTTTATTCCCTTATCATATAATGTTTTACCCATTTATTAATAAATCTTTGTTAAATAGTAATATTTAAAAGTAAAGTTTCCCATGCATGTTTTAATTTGATGATTCATGTCCTTAAATAAGGTGATGGTCTAATCATTTCCATAATGTTTATGACTATGTTGAGATTTTTCTGTTATATATATAATGTTCCATAATCCCACTATTGAACTTATGTTAACGGTTCTCATGGAATTATTAAAAATTCCCATTTTATATGTTTATTTGATTAAAAAATGAATTAAATTTATAGGTAAATAGGATATTGAGTTTTACCACTCAATAATTATTTAAATATATTATGTTTAAATTCATTACGTGATATTATTAGTATTTAATTTTTCTTATTCATTCATGAGGGAACCATTATAGAAATGTTTATCTAAGCCGTAAAACCAACCAAGAAAAGAACATGTTATAATAGTTCAATGAGTAAATACATATTGTTTTATGACTATAATATTATTATTATAGAAGATTAATGGTCACAAAAATTGTTTTTAAAGTGATAAATAAAATCAACTAAGTATTATATTAATATGAAATTTAAAATACAATGATAATAATTTGTTTCTTTCAATGTTTCTTGGTATGATCTTTTTAAGCTGTTAAATTT
Organism: Viscum album; assembly: GCA_963277665.1. NCBI lineage: Eukaryota > Viridiplantae > Streptophyta > Magnoliopsida > Santalales > Viscaceae > Viscum > Viscum album. The sequence continues at coordinate 1,834,732,747 of OY728151.1, forward strand.
TACGATTTCCTTTTATTAATAATGTTGTTACTATAAGGAAAACATTACATTTCAAGAACCTTAATCATGTTTTATAAAGAATATTTACTTATTATATCAATTTTTATAACCACATATGTATAGAGGTGATGGGAAATAAACTATGTCATTCATGGATGTCACATATGTGTCTTCATTTTTATGTATGTTTTCTATTTATTTTGACCCTATGTTTATTCCTTGGGATTACATTGAGTTTATTGAGGGAAATGGAAAATTGTTCTTCAATAGAGGGTGGTTCATGGATTTCCCATGGTTAAGGGAAACAATATACCTTTCCTATTCCAAAGTGTCATTTTTAGAAGAGACCAATAACACGGTACTTGAACTGTTTTTAGGACATGTGGACTAACTCTCCAGCTTGCTCCTCTTATACATTGAGGGGTACACGGTTGTTGTATAGTTTTCTAAACAATGAGGGAAAATTGTGACCCTATCTTGGTCATTAAAAATTAGGAATATCCTAAACTACCCCATTTTAATTTAACTCCAAATCACCCATTTACTCCCACACTCAAGATTTCATCCCTAGGTACACCATTCCCCTTCCACCTTCCTCCATTTTATTAAATGTGTTCTATGATTTATATATATAGTGAAAAAGGTTTTTTTAAGGGTTTTAATATGTTCATGAATTGAATGTATTTTTTTCTAAAATAAATTAGGTTTATTTCAATTTTAAACCCTTTTTGTGAAGTTCAAATGTCTATTAAAAATTTTGCAACAATTTTAATCAATTATAAAATTGGTGTATAAAAAGATTTAGAATGGTTTGGTTGTGTGTTGGATTACAAAGTGGTTTTGGTTATGAATTTATTGATTTATCAAGAATTTTTATATTGTTTGATTTATGTATATGGGAAAGTGATGTTATATGTGGCATGTGGAATGAAAATTGAGCACAAATAGAATCTTGGGTAAATAGGTGGACAAACTAGGACTATTATGCTAGTTGACTCAGAACAAGTTCCTCATAGTTTCATCTAACAGGATTGATGATACAACAATAACTAAATAATAATGATTATTGGAGTCCTATAGTCCCATGGGGTTTCCCCTCCTAGTGGCCCATGCATGATAATTTTGTTTCTAATGGTTTCTAAAAAACATTTCACTCAATACATGTTCCCAGTATCTCATTTCTAGCTAGTTCCTAGAGGGTTTCTTCATGACTTAGGTATCTATTGTAATATTGTAATTACTGTCTACATCTGGTATACATTTTCAGTTATTCAAAAATAAATCATGTTTTCCTTCAAAATGATATCCATAAAAATATTTCTATATTTTGATTTATAAAAATTTCATATTTATACATCTTATAATGTTTATAGCATGGAAAATTTTTATTGGGTGGCATCCAACTGGGCTTTGGTTTATACCTTACTTACACATTTGGGATTAAGTAGACTTGGTTTTGTATGATATTTTTAAGGCTAAGATGTATGAAGATGCTTTTTTAGGACGTTAGTGGTCTTCCCTTTTAGGTGTTGTGTAGATGGCTTGAGTGGGATGTTCCTCTGGATGCGTGGTGGATTTTTTGGATAGTTTAGTAGTTCCCCAATTTTGTAGCCCATTTGGGTTTTTTTTCATTTTGTAAACATCAAATCTGATCCTTGTTATTATATGTTTGGTTGTGATTAATTAGTTTCCATTTATTTGTTTTATTCATATTTTTATGATTATTTACAAGGTTCAAATCGTTCCCAAGATGTATAATTGATACTCAGGAACATCTTGCCGCCCCGTGGTGATGGAGAATTCCCTAAGGGCTATTCCTTGAGTTCAGTTGGCTGTCATATTATATAGAAATATTGCTTGGTTAATATCAAAATGGTATCATAGAGTTTCACTCTCTATTATGTTATGATATTTGGAATGTTTTTGGGAAGACATGAGCTATGAAAATAGGGGATTGAGGTTCTAGATTGCGAGTAGGGTGCCAAACCAACACACATCGCATAGGGACTCAGGTCACCAGGGGATGTTGGGATTCAATTTTTATTCTCCCCAAAGTGATATATATAGTTTGAATACTGCAAATAGACACTATCTGGGGGTGTATTTGTTTTTTTGGGATTCTAATTGTGTTGTATTTTGTTATGTTTTGAATTATGAAAGCATTTCAAATTTTATGTCATTTCTGTAAAAACTTTAGAATGGATGTGATCATTTATTTTATTATGGTTATTAATTTTTATAGAATTATTCCTACCTAGATAATTCTTGTAAATATGTGGGAAGATTCTAGGGAGATTTCTCTCACACCAAAATATCATTAATTAGTATAAGCTGTGGTTCGGGCTATTCAGGCCTTGGGATTGGGAGCATGTCCTTCTCTTGATCTGATTAAAGAAAATAAATCAGGACCTATGGATGAAAAATCTCATAAGTTCCTAAAGAATAGGCCTCCTTATTTATGAGGTATCATTTAACATCAAGAATTATAGGACTGGATTTAGAAGATAGAGAGTATGTTCGAATTCATTGACACTCTTGTGGATGTTAGGGAGAAATGTGATTTGTTATTGCAAGAAGGTCCCAATCAGAGGTGGTGGTAGTCGGTGATCCAAACTATAAAGCATGATAAGATGAAATAGAAATAATTAAAGGTTGTTTTAAATGAATAATATTTTCCAATGGTCTTGGAATATTCTATATCCCGGGAGTTTATGGATCTTGTTTAAGGGGACAAGTCCATGATGGAGTATGCCAAACATTTTTGCTAAGTGATTTCGGTATGGATAAGAAATTATTTCAAATGAAAATATAAAGTATTGGAGTATTGAGAGGGGGTTTCACCTAGAGATATATTCTTAGTCCTTTTTGTTTAAGCTAAATATGTAACACCGAAATATTTTTTGAATTATTTTTTTCGAATTAATTTAATCTTTTTTCAAGAAACACTGAAAAGAGTTTATCTTATATTAAAGAACTATGTTTGTATTATGTGCACTACATGAAACATAAATTCTAGCTTGATCTACACAGAACACCAAGGGTATCAAGTGTTACATGCAACAATGGCTTCCCATCATGGCATGTGTAACACGCATGACCAAGGTTTAGAAAACTATAATACAAAATTAAAATATGATTATTTAATATAATAATTTTTAAAAAATCAATTAAATTAGATTTTATGAATATTATTAACTAACTTGTTTAAACAAGTGATTTTAAAGAAATATTAAATGAATTAATTAGTAATAAATTATTTATAAATAAAAATTTGAACCAAATTGAATATAAATGGTGTGTTTTAAATGAAAAATATTATTATGTTCACAAAGATACTTTAATCCAAATAAATTAAAGTAATTAGTAAGTAATTTTAATGTAATATATATATATATTATATATATATCCACAAAAATATTTTTTTATATTTATCCAATATATTTTATAATAATAAGATAATAATAAAACAAATTTAACACATAAACCCCAATATTTTTATAAAAAATGTTTTACCACCTTTTAATGGAGAACCCAGAAAAATATAATTTTGGAACTTTTATATATTTAATATGTCAAAATAAACCTAATATTTATATGTGAAACATAAGTATTATGTTTTGATAATTTTTTTCTATATTCTTTCTGGTTTCATTTTTTATTGAATTGTAAAAAATACTGGATTTTAACTCAAAACTACTTTTTCATTTAATTTATTTATAAGGATAAAATATATTTTAAATTGTTTTAAAATATTAATTATATATTATATTATTAAATAAATCTAATTTATTTCTTTGGAATCAATTTCATTTTAAAATTTACTATAGAAACATAACTAACGTTTCAAAGTTTTTACATTAAAAACCTGCATTGTCGACCCAAATGCAGGATTAAATTTATATTAATTTCTACCTATTCTATGTATGGAATTTTTAAAAAATGGTTTCCATATTTTTAATTATAAAAATTTATAATTTATAATATGGTCAAAATATTTTTTACCAAAAATATTAGTGATGTAATTAAAATTAATTACAACGTTTTTGGTTAAATTAAGCATAACTAAGGACTAAGCCTTAAATTTAAGTCCCAAAACAACCTATACACTTTTCATAAATCCATGTTATAGACATATTTAGACCATATACCACCTTTTATCTATGTTTAACAATTATTTAACAACTTTAAATAAAAAAAATTGGTGGGGTTCCCTTCTTTTAAAATATTACAAGAGTTCCACTCCACCTCCATTATAAAAGGCCTCCTCTCCTCCCACTTCCTCACACATCTCATGCCAAATTTTCTAAAAAACTACCAAAATTTCTCCACAACTTCCCTCCCTTTGAACTGTAAACCTCCCTTTGGTATGAAATAAATCCAAGTAATCATTTTGGAATAAACTTAAAGGAGTTACCCAATTAAGAGGTAACACCCTCCCTAAAACTCCTTTCTATTATTTTTTTCTTTACTACCTAAAATAATATTATTACATGCTTGTATAAAAAAACTAGTATACTATATATACTAGGATATTTTTATAATGAGTATTCTACATTCACTGATATGCACTTCCATCTAATGGGTAATGAACATACTATTTACGTGTTTAGCGGACTACGACCTCACTAAACAATGATTCTTCAAGTTTCCTTTACCAAATCTCATAGTGGAAATTATAATGGAAAATATGTTTATATATGTTATATATTAAATTTATTATGTATTAATTCTTCTATAATTATTTAAAAACACATGTCATTATACTTTTCATTTTGTGTTAATATTATAATTTCGATTGAGGAAGTGTGGACTACCACCCCATCAATGTGACGTGATTCATTCGTACACTAAATGGAATGTATTAAGGATCAATTTAGTGAATATATATGATATATATGATATAATAAAGTTAGTTTAATAATTATATATATATATATTCAAATATTTTGTTTACTTTCTTTCTTTCAATATGACAATTAAATAGAAAAAGTGTTCAATCGTATATACAATTTACGTCTCCATGAACAGTGTATTCCATTTGATACATTTATATTATATTGGTTGTTATAATACACATATACTTAATATAAATTATATTTAAATAATGTTTTACATTCTTGAATTCATGATATAAATATAAGGACCAACGTTATGACTAATTAAGACACATGTGAAAAACAAAGTGGATATTACCCAAAGTGAAAACATAACATAACATTGATAACAAGTGGGTAATATAAAGACATAATCAAATAATATATGGTATTATATATAATAATTTGGTTATATGATATATTTATAAAAAATTATATCATTTATACAGGAGTTTTGTATGAGTACGAAGAGTGTCATGACATAAGGTAATGGGATTTCATATCACTTTTTATTTCCATGAGATACGTGCTTTATTCACCACACATTCCTTTTGAGTGGTGTGTATACTACCCTTGGATGTATTAATTATTATTATACATAAATTTATGGGTATTTACATATCAATTTGATTAATGTTATTAAGTTATATGTATGTATCAATAGTTTCCAAATTGGTAAAAAAAATTGTCTCAATTTGTGTTCTTTTGGACAGATGTCAAGTTATGCACCTATTTTTTCAATAGGTTTATATACTAACTTTAAAATATTATATCATTAATTTCATTACTTTCTTGATATTTTTAGCTTTATGAAATTTCATTTTCATACATGTAGAGTATGATCTCATGATACCATGTGATAAGAATTTACTGAAACAATCTCACCATTTATCAAGATTATTTATGATCACATTTTCAGTAATGAAATATTATGATCTATCTCTCAATAGAACTCATTAGTTTCATTCCCCTATATTTATTCAAGATATATCCATGTATTACTATAATTTGTTCTACACTTTAGTACTTAATAAAATTCTTAAAAAAAATTAAAGAAAATATTATTGTATCTCTCTCTAGGGACAAAGATCCATTTTTCATTCAAAAACCATGATTTCAAAAATGTTTTTAAATGATCCTTGATGTCCATTTGGAATGTAAACGTATTAAAAAAAGTTTTATTTTTTTATGAATTCCTTTAAAACATTTCAAATATATTTTCAAACAAAATATTTTTCAAGAATGTTTTGTGTTTAATAAATGTATTAAATGTTTTCAAGATTTCTTTATAAGTTTTCATTGAAAAATGTTTCAAAAATAATTTAAAAGCTCTATTTATAAGTTTTCTATTTTATATTCATGTAAATGGTTTTCAAAAGGTTTTATGTTTTTTTAATATGAAATGATATTGTCATTATGAAATGTTTTCAAAAGATATTTCAAAATTATTTTACATCTAAGATGACATCTATTGATGTTACTTATTAATTTATAGTAAATTATCTAAAGGTTCCATTCATATGTTTTAAATGAATAGATTATGCCTAATTTTATGATTTTTATGAAACTTGTTTATCTTCCAAGAGTAATATACTTGTGAAACCTACTTATTTTCATGGGATATACTTTTATGAAGTGATTACAAAACCAATATATTTTCTTAGTTTATGATTTGATGAAATGTTAATGATTCCCATTTCATTTCATGGTTTATAATTTCATGCTTATAAAACCTATTTTCTTTTTAAGGGTCATGATTTGATGAATGTTTTGTTTTGTAGCACATGGATGAATGGGGTTATTATGAGATGGGTGGGACCTCTATCTCCCTACAATTCATTAGGTAAAGATGGATGACTCATGAGGGTAAATGTTTTGTGTAAACCTATTTACTTGTTCAAAATCTTATGCATGGACCTCCTTGTATATCCATATGTTTATTCATAAAACTGATTACATTTTTTAAATGTTATGAGTGAACCTTATTATGTCTTAACAAAGTTTTTCATGGACATGCTTCCATTTCCATAAGATTATGCGTGAACATAATTACATGGTCCCAATGTTATCCATGTACCTGATTACGTGTTCAAAATATTATTCATAGACCTAGTTTCATGTCCATAAGGTTAAGTGTGAACCTAATTACACATTCACAATCTTATGAATGGACCTGGTTGCATGTCTACAAGTTTATGATGGAGCCTAATTTCTGGTCTTTAACATAACGAGTAAACGTGTTCCAATTTATACATGTTCGCAACCTTATAAACAATTTGAATGCCAAAAATTCGATATATTATTCATATTTTATGCTTCTAGGACTTGTGACCTAATTTTATTATGATCCATGTCTTATGAACTACCAAGCATTATTATGATCTCTAATATGCAAGGTATGATCTTCAAATGTTATGTGAAAGTTTCATACCCATTGGTTCATGTTAACTTATATATTTCCTTTATTTACCTTTACTGAGCATTATATCTCACCATTTTCTTATTTCTACTTTCCCCAGGTTATGAAGAAAATTTTAAGGTATAAGTACTAAAATTTGATATGTTTATTAGATATTTTTAAGATAATTCAGTGGGATAGAATAAATTTTTCCATGTTTTCAAGGACGCTAAAATATTATTGTCCTCAGGTATGTATTTTTTAAATGTATTTGGTATTCCTCGAAAATGATGTAATATCCATATATGTTCATCACGGGTCAGTGTAGTAGGTATAAATAGAAATGGTTAGTCAACATTTGGAAACTAGGATGAGAAAATTTAAGTGAGATTATAGAGACCCAATGCTTGACATGCATGGACATTACATGAATTTTGTGGAATACATAATACATAACAAGAACTAACACTCAAGGACCGTAATAGTTTAGTGTCTTTGGAAACTCGGAACATAATCTTCTAATCGTGGTGAAAGATCTTCAACATCTCCCATAAAGATCTTCCCCTTTTGTTTTCTTACCAAAAACCTTTCTTTATATCCTGGGGAAAAAACATATAAAGAGTGAGCTCAAATGCTCAGTAAGGGTAAGCATGGAGAAAATAAAACAAGTCATATACATTTGAACTTAAAAACATGATCATAATGTTTAAACATCAAAATCTTGAGCAATGACATAAAACATGTAAGTACATAAGGCATAGATCATAAAGAAACATTAATCATTATAAAATAGCTTGGGAATAAAACATGTAATTATGGAAAACCATTAAGAACATGATATGATTTCCATAGTATCCAAGGCATTGCTCTCAAGACCATCTTAGTGGACAAAGTCCCTTTCTGAATCGAGTTCACTCCTTGTTCCAGTCCTGTATCACTCAACTGGATTAACATAACATTCCAGCCATGTCTATCTCATGAGATATAAATCTTTACCCAATGAATTGGAGGGAGATATTGGTCCCACCCATCTCATAATGAAATCATTCTTACATGTGCCACAACATAAACATAAATCATTCATCATAACCCAAAGAATAAAATGGGTTTCATAAACATCATCCCATGATAACATAATCCATATAAATCAAATGGATATCATTTCAACATAAGAAAATTGAAACCATGTAAATCATAGAGACATTATACTTGAAACATACACATATAAAACAATGTCATCAAAGATGGAAAATTGTTTTTGATAAATCACTTGAAATGAATTCTTGATGAAAATATCATTTCTTCTTCAAAATGATTTTCTTTTCACAAAATTCCATGCAATTTTAAAAGAAAGAGATTTTTTTGAAAATAGTAATAAAATATTGTAGAGTAAGCTTTATAAAAATAAGGCGTTATGAAAGAGTAAAAATCCGTTTATGCTGTATAAGTTAAAAAAACATTCTCCTCATACTTTTGTCGGAAAAGTCAAAAAAGTTCCTCATTTGGTAAACAAAAGAAAGATTCCATCCATAACATGTGTTAAAAGTCAAAATTGGGTAAAAAGGACATTAATCATACATGAAAACATTTTTAGAAAACATGGAAATGGATGATAACAATAACCACAGAAAGTACTTACGAATAACAATCTCAGATAAGAATGAGATTGGAATAGTTATCCCTTACCTTAGGTTTGATATGGATCATACATATATAAACCTCCTGTATAATGATTTAAATAATGTCATTGACTTATTACCGAATTATATTAATTGTTATGATATCATATATGGTTCACTTATGACTTTATATTACCCGTTCATTGTAAATTTCACGTTAAAGCAGCGTTTTGGATAAAATCGTTTTATTTATCGTATGTGTTTGGGCTTCTTGTTCTTGATATTATTATTATTTATATCATGATTTACTTAGAAAATTTAAATCATGATTTATATATCATATATATTCAGTATATATATAATAGATAGATAAATGACAAGAAATACACCGTTCATGGAGACGGTATGCCGTACGTATGCATGAACGCTGTTTTCCTTTCCTTGTTTACTTGAATGAAAGTAAGTAGATGTCATATATATATATACACGTAAATCCAGTATCTTTATCATGTAATATATTTCATTATTATTCATTGTATATACTTTATAATCATTCTTGAATGGTCAACATGGAGAATGAATCTCATCGCGTCGTGGAGATGGCAATCTGTACGTACGCACGAGCGATGATATCTTTCCCATAATTGTTGAATTGAATTGGAGTCAATGATATAATATCTCATAATCATTATGATGTTATAATAACTATATATATTTATTCTTTACACCAATATACCCATCCAAGTAAGGTGGTGGTGGAAAAATAGATTACACCATGGCGTGGAGACGGTATTCCATATGTACGCACGCGCGGAGATTTTGTTTTCCGTAGGATGGATAGAAGGTGAAATGGGGTTGTTTAATATTTATAATAACATATAATTATATTATTGACACTGATTTTATTACTTTATAAAGATAAAACTAATGAAGAATAAGATTAATAATAAAGAAACATGAAAGAATCTGTAGAAGAGATTACCTCTTCTTCGACACACCTCTTTTAAGCTTCCTCTATAGGCATTGGAGTTGGTCTTTTGAAGAGACCAGAAACTCTATAATATTTCTAGGGAGGTTTAGAAGGGAAATTGGAAGGGTTTGGACGAGATTGAAAGCTCAAAATTGTGTAAAGAGAAGATGGAGGAGGTTCCCTTTTATAAGGGAGGAGAGGGGAACCTTAGGGAAAACATAAAATATTATTTTATAATAAAGTCATATTCGGTTTATAATAGCTCCAATTTGATTTATTTCGAATATAAAGTGGTTATGGGTCGAAATAATCTCAACCAATAGGGTTTAGACAAGTTAAGTTACTATTTTAACCTTATCATTTAGATTTAACTCTAAGTTAAATAATTTAACTTTTACCGCGTCTTTTTGTTTTCTTACACGATATGGTTAATAAACTTACTATAACAAGACAAATGAACCCCAAGGGGTTAATTATTAAAATATATAACCATATCTAAGTCATTGTGACTAACCTTATACTTTTAAGAATAGAATTAAAATTAATAATATAATATTTTTTAAAAAAAATATTTTATGTCAATTTTGACACAATTTGGTTAATTGATTTTTGTGAAAATCATAACAGCATGATTAGTTCGAAAAAAGTTAATTGAATCAATACTAACATGTAATATTAACCTAAAAAATTATTTTAATTTATAAAAAGTCTCAAATTTAATTTATTTGGGTATTTATAACATCAATTATTTTAATATTTCATTAATAAGGTAATTAATGCATCATCATTGTGTCATAAATAAATTAAATTATTTAACTTCTAAAAATTATAAATAAAATACCATTATGTATGAAATATTTTTATCTTTATAATAAATATTTATAGTCGAATTTATCTTATGTATAACCCAATATTAAAATTTTTTAGTTATTAAACTTTGATTTTAACTATTTTAACACTTCTTTAAATAAAATAATAATAAATGTCCTAATCTAATCCAGGTGGTCCTAAAGGGTAATATTTTATTCCTAAGGTTTTTTTGGTCGAATTACACTTATCCAATAAAATTAGGACATGTGTTAGGGTAATAAAGATATCATTTATACCCTTAATTACCATATTTACTTTTAACCGTGGAAAATAAAAGTAAAAAGTTACTATTCATCAAAAATTATTTTTATCTTATTGAACCCCATTTTACTCCTTCATATTAACTTTTTCTCTCAGATTTTTGAAATTCCACTTACAGAAGCGGTAAAATTATGTTTTATGTAAATTTGCAAATTCTCCTAGTAGGTGGGTAAAAGACGGTGAATAGTTCAATAAAATTTTTATATATCTAAAATTTTTATAAAAAGTCTCCAATGATTTACATTGAACTTATATGGGTATTATGTATCAGTTTTGACATAAAATAAATTTAAATAAAATATATAATTATTTAAATAAAAATTCGGTTTTTAAATAGTAACACAGTGTTTTCACTATTCATCAAAAATTGAAAGTTTTCAGAAAAATACCAAAAATTCACCCTAGGCTAATTTTGATATTCCAAATCCAAAAATGGAGTCCATTTCAAAAGATAAAATTTATAAAATTTCAAAAAAGTGGGTATTTCTATTTATAATGGCTGGTTTATATATTATTTTAATAACAAATCATTTTTTAGTGAAACTCGGTATTGCGTACAACACATGCTATTGAGGAAGGTCATGATTGCATGTAATGCAAGCCAAGTCATGGTTGGGTGTAGGGAAAGATTCCTTTGGTGTTGCGTATAACATACTCAAAATATAGTTCAGTTATACATTGATCAAAATCTATAATTGGGGTTGTGTAAAATTAATTTTATTCGAAAGAACTTGAAATTGTGTGCATCACTAGCCATGAATAGTGTTGCATATACTACAAGCTAATACGGTGTTGCACATAGCGCAAGATTATCTTGGTGAAGCATACAACAAAAGACATCAAAGAAATTAATAATAATATTTCTCATAAAATCTCAGGGTGTTACATTCTACCCCCTTAAAATGAATTTCACCCTCGAAATTCATTGGGGTTATAAATGGTTTACTACTTGAAGGTTTCTTTCATAGAAACCCACATCGTAAAAAGGAATACTAAAACTTCATTTTAAAAAGAAAAGTTGGAATCATAACGGTCAACCAATGTAACACAGTACTGGGTTTCCACATAGGACAACATAGGTGAAAATATGTATACGGAAGAGAAATCTAACCATCATATTTAGATGAAGAGTGGTAGAGAACATGGATACAAAAAATCCAACAACTATAAAGCCATAAATTTGTGATGATCTAAGGTACCATCTGATTCATCAGATATGAGGGCACTAGGACAACACTTTTGGTTTTCAAGATCATTTCCCTAATGTTGAAGAATTTTTGAATTAAAATAAATAATTACTTGATTTTGGTACAATATTACTGTTGTTTGTGCCTTGAACAATTTCCACTTCATCTCTTAAAGAAATGAAGTTGAATTTGTCTTCCATGAAGTGTTAGCAGATAATGCGATAGAATGATAGGTCATTCCATCTGTCTCAAACAAAAGGATAGAAAAAGTTATTGAATAGACATAAGTTCATCTATAGTGTGATTAATCGTATATGGTTCCTAAAATGGACTTATACTTCATATATCATACCAATTAATAAATTAAAACTAATTTCTACTAACCAGGGACTTCCTGTTGGCCAGTGGTAGGTGATAAAGGCTTGTCGCACTTCGGTTGTGGGTTTGATTTCCACAGCCTGGTCCAACGCAATGGGTTGTTGCCCGTCCTGCAAGTTGTCACTTTTTATAAAACTAAATTATTATAACACTACTGGAAAACTTCCCTATACCCATGGTTCAAAACCATGGGTATAGCCCCAGCAACCGTGGGTATAGGCTATACCCACGGTTTTGGGAACCGTGGGATGAAACGACGTCAGGATAAGGGGTCGGGCTATACCCACAGTTTGGAGAAACCGTGGGGATAGGATTTCCACAGCGTGGTAGATGCATGGCCACAATGGCAAAGTGTTGACCCCACGGTTCTCAATCCGTGGGGATTTAATTTTCAAAAAAAAAATCGGCCAGGGGGTTTCAAACTCGGGGCTCACCCAGTGCCTGGCATTGGTGCCCCACTGACATACCAACAAAACTATATGTTTTATTTGTTATATATAAATATATTTGCAAATATATATTAATCCAGTGTATTTAAATTCTAAAAAAGCATAAAGCAGGGATCGAACCTGCGTCTCACGCTATGGATCGTGGCCGAGCTCCGCCAACAAACCAACCGACCTGAAAGTTTTATTTTCTATATATAAATATATCTACCAATATATATTATATCCTGTGTATTTAAATTCAAAAAACGTGGAAACGGTGATTTTAATAGGCGACCTACAACATCCATGGAGAACGGTTTACCAACTGACCTACTGAATTCTTGAACTTGTATATTTATATTTACATAAATATATTAATCTAAACTGTGAATAAATGCCTCCCCGCAACATTTTTTTTGTGTACCACCTAATTTTCTTTCCCCTCCATAACACGGGAAAGATTTACCCAGGGTTTTGGTGAACCGTGGGTATAGGTCTTCAAAAAAAACCACAATACCTACGGTTTTCAAGAACTGTCGGTATAGGTCTTCTAAAAATACCCTATACCCACGGTTTTCTCCAAAATCGTGGGTATAGGTCTTAATAGAAAACTATAACCATGGTTGTTGGCATAACCGTGGGTATAGGTGGCCTATACCCACGATTTTGGAAAACCGTGGATATAGGGGTACCCGATACCCACGGATTTTTGGAAAACCGTGGGTATAGACCTATTTTCTAGTAGTGTAACATTCCTGCAATAGTATCAAAAAAAGTTCTTATCTTAAATAATACTATATTATGTCTAACTTAATTCATTATAATCTTTAGGCTTATCCAAAATACTTTGGTCCAAGCTCATTGTATAAAGAAAATGATTACTTGAAAGGTCACATAACAAGCATGTGAATACTATCATTTTCCACCATATATCATATGATATGTCTTGTTGGTCACATTCCAAACATGTGAATAACTTAATCATGTATTCTCTTGAAAAATGAATACCCATTGAACCATAGTGAAAACATGAATGCTATCAAAAGTTAATTCTTTCCACATACCAAAATCCCAAAATTTCTATATACTCAAACCATGATATCACATTGTCCTTATATCATTCAAGAGCTCATGAATACTATCAAAAATTTTATTTTCTCCTTATCTTGTCATTATGCACATATAATCTACTTCCCAAAAATATTTCAATCACTTTTCATGGTTACCGGTACCATAAAATTATAGAAAACCACAATATACTAATAAAAAAATATTCCAATATACCATAAAAGTACCTAAACAACATTATTCTTGAATACCAATACATAAACAATTCAATCCATCCTCTTCAATGATTGACATGCAATAAGTCCTTTCTTGATTTAGAAGTAACCTGTTAAGGCATGACATTGAGTTGGGTAATGCCCCTGTTCTCCATAAATAATACATTAAACTCCATAACAGTCTGTCACTCTATGACCCTTTTCTCCACACAGATAACATCTTCCACTCCATTTGAGGTATTTCTCAAGGTTATTCATCCCTCCTTTTTGATACGTATAAAGATTCATCTACCTTCCTCTATGTTCCTCTCTGTGAGAACTTGTATAAAAGTTTATCTTCCTCATATTTTATGACTTAGGAATACCACCAAAGTTCACCTTGTTCATCATATATCGTGATGACTGATTTGGAATAATCACAATATCTTTCTCTATAGGCATTACACGATTTTGTTGATCACAGTCACCAATTTGTCCATCGGAATCAACGTTAAATGAATTCCTTCTCGTTTCCTCCATTGGCTAAAACCAGAAACCATAGTGTAAGAAACATTTAAAATAACAAGGAACCACATAATCATTAAAATTCACATATGGGATGTCTAACTTATCACACATTCTTTAATTCATGATACCTTAGGTTCACCCTAGGTTATTAATGATTATAAACATAACTCTAGTACTGTAACCTATAGTTATACTAACCCTTAGGGACATCCCTAGACATACCTATGAAATATCTCTAGGGATCTCACTAAAGTTTTTGGATCCTAGTTTCCAAAGGTTAACTAAACCTTCCCTCTGATACCAATTGTAGAGACCCAATATTTGATGTACATGGACATTACATTAGTTTTGTTGAATACTTAATACATAAAAAGAACCAACACACAAGGACCGTAATAGTTTAGTGTCTTTGGAAACTCATAACATAATCTTCTCATCGTGGTGAAAGATATTAAACATCTCCCATAAAGATATTACCCTTTTGTTTTCTTACTTAACACCTTTCTTTATGTCCTGGGGAAAAGAAAACATATAAAGGGTGAGCTCAAATACTCAGTAAGGGTAAGCATGGAGAAAATAAAACAAATCATATACATTTTAACTTAAAAACATGAACATAATGTTTAAACATCAAAATCGTGAGCAATGACATAAAACATGGAAGTACGTATGGAATAGATCATAAAGAAACATCAATCATGATAAAATAGCATAGGAATAAAACATGTAATTGTGGAAACCCATTAATCACATGATATATTTTCCATAGTATCCATGGTATTGCTGCCAAGACCATCTTAGTGGACAATGTCCCTTTCTGAATTGAGTTCACTCCTCATTCCAGTCATGTATCACTGAACTGGATTAACTTATCATTCCATCCATGTCTATCTCATGAGATATAAATCACTACCCAATGCATTGGAGGTAGATATAGGTCCCACCCATCTCATAATTAAATCATTCTTATTTGTGCCACAACATAAACCTAAATCATTCATCATAACCCAAAGAAAAAAATGGGTTTCATAAATATCATCCCATCATAACATAATCCATATAAAACAAATGGATATCATTTCATAATAAGAAAATTGAAACCATGTAAATCATAGAGACATTATATATAAAACATGCACATATGAAATAATGCCATCTTAGATGGAAAATGGTTTTAATAAAACACTTGAAATGAATTCTTGAGGAAAGTATCCTTTCTTCTTCAAAATAATTTTCTTTCCACAAAATGCCATCCAATTTTAAAAGAATATGATTTTGTTGAAAATTTCCATGAAATCTTGTAGATTAAGCTTTATAAAAATAAGGGGTTTAGAAACCGTAAAAATCGTTTCATGCCGTCTAATTTAAAAAAACATTCTCCTCAAACTTTTGTCAGAAAAGTCAAAAAAGTTCCCTGTACGGTAATCAAAAGAAATATTCCTTCCATAACATGTGGTAAAAGTCAAAATTGGGTAAAAAAGAAATTAAATGTACATGAAAACATTTTTAAAAAACATGGAAATTGATGATAACAATAACCCCAGTAAATACTTACAAATAACAATCTCAGATAAGAATGAGATTGGAATAGTTATCACTTACCTTAGGTCCAATATGCTTCGTACGTATCCGAAACTCCTGTATAATGATTTAAATAATTTCATTGACTTATTATAGAATCATATTCATTGTTATGATGTCATATATGGTTCACTTACGACTTTATATTACCCGTTCTTTTGTAAATTCCACATTAAAGCAGCGTTTTGGGTAAAATCGTTTTATTTATCGTACGTGTTTGGACTGGTTGTTCTTGATAGTATTATTAATTTTATCATGAATCACTTACTTCCAAAATTTAAATCATGATTTATATATCATATATATTCAGTATATATATATATTAGATATATAAATGAAATGAAATACACCGTTCATGGATACGGTAGGCCGTACATACGCATGAATGCTGTTTTCCTTTCCTTGTTGACTTGAATGAAAGTAAATAGATGTCATATATATATATATATATATAAATAAAATAGCTTTATAATGTCATATATTTCATTATTATTCATTTTATATACTTTGTAATCATTCTCGAATGGTTAACATGGAGAATGAATCTCATCACGTCGTGGAGACGGTAATATGTACGTACACACGAGCGATGATATCGTTCCCATAATTACTGCATTGAATTGGAGTGGATGATATAATATCTAAAAATCATTATTATTTTATAATAACTATATATAGTTATTCTTTACACCATTATACCCATCCAATCAAAGTGGAGGTGGAAAAACAGATTACACCACGGCGTGGAGACGATATTCCGTACGTACGCACGCGCGGTGATTTCATTTTCTGTAGGATTGATAGAAGGTGAAATTGGGTTGTTTCATATTTATAATAACATATCAGTATATTATTGATACTTATGTTATTACTTTATAATGAAACAACCAAAAAAGAAGAAGTTTAAGAAGAAAGAAACATGAAAGAATAGGTAGAAGAGATTACCTCTTCTTCGACGCACCTCTTTTATGCTTCCTCTTAAGGCACTATAGTTGGTCTTTTGAGGAGAAAAGAACCTCTATAATGTTTCTAGGCATGTTTAGAATGTAAATGGGCAGGTTTTGGCCGAGCATGAAAGCTCAAAATTGTGTAAAGAGATGAGGGAGGAGGTGCCCTTTTATAAGGGAGGAGAGAGACACCTTAGGAAAAACATAAAATATAATTTTATAATAAAGTCATATTCATCTTATAATAGATCCAAATTGATTTATTTGGAATCTAAAGTGGGTATGGGTATAAATACTCTCAACCAATCAGTTTTAGACAAGTTTATGTTACAATTTTAACCTTATCATTTATATTTAACTCTAAGTTAAATAATTTTACTTTTACTGCGTCTTCTTGTTTTCTTACACTATATGGAAAATAAACTTACTATAACTAGCCAAAAGAACACCATGTGGTTCATTATTAATATATATAACCTTATCTAAGTCATTTGGCCGAACCGTAGATTTTTAGGAATAGAATAACAAGTAATAATATAATATTTGTTTTAAAAACTATTTTATGTCAATTTTGACACTATTTGGTAATTGATTTTTGTAAAAATCATAACAGAATTATTTTTTAGAAAATAGATAATTGAATCAATAATAACATGAAATATTAACCTAAAAAATTAGTGGAAATTATAAAAAGTCTCAAATTACAATTATTTGGTTATTTATAACCCCAGTCATGTTAATATTTCATTAATAAGGTAATTACTGCATCATCATTGAGTCATAAATAAATTAAATTATTTAACGTCTAAAAATTATAAATAAAATACCATTATGTAGGAAATCTTTTTATCTTTATAATTAATATTTATATTTGAATTTCTCTTAGGTATAACCTTATATTAACAAAGTTTTAGTTATTAAATGTTGATTTTAACTATTTTAACTCTTCTTTCAATAAAATAATAATAAATGTCCTAATCTAATCCAAGTGGAACTAAAAGGTAATATTTAATTCTTAAGGTCTTTTTGGTCGAATTAGACTTATCCAATAAAATTAGGACATGTGTTAGAGTAATAATAATATCATTTTTACCCTTAATTACCCTATTTACTTTTAACCCTGGAAAATAAAAGTAAAAATTACTATTTATCCAAAATTATTTTTATCTTATTGAACCTAATTTTACTCCTTGATATTAGTTGTGTCTCTTGGATTTTCGAAATTCCACTCACATAAGCGGTAAAATTAACTTTTATGTAAATTTTTAAATTCTCCTCGGAGGTGGGTAAAAGATGGTGAAAAGTTCAATAAAATTTTTATATATCTAAAATTATTATAAAATTACTCCAATGAATTACATTGAAATTATATAGGTATTATGTATCAATTTTGAAATAAAATAAATTTAAATAAAATATTTAATTATTTAAATAAAAATTCGGTTTTTTAATAGTAACCCAGTGTTTTCACTATTCATCAAAAATTGAAAGTTTTCAGAAAAATACGAGAAATTCACCCCAAGATAATTTTGATATTCCAAATCTACAAATGAAGTCCGTTTTGAAAGATAAAATTTATAAAATTTCAAAAAGTGGGTATTACTATTCAAAATGGATAGTTTATATAACATTTTAATAACTTATCGTTTTTAGTGAAACTCGGTATTGCGTACAACACATGCTATCGAGGAAGGTCGCGATTGTGTGTAATACAAGCCAAGTCAGGGTTTCATGTAGGGAAATATTCCTTTGGTGTTGCATATAACATACTAAAAATATAGTTCAGTTACACATTGATCAAAATCTATAATTAGGGTTGTGTAAAATTAATTTTATTCGAAAGAACTTGAAATTGTGTGCATCACAAGCCAAGAATAGTGTTTCGTATACTACAAGCTAATACGGTGTTGCGTATGGCATAAGATAATCTTGGTGAAGAGTACAAGAAATATCATCAAAGAAATTAAAAATAATATTTCTCATAAAATCTCACGGTGTTACATTCTACCCCCCTTAAAATGAATTTCACCCTCGAAATTCGTCGGGGTTATAAATGGTTTACTAATTGAAGGTTTCTTTCATAGAAACCTACATCGTAAAAAGAAATACTAAAACTTCATTTTAAAAATGAATGTTAGAATCATAATGGTCACCCGAAGTAACATAGTATTGGGTTTCCACATATGAAAACATAGGTGAAAATATGGATATGGAAGAGAAATCTAAACATCATATTTAGATGAAGAGTGGTTGAGAAAATGGCTATGAAAAATCCAACAATCATAAAGCCATAAATTTGTGATGATCTAAGGTATCATCTGATTCATCAAATATGAGGGCACTAGGACCGCACTTTTGGTTTTCAAGATCATTTCCCTAATGTTGAAGAATTTTTGAATTATAATAAATAATTACTTGATTTTGGTACAATCTTATTGTTGTTTGTGCCTTGAACAATTTCCACTTGATCTCTTAATGAAATGAAGTTGAATTTGTATTCCATGAAGTGTTATCAGATCATGTGATATAATGATAGGTCACTCCATCTGTCTCAAACAATAGGTTAGCAAATGTTATTAAATATACATATGTTGGTATATAGTGAGATTAATCGTATATTGTTCCTAAAATGGACTTATACTTCATATATCATACCAATTAATAAATTAAAACTAATTTCTAATAACCAGGGACATCCTGTTGGCCAGTGGTAGGCGATAAGGCCTATCACACTTCGGTTGTGGGTTCGATTCCCACATCCTTGTCCGATGTGATGGGTTGTCGCCCGTCATGTAGGTTGTCCCTTTTTCTAAAACTACATTATTATAAAATTCTAGTAATAATATAGAAAAAAGTTCTAGCATTAAAAAATACTATCTTATTTCTAACTTAATTCATTCTAATCTTTAGGCTTATTGAAAATACTTTGGTCCAAGCTCATAGTATAAAGAAAACGATTACTTGAAAGGTCACATAACAAGCACGTGAATACCATCATTTTCCTTCTTATATCATACGATATATCTTGTTGATCACATTCCAAACATGTGAATACCTTAATCATGTATTCTCTTGAAAAATGAATACCCATTGAACCTTAGTGAAAACATGAATGCTGTCAAAAGTTAATTCTTTCCACATACCAAAATCCCAAAATGTCTATATACTCAAACCATGATATCACGTTGTCCTTATATCAGTCATGATCTCATGAATACTATCAAAAATTTCATTTTCTCATTATCCCTTCATTATGCGCATATCATCTACTTCCCAAAAATATTTCAATCACTTTTCATGGTTACCGGTACCATAAAATAATTGAAAACCACAATATATTAATACAAAAATATTCCAATATACCATAAAAGTACATCAACAACATTATTCTTGAATACCAATACATAAACACTTCAATCCATCCTCTTCAATTATTGTCATGGAATAAGTACTTTATTGATTTAGAAGTAACCTCTTAGGGAAGGGCATTGAGTTGGGTAATGTCCCTGTTCTCTAAAAATAAGACATTGACCTCCATAATAATCTGTCACTCTATGACCCTTTTCTCCACACAGATAACATCTTCCCCTCCATTTGAGGTATTCCTCAAGGTTCTTCTTCCCTTCGTCTTGATACGTATGAAGATTCATATACCTTCCTCTATGTTCCTCTCCATGAGAACATGTATAAAAGTTCATCTTCCTCTTATTTGATGACTTAAGAATATCACCAATGTTAAACTTGTTAATCATATATCGTGATGACTGATTCAGCATAACCAAAATATATTTCTCTCTAGGCATTACACAATTTTGTTGATCATAGTCACCAATTTGTCCATTGGAATCAACGTTAACTGAATTCCTTCTCTTTTCCTCCATTGACTAAAACCAGAAACCATAGTGTAAGAAACATTTAAAATAACGAGAAACCACATAATCATTAAATGTCACTTATGGGATGTCTAACTTATCACATATTCTTTAATCTGTGATACCTTAGGTTCACCCTAGGTTATTCATGATCGTCAACATAACTCTAGCTCTGTAACCTATATTTATACTAAACCTTAGGGACATCCCTAAACATACCTAAGAAATATCTCTAGGGATCTCACTAAAGTTTTCGCATCCTATTTTCCAATGGTTAACTAACCATTCCCATTGATACCAACTGTAGAGACCCAAATCTTGATGTACATGGACATTACATTACTTTTTTGGAATACTTAATACATAACAAGAACCAACACTCAAGGACGGTTATAGTTTAGTGTATTTGGAAACTCGAAACATAATCTACTAATCGTGGTAAAAGATCTTCAACATCTACCATAAAGATCTTCCCCTTTTGTTTTCTTACCTTACACCTTTATTTATATCCTGGTGAAAAGAAAACATATAAAGGGTGATCTCAAATGCTCAATAAGGGTAAGTATGGAGAAAATAAAACAAATCATATACATTTTAACTTAAAAACATGAACATAATGTTTAAACATTAAAATCTTGAGCAATGACATAAAACATGGCAGTACCTAAGGCATGGATCATAAGGAAACATTAATCATGATAAAATAGTATGGGAGTAAAATAGGTAATTGTGGAAAACTATTAAGCACATGATATGATTTTCATAGTAGCCAAGGCATTGCTGCTAAGACCATCTTAGTGGACAAAGTCACTTTCTGAATCAAGTTCACTCCTCATTCTGGTCCTATATCACTGAACTAGATTAACTTACCATTCCAGCCATCTCATAAGATATAAATCATTACCCAATGCATTGGAGGGAGATATTGGTTCCACCCATCTCATAATGAAATCATTCTTACATGTGCCACAACATAAACCTAAATCATTCATCATAACCCAAAGAATAAATGGGTTTCATAAACATCATCCCATCATAACATAATCCATATAAAACAAATGGATATCATTTCATCATAAGAAAAGTGAAACTATGTAAATCATTGAGACATTATACTTGAAACATACACATATGGAATAATGTCATCTTAGATGGAAAATGGTTTTGATAAAACACTTGAAACGAATTCTTGAGGGAAATATCCTTTCTTCTTCAAAATCATTTTGTTTTCACAAAATGTCATCCAATTTTAAATGAAAAGGATTTTGTTGAAAATAGTCATGAAATCTTGTAGAGTATGATTTATAAAAATAAGGCGTTATGAAACTATAAAAATCTGTTCATGCGGTATAAGTTAAAAAAACATTCTCCTCATACTTTTTTCGGAAAAGTCAAAAAACTTCATCATACGGTAAACAAAAGAAATATTCCTTCCATAACAGCTGGTAAAAGTCAAAATTGGGTAAAAATAAAATTTAACATACATGAAAAAAATTAGAAAACATGTACATGGATGATAACAACAACCCCAGTAAATACTTACGAATAACAATCTCAGATAAGAAAGAGATTGGAATAGTTATCCCTAACCTTAGGTTTGATATGCTTTGTACGTATCCGAACCACCTGTATAATGATTTAAATAATTTCATTGACTTATTACAGAACCATATTCATTGTTATGATAACATATATGGTTCACTTATGACATTATATTACACGTTCTTTTGTAAATTCCATGTTAAAGCAGCGTTTTGGGTAAAATCGTTTTATTTATCGTACGAGTTTGGACTTGTTGTTCTTGATAGTATTATTACTTTTATCAGGATTTACTTACTTACAGAATGTAAATCATGATTTATATATCATATATATTCATTATATATATATAATAGACAAATAAATGAAAGGAAATACACCTTTCATGGAGATAGTAGGCCGTACGTACACATGAACGATGTTTTCCATTCCCTATTGACTTGAATGAAAGTAAGTAGATTCCATATATATATATATACATAAATACAGTAGATTTATCATGTCATATATTTCATTATTATTCATTTTATATACTTTATAATCATTCTTGAATGGTTAACATGGAGAATGAATCTCATCGCGTCGTAGAGACGGTAATCCGTACATACGCAAGAGTGATGACATCGTTCCCATAATTATTGAATTGAATTGGAGTGGATGATATAATATCTCAGAATAAGTATTATTTTATAATAACTATATATAGTTATTATTTACACCATTATAAACATCCATGTAAGGTGGTGGTGGAAAAACATATTACACCACGGCGTGGAGACGGTATTCTGTACGTACGCACGCACGATGATTTCATTTTCCGTAGGATGGATAGAAGGTTAAATGGTGTTATTTAATATCTATAATAAAATATCAGTATATTATTGATAATTATTTTATTACTTTATAATGAAACAACTAAAGAAGAATAATTTTAAGAAGTAAGAAACTTGAAAGAATAGGTAGAAGAGATTACCTCTTCTTCGACCCACCTCTTTTAAGCTTCCTCTTAAGGCACTAGAGTTGGACTTTTGTGGAGAACAGAACCTATATAATTTTTCTAGGGAAGTTGAGAAGGGAAATGGGAATGGTTTGGACGATCTTGAAAGCTCAAAATTGTGTAAATGGAAGAGGGAGGACGTACCCTTTTATAAGGGAGGAGAGGGGCACCTTAGGAAAAACCTAAAATATTATTTTATAATAAATTCATATTCAGTTTATAATAGTTCCAAATTGATTTTTTTAGAAGATAAAGTGGGTATGAGTCGAAATACGCTAAACCAATAGGTTTTAGACAAGTTTAGGTTAATATTTTAACCTGATCATTTAGATTTAACTCTAAGTTGAATAATTTAACTTTTACCGCATCTTCTTGTTTTCTTACACTATATGGCTAATAAACATATTATAACAAGACAAACGAACCCCAAGTGGTTCATTATTAATATATTTAACCTTATCTAAGTCATTTTTCTGAACCTTATATTTTAGGAATAGAATAAAAATTAATAATATAATATTTTTTTTAAAAACTATTTTATGTCAATTTTGACACAATTTGGTAATTGATTTTTGTGAAATTCACAATAGAATTATTTTTTATAAAAAAGTTAATTAAATCAATAATAACATGTCATATTAACCTAAAAAATTATAGGAATTTATAAAAAGTCTCAAATTACAATTATTTGGGTATTTATAACATCAATTATGTTAATATTTCATTAATAAGGTAATTACTTCATCAACATTGAGTCAAAAATAAATTAAATTATTTAATCTATAAAAATTATAAATAAAATTCCATTATGTAGGAAATATATTTATCTTTCTAATTAATATTTATTTTCGAATTTATCATATGTATAACCCTATATTAAAAATGTTTTAGTTATTAAAAGTCGATTTTAACTATTTTAACTATTATTTAAATAAAATAATAATAAATGTACTAATCAAATCCAAGTGGACCTAAAGGGTAATATTTTATTCCTAAGGTTGTTTTGGGTCGAATTAAACTTATCCAATAGAATTAATACATGTGTTAGGGTAATAATAATATCATTTTTACCCTTAATTACCCTGTTCACTTTTAAACGTGGAAAATAAAAGTAAAAAGTCACTATTCACCCAAAATTATTTTTATCTTATTGAACCCCATTTTACTCCTTGATATTAACTGTGTCTCTCAGATTTTTGAAATTCCACTCACATAAGCGGTAAAATTATGTTTTATGTAAATTTGCAAATTCTCCTAGGAGGTGGGTAAAAGACGGTGAAAAGTTCGATAAAATTTTTATATATCTAAAATTATTATAAAATGACTCCAATTAATTACATTGAACTTATATAGGTATTATGTATCAATTTTGTCCTAAAATAAATTTAAATAAAATATGTAATTATTTAAATAAAAATTCGGTTTTTAAATAGTAGCCTAGTGTTTTCACTATTCATTAAAAATTGAAAGTTTTCAAAAAAATAACAAAATTTCACCCTTGGCTAATTTCGATATTCTGAATAAAAAAATGAAGTCCATTTTGAAAGATAAAATAATATAAAATCTAAAAAAGTGGGTATTAATATTCATAACTGCTAGTTTATATAATATTTTAATAACATAAATTTGTTTAGTGAAACTCGGTATTGCGTACGACACACGCTATCGAGGAAGGTAATGATTGCGTGTAATGCAAGCCATGTCAGGGTTGCATGTAGGGAAATATTCCTTTGGTATTTTGTATAACAAACTCAAAATATAGTTTAGTTATACATTGATCAAGATCTATAA
Source organism: Viscum album (assembly GCA_963277665.1). Taxonomy (NCBI): domain Eukaryota; kingdom Viridiplantae; phylum Streptophyta; class Magnoliopsida; order Santalales; family Viscaceae; genus Viscum; species Viscum album. Next base: position 1,834,758,249 of record OY728151.1, read on the forward strand.
TTAGGGTTGTGTAAAATTAATTTTATTCGAATGAAATTGAAATTGTGTGCATCACAAGTCAAGAATAGTGTTGTGTATATTACAAGATAATACGGTGTAGCATATAGTTCAAGCTAATCATGGTGAATCGTACAACAAAAGACATCAAATAAATTAAAAATATTATTTCTCATAAAATCTCAGGGTGTTACAGAGATCCCTTGGTATATTTATAAGTATTTGTCTAGTGACGTCTCTAAGGATAAGAATAAGGATGAGTTAACATTTAGGAAAACCTCCTTGAATTTTGGTAAAGGATAGAGTAAGTGGTTTCATATAAATAAATCCCTTTATATAAACTATAAGTGTATTTTTCTCTAGAATAGTTTTACCTAGGGGTAAAAACTCTAATAATATGTTTCAGGCCTGACTTAGGGTTATTTGGTACATGACAAGGGGCCTTACTGCACACCTGGTTTGCCCTCTTGGGGGATATGCATTATAAATTCACAATATCTTCACTAACAATCATGATGTATTTTAAGATAATAAAACTATGAATATCCTAGGATAAAAATATGGTGTAATTGATTAAAGGTTTCATAAGTTAGACATACTATAAGTCAATTTTCATAATTATGTGACTCCCCACTATGATAATGGATTTTTATTCAATTCTTTCTAGTTCTTGCCAATAGAGGGGATCAGGAGGAACATTATTAGCATTGAATTGGATGAAAAAAATTCTCAGGAGAAATAAAATGATATGGTCATTGGAGTGATTGATTTTGTGATCATTCCAAATCAATTTTCAAGGAACATGATAAAAAATGTGTCCCTTAACCAACTCCCGGACTCAACAAGGAAGATAAGAAGGGAGTTCACTTAGATTTCAGGTAATGGAGACCATAGAGGAAAGAATATTAAGGTTCCTTTATATCAAGAATGTGGAAAAAACCACCTAAGTGAATGTATTATAGGAACAGGAGGGTGTTTTTACTGTGGAAAAGAAGGACACAAATAAATTAACTGCAAAAGAAAAATGAAGAGTTCAATTAATATAATGGATGGGAATGTGGGCCTCTCTAAGGTATTATCAATTGATTATTTCTCTAAAAGTGGAATTTATAGACATTATAAAATTAAATTTCATATGTGGAAGGATCCTAATGAGAATCGTCAAGGTGGTACAAGTAATGGTTTCTCTACTTATGATAAAGAGACCACGGATAACATTTGAACAGTATGGGTAGCTTTAATAGGATTCCTGATAAGCATGATTAAATTGAGTTTGAAAAATATTTATACATGACTAATATTTCATATTCTTGGAAAGAGGTATTAAGGAATAATTTTATGATGACTAAAAAAAGGTTTAAGAGTAAATTCGAAAGAATAATGCTTTTACATTTTGGCATTCAAATATTATGTTTTTTGAATCCTAAAATAAATGATTATTTTTAGTATATGTTTTCATTTAGGATTGTAAAGGACTTGTTGAATGGTGATGAACACATATAAAAATGGTTTCATGGAACGGTTATATATTTATTAAAGGAAGGTAACTATTAATTAATGCATGGAATTGATAAATTGATGCTTGGATAAATATATGAGGGATATGAATATGTAAATTCGATGATACAGATTACCATATAACTGAGTATTGAAAAAGTGTTCTATGTCATCAAGAATAAAGTTTAAATTTATTTTATTTCAAGAATATTTCCGAAAATCATTGATGCAATGAATAATTCATGTTTTCCAAAATTATTTATAGTATTTAAGGTTACTACCATGTTTCAGGAGAATATATGATGAGGGTATTCACAAATTTGTAATGTGAAAACCATGTGGTAATTTTTGATATAGGGGGTATAAATGTTAAAATAATTTTATGAATTTCATTCGAAATCATTTAATTGTCATCTTTCGGAAGGATTATAAGGTTAAACATTTAATGAATGTTTAAGTCAATTTTAAAATAATGTTTTTTAAATTAATATATTAATTCACTACCTTAGGACATATGAATATTGGATAAAAAAATTTGTTGATGTTAACTGAAGATACATGGGTTGACTTATCACAAATCTCTTGATTTTTTATAACCTCAAGTATATCATTCATTTCGTAGGGTTAGAGATGAAGTGGAAATCCATCAACGCATAACAAAAGGTCAATATTGTGCATAAGAAAAGGAAAAACATCAAGTAAGTATATTTACTTATATCATTGGTCAATAAAAATAATTACTCAATGATAGTATAATGATAAAAAATTTGTTGTCCTAATACATTAATTTCATTGAGATAATGGCCTTTAAAATCATCACAAATTTTAACATTATGGCCCTCAACTTTTCATTAATCATTTACTTGATTGTGATTGATGACCTCAATAACTACTTAAAAATATTTTCACTTTTCCTCCACGTACAATCTCCACTCCTAACATATGTTCTACTACGAGGAAACCCTCCTATATATTACTTTGGGTAACTATTACAGATCAAACTTTCCCTTTTCAAGTGTAGTTTTAGTATTCATTTTAACAATGTGGCATTATATAAATGAAACATTCATGTATCAAACCATTGCTAACCCAAATTAATTTTGATGGTGAAATTCATTTTATTGGGGTAGAATGTAACACCCTGAGATTTTGTGAATTACATTTTTTCGAATTAACATAACATTTTTTCATAAGACAATAAAAGTATTTTATTTTATATTAATTCAATATGTTTGGATTACGTGCGCTGCATGAAACATTAATTTTGGCTTTCCCTATATTGAACACCTAGGTTATCTCACTTTAAAAATTTCAATGACTTCCCTTTCCGGATTTCATAAAAGCATCACCAAGGACTAGCAAACAATAATATATTATTAAAATATGATTATTTAATACAATAAGATATAAACAAGACGTTAAAAAAATTATGAATATTATTAACTAAATTTTGTAAATAAATGGTTTTCAAAAAATATAAAATGAATTAATTATTTAAAAATTATATTGAAATAAATATAAGAACTAAATTGAGTATAAAGGGAGTATTTTTATAGAAAACTATTATTATGTTCACAAAGATATTTTAATCCTAGTAAATTAAATTAATTAGTAATTAATTATAATGTAATATATATATATATATAATATCCAGGTAAATATTTTTTATATTCATCCAATATATTTTATAATCATAAGGTATGAATAAAACCAATTTAACACATAAAACCAATTTTTTTATAAAAGTTGTTTTACCACCCTTTAATAGAGAACCCACTTTAAATACAATTTTTTGGAACTTTTATAGATTTAATATGTCAAAAATAAAATATATATTGGAATGCGAAAATTATAATTATTTTTGGGAAAATATTTTGTATTTTTCTATAAGGTTTTATTTTTTAATGAATTGTCCAAAATATTGGATTTTAACTCCAAAATGATTTTTCATTTAATTTATTTATAAGGTTAAATTATATTTAGTTTTTTTCAAATTTTAATTAGATGATATTTTAATATATAAATCCTATTTTGTTTATTTTAATCAATTTCATTTTAAATTGTACTATTAAAACATAGAAATATTTTGACTGTTTTTACTTTATAAACCTGCATTGTTGACTTAACTATAGGGATAAATTTAATGTAATTTTTCCCACTTCGATGTTTGTAATTTGGAAAAATGGATTCTATATTTGGAATCATCATAAATTATAATTTCTAATAAAGTCAACAGATTTTTTTTCAAAAATAATAGTGATGTAATTAAAAGTAATTTCATTTATTAAATTTAAATAAAGCTTAACTAAGGAAAAAACCTTAAAGTTAAGAACCAAAACGACCTATAAATTTTCTCAAAAGACATTTTCTAGCCATATTTCGACCATATAATCCATTTTATCAAATTTTCACAATTATTAAACAGCATTAAATAAAAAACGTGGGTGGGGTTCCCCTCATTTAAAATATTTCAAGAGTGCCACTCCTCCTCCATTATAAAAGACCTCCTCTCCTCCCACTTCCTCACACCTATAATGCCATATTTTCTCAAATAAAATCTACCCAAATATATCCTCAACATCCCTCATTTCGACATTAAATTCTCTCTTTGGGAAGAAATCAATCCACAGAATCCTTCTGGCACAAACCTAAAGGACATACCCGATTAAGAGGTAACACACTCCCTCAAACTACTTTATTTTATTTTATGTATTTATTCCATAAAATATTATTATTCCATGACTATATAAAAACACCATAATATCCAATATACTAGGATTTATTTATGATAAGGATTTGACCAAAACTTATACACACTTCCATCTAATGGGTAATGAACATATTGTTTACTTATTTAGCATACTACCGCCTCACTAAAGGATCATTGTTCAATTTTTCTTTACCACCTCTCATGGTGGACATTATTATTGAAACTAAATTTATATATGTTATATATTAAATTTATTATGTATTTAATTTTTTTTAATTATTATAAAACACATATCTTTATTATATTCATTTTGTATTGATATGATAATTTTGTTTCATGAAGTGTGGACTACCGCCCCCTCAAAACGATGTGAATCATATATATACTACATGGAATGTATTAAAGATGAATTTAGTGAATATATATGAAATATATTATATAATAAGTCTAATTTAATAATATATATATAAATATATAAAAATTTAAATATATGTCTTTTACATTCTATTTTTCAATACAACAATTAAATGGAAATAACATTCATGTGTACGCACGACTTACAGTCTCCATGAACTATTTATTTAGTTTGATAATTATATATTAAATGGATATTTGTAATAAAAATATACTGAATATAAATTATATTTAAATCATGTTTTATATTCTGTAAATCATGATATAAATATAATGACCAATGATATGACAAATTTAGACACATGCGATGAATAATGCGGATATTCCCTGAAGCTAAACCTTAATATAAAATTTTTAATGAGTGGACAATATAAAGTCATAATCAAACCATATATGATATTAGATATAAATATTTGATTATTTTATATATTTGTAAGAAATTTAACTTTATTATACAATAGTTTTATATGAGTATTAAGAGTGTCAAGACATATGGTAATGGGATTTCATCTCACTTTTTATTTTCATGAGATACATGATTTATTCACCACCCATTCCTTTTAGTGGTGTGTACACTGCACATGGATGTATTATACTATTCTTATACTTAAATTTATGGATATTTAAATATCTATTTTATTACATTTATTTAATGGTATTTATGTTTCAAAAGTTAACAAATTGATAATATAATTTTGTCTCAATTTTCATTCTTTGAGACACATGATTTTATATAAACCTATATTTTTCAATTAGGTTTATATACTACCCTTGAAAATTTATATCATGAATCTCCTTATTTTATTGATATTTTAAGCTTCATTAAACTTCATTTTATTATATAGAGTGTATGATCACATGTTAGCATTTGATAAGAGTTTATTGAAGCAATCTCACCATTTATCGAGACTGTTTAAGATCATGATTTCATCAATAAAATATTATGATCCATATATCAATAACACTCATGAGTTTCCTTATCCTAAATTTATTCAACATATATCCATATATTATTATCAATTTTCCACTCTTTGGTACTTAATAAAATTACGAAAATGTTTTTAAGAAAATTTGGTTGTATCACCCACTTCAGTCAGAACTCAATTTTATTTCCAAAAACATGTTTTAAAAAATGTTTTCAAATGATACAGGAAGACAATTTTCAAGTGAAAGGAATTTTGAATATGTTTTATTATTTTCAAATATTCCATTAAAATATTTCAATATATTTGAATGAAAATAAATAAATAATGATTTGGTTTTAGGAAATGTTTTAAATATTTTTAAGAATTCCTTATATGTTTTCCAAGAAAAAGGTTTCCAAAATGATTTCAAAGATTTATTTCCATATTTTAAATTTATTTTAATGAATATTTTTTAAAAAAGGTTCTATTTTTTAGGAATAAAGGATATTTTCCACATGAAATATTTTCAAAAGATATTTCTAAATTATTTTACATCTATGATGACATATGTTGATGTTACTCATGGAATTATAGGAAATTATCTAATGGTTTCATCCATATTATTTGTATGCATGCTTTGTTCATGATTTAATGATATTTATGAAAACCATTTCTCTTCCATGATTTATATACTTGTGAAACTAGCTTATTTTCACGAGTTCTGTTTTCATGATGTGATTACCAAACTAATCTCTTTAAATAGTTTATGATTTGATTAATTGTTAACGATACCAATTTATTTTCTGGGGTTATGATTTTATGTCAATAAAACCTATGTCTTTTTTATGGGTTGTGATTTGATGAATGTTTTTTTTGTGACACATTGAAGAATGATGTTTTTATGAGATGGTTGGGACCTATATCTCCCTCCAATGTGCTGGATAATGATGGATGACTCATATGTATAAATGTTATGCATGAACCTGATTACATGTTCCTAATGTTATGAATGGACCTGGTTTCATGTCCATATACTTATGTGTGAACATGATTACATGTTCATGATGTTGTGAATGAACCTTATTATGTGTTAAAAATGTTATCTACGGACATGGTTTCATTTCCATAAGTTTATAAGTGAACCTGATTACATGTTCATAATGTTATGTGTGAACCTAATTTCATGTTGAAAAAGTTATTCATGGATCAGGTTTCATGTCCATAAGGTTATGCATGAACCAAATTACATAGTTACAATTTTATGAATCAACCGGCTTTCATGTTCACAAGTTGATTATGGGGCCCTATTCCATGTCCGTAACTTAATGAGTAGACATGTTTCTACTTATACATGTTCACAATGTTATAAACCAATTTTTATACCATAAATTCCACTTCTTATTCCTATGTAATGCTTCCATGACTCATGCACTTAATTATATTATGATCCATGTATTATGAAATTACAATCTTTACTATGATCTCTATTATTTAGGGTATGATCTTAAAATTTAATTCACAAGTTCCATACCCTTTGGTTCATGTTATTCTTATGAATTTCATTTATTTACCCTTAATGAGCATGTGAGCTCGTCATTTTTTATGTTTCTTTTCCTGAGGTTATGAAGAATGGTTTTATATAGAATTAATAAATGTGGAGATCTTTATTAGATATGTTGATGATATTTTACCATGATAGATAATGTTGGTTCCATGATTCCAAAGACACTAAACTATTATGTTCCTTGTGAATTTATTTTTTTTAATGTAAAAAATAATCATCTAAAATGATGTAATATTCATGAATTTTATGCATGGGTCATTATAGTTGGTATGAAAGGAAATGTTTATTTATACTTTGGAAACTAGGATAATACAATTTCAGTGAGATACCTAGGAATATTTTTAATGATTAGTATAGGGATGTCTCTGAGGATAAGTATAAGGATTAGTTAAATTTTAGGAAAATGACTTAGAATTTTGGTAAAGGATATAGTTTGTAGTTTCCTATCAATATATCCCATTATGGATACTACAATTGGATGTGGATCTAGAAAATATGTACATAGGGGTGAAAACTCTAATAAGATATTCTCAGCCTAACTCAGGTTAATTTGGTGCATGAAAACGGGTCTTGATTCCCACTAGGTTTGACACTCTTGAGCGACATGCTACTGAAATTCACAATATCTTCACAAACCATCATTGAATGATTTTAAAATAATATATCTATGAATATCTTAAGATGAACCCAGTGTGTCATATATTAATGGTTTCATAAGTTAGACATCCTATAAGTATCTTTTCATAATTATGTGACTCCTCACTAAGATAATGGTTTCTTATTAAATTCTTTCTAGTTTTAGCCAATAGAGAGAATCCAAAGGAACAAGATTAGTATTGAATTTGATGGAAAATTGGATGATGAGAAGTTAAATGATATTATCATGGGAGTGAAGGATGTTTTGATCATGTATAATTGGTTTTTAAGGAACATGATCAACAATGTGTACCTTAACCAACTCTAGGAATCAACATGGAAGAGAAGAAAGGAGTTCACTGAGACTTCGGGTAATGGAGACCACTGACAAATGAATTTCTTGATTCCTTTATTTCATGAATGTGGAAATAAACACCTATGTTAATGTCTTAGAGAAACAAGAAGATGTTTTTACATTGGAAAACAAGGATACAAATAATTTAACTACAAAGGAAATATGAAGAGTTTAGTTAATGAAATGGATGGGAATGTTGCCTTCCAAAGGTATTATCAGTGGATTATTTCATTAAATGTGTAATGTGTGGTTATTATGAGAATAAATTTTATATGTGGAAGTCTCGTGTAGAGAATCACCAAGGTGGTACATGAAATGGTTTTTATACTGATGATGAGGAGAGCATGAATGACATATCAATGTTATGGGATGTTTCTAATAGTATTGTTGACAAGAATGTTTGAATTGAGTTTGAAAACTGTTTAGACATGATTTGTATTTCATATTACAGGAAATAGGTATTGAGGAATAAGTTTATGAAGACTAATTAATCATTTAAGAATAAATTTGTATGAATAATGTAATTATGTTTTGTAATTCAAAGATTAAGTTATATGAATAATGAATTATATGATTGTTTTAGTATAAATTTTCATTAAAGATTGAAAAGTATATGTTGAATTGGGATGAAGACATAGAATTTTTTTTCATGGAATGGTGATATTTTTTATTATGGGAAGGTAACCCTTAATTAATGTCTGAAGTTACGATATTGTTGTTTGGATAATGATATACTAGATATGAATAAGTAAATTGTATGGTAAAGATTGCCCTAGAATAGATTATTGAAAAAAATTGTTCTATGTCATCAAGGATGAGATTTACAACTTCTTGGATTTATAGAATATGTCTAGTATTCATTTATGTAAATAATCATGCATTTTTTCCAAAAGGATTTATGGTAGTCAATGTTATTTTCATGTTTAAAGAGAATATATGATGAGGGTATTCACATGTTTGGAATGTGATAACTAAGTGGCACTTTTTGATATATATAGGGGATCTATGTAAAGCCAATTTCATAACTTTATTTCAAAATCACTGAATTATCATCTTTCAAAAGGTTTATAAGGTTAAAGATTTTTGGAATGTCTAAGTCAATATTCAAATAATGTTTTTGGGATTAGTGTATTGTCATAACATAAAAGTACCTATGTTTATTAAATAACATATTTATGTTTATGGTAACTAAATATAGATTGGTTAGATTATCATGGATCTCAGGATCTGTTGTTACTTTAGGAAAAAAATCTCAATCATTTCATAGGGTAAGAGATGAAGTGGAAATCTATCAAGGAATAACCAAATGTTGGGATTGTCCATAAGAAAGGGAATAACATCAAGTATTTATATTTTTATATATTCTAGGTCAATAAAAATAATTACTAAATGGTAGGATAATGATAAAAATAAATGTGTTGTCCTAATTCCTTAATTTCCGTTGAGTTGATGGCCTTTAAATCATCAAAAATTTATGAATTTTAGGCCCTAAACTTTCCATTGATCATTTACATGTTTGTGATTGATGACATCAATCACTCCCTATAAATATTTAATATTTTCCTCCATATCCAACCTTCACTCCTAACCTGTGATCTCCTATGAGGAAACCTAGCTATATATTACTTTGGGAAACCGTTATAGTTCTGACATTCCATTTTTAAAGACAGTTCTAATATTCATTTTTATGATGTACATTTCAATAAAAGAAACATTGAAGTTTTAAACCTTTGATAACCCAGATTAATTTCAAGGGATAAATTAATTTTAAGAGGGTTAGAATGTAATACCTTGAGATTTTGTGAATTATTTCTTTGAAATTATTTTAATTTTTTTTCATGAAATACTTTAAATAGTTGATTTTATATTAAATAAATATGTTTGGATTAAATGTACTACACAAAAAATAAATTTTATATTTCTCTACACATAATTCTAAGGTAATATTACAATACACACAACAATAACATCCCTCAATGGCTTGAATAACATGCATTACCAAGGTTTAGTGGACAATAATAAATTATAAAAATAAGATTATTTAATATAATAAGATGTAAACGATCCATTAAATTAGATTTTATGAATATTATTTACTATATTTTGAAACAAATGGTTCTCAAAAAATAAAAAATGAACTAATTAGTTATAAGTTATTTAGAAATAATTATAAGAACCAAATGAAATATAGAGACTTTTTATAGAAAACTACTACTATGTTCATAAAGTTATTTTAATCCTAATAAATCAATTTAATTATTATGTAATTTTGATTTATTATATATATATATTATCCATTTAAATAGTTTTTATATTCATCAAATATATTTTATAATTATAAGATATGAAAAAAACCAATTTAACAAATAAAACCCAATATTTTTATAATAGTATTTTTAACCCCTTTAAATAGAAACACTGTTTTAAATAAAAATGATAGAAATTTTATAGATTTAATATTTCAAAATAAATTTAATATCTGGAATTGAAACATAAAAATTAGTTTGGGGTAAATTTTTTGTATTTTTTTGTAAGGTATCATTTTTTTAATGAATTGTCAAAACTAATGGATTTTTACTCAAAACGTATTTTTCATCTTGTTAATTTATAAGGTAAAATTATATTTTATTTTAGTTTAAAATTTTATTATATAATATTTATTTCAATAAATACAATTTAGGTCATTAGAGTCAATTTAATTTTAAAATTGATTATAAACACATGACAAATTTTTGAACATTTTTTCTTTAAAAAATAGCATTATTCCCCCAACTACGAGATTAAATTTAAATTAATTTCCACCAATTACATTTTTTAAATTTTGAAAAATGGATTACATATCTTGAATAATCATAATTTATAATTTCTAAAAATTTCAACTTAGCTTTTGACCAAAAATATTAATTATTTAATTAAAATTAATTATAAAGATTAAGGTTAAATTAAGCTTAACTAAGGACAAGACCTTAAATTTAACACCCAAAACGGCCTATAAACTTATCCTAAGTTCATTTTCTCACCATATTTCGACCCAATAAGAAATTTTATATAATTTTGACCATTATTTAACCACTCAAAATAAAAAACGTGGGTGGGGTTCTCGTCTTTTAAAATATTTCAAGAGTGCCACCCCTCCTCCATTATAAAAGGCCACCTCTCCTCCCACTTCCTCACACCTCTCAATACACATTGGTTTAACAAATATCTTACCAAATATCTCATAAAATCCCCCCCCCCTTAGGCCTTTATGAATCCCCTTGGTAATAAATCAATATAATGAATCATTTTGGCATAAACCAAAAGGAGTTGCCTGATTAAGATGTAACACCCTCCCTCAATCTCCATTATTATATTTTCTTTCTACACTCCCTAAAATATTCCTATCACATGATCATGTAACAAAACAATTATCATAAATAGAATATAATTTTTTATTCTTTGTATTCGACCTACATTTATAGACACTTCCCTCTAATGGGTAATGAATGTATTGTTTATGTGTTTGGCAGACTACCACCTCACTAAACGATGATTGTTCAATTTTCCTTTACCACCTCTCATGGGGGATATTATAATGGAAAATAGCTTTATATATGTTATATATTACATTTATTATGTCTTTAATCTTCTTTAATTCTTTTACAACACATATCATTATACTTTGGGGTTAATATAACAATTTTGTTTGGGGAAGTGTGGATTACCTCCCCTCAAAGTGATGTGATTCATTTATACACTACATGGAATGTATTAAAGATGTATTTAGTGAATATATATTATATATATGATATTATAAAGATTTTTTAATAATTATATATATATATAAATATATATAAATAAATATATATACATATATGTCTTTTACCTTCTTTCTTTCAATACTACAATTAAATGTAATTAGCGTTCATACATACGTACAACTTACCATCTCCATGAGCGGTGTATTCCATTAGATAAATCTATATTAAATGTATTATTATAATAAAAATAACATGAATATAAATTAAATTTAAATCATGTTTTACCTTATGGAAATCATGATATAAATATAAGGACCAAATATATGACAAATTAGGACACATGCTAAGAAAGAAGCAGATATTACCCAAAGTGAAACCTTAACATAAAATTATTAATAATCTTGTCATATAAAGTCTAATAAAACCATATATGGTATTACATATAATAATATGGTTATGTGGTTTATTAATAATAAGTTTAAATTTATTATAAATGAGGTTTGTATGAGTATGAATAGTGTCAAGACATATGGTAAGGGGATCTCATATCACTTTTTATTTCCATGAGATAGATGATTTATTCACCCCCCATTAATTTTTTATGGTGTGTGTAATTCCAATGGATGTATTTTATTATTATTATAATTAAATTAATGGGTAGTTAAATATTGATTTCATGACATTTATTTCATGGGATTTATGTTTCAAAAGATACTAATTTGGTAAACTAATTTTTTCACAATTTTCCTTCTTTATGACCCATCCAATGTTATGCACCAATATTTTTTCATTTCATATATATACAACCTATGAAATGTTATATCTTGAATCACCTTAGTTTCATGATGTTTTATGAATCATGAAATTTCATTTTATTACATATAGATTATTATTCCAGGTTACCAAGTGATAAGATCTTATTGAAAAAATCTGAGAGTTTATCGAGATTGATTATGATCACGTTTTCATTAAAGAATTAATATGATAAATATCTCAATAAGACTCATAGGTTCACATATCATATGTTTATTCAAGATATATCCATGTATTATTACCATTTTATCCACTCTTTATTACTTAATATAATTAGGAAAATGTTTCTAAGAAAATTTTATGGTATATCTCTCTTCGGTCAGAAATACATTTTATTTTAAAACAATTGATTTAAAAAATGTTTTAAAATAACCCTTTAAGACCATTTTCAATGGAATATTATTTTAAAATGAAGCTATTGTGTTAAAATATTCCTTTCAAATATTTCAAAGCTATTTTCAAATATAATGTTTTTCAAGAATGTTTTGTGTTTATGTAATGCATTAATGTTTTCAGGAATTAAGTGTATGTTTTCTAAAAAATGTTTCTATAAGGATTTCAAAAATTAATTTATATGTTTTCAACGTTATTTTCTTGTAAATTATTTTCCAAAAATTTTATGTTTTTTAAAGAATAAAGGATATTTTCCTCATTAAAAGATTTCAAAATTTATTTTGAAATTATTTTCAATTTGGGATGACATCTGTTGATGTTACTCATGACTTTATAGGAAATTATCTAAAGGTTCCATTCATATTATTTATATTAATGGTTTATTCTTGAGGTCATGATGTTTATAAAACATGTTTCTCTTCCATGAGTTATATACTTGTGAAACCTACTTCTTTTCATGGGTTACGCTTTCATGAAGTGATTACAAAACCAATCTGCTTTCATAGTTTATAATTAGATGAAATGATAATGATTCCCATTAAATTTCACAGGTTATGATTTGATATTTATAAAACATATGGCCTTTCTATGTGTCATGAATTCATGAATTTTTTTGGAACTTGAATGGATGATGTTATTATTATATGGTTGGGACCTATATCTCCCTCCAATGAATTGGGTAAGACGGATGACTCATGAGTATAATGTTTTGGAATGAATCTGATTACATTTTCACATTGTTATGAATGTACTTTATATGTACATAAGTTTCTCTGTGAACCTAACTACATGTTCACAATGTTATGAGTGAACCTTATTATGTGTTCAGAACATTATGCATGGACCTTGTTACATGTCCATAGGTTTATGCACGAACCCAATTACATGTTCACAATATTATGCATGAACAAGATTACTTTTTCACAATTTTATGCATAGACCTGGTTTCATGTCCATAAGGTTATGTTTGAGCCTGATTACACATTCACAATGTTATGCATTGACCTGGTTTCATTCCCACAAGTTGATTATAGGTCCTGATTTCCGGTCCTTAACATAATGAGTGGCCATTTTTCTACTTATACATGTTCACAACATTATAAACCAATGTGCATTCCATAAATTCATCTATTAGTCCTATATTATGTTTCCATGACTTATGCTCTTAATTATCTTATGATCCAGGTCTTATAAAATTCCAATATTCATTATGAAGTCTAATATGTATGTTATGGTCTTAAAATATTATTCACAAGTTTCAAACCCTTTATTTCAGGTTATGCTTATACATTTCCTTTATTTACCCTTACATAGAATCTGATATCACCCATTTTTTATGATTCATTTACCTATGTAATAAAGAAAGGTTTTAGGTAGAAGTATTAATGTTGGAGATAATTATGGGATATGTGGAAGATCTTTAACGAAGATAGAATATTTTTTCCAACATTTCAAAAGACACTAAACTATTACGGTCCTCTGGCATGTATTTTTTGTAACGTACTGAATAGTAATCTAAAATGATGTAATATCCATGTTTGTTAATCCTGGGTAACTATAAAAAAATATTAAAAAGTTATTGACCATGATTTTATGGTGGAGAATAACTATAAAGGGAAATATTGGTTCTTCTAGGGCTATGTCAATAGTGGTAAGTGGAAGTTCATATGAGAAAAAGATGAACCAGGATGAGAAGGGGAAGAATGGAGGTGGTAGTTCAGGCCATCCTTCCCAGCAGTCTTCGTTTGTGGCTTCTAAAGCTAGGTCAGTTGTGTGCCATAATTGCATGAAGGTTGGACACATAGGAAATGTGTGCACATATCCTTTCAAACCATTCCATTGGTGTAGAGATATGTGACAAAAACTGAGTTTTTAAAAATTAATTCACGCATATTAGATTAGTACGAGATTTTTTGGTTCTAGAGGGGTGTCAGTTTTATCAGAGCCATCCAAGATAGTGGGATCTTGATTTTGTGGGTGTGTTAGTAGGATCATATCCTCTTCTAGTCAATGTATTTTCAGGGAAGATCTGAATGTTAGTGGTCGCACTCAGAATCAGGAAGAGAAAATGAGTATTTATGTTGTGGAGAAAGCATCAGTGGAACGAGATGTTGAGCCTTTGACAGTTTGATCTACCATTTTGATTGCATCTTCTATATTTGTTGTTCTATTTGATATTTGTGCTTCCATTTCATTTATCTCTTCCTACCTTGTGAACCTATTGAGTTTTATAACCGATCACATGGCATATGTGATGGAGTTAGTAACGATACTTGGTAACAATCAAGAGAAGGGTCCTATGTGTCCATCTTGAGTACTAACCATGTCAGGGGTCGAGCTGGAATGGTATTTCTTATTCCAAGATATGGTCCTCTTTGATTTAATCCTTATAATAGATTTTAAGGTGTTCCTATGGTAGAATATTTATTCCTATAGTCAGTGTGTCAGTTTTTAGTAACTCAAGTGAAGTACCCATGTTATTCATGGAGAACTGGATCCTCAATTAGGTCATGTTGGACAAGCACTTCCAGAATTCATCAGTCACATTTTTTAGTTTTTTTCACTCATGTTGGAGGATGATGGTGGTACTCCTGAGGGTGGATTACCTCCTATGGTGGATAAGTTCCCATAGTTATTTACAAATTACTTTTCATGATTTATTCCAGAGTGGGATGTTGAGTTCTCACTTGGTGCCGGGAACATTGCCTATTTCTCTTCCCTTGTATCATATGTACCCCCATCGAGTTGATGAAATTAAAGGTATAACTAATCGATTTTGAATCCAAATTATTCATTTTTTCTATTGTCTCTCCTTGGGACACCCAAATTTTGTTCATAAAAAAGGCCAATGGATCTCTCTATTTATGTATTGATTATCGGAACCTAAATCAGGTGACCATCAAGAACAAGTATCCTTTTCCACATATTGATGACATGTTTGATCATCTCAAGGTGGAATGCGGGTATATAAGATTTAATTATGTTTTGGTTACCACCATGTCAAGGTGAAAGAGGCAGATTTCTCGAAAATGGTTTTCCAAAGAATCTATGTCCATTTTGAGTATTTGTTCATGCCTTTCAGGTTGAAAAATTCCCCAGTGGCTTTCATTGAACTTATTTAAAAGATGTTCCACCTATATCTAGATTATTTTTTGTGTTATTCATTGATGAAATCCTAGTTTATTCAGAATCTAAGGAGTAATATGATTTGTACCTGAGGATTGTTTTGGGAACACTTTGGAACCACTAAATCTATGAAACGTTTTCTAAATGCAGCTTCTAGATTAAAGAGGTGAAGTTTTTAGGCCATGTTATATCATAATATGGGGTTTTAGTGGACCCTGAGAAAATCAGTGTAGTCATTTCAAGGAAGTAACCAATGAATTTTTTAGAGATCAAGAGTTCTCTTGGCCTTGTAGGATGTTATAGGTCATTTTTTCATGAATTCTCTCAACTTGCTTCAACCATGACACCACTTGCCCAGAAAGGTGTGATTTTTTAGTGGTGATCAGTGTGTTATATATACTTCAAGAAGAAAAAATAGTGATTAACTACTTCTCATGTGTTGATTGTTCCATAATCTAGAAAGGGCTATGCAATTTATTTCAATTCTTTAGGTATGGGTCTTGGATGCGTGCTTATGAAGAATGTCCATGGGGTGGTGTATGGATCTCCCCAAATCAAACCACAAGAAAAGAACTATCTGAAAAATGACTATGAGTTAGTTGTAGTGATGCATTATTTGAAAACATGGCATCACTTTCTTTTTTGGGAGAAATTTTTAGTTTATTCATTTCATAAAAGCATAACCAATATTTTCTGCCAAAAATATTTGAAGTTGAGGCAGCATTTATGGGTTGATTACATACAAGGGTTTGACTTCAATATAGTTTATACCCAAGGAAATGGTAATGTTGGGGATGAAACCTTGAGTAATAAAGTTCAAGTGCAGGCACAGAGAGAGTGTAGTGATGAGTGGGCTTTGATGGGGATATTTTCTTGATTCCACTTAGAAGCCAAGGAGGATAGTGGAGGTGAATACTTTTCTAGTGTTCAGCTAACTCCTTCTCCTCTAGAGTTAATTCTGCATGAGTATCTGGGTGATGAGTTGTGCTAGTAGTCTATACAGTATCATCAAAGTGGGGGAGATTCCTAGTAATTTTCCTTTATCCCCTAATGGAATCTTGTGATTAAAGGGATACCCTGTAGTGCCATTGTAGTTGAGAAATGTGGTGATGGAGGATAGCCACCAGTCTCAGTGGTCCATTCATCTGGGAGGTACAAAAATTTATTATGACGTTTTTTGGCATTTTTCTGTCTAGGTATGACATAGTATATTGCTGACTATGTGTCACGATACTATAAATTTCATCATGTGAAAGAGGATCACTAAAGGCCTTCTGGTTTTCTTCATCCACTACCCATTCCTACCTAGAAGTGGGATGAGATCATCCTGCACTACATTATTGTATTTCATTATACACCTTGAGGGTGGAGGTAATATGGCCAGTAATCGATCGTCTGACCATTTCATACCACTTCATTCCTATCATTGATTCATCTAAGGTGTAAGATCTCGGCTAGATTTATGTTCAAGAGTTTTTGGGGATCTATGGTGTGCCATCAGAAATTGATTCAGATAGGGACCCTCATTTCACCTATCTATTTTGAGAAGGCCTTTATAAGGAAATGGGGTCATATATTATGTTGAGTGTAATATATCAATATCAAAAAGATTGTTAGATTGAGTGGGGGAATCAGATTTTGGAATATATGCTTCAGGCATGTGCTTTGGACTTTAGAGGTTCATGGGATAGCCATTTCAGATTGGTTAAGATTTCATACCAAAATAGATACCAATCCTCTATTCAAATGGATCCTTTTGAGGAACTCTATGGTCATCCATGACAGCCACCTTTGTGTTGAGATGATGTGGGTGAGACTTCATTGTTGGGACCTAGCCTTGTATATTATACATCTGAGAAGGTCATGATAATATAGAAATGGATTTGCATAGCTCAGAATTTCCACAAATCTTATTCTGATCATTGATGCTGAGATCTAGAGTTTTTTATGGGTGACTGGGTGTTCTTGAAAGTGGCACCATGCTTAGGTCCTCACCATCTGGGAAAATAAGGAAAGCTAATGCCAATGTATGTCAGACCTTTCAAGATCACCGAGTGGGATGATAATGTGGCATACAGGTTAGCCATCCCCTTTCAGCTTACAAAAATTCAGGACTTTTTTCATGTTTCTCAATTAAATAAGTAAAACCCATATCCATATCATGTGTCAAATTGGGAAGAATTGTAGTCGGATCCTAATTTATCTGTAGTTGAGTGGCCAGTTTCAATTGTAAATTCCCCAGAGAAAGTGCTCCATGGTAATCATATTCTATTGGTATAGATCCTTTTGCATCATGGTAATAATGATCATGAGAATTGGGAGTGGAATTAATGGGTCAAGAAAGAGTACGCTTTTCAACCCTCTAATCAAGCTTTGGGCTGACATTTTGTGGATGGTAAGTTTTCATAGTGGGGATAATTGTCACATAAATGTATTCATTTTCAAGTATTTAATATATTTATTTTGATACTATGTTTATTCCTTGGGTTTACTTTGAGTTTCTTGAGAAAAATGGAAATTTCTTATTTAGAAGTGGGTGGATCATGGCTTACGCATGATTAGGGGAAATCGTGAACCTACCTGAGGTAACTATGAACTAAGGTGTCATTTTTGGATAGAGGCCAACAACACAGATGGTAGATGGTTTTTTTGTATATAAAAAACATGTATCATGGCCATATTATATAGAGAGTGGAGCATGGTTACTGCACATTTTTTCAAACCATGGGGGAAACTGTGAACCTATCATGTCATTAAAAATTGTGAATATTCTAAACTACCCCCTTTGAATTTATCCCAAATTCACGAATTTACTCCCCCACTCTGGATTTCATCCCATGGTGTGTCGCACCACTTCCTCCTTCCTCCCTTGAGATTTATTTTGGTTTGTGATTTGTCATTGAAATTTTAATAAAATTTCATGTTAGTGGTTCCTTTCTTTTTTTCTCCCTCTTTTCAAGGATTTCATTCCTTCTTCTTTGTGGTTTCACATGTCCAGCAGGTAGGGAGACCTATTTAGGGAAGGATATTGTTTCCTAGGGTTAAATATTAATGTTTTATGTTCAATACTTCTTTTACAGGGTTCACATGAGGTAAAATGGTTGTTTTCCACCCTTTTTTGGAAGTTTCTTCACTCAAGGTAGGTGGTTCTTTGGTTAAACATTATTTGAAAAAAATTATTTTCTTTCTTGACATTTTAAATGTGTTCTATGATTTATATGTGTGGTGTGAAAGGTGTTTTTTATGGTTTTTAATATGCTCATGGCTTGAATGTAGTTTTTATAGAATAAATTTTATGTATTTCATGTGTGAACCCTTATTTTGAATTTTGAATGTACTTAATAAATTATGCAATAGGTTTAATAAATTTTTCACTTTGTGTGGATCATGATTGAGAATAGTTTAGGTGGAATTTTGATTTAAGAGTGGTTTTAGATAGGGAGGTAGTGATTTATCAAGACTTTTATATATTTTTTGATTTATTTATATGTGATAGTGATGTTATATGTGACATATGGAATGAATATTGAGCACCAAGGGTAACCTTGTTAATTAGGTGGCCAAACTAGGACTATTATGCAAATTGAATCAGAATTGGTTCATCCTTGGTTCATCTAGTAGGATTTAAAATTCAATACTAACTAAATGATAACAATGATTCAAGACCACTAGGCCCATGGGGTTTCCCCTCCTAGTGGCTCATGTATGATATAACTATTGGTCATGGTTTCTATACAACTTTTAAATGAGATATGATGTTCCTAGTGTCCCATTACTAGCTAGTTCTTAGAGTATTTTACTGTGACATAGTGCTCTACGGTGATATCACACTTAATGTCATCACATGGTATACTTTTTTGGTTTTTTAAGAAGCAATGATGTTTCCTTTAAATTTATTTACACAAAAAAATTCTTGTTTTTCTTTTTTAGAACATGAATCTTTATATATTTTATAATGTTAATAGTGTGGAATATTTTTATTGAGTGGCATCCTATTGGGGTTTGGATTACACCTTACTGAAACCTTTGTGTGTAAGTATACTTGGTTATGTTTGGAATATGTAAAGGCAATATCTTGGGAGATATGGGTTCCGTATGCTACTGGTCTTCCCTTGTAGGTGTTGTGGTGGTAGCTTAAGGGTGATGTTCCTCTGGTTGCATGGTGGAATTTTTTGGATAGTATGGTTGTTAACCTCTTATTATTTCCCATTTTTTGGTTTTGTTTAAATTTTGAATATAGTGGATCAAAAACATTTTATTCCATGTTGGGTTGTGATTATTCAGTTTTGGGTTATTTATTTTAGTTGGAGGTTTGTGATTATTTATATTGGTGAAATCATTCCAAAGTTGTGCTGTTGATACCTAAGAACATGTTGGCATCCCATGGGGATATGGAACACCCTTCGGGCCATCCTACGATCTGGGTTGGGTGTCATATTGGATGGAACTCAAGCTTGGTTTGTGACCATAGAGCTGGTAATATCAATGTACACATATGAGATGTATTAATTTTCTAATAAATGGAATGGAATGAAGCTGACTAGTGTTTAATCAATAAAAAATCATATTTATGTAATAAATTTTTAAATCATTTTTAAATCTATCCTTTGTATCCATATATTTGAGGTGGTATTGAAAAATTTTATATGTTTCCCCATATGGTTGGTAGTCTTCATGTACACATGCATGAAGTTATAGATGTGGTGGTCCAAATATACACATGAGAGAAGTTTTCATTTTCCAACCAATGGAAAGGAGGGTGATGATTGGAATTACTTAAAAATAATAAAATTTTAGAATACTAGTGATACTTATTAAATATATTATTATGTTTTTAGTCTATTTTCAGATTTAAAGGAAAAAAGAAACATTAAATAATTCGTTTAATACAATTACCCCTTCCTTGGTGTCATCCTTTGAAGCACTCCTTAATCCATCTTGGGTTTGAATTTTGATGAAACCAGAACATCCAAGTAAATGATATGATATTTTTAAAGTTATTTTGGTAGGTATATATTTAGATGAGGTTACTAAATTGTGTGTATATGTAGAAAAAATATGGGTCCTATTATAAATTATAGGAGTGGGACCATTCTAAAAACTTTGAACATTAAAATAATATAAAGTTATTTTCAAGTAAAAGTAGAACCAAATGACAAAATTATATAATAAAGAATATTTTAGGGTCTATTTTTAGTCAAAAAATAAAATTTAGATAGTTTTTATTGATATTTTAAGCCTTAACCCTTATCTTAACCCCCACTTTCAATTCTATTGATCCTTACTATGGTGAATACATTTTACTATAGAAACATAATTTTATGACTAAAATGTAATAGATCTAATTAAAAAAATTAATATAATTATCCAAAATAAGGTATACATATTAAAATATTAAATTTATATGGGTGATAAGAATTATATTTAACATAATTATTCCAAATTGAAGTAAACACAATTTTTTATAAAAAATTATTTTCTAAGCATAGAAATGATTTTACACCAGATTCTTGTTTATGGTTAATACTCATGAAATTTATTTGATTATAACTGATATATTTTTATTTATTTTAATTTAAAATTAATAAAAACTCATATTTAACCATTTAATTACATAACTAATGAAAATTACTAAATTTTTTTTATTATATTAAAATATAACTTAGGTTCCAGGAATCTTAGAATGGGTTTCCAAATTAAGAAAAAAATATTTTTAAGTGATTTATTTTACTTATTAATTACATATTTGGTTATTCCAAAGGTATTATATATTTTAAATTCATTATTATATAATAATTATTTCATAAAATTTATGGTATGTGTAGAAATTTTATTTTTCACTATTCGCGTAAAAAACAACCAGTTTTGAAAAATTCAAAAAATTCAACCAAAGAAAATTTTTTCAAGAAAAATCCAATAAATATTTTCAATTTATAAAATTAAAATTATAATATATTTAAATAAATATTTTTAATAAAATATATATAATAATAAATAAAACAACATTTTTAAACAAAGCATTTTGGTTTGAATTGAATCCATGAATTAACATTTATTATAATTGATTTATTATTTATTAGACGTATTGATTTATCAGACCTTAAATTTCACCAATAAATTATATCATAACAATAAATATGTGAAAAATTACGATATATTTTCTCATAATAAATCATTTTATTGTCTTTTTATTTACATAAGATATTATTCTTATTGTAGTTTTCTTAATGATATTTTTCATTTATCAAAATTTATTAGTTTTTTATGAATTGTAAAAAGGTTCATCTCTATTAATTTATCATTGGTGTCTCATTCCAGACAAGCTCCTAAAATATGTATTTATATAAAATAAAAAATATACTAATGTCTTGGGGTGTCACAATAGTCTTGATAAGTGCCTATGTGTTGTGATTGGGGTAGGAATATTTATTTCCAAGGCTAGTCAAGGATAGTTCATGGTATTTTGGTGTGTCAATGAAGATGATCATGCTTATGGGTTTTTCGGTATGTGAACAGAAAAGAATGGGACACCTTTCTGTGATCAAGGATTGAAAAATGGTTTTACCCCTTAATGTTATATCATGTGAAAACCTAATTAAGGGGTTGTTCTATGGGTGGTCAAGTTTGAATTGAATAGTGAGAACTATTGGATCATGATATGATCTGTGCATGAGATGATCTCTATGTAATGACATTTAAAAATGATTTATGGTTCATGAGAATTCTATTAATTTTAAACATTGGATTCATATGAGTGATAGTCTAGGACCTTTCATATGTGTATTTTGGAATTATGGTTATTAGATCATAAAAAGTTTCATGAGGCTGAGGGGATTGACATCATGATTATGGAATTTATAAAGAGAATAAATTATGTTGATTTGTGCACTAATGAGGTTGTAAATATTCAGTGGGTCTAGGTAGAGTCTTTGGTGCGTCAGAATATGATAATTATGTGATTTTATTAGGTTTTTAGACCTTAATATACACTTATTGATACTTGGTGTCGTGATGGTGGATATTCATTACAATTGGAATCTGGGTATGCAGGGTGTCATTATATCATCGTACCCAAGATTGGGTCAGGAAATTTGGACCTATTTGATAAATATGAGTGATCTCATGACTGTCAGTGTTTGGTTGATAATTAGTGTTGGTTATATTATTTATCATTTATGTTTTTAAGGGGAATTTTATAGTTGGGAGAACACCATTATTGGTCTAATAAAATGGAATTCCTTTATAAGAGGTGTTCATTATACATTGGTGGTGGGTGGTTGGTGGACCCAACCTGGAGGTGGTTTTGGTTTTGCATCCATTCATGGATGAAAGTGAAGTAGTTTTGTTAATAAATTGAAAGTACCAAAATAGAGGTATTTATTAATGGGGATTATGTATACTAACTACATTCAGTCCTTGTCGGCTTTGATTTATGGGTCATGGTTTGGTGGAAAGATAGTGTACTAGTTTTTGAAACAAGTTATTGAGGTAACTAGGTCCACAAGATGATGACAATTGGGAAAGTCATTATGACTTGTATGGAATAGGGATGATTATTGTTATGGGTATAGTCTTGGGTATGAGACTACATGTTCTGATAAGAATAATCAGGAGTCTCTAGGTTATATCTCCAAGAGGTTGGTGGTATTTTTCGAAACAGTGATGTTAGCAGTCAGTATATAGAATTAGTGAATTGAGAATTATTGAATTCCATAGGTATTGGTGTGTCATTGTGGAGTTGTCGGTGCTAGTCGGTACTATAGTTAGTGGTTCATTTGGTTTTTTTGAGGTATTCGGCATTAGAGAATATCGATTTGTGTGTTTTTTATATTAGTTAGTGGGGTGGAATGGAAGAGGATCATTGTGTTTCATTATAGGTAAAACTAGTGTTGTGATAGGCTATATCAAGATTCATTTGGGCTTTAGGCTACACCACTAGTTTCATTATTCTAGGGAAGGACTATGACCATTGGGAGAACAAAAGTTGGATTCCAAATTAGGACTCAGTGACTAGTGTGGGTAATGATTGATTTATGATGGTACTTATTGCGGATTAAAGGAATTACGATTGGGGGTTTTTTATTGACTTGTTCAATTACATGTTTGTGACATTAGGTAAAATTCGAATATTTTTGTCCTGTACTATGGGATGATTGTAGAATTTGAGTTTGGATTGGAATTTTGAGAGATCGAACATCGCTATGATGTGTTTTTTGATGTGTTTGGATCCCCAAGAGGTTTCTTGAGTGATCAGGCATAAGATTAATTATGGTTAATGTGGATTTGTTGTATATTTCAATTATAGATGGTTGATCTAGTAGTAACCAAGTTGTGTGAGGATGTGGCATGTGTCATGTGAAACAAAATATTTATAAAAGTGATAGGGTTTCTTCATGAAGTACGGAGATCATTCCATGAAAAATCTATGTAAGATAATATTTTTGGAGTCTAGGTTAAACCATGTCACAACATAAGTCTTCAGGTCTTGGAGAATGCTTCATAAGAGTTTCTATTAAGCTATGTGAGATTAAGGATGTTATTTTGTGGATCATCTCACTATATAAATAGAGGTTTCATCATGTGTTTTTTTCAAGGCGGAAGAATTTTATCATAGAATGTTTGCTTCATTGTGAAGGTTTCAAAATATCCAATGGTATTGAGATGCTCTAGGTGGTTTTTCATGTCATAGAGCTTTAGGCTACACTAATGAAGATGGAAGGGGGGAGGAGTTTCACTATGACCCTATGGTTCATGCCATAGTTCAACCCTAGATGGTGGGAGTTTCACCATAACCACATTGGGTCACACCATAGTGAACCTGTAATATTATTTTTAAACTAATGAAAACCAAATTGTTTCTATGGCATCCCCACTCAAGAGTTTACAAAAATAAGGTCTTAGGTGTCACGACCCGCCCTCGGGGTCCGTGCCGTGACTACCCCAAGCCCGCCTTCCACAGGCCAGGGGCTGGCGACTAGCACCAAGGCGTAAATCCCGGTAAAAAGGGAAGGCATTGCCTTTGAAAAGTAAACAAACACCACAGAGTAAGCAAGCGGAAAGTAAACACTAAACAAAAGCAGAGTACAACTGAAAGTGCGGAAAAGTAAATGGGCTAGTATACAAACCCAAACTGAAAGTAAAGTACAACTCGAAAGGGAAAACAACAACTGAAAAGTAAAAGCCGCTACACTGAGCTATCCACTGGAATTCCCACCTGAAGGGTGGGTACAGATAGCTCCTCTGCTCCACGGGTCCCGCTGTCCGTTCCGAGCACGTCTCGCCTAGTGGTCCACCTCCGGGTACCGTCCCGCTCTGCAAGCCTCAGCTAAGATCAACGCTGTCCGTCGTCTGCAACCAACACAACGTAGTGCGGGCAAAGCCCGTGAAGGGGTGAGTATAAGCTACTCAGTAGGGACCCCGAGACCCTTGAAGGTCTCTCAAATCCACAAAGGATAAACCACGAAGAAAGGAACAATCACGAAGTAACAACCGACACTGCTTAGGTATATGCCCATACATATACCTAAGTCATCAATTTCATATACGCTCCAACCTCTGAGCCCAAGTACAACTCAGTCCACACAGGAAAGTAAACGTATTCCACACAGGAAAGCAAAACGTAATCCACACAGGATTGCACAATACAATCCACACAGGAAAGAAATAGGATTCAGCTCACACAGGTATATTTCTTCAAGGGACGATAAAGATGATCTTTGATCCATCTAAGTCGTCGGACCCACGAAGGATCGATAGGTAACTAACCCCCGCAAAAGACCCACACAGGATCGGGCCCACACAAGACCTGTAGCACTGACCCACGTAGGATCGCTGAGTGCTGTAGTCGTCGTCGTCGAATCCACACAGGATCTCTGTACTGTCATCGTCGCAGTCACAGTAGCAGTAGTAGAAGTAATAGCAGTCGCAGCCAGCACTAGGGTTCCCGCACACAGCAAGCTCGTTCGGAGGGTCCGCTCCACAAGCCGAGAGGCTGATACATCAACTGTCACAAAGTCCAGAGTTGATCTATCCAAAAGTTCCGTATCGTCAACAGGAACTCAACGCAACAGACGGCGCGTCGATCGGACGCCCGGTCTGAGAGTTATTGACATTTTCGTCCCCGGGGCCCGGTTGGTTTTTAAGGCAAAACCATCCCGACCGTACTCCACCTAAGTCCAAACCTCGGGCGGAGTATTGAAAAAGATCCGTCTCACTAAGAGGAACACAACACAGCTGACGGCACGTCAATCGGACGTCCGTAGCTCAAGATATGAGCGTTTCCGCTCCGAAGGCCCGGTTGGTTTCGTGAACAAACCAACCCGGCCGAACTCAAAGTAATCTGAAACCTTGAGTGCGATATACCGAAACGACCGTCTCGATCCAAGGATCGCGTTACCCCTGACGGTTCGACGATCGGAGGTCCGTGGCTCAAGTTATGGCCAAAATACCGAATCTGATCCGAAACGGGGGGTCCGGGTCCGGGCCGACCCGGCCCGACCCCCCCCCCCCCTGGTCTGACCCGAACCGGGTCGACCCGACCCAGATCCGAACCGGTCCGCTGAACCCAGCCCGGCCGGCCGGCGGCGCGGCGGCGCGGGGGCCGCAGCGGCCTGGCGCCGCACGGTGGCTGCACGCGGGGGGCAAAGCCCCCGCTGATTGGAAGGGGCGGCGCGGCATAGCCGCACCCTTTGCAGAAAAAACGGCCCCCACGTGGGGGCCGGCTTGGAGAAAAACCGGGGGGCTGCTGCCCCCCCCCCCCCCCCTTCATGGAAACCGCCCCCCTCATAATGAGGGGGGTTTTGTACGCTGGCCGGGGGATTAATTTCCCCCGGTTTAATGCCATCCGGCCGGCCAGCTGGCCGGCCGGTTTTCTCCAACGGGACCGGAAAATCCGGTCCCTACTTCGGCTTCCGACGCCGGCGGCTCGGCCGCCGGTCTTCTCTATTCGCCGCGGCCCGGAACCGGCCGCGGTATTCGTCATCCGACACGGTGCGACGACACCGCGCCCCTCCGCCGCACCTCGATTTCTTTCAACGCGGCGCGACGGCGTCGCGTTCTTGATGTTTCTTCCATGGTGCACGCGCGACGGCGTCGCGTTCTTGATTGGGCGAATAACCGCGTGGTGCGACGGCACCACGCCACCTTGATTCATCCACAAATTTAAACACCAAGAACGGAGGAGGGGGTTCGGCCGTGTTCATGCGGTCCGGCCCCCTCACGTTTAAACACAACTTAAAGTATTCAAAAGCCACACGTTAGACATGCTAGATCCACGATCAAGAATGGTATAATTAAAAAATAAATCAACAACCCCTACCTCGGGTATAGGTTCGTAGATTTGACAACGTTCCGCGGAAGACAACGTCGCGGAGGTCGGGCGTCGCGGTCGTCGTTCGTCAAATCCGATGACGAAGAGGTGCGTCCGATGTGATACGTCGTTGGCGAATCTTTGTATGACGACGAAGAAGATCCGAGGAGGAAGCGGCGTTCCCTCTCGTTGACACGGAAGACGAAGAAGAGAGGTGGCGTTCTTTGTCGGAGCTTGAGCGTTCTTCGTCGGAGCTTGAGCGTTCTTCGTGTTCTTCGTCAGAACTTGAAGAAGAAGAAAAAGCTCTCAACCTCCCAAGAAGACAAAACTATTAACCAAAATAAAATAAGACACTATCTTATTTTATTAACACAACAACACACTAGAATTTCAAAAGTTTGAAATTCAAAAGGATTAACTCCAAAATTAAATAACTCATGTCATTTAATGAGGGTTTAAGGAAGTTGGGAGCTTCGTGTGGGCCCCACCACACTTAATCCTCCCAAGGGAGGTTAAGTGGATGTGGGTCCCACTTCCAACCCCCTTTGGTAGGATTTATCAAGTTAAAATAAAATTTGTTCTTCACGAAATTTTATTTAACTTAAACTAAAAACCCAAAAACTAACTTTTAACCCGCAACAAACGCAAGTTCCGAAAAGGTCTTTTTAAGCGAATATCGGCGCTGCGAGTTCATCTGGGCCCTCAGATTTCAATTCTGAGCACCGGATCAAAAGTTAGGAATACCCGCTCGTTCATTCACTGAACGTACCCAAGCCAAACTTCGGAAATTTATTCCGGGCACTCCGGGCCTCGGAATCAGGTGCCGTTAGAAACCGTGCTCTTGTAAAAATCTAAAGAAAATTAAGAAAAAATTTCCCTTGAATTTTACGGGTCTTAACATTACTCCCACCTCAGGGCTTTACGTCCCCGTAAAGATACATCCAAAAACTAGGGAAACAAATGAGGGTACTGAGCATGCATCTGAGCCTCCCGCTCCCATGTGCTCTCCTAGAGGTTCCCGTGCTGCCATCTGATGTGCACAAGAGGAATCGATCGCCCACGCAAGACCCGCTCCTGTCGATCCTCTATCTCCACCGGGACCTCCGTAAAAGTCGCCCCATCGTCAACGTCAAGCTCCCCATGGTCAATGATGTGCGTCGGGTCGTGCACGTATCTCCTCAGCTGAGATACGTGGAAGACGTCGTGCACCCGGTGCAACTGAGGTGGTAGAGCCAAGCGATAAGCCACCTCGCCAACCCTGTTGAGGACCTGGAAGGGTCCGATGAAGCGCGGAGATAACTTGCCGCCTCGGCCAAATCTCCGAATACCACGTCGAGGTGAGACCCGCAAGAAGACGTGGTCGCCATCCTCGAACTCTAGTGGCCTCCGCCTCCTGTCAGCATATGACTTCTGCCGGCTCTGAGCTATCCCCATCCGCTCCTGGATGACCTGGACCTTCTCTGTCGTGGCCTGGACCATCTCCGGTCCCACCAGTGCTGACTCTCCGGGGTCTGTCCAGCACAAAGGAGATCTACAAGGTCGGCCGTACAACGCCTCGTACGGTGCCATCCCGATGGTGGAGTGGTAGTTGTTGTTGTACGCAAACTCCACCAAGGGTAGGTGGTCCTCCCAGCTACGACCAAAGTCGAGGACACATGCACGGAGCATGTCCTCGAGAGTCTGAATGGTCCTCTCCGTCTGACCATCCGTCTGAGGGTGAAAGGTTGTGCTCAAACGTAGATGTGTCCCGAATGCCTCCTGTAACCCCTTCCAAAGCCGGGAAGTAAAGAGGGCATCTCGATCGGATACGATAGATGATGGCACGCCGTGGAGCCGCACAATCTCCTGAACGTAGAGACGTCCCAAGCTCTCCACTGAGCCCTGCTCTCTGATGGGTAAGAAGTGTGCCGACTTGGTGAGTCGGTCAACAATCACCCAGATGGATTCGTGACCTCTGGAAGTGCGTGGAAGTCCAGTCACGAAGTCTATAGATATGCCATCCCACTTCCACTCCGGAACCTCCAAGGGGTGTACCAAGCCTGCTGGTACCTGATGATCTGCCTTCACCTGCTGGCAGGTGAGGCATCGAGAAACGAACTCTGCTACTGCCTTCTTCATGCCCGGCCACCGGTGCTGTCGTCTGAGGTCCTGGTACATCTTCGCCACTCCAGGATGTACCGCTAAAGGAGAAGTGTGAAACTCTCTCAGAACTTCCTCTCGCAAAGCGACTGGTACCATGGTACATCCTCGAAAAAGGATGTCGTGCTCTGCTCCAAGGGAGAAACCATCAGGTGCCTGTCCCGAGGATATCTGTGCACGCCGTGTCTCACAGTCAGCGTCCTCACGCTATGCCTCCCTGACCCGCTGTAGTAGTGGAGGAGTGACTGTGAGAGACTGAAGGAAGGCTTCTCCATCTCTATCCACGAAGGATATCTGCAAAGAGGCTAGCTGCTCCGTCGCCTCCTCAAGTAACTGAATGCCCGTCCTCCTGATGAGGGCATCGGCTACTACGTTCCCCTTCCCAGGAGTATAGACTATCTCAAAGTCATAGTCCTGGAGGAACTCGAGCCATCGTCACTGTCTCAGGTTCAGGTCCTTCTGAGAGAAGATATACCTGAGACTCTGATGATCGGAAAAGACTGTAAAGCGCTCGCCCATCAGATAGTGTCGCCATGTCTTCAGAGCGAAGACCACTGCTGCTAGCTCCAGGTCATGGGTAGCATAGTTCTGCTCATGCGGCCTCAACTGACGTGATCCATAGGCGATCACTGCCCGCTCCTGCATCAGAACACATCCGAGTCCGGTCCCTGATGCATCGCAGTAAACTACGTACCCTACTCCCTCCTCAGGCAACCTCAAGATAGGTGCGCAGGTCAATCTCTGTCTCAGCTCCTGGAAGCTCTGCTGACATCTGTCTGACCATACTAAGGGTTTCCCCTTCTTCGTCAGAGCTGTGAGTGATTCCGCAACTCTAGAGAAGTCTGGCACGAATCTCCGATAGTATCCTGCTAGTCCCAAGAAACTCCGAACCTCAGTCACGCTCATGGGTGGCTCCCAAGCTAACACAGCCTCAATCTTTGCGGGATCCACTGCAACTCCCGCCTCAGAGATAACATGTCCCAAGAAGTGGACCTCACGTATCCAGAACTGACACTTCGAGAGCTTACCATAAATCTAGTGCTCTCGGAGTGTGTCTAGTACAACTCGCAAGTGACAGGCGTGCTCCTCCTCTGTCGTAGAGTAAATCAGAATGTCGTCGATGAAGACCACGACAAACCGATCGAGGTATGGCTGAAAGATCCTGTTCATGAGAGACATGAACACTGCTGGAGCATTGGTTACACCGAAAGGCATAACCAAGAACTCATAGTGGCCATACTGACATCTGAAGGCCGTCTTCTGCACATCATCGTCTCTGACTCTGAGCTGATGATAGCCTGACCTGAGGTCTATCTTCGAGAACCACCGTGCTCCCTTGAGCTGATCAAAGAGGTCATCAATCCTCGGTAGCGGATACTTGTTCCTCACTGTTACCTGGTTCAGGCGACGATAGTCAACACAAAGTCGCAAGCTCCCGTCCGCCTTCTTGGCGAACAAAATCGGGGAAGCCCAGGGTGAAACACTGGGTCGGATGAACCCCTTGCCCTGCAAGTCCTCCAACTGTACCCGTAGCTCTCGATGTTCGGAGGGGGCCATCCGATATGCTGGAGTGGATATCGGGGCTGTCCCGGGGTACAAGTAAATATAAAATTCTACCTCTCTGCGAGGAGGTAGCCCTGGAACGTCGTCGGGAAAAACGTCCGCAAACTGATCCACCACTGCAGGAAAACCAGGACTCCGCACGTCAATTGCTCCAAGGATAAGGCTAGCCAACTGATGAGTGATGGGCTGTCCTCTCCTCTGCGGAAGTCCATCCTGTGCTGCTAAGGCTCCATTCTCGCCGGTGAAGGTGAACCTGCTCCCGTCGGTGCGTACACATCGCACCTTGCGCCTAAAACAGTCAATCTGTGCATGGACCGTAGATAGCCAATCCATGCCCAAGATGACGTCGTAAGGCCTCGACGCTGCTACAAGAAGATCCCAGCCAAAGCTCTCGCCTCCTAGAGTAAGCTCACACTGCCGGAACCAGTGCGTAATCGTCGAGTCTGCTCCCGTAGGAGTCTCTAGCCGTAAGGATCGAGCCAACGGCTCTGTCGGAATCTCCGAGCTCCGAACAAGGGCAGCGGCTATGAAAGAGTGACTCGCTCCTGTGTCTATAAGAACTGCAGCAAGGGTGGAATAGACACAGATAGTACCTCGAATCATCTCGGGTGCGCCGTGGTCGTAGGCCTCTGCTGCCTGGAGCTGTGCCTGTCTCTGCCCGCCAGCTCCCTGTGGTCGGGGTGGACCTCCTGGTGGTGGTGGTGGCCGAGCCTCAAAGCGTCGCCCACCACCGGCTTCTCGTCCAGCTCCTCTGCCTCGTCCGCCTCCTCTCTACGGACCGCCATGGTCGACCCTCTGCCTCTGCCTCGGTGGTCCCTCAACCGTCTGCTGCTCCTCGGCACGGCGGGTCGGGCAGTCACGAGCCATGTGGCCCTGCCCGCCGCACGAGTAGCACTGTCTGCCTCTCGAAAGACTGGCTCCGCGCTGTGTGCCCCGCACTGCTGAGCCAGTGTCCTGAGGTCGTCTGCCCGAAGGTCTGATCTGTCTGGACCCCTGAGTCATCCGTCGACTGTCTGCTGCAGATGACTCTGCCACGTGCCGCCCTGCGGTGGGTCTTTGTGCTGGTGTAGACTCAGCAAGGAAGCTCTCGATCAGAAGGGCCCGCTCCAGTACTCCTGTCTGAGTCGGTATGCTGAGGGAGATCAGCGATGCCATGATCTCGTGTCTCAAACCCTGCTCGAAGGTCCGGGCCCGGAAGAATGAGTCCCATACCATGTCGGTCGAGTAGCGTGAGAGATTAGTAAATCTCGCCGAGTACTGAGCGACCATCATGCTTCCCTGCCGCAGCTGTAGAAGCTCCTGGATACGCACCGCACGAAGGGTGGCTGGGACGAACTCTGAGCGGAAGAGGCTCTCAAAATCCCTCCAAAGTAGAGATGCCTCATCTTGCACCTGGAGCATCAGGCTCCACCATCGTCCTGCTGCTGCGTGTAGTAGGCTCGCAGCAAGGATCACCATGAGGTCTGCCGGTGTCCTCACTAGCCTAAACACTCAAACCACTGCCTCTAGTCAGTCCTCTGCTGCCTGGGGATCCGTCTCCCCGCGAAACCTGGGTGGTCGCTGGCGCTGAAACTCATGCAGTGCGCTGAGGCGACGTGCATCGTCAGCGGCTGCTGCTGGAAACATCGGGGGCTCGGCGGGTAGAGCTACCGCCGGTGCCACTGCTGACAAAAGGCCCTGCACCGAGGCCTCAGCGCTCGGTGGACTGTTGTCACGCTCGACTCTCGGAACCCTAGCTGGCTGTCGTCGTGGGGCCATCCTGAAAAGGAAAGAGGTGCGCCACGGTCAGAACAGTATACCTGGTGAGCTGATATAAAGTAATCACAAAGAAAACTTTGAAACACACACGCAATCAGTGTTTTCGTGCATTAAGTCGTAAATCAGAAGTCAGGGTCCTGGTGTACGGATACGTCGGCCGTCGCACCAACACTGGACTCCCTGGACTGATAACCACACTCAATAC
Organism: Viscum album; assembly: GCA_963277665.1. Classification (NCBI taxonomy): domain Eukaryota; kingdom Viridiplantae; phylum Streptophyta; class Magnoliopsida; order Santalales; family Viscaceae; genus Viscum; species Viscum album. Next base: position 1,834,791,372 of record OY728151.1, read on the forward strand.
GCTAAACATTATTGCTTCACATAGAAAAGATCAGAGTTCGCGGTAGAACCGAACTCCTCTGATACCAATTGTGACAACCGGGTCCCGGTGACAGCACATACACCCCACCTTAACAAGGCCGTCGGGTCCTGGCCTACCAGGTAGCACCAGTTGCCCCGCAGACACATGAGGCCCACCCCAGGGTCCACCCACATGCCTGAACGGGTCATCTGACTAATGACAGTCCCCACAGGCCAACACATGTCCTTTTCAGTGTGCTTTGTCCTCACTCACACACACCCTGAGAAACTTCCCAGGAGGTCACCCATCCTGATCACTAATCCAGGCCAAGCACGCTTAACTGTGGAGTTCTAATCTGACAGGCTCCCGAAAAGGAAGGTGCACCTTGTTGACATGAGGCATATCATTTAGTCATTTAACCCTTTATCATTTGAGGATGTTACAAGGGCGGGTCGTGACAAATTGGTATCAGAGGAGGAACCCAGCCTTAAGTTTGCGGTGCACTGCCTGGGTTGATATGTAGGGCCCACAACGAGGGCATTGTGCTCTAAAGGGGGGGTGATTGTAACATCCTCAAATGATAAAGGGTTAAATGACTAAATGATATGACTCATGTCAACAAGGTGCACCTTCCTTTTCGGGAGCCTGTCAGATTAGAACTCCACAGTTAAGCGTGCTTGGCCTGGAGTAGTGATCAGGATGGGTGACCTCCTGGGAAGTTTCTCAGGGTGTGTGTGAGTGAGGACAAAGCACATTGAAAAGGACATGTGTTGGCCTGTGGGGACTGTCATTAGTCAGATGACCCGTTCAGGCATGTGGGTGGACCCTGGGGTGGGCCCCATGTGTCTGCGGGGCAACTGGTGCTACCTGGTAGGCCAGGACCCGACGACCTTGTTAAGGTGGGGTGTCTGTGCTGTCACCGGGACCCGGTTGTCACATTAGGAGAGGATCATTCGTCCAACTCCTCCCCTCCTTCTTCCTCCTTTTACACCCCTTTAATAGGGTGGGATTTTTTGGGTTTTTCCATTGTGATAAAAGTGATGACATCCCATTTCACATTATATTCTTCATAGACATTTATTTTCACTAATTTTATATGATTACTGTTTGGTATTTTAATGATTATTCTTCTAAAACATTGTGGGATTATCACAAATCATGAGGATTTTTCATGTAGTGGATAGATTATGTCATATATTGATGAATACACATTGATATTCATCATTTTGGTTTAGTTATGATGTTAAAAGAATGTTTTCAGTAATTCAATTTAATTGTATTAAGTTGGTGATTTTTTAGGTGTAAATTGATGGGACTTTTATTCATAAAGAGTTATTGGGTGTTTCATGGACCTTCTACACGTAGTTGGTTAAGATTTTGGTGATGTGAGAGTTACATGTATTTTATTTATAATTATGAATCATTTGATTAAATTTTTATTTTTTTATTTTTTTATTATAATTTATTTCGTTTCCTCTTCAATGAGTTAAGGTTGCGTGTATGGTTAATGTGGTTATTGATTTCATTAGAAAATAATGGATTGAGCTTTCCTGGGGGAGTAACTCAATTAGTGGTAGGTGGTCACTTAATATTCTCTCCATCTTGTATGCATCTCCCCATATGAAATTTCACTTGTGGTCTCACTAAAACTGGGTGATCGAACTTAAATTAACGAATCAATTTTTATTCTTATCCCTTATAAATGTTATAAAATGTCTAGGTCCATGATGGACCATTTTATAATTAATATTTTTTTTCATAATCACTAATGATCATGGGATTGAACAAAACTATGAGTTTATTTAAATGTACCTCCATGAGTGTTGTGTATTTGGTGAATTAAAATATTATAGGCCTTCATATAGGTGTGTTAGCCACCTAAATGTCGGGGATTTTGTTGGTTCAGGGTGATTTATTTAAGGATTTGATGGTGGGGGGCTTTCATGTTCCCCTCCAGTTTCTTCTAGTTGACCTGTTTGTGGGAAGATACTTCCCTCCTCCTGAGAACATTTTTTTGTGGGAATAACCTACCAATGATTATAAAAATATATGATGGTAATTAGTGTGATGATCTATTTTATACTTAAGGGTGTGTTGGATATTATTAAAACACTTGGATTATATTCTCAGCATGTGTTGTTTTGGTTTTATTTATACCATTAAAGGGTAGGGGTTTTGGGATGGGTCAAAATTACCATATTTCTATGTAGTATGGTATGACCTGTTGAACCATAATAAATAACCATGTATTTCTTTGGTTTCAAGAGACTTATGGTATTCAGATAACATGGTGGTGGCATAAAATGAGTGGAAATTTGGAAATTGGTTGTTTTCTTGGGAGACCAAACTAAAGATAAAGTGTATATCGATGTTAGTTGAGTTTCAAACCCTGAAAGACCCTTAATATAGATGTGTTTTTTGACATATTCTATGGATTATTTTTTCATGTATGAAATGAATTATAAAATGTGAATTATTATTCATGGAAAACAAAAAATTCTCATATTGTGTGATGGGTTGGGCATTCCTACCAACCAAGGTTGTGAGATGTATTGGAAAGATGGGTTTTGTTCCAAGGAAACCATGGATGTGTGGGACGTCATTGAGCTAATTTTATTGGATTGGTTGGGTTCCATTTCAATTTCTAATATATTTTTTTATGAGTTGGGTGCTCATTCTAACCATTGGAGTTAGCCTGAGGGATGAGTCAGGCACTATTCCAAATGTTGTTAGTGGATCGTACCAAAGGCAGGCATAACTATGAACCATGTTATCAATGATATGAGATGGTGTCATGGGAAGAAACCATTTTTACCCTTTGTATTGATGAATAGATAAGGAATCAAGGTAAAGCGTCATTTTCACCCTTTGTATTGATGGTTGAGATATTATTACAGGTGGGCACCATCCTAGACAATGAGATGGTATTATGGGTGGGTTTCATTCTAAAAATGATATGGAATTATAGGAAAGATTAATTCATAACATTGAGATCATATTATAGGAGTTAATCATTTTTACCCTTGGTATTGATACATGACATATCTAGAATCAATATTAGTATTGGCCGAAGTAGGTGTGATCGGTCTATAGTGTCACCATAGAACAAAAGTATTAAATGCTAGGAATTTTATTATTCTCTATTTTATATATCATTTAACATGGTTCATACACTACATATACTGAATAATCTAGGGACACCATTGTCATTGGATAACTGATATTTACTAACACCCTTCTTTGGAGACCCTGGAACTTTAGTACCCGAGTAGTCCTTCACTTTATAGGCACAAGTAGGGAAAAGTCTGATGTTGGCCAGATATGTTGGATGGATTGGGAGGAATTGGGAGATGGGAATGGTTCAGTAATCTGGACCAAGTGGTGGTAATTATTAGTTTTATTAATTAATATTGGATTGGGTATGATATACCCATGAGATATCTTTTCAATGTCGGCAGCACTCATGTAACGTGTAGATAGTTTATCCTATTATAGCATGTGGTTTTTTTATTTATATGTGGTTGGATACTTAGCTATGATGGTTCTTTTTGTTTCTTTAAGTTTTTGGAAGAATTATTTTATGTTATTTTCACTGTTTTAGTTCTAGTCTGATATGAGGGTATTTTTACCCTCACTATTAGTCAGCAACCTCTTGTATATGTGGAGATATACCTGAGGTCATGTGGTGATCTAGTTCTCTTACTGTTGAGTGAGTCAAGATAGTACATTACATTAGTGGACTACATTTCATACTCCATTACTATCCAATTTTCATACTAAATGTATAAAAATTCCCTGTACTTCGAAAGTTCTATCATTCATGAGTAAAACTACATAGTAGATATGACTCTGAAGTCCTTCCATGTAATTTTCACATATAGTTAATCATGAAAAATGGACTCCCTCAATTGGTAGTTGGGACCCACAATCATGAATGTACCACAAATGATTTTTTAATCCCTATGAATTTTTAGGAATTAAAAGATCTTGCTATCTTCACTAACCAATCGTCAAAATCGTGAGGATCATTATTTCTTCAAAAGGAAGGTGGTTTGTGGTGAGGGAGCTCTTCAGACCTCCCATTATCTTAGGATGAACCCAGATCAGATTCCTAGGATTTTAAAGGAATATGGTTTTATTCTTAATCCACGTACTGAATGATTCACACCATGGTTTCAATTAAATTAGGATCTATCTGATGGTTGGAATGTGAAATTTTATTCACATCTTTCTATAGATGGTTCAGAAAAACTCTTCTATGGGGAATGATGCTATATAATATCCTAAATTAAAAATGAACCTTAGTAAAAAAACTAAACCCCGATTTAAATCATTATAATAACATAAATATAAGTTAAAAACATCGAATCAATGTAATAAAAGAAAATATTTAGAAACACCATAGGATAAAACATAAATAAACCACATAATTTCCCTATGAAAGACCAATATGAATGATCTAAAAAAATTCATAGTAACCATAAAGAGTTATACATTCCCATCCATCATCCATTAAAGCTAAAATTCTACCCAAAAATAAATATTATAACAATCAAAAGAAATTTTTTAAAATTTCCAACATTCTCTAAAAACTCAAAACTTGTCACATGGGTTATTGACCAGAAATTTTACTCATAACACACTACTTCAATCTCAATAGTCCTATATTTTAACTACTTTTATTTCAAAATAATATTACAAAATAAATCCATTATCTAACACCATTTTTAATGAACCATCATAGGTTACCCAATCTATGTTCTAGTTATATCCAGCCACAATGCTTGGGGTGTGTTCGCGATCACCATGAATGGTGAACATGTGCTAGGGTATCATGATTATTCTATTATGAACTGTTTCATAGAATATAGAATAAAATAATAAACAGTTTGAGTCATATAAACTGAAATGACCCCACAATACATTGGTATGTCATGCATCAAAATTAGTATTTTTGAAAAACAAAATATAACAAAACCAAACAAGATGAAAGGAAAAGAACATCACCGAAATATTACATTGGATCAACTAACTTAATAAAAAAATCAACTAAACAAATTAATGAATGAAATTTAAACCTTTTATATATGACAACATGATTAGTCCAAAATTTAGGAGATAATAGGATGGGATGTAGATAAAGCTAATTTGAAAATATAACCAAAGATATAAATATAATGGAATAATAACTACTACCCATATCTATGTAAAAAATTGAACATATTTGACCTCGTCGCCTCTTATAACAAAACCTTCTAGAAAATTAGAATAATATTATATATCATTATAGTTTATTTCATTTAATTATTTTAGAAAAAACAATGTCTACAAACACATAAACAATACCTATATGGTGTGAGACAAAAAAAGAAAGATAGGATCCCACAATGTTCTCTATGTAAAAACCTAATATAAGTATACCAATTCAATCTAGTTTAAACTATAAGTGATGAAAATACAATTTGTTTCCTTTTTCATAAAAAAATAACATGGATTAACATTCACGTGAAGAAAATTAAGTGAATAAGTAAGTAATTGAAATTCATTTTGGTAACTAAATAAAATGGGGAAATTCCATTTAAAATAAATTTCAAATTTCCACATCTTTGGTATGTATGAATGGACTAGAGTAAGAAATCCTAAGATATCCCTTAAAAATTATATGTTCTTATAGTGAGTTCCCATGGGAAAAAAATGTCCACATAATTAATTAATTAAACAAATTGCATGTCCTGAATAAAAATGTTTATGGGAGAATCATGTACCCCTAATTCTATCGACCATCACTTTTCATACATTATAATTAAATAATTTTTTTTGAATACTTAATACATTACCCAAATAGATGCCCAAAGACTATGTTAGTTTAATGCCTATGTAAACTCAAAACAGAAACTTCTAGTCTGGTGAATTATATTAAATGATTCACACAAAGATCTTCCCCTTTAGTACCCCTACATTAAACCATTATTTATAACCTATGGAAAAGAAAACATAAGAAAATGGTGAGATTAGATGCTCAGTAAGGGAAAACAAAGGAGATACGTAAGCATAATCATAGACATAAGGGAACGAGAACATGAGAAAAACATTATAAGATCATACCATGCATATCAAAGGTTATGAACATAAATCCTAGCATAAATATTAGTAGTTTATAAGACATGTATCAGAAGGGAATCAAGAGTATAATCCATAAAATCATAGCATCAGGAAAAGATAAGGAATTATGGCATACACAACATCTTATAACATTCTAAACATGTAAGTGTAAATAGGTTCACTCATAATTTAAGGATATGAAATCAGGCCATCAAAAAACATATAGACATGAAACTAGGTCCACTGATAAGATTTTGAACATGTAATCAGGACCATGCATAAATTTATGGATATGCAACCAGGTCCACGCATAACATTGTGAACATGTAATCAGGCACATACATAAACTTATGGACATGCAACCAGGTCCATGCATAACATTATGAAGATGTAATTAGGTACACGCATAACATTGTGGATATATAATAAGGTTTAATCATAAAATTTTGAACATGTAATCATGTTCACTCATAAACTTGTGGACAAGATACCAGGACTATGAAAATTATTGTGAAGATGTAATTAGGTTCATGTATAACATTGTTAGCATGTAAATAGGTTCATGCCTAACATTTGGAAAATGTAATCAGGATCATGCATAGCATATACCCCCATGAGTTACCCATCATTACCAAATGCATTTGAGGGAGATATAGGTCCCACCCATCATAATGTAAAATCAAATATACATGTGAAACAAGATTATAAAAATCATCATTCCATAACCCATTTAATGAAATGGGTCTCAAAAACATTTCATCAAATCATTAAATATGGAAAAGATATAGGTCTCATAATCATTTCATAAAATCATAAATAATGAAAAGAAGCAGGTTTCAAAAGTATATAACATGTGGAAGTTAAACAAGTGTCATAAACAACATTCCATAAAAACATAAACCATTCCAAAAATAATATGAATGGTATTCAATGATCATATCCCCATTAAAGAATTAACTATGATAATGTTTGTCATCATATATGGTGAAAGAATTCAAAATCTCACTTGGCACATTAATTTTCATTAAAAATAAAATTTTCAAAACAGATAACATTTTCAAAATACTTTTCAATCAATCCCTAATTGAAAACATATAAAGGAATCATTAAAAATCATTTAAGTAATTTCTTGAGTAGAAATTCTTTTCCTCTTTGAAACATTATTTTTGAAAACATTAAATGTTTTGGAAACTTTTTTATTATGAAAATAACCTTAAAAACATATAGATAAGTCTTGAAATCCTCTTTGAAAACCTTTTTTTAACAATTTTAAAACTTATAAATAATTTATGAAAACATTTTTAACGTATTTTCCTTGAAAATTTCTTTTAAAATCAATTAAAACAGTTTTTAAACAAGAAAAATTTTATAATATAATTTTAGAAAATTTGTTTTTTAACGAACATAGGTTTCTATATGAAGAGCTAGATAGAGTCATATTTTCTTAAATACACATTCATAATTATCTTAAGTAAAAAAAAGTGGAAAAATGGAACCCAAAAATGAATATTTAATTAATAACTTGAAGAAAATATATTTCATGAGTGTTCTTGATAGATGGAGCATAATATTTAATCAATGGAAGTATACCTATAAACAGTACTAATAAATTATGAGAATATAGAGACAAACTATTACGAATATAGAAAAATTAACTCATACTCTACATGATAGAATAACATTACATGAGCTTAAAACATCATGAAAGAGGAATATTCCTAATATAAAATGTAAAAGGGATATATATACACCCTATAGAAAAATATAGGTGCAAAACATGTCATTTATCTCAATGAAGGCAACTTCAGAAAAAAAAAATTACATTTCTGATTTGGTAGCTTTTCAACCATAAACCCCTTTAAAGAAAGATCATAAAATTGATTTTTAAATTCCCATAAATTTTATTATAATAATCATATAATAAATTTATGTTTCGTATATACACCACATATAAGAAATAATATGTGAATGTGACTTGTGTCTCACAGAAAATAAAATTGAGATGATAAAACCATTAATAATTAAGAAACATTATAATAATGATCCCAATGAAACAATCACATTAATTGATGATTTTAATATCATTAAACACGATAAATTAGTGATATAAAATGTCAATGGGTATTATATACACCACACAAAATAATCCAGTGGTGAATCTATCATGTATCTCACAGAAATAAAATGTTAGATGAAATTCCCTTACATTTCATTTTAACTTTCTTCATACACGTTAAAACCTCTAGTATAATAATTATAATTCTATTTTACATCAGACACAAAACCATATTATTATATCTAATTCCAAATTTATTTGGTTATGACTTTTTATTACCTGTTTTTTAATAACACCATGTTAGTGTTATGTTTTGGGTAATATCCAATTTGTTTTTCAAAAAGTTTTGCCTTGTTATTCTTGATCCTATTATATGGATCATGATTTACTTATTTCAAGAATTTAAATGATTATATAAATATATTATATATTCATTATATGTGTACTTATTAAAAAACTAAAAAATATAGAAATATGAAATGGAATAAACTATTCATAGAGATGGTAGGTCATACATACACATGAAATTTGTTTCTATTTTTTATTTTATTGAATGAAAGAAAGTAAATGAAATATGTATATATGTCATGAAATAGACCGGGTACCCTAGTAACCCAATAACTGAGTGGATCCTAAAATGGCCTTAAGGGAATTCCGGATCACCATGGGTTGGAGACTACATCTGGCATCATATAAAAGGAATGTGGGGAGGATTTCTGCCACAACCATTATTGAATGAAAAGAAAATCAGTATACATAAAAAAGAAACTCCATAGGGAGAACTATACCAAAATTATAATAGGTATTACAACTCAAATTAATACAATAAATAATTATAAAATAGGAAAAAACTACCCAAGTCCCAACGGACACAACTCACCAAGTCCATGGATTAATAGCCACAACCATGGCCAAGTGACACCATTCCCTTAGTTGAACCTTGAAAAATATAATCTAAAAACACACAAAATTATAAGTATGTTGTGATCTAAAAATCCATTTAGGGTCTTACTAAAGGTTTCATAACAGATTAAAAACATTTATCTAACCAAAGAGAGTGTTTAATTTTTAAATAAACAGGTTTTGAATTTGAAATTAATAATTAAAACAATTAATTATTTACATTTCAATTACTTAAATACTTTCAAACAAAATCTTCACATTTAAATTGATGGAATATTTAAAAACTAGTGACTTATAGAACCAGTTTATATACAAAAGTGTATATAAATTCTAAAGTCATGTAAAATAGTTTATAAACATTGGTACACATTTATATATCAAATATAAACAAAATAAAAACATGGTCATCTGCTAAAAGGAATTATAGTTCCAATTTATTGGATCCTCACATGCTCATGTGATAATAACTGCAATGTTTACATGCATCCCTCAACAATGGAAAGAGATAACTCATCGGTATCCCACTGGGGATCTTAAAGTTTTAAATAATGTTCATGTTAGCATTGTAATATTTCAATATGGTGTTAGGTAGTTCCCAGACTAATGTTCTTGTCCCTAGTAACTCACTAAATGCCTAGGATAGCATGTTCTCAAGTAAACAATAATGATGGGAAATTTATTTTAAATATGCATTGAAGTATAATTCATTCCATTCTCCCATTTCAAATGTTCCAAAAATCTATTTAAAACCCAAAAGGTTTTTTAATAAATAAAATACCCTTTTAATATAAATCCAAATGGTTTAATTAAAATACAATTTAATCCATTTTCCAAATATAATAATTTAAAATCAATTCACAATTCATTTCCATAATTTAAATTCAACAATTTAAATTTCACAAAATTCCATCAATTTAACAATAAACCCTCAATTCAATGAAATTTGGGTGTTTCACTATTTTATCATCAATCCCATATCCCCCAATTTCAATTGAACAATTTAAATTTCACCAATTTCTATAAACACATCCAAATTCAAAATAATTGGGGGTTTTCCAAATCTCTATCCAAAAACAATTTCCAAAAACCCCCAATTCAATGGAATTGGGTATTTTGTCTCACAATTGAAAAAAATATCATTTATAATAGATATATAATTTAAATAATCAATTTAATTTAAATAATTCAATTTAATTTTAATAAATATTGGGCATCACAACGAAACCACCTACATGAATCACTAGATCTTGAATCTCTAAACCCTAATCGGGATTCACCAAACAAGAAAAATGAAAATGGATTCTAGGAAGGAAAACATAATTTAAGATCCACAAACATAGGGGATTAGATCCAAAAATAAACAAAAGGGTCCATGGAACTCTAGGGAGGAGGCGAGATATATTTGGAGATAGAGAACGAGAAGAGGAATCTAACTGGGGCAGGATAGACCATCATTCTCCAAGATTTGATCTTCTTCTATGATGGTTTTTAGGGGCCAAAAAATATTATTGGGAGATCTTGTGAAATAAGAAAACTATTTGGGGTTGTACAAGTTGGTTAGGTTCCTTAAGTGGGGGTTTTAGGTGTTTTAAATGTAATTTTTTGGATTAAGAAACATGTATGCACAGTTTCATAGGCATGGCCGCATGGTTAGACCAAACTATATTACATGGTCACTAACCATTTTAAAACAGGCCACGTTGATTCTTATATGTGGGTTCCTGGCTTATCAAACCATTTAGTAGTCGTGAAAGATCTCCTAACATGGGTTTTAACAGTTTTCCATGAGAGGGTGCATGGTTTTGGAAAAATGTATTCCAACTGTGAACTAGCCAATAATTTTTAAAATTTCTAAATTTTATCCTTGATAAAACCCAAATGAAACCCAAACATAGTATGATTTAAAATAGGGGTTTATACATAACTGAAAATAGTAATAGGATTTTATAACCACCCCACTAATAGACATTTTTTCCATAGAAAGCCTATGAAGAAGATTCCATGCTGAAAAGATGAGGCCATTGGTCTCTCACCAATGCCTCCCTCTCCCACATCACTTGAAAATAAAAATTGTTCTTCCATATAACATGAACCATAATTATCATACTCCCTAGAAGTAACTTGGTTTCAGAATCAACTATCCTAATTGGTCGTTCAGTCAAGGAGAAATATGGTTTGGTCTCAATATCACTCTATCTCAGAACATGATATGGATCAGATATATACTTTCATAGATGTGATATATTGAACATGTTATGTATCAATATCAATTCAGGTGGTAGTGGTAATTGATGAGAAACCTACCCCACCTAATCAATGACCATGAAAGGTTCAAAAATTGAGGAACAACTTTCCCTTTTCTACCATTCTGTTAATGACCCAACCATGGTAAAACATTCAAGAACACCTAGTCACCAACTCTGTAATGACCCAAACATTTATTAATGGAAATTCCTCTTGATCTAATAAAATGTATTATTATGTGAAATGGTAATATAACATATGAACTTTTTTGGTTTTATGTTTTTGGATTTTAAAATACCGTTAATTATTGTGAACATTTCTAATATAGTCATTAAACACTGATCACATGATTAGTATAAATATAGGTCTTTAACAAATTTAATTTACCCAGACAAAGGATGTGATGGCCTCATCCAGTATAATTTCTTCATATAAATCCCACTTGTCAGATCTCATAATGGAGGTGTAATCATTCGGATTCACTCTTGGCCAAGCCAAAGTCGAGCTTGAATACATTAAGCTCGAGCAGAACCACCTATGGGAGAAGTGGAAGTTGATAGAGATTACCACTCGAGTGATGTTATCTAAGGCACCCCAAGAGTCTGTCACCAACATGCACCTTATCCTAAGGTCTTATACAGAGTTTTTAAGGGGTTATGTTATAGGACCCTATCAATATGACTATGTACATTATTTTTGTATAAAGAATATACATTTATTTTATTATTTTTACTTTCTAAATAGGTTTTAAAGAACAAATAGTATTTTTATTTAACATTCTAGTACAAAATCTATTTTTATGAATTAAAGTATTTTTTAATTAAATTATATTTTAATAAAATATTATTATCAAATTAATTTTTATTAAATATAAATGATCGTTTAAGTTTTAGGAATACAGTTGTAATTTTTATTAAGGTTTGAAAGTTATTTTCGTCAAAACCCATGAATTTTTTATAAGTGTCACTTTTTATTATAAAAGTAAAAATTCACATATTTATAAAATTATTTGGATAAAATGAATATTATTTTTGGATTCAGGAATTTAAAATTATACAATGGTTAGTTTTTCATAATTTTCTTATACAATTGAATTTTTGGGTAAAAATTAAATACCATTTAAATATATAATGTGTTTTATGACATCATAATGACCCAATAGTGATGTAATAAAATATTATAAATGATTTATTGTGCCAATATTTGTTTTCGCATTAAAATAATGTGATTTTAGGCTTATTGTATTTATTTTACAAACATTAGTGGACCCTTTAAGACTTATAAAACATTTTATCTTTTCAAATTTATTTCCTTAAGAGTGTGAATCACCTCCTCATAAGCAACCATAATATTTTAAGAATTTAGGCCATTGGAATTATAAAATATTGTTTTTAACTCCCCTTAGGAAAAAACCATTGGAGAAAACCATGGCATGGTATGTGGTTCTGATTAGTTTAATGTGTGGTGTCCCAAACCTAAATAATAATGAATTCCCTCTCCTTTCATATATAAACCCACCAAAGCTCCCACTTCCTCTTCACACAAATCCTTGGGAGTTATTCCACCCTCTTACCTCCTCTCTCTATAATCCTCCCAATGTTCCTCAAGCTCCCAATAATCCTCCCTCAAGCCTCTCCCAAGCCTTTGGGATCACACTTTCAAGTCAGGGATTTCTTCCATTGTCATTTTTTCCAATATTCATTAAGTTTTTATACCCATTTATTTTCAATTAAAAATGTTGGGGTATAATTTTTCACCTCCCCCATACTGCCCAATATATGTTTAGATTATGGGATACCCCTTTCTTTCTCATTAACGGCTCCCATGTACACCTGTTACCATGCCGAAATTCCGTGAGAGATTTCCCTATCCTCATTTACATACAAGAAATTCTTTTCCTATTATGCATCTAAATTCGATTAAATTTTTGGAAAATTTTTCTATATGACCCCATTACTGTCCATTTAATTTAAATATAATGAGACACCACTTTCTATCTCATCAACCATTTTTTATGAGTTCTTATGTCACACTATTATGCTGCTGAAATTGCACTGTGATTTTCCAAGCCAAAGTTGTTGTGTAGTGAATACCATGCCCATTTCTCTATAAAGGGGATTCATTATTATTCACATTTACTTATTATATAAATAGTTTCATTTATGTTTTCCACATTCCTTTATCATGGAATAAATGATGATGTTGAATTATTCAATGTTTTTTGATCCATGTGGAATACTTATGCATGAAATGAAATGTTAAGAAGGGTGTGCCCTGATAGCGCTCCAATGCATTGGATAAAGATTGGTATCCTGATATGTAAAGTGAAATGAGAGTTTACACATGATAATTAAAGTTCAATGAGGTTTTAATCATGCTCCATTTAAAATGATCCTTGGCTCATGCTAATACCATGTTAAGTTTTGTTGCCGCATTTCTATGTTAGGATAATCATGCAATATCATGCCTTTATGTTCATGTTTTTATGGTGCTCCATTGATATTCCTATTGCATAACATATATGGTAATCTTCATTTTATGGTGTTTTTACTCCCTTAATGGTATTTATAGCTTACCCTTTTCTTTTTCATGTTCTCAGGTTATCCCATGCCATGTTAAGTATGAGGGAATGTAGTGGTCATGTAACGTAAGTTTTCAATAAAGATGTTCTGTTTTATGTTTTAAGTTGTTATGTAATGTTCCTAACCCCAAATACCCTATAACTCTAGATATTCTATGTTATTTCAAGAGGATACTTTATGTAATAAATCATGTTTAAGTGTGTAACAAAGATCATGGTTGTTATAGTTGGTAACAAAGGGTAGGTTTAGTTATTTCTGGGATTAGGATTAGAAAATCCTAGTGAAGCCTTAGGGATAAGACTAAGTTTAATAAAAAAAATACCTAAATTTTAGTGATTATTGAGTAAGTGGTTTATCAAGAAAATACATCCCTGTATAGATACAAGCAGGTAGAGGCTTCTTTGTCATAGATGTACCTAGGAGTGAAAACCCCGACAATGAGTTTCAGGCTTGACCCGGGGTATCCTGGTACATAACAATGGGCCTTTCTAAACTCTTGGTTACAACACTCCCAGGGGATATTATTTGGTTAATTCAAAATATTAGTATGAACCATTATTAAGGGAATAAAAAAATTCCCCTAAGAATATATGTTTGGAAGTAGATCATTGATAACATAGATTGAAGCCTATAAATTCATAAGTTATGGAATTAAAAGTAATTTATAAGTTATCCATTTTTTTCTTTGGAATACCCATTATTTGTTACCCCTAACTTTTCTTTTATTACATATAATAGCTGGTAATAAAAGGACTCATGCTAACAACCGATGCGAAGACCAATGTGATGATTGTTCTAATAAGATGCCCAATCTTTTGGGAGTGGGAATGGCGGACTTTATCCTGATACTCTCTCAGTTAACTCAAGTCTTGAATATAAGTGTGGGTCAAGAGGATCATTAAAACCCCATAAGAAATAATAATTCAAAATCGAGAGCTTCATGAGACAAAGGCCTCCTACTTTTAATGGGTCAACTTATCCCCTAATCGCTGAACAACAAATGAACTCCATTGAAAATATCCTCTCCATAATTCAATGTTCCGAACAAGAGAAGGTTCTTCTAAATGATTATTTTATGGAGGGTGAAGATGATCTATGGTGGTAATTGATCAAAAATATGAAGCCTGAAGAGGAGATAAATGTGTTGAAATTGAAGGATTTCCAGAAGATGTTTTTCGATAAATATTTTCTATGCACCCTCCGACTTAAGATGGAAAGAGACTTTCTTTCCCTCAACAAAACAAAAGACAAAGAATTTGTCAGAGTGTATGAGGAAAAATTCACAAGGCTTGCATGATATGCCTCTAGCCTTGTCATTACCCTTTAATGCAAGTTTGAACACTTATTTGGTGGAATGAAATCTAGCTTATGGAAATCCCTAGTGATCTATGACTTCAATTGCTATGAGGAAATTTTCTGATGTGCCCTCAAGTTCAAAATGGAGATCAGAAAATCTCAAGGGTATCATGAGGATAAGAAGAATAAGGTGGAATTTAATTATGGCAGTCCAATGGATAATTCCAATGATTCTAAGAAAATACAACACCCCACTTTCCAATGGTGTAGAAAGAAGCACCCCGGAAATTGCCTAATGGGGACGAGGAAATGCTTTAGGCGTGGAAGATAAGGGAACCTAGCAGCTGACTACTGGAAATAAAAACTTGTGGCTGAAATAGAGGATATGAATGCCCCATTAAACTCTCAACGTGTTGTTCATTGCTTCAATGGAAAAGAACCAGGGAACCTTGCAAATCAGTGCCCTAAGACAAGGGTTTTCAGAGGCAACAAACATCCTCCAATGCAGCAAGGGAGATCATTTTCCATCACTACTGATGAAGTGAACCCTGGAAATAATGTGGTGACAGGAACAATAGTTATTCATTTAATAATAGTGAATTTACTTTTTGATTCTAGTTCTATGTATTCTTTTATATCTTAAAATGTTAGAAGAACAATCCCAACACCACCAAAAATCATGGAAGTAAAGATATCGGTGAGTATGGAAAATGGGGAAATCATTGCATCCCATGAATATAACTCCTACCCTGTCATAATTTGGGGAATGAAATTCCCAGAAAACCTCGTCATACTCCCTATGGTATAATTTGATTCAATTATTGGCATGCATTGGATTTACTTATATAGATCCAACATAAATTTCCGTGAGAGGGAAATCACTCTCCATGGGGCGAATTGGCCCCGAATTTTGTACAACTGTAAAGAGGAGGATGAATCTTCTTTAGCTCCATAATCTATAGTGTGGATTTTATTTCCCTATGAGAATGATTATCTTGCTCAAATGATTGAGTCCATGGAAGAAACCATCCATGAAGCCATGACTATTGAGATGGAATTCACTGAAGTGTTTTCTGAGAAATTTTCTAGTCTTCCTCCTTTAAGAGATGTTGAATTCTCAATTGATCTTATAAATGGGGAATTTCCAATATCTAAGACTCCGTATAGTATTGTTTTTTTGGATCATGAGGAGATGAATAAAAAACTACTGAAGAATGGGGATAAAGGTTTTAAACACCCAAGTGCTTCACCATGGGGTGCCCCGATCCTCTTCGTTAAGAAGAAGGATGGGTCAATGCGTGTTTGCATTGATTATTGTAAGCTTAACAAAATCATGATAAATAACAAGTATTATCTTCCCCAAATTTATGAAATGTTAGATCAGCTATGTGGAAAACAACACCTCTCCAAGGTGGATCTATAGTCGGGGTATTACCCAGTAAGGGTGAAGAATGAGGATATCCCCAAAACTGCTTTTAATACAAGTTATGGGCACTATCAATTCATAGTAATTCCTTTAGGACTCACTAATTATCTATAAATAATCATGGACATAATGAATAGAGTCTTTAGAGATTAATTTGACAAATTTTTTGTTGTCATTATAAATGATATTCTAATATAATCCAAAACCAAGGAGGAGAATGAAGAGAATCTAAGAACTATACTAGAGACCTTAAGAAAGGAAAATCTCTATGAAAAGTACAGAAAGTGTGAGTTCTAGTTAATTTAGGTCTCCTTCTTAGGTCATATCATCATAAGAAATGGGATATCTGTGGATCCCTTCAAGATAGATGCAATTAATGGACAGTCGAGGCCAACATCAGTAACGAATATCTATAGTTTCTTGTGGTTAGTTGGATATTATCTCTGATTTGTAAGAAATTTTTCATGATTGTTCAACCCTCATACCAAGATAACATAGAAGGGGGTGAAGTTTTCTTGGAGTGATGAATGTGAAGAGAGCTTCAAGGAGTTGAAGAAGAGGCTTATCACTGCACTCGTGCTGACACTACCCACAAGTGGAGAAATTTTTGTGGTATTTAGTGATGCTTCAAAGAAGGGCCTCAGTTGTCTGTTGATGCAGAATGATAAAGTGATAGCATACGCCTCAAGGCAGCTGAAAATTCATTAGAAAAACTATCACATGCATGATCTGGATTTGGCATCTGTGATCTTTTGTGTTAAACATCCGCTGGAATTATCTCTATGGGGAGAAGTGTGAGATATATAGTAATCTCAAGAGCCTCAAATATATATTCACACAAAAATAGATTAATATGCACCAATTAAGATGGATAGAACTCATCAAGTATTATGACTCCTCAATCCACTACCATCCTAGTAAGGCAATCAAGGTGGAGGATGCTCTAAGTAGAAAGGATCATGCATCTTTATCAATGATGAGAATTGAAAAGGAATCAATCTTCTTAGATTTTCAAAAGATGGACATGGGAATCATTATGGGATTAACATCATCAATCTTTTCTCAAATGATTGTTCAACCATCCCTCATAGAGAAAATAAAGGATGTTCAAAGAAATGATGTGGAAATTCTAAAAAGGGTGGAAGCTATCAGAAATGGGAAATCCTCAAAGTTCATGGTTGACAAGGATGGAATAGTGAGATGTGGGTCACGATTATGTGTGCCATACAATCTAGAGATAAATAAGGAGCCTCTAAATAACGCATATAGATCAACTATTTCTATTCACCTAGGGAGCACAAAGATGTATCAAGATCTCAAAAAAAAAAATTGGTTGGACAAAATGAAAAGGGAGATTGTTGAATATACATCAAAGTTCATGGTATGTCTGCAAGTGAAGGCTGATAGAAAAAAGTATAAGGGGATGATGCAAACACTACCCATACCAACATGGAAGTGGGACAAAATTACCATGGACTTTGTCGCAATACTTCTAAGGAAATATAGAGGAAAATTTTCTATATGAGTCGTTATGGATTGTCTTATAAAGACAGCTCACTTTATTGCAATTCTAGAGGAATTCTCATTAGATCAACATTCTTGGATTTTCATCAAAGAAGTGGTAAGGCTGCAAGGAGTGCCACTGTCTATTGTATCTGATTGTGATATGAGATTCACCTCAAAGTTATGGAAAATACTCCAACATGCTATAAGCACTGAACTAAACTTCCGTATAGCCTATCATCCACAAACAGATGGCCAATCTGAGTGAACTATTTAGAAACTGGAAGATCTGTTAAGATCATGTTATATGGACTTCAAAAGGGGATGGGACCAACATCTTCCACCAGTTTAATTCTCCAACAATAACTTTTTCCACTCAAGCATCCGAATGGAACCTTATGAAGCCCATTATGGGAAAAGGTGTAGAACACTGGCATGTTGGGATGAATCATGTGAGCATAAACTACTAAGACCTGAAATGGATGATGAAATGGTGGAGAAGGTGAAAACTATTCAGCAGAATACCCGGGCATCCCAACATTGACAGAAGAGTTCTGCATATAATTGTCAACATGACCATGATTTCAAAGTTGGAGACATGGTATTTCTATGCATATCTCCATGGAAGAAGTTCATGAGGTTTGGAAATAAAGGGATGTTAAGTCCTAGGTACATCGGACACTTCGAGATTTTTGATCGTGTTGGGGTTGTGTCCTATTGACTAGCACTTAAACCTACCATGGAAAAAGTACATGACGTCTTTAATGTATCCCTCTTAAGAAAGTACATATCATACCCTTCACATGTACTCTCTTTATGGGTGGTACAGTTAGAGGATGATCTTTCTTACGAGGAGAAACCAGTGAAGATATTAGATAGTAGAGAAAAGGTTAAATGAAATAACACAATTCCCCTTGCGAAAGTGTTGTGGAGAAAACAAAAGTTTGCAAAAGAAACATGGGAACTAGAGGAAGTAATGAGGCAGAGTTATCCACATCTGTTTAGTGTGGGAAAGGAAATTTTTCGGGTGAAATTTCTTAAGGGGGGAGATTGTAACGAACAAAAATTTTATTAATATAAATTCCTCTTGATCTAATTAAATGTCTTTTTATGTGAAATGGTTATATAACATAATAACTTATTTGGTTTTATGGTTTTGGATTTTAAAATACAGTTAATCATTGTGACAATTTCTAATATAGCTATTAAACATGATCAAATGATTAGTATAAATATATGGCTTTAACAAATCCAATTTACTAAGACAAAGGAAGCAATAACCTCATCCAGTAGAATTACTCCATACAAAGACCATTTGTCGATGCTCGGAAAGGATGTGGTGTCATTAGCCTTCTCTCTTGACCAAGCCTGAGCCAAGTTGAATACGTTAAGCTCGAACGGATCCACCTATGAGAGAAGTGAAAGTTAATAGAGATTACCACTCGAGCGATGTTATCCGAGCCACCCCATGAGTCTGTCACCATCGCGTACCTTACCCTAAGGTCTTATGTGAGTGTTTTAAGGGGTTATGTAACAATACCCTAGCACTATGTCTATGTCATTATTTTTTTATAAAAAATATAAATTCCTTTTATTATTATTACATTGTAAATTGTTTTTAAAGCAAAAATAGTATTTTTAATTAACATTCTACTAGGAAATCAATTTTGATGAATTACTGGATTTTTGAATTAAATGATATTTTAATAAAATATTATTATTAAATAACTTTTTATTAAATATAAATGATCTTATAATTTTTGTGAATACAGTTGTAATTTTTGTTATGGTTTGAAAGCTATTCTCGTCAAAAACCCTGAATTTTTTATAAATGTAGGTTTTTATTTTAAAAGTAAAAATTCACATGTTTAGAAAATTATTTGGATAAAATTATTATTATTTTATTAATTAGGATTTCAAAATTATAAAATGGTGATATTTTCATAATTTTCTAAGATAGTAGAATTTTTGGGTAAAAATTAAATACCGTTTAAATATATAATGTGTTTTATGACATTATAATGACTCAATAGTGATGTAATAAAATACTATAAATGATATATTTGTAAAATATATGTTTTATCATTAAAATTGTTTGGTTTTAGGTTTATTTTATTTATTCTAAAAAGTATTAGTGGACCCTCCAAGACTTATAAAACATTTTAGCTTTCTGAATTGATTTCTTTGGGAGTGTGACTCACCTCCACCTAAGAAACCTTAATATTTTAAGAACTTCAGATATTGTCCTTATAAGATATTTTTTCACTCCCCTTTGGAAAGAAACATGGGAAAACCATGGGATGGTTTGTGGTATTGATTAGTTTAATGTGTGGTGTCCCAAACCTAAATAATAAAAAATTCCCTCACCTTTCCAATATAATCCCACCAATGAACCCATTTACTCTTCACTCTAAGTCTTTGTAGTTCGTCCAACATCATCCCTCCTCTCTCTATAATCTTCCAAAGGAACCCCAAGCTCCCAATAAGCCTCTCTCAAGCCTCTCCCAAGCCTTTGGGATCACACTTCCAAGTAAGGGATTTCTTCCTTTCTCATTTTTGTCCATTTTTTTAATTGGTTATGCCCTTTTATTTTCAATTACAAATGTTGGGGTTTGATTTCAGACCTCCCCCATACTTAAATATATATGTTTTGATGATGTGAGACCCTATATGTCTCATTAATTCCTCTCACGTACACCTGTTACCATTCTAAAATTTCATGATGGATTTATCTATCCTCATTTACATCCAAGAAATTCTTTTGTATTATGCATCTAAATTCCAATAAATTTGTTGGAACATATATATATCTATGACCCCATTACTGTCCATTTAATGTAAATATTAGGAGACATCCCTTTCTCTATAATCAACCATTTTTATGAGTTCTTATGTCACACCGTTATGCTGCTGAAATTGCACCGCAATTTTCCCATCCAAAGTCATTATATAGTGAATACAATGCCCATTTCTCTATCAAGGGTATTCACCTTTATCCATATTTACTTATTTATTAAGTATTTTCATGTATGTATTCCACATTCCTTTATCGTGTAATAAATGATGATGTTGATTGATTCAATGTTGTCTGATCCATGTGGCACACTTATGCATGAAATGAAATGTTCAAGAAGGGTGCGCCCTAATAGTGTTCCAATGCATTGGGTGAAGATTAGTATCATGATACATCAATTTAAATGAGGGTTTAATCATTCTAATTTAATTGCAAGCAGTTTTTCCTCATTATCCATGTTCTATGAGCCTTGGCTCATGCTAATACCATGTAAAGTATTGTTTCCACATTTCCATGTTATGATAAGCATGCTATATCATGCCTTTATGTTCATGTTTCTATTTCACTTCATTGATATTCCTATTGTTTAACATGTATTTTATTGTTCGTTTTGTGACTTTTTTACTCCCTTACATGGCTTTATATCACACCCTTTTCTTATTCATGTCCTCAGGTTATCCCTTGCAATGCTAAGTATGAGGGAATGTAGTGGTCATGTAAAGGTTGTTTTCAATAAAGATGTTTTGTTTTATGTTCTAAGTTGTTATGTAATGTTCCTAAGCCATAAAGAAACTATAAATATAAATCTACTATGTTGTATAGAGTGGATATTTTATGTAATAAATCATTATTAAGTGTTTAATAAAGACCAGGGTTGTTATAAACTCAGAATTCCAATGGTCTATGATGATGATCAGTATAAGATTTATACAAGAACAGCACCATCAAAACTCTCTAATGAATCAACTTGATTTTTGTACTAATATATTATAACAAGATCGGTCAAACCAAGGAACATTCACTAACCTCTATGAAACACAAAGGATATTTTTATGTCCATCCATACAAGGCCACAAAATGATCCATTCTGATCATGGACTAGAAACTATTGTTATAATAATACTCAAACACTCCCATGTGATCATCCCCGGTTCCACCAAAGTATAAAAGACAAGTTTGATTTATATCCTCAATGATCTATATATCTCTTTCTATATCTCCATCCACCTATGGATGTTATGTCATGATCAAATGGTCCTAAGATTTTAGTTCCTCTTGAAGGCCTCTCCAAAAGAGAGAAGTGAACCAAGGATTCCTATCCGAAAATATAGAAGATGGAACTCCATGTCAAAAAACTCTCTTTCACATATAGATTTCTCAACTCCTCATCTTTTGTTGAATCACAAATGGGTATAAAGTGGAAATAAATGTTCAACATATTAATCACAACCCATATCACATTCCTATTTTTATGGGTACATGGAAACCCAACCACAAAGTCCATAGAGATCGCATCCCACTTCCATGTAAGGATTAGAACTAGCTAAAGAAGTCCCTAATGGTTTCTATTGCTTCTCCATTATCTACTGGAACATATAACAATGATAGTAAAACCTATCAATTTCTCACATCATACTTTCACCCTAGAATTATCATCTTATGTCAAAAAACATCTTTATTGTGCCTGGGTTCACTTACGAATCAGAACTATGGAAATCACGCATCACAGATTTCTTTACCACTAATGGAATAAAAAATTTGATAGCATAGAATTCCCTCTGTATAGAATGACCAATAAGGCATGGTCTCCCCACCATTAAGAGAATATCTAAAGCTATGGAACTCATCATGAAGATGATGTGTTAGAAGAATCAATTTGAGAAGAGTGGATTTCAACTAAAAACTAGCAAAAGAAAACTCATCCCATGATGCCTATACTCTCATATGAAACTGTGCAAAGAAATCCATTAACATGCACTCTTTTAGTGATTCTTTCACTGAAAGGGTTGGAAGTTTCTTACTAAAAGAATATAAAACAAAATTCTCTTTCCCCAGGTTATAGGTGATGTAGAAAAACAATGACCACTAGTATTCCACCCAACACCTCGTGTGGAAATTCGAATATTTTTTAGAGAATATATAACATGAGATATTTTGTTTCGAATACATGATAAAAATTTCTCCATAACGAAAATTCTAACAACCCTTAAGTGAATTCATCACAACTACATGTTCAAGTTCATGGGCTTGATAATTTTTCTTGTGTGGCCTAAGATAATGAGAGTCATAAGAAACAACAAGATCACCTTGCATAAGAATGCAGCCCAAACCTAAACTCGATGCATCTCAAAAGAAAACATAGCCTTGGCCATCCTCTAGAAGAGTCAACACCAGTATGGTTTTCAAAATACTTTTCAACTCCACAAAATATTTCTAACATTTTTCATCCCAAAAAAAATACCCCTTTTATGTTATTATAGTCATCAGAAAATCCAACTTTGATAAGTCCTTAACGGATAGGAGATATACCAAGTTAAACCAAACAATCTTTGAATCTTTAAAACATTTAATGGTCTATACCATGTCATAACATCTTTAACCTTTTTAGAAATCAACTAAAATACCATGTTCTGACACAAAATTGACTAATAATTCCACTTCTTGTATCATGAAATCACATTTAGAAAAATTTTCATAAATTTAGTGATTTCTAAGAAAACTTAGAGCCATTCTCAAATGATTCACATGATCCTCCTTGGACATAGAGTAATCCAGGATTTCATCCATGAAGACAACACATAGGTATCAAGGTACTCATTGAAAATCATGTTTATAAAATCCATGAAAACTACAAGATCATTGGATAACCAAAGGGCATGACATGGTTCTCATAATGGCCATACCTACTCCAAATGTTTATTTTCTGAATGATAGACTCTATTATTACCAACTGATAGTAACCAGATCAAAGGTAAATCATCATGAATCACTTTTCCCCTTTCAATAGATCAAACATATCATCAATCCAGGGAAATGGATACTTGTTCTTTACCATAACTCAATTCAACTTTCGGTAGTCAACACAAAGGTGAAGTGATCCATCATATTTCATAGTGAAGAGAATCGGCGTGTCCAAAGGATACACACTCGAGCATATAAAGCCTTTCTTAGGAAGATAATCCAACTAAGACTTCAACCTTGTCATTTCATCTACTTCCATATGGTAAGAGGGAATAAAAACCAGTTATGTTCCATGAACTAAGTTAGTATAAAACCCAGCCTCCCTTACTGGTTGAAACCAGTGATGTCTGAAGGAAACATGTCAAGGAACTCAAAAAAAACTACATGAAGGTTAGTACTCAAATATTCCCCCTCCAGATCAAATGAAAAAATTATATCAAATTCCCCAACTACAGATAAAATGGTCCATCTTAAATTAGCCTTGGGTCCCATTCTATTAGGAAGACATGGCCCACACTATCAGGTGTAGTGAAGGTGACCCGTTGAGGATAACGATCAATCCATGATTTATTAGCAATGATACAAACTATCCTGAATATGATTTCATGAGGTTTCATGTCAATAACTTTACAAATACAATACATATCAACATCAAATAGAGAGAAACACAAACTAGGTTATGAAGACCCTTCTCTCTCATTATACCAAGAGGTGTATTAATATCCGTTACACAAGATAAAATTTTCATAGAAAGACTTAGTAGATTAACAATACGGGTTGAAATAAATGAAAGAGATTAACTAATATCAAATTAAGTAGTCACAAATGATGAATATATAGTTATATTACATATAATAGTCATTGGAACATTATTTTATTCCTCTATATACGTTTCCACTATTTGATGAAGCTTCATTTTGGATGTTTGTGGATGGATACGTTTTTCATGTGATGAACTTGATTGTGCCCCAATTCATAAGGTTCTAATGATTTTGTGACACTAGGATGACTGTAATAGATATGGAATAACTTCTACATGTAACCTGATCATCCACAAGAACCACATACATTGGGTGCTTCAGTGCAGTACCACTTTGAATTCCTAGGCTTTTTACACTGGTAAGAAACCAAATGACCTATTCCAGGAACTAAAGGAGGTATATAATGACCCTTTTGTCGGGAACCTCCTGAAGAATTATTGTGATTCCTCTTTACCTTAGAGTAATTCAAACTACGAATGTGAGTGAAAGATACTCCTGATAACCCTGACGTGATAGCTAGGTCCATCTCGAGCATCAAAGATCTATCCATCACATCAGCATAAGTATGTAGCTTCAGTAAGAAAACTTAAGAAAAAAAATTTCATTTTGTAGTCCCAACTAGAAATTTTGAGCCTTCATCTTCCCATTCGATACCATCTCAAGTGGAAAATTAAAAATTTCAAAAAAATGGTGCACATATTCTTCCACAGTCCTGTCATCCTACTCGAGTTTGAAAAACTCAATGGCCTAGGACAAAAGAATCAACTCTTTATATAATTGGACAATGAAAAGAACCTTGAAGTCCTTCCAATATAATAACTCATTCTTCTTCATCATCACCATAATTTCCCATTATCTCATGCTTGGTCCTTCCATCATGATGGTGGCACACCTCACCATAATTTTTTCAGGTGTGTCCAAGAACCCAAAAAAACATTCCATCCTACCCAACTATAATACACATCTTGATTATAATTTTATCCTAAGAGTGGTGCTAGATTTTAGAGAACTAACTCTTGAGAAAAAATATTAGGAAAACCCATATGAGGTTCCTCAACTAGATCCTCAATGGGAACTGGATGTGGTGCCTATCCTAGAGCATGGAGAGTGTGCACGATCACCTCAACTAGAATCGGGTGCAAGAGAGGATTTTATCAATATGGTTTAGCAATAGCTTCTTCCTAGATCTGATTAACACATATTATCATAGGCATGATGCTACAAAACACCAAAATACAACAAATTATACATAATATAAACAATAAAATAGAGAGACAAATAAGATTTGGATTTCAATATATCTAAATTAGAATCAAGGAAAAGACAAGAACTAATCCTCAGGAATTCTTTCCCAAACCACACCTGGTGATTTAAGGTTCATTAAGGTGAGAACTGTCAAGGTAATCAATCACAACATCCTTCTATGTCCCAAAAATATTACGCAAATTCATACAGACTTCAATAAACAAATATGAACATAAGGATCTGATACAAATTTTTCATGAACCATCCTAGGTATCCTGGTAACCAGATAATTGAGAAAGCTCTAACATGGCCCAAATGGTGTTCTTAGTCCCCATGAGTTGGCTACTAACACTTATAATCTTACAAATGGTATATGGGAATGATTTCCTCCACCGCCACTTTCGAAACGAAAAGAAAAGTTAGTACGCATAAAAAAGAAACTCCATAGGCAGAAGTGTACCAGATTTCAAATAGGTATTACAACACAAAGTATAATAAAACTGTAATTGAAAATCAGGAAGAAAAATTTCCCATGTCCCAATGAATAATACTCCCCAAGTCCAAGGATCAGTAGCTATAACTACATCCAAGTGGTACCTTTACCTTTCCCAAACCTGGAAGAAGATAATCTACAAACACCAAAAGGCACAAGTAGAGTGTGAACTAAAAATATTACTATGGTATTACCAAGGATTCCATAATAAATACCAGCATTTAACTAAAAAAATAGAGCTTTCAATTTTCAAATAAACTATTTTGGTATTTCAAAAGAATAATTAAAACAATTAAAGAATTATATTTAAATGATGCAAATAGGTTTTAAAATCAACTTCACATTTCAATTTATGGAATATTTCTAAAATAATTTCATAAATAAAAATTTAATATAAAATAGATTATATAAATACACAAGGCCTGTAAAACTATTTACAAACATTGGCCCAAATTTATATGTCAAATATAAACAAGTGAGAAACATATTAATCTTCCAAAAGATATTATAGTTAAATATTATGGGGTCCTCACAAACTGATGTGATAGTAATAACAATGTATACACATTCCCCTCAGTTCCAGAAAGAGAGGTCTCATAGGCATCCCACTAGGTATCCAAATGGGAAAAATAATGTTCATGTCAGTGTTATAAAATTTCAATCTGGTGTTAGGGAATTCTCATCCAAACGTGCTTGTCCCTAATAACTCACTAACTACTTAGGATTTCATGTTCTCTATTAAAAAATAATGAATGGATATTTATTTAAAAAATAGTTTAAAATACAATTCATCCCATTATCTCATTTCAAACATGCCAATTCTACATTTAAAAACAGAAACTAATTTTTAATAAAAAAAACTTGCCTTTCTGAGAAAAAAACCATAGGTTTCTACAACAAAAAGTATAATAAATTTTCAAAATATAATAAATTGAAATAAATTAACAATTAAATATTAAAATTAATTTCCACAATTTAAATTCCAAAATTTAAATTTGAAAAAATTCCTTCAATTCCTCAAAAAACCCAAATTCAATGGAATTGGGTATTTTCACAAGTTTTCCCTCAAAAAAATTCCAAATATTAAATAAAACTATCAAAATTTAACAAATTTCCATTAACACATCTAAATTTAAAGTAATTGTGGGGTTTTCCTAATCTCATGTGAAAACCAATTTCTAGAAATCCCATTTCATGGGAATTGGGGTTTTAATCCAAAAATTAAAATAAATTTCATTTATAAAAGAAATTGAATTTATGTTAATATTTGAATTTAAATCAACAAAATTTAGGGTTAATAAAAACGGTCCATCATAATAGAACCACTTTCCGGAATCGCTAGTACATGAAACTCTGAACCCTAATTAGGATTTTCTAATGAAGAACGACAACAATGGATTCTGGGAATCAAATCTATATTTAATATCACAAAACATAGGGTATTATATCCACAAAGAAACAAGGGGATCCATGTAACCCTAGGGAGGAGAATATATATAGTGGGATATAGATAATTGGATGGTGAAACTAACTGGGAGATGATCTACCTCCATTCACCAAGCTTTAATATACATCTAGGATGGTTCTAAGGGGCCAGAAACTACTCTTGGGAGCCCATGGGAAAGAAGGAAATGGGTTGTGGTCTTACAGGTCCATATGGTACATTAAGTGGGGATTTAGTGTGTTCTACAAATAAATTTTCGGATTAAAAATCTTTTATTCAGGGTTTTTTAGGCAAGGCCACACTGTTAGAACAAATCGTGCACCCTATCCATGCACCAATTTAGAATGGACCACACGGTTTCCCCAAATGGGGAACATGGTTTTTCAAACTATTCACGAACAAGGAAAAACCACACTACATAGTTTATCATGGGTTTCCATGAGAGGGAACATGGTTTGTGAAAACTGTGC
This sequence comes from Viscum album, assembly GCA_963277665.1. Lineage (NCBI taxonomy): Eukaryota > Viridiplantae > Streptophyta > Magnoliopsida > Santalales > Viscaceae > Viscum > Viscum album. The sequence goes on from OY728151.1 coordinate 1,834,819,652, forward strand.
ATTAACCTTTTACTAGACCAAAATTTCTGAAGATTCTCCCAGAACAACCCTAAACAAAACCCAACCAAAGCATGATTAAAAATCGGGTTTAGGAATACCTAAAAATAAAAACTGTATTATACAGTATATATATATATATATAATATCATTAAAGTAGCTTTATTATGTCATATATATCATATAATTTTACTAGACGCGTCCTTATGACATTGTATATATAGTGTGAATGAATCACATCAGTTTAGGGAGGAGGTAGTCCACACATCCACAAACAAAGTTATTGTGTTTACACAATATAGAAGGACTGAAGGTATGTTTTATATAATAATTCAAAAAGAATATATACATATTATATATAATATATATCATATAAAAATATAGTTTCCATCTTAATCCCCTACCATGAGAGGTGGTAATGTAAAAATGAATAGCATCATTTCATATGGCAATAGTTCATTGTACATAAGAACGGTAAGTTCGTTACCCATTATATGGAAGTGTGTATATGTGTAGTTAGAACCATTTGAATAAAAAATCTCATTTTATTGAGGGTAATGAGGTTATTATATAAAAATTAAATATTTATAGTTGTCGTGGTGGAGAATGAAAATAAAACAAAGCAGCTCAAGGAAGGATATTACCTCTTCTTTGGGTAACTCCTTTTTGTTTTCACCAAGGGGATTCCTTTGCTTTATTTATACCAATGTTTAGGATAATAGGATTGAGGGAGAGATTTTGGGATCTTATTTTATTATATTTCAGTATAAATATAGTGCTTTATAGGTGGGATTATGTGGGAGGGGTGAGTGCCTTTTTATAGTTTAGGGTTGGAATTCCTGAAAAAAAATTAAAAAGGAATTTAACCCACATTTTTATCAGGTAATGTGGATCCAATAATGTAAAATATTATATAAAATTTAGTTTGGAGTCTAAATATTTACATCCAATGGACTTGGTACAAGTTTTTGGATCATTTTGGGCCTTAAGTTTAAGGTCCAATCCATTGTTAATCTAATTTTCCCTAAATCGTTGTAATTATTTTTCATAACTTTCCAAAATATTTTTGTTCAAAGGTTTTGTTTAAATTATTATATATATGAAATTATTATTATTTAAAATATGGAATATATTTCTAAATATTCTAATAACAGAAGTGGAATATATTAATAAACAATTAATGCCTCACTCAGGACGACAATGCCTATTTTCAAAGTAAAAAAGTTCCAAAGTATGCTATGTTTTTATATCCAATTTCAATGTGAAATAAACTACAATGAACTAAATTGGATTAATTTATGTAAATTTTATCTAATTAAACATTAAAAAAATATTAAATTATAATTTAACAATATAAATAAAAAATAGGAAAAATTCGTTTAGAATAAAAAATTAATATTTTTCACTATTCATCCAAAAATGAAATATTTCAGAAAAATACCTAACAAATTCCAAAAGTTAATAGTGATACTAATAAGTAAATATGAAGTTTAGTTTTTCAAATAATGATATAAATATTTCAAAAATTATATTTTAAATGGGTTCTCCATTAAATATCATTAAATGCACCTTTTAGAAATGTACGCCTTTTATTCATAGAATTGGGTTTGTTCTTATCTTATACCTACCAAATATATTAGATGAGTGTAAAAAATATATAATAAATTTATAATATATAAATTTTATTAAAAAAATTAATAAAAAGTGGTTTGTTTAATTTATTGATGTAAAATTGTGTTTGTAAATAGAAAAATAGTTTTCTTGGAAAACTAACTTCTTTATTTTCAAATTGTTCTTACATTAAATTATACTAATTGATAAAAAAGGATTAAACATATAAATATGTTTAAATAATATTTTTACAATTTATTCAATCTTATTGGTAATATTCGTTTCAATTTCTAGGCGGTAGCTATAATAATATTTTATTAATAATATTAATAGTTTCTTGAAGTTTAGTAAAACTCAACAATATGTGTAATGAAAGATAACAAAGGGACTCAGTATTGAGTGTAATATAAGAAAAGAATAGTGTTTCATAGACTACAAGAAAATATATGTTTTCTTGCAGTGAAAGATTTGACTTGGTGTTTTCTATAACACATGCAATAATTAGTCTTTTCATATAACAAAAAAATATTCATTTTTGCATGAAATGAAAAATATCCAAAAGATTAAATTAATTAGAACAATTATAATTCACAAAAAATTGGTGTGTTACATTCCACCCCCCTTAAAATAAATTTTACTAAATGAATTATTTTGGTTTATCAAAATTTTGATACTTTAATTTGACATTCATAGAAACCCACACTGTAAAAATGAAAATTAAAACCTCCATTAAAATGAAAATTTGGAAATATATGGGAAATCTAGAGTAACAGATGACTAGTTTCCCATATATGAGAAATTTAATGGAAAGTGAAAATATGGATATAGAGGAAAAGTTTAAATATTTATAGGGATTTATTGAGGTCATCAATAACAAACAAGGGAATGATCTATAAAAAGCTGAGAGCCTCAAATTCATAAATCTGTGATGATTTAAAATTCCATCGGTTCAACAGAAAATAATGTATTAGGATAAAATTTGATTTTTAGTCCGTTTTTCAGATATTGAATAAATTTGTTTACAAGAATATATTCTTAAATTTTTTCATTCTAATTCATATGTAAAATTCCATCCATTTTTAATGTCTTGAACAATATCTATTTTAGATTTTTCTCGAAAAATCAAGGTGAATTTTTCCCTCCTAAAGCACTAAAAAATAATGAGATCCTTGATAAGTCATTATATATGTATTCACCTACCATCAACACAAACTAGTTATAATAGGTTATATACTATTCATAAATCTTAATTTGGTGTGAAAATACTTCAATATCACTAACATCATCATAATTTTATCTTAAACCATTCCATAAATGGTCGACCTTTTAATCCTTATAAAAAATAAAAATCCCAAACCATAGAAAGATAGTCATTATATCAACATAACATTGATCCCCCACATATCATAAATTATCTCAAAGTTTTCACATACCAAACATATGAATACCTTCATCATTTAGTCTCTTTAGAAAGTGTAATAACCTTAATTACCATAAATCCTTTTTGAAAACATGTATGCTTCCTTATTCCAAAAATTACATGACATATTCATTAAATCCCAGAAGTTGTAAACTTTGTCCATGGTAAAAGATACCACATTTCCAATAAATCATTTTTCATTTGAGATTTCATAAATACTATCCAATTTACTTTATCCGTATCATCATCTCTTTATCAATATAAAATATCATTTTATCATTCTTTGGAACATATTAAGGGTTACATTCCCTTAATGTACCTTTTCAATAAATCAAAATACTTAAAGTAAAATATCAAAAAATAATTATTACAAACTTCATGATTTATATAACATAGTCTATACACTTCACTCATATAACTCAATCTAATTATAATTATTATGTTTAATTTAAACAATACTGGAAGAGCATCTCATACCTTTCATGGGTCATTTTCGGTCTCCTTATCGTTAGCAGTATATCCAATACTAGTACCACCGTTCTATTTCTCTTCATTATATTTATACTTAAGAAATCAATTTCTATAATTCCCATACATTAAAAATCTGAAGCATTCAATGTAGAAAAATCCCTTCTCATCCACACCTTTTACTAAAACTAGAAATCATAGTGTGAGATACGTTTATCATAATATAAACCACATAATCATGAAAATTAACTTTAGGATGTCTAAATAATGATGCATACTTATTTAATATATATCACAATATGTTTATCCTTGGGTTTTCATAGTTATATTCTATTTAAATCCTTCATTTTGGTTCATAAAGAGTTTTTTAATTCCCAAATCATAGTCCCACGGAGTGTCAAACTAGGTATGAAACAAGGCCCATTTTCGTGTAATGGGTTACACTCGAGTCACCCCTAAAAAATATTTTAAGATTTTTGACCCCCATGTACATCCATTTCATATCCAAATCCAATTTTATTATCTAGATAGGGAGTTATTTCTAGTAAACCATTCACTCTATCATTTACCAATAATCTAGTTCATTTTCCAATACTTTTTTCTTATACATATACATATCCTAAGACATGCCCTGAGGGTTTTGACTAAGGTTTTCTTATTCTAGTTTCCAAAGGTTAACTAAAATTTTTCTATGATACCAACTATAGAAACCCTTGATTTTCATACATTAACATTAATTAATTTGTTATGGAAAAATTAATACATTACACAAATAGACACTCAAAGATCATATTAGTTTAGGGCCTTCGGAAACTCAAAACACTAACTTCTAGTCTGGGGAAAGATTTTCAATGCTTCCCACAAAGATCATCCCCTTTAGTAAACCTATGTAAATCATTTCATTATAACCAAGGTAAAAAACCGAAGAAAAGGGTTATCAAAGAAGCTCAGTAAGGGTAAACAAGGGAGATACATAATCATAATCATGAACATAAGGGTATAATAACATGAGCATAACATTATATGATCATACCATGCATATGAAATATCATGAACATGAATCATGGAAAATGATTTTCTTCTTATAATACATGAATCATAATGTAATCAAGAGAATAATCCATGAAATAATGTCAAATGTATAAGACATTTAATTATCGAATACACATTACCTTATAATATTGAGAACATGTATAAATACAAATAGTTTCACTAATTAAGTTAAGGAAATGAAATTAAGACATCGCATAAACTTATGGGCATGAAAACATGCCCATGCATTACATTGTGAACATGTAATAAGCCTCACAAATAAACATAGCTACATGAAAACAAGTTCCTAAATAAAATTTTTAACATGTTATCAGCATCATGCATAAACTTATGGATGTTAAAATACATCCATACATAATATTGTGAATATATAATTACATTCACACTTAATATTTTGAACATGTAATAAGGTTCCCTCATGGAATTTTGATCGTGTAATAAGGTTATTGAATGAAATTATGGACATGAAACTAGCTCCATGAATATCATTTTGATCATGTAATCAGGTTCATCTATCAAAATGTGAAAATGTAATCTGGTTCATGCATAACTTTGTGAACATGTGATCAGGTTCACACATAACATATATACTCAGGATCCATCCATCATTACCCAATTAATTATTGGGTGATATTGGTCCCACCCATCACAAAGTAAAATCATATATACGTGTGATAAGAGATTATAAACAATCATCATATCATAACCCATCAAAACATAACCCATGAAAATATGGGGGTATCTAAATCATATAAATCATGAAAGAGATACATGTTTCATAAAAAGAAATCCATAAAAACATAAACAATTTAATAAATAATATGAATGGTATTCTGGGATCAGATGACAAGTAAAAAATAAAATATTAAAATATATGTCATCTTATATGGGGAAGGAATTATAAAGATCACATAGAACATGAATTTTATTAAAGAATAACTTCATAAAACATATAATTAAATATATTTTTTCATGATAAAACATTTAAATGGGTAGTATATACACCTCATATAACAATATAGTTTCATAACATGGCTTGTATCTCAAAGAAGGAAACTTGAGACCAAAATTACTTTACCTATTTGGTAGCTTTTGAACCATAAACCCCATTAAAGAAAGATCATCAAATTATTATATAAATATCCATAAACATAAATATAATAATATTATATTACATTCAATGGAATTATTTACAACACATATAATAAATAAGAGGTTAACATGACTTGTGCCTCATAATATATATAAATCAGATGAGAAAACCATTACTACGTGAGTAACATGATAATAATGATATCAATGAAAGAATAAAATTAATTAAATATTTTACTATAATTAAAAAATGGAAATTAATGATATAAAATGTCATTGGGAAGTATATACAGAACACAAAAGAAGCGAATGTTCAATCTAGCAATTATCTCATGGAATAAAAAGTGATGTGAAATTCACTTTCCTTAACTCTTGACTTTCATCATACTCATTCAAACCACCTCTATAATAATTAGTTGTTCATTAAAAATATACCAAAGAACCATGTTATTATATATAATACCATATATTATTTTTTTATGACATTGTATAACCCATCTGTTAACTACTCCATGTGTAGTGTTATGTTTTGGGTAATATCTACTTTGTTTTTCGTATATGTTTTGGCTTGTTATTCTTTATCCTCTTACATAGATCATGATATAATTATTTCTCTAATTTAAAACATGATATAAATATAATATATATTTAGTATATGTTTAATTATAATAATATATAAAATATATAAAAATAAAATGGAATACACCGTTCATAGAGACATTAGGTTGTACGTACGTATGGATGTTGTTTCTGTTTTATTATCCTATTGGAAGAAATAATTTAAATGTCATATGTGTTTATATATATATATTATCATTGTAGTAGAATTATTTTTTCACATATATCATATAATATCAAAAAACTAATACTTAATAAAATCCATGTAAATTTCGAATGAATCGCATCACTTTGAGGAGGTGGTAGTCCACTTGTCCTCAAACGAAGTTATCGTGTTTATAAAAAATATAAATCATGAAGGTATGATTTATGTAATAATTAAATAAGAGTTAATACATCATAAATATAATATATATCATAAAATATATATTTTCCATAGTAATTACCAACTATTATAGGTGGTGAAGTAAAAAAAAGAACAACATTGTTTTGTGAGGCGGTAGTTCTCCATACACAAGAATAATAAGTTCTTACCCATTAGATGGAAATGTGTGTAAGTGTAGTTATAAATCTTAGAATAAAAAAAATAATAGAATATTTAGGATACTTATTTTATTATATAAACATGGAATAAGAATAATTGAGGTGGTAGAGAGTGAAAATAATACAAAGGATCTTGAGGAAGGATGTTACCTCTTTTTGGGTAACTCCTTTTGGTTTGCACCAAAGGACTTCGATGGATTTATTAACAAATGGATGCCTAAAGGATTAATTTATGAATGTTGGGAGATTATTATAGAATATTTTTTGTGAGATAAATGGGTTGAGAGATGTGAGGAAGTGGGAGGGGTGAGTGCCTTTTTAGAGTGGAGGGGAAGTGTCATTCTTGTAAATTTTTGTAAAGGGAATTCCACACACATTTTTACAATGTCAAGTTTACCCAATAATGGAAATAATTAAAGAAAATAGAGTATAGGGTCTAAATATTTCAATCCAATGGATCTGGGATAATTTTATAGGTCATTTTTTTCCACAATATTAAGGATTTAGTCCTTTGTTAAGCTAATTTTTCTCTTAATCATTATAATTAATTTTAATCACATTTAATAGTTTTTTTGTCAAAAAATAATCTGAACATATTAGAAACTATAAATTAGGCTGATTAAAAATATTTATTCAATTTTTTCAAACTCTAACAAAAAAGTGGCAAAAGGTAGTTTATAATTAATCATGTAGTTGATGGTTTTTAAATTAAAAAAAAAGTTCAAAAAGTTTGCGAGGTTTTTATATCCAATTTCATGTGAAATTGACTAAAATTACATAAATTAGATTAAATTACATAGATTTTATGTAATTAAAATTTTAAAACTAAATACATTATAATTTATAAATATAATTAAATTAGAAAAAAAAGTAGTCTGGAATTAATGTTATGTATATTTCACTATTTATCCAAAAATTAAATATTTCAGAAAAATAACAAAAAATTAACCAAAGTAAATGTTGATATTCCTCATTCAAAAAATGAGATTTATTTCTTCAAATAATAATTATAAATTTTTCAGAAATTATATTTAAATGGGTTCTCCATCAAATGGTAGTAAAATTACATTTTAGACAAATACATCTTTTTATATATATAATTGGGGTAATTCTTGACTTATACCTACCAAATATATGTTATGAGTATAAAAATATTTATTTAATATTTAATATTTAAATTTTATTCAATGAATTAATTAAATTGAATTTTTTAAATTTATTGATTTAAAATTTTGTTTATACATCGAAAAAATGGTTTTCTTAGAAAACTAATTTCTTTATTTTCAAATAGTTCTTTTAATCACTTATACTAGTTGATAACCAAAGGATTCGTCTTATATATATGTGTAAAAAATATTTTCATATTTTAGTTAATATTATTCATAACTTTCATTCCAAAGGCTATGTGCTAGAGATAATAATATTTTAATAATAATATTAGTAGTATCATGTAGTTCAGTAAATTAGGAACTTTCATATAATGAATGATATCAATGGGACTCGGTATTATTTGTAATATAAGAAAAAGTTAGTGTTGTCTGTATGACAAGATAATAGAATTTTTTCATGTAGAAAATTCCATGACTTTGTTTTGTGTACAATACAAGCCACATTTTTTTATTCTTTATAACAAAATCTATATTTAATGTTGTGTGTAATAAATAATTTCAAAAATATTAAATTAATTCAAAAAAATAGAATTTAAAAAATCGTAGGGTGTTTAAATAATGATCATAAAGTTAAATAAAAACACTCATTCTATGTTCCATCCCATGTACCCAATGGACTTTTTGATGAGGTTAGTGAATATTTCAGTAAAACATACAACAAAAAACACTTACTTTAAGTGAAGTTTCACTTTTTTATTAATTATTCCCTATTAAAAAATAACTATAATTATTTATGAAACATAACTAATTATTATGCCAAAAAACCGCCAATTAAATAAAAATAAATTCTATTTATGTATATTAAAATCTTGTGGGAAACACCTATGTCAACCATTGAAAAAAAAATTAGGTAATTCCTCTGAAAAGTTATTGGGGAAAAAATAACAATAAAAAATATTTAATAACATCTACTAGAATAAGCATTAGTATTAGTAAATAATACCCTTTTTACAATATATAAGAACTTATAGGTCAAGAAAACATGTTTGATATATATCCTCCTACCATTATTTACGTAAACATTGATCTCAATTGGCTTTCTATGTGAATATTTTATTAAATGAGAAAATGGGACCTTATGAGAAGAAACAAAGCATTATATATGAAAACCAAAAAACACGGTCTATATAATTGGTAAACCAAGGCCATTATGTTTGTTTTATGGGAAAAAATGATATAATATGGAACAAAATGTAAGATAAATAGTAGATATGTTAGTTACATATAGTGACCTTCCTCGTTCTTATATACTCAATAGAGAAATCTAAATATGACAAAGGTTCTAATGGGGAGCCAATGTGAGGAGATACTTTTAGGGAGTTCTAAAAAAAATTGAGTAAAATGGGAGGCTTCCCATGTAATTTTCTAATTTAAAATATAAAATATTTACGGTTTTAATCATTTTTAACAACAATGGGAATAGTGAGAGAGTCTATGCATTAGTATTGTGTAACTCTCTGCCACAGAACAAGGAGTATCTCATATACACTTTAGGCATTCACTGGAATTTATGTCTATGAATTTCCACCACCATAACCTGTAAAATCTTCTCAAATATTTTAATTTTAACTATAATTCACATTATAATATTTTAAATAAATAAATAATGAGTAAAATAAAGAAAATTGGAATAATTGGTATCACAGCTACCACTAGTTCTTTTTTTATGACATAACTCGTGATGGATTCATTAATCAAACACACACTATATCCATAACCAATATCGAATCCACCAATGAAAAATTATGTTCTATTTCTATGAATAATGAAACCACACTAAAATAAGAATCATAGTAAATGCACATATTTAACCATCACAATGTAATCATAATTATGACACTCTATTTTATGTGACACTAAGAAATCACACCAATGTAGTAATTAATGCACATATTCAACTACCAAACTAAACACCCCTCCCCCATAATCACTCAATTGGTATAGTCTACATAAATAATTCATGATATAATAGTTGTACAGTGCTACATGTAAATCTAATACAGGTAGTAACTAAACCATTTCATGTTTCATGGATTAAGTACATGTTGTGATAGAAACTTGACATTTACTATGTCTATTTGAACCTAAGATTTCAAAAAAAAATAATGCCAATGAACTCATGGTAATTTATAAATAATTGAACCATGTGTAGAATGTGTATGAACAATGGTGAAAATAGAATCCCTGTAAATCGTTCCAATGAAAAATAGAGTCCACATTCAACCAACAAGACACATGGGGATTAATCCAAAATTGATAATAAAAACGGATCATGGGAACTAGTCCACACACTAGATTGATCCAAAATTGATGATAAAAAGGATCATGGGAACTGATCCAAACACTAAATTGTGACTCGGTGATAATAAAAGATCACCTGAAGGATTCAATCCCCACATATAATAATCTTAGGAATAATCCATGTCCTCATTGACGTGATACCAATAATCTAGATTATTGAGTGGGAATATAAAATGTAAAATGGGGTTAGGGACTAACTGTTCAGGATTTGAGGATTGAATTGAAAATATATTAAAATTTCTTTATTTTTTATTTTTTATTTCTATGTATAATATGTTGTGTTAATAACTCCTCTATTTTTAACTCCAACAATATGTAGGTATAAATAGATGTGGTTATTCTAAGGGATAAATCCTATATAGTTCACATGTATGATAATATTTATTTCATTATTTGTTCTTCTAATTTCATATATTGAATATTAAAAGTTATTTTTTTATGGAGGTCCCTGATAGTTACTTACTAATGGGATACACTGACATTAATTCTCTATATGTTCTAGTCATTTATGATTCCCCTTCTCTATTTATCGAGTATACAATTATGGAATTGTTTGATAAATCATAGATTAATTTAGAGTAGTGGATATGTGAGACACATTTCATTACCCTTGTTTAGTTTCCAATTAGATGCATACTATAATTGTGGATATTTTAAGTAATTGGGACTAGGGTTCCATTATACATCCATTAATGTGCATAAACTATTATAGTTAGCAAGATCATGTATTTTTGTAGTGAGAATAATATACTGATTTTCAAATTATAATTTTGTAAACACTTCTTGTAATGATGATAACATTGAAGAGTGTAAGAGTTATAACAATTAATTAGGATCTATTATACAGTAAAACTGGTAAACTCCTAAATATAAATCAATTAGTTATTTCTAAAAATAGTCTTTATTTACATCTACATTCATTATTATTTTACTTCTAATTCACCAAACCGTACACCACCGTTTTTTCTTTTTTCTAAACAAAAATTCCAAAATATAATACGTTTAAATCGAGGATCACATTGTGATTTATAGCCACATTGTGAGAAAAAAATGAGATCAGTAACTGTGATACATTCTTAAGAGATTATAAATTTAAATGAAATTGAATCGATGAAAAGTCAAAGAAATATTTTTTCAACGTATAAAGGATTTTTTTCTAATCAGGAGATGGAGATGTTGTTAGAGGATATCGACATTACTTTTTTTATATATATAGGGATTAAGAATTAGATTATATTGGTTGTAATTTTATTTAAATATGCATCTTAACTATGGAGGTCTCATTATCTTGGTAAAAATGATGAGTTGTAGGTCACATGTCATAACTCATCCTTTCTATAAACCCTCCTAATACAATAAAGTATACAAGGTGGGACCCCGATATCACAAATATTGTGGGATATGGGTTAGAAATAAGAATTATGGGTACAAAAAAAGCATATGGAAGGTATTACCCTCAAAAATCCATGAAATTATAAGAAAGAGACCATTAATAAAATTATATTAATAAAATCATAATCATCAATGAAGTTAAAATGTATGGAATTTCACACATAAATAAATTCCAAAGTAAAACTCTTATAGAAGTGACCCCAACACCAAGTATGAACTACATGAGACAATAATGTCATTCCTGATCATTGAATCCCTACTAAAAATCAATAAAAATAGTATATATATTGTAGGGGAGATCATTTATGTATACATAAAAAGAACCACCATATAATCCCACATGGAAATGAGAAAAAAAATTATACTAATACATGGATGAATAAAAGGTGAAACACACTCATTTCATAAAGAAGTTAATCTTCCTCCCATAACCACCAAGGCTACCTAAAACCAGTGAAAATTATAGTAATAAAATAACTAAAAGAATGTATATTAGGAAAGGTACCTCACACTGACTTCCCCCACTAAACTAGTCACCCCCAAACCCTAGTGTTATATGTATTGATACTCTCATCCATTCTTTATTAACATAACAGAAACAAAATAACCACATTCAAACTATAATAACATTACCATAGATATATATTATAGAAAACCAATAGTTACTACATCTTTATAACCACATATCATATACCACATCCATATAATTCATCTCTACCATAGATTCACACAATATAATCCTGGTTATATCATCGTAAAATAACTACAAACTAAAACCATATACCAACACAACATAAACTATATTTGGATGGGAGTTTAGGAAAGTTGGAGTAGTCAACCCTCTATATCACCAAACTCATGGATGTTTGGGTTATTCCAAGAACCCAATACCTCATATACATATTAGTTAGTTTACTCTTCTCAAGAACTGGTGTGTAATAAATAACATAAAATAAAATTGACATAATAGAATGAATTATGAAACTATGGGTTAACTCTATAAAAATATCCTCTAAAACCAATTCGCACACCCACATTGCCACTAAATACCAACTATAAAAAATACATTTATTAACAACATATAATTCTTAGCCACTAAAATTTATCATAACCACTTCAACATTTTCAACAATATTTTCATTAACATTATTTAATTTCATTCCTAATTCATTTTCTATTTCCAACCATCAATTATTTCATCAAAAAATATTTCACATCATTCATTTTATTTATTTCAGCCCCATTCCATATTCCTAAGAATCAATCACAAAATCCACCACAACCTCACCTTCAACCACCACATCAATAAACCACATATCCATCACCTCCTCATCATCTACACCATTCAAACTATATAAGTCCATGTAAACACCATTATCATATATTCAATTTCAGTAATATAGAATGCAATCTATAAAACAAAATTCTTATTTCCATCATTACCTATTTACCGGGAATTGGGAAAAAAATTATTTATGAAATAATAAATTTATTTTCCCATTCATTCATTCCAGTATAATCATTATGTTTTATTACCAAATTGAACATTATTTCAATAGGTCACAAAATACATGGAATTACATTTGAAAAAAATAATTGACATCAAAAATAAATTGTCCTTTATATACCCATATTCTCATATTTACACATAAATTATTTCCAAAAACTAAAACATAAATTTTTATATTTCAACTTTTTATTTTTTCCATATTTCAATTACTTCTCAAATATAAACATGTTTCTTCTTAGAAGACAACAACAATATCTAAATAGAATTATAATTATGAAAACATAAATATCACATTAGTATCATCATGGAAATCAATGTAAACATAAATATTAACTTTCACCTTTTATTTTTTTTAAATATAGCACACCAAATTAAATTGGTTAATTTAAAATACTAATATAAGGGAAACAAAAGAATAATAATTCTATATTTAACAGAAAATCAAATATAAAGATTTAGAATCCCCAGCATTGATTAAAGATCGGATAATTATAGAAAATGAACATGAATAAAATTATTCTTAAACCCTACTAAACTCAAATAAATTTCTTATAAAACATATCCACATAAATTAACCACCATGACATTAACCAAATACCAATTGAGTATAATAAAAGACATATCCATATCATTATGTTAATAAATAATAAGGAAATAAAAAAATAATAAAAGAATAAAAGATCACCTTTGATCAAAATGGATTAATTACCTACTGAAAAGGTGATTCAAATAAAGTTAATGGAAATATACGAATTTCCTATATAGAAGAGTATTATTTGTAAGAATTAGTGAAACATAGAAGGATTATGTAGTTCCATGTGGCAATAGGTGTTTATATTGTTGTATTAAAGGTCTAATACAACTCACCTTGCATAATTAATTTAAATATGATAATAATATTTTTTTTTCATAAATGTGACATATACATTGCATGACACATTATTCCATCAATTTGGAAGATCAACCACATTTGAAAAATATAACTAAAATGTTATAGACAACAATGTCAAATGTGATGGTATATATAAATAAAGTCAAATTTTATGTGTAGAAAGAATCGCCTACCCAGACATAATGTTAAATAAAGTGTGCTATCTTTCCAAATATTATTCATTAAAAATTTAGTTATTAAATTTATGGGGATGAGTAGTTTCAGGATTTATAAATTTAAAATATTATACCCCTTACCTTTTGTATCTTATCTATTTCCCTGGAACTTGTATAGAATTCATGTTTGTATTATTGAATCTCTCTAAGTTTATTCTTTAAATTATATAGACTTTTATTATCCTCCTGTACTAATGTAAATTATTTCCTTATAAATAAAAAAGTTATATTAGTGATTTGAGATCATGAATCCTCCAATTTATGCTTTAACTCATGCGTGTTTTTGTGTGGATCATTTATCATATCCCTCTCAAATTTTTTTTTAAATGTAATAAGGTTTTCCCCTTTTAAAATTATTTACATAATTACATAAATAAATCTACTATCTATATCCATCAATAAAAACATATCCTTGACCATGTCCGTAATTATTAACCTTAACCCATGAAGATCAGGTCGCACTATGTTTCTCTCATCAACTGGTATCTGATCTCTGGTAAACATAGTAGAAACATATCCATTTATCTTCATTTTCTTTATCCACTACCCTTATTATCTTAAAATTTTATCAACTCATTAAAACCCCCATTTTTGATAACCTATGAAATATTCCATTCAATTTTCATAGAGCCAATTATTGATCCATCTTCAATTAAATGTTTTTGTGTAAATAATATCTTGAAAAATATTTATCTCAACTCAGAAATTTTTTCTTTTTAAAAATAATAATACATCCTTTCTGTGAGATATTTTTAATAAAAAACATGTCATTAATTTTTATACATCATTTTGGGATTTATAACACTATGAACTAATATTTTTTTAGGATATTGGATAAAAAATGATAAAATGAAGAAAAAAATGATACAATTACGTCTTAATCCCTTTTTACATTATGTTATTAGCTCATGCCATTTACACACATCATATTCCCCATAATTTTACATCATAATCATTTTATATTTAGATTATATTGTTATTTGTTTTTTTGTTCAACACAATCGAGAAAACTCTATATACCACACCCATCCACCATTTTCTATATTTTACACATGTTTTATACCCTTATTTTCCACCCCTTTTACCTTATTTTAACATTTTCACACTAATTTCAGTTTTGATAATCCATTAACCAACACTATCATAGTTAGGAAATGATTGGTTTCATGTGATATCTACAAACTACGTAAGGGATCTATAAGATATTGTAATTTTATTTGTACTAAAAGTATTAAGAAATTTAAAAAGTATAATATATCATTGCATAAGTTTGTATTAATATTCCGGTGTGTGTTTGTGTATTTTTATATGTGTATGTGAGAGTGTGAGTGTGTAATTATAGGCGAGTGTTTGAATATTTTCATATATAAGTGAATTTAGAGATTTGACAGTTTGACTGTATATGTTTACATGAGTTCATGTGTATAATTGAGAGTTGGGATCTATGTGTATCATCATGTTGGTTCTTGAAAGAGAGAGAGGTAGTGTCTTTTTGTGTGTGTGTGTGTGTCATTGTACATGTGTGGTGTTGATTAAATCACCATGTTTGAAGATCATGGAAAGAAAATATCTTATACTAGTAATAGAGAATGTCGAATTATAAATCATGCATCGGAACCTATGGAACTTCAAATGAAATATTGGGTGATCAATTTTGAGAGGCATCTTGATCTAGTTTTAGAGGAGCTTCAATAGTGGATTAATCATATTGAGAATCCACCAAGCCTGAGGATTATCCTTGGTGACCCATGTCACACTTTGGCACTTCATCATCCCCATATCTTGGAGGATAACTTGGATGATTATTTTGAAGATGTTCCGCAATAACTTTTTTTGTTATAACTACCAAGAAGATATCAAATTTGACCACATGATGATGACATACATGGTGAGACAAAGGTGAATATCCATGTGTTTCAAGGTAAATTTAATCTGGAATCATATATAGAGTAGAATATTTGGATTGAGTATGTTTTTTCTTATCATTATTATTAAAATGTTAAAATGTTGAAACTTTAAGTCAATAAATTTATTTATTAAATTTTAATTTGGTGGGACCATGTAAAAAATGGGAGAGCATGGTATAGAGGACACCCATTCCATACAAGTGAAGAGATTGAGTTGGCTATGATGAATTATTTTGATCCCTAATAATACTATAGGTATATGCACATCATGCTTCAAAGTCTTACCCAATGTATTTTTAATTTTAAGGATTAAAAAATAAAATTTATATTGTGATAATTCAATTGAATTTGAAAGAGGATCTAAATGTAACCATGGTTAGGTTTTTACATAGAATTAATTAATATATTATTATTCAAGTGGTGATATACCACTACATTAAGAAAAAATATATTGTCTACCAAGACATGAACATTGATAAAATAGTTAAATTGAGGGGAACATGTGGAAAAATACTACCCCTTTGACCCCTTAGAGGAAAATGAAAAATGGGATTAGAGGAACCTAAAATCTAAAGGTTTTGGTTGAAGAAAAAACATGGGAAGGTAATTCTTCATCCAAAGAAATAAACTCTTAAGGATACCTAAATTTTTAATAGAAATATAAAATATTTTAAATACAAGGAAAGGGGTCACAACTCAAGAAAGTTCCTAAATTGACACACCATGCCCATTAAAAAAATTGTAGAATTAGTGAAATATAAGGATACATCCAATGTAGTATAAGAGTATTCCCTAGAAATTGTATTTGGTGAGTTTATTATTAAATGAGATATTATTATCAAAAGATGGATTCTCATCCCAATAAGTATGAAAAGTGAAAAATATCAATGAGATGACATTTTTCATACTCGGTGTCTAATCCAAGGGAAAGGTATATAGTTTCATTGTTCCTGGAGGACTCTATATAAGTGTGGAATGTACTATACATAAAGAGAAGTTTGGAATTCCAATATTGAAGCACCATCATCCATATAATCAATAATTGTTAAATGATGAAGGTTATTTAAAGGACATTAAATATTTGAAGGACTTATTCACCATCAGTAAGTATAATAATGATGACTTGTGTCATATTACATCAATAAAATTAGGTCACCTATGGTTAGAGATACCATATAAATATGATTGGCGTAGCACTCAGGGTGGTTTACTAAAATATTACACTTTTCTACTCCTAGGGAAAACTATAACCATAATCACTCTCACCACCAAAAAAATTAAATATAAAATTTTAATTGATAAGAAAAAACGTAGTGATAAATAATATCTTTGAGAAAACAAAAAATGTGGAAAAGAGTGTAGATGTGAGTAGGAGACAATTAAGAATATTGATTTTAAAGAAAAAGAAAGAGGAAAATAATGGAATTATATTTTGTTAGAATATTATGAAGGAAAAAATTATTGAGGTTATATAAGATTTTATTTAATGTAAAAAACACTTCATAATGTTTCACAAATATTCGATGTTAAACACTAACCTCTCGACATCTTCTTTCACAAGTTTTGTAGAATATTTGGTACATAACTATAAATATATATATTGCGAAGATGTGTCACTAGTATTTACACTGATTATTGATATTAAGAATTATATTGATGGCATCACAAGATAAACCCATATGAATCATTCAATGTATGTCACTAACCCCAAGGAAATTAATTAAATTAAAAGGCTTGTATAAAAGTTGTTAGGCCTAGGATTTATCAGAGATAGTCTTATCCCTTGTGTATCACATATGATAGTAGTGTTGAAGAATGATGGAATATAGGCATTTTAATTGATTTTCCATCTATCAATAACACCATGATCAAGTATAATTATCTTATCCATAAGTTAGACAATGTCAGTGTTGAGTTAAATGGTTCCACTATTTTTTTGAAAATAATATTTATGAAGTGGTTATAAATAGATATGAATGGAAGATGGTGATGAGTATAAAACTACATTCAAAATGAATTTTTTTTATGAATAACTTATGGTACCTTTTCTTCTCGCAAATTCTCCTGGTTAATTCATGATATTAATGAATCATGTATTATACGAATATAATGAAGAATTATTTATTGTCAACTTTGATGATATTAAAGTGAATAGTAAGACATTGTATTTCTAGATGGATTTTTTTATAACGTTATGGTACTTTTTTAGTAAGTGGAAATTTATTTTTAGGTATTAACAAGATGTAACATCCAGATATGTCTCATTATGAATAGTAATTGGAATGGTGGTGCTAAGTAACCTCAGGCATGTCTCCCTATATTCTAGAGGCTACTAAATAGCAATGAGTGTCTAAGGTAGTATGGTGGTTAGATTATATGCTAATATTAGAGTGTGGAGTCATAATTTAAATCACAAGATATCGAATAAATTATATTTCTTAAAAATAATAAATAAATTGAATATTCTATAAAAAAAATTGAATGCTGTCATATAGGAATATAGGACCAATCTCTCACTGGACCAATAACATATACTGAATAAATAAATGAAGTTAAATACAAAAGGGGCTCTATAAACCACCTAAAGCCTCACAAAATTCCTATATCTAGACTCTATTTTATCCAACTAAATCATGATAAACTTGATCCACTCCTCAACCTATTCATGTGACCAAGTGAGAATATTCCTAGGAATGTAATTGAAATATTGGCACGAGCAATGTGTGAGTACAATAATTAATAGGGAACCACCAACATTGTCCCATTAATACCATAAAATAAGTGATATGTTCATGTTTCATGATCTAAAAAAATAAATATTTAACTAAAAGAAAATATTTAAAACCCCATTATCGTGAGGATAGTTCCAACATCATAACAACTTGGGAGTATTTTACCATGGTATACAGATAACAACATGTGTACTTGATCCACCTCAGTATACAAATAAGGACCTAGAGGACTAATCCACCTCAGTATATAGTATATCACATAATGAAGATTGTGATAACATAATAACAAACATAGGTTGCTTTACCCAGGTATGCAGATAACGAAATGTGGTCTCAATCCACCCTAGTACAAAAATAATGTCCCAAAGGCCTGATACACCCTTATATATAGTATAACGACCTATGGAATGATTCATCCCAGAATAATAACTTTGTTAATCCACATCCTAGTACACAATTGTTCCAAATAGAAAATCCCCCACATTTTAGGAGACTTGACAATGACCATCGAAAACCATAGAAGCCTCCAACTATTAGCACATTTTAGGAAAATACTCCACTTCTTTAAACCAATAATACCAAAAAATCCATTTCATCCCCAATAGTAGTATGAATTCAACCATAATAGGGGTGTTTTCTTTAGTATCATGACCTCCATATATGAATTTTTCAAGACCACCTCATAGAGAATTTTCATGACCACCCCTAAGAATGTTTCCAAATCCATCTATAATGGTTATTTCTTTAGAAAGAGACACAATCCACTTTATATCCATTTCATTAATCTTTTGGTAAATACCATCCAAATTAATTATCACATATAACATTAAAAAATTATCTCAAGGGTGATATATATTTCAATCACATAACAAGAAAAAAATAAAAAGAAATTAAATGGGCTTCATATCCCTATTGAAATTCCATCCATGGGTCTACCAAAATAAATCATTGTGTACCTAAGGGAATACACCATCCCTAGGGCCTCCCATTTCGTTTACATTTAGATTTTTCAATTTTATTTTTTACCAATCCAATAATTATTATATTTATTATCTAAATTATAACATGTATTTCAAGGCCCTGAGTCCTTATATGTTTGCTTCTGGTTCTAAAGTGACACTTGTATTTGTTTCTACCCAAATCCCAACACTCCCTCACTTGGAACATTAATAATGGACACCAAATAGTGTCCAAGTATCTAAACAATCGTGGATAACCCCCAAGTAGGTTCTATTTACAACTCCTAAAAATCTCACCTTCCATCAAGAATCTTGAGGTTCTCACGTCAAGAGAAAGGGTTAACATGGGTTTGAAATTTTACAAATTCCTATAAGGGACCATCATTATAACCAATCACCTCTATCAAAATTGAAAATTTATATGATTTATACATAAGTTTAAACAACTCATTCTATTTCCAAATCCTTTATTCCACTATATATCCCTACATGAAGGTGTCTAAGGGATCCTACACTTGGATCAATATGGTTATTACCTTTTAGTTCAATCAGTTTATTTCCTTGAATTATTTTCAGAGAAACAAGGCATATGTTAATATTATTTTTTAACCATCGGTGGTTGGGGCATTTGATTCTGTGCATGAGGGCCCTAGTGTACTTGGCTACTTGTTAATTTCATTCATGGGGGTTTCAGTTTAATAATAAAACAATTTAATTATGGAGTCTTGCTTAAATATAATTGGTTTTACCACTATAATGGTGTGACCACATGTTATGTGCAAACTAAACATGGAATAATAATGTATTTTTAGGTACCAATGACCGCCTAACAAATTTAAATCTTTTCACTTTATTAATTCCACATCCCGATAGGTCTTTTTAATCTTTCCAGGTTTCACCAAAACATGTCTATGTTCAAAAGGCCATTGGAAACTCACCTGAGAGACTAATTCATTCTGAATATCTATAAATATAATTATAAAATTTATAATTAATTAAAATTTTCAATTTAAACTATGAATTTGCATCAAAAATTTAGCAGGAACCCTCATCACAAAGGAACCATAACCAACAACCCACAGATGGTATGTAGTTGACCCCTAACACTAAATTGGGAAAAACACTATTCATAGAAACTTATTCTATAATAAATTTCATTTAGTTTGAACCAAAAAACTAGAAAAAATAATATATAAAAACAAATCCTTAAAAATTATAGTCTATAGAATATAGACATTATGTTGGGACATACTCTAGATAGGTTTCATAGAATACCCATCATCTCATGATGATTCCACTATTCTTTAGTGTGATCATTAATAAAATCCAAAACCAAGATAACCAAAAACATTTGACAAAGTAGTAGGAGAATAATAGAGTCCTACATATACTTTATAGTGACCCATATTTTTCATAAATAGATATTACATGTAAATAGATTAATTTTCATTACATAATATAATGATCCATGCCATAATCGCATAGGCCTTATATCTTTGGAAACATGGAAACATAAACAATTGGTTCATAATAGTTCTCTATCACCTCCCAATTATATCTTTATAATTATAACCCATATTGAACATATCATACATAAAACCATTCTACATAACTTAGGGATCGACACATATGAAAATTTGAGGTCTGATGCTCGATAAGGATAAACAAGGGAGATGTTAATGAGAATATAAGCCTAACATTTGAAAAAGGGTATGAGGGAATGAGAATAACATTTTAAAGCCATACCGTATATATTATATATCTTAATATTGAGTCATGGAATAAGTCATGAAAGTTTATAGGGCTTTAATCATAAAGGGATTAAATAAAATGATCCACGTGAGCATAACATTGGGATACGACATGGAATTGTGAAATGCACATAAACGTTGAAAATCATTTACCTAGGAGTCAAGGATACTTTACAATAATGTCATTGTGTAATTTATTGACTCCCCAAACCATCATATAATATGTGGTTTATTTCTAAGACTATCATAGTGGACAAAGTCCATTACTGAACTACATTCACTCCCTATTCCTCTGCGGGTTATCACCTAAGATGAAAATCATTTACCAATTCATTAGAGAGAATTATATGAAACACATATAACATAATGAAAATAATACATATGTGTGCCAAAATATCATAGTGGATTAATCATATATGAAACCATGAAAAGAAATACCTCTCACAAAAATCTCATCGTATCACAACACAAGGAAATGGAATGGGTTTCATAAACATCATTAGACAATGAACATAAACCATTTATATAAGGAATATATTTGGTCTCCTTGGAATATAAACCTACTAAATCATAATAAAAATTGATGTTTTTTCATTGATGAATTAAAATATCATTAAAACATTCTTTATAAAAATAAGGTTTCCATTTCTAAATAACTTCTTTAAAATAAAAAAGTTTCACAAATATTATAGAAAACATTTTATTTGACAAAAAGTGGTAAAATATAAATTAATCATAAAAAAAATTAGATACTATAAAAATAGTAAATTCATTTCATGTTGTATAAGTTTAAAAAATCATTCCTTACATATTTTTCTAAAAAATTCACAAAGTACATCATTTGGAAAATTATAGGTATAATACATTCAAAAAAAATTAAAAAAATAAAACATGATTAAAAATGACTTTATAAATTCATTATATAAAATAAAACCCCATTTTTAAAACATTTATATAAAAAATTGATAGGGAATAAAATGGTTTTTTGAATGAAGAGGCAAATGAAGTTGATTTCCCTTAAAATATATTTTCTATATATTGATTAATACGGTGAGGAAAATGAAAGTAAAATTTTTATTTTCAATAAATAACCCATGGATAATAAAATTAATTTGTTCATTGAGATATGTGTTAAAATATTTCTTTACTGGAAACTTAATCATAAACAATCCTGATAAACAATGTGATGATAACACAGACAACTTACCTCGAGTTCAACATTCTTCAAAATCACTTTAACTTCCTATAAGATAAATTTAAATGTATTTTATTTCTATAATAGAGTAATTTTAATACTTAAAATATTATATATGTTCCAAAGATAACATTTTAACACCCCCTTTTATCAATAATTTCTTATTAATTTTTTTTCTTAGTGTTGACTATTTCTTTTATCATGTGCATTTCAATTCAGTTGTTCAGATCCTTGTACATTTTTCTTGGTTCCATAAACATCAAAATAATAATAATGATATAAATGTAATATATATTCCTTATATTAATATTTATATTCATCCATGAATTTTATATATTGAAAAATTAATTACATCGTTCATGGATACTGTGGGTCGTGCGTATAGATGGTCATTGTTTTCATTTTTCAATAGGTGGAGTGAAAGAAAGTTAAATAATAATTCACCTTTATAAAATAATTATAATTTTATATATCATATATATTCATTAAATATATACTTATTACCATCCAATTAAAATGGAAATTAAAATGAAATCACTTCGATTCGTGGAGGTGGTAGTCTACACATACACACAAGAAATATTACCATTTTCCAATAGATTGGAATGTCAGTAAGTGGATTACATATTATATTTAAAGAATAATAATTAAGTAATAAATATCATATATAAACATTAAATCTATCTAAATACCCATCCAAAAAATATGGTTATTTAAAATGAATTGTATCACTACGTGGGGATGGTAATTTGTACATACACACAAGCAATACATTCCCATCACATTTGATGATAAAGAGGGTGTATAATGGTGTTTTAATAAAAATAATAATAATAGTTTAGAGTATTCAGTATACTATAATTATTATTTTATGATAAATACCATAAATTTAGAGGAGGTAAATAATAGATCAAAATAAAGTGGTCAATTAAGTTGATTACCTCTTCTTTGAAAGGACTCCAATAGATCTCCCCTAAATGGCTCTAGGGAACGTCTTTTGGGAAGAAAAAAACATATAATATGTTCTTAGAAAATTATAGAATTTAAATTGGTTACTTTTGGTCAATATAGAATATTCATTTTTGAGTTAATAAATGGGGAAGGAGGTGACCCTTTATAATTGATATGAGGAGCACTTTTGGAATTCCTCAAAAGATTAAATTGTAATAAATTCATTCTTGAGAAACAATTACTCAAAATGGATAGGTATTATAATATAAGGTAATATAGGGTTGTAATAACATCAAAAAATATAATTTATACCAATTTGGGGTTATTTTAAACCTTATCATTTTGATTAGCCCTTAGTTAACCAATTATATTTTCAGCTATGCTGACAACACTTTCAATATTAAAGTGTTGTAAGTTATTTACATTTTAGGTAACAATTTCTAAATAAATAGCCTATTTAATAAATTTCAAACCACATAATATCCACAATTTATTATATAAATATTTTTATTATTTTTGAATAATATAATAAAATATTATTTTGATAGAATATCATTATTTTCAATTTTGACAATATTTAGTAATTGACATAAAAGACATAAAAAAAGTCATAATTAAAATATAACCTTTTAACAAAAAAATAATATGTTATATTCACCTATTATATTCATGGAACACTATTAATTACTCAAGTTATGTCATATTAATTATTTTCAAAATTATTCATCTTATTTTTCTATTATTTAAATAAATATTGTATTAGCATTTCACAATGATATAAAAAATTTTATTATATAAAAAATTATAAATAAATTTATGTCATGAAAATAATTTCATTAATCTAAAAATATGAATTTATATTCATTAAAAACTATTTTTTTCTTCTATGTGTACATATAAAAGATATTTAATATAAGCGAGTGACATTTTGTAACTTTATTTTCATTAAAAATTAAATATGTCATTTTCAATGACAAATTTCCTTTAAATGCATATATATCTAGATTTTGATTATTATAGTCTAATTATCATCATATAATAATAATTATGATTAAAAAAGTATGCTTTTATCATTTAGTTTTAACCTAGATTAACAAGATTTACTTTTTTAGGTGATAAATTTTATCCCAGTTTATTATTCATATTGACCAAAATTAAAAAGGACCGTTTTACCAAATTTTAACATACTAATTCAAAATATGGAATCAATTTTATCATATTAAATTTCTAAAAGTGTAATAAATAAATTTTATAGTATGTGTGAAACAGGTGAGGGAATCAACCTTTTAGAAGAAAAAATTATATAAAGAACATTGTTTATTCATATCATATTCTTATAAATAATATAATTTGTGTATTAAAACATTTTAGTGAATATATAATGTATAAATTTCATTAAAATCATTGAATAATAGTAATTTATTTTATTTAGTAAGATAAATATATTTTGTTCATAAAAACATTTTTTGAAAAAAATATTTATTTTTCTTTCAAATGTATTTTATTTTCATTTATAATAAATTTATTACTAATAAATTAAATTTATGCATATATAACCATATATTTTTCATAATTTAATTATTCCAATCCATACACACCAATCCAATAGGTTGTTAATAACTATGATTTTGAATAATAATATTTTAATAATATATCACAGTTTGATTAAACTTAGTGTTGCATGAAACACAAGCTATCGAAGAAATTCAAATTAATTTGAAAAAAAATTATATCATAAAATATCATGGTGTTATATAAATACCAATAATAATTATAAAATGATTCCAAATCCACCCCAATTTGAAAGAGAGATAATATAGGGGATGGGAGGGCCACCCAACATCTACACGAGTTTGTGAAAGGTGAAAAAGGTGGATACTCCACTAAAAAAACAAGGGGCATATTTTGGATTTCCCCACTAAAACCCACATTAGATCTCTGGGGTCTACATGATGTAACCCATTCCAACAAGACTTCCTCTAGTGCTCTCCTTCTACTCCCAACCATCTTTTGACACTTATTAAATGTCCAATAACACCTATTTGTAGTGTTCAAACTGTTGGAATTCTATTCCAAACCCTGGTTCTTAAAATGAAGTGTTTATTAAATAAAAAATAAAAAATAATACTAAATTTGAAATATAAGTATAAACACATGGTTTTACAATCACCCCACCAGAAAAATTCTCAACCTACAGAAGTCTCAATGTTCATAATCTGCATCACCTAACCTACATTTGTTATTGACTCCAGGATAAATGACCACATTCCATCGTTGAATTCCAAGAATTCCTCCATAATGAAACTCCCACATAAGGTTCTCAAATGACCTAAACCTGATCCATTTCTCAAATTAATTACTAAAAAACAAGATTATGCTCACCAATATACTTTTATTATGATACACTAGAGGCGACATTATCCAATTGATCATCAAGTGTATTGTTCTCCTCACCATAATTCTCTACCCATAATGTCCAATTTTCTATCATGGGTCTTTACACCATAGGAATTTCCTAACTGAACACTATTTTTGTGGTCCACTAACCTTATCTATCTATTTACTAACTCACTTGACTAAAAACCCTTAAGAACAATAAGTGAATACCATTACTAACCCCTACATCAATATTCCAATCCAAATTATTGTTCTCTGGCCATCCAATAATAATATGCAATGTAATTTTATATCCAAAATTTTGCAGATGATTCAATTTTTATCTCACCAGAAAACCAACTATCATATATCCTCCAGCCAACATTTCTAAAGGATTCACACTTTCCCCCACTAACATGGCACCTGAAACACCTTGTCACTATGCCTTTAATCAAGAAGGAAACTTGAGATCATCTTGATACATCTGTCAAATTTTCAACTAAACTCTAGTATAATTCCATGGTTGATTCATCGATGGACTAAACCCATCAATTTTCTCTACCGTGAGAATGGATTAATCACAAACCTGATCCACACTCAGATTACCACATTTTTTATTCTGAGTCAAAAGTCAATGATCAAACCCCATCTGATATCAAATCTATAATTATACCTAGTATTCGTCAAGGATTAAATATAAACATGGATCTATTTTCTCACAAGAATTAAGATTTATTAACTATTATCTAATGATGAGTTTCACACACCCATAATCCCTCTAGCATGAGGTTGGTGTCACTAATATCCCACTCCTAACCAAAGGATTCTCATTTTCATTGAATCACTAGATAAAATTTCAATTCACTACATCCCAGGATCCATATATTTTCAAACATGGTTAATCATGAGGGCCACACCCTCATACCACTCAAAGGATCAACCTCATAAGGTTTGATCACAACTAAAAGTATGTCTCTCCTCATGAGCCATGCTCATCGAATTCCTAGGAAACTATGACAATAAGTAACTCAGAAAATCTCAACACTCCTTATCCAACCAAACATTGTAATTGATTTTAATATTATACAGGCTCCACATGTGACATTGTGCATGACCTAGATCTCTACTAAACATAATGGGCACACTCTATTGTACCACTGGATCACTAAGAACTGAATCATGTTCTTCTGAGTCATGCATCATTGAACTAGGCTGACCACGACCTATATCAAGTCATTTTCTTCTAACTAGAGCACCCTATAAACTCATCCTAAAAATCAGGAATTCTATTTCTGTCATGATTAAATACAAATTAATCATATAATATGAAACCATAAAGAACACAATCAACTACCCATGTTTTCACTTAATACATAAAAACATTTATAAACAATATGGTCAATCACCTAAATAGTATTTTCTATTGAATCCATCATTTTTACAATGAAATCTACGTGCCTTGTATCCAAAGGTTCTATAACTCAAGGTTCCATTTTTATAAAACCCAATGTAATAACTACACAATCTCTATAAATTCAATAGATTCTCTCATGCTTTGATCTCACCCATAGTATCATTCATGAATTATTCCTCAAAGGCTCTAATAAGATAGAGAAAACCCCTCTTATAGGATTCCCTCAAACATCAGAACCCATCAACTCACCACTATCTTGATTTGTGTCTCAAAGTCACTAGGATATCTCCCATATCCCCTAGTTAATGTCTCATATAATGATACATCCCATGGAATGTCAACTATACTACTACCTCGATGAATCCATAACATCAAACATTCCCCAACCACCTACTCATAGCTCTCAGAAAAACACATGTATAACCAAATTCTAAAAATTCTATCCCAAAAGGAACTGATTCTCACCAAGCATCCACCTATGAAAATTCATCCTATAGAATTACAGACTAATCTGTAATTTATTTGTATATATATTGGAATTAGCCTAGATGGTATGTGTCAATAAAACATAAATATTAGATTATGTTAGATAAAATTTCATTTAAATTTGTAAGGCAAAACACCAAATAGGTTGTTAATGACACTTTAAATAAGTGAACATATAGAAAAAAATAACCCACATGTGGTATAATGCTAAGGAATCATCTGCCTGCACTAACCCACTAGGGCCACCACTCCTCACACTCATATGTAATTGAATCATCATCATTATCATAGAGAATATCGCCATATATTTACATGAATTTCCATCAAAATAATATATTTATATATACATTCTATTGTACTATAGAGTAATTCCAACAAAAATTTATATGGGAAAATGTTGTATGCTCTATTTTTGAAACATCAAATTAATGAACCAATATATTAAGTGACAAAAATAACACAAGTGGTTTTATATTTCATGTGAATCCATACATTTTGAGATTATATAGGTAGAAACATCTTTCATTTATGGGCCAAGAGCTAAATTCAAATGAAGTCATAAGACTCAAAACATTAATTACATTATACAAGGTAAACCATATGACCATAATATTTCATACCTTGAATAACAAATACATGCCCCTAGAAAGATGGAATTCTTACCAGGAATGGTGTTCCTGAAACAACAATCAAATATCCATACTAGGATTTAATGCATTCCTATGTATCCATTCTATCATCTCCCCAAATAGTAATAAAAAGTAAAAAAATAGATTTTCTAACTTTGAACAGTAACTATATTTGGGGTTCTATATGACCTCAGGAACACCTCCCTATATTTCAAAGGGTACTGATAAGTAGTTGGGGTATAACATAGTATTGTTGGGATAATATTTCCCCATATCAGGGTGTGAAATCATAATAAAAACACTAATAATCGTACATATCAATGTAAAAATAATGGATAAATAAATTGATCATGATATAACAAAATAGAATTCGGTCATACATGAATAAAATAACAATATAACACTTGTCCAATAATATATAAAAATTAAATAAAATAAAAAAAATAAAATAGGGTATCCATGAAAAAACAGTGAGCCTAACATCGTACCAGTATCCAGACTCCGTGATATTTTACATAGTCGTGAAAAAATCGGGTCTCATCCTAACCTGTAAATGTAACCAAGTGAGAGTCTACTCTATTACCCTAGATCAATAGTGGCTAAAGAAGGGTGTGAGTACAAAACTCATTAGGGAACCACCATTGCAGTCTCATACATACCAAAAATAAATTGATATGTGAATGTGAAATGATAGAATAAATTAAAATAATTTTTTAAATAAAATAAATATAAAATCACAATCAATCCTCATGTTTTTTTACCTCGATTAACCATACCTATTTTATCAAGTTTTGGAGTGTCTTTGATCATGTCATGATGACCTTTCCAGCATCCTATCGACCTATGCGTTTGTCTCCATGATATATAAATAATGACCTAGGGGCCAAATCCACACAAGTAAATACTTAAAAACATGGGGGCCTGATCCACCAAGATATATAGTATAAAGACCTAGAGAACGATCCATCCTGGAATAAAAACCTGGGGAATAATCCATCCCATTATGCAATGGATGATGATAACATATCCCCAACAGTGTGAGAGACTTTAATTCACCCACCAAATATCCCATGATCCCCCAGTAGCTATAATGTGGTAGGAACTCTCTCCACTATCCATAAAAAATAATCACAGGTCCAAATCCAAAGCATCCCCACCAGTAGTGTTATGACCACCCTATAAGGTGTGTTTTCATTTATATCATGACCTCCCCATATGGATTTTTCATGACTTCCTCATAGGTATTTTTCACAACCTCCCATAGGGAGTTTTTATAACCTCCATTTAGGGAATTTTCCTGACCACCCATAAGGGTGTTTTCTATAGAATTATTTATAATAACCATGGGAGAAATTTCTTTATCTTTATATCAGGACCACTTAAAGATGTTTAAATATATAAAATCAAAAACCACCCCCAATTGTGTTTCTAATTTCATTACACCACAATCAAGTAAAAAAGAATAAATAATCATGAAAACCCTACGGTAACCCCCATCCTCGGGTATACCAAAATGAATCAATGAATACTAGGGGACATACACAATCCATAGAGCCAAAAATCACTTTTAAATTTACCTCTATCAATTTTATAATTTTTAATTCCAATAATTATTCCATTTATTATCCAATTTACCAAAAATATTATAGGAAACCAAGGCCTTAAAGATTCGGTGTGGGTTCTAAGGCAACACCTACATTCATCACTACCCAAATCCCAAAACTCTATCACATGAGAAATCATTCATAGTCACCCACTAGGGTACTAAATCTCATAGACCATAGACACCACCAAGAGGGTTTTATTTCCACACCTCACAAGGTCACCTAGGATCATAAATCTCGAGATCATCACATCAAGCCTTGGGGTGAAAAAAAATTAAATTTTATAAAGTCCAAAAATAGTAAAACATTTAAAACCATCACCTCTCTCAAAACATAAAATTTACAAAATCCCACACAATATTTAATAACACCAACTATGGAAAAATGATCTAATTTCTCACAAAACTCTACATGGAGGTGTCTCAAGGATTTGATACTTGTTCTAACAAGGTTAATAAATTTTAAATCACTCAATTCTTAGAATTCAATGGGTTTAAGTGAAATAGGGAGAATTTTAGTAGTAATTTCTCAACTAGCAGTGAATGATACATTTGTGTAGTTCATGATTAACATAGAGGTCTCATCTCTAAGTTCATTTCACTCATGTGGGTTTAAATTTAATAAAACAATTAATTTTAATTAAGGATTCCCACTTAATTTTAATAGGGTCTACTATAATAGTGGCATGACTACAGTTTATATTCAACAAAAACCTAGAATAATACCATAAGGTTATTTACTAAGGACCATATATCACATTTGGATCTGTTCACATTATTAATTCCGTATTCTCATAGTTCTTCCCAATCTTTACAAGTGTGAAACAATCCTGTCCATATTACACAATCCATTTAAAACCAAACCGATGACCTAAATCCAACCAAATAATGAAAAAAAATTATAACATTTATCACTAAATAATAAATTAAATTTAAATTATAAATATTCTTTCAGGAATAAAAAATCAACCCCCATTACACTGTAACCATGACCATCACCCCATGAAAGGTAAAAAAGGACCCTATCACGAAATGGATCCAAAACCCTGACCATAAAAAATATTTTGTAACAAGTTTCATTTAATTTTATTCCAAAACATTATAATACTCAAATAAAAACATACCTCGAACAACAAAATGGGTGGATGCATATATGAATCATCTCTGGATTTCATCTAGATATTATGAATGGAAGCCCCATAATTATAGTATTATTCCACTATATCGATTGTAAATTTCACTCAAATCCATAACTATGATACCCAAAAATTAGAGAGAAAGTAGGATAAGAAAAATAGAGCCAATGAAGTGAGACAATTACCAAGAATCACCACAGAATGATGACAAAACCACCCCAAAATGAATGGTAATAGAGATAGGAAAGCATATATCCATCCCTAGTCCATAAGAGAAAGAGATAGGGAAAATATGGGATTCGTCTCTAAAAACATAAGGTCATATATTTTTAATTCTTCCCACTAAAAAATCCACTAGATAGTTAGTGGGACCTACAGGCCAGAAGGGATACTAACATGGAAATCGATTAGATGGTGGCTACATGATTTTCCCTAACCTCCCTACCTTACTTTAGTTCATTCATGTTTCTCCTTACCACCCTCTAACTATTATTCTATGTCCAAAAACAACTATTTGTGGTGTTTAACGTCTCAAAATTTCATTCTGACCCCCAGTTTTTGAAACTAACCCTATAATAAAAAAAATTATTATAAATTATCTTGAATCTAAAACACTAATAAAGAAAAGGGTTTTAAAAAATCATTACTTTTGATGGATAAAATTGTTTTACTTATATTTTTCATGAGTGGTGACAAGGTTGAGTTGCAGAACAAGAAGTTAGAATCCATTCATGAATGGAAAACCCCAAATTCAATTAGGTAGTTTAGATGTTTTCATGGGCTTAATAGTTTTTATAGAAGATAAGTGAATGAATTAATCACATTATTTTTGCCATTGAATTAGTTTATGAATAAGAATATTTCATTTTAATGGTGAATGATTCAAGAGAAGGTATTCCATCTTCTCAAGAAGACAACATCCAGTACTTTTATATATTTGTTCCTCGATTCTAGTAAGACTTTTTCATTTGAATGTGATCTGATAAAAATTGGAATAGGTGGAGTACTCATGAAAGGAGGTAATCCTATATCTTTTTTAGTCGTAAATTAAATATCCCAACTTTAAACTATGCTACAAGTGATGCGTAATTATATGTTTTGTTCAGAGTCTTAGTAGTATGGAAATATTATATTTTTTATAATAATTAGTGGTCTATTATAATCAATAGGCTCTTAAAAATCCGAGTATTAGTATAAATTAAATATTAGACATATTAAATTTCTTGAGTTCACTGAATATTTTTCTTATGTCATCAATCATAAAAATGATAAGGAGAACATTGGTGTTAATTTGGTTTCTCAGAGAAATTCTTTTTTATCCCTCTTAGATTTTGAGCTTAATGATTTTAAACTTAGAAAGGATTTATATTAAAATTAATATGGTTTCAATGAAGAATTTAATAATTATAAAACTCAGATAATTTGAAAAAATGTTATTTACATCATGTATGTTTATTCAATATTGATAAATTTTTCATTCTAAATAGATCTATTAATTTAATTTTATTAAAATAAGAACTTTCTTTATAATTAATGGGAAAAATTTGAATTTAAAAAATAAAGTGCTCCCTTTGTGAGAACATTAATTTACATATGATATCTAGAGTTATAGAGTAGTTTGTTAGAAAATGTATTATTCATCAAAAAAATAAACTAAACCAACATGGATTTTGTCTCCCTCTTGAAATCTAGAATTGTGAAGACACTAGCATTTATGAGTTATCCACCCCTTTAAATTTTTTGTTTTAATTTAGTTTTGGGTTTATTTTTGAATAATGAGGAAATTATAGAAACTTGGTAGAGGAAGGGAGATAGAGAAAGTTTGGACTAAGTTGTTGGAGTGGAACTGGGTATGAGATAATCTAGTAGTAGGTACTTGATTGTTCCTATTAGGATGTAGGTATTCTGCTAGCTCTATTAGGTACTAGGTGGCCTATACCGATTACGTGGTATAGCGTATTATTTTTTAAAAATATTTTAGGTAAATAGTCTTTTAAATTATGTAGTTGACCTCTATAATTGAGATAACATATGAAATCATCCTCCATACTGTTTTGGGAGAATCTTGAGAGATATTATTCTTAAAACAAACCTCCTATGTTGATCTACCTTCATCCATGACCTAGGTTACCTTCAATTGTCCATAGGAGCTCATATTCAGAAAGGTATGGTTGTAATCTCCATCTAATCACGTTCATTCTCTTTCTTATTCCTGGAAGCTAATGTAATCACCTAAATCTGTAACCTAGGTTTATGAATCCAATAAAATCCTTTGGTTTTCACATTACTTAGATACTATATGGGAAATTAACATAGGTTAATTATAGGTAAATTAATTATTTATCTTTCTATATACCCTCATAATTATTAGAAGTAGTCATATCCCCAATATTTACTAAATATAGGTTGGACTAATAAATTATGTTGTGTCAGACCACCTTCCTATTGATTTCAAAGTAATAAATCTGTATTTATTTCAATAGGTGAACCCATTTTTCACACCATACCCATAGAGTGTAAGACTAAAAATGTTTAAGGGACGAGTGAACCAAATTATAATGAAATGTTTTAGTAAATAAATACTTTTATGAACTATTTGATGAAAAGAAATTTGTTTTTTGGATAATAAAATTTACATTTTACATGTTATTATTTAATTTTTATTATTTTAATGTATTTTATTTATTTCAGACACTTTTATGAAAAAATTATAATTTTTTTCATGTCTAATGAGATATAAATCTATATAAATCATTTCTATATTGTTGTCCTCTATGATTTAATTTGTTATACTAGTTATTACAACATTATCTATTGGCTAAGAATATAATATGTCCTGTAATATTTTGTACTCAGAACATTGGGAAGGTTCAAGAAAATATTTATATATATTGTGTTATATATAACCTTAAGATAGTACCCATAGGTTAACAAAAAATGGAAAGTATGTGATTGGATCATGACACCATGACTCTTATAGACCCATTCCCATTTTCTTGAAGTGATGAGCTACAATATTTCACATAATCTCATATTAGTGATTCCCTTTCACAAGATGGGATGGTTATTTCACCCTCATGCTATTATATATGATTATCATAGAGTTTGATAATAGAAATAGGTAATAGTTTTGTAATGTCCCAACCTGGGTGCCAAGCCCCAGTGGCCCGAGTCGGACATCCACATGACCTCAAGCGCACCTCTTCGTATGCCCGAGGCTGCCAAATAGCTATGTGGGTCTGATATAAAAATCATAGTGAGAATATACCCTATTTTTTAGACTAATTCCCTAGAAAAAAAATAAGAAACAACAACTAAATAACATATAATCATAAACAGAAGAGTACCAAGATCCCAATATTACCAAAACATGAAAAATAATATCAAATATGAACTATAAATATTCTATGATAAAGTAAATTTCATTGTGAAATGAAACTCAAACATAAAGAAACTAACAACTACCATATGGGTCGCAAACCATGTCTGGTTCCCTTATCCGTGATCCATCCCAACTCATCTATCTAACATAGGGCCTTTTCCCTTAACCTTTCCTGCAACCATAAAATCTATTCAGGTACCAATCTAAAAGACTTGGTATGGTGTGAGTACAACTCAGTAGGCCACCACGAACTATGTCTAAAACAAATCGAAACAATAATAGTGTATGAAGTTATATAATGAAGTAAGTATAGTGCATAAGTAAATAATTATCACATTATCAATTATTCTTTATTTAACCACATAACCCCCCTGGGTTCCCAAGTACACCCGAACCTCAATACATTTTTAACTTGTGTTGGATTATAAACTATCCCCAAGTGATATTATATATCTGAACTTCCATATGACCATTAATTTTCAAAATTCATATCTTATAAAATATATAAAACATGTAAATCATTTTGGCATGAATAATGTAAACATAGGGCTCTATCCTCTAGGTTCTAAAGTGACTGACACTAAAAAAACAAAATATCTTTCTTGGAAAAGGGGAAGCTCTCATGGACGTTTTCCTAGACCAAATCCAAGATCTCTCATGGTCTTTTGGAAATATAAATGGGTGTTCTCGTGGTCTTCCTCCTTGAAATCTCTCATGGCCCTTTGGAAATCAAAACTGAATCTCTCACGGTCTTCCTCAAGCAATCCTTGTCTAACACCCCAGTTAACCAATGTGCTACTCCATGACAACATTATCAAAACCAAGTGACAAAAAAACAAAGTTTAATTTAAAAAAATCCATTAATTAATTAAATAATTAATTAATCATTCCCATCTCCCTAATTAATTTAAACAATTAATTAATAACATTGTTTCTATTAATTATTCTCACAATTAATTAGTCATGTATATCCCATTAATTAACTTCACAATTTAATTAATAACATCACTTCCATTAATTAATTCGAAAACTAATTAATTATATCACTTCCATTAATTAATTAATTAATTAATTAATGAAATCACAATCTTGAGAACCAATAATTAAGTCACCAATTAATTTTTCATAGTTCACAACTCAACACTCTAATAATTTAGGAAAAAAATAATTATCCCCAATTCCAAATTTCATTACATTGATAATTATTTCATCTATTAATTATCCAAATTCACAAATCAATTCTTTAATTACTATTTCATCCATTAATTATCTCAATTCAACCAAATCCCTAATTCCTTAATTAATTGATTGACAACATTAATTAAATATATTTAGGAATTATAATTTCTAAATTAACCCTATAAATTCTATAATCACATAATTCTAATTTATCTCATGATATGGTATTTGATTAATCAACCACCTACCTCAATTTGTTAACGAACGGTCACCTGATAGAAAATCCCCAAAACTTGAGCAGCACAATGGCACAAAATGAGATCTAGATCTATACCCCTAAATCAAGATCAAGTAAATCAAGATCCCTCCAATCTAAATATTGATCTGTAATCATAGATCTAGATTCATAATATTATATTTATATGTATTCCAAAATAGGAAGAATAGTCCACGATAAAGAAAGGGAGAATAACAGGAACCAAGAGGGGTAAGATTCTCTTTCCATTAGGGGTGAAGATCTTTAATCCAAGTTTAAAATCATAATTAATGGAGGTCGATAAGTCTTGGAATATTTCCGGTAGTCACAAAAATCAAGTTAAAAATATTTGGTCTATGATTAGATTTAATATGGTGAGTTTCAATGCTTTAGGAGAATAAAAAACTAATTTTCAAGTGACATAAAAAAGTGGAGCATAGTTTGGTGGGAAGGGGAGCATGGTTTTCCCAAAAATTGTGCCTAAATTAGGTTCCTCTTCTACTAGGGCTGTATGAGGACTCCTACTAGGGTGAATTGTTTGGAAAACCATGCACCAACCATGAAATTACCCTCCATCTAGGGTTGCATGGTTTCTTAGGTTGGGAAAAATGTTTTCTCTAACTGTGCGCCAACCATGAATGGAACCTTCTCCTTAAATATTTCTTAATTTTACACCTAGAAACACCCTAAAGAAAAAACCTATCTAAAATTACTCAAAATTTTAAAAAATATTACTTGTATGAAAGTTCGAGATAACTCTAGAAACGGTCAAGATCTTATAACATGGAACTCATTTCTTAGTCTCCAGGTCCGGATTCATAGAGGGCAGTTTCTATATATGGGGGAAAGGGCGTGTCTCAGGGGGAGGTGGAGGTACGTATGTCCTTCTCGATGGGGAGCCCGGCCAGACCGTTGTCTCCCCCTGCTTCGCCTATCGGGATTTCTTCATAGCTGTCGCTAGGGGTTATCCAGAACTATCTAGTGAGTAATCTTTTGACATCTTCTGAAAATCGTATGGAGATGGTTAAATTGAACAGGGGCATGGATAAGGAGGTGGTTTCTTTGCTATGGTCTCCCTAGAGAAGAATGTTGTTATCCTTCTTTCAGGGAGAGTTGGGTGTGGAGTCTCTTCCTCTTGGCCAGTTGGGGAGGAAACCTCGTTTGGAGGGATTAGATGTTTTGAGTGATGAAGGTCTTTTATCAGCAAAATAGAGCAGTGTAAAGGATGATTTTTCGGGGCCAATTACTCATTCTAAAGCCAAGGGTAAGGGTTTTTATGTATACCCAATCCATCCTCTTCCCTCAGACCAGAAGGTGCGTAAGGTTTTGTAGGGATGTTCTGCATTATTATTTGGAATGGACGTGGTCTAGGTGATCATGATAAGAACATGTTTTTATCTTTGGAAGGTAGGAATTCCAAATCTTCCTTGGTCGTGATTTTAGAACCAAAACAGGACTCATGCAAGCTTCCCCGGGTAGCAAAGAAAATGGGTTTTCAGAACTCTTTTCATGGTGGACCTATTAATTCACATATTTGAGTTGGATGGAATAATGATATCTTGGTAGAGTCTGTAGGTGTGATGCCTCAGTGTATTGACATAAAGATTGAAGTGGGTGGTTTTCACATTCTTTTTTCATTTTTATATGTGAGCAATAAAGTGGTGGAATGAAGGGAGCTTTGGAGACACTTGAAGTCTGTTCAAACTGGTTCTATGCCGTGGTTTGTGGGGGGGAGATTTCAACACGATTGTGGATGTCTGAGAGAAATGTGGAGGAATGGGGTGCAATCAGGAGGGTATGTTGGATTTTAAGGAGTGCTTGTTTCAAGCGGGTCTATTGGATTTAGGCTTCAGAGGGGCGAAGTTTACGTGGTGTAATAATCGTAGAGGCCAGAATCGTATATGGAGCTGATTGGACAGGTGGTTTACCAACATGCATGGGATGGACCTTTTCTAAATATCCTTGGTTACTCATCTCTCACGAATTCTGTCAGATCATGCACCACTTTTGATAGAAATCATACATGAAGCTGTGGTTGGAAAGGGATTTCATTACTCGATTTAATGGAATAGGGATGCTGGTTTTATTTAGTTTTTGAGAAAGTCTTGGTTGAAGGAAGAGGTGGGGCAGTCTTGGGGAGGGCTAGTGAATCATTTAAAAAGGCTCAAACAGGATGTTAGACAGTGGCTGGTGGAGTAACTAGATTTGAATAATGGGGTGACCAGTTTGCAGGATGAGGTTGGCAGATTGGAGGAGGCTCTCCAGGTTTCTTGGGATGAGAATATTTTCGCTAATCTATGTGAGAAAAGGGTGGTCCTTGCTAAGAAACTATTAATGATGGAGAGGGTCTTTATGCAACGTTCATGGGTGAGATGGTTTAAGGAGGTGGACCGCAACAATGCCTTATTTCAGGCATGAATTAAAGAAAGGAGGAGAATGAAGATCAATATAAAGGGGGGGGGATGTTTATTATACTTCAGATGTGAATGTTGCCAGTAAGATTGCTTTGGAACACTTTGAGGGTTTGTGGGCATGGGAGAATACTTCTAGTTTCAAAAGGGAATCTTTAGAGGGTTCTACCTTCTTGAATTGTTTACCTTTGCTGATGAACCAAGCCGAAAATGATTGCATCTCCGTAATCCCTCATGAGAGGGAGATTAGAGAGGCTCTGGGAAGTATGCCGAAAGAGAGTACACCTGGTCCTGATGGCTTCCTGGCCCCCTTCTACAGTGCTGCTTGGGAGTTCGTTGGGTCGTGTGTGGTGGAGGCTATTCAAGACTTCTTTAGGGGGGGATCCTTGATTAAGGGGGTGTCTTCTTCAAGGGTTGTTATTATTCCAAATATCAAAGACCCATGTATTATTAATCACTTTAGACCGATCTGTCTTTGTAATGTATATTACAAAATTCTTGCGATGGTTATTGGCAGGAGATTATCCAATGTTATACCCAGGATAATTTCTGACGAGCAGCATGGTTTTATACAAAGTAGGAGCATACAGGGGGTGGCAGGAATTGCGAGTGATATGGTTCATGATTTGAATAAATGGATAGTTGGATCCAATATAATTTTGCAAGTGGATATGAATAATTATTATGATAAATTGGAGTGGAGCTTCATCTTACGGGTCATGAGGAGTTTTGGGTTCCATTAGCAGTTTTGTGTTCTCTGTTTTAGGTGTTTTTAATCTCTATGGATTTCTGTTTCATTATTAGGGAAATTTTTTGGTTTCTTCAAATCTATGAGAGGATTTAGACAGGGGGATCTGCTCTCTCCTATCATCTTCATCCTTGATCAGGATGCTTTGTCCAGAAACATGAAGAGGAGTATGGAAGAGGGTAGAATGAGGCCATTTTATGGTAGAAGGAATTCATGGAGTATCTCCCACTTGATGTTTGCTGATGATATATTAGTATATTTTAATGGTGGGAGTAGATCTTTAAAAGTTCTTAAGGGAATTATGTCCATGTATAGGAAACTGAGTGGTTAGTCGATCAACCATTCGAATAGCCACTTTTTCATATTCAACAAATGATCGGGAGGAAGGTGTAGGATTATTCAGGACATTCTCGGTTGTGGACAGAGACAACTCCCTATCCTGTATCTTGGAGTTCCAATATCCAGTGGAAGGATTCGGAAGAATCATTTCAATGGGATTTTTGACCGTATCTTGGGGAGGATTTTCAACTGGAAGAACAGAATGCTTTCTTTTGGGGGTCGGATCATGCTTATCAATAGTGTTATCTTATCTATTCCTATGCATGTATTTGCCATCATCAATCCCCCGAAGGGCACTATGGACAGGATTGAACATATTCTCACTTCTTTCTTGTGGGATGCGAAAATGGAAGGGAGATGTCATAGGGCCTCTTGGAAGAGGATGGCCCGGCCAGTGGAGGAAGGAGGGGTTGGGCTTCACGTTATTCGTGAATCCATTCTGGGAATGCAAGCTAGATTGGCTTGGGAGGTGATTGTTGGTAAATCTATTTAGGCAAGATTTTTCAGAGAAAGATGTGGTTGGCATGGGGATTTTTTCATGCATGGAGCGACTCGTCTCGCTAAGTGCATGTTATCTCATCTGGAGGTGCTGTTTGATTACACCAGATTGGTGATTGGTCGTGGGGAGATTAACTTTTGAGAGGATACATGGACAGAGGAGAGGCTTCTGTATGAAGGTTGTCCTCATCCTGGAATCTCATTTAGGGAGGCATGTGGAAGGTATGATTTTATACATGCAAACCTTAACCCATTGTAGTTGAATCTTTTTGGTAGCATTGTTAAGAGTGACGAACCAGATAGATGTTGTTTCACAGAGGATAGATCGGGGCGTTTTAATATGAATGGATACAGGATAATTCTTCATAGGAACTCTACCATGGTGGAAGTGGGTGAGGTTACATGGTGTAATGCGATCCCAACGAGAATGAACATCATGGTTTAGAGAATACAAAAAAGAGATCTGCCCATGGGGGAAAATATTTTGAGAAGAGGAGTTTTCATTGCATCGCGATGCTACTGTTGTGAGAGGTCGTTTTCTGAATCAACGTTGCATTTTTTTTCGGTGAAGATGGGCTATTTTCCTCTGGTCTGATCTCTCTCAATATAGGTTTCCATCTGGAGTGCTTCATACGGTTCAGGATTACCTTCTAATATGGTTTTCTGGTTTTGATAGTTAAACATGGGAGAAAACATCCCGAATAATTATCTTGGTTTCTATTTGTTGGACAATATGGGAAGCGCGCAACCAGGTGCGGTTGGGTCACAGGAGGTCTCTGTTAGCACTTCAGGTCTGGATGAGGTCCCTCATGGTTGAACTGGCTTCCCTTTTCAAGAATGGATTTCATTTAGTTATTCTGGGGAACCTCATAAACAGTCAGTGTATACAGACTATGGATAGAGGGCGTTGGGTAAGGTGGCAGCCTCCCATTAATGGGTTGAAACTGAATGTGGATGGTTCCTGCTTGGGAGGAGTCATGAGGGGTGGTGGTTTGCTTAGCTATTGTTGGGGTTCAGTCCATATTTCATTTAGTTCATATTATGGACTAGGATACTCTATGGGTGCGGAGTTTAGAGCACTTCTTTCAGGTTTGATTGTTTGCAGGAGGAGAGGCCTCCCGGTGATGGAGGTGGAATCTGACTCAGAAGTTTTTGTCAGATCTATGTAGGGAAATCACGACATCTCTTGTGATTTGGTTTATGTCTATCGAAGGTGCAATGCAGAGACTAATCAGGGAAGGATTTGTCATCACAGTCTGAGGGAATCCAACTTTACGGCTGACATGTTGGCTCGTTGGGGCTGACCGGAGGAGACTCATCTGATTTATGATAGTCTCAATTCTCTTCCTTTTGAGTGTGATAATTTGGTCTGGAAGGATGCACTTGGCCTTCATTATTTTCGTCCTCCTTGATGGGTAACCCTGTATTTTTTTTAAGGTAATAATAAAAAATAACTTTCAGTCAGTCCCCCCATATAACAACTCTTCCTCAAGCTACACTCCCAAGTATCTCTAATATTCTAAGTCAAAAATATTGGGCCACTGAGCCTGAATATCTACTTCCCTTTTCCATGTTTCCTTCTGAAAACACCCATGTTTCCACAATACATGAACTATCAGAACAATATTTCCCTAGAAAACTTTCTCATTGAAATCCAAGACACATATCAGATGCTCCACAAAAGGTGCATCCATCTCTAGATCAACATCACCCACTTCTATCACATGTTATGGTTTGTAGTGATACTTCCATTGTTTTTATTCATGGAAAAAATCGTACATTCCACTATATCTCTATGGAAGATCCGATGAGTATTCCACTAAACTGATTCTCTCCACAACTTCAAATTGTACAATGAACATGGGCACCAACTTTCCCTATCTTTGTATCATATAGTGACCCAATATAGGAGACACATAAAGGGATATATTATATCTCTCCCTAAACTATAGGGGTTGTTGATGTTTATCAGTATATGACTTCTATCAACTCTGATCCATGTCCATACATTTCCAAATCATCTGAACTTGTTCTAACATCCCATGAACAAGGCTGGATCCCAATAATTCTCACTCACCTACCTCCATCCATCATAAAGGAGATCTTCATGGCATACCATAAATATCCTCATATGTTTCCATCCGTATCATTTCTAGATAACTGTTTTTAAGGAAAACTCAACCAAATCATGGTGCTTCTCCCAAGAACCACCAAATTCAATAATACATGCTCACAACATATCCTCCAACACCTGTATAGTATGCTCCAACTTTTCATCAATCTATGGGTGTTAAATATCGATTTTATGGTTTTGACAAGAAATGAAAGATGGAGTTCAAGGAGAGATCTCAAAAAAATGTTGAAATGAAGATGAATGTTTCCTTATGCTCAAAGTGTGGAAAGAAGCATGGTGGTGATTGTCTTAAAGGGACTAGAAAATGCTTCAAGTGTGGAAAATAAGGTCATTGAGCAGTTGAGTGCTGAAGTAATGGGAAAAATATAGCTAATGATGTGAATTGAGAAAAGACTATAGAACGCCCCACCAACACTTTAATGAAATTAGTGCAAGGAAGTGGGGAATTATTCTAACCAATTCCCTAATCCAAGGGTTAATTATGAGAGATCTCAGCAACCCCTTAACGCAAAATACAAAGGGAAGTAACATGTGATCACTATTGGTGAGGATGACAATGACAATGAAGTGGTGGAATTAGCAAGTGTTTATATAATGGGATTCTAAAATATTGTTACAGAATCTCATTTATAGTATTATGGAATATTATAATATCTATGTATTGGTTTATTGTGGTTTTCAATAATTACATGGTACCGATAACCATGAAAGGTGATAGAAATATTTTTGAAAACCACATGATATGCACATAATTAAGGGATAAGAAGATAATGATATGTTTGATAGTATGAATGATCTCATGACTGATATAAGGACCAAGTGATATCATGTTTTGAGTTTGTATTATTTTTGTAATTTTGGTATATGGAAAGAGTTAAATTTTGACAGAATTCATGTTTTCACTAAGGTTCTATGGTAATTCAAGTTTCAAGAGAGTACATGATTAAGGTATTCACATGTTTGGAATGTGACAACAATGAAATACCTTATGAGATATGGGAGATAAATGTTATGTCAATTTATTTCCCCTCCTTATAATTTTTTATATTTCTAGGATTGTAATTGTATCTATTTGAGGATAGTATAAGTTATTTTAATGTTTTTTATATTAATGTATTATCTCACTATAGTTGGACTTATGCATATTTGATAATCTGTTCTAGCTTTTTTGTTGAGACCGATGAAATGACCTATCATTCTATCACATGGTCTACTAACACTCCAAGAATGAAAAATTAAACTATATTTATTTAAATAATAGATGAAGTGGAAATTGTTTAGGGAACAATCAACAGTACTGAAATTTGGTAAGTACTTCTTCTCATGAAAAAATTATTCAACTTTAGGAAAAGGATCTTGAAAACCAAAAATGTTATCATAGTACCTTCTTATCTGATGAATTATATGTTCCCTCAAATAATTTCATATATATGGATTTCTGGAAGTTCACTTTATCCAACATTGTTCTCTTTCACTATCCATCAGAACTTGATAGTTAGATTTCTCTTATATATCCTTGTTTTCACTTACCACAAATATTCTCCTATATGGAAACCAAGTGATGAGTTAATATGTGTAATCTTAATGTTTCTATATTTCTTTTTTATAATTATTTTTTAGTATTCCTTTTTATGATGTGGGTTTCTATGAAAGAAACTTTAATGTGGTAAACCATTAATAACCCTGATGATTTTTGAGCGTGAAATTCATTTTTAGGGGGTGGAATGTAACACCCCGATATTTTATGAGATGAATTATTTTTAATTTCATTGATGTATTGTGTTTTAAAATACACAAATATTATCTGATGATATATGTAGAACTCTATTAGATTGCAGTA
Organism: Viscum album; assembly: GCA_963277665.1. Taxonomy (NCBI): domain Eukaryota; kingdom Viridiplantae; phylum Streptophyta; class Magnoliopsida; order Santalales; family Viscaceae; genus Viscum; species Viscum album. The sequence goes on from OY728151.1 coordinate 1,834,863,859, forward strand.
TAGGCAACACTATTCTTGGCTTTTGTTGCACACAATTTTAGGTTCTTTTGATGGAAGTGAATAGTGAGCCTAGATTTGTTCAAGATAAAAATGAACTAAGTTTGCATTATGTTATAAGCAGCATAAAAATAATCTTTCACTACAGGAAACACTAACTTCTCTTGTGTTACACGCAAGAGCGACCTTCTTAGATTGATTTCATTTTACAGGATGCTGAGTTTCACTAAACAAAAACATATTTTTAAAAAAATTATTATTTAATGGGATATAAAGTCACTGTTATGAATAGTATTAACCACATTTTGAATTTTATTCAACATTATAATTCATATTACAAATTTTCTAAAAAATGATATTAGAATAAAATCAATTTTTTGGATAAAAGAAGTATTTTTCAAAAAATGTAGTTTTACCTCCTTTTAATGACACACCCATTTTAAATCTAGTTTTTTCCACTTTTATATGTTCAATTTGAAAAAAAAATCTTCTTTGAATCACAAAATCAAAATTTACTTTGGATGAAATTTTGGTATTTTTCTGCAAAATTCATATTTTATGAATAGTGAAAAATACTGTATTTTAATTCAAAACTGCCTTTTAATCTAATTTATTTATATATTTAGATTGTAATTTTAGTTAGTTTTAAAGTATAGTTGGATTATCTTTTTATCATTTAATTCAATTTTGGTCATTGGAATTAATTTCACATTCAAATTGGATACAAAATGATGTCAATCTTTGGATAGTTATTACTTCTTAAAAACCTGGTTTTTGGTTTGGATGATGAGAAATAATTTTAAATTAATTACTACAACTTATATATTTTGAATTTGGAAAAATGGATTCCATATTTAGAATTTGTAGGTCCAAATTGAGTAAATTTTTACCTTTTATTTTTAGACATTATTAATAGTTATTTCAGTAATTATTTTATTTACCATGGTTAAACGATAAATCTGGTAAATAAGGGTAAAAAATAAAATTATAATAATATAAAAATACCTTAACACATGTACTAATCCTATTTAATGAGATATCTATGACCATGGTCATCCTTGGGTTGATTTTGGGACCCCTAGGATTCACATGGTTGTGAAAATTACATTTTAGAAAAATTATTTTAAATTAATGATAATTATAACCTAAACATATATCTTTTACGAAATGGATTTTAATATAGGTTTATACAACTGATAATTATGTATATAAATATTCATTAAAATCTAAAAATATTTAATATATCATGGTATTTTATTTATAATTTTTAGACACCATATAAATAAATTTATTTATGACATAATTATGATGTAGTGATTACCTCATTAATGAAAGATTCAATTAAACAACTTTATAAATATTAAAATAGACTTTATTTGAATATTTTGATGTCATACACGAATTTTTTGGACGAAATTTTCATATTTGGGATGATTTAATGCCATTTGTTTGATGTAATAAGGTTTTTGTGAATTTTAAAAAAATTCAAGTATGAATAGTATCCAAATTGACATAATTCATAACTTCAAACATAAAATAGTTTATTAAATAAAATTAAATTCCTAAAAATATTTTTTTCGTCCAAATGGTTAATATATGTCCAAATATTTCATAAATAACTTTTTTTGTTATTTGACATAATATGGTAATTACATTAACCGACAATGTGTAAATAACATGATATCACGGTAAGATTAAAAAAATGTAAAATAAGGGTTAATCCAAAAAGATAAGGATAAAAAAATTCAAAACTTGTATAAAAATTACTATATGATGGGAATTAGAACCAAAATCATCTTATCTTAGAATTAAATAAGTTATGGATCATTTTAAATCAAAATTTAATTTAAAATAAATTAATATTTTAGAACTTTCCTAAAGTTCCCCTCTCCTCTCTTATAAAAGGGCACCCCTCCCTCTCCTCTTTACCCCATTTTGAGCCTTAATGCTTGGCCAAACCCTACTCATTTCTTTTCCCAACTTTACTAGTTATATTATATAGTTTCTGGTCTTCTCAAAATACCAACTCTAGTTCCCTAAGAGGAAATTTAAAGGAGGCACGTCGAGGAAGAGGAGTTTCAGACACATATGGATGAAATTGGACCTAAGGTAAGGGATAATTTTTCAATCTAATTATTATCTGAGAATATTTATTTGTAAGTATTTACTAGGGTATATTTATTATCCATGTCCATGTTTTCTAAAAAAAACTCATAAAATGTTTACTATTCTTCTATATACGTTTAAAGTCATTTTTACCAATTTTTGACTTTTACTACATGGTATATAAGGAATATTTTTTTACCATATGAGATATTTTTTGAATTTTTTGGAAAAAGTATGAGAAGAATGTTTCTTAACTTATATGGAACGAATGGGTTTTTTCATCTTCATAACACCTTATTTCCCTGAAGCTTCCTCTACACGTTTACAAGTTTATTTTTAACTAAGTTCTTTACTTTAAAAATTACACGACATTTTGAGAAAATAAAGTATTTTTATAGAAGAAAATATATTTTCTTTGGGAATAAAGCTCGAGTGTTTTATCAAAATTATTTTTCATCTAATATTACATGGTTTTATGTTTCTATCCCTATTATTATTATGATCTTATTGTGTTAATGATGGAATTTTATATAGTAAATCCTTGTGATTTATATCAATTATGATGGAATGATATTTAAGAAACCCATTTGATTTTCATGGGCTATTTTATGGGGAATGTTTTTATGTTTTTGTAGCACATGTAAGAATGGTTTCATTATGAGATGGGTGGAATATATGTCTCCCTCCAATGCATTGGGTAATGATTTATATCTCATGAGATATACATGATTAGAATGGAAAGTAAATCTGGTTCCCGAATACATGGCTAGAATGGAAGGTAATCTCGATTCAGTAATAGAAATTGTCCACTATGATGGTCTTGGAAGTAATGACTTGGCTACTATAAAAATTATATTATGTGATTATTATTTTTCCACAAATATATTTTTTATACCAATGCTATTCTATCATGGTTAATGTTCCTTTAAGATCCATGCCTTATGTACTACCAAGATTTATTTCATGACTCAATATTTTGATATTTGAACTTTATGTTCATGTTTTTATGTTCAAATGTTTATGGTTTGTTTTATGTTCTCCATGTTTAACCTTAATAATCATTTGATCTCAACCTTTTTTATGTTTCTTTTCCCCATGATATAAAGATATGTTTTTTGTGAGAAAACAAAAGGGGAAGATCTTTATGGGAGATGTTGAAGATCTTTCACCCTGATTTGATGATTTGTTCCAAGCTTCCAAAGGCACTAAACTAATATTGTCTTTAGGTGTCTGTTTATGTCATGTATTAATTATTCCAAAAATAAATGTAATTTCCATGTATTTTAAGTTAAGGAATCTACACTAAACATGGATCTGAAACCAATTTTAATGTCCTTACCATGGTTTCATGCCCCATTTCCCTAAGTCGGACCACCACATGACAAAAAATGTGCCTCCACTAAGTCCAGAGTCTTTTAGCTAGTAACAAGGGTATAATATATCGATCATGGGAAGACTATATCCTCTTATATCAGATTAATACAACAATGGAAAATAAGAAACAACAACGGAATGACATATAACAAGAAACAAAATAGTACTAGGATCACAGGATGAACAAAACTGTAAATACAATATCAAAACTGAACTGTAAATATTCCATGATAAAGTACATATCAGTTTCAAATGAAAGTAAAAAAGTAAAGACACAAACAACTCCAATATGATTCCCAAAACATGTCTGGTTCCCTGATCCATGCTCCATCCCAACTCATCCATCTAACATAGTTTCATTTCCCTTAACCTTCTCTCCAACCATTAAATCTATTCTGGTACTGATCAGGCAGCCCGAGTAGGGTGTGACTATAATTCTATAGTCCACCACCAATGGTGTCTAAAACAAATCAATTCAGTAACATTATTTAATGTTTTATAAATAAATAATTACAATTAATAAGTAAATATTTATCACATTATCAATTAGTCTTTATTAAAACACATAATTCCCCCCTTTGGGTTCTCGAGGACACTCAAACCTCAATAACAAATTCAGATCATGCCAGTGTCTGAACTATCACCATGTGATATCATATATCTACATTTCCATGTAACAATTAATTATCATAATTCATATATGATAACAAAAATATAAAACATGTAAATTAGTCTAGAATGAGTAATGTTCACATGGAGCTCTAACATCAAGTGTCGAAACTGGATGAGAATAAATAGACATGATAGCTTTCTAGGTAAAGGGTAAATCTATAACAGTATATTCCTTAGCACATCTCCTATAGCTCTCATATTCTTTTGGAAATTTACATATAAATTTTCATGGTCTTCCTCCTGAAAGACACCAGTGATCCTTTGGAAATCAAAAAAGAATCTCTCATTGTCTGACTCAAGAAATCTCTAACTCACACCCTTGTTAACCCATGGGATATACTAGAGAAACATAATAACAACCTAGTGACATACATTTAAATTTAAATTAAAAAATCATTCCATTAATTAAATCAACAATTAATTAATCATTTACATCACATTAATTGATTTCCACAATTAATTAATCATGTATTTTCTATTAAATAATTCAATAATTAATTAATCTTGTTTATCCAATTAATTAATAGTAAAACTAATTAATCACATCATTTTAATTAATTAATTCAATAATTAATTAATCATATCCCTTTCATTAATTAATTCAAAAAATTATTAACTAAATCACAATCTCAACATCCAATAATTAATTCACCAATTAATTATTACAAATTCACAACTCAACATTACAATAAATAACCTAACAATTAATTATAACAAATTCAAATTTTCAATACTCCAATAATTATTTCATCAATTAATAATCCTAATTCACAATTAAATACTTTGATAATTAATTCACCCATTAATTATACCAATACAACAAAATCCCCAATTCCTCTGTTAACTAATTAACACCATTAATTAATTCGATTAAAAAATTAAAATTTCTCAATTAAAACAATAAATTAATCAATAAAATACACATAATTTATATAATTACTATGGGATTTCAATAATAAACCACCTACCTCAATTTTTTGATGAACGGTGGCCCAAATGAAAATCCCCAAAATTTGAGCATTACAATGACGTACAACGAGATCCAGATCTATAACCCTAAATTAAGGTAAAGTAAATCAAGTTCCCTATAATCTATATATAAATATAAAATTCTAGATATAGATTCAAAATAACAGTTCTGCATCTATTCCAAAATAAGAAGAATAATCCACAAAAATGGGAGAAGAACAGGAACAAAGTGATATAAGATTCTCTTACCAAGAGGGCTGTAGATATTTTTATTATGGCTTCAAATAATGATGAACGAAGGTTAATAAGTCTTGGAATCCATATTTGAGGCTCTAAAATATAGATAAATTGAGCTGGAATGATTTTTGTTTGAATAATGAGAGTTTTGGGGGTTCGTGTGATTAAAGAAACCAATTTTCAGGTTAATTAAAAAAGTCAAGCATGGTCTGCTATGAGGGGGAGCACGATTTTTGCTAATCCCATTCCTAAATGATGCAGCTCTTCTAGGGGGTTCATGGTTAGTCCTAATTTGTTGAACAGTTTGAAAAATCGGTCACCAACCATGTAATCCACCTCTATCCATGGTTGCACAATTTTCTAGGATAGGGTACACGGTTTTCTCTAACTATGTGCCAATCATGAATAACATCTTTTCCTTCCATTTTTCTTAATTTTTTAGAAAGACACACCCCAAGGAAAAAACCATTCAAAAAATTTAACCAAAAGTGTACTTGTAAACAATTTTGAGACACCTCCATAAAAGTATGAGACCTTCCAATCTCCCCACTCTATAATATCTCATCCTCGAGCTTCACTCCCAAGTATCTCTAAGATTAATAGTCATAAGGATTGGTCCACTAAGCCTCCATATCTTCTTCACCTTCCCATTTTTTCACCTACACACACCCATGACTCCACAATACATGAACTATCAGCATGTTCTTTCCCCACAACACTTTTTCATTGTGATCCAACACACATATCAGATGCTCCTCAAAGGTTATGTCTATCTCTAGCTCAATATCATCTAGGTCGATCATATGATAAGGTTTGGGGTGATACCACTATAGTTTTGATACCTAGAAAACATATTTAATTGAAATTTATCTCTAGAGAAGAGCCAATCAGTATCTTACCAGCTTGATTCTCTCTACAACCTCAAACAGTACAATAAACATGGAGTAGTGATTAGGATGGGTGTATTTCTAGGAAGTTACCCAGGTTGTGTGTGAGTAAGGAAAAAGAACACTGGAAATAACAAGTGTTGGTATGTGGGTATAGTAATTAGTTAGATGACTCATTTTGGAATATTGGAGGGAACCATGGTGGGGACCATGTGGCTATAGGGGCAACAAGTTACACCTAGCTGGGTAGGAATTGACAAAAAATTTAATGTGGGGTGTATGTGCTGTCAATTGGGACTAATTGTTATAGACACTTTACAAGAACAACAACTCTTTGCTAAAAAATATAAATATTATTCATATTCAATAAGTTATGTTTCTTGGTCATGTGATTTATGAAGTTTTTATATTTTTTGATCCCAATAATGTGGTATCATTAATGTCTTGAAAAATTCCCTTGAAATTGATTCTAATAAAAAAATCATGGAATTTTAGAATTTTATTATTTTTTCATCCATGAATTCTACAAAATAATAAATCCAATGAAATCCTTGATGATGAATTTAGAAAATTTTATTTTGTCTAACCAATAAAAAATATATTTTCAAGATTTGAAGAAAAGGATGAAAAAAACACTTATTTTGAATTTATATAAGTTTGGTGATGTTTCATTAGTGTATTTTTAAGTATTTTTAATTATCATTAGTTACATTATCAAGAAAAATCATTAGGTAGTAGTGTATGGTTTTAGAAAACTACATCTACATGAAAATAATCACTCTAACCATGATTTGGTATAATGCTCGAGCCTTAAATATTACATAATCATGAGTTTTAGTAAATAAATTACCATATTTCACATTTAGGATCTATTCAGGTTTATATTTTTAGAGAATAATTCCATAACTCATACATAACAAAACCATAAAATAGAAAGTTGAGACTTCTAATTAGTATCTATTCTTTCCACCATATAGAAATTTTAAAAATAAATAATGATATCTTTTATGAAAACTCTTCATTAAATTTAACTTGAACTATTACATTCCCTTACTCATCATTAAATCTTATGAAAAATATTTAAAAATATGGGATGAGAATAAAAAACCCTATAATAGATGTAAAAAATAAGGAAACTATTATTCCATTGATAAACATTAAAACCTATGAAAAAATATTTCTTAAAAACATAACATTTTACCTAAAAATGGAAATATCATTATTTAATAAATGTCATTTATTTTTTCCTACTAAAAAATGATTTCCATGAAACCTCATTATAAATCATAGAAAATTCCTATAGGTAACTTGGGACATGATCACATTAAACCATTACAGAACCCTTAAATATTGGAACTACTATACTGAAAACTTCCAACATAATTATCTAGAGAAGATAATTATTTCTCAATGCATTGGAGAGCTATCTAGTCACACCCATTGTTGAGGATATAATAGGCTCACCTGGTGAAATATGGGTGCACCAATCATTTATAATGTGCTAGAACCACAACCTGAAATAAAAAAAATTCACCATTATGAAAATTCTTTTAAGCTTGAATGAAGATCACTTTTAGATATTAAAATACCTTTTCTGTTAGAAATCCGTTTTTCAATACAAAATACACCATTCTTATGACAAAAAAAATTCAATTCCAAAATTCCATGAAAAAGGAAATAATATTTTTCATTTAATAAAACATGAAATCTTGAAAAGGAATCTAAAAATAATATAATGTCAACAATAGAAAAAAAAAGTCATTATCGTCGTGTATGTTAAGAATAGAACATTCCTTTTATTTTGTTTCAAAACATTTTGTGTAAAATATGTTAAAATATTCCTTTTGGAAAAAATATGAATGAAATTACAAATAGATATAAAATTTCATTTATAACCTTTTTATATGCATATAAATAAATATTTAAAATATTATCAAGAATACAAGTATTGATAAAAATATTTTGAATTTAAATCATTAAACATTCAAAGTGTCTCATACCACTTTGAACATTAAAATCAGAATCCCCAAGAAATAAAAAAATTAAAAAACATTAAATAGTATGAAAATAGATACACAGTGGATATATATTGTCAAATGTGCTGTATATACACCCTATAATATAATATAGGTGCAAATCATAAAGATATTTCTTAATTAAAGGAGACTGAGGTGAAATCCATTACCTTGTGTTTGAATTTTTATATGGGAGTTTATCTTCATGAATAATAAACTTATGATAATTATTTAATTTCTTCAAAACGTTTTTCAAATTTATTATTAATTTTATTTCACTTATTAAAATATTTTATTCAACTACGTGAACAATAATGTTGAAGTCGAGTGTGTTGACCATATTTGGTTTATGTGTCAATAATGAATTTGGTATGTCAAATATGGTCAAACATTTCATTATATAAAAATATCTAGAATAAAAATCATGACCTATTTATTATATTTATACGTCTATTATACTTTTAAAAATAATTATGAAATATGGTTATGAAAAATGAACCAACGTTACAATCATGGAGACGGTAACCCATACGTACACATGAATAACGTTCCTATTTATGAATAATCATTATGGAAAGAAGATTATTTGAATTTATATTTAAATAATGATTATTATATCATATATAACATATTTTTTAATCATATACACTCATCTATATAGTTATTTTTATGTAAAATGAATCACATCGCGTCGAGGAGGTGTTAGTCCATACGTCTATGAACAACCTTATCAGTTTTCCAATGTTTCAAAGGGTAATAAAGAAAATGATTTATTATAATTAGAGAAGGGTAATTATTTCATGAATATCATATATATTTTAATTATTTCAAATATTTTAAATTAAACACATCCTTAATACATTCCATGTAGTGTGTGAACGTATCACATCTCTTAGAGGATGGGGTAGTCCACATGTCCATAAACAAAGTTGTCGTATTTACACAAAATAGATAGAATAAAGGTATGAGTCATATAAAAATGAAATAATCATGTTGAAAACAAAAATATAATATATATCATATAAAAATAGTGTGTCCTTCATAATTACCAACCATTAGATGTGGTAAATGAAAGATGAATGAGGTCATTTTTCTATGCAGTAGTTCGTCGTACACAAGAATGGTAGGTTCTTTATCCATTTGATGAAATTGTGCATATGTGTTGGTATACACCTTAGATAAAAAACATCTAAGTATATTTATGATAATTATTGTGTTATATAATCATTTAATAATAATAATTTCATTGGTGGAGAAAGAAATTAACCATAAATACCTGTTCAAAAATGTTATCTCTTTCTTGGGTAATGCCTTTTGGTTTCGACCAAAGGACTTATTGGTTGTCTTTATAAACAATTTGATTCCTCTAGGGTGAGGGTAGGTATTTTGGGAGAATATTTGGGTAGGTTATTTTGGAGACAAAGGTCTTGACAGTTATGAATAAATAGTAAGGGTGATTTCCTTTTTATAGTGGAGGGGGAGTGGTATTCTTGTAAATATAAAAATGTAAACACTATTGAGAGGTATCCCCTAAATCATGTGACGAAAATAATGGTTAAAAATAAATAAAATATTATATAGGTTTGAATAATTTATATCTAATTTTTTTGGACATTTTTCTAGGTCATTTTGACTCTAAATATTAATGTTTAACTACTAAGTAAACACATTTTCACCTTAATCATTTTAATTAATTTTAATTACATTCAAAAATATTTTTTGGTCAAAACTATGTTGAACTTATTAGATGTTATATATTTTTCTGATTGAAAATATGGAATCCATTTTTCCAAATTTCTATTACATAAGTTTAATAATTAATTAAAAATTAAACCCACATACGGGATGACAAACGGGTTTTCTAAGAGAAAAACAATTCAAAAGGTTTCTATATTCTTATATCTAAATTAAATATAAATTTGTTTCAAATAACATAAACATGTATAACTGATTTAAAATTGAAGTATTTATAATTTAAAATAATTTTAAATCATAATTTTACTATATATGTTATTTAAAATATAAAGATGTTTTGGACTAAAATTCAGTATTATTCATTATCCATCAAAATATGAATTTTCTCAAAAAAATACAGAAAATTCACCTAAAGTAAATATTGATATTTATATTTCAAAAATTAATTTTATTTTATCATATAATTATTATAAAAGTGTCAAAAATTATATTTAAAATAGGTTTATCCTTTAATGGCGGTAAAACTACCATTAAAAAATTATAGATTTTTATGATTAAAATTAGATTTATTCTTATTTTATGTCTATAAAAATTTGAATTAATTTCAAAGAAATTAAATATGTGTAAACATAATATAGTTATTCCTATTCCTTGCCATTGATATAATGACTATGTGATAAATTACATATTAAATAATAATATTAATAATATATTATTTTTCGGTATAACTCAATCTTGTGTGCTACATTAGACTTTGGAGAAACTCATTGTTGGTTTTCATATACGGTATTGGGAAAAGTATCTCATTTAATGTAAAATTAATATTTACTTAATAAATATTAATAAATATGAAAAATATTCATTCTATCATTACTACGGATGTTACATATTTCCACCTTTTGGAAATTGCATCCACACAATTTTATTCACTTATCAAATAAGTGGGGATATTTTTCCCTCATAAAATTTCCAGATTATCTTGTTTCCTCTTCAACCATAATTATTTTTTATAAAATCTAATATTGATGAAAAACCTTATTCAATAACTCTTCCACTCTTCATTCAAGAATATAAACTAGTTGTTCCTCATAAATGAGATTCTCCTTTAGCTGAACTACTTTATTGATCAAAATAAGAGATGAATCTGGTAAAAACATTATTAACATTGAAAAATCAAATAAATTGTGTACATAGGATAATATTGGGGTAAATCCACTTGGTAAGAAACTGATCCAACTTTATCCAAGATTTCATATGATCCAATGAACCATGGACTCACCTTCCCCTTCATACTAAAACACATTAAACGTTTCCTTGAAGAAACATTGAGAATGTCATGACCACATACCTCAAAAAAAAGATAATTATATTAATTATCCACCTAAATTTTATACCAACTTTGATGTGTCCTCATGTGCTGTGGAATCAAATAAACATTCTCTATTTTTTCCTCTACCAACTCTGATCCCATTAACTTCCTTTTTCCTACATCATCACAAGAATCCAGTGTCCCAAAACTCTTTCCATATAATTCCTCTAAAGGTGCCATCTATATCCAAGAATAAAAGCAATTATTATAAGAAAAATTAACTAAATAATTAGGTTGATCACAACTTCCCCAGTAATCCATTGAGTAAGACCAGATCGTATCTTCTAATGTTTGAATTTTCCACTCAGATTGTCCATCTGAGTGAGGATAAAAAGTTATACTAAAATTCAATTCAATACCCAATGACATCGAAATTCCTTTCTAAAAAACGGATGTGAACCTAAGAAAATGATCTGATACAATAGAGAAAGTCACTCCATGTAACCAAACAATATATTTTTGATACAATCTAGAACGATTCTCTAAATACATAATGTCTAACATGGGATGAAAATGTTCAGATTTAGTTAATTGATCAATAATAACTGAAATAAAATTATTATCTTGAGGATTATTTGGATTTCTTATGAAAAAATACATTGATATATTCTCTCATTTCCACTTTTGGCACTAGAAATGATTTAAGCATCCCCTTCAGTAACTCTCATTCTACTTTAACCTATTGAAAAGTCAAACATTTCATGGTAAAGTCTGTAATATCTCATCTCAATAAATCCCACTAGTAATACTCTTGAAGGTCTTAAAACATCTTAGTGATTCCCATATGAATTGAAAGAGGATAACAATAAACTACAATAAAAAAAATTCTTTCCATAATTGTGAATCACATAGAAAACATAATCTTTTTCAAATCATAAAATACCTTCTTCATCAATGTTAAAATTAGTAAACTTACCCATGTTAATGGATTCAACCTTTTCTTACAATTATTGATCCAACATATGATCCCTATTATTTTTTTATGACAATGTCGACTACACTAAAACTAGAAACAAAATAGGGGATGTCCCTATATCCATAACTTCTAGGAAACAATTCAATCAAATCATGAACCAAAATGTAAAATTCCAAATATAACATGGTTAATATAGCATTAAAGTTTTTACTCAAAACATTAGCCACCTTGTTTTATTTTATATAATTATGATGAATTTTGTAATCATAATCCTTTATTAGGTCCATAAATCTCCTCTATCTCTATTTCAATTCAGTCTGAGTGAATATGTACATAAAATTTTGTGATCAATATATATTTCCCACTTTACTCCATAAAAATTATGACTAACACTTTTTAATGAAAAAAAATAGTTAATTCAAAATCACGTGTACTGTAATTTAACTCATGTGGTTTAAACTGATGTGAAGAATGAGAAATTACCTAATAATTCTATGTTAAGAAGTAACCATGTCCTTTTAATGAAGCATCACTATTGATGACGAGTTCACCATTTCTGGAAGGCAAGACCAAAACATCAGCATTCACTAATCTTCATTTCATTTCATGAAAACACTCATCACATTATTTTTTCAAGATAAACATAACTGATTTTTTGCTAACTTATTCAATGGGATAGAAAATTGAGAACATTATACAACAATCCACTAGTATTGACCCACTAATATATGAAAATTGTGAATTTCGGGGATATTTAATATTCTTGACCATTCATCAACAACTTTATTTTCAAAAGGATTAATGGTTATAACATCATTAAAAATAATGTGACCAAGTAATGAAATTTTTTTCAACCAAAATTCACACATGATACATTTCCCATATATTTCATTTTCATTTAAGGTTCTAAAAACAACTCTTAGATTCCTTTTATGTTCCACTTGACTTTTAGAAAATACTAAAATTTCATCAATAAAAAAACCAAAAACATATCAAATAACTCATGAAAAATTATATTCATAAGATCCATGAATGTAGTAGGTGATTTAGAAAAACCATATTGCATAACCAAAAATTCATAGTGGCCATATCTAGTTCTAAACGTAGTCATTGGGTTGTTATATTCCATAAATTTTACTTGGTTGTACCCCCAACCTCTAGTCAGCCTTTGAAAAATATTTTTTCCCTGGAGCGGATCAAAAAAATCATTGATATGAGGAAAATTAAAATTTTCTAAATATTAATGTTATTCAAGGATATATAATCAATGAAATGTATCATTGAACAATATTTATTTTTAAAAAGAAAGACAATAACACTACATAGTTTATTTTTAGGTTAGATGAATCGTTTACAAAAAAATTCCTATAATTTATTTTTCAACCCTAAATTTTCCAATTAATCAATTTGATAAGGGGGTTTAGAAATAGGTTTAGCATCGATTACTAAGTCAGTAGTAAAATCAACTTCTCGATTAGGAATAATAGCAGGAAAATAATTCGATGAAACATCCATGTATTCATTTACTATTGGGATATCACTAATTTGAACAGTTTCTTTATCTTCAATAGTATGATATATGTACCTTTCATTCCCATCTCAAATACATTTCTTATCTTCTTTGTAAGTTCTCAATGTCATCAAATCATTGACCACAACATTCTTAGCACTGAAATATATCTTATCATGATAAATATAATGTCAATCCATAACAAGGACTATATCAAACTCCACTATGGTCAATTCAAAAAAAATTGTAGGAAAAACCATCCCACTAATGAAAATATAAAGGTTTATATATATCATGGCTACTTTAATACTTCCACCCAGAGTTCTTACCAAAAGATCTATCTTACTTTCATTATGTGATATTCCCAATTTTCGTGAAAATTTCTCAGAAATGAAAGAATGAAAAGATCCATAGTCAAACAATGTATTAGAATAATTTGAATACAAAAGTGACATACAAGTCACCACATTATTTGATGAACCAACATAAATTATAGTTGTAGAAAATGACCTCACTACACATTTTAGTTCCCGATAATGAATATTTCTATAATTTGTAACTATTTTTGGACATCAATTAGTATAACGATCAATATAATAGAATCTAAAACATCTTACCATCAAGTAGATATCAGTTACCACATTATTTAATTACTCGGTATTATTTTCCATGCATTCATTATCCAAATGGATAAACATTCCACATCGGTAACACTTCGTTTTCATCATAAGACATTATATAGGGTGATTTTTACCACAATTAATATAAGATTTGAACTTCAATTTCTTACCTCTATATTTATCTCATTCAGGTTTCCATATTTCCATCCATCCTTACAACTTCTTAATTTCATCATCGTGAGGCATATAAGATTCAGAAAATTCCATCGCAACCTATTTAATAAAATTAATAACTTTCTCGTTGATTTTAAATTCTTGTGTGGACTAATCTATTAGTAGACTTGGTTTCAATCCTATGTAAAATAGATTAATTATTCTATTATTTTCATGAAAAAAATATGGATCATACCTAGCCAATATTGGGAATTTTCCTTTATATAAAACTATGGAATATTCATCTTTTCCCCTCAATTCGATGAATTTTTTTCCATTTAGAGTCGAACAACTTTAGGGAAATATTTCTCAATGAAAATTTCCTTGACTGTTTCTCATTCCATAGAATCAATATCATCTTTTACTATGGTATTCCTTATCAAAGACCGCCGTCAATCATCTCACCATCAAAATTATAAAGAGAAAGGGTTGCCTTTTGATGTTTTAAAAATCCCATGACATCATATATATTTTCCATAACATTGATCAGTCATTCAGTAACCATTGGGTCAGATGATCTACAAGATGATGGGGGTGTTAACTCCTGAAATTCTCCATAAAATAAATGTTACTTTAGGGTAGATCAGTTTCCTATATAGCATGGATACCACCACCAATTATCGACTAATTCAATTGAACCATTACTACAATAAATCATTATGTTTAATAACGACTATCTCAAAATGATTATTTGGAATGATATATTCCTCTCAATTCATTCCCACTACCACATCCATGTTTCCTCTATGGAAAACCTTTTTAAACAGACATAATTAAGATGATGTGACATTGTAATCGTCAAATTGTATAACATTTTAACCTGAATATAAGGTAAAAATTTTCAAGGGAATGTTATTAATATTACTCTAACCATTAAAGTTATCTAGACTGGTCTTTTATACAAACTATAATTCCCTGACCTTAAACATAACATCATTTTGAGTTTTAGTTAATAAATTACTTTAATTAACATTGAGGATATTTTTATTTTTATATTTTTATTGAATTGGTCCATAAATCATACGTAAAAAAACCTAAAATATCAGTTGAACACTTCCAAACAATCAATTTTTTCTACCATATAGAAATTTTGAAAATAATTCATGATCTATTTTATGAAAACTCTTCACAAAATTCAACATGACCTCTTCCAATCCCTTACTCATCATTAAATCCAATGAAAAATATTTAAAAACATTTTATAAGTATAAAAATATCTGTAAGGGATATAAATATAAGTAAACAATTAGTCCATTGATAAGCATTAAAACTCATGAAAATCCATTTCTTGAAAAATAACATTTTACCCAAAAGGGGAATATCATTATTTAATATATATAATTTATTTTACATTTTTTCAACAAATTATTACCATGAAAACTAATTAGAAAACATATAAATTCATGGAGGTTCCTTGGGACATCATCACATTGAACCCTTAAAAACTTTTACAGAACCATTACAGACTGGAATAACCATACATCCAACTTTTAATATAATTCTCTAAAGATTATAATCATTACCCAATGGAGTGGAGTGTGATTTGGGAACACACATTATTTTAGTTATAACATGCTCACCCATTGATATATGGGCACAACCATCATTTATAATGTCTAATAACAACAAAATTAAATAATAAATCATAATTTAAAAAAAATCTAAACTTATATGAAAATCACTTTCAGATAAGAAATTTTCATTTTCGTTCAAAAATACCATTTTCAATAAAAAAATAAAATTTTCTTTGAAAACTCATTTTAAATAATAAAAATACCCAAAAAAGTAAAAAAATTTATTCATTTCAGAAAACATGAAATCATGAAAATTAATCCAAAAATAAAATAATGGTCATAGGGACAGAAAATTTAATGTCGTTGTGTACATTAATAATAGGACATTCATTTTCTCTTTTGTCAAAACATTCTTTATAAATCATATAAAATGTTACTTTTTATAAAAATATGAATAAAATTAAAATTATAAAAGAATTCTTTTATAACCCTTTTATATATATAAAAATATATATATATAATATTATCTAGATTATTTATATAGAGAAAAATATTATGAAATTAAATCATTAAACATCCAAAGTGTCTCATACCACATTTGAATATTTAAATCATAATCCCCATAAAAGAATAAAATTTTAAAAACCATTAAATAACATGGGAATATATATACACTTTGGATATATAATATTAAAGGATATTTATATACACCTTATAAAATAATAAAATTGAATTTCATTAAGAAATTCCTCAATGAAAGGGGATTGAGATGAAATCTATTACCTTGAGTCTAACTTGTCGTGTGTATCCTTATCTTCCTGAATAAAAAAAATATATTAATAAATTAAAACATGTCATATAATAAATTCCCAAATTCAGTCCTCTCAGCCAGATCATGAACATTTTGAGACTATCTTTTCACTCTACTGTGAAACCAGACATAATAGTTTTTTTGAAAAAGAAATTTTTTTTTGTATTGTATCTAACTTATTCATGACTTAACCAAACTCTTCCAACATAATTATAAAATGGGTAGATTATAAGGCCTTTATATGAAACATTGTAAAATGGACACTCTAAAGAAATCCAACTTTATTTGAAAATTGATTGAGATACTATTTTTATAATACATACAACTTCAATCATTTCTATTATGAAAACATGAAAATGTTATATTCCAATTAATAAAATTATTTAAATAATATTAATGTAAAAAATAATGGTTCACTTTATTTGAATAACTTTATTTCAATCGCATTGAAAAATATTTAAATAATATTGAATTCAAATCCATTTTAGATTAATCTTTATTTTGTGCATAAATAAGAATTTAACATATGTGAAAAAATAATTATAAAAAACTTGATTTATCAAGAAAATTACAATTTGAGATGGTAAAGTACCATTTTTAAATAATTAAAACTATATATTTATCACACATATCCTTAATTTCATAACTCTATCCCATGAGATAAGATAATAGTATATATATAAAAGCATAATATTGAAACCCATTATACAAATTAGTAATAAATATACATAATACCAAACAAAAATATCCAATATAGTTACAAAATAAATTTTTAATCATATTACGTGAACAATTAATTTTAATTTTATTCGAGGTAATTTTTATCTTAATTGATGCATTAATAGAATTAATTTTAACAATATTGTAATCATGGGCACCTTAATGATTTAAACCCAATAAGAAAACCCCATCAAAACCCAAATTTATATAAAAATATATCATGTGTATGAATTTATTCTTTCAAAAATAAATATTTAAGAAACCATGAAATCCCAGATATCATTATAACAAAATACACACCAATTTTAAAAGAAAATAATCTCTAACTCATACATTTAAAATAAAATCACATCACTTTCATAAAACACCAATTTAAAAAATAATATTTTAAATATTTATTTTTATTCATAAACAATCACATGGTAATAAAAATGTATTTTAGGTCATTCATAATTTAAGGAATGAAATGCAGAAACACAAGGATAACAAAATAATTCTCTCATGATCAATTATATCTATCAATAAAAATTATATAAATCAATTTTATGTATGTGTATAGAATAACTATCAAACCATTCCATATAAAAATAAAAATATAAAAGACAAAAAAATTATATCAAACATGAACCACAGTATATATAGTGGTCTAAAATTCACAAGTTACAAACCAAACAAAGAATTAGTTGAGGTTGTTCAATAAATAAGTTATATTTGTATCAAACTAGGTAATTATTTAGTATGTAATAGTACATTAAAACACTTACTAAAAATAACCCACCCAAGGAATAAGTCATAACAAAAACATATCTTTATACACATCAAAATAAAGGAATCAACTCTTTATAAAAATATGTTTTCCACATGTTTAACATAATTTGTGAAATATGTTCATGTTCCAAAAAAACTCCATCCATATAAAATTATTCATACACATAAAATCTCAAAAGTGAGGAAAAAATATACCAAATTCATAGATTTAATTTGCGGTAAAATTTTCATTATAGTAGAATGAATTTTAATGTGGAAAAATGAATACATCAATAGAAATATTTTTTAAAAAAAATTATAAAATAAAATTCCTTGTATAAATAAAATATATTTTCAAACTTTTTTTAAAACAAGGCCAATCTAAATGTTCAAACCATGTATTACATTTTAAATCCAAACATTTTTAAGACTAAAAGTGATTAATTTCAATTATTAAAATAAAACATTGAAAAGAATAATTTCATAACCCCCATTATATTCAAAAAAACAATCTGATATAATGATTAGTTAAATATTTAACTCATATATCACAAAAAGTAATATATTTAACTTTGATTTATATATAATTAGAGAGAAATTAAAATTAAAAAAATCATCACCTATAATAAGATCTTTTTTGTAATATTATAATAAATATAATCAAAATAAACCCTCATTCAATGAATTGGGTTAGTGTTTTATACATAGAAAAGTAATGAATATTATGAATCGTAGAAGAGATGATGGATTTGGAACTCATCAATTATATTCTCAAGAATAATGGAATCAAAACACCATGTGATGAGAAATTGGTAGTGGTGGGAAGAGAAGGGAACTTCATTCATGGTGTTGAATCGGGATGGGAGTATGATGGGTGGAGGGGATTCCATGTGGTTATGGATTTACTTCATTGGTTGTACTAATGGGTTAAAAACCCATTCATGCATCCTTCCTCTAAAATAGCAGTTTGTGTAAACTTTTGGTATATCCTTCTCATAAATAGGTTATACCAATAGTTTTTTGAAGTCATTGGCATAAAGGAACCAATGAAAACCCATATTTTAATACACTTTACATCATGATTTGTTACATAAAGGTACACATAATACATTCCCAAAATAATGTGAATCCTCATCTATTTGTTAAATTAGGTACATATCATTACAATGTGTGACATGTATACAATGACATTATTAAAAACTTACATAACATGCTCCTAAAATTCCATTATTCTTTTGAAACTTCCTGGGATAACCTAGAGATGTACATAAGAAAGAGGTGAGATATAAAGCCTGGTATGGGAATAAATAGTTCATATCATAAAGTAAATTAGTACAGGTAGTTTAATAGGCATATCAAGGTAACATAATAGGGGTTTGAATCATAATACTCAATAATGAGGCATGATATAACATGATAACGTAAAGGAATCATATTAATAAGATAAGAACATAAAATTACATCATAAACAAAAGTTAAGGATAACTTCCAAGACAACAAAACATAGTGTACCTAGGATAAAATCTCATGCACTATACATGGAATATCATGATATTATAATGTTACCCAATTAATTGGAGGGTTATATAATTTTGGTCCCACCTATCATATTCATATCATGTAAATTGTTTGGTTAATGATCTTGATACGTTTAAACTCCTCATATGAATGGTTTTGTTCATACTTTGTTTGTTAAATCTCATCTTGGGT
Organism: Viscum album; assembly: GCA_963277665.1. Lineage (NCBI taxonomy): Eukaryota > Viridiplantae > Streptophyta > Magnoliopsida > Santalales > Viscaceae > Viscum > Viscum album. The sequence goes on from OY728151.1 coordinate 1,834,883,941, forward strand.
TTGACAAATGGAAAATCTTATTGATGTTATCTCCCTTGGAATCTAAAATAATTGGGCTTCATAGGTTATGATCCTACTAGTCAAGTCCATCGATTCATTTGTCATTGTCAATTGGAATATATCATAATCCTTGATATATACTAATCATAAGATCATTGTATAATGGATATACTATCAATGGTTTTAATGATTAACAATATTTTAAATTTGATAGGATATAAATTATAACAGTCTAATGTAACCAAATTAGTCCTTATGTTTTCTATAGCTACATTACTTAATAAAAAATTTATTCATTAAAAATGGAATTTCATTTATAAAATTTCATTTTGTTATAGAACTTATACTAATGGTTTTAGAAAACTATTATTAAAGGTCCATTGGTATAGATCCCATTTAAAGTTGTGAGTGGAATGTGTTTGGAATGATTTGCAGATAGTGGGATCAAAATCTATCCATCCATCAGCATGTCTATCAGAATATTGTATCTTCTGATGGTTTTAAGGAAGTCCCAAAAGTGTTTAGAAAATAAGAGAAAACTCTAAAATGGTGTCTTTTGAATAATTTATCAAATAAAGTAGCTTTGATCAATAGAGATACTTCATATTAAAATTCACATTCAAAATGGAGGTGTTTCACGTATATTGGAAAGTTATAAAACCTTGATGACTATTATATAACTCCTATAAAATAGAGTGGTGATTGATCATTAGTGTGTATCAATAACACAAAGAATGTATCCTTATTACATATAGTGTATGAGTTAAGTTCATAGTGGGTCAAGAAATTACATATTTTAAATATTATGTAATGATTTATTACTAACTATTTTTTCGTTCAATTTAATATTTTAATTTATATAATATAAATAATGTTGAAGTGTTTCTCTGATGCATGTAGTATAAATTATTTGAATCATGTTAGTCCCTTTGTCTTCTTTCACAATTCATGTAATTTTTTGTTTTTATTTTTATTTCCTTGAATGATTGTGATTTTTTTAATGGTGTGTTAAAGCAAGAAATTATGTAGTGGGTATAGTGCATTGACTTCCTACTTATTATATACTCAGTCAAGGGTTTTATATATCCAAAGGTTCAATTTTTTATGTCGTGTTGATCTATGATAATTGCATATTGTGTGAATTTTGGATAGACCAAGAATCATGGTTCCAATGATTGTACAAAATCAGTCTGGACCATACAAAAGTTGTTCTAAAATCACATATTTTGTTTTAGTACTCACTCAATATACCATAGGAAACTCATTTTTCTCTCTATTTCCTTGAGGTGGTTTCATTTTCAGTGGGAATTTATTTTGAGTTGTAGTAATGGATTCAGATGAAGGAATGATTTAGATAGATAAGTTTTATTTAATGGATTTAGTCTTATGGATAATGTAGTTAGAAGACCATTTGATTCATAAGAACCTTGATATTATGATATCAGGTGTACATCCCTAGAAAATGGAATAGAGATAATGGTGATGGTCAGATAGGAAGACACTAGTGCTTGTGAGGATGTTGTTGACATGGAATATAGCCTTCAATATCTGGGAAAAAAATTGTTATTGATGAGATAAAGGCATTGAAAAATATGTAAGAGTAACCAACATAACATAATAATGTTTTTATGATGTGGTGGTTATTCAGCTCAAGGTTTTGGAAATGAATACTATAATTAGGTCATGTGAAGGACTTCAACCTAATCTACAGGCATCTTGAATAAGTGAAGTATGGTTTCATTTCAATGGAATAACATTAAAAAAAATTTATTAAAGAAAAAAAATCAGTTGAAGTTAGTTGGCTCAGTGTGAAGACAAGAACAATGAAATCCCTCCAGTCAATAATAGGTTCATCAGAGGATCATATCTTTTTATGGTGCTGGGAGGTCCAATAAGTTAGGTGAACAATAAAAGACTCTTAATTGATATTTTTTGAAGAGTTTAATGAAGAATTAAATTGAGGTCAATTAATAAATTAGATATTACTAGATAAATTCTAATTTTAGGATTTCAATATACATTGGAAGGAAGTAGTACATTGACAACTAACTAAGAACCCTAATAAAAGGGAGTGGGGTGAAATCTGAATAGTGCATGAGTAACATGGACTATGTATCTGGATTATGTATAGTGGATTATTGAAGTGTATAAGGAATCAGAGAATTATATATCTTCAATATTCTTAAATGATTTCTTACTAACTATTTTTCAGTCGAATTTATTGTTGTACTTCTAGTAATACAAATAAAATCATAGTGTTTCCCCCATGCATGTATGAAAATTTTTCAGAACATTAATGCATTTGTGTTCTTTACTAATTCATATAGTTTCTCTTTTTCTTTCTTTCTATTTCCTTTATTTCATGTGATATTTTCATGTGGTGTCTGTGAGGATGACTTTGTGTGATGGGTATGGTGCATTGGCTTCCTATATTTAGTACACTCAGTCGAGTGGGTGTGCTTCTAAATGATTTATTTTTTCAATTATATTGATCTATGCTAAATATCAAATTTCAGATGTTATGGACAGATATGAATCATATTTTGTGTGGTCTCTTGGAAGGAGCACTGATATCCCAACACACTTCCCATTATCCCAACTCTTCCATGTAAATCCACCTTCGCCCTTATCTTAAAGGTACTTTTTTTGGTCACTAAAGCTTATCATTAGCAAGGTGATGGGGTGGCCTCCCTATAATCTCATTTTTTTCAAGTTACTTCAAGACAATGAATGTAATCACCTAAATCCCAAACATTGTTTTTGGATCTCATAAAATAATTAAGTACTCTATTCTTCTAGCTACTATAAGGGATTATCTTAGGTGATTTTATGGTAATATAATTTTTTATCTTACAAGATACTATTTTATTTGTCGTTATAGGTTATATCCCTAATATTTATTTAAATTAGGTTGGTTGGAAAAATCAATCGGTGGAATCCCATCTCTGTCATGAAATATTTTATGAAATTATATGGATTATTTAGCTAATATAATTTACATTTTCCATGATATCATGAAATGTCTATTATATTCATGTATTTTATTTTTTTTAAACACTTTACTATAAGGATTATTGTTTAGTTCATGTATAATAAGAAATAAATGGTGTATCAACAACTTGAATGTTGTTCTCCTCTATGATTTAAAAGTTTACTCTTTGATTATACAACATTATTTATTCTCTAAGAATTCCATATTTCATGTTATTTGATCTTCTCGAAATATTGTGTGTGTTGGAGAGTATATTTTTGTGTGTGTGTCTATATTATTATATGTGATCCTGTGTAAGTACCCACATGTTTATGAATAGGTCCTTGACTATGGTATAGTGTTTCCATTATTCCTTAAGAGAGGAGCTTTGATATTTCCTTGATTCTAATGTACACAATTTCATTTCCCCATGTGGGATGGTTATTGTAAATTTTATTAGTTATACATTTTCATATTAGGTTCTTGGAATGGGATCAAGGTTAGTAGTACCAGGGAATACACTCTCCGAAAAGGGAGTTACTTATTATAAGTGATTAATATGAAATATCCATCATATTTTATTCATTATACATTCATTTAATCCATTTAAAAGTGTTTGGAATCAGTATTTTGTGATATTTTTAGTGTTACCCTTCATTATATAGAATTTAGTATTTATTTATTAAATCGTCCAATTTGAGAACATATTTTTTAATCATGATTTTAGAATCTCATAAATGGATAATTCTATATAATCATTCGGTTTAATGACTTATAAGAAGAGGGTGAACCATTATAAAAAAGGGATAAAATGGGGAATAAGATATGTAAATAGTGTTTGGGAGCATATTGGGAGGATAATATAACCTCACAATCAAGACTAAGGATCCATCATCTAAAAGAATATAATATTTCATATGTTCCTCACATTTTTCACTATGCCAATATAGTCTTGACTCTTTTCATTGGAAATAATGGACATTAGAACATACCTTAAGGTAACCCCTAATAATTCATTGATACTAACATAATGTAGTGAATATATAACACACCAAAAAAATATTTTAGAAGAATAATAAGAATGATAGCTTGCATAACACGTAACATCGAGTTTTATATGAATTGAGATATATTATAAAAATAATATTAGTTAAATGTGACCTTTGTAACCTACCTATTAAATTAGTGGGTATGAATATTATTAACTAATTTATGAAATATATGTGTAATGGTCCTCCTCAAAACAAATATATTGATTCATTCATTCTAAATAAGAAATAAACTTTTAGTAAAGCCATTTTATGATTCAAAAATGAATTTTAATCAAAAATGATTTTTATTTAATTTTTTGATTGAAAATTATATTTAATTTATATCACTTCTAGAAACTAAATTTTAAAAAATAAAATTCATATTTTAAATCATCATATCAAAATTAAATTAGGGTGAAATTTTGGGATTTCTCTAAAATTATTAATTTTTCAGTGAATGGTGAAAATAAAAAATTTTCAAAAATAGTCATATATTTTCATTAAATTAAGTAATTTAAACCCCTAGTTATATTTTATATTTGGTCTTAAAGTTACATGTGATCCATTTTATTTAGAATAATTTAATTTATTCTTTATTCCATATTTTTATATAAGTTAATTTTTATTCATAAAATGCATTTTTCTAAATATATTTTTTCATTGTGTTTTCCACAATTATATTAAAATAGATTTATGCTACTTATGGAAATGGAATATTGAAAATATGATACAATTTTTAGAATCCAGATGTTCAAATATTATAAATATATCAATTTTATTTTTTATCATTATCAATAGTAAGAGTGATAAATATTTCTCTCCTCAATATGGTTAAAATGGTTAAACAAGATTAAAACAAAGTGATAAGGTCTCAAAATCAACCCAAAACATTACCTTATTTTGTTGGTTGGAATAAATTTGACCATATACATCCCAAAATCTAATATATTTAATTTTTTACATTTCTCATGATAATAAAATTTATAATATTTTATGTCAATAAAATTCCAAAATGTCACTCTCTTCACATTAATGTCTCCAAAAAAAATTTAATAAGGATAGAATAAAGATAATTCAAATTCTAAGTGTTTATTTTCAATAATAGATAATTTTTTATCATGTTAATTTATTTATAATTTTTATTTATGTAATAATTATATTAAATCCACATACAACACCAACATAATATTTATTCAATTAAAAGAAAAAAAATAAGTTATTTTAAAAAAATTAAAAGAAGTAAAATTTGGGTGAATTGTTGTCTTCCACAAATTTTTTAGATTAATATATCATCTTATGTATATTTTAAAATTTTATATTCATATTCCATAACTATCTTGATAAATATAAAATCAATGTAAATGAATAGTGTCAAATATTTCATTATTGATAATTTATAAAAAAATAATATTTTAACAAAATATTTGAAAATCATACAAAAAATTAAATATAAAATATAGGATGATAAAACTTCTTAAATTTACTCACTTATCCATTTATGTTCTAATTTTAAACTTATAAGTAAAATTATAACCCTTTAAGATTGAAGAAGTTATTACTACAGTTAAGGTTAAAACCATTTAATGAAGGGGTTAAACCAAAAGATATGGTCTAAAATGATACAAAAACGTATATAAATTTAATTGGATGAGAATATTTCTACCTTATACTATTTTTATTAAAAAATAAACCATTTTGAATCACTTTCCTTAAGAATGACATAATTATATTTTAATCCTTTTTTGTAATTCCACATGCATCATTTCCCTACATTATAAAAGGACACCCATTCTCTCTTTTCATGAGACCAATTTGAGACATATATATAAACAAAAACATACCCAATTATATTATAAAATTTTACATCCATGTTTTTTATTATTTTATATTCTTGAAGGACCATTCCAATGGTCCTTGTTAATAGATCAAATGCAAGTCTACTGAAGAAGAGGTAATCATATTTTTTTGACTATTTCTAGTTTATTTTACTTCCTCAAGATCTATTATAACCATCCTAAAATAATAACTATAGTTTCATAAATATAATTATATGTTATTATTGTTATTTTAAAACCATTTTCCATCTCTTTTTTATCCTATGGAATGTGAAAACATAGCTCAAGCGTATATTTGACTTATTGTCTCAACATAGCGGTGAAATTTTATTTTCACCACCAATTTACATGGATGATTATAAATATGGGACTAATAAATATATATTATATTTATGAAATAATAATTATTTTGTATTATAATATCATATCTAATTATTTATCATCCAATCAGTTAGAAAATGATAATGCGGTTTGTGTATACATGTAGAATACCACCTTCACAAAGCAAAGTGAATTTTTATTCATTTCCATATTAAATGGAAGGTAATTATGATAGATTTAATAATTAAATAATATATATATATATATATATTAATAAACTTTCACTATATGTGAATTATTATTTACCATTATTTTGTTCCATCCATCAAAAAGTGAAAACAACATTCATGTGTAAGTACGATCTACCGTCTCCATGAATAGTGTAATTCATTTTTCAAAATATACTATTTATTGATGAATATAAATATTTATTTAATGAATAAATATGATATTTATATCATGATTAAAATTTTCTATATGATGGAATTATGTTCCAAGTTCATGTATAGGAACTATAGAGTTGAAATAAACATGAAAAATGAAATAGTGAACACCCTAAAATAATAAATTTAATAATAAGTTATTAATAAATGGGAATTAAAATTATATAAGTAGATAATATATGATATTATAAGTATTAAAATTACTATTTTATATAACTATAATAAATTAAAATTATTTATACTGAAGGTTAAATTTCTTCAAAAAAAGTCAAACATGAGGTAAGGGATTTTCATCTTACTTTTATTTCTATGGGACACATGTCATATTCACCATGTTTTTTTTATGTGGTGTATATAATGCCCTTGAATGTATTTTATGTTTCTTATTGTAAAGACCCAAAAATTTGAAGGAAGACTTTTTCTTAAATACTTTGGAATATTACGAGTCTGTGGATTCTGATGGCACTTGATTCTGAGGCCCGGTGTGCCCGGAATCAATTTCTGAAGTTTTGTTCAGGTACGTTCAGTAAACTTACGTGCGGGTCTTTCTATCTTTTGAATCGGTTCTCGGAATTGAAATATGAGGGCACTGATGAACTCACAGTGCCGGTATTCGCTTACAGGGACCTTCACCGCAGTTGTGTTTTGGGTGGGTTGAGAGTTAATATTTGGGATTTTAGAATGAAATGAATAAGATGAATAAAATTGTGGACCACAATTTTATTTAAGTTGGGTGGTTATTTTCTCCCAAGGGGAGTTAGTGGTGGGGCCCAGAGCCACATAACCTCCCATGGGAGGATATTTGTGAGGTGGTGCCCACACTATTTCCCAACATTTCATCTCCCCCATAACTCCTCCCAACTCCCTTGAACTTCCCTTAATTAAATCTTTTTGACAACTCCTCCTCTTTAATATGAGGAGCCTCTCCATCTCCCTCTCTCCCATTAATTTTTTCCTACAAATTTAATTAATTGATTGATTCTTTGAATTAATTTTAATTGGTTGTCATTTCTTTAAAGTGGGAAAAGTTTTTATTTAATATTTGGATAGAAAATATTTTTGGTGGGGGAACCTCTGGAGATTTAGAAGGGCTATGTTCTAAAATGAAGAACGCCTCCGACGAGGAACACCTCTGATGAATAACTCTCTACAATTCAAATAACGTGAAGTCTCCAACGCCGCTTCCTTCTTGGATGCACCCCGATGTCCATGGAATCGACGTCCATTCCTTGCGACGCCATTCTCCGAAACACCATCTACCACGACGCGCGTCTTCTGCGGCTCGACGACGTGTGACGTCATTTATAGAGGTAGGGGGAATTATGTTCAATTTTAATTTATTAAAATTGTTCTTATTCATTGTTGAAAAATCATGGTCCGTCTTTGGCCTTTTGATATCGCCTAATGAGGATGGCGCGGGCCAAACCAACACGCCCCGACAACCCTCCGATTGTTCTTATATTCTTTGGTGGTGACAACGAGAGGAGGTGGTGACGAACGGAAGTGGCAGTTGTGCGCCGGCCGCATAAGGAGGAACTACGGCCTGCAACCATGGGCCGCTCGGCCAATGAAGAACTAGCCGGATAAAGTCAGCCGGGCTGAAGGACGACCGAGGCGCCACAAGGGGCGACGCACTAAGAAAGACTACAGCTCGCGTTCCACGGGCCGATCGGTAGGCGAACCGGCAGACAGGCGGCCAGCCAGGCTGAGGAGAACCGTAGTGCTTGGAGGGCGCCATGTTGGACGAACCGCAGGCCGCCCATGCCGGCCGCCTGAGCCAAGAAGGTCGTCTGGATTCGGTCAACCGGTTAGGGAGGGTGGCGCCGCTTAGCGCTGCCGGTTTGGGCAGCCAGGGGACCCCCGCTGGACCGCTCGGCCCCCTCGGGTCGAGCCGCGGCCGACCGGGCCATGTCGCACCGCGCCCTCCCCAGCTGGGCCATTCAATTATTTGGGCCGGTCTGACACCCCGTCAGGTCGGACCTGCCAGCCCACTGGGCTTAACGGGTCGGGCCCATTTTCACTTAAAGGTCAATATCTTCACGATCGGGCATCCGATCGACACACCGTCTACGGCACTGTGACCATCATGACATGGTGGTCCTTCTACGATACTCTAAGTGAGTTCTGGACAACATTGGAAAATGGCTGGGTTTGGAACGTGTGTATTTCCAACCGGGCCCCCGAACAAAAAATACTAATAACTCCCAGACCGTGCGTCCGATTGACGTGTCGTCTATTGCGTTGGGTTCCTTTTGACGAGATGGGACTTCGGGATACATCAACTCTAGACTTTGTTATTGTTGATGTATCGACCCCTTGACTCGAGGAGAAGACCCTCCTGGAATCGAGCATGTTGTGATCGGGAACCCTAGAGCTGGTTGCGACTGCAACGACTACCGTACTAGAATCCTTTTTGGGTTCGGCGATGACGACTACCGTACTGGAATCCTCCGTGGGTGCGATGATGATGACAACTATGCTGGAATCCTTCTTGGGTTTGACAGTGATGACTATCGTACTTGTATTCTTAGTGGGTCTAACGGTTTGACTTATGTTCTAGTATCCTGTGTGGGTCCAACAGAGTAGCTTGTCTAGTATCCTACGTGGGTCCGACAGCTTAAATGGTCTAGTATCCTATGAGGGTAGGCCAACTTAGATGAATCAGTGACTGCATCTGATCATCTTTTTCACTTTAAGAAAGATGTATACCATTATGAGCTGAGTCTTGACATTCAATCATTACCATCAGTGTGATTGACTTATTTCTTGTGTGGGCTGGGTTGTGCTTGGGCTCAAGAGTTGGAGCAGAACATATATTGATGACTTAGGTATATGTATGGATATATACCTAAGTAGAGTTGTTTGATACTTCCTGATTGTATCTTTCCTTTGTGGTTTTTCCTTCGTGGATTCTGGGAGACCTTTGGGGGTCTCGGGGTTCCTACTGAGTATCATTATACTCACCCCTGCATGGGAAATTCCTGCACTACGTTGTGTTGGATGCAGACGATGGATAGCACTGATCGTGAGAGAGGCTTATAGAGCTGGACGGTACCCAAAGGTGGACCACTTGGCGAGACGTACACGGGGCGGACGGATGGATCTGAGGAGCTGAGGAGACCATATGTACCCACCCTTCAGGTGGGATTCCCAGAGGATGACTCAGTGGTTGTTGTTTTTGTATACTGCTATTGTTATAGCTTTTCAGTTGAATTGAACTTTCAGTTGGGTTGATATTCTGGCCCATTTACCTTTCATCACTTACTTTTGTATTCAGTATCACTTTGTGCTTACACTTTTTGTATACTCTGTTGTGTTGTTTACTTTTATAAAGGCAATGCCTTCCCTTTTTGTTGGGATTACAAATTTTGTGCTAGTCGCCAGCCCCTGGCCTATATAAGGTGGGCTTGGGGTAGTCACGGCATGGGCCCCACGGACAGGTCGTGACAAATTGGTATCAGAGGAGTCGGTTCTACCGTATAACTTAGGACTCTGATCATTACTTTCTGTGAAGAAATAATGTTAAGGGTATTGAGTGTGGTTTTCAGTACAGGGAGTTCAGTGTTGGTACGGTGGCCGATGTATCCATACGCAAGGACCTTGACCCCTGATTTTCGACTCAGTGCACATAAACACTGATTCCATGTGTGTTTCAAAAGTTTTCTTTGGGAATACTTGGTGTCATCTCACCAAGTATACTATTTTGACCATGGAGCACATGTTTCTTTTCAGGATGACCCCACGAAGGAAGCCAGCTAGGGTTCTGAGTTACGTGCGGTAAGGTATCCCACCGAGTGATGAGGCCTCGATGCAGGGCCCCATCACAGTGGAGGCACCAGCGGTACCACTACACGTTGTTCCATCGATACCACCCACCCCAGCAGCATACGGTGCATGCCGACTAAGTGCGTTGCACGAGTTTCAACGACTGAGGCCGCCCAGGTTCTACAGAGATACGGACCCTCAGGCAGCCGAGGATTGGATGGAGGCTATCATCAGGGTTTTCAGATTAGTAGGGACACCAGCTGATCTTATGGTGATCCTTACAGCGAGTCTCCTGTACGCAGTAGCAGGTAGATGGTGGATCTTGATGCTCCAGATGCACTATGAGGCATCTCTACTTTGGACAAACTTCGAGAGTCTCTTCTACTCGGATTTTTTTCCAGCCACCCTTCATGCAGTGCAGATTCAGGAGTTACTTCACTTGCAGCAGGGCAACCTGACAGTAGCTTAGTACTTAGTGAGGTTTACTGACCTCTTGCGCTACTCCACGGACATGGTACGGGACCCATTCTTCCAAGCCCGGACCTTTGAGCAGGGACTGAGGCAGGAGATCAGGGATTCGATGATCTCCCTCAACATTCCTACACAGATGAGAGTGCGGGAGCAAGCCCTTATTGTGGAGAGATTTCTCACTGAGCCGACAACAGTAGCGAGACCCACCGCAAGGTGACACGTAGCAGAGTCTTCTACAGCCGGAAGTAGACAGATATCGCAGAGGTCCAAGTAGACCAGGCCATCAATAGAGTGACCTCAGGATACAGGTTCAGTTGTACGGGGCACACGGAACATATCCAGCTATACGAGGAGCAGGCGGTGCTATGCATGCGGCGGGCAGGGTCATATGGCTCGAGAATGCCCGACCCACCATGCAGATGAGCAGTAGATAGTGGAGGGACCTCCCAGGCAGAGGCAGAGGTTCAACCATGGCGGTCCGCAGGGAGTAGGTAGACAAGGCAAAGGAGTTGGCCGAGCAGCGGGTGGTGGACGACATTTTGTGGCTCTACCACCACCACCACCAAGAGGTCCACCCCAACCATACGGAGCTGACAGAAAATGGCAGCCTCAGCTCTAGGCAGTGGAGGCTTACGACCACGGTGCACCTGAGATGATTCGAGGTACTATCTGTGTCTACTCCACCCTTGATGTAGTACTTATAGACATAGGTGTGAGTCATTATTTTATTGTCGTTGCCCTTGTTCGGATCATGGAGATTCCGACGGAGCCGTTGGCTTGATCCTTACAGCTAGAGACTCCTATGGTAGCAGACTCGACGATTATGCACTGGTTCCGGTAGTGTGAGCTTACTATAGGAGGCAAGAGCTTAGGCTGGGATCTTCTTATAGTGGTGTCAAGGCATTACAACGTCATCTTGGGTATGGACTGGTTATCTACAGTCCATGCTTAGATTGACTGCATTAGGTGCAAGGTGTGGTGTATCCATACGGATGGGAGTAGGTTCACCTTCACCAGTGAGAAGGGAGCCTTAGCAGTGCAGGATGGACTTACGCAGAGGAGAGGGAAATCGATCACACGTCAGTTGGCTAGTCTCATCCTCGGATTGATTGATGTGAAGAGTCTGAGTTTTCTTGTTGTGGTGGATCAATATGCAAACGTTTTTCCTGAAGACATTCCAAGACTACCTCTTCGCAGAGAGGTAGACTTCTACATAGACCTGTACCTTGGGACATCACCAATATCTACTCCAGCATATCAGATGGCTCCCGCTGAGCTACGGGTACAGTTGGAGGACTTGCTGGGGAAGGGATTCATCCAACCCAGTGTTTCACCATGGTCTTCTCCGATTTTATTCTCCAAGAAGGCAGATGGGATCTTGCGACTTTGTTTCGATTACCATCGCATGAATCAGTTGACCGTGAAGAACAATTACCCACTATTGTGGATTGACGACCTCTTTGATCAGCTCAAGGGAGCACGTTGGTTCTCGAAGATAGACCTCAGGTCAGGCTATCATCAGCTCAGAGTTCGAGACAAGGAGGTGCAGAAGACGGCCTCCAGGTGTCGGTATGACCACTACAAGTTCTTGGTTATGCCTTTCACTATAACCAACACTCCAGTAGTGTTCATGAGTCTCATGAACAGGATATTCCAGCCTTACCTCGATCGATTTGTCATATTTTTCATCGACGAAATACTTAGTTACTCGACTACTGAGGAGGAGCACGCCTACCACTTGCGGGTTGTACTGGATACACTCTGATAGCACCAGCTTTATGGTAATCTCTCGAAGTGTCAGTTCTGGATTCGAGAGGTAAGCTTCTTCGGACACATTATCTCGGAGGTGGGAGTTGTCATGGATCCAGTGAATATCAAGTCAGTGCTTTCTTGGGAGCCACCCAGGAGCGTGATGGATGTGCGGAGTTTCCTGAGTCTGGCTGGATACTATTGGAGATTTGTTCTGGACTTCTCCAGAGTTTCAGCACTACTTTCAGCCTTGACAAATAAGGGGAAACCCTTTGTGTGGTTAGATAGATGTCAGCAGAGCTTTCAGGAGCTGAGGCGGAGGTTGACCAGTGTGCCCATCTTGAGGTTTCTGGAGGAGGGCATTGGTACGTATTTTACTGCAATGCATCAGGGACCGGACTCAGGTGTTTCCTCATGCAGGAGTAGGCAGTGATCGTGTATGGTTCACGGCAGTTGATACACCATGAGCATAACTACATTACCCGTGACCTGGAGTTAGAATTAGTGGTCTTCACCTTGAAGATGTGGCGACACTATCTGATGGGTGAGCGCTTTACAGTCTACTATGACCACCAGTGTCTTAGGTACATCTTCTCACAGAAGGACATGAACCTGAGACAGCGGTAATGGATCAAGTTCCTCCAGGACTCTGACTTTGATATAGTCTATACTCCTGGAAAGGGGAATGTTGTAGATGATGCTCTTAGCAGGAGATCATACATTCATCTACTAGGAGAGTCGACAGAGCAGCTAGTCGCGTTGCAGATATCCTTTGTGGATAGAGATGGATAAACCTTTATACATTCACTCCTCCACTCCTTTAGCGAATTAGAGAGGCATAGCGTGGGGACATTGATTTTGAGACACGACATGCTCAAATATCCACAGGGCAGGTTCCTATTGGATTTTTTGATGGTGGAGAGCATGACATCCTCTTCTGGGAACGTACTATGGTACTAGTTGCACTACAGGAAGAGGTGTTGAGGGAGTTCCACATATCCCCTCTATCGGTACATCTAAGAGTGGCGAATATGTACCAGGACCTTAGACGACAGCACTGGTGGCCGAGTATAAAGAAGGCTATAGCATAGTTCGTTTCTCGATGCCTCACTTGTCAGCTATTGAAGGAAGAGTACCAGGTACCAGAGGGATTGGTACAGCCCTTAGAGGTCCCAGAGTGGAAGTGGGATGGGATATCCATGGATTTCATGATAGGGCTTCAACGTACATCTAGAGGTCACGACTCTATCTAGGTGATCATAGATCGACTCACCAAGTCGGCCGACTTCCTATCGATCAGAGAGCAGGGCTCAGTAGAGAGCTTGGTATGCCTCTACATTCAAAAGATTGTACGGCTTCACGGTGTGCCATCAACTATCATTTCTGATCGAGATGCTTGATTCACTTGCCAGCATTAGAAGGGGTTATAGGAGGCCTTTGGGACACAACTTTTCTTGAGCACCACTTTCTATCCTCAGATGGACGGTCAGACTAAGAGGACCATTCAGACTCTCGAGGAATTGCTCCATGCATGCATCCTTGACTTTGGTCATAGATGGGAGGATTACCTAACCTTGCTAGAGTTTTCATACAAAAACAGTTACCACTCCACCATCGGTATGGTACCATATGAGGCACTGTACGTCTGACCTTGTAGATCACCTCTATGATGGACTGACCCTGGAAAGTCAGCACTTGTAGGACCAGAGATGGTTCAGGCTATGAAGGAGAAGGTGCAAATCATCCAGGAGAGGATGAAGAATTCACAGAGTAGATAGAAGTCCTATGCTGATAGGAGGCGGAGAACACTGGAGTTCAAGGATGGCGACCACGTCTTCTTATGGGTCTCACCAAGATGGGGTCAGCAGAGATTTGGCTAGGGCGGCAAGTTATCTCTGTGTTTCATCAGACCATTCCAGGTCCTCAATAGAGTAGGAGAGGTGGCTTACCGCCTGGCCCTTCCACCTCAGTTGCACCAGGTGCATGAAGTCTTCCACGTATCTCAGCTGAGGAGATACGTGCATGACCCGACCCACATCATCAATCATGGGGAGCTGGACATTGATGACGGGGCGATGTTTGCGGAGGTCCCGGTAGAGATCAAGGATCAACATGAGCGGGTCCTACGCGGATGTTCGATACCTCTAGTGCACATTCACTGGCAGCACAGGAACCTCCATGGGAGCACATAGGAGCAGGAGTCTTAGATGCGAGCTCAGTACCCCCATTTGTTTTCCTAGTGTGTGTTGTAGCTTTACGGGGAAGTAAATCCCTGAGGTGGGAGTAATGTAAAGACCCAGAAATTTCAAGGAAATTTTTTTCTTAAATACTTTGGAATTTTACAAGTATGTGCCGTCTGACAGCACTTGATTCTGAGGCCCGGTGTGCCCGGAATAAAATTATGATGTTTTGTTCGGGTACGTTCAGTAAACATACGTGTGGGTTTTTCTATCTTTTGAACCGGTGCTCAGAATTTAAATCTGAGGGCACTGATGAAATCATTGCACTGGTATTCGCTTAAAGGGACCATTACCGTAGTTGCGTTTTGTGTGGGTTGAGAGTTAATATTTGGGGTTTTAGAATGAAATGAATAAGATGAATAAAATTGTGGAGCACAATTTTATTTAAGTTGGGTGGTTATTTTCTCCCAAGGGGAGTTAGTGGTGGGGCCCACACCCACATAACCTCCCATGGGAGGATATTTGTAAGGTGGGGCCCACACGATTTCCCAACCTTTCATCTCTCCCACAACTCCTCCCAACTCCATTGAACTTCCCTTCATAAATTCTTTTTGACAACTCCTCCTCTTTAATATGAGGAGCCTCTCCATCTCCCTCTCTCCCATTAATGTTTGCCTACACATTTAATTAATGGATTGATTCTTTGAATTAATTTGAATTGGTTGGAATTTCTTTAAAGTGGGAGAAGTTTTTATTTAATATTTGGATAGCCAATATTTTTGGTGGGGGAACCTCTGGAGATTTAAAAGTGCTATGTTCTTAAACGAAGAATGCCTCCGACGAAGAACACTCTACGATTCAAAGAACGTGAATTCACCAATGATGCTTCCTCCTTGGAGGAAACCCAACATCCATGGACTCGATGTCCGTTCTTCGCGATGTTGTTCTCTGCGACACCATCTACCGCGACGCTCGTCTTCCGTAGCTCGATGACGTGCAACGTCATTTATCAAGGTAGGGGGAATTATGTTCAATTTTAATTGATTAAAATTATTCTTATTCATCGTTGAAAATCATAGTCTGTCTTTAGCCTTTTGATACCGCCTAACACGGAGGCCTCAGGCCGAACAAACACGGCCCAACGACAATCCAATTATTCTAGGATTATTTGGTGGCGGCAAGGAAAGGCTGTACCGACGAACGAAAGCGGTGGTCGTGCGCCGGCCGCATAAGGAGGAACTGCGGCCCACAACCGGTGGCCTCTCGGCCGACGAAGAACCGGACACAGAAAGATGGTCGGGCCGAAGGAGGACCGGGGTGCCACAAGGGGCTCCGCACTGTGAAAGACCATGGCCCGCATTCCGTTGGCCGCTCAGTGAGCGAACCGGCCAGTAGGTGGTCGTCCGGGCTGAGGAGAACCGCAGCGCGAGGAGGGCGCAGCGCTGGATGAACCACGGACTGCCCATGCGGGAATCTTGATCCAAGAAGACCGGACGTCTTCGACCGGCTGGTTAGGGAGGGCGGCACCGCTTGGCGCCACCAGTTCGGGAAGCCAGTGACCCCCCCCCCCCCTTGCGGACCACTCGGCCCCCTCTGGATGAGTCATGGCCGGCCGGGCCATGTCGCGCCCCTTCAGGCTGGGCCTTGCAATTTTTTGGGCCATTCTGACCCCTCTTCTGGGTTGGACCCACCAATATCAGGTTGACCCAACCCGCCAGCCAACTGGGCTTAAAGGGTCGGGCCCATTTTCACTTCAAGGTGAATATCTTCCTGACCGTGCGTCCGATCGATGCACCGTCTGCAAAACTGGGACCCTCTTGACGTGGATTTCCTTTTGTGATACTCGAAGTGTGTTCTGGACGACTTTGGAAAATGTCCGGGTTTGGAACGTCCATATTTCCAATCGGGCCCCTGGAGAAAAAATGCTAATAACTCGCAGACTGGGTGTCCGATTGACGCTTCGTCTATTGCGTTGGGTTCCTTTTGATGAGACGGAACTTCGGGATACAACAACTATATACTTTGTGATAGTTGATGTATCGACCCCTTGACTCGAGGAGCAGACCCTCCCAGAATCGAGCATGCTGTGAGCAGGAACCCTAGAGCTGGCTGCGACTGCAACGACTACTGTATTGGAATCCTCTGTGGGTTTGGCGACGATGACTACCATAATGGAATCCTCCATGGGTTCGACGGCGATGAAAACTATGCTGGAATCCTCCATGGGTTCGATAGCGATGACTACCATACTTGTATCCTCAGTGGGTCCGACGGTTTGAATTCTGTTCTTGTATCCTACGTGGGTCTGACAGAGTAGCTGGTCTTGTATACTATGTGGGTTCGACAGCTTAGATGGTCTAGTATACTACATGGGTCCGCTAGCTTAGATGAATCAGTGACTGTATATAATCATCTTTTTCACTTTACAAAATATGTATACCTGTGTGAGATGAGTCTTGACTTTCAATATTTAACATCGGTGTGATTGACTTCTTTCCTGTGTGGACTGGGTAGTGCTTGGGCTCGAGAGTTGGATCCAAACTAGGATTGATGACCTAGGTATATGTATGGGAATATATACATAAGTAGAGTTGGTTGATACATCATGATTGTATCTTTCCTTTGTGGATTATCCTTCGTGCGTTCTGGGATACCTTCGAGGTTCTCGGGGTCGCTAATGAGTATCGTTATACTCACCCCTGCATGGGTAATGCCCGCACTACGTTGTGTTGGATATAGATGACAGACAACGCTGATCGTGATAGAGGCTTGTAGAGCTGGACGGTACCCAAAGGTGGACCACTTGGAAAGATGTACATGGGGCAGACAGATAGATCCGAGGAGCTGAGGAGACCATCTATACCCACCCTTCAGGTGGGATTCCCAGAGGATGACTTGGTGGTTTTTGTTTTTCTTTAGTACTGTTGTTCTAGCTTTTCAGCTGTACTGTACTTTCAGTTGGGTTTGTATTCTGGCCCATTTACCTTTCAGTACTTAATTTTGTATTCAGTATCACTTTGTGCTTACACCTGTTGTGTACTCTGTTGTGTTGTTTTCTTTTATAAAGGAAATGTCTTCCCTTTTGTTGGGATTATGTCTTTGGTGATAGTCACCAGCCCATGGCCTATGGAAGGCAGGCTTGGGGTAGTCAAGGCACGGGCCCCGAGGATTGGTCGTGACACTTATAATTATAATTATGTGATATACATATCCCTATATGTTTATTTCCTTCATGGGGTTTTGATTCAAATATTACCAAAGTGGTAAGTGATTTATTTTACAATCTCATTGATTATAAGGATTGTTATGATTATGATTCTAATGAAGAAATTTTGGGATCTATCTATCAATAATAAAATTATCCTATTTTTATTTCAAAGTATTATATTTTTTCCTTTAATTTTACACTATTTATGTACTAATTAAACTGAAAGAATATTTTTTTTAAAATATGGCTTTATTTCACTCTTCAATCAAAAAATTAGTTTCTTTCATTTGTGTGTTTTCTAAAACTATTTTCAATAATTTTTTAACTATTATAAATAAAATGTTTATTGTAATTTTAAACAAAGTTTTAATTTCAAAAAAAAATTAAAAAGGATCAACTTTTCATTGAATGAGGTAATTTTGACATTTTACAAAAAAATGTTAAATTAATCCTTGTTTTAACGTATACAAGATGAATGGAATTTTCTACTGTTAGGACCACTCAATGCATTGAAGCTCCCTATACAAATTTCAAAGGATATTCTCAAAGAAAATTTTTTCCATAATATATTGGATATTTTTATATTTTAATAATTTATTTCAAATTAAAAAGTGTATTTTTCTTAATAAATATTCTAAGTGATTTGTTAAAGGTATTTTAATCCCAGAAAACTTTATTTTATGATACTTATACTTTACTGAGGATATGTTCCAATGATGTTATCATTATTATTCCTCTATATGGTTTGTAATTATGATGAAGATGTATTTATGAAAATCATTTCATTTTTATGGGTTACGATATATGATGAATGATTTATGTTCCCATGGATCACATATGAATGGATTATGGTCATGTGATGGGTCGGAATAGAATTATATATCCCTCCAATCCATTATATTACAATGCATATATCATTTGATAAATATGGTATGCATGAACCTGATTTAATGTTCCCAATTTTAAGTGTGGACCTGGTTTTTATGACCATAATATTGTGCATGGACCTAGCATTCATGTCCATAAGAATATGCAAGGACATAGTTTCATGTCCATAAGTTTATCTGAGGGCCTTAATTAATTTCATTAACTTTATGAGTGAAACTCTTTATATTTATACATGTTCACAATGTTATAAGCTAATGATTTTTCTAAATTCATATTTCTATGTTATGCTCTCATGGACTATGATTATTTAGAGATGATTCAACAATATTTTTAATAATGTCTGTTATTATGATAATGTAATATATCATGGATCATGTTTACAATCTAAGAAAGATTAGGTATGAATTTGTAATTTATGATCAATATTCCAAGGCCTTATGATTATTTTATTCTCATGTATGATCATTGATTGATATATCTTATGTTTACCCTTATTGAGAGTCTAAGATAATCCTTTATTGTGTTGCTCTTTATCCAAGTTAAGGAGAAAGGTTTTAAGTAGGGTATACCTATGCAGTGTTCTATGTGGGAAGCATTGAAGACCTCTAACAAAATAATAGGACTTTGTATTTATTCTCTAAAGACACTGCACCTTTACTGTTCGGGCATGGATCATAATGTTATATAATGAATATTCATCTAATAAGGTAAAATATTTATGTATAAAATGTCTATTTATCTATAGTTATTAACATAGTAGGTTTTAGTGAATCTTCCAAGATTTGGGTTAGAATAATTTGGTGAAACCCATAGGGATAATTCTATGTAAATGATAACATCTAAATTTTTTGGTAAGGAAGATATTATGTGGTTTTCCAAGAAATACATCCATGTCTAGATAACATATGTGGATGTGTTTATGTAATAGATATATCGAGTGGTAATAACCCAAAAAATATATGGTTGAGTATATCTCAGCCAGCATTCAAAGGAATGGTTATTGTTCCCTTATTATGCACCAATTTTGACTCTCTTGGCGGATATTCTAAGGTAAAATCACATTTACCTTATGAAACATTAGGAATAAAAGAATACATGGTAACCAAGTATGGGGTAGGTTAAATATAAGTTTTCATATATTGAAAAGTATATGTTATTAATTAGATATCCTATGAATAATGTATCATGATTATAAGATTTCTCACATTGAATATTGTTGCTCACACTATATGTTTTAGTTTTATTCAATGGTTAGAACCTAAAGGAATCATGTAAAAAAATGTGACCTCTAATGAAATGTTCATAATCTTGGGTATCTAAATGTCTTAGGAGCAGGGATGAAATATTTTGTGGCTATGCTCACTTAACTCTCTCAAACTATAAGCAGTAACATGATTCATGTTGAACTTTCAAATGCACCAAGTATGGTAAAACATACCATTGATTTTTTTAATGAAAAAATATCCACCCTCTTTATTTGGGTATTCTAATCCATTGGTTTTTGAGTAGTGGATCAATTTGAATGAAAAGATAATTTTTTTTTCTTCAGTGATTTGACCATAAAAAATTGACCTACCTGTTTATCATTTAGGAGGTGAAGCATATCAATGGTGGGATCTAATTAATTATAAGAGGCTATAGAAATATATTCAATCCACATAATAGGATTAGTTTAAGAGGATATTTTTCATTAAGTAAGTCACTCGTATTCTTTATACAAAAATGGGGAAGGAATTCCTCGAGCTTATGTAGAAGGATGATGAATACATCAGTACATATAAAGAAAAAATTTCAATACATTCATTGTAAGATTCGTGTATAATTATCACGTCTAAAAGAAAAAATGATTGATTTTTTAGTGATTTGAAACCATTTTTTAGGTATTTATCGAAATGATACATTTGATGCTATAAAGAAATCATTTGATGTGCACTCTAGGAACAAATGGAAGATGAAAACCCTCATGGTTATACTAATAATAAAGGAAAATGGAGTTTCATGGAATCTCCAATGGTACGTCACATAGATTGTCAAAAACGTTTTTAACTCTTACTTTCCAAAAATGTTGTATGGATCACTCAGGTGAATACTGAGACGTAATAAGAAGATGGTTCAATTATAAGAAACATGGAAATCAAGAAAAATAATATTGAAGTGATGTAAAGAGGCTGGTAAATGAATGGAATTGAGAGAGAGATCAATAAAATACCCCAATCACACTTTAGTTCTATAGATGTAAGGTGTTTGGGAAGGGTGAAAATCAATGAACTAATCCAAGGGATAATAAGGATAATAATCCACAATGACCTCTAAAGTCAAATGGTAATGGAAAAGCATATTCAATCACAATAGTTGGAGTGAATCATGATAATTAGTGAACACATATCATCCTCCCTAGAGTTGGGGATTCCATGCTATGTTTAATATGAAATAACCCTATGAAAATATTATTTTTTATCCTTTAGTGAAATTTTATGTTATTCTGAGCACTGATTATCTCTCTCTATAAAGATTCCATAAAAATTTCAGGAATAAGAAAATTGTATCTAATATCCTGAATCAACCTATTATGGTCTAACAGTGCAAGGAAAAATATAATGAAAATTTATTTGGCTAAATATGATATTATTTAATGAATAATTGTTGAATTATCTTTTTGTAATCATATATGATTATATTGTGAATTTTTGGGGGAAAATGATCCATATATTTTGGAGAATATATGATCAAGGTATATGGATTTTTAGTATGATACATTATTAGTTATTAAAATTATAATTGTTAATTTGATCATGAAATGATATAAAAATCATTATAATCTTTGGTTTTTGAACTTGGATAACATATTTTGGAGGATATTTAAAGCTAACTATTTTTTGAATGGATTAAGTTAAAATTGTAGTACTATTATTTAGTTTTTAGTGATTCGGGTATTGAATTTATCTATATTGGATAACTTATGAAAAATATTTTGGTTTTGAAGATAACTAGATATAGAAGATATGAATTATCATTATTTTATGGATCTTATGATCTATTAAAAGATAATTTTAGTGCTTCATGCATGAAAAATTCATCTCGGTTGTTCATTTATTAGATTAATAAATTAAGTGGAAATTTCTCAAATCACAACTAGAAAATGAAATCTTGTTGAAGAAATGGAAATAAATAATGTAAGTATATTTTATGATGTTCTCTATATTAATAGTAAAAAAATCCTAAAAATTTTGTAAAAAGATCATGAAATAAATAAAATCCATTTACCCATATTTTTTATGAATCGATTGTCTTTTAACCCATCATAGATTAATGGTTTGTGGTTTTTTACATTCTCGTGAACAGGTTCTCTATCATTCTTCATTAGTCCTTTAATTATAGTTTTCTCCTCCATATCTATAATTTAACTTACATAAAATGTTTTCCTCATATGGTAACATGATTATGTGATTTTTCATGTAACATTTATGTTTCCCACTTTTCCTTTCTAAAATAATTTTTATTATCCCTCTTTACAATGTGTCTTTTCAATAAAGGCATTTTCAAATACATAACCTTTGATGACTGAGGTAAAATTGAGATATCAGAACTTATTTAAGGGTAGTATAATGTAACTACATGAATATTTAGTTTAAAAGAATAATTATCATGAAATCATTCTTAATAGGTAACACAAATCTTTAAGTGATTTAAGATATACTATAAAACAATTATTATTTATATGTGACGATTATAACATAGTCATTGAAATGGTGGGTATGAATATGAGTATCCCAATTATGAAATATATATATATATATATATAATGGTCCTATTAAATAGAATTTTATTTATTTATTCCTAGGAAATTATCACTGAATTTTTACAATATTAATTTTATGTTTCAAAAAGGCATTTTATTAAAAATGATTTTTAAAGAATTTTATGCATGGAAAATATAATTAATTTCTACCACTTTTAGAAATTTTATTTTATAAAAATAATTGAAATAATTATACCATAAATTATTTAGGTTGAAATTTTGGGATTTTTATGGAATGGTTGATTTTTTTAGTGAATAGTGAATAATTTTGAGTTTTCAAATATTGTCATTTATTTTCATTCAATCAAATAATTAAAAAGCCCCATTATATTCTAGATTTAGTACTAAATTGAAATATAATCCATTTTATTTAGAATAATCTAATAAATCTAATATTCATGTTTTTATATAAGTCAATTTTTATTCTTAAAAAACGTATTTTTCTAAAATCTGTTTTTTGTAGCATTTTCACATTTATATTAAAATCGAATTATAAAACATCTATAGATTGAATATTGAAAAAATATGTAAAATATTTGGTATCTTGGGGTTAGAATTTGGTAAATATTTCGCTTTTATTTTTGTTCTCATGAATAAAAACAATGATAAATATGTATAATAGGGTTAAAACCATCAGATTTGGCCTCAAAATCAACACAAAAATTACATTATTTAATTTAATGGAGTAAATTCAAACCTAAACATCCCAAATTTGAATATATTTCATAGTGGTTCAATTTTACCTTGATAATGAAATTTATATTATTTTAATAAAAGAAAAATCTCACTCTCTTCAATTTAATGTTTCTAAATATTTTAAATAAGAATAAAAAGAGGATAAGATTGGTTCCAAATACTTATATGAAATAATAATTTTTTTCATGGTAATTTAATTTTAAATTTTATACACTTACTAATTACTTTAAATTATTTCGTAATATAGACACCGTATTTATTCAACTAAAAATAAAAAATAAATGTTTTAAAAATATAAAAATAATAATAAAATATAGGTGAATTATTGTCTTAAAAAAACATATATTAATAAAAAAATTAGGGAAATGTTAAAGTTTTATATTTTTATTACATATCTATCTTAATGTATTTCAACTAAAGGAAATGAATAGTGTCAAAAATGAAATTAATGATATTTTAAGAAAGATATTATTTTACTAAATTATTATAAAAACATAAAAAACATGAAATAGGAAAATTAGGAAAATAAATGGTCAATAAATTCATACCTTATCCACTTTTTATAGAATTTAAAACTTATATTTAAAATTATATCTCTTTATAATTGAAAAAGTTATTAATGCCATTGAGGTTTAAATCGGCCAACGAAGGGATTAAACAAAAATATAAGGTTTAAAATGACACCAAAACTTATAGAAATTTCATTATATGGGGATATTTATAATATAGAATTGGTTTCTTCTAATATTTTTTAATTTGGAAGAATTTTTCTTAAGAATTAAAAAATTATATTTTAATCTTTCTTTGAATTCCAGGTTTGTCCATTCCCTCCCTTATAAAAGGAAACCCATTGTTTCTTTTCTTTAAAACACTTTGAGAAATATAGCTCAACAAAACTCTACCCAATACTCTTATTAACTTCCCTATTCTTTAATTATATGTTTTTATTCGTAAAATATCATTCTAAGGGTTCTTAATATGGGATCTAACTATCAAAGAATAGGTAATCATATTTACCATATCTTTCAAGTTTTTTTCTTATTCTACTTCATATAAATAATGTTTACCCCTCATAAAAATATAAATATATTATAATAAATAAACTAGAATATTATTATAATTATGGTAGAACCATTTTCCATTTATTTTCCATTCTAAAAAAAGTAAAAACATCGCTTATACGTACGTACATCTTATCATCTCTACATGGCGTTGTAATTTTATTTTTCACCACTACTTTACATTGATGGTTATAAATATGGAACTAATTAATATATATAATAATTATAAAATAATTTTTCTTCAGGAATTATAATATTGTATCTATCGTCATATTATCCAATCCTTTGTAAAACGATATTGACTCCCATGCATACGAGTGGACTATGATCTCCACGAAAAGATTTGATTTGTTTTTCATTTATGATTTACAAGGATGCTAGTAAGGATAGATTTAATGAATAAATATGATATATATGATAAAATAATGATTCTATAAAGAGTAATTGTTATTTACCTTTCTTTCATTGGACCCTATGAAAAGTAATAACAACATCCATGTGTACGTATGACCTACTTTTTCCATGAATGGTGTAATTCAATTTTTTATCTCTACCTTTTATTGATGAATATAAATATATATATATAATGAATATATATGATATTTATATTATGGTTAAAAAATTAGATTATGTATCCATGATCCAACTATATGGATTGAAACTACCATACTAAAGTTCTTATGAAAAATGTAACAATGAATACCCAAAAATGATGATTTTAACAAGGATTCATAAGTAAATTGGTGTTAAAATGTAATAAGTGGATCATATATGAAACTCTATTTAGTAAATTAATATTTTATTTAATTATAATAAATTTAAATTTATTATACATTAGGTTAAATTACTTTTAAATCAATTCCACCTCAAGGTGAGGTATTTTCACCTCGCTTTAATTTCTATGAGACATATGTGATATTCACAACTTTTATCTTATTTTTGTTTATATACTACCCATGAATGTCTTTTATTATGATTATCTTGAAAATTATGGGATATAAATATCTATTAATGTTTCATTATTTTATGGGTATAATGATTCAAAAGATACCAAAGTGGAAATGGATTTATGTTATAATCTCAATTCATATCAGGATTTCTTATGATTATGTTTCTGTTAATGAAATTTCATGATCTATATCTCAAGAAACATATGAATTTTAGTATCCTATTTTTATTTCTTGATATTAAAATTGTTTTCCTTTCATTTCCCTCTCTTTTATTGCTCAATATACTAAAATAATATTTTTTTTAAAATCTCACTTTATTTCACTTTTTGATCAAAAATTATTTTTCTTAAATGTCCATGTTTTCTATAAATGTTTTAAAGATTATTTTCACTATTTTATAATAATTTTGATATAAATTTCTCCCATTTTAATTTCACTAAAGAAATTAAAATGAATCTTCTTTCTATTTTCATAATGAGGTATATTTGACTTTTTACTGAAAATGTTAAAAGGAACTTTGTTTTAACATATAAATAATGAATGGAATTTTCTACCATCATGAACACTCAATGATTTGAGGATTCCTTAACAAGTTTCAAATGTTATCTTCAAATAAAATGTTTTCAAAATATTTTTGTGAAATTATATATTTTAAAGAAGTTTTTTCAAACTAAAAAGCCCATTTTCTTTATAGAATATTCCAAGTTATCTTTTAAATTCATTTTTTTCTAAAATGAAATATTTTTTTGTTACTTATTATTTATAGGGAATATGATCCAATGATACCATCCTTTTTTTTCTTTGGATGATTTTTGATTATTATGATGATAAATTTATGAAACTTGTTTTCTTTCCATAGGTTATGATATATAATAAATGATTTATGATCTTATAGAACACATATGAATGTATTATGATTATATTATGAGTGGGCCTTGAATTATATACCTCTATAATGAATTATGTAAATATGGTTAACTCATGAGATAAAAATGGTAAGCATTAACCTGATTTCATGTTTACAGTTTTATTCTCGAACATGGTTTTCATGTCTATAATATATTACGTGGACCCGGTTTTCATATCTATAATATTATGAATAGTCCTAGTTATCATTTATTTAAGATTATCTATGGAACTGGTTTCACGTTAATAAGATTATGAGGGGGGCTAATTTCATGTCCTTAAATTAATGAGTGAAATTTTTTATATTTATACATGTTCACAATGTTATAATATTATGTTTTTTCCACATTCATATGTTAATTTTATTCTTTGAGGACTTGTTGCTATTTATTAATGACTCCAAATTACTATAAATATTGTATACTATTATTGAAATGTTTTATTACATGACTCATGTTTATGAAATATGACGGATTGGGTGTGATATTTTAAATTTTTTATCAATATCTCATAGCCTTAATCTTATATTATACTCATCTATGATCATTGACTAATATCTCATATATTTACATTTACTGAGTATTTAAGCATGTCATTTCATATTTTTTTCCTTCCCATGGTTAAGAATAAAGGTTTTAAGTATAGTATTCCTATGTCATATTCTATGTGGGAAATATTGACGATATTTCAAGAAATAAAAGGATTATTTATCTAGTCTCTAATGAAACTAAACCTTTACAGTTTTGGCGTGGATCAAAGTTTTATATAATACATATTAATATAATAAGATGTAATATTTTCTTATAAAATTCATGGCCCACTACAGAATAAGATATTGATATTTTGCTAGGGGAAATGAAATCTTGTAAACATTATCGTGAGGTTAAGCCCACTCACTTATTGGAATTGTGTATACTTATCAAGACTATGATAGCCTCAATGTAAAATGATAAATATACTAATGATATCTTCAATAATCTAATGTATATTCAATCACTAACATAAGATATAAACTCAACCCCCATATAATTATCACTGTGACCCCCTATTTCACGAATGTGAATATTCATTCCAAATATGGATATGCGATTTGGTGATACAGTCTTATATAATATCTCTAGTCTATTCTAGAGACAAAGGAACCCTATATCTCATCTAGAGGATATGATCACACCAAAATACTATCTCAACATTCAATGAATTACCCAACAACAATTCATCTTACTATGGAGGAATTTAACTCAATATTAAGTCACTAGACCAATAACATGCTACCACCCAATGTGGGATACATTGAATAAATATTATCCTTAGGGATATATTTCACATTTTGTTATAGTTCTGTTATCCCAACAATAAATTTTTTCAAAATTATTTATTTACCCTCCAAACACTTCCTAAGGTTATGTTTTGACCAAGGGAGATGGATTTGAGAATTTTGAGGCCTTAATTGTCATTATAGCCACATGGAGAACAATGTAGAAAGTGCATGATAATGTTAATATTATATTGGACCTATATAATCATATAATGAAATATATTAATAAAATGTAAGGATAACACATGATCCTTGGAAGAAATAAATTTTTTGAGATCATGGGTCTTGACCTTTAAAATTATATTCAATAAAGAACTGTATATACCGATTTGAGTTAATATTAAGAAACATCTAGGGAATAGGATATGCTTCTAAATAGCGGTTTCATAACTTTATTTGGATAGTTGTTTTCTTGTTATATATTGTTACGTTTTTGTTTCCTTGATTGTGTCCAAAATTCCAATGGTTGTGATCTCTCGCAAATAGGATGAAACCCCCTCATAAATTGTTGATCAAATGGGGTGAGAGTTGTATATTATTGAGTTATAATACATTTATAATCCCTCTTACATTGTTAATATCATTTTTTTCTATGTATTCTTGGTTTTTTGTGATTGTAACCAATCTATATTTCATTAATTGTTTATAACTTTTTTTTCATCCATGTTCTACCTCCACTCAATCATACCTATATATAATTTAGTACAAATAATAAAATAGTGAAGTTCATTCTAATTTTGAGTACATGTTTGGAAGGTATAATCTCATCATCAACTACATTGGGATCAACACTTCTTGATTAAGAGGTTCTTGAATAGTTGGGATTGAGTTATTAATTGGTGAATTGGGCCATTTCATTTTCTTTCCCATGCACATAGGAAGGAGAGTAAGCATGTAGTGATGTTTTATATGTTAAAGAACACCATCACCAATAACCAAGGGTAAGGTATTAATGGTTATCAACATCCTCCCTTGGAGATAATATAATTTTCCACTACACTTATTTCATAGAATTATAATTTTGATCAACCACCTACTTACAATTTGAAAAGAGTAAAAATATTATCAAATAACACTTGTAGCAGTGGTTTAAATAAACTTCAAATAATTCACAGTGGTTTTTGAAAAATCATCATGATTTCTTTTTTAAGGATTTATTTCCTGATGCCTTTGAAAAATAGTTATGAGTTATTTTGGGATTATTTTTTAGTAATGGGTTTTAATGTTTATTGTTGGTTTTCTATTTTTAGTTTTTTAATGAAATTTTAGAAAAATATTTAGCAGTAGTTTTTTCTTTTTTTAATATATTTGTTTCTAAAAATCAGACGTTCATGACCAAGGCCCAACTCTAGAATGTACTATCTAGACCCAATACATGGCCACCCCCGAGGCCAACCAAAACCTTCCTAGCCTGCCTTGTAAAATGAAGAAAATATAGCATGAGATTTGAATTTAATACCACTTGGTTATTCTACAAATCTTTTATTAGTCTACCAATACATTCATGTGCTGACTAAAAAAATTAATATACATATATATAAACATATGAAAATACAAATATATTCATATATATTAATTCATAATTTATAAATACAAACTTATTAAAATAAAATTACCAGTAATTGTACTTAAATATAGTTATAGATAAATTTATAAATATATTAATATATTTATATAATAAATATTTAAAAATATAAAAATATATATAAAAATACCCACACACACTTACATTTATATATATATGTGTGTGTGTGGGGGGGGGTATGAATAAATATAAACTCATATAAATATGCGTAAATATATATAGAGGGATATATACTAACATAATATATATAAATGTATGTAAATACACATAAATATATATAAATATCTATAAATATATATATTTATATATTTACATAATTATATATAAATTCATATATATATATATGTGTAATTAAATATAATTTTATATGAATATAAATATATAGATATATACACATATAAATATACATGAATATATATACATACATATACCCACACAATATATATAAATTTATATAATTATACATAAGTGTACATATATACAGATAAATATCTATAAATAAATATAACTACAAATAAATTTACATAAATATATATATATTTATATATATAAAATTGAATATAATTATATATATACGCATATATATATATATATATATATATATATAAATATCTATATATAGTCCCATATAATATATATAAATATATATAAATTTAAATATATATATATATATATGTAAATATATATAAATACATATGAATATCTATAAATATAAATAAATTTACAAAGATATAGATAAATACATCTATATATAACTATATATATACACACACACATAGATACACATTAATACATATAAATGTATACATAAATTGATATATATATATATACATACGCACAAAAACATATAAACATCTATAAATATAAACATACACACATAATTATTAACCTTGAAATTCCTACTATATAGAATGATCATGACCACTTTAGAAATCATTCATACATAAGACACATAAGAAGAATAAATCACCAAAAGAGTTGATAACACTATAATTTAAAAACTATCATATCCTTAGGAATGTAAACCATAGGAATAAATTCATACACCATCCAAAAAAGACAATAATTCCTTCTTAAACATAGCATAAATACCATCAAAAGATATAAAATTAGGTTACCTTAACGTAAAACTCAGTTTTGGTGACCTGTCAATCCTCTTTTGACTAATAAAAATGGGTTATTTAGTTTCCCCAAAACTAAATATCATTGAACTCATCATAATCATCAATTTGAATATTCATGTAGCCCAAACATATACCCATAGAAATATTTTTTGTCATTTGATGTTAAAAGTCTCATTGTGGACTACTCTTAAAACATTAATCAAAAAGTTTTTTTAAATTATTACTAATTTTTTATCCAATACGATACTAGTTATTTTCATAAAATTTAGTTTTACAGGTCGCAGAGCACAAATGGACACATGAATCAAAAAATATTTTTATTCAAAAATAATGTCCCATTTTCAAATTCTCTTATCATATTAATATTTTATTACTACTAATTATTACACAATTTCTATACATTATGACTTTATTTATTTTCAAAATATTTTATTTGATAGGTCATGAAACCCAAATGGATACCCAAATCAAAATTTATAGACATCTGAGGTTGATGTCTCATTTTTTAAATTTTTTACACTTCATTAAATATTTTATAATTAATTATTTCAAAATTATTATCTATTATGATCATATTTTTTTCATAAGCTTCAATTTGATATGTTTTGGAGCACAAAAGGATACCCAGATCCAAATTTATGATCATTGAAATCTAAAGTCTGATTTTCAACTTCTCTTACAACATTAGTTGAGTGAAGAAGCTTCAATTATGGTTTTAATATATGTGTGTGTGTGTGTGTCTTTGTATTTTTGTGTTTCTATATGTAAATATATATATATATATTGACTAATTAATAATTACTAATGGATAATTAAGAACTAGTAAATAATTAACCATTATTAAATAATTAATAGTTACTGATTAATTTAGTTTTTAAATAATTACTAATTAATAATTATAAATAATTAAAAAATTAAAAAATTAAAATTTTAATAATTAATAATAAATTATTTTAAATAAATATGAATAATTAAAAAATCATAATTAATTATTAATTAATTATTTATTAATAATTATTAAAAATTAATTTTAGATTTTAATTAATTATTATTTATAATTATAAATTATCCTTCCTTTTGTGGGAGGTTTTTAAGAAACTGCCTCTAAAATTAAATTAATAATAAAAAAGGAAAATGAAATTTTATTTTTGGTTAAAACAATCATTAAACCCCACTTCTAAATGGCCAAAGTTTTTAATAAACCATCACGAATTATAAATGGTTTTCTAACATAGTCACTAAAAAACAAAACATTTATCATTGGTTTTGACAAACATTACTTAAAAATCCTGAAAAATGCCCTCTTTAATAAAGTGTGGAAAGAACATTTCTATAGTTTAATTATTAATATTTGGTAGGGTTTTTTCACAAGTTTTTTTAATGTGTTTGGAAAAAAAAATTGAGAAAAACATGGTATCTATTTATGAATTTGAAACATAGATTGGTTTAGGAAAATAAAATTATTTGTTCCACACCAGGGGAAGAAAGTTTAACTAAAAAATTTTATGTTTCATAAAATTTTTTACCTAAACACATAATAAATTAAAACTCAATATTTGGTAGTTTGTCTATTAAAAATGTAACACCTCTAGGAGCCTCCCAAAATAACATTCTTATACATTCTACGAACTGGGTTAAAATGATAATATGGGAATTTATTTATAAAGTTTCCTTAGAAAACATGTCGCAATATTTGTTTGAGCTTAATGCATCAATTAGATTTTAAGGGACCTAAGAATCAGCTACCAAACCATTTCTTCCATGCCTCAACAGTCACAAATAACCTTGAGGGGTTCCTTCTATTTTGGATGGTTTAGTTCTATGTAATCTCCACTCATTCAATAATTGATTTCCACAAACATGTCTTGGGAAAAATAAAATATGTGCCTTTTATCAAAGGGGGTGGAAATATTTGAGGAATACTAACTCAAATATAGAATTGGAAGATGAAATGTTATAATATCATTTGGAAAGTATCCGAGAAGTGTTCAATTGGGAATTTAATGATGATATTGAGATGGATTATTGGTTATTTGATTCTACTGATTCCATTTCACTTTACGTACATCTACCATGTGATGGATTTTGAGAATAGATAGAACATATGTGAAGATTTTAAAGGTAATTAGTTGGGTATAAGTAATAGTTCAAGTGTATTTGAAGTGATTCATGTAAATTATTCAACATGTTTCATTCATTATACATTCATTTTATAACTTTGCAGATTTTAGGAATAATAATTCAGTGATGTTTTTTGTCCCTCCACATTTTATAGGATTTCATAAATATTTATTAATTTTGAAAAAAATGAAAATGATTGATTAATTATGTTTATTGAATAAAATAAATTTTTGACCCTATATAATCCATTTATTTTATGATTTTCAAGGAGATGTTAAACCATTTTAAGTAAGTTAAAAGGAGTATAAAATCATTATAAAAGGTTTATGTGTATATTGGGAGGATAAAATAGCATCACAGTGAGGCTTGAAAATTCGTTGTCTAGATGAACACAATCCTATCTCTATTACTAACATTTTTTATTGAGATACATGTAAAAATAAATCACATTATAATTTCATCCACTAAAAGATCAAAATGGAGATAACAAACCATTTGATGGAATCCTCACAAAAATGTCAATGTATCGAAATTAGGAAGAAATGTCATTCACCCTAATCACTGCATTGAGTTTCAATTACTCAAGTATATTTACTCCAAGTCACATAAACATTGAACTTTAATTATTGAAGGAAACAGAATAGTGTAAAGGAGGATAAGGTTTTGTGGTTTAGACTTTCATCATACACCCATAGAGAGAAGTATCATAATCTTTTATTAAACCAAAAGTACAAAAGTTACAATATATTATGATAAGGAATCCTCATAGATCATTAACACATTTAATTACATAAAACCTCTGAAATGTTTCCCCCCACCCACTAGAGGGACCCACTAGGTTATTCGGTTGAAATAATATCCTGTAATGATGGGAGTCCATCTATTTCAATGTTCAATCACTGATCCCATGTACATTACTTGTTCTGAATACCAATCCCTAGTAAGACAATAGTGTCCTTTTTACCTTACTCTTATAAGAATATTTCTTAACAATAATTATTCACACACAAACGTTATCTCATTTTGTTGATCGTAACACCATATTAGCTCCTGGTGAGTTGGACACTAGTCGGGCATCCATTAGAAATTCTGAACATTCAACAACCCCACTGTCATATCATTGAATATCCTTATAACTTATCTCCAAGGAAAAAGGTTCCTATAAACTTTCTCATTTGGGTGAAATATCAATATAAATTAAAATAGTATTTATATAATCCTAACAATATCTAACTTGAAGAATATTTTTTGGATTTCATAGAATCCACTAGAACTTTGGAAAAAGACAGCCACTGAACTTCTACTGCTTGAAATGCTCCTCCTTTCTCCTTCTCATTCACCCAATCCCCAGTGAGGTACATTCTTACCTCAGACATTCTTATAATAAATATTTGGTAAACATTTTTTTAGGTTTTTCTTTCTATTAATCCTCCACTTCTCTAACTCTCCATCTTCCAGCATCTTTAAGATAAATTGGTACATAAGGTCAATATGCTTCATCCTCGCATGAAACACCAAATTTTTAGCCAAGTGAATTATAATATGAATTTTATATTAAGGTACTCCACTTCTAGGATTTCATCTAAGATTCCCAATCAAAAAACATAACCATATCATTTCCATGTTTCTTATGTTCTTTCCATATATTCTATTTCCATTGTGGAATGTCAAATTAGTATTTGGGACCTTGACATCCAGCTAATCATGGTTCCACAAAAATACACAACATATCCATTTATAATCTATCATGATTTTGAGTTTCCCTAAATGTTTTCATCAGTATATACCTATAATATATCAACCTCTCTGGAATAAATATAAGTATATTTTATTCCTTTATATTACCAAATAATCCAATAAATTACTTTATAATGATCTTTATTGAGATTCTCCATGTACCGACTGACCACTCACATTGAAAGTGATATGTATAGCCATGTTCACACCATGGAATATATTATAATCCCTATAATTGATTCATATGATACTTATTCCTTGTTCTTTGCCTCTTCTTTCATTCAAGGTACTGTTTATTTATAATGATTAATGTTTCTGGAAAAAGGAATTGAGATAGATTTGAATCAAATCAATGAAAATCTCTCAATTATCTTCCAGATACACTATCTTTGAGATAGAAAAAAATTAATAAAATTCATATCTAATTTGATCCACATTTCTGAGATCTTTTTACCTTCATAGAGTTCTTTCATATCAAAGTTTCCTAAAAATCACTTCTTCAACCCCTAAGTCTATTTAATTCATAGGCCCACCAGAAGCATATCATAGGTATAAAAAAAATTATGACGTATTAATTTTTTAACCCCTTAAAGTGATTGAAATATTTTATTTTTATCAAGTTGAAACCGTTCACTTCCATGAATGAGTCTAACTTCTGGTTCTAGTGTTTTGGATCATGTTTCAACCCATCGATACTTCTCTTGAGTTTTAACACC
This sequence comes from Viscum album, assembly GCA_963277665.1. NCBI lineage: Eukaryota > Viridiplantae > Streptophyta > Magnoliopsida > Santalales > Viscaceae > Viscum > Viscum album. Next base: position 1,834,918,816 of record OY728151.1, read on the forward strand.
ATTCCATGATTTTATTGATCCATGAAACAAATAGTTTTATTAATATGGATTTATTCCTCTAGATCCCCATGAATAAAATCCATATTCTTGTCTATTTTCTTTAGATGAAAACCTCCTAAATCAACCATGTTGAGCACTATTTTAATGGTAGTTTTCTTAACCACGGAATAAAATATTTTAGAGAAGTCAATGTCTTACTTCTGCTAAAACCAATTGAACACCATTTTAATTATAAAAAATTATATTCCAATATATAATTCTCATTTAAATAAATAATATGTTTAATATATTTTTTCACACCCAACACCTAACTAAAATGAAACCATGATACATTATATAAATAAAAAATTTTAAGTATTAAATGAGAAGTTATTTTGTACCCATTGAATTGGATGATATAGATAGAATTAAATGAATTTAAAAATCTATGTATAAATAAAAATAAACCATCATTTTAATACCAATTCATTTATAAATTCAACTGGTATAGATAAATAACTAATAATACCAGTTTATGATTATAAATGAATTTTCTAAAAAGTTCCTTTTTAGGTGATATATATTATTTTTATAAAAAAATATATTATATTTTTTATAAATGATAAAATATATTATTTCTATGAATAATATATTAACACTGATTTAATAAGTATTTGTAATGACATAATAATAAAAATAGGTAACTTCTAAAATGTTATTTTTTTATTAAAAACAATTTTTCATTATATTTTATATTTTTATTAAAAAGTTAAATTCCAAAATTTAATAACATTATTTTGAAAAATTAACTTATTTTTTTTATTCAACGTGTCGATATTTTTTTAGATATGATTTTTGGGTCTTTTTAAAATAGTTTATTTTTAGTCGAATAATGAACAATACAGTTTGTACATATAGTATATCTTCTATAACATTATAAAACACTAAGTTTGAAATTAAAAATTATAAAACATTTTTAATGAAAATAAATTTATTTAAAGATTAAAATGATTCAATTAAAAATACTATGTTCAATTTTGGAAAACCAAGTTTTACATTTTAAAACTTATGTAATATTTACTAATTTTTTTGTTTCTTTTAATATCTCAGAATGTAAAATTCTATTTTGGCTTGATTTTAAAGAACATAACTTTCAATCAATTAATAAAAAAGAAATAAATGTCATAAGAATCAACCAAATATATAATTTCATCAAAATCATAATTATATTCTTAAAAATACACTTTTTCCAAAAATAGTATTTATACATAACGTATACTAATATTAAAAATAGTTTTTCTAACCATAATAAATTTATGTCTTTCAAATGGTTTCCATGTTTGAAATAATAATTCTCAAATTATTTAATATTTGTAATTATAATTTTAGTTATAAAAATTAGTTAATGATATTAAAAATGTAGTAACCACAGAAAAGAGAAATTAAGGCAAAAAGAGTGTAACTGAGTGAAAAAGAGCTAAATAATTTTAAAAAAATGTCTTAAAAAGTGAATTTGTGGTCTGTATTAAATAATATTTATCTTAAATTCGTTATTTTCCACTTTATAATACACTTTCAATGTAAAACATGTGTTACTTTTATATTAAGAGGTTATATTTAAAAAATTTCATTCTCTCTAGTTATATAAGGGACCTTTCACCACCTCTTAAAATACACTCTAAAAAATTTGAAGATCCCTTGAAACGCTTCCCATTTTACTTCCCCAATATGCCTCTTTCACAAACCGAATACTATATTCACAATAAATTTTCCAACATCATCTATATCTAATAAATATTGATGATAAATATCAAATTCTAAATGCAAGTACTCATCACTCTTTAATTTTTTTTCTTTCTATAATTATCCTCCAAACAAATATAACCCATTAAAAATGACATGTTTCATTTTCCTTAACCACCATACATGAATGGTTAAAAAAATAATGAAATAATATAGTATCTATAATATTATTATGATTATAAAAATATAAATAAATTTCAATCTTCCTTTCATTCTATTGGAAATGAAAACATCATCCATCTATACGTGTAAATGACCTCCTCCATGAGCGACATGTTCTGTTATTTATCACATCTTTAGATGGATATTTTTATAGAATATTTGATTAATATATAAGATATTATAGATTTATATAAATAATTAAGATGATAATTTAGGTTGAAAACAAAAAATTGTGAGCATTAAGATGTAATTTCTTTTTATTGATATATTACCTAAAATTAACTTCTCGTAGATCATTTCCTCTCGAACCTTACAAGTAGTTCTCATCAAATTAACATGATGGTTTATAAATCACTTAATAAAAATATTTAAATATATTTTCTAATTTGGTAATTTTTATTTCAGTATCATAGATTGAGGTTCATCATCACCATTATGAAACATGAAAAAAAAACAATCAGAATTAAAATATCTAATAATGAAAATAATTTATAACTTACTAATTAGTATATTAAAAATGATTATAACCAAAAATTTAGAAAAGATTATAAATTTTAATTTGGTGCTAAAATAGGTTATTGTGATTGTAATGTTGTTTTTATAATATTTTCAAGTAATTTCATGGAAGCTAAGAATTATGGTTAGGGTTTCCATTTAAATTTCCATTCATTGAGGCATGTTTTCAAGTTAAGAACCTATTCTTAGTTTATATAGTGTACCAAATTCCCCCATTGGATTATATACTAATTATTATTCTTTCCTTCATAGGATTTCTAAGTATTTTTATGAATTCCCCAATAATATCCTGATCCAACCCATTGTCTTGGGATAGACAGAAATACTACTAACCATAGCTGACATCCCCCAAGTCACCAAAGTCAAACAATAAATATCATGGGGATTACCAAATCGTGGGGGATTATTTTCACTCTTAAATAATTACTACATGTAGGACATTATAAATAGACACAATATGATGCAACATAAAAAACCAAAACAAACACCCAAATCATTACCAAACAATAATCAATGTAACAAAAGAAGAGTAAATAAAGCAAAATTATATAATCCAATGACAAATAATACTCAAGATAAAAGACTAAAGGCATAATGGTGGAACCACTGCAGACTCCAAGAATCAACCATCACCCTAATTTTAAAATCTAGACATCAATGATAATGGAATAAAAATATATACTGGAAAAATAAGAAACTTTCCCCTCACATGTATCCTGATAAATATAATATAAAAATACACCAAGGTGCATATACTGGGGGTAACTATAGAAACAAGTAGGAAAACATAGATCCATCCACCAAATTTCCATGAAAAAAATAAATAGTTTACTGCATATTTTATTTTAAAAAAGAATATAGCTAAAAGAATTAAAATAAATGAATAATAAATATATATCCCTAAGGTTGTAAAAATAAAAACCCAAAAAACATACCCATAGAATGCACCCATGCACCCATGAAAAACACCAACTTATACAACCACTCCCCAAAGGGGACTCCCTAATAATCCAACTCATGAAAAATATCCATCCGTCTAGTCCCAAGTCATCACTTAGTGGGATAATAAAATGTTCCATAAGATCGGAACTATGACCATGTCTAACCCACGTGGTCATTTCCATATGCATATAAACACACACTAACTAAGTTCATTATAAATTATCACATAAAAATAATTTATTTTGAGAGCTAATTTCATTTAATAGTTAAATCAAACACATTTTGTGGGTCACCTAGAATTCTATATTTTATTTCTAACTAAGAGAAAAGGGGAATCATAATTGAAATTTCACAATGTTATAACACCTATAATTACAAGAAAGTTATTTGGAAAACAATATTCCTTTATTTTCTTAGATAAAGTGGAAAAGAAGATAGGCCACCTACCTCAGATGTGTTCAATATGAAGAATTCATCCATGATCTCAAATACTTGGGATTCATAATTCATTCCTTAAATTAATAATATATAAAATTTATCAAAAAATGATCTAAAAACTAGATTCATGTAATTTTGGCTTAATCTAAGGTTCCAATGTTGAGAAAATTTAATGGTCAAGAAGAGAGGATAAAAATGAGGATCTTGCTTTCAATTTTCTATATCCAACACACTCTAGTCCATTAAAATAGACCATTAAAAGGAATAGTACCACTGAAATCTCCTTGGGGAGTGCTATAATTCAAGACCCAATATTAGAGGAGAATGCATTGGGGTAGTAGGGGGAGTTTTGGACCTTAAAAACAATATTTGGATGTAATTATTACCATCAAATTGTTTGGCTTTATGGTTTTGAAAAATGTTTTCCATCCATATTGGATCACCTCTATCTTAAAATTTAATAGGTCACATGGTTTCTACATATTTTTTCCAAAAAATGTACATAACTCGAATATTAATATAACTCTCACATGGTTACTTTTAGAAAATTACTTGGTTTCCCCTAACTATGCTCGATGTGTGTTCTCCTAGAACATTCCCAAAAACATCTGAAACCCACCTAGATGAATATAAAACTCAACAGGAACATTATGAAACTTGAAAATATATAATGAAATTGGGAAATAACTTAAACCGGGGGTGTTACGCCCTCGATACAATTATTTCATTCATCAATTACCAAATTTATAAGCGTTCATCTCTCAATTTTATTTCTTTGATATATATACCATATTCAGTGATTTTTTTATTTTGTGTGATATTTATATTTCTTTATGGATGCCTTTCATCACACCTCTCCTGAAATTGAATGGATTTAAAAATACTTTATAAGTTATCTTTTTCATAGACTTTTGATCAAAGTGTTATTAAATCCATGACAGTTTTAACAACACAGTTTTCATTAATTGAGTTAAGATCGTTCTTCTTGAGCATCTTTCATTTAAATTGGGTACATTTTAACTAGAAATTTAATTATATTATACTTACACATTAAATTTTCCATTAAATATATTTAAAATTGATTCTCAAGAGTTCCTTTTAATTTATTATTACATAAATTATTATTCTTTTATAGATTTCAATATTTATAAAAATGAAATGTTGTTGAGATTAAATCTAATCCTATTTAAGGGATGTTTCTCCTCCATATTCATATTGTTTCTCTACATAAAGGTTTTCTTTTAATATTTTTGAAATCCCAATATGTATTATATAATTTTATCTCATTATTTCCCTTTAATTTTTTTTAAATAAATTTTTATTATATTTTTTATGATGTAGGTTTTGATAAAGGTATTTTAAAATGACAAAAAGGATTTTCCATTCAAGATTTTATATTTTATCTTCCATTCTAAAATTTTCTCTAAAATTTAATTATGACCATTTCAAGGTTCCATTGTTAAAGATTAATTTTAAATTATATATTTTCAAAATCCTTTACTTTACCTTTTTTTTAAATGACTTTTGAATCTTACCACCACTATTATCTTTTATGACTATGGTAAAAACATTTTATAAAAATTATTTCATGGTTTATTTCACCATTATGAGCAGTCTAATTTATGAAGCTTCTGTCCCATGTTAATAAATGGTTTTATAAATTATTTTTATTCTCAATTATTTTGAGAATAAAATGAAATATTTTTATAGTTTTAAAAAGTCCATTTTTTTATTTTAAAATTAAATTCTTGATTTTAAAATGGATTTTGAAGGCTTGTATTTTTACAAAAAATTTATTAAATTTTTTTATATTTTAAAAGATAATGTTTTTAAAAGAATATTTCATATATAAAATTTTCATTCTGAATATCCCTTTTGGGTTTAAAGGGTAGTTTTTAAAATGTTGTATCAAGTTTAAATTATTTAGTTTAAAAGAAAATTTTTAAAGAGTTTTCAAGCATTTCAAATAATTTTTTTTCTTCTTTATTTTAAAGTTACTTATACAAAAATCATAAGAGGATGGTGTTTATTTATATAAACATATTTTTAAATTCCTTATGTTAATTTAGAAATATGTTTCTAGGATTCCAACCATGTTATTTATCTGGATCGATTATGATGAGATGTTTTAAGGAAGTTTTCATAAAAACCAGTTATTTCCCATGGGTTAATCAAGATATAATGACATGATGAAGGTTCTTATGATCTTGTTATTCCATTTATTCACTAGTGAAAGTTTTGAAATTATTTATATATATTATTACAAAATATATTTTTATTGACTACTAATTAAAGTTGATTACGGGATATTCTTCAAGATAGAAACATAATTCAATTGGATTGGGAAATATTTTTTTCCATTATATGGATATCCATTGTTATATTTATCCATGATTAAGAAATAGATTCCTTATGGAACACTATAAAATTTACTATTAATTCATATTTTTAATGCATTGAACTTATTTATTAATGGTTGGGGCTTATAATTATATATTCCCTCGATGCATCGGTGGGTATCATTAGAGAAACTAGCTGAGGTATTTAGTGTATTCCATTCCTATTAATGTATGATGTCTTGGAAAGAGGAATTGATGGTAATGTTATCACATTTGACATTATGAACTCTATAATTATAAAACTAGTTATTATTATAAATGTTATTATTTATATTGTTATGTCATCAGTGGATATATTCATCTTTCATGATATTAGTTATATGGAACATCTGATTATTTTTTATCTCTATTATATTTTCCATGCCTTGGTTTCTATATGATCAATTCCACTATGAGTTTTCCCTTACTACTTTCATAGAAATCCATTTTATTTTGGTTCATTTTCCATGGGTACCCATAAGTGAATATTTTATTGATATTAGTTTTATACTAGAATAAATAATAAATTTCTCGCTAGATTTTTATAATGTATTTATATTTTAAAATATAATGTGAGAACCACATGTATATCTAGTCTCCTAAGACTATTAAATTGTATGATCCTGTGTGATGTGATCCCTTTGTTATTGCACCAATGTAATTATTTGAGTATTAGATTAGGGATTCATGAGTTGGGGATGTTATAGTTTACACCAGATCAAGTTTAGTAAAAACCGCGGGAACTTGATTTAGGAAAACATATATTAGAGAACATAGCCATATGGAAGACTATAAGGATAATTTTATGTATAGGATAACATCCATACATTTTGTTAAAGTTTAGAGAGTATTGATTTTGATAAATTCATCACTTTTTGGACACTAAATGTGGATAGAGGCTTTAGAACTGATTCACCTAGGGATAATAACCCTCAAAAGGATGGTTAGGTATTAACTCAATCTTCACCTGGTACGAGAAAAAAATGCCTAACAGAACACTTTGTTTGACACTCCCGTGGGATATTATTTGGTGAACTCACATGATATTTATGAACCATTATGAGTTATTTGAATATATTTAGGTTAGAGAACCTAATATAAATGACCATGGATAACATAGATTGAATAGTAGAGATTCATAAGTTAGGTTATGCATGAAATTTATGAGTTTCATCTTCCAAATGTACAAATTTAATTTCAACACATTTAATCATATAAGTATTATCATACCTTATAATTTATTTAATTATGTAATGGATAGAGTAAGGAGAAACTAAGTTAACAATTAATTCATTGAAAAATATAGTGGTTTTTTCAATGAAAAACTTAATAGGATAAGATCTAGAGTGAGAATTATTTTGACTATGAAAATCAAAAAACAAAAATTATGATTGACAATATGAACATATTTTAATTCCCAAACACAAAAATGAATATTAGGATAGAGTCTCATGGAATTTCAGGTAACAAAGAGGATGATTGAAAGAATATTTTGTAACATTATGGGTTTTTGAATGGGTCGGAGTTCTTGAATATTTGTTGAATTTTATATTGGTGGGTGAGTTGAATCTTGTTTTGATCATAATAATGTAATTATAATCAATTGATCACCTGAAAGTTTTCTTTTTGTTTAGGTTTAACTCCTAGTAGGTTTCATGGAAGATTGGTTGAGTTTCAGAAGGTTTGGACTCCGAAAGCACTAGTTTTTGGAGGAGACGGAATGAGGCACATGGTTGCTTCATGATTTGTTTAATCATGTGGGTCAACTATGTGGCCCCATTTATGAAGTGTCATGGTTTGTTAAACAAAATAACCACACATGGGTAGTCATTAACCTTGTTAAAAATGTTCATAAGATACCCACATGGGCTATGCACGATTTTCCCAAACTGTGCACCTATCACACTCCCTTAGTGCCTCTTAACCAGTAGTGATGCATGGTTTAGGCACACAGATCACCTAACCATGCGAGATAACCATGTGGGTTGCAGATTATATGTATTATAGGATTCATTTTTTTTCTAAAATATAGAAAACCATGCATCCAAATTGTGTATCTTGTTAATGATCTGGGAATTACCTTTTTTCCTCCAAGTTAATTCTTTCTTCCCCCTCTCTTTTCTATTCATCATGCACACCAGGGGAACTACGTGGGTGTTATCCTCCTCTCCTCTCCTCTCCTCTCCTATAATTTTATATAATAACTTTTTTTTATCCATTACACTCATCATATGTTGTTTTATAACTATATTGATAATCTCTTAACTTCTCATGCATCTCTTCTTCATTTATCTCACCTTGTGGACCACTAAATTTGTGTGAGATTTTTTTCCATTTTTTAGTGTAGTTGAACATTTTTATAATTTCTTCCATTTTGAGTTAAATAAAAGGATAATAACATATGAGTGGACTATCCTAATAATTAGGTAGGTGGTCTAGTTTATTTTCCCTTAATGTTTCATGTTTAACTAATATTGTTGTTGTGTCGCGTGCAAGACATTTCCAGTTGTCGATCCTAAATTATTAAATACCTTGAATTAAATGGTTATACCACGCCTTGAGTACTTTAGACACCATTATTTGGATTGAGGTGATAAACTAAACCATAATCACCCCATTAGGGTGATTTTTAAAATTTTCCCTTGATGGTTAAATTGTCTTTCAAAAGTTGATCCACCCAATTTTGGGTGTGTTATTTACTTATGTTTGTTAAATGCATTTCTTCCCGAGATCACCATTTAGGGTGAGTTTCCATGTTGATTTATAATGATATGGTTTCATTGAATCAGTTGTACTATTTATTGAATTGTAATGTTTTCTAATAAAACCCCTCTATTGAGTTGTGTCGTCTTCCAATCTAAAAAGGAGGTGATGAATATGCTATAACTGGGTTGGTTTTCTATTATTTTTTTACAATTAAAGTGACATAGGGGAATGAACCCATCAATGAAATCATTATTGTGTTATATAATGTTATGAAAATGGACTTATTCATTTTTAATTGTATTTTAATAGTGTCATGATTAATTCATGGTGATCGCATTGTTAAGCGCGTCAAATTAAATGTTTAGTTTCTTCTATAATTTCTATAGTATAGAGGGTACCCTAGGTCATCTCTCGATGGAACCTTAGATAATTAATTTAAGAATAATGTTTTGATTTAGAAAATTAGGAATGGTATTGTCTGAAATTTTTGTTTTCTTGATTTAAGATTAAATTATATCAAAGAAAATAATACAAAAAAGCATAAATTAACAGATTTGATTAAGTTTGATCAACCTAGGGAATTCTCAGGATGCTCATCCATCATGGATTCAAGAGAAAGGGTATGTATATTTTATTCCCTAGTTTGTAACACCTAGAATGATAATGTTAATGAGTTTATACTAGTATACCTACTAGGTTTCAATCGGAAACACACAATGATTCACTGGATACTACCGATGATTGGGTGATTTGTGTTCGACTTCATAACTAAAACTCACCAAGGAAACACATGAATAACTCAATGTGTTAACCAAGTTTGTATGTTATTTATATGTGATACCATGAAATAAGTTTACATGAACTTGATAGTTTCTTTGAGATTTCAATTGACCAATATGAACCACACAAACACCGCAATTAAATGACGGAAGAAGAAATGGTGAATAATGTGTGAAACATCACAGAAAGGGTTCCCTCAAACATGATCATATAAGTTTGAACATTAAATAAAATTATATAAATCAATTAAATAAGAAGGTAGTATTATTGAAAATAAAATACAAAACTATAATTTAAAATACCATTCAATTATTACAAAAATGAAGCTTGGGATTTACAACATGTTCCTCCCCAGGTGATCATGAAGAGTTTAGAAATCCATGGTAGGAGAGTAAGAAAAGGATGTTTAATTAGTAGTACCTAAATACTCAAAAACATCTAGGGATTATGATATTAATCCTATGCACTCAAAATGGTATCACCTTTCCTTCTATTTTAACTTTCAAATGGGTTTCCCAAGGTATCATTTCATAGGAAAATTAGATAGTGGTTTTGAGCCCTTGGATTTCTAAAAACCACAGGGCCCATGGTTTTTGACCACCAGATAGACTTATCTCATTTTTGAGAAAATTGAAGAGTATTATCAACACATCTTGACTATATCCACTGAAATGTAGGCACAATTTAGGAAACTACAAATAATGATATTGACTGAATATAGAACACTGATTTTGACTTTGTGCAGATTCGATTCCCTAGACATATCAGTTCAGATGGGCCTCTTAGTGGACTAATTGGGATTGAGTTCCATAATAAGAATTTTATTCCACTAAATTTTGGATCATCTCAAAAAATATCATCCCAATTTTAAGCATGGTTTAGTTGTAGTGTGTGTTTGATTCTACTGGTGTGCTTGGAATCATGCATGGTTTGGCACATTTTTCATCAACATCATCATGGGCCCTTCAAATCACCTCTACCTAGAATATAATTATCAAAAAAACATAAATTTACCTTTTTAAATAGTGATAAAAAAATAAATTAATCAAACATCAACTGAAAGTTTTTATTATAATTTTAATTTTTAAAACAAAACCACTATGAAACGATGGTATAATGGTGAAAATGAGCAGTGAATCAATATGCGGTCACACCCCCACACCTAAACATTTTCACTCCTGTGCAAAGTAATAGTTTCAGAAATTATCCATGGAGATATTCCAAATTTCATAAAGATTTAACATTAAAAGAAAATTAAATACGTGATAGCAATGTGATCAATGAAAAAATCACACCAAGGAGTTATTCTTAGTGATCATGGGAAAATACATCTCATAAATTATATTAGAACAAACTCTTAAGAGATGCATGATACCAATATGAGAAAATAATTCAAAAGTTAACCATGTCACTAATTCTCCATTTGTGGGTGTGAAAACAATTCCATGTAATTCTTTCCACTTTTTATCCAGTAAAAATAGGTTACTTTAAAATTCCTCTGCATAAATGATTATGTCCACGAAACCTAACCAGTATCCTTTATAATCAAATTTAAAGACTGAATCACTTAATAATTCTTATAAGTCAAACCTTAATCTCTGATCCTGTAAATCCCTTTATGTTGTAAATTTTACCACTCACCCATTTATTAATATTATTGTTTTTGTTTTCCTTTTTTGAAAAGTTTCACTTAGAAAAAATATCACTCTATTCTATCAAATATTTGTTTAATATCATAATAACACTAATTGTAATATTTATAATGAGATCAAAGGTATAGTAAGGGTGTTTTTTCACCTAACCAAGATACGACACTTATTTTTTTGTTTTTGTTTTTTTTTAGTTTTTTCTTTTTTAGGGGGTACTATAGTCATATAATGGGTACACACGCATAGGTAAATCTAGTAGAGTAATTAAAATGATAGGATATGGAATGAACATTTGGAGAAAATTTTTTGGAAAGTATATGAATAAAAACATAATTTATATTTACCTTTTATTGAGTAAAAAATCAAACTTCATGGTTGGGTGAAAATATTAATGGAGATATTAAGTGACAAGATTTTCCCATAAAATACCCACATAATTAGTACCATTATTATAAAATTTTTCAAAGTCCTCCAACCATTTATATCATTGAAAAACAACAAAAATTCAAGAAAAAGTCACACCTTAGTGTTAAATTCATATTAAAACACACAATTCCTCATTGAAACAATTTTTTTATGTTAAAAAACATGAAATAGGGAAATTACTCATGCATTTTAAATAACTTCCATGATTAAGTGGGAATCATTTTCTATTATAAATTGGGTATAAAAAATTAACATACTAGCACACAAGTGAGTGGATAAAATTGGGGGAAGGAAATAATATTATACAATAAGAAAACAATATAAGAGAGAAGAAATATAATGAAAATACTAATGAACTTAAAAAATATAGTAATAAACCAACTCACCCCCCCCCCCTAACACCTAGAGTATAAAGTGTCATCACTGTAATAAATGAGAATGTGGGAAGGAAGGATAAAACCTGGTGGGGTTCACTGGTATGTTGCTTTCTGAAGGTGGATTTCCTCTATAGGATGATTTTAAAAATCCTCATAAAAGTGTTTAAGTATCTACCCATTGATCTTAATACTTAAGACACTATTCTGATGTAAAACATGTATTGAACGAAAAGGATAAACCGTAGTAATAGTATAAGGACAGATACATTGGGAATTAATCTTACCTGGGTGAAGCTTTATCCTAGAATTGTACATGAGGAACTTCTCACCAATATGAAACTTATGATGATTAATCATCCCATCATGGATACCCTTTGTCTTCACTTTATATATTTAGGAGTTCTCATATGTATCGTACCAAATTTATTCAAAATTCTGAATCTTCATCCTCCAATGCTCACCTACATCTGAGATATTCATATTAAATTGTTTAACATCTCAATATGCATGGTGATCTACCTCTCATGGGAGGTGAAAATATTTTACAAAAACAATCATGTATTTTGACATTCTAATTGGGTTTTTAAAAGCTATATGGTATTCCCAAAGTGCATCATCCAAGAGTAAAATAAAATCTTTCCTGTGGGGTTTTATTATTTTTACAAGATTATATTAACATACCTATTTGAAATTTAATCTTGTCTATTAGTTTGGGCATGATATGCAGGGGAGACTTTATAAACAACCCAATACTTACAGAGAAAGTTTTTTATGTCATGATTACAAAAATGTCAACCTTGATCACTGATGATGAATCTTGGAAAACCAAATATACTAAAAATTAGGGACCTCCCAAAATCAATAACCACTCAAGAGTTATTGGTTCTGGTAGATTTTACTTCCACCCATTTAGAGATGTAGTCAATATCTTATAATATGTACACAAATCCATATGAATTCTGAAAATTACCCATGAATTCAATACCCTATGAATCAAAGATCTCACAAAATAACATGGGTTTTTGGGGTATTATATTCCTCTTGGAGATATTCCTTATGAATTAAAATTGAGTACATGACTTAAAAAACCAATGAGAATATCTATACAATGTTGGCTAATAAATTCCCAAGTCAAGGACCTTTAGATAAATACATTGAGAGCCAAAGTGGACCCTACAATCCAAAGTGTGCCACATGGTCAAAAAAGAGGTGAGATCATGGTTAGGGATACACCGATGAACAAACTAGTCACTATAAATTCTACACAAATAAGGTTCATCCCAGATATACCATCGTGAATCATGATTAAGTATCTAGGATTATGAGGTGATGAAATTAGTAGGGACTCAAGATGCTACTAGAAAATTTATAATGCCCGCATAACAATGGGGGTAAGGTCCACAATATCAAAAAGTTTCTCATGAGGAAAGAATTCTTCAATAGGGAGGGATGAGTCAACATGGAGGTCCAGTGGTGGGGAAATACAACTAATGTGGTCAGAAACAACATCTTCCAATCATCTCTTATCATGAATCTTAAGGTCAAACTCCTATATGAGGAGAATACACTATATGAAGCAGGGATTAGCTTTATGTTTCTTTAGGTGAAAATAATGGGAAGTGTGATTAGAAAAGATAGTAATTTTTTACCCAATCATATATGAATATAATTTTGTTCAAGGAAAACACAATATTAAGAAGTTATTTTTTAGTGTTTGTGTAGTTTTCATGGGTAGGGTGAAGGGTATGTGAGGCATACACAATTACATGAGGATGCATCTCAACCCTTTGTGATAAAATCATCTCAACTGAAAAGTAAGAGGCATCACACATAAGTTTGAAGGGGAGATCCCACCATTATGGTTGGATGATGGGAGGTTATGTGAGACTCTTTTTTAATTAATTGAAATCATCCTCACAATTTTTATCAAAAATAAATTCATAATACTTTTTTAACAATTGAGATTGGGGAAGTGTGATCTTACTAAAGTATTTAATGAATCATCAGTAAAAACTGACATGACCTAAGAAATATCACACCTCACGAACACATTTGGGATATTTAAGGGTTGAAATTAATTTAATTTTTGATTTATCCACTTGATTTCCCTCTTTGAAATAGCATTCCCAAGGACTATCCCACATGTTACCATGAAATTTAATTTTTCCTAATTTAATAAAATATCTTTTTCTATGCAATGATGGAGGGTAGAACCTAGGTGTTCCAAATACTCATCAAAGGAAGTTCCATAAACTATGATATCATCCATAAAAACATCCATGAAATTCTCAAGGTACTCTAAAAATATACTCAACATACAATGTTAAAAGTACCAAGAGTAGTATAGGGACCAAAAGTCATCCTTCTGGATGAAAATTTGCTGAATGGATAGGTAAATATTGTCTTTTCTTGATCCTCAAGGTCTATATGGATTTTAAAATAACCCGAATAGAAATCAAGTAAACAATAATAGGACTTACCAGACAGTCTTTATAACATTTGGTCAATGAAAGGTTAATGAAAGTGGTCCTTTCGTGTGGCTTGATTCAGTCAACAGTAGTAAATATATACTTTCTAACTATTTTTCACATGTGTTGGAACCGATTCATTCATTTAATTTGACACCACTCTTATTCCAATTTTTTAGGCATAATTTTTACTAGACTAACCAATTTTATATCTTATATAGGATAAATGATCCCAATAGTAAGTAATTTTATGAATTCCAATTTTACCACATCAAGGAGAGTGGGATTCCACTGGAATTGAGCTTTCCTTATGGGATTATCCACATCATATAAAAGTATATGGTGCATACAAATAGATGGTAAAATCCTATGAATATCATCCAATTTCCATCCAATTTTGTTTTCTACATTCTCTCAAAAGGTCGAGCAGTTTTGATTCCTGCTATGGAGATAGGTTATTGGAAATAATGAAAAACAATTGGTCAATGCCCTCAATATATTCATATTTTAAATTAGATGGAAGTGGTTTTAGTTCCGACATGGTTGTTTTTGAATTTAGGGAGGGGATTTAGGTATATTAAGGTCCATGAAACTTTATATATTCTCATGTTTATTCTCTATGGAAGGAGAATCGTCAAAAAATAGATTTTTAGAATCATCCACAGACATGGGTACCTCAGAATGAAAACACTCATCAATTAAAGCAAAAAATTTACACTTTTCTAAACCCACAAAACACTCAAAACATGAATCAAAACTCAAATCATCCAAGGGTGAAAAAGAGGACAAGGAATTAGGGTGTGGTTCAAGGATAGAATTGTGTGTGTGAGTGTGGGGTCATTTGAGATAAAATCCCTTGAATAAATAGGAAGAGTGGAGTTCTCTTTAATGGGGTGATTATTAGCCTCAATGATGATAAAACTTACCATTTTTTATATGAACTCCATGGAAAGTGTGCCATTATGAACATTGATGATCTTCATTACTATTTTAAGGAATGTCCTTCCCAGCATGAGAGGGGTGTGTCCTTGGGTTTGTGTATCTTCCATATCATGAATTTTAAATTCTGTGGGGAAGATGAGATTCTGTAATTTTATGAGGATGTCTGCAACCACTCTTGATGTGTGTATTGTTCTCTGGTTGGCAAGTTTCACGAAAATTATAGTCGGTTAAAGCTCTCCAACCTATAGAGAAGTATACATGGAGTGAGGAATTACATTAATGGAAGCACCAAAATATAGAATTTCATTAGAAAATAAGGTACCCATATGGTATAAGGTATACCAAAAGTTTCCAAATCCTTTAATTTGTTTGGAATTTTTTTTTTGGATTGAAGTTGAGACATTTCATCTAATTTTTACTCTTTAATTCCCCTTTAGTCTCCATCTATGGATGCACAGCACTTTAAGAAATTTGGTATAACGAGGGATTTTTTTAACTGAGTCCAATAAAGGAATGTTAACATGTACATTTTTAAATGCATCCATTATATCTTTATCAATCTCATTATCAAAATTTTATTATATTTAAAGATACTTTGGGAGAAACTAAAAGGAATTAATTATATAGGGGGATCCTTGATGATTATTTTTTTACCCTTTTATCTTTTTTTTAATTACATGAACCCTTTGAGGGTAGGGAAATATATTTTTTAGGTGGGCGTATACCTATTGTGAATAATTAGTATAAGTAGAAAATTATTTTCCATGATGAATAGTAATTTTTCATACATTACCTTTTTCCTTTGGATTATCAATGGGTGGGATGGTAGTGGTTCAAAACCTTGCATCTTGATCTCACCAATGGGGTTTTCCAATTTTCCCACTTGAGTTCGTAGGTTTTTAATTGTCGATTTTGTGGTCTATTGGAACTAGAGGTCATGGGTTTCCATTTGGTTCACTATATCCTGAAGGGTTGGTTTAGACTTGGGAGGAGGAGGATTTTTTTGAGATGTTAAAGGATAATAAGGTTTCATACCTTTGCATTGTTGATACCAGTTCTTCTTGGGGTATCTTGAGTTTCATCCTACTTGGTATTATGGTTGTTATTTCCACCCATGGTTTGGATTTGGTAAGAATGCTTCTTTATTGAATGGTGGTTCTTTTTGGAATGGATTCCCAAGTACTAATATTGTACAAGACTTGGACGAATCCTGAAGTAGTGGGCACTTATCAGAAAAATGAGTGTTATCAGAACAAATACCACAATGTAATGGAATGGAAAGAGAGTGTGAATTTCCATGTTCTTGAGATAATTTCCTTATAATGGTAGGGATATCATCAATTTTATTATCTACCTTTTGTTATAAGGATTAATGACTTACCTCATGAACTCCTCGGGTAGGTGTAATTACTCATTTACCAAATTATTTTGCATTTTGTGCCATGTTGGCTATTAATTAACGAGCGACGGAAAGCGTCTTATCAACTAGGGAACCACCAACTATAGCTTCTATCATTCCACGATCTATGGGTACAAGTCCCTCATGTAAGTATTGAATTAACAATTGTTCATTAATTTTATGGTGCGAGAAACATGAACAAATTCATTTGAATCTCTATCAATATTCTTGAAGGGTCTATCCTTGTGATTTCCTAATTCGACAAATTTATTTTCTAATTGATGTAGTTTAGGAGGTAGGGAAAAACTTCTATAAATATAGTTATTTAAATTCATTCCATTCCCCAATTTTTGTAGGTATATATTATATCTAGTCTTTGGTTACACCATCAAGGGAGAACGGGAAGGCCCTAAACTAAATGAGGTCCTCAGACACATTTTGGGACGTTATGGTAGAGCACACTATGTGAAACTCATTAAGATGTTTTTTAGGATCCTTGCTAGGAAGACTATGGAATTTAGAAAATATGTGGATAAGGCTTAATATTATATCAAAGATGGATGCTTCCTCAGGATATTATATGTACGTAGGTTGGTACTTCACATCTGAGGTGGTCAATTCTTTTAATATTTTATTATTTACAGCCACAATTTCTGGGGTTTGATTTGGTTTAGTTTTTGTTGTTTTGGGACCACTTGATGTTCCACAAGGGGTTCTTAAATGTTAATTTTTTATCCAACTCTATATGACATAATTTTTGAGTGAAGTGTATTTTTAATTTGTAGGTCAAATTCAAACAGTTTTTCTTTTTCTGGTCAAGTCATGCAAATAAGTTATGATGTTTTTACTTCTTTTTTTTTATTTTTATATTTGAATATGGATAAAATAAAATCAATTAAAATTTTTTAAAGGATAAAATAAAAGATAATATTATACTTTATAATTAGCGAGAGAGTGGAATAGAGAGAGAGATAAGAGGAAGAAACGCACAAAAACAAACAAAAACAAAAAATAATAATCAAAATGGTAGGTGGATATTCAAAGGAGTTGAAATTAAAAATTTAGATAAAGAAAAAAGGAAAAAATGGGAAAAAATGATCATGTCTCCCCAGAAACGGTGCCAAAATTGGATCGTGTTGTCGAGTGCATTAAATTAAATATTTAATTTTTACTATAATTTCTACAGTATAGCAAGAAAACTAGTTTATATCCCAATGGATCCTTAGATAATTAATTTAAAAAGAAAGTCTTGATTAAGAATAATGGGAATGAGATTGTGTGAAATTTTGGTTTGGTTGATTTAATATGAAAACATATAAAATAAAAAGATACAAGAAAGTAGAAATTAAAATATTTTATTAAACGTGATCAACTCGGGGAATTCTCATTATGATCATCCTTTATCACTTCAAGATAAAGGGTATAGATATTTTAATCCCTGGTTTGTAATACCTAGATTTAAAATTTTATTGATTTTATACTAGGATACCTCTTAGGGTTCAGTTGGAAACACACAATGATTCATCGGATACCACCGATGGTTGGATGATTTGTGTTTGACTTCATAACCAAAACTCAACAAGGAAACATAATAAGAACTTGATGTGTTTTATAGGTTTGTATGTTATTTATTTTTGATACCATGAAATAAATTTACATTTCCATGATAGTGTTTATGAGAGTTTAATTGACCAATGTGAATCACAAAAACACCACAATTAAACTAGAGAACAAGAAATGGTGAACAGTGTGTGAAACATCACATGAAAGGGTGCCCCAAGCATGATAATATGAGTTTGAGAATGAAATAATAGTACATAACTCAATAAAATAAAAATAGATGATGATTAAAACAACACAAAAAATTGTAATTTAAAATACCATTCAATTATTACAAAAACAAAACACAGTATTTACAATATTTTCCTCCCTAGGAGATCATGACGTGTTTAGAAATCCATGGGAGGGGAGGAAGAAAAATATGTTGAATTGGAACTTCCCATGTCCTCTATAACTTATATGGATGATTAGGGGACTCCTTTTGGACTCTGAAATTTCAACACCTTTAATGTTGGTTGAACACTCTAATGGGTTTCCCAAGGTATCATTTTATAGAAAAATTGGATGGTTTTCTTGAGCCCCCATATTTCTCAAAACCACATTTACCGTGGTTTAATAACTCCATATATTATTATATAGATTTTTAGAAAATTAAAAGTTTGTATCCCTACCTATTTAATATATTTTTATGAAAATTTGGTACCATTTAGAAAACTACATCTTGTGATATTAACAGAATACAGAACACCACTTTTGAATTTGTAATGATTTTCTTCCCTTGATAGATCAATTAGTAAAGGCATTTTAGTTGATGAATTGGGATTTGATTAATTCATAAGAGTTTTATTACATTAAATATTGGATCAAATCACAAAATTTATTCAAAATTAGAATCAAGGTTTAGTAGTAGTGTTCCCTTGAGTCTACTAGTGTTCTTGGAATCACGCACAGTTTGGCCCATTTTTCTTCTACTTCATCTGGGCCCTCCAAATAACATCCACCTACAATGTAATTATCTGAAAAAGTAAATTTATCTTTTTAACTATGATAAACACAAAATAAATTAATCAAACATGTAGTGAAATTTGTTATTATAATTGTAATTTTCAATACAAAACCTGTTAAAAATAGTGGTATAAGGGTGGAAATGAATAGTGAATCACTACAAGATCACATATCATAATTTAAATTATAAATAAACTATATTAAATGGATCCAATGCACCTTGATCGACGATGGATTCCTTTTTATGAAACATCAGACGAAACTCTCATGGGAAAAATGGATTACCTATGTTGATTATGACTAAGGGACCTCTAGTTGGGTTGTTTTCCATGGAGTGTCACACCCCCTTGGTCAAGAATGGTTTTCATGACTTCCACACACTTGGGTTGTTGGGAATGATGTTCCAAACCCCCTCATGTAGGAGGCTGGGTATTACCCACCTCACTAATGACTGCGATACTTGGCATCGCAACCTATATTCATGATGTGATGTGGACCTGGAATGACTTCCCTTATTTATAATACTTGGAATAGTGGCCTATATTGAATATGATACCCAAGAATGGTCATTATACTGGTTTAAAAATGATCTTCGGGCATGTGGACCTTGGATAAATATTATGACCCTATATTTATTATTTTTATTAGTATTATGCATGGATTCCTGAGTTATACCTTGGCTCCTCGCTAATACTAGGTATCCATATATATGGTTATAAGAGTCATTATTTGAATAGTACATAAATATTTATACCTATACCAATATATATATATATATATATATCCAAAGACATTACCGACATAGGAAGAAGCATGTATAGTCGGTCAAGTGTCTGTGAGGAACCTGAGCCTGTCTAGTTTACATTTATTATTACAGTACCGATTTACTTTTGATTTCCATGAAAACTAAATTATTATACATGAACTGACTAGGTTATGAATTAGAGACCTTTGATGGTGTCCTATTGATTATATCTCACACTCTATTTGGGACTCCACGGTACTGGGGTACCTAAACAACTCTCATGGTTATAGGATTAGGTTCCTAGTTTGTGATCTCTTGTTTTTATCCTTTGGGCTATGATGGATTTTAGTAGGAGAAGATTGAGATCATGCTCTCGATGCTATTAGAGATATCCATTGTGTCTTTTTTTCCTTTTTTAGTCTTTCTATGTATTTTTTGCCTATTTTATGTCTATTTATACATTGTATCATATTAATGTGTGACTTATTCATTCCTTTATTATTACCTCTAAGTTTATTTTGATTACACTACCTTTACTTATATTGTTTCCACTATATGTACACTATTCCAGATGGTATATTATCCCCCATTATTCCTTCTATACACCCACGCTTCTAGTCAATAACCTTTGGCATGCAAGGAGGAATAGTTGATTCCTAGTGGCAACCGGCTCGGGGCACCATTTAAATGGAATTTTGGTCTGAGTGCTAAAACTGGTGTCAAAGAATATTTTCCATTTTATCTTTCTATTTGGGATATGATGGAGTGTAGTAGGAGAAGATCTAGATCATGATCTCGATGCTATTAGAGATATCCATTGTGTCTTTTTTTTCTTTTTTAGTCTTTCTATGTATTTTTCGCCTAGTTTATGTCTATTTATAAATTGTATCATGTTAATGTGTGACTCATTAATTACTTTATTATTACCTCTAAGTTTATTTTGATTACACTACCTTTACTTCTATTGCTTCACCTATATGTATACTATTCCATATGATATATTGTCCCCCAATATGCCTTCTATATACCCTCGCTTCTAGTCAAAAACCTCTAGAATACTAGGAGGCATGATTTAGGCCTAGTTTCCACTCGGCTTGGGGAACCGTTTAAGTGGAATTGAGGTCTAGATGCTACAAATAGTGTCAAAGAATATTTTTATTTTTAACATACTATTTGGGATAGTAGACAGGATATTAGGAATGTGTTTTTACTTGGTAAATAGCTTGAGTCTAGTTCTGACCAACCCATGGATGAGGAATATAACAAGTGGCTGGGGAATGGGATTTTTATTCTGTATTACAGTTGATTAATATTCCACCTTGTGTGAATATTTTACTTCCATTTATTAATGATTTATATATTTGATGTATTTTTTCATCCAGGTTTGTTTTCGAAAGAGATGTGGGGTCCATTCATACATCATTCTAGGAACATAAATATTCACATGCCACACCATTTTATGTAGGTTGTAATTTAGATTTCATGTTCTTTATTATATAGCATTCTTGTTTGTATGACATGATTCAGTGATTATATGCCTTATTTATTTTTATACCATTATTGGGTGATTTATATCATGATTTTCCTATTTTTACTACTTATAATAGCATTCCTAGTGATAATCATGATATATGGTTGATTAAATAAAACAACAACATCAACATAAATGGTGTTTTCCCACATATTTTGATGGTGGAATTATATTTAATCAACTAATTGTGTTATATTTGATCCATGAACCCTTGGTTTCATGGTATGAGACATTATCGGTCTTGATTAAATGGGTTAAAAACTAGAAATATATAAGGAGTATGTGTGCTTTATAAATTGGATAATTTTTACCCATATAATTGATCCAGCGTATATATATTTTCTATATATATACATTGGAAATAAAGTGTAGTGATCTGGTTATAATTAAATAGGAACTAATGGTCCAATTTATAAAGTGTATGGGCCCTTATTAATTGGATAATGGTGATCCATATAACTAGACCATTTTGTGAAATAAGAAACCATGAATCTCAATTTACAAATAAATGGTTAACGAGTTAACAAGCTTGGGACCTTAAATTGTAAGGAAATTAAATTTGTTTTTACAAATTTAAACCAGCACTTAGTGATGTCAATTAAATGACTAATATAAATATATTTTAAATTATAGATACTTGAATATATATTATTTTTTCATGATGTCCCATATGGATAAAATTATATAAATGCATAATTAGACTCAATTAGGTCAGTTTTTCCATGTTTCTTATCAGATAAAATGGACTCAACCCGTGTAGGTCGGTCTTGACATGATATGATTATGTGTTAAACCCATTAAAGGGTGTTTTAAAATCTAGAATGAATTAATGGGAACTTTTTAGGTCACCTTATACATTTTTATTCATTAGTACTTAACCTCATGGTGGTTTTTATATGATAAGTGGGATGGTTATTTAAAGTGCTTGAATCCAATTATAGGGTGGAATCTTACTTGACCAGCCCTATTAATTAATTAAAACCTTATTTTTAGATTTTAAGATTTATTATTATGATGTTCCAGTTATTTAAAATTCCAATTACAAACTTAAGAGTGTTTTCCTCTATATTTTGAAAATTGACATTTTCTTTAACTGAGATATTTGTGAAATTATTGAATTAAATGAATGGTTAAAAATAAAATTACTATATAATTTGCCTAATTATATGTAACACAAGCTGAATAATGTTCGTAGTACATTTATTTCAAAACAGGTATGTGATATTCCTTATACTAGCTATTTAAATGTTTATGAAATGAGAATACTTTAATATTCCTTAAAATTGAAAATGGTATAGTTTTTGTAACAGAACCCCTCATCTAATGGTCAGTTTTTTATGCTTTCTTAGGGAGAAAATGTAGATGTTTCTCATAGACCCAAGTTCACTTCCTCTTAGGTTTTTTTGGACCTAGAGTTTAGACGGTAAGTTCTATTTATATTTTTAGGTGTGGCAAAATTTAGGGTTGATCCCTTATTTTTGTCCAGTTCTAGCCGAGTTCATGGTTGATCCTTCTAACCATAAAGCATTGATGAATGTTTCCTTTATGTTTTTTGATGATAGGTGATGTTTGAGTGCCATTTTTTTAGTATGAATCTCATTAATGATGCAACAATCCCGTGTAAATTGGTGATTATTCGGTGTATTGATCCTTGTCAAAGGTATGAGATTCATGTAATTCCCTAGTTCAACAGGTTAGACATGTCTTGGGCATAACTGGCCACTTTTTAGGTCTTGTGACCTTTTTTTATTTTACTGGGCCATCACAAGCCTAGAATTTGTAGTGTTTGATATAATGTTTTTTTGTTGATTCAGCATGCATCGTTACATGTGGTGCCTATCAATTTAAAAGTGAGAAGTTTAATTGTTTGTTGTCTGAGTGACAATTTCATGTAATGCCTTAAACTGTATGGTTACCCAACCACTTGGATGAATATTTGTGGCTTCATTAAGGCTAGGTTTATGGGTCATCTCTAAATTAGAAGTGACATGATAATTTTAAGCTTGTTACGAGAAATTAACATTTGAGGTTGGAAATATGTAGTTGAGTTTCTCTAATGATTTGGGATAGATTTTTATAAATGATTGTATGTTTCGTTATAGCCAATCTAGATTAGTATTGGCTACTACACCATATTCAGATGTTTCACATGGACTTGACTCGGTGGGAGTATCACGTGTATGTCTAAATATGAATCTAACCTAGAATCATTATTATTAGATGGTTTTATTATTATTCTTGTGAACTTCTTACAAAAATCATTTTAACCACATCCATGATCTGGGTTTTGGGTGAAAGGAACATATGCTATCGGGTGTCTTCTATTCTCATTATTGATGTCTAGGATAATCCTAAGGTGGGGAGTTTCACATTGGTCATGAAAGTTGGGTCCTAATGAGTATAAGGGATATGGTTGTATATGGGATTTTGAAAATGGTTAGAACGGGTTGAAGGCCAATGATCTTGTTAAACATTTGAAATATTAAAATGATTTCATGAGGTAGGCAGTCGTCGATGATTAATGGCTTATGTATTCCAATTTACAAAGTTATCTTAAAGGGATGTCTCTATATATGAGACTGATGTGCGAGTTAGCATGGCCATTTTTTCATTTTTGATGAATGAACCATAGGAGCAAGATTCGGGTCTAAAATTGGGTGGTATGTATAACAACCCTCCTCTTTATTTCACACTTAAACTTGATTTATTACATAAACATTCATTTAATGAAACTCTTAGGATTGAGAGGTCTAGTCTCTTGGGAAATTAGGAACATTACATAATAACTTAGAACATAAAACCCAATATCTTTATTGAAAACTTCCTTTACATGACCACAACATTCCCTGGTACTTAGCATTGCATAGCATAACCTGAGGACATAAATGTGAAAAAGGTGATCAATAAAGCCTACTAATGGAGTAAAAAAGGCATAAAATAAATAATAAAGGACATGTTAGGAAATATTCATATCAATGGAGCATAAGAGAAACATGAACATAAAGGCATGATATAGCATGATTATCATAACATGGAAATGTGGCATCAACATTTAACATGATATTAGCATGAGAAAAGGCTCATTGAAAATGGGGCATGAGTACCCTCATTTCACTTGAATTAGCATGAGTAAACCATCATTTCACCTGAAATATCATGACACTGACCTTTACCCAATGCATTGGAGCACTATCAGGGTGCACCCTTCTTAATCATTTCATTTCATGT
Source organism: Viscum album (assembly GCA_963277665.1). Classification (NCBI taxonomy): domain Eukaryota; kingdom Viridiplantae; phylum Streptophyta; class Magnoliopsida; order Santalales; family Viscaceae; genus Viscum; species Viscum album. The sequence continues at coordinate 1,834,943,850 of OY728151.1, forward strand.
ATAAGTGTTTCACATTGATCATATAACATAGATTCATTAAACATCATCATTTATTCCATGATAAAGGAATATGGAATTCATACATGAAACTATATAATCAATTAGTAAATGTGAATAAAGGTGAATACCATTGATAGATAAATGGTCATGGTATTCACTATACAAGGACTTTGGCTTGGAAAATCGTGGTGCAACTTCGGCAGCATAACAGCATGACATAAGAACTCATAAAAATGTTTTATGAGAGATAAATGGGTATATCATCATATTTAAATGAAATTCATAGTAATTGGGTCAAATATAAACATTTCCCAACATATTTAATGTAATTTATATTCATAATACAAAAATAATTGGTTGAACGTGAATGGGGAGAGAGAAATTCCTTACAGAATTTCAGCATGGTAACGGGTGTACATGGGAGGAATTAATGAGAGATAAAGAGTTCTATCCTCATTAAAAGATAAGGAGGGTATTATGGGGAGGTTTGAAATCATACACCAACTTTTTTAATTGAAAATAACATGGCATAACAACATAATGAAATTTGAACAAAAATGAGAAAGGAAGAAATCCCTTACTTGGAAGTGAGATCCCAAAGTCTTAGGAGGGGTTTATTAGGATCTTGGGGAACCTTGGTATGATTCTATAGAGATGAGGGAAGGTTTTGTTTGACCTCAAAAGGCTTTTATTGAAGAGTAAGTGGGATTGTGTGTGGGTTTATATTGGAAAAGAGAGGGAATTCTTTATTATTTAGGTTTTGGACCATACACATTAAACTAATCAAAACCAAAAACCATCCCATGGTTTTTTCCCATGGTTTCTTCCAAAGGGGAGTGGAAAACATTATTTTATAAGTCCAATTTCCGAAATTCTTAAAATATTAGGATTTATTATGTGGAGGTGAGTCACACTCTCAAGGAAAACATTTTAAAAGTGAAAATATTTTATATGTCTTGGAGGGTCCACTAAGGTACCATAAAATTAATCAAACAAATCTAAAATAAAATTATTTTAAATTTATAAAATATATTGGCCTAAAAACCCATTTATTTTATTTTATTACATCACTATTGGGTCATTATGATGTCATAAAATACATTATATATTTAAATGGTATTTAATTTTTACCCAAAAATCTCATTGTCTCAAAAAATAATGAAAAATTCACCATTGGATAATTTCAACATCCTAATTCCAAAAAATAATATTCATTTTATCTAAATAATTTTCTAAATATGTGAATTTTTATTTTTAAAATACAAACTGACATTTATCAAAAATTCATAGGTTTTGATAAAAACAGCTTTCAAACCTCATTAAAAATTACAATTGAATTCATAAAAATTATACGATCATTTATATTTAATAAACAGTAATTTAATAATGATATTTTATTTAAATATTATTCAATTCAAAAATCCATTAATTCATAAAAATATATTTCTTAATGGAATATTAACTAAAAATACTATTTGTGCTTTAGAAACTATTTACAAAGTAACAAAAATAAAATAAATGTATATTCATTATTTTATAAAAAAATGCACATAATCATAGTGATAGGGTCTTGTTATATAACCCCTTAAAACACCCACATAACACCTTAAGATAAGGTGTTCTATGGGGATAGACTCTTAGGGTTTCTCGGATAACATCGCTTGAGTGGTAATCTCTATCAACTTCAACTTCTCCCATAGGCGGTTTCATTCGATATTAATGAGTGGAAGATCACATTGGGCTTGGTCAAGAGCAAATCCCAATGATGCTAACTCCTTTCCGAGCTCCAAGAAATGGGCCTCGTATGGAGAAATTATAATAGATGAGTTCATTTCTTCCTTTGTCTGAGTAAATTGGATTTGGTAAATACCTATATCTATACTAATCATGTGATCAATGTTCAACGGCTATATTGGCAATGGTAACAATTCTTAATGGTATTTTCAAATCCAAAAACATAAAACCAAGGAAGTTAATTTGTTTTATATTATCATTATACATAATAAGATATTTAATTATATCAAGAGGAATTTTCATTAACAAAAGTTTTGGTCGTTATAGTATGGGAGTGTACACCCCCTGTGTAATGAAAGATATGTACACACCAACTATGTGGCATACCATTTGGTTAACTAGTTGGTCTGTGGATATATATTAGGTGAGGATCAATGGTTTCTCTTGATTATTTTGGGCATTGTGACCTAGATATTGAGTGAGTTAAAGGTGGTGTTGTGGTGAGAGCTATCCTAAAATCAAATTAGGGACTAAGAGTCAGTTGATTCATGTTGTAACATGGGTACTCATGGACTAGTGCTACATAAGGCCATAATATATTGTTTTAAATGTGACCATGGATTAGGAAGAGAACTCATACCTTTAGTGACATCTTAGTTTACTCATGGTTAATGATGATCATGACCCCTATCTTGACATTATCCAAGGCTCGTTGATAGAGATTCAGTTATAAGCTGAGCTAAAGCTAGTTAAATGCCTTCCTGTTTAGAGGATGGACTCTCTGGGTGTAAACTCAAGGGGAGGATTAAAATAATCCTTATGGGAAGAATACCACCATAGGTGGTTGACTAATAACACTCTTGGGATAAGGGTCATGGAAATACTGAACTATTTATTAAATGATCTTCCTATAACTTTTATTCTATTTCATAGAGGAACCAATGATGGATTGGTTAAGAGGAACCACTGGAAGTTGGGTATAGGATTCGGTGAGTGTGCTCGATGTGATATCGAGATGCCTCCACTTAAAGGTGTTGGGATCTATCATTTGAGATGAACAATCTACCTAAGTTGAGTGGGTTTGAGAATATTCAACCAGAGGTGGTTTTAATAGGGATTTTTTAAAAGGAGTTTTGTAATCATTGTGTAACTAATTCATGCACGTCGGGGGTTTAGGTGGGTACTATGGAAAGGGGCATCTATGATTTTCCAAAAAATTCAAAGGGACAATTTTTCAATGCTTGTTTGGGTTGACATTTGAGATTAAAGTGATGGAATAGGTAAGTTTCATCACCCATGATCGAGTGTTTATTTCTAGGAAACATACAAGGAGTGTCATTAGAATGCTACATATGTGAGTTGGTAGGCAATTTTAGTAGTTCAAATGTTGTAACATAGAATTATCTATTTTGAGGTTATGTACTAAGGTGGGGAACACCTTATTCCACTTAACAAAAATAAGATGGCGTGATCATGTATTAGGTTAGATAAACTCATTATGATTCATATTTATGTATCGGTTCTGGATATAAGAATAGGATTGAGTTTTTGTGGTTCTTGTATCATATGTTCAAGGTGGATCTTAGAGGTGCATTGGCCATTCCAAAACTCAACATAAAAATTTCAGTTGATGTTCTTAGATCAAGTAGGTTGAGTGTTGTTTCTTCATTTACATAATTATTCTCGAATATGATAAGTTATAATGAGGGGAGACTGTAAGGTTTTGGATTTTTGAACAAGTAAGAGTTCTAGAATGTTTGTGGAATTTTATCTTAGTGGGTGAGATGAATCTTGTTTTGATATTTAAATTGTAATTCTGAGCATTTGAACATGTGAGAGTTATTTTTTTTATTTTTAAGTCTTAAGAGGCGTCTTTGGATTTTAGTTGAGTTTTGGAATCATTGGAAGCCAAAAGAACTGGTTTTTAGAGGAAATGGATGGTGGTGCATGGTTAGTATAACCATGAAGGGAAACCATGTGGCCCCATTTCTTAAGGGGGAAGTTTGTTAATCTATTTAACCCTCTAGGGATAGTTGTGAACCTTGTTATAGAAGTTCGGAGGATACCCACATGGTTTGTTCATGGTTTTGTAAAATTATGTTCCTATCCTTCACGCTTAGTGCCACTTTACCAATACTGATGAACAGTTTAGGTGCATGGTTTACCTAACCATGTGAAATAACTATATAGGGTATGGATTTTAAGCTATAGAGGCCACATTTTAGTTCATGGTTATGAAAATTTTGCAGTCAAACTGTTCATCTCATTAATGAGATGGGAAATTACCTTTTTCCCATTCAGCTTGTTTCTCTCTTCCCTTTCTCTTATTTCTTCATCATATGAACTAGGGGAGCTACATGGGAGCTCTCCTCCTCCCATATTATCTCATAGTTTTTGATTTAGGATCTTTATATGATCTATGTTTTTCTCACCATTGGTTGTGTTGTAACTATATTGCTAATCTCTTGAATCCTCATGCTTCTCTTCTTCGTTTATGTTTCCTCATGGAATGTTAAACCTATATAAGCTATTTTTCCCTATTTTTATGTATATCGAAGATTCCTTTTTTTTCATCCATTCCAACTCAAATCAATGGTTGATAATGGATGAGTGTACCATCCTAAGCATGAGGTATGTGGTCTAGTTTCCTTTTAATTAATGTCATGTTGTTTATATCATATCTTTGTTGTGTAGTGTGCTACAATTTTTTGGGTTTCGCTTCTAAATTATTACATTCCTTGAATTAAATGGTTAGACCATTCCTTGACTACCTTAGACATAATTTTATGGATGGTGGTGATAAACTCAACTAGAATCACCCCATTAGGGTGATTTTAACATGTTTTCCCTGATATTTAAATTGTCTTTCTCAAGTTGAGCCACACCTTTTTGGGTGTACTATTTGTTTCTTTTCATTAAATGATTGGATTTCCAATATCACCTTTTATGTTTAGTTTTCATTATGATTTATAAATGAGTTAGTTGTATTGAATCAAGTGGATTGTTTATTGAATTATCATGTTTTATAATAAAACACCACAATTTAGGTACATTATCTTTCAATCTAAAAAGTAGGGGATGGATGTGTTATATTTGTCTTGGTTTTCCTTTTTGAAATTAAAGTGATATAGGGGAATGTCTCTCTCATAGTAATCATGATTTTGTTATATAATATTATGGACATGGAATTATTTATTTATAATTTTATTATAATAGTGGCATGAATAATGCATGAACTGGTGATAAATGAACTATATTAAATGGATCCAATGCGCCTTGAGCGATGCTAGTTTCCTTTTTACAGAATGTCGCGCTAAGGGATCATACGGAAAAAGGATTACCTATATTTATTATGACTTAGGGACATCAATTTGGGTTGTTTTCCATGGAATTTCACACCTCCTTGGTCGAATATGGTTGGCATGATGTCCACGTCACTTGGGTTTTTGGGCATCATGTTCCATGCCCCCTCAAGTAAGAGGTTGGGTATGGCCCACCTCACTACTGACAATGATACATGGCATGGTGGCCTATATTCATGATGTGATTTGGGTATGGCATGTCTTTCCATATTTATGGTACTTGGAATGGTGTCCAATATTGAATATGATTCCCAGGGATGGTCCTTCTCCCCATTTACACATGATATTCAAGCATGAGGACCCTGAATCAGTATTATGAAACTATATTTATTATTATTATTAGGATTATGCATGGATGATTGAGTTAGGCCCTAAGTCTAGGATAATAATACATATCCATAGATATAGTTATAAGAATCACTATGCCTATAGTTCATATATATATATATATATATATACCTATATAAATATATCTATCTACCTAGAGTGATTGTCGTTATAGGCCAAAATAGGTATAGTATACCATGTGTCATTGAGGAACCTAATCTAGATAGGTTTATAATTATTATTACATTACTGATTTACTTTTAATTTATGTGAACACTACTTTATTATATATTCATGGACTGTATTATGAATTATACACCATTGGTGGAGGCCTACTGAATATATCTCACACCCTGTTTGGGACTCCATTGCACTATGGTACCCGAACAGATCTCATATTTTTAGGATCAAGTTCCTAGTATATACTTTCTTATTATTATCCTTTGGGCTAAGACAGAGTGTTGGAGAATAATATCGAGTCAGTGCTTCTGATTCTATTGGATATAGTCATTTTTTATTTTATTTTTTTATTTCCTTTTTTATCCTTATTATGTGTTGTACACCTACAGTATGTTTATTTATACATTACAACATCTCCATGCATGACTCGTTCATTCTTTTACTATCACCTATCATTTTATTTACATTTTTTTCATTTACCTACTACAAATTTTATTTTATTTATAAGAATCAATTGTAATAGTTTCGCTAATGTATCTCCTTAACACCCTCACTGCTAGTCAGCAACCTCTGGCATATGGGGATGTGTGCTTGAGTCCTAGTGGCCAACCAGTTCAGGGAACCATTTAAGTGACGTCTTAGTCGGGATGCTACGTATTCAATTTTCTATGTCTCAAAAATATTGGTAAAAGTTCCTAGGGAAATGTATTTAAGGAACTATAAGATATTTTACATGTGTGAAATAAGGACATAAAAGAACTAATTGCAGAGGAAGATGAATAGTTTGTTGACTTGATGATGTTAAATAAATTTCATACTAAGGTACCACTAGTAACTAAATGTCTTAAATGTGTTTCACTTTGATATTATCCAATTAATTTCCAAAATCGATGGGATAAAAAATTTGATGAGCATTTGCAACCTCCTAGGTAATGGGAATAAGGAAAGGCTTATGTTATGACAACCACTAAAGTGGATCATGATAATTATTGTACACTTATCCTTCACTCTACATTTGTGGATATCTTTATGAATTTTTATCATAGGAACTCCAGTATATCTTTTAAGTTTTATTATAGAATTAAAATACCACCCCGATGATTTTGTATTAAATTATAACAGAAAACTTCAGGTTTTATGATTATTATAAGATCATAAAAACACCACCCCATTCTCCATACATTTTAATGGCCATGGTGGGTTATTTTGGGTATTTAATTATGATATGACCCCTTAATTGACATTTAAAACATAAAATATATTGATTCTTCATTTCATTAACCACAAAAGTAGTTTTCTTATGTGGAAATATTTCCATTTCACTTTTATGACCAACCACCTATTTGGATTTTATGATTATCCCATATCCTTACCTGAATTTATCTATGGAGTGAATAGGGAAGTGAGTTTATTCATGTTTCACTTATTTCATATTTGTTCCTAGATCATAGTGGAATGGTTGATCATATCTTACATCACTACATGGTGGTATATCTCTCCTTCATCAGAAAATCTCCAAGTTGAATCCTAGTAAAAACTGTGTAATAGGTACCTCTAATTCCTATAAATTTTTGCTTAAATCATGTCAATTTGAATCTCTTTTTACAAATATTCAACCTAATTACTCACTTAGTTTAGTCATAGAAGATTTTTTTGGAGATATCTAAGGTATTTTTAGGGAATAAATCACTTACTCTTGGTAAACTTCATGTCCACTCATGTATGGATTGGGAATCCTCTATATCGGGCTCTACCATGAACCAACCTATGCCACCCTAGAACCAGACACCCAAGTCAGCCTGTGGAAAGGCCCAAATGGTATTCCTGATCCAGAATGGCTATAAAATAGTTCTTATGCATCAATAATCATTTTTTAGGAATTGATTTCTCAATATAATAACCAAATTTTCTAAACCAAGAACTTGGAATGACCTTTCCCTGTCTTGGAAAGTCATACTATCAATGGAATAAACTAGAGAAAGAATATATCAACATGAAGTAACAAATATCCAAATCACATAGAAACAATATATTATATAAATATATACCCCAAATAATAGTAAACAAATATACAAGTATAAAAGGGGTGTGAGGGGAGGCCAATGAGGCTTTACAATAAACATCCTTAAACAAAAAATAAGAAAAATCATCCACCTATATCCATACGACATGAGGATCAACTCAACATCATGCAACCACCTCCAATATGGTCTCCAAAAATAATAATACCCACTTCCTCCATGTGGAAACTTTTCATTACCTAAATATGAAAAAAAAGGTATATAAATTCACTGATTATAAGTACCTAGGGTGTGATATATATTAGCCTAGTGGCATCACACCAATTTTTTCATAAGAATATTTTGTTAGATAAATCCATGCTTGATTGATTAAAAATTAAGTATATGAATCGTGGTTTTTTAACAATTTATTGATAAGGAAACCAAAAACATTGTTTTAATAAATTAATGAAAAATAAAAATCCACGCAAACAAACATCCTTAAACATGTTCAATGGGAGATCCTCAAGTCATATTATGGTCATGGGAACCTAGAACCATCATACCAACTTGTGATCTAATGGTCAATATTATTTTATCTGTAAACCTATTGGGAGAATATGCCTTGGAATAACATCATGGTATCACCTATCCCATGATACCACATCCAACCAACTACTAAGGAGTGATTGTCTTGGATTAGTGTCGTGGCCATTCCCTTCCATGACACCAAAACCTATTATTCAAGTTTAATGTGTCCAGTTAGTGTGGTGTTGTACAAAGTGATACTTATTTCTAGTCATCTCCCTTATATTTTTGGGTTCCTATGTGATAATAACCCTTTTTAAAATGAAACATTTCATTATAAAATTCATTTTCAATTCAAATGATCCTTTTAAAATAACACCATATGAATCCCAAATTTCCTTAAATAAACCATGATTTTGAAAAAAAATCCATCCAATTCCAAAATTGGGCATTAATAAAGAATTTATATCACATATAATACCCTTAAAAGAATTGAAGAACTTGTAAAAAATTATATATTATCTTTAAAAACAATAAATCACTCAAGGTTTATATAAAAAATATCATATTACAAGAATCCATACCTAAATTGATTGGGATCACTTGTGGTCAGGTGGAATCCACTAGAAAAGGAGAGAAAACCCCTTAAGTATGTAAAGAAAACCCCTAAAATTTGTCTAAGACAAACCCTTATCCTCTTTAGCCTTAGGGTAGAATGAAATCAAAAGATAAGGGAGGAATGTACCAAGTTGGATTTAGATGATCACTTACCTAGGTGACCCCTTGAAATTACTAGGTGAAAACCACTAAAATAACACTAAGGGTGAGGGGGGAAGGCAGCTCATGTGTAGGGGATAATATGGGGTAAAATTAAAGTGATAGAGGATGGTTAGAGGTTTTATTTCATAGAAGGGAGTAATGTACATTCCATTTATTCTAAAATCATTATGGGCCACATGATTTTACAAAAAATATTTTAACTGTTAAGGTGGAACTGGACACACATGGGTAGTCATATGGTTTGGCAACATTATTATAAAAATTTTGTGATAATAGCAGAAATTGGCTCTAATAAAAATTAGAGGATTTTTTATGGTTTCCCCCTTTGGTAGTACTAACCATGCTCCATAACTGCACCCACATTTTATTGATATTATCAAAATAAAAAAATATGGAAATTAAGTATAATAATAAAAATAATGAAATTTATGAAATTGTACCATAAAATAACTCTGTGTGTGTGAAAACTCCCCACAATATATCACATTCATCCCCTAGAAATTCTCTCATACTTCCCTAATGAGTAAAATACTATATAAAATGTGAAAAAAAACATGCATTCCCAATTATGAACATAAGGTGGATGATGTATCCACTATAATAAGGATCCCCTTATATTACCAAAATCTCAATTACAAGAACTTCATCCCATAAGATCAAAACAAATAACCATAAAATTCTTTAAAAATATAATCATGGGAAGCCCAATGAAATATCCAATATTTTTAGTAATTTTTAATTGAATTTATATGTTTAAATCCAACCAATTTATTTTTTTATGGGAAACTAGTACATATTAGGATTAAAACTATAATTTGGGTTCAATTGAGAAAATAAATTAATTATGGATTTTAAAGTGTTTTAATTTTATTTAATAATAATTAGTAAATGAATATTTTTTATGTGATTATTGAACAAAAAAATTAATTAGAGCATGAAATTGGAAATTTCAAGGAAATTATAATTTTTTCCTTTAAATATCACTTTATTTTTTTATTATAAAATTTTATATTTTCCAGATTTTACTTTTAAATTTTTTACATTGAAGAACATTAATTTTATCACAAATTTTCTTCGTTATAACAGGATCAAAATTCAAAGATGGTATAGATTCTTTAATCATGACCTTAATTAAATTACTAGGCCATAAATTTTCCATTAAATCATGGTGTGTGCTGAAATTTTTACACAAGATAAGAAGAATAAAAAATAAATATTTAACTAAACTTTATAAATATTTGATTCTGGCATCTGAATGTTGAACCATGTGGCACAAAAATAGTTATTACTATTGACTTGATATTAAAAATCTTACTAGTTATAGTCATTGACCTGAATCCACCCCTTCCATATATAATTAGGTAATAGTGTTAGGAAGTGAGGGTATTAGCCAATAAACAGATAAATAATGTTATATTTCAACTTTAGTTTTATTTTATTTTTTTTCTTTTCATTCAATAATTTACATGTTGTATATTTTCAAAAAATTATCTCATTTCTATCATTCTCTCTCTCATTTGTCCCACTTCTCATTGTGATCTACTATCCTCGTGATCATTAGTAGCTATCTTAATAAATATAACGGGGGATGAATCAGATTTTAACCCATATCCCTTCAAATTCAAGTTTATTATTTCATGTTTTCTAAGATTTAGGATGAGGGGGATTTTTTGAGGGACCTTTTGTGCCACCCAAGGATTATAATTATTTTATACACTTCTCTACCTAATTTGAGGAGGTTAGTCTGTATTTAACATGATTAGTTATCTGTATAATCAAACCCATAATAAAAATGGTTTTTTCATTTGATTTATTTTGTTCATTAAGTATATATAAAATTAATAAAAATACAATGAATTTTTACACTGAGTGATTCTCTCAAAAGAATATCCTTTTTATCTAACCTGGATTCATTTTGTTTGGATTATATATCTAGTTTTATTTATTCATTCATTAAACAAAAAAACAAAAAAAATTGCATTGAAAGATATAAATAACAACAAAAAAATATAAAAATTTAATTATGAATAGAGAGTGTTTGAATTGAAATAACTCCTCAATTAAGACAACCCTAGTTGACCACAATGTTGTATTTGGAAAACAAATAGTAGATTTTTCACCACACCAAAATAAGTATGTCAAAACATTTCACCATTTTTAGGGATCCATTTGGCCTTTTTATCACTATTCTTATTTCATATTTTTTAAATAATTTTTATTTTCTTAATAAAAAACTAAAAAAATTCATGATATATTTGAATTATAAATATTGTGCATGGACCGACTACCCCCAGGGGAAACCATGACAATAAGAACTTTTTGTAGAAGGATTCTAGTTGCATGATATTAAAGAAGGAATTAAAGTGATTTGGATAAAAATAAAATGCTTTACTGAATATTTTTTTGCATCTCTATAGAAATAGCTAAAGAAACATAAACCTGAACCAATGGAATAAATGATTTCCCCACCTATATTTTATGTAAATGAACTAGAGGAGGGTGATAATGAGTTACCTATTTAATTTTATCATCATACCACACTTATCTATAGCTAGAGGAGATCCCTAAAGAATACCTTCCTAATGAAGTACACATGGGTGATCAACATTTGTGAAGGAATATTAGATCCATTTTTAGAAAGAAACTTATAATAGGATCATACCATCTTTGAAAAAGATAAACTAGCACCCTATACCTCTATATATCCATAGAATAAGAAACCAACCATGTAGTGTTGTTTTAAGAATTGATGGAGGCTCCTAACTACCTTCCTTAATCCACTGCAACCCTACTATAAGAGGCCTTATGTAATGAATAATTGGAATCTGAATCAACTTAGGGATTCAACATTTTCTCAAAATTAATTTCTATTAATTTTATTGAAACTAAATTGACCATTAAGTCGCTTTTTTTAGATTTTTAAAATTCAAAAAACTCATGTTTTTTATTGCAGGATAAAGAAGAAAATTTCAAAACTACTACTAATGGTTTATGTATATCTTCACTATGATGGGATGTAAATCCAAAAGAGAAATGTGAAACACCCTCATAACCTCCTCTTGCATTATGATAGAAACCACCGATCATCCCAAAAAACGGATGAAATGTTACCCTCCTTCATAAAATTCATCTAGTGGATCTTCTAAAGATATCTAGTCACTGAGAACCCCACAGTTGATTTCTTTCAACTGAGCCTCTCTCACAATCTAGAGAAGTAGAGGAGTAAAACCCATTAAATGAAGATAATTTGTGCCTCTCTACCCTACTAGAGTCATCTATAATGAATCCAACTTCTTAGAAACCTCCTCCACTATGAATTAATGGGAAATTTAGATAAGGGAATCAACCACCATGTTTTCCTTACATGGAGTATACACTATCTCAAAGTCATAGTCCTATAGGTACTCTAACCATAACCTCTTCCTTAGGTTCATATCTCTCTATGTGAATATATAACTATGACTCTAATGGTATGAGTAAACCAAAAAGTGCTCTCCTAGAAGATAGTGCCACCAAATCTTCATAGTGAAGACTACCACTTCCATCCCTGTGTTTTCAGTCATGTAGTTCATCTCGTGGGGTTACAACTACCTTGATCCATATGTGATCACTTCATACCTATTCATCATCATGCAGTCAAGCCTATCTCTAGAGGCATCACAATTCACTGCGTACTCTACTCCCTCCTATAGTAGTCTCAAGAAAGGATCACTAGTCAACCTCAGCCTCAACTCCTCAAAGGATCTCTAACACATAACATTCCATGTAAATGTATAAATTTTCTACATCAGAGTGGTAAAATGGGGAAAAATCATGGAAAATTATTCCACAAACCACAAGTAGTTCCCTACCAAAATGGAAAACTTTTCACCTCTAACACACTCTTGGGTGGGTCCCAAGAAAGAACTACATCAATCATAAATAGGAAAATGGATAATCCATGATTATAAATAACATGGTCTAGAAATTGAAACTCACTGATCCATAACCATAACTTTAAGATATTACCATAAAGTTGGTGCTCCAGGAGAAAGTCTAAAACTATCCTCAACTACTCTGCATTCTCATCCATTAACATAGAGTAGATGATTATGTCATCAAGGATGAAAAAAACAATCCAATCATGGCTGGAAGATCTAGTTCATAAAACCCATAAACACAATAGGGGAATTAATCACACAAAAAGGAATCACCAAGAAATCATAGTATCTGTAGAGACATTGGAATTCCATATTTAGAATATAAGCCTCTTTAACACACAACTGGTGGTATCCGAATGTGAGATTGATCTTTAAGAACCAACTCATACCTCAAAATTTATTAAAGAGGTCATCAATAATCTGTAAGGGGTACTTATTCTTTATTTCTTCCTAGTTCATGTGAATATAATTAATAAAAATACAAAAGCTCATGTCAACATTTTTCACAAACAAAACTTGAGCTACCTAGGGGGACACACTATGTTGGATAATAACATTCTCCCAAAGGTCCTCTAATAACAAACTCCCAGATTGTTGCTTGGTAGGGGCCGTCTAATATGTCATAGAAGATATCAGTTTGGTATTAGGGTTCAATTCGATGCAGGAGTCCATCGCCCACCTTGAAGGTAGTCCATAAAAATCCTCATGGAATACACACATAAATTCCTTCACTGAAAATGGAGTCCAGATGCATGAAGAGTCTTATACACAAAGGACTAAACTCACTCCATGATGGGTGATGGGATGTAGCCTCCAACATGCAAGTCCTACTCATTCCTCCATGATATCTCTCTCACCCAAAAATAAGAATCTTTCCCATCTTTCTAAAGGCATCTGGCTTGTCTACAATGATAGTCAATATGGGATTGAACCATGGACAACACATCTATACCCAAATTGAATTCATACAGTTTTATCTTGACCACTAAGAGGTCCCATGTTAGACTCCATCTACCAATCAATAACATTCACTACCCATAGATATGTGATATTGAATAATTGATTCATGTTGGAACCTCTAACCATAGTTAATGGGATATGGTATCAACTTGAAGATCCAACTATCAAATTAAGAATAAGGAGATGAAGGAATGACTCAAATTTGAATATATTAATAATAATACTAGTGTAAAATAAATATATATTATACCTCATATCATCTCATGTGTTGCTTGTTCGTAGCCCTCTGTGGCCTACAACTGCCCATTCCCCTGACCGCTAGCTCCCTGAGTCTGATATGGTCCACATAGTTTTGGTGGTTGTAGGAGTTCATAATGTCTTCTTCTGCAAAATACTCCTATCTCCAGAGCTAATCCTTCTCCTCTACAAACACTTCCTCCTAGAGGGATATTCAGGTCATTTCTATGAGATCCCTGATCATGGAACTGCCTCTGTCATGAAGTTCCATCCACTATATGTCAGTACTACAAAATGTGATAGTCAGGTAAACATGATCCAAGTGATCATGCCCATATCAAGCATAGCATCACACCTCCATGGGATTATTGGATCCTCTATGTGATCCCTGAGCTACAAACCCACATGTGTGAGTCTAATAATGTCTCTTTTGCTGAGATCTCAATGACTAACACCCACAGCCTATTACCGACAACTCAACCACATGCTTCCCACTACCGGCTCTAACTACCTGGTGCCCCTTTTCAAGGAAACTCTCATTCACCAGATCCCTCTAAAGAACTCCATCATAAGAGGGTAGGCATAATGAATCCATACTATCTTGAATGTCTCTATAGAGACCATTCTCAAACTTCCTCTCACGAAAGAAGTCATATTGAGACACATTGAGAGAGTAATATGTAAGTTTATATAACATCACAACATACTTAGTTACTATCAAAATACCCTTCTACATATCTATAATCTTATGAATATGATTTATCACAAGAAAAAGTGGTATTACTCCCCCAGAAATAGATATTAGAAGTTAGACCATGAGAGTGCTGACTAATCATGTGTATGTGTGACTAGAATCCACTAGTTTCCTATTGTTCTATGGAAAAAGACTGGATTACAGAGTATCCATTTGATCATTTTGAGTTTTCATGAGACTAAAGACTCAAATCACCAACTCAATACAATCCCCTATTTCCTAGGGATTTGTCTTGCTGTAAAACTTCACTGGTCTCTAACACTGGAACTCACATAGTAAGTTTAGCCTACACACATACTCAGCATGAACTACTAGAACTAACTACATATAGAAACATAGGAGAAGTTCTACCTACCCACCTCGAGGAAGAAAATCATAGGATATCCACTAAACAGATTCCTTATCACTCATCACATCATCATCATTATTCTAAGTTGGTAACCTAGATGGCATTCCTCATAGATTCATCCTAAAATTAATTAAGATGTACCATGGTCAAATGAAAAATATATATATATATATATGGGGATATATCTTAGTAATTATAGTCAATGGATTAGATCGTATATGATGTATTTATCAATGCTCCTTACAATGAAGCACATGAGCCTCAGCCCAGTTGGTGAGGACTCATTAGGTGCAGCCAAGAGACCCGAGACCATGTCCATGTGGAGGCATATTTTCTGGTACTATAGTAGTACTGTAGCAGGAACTGTTCGGTACTATAGCAGCTGAAACTATTCATCTATCTGGGCCTTTGGGCTACTAGTTTGGTCCTCGGGTCTTGCAAGACTTTCGGTCCACCCAAGGCCTTCAGGCCAGTTGATTCTCAAGGCCTTCGGGCCACCTTAAGGCCTTAGAGAAACCCCAAGACCTTCAGGCCACATGGATGTAGGCCCCAAAAACACTACAAAAAAGGAGCCTCCTAAGAAGAGGATTCAGAGCAGGTGCACTCACCAGAGCAGAGCCAAATGGATTGTCAGAATGAGAGGGTATGGCTATGCCATCGGCACTAGCCTATGCTTGCATAGGAAGCCTAGCCAGATGGTCATGCAAAGGTGGAGAGCTATTATCGGGACGCAAATGCTGGGGAGGGGCAGTTCCCTGTAGATAGTCTTGTTGAATTCACTAAGACCTTCGGGTCATGTAATCTCCTAAGCCTACGGGCCATGTAATATCTGAGCCTACAGGGCCTTGTAAGGGTTCCCCCTCATCCCTTGAAAGGGGGTTATCAAAAATCACTGAAAAATAAGGCCTTCAGGCCATTCAGGCCTTACAATGAATTTCACTAAATGATTAGTCAAAAAGCAGGTAGTTAGAGTCCTAGTGTATGGTTACATAAATTTCTACCCAAACACTAGGCTCCCTTGCCTAAAATATGCACTTAAGACACTCTAAATCTATTTTCCTACATTCCCAACCAAACCTCATAAGGGTTCAAACTCCAAAAACTATACTGAGTTTGAACTACCTCTAATACCACTCTTTTACAACCCAGCCCATCGGGGTACATCTGGTTGGCAGAAGGTTGGTTTTCCAAACCCCAATCCCACATCTATAGGCTAGTGGATGGTTACAAGAACTAAGAAGGAATAACTGAAATGGGGAGCCTTTCCTGATGTCTATGTACTTATTCACCTAACAATATCTATGAATAAGTGCAGAGGAATAATTATAAATGATAGTAACATCTATATTAAAAATCATGCATGTAATAACCACTAGGGAAAATAAATGATCATGATATAAAAATCTAAAAATTAAAGGGGGAACATACATTCCAAACCAAAAAAGAATACACAACCTAATAAGTACTAGAATAAAGTAAAGTTGGGAGATCCTAGCTTCTAATCTCAAAGCTTAACCATTGTATGTGGTCAATGCACCTAGGTAACACTGTGCTCCACCATAATCACAAACAATCTATCCATAATCTACATAAGACACAAAATGTGTAGAAAAATTCAATTCAAGGCTGAATATATACATACCCAGCTGGACATCCTAAAACTGAAAGGGATCAGTAAAGAGATAAAACAATTTTCATCTCAACACAAAATAAAAAGGAAATAAAAATACATTAGATACACATATATGAGCTCATAAAGAAACACAAATGAGAGAGAAAACGGATCTCCATCTCATAGTCTAGCCAAAGTTTATGAGTAATCCTACATCCACAAAATTTTAAAATTGGTGCCTAGAATCAAATGCAACCTCACAAGAATATGAGTGGAGGGGACCGCACATCACAACTGCACACCCCAACTAAGGGATCATAGATCTATTGTGGAGGAACCACACCCCACTAAATCATGAATATGAAGGATTATCACTCCATAGATAGGGAACTTGTTCCCAATGCTAAGGGGAGTACTTACCCTTCCTATATAAATAATTGGGGAACCCATTACATGGTGTCTCATGGGGAGTAATAACCGCAATATCTCTTTAATAGCCTAAGGAACCCATTCCCTAGTGTGACAGGGGGGTACTGACCCTATAATTTTAATGGTTTCATGGGGAACCTAAGCCCTAGTGTAACATGGGAGTACTGAAAAGAGAATCTCAATGATAGAATGGAGAAACCACACCTCGATGCCAGAGGAGAGTTTAATCCCAAAATCTATTTGATGATCCCACCTAATAACTTCCATATTCAAGCATCACCTGAATAAAATTCATGATTAGAACATCATTCATGATATTCAAAAGGTGCTATAAAGGATACCATCACATTTTTTAAGGAAAACACTTAGAATAGGATACTCACTAGCCAAAATTAGAGTTATATCGATGGGGATATGATAGGTTGAAGGTTAAATACTAACTATACTATGTGTAGGGGGTCCACACGTCATATATCCCTACTTCACTGTCTGGTCATGTTCTCCCTAAATATGGATCATAATTTCATGTCCCTATACATGGAATGTCCTCTGGGATACATTCCATATATGACTAACTATGTTTTTGGTCGTTCATCTCAACTCATGCCTTTTTATTCTTACATGTTTCTATATAACCTAGTACACAGTGTTTCTATCAACATGGGGCCCTAGGAATGTCCTGGCCAACACCCAACTTGGCCACCTAAGGAGGCCCACACAACATGTAGTCCATCTACATGACATGTGATATTTAACTTAGTTGAAAACCCAAACTATTTTGGAAAAGTATATACACTTAATATGTTCATTTGAACTACACAGTGTGTACTTAATTTTTCCCAGAAACTCCATAAAATTCACATTGAATCTCAATCCAACATATCCACCTATAATTCATCCCAAATACAACCTGATACTAGTGGTATCTGATTTTATCCATTGATTTCATCCCTCTGATGGCTGAAAATTGGAATCCATCCACCCGTTTGATTATCATAGCATTTCCAATGAATGACCTACTACCTTTTATCAATGCTCTGGATCCTAGATCCACATAGGTCTCACCCGCATCACACAACCTATCTTGATCTATACATAAATCATCATCCTGGTCATAATTCTCTATACCATCATGAATCTAGTAGTTCAATCATGCTTGAACCTTCCCTTGCAATGTTGAACCGTGAACCCATAAGTCAAAGGTAAAGAATAAACAGGATGAAGTAGTCCTTCATTTACAAAGCATTCCTATTGAATGACTTAATAAGGGGGATTTACAATGGAGATATCATGCCATATCAAATATAAATTTATTCAACTAAATTAAATTTATCGAACAGGATCATGCGAATATCAAAAGATCATAGATTAAATAATGGAATAAAAAAACCATCCTCAAACTATTAATCAAGGGGGAAACCGCAATTGATGTTCCCTAATATAATTATGGATTGACCATTAGTGAAGAGAACATTATCCAGTGATGTGGGGTTCCTGCTGCAATCACTACCTATTTTTCCACCATGATTTGATCTTTCACTATCCTCTAATGTGATCCTCTAAAAAATGATGAATCTCTTCCTCTGAGAGCTCCCAAGGTTATATGGCCAACCCTAGTGAAATGTTATAATAGAATTTAAATAGATGAAATTAGTTATGTTGGTAATTTAATAATAAAATAAATTATTTCATTAATTTATTTCATTTAAATGCACCACCAACGATAGCATCAACCAGATGTATGACACTGACTAACATTAGGTAGTGCCTAAGGTAAACCCTATATCTTAAAATCAAATGTGGTCTTAGATTTCTGATATGAGGATCCTTCCAAGATTTATTACATCAATCCTGAATAAATACATTCATTCCATAACAATATATTTAATATTTTAATAATATCCATTCTTGGATCATCAGGCCTCGGAATCTCACGCCACCTCAACGCTTGGCTCTAAAAATATTTATGAAAATATTTCAAAGTCTTATAAGGAAAAAATGGGTCAAAAACATTAAATAACCAATAAAATAATAATAATGACTTAATTATCATTTTTATACATTATATGAACTTTTATAACCATCCATGAAATGTGCACATGAATAAAAAATCACATCACTTTATGGATGTGGTAATCCACACTTACAGACGAACGGTGTTATCATTTTACAAAATATGGAAGGATGAGAAAATAAATTATAATTATATTTACATAATGATAATTAAGTCATGAATATTTTATATATATATATATATATATTAAATCTATCATTATAAATATATCTCATAGGTGGTGATGGAAGACAAAACACATCACTTTGGGGAGGTGGAAGTCCACACATATGCACAAAAAATGTTTTTGTTCCCCATTTGATATAAATTGAGTTGAAAACGGGTGGAACCATATCCATAATAACAATTTAGTATAGATTATATTCTAATTTTATGATATTATCATTTTAATGAGTTATAAGAAAATGTAAAATTAAAACACACAATTGATAGTTATACCAATTTTTAGGAAAACATCCTTTAACATGCACCTTATTCTATATTGGTTTGGGTTTTGATGATACCAGTGCCACTTAGTCATGGATTGAAAGGTTGAGAATGTATTGGTGTGGATATTATATGATATAGAGTACTAAAAATCTATGATGAATAGAGGATATTATGTTCCCTATTATATGTGACGGGATGGGAAATCTTGTAATTTTTCAAAACATTAATATATTATAAAGTGAAATTTAGAGAAATGTGGTTAGAAATTAGATTAATTTTGGGATTTTATCCTTCCAAAGTGGAGCCTCTGAGTGGTGGGGTCTTTCTCTCACATGGGCCTAGGGTTTCTTCAGTGGAGTTGCATCCTACCCTCCTCTAGAATAGCGGATCGGTGTCAACTTCTCGAGTCAGCATGGATCAGCCTCATCTCCAACATGGATCCTGGCCTCATCTCCAAGAAGTCTAAACATTATCTCTGTATTCTTTGGGATCTCGGCCCGATCTAGCTATGACCGGGTGATGGATCTGTTTTGGCTTCCATTTGCACTTCCGTTGTGGTGTGGCATCCGCTCTAGTGTTCTTGGAGGGGGAGATTTGTTTCTTTCTGGTTTTGGATTTTAGTGATTCTATAGCATCATGAAGGTTTGTTTGGTGTGTTGTGCTTTCTGTTTTTATGTCTTGAATATTAGGGATCTTGTGGATTTTTCTAATATGTTGGTATGCAGCGTTGACATCATCGGATCAAATCTTTCCCTCCTTATTGGTCCTATCACTTCCTGTGGCTTGGTCATCTCAAACGCCTGTGTGGGAACATCCTTGGTTTTGTTCTGAGTGCATCCATGCCCAAAGAGGCATTTATGGTTCAAGGATTCCCAAATTCCCTCATTGGAGACGTTATCTTGGTGTGGTGTTGGGCTATCTAGTCCAAGGTGATGATGGATCGGCTCTGCATTCCTTGGATCATCTTCTGATTGCCTCTGCAGCTACGGTGGTGGTAGGAGTCACTCTGAGTGTGGAAGATATGTCTAGGATGTCTTCGATTAAGGGTAAAATGACTCATGTGAAGGATTATAGTAATTTATTTTGATGATTTTTTTCTTTTTGTCCCAACGGTTTTCTATTTGAGGGTCTTGCAACATGTTCTTCTACAAGAGGCTAGTTCAGAAGAGGTTCAAAGCTGTGAGTTTTCACCTGGTCATCGCTATCCAGATTTGGAAGTTTGAGAGGTTATGGTGTTTCCATCAATACCATGCACATGCATTCATGCACGGAACAACTAGTTGAGCAGTGGTGAGAAGGTTGAAGCTAGTCTTATTGTCTTCAATGCTGGGTAGGGGCTCTTCTTTGTAGTCTAGAATGTGTTGTTTTTCCTTAAACATTGGAACATGGATGAATTATTGTATTATGTCTTTGATTTCATGTTGGGTTCCCCCTTATCCCTTAAAAGGGGGTTTACACTAATAAAAAATTAATTTTCATTCAGTTAGTAATCCTCTGTTAACCCTTTTTATCATTAACCAAGATAACACATTTTTCTATCATTAAGGGTAAAAAATTCACTTGATACATGACAATTGTTTCATAAATGGTCTATGGATTATATTTTAGAGAATTATTCATTCCAATTTTCTTATTTTGTTATTTTTATGATTTTTAAAACATTTAACAAAATATTATATAAATTAAAATATCATTCATGTCAAATTTGGGATTATTCAATTAATTTGATATTAAATATAGAAAGAAAAAATATTATTTTGAATCTAGACCCATTATCCATCAACTTTACATTATAAGTACCCATAAAACTCATGTAAATCCATACTTAATCCAAATACTATAACTTTTGATGTTTTAAAAATCCTTAACTTTGGTTTTTTTAGTGCTTCCATAAGTATGAATGTCAGTGTTGTGTAAACATTTATGGTAATTATACCATTGTAAAAAAGTTTAAAATAAATTACTATCATAGAATTAATTTAGTAATATTAAAAATGATTATTTATAACTAAAAACCCACTTTTATCCCCATAAATAAATATTATAATTTTTTAAAGAAAAGAGAATAAAATTTTGTATTTTTATTTACATAAAATAATATATAACTAATTTTATAAGAAAAAAATAAAATGGAATAAATTAAAATATTATATGAGGATGTTAAAACCCAACTCATCTAATAGATTAAAAGTAATTGTAAGGGTTATTTAAAAGTCTTATCCCATAATTTTAACCTTATTTTACTTATTTTACCTTTACCATGGTGACAACATTTTTACTATGTTGACTATTCATAATGACCAAAAAATAAAAGGATCATATTCAAAAAAAAATTGAACCACCTGATTAAAAATGTGGAATATATTTTTCAAGATTCAATTTCTATAAGTGGGATATATTAATTGAAATATTGGCTCATAAAAATCAATAAAAAAAATTTTCTTTGAAAATATATTTTTTATTAAATAAATTGATTTACTGAAAATTGATTAATTATTTATTATTCATTAATCAATAAATTTTAATTTTATAAAACCATTAAACATATTTTTTATAATTTTTTATTTCTATTCTTACCAATAATTTAACAGTTATTTTGTAACTATCACATTTAAATATTAATATTTGTATAGTATATAAAAATTTTCTTAATGCTCGCTAATTTTTGTCGTATACACAATAAAATATAGAGTTATTTTAAAATACATGGGTTTTACATTATCCCCCCCTAAAAAATTCCATCCACGCAATTTTATCTTTTCCTTGGTAATTGATGGTTTAACATTTGAAAATAACTTTGTTAAAAACCCTCATCATAAAATTGGTTTCTGAAACTTCCTCTTGAAAAGAGGGAAAGGGAAGTATGAAGTTCATCTAGAATAACACATAACTATGTCATAAAATAGGATAATATTATTGCTAAGTAAAAATTTAGACATGGAGGAGAAAATTAATGTCTAAATAATGGAAACAGACAAAGAATGTCATCATGAGAAAGTTAATGACCAGAAAACAATAAATCAATAAGGTATTAGGAAGACTATCAATTCATTAGAAATTGTGGTAATAGGATAACATTTTTATTTCAATACCTTTTTCCTAGAGTTGATTAATGACATTACCATTATATATTAAAATAGTTCCAGGTAGGGGGAGGAACAAAATTAAAATCATACATAATTTTTTTAGGGAAGTACTCTATGAGACTCGAACCAAAGACCTCATCGAGACCCTGCAGGATCGCTCCCACTGAGTTGGACTCTGGGGGATATGGAACTACTTTACCATATATAAATAGAACCTAATGAAAAATAATTCATTAATTTTATTCAAATCCATAAACATAATTTCATCCTTTAGTTTAATTTTTAAAACAGTTTACACCTATATCTCGTCTTTTACTCCAAATGATGAGTCTGAATATGTAATGCTTAAATCACTATAATAATCTTATGATTGACCATGAGGTGTATAAAAGTGTTAATATATTTTCTTTTTATAATTTCTAACACCAAAATGGTTAGCACATTATATGATAATAACAAAAATTTAAAATCCATCATATATGTTAATATCTAAAATTAAACAATAACACCCATGGTTTAACATAGATAATTCCATATATAAATAACTCTATATCCTGATTATCCACAACAACCTCAACATTAAATAATTTCTTAACCCCAAATTTTTTCCCTTACATTTTATCTTAAAACACTAAAAATGTCATATAATTCTTTCAAAATAGTCCTTCATGTTAAACCTAAGGGTTACATATACCTCAACCCAATAAAACATATCCCAAAATATAAATAATAACCTAAAAATCCCATAACATAAAACCTCAAAATAAGTGGATATGACATTAAACTTTTGATAAAACATAAAATTATGAATCAATGATGGTATTGATAACTCTTAAATTAATCTCTAATGAAATCATCATAATATAAAAAGTTATCAAAACATTCCTCTTATACAGACTATAATATCCTCAAACCCAAACTCCAAAATTAAATCCTTAAAACATAATCATGACATTTTTTTCTGTGATCCTGATAAACATGATTAAATTTCAACCATATAAAACATACCACAAAAATGGAAACATTGGATAGCTTATACACCCAAGTATTTTTTTTGGTTTAGAGTTTTATATAATTAGTATAAACTCTTACATAATAAAACCAATGTCATTAAGTGATAATTTTTCCTACTATACCCATATTTTCTTATTTCACAATAAGTATTTAAAATATCCTTTAATAATTTTCTAATATGAAACCTTTATAGACACAAATTGTTTAACATCATTCCTCATGACCTAGGGAAAAGTAAACATAAAAAGGGTGAGTTCAAAAACTCAGTAATGGTAAACAATAGAATTGATAATTGAATGTAATAATTGAGTGTAAGATATCATAAGGTTATGATGAAATAATCAATGTGTGTGAGAATAATGAAAGATAATTCATACCCATAATAATTTTAATCATAAATATGAGACATGGAATAATTCTATAACATGAGACAAGAGTCAAATAAATCAACAATAATGAGACATGTTAAATAATCCTTGAGAAATGGATCGATTAAAACTCATTAAAAGCATTGAAAAACTATATAGGTATCATGGAACATTAAACATTCATCATGGAATCACCTAGATGGATAATTTCCATATCTATTAAGAGTAACCTACAACTAATAAACTTCATCATCTCATATGGGTAAATTACAATCAGTTAACTCCGTTATCTCTTATTGTAACACAACTTTGACATCTCTTAGGTAAAACTTCTATCCAGTTAGCTTTGTCTCATTACCCAATGTATTGTAGGGATATAATGGACCCACACATCATATATCATAAAATGTACCTCAATGATATGGTTTCAATCCCCTATCCCATTTTCATCAGTAAAAACCAAGTACCATATCGTGAATCAAAACACAAAGACGTTTGTAATTCATCAAACTTGTCATTGTTTGATTTACCATTGGAAAATAAACTAGTTTCATGAAAATATATTTGAAACAATAATAATCCATCTAGAGAATGTATATAGATGTAATAATTATAAGACATACCTAATTTATAATAAGTAAAATCAAAATTATTTGACATTAATGAATAGCGATACAATTAAAATATCATAAAACATATTCTAGGGTAAAATACACTTTACACTTTGAAACCCACTTTTAAAATCTAAAAAGTTCTAGAATATTAGGAAAAAAATAATTCTTTGAAAATAAACTTGGAAAGATTTAAAGGAATAGTTAAATAAAAAATATTCTTGATGATATGAAATTTAAGTTAATCCATGTAACACCCAGATATTTTATGATATATTTCTCTTCAAATAAATCTAATTTATTTGATAGATTTATTTATCTTTAACACTGAGCATAAATAAACTTTTAAAATCTAATTAAATGTTATTATTTTGAAATTATATCATTTTTAAAAATCATCATTCCATTATTATATTAGGTTTTAACTTTTGGGAGTTTTTAAAAAAAAGATGTATTTCTCAATGAATGGTGGAAAATACTAATATTTGTAGAATAATCATTTCTTTTATTTAAATCATGTAATTTAAAATTATAATTAAAATATGGATTTGGAATTACTATTATATAAGATAAATTTTATTTATAATAATCTAATTAATTACATTGGTTTAATTTTTAAATTAATTTCTAAAAATTTAATGAATTTAATTTTTTAAAATTTATTATATATTTTAAATGATTATTTTCAAAAAAAAATTAATATTTCCATTTTTATTCATTATGAATTATAATCATGGTAAATTTTACCACCTTAAAAAAGGATAAATCCAATAATTATGGCTTAAAATAATTTTATAAGACATTAAAAATTTGTATAAGACTTGAATTTATTTAATTTGATGATATTAATTCAATATAGAGATATTAAAATTGAATATATTTCATATTTTTTCTGATTTCCTTTGATAATGAGATTTATAATATTTTATGTAAAGAAAAACCTAAAACATCACTCTCTTGCCTTTAAATTTCTCTTATATTTTCACATAGGGTTAAAAATAAGTTATGAATTAATAATAATGTTAATTTGAGAATATAAAATTATTTTTATTATAGTAAATTATTTATAATTTTTAGTGATTCTATAATTACATTAAACACTTATAAAACCCTGACATAATGTTTGTGCAAGTAGTGGGAAAAAAAGTAAATAGTTTTGAAAATATTAAAACTGAAGTTTTTGAAATGAATTATAGTTCCAAAAGAGTAATATTTGTAACAAAAATTTATTATTGATTTTTAAATTTATTATATCTAAAATCCATATTTTCATTGATGTCTTCAAATTAAAATTAAATGAATTGTGTCAAAAATAACACTAATGATATTTTATGAAAATTGATTTTTTATTAAGTTTTTTAAAAATAATTAAAATATTTTAGTAGGACAAGTATGATTATAAATGGGATAAAATTTCATCCATTTCCCATTTATTTGAAAGTTTTTATCTTATAAGTATAATTATAACCCTTTAAAATTAAAAATATTATTACTACGGTTAGGGTAAAAATTGTTTAACTAAGGGGTTAAATAAAGGGATAAGGTTTAAAATAAAACCTGAAAAAGTCTTAATTTTATTTTTGAAGTTATTTAAACCATGTCATATCTTATAATTTAAATTATGAGTTGATAGTTACACTTTCATATGAAAATTAATTCATTGTATTTAAATATTTTTGTTAATTCAATGTATGTCCTTTAATTCTCTAAAAAATCATCACATCTCTTATCTTATATGCACCACCAAGATGCATGAACAACATTATCATTTCTCAGTAAATGGAATGGTAAAAGTAAATGATATATATATATATATATATTATTTTTATAATTATAAATATGTTATGAATATAATAATTATTTCATATACATCACATATATTCTTTAGCTTTATACTTACTACCTTCCATGAAAACCATTAGTGAAAAATGAATCACATCTCATCACAAGGCAGTAGTTGGTCGTACACACAAGCGATGTTATTATATCCCCCGTGGAATAGAAAATAAGAAATTTAATATGATATAATGATTACGTAAGTATATTAATATTACATATATCATATATATATATATATACTTTAATTCCATCATTATAACAATCCATGAGTGGTGATCATGAAAAATGAATCACACTAGTTCGTGTGGCGGTAATCCGTTGTACAAACAAATGATGATGTTGTTTCCCATTTTAGGGAATAGGATATGGATTTAGGTTATTAAATTAACATAATAACATATTATTAGATGTTATACACTGGTTTTATTATATAATTATATTTTAATGATTTTTTATGGAGGTGGAGGAATAAATAAAATAAAAAAATTCTCAATTAAGCATGATACCTCTTCTTCAGACAACCTCATTTGGTTAGCATCAAAAGACTTATTAGGAAGGATTTATAGCCAAACCAAGGATTATATTATGTGGGTAAGGAATTAATTAAGGTATATTGGTATGTATTTTTCTTACCAAAATGGTTTGAAGGTGTGAAGAGGGGAGGAGAGGGGATGACCATTTATAATTGAGGTTATTGGTTCACTTGTAATTATTAAAAATAAAAAGTGATACCCATGTTTTTTAAATGAAAAAATGGTCAAAAATATACCATTATCTATCCTTATAAAATATACACTATATATATGACTATGTAATATATTATACCCAAGTATTTAGGACATTTTAAACCTTATATTTTTAGATTAACCCCTGGTAAATCTGTTTTTCTGTAATCACGGTAAAATATCTTCATTTTTTCAATATTTATTATGAAAAAAAAATATTATATAATATAATTTATTCTTATTCAATATATCATATATATTTTAATAAATCCAATTTACATAATTTGTGGAATTTAATTTAACATTAAACCCACTAATGTGATGAAAAAGAGGTTTTTCATGAAGTGTATTTTTCAAGCATTATATGATTTTATATTAACTGTGAGACTAGTAATTATCATTGTATGAATTAAAATAATATTTATTAATATATAATCTATACATTTAATTTAAATAAATACTAATTTGGTGATTTCTTAATTAATTAAAATATGGAAACATTATACACATTAAAATGGTTTTCACAAAAAACCTTATTTTTAAACCCAAAATTAAATTTATACTAACATCCAATATAAATATGATTAAAATTTAATTATTTGAATTATATATAAATAAATAATTCTTATGTTTCTTACAATAATATTCAAAACATAATGGTAATTTTAAATTACTTAAATTCTTGAAAATAAATGATATTTTTACAAAAAATGTTATTTTTCTCTATTCATCAAAAAGTCAATATTCTACGAAAAATCCCAAAATTCCACCCTAAGTTAATTTTAATATACTAATTTAAAAAATTAAATTCATTTATTAAAATTCAAATTATATAATTTATAAATTACACTTTTAAATAAAACATTATAAGAAATGTGTTCAATTAAAACTGTTTACTTTTTTTTATTTAAAAAAATTACATAATATTTTTATAATGACCATAACTATCTAATTAATATTAATAAAGATCAAAATGATTTATTTTATACTTAACTAGGTTGTTACATTCTTCCCTCTATTAGTAAATTTTTTCCTTTCAATTTAATTCACTTATAAAAAAAGTAAGGATATGTTTCCCTCATAGCATTTTCAGATTCCCGTATTGCCTCTTGAATCACATAGGTTTTTCATAAAACCATAACCTAGTTAATTACCTTAATATAAATAAATTTCTATCTATAGTCATGAATTTGAATATATTTTTCCTCATAAGAAATTTTATTTCCGAAATGAACTACATCAGGACTTAAAATATGCGATGAATTCGCCACATATTTCTATAATAATGAAACATTAAATGCATTGTGTACCATGGATAAACTCAGAGAAAAATCCAATAAGAAGGAAACTGATCCAAATTTCCCGAGGATATAATATTTCTTAATGAACCATGGAATTAAATTTCACTTTTTACCAAAATACATAATAGTTTTTCATGCATATAAATTAAAAAACATGATATCATACCTTGATATAAAGATTTTTCTTTCGGTTATTTTGCGTAACTTTTTTGACTTATCTAAGTCATTATCATATATTAATGATTCAACGGCACCTTATCATCTATTCTCTCAACCAACTCTGACCCCATCGATTTCCATTCTCCTAAATCATCCCAAAAACTCATCTGATTCTGTTTTTTCACATAATGCCTCAAATGGTGTCATCTGTATAATGAAATAAAAACTATTATTATAAGAAAACCTGACCAAAGAAAATGTTGACCCCAACTTACCTTTTAATATATTGAAAAATAATTAATCCTATCCTCCACAGTAAAAATAAATCACTTAGTATATCCATTATATTGGGGATAAAAGCTGTATTGAAATTTAATTCTTCACCCAAATATTTCTAAATTCATTTTCATAAATTATAAGTAAATATGAGGTCATGATCATAGGAAATAAAGAAGAAAACACTATTTAACCTAAATATCTCATTGATATATAGGATATAATTATTATCCAAATACATAATATCTGGAATGGTAAATAAATTTGTATATTTAGTTATTCAATCAATAATAACCCAAATAAAATTGTTACCTTAATATGTATTTGGAAATCCCACCATGAAATCCATTGATACATCTTCCCATTTCCACTCTAGAATTAGAAAAAGTTGAAGAATTCCCTTTAGTAATAGTTTTTTTACTTTAACCTTTTGAGAAGTAAAACATTTCATGGTGAATTCAGAAATATATATATTCATACCATCCCACCAATAATACTCCTGAAAGTCTTGGTACATCTTTGTGCAACCATAATGAATGAAAATTAAAGAACTATGAGCTTCACACAACAACTCTTTCTTCAACTAGAAATAAAAATGAATGTATAATATTTTTAAAAATATGATAACACCTTCTTCATCAACATTAAACTTTGAAATTTTTCCCTTCTTAATGGATTCTACCTTTTCCTACAAATCATGATCCTCCTTAGGATCTTGCTAAATTATTTCAAACATAGTCGACTATATTGTAACTTGAAACAAAATAGAGTATCTCACTATATCAATAATTTTTAGGATAACATTCATCAAATAATTAACCAGAGGGTCATGTTTCAAACATAACATGGTTAATGTAAAATTATTTTATGAATTAAATCATCATCCAATTGTTTTCATTTCTAGAATAGTAATGAATCATGCAATCATAATACCTGATATGTTCTAGCCATCTTCCCTACCTTGTATTCTGTTATTTATAAGTGAATATATACTTCCTATTTTTTGTTCAATATGTATTTCACACTTTACTGCATAAATATTATGCCTATATCTTTTTAAATAAAAAAGAAATCAGTGCATCTAATTACATATCATGTGTACAGTCATTTGACTCATAAGCCGTTAAAATATGTGAAGCATTAAAAATTACCTAATCATTGGGCATCAGGACACAACCAAGTATCTTTAATAAATCATCTATATAGATGAAAAACTACCCATTTCTATATGGTTGGACCAAAAAAAGTAGTAACTAATATAATTTTTAGTTTTTGAAAACAATCATCACATTATTTTATCCATATGAATTTAACACTTTTTCAAGTTAACCTTCTCAGGGATCTAGAAAACCAAGATAGTTTTTTAGAAAAATGTCAGTAGTAACCCATTGAAATGAGGAAACTATGAATTTATATGGAATATATTATTCATATACAACCTTAAATAAATTTATTTTAAGAATATTTGGTAATAATTCTATCTTTAGGAACAATTTTCCGAATGAAATAATTTTTTTGAAACAAAATTCACACTTACTAAATTTTCTATATATTTTTTATTTTAAAATTTGAAAAAAAATACATAGTTTTCATTCATGATCCTTATGAAGTATTTAGAGTATATTCCACCATCACTTTCAACTGATGTTACCCTAACCTTAGATCTATCTTCAAAACATATTTCACTCCTTAAAGAAAATCAAAAACATTATTAATATGAGGGGTTACTTATTCTTAATAGTTATTTTATTTAGGGATCTACGATCAATGAAAATTATTATTAAATCGTATTTTATTTTTTAAAACTAAATTTTAAACACCCATGGTGAAGTGATAGGTCAAATGAAACCTTTATCTAATGACTCCTACAATTTCCTTTTCAATTCTAAAATTTTCACTTGAGTCATTCAATAAGGGGTTTATGAAGTGGGCTTTGCATCAAGCACTAATTCAATAGTAAAATCAACCTCTTGATCAAGAATAAAACTAGGTAAGTCATCAGAAAAAGCATCCATGTATTCATTCACTATTGGAATGTCACTAATTTGAATTGTTTATTTAATTTCAGAAACATGATCTTATTAACTCTCATTACCATCTCTAATAAATTTTTCAGATTATTGGTATATTATAAAAGGTATGAAATCATTGAATAAAACTTTCTTGGATATAAAATATATTTTATCATGATAAAATGAATTCCAATCCATATCAAGAATAACATCAAACTCCATTGTGGATAGTTCAACTGGATTTTTATGAAATACCATCCCACTAATAATAATAGGAAGGTCCATATAAATATTTATTTCTTTAATACTTCCACCTGGAGTTATCACAAAAACTTATATCTTCTTATCATGTGGTGATATTCCAATTTTAAATTCAAATTTATCAAAAATTGATGAATGTGAAGATCTATAATAAAATAGGGTGTTGTAATAGTTTGAATAAACAAGTAACATACCTTTCACCACTTCACTAAATGGAACAACATCAACCATGTTAGTAGAAAATTATTTTTTAAAACCTTTATTTTTCCTATCATGTTGATTCCCACACTAAGTAACTTTGAACACATATAAGTATAATTTCCAAACTCATTGGAGCTAAAACATCTCACTGTTGAATAGGAATATTTTACCTCTTTCTTGGATTGTTCAGGACTCTATTCTTTTCATTCATGATCCCGGTGACCAAAATTACCACACTGGTAACACTTTCTAGATCCTCTAAATCATTCTTGAAAATTACCTTTACCACACATAGAAAATGTTGGGGGATTACCCCCAAACATCATTATTGGTTTCTTACCTACTATTTCCCACCATAAACATTTCTTAGATTTTACATCTCAAGGAACATATGTGTTAAAAAATCCAATTCAAATTTCTCATCACAATTAAAACAATTATAATAAAATTGAAATTATTAGGTGGCTAAACATCTTTATAAACTTTGATTTAATCCCAACAAGGACTGGTTAATTTTTATATCATGATCCATGATAAAATCTGGTGCCTACCTGGCCAATATTGTAAATTTACTTCATAAGTGGCCAATGAATCTTTATAATTTTTTTCAATTCCAATAATTTTTTATCCATACTAATCCAAAAAACAATAGGAAATCATTTCTAAAGGAAAATATTCTTACATTTTTTCCATTACTTAGAATCAAGATCAAATTTCTCTCTAGTATTCTTAACCAAATAACACCATAGATCAGCTTCACCTTTGAAATAATAAATGGAAAGGGTTTCATTTTGATGCTCCAAACGCCCAATGAATTCAAAAATGATATCTAGGGAATTAATCCATACATTAGCAACCAAATGGTTAGATGATCCACTGAATGATGGGGGACATTGTATCATGAAATTATAAACTATTGAGATTTTCCTCTTTAGTAGATCTAGTCACTTTCTATCGTAGATGCCACCAATATTTATATCCTATGTCAACTAATCCATCATTGAAACAAACTATTGTTTGTAATTACAACAATCTTGGGATGCACATTTGGAAGGATATCTTTCTCTTGGAACCTTCCCACTAAAGATTCCCTATTTCATCTATTGAAAACCATTATAAATAGACATAATTTAGATGAATAAATATTTTAATATTAAAATTATATATCATTTTAACTAAGTAATAATGTAAAATCATTCATGGAAATTTTATTAATGTTACCCTAACCTATAAAGTTATCTAAACCTTTCATTGATACCGACTATAAGGACCATTCCTTAAACATTACACATTCTAGTGACATTAAACTAGAATTCATATTCTTAAATACTCAAATATATTTTAGGTTTATAGTTTTAGATAATTAAGACATAACACATACATAAAAACCTATATTCTACAAAGTGAAAACTTTTAAATCAATATCCCTTTTTCAACAATATAATAATTTTAAGATGAAATATTTTTCATTTTCATGATAAATCTTCAAGACTTTTAACTTGAATTGTTCTTTATTCTTACCCATCCTTAAACCCTTTGAAAAAAAATTTATATTTTGGATGAGAAAAAAATTTCATTAAGGGATCTAAAAATAATAAATCTATTATTCTAGTGAAAAACATGAAAACCCGTGTATTTTTTACCTTTATCTTTAATGTTATTTGAGCATATTAAAGCACATGAGCCTCAGCCCAGTTGGTGAGGACTCCTTAAGTGAATCCAGGTGACTTGGCATCAAATCCATGTGGAGGCAGAATTTTTGATACTATAGTAGTACTGTAGCAATACTATAGAGGGACGGTGCAATACTGTAGCATGTAGTGTGGCAGGAACTGTAGTAGGTATTGTTTGACACTATAGTAGCCAGGAATATTCCACCATTTGGGCCTTCAGGGCACAGATTTGATCCCCGAGTCCTCTAAGGCCTTCAGGCCACCCAGGACTTTGGGTCAGTAAGGCCTTCGGGAAACCTCAAGGCCTTCGATCCACCTTAAATGAAAATGCAAACCAAATAACCTACAAGGAACAAGATCTACAAGGAGGATGAGTAAGGAGTTTTCCCCACCCTAGAAGCCAAAACAGATTGCATGATTGAGAGGGTATGGAACCTGCTATTGGGACAAGACTGTGCATGCATGGTAAAGCCTATCCGAATAGCCATGCGAAGTTGGTGAGCTGATTTCACGATGAAGATGCTGGGGAGGAGCAGTTCCAAGTAGTTATTCTGGGTTTTATGTAATGATTGAAGCCTATGGGCAATGAATTCCTCTAAGGCCAATGATCCATGTAATACTTACACCTACGAGCTTTGTAAGGGTTCTACCTCACCCCTTTAAAGGACGATTATCAAAAATCTATAAAAAAAGTATGCCTTCGGGCCATTGGAGGAGGAGCATATGAAATAAAACATTTCCACATGAAAAATATGCAAACTTTTTTCTCAAATAAAACCTTTAAAACCCATAGAAATAAAATAAAAAACTTTTTTGAAACATAGACAATCATAATTATAAAACCATTTTAATTAGAATAACCATATGTAGCAATAATGTGGGGTCACCCTTTCTATAAGTTATATCATACTTTCCCATTTTTCATATGCTTTAATAGGGATAAACCCTTCATATAAGTTATATTGGGCTCACCCGTGAGCTATAATGGGGCACAACACATCATATAAGTTATATAAGGCTCACTTTTTATTCATATAATTATAAATTACCATATTATGAATAAAAAATTTTATACATGCACCTTTTTATCATAAACCACTTTAAAAATAATTTTAAACCCATATGAAAAACATTTTTGAATATCAAAGCACCCTTTCTTTTTAAAATCCATTTTTAATACTAAAATGCCTAGTAAAAAGGAAGGAGGGAAAATAAGAAATCTTATAATGGATGACAGAAATCAATTAATCGTTATAGTGGAATAAAAATTCATTGTCATTATATATTTTAAAATAGAACATTCTTTTTGTCTTTTTTTCAAAATGTTCTGCACAAAAAATGAAAATAGATTCCTTTTGAAAAAATTTGAAATAAATTCCAGAAAAATATAATTTCCATTAAAAATATTTTATTTCCATATTAAAACGTTCATAAAATAATTTTAAAAATATTTAATAAAATTATTTCGAAAATAAATCGTTAAATGAATATTTTTTAAAATAATGACTATTATCACTTTGGAATCATTTGAATCGTAATCCCTATAAAATAATAACATCAGAAAAATAAAATGTATTTAGAATTGATAAAATAATGATAAAAAATGTCCAAGGGTCTTTATATACACCTTATTAATTAATATAGGCTCATAACATAAAAATATGTCTCATCAAAGGGAAATTAAGATGAAGTCTCTTACCTTGAGTCTAACTCATCACATATATTCTTTAAATTCCAGAACGCTAAAAATATGTTAATTATTTACTTTATTAAAAACATTTTTCAATTTTATTAGTCCATTTATTTCACTTATTACCATGTTATATATGATTACTAAATAAATTAATTTCACTTAGGAAGTTTTGAAGGTATTCGGCTTCTATATTAAAAATAACTTTGGTGTGTTGACTATGGTCAAAAAAAGTCATTATTAATTATCCCTATAATAATTATAAATAAATAATTTTAACTGTTATACATAATTTATACTTTTCAAAAAAATAATGAAATATATTTATATAAAAATTAAGTAGATTACAATCATGGAGATGGTAGGTCGTATGTACAGATGAGTAATGTTTCCATTTTTAAACGATCATTATGGAAAGAGGGTAAGTATTATTTTATATTTAAAAAATAACAATAATTTCATAAATACCATATTGTTTCATTTAATATAACTACATATATCATCCATGTGATTTAGAGATGAAAAAATAATCACAACGCTTCGTGGAGGCAGTAGTCCACATGTGCACAGGAACAACATTATCATTTATCAGTAAATGGAAAGGTAAAAGTAAATGATGCATACATTATCTTTTAATAATGTTAAATTTTCATTTATATCATAACTATTTCATATATATCATATATATTCATAAACCTTACCCTTATTACCTTCTATGAAAAGTGTTAGTAGAAAAGGAATCACATCACCTCGTGAGGCGGTAGTACATGATACACATGACCGATGATATCATATCCCCAAAGGAATAGAAAAAAAAGTAATATGTGATATAATATTTCCATAAGTTTATTAATGTTATAAATATCCTATATATACTTTAAATTCATAATTATAACAGTCCCTAAGAGTTGTTTAGGATAAATGAATCTTATTGGTTTGCGAGGCGGTAGTCTGTCGTACACAGGAATGAAGAATTAGTTTCCCATTTTATGGGACATGAGATGGATTTAGGATATACCATTAAAAATAATACCCAATTATATGGGAGATAAAATTGTAATTATATAATCATAATATAATAATGTATGAGGTATGTGGAAAATACATAAAATAAAAATGCTCGGTTGATCATGATATCGCTTCTTCGAACAACCTCCTTATATCAGCACCAAAATACTTATTGGATGCATTTATGATAAAAACAAGGATTATATGATGTGTTTAGGTAATTAGGGATGTATTTTTGGTTGGTTGTTTCCAAACCAAAAGGTTTTTAATGTGGTAATATGATAGGATAAAGGGTGTCCTTTTAAAAGTGAGGTGAGTGGCACACTTGTAAATTTTGAAAAGAAAGATTGTTTCCCATATTTTTAACATTCCAGAAGGGTCCAAAATGGACCATTACCAAGAAATATATAATATAATGTATAAATATGGTCATTAAATATATTATTTATAATTTTTTAGGTCATTCTATCCCCTGTATATTTAGTTTAACACCCTAGTAAATCCATTTTTACTTTAACCGTAGTAAGATATTTTTACTGTTTTCCCTATTTATTATGAAAAATAATATAGTTCACCATATTAGATAATATAAATTATAATTATTATAATTATTTAATATAATTCTCCAAATTAAATTCACATAACTGGTAGAATTTAATTTAAAATTAAACATGTAGACGCGATGAAAAATGGTTTTTCAGGAAGTGTATTTAATAAGAAAACAATGATTTTATATTAACTATATGACTTGTAATTATCATTTTATTAATTTTAATTAATATTTATTGACTTATAATATATTAATTTAATTTAAATCATTCCTTGTTAGGGGTTTCTTTATTGAACTAAAATAGAGAAACATTATGCACTGTAATGCAGTTTTCAGGAAAATCCCATTTTTAAACCCCAAAATTAGCATATACTAAAAGTCCTGTTAATAATTATTCATATATAATTAATTGTATTATATATAACTAAATAATAATTATGTTACTTTAAATCATATTTAAATCATAATTTTTTTAAATTACTTTATTTTACAAAAATAAATTACATTTTTAGAAAAATATGCATTTTCCACTATTCACTGAACAATTAATATTTTCCTAAAAAATCCTAAAATTTCACTCTAATTTAATTTTGATATTATTATTTACAAAATTAAATTAATTTATTCAAATTTTAATTCTATAATTTAGAAATTAAAATTTTAAGTAAAACCTTATAAGAAATGATTTTAATTAAAACTATTTCCTTCATGATTTAAAAAAATTTACTTAATATTTTTATAATGAATATAATTATATAATTCATATAAAAACATGAAAATGATTTATTCTATAATTTCTTAGGTTTCTAAAACATTGTTAGTAACTATATAAAAAATATTTTCTCTAATGTTCATACCATAAACTACCACCCCTATTGACATTTAATATTCCTTAAGAAATTAACCTCCTATATCTAAACTTTGCACTTAGATAACTTCTCATAAAACTAATGTTGTTTAAATATATATAGTATATTCCTAAAATAATCATCTTTATCCTTCTTATACCTATAATACTTTATAATTTAATCAATGAAAAAAACCCATAAAACTATCTGGAAACTCATGAAACATTAAGTTCATTTTTCCATTGAACATAGTGGGGGTTTTTATGAAATTGAAAGGAATAACAAAAAACTAAAAATATTTATAGAGACACCTGAAACTATTATTTAGAATATCATCCTCCTTCACTCTCATATGATGATATAAAGACCAAAAAATAACCTTTAAAATAAAACTATATCTCTTTAACTAGTTAAACAAATCATCATTCCTTTGGTGTAGATAATAAAATTTTACCTTTAGATGGTTTAACCATAAATGGTCTATACCAAGCCTTAGACCAAAATTTTTATTCTTCCAAAATCATATAGAAGAACCCCAAGTTGAAACACTAGTCTGGATAAAACCCTTCTAAAAAAATCATTTATTCAAAACAACAACTCTGATAATTAAAAGGCCCCATCCTATAACAATACATTAAAAAGGAAGAGAAATTAGGTTTTAACACTTTTCCAAACCTGATATATCTCAATTGGATATTTCTATAACCTATTTAAGAAAAATATCAGGGAAATACTCAATAAATGGTAGATAATATACTTCCTAAACATCTATCAATCGCAACATCAACTTTTTAAACTCAAAATAAAATGGCTCTAGAAATCTACAATAAATCTGATAATCCCACTCAATGATGAATATTGCAAAATTTCCTTCTATATTAAGGAAAATAATTCTATTCTATATGAAATCAATAATGTCATGAATACAGTATATCCAATTCATGCAAATGATGACATTTTATGGTTTTATCATCAATAAGAAGAAAAATATCAATGGTTGTTGCTTCTTTTTCATCAGTTTACATCCCTGACACACCTAAGACTTGTTTAAAAAAACCATTTACTAGTGTATTCAATACCAAGGGAAATAAAAATCTCTCCACCTTAATTCTCAAAGATTGGGCTAGGGAATTTTTAATAAAGGTGTATGAATCACTTGTATCAACTCATGTATAAGATAAGTTAGAAGATAAATATATAATACCTTGAATAATAGATAGTCTACCTAGCATAGAAATATCCATAACATGCATTTGATAATTTATCACTCTATTACCTCACTAACCATAAGAACAGAAACCTCCATGACCATCGCTAACCCTATGTCCTTAAGGAAAAGAAACATTTTGGGGTTTTCTTATTCTAGTTTCATCTCTTATCTGATACCAAAAAACCTAAGGGCCATGTTACTACTGATAATTCCTCGGAGTGAACTACTATTGAGTTTGAATGAGAAACTAATCACCTGACCTATGCAGACAACTAACAATAGTTGGGAAATGGAGTTATCAACGTCCATGACCTCTATAGGAAAATAAAACTAAAACATAGTTCCTCATAAATCCCCAAGAACTTAAAAATCTATAGAAATGGGAAGAGAAATTTTAAGAATATCTTCCCACTGGCTGAAAACTTGACTGCTCATATGAACAATAACCACACTCCAATGCTCTGCTCCTAAGAAAATTAATGAGTTCTCTTTTGAGATGAATTGGCCCATGCTAGTACCTTCTCCATAACCTCATAATTCTTTAACACCTTAAGA
This sequence comes from Viscum album, assembly GCA_963277665.1. Lineage (NCBI taxonomy): Eukaryota > Viridiplantae > Streptophyta > Magnoliopsida > Santalales > Viscaceae > Viscum > Viscum album. The sequence goes on from OY728151.1 coordinate 1,834,982,912, forward strand.
TGCATCAATAGAGTAAGAAATTATACCTATATCTATATATATAAATATATATGAAACCTCCTTGAAATTCTATAACCTAACCTCCCATTAGGAAGGAGATTCGAAGCATAGAAACTAATATTCATGAATCAAGCACCAATCTCTCACACACTCATACTCCCATAAAAAAGAGAGAAACTAATACTTTATCATGTATTTCAATTTTGAAGAAATAAACTCTATAAAAAATAACAATGTGACTTCTCCCACAACACCATGTATTTATTACACTCACCATTAAATATAATCCACCACTTTCAAGTATTACCCCATAAAAAATAACAACCAATGGATTCCAATGATCCTTCCTCGCATGGATCAAATTAAGAGTAATATAAAGATCATTTCCCCACCTATTTTTATCTATAGTATATATATTCCCTTTATATTTTGAAAATATCTGGTGTTAAAACTCATGCAATACCTTCCTCCAAGAATCATCTTCGTTAGGATCAGCCCTTATATGATTTATCACGGAATCTAATAGAACATATCCCACCTAAACCACACATGAAACCTTCTACTAGCCTTCTCTATAAAGTAAATAAGGGATTCTAATCTTGAGAAAGGGAATTTATTTAAATACATTTAATTAGATTCAATTATAAATTTATAACTTTTCCCCAATTCAAATCCAATTATAAGAAACATGATCTATCTACATCACTTAGGCCTTTACCCCACAATTAGAATACCTTAGATTAAGAATGTTATATGGGCTATCAATGTTATTGTGTTGGATTATAGTGGCTCATATACAAAATAGATAATCTCATTGGATTACCTCATATGCTAAGCTAGAGTTAATGGTTTCCCTAGGAAACAAAAGGTAATCCCCACCAATTCCTAACACCAGACTCTATCCTAACTCTTTACCAAATATTTGAAACCACTCTATCACAATATAACCCTACTATAACCCCTCCTTATATGGTAATGAAGATAATTGTGACCCCTATATCCCATATCCAATAGGTCATGGGTGGGTGGGACACTATCCTTGGGGATATAAAACACACATATGAGAGGAATTACCCTCATAAATCCATGAAATGGTAACAGAGAAACCACCAATAAACACCTTTTAATAAATCAGCCCCTCTATAAAGTAAATTTGTATGTAAAGTCATACATAATAAAGATATTAAAAATAAATACCAAAGGATGATTCATATGGTAATGAATATAATATCTAACAAAAACTCTACAAGATTGTAATGTTAAATATAATCACCAACTCCATCCAAAAAAAATATGAAAATATAATATAGAAGATAAATCTAAGAATACTGGTATACTCAAAAGGATTCTCTTTATAATACCATGTGAAAATATTGAATAATTATTATAATACCTCAATGTAAATATAATGAAACCAAATCAATATCAAACAAGTTTAATATACCATGAAACTTCACCTAGTATCTCACCCTAAAACCATAAATAATAATGTAAAATAATAACTAAAATAATATACATCTAGAGTGGTACCCCACACTCACTTCCCCACTAAACTAGTCACTATCATACCCCAATTTCATATATCATAGAGCTACCATCACTTCCATATCCATATAACCAAAATTGCATAACAATATTAAAACCACAACCACATAATTATAGCTACATACAGCATACCACATCCTTATATTGTATCATCATAGAAATGTATGACATTCCATAACCACATAATGCATCACTACCATATAACAACACTGCTTCCTCATCATATCATCATCAACACATACAACATATCAAAACCTTAGGCCATAATATCTAATTATTTATATAGAAGAGAGGGTAGGGAAGGTGGAACTAACATCCATTTGCATCACCTGATTCCTAGATGTGGGGGTACACCTATAACTCAATGCCTTATATGGACTTTGATCTGGTCTCCCAACTCATTTCGTGGTGAATAAGAAATAATATATGTTGCAATTGATATAATTTCACAAAAAATAATCCTAAGGTTTAAATCCCAAATGAAAACATCTATGATATTAACCTGAACAAAACATCAGCTTTTGTCAACTCTATTAACAATAATCGGACCACAATATGATAAAACCACTACTTTACAATAATAATTTTCATCCCACATCATATTCATTATCAATTCTATATTAATAAATCCCCATCCATGTTACATTCATTAACCACATATAATTTTCATCCTATGAAATTTATCAAAACCAATTCCACTTCAAAAATTATATTTTCATTTTCCATAATTCATTTATTCACCACTTCATTTATTATTTAAATAACATCATTTATATCATCCTAAAATATTTCATATTATTCATTTTTTTAAGTTCATTATTATTCCATATTCCCAAGAGTCTACCACATAAGACACCATAACCTTTTCATCCATAACCACATCAATAAACCACATAACCACCATCTCCTCGTCAATTACATCATGTATAAAATAGAAAGGCCATAATAACACCATCACGATAGAAAAAAAAATTAGCAACATAAAACACAATCTCAAAAAAAACATCCATATTCCCCCATCACCTCTTTATCAGGAACTGAAATTATATGAATTTAGGTAATAAAATTTTTGATTTACTATTCCTTATCTATATTTGCATATTTTAGTCATTTAATAAATTAAATATTTTTATAATAAGTCGCAACCTTCAATTAATTTCAATAGTAATAAAAAATTAATAGTAATAATAAATGATCTATAATACTCCCATATTATCACATATACTCTTTATTTGATACCAATAATAGAAACATAAATTTCTAGATTTCATTTTATATCATTAAAATATCTATATTACTTCCAAATTATGAACATGTTTCAACTAAACTAATTTAATGACACAATCATTGTAGTATACTCATTGTGATCATATAATTAGAATGTATCTTTGGAAATCATGTAAACACATGTAATTCACTTCTTTATTTTTAATTCTTTTTAATTTAGTTCTCTATCTTCATTAGGTCAGTCCTAATTATTTATATAGGGAAAAAAGTAGGTTTGTTCCAAATTTAATATAAAAAAATTCAATCCCCTTACTCGATTGAATCTCTAAAAATAGTAGCTTATTAAACTCCACCAAAATCAAAATAATTGCACAAAAATCGTTGAACGTCAATCCTTTATCATTAATTTTAAAAAAACCTATATAGTTGAACCCAAATCTATGTTATAAAATTATTATTATGAAATACATGTAAAGATGTAAGATAAGAACCCCATGGATCATAAGGGATTATTTATGCAATGAAAAGGACTTAGATTCACAATAGAAAATCCAAGGAGCACTAATAATAATCAACAGGTCATCTAGGATTTAATAGATTCCAAAGGAATTGAACAAAGAGAATAATATGGAAGAATTTATATCAAAAAGTTCATATTGATTCACCATAGAATAATGAAGACCCAACCATGGCATAGTGAAGCTCAATCAACTGAAATTAGTGATCCTTGATCTTTAAAATTTTCCATATAACCTATTAAACTATCATTTATTTCACTCATTAAAGAGGATTTTACTATTAGAATCTCATAGAAGTGTTGGTCCTGTCTTGATGCCTTAATCATTATGAATTAATCCCTAAAACACTATGGTATAATACCTTCCAGATTCTTTCTTTCTATCTAATGTTGATGACACCACCATGATATATTATTCTATTGATCACACTACAGCACCAAAAAAAACCTATTTTAGCCTCTCTTGTGGCTTATATAGATTTCACTGAGGACCAATCCCACTTAATGAACACCTCTATTCCATAATCAACCATATTAACATAATATCCTCTCAAGCATCCAGAAACAAACACAAATTTTAAAAACTAGTAAAACAGTCATCCTACCATGTCAATATCTAGAAGACAAATGACCTTAGATTCCACCATTATATTATGGATATCCCCCAAGCTTGTTTTGATCCCAAAAACATAACCATAAAACTATTACTCTACTATTCACCTCTATTATTCATATCAACACCTTTAACACCTGAAAAATAGAAATTAAAGGACTTAAAAAATATGAGTCTCTACATTACATGGGTGAAATTTTGGAGTCATTTTTTAAATGGTTTTTTATCTTTGATATTTAAGGTACCAAGACTATACAAGTTTCTCACGATTTAATAGGGGATATCTGGTGTATAGAATTTTATAGTGAGATTTATGAACCTTATATGTTGTTATTCTAATCTTTTAAAAATGAATAGTTAAGGAAACTCTTTTTTTAAAAATTATCATCCATAGATTCAGTTTCAATATATACCTTTTATGTTATCATCCTATACTGAGGTGTTGTTGAAATATAAAGTGTTTGACAATACTTTAGAACATAGAGGGTTTCCTCAAGAGGGAATTCATTACAACTTCTTGGATATTGGGTCTATATAGAAGGGATATATTTTATCAATACAATTTATGTTTCAAAAAATCAGGAGTCAAACTCAACCTTCTTTCTTTTATTTTTTTCAGGATAATAGTTCTAAGACATCAAGCAAGAAATATTTCATAGTTTTTTTGGGAATGGAAATTAGTAGTTTATGTTTTTATCTATTCTTAATGTTCATTTTTGAGCCCAAAAAGTTTTACCATTTGAGGTTCCATTTTTTATACTTTACCTTTTTTTTATACTTTTATTTCCATGTGATACTTGAATTCCTTTTTTCACCATTTTCAGCTATAATATTTTGGATTAGAGTGGGTGGGGTTCTTATGAATTTGGTATTATATACACTAGTTAGAGGTCATATAGGTTAAAATATGTATGTCATGCATGTGAGTTATCATTAGGGTGGTCTAATTTTAATAGTGAATTGTTCATGTTATATATATAATCATACACTAACAACCTTATCATGGATTTGTTGAATTATATTCAGGCCTTCATTGATTGTTATCAGTGGAAATTAGTTTTATCATCTCTAAAAGGTGAGTGTTTGATATTCATTAGTAAATAGGATCGTCAGGTGAATCATATATGTTTATAACCTCATTCAACAAGGTTATATGGATTGATGATGAGCCTGATGGATGTGAGTATAGAATAGTTCCTAAGAGTTATGGTGGAGCTCTATGATTTTTTACTAATGTTTTTATGAAACCACTCCATGGATGTGAAATTAATTTTAGGATAGATTTGAAAAATAATGTCTCTATTGTAAAGGTTTTTACCTTCTTATCCCATTATATTTTTAGTTTATGAGTTGGAGGTGTTTGGGGGGTTCTTGAGGAGGGTTCAAAAGAGTTAGAGTAGCAATTTTTTTTATAGAATGTGGTTTATGGGTTGAACATATACTCATTACATGAGTGGTTGATTTACCTCTTGGAAGTTAGATATTCATGCTTCTAAACATTGTATGAGAGTTATGTGTTTAATGGACCCATTACATGAATGAATTTTTCACAACACGGATAAATTTAAGCATAAGGCTCTAAAAATCATAGGAAATTCATTGGGTTTGGAATTAGAGAGATTCATGGCCTAAATATATTTCATAGATTGAATTTTTGGGCCTCAAAAAAACTCAAGACATGAATTTTTATTCCATACCATAAATGTGTCGAGGCCCAACATTTTTATAAATACACGAACCCACCCAATTTCTTTTATTCCTCCCTGTTTTTGGGAAAACCCTATGTGATTTTGGAGGGTCTTCTCGGCCCTTTCATCCTTCTTTGTTCCTTGTCTTCTAAAGGTTCATATTTTGAAATATAAGGTGGGTTATCCTATATATCCCCTTGTTTCCTTTCTTTCTTCCTTCAAGGATTCACTATAGTGATGATGTTTTGATTAGGGTGCGTTTGGTATGTGATTTGGGTGGCCTCTTGTTATATTTTAGGTTGATTCAACATTTCCTGGTGGTGGTCGTGTTTTCCTAGTTGTTTATCCTTAACCCTATTATACATGGATATTTGGAATTATTAATTCAATTTGTAGAACCATGTTCTCTCCCTATTTATTTTCACATGTAGAGATTGCATGATTTTTCCTTCCATACGGTGGATAGTATGGGTTTTCTTATTAGAGATAATGAATTGGATTAATTTGAAATTGATGGAGATGGGAAGAAATCACATTTTTTATGCTTTTGGTGTTATTTTTTATCATATTATATATTTTTGTAGATATTTATAAAAATCATTATTGTTGAGATCCTTCTTTGTGTTGTATTAGATATAATGATAGAGATTTAATTGTGTGATTATTTGATCTCATCCTAAATAAAAAGTTTAGGAATATATAACTAATAAATTGGTTTCATAAGTAAAATATATGATTTATTTGAGAATACCCATGCTAATTAATGAAGTAAAATAATTAATCTCTTTCGGAATGAAATTTATGGAATGATATAGAATCTGGGTGGAGTTATTATGTGTTGATGGGATATTTATGAATATGTGGTGTTTTTTTGAACCATTTTGGGGATTATATAGTGATGGTAGTGAACATATTGGGTGTAGAATGTGTGGTTTCTATGGTGTGATGGTTAGTTAGTATAGGATACACAGTGTTCATCATGTATGAAAGTGGTGATGTGTGATGGTTGTGGTGTTTGGTGGTTATGATGTTTTCTGGTTTTGATGTGGGGTTATTATGTTGAGATGTCTTGGCATATGTGGTGTTGTGGAAATGGTTGAGATGATGTTGATGAGTGATTATATGGTTTTTTTGTGTTATTTTCATTTTTATCCATGGAATAAATTATAATGTTGTAAATGAATGACATGGGTTGGTAAATGAATAAGAATGGGTAAAAATTGATGTGTGGTAAATAGATTAAATGAAAAATTATGGGTTTTTTTAATTGGAAATGAAATGGATTAGTAAATAGAAGTTATTAGAAACTCTTTAAATCTATAAAATTCCATATCGTGTAATTGGAAGTGGAATTATGTGACTATGTGTGGTGGTTTTGTACTGTGTATCATTAGTGGTGGTAGCGATTGTGACGGATGTCATGTGGTGAAGTGGTGGTGACGTGGAGCATGGTAGTGCATTTTTTTTAGCCCATAGGTTGGTTATTTTTTGATTCCAAACTATCATGTATTTTTATGTTATTTTTATATGTGATCCACCTAAGTTGGATACCCTTACCAATTCACAAATTTTTTTGTTTCTGGTTTTTTCCAAAACATCCAGGTTGGTGGTGATTTGGACGGTTGGATGCTCTCTCTTCACAAATCTTCCTTAAGTGGTAGTGGTGATATGGGTTAGTGTTGTATATTATACTATGATGGTATGGGTTGGTATAGTATATTAACCAGGGATGATATGTGTTTGTGTTAGATATTTCCTTGTTTTTTTGAGGATGTGATATGTGGTGGGGATCATTTATGTTGGTAAGAGGGCATGAGGTTGATTTTATTCATATTCATGATACACTAATTCCCTGGATATGTGATGAGGTTTTGATGTGTGATAAGGTTTTTATACAATTATAAAAGATGCTACCACCAATTGAGAAACCCTTTGAGAGGTTGTGATAGGTTTGGATGTTTCCTAAACCACATCAAAGATGGATGGTTATGTGTTAATAAATGTATGGAATAGATGAGAACATATGATGTTTGACGTTGGGGTGTGAGAGTGATAAATTAGTGGGGAAGTGGTTTTTGGGTGCCTTTATTTCATGAACTTTTGATACTATGTTACTATATTGGTAGTCAGATTTATTGAGTGTTTATAGAGAGGTTGGGATTCTTCAGTTAACCTATTTAAATGCTTGATATTCTTTTTTTGTCACTAGTGCATTAGTATGATCTTTTCACATGTACACTACAATCCTTGGGTGTGATCCTTCAATTATACAAGTTATGCTCACCCTGTGTATATATAAACCTTTTTTAGGGTTCTAGGATGACTTTAAGGATTGAGATAGACATTACTAGCTCGAGTTTTAGAGTCGATGTTGAGTCATTGTTGTAGGAATTGCCTTTTAGTATTGACTTGTAGGATTTTATATTTATTTGTTAAATTTTTTTATACATCGATGGATTGTTTTCTTTATATTATATAATATAGTTTATTTATGGGTGATTTATCCAATCTCCTAATACAATAGTATTATAGTTGGTAATTCCTTCCATACAAGATATTTTTATACCCTCAGTTCTTATCACCAACCTAGGGCATAATGGAGGCTATAAATGGGGTCATTATCTCTCTTCCCTCATTACTAGCCTAAGAGGGATACCTTTGGAGGGATGGAGTCGTGAAAGAGAGGTATAAATGTTTTTGGTTAAGGGATAGGATGGAGTTTGGAGTTATGAACTATGACGATTGTATGGGTTTTGGGGAAACGGTTAAAGTAGATCTTGGTGCATGATGTAGCTAGAGATACTATCTAAGACATTGGATTTTATGGACCCAAATAAACTAATACAAGGACATTATTATTATTGAAGTACCAAGTGAGGTGGAAATATTTTCAAGGTAGAGACCTAGCTGAGGTAAATGCATTAGGATTTATTGTATTCACATCTTAATTGGGTGATCTTGAGACATTAAAATGAACTAATTAAATAAACCTTGATAAAATTCTATTTTATCAGGCCTAGGATTTGTCCTTTCTCTTTAGAAATTGATATCATTCATCATCCATGAATTTCTTAGGTATTGGAGGTTTAGTTTGTTGATCTGGTTGATTGTCATAACATTGACCTAAAATAGGAGGATGGCATATGGTAGAGTAAATCGCATGACTTTCAGTGGAAGAGCTTGGAGAAGTATGAGGGGAGCATCTCAGATTTGGAGATAGATTTCTAATTGGAGGAGTTAAAGATTTACTTCATTATGATTTTATCTTAGGATGAGTTTTGGGTTTCATTTGTATTTATTCATATGTGATATGTTGTGAGTCAGTGATGGAAATTTTATCTTTTTAACCACATAGAGGCATACGTGTTGTGGATGTATTTTTAAGAGTTCCATTTGGAATTACATTTAATGATGATGAAGGTTATAAACAGGTAATATTTTCTCTCTCTTCAATAGGGGAAACTGAGTGTGCAGGTTCTTGAGATCACATTCCAGGACCTCTTTCACTTTGATCATGATTTTTCATATAAGGGGTCCAGAGCGTGATGTATAGAGCATCCATTACACCTAGTGATCATGTATACAGTCACCTCACTTACACTTCCCATGTATCTATAGGTGCATAAGAAGGTGTAGGTCATGTAGATAATTCTCCCCCTATTAATTAATCCTTTAACGAGTGTCCGTCATGGTTTCTCTGGGATTAGAGCTTCAGGAAGTGGGTCACAAACATTTATCCAATCTAGATTTTTACCAGTGGGGAACTAACCATGGTAGATCCCTTCATGTAGTTCTAATACTGGTAGTTTTTGAGAACCTACCAGGGTATTACCATTTTTATTCTTTGTATTTGGGTAACATGGACACTATTATTTTTAGTTCCTAATATCTCATGGATTCTATTTTCATATGGGTGGTCAAGCCCTTTTTTGGAAATAGCCGCAGTTGCCTCTAATGTAGTTTTAGCAGTACAGACCACCGGTGCTTGTTCAAAGTATGAGTGTGGATGGAGTTGGTAGAGTAAAACCTTGTGATGTTCCCCAACCTCAAGTACCTTGGCTATTTCTTGGTTGTGGAGGCCATCATTAGAGATACATAGAGTTGTATATGGTCATATGAAAATGATGGAATCAACCTGGACAAAGGTTGTTTGTGCTAAGATTAGTTTATCATCTAGCCTTATTTGTTACTTTTTGGATTCAAGTGTCTTTGACACTATATTTTCTCTTAATTTATTTAATTAATTAGGACTATGTTTGATTATAATTTTATTTCCCCTAGTTTTATCCATTCCAAACAGAGGTTGGGCTGCATTGTTTGATGTGTTCCAGTGATCTAGACTAATAATGGGGCCACACCAATTAGTGGGGGATTTCTTATTATTATATATACATCCATATTATCTAATCCTTTTAATTTAATGGTTTTATTCCATTAATTTATTCATCAACTATTTCCATTTGATAGTTTTTTATAATTTAGAAGGAAATCAAGTGGAGTTTTTTGGTGAGTGCTTTATAGTTTTCATGGAGCAAAAAAGCCTGAAATATGTATTCTCTCAATAGGATTGGAATCTATGTTAGTGGAAGTGGATGGAATTTAATTAGTATTTTGATTTGGAGATATATTATACCCCAAGAAGGGGGTATTTTTTCTATGCACTGAGTTGGAAGTCACAAGGACATTTCATTCAGGAGTATGAAAATGTTCAAAAATGAATATAAAATCTTCTATTGATGAATCTTGATATAGGGGGAAGAAGTGGCCGAGTTTATCTCTATAAAATGATCATGGATTCATCTTTGATGCAGTAGGAAGAAGAGTCTCAGTATGGAGACTCAGATGTGGATTTGATGCAAGACTATTTTTGGCCATGGTGATGGTCTAGAGGGATAGTCATGTGATGGTCAAAACTAGCTATTATTCTATGGGAGGTTATTTGTCTCATCGGCGATCAATGAGGTAGTTCTCTCTGAGTTTTACAGATCACCCTTATCATTACATCTAGGTGTGACTAAGATTTATCATGGATTGAGGAGATATATTTGGTGGAGTGGGAAGAATAAATCAATGGAAACTTTTGTAGAAAAGTATCTAGTATGTTAGGAGATGAAAGTTTAACACCATTTTGAGAAGGATTTTTTAAACCCTTGGATGTTCCTGAGTGGAAATTAGAGGTTATCTTAATGTATTTTATCATTGGGTTACCCCATACCTTGGGGAGGGATTCATTTTGGTGTATTGTGAACATACTAATGAATTTGACTCATTTTCTAATGCTCTACGAATCAATTTTCATGGATGTTTTGGAAAGGTGGTGTGTACATGATGTTGTTAGGATTCATGGGGTACTGAGGACCATCATCTATAATTAGGATAACCATTTAAACTTGTTCTTATTGAGGTAATCACATCATTCCTTTGGATCCCAGTTGTTCCTTAGCATTACTTTCCACCCTGAGATAGATGGCTAGATAGAGCATACCATTCAAATACTAGAGGTTATATTGTGATCTTTCATCTTATATTTTTGTGGTTCCTAAGTAATTAATCTTCAATTGGTTTAGTTCTACTATAATAGAATCAATCACTAATCTAAGTTCATGGATCCATTTGTGGTGTTATATAGATGATCATGTCATTCTCTGTTATGGAGAAAGGAGGTTGGTAAGTAAGTAGTTATTGGTTGGAATGTGGTGAAAATAATGATTGAGAAGATCCATATGGTCTGAGAATGAATTAGGGAGGTGCAGTACTATCATAATTCCTATATTCATCATAGGTTAATACCCTAGGATTTTTATTTTGGAGAAAAATATTTCATCAGATCCCCCCCCCCTCATCATGGGTAGTGGAGGTTTAAAGAATGGAGTAAGATTTCTCCCTAGTTTATCCGGCCTTTGGATGTGTTGGGGTGAGTTGGTGAGGTGGTTTATTAATTGGAACTTCCAACATGGCTAGACAAGTTCCATTAAATCTTCCACATATCCTATCTTCATTGGTATCTTCATGATGACACCCACATCATTGACTGGGGAGAGTTGGATATCAGGGATGTCAAGACATTCATGGAGTGACCAGTAGTGATCTAGGATCATCGTGAGAAAGTGTTTCCTGGGAGTGTGAGAAATATATTGATTCCTATTACTCAGTGTCGTTCTATGTTTAACCGATTTTATTTTGTTTTTTTGATGATGTGACATTTGAACCTTTTTGATATAGTATATTTACCTTCTTCCATTTCTAGTAATGTGTTGTATGGGTTCAAGTGTGTAAAGAAGGGAAAACTCATTCTTAATCAAGACATTTCATATATTGACATGTTTTAAAATTATGTGGGCATGTCAGTTCCACCCAAATAGGACAATACCATGATATAGAGGGTGGGTTTACTTGATTTTTATGCTTGGGGAAGTGTTGTGTGATGGTTGAGGTGGTTATTGTATTCAGTTGGGTAGAGGTTGAAATGGTTGTGCAATTATTTAGGTGTAAAAGAGGTGTCATATGACTGGTGTGAAATATTGTGCTGATGTTTCTGGTGGGAGATGGTGATGTGGTTTTTTGGGGTGTTTTGTGGATATTTTTTCATGGCTCAATATGCTTGGGTTGTGGTAGTGTCCGGGATATAATAAGATCCCTGAGAGTTATCTTATGGGATGGTTTTTCAATCCCTTCCTTTACTTTTTGGGTTTTGTTTTAATTCTCATGGATGAGAATAATTTCATAGATATCTAATGTAATAGTATGTTTCATCTTGGTCCATTACATTTTTGTTTTGTGAGTTTTAGGTGTTTGGAGGAGGATTGTTGAGAGTTTGGTTGAGTTGGATTTGTAATTTTTTTGTAGTAGGTGTTTCATGATGTGAATATATATTCCTTTCATGAGATTTTTATCTATGTATTAGAGTATGATGATTCACAACTTGAAACTTCATAATAGAGTTCTATGCTTAATGAACTCACAACATGGAGGAATTGTTCATAACATGAATAAATTCAATCTTAAGGACCATGAAAATTGATGGATATTCATGATGTTTGGATTTTAATATATTCATAGACTAACTCGATTTGTGGTCCTCATGAAAACTCATGAGATAAGTCTAGATTTCACACTTTGAATGTGTTGATATACAAAATGTTTATAAATACCAAAGCACGTCTGATTTCTTTTTTTCCTCTCAGTTTCTAGGAAAGCCCTAGGAAATTTAGGAGGGTATTTTATCCCATTTCCTCCTAATTTGATCATTGTATTACAAAGGTTGATCTTTGTAAATTTGATTTGGGTTCTCTTCTTTATCCCCTTTTCACTTTAGCTCATCCTTTGGGGATTCAGATTAGTGATTATGATCTTATCGGAGTGAGTTCGGGCTATAATTTTGATGGTCTCTTGGTGTGGTTTAGGCTGATTCAATATTTCCTTGTGTGGTTGTGGTTTCCTGGTTATTTCTCCTTATCCCTATTTCGCATGGATATTTAGAAATCTTCTCTGGGGTAGGGGATCCTCATTCTCTCCTAATTTATATACGTGTGTGGGGATCTTATTATTTTTCCTTCAATTTAGTGGACAGTAAGGGTTGGAATAATGACGATAATAAATTGGATTATTCTAAAATTTATGGGAATGGAGAAAAATCACATTTTTTACTGATTTTGATGTTATTAATGATGAGATTAAAGATGATTATTTTAATTTCTAAAAAATTTAGTTGCTAATAGAATTTATTGTGTTGTATTATATATGATTATGGATCCCTAATTGTGTGATTATTTGATTTCACCCTAAATAAAAAGGCTAAGAACTTAAATATTGATAATGAATTGGTTGTCCATGTAAAATATAGAATTTGTTTGAGAATACACATTCTAAATTAATTAAAATAATTAATCCCTTTTCAAATATAAATTGTGAAAATTGTTAGATGTTGGGATGATTTTTTATGTGATGATGTTCTTGTTGTGAATATTTGGTGGTTGTGTGAACCCTGTTGTAGATTTTATAGTGTAGAGATAATGAATTGGGTATAGAATGTGTGGTCTTTGTGGTGTGATGGTTGGTTGAAATGGGATGTGTGGTGGTTGAGATGTGTGGAGGTGGTGATGTGAGGTGGTTATGCTGTGTCGTGGTTGTGATATGCATTGGTTGTGATGTGTGGTTCTTGTAGTGAGATACCTTCACATTTTTGGTGTTGTGGTGATGGTTGATATGAAGTGGATGAGATGTTACACGATGTGGTTATGTTATTTTATTGTTTAACCTTGGAATAAATTATAATTCTGTAAATGAATGACATGGGTTATTAAATGAATAATATTGGGATAAAATTTATTTGTGGTAAATTTCTTAAATAATTATTTATGTTCTATCATAATGTGAAATAAAATTAATTATTAAATTGGAGTTAGTGTAAAATAATTAAATCTTGTGGAACTTATATTTAAAAATGGAATTGAGTGGCAATGTGTGGTGGTTGTGTGGTGTGTTACATTAGAAGATGTAACAATTACAACGAATTTCATGCGGTGGAGTGGTGGTGACATAGAGTATTCCAGTGTAGTTGTTTATAACCCATAGGTTGGGTATTATGTGTTACCAATCTACAATTATTTTATATATTATATTAATATATTCCCTATTTGAGTTGGATTACCTGACCAAAACCCATATGTTTTGGATTATAATTATTTTCCCTGATATTTGGGTTTGTGGTGATATGGATGGATGGCTACCCACTCCTATATTCTCTTCCTTCATTTGTATTGATGATGTATATTAGTGTTGGATATTACCTAGTAATGGTATGGGTTGGTGTTGGAGATTACACAATGATGATATATGTTGGTATTAGTGATTACCCATTGATTATATAGATTGGTGTTGGATATTACCTTGTGGTGTTGAGGATGTGATATGTAGTGGAGGTCATGCATGGTGGGAGGAGGGAATGAGGTGTGTCTCCTTCCTGTTTATTATACCATACTACATAGATATATTATGAGGCTTCAATGTGTGATGAGGTTTTGATGGGACGATGAACGGACACGGTACTAGATGCATGACCCTGTCAGAGGTTGGGATAGGTAGGGGTGAATCCAAACCCATATTTGTAAAAGGTGGTTATATAATGAGATATCTATGAAATAGATGGGATCATAGGATGTTTTACATTAAGGTGTGATAGTAGAAAACCAATAGTTAAGTGGTTGTGAGGCACCTTTGATTTGTTTTCATTTTATTCTATATTACTATATTAGATTTGTGGCTTGGTGAAAAATCCATGGTGAGGTTGGGATTAGTTGGATGAATTGTTTAGGTGTACTTTGGTTCTATAGTTTTTTCACTAGCGCATTATTATTCTATTATTCTCTTATCACATGTTCACTAATGACCTTGGGTATGATCCTTCTAACTATATATTTTATGCTCACCTAATATATATATAAACTATTTTTCAAGTTTTCAGGTTGATTTTTGAGGATAGAGCTGAACATTACTAGCTTGGGTTATAGAGACGTTGTTGAGTTGTTTCTATATGAACTATATTCTATTATTGACTATGAGCCTTTTATTTGTATTTTTTAACATTTTTCATGAATTATGGGATTTTTTTATTATTATATTATGTGATGGAGTTACGTTGTCGGAGATTTGTCCTATCTTTTGATCTTATATTATTATAGATGGTAATTCTTTCTATAAATGACATTTTTATTCCCTCAATGCATGTCACCCAATGTCTATATAAACTATTTTTCAAGTTTCCAGGAGGATTTTGAGGATAGAGTTGTACATTACTAACTAGGGTTATAGAGATTTTTTTGATTCATTTCCATATTATTTGTCTTCTGGTGTTGACTATGAGACTATTATTTGTATTTTTTAACATTTTTCATGAATTATGGGATCTTTTTTTACTATTATATTATGTGATAGAGTTGCATTGTCGAGGATTTGTCCTATATTTTGATCTTATAGTATTATAGATGGTAATGCCTTCTATACATGATATTTTTATTCCCTCAATGCTTGTCACTAACTCAGGGCCTACTGGAGGTGGGACTTGAGGGTTCATTATCTAGTATCCTTTATTGAGGATAGAGTTTGACATTACTATCTTGGGTTATAGAGTTGTTGTTGAGTCATTTCCATAGAACCTATCTTCTATTACTAACTATGAGACTTTTATTTGTATTTTTTAACACTATTAATGAATTATTAGATCATATTTTTTACTATTATATTTTGTGATGGAGTTGTGTTGTCGGGTATTTATCCTATATTTTGATCTTACAGTATTGTAGTTTTCAATGCCTTCTTTACATGATATTTTTATTCCCTCAATGCTTGTCACCAAGTCAGGGCCTACTAGAGGTGGGACTCTAGGGTTCATTATCTAGATTCCATTATTTTCATCCTAAGATGGGTACCTTTAGAGGGACGGTGTAACAACTTGGTCCCACTGATAGTACAGACACCCCACCTTAACATGGTCATCAGGTCTGAGCCCATCATGTACCACCTGTTTCCCCAAGAACATGTGGTCCCCTCCATGGGGCCCACCCATGTTCCCTAATGGTTCATCTACCTAATACTTGTCCCTATAGGCCAACACATGTTCTTTAAAGTATACTTTTTCCTCACTTTCACACACTCAAGGAAACTTCCCAAAATATCACCCATCCTGATCACTACTCTAATCTAAGCATGCTTAACTGTGGAGTTCTAATCAAGTAGGCTCCTAAAAAGAAAGTTTCACCTTGTTGACATGATTCATATCATTTAGTCATTTAAACATTTGTCATTTAGGGTTTTTAGATTCACCCCCCCCCCCTTGGAGAACAACATCCTCATTGTGGACCCTATAACTCAACCCATGTAGTGCCACCACACTTAAGGTTGGGTTTCTGTTCTAATACCAATGTAATAATTGTGCCCCCACTAACATCACCGACACCCCTCCTTAACATGGTCGTCGGGTCATGGCCTATCATGTACCACCATTTTCCCCACAGAAATGTGGTCCCCTCCATGGGGCCCACCCATATTGCTAAATGGGTCATCTTACTAATGATTATCCAGACAAGCCAACACATGTTCCTTTCAGTGTAATTTTTCCTCACTCACACACACCATAAGAAACTCCCCATAAGTTCACCCATCCTAATCACTACTTCAATCCAAGAACACTTAACTATGGAGTTCTAATCAGGTATATTCCTATAAATAAAGGTTCACCTTATTGACATGATTCATATCATTTAGTCATTTAACCCTTTATCATTCTAGGATGTTAGAGAGGATGTTGTGACACTAATTTTTATATCTTATTATAATAAGATTCTTTAGAGAAGCGAGAGTTGAATATTCATGTAGATGATTTGTTACTAAAGGTATTAATTTGACCTATCATATCTCCTTGGGGGGATACAATATTATTTTTGAAAAAAAATAGGATTGTAGTTTCTAACCATACATGGATTATCGACCCTTCACCCAAGTGATAGTAAAGAACATTTAACCCCTCCTAATAATTGATGAATTTTTTTATCAATTAAAGGGATTATGATGGTTATAAAAGACTAATATTTTGTTAGGACATCATCATATGTGAGTGGAGGAAGATATTTCAAAGACTTCTTTCAAAAACAATTATCAGAATTTAGAATATGTAATGATTACTTTTGGAATCATGAATACCCCAATAGTCTTTATGAAATTTATAAACTCATCATTCCATCAGATTTTAAACCAATATGTGGTGATTTTCGATGATATCCTTGTTTATTCAAGGATATTGGAAGAGTATATAAATAATTAGAGGGTTGTCTAAAAAATTCTCTAATGACATCGTCTATATGGAAAAAAACCAAAGTGTAAGTTCAATAAATGTGGGATGTTATTCCATGGGAATTTTATGTCTCGTTAGGTTTTAGTTATTAATCCTTTTAATATTATTTTAATTATTTATTGATCATAACCCAATAAATCCACAGAAGTGTATATTTTCCTGGGTCTTGCAGGATATTACTGAAGGTTCATGGCTGAATTCTCTCAAATTGTGACACATTTTATAGCACTGTCCTAAAAGGATAAACCTTTTTAGTGGATAAAGAAATATTGAATGAAATTTATTATTTGAAGGAGAATTTTATAAATGATCTTCTTCTTCTCTTTCTTGATGAAAAAATATTTTTCATATGTATTATGACACTGTTTATCCTCTATTTAGTTTTGTTTTAATGTAAGTGTGGTAAATGATATATTTTGAGTCTTAACAGTTATTTTCTCATGAGTATAATTATTCCACACATGATATTGTGTTTTTTATAATGGTGATTAATTATATTTTATGGTGTAATTTCTTTATCATAGGGTATTTTGTTATATTTTTTGATCATAAGAGCCTATTTTATATCTTATCTTAGAAGGATCTGAATTTTTGTTAAATATGGATGATTAAAGATCATGATATACTCTGACTTTTAGAACTCTTATACATAGAGGAAGGGTAATATGATATATGATGTGATGATTCAGAAGATATATGGTTATGTTTCTAGTAAATAAGAGATAATTGGAAAATTATAGTGAAACTTATGACTTTACATCAGGATATTGAGGAGGTTGGTGATGGAGTTTTTCCATACCATTTGATGGTCACCTCTCCTTTATTTCAACATATAGAATAGTGTCTTCTTAGAGATACTAAGGTAGATTTGTTATAGAGACCCATTAACAATACCATATTAGTTACATTAATTTAAATAAAATATTACATTATAATATATTCACATTATATTTTAGGTATAGAATATTAAATAATTAAGAAAAAACATTAACTAACAAAAAACATTTTTATTTCAACCAATGAATATTTTTCCACTATATAAGAAACTAACTAATAAATAATAAGTCTTTGAAATCATTCAAAAATTATATATTCATGATACACTTCCAAAAATATTTTACTTATTACTTTCCTTCATATCCTGGTAAAATGGAAACATAATAAAAGGAGCAAGCTCGGACTCTCAATAAGGTTAAAAGTAAGAAATAAGCATCAATGATCATAATAGAGCACAAAATTATAAAATTAATATAGTAAAATTATATAATGAATATCATAATAAACAAATCATAGATCATAAATCATGACATGAGACATGTCATAACATAAAAGTGTTGAATATCATATAAAATAGGTATAAATGTGGGGTGTATTATGTTGAGTAAAGAAAGAAATTTAATGATATGGGATAAAAAGAAAAATAAACTAGATATATGGAACAACCATAAGCATATATAAATTATTTTAATAAACTCATTATCCCCATGAATATGTGAGAAAACAAATTATGTTCACGTTATAAAATGTGTGATAACTCATTATGCCCATGTCTATGTGAGAAAATTCATTATGTCCCCACCTGACTATATCATGAGATATAAACATAATCTAATGTATTATAGGGTGAAACAGGACCCTATAATAATCATTATATATGTTTTCCATAAGAAATAAATCATATCATAAATAATACTTGGAATGAAAATGGGATTCATATCCCTTTCAAATGAAATCATAAAAGGAAAACATTCATACTTTCATTAATAATCAAGATAAACCCATGGAATAAAATGGGTATCCAACAATAAAAAATATAATTCTAGGTAGATATTATTCAATGAATTATATGGTATTTAAAACATATAGATAAAGGATATATGGTTCAATTAATATTTTCCCCAATAAATCAATGTATAGAATCTAGGTGAACTCCCTTTGATTAAATGAACGAAATATATAGAGTTCACATAGGAAAGGTGTTGGAAGAAAAATAATTCCTATTCAAAATTGATGGTTTGGAAGAAAATTTAGTGTAGAACATTTTTATAATATAAAATAACATTTCATTAGATATACAGAGAAATAAGGTCGATGGTATCATTCCAATGAATATCCTTGATCAAGCATAAAATATTCTAAATGATGTTGAGTTAGATTAAAAATATTTTTAGGAGTATTAGGAAAATATATTTCAGAATAAGAAAAAATTTAATTTTTTTGAAAATATTAATTTAATTAGATATATTTTATAAAACTATTAGAATTATAATTTTTTTTATAATACATGAAAACATTGATAGGAAATTTGATAAAAAAACAATGGAGAAAATATGTGCTCTTACATTAAATATTAAAAATATATTTTTTTAAACATTAATTAAAATGAACCATAAAGAAAATTTTAAAAATTTATTAAGGAATATAAAATTCCATAAATCAATTATTAATACATAGATAAGTACATTCATAAAATCATTAAATAGATATAGTCATGGGAGAGAAGGATTACTAGCCAAAAAGAAGATTTAGGGTTGGTTTACTTATAATGGGTTAGAATGAGTAAATGGGGAAATAAAACTGAGGGAATACAAGTAAAACCCCATGAATTAATAAATTATAATAATATATGTTTTGTATAGAAAATTATACAAATTGCGGTGATGGATTGTCTTTCAAAATCAGTATCTTTTTAAAAATGATATTAGTGATGAAACCCTCATGGTATTGGTAAGGTAATAATCAAAGGAGATTTAGAGGAAGGTCGTGAAATGGATCATATTTCCTATATAAAATAATTAAGATAGTTAATACATCATATAAAATAAATAATGGTGATAAATATCATACATATTACAGAAAATTTGATTTGAGACAAATAACACCTTATAACCTTAGAGACTTTTGAGTCAAAACCCCTTAAAGGATATTATTTTAAATGAAAAATTAAATAACATTTAAAATGAGATTATGGTGGTAAAAAAATATTAAATTATAATTTGATACACAATTTCAAATAGAACGTGGTTTATAATATAAAATATGTCTCAAGCGGTGAATATTTGAGATAAGAAACCCTTAACTTGTTTAATTTATTTTTAAAATGTTCTCTAAGATCATGTATAGAAAACATAAGTATCATAATCATATATTTAAAAACAATTTTCATATATAAAAACTTATATAAACTTATTTTATAATTATTCTCTATATTTTTATTAGTTGTTTAATATCTATTTCTAATATCGTGTGAGAGTAATCTTGATTGTTTTGAACTAGTTTCATATTAACAGTGTTGTTATTCATTCTTCCACCAAAGTTTGTAATTACTAGATAATTCAAGGTACTATAATTGTTTATTTATAGTTATTTATAATTTTATAATTTCATTATATTCTATTTTTTTGTTACAATCACTAAAGATAAAATTAGTGATTAAAGCGTTTTTTTTATTTTTTATGAACGAACGTTGGTATCATAATTAATGAGTTTAATATTATGGTTACCATTCCAAAAAATATATAATCATTATTTACTTATTTATATTATACATTATTAGTAATTAATGTATCATATTCATCCATGATATTATTTTATATCATTTTCAAAGTAGTTGGTTAAACCGACCCAAACATAAACATACCATAATTAATGGATGGATATGATTATGAAAGTTGTTTCATTTGAAATAATAATATTATGTAAGAATAATGATGTTATTTAGGTAACTTTTAGTTATTGAATCATATTTTAAGATAGTTTAATAAATAATAAGGAAACTAAATGAATGATTAGATTTGTCACTTTGTGGAGGCGGTAGTTCACACAACACGTGGTCAATGTTTTCATTTCCCAACTAATGGGAGGGAATTAAGATAGATTAAAATATTTATCTTAATAGTATTAATTATATTATATATTTCATATTTTTTCTTTAATTACTTCCTTATAACTATTGAATAGGGGATGTGGTGAAAAATTAAAGGCATCGCTTTAAGGAGGTTATAGTTATCACAATGCATGAATGACAGTTTCGTTTTTATTTATAAAAAATAGAAAGGTGGTTAATAGTTTTTCCCATATAATAATAACATTAAGTATAAAAACAATAATTATTTAATTATATAGTAATTATAAATTTATATTTTTTATAGTAATAAATAATGTGAGAGAAGAAAGGGGGAAAAGTAAACATGTTGAGGACTTTGGATTTACCTTGGAAGACTCCTTGGAAATGGATGTATTAGGCCAATATAATATAACCATAGGATCAAGTATAACAAATAGGATTGTATACAAATGAAAAATTTTGTATTTTAAATAGTTAGCCTAATTATTATGGTGATCTTGAAGGGGTAGTGAGAGGCCCCATTTATAAGTGGCAGGAATGGAATTTTTGTAAATATTTCATCTTAATATAAATATAGAACATGTTTCACATGTCAATAAGACTCCAAAAAAGGAAAATAAGAGAGTAGGGGATGATATAATATTTTTAATACTTAAAATATACTTTTTATAAAATGTTTTAAATATTTTTAACTTTCTTCATTCTTAGAATTTTCACTTTTACTATTCTTGGTTTTATCATGGTAACTAATTTTTACCTAGATAATTTAAATTAATTGAATAAAAATAAAATTGACCTTATTAAATAATTTTTAAATAATTATTCAAAATATGACATAAATTTTATTAGATAAAATTTGTTTTAGATATAAAATTCAATATTAACATTAGCGCATGTCCCGTGTAAAGAACCTGTTTTTTAGAAAAAAAGGGTTATTTTTAAGCTTAAAATTTATTTGTAGAATTAAATTATCAATTTCCTCAATTTTCATGATATAAATTGGTTTATTATAAAAAAAAGTTATATTTCTTTTAAATCAATCAAAAACTGAATTTAAAAAAAATCATTAAAAAAAGACCAAAAATAGTTTGTATTGGAAAATATTACTTAAGTCTTTAAAATGTTAATCATAAGTTTTATAAATTCAACAAAGTATTTTTTTTAATTTCATATATACTTTTACATACTCAATAAATGTGTTACCAATTAAATTTTTTTGTACATTTCTAGGACTTTATTATAAAATTATTAAGTTATGAAATTTACAATTTTGGTGAAAACTATATTTTTCATTTTTCACTAGAAATCAATTGTTTTAGAAAAACTCAAAATTTTCATATTAAGATAATTTTGACATCATAAATAAGAAATTTATATTTTTTATATAATTCATTTCCTAAAATTTATAAATTTAGTTTTTTAATGGAAAATATAAAATATAATGAAAAATGTCTTTTGTTGAAAAATATACTTTTTGAACATTAAGTGTTCTTGATATTATTTCACACCGATTTTTTATTTAAATAGTGTTAATATATTATTTCATATATTTTAACATAATATATTATTATAATGATCATTTAAAAGTGTTTTATTTAATTTATTAACACTTAAAATAGTTATTTGAGAAATAAAATCATATTAATTATTTATCCTCTAAATCTATGAAATTTTAATTGATTACTATATTTATTTTTACTGGAGGTTTTATTCTTCCTATAATTTCTTAATAATGTTCATCTAATGTGTCCCAGATCATTTTATTTTAGGTTTTTTCATTAGTATATTGTTGTGTGTGACAAAATTTATCAAAGATGGTATTAATTTAAAGGATAAAAAACTTAGGTTGTTTCATTATACCCCCTAAATAAATTGTGTCCTCACAATTTTAATTATTAATCACTGGTAAAATTTGGTGATATTAGTCTTCTCATATTCATTGCTCATGATATAACCTCAAATATGAAATCTACCATACTCTATTATGCTATATCAAATTACTTATATTTCCTCAAACAACATTAATCATTCATAAAATCATGTTACCAAGTATATATATACCCTAATCATATATTCTCTATAATATCCCTCTACTAAAACTATTTCAAATTCCAATATTTTAAACCATAGAACAATCATATGTTCCCCCAAAAATTAACTCTTATATTCAACCACTTGTTCACAAATTCATGCTGTAGTCATTATATATTATAATCCCAAAAATGAGATGAACTTCACCAAAATAGCATGGATCGCATTTTCATTAAATCAATAATAAATTCCATGGCTATCAATAATATCTAAATCACTTTTATCAAAATCAATCATCCATTTTTTACATAAAAAATCGAAATATATGAAACCTAAGATTTATTATTACCTCAATCAAGTGTTATCCAATATTAATCCCCAAAAATATAAACTTGTTCGAATATAATTTTTCATGGTTATTAATCCCATTTAATATATGTTTCAAGACCATTACAGAAAAAATTACGTAAAATACAAAAATGTTACAAGTAATCCTCATAACATTTAAAATATTTCATAATGTCATTTATAAATATCACTCACTAATGAGAAACACTAAGAATATCAAGATTTAATTTATATTAAGATATCAAACTCACTACCATAGGTAATACTAAGAAACTCGCTTTGAAATATGTTTCCTTATTCAGTTGTAAGACATATTGGTTTTTATATACATTCCTTTCTCAGTTTCATTTTTTTATCATTTTTTAACCAAAAACTAAAACCCAAAATGGTTATATATAAATTCACAGTAAATTATCATATGAATATGGAAACTCAGTCATAATATGTAGTCTATAATTAAACCTTCATTTAATAATTTGATACTTTTAGTTGAATCTAATTTTCTTTAAGTTTGGTTTTCCTGTACTTCTTAGTCTATTCCCAAATAGAACTATCCCAAAATTATCATGAACATTCTTATAATATTCTAATAAAAAAAATCATATAAACTTATTTACTCAATAGTCAACTTACCATTTATCCATAACATTGAATATAAATAAATATGTACCTTATCTTGTGAATCTCTAATTTTTAATCTATGTTATCTATATTCATTACTTATTGGGTTTTTTATCATAAATATTTTTAAATCCTTCATAATGGTTCATAAAGAGAATTAAAATTAATCAAAGAATATTCTTTGGGGGTGTCTATCCAGTCTTAGGATCAATAATCATTCACTAAATTAAAGTATGAGTTGATACTAAACTATCCTTTCGGGGTTGATTACCCCTAGATGCATGTGTTTCATAGGTGTGTCCAATTTCAAGTATCTAGGGAGGGATATAATATCTAGAGAACAAGAACTATCTAATTTACTATACTTTTGGATGTTATTATAAACTTAAAAATTTTCCCTTAGAATTATCCTCAGTGTTTCACTAAATTTATCTATCCCAATACCCAAAATATTCAATAATACCTTAATAAACATAAAGTCATATCTATACCTTGGAAAATATGATCAATGTTAACTTACCACCCTTAAATCATTATCCACTAATATCTTAACCTCTAATGTAATCTAAACCCTACTCTGATACCAACTATATCAACCCACAAATTTAACTACCTCAATTATGAATTCAAATAAAATATTACATTGTAATAAATTTCTATGATCTATTAGGTTTATAATTTTATATAATTAAGAAAAAACATTTACTAACAAAACTAATGTCTTTCTTAACCATTGGGAAATTTTTCCATTATATAAGTAATTGATTAATCCATAAAAAGTATTCAATAACTCTCATAAATTATCTATATAAGATAACCTTATAGACACATCATAAATATTGCATGACATCATAACCTAGGAAAATGGAAACATAAAAAAGGGATGAGATCAGTTACTTAGTATGGGTAAACAGAAGCGATAAAAATCAATAATAATAAGAGAGCATAAGATGAAAAATGGATATAACCAAAGTAAATAAGTAATGTGTTACCCAATAAATCATAAATCATAAATCATGGGATAAGTCATGGTATAACATAAAAGTATAGAATATATTATAAAATAGGACTAAACATGGTATATGTCATATCCTAAATACAAAGAAACTTAAAGAGGTTATATAACATGAAAACCAATGTGGAGATATGTAACAAGAAAAAGAATTGGAAAATACATTTTAGAAAACTCATTATTCCCACCCTTATGTGAACAAACTCATTCTATGAATCCCTGACTATTTAAGAAAACTCATTATGACCTCACCTATTTGAATAAACTCTTTATATCAACACCTAAAAATAATACGAGATATAAACTTAAACTAATACAATAGAGGGAGATATAAGATACCACCCATCATCATCCCTACATATGTGTGTTATAAGAAATCAATCATATCATAAATTACACATTAAAGGAAAATGGGTTTCTTATCCCATTAAAATGAAATAATATATGGAAAACATTCATAATTCCATAAATAAACATAATAAACCCATGGAATATAAATGGGTATCCAATTATTCTAAATAAAATTATATATATATACTATTTAATTAAGTATGTAGAATTTAATCCATGTAGATAAAGGGTATATTTTTAGTCAATATTTTCCCAAATAAATTCATTAATATAATCAAGTTTAACAACCTTCATTAAATGTAATGAGATATAGTGTGTTTATAAAGGAAATACATCAGAAGAAGAAATTTTTTTTATTGTGGTTGATTTAGAAAGAAACTGGTGGTGCTGGGTCATTTTTATGATATAAATGAAAATTTCAAAATCCATAATGATAAATAAGGTGGATGGATTATTATTGAATAATATCCTTCATCAAGAAAAAATATTATCAAAGGACATTGATTTAGATGAAAAGCGTTTTTTAATATTCTTAGTAAAATCTATTTGAAAATAAGAAAAATTATTGATCTTTTCAAAAAAAAAAAATAAGTAGAAATATTTTATAAAATTATTAGAATAATAATTTTTTTATAAAACCTGAAAATTTAGAATGGTTGTTTCACAGAAAAGGAAAAAAATTGTGGAAATATGTGTTCATATTGAAAATGCTAAAAAGAGATGCTTTTAAAAGTTATAATAAAAAACCATGTAGGAAATGTTAAAAATTTATTTAAAACTTTTAAATAAGGTAAAGTAGTATAAAATTACCTCAATAAATTATTAAGGAATATACAAGGAAATTTATAAAAGCATCAAATTGATATGGTCATAGAAGAGAAGGATTACTGACCAAAAATTAGTGGTTAGGATAGTTTCATTACAATAAGTAAAATAAGAAAAGGGGGAAAATAGAGTAGGAATAAGACAAGTGACACCAAATTAATGAATACAATAAAGTAAAATTATAGGATTTTTAGTGAGAAAATTATACAAATTTCCCTGATCGATTATCTTTTATAAGTAATCTTTATTTTAAAATGATATTGGTGGTGATGCCCTCGCAATATAAGTAATATAAGAATTAAAGGAGCTTGAGAGGGAGATCGTGAAATGGAAATTAAGATCTCATGGAAAGGAATATATATCATAAATTAAATCATTATGATATTGAATCCACTATATCAAAGAAATAATGGTTTTATATATCAATAATGTCTTGTGAAATTAAATTTAAAACCAAGAACCCCTTACAATAATAGAAAATTTAAAGTAAAAACATCTTGAAGGATATGATTTCAAATGAAAAAATTAAATTTCATGAATAATTATATGATAATGATACAAAATATTAAAGGTTAATTGTATAAACCATTCTAAATAAAACATGGTGTATGATATGAAATATTTCTCAATGGGTAAATGTTTGAGAGAAGAAACTCTTACACTGTTTCCCCACTTATTTGAATGCACTATAACCTACTATATAACAAACATAAGTATCATAATAACCTTTTTAAAAACCATTTTCATATATATAACATTTTATAATCTTTAAAATTATTCTCTATATGTGTATTAGATAGTCATTATCTATTTTCAATATCGGATGTGAGTATTCTGGATCACTTTGAACTAGTTTCGTGTTAAAAGTGTTGTTATTAATTATTCTCCAAAAGTTAATCATTATCAGATAATATAAGTTATTGGAATTTATTATTTATAGTTATTTTAAATTTTATAATATCACTCTATAGAACTTTTTATTATGATCCTTGAAGATGAAATTGGAGATAAGCATGTTTCGATGATTTTTAACGAACAGAATTGGGTATATTATTTAATGAGTTTCGTATTAATTTTATTATTAAAAAACAAAAAAAAATTCATGTTTTCTGTTTTTATATCATGAATTATTATTAATTAAGTTCTCACATCCATCCGTGATATTAATTTATAGAATTTTTCAAGTAGGTAGTTAGACCAATCCAAACATGAACATACCATCATTATTGGATAATTGTGATTATGAAAGTTTTTTTTCATTTGAATAATATTATTATATAATAATAATTATATTATTTATATATTTTAGGGTTTTTAATCATATTTTAATATAGTTTAATAAATTATAATGAAACTAGATGAGAAACAAGATATGTTACTTTGTGGAGGTTGTAGTCCACACAACACACAACAAAAATTTTAATTTACCATGTAATGATAGGGAATGAAGGTGGGTTATAATTTTTATCATAATAATTATTATTTAATATATTTCACATTTATTATTTAATAAAATCATTATAACCAAATAAGAGATTCAATGGTGGAAGGAGGGAGACATCATTTCGTAGAGGTAGTACTCCGCACAACATACAAGTGGCAGATTTGTTTTTCTTAATAGAAAATGAGAAAGGTAATTAATAGTTTTTATCATATAATAATGAAATTAAGTATAAAAACAAAATTTAATTCATTATATATTAAATAGAAATTTATATTTGGGAAACTGTGAAATAAAAGGAAAGATGTTAAGGGAAAAAAGTATAAGCGTTGAGGACATGGGATTTCCCTTGGAAGACTCCATAAAAATGGAGGTCTTAGGATAATATATTAGGACCAGAGGATCAATCATATAGAATAGGATTATAGGTGAATGATAATGGGAATAGTTTCAATTTTAAACCTAATTTCTATGGTGGTCTTAAAGGGATGGTGATAGGAGCCTTTTATAAGTGGTGATAATTGAATTTTCATAATTATTTTATATTAATGTAAAGTGATCACATGTTTCACATGTTATAAAGACTCCAAAATAGAAATTGATGGATTGGGGTGATATAAAGTCACTCATACATCAAAAATCCAGGTTATAATATATTTTTTACCTTATTTTTAAGTCCTTTACTCTTATAATATTCACTTTTACCATTTTTTTGGTTTTATCAAGGTAAGTAATTTTTACAAACATAATTGAAATTTAATGCCTAAAAATAAAATTGAAATTATTAAATAATTTAGAACTACTAATTCAAAATATGAAATCAATTTTATTATATAATATTTCTTGTGTAATAAAAATCAATTTTAACATTATCACATGAAACACATAAAATATAATTTTTTAACCAGTGTATTTTTAATCTTAAAATTTATGTGTAGGATAAAATTATTAATGTATTTGATTTTAATAATATAAATTTTTTCTATTTAAAAAAATAAATTTTATTTTTTGTTAAAATCAATCCTAAAATAATTTTTCCAAATTAATATTTAATTAAAAGAATGGTCCATAAATAATTTTCATTGGAAAATATAATTTAAGTCCTTAAAATGTGAATCATTGATTTTCTAAATTCAACATAGTATTTTTTTAATATATAATTTTACTTAATAAATACATATTTTACCAATTCAAAGTTTTTATACACTTCTAGGACTTTCTTATAAAATGATAAAGTTATAAAATTTACACTTTTCATAGAAATTTAATTCTTCAAACATCACATAAAATAAATTACTTTAGAAAAACTCCAAAAAAATATTACTAATATAATTTTGACATCCTAAATTAAAAAATGAAATTTTTTATCTAATTAAAATTATAAAATTTATAAATTTATTTTTTTAAGTAAAATAAAAAATATAAATAAAAACTAATTTATTTGAAAAATATCCTTTTAAACATTAAGAGTTGTCAATATTATTCAATAAAAATTTATAATTTAAATAATGTTAATATATTAGTTCATATATTTTAATATCATATATTACATTAACAATAATTTAAAAGTGGTCAATTTGATTTATTATGTAACGCCCCAACCCCAGTTACCTAGATTCGGTGCATTATTACGTATCATTGGCATGATCACAAAAGGTCAAGTCTCGAAAGACTGATTAGTTTAGTAGGCTTGGAAACATTAGATACATTCATAAGTATGACATTACATTATAAAATGAAAAATTACAACAACATTGCCCATAGACCACACTCATATCCTCTTAGACTATCCCTCCAGGTCAGTCATAATATACTTCTTCACATCCTGGGAAAAATAAAACAAAGAAAGGGGTGAGCTTAGATGCTCAGTAAGGGTAAATAATTTAGTGGAAGCTATAAACTTTTAAGGAAAGATGTGTAATAAAAACAACAGCCTTTTAAACATAAACTTGAACATAATATGGCAAAAATAAGTCAAAAATTACCATATTAACATGCACATGGATATTCTACTAGTCGAATAATCACATTTAATAACTAATTTCATAATGAGGGAATGTATAATGCCAGAATTTCATAACCACATAGTCAAGGCCTCATGCGAAGACTACAAATAATTTTTTTTCCAAGGCCTTGTTCCAAGACAATAGTTTGTCTCATGAGACCTACCGATGCATCGAGGATCTATAGTGGGCTCCACCCATCACTTACTAAGTCCAATGCATTCCTCATATGAAAAGGTTTAAACATAACATAAACATTCGTATTAAAAATAGAATACGAAATGTTAATACTTTATCCATAAACCATGAATGGAATAAAAATAACTCATCCACAGTCAAACATATCATAAAACCTTCAATACAATATCGAATATTTGAATCATAATAAATCAACCTCGATCAAGAATAATATCCCTTAAAGGATGTTTACATAGTTGAAAATGATATTTAAAAATCTTTGAGAGAAATATCCCTTTTTCATGAAATCATTTAAAATTCACATAATTTATAAAGGAATACATTTAAAAGATAGTTTTGAACCAATTTTTTCCAAACCACTTTGAAACTTTTGAAAAGAATTAACATTTTAAAACATTCATGTCTATATAAATAAATCCTTAAAACCATTTTGAAAACATGGACATTAATGAGAAAGGTTTAGAAGAGTAAATATTTAAAAATTTTAAAATGATGTTTTAGTAAAAAGTCCCTTAAAAATAATCCCTTTGAAAACTCTTTTTTAAAATATTGATATGGATAATATATATGTCCCAGAAAATACTTACACATAAACAATCCTGGATAATAAGGAGATTCAGAATTAACTCTTACCTTGCACTTTCCTTTGGTCGAGGGTACATTTAACCTCCTGTATAAAGACCATAGTATGTTATTAAATTATACTAGAACCATATTCATATTTATTATATCATAAATGATTCATTTATGATGTTATACTTCCCATTTAATAAATATTTTCATGTTAAATTAACTTTTCGAGTAATAATCGCTTTCTTTATCGTACGTGTTTTAACTTGTTATTCTTATTCGTATCATTTAGATCAGGACTTAAATAATTCTAGAATATATACATTTATTTATATATAATATATATTTAGAATATAAATATGTATAATATATAGATATATGAAATGGAAAACACCGTTTATGGAGACGGTAGTCCATACGTACGCATAAACGTTGTTTCTGTTTTTATATCATATTGAATGGAAGTAAGTGAATGAGATGAATTTAAATACATATAAATATATATATATATATATATTCCATTAGCATTATTATTTCATATATTATATACTTATTAATAATATATATTTTTATAGTCATCGATGAATGGTGAACGTGGAAATGAATCTCATCGTGTCGTGGAGACGGTAATCTGTAAGTATGCACGAGTGAAAATATAATTTCCTTAATGATTAAAAGGTTTCGAATTGGATGGTATGTCATATATAAAGAATAATTATCATGTTATATTTATTATTTACATCAGTTATACTCATTATTATACCAATCAAAATAATGAAGTGTTTGAATAACAAACTTCACCACAACGTGGAGGCGGTAAGTCGTACATATGCACCTATGGTGACATGTCATTCAAAGGATAGGTAAAATAATTAATATGGTTGTACCATATTTATAATAACATAAAAGTATATATAATATACTGGAGTTATAATTTTAGAATGGAAATGAGAATGAAAGAAGAAGTGGAAGAAGAAAGGAACTTGAAAGAGGTGATGAAATATTTACCTCTTCTTCGAGTTCTTCCTTTTGATTTGATCAAAAGGGCTCCTTAGGTTGGCTTTCTGACCAAAGTAAGGCATCTAGGATTAATGGATTATAGTTGGGAGGATATTTGGGTGGGTTTTAGCTGAGACAAATGGCTTTGAAAGTGTGAATTTCAGAGAAGGGGAAGTACCCTTTTATAAATGGGGTGAGGGGAACCTTAATAAAAATTTAAATTATTATTTTATAATAAATTCATATTCTATTTATAATGGCTAAAAAGTGACTTATTTAGAGTATAAGGTGTTTATGGGTCGAAATCCTTTCAACCAATAGGTTTTAGACAGTTTTGGGTCACTATATTAACCTTATCTTTTATATTAAACTCTTAGTTAATTAGTTTAACTTTTACTATGTCTTCTTGTATTATTACTCTATATGTTTAATATTCTTACTATAAACATCCAATAGAACCTAAAGTGGTTCATTAATGACATATATAATATTATTTAAGCCCTTTGTCCGAATCTTAGATTTTTAGGAATATTATATCAACCAATAATATAGTATTTGTTTTAACATTTAATTTATGTCAATTTTGACACAATTTGGTATTTTGTTTTTTCTAAATTCCTGACAGAATTATTACTTCTAAAATAATTCATCTAATCAACCCTAACATGTCATATTAACATATAAAATTAGTTTAATTCATAAAAAGTCTCAAATTACATTTATTTGGGTATTTATAATATCAATTATTTTAATATTTCATTATTATGGTAATTACTACATCATCATTGTGTCATAAATAAATTTAATTATTTAATGTAGAAAAATTATAACTAAAATATAATTATGTAGGAAATCCTATTATATTTCTGATTAATATTTATTGTCGAATTTATATTATGTATAAAACTATATTAATAA
This sequence comes from Viscum album, assembly GCA_963277665.1. Lineage (NCBI taxonomy): Eukaryota > Viridiplantae > Streptophyta > Magnoliopsida > Santalales > Viscaceae > Viscum > Viscum album. The sequence continues at coordinate 1,835,015,514 of OY728151.1, forward strand.
TGTTTTAGTTATGAAAACTTGAATTTAACACTTTTAACTCTTCTTTAAATTAAATAAAAATAAATGTCTTAATCTAATAAAAGTGGGCCTAAAGGATCATATTTTCTTCCTAATATTGTTTTTGGTCGAATTAATCTTATCCAATAGAATTAGGAAAAGTGTTTGGGTAATTATAATATCATTTTTACCCTTAATTACCCTATTTACTTTTAACCGTGGTAAATAAAAGTCAAAAGTTACTATTAACCAAAAATTATTTTCATCTTATTGAACCAAATTTTACTTAATTAGGTTAACCATGTCTCTCAGATTTTTGAAATTCAACTCACAGAAGCGGTAAAATTATTTTTTATGAAAATTTTCAAATGCTCCTAGAAGGTGGGTAAAAGACGGTAAAAATTTCAATAAAATTTTATACATCTAAAATTATTATAAAATGAATCCAATTAATTACATTGAAAATATATAGGTATTATGTATCTATTTTGACCTAAAATAAATTTAAATAAAATAATTAATTATTTAAATAGAAATTCGGTTTTAAACAATAACGTAGTGTTTTCACTATTCATCAAAAATTGAAAGTTTTCAGAAAAATTCCAAAAATTCACCCTAAGATAATTTTGATATTCGAAATTCAAAAATGAATTCTATTTTACCAAATTAAAAACATAGAAATTACATTAATTAATTTAAAATAAATTTCCGTTATCAAAACAAAAAAGTGTGCTTTTAAGAAATAATAACTATCAAAAGATTAACACTTGTTTATGTCCAGTTTAAATGTTAAATTGCATCCAATGATTGACATTGAATTAAAAGGTAAAATTATAATCTAATTATACTTTCAAACCATTAAAATGTATAATTTAACACTATAAATTATTTTGATTAAAAAATTTGTTTTCAGTTAAAATTTAGTATTTTGTCACTATTCACCCAAATATGAAAGTTATCAAAAAAACACCAAAAAATTTATCAAAACTAAATTTTTATATCCAAATTCTAAAAGAGAAGTTAATTTTTTCAAATTTAATATATAAAAGTTTCAAATATTGGATTTAAAATGGGTTCACCATTAAAAGGCGGTAAAATTGCATTTTTTTGAAAAATACTTCTTTTATCTGAAAAAATGCATTTATTCTTATAGTTGTCTAAGAAACACATAATATGGATTCTAATATTTTATATAGTATATAAAATTCAAATTTCAGTTAACACTACTCATAACCGCTTTTTGAACAGCTAGTTTGGTAAGTTGTGGTGCACTCAAACTCAGTGTTGTGTGTTGTGCAAGTTATTGAATTACTTTGAAGAGATAACGTACTATGAAGTCTTGGTGTGTTACAATCTCCCCTACTTCAATTAATTTCATCCTCAAAATTTGAAATTGTTCTTCGAAAATAAAAGTTTAAAAATAGAAAAATACCTTTGTGGAGAACCCACATCATAAAAATGGACTAATGGGGATCTATTTTAAAATAAAGAAAGGTAAGTATGAGGGTTACTGGAAATAACACATACTTGGGTTTCGTTTAAAAAAAATTGATATGGAAGAGAAATCCATCCATCAAGTTCTGATAGAGAGTGATAGACAATATTATTAGGAGAAAGTAAACGATTTGAAAACCGTAAACTTGTGATGGGCTAAACGGTATTTGATTCCCCTATAGGAAAAGTAAACAGACAACGTTTTTGTTTTAAGTTCCTTTTCATAAAGATGAGGAATTTATTTATGAGATTTCTAAGAACATAAAGAGATATACATACTTTTTATGTATAGATTCATCCTTTAATAAATTTCTACCACTAACTCATCTTTTACTCTAAAAGATAATAGAACTTAAAATATTCTATTTATACTAATCATATAGGGTTCCAAAAAATGAATTTATAATTCATATATAAGACCTTTAAAAAACTCCATTACAAAAACCCGGATATCATGTAGGCCTGTGGTAGGTGATGCGCCCTTTTCACCCTTCAGTTGCGGGTTCAAGTCTCACAGCCTTGCCGGACGCGACGGGTTGCCACTTGACCTTTGTGTTGTCCTTTTTATAACAATCCACAAATAATATTAATAAATGCTTTAACCTTAACAATAGTATCCAATTTTAAACTTAATCCATTCCAACCTTTAGACTTATCCAAAATACTTATGTCCAAACTTACACTCCAAAATTTTTAAGGAAGGTAAACACAATGAAGATCTTTTTTTCACATAATAACATGTTAATACCTTCATCATGTATTATTTTAAAAGATGGTAACACCCTCAATTACCATAAAACCTTATTTATTACTTTCATTCTCCTGTATCCCTTATATAATACTAGATATATTTTTTATGTCCAAAAATTTTGAATACTCCAACAATGATGAAATAAACAAACCATTAATCAGTTCCAAGGTAGTCAAGAATATCCAATATAATTTATCCAAATAAACCATCTCTTATTCCAAAATTACTACCTCAGAATCAGGACCATATTAAGGTTTATTTTTACTCCAACCATGTATTTTCCACATAAAAATAACTTGTTGTTGAGTCACTTTTCATAGAACCATATAATCTCAAATTCCCAATGAAATAGTATTGCAGTACAATCCTTATTTATTTCCATAATTCATATTACTGATACATCATCAATACAACAATGAAATGATATAATTCTTTAATAAAAACATAAGAAAACTAGTCATTCCTCTTCATCAGTGGTATTGTAATAACTCGATTATTATCCAATAGCATCATTTGCGGTATACTCTAATGACTTGGACATTGATTCATGTAGTGACCCAACTCCTTGCAGATGAAGCATTGTACACTTGAAACCTTTTTCTTACCCTTGCAGTCACGTACTTGGTGTCCTTTTTCTCCACACTTATAACAAAATCGCATTCCCTTCAAGCATTTACTAAGGTGATTCTTTCCACAGTTATCACATATGGGAAAATTATTCTTTCCCTTCATCCCTTTATCCATCTTTCTCTCTACCATCCTTTTCTTCTCTGGCATCCCTTCAAATCCATAGGACTCAGAGAATTATTTACTTATCTTATTAACACATGATATTATTTCTTCATATGATGATAATACATGGGAGACTATTTCCCTTCTAAATGTTGGCTTAATACTGCGAAAGATATGATCCTTCTTACTCTTTGTACCATACGTATTGCGGGAGTTCGCATTCCTTCTACTGGGTGCCATTTCTATACAATGCCATACACTAGGTTAGTTTATGAATTTCAATGAATAATTTCAAACTTTTAAAATACGTAAAGTAAATTAAACAGTTTATGGATATAATCCAAAATCCTAAAAATGTTTTCCTTAAGGAGGTATATACTCATAAACCCTTCATAATGGTTTGTAAAGAAAAAGATAATTATCCTAAGCATATCCCCCAGGAGTGTCGTAACCAAGAGTACAGCAACGCCTATTTTCGTACACCAGTTCCCATTCAAGTCTATCTCAAAGCAGTGTTTTTGGGTTTTACCCCTAGGTGCATCTGTTTCAGAGCCGCCTCTACCTACTCGTCTCCAGACAAAGATGTATTCCTCGGAAAACTCACAAAATCTCTACAATACCAAAATTCTAGGAAGTTCTTATATACTAATCCACAAATTCTATCTTAGGGCTATGTGCTCTAATCAGAGTTTATCTAAATCTAGATTCCAGGTTTTGTACTAAACTTCCTCTGATACCAACTATAATGCCCTGAACCCAGTTACCCAGAGTCTTTGCATTATTACCTATCATTGGCATGATCAGAAAAGATCAAGTCTTGAAAGACCGATTAGTTTAGTAGCCTTGGAAACACTAGATACATTCATAAGTTTTACATTACATTATAAAATGAAAAATTACAACAACATTGTCCATATACCACACTCATATCCCCTCATACAATCCCTATAGGTTAGTAATAATATACTTCTTCACATCCTGGGAAAAATAAAACATAGAAAGGGGTGATCTCAGATGCTCAGTAAGGGTAAATAATTTAGCAGAAGTGATAAACTTTTAAGGAAAGATGTGTAATAAAAACAACAACCTTTTAAACATAAACTTGAACATAATATGGAAAAAATAAATCAAATATTACCATATTAACATGCACATGGATATTATACTAGTCAAATAATCACATGTAATAACTAATTTTATAATGAGGGAATGCATAATGCCAGACTTTAATAACCACATAGTCAAGGCCTCGTGCCACAACTAAAAATAATTTTTCTTTCCAAGGCCTTGTGCCAAGACACTAGTTTGTCTCATGAGACCTACTGATTCATCAAGGAGATATAGTGGGCTCCACCCGTCACTTACTAAGACCAATGCATTCCTCATATGAAAAGGTTTAAACATAACATAAACATTTGTATTAAAAATAGAATATGAAATGTCAATACATTATCCATAAACCATGAATGGTATAAAAATAACATATCCACTGTCAAACATATCACAAAACCATCAATACAATATGTAATATTTGTATCATAATAAATCAACCTTGATCCAGAATAATATCATGTAAAGGATGTTGACATAGTTGAAAATGATATTTAAAAATCTTTGAGAGAAATATCCCTTTTTCATGAAATCATTTAAAATTGTCATAATTTATAAAAGAACTCATTTAAAACATTGTTTTGAATCAAAGTTTTTTATACCACTTTGAAACTTTTGAAACGGATTAACATTTTAAAACATTCATGTCCATATAAATAAATCCTTAAAACCATTTTGAAAACATGGACATTGATGAGAAAGTTTTAGAAGAATAAATCTTTAAAACATTTAGAATGATGTTTTAGTAAAACGTCCCTTAAAAATAATCCCTTTGAAAACTCTTTTATAAAACATGGATATGGATAATATATATGTTCCATAAAATACTTACACCTAAACAATCTCGGATAATAATGAGATTGAGGAATTAACCCTTACCTTGCACTTTCCTTTGGTCGAGGGTACGTTTAACCTCCTGTATAATGAACATAGTATGGTGTTAAATTATAACAGAAATATATTCATATTTATTACATCATACATGGTTTATTTATGACTTTATACTACACATTTAATAAATATTTTCATGTTAAATTAACGTTTTGAGTAATAATCGCTTTCTTTATCGTACGTGTTTTAACTTGTTATTTTTATTCGTATCATTTAGATCATGATTTAAATACTTCTATAATATAAACCTTGATTTATATATAATATATATTCCGAATATAAATATGTATAATAGATATAAATATGAAATGAAAAACACCATTTATGAAGACGGTAGTCCGTACGAACGCATAAATGTTGTTTCTGTTTTCATATCGTATTGAATGGAAGTAAGTGAATGAGATGAATGTAAATACATATATATATATATATCCAGTATCATTATTATTTCATATACTATATACTTATTAATAATATATATTTTTATAATCATCGTTGAATGGTGAATGTGGAAATAAATCTCATCGCGTCGTGGATACGGTAATCCGTACGTACGCACGAGAGAAAATATCATTTACTTAATGATTAAATGGTGTTTAATTGGATGGTATGTCATATATACAGAATCATTATCATGTTATATTTATTATTTAAATTAGTTATACACATTATTATACCAATCCAAATAATGAATTGTTTGAAAAACAAACTCCACCACAACGTGGAGACGGTAATCCATACGTACGCACGTATGGTGACATGTCATTCAAAGGATGGATAAAATAATGAATATGGTCATACAATATTTATAATAAAATCATAGTATATAGAAGATACTGGATTTATTATTTTATAATGGAAATGACAATGAAAGAATAAGTGGAAGAAGAAAGGAACTTGAAAGAGGTGATGAAATATTTACCTCTTCTTCGGGTTCTTCCTTTTTATTTGATCAAAAGGTCTCCTTAGGTTGGCTTTATAACCAAATTAAGGCCTCAAAGATTAAAGGTGGATAGTTGAGAGGATATTTGGGCAGCGTTTTTCCGATCCAAATGTATTTGATGGTGTGAATTTTAGAGAAGGTGAAGTGGATTTCTATAAGAGGGGTGAGGGGAACCTTAGGAAAAACTTAAAATATTATTTTATAATAAATTCATATTCGATTTATAATGGCTCAAAAGTGACTTATTTATAGGATAAGGTAGGTATGGGTTGAAATCCTTTCAACCAATATGTTCAAGATAGGTTTGGGTCACTATATTAACCTTATCTTTTAGATTAAACTCTTAGTTAATTAGTTTAACTTTTGTCGTGTCTTCTTGTATTCTTACACTATATGGTTAATAAATCAACGATAAACAACCTATAGAACCTAAATTGGTTCATTAATGACATATATAATATTGTTTAATCCCTTTGGCTAAACCTTAGATTTTTAGGAATATTATATCAAATAATAATATAGTATTTGTTTTAAAAATTAATTTATGTCAATTTTGACACTATTTGGTATTTTGTTTTTTATAAATTTATAAAAGAATTATTACTTCTAAAATAATTCATTTCCTAAACCCTAACATGTCATATTAACAAATAAAATTAGTTGAATTCATAAAAAGTCTCAAATTACATTTATTTGGGTATTTATAATATCAATTATTTTAATATTTCATTATTAAGGTAGTTACTACATCATCATTGTGTCTTAAATAAATTTAATTATTTAATGTCTAACAATTATAAATAAAATATCATTATGTAGAAAATATTTTTATCTTTATAATGAATATTTATAGTCGAATTTATATTATGTATAACCCTATATTAAAAATGTTTTAGTTATGAAAACTTGAATTTAACACTTTTAACTCTTCTTTAAATTAAATAATAATAAAAGTCTTAATCTAATCCAAGTAGGCCTAAAGGATCATATTTTCTTCCTAAGATTGTTTTTGGTCGAATTACACTTATCTAATAGAATTAGGACATGTGTTAGGGTAATTATATTATCATTTTTACCCTTAATTACCCAATTTACTTGTAACTGTGGTAAATAAAAGTCAAAAGTTACTATTCACCAAAAATTATTTTCATCTTATTGAACCACTTTTTACTTACTTAGGGTAACCATGTCTCTCGGAGTTTTGAAATTAAACTCAAAAAAGTGGTAAAATTATGTTTTATGCAAATTTTCAAATGCTCCTAGAAGGTGGGTAAAAGACGGTAAAAAGTTCAATAAAATTTTATATATCTAAACATATTTTAAAATGACTCCAATGAATTACATTGAAAATATATAGGTATTATGTATCTATTTTGACCTAAAATAAATTTAAAAAAAATATTTAATTATTTAAATAAAAATTCGGTTTTAAACAATAACGCAGTGTTTTCACTATTCATCAAAAATTGAAAGTTTTCAGAAAAATACCAAAAAATCACCATAAGATAATTTTGATATTATGAATTCAAAAAAGAAGTCTATTTTACCAAATTCAAAACATAGAAGTTACATTAATTAATTTAAAATAAATTTCCATTGTCAAAACAAAAAGCATGTTTTTATGAAATTATAACTATCAAAAGATTGAAACTTGTTTATGTCCTGTTTAAATGTGAAATTACAACCAATGACCGACATTGAATTAAATGGTAAAAATATAATCTAATTATACTTCCAAACCATTCAAATGTATAATTTAACAATATAAATTATTTTGATTAAAAAAGTTGTTTCAGTTAAAATTTAGTATTTTGTCAATATTCACCCAAATATGAAAGTTATCAGAAAAACACCAAAAATTTATCAAAACTAAATCTTTATATATAAATTCTAAATAAGAAGTTCATTTTTTCAAATTGAATATATAAAAGTTTCAAATATTGGATTTAAAATGGAATCACCATTAAAAGGTGGTAAAATTGTATTTTTGAAAAAAAAAACTTCTTTTATCTGAGAAAAATGTATTTGTTCTTATATTTGTCTAGGAAACACATAATATGGATTCTAAAATTTTATAGAGTATATAAAATTCAAATTTCAGTTAACACTACTCAAAAATTCTTTTTGAACGGCTAGTTTGGTAAGTTGTGGTGCGCTCAAACTCGGTGTTGCGTTTTGTGCAAGTTATTGAATTACATTGAAGAGATAACATACTATGAAATCTTGGGGTGTTACATATTAACATTTTAAACAATTATTTTAGAAATAAAAATCATATTAACTATTTATCCTCTAAATTTGAAAATTTTTAATTAATTATTATCTTTTACTTTGTTTGAGGTTTTATTATTCCTATAATTTATTAGTAATTTTCATCTAATATGTCATGGATTATTTTATTTTATGTGTGGTGTTAGTTTTTTGTTGCGTGTGGCACAATTTTTTGAATATTGTATTAATTTAAAGGATAAAAATCTCTATTCATTATAGGTTTGGATATATTTTATCATTTATAGTGATGATTTTTATGGATATAGAGGATGGAAAGAATATATTTTTTCATTTTAAGATACATGTTATGTGGGTGATGTAAGAGTATATTTTGTAGAAGTTTCATAGTTTACCCCCAGTAATACATGATGGTTATTATATGATGTATCATTCCTTAAATACAGAAATTTTATAGTCTAGTGTGAGTAAGCAAGTGGTATAGTTAGTATCTCGATGTCTTTATGATTAGTGGGTTATTGTCTATAATTGAGTTCTTGTTGTTCTACGGTATCCTTTGAATGTTCATTAGTGAATGTGGGGGACATAATAATAGATTTTGTTATAGGTTTTCTTAGAGTATTCAAAACCCATGGATCCATCTTGGTTGTTATGTATTGATTGATGAATCCATCCCATTTTTAGTTTGTTATGATGTTGAGTATGACATATGTGTTGACAAGGCTTTATATGGAGGAAGTGGTAAGATTTCAAAGAGTTTTATAGAAAAACATCTCAGATTGGGATTCTCACTATACTTAATACGAGTGGAAATGTTTCCAACATGCTTCTGAATATTTTCTATGTATTATCATAGTGTCCTATCATCGGATGAGTGGGTAAACAAAGTAGATAATCTATACTCCAAAGGGTATGCAATGTCTATGTGTTTTTGAATTTAGAGGTTTATGGGAAAACCATTTACCCTTGGTTGATATTATTTATATTAATATGTATCACTCATCCATTGGCATGAATCCATTTTATGCATTGTACAGAAGGCATTTTATATCATCATCATGTACGAATGAGGTGCGAGAGATTGAAATCATTAGGCCAGATTTGGTTTAGAGTAATATAGTGAAAATTAAAGTGATTGAGAAGTAGATAAAGATTACTCAGGATTGTCAGAAATCATATTTGTATTATAGGATGATACCATTGAAGTTTAATGTAAGATATCATATTTTCTATGGAATCCCACATTTTTTATTACATAACTTTCAAAATAGGGGATCTTTTAAAGTTTAGTTTCTTGGAAATAAGGTACATAATGCATGAAAACATGAAAAAACTATTCTAATACCCATTAAAGGATTCATATTAGTTTCATCCTAAGTAATTTTATTGAATCTAATAACCTGGGGACATAAATCAAAGGGAATAGTGAGTGTATAGCCCAGTAAGGGAAAAAAAGGGAAACAGTTTACAAGTGATCATGAGAATTATCAATAAAAACATGAGGAATATAATAAAGGCATGAGAAATAGGAATATAATAATAATTATAACATGAATAATAACTTTTAAATGTGAATAAAAATAATATTTTAGGCATTTATAAGCATATCACCAAGTTTTTTCATTGAGGTGTCATAAAAATTACCAAGGTTATTCACCAAGGTATCGTAAAACATGTCATCTCTAGAGATTAAGATCTTTACCCAATTAATTGGAGATATATTATGGTGCAAAATTAATATGTATTAATTTTCATGTTATCCTTATATATCCTAATAAAACATATCATAAATAACCCATGTATAATAAGAGAAATGTGTTTCATACCAAAATCATGTGGTATTAAAAAGTGCTTAAAAACATGATCATCATGTCATTTATAACCGATAGAAATGGAATTAGGTTTTTATGTATGTCAATTCCATAATCAAATAAATATTTTTTACATTTTGTTGAATACCCCTAGAAAATAAATATATTTTTTCATTTAGATGAATACATAAAATAATTTCTTGAGAAAAATAGATAAATTTTTAGAAGAAAATTCGGCATCATAACAGGTATGAAACATGGTTTCAAAAAACAATAAAAAGATAGGGGAAAAGGGTATCCCATTCATAAAATACTCATAATACTGTAAGGTTATAGAATAAAATGGACAAAATAAAATGTTATGAAAATTTTAAATACATACCACAAAAAAAGGAGAACTTGAACGGAAAATATAAGTTGATATTTCCCTTACCTTGAAGAGTGACTTCTAAAACATGAAGATCGGGACCTTGGATGATTGAGGACACATTGGGTGGAATACATGTTAAGTAACACTGTCATTTATTTTTGGATAATGAACTGGTAATCAAACTAATTGAAGAAATGGGTGGGTATTTATTGTAAAAGTGGTGGAGTTTTTTATTAATTTTTTTTGACACCACGGTAGTGGTATTTGAAAAACCATGGGTTTCCACATGTTATTGGAAAAATGGGAAAAATAATATGTTATTTTAATCCATATAAGTATACCAGCATTTTATATTACTTATTAAATAATTATTATGTCATTAAAAAAATAAAAAACTCATAACTGTATTTCTACAATTCATTGAAAAGCAAAATATTTTAGAAAATTCCCCAAAAAATCACCCTCTGATAAATTTGATATTACGATTTAAAGAATGATGTTTTTTTATAATAATAATTATATAATTATGATAAATTTAACTTTTAAATATAAAAATACTTATTTTTTAAAGATAATATTGGATAGAAAAAGAATAGTAAATGCATAGTAAAATTTCTAACACTTGAAAAAAACTACTTTATAATTTGTAATTAAATAAAATTGTTTTTATAAAACTATTTAATTAAAATAAAAATTATTAATAATAAATTAGTTTATTATAAAAATTATTTACATTCTAAAAAGTATAATTTCTTTCCAAAAAACCAATTTATCGAATTCGTCATATTTTTAAGAAAAACTAAACTCAAAATAGAAATGATGGAACAAAATTTTATTTATACAAAGGTATTATACCTTAAGTAACTAAGGTATTGACACATAACCATTTATAAAACCTGTATATGACCTATGATTATTATGTACGATGATGATAGACTCTTGGGTGGCTTGGATAACATTTCTCGAGTGGTAATTTCCACCAACTTGAACTTCTAACATAAGAGATTTCGTTCCAGATTAACGTGTTGAATGTAGGAATGGTATTGTTCAAGATCAAATCTTAAAGATTCTACCTCTCTCCTAGGTTCTGATAAATGGGCTTCATATGGCATGATTCTACTAGACGAGTTCCTTGACTCTTATTCCTGTATTAATTAACCATTATCGTTTATATTTATAATACTAATTATAACATCAAAATTATTATTAAGAATATTGCTTTCAATGGTCATATTGAACGATGATCATAATTAACCAATGGTCATATAAAAATCAAAACCCGAAGGTCATATTTAATTTATAATCAATTTATTATTAAAGGGATATAAATTTTGTTGATTACAAAATAATATAACACACATTTTCAGGAAACAATTATCATTCAAATAGTTCGGGTCATTACATTATTCTCCCCTTAAGAAATTTCATCCCTAAAATATAAATTAGTTCTCTTAGTTGAGAAAACGTGTGGGTACTTCTTCCATATTCCCTCCTCTAGTTCCCAAATGGCTAATTCATATTTTTGGTTCATCCACAACACTTTAATGAGTTGTGTAGTCTTTTTGTGTAGAACCTTGTCTCTATGGTCAAAGATCTCCATCGGTTGCTCCTCATAAGAGAGGTCATGTTCCAGTTGTACCACATTTGGATTTAGTACATGTGAAGGTTCAGGTATGTACTTCCTCAATTGGGATACATGGAAAACATCATGAAATTGAGCAATATTTAGAGGATGTGCAATCCGATAGGCCACTACTCCTATACGATCAAGGATTTCATAGGGGACAATGTACCTAGGGATAATTTTACCTTTCTTTCCAAACCACATGATTCTCTTCCAAGGTGAAATTTGAAGGAATAATTTGTCACCAAAATCAAAATATAAGTCCCTTCGACGGCTGTTAACATATATCTTATTCCCACTCTAAGCATCCTTAATGTGTTATTAGATGGAATAATCCTTTTTTCATAATCTCTTACACAAGATCGGTCCCAAGAAGATTTCTCTCACCAACATCATCCCAACAAGTAGGAGTTATACATAAATTCCCATATATATCTTAATAGGGTATCATTTGGATACTTTAATTTAAGTTTTTTCATAAAAGAACTCAACTAGTGGGAGATTTTGATCCCATCCACCTTTAAATTTCATTGAGTATGTTCTCATCATGTCCTAATGTGTCTAAATAGTCCTTTTAGATTGGCCATTTGTTTGGGGGTGATAGGTCATACTGAAATCCAATTTGATACTTAGATCATGTTGAATACTTCCCCAAAATTTTGATGTGAACCTTGGATCATGATCAGATATGATAGAAAGTGGCACTCTATGCAGCCTTACCACTTCATTTAGGTATATATTAATGAGTTGGTCAAGAGAGAAATCTTACCGAATAGAGATAAAATGGGTATCCTTGGTGAGACGGTCCACTATAATCCATATCACATTGTTTTCATTGGATGTTTTTTGGACACCAATGATAAATACCTTAGTGATATTTTCCAAATTCCTTGCTGGTATGGGTAGTGGTTGTAATACCCCTTTAGGAGGTTATCCCTCTACCTTCTTTTATGGACACATCAGGCACCATGTAGTGTAGTCAGTAATCTCCCTTTTCATGTTATCCCTCCAATAATGATCAATAAGGTCCCTATAAATTTTTTTTCTTATAGGATGTATAGATAATGTAGAGCTATGAGATTCATCAATCAGTTACTAATTTATTTCCATAATACATAGAACATATAGTCTTGTAAAAACTTTCAGTACACCTTCTTGATCAATATTAAACTCAGGAAACTTCCCATTCTTCACATACTCTATATTCTACTGTAACAAAGGATCTTATCTTTGATATTTCTTGATCGTTTCTAGTAGTGATAGTAGAGAAACCATTTGGAATAGGGTTGATGATTTCCCTTACCTTACAATCCCCATGTCTAGTTTAACTAGGTCATTAATAAAATGATATCCTTAAATCCTCATCATTGTCAACACAACAGGGTCTTTCCTACTTAATGCATAAGTGACTATGTTTTCTCCTTCAAGATGATAATTAATTCAATAATCATAGTCTTTAAAAAGTCTTAACAATATCCTATGTCTCATGATAAATTCATTTTGTGTGAAAATATACTTCAAACATTGATGGTATATATATATATATCACATTTATCCCCATAAAGATAGTGCCTCCAAATCTTTATAGAAAATATAACATCATCCAGCTCTAGGATATATGTAGGATAGTTTTACTCGTGATAATTCAACTATAGAAATGCATAAGAAATCACCTTGTCATACTTCATGAGGATTCACTAGATCCCTTTCAAAGATGAATCACTAAAAATAATGAATCCTTCTCTGATATAGGGTAGAGTTTATATTTTGTACAGTAACCAATCTCTTCTTTAGCTCTTGGAAACTTTCTTCACACTCCTTTTTTCAGATGAACTTAACCCATTTTCGAGTTAACTTGGTTAGTGTATTAGAAAGTCATGAAATTTTTTTCAAAAACCTCCTATAATATCTTAATAATCTAATGAAACTATGAATATCAATTTCTATTATAGGATGAGGCCACTCCTATAAACCCTTTTTCATGGCAGGATTAATTGATATTCCTTCATTGGTTACAATGTTCCCCAAGAAAGAAACTGTTTGTAAAAAAAATCACATTTTATGAACATTCTAAAGAGCCTCTCCTTATTTAGATTTTTCAATATGACCCATAGATTATCCTAATTATCCTCAATAATTTTAGAATATATCATAATATTATCAATAAAAACTACTAAAAAATTGTCAAGGTAGTCCTTAAAGACTCTATTCATAAAATCCATAAAAATAGTAGGTGCATTAGTTAAGCTGAAGGGAATAACAACAAACTCATAATGTCTATATCTTGATTGGAAATTAGTCTTTGGAATAACTTATTTTTTCACCCTCAATTGGTGATAACCAGATCAATGATCAATCTTGGAGAATAATCAATCCCCATGAAGCTATTTAAATAAATAATCAATTATTGTAAGAGGGTACTTTTTCAACACTATGATATTGTTAAGTTCTCTATAAGAAATGAATAGGTGCATTGATCCATCCTTCTTCTTCACAAAGAGAAGAGGTTATCCCCAAGGAGACACACTTGGTCGGATAAACCACTCCTCTAAAAGATCTTGGAGTTGTTTCTTTAATTCCTCTAGCTCCACATTTTCTATACTATAGAGGGTATTTGATATTGTCATGGATCTAGGAATAAGTTCAATGGAGAAATATACCTATTTTCATATGGGAGGTATAGGTAACTCCTTAGGAAATATATTAATGTATTCTAGAATATTGGGGACATTCACTATTCTTATACTTTCATTTCCTTCTTAATATTCACTGATCATTTTCATAATGAAGGCTATGGGTGGTGCTTCTAGACAAAGCTCGGGTTGAGATATATATACTTTGAAAACAATTGTGGGTTCTCCATTCAATATTGATAATATTTACTTTCTTCTGTAGTAGATCTTAGCATTATACTTTGAGAACCAATCCATCTCTGGTATAATGTCAAATTCAAACATGAGAAGGACTACTAGATTTGTGATGAGATTATGCTCGCCAAAGTGAATACTATAGTTTATATACATTTTTTATTCTTGGATAATCCCTCCAGGAGTATTAATATATAACTCTACTTATAATAGTTCATATATTGATTATATACTCTTTGAAAACTTGGAGGAAATAAATTAATGCATAGAAACAGAATCAAAAAAAGTACTTGCTATATTTGAGATGACAATAAGTTTACCTTCTACTACATCATTTGGAGATTCAACTTCATCTTTTGTGATAGAAAAAACATTACCTTTCTCCCTTTTCCTATGTTGATGTTTATGGTGATTCCCCTCCACTTCCCTTAGATTTGGATAGTGATTGGAAAAGTGTCCAAGTTTTCCACATTTGAAGCATTGGAATTCAGGAGAAGCCTGCACCATATTCCCATTTTTGTTTATATTGAGAAGTTGAGGCTTAACCTCACAGAAATAGTTCAGAGTGATATGGACATATCTTCCACACTTTTAACATTTACACCTCTAAAGAAAGAAGTTTCATGAATGCTTCTTCCCACGCTTATTTCATGTTTAATGTTTAAGTTTATTTCTTACCCTTCCTTGATCAAATATCATCCCTAAGATTGGATCCAAATATCAATTAATTTAAGTTTATTTTTGAGACCATTGTATCTCACCAAACTCTAGTTCATTTTTCATAGAACTTCGTAATATATTCTCATAGCTGTCATAGTCTCAATTGGAAAGATTATTTCGTAGATGGGTTCATAGTCCACTAAAGAATCTATCAACCTTTTTATTAGGATCCATGAAAAAGCTATAGTTGTAGTGAGAAAGTATTGTAAAGTTCATCTCATAGATGCTAATAGATTCATTCTCCTTCTGCTTTAGCACTAGGAATTCTTTCTCCATTTTTGTTCCCATTGAAGAGGGTAAATATTTTTGAAAAAGGTTCCCCTGAATGATCCCACTCCATATCTTCAATATCCCCTCTTGGCTTCATGTTTTTGATCAGAGACCACCACTTATCATCTTCTTCCTATAAGTGGTAAATAGCCCAAGTTACTTTCTCTTTTTCTAAATAATAAATTATAGAAAACATATTTTCAATAGAGTTTATCCACTATTCAGCAATCAATGGTTTTGTAGATCCACTGAAATTTGATGGTATTTAATGCATAAAGGAATCATTATAAATTTTTTCCATTCATGTTGAATCTGGTATCTCATCTTGATTCAATTTATTGCTCATAACTCAAGTCAGCTGATTCATCATTCTCGTGAAGTTTTCTATTCTGGATTCCATCAGAATGTCATCAGTGCCTAGTCTGTCGTGCTCACCATTTATATAGTTTCCCCTATTTCCCACCATTTTCTAAAAGAAGAAAACCTTAGTGAGAAACTTGTTTCATTTAGTAATCTTATTACTCTAAAGGAATTTTTTATCATGAAACATCATGCTTAAATATTTTACTCACTGACAACAATTACATTTAGTATAAATCCTTCATAGTGGCTCATAAAAAGCTTGTGTATAACCAAACATATCCCCTAGGAGTGTCAAACCCGGAGTGTATCAAGGACCATTTTCATGTACTAGGTTACACCAAGTCATGCCCGACACACCTTATTAGAGTTTTTACCCCAGGTATATCTATACCAGAGCCACATTCAATTTTTTGTATCCAGATAGGGATTTATTAGTTCAGAAACCACTTAATTAATATTTCACCAAAATACCAGGGATTTTTCCTATATTTAAACTTTTATCTAGGGTTATTTATAGAGTTTTCAAATCATAATTTTCATAAATAACTAAACCATCATTTGATACCAACTATGGAATACCACTTTTTATTACATAAATTTTCATTCCATTGCACAAACAGAGGATCTTTTAAAGTTTAGTTTCTTGGAAATAATGTATATAATACATGAAAACATGAAAAATTTATTCTTATCCACTTTAAAGGATTAATAATAGGTTCATCATAAGTAAATTTATTTTATCTCATAACCTGGAGATATACATCAATGGAAAGGGTGAGCATAAGGCCTAATAAGGAAAATAAAGGGAAACAGATCACAAGTAGTCCTGAGAATTATCAATAAAAACATGAGTAAAATCATAAAGGAATGAGAAAGAGGAAAATAATGATAATAATAACATGAATCATAAAATTTAAATGTGGATAAAACATTTATTTTAGACATTTATGAGCATATCACAAAGGTTTTTCACCGATGTGTCATAAATATTACCATGGTTATTCACTAAGGTATCGTAAAACATGTCATCTCTAGAGATTAAATTCTTTACCCAATGCATTGGAGTGATATAAGGGTAAACCATTAATATATCTTAATTTTTATGTGATATACATATACTGTAATCAAACATCTAATAAATAACCTATGTATAATAAAATAAATTGGTTTTGTATCAAAATCATGGTGTATTAAAAAGTGCTTAAAACATTATCATTATGTCATTTATAACCCATGAAAAGGGAATGAGGATTTTATGTATGTAAATTATCAAATAAAATAAATAATATTTACATATTTTTAATACCCCTATATAATAAATAGGTTTGTTTATTCACATAAATATATAAAATAATTTATTGATAAAAAGAGATAAATTTTAAGAAGAAAATTCGGCCGCATAATGGGTATGAAACATGGTTTAAGAAAAAAATAAAAAAAAATAGGGGACAAGGTTTTACCATTAATAAATAATATTAACACACTAAATTTATATAATAAAATTTATATAATAACATGTTATGTAAATTTTAAATACATGCCATCTAAAAAGAGAACTTTAAAGGAAAAGAGAAGTTGAGATTTCCCTTACCTTGAAGAGTGGCTTCTAAAACACGAAGATAAGGAAATTAGGGGATTTATGAAACCCTATTAGGACTACTTGGGAGGTAATACTATCATATTTTATTTTATAATTATTTTTTAATGAAAATAAAAAATAAATGGGTGGCTATTTATATAAAAAGGGATGGAGTTTTTTATTAATTTCCTCAAACACCTTGGTAGTGGTATATGCAAAACCATGGGCTTTCCCATGGAATTTTCCCATGGTATTATCCACTTGGGACACCTAATATGATATTTTAATCCAAAATATTCTAAAAGAAATTTATATTATTTATTACATCATTATTATGTCATTAAACATACCGAAAACTCAAAATTGTATTTTTACTATTCACCAAAAAACAAAATATTTTAGAAAATTCTAATAAATTCACCCTAAGAAAAATTTGATGTGATAATTAAAAAATAATGTTTATTTTATAATAATAATTATATAATTATGATAAATTTAACTTTTAAATAGGGAAAAACTTATTAAAAATAATAGCAGATAGAAAATGCATAGTAAAATGATTAGTAAATTTTTGACACTTGAAAAAAATTATCATTTTTAATTAAATAATAGTATTTTTATAATACTATTTAATTAAAATAAACATTATTAATAATACCTTAGTTTTTTACAATAATTATTTATTTTATAAAAACTACTATTTTTGTACGAAAATCAATTTCTCAAATTCATCATAATTTTAAGAAAAACTAGACTAAAAACAGAAGTTATGGAACACAAAAATTTATTTATACAAAGGGATTATACATTAAGTAATAGAGGCCTTGAAACATAACCCCTTATTACACCTACATAAAACCTAAGGGTAAGGTGTGTGATGGTGGTAGACTCTAGGGGTGGATCGGATAACAATTACTAAGTTATAATTTCCC
Source organism: Viscum album (assembly GCA_963277665.1). Taxonomy (NCBI): domain Eukaryota; kingdom Viridiplantae; phylum Streptophyta; class Magnoliopsida; order Santalales; family Viscaceae; genus Viscum; species Viscum album. The sequence goes on from OY728151.1 coordinate 1,835,034,197, forward strand.
CCAATTTGAAATTATCCTGTAGGCAATTTCATTCAATATTAACGTGTTGAATCTCAACTTGGTATTCATTAAGATAGATTCCCAAATACTCAACCTCCATCTCAAGTTTTGATAATTGTGCTTTGTATGGAATGATTCTACTGGATGAGTCCTTCGACTCTTCTTTCTATATTGATCAACCATTATCATTTCTATTTATAATACTAATTATAAGGTTAAAATTATTATTAAGAGTATTGTTTCCAATGTTTATATTAACCAATGGTAATAATTGAACAATGATCATAATTTACCAATTTTCATATAAAGTTCAAAACCCAAAGGTTTTATTTCAACTATACTCACTTCGTTAATAAAGGGATACTATTTTTTCAGTACAAAATAATATAAAATGCATTTTCATGAAAAAATTATCATTCATAATGTTTGGGCCATTGCATGTTCTGGGATGTTTTTTCACATTTTTGATAAAACACATTTGATATATTTAGTAATATTTCTCTTTGGTCTATTATTCCTTTCGATGTGTTGGAGTTGGTTGTTAAAGTGGCATACAGATTAATACTTCAACCCATGAAGGATCAAATTAATTATTTACATCATTTTTCATTAATTTAGAGATATATTAATGATAACATTCACTGCATTGTGTTGGATAAGATGGATATTTATGGGTTTGTTGTGTTAATTAATTTTTTTTTTGATATTCATGATTGATAGGAGAATGTAATGTGAGGATGTTTCATTCCTTTAGTGCATAAATTATGGAGGAATGTTGATGTAGATACATCTCCACAAGAGTGAGAGTCATGGATATGGGTTTAGAATATATAGTTTTTTTGAACATTTATCTTTGTATAAAAATTTGGATTAGATTCTAGGTTTATGTAATTGATGTCAGCCTTTTTTTATTTATTTTATTTGATCCATTTTGGGTAGAGTGATTCCTTATTGAGACGTATGCAACAATGTGGTTATTTTATTTATTTTTCTTTATTCTTCTTGAGTTTTGGTATGATTTTTTAGGATAATAATTGTTTTATAGGTATTTAATTTATAATCATAGAAATTTTAGGTCCACTAATTTTTATTTCTCAAGTTTTAGAGATAGCAGGAATGAGTTTGGAGGAGAGTCATTAAAGAAGGTCCAGTTTTTCATTTTTCACATAAATGAAACCATGGTTTAGTATGTCTATGTATTATTTTTCTTCCCTTGTCATTATTTTGGTCATTATTGTGTTGTGTGGTCTTTGTTTTGGAGTAAATTTAATGGAGATTCCTTTGGTTTCCATGATAAGCATATTATATCATGGTTTTTTCAACCATGATATTGTTTAATTAAAATATATACTTTTCATGTCATGATTTGGAGATGTATTCAGGTGAAAAAACTATACAAAAATGGGATTGAAACCACATTTTTTTTATTCTTAATTGTCAAAAAAATTATGTGGTTTATAGAGAAATATGTTATGGTTTTACCTCAAGGTTTTAATTGAAACCAATGAAAAAACATTATAGTTTTTTAATCATATCAATATTTTTATCAAATACGTAATTTTGGAAAGAAATATTTTGAATATATTTAAGGGTATTGAGTCTTTAAGCAGTCATGGTTCTAAAATCATTATTGACTAACCAATACCAAAACATGGTTTAAGGAACCATACATTCACATTGTTGTTTGGTCCATCTAAATTTAAATATCAATTTAGGGGCCCTAGTTTTATATTTTATTGTTTATTCACCTCCCTTGTAACTCTAACTAAAAGTAAAGATATTAGTTTATGTTTATGGGTGCCTTAGGTGAATCATTTTGTTCCTAAACTTGTATTATTCAATCCTCGCAATTCAGGGTATTCCTTATCTATATTTTCTCTTCAATATCCCTAATATTCTATTTCAATGTTCTATGGGTAGTGGTTGTGGTATTGTTGTAGTTGAGGAGTGATATGTGGGTGACTGATTATAGATCCTGAGAGATTATAATATTGAATCTTACTCTTTGATAGCATAATGATTTTAGATTTTATTTGAGGTAGGTGGTTCGAAATCTCTCTTTTTATTTTATTTATGTGTAACTAGCATGCCTTAGTTTTTTTATGTAATTTTATGAAATTGATCAAATCATATGAACTAAAATTTAATCTAGGAGAGAAGTGAAACATAATATATATATATATATATGATTTATTTTTATTCTTTATTATATGATTATTAATATTTGTGTTATTATATTTGATGGAAGAAATTTTAAGAATGTGTGGATATGATAGAGAAGTGGTATAGTAGTGGGAATGGAATTTCTTATTATTGAGGTGGTGTTATGAGACTTGTATGAATTGGAAATTGTAGTTTTTCCGGGATATGGGAGTGGAAATAATTAATAAGTTAAATTAGAAGAGGAATTTTTTGGAATTTATGTTAATAATTATGATTTTATTAATTGATTTTTAAATTAATTTAGTTAATATATTGACTAAAAGAAGTGGTATGGACATTGGGATGGTATTGGGGAGTTATATTATATAATTATATTCCTTGTTTCTTCTTTCACACCACTTATCAATCTATGTAAATTAACTAATTCAAATATGAGGTTTTCGGTACCATGTGAACCCCCAGTATCTAGGATGTGGGTGATATGAAAGGCTGATTACCCCCCCCCCCCCACACACACACACCACCACTCCTACTCTTCCTTTTGGAAATAGTAGTGGTTATTTTATATGGTGGACTTGGTTATGGCCTAAGGTTATGGCATGTGGTTTTGTTATATGTTTATGTTATATGGATGAGATTTTCAGTTTCAAGGTGAGGTTTAGTTATGTGGACATGAGAAAGAATGAGAGTGTGAGTATGTTTGTCATAGGGACATGAGACTAACTAGATCAGTGGGGAAGTGGGTACATGGTACCTAATTTTCAATATTTTCCTAATTATTATACTTATATTGTAGATTAATTCAAAGAATTATCCTATTTTAATATGGTCTAGTAGATGATTCAGGATCAGGCATGAGCTAGTTTCACTGTTTATTCACTTTAGATTCAGTACTCTTCTTTCACATTGGAACAAGTGTTTTGGGGGAGGAAATTACTAAGAATGCTTGTATTCTTAAACTTATATATATAAACTATTTTGATATATTTACATGACATATTCAATGATCAATTTGGTCCTTACTATCTCATAATGTGGTGATCATTGGATGTTGGATGAGTCATTACTTTTGTAGGGGATATTTCGTTTAGTATTTTCTATGAATGTGTTATGTTATTTAGTTTATTGTGATATTTAATTAATTATTACATTATTTAATTGGGATTTTGGGTTGTTTTATATGTTTATTTAGTTTTAATTGTTGTTTTTGTTTGTTTTCTTGGTATTAAAGAGGAAAATTCCTCCCATTTTTCATGTTATACTCCTTCAGTGATAGTCTCCAACCCATGGACTTTTGGAAGTGAGCTTTAGGGTTCAAACTCAGCTTTACTACCAACCAAAGTGAGGTTTTAGTAATGATGCTTCATGACATAGTGATCATCATTATAGGATTTTTTTTAAATCAACGCAAACCAAAATGGGGTGGCCTTTATCTCAACATTGGGAACTGTTATAATATATATTAAGATTTAGGATAGGATGACCTCTCTCTCTAAGGATATCATCAACGATGATCTTGAGTGGGATATCATTCATCTTGATTATTTTCTAAGGGATTGAGGTTAAAATATTATAAGGTTTTATTTAAATGGATAGGTTAATTTCTTTATGGTGTAACATTTTTTATGTTTAATCAATCTTTTATGGGTTCCAATTCATCCCATAAAATCCCCCCCCCCCTCTATAATTCAAAAAGGAGAATTTTTGAAGGAATTACCCACATGGTTTCCATTTCTTTGAGAATCAAGAAATCCTATATGAGTGATATAAAATTTATCCAGTTGACCCATGATTTCACAAAACAAACATTATTACCTTAAAAAACACACACCATGAATATGAGAAACCATCCTTTCTTTAAAAAACTCATAAGAATTCAAAGAGACTAACCTAAATTCACAAAATCCAAACATTTTTTAATACCAACCCAAAAATATTATTCTAACATATTCCAAAACTATGTTAATTCACCCACACCAAAATTTTCCAAAATCTAAATCAAATTAATACAAAAGAAAATGATCCTACTCCATCTGTGATATCGTACTCATGAGTAGAAGTAATCTCCATGCCCTATATCATAGGTATGGGAGCACCAAACTAAAATGTTGATATAGTTATCATTATTATTTCATTAACCAGAAACCAACCACTATCGACCACCAAAATAATCCCCATGTCATAAATGACCTCCTGTCAAATCACAAAATGCTTACCCACACTATTTATCACATTTAAAATATTATTGACAAACAAAACCCATCAAATCAATCCAATTAAACTAAACAAAATTTAACACCAATAATATCCCACTAATATTTTCCAACTATAAAAACACATGAACTATTCTTTAAAAAATTAAATAAAACTATAATATTTTTTAAAATAATTAAAAATATTTAAATAGGTATTATTGAAATTATTTAACCAAGAAGATATAGTTTTAATTAAAAAAATAGGAAGAAATTTGAGTCACATACTTTAAAATATTCAAAAAAGTGAACCCAATACAATTTACAAATATCTTCACTCTCTTAATTATCTACCAAATACTAAACAAGAAACCACAAATCATTATTAACCACAAGATAAATTGATTAAAAATACCATAATTATGGTTTCTATAAGAGGGAAAAGAAAATAATAAATATGGAGGAATATTATTAAGTGAAATATATTTTATCCATGACATAAAACATTAATTTTTATGGTAGGAGAGATTAGTTGGATAAAAACCAAAAAAATTCACCCCAAAAGGAGATAAAATCAGGTGTCCCTTGAAAGATGAAAGAAATATGGGTAATTTTTTAAATTTTGAGTAATAATAACATTTTTTGGACAAACAATTATGAGAAAATGTGGTTATACTGTATGATTATCATATTTTTTTTATAACCATGCATACCTCATTGTCCCAAATTTCATATGTTTCATGGTTTTTTGGGATGTTGTGTACAATTAGACAGATGATTAAAACTTCTTGGAAACTACTTTTTCTCCCCAAATATTCTACAAAGCTTCATCAGAACCTTCCCCCTGAACCCCATTACTATACTCAAATAAATATTTTTCTAAACTATAAATCTATACAAAAAACCCGAACCAAATCCCAATTAAATATTCCATCTTTACTCCAAAACACGGAGTGTTACATAATGAATCCATGAGAACATAACTCTCCCATGTCACCATCAAAATCCATGAATATTCAAAGCATTATATAACCTATAACATGGTTTTATGTTCTCAAAAAATTCTAATTTTTAGAGACTTGTTATTTTTTTAATGACATTGAATAATTTTAATAATATTTATAAAGGTGGTCATGAGGGTAGATCATTTTTTTCTTCAAAAATGAAATAAATTATTAATTATATTATTTTTAGTGGTGAACTTATGAATAATTAATATATCTAAAATAGATTCTCTAATGTAAATTTGAACACTATAGTTGTGTGAAAAATGAGTATTTTTTCAAAGGAGATGTATAATTTTCATATTCCTACTTCAGGATTTGGAAAAAGAATAATTATGATTTTTATTAAATTATTGGTTATTAAAACCCTTAACCTATACCTCATTTATAAATATGTAATCATATCTCCTCTATAGGGTTATACATCAACAATGTAACATTAGAAGATATTTTTTGTTCTTCATGAATTGAAGGATTTTCCCATGTGATAGAATCATCGATAATCCTGAGTTGAAAATTAATTAACAAAACTATTTTGCTTTCTCCTCAAGGTAGAAAATTTTATTATTTATTTTTGCTTCATTATTTGCATGAAAAAATTCGTCCTCCCAAGATTAAATTTCTTATATCGAGAAACATGAAAAATAATTTTAAAATAATAAAAATTTAAGTATTATAAAATAATATTTTAAAATGTTCTTAACTTGGATCATTTTCATGAAATGTGAAAGGTTGATAATCATACTTCAATTTATTATAATCATAGGTTCTTTATTATTTTATGAATATTTTTGAAATGGGATTAACATAAAATAGAACCATTTTAATTTTTATGTTCATTTATTATTTATACTAACATAATTCTTGTGTTTTATAGGTAAATTTTCTTTATTATAAAAAATTAAACATGAATTTTTAATCATATATCATGTCAAATTCCTATGAAAATATATTAATCATTTGAGTAACCAGTTACCTACCATTTTTTGTGTTCTTCAAAAAATATAAATTTTAACCCTTTTAACCATTTATGGGTGGTAATACATTACACTAACCATCATCATTTGATCTATTCTTCCCTAAACCTCATGATAAGGAATGGTCATGGACAAGTAGTTAAATGATTAAATATTGTTGATGGTTCAGGTTTTCCTGAGGAACCAGGTGGGTGACATGGTTTCTAAAGAGGCTCAAACATAATTCTAAAAAATGATAAATATTTTCAATCAATGGAATTGAGATAAATGGATGGTAATTCACTTTTTATGTCCAGTGGTGGATCTGGGGTCATTTTGATTACTTGTCATTGATGGTGTGGTCAGGGATAGAGGAGGCAAATATAGATGAGATAAAAACACAGATGACCAATATGGCTAGATATGAAAATCCTAATGGCGTGAAATGAAGTGCTTCAGATAACACCCCATGTTTTATACTCTATGTGGTGTTATGTATTCCAAGGATTCATAAATATTACATGGGGTGTAACCCTGTGTCACACTCCATGTATACTAGGACCACATTCCATGAATTCTACCTAAGTGCATGTTTGGATGGAGCTCATTTCCCACACACTGTACGGGCTAGTTGAATACACTGTGTATCTCTATGACTTATCTCCAATGGATTTTTGAACACATGAAAAAGGATTCATATAATATTTGGATAAAGTACATGTTTTGTATCTTAGAATCACAATACATGATCCCATGGAAGTACACACCTGGCTAATATATAGGCCCCGTATGCAATATAACCAATTGTACTTGTCGTATTGGTCAAACCCGCATAGAATAGATAGTGACAGAATATTATTGTATGTTACCTAAGGAATAAACTCTATTTATAGGGAATTACTTATTATGTATTATTCATTCATTGGTGTTTTTGGTATCTTCTTACCTAAGTGCATGAACTAGACACATTAATAGTCTATTAAAATAATTTTTCATAAATAACATGACAGTGTGTTCTCTTGTTCATAAAGGATATTTTATGAATCATTTAGGTAAAATTGAGTCCCTAAGTTTCACAGATTTGATACCATAGTGTGGGAGATACATTTAGAGTAAACATGATGTCAGTAAACCCCCTGAAAGCATACCAACTCCAAGGTATGAGTCATTTTGATACTTGGTAGAGTGGGTATACCCCATTAATGACATGGCATGGATCCTCTAATTAATAATTAGGTAATACACTAGGTTGATGTATACAAAAAATGTCATGTGGGTCCTCCATAAGGGTTGGGGCCCCCTCAATTTATGAGGAATTTTCATCCAGGTGTGGGTACCCTACTACTACTATAGAGGGATGATATGGAAGTGATATTGTTTAAGTAGTATGGGTAACAAAACTCTATAATTGTTTAGAGTATTCATAGTTCCTTTTGGTGTATGACTTCTGTTTAGCTATGATAGTGATATTGAGACTTCCTATCTTTGGTCACCTTATTCCTATAAAGTTGGTTAAAATGTGTTTATCCTATATTAAGCTAGATTTCTATATTTTATATCCTTTATATTCTTAGGGAGTCCAATTTTTTATTTTTATACTCATGCATTCATGGTCCTTTTACCCACATGTGTTGTGCCTATGTAGAAGATGCACAATTCAATAGATATTTTGATTGGTGTGGTGTTGGGGGAGCTAGTGCGTAGAGGAGTTTAGTGGTGATAAGGTTTGGTGTAGACTGATTCTATATTGGCATGGTGTAGAGGACATATATACCAGCTATTTTAGGTTGTTATTTTCCATGGGATACAAGGGAATTTTAGTTTTTTCCATTATTATTTTTCATTACATTATGATTGTATATGTGTATCTATGTTACATGTTTATATATTATTTTAAGAGAGTTGTGGTTCTATGTAGGTTTATAGGATAAGTCCTATCATGTGTATGATACTCCTTATTGGTGCTAGTCACTATCACTTTCCCTATTAAAGGCAGGTTTTGGTGGTGCACAAAACTTACTACTATCCTAGGACTAATTTTGGTGGGTCGGATCATGTAAAAATAGAATCAAAGTAGTTTGGGTCTTAGGGAAAATATTTGGAGTTAATTTTTTGGTGAGGATTGGTATGGAATATTTAAGTAAATAGTGGTAAGGGCTATTTATTTTGATTATAATACTAGCTAACCCAGTGATTAGTACATGTGTTTGACATATCCTCTCTCCAAGACTCTAATAATATGATAACTGACTCGGAGCTTGAGACATCAATTGTAGAGTGTAATGGGATGGTATATGAATCATGTACCATATCAGTTGTATTTTCATCAACATCATCCTTGGGTTATCTCTATCATATATGAATAAATAATTTTCAGTTCATATTTCTAAATAGAGGATGCCACATTATAGATAAGCATCTCAGCTATAGAGGCAGGGTCATGATGAACCCACGTCAAAGGTTTAACCTCTAGTCACCAATTGGTTGATCGATGAGGATTTAGTGGAGTGATTTGATAGGTATGTGTTTCCCCTACTGGTGGAGATGATATTTAATCCCCTATCAATAGAATGGAGAGAAAAATCATCAATATCTTACAAATTAGACCCTTTTGTGTAGAATGAGACTACTCGCAAGATGAGTTCACTTCATGAGTTCTAAAGACATAGGCCCCCGGGGTTTTAAGGTTATCTAGATGCATTTAAAGTAAAGGATTTGATAGATTCATTTTTTTATGAATTATATTTTTTTGGACATCCTATGAATATATTTTGGTTCTTTATATAAGTATTATTCACGAAACAACAGGCCAATATTGGTCAATGATCAAATGGAATCATTCTGAGACTACCTTTCTTTAGAAAAATTTCAAACACTTATTCAAGGAGGAGTACTATCCAGTGACACTAAGGAAAGTATGATTCTAGGAGATGTTTCACCTCTAGTAGGGCCTCATTATGGTGTACTAGTACACTTCAAGGTTTTCACTCCATATGAGGTACTTACAGGATATGATTCATGATAGATATATTCAAGCTTACAGATTTTAGAGGGGCCTCCAATTAGAGATTCATGATTTGACAGTAACCTTGTGCATAAAGGTTCTGAGGAATATCATAAGTAGTGTTCCACAGTCTAATAATGGTTTTTCATCGGTTTCGATGGATAATATCTAAAGAAATTGACAAAGGAAACCTTGGAATCTCAAATAGAGGATATTTCACATTTAATTTATAATTAAGATAAAATAATAATTACCTCAAACATTATAATTCACCTTGATCAATTATGATGTTTCTCTTAGAATGTCATTATTGTGGTAGGGATTCAAAGTGAGGATTCTTCTAGTTGTACCCACATGTTCTCCATGAATCTCTAATAAATTCTATTAGTATTCTAGGTTTTAGCACAGAGGAAACTAGTACTTCCCATTGTTTGTTAATATTCATAATGAGAGGATTCTATTATTCGCTATTACTCTTAAGAGGGAGGGAGGAGGATATATTGTCTAGGTATTGAGATAATTTCATGAGTCTCTCTATTATATATAAGCTCTCTTCTTTATCTAAAATGATATAAGTATGAACATATATATTGGGCTAATCATTTGATAATTTCACAATGTCTCATTATCATATATTAATTATAAGTTATTCCCATGTCTAATAATATTAAAATTATTATTGTATCACTTGTCATGTTCCTATTCAAATCTAAAAGGTTAAATAAATAAAATATTATTTATTTACAATTTATTAAAAAAATATCATTTGTGTCAGGCCCTTAACTTGACCCATCAATCCTCCTCAGGATATATTGAATTTTGAATATTATTATATTTAATCAAATAAATATTATTCATTTAATTAATAAATAAATATTATATTCATGAAACTCAAGAGTAAATATGTACTATTACATTAAACTAACTAAATAAATATTTATATTAAACTATTATCTAAATAATTAAACAAATATTTATTTACATATTACCTTGTGAATAATAAATAAGAGGTAAAATTAAACTGTTATATTTTAAACTTGAATATACAGTGATTGAATTTATGAAATTAACTTAACTTGAATAACTATTATTCCAAAATCTAAGAATAATATTTATTCTTAATATTAAATTTAAAATAATTTAAAAGAGATTGTGGATACACTTAGTGTGTGTCCCTCTAGGTCTATTTCTTAGTGGAATTAATTGAACATACCTAAATTCCAAGATCAATGTATAGAAAGACATCAAAGCACCTATTGAGAAATAAATTAATATTGTAATGAAAAAATCCTTCCAATGAACACTATTGTGTAATATAATCCATTTTTCTTAATATCTCATCAAGAAGGATATAAAATTGGGTCATCACACTATATTCTTAATTTATCTTTCTTTTAATTTTAAAAATAAACTCAGTGATGAACTTACATAGTCATGGATTAAATCAAATGGTTTCATTTCAATCAATGGGCTACATAAATCTTCTATAATTAACTAATATAAAATAAATCCTTTCTTGACTTATTCAATTAATATTTTATCTTTTATAATGCACCCTACATATGGTACCTCACCATGAGAACATGATGTCAAGGTTTTCATCCATACATAAGTGTACATAATTCATGATATATATTAATAATAATATGAAGTCTAAGGTCATATACACACATCTATGGATAGGAGTTTCTAATGATGCATATAATATGTTGAATTAATTTATGAGGTTTTTTTCCTCATAAACACCCTTCATCGAATTTACCAGGTGTGAAATTCATGAGAAGCTGTCTAAATGTCTTACGAGCCTCCAACACCTAATAGTTAAACATTATCTACAACACATCAAGTGAATTTTTTATAGATTATAGGAATTATATTTAAGAAAATTATCATAGTATTTATAGGTTATCATTATATTAGGGAACTGTTATATCCATTCAATGTGACAAATATTCTAATGACATTATCAAATTAATATTATGCAAAATAAAAAATCATCATGTGATAAGATATTTGTTAATAATACGGTAATAAAAATTAAAAAATTAGTTATCTCTAAGGAATCAACTCCAACAGACTCCCACTGTCACTAAATACTATTGGTAAAAATAGTTAGTTTGTTAGTTATCACATGATATTCATGCTTCTAATGAGATAAGGATTTAGACAACAAGTCTACCACTTCTTATTCTATAGATACTTTACATATAGTGACTTCACCCCTTTGAGAAAAGTCCCTCAAGTGGTGATACTTAAGAAGTATATGCTTCATTTGTTAATGTGACCTTGGTTCCTTGGCTAAAATCATTAATGTAGAATTATTACAATATAGTGTGATAACATATTTACTATTACGTACAACAACAATCTCCTAGATGAATTTTTGTATCTACACTAATAATTTATTTGTATTAAAAGTTGTAATATACTGATACACTTCTATATAATTGGTGAGAACTAACTATTTAGAAATATTTGAGCTCATTTTTCCGTCATTAAGTCAAAATACATATCCTAACTAAAATTTCAAACAATTTATATTTTTTTGGAAACTAGATTTTTTGTATCCCCTCACAACTAGTTCCTCATGTCCTCTATAAACTAGGAACAAATCTTATGTACACCCGAAATACTTCTAGATAGTCTTTATAGCAAAAAAATGTGGATGTATTAAGTCTTCTTGATATATTCCTACAATTCTCAAGTCAGAGGAAACATCAAGACAATTACATAGCATTGCATACATGAAAAATCCAATTGGTAAAGCATAATGGATTCTAATCATTCTCTCTCTCTCCTATATCTGAGGAAATATTTTCTTATAGAGATGTATACTATGTGACATTAGAAAATATCCTATATTGGAATCCCCATATTTAATCTCTTTAATACCTTATCATAGTATATACATTGACTTAGTCCAAGAATCCTCTTAGATCTATCATGACGGATCTTTATCCCTATAACGTAGGTTTTGGGGTAGCCTTTTTTTAACCATGTCTTAATGGACTAGAATAATGGTATATAATTTACCATTATAAATATATCATCAATATATACTTATAAGAAAAATATTTCACTCCAACTAAACCTCTTTTAGATATATTTGTTTGATTAATTCTTTATGAAACAAAATTCTCTGATGAGTTTATCAAAATATTTTTTTAACTAAGAATTAATTTTTTAAAATACCAGTATCTCATTTCCTATCAATAATATATCATCAACATATACTACTTTAGAAAATACTTCCCTTCCATTAAGCCTCTTGTAGGAATAAATCTCACATTCACTCTTTATGAAACAAAATTATCTTGTGGATTTATTAAAATTAATGTTCCATGATCTTGATAATTGCTTAAACCCATAAATGTATCTCTACAACTTGAACATGTTATTGGAATCCTTTATTTCCTTGAACCCTTCTCATTGTGTAATATAGGAATCTTTTAAATTTTTTCCATTAAGGAAAGTATGTTTGACATCCATTTTCCAAATCTCATAATCGTTGTAAGATGTTATGAAAAGTAAAATTCTAATGGATTTCTTCTTAGTGATGGGTGAAAATATTTTATAAAAATATATTCCTTGAAATTATTTAAAACCATTAAATATGATTTATTCTTTATAGGTACTGACTTTACCATATATATCCTGTCTTTTCTTGAATACCCATTTCCACCAAATTGGATTTACTTCGAGTGAAGGATCTACTAAAACCTAAACTTGGTTCTAGAATATTGAATCCATTTCATAATTCATGGATTCATATCACATTAAAAAAAATTAGTTTTTTATTTCTTCCTTTTAGGATATATGTTCATTATCTTCAACTAATAATGTGTCACCTTCTTTAGTGACTACAAAACCACATATCTCTAGTTTTATAACCTTTCAAGTTATTCTATATTGTATTTTTGTCCCTAGAATAACATAATCTACTAGGTATCGTAAAATATGTTCTACTTCCAAATCTTGTTCATCCTAATTTTCTACATTATTAAAGTATACCATTATTCCACTATCTCTTTTAAAGATGTGTTCATTTTCAAGAAGTGTGGAACATCTATCGATAATGACCCTTTTATTTGAGGGATTTTATAGATAATATCCTTTAGTTTATTTAGGATATCTTATAAAAATAAATTCATTCCTTGTGATTATGTTTTTTAGGGTTATTATTAAAAAAATTATCTCCCTCATACATGAATATATGGAAAAACATATTTCTTCACATAGTATAACCCATATGATATTTCACTTGAATCATTACTTAAAACTCACTTTAGTATATATTTAGTTGTCTGTAATTCATACACCGAAAAGTAAAATAAATTATCTACATGACATATCATTGATCTCATCATATCTAACTAGTTGTGATTCCTCCTTTCACAAACACCATTCCATTATAGAATATAAGGAGGATTCACTTAAGATTGTATCCAAAAATCATTTAAATAATTAATGACCTCATGGATAACTTAATCATCACATCAATCTAAGAATAGTTTATTTATATTTTTACCAAACTAATTCTCTACTTTATTATTTTATTTATTCAATTTATCAATGTAATCAAACGTATACCATCTAACTCTCTGTGGATTTTTAGGACATTATGTTTTAAAGGAAGATTGAATTTTTTATCTAGAGCAGGTGTCACTCCATGAATTGATATTCATACTGGTAATATTAGTATTTAAATATCTCAAGTAGGTGTTTTTTGATCTATAATGAGGCTCAGTTTGGTTTTTTGGTGTTTTTGTAAGTGGAATAGTAAGGCTGGGGTGGCCCTCTAGCTAAAATTTCAACAGTAGGTAGCCACCACTGCACATCCAAGAGGGTTTCTCTATCTTATCCTAACATTGGGGGCCATCACTTTGGAACAAAGGTTTTTTCAATGAAGGGCTCCCTAGAGTAGGTTCCTTTTAGCATAGACTATAGGCTATGTTGTGGAGGGATCCATGTTGGGAAACCTATTCCATCGCCTCAAGTGTCATGTCATAGAAGCAAGGCCATGTGGGGTGCTCTACCCAGGTTTTTGTTTCACAACCCAAGGGACATATCCTAGTAGGGATTTATCCTAGTTGAGGAGGTCCACTATGTAGTTGTGAGACTACAATATAGATAGGTTGAAATGATCTTCAGGGTCGGCACTGCCTTCTAGTGGCCGGCACTGCCATAGCCTGGAGGTCATACCGTAGTGAAACCTAGAGTGGGGGGCCTACTCCATAACCCTGGAAAGTTTCACCGTTGGAGGGAAGCCCTATGGGTCTACCCTAAGGTGGTATATGGAATGATTCTATCTCTGTGATATAGTTGAGGAGGCTAATCCATGACCATAAGTTTCATGTCCTAGAAATGATAGGCCTTATGTTTTGTTATGTAGTGGAAGACTAGTAATTTACTAATTTTTCCCCTTTGTTTTGGGGTATAGGGGCTCTCTTGGGGAGGATGTTCATTTAGACCTCCCCCTCTTTCTTCCTCTTTTAAACCCCCCATGTTGGGGGGTTGTTCTTGGTGCATTTTGATGGTTATTATGAGGTATTACCTCTATGCTTGGTTCTCCTTCTTATCCCTATAAATTTGGAATAATTCAGTTAGGGTCTCAATGATGATTCCACTAAATCATGGTGGAATCTAGAGAGAATGATAAGGAATTTTCCACCAGATGTTTGATTGAATCCCATTGTAAGAAGTTACGGTGGAACATTTGTGTGTGGTGAGTTTTTAAGTGAATTTGACAATATAATTTATGGTAAATGATTAATTATAATTATTATAATTAATTATTGGTGTCACTTTGTGTAATATATGTTCTCAAAATCTTGTATAGTCTTGGATGATGCATGAATGAGCTTTTATAGGTTTTAACTCTGTGAACAAGGTAAGTAGACCCTATGATATAATTGTATATACATGTTTATTTTACAGGAATTCATGATGGTATAATTATCTGGGTTTGAGTGTGAGGTTTAGGGACTGAGATTACCATAAGTATAAGAAATAGGAGGTCCTTAGGACTTCTGTGACTATAATCAATTCTAGTAGACCTTAAGTGAATCAGGATCACCTGGTTGCAAAGGATAGAGGGTGTTGATTGAGTTGACGTGAGGTCTTGGGTATATCTCTTGGTATGTGTGATGATACAGGATAGCCTAGGAAAGTTCCTAGGGCTAGTGGGATGGAATAAGGGATTTTGGGATATGTTATGGAGGGAGAGATCATTGTATGTATCATGAGTGATGAGAACTTTCTCCAATGGTTGGAGGAAAGGCTTGGTGTGTGAACCAAGTGGGATGAGCCCATTGGGACTAGGAATGGTGTGATATAGAGGGGTTTAATTCTAGTTTTTTCTTGAGAGATCTCCACTGGGAGATGTGGGATGGGGCCCAACTGTGGGTCATGGGAACTATTTGGGATTTGGCATCAGGTTTACAAGGGACTTAGAGTGTGATGTATTGGAATGATCCCTAGGTAGAGTAACCAAGAGTGTTGAGGGGATTGATAAGGGTGAGTCAAGCCTTAAGGTCTAGGTTAGAAGATTTTATGGGTATTTTTTTCACCAATGGGGGATAGGTGTGAGATTTTATAAGTGAAAAAATATTTACATGGGTAAGGGGGACCTAGTGGATGCCTTCATGGGTTAGTTGATACATGTTCAAGGTAAGGGTAGAAGTCACAAGATACTAGTTCCCTAGGATAAGTAGGTGAGTTGTGTGATGGGTTGTGGTCCCTGCTTATGTTACACGTGTTTTTGTGAGGAAAATAACTCTAGTGGGGAGAGGTCCTAAGGCCTAAACATTACTTGAGTGAGATATCTTAGGTCATGGTAGGGAACTTTTCCTTTAATTAGTCTTGGTTAATGTGCTGGTTTGAATTACCTTAGTAGGAATTGGTCATGGACTGTTTAAGGGGTTAGGTCGTGGTATGATGTTGGACATAGATGAGTAACATTTCCATGAGTAGGATTGGGTCAAGGACCACCCAAGAGAGGGTTGGGTTATGATATGATATTTGACATGAACAATGGACCCTACTTTTAGTGATAAGATGGTGGGTCAAGTTGAGAATGTGTGATCATGCCTTATACCTTCAGGCAGTGGGTCGAGGTTTTGGATGTCATCCTAACTTGAGTCTTTAGGTAAGGGATGGGAACTAGGTAGAATGGCATGAAAAGAGAAAACAACTGGATTTTACTATAGCTTTTAAGTGGGTATTTCTAGTATTGTTGTATCCTAGTTAGCACATGGTGTCCTAATGGGCATGTGTACCTCATCATTTGTTGTGGTGTCCTGGTTAGAACATGATGAATTAATGAGCCTGTTTATTTATGTATTTATTTTCCTATTTTATACAAAATTATATGAAAATGTATATTAGTGGGATTGGTTAGACCCTAATTATTTATATGATCACACCATGAATGGGTAATCTGGTGCACGTACAGGATTTATGTATGTTTCAGGTTCAACATAAGTTTTTTCGAGGATTGGGTTGAGGTAACTCAATGGGTATCAGAGATCGGGATGAGGACTAGTGATGGATGTATGGAAAGTGTTTATATTTTTTCTTCTATTTATTTTCTATATAGATTCATCCCACTAGGTGATTAGTGTATGTTGTATAACTATGTGTCTGGATAATATAATAAATTTTATATAGCACTATTTTTATTTTATTTTGTATACTCTAATGTGTGTGGTGATTTTTTAGCTATTTTGCAGTATTTTATAACTCTAGTTCAAGGTAATAATATCCCTATTATATGGATTGGGTCCTTGAATATAATCATCATCCTCTAGTATATAGGGAGGAATTCCTGACATCATGTGGAACTCTAGCTCAAATGGGAATTCTAGGTTGAGGCATCACAAAATGGTATTAGATCCATCTCTCTTTTTTATAATTATTTAGGGAGGTGGTAGGTAGGTTTTCTAGGAATATTTAAGTTCTTATAATGGATATCACTCTAGTTATTCAAGAACACCTTTTTTATAGTAATTTCGAGTTACTAGGGCACGGGATTATTGTTCTTGGTTTTTGAAATTATGATTGTATGATTTTACATTGGGTTATGAACATGATTTTTATATGTATGATTTATGATTTTTGGATCTTCAACAGTTTTCAAGAGTTAGTGTACATGCATCATATTTTTATTGTAGGATTTACATGACTTACATGTGGTTGTGTGTGATTTTTTTTGCTTATGATAGATTCATCTATTTAAATGTCAAAAAAATTATATAGTGTTTTCCCATATAACATTTTGGTGGAATTACACTAGGTTGAACTATGATTTTCACTCAAAAATTGATTTCTGATGATTGGTCATGTGAATCATGAGTTAAGACGTTATCTAGAAATTCCTAGTTTTCCCTAACTGAGGGGAGTGTAAAGAACCTTAGAAAATTGGATCAGGGATTCGATGCCTTGGTAAAGGAACCATGGTGGGTTCATTTCAATAATTTAATTATTTAGGGATGATATTTGTATAGGAAGTTTTGGTTAGATATCTAGCTCATTGGGTATGGTTATAGTGGGAGCATGTTTAGATGATTGGAGTTTTGGAATGATGCATTTGTAGAATGTGATTGTGCAGTAATACTTAGAATGAGTAAGATATCTTATGCTATAGGGTGATCAGTCATGTAGAATAGAATGGCTAGTGGGTTTTGCCTGTGAGTTTGGGTTAGATGAGATATGACTCAAGCATGAGTCTGGTTGTGTGATTGGGTTTCTTGGTTGAGTGAAGCCATTAAATTTAGGTGAGATTTAGGTAGATAGTGAGTGGGAACCTATAAGAGGGTTCTTGGTGGATCATTCTACCTAAGAAATAGGGTCAATGTTGGTGAAAATTTTTGGGGAAAATTATAAATGTGTGAGGACAAGTGCATGTTGGTGATTCATGGTGCCTGGTTCAGTTATGGATCTATCAATAGGTTTTGTGTGGGTCTGTTGATAGTTTTTAGGTTGTTAATGAACCCAAAGAGTATTGTAGGGGTAATGTGATAATACGATGCCTATGGGAATGATGGCCCAAAGTTTTGGTCCTTAAAAGGTATATTTTTAGGGTGGAATTGTGTTAGGATCCATTTGGGTCATCACTCAAGGAGAGGTGTAATGGAATCCATATTGTGTGGAGTACACCATTTTTTATTTGAGTACATCATTCTTGGTAGTTCAAGAATGGGTAATGGTTCATTATTCATGTTGGAACTTAGATGATAGTAGGAAAAAATATCCATTCATTATATTCCATAATCGATAGCATGTGGTTCATGAAGATTGGTAATTTGGTTTGGTAATATGGCTATAATGATACTCTTATAGTGGGTTCATTGTATCATTAGTGGGTGAACATCCCACATGTTAGACGGATAGTCGTTGTAGTGAGACTGGTTAGTGGATGGTTGTGGTAAAACCTTGATGTAGTTTTGTGGTAATATCCACTGATTTCTGGTTTCTTGGTTGATATCGAATTTAAAATTTAGATATAGTGTTGGGTGGAGTTAGTACATTGGACTCAAACTTGGGGTATATTTAGTGTGATCCAAGAGTGAGTCAGATCTGTGGAGCATCCATGATTAGGGTTTGATAATGATGGTCTCTTAGGTCAATGGTGATCCAATCATGAAGTTTCACCAAGAGTCATTTTTATACTTTGGTACAGGCCTTCAAATGAACTTGTGATGCCTTTAAGAGTTATATCATTGTGATCGAGTAAATATATAGCGCATCCATGGGTGTGGATGAGTTCTTTCATGAAACATTATCCAATGGTGGTCTAAAATGTGTTTTTCTAATATTTTTGATGTGGTGTGGAGGAGACTATATTACGATCATTTTTTGGTACATGGTTAGTTGGTTGGTTGACCATTGGAAGAGTATTTTCAATAGGTTATTGCTATAGTGGGGAGAACCATAACAAGGAATTAGCCATTGTGAGTGGATCTATATAGTAGGGAGCACCATGAGACTCTTGGTAAATGAGATAAAGACACATTGGTGTCTCAATATAGGTGGGTATGGTGATTTGAATCTTGGTTTTTTCATTACTAGTGAGTGAGTGGCTCAACTTATAGGGAATATGGAAGTTAGAATTTGGATTCATGTAAAGAAATCATGCTTAAGATTCGATTATGAATAATAGAGTGTCAATGGTGAATTTATGACTTTGTCAGGTTAGGATACATGGTTTAAGGACTAACATGGATTCTTGGGGATACAAATAATTATAGTGGGGAGTTTATAATGCCCCAAATATTTTTTAGTTGTAATATTCTAGATGAAGTTTGTATTTTTGATCTGAAGATAGGATCCTTCCATGAATTGGGATTTATATTGGTAATATGATCATTTGAAAATCTCAAATAGTTGTTTTGGATATTTATTGATGTCTATTTGGGTGTCCAAGTGTTTAGGTAAGTGTTAGAGAAAGTTTGGGTTATCCCTCATTTGAACTTTTAGCTACAAGAAGCCACCACAGTAGACCCATGAGGGTTGTGTCATGGTATACTAAGGCCAAGGAAGACATGGCTCAATCCTATAGATGGTATCATGGAGGTATTCTTAAGGAGGGTTCCTTGGAATGTAGTATAGGTTCTATGTCATGGAGGTCTCCTAGGGGGGATACCTATTGTGTCACCTCAGGGGTCATTCCAAGAGAGGAGGCTCTGGGGTATTATACCCAAGTGGTTGAACTGTAACCCAAGGAATAATTCATAGCATGGACATATCCTAGTTTAGGGGGATCATAGCGTAGTCATGGGGCTATTTTTTAGGGAGTTATAATGGAGAAGTAGGGTCGTACCTTTTATCTAGTGGTTGTTGCACCACATTCTAGAAGTCATGATACAATGTGGCCTGGTAAGGGGTCCAAAACCATAACCTCAAATGGTTTCCCCATATGTAGGTGGCCCTAAAGGGTTATCTAGAGGTGGGTTATGGAATATATCCCTTCCCCATGCCACAGTTTGGGGGGCTACTCCATGGATCTAACGGTTACACCCTATAAATTCTCCACATTTCTTTCTTTTTAGCAGGAGTGGATTGGTAATTTACCAACTGGGATCCCATTGTTTTAGGGCATAGGGGATCACATGGGGAGGCTATTTGGATAGACCTCCTCTTTCATCTTCCTCCCTTTTATCCCCCCAAAAATATATTTTCCTAGTGTATTTTGATGGTTGGTTTGAGGTGTGATCTTTATTCTTCATCTATAATTGGTTCCCCTTGGTAGCCCTCTCATTTTATACAAATTAGGTTAAGGTTTCAGTGTCGATTCCATTAGAGCATAATGGAATCGAGTGAGAATGATGGGGATATTGCTCTACATGGTTATAGGAGGACTCATAAAGTTGATTTCATGCCATTGGACATGGTTCTAATGGAATATTGATGTGTAGTGAGTTTTTAGGTGAAATTTCGTACTTAATTCATGGTGGATAATTATTTATAATTTATATAA
Source organism: Viscum album (assembly GCA_963277665.1). Taxonomy (NCBI): domain Eukaryota; kingdom Viridiplantae; phylum Streptophyta; class Magnoliopsida; order Santalales; family Viscaceae; genus Viscum; species Viscum album. The sequence continues at coordinate 1,835,054,992 of OY728151.1, forward strand.
TTAATTATTGGTGTCATTTTACATGATATAGTTCCTCAAGAGAATGGTTGAACTTGGATGAGGCTCAAAATATATTAAAGAGGGGATAATTATTTGATTGAGGTTGGTGGCCCCTATGATACAATTTCATATGCATTTTTATTTTATAAAAGTCCATGCCTTCATAATTTCATGGGTTTGAGTAATGGTTTTAGGGATTGGGGGTACCCTAGGTAGATGAAATAGGAAAGTATTGGGCCTCATATGAGTGTAAATAGTGATCTTAGTGTTTTGGTTAATTGGGATCTCCCTGTGACTATATCACCAAGGGTGAGGGTGTCGGTAGAGTTAATGTGAGTCCTTGGGTATGTTTTGGGGTGAGAATGGTGATGTGCGATAGCCTTGGTCAGTTCCTAGGGATAGTGGGAAGGCATGAGGGATTTAAGTCTGAGTGAGGGTAGGTGAGATAATTGTATACCTCACGAGAAATGAGGAAGTTATGCTTTAGGTTCTATGAGAGTTTGGGTGTAAAACAAGTGGGATGAGTCCTTCAGGACCAGGTGAGGTTTGATGGTCAGGGGTTTCCTTCAGGTTTTAGGTTGAGATATCTCCCTTATGATATGTGGGATAGGACCCAAGTGTGGATTGTGTGAACTATTTATGGATTGGAATCAGGTTTCCAAGGGTATTGGATCATGATGGATTGATATGGTCCTGGGGTAAAGGATCCAGATGTATTGAGGGGCTTGATGTGGGTGGGTTGGGACTTTAGGTCTATGTTCAAGGAGCCTACTGGTAGTGTTGTCATTGATGGATGATAGGTACAAGATTTTATTGGTGAACAGATATTGTGATTGGTCTATAGGAATAAATGGACACCTTTATAGACAAGGATATATTTTTCAAGGTAAGGGGATAGGTCTCAAGCAACTAGTGCATTAGGATTAGCTGGTGAGAATTTTCATGGGGTATGTTCCCTGATTCTATTTAACATGTCTGTTCTAGGAGATGGAATCTGGTGGGGAGAGGATCCTAAGGCCTAATATTTCCTTTATTAAGAAGGATGGGTTAATTGTAGGGGACCTTTCCTTTAGCATTCCTAGGTTGCGTGCTAGGTGGACCTAACCTTGGTGGGTTTGGGAAAATAATGCCTGAGGATAGGGTAATAGTATGTGACGGGACTCAGATGAGTTTCCTTTCCATGATTAGGATTTATTTTAGGAATTCCCATGATAGGGTTGGGTCATGATATGATATGGGACATGAATAATGGACCCTACCTTGAGAGATAAGGTAGTTGGTCAAGATGTGGATTTATGCATGTGCCTCGTACCATTGGGCAGTGGGTTGAGGTTTTAGACACCACCCTAGATTAGGTTTTTGGATATGAGCTAGTAATAGAGTATAGTGGAATGATATGAGACAATTATTAGATTTCATAATGGCATTCAAATAGGTATGTTCTACACCATGGTGTCCCGGTTAACACACAGTGGCCTAGTGGAATGATATGAGACAATTATTAGATTCCATAATGGCATTCAAATAGGTATGTTCTGCACCATGGTGTCCCGGTTAACACACAGTGGCCTAACAGGCACATATACCTCATCAGGTGTTATGGTGGCCTAGTTATCACATGATGACCTAGTGAGCATGTTTATTTAAGTATTTATTTTACCTATTCATACACATGAATAAAATGGTGCATATTAGTGGTTCTTTTTGATACCCTACTAATTTATATGCTCACACCCTACACTGGTACTTTGGCGCAAATGCTTACCATATGCCTGCTTCAGGTTTAGTATAGGTTTTTTCATAGGATCGATGAAACGTTCCTATCATGGGGTGTGAAAAAAAATATTTCATAAGTTAAAAATTCAGTAAATGGGGTACCCTAGGTTTTCTTTAGATATTATCACTCAACAATCACATTTGTCACTTGAAATTAGAGAATAAATTGATATTGTTTTTTAAATTATTTGTTTTTTAAAATAAATCACGTAATTTGAATGATATTTGTACCTAAAGTAATGAATAGAATGATGGTTTCAGGGTAAGATCACCTTTTTCAATGTCAACATGGTCATAAAAATTATCCCCCCCCCCTTTTCCTATTGAATGATAAGTGAAAGAATCCTCAATCAAGTTCTCAATAACCATTGGTTGAAGGATATAATGGAAACCACTCTTATGTTTATGAAAATTCATAAACCATTATCAAACAACTAAGAAAATTCCTAATCAGGAATTATAGATTCTCAAAAATATAAAAATGATTCACTAGTTCGACACACATTCCAACAATTTCTATACACTCACCACCTAACATTATCTACTCGATTTAGAAAAATGCACTAGGTAGATGGAGTTTAAAGATCTTCATCCAAAGTTATAAATAATAAATGATACCAAAACCCAAAATACAATCACAATAAGATAATTTGGAAACATTGAAAGTATAAATCATTTAATATAAAAAAAAGTTTTACATTAAATCACAAGACTCTGAAATTACAAAAGGAAAATATCCCTTCCCCAATCACTCAAAATCTTTACCCCCTCCATGTGAAGAATAATAGAATTTAAAGGGGAAGAAGAGAGCATTATGAAACTAATAAAATAAAAATATGAAATACACAGCACTTCAAAATTTCAATTCTCCAACACATCCCCTGTAAGATCCCAATTTTTCTTGAGGTAGAGATCTTTTATTTTCTAGTTAAATTCTAGTTTACTTCCCTTTTTTCCTTAGACCCTAAGTCAGGTCATGGGACGGTTGGGTTTTTCTGTGGATGGAAGAGGCTAGAAGCTTGTATTTTGGCTGTAGACCAATTACACAAGGTGAAATGGTCTATCCAGGACCTTTCATGTTGTGTAAAAGGGTTTCCTTGGGGAAGAAAACCATTTTTTGCATGATGTGTAAGGAATTTACACATCATGTAAATGCCTGAGTCTATTTTTTTCAAATAGAGGTGGGGGCCTCTATTTTTCTAGAATAACCCTTTTCTCTTGTTTTAATCCTAAAAGCCTTATTTTCTTGAATTTTAGATATATTTCCCATCCAGACTCCATTTCTTCCATTATTGATCTTGTTAGAACTACATTGATGATTCCTCAAATCATTTTTAGACATTCCTCATTCTTTTTGATATCATCTAAGTTTTTTGGATTTAGGCTCATATGCCCTAATTTCTCAGTATTAATCTGTTCTTTAGATTTATCCTAAACTGAGGTGAATAAGGAATTGATACTGGATGAGAACTCCACTACCAATCTAAGGTATATGGTCTATACTTTTATTTTAGCTTTTGATTATTTATAGAGCTATGGGACATTTTCCTCCCACTGTACTTTTCGGTGTGGTCCTAGAATTGAAATTTTAATCTAATATATATGAATTTGGACATGTTAGGTATACTCTTAGGTTTAATGAGATGCATTGGTGTTTGTTTACCTAACAAAAGGCCACTCATGGGGTGCACCTTTCATTTTATTTGGTTTTTACCTTTGATGAACTACCCAAGGTATGTGTTCTTGAGTTTACTTGGTTTATGGAATCTCATTTATAATTAAATGAAATTGAATTGCATTATTAGGAGATTTTATACATCCTTGACTTGTGTTATCAAAATATTCCATTCCTAACTTGATTAAATTATTAAATGGAATTTTTTAAACAAGTGGGTATCCTCATTGGTTGTTTTTAGATTTCTTAAACAGTTTTCTTAGTAATTGTGATTAATGGGTGGGTATACCCATGTGACATGTTAAAAGGTTATTTGAGATAAATGGGTTGGTATATCCATGTGACTTGATTAAATGGAAGTGGAGGACATGAGTGGGTATACTTAGGAAATGTAATGGGTTAAATGAGTGGGTATACTCATTGAATGGAATTGAATGGAATTGTTTACATGAGTTGGTAGACTCATATGGTTTGAATTGTTAAATAGTATGAAATGGTTAATGATTGTATAGATTCCATGGATGGATATAAAAGGATCTAAAACATGGTAGTGGACACCTAGGTTGAGTATTCACCTTGGGTCTTGATTCTGTGGGATGTCGCGTGCTTTGCTACCCCTTGAATACAGGATGATTGGACTCGCATAGGACATGTTGGTACACATACTCTTAGGACTCCAACTAGTTCTCATACGGAGTATCCATTGAAATTATCCTGGGACTCGACAATGATTCCTTGGTCTCTTACACATTAGACTCAGTCCTTATTGGTATACACTTCATTATATGGAACAGTTGTGGGATATATGACTTCTGTTGTATGGAAATACAATAGGATTTTGATGTGGATTCTTTTTAGGGCATGTTGTGTGGACAAGATATGGATGGTTGTATGGAGATTCCATGTTGTTTGTTTATATTTCTTATATCTGCCTTGTTAGGAGCTGGTACTTGTTATAGGGAGCCTTGAGCAGCTATTTTCTAGTACTTGTTTATAGTAGTTATATGCCTAGGGATTTCACAATTACATTAATGATTACTTACACTTGTTTATCATATGTCATTGTACTGAATATAATAGTATAGATCTTTTGGTGGTTAACTACTAGGATGCTATCTCGCACCCTATTTGGGACTCCTTCGGGACCTGAATAGATTATATGGTTGCAGGTTCTAATAGAGTAAATCTCCTTAACACTATTTTTTGATCATTGATTTGGATCATGGGAGCATGGAACCAAGAGGATGCCTGCAATGCTACCAAGACAATTTTTTCCTTTTGGTTTTTGGATACTTGTATTATATTGTTCTTCCATGTACCTATTTTGGATGTTTTCTAGATATGTGTACCATATGTATCATTTTATATGAGAAAACACTGGTTTTTTTATACATCCTTGACTTGTTTACTTCTTCCTATTGTCTGATTGTTTGTATGCTTATGCTATTGAATGTGATTTTTATTGTTTTTTTTTGATGTGTTATACTCTGGTAATGAGGTCATAGTATCCCCACTAACACACCAAGTCCCTCACTTCTTGTTAGAAGCCTCTACCATTTGGGGAGAGGCACTTGAGTCCATGTAGCGAACCAGGCTCATGGCACTATTGAGTGGAATCTGAGTTTGGGAAATTACAAAGTTGTATTAGAGCCTTTATTTTCTATTTTTATTTACTATTTACATATAATAGATAGGTATAGGAAGGAAATTGAGTATTTTATTGAGTTTTTCTCGAGCATAGCTAACCCATGTATACGAAAAATCCAAATTCAACTGAATGGATTTCTAGTTTTTGGTCTTTGAAGATTATAGTTGATTTGATTACACCATTGGATGATGCACTTATGTTGTGTTGTAACTATTAATTCCATTTTGGGTTCTATTTATGTTGAAACTCGGTAGGATGAGGGTATTCCATATCATGAATCATATAGAGACTTGTTAAAAATCACATGTAATATATTATTCCATGACATTTAGGATGCATTACATGACACATGTTATTCTGATAAACTTTGTGTAGAGGATAGAGAATTAATATCATCTTTCAATTCATAAGGTGTATGGGTCCTTATGGATTGTGAAATGAAGCACCTTTTAAATTCAATTGTTAAAGTGAATTTGATATGTATTGATTATTTGGGAATCAAATTTTGGTTCATGAGGTGTTATGGGGCCTTAGGGATAGGAACATAGTGGACCATCGATTAAATCATTTGAACAAATGAATGTTAAATGAAAATGGAAGATATATTGTTTATATAGATACTTATCCTAGACCTGACTTTTGAGTTGGAAATAGGTAGTGTTTTTATTTGGGTTATGACTATTCCATATACAATCCTGGCATTAGGATCAAGCTGTGAGTTATGACTTGGTCTTAGGAGGGTTTTTACATGTCATGTGCTTTTGAGCTGTGACTTTGATATTATTATTTCTTGAGGAGTTTGTTTGGCATTGTAGTGGAATTCCACCATGAATACCTCTAGTGTTACACCAAGAGGCTAGCGATGACCATGATCCATAGTTTATGGGCCATGGGATATTGGATTATCCTCCCTTAATGCCAGCTGAGGCACTAGAGATTATTCTGGATATGGGTGCTGAGGCACAATTCCAAGAGGGATTATTTCACTATATATATATTTTTCAGGGAGCACCATAGCCTACCTTGACCATGGTTGAGCTAACACGGTTTTTCTAGCAGCAACATCCTCCCATGTTTTGGGGGATGGTGGTCCTTAGGCTATTGAGATATGGCTTGAGACCATGATAGCTATATTAGAGCATCTGGAGATGCCTCTTAAGAGGAAGATCAATCATTCCACTTATATGATACGTGGAGTAGCAAATCATTGGTGGGATGTTCTGAACTAGGCTAAAAGGTTGTGAGATATTGGTTGTACTGGTTTATAGATGCTCTTCAATGACTAATTTTACCTCGAGACTCAGAGGGTAGAGTGGGCTAGTGATTTCATGCATCTTGAGTAGGGTGTGATGATAGTTATGGATTACTGAGGATAATTTAGAGAGTTGTAGTGTTTTTCACCGATGTACCTTATTGATGAGATGTCCAGAGAGACACACTTTGAGGAAGGTCTCCAACATGATATCAAATCCCAGGTCAATGTGTTCATGTTGACCTCTATCACTAAAATTTTGAACCTTGTACTAATTACAGATTGGAACCTGAGGGAATATAGGGGTAAAAAGTAGGGAATTATTTCTTCTCAACACAGTGGTTCTACATATTTGGGTAGGAAGTGTCGTTTTGAGGTTTCCCCTGAGATGAGTTCTAGTCAAGTTGTGAGTGCTTCTAGCTCAGTGTTTTTTCATCATTGAGGAAGGTTAGGCCACGTGAAGAATCAGTTCAACTATGACATAGTTGAGTGTCGAGCTTGTGGAAATATGGTCCATGTGTAGCATTTCTACATGACCTTCCCTCTAGTTGTGAGTGGTAGGGGATCATCTCTAAAACTAGTTTCATGAGTAGTTTTCTTATCTTCATATCAGGTAGGGAGCTGGAACAGTGTTGGTCGATCATTCCAAGGAAGTGGTGGTTATAGGAGAGGTATCCAAACACTAGTTACACCTAGACATCATGGTGGACCTACTCTGGGTAGTGAGTTTATGTCACAGGGCCATTGTATAGTTCAAATATATTATTTATAGTCTACCCTTGAGGAGTAGGACCATCTACTGTGAGAGGTATGATATTAGTAGACTCTAGTATTGAATCTACTCTTTTTGATATAGGTTCATCTCATAGTTTCATATCTTCACCTATGTTGAAAATCCTTATGCTTATTGTGTGGTCTTATGAGGGTGTTTTGACTCTAGAAACACCATTCTTAATTAGAACGGATGAGGTGCACTAGTGCAGGGAGTTCCCCCATGTGGTGGGTGTCACTTAGTCTGGGATCTTTATGTACCTGAGATGAAAAAGGTTTATGTCATTCTCATGATGGACTGGTTAGTAGATTATCAATAATATGTTGATTGTTATCATCATAGGGTGACATTCACATCACCAGAGGGTGTAGTGTTTACTCACAAGGGTGAATGGGATGTCCAGGCCAACTGAGATAGACTGAAGCATTATGGGCTAGACAGGACGGTAGTCTATATTTCTAGTTTGTTTTGGATGATCAGGGAGTGAGATAGGATTACTTTCCTCCAGTAGTGGATTATTTTAGGGATGTGTTCCTAGAAAAATTTTCTAGGTTACCTCCTAAAGAAGAGGTGGATTTATCTATTGAGCTATTTCTAGTAGCTACACTAGTATCCATCCCCCCTTATAGGATGGCTACAATGGAGTTTTAGGAGCTCAAGAGTATGCTATAGGAGTTAGAGGTGAAGGGGCTTTTCCAACCCATTACTTCTCCATGGGGTTCTCCGGTCCTTTTAGAAAAGAAATGTTGATGGAAATATTAGGATATGTGTGGATTACCATAAGTTAAACCAGCTAATGATTAAAAATAGATATCCCTTTCCATGGATAGATGACATGTTTAATTATCTTTGAGGAGCCCAAGTGTTATCAAAAATAGACCTAGGGTTAGGATATAACTAGGTACATGTTCAACCTATAGACATACCTCATAAAGTCTTTCATAGAAATTATAGTAAATATTAGTATCTGGTTATGCCGTTCGGTCTCATGAATGCACCAGATGTTTTCATGGAACTGGTGAACTTATTTTTCTATCCTTACCTGGATTAATTTGGGATGGTTTTCATAGACTATGTCTTAGTGTATTCTCAAAATCAAAATGACCATTCCAAACATCTTGAGATCATTTTGAATACACTAATAGATCATCGGTTATATGTAAATATCACAAAATGGAACTTTTGGTTGAATATGATTCACTCCCTAGGTCACATCATCTCGGATACAGGAGTATCATTAGACCTAGAGAAGGTGAGAGCTATAGTTTCCTAGGAGCATCCAAATAAAGGTTTTGATATATGGAGTTCCTTGGGGCTAGCTAGTTAATAAAGGCATTTCATACAGGACTTCTCATGCTTAGTAGCACCACTGATGGTCATGACTAAGAAGGGTGTGAATATTTTATGGTCAAATTCTTAAAAGATAAACTTTCAAGAGATGAAAGGGAGACTGACTTCATCACCAGTCTTAAGACTTCTAGAATAGGGAAAGAGTTACATTGTGTATTGTGATGCATTAGGTATCAGGATGGGAGAAGTGATAATGTAGGGGGATAGAGTTATGGAATATAAGTCTCAGCAGCTGAGGTCGCATGAGAGGAAATACCCAATGCACAATCTTGAGTTAGCTATTGGTGTTCATGATTTACGCTATTGGGGACATTACATACTAGGAGAGAATTTTGTGGTGTAATCATACCACAAAATACTCAAGTATATATTTACTCAGATTGATCTAAATATGAGGCGGCATAAATGGGTTTATTACCTCTAGTATTCTGACTTTGAGCTTGCCTACACACCTGGTAAAGGCAATGTAGTGGCCAATGCACTAAGCAGGAGGACTCAGATACAGGTAGTGAAGAAGGACAATAATGAGTGGAATCTTATGGTGTTGTTCTCTGGGATGCATCAGGAGGTGCATGACAGATAGGGATAGACATATCAATCATCCCAAGTTGTGACCTATACCCTACTAGATAGAGTGATAATGAGGAAACTATCAGATTTTGAGGGTCTAGTCCTACGGGAGAGTGTCGTAGGTGAGGGCCCACCCCCTGGTTAGACAACAAGTGAGGTTGAGATCATGTATATCCATGGATGATTTTTGGATTCAATGGATATACATGAGGAGTTAATCTGGTAGTTTCACGCTTCAGCTTTGGTAGTGCACCCTGGAGTCACCAAGATGTACAATGACTTTCATTGTTAGTAATGGTGGTCGGGTATGAAGAGAGATGTAGATGGTTTTGTTATGAGGTGTTCCACCTATCAACATGTGAAGTAATAACATTATTGAATAGGCAGGGTCTTATAGTATTTACCTATTCTGGAGTGGAAATGGGATGATTTCACAATGGATTTTGTGACAGGTTTACTAAGGTCGCCTTAAGGTAATGATGTTATGTGGGTTTTTGTTGATAGGATCACAAATGATTCTCATTTATTTCTGATCAAGTAGACCCTTAGTGTCGATGAGCTTTGAGGGGTGTATATCTTTGATATAGTATTAATTCATGGGGTCACATGCACTATCGTTTGGGATAGGGATGACCACTTTAATTTTCATTACTAGAATTGTTTTCAGAGGGTGTTGGGTACACTAGTGCTTTTGAGCATAGAATACCACCCTAGGACTGATAGCCAGTTAGATCGTATGATACAGGTGCTAGAGGACATGATGCGAGCATGCATCTTAGATTTTAGGGGCTCTTGGGAGAGTCACATTCCCCTAGTTTAGTTCACCTATAATAAAAGTTATCAGGTGAAGATATAGATGGAACCTTATGTGTATTTTTATGGTAGGTCATGCTAATCACCCCTGTGCTGGTTAGAGGTACGAAAGGCGGCTTTACTGGGACAACTTCTCAAGAAGGAGACTTCTGAGCAGGTCTACTTGATTTAGAAGTGGATGGCTACTGTGCAATCTCGACATAAATCTTACACTGATTTCTATAGACGGCCTCTAGAGTTTGAGGTCAGGGATCATGTATTTTTATATGTTTCATTGAGGTTGGGACACAGACAAATTAGGAGATAGGGTAAGCTTTCACCGTGATATGTCTAACCATTTGAGATTATGGAGAGAGTCATGTTGGTAGGCTATTGGTTGTAGTTACCTTAGTGGTACCAATATATCCGCGACATATTACATATATCTCAGCTACATTGTTATCATTCAGACTTGTCTCACACTTTCTATCCCAATGAGGATGATCTATAAACAGATGCATCCTTCAAGGATCATATGATTCGTATCGTTTATTATAGCATGAAGGTTCTCTGAGGAAGATAGTATAGGTACTATGTAAGAACATCCTTTTACAGGATGAGACTTGGGAGCGGGAGCCCGACGTACATGCTCTGTAACACCCTAGAATGATAAAATGGTTAACTAACCAAATGATATGACTCATGTCAACAAGGTGCACCTTCTTTTTGGGAGCCTTCCTGATTAGAACTCCACATTTAAATGTGCTTGGCCTAGAGTAGTGATCATGATGGGTGACCTTCTGGGAAGTTTCCCAGGCTGTGTGCGAGTGAGGACAAAGTACACTGGAAATGACATGTGTTGGCTTGTGGGGACATTCATTAGTTAGATGACCTGTTTGGGCATGTGGGTGGACCCTAGGGTGGGGACCATGTTTATGTGGGGAAATTGGTGGTACCCGATGGGTCAGGACCCAACGACCATATTAAGCTGGGGTGTATGTGCTATCATCAGGGCCAAGTTGTCTCATTTGGTATCAGAGGAAGAACCCCATACCTAGGTGTGGTGCACTACCTGGGTTGAGATGTAGGGCCTACAACGAGGATTTTGTTCTCTAAAGGGGGGTGAATGTAACACTCCATAATGATAAAGGGTTAAATGACTAAATGATATGACTCATGTCAACAAGGTGCACCTTCCTTTTTAAGATCTTCCTTGATTAGAACTCCACAGTTAAGCGTGCTTAGTGTGGAGTAGTGATCATGATGGAGGAACTTATGGGAAGTTTCTCAAGTTTTGTGCGAGTGAGGACAAATCACAATGGAAAGAACATGTCTTAGCTTGTGGGGACAATAATTAGGCATATAACCTATTCGGGCACATGGGTGGGCCCCAGGGTGGGGTGGGGACTGTGTGTCTGTGGGAAAATTGGAGGTACCTGGTGGGAAATGACCTAACTGCCATGTTAAGGTGGGGTGTCCATGCTATCATCATGGCCTAGTTGTCACATTTGGTATTAGAGGTGGAACCCATCCTTAAGTGTGGTGCACTACCTAGGTTGAGATCTAGGGCCTACAATGAGGATGTTGTGCTCTAAGGGGGGTGAATGTAAGACTCCAGAATGATAAAGGGTTAAATGACTAAATGATATGACTTATGTCAACAAGGTGCACAATTCTTTTCGGGAGCCTACCTGATTAGAACTCCACAATTAAGCGTGCTTGGTCTGGAGTAGTGATCATGATGGGTGACCTTCTGAGAAGTTTCCTAGGGTGTGTGCAAGTGAGGACAAAGCACATTGGAAAAGACATGTGTTGTCATGTGGGGACATTCATTAGTCAGATGACATGTTCGGGAATGTGGGTAGGCTTTAGGGTGGGGACCATGTGTCTGTGGGGAAACTGGTGGTACTCGGTGGGCTAGGACCCAACAGCCATGTTAATGCGGGGTTTCTGTGCTATCATTGGGGTCTAGTTGTCACATTTGGTATCAGATGAGGAACCCATTATTAAGTGTGGTGCACTGCCTAGGTTGATATATAAGGCCTAAAACAAGGATGTTGTGCTCTAAAGGGGGGGAGAATGTAACACCCTAGAATGATAAAGGGTTAAATTACTAAATGATATGACTCATGTCAACAAGGTGCACCTTTCTTTTTGGGATCTTTCCTAATTAGAACTCCACGGTTAAGCGTGCTTAGCCTAAAGTAGTGATAATGATGGGTGACATTCTGAGATGTTTCCCAGGGTGTGTGTGAGTGAGGACAAAGAACATTGGAAAAGACATGTGTTGTCCTGTGGGGGCAATCATTAGTCAGATGAATCGTTCGAGGATATAGGTGGGCCCTAGGGTGGGGACCATGTGTCTGTGGGGAAATTGGTGGTACCCGGTAGGCTAGGACCCCACGACCATGTTAAGGTGGGGTGTTTGTGCTATCATCAGGGCCTAGTTTTCACATTTAGTATCAGATGAGGAACCCATCATTAAGTGTGGTGCACTTCTTGGGTTGAGATGTAGGGCCTAAAACAAGGATGTTGTAATCTAAAGGGGGTGGAATGTAACACCCTAGAATGATAAAGGGTTAAATGACTAAATGATATGACTCATGTCAACAAGGCACACCTTTCTTTTTGAGATCCTTCCTAATTAAAACTCCACAGTTAAACGTGCTTTTCCTGGAGTAGTGATCATAATGGGTGAACTTTTGAGAACTTTCCTAGGTTTTGTGCGAGTGAGGAAAAAGTGTAGGAACCGGGTATGCAGCGGAAGCTCCAAAAAGGTGGGTTTTAAAAATTTTCAACTGACGGCCGATGTAAACATGTCGATGTTGGATAAGAGTAGCCAGGTCTTAGCCGAGGACCACGCGTGGAGGATTTTAAGCACAAAATTAAACCGTAAAATACCTGGTTTAAATCCGAAGTCGCGCACAATGTCTTCTCGTCGTTGGTGATCGTTGCTCGAAGAATCCGAAGTCGAATTCCTCTAGATTGTCCACACGTGCTTCAAGTAATCCGCGGGAGAGGCGTTCATCGTAATCTGGGTGCTAGTGCATATTTGAGATGATGCCTTTGAAGCTCCAATGACCACCACATTGCATCGCTAGCGATGCCCAAGAGAGAGCTCCATCTGAGCTCCTTGGATCCAGATCATCTCTCTCTAGAATGTGGGAGAGAGGAGAGGAGGGATAAGCTCCATGAATAGTGTTTGGAAAATGCCCCTCCTCTTCTATTTATAGTGCACAATTAAAATACCCGGTATCACCTCGTCGGCCCCGAATACTTAACGCACTATCAACGACATTTATGACTATTAACTGAGTCATAAATATTATTATCATTTTCTTGTAATAAATTAAAATATATTACGTGATAATAATTGAGTCATTAACCCAACTCGTCACTCTCATAAATATTAATTGAACCTTGAATAATTTAATATTCGTCAATTAATATTTTTTCATGTATTTACTAAAACTCGTAAATACATTTAATAAATAAATTCAATATTCATTCTTCTAAACTCGAATAATATGAATTTATTTATTTCATTGGTGATCGTTTAACTTTGGACAATTCCCGGACCCTTGTGGTGGGGCCCACTATGTCTAATTCTCCTATTCAACAGAATAGGGCTGATTCTTGAATACGCTATTGTGTGTGACCCTCTAGGCCCTTATTTTGACAGCCATGAATAGTATTCACAGACCAAGAGTGGGATCTAGCAACCCATCATGGCTCCTGAAGAAATAAGGATTGTCACAGCAGCGACAACTAACCTACGAACACGCAGAGTGTAATATAATCTCGTTGTCTATAATATCTCATAAAACAGGACGCACTCTCGTGTCATCGCTCTTTTATTGCTTTATTGTTTGTTGATGTAACTGGATGGATTTACCCTCGACTGCCATGGCCATAGTCTTATAAAGGTACTGCCACCCATATCAACATGGCCAGAGATATATTACTTCCATAACCTGGAATCAAAAAATCCTTTCTTGACCATTCGACCAATGTCATGCCACCAATGACACACCCAACACAAAATACCTCTCCATGACTTCATTTCCATGTTTTTCATCTTGCATCAAAGTATGAAATCAAATGAAATACATTGGTAATGATCTCAAGTCAGAAGACTATTACACATGATCGTAGATAGGAACTTCCAATGACACCCAAAACATGTGGAGTTCCTATTGGTGGGTCAGTCCTCATGATCTCACTACTAAAGATCACCAAGTGCGAACTTCATGAGAAGAAGTCTCAATGATTATGACCCCCCAGCACCTGATGGTCATACATCTACTATGTCCAATTAGTAAGATGTATCTAGACCATAGAACATATATTTAAGATTAATGTCATAGTATCTAGAGGTTCTCATTATAGCCTAGGATCTGCTATAACCTTTCGATACGACAATTAATCTTTTGACATTACCATTTATATAGTGGACGCAGAAAAATCTATACTATAATGGTAAGATGACATCATGAATTCTTATTGTATACACGATATGGTAATCAAAAGCACTGAATAGTTGGGTCTAGGGCACCAGCTATTTCAATACTCCCACTTGCACTAGAGACAAATTTCTAACCAAACATGTTAGCCACTCACATGATTAACATCATGTTTCTACTAAGTAATGGATTTAGCTACTGGGTCTTCCACGGTTCCGCTGCGTGGCTATTCTGCTAGAGCGAGCTCATCTCTTTGAGTAAAACTACTCAAGAGATGGTATCCCAAGTATATATCACTTTTTTTACACTATCATAGCTTGAAATCTTGGCTAGTAAGAATATCATAATCTATATTATGATAATACTTTTCTCACCAGGTGTGATTCCAAGATCTGGAACAAATCATTGCAATTAACTGCTTCTTAGATATCTTAGAATCTGCAATATACTCGGGTTTGTAGGTATGGCCACCACAGGCTGATATGAGCTTGACTCACTCATCACCTTTAGCCTAACTGTAATACTGGATCACATTGATCTACTGAAGACTATTTTTTATCCCCAAAAACTAGTATCCTTTCTTCTGCACTTACCAGGTACAAATCTTTTGTACTTGCCAAAGTAAAATTAGATTGCTCTGACTGCATCCCTTGCAGGGCTCCTGGATATGACTGATATTTACCTATTGTAAAATATACCTTGGCAATATCAGTTCTTTTACATATCATGGCACGCGTGATTGATCCATCGCTCCGATGTATGGATTTCAACTCACCTCATTTATCTCTTCCCATGTCATGGACAGGTCAACATTGAGAGATGATGCCCTGTGACATAGGCAATAATTCATCTCTTGAATTGTTCCAACATGTATTTTTCAATTCAATGTCCTATATGTACGATTGACTAGGACTAAGCACCCTATAGATCTACCTTAGTAGATCCTGTTCCCTGGAACTTAGGTTGCTACTTTAAGTCAATCATTGGAGAGTAAATTTCATTTTGGTCTTAACTACTTGTAAGACCAATATTTTTTTTCCATATGTTTCCGAACATATTTCTTTAGAAAACATTAGCGCTCCCACTAACCTCTGTAAGACGCATGGAAAACATTTGTTTTAAATGTCTATACTATGATCATGTTTCTTACTTTAATCCTAAACTGGATTTCAGTAACTTGAAACCTTTATTAATATTCTATGATGTGACCATCCCTTTCTGGTTGTGTCGTATAGATATCATCCATGATTGGGTGTCATGAAATCCAATGCTAAATAAATTGATCATAGATATTAGCTATGATAAGTAAAATTCTAATGGATTTAGGCATAACAACTTGGTGGAACCAATCGAGCCTTATTGGTACTAAGTTCGTACCATCCATGTATCAACTCACTTGAATACCCACCATAGTATTCAAAATAATAAGCCCATTTTATTCAATTTGATACATGGAATCCATTAATTGAATTTTAGTTAGTCTTATCAATTTTAGCTAATTTCCATATACTGCTTAATTGTAGGAAATATTATTCACTTTGAATAATAGATCACCATCTGCGGTGAATATAAAAACCATCACCATGGTTTTATCCTTCCTACATAGTATGTGTCTCTGGAACTTACTTTGTTTCACATGCGCTTATGGAACTAGTTCCTATGCCAACTATTTTGTCCATTTTGAGAATTGACTAAACACAAGTCAATATAGCTCCCAGTATCTCTAATAGAGATGTGCACCCTTATATAGAAGTGTAGCCTATTGCTTGACTACCTACTCTTATATCTTAGTGATTTATGTAACATCCTAAACAACTATTAGGATTATTACACTAAATGCACAATGTGTTTGTCTTGACACTAGTTTGTTTATGTCCTAAAAAACTCTTTGCATCTAAACACATGTTCTTATAACATAATGGGTTTGGATCATAATATGACTCGTATGATATTCATTTGTCATCATAGTTGGCATATGGTTGTGGGATATCACTGTTATTTGCAAAGCATTTCATGAAATATAATGGAAGTTTCTGCTAGTTCCAACATTGATATTACTTACATCAATACTTTGATGTATAAAATGTGCGTTTAGGAATTACTCCACGCTACATTTTTTTATCAATGTTTATATGTAAGACTTCATCATCAATCATCCCCATTAACATCAATGTCGTGATGTCGATAAGGTAATGTGCGTTTAGGAATTGCTCCACGCTACATTATCATGATTGATGAATGTTTGGTCGAGATATTCTTTGGTATCCCACCCCAAAGCAACTCAAATCTCCTGATCATGAAAATACTACACTTTGATATTCCTTAATTACTTAAAAGAATCTTATGAAGTATATATACCTTTATCTTATACTTGGAATAGTTCACACATTTGTGTTGAACTATTTCCAAAATCTTTGTGACGTACCTTTATTTCTAAAGGCTCCTTTGTCCAAAATAAAGACATTGATAATACCAAAAGTATTTAGCTGTGCCGAGCCTAAATACCATACTTGGTATATTCATGACATCCATTTTTAGTATTACTTGACAAAGAATTATCCTGTCACAATTGGGTATAAGTCCTACATTTATATTCATCACTAATTGCCTATGATTCATGTATCACTGAACTAGTGATTGAGTTTACCAAAAACAACATTCATTTCAGAAACTGAAAGAATGTCTCCTTGCATCCAAGGACACATGATATTAATGTTTGTGGTTATACTCAACAATAGTTCAACACAAATCTTTCACTTGGAAAGTAAAGAAGTTGTGTACTTCTCACCACTGGCCTAGGTATCACCCTTTCACAGCCACTTGGAGAATACACCTGACTTCTAGTAAGGTTTCTTTACTAACTTGTTTATCGTATTAGAATAAAAATATGTCACCAACATATTGTATTTAATACCCAATTAGTAAAAGAGAATCATTACATTGATGAATACTCCTGATGTAAAAGCGGCAACTTGCTCTTTTAAATCAAGTTATTGCTTTTAAAATTCCATAGTATTACTTTATAAAATGAAATGCAAATAACCTCTATTAATACCTCATTAATTGAACGATGTTGCGAATGCATCATTGGCATTAAATGTCGTTGACCTTTTCACATTGTTTTTCAATTTATCCACCATATGAATTAAATCTTAATTGCCTTTTATTCTTATTCACTTGGCGAACCATACCTAGATAGGTAATGAAGCGTTTACTCAATACTTGTTCGTTTTGTAACTTAAAACGAGACTTGAGTAATATAGTGAAAATGATATTTAAAGATCATGATCAATCTTTAAATTTACCCATTCCGGTGTAAACTTCGCCTTATTCATATCCTTGCTTCACTTTCTCCTTGCAAACATCTCGGAGGTAGGACTTTATGTTATATCATCTATGTCCCGGTGTAGCGACCGCAACTGACACCGGATGTTGATGAAAGTATAATGATATAACTATCATATGCTTTGTAAATTATTCTCCTGTAAGAAATTTTCACCCTCGCTTCTTGAGGTAGTTTAACTGTGTTTGGACACTGACACCTTGAGTTTCCTATATCATAGTACTATGCGCACGCGCCTGAACTATTCATGGATACTCGTGTCACTATGGACATTTACTTTGTCCATTATAATATTTCAGTTTTAATCTTGTGGTATAACTTGCCATTTTTTCTAAAAAAAGAATTTTAGAAGATGAGTGTCTTTTATCTGGATTACCGGTTTAGACATTTTGATTAATTACTTAACTCATTTTATGTCTCCCACTATTTTATCGGATTCTAGGAACCCTCTATGCTAGAATCAGAATACTTTGTCGCTTGTGTATTCTAGTGGAAAGGATCCTGGAACCACCCCATATAGTATACAAGCTAAGGCTACGCCACTACTTGGAGGGTTCTAGGTAGGCTTTTGGCTGGCTAACCGCTTTAACTTGCGGTTCCTTGATCTGTTGAGTGAAGTCCCAGCTTATTAAAATAAAAATTTGATTTACTCAACGTTTTCCTCTAAAATGATAGCAAGTTAGCTATGGCTAATACTTACTAGAACTTTAGTTAAGTCGAACCATCATTCTTATAAGGACTCCCCAGTAGTAAGATGCACCCTCACCTAAGGCATGAACCGGCACCTCAAACAGCTGGTTTTGTCCAAATTTGAATGATGGAAGGCTGTTAAGACTTAATATATTTTTGGGGGTTTTATTATTTTTAGTGTGACGAAAGAAATCATTTTCTAATTTTATAAGAATGTACTATGTGATCGCACTCACAACTGATCGTGCAATAAAGGCGTCACATGTTCATTTTATCTTGCATGTTTGTTTATTATTATACTATGTGATCGCGCAATAAATTACTCATGTACAAAAATAATAAACCATGCAGAAATAAAATGATCACCTGATCATGAACCGGTACTATTGGTTGATTCGTTGAGTGAATAACGGACCAATCGAAACCCTAGGGGTAAATAACTTTAGTCGCGTGGCTTGCAACTTGAATAGCAATGTCTGCTCATCCAATGCATCCAACTCATGTCTGGTGTGTTGCCGTCACTTGGCACGAAATGCATCCTCGATCATCTCGTCATTACACAATTGTACTCGCACGCAGGTGCGGGGGTCTCGGGGTATAAATATGCCACTCTGAGAATGGGTGTGTAGGCCCTTATACGTATAACGACTCTGAGACGACACGCAGATCGCCTTTTTAATTTAAAATAATTATTAAAAAACCACATGAAATAATTAAATAAATAATTAAATAAATAAACAAACACCAGACATGCATTGGTAAGTCTCAGCTCATGATCAGTCATATACACATTAAACTCGCGTATATTAAATAAATGCAGAATTAGAAAAATTAAACTTGCATTAAAATCAACTTGAGGTCTTTAAATTGAATTAAAAATTTCACTCCGATTTTTAATTCAATAAATACGTCGTTCGATTGCGTTTAATTAATTTAATTTTAAAACTAAAAATTAAATTAATTAATTAATTTAATTATCTCCCAATTAAATTAATTATGCCGCAATAAATTTTAATAACCAAAAATTAATGATTAATTAATTTAATTATCATCTATAATTAAATTAATTATTTTAATTAATTTCTGATTAAATTAATTCACCCGAACCCATTTAACTTCGGGCAGGACCTGTGCGGGTCGGGGCGAACCTGTGCAGGCCCATTTGGGGGTTTACAAACCTCGTGCAGGGGCATTCTAGCCTGGGAAAATCTGCCCAAGCCCATTCCGGGCCGTGCAGACCTATTAATGCCCGTTTCGAGGCTGGTCTGGTCTAGGTGGAGCACCAAATGGGTACCTCGTCAGAGAAGATTCTGGCCTGGATGTACGGGGTTGGCCATATGCGAGGCAGACTATAGGGACACCGAGCGCGTGGCTTGCCGTCATGGTGCGGTTGTTTGTGCCGCAGGAAGAAGACCCGGTGGGTGTTGCTGTGGGGAAGTAGTGCATGGCTCCGCGGTAAGGAGGGGATGTGGCCTGAGTGGCCGCCGCATGGCCTGCTGCAGGCTCCGGTTCCACGGGGCAGTGCGGGAGGTGGCCTGGTGTTGCACAACTGCTTCAGCGCGACGGGGTGAAGGCAGGCGGTCCTTTGGGGCGCGATGCACGCTGCATGGGGAGAGGGTCGGTCCTGCCTGGTGTAGCAGCTTGCTGCATGGAGTAGGCAGGGAGGCGACCCTCGAGGCACTGAGGTGCTGGTGCGCCTGTGCGAAGGAAAACTCCTTGTGGCTCCGGCAGAGAAGCTTGCTTCTTTAGGGGTCAGCCCTGGTTCGGGAGTTCGGAGGTGGCGGACTGCCACAGATTGGAGGAGGAAGGTTGGCATGGCAGAGCTGGCACGCATGGGGTGGTCTGCTGAGGTGCGGTAGAAGAAGAGGAGGCGGCCCTGCAAGGGCCGCCGCGCGCAGCTGCTCCATACAAGGGAGACCAGTGGGAAGGTGCTGAAGTGTCTAGTCCAGCACCTGTTCTTTTTTTTACACGACCCGCTATTCAGGTCTTCCTTTTTTTTGTTACTTGCTTTCCACGACCCAGGTCGACCCTTTCCAAAAAAAACATTTCACGATCTGCACATGCAGGTCGTCGACCCCCTCCTTAATATTATTATTTTTAAAATATATATATATATATATTAGACTTACTTTTTCAAGTCTTCTCCCCTTATTTTTTTTTATTAGTTTTCTAGACCTACTTTGCAGGTCATTCATATATTTTTTTGATTGATTTCTTGGTCTATATTTAGACTATAAATTTTTAAACTTATAATAATAAAATATTATTATAATATAATATTATTATAATAAAATTATTATTATTATCCAACTATTATTATTATAATTAAATTATTTTAATAATAATCATTAAACATCACCGGAAAACACTATTCCGGTAATCAAAAAACAACTGGTTTAAATTCTGATTTTAAACTTCGGATGACCACAGATTGGCCATCCGATATCAGATTTAGATGTGGTCTGTGGCATTGGAACCAGAATGACTCCCTCTTCATTAATTAATGAAAATTTAATTTATTTGGCTTAAAACCAACACGCGTCGATTTGATACCACTTGTTGGAACCAGGCATGCAGCGGAAGCCCCAAACAGGTGGGTTTTAAAAATTTTCAACTGACGGTCGACGTAAACATGTCGACGTCAGAGAAGAGTAGCCCGGTCTTAGCCGAGGACCACGCGTGGAGGATTTTAAGCACAAAATTAAACTGTAAAATACCTTGTTTAAATCTGAAGCCGCGCACGACATCTTCTCGTCGTTGGAGATCGCTGCTCGAAGAATCTGAAGTCGAATTCCTCTAGATTATCCACACGCACTTCAAGGAATCTATGGGAGCATCGTTCCTCGTAATATGGGTGCTAGCACGGATTTGTGACGATGCCTTCGATGCTCCAATGACCACCACATCGCATCGCTAGCGATGCCTGAGAGAGAGCCTCATCGGAGATCCTTGGATCTAGAGCATCTCTCTCTAGAATTTGGGGGAGAGGAGAGGAGAGATAAGCTCCATGAATAGTGTTTGGAAAATGCCCCTCCTCTTCTTTTTATAGTGCACAATTAAAATACCTGGTATCGCCTCGTTGACCCCGAATACTTAACGCACTATCAACGACATTTATGACTACTAAACTGAGTCATAAATATTATTATCATTTACTTGTAATATATTAAAATATATTACGTGATAATAATCGAGTCATTAACCCGACTCATCGCTCCCATAAATATTAATTGAACCTTGAATAATTTAATATTAGTCAATTAATATTTTTTCATGTATTTACTAAAACTCATAATTACATTTAATAAATAAATTCAATATTCATTATTCTAAACTCGAATAATATGAATTTATTTATTGCATTGGTGATCGTTTTGGACAATTCCTGGACCCTTGTGGCGGGGCCCACTATGTCCAATTCTTCTATTCAACTGAATAGGGCTGATTCTTGAATACGCTATTGTGTGTAACCCTCTAGGCCCTTATTTCAATAGTTGTGAATAGTATTCACAGACCAAGAGTAGGATCTAGCAACCCATGATGGCCCCTGAAGAAATTAGAATTGTCACAGCAGTGACAACCAACCTATGAACATGCACTGTGTAATATAATCTCTTTGTCTATAATATCTCTTAAAGTAGGACGCACTCTCGTGTCATCACCCTTTTCTTGCTTTATTGTTTGTTGATGTAACTGGATGGATTTACCCTCGACTGCCATGGCCATGGTCTTATAAATGTACCGCCATCTATATCAACATGGCCGGAGATATATTACTTCCATAACCTGGAAGCGATAAATCCTTTCTTGACCATTCAACCAATGTCATTCCACCAATGACGCACCCGACACAAACTACCTCTCCATGACTTCATTGCCATAGTTTTCATCATGCATCAAAGTACGCAATCAAATGACATACATTGGTAATGATCTCAAGTCGGAAGACCATTACACATGATCATAGATAGGAACGTCCAATGACACCCAAAACATGTGGAGTTCTTATTGGCGGGCCAGTCCTCATGATCTCACTAATAGAGATCACCAAGTGTGAACTTCATGAGAAGAAGTCTCAATGCTTATGAGCCCCCAGCACCTGATGGTCAGACATCTACTATGTACAATTAGTAAGATGTATCTAGACCATAGAACATATATTTAAGATTAACGTCATAGTATCTAAAGTTTCTCATTATAGCCTGGATCTGTTATAACCTTTCGATACGACAATTAATCTTTGGACGTTACCATTTATATAGTGGACGCGGAAAAATATACACTATAATGGTAAGATGACATCATGAATTCTTACTGTATACACGATATGGTAATCAAAAGCACTGAATAGATGGGTCTAGGGAACCCACTATTTCAACAAAAATAACATTGGAAAGGACATGTGTTGGAATGTGGGGACAATCATTAGTTAGATGATTCATTCGGGCATGTGGGTGGGCCCTAGGGTAGGGACCATGTGTCTGCGGGGCAATTGGTGGTCCTCAGTGGGCCAGGACCTGATATCCATGTTAAGGTGGGACCTCTGTGCTATCACTGAGGCCTAGTTGTCACATTTGGTATCAGAGGAGGAACCCATCCTTAAGTGTGGTGTACTACATGGGCTGAGATTTAGGGCCTACAATGAGGACGTTGTGCTCTTAAGGGTGGTTGAATGTAACATCCGAGAATGATAAAGGGTTAATGACTAAATGATATGACTCATTCCAATAAGGTTAAACTTTTTTTTGGGAGCCTACCTAATTAGAACTCCATAGTTAAGCGTGCTTGGACTGGAGTAGTGATCATAATGGGTGACTATTTGGGAAGTTTCCTAGGGTGTGTGCAAGTAAGAACAAAGCACATTGAAAATGATATGTGTTGGCCTGTGGAGATAGTCATTGGTTAGATGACCCATTCGGGAACGTGGGTGGGACCCACAATGGGGACCATGTGTCTATGGGGGAACTAGTGGTACATGGTGGGCCAGGACCCAATGGCCATGTTAAGGCAGGTTTTTTGTACTGTCACTGGGGCCTAGTTGTTACATGCTCATTGGTCAGAGTTGTTTTAAAATGATTCTTGACCACCCTTGAGAGGGAAATTTAAGGATGAATTGTTTTAAGGGGGGAGATTATAAGATCTTGGGTTTTTTTTAAGGTTTGGATCTTTTATTTTCTGGTTAAACACTCGTTTACTTCCATTTATGGCTTAGACCCTAAGTCAGGTCGTGGGCCGGTTGGGTTGTTCTAGAGAAGGAAGAGGGTAGAGGCCTATATTTTGGTTGGAGGATAAATACATGACGTCTAATTGGATTACACGACATTTAATTCAATTGCATGGTGTGTAATCGGATTACATGATTTGTAATTCAATCACATGACATGTAATGGTCTGGCTGGGACCTTTCATATCGTGTAAAAGGATTTACCTAGGGAAGAAAACCATGAGTTACATGATGTGTAAGGAATTTACATGACATGTAAATTCCCAAGTCTAGTTTTTAAGAATAGAGGAAAGGGCCTCTATTTTTCAGACAGAACCCTTTTTTCTCTCATTTGAAGCCTAAAAGCCTTGTTTTCTAGCTTTTTGGATCTAGTGCTCATCCGAACTCTATTTCTTCCACCGTCAATCACGTTGTAACTACATCGGTGAGTTATCGATTCCTTTTTAGTCGTTCCTCTTTATTCTCGATATTGGTTGTGCTATTTGGATTCAGGCACATATGCCCTAATTTCTTATTCTTTGTTCATTATTCAGATTTATACTAAACTAAGGAGAATCATGACTTGATACTAGATGATCACTCCACTACTGTGGTAAGGTAGCTGGACTACACTTTCCTTTTTACTCTTTATGCTTTGTAAAGCTATCGTCCATTTTCCACCCATCATACTTTTTGGAACAGGCCCAAAATTGAAATGTTAATATGATATAGATAAACTAGGACTTGTTAGGGATTCCCTTAGGTTCCTTGAGATGTGTTGGTGGTTGTTTCCCCAACCAAAAGCAACCCATGGGGTGATCCATACCATTTCATTGGTTTTGAACTTTGATGAACTACCCAAGGGGTGTGTTGTTCAGTTTTCCAAGTTTAAGGAAACTCAATTATAATTAAATGAGACTGAATTTCATGCTTGGGATTTGTTATACCCCCTTTCCTTGTGTTATCATACTATTCCATGCCTAACTTGATTAAATTATTAAATGGATTTTTTTAAATTTGTGGGTATCCTAATTGGTTGTTTTTAGATTGATTAAATGGTTTTGTTAATAATTGTGATTAATGGGTGGGTATACCCATGTGATATGTTAAATGGATATTTGAGATAAATGGGTGGGTATACCCATGTGACTTGATTAAATGGAAGTGGGGGCCATGGGTGGGTATACTCATGAGATTTAATGGATTAAATGAGTGGGTATACTCATTTGATTGAATTGAAAGTAATTGTTTATATGAGTGGGTAGAATCATATGGTTTTAAGTATTAAATGGTATGAAAAAGTTAATGATTGTATAGATGAGATGGATTACTCTCCATGGACTTGGAACATAGTAGTTGAGACCTTGGCTGAGTATGCACCTTGGGTCTTGATTTTATGAGATGCCTTGAGCTTTCCTACCCCTTGGATCTGGCTTCCCTAGAATCATATAGGATATGTTGGTACACATGCTCCTAGGACTCCAACTAGTGCCCATACCGAGTTTCCATCAAGATTCTCCTGGGAATCGATGAGGATTCCTTGGTCTTTTACTCCTTGGATCTGACCCTTCATGGCTTACACTTCATTAGACAACATGATCGTGGGATATATGAATTTGGTTGTATAGCAAGGCCATTGGATTTTAATATGGTTTCTTTATAAGAAAAGGTTATGTGGATAGGATATGGATGGTTGTAAGGTGAGGTCATGTTTTTGTTTATATTTCATGTAGCTACCTTGTTAGGAGATGACACTTGTTTCAAGGAGCCTTGAGAGGCTGTTTGGTATTACATGTTTGTAATAGTATTATGACTAGGGCTTTCACACGTACATTACTATTTACCAACACTTGTTTAGCATATTTCATCATGATGCTTATAAATGTATAGATATTTGGGTGGTTACCTACTGGTATGTTATCTCACACCATATTTTGGCCTCCTTTAAGACCCAAAAAGATTATATGGTTATAGGTGATCATAGGGGAAAGTTCCCTAATACTGGTTATTGATCATTACTTTGGAGTATGGGAGGATGGGACCAAGATGAGGTTTTTTATGCTACTAAGAAACTTTTTTTTCTTTTTTGATTTTGGATACTTTTATTGTTTTGTTCAACCATGTACCTATTTTGGATGTTTTCTATATATGTGTACCATTTGCATCAGTGTATATGAGACACTTATAGTTTGTTTATACATCCCTAACTTATTTACTTCTTCTAGTTTTCTTCTTGTTTATATACTTTTTATATTGAATGTGATTGTTATTCTTCTTCAACTATTTTACAATCTACTAATGAGGGTATAGTCTCCCCATTAACACACCTAGTCCCTCTCTACTAGTCGATAGCATTTGGAATTTTTGGATATGCACCAGAGACCATGTAGCCGATTAGGATCAGGGCACTATTGAGTATAATCATGGTCTAGGATGTTATATCCCCTCCTCCTTCAATTCCTTTTAATGGAAGTAAACACTCATATTTATAGGCTTGATGGTTGGAAAATTTTCCCTCCAGATTCATTCCTTCACATGTTTGAGTTTATTTGGAATAGTAAATGGATGAATCTATGGAAGTTTTATTCATAAGAGTCTTCCCCCTATATCATTTTCATGTGCCCAAAAAATCATAGCTCTTTTGGAAAAGTGAAAAAAAAAATATTCTCAGATTTTTGAAGACTATGTTATCTTTCGGAGGAGACTTTTAAACTCCCTCCACATTCTTTCATTGAAGGGATGCTTGTTCGATTTCATCATGAAATTTATTTTGGATATGATTCATAGAGTCTTAAATCTAATAAATCTAGAATCATCTCATTTTGGGGACTTTATTCCGAGATATTCCTCAATTACTAATGTTGAGTCTATTATGTCATCCAGAAAAATATATCCACTTGATCAATATTACTGAGACAGTGTGTTTCAAATTGGATCTGGGTCTAGAAGACAAAATTTAATCCAACAAACAAAGGAATCCCAGAAAAATGAATCACTCAATTTGAATCAAAATTTAAACAGTTATACTCAAAATATAGAAGATCTATAAAACAGTTAAATTTCTATAATTGAGAAATTTTCACAATTAAG
This sequence comes from Viscum album, assembly GCA_963277665.1. Taxonomy (NCBI): domain Eukaryota; kingdom Viridiplantae; phylum Streptophyta; class Magnoliopsida; order Santalales; family Viscaceae; genus Viscum; species Viscum album. The sequence continues at coordinate 1,835,081,616 of OY728151.1, forward strand.
CCAAAATTTCACCAAAAAACACTAAAATGATGCAAATCAAATCAAATTCATTAATTGTAAGGGATTAAATCTTTTAAAAACATATTAATAATGATGAAAATATTATATATATCAATTCCCCCACACTTAGCACTTTGAATCATGGATAAGTAAAAATTAAAATCCAATCAAAGAAAATTCAAAACACATGTCCATGAGATCCATCAATTCCACACCAAGAAATAAAAGATATCATGCCCTATTAAAAAAATTATTTAAATTTCTCAAATAAAATCATTCAATATATTTCCTCTTCATTTCTCCTTCCATGAGAATAGGATAACTACCTCACATGGATTTTCTCTCATCTCACAAATGTCAATTTTCAACAAGTATTTTCTCATCCAAATATATGAAAGTGTTACCATAGGCTTGATAAATTCCTACTTATACACCTGATGTGGTCAATGAAATGTGTTTATCATGATGAATTTTCATTTTGGTTCTACACCTTCTGATTAGTTGGATTTTTATAAGAAAAAATTCTGAGTTAGAATGAGGAGGGCTTGGATATTTTTGAATAAAAATTGCAAGATTCTAATTTTCACTCAAGTATAGTCTTCTCCGCACTCCCCTTAGTATAAAATCATTTCCATAATCATGAAAAATCATGGAAAGTTTACACCATTCAACATTTCTACAGAAAAAATTTCAAACTTCTCAAAAATAATTTTTCTTGAAAGCTCCATATTGGATAAACATTATTTCTCTATTGGAAGCTCTAGAAAGGAATAGATTCTTGTTGTCATGAAATCTCCATAGAAGTCACATATTTTAACATAATTATTTATTTCATCATCAAACACGTCTATTCATACTTTTATTTCCACCCAAATTATTACCAAATTAGGGAGAAAAACACAAGATAGTTTCCCCCCACACTTAAGTTCAACTAGATCATTAAATTACACTTCAAGAGTTTGTTGGATAAGGAAAATTTTCTTGTAATGTGGCTAACCAAATATGTTGTTCCTAGATTCTAAGAACGACAAGGATTAAATGTATAAGGTATGATTTAATAAAAATGATTCTCTTGAAAAGTGAACTTTAAAAATAAATAAATGTCTCAATCATTTAAAACACAAGTACCTAAAACCCTCAAGTTTTGAAAGGAATAAATAAAATTATGGTTAAATCAAACATGGTTTGGTTCTCTCAAGAAGTGAGGTGAGTGTAAGGAATATGAAAACAATGGTTCAGAAGCCTCACAGGAAAGTGATTCCAAATATAAAGATAGTGATATATGGCATGGGATTCAAAAATCAGAGTACTCTTCATGAAATACTAAAAGATTTTAACTATAAATAAAGTAATTTTCAACATTCATTTAAGCTTGGTTTCATGAAATAAATTGGTTCACTCATTAACATGGGTTTCAAAAATTTCCATGAGAATCATTTATACTCAAAATTTTCCAAAATACACAAAAATTGAAAAAAACACATTAAAATTTAAAAAAATAATTAATTTTGAACATAGAAAAACAAACAACAAATGAAAATCCTAAACTTAAAATGTTCCCTCCCCAACACTTAAATGATATAGTATCCTTAATGCATTCAAATAGATTTTAACAAGTAAGAAGATTTCAAAATGAATCATAAAAGGAAAGAAAGTGTTGAGGATAGGTATGACTTGATGGATTTTATTGATAAACAGGTTGGAGGAGTGTGATCACCTCTACTGGATTAGATGGAATATTCCCATGGAATTTCTTCAGCCTATATCAATTAATAGTGAAGGGGTCCTTCTCACCATCCTTCATAATCAGAACAAAACTGAAAGGATATACATGAGTAATTATAAATGGATCTTCTCATCTAGAAAAAATTTTACCTAGCATCAACTTGAGTCATAAGTTGAATAATAGAAAATTATCTCCATGATAAAAATATTTCGATTGGATCAGCTTGTCATGATCCACTTTTGTTCTCTCTTTGTAAATCCTATAATTTTCAAAATCTTCCATTATAATTTCCTCTATCTCATATAACTTAAATCTTCTATCTTTACCAACACTGTCAAGATCCAAATTCATCTTTCTCATAGCCCAATATGCCTTATGCTCCAATTCCACAGGCAAATAGTAGCTTTCCCCATAGATCGGCCTATAGGGACTCATTCCAATTAGGGTTTTATAGGCTATCCTGTAATTCCATAATGTGTCTATCAACATTTGGATCCAATCCTTCTTTTTCGATTTAATAATCTTTTCTAAAATTCCTTTGATTTCCCTATTAGACACTTAATCTTGACCATTAGTCTTTGGATGATAGGGAGTTGATGTTTTATGATGCATTATATACTTATTCAGAAAATCATCCATTATCCTATTACCAAAGTGAGTCCCCTAATCACTAATGATGGCTCTAGTCACTCCAAACCTAAACAATTTGTTATCCCATACAAAATCACAAACAACTTTAGTATCGTTAATCCTAGTGGATTTTTCTTCCACCCATTTGGAAACGTAATCAATTGAAAGTAAGATATATGAATTTACAAATTAAATTGGGAAGGGTACCATAAAATCTATCCCATAGACTTCAAAAATCTCCCAAAAGTGAAGTGGATGTTGGGGAATTTCTTATATCTTTGAAATGTTTCTAGAAAACTAACATTTGTGACACCTTTTAAAAAATTCATGAGCATATTTAAAAATGGTGGGCCAATAAATTCTAGATTCTAAAACCTTACATGCTATCCTTTGAGGTCTAAATTCACCTCCACAAGCTAATGTGTGAAAAGAATCAAAGACAGAATGGATTTCACTCTTAGGAAAGCATATTCTTATCACTTGGTCACTAAAAATATTCCAATGAAATGGATCATCCCAGATGTAATATCTAGACTTAGATTTAATTTGTTGAATTTGGTTGGAATTTAAATGATATGGGACCTAAGATGTTACCAAATAACTGATCATGTCATTATACCAAGCCGCTTATACTTTAATCAAGTACAACTGGTCTCCTGGAAGGTGATCATTCAATGGTTCTTTTTCTATAATTTCAGCTTTAGTGGTGTTGGGTAGTCTACTTAAGTGATTATCCACATAGTTCTCAGCTCCCTTATTATCCTATATTTTTATTTTAAACTCCTATAACAGTAACATCCATCTCACTAGCCTCGGTTTAGATTCAGCCTGCTTTATCAAGTACCTAAGAGCTATATGATCAGAAAACACAGTGACTTCAGTTCCAAGTAGATATGATTTAAATCTTTCTAAAGAAAAAATTAACTGATAAAAACTCTATTTATTTGGTTTTGTAATTAAATTGGGCTAAATCCAAGGTTCTTGAGGCATGGGAAATGACTTGTGTCCTACCCTCAATTTTTTGGGAAAGGATTGCTCTAACTTCTTGGTTTTAATCATCATAAAGTATCTCAAATGGTTATTCCAACTTTAGTGGTTGCATCACTAGTAGTTTAATCAATCTTCTATTTAGATCATAAAAGGATTCCCTAAAATAACCAATGAAATAAAAATCCATATCTTTTAAAATAAATCTATAGATAAGGAGAGAAAAATTACTAAAATATTTGATGAATCTCATATAGAACCCGATATGTCCTAAAAATGATCTAACATGTTTCACATAAGCTGGGTAATACAATGAATTTATCACTTCAATTTTTTATTTATCCACTTCAATGACTTTTTTTAATAACAGGCCCAAGTAAAATTTCTATCTCAATCATGAAATGAAGCTTTTCAAAATTTAAAACAATATTATTTTTTATGCTGGTTTTCAAAACTTTTTCAAGATATTTCAAACAGTGGTTGAAAGAATTTCCAAAAAATATGAAACAATCCAAGAAATATTAAATGTGATCAGAAAAAATACTTACTATGAACATATTTAATGTACCTTTATCATTACATAATCCAAATTTCATCCTATTATATGAAAATTTTTCAAAGGAAGAAGTAATGGTTGGCTTCTCTTGATCCTTGGGGGCAATAGGTACCTAAAAATAACCTAAAAATCCGTCCAAAAAAAATAATGAGCTCTACTTTCCAATATCTATAACATATGGTCAATGAAGGGGATGGGGAAATGATCATTCTGATATACCTTATTTAACTTCCTAAAATCAATTCACACTCTCCAGCTATTCTAAATTTTCATAGGGATTAATTCATTCTTTTCAATCCTTAGAGTGGTTAGGCAAGTTTTTTTGGAACTACATAAATAAATCTAACCCATTGTGAATATAAAATAGGATATATGATCCTATATTCCAATATATTCTCTATATATTTCTTCACAACCTCTATCAAGGTGGGATTCATCCTCCTTTGGGGTTATCTAATGGGTTTGGAATCTCCCTCAAAAAGAATTCTATGAGAGCATATTTTTGGGTTTATTCCTAGAATATCACCTAATATCCACCCTATTTCTTGGATATTATCTCTCTAAATCCCTATAAAATGTTTTATTTGGTTTAGATAGATTATTAGTAATTATCATAGGTAATTTCTATCCCTCCATAAGGTACACATATTTTAAATCAGTAAGGAAGGGTTTTAATACCATATCAGGGAGCTTCTTAATGGATGAAATTAAACTAAAATTACCCACTTCCAAAGGTTAGACCTCCCACACACAAGAAACCATATCAAATTCCTCATCATTTAAAAATCATCAAATAAATTATATTTTACCTCTTCTTTAAACATGAAATCAGAATCTCCAACATTTTGGGAATCCTCTTGTTCAGTGATATTTTCAATGGAAAAATAATCTCTTGAGGAAAAGAATTCAAGGTAAATACTGGATTCTTCAATGGTTTCAGTACCAAATTCATGGGAGAGTGTAAAGAGTGAGTGACCATCTGATGGGTGCCACATGGATTCAAAAATATTGAAGTGAATAGTGTTGTCTCCAAACTCCTTGGTGAGTGTCCCTTCATGGACATTGATGATGGTTTTGGTTGCCTTCAAGAAATGTCTTACCAAAATGATGGGGGAGTGTGAAGGGATCATATATTCTTCCATATTTATCAAATAGAAGTCATCTAAGAGTAAGTGATCTTTGACTTTTACAAATACATCCTCTAAAACTCCTACTAGGAAGACTGTGGATCTGTTTGCATCCTAGACCACCAATCTTGTGGGCTTCAAGTCTATGATCGAAAAATAAGTGTATACTGAGTTAGGAAATACATTAATTGAGGAACCTCTATAACAAAATGAATTAGAGAAATTTAATGAACCAATGGTTCATGGAATGTAAAATGTCCTTGGATCTTGACATTTGTTTGGAAACTATGGTATGATAAGAGCTGAGACACTACTTCCTAAGTTGATACTTTCATTACCTTAAAGTATCCTCTTATTTGTGTAAAGATCTTTAAAAAATTAATTTAATTTATAATTTTTTAAGTTATTCAAGTAGGTGATATTAATCTCCATAATTTGGAAGGTGTCTAGAATTTATTTTTGAAGTGCTTCTTCCATCAATCTCTTTGACTCAATTATCCTTAATTGAAATGGTGGGTGAAATTATTTATTCTCTATTTAATTCCATTATAATAGTGTTTCTTTTCTCTACCACCTTGGGATATCCTTATCCTCCTCTTTCCTTTCTTCTTCCTAGTGAATTTTCACAAAATTTTCATAATTTCCAACTTTATTCTCCCCCAGCTCAGGTGGTCTTATTTTAGGTTCATGGGATACTAGAGGTGAAAGTTCTTTTTTACTTATTTTTTATCATTCTAAAATTATATTTTGGGTTTGTGATTTTTTGGGAAGGTAGTTTCCCATTATTATTGGTTAGAAGTCCATGAGGCTTTTGAAGTTTCTAAAAAATATTTTATGGTGTCTTTCAACTCCTCAATATTAGATATCTGCAATCAGTTTTGAATTAGAGGTTGTGACCTGGTTGATGGATGATCATAGGGTCTTTTTAAAGTGTTTGGTTGGTGGAAAGAAGGTTGTTTATAAGATTTATTTTGTTGAAATGGTGGTGGGTTTTGGAATTGGTGATGGAATAGGGGTTGGTTTTGGAACTTGTTTTGGTTTGGGGGTCCATCTTGATTTTATTAATTTATATATCCATATTGAACTTGGTTAGGATATCTCCATCCTTGATTTTTTTGGAAATTACTTGGTAGAAACGCTTCCATAAAAGTTTTTGTTCCCTATATTTCAGAACATTGGTCATTGAAATGGTCAGGTGATAATTATAATCCACATACCGTAGCTGATTCTTGTTAGTCACCCACTTGTTTCATGGCTATATGTCTCACCAAACTGGTTATCTCTTCAATCATAGTTTATAGTAAAGGTGATGAATGAGAATTTCATACCTTATGAATGTCTCTTATTCTATTAACTCTTGTACCAAACTGTTGTGATTTCTGGGAAATCTTCTAAGTCAAGCCCAAGGCTTCTTTTGGTGACTTGTCAGTCAATGCACCTCTAGATGATGCGTCCAGAAGGTTTCTATCATTGTCTAGTAATCCTTGATAAAATGAGACAATAAATTTATGCTCCTAAATTTCTTGATGTGGGAATATGGAATATAACTTTTTAAACCTTTCCAAATACTCATAAAGGGTTTCTTCATATGATTATTTGAGGGCATATATTTCCTTCCAGATAGTTGTGCTTCTAGAGGTGGGGAATAATATTAGCATGAAGCATCTCACTAGGTAATTACATTCACATACATCTCCTAGTTTTATTCCATAAAAAAATTATTTGTTATCTCTCTATAATGGAAATGGTAATTACTTCCACTTTATAAGCTCCTCAGCTACTCCCCAGGGTCTAAAAGTAAAAAAAATAGGTGAACTATTTAATATGTTTGTTTGGGTCTTCTCCTGCCAAGCAATGAAATTTTTGGGGAAATGTAATCATCTTAGGTTTCATATAAATATAATTTTTTTGCTATGGCATGAAAATATGGTTGTTTTGATTAATAAATTATGATACACATAGGTTTCTCCAGGTTTGGTTCTGACTTTTAGCCATGGTGACAGGCTTGGAGTGAACACTTGAATTTTCACTTGAGTCTGTAAGATAAATTTTCCTAAATTATGATTAAAAATTAAGGTTTATAAGTCTATTCAACAATGTTCTTTCAATTTCAGTGTCTAGGTGGAATGGTTTAGTGTTTTATGTTTTATTCATTCAATTTTCAAGAGAAAATAAAAAAATAATAAAAATAAGAAAAATATTATTGGCACCACCACCCCGCCAATAGAACCATGTTTTGACACATTCATATCATGGATTGTGATAAAAACAAGTATTTACTAAGTTGAAAATGAATTAAATGTGGTAACCTAGGTTTTATCTATTGAGTAGCACTCAAAATCATGTATATTTCTTGAAATTAGAGAAATAAGTGAGATTATTTTTTGAAATTATTGATTTTTAAAAGGAAAGTAAGAAATTTAAATGATGTTTAACCCAATAAGATGAATATAGTGATGGGTTAGGATATGATCACCTTTTTCAATGTCATCATGGTAATAAAAATTATTCCCCCACTCTTCTTATTGAATGATAAATGAAAGACTCCTCTATCAAGTTGTCAATCACTCTTGGTTGAATGATGCAATGGAAACCACTCTTATGTGCATGAAAATTCATAAACCATTACCAAAAAATGAAGTCAAGTCCCAATCATTAATTTTTCATCCTTATAAATATATAAATGATTCACTAGTTCCACACATGTGCCAATGATCGCTAGACACTATCCACCTAACACAATCTTCGTGATAAAGCAAACGACACTAGGTGAAGGGAGTTTAAAGATATTTAACCAAATCTATAAAAAAATAAATGATACCAAAACTCAAAACACAATCTAATTAACATAATTGGGAACCAATGAAAATAGAAATCATTAAATATATGAATATAGTTTTATATTAAAGAATAATACACCGACATTATAAAAGTAAAACTCCCCCTTCCCCGATCACTCAAAATATTTACCCCTCCATGTGAATAGTTATAGAGTTGAAAGGGGAAGAAGAGATAATTATGAAACTAATAAAAGAAAAATATAAAATAAAATTCACTTAAAGATTAAAATTATACATTAAATCCCATCCTTCTCCTTTTTTAACACCTTTTAATATAAGTGAACACTCATATTTATAGTCTTGAGGGGTGGAAAATTTTCCCTCCAGATTCATTCCTCTGAAAGTTTGACTTTATTTAGAATAGTAAATGGAATAATATATGGAATTTATATTGATAAGGTTTTTTACCCTATATATTTTTCATGAACCCACAAAATATCATCACATTTGGACATGTGTAAAAAAATTATGCTCGAATTACTAGACTACTTTTTCTTCCTGAAGAGACTCCTCAACTCCCTCCACTTACTCAAAATAAATGGATGCCTGAATAATTGAATTTCTTCATGAAATTTATTTTAAACATGAGTATCAAAGTCTTATCTTTAATACACCTGTAATAATATAATATTTAGGTCTATATTCTGAGATATATCTCAATTACTAATGTGGGGTCTATTCTTTTGGCTAGAAAAAATTCTCCACTTGATTGATTTTTCTGGGGCCAGTGTGTTTTGAATTGGATCTGGGTCCAGAAGAAACATTTGAATCCCATGAAAAAAGGAATCCTAAAAAAATGAATCACTATTCAAAATTTTAATAGTTATTCTTGAAATAAAAAAGCTCCATAAAACTGTTAAATTTCCATAATTGAGAAATTTTAACAATTATACCCAAAATTCACCAAAAATACTAAAATGATAAAAATAAGCTCAAATTGATTAATTGGAAGGGATAAAATCATTAATAAAAATGAATAATTATGAAAATATTATATCTATAAATTGGGTTGAGGCATCTTGATGGGTATTATAGATTGGGGTGAGGCTCATGGATAGTAGTAGGGCTAGTGTGTGTGTTTTTTTTATGTGGGATCAACCCATTGGGAGATCGGTATATGTTTTATGACCATGTTTCAAGATGCTTAATTTAATTTGATATAGCACTGTACTTATTTAATTATTATTACTTTGATGTGTATTATGATTATTTAATTAGTTTTTATTATTTTATGACTCATATTGGAGGCCATAGTATCCACATTCTATTGATTAGGTCTTCATCTCTAGTTAGCATATTTTGGAGTGTGGGGAGGAATGCCTAAGGAAACATGGAACTCTGAATCAGAAGGGAATTCTGGTTTGGGTAATCACATACCTAATTAAGTAAATATATCCATATCTAATAATGTATTGGTATAAGATTTTAAGTTAGAGTATCCACATATATCTTCAACTAGAAAAGGTCCCCACACATCTATATCAACTACTTCTAGAAGCTCTTAGCACCTTCACCTTTTCCACCAAATAGAGATTTGGTCATTTTTTTCTTGAACAAATCATAACATATACCAAAAGAATTTAGTTTAAAAGAATCAAAATATCCTTCCTAATATAATTTTGACAAAATCCACTCTTTTACATGAACAAGACAATGATTTTATAGTTAGGTGTGATATGATTCATATGAACTTGATTCTTTAACAATTGGAAATACTTTATTTTCATATTGTATTATGTAACGAATATTATTCAAAAACATTATCCCTTAGAATATTACATCTATATAAAAGTATCATTATTCATTTAATAAATTGAAAATAAAACCATCCATGTATAAATTAGACACAAATATTATGTTCTTGGTTACATTTTCCACATCATAATATTTATTTAAAACAAGAATCAATCATATCAATAATCTGAGATTATAGTCACCAATATCCAGTGCATCTATTATTTCTCCATTGGTTACTAAATGATCAACCTAACCTCTAGTAATATTCTAAAATCTACTTGGTTAATTTATTTAGATACAAATTTCATAACCATGAGCTTTATCTAATACTCATTTTATAGAAATAGAAATATTACACTTGATAATGAATATACTTGAGGATTCCCCTCGATTATTTATTAAGGCATAGTTCTTCCTATAGTGGTATTTATTTCTACAAGAAAAACATACTAAATCCTACTTGTTACCCTCACTTTGGATCTTTCTCCTCATTAAAATTCAGTACAAATGCTCCATTGACTTGGAATTTGTTTTTAGACCTTTTCAACATTCCTTTCCTCTTATTAACTATAAAGATAAAAAATTTTCATACTTTATGAATTTATCAACTTTTTGGATTAGTTATAAGAGATAAAAGAGCATAATATCTATAGTCTTCATGCTGGAATTAATAATAAAACATGATAATATTAGAGGAAGTGAGGAAAGTACAAATTTTGTACACAATTCCTTGTAAAGATTGAATCCCATAATTTATAAATGTTCAATGTAGCCATTTTAACTATATGAGGTCCACCTGAGACTCCTTATCCTAGCACGCACATAAAGAGTTACTTGGAGATTTCATTACTCTATTATATTAATTTCTCTATATAGAGATCCTAAATATGGGATAGAATGTTGTATGCATCCATGTATTCATGAATCTTTTTGTATCTCACTACACAAGGATGATGACCTGATACATTGGGCACCTAATAAATCATTTATGTGTTTCTAGAAGATTTTGTGTACCTACTCAAATTCCTCTATAGAGGGATCAATAAAAATAGGGACTTTGGTATATAAAACATACACTCTGATCATAGTACAATAGACAAGTACTTATGACACTCCTAGTAGTTAGCATCAGTAAGGAAATTTTATTCCTCCAAGTTGGAACATAGGGACACTAACATGGTCGAATGGCATTCCAGATTTTTATATAATAAATAAATCATATTTCTAGTACTTTATATATATTACCAATTATGACATAAAAATAAATTTTATTAAAAATTTTCATTAAGGATAATAATTTAATTAAGATAACCTTAGTTGGATCCAAGTATACTTGGTATAGAAGGCATTACAACAGAGTTATAGTAAGTAAGATTGATAGAGTCTTTTCTAATGAGAAAACACTTGATAAATGGGATATTATCTATATAATTACCCTTTCTAAATTAAATTTGGACCACCATACAATTTTGTCCAATCTTTCTATTAGGATCTCCAGACTTTTCTTTACTTTTAGATTTAACAATGCCTGGACTTCAGTTACTAAATGTGGTGATATTGTTAGAGAGACTTGGAATTATATGAATTATGGTAATGATGATTTTTCTTGTATCATGAAACTAAAATTTTTAAAATAGAAATTAAAAGGAAGGTCAAAAGTAAAGTCCAACAAAATTGAAAATGATATTTCCTCTTTGGAAGAAAATATTAATCAACTACAATTTGCCTCTATTAACTCTGAATTTTCTATTGATCCTCGACAAGAAATTGAAATTTCTACCAAAATAAATTTTTTTCTCTCTATTAAAGATAAACATCAAAAAAATCCTCAAGAATAAATGGATAAAATATGGAGATAGAAACACAAAGTTATATAACTCTTTAAAAAGACCCAAAAAATATTATAGGCCTCTTTCTATCTAAAAGATGGAGACAATATAATTGACAATAAGGAAGGAATTTATGATCATATTGTATCTTATTTTAGAAATATTTTCAATAGACCAGATCTAAATAAATATCTTCTTTATAATATCTTTATAGTCATTGTTCTCAATGTTGAAAACACTTTTGTCACCTATCTTCCCCTAGATTTTGAGTTCAAAGATGAATTCTTTAGTCTAAATATGGATAGTTCTCCTGAACCTAATGGCTTTACTAATTCATTTTTTCAAAACTATTGGGATGTCATTCAATTGGATTTCTATAAATTGGTTAAATCATTATTTTATAATAGAAATATTCTTTATGGAATTAATTCCCTATTACTTGCTTTGATACCCAAAGTGGAAAATGCCTCTAAGATTCACCTCTTCAGAAAGATATCCCTTATTAACACCATAAACAAAATAATTTCCAAGATTATTGCTAATAGAATCACTCAAATTTATAATAAAATTGTTTCTTGGAATCATTTTGGACTTATCAAGGGCAGAACCATTCAAGATTACATATGTTTCACATATAAATGATCTAACCACTTAAAGAAATCAAATATAGGAGTGATAATTTCTATTAAACTAGACAATATAAAGGCCTTTGATACCATGGATTAGAGTTTCATATATAAGGTTCTTAAAAGTTATGGTTTTGGTGATCTTTTTATTAGAAGAATAAAAACACTTTTTAACCCTTCTCACATTTCTATTGTTGTTAATGGTTCCCATAAAGGTTATTTTAAATTAACTAGAGGTTTAAGACAAGGTGAACCCCTTTATTTTATCCCCTTTTCTATTGTTGAGGACTACTTAAGTAGACTACTCACTAGTTTGATAAATCAACGTAAACATAAGTCTATCCTTGATTTAATGAATTTGGCTGTCCCTTTTCACCTCATTTATGAGGATAAAATTATTTTATTTTTACAAGGTAGGAAAAGAAATATCCTAAATCTGAGGGTAGATCTATAAAATTATTACGATGTTTCTAGATAGGCTATAAACTGGAGTAAATCCTCTATTTTCTTTGGAAAAAAGATTTATGGTTTCTAGAAAAATAAATATCATAAATAATTTTAATATCAAATAGGGTTCCTTCCAATTTAGCTATCTTGGTGTCCCTAATTTTTGAGGAAGTCCTAAAAGTAGTTATTTTTCTAAAATAGTGGATCAAATAAAAATCATCTTTCCTCTTAGAAAGGAAAATCTTTATCTATGGTTGGAATAATTTTCCTTGTAAAATCCACCATTTTCTTCAAAATGGTTTATTCTCTAATGGTTTAAAAATGTCCTATTGGACTTCCTAAAAATCTTAATGTCTCTATCAAAAATTTTGTTTAGAGTGGATGTACTCTTGAAAGAAAGCTAGTTATTGTTCCTTAGATCAGTTTTTATAAGCCGCTTGATAATGGTGATATTGGAATTAATAATATTAAATTATTTCATGATAGTTTACAAGATAATATCTCTTATTATATCTTGAATAATAGCTTCATAGATTCAAATTTATTATGAGGAATGTTTTTTGACAAATTGAAAAAGGGAAACCCGATTTATATGGACTCCTCAATTTGGCCATCCATTAAATATTATTTTTGCCAACATTATGTCTCACTCGATATGGATGGTTAACAAGGAGTCTTCTATGAATATTTTGATAGATAACTAGACTAAATATCATATTATCTCTACGGTTGATCCCCTATAATCACTTATTGAGACTAATATTTCGATAAATGATTTCTTGAACTCTTTGGATTTGGATCTTCTAGATGAGATTAATAGTATAAATAAAAATTACTCCTTTACTAATACTGATGATTTTTTAATCTGGGAACTTGATAATAATGGAATTCCAAACTCTAAACATGTCTGTAATCATAGTTTTTTTGGCACAAATCCTGACTTTTCTTGGCTGAAAAACTTTGATAAACCATGGATTATGCCTTCCAGATTTAGTATTTTTTGGGTTTCTCATAACTGAATACCCACAGATAATTGTCTTCAATATTTTGGTGTTCAACTTTATTCCAAATTTTTTCCATGAAATTATCACAAAGAAGATACATATCATATACCTTTATCTTTTTATAGTGCTTTTGCTTTATGGAAGTACATATATGATCTTTTTGAATTCAGGTTGTAGAATATGGACTCTATTAGGCCTCAGCTTCAATGTTAAGCTACTCCATACAACTATCCATGGATTAAACATATTTTCATCACTGTAGTGGATTAATTTCTATATGTGATCTGGTATGATAGAAATGATTTTATACATCATAATAATTCTTTCAATATTGATGCAAGTAGAGTGAGGATACACACTACTATCAAAGAGGCTGGCATAGATCAGTAGGGTCTTTGAAATAAATCCATTAGGGACTTTAATTTCCTTATCCACCTAGAAATTGATAGAAAATATAGCCAACCTAAGGTTAATTTTGAATTATTTTGTAAATCCCCTCTCTATGGTTGGATTAAAGTTAATGTAGATGGTGCCTCAAAGGGAAACTCGGGTCCCTTAGGTTATGGAGCAATCTTGAGGGACCACAATGGAAATAATATCATATGTTTTTATGGTGAATGTGGTGTTTCTTCCTCTTTAAAATCTGAAATATTTAGTGTTATCACTATAGTTTTTATTGTAAGTCAAAAGGGATGGAGCAACATATGGTTAGAAAGTAATTCAACCACCATTCTGCAAGTGGTCCAGAATGGTGTCGAACATCTTTCATGGCCTCTTAAAACTCAATGTATGAACTATATACACTCACTTTTGGGGATTAATCATATTATAACCCATGTGTTTTTGAGATAAAAACATGGTGGATGATTGGCTAGCCAGCAAAGGATTCAATAAATACAACACTTGATCGGATGACAACCCTATGGATTTATGTCCTTTTTATGAAAAATATAGTAATAAAATTCTATCTTTTTTACTTTTTTAATGCTTATTTATTTTAAATAAATGTTCTTTGGTATTTTTTTCCAAGGAATCACCTTTTATAATAAAAATTATTTTTATTTGTCTCCCATTATTTTATCAAATCCCAACAACCCTCTCCATTGGATTTAAAATATCCTATAACTTTGATATTCTAGTGGAAAGGATTCATATTCACCTTCTCATAACCTAGAATATATCAATGAAAGTCACATTATGGTATTTAGGTGGGATTTTCTTTTCAACTACATTAACTCATGGTTTTTTGATCTATTGAGTGGAATCCCTACTCCAGAAATCCAATGTTAAGATTTCCAATATTCTTACCTCCATATTATATTAAGTACACTATGAACATTAACCTTCATACCAATAAGGATTATATTTTTAAAGACTCTAATAATTGAAAGGTTTCTCAAGCTATGGCTAGATAGACTCCTTGACTATGGTTTCATGTTAACATAGAATATATAAGGCATTTTATAACTTAATATTTTCTTTTATGAATTTTTTTAACTTATAAATAAATATTATTTATTTTATTCTTCACATTCTTATTAACATTATTTGCATTTTAAATAATTATTTAACCATGTTTGTTAAAATAATTTATTCATAATTACTTTATTTTATTTTATCTTATCATGATTGTTAATTTATTTACATTATGTGATTACATTTAATTATCCTAATAAACCATGAATCACATATATAAATTAATAATAATGCATTAGAAAATAAAATAAAAATCTAATATGATCATGATATTTTATCAACTAGTCGGTTTATCAAATGTAGATAAACAAACCATTATCCTAGAGGAAATAATTCTTTAATCCATTTCTTGGATTGAGTTGTAGCATTTCCCCATTAACATATATATCACCATGGTTAGGTTTCATCTTGGCTTGGGTCTTGAACTATCTCTTATCATTGGGAACTCCATACTTTACAAATATTTTTTACTCATAGGTGAGGGGTATCAAGGGTTTAGGGTTATATAAAATAAACCTCTAAAACATAAGCTCATACATAATAAAGGAGGAAAAGATTATTTTCATATCATAATATTTAATTTAATAATAAATTTATCACATAAAGACCCATGTAATAAATAATTAAATTAAATATACCAAACACATACCCATGTTAGTTAATCTCATGATAAATCAAGACATGAAAGTATTACACATTTAATCTTGTTATAATTCATTTAAATTTATTCTTATTAAGGTCAATTTAATCGAATTAATAAATTAATCTACTAATTAATAAATAAAATATTTATCTTAATATTATATTCGAACATTTCTTAGGAAATCCATCCAGTATAATTTTAAACTAACTAAATAAATTTTATTTTAAAATAAAATAATGAAGTACAATGTGTGTACAGATGAGGCCACGTGATGTGTACTCTCCTGGTCAATTTAAATTCATTACTAGAATTTAACATATACATAATATGCACTATAGGGAATATGGTGTATACCTTTATATATCAAATTAAATCCATTTCTAGAATTTAATATTTTCATAATGTATTATATCACTTGAAACAACATGTGACTTGTGTTTTATATCTTCCTTATTATGTACTATGTACATACATGGCATGTATTCTCACATATAGTGTAATGATATACATAGAATGTTGTTTGGTGGGTCAGGATAGGTTAGTTTTCCAGCATGTATAACTATATAGAATTCCATAAATATACACAACATATGCTATTGGATATTTTTGTAAAGTAAATGGCATGTATGATGATTATTATACATTATGTAGTTACAGAACTATGTAGATAATTATTATTAAACATTTATATTCATAGAGAACATCAAGAATTTTTCAGTTTTTACCTGGTGTGGAGTTTCACCTATCACATGGAATATAAAACCAACTAAATATTGTGTATTTAGGTATAACTTTTAATTATCCATGTATTGACTAATGTGATATTCCTATCTCGAAGTGTACATTGCATGAGTTGGCATAGGGTACACAATGTGTACATCCTACTACACACTATGTAATCCACTCACAAGACACACCAAAAATATCATCATGTACCATTCATGAATTTTCACATGTTACACATCATTTATATATAGCTACAAATCATGGTGCATTACATGTCATGTCGTGCAGATGGAAATCAATATGTGGTGTGTAATGACACTGTATAGTTGACCACACAACATTTTTTTTATTTACATGGGTAGTCAAATCGTGTATGGTTAGGTGACATGTACACTATATATACATTGTGTAATTCCTATCATACCATGTTATATGATAGTGGTCAGTATGTGGTGTGTAATGACATTGAATAACAATCCACATGACATGTTTTGATTGATGGAGCTCATTACTTCTATGGTTGACCATGGATACACGGAGTGTAATTTATTATTACACACAGTGTATCCACATCATTCGTCCAGAAATCCCAACACCTCTAGATGATATATTTAAGCATTATTCATCTATTATTGTCTTGTTCATGGTCATATGAATTCAAACAAATGTGTTTTCTTAACTTTTTTACATTAAGAAAAAAATCTTGAAATGAAAATAAAGTAAACAAATATTGGAATTGATTAATCAAATATTAAATATTTATAAATTATAATGTGACCACTCTAATACCCCTTGAAGGTTATAAGGTATAGAATAAGAAGTGGGATAGTGGCTAAAAGTAGGTTTTCGTCATTATAGACTAGTTTTTTGAATTCAAGGATTAGGTAGATTATTATCATTATAGTGTGATATGACATCATGTAAAAGTGTTGAGATTCACATTAATGGGTGACTGAGACAATACTAGTATCCTCAAAATCTTATTAAATAGCCCAGTCTGAGATTATATATCAAAAGTAGAAGTTGGAGGACCTTCTAGTGAAATGATTTATTAAACCCAGTGTGTTCCCCTAGTTAGCTATAGTTTTATACTCTAAGAAGTAGGATAGGATCTTGAAGCTTTTCATTGATTATCACTACTCTAATCAAGTTATAGTCATGAATAAATACACTTTTTAAATAATTGATGATCTCTATAATAAACTAAAAGGAGAAAGTTGGTTCTCTAAAATTAGTCTTAGGTATGCGTATCACAAGCTTTGGTTTCATGAGGAGGATATCCCAAATATTTTGTTTAGATATCTCTATGATCACTATGAGTTATTAGTGATGTTTTTTTTGTGTGATTAACACAATACAGTGTTCAAGGGAATCATGAACCAAATCATTCATCCTTTTCTAGAGAGGTTCATAGTTATTTTTATAGATGATATACTTATTTATTTTCAAATGGATAAAGAAAATGTCAAACATTTGAGAATATACTTGGAGTTACTCTATGAGAATCAGCTATATGGAGATCTCTCAAATTTCAAGATCTAAATTTAGTATGTCAATTTCCTAGGGAATATCATCTTAGAGGGTGTAATTTAAGTTTATCCCATTTATATTGAGGTCTTGATGGCTTGAAAGACATACAAGAGTGTGTTTTAAGGGAGTAGTTTCCATGGATTGGTAGTATGCCCAGGGATTCATGAAAGAATTATCCATTATTGAAACCCATTTGATGTACCTTACCAAAAAGGTTAATTCATTTATCTTGTATGACCGTTATCAAATTTTTTTCTAGGAGATGAAGAAGAGGTTGACCAGTACATTTATTTTATAGTTACTAAAGGGGGAGTAGAGTATAAGGTGTATTGTGATGCCTCCAAGCTTATGCTTGGATGTGTGTTAAAATAGATTTGAGTAATGATTTCTTAGGGAACTAAGAAACTAAGACTAGATATGAAAAATTATGCAAATTGTGAATTTAAAATAGAAATGGTTGTGTTTTACTTGAAGATATGGAGACATTACTTCCTCATTGAATAATTATGGTCTTTGTGGTTCCCTAGATTCTTAGGTACATCCTCTACCATAGAGATCTAAACCTAATGAAAATTTATTGGTTATAGTTCCTATAGGACTATGACATTGAGATAGTCTATACTTAAATGAAGGAAAAATTTATTGTTAGTTATCATAAAAAATAAATATCATGCTCAGCTGATGGAGGTATCATTAGAGCTATTATCCTCACTATGATTGGAATTAGTAGAATAATATAGACAACAAAAATTCTACTCAAACAAGAACTCATTTTTGAGTCTAGAGGTAATAGGCTACTAAAATGGGTAAGATGGTAAATTTTCCTCATTTGATGACCTTGGAAGAAAATAAACATTCTATTTATCAAAAAATTTTGTGTTTACCCTCAGCCTAAATTTTAGTGTAATTCTGAGATGGTCTAATTTAAAGGGATATTAATATTTATTAAATAAATAAATATTTACAATGTATGTGCAAACATTGATACTTATTGAATGAAATGTCATATGGGGATTTTTTCTTAGTTATTATGTTTGAGATGAAGAGTTTTACCTAGGGAGTTATAATATTCATTTTTAGACTCAATGTCCACGACCAAATGGTTTCAGGCCTCTAATTTAGAATACTATGTAACCCTAATAGAGAAATATAAATATACTATTTATACTATTTCCCTAGGGTTTTTGAAAATAGCTTTCTAAGAAACCTATGAGGGTTAAAGAGAAAGGGAGGAGAGGTTATCATTCCTGATGTATTTGACATTGAATCAGAAGTGAGTTTACATGGCGATGATGAATGGATCTTTTATTATCATTGAACCTTTGAACCATAAATTTTATCACCATGAGGTAAGGAATATTACTAATTTATTATGCCTCATTATTCATGATTTTTCAATTTAAAATCCATTAGAATAATTATTGGTATTGGAATTATTTTATATCTTATAGATTGGGAGGAATAATCATTTAATTATGGATTTTTTAATGTTTATTCTTTGATTGATATTTAGAGATTTTTTTTCAATGGTTTTTCTTAACTATTGGGATTTATAAAATTTAATGTTCTTAAATTCACATAATCTTTGAAGTGGTATTCATAATACTTCACTCTCAATGGTGAATGCTCTATAAACGGATTATTGGATGACTAAAAAGAACACTACCCACTGCTTATTTGACATCATGTATTCCCCTTTATCATTTTTATGACATAAAATATCCATTGTTTTTTACCATGATAAATTTTATGATACTAAGGGCTTGAATTATAGACCAGATTTATATGAATGGTAAAAGTGGCAATGGTCATGTGTGGCAACGGTGGAATAGATAGTGAGATCAGTAGTGGGATGGTAATTGATGACCAGCTATAACACAACAGTGGTAGGGTCGGTTTTGGAGATTAGGTCTATAATGAATTTGGTTGTATGACCTCATGGAGGTGTGTCATAGATGATATTAGCAATGAGAAAGACCCTTGATGGTGATTGGGTGTGGCTGACAGTGTGATTGGATTGTCTGTGTGTGTGAGAGAGAGAGAGAGAGAAACCAAAAGTGGATGTAGAGAAATTGGAAGAGCTAGATCTTTAGAAAAATATGAGTAAAATAAAAACAATCTATATATTATCCAAGTTTTGGCACTTAGTTTTTTGTGTCATATAAATATCACACAATGTTTGAACTATATAGACACGTAATGTACTACTTTTAGACAGTGAATACAGTTTCTGGGAAGATTTAAACATTAAATAACATGTACTTTGGTAACACATGATGTATAAGCCTAAGAATACTTTACCAAATGTTTACGGGATTAAACTCACACCTTTCCACCTAGATATATAGGTACATGTGTAAGTATTATATAATTATAGTGACATAAATTGGGTACTAGTAGAGGAAACATCATCTAACCCTATGCTTCACATGTCATTTATATATACAATGCATGTCATGTATATCAGGATGAATCAACTCAGCATGTATTGGAGGTACACATCCAAGTGGCTCGAGAGTCCCATATAGAATGTACCATACTTGGAAATGTATTTTAGGTTGATGTATTATAATGGGATGATGATAGTACATGTCTAGTATATCATCAGAGCTCACACACCATGTTTAGAAGAGTACGTATTGTCTATTGTGTGAGCTTTTATGTTTCATGTTTCTTCTCACTGAGGTGTTGGTCAAGCTAAAAAATAGTTCATTCTAAGTTATTTTCCATGTGAAGCATGATGGCATGATCCTCAGAATCCTCTAATACTATTTGTGAGGCATCTTGGGTATTTTTGAGAATCCTATCTTAGAAGAGGAAATTGATGGGTTTGAGTGAGGTGACTATTGATAAAATGGGGTTGTGTACTCCCCTGGTGATTTGAAGATGTCAGGTCAAAGGTCCCCTATATTATTCATAGATTTTGGCACTCCCCCACATACTTAGACCATGATTTCTCTAAGAAGGGCGTGAAGTTGGTATTCTATTTGTCTCAATAAGTTGATGACCCACACACAAAAAGTGGAGTCAATAAATCCTCCACCAACATAAAATGGGTTATCTATTTATATATTTGGGTTCCCCATTATCTGAGGTGCTCTAATTTCCAAGGCACATTTACTCTACCTATGTTAGTAACTCACTTGACCAACACTTATACGTTAGGAAGGCATGGATCCCCCATTATGGATTTTTTTAGGCACTATCGGTTTTTCATATGGATGGGTAATTATGGAAGATATATTTTAATACTCCATCAATTGACAAGAATACCTTAGTGAGGCATTGGTCCCCCACTATAGTTTAGAGTGGGAAAAATTAATATAGAAAGGATGAGTAGTTTAAATACTTAAATCCTTATAATACCATAGTAATTCATTGTTCCCTTTGAGATGAAAATTACAATTTGGTTACTGATATCAATATTTATGAGTATTTAGTTGTTTTATATATCTCTGGTTGTTTATATTATGAAATTACTTCATGGATTTTAGGTGTGAATACTGATACACTTCTATCACCCATATTCCACTTAACTATAGATCATATGTGAGAACTTTAGGCTCCTTCTTATTTCCCCCAATCCTAGTTTTGAGAAAACGTATTGTTTATTTTCTCTTTTTTAGGGAATCCTATGGAGTATGCTTATACTCATATTTTTATGAGCTTCATTACCACATGTGTTGTGTCTATGTAGATTACACATGGCTTGGAGGTGACCTTAGCAGGCATGGAATACTCGTAGTTATAGTTTGTAATAGCGTGTAGTGTTTTATGACGGGGATAATTGTTTATGATGGTTGAACCCAAATTTCCTATAGTGAGGGGCTGTCTTCCCTGTTTTTGTGTCTATTATACCTAGTGATACAATTTTTATATGTATTCCCCTTGGGAGGTTACTCATGTGGTATGGTTCTAGATATTTTTATATCATGCATTGTATATAGTTTTATTGTTTAAATATATTACTAGTTTTTTGGTTACTATATATGTTGAAGGTGTATATCTATTATAGTTTGTTATAGTCTAATTCCTCTCATGTATGTAAATACATCTTAGTGTCAGTAATTAACCCTTGACCTATTGGAGGAGGGATTGTGGTGGCACACCCAACTTACCACCATCCTAGGTGGGGTCCTGGTTGGTCAAGTTGTGTCAAAGTGGTATCATATCCAAGTTGAGTCTTAACAATTGAGTTTTTGAGATATTATTCATGTGAGGGTTAGAGTTATAATTTATGGAAATAGTGTTAAATTGTTTTTAGTTTGATTCTAAAACTAGATAACTTAGTGTTAGTATAGCAACCAACGTGTCCATTTACTAGAACTCTAATAATCTATCGATCTATTGGAGACTCTGACACACCATTTTCTGGGTACATTCAAGATTTTACATGCATCATACAGTGATCAGTTGTGGTTTTTATGTCCTTATTTTTTTAACTCACCCAAATATTATCTAGTAATTATGGGTTTATCTAGTCAAATTGAGGATAACTCTCATGTCTAGGAAACTTAGATTCATAGTAAAGGTCATGCTGATCTTGTTGCATTGCATGATTCTCTCACCAATGATCATTTGATCGATGAGGCATAAATTTTAAGACCCAATTAGGAGGTAGTGTCTCCCCATTAGTATAGGGAGTTCCCTCTAATAATTTTCCAAAGTGGAGACCATCTTGATGAGAGAATTATGATTACCATTGATCCATATAGAACTATCTATAAGTCAGATACACTTTATGCATTATACTGATAGAGGATTAATGGGTTTTTGAGATGAGATAAGTCCTTGGATGATAGAAAATTGGTTGGAGTTTGAGATTCATGTTTTTTTGTTTTTAAAAAACCATCATCCAGATAGTTTCCCATGAATTGATTCCCATTTTTATAGTGTCAGGATTCATTAGATGGTATTTACTTGATCCACAATGAGACTTATCTTTTGTGGTTTAAATTGATATTTTCTTTAGGAATTTTTCTCTGATGATGTTGAGGATGGATTGAGTTTAAAATCTTATAGACACTCTACAAGGAATCATGACCAAGACTGAGGATATACTAAGATATATAGATAATGTATTTTGTGTGAATGACTTATAATTTATATTTTAGGTGATTCCTCTTTAGTGAGAAAGCCTTAGTAGTTGAGAGTTCCCTAGTAGTGATGCACCTTGTTTTTTGAACATGATGACATTTTCCAGAGATGATCAAGATTAGTACCTTTGACACTCTTTCTTATCAATGATAAGGTGAGATATTCCTTACAACGTATATATTTTTTGGGAGTTGGAGATTTTTGTAATGTTCCTAGCCAGACCAGTATGTCTAGAGGATCATGTCAATGGAAATCATCTCATCGCTCCCATTGTCTTGTATCATGGGTCATTTCCCATGTGTGGGATACATTTGGGGGGATTGAATCATATATAGATGAGGCCCAATAATATAATCCCTAGTGTGGATTAGATGGTTTGAGGTGTTGTGAGGTGATTTATAGTCAGGCAGATGGGTTGAGGCTCACCCAAAATGGTGAGTAGGACCCTCGAGCTGGAAAAGTTAGTTAAACTACATATGGTGGTGATATACTCACCAGTTGTTTATTATGGATTTATAATTTATGGGTGATATAGAGGATCATTTTCTCATAGTTTTTTAGGGGTATATGAATTTTTATTCAAATTATGTTTCAGGGTTACACTTTTTGAGAAATTGACATCAGTATTAACATGCTTAAGAGGCGGTAACAATATCTTCTTTAGCTTATCAGCAGCCCAATTAATCTCAAGGAGATAAAGATATGGTTGGGATACCAGTTAGATATAAGATTCATTGGGATTAATGTAACCTATTTGATCCATGTAAAGGAGTGGGTGGTTTTTTTATAACCCAGATCTTATTAGCCTTATCTTTTGTATTATAGATGAGAGATTCCATGGTTGGTTCGTAGCTATCGCTATTATATCTTGAAATCTTAGTAATTCTACTTGAAGTAATAAACTTTCCTATAGAGTTCATCGTACTTGTGGGTTTTTTATACTTTTAGAGCACTAGTGGTACTATACACTATTTAGTTGTGAGTTATGGAATGTCGATGACCCATATTACTTGGACACATTGTTCAGTATGTTGGAGTAGTGCTAGTCCGCTATGGAGTTTGAGGCTGGATGGATTTTATGGTCAGGTTTTTATAGTGGTACCATGGTAGATAAATCCTATAGTAGGAATTTCATACTTAATAAATGGGGGAGATTTTTTAGAATCAAACCTCGATGTGGTTTGTTTCAATAGGAGTGGGTTGCATGGCCCCCCTTTGAATGAATATTTGCAGGCTCCCACCTATACTTTCAGTGAGAGACACCCAACCTTATAGTATCAATTGTGGAATCATATGTGACTATATATGCTCAACCAGTTCACCTAAAGGATTATCCTAAAGGTGGTGAGTATATTTACCCATCCAATGGTCGGGTCACAGTATTCTTAAAGGTCCACTCGAGGTGTCTCGATGAGAGGTTTTGAATTATGGTCTCCCAGTGGGGTGAAAGACCTTGGTATTGTAGGTCTAAACAAGATTAAGTATTAATCATGTGATGAATCTAGATATATTTTGAGGAATGATACTTAGTGGTTTGAATTCTTTATTCACTCAAGTTTTGATAGGTGTATCATGGGGCCTTGAGATAATAGAGTAGGGTTATATGAATGGGTAGGGAATGTCTACTTCAAATTGTGGTAGAATGGGTCACCAATGATTTATATTTCAGTTGCATAGTGGTTTTTAGAGTTTAGTTTTTTTAATTATGTGCTCATTGGTCATTTTTTTTGAATAGATACCTCAACCAAACAAAGTTATTTTTTGAAGTCGATGTGATGTTTTCTATAATGGTGTACGTGAAGTTCCTGGTAGTGTTGGAGGAAGGATTGTGTTAAGTAATTGTGTGTTATTTATTCTCGGTGTGGGAAATGTTTTTTCCTTCACCTTTTTATTTGGTGATGGGTAATTAAAGAAGAGATTAAGGATCATTATATTATGAATATCTTCTTAAATATTTGATGAATTATTATGAGTATTCATCATAGCAGTGTTCACCTGGATTGATGATCCTTCTGTGAGATTCTTCTAGGTTTCTCATTAAAGGTGGGGATTTTGGTTCTCCTGTAAGAGGTTCTCCTATAAATAGAATAGATCTTTTATGATGTAGATGGTTCGTGGTTTTGAATCATTTTGTGGGGATGGGAAACCATGGATATATTTTTGGTAAGGTATTATGTGGAGGTGTGATAAATTAAAGCTAATTATCTTGTTGAGGAACTATTTTAGATCTAACTTACGATGTCTTTTAAAGTGGGTAAGTGGAAGATTAGGTAATAAATTATTAGAATGAAGTGGTGGAGTAAAGGATGAATATCTATGTGGTTACATCATAGGTTTACATAGATAAAGGACCTCCACAGACAGATTAAGTGCATGTGAGGTTGGGTTATTTCTGCATGATATTATTTTATGAATTCCCTAGTTCAATAGCACTAATTTTTTTCTTTTCAGAAATGTAAAAGTTTAAAGGTGTATAGAATGTAGTGACTTGAATTTTTCATCAAATAGTACTTAAATTATTTTTTCATCTTGAGGTTTTAGTCCCCTGAAATGGGTTTAAATGGTAAATTTTCTCTATTATATAACCTCAAAAAAATATTCAACAATTCCATTGATCTCAGAATGTAGTGTTAACCCTTATGATGAATTTTGGTGAAATTTTGAGCATGTTGAATTTTAAGGGTTATTTAATATTTACTAAATTAATAAATATTTATCCCTTATGTTTGAATAGTGATATTTCTTGAATAGAGTCTTGGAGGGTAATTTTAGAACCACATTTGTGTCCAGGACTTGGTGTTTTACTTAGGTTAGGTATAATCTTCATGTTCAGACGTTGAGTCATAGACTAAGCAATTTCAGAACTTTAATTTAAAATATCTTTTCATCCTAATAGAATCATATAAATAGACCCTTTATATAATTTCCATAGGTTTTTTTATATACTCATTCCAAGGATCTTAATAAGTTAGAAGATAAAGGGAGGGAGTTTATTCTTTCAGAAGGATCTAACATTGAATCAGAAGTTGGTTTACATGGAAATGATGAATAGATCTTGCGGAATAATAGAACATTTAAATCATCATTTTTATCACCATGAGGTAGTGTATCTTCCTAATTTTCTATGCCTCATTATCTGTGACATTTTTATTTCAAAAAAAATTGAATAATTCTAGGTATTGTATTTATTTTAAATCCTATCGTTTGGGAAGGACTCGTAGTTATATCACTTATTTTTATAATGGTTTTTATTTGATGGATATTTGGTGATTGTTCTTCTATAGTTTGTCTTAATTATAAGGATTTTTTGAATTTCCCATTATTACATTCATGTAATATTTTTAGTAGTTTTTAAAATCCTTCTAATCCATTGGAGAATGATACAAAAAAACATATTATTATATGACTAAAAATCACACCATCCATAAATTCTTTAACACCCCATATT
The DNA here is from genome assembly GCA_963277665.1 of Viscum album. Taxonomy (NCBI): domain Eukaryota; kingdom Viridiplantae; phylum Streptophyta; class Magnoliopsida; order Santalales; family Viscaceae; genus Viscum; species Viscum album. The sequence continues at coordinate 1,835,108,045 of OY728151.1, forward strand.
ACCCCTTCTCCATCTTACGATAGGAAATAAACAATTCCCTTTTCCAATGTCAATAGTTTGATATTAGGTGCTCATATAAATTGATGATTGTTTGAATGGTGAAAGTGGTGATGGTCATGCATAGGCACAATGTAATGTAAAATGAATGGCATGGGACAGTGTTGAGAAAATAGTTGCAACATGGAAGTGATTGGGGTTTGTTAGAGGCTTAGGTCATGTGATACTTGGAATAAAGCCTCTCAAATGTGTGGTGGTGATGATATGAGTGATGATAAGGACCCCCATTAGAGATTTAGTATGATGGATGATGTGATTGGAATGGGTGATAGTAATAATTATGGTGGTGGTGGATAAATCCAAGTAGGATTTGAATATAAATAAAATTTGACTACGCTGTGTGAAGTTCAAAATAACATGTTTCATATCATCCCAGTTATGGAACTAGGGTTTTCATGGATTATAAATATCACCTGGTATGTGTACTATAGGGTCACAATGTGTACCACCTTTGGATAGTGTCTAGGGTTTCAAGCTATAGTTAAACATTACATTGTGTGTACTTTGGTAAAACACACCATGTATGCCTATGACTACATGACCCAAAGAGTATGGTAGTATAGGAGTACACACCTTCCTTTCCACCTGGTTACACACAATGTGTAGGTCTGGGTACATGGAATGTATAATTAGGGTAACATGAATCAAGTACCGTTAAAATACATGCCTTCCACCCAGGGTCTCATACATTGTGTATATATAAAAGGCATGTTGTGTATATCAAGATGAATCTAATATGTATGTACTAGAGGTACCTGAACAAAGACTCATGAGTCACACATTCCATGTACAATATTTGGACATTCTATCTAGTTTTACCTCCCAAAAAAGGACGTTGGTAGTATTTTCCCACCCACTGACCAAAACTCAAACACCATGTCTAAAAGAGTATATGTTGTGTACTCTGTGACCTTCATCATTTTCCAATTCATCTCACCTAGGTGTTGGAATTTGATTATTAAATAGTACATTATGAGAAATTTTCCATCTAGATCATGAAGGTGTGTGTAATATAGGGATTTTTTAAAATAGATATTGTGTTTGATAACATACAAGACATGCAACACCAAGCATATACGAACCATGAAATATTATTATTTAAATATGATCGTTATAACCTAGTTGTTAAATTTCAAAGTATGAATAGGATCAACTAATTTATAAAATATACATAAAGGTTCTAATCAATAAAAATTTATTGATTAATTCATATTAAATAAGAATTAAATTTTTCTTATAGTCATTTTATGTTTCAAAAATACATTTTCTTCGAAAAAGATTTTTATTGATTTTGTGAGAAACTATATTAATTAATTTCTATAACTTTTAGAAAATTTATTCAATAAAATGAAATTAATTTTTAAAATAATCATATAATAATTATTTTGAGGTGATATTTTGATAATATTTTGAAAAACATGATTTTTTAATGCATAGTTGAAAATACTGATTTTTATTGAAAATTGTATTTATTTTAAAGTATTTATAAATTAAAATTATATTTTGGATTAGTTTTAAAATTTAATTTATTTTTTTATATATAAAATAATCTAATTAAGTTTTTTAAAATGAATATTATACATGAATTTTGTATAAAAAATTACATAAAAAGGGAATTGTTTTTTGAAAAGAAACTTTTTGTATTGGGTTTTGCTGGTTTAATTTTAAATTAAATTCTGACAATTTGATGTTTTGAATTTTAAAAAATGGATTCCTTATTTGGAATAAATATCTAAAATTTTATTAAATAGTACCCTTTTATTTTGATCAATATGAATAATAACCTAAGAAAATTTTGTTATTACGGTAAAGGGTAAATCGGGTAATTAAACTTAAAAATAAAATGTTAAGGACTATAAAATGACCATAAAATTTGATTGAATATTATTGTATGTGTCAATTTCAACCATAATCCTCCAATTTTCAGTTATATGTCCTTTTTCTATTTGGATGTGATTATAACCATTATAATATTTTATGTAATAAAATTAAATGTCACACGATTGTTTTAATAACTATAATATTTTAAACATGGGAATAATCATAGGATATGTATGGCTATAAATATTATTTTTAAATTTAAATGATTTATCTTCATCATGGTAATTTATTTTTATTTTTTAGTGAATAAACAATTTCCTTAAATGCTTACACAACGCTGATACGGTAATTAATCAATTAATGGAAGAAATTAAATAAATGATATTAAAAATATTAAAAGTGTTATAATTTTAAAGAATTAATGTTACCAGAAATTTCTTTAGGTAAACATATATTTATTAAAATATTTTATTTTAATTCATTTGTTTCATTGACGTTAAAAAAGTCAATGTAAAATAATTATTCTCAAATTGATATTATTGATATTTTATGGAAATAATATTTTATTAAATGATATAAAATTACTAAAAATAAAATTTTTTGAAAAGTGATTATTATATGGTTCTAAATAAAAATAATATTCCTTTTATGTGACTTTTCCATTTAAATTAACTATCATGACTCTCAAAGAGTAAAAAAACCTTGTTGTCGTAGTAAGTGTGAAAGGGGTTAATGGGGGTTAAAACAAATAGATAATGGTAAAAATGTGATCCAAACTTGACCAAATTTTATTTTTTGATACTATTTTGACTCATAATTATATTATATTCAAATATTTTCAATTTTGAGACATTTTGACATCACAATTAATTTATATTAATTTAATTTTTTAAGGAATTCCAAAAGAGCCTCTCTCCTCTTGTATAAAAGGGTGACTCCTCTTCTCATTTATTCAAACATAAAAAACACTTTTAGTTCATAAAATATCTACCATAATACCTTAATAAAATCACTCCATATTTTATATAGGAATTATTTTGAGCATAATACCAATCTTACAGGTCTTAGTGTGTTAAATAAACGAGATTTTCTAAAGAAGATGTATAGTTTTTAACTGTATATTCTAGTTTAATTTCTTCTTAAACCTCATTAAGATATTATTAAAAAATATAATAATAAAACCAGTATCCTACATATACTTATATATTATTATTTTAATTTCATAACTTATATTCATCTCATCTTCTATCAAATGGGAAATGAAACCATTATTCGTGTGTTTGGCGGACTACCACCTCGCAAAACAGTGTAATTTGTTTTCGATCACCATATCTCATGGAAGGATTATAATGAGGGAATTAATTTTTATATATGATATTAATGACATATTTATCATTATTAAAGGATATTATTTCCTTTACCTTCTTACCTTTTCATTCACTAAAAAATGATAACATCGTTCATGCATATGTGTGGACTACCACCACCATGAAGTGACATGATTCATTTTTCATCACCAAATCACATGGATGATATATATATATGTGGGGGGTATTTAAAGAATTAATATTATATTTATGATATTATTACAATTCTATAAATATAATATAATACTTATCTTATTTCTATAATTATCATTGAAAAATGGAAACATTACTCATGCATATTTTAAATACACCAACACCAATAGCCTGAAGCTAGTTACTTAATTTATTACATTGTCATAGATAAAAGACATGAATCCTAAAATACCAATTTTTTTATTAGTTTTGGAATCTATATTATATACATAAACATTAAATTAAAACTTAAAATGAAAAACAATATAGAAACTCAATTGGAAACACTCATAAACTCTTATAGTATCTTTACAAGTCATTTGTAATATACATATTTGCATCCTGGAGGAAAATAAAACATAATAAATGGGTGAGAAAAATTTCTCAGTAAGTTTATGTAATGTAGTGGAATCTAATATAAATAATAAGGCATGGGGAATGGCTAAAAAATTCCATTAGAACATAATTGTGAGCATAATATGGAAAGGGTAAAGGTTGAATGAATAATTCCATATAAATAATCACATGGGAATGAATCTTAAACATGGATATTATACTAGTTAAATATTCAAATGTATTTTCAATTACTAATTTTATAATGAGGTAATGCATAATGTTGTACATCATGCACAAATCATTGAGGTATCAACCAAGACATCTAAAAATAAATGGTCAAGGCCTTGGCCAAAATCCATTTCTATTTTGTCTCAAGAGACCTACCAATTCATCAATGGGATATAGTAGTCCACTACCATCACTTACTAAGTCCAATACATTACTAATATGAATAAGTTGATACATAAACAATATAAACATTCGTATTGAAAAACAAGTATATGAAATATGAATACTTTAACCATAAACCATGAATGGTATCAAATAGAACATCCATAGTCAAACTGACCATAAAACCTTAAAAAACATATCTTACATGGTATCATAATATATAAACCTAAAAGAATTAAAATATTTAACAAAGTATGTTTTCATAGATGAATATACCATTGAAAAATTATTGAGGAAAATAATCTTTAAACATTCCAATGTGTCTCATACCACCTTGAAACATTTAAATCATAATCCCCATAAATTAATAACATTAAATGAAACCTATAATATCATTATAATAAGAATAATTCAGATATAATATATATCAATTGGAAGTACATACAGCACACATAATGAATAATTGGTGAAAAGGGCATATATGAGATGAGACAACCCCTTTTTACTTTGGTAAGAAGAGTTCTTTTAGAAAATCATTTGTATTTGTCATAAAATAAGATTTTAAACGTTTATATCCCAAAAAATAAAATTTAGGGACAATTAAATTATATTTTAGTCATTATTTATTTCCAAATGAAGTGAAAACATGTAAAAAGATCATTTAAGAAACTTTAAAAATGAGATGTTTTAGTGTAGTTAAAGGGAAAATATTAAAGAGTTATTAAAAAAGACAAAGGAAAAATTTTTGTATAGAACCATAAATTAAAAAAATTAGTTTCTCATGATAAAATGAGTGATTTTATAAAAATAATGGTGTCTTAAAACATATTATGTATGGTACTTGAAAATGGGTAAGAAACTGGGAAGTGCCCTTGAATCGGGCTTGCTTATCAGGAAGAATTGAGAAGGAAACCTTATAAAACATGTATTATCCCATAAAATAGAAATAATATGATCTAGATATATGAGTTTGGAAAATATAAACAAAATTTATAACAATTATATAAAAATAAGATTTAAATTGAGGTAAAGAGAGAGATAGTGTAACCTGAATAAAAAGTGGAGGTTTGGGAAGAAACCTTTACCACTTTGTATTCATTCGAATCATATGTACAAACATTAATAATAATAAAATGAAACATTAAATTCCATGAAGTTAAATATATTAATTATATTATACATAAAATTTAAGTATAGATACACCACACACAATAAATAAGTGGTGTATAATGTAAATCTAAAATAAATAAAAGTGAGATGAGAACCCCCTTACCTTATATTCGAAAGTGTTCTGCACTTGACCTTAATGTCATAGATAATAAAATTAAGTCCATTAATTAATTAATTTATAACCTTTTATACATGTATTTTATTTAATATAATTTTATTAATTTCATTTATAATCTTTTTAATGAGTTATAAGATACAATTTTATCGTTTGAGAGCATTCGCTTCCTTGGTTTTCATGATCAGTTTACTTGTATATGAGTATGGAAGTTCATGTAAAATGGGAATTGATATCTAGAATTGAAGTTATATTTTATTAATGAAAATATAGAATATTATTTGGTTATATAATTCATTTGGTTATTTTGGGTAAGGATGAATCATTAGATAAGATGTTAGTGATAATCATTTATATTATTTTGGCGGTTTTTCGATCATCGCAAACTAGTTTTATTTTATTAATTAACAACATGTATATATAATGGTTCCAGAATATTAAATATTATTTAATATATATTTAATAATCTATTTTAACCATAAAAATGGTATTATTATCATCCTTTAAGGTGTTAATGGAAATTTAAAACTCTTCATCCTTGAATGCGATAAATCAACACATCACGGATGATGTTTACATTTTTAGAAAAAAAAAGAGAGGGAAAAGAATTAATGTTGAATTATTCCCTAAAAAAATAAAATTTCAGTATATATAAGATACTAGAGATATAATGTCTCTTTTTTATAGGGAGGTTATGAGAATATAGTAAAATAAAATAACATTAAGAGAAATTATAAGAAAAAGAAAGAGGTTTTTACCCCTTGATTTTCTCCTCCTTGAGAACATCTTTAGGGAATAGGATTTGGTCTTTTATTAGACCAAGGGATATAAGACATGGGGGAGGGTATTTGGAATATTATTAGGTAAAAATTTGACAAGGGTAAAATCTTGGATGGTGTGTGGAGAAGAGGTGGTGAGGGTTTGTATTTATAGTGGAGGAGGGGGGATGTTATTTAAATATTTTATTTATTTGTTTATTATTTTGGCTCAGGAGTATGAATAGTTTGAGAATTATCAATAAATATATTAATATAATGAAGGAGAGTTTGATATTATTTTTCTTACATCATTCATACAACAATAATCACTCAAAAATTTATGTATTTAACATTTATCGTAAATTATCATATTTCACTATTCACAAAAAATTCAACTATTTTAGAAAAAACCAAAAATTAACCCTAAAAATTTTTCAATGTGTACAATTAAAAAATGAACTCCTTTTTTTAAAATAATTTTCTAAATATAAGAAAATTAATTTTTAATGAAAATCATCATTTATTCGAAAAATACCGATTTTAATATTATAACTGATTTTATTATACTTTCAAAAATTAAGTAAGCTATCATAAAATTATATTATAATCATAAGATAAAAAAGTATTAATTTATAAATACATTTTATGAAAATAAATTTTCTTTTAAATCATCATATTAATTTTAAAATTGAAAATAAACATTTATGTTTATAAAAATATCAATACTTGATTAATAATTTCTAAAAAAATTATTTACTTATACTATGATATAATTATATCATATAACCATTTATAAGATGTATAAATTTTCTTATACTTTCCTAGGTGATATTATTGTTCTAATATCCAAATTACTATTACTAATGATCACATTATTATTCCAATGGTCACATTACCGTTCACGAAAAATGAAACTTATCAGAAAAATATCAAAAATTTAACCAAAGTAAATTTTGATTTATGCTTTCAAAAATAATTTTTATTTTGTCAAATATAATTTATAAAAGTTTCAAATTTTATATTTAAAACATGGTCTCCATTAAAAGGTGGTGAAACCGTGTTTAGAAAAATATAGTGTTTTATGTGTAAAATGGGATTTATTCTTATCTTATACCTCTAAAAATATTTTTGATGAATGTAAAAAATATTTGATTGAATATATAATATATAAATATCGTTAATATCTTTCAATAATAGTGATAAATTTAATTTATTAATATAAAATGACATTTTGGGCATAAAAATAGTTTTTATAAAAATACATATTTTATGTTCAATTGGTTTTTCATTTATAATTAATTTGTAACCAATGAATTAATTTTGTAAACATGTATAATCTAAATTTTCATAATTTACTTAATCTCATTCAATCCTATAATTCCCAACATCTTGGAGATAAATATAATTATTAAAAAATAATATTTAATCACTTATTTAAGATTGGTGTTCTGTGTAACATAGGCTATCGAAGAAGTTACATTTTAGAAAGAGATATACTGTAAAATCTTGGGGTGTTACATTATCCCCTCCTTTAATAAATTTCATCCTTGAAATTTCAAATTTAAATTAAAAAAATAATGGTTGACACTTGAAAATTTAATTTCGGAAATCCCACATTGTTAAAAGGCATTATAAAACTTCCTCTTTAAAAGAGATAAAGGGAAATGTGATGGTCACCTCAAAATTAAGATTCAAAAATAGGAGATCATTCTTGAATATATAGACATGTTGAGAAATCTAAATATCATGTTCTGATGGAGAGTGATAGAAAGCATGGTTGTTAGAAATTCTACCATCAAAAAATCATAAATTTTTTATCACTTAAAAGTTCATTTATTTCTTCAGAAATAAAAGTAAATGGATGAAGTTTTTGTTCCAAAATTCATTTCTAAGAGTTGAGAGATTCTTTAAATATTCAGATAATAACATTAGAAAAGAAACTTACTTGATTAATTTCTATTTCATAAGCATAATATCATACTTTTTTTATGATTTTATCTATTTTCACTTTATCCCTCACATAAGGAAATTAATTTACAAAATGATTTTTTCATGCATGAATCACTTTTATGAATCATAAGATCCACCAGTCATTCCATTATCCTTTAAATATTTACTGAAACCAATATTTTTAACACAAAGTATCCAATAAATCACACTTTAACCTCAAACAAAAAAATTAAAAAGTCAACTTAATTCATTCCAATGTTAAGAATCATCCAAAATACATTTATCCAAATTCGCAGTCCAAAAAGGTCACTAAATTTACAAGATATTCTACCCATAACCTAAATCATCATAAGTCCATAATAAAATCACATTTGACTCCAAAATACAATTAAAATTTTATTCCATAAAATATTATTCAACTTCTAAAATAACATTAATCACTCAATCACCAAATCATTTTTCAATACCAAGATTATCTATTTGATAAAAAAATTCATGTAAAATCAAAATAACCTTTATCCAAAAGATATAAAAAATCATGCTAATTTGGACTTCATGTAGGCTTGTGGTAAGCATTAAAACCCTATCTCACTTTGGTTATGGGTTCAAACCCCAGTCCTTATTGGATGCAACAGGTTGCCACACGGCCTGTGGGTTGTCCTTTTTCTAAAACTATTCTAATATGAGTTCCAAAATAGATATGATGGAAATTATTGAAATAAGTTTAATCACTAATGTTATTAGTACAACCCCAATAAATAAATACCTCAACCATTTATTTCCATATAGGTCCTTCCTTGGTCTAGAGTTTATCCTATAGAATAGGGCATTAACTTGGATACTACCCAGATTCCCTACATTTAAGGCAATGAACTACAAATGGATTCTTAGGATGTGTTTTATTTCCATTCATCATAATATTCATTTTTCCTCATAAATTCTTTGATTTATTTCCTTCTTTCCCACACATAAATAATTTTTCTGATTTGTTGAGACACATTCCTGAGTGTCTCCTTCCACATTCCTTGCATGATGGAAATAGATCCTTATTTTCTCCATGTTCTCCACCACTTGAGCTCTTATAAAACTCCATACTTCTCTTCTTCGATGATTTTGGGAGTTGGTTTAGGTATATGTTGTTAATAATGTTTCGGGAAAACTGATTAAGCATGAACATGATATCTTTCACTTATATCAACATGCCATTTGGTTTCTCATTTCCACGACCTTTTCCATCATGATAAATGTTAACATAACTTCTTTAGGTTTCGGCCATTGTCTAAAACTAAAAATCAGTGTGAGTAACAATAGTCATAGTGAGAACATAAATAATCATTTATAGAATATCATGACACTTTATTTCTAACCTAAAACGCCTTTGGATTAACCTACACTATTCATTTTCTTTAATATTAAAATCCTTCATAATATTCTTCAAATAAAATGTGAATAATCCTAAGCATATCCCCAAGTAGTGTCAAATCAGGTGTGCAGTAAGGCCCATTGTTGTGTACCAGGTTACCCAGAGTTAGGCCTCAGACACCTTGTCAGAGTTGTTACCCCTAAGTACATCTGTTCCAAAACCATGTCCACTTGTAGTATCCATATAGGGATATATTTCCAGAAAGACCCACATAATATATAACTTACAAAAATTCTAGGATTTTCTTCTATAGTTATCCTCAAAGTCTATATTAGGGTTATGTTCTCTAATATATGTTTTCTAAATCTAGTTTCTAAATTTTCTACTAAACTTGATATGATACCAACTATATAGACCCTGACCCCAAGAGCCTGGAGCTGATGACTTACTTTATTACATTAGCATAGATACAAGACATGAATACCAAAGGACCAATCATTTTAATAGTTTTGGAATCTATATTACATACATGAAAATTACATTACAACTTGAATTGAAATATCAACATAGCAACTCTATTAGAAACACCCATAATCTTCTAAATAATCCCTACAAGTAATTCATAATATATATATTCTCATCCTAGGGAAAAATAAAACATAAGAAAAGGGTGAGATCGGATGCTTAGTAAGGGTAAGTAATATTGTGAAATCTAATATAAACAATAAGCTATGGTGAATTACTAATAAAATTCCATTAGAAAATAATATTGAGCATAATATGGAAGGAATAAAAGTTGAATAAATAATTCCATATAAATATTCACATTAGAATAAATCTTAAACATGGATATTCTACTAGTATAATATTAACATGGTTTATAAATTACTAATTTCATAATTAGGGAATGCATAATTCTAGACATAATAAACATACAGTTGAGGCATTATCTAAGACATCTTAAAATAAATGGTTAAGGTATAGGGAAAAATCCATTTTTGTTTTGTCTCATGATACCTATCGATGCATTGAGGGGTTATAGAGGGCCCCTCCTCTCACTAACTAAGCCCAACAAATTCCTCTTATGATAAGGGTGAAACATAAATTCCATAAACATTTGTATTGAACAACTATAATATGAAATATGAATACTTTAAACATAAACCATGAATGATATCAAATAGCATATCCATAGTCAAACGGACCATAAAAGCTTCAAAAAAAATATGGTAGTTGGTATCATAATTTATAAACCTCAAATAAGTAAAGCATTCAATAAATTATGTTGACATAGATGAATATACCATTGAGAAATTCTTGAGGAAACTAATCTTTAAATATTCTAATGTGTCCCATACCACTTTGAAACATTTAAATCATAATATCTATAAATGTATAAAATTAAATTAAACATATAATATCATAATAATAAGAATAATTAGGGTATGATATATAAAATTGAAGTACATACACCACACATAATGAATATGTAGTGAATAAGGAAAATATGAGATGAGAAAAATCCTTTTTACTTTGGAAAGAAGATTTCTTTTGGAAAATCATTTGTATTTGTCATAAAATAATATTGTGAACATATATATCCCAAAAAATAAAATGGATGGAAAATTAAAAATATATTTGAGGCATAATTTATTTCCAACTGAAGTGAAAACATATAAAAATATCATTTAATAAACTTTATAAATGAGCTGCTTTATTGCGGTTTAAGGAAAAATACTAAAGAGTCTTTAAAAAAGAAAAAGGATTAATTTTTTGTATAAAAACATATATGAAAAAAGATATTTTCTCATGATATAATGAGTTATTTTGGAAAAATAATGGTTTCTTAAAAAATATTATGAACGGTACTTGAAAATGGGTAACAAACTAGGAAGTTCCATTGAATCGAGCCTACTTATCGGGAAGAATTGAGAGGGGAGCCTTATAAAACATGTATTATCCCATCAAAGAAAGATGATATAATTTGGATATATGATTTTTTAAAATATTCATAGAATTTATAATAATTATATAAAAATAATTAAGATTTACATTGGGGTAAAGAGAGAGATAGCGTAGCCCGAATAAAAAATAGAAGTTCAAGAAGAAACCCTTGCCACGTTGTATTAATTCGAATCGTATGACCAAACATTAATAATAATAAAATGAAATATTGAACACCGTGAAGTTAAAGAGATTTATGAAATTATATATCAAATGGTAATATTCATAGACCACGCATAATAAATAAGTGGTGTATAATGGAAATCTCATAGAAATAAAAGTGAGACAAGAAACCCCTTTACCTTATGTCTGAAAGTGTTCTTCACTTGACCTTAATGTCATGGATAATCATATTAAATACATTAATTAATTAATTCAGAACATTTTAAACAATTATTTTATTTAATATAATTTTAATACGTCCATTTATAGTCTTTTTTATGAGTTTAAGATATCATTTTATCATTCAGGATCGTTCATTTCCTTGGCTTTCATGATCGGTTTACTTGTTTATAAGTATGGAAGTTCATGTAAAATGGTAATAGATATCTAGAATTTAAGTTATATGTTATTACTGAAAATATAGAAGATTAATTGGTTATATATGTACTTTTTTTATTCTGGGTGAGGATGAATCATTTGATTAGAAGTTAGTGATAATCGTTTAGATTATTTTGACAGTTTTTCAATCATCACAAACTAGTTTTGTTTTATTAATTAACAACATGTATATATATTGGTTCCAGAACATTATATAGGATGAAATACATATTTAATAATCTTTTTAACCATATAAAGTTTTTTATGATAATACTTTAAGGTTTTAATGTAAATTGAAAACTCTTCACCCTTGAATGAGATAAATCAACACAACATAGCCGATGTTTTCATTTTTAGAACAAACGTAGAGGGAAGAGAATTTATGATGGATTATTCCCTCAACATAATAAAATTATAGTATATAGAATATACTGGACATATCATGACACTTTTTTATAGGGAGTTGAGGATAAGAAAATAAAAGAAAAGAACTTGAAAATAAATTAAAAGAAAACGAAAGAGGTTTTTCCCGCTTGATTTTCTCCTCCTTGAGAACCTCCTTAGGGTAAAGGGTTTGGTCATTTGATGAGACCAAGGGATCATGGATGTTCTGGGGGTCTTGTGAAGATAATTGGTCATAAGTTTTACAAGTCTCAAATATTGGAAGGTGTGAGGAGAAGAGGTGGTGAGGGGTGGTATTTATAGTGGAGGAGAGGGGTGTTTTTTGAATATTTTATTCATTTGTTTATTATTTTGGCTCAAGACTAGGAATACTTTGAGAATAATCACTAAATATATTAAAATAATGAATCATATTATGATATTATGGTGCATACATCATCCATACATCAATAATGACTAAAAAATTCAGGTATTTATCATTTATTATAAATTATCGTATTTCACTATTTATAATAATTTATTTATTTTAGAAAAATCCCAAAAATTAACCATAACCATTTGCAGTGTTCAGAATTAAAAAATTAAATCCATTTTTTGAAAATAATTTTCTAAATATGATAAATTTAATTTTAAAATAAAATCATCAATTATTTGAAAAATACCAATTTTAGTATTATAACCGGTTTTATGACACTTTCAAAAATTAACTAAGGTCTCATAAAATTATACTATAATCATAATATAACAAAATATTAATTAATGAATACATTTTATGAAAATAAATTTTCTTTTAAATCATTATAATAATTATAAAATTGAAAATAAATATTTATGTTTATAAAAATATCCACACTTAATTAATAATTTCTATAACATTTATTTACGTGTAAAATTATATAATTATATCATATTACCATTTATAAGATACCTAATTTTTTTTATAATTTCACATTGTGAGATTATAGTTCTAAGGGCCACGTTACTATTCCTAATGGTCACATTATTATTCCAACGACCACATTACTATTCATCCAAAATGAAACTTATCATAAAAATACCAAAAAATTAACCAAAGTAAATTTTGATACTAAAATTTAAAAAATAATGTCTATTTTTTCAAATATAATTTATAAAAGTGTCAAAATTTATATTTAAAACAATTTTTTCATTAAAATGAATTGAAACTGTGTTTAAAAAAATATAGCATTTTCTGTGTAAAAGTAGATTTATTCTTATCTTATACATATACATATATTTTGGATGAATGTAAAAAACATTTTATTGAATATATAATATATATAAATTTCATTAATATCTTTCAATAATAGTGATGAATTTAATTTATTAATATAAAATTCCATTATAGGCATAAAAATAGTTTTTATAAAAATACATCCTTTATGTTCAATTGGTTTTTCATTTCTAATTAATTGGTGACCAATGAATTAATTTTCTAAACATGTGTAATCTATATTTTCATAATTTACTTCATCCCATTCAATCCCTCCATTCCCAACATCTAGGATATAACTATAATAATTAAATAATAATATTTAATCCTTTGTTTAGGATCAGTGTTTTGTGTAACATAGGATTTAGAATAAGTTAAATTTTAAAAAGATACATACTATAAAATCTTAGGGTGTCACATTATCCCCTCCTACAATAAATTACATCCTTTTAATTTCAAATTGCACTTTAAAAAAAATAAAGGTGGACACTTGAAAATTTATTTGTGTAAATCCCACATTGTGAAAAGGGTTTATAAAACATCCTCCTTAATAGAGTTAAATAGAAATGTGAAGCTCACCAAAAAACTAAGATTTGGAAGTAGGAGAACATTCATGAAGTTATGGACATGAAAGATAAATATAACTATCATGTTCTGATAGAGAGAGATAGAAAACATTTTTGTTAGAAATTATGCCATCAAAAAATCATAAATTTTTGATCATTTAAAATACCACTGATTTCTTCAAAAATACAATTAAATGAATGATGTTTTTGTTTCAAAATAATTTTCCTAGAGTTGAGGTATTCTTTTAATATTCAGATAAGAACTTGAGAAAATAAACATACTTTAATAATTTCCTTTTCATAAGCATAATATAATCCTTTGGTTGTTCTTTGATCTATTTTCACTTCATCCCTCACACATGAAAATGAATGTTCAAAATGAATTTTTCACCCCTAAGGTACTTTTATGAATCATAAGATCCACCAATCATTCCTTCAGCCTTTAAACATTTATTGAAACCAAAATTCTTAGCACAAAGTATCCAATAAATCATACTTTAACCTCAAACAATAATATTAAAAGCTCAACTTAATCCATTACAAACTTAAGAATCATCCAAAATATATCTATCCAAACTCATAGTCCAAAATGGTCACTAAATTTCCAAAATTTTCTAACCATAACTTGAATCACCATAAGTCCACAATAAAATCATATTTTAATCTAAAATATAATTCAACTTTTATTGCAAAAAATATTCTCTGTATGCCAAAATAACATTAATCACTCAATCACCAAATCATTTTCTAATCCCAATGTTATCTATTTGATAAAAAATTCCCTTAAAATCAAAATAACCTTTATCCATAATATATAAAAAGGTCGTGATAATCAAGACTTCGTGTAGGATAGTGGTAAGCATTACACACTTATCGCCCTTTGGTTTTGGGTTCTAAACGCACAACCTTGCCAGATGCGACGGGTTTTCACTCAGCCTATGAGTTGTCCTTTTTATAAAACTATACTAATATAATATCCAAAATATATATGATGGACATTCTTGAAATAATTTTAAACACTAATGTTATCAATACAACCCCAATACATAAATACCTCATCCATTTATTTCTACATAGGTCATTACTTAGTATAGAATTTGTCCAATACAAGAGGGCATTGACTCAGGTTATGGCCAGATTCCCCACATTTAAGGAAATGAAATACAAAAGGATTATTAGGATGTGTTTTACTTCCTTTCATCATACTCTTCATTTTTTCTCAGTAATTCAATGATTTATGTCCTTCTTTCCCACACATAAAGAATTTATATGTTCCGTTGAGACACATTCCTGGGTGTATCCTTCCACATTACTTTCATGATGGAAATAAACCCTTATTTTATCCATGTTCTCCACCACTAGAGCTCTTAGAAAACTCTGTCTTTCTCTTCATTGGTGAGTTCAAGAGTTCGTTAAGTTATACATTGTTAATAATGTTTTGTGAAAACTGATTAGGCGTGAACATGATATATTTCTCTTTTATCAACATCCCATTTGGTTTCTCATTTCCACCACATTGTCCATCATGTTCAATTTTAACATGACTTCTTTGGGTTCCATCTATTTTCTGAAACCAAAAATCATAATATGAGTAACAATAGTCATAGTGATAAAAATGTACAATCATTTATAGAATATCATGACACCTTATTTTCAACATAAAATTTCTTTAGTTTAACCTAGGTTATTTATTTTCATTATATATTCAAATACATCTTAATGGTCTACAAATAAAATGTGAATTATCCAAAGAATATCCCCCGATATTGTAGAACCAGGTGCGTAGTAAGGCATGTTGTCATTTACCAGGTTACCATGAGTCAGGCTTGAGACACCATGTCAAAGTTGTTACCCCTAGGTACATCTGTGCCAAAACACATCCACTTGTAGTATCCAGATAGGGATATATTTCTAGGAAGACCCACATAATCTTTACCTTACCAAAATTGGAGGATTTAATTCTATGATTGTCCTCAAAGTCTATCTTATTGTTATATTCCCTAATCTATGTTTTCTAACTCTAGTTTTCAAGGTTTCTACTAAAATTTATCTGATACCAACCATAAAGACCCCAACCCTATTAGCCCAGGGTCGGTGCCTTACTTTATTACATTTGCATAGATACAAGACACAAATCTCAAAGGACGGGTCGTTTTAGCAGTTTTGGAATCTAGATTATATACATGAACATTACCTTACAACATTAAATGAAAAACAACATAGAAACTCTATTGGAAATACCCATAAACTCCTATATTATTCCTTCAAGTGATTCATAATATACATATTTTTATCCTAGGAAAAAATAATACATAAGAAAGAGGTGAGATCAGATTCTTATTAAGGGTAAGTAATACAATATTAGTTAATATAAACAATATGTCATGGTGAATGATGAAAAAATGCCATTAGAACATCATCTTGAGCATAATATGGAAAGAATAAAAGTTGAATAATTAAATCCATATAAATATTTACATAAGAATTAAGCTTAAACACTGCTATTCTACTAGTATAATATGCACATGGATTATCAATTACTACTTTTATATTGAGGGAATTCATAATATCAGATATCATAAACATACCGTCGAGGCCTTTCCTAAGAAATCTAAAAAAATGGTTAAGGCCTTAGGAAAAATACATTTCTATTTTCTCTCATGAGACTTACCGATGCATCGAGGGGAAATAGTGGTCTATTACCATCACTTATTATGTCCAATACATTCCTTATATGAAAATGGTGAAACATAAACAAAATAAACATTCATATTAAAAAACTAGTATATGAAATGTGAATACTTTAACCATATACCATGAATGGTATCAAATAGCACATCTAGAGTCAAACTAACCATAAAACCATCAATAAAATATGTTAGATGGTATCATATGATATAAACCTCAATGAATTAAAAGATTCAATAAAGGATGTTTACATAGATGAAGATACTAATGAAAAATTCTTGAGGAAAATAATCTTTAAACATTCCAATGTGTCCCATACCACTTTAAAATATTTAAATCATAATCACTATGAAGTAATAATATTAAATGAATCTTATAATATCATGAGAATAAGAAGACTCTTGATCTTATATATAAAAGGGAAGTTCATACACAACACACAATGAATATGGGGTGAAAAGGGCATATATGAGATGAGAAAAACCCTTTTTACTTTGAAAAAAAGAGTTCTTTAGGAAAATAATTTGTATTTGTCAAAAAATAAGATTGTAAACATATATATATTAGAAAATAAAATAGAGGGAAAATTAAATTATATTTTAGGCATTAATTATTTCCAATTGAATGGAAAATTTGTATAAATAGCATTTAGGAAACTTTAGAAATGGGCCGCTTTAGTACGGTTTGAAGTAAAATACTAAAGAGTCTTTAAAACAGACAAAGGTATAATTTTTGTATAAAAACAGAAATGAAAAAATATATTTTATCATGATAAAATGATTGATTTTAGAAAAATAATAGTTTCTTTAAATAGATTATGGGTGGTACTTGAAAATGGGTAAGAAATTGGGAAGTTCTCTTGAATCGGGTTTGCTTATCAGGAATAATTGAGAAGAGAACCCTATAAGACATATATTATGCCATCAAAGAAATATGATCAGATATGGATATATTATTTGGGAAAATATAAATAGAATTTAGAAGAATTATATAAAAAATGAATATTTACATTGGGGTAAAGAGAGAGAAAGCGTAACCCGAATGAAAAGTAGAGGTTCGGGAAGAAACCCTTACCACTTTGTATTCAATTGAATCATATTCACAAACATTAATAATCATCAAATGAAACATTTAATACGATTAATTCAAATAGATTTATGATATTATATGTCAATTTTTAGTATACATAAAACAACATAAGAAATAATTGGTGTATAAGGGAAATCTCAAAGAAATAAAAGGGAGATGAGAAACCCCTAACCTTATGTCTGAAAGTGTTCTGCACTTGACCTTAATGTCCTGGATAATCAAATTAAATCCATTAATTAATTCATTCAGAACATTTTATAAATTTATTTTATTTAATATAATTTTATTACTCATTTATGTTCTTTTTCATGAGTTATAAGATACAATTTTATCATTTAGAAGTGCTCATTTCCTTGGTTTTCATGATCGGTTTACTTGTATATAAGTATGGAAGATCATGTAAAATGTGAATAAATATCCATAATTAAAGTTATATGATATAAATTAAAATATATAAGATTAATTTCTTATATAATTCATTTGGTTATTTGGGGTTATTGTGAATCATTAGATAAGACATGAGTGAAAATCGTTTAGATTATTTTGGCAATTTTTCGATCAGCACAAACTAGTTTTGTTTTATTAATTAACAAAATGTATTTATAATGGTTCCAAAACATTAAATAGGATGTAATAAATATTTTATAATCTTTTTTAACCATAAATTTTTTTTATGACCATACTTTAATTCATTAATGTTAATTGAAAAATCTTCATCCTAGAATGCGATAAATCAACACACAACAGATAATGCTTTAATTTTTAGAACAAAAGGAGAGGGAAGAGAATTGATGATGGATTATTCCCTCAACACAATAAAATTAAAGTATATAGAAGATAATATATATATATAATTTCACTTTGGGATAGGGATATGAGGACAAGATAATAAAATAAAAGAACATGAAAAGAAATTAAAAGAAAAAGAAAGAGGCTTTTACCTCTTGATTTTCTCCTCTTTGAGAACCTCCTTAGGAAAAAGGGTTTGTTCTTTTGATGAGACCAAGGGATCCTAGAAGTGGGGGAGGGTCTTTGGAAGATGATTATATAGAAATTGGGCAGGGCCCAAAGATTGGAACATGTGAGGAGAAGAGGTGGTGAGAGGTGGTATTTATAGTAGAGAGGGGTGTTTTTTGAATATTTTATTCATTTGTTTATTATTTTGGATCGAGACTATGAATAGTTTGATAATTTTCACTAAATATATTAAAATAATGAAATATAGTTCTATATTATGGTTCTCACATAATTCATACATCGATAATGACTAAAAAATTCATATATTTAGTATTTACCATAAATTATCGTATTTCACTATTCACCAAAAATTCAACTATTTTAGAAAAATCCCAAAAATTCAACCAAATGATTTTATGACAATAGAATTAAAAAGTGAACTCCATTTTTTAAAAATAATTTTCTAAATATTATAAATTTAATTTTTAATTAAAATAATCATTTATTCAAAAAAATACTAATTTTAATATTATAACTCATTTTATGACACTTTCAAAAATTAACTAAGGTCTCATAAAATTATCTTATAATATTAAGATAAAAAAATATTAATTTATGAATACATTTTATAAAAAAAAGTTATTTTAAATCATTATATTAATTATAAAATTGAAAATAAATAGGTATGTTTATAAAAATATCAACACTTAATTAATAATTTCTAAAACATTTATTTACTTGTATTATGATATAATTATACCATATTTTCATTTATAAGATGCCTAAATTTTATTTTTTACTTTCATAGATGAGGTTATTGTTCTAATGGCCACATGACTATTCTTAACAGTCACATTATTATTCCACTGATCACATTACTATTCATAAAAAATGAAACTTATCAGAAAAATACAAAACAATTAACCAAAGTAAATGTTGATATTATGATTTCAAAAATAATATTTATTTTTTAAAATATAATTTATAAAAGTTTCAAAATTTATATTCAAAACAAGTTCACCGTTAAAATGTTCTGAAATTGTGTTTAGAAAAATATAGCATTTTATGTGTAAAATTGGATTTTTTATTATCTTATGCCTCTAAAAATATTTTGGATGAATGTAAAAAATATTTCATTGAAAATATAATATATAAATTTTATTAATATCTTTCACTAATAATGATGGATTTAATTTATTAATTTAAAATGTCATTGCGGGCATAAAAATAGTTTTTATAAAAATACATCATTTATGTTTAATTGGTTTTCCATTTATAATTAATTAGTAACCAATGAATTAATTTTATAAATATGTGTAATCTATATTTTCATAATTTACTTAATCTCATTCAATCCCGCCATTCCCAACATCTAGGAGATAACTATAATAATTATATAATAATATTTAATCACTTGTTTTTTCTCGGTGTTCTATGTAATGTGGGCAATCAAAGAAGTTAAATTTTAAAAAGAGACATACTGTAAAATCTTGGGGTGCTACATGTACGTATGGCCAACCATCTTAATTATTGTTACATAGGTAATTTTTCATAACCATATTTAATGTTTGGATTTAAAATTATAATTTATGTATAAAAATTATAATTATTTCATGATAATAATTATAGAGATGATGGAATAATGACCTCTTTGACCATATTCATCCTATTAAATCCATTTTTCACTTATGAACTGAATATTGTCAAAAAAAATGATGTGAAATTAAATGATTAAGTAATTTTTTATAACATAGTAATATGTGAAGTGAATGGAATAATAAACTTGAAAAAAAATTCTTAAGAAATTAATTATTTAACATAACTTTATTATTCAAGATAATAAAGGACATATGTGATGAGTCGAACTCAAAGTAAGGGACTTTTAAAAATCCACTTATAAAGTTTCTCGAAAACTCAATTTTTCTTTAATGTACTTATTTTTAAAATTATTTTATGGGTGTATTTATGTGGGTATAAAATAATTTTAAAGGGGATATTATGTTCTTCTTACTTCCATTCAAATGTTTTGAAAAGTAATCTTTTAGAGATTTTTTTTACTTTATTTACAAAAATTCAAAAAGAATTTTTTATTTTAATGTGTATGGAGACAAAAACTTTTCCCACCACCAAAACCTTTATTTTATATTCATATTTCTTTATAATTGTATATTTTGTCATCAATGGAAAATCCGCATTCCGTTTATTCTACGAATTTTAGTTTTGAAAATCGGGTTTAAAATAAAATGGAGATATCAAAATCTTAAAATGATTTCTTATGGGTGAAATAAATGTTTCTATGATGAAATAATTTATGTGTTATGATTATGTTATGGATCTTGAAAATTTTATATGATAATGGGTGGTTCTATTATAAACTATGATTGGGTGAGCATGTTATATCTCTCTAATGCATTGGGTAAAAATATGGAGTTAATCAATTAGGTTTCTCCTAAGAGATTATGGTAATATACTATGATGGTTATTCCATGTATAATTGTGGTAGTTATTTCAAGTGTAATTGTGATGGTTACACCAAGTATAACCGTGATGGTTGTTGTTGTAATAATGGGTGACCTATAACCAATTAAAACAGTACTTTTCGATTACTATACCATCTCTATAGTGAGTTACACATTAAGTTAGCTTACCATTATAGTGCTGATATTTTTTCATCCATTATTTGAATGATAATTTCTATAGATTAGTTGTCATATCAAAAGGTTATAGTATTTCCCATGTTATAATGAGAACCTTGTAAACTATGACATTAATCTTAAAAAATGTCATGTGGTTTAGAAACATCATTCTGACTGGACACAGATGATATCTGACTATCAGGTGTTGGAGGCTCATAAGCATTGAGACTTTTCTCATGAAGTTTTCACTTAGTGATATTGAGTAGATGGGATCATAAGGACTGGTCATCCAATAGGAACACCACATGTTTCGGGTGTCATTGGTCATTCCTATTTGTGAACATGTGTAATGTTCTTTGGACTTGAGATTATTATTGATGTGTTCCATTTCATTATATACATTTATGTAATCCAAAAACCTTGAAATTGAAGTCACGATGAGGTATCTTGTGTTGGTTGTATCAATCGTGGTATGGTATTAATTGAATAATCAAAACATAATGTGTCTCTTCTGATAGGAAGATATATCTCAGACCTAGTTATTCCAAATGGTAGTACCTTTACTAAATCTATGAACATTGTAGAAGAAGGTAAGTTTGTCTAGTAAGGTCAATGAATAATAAAGCAAGAAAGGATGATGAAACAAGTGTGTGTCCTATTTTATGAGATATCTCAAGACAAAGAGATTATATTACCCGGTGTCTGTTCGTAGGAATGTTTTCAGTGCTATGACTACTTTTTATCTCATTAAGGGCCATTATGGGCTGCTAGAATCCACTCTTGGTCTTGGAATAGAATTCATTGCCATCAATATAAGGGTCCAGAGGTTCACACACAATAGTGTATTAAAAAGCCTTCTCTATTCTGATGAATATGAGTTTAGGACAAGGTGGGAAGTACCACTGGGGTTCAGGATTTGTCTAAGGATGTATGGTCGCCAATAAATAAATAAATTCATATCATTTGAGTTTATAATAATTAGTAATGAATTTATTTATTAAATGTACTTATAAGTAGTAAAGTAAATACATATAAAATAATATATGAATGAAAATTATTTTAATATTGAAGGTTCATTTAATATTTGCGGGAATGATAAGTTGAATTAATGAATTGCTTATATCATGTAATATATTTATTATATTAAAAGTAATTAATAAATATATAAATAATATTTATAACTTATTCAGTCAGTTATAATATATTTTTTATTGTTTATTTAGTGATTAATAAATATTTGGGGGTCGGAGAGCCTTTTCTAGATAATTTCATAACACAATATATATAAGAGGAGAGTGGCACTTGCATGATGAAAATTCACTATGAGTTATTGAGAGATTCTCTCTTCTATACTACTTTTTAGAGAGAGAAGTTATTAATCCAAGTGATCGGGTTCAACTCTCCCTCACACATCGCATGAACATCGATGTGGTGATTGTTGGGACGTCGAAGGTATCGTCATATCTCTTCTCAAGCACCCAGAATTTGGTGATCAATGCTCCCAAATATTTTTGAAGTGCGTGTGGATGATCTAGATGAATTCGGCTTCGAATTCTTTGAGAAACTATCATCAGTGATAGATGGATGATGAATATGCGACTTCAGATAGAACCAGGTATTTATGGTTTATTTTTCGCTTATAATTTATCAATTGTGATCCTAAGGCTTTAACTAGGGTAGTTCTATACAGGTGATGACGTAGTTACATTCATCATCAATGAAAAAATTTAAATCCTCAGCCCATTGGTTTTCGTTGTGCACCGTTGTACCTTAAATTGGTATCAAAGTGACGTGTGGAAATTTTAAACCAAAGAAAATTTAAATTTTCAATAAATTTTAAATACAGTGTTGTTCTGATCCCAACGCCATAGACGGAATTTCAATCCGATATCGGATGGCCAATCTACAGTCATCCAATGTTTTGAATACAAATTGAAATCTATTTGCATAAATTAAATTGATGAATATATATATTTATATATAAACCCTATTCCGGCCTGGAATAAGTTCCATGCATTTGTGGAAAGGGAAAAAAATTATGGATATTGTCTACAAAACTTCAAACACAAAAAATATTTCAAAAAGGTTTTATTTACTAATGGACCAAATAATAGGGTTATAAAATAAAAATTTAAAGAGGTGGGGGTGAACTTTGTGGGTCACAAGGGGCTGGCGTGTAAACATTATCCACCATCCTTTCTTTTCCATTTACAAAACCTACATGCAATAGGTTAAAAAACATGAAAAGGGATGGTAGGTGGCTTCTCTCATAATCCAAAATTTAATAAAATGGTAGGTCAGTGCTACAGAAAACCTTGTTGTACGGGCCACCTAGGATGAACCCCCGTCGCCTCCCTCCCGAAGCAACCACATCATAGTGCAGGCTCCTCAACTTGTCCTCCAGTACTCTACCGCCACGCCAGCCATGGCCGAAGCCTCCCCGGGGAGTTTTTTTTACGTTTTTTAAAAAAAAATCCAGAAAATGGTTAGGTTAAAAATATTTTTAAAAATGCACCCGAAGGGCGGAATTCTGGATGTCGCCTTTTCATTTTGGATACAAGGTGGCATCCGCGATGCTACCTTTGCACTGTGGGTGAAAGGCGGCATCTGCGATGCCGCCTTTCACCTAAAAATATTTTTTTTCAAAATTTTTATTTTTATTTTTTTGTTTTGTTTTGTTTATATATATATATAAACAAAATAAAAAATTTCAGCAGAATTTCTCTACTATTAAAGATTCAGCGCTACAGCCATTACAGCAGTCTGGATTCTGACATAAACCCTTACCCAGGCCTCCCTTTTATAAGAGGTCTTGCTCTGAAAATAATTTTGCATTTTCGATGTGGGATTCAGGTTCTCCCTTTCCTGCGCAGTACATTCTGCATTTCCGATGTGGGATTTTGTTTCAAGTGCATGACTTTGAAATAAAATAAAATATAAACTACAAGGCCAATATAAATGAAATTTTAAACATTGATTAAACATATAATAAATAGTTTAAAACAAAAACAATTTCCTCAAAAATGTTGATGAAAAATAATCTATAAGCTTTCAAAACCGCCTACATGAAACTTAAAAATGTTTCATGTACGTGAATTTGAAAGTCTATAAAATATAAACTATAAAACAAATATAATTGAAACTTTAAACATTGATTAAACATATAATAAATAGTTGAAAACAAAAGGAATTTCCAAAAAAATGTTGATGAAAAGTAATTTATAATCTTTCAAAACCGCCTACTTGAAACATAAAAATGTTTCAAGTACATGAATTTGAAAGATTATAATAATATTACTAATTAACTAATTAATTATTATATAATTAATATTTATATTAATAATAAACTAAATAATTATTATATAAGTAATAATTAAGTAGTAATAATTATTAATTATTAATTATTAATTATTAATTTAATGAATATTTATAATTAATATTTATATTACTAATTAAATAATTAATAATTACTAATTAATTATTAATAATTATAATGAATAATTATAATTAATATTTTTATTACTAATTAACTAATTAATAATTAATAATTAATAATTACTAATTAATTAATTATAATTATTAATTTTACTACTAATTAACTAAATAATTATTATATATGTAATAATTATATTACTAATTAATTATTATATAATTAATAATAATATTACTAATTAACTAATTAATTATGAAAAATTTAATTATTAATAATTACTGATTAAAACTTATAATAATTATATTTAATAATAATATTGCTAATTAACTATTATATAATTAATAATTATATTACTAATTAACTAATTAATTATTATATAATTAATAGTTATATTAATAATTAACTAAATAATTACTGTATAAGTAATAATTAATAAGTAATAATAAATAATTAATAAGTAATAATTAATAATTATAATTAATATTTATAATTAATATTTATATTACTAATTAATAATTACTAATTACTAATTACTAATTAATAATTAATAATTATAATGAATAAATGTAATTAAAAATTATATTACTAATTTACTAATTAATTTTTATATAATTAATAATTATATAACTAATGAACTAACTAACTATTATATAATTAATTATTAATAATTACTAATTAATAATTATAATGAATAATTAAAATTAAAAATCATATTACAAATTTACTAATTAATTATTATATAATTAATAATAATATTACTAATTAACTAATTAATTTTTATATAATTAATTATTAATAATTACTAATTAATAATTATAATTACTTATTATAATTAATTAATTAATTATTATATAATTAATAATGATATTACTAATTAAATAATTATTTATTATATAGTTAATAATTATATAATTAATCATTATATTACTAATTAAATATTATATAATTAATAATTATATTACTAATTAACTAATTAATTATTATATAATTAATTATTAATAATTATATTACTAATTAACTAATTAATTATTATATAATTAATAATCATATTACTAATTAAATAATTAAATAATTTATTATATGTTTAATCAATGTTTTAGGTTTCAATTATATTGGTCGTCTATTTTATGTTTTATGGTCTTTCAAATTCACGTACTTGAAACATTTTTAAGTTCCAAGTAGGCGGTTTTGAAAGCTTATAAATTACTTTTCATCAAAAAAAAATTTGGAAATTCCTTTTGTTTTCAACTATTTATTATATGTTTAATCAATGTTTAAAGTTTCAATTATATTAGTTTTATAGTTTATATTTTATAGTCTTTCAAATTTACGTACTTGAAACATTTTTAAGTTTCAAGTAGGCAGTTTTGAAAGGTTATAGATTATTTTTCATCAACATTTTTGAGGAAATTATTTTTGTTTTAAACTATTTATTATATTTTTAATCAATTTTTAAAATTTCATTTATATTGGACTTATAGTTTATATTTTATTGTATTTCAAAGTCACGTAATTGAAACAGAATCCCACATCAAAAATGCAGAATGTACTGCGCAGGAAAGGGAGAACCTGAATCCCACATCGAAAATGCAGAATGATTTTTAGGGTAAGCCCTCTTATAAAAGGGAGGTCTGGGTAAGTGTTTCTGTCAGAATCCAGACTGTTGTAATGTCTGTAGTTCTGGATCTTTAATTTCATAGAAATTCTACTGAAATTTTTTGTTTTGTTTATATATATATATATATATATAACAAAAAAATAAAAAAAATAAACATAAAAATCTTCAAAAAAATTAGGGGAAAGGCGGCAGCACGGATGCCGCCTTGCACCCGAAATGCAAAGGCAGCATCCTGGATGCTGCCTTTTGGGTGCATTTTTAAAAATATTTTTAACCTAACCATTTTCTTTAAAAAAAATTAAAAAAACGTAAAAAAAATTCTCCCCCAGGCATATGTCTAGCGTTTTGTGCGACCCCATGCCCAGCTCCTTCCCACCACCAGTCGAAGGAACCATGACGCCCGAGCCTCTGTGCTGACCCACTCTCCTTAGATCCCTTCGGCAGGTTCTTCCGGGTCAGCCTCACCACGGTGACCCCATGTTGTCCTTGTCCTCCCGACAACAAATTCTCCACACAACGGCCACCCGTGCACCGAACGGCCATTTTTTCGGTCTCCCATTGCAGCGCCATCATCGACCACCTATTATCCTCCCTCACAGTGCCAAATCCTAACTAGTTAGCCCTTCGTGTCCCTCGACCGAGCACCACAAGGCTCCTACATATTTGAGCTCCCATTCCTCCTCGCCGCTCACGACCACTACACGGCTCAGTCCCCCACCCGGATCTGTAACCCCTTCCAATCAGATCTTCGTATGGGCCTCCTGCTACAAATGGGCCGATCCAAAGCCCAAAACAGGTTAGCTCGACCCAATATGACTCAAGGGAAGCCCTACCCAACCCGGTAGGACCTACGTTGGTTTTGTTCGACTCGAATCGGGTTTGCACGGGGACCCAATTAATATTAAAAGTTTATATATATATATGTGATATATATATATATATATGTGATATATATATATAATATAAAAATAATTAATTTAATAAGTAATATTTCAAAAAAAGTTATATTTTGAAATATAATTAAATTAATTAATTGAACCGGACCACATATTTATTTTAATTAAAAATAATAGTGAATTTTTATTTCATTAAAATCAACCTCGAAAAAAAATTATTGCAAGTTTATTATTTGTTTGTAAAATTAATTTATATAAGTGAGTTTAATGCTTATCAACTGATCATGATATGTAGACTGATCAATGCATGTCTAGTGTTCATTCATTTATTTATTTATTTATTTATTTATTTATTTATTCCAATTCATGTTTGTAATAAATATTTTAATGAATGATGATCTATGTGTCGTCTTTATGTCACTATATGTATAAGGGTATGTGCAACTAGGTAAAAGTTTTTATCTATATTCTGCATTCCCGAGACCCCCTCTTCAGCATACGAGTGTTTTTGTATTATAATGAGGATGAGAAATGACATATATCACACTGAGATTTAACAACACGCTAGACTGAAGTTTGACACATTGGATGGATGAGGGTTGAAACTTGAGTTGCAAGTGACGCAACTCGTCGAGTTACCCATACGGTCTAGGTTGATCCATTATTCAATCAATGGATCAATCGTCAGTATCGTCTCATGATCACATCATCTAATTTTATTTTTTTTATGATTTTTTATTTTATGTATGTGTAGCTTTACACGTGATCACATAAAATAGTAAACAAGCATGCACAGATAAAATGAACATGTGATGTAATAAATATTTTTTATTTATTACATGACTAGTTGTGAGGGTAATCAAATAGTACATGCTTTATGAGATTGAAAATGATTTCATTTCATCATGTAATAATAAAACCCTCAAAGAAATATTAAGCCACAAACATCTTCCATCATTTTAATTTGAATAAAACTGGGTGTACATTTTGCTCAATCAGCCAAAGTTGAGAGTGCCACCTACTAACATGGAGTTCTTATAAGAGTGATGGTTTAAATCAGCTGAATTTGGTAGCAAAGGAGTATCCAAATCTCGCTTTCAGAAACTTTAGCATCAAACTTTGAGTAAACCAAGTTTTTGATTTTAGAATCTGAGACTTTACTCAATATATCAAGGATCCATGAGTTAATGTGATTGGTCAGTTAAATATCTACCTTGAACTCTCCAAGTAGTGGCATAGCCATAGCTTATAGACTATGATGAGAGGTTTTAAGGATCATTTCCACTAAAATAATCAAGTGACAAAGTTTTCTAATTTTAGTACAAAGGGTATTTAGAAATCAATAAAATAGTATGAGACATTAAATGATTTAAATAATCAATAATGTATAATCATTAATCAAGATAAATGTACTAATCTACTTGATTTTATTTTTTAGAAGATGGAAAGTAATACCACAAGACATGTTTTGGTTTTATTTGAAAAATCCATTGTCCAATCCATCACGATTTTCCAAGAGTAGTACAAGTGCATGCGCAAAGTTCTACGATATCGAAAATTCAAGTTTCCATTGTCCCCAATACCTATTAAGCCACTACATGAAGCGGGAGTATAAAAATTGCTTATAGGATACTCATGTATGATGCAGATGATGGTTATTTTATAATGATATCATTAAATTTTGATGTATGTTGTCGATACTATATCAGGACATGGATGATTTTACATGTAGTCTCATCTCTAATAATCTTATGAGTAGAAAGAGAAGCGAAGATATGAATAGGTGATGATTACACAATATGTGTAAATTGAAACATGGATTAGGACATTTCAATGGATCTCTTTCTCATATCATTTTCACCAATTTACTCCAATTTCATTTAATATTAAAAAATGAATGGTATGGAGAAAATTCTTTGTTGCCATCTTGGTAAGGTTCACCAAGTCTATAAAAACTTACAAAAAGTTCTAGTTCTTATGGAGAACAAGTTGAAAGACAAAGAGAAAATCCCAATGACAAGTGTGACGTCAAAGGTACCTTTGTAATATCCTATAAAGAAAAGTGATAGGTTATTTTGTAGGAGTTTATTTCATTCTCATATCATGAAATAAAATATTTTAATGGTTAAATGCAACGGACCAAATCAAATAAGCAAGTAGTCACTTATTATTTGGGGATATTCATTAATTTTATGCAATGTTTATGTCATACTTCTTGGGTATTCAATACAATATGAATATCAAATATGTGTATTTAAATACAGTAACCAAGTAATAAATGAAACATTACAAGAAGTAAGATGTATTCTCTAAGCGGTTGAGAAAGGGTGGTTCCTAAGTCAGTGATGAGAAGAACACAACTTCTAATTTCCACATAAATAGTTCTAGTTAAAATTTTCATAAGTATTACCAAAATATTTATCTCATGTATCCTTTGGAAACATGGAGACATTATTCTAATTTTGGAATAAATGTTGTTTTGGAGGTTAATACTCAACCAATAGTTCATTAATTCTTGAATCATTAGAAATACAAGATGGATATAAAAAATGTAAGACTAATATACCCATTTATGGAATGATAATACTTTATCAATAAAAACTAAATAGTTTCAAGGATATACCCAGTATGGTTTTAGACTCTTTAGAGATAAATACATTTGGTATTATCGACACACTTATGTATTTGTTTTTTGGAAAAAGAAACCTTTAGAAATAAAGGTAAGTCACAAAGATTTTGAAATTATTTTAGCTAGAGAACGTGAACTATTCCAAGGGTAAACTATTGGTAAATATATTAAAATGGTTGGGAAAATGGCACTATAAAGCTATAAAGAAACATAAAAACACACACATGTAGGAAGTCGGGGATATTTGAACTGGAGACCTCCCCAACACCCCATAATTCCCTTTGAAAATATATTTAAGGAATGTGAAAATTAATTATGGTATTTTCATGGTTAGAAGATACATGTTTCTTCAGTCGAGTGTGATGAAGTGTATCTTGATCATGCATGCATCGATCAATATAATGTAGCATGGAGTAATTCTTAAACGCACATTACCTTATCCACATCAAATCTTTGATTCCAATAAGAAGGATTGATGATGAGTCTTACATGTTAACATTGATTAATATAATGTATCATGGAGAAATTACTAAATTCACATTTACTTATTTATATGAGATATATGATGTAATTAAATGGAGCATCAATGTTGAGACTCATATCCATTGAAGAGACTTCCATTATTTTCATGACATGAAAGTAATGGTGTTTCCCCATAATGACATGCCAACTACCATGAAAAATGGATATCATATGAGTTATAGTATGATGGATATCCATTATGATATAAGAATAAGTGTTTAAATGGAATGTTTTTGTTGAGTTTATAAATAAACTTTCATTAACCAAAACACATTTTTCATTTAATGTAATTATCCTAAAGGTTCCTTGGGATATTACAGAAATACCTAGGATTTAAAATTTATAGTGAAGTAATTGACTATATTTCTATAAAAGGGTGAACATCTATATTTGAGATAGTGGGAGAAATATTGAATTGGATTTATTCAATATCGGAGATGCCAAAATAGTTTTCATAGTAACAAGTTCCATAAGAGCATGTGGAAAGATATTTTTTTAGAGAAACATACTGTGTAGGAAGTTTAAAACCATGTTAATGGTTTTAAATTCACCATGGATGGTTATACATTATTCATTGATAAGAATAAATCCTACAAGTAGTATATGAAAATTATCTAAGATTGAAAATATCAATTAAGATTTAATAATGGATTATATGTAGCATAGTGTAGGGGTTTATTATTTTGAATACTACAATGGGTATTTAATTGATATTATACATGGATGGTACAAGTTTGGTACCAATAAGGCTTGATTGGTCATACCAAATCCTTTTGCCTAAATCCATTATAATTTTTCTTGTCATAGCTATTTTCTATGATTATTAAATTGCACATTACATTTCAAGACCAAAATTCGTGGAAGGTTTCTATACGACATAACCAGAAAGGGTTAGTGACACCATGGAATGCCAATAAGGGGTGAAAATTATAGAAATACAATTTTGAATTGAAGTAAGAAATAAGATCATAGAATATTTATTTGGAATGAATTTTTTCCATGTGTCTACATTAGGTTAGTGGGAGAACCAATATTTATAAGTAAAATATGTTTGGTAACATATCGAAAACAATTATTGGTCTTACAATTAGCTAAGATAGGAATGTAAGTAATCCTCTAGAGATTAAATTAAAGTGTAAACCTAAGTTATAGGGAATAGGATCTACTGAGGTAGATCTAACAGTTTCTTAGATCTATTCAATGGTACATATATTGACAAGGTATTGAGAAATACAATTTGGAACTATTCAATAGAGAATTGTTACCAATATCACATGGAATAAATCTCTCCAAGAAGACATGCATAGGCATAGGAGGATATTTTTATGGTGAGAATTCCATACACTTATGATATGGAATAATCACATATTCCATGTTATGATTAATAAATTATATTTCCAAAATATACTTAATGGTGGGAAATATCAATAATTTCCATTAGAACTACACGAGAATTAGTCAGAACTATCCAATTATACTTGATGAAGTATAAAGCATATATAATGGGTATCATGAGAGAAAATGATAATAGTTTTTATGGGACACAAACAATCATTCATTTATATCAATATGATCTAATAATGTGGTTATGGTAATGAAATGAGCAAGACATGCTCATTCAATCTAGTGGTATCCATATCTACAAATATTGAGTATGTTATATCTTCTGATGTTGTTAAAAAGTAGTGTATAATATGAAATGATTTGTTCTAGTTTTTTGAATCACACCTAGTATGTAATGTTTTATCATAATATAAATTTTTATAATTCTAATATAAGTACTATCCAAGATTTCAAGTTTAGACAGTGGACAAAAAGATATCTACTTGGGGTTTACATCTCTTGAGGAGTTTTACTCAAGGAGGTGAAGTCACAAATAGTATAATTGTTATATAGTGGAACAAGGTAGGACCATGACTAAAGATATGACTCAGTAGAAACATGAAGGTATCATGTGAGAGCTAACAAGGTTCATTAGCAACTTGGCACTTGTTCAGGTGAGAGTGTTGTAATAGTGGGTTCACTAAACCCAAATAAAATAGTATTTTTTTTATTACCATACCATGTATACAGTGAGTTATCGTTGAAGTTATCTTACCATTATAGTGTTGATATTTCTATGTCCACTATTTGAATGGTAGTGTTCATAGATTAGTTTTCATATCAAATGGTTATAGTTGTTCCCTAGCTATAATGGGATTTCCATAATACTATGATATTAATCTTTAAAAAATTCCCTATAGTATATATACATAATTATGAATAAAAATGGATAATGTATAACTATTAGGTTTTGGGGGTTCATAAGTAGTGATTCTTATTCTCATGATGTTCTCACTTGTTGATCTTAAGTAGAGGTTATCATGAGGACTGACCCACTAATTGGAACAGAACATGTTTCGGTTGTCATTGGTAATTCCTATATGTGAACATGTGTAATGATCTTCAGAGTTGAGAATATTATCGATGTGTATCATTTGATCACGCACTTTTATACAAGTAAAATCCTATACATCGAATTCATAGTGAGGTTGGTTGTGTTGGGTGCATCATTGGTGGTATGGCATGATTGACTAATCAAGAGAGAATTTGTTGCTTCTTAAAAGAAGAGATACCTCGGGACCTTTTGATCAGGATGACAGTACCTCTACTAAATCCATTTCCATGGTAGAAGATGGTAAGTCCATATAGTAAGGTCAAAGAATAATAAATCAAGAAAGGATGATGGCACAAGTATATATCCTGCTTTATGAGATATCACAAGACTAAGAGATTATATTACAAGGTGTGTGTTCATAGGAAGGTAGTTGTTTCTATGAATACTCCTTATCTATTTAGGGGTTATGATAGGTTGTTATATTCTACTCTTGGTTAGTGAATAGTATTTACCACTATCGAGATGAGGTCCTAAAGGGTCACACACAATAGAATATTAAAAATTCTACCCTATTTTGATGAATAGGAGCCCCATCACTAGGGTCTGGGATTTTTCCGAGGATGTATGGTCATCAATGAATAAATAAATTCATATTATAAGATTTTATAATAATTATTAATGAATTTATTTATTAAATTTATTTACAATGTTAAATTAATACATGGAAAATATTATATGAATAAATATTATTTTAACATTCAAGTTTCATTTAATATTTACGGGAATGATGCGTTTAATTAATAACTCTCTTTTTTCATATAATATATTTATTATATTTCAAGTATGTGATAAATATAAAAATGATATTTATTACTCATTCAGTCAATCATAATAATAATTTGTATTTTATATAGTGAGTAATAAATATTCGGGGTTCGTGGAGCCTTTTCTGGGTAATTTCATAACTCACCTTATATAGGAGGAAATATTCTCTTCCATGATGATTATTCACTACAAGTTATTGAGATATTCTCTCTCAAATCTAGTTTTCTCAGGATATAGTCTCTCAATCCATATTATTTAATCAATATCTCCCTCATGCATCACAAGAACATCGATGCGGTGATCATCGAGACATTGAAGGCATTATCAGATCTCCACGCTAGCACCCAAAATTTGACAATTGATGCTCCCACAAATTTTTTAATCACATTTGTATGATCTAGAGTAATTAAACTTTGGATTCTTAGATCAATGATTTTTAGTGATGAATGGATGAAGAACATGCAGCTTCAGATCAAACTAGGCATTTATGGTTTATTTTGTGCTTAAAAATTATCATGTGTGATCCATAGGATATAAAAATGGAAGTTATTCAATAGTGATGATGTAGTTATGTAGATCTTCGATAAAAACATTTAAATCCCTATTCCACCATCTTTATATGCGCATCTAGATACCTTCTGTTATTCCACATGTAACTATGAGGATTACCCCATAAGTAAGAGTGATATGAAAATTATTCCTCTAGTTATCTACATGATTTTTTTATGATTTATATGGGTATTTATGAAAATATATGATTTCACAAGGCAAATAAAATTATATTCTACTTCATAAAGTTGAAAATTATAACTTTGTGAAAATGTTATTATGATTTTCTCATGATTTCAAGGAAACCATTATGAGTTTTATTTTTCCTTTAAGATTTATTGTGAAATATTTTATGAAAATTTTTGGGCAGAGAAGCTGATTTCTTGGATAATAAAATGTTTATTTTATGCCCAAATTTTATTTTGAAAAAGAAAATTATATATATATATTCATGGAATAATAGTTTCTTTCTTTCTTTTTATGAACCTTACTGATATTTTTATACTCATCCCACATTTTAAAATGTTTTTCATAGGTTTTTATGGATGATTGGGTAAAAGGATGAGGTCAAGATGAAAATTGTGAAGATATGTCATGAAAATAAAACATATTCCATTTAGAAACTTTTGTTTTATGGGAAAAACAGATACTGAGTAGAAGTGTCCACTTGTAATGTATGGTTTTTTTATGTATGATTTGTTACCTAATTTTATAAAACTATAAACCTAAAATATATTTGGGAACAGAAGAAATTTAAATCTAGTTTATAGTCCTAGAATATGTATTGTTTAATGATTGGTCCTTATAGTTGATATCGAAGAATATTTTAGATAACTTTAGAGGTTAGGATGTTATTTAAACATAAGTTTAAAGTCCTCTATAACCACAAAGTACTATATGTTAGGGATAATTATGGTTATTTTGATAAATATAAAAAGTTTAATATTACATGGCGAAGGATATATTAGTGTTTATCCTCCTTGTAAGATTATTTATTATGATTTTATTGATATTATCACACTATCCTTTTTGGTTTTAGTAAATGGATGGATCCAACATGATCCAAAGTAGTAACGGATGTGAAATAAAATTTTTGTGGTTGTTTGAATGATAAATCGAACAATATGGGAGCCATAGTAAAAACTCTTTTGGTTATTATTAACTGGCTATGATAGGTTATGATTACCAACATAAACCTAGGTGAGTTTCCAAACTCATCAAATAAGATAGAAACGATGCTATATATAAATTCAGGTAATTAAGATAACAAAGGTAAAAATATTCAATGAACAATGTGTCAAGAATGTGGTATGAAGAACCCAAGAAAATATTTTAATAGGATGGGAAGATGGTAAAGGAGGTTATAAAACAATTATATTCCAAGGAAAAGGGAATAATTCAGTAAACACCATGAAAAGGAATAAAGTTCAACCCAAGTAATCCACTAAATGTTTTAAATGTGGGGAGTATGGGTATTATGAAAATTTATGTCCTAGGAAAAAATCTCAAGAATGATATTAACAAGACCATAATGATGAATGTTTAGCAATGCCTAATTCCATTGTTATAGAATATGAGTATGCTGTGAATGAAATATGAAATGTATAGATTATATCAGGGCCAATGTTTTAATAGTTTTGAATCTTAGTAAATGATTCATATTTTATTTTTAGGAATTATTATGTAATAAGATATAAAATCATGGCTAATGAAGAATGTTTAATGATTAATGTGTCTAAATATAAGGATTCAAGAGTTATGATGTAGTGGTATATTTAAGGTTCATCATAATTTCCAAGGATTAAACTTCCCTTTAGAGTTTTTCTATGATGGGAATAATTTGGGAGACATTTATTAAGTTTTGGTAAATGTTTGAGGCATATATAACCCATAAATTTAACTTGTGAAAATATTATTTGAGGAAGGATGATACTTTGATTTTGTGGAAAATTGTTGAAAGTTGTTGATAGCCTTTAGGTTTTATATAATCTTTAATGATTAAGATTACATTATTGAGAATGTTATAATAATTATATAGTCTTAGAAAAAGTACAACTCATAGGTCGAGCAACAACCCATCACATCCGGCAAGGCTACGGTGATTAATCCCACAATTGAAGGGTAATAAGAGTGAAACACCTACCACTGGATTATGTGGTATCTTGGTTAGTATAAAATTGTTTTTATCTAAATAACAATTTGATAGATAAAAGTTCTGTTTATTTTGGGAATATATGTTTTATCATAGAGATAACCATGGGACTGAAAACGTAATTTGGTGACTAAGTGATTAATTTTATTTCAGATGAATTTCACTATTTTGGAAACCTTATATGATTAAGGTAAATATAATATTATGGGATTTTATTTGATGATTATAATTTGAATTATATTTTGGAGGCGTATATGATTGTTATGTGTCTTAATAGTGATACATGTTATATGTGGAAATGATTCTCATATTTTGGAGAATATATGATTAGATCATATACCTTTTTTGGTGTCTAGCTTTGTGAGTAACTAATGTTATTTTTAGATAAATGTTAAATTTATGTTATAAGAATATGTGATCGATTCCTACTGAATTTTGGGCTTTAATCTTGATTGGGAATATTTTTAAGATTTTTAATGATAGTTATTTATAAAATGATTTAGTTTTAACTTTAGGTATTATTATTGAGGCTTTAGAGATTAATGTTTCATTTATTCATATGAAGGTTTATTATTTTGGAAATTATCTTATGTTATGCTAACCATTTCAGTTTCTATTAATATATAAAGATAAGAGGAATAAATTGTGATCCTTTTTTGTAATTTTTTGATATTTTAGAAGGTGGTTTTAGTGCTTTATGCATAAAAAATCATATTTAATACTCATTATTTGGAGTAAATATTATATTTTGGTCTAAATTAATTATGGTATAAATTTATAATTTTCAACTAAGTATATTTACTTATTATTTTTGTCTATACAGTAAATGGATTCCTAAACTCTAGTGAAAATTATCTTGAAACCAAAATTTTATCCTATTACCTTCATTTCTAATGAATTGATGGTCTCTTCACCCATCACATATTTATGATTTTGTGGTCATTAAATTTCTCCCCACTAAGTTTTTTATCACTCTCAATCAATATTTGGGAGTTATATTTCTCTCACATGTCCATATTTTCACTTCTAACAAATGTTTTACTATGTGGAAACCTAATTATGTGTTATTTCATATGACCTTCATATTTATTTTTCCACTTTTTAAGAGGATGTTTTATTACTCCTTTTTACGATGTGGGATTTCAAGAAATGTATTTTCAAATTCAAAAAATTTGATTATAAATATCAAGTTCAAGTTAAGATTATGTAATTCACTAAAGTGGTAGAATGAAATATCCTATGTTTCTAAAAGAGATATTATGTTCAATATCGTACAAGATACGCAACACTGATCTTAAACGCACTGCAAAATAATATTATTTAAATATGAATTTCATAAACTATATGTTAAATTAGTGGGTATTATTAGGATTAACTAATTAATAAAATATATATAAATTTTATAATCAATAAAAAATTAATGATTACTTATTCAAAAATAAGCACTCAATTTTTATTAAATTCATACTATGTTTTAAAAAAACATTTTCTTCAAAAATGATTTTTTTTCTTTTGTGATAATGTATTATAATTATTTTCTAGAAATTTCATAAAATTAACTTCATTTTTGAAATAATCATATCAAAATTATCTTAAGGTTAAATTTTGAGAACTTTTTGAAATGTTTGCTTTTTCAGTGAATAATGAAAAATACTAATTTTTATTGAAAATTATATTTCTTTTATATTATTTAAAAATTTTAATTCTATTTTAGACTAGATTTAAAATTTAATTAGTTAATTTTTATTTAAAATAATAAAATTATTATTTTCAAAATGAATATTATACATTAATTTAGTATAAAAATATTTTATACTTAAAATAGAATTTTTCTAAAAAAATTATTTTTTGTTTCATTTTACTGGTTTAATTTTAAATTAAATTATTCTAATTATGTATTATAAATTTTAAAAACAGATTTAATATTTGAAATTATGTGGTTTAAATTTAGTAAATAGTTCCCTTTTATTTTGTTCAATATGAATAGTAACCTCAGTACATTATGTTACCATGGTAAAGGGTAAATCAAGTAATTAAAGTTAAAAATAAAATGAAAAGGGCTATAAAATGACCCAAAAACTTGAATAAATTTTATTAGATGATTCCATTTTATTCAAAATCATCCAATATTTATTTATATGGAATTTTTCCCATTTGGATGTGATTATAACCTTTATAATATTTTATGTAAGGAAAAGTCAAAATTGTCACACTCTTTTTTTAATAACTATAATATTTTTAACATGGGAATAACTAGAGGATATGTTTGGATATAAATATTATTTTTAAATATAAATGATTTATATTCTTCATGGTAATTTATTTTTAGTTTTTATCAAAGAAACAATTTTCTTAAATGCTTACACAACATTGATGTAGTAATTATTTAATTAATGAAAAAATAAAATAAATGATATTAAAAATGACCAAAGTAGTATAATTTGAAGTAATTAAGGTGAAACATGAATTTTATAGGTAAAAATAAAATTTTATGGGTGTATTAAAATATTTTATTTGAATTTAATTTTTTTTCTTGATGCTATTAAAGTAAAAGTAAATGAATTTTTCTAAAATTGATATTATTGGTATTTTATGGAAATAATATTTTATAAAATGATATAAAATTCATAAGAAACAATTATTTGGAGAAGTTATTAGTGTATAGTTTAATTTATCAACCATTATTTATTTATGGGATGTTTTCCCATTTATAGTAACCATTATAACCCTCAAAGAGTAAGAGAACATGTTGTCATGGTAAGTGTGAAAATGGTTAATGGGGGTTAAAACAAAAAGATAAGGGAAAAAATGTGATCTGAACATTTAGAAAATTTATTGGATGAGTGAATTTTGACTCATAATAATATTTTCTTTGAATCATGTAGATTTGGATCCATTTTGACATCCCAATTAATTAAAATTAATTTAATATTTTAATTAATTCCAAAATTTTCCATCCCCTCTCTTGTAAAATGGACCTTCTTATTCTCATTTCTTAAAACTTCAAATGCATTTTGGTTTAGAAAATATCTATCCAAATACATTATTAAAATACCTCCCCACATTCCAGAGGCCTTATTTTTTCATAATACCAATATCAATGGTCTTGAGGTGTTAAACAAAGGATATTTTACAATGAAGAGGTAAAGTTTTTAACTGCATGTTCTAGTTTTATTTATTCTTACACCTGCTTAAAATATTATTAAATAATTATAAAATAATAAAAATAGCATCCTATATATACTAAGATTTTTTTATATTAATATCATAACCTTTATTCATCTCATCTTCCATCAAATGGGAAATGAAACCATTGTTCATGTGCACAGCAGACTACCGCCTCACGGACCAATGTAATTCATTTTCTATCACTATCTCTCACAGATGGATTATAATGATGGAATTAAACATTATATATTATATTAATGACATATTTATCATTTTTAAAAGATAATATATCTTTTAAATTCTCATCTTTACATTCACTAAAAAATTATAATGTTCTTTGTGCGTACGTATGGACTTCCACCTCTATAAAGCGACGAGATTCGTTTTTCATCACCACATCACATAAATTATGTATATAAGTATATTTAAATAATTAATATTATATTTATGATAATATGATTGTTTTTTAAACATAATATAATACCTACCTTATTTCCATAATGATTTTTTTAAAATGGAAATAATGCTCATGCGTGGATACAACCTACCCTCTCTATTATTGTAACATAGTTTATTTTTTAAAACCATATTTTATTGTTGAATTTAAAGTTATAATTGATGTATAGAAATTATAATTATTTCATCATTATTATTCTAGAGAGGATGGAATAATTACCACTTTGACCGTAGTTATCCTACTGAAGTCATTTCAGACTTATGAACCAGATATCATCAAAACATCTCATATAAACTTAAAGGATTAAGTAATTGTTTATAATATGGTAATTAGTGAAATGAAAGGAATAATAAAATTTATTTTTAATATTAATTTATTTATGTATTTATATGGACATAAAATAATTATAAATGAAATTTTATATCTCTTTTTACTTTCATTTAAAGTTTTTCAAAAGGAGTCCTTTTAGGGAATTCGATAACTTTCTTTATAAAAAGATAAAAAGAATGTTCTATTTTAACATATATGGTGACAAAAAAAATTCCCACTATTATAACCATTATTTATTTTTTTATTCCTTTATAATATTCCATGTTTTCTTCAAAGAGAAAACCATATTTCCCTTTATTCTAGGAATTTTTTTTTGAAAA
The DNA here is from genome assembly GCA_963277665.1 of Viscum album. Lineage (NCBI taxonomy): Eukaryota > Viridiplantae > Streptophyta > Magnoliopsida > Santalales > Viscaceae > Viscum > Viscum album. The sequence goes on from OY728151.1 coordinate 1,835,148,953, forward strand.
TTGTGTTTTAAAGAAAAGGGATATTTCAAAATATGAAAATGATTTATTATGGGTGAAAAGAATGTTTTTTTGATGAAAACTTTTACTTGATTTTATTATGTTATGTATATTCGGAATTTCTTATAATTATGGGTGGTTGTATTATAAAATAAGGTTAGGATATCTCATTATATTTCTCCATTGCATTGGGTAAAGGGAAGGAGATAACCGATAATGTTTCTCCTAAGAGATTATGAGAATATATTATGATAGTTATTTCAAGTGTAATAATTTTGGTTATTTCATGTTTAATTGTGATGTTTACTCCATGTATAATTGTGATTGTTATTCCATGTGTAACTGTGAGGGTTACACCATAAGTAATAGTGATATGAAAATGATACCTCAAGTTACCTACATGATTTATTTATGCTTTCTATGGGTTTTTATGGAAATTTATGATTTCACAAGGTAAAGGAAAGTATATTTTACTTCATAAGGTTGAAATTAATGACTTTTTTAAAATGTTATTATTAGTTTTCATGATTTCAAAGAAACATTTTTGAGTTGTATTTTTCCTTTAATATTTATTATGAAATGTTTAATTAAAATATTTGGGTAGAGGAGTTAATTTCTTATGTAAGAAAATGTTTATTTTGATCTCAATGTTTATTATGAAAAATTTGAATTTCTATATGTATTCATGGAATAATAATTTATTTATTTATTTTTATGCACCTTGATGATAATTTTGTGCTCATCCCATATTTTAACTTTTTTTCTATGGGGTTTAAGGATGAGTAGGGACAAGGATGAGGTCAAGATGAAAATCGTGCATATTTTTCATGAAAATGAATTGTGTTCCATTTAAAAATATTTTTTTATGGTAAAATTGAATACATAGTATAAGTTTCCACTTATAATGTATAGGTTTATTCTGTATTAGTTATGACCTAATTATCTAAAACTCTAAAACTAATAGATCTTTGGGAATGAATAAAATTGAATTCTAGTTTAAAGTCACTAGAATTAGTATTGTTTATGGTCAGGTCCTTAAAGTGTGATCCTTGTAGTTATCAAAGACCATCTATGAGGAATCTTTGAAAGTTTGAGTATCTTATATTTTTGGAGGTGATGTATGGTTTTGGGCATAACAATTGGAATAGACAGAAGGTTAGGTACTCCCCTAATGACATTCTGATCAAACGATGTTGATTCCACATATTTTTCATGGATTTTGGTACTCCCCTCACATACTTGGGGTGTGGGTCATCCAATTTCATTCATGGGATTGATACTCCCCTGGTCCCAAAAATTTATGGGTCTCCCGCACAATATACTGAGTCAAGAACTCCTCCACTAATGGGGCATGAGTCCTCTCTCTATGGAGTTAAGTACTCCCTCATCCAGTATGCTCTACTTGATGAGGCATGTGTCCTCCACCAGGGTTAATTAATCCTTCAACCAAAACTTATACCTTGGTGAGGCATAGGTCTCCCACTATGGATTTTTGTGAGGTAGCATGGTTTTTTGATTGTTTGGGTAGTTACAAAATATAGGTTTCGATACTCCCTTGACTGACATGCATATCTCAACAAGGCACAGGTCCCCTGTTATGGTATCATGTGGCAATGTGTAAGATATATAGGCTGATTAGTTTAGACACTTCAATCCATATTACACATGAGGCAGTCCATTTTGGATTAGATATGTGACTTATATCTAGGATCTTAAAATTGTGATTTGTGTGTCTTTAAGTATTCTGAGTTTCTCTAGTTTCTTAAGAGATGTGATTCCTTTGTGGAGTTGAGCTATGAATACTGAGACCCTTCTATCACCAAAAATCCTTTTAACTAAAAATCATATCTCGAAAATTTGGTTTAAATCCTATTTCCATTAATCTTAGGTTTAAGTTTATGTATTATTTTCTTTCTCTTTGTATTTTTAGGTTATCAAACTAAGTATGTTTAAACACACCCATGCACAAGCTTCATGCTTATACATGTTTTGTATGTGATAACAATGAGAGTTTTGGAAGTGACCTTGGTGTATATAGATCTAGTGGTGTTTAAAATGATGGTATGTAGTAGTGTATGGCAGTTCATGGAGAGGATGGTTGTTGAAGGTGGTTGATCCCTAAGATCCTTCAACAAGGACGTGTCTTCCCTTATCTGGTTTATACTTTACCGAGTGATTTATTTTGCATATGTATTCCCCTTGGGTGGTTAATCATGTGGTGTTGTTCCAGTTGACTTCTTTATCATACATTGTATATAATTCTATCATTTATATATATTTCCAAGGTTGATGTTTTTTTAATTTTTTATATGTATATTTTTTTCAAGTTATTTTAGGCTAAGCTATCCCATTTGTGGTGAGCTTTATTAGTGCTAGTCACTGACCTCTAGCCTATTGGAGTTAGGATTGGACTGACACACTCATCTTACCACTAGCCGTGGTGGGGTCTTGGTGGATCAAGTCATGTTAAAGAAGAAAATGGTTCTTACCTTTGGTCAATTCTGGTGGCCCCAAAACTTCTTCACTAGATAAAGGAGGCCCAAATTGGAGATATTTTTTATAAAATATTGCATGAATAGATATACTCAGGTGATGCACCTGAAGGATTCTCTAAAGGTGGAAATCATTTCATTCTCTTCCAAGATCTGACCATAGTTTTAGACAAGGTGTGTGAATAGGTTTTGGGTAAATTATTAACCTATCCATTTTTGGTACATCCACGTGTGAAGAAGATGTACCAGGATATCAAATGTTAGTTTTGCTGTCTGATCATAAATAAGAGTGTGGTTGACTTTATTTTAGGGTGTCTCACCTACTAGAAGGATGAGTACCGGGTTCTCACACATTTGAGCTAACCTCTTTAAGTTCTTGATTGGATGTGGGTTAGTTTAGAGATAGATTTCATGACTAGAATTCCTTGGTCCATAAAGGGATATAACACTTACCTATTTATATTTGATCAGATAACAAAGTTATCTCATTTATTTACTATTCAGGAACAAAATTCAATGGAGAGCTTGGGACACCAATACATAGATGACCTTATATGGTTTCACAGGGTACCCTCGATGATTATATCCGATCGTAATACTCAATTTATATCTTTAATGTCTCAGAAATTCTATGTAATTTTTTTTAATTATATGGAATTATTATGAGACCACATGTTTTGATGGAATGTGATTCCGAGGCCTGGTGAGCTCAGAATGGAATTTTGAACTTTTTTTAAATACGCTTAAGTAAACGTGTGAGCAGGTTTTTATATATTTTGAACTGGAACTCAAATCGAAAATACGAGGGTACCGTTGAATTCAAAATGCCTTGATTCTCCTAGAAAGGACTTAACTTCAGCTGCCAAGGGCCGAACAGAAAAGTTAATTTTTCAGACATTTCAAAAAATAAAAAAATAACTTTAAAAAAGTTATTTTATTTTCTTTTCTCATTCGTTGAGAAGTGGATGGTGACACTACAGTGTAGAGAAGAGACACATTAATGAGGATCATTAATGGATCATTAACTCATAATTTAAGGAGGCTTTAATGATGCATAACAGCGATGTTGTTTCATAAATGAAACAGTGTAATAATGTGATGTCGCAGCGTAACCGAAATGCTACGACGTGTTTTCCTTTTATTTTGGTTGATGTGTTGGTGGAATGAGGAATTAAACTACAAGGATACTTTGATGAACCTTCAATGAACTTCCTCTCCAATGAAGAATGACAAACGCCGATGAACATTAAACATTTTCAATGCACCTCAAAGAATGGAGCCGAAAGCGACGAATAACGTCAACGTCTTTAAACCTTGAGGATGTAATGTTGCAGAAACAAACGTCAAAGAGGTAGGAGTTGCTTTATTTTTAATTTCTTCCCCATTATTTTCTAGAAACAACAATTAAGGATCAACCCATGAATAGGTTGATCCATGAATCGTGTGTTTATGCGGGAGGGTAACTTTATTTGGGGGATTCTCTATCTGGGATTAGTTTATCTTTTTCTATGATTGATGATCCGTTTGAGGTGTTGGGACCATCTAGATGAGGTGGATCTTTTTTATGCCCTGAGGAGGATTTTATGGAAGTTTAGATGTGACAAATGGCTTGAGGAGTGGTTCTCCTAGGCGTGCTACATACGAAACCCCGTGGTTGGATGAGACCTAAAGACTGTTGAATTTTGACTCTGTGAGACTCGACTATGGCTCAGTGGGAAGCACTTATGTGTGACTTTGTAGGCCCATAGTGGGAAGCACTTCTGTGTGACTTTTTAGGCCCATGGTACGCGACGAGGAGGAGTACCTCAGTTGGCCAAGATTAGTGGGAATCACTTTTGTGTGACTTTACAGGCCCATGGTACATGATGAGGAGGTGTACCTAAGAATTAAAAGATTAGTGAGAACCACTTCTGTGTGAATTGGAAGGCCCACTGTACTCAATAGAGGAGGAGTTATTTGGCATATGAGGTGTTGGATGATGTGACTGATGATTCTTCTATCACTATCCTAAATTTATACCTATTGTGAGTTATCTTATGCTTTGTGCTTTACTTTAAGGATTGATGTGTGGTATTTCCTTTTTTTGGGGTCCCTACTGAGTATTTTTTTACTGACCCCTATATGGGATTTTCCCGCATGTGTTGTTTCTGGTGTAGATGAACAACGTTTCGACAAAGACTTTGGTGGACCAGGACCCAGAGGTTCTCAGGGAGATGGGACCGACATATGCTATAAAGGTGGACTTGGTGGCCTTGGACCAGAAGGGGCCTAGTAGGATCGGGTGTATAGGACATCCTAATTCAGCTTCCAGTAGCTATGCTACTCTCACAATTAGGTGGTATTTTCTATAAATGGCCATCAAATTTTCCTTTTTGTACTTTTCTATTTTTAGTTCTTTTGTTGGGTTTTTATTCTGGACCACTTATATTAGTTGTACTTGTACTCAACTTTGTTTTAGTGATACTTGTTTCCTTTTTAGTGTGTGGGACTTGGTTGGGCGTGTGTGTGCATATAAGTACTCAGGAAAGTGCCTCTCACTTTCAAGTTGATACCTTTAGCACTAGTCTCTAGCCCCTAGACTTTAGGAGACGGGATTGGGGTAGTCACAACACAGGCCCTGAGGGATGGGTCGTTACAAAGTGGTATCAGAGGGTGGTTTGTCCTACCACAAAGACCGGGAGTCTGTTGTTTTGTTTTGGGGCAACAATGTTAAGTGTTTCAAGTCCAAATTCCAGATTTGGGGAGTCCAGTGTTGGTGCGGTGGCCAACGTATCCATACACCAGGACCTTGAATTATTACTTTTGGATCTATACATGAAAACATTGGTTGCATAAGTGTATCCTTATGTTATTTTGAATAAAATTAATATTTCCAATTATAGCCTTCTAATCGTGGTACTTATTGATATATCTCAGTATTCCTCTACATTAATGACCAGCTAGGATCCTGATACGTGGTCATGAGGATAGCCCACCTAGCAATGAGGCATCCGTTCAGGGAATAGTTCTAGAGATGGCCCCACTGGGTGGTACATTAGTGTTACCACCACTCGATGGTCGGCATCTACTGCCGGCATTTCTAGCAGAGGACCTACGCAAACTCAATTCCCTGCATGAGTTTTAGAGATAGAGGCCTCCCAAGTTTTAGGGAGAGACAGATCCTCAGGTTTCTGAGGACTGGCTGGAGGTTGTGACACAAGTCTTCCACTTAGTTAGGACACTGCATGACTAGATGGCGATCTTACCAGTGAGCCTTCTGTGGGGCTTGGTAGGTATATGGTGGATCTTGACCACCTAGATGCATGATGAGGTGACCCACAACTGGGAATATTTAGAGCAGCTTTTCTGAGAGGAGTTTTTCCCTGCGACTGTGCACTCTATGTGCATTCAGGAGCTGCTTCACCTACAGCAGGGTAGTATGATAGTGGTAGAGTACTCAACAAGGTTTGTAGAGCTATCTTACTACTCAAATGATATGGTAAGAAACCCTTTATTTAGGTCTCAATCCTTTTAGAAAGGACTTAAGTAGGAGATCAGGGCGTCGATGTTGTCTCTCAGTATCCCTACTCAGGCTGGGGTGCTGGAATGATCCTTTCTGGTAGAGAACTTCTTGGCAGATCAGGTGCCCACAACTAGAGATACCAGCAGACCCCAGGTGGCAGAGTCTTCAGCAGGTATCAGATAGTATACGTGAGGGACCAAGTGGTCCAGGTCTTTCAGAGGATGACCCTAGGACTCAGGGTCGGAAGTGCAGGGCTCCCAGACCAGAGGGAGTTAGTCGGGAACCAGTATTTTTTCTCATGTGGTGGGAAAGGACACATTCCACGTGACTGCCTGACCCACTATACAGATGAAGAAAAGATGGTTCAGGGGATACCAAGGCAGAGATAGTAGTTCAAGTGAGGAGGCCCACAGGGTGGGGGATGTGGCAGGGGAGTAGGTTGAGCAGTAGGCGGTGGGTGATGGTTTGATGTGTTACCGCCACCACCCCTAAGTGGTTAACCCCAACCTTAGGGAGCTAGCAGACATGGGAGAGAACAACTTCAGGAAGAAGAGGCTTATAAACACAGTGCTCCAGAGATGATAAGAGGTACGATATGTGTCTTCTCCATCCTAGTTGCAGTTCTTATAGACATAGGTTCTAGTCACTCCTTCCTTTCCACGACTCTCGTTCAAAGCTCAGAGATTCTAGTGGAGCCATTGGCTCTATCCTTATGACTATAGACTCCTACAGGAGGGGATTCGATGATTACACACTGGTGTCGGCAGTGTTATATTAATCTAAGAGGCGAGAACTTCAGCTGGGATCTCCTAGTAGCGGCTTCGAGGCCTTACGACGTCATATTGGGTATAAACTAGTTATCCATAGTCCATGCTCAGATCGATTGTTTTAGGCATACAGGGCGGTGTGTCTAGGGATATGGGACCAGGTTTTCCTTCACCGGTGATAAGGAAACCCTTACAACACATGATGGACTTTCTCAGAGGAGGGTGCAGCTGATCACTCACCAGTTGGCTAGCCTCACCCTCGGTACAGTGGATGAGAGAATTCCAAGCTTTCCTGTAGTGGTGGATGAGTACGAGGATGTTTTTCCTAAAGATATTCCAGGACTACCTCCTAATATGGAGGTAGACTTTTACATCGACCTATACCCCGGGATGACACTGATATCCACACTGGCATATCGGATGGCTCCTGCGGAGCTTTGTGAGCTGAGGGTACAACTGGAGTACATGCAGGAGAAGGGGTTCGTAAGGCCCGTCATTTCATCATGGGTAGCCCCGGTTCTTTTTTCCAAGAATGCATATGGGAGTTTGAGGTTGTGCGTGGACTTCCAGTGCCTGAACTAGGTGACTATGAAGAATCAGTATCCACTGCCGAGAATCGATGATCTCTTCGACCAGCTAAAGGTGGAGAATTGGTTCTCAAAGAAAGACCTTAGATTAGGTTATCACCAGCTTAGAGTAGGGGATGAGGATGTACCGAAGAAAGCCTTCAAGTGCCAGTATGGCCACTATGAGTTCCTGGTGATGCCTTTTGGCATGACCAACTCCCCATTAGTGTTCATGGGACTCATAAATAGGATCTTCCAGCCTTACCTTGACCGGTTAGTTGTGGTCTTCATTGATGACATCTTGGTGTACTCGGCATCAAAGGAGGAGCATGCTACACACCTTCGGATATTCCTGGATACACTCTGAGAGAAATATCTTTATGGAAATCTCTAAAAGTGTTAGTTTTGGATTCGAGAAGTCGACTTTCTGGGACACATCATATCAGAGGCTGGAGTTGCAGTGGATCCATAGAATATAGAGGTGGTGCTTTCTTGGAAGCTTCCCAGGAGAGTGACTGAGGTGCAGAGATTCTTGGGGTTGCTTGGTTACTATTGGAGGTTCGTGGCTGACTTTTCCAGAGTAGCAGCACCCTTATTAGCTTTGACACCGAAGGGACAACCCTTCATGTGGATGGAGAAATTTCAGCAGAGTTTCCAGGAGCTAAGGCGAAGACTGACTAGTGCCCACATCTTGAGATTACCAGAGGAGGGCGTTGGGTATGTATTTTACAACGATGCATCAGGGACCAAACTGGGTTGTGTCCTGATGCAGGAGTAATAAGTGATCATCTACAGCTCACGACAGTTGAGACAACATGAGTATCAATACACTACCCACAAACACTACAAAAAATAGTACATTAGAGGTGGTTATTTAGAGGGGGTTATGAACAACCCCCTATAATCATCGAATTTGGAGGGGATATAAACCCTCTATAAACTCATTTTCTATAAAAATTATAGATGGATTATGTACAACTGTCGCTAATCATCAAATTTAGAGGGGGTTATGGAGCCCCTTAATTTCTTAAATTAGATGAGGTTTTTAACCCCCTCTAAATTTTTTAGCATTATTTTTTTATTATCTAGTCGGATTTTAGAGGGATTTAAAAAACACCTCCAATATCTTAAATTAGAGGGGGTTAAAAACCCCCTCTAATGTCTTAAATAAAAGGGGGTTCAAAACCCCCTCTCATTTCTAAAATTAGAGGGGGTTCAAAACCCCCTATAATGTCATTAATTTAGAAGGGGTTCAAAACCCCCCTCTAATGTATTTAATTTAAAGGGGGTTCAAAACCCCCTATAATATCTTAAATTAGAGGGGGTTGAAAACCCCCTCTAATGTCTTAAATCAGAGGGGGTTCAAAACCCCTTCTAATGTCGTTAATTTAGAAGTGGTTCAAAACCCCCCTCTGATGTCTTTAATTTAGAGGGGGTTCAAAACCCCCTCTAATTTAAAAGATTAAGGGGGTTGTGAACCCCCAATGTTTAAAAAAAGAAACTTAAATAATATATATATATATATATAATTAAAACACAATATATAAATTTATTTAAATACATTATATGAACATATTATATAAAATATTTATATGACTGTATTTAATTTTATTTATATGTATCCATAAATATAATTGTATAATATTATGTAAATTAATATATATATATATATATATTTTTAGAAATTGTGTTTTATATAATATTAATTATTTATAATATAAAATCATAAAAATATTATATAAATATAATTTATCTAAAAAATATATCATATAAAAACCCAATCTTGTAGTTTTTATAAATTATATTATAATAATAATAAATATATTCATATAAAATCGGTTTATACCTTTATATTATATATAATTAATATTATATTAAATAGAATTTAAACAAATAAATTTATATTAATGTATATTTATTAAAATAATAATATATATTAATGTACATAATAATAAATATATGTATTGAAATACATTATATAAATATTTTTATAAATTTTATTTCATATAATATTAATTGAATATATTATAAAATTGTATTTCATATAATATTAAGTATATTTTTCTATAAATTGTATTTCATATAATATTGATTATATATAATATACATATTAATTATATATAATATAAAATTGTATTTCATATAATATTGATTATATATAATATACAAATTAAATATATATAATATAATATTAATTATATATAACATAATATTAATTATATATAATATTAATATTTGTATAAATTGTATTTCAAATAATAATAATAATATATTAATTTTATATAATATTATACAATTTATACAAATAAATATCTTTATTAATATATATAATAATAAATATATGTATTGAAAGACATTATATAAATATATTTTTAAAGACCTTATATAAATATATTAGGTAAATACATATATATATATATATATTATTTAAATAAATATATATATATATAATATAAGATAAATATGTATTTAATTATATAAATAATTTACATAAATATTTAATAAAAATGTATTTAATATAATATATATTTGATATAAATCATAAAATAAATATATAGAATTTATAAAACCAACATATAATTTTTATAGATTAAAAAATAGATGTAATAAGAATAATAATAATAATTGATAATATTATATCTATCACACACACACACAAGTCAATATATACATATATAGTTGTGTAATATATTTAGGTGATATATAAATATATAATATAGAATATATATAATTGCATATACAAATAAATATAGTAAATAATATATATATTATTATTTAAATGTATGTAAATATATTATGCTAATGATATTTATTATAATAAACAGTCAAATATATATAAATATAATAATGTGTAATTCATATATCAAAAAAGAGTTTGCCTTAGTGGTTCGCTGGTGTAGATTCGTAGGTATGCCTTTCGAGCAGCGCAGGTTTGAATCCCTAGTGCTTCTCTTTTTCAGTGGGCGTGGGAATTAGAGGTTGTGGCTGCGGAGAAGTGGGAACTGGATGCGCACTGGGGGCGGGGAGGCGGGAACCGGAGGGGTTGTGGCTTCAAGTGGGAATGGGAGGGAGTGAGGCGGAGGCGATGGGGGCTTCAGGTGGGAACGGGAGGGAAGGAACCGGAGGTGCTGGGGGCTTGGTGTGGGAACGGGAAGGGGATGAAACTGAGGTAGGGCTTAGGAAAAATGGGAGGGAGAGTGGCAGAAGTGTTGGGGATTGGGGTTAGAACGGGAAGGGGAGGAAACCAAGGGTCAGTCATAAAAAAATTGAAAATCTTTATGGGCGGTTGTGAAAACCGCCCCTAAAGTAATCCCCTTATTAGGGGGAGTTAAACAGCCCCTAAAGCCTTCCAACTAGTGTAAGTTCTAGAAAATAGTGAATTTATGTCAACATTAGAGGGGGTTTAAACCCCCTCTAATGTAACCACCGATAAAGACATCATGACTTTATCAGCGCTTACTCAAAATCACATTTAAAGTAAGTAGGCAGCCACATTAGCGGTGGTTCCTCACAACCACCGCTAATGTATTTAGAAGGGGTTATAACCCCTTATAAATTCAAAAATAGCCCCTTCTAATGTGTCCATTTTTTGTAGTGGAACTAGAGTTAGCATTAGTGGCCTTTTCCTTGAAGATGTGGGGGCACTACTTGATGGGTGAATGATTTACAGTTTACTCCGACCACAAGAGTCTTAGGTATATCTTCTCCCATAAGGACCAGAACCTGAGACAACGGTGATGGATAGAGTTCCTCCAGTATAATGACTTTGAGATAGTCTATACTCTTGGAAAGGGGAATGTGGTGGCAGTCACGCTCAGCAGGAGGACTGGTTTATAGTTGCTGAGTGAGGTGACATAGTAGTTGTCCACGATGGAGATATCCTTTGTGGATGATGGTGGAGATGCTTACCTCTAGTCGATGATTGTTACTCCTCCACTCTTATAGTGAGTTAGGGAGACGCAGCTGGTGGATATTGATTGCGAGGCCTAACATGCTCAGTTATCCTTTGGACGAGCTGTTGATGGATTCTCGATAGGTGGGGATCACGCCATCCTTTTCAGAGGGCACACCGTAGTTCCAGTGACATTGTGGGAGGAGGTGTTGAGGGAGTTCCATACATCCCCTTTAGCACTACATCCTGGAGTGGCAAAGATGTACTAGGACCTCCAACCTCAGTACTAGTGGCTAGGGATAAAGAAATTAGTGGCCGATTTTGTTTCATGATGCCTCACTTGTCAGCAAGTGAAGGTCAAACATCATGTTCTAATAGGCTTGGCCCAGCCACTCGAGGTACCAGAATGGAAATGGGATGGTATCTTGATGCAATTATTGATGGGGTTACCATGCACATACAGGGGCCATGACTTTATCTGGGTGATCATTGAATGACTCACCAAGTCGTCTCACTTCCTACCCATCTAGGAGTAGGGACCGATAGAAGGCTTGGGGAGCCTCTACGTCTAGGATATAGTTCGGATTCATGGGGTTCCTTCAACAATCGTCTCATATTATGACACTTTCTTTACATCTCGGCTGTGTAGGGGATTATAGGAGGCATTCAGGACACATCTTCACTTGATCACAACTTTTCATCCCCAGACAAATGGTCAGAAAAAGCATACCATACAAACCATGGAGGACATGCTACGTGCTTGTGTCACAGATTTTGGTCACAATTTGGAGGACCACCTTCCACTGGTGGAGTTTTCATACAACAACAGCTATCACTCCACCATTGGCATGGCACCATTTGCAGCCTTGTACAGGAAGCCTTGCACATCACCTATATGCTAGACAGACCCAGGGGAGTTGGCACTCATGGGTCTGAAGTTGGTACAAGCTACCATCGAGAAGGATCAAATTATCGAGGAGCAGATAAGGACTTTACAGAGCAGGAATAAGTCTTATACCGATAGGAGATAGAGACCCTTGGATTTTGAGAAGGGTGGTCATGTATTTATTCGGGTCTCACCCCGATGAGGATTGTAGAGATTTGGTCGGGGCGGCAAGCTATCTCTGAGGTGCATCAAACCTTTTCAGATCTTGAGCACAGTTGGCGAGGTGGCATACCACCTAGCTCTTCCCCTACAGATGCACCGGGTGCATGATGTTTTCCCTGTTTCACAGCTGAAGAGGTAGGTGCATGATCCATTGTATGTCATCGACTGGGGTGAGATGGACATTGACGATGGGGATAAACTTTCGAAGTTCCCAATGGAGATAGAGGATCGATAGGAGTGGGTTATACGTGGTTGTTCAATTCCTCTGGTGCGAGTTTGGTGGCATCATGAGAATCTCCAAGAGAGCACATGGGAGCGGGAGTCTCATATTCATGCTCAGTACCACCATCTATTTGATTAGTTTTTTTTTGGGTTTGTGGATGTAAATCCCTAAGGTGGGGAGAATGTAATGTCTTGGAAATTCCATGTAATTTTTTTTAATTATATGGAATTATTATGAGACCACACGCTTTGAAGACTCATGATTTTGAGGCCCAGTGAGCCCAAAACAGAATTTTGAACTTTTTTAATTACGCTTAAGTAAATGTGTGAATGGGTTTTCCTAACTTTTCAACTTGTGCTCAGATCAAATATTTGAGGTCACCGTTGAATTCAGAATGTCTATATTTTCCTAGAAAGGGCTTAACTTCATTCGGCAAGGGCCGAACAGAAAATTTAATGTTCGGACTTTTTGAAAAATAATAAAATAACATTAATAAAGTTATTTTCTTTTCTTTTCTCTTCTATTGAGCAGTGGACAGTGATTCTGCAGTGCAGTGATGAGGTTCATTGATAAGTCTCATTAATGGCTTGTTAACTCGCAGTGTAATGATTCTTTAATGATGTATAATAGCGATGATATTTCATAAATGAAACAGTGTAATGACGTGACATCACAGCGTAACAGAAATGTTGTGATGTGTTTTTCGTTTATTTTGGTTGACGTGTTGGTGGATAGAGGAATTAAACTATGAGGATTCTCTAAAAAAACCTCTAACAAACTTCCCCTCCAACGAATAATGAAAAATGCGGATAAACATCAAACATATTTGACACACCTCGAAGAATGGAGCCGAAAGTGACGAACGACGTCGACGTCTTCAAACCTCAGGGACATAACACTATGGAAACAAACATCAAAGAGTTGGATGTTGTTTTATTCTTAATTTCTTCCCTGTTCTTTTCTAGAAATGATGAACACTGATTAACCCACGATCAGGTTGATCTGAGAATCATGCATTTATGCAGGAGGGTAACTTTATTTAGGGATTCTATATATGGGATTAGTTTATCTTTTTCTATGACTTAACATCTCCCCTGAGCCTCCCTGGTTTTAAAACTTCTAATGCAGAGGATGTGGGCCGACACGAACAAAGGCTCATACCCCTCTGTATGTGAACTTCTTATGAATGGATTGTCCAAAATAGCAGCAAAGAATGTCTGAGACCATCACGGTGATAGCGAGGACCCAATAGGCCTATAGGCAAATACGGATAAAGAAACATACCACCAAATCAACTCCGGTGGCCCACAGAAGGTGCCGCCTGCGTGGAACCACCGGTGTGGTGACGCTAGTGATTGGCAACGGTGGTCGGCCCATGCCAGCCATGTGGAGGGGGTGGCACCAACCAGTGTCACGGTAGATGAGGCGGTCAGCTGGCCATGGAAGTCACGGGGGGACGCAGCACCAAGAGGGTGCCGCATGGAGGGATGGCCTGCATCCAGGCCGTCCAGGAGGCTTAGTGAGTCGCGGCCACCTAATTGCAGAAGGAGGGCTTCGGGCGTCTGTGGAGCCAGCAGAGTATGGACACGGTAGCCGACTGCGTCCCAGCTAGGCGGCGCACACTGTCCCGCACCATGTGGTCCGGGATTTGGGCTAGTGGGTCGCGCCCCCATCCAACGGGTCAGGCAACCCAGCATGTTGGACCCTCAGCCAAACTGGGTCAGGTCCAACGAGGCCCATTGGGCCTGACCCACTATCCAGACTATACTGAAACAACCCACACCCAAACTGGGTCAGTTTGATTCTGTCTAATTAAACTATGGTATGTGGGACCCCCGGGTCGGGTTGGTTGGTTCGGACTGGACCGAGATGCAACATGCCCCTATTTACTAAAATGTTGTTAACTTGAAAACCAAGCGTCCTATTGATGAGCTATTTACATAGTTGGGACTATCTTGATGAGGCAGATATTTTGACATGTTGTGAGGAGGCTTTCAAGGATGTTCATATGTGACGAATGGCTTGAGGGGGTGGTTTTCCCAGGCGTGCTACATACGGAACACTGCGGTTGGTTGAGACCTGAACACTAGTGACTTTCGACTCTATAAGACTCAACTATGGCCTAGTGGGAAGCACTTATGTATAATTTTTTAGGCCAACAGTGGGAAGAGCTTCTGTGTGACTTTTTCAAGCCCACAGTACATGACGAGGAGGAGTACCTCAGTTGGCTAAGATTAGTGGGAAGCACTTCTATGTGACTTTGCTAACCCACGATACGCAATGATGAGGTGTACCAAAGCAGTCTAAGGTTAGTGGGAAGCACTTCTGTGTGACCTGGAAGGCCCACTATACTTGATAGAGGAGGATTTCCCCAGTAGCTGAAATGTTTGATGACGTGACTGATGATTCTTCTATCACTACCCTAAATGTATACATGGAGTGAGTTGTCTTGTGCTTCATACTTTACTTTGAGGATTTTTTGTGGTATTTTCTTTTCTTTTTTTTGGGTCTCCACTGAGTATTTTATTACTCAACACTACACGGGCTTCACCCACACGTGTTATGTCTGGTGCAGATGAACAAAATTTTGACAGAGACCTTGGTTGACCAAGACCCAGAGGTTCTCAGGGTGACGGGACTGAAGGATGCTATAACAATAGACTTGGTGGTCTAGGACCAGGTGGGGCCCTGTAGGATCGGGTGGATAGGATTTCTTAATTTGTCTTCCAGTAGCTACTCTACTCTCATGATCAGGTGGTATTTTCCATGGATGGACATCAGGGTTTCCTTTCTATACTTTTCTATTTTCAGTTCTTTTATTGGGTTTGTTTTCTGGCCCACTTATATTACTTATACTTGTACTCAACTTTGTTTTAGTGATACTTGTTTCATTTTTAGTGTGTGGGACTTAGTTGGGCATGTGTGTGCATACAAGTAATCCGTAAAATGCCTCTCACTTGCAGGTTGACGCCTTCGGTGCTAGTTGTCAGCCCCTGGCCTTTGGGAGGTGGGCTCGGGGTAGTCACGGTACGATCCCTGGGGGATGGGTCGTGATAATATCCCAGTTGTGGAATAGTTTTTTGGTGAATTTTCGGACCCAGTTATGTTTGAGTAATGCATTTAATCCTCTATAAATAAGGTCATACCAAGAGAACCATACAGGTTCTTGAGGATATATTATAGGCTTATATGCTAGATTTTAACTGGGGTTGGGAAGATCACCTACCATTAGTATATTTTTTATATAATAATATTTTTTACTCTCTGATTAATTGGACACCATTTAAGGAATTGTATAGTAGACCTTTTTGGTCACCCCTTTGTTGGAAAGAGATTGGCTGGTAATCACTCATGAAGCCCAAGTTTGTTTGGTCAATATTGGAGAAGGTATAGGTGATTCATTATCATATAAGGACAGATTGAATCCATTAGAAGTCCTATGGGGAAAAAAGATGAATACCTTTTCATTTTGAGGATGGTGAACTTATGATCTTCAAATTCACACATTGACATTGATTGTAGACATTTGGTTAGGGGAAAAAGTTATCCCTATGATATTTCAAGAATTTTTATATTATAAGTTGAGTAGGTGAGGTTTTTGATCAGCTAGAATTACCCCTAATGATAGACCAGGTGCACAATGTTTTCAATGTGTCATGGGTGATGCGATATGTGCATGATCCACTACACATTATACACTAGGGTGAGTTGGATGTTGTTTATGAAACAACCTATATATAGTACTGCATAGTTTTTAAGGGCCAATATGATAAGATTCTTCATGGGAAAGGGAATCTATTGGTGCATGTCCTATGGAAGCATGATAATTTTTAGGAAATATTATGGGAATGAAAGAATAAGAACATGCATAGTTCCCTTACCTATTTTCATTATTTGTGCTTTATGGGATGAAATTTTATGAAGTTGTGGGATATTTAGAAACTCATTATTTTTTAATAAATTAATTTGAATATTTTTTTGTTATATTTATAATGATAATCGCAAGGCAAGTTTGTTTTTTAAAGCATTGTTGATATTTAAAAATAAAGAATATATTAAATATATTATTTTTATTCACATTTGTGTGATCAATTAATATTTTCCAAATGGGGTTTCAAATGGAAATTTTAACACCATGGTTTTTTCAAAATGGTTTTTTTCCTTTGAGATTTATGATTTTCATATTTAAGTTTCAGGACTCGAACCAAGAATTATTGGGTTTTTAATTAAATTACTGATTATTAACACCCTTAACCTATAAATCATTTATGAATCTGAAGTTATATATCCTCTATATGGTTAGTCATCGATAACATGACCTTAGGTGAGATTTGGTTTCAGTAGTTCCCGATAAGGTAAGTAAGGCATCTTTAAGAGAGGGTGAATTGAAGTGTAAAAACAAAATTACAATGTTCACCCACTATATAGTGTAAGCTATTTAGAAGATATAATTTCTAAACAATTGGAGTATATCAAAGTATAAATAAGTGTAAATAATACTATTTAAAGTCAAACGCTATGATTAAGTAAAACAAGAAAAGCAATTGGAAATTAAACACTCAAAGTAAAAAAACATTAAGTATTGAGTAACAATTTAAATACACCTATAAAGGATATATTTACCAAAGAGTCCATATCAAGAGAACTCCTTACCTTTATCCTAAAGTTGTAGGAGTTTTGGTCACTAGAAACAAGTTTTAAAAGTTCTAAAACCAAGAACTTCATAGACAAAAACTCATTGGAAGGTACAAGTTCTGAACCATGAACTTATTTGACAAACCTTTGAAATTAAGAAGCTCTATACTTGAGAACCTCTTTGATCAACAAGATCAGCCTCAAGTCTTATCCCTATAATTAATTGAACTTCATGGTACAAAGGTAAAAATGTTAATATCTATGAAACCACATCGATTATAATGATCATAAATAATGATTACAAACGGAAAATTAATATCTTTTACAATGAATCCTTACACATGAAATCTATTAGTGAACACACTGAAAAAAAATACAATTGTAATCACACAAAGAAATGAGATGATGGATAGATTTATGATTAAATTAATTTAAGTCTATTATATTACTCAAAGATTGGTGTAACTTATAGATAATGTTGTAAAAAAGTTTCAATGGTATTGTTCGAGACCTTCAGGTTTGGTTGTGACAGCATTGGAATCATCATGGCTTCTTATAATGAATAAAATTCAATATATATTTTCAAAGTCTAGTATATCTTCCTAAAGTAACATAATTTAACTAGATCACATAATTTCACCATAACTTGGACAATCTGAAGTTATAATATGTGCATAGAACTTAAACAAATAACATCAAGTTAAATCAAATTCAGTATAATCTGAATTGTGATTTTCAAAAAAGAGGATATGAAAGTAGTCATTTGACCCAATAATCTCCCCAATTTTTACAATCATAAGACACACAAGAAAAAAGTTAATTTTGATTGAAATTTAAATAAGAAAAATCCCTGTAATTTCCCATGAAAATCCTTGTGAGTTTAATATCCCTAAAGACTAACCCCCCTATATAATGTATCACCACCTTAAACAAAGTAAAACACGAAAACTTACCATATATTTTCTCCCCCATTGTGTTTTTCAAAAAACTAACACAAAAGCAGACAATACAAAATTAATTTTAGAAAATAACAAAATATATGAAAGTTAAAATAAAAAAATAAAGTTGAAAACTTATTATAATATAGTTAATACTACTAGCTCTTTGGATATGTAGTGAATTCATAAGAGAACCCATTTATTCCCCTTAATATCTTTCAACAGTGTGTGAACATTCCTCCAAATGATCTTTATTTTTTATTTTCAATGAATTTTAAAGGGTAAAATTTCTTCTTCTCCTTAAATTCTCATAGTATCCCCTAGAATAAATCAATAAAATAAAAACTACCCTTCCTTTGGAATTATCAAAAAAAATTAAAGGGAAACTAGGGGGAATAAGTAATACAAAATAAATATAGATTCAAAGATTTCATTCATTAATATCAAATAAAACAATCAATAATATTTTTCTTCATTAAAAATTGAAACATTTAATAAACATAAAAGTTTTTAGAAACAATAGAAAGATAGAAAGAAATTTAAAATTTATTCTTTCTTTAGAGATTTGGAAATCACTTTTTCTAGCCCCTTCAGCCTCTTCTCCTGCTCTTTTGAAAATTTCTCCACTTCCTTTAACTCATTCTTCTGATCCTCTAAATAATGTTTATACTCTTTTAATTTACATTTTCTATTTATTGAAAGTAAGTTGGCTTGATCCAATTCATTCCTTATATTTACATTCTAGTCTAAAAGGTATCAAACATCAGCATCATTCACCTTCAGGTATTTTTCCATTCTCTTTAATTTTTAGACCTATTGTAGGCATTTATATTTAAAGTTGAAATAATCTTCCTTTAGATCCACTTGTTGATCAATGATTTGATTCTATGTCTGTGAAATTTGAAAGTTCATG
Organism: Viscum album; assembly: GCA_963277665.1. Lineage (NCBI taxonomy): Eukaryota > Viridiplantae > Streptophyta > Magnoliopsida > Santalales > Viscaceae > Viscum > Viscum album. The sequence goes on from OY728151.1 coordinate 1,835,167,986, forward strand.
TTTTGATCTTGCAAAAGACTCATCCTAGAGTTAATCTTAGGTAAGAAATATATAACATATGATAGTCTAACAAACTGTTCAAATGATATAACCATGAATTCTTAATTCTTTTCTAGCCTAGATTTTCAATATAGCTTTAATTTTAAGTTCCCTCTAAAATAGATTTTTTTGACCTTATTTCATCTTCTGTATGAAACTGTTAAGGAGGAAATAGATGTATCTTTCCTTTCTCAACAATTGTTTCCACATAATTAAAAGTATCTTCCCAAGTGATGGCATCATCAATGGGTATGAGATAGAATCAAATTTTCAAAGATACAATGTTTACACATCGTGGTAGTACATTTTACTATTTTTGTTCACCTGATTAATCACATGTTTAAATTCTTCCTCCCAAGATTAAGTTTCCCAAATGGTAAAACATGATATAGAATCTAGAATAATAACAATTAAAATATTTGAAACTCTATGAAAAATAACTTCTTTAATGAATTGGGAGTATGTAACAAAGAAATTATAAAAAATATTTTTTTTGTGACAAAATTAATTATCCATCATAAATGATATTATTAGCTACAAAAAATTGTAAAAGAGGTGAAGTCCATGAAAAATAAATTTAGTATGATAGCAAGTGCTTTAGTGTGAAAAAATATTTTTGATAAAATTAAATATCTTTCCACAAATAGTTATGGTGGTTTGAAACTATTTTTAATGGAATTACGAAGTTCATATCAAAATAGTGTTTATTTGTGAGGGATTAAACACTTCACTACAAATACTCTGGAAGTGGGCTATTTGTTAACAAATTAAACACTATGTCAAAAATAGTTGTTATTTGGGATGGAAGTATACAATCCATCACAAATAGTTTTCATTTGCAACAGACAAAATATTTTCTCACAAATAGTCAATGTATAAGACAATTTATATGGTGGTGAATTATTTGAGATATATTTATTCCATCATAAATACTTTTCAGAAAAACAAGAAAACATAAATATGGAGACTACTAATTATGATGGATTCTTCATCCATAAAAAATACTCATCTCTATTAAACTTTTTTCTCACAAATTTCCATCACAAATAATTAGATGGTGGACTTTTTATGACAAATTTTTTCATTACAAATGTCCCTTATAAAAAATTTGTATATCTCTCATTCCCTCATTCTCTCACATTCTCTCATTCTCTCTCACAAACAAGTCTCTCAAACCTCATGTGATTACATATTTCCAACAAAGAATTGAAGGTATTATTTTAAACCTATTTTTTTAATATTTATCAATATCAAGTATTTACTTGTTTTTGTTATTATATAATTTGTTATTTTTTTCTTCAAACAATTGTTAGTTAATTTTAATTACCAAGATTTAACTATCTTTCCACATCACATTATTAATTGTTTTTATTTAATTATTATTGAACATATATATGGGTCAAGGAACTCGTCTGACCAATAAGCCCTCCCTGATTAAATGTCTTAATTAATCTTACTTTTTTATCTGAGTTATTAAATGATCCTAAATTGAAAAGATAGATTAATAAATGGATTAGGCTTGAAATTTAATAAGTGACTCAGTATATGACCTTTCCGACCCAATTAAGCTATATCAAAATTATATTTTTTTAAAAATAAAATATTATGTATTTAATATTTCAAATTAAAGATTATTATATATAAAATTTATTTAATTTAATAATATATTTAGTATCAATGAATAAATGATAATTTTTCCATGGTCTAATTAGTAAATGGGATTTTTAAGGCCTAATTAACAAATAGATCAGGTTAGGGTTGATCTGTCCACGCTCGATTAATAAATGGGTCGGGTTTTTTCGATTTGAATCCGACAGGCCCAGCCTATGTACAAGTCTCATTAATATGTTGTTAATTATTTAATTTAATATGACGTTTAACATAAAAAAATAATACATTAGTATAATTTAAATTATTATTAGTAATGATTACAAAATTAATATTTTAGTAAATTAATAATAATTTTTTTATAAAATTTTTATATTTAATTAAAATTATTAAAGAATAAAAAATACACAACTTTATTAAATAAAATTTATAATTAAAAGAATTATAATATTGTATTGAATGATATCATTCACTAAATTACTAAAATATAGTTTAGTAACAAAAAAATAATCTAAATTATTAAATTTTAGTTGCATTAGGAAAAAATAAGAAAACTAGAAATAATTTAATATAAATAAAATTAAAAAATCGGTAATTTTTTTAAGTTAATATAAATTAGTAAAATTTATCAAAATAAATAAAAATAAATAAAAAATAAAATTAAAATAGTTTAACAATAATTAAGGAAGTAAACAAAACTAAAAAATCTAATTTTTAATTATTATAAAGTTAGTTTACTAATTGAATAGTAATATTATTATAAATTACTAAAAATTAATTTATATCAACTAAAATTAAAATAAATTATTATATTTATTATCTAAAAATTTAATTAAATAATAAATATTATTTTATATTCATAAAAATTTATTATATATTTAGAAAGTATAAAATAAATATTATGGAATTATAATAAAAAAATTAATAAAATAATAAAATAAGTAAATTAATGAAAAATAATCTAATATAATAAATATTAATCAAAATTAAGAAAAATCAATGAAAATACATAGAATTTAAAAAAAATACTAAGTAAACAAATACTTTTATTGTTATGATTTAATAAAAATTATAAATTAAATAAAAATTAAATTTAAATAATTAAAATAATTTTAAAAAATTGAAAATTTATTACAAAATTATTAAAATTTTAATTTAATATACTAAAAGGAAAATATTTAATAATAATTTTATAAAAAAACAAAATAAATTAGTAAATTATTTTCAAATTATTTATATTTTCCTAAAAAAATTATTCAAAATTTAATAAAAATTAGGAAAAATAAATAAATAAATAGAAAATATAATTAAAATAATTTTATAATGAGTTTAATTTCCATCAAAAAAAATTTAAATAATGAAAATTATTTTTTAACATTAAGTATTCCATCACAAATAGTTTAGATTAGAATTTTCACCACCACTAATTGACTACCTAAAAATAGTATTTGCAATGAAATATTACAATCTCACCATAAAAAATACCAATTGTAATAGACAAAACCATATCTATCGTGATTAGTTTTTAAATAGATAATGAAATATTTATAATTTTATAACACATAATTAAAAACTAATTAGATTTTAGTAAATTGTTAGTAAAACTAATTTGAATTTAATATATTCATTTTTTAAAAACTAGTAATATATTTTTAAAAATAATTATCTATTTGAAAAAAATATTTAAAAATTGTAAAAAATTAATAGAAAATAAAATAGTAACATAAATTTTAAAATACTAAAAACTAATAAAATAGTAAATTGATAACTAATAAAACATTTGTATTATATATAAGATTATAAACATAATATTGAAATAGGTTGGGGATAAGACCATTTTCTAAAAGAAATAAAAAAAAAAGAAAAGAGAGTGATAGGGGTCAAACAAAGAAATTTTTCTATAATCAAATAATATTAAAGGAAAACAATGAAAACCAACAAAAACACATCACAAAAACCTTTTTAGAGAAAAGGTTGTCCATGAATATTTAAATACATGCCAATGATCTCTAGATACTGATCCTGAGATAAAAGGATCATATTATGATAATCCCCTTGCCCCCCCATCCATATAGACCTCATCCTCATGTTAAAGTTTCAGATTTTTTCTAGGATTTCATTTTATCCCCAAACTATGCCTTCTTGAGGGCCACTACATCGACCAAATTTTCCTCGATATCACTGGACTCTACAAGGGTTGTGTTATCAACCATATACTTCTTATTTTTATATTCTATTAAGGGTTATTGATCACTAGGAACATCAAGATAAGAAATCCAGGAAAATAAGTTAGATGTAAGAACCTTAATTTATGTATTGTTTCTTGATGTTCTTTCTAGATTATTGGTCACCTTAAATTAACTAGGATTTGTGTCTCTTCTAGAATAATTAGACATCACCTTGTTGTTAGCTTTTCCAACAACAAATGCATTGAATATTTCTCTAGTAAAACCCCCTAAAAGAGCTACGTGTGTTGAAGAATCTACACTCATTGCCTTATCCTGATACCCCTTATCCGTATATATCATGAGAGATACAACCCTTGGACCCACTTAAATGGAATGAGCAAAAGACTCTTCTACCAACTTAGAGTCCTTCAATCCAGCAAGATGATCAATAGATTTGGTTTCATCGAATCTATCCTTTCCTATACCAGAATTCTCTAAAGCTTTATACTGAGTCCCTTTTCCCTACTCTGAGATAGTGGAAAGCATCGAGATCTGTTTATTTTCAGTAAGATGAGATCATTTCCTGGGCTTATGTATCATTGGAGATTCAGTATCCATATTTTTTTTTCCTTTGTGAGCTATTGAATCTATCATTTTCTCCTACCTTAGTTGCTTGTGAGTAAGCTATTGTGAAGAAATCACACTAGTGGATTGATCGTCAATTGGTTCAACACTATAGTCTTTATCCAATATATGGGAAACCATCCCTTCATACACAATGATGTCCCATATCATGTGACCCCTCCCTTGCACATGAGGAGAAACCTGAGAAGTCCCTACAGTACCAATTACCTCTTCCTCAACAATTGCAAGTGTACCCTACCCCTTCTCATCAAAGTCCAATTGAGAGATTCTCCACCATCATCCATATTAACTCCAGCTGAAGTACCATCTTCCCCATATGATTAAATAACTGCATCCCTTGAGCCAGTAGTTATCCCAGCCTTAAAAGTACCCTTCCTCTACTTGCATCTAAATATATCATGTCATTCAAATTACAATGAAGACAATAGATATCCCTATAGAAATACACCTTAAGATATCATGTTAACTAAAATATAGTGTAGAAGGAATAAAATTTATCATATTTTATATTCAAATCCAAATCAATACCTAATGTGGATAGAACTACGTTATCAATTCAGGTGGAGTTGAGATCCACCTTTACCTGAATCTGAGAAAAATAACCAAAATGGGCCTCTTTTGTAGCTCGATCCATTTGGATGGGAATCCTAATAAACGACTTAAGTATTATTATTTTATAATAATAGTCTATCATAAATATTTCATTCCTAGAAAAAATAAATAGGTAATAAAGTATTAACAAAAATTATAAAATATTAAAAAATAATAAATTATTCATTTTAAAACTAATAAAAATTGTAATTATATAAAATATTTTAAATATAATACTAAAAACTAATAAAATATTACAAAAAAATACTTATGTTTTATTATATTATAAAATATTACTAATTCTATAAAAAATAATTGAAAACAAATTGAATTTTAGTAAACCATAATTAAAATTGATTTGAATTTAGTTTATTCTTTTTTAGAGACTAATAATATATTATAAAAAAATATATAGTTGTAAGAAAAAATAATAGAAGTAGAAAAAATAATATAATTCAGAAAAAAAATATATTATAAAATATTGAAAGAAATTAAAAAATATTAAAAGTTTATAAATTGGTATTTTAAAAACTAATAAACATTTTTATTTTATATAATATTATAAATGAAATATTTAAAAGTAAAAAACTGTTACTAAAACTATTTATTATTTATTATTTTTAAAAATATATTTCAATTTATAACAAATAGTTAAAAACTAATAAAAAATAATAACTGATAATATATTACAAAAAATTATTTAATTATTATAAATCATATTAGAAACAAAAAAATGAGTAAAAACTAACTAAATTTTATGAAAAATAATTGACTATTTGAAAATATATTAAAGTAATTAAATTTTAATTCAATAATTTTTATAAAATAATAAATACTTTCTCAAATTAATTAAATTATAAAAAAATAAATGTTCATTTAGTGAATATAAATTGTGTAATACTTTTCAAAAAATAATTTAATATAAGGTAAAATAACATTTTATATAATAAACAAATTATTGATTTTTTTAGAAAACTATAGACCTAAGAAATTAACACATGTTTTTATTATAAGATCCTGATTGGATGAATCTTCATATAAATCTAAAATATTATTATATAAATCCTATCTATATTGCGGGTTTTTAATTGTATCTTTCATTTTCATTATCATGTTTTGAATTTTTTTTATAAGAGAAAACTAAGTGTCAGTGTAATAAATGTGATCTCAGAAGATTTGAAAATTTTGATAATGTTGGGGTTCTACTATTATGTTTTAGTTTTCAAAAAGATTATTTTTTTTTTGGTATCAACTTGGTGAACATAAGTTAGAAGAAAATACACATTTTTATCTAAATCCATAATAATTTTAGAATTTAGCACATGAGGTGGCTTCCCCATATTTTTAGGAAACAAAAACTTGGAATGATTATTTGGGTCCTCAATTGAAATCATCTCAATTTTTTATTTTTTAAAATTTGATGAGGATGCATTGCATCATATATGAAAGATAAGAAAATTAGAATTTGTACAAAAAAATATGTCTATTAAATCATATTTTGGAAGGTCGAATATTTTTTTTGTTCAAATATTTTCTTTTTTTCAATATTTGTTTCATGAGGGAAAAACATTGTCTAAAAATGTCTATGAAAGAAAGATGTCTATCAATAATTTGGGTCATTTTTATCAGAATATCCTTACATGTTCAAATGATTTCATCTTATATTATTGTGAATATGATTCATTTTTTAACTTTTCAACCTTTAAACAATAAAGTTATAAAGAGGTATAATATGGAAAGTATATATCTTTTAATGCTAAATAGTTGAGGTATTTTTCTATTTCACTGAGATTACATCATATATTTATGTCATGAAAAACAACCATATTGAGAACATGTCATAGATCCAATATTTCTATAAGTAAAATATAAAATCATCCTTTTGATAGTGATTATAGAAACATTTTGATCAGGTGCATCAAACTTTTTATTCATAACCTCATAACACATAGTAATGTATTTTTACTAATGGTTTTTTTTCATTTGGTGCTTGCATCATTCTATATTCTTATTGCATTGTATTTATTTTCTAGGACCCGTCCAGGATATGAAAAAAATAGGGGGTAAATTGATATCCTAAAATATTTATAGTAACTAAAACTATAAAGAATAATTTGATGGAATAAATTACTAAACAATTCAATCATAAAAAATATGATATAATGTAAGTGTGAAGATTGTAAGTTATAAAATAAACAAGTGAACAAAATAATTTATAGTATTTAAGATCCAAATGATTTTACACATACTCTTCACACTCTCAACCAAATATAATGGATATCCACTATAGATATATCCTTTTATGGGTGAAAATAAAGACCATAATTTTATAAAGACATCATCCAAAAACAAGTCTAATAAAAGGATAAGCTAAACCTATATCCTTTTTACAATGATTGTAGATAGAACAGAAACTTTTGAAAGGAATAGCCCTAACCTAGAATCATTTAACTATATCAAACACAACCAATCTAACACCTCTTTTTGTTCGGGTGGGAAAAACCAACTCGGTGCCTTTTAAGAGTGGTATAACCCATTTAAGCATTACAATAAATTACAAGCAACTCCAAATAATAAAAATTAACAAACAAAACCATATGGAAGTTATGAATGAAATGTTTATGTTAAAATGTGATTATTATACCTTTAATAATGATGAAATTATATAACTCAGGTGAATCAGAGGAACTCTAGTAAGTTGGGGGTAATGATGCAGCTCACTATCAAATAATACCATGCATGCCATCTCTATTCCACTGATTTAATTATTTGTGTTTTGTAGAAGTAGAAGAAAATATTGTAATACATGATCAAAGTTCATGTACATCCTTATTTAATTAAAAATGATAACATGACACGAGTCATCTATTTAATTCTATTAGAAAAATAAATAGCAATAGATCCATAATAATAATAATTAAAATAAAAATTAATGCAATAATAAATACTTCTTGAGTAATCAATAATTAATCAGTAGAATTAATTATACTTTAATCACATATAATACTCCCTATAATCAAGCATAAAATATCCTTGAACTTCCAAACAATATTTTAACTTCAAATATATAATCCAAAAAATCAGGGAAATAAATATCCTTATAACGCTAAAATAAATAGACAAAATACATAAATGCTAAAAAATAATAATTGATAAAATCTAAGATTCCTTGAATTCAATATGTAATATTCTTCATGTTCTGATCAACTCTTTTCCAAACATATGACTTTTAAATGAATAACATTCATCTTGATATGAAATGTAAAAGTCCTTAAATTCTTTTCCAAAATATCGAGTTCTTCACAGCCCAAGGATTATGAAAAAGACAATATATTGAATACATAAGAGTCAAAAACTTAATTTAATTATCATCAACCATGATTAATATCAGTAATATCATACTATACGAGATTCATATCATAGAATGTAAGATTCATATCGAGAAAATTAAAGAGTAAAATATATCTTCATTGTAGAGAATAATATTCACGACTTATCTAATTTCTAGAATATTCCAAAATGTAAGTTTTAGATTTACGAACATCAGAGTAAAATGTCAAACTTCATTGGATAAATTTAAGGGTAACTTATAAATGTCTATGAATCCTACAATTAGAAAAAAAATCAAAAAATAATGTGAGTAAACCATAATAATAAATAATAATAACAAAAAATAAATAAAACATCATTGTTTTCTTATAAATGTAGTGGAAGCTTCAAACCTAAATTACATAATTCCATTAAACATGAAATACAATACTAAATATAAAAACAATAGAACAAGGGATTAGTAATTATCAAAGAATAAAAAAAAATTGCAAGGATCCACTCAAAATTCTCCCCCTTTTTTGATAATTACAAAACCAACTCAAACATCATAAATTAGAAACTTTGTCTCCATTTTTTTAAAGATCAAAAATATAAAATAATGAAGATAAGTTCAAGAAATGTAAAGAATAAACTCTTCCCAAAAAATCAAACACACTATCACCCTATGAATAGATAAAAATAATCATGAAAGTGGTAACAAACATTTAACATTTCTCCCCTCATGACAATATAATTAAGAAAAATTGTGATAAATTTATAATAAACATTAGGATTACAAAATACAGTAGATATATAAATTAGATTAAATAGTAAAATATCCTACTAAAAATAAAAAATAAATAAGGAAATGAAATATAAACAATAATCTTCTCCCCCTAGGTTTCGAAACAAGTCATAATGAATAATAAAATCACGTAATATTTATAACCTTCTATAAACATAACATGCTAAAATGAAAAATAAAATAAAATAATAATAATCCCCCATAAATAAAAATGATAAAAGATCCTACTAAAACATGAATAATATATCAATAGAAATAAATAATATATAAATATTCCCCTAAATGGAAGCTTCCCTCTCCAGAATAATAATAAAGTATCACATGAAAAATATATAAATAGCCCATCCACAACAACTTATGAACTCCTCTTGTAATGATTTCTTAGTGCACAATTATTATGAAATAAAAAACCAAAACACCAACAAGGATTCATGAAATGGTTAAATATTCCAAGATTTCATAAAGAATATAAAATGAATTAGAAAATAACCAATACTGTTATTACATGAAAGTAAATTGGAAAACGTGAATGATAAAATATCCTCACATTCCATAAATAAAAAATAACAAAATATTAAATCTCATACTAGCATACAATAAAACAAAAAAAATAAGGGTATGCATTTTTCTCATGAAAAAAATAAATTTAACATGGCATGTAGACCAACTCAGGTCCAATCAAATTCGAAAATGAACCTTTGGGAACTTATGATACAAAAGGTATAGAAATTTTAACTTTGAAATAAGGTCTATAAATAAATTATTTGTATGACCAAGTGATTGAAAAATTTGTACGGAGAAGTAATTTGAATAATAACTAAATAAATTACACTCAAAATAAGTAATAGAAGAAATTCCATCAGTTTTACCTTTGATAAAGTGGTTCGTGTACATATATGGTAATCTCCCATTAAAACAAAGAAAATTATTATTTTTATTTATTCTTGATATTTTTTCCAATCACATAACTCATATAGAGTTTTTCTTCCAATAGTGAACTTAGAAAATGAATCATTTAAAATTTATACCTCAGCCTTAAACATACCATTTTCCTTTTTTGTATCTTCTAAACCATCAAAAATGTTATCTTTAGAACTTGAATAAAAAAAATTAAACTATCATTATATTTTTATAGATTAAAAATATTATATTTGATGTATTTTAATGTCTCGTTATCTTTATCATACATGGAAACCATATCATTTAACATTTTATTTTCCAAAATGAGATTATTCTTTTCTTTTGAAACTTTGTTATGATCCTTACTCAACTTTTTGTACATCTTTGAAATATTTTCAATTTATTCATGATAGTTATAAAAAATCTCATTTAACTATTCAACTATGGGGTTTTCATAGCTAAAATAATTTGGGGATTAAGAATCATGTGTATAACTTTTATCACTAACCTTACTCATAGTTGTAGACATGAGAAAAAATACTTTCCTTTTCACTTCTAGAATATTCACTTGAATCAGAGACTTACGTGAAACTATAACAAGTATCCAAATATTCCTTGTTCTTTTTCTTATAATTAATCATTTACTATATTTCATTATTGAGCCTCATATATTCATATTTGGTATGATATTTCTTCTTAAATTCAAAATATCTAATATGATAATATGGATAGCCTTTCTTAGATTTCCTTTTAAAATCATTTTTATACTTATTCCTCCATTTATTCTTGAAACATTGTATTTTATTTAAAATTACTTATATATTTCTCACAAGTTGACTTAAATCATCACCTGTATCACTTAAAGTAGAACAAGAACTATCATCAGAATAATCTGAAGATATATTTTTAATTGACTTAAAATAAATTACTTTTTTTCATCGACATGATTATCAATATTATTTAACTCAAGCTCATATTGATGCAATGATCTGGTAATCTCATCCATAGTATATTCCAAAAATTTATTTCTTTATTCAATTTATAACTTCAATGAATGAAACTTTCTAGGTAGATCTTGAAATATTATTTTGATCAACACTTTTTTATTTATGGTCTCTCCAAGAGTAGTTATGGATTTTATATTCTTTGTAAACCTATTGTACATCTTAGTAACACTTCTAGGTTCTAAAATCCTAAATTCTTGAAATTCATCCCTGTAAATACTTCACTTTGTTATCTGAAATATTTTAGTGCCTTGATGAGTTATTTTTAAAGTCCTCCAAATGTGAGAATTTTTTTTATAAGAAGAAATGTGACTATAAAAACTTCTACTAACAAAATAGTCAATATAATTAATAACTTTGTAATTCAAAACATATTTAACAGCATTATTTCTAACTAAAGTATCAATATCAACTTTTATTAATTTTTAAGGTCTATCCCTGATGATCCAGTACTAAATTCCGATATTCTTTAAAAATAATTCCATTATGTCCTTCTAATAACCACAGTCACTTCCATTGAAATGAGGTGGTTTGAGAGGATTCAAATTTTAAATATACAAAATTTTCATAATTTAAAATATATTTATCCCTTAAACTATTATGTCTAGGAAATAGTTAGAAACAAAAATATATATAATATAGCAAATGATCTGATACAAAGCCTTAAGAATCAGCTAAAATAATCAAAGCACAACTATCCTAATAAGGGCCTACTTTGATGCCAAATATAAGGGTATCAAAATAACTAATAGAGCTCAACTCTTAAAAGGGATTGTCTTGGACACTAATTTTTGAGGTATCAAAATAAAAGTAATGAAGCACAACTCTTAAAATGGTATGGCTCTGATACCATATGTTAGATCCCAACCAGGGTATGACTAAAACATGGGGTGAATTGCAATCCTAAAAAATAAATACAACTTAAACTATAATATGGAATTAAGTGGAATAATGGATTAAATAATAAAATCATAAACAAGATGCAATAATGAAAGTGTGAAGAGTGTATGTTATAAATTAAACAATTGAACCTAAGGGTTTATAGTGGTTTAAATTCAAATGATCCCATGTACCAAAGAGAAGGAATATCCACTATAGATGTAGCATTTTATGGATGAAAAAAACCTATACATTTACAAAGGGGGATACCCTAACCCAATCTATAAAATGCATAGACCAAACCAATATCATTTTCAATATATGTATACATATCCCAAGCTTTCAAAAGGAGCGGCCCTAACCTAGTGCCTTTTAACTGGATCGGACACAACCAATGAAACATTTACTTTTTTTAGGTGGGAAGAAATAACTCATCACCATTTAAGGGTGTTATTGTAATATCCTAATATTTTAAAATAAATAGTATGTTCCAATTACATACAAGATACACAACACTCATCTTAAAGGAACAAAAAATATTATTATTTAAATGTGATCACCATAACCTAACTGTTAGATTAGCCAGAATGAATAATGTTAACTACCTTACGAAATATATAACGGTCCTACAAATTTCTAATGTATTAATTAATTATTTTTAAATAATCACTCCATTTTGATTAAATACATTTTGGTATTCAAAATTTGATTTCTTCAAAAATTGGTTCTACTTTATTTTATGAGTGGATATTATAAATAATTTCCGAAAATTTTAGAAAATTTATTTGAAAATTTTCATTTCATTTTTGAATTCATAATGTTGTAATTATCCTACGATGAATTTTTTATAATTTTCTGAAAAGAATAATTTTTTAACGAATAGTGAAAATACTAATTTTTGTAATACTGTATTTTCTTTTAAAGTATTTATAAATTCATAATAATTTTTATTTAGTTTCAAAAAGTAATTAGTTTTTTTTAATTTAAAATAATCTAATTATTGTTTTTAAAAAGAATTTTATACTTGAATTTAGTATGAAAATATTTTTATTTAAAGAGGACATTTTTCTGAAAACCCATTTTTCTTTTTGTTTTGATGGTTTAATTTTAAATTATTTTTTTTCAATTATGTGTTTTTAATTTTAAAAAATGGATTTAACATTTGGAATAAAGAGGCCAATTTTTTTAAAAAAGGTCCATCATATTTTTGGTTAATATGAATGGTAACCTTAGTAATTTTTGTTAGCACCATAAAGGGTAAATTATGTAATTGAGGGTTAAAAATTAAATGATAAGGACTAGAAAAGGACCTTGACACATTCCTTAATTTTATTTAATGAGTCCATTTCATCCATACTCATTAAATTTTTTGTTATTTTGAATTTTTGTCCATTTTCATGATATTATGACCTTAAAAATATTTTATAAAAAGAAAATTCAAGCATGTCACACACTTGTTTTTAATAAATATAATATATTTAATATGGGTATAAATAGATGATATGTTCATATATAAATATTTATTTAAACTATAAATGATTTATATTTATATTGTAGATTTATTTTTAATTTTTAGTAAAGAAATAATTGCCTTAAATGATTACACAATGATGACGTAGTAAGTATTCAATCAAAAAAAATTAAATGATATTAGAAATATTAAAAGTAATATAATTTGAATGAATTAATGTGATAGATGAATTATTTAGATAACTATAAAATATTAGGTAATTATTAGTTTATTATATTATAATGCTTTGATTTTATTGAAGTTATAAAAAATCAAAGTAAATGAATAGTTGTAAAATTGACATTATCGATATTTAATGAGAATAATATTTTATTAAATGACATAAAATCCATAAAAATATTAAATTCAGAAAAATTAGTATATTATAATTAATATTATTAAGTATTTTCCATTCATGGGTCATTTTTCATTTTATAGTAGTAGTATTAATCTTGAAAGTGTGGAAAAATTTAATTTTATGGTAATTTTCAAAAGGATTAATGAAGGGTTAAAACCCACAAATAATGGTGAAAACATAGTCAAAACCTATATAATTTTTATTTATGAGTTTATTTAACTATATAATCATTCTATATTTTAAATATATCATTTTGGATCCATTTTTAATTGAAAAATTATTTATATTAATTTAATGTTTTGAGAAATTCCAACAGTACCCCTCCCATCTCTTATAAAAGCGCATATCTTACTCCCTTTACATCACAATTCAAAACCAATTTTTTATACAATATCTTCCAAAATATCCCCTAATATCACTCCCTATGTTATATAGGCCTTATTTCAGTCATTATACCAACTTCAGTGGTCTTGACGTGTTAAGAAATGGAGGCTGTCTGAAAAATAGGTATCGTTTCAAATCGAGTGTTTATGTTTTAATTCTTCTGCCACCTCCTTAAAATATTTCTTAACCAATATTATTAATAAAAATAGTATATTAAATATAATTGGTAGTTTTTATAATAATTCCATAACCTATATCAATATCCCCTTCCATCAAATTGGAAACGAAACAATCATTCGTGTGACTACCGCCTCACGAAACTATGCAATTTGGTTTCCATCACCATTCATCATGACAATATATAATTATGGGATTAATGTATATATATGATATTAATTAAATATTTACCATTATTAAAATATAATATATCATGTACTTTCTTACATTTCAATTCACTGAAAGATTTTATGTATTTTGTTGTGGTTCTTGGGAATTGTTTATGATTATGGGTGGTTATATTATAAAACAAAGGAGTGTGAGCATGTTATATCTCTCCAATTAATTGGGTAAAGGGATATAGTTAACCTATTAAGTTTCTCCTATGATATTATGGTAATATACTGTGATAGTTATCCCAAGTATAACCGTAATGGTTATTTTAAGTGTAAATGTGATGGTTACTCAAATTATAACTATGATAATTTTTCTATGTGTAATTAACAATGATATGAAGATGATTCCTCAAGTTTCCTACATGATTTATCTATGATTTATATGTGTTTTGATGGAAATATTTTAATTTAAAAAGGTAAAGTAAAGCATATGAAGCTTTGTAATTTTGAAAAGTATAACTTCATGAAAAATGTTATTATGAGTTATTCATGGTTTCAAAGAAACCTTATGAGTTTTATTTTACAATTAATATTTCTTATGAAATGTTTTATTAAAATATTTAGGTATAGAGTGTGGTTTCTCGGGTAAGAAAATGTTTATTTCAATCCAAAATATTATTTTGAAAAACAAATTTATAGACTAATGCTTTTTTTATTTCTTTATATGCCCCTTTCTGAGATTTTTATTCTCATACCATAATTTAAATTTTTTTAATAGGGAATAAAGATGGGTAAGGAAAAGGAAAAATTCAAGTTGAAGTATTTGATGATTTTTTATGAAAATAAATTATGTTTTACTTTAAAAGTTTTGTATTGTGAAAAAATGGATACTTAGTAGAAGTGTCCTCTTTGTTATATATGGGATTATTATGTAAGATTTATGAACTAACTCTCTAAAACTCTAAACCAAAAAGTTTTTTTGAAATAAAATAAAATAAAATCTAGTCTAAATACACTATATTAGGTAATGATTAAATTTGGGTCCTTATAGTTGGTATTAGATAAGGGTTTAGATAACATTAGTGGTTTGGATGTTATTTGAGAATAAGTTAAAAAAACTCTATAAACACAAAGTTTTGTATGTTATAGAGAATTATGGTTAGTATTTTGGCTATTGTATATAACTTAAATCAAATAAAATATAAAGGGTTTTAAGGATTAGAGTATTATAAAATTTATCTGGTATTATATTTTCTTTTGTGTGCTATTTTATTTTTTATAATCCATCTCATGTTTAAATGATGTTCCTTTCAAAGGATTAAGGATCATTTATCATTATGGAAGTAAGATATCTTTCAAAACATTTTTATCCCTTCTGGATGATTTTATTATCACTATTATTGTAAATTATTATTCAAATGATTTTGATAGATTCTTGAGTATTCAAATCACCTGTAAGAAACTGTTTGACTTATCTAACACCTTTTAATTTCTCTAAAAAATTATGAGTAATGTAATTTATTTTATTTTATTTCAAAATCTCAACTCATAAATATCATTTAGAAATGTAAATAAACCTCTAAGGACTTGAATATTTATTTTCTAGAGATATGGACTTCATGATGGAAGATAAAGGGGTATCAATAGTATAAAGGAAGACCACGATGTTTGGATTTAAGGTATGACTTATTTTTTTATGATTTAAGTATGAATATTGACTAAGTTGATATTGATGAATCCTATGGAAATATTTATTTACATTTAATAAGATGATAAATCATGGTTTAAGGTTTTAGAAATTAGTTGAATGAAGGATTTTTTAATCCATAATATTATGATATATTCTAAATATTTAGTGAATTATGAACAATCTATAGTAGATTTTGTTTTCAAAATTTTGAAACATATGTTAGATAAAACTAATACCTTTAAAAAGTGGTAATTCATATATATATTCATTTTAAGTACACATGATAAAGGTATAAATAAATATTTGGGATAAAATGTGTTTTCTGTTAAGAAAATGATGGTTAATTAAGATTAATTAATTTTCTAGAAAATTGAGCTTTATAAGAAATCTTAGAGGTTAAAAACTAATTCAATGATTAATGATATTTTTTAGGATGTTCATCATATTTTTGGGAACATTATAGAAATTATATAGTATTAGAAAAATAAAAACCCAAAAATCGGATGATGACCCATCACATCTGGCAAGGCCATGATGCTTAAACCCAAAACCAAAGGGAAAAAAGGGTGGAGTGACTACCACTAGCCTATATGATGTTCTAGTTATTATGACATCATTTTTTATAAACATTTTGATATATAATGATTAAATTGATTTTGGGAACATATTTCTTATCATATAGATAACCATGGTATTTAATGGTGATTTTTTAATTGGTTGATTAATATTATTTTGGAAGAAGTATGCTATTTTTGGAACCTTATATGATTATGGTAAACATAGCATTATGGGATTTTATTTTAGGAATAATGGTATAATTATATTTTGGAATTATATAGGATTATATTTTGATTTTATGGTGATTTAGGTTATTTATGGAAATTATTATCATATTTTGAATATTATACAATTAGTTAATATACATTTTTGACATGAGACATTAAGAGTAATTGATGTTATTTGGAGATAAATGTAAATTTTTTTGGTAGAATATGTGAGAAAATCATTATAATATTTGGGACTCAATATTAATGTAGAATATTTTAAATATCCTTAATCTTAGTTATTTTCATAATGATTTAGTTTGAACTTTGGGTATTAATATTGAATTTTAGAGATTGAGGTATTATTTCTTCATATGAAGGTATATTCATCTTGGGAATTATCTTATCTTATTCTAAATATTTTGGTATTTATTAATTTCTAAAGACCACAGGAATAGTTTTTTCTTATCTTATGGATTATAAAATTCATTAGAATTTTATTTTAGTTCTTCAAGCATAAAAAATTCATCCTAAAGACTCATAGTTTGGAACAAAAGATGAGATTATGGTGGAAATTAATTAAAGGATGAAAATATACTTTTCAACTAAGTAAAATTCCTTTAATTTTATAGTCTATATGGAAAAGTAAATCCAAAACTCTAGGAAAAGGATCTTGAATAAAAAATATTATCTATTTACTTTTATTATTGAGAAATCAATGGTCTTTTAACCCATCATAGAATTATGGTTTTATGATGGTTAACTTTCCCATGACCATGTTCTCTATCACTCTCTATTAATCCTTAGGAATTAGTTTTCTCTTACATATCCATATTTTCACTCCCCAATAATTATTTATTATTTATAAACCTAGTTATGTGTTACACCAAAGGGCCTTAGTATTCCCATTTTTCTCTTTTCAAGAGGAAGTTTTATTAACCCTATATAAATGTGGTATTTTAAGAAAGGTATTTGGATTATAGATCATAAGTTTAAATTGTGAGGAAACTTTTTATTAAATATAGGGAAAATTTAATATCCCAATATTATAAAATAAAGTCTTCGATCAATAGGATACATGATACGCAACACCAAGCTTAAATAAACAAAAAAATATTATTTTTTAAATGTGACCATTATGACCTATCCATTAAATTGGTGATAATTGATCATATTAAAGACATTAAGAAATATATAAAATTCATACAAATTTCTAATGTATTAGTTAATTATTATTAAATAATCAATAAAATTTTAATAAAGTCATTTTTTCTTCAAAATATGTTTTCTTCAAAAATAGTTTTTCTTTCTTTGTATGTGTAAGATCCTGAAATTTCTTGAGACATCTCATGATATTTTTCTGGTATTATTTTACTATTTTTTTATAATTATTTGTTTAAAGCTTTACTTTGGTTCATTTAGGTGAAATTGGATAATTTTGGAAGCCCATGGGGTTGTTCATGGTTGATGCATGTTTAGGGAAAATCATGCGGTTTTCCCCAAAAAACTGTGCGACATATTTTGAGCCATATGAAAGGGGTACACAGTATAACCAAAATATGTGGATATCATCCCCAAACTGTTCACTCTTGGGAAAAGGAGATTTCCATGGTTAGAACATGGTTTTTCAAACCATTCATCCACCTAGTGTAAAGTGTGCACCCCTGGATAGTAGGGGTGCATAGTTTATTTAACCATGCATCCTGTCTAGGAAACTATACACACAGACTTTTAATTATTTGAAAATTTAATTAAAAAATCTTAAACCCCCAATTTATATCCCTAATCACCCCAACCCAGTCTATAATAGTTCCCTTGGAGTTTAGAGGCTTCAGAGAGGATTCATAGGTGCCTCAAACTCCTTCCTTTTGGAATCAAAGATCTAGTGGATGAAATTGATCTCTCTCTCTCCGATATGTGATCCCTTCATTTTTTAGTTTCCTCTCTCTCCCATCTTTCTCTAACTTTAGATAGGGATGGATTATCTTGTTATTGATGGTTTAGATCTTGTTTTTAATGCATCTTGTTTCTTTGGAACTTGATCCTAGTTTTAGATCCTATAATTCTTCATTGTTTTGATTTCAACTATTCTACCTTAAATTAAGAATCAAGGTTTGGTGAGAATTTCTCAATGAACCAAAGTTAGGTTTTATATATGTTATTTCCCATAGTATTGATATTGATCTTGTGTTATATTTGTATCATTTTTCCATGTTGTGTAATTTTTTTTAAAATTGAAAATTTAATTGAATCCTCATGAATTTGAGAGGCCCTTGTATGTTTTTATTGGATCCATTAGAGATTATATCACTGAGACTAATGGCTACCCAAGGGGTGTGACAATTTTACTTGAAATTATAATTATGAAATAAAAAATGGAAATAGTTGGTTTATGTAATTTAATTAAATCCTTGTTTCATGGTTTAATACTGGGATTTAAAGGGTTGTTTGGATTAACCTCAAAAGGTTATTGAGTTATAAGATAATTGATGTGTAATGTGATAAGTGATTATGTTGATAATTATGTGGAAAGTAAAGAACCATGGTTATGTTTGATAAATGAAACAATTAATTGTGTTATTAATGATTGATAAGAAGGTCACTAATTTTGAACCTTGATATATGTATATATGAATAATGATATGTGGGTGTTAGACTGATTCTCCTCATACGTGGGGTGATAGATTAGTTCTATAGGCCCCTGTTAGATGTTGGAACCACTTTGTGTATAAGGTTGTATTTGTTGTCAATAGTTGTCAAGGTAGATCAAAATGAAGGTGATCATGAAATACTCCGATGAAGTAGAGGAGTGGTGATTCAGAAGATTGGTGTACTGATCGGAAGTTCAAAGAACATGTGTCAAAGGTGATACATTGTTTACAACAATGTAGAATGTGAGGTATAATCCATCCAAGGTTGATTAAATAAGAATGAGGTTTTTGGATGAAGTCCATGCAATTCCTCCTTATTGCATGGGAACCATGGGCTTTGATGAATACCATGCAATTCCTCGTTATTGCATGAGACCCATGGGTTTTATGAAGACCATGCAATTACTCATGATTGCATGAGAACCATGCAAGAGACTTCTTGACGAATTGAATCGGTTTGCATGAAGTATATCATGACAGTTGATGAAGAAGACAATGTGCCAAGGATTGGAATTTTGCGATAGCCATGCACATCACATTGAGAAGATGATGATGCTAAAGTTGTTCCTTCAAAGAATACATATCACAATAGTGGAGGTTGTGATAAAAGAAGAAGAGTTGTTGAAGTATACAGATCACCAAGAAGAAGCATTGTTGAGGTGATCGTCCTTGTCGACAAAGCAAACAAACGACATACAAATTTTGTTGACAAAGGAGATTCCATGGCGGCACGTCGAGTTCGAGGACTATGGATAATGATCCATGTTTTATTCATGGAACATTGGCAAAGGAATGGATGATCTGGAGGCGGACTAAAAGAGCAGATACAAAGTGGCGCCGTTTTCCAGTGTTTGCCAAATTTTTGGGGTCCAAAATTTGGAGGTTGGTGAGCATCGCGAAAAGTGGATTTCCAGGAAGATCATAATTTAATATGGAAAAGGAATGAGTTTCATGAAGATGGGATGCATGGACTAGATTTCGCGAAGACCAGAAGAATGGAGGTGGTGAGTCTTCGTGATTACATCATGCTTCGCGATTACGTCAAGCTTCGCGAACGGCATAGGCTGGAGAGCTTCGCGGCGATGAAGGGCTTTGCGAGAGAGCTTTGCGGCGAAGGCGTGAAGGAATGATGATGGTGATTCTTCGCGATTAAGTCAAGCTTCTCGAATGACAGAGGATGAAGCGCATCGCGGCGGAGAAGGGCTTTGCGAGGGAGCTTCGCAGTGAAGGCGCGAATGTATGTTGACGGTGATTCTTCGCGACTACGTCAAGCTTCGCGAACGGCAAAGTGCCGTGGTGCTTCGCGATTTGAACATAATTCCGACGGAATCTTTGGAGCTTCGCGATTTGAGATGACGTGGCATTGACTTCGCGCGGAAGGGTCGTGGGTTGGTGGAATCGCCTATAAATAGAGGCCGACCCCCTCAAGAGAAACAGAGAGAGCTCTCAACGATAAACCATTGCTCTCGGTTCGCAAAGGTCACTCGCGAAGGTAGTTTGCTATGTGAAAGTTGAGCTTCGCGGCGGCTATCCTAGCTCTGTGAAAAGGTTGCGCCCCGCATTGGCTCATTGAGCTTCGCAAAGAGGCAGGAGCTTCGCGGAGACTTTCCCAACTCCGTGAAAAGTGTTCTCCCCGCGTTGGCTCGGTGAGCTTCGTGAATTGGCAGGAGCTTCGCGATAGCCAAGCATTGCGAAGGCTTGAGCATCACGAGAGTGCTTCGCGATTGAGCTTCGTGAAAAGGCAGGGGCTCTGCACAGAATTACTTGAGCTTTCTAAAATTGGGAGCAGTGCGAAGTAGGGTACTTTGTGAAGACCCTTTCCTAAGGTTGTACGCCCAGTGGACAGGGGTAAAAGGAGAATTCATCAGTGGATGAAAATCTGGACTTCGATAGAGCATCATTTATTGAGCAATCACACAAGTGATTGTGATTCAGGCAAACAGGAACATGGGATCTAGTGCATTCAGTCATTGCACTAATGGAGGATTGAACAGTAAAGTAAATCAACTCTGAACTCTGATGCAAGCAAAATCTCATACTGAACAAGAGACACAGAACTTCATGACTATCAATTGAAGAGACCTTCACATCTATAAACTGAGTGAGACTTCACCAACGGCAGTGAGCCAGGGGGAGTCAACGGGAGTGACCCGAGGGAAGTAGTGAGCTATCCCTGAACCTTTGTAAAGGCAGTGAGCCTGGTCCAGAGTGACTGTGCCTGAAAAATTGTATCCGCAGCTAGTGAAGCATAGTGGATTTATGTACGACCAGCAACCTGTCGGCGTATGCTCCTTGGACGTATCCCTTAGTGGTGAACCAAGTAAAAATAGATGTGTCAACTCTCTGCATGTGAATGTTTCATTGCTGATCATATCCATCATACAGGTTTAAGTTGTTCCTACCAACATGGGAACAAGATCCACGATTTAAGTAGAAAAAGTTGCCACCCTGATTCACCCCTCCCCTCTCAGGGTGTCCCGGGGTCCTACAAGTGGTATCAGAGGGAAAGGTTAACGTATGTTGGATATTCTCTAGTAATTCTATTGAGAAGAGGATTTGAGTTTCTTTCCTAAAGTCAACAATGAAGAGCAGTCTTGATGAAGTTTCTGAGCAGACATCTACATCTAGCAAGACTATGACAAACAGGAAAAAGAAAGAGAAGAAGCAGCTAAAGAAGTCCCTCATATCCAAAGAAGATGCAGTGTCTTGTTCTCCATGCCATTCCCAAAATGAAGAAACATCAGGCATGGAAAGTATCTAGCAGGTGACTCAGAAGTCTTCCATAAGAAAGGATGACACCCCCAATTCACACTTTCAAGAAAAACTCAAAACATATCTGCATGATATTCCTGAAGAAATGGCTGCTATTATTTGTAGCCTATTTCATTCTATGCAGGTTGAGATCACTCGACTTGAAAGGGAAGCAGACAATATGGAAAAGGGGCTGGAAAGAAAAGTTCTGGAAAGTATGAAGCTCACCAAATAGGTTAAAGTCTCTGAAGAAAATGAGGCAGTCAATAAGACTCTAAAAGAAAGGATCCATGCACTTGAAGCTGAGCTGAAGAAGAGTAATGAAGTCAAGAATTTTTGTTTGGAAGAAACTTCCATTAAATTCAGGGAACTTGACTCTTTGTTACAAAACAAAGTTAAGATGCATGAAGATGGGGTTGAAAGGTTGAAGAAGACTTGTGAAGAAAATATGATCACGATTGAAGATCAGAAGATCATCCTCAATATTGTGGGTCAAAAAATGGAAGCTCAGTTGACCAAGATTGAGAACACACATATTGAGACTTCACAAAAGAATGAAATGAGTGATGCTTGCACTCAATGTTCTTTGGAGGAGTCTAAATCTGAAATCCCTCCAACATGTGATAAGAATACTATGACAACTCTTGATTATCCACATCAAGAATCAGTTGCTGCTGGTACTCAATGCTCACTGGAGGATTATATTGTCAAAAGACCTCCAACATGTGATAAGAATATCATGACTTCACTCTTTGATCTATCACAAGAAACTGAGAAAGTGAAGGTACCATCAAAACCATCTTGCACGCATATTTCTAAATACACACTTACAATCAGTGCGGGTGGGAAGAAAAGTTCTAAACAAGTATGGATGAGGAAAGGTGAGAAGAAGAAACCTACCACCATGGCTAGGGTGGATGGGAAGAAAAAGGAGGAAGTGGGTTCCTCAAATAGAGCACAAAAGATTAAGTAGATGGCCCAACAACTTAATACAGAAGACACAAAGAAGAAAAGATTTGTGGGTCAATGATGGTGCTGCAACAGATTTGGGCACTGTGCACTGGATTGTCTTTATAATCCCTTACATGGAAAAGCACAGAGAATGCCTATATCAAAGAGAAGGAAGCCAGAGAAAAAGGAGCAACATCAGCAGGTCCAGAAGCATCTGTTTACTACAAATAGATTTGGAATTCTTGAAAACATCTGTGATGTATTCAATGGCAGTGGTCACAATGCAGGCACATGTCCATATCAACATGCTTTCACTGTTGAAAAGAAAATAATACCTCTGATGCCGTCAAAGAATGAAGCAGCTACCTTGGGGAGAAATCAGAAGAATGTCGTGAACACACATTTCCCCAAGAAGATCTCAAGTAGGGAAGCTGAGAAGATCCGGGATTTTATATCCATGAAATTGAAGGGTCATTCATCCAAAAGAAACACTAAGTGGGATGAATCTCGGATGAACCCATGTGGAAGACCTAAACCAGCTGAAAAAGTTCCAAATGACATATTGGTCCTCTGGCCAGAATATTTGAAAAGAATAAGGAAACTTGAAGATGAGAAGGCTAAGGCTGGTGACAAAGGAAAAGGAAAACATTCACATGATGAAGACACAGTGCAGGAGATATTGCAAACAAAGAGAAACACACGTGTCAAAGAAGTTCTGTGCGAGAGATGCAAGAATTCTGGTCACATTGCAAAAGGTTTCCTAACCTTAATACCAGAGCAAGAAGCAGTCCTTAATAGCAGTAATAATGTATCATTCATGATGGATGCTAAGCAGAACAATTTTTCACACAAAGCAGAAGAGAATGTGAACAGAGCCATGCCACACCAGCAGATGTTGGAACATATGTTTAAGTGTGTAGGCATGAAGATTGGAGCAAACAAATTAACATGGTTGAGAAAAGAACCTCAACCATGCAGGTCTTGCTGATGAAGCAAGGAGGATACACCTTATTACCGTAATCATTTGTGTATTGTATTTGTGCTAACAATGTTGGGAATTGAAGGTGAAGCATACTCTCAGGGGGAGAACCTGAGAAGTAGTGAATGTTGTCAACTCTTGATAGCGAAGCTGAGGAAGTTTCCATACTTAGTAGATTCTTCAATTGATATTCAAGTATTATGATGATGAATGATCACTCTTGATGAAGATAATGAGGAGTGTTTCCCTTGAGGGGGAGAAAAATGAAGAAGCTTCCATAATCACTGTTTCAATCAATATCAACTCCAGGTGGACTCAAAAGAAGTTATTCTGTGAATTTCTTGAAGAACAAACCAATGGAGAATGTATGTCATATCTCAATCTCTATCCCTTGGTTTCTCAGATAAAAGATTATTTTACAAAGGGGGGTAACTGAATTGATCAGTGACATAAAGAGAATGGAAGTGCCCCGAGGTCACTTATCCTGCCAATTTCACTTGAATATTTTTGATCCACATGCTGATGTGAGTGCAGGAGTTTCAGGTTGGTTTTTCTCTATCATAGTGATTTTTCTTATGCCTGAAATAAAAGTGGTAAAACCTTGAAGACTAGATACATGAGTTCTCATCTCATGTTGGTATCATGATCTATGAATAATGGACAGCATTGTTGACTTAATCAAATCCTCTTGTTTTCTACATCGAGCATTGCTCAAGTAGACTTAGAGTGAAATGATTAATGAAACTTTTCTTAAGTGAGGATTGATACCCTCCCTACCATGCGCTTTGTATTTCTTGTCAATAAGGGGGAGAGAAAGTGAAATGAATAAGATTCTCATTTTGACATCGATGGATTCATTTCAGAAGATGTTTAAGGTATTTACAACAAAATACAAAGGGGTAGATTGTTGGAACCACTTTGTGTATAAGGTTGTATTTGTTGTCAATAGTTGTCAATGCAGATCAAAATGTAGGTGATCATGAAATACTCCGATGAAGTAGAGGAGTGGTGATTCAGACGATTTTTGTACTGATCGGAAGTTCAAAGAACATGTGTCAAAGGTGATACATTGTTTACAACAATTTATAATGTGAGGTATAATCCATCCAAGGATGATTAAAGAAGAATGAGTTTTTTGGATGAAGTCCATGCAATTCCTCCTTATTGCATGGGAACCATGGGCTTTGATGAATACCATACAATTCCTTGTTATTGCATGAGACCCATGGGTTTGACGAAGACCATGCAATTACTCATGATTGCATGAGAACCATGCAAGAGACTTCTTGATGAATTGAATCGGTTTGCATGAAGTATATCATGACGGTTGATGAAGAAGACAATGTGCCAAGGATTGGAATTCTGTGATAGCCATGCACATCACATTGAGAAGATGATGATGCTAAAGTTGTTCCTTCAAAGAATACATATCACAATAGTGGAGGTTGTGATAAAAGCAGAAGAGTTGCTGAAGTATACAGATCACCAAGAAGAAGCATTGTTGAGGTGATCGTCCTTGTCGACAAAGCAAACAAATGACATAAAAATTTTGTTGACAAAGGAGATTCCATGGTGGCACGTCGAGTTCGAGGACTATGGATAATGATCCATGTTTTATTCATGGAACATCGGCAAAGGAATGGATGATCTGGAGGCGGACTAAAAGAGCAGATACAAGGTGGCGCTGTTTTCCAGTGTTTGACAAATTTTTGGCGTCCAAAATTTGGAGGTTGGTGAGCATCGCGAAAAGTGGATTTCCAGGAAGATCATAATTTAATATAGCAAAGGCATGAGTTTCACGAAGATGGGATGCATGGACTGGATTTCGCGAAGACCAGAATAATGGAGGCGGTGAGTCTTCGCGATTACGTCATGCTTCGCGATTACGTCAAGCTTCGCGAACAACAGGGGCTGGAAAGCTTCGCGGCGATGAAGGGCTTTGCGAGGGAGCTTCGCGGAGAAGGCGCGAAGGAATGATGATGGTGATTCTTCGCGATTAAGTCAAGCTTCGCGAACGACAGAGGCTGAAGCTCATCGTGGTGGAGAAGGGCTTTGTGAGGGAGCTTCGCGGCGAAGGCGCGAAGGTATGTTGACGGTGATTCTTTGCAACTACGTCAAGCTTCGCGAACGGAAAAGTTCCATGGTGCTTCGCGATTTGAACAGAATTCTAGAGGAATCTTTGGAGCTTCGCGATTTGAGATGACGTGGTGTTGACTTCGGGCGGAAGGGTCGTGGGTCGGTGGAATCGCCTATAAATAGAGGTCGACCCCCTCAAGAGAAACAGAGAGAGCTCTCAACGAAAAACCATTGCTCTCGGTTCGCAAAGGTCACTCGCGAAGGCAGTTTTCTTTGGGAAAGTTGAGCTTCGCGGCGGCTATCCTAGCTCCACGAAAAGGTTGCGCCCCGCGTTGGCTCATTGAGCTTCGCAAAGAGGCAGGAGCTTCACGGCGACTTTCCCAACTCCGCGAAAAGTGTTCGCCCCGCGTTGGCTCGGTGAGCTTCGTGAATTGGCAGGAGCTTCGCGATAGCCAAGCATTGTGAAGGCTTGAGCATCGCGAGAGTGCTTCGTGATTGAGCTTCGCGAAAAGGCAGGGGCTCTGCTCAGAATTACTTGAGCTTTCCAAAATTGGGAGTCGTGCGAAGTAGGGTACTTTGTGAAGACCCTTTCCTAAGGTTGTACGCCCAGTGGACAGAGGCAAAAGGAGAATTCATCAGTGGATGAAAATCTGGACTTCGATAGAGCATCATTTATTGAGCAATCACACAAGTGATTGTGATTCAGGCAAACAAGAACAGGGGATCTAGTGCATTCAGTCATTGCACTAAAGTATGATTGAATAGTAAAGTGCATCAACTCTGAACTCTGATGCAAGCAAAGTCTCATGCTGAACAGGAGACACAGAACTTCATGACTATCAATTGAAGATACCTTCACGTCTATAAACTGAGTGAGACTTCACCAACGGTAGTGAGCCAGGGGGAGTCAACGGGAGTGACCCGAGGGAAGTAGTGAGCTATCCCTGAACCTTTGTAAAGGCAGTGAGCCTGGGCCAGAGTGACTGTGCCCAAAAAATTGTATCCGCAGCTAGTGAAGCATAGTCGATTTAGGTACGACCGGCAACCTGTCGGTGTATGCTCCTTGGACGTAGCCCTTAGTGGTGAACCAAGTAAAAATAGTTGCTTCAACTCTCTTCATGTGAATGTTTCATTGCTGATCATATCCATCATACAGGTTTAAGTTGTTCCTACCAACGTGGGAACAAGATCCACGATTTAAGAAGAAAAAGTTGCCACCCTGATTCACCCCTCCCCTCTCAGGGTGTCCCGGGGTCCTACAAGTGGTATCAGAGGGAAAGGTTAACGAATGTTGGATATTCTCTAGTAATTCTATTGAGAAGAGGATTTGAGTTTCTTTCCTAAAGTCAACAATGAAGAGCAGTCTTGATGAAGTTTCTGAGCAGACATCTACATCTAGCAAGACTCTGAAAAACAGGAAAATGAAAGAGCAGAAGCAGCTAAAGAAGTCCCTCATATCCAAAGAAGATGCAGTGTCTTGTTCTCCATGCCATTCTAAAAATGAAGAAACATCAGGCATGGAAACTATCGAGCAGGTGACTCAGAATTCTTCCAGAAGAAAGGATGACACCCCCAATTCACACTTTCAAGAAAAACTCAAAACATATCTGCATGATATTCCTGAAGAAAGGGCTGCTATTATTTGTATCCTATTTCATTCTATGCAGGTTGAGATCACTCGACCTGAAAGGGAAGCAGACAATATGGAAAAGGGGATAGACAGAAAAGTTCTGGAAATTATGAAGCTCACCAAATAGGTTAAAGTATCTGAAGAAAACGAGGCAGTCAATAAGACTCTAAAAGAAAGGATCCATGCACTTGAAGCTGAGCTGAAGAAGAGTAATGAAGTCAAGAATTTTTGTTTGGAAGAAACTTCCATTAAATTCAGGGAACTTGACTCTTTGTTACAAAATAAAGTTAAGATGCATGAAGATGAGGTTGAAAGGTTAAAGAAGACTTGTGAAGAAAATATGATCACGATTGAAGATCAGAAGATCATCCTCAATATTGTGGGTCAAAAATTGGAAGCTCAGTTGACCAAGATTGAGAACACACATATTGAGACTTCACAAAATAAATGAAATGAGTGATGCTTGCACTCAATGTTCGTTGGAGGAGTCTAAATCTGAAATCCCTCCAACATGTGATAAGAAGATTATGACAACTCTTGATTATCCACATCAAGAATCAGTTGCTGTTGGTACTCAATGCTCACTGGAGGATTATATTGTCAAAAGACCTCCAACATGTGATAAGAAGATCATGACTTCACTCTTTGATCTATCACAAGCAACTGAGAAAGTGAAGGTACCATCCAAACCATCTTGCACACATATTTCTAAATACACACTTACAATCAGTGCAGGTGGGAAGAAAAGTTCTAAACAAGTATGGATGAGGAAAGGTGAGAAGAAGAAACCTACCACCATGGCTATGGTGGATGGGAAGAAAAAGGAGGAAGTGGGTTCCTCAAATAGAGCACAAAATATTAATCAGATGGCCCAACAACTTAATACAGAAGACACAAAGAAGAAACGATTTGTGGGTCAATGTTGGTGCTGCAACAGATTTGGGCACTGTGCACTGGATTGTCTTTATAATCCCTTACATGGAAAAGCACAGAGAATGCCTATATCAAAGAGAAGGAAGCCAAAGAAAAAGGAGCAACATCAGCAGGTACAGAAGCATCTATTTACTGCAAACAGATTTGGAATTCTTGATAACATCTGTGATGTATGCAACGGCAGCGGTCACAATGCAGGCACATGTCCATATCAACATGCTTTCACTGTTGAAAAGAAAAGAAGACCTCTAATGCTGTCAAAGAATAAAGCAGCTACCTTTGGGAGAAATCAGAAGAATGTCGTGAACACACATTTCCCCAAGAAGATCTCAAGTAGGGAAGCTGAGAAGACCCAGGATTTTATATCCATGAAATTGAAGGGTCATTCATCCAAAAGAAACACTAAGTGGGATGAATCTCGGATGAACCCATGTGGAAGACCTAAACCAGCTGCAAAAGTTCCAAATGACATATTGGTCATCTGGCCAGAAGATTTGAAAAGAATAAGGAAACTTGAAGATGAGAAGGCCAAGGCTGGTGACAAAGGAAAAGGAAAACTTTCACATGATGAAGACACAGTGGAGGAGAGATTGCAAACAAAGAGAAACACACGTGTCAAAGAAGTTATATATGAGAGATGCAAGAATTCTGGTCACATTGCAAAAGGTTGTCTAACCTTAATACCAGAGCAAGAAGCAGTCCTTAAGAGCAGTAAGAATGTATCATTCATGATGGCTGCTAAGCAGAACAATTTTTCACACAAAGCAGAAGAGAATGTGAATAGAGCCATGCCACACCAGCAGATGTCAGAACATATGTTTAAGTGTGTAGGCATAAAGATTGGAGCGAATAAAGGAACATGGTTGATAAAAGAACCTCAACCATGCAGGTCTTGCTGATGAAGCAAGGAGGATCCACCTTATTCCCGTAATCATTTGTGTATTGTATTTGTGCTAACAATGCAGGGAATTGAAGGTGAAGCATACTCTCAGGGGGAGAACCTGAGATGTAGTGAATGTTGTCAACTCTTGATAGCGAAGCTGAAGAAGTTTCCATCCTTAGTATATTCTTCAATTGATATTCAAGGATTATGATGATGAAGGATCACTCTTGATGAAGATAATGAGGAGTGTTTCCCTTGAGGGGGAGAAAAATGAAGAAGCTTCCATAATCACTGTTTCAATCAATATCAACTCCAGGTGGACTCAAAAGCAGTTATACTGTGAATTTCTTAAAGAACACACCAATGGAGAAGGTGTGTCATATCTCAATCTCTAACCCTTGTTTTCTCAGATCAAAGATTATTTTACAAAGGGGGAGTAACTGAATTGATCAGTGACATAAAGAGAATGGAAGTGCCCCGAGGTCACTTATCCTGCCAATTTCACTTGAATATTTTTGATCCACATGCTGATGTGAGTGCAGGAGTTTCAGGTTGGTTTTTATCTATCATAGTGATTTTTCTTATGCATGAAATAAAAGTGGTAAACCCTTGAAGACTAGATACATGAGTTCTCATCTCATGTTGGTATCATGATCTATGAATAATGGCAACATTGTTGACTTAATCAAATCCTCTTGTTTTCTACATCGAGCATTGCTCAAGTAGACTTAGAGTAAAATGATTAATGAAACTTTGCTTAAGTGAGGATTGATACCCTCCCTACCATGCGCTTTGTATTTCTTTTCAATAAGGGGGAGAGAAAGTGAAATGAAGAAGATTCTCATTTTGACATCGACAGATTCATTTCAGAAGATGTTTAAGGTATTGACAACAAAATACAAAGGGGGAGATTGTTGGAACCACTTTGTGTATAAGGTTGTATTTTTTGTCAATAGTTGTCAATGCAGATCAAAATTAAGGTGATCATGAAATACTCCGATGAAGTAGAGGAGTGGTGATTCAGACGATTGCTGTACTGATCGGAAGTTCAAAGAACATGTGTCAAAGGTGATACATTGTTTACAACAATGTAGAATGTGAGGTATAATCCATCCAAGGATGATTAAAGAAGAATGAGGTTTTTGGATGAAGTCCATGAAATTCCTCCTTATTGCATGGGAACCATGGGCTTTGATGAATACCATGCAATTCCCCGTTATTGCATGAGACCCATGGGTTTGATGAAGACCATGCAATTTCTCATGATTGAATGAGAACCATGAAAGATACTTCTTGATGAATTGAATCGGTTTGCATGAAGTATATCATGACGGTTTATGAAGAAGACAATGTGCCAAGGATTGGAATTTTGCGATAGCCATGCACATAACATTGAGAAGATGATGATGCTAAAGTTGTTCCTTCAAAGAATACATATCACAATAGTGGAGGTTGTGATAAAAGCAGAAGAGTTGCAGAAGTATACAGACCACTAAGAAGAAGCATTGTTGAGGTGATCGTCCTTGTCGACAAAGCAAACAAACGACATACAAATTTTGTTGACAAAGGAGATTCCATGGCGGCACGTCGAGTTCGAGGACTATGGATAATGATACATGTTTTATTCATGCAACATCGGCAAAGTAATGGATGATCTGGAGGTGGACTAAAAGAGCAGATACAAGGTGGCGCCGTTTTCCAGTGTTTGCCAAATTTTTGGGGTCCAAAATTTGGAGGTTGGTGAGCATCGCGAAAAGTGGATTTCCAGGAAGATCATAATTTAATATGGCAAAGGCATGAGTTTCGCGAATATGGGATGCATGGAATGGATTTCGCGAAGACCAGAAGAATGGAGGTGGTGAGTCTTCGCGATTACATCATGCTTCGCGATTACGTAAAGCTTCGCGAACGGCAGAGGCTGGAGAGCTTCGCGGGGATGAAGGGCTTTGCGAGGGAGCTTCGCGGCAAAGGCGCGAAGGAATGATGATAGTGATTCTTCGCGATTAATTCAAGCTTCGCGAACGACTGAGGCTGAAGCGCATCGCGGCGGAGAAGGGCTTTGCGAGGGAGCTTCGCGGCGAAGGCGCGAAGGTATGTTGACGGTGATTCTTCGCGACTACGTCAAACTTCGCGAACGGAAAAGTGCCGTGGTGCTTTGGGATTTGAACAGAATTCCAGTAGAATCTTTGGAGCTTCGCGATTTGAGATGACGTGGCGTTGACTTCGCACGGAAGGGTCTTGGGTCGGTGGAATCTCCTATAAATAGAGGCCGACCCCCTCAAGAGAAACAGAGAGAGCTCTCAACGAAAAACCATTGCTCTCGATTCGCAAAGGTCACTCGCGAAGGCAGTTTGCTTTGCGAAAGTTTAGATTCGCGGTGGCTATCCTAGCTCCGCGAAAAGGCTGCGCCCCGCATTGTCTCATTGAGCTTCGCGAAGAGGCAGGAGATCCGCGGTGACTTTCCCAACTCCGCGAAAAGTATTCGCCCCGCGTTGGCTCGGTGAGCTTCGCGAATTGGCAGGAGCTTCGCGATAGCCAAGCATTGCGAAGGCTTGAGCATCGCGAGAGTTCTCCACGATTGAGCTTCGCGAAAAGGCAGGGGCTCTGCTCAGAATTACTTGAGCTTTCCTAAATTGGGAGCCATGCGAAGTAGGGTACTTTGTAAAGACCCTTTCCTAAGGTTGTACGCCCATTGGACAGGGGCAAAAGGAGAATTCATCAGTGGATAAAAATCTGGACTTCTATAGAGCATCATTTATTGAGAAATCACACAAGTGATTGTGATTCAGGCAAGCAAGAACAGGGGATCTAGTGCATTCAGGCATTGCACTAAAGGAGGATTAAACAGTAAAGTGCATCAACTCTGAACTCTGATGCAAACAAAGTCTCATGCTGAACAGGAGACACAGAACTTCATGACTATCAATTGAAGAGACCTTCATGTCTATAAACTGAGTGAGACTTCACCAACGGCAGTGAGCTAGGGGGAGTCAACGGGAGTGACCCGAGGGAAGCAGTGAGCTATCCCTGAACCTTTGTAAAGGCAGTGAGCCTGGGCCAGAGTGACTGTGCCCGAAAAATTGTATTCGCAGCTAGTGAAGCATAGTGGATTTAGGTACGACCGGAAACCTGTCGGCGTATGCTCCTTGGATGTAGCCCTTAGTGGTGAACCAAGTAAAAATATATGCATCAACTCTCTGCATGTGAATGTTTCATTACTGATCATATCCATCATACAGGTTTAAGTTGTTCCTAGCAACGTGGGAACAAGATCCACGATTTAAGAAGAAAAATTTTCCACCCTGATTCACCCCTCCCCTCTCAGGGTGTCCTGGGGTCCTACAATAGATGCATGTGGATTGGTGTTGGACTGATAATATAAGTACCCATGATTTTAGTGCTATAATGATTCTCTAATTAACCATGATATTGATACTAGAGGGATGCTCCAAGTACCCGAGATAATGATGTTGGACTGATGCTCTAAGAATCTGTGATAATGGTGCCTAGAATGACACTCCAAGACACTAAAATGAAATTGAAATTAAACTGAATGATAAAATACAATTAAAAGAGTAAATTGTAAAATACCTATAGTTTATGGTTCAGGATCTTCACAGGCCAAAGTAGGTATTATTGGATTGGGTAACACCATGAACCCAAGGGCCAATGTTGTTAACTAAAGAATTATAAATGTGAAAATAGTTTAATTTTATCATTATATATTTTATTCTTTATATAAATTAATACACTATTATAGACTGGATATTTATTTAGAAGTCATTGGTAGTGTCCTACTAAGTTTTAATCACACCCTACTTGGTCCGCCGATTATTACCTAAGTAGACTTCATGTTTTCATTATAGGATAAGTGCAGGATCCCTATGAGAGTTATATGATTTGGGATTTGGGATGGAGTATAAATAATGGAACAAGAAATTATGTCAATACCCACTTCGAAATTTTTATTGTGTATTTATTTTGGGTTTTCATTAAACACTTAACACATTTATGGAATGACATTCTTACTTCTTTGGTTTGTGGTCATTTCTCCTATTTTGGTATTCTTCATGTGATGCTTGTTCTTTATTGATTATTATTATTTTGGATTTTTTTTATTTACATTTTTTTCTTACTTTGATAAAGTGTGTATAGTATCCCAATGTGACTTATTAAACCCTCACTATTAGTCGGTAGCCTCTGACGTATGGGGAGGAATGCTTGAGGTTATGTGGTGAATTAGCTTGGGGAACTATAATGTGGCACTCGGGTTGGGATGATACAAAGTGGTATTAAAGGAGGTTTTATTTTAGGTCATTTCACTATTTGGGAAAGGTATACTAGATACTAGGATGAGTCAGTCCTTGGTCATGAGAACATGCATGGGAGTAGCTAACCCATGTGTAGGGGAAAACCGAAGTTCCCTGGGTGGGATTATTTGATGTTTTTTGTACTGTTGAATGTTATTTCACCTCAGGTGATTCACTTGTTGTGTGATGTAATTATTTTTATGAGATTTTCCTTATGTAATGATATTACATGAGAGTTGAGTGAGTATGAATCATTATAGGTACTCAAGGATATATTTTATATGCATCATTTTAGGAATGCATGGAAAAAGTAGGTTGTGAGTGAGTTGTGGATAAGAAATTTTTTTCTTTATTTGTGTGTTTTAAAATAAATGGTGCCTAATGTTGATTTTTTAATTGTAAAAAGTTGATAAAATATGGTAATTTTAAATAGTTAAAAAGAGTTTCTAATGGGAGTCCTATAAATATGAATGTTTTTCCCCTTTATTATCCATGGACCAGGTTAGGGGTGGTTGAGGGTAGTTCTAATGTTATGGTTTTAACCGAATAGTAGTGAATATGTGATGATTTGTTATGTATTTATGTAAATATATATTGTATAAGGGATGTTTTATATGACCTGATATGTGTGATTTTCATTGTAGATGCATACCTCAATGGTGAAGTTTGTTGGTAGGGAAATAGGAGGATGTTGCTGGGAATGCACCTCCATCAGTGGGACAAGAGGCCCCAATAGTTCTGGGAGAGGGATGGAAGTTCTGTTTTATGAGAACTTTTCTTATTTTATATAGTTCATGGAGGGAGACCTAGGGTGGGTTGTTCATAATATTTCAGATCTAACCCGGCAGTCTCAACTGCAGTACCCATCGATGTTCACCGGAGAGGGTTTCCCTAAGGCAGTTGAGTTAAGGATTGAGTCTATCAAGACAATCCTAGATCATTTGGAGACTCCTATAGAGAAAAGATTCAAATTATCATCCTATATGTTATGAGGACCAGTGAAGCACTAGTGGGATATTCATGCCCGGTATGAGCAATTAGATAGAATGGTAAGGAAGGACTTTTGAGAGAGGTTCTTGGAAAAATTTTAACTGAAGCCACTAAGACAGGAGAGGATGAAAAAGCTTATGAGGTTGACCCAGGGATGCTTGTCAGTGATGGACTATGTTGTCCTTTTCACATACATAAAATGATTTTTCTCAGTGCTGGTAGGATATGAGGTAGTTATGGTGGGACATTTCCAAGATGTAATTAAAAGTGATATTAAGTCCAAGGTTAATATCTTTCAGTTAATGAAGTTTAATGAGTTGGGGAATTAGGATCTCATTTCTAAGGGGAGCCTAAAGGAGGATTCTAGTGTAGGAAATGTGGATTCTGTTGGATGGAAAGGAGTTACGTATTCTAAGAGTGAGAATCATTGTTATACGAACTTTCACCAAAGCAGTGGAAAATAGTGTATCCACGGGGACAGATCAGTTACTCAAGGAAGTAATCAAGGTCTCTGTAATTAGTGTGGTAGGACGGGTATCATTCATAGATAGTGTCCCTGACCACCAGTGGAGTTTCCAAAATGTATAAGGATGATATATATATATTGGTTCTAAAGTAATCCATGAAAGATGGGTAGTGATGGAGGAGCTAGGTTGAGCCAGAATACTGGAAGGGGGTCTTCTACCCCATACTAGTTGGGTGGTTAGAGTACTATTGTCCATACCCATTGAGTCGAAAAACATGGTACTTTAGGGAAAGAGTGAATGTATCAGCATAGAAATTTATAACAAGGGACTTATACTGGAAAACATGACATAGGGATAGGTCATATGCATGCCATTCATCATGTACTTGTTGATAGTGAGGTTTTCCATCAATAATAAGAAATGGAATTCTTGTGGATTATATGCTTTCTAGAATTTTATTTGATATTGTTCCTCTCATTCTTTTATTTTTTTCTCAACTTTTGGAATGGTTTTGGTTTGATGGTGAATTTTTTGTGTGGGTTTATGACAATTAACACCATGTTGGGTGTACGATCAAATGACATCTATCTATGAAAGCGGTATACCCATGAGGTTGTTCAATATCATTTCCTTTGGTATTTGTATGTACTTGATATTTCAATTTTTAACTTGATTTTGTGTATTGATTGGTTGGTATCGTACCAATACCACATGAATTTTTACCATAGGAGAGTTACCTTTATATCTTCTGTGGGTGATAGAGATGTTCATCATGGAGAATGGGATATCTAAGCACATCACCCAAATCCAGTTCATCAACAACTAGTGGAGATCACCACCAAGGTTACAATAATTTTTTTAGATTATGGGGATGTGAAGAATAGTTTCTTTCCACCCATAGTGGATTGGTTTAAATATGTGTTTTCATAGTACTTATCAGGGCTTCCACTTAAGAGAGATATTGAGTTTATGGTTGAGTTAATGCTTGGAGTTAAGAAAATTTCTATTACACATTACAAAATGGTACAACAGAGCTTCTAGATCATAATAGTCACCTTGAGATTTTCCAGTTTTTTTTATATGAAGGTTGATGGGACGTTTCACTTTTGCATCTATTTCGGGAAATTAAATAGGATGTTCATTAAGAATCAAAATTCATTTCCATGTATTGATGACATCTTTGACAATTTGAGGGCTTCTTGTGTGTTCTATAAGATCTACTTGAGGTCATAATATCATCAGTTGAGTGTGAGACCTTTTGATATACCAAAAACATATTTTAGAAGTAGGTATGCCTTATACGAGTTTTTCATGATGCTGTTTAGATTGAAAAACACTCCTACATGGTTTATGGACTTAGTGAACTGAATTTTCTAACTATTTTTAGACGAGTTTTTGGTTGTTTTTATGACAACTTGATATATTCCAAGACCCATGATGATCATTCCCAACATCTTGAAATTTTTCTAAGTATACTAAGAGAACATAGGAAATATCCCAAGCTATCTAAATGTAGCTTCTAGATTGACAAGGTATATTTCTTGGGTCACATCATCTCTATGGAAGGCGTGTTAATGGAATCAAAAAAGGTCCAAGCAGTTGTTTCTTAATAGTCTTCCAAAAAAAATTTATATATGAATATTTATGAGTTTCGTGGGTTATTATTAGTAGGTTTGTCCTAAGGGAAAGCCCTACAAGCCCCTGATCTAGGGAAACAGATAAGAAAGTCAAAAAATACAAAGGCATAGTAAAAATTTCACCCCTTTATGGTAGCTCTTAATGAATTTTTGGGAAAAATTTCTTATGCTGGTCTTGGGAAATGCTATTTGTAACGCCTCGACCCCAGTTACCCAAAGTTGGTGCATTTTTACATAACATTGTCATGATAAAAGGAAATCATGTCCCGAAAGACCAATTTGTTTTGTAGCCCTGGAAATACTAGATACATTTATAAGATTTAAATTACATTATAAAATGAAAAACTCCAACAACATTGTCACTATATTCCACACTCATATTCCTTATACTATCCATGCAGGTCAGTTATAATATACCTCTTCCATCCTGGGAAAAATATAACATATAAAGGGGTGAGCTCAGATGCTCAGTAAGGATAACAATATATCGAAAAATTTTATAAATAAGAATAAACATTTAAGGAAATGTATAAGACTAAAACATAAGGCTTTTAAACATAAACTTTAGTATAATATGGAAATGATAGATCAAATAATTCCATTTACTTATTCACATGGATATTCTACTAGTATATTAATCACATGCAATACCAATAGCCAATTTTATAATGATGGAATGCATAATGACATACTTCATAACCACATAGTCAAGGCCTTGTGCCAAGAATACAAATAAGATTTTTTCAAGGCCTTGTGAAAAGACACTATTTTTTCTCATGAGACCTACCGATGCATCGAGGAGATATAGCGGGCTCCACCTTTCACTTACTAAGTCCAATGCAGTCCTCATATAAAAGGTTGAAACATAACATAAACATTTGTATTAAAACTATCATACAAAATGTCAATAATTTATCCGCAAACCATTAATGGTATAAAAATAAAAAATCCATAGTAAAACATATTACAAAACCTTCAATACAATATGGAAGATTTGTATCAAATAAATC
Source organism: Viscum album (assembly GCA_963277665.1). Classification (NCBI taxonomy): domain Eukaryota; kingdom Viridiplantae; phylum Streptophyta; class Magnoliopsida; order Santalales; family Viscaceae; genus Viscum; species Viscum album. Next base: position 1,835,206,240 of record OY728151.1, read on the forward strand.
AACTTCAAACAAGTTTAAAATCCATCAAAGGATGTTGACATGGATGAAATGAAAACTATTTTAAAGAAATACCACTTTCTATTTTGAAATAATTTAAAAGTCGTGTAATTATAAAAGAAAACATTTATTTTTGAAAATATTATTATAAGCTTGTAAGGGAAGCTTTGAAGGTGTTATGATATAGGAAAATAGCCGCACCCTCCGTATAAGTTAAAAAGAGACATTCTTGCCTTAATTTTGTCGAAAAGGTCATAAAGTACCTTGTTTGGAAAACGATGGAAAGATTCCTTTATAAAAATTCAAATAAAAATTAAAATAAGGGTATAAATGAATTTAACCCATATTCTATTAAATAGTAAAAATGTTTTTAAATACATTTTTAAGAAACATGGATGTGGATGATAAAGAGTTCCCAGTAGATAATTACGTATAAACAACCTCAGATAATGAAGAGATTGTAGAATTAACCCTTACCTTGTGCTTTTCCTTGGTTGAGGGTACGTTAACCTCCTATATAATATTTAAATCATTGTTATTAAATTATACAATGACCATATACATAAATATGATATCATATATGATCTTCTAATATTGCTTTGTTAATAATATTTTAGTATTATCATCGTTTTGGGTGTTAACTGATTCGTTTTCCTTTATATGTTTTGTTACATAAGATGTGTTTTTCATAGATAGGATGTATTTGATTTATATCAAGAATGATATTAAAATTCTTAAACATTATTTTTAATCATCAAATAAAAATTATTCTTGAATGGTTACGATGGGGAAATGAATCTCATCACATTTGTGGAGACGGTAATCCGTACTTACGTACGAGTGACAATATCATTATTTTGATATTAAAATACTATATAAATAGATGTTATATCATATATACAGAATCATTAGTATGTTATATTTATTATTTACATCAATTATACATCATTATTATACCCATCCAAAAATAATGTATTGAATAACAACTACACCACGACGTGGAGACGGTAAGTCGTACGTACGCATGTGTGGTGACTTTTTCATCATATGATGGATAGAATAATGTATATGGTTGTAGAATTTTTATAATAACTCCAAACTATATATAAGATACTGGAGTCATTATTTTAGAATGGAAACAACACAGAAATAGGAAGTGGAAGAAGAAAATAACTTGAAAGAGGTGATGAAATATTTACCACTTCTTCGGGTTATTTCTTTTGATTTGATCAAAAGGGCTCCTTAGGTTGGATTTTTGACCAAAGGAAGGCCTCTAGGATGAATTTAGGATAGTTGAGACGATATTTGGGCAGGATTTGGCCAATCCAAATGGATTTGGAGGTGTGAAATTAAGATAAGGGTAAGTTCCCTTTTATAAGAGAGGTAAGGAGCACTATTGAACCCTCTGGAATTAAGTGGCTTTATTATGTTTTGATAATCCCAACTATACTTTCTTTATATCTTGATTATGCTTAATACATTCCAAATGTACTTTAACATATGTTGTTACTTTCATTATTCTTAAATTAAGTCTTTCGAATTATCAGATATATGTTTACTATGACTTAACTCATTCTTCCAAGTGAATGCTCAAACAGTTTTTCAGCTACCGTTACAAACTAGCTACCGATACAGAGTAGAGAAACCATTAGACAGTAGCTACCATTACAAGCTAGCAACCGTTACAGCTCACAGCGACCAATATAGTTAAGTCTACTGATATGTTGGAGCCACCGCTATAAGAGAGCTACCGAAACAGCTACCGGTACAGCTACCGATACCCAAAGTCCATTGCTGCATCAAATCTACTGATAGAGCTACCGATACAATGAAGTCGACAGTTACCGCTACATAAAAGTTGATAGATACCGATATGTTGAAGTCCACCGTTATGCAAAGTCTACCGATAGAGAGCTACCGCTACCGTTACAAGACAGAGCCACAGCTACCGATAGAGACTTACCGCTACCAATACAAGGTAGAGCCACAGCTACCGTTACAAGTCCACCGCTACTGATGTGATCAAGTCTACAGTTGCAGCCACCAAAACAAATTCTACCATTGCAAATGAAGTCTACCGATACAGACACCTACTGTAACACAAGTCTACCGATATCAAGAGCTACCATTATAGAGACAGAACCCGACACTGCTTTAATTTCTTTATCTTTGTTTAATCTAACCAATGGTCATATCAGGTATATTTTAATACACTGACATTTATTTAATGTGTGCTGTTGGATGTCAGGGAACCGTACCTCGTACCTGCAAAAAGTAAATCATCTTTTGTCGGAGCACATGCTTTAAATAAAGGAAGGCTGTGCTACTACAAAAGGGATGAACAGACGAATACAAAGAGATAGACCACAAGGTGTGCTAGAAGAACAATAGAGCGTGAATGCAAAGAGATGACAGAACTTACACGAAGAACACATTACTGCATACCAGTGAAGAGTTGAGAACGATAACATAACACAAGAGCTACATCGACTGTCTCTACACCTGGAAGTCAAGGAAACAGATGATACTATGTTTTCCAGACAAAAACCAGAAGAGGACCCAGAGCCAATTCTGATCAATCAAAGGAGTCCAGAACTGCACGACAATCACTAGAGCCATTTCTAAACTCCAAATATTTTCTCTGTGATTTATCTTTTTACATATTGAGCAGTGTGTGTTATCTGCTGTATTTAACACACACACTGTCTCCTGTGCTTTAACTGGAGGATTTTTAAATCCTCACTCATCACTCTTACATCTTTTATTCCCCACTGGGATAGTGGTAGAGGTCGTGTGACCTGGACAGTTTTATACTGTTTTTTATCCCCGATCCAGGGTGTGGATCACTTTTATTTAAAGTTTTAAGAGGAATAAGTCTCATCTTGAGACTGAACCTCTTGGTTAAATCTGTTGTGCTTATTTATTTTCAAAGCTATTCTTTTATTCCACTGCTAATTACTTTAAAACCAAAACTGTTTTAAAGTCACTTTTATAATTAAATTCGCAAGTGTTTATATTAGTTATAAATCAGTAAGTTGGTTTCAAAAGTTAATCAACCTTTCTGTTTTGATTAACTGGGAAATAATCAATCCCTTGAGAACCCAATAGAACCTTTACTTTGATATAAATTCACTACAGTTTAATTCAGTATTTTATTTGGGGGTTTTTAAGACAAAGTTTTAAAACAGAAATTTTAATTGGAACTCAATTCACCCCCCCCCCCCTCTTGAGTGTCCACTCCGACCAACATTTGGTATCAAAGGGTTAAAATATTTTCTGAAGTACTCTATTTTTAAACTGTGATTTTAGTTGTATTTTAAAGATCTTAAAATTTCTGTTACTTCTTAATTTTTATCTCTTTAAAATTTTTGTTTCAACCTAGTTATCATGGATAACAGATTAGAGGGTGCTGCTTCTAACAGGCCACCTTTCTTCAATGGTACAAACTATGCCCAATGGAAGCTTAAAATGAAAATTCATTTAGACAGCATGAGTTTTGATATTTGGACTGCTATAGAATCTGAATACAAAATACCAACTACTGCTAGATCTACTTGGAATGAAGCTACTAAGATAGCCTACAATAATAATTGTAAAGCCATGAATTCTTTGTACTGTGCTCTAGGAGATGAGGAATTCAATAGAATATCTGCCTGTAAAACTGCTTATGAAATTTGGGATACCTTAGCTGTCTCTCATGAAGGAACAACTAATGTTAAGGAGATGAGATTGAATTCCTATACTATTAAGTATGATAATTTTAAGATGAAGCCTGATGAACCCATTTCTGATATGTATCTCAGGTTCAATGAAATTGTCAACACAATGACTTCTCTGGGAAAGGATGTTCCAGAAAAGGAACAAATCATGACAATTTTGAGATGTCTACCTGAAAGATGGAGAGGAACCTCTGTCTCCATTAGAGAATCATGTGATATTGGAGAACTGCCGGTCAAAGAACTAATTGGCAAACTGATGATGTATGAAGAGGAACTCAAAGTGAAAAAAGAAGAATATGATGAACCTAGAGGAAGTCTGTTGCCTTCAAAACCACAAACTCAAAGAATAAGGATAAGGAAAATCTTCAAGCTATCAATGAAAGTTCAATCTGTGAAGACAGTGAGAGTGATTCTAACAGTGATGCTGAGATGGCTCACATTGCTAGAAGGTTTAAGAAATTTTATAGGAAGAAGAAGTTTTTCAGAAAGTCAAACTACAAAGGTAAGTATGACAACAAAGGACATTGGAAAAAGGATTGGAAGAAGCCTGATAGATCAGATGAAGTTTTCTGTTATGAGTGTAAAAGGAAAGGACACATAAAAGCAGACTGTCCAAAGTTGAAATACAAGAAGAAGTATGAATACAAGGATAACAAGTATAAGAAAGCCATGAAGGCTACTTGGAGTGCTTCTGAGGACAGTTCTAGTGAATCTGAAGTTTCTGAAACTGAACACAAAAACAAAGCGAACAAGTGTTTTGTGACAAATACTTCTGAGGTAACTTCAGAAACTCCTGCTTCTAATTCATATTATTCTGGAGATGATTCTGAATGTGATAACATGTCTAAATCTGAAATTTTTGAATATTGTGATATGTTATAAGATACATGCAATGAACTTAAGGATAAATACAAATCATTAAAGAAACAACATGCTCTCACTACTACTTTTAAAACTGAACTTACTATTGAAAAAGAGAAAAATGCTCAACTGTTAAAGGAGAACACTAAATTGAAATTTTCTAATGAGCAACTCAGAAAGGATTTAGAGAAATTTACCAATGGTAAAGAAACTCTAACTCAAATTCTATGAAAGAAAGTTGCACCAAAATACACTACTGGAATAGGCTACAAACCTGGACAGAGACAGTTTACTAAGAATAGATTTATTCCTAAATCTAGACAGAATGTAGCTAGCTCTAGAACTTCATATGCTTCAACTAGTTATATTCATAGTTATGGATCTAATAAGGTTTATCTTTCAAAATCTGTTGATTCTAGAAATTTTATGAGACCCATTAGAAAAATATGGGTACCTAAAGTGTTATTGGCTAACCTGTCTGGACCCAAGAAAATCTGGGTACCAAAATCATTTCCTGTTTAAATTTGTTTTGTAGGAAACCTACTTAAAGAGCTCCTGTAAAAAGACCTGGTACTTGGACAGTGGATGTTCAAGACATATTTCAGGAGACTTCTCATTCTTTAAAAGCTTAGTCAGAGTTGATGGAGGTTTTGTCACTTTTGGTGATAACTCAAAAGGAAAAATCATCGGCTTAGGCCAGATTGGTAACACTGACTCAGTATTGATTTCTAAAGTTTTATTTGTTGATGGCCTTAAATACAATTTGTTAAGTATTTCTCAGTTATGTGATGATGGTTTTTATGTTAAATTTGAAAATTATTCTTGCAACGTTTTCAATTCTAAAAATGTTTTAGTGTTTGCTGCTTTGAGAAATGAAAATGTTTATGTTGTTTATCTGAATTCTTTAGCAAAGAAAAATATTACTTGTTTAAATGATTTTCATAAAGATTATTGGCTTTGGCACAGAAGATTAGGACACTGCAATGTACATTCACTCAGAAAACTTGTTAGGAAGAACTTAGTTAGAGACCTACCCAAACTTGAATTTCCAGCAGAAAAAGTTTGTAATCCCTGTCAAAAGGGAAATCAATATAAAGTTTCTTTCAAATCAAAGAAAGAAGTGTCAACTTCTCAACCTCTCGAGTTGGTTCACATGGATTTATTTGGACCTTCTAGAGTTTCTAGTTTAAATGGGAAGCATTATGTCTATGTCCTTGTAGATGACTATTCTAGATATACTTGGGTATATTTTATAGATCACAAAAGTTAAGCTTGTTCTTACTTCGTTAAATATTCCAAGTCTGTAGAGAACCTTTGTGGACTTAAGATTAAAACCCTTTGAAGTGATCATGGTCGTGAGTTTGAAAATCATGAGTTTGAATCTTACTGCTCACACAATGGGTATAATCACAATTTCTCTGCCCCTAGGACACCCCAGCAAAATGGTGTAGTGGAAAGAAGGAATAGAACCCTGCAAGAAATTGCTAGAACCATGCTTAATGAGTATGACCTACCTGTTTACTTTTGGGCTGAAGCTGTAAATACAGCTTGTTATGTTATTAATAGAGTCTTAATCAGACCTGTTCTTAAGAGGACCCCTTATGAGTTGTGGAACCATAGGAAACCTAAGGTTAACTACTTCAAAGTTTTTGGCTGCAAAGTCTTTATTCTTAATACTAAAGACAATCTCGACAAATTTGCATCCAAGAGTGATGAAGGAATTTTCCTAGGCTACTCTACTTCTAGTAAAGCCTATTGAGATTTCAATAAGAGAACCAAATGTGTGGAAGAATCTGTTCACATCAAATTTGATGAAACTGATCCACATGAACCTAAGACCTCTCTTGAAAATCTTGAAGATGATCTCTCTATTTTGAACCTCAATGATAAGGACAGGGGACCTGTAGTCAAAACATCCAGATCTGGAAATTTCCCAGAACCTGCTCCCATTGAACCCTAACCTATAGATGAACCTGAAATCTCTAGACCTACCTTTTCAATACCAACTAGGATTCTAAAGAACCATCCTTTAGATGTTGTTGTAGGTAATCTAGATAGAGGAACACAGACTAGAGCTTCTCTAAGAAATCAGGTTGAACATCAAGCTTTTCTTTCATAGTTAGAACCTAAAAATATCAATGATGCTATCAATGATGAATTTTGGGTAATGGCTATGCAAGAAGAACTAAATTAATTTGAAAGAAACAAAGTCTGGAAATTAGTAGAAAGACTTAAGGACACTATCACCATAGGCACAAAATGGGTGTTAATAAAAAAATTTGATGAGTCTGGAAACATCATTAGAAACAAAGCTAGGCTAGTCGCACAAGGTTACAATCAAGAATAAAGAATTGACTATGAGGAAACCTTTGCTCTTGTAGCTAGATTAGAGGCTATTAGGATCTTACTTGCTTATGCATCACATCTGAATTTCAAGTTATATCAAATGGATGTGAAAAGTGATTTTCTAAATGTTTTTATTGTTGAAGATGTTTTTGTAGAACAACCACCTGTTTTTTCAAATCCTCACTTTCAAAATCATGTTTTTAAACTTTCTAAAGCTTTATATGGTTTAAAACAAGCTCCAAGAGCATGGTATGAAAGGCTTTCAAACTTTCTTATTTCAAAAGGATTTACAAAAGGAATTGTTGATCCCACTCTTTTTATAAAAAGAATTTCAAAAGATGTATTAATAGTACAAATCTATGTTGATGATATTATTTTTGGATCTTCTAAAAATTCTTTATGTACTGATTTTTCAGAAGTTATGCAAAATGAGTTTGAAATGAGCTTAATGGGAGAGCTTAAGTATTTTCTTGGTTTACAAATCTTTCAAAATAAATATGGTATTATTTTAAATCAAAGTAAATATACTAAATATTTATTAAAATGTTTTGGTTTGGATAGTATTAAGGAAAGTAATATACCTATGAGTACCACCTGTAAATTGGATGTTGACGAATCTGGGAAACCAGTTGATCAAACTAATTACAGAGGTATGATTGGGAGTTTACTTTATCTTACTGCTAGTCGACCTGATATTATGTCCAGCGTATGTATGTGTGCTAGATTTCAATCTAATCCTAAAGAATCACACTTTCTTGCTGTTAAAAAGAATTTTTAAATATCTTAAGTATACTGCAAATTTAGGTTTGTTTTATCCAAAAGGACAATCATTTGACTTAACAAGTTATTCAAATGCTGATTTTGCTGGATGTAAGTTAGATTGGAAGAGCACATCTGGAACATGTCATTTACTTGGAAATTCCCTAGTATCACGGTGCAGTAAGAAACAGAACTCAGTTGCATTGTCTACTGCTGAAGTAGAGTATATAGCTGTTGGTAGTTACTGCGCACAGATTCTATGGATGAAACACACACTAATGGATTATGGATTTGACTTTAAACATGTTTCAATCAACTGTGACAACACTAGTGCGATTAATATCTCTAAGAAACCTGTGTCTCACTCTAGAACTAAACATATTGATGTTAGACACCATTTTCTAAGAGATCATTATCAAAGAGGTGATATAACTCTTTAATTTATAGGCACTGAACTTCAATTAGCTGATATTTTTACTAAGCCTTTAAGTTCAGAAAGATTAAGTTTCATTAGACACGAATTGGGAATGATATATTACCCTTAAACCCTTAGAAAATCCTCACTGTTAGAAAACCTCACCATTAGAAAATCCTCACCGTTAGAAAATCCTCACCGTTAGAAAATCCTCACCGTTAGAAAATCCTCACCGTTAGAAAATCCTCACCGTTAGAAAATCCTCACAATTAGAAAATCCTCACCGTTAGAAAATCCTCACCATTAGAAAATCTTCACTGTTAGAGAATCCTCACTGTTAGAGAAACCTCACCGTTAGAGAATCCTCACCGTCAGGGAGACCTCACCATCAGGGAGACCTCACCATTAGGGAGACCTCACCATTAGGGCATCCTCACCGTTAGAAGACTTTACTGGTACATCTCACGTTGTTTTAAACTTCTTTAAAGCCGAGACATCGAGTTTTTATTTATTTTTTTTATTTTATGATTTATGTAATTTATGAATCCTAAATGATATTAAAACTCGAACTAGACTCACTCAATCTCACCGCGAACATGTCTGCTTGAATTCTCCTAAACCTAAACCTCTCGACCTTCAGAACCCTAGCCTCAAATCTGTAAGGGCCCGCATCAAGAGACCTCAGATGACTGATGGAAGTGAAGCGCCAGCAGCGAAGAGATAAAAAGTAGCTAGTACTGAGGCCAGTGGAAGTGTAGCTCAGAGAAGACCAGTAAACCCGCACCTATCGAAGCGAGAGATTGTTGTTGAAAAGGAGGTGTGTGCAGAATGGATTATAGAGAGCAAGTCCTTGGTTCTTAGAGTATTAGAAGAACAAGGTTGGCTAGAATGCTTCGCGAACAACAACGGACCTTATTATCCAGGACTGGTGAAACAGTTCTACGAATTTGTTCGTTTTGAAAAGTCTGAAGAAGAAAGCAGAATGATTTCTGTGGTAAATGGTCAGGAAGTATCCTTTACTTCAGTGGAATGGGCTAGGAACTTAAGAGTTCCACATGAAGGAGATTATGTGTTCTACTCAAAGTCTGTACCTTCGACCAGTGATGTGTTTCAATATGAAGATGCTTTGCTGGAGCTCACAGGGGATGGGACCCCTGGAAAGGTAATTGCTATAGAAATGGCAGGAGAAGATAAGTTGTTGTTTAAATTTATTCAGCATGTTGTTAGTCCGAGAAGAGGAGACTTTGACACTTTGAGATTCCAAGACATATATCTGTTATACTTGCTGAAGCACAGTGTGAAAATCAATATATGTAGATTGATTATGGTTCAAGTGGAAGAGATGACTAGACTGAAGTCCAAATCAAATGCACTGTTTTTCTCAAAGCTGATATCTGTGATGATAAAAGTGAAAGAGGTTGCTGGACCTCAGGATGAGATGGTAGTGGTTAAGGAAAACTTCTGTATTACAAGAACTGTCTATAAATACATGAAAGTCAGCTGGAATCCTTGGAAGAAATCATGGGTGAATGATGATGGAAAAATTTATGGCAAGTTCACTCCTGTGGATCATCCATCTAGAACAAAGGATGTGATAGATCCTGGTCTTGGACCAGATGAGCCAGAACCGATCTACAGTGATGATGAGGCTGAGGAGGAAGAGATATCAGTAGAGGAAGGAGGAGACCCAGACTTACCCCCTAGTCTTGTACATCAAGTTATTTCTTATGGAGCAACTAGCCCTCCAAAAGAACTACCAAAGAGAGAAACCGTCTTGAAGGACAATGATATAGAGACTACAGAAGAAGGAGAAGAAGCATGCTAGTATGTTGTCAAGGACACCTCTAAGGAGGATGAGACAACCGAATCTGATCCTAATATTAATGGAGAAAAGGAGGCTGATGGTGAAGTAGATGATGAGGAAAATGTTGAAAAAGATCTCAGTTTGAGTCCTCTAATAGTCAGTACAGCCAGAACAGTGGCTGGTGAGGAAGACATAGCAGCAGCAAATGTTGATGAGAGAGTCATTAATGACTCAGAAAAAATGGCTATTGAATCTGTTGTGGTTGTAGAGGAAATTGCACAATTACCTCAGGAAGAATAGTTGGAAGAGATACCTCAGGAAAATATTCCAAGTGAGGGGGAGAATCTTGGCTTAGTATCAGTGTTATATGATATTGAAGGTTGGACATCAGATCCCGGATATATGATTCTTGGACTTTCTTATGGAGATTTGAATGAGGAAGACCATCCCCAAAAGGAATCAGTTATCTTACCCTCTATGGCTTAAAATGTGGCAACCAAGGAGGACCTTAAGTCTTTAAAAGCCGAATTGAAAGAAGTAATAAAGGAATCAGTGGTAGATATGAAGAAAAGTATGGTTGAAGAGATGAAAAGCGTGGAGGAATCCCTTGATTTATCCATCGGATGTAGTGTGTCCAGTCCTGTGAAAGAAATGGTGGATGAACTTAAGGTATGCCACACTCAGACTGAGAGTTGGACAGGAGCTATAGTTTCTCTTAGACAATCAATTGCTTCATTGACAGCTTTGAACAGTTCACAAACCCAAGTGCACACTGACATTCGATATATCAAAGAAGTGGTCAAACAATTTGTGGAAGTTTTTGAGGCCTTTAAGAAGTCAGTCAAAGAACATCTGAACAGTCAGGATGAAGTTGTTTAGAAGGTAGTTAGTAGTCTGACTCAATCTTTCAAGGAGACAGTGGCCTTCTCAATGAAACCTCTTCCCTCAACTAGCTCCAGTGTGAACCTTGACCAGATCCGCACTATCATTCAGGAAGAATTGGCTAAGGCCAGCCCCAATGGTGCATCAGATACTCAGATTCTTGCAACCACTAGGGAAGTTAGTAGTTTTATTCGTGATCACCTGCGGGCAGCTACTGCTTCTCAAGAGGCAATCAAAAATAAGGTGGATGCTTATTTTGACAAGGTTTATACCAAGCACCAAATGAAAAACCATTTCAAGCTTTTGATTGAAAATATGAAGTTACCTCCAGTTACCCTTGCATTCAGAGAACAGGTTAGTAAGCTCAGGGAGCTTACTCTTTCCTTGGACAAAGTTATTGAGAACAGAGATGATTTTGTGTCTGCTATGGAGAGAGGTGGAAATATCATCATGGATTTCAGGAATCTCTTGTTGCCTTTCCTACATGTGGATGCTCGGCCAGTTATTGTACCACCTGCCCTTCCACCATCTGCCTCTGGGAGTGCTCCTCAATTGACTCCAGTTCAAGCCATCAGGAGCTTGACACCTTTGATCCCTCAGAAAGAGACAGATTACAGATCTGGTACTGTATCAGTTGCTGATCCACCAGTGGTTCTTTCAGGAATCCCCAAGCTTGCTGACTCTACCTCTGAACCCTCTGCTGATCCCAAGGGAAAGGCACCTGTTCAAGAGGATGATTGAGTGCTTCTAGCTCCATTATTTATGGGATTCATTGTATTTTTTTACTTTTCTGATTCTCCCAATGTATCTTTTGATTATCAATCAAATACCTCATTCCCCTCTTCACTATATATTTTACTCTGTATATTTTCTTTCCTGGTTCTTCTCTTTTCTCTGATACCCTCCTTTTTGTTAATCACAAAGGGGGAGAAATTATTGGAAACCTGAACCCAGAGAGAGAGAGAGAATGTTGTTCACCTAAGGGGAAAAAGGGGGAGAAAATCACTACTTTGGAGGAGAATCCTGTAGTTAAATTGATAGGGGGAGGAATATGCGAATCTTTTCAAACTAAAGAATCTTGTTTGTTTTTTTCCCTCTAATACTAAATTATTTCTTGATATATTCATGTTTTCATATTTTTCCTCTGATACTATTTTATTTTTGATATCAATTGCTGAGATTTTTTCCTTTGATACTATACTGTTGATATCATACTTTGATATATATATATATATATATATATTTTCCTCTGATATTACTTTATTTTGGCATAAGTTGTGATTATCAAAAAGGGGGAGATTGTTGAACCCTCTAGAATTAAGTGGCTTTATTATGTTTTTATAATCTCAAATATACTTTCTTTATATCTTGATTATTCTTAATACATTCCAAATATACTTTAATATATCTTGTTACTTTCATTATGCTTAAATTAAGTCTTTGGAATTATCAGATATATGTTTACTATGACTTAACTCATTCTGCCAAGTGAATGCTCAAACAGTTTTTCAGCTACCGTTACAAACTAGCTACCGATACAGAGTAGAGCAACCGTTAGACAGTAGCTACCGTTACAAGCTAGCAACCGTTACAGCTCACAGTGACTGATATAGTTAAGTCTACTGATATGTTGAAGCCACCGCTATAAGAGAGCTACCGATACAGCTACCGGTATAGCTACCGATACCCAAAGTCCATCGCTGCATCAAATCTACTGATAGAGCTACCGATACAATGAAGTCGACAGTTACCGCTACATTAAAGTTGACAGATACCGATATGCTGAAGTCGACCGTTATGCAAAGTCTACTGATAGAGAGCTACAGCTACCATTACAAGGTAGAGCCACAGCTACCGATAGAGACTTACTGCTACCGATACAAGGCAGAGCCACAGCTACCGTTACAAGTCCACTGCTACTGATGTGATCAAGTCTACAGTTGCAGCCACCGAAACAAAGTCTACCGTTGCAAATGAAGTCTACCGGTACAGACACCTACTGTAACACAAGTCTACCGATATCAAGAGCTACCATTCCAGAGACAAAACCTGACACTGCTTTAATTTCTTTATCTTTGTTTAATCTAACCAACGGTCATATTAGGTATATTTTAATACACTGACATTTATTTAATGTGTGATGTTGGATGTCAGGGAACCGTACCTCGTACCTGCAAAAAGTAAATCATCTTTGGCCGGAGCACGTGCTTTAAATAAAGGAAGGATGTGCTACTACAAAAGGGATGAACAGACGAATACAAATAGATAGACCACAAGGTGTGCTAGAAGAACAATAGAGCATGAATGCAAAGAGACGACAAAACTTACACAAATAACTCATTACTACATACTAGTGAAGAGATGAGAATGAGAACATAACACAAGAGCTACATCGACTGTCTCTACACCTGGAAGTCAAGGAAACAGACGATACTCTGTTTTCCAGAGAAAAACAAGAAGAGGACTCAGAGCCAATTCTGATCAATCAAAGGAGTCCAAAACTGCACGAAAATCACTAGAGCCATTTCTAAACTCCAAATATTTTCTCTGTGATTTATCTTTTTACATATTGAGCAGTGTGTGTTATCTGCTGTATTTGACACACACACTGTCTCCTGTGCTTTAACTGGAGGATTTGTAAATCCTCACTCATCACTCTTACATCTTTTATTCCCCACTGGGATAGTGGTAGAGGTCGTGTGACCTAGACAGTTGTATACTGTTGTTTATCCCCGATCCAGGGTGTGGATCACTTTTATTTAAAGTTTTAAGAGGACTAAGTCTCAGCTTGAGACTGAACCTCTTGGTTAAATCTGTTGTGCTTATTTATTTTCAAAGCTATTCTTTTATTCCGCTGCTAATTACTTTAAAACCAAAACTGTTTTAAAGTCACTTTGATAATTAAATTCGCAATTGTTTATATTAGTTGTAAATCAGTAAGTTGGTTTCAAAATTTAATCAACCTTTCTGTTTTGATTAACTGGGAAATAATCAATCCCTTGAGAACCCAACAGAACCTTTACTTTGATATAAATTCACTACATTTTAATTCAGTATTTTATTTGGGGGTTTTTAAGACAAAGTTTTAAAATAGAAATTTTAATTGGAACTCAATTCACCCCCCCTCTTGAGTGTCCACTCTGACCAACAAGCACCTTAGGAAAATATTGAAATGTTATTTTATAATAAAATCATTTTCGGATTCTAATGGATCCAAACTGATTTATTTAGATTATAAGTCTGGGATAGGTAGAAAACCACTCAACCAATAGGTCTTAGACAGGTTTGGGTCACCATATTAACCTTATCTTTTATATTTAACTCTTAGTTAAATAGTTGGACATTTACCATGTCTCTTTTCATTTTTATATTATATGGTTAATAAACTTACTATAAACTGCCCATAGAACCCCAATAGGTTCATTAATGACATATATAATATTATTTAGGCCCTTTTGCTAAACCTTAGATTTTTATTAATATTATATCAACCAATAATATAGTATTTGTTTTAAAAACTCAATTATGTCAATTTTGACATTATTTAATAAATGTTTTTTTTAAGTCCTAAAAACTTTATTACGTCAAAATAAATTCATATACTCAATCTTAACATGTCATATTAACCTATAAAATTAGTGGAATTCATCAAAAGTCTCAAAATAGATTTATTTTTATATTTATAAAATCAATTATTTTAACCTTTCATTAAAAAGGTAATTTCTACATCATCATTGTGTCATAAATAAATTTAATTATTTATTGTATAAAAAATATAAATAAAATACTATTATGTAGGAAATATTTTTATCTTTCTAAAAAATATTTATAGTCGAATTTATCTTATGTGTAACCCTGTATTAAAAATGGTTTAGTTATTAAACTTTGAATTTAACACTTTTAACTCTTCTTTAAATAAAATAATAATTAATGTCATTAATCTAATCCAAGTGGACCTAAAGGATCATATTTTATTTTTAAGGTTTTTTTTTCTAATTACACTTATCCAATAGAATTAAAACATGTGTTAGGGTAATTATAATCTCATTTTTACCTTTAATTACCCTATTTACTTTTAATCGTGGTAAATAAAAGTTATAAGTTACTATTCACCAAAAATTATTTTCATCTTATTGAACCACATTTTACTTACTGATATCAACTGTGTCTCTCATATTTTCAAAATTCAACTCACAGAAGTGGTAAAATTAATTTTTTTGCAAATTTGAAAATGCTCTTAGGAGGTGGGTAAAAGACGGTAAAATTTCAATAAAATTTTTATATATCTAAACTTATTATAAAATGAATCCAATAAATTACATTGAACTTATATAGGTATTATGTATCTATTTTGACTTAAAATAAATTTAAATAAAATAAATAATTATTTAAATAAAAAGTGGGTTTTAAACAATAACGCAGTGTTTTTCACTATTTATGAAAAAAATGAATGATTTCAGAAAAATACAAAAAATTCACCCTAAGCTAATTTTGATATTCCGAATTCAAAAATGAAGTCCATTTTGAAAAATAAAATTTATAAAATTTCAAAAAGTGGGTATTACTATTCATAACGGATAATTTTATTGATCGTGGTGTGTTAAAACTCTAAGTTGTGTACAACACAAACTATTGTATTATTCAAAGGGAAACATATTGTGGAAGCTTGGGGTGTTACATTCTTCCCTCCTTCAAATAATTTCAACCTCAAAAGTTCTAGAATAATACCGCACAAAACGATTCTGGTGGTTCTTCATCATAAGTTCCTCGGGTTCCCACATTGCCTCTTCCATCTTATGGTTTCTCCATAGAACTTTTACCAGACGAGTCGTCCAGTTTCTCAACACTTGTTCTCTTGTATCGAGAATCTTGACATGCTCTTCACAGTAAGATATATCAGGTTCTAGTTCAATTTCCTCATAGGTGAGTACATGCATTGGGTCAGGCATGTATTTTCTCAATAGTGATACATGGAACACATCATGAACTTTGGAGAGACTTGGTGGCATTTCCAAACAGTAAGCTATATCCCCAATTCGTTCTAAAATTTCGAAAGGTCCAATGTACCTGGGACTTAATTTACCCTTCTTACCAAAACGTATAACACCCTTCCATGGAGACACCTTCAAGATAACATGATCTTCTACTTAAAATTCCAAATATTTCCTTCGATTATCAGCATAGCTCTTCTTCCTACTTTGAGCTACATTGATGTGGGTTTGGATAACCTTTACCTTTTCCATCGTTTCCTCAACAATTTCTGGGCCTATGAGTTTTCTTTCACCAACATCATCACAATAAGTTGGTGTGCGACATTTGTTTCCATATAACGCTTCATATGGTGCCATCTGAATACTTGAATGGAAGCTATTGTTATAGTAAAATTATACCAGAGGTAAATACTGATCCCACATATCTTGAAAATCAAGTGATCAAGATCTCAACATGTCTTCTAAGTTTTTAATAGTCTGTTCTAATTTTCCATCAGTTTGAGGGTGGTAGGCAGTACTCAAATGAATTTCAGTATCCAAGGTTTTCTAAATAATCTTCCAAAATCTTGATATAAAATGGGGATCACGATCAGAAACAATCGTTGGGGTACTCCATAAAGTCTTACAACTTCATTGATATATAGTCTTACTAAACGTTCAAGTGGTAAATCTTATCTTATAGCAAGAAAATGTAATGGTTTGGTAATACGATTAACAATGGCCCATATTGCATCATTCCTTTTAGGATTATTTTTTATCCCCATGAAAAAATCCATAGTAATATCATCCCATTTCCACTCAGGTATGGGAATAGGTTTCATGACTCCTCTGGGGTGTTGTCTTACAGCTTTCACTTGTTGACAAACCATACATCTCGAAACAAAATCATAAATATCTCTCTTCATGTTGTCCCACCAAAAATATTTTTTTAAATATCTATGCAACTTAGTACTACCATGGTTTATAGAGAAATTTGATCTATGAGTATCATCTAACAACTCCTTTTTAGATTAGTTACGTCTGGAACACAAAGTCTCTTCCCAAATTTCAAAATTCCATCTTCATATAAGAATTCACTCAATCTCCCATCATTCACAGCTTTAATATTCTTTTTAAACTCCTCATCACTAGTCTGAGAACTCTTTATCATTTCTAGTAAAGATGGTTTGGAAACCATTTGAAAAAGTATTAATGTTCCACCTTCCATGGTTATTCCCATATCCATCTTTACTAGATCCATGAAAATAGGATCTCTTTTAACTGTCATCTTGTTCAAAACTCCATGATCCTTTCTACTCAAAGCATCTTCCACTTTATTTTCCTTCCTCAGGTGGTAGTTTATAGTATAATCATAATCCTTGAGTAGCTCGATCCATCACCTTTTCCTCATGTTGAGTTATTTTTGTGAGAAAATATACTTCAAACTCTTGTGATCAGTATATATCTCATATTTTTCAGCATAGAAATAGTGTCTCTAAATCTACAAAGCAAATATTACATCTTCCAACTCAAGATCATGAGTGGGATTGTTTTGTTTATGAATTTTTAGCTATCGGTATGCATAGGTAATAACTATATCATTCTACATGAAGACACAACAAAGTCCTTTCTTTAAATCATCACTATAAATAACAAGCCCATCATTCCCCGATGGTAGAGTCAAGATAGGATCATTGACTAATCTCCTATTTAGTTCTTCAAAACATTATTTACACTCTTTTTCTAAACAAATTTAATCTTTTTACATGTGATCTTGGTTAATGGGTTATCCAATCGGGAAAAATTCTGGACGAAACGTCGATAATAACCTGCTAAACCAATAAAACTTCATACCTCAGTTATACTTGTTAGTGCTAGTCATTCTTGGATTGCCTTTGTCTTAGAAGGATCAATAGAGAATCCATCCTTAGAGACAATATAGCCAAGAAAAGAAATCTCCTGAAGCTAGAATTCACACTTTCTAAACTTCCCATATAATTAATTTCTTCTAACAGTCTTTAGGATAATGTGCAAGTGATTTTCATGATATTCGTAGATTTTGGAGTATACCAAGATATCATTAATCAATACCACTAAAAATTCATCAAGATATTCCTTGAAAACTTTTTTCATTAGATCCATGAAAACAGAGGGTGCATTAGTCAGCCCAAAAGGCATTACTGTAAACTTATAATGCCCGTACCTGGTTCGAAGTGCTGTCTTTGGAATATCTTCCTTCTTCACACACAACTGATTATATCCATATCGATGATCAATCTTTGAAAAATATTTAGCTCCATGAATTTGGTCGAATAAATCATCAATGCGAGGTATGGGATACTTGTTCTTTATTTTTATAGCATTGATCTCCCTGCAGTCAATGCACAACCTCATAGATCCAACTTTCTTCTTAATAAAAAGAAAAGGGCCTCCCCATAAAGAAACACTAGGTAGAATAAATCCCTTATTACTCATTCCTCTAGTTGTTTCTTTAGTTCCACTAATTCTACAATGGACATTCTATAAGGGGTCTTCGATATGGGCCTTGAACCAGGAATTAAATCAATGGAAAACTCAATTTCTCATTCTGGAGGATGTCTAGGTAAATCCTCTAGAAACACATCAACATATTCTTGAACAATTGTTACATCCTCTATTTGAACATTCCTTTCCTCACCCATAGTTATTTCATTCTATTCCTCCCCAATAATTAAATTTAGTTGAGCTACTGGGAGTGGATCTAGATAAGAATCAGGTGGTGAAGTTTCTGCTCTAAAGATAAGGTAATACTTATCATCATCGAGAATTGTAACCTCCTTATTATAATAAATTTTCACATCATGGTCCAAAAGTCAATACATACCAAGGATTATATCAAATTCAATCATGGGTATGACGATGAGATCAGCAGATAAAGAACATTTATATGCCCTAATGGGAACTGATTCACAAAACTTTGTTGCAATGATACTTCCCTTAAGAGTTTTTACAGACAACTCCCTGGTTAAATCAAATTATAAATACCTAATTTTCTTAGAAAACTGGGAAGATATGAATCAATGTGATGATCCAGAATCAAATAAATCATTGGCTAAACTTGAGGAACCCATTAAATTACTTGTCACCACATCTTTTGGAGCTTCAGCCTCAGCAGTAGTGATCTCATAAGCTTGACCTTGATCCCTTGGTCTTTTCTGAGTTAAGTTTCCCTGACACTTAGGAAATTAATTTGTATAATATCCCATTTCTTTACAACTGTAGCATTCAACATTGACAGCCTCTTTCTTCCCCTTGCAATCACAAGCTTGGTGGCTTTTTTCACCACACATATAATAGACTACCATTCCCTTCAGGAAAGTACTGGGGTTTTTATTCTCACATTTACCACATGATGGATATTCAAATTTTCTCTTCTTCCCTTTATTTCCATTTCCAGAGTGTTCAGTAGATCTCTTCTTCTCTTTCTTTGCTTTAAAGTCGTAAGACTTAGAGAATTCATTTTCTGTCTTGATAGCACATTAGATAATATCTTCGTATGATGAGAAGGATTTCAATACTAATGCTCGACAGAAAAATAGTTTTAACCCATCAAAGAAACGATCAATATTACTCCTTGGGTTATGTATATAATATACCGCATGCCTTTCTAACCTTGTAACGTTAGCCTCATATTTTGTGACATTTTCATCCTCCTTTTGTCTCAAACTGAAAAATTGTCTTTCCATATCCGCTCGATGGTCACGAGGAAAGTGTTTTTCTAAGGAAATATATTTAAACTACCTCCATTCCATATTTGATACTTCATCATCTTCCTTTGTGTTTTGAATCAATGATCACCATTGATTTGCATCTCCTTTGAGGTGATAAACTACCATGATAACTTTTTCCCTTTAACTACTCCCCAAAGCATGAAATATTTCCTCTAAGGAACTTATCCATTACTCAGCTACAAATGGATTTATAGTCCCATTTAATGTTGGTGTTTGTTTCCTCAGGAAGCAGTCTAACATTGATCCACTACATTGTGGATCAGGGTGCTCCATACAGGTAAGGTTATTATTGATAACCTGAGTGAGTTGTCCCAGTATGGTGATAAACATATCAGAACCAGTTGCATCACCCGATCCTCTATAATTATCTTGTGTAGGAGGGAAATCCCTACATGGATTATGTGCATTGATACGGTTTACATTCCTTACACTAGGAGCCATTTCTAAATAATGGCATACACTAGATTATTTTATGAATCGAAATACATAATTCCAAACTTGTAAAACACTTAATATAAATTGAAAAGTTTATGGATATAATACATAATCATAAAAATGTTTTCTTTGAGGAATTATATACTCATAAATCCTTCATAATGTTTTGTAAATAAAATGAGAATTATCCCCAGAATATCCCCCAGGATTGTCGTAACTAAGAGTGCAGCAAGGCCCGTTGTCGTGTACTAGGATGCCCCGGGTCAAGACCAAAACTCCTTGTCGGAGTTTTCACTCCTAGTTACATCTGTTCTAGAGCCACCTCTACCAGGTCATATCCAGATAGGGATTTATTGCTTGGAAAACTCATAAAATCTCTACATTACCAAAATTCTAGGAAGTTCTTCTATATTAATCCTCAAAGTCTACCTTAGGGTAGTGTTCTATAATAATATTTTTTCTAAATCTATTTTCCAAGGTTTTTACTAAACATCCTCTGATACCAACTGTAACACCCTAGCCCCAGTTACCCAGAGTCGGTGCATTTTTACATAACATTGGAAAGTTATAAGGAAATCATGTCCTAAAAGACCGACCAGGTTAGTAGCCTTGGAAATACTAGATACATTTATAAGTTTTAAATTACATTATAAAATGAAAAACTAAAACAAAATTGTCTCCATAGTCCACACTCATATCCCTTAGACTATCCCTATAGGTCAGTAATAATATACCTCTTCACATCCTGGGAAATATAAAACATAGAAAGGGGTGAGCTCAGATGCTCAGTAAGGATAACGATATAGCGAAAACTTTCATAAATAAGCATAAACATTTAAGGAAATGTATAAGACTAAAACATAAGCCTTTTAAACATAAAATTCAGCATAATATGGCAATGATAGATCAAATAATTCCATTTACTTATGAACATGGATATTCTACTAGTCGAATAATCACATGCAATATCAATAGCCAATTTCTTAATGATGGAATGCATAATGCCAGACTTCATAACCACATAGTCAAGGCCTTATGCCAAGACTACAAATAAGATTTTTTCAAGGCATTATTCCAAGACACTAGTTTGTCTCATGAGACCTACCGATGCATCAAGGAGTTATAGAGGGCTCCACCCATTACTTACTAAGTCCAATGCATTCCTCATATGAAAAGGTTGGAACATAACATAAACATTCGTATTAAAAATAGCATACAAAATTTCAATACTTTATCCATAAACCATGAATGGTATAATAATAACAAATCCACAGTCTAACATATCACAAAAACTTCAATACAGTATAGAAGATTTTTATCAAATAAATTAACTTCAAACAAGTTTAAAATCCATCAAAGGATGTTGACATAGATTAAATGAAAACTATTTTCAAGAAATACCTCTTTCTATTTTGAAATCATTTAAAAGTCATGTAATTATAAAAGAAAACATTTATTTTTTAAAATATTCTTATAATCTTGTAAGGGAATCTTTGAAGGTGTTATAATGGTGGAAAATATCAGCACTCGCCGTATAAGTTAAAAAGAGACATGCTTACCTTAATTTTTTCGAAAAGGTCATAAAGTACCTTATTTGGAAAACGATGGAAAGATTAATTTATAAACATATTATAAAAATTAAAATAAGGGTATAAATGAATTTAACTCATAGTATAATAAATAGTAAAAATGTTTTTAAATACATTTTTTAAGAAGACACGGATGTGGATGATAAAGAGGTCCCAGTAAATAATTACGTATAAACAACCTCGGATAATGAAGAGATTGTAGAATTAAGCCTTAACTTGTACTTTTCCTTGGTTGATGGTATGTTAACTTTCTATATAATAGTTAAATAATTGTTATTAAATTATAAAAGAACCATTTACATAAATATGATATCATATATGATCTTCTAATATTCCTTTGTTAATAATATTTTAGTATTATCGTCTTTTTGGGTGTTAACTAATTCGTTTTCCTTTTTATGTTTTTTTACAAAATACATGTTTGTTATGGATAGGATGTATTTGATTTATATCCATAATTATATTAAGTTCTTAAACATTATTTTTAACCATTAAATGAAAATTATTCTTGAATGGTTACGATGGGGAAATGAATCTCATCGTGTTCGTGGATATGGTAATCCGTACATACACACAAGCGACAATATAATTATTTTGATATTATAATCGTATATAAATAGATGGTATATCATATATACAGAATCATTAACATGTTATATTTATTATTTACATCAATTATACATCATTATTATACCCATCCCAAAATAATGTATTGAATAACAACTACACTACGACTTGGAGACGGTAAGTCGTACATACGCACATATGGTGACTTTGTCATCATATGATGGATAAAATAATGAATATGGTTATACCATTTTATAATAACTTCATAGTATATAGAAGATACTAGATTTATTATTTTATAATGTAAAGAACAAAGAAAGAGGAAGTGGAAGAAGAAAAGAACTTGAAAGAGGTGATGAAATATTTACCTCTTCTTCGGGTTCTTCCTTTTGATTTGATCAAAAGGGATCATTAGGTTGGATTTCTGACCAAAGGAATGCCTCTAGGATAAAGGGAGGATAGTTGAGAGGATATTTTTGAATGATTTGGCAGATCCAAATGGATTTGGAGGTGTGAAATTAAGATAAGTTGAAGTGTCCTTTTATAAGAGAGGTGAGGGGCACCTTAGGAAAAGATTGAAATATTATTTTATAATAAAATAGTTTTTAGTTTATAATGGCTCAAAAAAGATTTTTTTCAAGGATAAGGTGGGGATAGATCGAAAAACACTCAACCAATAGGTTTTATACAGGTTTTGGTCACCATATTAACCTTATATTATAGATTTAACTCTTAGTTAAATAGTTTGACATTTACCATGTATCTTTGCATTTTTATATTATATGGTTAATAAACTTACTATAAACTGCCAAGTGAACCCCAGTAGATTAATTAATGACATATATATTATTATTTAGGCCCTTTTTCAGAACCTTATATTTTTAGGAATATTATATCAACCAATAATATAGTATTTGTTTTAAAAACTCAATAATTTCAATTTTGACATTATTTAATAAATGATTTTTGTTAAAGTCCTAACAACTTTATTACTTCAAAATAAATTCATATATTAAATAATAACATGTCATATTTAACTATAAAATTATTGGAATTCATCAAAAGTCTCAAATTAGATTTATTTGGATATTTATAAAATCAATTATTTTAACCTTTCATTAAAAAGGTTATTATTGCATCATCATTGTGTCATAAATAAATTTAATTATTTAATATATAAAAATTATAAATAAAATACCATTATGTAGGAAATATATTTATATTTCTATCTAATATTTATAGTAGAACTTATCTTATGTGTAACCCTATATTAAAATTGGTTTAGTTATTAAACATTGAATTTAACACTTTTAACTCTTCTTTAAATAAAATAATAATAAATGTCCTTAATCTAATCCAAGTGGACATAAAGGATAATATTTTATTACTAAGGTCTTTTTTGGTTGAATTAAAATTATCAAATAGAATTTGGACATGTGTTAGGGAAATTATAATATCATTTTTACCTTTAATTGCCCTATTTACTTTTAACTGTGGTAAATAAAAGTTAAAAGTTACTATTCATAAAAAAAATTATTTTCATCTTATTGAACCAAATTTTAGTTATTGATATCAACCGTGTCTCTCATATTTTTGAAATTCAACTCACATAAGTGGAAAAATTAAGTTTTATGCAAATTTGTAAATGCTCCTAGGAGGTGGGTAAAAGACGGTAAAAGTTCAATAAAATTTTTATATATCTAAACTTATTATAAAATGACTCCAATGAATTACATTGATCTTATATAGTTATTATGTATCTATTTTGACTTAAAATAAATTTAAATAAAATAAATAATTATTTAAATAAAAAGTGGGTTTTAAACAATAACGCGGTGTTTTTCACTATTCATCAAAAATTGAAAGTTTTCAGAAAAATACCAAAAATTCACCCTAAGCTAATTTCGATATTCCGAATTCAAAAATGAAGTCCATTTTGAAAAATAAAATTTCAAAAAGTGGGTATTACTATTCATAATGGCTATTTTGATTGGTCATGGTGTGTTAAAACTCCAAGTTGCGTACAACCCAAGCTATTGCGTTATTCAAAGGGAAACGTAACATGGAAGCTTGGGGTGTTACAAAATTTACTAGTCCATTCCTGATTATTAGAGATTAATCAAGTAATTTTGTCATTTTGAAGCACCAATTTTGGGTATAGGCAAGAAGGGTTTCAAGTTTGAATGTTCTGGAGCCTGTGAGAATTCCTTCCAAGAGCTAAATAAGTGTTTGAATATTGCACTAATTTTAACCCTATCTGAGCCAAGTGAGGAGTATACCTTATTTTGTGATATGTATAGAATCAAACATGGAGTTTTTTTATGTATGGAGATCAGTTTGTGGTGTATGGGTCATGACAGTTGAGGTCGCATGAAAACAATTACACTACACATGATATCGAGTTGGTCATGGTGGTTTATGCCTTAAATTGTTGGCAACATTACCTATTGGGGAAAAACATTATTGTGTATACCTTCCATAAAAATAAAAATTACATCTTTTTTCAGTGATATTTAAGTCTCTGATAGCTAATATGGGTTAAATACATGTAGATGATTAACTTTGTGATGGATTATACACCCAGAAAAGGAAACAGTATTGCTAACACTTTGAGGTAGAAGACACGGACTCAGGTAGTCAAGGAGTCTAACTCTGAGTAGAAGCAGATGGACTTGTTTTTTGTAATTCATATAGTGGTTTAGAATGTCCTATCGAATATGACCCTCATATCCATATCATTTGATTCCACACATCTGAGATGGATCAAGGAGAGGTAATATGAGGATCTAGAGTGTCTTTCCTTTGA
This sequence comes from Viscum album, assembly GCA_963277665.1. Taxonomy (NCBI): domain Eukaryota; kingdom Viridiplantae; phylum Streptophyta; class Magnoliopsida; order Santalales; family Viscaceae; genus Viscum; species Viscum album. Next base: position 1,835,231,160 of record OY728151.1, read on the forward strand.
TAGAAATCCTAAAGGGGGAATTCACCTTCCAATTGGTTTATCAATAATAATTACATCATCTTTGTTCATGGTCATGTTATTGTGACTACTTTTATGTGAGAGGATCGGATATGTGAGTTCCATTCCTTGAAGTGGGTAGTGCATCCTGGATTGACCAAAATGTACCGTAATCTTGATAGGAAATATTGGTGGTCGAGAATGAAGAAATAAATTTATGTTTGGTGACATGATGTTACACCTGTTAGTAGGTGAACGCTGAGCATCAACGGTATACTAGTTTGTTACAGCTGTTTTCCATTCTGGAATAGAAGTGTTCCAACCTTACCATGGATTTTATGGTTGGTCTCTCAGGGATGCCTTGGAATAATGATGAAATATAGGAAATTCTATACAGGTTAATAAAATTTATCCATTTATTTCCAATTAGGGAGACTTTCTTGATTGATCAATTGGGTGATATGTATGTTCTATAGATAGTTCATTTTCATATATTACCATGAAGTATAGTTTCAGATTGTGATTTATGTTTTACTTCAAGATTCTAGAAAGGATTATAGAAGAAACTTGGTACTCATGGGTTTCTATATATGGATTTTTACCCAAATACATATGGTAAATAATAGTGTATTATTCAGGTTTTAGAGGACATGATGCATGTATGCATCCCAGACTTTGGTAGATCTTGGGAAAAGCACATAGCACTGGTTTAGTTTTCCTATAACAATAGTAATCAAGATACTATTTAGATAGAAATATATTAATTACTTTATGGTAGACCATGCAGTTCACCTCTATATTGGATTGAGTTGGGTGAGTTAGAATTGTTGGGATCGAGTCTTGTGCAGGAGATATTGGTGTTGTATCGGATTACACTAAATATACACAAGAGGGGGGTGAATTGTGACTTTCCAAAAATCTTTACGAGATTTTGTTCTGCCTTTTAACTTTAATCAGATAAAATGATGCAGCGGAAATTTAAATAGCAGAAACACAAGATGTATAGTGGTTTGGGGAATAGAAGGCCCCTAGTCCACTCCACCAACACTCTACTCCATGAGCATGGTGATTTTCACTATCTGGTCCTCATTTCAACAGACCGGTTCACAACTAAGTACAGGCAGTTGACACCTTTACAATTCAAGGCAAAACAAAGCCTTCTGGTTCACTTATAGAACCTACACAGCTTAGTCCGGGATGTCGATCACTCAAGAATAGAAAAGAAAGATTTTCGTATTCTGAAAATACTTTCCAGATGTTCTTCAAAATTGAAATAGCATGCAATTGACAGTAAGTAGATCATCGCCTTCAGAAATAATAATATTCACATAAGAGACGTTCTAAGTCAATCCCATTGTAGTAAATATATAAAAATAATAATTCAAAACTTTAGTAGAGATAGATCCATAGTAGATCTTCGATATAGAACAAGTGAATCTTCTATCGTGTTTATTCCTCTTTAACAAATAGAGCTTTGATGCTCCTTTTGAAACATAAGATCGGTATGTTTCAGTAGTCTCTGTTTTCCTTTTTTTCAGAATAATCAACAGATCAAACATGATCAATAATGTCGATGCAGTTTCAAAATGCCCATATAAATAAAATAATGATAAGAGAATCTCCTGTAAAATTAGATCCACAAAAGTCTCCTTTTTACTCGCGATATTCAAACATTTGAATTTACAAAGTAGTCATAACTTCCCTGAAGAATCGTCATAAAAAAGCTTATTTTAATTCGATCAAAACATTGATAAAATGGTTTTGAATCAGTCAAAATCGTACTTTAAAATCAGCTTTAAATCTGGCTTGAAATCCGCCTAATAATCAGTGTACAGAACATTGCATAAAAATATCGACTTTAAATTCTCCGACGCCAAACGTAAGGTTGAGTTGAACTATATGCATCCTCTAAACGTAAGGTTGATGATGTAGTCTTCAAACGTAAGGTTCAAAACATAATGTTGACAACATAATGTTGAAAATTTAAACTTGACAAAAAACGTAAGGTTCATTCCAAACGTAGGGTTGGACATCCATACTTTTCTCTTCAACTTTCAAACATACGATAAAAGATCCATACCTTTACTTGATCCATACTTTTCCAAGAATGTATGGTTGTTTAGAAAAGTAAGGTTGATGAACCATACTTTTGAGAAATAAACATAACGTTTAATATTTACGTACGGTTCTCCTTCCATACTTTTCTAATATCCCAAACGTAGGGTTCATTCCTAACGTAGGGTTCTTCTTCCATACTTTGCCAATAACGTATGGTTGATTAACCATACTTTTTCCTTATCTCAAAAAGAATACACGCTTTTCATCCTTACACTAAGTTTATCCACGTAGAGTATGAACAGTGTTTCCAGAACATGCTCAAGCAGATTCCGAATAAGTAGCACATGAACAGTGTTTCTAGAACACGCTAGATATGAATACTTTAGTAATAAATTTCCGTTATTTCAAGAGTAAAATAAAATAATAAATTCCTGCAAAATAATTAACAAATAAAATCATTAGAAAATAATTAAGGGTATTTGTGAGCATCAAAATTATCATAAAGAGATAGAGTATTAATATAAACTCCCCCTTTAAATAAAAATATTATGTATTGTTGAAAACAACACTTTCTCAATAATTGGAACTGGTTCAGTTGATTCAAAAATATAAGACTATATAATAGAGTAGAAAAAAATTCTTATGTTGATCGACTTCTTCAACCTATTAATTTTATAGTGGGTGATAGTGTATTCCTTTGAGTGTCTCTAAGATTGGGTTACCGCTAGATATGGTATCAGGGGAAGTCAGCACCCTGGTTTTTTTAACCATTTGAGATTATGGAGAGGATCAGACCGGTGTCATATAAATTGGCTCTTTAAAAGAGTCATAGTGATATGATTAAGGTTTTTCATGTGTCACAGATTCATAAATATCACACCAACCCTTATCATGTGATAGATGTTGATGATGTTGATCTTGAGGTGGATCATCCTTTGAGGAGCATCTGGTTTTCATTGTGGATAGCAATGTTAAAGTTGTGTGGGGGAAATATGGTGTCATTGGTATGGGTTCTATGGAAGCATGGTCATGTTCAAGATGAAACATGGGATAGGGGAGAAGATATGTGCACCTGGTGTCTTGAACTTTTAATCACAAAATCATAGTGATGCTTGAGAGTGAAGCTCGAGGATGAGCTATTATAAGGTGGGGAAATTGTAAGATCCCAACCTTTCTTGAGATATCTCGTTATTATTTTTAGGTATTCTTTTACCATTTTTATCATTATTTCATTTAACCTTTACTATGGTTAATTTTTTGTGAATTTGGATAATTTTGGAAGCCCATGGGGTTGTGCAAGGTTGGAATATGATTAGGAAAAACTGTGTGGTTTGCCCCCAAAAATTGTGTACCCCATTTTGAGCCATGGGAAGGGGTGCATGGTTTGACCAAACTATAAAACCACCTTCCCAAAACCATGCATCCTTGTATAGAGAGGTTTTTCATAGTTGGTTCATATTTTTTTAAACTGTGTAGACACCCAGTGAAAACCATGCACCCTAGGACAATAGGGGCACACAGTTTTTCTAAACATGTGGCCCATCTAGGAAACTATGTGGGTGGACTTTTAATACTCCAAAAAAAATATTAAAAATTCCCAAACTCCAGGTTTATTTCCCTAATAACCCAAATTAACCTAATACAGTTTCAATGGCCTTTGGAGGATCCTGAGAGGATTCTTTGGCTCCTCAAACTCCTTTATTTGTGAATATAAGAATCGGTGGAAGAAATTGATCTCTCTTTCTAGTATGTGATATCTTCCTTGTTTAGGTTCATATCTCTCCTATATTTCTCTCCATTTGTAGAGGTATGAAACCTCCCATTGTAGATGGATTAGATCTAGTTTTTAATGGATCTTGTTTTTTTTATCTTGATCCTAGGTTTTGATCCTATATCTTCTTTATCATTCTGATTTCAGTTGTTCTTCCTTGAATTATGGATAAAGGTTTGGAGAGAATTCATCAACAACCCTAAGGTAGGTGGTCTATATGATATTTACTATTGTCTTGATATTGATATTTTTTTATATTTGTATCATTGTATTTCCATGTTATGCAGTTTATTTTAAAATTAAAAGGTTAATTGAATCCACGTGAATTTAGAGACCCTTCTTGGATTCCATTGGATTCATTGGAGATTATATGACCAGTATTGATGGTCACCCAAGGGGTGATCCATTTTTCCTTGAAATGATAATTATAAAATGAAAAAGATAAATATTAGGTTTATGGAATTGAATTAAATCCTTTTTTCATGGAACGATAATGGTATTTAAAGGGTTGTTTGGATTAACATTGAAAGTTTAATAATTTATGAGATAATTGATTTGTAATGTGATAAGTGATTAAATGGGGAATTTCTCATGTTGATAATTATGTGGAAATTAAAATAACATTGTTATGTTTGATAAATGAGATGGTGCAGAAGGTCTCTATTGTTGAACCTTGATATATGTATATATGAGTAATAAGATGTGGGTGTTGGGTTGATGCTCCTCATCTGTGGAATGTTAAACTAATGCTCTAGGCCCCTGATGCATTTATGTTAATTTGTGATGTACTGATGTTCCAAGTACCTAAGTTTTTGGTGCTAGACTGATGCTCTAAGTACCCATGATATTAGTTCTAGATTGATGATCGAAGTTCCCTAGATAATGAAGCTAGACTTAATCTCTAAGAATCCATGATAATGGTTTTAGGACTGATGCTCCGAGGCTCAAAAACGAAATTGGGATTAAAATGAATAATGAAATCCCATGAAAAGAGTAAATTATAAAATACATATAGTGTATGGTTCAGACATCGGCAAGGATTGAAATAGGTATGATTGGCTTGGGTGTCACTGTGAACCCAAGGGCCAATGTGGTTAACTAAAGAATAATAAATTTGAAACCCATTTACTTTTATCATTTATTATTTATTCTTTATACAAATACATACACTATTATAGACTAGATATTACTTTAGATTTCATTGGTAGTGGCCTACTAAGTTATCCTCACACCCTACTCTGGCCTCTGATTGGTACCCAAGTAGACTTCATGTTTACAGGACATGATAAGCATAAGAGCCCTATGATAGTCAGCTAAGTTGGGATTTAGGATGGAGCATGGATAAGGGAACTAGTTATGATAATAGGACCTTCTTGGGAGTTTTTAGTGTGTCTTTATTTTGGGTTCTCATTAGACACATGGCACATTTATGGCATGACATGTTTACTATAAGATCCCATCTTTTTCCAAGTATGAATATTTTTTAATTTCTAATCAATATGGATTTTTTTGAATTTAATGCACATCTTAAATTAATTCAAAACCTCGAAAATTTGCACCCCCTATAAGTTGTTTTGACCACATGAAGACATGTCATGAAAGTAGTTTTCATCGTTTGTCAACATATCATGAAATTAGATTAAACCCCCTATAGTTGTCTTTCACCATGTGTTGATATGTCACAAAATAAGATTACATCGCGTGCAATTATATTACACCACATGTAAGATTAAACCACGTGTAATCTTTATTAATTGTTTCCTTTAAAGGTTTTACAAGATTTCACTTAGTAAAAGGGGGAAATGAGTTATGATTCTTAAAAAAAATGAAATGTGAATTCACATCATGTATTTTTTATGCCTGACAAATTAGAAATGCATATTCAGTATTGTGTGAACCTCTACACATGCCTTTCTTTTCTATAGATGCTCCACACACCACCATTTTCAACCCAAGATGTCTTGCACACCACTTCCTTGAACTGAAACTCCCACACACGCCACAATATTCGATTAAAGACCCTCCATGAACCTCCCTCTTGGTTGTGGGTATTCTACTACTAATTTCTAGGAGTCTTCTTTCATCTTGAACTTATTTGGCTTAACATATTGGATAACTAGACCAAGATTTTTAAGATTTTCCTTCTGATTATATATCTACTTCCAAATCCATTGTTAATGGATTATTTGGTTCTTATTTAAAGGAATCCAGAAGAATATTATTACCTTATGTGTAGGTTTTTTTCCCTACTTCCGCCACTTTCAAGGATTTGAATCTAGACTGTGTTCTTCATCACATTCTTGATGGATTTGCTTCAGATTGGGGGGGTTAATTGGTGATCATTAGTCATTATTCTTGAGGTCGGTGGTCTAAAATTTAAATCACATAGTATTTATTGTAATTATGTGTATATAATTATAGAATTGTTATTTGATGTTTAGAAATTATATTCTTGGCTAAATTAATTAATTTGGTGAATAAATTAATTAAATGAAATGTGAAATTGGGATATTGGTATTTTAGATATAAAATAATTAATTGTTAAATTAATTATGGATTTATTGAGATTATTGAACTTGATTAATTAATTGTAGAATTAATTAATGTAAATGGTTGGGATTATGAAATTTTGGTTTGAGATAACTAATTTTTGAATTAATTATGGTGAGATAGAGATTGTTGAGATTGAATAATTAATTGACAAATTAATTATTGATATATTGAAGTTGTTGAATAAGGATAATTAATTGTATAACTAAATATTGGATATTGTTATGATTGTTATATTGATTGATATGGAATAATTAATTGAGTAATTAATTGGGGTGGTTGAATTAATGGATATATAACAATTAATGGATGAATTAATTAGTGATATTGAATTATTTGAGTTGGAATTAATTAATTGATGAATTAATTAATGGGTCTATTGTGATTATTTATTTGTTTAATTAAATAATGGGATTAATTAATTACTAAATTAATTAATGTGAGCAATGTAATTATTTAATTGTTGAATTAAATAATGGGATTAATTAATTGTTGAATTAATTAATGTGAACAATGTGATTATTTAATTTTTGAATTAAATAATGGGATTAATTGATTGTAGAATTAATTAAAGTGAACAATTTGATTATTTAATTATTTAATTAAATTATATGATTAAATAATTACTGAATTAATTAATGTGAGTAATGTGATTATTTAATTGTTGAATTAAATAATGGGAATAATTAATTGGTGAATTAATTAATGTGACTAATGTGATTATTTAATTATTTAATTAAATAAAGTCATTAATTAATTAATGGGAGTTATATAATTATTTAATTATTGAATTAAATAAAGGGATTAATTAATTAATTAATGTGGATCAATGTGATTATTTAATTGATGAATTAAATAATGGGAGTGATGGGACTAATTGGTGTCTTAATTAAATGGATTGAGTTATAATAATTAATTGGTGAATTAATTAATGGAATGGATATAGTTAATTAATTTTTGAATTAATTACCAGAGATGGGATGACCAATTTATTGTTGAATTAATTGAAGGGTTAGATATGATTAATTAATTTTTGAATTAATTAATGGGATATTTTGTGAAATGGGAAATGGTTATGATAATGTTGGCATGGAGTAGCACATGGGATAACTGGCGTGTGAGAATGATATTTAAGGGAGAGTATCGAGAGAGATTCTAATATTGTTTACTTAAGGACCATGTGATCCTTATGGGAAGAAGACTGAAAGAGCTTCTAATATTGTTTATTTAAGGACCATGTGATCCTAAAGGTAAGAATACTATGTGAGCTTCTGATTATTTATCAAAGAACCATGTGAGCCTTTGAGGGGAAAGACCTTGAGAAATTTTCCATTTTTCTTATGAATCATTTATACTTCATTTTGTATTAATCATTATAGACCTTTAAGGTCAGATCCCATAGTGCACATTACTTATGCTGGACTGATTTACTTGTTTATGTTTTTGATAAATGACATATGAATTATGATAATGAATAGTAACATGGACATTCAGATTTGTGATATCCCTTGGGGACATATCAGACTCCGGTGTGGGACAAAGTAGGTATTGTGGTTTGGGTGTCCATGGGAACCTGGGGAAATATGTGGTTAAATAAATAGAAAACAAATCAATGTAAACTGTTTACTTTATTACTTGTGTTTTTTTCTTTATACAACCGCATATACTGTTATTGACTAGCTTTGTTTTAGACATTATTGGTGGTGGCCTACTAAGTTGTACTCACACCGTACTCAGGCTTCCTGGTCGGTACCCAAATTGACTTTATTGTTGTAGGACAAGTTAAGGTAAAATTCCCTATGTAAGATGGATGAGTTGGGATGGAGTGTGGTTGAGGGAATCAAACATGGTTCGAGACCCACTTGGGAGCTATTAGTGTCTTTACTGTTGGGTTTTCATTTTAACACCTGGCACATACTTTATCATAGCATGTTTTTTTGTTTCTATTGGATATTGTACTTACTACTTTGATTATATTGAGATATTGGTACTATTTATGAATATATATGATTCCTCTATTGTATATTTATTTCTGCTTGTATTTTACTCTAATAAAAGAGGGTATAGTCTCCCCATGACTGACTTACCATACCCTTGATGCTAGTCAATAGCCTTTAGTGTATGGGGAGGTGCACCTGAGGTCATGTGGTGGTCCAGCTCTGGGCACCATTGTCTATCACTTGAGTCGGGATGTTTCATTTACTTCTTTGGTTTATGGTCATTTCCCCTGTTTTGGGACTCTTAATGCGATACTTGGTCTTTATTTATTATTATTATTTTGGATATTTGTATATTGATTTATGTTATTTTATTGATTTGATAAAGATTTTATAGTATCCCTACATGAATTATGAGACCCTCACTTCTAGTCAATAACCTCTAATATATGGAGAGGTATGCTAGAGGTCATGTAACGAACCAGCTCAGGGAACGGATAGGTGGTGCCCAGGTTAGGATGTCATATTATGAGTGAATATTATAATTAATTTTTGGGAATTTTAGAAAATTTATTTGAAAAAATTAATTTCATTTTTGAATTCATCATTCTAAAATTATCTTAGGATTATTTTTTTAGATTTTTTGGAAAGTTTTATTTTTCAATGAATAGTGAAAATACTGATTTTTATTAAAGATTGTATTTTCCTTTAAAGTATTTATAAATTCAAAATCTATTTTGATTTAGTTTTAAAATGAAATTATTTGATTTTAATTTAAAATAATCCAATTTTGGTTTATTAAATGAATTTATACTTGAATTTAGTATAAAAACATTTTATATTTAAAAAGGGAATTTTTTTGAAAAATCATTTTTCATCACATTTTGACGGTTTAATTTTAAATTAAAATATTTTGGTTATATATTTTGAATTTTTAAAAATATATTACATATTTTGAATCAAGATTTTCCAAATTTGGTAAATATTTTCCTTTTATATTTTGTCAATATAAATAGTAATCTTAATAATTTTTATTACCACGGTAAAGGGTCATTTAGGTAAATAATGGATAAAAATAAAATGATAAGAACTATAAAATGATACTAAAACTTGACTTAATTTTATTTTATGATTCTATTTTGTTCATACAAAACCCAAATTTTGTTATATGTATTTTTTTCCATTTTGATGAGATTATGACCTTAATAATATTTTATAAAAAGAAAAATCAAACATGTTTCACTCTTGTTTTTAATAACTATAATATTTTTAACAGGGGATTAATAGGGTATTTTTTTAGATATAAATATTAATTTTGAAATATAAATTATTCATCTTCATCGTGGTATTTTTTTATTAATTTCTAGTGAATAAATATTACCTTAAATTCTCACACACCACGGACCCAATAATTATTCCATTAATGGAAAATTAAAATAAATCATATAAAAAATATTAAAAGTAATATAATTTAAAATAATTAATGTGCTAAATTTTTTTTAGATAACTATAACATTTTAGGGATATTTAAATTTATTATATTCAAATTCATTGGTTTTATTGATGTTATAAAAAATCAAATTAAACAAATAGTTCTAAAATTGACATTATTGATATTTTATAGAAATAATATTTTAGTAAATGATATAAAATTTATAAAAATATTATATTAGAAAACATAAATGGGATATGGTTAATTAAATTAATCATTATCCATTTATGGACCTTATTTCATTTTATAGTAATATTATTAACCCTGAAATTATAGAAAAATTTAATATTGGGGTAATTGTCAAAAGGGTTAACAAAGGGTTAAAACCAAAATATAATGGAAAAACATAGTAAAAACCTATATAGTTTTTATGGTGTGATATTATTTAGATCTATACTCATCATATATTTAAAATAAATTAGTTTTTTCCATTTGTAATTGAAAATTATTTTATATTAATTTAATATTTTGATAAATTCCAAGAGTCCCCCCCCCTCTTATAAAAGGGTAACTCTTATTCCCTTTACTTAATATTTAAAAACCCATTTGGTTCAGAATATATCTCAAATAATTTCTTAATTAAATCTTTACCCTAGTTATATAGGCCTTATTTATGGATTATACCAACCTTATCAGTCTTAAGCTGTTAAGAAAAGGACATTTTCTGAAGAAGATGTATCGTTCAAAACCAAGCATCTCTATTTTATTTCTTCTTCCAACTCCTTAAAATATTAATTAACCATGATTATATAATAAAATAATTATATTATATATAATTTTGTACTTTTTTATTAATGTAACAACCTATATCAACATAGAATGTGAGTAAACTAGAATAAAAAAAATAAAGAATAATAAAAATAAATAAATAAAACATCGCTATCTTTATATTAAATAAATGCAAGATTAAAACATAAATTTCATAATTTCACTAAAAAATAAATACAATAATAAATAAACAAAGAAAGACCAATGTGGAGAATTAGTAATTATCAAAACATAATAAAATAAGTGGTAATGAGCCATTAAAAATCCATAACTTTGTATAACTTACATTTTTGAATGTTGATGAAAGAACCATATATCTATTTGGTGTTATTAATTCTAGGATATCCAAAGAAAAATATCATTGTTTATTTGAATCCATCAATTGATGAGTTATTTTTATTATGGAGTGACAAAGTAACTACATATGATGTAGTTACATAATATAATTTTACACTAAAAGAAACATTAATATGGACAATCAGTGACTTTATGATATATGGTATGTTATCTTGATGGAGTAAACATGGTCCATAACCCTTTTTATACCACATTAATGATAGTAAATAATTTATTCACATTAATTTAATAAACTCTTTTTTTATTGGAATGTGATATTTTTTCCTACATATTAGCCTTTATAAAATAATACGAATAATTTTAAAAAAGGTAAAATTGAAATAGATGGACCTCTAACAGAGCTCTCAAGTGTTATTGAAAAATATATCATCTCTTCATTACTTCCTATTACTTTTGTAACAACTATAAACCAATAAAAATATGTGTCTATGTTAGAGATAACAATGGTATAAAGAAAGGTATTTTTTGAGACCTTCCATATTGATATAATTTTTGAGTCCATCACATGAAATATGTAAGGAATATTGAGAATAACTATTTTGATCAATGATTATATACTATGTTGGAAACACCTATAATGACTAAAGATACTTTAAAGGTATTGTTATATCTTACACAGATTTATAGGCATATCAAATTTGAGTTATTTGAAAATGATAGGTCATGGTATTTAATGAAGCCAAAAGTAACTTATAAACTTTATAAATAAATTAATTTATTATTATATCAGTGAATTATATATTTGAGTTCATTTTTTATTCAATGAAATAGTTTCTATATTTTTTTTGTAAGTCAAAACACACTTCATATGAATTTTATTAAATTTGATGTTTGTGTTTGTAGTTGTGTTTGTGCGGAATGTTTTTCTAATAACAAAAATATCAAAGAACGAAAATAAGATTTGGAAAATATAGTATTTTAAACCCTAAAAAATTTTATAGTCACCATATTCAATAAAACAGAAATGGTACTTAAATAAACACATTGGTAGATACATAAAAATTCTTACCTCACCAGAAGGTGATGAGGTTTTTTATAAAGTTATTATAACTGATTTTGAGATTTATGGAATTTGACCATTGAAGTTTGTCAAAATGTTGACTATAAATAGAGATTCAAACTCGAGCATAATAATAATGGAAAAAATAATGAATAACCTGATAAATCTTTCAATCTCTTGAAGCCTTCATTGTTTCATTGAATTAGTGTGCTTCTGATTGTTTTACTTTTTGATTTCTTACTATGAGTAATGTTTTGTGAGGACATATTATAAATCTCTAAGTATTTACATTACAATTTTTCTACAACTAATCATATGTGATTGAGGTATTTGGAGGATAGGAAGATATTGAATTTACTGATCTTTCTTAATTGGGGATTTTTTTGGAAAGTAAGTGTAAGAACTTGGCCTTTAACTTTACATATTCTAGTGTTTTTTAACTGGAATTCACATTCGAGGATCTTTTCAGTTTAGAGTTTTAGAGAATTACGAAAAACTCTTACAAAGAAAAATCTTACATTACAGGTGTAGATTTATACTCAGTATCCATTTTTCCATAATATAAAAACTTATAAAATAAAGCACCAATTATTGTAATGGAAAAACTCCATGACTTTCAACTTGACTTCTTCCTTTACCATACCCATCATTAAACCCATTGAAAAAAAATTAAAATTTGGGATGAGCATAAAAATATCAGTAAGGTACATGAAATAATAAAATTGTTAGTCTGGTGAAAAAAATGAAAACTCATTAAAAACCTTTTCATAAAAATATACATTTTCTTCCAAAAATATAATCATTTTTCCTTTAAATTAATCATTATCTTACCTTTTAAAATAAAATTATTATCATGAAAGCTCATTAAAAAGAATAGAAAATTCATATAGGTGCCTTGGTAAATCATTCTCATAAAACCCTTACAAAACCATTAAAAATAGAATAACCATATAGTCTATTTCCATCTTCAGAGTACCCAATGCATTGCAGAGTTATAATGGGGGTCACCCTTCATATAAGCTATATTAGGCTCACTCATTTCTGATAATATATAATGGGGATCAACCCTTAGTATAAGCTATATTGGGATCACCAATGATCTATAATGGGTCTCAACCCTTCATATATAATTTCCAAGTACCAAATCATGGATAAAACTATTGAAAATTATTCTAAACCCATTTGTAAACACTTTCATATATCAAAATACCCATTTCTTTTAAAAATCACTTTTAAAATATAATAAATGTGTACATAATAATGAAACCATTTTCTTTGGAAATAACTATGAAAATTTATAAAGAAAATTTTAAATAATTAAAGATTCTGAAAAGCAGGAAATTTTTTTCATGTCATATATGTTAAAAAAATCATTTGACTTTTGTAAAAAGAGTAGAAAGAGAAACTTTAAAAGAGGATTTTTAAAAGAAAGTCATTTACATAAAACCTTAAAAATATTCCATTTTGAAAAATTTTGGGAGAAATTTTAAAATTTCCTTTTTAAAAAATTCATTTCCATATAAATACTTTCTTAAAAATCATTTTAAAAAAATGGATATGAAAGATAAATATTTAGAAAATAAATCTTCAAAACATTTAAAATGATGTTTTAGTTAAAGAACACTTTACCTTGAGCCTGAATCATCACGTATGTTCTTTATCTTATTTAATAATAAAAATTGATTAATTTATTATCTCTTTAAAACCTTTTTAAATTTAATTATCCCTTATATATCACTTATTACCATTTTACAATAGCTACTTATTTATTTAAGTTCACATTGGACGCTTTGATGATATTCAGTACTTGAGTCCAAAATGACTTTTGTATGATGTATATAGTCAAAGTGGTCATTATTAAATAATCACCAGAATAATAATAATTAAATAATTATAATTTTTATACATAAATTATACTTTTATATCCATCTAATAAATATGGATATGAAAAATGAACTACGTTACAATCATGGAGACGGTAAATCGTACGTATGCATTAGTAATGTTTTCATTTTTCAATGATCATTATGGAAGGATGGTAAGTATTATTTTATATTTAAATAATTATAATAATATCATTAATATAATATTAATCATTTAAATATTCATATATATATCATTCATGTTATGTGGTGATGAAAAACAAATCACATCACTTCATGGAAGTGATAATTTACACTTATGCACGAACGACAATATCATTTTTATGTGCATGGAAATTTAAGAACATAAATGATATATTATATTTTAATATTGGAAAATATTTCATTAATATTATATATAATCATTAATTCTATCATTATAACTAGTCTCGAGAGATTGTGGTGGAAAACGAATCACATCGGTTCGTGAGGTGGTAGTCCTTCGTACACACGAATGATAACTTCTTTTCCCATTTGATGGAAGTGGAGATGTATTTAGGTGATAATATTAGTATAATAAAATATAATTATATTTAGGATATAATATTTATTATCTCATCATGGTTTAAAAATATTTAAAGGAGTTGGAAGAAGAAACAAAATAGAAACACTTAATTTAAAATGATACCTCTTATTTAGAAATCCTAATATGCTTAACACCTTAAGACCAATAAGGGTGGTGTTGTGCCTAAAATAATTGATATATAATTTAGGTATGGATTATAATATTTTATTTTGGAATATATTTTCCAAACCAAAAAGTTTTTTAATTTTTAATAAAAGATAAGAATAGGTTTCCTTTTATAAGAGTTGGGAAGGGCACTCTTTGAATCTCTCAAAATATTAAATTAATATAAATTAATTTCCTATTAAAAATGACTCCAAACTAATTAATTTATAATATAGGATTATTATGGGTCTAAATAATCTTACAAAACAATTTTTGGACAAGTTTAGGTTACATTATTACCCTTATTAATTAGTTCTAACCCTTATTTAACTCATTTAATTCTTGTCATGACAACATGGGTTTTTACTCTTTGAGGGTTAATATAATTTTAATAAAATGATAAAATACACATAAATGAATCATGTATTAAATTTTAAGCCTTATAAAAATAATTTTTCGAAATTTTATATTTTTTGTAATTTTAAATCATTTAATAAAATATTATTTATTTTAAAATATCATTAATGTCAATTTTGAGGCTATTCATTACATTGGAAATTAAAAATATAAAACCAACAAGATAACTTAGAGAAAACAATTATTACACCCCTAACATGTAAATTTAATATATAAAATTCGTTTGTCACATTAATTATATAAAATAATATTTATTTTAATATTTTTAATAACATTTATTTGATATTTCCATTAATAAAATAATTATTCTATCACTATTGTGCAAAACTGTAAGGTAATTATTTATTCAATAAAAATAAAAAATAAATTACAATGAAAAATATAGATCTTTGATATTTCAAATTAATATTTATATTCAAACATATCCTCTAGAAGACCCCTTATTAAAAATATATTATTTATTAAGAATATGATTATGATATCTTTGTCCTTTCATTAAATAAAATATTATAAATGTAATAATCACTAATAAATTATAAAAAAAGCCATATATTATAAATTTTAAATATTTTTGACAAAATTTAATCATAAAATAAAATTAGGGAGATTATTAGGGTTATTTTATAATTCTTATCATATTATTTTTACCCTTTATTACGCTATTTTTACCCGATTTACCCTTTACTCTAGTAACA
Organism: Viscum album; assembly: GCA_963277665.1. Lineage (NCBI taxonomy): Eukaryota > Viridiplantae > Streptophyta > Magnoliopsida > Santalales > Viscaceae > Viscum > Viscum album. Next base: position 1,835,246,794 of record OY728151.1, read on the forward strand.
AAGATTGAGAAAGATACAATTCATATTGGCAAAAAATATAAGGGCCCAATTTAATATATTTTTACCTTATAATTAAAAATATGGAATCCATTTTTTAAAATTCAATTCATATAATTTACATAAATTAATTTAAAATTAATCCTACGGACAGGACGAAACAACGGGTTTTTAAAGTAAAAATGTTCAAAAGTTTGAAATGTTTTTATATTCAATTTCAATGTGAAATTGATTACAGTGAACCAAATTGTATTTATTTATTTATAATTTAAAAATTTATACTTTAAAACTAAATTTAAAATATTCTTTAACTATATAAATAAATTATATGAAAATGTAGTTTTCAATTAAAATTCAGTGTTTTTCACTATTCATCAAAATATAGAACTTCTTAGAAGAATACCAAAAATTTTACAAAAGTAAATTTTTATATTATTCTTTAAAAATTGAATTTTAATTTCTTAAATAAAATTTATAAAACTTTTAAAAAAAAAATTAAAGCAATTTCTCCATTAAAAGGTGGGAAACTGCTTTTTAGAACAATATAATTTGTAAGCGTAAAATTGGATTCATTCTTATCTTATGCCTATAAAATATATTGGATGAATGTAAAAAAAATTATAAATGAGTGTAAACATAATATAGTTATTCCTATTCACACTCTCTAATGTAAATTCTAGGTAATAATGATCGCATTTAAATAATAATCTTTAGTTGTTCATTTAAGCTCGATATGGCGTATCTTGTAGGTTATCGAATATAGTGTTTCCTTTTAAAATATTAGGATATTACATTATCTCATACGTATTTTGGAAATTTCATCCTTTAAATTTTTTAATTTAGACTTAGTAACTAAGTTTTGACTTTTTAAAATACCTTTATTTAAATCCCACATCGAAAAAAGGTTCAATATAACTTCCATTTGAAAAGAGAGAAAGAAAAGTACAAAGGTCTCCTGAGATTATACATTCTAGGTTTCCATGTAGCAAAACATAAACATGGAAGATAAAACTAACTATCAAGTTTTGATAGAGATTTATAGAGAACGTGGTCATAAGGAAGTTTAACAATCACAAACCCATAAATCTGTGATGGGTTAAAAGGTCATTGATTTCTTAGTAAGAAAAGAAAGTAGATAATGTTTTTGTTTCAAGATCTATTTCATAGACTTGATATATTATTTTACTACCTAGACTAATAACTTAAGGAAATATACTTATTTGATAGGTGGAGTTTCATCCTTTAATCAATTTCCACCACAATCTCATCTTTTTCTCCAAATTTTGAATATTTAAGATGATTTTTTCATGCCCAAAGTATTAGAATCAAATTCTACGGATCAATATATCCATAAAATTATAACTATATATTCCTCCTGTTTTTATATGTTAACCAAAATCAAAATGGTTATAGTATTATTAGATAATTCCCCAAAAATAATAAACCTTTATAAGATGAAAAACTACTTTAATCTCTAAAATTCAATAGTAATACCCAAAGTTTAACATAGATAATTCGATAAATAATTATCCTTAAAATTATTCAAAATAGTCAAATTGAGATTAAAACCCAAATTAAGAAGGGTTTGATCACATAATCTTGCAAGATAAAATTTATCATTTATGTCCAAATAACATTAATGACTCTTAAAGACTCACTCCATAATGTATATTCCCAAATCATATAATCTCCAAGATATGTTAGTCATTTCTAGAAATCACCATAAAGCCATAATAAAGGCATATTTTCCTCAAAAATAAAATTCAACATTTATTCCTAAAAAAATAATATTCTATTTACCATAATATTATAGGATTCTCAAAATAGTGAACGTATTTTTAAATAACATTAATCACTTAATCCCTAAATAATTTTCCAATCCCATTGAAATAAATTTAAAAAAACATATATTACCAAAATCAACTTATTATTCATCCATAAAATAATTTAACTAAGAAGAAAAAACCCATACTAACTAGGACTTCATGTAGTCCAGTGGTAGGTGATGCACCCTTTTCACCCTTCAGTTGTGGGTTTAATTCCCACAACCTTATCGGATACGACATGTTGTAACATAGTCTACAGGTTTTCCTTTTTCTAAAAAATATTAATATAATACTTATAAAATTCTACAAATGTAATAAACATCATAAAAAAATAACTTTAATATGTTTTAACCTCAAATTTTATCTCATACCTTTCATTTTTCATCCCAAAATGTAACAACACATAATTATTTCAAAAATGAAAATCTCTAAAAATATTACTTTTCACATTAAAATTTCATAACATAAATCCTTAAAAGGGGTTTCTAAGACAACCGATTTATGATCAACCTGAAAATTATAAACCCATGATGATATCCCTAACTCTTAAGAAAACATCCTAATCACTAAAATTTTCTAAACCATCCTCCTACACCAATTGTAAGGACCCAACCTTAAACATTACATATTCTAGTGTTTTTTAACTAGAATTCATATTCATGGATCTTTTAAATTTAGAGTTTTATATAATTAAGACAAAATATTACAAAGTAAATGCATACATTACAAGTGAAAACTTATACTCAGTATCCATTTTTTCCTTAATATAAAAACTTTTAAAATAAATCATGAATTATTTTCATGGAAAACTCCATGACTTTCAACTTGACTTCTTCCTTTCCAATACCCATCCTTAAGCCCTATGTAAACACTTTAAAACTTTGTATGAGCATAAACATCACAGTAAGGGACAATATATAATAAAATATTTAGTCTAGTGAAAAACATGAAAACCCTTTAAAAACCTTTTCATAAAAATAAACATTTTCTTCCAAAAAGATAATCATTTTTTCTTTAAAATAATAATTATCATACCTTTTGAAATCAAGTGATTTTCCCAAAAACTCATTAGCAATCATAGAAAATTCATATATGTGACTTGGGAAATCATTATCATAAAACCCTTAAAAACCCTTACAAATGGAATAATTGTATGTTCAACTTCCATCTCTAGAGTACCCAATACATTAGAGAGCCATAATGGGGCTCACCCTTCGTACAAGCTATATCAAGTTCACCCATTTCTCGTGAGCTATAATGGGGCTCAACCCTTTTTATAAGCTATATAGGGCTCACCCATGAGCCATAATTGGGGAAACACCTATGTATATAATTTACAAGGACCAAATCATGAATAAAATCCTTAAAAACTCATTTAAACCCATGTGTAAAACACTTTCACATATCAAAATACCCATGTATTTTAAAAATCAGTTTTAAAATCTAAAAACTGGGCACATAATAATGAAACCATTTTCATTAGAAACAACTATGAAAACATAAAAAGAAAATTTTAAGTCATTAAAGCATCATGAAATCTGGAAAAAAATTTCATTAAATATATATTAAAAAACATTTCTTTTTACCTTTGTAAAAATGTCTAAAAGATAAACTTTATAAGATGATTTTTAAAAGAAATCCCTTTACATAAAACCTTAAAAATCTTCCTTTTTGAAAGCATTTGAGAGAAATTTTAAAATTAAATTTTTAAAACATTCATCTCTATATAAATACTTTCTTAAAAATAATTTTAAAAACATGGACATGAAAGTGAAATATTTAGAAAATAAATATTTAAAACATTTAAAATGAAGTTTTAGTTAAAGAGTCCCTTACCTTGAGTCCAAATCATCATGTATGTTATTTATCTTCCTAAATAATAAAATCCGGTTAATTTCTAATGTATTTATAAAATTTTTAGATTTTATTATTCCTTTTACATCTCTTGTTACAATTTTATAACAATTAATAATTTATTTAAGTTCATGTCGGATGCTTTGATGAAATTCAGTACTTGAGTCCAAAATGAGTTCGGTATGATGTATCTAGTAAAATTGGTCATTAGTATATCAACTCTAGAATAATAATAATGAAATAATAATAATTTTTATACATAGATTATACTTTTATGTTTTTTCATTAAATATAGATATGAAAAGTGAACTACATTGCAATCATAGAGACGGTAAGTTGTATGTACACTTGAGTAATGTTTTCATTTTTCAATGATCATTACATAAAGAGGGTAAGTATTATCTTATCTTTCCTTAATGATCATAATATCATTAATATCATATTAATCATTTAAATATACATATATATATCATTCATGTGATGTGGTGAAGAAAAATGAATCGCATCACTTTATAGAGGTTATAATTCATATGTATGCACGAATAAAGTTATCATTTTTCTATGCATGGAAAGGTAAGAACATAAATGATATATTATCTTTTAATAATGAAAAATATTTAATTTATATCATATATAAGCATTAATTCCATCATTATTACCAATATTAAGATATGGTTATAGAAAACAAATTACATGGGTTCACGATGAGGTAGTTCATGGTACACACTGATGATAACCTCTTTTCCCATTTTATGGAAGTGGAGATGAATTTTTTAACACCCTTTTTCTATTTTCAAGTACTTAACAACCTCTATTCTTATAATTATTTGGTTGGGTATTGTTTAGAGATGCATTGGGTGAAATTTTGAATTTTTTGGAGGGCTCTTGGGTTGTGCACTGTTGGTGCAGGGTTTGCCCAACCTTGTGCCCTGATAGTGAAAACTGTGAAAACCCAGTTAGTGGGGGTTTAAAAATTTGATGCACAGTTTTTCAAACTATGAACTCACCAAGGAGAAACCATGAAACCCCACCTAAAGGGGTGCATTTTTAGGGCACACAGTTTGACAAACCATGCAGCCCTGCCTAGCTAACCATGCGCGCGGGATTAAATTATCCATAAAATTATTTAAAAATTACAAAACCAATAGTTTTTTCCCTTTATTAACCTTAAATAACCATATTTAATTCTATAAGTTTGATAGGGATCTCAAGGAATAATTTTTTCTCCTCAAAACCCTCTCTAACATGGATCAAGGCAAGGTGATCTTTGTTTGGTCCACTCCTGGTAGGATTTATCTCTCAGTTCCTTCTCTCCCACTCTCAATATATCCTTTAGGGTTTATTATATATCTTTATTATTGGATTATATAATATAATTTGTTTTAGATCATGAATCTATGTTTTATTCTCATATCTCCATTGACGATGTTCTTCATTGGAGTTCTTATTGCGTAATCTGTGTTACATGATCCCGTGATCTACGGTAGGTGGTTCTGTTTATGATTAGCCAATTTATTTAACCCTGAATTGATTAATTTAAATTAAATTATTTTTAATTGGATTTTGAAAAACCCAATTCCAGTTAATTGGGATTTGGATTTTCTTTAGCATGAATTGGTGCCCCCCCCCCACCCCCAATTCTAATGAATTGGGGTTTCTAGAATTCGAGGTAAATTATGAAATTTGGTTTGTTAAATTGAATTGTGAAATTGGTTTTGAGAAAGAACTCATTTGTTTTATCCTAGAAAAGAGTCATGATTTGATTAAAAACTTGTTTTTATTTTTAAATTGAAATTGGCATATTTAAATGTGAAATAGGTTAATTGTATTTTAGTTTTGAAATAAATTTCTCATTATTGATTTTTTTAGAACATAAAAGCCTAATTAGTTAGTGATTTATTAGGGATAAACACGCTAGGATGGTAATTCCCTATAAATGGATTGATACTTTACAACTCTGACATAAAATTATTTGTATATCTTATACCCAGTGTGATTTTGGTTAATCTCCTTTAGCTAGTGTTAGAGATATGTTTGTGCACATATTCATTATTTATTTATAATTGTATGAGGATCCCATATCCAGGAACTATCTTACCTATTATTATATGACCATGTTGCTCATTTGTTATTATTTGATATATATTCCATTGTTTTTAAACTATTTTTCACATACCTTTTGAATTTATATAAACTGTTTTATATAAAAATATTTGTTTAATCCATTGTTTAAAATATTTATATCATTTGAAATGTAAATAATGATTTGTTTTAAATATTCTTTTAAAATTCCATGTCTGTTTATTTTAAATTGAAATATTTATTTGGTTAATTATTTTGGAATATTCTTATGGAATCCTTAGTGAGACCCTACTAGAATTTTAGCTCACACCCTACATGTGCCTTTGAGTGTTTATAGATTATCCTATTCTAGGTTCAAGAAAGGGAAAAGCTCCACTTGGAGGTGGTTCTTGTTGTTAATCCTTGGGACTTGGAGAGCAATGTACATTGGCTATTAGGTTATCATATTTCAGTTTCTAGTACTTTGCGGTTGTACTTTGGGTTTTTAAACCTATTTAACTTTTATTATAGTTCTCTCTATGGATTTTTTTTTTGATAATAATGACTTATAGCTATTTCTTTCACTATTTATGTGGAGAAACCATTCTAGGTTTTATCATATATGATTCTAGGTGTTTTTCACCAATGCATGGGTATTGAGAATTCCCTTCAAGCCATGTTAATACCATCCTAGTTATCATGGTACCAAGGTATTCAAGAAAGTTCATGATAAAGTGGTATCAAATCCAGGTGAAGAATATTTCCTTATTTTCAATATATAGTTGAGCAATATTTTCGAGACTTAGGAGGTAGTTTCAATTGAGCGGTTGGACATATCTTACTACAATGAGCCTTATGTCACCAGGGGTGGGTTTAGAAATATGTATTGAGTATTATTTCTATAATTTTCCCTACTTTTTATTTGTATAGATTGAAATCTAGATATTATTTATCTATATGATTAGATTAATTTCCCTTATTGATCTGCTTGAGTGTTAATCTAATGTCTTCAATTTTATCTACTAATGTTGTTCAACATCATGCCTTTAGGAAGATGTGTGAATAGGATCCAGGAGTAATCTATTGATGAACCGTAATTAGAAAATCCTCTCGTGGACTAGAATATGGTTGAGGTTATCATGCATGTTTTCCAAACTATAGTATAGGAACCTTAACTTGTTCCCATTCATACTACATCTGTGGAACCTCACATGGATGTTTTATGAAATCATGCTCAGGAGTTCCTTCACTAGAATCCACCAGCGTTCCAAGGATCTAATGATCCTCAATTGAATAAGGACTGGTTGAGAGATATTGAGCTTCTGTATGATTTCATGAAAACACCCAATGAAATCAAGGTGAAATGTTACACCTTCAAGCTAGAGGGACCTATCAGGGGATGGTGGGATGTGATGGTGATGGAGAATATGCACAATTTATTAGAGTGTAAATACTTTTAGGTTCATTTAACTGACCAGTTCTATCCATAGTTTATATTATTGGATAAGTCTATGGAGTTTTTACACTCTAGTAAGATAATAGGATAGTAATGGAGTATGAAAACTATTTTGCTAAGCCTGTGTAGTTTTCACCTAAGACTGTATTGAATGAGAAGATATAGGCTCAACGGTTCGAGATGGGACTTTGATATAAAATTCTTTCTTGGGTTTTCTTTTTGAACATTCCTTCTTATATTGATGTGTTGGATAGAGAATTAATGGTTGAGATGGATCTGGATGAAAAGTTAAGGTTGGAGGGAGTTTATTTTTCTTCTAGTGGCAGTTTAGTGAGTTCCTCTAAAGGCAAGAGGAAGAATGAGGATTCTCATTGTGGTTCTTAGCAACATGGTTTTTCTATACCTCATGTAGTTCCTAGAAGGGGACCTTTGATTTTTTACTAGTGTGGAAAATTTAGGCACTCAAGGTAGGTTTTCACTAAGGAACCCAAGATATGCGGTTCTTATAGATGCTCAGGTTACCTGTATAAATTTTTCCATGTCTATACTACTCTATATAGTGGAAGGTGATCATCAGCGCATAATAAAATTATAGTGAAATCATATTCTTTATGAAGAAATGGTTTCCAGCCATAGGATTCTAGAATAAAGCTTCTTCACACCGGGGAAGAGTCTCTAGAGGAAGCAGATATGGGTCTAGTGATTGTGAGATGTACCATCACTATTGCCTCATCTTTGGTGACTGATTTATTTAATACCAGTGCATCTCATTCAATCATTTCAATCTGTATTTTAAATATATTAAATCTTCCTACAAATCTTTTATATTATGTGATGGATATTACTACACCCCTCAGAATAAAGAGAGAGCAGGTTCTCCATAGTCCTGCTTGTGTTTTTTCATTATCAGATATCAAGATTATGTCGAATATTCTAGTTCTTGACATGAAACCTCTTGACATAATATTTGGGATGGATTGGCTCATTAGCAATAAATCCCAAATTGATTGTTATGTTCGACGGGTCTCCTTTACTACACCTGATGGGTTTTACTGTATCTTTTAGGGAGAATGGGACTTGAGGTCAAGTAGATTTATACCTTTTTATCGAGATCTAGTAAAATTAATATCTATGTTCACTTTTAATCTAGAGATAGAATCATTGAGTGATGATATCCCTCTAGTTTTCATCGAGTTTCCCAATATTTTTCCTTATGAATTCTCTCATTTTCCACCAGTAAGAGAGGTAGAGTTATCTATTAATTTAGTGTTGGGTACTTAGTTAGTATCTATTCCTTATTATCACATGTAAATATCCTAAATGAAATATTTAAACACTCAATTTAATGATATTATAGAGAAATAATTTATAAGCCTGAGTGTGTTACCTTGGGTGGTGCCTGTGATCTTTTATAATAAATTTGATGGGTCTCTTCTCCTTTGTGTTGATTACCAAAAAATCAACCAAGTTACAGTAAATAAAAAGTATCTCTTTCCATGAAATGATGATCTATTTGGCCAGTTGAAAGGTTCAAAGTGGTTCTATAACATTGATCTTTGATCTAGTTACCATCAGTTGAGAATAAAAGAATATAACATTCATAAAATCACCTTCTAGATTAGGTATGTCCATTATTTATACCTTGTCATACCATTTGGTCTAACCAATAATCCTACAGTCGTTATGAATTTGATGAATAAGATTTTCCATGACTACTTTGATACTTTTGTGGTGGTCTTTTTGGATGACATCCTTGTCTACTCTAAGTTTGGGGAGGATCATGTGCGTCATTTGAGAGAAGTTCTGGATTTGTTGAGATATCATCAACATGATTCCAATCTATCAAAATGTGATTTCTGGATTGAAAAATTGATGTTCTTGGGAAACTTGGTCTTAGAACATGGTACATCAGTTGATCCTAATAAGGTGAAGGCTTTTACGACATGGGAATAACCATGAAATGTTTTTGAGATTTTTGAGCTTCTTTTGTTTAACTGGATATTATCACTAGTTTTTAAATGAATTCTCAAATTTTCCTTCTTCGATGACCGCTCTAACTTGGAAGGGAGTAAATATTTCTTGGAATGAAAAATTTCAGAGTTATTTTATCGAGCTAAAATATATTTTGACTATTGCACCAGTATTGACTCTTCTAAAGGTCATACAGGCTATATAGTCTTTTGTGACACATCATGTTCAGGTTTGGGTTGTGTACTTATGCCAGGTAATCATGTCATTAGTTATGGCCCCCATCATCTTAAGCCACATGAGAATAATTACCCAACCCATGACCTTGAACTCATATCTATGATGCATGAACTTTAGATTTGGTGGAATTACCTTTTTTGGTAAAGGTTTATCACATATTACGACCACAAAATATTGAGTTATATATTCTCTAAAAAATTAGAATCTCTACTAGAGGCATTGGGTAGAATACCTAAAATGTTTTGATTTCAATATTTCCTACAACTTAGGGAAATATTATTTCATCATGGATGCTTTGAACAGAAAATTTTTAACCGAGACTGTGAAAGAATCATTAGAAGAGTGGAACTTGATGGCTCTCTTTTCACAATTGCATATTGTATTTTCAGAATTAGGGATTGAAGTCATTTTATACAGTTTTCAATTGAATTCCACTATTATTGATATGATTCTTTAGAAGAATCTGTTTCATGTGGAGTTCCATAGAATTAGAGACATTCTTTATGGTGGGGAGACCGTTGGTATGAGGTCATTCTCTATAGAGGGAATTATATGTTATCAGAACCATTTTTTTTATACCATTATCATTTAGGAAAACTATGATAGTGGATTTATAGAATTCTTAGTGGGAATTTAATATAGGAATGATGAATATATTCTATGACATATAGCATAAATTCTAGTGGCCAAGTATGAGATGAGGCATTCCTGATTTTTTCCATCATTTTTATATGTTCCAACAGGTCAAGGATGAGATATATACACCTTTAGGTTTACTTTATCCACTTATAATGACAACTTGTAAGTGGGATGAGATCTATATGGGATTTTTGTGGGTTTCCATGTACCTAGAGAAACAATAATGTGGTATAGGTTGTGATTGATAGACTGGCCAAATCAGGTCACTTTATACTCATCCATGACATAAACAATGTTGAAGAGTTGGGAAATAACTATATGAAATATATCGTTTTTTTTTCATATATTTACATCTACTATAGTCTCTGGTATATATCCTTTATTTACATATCACTTTTGAAGAGGCCTTTATGAGGCACTGGGATCTCAGGTTCGTTTGGGTACAACATATCATCCCTAGTCGGATGGATAGATAGGAAGAGCTATACAAATTCTTGAGTATATGCTACGTGCCTGCATTCTATAATTTTTTGGATCTTGGGATGATCACTTAGAGTTGTTTGAGTTTTCTTATAACAATATTTACCAGTTCGTGATCAAGATAGATCCTTTTGAAGCCTTTTATGGTCGGCCTTGTAAATATCCATTGTATTGGTTAGAGATCGGTAAAAGTTATATGGTTGGACCAAGCCTAGTTCAAGAGAAAACAACAATGATTCAGTTGATTCATCATAGGATATTGATTTAATAGATTCGATATATGTCTTATGAAGATCATCACCATAGACCTTTTGAATTTTCAGTTGGTGACCAGGTGTTCTTGAAAGTTTCACCTTGTTTTCATCATCGACAGCTTTGGAGGCAATGGAAACTTGTTCCTCATTTTGTGGGACCTTTTGAGGTTTTTGATCGTGTGGTAAAGGTGTATTGTCATTTAGCACTTCCACCATAACTAACATGGATATATAACGTGTTCCATGTATCTTATCTATGAAAGTATCTTTCTGATCCATCTCATGTTCTCTGTTGGAGTGATCTTGATGATGAGCCTAATTTATCTGTGACTGAGAATCTAGTCAGAATAGTTGATTATGAAACCAAGGTACTCATTATGAGGATGATACCTTTGGTTAAAGTGTTATTCTTACACAATTCTAATACTCATAATATGTGGGAGAGAGAGGCATTGATGAGAGAGTAGTGGCCTCATCTTTTTGACATGGATGCTTCTTAACAATATTTTTGGGGACAAAAAGTTTCTATGGTGGGGAGGATGTGATACCTTGTTACTCTTTTTAGGTACTTTTAAACCCCTCTATTGATCATGCTTTGGTTGGGTCTTTCTTAGGGGTGCTTCAGGTGAAAAATTGGATTTTTTTTTTGGAGGCCTCTTAGGTTGTGCAAGGTTAGAGCACGGTTTTCCCAAACAATGCGTCCTTCTAGTGAAAATCATGAAAACCCAGGTAGTGTGGGTTTTCACAGATGGTGCATGGTTTGAAAACCATGCACACACAAAGGATAAACTATGAAACCGCACAAGTAGGGGTGCATGGTTTGACAAATCATACATCCCTACCCAGCTAACTATGCATACATGATTAAATTATTTCGAAAATTATTTAAAAATTACCAAACCCCTATTTTTGACCCTTTATTGACCCTAACTCACCATATTTCATTGTCCAACGTTGAAAGGGTTCTCAAGAACCAATTTTGTCTCCTCAAAACCCTCTCCAATGAAGATCAACATTAGGCGATCTTTGTTTCGTCCTCTCACGATAAGATTTCTCTCCTTTATCCTTCTCTTTATCTCTATTTCTCTCTCTTATTTAGGTTTTTTTATATCTTTTTGTTATTGGAGGATCTAATCTAAATTTTTTTATCTTGAATCTTTGTCTGATTCTCATATCTCTTTTTCTAACATTCTTCAATGGAGTTCCCATTGTGGAAGTTGATTTATGTTCTCCCGTGATCTATGGTAGGTGGTTCCATTTATGATTGGAAAATTTATTTAACCCTAAATTTATTGATTTAAATTATATTGAATTTAATCATATTTTGAAAAACCCAATTCTAGTGATTTGGGATCTGGATTTTATTTGGAATGAAATAGGGTAAAACCCCTAATTTCAGTGAATTGGGGTGTATCTGTGGAATTTGATGGAAATTATGAAATTTGATTTGTGAAATTTAATTGTGAAATTTATTTTGAGAAAAATGTCTTAAATTGTTTTGATAAGAACCCATTAGTTTTATCATAGAAAAGGGAATGATTTTATTAAAATCCCATTTTGGTTTTTAAATTGAAATTGGAATATTGAAATGGGAAATGGGTTAATTATATTTTAAAAGGTTTTGAAATAAATTGCCTATTATTTATTATTGTTTAAGAACGTGAAATACTAGGTAGTTAGTGAGTTATTATGGAAAAATATGCTCAGATAGGAATTCCCTATCAAGACTTTATATTAATGAAGTTGTAATACTTCATGGTGCACCTCTATCCATTGTGTCTGCACGCATGAGTGTTGTGGGGAACGAGAGACAAACTAAAATTTATAACCTACTTACTACTTAGAATAGTGGAAAGTTGGGGTCGAACCATAGGGAGGCCTAATATTTTGCTTGGTGATCTAAAAAATAAACTAAAAAAAACACATATAAAAACAAACACAATTATCTCATGATGGTGAAGTGGAGTGAGTGAAAATTAGTGTGTGAGGAACTGAAGGTGAACTGGTGAGTGCAAGGGGGTAGACAAGACAGTAAGAGATCTTTTGGTGAAAACAACCAATAGAAGAGTAGGGGGAAAGTACACTGGCCAATTTTGATATTACTTAGCCTCGTTCATTTATTGAAGTTTAAGGAATATAGATCTGACTTAAAGTAACTTGACAGATTTTTCTTCTGGTCAGTTGGTGATGAAATAACCCTTACAGTACTTCAATTGTAAAAATCATTCCATCTAATAGAGATAACAATTCATATGTCACTGGACTCAACCTGTTAGTCGAGTTCATTGTGTATCTCTCACTTGAGCATGACTCACTTGCCAGTGAGTTCCTCAGATTGAAACAGTTTTCACTAATATTCAAACGACATCAGTTTTCACTCAACCTTGTTGTTTTGAAAATAAAGCTGTTCCACAAATAGTGAGAGAGACAACCTATAAAATTATGTAATTTGTGAATCAAAGTAAACAGATCTAACCATCCAGCTTACCCCCCCCCCAAAGGAGTTTAGCAGGACATAATGGTTGGATTCAGTGCAAAAATAGAATTAAAAACAATGAAGTTCATGTTGAAATAAGTTGCAGAAAAATAGAGCATAGGGAAAATAAAGATGTTCATCTACCTTCTTGATCTCCTGAAATCTCTAGTCCCTAATTCTTGATAGTGGATGCAATGTTGGAATGCACTCAATGTCCCGCCCTGGGAATCAAGGTGTGAAATGTCGATTTGCTGCTCTGATGCTTGGAATCTTCTTCCTGGAAGTGGTGAAAACTCTAGGGATTTTCTGTTCACCCCTTTCTGGATATATGATTATGTTTCCCGCATCCTTCCCTCCAGTGAATCAATGATCTAGTGCCCGTGATGAATGCTAATGACCCAGTTGAAGTCTCTGGAATCTCGCCAGAGGTGTTCTCTGGTCTCCATGTGGAGCTTTCATAGTTCCACGTCTCCCACGCTGGTCACTGGAGCTGTTGCTCCTAACTAAATGGTGAGTGCACGCGCAGTGAGCCACAACCCTCCCTCTACAAAAAATGCACGTGAGTTAGATACAACCATTATGAAACAAATATTTAAATATATATATATATCACTTCTTAAAAATACTTATTAATATATATATATATATATATATTACATAAAAATACTTATAGGAATATATATTTTGTAATCCCTAATACTATTATTAATATAATAACTATTGTATTTAATTAATAACATATATTATTATATAATAAATTAATATTGTATATGATATATATAAGATTATATAATTTTATTTATATTCCTATTATTATTATTATCTTGTATATAACACATAATATATAGATTATATTATATTATATAATAAAATAAAATAAAAACTAAAAATAAAGAAAAAAAACATGAATAGGGGGTCTTCGTGCGGTGTAGGGGAGAAGAACGACGCGGGTTCAGTCGGAATGGGAGGTGAGGCCACGGAGAGGGGTGGAGGCGGAAAGGGCTTGTGGTGGTGGTTCAAGGGTATTGCAGCGGGACTCGCTCCGGCGAGCTGGGCAGGTGGAAGACCGGTGTGGGTTCAGCCAAAATGGGAGTTGAGGTCGCGGCGAGGGGTGGAGGTGAAAAGGTCTTGAAGCAGTGAGACAGTGAAGAGATATGGTAGGACAGTGAGAGAAAAATGATGACTGGGAAATGGTGAGATTATAATTGAAGCACCATTTGTGATGCTTACGGTGAGACTGTATGGAAACGGTGGATGGGGGTGGAATGGGGGGACGTGCCACCATGAGTTTGAAGCTATGAGACAGGAAGGTGAACCAAACAACACCTCCGATTTTTGTGGCACCGTGAGTGACCCACACGGTTGCTGTGAGACAACAAGGAGTGAAAATGGTGGCACTGTGAATGGGTGCTTCCGTAACACCTGAAAAATAAACACAAAAAAAAATTAAATAAATTAATAATTTAATAAAACTAAAAATAGATTAATCAATTAATAAATTAAATTAATAATAATAGAATTAAAAACTAAATAAATAAAACAAAGTTAAATAATAAAAATAACTATTCTTTATTTAAAAGGATGAATTTATTTGTATTAAAACTTATAAAAAAATTAATTAAAGAACAAATTAAAACATTTAAAGTCACTAACTTAAATTAATTAACCAATTAATTAAATAATTAAAAAAGTAAATTAAAGAATAAGAAATATTAATTAAATAAAATTAAATTGTTAAAATTAATTTAATTATTTAAATACTTAAAAAGTAACATGTGTTATTTATTTTCAATTTAAGAATAAATAATTAATCAATTTAATCAATAAATTAAAAAAATATTGAAAACTAATAACATAAAGAATTGATTAAATGAAATTAAAATAACAACTTAATTTTATTATTGAAAAACAATAAAAAACAACAAAAAAACACTTTTAATACATAAAAACATTTTTCATAATGTAATTTACAAAATACAAGAATTGATAAATATTACACAAAATGAAACAGTTTGATATTAAAAAGTCAACAAAAATATAAAAAAGGATGTGGCAAAGAGCATTAAAATGAGCCACATCAAACTCCCCCAAACTTAAAACTTTGTTTGTCCTCAAACAAGTGCATGCCTTTGACTTTAAAACAGAAAGATGATTTTTGAGTTTCAGTTCAAAAATTGCATGATTAAACTTTAATACTCAGAGGAGAAAGACCAAATAGTGGGTCAGGCTTTTCAAAGGTGTTCAAAAATGATGTCTTGCCTAGCTTTAAAAACTCACTGGAAGTCAAAAGCCTCACAAATTCATACACTGTCAAGTATGTCATGCCTCCTATGTGTACTCATTTACTGTCCTACTTCACCTTCCAATTCAAGTTCTAATTCAAGGAGTGATGAAAGGTTAGATGAAGTGGAACTCAAAACTTAACCAAGGGCACCTTCCATTCTCACCTTCTCCCAAGTTCCAAAAATTAATGTCCATTAATTTTTTCACTTTACAAATTCAACTCAAATGAAAATTAACCAAGTCAATTGCTCCCTTCTTCATCTAGGTTCAAAATTCCCCTCACCTTAATGAGTTAATTTTTGACAAGGGCACTTTATTTTAATCTTTCCTAGACATATTCAATGTGCAATGCACTAGGCATATCACTTATTAAGATTGAAATTGGATTTATTTATTCATAGAAATTCACCCAGTGCACCTTTCCTCAGATACTCACCGTGGGATCCCATTTGCCCATTTTACTCCAATTACAAAGGACTTAATTAATACTCAATCGAGTTGACTTCCTAAAGAGATTGAATATTATTATTTTCCAAATGGTCAGTCCCCTAGGTTCCAGTGAGAACTTCTAGTTACCCTAAGTCGCAATCCTTACTTCAAAAAACCTATCTGATCACACTCCCATTCTCAGCTCCTAAACAGAAAGGTTCATAGAGACAGTGAACAATTTCACTCAGTAATCATTCATGATTAACCATTTTTGACTAAGTGCCACTCTCAACATCTAGTGAGAAGTTATCCACTAACAAGAATTAATTGAAATACCATTGAACCTCCAATTAATATTAAGTGATGAAAGAATTTGAAATTTCTTTAAAGGAATTTTGAACCATTTTTTTGAAAAAATTTGACCATTTTTTTACAAAAACTCATGTTCAAGAAGGGGGAATTTGACATGACACTGGAATAACCCCTCTCCCCCACACTTAAAACCCAAAATTGTCCCCAATGTTGAATTCTAATGAGGGATATAGTATATATCAATATTGATTGACAACTCAGTAGAAAAAAGATATGGAGGGGTAGCAATGAGGTTAAAAATATTTCTTTGCTACAAAAAAAGAGAAAGAAAAGAAAACAACAAACAAACAAAAATAGAAGAACTCAACCACACCAAACATCACCAGCAACAAGTTCAGTGCTCTTCCAAAACTATTCATGCTTTGAATTTTTAAAGGGTAGACAAAATATTTTATCAATTTACTTCAAATAGTAGCATGATTAGCAGTGATGTGCAGTAGCAGCATAATGAAATTGAAAGCAGTGGGTGCAAGCATGTTTCATAAATCAACTCAAAAATAAATTTTCAACTCTCTAGATAATAGAAGCTAAACACCCATGCAAGAGAGCATATTAATTTTTCATGGGTCAGGGGGAAGTCCCCCACACTTAATTCACAATGATGATTAAGTAGGTAATTAAAAGCAACAAAGGGAAAAACAACACTTCCCTGAATTATTGGTGCTTTAACACTGAATTCTATGGACAGATCCTCGTCAGTAGCACTGGTTGGTTACTCCTCTTCATTAAACTATAATTTAAAATAAATAAAATAAGATTTATGAGTTTTAAGTTCAACATAAGTAACCTAAGGGATTTAGTAGAAAGAAATGTTATCCATATGATGCAGTGGATTACTCCCTTGGGTTTTCTTAGACAAGATTATGGTAGCAACAACTCTCTCTCTAAAACAAAAATAGATCATGAGGCACCATCAAGCAGTTAAGAATTTAAACTAGAGAACAAGAAGCAGGGGTTAACTTTATTGAAGAACAAAAATAAAAGGAAAACAACCAAGAAACAATGGGTTAGTTCCCATGCAACATTGAGTTTATAGTCCTCAGTTAGACTTGAAACAACTCAATCTTCCAACAGAGATATGGCTGCCAAGACCTTTGGCTACCCTTCAAATAATTTCTTTATCCTTTAACCATTGACTAAGATAGGTCTATTCTCTTCTCAAACTAGCTCAACAACTCCATTAACCAAGACTCTAACAACGGTAAAGGGTCCTGACCACTTGGACTTCAAATTTCCTAGAAATAGCTTCAATATAGAATTTAAAAGGAGGACCCTCTCACCAACCTTGAAATTACTATTTTGAATGATTGAGTCATAAAAATCCTCTTTCTATTTTTTTAAATTTTATAATTCTCATTGGAATCTCTTCTAATCTTCTCCAGCTCACTCAGCTCTAACAGTCTCCTCTCACTAGCAAACTTAAAATCAAATTTAAGAGCCTTCACTACCCAATAAGATCTCTGTTGTAACTCAACAGGTAGATTAAATGTTTTCCCAAATAGTATCCTATATGGTGACATCCCTATATGAGTCTTATAAGCAAATCTATAGGCCCAAAGGGCCTCATCGAACTTCCTTTAACAGTCCTTTCTAGAGCTAGATGTTGTTTTCTCTAAAATCTATTTGACCTCTCTATGTGAAACTTCTTCTTTCCCACTGGACTATGGGTGGTAAGTGGTTCATGTCCTATGTGAGCACCCATACTTCTCCATTAAACCTTTTAACTTATAATTCTTGAAGTGAGTCCCATTATCAGTGATGAATGCTTGAGGCACACTGAAACCTGGAAAATATGTTTTTCTTGATTAATTTCACAACATTGGCAGCTGAATTTTTGGGAAGAGCTACTGACTCAACACACTTTGACATGTAGTCCATAGAAACCAAAATTTACTCATTCCCATAAGATTATGGTAATGGTACCATGATGCCCAAGCCCCACACATCAAAAATTTCAACCTCCATAATTCCTTTTTGGGGTAGTTCCTACCTTCTTCTAAAATTTCCCAACATTTGACATTTCTCACAACCAATAACCAGACTTCTAGAATTTTAAACAATGTTGTCCAGTAGAAACCAGCCTGTAGGACCTTTGGAGAAGTCCTTTATCCTCCATGATGGCCACCCCAAGGTGATGAATGGAAGCTCTCAAGTATGGGAAAAATATCCTCCTCAACCACACATCTTCTTAAAATCCCATCAGCACATCTCCTAAAGAGATGAGGGTCATCCCAAATATAATATTTCAGATCAAATATAAACCTATTCTTATGGTTGTGTCAGAGATCCTTGGGCATGACTCTAGCTACTAGAAAGTTGGCATAATCTGCGAATCAAGAAGACTACTACATAGAGGCAGTAAACAATTGTTCATCAGGGAAAGAAGTGTTGATCTCTCTTGGTTACTTACTTGGGGTATTGGGTAATTGGGAAAAGTGATCTACAACTACATTTTCATCCCCTTTCTTGTCCTTAATTAATAAATCAAAATCTTGTAACTGCAAGGTCCACCTCATGAGTCTGGGTTTTAAGTCCTTTTTAGACAGCAAGTACTTTAGGGCTGAATGGTCTGTGAAAATTATGATCCTTGATCCTATCAAGTACTGCCTGAACTTTTCCAAAGAAAACATCATAGAATATAACTCCTTTTTAGTGGTCAAAATAATTCTTCTAGGCATCTTCTAGAAGCTTGATTGCATAGTAAATAACATGTAGTTTCCTATCCTTCCTCTACCCTAACACAGCTCCTACTACAAAGTCACTAGCATCACACATCACCTCAAACGGAAGCTTCCAGTCAGGAGTAATGATTATAGGTGAAGTAGTGAACTTCTCCTTGAGTAGATTAAAGGCATCTAGACATTTATCATCGAATACAAAGGGTGTGTCCTTAACTAGAAGGGATAACAGGGGTCTAGTAATCTTATAAAATTCCTTAATGATCCTCTTTTAGAACCAAGCATGACCCAAGAAACTTCTAATTCCTTTGACATTTTCAGGTGGGCGAAACTTTTGTATGACCTCAACTTTAGTATTATCGACCTCCATCCCCTTAATAGAAACTTTGTGCACCAATATTATGCCTTTAGTGGCCATGAATTGGAAATTTTCCTGGTTTAAGACTGAGTTGGTCTCTTGGAACCTTTCTAACACTAGTTCTAGATTTTTCAGATAGTTCTAAAAGTTATTTCCCACAACATAAAAATAATCCATGAAAAATTCAATTATCCTTTCAATCATGTATGAAAAAATTACCATCATGCACCTCTGAAAAGTGGCAGGAGCACCACACAAGCCAAAGGGAATCTGACGGTAGGAAAATGTCCCAAATTTATTGGTGAAGGTGGTTTAATTTGGTCCTCAGGTGAAATTGAAATCTAGTTGTAACCAGAATAACCATAAATAAAGTTATAGAATTCATTGCCTTCCAATATCTCTAACATTTGATCTAAAAATGGCATGGGAAAGTGTTCCTTTCTTGTGGCATCATTCAACTTTCTGTAATCTATAAAGACTCTCCATTTTTTCACTTCTCTTGTCTAGATTTGCTCATTCTTTTCATTAGTGACCATTATCACTCCACTCTTTTTGGGTACCACCTAGATCGGACTTACCTAGGGGCTATCGGAAATGGGAAAAATTATTCCAATATCAAGAAACCTAATCACTTCTTCTCTCAAAACTTCTTTCATGTTTGGGTTAAGTCTTCTCTGGGATTATACTCTAGGATTACACTCAGGTTCCATGGGAATTTTATGCATGCAGAAGGCTGGACTTATCCCATTGATATTAGAAATCGACCAACCTATGATGGACTTGTACTACTTCAAAACACTAAGCATATTTTTCTCTTGACTCACCTTCAGGTTGGATGAAATGATCACAAGAAGGGTGGAACTATCTCCTAAAAAGTAATATTT
Organism: Viscum album; assembly: GCA_963277665.1. Classification (NCBI taxonomy): domain Eukaryota; kingdom Viridiplantae; phylum Streptophyta; class Magnoliopsida; order Santalales; family Viscaceae; genus Viscum; species Viscum album. The sequence goes on from OY728151.1 coordinate 1,835,267,049, forward strand.
GAGATGGTTAGGGGGCTTGAGTTCAAGGGTGGTGGTGACTGGCTTGAGGGAAGACACTTGGGCCTGGGTGGCCCAAGGTCTTCATGTTGCCTCTCAAAGAAGGTAGTAGAGAAGGATTCTTCCTCGTCACTAGCGATTTCAAACAAATCTACTCAAACTTATACTCATCTATTAGGATAATAATGTGCTCTAACAAAAACTCATCTAGGTTCTCCAAGAATTCTCCCTCATACTCATCAAAAAATTCTCTCTCCTTACTTGAGTTAATCCCCATGCAAGCGGCAGCAGGGATTTCAAGTTCACTTTTGATTTCTTCTATCGTTCTCAGAAACTCTTCTTCCCCCTTATCAACACTACTCTCAGCAACTAATATCTCATCTTTGGGTACTATTGGGTGGTTGGGTTCTTGGATTTTTCCAAAACACATTAAATTCCTATTAATTTTCACCCATATTAAAAATCGGTTTCTCCTTAGATATATCTATCACAGCTCCCCTGTGGCCAAGAAGGGCTTATCGAGAATGATAGGAACCTCCTGGTCACACTCCATATCAAGGATAATAATGTCAGTAGGAAAAAAGAGTTTGCCTACTCCCGCTAACAGATCATCGACCCTACCCACTGGATAAGTAATGGACCTATCAGTATGTTGTAACACAATAGTGGTGGGTTGGGAAACTCTTAATCTTGGGTTCTGAAAAAGTGACAGGGGAATAAGATTAATACTAGCACCCAAATCACACAAACAATTGAACATACCACCTCTGTCCCCAAAGGTGCAAGGGATGAAAAAACTTCCTGGGTCCTGAAGCTTAGGAGGTATCCTATTTTTCAAGACTACACTACACTCCTCTATTAAGTTACAGGTAGAAAATTATTCCAATGTATTTTTGTTTGAACAAATTTTCTTGAGTGATTTAAAATATGAAGGTATTTGAATCAAGGCTTCCAAGAATGGGATATAAATGTTCAGATTTTTAACCACTTTCAAAAATTTCAACAGTTCAGAATCATGAATTGGTTTCTTAATTCTTTGTGGGAAGGGGATTGCAGGAGATAAATTCCTCACAATTGGGACCATCTCTACAGCTTCCTCTTCAAAAAAATTCGTCCCTTTATTGTCTTTTTTTAAGCCATTTTCTTTGGGTTTTTGACATGGAACAGAAGGAACTGGAGGGATTCCAGTGGTGTTGTCCAGTTTTCTAGATTCAGGTTCTTTCAAATTTGGGTTTCCAACTTCATCTAGTTTCTCATTTTTAGTATTTTGGGGTTATTTGTTGGGATCTTGGTGAGTTTGGAGACCACTTATTGTGGTCACAGCCATGTCATTCTCCCTAGTATTGGCTTCAGTGGTGTTGGGAAGCCTACCTTTTTCTCTATTACTAGCGTCCCTAGCCAACTGTCCCATTTTAATTTCCAAATTCTTCATTCTCGCATCCATTTGAACTTTATCATAATCATTTTTAGTCTTTTGTTCATCAAACCTCCCTATTAAATGATAGAACATGTCTCTCACCTCATATTTTGAGTTGTATGGATCTGCCTTAGGTTGGGGTTGGGGTTGGAATTGCTGCCTAGGAGGCTGCTGGAATCCAGGAGGGGCAGTAGGTCGGAGGACTCCCTGCTCCCTCCATGAAAGGTTCGGATGATTCTGATACCCTTGATTGTAGGTGTTGGAAAAAGAATCTTTCCTAGACTTCATCTGAGGTCTATATCCAGCAAAACTGGCACTCTAATGAGGCTGGATAGGCATATCGAAGTTTGGATGGCAGGTTTGAGAATGTCCATACATGCCATAGTGGTGGCACTGCTTCTTAATGGTATGATGTGGGTTCTCATTAAAGAATCCAGTAGCTTGGGCTTTAGATTGAGGATCAGGTGCGGTTTCCTTTCTCACAATGGTTCTCCTCCTAGATCATTTATGCTGGGAATTTTGATCTAAGGTATTAAAGATTTTTTTAAGCTCCTCAGTAGTCCTATCACTAAAATCTCCTCCTAAATAATAATCCACCAAGGTTTGGTGGTAAGTGGTGAGACTATTATAGAAGGTGTCGATGAGGAATTGGGGTGTACATTAATGGTTTGGACACTACCTAAGAAACCCTCTAAACCCATCCCAGGATTCATGAAATAGTTATCCTTCATCCTGAAGGAATCCAGTTATTTTGTGCCTAATTTTAGATGTCAACCTCCTGGGATAGAATTTCATAGTGAAATCATTATAAACTTGATCCCAGGTGACAAATATTTATTCTTCTGACTATTGAAACCAAGAACTAGCATTTCCCTTGAGGCAGAAGGGGAACACTCTTAGTTTAAGCTCTTCCTCAGTGATACCCCTAAGTGGTAGCTGCTTGACACTATAATAGAAGGCTCTAATGAAGTCAAGAGAGTATTCACTAGGAATTCCATTAAAGGTAGGTAGCTGACTAAGAATGGATTTCTTGATTTCCTAATTCCTGGACCTAAGAGAGAGTCTAATGCATGAAGGGTTACTAGACACTAAAGGCAGAAAGAACTCTCTCAAACTGTGCCTCTCAGTTATCTCATTTTCAGGTGGTTTCATCATTCCAGTTTGGTTCAAATACTCAAGAAGTGGGTTGTTCAAGTTTTCATTTCTATTATCTTCCATTTTGATCTTGTATTTTTTATTTTTCACTATCTTGAGGTGCTTATAAATTTCAGGATTACTAGGTACTAAGTATTTAGACTTAGACCTGGTTTTCATGCAGCAGGTTCACAAATTTTTTTTTGAATTTCAATTTTCTTTTCGCAGATTTTTTTAGTGATTTTCTTTTAGTGATTTTTTTTATTTTTTTATATGTGAATTTTTTGTTTTCTTTATTTTATATCTCACCTGAACTCCCTAGAAACAGCATCATAATTTGCATGCATGCATCTCATTGGGAATGAGGGACAAACTAAAATGTATAACCTAATTACTATTTAGAACAGTGGAAAGATAGGGTCGAACCATAGGGATGCCTAATTTTGTGCTTGGTGATCTAAAAAAATAAACTAAAGAAAAACACATACAAAAACAAAAAAATAAGATGTTGTTGGTGAAGTGAAGTGAGTAAAAATTTGTGTGTGATGAAGTGAAGGTGAACTGGTGAGTGCAATGGGGTAGACAAGACATCAAGAGATCTTTTGGTGAAAACAACCAATATATGAGTAGGGGAAAGTCCAATGGCCTATTTTGATATTTCTTAGCCTCATTCATGCACTAAAGTTTAATGAATATGTATCTAACTTAAAGTAACTAGCCAAAATTTGTCATCTAGTCAGTTTCTGATGAAATAACCCTTACAATCCTTCAATTGTAAAAATCATTCCGTCCAATGGAGATAAGAATTCAGATTTCAATGGACTCAACTTTTCAATCGATTTTAGTGTTTCTCTCTCACTTGATCATGACTCACTTGTCAGTGAGTTCCTCAGATTGAAACAGTTTTCATTTATATTAAAATGATATCAGTTTTCACTCAACCTTGTTGTGTTGAAAATAAAACTGTTACCCAAACAGTGAGAGAGACGATCCAGAAAATGATGCAATGCATGAATCAAAGTAAACAGATCTAACCAGACAGCTTACCCCCCCCCCCCAAGGAGTTTAGCCGGACATAATGGTTGGCTTCAGTACAAAAATAGATTTAAAAACAATGAAGTTCATGTTGAAATAAGTTGCATAAAAATAGATCACAGGGAAAATAAATATGTTTGTCTCCCTACTTGGTCTCCTGAAAGCTCTAGTCCCTACTGCTTGATGGTAGATGTAATGCTGGAATGCACTCGATGTCCTACCCTGGGAATCGAGGTGTGAAATGCTGATCTGGTGCTCTGATTCCTAGAATCTGCTTCCAAGAAGTGGTGAAAACTTTAGGGATTCCCAGTTACCCCTTACTGGATAGATGATTCTGTACTCCGCGTCCTGCCCTCCAGTGAATCAATTATATAGTGCTCGTGATGAATGATAATGACCGAGTTGAAGTCTATGGAATCTCACCCAAGGTGTTCCCTCATCTCTATGTGGAGCTTTCACAGTTCCACTTCCCCTATGCTGGTCACTGGAGCAGTTTCTCCTAACTGAATGATGAGTGTGTGCGCGGTGAGCCACAACCCTCCCTCTGCAAAAAAACGCACATGAGTCAGATACAAACATACTGAAACAAATATGTAAATAAATAAATAAATATATATATATATCACTTCTTAAAAATACTTATTAATATATATATATATATATTACATAAAAATACTTATAAGAATATATATTTTGTAATCCCTAATACTATTATTAATATAATAACTATTGTATTTAATTAATAATATATATTATTACATTATAAATTAATATTATATATGATATATATAAGCTTATATAATTTTATTAATATACCTATTATTATTGTTATTATATTTTATATAACACATAATATATATATTATATTATATAATAAAATAAATTAAAATAGAAACTAAAAAGAAAGAAAACAAAACATGAAGAGAGGGGTCTATGTGTGGTGTAGGGGAGAAGCGTGGCATGGAGGCCATGGCAAGGTGTGGAGGTGGCAAGAGATTGTAGTGGCGGTTCAGGAGTATTATGGTGGGACTCGTTCTAGTGATCTGGGAAGGTGGAAGACCGGTGCGGGTTCAGCTGGAATGGGAGGTGAGGCCGTAGTGAGGGGTGGAGGCGACAAAGGCTTGAAGTGATCAGACACTGAAGAGATACGGTGGGACAGTGAGAGAAAAATGATGGTTTGGAAATAGTGTGACTGTAATTGAAGCACCGTTTGTGATGCTCACGGTGAGTCCGTATGGAAATGGTGGATGGGGGTGGAATGGTCGGATGTGCCACCATGAGTATGAAGTGGTGAGATGGTAAGGTGAACCAAACGGTGCCTCCGATTTTTGTGGCACCATGAGTGACCCACACAGTTGTTGTAAGACATTAAGGAGTGAAAATGGTGGCACAGTGAATGGGTGCTACCGTAACACCTGCAAAATAAACACAACAAAAAATTAAATAAATTAATAATTTAATAAAACTAAAAATAGATTAATCAATTAATCAATTAAATTAAAAATAATATAATTAAAAACTAAATAAATAAAACAAATTTAAATAATAAAATTAATTATGCTTTATTTAAAAGAATTAGTTTATTTGTATTAAAAATTATAAAAAAATTAATTAAAGAACAAATTAAAACATTTAAAGTCACAAACTTAAATTAATTGACCAATTAATTAAAGAATTAATAAAGTAAATTAAAGAATAATAAATATTAATTGAATAAAATTAAATTGTTAAAATTAATTTAATTATTTAAAGACTTAAAAATTAACATGTGTTATTTATTTACAATTTAAGAATAAAGAATTAATCAATTTAATTAATGAATTAAAAAATATTGAAAACTAATAACATAAAGAATTAATTAAATAAAATTAAAATAAAAAAATAATTTTATTATCGAAAAACAATAAAAAAACAACAAAAACACACTTTTAATACATAAACACATTTTTCATAATGTAATTTACAAAATACAAGAATTGATAAATATTACACAAAATACAATAGTTTGATATTAAAAAGTCAACAAAAATATAAAAAGGATGTGGTAAAGAGAATTAAAAATGAGCTACATCAGGGTCTGATTGAGATCCCCATTTTACATCAAAATTATGGAAAACTCTTCAGAAGGCTCTTGATACTGAGCTTCATTTAAGAACTGTCTACCATCCTCAAACTAATGCACAGTCTAAAAGGACTATTAAAACATTATAATACATGTTGAGATCAATCTCACTTGAATTTCAAGGTATGTGGGGTCAGTATTTACCTTTGGTAGAATTTTACTATAACAATAGCTTCCATTAAAGTACTAAAATGGCACCGTATGAAAGGGGTGAAACATAAAAAACATAAACATTCATATTAAAAAATAACATACAAGATGTGAATAATTTATCCATAAAATTTTAATGGTATCAAAATAGAACATCCATAGTAAAACTGAATCATAAACCATTCAAAAAAATATGGTAAATGATATCCTAAGAGGTCAAGCTCAATTAAGCATAAGATCCAACAAAGGATGATGGCATAGATGAAAATAATCTAATAAAATCATTAAAAATTTCTTAAGAGAAATACCCTTTTTTACTTTGAAATCAGTTATTTAAAATTCCACACAATTTTAAAAAACATTTTACCAATAAATATTCCCTTAAGAGGATATTTTATTAACCCTATTTCTGATATGGGTTTACCACAAATGAATTTTCAAGTATCAACCTTTTATTTTTGAAGTGAAATTTCAAATTGTGAGGATGCAATTTATTGAAGGAGGGGATAATGTAACACCCCAAGATTTTACAGAATATCTCTTCTTAATTAAATTCAATTTCTTCGATAGTATACGTTGCACACAACACCAAACTTAAAAAAACCACGAGATAGTATTAAATACTATTATTTTAACACTAGCCATTAAGTTGGATATTTTTAATAGTATTAATTAAATTATGAAAATATATTTTACACATTTTTATAAAATGAATTCATTGGAAATGAAAATAAAAACCAATTGAATATAAAGGATCTATTTTTATTAAAAATCTATATTTATGCCCACAATGGTATTTTATCACAATAGATTAAATTAATCACTATTAGTGAAAGATATTAATGAAATTAATATGTTATATATTCAAAAAAGTGTTTTTAAATTCATACAATATGTTTGATAGGATTAATATAAGAATATGTTTCTGACACTTTCGACGGGGCGCGCGCGTGCATCCGTTCCGTCCACGGAGGAGGACGCGCGGCGCTTTTTTTGCCATGCATTCCCGCTTTCCAAAGGCGGGCGGCATTCGCTCCTTATTCAGGGACGTCTGCTCCTTGATCGAAACGGGATGACGGGATGTCGGTTCTTCCTCCTGTGGATTCCTCCTCAGAACTCGTCACCTAGTCTAGGTCTCCCTCATAGATTTAATACGTAGTTCGTGAAACTCTTCCCAGTGTCATGTTTCCATGGACGCCGATTAATTACACTGCTTCTGTCGAGACATTCCAAAGGGTCCAGTCAGGGCAGCAACCTTCAGTCGGGGGAGTAGTCACGTTGAGGCATCAGTAGCGTGTCTGGATGCTGGGGAACCTGGCATGTCTGTCTGTTATCCCTGGTCGCAAGGCTTCTCGAGGGAGTGGAATTATATGTCATAGACACATATCTGAGGTTTTCCTCAGCTTCCCATGTTTAAACACAGGGTATGCCGCGAGTTTAACGTCTAGCAGAGACGGATCAACCCAACCAGAGCATTAGCCAGGATATATCGGATTGAGGGATCCTCCTTGAAGGGATGTCGATACCGGGGCCAGCCCATGGGCAGCTGTGAAGAAGAGCGTACCGACACGGTCTCACCGGGATAAGACGGTCCGGGAAAGAATCGAGACGGGTGATAGGTTGATGAATGGAGTGGAGGGAGAGTGAAATGGGACCATCGTAGGGGTGACAGTGAAGTTGGGCTTGAGCCTTGACGAGGCTTCCTACGTATCCCCGTGGCAGGGAATCAAAGTACATGTAGTTCGGTATGGTGCCGGTAAACCGACGTGAAGGTGGACCTTGGCCCGATGGATGTCGTCGGCGAACCAACATGAAGGTGGACCTTGGTCCGATGGGCATTGTTAGTATACCGACCTGAAAGTAGACCCGTGGGTCCCCTAGTGGTGGGCTTGAACCTTAGGAAGGTTTCCTACATACCATGCCTTGACATGGATCAAAGTCCTCGTAGTTCAAAGGATAGAATACAGTTTAACGTCATGCGGGATGATAGTGAACCCTGACATGAATAAATGATGGGCGGTGGGTGTCGGCGAACTGACGTAAGTGAGGGACCTTGGTCCGATGGGAGATGGGCTTGAACCTCTGGGAGGATTCCTACATACCATGCCTTGACACGGATCAAAGTCCTCATAGTTCGGGTTAGGGAATACAGTTTAACGTCATGCGGGACGAGGGTGAACCGACGTGAATGAGGTCGAAACGAACGGATGGTGGGTTTGAACCTCATGGAGGCTTCCTACGTACCATGCCTTGACATGGATCAAAGACCTCGTAGTTCGGTTTAGTCACAACGGCTTTCCGTCGGACTGGAATTGCAGTTTAAAGTCGTGATGGATGTAGGTAGAACACGACGTGAATTGGATGGGTGGGCTTGAACCTCTATAAGGATTCCTACGTACCATACCTTGGCATGGATCAAAGACCTCGTAGTTCAGTTGCGGCTTTGTCGGCGAACCGACATGAGAGTGGACCTTGGTCCAATGAGTGGTGGGCTTGAACCTCTGGAAGGATTCCTACGTACCATGCCTTTACATGGATCAAAGACCTCGTAGTTCAGGTGGGAATGGGTGTGCAGTTTAATGTCATGCAGGACAAAGGGGGCATACAGTTTAACGTCATGCTGGACGAGGGAATGCAGTTTGACGTCATGCTGGACGAGGGAGAAACTCGACGTGGATGAACGATCGAGCAATGTGGCTTGAACCTCATGGAGGCTTCCTACGTACCATGCCTTGACATGGATCAAAGACCCCGTAGTTTGGGTGAGATGGGTCGCAATGGCTTGACATTGGACCGGAATGCAGTTTAACGTCATGCTGGACGGGAATGGGACCCGACGTGAGTAGATGACGGGTGGGCTTGAACCTCATGGAGGCTTCCTACGTACCATGCCTTGGCATGGATCAAAGTCCTCGTAGTTCGCTGTGGGTGGGGGTCAGGATCGGTGCTCACTCTAATCCCACGTGAGTCATGCTCGGTGTGAGAAACAAGAGGTTGCAAGGACCTGACGATCACGTCGCGAAGGATGCGTCCGTGAGAAGCGAAGAGGGGCTTACGCGTTGGGCGGCCCATGGTGTCAGGACTTACTCCAGGATGGAGGCCCATGGTGCGAAAAGGCGCGGGGAAGATGGACCTTGGTCCAATGATGGTAGGTGCCTCGTTCCTTATCACGCCCTCCACTAACCTTGGTAGTGGGGAAGTACGGAGATGCAGAGGTGCAGCCATCCGTTGGGGAACTAGGTTCGCCCTTCTCCTATGAACATACGCCACTCCAATAAGGTGGATATCATCCCTTTTGGATGGGTGATTCCATTCCCGTGGAGACGAGTGGTGTAAAAAATGTTCGAGATGGGGGGACCCTTCGTGAGGGGCACGAGGTCGGGTCACAGTTTAACGTCATGTGTCGAGGACGTGGTGCTTGGCAGTTTAACGTCCAACAGCTCAGACGAGGTGGGTTCACTCCACACCCCTAGGACTTACATAACTGGTACCCTCTGGTCCTTGGGGAAGGGAAGGTACCAGTAAGGCCATGGTTAAGGGGGGTTGTGGAACGAACCATCAAGGGGTCCATGTTAGCGTGGCTATGTGAAGAAGCAATAGCCGTTAGCGTGCCTATGCGAAGAAGCATTAGGCGAAGCAACGCTACGGGTGGTATTGTCCATGGGACTTTGAAATCACATCGTGAAAACCTGGAGGGTCGCACGGGAAGAGGAATCGCTAAGCGAATGAGTGTGCTTCGCGAAGTGGAGTGCCTTGTCCTTGGCATGGGGCATAGGTTTGAGTGGAAGGTGCTTCGCGAAGTGGAACAGTGTTCGCGGAGCACTGCCTCGCGAAGGAGAGGTGACTCGTGAAGCAGGGTCCTGCGAAGCAGTGTGCTTCGCGATGTGTAGCGATCCTGCCTTAGCAAAGGGATCACTAGCATGGGTTGGGTGTTTCGCGAAGCATAAATGCTCCGCGGCTACCCGGGTTCCCTTGGGAATCCCCTTCCTTCGTGAATGCCCTTGAGCTTCGCGAATGGCATCCCTCTCGGAAGAGGGGTTCAAAACGAGACAAGGCAAAGGCATCTCGCGAAGTAGAAGTACCTCGCGGAGCTCATGATTCCCGGGGCAAATAGTGTTTCGCGATTCGGGAGAGGAGAAGCCGAAAGGTCGGATTGTCCATCTTCGAGACTCAGGGGGAGTCCAGTATTTATAGGGAAGGGGCGCCGCGAAGTAGAACTCGCGCGCCGCCTTCGGTGCTTCGTGGCGTGCTCACGAACGTCAACGTCGTCCGCGGAGCATTACTGCCTCTGGAGCTTCGCGGCGGCTCGCGAATGTCAAATGCGTTTGCGGAGCATTACCGCCTCTGGAGCTTCGCAGCGGCTCGCGAACGTCAAATGCGTTCACGGAGGATTACCGCCTCTGGAGCTTTGCGGCGGCTCGCGAACATCAAATGCGTTCGCGGAGGATTACCGCCTCTGGAGCTTCGCGGTGGCTCGCGAACGTCAAATGCGTTCGCGGAGCATTACCGCCTCTGGAGCTTCGCGAGGCCGCAATGGTCGGGGCGCTTCACGGCAGCTCGCAAACATCAAATGCGTTCGCAGAGGATTACTACCTTTGGAGCTTCGCGGCGGCTCGTGAACGTCAAATCCGTTCGCGGAGCATTACCGTCTCTGGAGCTTCGCGAGGCCGCAATGGTCGGGGCGCTTCGCGACGGGGCTTCGCGTGGGTGCTTCGCGGCGGTGCTTCGTGAGGCAGCACACCGGCCTTCTTTTTCATTCCTCCCTTTCGGGCCATATTTTGGCGTCAAAAAATGCCCCCCCTCATACTTGGAGCCGCGGAGGGCGAAGGGTCGAGGTCTGAGGGAAAATCGCCAAAATTGTCGGCGGTTCGCGAAGCGGCTTCGCGAAGGGGGCCTGTGGTGCTGACCGGGGCCACAGATCTGGACGCGCCGCGATTCTCCGCACGGGTGAGGTGCGCCGCGATGCTCCGGGGTCGCCGCCTATAAATTGGGGGGCCGACCTATTTTGTCTTCACGTGAGTTCCTTGTCTTTTTGTGCTCTCGACTTCGCGAAGCTCCGCGTACTCCGCGACAGCCCTCCGCGAATCGAGCTTCGCGGCGAACCGCGGGTCTCTGACTCTGCGTCCGCACCAAGCGAACCTCTGCTTGTTGGCCTTTGCCAAACTTCGCGGCTTGGTCTCGCGACTGATCTTCGCGATCCGGCTTCGCGATTCAGCTTCGCGGTCGAGCTTTGCGATCCAGCTGAAAAAAATCTTTTCTGAAGGCCAGAGTTAAAATGGCCCATCAAGAAGCTGTATTGGGGGTGCTTGCATATACTGCTCGTCGGGATGAGATGGCCAACTGTCCAGGCCTGGGGGAGATTATCCGAAGCCACTCGGACCACACTTCTTTGACGGATTTGCTATCAGAGGGTCAGAAGGATTATCTGCAGTGCAAGAAACTGCCATTGTACGGCTTTGGGCTGAGGGATGACGTCTTTATCCCTGAGGCGAGTAGGGACGAACCAGCTTGCTGGTTCAGGAGCACACCATGCCAGCACCAATGGTTCAGGGAGGCCGATGGTCATGCGCGGGAGGACTTCACACCCGTCACTGCTGACTGTCTCTACAACCATCTGAATGAGTGGGACCTCCGCCAGGGCGGCTTTGCAGGATTCTAAGAAGGGGTGGTCTGATGAGTGGGACCTCCGCCAGGGCGGCAACTTTACTGATGACTGGGCCTGGGCCTACTGGGTAGGTGCCTCATGCGAGGAGTTTGGGGCCGAGCTGAGGAGAGTGGGGTTGTACGAGGCAGCATGGGCCTCCCAATTCCACATTTACCAACCAAAGAAACTGATTCCGGAGCTGCTGAGCAGATGGTCATCTAGGACCAACACTTTTCACCTGCATCACGGGGAGGTGGGCATCAGCCTGTGGGATGTCCACCAGATTTCTGGGGTCCCGATCTTGGGGGCCATGTATGACGAGTTCCTCCCCGTCATCAGTGCGTGGGAGGATACGGAGCAAATGCCGCGACTAGTGTCGGCGCTGATGGCACTTTTACCTGGAGAGGACAAGGAGGTGGTGAGGGATGTCCACTTCAGGAGGTGGTTCAAATGCTTCCTGAATTTCCCGGAGAATCGAGAGTTCCCTACGAGGCCTAGAACTTGTCCAAGGGCGGCCCAATAGGGCAAGGGGCACTCGTATTGGCAGGTCTTGGAGGACAGCCAATGGAAGACTTGGTGTTTCAGTGTCAGTACTGAACAACAGCCGATAGTCAGGCTGGCAGCATTCATCGTGGCTCTAATCTGTGGTTGGATCCTACCGGTGAGAGATACAAGCATGGGGGTACGGCCCAGCTCGTTTATCATGGCTTCGATGTTGGCCATGGGGCAGCGGATCAATCTGGGGATTCCAATGCTCACCAAACTATACAGAATGTTGCGGCATATTAGCAAGGGCAAGAAACCGCCAAGGATATGCGGGCCCTTCCACCTCCTATATGGGTGGATCGTAGCGCATATCAGGGGGATTTACGAGTATCCAAACCCCATTTCTCCACCGGGATCGAACTTCCGCCCCTCCATCCTGAACGCGGTAGGGAGCTTCCCATTCAAACTGGCCGTTCCAATTGTGCTGAATCGGGTGTGGAGGGCGGATGAGTTCAACTTCCACCCGTTCCCATTGCCGACGGGGATACTTACTGATGACGGACGGGGAACGGAAGAACATCGGGCTTACCTCCTGGCCTTCTGAGGTGGAGTTTTGGTGGCACGAATAGATCGTGAGCCGCTCTATGATCCGTACACCCCGCATTGGTTTGCGAGGCAGTTCCGGTGCCTCCAGCGGCTGACCCCGCAGGTCTACTGGGAGGTGCGTCACGAGGAGCACCCGTGTGTGATGAGGCAGTTGTGGCTCATGTTCACACAGGAAGATGGGAAGATGCGGATTGCATTGCCTCCATCCACCTCCGCTTTCGGATTGGTGAAGGAGTACGCCATCAGTTGGGAGTCTGCCAACCCAGGGGAGATGCTGAAGCAACCAACTATCCGGGTCGGTGACGGTAGGCCTCCTCTATCTCGAGGTCGGGGTCAGAGGGCAACTAGGGCCGCTCGCGGTAGCGGGGCTGCCATGGCGGCGAGACCCGCACCGGCCGAGGGTATGGCAGCAGCAGTGGACCTGGTGATTCTGGAAGAGCAGGGTCATCTGGAGGGGCGGCCACCGAGGTGGTTTCGTAGGATATCCACTCAGGCTACGGGGAAGCACCTGCGTCATATCGACATGGCATAGGATGTTGTCTTCCCGGAAGCTTGGGACATTTGGGATGTCAACCGGCAATTCCTCATCCCAACCGAGATATGGGCACACTTGAATCACCTCGGGATGGAATTTTCAGGCATAGGCCCAGTTCGGGCTGGATTCATGGCATCTCTGGCGGAGGTAGAACAGTACCTGGACGAGCTGGAGGATTACGTCCACTTCAGTGGTGTCCCTCGCCCAATGACAGATCGGGTGAGGGTACTGTTGAATCAGACGGTCCCCCCACAGTTATCGGCTGCCGATCTGAGAGAGCGCTTCCCCTTGCCAGAAGAATCAGAGGACTCCTCTCGGGAGGATGAGGCTGGAGGAGGGAGCCCGCTGGAGGAGGGCGAGGTCGGAGACCGAGGCTCAGAATCCGATGATTTCACGGAGGCTCTTGAGGTAGCATTCCGAACTTCTTTCCTTACGATCTGTTATTGGGTCACTATGGACTTCTCACAAATGTTTGAGCCATGCAGGAGGAACTTGTTCGTAGGCCTCGTTCTCACTCCTTGGCGGGTGATGATGTGGGACCGTCCGAACCTGCGCCTATGGCCGCATCCAGTTCCACGTCTGGTAGGACCAGAGCACCCGAGGTGGCTCCTCCGGAATCTCCAAACCTTCCAACAGTATACGGAGGGCCTCGCCTCGGGGTCCCGTCAGTACTGGCTCAAGAGCAGCGCCAGGAGGTCGATCTCTGTAAGTCTCCTCTATCGGTCTCCTCGTTGTCACATGTAGACCATGCCAACTAACGTTTGTCCCTCTCTGTCATACAGTTCTACGACTGGCATGGGCCGCTGCGGCTAGACTGGTCAGGATGTCTGGTGGTGTCCCTCCTAGGGGCTTGCTGGTGATGGTGGCGATAGTCCCCCCATCTCCTCAAGCTGCGACGCACATCATCACTGGTGGGACCACCAGCAGGGCCGTACCCGAAGTCATTGAGGTGGACTCCGAGGAGGAGGATCAACCGGTCGGTCCCAGTCTTGTCACGCCTGCTTTGGCGCCAGGTGTCGCACTAGATTCAACACCGGATGTTGATCCTACCGAGGATTTCTTGCGGGCATACCCCGCGTACGAGCCTGCCAATCGTGCAGACTGGGACGAAACGGCCTCCGACGAGGAAGACAGTAGTATAGTCCACCGCCGGTCGTGGAAGATGATCACGCGCTTTATCAAGGACACTCCCTAAGCGCAATGGCTGGCCGAAATGGATAGACTCCGCTCGCGGTTGAGCGAACTGTGTGCTTGGGGAGTGGATTCCCAACGTCCTCACGCACTCATCCGCGATCTTATGGCTGAGAAGATCCGGGAGCATGATCGTGGGCTCATCATGGGCTGGCAGCGGAGGAAGGCGACCAACATCAAGAAGCTCCAGGAGGCTGAAGGCGAGGTTCAACAGATGCAGACCCGAGCAGACGAGCTTTCAGCCTCTCTTGATGCACAATCTGAGCTGGTCTCACGGTTGAAGTCCCAGCTGGCAGAGGCAGAAGAGCATATGAGGCAGACCTCTGGAGAGATCGTTGTTGTTCAAACTGGCGTAGAGAGGGCCAAAACCAGGACTGACGAACTACGCCCCGCCGCTGCTGAGGAGGAGCGGGAGCTAGGTCAGCGGCAGCAAGCCTTGGATTCCACAAGCCAACGGGTGGCAGAGCTGCAACACTCTTTTGACGGGGTCAACCCTTCCATGGGGGGAGTCGACCCCCGGGTATTGTAACAAACCCAAAAACCTTTTATTGGTACTTTCGTGCTTCAAAATTTTATCTTTGTTTTGAATGTCGTAGCGCGCACGATTTCCACTGTTGAATTGCCTTGTTACATCCCTACAATGTTTGCGGGACGTTCGGCGACAATTCCCCAAGCCCACGTGGGTCGAGCCCGATGTCCGGGATTCGAATTACCAGTCTGTATTTCTGAAAGACGGGAGAGGCTTGATGGGAGAAGGAACTTTCAGGATAGTCGAATTACTGTTTCTTCAACGTGCTATTATGCACGAACGGGGCAACACCAGGGGCACTGAAATCGGTCCAAACAGGTGAAAATGGGAAGTGAGAATCACGATACCCAAGATTCGGAACACCGTGGGGATGGCGTGACAATAAGGGACAACAGTTAACCTTGGAGGAGAAGCGGTACCCTTACTGTGTTAGCCTGTAATGGGAACAAAAAATGAGAGTCGACCGTTGACCATGTTCGAAACACGGGACCATGTCACAAAAGTTATTGATTAATCCTCCGGGACGTTGGCCCAGGACAGTTGGCAGACCATAGGTCAAAAATCCATACTGTTAGGGGGTCCTTCCAGACATGACCCATCTTCCGGAACGTTGGCCCAGGATGGTAGGTGAGCCGATGCGGCATGAGACCAGGCCGTTAGGGGGTCCCGTGAGACACGAAAGGGGACGAGGGTCCGAATAAGGGGCAAGCAAAGCGTGGAATATGGAGTGATGGTCTGTCCGAACAGAATCCAACACTCATGTAGTTACACCACCGTGGTGGGAGTACGCCAAATGGGTGCATCAGTTTGATCATGGATCATTCCTTCTTTCAGACAGGGCCTCTCTGGCGAGGGGATCTGTCACTTCCCAGTGGGATCTTGGGGCATCCTGAACTTGTTCAGGGTAGAACCGTAGTTTGATGTCATGTGTTGAGGACACATAGACTCCTGTAGTTTAACGTCATACGATAGGATGTGGAATAAAAGGGAAGGAAGCGTGTGGCGCGGCAGATATGAAACCGACGTGAATGAGGACTTGGAGTCCAAATCATACCACATACCCCTGAAGGAAACTCTTCAGGTCGAGGGACCAAGAGTGAGGATTAGGTTGGGCCCGAAGCAGAGTGGTCGGGTGTTCCTACGTACCCCATGAGGATGGGAATCAAGCCATACGTAGTTATGAAAGCGCAGTTTAACGTCATGTGGGACGATGAGAGGCCTGGTCGCGTTGGTACACATCCTGCCAAAACTACTAAGCCCACGTGAGTCGTGCTCGGTGTGGAAAACAAGTAGTAGTGGTGGGAATTTCCCGACACAGAAAGGGGAAGGTTAGGGAAAAGGGATGCTCGGTGAATACCGGCCCAGTGACACTAACACAATCATTTAGCGCACCTAGATGCGCGAAGAGAAAGAGATGAGCATGATGGAATTCCACTTGAACATGGGGAAGTGGAAATGTGTGAATCATGGTGCTCGAGATTCAGATCATGATGATGGAGGCGTGACGATGGAGGGTAACTGCTGACCATATTCGCAACGTAGTATCCTGTCGCGTTATCCTAGAATGGGGACAGACAAATGAGGGTCAACCGTTGACCATTTTTGAAACACGGGACCATGTCACAAATGTTGTCAAATATTTGTAGGGACGTTGGCCCGAAACGATTGAAGGGCCCTTAGGTCCAGCATTCATGGAGATCCCTTAAGCCAAGTATCCATGTCATCCGAGGGTCCTTTTGGATGTGGAAGAGGATGAGGATCCAAATAGCGAGCTCACGAAGCTTGGTCGTGGGACGAAGGGAATGTCCGTATGAAAGTCCCAAACTTCGGGTTCTTTGTCGAAACACATCTGAATACGACAACGAAACGTATTAGAGAGAGGGAGAAGATTCCTTTCCCTTGAGTAGATCTTAGTTTAGGGTCATATAATTTGGACCATCGATGGGAAGAGACATAAGAGGCACATGGTGGAGTAACTCAAACACCTAGCGTGAATGAGGACACAATCCCATATCACACCGCACGACCTTCTTAGGAGAGGTTTTTGGTCAAGGGACCGAAAGCGAAAGTTAGGCTAGGCCCACGGGGAAGTGCCCGGGCGCTCTTACGTATCTCATGAGGATTAGAATCAAGCCATACGTAGTTCTGGATGGGCCTTAGACCATAAATGGGTAAAGGGAGCAGGGGACACATGACGTGGAGGAGGACCTAAGCCCTACTTACCATGCGTTCTCTGAGGAAATGCTCGAGTCAAGGGACTGAACACAAGGGTTAGGCTGGGCCCGTGGGGAAGTGCCCGGGCACTCCTACATATCTCATAAGGATGAGAATCAAGCCATACGTAGTTCTGAAAGGTGACATGGTAGGATACCAGTGCTAGGGGAAAAGGGGAGTGCGGGCATGGCCCTTGCACTAAAAGAAGCGGAATTTGATGTATCTTGTTTGTTCTTTAAGGTGAATGGTTTTTTTTTGTGAAGAGACAGGCCTAGAATAGTAGGCCGTGATGTCGCCACAAGGATCAAGCCATGATGGGAGTTGAAAAATGGCATGGCACGTGACCAATACCCAACGTGATGTCCTCTACAACGAGGTCACCACAATGCAGTGCCGTTTTTCGTCGTGCGGCCAGGACGATAATGTCACAGTTTAGGGTCATATGATAGGACCAAGCATGCATTTTATCGTCATGCAGTGCAGACGTAGCAGAGATGATGCTAGGTGAGAAATGTGTGCAGCGTTATAAAACACAATTGACGGAGACATGATCCCACGTCAAATTGTACGCCATCCGGAGGGGGAAACCTTAGGTCGAGGGGCCTACATAGAGGTAAGAGGTGAAACCGGGGGAGAGACTGGCTCCCTAAATGGGTTGTACCCGAAGACAGGGCGTCCGGGCGGTCCTACGTATCCCATGAGGAGGGGAATCAAGCCATACGTAGTTCTGAGCGGATCTTAGTTTATGGTCTTAGAGCTCGGACCATGGGAGACCCGAAGGACGCCATATTGCAGCTTTGTCCCCCTGACATGCAAAGGTGCACTGAGGGATAGTTCCAAAAGTGTCGAGATTCCACCTGGACATGATGGGGTGAAAAATGATATGAATCATGCAACCAACATTCAAGGACTGAAGGGGCTGGCGTGACGACAGAGGATTACTGCTGACCATGTTTGCAACACAGCATCCTGTCGCGTTAGCCTGGAATGGGGACAAACAAATGAGCATCGACCGCTGACCATATTCGCAACGCGGGATTTTATCGATTTGTTGTCCAAAACCCTCGGGGGCGTTGGCCCGTAAGGGTAGGAGAGCCCTTGGGCGTAGTATCCAGGCCGTTATTGGGGGTCCCTCTGGGTGTGAGAGGTGATGAAATCCCTAATGGAGGGGAACACGAAGCTTGAAAAGTGGAAGGAACTTGATCAAGTTGAATCTGACACTCTTGGTCCTAGACCAGAGTACTCTTAACACATGGGTGAACCACTGTAAGGAGTCAAGGGACTCAACCTTGAGGGTGATTGAGAGATGGAAGATTCCTGGGGGAAGGGGGCATGGTGCCCAAAACCTTGTATCATACCTACATATCCCCCTCCTGGAGAGGGATAGACCAAGTGGCCTAGGTGACCGGGAGATCAGGAGATCTCTAAGAGGTGGGGCTGGACCCGAATCTTAGACATTCAGGTGGTCCTACGTATCCCATGAGGATGGGAATCAAGCCACACGTAGTTATGAACGGTGCATTTTAATGTCGTGCGGGACAAGGAGTAGGAGGGCTAACTCTCAGAACAGGGTGCGCGTGGTGCAGCTATTGCAAACCCGACGTGAATGAGGACGTAGTCCCACCCCACGCCATGCGGTCCCGTGGTCGGGGTCCCAATGGCAGGACCCGAGAGGCGAATTAGCTGAACTCAAGCTGGACCCAAAGACAAGGGGTCTGGGCATTCCTACGTATCCTATCAAGATAGGAATCAAGCTGAACGTAGTTCCAGATGAGAATCTTAGTTTATGGTCTTAGAGCTCGGACCGTGGATGGTGACAACTCCCGAGTAAGCACAGATGTCAACCCAATCCCTAATCCCACGTGAGATAAGCTCGGTGTGGGAAACAAGTGGGGAAGATCCTTATCGCAATACTTGGGGTGTCCATCAAAAGGGGAGTCGGCGGAGAGTCCCGAAGGACACCTTTGACGCAGCTTGTTCCCCAAACGCGCGGACGTGCACGGAGGAAAAGTACCGAGAGTTCCAAGACTCTACTTGGACATGATGAAGTAATGAAGGGTGTGAATCGTGTACCCGACATTTTGGGCTTAATGGGTTGGCGTGGCGATAGAGGAAAACTGTTAACCATGGTGGAAACACAGCGTCCATATCGTGTTAGCCTAAGGTGGGAACAAAAAACGAGCATCGACCACTGACCATATTCACAGTGCGGGATTTTATCAATTCGCTGTCCAAAACCCTCAGGGGCGTTGGCCCGTAACGGTAGGAGAGCCCTTGGGCGTAGTATCCAGGCCATTATTGGGGGTCCCTCTGGGTGTGAGAGGTGATGAAAGCCTGAATAGAGGGGAACACGAAGCTTGACAAGTGGAAGGAACTTGATCAAGTTGAATCTGACACTCTTGGTCCTAGACCAGAGTACTCTTAGGCACATTGGTGAACCGCCGAAAAGGGATTGACGAAACAGCTCAGTAGGGGGAGGTACATGGCGTGGTCATTACGGGACTGATGTGGATGAGGACATAGTCCCACACCACACCATATAATCCTCTCATGGAGGAAGGATAGGCCAAGGGGCCAGGATGGGATGAGGATTCCCGAGAGATGGGGCTGGACCCGAATCTTGGACATTCAGGTGGTCCTACGTATCCCATGAGGATGGGAATCAAGCCACACGTAGTTCTCTAGATGTAGTTTAAAGTCATACTGGACGAGAAGGGGAGTAATATACCCCTAAACAATGGAGGTATGCGGTATGGCGAAGAGGCCGACGTGAATGAGGACGTAGTCCCACACCACACCGTACACTCCTATAAGAGAGGATCTGGGTCGTGGACCGGAAAGGCCAAGGGGCCTGATGGTTAGGCATTGGTCAAGAAGGCCTGACCTGCTTGTAGTTTAACGTCTTGCAATGAGGACGAGGGTCGGGGACCCGAGGAGGCCAAGGGGCCTGAGGCTGGGCCTTGTAAGGGGAGGCGTATGGCATGGTACATGATCCCGACATGAATGAGGACGTAGTCCCACACCACACCGTACACTCCTGGTAAGAAGTTGGGTGGAGGGGCCCGAGAAGGCCAGGGGCCTAAGGTCAGGCATCGGTCAGGAAGGCCTGACGGGTCTGCAGTTTAACGTCTTACATGAGGACGGGGGTCGGGGACCCGAGGAGGCCAAGGGGCCTGAGGCTGGGCCTCGTAAGGGAAGGCGTACAGTATGGCGAAGAAGCTGACGTGAATGAGGACATAGTCGCACAACATACCGTACACCCCTACGGAGAATCGGGGTCGTGGGCCCGATCGCCAGCACCACCCGGGGGGGAGTTTGTCACCTCGGGATGGGGCAGAATGAATCACTGCACTCGATTTTTGGGATATCTTGGGGTGGACCTGAAGATCCAGGACACTGTTGACCATGTTCGAAACATAGCATTCCTATGGTGACCCGCTATGGGAGCAACAAATGAGCGTCGACCGCTGACCAAATTCGCAACGCGGGACTTGTATCGGCTTGTTGCTTGAAAACCCTCGGGGGCATTGGCCCGTATCGGTAGGAGAGCCCTTGGGCATTGTATCCAGGCCGTTCTTGGGGGTCCCTCTGGGTGTGAAAAAATGATGGAATCCCATTCAAAGAGTGGGTGAAGCATAGCTGTATCCATCCACGAAATAAGCAAACATCTCCAGGGGGGTGTATAGCCGGGTCGAGGCTTGCTCGATGTGAGTTTGGGGAAAAAGTGTGCACCCTTCCATGTCTTGACCCGAGGGGCAGATTTTGGCTTTTGGGCTGGGCCAACGGAAGAAATGCCCGGGCATTCCTACGTATCTCATGAGTATGAGAATCAAGCCATACGTAGTTCTTGACGGCCATGCAGTTTAGCGTCATGCGGTGAGGACGTGGGAGGATAGAAGAACAGGAGTGGGCACATGGTGCGACCCATATAATCCTTGTGCGAGCAGGGTTGCATGAGCGGGGCCAAGAAAGCCTACTCCCTGATACACAAAGATCCTCCAAGGAAACTATTCCCAGGGGGAATAGTGGAAGGGAAAATCTTAGGGTTGGGCTCAAGACGAGGCGTCTGAGCGTTCCTACGTATCCCATGAAGATGGGAATCAAGCCACACGTAGTTCTAGAAATGCAGTTTAACGTCATGCAGGACGATGAGAAGCATCTCATTAGGGGATATGTACAGTACGAAGAGTAATCCGGCGTGAATGAGGACGTAGTTCTACACCATACCGTACAATCCTGCAAGAGGGTAGATCGGAGAAAACTAGGGGGCCTGGGGCCGGACCGCGGTCAGGAAGACCTGACCAGCTTGCTGTTTAACGTCTCGCGGTAAAGACGGGGGCCAGGGGCCCGAGGAGGCCAAGGGGCCTGAGGCTGAGCCTCGGTCAGGAAGGCCTGACTGTCTTGCAGTTTAACGTCTTGCAATAAGGACGGGGGCCAGGGGCCCAAGGAGGCCAAGGGGCCTGAGGCTGAGCCTCGGTCAGGAAGGCCTGACTTGCTTGCAGTTTAACGTCTTGTAATAAGGACGGGGGGCCAGGGGCCCAAGGAGGCCAAGGGGCCTGAGGCTGACCCTCGGTCAGGAAGGCCTGACTGGCTTGCAGTTTAACGTCTTGCAATAAGGACGGGGGGCCAGGGGCCCAAGGAGGCCAAGGGGCCTGAGGGTGAGCCTCGGTCAGGAAGGCCTGACTGGCTTGTAGTTTAACGTCTTGCAGTGAGGACGGGGGTGCAGTTTAAGGTCGTGTGGGACCATCTCGTAGTTTAGGGTCATGCAGGACCCTTGCGCCCTAAGCAAAGTATCGCTTGAGGAATTTAGCATTGGTAGGAGGGGTTATACGCTCTCCATCCATGGTCACCAAGGAGTATGCTCCATTGGGGTAAACCTTATGAACGATATAAGTCCCTTCCCATTTGGGTTCTAATTTGGGCGGTTTCCTACCGGGAATCATTGGCGCTCGAAGGGCCAGTACCAGGTCGCCCTGTAGAAAAGAGCGGAGACGAACCTTCTTATCAAAGGCCCTCGCTATCTTGTCCTGATGCCTTTCCAGATTTTGCAGGGCACGAAGCCGGTTCTCGTCCAGTGCTTCTAGTTCAGCTAGACGGATCTCAGCTACCTCATCTGATGTCTGGTGATCATAAACTACAGTGCGTAGCGACGGCAGCTGGATCTCAATGGGTAGGACGGCCTCGGCTCCATACACCAGGGAATATGGGGTCACCTGGGTAGAGTTGCGAGTCGTCGTCCGGTAAGCCCAGAGGGCGTTGGGGAGCTTGTCCGGCCAACTTTTCTTGTTCTGACCAACCATCTTCTGCAGAATGTTAGAGAGGGTCTTGTTGAACGCCTCGATCTATCCATTTGCCTGCGCGTGGTAGCGGGAGGTATGGTTCGACCGGATGTCGTACTTGGCGTACAATTTCTTCAGATCATCCGCTCGTAAGTTGGTGCCGTTATCGGTGAGGACGGTGTGAGGGACTCCAAACCAGTGGATAATGTTGGAGCTCACAAAGTCAACGATGGAATGGGCCTTGACCTCTTTGAGCGGAACTGCCTCTGCCCACTTGGAGAAGAAATCTGTAGCAGTCAGGATGAACCTACATTGGCGGGCTGTTGCCGGTGGATACGGTCCCACTACATCAAGTCCCCATACCGCAAATGTCCAAGAGTAATTGGTGGGGTGGAGGGGCTCCGGCGGCCAATGCAAGAAGTTGGCGTGTACTTGGCATGCATGGAATCTCTTGGCATATCCAATACAATCATGGATCATAGAGGGCCAAAAGTACCCCAATCTCCGGATTTGATGGGACAGCTTCGGCCCAGCTTGACGGGCGCCACAGGAACCGGCGTGAACCTCTTGCATAACTTGACTTATCTCCCCTCCTTGGATGCAACGGAGGAGGAAACCATCGAAACTCCGCTTATAAAGGATTTGTTCAATACTGGGGCCACTCTGGAGGGTAAATTGCAGCGCGCGGCGTCGGATTTGCTCGCGCTCGTCCCGGTCGTCCAGGAGGCGACCATTTTGGAGGTACTCGACAAAAGGTGCTCTCCAGTCGGGAGTGGCTTCAACCACTGCATCTGACGAACCCAGGACCCCTGACGTGGAGGGTCCGGTGGTGAGATGACTTACCCGCATGCCATCATTGTCCTCTTGGGTGGCGGGGTCAATGACTCTCCGGTGGGCCACATGTATGATCAAATCATCTTGCTCGGGTTCTGCGAGCGACGCGGCTAAGCCAGCTAGGGCGTCTGTTTGGTCGTTCTGCGACCGTGGGATATGGGTAACCTCTGGTCGAGAAGATAACTGGGCCATTAGGCGGAGGGTGTACTCTAGCAACGGTGCGAGCTCCGGCTTCCTGATGACGTAGTCGTCATTAACCTATTTGATTACCAGCTCGGAATCTCCCTTCAAATGTAGATGGGGCACATGGATCTCAAGGGCCAGCTCGAGGCCGGTGATGAGAGCTTGGTACTCTGCCTTGTTTTTCATACAGCCTTCTGACAACAGGAACAAGTATGGAAAGACGGATTGCACCGGGGTAATGAAGACAATACCCAGACCCACTCTGTTGAGCTTGGGATCATTGAGCCTTCTACCGGTAGGGCTCCGGGAGGCACCGTCGAAATGAATTTGCTAACACGGGACAGCATGATCGACTGAGAGGATCGTCTCATCAGGGAAATCTAGGTCCAGGGATTGATCCGCGGAGGTTGGATAGGCAACTAAAAAGTCTGCCAGCGCCTGTCCCTTAATGGCCTTCTGAGGTACAAACCTGATATCAAACTACTGGAGAATTAATTCCCACCGTGCTAGTCGACCAGTCAGCATGGGGCGGTTCAGGATGTACTTCAGTGGGTCTACCCGGGAGACCAATTGCACCTCATGGTGTTGCAGGTAATGTCACAACTTCTGCACGGCGAAGACGAGCGCAAGGCATCTCTTTTCTATAGGGGAGTATCTGACCTCCGTATCGAGAAGCATGCGGCTAAGATAGTAGATACTGTTCTCAGTACCCTCGTTTTTCTTCTGGGCGAGCAGCGCACCGAGGGATCTCTCCAGGGTGGTCACATAAAGGACCAGCGGCTTTCTGGATACGGGTGGCTTCAAGACCGGAGGTTGAAGCAGATACTGCTTGATTTCCTCAAAGGCGGTCTGACACTCCTCATCCCATTCGTAGGCGGCTCCCTTCTTCATGAGCCGGGAAAAGGGCTTACACTTGCCGGCCAGATTCGCGATGAATCGGCGTATATAGGCCAAGTGGCCTTGAAGGCCTCGAAGCTCCCGAATGTTGCTCGGGGGAGGCATCTGGATGATGGCCTTGATCTTCTCCGGGTAAATCTCGATACCTTAGTATCTGACAACAAATCCTAGGAACTTCCCGGTGGTGACCCCGAAGGCACACTTCGGCGGGTTCATCTTCAGGTGACGGGAACGGAGGAAACCAAACACTTTCTCAAGGTCTTTGAGATGGTCCTGGGGCTGACATGATTTGACTACGAGGTCATCCACGTAGCATTCTACCAATGTCCCGAGAATTGGCTTGAATATGCGATGCATGGCCCTCTGATAAGTGGCACCTGCATTTTTCAAACCGAATGGCATAACCTGGTAGCAAAAGGTACCTTGGGGAGCCCTGAAGGCAGTGGAATCCTCGTCTTTGGGGGCCATCCGGATCTGGTTATAACCGGAATACCCATCCATGAAAGAGAGGGCTTGGAACCCAGCCGTGGCGTCAATCAATAACTCCGTCACCAGGAGTGGGAAGTCATCCTTTGGGCAGTGGCATTTAAGATCACTGAAGTCGATGCAGACTCTGATCTGCCCATTCTTCTTCCTGACTGGCACAATGTTGGAAATCCACTTGGGGTTCTGGACCTCCTTAATGAAGTTGGCTTTGATTAGCTTGTCAACTTCGGCCTTAACCATAGCACCATGAGAAGGGTGCATCTTCCTGGGAGGCTGCTTAAACCCACGATGTTTTGCCGGGAGGCCCAAATGGTGAACGGCTACCTGGGGATCTAGCCCTGGCATCTCGTTGTAACTCCAAGAAAACACATCATGGTTCTGTTTGAGGAAGTCGATGTACTGCTGCCGCTCCTCGGGGGACATGGCTGAACTGATCAATGTGGGTTTCGGATCTGCCTCGCTACCAAGGTTCACCTGTACCAGTTCATCAACTGTGGTAGAGACGCCTTCTTCAAAGGCGGGGGGAGCATCCTCCAGGTCTTCCTCCCCACCCGTAGGGGGACTTCCCGTGACGGAAGATACTTCTGGGTTATCAAAACCCGAGGGGGAGCTGGTGCCAGCCTGGGCAACAACGGTCATCACATCAGGAGACTCACTCGCCATTGATACCATAGTAATGAAGGCGGTCGACCCTATCTCATCTGGCCTTCGGCCCAAGGGGCCGCGTTTGATAACATCAAAGCAGTGGTGACGAGTCGGCTTGAGTCGGTTGATTCCAGCCCAGCGGAAGAGACACGTATGGCGCACCGCCGTTGTCATAAGCCTGACATCCCGATACCGTACAGGGGTAGGAGGTTCCGGGATGACTTGAGCTTGGTTGATGTAGGAGTACGAGGTGATTTTCCATCGTCTCTTGGACACGGGAACATGCCATCCTTGCGTACCCGAAACGACAAAACATTGCTCCATGTCAGGGGTCGTGGCCTCCAACTGGTGGATCGGGAGGATGTAGGTGTCATCCATGCTTTCCCAGGGATCACTTGTGACCGGGGCGGGTTCATCCTCACTTACTAGGATTTTCTTATCCTTACTTTTGTAATAACCCGCATCCAGATAGCGGGCCTCACAAGAAGCGAAAGGGGACGCGTCTCCTTGGAGCATGCCTACTCGACCGTTGAGCGAGTACTTGAGGCACTGGTGATACGACGAAGGAACCGCTGCATGCAGATGGAGCCATGGCCTACCCATTAATGCGTTATAGGCGGTGTCCTGAGAGACAACCATGAATTCGGTGCTGGAAATTAAGCCACCGAACTGGGTCTTCAGGCGGATCTTGCCGACTGGGGTTTGCTTTGTCCTGTCGTATCCCTGGATTCTGAGGTCAGAGGGAGTTAAATCACCTTCAGACAGACCCAGATTTCGCAACGTCCGGGTCGGAATTAGATTGATTCTGGAACCTGTGTCAACGAGGCAGCGGCGGACTTCCACACCATTGAAGTGGCCAGTGATGTACAGAGGGCGAATGTGCCCCTGTATAGGAGGGTCCTCATCTTCACCGGAGAATGAGATAACTGCCTGACATTCGGCATTTTCAATCGTCTCGGTATGGGAGGCTTCTGCAGCTGCTACCTCCATCTCAAACTGGAGGGGGCTCCTTAGGGCCTCGGCAAGTGCCTCGCGCATTTCAGATGACAGGCGAAGGGCCTCAAGGATGGAGAGCCTCGCCGGAATGCCGGCCAGGTGCTTTAGGACATCATACTTTCGTGCCAAATGCGAACCTCTACTTACAGGAGGTCGTTCGGCATTTGGAGGGATAGCGGGTCCTGCTGGTTGAATCGGTGATCGGCTAGTACTGGGCACATCTTGCTGCCTACTAGTAGAAGCCAGGAGAGTAGTCGCCGGACTAGGATCGGACAGCGGAGGCTGGCCTATAGCCGGGCAAGACTAACTGTGATAAGAACGAGGCAGCTCCCCCCGATCCAGTAGCACGAAAGGTGGTGGAGGTAGAGCCGGGGGCGTTAGATGGGGTTGCGCGTGCTGAGATCTACACTGAGCCTGCTGCCTGGTCTCAGTAGCGTGTACGGCTTGGCCAAAAGTGCCTGCTGACATACCTCGATGACCGGCGCGGTTGCGATTCTGCTGACGTTGACGTCGGATGGATACATTGGGGAGGTCTGCCTGGCATTCCCCCTCGTCGGGGGTCATATAGGGATTTACCAGCTCCACGGTGTTAACCGAAGCGTACCCTTTGCTGTCGCTCGAGGAGTCATCCACCGCTGGGCAGATTCTGGGAGGAATCCCCATTTCATGGGGCATAAATTCACCGAGATTGCGGGACGAAGACGGCACCGGCGGTGCGTGATGCTTCTTCTTGCGTCGCCGCTGCTTGCCCTTTTGGGAAGAGGCCAACTGTGAAGACGATGCGGAGGCACCGGCTACCTCTTATGAAGGTTCTGGCTGCTTCAGGCGCACCCGAATGATTACATGGGCACGGACGACGGTTTTTCGAGCCATCCAGTCATCGTATTTCCGGGATCCGTGGCTGGGGACCTGCTGCCACTCACCTTCATTGTCGCTGCCGATCTCTGACCTTGCAAAGACACCTTCCACTTTCGCTGGCGCTAGGCCCAAATTGACTATGTTGTTGTTGACCTGGTCTTGAAGCCAGTCTTTAAACACATAGCATTGCTTGAGGGTGTGCCCCAGGATCTGATGATAAGGGCAGTAGTTGGGGTGATCGGTGAGATTCGCCTCTGCCGGCCTTCTGCACTCAGGCAGACGCACAATCCCTTGCTCTAGAGCACTTCGGAAGTAGCCAGGGACCTGATTTTCGTTGAACGAATAAGTCTGGTACCTTCTTTCCGGATAGGGGGCCCTAGGGGCCTGGCCCTGACGAGGGGTCAGAGGGGCCTGCCGAGGAGGCGGTGCCTGATTGTCTCGCTTAGGTGGCGGTGGCGCGTTGTGCGGGGGAACCTGTCAGTTCTGTGGCGGCCGCTGCTGGGCAGGAGCCTGTGCTTGAGGCGGAGGACCTCTGCGAGGTTGCGGGGGTGGTGTCGCTGGCAGTAACTCCAGCTGCCTCGGGGCTTCTATTTGGGCCACCGCGATGGGTTCAGCCCTGGCGGTCCTCCTGGCCGGGATCATAGGGGGCAACAAACGTGCCTGAATGGCCTGTTGCAGGGCTTCCTCAGGGCGTTGAGCCTTATCTGAGAAATCTCTGAACCCTCCAGGGTAGTTCTGGGTAATCAAGGAGGGTACCAGCTCTGTCTTGACGTTCCCCACACACATCGTCAGTAGTTTCTCATGAGTCAGTGGCATATCGAGGGAATACGTAAGTCCCTTCCACCGGGCGATGAAATTTGCAACCCACTCATCAGGCCTTTGCTTACACTTGAAGAGGTCTGCAATGCTGGTCTTTCGCGTGGTGGAGCAGAACTGGTATAAGAACTGCCGGCGAAGATCCTCCCAACCAGTCACCGATCCTATAGGGAGCTGGCTATACCAGACGAATGTCGGACCTTCCAATGTCTGTACGAAACATCGGAGCTTGGCGGCTTCTTGCTAAGCCGGGGTCCCCAGCATGGGACCACACCTGGAAGAAAAATGAGCCAAGTGCTGCGGCGGGTCCCCTGTCCTGTTAAAAGGAGAGAAAGTGGGGTTCCCAAAACCCGGAGGCGCGGGCATATCATCCACCCATGCGGGATAAGGATTGCCATCCGGTGGGACCGCCACCTGCCGCGTTTCCAACGCTTCGAGGCGGGCTGTGAGCGCCGCGATAAGATCATCCGGGTGGGGGTCCCTGTCTTGACGGGGATCCCTAACCACAAGTGCATTGCCAGGTTCTTCAACACAGTAGACGGCTTCGGCCGCTCGTGGGTCAACTGGCTGGACGACCCGCGGGGCGACTGGGGGAACCCGGACTGGATTCTTCAGATTGCTCCGTCGCTCGGGGGGATTTGGTGAGACGTATCGCGCCCTCTTGCCATACGTTTCGGCTTCCGCCCTGTCTGCGGTAGTAGCATGATCAGGATTGCCCGGAGGCATCTCACCGGGGGGAAATTGTTCCTGCCCCTGCTTCCCCGGCCTGGGATTACCATAGTCGGATCGCCGCTCTGCGGCACGCTCATCCAAGAGTTCGTCAACCAGCCTCTTTTTCTCAGCAAGCAGCTGGCGTAACGTGGCCTTCTTGGGATATTCGTCCGTTTTCTACACAGAGGTGGACGGGTCGGAGTGCTTGACTGTTCTGACGTGCTCCTTACCCTTACCGGTGTTTCGAATGAGTACCAGCGACTCGGTGGGTACGGGGAGGCCTAGCAGGTTCCTCTGCTGACGGGTAACTCTCCCTGATGGGTCCAGCAGTGGCGGTATGCCCTCGGGTGGTAAGTCTCCATCAAGGAATTCAAGCTCGTCTTCCTTATCCACAACGTCGGCCATGTGGAAAGCGACCCCTCTTGAGGGCATGTCCTTGATGTCACATAGCGAATCGGGCTGCCGTCGGATAGGGTCGAAGAGGAGAGCGGCATAGTGTCCCCAACCACGGACTTGCACATGGGGGGTGGCTTCCCTGATGATTCTGCGGAGTGATTTAAAACTCTGAACGCATTTTCGTTGAAGGGTGCTCTGGCGGCCTGGCGACTCAGGGTGCTGGGCCACAAGGAGTGCGGCCGCATCGACCAGGCGGCATTGCTCGCCGATTTCTTCGAAGTGATCTTGACTTTTGGGGTACACCACCCGTTCGTAACGAAGGCGGAAGTGTGTCGCCCATAGGGTTTGACAAAATCACCCCACTTCTTCAGGGGTAAGAGACTCCGGTACTCGAAAATTCAGCGCCGTTGTCAGCCAGAACTTTTCCGGGAAGTAATCCGCTGCGAGAATACTCCAGAAACTCCTGGGCTCGGACTCAGGGTCTGGCCCTGTGTTGCCCCACTCGTCAACCGGGGGCGGCTGAGGGACCGGTAGCGGTACCGAGGCGGACCTCTGAGATAGTAAGCTCAGTGGTGGAGAATACGGCGAACGAGCTGACTGGCCGCCGAATTCCGGGCCATCCTCCGAAGAGTGAGGTGACCTAGCCACAATGTCACGATATGACGGGTTGATAACCACATCTTCCGGAACAGGAGTTGCGGCTACCGGCGACAGGTCGTCTCATCGCTCTACCACTGTTGGCCCCCAAAATAACTCTTCGTGATATCTGGTAGAGTTAGAGGGCGCTTCTGGTGACAAAGGCGGTGATTGTGCGGTTGAGACCTGCAGAATTCCCAAAATTTCTTCCTCTTGGATGTACCTGCGGAGGGAGATGGGAATCTGGTGGACCTCAAATTCCAGGAGAATGAGGCTAACGCATCTGGTTCCTACCCCAGTCCTTGATACGGAGGAGCGGGGAGAAGTTTCCATCACTGAATCGCACTCCGCTTCTGAGTCGGAGAAGCGGGCAGGTTTGATCTCCACCTAGGCCTTCCCATGGTTCTTCTTGTGCCGGCGACGACCCGCTCTCCTGCCCCGGGGTGGCTCTTCGGGACAGGGTTGATCCCTATCAGGCAGTCTCGGGGCGGCGTTGGCGTCGTGGCGGAGAGGGACCCCACTCAAGATAGCCGGTGTGCGAGGGGCACCGGGGCAAATGTCGAAGGGTACATGGGGAGGACCTCCATGAACAGCACCCATATAGGTGGAGCCTCTGTTAGAATCGGAAGGAGCATGGGGAGGACCTCCATGATCGATGCGAGTGGAGCGAGACTGACCTTCACTCCTCGAGTTGCTAGGACGAGGAGGACCTTCACCGGTTTCAGAGAGGACGTAGGGAGGTCCCCCACATCGGAGAAGGACCGGATGGATGGTGCCTTCAGGTTGGCGTTCGGGGGCAGGAGGATGGACTCCATACCCTGTATAGTGGGCGCGAGAAATGTTTTCGTGCTGAGCGTCACTGCCGCGGGGCAGGTCTTCCTTCGGGATGGGGGTAGCACAAGGCATTCCTCCATGAGGAACCTCGGAGCGGGGAAGGCCCATGCTCTGTGGAGTAGTGGTACGGGGAGGACCTCCGTACGGGGTGACATTACCATGGGTTAGTTCGCGGAGATCACTACTTGGGCCTGCCACCCGGAGAGTCAACCCAGCCTGCCTGTGGGGCGGTTGGGGTCTCGATCCTGGTGGTGTGAAGGATTGCCCCTGCTTAGTGTATGCAGGGGCTTCACGATTCACGTCGGCGGTGGCTCGGGCCACTGTAGCTGTCGACGTCGACGCGCCTGAGCGAGCGTCCTCAGCCCGGGCCCGGCGCTGACGTCGGGTCAGGCGAGCTGGTGCAGGCGGTGCAGGGACGTAGCCTGCCTGCTCTTCCTGCGGGGCCGGCCGGCGGTGCTGACGCGGCCGGGCAGGAGCTCTCGCCTGGAGCCCTTGGGTCGGGACCCTGAGTGGGCTGAGTCGGACGGCGCCCGCCTCTTCAGCGTAAGGTGAGGAGTCGTCAAGGCGTTCCGGAGACAGGCTCCCGAAACAGTTGAACGTTGGGGTGGGGAGCAGGGGATCCCTACGCGGCCTGTTAGGGCAGCGTTGACGGCGGGGCTTGGAGGCCTCCAGGTCCAGGCGGGCCATATCCCGAGTTGGGATGACCCCTTCTTCCTCGTACCTGCGCACGAGGTTGTTGATCACCCTTCGCTGGATTACCTCTGATGGGGAAAGGGGACGTGGGCGCCCCGTATTCCGCGATGTGGTGGCCGTCGTGGCGGTAGCGGCGCTATGTGGGGTGTTCGTGGCGGTGTTGCCCCTACCCCTGCGTGGGCGAGGAGCAGACGGTGACCACGTCTCTATAACAGCAACCTGGTTCCTGAGAAACGAAGGGATCAACTCATCAGTACTGAGAGGAAAATGATTGACAGCCAGTGCCCCAGTGTCCTTCCATTCTCCACGTCTGTAAGAAGGATCCATTCCAACACGCTGCAGAACGGAGTGCCCCACGTTCTACTGCCCCGACATCCGGTGAGTTTCACGACAGGCCCGCTATTTGCTTGGCGGGACCAGGCACCGGATATCTGGATCCGGTGACACGTCAATCTACTGGTGTCTCGAACGCAACTAATCTCCATATTGAAGAGAATAATTTCACGTCGGGTTCACCATTTCTGTTTCCGGTGCTTTCGCCGGGGCGCGCGCGCGCATCCGTTCCGTCTGCGGAGGAGGACACGCGGCGCTTTTGTTGCCCCGCATTCCCGCTTTC
Source organism: Viscum album (assembly GCA_963277665.1). Taxonomy (NCBI): domain Eukaryota; kingdom Viridiplantae; phylum Streptophyta; class Magnoliopsida; order Santalales; family Viscaceae; genus Viscum; species Viscum album. The sequence goes on from OY728151.1 coordinate 1,835,298,989, forward strand.
CAAAGGCGGGCAGCATTCGCTCCTTATTCAGGGACGTCTGCTCCTTGATCGAAATGGGATGATGGGATGTCGGTTCTTCCTCCTATGGATTCCTCCTCAGAACTCGTCACCTAGTCCGGGTCTCCCTCATAGATTTAATACGTAGTTCGTGAAACTATTCTCAGTTCCATGTTTCCATGGATGCCGGTTAATTACACTGCTTCTTTTGGGACATTCCAAAGGGTCCAGTCAGGGCAGCAACCTTCAGTCGGGGGAGTAGTCACGTTGAGGCATCAGTAGCGTGTCTGGATGCTGGGGAACCTCGCATGTCTGTCTGTTATCCCTGGTCGCAAGGCTTCTCGATGGCGTGGAATTATATGTCATAGACACATATCTGAGGTTTTCCTCAGCTTCCCGTGTTTAAACACAGGGTATGCCGCGAGTTTAACGTCTAGAGGAGACGGATCAACCCAACCAGAGCATTAGCTAGGATAGATCGGATTGAGGGATCCTCCTTGAAGGGATGTTGATACCGGGGCCAGTCCATGGGCAGCTGTGAAGAAGAGCGTACCGACACGGTCTCACCGGGATAAGACGGTCCGGGCGAGAATCGGGACGGGTGATAGGTTGATGAATGGAGTGGAGGGAGAGTGAAATGGGACCATCGCAGGGGCGACAGTGAAGTTGGGATTGAGCCTTGACGAGGCTTCCTACGTATCCCCGTGGTAGGGAATCAAAGTCCGTGTAGTTCGGGATGGTGCCGGTAAACCGACGTGAAGGTGGACCTTGGCCCGATGGATGTCGTCGGTGAACCAACGTGAAGGTGGACCTTGGTCCGATGGGCATCGTCAGCGTACCGACGTGAAAGTAGACCCGTGGGTCCCCTAGTGGTGGGCTTGAACCTTAGGAAGGTTTCCTACGTACCATGCCTTGACATGGATCAAAGTCCTTGTAGTTCAAAGGATGGAATACAGTTTAACGTCATGCGGGACGATAGTGAACCCTGATGTGAATAAACGACAGGCGGTGGGTGTCGGCGAACCGACGTAAGTGAGGGACCTTGGTCCGATAGGAGATGGGCTTGAACCTCTGGGAGGATTCCTACGTACCATGCCTTGACACGGATCAAAGTCCTCATAGTTCGGGTTGGGGAATACAGTTTAACGTCATGCGGGAAGAGGGTGAACCGACGTGAATGAGGTTGGAACGACCGGATGGTGGGTTTGAACCTCATGGAGGCTTCCTACGTACCATGCCTTGACATGGATCAAAGACCTCGTAGTTCGGTTTAGTCACAACGGCTTGCCGTCGGACTGGAATTGCAGTTTAACGTCGTGCTGGACGTAGGTAGAACACGACGTGAATTGGATGGGTGGGCTTGAACCTCTGGAAGGCTTCCTACATACCATGCCTTGGCATGGATCAAATACCTAGTAGTTCAAGTGGGGCTTTGCCGGCGAACCGACGTGAGAGTGGACCATGGTCCAATGAGTGGTGGGCTTGAACCTCTAGAAGGCTTCCTACGTACCATGCCTTGACATGGATCATAGACCTTGTAGTTCAGGTGGGAATGGGTGTGCAGTTTAATGTCATGCATGACAAAGGGGGCATACAGTTTAATGTCATACTGGACGAGGGCATGCAGTTTGACGTCATGCTAGACGAGGGAGAAACTCGATGTGGATGAACCACCGAGCAATGTGGCTTGAACCTCATGGAGGCTTCCTATGTACCATGCCTTGACATGGATCAAAGACCATGTAGTTCGGGTGAGATGGGTCGCAACGGCTTGCCATTGGATCAGAATGCAGTTTAACGTCGTACTGGACGGGAATGGGACCCGACGTGAGTAGACGACGGGTGGGCTTGAACCTCATGGAGTCTTCCTACGTACCATGCCTTGGCATGGATCAAAGTCCTCGTAGTTCTCTGTGGGTGGGGGTCAGGATAGGTGCTCACTCTAAGCCCACGTGAGTCATGCTCGGTGTGGGAAACAAGAGGTTGCAAGGACCTGATGATCACGTCGTGAAGGATGCGTCCGTGAGAAGCGAAGAGGGGCTTACGCGTTGGGCGGCCCATGGTGTCGGGACTTACTCCAGGATGGAGGCCCATGGTACGACAAGGCGCGGGGAATATGGAACTTGGTCCAATGATGGGAGGTGCCTCGTTCCTTATCACGCCCTCCACTAACCTTGGTAGTGGGGAAGTATGGAGATACAGAGGTGCAGCCATCCGTTGGGGAACTAGGGTCGTCGTTCTCCTACGAACATACGCCACTCCAATAAGGAGGATATCATCCCTTGTGGATGGGTGATTCCATTCTCGTGGAGACGAGTGGTGTAAAAAATGTTCAAGCTGGGGGGACCCTTCGTGAGGGGCACGAGGTCGGGTCATAGTTTAACATCATGTGTCGAGGACGTGGTGCTTGGCAGTTTAACGTCCTGCAGCTCGGACGAGGTGGGTTCACTCCACACCCCTAGTACTTACATAACTGGTACCCTCTGGTCCTTGGGGAAGGGAAGGTACCAGTAAGGCCATGGTTAAGGGGGGTTGTGGAACGAACCATCAAGGGGTCCACGTTATCATGGTTATGCGAAGAAGCAATAGTCATTAGCATGCCTATGCGAAGAAGCATTAGGCGAAGCAACGCTACGGGTGGTATTGTCCATGGGACTTTGAAATCACATCGTGCAAACCTAGAGGGTCGCACGGGAAGAGGAATCTCTAAGCGAAGGAGTGTGCTTCGCGAAGTGGAGTGACTTGGACTTGGCATGGGGCATAGGTGTGAGTGGAAGGTGCTTCGTGAAGTGGAACAGTGTTCGTGGAGCACTGCCTCGCGAAGGATAGGTGACTCGCGAAGCAGGGTCCTGCGAAGTAGTGTGCTTCCCGATGTGTAGCGATCCTGCCTTAGCATAGGGATCACTAGCATGGGTTGGGTGTTTCGCGAAGCATAAACGCTCCGCGGCTGCCCGGGTTCCCTTGGGAATCCCCTTCCTTCGCGAATTCCCTTGAGCTTCGCGAAGGGCATCCCTCTCGGAAGAGGGGTTCAAAACAAGACAAGGCAGAGGTGTCTCGCGAAGTAGAAGTACCTCGCGGAGCTCATGATTCCCGGGGCAAAGAGTGCTTCGCGATTCGGGAGAGGAGAATCCGAAAGGTTGGATTGTCCGTCTTCGGGACTCAGGTAGAGTCCAATATTTATAGGGAAGGGGTGTCGCGAAGAAGAACTCGTGCGCCGCCTTCGGTGCTTCGCGGCGCGCTTGCGAACGTCAACGTCGTCCGCAGAGCATTACCGCCTCTGGAGCTTCGCGGCGGCTCGCGAACGTCAAATGCGTTCGCGGAGCATTACCGCCTCTGGAGCTTCACGGCGGCTCGCAAATGTCAAATGCGTTCGCGGAGGATTACCTCCTCTGGAGCTTCGCGACGGCTCGCGAACTTCAAATGCGTTCGCGGAGGATTACCGCCTCTGGAGCTTCGCGGCGGCTCGCGAACGTCAAATGCATTCGCGAAGCATTACCGCCTCTGGAGCTACGCGAGGCCGCAATGGTCGGGGCGCTTCGTGGCGGCTCGCGAACGTCAAATGCATTCGCTGAGGATTACCACCTCTGGAGCTTCGCGGTGGCTCGTGAACGTCAAATGCATTCGCAGAGCATTACCGCCTCTGGAGCTTCGCGAGGCCGCAATGGTCAGGGCGATTCGCGGCAGGGCTTCATGTGGGTGCTTCGCGGCGGTGCTTCGCGAGGCAGCGCACCGGCCTTCTTTTTCATTCCTCCCTTTTGGGCCATATTTTGGCGTCAACAGAATAAAACCAATTTATGCATAAAATGTTATATTTTTCTAAAGGTATTTTTTCCGCCTTTTGATGGCACGCTTGTTTTAAATCAAGTTTTTGACACTATTATAAATTATATTTGACAAAATAAACTTCTTAATTTAGTTTTTAATATCAAAATTTACTTTGGTTTAATTATTTTTATTTTTCTGAAAAATTTCATGTTTTGATAAATAGTAAAAAAAATATTGCAATTTAATTGAAAACATCTTTTCATATAAATAATTTATAATGTTAAGTTATATTTTTTAATGGTTTTAAAGTTTAATTAGATCAATTTTTTTATTATTTAATCTAATTTATTTCATTGGAATCAATTTCACTTTGAATTTGGATATAAAAACATTTCAATCTTTTGAATGTTTTTACTTTAAAAACTCGTTTTCTCGTTCTGTCAAGGGTATTAATTTTAAATTAATTTTAACCAATTATGTGTTTTCAATTTTTAAAAATAAATTCCATATTTGGAGTCATAATTTCCAAATTTATTAAATAGGTCCCTTTTATTTTTAGACAATATGAATAGTAACTTTAGCATTTTTTTTAATTACCATGGTTAAAGGTAAATTAGGTAATTAAGGGTAAAAATAATATTATAAGTATTATAAAATTACCCTAACACTTGTACTAATTTTGTTAGATGAGTTATTTTCCAAAAAAATAATCCCTAGGTTGATTTTATGGCATCTTGGAGCCACTTGGACGACTTTATGACTTTTATAGTATTGTATTCTAAGGAAAGTCAAATATGTCACACTCATGTTTCTAATAAGTGTTACATTTTTTTATTTATGTTTATTCAGAATATAAATTCTAATATAAATATTCATTTTAAGGATAAAATGTTTATATTCATCGTGATAATTTATTTTTAATTTTTAGGGAATAAATAATTAAATTAAAGGCTTGCACAATGATGATGTAGTAATTATTTAATTAACAGACATATCAAATAAATGTTCTTAAAAATATTAAAATTAATATAATTTGATATAATTAATATCATACAACAATTTTATAGATTACCTAAACATATTATTGATGTATTAAAGGTTTTTTTTTGAATTTATCATGTTGTTATGACATTTTTGAAAAGTCAAGTAATGAATAGTGTCAAAATTGACACTGACACAACTAAAAAATAGGCAATTAACAATGCTAAAAATAGCCTTTATCAGTGCAAGATAAGTGATGACAATCAGAATGAGATTAAAATTCCTTGCCTTTTATCAGTGCCAAAAAAGTGATAATAAAGGGTTCCTTCGTCAGCACTAAAAAAAGCTCTGATAAAGGGGTCATTTATCAGTTCTTTTTTTAGCAGTGATAAAAGAAAACTTTATTAGTGCTTTTATTTAGCGATGATAAAGGGTACCTTTATTAGTGGTTTTAAAAACACTTATAAAGGACTCATTTATCAGTGCTTTCAAAAGTACTGATAAAGGTGCATACTACAGTGTGTTGTAACCACACACTACAGTACCAGTGTAATGTGTTGTAACAATACAATGCATCACCATAAACACCATCATATCAAAAAAATCAAGTAACAAACTATAATTTCAATGAAATTGAATTTACAACTCAAATATAAGAAAAAAACGCTATATTATAGACATTTCAAACATCAGTTTATACAATTACATAAGTACAAATTATTACATACATTCAAAAACATCAATATTCCTTTTTCTTTTGATCCTGACCCCGAATCATGCTATTTTCTAAAAAATCACCCCTAATTAAGAAAAATAATACACCTATATAAGAAAAAAATTCATATGATAGTAATAATATGAATAAATAAATTAACAAAAAGTGTTAATTTTAAACTAAACTTTGAGTCATACCAGGAACATTGTGTATCGGATTCAGTTGTGGTTGATTATTCCATATCACACCATTTCTTGTTTGTATTCAAGAATTATCTCTATGAAAATTAATTAAATAAGTATAAGATAAATCCCAAGTGTATTTTATCAATTTTTAGTGAGTGACAATTTTTGAACTAAAATGTTTATTTTAAACTAATAACGAACACTTTGGGTCATACCGGGAACATCATGTATCATATTGAGGTGAGTTTGATTCCTACACATCAAAATTCACTTATAGATCATTTTCCTAAAGTATCAAAATAATATGAATGCATTTTCTCAATTTTGAGTAGGTCAGTTGTCCATTTTACTAAAATTGATGTCAATTTTAAATAAAAAGATGCACTTGGAGTCATATTGGTCACCCCGTGTGTTGGATTTAGGTGAGGATAATTCACACACATCTCAAATGACATATGTATCATTTTCCTAAAGTATCAAAACAATCCAAATGTGTCTTCTTGGTTTTGAGTATGTCACTTGTATATTTTACTAAAACGTCATTTTAAACTGGAAACAGCACTTTGACTCATTCTAATCACATCATGTATTAGTTTGACATGAAAATGATTCTTACACATCAATAATGACTTATATACCATTTTCTTAAGTTATTAAGAAAATAAAAGTGTGTTAGATCGGTTTTCAGTGAGTGACACTTTTTGAACAAAAATATTGATTTTAAACTGATAAAGAACACTTTGAGTCATACCAGGAATATCGTGTATTGGATTGAGGTTTGGATGATTACTAAAAATATAAAATGATGTATAGATCATTTTAGTAAAGTTTCAAATAAATCATAATGTATTTGTGCAGTTTTGAGTAGGTCAGTAGTCCATTTTACTAAAATTGATTCAATTTTAAATAAAAAGACACACTTGGAGTCATAATAGTCACACCATGCATTGAATTGAGGTTCAGCTGATTCCTAAACAACTCAAATTAATTGTGGATAATTTTATTAAATTATCAGAACAATATTAATGTGTTTTCTCATTTTTGAGTACGCCACTTTTATTTTCTACTAAAATGTCATTTTAAACTCAAAACATATTCTTTGACTCATTCTGATAAAATAATGTATCAGTTTGTTGTGAAACCGATTCCCACACATCAAAAATGAAATATTAATTATTTTCTTAAATTATCAAGAAAATCTGATAATGTTTGATTGGTTTTTAGTGTGTGACACTTTTTGAAATAAAATGATGATTTTAAATTGATAATGGGCACTTTAAGTCATATTGGGCACATTGTATATCCGATTGAGGTGAGGATGATTCCTAAATGTCAAAAATTACTAATTGATCCTTTTCGTAAAGTATCAAAATAATACAAATGTATTTTCTCAGTTTTGAGTAGATTTGTTGCCCATTTTACTAAATTGTTGTCAATTTTAAATAAAAAGACATACTTAGAGTCATACCGATTACACCATGCGTTGGATTGAGGTGTATATAATTCTAACACATATTAAATGATATATGGATCATTTTACTAAAGTATAAAAACAATACAATTTTTTTTTCTCGATTTTGAGTATGTCGCTTGTATTTTTCACTAAAATGTCATTTTAAGTTAGAAACACGTACTTTGAATCATTATGATCACATAGTGTATAAGTTTGATGTGAAACTAATTTATAAACATCAAAAATTAATTATTAATAATTTTCATAAATTATCAAGAAAATGTGATTTAATTTTATTAGTTTCCAGCATGTGACACTTTTTGAACTAAAATGTTGGTTTTAAACTGATAATTGACACTTTTAGTCATACCAAACACATCATGTATTGGATGGAGGTGAGGATGATTACTAAACATCATAAATTAATTATGTATCATTTTCATATGGTATCAAAACAATCTAAATACATTTTATCAATTTTGAGTAGGTCAGTTTTCCATTTTATGAAAATTGATGTCAATTTTAAATAAAAAGATGCACTTGGAGTCATACTGGTCACACCATGCATTGGATTTAGGTTCATCTAATTCCTACACATATAAAATTATTTATGGATAATTGTATTGATGTATAAAAATAATCTTAATTTTTTTTATTTTTTTGTGTATGTCACTTGTATTTTTTACTAAAATGTCATTTTAAACTGAAAAAAACATACTTTGACTCATTCTGATCACATCGTGTATCAATTTGATGTGAAACTGATTCCAAAACAAAAAAAAATTAAATATTAATTTTTTTCCTAAATTATCAATAAAATATGAGTTTGTTTGATCAGTTTTTAGTGAGGGACAATTTTTGAACTAAAATGTCAATTTTACACTAATAATGGACACTTTGAGTTATACCGAACACATCATGTATCAAATTGAGGTGTGGCTAATTACTATATGTTAAAAATAACTTATTGATCATTTCACTAAATTATAAAAAAATATGAATATATTTTATCAATTTTGAGTATATCAGTTGTCTTTTTTACTAAAATTAATTTCAACTTTAAATAAAAAGAAGCAGTTGGAGTCATACCGGTTACGTCGTGTGTGGGATTGTGGTGCGACTGATTCCTAAATATCCCAAATTCTCAAAAATATTATAATTGTAAATTTTACAATGATTTACACTACTTTTATTTTTCGAACTTCCAATACTATATATTTACTCGATGATCTTAGATGAAAAACCTTTCTCATTGTTGAAATCCAGAAGAGTAGAGCAAGCTCGTGTCACCATTATACCTCGATAAGTCACCACAATGACCACATGATCTTTCTGTACTCTTCTTTATCTCAATGATAAAAGGTTTTTCTACTAAGAACATCGAATCAATATGACTTCTCAAATGATTTGTGAAAAGAAAAACTAAATAAGTATTAGATAAAAATGATAAGGAAATTAATTACAAATATTATATAAAATGATGAGAAAATTAACTAAATAAGTAGTAGGGATTCACCTTTTCATGATGGTTGTATGCATTCTTAACACAGTTCCTTATTTTTATTATCTTATATGTAGGCTCGAAGTCCAATCTCTCATGAGCATGAGAAGCTTCGAACAAACCACCCCAACTTGAACAAAATAATTCACCTATATAAGAACACAATTATTATATGAGTAATACTAAAAATAAATAAGTAAAACATAAATATGAAATAATACATTAATTATATGGATAATGATTTTATTGTATGAACATCAAGATTACCTTTATGATTGAGTGGTGTGTGGAACTTGAAGGAAAGTGATAAATTTCAACATTATAGGGGTGAAAATGTTTTGAGGGAGAAGTTTATGGAAGTTTTAGTGTAGAAAGGTATAAAAGATAGACAGAACACCCCAACTCAAAAAAAATAATCCACCTATATAAGAAAACAATTATTATGTGAGTAATAATAAAAGGAAATAAATAAATAATAAATATGAAATAATAAATTAATTCTATTGAAAAATTATTTTACTATGAAAACAACAATATTACTTATGTGATTGAGCAGTGGAGGTAAATTGAAGGAAAGTGAGAAATTATAACACTATAGGGGTGAAAAGATTTTTAGGGATAAGAAGTTTATGGATTTTTTGGTACATAAAGGCACAAAATATGGATAGACCACCCCAACTAGAAAAAAATAATTCATCTGTATACAAAAACAATTATTATGTGAGTAATACTAAAAATAAATAAATAAAACATAAATATGAAACAATATATTAATATTATGGAAAATGATTTTACTGTAGAAACATCAACATTACCTATGTGATTGAGCAGAGAAAACATCATTTCTCTTCGTACAAAGGCATGAAAGAAAAATTGAAATCTTATAAGATAAATGAACTTTAAAAGGAATAATGAAAATTAAATCAATATTCCATTATATAATTTTTTGGTAAAATAGAGAAATTATATCATAACATTACCTTTATATCTTTCCAAATGGTTTCCTTTATTATATTTTATTCTTCCAAGGGATTGGTAACATCATCATGTGTAGTAGAAATTTTCTATACAGTAGTCAAACATTTAATTTAGATTATTATAATGTTGTAGAGAACATATAATATTATGATAAAAAACATAGTATATTAAAAAAACACTTTTACCTTCTCATTGAACTTTATTTATTTTTTTTAAAGGTTTTTGTGATTTGGTTCCTCTATTGAGAATCCAAATCCCCTATTTATGGTCCCCTATAACATACAATACATTTTCTACATCGGGACCGACATGAATTGATTGTGATCTCCCAATGAAAGGGTCATCCTCGACTGAATTTTCATCTGAACCAATATTTGTTTTAGTTTCTAGTAGTAAAATTGAACAATTCTTATTTGTTATATTTGAGACACAAAATAATTTAACTTCATGTGATTCCATTATGAACGGGTCATCTTTTTCCTCTTCTACACTAAAATTAATCTTTAGGAATCACATTTCATCAACTTTCATTGCACTCATATTTTCAACCCATTTGCAATGGAAAATTTTCATTTGAAATGTTGTATAATCCAACTTTTATATCTATTCTATAATGCCGAAATATGACATATTTGCATAAATTGGATTTCTATCCTTAAAACTAGATATGTTCATTTCTTTAGGCATAAGCATAACACCATTGTTTTGCATCATCCTATAGCCATCGTGTTCTTTTATACAGAATGTATAACCATTAATTACAAAACTGGTGTAAGATATAACATTTTCATTCAGTCCTCTGGCTAGCCATTGAAGTCATTCGAAAATTGAATTCATATTTTCAGATCACTCCTTATAAATTTGATCTTGGAACCATCCTATAAACTATTGGTTATGTATAATTGATATCCATAATCTATCCCTTGATGGATTAAAATCTCTATGAATTTCTTTATGGTCTTCAATTTATGGATCAACATCTTCACTGTTATTTAAAAAAATAAAGGTATAATTGCTCCCGCTCTATCAAGGAAATAGTAACAACATATCTTCCAGAAATCCCTTTGCCTATAAGGCATTCCTTGTGATGATACTTTAGGAGAATGATGTTGTCAACATATGATAAGTAATTGTCACATAATTCAATAGCTTCTTCAATAATATATTATTCGGTAATACAACCTTCTAGTCGAATTAGATTCTTGACATACCCTTTAAAAATATTCATATACCATTCAATGCAGTACATCTATCTATAATGGAAAGGAGCATATTGTTTAACCTCTCTAACCAAGTGAACCATTAGGTGGACCATTATATCAAAAAATGGTGGTGGGAAGAACATATCTAATTCACATAATATAGTTTCAACCTCCTTATTCATTATTGTAAACTTTATTAGGTTAATAACTTTACCATATATGGCTTTAAAAAATAAGTAGATTCTGGTTAATGTATGCCATTCATTTTGAGGAAGAATGCAATGGAAAGAAACATAAATAAAATATTTCATCAAAACATAAAAGTTATGTAATTTTAGTCATTATAAATTAAAATTATTCATTGACACAACATTCTTGATATTTTATGAATACCCCTGTAGAATTTTTACAATATTAAGGAAAAGGAAAAATTGAAATTTTTCCTGTCTGGTAGATTGTAATCTACTAAAGGAAGAATAGTCCGCCTTTACCCTTTACTGGTGAAAACTCTTCCTTTATCCCCATTTCAATAAAATCCAACCTAGACTTGATTCTATCTTTTATTTTTTCAGGAACATTTAGTAACATTCCAATAACACTATCAAATACATTTTTTTCTACATGCATGACATAAAGAAAATTTCTTACATACAACTAATTCCAATACTGTAATTCAAAGAAAATTGATCTCTTCTTACAACCTCATTTCATAAGGTTTTTTGAAAATGGTTTACTAAAAATAGTGTCAATATATTTTACTTTATTGAATAGCTGATCACCCATTATTGGAAATAAATTTTTACCTTATTCAATCTTCTTATTGAATGTTGTCATCTAGGATTGGTATTTATGTCATTGAGGTAAAAAAATTGATGTCCAAAAAACACAATCTTTGAGGAATGTTTCGACCGAACTAAGTATGTGCATTTTTAACAAATGGGACACCCCAACATTCCTTTAATGCTATATCCTGATAAATTTTCATAAGTGGGAAGTCATTTATCATCTTGTAAGACATTACCCTCAATGTGAATTCTTCACTTCTATGAGCATCATACTTTATAACACATGTATCCCACATCAATTTAAGATATTTTATCAATGGATCCAAATAGACATCAATATCATTACTGGGTTTCTTTGGTCCAGATATAAGCAGAGACAACATAATGTATTTGCGCTTCATACATAACCATGGTGGAAAGTTATAATTTACTAACATGGCAGGCCATGTACTATGGATACTACTCTGTATACAAAAAGGATTTATTCCACCTATATATAATGCAAGACAAAAGTTTCTCAACTCATTTCCTAATTCAATATACTCGTAATCATTTTTCTTTAACTGAGGAGAATCTACTGGATGACATAGATTCCCATCTTTAATTGTTGTATCTATATTCCATGTCAATTGTATCATGGTTTTCTAACATCCATATAGTATTTTAAACCATGGAATGATAGGAAAGTACCATACAAATTTCAAAGGACTTGATTAATTTTTCTTGTATTGATATGTGCCACACTTAGGTCATTTTATAAGTGTTCATGGTCCTTGAGAAATAATATGCAATCATTTGGAAAAAACATGTATTTTTTAGAAATCATTCCCATTAAACATAGAATTCATTTAGCATCATATATTCAACGTGTTGATTAATTTTATTTTGGTATCATATCATTCAGGAGACCAAGTAGTTTTTTAAATCTAGTGTCTCTCCATCCTCTACCAACTTTCGAATTATACAACTTCAATACTACTGAAATGTTGTGTATTTAGTATAACTTGTTTACAATGGTATCTTGGAACAACTATTTAACTTCTCAAACAACATTGGAAAATCATGAAGTTCATCTTCAATTGACATTATCATTTCTTCCATGCGAACTCCATCATCATTTACACTTGTATTCATATCAATTGATTCAAAAACCACAGTATCGTCAAAATCAGAGTGAACAATCAATTTTTCCCCATGTTTATTCTAACATTTATAGCTATGATCTATTTCCTGACAAATAAAATGTTCTTTAAACTCTTCTAGACTAATTTTTCTTAAATAATAACAATGAAAACATAGACAAAGGATTTGAGAAGGGTTGTATACATGATCTCTTGAAAACTTGAGGAACTCTTTAACTCCATCTTCATAAACTTTTGTCAAATGATTAGCATTAATCAATTTTTTATTCATATCCATCCTATTAGATTCAAAAAATATTAATTTTTTAAAATAAATAAATAAATACACATAAGATATTCATTATCAAAGGTGAAAGTTATAGAAAATTCTAATAAGGGAAACCCAACATTTGATTGTTTCAAAGAATTTTAATATTCAATAAAGAAAATGGGTAATTTAATTTAAGAAAAGAATTACTCCATAATAGTGGGTGTTATATTTTTAATTCATTCAAAGGTGAAAGTTATAGAAAACTTTCATGATCATCATCTTATCTCACAAACATTTATCATTTCATTTTTTTGTTTGACAGACATCTTACATCTCTTGTGTACATGCACATATATTGCTTGAAATACTCTAAGCGGTAGTCATCCATGGGACGAATATTTCTCAGATTAGTACAGGAAACATAAAAGAGATAGGGGATGAGTCTCAAGAAATAAAATTCAATAACTATTCAGGAGATGAAACTAATAAGAATTAAAGTTGTCTATAAAAGATACGGGGGATGAGTCTCAAGAAACAAATTGTAATAATAATTGTTGTTTGACAAGCATCAAATATTTATTAAATACCCTAAACAAATAAAAATATAATATACGGAATTAAAGAGTAATAAGAAACCCAAATACAATAAACAAGAATAATAAACTCTCATTCATTCAACTAGAAGATATAAAAATGTATTGATAAAACATTTTAATAAATAAAGAGTAATTTCATATACATGGATGTTAATTAGAGATTCCTAGGGGTGAAACCAATACATGGATACCTAAATTGATGAATACCTAAAAAAATCTAATATATTGAATTTGATAACCTCTGTTTTATTTTTTTAAACAAGTGTTGTAATAACCTAAGGAATTATTATATTTAATATTAATAGTATATCAAATATTTGAAAACATCTAAAGACTCTCGGGATGTCATATTTCCATACCGACCCATACCAATGATTCTATAGAGGTCATCACATCAGATCTACCCATATTAAGGATTCTAGGGAGTCCATATAATACACATTGACTCATCCTTGATATTCTAGGGATGTCCATAAAAAAGTTAGCATAAAGAAATAATACACATCAACAAGATATATCACAAACAATGGTGAAAAACACACCAACCCTTGAAACATATATCCCATAAACACTAACCTCTACCAAGATAGAATGAATCTCATGAGATCACATTTTATAAGTGGACTACCCTTAATTCACTCAGAAATCTAGGTGGAATCACAAAATTAATAGATCTATAAAATATAAATCTCATTCTAAAGTATCTACTACAAAAATTTGAAAATAACTAGTCAATTTAATTTTCCAGGAAGTAGTCTCATAGGCTACCCAACCACCATTAGGGAAATTGATACATACAAAATTATTTAGATGATGTAAAATGGGATGGTACTTTTATAATATGGTTAATTACACTATCTATCCAAAAAAAATAAAGCATGATTCATCCACACTTTCACATAAATAAAAGAGTAGCTCACAAATCCCCTACATTAATCCACAGCTGCAATTTATAAGGAAGGATATGCTCGTATATCCTAGGAGAAAATCTGGGAAGGCTCATAGTATAGTCATTTTACACTATAAAAACTCCAAGCATCAAAGTGGATGATCTCCATGGCCAAAACTTTAAAATGGATAACTCACCACACTCATAGTTTTAAAAAAACCTCCACTATAGCCAGAACCATTGATGTTTTACACCCTAAGTTCCCCAAGAGAATGTAGAGAATGACTAATGTTTGAGAGAAAGTAGATAAATACTTATGTTCAAACCTTAGATTCGTTCGAACCTTAAGTAGTTTGAGCCTTGGATTTGAGCCTTGGATTTGTTCGAGGCTTGATTCAAGATTCGATTCACCGAGAAGAAGTGTCGGTATAGGGTGGATTTCATAGAAAGCTTCGGATATCACGACGAGTTCATGACTGGTTAGGATTTTTTAAATAGATCAGGATTCTTTTATCAGCACATCCAAAAAAGTGCTGATAAAGATACATTTTATCACCTATTATTACTTAAGCGTTGATAAAGGATTTATAATTATAATTATAAATAAAAAATGGTAAATATATATATTTAATAAATATATATAAATATAAATATATTAAATATATTCTTTATTTAAATATATTTATCATAATTTTATAATTATTTAAATATATAATTATTTAAATATATAATTATTTATTTATAAGTATATAAATATTTTTTTTAAATAATATTTATATAATTATATATAATTATATATTTATATATATTTATTTAATAAATATATATAAAAATAAATATAGTAAATATATTCATTAATTTAGATAAATTTATGATAAATTTAATAATTGTTTAAATATATATAATTAATTATTTATAATTATATAAATAATTTTTTAAAAAATAATATTTATTTATTTATAATTATAAATATATAAATGTATAAATATAGTAAATGTACATTTATAAATATTTTTATTTATAAATATATTGTTACAAATATATTTTTAACATTATTAATGAATATTTAATCTTAAGTGCATGCATGTTAAAAATGAATGAAATTGAATAAATTACAAATAAGTACCCTTTGAAAAAATGGATAAGTTTTGTGTGTGTGCATTGTATATAAAATTGCATTAATTATGTATATGTGAAATCAATATAATACATGTTTGATCTATGTTAAATTGAAAAATCAAACGACATTCAATTATTTCCATTACTCTATGTGTAAAGAAATATTGTGTATTCTATAAACCATATTTATATATATTCATATATATATATATATATTTAATATATACTATTTATTAACACTATTAATAGTTATCTAATTAATAAAATGTTTAATATTTTTCTCAAATTACCTATTTTTAATTTTTTTATTTAATTTCCATTCTGCATATATCTATATATTTAATATATACTATTTATTAGTATTTATAATTTATATATAGTATAATAAATTTATTCATTTTTATCAATAGTTATTTAATTAATAAGATATTAAATATTTTTTTAATAAACTCATTTTTAATTTTTATTTATTTAATTATTACATTTTATTTGGACCTTTATCAATGCTAATAAAGTGCTCATAAAGGATCCCTTTATGAGCGCTAAAAATAAAGCGCTGATAAAGGGTACCCATTATCATCATGAAAAATAAAGATTTGATAGAAGGAACCCTTTATCAACACTTTTTTAGCACTAATAAAGGTTCCCTTTTTTTGGCACCTTTGTATAGCACTGATAAAGGTCGGCATTGTAAAATGCCTATTTTGTAGTAGTGTAATGATATTTTAAAATAAATAATATTTTATTACATGATATAAAACTCATAAAAATCTAAAATTAGGACAAATGATTGGGATAAAGTTACAAAAGTCATCTATGACTCATTTAAGGTTCGTTTATCATTTTATTATAACTATATTAACCTTTAAAGAGTAAAAACACATGTTTTCATGGTAAGAGTCAAAGGGTTTAAATAAGGGTTAAAACCAAAAAATAATGGTAAAACTGAGACCTAAAATTTTCTAAAAATTATTGTTTGAGAGTATTTTGACCCATCCTAATATTATATTTTAAATAACTCACTTTTGATCCATTTTTAATTGAAAATTAATTTATATTAATTTAAAATTTTGATAGGTTCCAAAAGTGCCCCTCACCTCAATTATAAAAGGGCCCCCCCTCCTTCAATTTCTCACACCAGTTTGAGCCTTCTATATTGACTAAACCCTACAAATTTCTCCTCCCAACATCCTTATACAACTTTCAGAGGTCCAATTCTTCCAAAATTACAAACTCTAAATCCCTTGAGAATTGATTTAAAGGAAGTCCATCGAAGAAGAGGTAATTGTTTTACCATGTAATTAAAGATCATTTCTTCTTCTACTTCTTATTTATGTGTTGTTTCTATAATAAACTAATAACTCAAGTATTATCTATATGATTATATTTTATTATGTTTATAGGAAAACTATTTTCCACCTTTTATACATCCTATGAAAAATGAAAGCACCATGTGTGCGTATGCACAGCTTACCGTCTCCACGCCGTGGTGTAATTTGTTTTTCATAACCACTTTATTTAGTTGGGTATAATAATGTATATAATGGATATTCATAATAAATATGACATGTTATTGATTTTTTATAATTTATATACCATCCAATTTCTTACCCTTTCACCATTAAGGAAATGATACTACCACTCGTGCGTACGTACGACCTACCATCTCCATGATGCGATGTGATTCATTTTCCATGTTAACCATTCAATAATTATTATAAAAATGTATATAATTAGTAAATATAATATATATTAAATTTATATCATTTTGTGCTGAAATAAATATATCCTATTCATAATAAAAATGACTTACATGACAAAATATGCATAGGAAAATGAAGCGGTTAACACCCAAAACAAGGGTAATAACTAAATGTTATTAACAAAAAGATCTAATAGGATCATATATTATATAATAAATATGGATATGGTTCTTTTATAAATTAATAAAATTCTTTAAACCATTATACAGGAGGTTAAATCATGTTTAATTAAAGGAAAGTGCAATGTAAGGGTTATTTTACAATCTCATTATTATTCGGTATTGTTTATGTTTAAGTCTCAACTAGGAAATATTTTCGTCCATGTAAATGTTTTATAAAAATGTTTTAAATTTTTTTTTACTATTATACTATTATTTTTAGTGTATTTTTTTACCCATGTTATTCTTTTTATTAAACAATTTGAAATAAAACTTTTTATTGTTTTGCAAACGAGGTTCTTTATGACTTATTGAAAAAAAAATATTAAAGGAATGTTTTTTTAACTTATACGATAGGAGAAAATTTTACCACCATCATGAAACCTTGTTGTTTTTAAGATTCCTTTACAATATTTCAAGTTTATTTTCAATGAAAACATTTTCTTTTATAACTTTTCAACTTTTTAAATAAATGATTTTAGAGTAAAACTGGGTATTTCTCTCAAGAAGTTTTTAATGATTTTATTAGAATATTTTCATCTATATCGTCATACTTTTTTGGATTTTATGCTTAATTGAGTTTTATCTCTTATAATACCATCTACCAAATTTTATTGAAGGGTTTATGATCAGTTTGACTGTGGATGTGCTATTTTGATACCATTTATAGTTATGATTAAATTATTCACGTTTTTTTATTATTTTTCAATAAAAGTGTTTATGTTATTTTTGTTTCACCCTTTTCATATGAGGAATGAATTGGAATCAGTAAGTGATGGGTGATTCCCTCAATATCCCCTTGATGTATTAGTATGTCTTATGAGACAAACTAGTTTGGGTATTTGCTGAGGCCTTACCCATTTATGTATGGTGTCTTGGTCGAAGCATTAATGGTATGTTTATGATGTTTAGAGTTATTCATTCCCTCATTGTGAGATTAGTTATTTATATTACATGTAATTATTTGACTAGTATAATATCCATGGTTAAGTTTCATTCTTATGTGGTTATTTATATGGAATTATTTGATCATCTTATATTCCTTCCATATTATTCTTAGGTTATTGATTAAATATCATGTATTTTAGTTAATGACCTTTCCATAATCTTTTATTCTTGTTTATGATAGCTTCCACTATATTTATACCCTCAATGAGTATCTGACCTCACCCCTTTCTTAAGACCCTGACCCTAGTAGCCCGGATTCATTGCCTCACTTTATTACATTGGTATAGATATATGACTCAAATCTCAAATGACCGATAAGTCTAGAAATTTTGGAAACTAGATTATATACATGAACCTCACTTTAGAATTTAAACTATAAAATACAATATAGTTAATCCTTTAAGAGGATAAATATTCTATTTACTTAACCCTGTATATCAATCATAATATAAATCTTGGAATCCTAGGAAAAATAAAACATAAGAAAGGGGTGATCTAATATTCTCAGTAAGGGTAAGTGTATAAAAGATTATATTATGAATAAATAATCATAAAAATTATGTTAAGGTATATAACTGAAACACAAATCATTTAAACATAATCTTGAGAAAAATATGGAATGAATAAATTAAAATCAAAAAATTTCATATAAATAATCACACAGATATTATACTAATATAATAATCACATGGAATATCAATAACTAATCTCATAATGAGGGAATTCATAATGTTAGACATCATAAACATACCATCAAGGCTTCATCCAAGACACTGTACATAAACGGGTAAGGCCTCGGCCAATACCCAAAATTTTTTGTCTCATGAGACCTACCAATACATAGAGGGGCTATAGAAAACTCTTACCATCACTTATTAACTCCAAATCATTCCCCATATGAAAACATAAACAACATAAACATTTATATTGAAAAACTATCATACTAAATGTGGATATTTTAATCATAAACCATGAATAGTATAAAAATAGCACATACACAATCAGTACAATCATAAACCCTTCAATAAAATATGGTATATGATATGATAAGAGATCAACATTAATCAACCATAAGATCCAACAAAGGATATTGACATAGATGAAAATACTCTAACAAAATCATTAAACATTTCTTGAGAGAAATACCCTTTTTACTTTAAAATCAGTTAT
Source organism: Viscum album (assembly GCA_963277665.1). Taxonomy (NCBI): domain Eukaryota; kingdom Viridiplantae; phylum Streptophyta; class Magnoliopsida; order Santalales; family Viscaceae; genus Viscum; species Viscum album. The sequence continues at coordinate 1,835,318,586 of OY728151.1, forward strand.
TTAAAAGGCCAAAAAATTTAAAAAAAAATCATTGAAAAGAATCTTGTAAACTTGTAAATGAATATTCAAGACATTAAAGTTTCATGACAGAAGAAAAATATGCTCATGCTGTATAAGTTAGAAAAAACATTCCTTCTGTATTTTTGTCAAAAAAGTCATAAAGTACCTTGATTGGAAAATATAAAAAAATATTTCTTTCAAAACATTTTATAAAAAGTAAAAAAAGGGTAAGAATCCATTAAAATTTTGTATGATAATATTAAAAAAAATGGTAAATTTTTTTTAAGAAACATGGACATGGATGATAAATCCCTAGTAGATACTTACATATAAACAATCCTGGATAATAATTAGATTGTCAAATTAACCATTACCATGTACTTTCATTTAGTTGAATGTGATTTAACTTCCTTTATAATGGTTTAAATCATGTTATTAATTTATAAAATAACCATATCCATATTAATCATATCCTATATTATCCTCTTATATCATTTTGTTAATAATATTTTGTTATAACCCTTGTTTTGGGTGTTAACTGCTTCATTTTTTTATGCATTTCTTATCATGTAAGTCATGTTTTTTATATATAAGATATATTTATTTCATATCCAGTATGATATTAAGTTCATAGATGTTATATTTACTCATTATATAAAATTTTATAATAATTATTGAATGTATAACATGGAAAATGAATCATGTCGCGTTGTAGAGACGGTAGGTCGTACGTACGCACGAGCGACAGTATCATTCCCTTAATGGTGAAAGGGTAAATAATTGGATGGTATATTAATTATAAATAATCAATATCATGTCATATTTACTAGTTATATCCATTATATCCATCATTATACCCATCCAAATAAAGTGGTGATGAAACAAAATTACACGATGGCATGGAGATGGTAAGTTGTACGTACACACGCGCCCTGCTTTCGTTTTTCATAGGATGGATAAAAGATGGAATATGGTTGTACCATAATCATAATAAAATAAAATAATATATATTATACTATATTTATTACTTTATAATGGATTCAACACATGAAGAGTAATTAGAAGAAGAAATGAACTTCAATGAATTGGTACAAATGATAACCTCTTCTTTGGTAGACTTCCTTTAGATCTCTTCTTAAGAGATCTAGGGTTGGTCTTTTTATAAGACTAGGATCTCCATAACTTTAATAAGTATTTTTTTGGATAAATGTTCGGGGTTTTTTCTAGCTATAAGGATCAATGTGGTGTAAAGAAGTGAGGGAGGAGGTTCTCTTTTATAATTTAGGTGAGGGTCACTTTTGGAAACTCCCCAAATATTAAATTAATTTTAGAAAATTATGTGTTTTTAATTTTGAAAAATGGATTACATATTTTTAATTATAAGATCCAAATTTATTAAATAGTTCCCTTTTATTTTTGTACAATATGAAAAGTAACCTTATTATTTTTTTAAATTACCATGGTTAAGGGTAAATCAGGTAATAAAGGGTAAAAATAATATAATAAGTATTATAAAATTACCATAAAACTTGTCTTAATTTCATTGGATAAGTGTTTGTTGACCAAAATTACCCTTTTACTGATATTATAACCATTGGAATTCACTTGTATGAGAGTATAAAATTTATTTTATTTTATTTAAATAAAAGTTAAAGATGTCATACTCATATCATTAATAACTATATCATTTTTAATATTGGGTTATATATAAGATAAATTATACTATAAATATTAATTTTAAATTTAAAAGATTTATCTTCATCGTGATAATTTATTTTTGATTTTTAATAAATTAATAATTACCTTAAATTATTATACAGTGATGATGGAGTAGTTATTTAATTAATGGGAATATCAAATAAATGATATTAAAAATATTAAAATAAATATAATTTGATATAATTAATGCCATACAAGAATTTTATAGATAACTTTTACATGTTAGTGATATGTTATAAGTGTTGGTTCAAAGATATCAAGTTTTATTTATTTTTGTAAAAGTTGAAGTAATGAATAATATCAAAATTGTTATTAATGTTATTTTAAAATAAATAATAGTTTATTTAATGATATAAAATTCATAAAAAACTAAAATTATTCCAACTGATTTGATGAAGTTAAATATGTCATCAATAGTCCATTTATGGTTTGTTTGGAATTTTATAGTAACTATATTAACATTCAAAGTGTAAAACATTGTGCATCTGTATTATGTGCTTAAAAATGATTTTTATTTTTTTATAAAAGATAACTGAAAAATACACATAGAATTTTACATTTCCAAGAACTTTCATGGTCTAGGTTTTTCAATATTATACAAACTATACAATTTATCAGAGTTGAACAAAAATTAAATAACTAGTTTGCTTCATGCGTACTAACTCCAAAAGTGAACGCGTCTACCTTAGAACTTATAAGATACATATAAAAACATTTTAAACAAGGGATCATCATTAAATTAACCTGTAAGAGATTTTAAAATCATTTAAATACCTTTTATGAAATCTACTTTGAAAATAACTTTTGAGAAATACTTTGGATTATTATTTAGATAATAATTTCAAAAATACTATTATAAATACCTTTTGAAAATACCATTGAAGTTATTTACACCTTGAAAATACTACAACACTTTGAAAATACTTTTGTGTGAAAATTTATTTAAAAATAATCCAATTATTTTCAAAAAACATTATGCAATCTTTTTTAGACAAAACATGGAGGCCACTTAAAACATTGAAGGTTGTCTTAGGCCTACCCACTTTTTGAGAGACGGGTTCACTCCCTAATTTCCAACCATATTTAAAAGTTCAAGTGCCTAATATTATAAAAACATTTTAATCTTTATTTACATATATATATATATATATGTATACCATTCACTGGAGTCTTTTACATTAAAAACATGACAAAATATTTACATATGTTTATAAATTTATATAAATTTAAATATATACTTTCATAATAGAACTTCTTATAAATGGGAGCAACTGAATCTCATCACTTTTAGATATTACATAAATACATAGAATGATAAACAATAATAATTAGCATTCATGTATTAAAGTTTCATTCATTAAAATCATAAAACACATTTCGAAAAAAGAATGACTTATTCATTACTTATGCTTATATATATACAAGTGAATATACACATTCACTTATATATATATATAGAATGTCATGGAAATCGGTAAATATGGCAATAATTACAATTATTAATGACATGTATGTAAATTGTTAAATTAAAATAATATGATTCCCTAAAAATAATGCATAAATACAAGATCTATAAAATACTAAGATTTGTAAATATACCATAAAATCATAATATAATTTTTATTACAAAATTAAAAAATTTACAATAATGAAATAATTGAAGTAAATAAATATCTAAAATAATTAAGCTTTCCCTTAAAAATAAAATCCCTTTAATTTAAATAAAATTTGGAAAAAAAATTAAAACATATATTATTTGAAAATTAATAGTTTAAAATCATAAATTTTAGAAAATACCCTTTCAAATAAATTTGAACATAAAAATTTGATCATGTTAAGATAAATAAATAATCCCTTAAAAAAACATAAAATCATAATATAATTTTTATTAAATGAAATTTTTAAGTAAATAAATATTGAAAAAGTAATAAGCCTTCCCCCTTAAAAATTTATAATTTCAATGAATTGTAATTTTCAAGATAAAATCCTTAGAATAAAAAAATTAAAAAATAAACTACCTTACCTTATAATGAAATTGAATTCAAGATGCATGTTTCCAAACCTAAGTAGCCTTCGAACCCACTCTCAAATTTCTATAACCTGAAGTGGGTTTCCTCTTAATAAAAAATTAGATAAAAGAGGGATTTGTCCCATCTTCTCAAACTACTTCTGCCCACTACGTGCCTCTCAACATATATATACTCAGCATTATGAATAAATTAATTATAATCCATATTTATGTGGATTAAAAAATCTTTAAGTTTCCGCATATATATATATATGATGACATTACTGAAGAAAAAAAAATATACATCATCATCGCTATTCAAATTGCTCGTCAACATGATGAATATTATCTCTTCTTCTTAATCATCAATTTTGAAGACTAAATTCAGAGTATAAAAATAAATGATATGTTTTTTATTTAGAGATTTGGTCAACAAAGTATGTATAGATATTTAATTGTTTGAAATGATACACCAAATAAGATTTGAAATAATCATGAAGAAATTAAATTTTTGAAACAAGCTAAGTTTTTAAATGATATAAAATTAAATACTGATAGAGAAAAGTCATTAAATAACATATATATATTCCAGGAAAATTAGTCAGATCTAATCATATCATGATTTGATTCAAATAAATTTCATGAAGAATCAATGAATCGAGACAAAGCTAATAGAAATTGTTGAGAAAATGGTTAAATATATTGAACGAACCACAATGAAAATGAATACAAACTTCATCTGAGGGAGAAAAATTGAAGTAGATGAAAAATGGGTATTTAATACACTGAAATAAAATTATAGAAATGATACTCAGACACATACCTACAAGATATGAAAAATTCTTACAGGAGGAAGATGACAGGGCGCCTTCGTGAAGATCTGACACCCGATTTACTCCATCTAAGGTTGAACCATGCTTAGATCTGGCTTTTTGAAGTGAAACCTCATATTTTACTCTCCTAATTCCATTTGAACTTATTCCATCCATAAAACATTCAATCGATCTCAGACTCAACCACAGTCTATGTCCGATTTCCATCATTGAATCCCTCATCTCGTGTTGACATAGACCTCGACACCATGGCATCCTACTCTTCTGCGGGTCGAACCCTACCAAGACCTTGCCTTCGTTTCCCCCCAAATGAGGATGAACCTAATTTCTCAGTTCCCTTATCTTATATTATATTTTTTTTATCATCTATTAATCATGTTTTTATACAACATTTAGGTTTATAATTCATAATCTTTATAAAAATAAATTATTTTTTAAAAAACTAATAATAATATATATAATTCTAGAAAATAATAATTTATTTAAAAATATTATAACATAAGATATGAAAATATATTTTTCATAAAAAAATAATTAAATAATTTAATATTTCATCATGTTTAATAAAATTTATATTTAATAATTTTATTCAAATCTTATTATTATTATACAAAATATATTAGTATTATAAAATTTTGTTATTAAAACCTTTCTTGTTGGTTTTTAAATTATAAAAAAAATATAAATAATTAATTAATTAAAATAAAATTTCTATTTAAATTTATTGGGATGTTACATTCCCCCCCCCTAAATAAATTTCACCTTAGCAATTCATTCATTGGACTCAAGAAAATTCTGAATTTCCATAATCGGAATTAGGAAAACTTTAACTATACAATTTTTCAGAGTTGAAAAAAAATTAAATAACTAGAATGAATAGTATTAACCAAGTTATTAAATTTTTATATTTAATTTTTTGACCTTCATCAAAAATATTTTATAGGAATAATATAAGAATGAATACAATTTTATGCATTAAAAAGCTATATTTTTCTAAAGGAAATTTTACCACCTTTTGAGGGTCACTTATTTTAAATCTAGTTTTTGATAATTTTATAAATTATATTTGAAAAAATAAACTTCTTATTTGAAATTGTAAACTCAAATTTTAATTTATTTTATTTTTGGTATTCTTTTTTATAAGTTTCATATTTTGATTAATAGTGATAAAATATCACATTTTAATTGAAAACAACTTTTTCATAAAAATAACTTATAGCATTAAATTTTAATTTAATTAGTTTTAAAGTATAATTTTATTTATTTTTTATAATTTAAGCCAATTTATGTAATTTTAATCAATTTTACATTGAATTTGGATATAAAAATATTTCAATCTTTTGAATTTTTTTTTAATGGTTGGGGCCGAAGCCTCAATTTATTATATTTTATTTAAAGAAAAGTCAAGGAAGTCATATTCATATTTTCAATAACTATGTCATTTTTAATATAGGGCTATGCAGAAGATAAATTTGACTATAAATATTCAATTTAATGATAAAATTTTTATCTTAAACATGAAAAATTATTTTTAATTTTTAGGGAAGAAATAATTAAATTAAAGGTCTACATAATGATGATGTGGTAATTATTTAATTAATGGAAATATCAAATAAATTTTATTAAAAATATTAAAATAAATATAATATGAAATAATTAATGTCACCTAAAAATTTTATAAATAAATTTAACGTGTTAGTGGTATGTTAGAATTATTTTTTAAAATATATATAGTTGTTATGATAATTTTATATTGTCAAGTAATGAATAGTGTCAAAATTGACATTAATGATATTTTAAAATAAATAATATTTAATTAAATGATATAAAATTCATAAAAATATATAATTTATACAACTGATTAGTATAAAGTTCAAAATTTCATCCATGATTCATTTAAGGTTTTTTTTGAATTTTATAGTAACTATATTAACCTTCAAATAGTAAAACACATGTTGTCACGGCAAGAGTTAAAGGGTTTAAATCATGGTTAAAACCAAAAGATAAGGGAATAATGAGACCTAAACTTGTATAAAAATTGTTTTTTGAGTTTATTTTTAACCATATTAATATTATATTCTAAATAACTCGATATGTATCTATTTGGAATTGAAAATTAATTTATATTATTTTAATATTTTGAGAGTTTCCAAAAGTGACCCTCACCTCAATTATAAAAGGGAACCTCCTCCCTCACTTTCTCACACCACTTTGAGCCATTATGCTTGAAAAAACATACCTATTTCTCCTCCCAAAATACTTTTACAAGTTATGGAGGTCCTGGTATTCCAAAAATACTAACTTTAAATTCCATTAGAAGAGATTTAAAGGAAGTCCATTGAAGAAGTGGTAATTGTTTTACCAACTCATTCAAGTTCATTTCTTCTTCTACTTTCTCTTCATGTGTTGTTTCCATAATAAAGTAATAAATCTTGTATAATATATATTATGATATATAATTATTATTATGGTACAACCATTTTTCATCTTTTATCCATCCTATAAAAAAAGCATCGCATGTGCGTACGTAAAGCTTTCCATCTCCACATCGTGGTGTAATTTGTTTTTCATCACCACATTATTTGGATGGGTATAATGATGGATATAATGAATATAAATAATACATATAACATTTTATTATTATTTATAATTAATATATCATGAAATTTCTTACCCTTTTACCATTAAGGGCATGATACCATCACTCATACATACGTACGGCCTACAGTCTCCACGATGCGATGTGATTCATTTTTCATATTAACCGTTAAAGAATGATTATAAAAATGTATATAATAAGTAAATATAATATCTATGAACTTAATATAATTCTATATATGAAATAAATATATCCTATGAAAAATAAATAGGACTTACACGACAATAAATTCATAATAAAATGAAGCAGTTAACACTCAAAACAAGGTTTATAACAATATATTATTAAAAAAATGTTGTAAGATGATCATATATGATAACATAAATATGGATATGGTTATGTTATAAATTAATAACATGATTTAAACCATTATACAGGATGTTAAATCATGGGAAACTAAAGTAAAGTTCATGGTGAGGGTTAATTTCACAATATCATTATTATTCAGGGTTGTTTATACGTAAGTATTGCTGGGGAATATTTATCATCCATGTCTATGTTTCTTTAAAATATTTTCCAAAATATTTTTATTATTATACTAAAAATGTTTAAATAATTTTTACCTATGTTTGAATTTTTATAAAATGTTTTGAAAGGAATATTTTTTATGTTTTCCAAACAAGGTACTTAATAAATTTTTCAACAAAAATACAGAAGTAGTTTTTTTTAACCTATACAACATGAGAAGATTTTCCCAGCATTATGAAACCTTAATTCCTTGAATCTTACTTTAAAATTTTAAAATATTGTTTTAAATGAAAATTTTTTCTTTTAAAATTACACATCCTTTTAAATAATTGATTTCAAAGTAAAAAGGGTATTTTTCTCAACAGATGGTTAATGATTTTTTTAGATTATTTTCATCTATTTCAATATCCTTTTTTGGATATTATGATTTATTGATTTTTATCTCTTATTATACCATATAACCTATTTTATTTAAGGTTTTATTATCATTTTTAATGTGTATTTTCTATTCTGATACATTCATGGTTTATGGTTAAATTATTCACATTTATTATGCTAGTTTTCAATATGAATGTTTATGTTGTTTATGTTTTCATATGAGGAATTCATTAAACTTAGTAAGTAAAAGGTAGTTCCCACTATATCACCTCAATGCATCGATAGGTCTCATGATACAAACTAGTTTGGGTATTGGTTGTGGCCTTACTCATTTATGCATGGTGTCTTGGCCAAAGCCTTGAAGATGTGTTTATGATATTCAACATTATGCATTCCTTCATTATGATATTAGTTATTGATATTCCATGTGATTATTTATATGGAATTATTTGATTTTCATTTTTTCTATCCATGTTATGGTCAAGGTTATGTTTAAATGGGTTGTGTTTTAGTTATACACCTTACCATAATGTTTATGTTTATTTATTCATAATAGCTTTTATTGTATGTTTACCTTACTGATCATCTGATCTCACCCACTTCCTATGTTTTATTTTTCCTAGATATAAGGACCTTGAGCCTAGAAACCTGGAGTTGGTGTATTGCATTATAACATTGTCATAAGATACAAGAGATTGCATCCCAAAGTGCTGAATAGTTTAGTAATATTGGTAAACTAGATACATATTTGAAATTGAAATTACATTTTAAAAATAAAATAAAAATGTATTTTCTTTGAGAACACCATTATTATCCTAGATTAAACCTGAATATATGTCATAATAGACTTCTTAGAATCATTGGAAAAAATAAAACATAATAAAGGGGTGAGATCAGATGCTCAGTAAGGGTATACATATAGTAGAATCTATCATAAACAAACATAAGCTATTATGGAATGGTGATTAACTAAAACACATTTCATTTAATCAATATCCTAAGTATAATATGGCAGGAATGGAAGATGGTAAAATAATTCCATATAAATAATCACATGAGAATTAAACTTAACCATTAATATTCTACTAGTCAAATAATTACATGGAATATCAATAACTAATATCATAATGATTTAATACATAATTTCAGACATTATAAACATACCATAAAGGCATCAGCTAAGACACCATACATAAATGGGTAAGGCCTCAGCCAATACCCAAACTAGTTTGTCTCTTGAGACGTAACGATGCATCGAGGGGCTATATCAATCCCTTACCATCACTTAATAAGTCTAATGCATTCCTCATATAAAAAGGGTGAAACATAAACAACATAAACATTTGTATTTAAAAACTATCATACGAAATGTGAATACTTTAATCATAACAATGAATGGTATCAAAATAGTTCATCCATAGTCAAAATGATCATAAACCCTTCAATAAAATTTGGTATATGGTATCATAAGAGATAAACCACAATTAAGAATAAAATTCAACAAATAATGTTGACATAGATGAAAATAGTCTAATAAAATCATTAAAAATTTCCTCAAAGAAACACCCATTTTTGCATTGAAATCATTTATTTAAAAATTTGCATAGTCATAAAAGAAAATGTTTTCTTTCAAAATAAACTTGAATAATTATAAAGTAAGACTCAAAAAATTATGGTTTCATGACGTTGGGAAAATATTCTCTTATTTTATAAGTTAAAAAAACATTCCTTTTTTATTTTTGTTGAAAAGTCATAAATTACCTCATTTGGAAAATGATAAAAAGATTTCTTTATAAACATTTAATGAAAAGTAAAATATGGGTAAAAAATAATCTATAAATAATAGTATGATAGTAAAAATATTTTTGTAAACTTTTTTAGAAAACATTGACATGGAAGAAAATAATCCCCAATCGAGACTTAAACATAAACAATCCTCAATAATAATGAGATTGTAAAATAACCCTTACCACTATATAATCAGTAGAATCATATGCCCCATGGAAGAAAGAAAATTATATGGATATGAAAATTACATAATATTTAGGATAATACTCATAAAATACATTAATGATTAGTATGTACACCACATAAAAGAAACAATTAGTGTATATGGTATGTGTCCTATAGAAATAATAGTGACATAAAAATATCTTACCTTGAACTTTCCTTTAGTTGAACATGCTTTAACCTCCTGTATAATGTTTTAAAGAATGTTATTAATTTATACCATACCCATATAAATATTTATGATATCATATATTATCCTCTTATATTGTTTTATTAATAACATTTCGTCATTACCCTTGTTTTGGGTGTTAACTGCTTCATTTTCCTATGCATGTTTTGTCATGTAAGTCATGTTTCTTATGCATATGATAAATTTATTTCATCTAGAAAATTATATTAAGTTCCTATATATTATATTTACTCATTATATAAATTTTTATAATCATTATTTAATGGTTAACATGGAAAATGAATCACATCGCGTCGTGGAGACAGTAGGTCGTATGTACGCATGAGCGACAGTATCATTACCTTAATGGTGAAAGGGTAAGGAATTAGATGACATATTAATTATAAAAAATAAATAAAATGTAATATTTATTATTTATATCCAGTATATCCATCATTATACCCATCCAAATAAATTGTTGATGAAAAAAAATTACACCACGGTGTTGAGACGATAAGTCATACGTACACGCACGTGGTGCTTTCATTTTTTGTAAGATAGATAAAAATGTGGAAAATGGTTATACCATAATCATAATAACATATAATCATAATAACATATAATAATATATATTATACTATATTTGTTACTTTATTATTTAAAAAACATATTAATATGAAGTAGAAGAAGAAATGGACATCAATGAGTTGGTAAAACAATTTCCTCTTCTTCGATGGACTTCCTTTAAATCTCTTCTCAAGGGATTTAGAGTCAGTATTTTTGGAAGACCAGGACCTCTAGAACTTGGATAAAGATTTTTTGTGGATAAAAGGGTAGGTTCTAGTCAATATATAAGGCTCAAAGTGGTGTGAGAAAATGATGGAAGATGCTCCCTTTTATAATTGAGGTAGGGGCGCTTTTGGAAACTCTCAAAATATTAAATTAATATAAATTAAATTCCAATTCCAAATGGATCCAAAGTGATTTATTGAAAATATAATATGAGTATGGATGTAAATAATCCCAAAAAAATAATTTTTATACAAGTTTAGATCTCATTCTTACCCTTATCTTTTGGTTTTAACCCTTATTTAAACCTTTTAACTCTTTCCATGACAACATGTGTTTTTACTCTTTGAAGGTTAATAAAGTTACTATAAAATTCTAAAAGAACCTTAAATGGGTAAAAGATGAAAGTTTTAACTTTATCCAAATAATTTGGCCGAATTTTATATTTTTATGAATATTACATCATTTAATAAAATATTATTTATTTCAAAATATCATTAGTGTCAATTTTGACACTATTCATTACATGAAATTTTAGAAACGTCATAACAACATGATAACTTCAAAAAAAAACACTTTTAAATAAATAATACTATAGTTTATCTATAAAATTTTTGGATTAAATTTATATACAATTATATTTATTTTAATATTTTTAATAACATTTATTTAATATGACTATTAATTAAATAATTACCGCATCATCATTGTGCAAGCCTTTAATTTAATTATTTATTCCCTAAAAATTAAAAATAAATTATCATGATGAAGATAAATATTTTAGATTCCATATTACTATTTATAGTTTAAGTTATCTTCTGAATAACCATATATAAAAAATGTACCACTAATTAAAAATATGACTGTGATATATTTGACTTTCCTTAGAATAAAATACTATAAAAGGAATAAACTCATCAAAGTGGCTCCAGGAGGCCATAAATTGGCACAAATATGTTTTTTGTTGACAATAAATCATAAAATAAAATTATTACATGTTTTAGGATAAATTTATAATACTTATAATATTATTTTTACCCTTAATTACTCGATTTAGCCTAAACAGTGGTAATTAAAAAATATTAAAGTTACTATTCATATTGTTTAAAAATAAAAGGGACATATTTACTAAATTTTGACCTTATTATTCCAAATATGGAATCAATTTTTCAAAATTCAAAACACAAACTAGGATAAAATTAATTTAAAATATATCATGTTAACAGAACGAGAAAACAAGTTTTTAAAGTAAAAATGTTCAAAAGATTGAAATATTTTAATATCCAAATTCTATTTGAAATTGATTATAATGAAGTAAATTATATTAAATGATAAAAAATTGAACTTATTATACTTTAAAACCAATCATAAAAATAACTTAACACCATAAAATATTTAGACTGAAAAGTTGTTTTCAATTAAAATGCAATATTTTTTTACTATTCATCAAACCATGAAACTTGTTAGAAAAATACAAAAAAAATAACCAAAGTAAATTTTTATATTAAACAATAAAATAAGAAGTTAATTTTTTAAAATTGAATTTATAAAAGTATCAAAAACTTTATTTAAAATAACAATGTCATCAAAAGGCTGTAAAACTACCTTTAGAAAACATTTTTTGCTTAAAATTGGTCTTATTCTTATCTTAAGCCTATAAAACATATTTGATGAATTTAAAAACATTTTTTAAAATATATATCATATAAATTTAATTAATATCTTTCACTAATAGTGATTAATTTAATTTATTGTGATAAAATACCATTGGAGGCATTAATATAGTGTTTTAATACAAACACAGCCTTTATTTTCAATTGGTTTTTATTTTCATTTCTAAGGATTTAATTTTATAAACATGTGTAATATATATTTTCATAATTTTTTTAATCCTATTTACAATCTCTAAATTAATTGATAATGTTAAAATAAAAATATTTAATACTATATCGTGGTTCATTTAAGTTTGATGTTGTGTGCAACGTATACTACCTAAATGGCCCGAAGGCCTTGATTTTTTATGTATTTTTGGATAATACCCTTTTTAAATGGGTTGAGAGGGAACCCTTACATGACCCTTAGGCCTAGTGGCATAAGGCCCAATACATGACCTGAAGGCCCAAAGGCATAATGCCCAATAAATGACTCGAAGGCCCAACCAAACTACATTAGAACGGCCCCTACCCAGCATTTGCATCATTGAACTCACCTAGATCCCCACCTCACATTACTGGTCAGCTATCATTTCCCTGTGTGGAGTTTCACGGTGCCTGGTACTGATTATAGTTGTCATACCCTCACATTCTTCTAATTTGTTTAGCTTTGCTCTGGTGGTTTCTTCTTGCTCTAAATCCTCTACTGAGCCTGCCTTTGTGTGGTCTGCCCAAGATGCTTCTTGGACATTGTGCCCTAAAGGCCATGTGGATTAAAGTCCATTGGTGGCTTCATATCCCTATGGCTCATAGGGATTTGGTGGCCCGAAGGCCCTGAGACCCGTATGTAATAACCCAAAACGTTTATGAATGAAATCACCTTCTTATAATTATTTCATATAGTAGAATCACATAAAATCACAATAAAAACACAATAAAAACTTTATAAGTGAATAATTCATGAAATAAAATTCATTTCTATAAGCTAAAGAACTTACACCGATGAAATAGTAACTTGACAATTGGAATAGTAATGTGACCCTTATGAATAGTAAACTAGACAATTGAATAGTAACCTTACCAATAAAAGTATAAATAAAATTTAACCATCTTATAAGTGAAAATATGATATGATTACATCATAGTATAAGTAAATAAATATTTTAAAAATTGTTAATTAAGTGTTGGTATTTTTATAAGTCATAAATATTTAATTAAAATTTTATGACTAATTTAATAATTTAAAAGAAAATTTATTTTCATAAAATTTATTCATAAATTATTTTTTTTCTTATGATTATAATATAATATTATGAGACCTTAACAAATTTTTCAAAGTGTTAGAAAAGTATTTTTAATTTTAAAATATGTATTTTCCAAGTAAATGATGATTTTAATTAAAAATTAAATTTATCATATTTAGAAAATTATTTTCATAAAATTGAGTTCATTTTTAAATTCTATTTATATAAAAATGGTCGGGGTGAATTTTTAGTATTTTTCTAAAATACTTGAATTTTTTGTGAATAGTGAAATACAGTAATTTACAGTATATGTAAATAAATGAATTTTTAAGTCATGCTTCAGTAATGGATGATGTAAGTGACCATTTTTTAGAATTAAAATGCACACATTGCTGTATTTATTCTCAAGAATCATCAATATTTCTTTCCTTGAGGAAAATAATAAAATATTGAATAAAATAATGAGAAAACACCCTCTCCTTCACTATAAATACCACCCCTCACCACCTCTTCTCCTCACACCTCTCAAGCCTTGATCCTTGTCTATATTCTACCTAATAATATTTCCAAAACTCTCCCCCATGTATATAAACTTTTTTTTCTTAACAAAATACCAAAACCAATCCCCTAAGGAGGTTCTCAAGAAGAAGGAATCAAGAGGTAAAACCCTCTTCTGTTTTCTTCCAATTTCTTTTCAAGTTCCTTTATTTTCCTTTATTTACTCGCCTCCCCTCATCCAAATTATGTGATAACTCAATTACCTTAAATATACTATAATTTTTTCATTATAATGGAATAATTCATCATCATCTTTCTTTTCCCCCTCTATTTATTCTAAAAATGAAACACCGTCTGAGATGTGTTAATTTATCGCATTCATGGATGATAGGTTTTCAATTTCTATTACCATATTAAAGGCTGGTCATGAAACCATTTTTATGGTTAAAATATATCATAATATATTTATTATATCTTATTTAATGTTTTTTAATCATTATACACGCATGATGTAAAATAATAAAACAAAACAAGTTCGTTGTGAGAAAAACCGCTCAAAATAATCCAAGCGTTTATCATTAAAGTTTTATCTAATAATTCATCCTGACCCAAAATAAAAAAAAATGACATATATGATCACTTAACAATATATATGATCATTAATAACTTATAACTTCAATTTTGTACTTAAATTCCCCTTTTACATGAACTTCCATACTCTTATATAAGTGAGTCGATCGTGAAAATTAAGAAAATAAGCTCTCACGAATAATAAAATTGAACATTATAACTCATAAAAAGGGAATAAAAGAAATAAATAAATTACATATATAAAAGGTTCTATAATTATTTATTAATTAATATAATTTTATTATTCAGGACATTAAGATCATGTGTGGAACCGTTTCAAAGATAAGGTAAGGGATTCTACCCAAACCTCCATTATTCCTTCAGGTTATTATTTCTCTCTTCTTACCCAAATGAAATTATATTTTATTTTTATGTAAATATTCTAAATTTTTTTTATATTTTAAAAACTCATGTTCCAAGATCCATTCATATTTATTTTCGGGGTTATATGTGTTTTTAAATGGTTTCCTTCTCAAATATTTCTGAAAAGCAAACCTGATTCAAGGGATCTTCCTGAATTCAAACCAATTTTCAAGTACACTCAATAATATATTTTAATCCAACATTATTTTTCTAAAATCACTACTTTTTATTATGAAAACCATATTGGTTCACTTTTGGTATTATATAAAATATTATTCTCTTTTCTACTTTAAATGCTCTTAGTATTTTCCTTAAAACTGCACTAAAATGTTTGATTTCTAAAGTTTCTTAAAAACTATTTTAACTTTAGTTTGGCATAAATTATAATGATATGTGCCTATATTCCTTTATAAATTTCCATTTATTATTTAATTCCTTTCTTTCATGGATAATTTTATGATACACCCATTTATTATACTTTTGACATGATTATGATACCCAATTCTTTCCATGGATAACCCTTATGTTTATGTTTGATTACTTATTTATGATTCTTTATGTGGAAAGAATATTCATGAACATGTTATGATGGATGAAACCAAGTATCACTCAAATTCATTGGGTAAATTTTATTCTCATGAGATGTTATGTGCAATGGTCTTGGTGGTAGCCTTGACTCGTGCTCCTCTATGTGCAATGAGTTTTGACTCGTGCTCCTCTATGTGCAACAAGCCTTGACTCGTGCTAAAGTCATGTTTTATATTGATTCCACATTACTATGATTCCATGATTATATGATCCCATGTTCTATATGTTATGATTATTTAGGTTTTATCATGTTCCATGCCTTTTTATATCATTATATTCTACCTTCTAACCCATGTGATAAGTTTTATCCTTATGTGTATTCCCTTATTAGGATTTTAGCTCATCCATTTGTTCATGTTATCCCCAGGTTATCATATGAAAATGTAAGGACTCAAAGGATATTAGGAGCTCATAATGGATGTTAAATAATTAAATGTTTTATTAAGTTCCATGTTTGCAGTTTTATGTACATAGTCTTCCAAGACACTAGACTTTATGATCCTTGGCTTGTAATTTGATGTTTAATTATGCTTAAAATCATGTAATGATATGTGTAAAAGTCTAGGGTTTCTATAGTTGTTATTATAGGAAAAGTTTAGTTATTTTTGGATACTAGGAATAGAGAACTTTATTAAGAACCCTAAGTATAAGACTAAGACTAAGAAAACATCCCTAAATTTTGGTAAGTATTGAGTAAGATGTTTATAAAGAAAATAAATCCTTCTCTGGATACTACAAGTGGATGTGGTTCTGCCATAGATGTACCTAGGAGTGAAAACTCTGACTAGGTGTTCCGGGCCTAACTTGGGGTAACCTGGTACACGAAAACAGACCTTATTGCACACCTGTTTTGTGTAACACCTCAAGCTTCCACAGTACATTTCCCTTTGAATAATGACATAGCTTGTGTTGTACGCAACTTGGAGTTTTAACACACCACGACCAATCAAACTAGCCGTTATGAATAGTAATACCCACTTTTTGAAATTTTATAAATTTTATTTTTCAAAATGGACTTCATTTTTGAATTCAGAATATTGAAATTAGCTTAGGGTGAATTTTTGGTATTTTTTTGAAAACTTTCAATTTTTGATGAATAGTGAAAAATACTGCGTTATTGTTTAAAACCCACTTTTGATTTAAATAATTATTTATTTTATTTAAATTTATTTTAAGTCAAAATAGATGCATAATACCTATATATGTTCAATTTAATTCATTGGAGTCATTTTATAATAAGTTTAGATATATAAAAAATTTATTGAACTTTTACCGTCTTTTACCCACCTCCTAAGAGCATTTGAAAATTTACATAAAACTTAATTTTACCACTTCTGTGAGTTGAATTTTGAAAATCCGAGAGACACAGTTGATATCAATAAGTAAAATGTGGCTCAATAAGATGAAAATAATTTTTGGTGAATAGTATCTTTTAACTTTTATTTATCACGGTTAAAAGTAAATAGGGTAATTAAAGGTAAAAATGATATTATAATTACCCTAACATGTGTCCTAATTCTAATGAATAATTGTAATTCGACCAAAAACAACCCTAGGAATAAAATATGATCCTTTAGGTCCACTTGTATTAGATTAAGGACATTTATTATTATTTTATTTAAAGAAGAGTTAAAAGTGTTAAATTCAAAGTTTAATAACTAAACCATTTTTAATATAAGGTTACACATAAGATAAATTCAACTATAAATATTAGTTATAAATATAAAATTATTTCCAACATAATGGTATTTTATTTATAATTTTTAGACATTAAATAATTAAATTTATTTATGACACAGTGATGATGCAGTAATTACCTTTTTAATGAAAGGTTAAAATAATTGATTTTATAAATATCCAAATAAATCTAATTTGAGACTTTTGATGAATTAAAATAATTTTATAGGTTAATATGACATGTTATTATTTAATATATGAATTTATTTTGAAGTAATAAAGTTTTTAGGACTTTAACAAAAATCATTTATTAAATAATTTCAAAATTGACATAATTGAGTTTTTAAAACAAATACTATATTATTGGTTGATATAATATTCCTAAAAATATAAGTTTCGGTCAAAGGGCCTAAATAATATTATATATGTCATTAATGAAACCTATTGGGGTTCTCTTGGCAGTTTATAGTAAGTTTATTAACCATATAATATAAAAATACAAAGAGACATGGTAAATGTCAAACTATTTAGCTAAGAGTTAAATCTAAAATATAAGGTTAATATGGTGACCCAAACCTATCTAAAACCTATTTTTTGAATGGTTTTAGACCTATACCTACCTTATCCTCTAAATAAATCATTTTAGAGCCATTATAAACCGAAAATTATTTTATTATAGAATAATACTTCAATATTTTCCTAAGGTGCCCCTTCACCTCTCTTATAAAAGGGAACTTCTCCTTCTCTTAATTTCACACCTCCAAAGCAATTTGGATCATCCAAATCATTCCCAATTATCCTCTAAAATATCATCCCTTAATCATAGAGGCATTCCTTTGGTCTAAAATCCAACCTAAGGAGCCCTTTTGATCGAATAAAAAGGAAAAACCCGAAGAAGAGGTAAATATTTCATCACCTCTTTCAAATTATTTTCTTCTTCCACTTCCTCTTTCTTTGTTGTTTCCATTCTAAAATAATAAATCCAGTATATTCTATATACTATGAAGTTATTATAAAAATTTTACAACCATATTCATTATTCTATCCATCATATGATGATAAAGTCACCATACGTGCGTACGTATGGGTCACCGCCTCCACGTCGTGGTGTAGTTGTTATTCAATTTTTTATTTTTGGATGGGTATAATAATGATGTATAATTGATGTAAATAATAAATATAAAATGTTAATTATTATGTATATATGATATACCATCTATTTATATACCATTTTAATATCAAAAGAATTATATTGTCGCTCATGCGTACGTACAGATTACCGTCTCCACGAACGCGATGAGATTCATTTCCCCATCGTAACCATTCAAGAATAATTTTAATTTGATGGTTAAAAATAATTTTTAATAACTTAATATCATTATGTATATAAATCAAATACATCCTATCCATAACAAACACGGCATATGTAAAAAAACATATAAAGGAAAATGAATCAGTTAACACCCAAAATGATGATAATACTAAAATATTATTAACAAATAAATATTAGAAGATCATATATGATATCATATTTATGTATATGGTTTTTGTATAATTTAATAACAATGATTTAACAATAATATAGGAGGTTAACGTAACCTCGACCAAGGAAAATTACAAGGTAAGGGTTAATTCTACAAAGCCAAAGCCTCATTTTTATTATTAAAGCAAATCAAAGACCTCTTTTAACTAGGTAGAGGGAGACTCATTACATAGCCCGAAGGCCCAGTGGGCTTGTATCCCATTACATAGCCCGTAGGCCCATTTTTTGGCCCAATTTACATTCTGTGAATAGTAACCCGACTGCTACAGTACCCGCATAGTACCGCCACTACTATAGTACCGCTATAGTACTGCTATAGTAACCTGCGCCCACTGGGTTTTGAACCCCCATTTTTCATGTAGGATTACGAGGTGCTTACCACTAAGCCAATCCCCAACTACAAGGGTTAATTTTACAATCTCTTCATTATTCGAGGTTGTTTATACATAATTATCTACTGGGACCTCTTTATCATCCACATCCATGTTTCTTAAAAATGTATTTAAAAACATTTTTACTATTTACTAGACTATGGGTTAAAGTCATTTATACCCTTGTTTGACTTTTTATAAGATTTTTATAAATTAATCTTTCTTTTGTTCTCCAAACAAGGTACTTTATGACCTTTTCGACAAAATTAAGGTAAGAATGTATCTTTTTAACTTATATGGTGGGTGCAGCTATTTTGCGCCATCATAACACCTTAAAAGCATCCCTTACAAGATTATAAAAATATTTTCAAAAATAAATGTTTTATTTTATAATTACATTACTTTTAAATGATTTCAAAATAGAAAGATGTATTTCTTTAAAATAGTTTTCATTTCATCTATGTCAACATCCTTTGATGGATTTTAAACTTGTTTGAAGTTGATTTATTTGATACAAATCTTCCATATTGTATTGAAAGTTTTGTGATATGTTTGACTGTGGATGTGTTATTTCTATACCATTCATAGTTTATAAATAAATTATTGAAATTTTTCATGCTAGTTTTAATACGAATTTTTATTTTATGTTTTAACCTTTTTATATGAGGAATGCATTGGACTTAGTAAGTGACGGGTGGAGCCCGCTACAACTCCTCGATGCATTGGTAGGTCTCATGAGAAAAACTAGTTTCTTGGCACAAGGCCTTGAAAAAATCTTATTTGTAGTCTTGGCATAAGTCCTTGACTATGTGGTTATGAAGTCTCGCATTATGTATTCCATCATTATGAAATTGTCTATTGATATTTTATGTGATTATTCGACTAGTAGAATATCCATGTGAATAAGTAAATAGAATTATTTGATCTATCATTTCCATATTATTCTAAATTTTATGTTTAAAAGGATTATGTTTTAGTATTATACATTGCCTTAAATGTTTATACTTATTTATGAAAGTTTCTGCTATATTGTTATCCTTACTGAGCATCTGATCTCACCCCTTTCTATGTTTTATTTTTCCCAGGATACAAAGAGGTATATTATGACTGACCTGTAGGAATAGTCTAAGGGATGTGAGTGTGGACTATGGAGATAATGTTGTTGTATTTTTTCATTTTATAATGTAATGTAAAACCTATAAATATATCTAGTATTTACAAGGCTACTAAACTGATCGGTCTTTTGGGACATGATTTCCTTATATCATGCCAATTTTATGTAAAAATGCACCGACTCTGGGTAACTAGGGTTGGGGTGTTATAGTTTGACACTCCCAGGGGATATGCTTTGGTAAATTCATAATCTCATTACAAACCATTATTAAAATAGAAAATGAAATACCCATAAGAATATATGTTAGGAAACTGATCATAGATAACCTAGATTGAAACCTATGGAATCACAAGTTAGGATATACTTTTACTTTAAGAGTTTATCCTTTTATGTTTAAATTCTCCTTTTTATGCTTATTAGATAAGTATTCAAACCCCCTAATTGCACTTTCTTTTTCTTAGCTAATGGAGTGAAATAGAAGAACACATGTCAACAATCAATGTGATAGGGAATGTGATGACTACCCTAATGAAATGCCAAATATGATGGAAATTGGTTCTCAAAACTTTATGATAGTACTTGCTCATCTGGCTCAAGTTATGAATAATAACTTGAATCACGTATAACACCCTCCTTCTCCAAGTAAATAGAAAGTTTCCATAAAATCCTTCATGCGGAAAAGGCATCCCATGTTTAGTAGATCTTCTGATACCCTCCTCATGGAATATTGGATTAACTCCATTGAAAAGATATTCTCTATCCTCCAATGATCATAATAAGAGAAATTTGTTTTGACGGTCTATCGTTTTGATGGGGAAGCTAATCAGTGGTGGACACTGATCAAAAATATGGATTCTAAGGAGGAAACTGATTCCATGGATTGGGAGGAATTTAATAAAATGTTTTTCAATAAATATTTTCCCTAAACCCTCCATCTCAGTATGGAAAGAGAGTTTCTTATACTTAAGAAGAAGTAAGATGAGTCTATTAGGGTGTATGAAGAAAATTTTACAATTCTTTCAAGATAAGCCTCATGATTTTTCATGAACACTAAAAGCAAGGTGTATCTCTCTTTTAGAATACTAAAGTCAAGTCTATGAAAATCGTTGGTGATTCAAGACTTTGATAGTTATGAATATATTTTCTATTATTCCCTTAAGGTTGAAATGGAGATCAGATACTCTCAATGGTCTCGTGGTCCCAATGACAGAAATTGAAAAATAGAGACTAATATGGGTGGATCAACAAATTAATCCCATGATGGAAAGAAGATCGAATATACCACATGTCAAAATTTTGGGAAGAAACATCTTGGGAACTATCTGAAGGGAAGTAAGAAATTATTAAAATGTGGAATAATAGAGCATCTGGATAAGAACCACTGAAGGGATATGAGGAATCCCACTAGCATGGAAGAAGAAATGAAGGTTTATATCAATGCTCATCTAGTAGTGCAATGTTTCAACTATAAGTAACATGGTAATTTTACAAACCAATTCCCTGAGCCTAGGGTTTTTAGAGGCAATCAACAACAACCTCCAAGGAAACAGGGAAGGGATTATGCTACCACTTCATGTGGAGCCGGACAACAATGTGGTGACAGATACGCTGTTTATTCATTCAAGAATAGAAAACATACTATTTGATTTTGGTTCTATGCATTCTTTCATATCTTTCAAGTTTAGTAGAACTGTTCAAACACCACCTCAAAATTTATATATTGAGTTATATATGAGAACATCTAATGGGGAAATTATTTGATCCAAAGTATATAACTCCTCCCCAGTTAATTTTTATGGATTGAACCTCCCAAAAAATCTTGTTTTACTTCCATTGGTGGAGCTTGATGCTATTTTGGGCATGGATTGGCTATCTTTATTCAAAGCCAACATCAACTATTAGTAAAGGTAGATCACTCTTCACATCCCAAAGAATCATTAAATTCTTTACAAGTGTAAGGAGTAAGATGAATATCTTTCAGAATCATCATCTCAAGTGTGGATATTACTGCCTTATAAGCAAGCATATCTCACTCAAATTATTGAGACAAAGGATATGATCATACTTGAAGATATTCCCATCATGAGGGATTATACTAATGTATTCCCTGAAGATTTTTTTGGTCTTCCACCTAAACGAGAAGTTGAGCTCTCAATTTAACTTATTCATGGATCTCTATCTATATCAAAGAAACCTTATAGAATATCTATCATTGAGATAGAATAACTAAAGAAGTATTTATAGGATAATCTAGAAAAGGTTTTTATATGCCCGAGTGCTTCCCTATGGGGTGTGCATATCCTATTCATTAAGAAGAAGGATGTATCAATGTGCCTCTGTATTGATTATCGTGAGCTCAATAAAATCACAATAAAGAACAATTATCTCCTACCATGAATAAATGACTTGTTCGATCAAATACTTGGGGCCAGTTTTTTCTCTAAGGTGGACCTTCAGTAATGATATCACCAATTAAAGGTGAGGAAGGAATATATTCCCAATACTGTCTTTTGAATGAGGTATGGACACTATGAGTTCATAATGATTCCCTCGGGACTCACTAATGCTCTAGTAATATTCATGGATTTAATAAATAGAGTCTTCAGAGAATACCTTGAAAAAAATTTGGTAGTCTTTATCAATGATATTCTACATGAGGAGCATTTTAATATTGTGCTAAAAACTTTGTGAAGGGAGAAACAATATGAAAATTATAATAAATGTGATTTATGGATGGAGTTAGTATCATTCTTATGGCATGTTATAACCATTAAAGGGATATCTGTAGACCCTTATAAGACAAAGGCAATCGAAGAGTGGCCCAGGCCAATATCTGTAATGGAGATCCGTAGTTTTCTTGGTCTAGTTGGGTATTACTAATGATTTGTGAAGAACTTATCATGATTGTCAAACCCAACAACTATGCTGACACAGAAGCGATTGAAGTTTTTCTGGACTCAAGAATGTGATGAATGCTTTAAGGAGATCAAAACAGGCTTATCACTACACCAGTACTCACACTCCTGAAAAGTGGAGAAATATTTATGGTTTAAAGTGATGATTAAAAGAAAGGCTTAGGTTGTGTGCTGATGAAAAATGATAAAGTAATATCCCACACCTTAAGGCAGTTGAAAATTCATGATCAAAACTATCCCATGCATGATCTGGAGTTGGTAGTTGTGATATTTGCATTAAAAATATGGCATCATTATCTCTATAATGAGAAGTGTGAGATATATATTGATTAAAAGAGTCTCAAATATATATTCACATAAAAGGAGATTAATATGTACTAGTGAATATGGTTGGAGATCATCATGGATTATGACTGCTCAATCCACTACCATTCTGGTAAGGAAAATAAGGTGGTGGATGCTCTAAATAGAAAGGATCATGCATCTTTATCAATGATGATAATTGAGAAGGATAAAATCTTCTTAGACCTTAAAAGGATAAAAATGAGAATAATTAAGTAAATAACATCATCAATACTTTCTCAAATGATTGTTCAACCATCCCTCATGGAGAAAATAAAGGATACTCAAAGAAATGATGTTGAAATTCAAAAAAGGTTGGAAGCTTTAAAAAATGGGAAATCCTTATAGTTTCAAATGGATGAGGAAGGATTCATAAGATTTGGGTCGTGATTATGTGTACCATTCGATCTAGAGATAAAGAGGGAACTTCTGAATGACACACATAGCTCAACCTTCTCTATTCACCTAGGGAGCACAAAGATGTATAGAGATCACTAAGAGAACTATTGGTGGGATAATATGAAGAATGAGATTTTTTAATATACATCAAAGTGCCTTGTATGTCATCAAGTGAAGGCTGGAAGGCAAAAGTCTAAAGGTTTGATGCAACCATTACCCATACCAGCATGGAAATGGGAAAAAATCACCATGTAATTTGTCACTAGACTTCCAAAGACATCCAGAGGAAACAATGTTATATGGGTTATTAGGGATCATCTTACAAATAGGGATCACTTTATTGTAGTTTTAGAGGACTTATATTTGGATAAACTTGCATGGATATACTTAAAAAAAGTGGTAAGGATATATGGAGTACCAATATCAATTGTATTTGATCAAGATCCAAGATTCACCTCGAAGTTATGGAAAAGTATCCAACATTCTCTAAGCACTGAGATGAAATTTAGTACGGAATATCATCCTCAAACTGATGTCCAATCTAATCGAACTATTCAGACACTGGAAGACATATTGAAAGCATGTTCTACGGACTTTAAAGGAGGATGGGACCAACATCTTCCACTGGTCTAATTCTCCTATAACAATAGTTTCCACTCGAGCATCTAAATGGATCCATATGAAGCCCTTTATGGGTAAAGGTTTAGAACACTAGCATGTTGGGATGAAGTCAGTGAGTGTAAGATACTAGGACCTGAAATGGTCAAAGAAATGGTGGAGAAGGTGAAAAACATTCAACAGCACATCAAGGCAACTCAAATTCAATAGAAGAGTTGTGTAGACAATTTTCGATGGGACCTTGAGTTTAAGGTTAGATATATTTTATTCCTACACGTATCTTTATAGAAGAGGATCATGAGATTTGAGAAGAAAGGAAAGCTAAGTCCTAGGTACATTGGCCCCTTCGAGATACTTGATCGTGTTGGAGTTGTGGCCTATTGACTAGCACTTCCACCAACTTGTCTCAAGTATATGATGTATTCCACATATACCTCTTAAGGAAGTACATACTGAATCCTTCACATGTACTGACTTCAGAGGTGGTATTATTGGAGAATGATCTTTCTTACGAGGAGCAACCATTGAAGATCTTGGATCATAGAGATAAATTTATATGCAACAAGACTACTCACCTGGTCAAAGTACTTTGGTGGAGCCATAAGTATGAAGAGGTGACATGAGAACCAGAGCAAGCGATGAAAGAGAAGTACTGGAACCTGTTTTCAACTTAGAATGTAAAATGAAATTTTGAGGGTGAAATTTCATAAGTGGGGAAGAATGTAACAACCCAAAACTTTTATGAATTAAATCCCCTTATTATAATTATATAATTCAATATAATCACATAAAATAACATTAATAACATGATAAAAACTTTATAAGTGAATAATTAATGAAATAAAAGGCATTTCTATAAGTTAAGTAACCTACACCAATGAAATAGAAACTTGACCTTTGGAATAGTAATATGACCCTTATGAATAGTGAAATAGAAAATTGAATAGTAACCTCACCAATGGAAGTATAAATAAAATTTATCCATCTTATAAGTGACAATATGATATAATTATATCATAGTATAAGTAAATAAATATTTAAAAAATTATTAATTAAGTGTTGGTATGTTTATAAGTCATAAATATTTAATTATAATTTTATGAATAATTTAATAATTTAAAAGAAAATTTATTTTCATAAAATTTACTCATAAATTAATTTTTGATGTCTTATTATTATAATATAATTTTATGGCACCTTAATAAATTTTTCAAAGTGTTGGAAAAGGAGTTTTAATTTTAAAATCTGTATTTTCCAAGTAAATAATGTTTTTAATTAAAAATTAAATTTATCATATTTAGAAAATTATTTTCATAAAATGGATTTAATTTTTTAATTCTATACATAGAAAAAAATTTAGGGTGATTTTTTTGTATTTTTATAAAATATTTGAATTTTTGGTGAATAGTGAAATACAATAATTTACAGTATATGTAAATAAATGAATTTTTGAGTCATGATTGAGTCATGGATGATGTAAGTGACCATTTTTTCGAATTAACATGCACAAATTACTTTATTTAGTCTCAATAATCATAACTATTGCTTGTCTTGAGCAAAATAATAAAATATTGAATAAAATAATGAGAAAACACCCCCCTCTCCTCCACTATAAATACCACCTCTCACCACCTCTTCTCCTCACACCTATAAAGCCTTTATCCTTGTCTATATTCTACCCAATAATATTCCCAAACCTCTCCCCCACATATAGGATCTTTTTTTCTTAACAAAAAACCAAAACCAATCTCCTAAGGAGGTTCTCAAGAAGATGGAATCAAGAGGTAAAACCCTCTTCCGTTTTCTTTCAATTTCTTTTCAAGTTCCTTTATTTTATTTTCCTTCATCACCTCCCCTCATACAAATGGTGTGATAAATCTAGTAACATAAATATACTATAATTTTTTCATGATAATGTAATAATTCATCATCATCTCTCTTTTCTCACTCCTTTTATAATAAAAATGAAACAGTGTCTGGGATGTGTTAATTTATCGCATTCAAGGACAATAGGTTTTCAATTTCTATTACCATCTTCAAGTATGGTCATGAAACAATTTTTATGGTTGAACCAGATCATAATATATTTATTATATCTTATTTAATGTTTTTTAATCATTATAAACACATGATGTAAAATAATAAAACAAAATAAGTTCGTTGTGAGCAAAACCGCTCAAAATAATCCAAGCATTTATCATTAAAGTTTTATTTAATGATTCATCCTCACCAAAAGTAAGAAAATTAATTATATGATAAATTAAACTTATTTATTATCATTAATAACTTATAAATTATATTATGGACTTCAATTTCCATTTTACATTAACTTTCATACTCTTATATAAGTGATCTGATCATGAAAATTAAGAAAACAAGCTCTCACGAATGAAAAAATTGAACATTATAACTCATCAAAAGTGAATAAAAGAACTAAATAAAATTATAATAAATAAATTATATGTATAAAAATTTCTTAAATTTTTTATTAATGAATCTAATTTTATTATTCAGTACATTAAGATCAAGTGTGGAACTGTTTCGAAGATAAGGTAAGGGATTCTACCCGAACCTCCATTATTCCTTCGAGTTATTCTTTCTCTCTTATAACCCAAATAAAATTCTCTTTTACTTTTATGTAAATATTATAAATGTTTTTTAGATGTTCTAAATTCATGTTTCAAGATCCATTCATCTTTATTTTCTGGGATATACATGTTTTTAAATGGTTACCTTCTCAAATCTTTCTGAAAAGCAAACCTGATTCAAGGGATCTTCCCAAATTCATACCCATTTTCAAGTGCACTGAATAATATATTTTAATCCACCATTATTTTTATAAAATCAGTAATTTTTATTATTAAAAAATTCTTGTTTCACTTCTATTTTTATATAAAATATTATTCCCTTTTCTTCTTTAAATTCTCTTAGTATTTTCCTTAAAACTGCACTAAAATGTTTTATTTCTAAAGTTTCTTAAACAATATTTTAAATTTAGTTTGACATAACTTATCATAATATATGCCTATATTCCTTTATAAATATTCATGCATTATTTAATTCCTTTCTTTCATGGACACTTTTATGATACGCCCATTTATTATACTTTTGACATAATTATGACACCCAATTCTTTCCATGGGTAAATCTTATGTTTATGTTTGATTTCATATGTATTATTATTTATGTGGAAATAATATTCATGAACATGATATTATGGGTTCACTTAGATAGTTCTCCAATTAATTGGGTAAATTTTAGTCTCGTGAGATGTTATGTGTAACGGTCTTGGTGGTAGCCTTGACTCGTGCTCCTCTATGTGCAATGAGCTTTAACTCGTGTTCCTCTATGTGTGATGAGCCTCAACTCATGATAAAGTCATGTTTTATATTTCCAAAACATTACTATGATTCCATAATTATATGATCCCATGTTTTATATATTATTATTCTTTATGTTTGATCATGTTCCATGCCTTTTTATATCATTATTTTATGCCTTCTAACACATGTGCTAAGCTTCATCCTTATGTTTATTCCCTTACTAGGATTTTATATCATCCTTTTGTTCATGTTATCCCCAGGTTATACTATAAATATGTAAGGGATCAAAGGATTTTAGGATATCATAATGGATGTTAAATAATGAAATGTTTTATTAATTTCCATGTTTTCAGTTTTATGTACCTAGTCTTTTAAGACACTAGACTTTACGATCCCTGTCTTGTAATTTGATGTTTAATTATGATTAAAATCATGTAATGATATGTGTAAAATTCTAGGGTTTCTATACTATAGGCCCAAACTAGTGCCCTGAATGCCCAAATCAGATGAATAGTTCCTTCTGATATAGTACCTGATACAGTTACTTCTATAGTATTGCTACTATAACCCAAGAATTCACCTCCACCCAAATTTGATCCTAGGTATTTTAGATTCCAATAAGGATCCTCTTCCACTTTTTTTCCAACATATAATGTCAAATAAATTGAATTTATTTAAGAATATACATACCATAAAATCTTGGGGTGTTACATTATCCCTTCCTATAAATTTTATCCTCTCAATTTGATATTTAACTTCAAAAATAAAAGGTTGACACTTGAAAATTACTTCATGGGAAACCCACATTGGAAATAGGGTTAATAAAATATCCTCTTAATAATAGGGAAAGTGAAATGCAAAGGTAACTATAAGGGCTTTTCCAATACACCATACATAAACATACCATTAAGGATTCTGCCAAGACACCATACATAAACGAGAAATGTCTTGGCTAAGACCCAAAATAGTTTTTCTCATGAGACATACTGATGCATCTAGGGGGTATAGAGTTCCCCACCCATTACTTACTAAGTCCAATTTATTCCTTATATTAAAACAAAAACAATATAAACATTCATATTGAAAACTATCATACAAAATTTAAATACTTTAACCATAAACCATAAATGGTATCAAAATATCACATTTATGGTCAAAATGATCATAAACCCTTCAATAAAATATGGTTGATGGTATCATAATAGATCAACCTCAATCGAGAATAATATCCAACAAAGGATGTTGACATAGGTGAAAATAATCTAATAAAATCATTAAACATTTCTTGAGATAAATACCCTCTTTACTTTGAAATCAGTTATTTAAAAGGACGAACAATTTTAAAATAAAAAATTCTCATTAAAAACAATCTTGTAACCTTGTAAATTAATCTACAAGACATTAAGGTGTCATAATGGTGGAAAAATCATCTCATGCCATATAAGTTAAAAACATTCCTTCTATATTTTTATCAAAAAAATTCATAAAGTAACTCATTTGGAAAATGGAAAAAATATTTATTTCAAACCATTTTATAAAAATTATAACATGGGTAAAAAGAATTTAAACATTTGTATTATAATAGTAAAAATATTTTTGGAAAACATTATTAAGAAACATGGACATGGATGATAAATATTCCCCAACAGATACATATAAATAATCTCTAATAATAATGAGATTGTGTAATTAACCCTTACCTTTAACTTTTTAAGGAGGGAATAATGTAACACCCCAAGATTTAATGATACATTTCCTTTTTAAACAAATTTAATATCTTTCATTGCAGACAACACCAAGTTTGAACGTACCGTTATCTAGTATAAGATACTATTATAATCTAGCCTTTAAAATAGCAGGAATGAGAAATATTAACCACATTATGAAATTTATATATTTAATGTTTTTACATTCATCCAAAATATTTTAGAGGAATAAGATAATAATGAATCCAATTTTATGCATTAAAACGCTATATTTTTTTAAAGGCAGTTTTATCACCTTTTGATGACGTACTTTTTTTAAATATAGTTTTTGAAAAATTTATAAACTCTATTTGAAAATATAAACTTATTATTTGAAATAATAATATGAAAACTTAATTTGGTTCAATTTTTGGTATTTTTTTGATAAGTTTCATGTATTGATGAATAATGATAAAATATTGTAGTTTAATTGAAAATAGATTTTTCATCTAAATAATTTATAGTGTTAAATAATATTTTTAATTGTTTTTAAAGTGAAATTAGATTAATTTTTTATCATTTAATCTAATTTAGGTCATTGGAATAAATTTCTCATTGAATTTAGATATAATGACATTTCAATCTTTTGAATGTTTTCACTTTAAAACATGTTTTATCATTCCGTCAATGGGATTAATTTTAAATAAATTAATGCAACTTCTATATTTTTAATTTTTAAAAATGGATAACATATTTGGAATCAGTGGTTCTAAATTATGTAAATAGTTTTCTTTTATTTTTTGGAATTATTAATAGTAACTTTAGTGGTTTTTTTATTAACATGGTTAAAGGTAAATCAAGTAATTTAGGGTAAAAATAATATTATAAATATTAGAACATTATCCTAACACTTATCCAAATTTCATTGTATGAGTGGGTGTCGACCAAAATCATCCTTGGGCTGAGATTATAACCTTTTTAATACACTTGGATGAGAGTATGACCTTTATTATATTTTATTTAAAGAAAAGTTAATGATGTCATACTCACACTTATATATTTAAGGGGAGGCAAACTCTTGGAATTACTTAAAGTATTAAATTAATCTAAATTAATTTTAAGGTCCAAGTGGAAATAAATTCGTATATTTCAAATATATGAGAAGGATTTGTAAAAATTCTCTTATATAATAAAATTTGGGTGATTTTAGGTGATTTTTTACCCTTATCTCTTCGTTTTACCCCCCCCCCCCCCAATTAACCCTTTTGACAATTACCACAATATCTAAGTTTTTTACTCTTTAAGGGTCAAGAATGTTACCCAAAAAAGACAAGTGACCCATAAATGGACCATGGTTTATATTTTTAATCATATAAGATTTCATTTGAATAAAGATATGATTTTTATGAATTATAAATAATTTAATATGATATTTTTTATTATAAAATATCATTAATTCCTTTTTTTACTATTCATTTAATTAGAATTTAATGTTATCAAGATAAAAATTTAATTCAAATATAAAATTTTAAAACATCACTATTATGTTATATTTAGCTAAAAAATTCATGGAACAAAATAATTCACCCAAATTGTATTACTTTTAATATTTTTAAAATCATTTATTTTATTTTTCTATTAATGGAATAAATATTGTGTTGGTATTGCATAAGCCTTTAAGGAAATTATTAAATCAAAAAAATTAAAAAAAATATATGTGATAAAAGAATTAATTTATCCTTCAAATAAATATTTATAACAGGGTGTAACCTCTTTTTATCCTTATGAAAAAATATTAGAGATATTAAAGTTAATAGAGTGACATTTTTTATTTAACCCTTTCTTAAAATAATATAAGGTTCATGATCAAAGAAAAATGGCACCAAGTGGCCATATTTTTGAAACTTGTATGAGAATGTTCAATCTCCCCTCATCCAATAGGATAAAGGTATTTTTAGAGAAATTTTAAATCCTTATCCAAAAGTTTTAACCCTATTTTTCCTATTTTTACCCTTACCAAGGTGAAAAATATATACCAAGGTTACTATTCATAATACCCAAAAATAAAAATGGACCTGTTGGTTAGAGTGAGTATCTCAAGAGGGGGTGAATTGAGTACCCAATAAAAATTTCTACTAAAAAATGTTTAAATAAAATCCCCCAATTAACATAAATACGGGCTAGTTAACCAAAAATAGTTGGTCAATATAAGAATTAACCTTTTAAAATAATTCTAAAAGATTTATTAGGTCTAAATTAAAATAATATATAATATTACTCTAACAATTGAAATCAATTTACTCAATAAATAACTTATATAAACACTAATTAAGGTTAACTATCAAATTAGTGGTTTTTTGCAGTTTAAAACAAATTCATTTTGAAATATTAGAAAGTTAAGCAAAAGAAAAATAAAAACAGACAGTAGAAAATAAATACAATGGGTTTAGCCTCAAGTAGAGATTTAGTCCTCTCCACTTGGAAATCACCCACTGCCATGCAGTTTTATAAAAATTAAATTTGATCCACAACCTGGATTGGGTATACAACATTATGAAAACTTTCTAGGCCACATAGGACCTCTTCCATAGTAATCATGTAAGTAAAAAATATAAAAGGACACACTGGATCCTCTTCCATAGTAATCATGGGAAACAATAGTAAAAAGATATTTGAGAAGATATCTATGTATCTTCTAGTTTGAAGCAGGACACATTTCATGTGTAAAATATAGAGTATACACCCACCGCTCATAATGTAAATTAAATAGAAAAACAAAGCAAATAAATATAAGTAGAAATGATGTCCTACTATGTCTGAAAAGCTCTGAAGCTCATTACTCCTTGAGAGTGATCTAAAATTAATCTCGAGTTGAGTTTCTAAAATTTTTTTTAGAATAGAGTGTCATAAACTCCTTATGTTATGACTATAGGAAGTTTTACAGATGTTCAATGTGCTTCACTTCATCTAAAGTTGATCACTGGTAATAATTCTTTATGTGTATCACACTTAAGAGAACCTTATCTCTCTTCATGTTTATGTGTATTTTTTCACATCGAATTTATTCATGAGGGGGTCTACTTGATCTTTTTATCATCAGCAACAACAAAGAGAATCCACTGGATCTTATGCTCCTCATACTATATGTTCTGATATGAACTTTAATTCATCTCTGTATAACATTTAAGGAATAATCATTAAAATAATATTTTCTATTAAATTAAATAAACTAGTCATTTGATATTTTTAACTCAAAATAAATATAAAACATTAGCGGTTAGTCTTTTGAATGGTGACACAATCTGGAGATGTCTTGAACTGGCAGTGAGACACACTGGAAATGTCTTAATATGGAAGTGAGACACACTGGTGGTTTCTTGAATTTGTGGTGAGACATAATGGCGGTGACTCAGAGTCTAGCGGTGACTTGTCTCAGTGGTAGGTAAGATGGGAAGTGACTCAACTTGGCAGTAGATCAATTTACTACTTTTCCAAAAAACATTGTTGGTGGTGACTTCACTCTGACGATGAGATGATTTTTAGTGGTTATTCAAGTCAGTGGTGAGTGTTTTCAACACTTATCCATTTTTCATAGTGACGTTGAGATATTTTCTAGAGGTGACTCAACCTCAATGGAAAATCTTATTAATAGTGAGACTTGTTGGCGGTGACTCAACCTTAATGGTGAGTCATTTTCTAATGGTTAATCGTACTTAGGCAAATTTCTCCAATCTGTATCACATGATAAAATGATAAAAAAACATAAAAATAATTTTTTATCATAATATACATGATTTTTTATCATTAAAATAAGGGTGTCAACAACCTCAATAGAGGTGCCAACAATCTCCCCCTTTTATATGATCACAAATCATGAAATTTTATTAAATACAGTTCACTAAATTAAAATAGGAATAATAAAATAGTAAATTCATAGAAAAGGATAATATTAATAAGATAATTTTCATTAGAAACCAACTGAAGATTAGCCACAAAAAGTTACAAAAAAAATTTACAAAAAAATCAAAAACATCCCCATCAAAGACCAAAGTCTAAGATCAAAAATGCTTCTTAAGCTGGGTAGAAGGAAATGAAGGATATTTAACTTTTCCAAGATTGAGGTAGAGTCTATAGAAACCAAGGCCGGGGTTTTAGTAGGAACAGTTATAGGAACATATGTTAGAGAATAAGGCTCTCTGATGATGATTGGTATGAGGTACTGAACGACTTCTCTGAAAGATAAGGAAAAAGGCAAGAATATAGCTGGAAAAGGTGCATGAGGGTTTCTGTTCATGCCTGGTCAAAATTAATTTAGATCTGTAGTAGGAGGATTGAGATGAACTGTGACTGGAATGGATTCATGTGCCACAATAGTAGTTCCATGAAAATGAAAAAACAACTTCATGAGATTTATGAAATCCATTATTATAGAACCACCTCTCTCCATTTCATTGAATAAGTGTAAAGACCCGGAAATTTCAAGGAAAATTTTTTCTTAATTTTCTTTGGAATTTTACAAGAACACAGTTTCTGACGGAACCTGATTCTGAGGCCCGGTGTGCCCGGAATAAATTTCCGAAGTTTGGCTCGGGTACGTTCAGTGAACGAACGAGCGGAAATTTCTAACTTTTGATCCGGTGCTCGGAATTGAAATCCGAGGACACCGATGAACTCGCAGCGCCGATATTCGCTTAAGGAGACCTTTTCCGAGGTTGCGTTTTATGCGGAATGAAAGTTAGTTTTGGGAAAAATTAAAAGAAGTTAAATAAAATGTGGAAACACATTTTATTTTTAACTTGTTGGTTAACTTCTCCCAAAGGGAGTTAGGGGTGGGACCCACATCCACATAACCTCCCTTGAGAGGATTAAGTGTGGTGGGGCCCACACGAACCCTAACACTTCATATTCTCTTTTTTAAACTCCCTATAACTCCTCTTTAATTAACTTGACAACTTGGTTAATTAATTGAGTTGAGTTGTTTGAATTTCAAACCTTTGAAATTGAAGTTGATAATTGTGTAAATAAAATAAGCCTTAGCTTATTTTATTTTGGTTGGTCTCCTTAGCCTTCTTGAGAGGTTTTGAAGAATATCCATCTTCTTCAAACTTTGACGAAGAACACGAAGAACATTCGGACATCGACGAAGAAACGCCACGTTCTCGGGAACCGTCTTCCGCGACGCCATACCCGCGACACCGACGATGTCTCCTTCCGTGTCATCTCTTCCGCGACGGTTTCCCGCGACGAAATCGCCGTCAAAGAGCTTCGAATCCTCGCTTCACGACATCGGCGTCCTTTTTCCGCGACGCCGACCACTGCGACGCTCGTCTTCCGCGGGTCGTTGACGAACATCGTTCTTGAAACCGAGGTAGAGTTTTGTTGTTGTTTTATTTATTTAATCACGTTCTTGGTTCTAGCATGACGATCCTTGAGGTTAAATGATTAAGTGTTATCGTCTAACGACAGGGGGGGCGGACCGCACAAACACGGCCGAACCCCCCTCCTTGTACTTGAATATTTTCTTGCGGATGAACGAGATGGCGTGGTGCCGTCGCACCACGCGGGAATCACACGACAAATATTGCGCGGCACCGTCGCACCGCGCCGTGGAAAGATTATCATGAACGCGACGCTGTCGCGCCGCGTCGAAGGAAACTGAAGGCGCCGCGGCCGGAGCGGGGCCGCGGCAAAGGGGCGCGGTGCTGTCGCACCGCGCCGGACGACGAAGGCCGCGGCCGGTTCCGGGCCGCAGCGGGATGTGATGACCGGCGGCCAGCCGGGCCGCCGGTGTCGGATGACGGAAGAGGATCGGCCCTTGCCGGTCATGTTGAGAAGAAGCCGGCCGGGATGGTGGAAACCGGGGGAATTTAATTCCCCCGGGCGGTTAAATCGACCCCCCATAATGTGGGGGGGCCGGTTTCACAAAGGGGGGGCAGGCGGCCCCCCGTTTTTCCAGCAAGCTCGGCCTTCGGCCGAGCTGGCAGCGCGCCCAGCGCGCTGCCTTACACCGAACTGGCGCTCCTGGCCGGTTTGCCAGGCCAGGTCGTGCCGCGCCGCGCCGGGTCGACCCGGTTTGGGCCATCCGGGGGGTCTCGGGCTGGGACGGCCCGGGCCCGAAACCCCCGTTACCGAGCGGTTTGGATTCAAATGCCCATAACTTGGGCTACGGATCTCCAAACGACTCGTCGTCAGCAGCAACGCGATCCTTGGATTGAGGCAGTCGTTTCGGTATACTATACTCAAGGTGCACCTTCCTTTTCGGGAGCTTACGTGGTTAAAACTCCATAGTTAAGCATGCTCGGCCTAGAGTAGTGATCAGTATGGGTGACCTCCTGGGAAGTTTCCCAGGGTGGGTGTGAGACGGAAAGGCCAATAACTAACAGACCGGACGTCCGATTTACGCGCTGTTTGTTTCGTTGAATTCCTCTTGATGAGACGGATCTTTTGGCATACTCCGCCCGAGGTTTGGACGCAGGTGGAGTACGGTCGGGTTGGTTTTGCCTTAAAAACCAACCGGGCCCCTGGAACAAAAAAGCCAATAACTCTCAGACCGGGCGTCCGATTGACGCGCCGTCTGTTGCGTTGCGTTCCTGTTGACGATACGGAACTTTTGGCATCCTTCGCCTGAGTTTTGGATGCAGTTGGATAATGGCCGGGTTGGATCGCACCCGAAATCCAACTGGGACCTTGGAACGGAAGAGCTGATATCTTTCAGACTGGACGCCCGTTTGACTAACCGTCAGCGGCGTTGGTGATCACGATGAGAAACGGTCCCCATGAGTATACCCTATGAGAATTCGGGGTACAGTTGAGATACGGCCAGATTTGGTTCGCTCACGAAACCAATCGGGCCCCTGGGACGAAAAGGCTAGTAACTCACAGACCGGGCGTCCGATTGACGCGCCGTCTGTTGTGATGAGACCCCTATGACGAGGCGGTCCTTTGAGATACTTCTTAGTGGGACTTTGAGATACTTTGAGTATCGACTTGTAGCTCGTGGAGCGGACCCTCCCGGAGACGAGCGTACGGAGTACGGAGACCGTGTAGCCGGGAGAGACCTGAAGACTGCTTGTCCGATTCGATTCGGGGTGACTTACATAGCCCAGTGGGGAGCACTACTTTGTGAGGTGGCAGACCCACAGCGGAGGAGCACTACTATGTGAGGTGGCAGACCCGCGGTACTTGACAGGAGGAGTACCTCTGTAGGCTATGAGGGGGGAGCACTAATGTGTTTGAGTGGCAGACCCCGGCGGGAATCACTACTGTGTGAGGTGGCAGGCCCGCGGTACTCGACAGGAGGAGTACCTCAGCAGTCTTAGGTTAGTGATCAGTACCTCGGAGTCGTGACAGGACCACTATACACTCCAAAGACGGAGCTCTTCAGCAGTTACGGTTTCGATAATGAAAATCCTGGTTTGAGCTGAGACTTTTGACCTTTTGTTTACCTCATGATTGAGATGGGTCACTTGCTAACTTAGGTATATGTATGGGCATATACCTGGGTAGTGGTTATCCGTTGATTTCACAATCCTTGTGTTTCCTCATGATTGAGATGGGTTACTTGATAACTTAGGTATATGTATGGGCATATACCTAAGTAGAGGTTATCTGTTGAGATTTTCTTTGTGGTTATCCTTGTTGGTTTAGTGAGACCTTGAGGGTCTCGGGGTCCCTACTGAGTATCGTTATACTCACCCCTGCACGGGCTATGCCCGCACCTCATTGTGTTGGTTGCAGACGACGGGCAGTGCTGACGGAGGCCAAGTGTTTGAGGACTGGACGGTACCCGGAGGAGGACCTCACGACGAGACGGTACCCGTAGGAGGACATGACGACGAGGCGGTACTCGGAGGTAGACTACTGGGCGGAACATACTCGGAGCAGACGGAGGGACCCGAGGAGCAGAGGAGCTATCTGTACCCACCCTTCAGGTGGGATTTCCAGTGGACAGCTCGGCGTAGCGGCTTTACTTTTCAGTTGTTGTTTTCCCTTTCGAGTTGTACTTTACAGTTGGTCTTGTATTTCCGGCCCCTTTTTACTTTCCGCACTTAATGTTGTACTCAGTTTTTTACTTAGTGTTTACTTATTCCGCTTGTACTCTGTGTGATTGTTTACTTTACAAAGACAATGTCTTCCCTTTTTAACGGGATTTACGCCTTGGTGCTAGTCACCAGCCCCAGGCCTATGGAAGGTGGGCTTGGGGTAGTCACGGCACGGGCCCTGAGGACGGGTCGTGACAAATTGGTATCAGAGGAGTTCGGTTCTACCGTAGAACTTATAACTCTGATGTTTCTTTCTGTGAAGCAATAGTGTTAAGAGTACCGAGTGTTTGTTTCAGTTCAGGGAGTCCAGTGTTGGTGCGGGCGGCCGACGTATCCATACACCAGGACCCTGACAACTGATTTCCGACTTTGTGAACGAAAACACTGATTGCGTGTGTGTTTTCAAAGGTTTTCCCTTAAAACAGCTCAAACCAGGTCAGCTCACCAGGTATAAACGTTTGACCGTGTCACGATATTTCTTTCAGGATGCCTTTTCACGGACGACCAGCTAGAGCCCAGAGGGATGTGCGTGCTGACAGCCTGTCGAGCGACGAGGATTCGGTGCAGGGCCCTCTTGCAGTTGAGGCACCAGCGGAGGCACCAGCGGTTCTACCATACGTTGGGCCACCGATGCCACCAGCCCCAGCAGTAGGCGATGCACGATGCTTGAGCGCGCTGCACGAGTTCCAGCGCCAGAGGCCACCCAGGTTCCGGGGAGAGACGGACCCACAGGCAGATGAGGTTTGGCTGGAGGCTGTGGTGAGACTCTTCAGGCTAGTGGGGATGCCGGCAGACTTCATGGTGATATTTTCTGCTAGCCTCCTTCAGGCAGCAGCAGGAAGGTGGTGGAGCCACTTATTTCAGTTTTGCGACGGGATGGCCTTCGTATGGGAAGACTTCGGGACCTTCTTCAGGGTGGAGTTTGTTCCAGTAGCTCTACACCCCGAGCGTGTACAGGAGCTTATGCCTTTGCCGCGTGTTTTTCGATCAGTAGCTGAGTCATATGTGGGTAGTAGACAGATGATGCAGAGGTCCAGGAGGACCAGACTAGCAGTTGGATGATCTCGAGTTTTAAGACCGGTGGTGCGGGGCACTCGAGGTGGGGTCAGAGCCAGGCGTTCCAGAGACGGAAAATGTTACTCCTGCGGTGGAAAGGGTCACCTGGCATGTGACTGTCCGAATCCTCGTACGTTGATCAGCGGGTGTTGGAGGAGCCACCGAGACAGAAGCAGTGGCTGGTGCTTGAGCAACAGCCGAGCAGTGGACAAGGCAGTAGAGCTCCGGGAACAGGTGGACAGGAGAGGAACTAGTGGATACATCCATTGTACTTATAGTTCCATTTTGTTGTTGTATTCGTGTCTTGTACTATGAGCTGCAATAATAAAAAGACACTTATCTTTGAGATGTTTTCTTTCCTATCCTTTTGTTTGGTTGATACTGAGTGGTCCCAGTTAAACTGTTGACTTGACCCTCACTTTCGAGATTTCTACTGGAGGGGACCCAGTGACCTCACACTGATGCCGACAGTGTGACTCGACCCTTGGAGGCGAGAGTGACAGTTGGATCTCTTAGTAGTTACGTCGAGGCCTTACGACGTCATCCATGGCATGAATGCATCATTCATGTCAGGATTGACTATATTAGGCAACGAATGTGGTTCATCCAGGGGATGAGACCAGATTTCTCTTATCGAAAAAGAAGAAATCATAGCAGCTCTTGTGAGACTAAAGGAGGTGCAGTTCATCCAGGAGCGGATGAAGACTGCACAGTGCAGTAAGAAACAGGGAACCAGTGCCAGTCTTAGAGACTCAGGCGTGTTAAATGTTTCAAGAAGAGGAATCTTTAAATAGAGATGAGTCTGCGAAGCGGAAGACGTGGAGGCAGAGCTAGGAGAGCAGCATGAGGTGTTTTACATCTTAACATGCTACAACCACCCACCTTAGTTATCCCCGCCAAGCTTAGGGAGCAGGAGGGAGGTGGAAGAATGCGGCTGCATGCGGTCAAGGAGTGTGACCCAATGGCTCTAGAAATGATTCAAGGGACAGTCTGTGTCTACTACTAGCTGATGTAGTAATAGACGTCGATATGAATCATTCCTCGCTTTCACAAATCTTGTTCCAGACCTAGAGTTTCCGGTAAGCCGTGGACTTGACCCTCACATCTGGAGATACCTTGGGAGGAGACTCGATAATCACACTCATGCCGATGGTGTGGTCAGACCCTCCAGGCGAGAGTTTCAGTTGGAATCTCTTGGTGGCAGCGTCGAGGCCTTACGACGTTAGTTTGAGTATGGAATGGGCAATAACTGTTTATACTCAAATTGACGGTTTTAGGCAAAGGTCGGGATGGGTTTTCCTTGGTCGGTGGAAAAGGAAACCCCAGGCAGCGCAGGGTAACTCTTGCACAGGAGGGTGCGACCGATCACTCTTGAGTCGATCAACCTTACCCTCATGGCAGCAGCCTTTCGAGTTCCAGTTCTAACAGAAAATGGAGACCTATGGAGTTTGAGGATGACGATCACGTCCTTATACGGGTCTCACCTCGACGAGGTTTACAGAGATGTGGTCAAGGCGGAAAGTTATCTCCGGGGTTCAGCGGACCTTCTTAGGTCCCCAGCTGGGTAGGCGGGGTGGTTTACCACTTGACCCATTCACCGCAGTTGCACCAGGTGCACGAAGACTTCCACGTATCTCAACTGAGGAGATACGTGCTCGACCCTTCGCATATCATCAACCATGAGGAGCTGGACGATGGCGATGGGGTGTCTTTCAAGGAGGTTCCAGTGGGGATCGAGGATCGACAGGAGCAGATCCTATGAGGACGATCGATTCCTCGGGTGCACTTTCTTTGGCAGTACGGAACCTCCAGGTAAGCACATGGGAGTGGAAGGCTCAGATGCGTGCTATGTACCGCTTTTGTGACCCTAGTTTGTGTTGAAGCTTTACGGGGACAAAAAGCCCTGAGGTGGGAGTAATGTAAAGACCCGGAAATTTCAAGGAAAATTTTTTCTTAATTTTCTTTGGAATTTTACAAGAACATAGTTTCTGACGGCACCTGATTCTGAGGCCCGGTGTGCCCGGAATAAATTTCCGAATTTTGGCTCGGGTACGTTCAGTGAACGAACGAGCGGGAATTTCTAACTTTTGATCCGGTGCTCGGAATTGAAATCTGAGGACACCGATGAACTCGCAGCGCCGATATTCGCTTAAGGAGACCTTTTCCAAGGTTGCGTTTTATGCGGAATGAAAGTTAGTTTTGGGAAAAATTAAAAGAAGTTAAATAAAATGTGGAAACACATTTTATTTTTAACTTGTTGGTTAACTTCTCCCAAAGGGAGTTAGGGGTGGGACCCACATCTACATAACCTCCCTTGAGAGGATTAAGTGTGGTGGGGCCCACACGAACCCTAACACTTCATCTTCTCTTTTTTAAACTCCCTATAACTCCTCTTTAATTAACTTGACAACTTGGTTAATTAATTGAGTTGAGTTGTTTGAATTTCAAACCTTTGAAATTCAAGTTGATAATTGTGTAAATAAAATAATCCTTAGCTTATTTTATTTTGGTTGGTCTTCTTAGCCTTCTTGAGAGGTTTTGAAGAATATCCATCTTCTTCAAACTTTGACGAAGAACGCGAAGAACATTCGGACATCGACGAAGACACGCCACGTTCTCGGGAACCGTCTTCCGCGACGCCATACCCGCGACACCGACGACGTCTCCTTCTGTGTCATCTCTTCCGCGACGGTTTCCCGTGACAAAATCGCCGTCAAAGAGCTTCGAATCCTCGCTTCACGACATCGACGTCCTTTTTCCGCGACGCCGACCACCGCGACGCTCGTCTTTCGCGGGTCGTTGACGAACATCGTTCTTGAAACCGAGGTAGGGGTTTGTTGTTGTTTTATTTATTTAATCACGTTCTTGGTTCTAGCATGACGATCCTTGAGGTTAAATGATTAAGTGTTATCGTCTAACGAGAGGGGGGCCGGACCGCACAAACACGGCCGAACCCCCCTCCTTGTACTTGAATATTTTCTTGCGGATGAACGAGATGGCGTGGTGTCGTCGCACCACGCGGGAATCACACGACAAATATTGTGCGGCGCCGTCGCGCCGCGCCGTGGAAAGATTATCATGAACGCGACGACGTCACGCCGCGTCGAAGGAAACCGAAGGCGCCGCGGCTGGAGCGGGGCCGCGGCAAAGGGGCGCGGTGCCGTCACACCACGCCGGACGACGAAGGCCGCGGCCGGTTCCGGGCCGCGGCGGGACGTGATGACCGGCGGCCAGCCGGGCCGCCGATGTCGGATGACGGAAGAGGACCTGCCCTTGCCGGTCCTGTTGAGAAGAAGCCGGCCGGGATGGTGGAAACCGGGGGAATTTAATTCCCCCGGGCGGTTAAATTGGCCCCCCATAATGTGGGGGGCCGGTTTCACAAAGGGGGGGCAGGCGGCCCCCCCCCGTTTTTCCAACAAGCTCGGCCTTCGGCCGAGCTGGCAGCGCGCCCAGCGCGCTGCCTTGCACTGAACCGGCGCTCCTGGCCGGTTCGCCAGGCCAGGCCGGGCCGCGCCGCGCCGGGCCGGGTCGACCCTGTCCGAGGCGGGTCGACCCGGTTCGGGCCATCCAGGGGGTCTCGGGCCGGGACGGCCCGGGCCCGAAACCCCCGTTACCGAGCGGTTTGGATTCAAATGCCCATAACTTGGGCTACGGATCTCCAAACGACTCGCCGTCAGCGGCAACGCGATCCTTGGATCGAGGCGGTCGTTTCGGTATACTATACTCAAGGTGCACCTTCCTTTTCGGGAGCCTACGTGGTTAAAACTCCATAGTTAAGCGTGCTCGGCCTAGAGTAGTGATCAGGATGGGTGACCTCCTGGGAAGTTTCTCAGGGTGGTTGTGAGACGGAAAGGCCAATAACTAACAGACCGGACGTCCGATTTACGCGCCGTCTGTTTCGTTGAATTCCTCTTGATGAGACGGATCTTTTGGCATACTCCGCCCGAGGTTTGGATGCAGGTGGAGTACGGTCGGGTTGGTTTTTCCTTAAAAACCAACCGGGCCCCTGGAACAAAAAAGCCAATAACTATCAGACCGGGCGTCCGATTGACGCGCCGTCTGTTGCGTTGCGTTCTTGTTGACGATACGGAACTTTTGGCATCCTTCGCCCGAGTTTTGGATGCAGTTGGATAATGGTCGGGTTGGATCGCACCCGAAATCCAACTGGGACCTTGGAATGGAAGAGCTGATATCTTTCAGACTTGACGTCCGTTTGACGAACCGTCAGCGGTGTTGGTGATCACGATGAGAAACGGTCCCTATGAGTATACCCTATGAGAGTTCGAGGTACAGTTGAGATACGGCCAGATTTGGTTCGCTCACGAAACTAACCGGACCCCTGGGACGAAAAGTCTAGTAACTCACAGACCGGGCGTCCGATTGACGCGCCGTCTGTTGCGATGAGACCCCTATGACGAGGCGGTCCTTTGAGATACTTCTTTGTGGTACTTTGAGATACTTGGAGTATCGACTTGTAGCTCGTGGAGCGGACCCTCCCGGAGACGAGCGTACGGAGTATGGAGACCGTGTAGCCGGCAGAGACCTGAAGACTGCTTGTCCGATTCGATTCAGAGTGACTTACGTAGCCCAGTGGGGAGCACTACTTTGTGAGGTGGTAGACCCACAGCGGAGGAGCACTACTATGTGAGGTGGAAGACCCGCGGTACTTGACAGGAGGAGTACCTCTGTAGGCTATGAGGGGGGAGCACTACTGTGTTTGAGTGGCAGACCCCGGCGGGAAGCACTACTGTGTGAGGTGGCAGGCCCGCGGTACTCGACAGGAGGAGTACCTCAGCAGTCTTAGGTTAGTGAGCAGTACCTCGGAGTCGTGACAGGACCACTGTACACTCCAGAGACGGAGCTCTTTAGCAGTTACGGTTTCGATAATGAAAATCCTGGTTTGAGCTGAGACTTTTGACCTTTTGTTTACCTCATGATTGAGATGGGTCACTTGCTAACTTAGGTATATGTATGGGCATATACCTGGGTAGTGGTTATCCGTTGATTTTACAATCCTTGTGTTTCCTCATGATTGAGATGGGTTACTTGATAACTTAGGTATATGTATGGGCATATACCTAAGTAGAGGTTATCTGTTGAGATTTTCTTTGTGGTTATCCTTGTTGGTTTAGTGAGACCTTGAGGGTCTCAGGGTCCCTACTGAGTATCGTTATACTCACCCTTGCACGGGCTATGCCCGCACCTCGTTGTGTTGGTTGCAGACGACGGGCAGTGCTGACGGAGGCCGAGTGTTCGAGGACTGGACGGTACCCAGAGGAGGACCTCATGACGAGACGGTACCCGGAGGAGGACGTGACAACGAGGCAGTACTCAGAGGTAGACCACTGGGCGGAACATACTCGGAGCAGACGGCGGGACCCGAGGAGCAGAGGAGCTATCTGTACCCACCCTTCAGGTGGGATTTCCAGTGGACAGCTCGGCGTAGCGGCTTTACTTTTCAGTTGTTGTTTTCCCTTTCGAGTTGTACTTTACAGTTGGTCTTGTATTTCCGGCCCCTTTTTACTTTCCGCACTTAATGTTGTACTCAGTTTTTTACTTAGTGTTTACTTCTTCCGCTTGTACTCTGTGTGATTGTTTACTTTACAAAGACAATGCCTTCCCTTTTTAACGGGATTTACGCCTTAGTGCTAGTTGCCAGCCCCAGGCCTATGGAAGACGGGCTTGGGGTAGTCATGGCACGGGCCCCGAGGACGGGTTGTGACAATAAATCTTTATTCTCTTCCATAAACCTCTGAAGCAGAAGATTCGGAACATTCAAATTCTCTACTATGTACTTGTAATGAGTGTTCAACTCATCATTAGAGTAAATCCATAAGAGATAATACTTTAGTGATTTGGTTATAGTCTCTTTTTCATCTCTT
The DNA here is from genome assembly GCA_963277665.1 of Viscum album. Lineage (NCBI taxonomy): Eukaryota > Viridiplantae > Streptophyta > Magnoliopsida > Santalales > Viscaceae > Viscum > Viscum album. The sequence continues at coordinate 1,835,363,561 of OY728151.1, forward strand.
ATATCTTTCATGTATTGCAGTGCAAGCGATCTCGGGAGCTTCCTGCTCTCAGGAGCGCCCTAGGGTTTTGGGGTTTATGGGATCGGTGCAGACGGTGGGATAGGTGCGGATGGTGGTTCTCTTGCGGTTCTCTGGCGGCGAGCCTGGGGCTGGCGTGCATTAACGGTGGGCAGATTCTTCGGGTGACGGTGATGCTTTGGTCGGAGGGATATGATGATGCTCGGGTCAGAGGTCATCTGCGATTTGTGAGGCTTATCGGATTTGACCACGGTTCACTTTATGTAGAGGCGGCATTCTGTTCTTGTGTACGCACTGGTCTATCTCATCTCGGCGGTGAGGCATTCCCCCAACCTCCGACATCGAGTTGTCCTAGCCCGATCTCACTGCTTCGCGTCATTGGAGGCTCTCTTCTACCAAGGTTCTTTTAGATCTACTCCCGTGGCTTGGGTTCTTCTGCTCCTCGCCTCAACTTTTGGATATCAGTGGCGAAGGGTTTTTGTGAAAGAGGCTCGGACGTTCAGAGGTGGTTATTCTTCTATTTTCCTTCACGCTACAGATGCAGGTCACCGTGACTGGTTGATTTGGTGGCTCAGACATTCATCAGTGGTGGCGGGTTCATGTGACAGCGGCGCAGGTCACCATGACTGGTTGATTCGGTGGCTCAGAAATTCAGCAGCAGCGGCGGGTTCTTGTGACAGAGGATCGGACATTCAAACTCAATATGTGAACTGGAACGACTTTCCCTTTCATTTCTTCTTCTTTGGGTCTCAGTCCCGTGTTCGTGCTAGGGTTTCAATCCTGTTTTCTTCATCCTCATTCCATGGTGGTCAAGGGGTAGCAATTCTGTTTCTACTAAGGAGTTTCGATGGATGTGTGGTCTATGGTTTGTTCGTTAAGGTTCATTGATGTTTTTTTATGGTGAGTCTGGTGTTTGGTGCTTCCTTGGTCATGGCTTGCTACGGGAAGTCTTGCCAGCTTGTACTCCTCTCTGGCCTCTAGATCCACTTCCAGGTTGGTTAGGTACGATGGATTCCAAGCTGCTTTGGGTTGTGTTGTGCATTGTGGTGGGGGTTCCAGGTGGCCCGTCTTGGGTTCAGGCGTTGTCGGGGTTTTAGTTTGGATGGGTGCTTTTGGCGAAGATCTTGGATCATTGTGAATACTCCTTCTCCTACTCTACTCTATCTTTGGGTATCACCTGTCCTCTCCAGGTCGGTTTGGCGAGGTGGGTGTCACGACAAGATTTGGGAGGTGCTGTTTGAGTGGTTATTAGTGTTCCAGGAGGAAATATCTTCATTCGGTTGATTCTTTTTTTTTTGGTTGTGGTTTGGTGATGGGGGACATTGACTTGATGATGTTGATGTGATTCGACGTTCTAGTGTGGTATTGATCGGGAACAATGGTTGTGGTGGTGGTGGACCAGAGTTTACGATAGGAGGGAGGCTCTCCGAGATAGTAGCGAGTGCAGGCGATTGTGGTCGGAGAAGAGTCCAGCGGTGATGAGTCGATGAGGTTGATGTCTAAGTGACATGACAACACAACGGTGCTGAGATGATTGGACGGCGTGGTGATGATGGCGGTGAGGTGTCTCCTCGATGGTTGGTTTTTCGGGTTGCTCGCTTGCCCGGGCTTTTGGTTTTTCCAATGTTTGAAATTTGAATGTGGCTTTTGGGATGTGGTTTGCTTTGTAATAGTTTATGTGGGTGATGTTTTTACTATATTCGGTCTTTCTGAGGTTTCCACTTAGCCATAAAGTTGTATTTTGAAAATGATAAAAAAAGGTATTTGGTGGTATGTCTTTCATGTATTCATTGATCATCATGTGGTAATTATCATTGTTATTCTCAAACTTCCTCAAAGTTTCCTCAAGTATGGAAGGTGCAACACCTAGAGGACAACTTGAAAGACCACTGAGTTCTTCTTTCACAACAGATCTGATCAAATATATATCAAGAGGGGGAGGTGGAGAATTAGAGTTGGAAGCAACTAAAGTAAGATTCTATACTTTCTCAAGTAAGGCATCTATAGGGGTAGTAAAAATAGACTTCATCCCTTCAAGAATATAATTCAAAGACTCCAACTCACTGGAAAGTCTTCTATTCTTAATCTCCACTTCCTGAATGTGGTGAATTATCTTTGGTTGAATATGATGTAGCACTAGTTCGAAAAAGTATCTTGCATCTTGTTCACTTAACATAGTGACCAAAGCAGTTTGGTTTCTCAACTTCACATCAAACTCTAATAAAAAAATTTCATAGAAAGAATTTACCTCACCCTTGGTGACAACATATACTGGAGTTATATAAGTAGTAGTAGTAAACAAATGTGTATCAGGCATACCATAAGATTCTTCAGGATCCATTATAGTTCAAAATAAAGATCCACTATACTTTGGTGGACTTTTATCCTCATCCGAGTTAGAGTAGTCCAGACCAAGTCTGACATACCCTAGAAATTTTTAAAACTCATTAGAAACTAGGTCAAACCTATTAAAATAAAACTTAGCATATGTATTAATAAGAACATATTCAAAAATTGTAGGAATATCCATAGTAGGTATAATATAGGAAAGAACAAATATCTACATATCAGACCTCTGCTCAATATAAGTAGGTTAATCTTCCAAGTTCTCTACAACTAAAGGCTCAACGGTAGCAGGCACATCACTCAATTGTACATCAATAGACTGTTTATCAAGAGTAGGGTTAACTACTAAATTCTCAGTAACTAATTTCTCAATAATAGAAACAACTCTCATTTTCTCATCCATGGAATATTAAATTACAAATAAATTTGAAACTGTATCAACATTAGTAATAGGTACATTATCACCACCAAAAATAGTAGCATCCACTTGATGACTTTCCAAAATTTGGGATTTATCCCCCTCAACTGAAGTTTCTTTTTCCACTCTTACTGATTTTTCCACAAGACTTGTACTTTCCTCGGATTTGAAACCAGATGCATGTGGAGAAGCATTAAGTTCTTGAGGCATCTCAACCTCCTCAGCACCAACTTGGACACTTAGTTCTTTAAGACCATTAGAATCACCATCGTGGTTGTCCTTCTCTTCATCTCCATTTTTATCTTCATTGTTATTTCCATCACCGTCAGAATTCTCATCTTCTCCATTTTCTCCTCCTTCTTATTCTTATTCATTTTTTTCATCAGCATCATAACCATTTTCATCATTAGATTTAGAACTACTCTTGCAATGTTATTCTCCTAAAACTTGTGTTTCCTCTTCATCACTACCTTCCTTTAATAGATTCTCTCTTTCAGGGAGAATATTAGGCAGACTAGGTGCTCCATAGATAATAGGATGGGATTCTTGTAACAAATTAGAGTCACTTCCTTCATCCACTAAAAATACCTCCTCTTTATTTGTAGGGGAAGAAACTTCTTCTTTATCATCATAATATGAATATTTAACTACTTTTTTTAGTTCTAAACCAGGATCAACAAGATCTTTTGGTCTTGAAGGATAGTCTACAGGATTGAAATAAACATATAACTTTTCATCATTAACCATGCATTTCTTTTTTCATGGATTTAAACTTACTCTCATCCTTATGCATATTATCCTTGTGATGAAAAAAAACACCAAAATATACTATAGATTCTTCATCTTTCCCAACCAAACCTTTGGCTTCTAACATCACTGAAATAAACTTAGGATATATCAAAGAATTTAATCTAGAGGTATGCTTACTCATCTCTAGCATATAAAGCATCAAGTATCTGCACAAATTGATCTTTACCATTATTTTCATAAGGATCATGAGGTAAACATATTGGTATCTAAAAGTAGAAAAATATCCTTTTCTAAGACACAGCATATGATGAATGAACTTAAAAAGCATCATGCACTCTCCATCAAGCTCTGATACATCATCCTTTTAACTATTCCATATACAACCAACTCATCAAGGGATTCTTTAAAAATGAAATCTTTACTAGATTTTGGAATCATTCCTTGGTAGTCATTTTCAATACCCTCATGAGGTACTTCTAAAAATTCTACCCACTACCATGAAGAAAACACAACCTTGAAGCCATATATTCTTATTCTCACCCAATATTCATTATCCCCTAATATATAATCCACAAACTGGTAAAACTCGTATACCAACCTAGGATAGAAAGGTCTCTGGTTTTAAGAGAACCAATCCACCCATACTTATTTCTTTATAACTTGAAACACTAAATACTTACTTGAAATAAGACACTCTTCTTGAAATTATTTATTTGGAATTACTAATCAATTCAAAATCTTGGGATTTAGAGGCTCTAAAGTAGTATATGAATGGAATGAATCACCCTTCTATTTCTTAGTAAGACACGACTCATCCAGAGAAGACTCTAAAGGTCACTTCACTCTAGCCACGGAGATCAGATCGATTGGTTCAGGAGATGGTGAAGGAAGGTTGATAGTCAGGAGGTAAAGGGTCACAATAGGTTTAGCGTGAGAGAAGTGAATGTCGAAATTAGATAGGTTCGGATTTATATCATTTAGGTATTTCAAAATTTGAAAATTGAAAATTTGGATAAAAATTGAAAATCAAAAATCAGAATCTAATTTGAATTGGGTAAAAAATAATAATGAAAATTAGTAACAGAGATATAAAAATATTCAAGTGAAAAAAAAACAAAGGTTTGAAGTTTAATAGTAATACAACCAATGATGAGGCATCCAACGATGAGAAGTGTCGATGGTGAGAAGTGTCAATGGTGAGAATTATTAATGGTGATAAGTTCACAATAGTGAGATATTCACAATAGTGAGACATTCACAATGGTAATACATTCACAATGGTGAGACTTTCATAATGGTGAGATATTCACAATGGTGATAAATCACAACGGTGATACATCCACAATGTTGAGTCCTAGAAAATTAAACTTAACCAAAATTAGTCATACCTAACTCATGCTTGATGTAATTCATTCTCTCATAATTCAAAGTCTTAATAAAGATATCAGCAAGCTATTGTTCTATACTAATGTATTCAATATTTATATCACCTTTTTTATAATGATCTCTCAAAAAGTGATGTCTTACAAAAATATTTTTTGTTCTAGAATTTGATACAGGGTTTTTTGAAATATTTATAGCACTTGTATTGTCACAATTTATAGGGACATATTAGAATTGATATCCATAGTCTAGTAATGTGTGTTTCATCAACAAAATGTGTACACGTCAGCTACCTGTAGCTATGTATTCAGCTTCAGCAGTAGATAGTGCAACATAATTTTGTTTCTTACTGCACTAAGAAACTAGATACTTTCCTAAAATGTGACATGTTCTAAAGGGGTTTTTTCTATCTAACTTACATTCACTAAAATCAGTATCAGAATAACTAACCAAGTCAAATGCTAGTCCTCTTGGATAAAAAATTCCTAAATTGGTAGTATATTTGAGGTAATTGAAAATTATTTTTATAGAAACCAATTGTGACACTTTTATTTTCTTGAAAATGAGCACACATTCACACACTAAACATAATATGAGGTCATATAGTAGATAAGTAGAGAAGACTTCCAATCATACCTCTATAATTGGTTTGATCCATTGGTTTCCTAGCTTCATCAAGATCCAACTTACAGGTAGTACTAATAGGAGTATCACTATTATTAGTGTTATCTATGTTAAAGCATTTTAAAATATCTTTAGTATATTTAATTTGTTTTAAAATAATTTCTTCTTTATTTTGAAAAATATGAAAATAGAGAAAGAACTTTAGTTCACCCATCAAAATAATTTTAAATTCATTTTTCATTATTTTTGAAAACTCAGTACATAAATAATTTCTTAAAGATCCAAAAATAATATAATCTACATAAATTTGTACAACTAAAACATCTTTTTAATTTCATTTTATAAAAAGGGTAGGATTATCTATGTATTTTGAAAACCCTTTTTAAATAAGAAAGGAGATGATCCTATCATACCAAGATCTAGGAACTTGTTTCAAATTATATAAATATTTTTTTAATTTAAAAACATGATTTGTAAAATATGTATTTTAAAACCCAGGGGATTTTTCAATAAAAACATCCTCAATTATATACCCATTTAATAATTCACTCTTAGCAAACATTTTATAAAGTTTTAAATCTAGATGTACTACATAGGCTAGCAGTATTCTAATGGATTAAAGTCTGGATACTAGTGAAAAGGTATCTTTATAGTCTATTCCTTCTTCTTGACTATATCCTTGTGCAACTAGGCTGGACTTGTTCCTTACTATTATTCCCGATTCATCTACCTTGTTTCTAAACACCCATTTAGTGCCTATAGATAAGGTGTCTTTGGGTCTATCCACAAGTTCCCATAATTTATTTATTTCAAATTAATTTAATTCTTCTTGCATATCCATTTCCTATAATTCATAATTAATATCATCATTGATTTTCTTTGGTTAATTCTTAGACAAGAATGCTTTATGCTCGACCTCATTTCTTAGAAAATCTCTAGTCTGTGTACCTCTAACTAGGTATACAATTACAGCATCTAAAGGATTGTACCTAAGGGTCTTAATATCTCTAGAAAAATATGGGATGTTCACCTCAGGATTCTCTATAGGTTTGGTTACATGTTCTAGAAGTTCATCAGAACTGGATTATTTTTCTAATCTCTTCATAGTAGAATCATTAGGTTTGGAATTTAAGTTTAGAGAAGATAAATCATCCTCAAGGTTTTCTAAAGAGGTATTAGGCTCATGTGGATCTATCTCATCAAATTTGACATGGATAGATTCTTCCAAAATCTTGGTCCTTTTATTAAAAACTCTATAAGATTTACTGGAGGTTGAGTAACCTAAGAAAATTCCTTCATCACTTTTGGAGGAAAATTTTTCCATATTATTATTAGTGTTAAGAATAAAGAATTTGCAACCAAAAACTCTAAAGTAATTAACCTTAGGATTTTTCCTATTCCAAATATCATAAGGGGTCTTATTCAATATAGGTATAACTAAAACTATGTTGATTATATAGTAGGATATGTTAACAGCCTCCTCCCAAAAGTAGATTGGTAATTTATATTCATTTAGTATAGTCTAGGATATATTTTCAAGTGTTCTATTCCTTTTTTCTACAACTCCATTCTTCTAAGGGTTCCTAGGAGAAGATAAGTTATGAATATATCCATTTATGTTAACATCCTCCTCCCAAAAGTAGATTGGTAATTTATATTCATTTAGTATAGTCTAGGATATCTTTTCAAGTGTTCTATTCCTTTTTTCTACAACTCCATTCTTCTAAGGGTTCCTATGAGAAGATAATTTATGAATATATCCATTTATGAAAAAAAGGATTCAAAGTCATGATTTTCAAACTCACATCCATGGTCACTTCTTAAGGTATTAATTTTAAGTCCACTTAAGTTTTCTATAGATCTAACATACTTGGTAAATTAAAAATAGGATTCACTCTTTTGAGCTAGAAAGAAAACCCATGTATACCTAGAAAATTCATCTACTAGTACATAAACATAGTTCCTCCCATTTAGATTAAAATATATATATGGTCCAAATAAATCTATACGAACCAACTCAATAGGTTGAGAAGTTGAAACTTATTTCTTTTATTTAAAATAAATCTTGTGTTTTTTCCATTTTTGAAAGGGGTTGCAAACTTTGTCATTTGGGAACTCTAGTTTGGGTAGATCTCTGACTAATCCCTTTCTAGTAAGCTTCTTAAGTGAGTGAATATTATAGTAGTCAAGTCTCCTATGAAAAATCTAAGATTATTTATGAAATTCACTCAAGTGGGAAACATTTTGAGAAATTAAAGAATTAAGATCAATGGTATAAACATTCTCATTCCTTAAAGTAGTAAAAACTAAAGCATCTTTAGAATCAAAAACATTACATGAATTGTTTTCAAATTTAACATGAAAATCATCATCACATAATTGTGATTTTCTAAGAAAATTATACTTCAAACCATTAAAAACAATAATTTAGAAATTAAAATAGAATAAGTGTTACCAATTTGTCCAAGGCCAATGATTTTCCCTTTATCATTGTCTCCAAAGGTGACATAACCAAAATCAAACTTTATTAGGATCTTGAAAATTGATTAGTCTCCTATCATATTCTTTTAACATCCATTTTCCAAGTACCATATACTTTTATAGGAGGTATTCAAGAATCTTTCCTTTAAAAAAAATTATACAAGGAATGATTTTTGTACCCATATTTTCTTGGGTCTAGATATGTTAGTAATCAGGGGTTTAGGAACCCACATTTGTTTAGTAGTTCTCTTATAAACAGACTATAATATTTTTGCAATAAAAACTTTGTTTGGTCCTTTAGAATAATAACTGATAGTATATATTTCATATTTATATTTAGGTACAAATGTGCTCTTAACTATTCTTCTTTGTCCAAGTTGGTATCCTGGACCTATAACATATTTTGGATCAACTATCTTACCTAAAATTTGTGTAAGTGTTTCTCTTCCATTTTTAAACATTTATAAATCCTTTTTATATTTTTCATTAGATAATTTAATTCCAGTATTCTCCTTCAACAACTAATAATTCTTTTCTTTTTCAAAAGCAAGACCAGTTTTAGTATTGCAGATAAATCATGTTGTTTTTTTATAACATTATATTTGTATTTTAGTTCTTTGAAAGTGTCTTCAAGCATTTTATAGTATTAAAACATTTATTCTTAACACATTTTATCTTCATTTTTTTCACTTTCAAAATGATCAGAAATAAATATAGATGATATAGTAGGTACCTCATAGACAATAGTCATGAAGCACATGTTGGCTCTATCAAACTTTTCTTTAGAAGTAGAATCTGAGTCACTAGAGTTATCTTCAGAGCCACTCCAAGTTTCTTTCATAGATTTCTGGAATTTTATCTCTTTTTCCTCATATTTATTTCTATATTTAAATTTTGGATAAACTTCTTTTACATGTCCTTTATGCTTTCATTCATAGCAAGTTATCTCATTTTTATTATCATCCCTTTTCCAATATTTCTTCCAGGTTCCTCTATTGTCATATTTTCCCTTATAACTGGGATTTCTGAAAAGAATTCTTCTTCCAATAAAACTTCTTAAATATTCTGGCCAAATGTTCTATTTCCTCATCACTATCAGGTCGTGACTCACTATCACTAGAACTTTCAGTGTGTATCTTTTCCTTTTTTTTATGTAGTAGACTTGAAATCTACTAAATTTCTTTTTGGTTCATCATCCTCTTATCTATTGACTTTTAGTTCTTCTTCATACATCATTAACTTACCAATTAATTCCTTAACTGGAAGTTTTCTAATATCACAGGACTCTTTGATTGAAACTAATGTCTCTATCTATCTTTTAGGAATCCATCTAAGTAGTCTCATAATCTGATCCTCATTATATACTATATTTCCTAGGGAGATCATGGTATTCAGGATTTCTTTGAACCTAAGATACATGATAGAAATAAATTCATCAGGCTTCATCTTAAAAGTTTCATATTTAATATTATATGTATTCAATCTCATCTTCTTAACATTTGTGGTTCCTTCATCCAAAATAGATAAAGTATCCCATATTTCATAGGCAGTTTTACAAGTATAAATTCTATTAAACTATTCATATCCTAGAGCATAATACAGAGTATTCATAGCTTTTCAATTATTATTATAAGAAGTTTTGGTAGCATCAAACCAGTCATTTCTAGGAACCTTAGGTAACTCGTAATTATCCTAAATAGTAGACCAGATTTAAAATACCATACTTTCTATATGAATTTTCATCTTGATCTTACACTGAGTATAATTATTACCATTGAAAAGAGGAGGTTTGTTTGTAAAATAACTTTTCAATCTATTATCTATTTAACGAATTAAACTTAGAACTAACAGAAATTTAAGATCCTTAAAGAACAACTAAAATCATAGTTTAAATTTTTTGAAAACTTTGATACCAAATATCATACCTTTGATATAAAATGTTGGTCTAAGTGAGTATCTCAAGAGGGGTGTGAATTGAGTACCCAATAAAAAATTATGTTAAAATTTTTTTTAAATAAATTCCCCCCAATTAATTTAAATATGGTCTAGTTAACCAAAAAATGATTGATATAAGACTTTACCTTTTAAAATAATTCTCAAAGATTGATTAGGTCTTAGTTAAAAAAATATAATATTAATCTATCCATTGAAATCAATTTACTCAATAAAAAACTTGCGTAAACACTAATTAAGGTTAACTATAAAAGTAGTGGTTTTTTATTTTAGTTTAAAATAGATTCAGTTTTAAAGCATATAAATTTAAGTAAAATAAAAACAAAAACACACAGTGGAAAATGAATACGAGAGTTTCAATCTCAATTAGAGACTTATTCCTCTCCACTTGGAAATCACCCACTTCTAATCAGTTTATATAAAAATAAAATTTTATCTATAGCCTGGATCAGGTATGCAACATTATGAAATTGTACATGACACACAGGACCTCTTTCTAGTAATCATGGGAGTACAAAATATAACTGGACACACAGGTACCTCATCCACAGTAATCATGGAAAACAAGAGTAAAAGGATTTTTGAGAATATATCTATGTATCTTCCAGTTTGAAGCAAGAAACAGTGTGTGTGTAAAATACAGATCATACACACGCTGCTCTTAATGTAAAGTAAATAGACAAACATATCAATTAAAGATAAGTATAAATGATGTGTTACTCAATCTCATAAGATCTGAAGCTCATGACTCCTTATGTGAAATATGAAATGAAGCTCAAGTTGAGTTTCTGAAATTCGTTGTAGACTAGAGTGTCATAAAATCATTCTATTATAACTATAGGAAGTTTTCCAGATGTTCAATGATATTCACCTAATCTATAGTTGATCATTGGTAATAATTATTTATCTAAGGTACGCTTCATAGAAACTTATCTCTCTTCATGTGTACGTGTATATTTTTTCTTTTTCACATCACATATCTTCATGAGGGGGTCTTCTTGATCTTTTTATCTGAAGTATCAAAAAATAGAACCCACCAAATATTCTTCTCCTTATACTGCATGTTCTAACATGAAATTTAATGCATCTTTGTATAACATTTAAGGAAGAATCATTAAAATAATCATTGGTATTAAATTCAATAAACTATCCTTTAGAGATTTTTAAATCAAAATAAATATAAAATAGTAGAATTAATTCTTTATAATTAGAACACAATTTTGTGGTGTCTTGAATTGGTGGTGTCTTGAATTTTCAGTGAGACAAATTGGAAATGTCTTGATCTAGTGGTGAGACACATTAGTGGTTTCTTGAACTGGTGGTGAGACACACTAACGGTGACTCAGAGTCTGGTAGTGACTTGTCTCAGTGGTATATCAGATAGCCGGTGACTGAACTTAGCAGTAGATCAATTTAGTACTTTTCCTAAAATCATTACTAGAATTTAATTCACTTTGATGGTAAGATATTTTATAGTGGTGACTCAAGGTAACAGTGAGTGTTCCCAACAATTACACATTTTTCATAGCGATGGTGAGATATTTTCTAGAGGTGACTCAACCTCAATGGTGAGTATTCTTGGTGGTGAGACTTGATAACAGTGACTCAACCTTAATAGTGAGTCATTGTCTGATGGAGACTCATACTTTGTAAAATCTCACCAATCTATCTCACATGATAGAATGCTAACAGAAAACATAAAACTCGGTAGTTTTCATAATAAACATGATTTTGTGATCATTAAAACAAGGTTTCAACAACCTCAATAGAGGTGCCAACATGAACTACTTGTTAAATTTGAAAATCCTTATTATGAATACGCGATCTATTTTTCAAGATTCAATTCCTATATGTGGCATAAATTATTTTTACAATAAGTACCCAATAAAAACATTTTTAGAAATACGCATATTTGAAAATAAAAATGGATTTATAATTATTTCATGCCTACTAAAAACATTTAGATGAATTTTAAAACATTTGATTGAATATTTTAATTTTTAATTTAATTAAAAATAATTCATTAATAGATATTAATATAATTTATTTAAATAAAAACACATAGTGCACATAAAAACTATTTTTCAGAAAAACATCTCTATTTACCTTTAAATGCTTTTATTTTCATTTCTAAACATTTGATAACCAATGAATTTATTTTATACATATATAAACAATATTTTTTCCTAATTTATTCGTCTTTATTCATACCCACTAATTTAATGTATAGGAAATAATTATCACATTATATAATAATAGTTTAAAAGTATAACACATTTCGTTTAAACTTAGTGTTGCATGTAAATAAAGCTATAAAATAAATAAAATTTATTCGTAGATAAATATACCATAAAATCAAGGATTGTTACATTTTACTACCTTATGATAATTTTTTACTTGAAATTCCATCACTCAAATAAAAATAATTGAGGATACTTCTACCTCATCCCATCCATAGGTTCTCATATAGCTTCCTCTAATTTATTATTTCTCTATAAAATTTTGACCAGGTGAGTAACCTTGTTTTATATCACTTTATCTCTACAATATTGAATCTCCATCAATTATTCCTCATAAGAGAAATATTTCTCTAACTATATAACCTCTGAGTTCAGTATATGTAAAGGATCATGTGTGTACTTCCTCATGAGAGATACATTGAAGACATCATGAAATTAAGAGAGATTCAGTGGATGATACAAATGATAAGTTATCATCCCGATGTGATCATGAATCTAAAAGGGACTAATATATCTAGGGCTCGTATTTCTTTTATTTCCAAATCTCAAATCCTATTTCTTAGGAGATATTTATAGGAATAACTTATCACTAACTTCAAACTCTAAATCTTACTGAAAGTTGTTAGCATAACTTTTCTACAGACTTTGAGTTGTCCTTATATGTTATTTAATGGCTTTAATTTTCTATTACATCACCTCAGCTACCTCAAGTCACAATAGATTTCTTTCTCCAAATTCATCACAACACATTGGAGTTTTGCACTTCCTACCATAGAGGGCTTCATATGGAGCCATATGAATGCTTGAGTGAAATCTATTGTTCTAATAAAATTTTACTATAGAAAGGTGTTGATCCCAACTAACATTAAAATCCATAGAACATTCTCTCAACATATCTTCTATGGTTTTAATGATCCTTTTAGATTAACCATATGTATAAGGATGATATGCATTATTGAACCTCTATTTTGTATCCAAATTCTATTGAATACTTATCCAGAACATTAAGGTAAACCTCAAATCCTGATCAGATACAATTGAGAGTGGTACTCTATGAAATCTCACCAATTATTTAATGTATAACCCAGAAAGATAATCAGTAGAGAACTCTTATCTGATGGTAATGAAATGTTCTCATTTCATAAGGTGATCAACTGCAATTGCAATGGAATTGTTCCCTTTAAATATTTTGAAGAGTCTGATGATGAAATCCATAGTAATGTTTTCTCATTTCTATTCGGGTATAGGTAATGATTTTAACATCGCCTTAGACTTCTATATCTCAACCTTAACTTTCTGACATACCAAACATCAATATATATACTCTACAATATCATTTTTCATGTTATCCTACTATAAATACTCTTTCAAATATCTATACATCTTTATAATTACATGGTGAATAAATAATGATGAACTATAAGCTTCATCCAATATCTTTTTCTTAAAATCTGGTGTTGATGGGATACATACTCAATTCAAGAACCTTTTCATTTCACCACAATCATGGTTAAATTTAGGAACATTTCTCACCTTCTTTTTTAGTTATACATCCTCCTTCTACACCTATTTAATCCTCACATGGATAGATATTTCAATATTCATATGAGAAATATTGGATATGTCCTCTTTCCTCATGATTTCAAGTTCCATCTTCTATAAATACATAAGTATTGGATCTATTTCAATCCTCATCATAGCCAAACTAGCATGGTTGTTCCAAATCAGAGCATCATCCACCTTATTCTCCTTCCCAAGGTGGTAATGTATTAAGCAGTCATAATATTTAATTAGATCTAACCATCTTATATGGAGAATATTCAAACCTTTCTATGTGAATATATACTTAAAACTTTTAAGATCTATATATATGTCACACCATTCACCATAAATATAATTCCTCCATTTCTTCAATGAAAAAATTATTTTTTTCATCTCTAAATCAGGAGTCAGGTAATTTTTCTCTTGTATTTTCAATTGGTGTGAGGCATAAGTTATAACCATATCATTATACATGAGGAAACATATCTATCCCTTCTTTGATGCATCGCTATTTATCACAAACCCTTATAGATTATAGAGTAGTGTGAGTATAGATGCACTGACCAACCTTCTCTTCCACTCCTTGAAATTCTCCTCAAATTCATCCATCCATAAGAACTTCTAAGTCAACTTAGTGAGTGGATTATATAGTCATGAGAAATATCTCACAATCCATCAATAATCACTACTGCAAAAAAGGCCTTTAATAGTTTTATAATATGCCTTTATTAGTGATAAAATAGTGCTGATGATCGTAGCATGGTTAAAAGTCTGAAACTTTTAAGAGTGATTTTTTTAGTGCTGTTAAAGGGTCCTTTTAACAGTGCTTTTTTATTGTTGTCAAAGGGGTCCTTTAATAGTGATTTTTTAGCACTGATAAAAGCAGTGATGTTAAAGGGGTAAAAAAATTCAGACATCCATGAGCCCAAACCCCTTTATCAGTACTTCAATAACCCCTTTAATAGTGCTCCATCCCCCCCCCCACCCCCTTATCTGTGCTTTTCACCCCACCACCCCTTTTATCAACGCATTGCGAATTTTTAGCCTCATGCATGCCCACCTAGATTTGAACTATGCACCTCTCCTTCGATGATGGAACGCCTTTACCAATATACCATGTTGTTTTGTTTCATGTTTAATGATATTTTTATTTATATATATATATATATTTACATTTATATTCACATATATATTTACATATATTTATATAATTATTTTTAAATACATTTATACAATATATGTGTGTGTGTGTGATATATATACTTATATTTATTTAAATATATTATATATTATATTCATTTACATATACTAGAATATAATATAAATATATATGTGTTTATTAATATACACATATATGTATATATAAGCATTATAAATATATTTTTATAATGTAAAAAATGTTTAGATATTTTTTTAAATATATTTTATAATATGTATTTATTTAGATATATTAGAATATACATTTTTACATAAATATATTAATATATGTATTTATATAAGTGATTTATTATAAGTAAATATAATAAAACATTCATATATTTAATTATAAATAAAATTACATTGTGAAAAAAGATAAAATTTAAAAACCATAATATCAATATGAATGTAATACCTATAAATAAATTCAATCCCGGTTGAAAAATGGCAAAAATACACCTTAAATGAGGTTGAAAATCCATCAAATGTTAAAAAAACAGAGTGCCCCAACTAAAAACTTAGTTTTAGAGGCCTTCTAGGACTTTTTTGGCATTGAAAAATGTGATATTGGTTTACCTCTATCATTGAGTGCATAGAGCTCATCACCGGCTTCAATTTAATATGTGGAAGAGCCCAAACAGACACTCGGATCAAAAGTTATGGTTGTTTGGAGTTCGAGTTATGTTTTCAACTTATTTTAGATATTTTATTGATTTTTTAATTTTTTTTATCTTCAAATTGATATTAAATTACTATTACTTGGTAATAATAAGAAAATTATTAATTAAAAATATTTTTTTAGTTATTTTATAATCCATTTTCACTAAATATCTTATATATTAAGTGTGAATGAATATTTACCTTATCTAAAACATATTTTAAAAAATATATATTATATTTATATCAATATAAATATATTTATATATTAATATATTATTTTTAAAAAAATATAATTTTTTTAATTATACTTTTATCAGGGCTTGTAAAAAAGCACTGATAAAGGGGGGTCTTTATTAGCGCTTTTAAAATCACTAATAAACACCCTACTTTATCACCCCTTTTTTACAAGCACTGATAAAGGACCCCATTCATTAGAGTTTTTTTAAAAGGGTTGATAAAGGTCCCCCTTTTACATCACTTTTTTTATCACAGAAAAAGGGGTTCTTTAACAACATTTTTAACTAGCGTTGTTAAAACCCTAGTGCTAGATAAATCCATTTTTGTAGTAGTGAGTATCCAACTAGCCTAAGAAAAATATGTGTCTCAGTAGTCAGGGTTGGTTAGGGCCATTGATCAATAATTTATATTTTTGAAGGATCTACTGAAATACCCTCACTTGAGATTATATAACCCAATAATGAAACTTTCTAAAGCTAAAATTCACACTTGGTAAATTTTTCATATAGCTTATACTTCTTTAGATTCTTCAATATAATCCTCAAATGACCTTCATGAACATATGTACTCTTTCAATATTAATGATATCATCTATAAAGACTACCCCAAACTTATCAAGGTATTATAGGAAGAATATATTAATTAAATCCATGAATATATCAAGGGAATTACTAAGTCCAAATGGAATCACTACAAATTCATAATTCCCATACCTCACATACAAAGCTATCATGGGTATATCCTCCTTCTTAACCATCAACTGATGATATCCAAAACAAAGGTCAATCTTGGAAAATTATAGATCATAATTGATCGAACAAATCATTGATGTGGGGAAGAGGATACTTGTTATTAATAGGGATCTTGTTATGTTTCTAATAATCAATGTAAATATTGATTGACCTATATTTATTCTTAATAAAAAGAATAGTTTCACCCTAAGGTGGCACATTAGGGTGTATGAGTCCTTTATCAATATTCTCCTAGAGTAACTTCTTCAATTCCTATAACTCAACCTGGTCCATTATATATGGATACTTCTAAATAGGCATAGCACTAGGTATAAGTTCTATTGAAAAATCAAATTTACGATTAGGAGGTAGATTAGGAGGCTCATCTAAAAAACATCAACAAACTCCCATACAATCAACATATCCTCAATGTTTATTTTCTCCCAAACCATTTGAGATAAATACCCTTTATATATAGGGATTAATACCCAAAAGATAAAAGTAATATCCATTGAAAGTTTATATTCATCCTCACACTGATAAATGGTCATATGTTTATTTGTGATATTAAATGAGAATTCCCTTCCTTAACAATTTATATGGAATCCATATAAAAAAATACAATCCTTTCCTAAAATCACATTAAATTCAAATAGACTAAAAATTAAAATATTTGAAAGAAGTACATTCCCACAAACTTTAATCGAATATGAACTTTATAATTAATATGTGATCATCATACCATTATGATTTTTCATTGAAAACTCAATATATAACCATTGAGGTGTTAATATGATACCCTTATTAAATTCCTTAGATATAAAATAGTGGGTACTTCCAAAATAAAATAAGGTTTTAGTTTTCTAAAGTGGATGATAAGTGTACCTATCACCACATTATTCTCATAACCCACTTCGACAATCATGATCTCGTGAGATTTTCCTTTGTCTTTGGGATTAAATGACCTTATGATTTGTGCACTGGTAAGTATTAGCCCATACTCCTTTTATTTGAAACATTAGAGTGTGGGTGGTGCATTAGTTTGCATCCTCTTTTCCTCCATTGCATTAACCTACCTATTCATCACCTTCCAATATTCATGGCCTTTATGACCAGCCTTTCCACATTTAAAGAACCTCCCAATTCTATAAAATTTCTTTAATGTATCTTCCCACATTTTTTTCATATAGATTACTAAAATTTATTTCCACCATGTAATTTATTTGAGTTTTCATGAGACTTATTCTTTCTTTTCTTATCAAAATCATGGTAATAGTGGGAATCTCCAGTTTTTATTTCTACATTGAGTGCACATCAAACAATTTATTCATATCTACTAAATTCTCTTATAACTAACACTTTTCAGATAATTTGTTTTAAGCCACTACAAAATTAATCATTTTTTCTTTAAGGTATGGTGATTAAACTAGAAGAATACCTTGCAAGTCTTATAAAAATTTCCATATAAGTACTAAAAGATTCATCATCATTTTGCTTAATCTCAAGGAATTCCTTCTCTATTTTTTTTAGAATGTGAGTGAATTTATTAATGAAAATTATACTCTCAAATTAATCCCATTACAAGGAGTTAATTTATATCTCTTGCCTTTCAATATTAACAATATTCCACCATTTATCTATTTCCCCCTCCACATGATAAAATGATAGGACAAATTTTTTATATTTTGAGTACTGGAGAACAAAAAATGTTTTCTCAGTGATACTAGTACATCACTTAGCCACTAATGGATAAGAAGACCCACTAAAATAAGGTGGATATTACCTCATGAATTGTTCATTAGTATGTTCTTCTCTATTTTTTTTAATCTTGGAATGATTTATATCTTCAAAAAGTTTTATAAGAATAACAATAATATTTCTCATTCCAGCTACCATAGCATTTGGTTTCTCAAGAGGAAAATCATTTAATTTTTTGTCACATTAAATATTAACATGGTTCCTTCAGGTTATATCCATTAACTAAAACCAAAATTTATAGTGTGAGCAATAATATTCATAACGATAAACCACATAATCATGAAAAATCATGTATGGTATGTCCTATTTTTAACACATTATTTTCGATATATGTCACCTTAGGTTTAACATAGGACATCATTGGTCACTATCTATTCAAATAATTCATAATGGATTATAAATAAAATGTGGATTAACCCAAGCATATCCCCCAAGAGTGTCAAAACAGATGTACAGTAAGGGAACATTCACTGTAAACCGGAATGATGGAAAAGATATACTCAACCAACTATTTTCAAGGTTATTAACCCCAGATGCATCTATTCCAAAACCAAATCCACTTATAGTATAATGGAAGGGATGTATTACTAGGTGAATTAAATAAACTCTATATTTTCAAAACTTTAGGATGTTATCTTATACTTAGGATTTTCCCCATAATTTTCACCAAATTTATCTAATCTTAATATCCAAATATTGACTAAACCCTACTATGATAACAAATATAGTGATCCAAGATCTCCATACATAAATATTTCATCATTTTAGATGAATATTCAATACATAACATCACAATCCATGTAATAACTATAAATTTTTATTGTCTTTGGAGACTAAATACATAAACATATTATTTAGGTGCATTCTTAATCATCTATCATAAATTTATTCTCACTTTGTACCCTTATTGACATAGCCTACTTAAAACCTTTTTTCATAACCCAATGAAAGGAAACATAAGAAAGGGTGAGATCAGATTATCCATAATGGTAAACAAGTGAGATGTCAATCGATGATCATATGAAAGCATAATATATACATAAGTGTATGATATTATGATCATAACATACAAAGTTCATACTCAATTTATCATGGATCATAATCATGAATCATGACATAAATATTTATCATTTGAAATGCATGAATCATAAGAGTGAGAAATCATCACTATCCAATCATGAACCATGAGTCCAATTCATAAGTGTAAAAACATGTCATAAAAGTGTGGAACCATCATAGGAATAGAAACCATTTCATATGTCAAGGTTAACTATCGAGACCATAAAATCATAGTGGCTTAGAAATCAACACTTATTTTCAAAATCATAATGGATCAGGAATCTCCACCTGTTTCCCATAGTAGATTAGGTATCCCTCCCTATTTCCCATAGCCAATCGAGTACATAAAATCATTTCCCATAATCATATCATGAGATATAAATATTTAACCAATTGATTAGAGGGATAAATAATTTCAAGTACATCCATCACATAATTAAAACCATGTAAGTGTGTGAAATAAGATAATAAAACATTCATTGTAACATAATCCATGGAAAGGAAAGGGTTTCATAAACATTTCATCATGTCATCAAAAAATAACATGTGGAAAATAAATAGGTTTCATTAAAATCCAATAATAATAATTATAAACCATCTAGAGAAATAATAATTTTTATATCATTGGATAATATCCCCAGTAAATCATAATTAATATCTAATGATGTTATCATAGATGAAAATTCCTTTAAAAGATCACTGAAATATTTGTTGAGGAAAATACCCTTTTCATTTTGAAATCAGTAATTTAAAATCCAAATATTTATAAAATATTAATGAAAATTTTTATTTTAAAATAATAATGGATGATTGTAAATAAAGATTCAAAATATTGAGTAGTAATCATAGCAGGAAATTTTGTTCATGTCATGTATGTTAAAATAATGATTTTATTCACATTTTTTTGTAAAAAGTAAAAAAGTACCTTGTTCGAAAAATGATGGGAAGATTCCTTTGAAAAAAAATTATAAAGTTAAACATGGGTAAAAATGGATTTAAAATCATTATAAAATAGTCAAAAACTTTATTTAAAACATTTTACAAAATATGGATATGGAAGAAAAGGGTTTCCTGACTAAAATAGGAGAAATAAGGTTAGCATTTCTTAAAAAAATCTAAAACATTTTGAGTTACAAAGGGAGGGAAATGGTACTTAAACTTTAAATTTTCATAAATAAATAAATATGAATAAAAATTAAATTAATTTATCAGATAGGGATCATATTATTTCCTCAATGTAAATTCAAGCATAAACAATCCTGATTAAAGTGGGATTGAAATATAAATCCCTTACCCAAGTCTCATCTGACTTCATACACATTCAAACCTCCAGTATAATAAGTATAAATTTATTATAAGTATATTAAATTACCATAATTATATATATCATACCATATATGATTTACTTATAACATTTTATCATCCATGTATTTACAATTATTTATTAATCATTATTTTAGGTGATAATTGCTTCATTTTTCATGCTTGTTTTTGTTCGGCAGTCCTAATACTTGCACTTTGATCATGGTTACATCATCTCTAGAATTTTAATCATGTAATGATTTTAATGTTTAATCATTATATTCACTTCTTTAACTATTCATATAAATTGGTGATGAAAAATTAATTACATCACTTTGTGGATATGGTAGTCTGTTTGTAGACAGGAGTGATGTTTCCATTTTTTGATGGATGGAGGAAAAGAAAGGTATATAATAATTCACCTTTATAAAACCATAATAATATAATAGATATCATATATATATTCATTAATTCAAAAATTGTAACAATCAATGTTAAGTGGTGATGAAAAATGAAACGCAACACTTTGTTGAGGTGGTAGTCCACACGTATGGATGAGTAATGTTTTCTTTTCCTATATGATGGAAAAGAGGTGGATAATGGTTGTTCCATAATCATAATAAAAATTAAGTATATTGTAGATATTGAGTTCATTATTTATAATTGATACCATAAATTTTAAAGGAGGTAGAAGAAGAAATAAAATTAAAAGTACTCAGTTAATAGTTATACCTCTTTGTTGAGAAACCTATTTTGGCTTACACTATAAGCCATAAAAAGATGGTATTTTTAAAAGAAAAAAATCTATAGGATTTGGGGAAGGAATATAGTAAGGTATTATGGTGGGTCCTAGTTGAGATAGAAATCTCAAAAGGTGTGAGTAATAGAGGAGAAGTGGTTCCCTTTTATAAGTGAGAGGAGGGGCACTCTTAAAATTACATAAAATATGAAATTAATATAAATAAATTTTTTGGTAAAATTTGTTCAAAATTAATTATATTTCGAAGATAGGAATATTATGAGTCAAAATAATCTCATCCAAAAAAAATTACAAGTTTATGTGATGTTTTCACACTTATCTCTTTGTTTTAACCCACTAATAAAAACAGACATTTAACAGTGTTGGCCCATATCAGTTCTATACCAAAGCACTGAAAAGGGGAACCTTTATCAGTGCTAAAAAAAGCACTAATAAATGGTTCCCTTTATCGATGCTTTCTTTTTCATGCTAATAAATGGTACCCTTTATCAGTGCTTTATTTTTAACACTGATAAAGGGTACCATTTATCAGCACTTTATTTTTAGCACTAATAAAGGTATGAATAAAATGAAATAATTAAATAAATAAAAAATTATTTTATTAAAAAAATATTAAAAAAATTATTAATTAAATATTTTTTGTTAAAAATGAATGAATTTATTATACTATATATAAATTATAAATAATAATAAATAGTATATATTAAATATATAGATATATGAAGAATGAAAATTAAACAAATAAAAATTAAAAATAAGTAAATTGAGAAAAATATTAAACATTTTATTAATTATATAATTATTGATAATGTTAATAAATATTATATATTAAATATATTGATATATATATATAAATGTATATAAATATTATTTATATAATACAAAATATTACTTTACGCATAGAGTAATGGACATAATTGAATGTCCTTTGATTTTTCAATTTAACATAGATCAAATGTGTGTCATATTGATTTCACATATACGTAATTAATGAATTTTTATATACAATGCACACACACAAAACATATCTATTTTTTCAAAGTGTACTTATTTTTAATTTATTCAATTTCACTCATTTTTAATATGCATGCACTTAAGATTAAATATTTTTTAATAATGTTAAAAACAATATTTGTAAAAAAATATTTATAAATAAATATATTTTTAAATGTACATTTACTATATTTTTACATTTATGTATTTATAATTATAAATAAATAAATATTATTTTTTGAAAAATTATTTATATAATTATTAATAAATAATTATATATATTTAAATAATTATAAATAAATAATTATATATATTTAAATTATTGTTAAATTTATGATAAATTTATTTAAATAATAAATATATTTACTATATTTATATTTATATATATTTATTATATGTATATATATATATAATTATATAAATATATATAATGATATAAATATTATTTTTTAAAAAAATATTTATATACTTATAAATATATAATTATATATTTAAATAATTATAAAATTATAATAAATATATATAAATAAAGAATATATATTTACTATATATATATTTATATTTATTAATTAAATATATATATATATATATAATTATATATATATATATACAATTTTTTATTTATAATTATAATTATAAATCTTTTATGAGCGCTTAAGTAATAAGCACTGATAAAAGGAATATTTATCAGTGCTTTTTTTTAGCACTAATAAAGATGGAGATTTATCAGTGCTAAAAATTTAGCGTTGATAAAAATGAATTTTACCAGCTCTTTTTTAGTGCTTATAAATCTCTATCTTTATCAGTACTTTTTTGGAAGCAATAATAAAAGTGTCCCAATCTATTTAAAAAACCCCTAACCAGTCTCAAACCTATCGCACTATCTGAAGCTTTTCACGGAATCTACCCTCTTTCGACACTCCTCATCAGTGAATCAAATCTCGATTCAAACCTTGAACAAATCCAAGGCTCAAACTATTCAAGGGTCAAACGAATCCAAGGCTCAAACGTAATTCTTTCTCTACTTTCTATCGAATGTAAGTCTTTCTCTACTATCCCCCGTAGGGAACTCGGGATGTAAATCATCAATGGTTCTGGCTGTGGTGGAGGCTGTTTTGAAACTGTGAATATGGTGAGTTAGCCATTTTGGATATTTAGCCGTGGAGATCATTCATTTTGATACTTGGAATTTTTAGAGAGTGAAACACTTATACCTTGAGCCTTCCCAGCTTCTATCCCATATGATACGAGCATCTCCTTCTGTTTCAATTGTAGCTATGAATTAATGTAGTGTATTTGTGAACTACTCTTTTATTTATGTGAAAGAGTGGATGAATCATGCTTTAATTTCATTGGATAGATAGTGGAATTAACCATATAGTAGAAGTTCCATCCCATTTTACATCATCTATATAATTTTTTATGTATCAATTTCCATTATGGTTGTTGGGTAGCCTATTAGACTACTTCCTGGTGTATTAAAATGACTAGTTATTTTCATATTTTTTTAGTGGAGACATTAGATGGGGAGTAAGGTTTTATATATCTGTTATTTTTGTAATTCCACTTAGATTTCTCAATGAATTAAGGGTATTCCACTTAAAAAATGTGACATCATGGGAGTCATTTCGTATCAGTAGAGGCTAGTGTGTATAGGATAGATGTTTCAAGGGTTGGTGTGTTTTTCTCCCTTGTTTGTGATATATCTTGTTGATGTGTATTATTTCTTTATGTCAACTTCTTTATGGTTCTACCTAGAATCTCAAGGATGGGTCAATGTGTATTAGATGGCCTCCCTAGAATCCTTGATATGGGTGGATCTGATGTGATGACCTCCCTATAATCCTTGGGATGGGTCATGTGGTGATATGACATCCCAAGAGTCTTTAGATGTTTTCAAATATTTAATATACCATTAATATTAAATGTAATAATTCCTTAGGTTGTTACACCACTTGTTCCAAAAAATATAATGGAGGTTATCAAATTCTATATAATAGAAATAATTTTTAGGTATTAATTATTTTAGGTCTACATGTATTGGTTCCACCCCTAGGAATATCTGATTACCACCATGTATATGAAATAACTCTTTATTTATTAAAATGTTTCATCAGTACATTTTTTTATCTTCTAATTGATTGAATGAGAGTTTATTATTCTTGTTTATCATATTTGGGTTTCTTATTACTCCTTAATGTCCTATATTATATTTTCATTGTTTAGGGTATTTAATAAAGAATTAATGTGTGTCAAACTATAGTTATTATGGAATTTAGACTCATCCCCCATCTCTTTTATAGACAATTTCCATTCTCATCAGTTTCATATCCTGGATAGTTATTTCATTTTGTTTCTTAAGACTCACCCCACATCCCTTTTATATTGCTTGTACTACTCTATGAAATAGTCATCCCATGGATGACTACCAATTAGAGTATTTCAAGCATCATAGGTGCATGTCCACAAGAGATGCAGGATGTGTGTCAGACAACAAAATGAAATGATAAATGTTCAGGAGATGAGATAATGAGCATGAAAGTTGTCTATAACTTTCACCTTTTAATTAATACATAGGATAACACCTACCATAGTGGAGTAATTATTTTCTTAAATTCAATTACCCATTTTCATCAAAGAATAATAAAATTCTTTGAAACAATCAAATGTTGGGTTTCCCTTATTAGAATTGTCTATAACTTTCACCTTTTATAATGAATATCTTATTTTTATTTATTTATTTATTATAAAAATTTATTATTTTATGAATCCAATAGGATGGATATGAATTTAAAATGGATGAAAACTAATCATTTGAAAAAATATTATAAATATGGAGTTAAAGAGTTCATCAATTTTTCTAGGGAGTAAGTATATAACCCTTATCAAATCCTTTGTCTATGTTTAAATTGTTTTTATTCAAGAAAAATTAGTCTAGAAGAATTGTAAGAACATTTGATTTTTCATGGAATAGATCAGATCTATAAATGTTGGACTAAACATGGGGAAAAATAGAACATTCACACTGATTGGGATGATAGTATGGTTTATGAATCGTTTGATATGAATACCGATGTTAATGATTATGAAGATAGGATGGAAGAAATGACAATGGAAATTGAAGATGACCTTTGTGATTTCCCAAAGTTGTTTGAGAAGTTAAATAGTTATTCCAAGTGACCATTGTATACCAGTTGTACTAAATACAAAACATTTTCATCTATATTGAAGTTGTATAATTAGAAAGCTGGAAGTATATAGAGTGACACCAACTTTACAGAACTACTTGGTATCCTAAATGATATGCTACCAAAAGAAAATGATTTACCATTTCAAACATATGATGTTAAACAAATTCTACATTCAATGGGCATGATCTCTAAAAAATACATGCTTGTCCGAATGATTTCATATTGTTTCACAAGGACCATTAATCACTCATAAAATTCCATAAGTGTAGTGTAGATTGATACAATAAAAAAGAATCAAGTCCTTTAAAATATGTATGTCACTTTCCAATCATTCCATGGTTTAGGAGACTATATGTATTTCAGGAAATATTGAGAAAATTGAAATGGCATGCATATACAAGAATTAAATATGGGAACCTATGTCATCTAGTAGATTCTCCTCAGTGGAATAAAATTGATTATGAGTATCCCAAATTTGGAAATGAACCAAGAAACTTTCGTCTTTCATTGTTTATAGATGGAATAAATACTTTTAGTGTATATAGTATTACTTATATTACATGGCCCATCATGTTGGTAAATTACAACTTTCCACCATAGTTATGCATGAAGAAAAAATCCATTATGTTTTCTCTACTTATATCTGGACCAAAGCAACCCAGTAATTATATTGATGTTTATTTTTATCCATTGATTTAAGATATGAAATTGATGTGGGATATAGGTGTTACAATGTATAATGCTCATAGAATTGAATAATTTACATTGAGGGCCTTGTTGTATGGGATGATAAATGACTTCCCCGCTTATGGAAATTTATCTAGATATGGCATTAAAGGAATGTTGGGGTGTCCCATTTGTGAAAAATGAGCACACTCAATTTAGTTGAAACATTCCTCGAAGACTTTGTTTTTAGGAAATAGGAAATTTTTACCTCAATTACATAAATATCAATCATGGGAAACATTATTCAATGGAAATATCGAACAAGGTACAACACTGTCTCTAATAACTAGTGATCAATTATTCAATAAAGTAAAAGATATTGACACTATTTTAGGTAAACCATTTTTAAAAACCTTATGAAATCATGTTGAAGGAAGAGATCAATTTTCATTAAATTATTATAATGGAATTGTTTTTATGTCATACATTTTCTCAATGTCATGCATGTAGAAAGAAATATTTGACAGTGTTGTTGGAATGTTACTAAATGTTCCTAGAAAAAAAATATGGAATAAAGGCCTCATTGGACTTGATTAAAATGGGGATAAGGTAAGAGTTGGTACTGGGTAAGGGTAAAAGGTGGACTTTTCTTCCTCCAGTGGCTTACACTCTATCCAGACAGGAAAATTTTCAATTTTTCCTTTTCCTTAATATTGTAAAAGTTCCATAGGGGTATTCATCAAATATCAATAATGTCATTTCAATGACTAATTTGAATTTACAAGGACTAAAATCACATGAATATTATGTTTTGATGAAATATTTGATGCTTGATACTTTATATTGCATTATACATAAAAATGTATGGCATATATTAACTAGACTTTGTTTCTTTTTCAAATCCATATATAGTAAATTCATAGACCCGATAAACTTTCCAATCATGAATAAAGAGGTTTCAATCATATTGTGTGAATTACATATGTTGTTTCCACCATCATTATTTGATATAATGGTCAACCTGGTGGTTCACTTGGTTATAGAGGTTCAACTATGTGGTCATATCCATTACAGATGGATGTACCCTATTGAACGGTATATGAAGATTTTAAAAGGGTATGTTGAGAATCAAAGTTGTCTAGAAGGTTGTATTCAGAATGATATATTATTCAATAAGCTATTTAATTTTGTACCTATTACCTATCAGATGTTGACAACATCAGTCTCCCAAAGTCTCATCATAGAGAACATCTTATGGTTGAAGGTATTTCTATAATATATTTTGTTACAATTACCTTGATAAGGTGGAAGCAAGTTCACCTTTACATTTTATATAATAGTGAAGATGTTTATCCATACATTGAAGCCCCCAAATAAATTCTTAGATATTTTAATCCATTAAGGGGTGAAGGGTGGATATCAAATATACATAATCAATAGTTTATAGGATGGTTACGAGATCAAATTTATAAGAAGTTATATGAAAATCTGAATTCAATTATTGAACGACTTCAATGGATAGCTATGGGACCGAATTAAAATGTTATATCTTACACTATTTTTGTAATCAATGGTTATATGTTCTATACAAAATAACACTATGATTTCAGTACAATGAAAAATAGTGGTTTTATAGTTATGTATGAAGTGATACACATATCTAGTTCTAAGGATATGAAAATATGTCATATTTTTTGAATTATCGAATAGATATATGAGTTGGATTATACAACATTTCAAGTACTGATTTTATGTTGCAAATGGGTTGACAATATGAGTGCAGTGAAAGTTGATGAAATGGGATTTGTGAAGGTGAATTTTAATTTGGAAGGGGAAAAAAGATGAGTTGTTCATAATGGCATCATAAGAGGTGTGAGTATTTTATGCCTCGGATCCAACAAACAAGAATTGGTCAATTGTCCTGCTGGAAACTAAAACAAATGTCAGGTTAGATGAAAATTCAATTGAGGATGAACCTTTCATTAGGAGATCACAATAAATCCATGTCGGTACCAATGTATACAATGAATTTTACATTATAGGGGAAAATAAAGAGGGGATTTGGATTCTTGATAGAGGAACCATATCCCTAAAACATTTAAAATAAATAAAGAGAGTTTAATGAGAAGGTAAAAGTTTTTTTAATATACTATGTTTTTCCTCGTAATATTATATGTTATCTACTGCATTATCATAATCTAAATTAAATTTTTTACTACTATAAATACAATTGCTTTATATGATGATGTTACCAGTCCCTCGAAAGAACAAACTATAATGAACTAAACCCTTTAGAAATATTTAAAGGTAATGTTACAATATACTTTCACTATTTTACTAAAAAATTATATAATGGAATGTTGATTTAATTTTCATTATTCCTTATAGAATTTGTTTATTTTATAAGATTTTTTCCATATTTCATGCCTTTACAGGAAGAGAAATGATGTTGTCTCTCCTCAATCACAGAGATAATATTAATTTTTTCATAGAAAAATCATTATCCATAGAATTAATGTATTGTTTCATATTTATGTTTAATTTATTTATTTTTAGTATTAATCACATAATAATTGTTTTATTATATAGCTAAATTATTTTGTTTTAGTTGGAGTGGTATGTCCATATTTCATGCCTTTCTGCACCAAAACTTCCACAAAATTCTTCTCCCTCAAAACCTTTTCACCCCTATAGTATTTGAATTTATCACTTTCCTTCTAGTTCCCTCTACTGCTCAATCATAGAGGTAATCTTGATGTTTTCACAATGAAATTATTGTCTATAGAATTAATGAATTAGTTTGTATTTATTTTTTATTTATTTCTTTTTATTATTAATCACATAATAATTGTTTTCTTATACATGTGGATTCTTTTTTTCAAGTTGGGGTGGTCTATCTATCTTTCATGCCTTTCTATACCAAAAATTTCACATGCTTCTACCTCAAAACCTTTTCAACCCTATAGTGTTGAAATTTTTCACTTTCCTTCAAGTTCCCTCCATTTTTTAATCACAGAGGTAATCATGATGTTTTCATAGTAAAATAATTGTCCATAGAATTAATGTATTGATTCATATTTATGTTTTATTTATTTCTTTTTAGTATTACTCATATAATAATTGTTTTCTTATACAGGTTAATTCTTTTGTTTGAGTTGGGGTAGTTTGTTTCAAGCTTCTCATGGTCACGAGAGATTGGACTTAGAGCCTGCAACTAAGATAATGAAAAAAAATAATTATGATAAGAATGTATATAACCATCATGAAAAGGTGAATCCCTGCTACTTATTTAATTAATTTTGTCATCATTTTATCTACTATTTATAGGATAATTTCTTTATCATTTTTATCTAATACTTATTTAGTTGTTTTCATATATATTTTGGGAAGTCATATTGATTTGATATTATTAGTATAAAACCCATTCACATTGAAATTCAGAAGAGTAAAGGAAGCTCATATGTTCATTATGGTGACTTCTCATGATATAATGGGCACATGAGATTCCTCTTATCTTATAGATTTTAACAATAAGAAAGGTTTTTTAGCAAAGAAAATAAAGTCAATATATAGTTTTGGAAGTTTGATAAAGAAATGAAATGGAAATCATTATAACATTGGAAATTATGATTTTTTTGAGACTTTGTGATGTTTAGGAATCAGCTGCACCTCAATCCGAAACACAGTGTGACCGATATGTCTCCAAGTGATTTTTTATTTAAAATTGACATTAATTTTAGTAAAAAAGACAACTAACATTCTCAAAACTGAGAAAAAAATACTCAGATTTTTTTGATAGTTTAGGAAAATTATCCATAAGTCATTTGTAACATGCAAGAATAAGTCTCACCTCAATCTGATACACAATGTTCCTGGTATGACTCAAAGTGCCCTTATCAGTTTAAAATCGATATTTTAGTTCAAAAAGTTTCACTCATTTAAAACTAATCAAACGCACTTATATTTTATTTATAATTTATTAAAACGATTCATAATTAATTTCTGACATGTAGGAATCAGTTTCATATCAAACTGATACACGATGTGATTAGAATGAGTCAAAGTGTGTGTTTCTAGTTTAAAATGGAATTTTAGTAAAAAAATATAAGTGACATACTCAAAATTGAGAAAACTCATTCAGATTGTTTTGATAATTTAAGAAAATGATCCATAATTCATTTGAGACGTGTAGGAATCAGACTCACCTCAATCTGATGCACGGTGTAACCGATATGACTCTAAGTACGTCTTTTTATTTAAAATTGACATCAGTTTTAGTAAAATGGACAAGTGGCCTACTCAAAGCTGATCAAACGCATCAATATTGTTTTTATGATTTAAAAAATGATTAATAATTCATTTTTGATGTGTAAGAATCAACCTTACCTAAATCTGATACATGATGTTCCCGATATGACTCAAAATGACCACTATCATATTAAAATCGACATTTTAGTTCAAAAAGTTTCACTTATTGAAAACTAATCGAACACACTTATATGTTCGTGATAATTTAAAAAAATGATTCATAATTTATTTGTGATGTGTATGAATTGTTTTCACATCAAACCAATACATGATGTGATTGGAATGAGTCAAAGTTCATATTTCCAGTTTAAAATGACATTTTAGAAAAAAAATATAAGTGACGTACTCAAATATGATCAAACACATTCATATTATTTTGATAATTTAAGAAAATGATCCATAATTCATTTGAGATGTTTAGTAATCATTTGTACCTCAATCTGACACATGGAGTGATCGGTATGACTTCAAGTGCGTCTTTTTATTTAAAATTGACATCAATTTTAGTAAAATAGACAACAGACCTACTCAAAATCAAAAAAACATTAATATTGTTTTGAAACTTTAATAAAATTATCCATAATATATTTTTTATGTGTAGGAATCAGCCTCACATCAATCTGATTCATGATGTTCCTGATATGACTCAAAGTGTCCATTATCAGTTTAAAATCAACATTTTAGTTTAAAAAGTATAAATAACTGAAAATAAATCAAATGAACTCAAATTTTATTGCTAATTTAGTAAAATTATTCATAAGTTATTTTTAAATTGTAATAATTGGTTTCACGTCAAACTAATACAATATGTGATCAGAATGATTCAAAGTGCGTGTTTCTAGTTTAAAATGACATTTTAGTAAAAAATACAAGTGACATACTCAAAACTGAGAAAATGCATGCATATTGTTTTGATACAATAGGAAAATGATCCATAATTCATTTTATATGTGTATTAATCATCCACACATCAATATGATGCACGGTGTAACTGGTATGACTCCAAGTGCATCTTTTTATTTAAAATTGAATCAATTTTAGTAAAATGGACAACTGACCTACTCAAAACCAATCAAACACATTTTTATTATTTTTATAATTTAGGAAAACAATCCACAAGTAATTTTTGATGTGTATTAATTATACTCACCTTAATCTGATACATTATGTGCACGATATGACTCAAAGTGTTTGTTATCAATTTAAAATTGATATTTTTAGTTTAAAAAGTGTCACTCACTAAAAACCAATCAAACACACTCATACTTTCTTAATAATTTATGAAAATTATTTATAAGTCATTTTTAATGTGTAGGAATTGTTTTCACATCAAACTGATACATGATGTGATCATAATGAGTCAAAGTGTGTGTTTCCATTTTAAAATGAAATTTTAGTAAAAAAATACAAGTGACATACTCAAAATTGAGAAAAATCATTCAGATTATTTTGAAACTTTAGTAAAATGATCTATAATTCAATAGAGATGTGCATAAATCATCTTCAGCTCAATATGAAATATGGTGTGACTGATATGACTCCAAGTTCATCTTTTTATTTAAAATTGACATCAATTTTAGTAAAATGGACAACTAACCTGCTCAAAACTGAGAAAATGCATTCGGATTATTTTGATACTTTATGAAAATGATCTATAAGTCTTTTTTGACGTGTAAGAATCATTCTCACCTCAATAAAATACATTATGTGCCTATTATAACTCAAAGTGGTTGTTATCAGTTCAAAATTGACATTTTAGTTCAAAAAGTGTCACTCACTGAAAATCAGTCAAACACACTCAGGATTTATATTATACTTATTTAATTAATTTTCATAGAGATTATCCTTAAATAAAAACAATAAATGGTGTGACGTGTAAGAATCAACCATAGCTCAATTTGATATATAGTTTTCCTCGTATGACTCAAAGTTTAGCTTAAAATTTACACTTTCTGTTAATTTATTTCTTTATATTATTACTAATATAATAATTGTTTTCTTATATGTGTGTGTTCTTTTGATTGAGCAGGGGTGGTTTTTTGTCAATAGAATGACTCGAAATTATGATCAAAAGATAAAGGAGCATTGATATTTTTGAATGTATGTAATAATTTGTACTTATGTAATTATATAAACTAATGTTTATATGTCTATAATATAGTGTTTTTTATTATATTTGTGTTTTAAATTTCATTTAATTTAAATTCTATATTAGTTCTTTATTTTTTGATATGGTGGTGTTTCTGGTGTTGTGGCATGTTGTTACAGTGCATTACACTGGTTCTGCAGTGTGATGTTATAGCACACTATAGTATGCCCCTTTCTCAGTACTTTTGAAAGTACTGATAAATGGGACCTTTATTAGGGCTTTTGAAACCACTGATAAAGGTTCCCTTTATTGGCGCTAAATAAAAGTACTAATAAAAGGAAATGAATTCTATTTTTTATCCATTTTTTAACGCTTCTATATCACTGATAAAGTCCATTTTTAGCACTGTTAAAGGCCTATTTTATAGTAGTGAACCCTTATTAACCCTTTTGGTAATTACCACAATATCAAAGTTTTTTACTCTTTAAGGGTCAATAATGTTACCATAAAAAGAAAATTAACCCCTAAATAGACCATGGTTTATATTTCCAACCATATCAAATTAACATGTATAAAGATAGGATTTTTATGAATTTTGAATAATTTAATAAAATATTGTTTATTATAAAATATCATTAATGTCATTTTTGGAACTATTCATTTAATTTGTCTTTAATATCATCAAGATAACAATGGAATTAAAATATAAACTTTTAAAACAACACTATTATGTTTTATTTATCTAAAAAATTGGGGAACACAATAATTCACCCAAATTTTATTACCTTTAATATTTTTAAAATCAGCTATTTTATTTTTATATTAATTGAATAAATAATGTGTTGCCATTGATTAAGAATTTAGGGTAGTTATTAAATCTCTAAAAATTAAAAATAAATTATTATGATAAAAAAATTAATCATATTTAAAATAAAAATTTAGAACTAAACATAACCACTTTTTATTCTTATGAAAAAATATTAGAGATATTAAATTCAAGAGAGTGAAATTTTGTATTTATCATTTTCTTAAAATAATATAAAGGTTATAATCAAAGAAAAATGCATGTGGACATATTTTTGAATCTTGGATGAAAATGGTCTAACTCTATTAATACAATAGGATAAAGGAAAGTGTTAGAGAAATTTTAAATCCTTATCCCTATGTTTTAACCCTATTTTACCCATTTTACCCTTAACGAGCTGAAAAATATTTACCAAGGTGAATATTCATAATGATAAAAAGTAAAGGGGGACTATTTACCAAATTTAAACCTCATGATTCCAAATATGGGATCCATTTTTCAAGATTCAATATCTAAAAGTTTCATAAATTCATTTTACAATAAGTACGCAACAAGACTGTTTTTAAAAAAGATGCATATTTGAACATAAAACTATATTTATTCTTATTTTATGCCTATTAAAAACCATTATATTAATATTAAAACATTTTATTGAGTATATTATCTTTTAATTTCATTAAAATTATTCATCAATAGATATTAATCTAATTTATTTAAATAAAAACACATTGTGTTTATAAAAACTATTTTTCATAAAAACATATCCATTAAACTTCAAACACTTTTATTTTCATTTATAACCATTTTATAACCAATGAATTTATTTTATACACATGTATACAGTATTTTTTTATAATTTAGTTATTCATATTCATAATCAAAAATCCAATGGATAGGTGATAATTATCACATTAAATAATAATATTTTATTTTTATAAAATGGTTCATTTAAACTCAATGTTTAGTGTAAATAAAGATATCTAAGAAATAAAATTTATTTATAGATAACTATATCATAAACTCTTGGGGTGTTACATTCCCTCCTCTGTCACTCTATGTTGTCTCCCTCTTTCTCCCACTCTGATTTCAGTTTCTCCCATTAGGATTATTGGTTCGAATTCCACTAAGGCGAGTTGAAATCAAAAACCGATGATGGGGATTTCACTCTTCCTAATAGAAGGATGTTGGATGAATCATTTTCATTCATTATCTAAAAATATTTTAACTAAGTACAGCACAGTGTATAACCTAGGTCATTCTCTTTATGAGTTGTTGTTGTCAATCACTCGCTACTTCTATTTTAATTTTTACATTTTTTTATTTTTTTTATTTATGAAATAAAACTAAAATAAATGTAGTTTTGATAATTGAGAATACAAAAATAAAATTAAATATTCAAATGAAATGAAAACACATTGAATGAAAATATAACTAAGTCAGAAATAAATGAGATATTCCTGAGAGAATCTCCCAGATTGAACCTTCATTGTCTTATTATTTGTTTTAAATTTACTTAATCAAACACACTCCATCATATGTGTGAACATCCTCTTATGAATATGGTTTTGAATATACAGTGAACTCAACAATCAATGAGATACCACACATACACCTCCCCCATCAAGGTAAAATATTGCAGAAGCGAAATCTAGACCTCAAGTAGAAAGTGGAGACACAAAGGTGCCTCACCCACTAAGATCCCCCATCATCCTAACTCTAAGAAAATAATAAAAATTAAGCATGAATGTTTAAATACTTGGGTTAATTATTGGATTACTCCATTAAGACTTCTACGGGGTATCTACTCATGATCATGAGCATAAGAGTTCATAGTGAAGAAGAAAATAGGGAGAGAAAACAAAAGAGAGATAGAATAAGAGAGAAAAGAGAACACTAAATTTATAACATTAAATTCAATTAAAAATGAAAATAAAATAATATATTAGGCTAAAATACAGAATAACTTTGGTCAAATCTTCATTGTAGTGTATTATCCCTTCAAAGGTTATGGAATTAAAAATTTATATAGAGAGGTGTGAAATATTTTGGCTCCAAAATAGTACTCCAAAAGTTTATGTAATGAATACATATTTAATGGAAAAATTTGTGTAATTTTAATTCTTGAAATTCGTTTCTATATATATCCTATATTTGATCACGAAATTTCAGATGTATTTTCCAAGTAATAAATGCGTTGTGGCCAATTTACTCTTAATATTTAATCTGGATAGGTAGACTCTTTGTATTCCACAAATATGATTTACCATGTATTTATGGCCTTGAAAAATATGGAATAACATGTGGACACAGTAATAAAATATTTTTCTCTAAATCTCCTATTTCTCAATGTTGAATTTAAGCTCATTTAGATCTTCCATTTAAGAGATATGGGCCCATCATAAAAAATTTCCAAATCTATACACAGATTTTGAGGCCCAACTTGTGAGCTGGCTTTGGGACTTCAAATGATGTATTGAGATTTGATTCTATAATAATTAAATGAATACCAATGAATATAGAATCCTAAAAAATAATAATGTTTCAATTTGGATCATTTTAGAAAAAGTTATGGCTGAAATATAGAAATAAATTGAAAATTTTAAAATCCAAAATTAGACCATTTTTACAATTAATTTCAAAATGCTACTAAAACCATAATAAGTGAAAATATACCTTAAAATAAAAAAATTGGATTAAAAACATTTAAATTAAAATTAAAATAATTGAAACTATTTTCTCTATCAATTTCCCTATACTTAAACATTGCGCTCTCGGGCAATCATCATGTATCAAAATCAAAATCTACACAACAATCAAAAATGATAAAACATCCATGATCTTTTCCAAAAAAAAGTAAATCATGTATATTATATAAAAAAATTACCTTTCATTTTTTTCCCTCACGTTTAAATTTTTCAACCTAAAAAATCTATCTATAGCCCAATCACATCTAACTCACGTTGAATTTTTAGGTCACTCTTTTCTCAAGAGAAATTAACTCTGGATTTATGCTTATAGTTGGAAATCTCATGTATCACCATAGGCATGTGACAATTATCATATATACATAGAGTGAGACATAAAAATATTTTCAATAATTATGAATTTTATAGGTTATTTCTATGGCTTAGGTTTGGTGGGTAAATCATTTAAAAATTAAGGTTGAAAAGAGGAGGTTGAACTCTTAAGTATAATCGCATGAATAATCAGGTAAAAACACTGGATAAACCTCACTCAAATCCCCTTGAAAATTTGAAACACACCACAAACCCTATTTTTGACATGGTACATGATCCAAGTAGTGATTAAAATTAATGATATCATCCAAGTTCTCTCCCCCCCCCCCTTCTTCTCTTTATTTTTTTAATCTCCAGAAAGGCGCAACTTTTTTTCTATTTTTTATTTTTATTTAAGGAGGATGAGATAATAATTGAATACAATAAATGAATGAAAATCCATGACCTTGATTTTTGAGAGGTTCATGAGTCACTAAATAAAGTGTAGTTATAAATTTGAGCTCATCTCCATTTTTTATATTTTTTCTATTTTTTTCATTTCTTTTTTTTCATTTTTTTAAAGAGAAATGGATAAAACAAATAAAGAATAATGAAATGATACATAATTACTGATTATATCATTATCCACTACCCAAAATGATTGAACACACCTCACACTATCCATAAATGAAACACATCCCAAATAACTAACATAAAAGGTCTTTCCCCCCACACTCAAACTTGAAATGTCCATGCAAAAATACCAATAATGTGGGTAGGTAAGCAAAGATTGTCTTGTAATGTCGCTTAAACCTATAAGGAAATTTATGAAATATAATGGCTAATAAAGGATATATGTAAATTTATTTATCAATTAAATATGTTTATATCCAAATAATTTCCTCAATCGTGTTAAAAACATTTCATAAAGTCCAAATCTTTGAAAGAGTAATATCACAAGTTCTGGTTATCACACAACATCCAAGATTCTCTCAAGAAAGTGTGGGTATTATGAAGAATATGTTGAAATGGTTTAGAATAACTCATTGGATTGTAAAAATATATATTTTTAGTGAGTGTATCATGGGCGTGGATTTCAAAAATTGGTTAAACTCATTAAAATTATTGGAAATCCAATTTAAGGGAAAAAGTTTTCAAATCAACAATAATTCAAAATACATTCTTTTAAAAATCATTTCAACTCTCTCAAAATTAATTAATGTATGAAAGGTGAAAAGAATATTCCTTTTATCTTAATGTTCCTAAAAATTAAAAAGAAAAAGAAAATCACACAAAAAAACTAGGCAGGTAACGCTCCCACCACACTTAGATTTAACTACCCATCGTTTCAGATCAATAAAATAAAAATATAAGGGTAGAAAAAACCAAAGAGAATGAAAGACACGACCTAAATTTATTTTCCAATGGTATCCATGACTTATGCTCTTAGATACTTCCACTATACCTAGAAAGAAATAAATAAAGAAAAACATAATAAAAATAAATAAAATGAAAGATAAAGGGGAATAGAATAGATCAT
The DNA here is from genome assembly GCA_963277665.1 of Viscum album. Taxonomy (NCBI): domain Eukaryota; kingdom Viridiplantae; phylum Streptophyta; class Magnoliopsida; order Santalales; family Viscaceae; genus Viscum; species Viscum album. The sequence goes on from OY728151.1 coordinate 1,835,401,608, forward strand.
GGTTTGAACCACCATGTGGGTGCTAGGTTTTTATTACCCCTAGTTAGGAAGTTATATTGGATTAACCCCAATATAAAGGTGGATGGATTTTCTTGTTTATGAACCACCATATGTGACTTTTCTTAGTGTCCATGAGTACACACCAATAATGGAGAACCCAAAAGAAAATAAGAAAATTACAAACCCCCAAGAAATAATAAAGATTTAATTTGAGGTCTATAGTGGGAGGGAAAATAAGATAGGGGTGATACCTATTGAATTTTTTGGTTTCCTCCTCTATATGGTATACAAGTTGATATAGAGGAGGTAGTCACATCACCACATTATTCTACATCTCTTCTTGTTCATCCACTACCTATATGACTTCTTCCTTAAAATCTAAGTCTTGTTCCATTTGTACTATTTTAGAAATTTTAGAAAAGGATAAGTCAAAAAATAATTCAGTTTGAATAAGATTAAAACATGATGAATCAATAAAGAAATATTACATGTCAAGTAATTCATCTTAGAAATTGATCTCTTCTAGAAGGACCATTGGCAACTCAATCTCAGAAATTTCATCTTCATTATCATATTCCAAATAAATATAGAGGTATATAGGTGCTTATTTTTCATTATCAATGATGGGAAGATCAAGATTAAAGTTATCTTCAACAAAATTATTCTAGGATTCTTTCAAAAAATGTTGATCTCCCATAAGTATATCAGTTGTCATGTTTTCTTCAGGTACCTCATTGAGTAATGGTTGAGTATGGGATGCTGTTATTAATTCATTTATTAGATCTTTCTTAACCTCCTTAGGTTCTTTAACGTAAAAAATGATTAGTGAAATCTCTTACACCACTCGTTCTGGTTCTATTTCTAGCTGAAGTTATAGTTTCTCTTGTCATGCATGTGCATATTCAATTAGTCATTCTATTTTTCTCTTCAGGCCCTAAATTTATTTTTTATGTCCTTACTACTAAGATTGGTCAGTCCATGTATAATAATTTTAATTAGAATACATTATGAACAAAGATTTTTTTTTTTGAAATTTATGATTTTTTTTGTGTTTTTTTAATGAAATAAAAGAAAATTATTTACAAAATATGAATAAAAAAATTGAGTGAATACCAATTTCCTCCCTGAAAATGGTTCCAATTTTATAAATTATTGTCATGCACTCTAAAAATATTTCAATTAAGTGCAGCAAAGGGGATGACCTAGGTCGTTCTCTTGAGGAGTTGTTGTGGTTAATCCCTCACTACTTCTATTTCACTTTTTATTTTATTTTTTTATTTTTATGAAATAAAACTAAAATAAATTGATTTTTGATAATTTATAATGCAATAATAAAATTAAATATGAAAATTCAATTCAAACATAATGAATTAAAATCAATTAATCCAGAAAGAAAGGAGATATTATGGAGATAATCAACCAAATTGAACCTTCACTATCTTATTATTAGTTTCAAATTTACTTAATGAACACACTCTATCATATTTTTGAAAATACTCTTCTTCTTATGGTTTTGAATATACATTTCACTCAATTATCACTGAGAGATCACACATCCACCTCCTCAATCGACAAAAAATATTGCATAAGTGAAAGCTAGACCTTAGGTGGAAAGTGGAGACGCAAAGGTGTCTTGCCCACTAAGATATCCTTTAGAATAACTCTAATAAAATAAAAAAAATTAAGAAAGAATGTTAAAATACTTGGTTTTATCACTGTATTACTCTCCCAAAAAATTTCTTGGGTTAGCTACTCATGATCATGAGCATAAGAGTTCACAGTGAAGAAGAAAATGGGGAGAGAAAACAAAAAAGAGATTGAATAATAGAGAAAGTATAAAACTAAAATTAAAACATGAAATTCAATTATAGAATAAAAATAAAATAACTTATTAGAATAAACTATAGCATAACTTCATCCAAATATTCATTGTAGTGTCCAATCCATTTAAAGATTATCGAATTTCAAATTTATAGGGAGATGGGTGAAATATATTGGATCAAAAATAATCCTACGAAATTTTATGCATGGAATAAATCTTTAATGGAAAAATTTTGGTAAGTGTTCTTCTCAAAAAAAATCTCCATATCTATTATGTAGGATCACTAAATTTCATCTTTATTGGCTGGGTAACAAATTATTTATGGCTGATTTACTATAGATATTTAATCTAGTTAGGAAAACTCTTCATATTCCAAAAATATGATTTCCCATGCATTTATGGACTTGAAAAAGAAGTAATAATGTATGGAAAAAATAATAAAATATGTTCATTTAGATCTCCTATTTCTACATGTAGAATTTCCGATCATTTAGATCTTCCATTTAATGGATATGGACCCATCGTAAAAAATTCCAAGATCTGTGCCCAAATTTCAAGACCCAAATTGTGAACTAGATTTGGGCCTTCAAATGGTGGATTGAGATTTGAGTCTAAAATAATTAAATGAATCCCAAAAAACATATAAATTTAAAAAATAATAATTTTTCAATTTGGATTAGTGTATAAAACTCTATGGACATGGTGAATGTTCTAAGGTTTTTGGCTTAAATTAAATTAAAAATTGATGTTGTTATATTGTCGCATGATAGTTATTTTTTTAGAAATTAGGTTGGGTCTATGATGTGGGCTGTTAATAGGTGTTTGTTCATAGTTTTGGTGTGTCATGATGATCTGATGAGTTTTCAAGTATTATGAAAAATTGGTTTTAAATTAGTTAATTAATTATAATTGCGATAATTAATTAATTATGAATGTTTGAAGTGATTTAGGGGATTGGGATGAAAATATTGGATCGTTTGATCAATATAAAGGATGGGAGATATTGTACCTTAGCATCTATTGTCGGCCCCTTAGTGATAAAGTGGTAATCACAATTTTAGGTAGGTGGTATTGCGTACTTTCCCTATAGAATTTATGTTTGTTTATAATGCATATGGGAACTCGAGTTTATCGTGGAGGGTGACACTCTGGGTTGAATTAATTAAATGATTTTTTAAAAATTAAATTAAAATTTTTAAATAAAAATGTAAAAATGACATGGGTCACAAACAACCCCTAGGCTCTAGCTTGATGCCTCATCCATCGAAGGCTGAGGCTGAGACCTTGAGAAACTAGATGGACACTAAACCTCTTGTGAGGTGAGGTTAGAAGCAATGAGACCTTAGCCCATGGAAAAGGTCTTGAGACACCTACAATACTAGAGGATAGGGGGATCTAGAGTTCCTAGGTTTTGCAGTCCTTAGAGGACCTATTATTGACCTCAATCCATTCAATCTCATTATGACGAGGATGTGAAGAATAACCATCTTCTACTGGATGTGACAAGGCCTAGGTGGACAAACCTTAGGCAGACCAAGATCAGGTTGGGTGAGAAAACTGACCCAGAGTGACCCTATGGATTGAGGTGGGCTAGGGTATATATCTTAATTGACACCCATGTGGATAGACCCTGTGTAGTAGGTGTGGCCATGCTACCCTTTTGAAAATGTCTTGGGACATGTTTTCCTCCGAGTATTGAGTGTTGAACTAAGACTGTAATTGAGACCAATGACCCACATAAGGGTGCCTCTACTGTACTGAGACCAAAGGGACCTAGTGGGTGCCTCATTGATAGTTCGACCCTAATCAATTGTATGTGAGTGAGTATTAGTTTTCACCATGGAACCCATACCGGACTGAGAGGTTGAGGGTTTTAGACTGTGGTGATGGGCATAGACGTTCAACCAACCCTTGTTTTTCCTTTTTCATGGTGTTTGAATTTGTTCCCTAGAACCAAATTTCTTAATACCTGATTATGTGTTTTCACTGTTAATGAATTTTCTTATTACATCATGACTGATCCTCTACATGACATTTATATGTGATAATGTACTAAAAATATATGTTTCTCTGAAAGTTCATGGAAGTTCCCTACTATGATGATAACCTATAGGTTCCACTACCTTATTCTTGAATATAGTTTTATGGTCGGAAAATATTTCTGATAGGACATGGAAAATACAGGATATCAAGGGTATGAGGATCATAAGACATTGAGACACCTTATCATGATGTTCTCTCTTGGAAATATTTAATATATGTGGTTATGAGAACAGATTCATAAATGGGAAATCCATATTTCCATGTTTCATTGGATATTCCTATCATTAAACTTGTATATTGATCCTTAGACTTTAAGATTATCATTAATGGATACCAAGACTTGGGTGTTTTGATGTATTAAAGAAAACCATGATGAAATATGATCACTTTGAGGTAGAATATGTTGGGTGCATTATGAGTGATATTGCATTAATGGATAATGTGAGGAAGGATTTATCACTTCTATCCCATTATGGATATTAATATATTAAGATTTTTTACAGAAATAGAGTTGCCTGAATAAATCTATGGCCATAGTGTTAAGTGGGTGAGTTCATTTCTGGAAATTCAAAGAAAGAGACATTGATCATATAGGTTGATGGAACCATCATGAAACTTTCTTGATTTGAGATATTGGATAAAGATATTATATTACATAATAAATATTCATAAGAGGTTTTATTTTGTTATGAAATTAGATTCTTTCTCTATGGGTTCTTTGGTGTGTTGTTAGACTTTAATCTTGTAATTTAGGTGGTTATGCTTAATACCATTGAGAAGAAGGCCTATTGGGTCTCACACTAATTGTATCTCCATTATAAGTTAAATTCAATCATTGAATTTAATAAGTTAGAATAAATTATATTTATTCGAGTTTGGTTGATCACCATAATTTAATCACAAGTTATTTAAAATAATAAGTGAGTTAAATAATAATAATAATAATAAATATTTATATACAAGGTTTGGAAAATATAATATTTATTATATTTTATTTATGAATAATGAAGTGATAATTATTTATTAATTATCCATTATTCAAGGATTGGTAAGTGTCGATGATGGAAAGAAAACCAAGCTTAATGGTCCAATTGAAAATGGTATAAATGATATTTATTTATATTCTTAATGTGTTTCACATGTTATATGATTAATAATAATATTGCTATTATTAATGGGAATGGGGTCAATTAAGAATAATAAAGTTATAAATGGGATTTTGTGTGATTTTCCAACACTAAAGCCACTATAATAAATTTCTAATCATAAAATATTTCATAATCACTTTTGGTGTGAAAAACAGATAAGGAAAGACTCTCTGGACACCTAGAGATAGATATACATATCTAAAATGCACTCTATCATCCTCCACTCTCAAACCATTTGGAGAAAATTAAGAGAAACTCCTCCTTCAATAATAATTCTGCTACGATCAACCACAAACATCGCAAGTGATCAAGATTGTCCATGCTAGCACCCAGTGATTCTATGGCAATGTTCAAATATATTGGTGCACTTTTGGATCACCGATGGATGGATTCTACACTTTGATTCTGCATCCAAAAGATAGTATGATGAGATATAGTTAACTAAATAATAAACAAATCTAGAATTACTAGTTGAGGTAATTATATATCTATTCATAAATTAATTATAAATTACATGTGAAAATCCTCATTTTCTGGTTCTGTTGTTTTCTTTAAACATGTAATATATGATTTTTATTGGACATGAAATTATTTTTCATGTGTGGAAATGATTATTCGTAAACTAATAGTAAAATATGATTTGTTCATGCCATGCAAGGTGCTTACACTATACCTAGAACTTACAAGTGGAATCAGAGGGGTCACATGTTTAATTTATAATTAGTTATTATTTGTTGATTGTTTTCATGCATTTGAATTTTTATTTTACTTATATTGATTCATTTTAATATCCATTGTCATCATATATTACCCTAGCCATTCTCTCTAATATAATTGGTAAACGGTTATGATTAAAAAACAAATAAAACATATTAAAAACACATTTTGGAGGTTCCAAAGGTTATACATGAGCAAAACTAGAGTACACGACATGTAATTCCTAAATAATCACTGTGTACTAGAGTTTTCAAATCTGTATCTCATGATAAAGTCAGATAAATACAAGATAATAAGATATAAAATCTAACCAAATTAGATCGGCATGTAGATCTGAGTAGACTTGTATAGGTCTTGAAGAACTACACACCATGTAACCACTATTCACGATGTGTAGTCCCTATTTTCTCATGGCTGAGAACACAGGGATTCCTAGTATGTTTTGTATCGAATACACAACACAGGGACTGATATTTCATAAAAATATGAAGTCACTTTCCATGTAAAATATACTACACATCATGTACCATAAACTTTTCCATGGAAGGCAACATGCCCAGTTCCCAAGGCATGTTCTATAGACATGGGTAGAAGACAGTACATGTTGTGTAGCCTGCGGCAGACAATGTTCTCATTTTTTTCAAACAGGATAATTAAATATATAATTAAACCTATTAACATGTAAACCATGTGTCATTAATTTGACAGTAGATGTTATGTATTATGATTTATAATTATATATCAAATCAATTTCCATGTTAAAATTTTGGGTGAACACACCAGTTGCCTCCAAGTACACTTGTGTATTTCATTGATTTTAAATTAAATTAATTTTTTTTAATTATGGATGATGGTGAATTAAGGTTTCTTAGATGAAATTAAGATTAATTGAATTAATTGGATTAATTTTTGGCACAGTATCTTAATTAATGAACAAGTAAAAGTAATTGGTAAACATTTTTTGGATGGTCATGATATTAGACCATCCCTTTTTATGTGATTGTTTTCTTTTAATTTATTATGATTAAATTAAAATTTATGGCTTGTGTGTCATCCCCTCCCACCTTATTATATAAGGGCCTATGTTCTCATAATTTCTTTTATGTAAACCCCTTTATCCAAGCCATTGTATCCCCTCACCTACATGTGATTAAAATATTATGTAATGATGGAGCTCACGATTGAGAGGGGGTGGTCATAGTCCAGGAGATGAGGTGAAACCAATTGAGGTCATAAATAGGAACTGAGGTTGAATTCTGCAACATGAACTAAGTTAAGTTTCATGGTGTGTTTCCCCCTAGGTTCAAGGTTTAGTTTATCGTTTTTTTGATAAACTAACCATTAGAGAAGTATCATGATCATTCCATATACATTTTATTTTTTTCAGTTTTAGGGTTAATTATTTATTTTTGATAATGATGTGTGGTCGCCTAATAAATTAATTAAGAATTATGCAATATGGAATAAAATATAACCGGTTATGCGTGAATGTTTTATCAGACATGGTTAATCACTTAAGTAAAATCCGATTAATATAAACAATGCATTTAATAAGATAAAATGTAATTTTATTCATAAGAATGAAAATTCATCAACTAAAAATATTGATTTAGTATAGCCTTCCACTACTTAAGTTATAATCATCCTCATAGTTCAAAGTGCTTGTCTAACCCAAGTTGGGGTTCTTTCAATTATCATGGAACTTTTAGCAAGAATTTTTAGGTTGACTTAACTTGGTTCACATCAAGGATTGGCTACCCAAGTGGTGATTTTTTTAATTAAGAGGAAAGGGTTGAGGAAATATTTAATCATGATTTCAAGATTTATGGATAAAATAAATATGAGTTAATGTAGTTGGAAAGTTACATCTACCTAAAACCCTTAAAATAATTTGTCAGACCCAATTCTGGGTTGTGAGAAGGGGAATATGGATCCTTTCCACTAGAATGTATAAGTGACAAGATATTCTGAAACTAATGCTAAGGACTATTAGGTTTCAAAAAAATAGTGGGAGATTAATGTAATTTAATTAAATTTAAATTTATTAATTTGTTTTGTAATCAAAAAAATAATAATTATCTGCTCTTAGTTTTTAAAAATGGAAAATCAAATGACTTAGAAAATATCACTGTGATCCATACTAGATAAGGGTAACCTTATCACCAATGTGAATTTCCAAGAATGGTATAGGATCTTGTGTGTTATAATATGCCACAAATGGAAATTATATGTGTTGGAAACCCCGCTTCCTGAGTCACTTTCCAAAGAGGCTAGTGAGGAAGAAGCATATCTCTATTTGAGGCATGTGGAAGACGTAATGGATGTCCAATATTTCATTATATACTCTATTTATAATGATATTCTAAAGAAATATGAGGATATGAATGTGTATAGTTTCATTTCTCACCTTTGGGGTCTCTACCAAGAGAAGGCGATATCAGAGAGATATGAGATCTCTAATGCACTATTCATGTTCAATATTAGAGAGTCAATTATTTTTGGGCCACATGTAGTCAAGATGAGTGGCTATATTGAGATCTTAGACATTTTTGTGTTTAAGATACCTAATGATCTGCGTAAAAATCTCATTTTTTCCTCACTACCTAAAAACATCTACAATTTTATTGTGAATTATAATATGATCAATAACGAGAAGACACTATCAAAACTTATTAATTTTATTTTCTAACTTGATAAATACATGGGTCATGAAAAACTCATGGTCCTTATTGTGAATAATAATAGGAAGAATAATTCAAATGGACTGAATACTCATTCCAATTATAAGGCTTTATATCATTATCCTTCCAAGAAGAAGAGGAAGATCTAGTGTCAAGTAAAGGAACAGAATGTCGTATGTTTTCCATGTGGAAAGTAGGTCCACTGAAGAGGAATTACACCCATCCAAAGATTCAAGGGGAATCTTAAGGTGCATTCATTATCAAATATAATATTTATATATCTATAAGTTGGTTATTAGATACTTTATGTGGTTCTCACATTTGTATCCAAATATAGGAACCAAGTATATTTCGAAAGGTTGAAAAAGTCAAGGTGGATCCACAGGCTGCCAATGGAGTGAGGTTGGTGGCTCTAGACATTGAAGACTACCATATCATATTGCCAAAAGTATTAATTTTAATTTAAAATAATTGTTATTTTGTTCCTAGTTTTACCAAAAACATCATTTCTATTTATTATTTAGACTTAGATGGATTTATTTTTAACTTTGGAAATAAGAATTTCTACTTTTATAAAGATAGCATATGTTATTGTATAACACCCTTAAATAATGACCTTTATGTATTAAATTGTGAAAACCAAATATTCAAAATTTATAATAAAACAAATATATGTGAATCATTTAACACCATGTTATGGAATCGCCATCTTGGTCACGTAAACGAGAAGAATTTGGAAAAACTCAATCAAGATGGTTACTTAGACTCTTTTGAGATTAATCCACTTGAAATATGTTACACTTGTTTACAAGATAAGATGATTAAACCACCATTTTGTGGTTAAGGTAAAATGGTCGTAGAGATTTTATAATTTTTTCACACTAATGTGTGTGGGCCATTTCAAGAAGAAAATAGAGGTGGATTCTCATAATTTATTACTTTTACTGATGACTTGGGTAGGTACGATTATATCTAGTTGATGAGGTATAAGTTTGAATCCTTTGAGAAGTTCAAAGAGTTAAAGAATGAGGTTGAGAGTTAACTTAGTAATAAGATAAAGAAACATTGATCTGATTAAGGTGGTGAATATCTTAACCAAGAATTTATCAACTTTCTATGGTAGTATGAGATTTTATCCCACCTCACTCCACATTATATTCCATAGTATAATGGTGTTAGTGAAAATAGGAACCATACACTAATGTACATGGTAAGGTTGATAATGAGTCACACAATCCTTCCATTATCCTTTTAGGGATACTCATTATAGACAGAATCATACTTACTGAGCCGAGTACTAGCTAAAGCGATAAATGGTATTCCCTTCGAGTTATGGAGTGGGAATAAATCTGTTTTGTCACATATTCCTGCATAGGGTTGCATGGGGTTTGTTAAGGATGGCTCAAGCAACAAACTATCACCTAAAGGAATGATGTGTATCTTTATAGGATATCCTAAGGAAACAAGGGGTACTATCTGGACAACCCATGGGAAAAGAAATTAATTTTCACAAGATAGAACATTTTTCTTGAGAGGGGACACATCCTCAATGGGGATAGTGGTATCAATATTGACTTTGATGAAGTTAATAATCAATATACACAAGTGTTGGTATAGGAACAGATTATACAGGTCCCCATGGAAGAAGTTTTTCCTAAAAATAAGTACTGTGTAGGAGAGCTAGAGAGGTAAGAGAACCAGAGAGATATGTTTTTCTAGTCACTAGTGATGGTGACTCATTATTAGTTGAAAATGATGATCCTCTCACATATAAGGTGGTAGTAAAGAGATCAAAAGCTGCAAGATGGAAATGATACATGAATTCTGATATGGATTCCATTTATAAAAACCAATTTTAGTTTTTGATTGATCCACTAGTTAATGTAAATCCTATTGGGTGTAAATGGGTATTTAATATAAAATGTACATGGAAGTTAAAGTAAATGCATATAAATCATGGATAGTGGCTAAAGGGTTTTGAAAATGTTATGGAATTTATTATGATGAATCCTTTTCTCTATTTTCTATGTTTAAATCCATAATAATTTTTATTTCCATAGAAAATTTCCATGACTAAGAGATTTGTAAAATGGATGTAAAAACTACATTCCTTAATGGGAACCTTTATGAAGATGTGTATATGACACAACCAGAAGGGATTTTGACTCCAATAAATTCCAAAAAGGTATACAAATTGTATAGATTCATTTATGGATTAAAGAAATCATCCATATCATGGAATATTAAGTTCAATGATTCCATTAAATAATTTGGTTTCATTAATAAAGAATACAGGCTATGTGTTTACAAGAGTTTTAGTGGCTTTATGGTCGTTTTCATAGTAGTATGTGTTGATTAAATATTACTAATTGGAAATGAGATACCATCCTTATAAGAGGTTATGTCATGGTTGATTAAGTCCTTCTCTATAAAGGACTTAGGTAAAGCAGCCTACATTTTAGGCATCAAGATTATGTGTGATGGATCCAAGAGGCTTATTAGACTCATTCAAGGTACATACATTGACCAATTAATAAATAGGTTTAGTATGAAACAATCTAATGGGGGGTTTTATTTTGGTGTCACATGGTATACATCTTTATAAGAAAATGTGTCCTTAAATACAAGAGGAAAGAGATATAATGAATAGGATCCCATAAACCTCTATAATAGGATTTATCACGTATCACATGTTATATATGAAGATTGATGTTTCATATGCTTTGATCATTGTAGGGAGATATAAAAAAGATCTAGGTGAATAGCATTGGACTATTATTAAGGTTATCCTTAAGTTATGAGGAAAACTAAGGACATGTTCCTAGTTTATAGAGGAGATGATGATCTAGTCATCATGGGTTATAAAAATTCTAGATTTTAGATAGATTGAAATGATTTGAAGTCACATTTAAGCTATGATTTTTTCCTCAATGGAGTATTTTTGAGCTGGAAGAGTTTAAAGAAGCAAATTTTTTCCAATTCTATGATAGAGTCTGAATATTATGACTTCCAATGTAACCAAGGAAGTAGTTTGGATTCACAACATTGTCCAATATCTTGATTTGGTACCTAGAAGTGAAGACCCTATCAAATTTTACTATGATAACATTGCAGTGGTGGCTCTATTAAATGATTTGAGGTCACACCAAATGAAAAATTACATACTTCTAAAATTTTATCTCTTAAGGTATTTTTCTCAATGAAGGGATGTTGCGGTGAGTAGAGTATCCATAGAGGAAAATTTGGTGGGTATATTAACCAAGTATTTATCTCAATAGAAGCATGAGTATCATGTGGTAGCTATTGGGGATCTATTGGAGCCAATTACCTAGAACCAACTTTCTTAGTACTTGATTATGTGTCTTTATTATTAATGAAGTTTATTATCATATCATGATTGTTCCTTTTCATGAAATTTTTATGTCATAATGTCCTAATAATATATGTTGCATTTAAATTTCATGGAAGTTTTCCACTATGATGAGAACCTAGAGGTTCCATGACAGTATTCGTTAATATAGTTGTGTGATCAGATGATATTCTCTAATAGGATACATAACATATTGGCTATTAGGGGTGGGAGGCTCATATGAATTTAGGATAACTTCTCATGGTTTTCTTCCATAGTTATCTCTAATATAGGAGGTTATGAGAATAGTATAACATCACAGACCTTTCATCCCATTACATTAAAAGGATTTTGGTGATGGAAGTTTTGGGGGGAAAGTCTTGAGGAGTTTGGGGGAATGAGGAACTGGATGGAAAATCTAGTTGAGGGAGTTCTATGGTGTGGGGAATGATGTTGCACTATAGAGGTGGTAGATTAGGTGTGGAGAGTCCATCTGCAGTGTAGGGATCCCAAAGGATGTGTTTTTGAGCTACTTTCAATCTTTTCATAGCTATAGTGTGGAGCTTGTGGTTGTGCCATAAGAGGAGAGATTGTAGTGTTGAGTATCTAACTATGGAATATAGAGGCTCAGAGGTGGAGTTTGGAGATTCTATCATTTTGGGGATAGCTACACCAAGGGATGGGTTTTTTCATAGTAACCTTCATGGTTCTTGGGGCCTGTGACATAGCGGCTTTGTCTGTGTCATGGCCCCTTCCTAGTTGTTGGGGTTCTACAATGTAGTGGTCTTGGATAGGCTATGGTTTCCCCCTATTTTATAAAATCTATATCATGTAGATAGCCACAAAACTCAGACACAACTTTGAATATCTAGGTTGGGACATTTTCCTCCCTTTTTCACCATAGTCCCCTCTATTTTGAGTAGTTTTGCAATGTGATGACGTTGGTTGCACTGTGGTTTAGTGTTTTTCAAACTGCGTATAAATTCATAAATCCCCTCAAATCCTATCTTTTTTTTATTTTTCTCTCATTTTTTGGTATACCAAGTGTATCCCAAGGATTCCTTTCATCCCCCTTTCAATGGATTCCAAACCTATTCTTGGGGGGTCGATCCATTGTGGTTTTTGGTAAGTTACCCTATTTTTTCCTCCCTATTTCTTCTTGTTCTTCGTATGAGGAAGGGTATATCAATGGAAATCATTGATTTGATTATTTTTTGGGTAATTTAATGATTTGATTATTTTTATCTAGGCTTTTAAGGGTGTTATCCTTGATTATAGTTCTTGTTGGTATCCTTCCTCTTGTTCCAACCTTGTACAGTAGATCGGAAATCTCTATTTAAGGTAGGGGTTCCTTTATTTTTCATCTAGTTGTATCATAAGGGGTTGGTTATGATATTTTTTATCTTTGAGAAGATATTATATCCATCCAAATAAATATAAATAATTTTTTAAAGTTGAAATTGAAGGGTAAGGGGTTTGAATTTCATGTTTTTACTGCTTTAGATATTAATTGATATTATGATTGTATGGGATTGATACCTTGCTAAAAATCATAGTCATTGGGGAATTTTTTTCACTGTGGTTGTTGTAAATATGGAACCCTTGTTGTGTGGTTATTTTTCATCACCTTAAATGGAATTTTCTAGCCACTTATATACGGTTAATTAAATGGTTTACCCTGGAATTATGGATTGTGTGAGAATGACCTTAAAATAAATAAGTGGAAGTGATGAAAATTCCATTGGTAAATATAAAAAGTGATGTGTGAATGTGATGTTAAAAGTTTTGTGATGTGTGGAGATGATGTGTGGTTATGATGTGTGGTGGTGATGTGTGGTTGTGATACGGGGTGGTGAGGTGTTATTGTGGTGTGTGGGGAAGATGTGATGGGAAGTGGTTGTGGTATGTGATGGTTGCGATGTGGAAATGGTTGTGATGTATAAAGTGGATGTGGTTGTGTTATAGTATCAATGTGGGGTTTGTTTGCATGATAAATATGGTAGTAATGGAATTAATTGGTTAATAATGAATTGAAATGGAATAGGTTGAAACTATTAAGGAATTCTTGAATTAAAATGGGAAGTGTGGCTAAAATGGTTTTTACATGAATGTGAAATAAATGGGTTGGATAATAAATGAGATTAATGAATTAAATGGGTTGAAATTTTAAATCTAGATATTTGGATTAACTTAATAATGAAAGGTGAAATGTGTTTTGTGTCTTTTGTCTTGTTTGTGTGGTGTTTTTTATTTAGTAGTGTCAGTGAAAGTAGAATAGATTTTGAGGCTTGGTTTTGATGATGTGATTTTGGTTAGTCCTTTTGTTGTGAACCCATAGTATGGAATTTTGTGTGGCTATTATATATACATTTTATGTTTCTTTTGATTTCTATACGCACCCTACCCAAGATGAGCACCATGTGCTGAAAACCAAATGTTTTTTGGGGGTGTTTTTCGCAACATATTGGTCATGAGGATGGATGTATGGCTACCCCCACTTTCCCGCTATCTCTTCCAAGAAATGTTGACATGCATTGGCTATGTTGTCCAAAAGTAAAATGTGAATTATGGTGATGTTTTATGGGATGTATTATGGTTTGGGCCGTGTATAGTGGGATGATGGAATGAGTTTGATGTCCTTTATGTTCACAATACCCTACTATTCTAGTTATGGTTGTGATGTGATGTGATGTGATGGCTCAAGTGCCTACAGGCAAGATGTGATGAGATATGATTTTATGTTTTGGGTGTTTTTGGGTTAGATGTTATTTAATGTGGTGTCCTGAGTGTCAGTGGATAGTTTTCTATATGGAATATATGGGAGCACTGGGAAATACGATGTTGGGGTGTGAGAACAAAAACCTAGTGGGAAAGTGGTGCAGGGTACCCTTTATTTATATGCTTCTTATTATGTTATTATACTTGGATTTGTTATTTAGTGAGTGTGAATTAGTGAGTATGGGATTGGTTAGTTAACCTACTTGGGTGTTTTTGGTTATGTTGTTTTCTCATGGGTGAATTATTATGATCTTTTTCACGTGTACATGGGAGACTTTGGTTATGATCCTACTAAGTATACTTATATTCTCAACCAAGGTATAAACAAACTATTTTTAGGTTTTCAAGAGGACTTCATGGACCATTTTGGATATTACTATCTTGGACCTTGGGAGCTATTATTAATTTTCTACCTTTAGGCTTTTCTTTTGGATATTTATTTTAAGACTTTTATCTTTAATTGTTTTATTTATACATGCATTGTGATATGGTTTTTGTTTCATTTATCTTATCTTATGTCATAGAGTTGATTGATCATTGATATCTTTTATCCTAATCCTATTATCATAAAGGGTAATTCCTTCCATTTGTGATATTTTTATACCCTCGGTGCTAGTCACCAACCTGGGGCCAATTGGAGGCATGTATTGGGAGTCATTATCTCTCTTCCTTCATTATCAACCCAAGAAGGGTACCTTTAGAGGGATGGGTTGTGTAAGATTGGTATCAGATGTTTTAGTTAAGGAATAGGATATAATTTAGAGTTATACATAGTGAGTATTTCATGGGTTGGTAAGTAAATGATGTTTGTTGATATTGGTGTGTGACATAGGTCAAGGAAGACTAACTAAGACAAGGTATTTAGGGCCCCCTATGATCCAACATAAGGACTCTAAGACTACTGAATGACCAAGTGAGGTGGTGTCACTTGTAGGGTAGATACCTATGATAGGCACATGCATCATGATTTACTTGTGTTATTATATTAATTGGGTGGTTCTGGGAATTCAAAATGAATTAAAAAAATCTTAATAAAATTACATACAATTTGGATTGGGAAATCTTTATTTACCTTTCAGTTATGGATCTTTTTCACCATCCTTGTGTGGTTCGGGTAGTAGAGGATTAATAGGTTGATCTGGTTGATCATCGTAAGATCAACCTAGTAGATAAGGATGAGGCATGGTAGGGGGCCTTGTGTTCCTTTCAGTGGTAGATTTTAGGGAAGTATGAGGGGATTATTTCGAATCTAGAGATAGAGATCTAGTTTTAGGAACTTGATATTGCTTTTAGTTTGATCTGGGCCCTGATAGAGTATTGGGTTACATTGGAAGTTAGTCGGATGTAAGGATAATAGTTGTTAGTAGTAGGTTTTAGGTGTCAGGTCCTTCAAGGTTTCAACTAGTGAGGATTCGACCTTAGCAGATTCCCTTTTGGACTTTTAGAACTGATGGTTTTAGTGATTTTATTAGGGGTTTGAGCCAGTGTGATTTGTCTGTGGGGTTTATGGTCATCATCAAAATAATTTCCTGGTGGTTTTTCAAACTTGGTATAGAAGTGGTGGTTAGGTTCAGCATCATCCTCATAAATAGATGCTAGTGAGGTCATTTTAATAATAGGGGAAATAGGTTTATGCTCTGTTGAGAGGAGATTGGGTAGGCAGTAGTTATCCTCAGGATGTTACTTGTGTTCAGGTACCTCGACTTGAGCATGGCCATAGAGGTGACCATAAATATATAAGAATATGAGATGGGCCTAGCCAGTTGCATGGAGTGGAGGTATAAACACTAGAGGTTCTAGAGATCATTAGAGGTATAGTCAGTCTATCATATACCCTTGTTTGTTCCTTTTTTGATTCAAAAGCATCACACTCCTTTATTGTTCCCACTCTAATCTATGCCATGGGACTAGATGTAGAGAGTCTCCTCATGTCCCTATGTTGGAAATGCTAGTCAGGGGCCTGAATATCTTGTTTGATGTGTTTCATGGGGTAGACTAGTGATGAGGACACATCAATCATGTGGGGACCTGTTCTTTCCTCATATGAAGTTATACAATGTTATCCTTAGCATCAAATGGTTGTATTCCATGTGTGCATTTATCGATTACTTTAGGAGGAGATTAGTATTCTTATATGTGGATAGCCATCATATGGTTTTCATTGGGGATAAGAGTTTTTAGGTTTTTAGTAGACATATAGAGCCCCTTATTTCTTTGATTGGTGAGTTTTCCATCAAATTAGTAGGCACTGGGGTGGTGGGGGTTCTCAGAGTCTTCATGGATTTTTTGGATGATTTTTTCAAGGAGGTTGTAACACTACCCCCTCAACATGATATTGAGTTTAGGATAGATCTATATACTAGTTCTTCTATAATTTTTATTGATCCTTATTAGATGACACCTTATGAGTTATTGGATATGAGGATTATGATAGATGATCTGATGTAGAAGGGTTTCATCTGGACTAGTGTGTCTCCATGGGGTGCTCTGGTGTTATTCACCAAGAAGGCATATGGTAGTTTAAGGCTGTATATAGACTACCTAAGGTTGAATTTGGTGATGATAAATAATCACTACCCACTTCCAAGGATTGATGATCTTTTCGATCAATTGATAGGGTTGGGTTTGTTTTCTAAGATTGATTTGTAGTCTATATATCACCAGTTATGGGTGAATGAGGGTGATATCTCAAGGATTGCCTTCAGATATAGGTATGGGCACTTCAAGGTTGTGTTCATACTATTTGGTTTCATGAACATAACATCTATATTCATGGGGCTTATGAACTTTATGTTCCATGAATTCTAAAACTAGTTCTTAGTCATGTTTATCGATGACATATTAATCTACTCAAAGTTAGAGGAGGGGAAATTAAATCATCTTAGAGATATATTATAGGTTCTTCTACTCCACTGTCTCCATGGAAAGTTTTCCAAGTGTGGGTTATATATATGATAGGTTCATTTCCTTAGGTATGTGGTGTCTCAGTAGGGTGTTTCCATGGACCTATCGAAGCTGATGTGGTTATTTATTTGGAATCACCAAATAATGTGGAAAGGGTTCATATATTCCTTGGTATCACAGGTTATTACTGGAGGTTCATATCTGAATTATCATGTATTATGGCCCCATTGATAGATTTGACCAAGAAGGACCATAATTTTATCTAGACTGATTATTTTCATGTAGTGTTTGACTACCTGAAGGGGAAATTGATCAGTTCTCTAGTGATCTGGTTGATAGAGGAATGGGTGATGTTTGATTTGTTATGAAATACTTCCCATCTGGGATTAAGATACATCTTAATGAAAAAAAGGTAGTGATATCTTATGGGTATAGGTAGTCACATCCCCATAAGAATAACTATGTCACCCATGATATGGAACTACCATCATTATGTTAGTGCTGAATTTGTGGCAACATTACCTCATTGGGGTGAATTTTCAAAGTCTTCACCAATCATAAAATCTTGAGGTATATCTTTACTCAGCATGACCTGAATCAATAGAAATGAAGGTGGATAGAGTTTCTTTAGTATTGTGACTTCAATATATCCTATACCTTAAAATAAGGTAATTTCATAGATGAATATTTGAGCAGGAAGTCACAAAAGGATGTTGTGATGGGGTCTGGAGATACTTAGAGGGTGATGGAGGAGTTTTCATCCCTACATCTAGATGCGAGGGTGGTTGGTAGTGGAGTTTTCGTGTTTCAAATGATAGTGGAGTATTCTATAGTGTAGTAGGTGGAGGAGTCTCAATGGTGATAATCAGAGGTAGGGGTGATGTGGGATCATGTTGGCTAAGGTGATGCTCCATAGGGATGGTCAAAGGATGGTTAGAAACAAATATTGTTTCAGGGGAGGTTGTTTGTTCTTATAGAGAGGCATGATGGAGTATTTCTTGAGCTTACCAAATCACCTTTATAGGTACACCCAAGAGTGTCCAAGATTTACCATAGTTTGAGGATATAGTTTTGGTGTCCTGGGATGAAATGGGTGGTAACAATATTTGTGGTTCGGTGTTTGGTTTTCCAGTAGGTAAAGTAAAATCACCATGTTCCAAGAGGTTTGTTTCAAACCTTGGATATTTTCAAGTGGAAGTGAAGTGTCATTGTAAATATTCACAAAGTTTCCTCAATCTTAGAGAGTTTGTGATGTTATCTAGGTAATCATGGATCGATTGATGAAATTGGTTCGCTTCCTAATGATCATGGATTTGGGTTCCATGGGCTTTTTTTAAAAGAGGTATTTGGATTCATGGAGTTCCAAGTTCCATTATCTTAGATTGGGGCATGAATTTTACCTCATGATTTTAGAGGGGATTTCAACACACTTTTGCCACCCATTTATTCCTCTACACTACTTTCCACCCTCAGACGGATGGGCAAGAAAAGTGGACTAACCAAATGTGGGAGGATATGTTGTGGGAATGCATCTTAGAATTTTGTGGATCTTAATAAAAACACTTAACATTGGTTGAGTTTTCTTATAATAGTAGTTATCACTCATCCAACAGTATGGAATCGTTTGAGGCTTTGTATAGGTGGAAATTTAATTCTCCATTGTGTTGGGATAAGGTTGAGGAGTCATCAATTCTCGATCCATATGTGATGAAAATAATGATAGAGAAGGTTCATATTTTTTGTGAGAGTATGAAAGTATCATGGGACTGGAAAAAGTTGTATATCTATCATAGGAGGAGGCCCATGGAGTTCGAGGATGGGGGCCACATTTTCTTAAAAAAATTCCTCGATGTGGGAAGTGGAGGTTTGGTAGGTGAGTAAGATCTCACCTTAGTTTTTTAGGAATTTCCAAGTGTTGGGGTGCATTGGCTAGGTGGATTATTAGTTGGAAATTATACCATGATAATACTAGATTCATGACATCTTCCATGTCTCTCAACTCCCTCAGTATCTTCACGATGACTCTCATATCATTAACTGGGGAGATTTAGATATCAAGGATTATACGACATTCATCGAGCAGCCAATAAAGATCCAAGGTCATCAAAAAAAGGTGTTTTTTGGATGTATGTTGATGCTCCTTTCGTCACAGAATCTAAAGATCGGAAAAGGGAATATCTCAGCTGAAAGTGATTCATCCTTTGAAGAAAACATGAAAAATCGACAAAGGCATGAACAAAGGATCAACAGCAAATCCACCGCGCAAGTTATACCACTGCCGCGCAAGTATACTTGTGCGGCTACCTTGGTCGCGCAGGTGACTTGCGCGACCTAAATGGTAACCGCCCGGTAACCGCCCTGGGTCTTCTTTTGCCTATAAATAGACCATGTGGGCCCTCCATTCGAGAGGATCTTTTTTCAGAAACTCGGATTGAAGCTCCCGACGCCCAAGTCTCTTCTCAAAGCTTCCGAAACACTTCTAAGGTAATTTCTTACCTAGAACGGAAGATCTAAAGAGAAGAAGGAAGGCCTAAGTGTAGAAACTTATCAAACACTTGCGCGCCGACTTAATTCCTTCAATATAACTTGCGCGTCCCTTTTTTGGAAGAACCTCAAGGGGATTCTAAAGGGTTTTATCAAGAGTCGCTCAAGTATTTCAAATTCTGATTGAAAATCGCGCAAGTACACCATGTGTCGCGCAAGTATACTTGCGCGGCCAATACTTGCGTGCCGCCGCAGGACTTGCGCGTCTTTCAAGACTTGCGCGCCCCTATCTTTTTGGGTGCCCATCTTGCCCATTTTACCCCTCTTAAGCCATTTCACCTTTCCTTTTCAAGATTCAGTCTTCAAGACACCCTTCAAAGTCATTTATGGCATGATTTCTTGATTTGACTTTCTTACCTGAAAGGAATTCTGTGGAATCTCTCTCAAAGTCTATTGATTTAAATATCCTTATATCACTAAAATATGGAGAGTTCATTCATTCAACCTCATCCTTTAAGATGAGAGAATCCTAACCTGGGTCTCCTTTTCAGGAATAATCCCCAGTGATAAAACCTTTAATCTGGGCATCTTCCTCAGGAGTAAGCCCCAAATTCTTAAAGTTCCCAATCTTGGGCATCCTCCTCAGGAGTAAGCCCCAATCAAGTCCTTTAATCTTGGGCATTTTTCTTAAGAATAAGCCCCAACCTCAAATATGGGCATCCTCCTCAGGAGTAAGCCCCAAACCTTAATCCCTAACCTGGGTCTCCTTTTTCAGGAATAAGACTCAGTCATAACCTTGGGCTTCCTTTTCAGGAGTAAGCTCCAAGTCCCTTTAAACTTCTCTTAACCAATCATAATTTACCTTTGATTTGGGTTTCCTTTTCAGGAATAAAACCCAATCATAAGTCCCATCCTAACTTGGGCATCCTCCTTAGGAGTAAGCCCCAAGATTAGAGTATTCAAATCTCCATGAAGCACATATAACTTTATGGACCCTGTTCATGGATTTTCTCCCTAAAAGTAAATCCTAAACCTTCATCTATCTGGGCAGTCATCTATACATAAGCCCCAAACAAATTCTTATGATTGCATCTTTTATGGCACAATTGTCTAAATTTTATCAATACCTCTTGTTTCTCACACCGAGCATGACTCACGTGAGCTTAGAGTGTAAAAGTAATTATGACATTCATCTTTGAGCCATCAATCATAAACATCATACCCCATTCCTCGAACTACGTGGGTTCTGATTCCTTTTCCAAAAGAAAGGATACGTAGGTAGCCCATTTATGGGTTCGATCCCAACTTTGAAATAATCTATGTCCTTCTGAATGACGATAAACTTCAAGTGCCCCACTGAGTGGCTTTAAAACCATCCTGGTCATCATAATGACCAAGAGACTTTTATATAAATGTTTTGAAGGATACCATTGACCAAGAATCTCTAAACAGATATAGATGATTCTCTATTGATGAAGAACCTCGAATACATATAAAAGATTCTCTAAATTTCTTGCATATTTTATCATTGATTGTTAAAACTAAAGGAAAGCACATTTTATACTTGGTAATGTAATAAGGATTCACGAACATAACTTAAATCTATAAAGAGAGTCCCGGAGTAGACAATAATTACCCTCAAAAAGGTGTGATGAGTCCGACCTCCCATCCTCTCGACCAATGCAAATTCCTAAGTCTCATTAGTCCACAAGCTAATGAGCGCCTGCCTTTGGAAAGTAGGTCCAAACGGATGTGGAATCATTGGATGTTTCCAGTTCTACGAACAAACCCGTTAGAAACCGATCGGAACGTTTGAATCTCCCGTCCAGGAGGTCATCCCCGGATTCCGTGCGAAACAAAAATGGTGAACCCGACATGAATCCTTAACCAAGTGAAAGTGATGTTCTTCTTATTTGTTAGGCCCCTTGGGCCAACAAGGCAATCATTGACATATGCTCATCCAAAAGATGCAGTGGCCAGATTCATCTTGATTATGTCTGTTACATGGAACAGGCACTCTTTTCTCAAGATCTTCTGCAAAAATGGCTTTCCTTAAATTCACCCCTGTGAATACTGCTGCTGTGAACACCTCTACTATGAGGTCTGCTGCTGTGAAAACCAATGCTGCTACTCCTGCTGGAACATCATCCGCTCTGAGGATGACATCACCAACTCAGCGTCTTCAACGCTGTGTTTCTAATGCACTGGTTAAGGAGTACTGTCGCAACGGTACTATCCCAACTCTGGAGGCCGCTCGTCAAGCCCTCCAAGTTAACAACTCTACTTGGTCATCCGGACAACGGCGGCCAGCAATCAAGAAGCAGGCGGTGCTGACTACCGTCTCCAACCGTTTCGGGTCGTTATCCCCGGAACGCAATTTCCATTCACTCCCTTACTCCGAGGAAGTGAATGAGCAGGTCCCTCGGGGCCTTAATTCAAAAAGACAGGAGTCCTTCCCGAGGGCTCCCATCAACAATCGCCGCCAGACTCGTGCGGTAGTGCGCCCTCAACATGATGAGGGTACCGACTCCAGGCATTCAGCTCAGGTTCCTCGAACCCGAGCAGGCAAGATGAACCGCCAGAGACGGAATCCGGTTAACAATAGGCAGGTTGTCATCCCTGCCATCTCCGGAGAAGTCCACCAACCTAACTTGGTGGCAAACAACGAGCAGGCATACACACCTGCCCGTTTTAATTCAGCTGTCCAGCAGACTCGTCTGGCAGCATCAAGCCAATCCCGCCAGGCAATTCCGGCGGAGTACCATAGGCAGGAACATACACCTGCTTATACATCACCAGTTAGTCAGCAGACTCGTCTGACTACATATGATGGATCTCGTCAACCGCGTTTGGCAAAGTGTAATCAGCAGGCACATACACCTGCTAATACTAATCAGGCCTACCAACAGTCTCGCTTGGTAGCACCCGGAGAAGTCAGTCGGAAATTCCCGACGACAAACAGGGGGCAGACTCAACTCTCTGCCTCCACACTTTAGTACTGTCAGGATTCACTGACAGGAAAAGGAGGACAGGAGCAGGCACTTACACCTACTCCAAGCCCGGAATGGACGTATATCCCCGTTCCGGCGGCTGAAGTCACCAAACATATTTTTTCAATGGTGAAAGAGCAGAAGCAAATTCCTGCTCATATTCTGGATGCTTGCCAGGATATCATAACAGCTTCAGCATCATCTCAGGGACAGACACATAAATCTATCCCTAGCAATGGAGTGACACATCAACGATTCACTCCGGAACAGACACACACATCTGTTCCAGTCCAAGAGGGTTATGGGGCATACTCCCCCATATCATACAGACAACCAAGTCAGGCACATACACCTGATTTGAGTGGAGATCGTCAGCCTAACCTGACCATCTTTCCTGATCAGGCACATACACCTGCTCAGAGCAATCACTTTCGTCATCAAGTGGTTTCTAAAGCGAGTAAGAAGGCATCTAAGAAAAAGATCTGCCCAGCACAGTCAGGAGATCAAAGGCCAATCTGCAACAAGGCCTTGCTCGATGCTGGAGTTCTTGAAGCCCTCAGACATTTATCTGTCGGAATTCAAGATTCTACTCCCTCAGTTCCCAATAACTGGAACATTAATTCTGAAGGTCTTCAACAGACACTTCCTCATGAAGACTTGCTTCATGAAAATTCGGTCAATCTTGAAGTTTCTTCTTCAGATGAGAGCCACAGGAACCCTCTGTGTGGTCAGAAGGCCAAGGAGCAAGAGATTTCATCTTTTGCTGTAACCCATCATGACGGTCCTCCTCATGGTGATGAACTTCGCTGCGAAAGTCCTCTCCGCAGTAGTGATTCACATTGTCTCGAAAATTCTTCAGAAGGCAATGTAGTGACGAGAAATCCCTCCTATCTCGAGGCACTTTCAAACGTAAAACCAGTCATGTATGATGCTTTACTATCGGCAGGTGAAACTATTTCTCCATCAGAAGATAGCCTGGGGTTCAGGTTATTCTCTGAACCATCCCTAGGTCATTCATCTTCCAGCATGAATAGTGATTTCTCTACCAATCTTGTTGAATCCGATGAAGCAACAAGGAAACACCAACTCTGGTCCAAACAGGTAGAAGAATCTTCATTTAATGATAAAGAGGAAATGTTGAACATGAGGAAAAAACTGGAAAAAGGTGAAGTACCAGTCATGTTTTGGCCTTTGGCTGATTCCCAGTACGACATTCCAAAGATGTTGACGGATGATGGAATCCATGATATTCATCTCAACATATGGAAAACTCTTTGTCAATTAAAGAAGAAGGTATTATCTTACGATGAATATGAAAATCATCTTAAGATAATAGAAGGGTTACAACGCCAGATTGATTTGGCATCTCTATCAGTCTCTCGGTATCCGAAGGCTGAAAAGCAACAGAGAACCCTTCAACGTTCATGCCTTGGCGCACTAAGAAGATTGTGTCAGTTAATTTCCAATGCTCCATCTGATGTTCATATCAGAGGATGGGGTGTTCACGGAGCACTACATTTCACAGTGTTTTCCGGTCAGCAAAGCCCGCCAAAAATGGTCTCATGCAATGTTATTGCCCATGGCCGGCCACAGTCAATGGGCTTTGTTCATAATCAAAAGCTTGCTCAAGAACAAGCTTCAACTAGTTCCTCTCAAAATCAAGTATATAGAGAACAGGTTGTTGAATTGCTCCTACATCAAGCAGGCGAGAATATTGCACAAGCCTCTCGTCTGGAGCAAACACGTCATCAAATGACAGAAGTTTCGGAAATCATCCAACGGTCTGTTGAACCAGGTGATAAAAGTGGATACAGGTTAATGCATCCAGCTAATTTCCGAACTAAGATTCGCAAGATCAAGAGAGATTTTAAGAAGATCTCATACATAGCATGTCAAGAGACACCCCAGCTTGCCAGACTAGGGACTTCTCTAACCCAACCCTCAGAGTCAACGAATGGGATTCGAGGAGTTGAGCGGAAGCAGCAGGAACATCCCCAGTCCACCGGACTGGGGACTTTTTCAAATCTTCAATCCTTCCCTCAGAGAAAGTTAGTATTCTCTTGATTAGGGAATAAGCCTCAAGAGGAACGAAGAGCCAAGCTGTCAGGAGATTCTCTCCAAGTGACGGTTCTCCAAGAAAATCCTGAGGGATCAAGTCAACGGAATGCCATGTCTCATCATGGACATAGAAGGAGACAATATCACAGAAATGCTGATAGAAAGGATTCCATGCAATATGCATCCATTAATGTCATCAATGTCGTTGCTGCTGATTCACCAGATGAGGCTCAATCAGAGGGATCAGACGAAGAGGTTCCTGCTCAAGAAGTCGCGCACACAGACCTAAATGAAGAAGGTGTGCGCACACGTAATCAAAGGCTTACCCAAAATTTGGGTATTCCTTCAAGTAACCCACTTCCCCCTCTCCGAAAAGGATCCAATAAGGGGAAAGGAAAGAATCAGGTTACTTCTCACCCTTCCTCTGAAGGAGGTCAATCGCTCTCATTAGAGCAAAGGTTTGCACAACAGGAGGAAGAAATGAAAGAATTAAGAAGGTTGAATGCAGAACTACTTCAGAGTAGTCTTCTTCTTAAGAATGCTGAAGTCCGACGGCCGAAGGAATTTGTTGTAACTACTGAGATGGATCAAGAATATCCTCCTTTATCAGTACACCCACAGAGGTCTAATCCTATGGGTCAAACGCAACAACGGTTGGCAGCACTACCATCAGTTGCAGCACCAACCACCACGTCTGTCCAAGCTCCATTCATTGCACCTACCCAAAACCAAGTTCAACCTGATGTTTCTCAAAAGTTAATAACTACTATTGAGTCCTTAACAGCTCGGTTAGAAACTATGGAAGTGAAACGGGCGCAAGTTCAACCTGAAAAGAAAGTTTACCCTGAATGGGTAGACTCAATTTCTCCTCCATCCAGTTTTGGAAACCCTATTTTCCCTACTTTCAATGGATCAGGCGACCCTGAACAACATTTGACGCATTACGTGTCTTGTTGTGATCCTATGATGGGAACTCCAGAGCAGCAAGAAGCAGTGAAACTCAGATGCTTCATGCGAACCTTGCAAGGACCAGCTTTTGTCTGGTATACAAGCTTGAAATCCCGGTCAGTCATCGGATGGGAGGATCTTCGTCAAAAATTCCTTCTTCAGTTTAGCTCAACTTTGCCAAAAACGACAGTTTTCGATCTTACAAACTGCAAGCAAAGGGAGAATGAAAGAGTCTCTGATTTCATTGCTCGTTGGAAGGGATTAACGTATTCCTTGAGTTTATCACTCCCTCAGGAGAAATTGTTGCCAATCTGTGTGGAAAATTTGCGTGACGAATTACGCACACCATTGATCCCTGTGAAATACACAGGAGGGTTTCGAGACCTTACTTCAATCGCTCAACAGATTGAAGATTCCCTTATACAGGCTAAGGTTAAATCTCGTGTAATTCCATCAGCTCCAGGAAGAAGAATGGGTAAAGCAGAAACTGCTACAGTTATGCTTAAACAGGAACCTGTACCTATTTCTACTTCAAAACCTTCATCTTCTCGAAGGGCTCCACCTCTTGAACGCCAACAACAAAGGCTGTTTCGTCCAAATGATCAAAAAGATCAACGACGAAAACAATTTGAGGATATGAAGAGTAAAACATACTCTTTCCGAAGTGAGCAAGTTCCTGGTTACTTCATTTTAGCTCTGGAAAATAATTTGGTTCAATTACCAGTGCCGAAGAGGCCAAACAAGGAAGGAGATGAAGACTGTCCCAATTATTGTCCCTTTCATCAAATGTTGGGGCATCCCATCCAGGAGTGTTTTGTCTTTAAAGACCTCCTGCAAAAGATGGTCGACTTGGGACAAGTCAAATTGAAGGGTTCTTCAGCTCATGTAGCGTGTATTACCGCTACAGATCCAGAAGAAGGAGGCGAGTGGCAGGAAGTCAAAAGCAAAACTGCGAAAAAATATGATGATTGGATTGTCAGAAAGACAATCAATCGGACCCATTACATTTTGCGAACACAATTGAAGAAGCCAATTGTGTCTCCTACAAAAGCTGCAGTAAAGCCTCCATCAAAAGACAAATCCTCAAAAGGGCAGTGCAATTCAAAGAAGAAAAAGGAATCAGGAGAAGATGAGTATGCATCAAAGCCTAAATTGTCTTTGACTCTGGCATATTTCATGCCATCTACTTCAAAGCCACGGGCACCGTCCCACCAAACGGCACAGCCTAAACAGGCTAACCAGGCAAAGTCTTTATCAGACGAAGAGTTAATCTTTGGTTCTGTTAATATGATTCAATTAACAGATTCATATTCCAGTCTTGATGAGCCTGAATTCCCTGTATCAAATAAGGGAACCCGAGGAAATTCTAGAGGTTCGGGATATAGGGGAAGACGTGGATCTTTCCGAAGCCACTACTCTAATTCTACCCCTGCTAGCACTGTATATGCAGCAGAAACTTGTGGTAGAGCCCTTCAGCGAGCTCAAAAAGAACAAGCAAGTTCTTTTGCCAATGGCCAACTCAGCTTCGGCACAGTTATTTTGGAAGACCGATTAAAGGTTCCATCTTCTTTATCTCAGCAAGTAAATGGATCTAATCAGTCTAATTTTCCAAAACCAAAGATGTTGCCAACTTCAATACAAGATGCATCAGCTTCCAAAGCATCTGCTTCCAAGGTACCTGCTAAACCGCATATTCATATTGGGAAACGCAGACCTCTAGATCAAAAGTATGATATATTGAAACACTTGGCCCAAGTACCAGCCAAATTATCAATTTTGGATGCCTTGAATCTATCAAGATATCTTCGGGAAGCACTCATCGAAGCTTTGTCAAGTCCTCAGGAGTTTGAAGCTGAAATTGTTGCAGCTGAAATTTATCACATAGAGAATAATCCTGCAGAATGCCATGCAGTGATATCTTTTACTGATAAAGATGAAGATGATGTTGTGCATGGGAACATAAAACCTTTGTACTTATCTGGCAAAGTCAATGGTATAGATGTTTGAAGAGCTTTTATTGACAATGGTTCAGAAGTCAACCTCATGCCCATTCGCACACTTCGTCGATTGGGCCTCACGGAATCTGATTTATCTCCTTCTACCATGATGTTGCAAGGATATGATAAAAATGAACAAGAACCACTGGGAGAAGTTACGCTCAGAACTCAGTTTGGAGATCTTGTTTCCAATTCGGATTTCATGATTGTTGATCAAGACTCAGCTTTCAATATCTTGCTTGGAAGACCCTGGCTACATCAGCATGCAGCTATTTCGTCATCATACCATCAATGTCTCAAATACTGTTTCGATGGTCAAGTTGGAACATTGTATGGTGATAAGGCCCCGTTCAAGACATGTGAGTCTCAATACATTGAGGCGGAATTTTATCACATGAAGGGAAGAGAAAAATCTACAATGAAGGAAATTACCAAAGTTAATGCTCCATATGGTTTGGAAAAAATTCCAATAAATCCATTTTCACATGTGAGTACAGATTATGTGTTACCTATCAGTCAAATTGACAAAATAGGCCCAAATCAAAATACTCTTATGGAAAGATCCATAATGTCAATTACGGCAATCGAGCCAGACAACATGGGAGAAATTGGTAACTTACCAAGCAGTGATGAAAGCATAAGTGGTGACGTTTTCATTTCGTCTGCTGAAATCCAACAAGTCTATACTTCGCTAATCAGGCCAGAAGAAGTTATAGCAACACCAGAGGTGAATATTGATGTCGATTCTCAATCCATCATCTCCTCTTTATTTCCCAAAGAAGACCCTTTTTCATCAATAGGGTCGGAAATGGAAGCTTCTTCAAAATGTGAAAATTTTGACATCTCTTATGATCATGAGAATTTCGTTTTTTCATCTACTTTGCAAGTAGAAACGGAAGAAATAACACATGATGAAGAGGAAGAGGAAGATCTTAGAGATGCTCCTCCAGCATTTGAAGAGGGTATCTCTACCACTGTGGATGAACTCAGAGAAGTAAATCTGGGTACAGAGAAAGATCCACGCCCCACTTTAATTAGTGCGGCCATGACCCTTGAAGAACAAGAGATGTATATTTCTTTTCTAAAGCAAAATAAAGATATTTTTGCTTGGAATTATACAGAGATTCCTGGCCTTGATCCTGATGTTGCCACCCATCATTTGGTTTTGCCAAAAGAACATCGAGGATTCAAGCAAGCCGCGAGAAGAACACACCCAACCTATGCTTCCAAAATCGAGGCTGAAGTGGATAAGCTTATCAAAGCTAACTTCGTCAGAGAAGTTCAATATCCCAAGTGGTTGGCTAATATTGTCCCTGTAAAGAAGAAGAACGGACAAATTAGGGTTTGCATCGATTTCAGAGATCTTAATCGGTATTGTCCTAAAGATGATTTCCCAGTTCCGATTACAGAACTCTTAATTGATGCGACGGCTGGCTATGAAGTACTTTCTTTCATGGATGGATATTCTGGATATAATCAGATCTGAATGGCCCCAGAAGATGAGGAATATACAGCCTTCAGAGCTCCTCAACGTGTGTTTTGTTACCGGGTGATGCCCTTTGGTTTAAAGAATGCAGGTGCAACATATCAACGCGCCATGCATCGTATCTTCAAACCTTTTCTAGGGAAATTTGTTGAATGCTATGTAGATGATCTGGTGGTTAAATCCAAACAACGTTTTGATCACTTGGCTGATTTGGAAGTCGTATTCCACAAGCTTCGACAACATAATTTGAAGATGAACCCCTTAAAATGTGCTTTTGGGGTAACCTCAGGAAAATTCCTCGGCTTTTTTGTACGCCATCGTGGTATTGAAGTTGATCCTGAGAAGACCAAATCAATCCTTGGTATGTCACCTCCTCAGAATTTGAAAGAATTAAGAGTACTTCAAGGACACTTAGCCTATATTCGGCGTTTCATCGCCAATTTGGAAGGCAAAAGTTTACCCTTTACCAAATTATTGAAGAAAGGAGTCACTTACCAGTGGACTGAAGAATGTCAAGAAGCATTTGATGTTCTCAAGAAATACCTCTTGAGTCCACCAGTACTCATGCCACCTGTTGAGGGTAGGCCTCTTATCCTCTATGTGACAGCTTTAGAGCGATCATTGGGTGCCTTTCTCGCTCAAAAGAATGATGCTGGGAATGAAAATAGTCTCTACTATCTCAGTAGAACTATGCTTGAAGCAGAAACCCGGTATTCGAGTATTGAAAAGTGCTGCCTAGCATTAATCTTTGCAGTTCAGAAACTGAAACACTACCTGCAACATCACGAGGTCCAATTGGTATCTCGTAATAATCCACTCAAATTCATCCTTAGTCGTCCAATACTTACAGGACGTCTGGCAAGGTGGGCGGTTATTCTACAGCAGTTCGACATCTAGTATGTGTCTCAAAAGGCAATTAAGGGGCCAGCTCTGGCTGATTTCCTGGCTGAACATCCTTCAGTGGAAGACACGTATTCAGATATCGAACTCCCTGATGAGGAAGTTTTCTCTATTCAAGAGAGTCCTCAAACATGGGAAATGTATTTTGATGGTGCTTCTAGAAGTCCAACAGGGAAGAAAATGGAAAATCCTAAATTCAACAAAGTTGGTTTAGGAATTGTGCTCATTTCTCCAGATAAGGCAGTGTTACCTTATTCCTTTTTGTTGTGGGAAGGTGGTACCAATAATGAAGCTGAATACCAAGCTCTCATTACAGTCTTGGAGTTATCACTTCAAGCACAAGTGAATCACTTAAAGGTGAAAGGTGATTCAGACCTGGTAATCAAACAAGTCAATGGGGATTATGCCATCAGAAAAGAAGAATTAATCCCTTTGTATGATTACGTCAGAGAGTTAATATCGGAATTCTCTTCAGAACCGACATTTTCTTATGTCCCAAGATCACAAAATGCTCAAGCTGATGCACTGGCTAATATATCCACAGCTTTAGCAGATCCAAATCGGGACGAGACAACCATCTGTATTGCCCACCGTCGTGCAATTTCACCTTATGTTCAAGTCAGAACAGAGGAAATTAATGAAATTAGTCCCATTCCTGAACCGTATGGTCATACTACAGGATGGATGTCACCTATCAGGGAATACCTTCAAAATGGAACACTTCCACCTGATAGAGCCGAGAAAGAACAAATTTGGCGACGTGTGGTCAATTTTACTCTTTATGATGGTCCAAAACACCTCGAGAAAATTCTCTACAAACGTGGTTTTGATGGAGTTCTCTTCAGATGTATTGATGGTGAAGAGACAATGGCTGTCATAAAAGAAGTGCATGCAGGAGTCTGTGGTGCCCACCAGTCTGGACATAGACTGTCTGATCAAATTCGAAGGCTTGGATACTTATGGCCTTCAATGATACAAGATTGTGTTAATTTCACAAAGAAGTGTCATTCATGCCAATTATATGCCAACTTCATTCATCAACCTCCAGAGTTGCTTCATACAGCTAAATACTCATGGCCATTTTCCACATGGGGAATGGATGTGGTGGGACCTTACCCTTCAGCTACGGCCAAGCAGTTTAAGTACATTCTTACTGCTACTGATTTCTTTTCCAAATGGGCAGAGGCAGTACCTCTCAAAGAAGTCAGTTATAAATGCATTGTTAGCTTCATCAAGTCTAACATCATTACTAGATTTGGTGTCCCTCATACCATATTGACGGACAACGGCACCAACTTCTGTTCTTCTGAGGTAAAGAAATTGTATCAAGAATACAACATTAAGTCCAACCATTCATCACGATATCATGCAGCGGCTAATGGCCAGATAGAGGCCTTCAACAAGACTCTTTCAAACATACTGCAAAAGATGGTGGATAAAGATAAGAGGTCATGGCCTGATAAACTCTTTCATGCTTTATGGGCTTATCGGACTACCACTCGCAATGCAACGCGGTCTACTCCATATTCATTGGTATATGGAACAGAAGCAGTCTTGCCAATTGAAGTTCAATTTCCCTCACTCAGAATAGCCATTTGTGATCAGTTATCAACAGATGAGCAATCCCAAAAGCGGTTGAATGAATTGGAACAGTTAGATGAGAAAAGATTGTGCACTTTTCACCACTTGGAAATCTATCAGAATCGGATAGCACGAGCTTTTAACAAAAAAGTTCGTCTTCATTCATTCATTCAGGGAGAATTGGTATTGGTTCTCAGAGCACCAATGATACCAGGAAAGAAGCCTCCCAAACTTGAACCAAAATGGGAAGGACCTTATTCAATACATAAGGTCTACTCCAATGGAGCGTATTATCTAATCTCAATGGATGGAGAACACATCACGACTCCAACTAATGCCAGATTTCTGAAGAAGTATTTTGTATAAACACAAAATATTGTTCCCAGAACCAAGACTCTTACAATTGGTTCATACAGCAATGGTCCAGTATGACCTTAAACTGCAACTTCGTCCAACATGACGTTAAACTGTGTCACCTTCAATTTCCGAGATGACATTAAACTATATTTTGTCCGAGGTGACATTAAACTATATTGTGTCCTAGCAACATGACATTAAACTGTGTGGCACTTTCATCGTCCAGCATGACGTTAAACTGTAAAAAGTCCCCAGAACTGATATCCTCATATTGGTTCACCTTAGTCCTAGCTACATGACTTTAAACTGTACAGCACCAGTTCGTCCTTGCTATATGACGTTAAACTATACAGCAATGGTCCAGTATGACTTTAAACTGCAGCTTCGTCCCACACGACATTAAACGGTGAAAAAGTTCCCTAAACCGTCCAGCATGACCTTAAACTGCATCATCCCTGGTCCATGTATATGACCATAAAATATTTGCAAATCCCTTATGTCCAGAAAGATGTTAAACTGTGACGTCCTAAATTACATGACGCTAAACTGTATAAAAGTCCCTCACGTCCGGAAAGACGTTAAACTATATAATCTCAAAAGTCCAGTATGACATTAAACTGCACCATTCATGGTCCATGCATATGACCTTAAACTATTTCGCACCTTCGTCCGACATGATGTTAAAATGGTACACTCTTTTGTCCTTACTGCATGACATTAAACTGCACAGTCCCCCTTTCGTCCAATATGACGTTAAACTATTTTATCCCCATCGTCCTAACTACATGACGCTAAACTATACAGAAAATCCTTGATATGTCCTACATGACATTAAACTGTATTTTGTCCCTGCTACATGACACTAAACTGTGCAGCACCAATAGTCCTAACTGCAAGACTTTAAACTGCATAGTCCCCTTTTTATGTCCTACATGACATTAAACTGTACATCGTTAAGGTTGTTATTACCTCTTGTTTCTCACACCGAGTATGACTCACGTGAGCTTAGAGCGAACATCAACCATAACACTCCCTTTGGGCCACTAACCATGTGTAAGTCCCAACAATATTTTTTATTAGATCATTGTCCACAAGAACAACTTGATCATTGATTCATTCTTTAATTGAACTACACGGACTTTGATCCTTGCCCTCCAGGCTGGGTATGTAGGCAACCTCCCAGGGTTCAAGCCCAAAAAATAATCTCTTCACATCGGTTCACCACAACCTCATATGATGTTGATTTGTGAAACCGCCCCTGGAATCAATATCTTTACATTGATTCACTTTTGTCCTTGTTATATGATGTTAAACTATACAACACTTTTGTCCGGTACGACAATAAACTACAATTTTTTTTTGATTTCCTCATTTGAGAAGGAACCATTATTGACATTGATTTTTTCAATCATGTTTCATTTCAAAAGACTACGTGCATACATGGTAATGCCTAAACTTTTTATCTCAGGTTAAACCATCATTGCACTAAAGTCCCCTTTCACCCTTCACATGTACGAACCAAATTTGTACAAAGGGTAGTTCTAGAACTACGTGGACTTGATTCCCATCCTTATGGGATATGTAGGAACATTCGAGTGTCCCTCGAATCCAGTCCCAAGTCTTTTGGGCCTAACCCCAAATTTCACTTTCAGTCCCTTGGCTGAAAAGTCCTCATGAAAAAACACACTGTGTATTCATTATTATGGTCTGAATTCTATGACCCTAAACTAAGATCACTCATACTTTCATCTTGCACGACGTTAAACTGCATTTCAAGAACTACGTATGGCTTGATTCTCATTCTTATGAGATACGTAGTGAAGTCCAAGTTTCAATTCAGGACCCAGCCACAACATGATTATGGTTTTCATTGACCCATGTATCTCTATATACATTGGACAATACCCATCTTTATGTATTATAATCCTAACCTTAAATATTTTCAGATCTTCATAACCCTTTTCATGAATTCTAGTCACAAAAATGTCAAACTTCTGAGAATTCTTTTTCCTGACTATGCAGCACGTGCCCATAGGTGGCCTTGCATAAACAGTCCACATAACAGACTTGTCAGCCAAAAGATGCTATTCATTTGACCATGCAGCCAATTCCCATAGGTGGCCCTGCATATTTCAACCCCCTAATGGGTTTTGTTAAATAATAGTAACTTCATTATTGGGAAGAATGCCTCTTTTGTCCTTATTTGTCTTAAACAACAATATGTAGGGATCCGCGAAAAAAAAATATAGCCATCCTTAAAATATTTGTCCCATATCCTTTTTCATGATCTGAAAGTATTCAAGTCTATGGTTTATTCTTCTTCCCTATGTTTGGGTCAGACCTTCGTAGGAGTGATATTCATCCAGTTCTTCGATATTCTTATTTGGAAATATCTTCTCCATATTCAAGTACCTCTTTCCATACAACAAACTCTATGCTTTAGAAAATTTGAATCTCCATAAACTTTCACTGGCTTTTAGCACTAGGAAAGTAAATTTCCGGGAGTTCTTTTGCCTGACTATGCAGCACGTGCCCATAGGTGGCCTTGCATAAACAGTCCACATAACAGACTTGTCAGCCAAAAGATGCTATTTTATTTGACTATGCAGCCAATGCCCATAGGTGGCCCTGCATATTTCAACCCCCTAACGGGTTTTGTTAAATAATAGTAACTTCATTCTTGGAAACTACTTCTTCTAATGCCTTTTAGCTCTTTTTTCATATCATTCCTCAGATTCAAATATTCTTAAGCCATAGTTTACATTTTTTCCCTCATACTTGAGTATGGTAATATGTTTTCAGATAAATTGTCAAGGAATTGAATCCATTTTAATCCATTTCGATCAAAGCTATTTTCGACCTTAAACATTAGACCCTTTATGTCCGGCGTGCATGACTTTAAACTGCCCACACAAAAGACAAAGGAACTCTGAATAAAAGTCAAGTTCCAGCTCACTAAATATACATTTTTGTATGATTTAGGTAATATTGAGCAGTTAAAAAATTCAAAGTTTGTAGGGTTATTTGTAATAATCCTAGTAAAAATCAAACTATGCTTACTAGGCCCATTGGCTTAAGTAAATTTGAAGCAGGTAATGGAAGAATGCAGGTACAAATGATTGAAGATGAAAGTGTTTTTCATTGATACACAAGAGTTAGAAGGACATCCACAGACTGGAGTCTCTTCTCTTTTTCGAGAATTACAAGAGGATTTCAACATAACACTTCATTTGATTTACGGCATCCCGAGCTTCATTAGAAACCACCTGGAATTCATTCATTCAAATGGATACAATAAGAGATGCAGTGATACCAGCTCTTCTTGGAACAATTGTAAAAGGATGTTTTTAAGTGCGGTTTGAGAAAATTTTCTGCTGATCAAACAGTGACTCTGTTTCTGTCCAAGAGACTTGGAAGATGGATACATGGATTTGAGAATGGAGCATTGGAAGTAAAGAGCCATTTGGAGAGAGTACTCTTTTCAGATATTGCTCTAATATCATGTTTGTCTTCTCTCCACCAACCATTAGTAGAAAACATTTCATCCCATGGGTTTGCCATTTTCATATCTGCAGGGGAATGACATGGAGGAAGAATTTGAAAGTTCACACCATTGTTGTTACTCTTAATGCACAGCATAACCGAAATAGAGAAGTAGCAGTGCAGCTGCATCTCAGGTGTATAATTGTTTGCATTTGGAACATTGACTCCTTGCAGATGACCATGAACACACAGAGACAAGTAGATGCTCTGTGGGAAATTAAGATGATATTTCTTCAAGTACTTATCCAAATCTAGGAAAGTGATGTCGCAGATATCATAGTAATCATGGCCAATAATGTTCATCATGTCATCAATCCGCTTGCTATCCAGTTCATCAGCCATTCCAATTCCCTCAGGATCCATTGAATCTGCACAAAAGTTGAACAAATTTAACTCTTAAATGGGTTTATTTTTCATAAAATTTGTGAAAGAATTTGGAAAAAATGGCTAAGGCATTAAGGCGCGCAAGTATGGAGATGTCGCGCAAGTGATACGTGTGCCGCGCAAGTTTTTGTCGTGCAAGTATTACCGCGCGAGCCCTATTACCTTGAGAGTAGCGCGGCAGCGAGGAAACAGTGAAATCAAGAGACTTGCACGGCGAGGAAGACTTGCGCGGCGAGAGCTCGAGAAATCCGGAAATCCAGATGCATGTAACGGAGGTGAGGCCATGTATTTATAGGCCAGGAAGCCTACCTACGCGCCACACCCAGAGCGCTTAAGGCCTGCGCGACGCAGACTTGTGCGCCGCCCTCTGCGCACTGAAAGACTTGCGCACCCTCCCTTTTCCTTTGGAGGGATTCGATTTCCTCAGATTCAAATCCTCATTTCTCTCCGGATCCAACTCTGAGGGGGGACTTTTGTTGACGCTCCTTTCGTCACAGAATCTAAAGATCGGAAAAGGGAATATCTCAGCTGAAAGTGATTCATCCTTTGAAGAAAACATGAAAAATCGACAAAGGCATGAACAAAGGATCAACAGCAAATCCACCGCGCAAGTTATAGCACTGACGCGCAAGTATACTTGCGCAGCTACCTTGGTCGCGCAGGTGACTTGCGCGACCTAAATGGTAACCGCCCGGTAACCGCCCTGGGTCTTCTTTTGCCTATAAATAGACCCTGTGGGCCCCCCATTCGAGAGGATCTTTTTCCAGAAACTCGGATTGAAGCTCCCGACACCCAAGTCTCTTCTCAAAGCTTCCGAAACACTTCTAAGGTAATTTCTTACCTAGAACGGAAGATCTAAAGAGAAGAAGGAAGGCCTAAGTGTTGAAACTTATCAAACACTTGCGCGCCGACTTAATTCCTTCAATATAACTTGTGCGTCCCTTTTTTGGAAGAACCTCAAGGGGATTCTAAAGGGTTTTATCAAGAGTCGCTCAAGTATTTCAAATTCTGATTGAAAATCGCGCAAGTACACCATGTGTCGCGCAAGTATACTTGCGCGGCCAATACTTGCGCGCCGCCGTAGGACTTGCGCATCTTTCAAGACTTGCGCGCCCCTATCTTTTTGGGTGCCCATCTTTCCCATTTTACCCCTCTTAAGCCATTTCACCTTTCCTTTTCAAGATTCAGTCTTCAAGACACTCTTCAAAGCCATTTATGGCATGATTTCTTGATTTGACTTTCTTACCTGAAAGGAATTCTGTGGAATCTCTCTCAAAGTCTAGTGATTTAAATATCCTTATATCACTAAAATATGGAGAGTTCATTCATTCAACCTCATCCTTTAAGATGAGAGAATCCTAACCTGGGTCTCCTTTTCAGGAATAATCCCCAGTGATAAAACCTTTAATCTGGGCATCTTCCTCAGGAGTAAGACCCAAATTCTTAAAGTTCCCAATCTTGGGCATCCTCCTCAGGAGTAAGCCCCAATCAAGTCCTTTAATCTTGGGAATCTTTCTTAAGAATAAGCCCCAACCTCAAATATGGGCATCCTCCTCAGGAGTAAGCCCCAAACCTTAATCCCTAACCTGGGTCTCCTTTTTCAGGAATAAGACTCAGTCATAACCTTGGGCTTCCTTTTCAGGAGTAAGCTCCAAGTCCCTTTAAACTTCTCTTAACCAGTCATAATTTACCTTTGATTTGGGTTTCCTTTTCAGGAATAAAACCCAATCATAAGTCCCCTCCTAACTTGGGCATCCTCCTTAGGAGTAAGCCCCAAGATTAGAGTATTCAAATCTCCATGAAGCACATATAACTTTATGGACCCTGTTCATGGATTTTCTCCCTAAAAGTAAATCCTAAACCTTCATCTATCTGGGCAGTCATCTATACATAAGCCCCAAACAAATTCTTATGATTGCATCTTTTATGGCACAATTGTCTAAATTTTATCAATACCTCTTGTTTCTCACACCGAGCATGACTCACGTGAGCTTAGAGTGTAAAAGTAATTATGACATTCATCTTTGAGCCATCAATCATAAACATCATACCCCATTCCTCGAACTACGTGGGTTCTGATTCCTTTTCCAAAAGAAAGGATACGTAGGTAGCCCATTTATGGGTTCGATCCCAACTTTGAAATAATCTATGTCCTTCTGAATGACGATAAACTTCAAGTGCCCCACTGAGTGGCTTTAAAACCAGCCTGGTCATCATAATGACCAAGAGACTTTTATATAAATGTTTTGAAGGATACCATTGACCAAGAATCTCTAAACAGATATAGATGATTCTCTATTGATGAAGAACCTCGAATACATATAAAAGATTCTCTAAATTTCTTGCATATTTTATCATTGATTGTTAAAACTAAAGGAAAGCACATTTTATACTTGGTAATGTAATAAGGATTCACGAACATAACTTAAATCTATAAAGAGAGTCCCGGAGTAGACAATAATTACCCTCAAAAAGGTGTGATGAGTCCGACCTCCCATCCTCTCGACCAATGCAAATTCCTAAGTCTCATTAGTCCACAAGCTAATGAGCGCCTGCCTTTGGAAAGTAGGTCCAAACGGATGTGGAATCATTGGATGTTTCCGGTTCTACGAACAAACCCGTTAGAAACCGATCGGAACGTTTGAATCTCCCGTCCAGGAGGTCATCCCCGAATTCCATGCGAAACAATGTAACATTTCTTTAGTTCATGTGTTGTGAAGGAATGGTGTCCTAGAGGAGAGTAATTGGGAGAATGAGACCTAGATGTGTTCCTAGTACCCAGATTTATTTTGAGTTTTTTTTTCTTATTCTATTTTTCTTGACAATGTGATATTTAAAATCTTACTAGTTTATGAGATTTACTTCTTCCTTGTTGATGAGATATGTTTTATTGCTTCAAGTATATGAATAATGGAAAACCTAATTCCTAATTAAGACACATTATAGCATGGCATGATTAAAACTATGTAGGCAATTCAGTGCCACCCAAAGAGGATAATATCTTGATATGGGAGAGGGAATTCCTTGATTTGTGTGCTTAGTGAAATGTTGTGTGATATTATTGGTGGTTTTTGGCTTGAAACATGTGGATTTAATATGGTGGTGTGGATGTTTATGTGAATAATGGGTGGTGTCTTGTATTTTATATAAGGTGTTGTAGTGATGTGGCTGTGTGGGATGTTTGGTGAATGTTTTTGGTTGGGTTTTGTGTTTTAGGTTGGTAGTGGTTTTTCAGTTATTACAAGATCCATTAGAGTTATCTCATGTGGTGGTTATTTATAAATTTTTACTCTTTCCTTCTGGGTTGGTTTTGATTCTATAGGATGATAATAGTTTTAGAGGTATCTAATGTAATGTCCTAGAATTTATGGGTTATTACTTTGTAGTAATTCTTGTGATGGAAGTGTTCGAGGGAATTCCCAAAGAGTTTGGAGGGGGAAAGGTGGAACTATATGGAAAATACAACATAGGTAGTTCTATGACATGGGCATGGGGTTGTACTATAGGGGTGGCTGTTTTGGCATGGAGAGGCTGGTTCTGGAGTAGGGATTTTGGAGGAGTTACTTTGGAGCTACTTCCAATTTTGGAATATCTATAGTGTGGATCTTTTGTCTATACCATATAAGGACCCACTATAGCATGGATTATTTGGTTGTGACATATAGGGTCTTGAAGGTAGAGTTTGGTGGTTCTACCATTTTAGGTATATTTGATTTATGGGGATGGGTTGTGGCATAGTCCCCTTTATAATTCTCAATTCCTACGGCGTAGTGGATTTTGTTGTGACATGGTCCCTTCCTAATTGTTGGGGGTTTGTGGTGTGGTGTTCTTGGATACACCATGGTATTCTCCCTATTTTATCGAATATATCATAGATAAAGTGGTGAAACATGGATTTGTATTTGACCTATTAGGTTGAGGTGTGGTCCTCCCCTTTGTTCTATAGTGTCCTCTATTTTTAGCAGTTCTACAATGTGGTGTGGTGTGTTGTGCTATGGTGTGGTGTTTTTTAGACTGGGTATAAATTCTTAAAGATCCTAAATCACTAAATTTTGGCTACCTTTTTTCTCATTTCTTAGGTGATCCAAGTGCTTCCCAAGGATTTCTTTCATCCCCCTTTTAGTGGATTTAAACCCTAGCCTTGGGGGTCGATTCGTGGTGGTTTTTAGTAAGTTCCCCTATTTTCTTCTCCCCATTTCTTCTTATTATTTGTTTGAGGAAGGTTGATTTCAATGTAAATAATTGTTTTGATGATTTTTTGGGGAATGATGTGGTTTTTTGTTCTAGGCTGGTAAGGGTGTTCTCCTTCATTGTGGTGCTCAGTAGTGTCATTCCTCTTATTCCAACCTTGTGAGGTGGGTCAGAAATATCTATTTAAGGTAGGGGATCTTTTATTTCTCATCTAGTTGTATCATGTGGGAGGGGTTATGCTCTTTTTTATATTTTAGAGGATAGTATATCCAACCTAATAAAGATAAATAATTGGTTAAAGTTGAAATTAAAGGGGAAGGGGTTTGAATCGCATGTTTTTACTGCTTTAGATACTAATTGATATTATGATTGTATAAGCTTGATGCCTCACTAAAAATTGTTCTTGTTGGGGGATTTTTTTGTGATATTGTTATTTTGACTATGGAATCCTTATTGTGTGGTTGTTTTTTATAACCTTAAATGGAATTGGATAACCACTTATATCCGATTAATCAAATGATTTCTCTTATAATTATGGATTGTGTGATGATGCCCTTAAAATAAATAAGTGGAAGTGATGAAAACTACCTTACTAAATCTAAAAAGTTATATGTGAATGTGATGTGAAAATTGTTTTGAATTATGGTGGTGGTGTGTGGTTATGATGTGTGGTGATGATGTGTGGTTGTGATGTGGGGCGGTGGTGTGTGGTTATGGTGTGTGGGGAAGATGTGATGATAATTGTATGTGGTATGTGGTAGTTGTGATGTGGAAAATGGTTGTGATGTTGAAAGTAGTTTTGGTTATGTTACATTGGAAATGTGGGGTTTTTTGGAATGATAAAGGCGTTTTTTGTGTTTCAGTGTGTTATACTATATTCTAGGGTAGTAATGCAATTAATTTCTTAATAATTAATTGAAATGGAATGGGTTGAAATTCTTAAAGAACATCTAAATTAAAATGGGAAGTGAGACTAAAATGCTTTTTTCTTGAATGTGAAATTAATGGGATGGATAATAAATGAGATTAATGAATGAAATTAGTTGGAAATATAAATATAGATATTTGTCTTAACTTGATAAATAATGGTGGAATGTGGTTTGTGGTTTGTGTCATGTTTGTGTGGTGTTGTGCATTTAGTGGCAGAAGAGAATGTGTAAGCGGCTGTGAGTCTTGGTGGTGATATTGTGATTTGGTTTAATGCTTTTTTTAAACCCATAGGATGGTATTG
Source organism: Viscum album (assembly GCA_963277665.1). Taxonomy (NCBI): domain Eukaryota; kingdom Viridiplantae; phylum Streptophyta; class Magnoliopsida; order Santalales; family Viscaceae; genus Viscum; species Viscum album. The sequence goes on from OY728151.1 coordinate 1,835,443,200, forward strand.
TCTATGGCTATTATATAAAAATTTTATATTCCCTATTATTTCTATACACACCCCACCCATATCGAGCACTATGTGCCAACAACCAAATGTTTTGGTGGTGTTTTTTCCAATATCCCGATGGTGAGGATAGATGGTTGGACACCCCCTCTTTCCTACTCTCTCTTCCAGGAGAAGTTGTCTTGCGCGAGCTATGATGGACATAATTCAAAAGTGAATTATGGTGATGTTTTATGAGATGTATTATGGTGGGAGTCATTCATGGTAGGATTATGGAATGAGGTTTATGTCCTTCATGTTCATGATACCCTATTATTTTGGTTATAGATGAGATTTGATGTGATGTGATGGCCTAGGTGTCTATGAGTGAGATTCGATAAGATATGATGTGATGGACCTAGTGTCTACAGATGATATGTGATGTGATGTGATGTAGTCAGTCAGGTGTCTTTGAGCATATTTTTATATGGAGGAGATGGGATCTATAGAACATACAACGTTGGGGTGTGATAGATGCAACCCAGTGGTAAAGAAATGTGGGAAACCCATTATCGATATGATTCTTATTATTTTATTATACTTGGATTCATTATTTGGTGAGCATTACTTAGTGAGATTGATATTGGTTAGTTAACCATATTAGATTCTATTGGTTTTGTTGTTTTCTCATAGGTTCATTAGTATGATATTTTTCACATGTGCACAGGAGGTTTTGGGTAAGATCCTACTGAGTATACTTTCATTCTCACCCTACATATATACAAACTATTTTGAGGCTTTCAGGAGGACTTCAGGGACTATGATGGACATTACTAGCTCAAACCTTGGGAGATGTTGTTGATTTATTACCTTAGGAATTTTCTTTTGGATATTTATTTGGAGACTTTTATATGTATCTATTTTATTTATACATGAATTGTGGGATGGTTTTGGTTTCCTTTATCTTATCTTATGTCATTGAGTTGATATATAATTGATATCTTATCACTTAATCCTATTATCATAGAGGTAAATGCCTCCCATTTTTGATATTTTTATACCCTCGGTGCTAGTCGCCAACCCAGGGCCTACTAGAGGTGGGACTCGGGGGGTCATTATCTCTCTTCCTTCATTATCAGCCAAAGAGGGGTACCTTTAGAGGTAGGGGATCATAAAAAAAGACTCATCAATAGGAAATCCAAATTTCCATGTTTCATTGGATGTTCCCATCAGTGAATGTGTGTATTGATCTTTATAATTTAAGATCATCATTAATGAATATCATGACTTGCGTGCTTTGATGTATTGATGAAAACAATGATGACATGTGCTCACAGTGAGTTAGGATGCGTTGGGTGTGTCATAAATGATATTTAATTAATGGATAATATGAGAAAGGATTTATATCTTCTATATTGTAATAGAATTTGATATCTCAAGCCCTTTGATGGGAATATAATTGCCAGAATAAATTCATGGTCATGGTGTTCATTGGGTGAGTTCATTTTTAAAAAATTAAAGAAATATACATTGATCATATAGGCTGATGGTACTATAATGCAACCTACTTGATTTTAGATATTGTATAAAGTGATTATATTACACTGTAAGCATTTGTAAGAGGTTGGATGTCATTGAGAAATTAACTTTTTTCTCTATGGGTTCCTTGGAATGTTGTTGGACACTAGCCTTATACTTTATGTGGTTATACTTAATGTCACTAAGAACAAGGCCTAAAGGGTCACACATTAAGTGTATTCTCAATATCAGTTAAATTCAAGTATTTAATTTAATAAGTTAGAATAAATATTATTTATTCGAGTTTTTTTGATCGCCATAATTTAGTCTCAATTTATTAGAAAGAATAAGTTAGTTAAATAAAAATAGTAAATATTTATTTACAAGTTTTAGGTAATATAATATTTATTATATTTTATCTATGAATAATGTAGTGATATTTATATTCTAAATAGTCATTATTCAAGGATCGGTAAGTTTCGATGATGGAAAGTGAACCAAGCTTAATAGTCTAATTGAAAATGTTATAAATGATATTTATTTATATTATTAAAGTGTTTTTCATGTCAAGTGATTAATAATATTATTTTTATTTTTATTTAAAATGGGGTCAATTAAGAATAAAAAAGTTGGAAAGGGGATTTGTATGATTTTACAACCCTAAACCCACCATAATAAATATCTAATTATAACACTTTTCATAATCACTCTTGACGTGCACAATAGAGAGAGAGAGACTCTATCAATCCCTAGAGAGAGATCTAGAAATCTAGAATACACTCTCTCTTATTCCTCTCTAAATCATTTGAGAGAACATCAAGAGATATTCCTCCTTCAAGAAGGATTCTACTATGAACACACACAAACATCACAAGTAATTTGGATCAGCAATGCTAGAACTTGATGATTCTATAATGAAATTCAAAGATTGTAATGAACATGTGTATCGCTACTGGAGGGATTATATAATTGGATCATATAGCACAACAATGATACGACGATATCTAATTAACCGGATCATCAATGAAGATAGAATTAGAAGCTAAGGTAATTCTATATCTACTCATAAATTAATTATAAATTACATGTGAAGATCCTTATCTTCTGGTCCCAGTGTTCTCTTCAGTCAAGTAATCTATGGTTTTCATTGTACATGATGTTATTTTCCATGTGAGGCGGTGATTATTTGTAAATTAAGGCTAAAAGTCAAGTTTTCCATCTCATCCAAGGTGTTTCCTCTGTGCTCTGAACCTACACATGGGATACACCCTTATGGTTTTAGTGATGAGGTTGGGATTCCATGGGCATGGTTGGGTATAAGGTTAGGCTGCCATGAGTTAGAACTAGTATGTTTGAGCTACCATATTTTGGAGCTGCATACATGGATCAGAGTAACCATGGATATAGGACCCGGTGATGGAGCTTCCACGATGTTTGAGCTCAATGATGGAGCGCCATCATGGGTTTGGGGATCAGTGTATGAGAGGGTATTCCTTATATTAGGAGGTTGGTATATGGATGGCTATCATGTATTTGGAACCGAATGCATGTGCTATCGTGGGTGGAGTCCTTAGAGATGGATATGGTTATGGTTTCCATGGGTTGGATCCGGATACATGAGATATAATGGGTGGAGTCGTAGGTCATGAGATTATGTTTATGGATACCACGAGTTAGATTTGGATGCATGAGTCACCATGGGTGGAGTCTCATGAAATGAGAATATGGTTCTGGCTACCGCAAATTGGAGTTGGATGCATTAGCTTCCACGGGTCAGATCCCCAGAGTTATACTATGGATTTGGATCCCAAGATGGGACTATCAAGGGATGGTCCCTAGCGTCCTAAGTATTTTATGGGGAATCCATGGATTTTGAGCCTTCATTTTACATGGTTGGTATAGTAGGTGAGACGTGCTCAGTGGAACCCTGACATTGGACGAAGCAGGTATGGTTGAGTAGGGTCACAAACCTAAGGAATGACATTAATTTATTTATTTTTTATAGTTGTTTGTTTATTTTATTCTAAGCATGTAATATGCACATATCACTTCATATACTAGTTAATATAGGGCCGTGTTGGTGGTGCCCTACTGATTTCTGTACTCACACCCTACTTGGGAAACCACTACACTTGGGTACCTGAGAAGAGGTTCTCTTGGTTGCAGGCACTGGTTTGGGCTGAGGCCTAGGATAGCTTGGTCGGGCTAGACAACACCATGGATGTCAGGAGTTTGGGATGAGGTATGGATCAAAGTTATAGTGAATCCCTTTTATTTTATTTCTTTTATTCTAGTACATATATTTAATTGTCCCAGTTAGTGGTCTATGTATATTGAACATTGTTGTTTGGGACTTACTACATTTCATTATTATTATTTTTTATGTTTATTTCTTCTTTTTTTAGTTTACTCATGATGGGTGATGTTTGGTTATTTATTTAATTATTTCACAGCCTAATATTGGGTGTATAGTCTCCCCATAGTTCCACCATAGACCCCCGCTGCTAGTCAGCAACCTCTGGTGTATTGGGAGGTGCACTTGAGGTCCAACAGTGTTCCAATATGGTTACTATTCATAGAGTGATATAGTCTAGGATGTTGCAAGAGTATTTAAAGGGAAAATCAAGCTTCACTTTTTTTCTTTAATGTGAAGTATTTTTCTCAAATCAAAAACATAGAAAAAATCTATTTTAATTAAGCTCGCAAACCAAGTATTTGGAAAATTTCATGAATGGTCCTTATAAATGAGTCATATGAATTTAAAAGGTCCATTGATGAATTTTGTGGTTATACACATATACATGGGTAGACACACACACACACACACACACACACACATATATATATATATATGTTCAAATTGACATGTGAATTTGTGAATTGTGAGACAAGTGTGTGTGTGTGTGTGTGTGTAAATATATATGGAAATAACATTAGAGTAATACTTTGGGTATTAAAGTTTGATATTCAAAATTGGTTTCAAATAAGTTTTAAAATGAACTTATAAAATAAATCTCAAAGGCCCAGTTGGTATTCCTCCGAATGTTTTTTCCTTTTTATATTGGATTTGGAATAGGTATAAAGTGGAATGTGTATGCATGTTAAATGTGTTGGAAGTGGGAATTGAACTGTTTAAAAAAAGGGAATAGCACATGGGAACCCTAGGTACCTAGGTGGGATGACTAGGACAAGTACACTAGGAAAAGTTCCACCCTCCCTAGCCTTTGGACTGTGTGAAGTTACAAAGGATCAAAAAGAAACTAAGAACGAGGTGAATCAGTTGTTCACTTTTTATAAGTTTTGATAATTTTAAAACTTAACCCCTAAAACCTATTAAATTTTATAACCTTATCATATTTTAATAAATACTCATGCATAAAAAATAGAAAATAAAGTAAAGCACATGATATTTACAAGGTTCATCTTCAGTGTTAGAACCTACATCCTTACCATAGCCACTCTCATGGGTCTATGGAAATTCACTATAATGAAGAAGTGAATATAACTTGTGCCCACTCCTATTAGACACCTTATTTCTTCTGATAGTAATGATTATAATTTATCTCTTTAGTTTACAAATTTTTATTACAAACAATAGATCCACAAAACAAAATATCACAAAAAAACTTTTTCTCCTCAAAATATTATCTGAAACCTCGGTCCGATGATCCTGGGTTTGGTTGCCTCAATCTAATTGACTCATTATGATGAACCCTTTTCTCAAACTACACTTCTAAAACTCTACTCAACTACACAGTCCAATCTTCCTCATTCTTATCTTCCACATTCCATTAAGAAAGTTTTTATCTATATGATCTTTTAATGAGATCTCTATCTGTAAAGAACTCAGACTCAACCTCTAACTCAAACTCTATAGTGCTCCGCCTTTTTCGCATGTGAAAAGGATGAAAAGTAAAAAAAATGTATCATGATTGTATTTATAAGAGACTCAGAATATCAAAGGTGTGAAACTAAAAAACTTTTCCCACTTACTCAAATTTCAAATCTCTTAAAATCACTCACATTTAAACTTCGACTTTTACTACTTCAAACCTTCTTAAGATTTCTCCAAAATTAGTCTTCTATGACATACTAACTTTTATTTAGTCCGATGTAACTTCCTCGGTTTCAGTCTGATGTAACTTCCTCAACTTTAGTCCAATGTAACTTCTATGGATTTAATATGATGTAACTTCCTCATCTTTAGTCCATTGTAACTTCATTATGATGGATCTTCCTCAACTCATTACGATGGAACTTCCAAATATCACCACGATCTGACTTTCTTCCTCTGCTCATTATGATCTATCTATCTTCCTCTTCTCATTACGATCTGGCTTTCTTCCTCAGGTCATTACAATATGACTTTCTTTCTCTACTCATTATGATATGACTTTCTTCCTCTACTTAGTCTAATGGAATTCTCATTATAATGGAATTCTCATTACAATTGAATTATCATTATGATGGAATTATTATTACGATGGAATTCTTATTTCAATAGAATGTAATCGATAGTGACTCCACTTAGAAACTTTTATATTATTCAAACCTCATCAGCTATAACTTATTCATACTTTTGAAAACTTCTATATCTGGTACTTCTGGATTCGATGGAGACTTTTGTATTGATTTATGGAATCGATACAATCTCTATGGTTCGTCCATTTCTTCAATAGATTTTATCATGAGAATGTTTCATGATTTATGAGAACTAAAATATCAGAAAATAATCCTATAAATTCATGTTAGAAAGTTTGATAACTTTATAACTCTTGATTCCCTTGAAATTTACTTGTCAGGATTCATCAAAATTCTTAATTTCTTTCACTATAACTACTGAATTTATAATAAACACAAAGTTCATTGAATATTGAAATTCATGTTGATGAATCTGAGACTGACGGTGTGTCTAATCAATAATTTTTAAAAACTATAATTATTCATATTTATCACAACTTCAGCATCTGTTACTTCTCAGTTCGATCCTCTACGTCTGGAAAACATCTTTCTCAAAAAAAAAACTTTTCTCCCTTTTGTTTTTGGGTTCAAAAATTCAGCAACTTTAACTTATTTTCCTAGTTTTCAATAAATACAAATTTTTTAGGTCCAAAAGGTTCCTAGATACCTTGATAGGGGGGTGAATCAGGTTATGGACATTCTTTTCAGAATTATTCCTATCCCACTAGATCTTGACCTCTTTATTATAAGGGTTAATTTGTTTTCTATTTCTTGTTTATATTTCTCTTATCATTTCCAAATTTATCTGATGATGATAAATATAAAGTAAAGAAAGAAAGAAACACAAGGAAATATAGATTTTTACTTGGTTTAACCTCACTGAGCTATGTCCAAGGAGTATACAATCGGTAATGTGTTGATGTACTAAATCCACTAAGGCTCACTGTCAATACATGGTTAGGGATATATCACTTATATTCTCAAGATCACTACCTTTACAATGTTTAGGGGAATATCACTACTTACCAAAGGTCACTCCATAAATATTTCCTTTGTTGTCTCACTGGCTTTACAATGTTTAGGGGAAACTCACTACTTCCCAAAGGTCACTCCCTCAATCTTTCCTTCACTGGATCACTACCGATGGAAAGAATCACCTTCTTCCTTTTCCTTTGATAAATACTTTAAAAAGGATTCAAAAATATTTTATGTACATGTAGTTACCTTCATTAGAAATAATGAATGCATCCTTAATTATAGTTATATGCTCTGTTTAAGTTCTTTATAGGTTACTCCTTCACTTCTGTGAAAACACCTTGATGCATAATTTCCACTTTCTAGACACCTGGAATAGACTTATCTTTGTTGTTAACACAACAATTTCCTATAATTTAGCTCTAGAAAGATCTTAATTGGATTCAAAGTCTTCCTTTCACTACCTTGTAAGTAGTAGTGAATAAAATCCTTCTACAATTATTGTCAAATGGTGCATATACTCTGTCTTCTTCTTCTTATGAATTTAGATATGACAATGATACTATTCATAGGGTAATATAGGTGCATATGTCCTTGCACAAGACTCTAGTGTGATACCCCTACATGAGGCCCTGGCATTTAACCCCTTGTGCAAGATCTTTGTCTGTACCCTTGCACAAGATCCTATTACATAACCCTTTTCGTGAGATCTTAGTGCATTACCCTTTACATGAGATCTTGGCATGTACCCTTGCATGAGATCCTGGCAATTAACCCATTTCTCACTTTTCATGATATCCTAGTGTGAGACCCTTTTTGTGATTTACATGAGATCCTAGTGTGAGAAACCTTTTGCAATTTTCATGAGATTATGGTGCAAGACCCATTTCATACTTTTCATGAGACTTTGTTTAGATCATGCACAACACTTAAGTGATATCAATCATGTATATTCCTTCATGAGATATCTCTATGAAACTCCTTCATGAGATCTCTCTATGAGACTCCTTCTTAGATGTTGTTTTAGATAAATATTTTAAGAAAAATGTCATCAATATTTAAGGATGGGTTAGGGGTGTTTATAGACATAAATCCATCACCTTAACTCCACAAATCACAGAAAACTATTCATTCCACCACCAAAACAATCACATTATGATCTTCGTGAGATCCCATAATGAGATTAATTGAAAATCATGTGATGGTCAGTGATGTTGTCTTCTAGTTATTTATGTGATCCATCTCAAGATCCAGATAAAATCATGAGCACTACATGTGATCCCATTGTGAGATCCAAATACAATCATGTGCTTCATGAGATCCCATCACAAGATCCAAAGTCAATCATGTGGTCTCATGATTTTGAAAGACCACGAGATTCCTCCATCATTCCCATATTTTATTTTTCTTCATGCACTCTGCAAGATCCCTTGACAATCATGATTTGTCATCATGTGCTTCTCAAGATATCAATGCAAGATCATTTCAAACATTCATGCTTCATGAGAATAGTTCAAACATTCATGCTCCATGACATCAAACATCTTTACCTCATGTGAGATCATACATTCACACTTTTGTGAGATCAAACATTTTTCTCTTTCAAGAGATCATACATTTTTCACTTTCCCAAGATTATAAATTTCATTCTTTGTGTGAGATTAGAAATTTTTCACTTGTGTGAGATCATTTATTTCATTATTTTGTGAGATCAGATATTTCACACTCAATCTTCATGTCTTCTTTGACAACCATCCTTCGTCAACAACATCAAACCTGGTCAACAAACACAATAAACCCAAAAGAACCACAAGGATGGATTTTTCCTAACAATATCTCCCTCTAGGTTTGTTGAAAAGTCTTAACATTTTGATACCATATTAAAGATTCTTCCATATTATACCAAAAATCTGCTTCTTGTGATTCTGATAGCGATCATAGATTTATTCAACACACACTCTAAGCCCACATGAGCCTTGATCAGGGTGAGAAATAGGTGTAGTATGCAAATTTCATCAGTGAATAACGTTATTCCCAAACCAGTCAACTACTTTCATCATGAACCCCATATATTGTGATAGATAACCTTTGATCAAACATCTTTAGCATCATCAGATTTAAAACTCTCCCTACTTCACTGCTCCCCCTATTAACTTCTCCCCCTATCTTGACTGAGACATTTTCTCCTTTTTCATAGCCATAATTTCTCCCCCTTTTTCAATGAACCTAAAGGTCACTTCATTGTGGTCTGTAATAGGGTAAAGAATACAGATCATCATATCATGGAAAACACATCATACCTTAGGGATATGGGGTCCCACATCCACACTCTCTATGTGTGGGGAATCGACTGAACTCCAAGATCTAGTTGATTCTACTCAAACACCTCTTTGGAAAAGGCCTTCGTCATAATGTTAGTAACTTATAGTTTTATTGGCTCATACTCCAAATTCTCAAGTGTGGGGAATCGAATGAACTCCAAGAGCCAGTTGATGATGCTCAAACACCTATTTGGAAAAGGCCTTCATCATAATTTCTGCAAGTTATAGTTTTTTAGGCTCAAACTCCAACTTCTCAACCCATGCTCCACATTCATCTTGATGATGTGATGTTTAATTTCAATGTACTTTTCCCTTGAGTGATGGACTAAATTTTTTATAATATTTATAGCACTTGAATTATCATAATGAATACCAATCATAGACTTCACTTAAATCTACCCCTTTCTCATAGGATTCAATAGTGGATTCCTTCAATTAAAAATTTATCCCCCTTAGTCAATGATCTTTATTCATTAGATTTTTAAAAATCCAAAAAAAATAATGATGGGAACACATTATTATTTTATCACCTGAAATCCATATAAATATAAATTACTCTCCATTTTTTTAATGTACTTGTTCATAGCTCATGGGGCACAATAGGTCGATATTCAAACACCATTGGGCTATGTCAACTATATGAAATTTCAGCTTTGACTCCATTTATCAACTTGGAATTTAAAATTTGATTATTTTATAACATTTTAAGATCCGATTCATATTATTATTTTATAGTTTCACACTACTGTATGATTTTCAAAAAGTGAAATTACCACTCAAAACTGAGTCATTGATAGATCCTCTAAGCCTAGTGAGTAAAAAAACTTTGTATGAAACAAGAGTTTAAGACAATAAATGTCAATTCTATCCATGTCACTCACTTACTTCCATAGATTCTAGCACCATGACTTTCCTTAATTCTTTAGAGGACTCTCTTATTAGATGAGGCTATATCACCTAGTGTGATTATCACCATATCTCCCTAAAAACATTGCTTCTCCCCCAATCAGTCTTCTCTTGGTGGAAAAATAACACTTTGAACTAAGGCATGATACCAATGATGGAATATTCAATGAACTTGGAACCACTTGATAATTCAAGTATAACTTTGAAAGCTATTTAATTTCACATTATCTTCTCAATCATATAATCTCCTTTTTCCATAGGACACAACCTTCATATACATATTTGAAAAATAGAGTTTTTGTGTGACACCACTTGTTGAATCTGGTACCATATGTGAATTTGAAGAGTTTAGATTCTTCCTATTTTATGTATATCATTAAACTAATGAACCTATTCCCTTTCAATGCACACACCCATTGGATCATATCTCCCCCATAGTCCTACAAAACTTCCAGTTGATATGAGAAAAATTTAACATATAGGGAGAGGGTCACCTCTGGAATCCTCAAGAATAGGATTTTGGTCGATCCTGATGGATCAACCCTTTAATATTTTCTTATAAAGTATTGTACTCTTTCTATGATTGTTCCAACTGACCAGCTAACTTCAACTATTTTGGCCATATGACTAGAAATTCTTTACCCACATGCTCACTCTTCTTCAGATATGTAGATTCTATAGGCTTGGACTTTTTCACATTTTGAGATTTATACCCACTAGTATAAATTTACTTTTTTTTTATGCTCCATCAATATTCCATTTTTCATTACTCTTTATTTAAGTATAGATCTTTCTATTGGTTATCATCTCTTGTTTCTTCCTCTATTAGAGGGCTATTTCTCTTACCTTCACTTCTCACCATGTGGTGTGACATGTGAATTTTTCAAGGCATTATTTATTAATTTTTCTTTTATCAGTTATTCGAGTCACACCACCCTTTATTGTTGGGGTTGAGTCTTCCAATGAATTTATATTCTTCTTAATAAAAATTGAATCATATCCTCCCTCTTTCATCCAATTTTGTTCACATTCTTTCTAAGAGATTTGTTGTGAGTGTAACAAAGGAGGTGATTGATATGACTTCCATTGAGCTCCTTGTGATTCCACTGAGGCTGTAAACCTATTTTTCAACTTATCATGTTGTCTTCCAATATAGTATTTTCCATTATAAACTTCTAGTGTTGGGGATCTCCTTCTGGGTTCCTTTTCCTTACCTTCTTTCTTCCTATTACAATGTCTTTCCAAATGCCCATTATTAGCACATATAAAAAATATTCTATTAAATTCATACCTTGTTTCATCCTTTCTTGGATGAGATCTTGATGCAACCATAGTTCTTCTTCTGAAATTTATCCCTTGGGCTTCCTGACACATACTCACAGTGTGTCCCTATCTTCCACAATGATAGCATTTGATGACTAATTTCTTCTATGAGGCATTTCTATTAGACTTTTCAAAAAGATTATACTTATTCTCATATTTAAAAATATTTTTGTATTCACATTATGAAATATATTCCAATGATTTAAAATAAAAACTTGAAATATGACCATGCATCCCACATAAATAGAACATATTTTTATTAATTCCTGTGAAATCATTTTTAGGTCTATTTTCAGTATTTGTAGGATTTTTCCTATTTGTGGAACTATTCATGGCTATATTATTCTCAATCATGGGATAGGGTTCATCATATCCAATACCATATTTTCTAGAATTGAATGGCCTTTGGTATGAGACAATCATTTCATGTATTTCCTCTAAAGTATTATATTTTCTTTTCATTTCATTATCACCTATCGAAGTATAATCAAATAGTAAGTGAAAAGCATCCTTCAATTTGGTATTTCATTTAGAATTTGATTGATCCACTTCTTTCTTGAATAATTCTATCTCCTCTCCCAATTTTTGAATCTTTTTATCCCTTGATTCAGGTTTAGCATTAAATTCTCTCTTGAGATTATTACCTCTAGTCATCTCATCATCCAATTACTAAGAGAGATTATACATCATATCATATTTCCCCATTATTTTAGAATTTATCTAAGTAATAGAATCATTACAGTGTGATTTATCCTATTCTAGACTTTGCTTCTCTTGAATTAGTTTATATAAGTGTGTAGCAAGATCATCATTTCTAACTTTCAAATTTTGAATTTTATCTAAGTACAGATTCTTTACTATTTCATCAACTTTTAGGTTTTCCAATTCTTTAACTTGGGAATCATTCTTCTCTCTTAGATCTATGTCCACTTAAACAATCCTTTTATTTAATCCTTTTAGCTTGCTGACTTCAATTTCTTTCGCTTGGATCTGAATATATTTAGATTTAATTTCTTCATCCAATTTCTGATCTAATTCATTTATTTCATGGAAAAATTATACTTTTTACCTTTTTGGAGTTTCTTCATCATCATTAGTTTCAGCATCACTTGGAATATTAAGTTATCTACTCATTCATACAGCACCATTGAGTGAGTATATATTTTTTCTATCTGATTCATCCAAACATTTCTTTATTATATCGTTGGTTTCCTTAAACTAAATCACACTTTTTTCATAGAAACTTCCACACTAAGGAATACCACCTAAATTCTGATTCTTCTTTGTAGTTCTTCTATTTTCCATGGTACACCGAGATAGGAGAAAACTGAAACTTCAATTCCAATAGTAGAGTAAACCTTGTTAGATCAAACAAATCAACAAAATTAACCTATACTCTGATACCAATTGTTAGGTCCAAAAGGGGCCTAGATACCCTGATAGGTGGGTTGAATCAGGGTATGGATATTATTTTTGAAATCCTTTATACCCCAATAGATCTTGAACACTTTATTATAAGGGTCACTTTGTTTTCTCTTTAGTGTTATATCTCTCTTATCTGTTCCAACTTTATCTGATGATGATGTAATAAAGTAAATTAAGAAATAAAACACAATGACACACATATTTTTACTTGGTTCACCCTCACTAGGTGACACGTGCCTATTGTGGGGTGTATAAAAAACAATTACTTTATAAGTTAAAATGTAGTTAAGTGGTTAACCTAATTTTTCTTTAGATAGGAGCACACAAAAATCAAGTTGTCACCTTAAAATAATATAATGAAGTGGTGGTTGTTTTTGAAATTTATTGATTTTGAAAAAAAAGAAACGAAACAAAATAAACAAATAAATAGAAATATTAAAAGTAATTTGAAAAAGTAAGTGATTGAAAATAGTGATATGAATTGGGTGATTAGGTCAGGTTTAGTTTTCTAATTACAATGTTATCATAATTCCAATTTATCTAATCATCTTCTACTAAGCCGATTAAAGTGAGATTCCACGATCAATTCCTCTCACTCTCTTGGTCAATGGTGATGGTGAGAGTAAACCTTACCAAGATCTTAGTTTGGTCTACTCTTCATTATTTTATGAAATATTTGCAATGAATACCCCCAATTTATTTAGGAAATTCCCAATCGGGTCTTGTTTATCCTAAATAATCAAGAATACGCATTACCCCTCCCATACGTACTGACGATCGCTGAGTACTTCACCATTAAGACCTAATATATTCCATCGTATATAGAACCAAACCTAGTAGAGGGAGATATTTATAATTTACCCAAGCAATAAAAACAATATAATCTAAAATTAAATACAATCATACATGATAATAAAAACTGTTATAAGAAATTTAAACTGATTTCATAGAAGAGAGAAAAGGATCTTAAAAAATTAAGTGCAAGAACTCGTGAATTAAAAAAGGAAAAAACAAATCCTTCCCCAATCACTTGTAGTATTACCCCACCATGGTAAGGATAATTGTGAATAAGGGGGAAGAATAATTCATTACAAAACTATGAAGAATAAAAGAGAGAAAACAAAGAATAGAAAATTTGCTTCTTCAGAATCTATCTGCCAAAAGTTTTCTTCTGTTCTACCCACAAGATGGCCAAAATAGACCATGGTCCCTCCTTATAAGATGTTAGTAATTTAATTGGATATCCAACCGTGAAATTTAAAGTATTTATAGATGTGTCAAAGTAGTTATGGATAAATTAATATAACTGACTTTTTCTGGTTGCCAATCACTATTCTACCAATCCTGCTTTGACCGATTCAATAGAGGCCTTAATGAAAGTCTTTCTCCTTGAAATTTAATTTTAATATTTCCCTTAGATTCCTATTTGTAAACCATTTGGAATAATCCAATTTTGAGTTTTATATCCATAAATATGACTCATGTAATGAGGTAGGGTCCATTCTGCCGACCAGAATAACTCTTCAGCTTAGTTGATTTTTTGGGGCATGTGGGAGTTTGAATAGGCTCTGGTTTCAGAAAAAGAGTTTTTTTACCATAAACATTAGAAGCCTAAAAAATTAATCACTCAAATTGGATCCAAATTGTATAAGTTATGATCAAAAAACATGAATAATAGAAAACTACTAAATGTCCATATTTAAAAAATCACATTTAAGCCCAAACTCCACCAAAAATCATAAAATGATGCAAAAAAACTCAAATTTATTAATTTATTGGGATTAAATTAATTAAAAACATATTTGTAAGTATGAAAATATTATCTTTTTCAATTCCACCACACTTAGCACTTGAACTCCTGTACAAGTAAACATCAATATCAAATCAAATAAAATCTAAAACATATATCCTTGAGATCCAACAATTTAATACCAATAAACAGAAGATATCATGCCTCATAAAAAACCATTATTTCAAGTTATCCATTCATATAATTCAATATATTTCCAATTTATTTCTCCTCCAATTCACACAAAACACTTACCTCACTTTCATTCTCTCTCATCACACAAATTTCAATTTTCAATAATGTCTTTCTCGTCCAAACTCATGAAAGGGTCACCATAGGCATGATAAATTCCTAAATCTCCACTCAATGTGAGTCAAGGACATGTGTTTGTCATGAGGAATTTATAGGTTTTTTCTGTGGCTTTCTGTTGGTATGATTTTTATGTGAAAAAATATAAGGCAGAATAAGGAGGGTTTGACTCTTTTAAATAAAATTTGTATGGTTCTAATTTTCACTCATGTATGGTCTCCTCCTCACTCCCCTTAGTATCAATTCAAATTAATCATCATGAAAAATCATGGAATGTGCACAAAATTATTCATTTCAGTAAAAAAAATGTCAATCTTCTCATATATAATTTTTCTTGAAAGCTCTAGATAGGCACAAATTTCTTTCTCCATTGGAAGCTCAAGAAAGGCACAGCTTCTCATACATGAATGCTCTAGAAAAGGCATAGATTTCAAAAGAATGATTTTTTTAGTAGTAAAATCATATCTTCAAAATTTTATTTTCACCAAAAGTATCACCAAATAAAGTATCACAATACAAGATAGCTTCCCCCACACTTAAGTTCAACTAGATTGTGAAATTTCACTTCCAGAGCAGGTTGTATAGGGATAATTGGATTATAATGTGGCTAACCTAATAGTCTATTCATGGATTCTAAGGGATACGAGGATTAAATGTGAAAGTTAGGACATTAAAAAAAGGATTCTTTTGAAAAGGGGTCTTCTAAACCAAATAAATTCCTCAATCATTTAAAACACAAGTACCTAAAACCCTTAAGTTTTGATAGGAATAAATCAAATTCTAGTTAAATAAAGCATGGTTTGGTTCTCTTAAGAAGTGAGGTGAATGAAAATAATATGAAAAATCAGTTCAGAAGCCTCACAGGAAAGTGATTTCAATTATAAAGATAATAAGATGTGTTATGTGATTCAAAAATTGGAGTACTTTTCATGAAATTCTCAAAGATTTGAACTTGAAACAAAGTCATTTCTAGCATTCATTTAAGCTCATTTTCATAGGATAATTTTTTTAACTCATGGACATGGGTTTCAAAAATGTAAATGATAATAATTTCAACTCAAAAGTTTTATAAACACACAAAAATTGAAAAATAAATAGACAAAAAATTGAAAAGCTCACTTTTTAAAAAAAAATAGAAAAATAGAAATTTAAAATTCCTAAACTATAAAGGTTCCCTCCCCCACACTTAAATGATATAGTGTCTTTAATGAATTCAAATGGATTTAACATGTAAGTAATTTTTTATGGAATCACAAAAAATAAGCAAGTGTAAAGGAGAGGTACAACATGACTTATTAGTAATGCAACATTGATTTAAGATCCTAATTGTTGCACACTTAAAACCTACAAGAAAAAGAACAAAATAAAACATAAGATATTTATTGAGAGAAATGAAAATATAAATAGGATGAGAAAATAAGGATAGATCTTGGTTTAATCCCCTAAGTGGGCTTGGGGTTTTTAATACCTCTAGATGGGAATTTCCAATTAGTTATCCCCAATATGATGGTGGGTGGAATTTTTTTGAGATAAACCAATAAAAATTCTTCTTTACATCTTGCACTTCTTCCTTTTTGTTGAGGACTTCATGGATATATTACACAAAATACACCCCTAGTACAATATGATAAAACTTTCTTGGTGGGGTTAGGATAAATAATGAGTCCTCCACTTTCATGGTTTCCACTTGCACAACCTATTCTTTATTCTCCAGTGGTTGTTGAAGGTATGCTGCATCAATGGAAAAATCAAAGGGAAAGTCATAGTGTAATTCTATTTGAACAAAATTAAAGCATGAAGTACTAATATAAAATTCTTCCCTTTCAAAGTACGCATCTTGTGTCTTTATTTCCTTAGTAAAATCCACATATATCTCTACTTGTACTCCCTCCAATAAATGTTCAACAAGTTCTGATAGATCTATATATTCCTCATCTGGTGCGTCTTCTTTTTCTTCCTCATCCACCAAGGAAATACAAGTGTTGGATGGATATGAAAATTTAAAACAAGGGGAAGTAGTACTCAATTTATCTTCTATAAAATAATAATGAAAAGAGTTTACAAAAATATTATCTCCCTTAAGTGGATAAAATTCAATTGATTCTTTAGTGGAAAGTGCCTCTTGGAGTTGAATTTCATTGGGTAGAGGTAAGTAGTCTGGATCTTATATTTGAAAGATGAGTGGATAATTCAATTCCACTACTAGTTCTGATTCTGGTTTAGGTTGGGGTCATTTATCCAATGTTACTTCCTCCTTGGAATTTAATCTTTGATAATAATTTTTTTACTTGATTCACCATGTCCATCAGTTCTTGAAGCGAGATACCTGTGACATGGCCATTCATCATTTTCTTGGCCAAAATAGTGAGTTCATCAAGTTTTTGAAAGAGGGAATTTTCATCATTATGAACCATTTTTCCCTAAAACTGTGAGTAATAAATCCAAGAAGAATAATTGAAATTTTCATACATCATAGAAAATATTTTTTAGTTTTTTTAATGGAAGCAAAGAAACTTATTTATGGAATGTTAGAATTAGACTATTGGCACTACATCCCCAGAAACGGTGCCAAGTTTTGACATGTTCCTATCATAGGGTGTGTAAAAAAACAATTATTTCCTAATTTAAAATGTATTTAAGTGGTTAACCTAGGTTGTCTATAGAGAGGATCACACAACAATCAAGCTGTCACATTAAAATAAGAGAATGAATTAGTGGTTGTTTTGGAAATTGTTTGATTTTTAAAACAAAGAAATGAAACAAAAGAAATAAATAAATTAAAAAATTAAAAAAATTGATAGAGTAAGTGATTGAAAATAGTAATATTAATTGGTTTATTATGTCAGATTCAGTTTTCTAATTGCAATGTTATCATAGTTCTGATTTATCCAATCCTCTTCTACTAAACTGATTAAAGTGAGATTCCATGATCAATTCCTATCACTCCCTTAGTAAATGGTGATAGTGAAAGTAAAACTTACCAAGATCTGGGTTTGGTATAATTTCCTTCCTTTTTCTAAAGAGTTGCAGAAAATACCCCCAATCGATTTAATCAATTCTCGATCGGGTCTTGTTTATCCCAAACAATCAATAATATACACTACCCCTCCCATACGTACTGATGATCGTCAAGTACTTCACCACTAACCCCTGATCTATTCCATATTATATAGAAAATAAATAGTAGAGGGATGTATTTATCATTGACCCAAGAAATAAAAACAATAGAATCTAAAAACAAATACAATCATACATGATAATAAAAACTATTATAAGAAATTGATACCGATTTCACATAAGAGAGAAAAGGATCTTAAAACATTAAGTGCAAGAACTAATGAATTAAAAAAGAGAAAAACCTCTCCTTCCCCAATAACTTATATTATTACCCCACCATGGTAATTTTAATTTTGAATAATGGGGAATAATAATTCATTTCAAAACTATGAAGAATAAAAGAGAGAAAACAAAGAACAGAAAATTTTCTCCTCCAGAATCTGCCTGCCAAAAGTTTTCTTCTATTCTACTCACCATATGGACAAAACATACCATGTTCCCTTCTTATAATATGTTCTTAATTGATTTTTCTATCTACCTATGAAATTTAAAAGAATTTGGATCCATTTCAAATTAGTTATAGCTGACTTAATAGAATTGACTTTTTCTGGTCTCTAATCACTATTCCCCCAACTCCACTTTTACTGGTTCAATGATAGTCTTAATCAAATAGTTTCTCCTTGAAATTTAATTTTAAGATTCCAATTAAAGTTATATTTCTAACCCATCTAAAATAATACCATTTGAAGTTTGGTATCCTGAGGTATGCCACATTAAATGAGGTAGGTTCAATTCTGCTGACCAGAATAACTCATCAACTTAGTCGATATTAATGGGCATGTGGGATTTCGAATGGGCTCTAGTTATAGAAGAATAATTTGTATCCCACAAACACTATAATCCTAAAAAAATGAAACACTAAAATTGGATCCAAATTGGATCCAAATTATAGGAGTTATGCTCAAAAAACAGAAGCAGCAGAAAACTGCTAAATGTCCATATTTAACAAATTTTCACATTTAAGCACAAAATCCACAAAAAATCATAAAATGATGAAAATA
The DNA here is from genome assembly GCA_963277665.1 of Viscum album. Lineage (NCBI taxonomy): Eukaryota > Viridiplantae > Streptophyta > Magnoliopsida > Santalales > Viscaceae > Viscum > Viscum album. The sequence continues at coordinate 1,835,462,321 of OY728151.1, forward strand.
AGCTCAAATTGATTAATTATTTGGGATTAAATAAATTAAAAACATATTTATAAATATTAAAATATTATATTTATCACTAAGCTACATCCAATGAGAATATAATTGGAAATGTGTTGATGTACCAAATCCACTAAGGATCATTGCCAATACACAGTTCAAAATAGATCAATTCTATGGTCAATTCCATTGCCTTTAAAATTTTTAGGGATAGTTCACTACTTCCCAAGGGTCACTCTCTCAATCTTTCATTTATTGTCTCACTACCAGTGAAAATTATCACGTTCTTCCTTTTTTCTTTTCTCACTACTCTAGAAAGGATTCAAACACGGTTTATAGATATTTAGGTCCCTTCATTATAAATAACTAATGAATCCTTAATTATTGGTATATTATCTATTGAAGTAATTTCTGGGATTCTTCTTTAATTCTATGAAAATACCTGGTTGCAGTACTTCCACTTTCCAGACACCTGGAACAAACTTCTCTTTACTTTAGACACAGCAATTAACTCCACTTTGGATCTAACAAGATCTTCACTAGATGTCAAGTCTTCCTTTCACTACCTCTAAAGTAGTTGTAATATCTTTAATTTCACAAAGATAATAAAAACTCTCTTATTGATAAACTATAAGTGCCTTATGTGGAAAAAAATGATTTATCAGTGAAAATAAATTAATAAATGCGTTAAAAAGATTTTTGTAAGAGTAAAAGCCTAGTTAACACTTTGGAATATTCAATCAAATATTTTTGTAGTCAGGAGCTAAGTTGGTGCGATATTCTAAGGCCTATAAAGACTTAGAAAAAATGAAATTAAAATACTAAATATTATTTTACACGCATGTAATTTATTAAAAATAATTTAATAGCTCCAAAACGGTGTGTCATATGAGAAATATGATACCACCTTTATGTCCAGGATGTGGTGTTTAGCCTAGGTGGGATACAATATTTCTAAGTGTTAGATGTTTGGAGGGCTCGCTCGTGAGAATAAATTATTTAATATTTTTTATTATATTATTTTAGAAAATAATTTAATATCTCTCAAACAATGAATTGTATGACAAATCAAAGACTGATGTTAGGTCTGAAATGTGGGGTTTACCCTAGGAGAGGTATAACTTTTATGCACGTTGGGTGTTTGGAAACATCACATGCGATAAAATCCATTTTATTTTTTAATTATTTATTTATTATATTTTATAATTAATAAATAATTAATATCTCTCAAAAGTTGTGTTTTATGAGAAATATGAGACCACCGTTAGGTCCAGAACATGGGTTTTACCTTAAGCAGAGTATAACTTTTATATGCATCAAGAGTTTGGTCTTTCCGCTCATTAAAATAAGCTATTTAATAATTTAATTATTAAATTAAATAAAAAAATAAAGTTTTAGGTACTATTAATTATCTTCCCCAAACTTCACACCTTCCTCCATTGTTGACATCGGATCAATTTGAAAGCATCAAATGAAATCATTTCAGATAGATTAAAACTTAGAAACACCTTATTAAGTATAAATAAATGACTCTATAAAAAATTTCTGGTGGAATATGGAGTTAAATCGAATGTTTTAAATGTGGGTTTTAAATGTTTCATTTTGGGGTACTATAATATCTGAATCACCTCAACTTTGTTGTTGATTGATTTTATCAATCCTGAGAGACACCAAATCATCCTTAGATGTGGTCGAATGATGTGTTTCGATTTAAGTTGTTCATCATTAGTCGATCTGGTGTGAAAATGGTTCTTATCTCTAGGTTTTATCTAGGTTGGTGTTTTTATTTTTATTTATTTATTTAATTTCTTACTTTTTGTTTTCCATTCCTATTCTAAATTGTAAAAAAAATAATGTTTTAATTTTAAATAAATCAATAAAACCTAATCTGTCCAGGATGATTTATAAAATTATAATAGGGTAATTGAAAAAATTTCCAAAAGATAATAATGCGAAGAACTATCCATTGATAATTCTATCAAATTATCATGGATAATTTATTAAATGGTTATTATCAAAAAAATATACTTATTAACGATTATTAAATGATAATTAAAACAAATCATCAAAGGATGATTTATGAAAAATTATCATGAGATTTTTATCAAAGGATAATCGTATAGATTTATCAAGCGATAATTATTAAAATTTCCATATGATAATTACTTTGAATTATTAAAGGAAAATTACACATCTTATTGAAAATAATTATTAAAAAATTATTAATGGATAATTGCATAAAATTGTCGAAGGATGATTTGTGGAAACATATTATCATAAGATAATTGTGAAATGATAATTTGTAAAGAATAATTATTATAATATAATTATAAAAAATATTAAAGGATAATTATAAGGTAATTAACACATGACATAGATTATCAAATTATCATAGGATAATTACATGTTTTATCAAAGGATAATTATTATAATTATCAAATGATAATTTTGAGATTATCAGTATAATTGTTAAAATTATCAATCGATAGTGTCTAGATTTGTACAGGATAATTTATCAAATATAATTATAAACAGATAATTTGTAATAAAATTTTCAAAAGATAATTATAAGGTATAGTTTATAATAATTTATCAAAAGATAATTATAAAATGATGATTTGTATTAAAATTATCAAAATATAATTATAAAGGATAATTTATAATAAATTATTGAAAGATAATTATAAAGGATAATTTAGGATAAAATTATCAGAGATAATTATAAAATGATAATTTATGAGAAATTATAAATAGATAATCGTTTTTCTTATGGTTACTATTATGAGTGCATGCGTTTTCCTAGAACGATAATTCAAAAATTATCCATGCGATAGAAAGTATCATCGCATGTGATATTTTATTTCTTTTGAAATAAAATAGATGGTTTTGGTTCTAGGAAACTTTAATGAACCTCGAGATTTGATGTGTCAATGTTTTTGATAATAAGGCCACAAAGATGTGTTCTTTGATGGTTTATCCTAGATGGTGACGAATTTTGAGGTAGGAGGTTCCTTACCTTTATGGGCCTTGTATATCTATGATGTTATCATGATGTGATGTTATGCTAGACTAACCCATGCTTGTTTTGAGATTTATGTTGGTGTGTGAGTATCCATGGGCATACTTGTTTATGTGTGATTATCTTAACTTTGATCTGTTGAGGATCAGGGCCTGAATCAATAAGAATAGAACTTACTCCAAAAGATACCCAATGACTTTGGTGTCCATAACTAGGAAGTCTAGACACCTTATCCACTACATGATTCATCCTTGCATCTGGTTACAGTCCTCCCAAGGTCTTCATTCACAACAATAATCAAAAGTGCACAAAAAGAATGCACACATACAAGCACAAAGTAAAAAACAATACACAACTTGATTACTTGGTTCAAAATTTTGTCCTAAATCCATCGGAGAACGGCAGCATCACTTTCATTCAATGAGGATAAACATATAAGTTATAATAATTTACATCTTCCATAACTCAACCTAGATCACCAGTTGATGTCCGACCAACACTGTTCATTCATCACATATTTTGACTCCCTCCTTCTGGTCTCTGGCCCTAAGGGTCTCAACCTCCACCTTTGGATCTAGTTACTTTGGCCTTATGTATGCCCAGGTTGGCTTCCCCAAAAGTGGATACACCTTCGTCTTTGTTAGGCCTTATTTTCTGCCCATCATTTGTACTCAACTAATATCACTGCATCCATTTATATAGACCCCAAGTCCATATCTCCAATTAATTAAGTTAACATTAATTTTTTCATTCATTAATATTGATAATTAACACTCCATTAATTTTGGGATAAACTCCTCTATTAATGTTGAGATAAATATCTCCATTAATGATTTTCTATCTATCCAATAAATAGGTTGGACCCAAATCAATTCTGAATTGAGAATCATTTTCATAGGTTGAGTCCAACAGTCTCTCACTCGAAGACTATTCTCATGATCTCACCAATATCGAAATTGTTCTAGCTTCCATTCACCATTCTTCTGTAGTGCCTACATGATTCTCTACACTATACTAATTCAATCATCCAGGCTCCCACTAAAGTAGTTCCTATTTAGTCTTCTGGAACCATGATTTGATCATTACATAGTCTATGTGAAACTTATTTGAATTCCTCCAAGGAAATTTTATCCAAAATAATCAGGAACTAGTCGTCATCCTCTGATTTTGTTGAAATACCCAACAACAAGGTGCATCATGCACCATGTCCATGGCCTCACTCTATTGGTCTTTCATGCATTTTCAAAGACTCATCTACCGATCTTCTGCACCACCCAAGAGCATTTTGGTACACTGAAATCCAATGACACCATTGGAACCGACCTTCATCTGGTAACCATATCTTCTGAAAAGTCTGATGTCATCATCATGAAGAACTACCACTAAAACTTCATTTAGTGAAACCATAGTAACATGGATTTTTTATCCCACTACTTCCAGCCTGGTTCTAAATCTTTGAGAGCCCACCTTCATCACTAAAGTTCCTTCTATTTCTCTACAAATCCTCCAAAAGATCGTGGTTAAAGCGTAAAAAACTATAAAATCCCTTCTCCATACGCAATGTCATGCAAAACAAGGGAACCGTATGAATATTCTATCAACTTGAATTGACAACTAACAGCTTCATTTGACATTTTCTTCTAGGAACCCAAGTCATATGTCACTTGAATTCAACTTCTGAAATAATCCCTAAGTGCTTACTATTGTTCTTTTCTAGTTCTATTTCCTTCCATAATTTCAGTAGTCTTCCACAATGATCTAAATGTCACCCAATGAATGAAACACACCGCATGACACCTGTGGAAAAGAAGACTTTTGATATTCCAACAACACCACTAATATCACCTTCATATTCCAGTGACATTGTTCTAGATGCCTAATAGACCACCTAACCTAAGGAAGCCCGGCAGTCTTCCACCAAGCTATGACTGTCACCAACAACGTAACACGCCTCATGACTCCTGCTAGTTAATTGGAATTTAGATATCCCAGAGACACCTCTGGTACCACCAATGTCTTCTAGTAACATCCTTTGAGTCCTTTATAAACTACACCACCATATTCCTTCCACCATGTTCTGAAAAAGAACACTCCAACCAATCCCTTTGATATCACATGTTAGTGATCATGGCCCGAAGTAACAATCATGGAACTTACTCTGAAAGATCCCCCATAACATTGGTTTCTAGAACTAGGAAGTCCAGGTACCCCATCCACCACACCAAGTCATACTTACATCTAGTTTCAGTCCTACCAAGGTCTTCATTCACAATAATGAACAAAATCATATGATAAAGAAACAAGCAAGAAAGCACAAATTACAAAACAATGCACAACAAGATTACTTAGTTCGGAATTTCATCCTACATACACAGAAGAATGGAATCATAAATTTCATTCAATGTGGATAAAAATCTACTTTACAAGAATTTATATCTTTTAAAACTCTACCTAGATCACCTAAATATGTTCCACCAACACCGTTCGGTCATCGCATCTTCTAGCTCCCTCTTTCTGGTATCCACCCTTGTGGGTATCAACCTTAGCCTTTGGCTCTGGTGCCTTTGGATTTGTGTGCACCTAGGTTGACTTCCTTGGAAGGGGAGTCACTTCCACCTTTTCCAGACCTTGTCTTCCACTTATGATTCATACTCAACAAATGGCATTGCATCCATTTATATAGAACCCAAGTCTATATCTCCAATTAATACAGTTAACATTAATTTTTCTATCCATTAATATAGATAATTAACTCTCCATTAATGTTGGGAGAAACTCCTCTATTAATGTTGAGATAAATCTCTCCATTAATGATTTTCTCTCTCTATAATAACTTTGGGTGAGATCCTGGTGTAAGACCTATCTCACACTTTTCATGAGATCATGTTGTGAGACACCTTGTGGGATTTGTAAGAGAATTTTTTTTCAGATCATGTGCAACACTTACGCGATGTCAATCACATATATTCCTTTGAGAGATCTCTCCATGAACCTCCTTTATGAGATCACTCTGTGATATTCCTTCTTGGATGTTTCTTCAGATAAATATTTTAAGAAAAACTTTTTCAGTCTTTAAGTATGGGTTAGGGGTATTTATAAGCATAAATCCACTACCTTTACACCAAAAAACATGGACAACCATCCATTCTGCCACCATGGAAATCAGTATTATGCGCTTCATGAGATCCCATCATGAGATCAATTGACAATCATGTGATAGTCAGTGATGTGGTCTTCCAGTGCTTTGTGTGGTCCATCATGAGATCTAAATACAATCATGAGCGATGTGCGAGATCCCATCATGATACCTGAAGACAATCATGTGATTCATGAGATTTCATCACGAGGTCCAAAGTCAATCATGTGGTCGCATTATTTCAAATGACCGTGACACACTTTTATTATTTCCATATTTTATTTTCCTTCATGAGATTTGAAAGATATATCTATGAGATCCTTTGACAATCATGCTTTATCATCATTCACTTCACAAGATCTCAATGTGATATCAGTTCATATATTCACGCTTTACAAGATCAATTCAAACATTACCACTCTGCAAGATCATACATCTCTCCCTCACACGAGATCATACATTCTCACTTTCATGAAATCAAACATTTCTATCTTTCATGATATTAGACATTTTTCAATTTCACAAGATCATACATTTTTTATATTATGTGATATCATACATTTCACACATGTGTGAGATCAGTTATTTTGTGCTTGAATGAGATTAGATATCTCACACTCAATCTTCATGCCTTCTTTGACAACCACCCTTCATCAATAACATCAAACCTTGTCAACAAACACAATCAACTCAAAATCACCATCATGAGGTATTTTTTCCCCAAAAAATATTTATTAGAAACAAAAAATCACAAATTTTCTTTGATCTCCCCCTTTGGATTTGTGTGAAAATTCCGTTAACAAATTTTTCAACTCGCCATTTTTAAAACACTTAGAATTTTTTACAACAAATTTTTAAAACAAATCAAGTTTTAAACTCTAATAAAAATATAGTCTTTCTTAAAAGATAGTGTCCTGACACCACACTAATAGACAAAGTAATGTTTTTGAAATAATTCCATTTCATAGTGATAAGAAAATTGCGCGGCCATATAAAGTTAAATGCCCCTCACTTTTATCTTGTCTAAATTTTATTTTTCTATAACCCTTGATTGTTATCTCCCCTATTATTTGATAACCACATATTCATATTTATAAAATAAATATAAGTAAAAACTTATTATAAAGTAGAAAATTGTTAATTTCTCTTCCACTTTGTCAACATAATCCAAAGCACAATGGGGTCTTCCTTATGAGTTTTATGAAGTCATTGGAGGAGGATAAACATGAAGTTGTAGCCTCAATTCAATTAACATTTCTTTTGGAATTTATTTTTTGAAGATATCAATAATTTGATACTTCATTGAGATATATTCCAGAAAAACATCTCCAGTAATAACTTTCACATTTATATAGTGAAATTTTATATCAATTTGTTTTGATATTGAATGTTTGATAATATTTTTAGAAAGATCAATTACACTCCAATTATCTTAAAGTATCTTAAATGGTTTAAAAACTTTTACTTTAAAATCCTATAGTTAAACTTTTATCTGCAACATCTGATTACAAGCTTAAGTAGCTGCAACATATTCTGATTCTGTTGTGCTCAAAGTTACTGAACTCTGGTTCTTACTATTCAAAATAATACAACATTCACCCAAGAAAAATGTTCCTCCAGAAGTTGATTTTCTATCATTATAATCTCCAACCAAATCAGTATCAGTGTAACCATGAAAGTTCATATTGTAACTTCTTTTGTATAAAAACCAATGTGAAGTTGTTCCTTTAACATATCTCAGAATTCTATTTACTACCAACATATGATATTCTTTTTAATCACTCTGATATCTTACACAAAAATTTACAGCATAAAAAATATCAATTCTTAAGGTTGTGAGATAAAGAAAACTTCCTATCATCTTCCAAAATTCTTTCTGATTAACACTTTTTTTATATTCAACTTTACTCAACTTTGTGCTCATTGAAATAGGAGTAGAAACTTCATTGGATTATTTCATTCCAAACTTCTTTAACAAATCCCTATTATAATTTTCTTGAGATAAGAAAATGTACTTTTCTTTTTGTTAAACTTGTAATCCAAGGAAGAAATTTAATTCTCCCAAAATTAACATTTCAAAATTATTCTTCATTTCTTGGGAAAATTCTTTAGAAACTTTTTCTTCATCCCTGTCAAAAATTATATCATCCACATATATAATAACAATTAGTGTGTTGTAGTTAACTTCTTTCACATACAAGTTACTATCAACCTTTCCTTTTGAAAAATTCAACATTCTCAAACAACTATCAAGTTTTGAATACCAGGCATGTGGGGCTTGTTTCAGCCCATATTAATATTTCTTCAATCTGTATACCTTTTTTCATCATTCTAAAGTATAAAACCACAAGGTTTTTCAATATAAAATTCTTCCTAAATCTCTCAATTTAAGAAATATGACTTTACATCTATCTGATAAACTTTATAATTTCAATGCACATCTACTACTAGAAACACTATATTAGTTTCTAACCTTGAAATGGGGGAAAGGTTTCATAAAAATCCTCCCCTTCCATATGTGCATATCCTTTTCAAACAAGTCTTGATTTGTTTATTGAAACTTATCCATGTTCATTCAACTTGTTTCTATAAACCCATTTTTTTATAACATTTTTACCTTTCAGATGTGGAATAAGTTCCCATGTTTCATTTTTCTCAATTTTATCCAACTCTTCATTCATAGAATTCACATATTCTTTGTATAGAATAGCTTCTGAAACTAATTCTGGTTAAACTTTTGAAATGAGTGAAGTTTATTTTCTAATTTCATCTTCCTTATGGTCTAAACTGGATTCTTCTGATTTCGAAGAATATTTTTTTCCTCAACATGTTTTTGTAAAGTAGTAAATTTCAGATTTCCGCTCCAAGATTCACTTTCCTCATCAATTGATTCATCCAAATCTTCATGCACATTACTTTCCTCACTTTAATTTTCAATGGAAACTTTTAACTTTTCTTCCACAACATTCCCAGTTACTTTTTTGGAGGAAGTTGTACTTTCAATAACCTTTACATCATATGAGTTAAACAAATTTTTTAAACATTTGTTCCAACATTTTTAACTTCTTTCATTGGGTGAATAACCCATAAATATTCCTCCTTCAGCTTTCTCATCAAACTTTCCAAGATATAAATTTTTTATTCTTAAAAACCATAAACTTCCAAAAACCCTAAAGTATTTCAATGAATTTTTTTATTATATCACATTTTATAGGTAGATATGTCATATTCCAGACTCAACAAACATCTTTTTTGAACATGTACAGCAGTACTAACAACTTCTCTCTAATAGAACTTTGAAAGTTTGTATTCTGCTAACATGTTTCTTCTCATTTCCACCAAACTTCTATTCTTCATTTTTGATACTCTATTTTTTGGTGGTATATGGAGCACTATATTGATGTTTCATTCCATTATTTACTAGATAATTTTCAAAGGTATTTCATGTGAATTTTATACCATTATTTTTTTCTCAAATTCTTTATGTAAACCCCCATTTCTTTCTCAATATCATTCTGAAAAATCTAAACATTTAAATAGCCTCTAACTTATGTTTTATAAGCATGATGTTATAATTGAAATCATAAATAAAAGTGATAAAGTAAAAAAAAAACCTTTTTTATTTATGTGTCCTCTGCCCACATAAATTAGAATGAATAAGTTTAAGAGGTTTGGTAGATAGAATCTCAACTTTCTTATGGCTTTTATTAGTTATATTCTCTTTCTGACAAGTTGCAAAAACATCATTTTATCTTCTTTTCAATTCTGTAAAGTTTCATACAGTATGAAATTTGGAGTGTTTGTTCATATTTTTCTTCCCAAGGTGGCCAAGTCTCCAGTTCCACAACTTATTCTCATCTTCATAACTTAGATAAAATGAGTTGTTATGCTCTCCAATTTGAAAAAGATTTCTTCTAGTTATTTATTTTTTGTAATAACTTTTCCATCTTTCACACTTCTAATGATACAAGAATATTTTCTAAAAATAACTTCTTTTCTATCATCACAAAGTTGACTGACACTAAGTAAGTTATGTTTTAGTCCATCAACAAAAAAACTTCCTTAGATTTCAACTTTTCTACTTCAATCTCAGTCATTCTGATTCCTCTTATTTTTAAAGAACTATCATTTCCAAAGGTAACAACACCTCCATCATGATTTTAAACATATTTCAAGATTTTTAAATCACCTTTCATGTGTGATGAATAACCACTATCAATAATCCATGGTTTTTTCTTTTTACTTTCTTTTAAAGTTTTCTCAAAAAATATATTTTCCACAACTTTCTTCTTTCTAAATTCCTTTTCTTTTCTAACATAATAAACTTTTTTTGGAAGGATTTTTATACATATTTCAGAATTATAACCAGACTGATTACATATTTCAAAAACATCTTCAGGAAATTCAAATTGATTTTTTGTTGGAAAGTTTCTCACATATTGAGATTTTTCTTTTCTAACTTCATGTGTCTTAGGGAAGTTACTCATTATTATTTCACCATTTATTTATTTTTGTTCAATCCTTCTTCTAGGAAGAGATAAGTTATGACAAAAATTATAAGCCTTGTTCCCATAGATTCCACGACACTAGAAAAAACAATAAAATATTGATTTTATATTGAAGTATGATCTTTCTCTATTGAAACTTTTTTGAGGTTGAAAACTTATTTATGTTCTAACATACTATAGTCATGGACCATCTTTCCTTCTAAGTGAGTCTTCAACTTTTGTAGATGTGATAAATTGATCACATCCTTTTTCCACCCAAACATTCTTAACACTTTTTTTATAACCTGAAATGTTAGAAAAATCATATGAAACATTATTTTTAGAGGGTGGGGGTTTCACCTGATTCTTGATTTGGTCATTCTCATTAACTTTAAAATTCTCATATTTTACTTCTAAATATTTTTTGAAGTTTTCATTCATCTTCTTCAAGGTGCTCTCAAACTCAAGAAGTTTTGATTAAAACTTGTTATCATCCTATTATTTAGCTTCCAACTTATTACTAAGATATTCAACCATATTTCCATGTTTATAAATTCTAAGTTTGTAATTTAATATCTCATGGATGTATTCTTCTTCTTGCTTGAAAACATATTTTTCACCTTCAAAAACTTTTCCATCATCTTTCTTCATCATTATGATTTCTTTCTTAAGAGATTTATTTTTCTCAAGATATGCAATAAGTTTTGTTTTAATTTGATACTCTCTCTAATATTCTTCAGCTCATTATTCTTCACTATTTAAGGAGTCTTCAATTTTCTCAACTTTTTCAATGAATGCTATAAACTTTTCTAAACTTTAATCTTATGAAGAATTGTTTTTAGTTGAGTCTGATTCATCATTCTTACTCAACATACTTCTCTTATTTCTAGTAAACTTCTTAGATTTGTTGGGTGAATTTTATTCTTTAGAAATTTTGTTCCACTTCTTCTATCAAGGTTTTTCTTCAGAATCATCTCTGTATTATTCAACTTTCTTCTTAGGAAAATTCATAGTAGAATTCTCAATTCTACCACACTCAAAACATTTTAGAGGAAGTTTACCTCCATAATTTCCTCTTCCTATATAACATTTTTTGGAGATAAGAGACATGACTTTATCATTCAACTCATCATCTTATTTATCCTCTTAATCACAAGGATCGGCATCTTCAACATCTTGAATTTTTATATTTCTCATAGCTTCAAAATCTATTTCATCTTTTATCTTCTTTTTAAATATTGGAGATTTTCTCATTTCATAAGAAACAATAAATTTATGCAACTCATCAAGAGATAAATCATCTTTATCTTATAAAGATGAAATTTTAGAATCAAAATTGTTCAAAAAATTCTCATGAGTTTATTCACATTTATAGAACCTTCTATAAATTATCTAAATCCTATGATGTTGCAAAAAAATCATTTACACTGGTGAAGTATTCACCAATATTTTATTCATCTATCATTCTTATGTCTTAAAACTTACTACGCCATATTTGTAGCTTTTCTTTATTCACTTTATTATTCCCTTCGAAAATAATTTGTAACTTGTCCCACATACTCTTTTAAGTTTTGAGACCCATCACCTTCATATAAACATTTTCTAATAGAGATATAAGAATGGAATTCCTAGATTTTCTATCAACTTTAGTATTTATCTTATCATAAAAATTCATCAGAACATATTTCTTAATAGGTGGAAACCCAATTGTAACAACATCAATAACTTCCAATCCAAGAGATAATAGATATGGAATCATCTTATTTTTCCAACCATAATAATTTTTTTCATCAAATGTGTGAATCCCCCTATTATTTATATAATTGAGATTATCCATGATAAGGATTCAACAAGGGAACCTTCACTCTGATACCACTTAAAGTTCCAAAGGATCTAAAAACAACTAAGAAGGGGGGGTTGAATCAGTTGTTCAATTTTTATAAGTTTCAATAATTTTAGAACTTAACCCCTGAAAACTATTAAATTTTATAACCTTTTAATCTTTTAATAAATACTCATGCATGAAAAATTATAAAATCAAGTAAAGAACGTGAGATTTACAAGGTTTGGTCTCAGTGTGAGAACTTACATCCTTGTCATAGCCACTCCCAAGGGTCTATAAAAATTCAATATAATGAATAAGTGAATGCAACTTGTTCCAAATCCCATTATAAATCTTCTATCTCCTGATATAAATGATTATACTAACTCTAATTATTTTACAAAGTTTTCTTACAAAAAATTGATCCACAAAATAAAAGATCACAAAAAAAACTTTTTCTCCTCAAAAATATGTTTGGAACCTCATTCTGATAACCTTGGGTATGATTGCCTCAGTTTGATTGACACATTATGATGGGATCATTACGATGAACCCTTTTCTCAAAATGAACTTCTCAAACTCTTCTCAATTGCTCAGTCCGATCTTCCTTGGTCCTATCTTCCTTAATTCGGTAAGAAAACTTTCAATTATCTGATCTTCTAATGAGATCTCTATATAGAAAGAACTCTAACTCAAACTCTATAGCACTCTAACTTTTTTTCATGTGAAGAGGATTCAAAGTTAAAAATGTATTATTCTTCAATTTATAGGTGACTCATAATTCCAAAGGAAAGGAACTAAAAAACTTTTCCCACTTAGTCAAATTTCAAATCTCCAAAAATCAGTCACATTTAAACTTCAACTTTGACTACTTCAAACCTTATCAAGATTTCTCAAAAATCAATATTCTTGAACGTACTAACTTTTACTCAATATGATATAACTTCCTCAACTTAATTCTGATGTAACTTCCTTAGCTTCAATCCGATGTAACTTCCTTAACTTTAGTCTAATGCAACTTCTTCAGCTTTAGTTTGATGTAACTTCATTATGATGGAAGTTCCTCAGCTCATTATGATGGAAATTCCTCATATCAATATGATATGACTTTATTCATATACTCATTATGGTCTTACTATCTTCCTATACTCATTATGATCATACTTTCTTCCTTAGTTCATTACAATCTGACTTTCTTCCTCTGCTCATTTGATCAACCCTATTCCTCTACTCGGTCTGATGGAATTCTCATTATGATGGAATTCTCATTATGATGAAATTATCATTACGATGGAATTATTATTGTGATGAAATGTATTTGATGGTGAATCCAATTAGAAAATTTGATATTCTTCAAACCTCATCAGCTATAACTCATTCAGACTTCTGAAAACATCTGTGTCTAATTATATTGGATCTGATAGAAACTTTGTCTTGATTTATAGAACTAATTCGATCTTTATGATTCCTCTATATATTCAACATATTTTATCATGAGAATGTTTCGTGATTTTTGAGAACTCCAAGATTATAAAATCATCGTCTGACTTCAGGTTAGAAAGTTTAATAACTTTTTAACTCCTAATTCCCTTGAAACTTACTTGTCAGGCTTCATCAACATTCAGACTTTCTTTCACTGTAACTACTCACTTTCTAACAAACTTAGAGTTTTATGAATCTTTAAATTTATGTCGATAAATATAAGATTGATGGTGCATCTGATCAACAATGTTGAAAAACTATCATCGTGAATCTTTCTAACAACTTTAGTATTCGGTGCTCCTCAATTCGATTCTCTACGTTCAGAAAACATTTTTCTCAAAAAAAATTATTCTCCCTTTTTTGTTTGGATTCAAACATTCATAAACTTTCACCTATTTTCCAAATAAATTCTTTTACAAAAGATTATTTATCAAAAAATACAAAACTTTATTAGAAAAAAAACATCACGGAGGTTCTTCTTCATGATACAACACTAACTAAGCTATTTGATGACATGGATTGGTTACCATTGGGACTTTGGCTTCATCCTCCCTAGTGGATCAAGCATGGTAATGATTATGTGTTTTTTGATTACCAAGAGTACATGTATCTCAATATGAGGCATAATCGTAGTTAACCTAGGGATTTATATTGTTCTTGATTGGTTTATCCATTTTTCTTACATTTATTTTCATACTAAATAAGTTGTTTAGCTTTTATAAAATGAAAATTTTTATTTTAAATCAAATGTATCTTTCTATTTAAATCCATAAAAAGGATTTTTTATTTAAAATGAATAAACTAATGGGTTTTAATAAGAAATGTTGTTTTTCTAAAATTGTTGGTAACCCATTATTGGCCTTTAAATAAAATAGAAAACTTATTTTCTAACTATATTTAAAACTAGACAGAAATGGATTTTTTTTATTTTAAGATGGTTCATGGAGTGTAATTTTACTTGGCACTCCTACTAGGATCTCAATCTCATGATTATATACATCATTTTAGTTTTTGTCTTGGGTCTCATTCGTGCTTGCTCGTGGAGCATGTTTGGTTTGAGGTTGTATGGTCACTAGTGCAGTAACACTAAGGTCTGTCAATTATTTTTTTAGTTTTCTTTATTTCATTGGAAAAATAGGCCTTTACAACTTTTAGTTATGGTTATTTGTAGATACATTATAGATGTGGATATTGGGTGATCCGCTAGCGGTTTGTGTGGTGGGAATTGGAGGGTGGTCCAAGAGATTGAATTTACTTTAAATTGTTTAAATTATTTATATATTATATTTTTATTTTCGGTTGGCACATGGACCTTAGATATACAGTGTTCATGTCCATTTTTCAGCTTCTAGTTTATTTATTTATTGGGTGAAATCATTCCCATTTTGATTTACTTTGATTCTTTGGTGCTTGTTTCCAACTTAAGGGGATCGTGAATGCCCCTTTGGTATATTGTGGGCTGGCTTGGGAATCTGATGGAGGGACAGTTCTGGTTGGTTTGTGACAAAATTCATGACTACTACTTGAGGCATAAACTCTATTTTCAAGTAAGTACATATCATGTGTTGTGATTTTATTAGTTTTTTTCATATCTTCTCACCCTGGTGTCATAACTAGACTCGTTAATAGTCTATTTTGAGTGTTTTTTTTACATAGAAAATGATGGTTCATATCACATCATCATTCGGGGTTTTGTTCTAAGGTTATTGGGGAAGATGGAGTACCTTAGATTCATAGAGATTATGAGTAAGACTAGGAGAGATAGTTGGAGCAGACATGGGGTCAATAATACCCCTAGCGGTATACCAACTCTAGGGTGTAGGCCCTTTATTACTTAGTAGAGTAGGTAGCCCGCTTCATGACAAGGCATGGGTGCTCAAATTATGTAGTAGGTGACACCCTCTACTGATGCATACACCACGCAATGAGGCATGGGTCCTCCATGAGGGTCAATACCCCCTTGATTGACATACAATATTTAGTAAGGTGTGGGTCCTGCATTACTACTATAGAGAGATGATGTATAAGTGACGGGAGTTGGGTAGTATAGATATTATGGGTATGATAGTGTTTGTAGTATTCCAAATTCCTTTCAGTGTATGAATTCCATGAATTTGTGCTAAAGATATTAAAACTTCCTCTCTTTGGTCACCTTGTTCCATTAAAGTATATCTGGTTTAACTATGTTTATCCTATATTGAGATGGATTTCTATCTTGATTCTCCATTTTTGTTCTCAAGATACTCTACTGGGTATGTTTATACTTACTCATGCATGATTCTTGTGCTTACACGTGTTGTGTCTATGCATATGATACACAGTTCAGTGAAGACTTTGGTGGGTGTAGTGCTGGTGGAGTTGGTGCATAGAGGAGTTTAGTGGTGCTTATTACTGGTAGATCTTGACTCGATGTTAGCTTGTCATAGAGAACATCTATTCCAGTTATTCAAGTTTGATCTTTACCATGGGATATTGGGGCCTTGTATTTTTTCCTTGCTTGATTACATTGTTCCAGGAGATATGTGGTTGTATGCAGGTTTATAGGCTAAGGCTTCCTATGTGTATAATATGACATCTTAATGCTAGTCATCAGCCCCTGAACTATCGGAGGTGGGATTGGTTGGTATACTTGGCTTACCACTGATATAGGTGAGGCCTTGGTGGGTTGGGTCATGTCATTGTTCCTCAAAAGCTCTTTGTAAATTTCTTTGATTTATGGATACTAAATGACGAGAAGGTCCATCAATTATTGTTGATGATTGAATTTAACAAAGTTGTTAAATGTTTATTAACGCATGTGAAAATTTTGAATGATATCATTATCTAGATCCAAATAATTTTAGTTTTTTTATATTGACTTCATTGCTCTTGTAAAAAACCAAAAACACTCAACATGGATACACGAGTTGTTGGATCGATCAAAATAAATCAAGCAATTGAATTAAATCCAATTGACTCAAAAATTTTAGGTTCCAAACTAGGTTTTTTCACCCCAAAACTTGATGAGATGATATTAGGCTAGGATGATTGAAAAACTTGAATTATTGGGTTGGAACATGGTTTATTTTGAAAACAATACCTACAACATGAGGTCTAACTTAATTAAAACTCAACCTCGTGAATGTGTGAAACCATAAAATCCAAGACATAAAATCGAGACAAATCAACCAAAAATATTGAATTTTCCTTGAAACATTTAATTGTGATGCCACATTAAACTGATCAATTGAAAATTCAATTGATTACATATTAGATCTAAAAATATCAAAAATTTGGACTATTAATGAAAGGTTGTTTTAAAATTCATTTATAAACATTTTTTTAATTTTTTTTAATATGTTTTAGAAAACTATCCATTGAAATAAACTTTATTTTTTGTTTCTAAAATATATTCAGTAAAATAATTTTTAAAATCATTATAAGAAAAAAAAATTACAAAATTTTCATAATTTGATAGTAAAATCAAATTGTTGATTTTTTTAATAGATATTTAATGGGAGGAGACAAAATTTAATGAGGCAGGATGCCACAGGAATTAGTTAGAATTGGGGAGATGTGGTTGTAGAGAATTTCAAAGAAACCTGAGAGTGTGATGATCACCACGATATTTCGATCACACCTTTTTATTATGGGAGACCTGATATAAATAGAAATATATAATTGAATACAAAACAAAACATTATTCTTATAAATTATTTATATATCAATCATTAATTAAAAATAACACCTTCATTCAAATTGGATTCAAAGTTGACTAATATTTCATCACCACCTTTAATTTAATTCCCTCCCATCATAATTATTATATTAAATACTTAAAATTTACATTGCTGATTATAAAAAAATTAAAATAATTTTACAGTTTTCAGATATATTTTTTTCCAATAGAAGTAAAATAGTTCATCTTTATAGTAAAACTGGTTGTTTATATTTCTTTTTAATAATTAAATGGATGTCGTATTTTAAAAAAATGATTATTTTAAAAAAATATTAAAAATATTTTTATAACTCATATTGTGCCTTCTTTTATTAAAATCCAAAAATATCATCGGTGAAAGTGCATAAAATTTTTAAAACTCAACTTTATACATGAAAGCAACCTAAAAATCAATGTCATCAAATCGAGACAAATCATCCAGAAATATTGAATTGTCCTTGAGACATTTAATGGTAATTACACATTAAACTGATCAATTAAAAATTAAATTGATTTCATATTAGATCTAAAAATATCAAAAATGTGGACTATTAATAAAATGTTGTTTTGAAATTCATTTATAAACATTTTTTATTTTAATTTATTTTAATATGTTTTACAAAAACTATTCATTGCAATAAGATTTATTTTGTTGTTTCTAAAATATATTTGGTAAAATAATTTTCAAAATCATTATAAGAAAAAAAATTACCAAATTTTCATAATTCAATAGTAAAATCAAAGCATAGATTTTTTTAATAGATATTTAATGATTGGTGACAAAATTTAATGAGGCAGAACACCATGATAATTAGTTATAATTGGGGAAATGTGCATGTAGAGCATTTCAAAGAAACCTAAGAGAGAGGCAATCACCGTGATATTTTTATTGCACAATTTTATTATGGTTTACTTAATATAAATAGAAATATATAAATGAATATAAAACAAAATATTGTTCTTATAAGTAGTTTATATATCAGTCATTAATCAAAATTAACACCATCATTTAAATTGGATTAGAATATGACTGATATTTCATCACCACCTTTAATCTGATTCCCTCCCAACATAATTATTATATTAAAAATTTAAAATTTACATTGATGATTATAAAAAAAATTAAAAATAATTTTACAGTTTCCAGAGAATTTTTTTCTAATAAAAGTAAAAAAACTCATATTATAATAAAACTAGTTGTTTGTGCTTATTTTTAAATATTCAATGGACACCCTATTTTAAAAAAATTGATAGTTTTTAAAAAAATATTAAAAATATTTTTATAACCAAAATTGTGCCTTCTTTTATTAAAATCCAAAAATATCATCGGTAAAAGTGCATACAATTTTTAAAACACAATCTCATGTATGAGAGTAACCTGAAAATAAAAGACATCAAATCAAGAAAAAATAAACCAGAAATATTGAATTTTCCTTGAAACATTTAATTGTAATGCATGTTGGATCAAAATATCTTATCAAAATACAATACTTACAAGAGGGGGTGAATTGTCCATGAGATACACAAGGGTAGAGAGGAAACCAATGCACATTTTCCAACATAGGAGTTTAGCCTTCGACGGAGTGTCTAACTTCTAATGGTGCTTCTACAATGGGTTCCCAAGAGCATCATTGCACATGAGACAAACCCTATAGCCCAATCGTATTGAGTAATAGTATGAACTTTCAGCATTCTACAGCAACATTTTCATACCAGCCCCAGGAACCACTGGAACATCACAGATAGCTTTTTTTCTAGCTCAGAGAACCAGCTATCATGCTTCTGAGGATCCCATATGCTAAGATCATCGGTCATAATATCCCTCACCGAAGCATGTTCGACGCTAGGCGATTGATAGGAAAAAAGTTTCAAACCCTCAAAACTGGGAATCCAAGGATCATTCTATATGTTAACCAGGGTACTAATGGTAATTCTCTAGAAAAGCCAGAGGTTTAGGACAAATTTTGATCCCCAAATGCTTCTCTAGAAAAAACTTGGTCTAGGGCCCAAACTCAAAGATATAAAGTCATCATTATTGGGTACAAACCCAACTCCCACATCGGATTCCACCAAAGATGGTGGCTCGCATATAATCTTAGATGGGAAATTTATCTTATCACCCATGGGTTTTATGATGGAACCGTCGAAGGGCCTATGTGTTATTCCTAGGAGACTTAGGGATGGAGGAAATTGATCTCTACAAGTGGTATCAGAGTTATGGTGCAACCCAGGTGTGATGTAGGGTGGTGTATTTTCCAAATCAATTTGACAACGATAGAAAGTTTCTCATTTTAATCATGTGAATCCATGGTGACTTGTGTTGAAAGTCTTCCTGGTGGTGGTGGTTAGGTAGCGAGTCCCTATGATGAGAAAAAAATGATGGTGCAAGATGGTTGGATCTAATGCATTATCGTTGAAGGGGGGAATTGTGTGGTATTTGGTTTTAGGAATCCACATTTTAAAAAAAATATTTATGAAATCCTAGAGATTGAACTTTATTAAGATAATAATTATTTTTCCAATGTCCACCACTTTGACACTTGGTACAAAAAGGTGTACTTTTAGAATAAAATAATTATTACTGAAAACTGTTTTTTACTTGAAAAATCCATTCCATAACTATTACCATGAGGACGAATTTGTTTGTACATTTTATCCAAATTTTCTTACTACTAGTAAAGTTTGATAAAAGTTTTCATAAAGAATAAATTTCATACTTTAGTATAAGAAATAAATTTTTATCCTCATCATAAATATTTTTAGAACTAAGTTTATTCAAACTAGTTTATAAATCATCTTTCTCAGAAATAACTTTTCCTAAATCTTTAGAAATGGTTTATTTTTTAAAAGTTTTCTTATCAATATCTTTAGAAATATATGATATTTCTTTTGTTAAAACAATTATACTTTAAACATCCTTATCAAGTTTTTTTCAAATTTTTCGATTTTCATTTTCAAGTAATTTTTCAAAATGAGAAACTTCATGTGTGAGCAGCCTTCATAGATTTCTTTCCTTTGAATTTATAATATTTCTTGTCATTCCTTTTTATCCAGCTTTCTTACACTCATAGAAAGTGACTTCATCTTTCTTATCACTTCTATCCTTATTACCTTTTTTATAATGATATTGAAAATATTTCTTACCAACAAATTTTTTCATCCTCCTAGACAAATTAGCTATATCATTATTAGAATGTTCAGATGTACTTGAATAATATTGAACAACAATATTATTTTTCCTTGAAGACTATAATTTTCTCAATAGATTATACTTTAGAAGGTATGGTAGATGTTTTAACAAAGGAAACACCACCATTTTTATTTTTATTTTTTTCAATATCTCTTTTGAGTCTACCCTCATATTGTATAAGAGTTCTAATAAGAGCATCTAGGGTGAGATTATTTACCTTTCTTGTTTCATCAACAGCAATCCTCTTTGATTACCACTCATTAGGCATGATTTCTATAATCTTTTCCATAATAATATCATCATCAAGAGCTTTCTCACTGATATCTTGTAAACTATTTATAATAGTCATGAATCTCTAGTGCATTTTAGAAACTGACTCTCTGGGTAAGAAATAAAAAACTTTATAGTCATCTCTTAACATAGCTCTTCTAGTCTCAACAACTTTAGTAGTTCCAAAGTGTGTAACTTCTAGATTTTTTCATATGTTTTTAGCATCCTCACAAAAATATATCTAACTATAAATGATTATTTTCATAGATCATAACAAAGTATTCCTTACTCTATATTTTATTTTATATTCTTTATTTTCTTGATGAGTGAAAGTCATAACTTCCTTATTATGAATTTTATAATCTCTATTCAGCATTAAAAATTATCAACCCTTGTGTTGATAACAAAAATTTTCATCTTATCCCTCCAGTACTCATAATCAGCACCATCAAAGATAGGTGGTCTGTTTGGATTAAGAATTTCAATTGAATCAACATTTAGACCTATCATATTTAAAAACAAAAGAAATTATTTTTCCATAAATACACATTAGTGTATCAAAAAGTTTATAAATAGAAAGTTTATATCAAGACTTTAACAAACTTCCAATAGTAAAGAAAGTAAAAAAAACTTAGCAAGTATTTGAGCAGAAGCACAAAGCTCTTTACTTGGATCTGATACCAATTATTGGATTGTTAGATCTTCTCAAAATACAATACTTACAATAGGGGGGTGAATTGTAGTTTAAAAAATTAGTTTAAAATAATTAAACTAACTAAAACCCAAACCTATTTAACTAATGTTATCAGACTCACCCCTTAGTCTAATTAATGGGTAGAGACAAAATTTCATGAGGCAGGATGCCACGGGAACTATTTAAAATTAGGGAGATGTGAATATAGATAACTTCAAAGGAACCTAAGAGAGAGTTAATTTCCATGATATTTTGATTGTGTCATTTTATTATGGTAGACCTCATTTAAATAGAAATATATAAATGAATATATAACAAAACATTATTCTTGTAAATAATTAATATATCAAAAATTAATTAAAATTAACACTTTCATTTAAATTGGATTCTAAGATGACTGATATTTCATTTCCACCTTTAATCTAATTCTCTCCCATCATAATTATTATATTGAATATTTAATATTTACATTGATGATTATAAAAAAATTGAAAATAGTTTTAAAATTTATGAGGAATTTTTTTTTCCAATGGAAGTAAAAGAGTTCATCTTTGAACTAAAAATGGTTGTTTATATTTATTTTTAATAATTAAATAGAAACCCTATTTTAGAAAAATCGATTGTTTTTAAAAAATATTTTTATAACCCAAACAGTGCCTTTTTTATTAAAATTCAAAAATGTCCTTAGTGAAAGTTTATACAATTTTTAAAACTCAACCTCATTCATAAGAGAAACCTAAAAATTAAATTCATAATATCAATAAAAATCAACCAAAAATATTGAATTGTCCTTGAAAATTTTAGTGGTAATGGCACATTAAAATGATCAATTGATTATATATTAGATCTAAAAATCTCAAAAAAAACTTGACTATTAATGAAAGGTCATTTTGAAATTCATTTATAAACAAATTTTTAATTTTTTTTAATATGTTTTACCAAACTATTCATTTTAATAAACTTTATTTTTTTGTTTCTAAAATATATTCGGTAAAACAATTTTTAAAATCATCATAAGAAAACAAAATTACAGAATTTTCATAATTCAATAGTAAAATAAAAGTGTTGATTTTTTTTCATGGATATTGAATGGGTGGAGAAAAAATTTAATGAGGCACGTCGCTATGAGAATTAGTTAGAATTGGGGAGATGTGTGTTAGAGAGTTTCAAAGCAACTTGAGAGAGAGGCAATCACTGCAATATTTCGATCACGTTATTTTATTATGAACAACCTAATATAAATATAAATATATAAATTAATAAAAAAATGTTATTCTTATAAATAATTCATATATAAATCATTAATTAAAATTAACATAGTCATTTGAATTGGATTCTAAGATGACTGATATTTCGTTGCCACTTTTAATCTAATACCCTCACATTATAATTATTGTATTAAATATTTAAAATTTTCATTGATGATTATAAAAAAAATTAAAAAGAATTGTATAGTTTTTGGAGAATTTTTTTTCCAATGGAAGTAAAATAGTTCATCTTTGAAGTAAAACTGGTTTTTTATGTTTATTTTTAATAATTCAATGGACATCATATTTTAGAAAAATTGGTAATTTTTAAAAAATATTAAAAATATTTGTATAACCCAAATTGTGCCTTCTTTTATTAAAATCCAAAAATATCATCAGTGAAAGTGCGTACAATTTTTAAAACTCAACCTCATGCATGAGAGAAGCCATAAAATCAAAGCCATAAAATCAAGGCAAATCAACCAAAAATATTGAATTGTCCTTGAAAGGTGACAAGTTCGTCATTGAAATGTGCCAAAGTTTAAAAAATTATAAATCTTATTAGACTAATGTATAATAGCATGTGGGGTATCAAACCTAAGGGAATGTTTGTGACCAAATTTACAAAACAAAACCCAATGTCAACAGGTTTAGATAATTTTTTAACTTTTTACTTTTTTTAAAATTTTGATGAAATGTAGTGATGATGTGACTATTATTTTTTAAATAACGAGGTTGAAACTAGAACTATGATGAAACAGGGTAAACGGTGTATGAAAAATAGGAATATAGAATGAGTAAAAATGATCAATACAAATTCTATAGAATTCTAACTCTACTGGTTGAAATTAATATTTTCTTCACAAAAAATTTAATTTTAATGCACCTTGGAAAAGGATAGATTAATCTCACTCACTAGGAAATTAATCACATAGAAGATTGATTCTTGGAGTTCACCACTCCAAAAAAATCATCAAACTATGATGGAATTTGAAAAGAGTTTCAATGGAATAAAACTCACCTTAATATTCCAAATTTTTGAAATTTAGGCTTGAATAAAGGCGTTCAAGATTAATCCTGCTAATTAATCTTGAAGTTTTAAAGTTTGAAACAAGAAGCGTGAAACAATATTAATGAATTTGAAATTGATCTCATCGATCAATTTTGAATTCATTGTAAAAAATGATGTGAAGAAATAAAAGAGTTAACTAGTATAATTAAAAATCCCCAAGATTAAAAGTTTATCCCAAGATCATATTCAAAACTAAAATTTGAAACGGTTCAATTATAGATTATGGAAATTGAAAAACAGAGAAAGAAATCTCCCTCTCAAATCTCGAGTTGTTGCTCTGCTCTGGTCCTTCTTGGTCTATGTCTATCTTCTGATTCTGCTCTACGGGTCTCCTAGAAGGTCCAGAGATCGAATGTTCCCATGTCTCGGAATGAAAAGATCGAATCAATATCTAAGATCTCGGTGTTTCAATTTTTTAAATCATCCTTTATTCTCTGTTTTTCACCCATAACATGCACTGACTTATCTCTATATTCCTCCAAGTCACCAAACATGTAGCTTCCTATACTGCCAACCTCGTTACTCTAGCATCTCTCTTGTAACTCATTTCCTAGCGGTTCGTGAAAAAGAACTTGGATGTCATTCGGGCTGGGTTCTACACAACAAAAACTAATAATAATTAATAAACTATTTAACGTTTATTATAAAGATTTAACTTTTATAAATAAATAAATATTTATTTATTTATTTATTATTAGATTAATTTAAATATTAAATTATTATGTTAATTAATTTATAATTATTTATAATTATTTGTTATTAAAATTAATATTAACTTATTAATTATTATTTTAATTAATCATTATTATTTTAATTATTTTATTTTATTTATTTTAATTTTTATTTCCTTATTATTTATTTTTTAAATATTGAATAATTATGTTTAATTAATTAAATGTATTCATTTAATTTAATATAGTTTTTATTATTAATTAAGTAATTAAAATACAATATTATAAATGTTTTAACTGTAAATATAATTTTATATTTATAAAAACATTAAAGAAAACTATTATTATAATAGATTGTATTATAAAGCTTATTAATTTATATTTATTTAGAGGATTTTATTATTATTATTATACAATTTTATTTAATTTATTATTAATATTAATTATTATTATTATTATTATTTTATTTTTATTATTTTATTATTATTTAATTAGTTTTATTATTTTATTTAATATTTGGTTTTATTTTTTAATTTGTATTATTATTATTTTTTGGTTTATTGCCTGCTCACAGGGGGGATTTGTCTTCCTCTAAAAGGAGGCTTCGACTCTGCCTCCATGGGTGGTGACTCCTCTCCACAACGATGGCTCCTCAAATTCGGCTCATGGCGACATCCTTCAACCCCACAGTGCGAATTTGATAGTTCAAGTAGTGACGATGGCTTCAAATAGCTATGGGAAGCTCAGGTCTGATCTTCAGATTTGTAAAAGGCATGGCTCGAGCAAGGTTTGGGTTTTAGAGATGCGTAAGGGGGGTGATGGTGGATTCAAAAGGTGGCTCGTATTGTGTTGGCTTGGTTGAAGGGCGTCTCAGCAGCATTGGCTTCAAGTGGGTATCGATGTTATGATTTGTTCATCATAGGCATTGGAAGCGTCATTGGGTTCAATCACAGCTCAATCCCAAATCTGGTGGAGGTTCGGTCTAGATCTCTGATGGTGGATGTGGAGGAGTCACTATTGGCATTACCAACAGTGACTCACAGTTTGATGGCAGTGAGAAGATTCAGTGGCGAGTCATGATTCTCAGTCAACGGTGTGTTGAAGAATGCTGGTGAAGGGTCGAGGGTCCGAATAATGCTTAACCGATGGTGGGAGGAGGGACTGCGGTGAGTTTGGATTTGGTCTGTGGTGGTGAGTCGTGACCTGCCAGTGGCTACTGCAATGGTGGGTACTGGTAGAGCGGAAGGTTGATGTCTGGTTTGCTACTGGAAAAGTAAAACTGGCAGTGTAAAACTATTGACAATGGTGGGTCTAGCACTCACCATTGGGTTCTGGCCAATGGTGGATGAGGGACGCATTGTTGGGTTCTGCCCAACAGTGGGTATGATTTTTTTACCAAAGGAAAAACCAGTGGTGGGTTAATTTTTTGGAGTTTTCCAAAAAATGAGACCAGCGGTGAGTAACTAAACAACTGCAAAAATTAAAAAAAAATAAACAAAGTTAAAAAAAATTAAGACAATAAGATTAAAAATACTAATTAAAGAGAAATTAATTCAAATAATTAATTGATTAATTATTTACATGAAAAATAAAATAAAAATTTAATTGATAAAATTTTAAAATAATTGAATAATTAATTAATTCAACAATAGAATACTAAATATTAAAAACTCAACTTCAATTAAAAACTAGCTGAAATTAAAAAGTAGATCATTTAAATAATTTCAAACTCAAATATTATATTAAAATAAAACATTAAACTTAAAATAATTAAATTAATAAAATAAATTACTTAAAAAATTAAATTCATAAATTAAAGTTAAATTATATTAAGAATATAAAAAAATAAAATATTAAAAATTAAGTAAAGGTTCAGTTAATTGAAAGAATATATAATGAAAATTTGTTTAATTAATAAAAACAAACATAACATAAAGTTAAAAAGTCAATAAGAGTTAAATTTTAAAATGTAAATTGAAAAATAAAATAAATAAAAATAATTATAATCAAACTTAGAGATTTTAGAAGCCAAAAATACAAAATTAAATATAAAAAATGATTATTTAATAATTTTAATTATAAAATTACAAAAGTGAAATTATTTCACAATAACACCAAAAATAATTAATTAAATGATTAAAAACTTAAATAAAAGATGTGGAAAATTAATACATTTAAAGGCCACATCGAATCCCCCACACACTTAACCATTGATTATCCTCAATCAATTCCATGGTTTTTGTCTTTTTGAAATAGAAACATGTTTTTTTTACAATGTTCTCACAAAGAAGCATGTCAAGGTATTTAAACAAAGAGGAACAGAATCTTTGAATGGGGTTTTTTAAATGAGAAGTTCAAAGGGGGTATTTCCTAAATTCAAATACCCATTGGGAGATCAAAGGATCAAAGAATCATTTACTACTGAGGATTTCATGCCTCTTATATGAAGTCACCTATTGACTTACTTCAATTCAAGTCCAAGTTCTAATTATAAGAGTGATAACGGGTTACATATAAGTGGAAATACAATCCTAACAAAAGGAACCTTCTACTTTGACTATCTCCTAGGTTCCAAAAATCAAAGTTAATTTTTTTAATCACTTTATTAATACAACTTAAATGATTTTCATTCAAGTCAATTGACCCCTTCTTCATCTATAATTCTAAATTCCTCTTAGCTTGATAAACTCATTTTTTACTACTAGGAACTTTATTGTTTTTTTATAATTTTTTTACCCAGCCATGTAACTTGTTCAAATCACTATGAAGATGAACTGATTAGAAAAGTATAGAGGGCTTACACACACACTCAATGTCTAGTGTCTCAGATGTTCATCGTGGGTTCCCATTTTCCCATTTTACTACAGTTTCAAAGGAATTATAAGACTACCAGTTAGTTTGGCTCCCTAAAGTTATTGTTATTATTGTTTTTATTAAAATTAAGTCCCCTAAGTTTAAGTTTAAATTTCTAGTGTCCAAAGGTTATGATTATAAATCTAAAAAAAACTATCATATATCACTCTCATTCTTAGTTCCTAAATATAATATTTAGAAAAGTAGTAATCATATTCACCCAACAATCATCCAACCTCAAAAATTTCATATTCAAAGAAACCCTCAACATCCAGTGAGTTATTATCCATTAGGAAAGACTAAAATTAAGTGTAAAATAAATCCTAAAGAACCCTAGATTGTGAAAGAATTTTGAAAAATATTTGACCATTTTTTAAAACCAAAAAAAAAATATAGGAATTTGATGGGTTTAATTTAAATATCATATTATCATATAGAATAAAGACCCTCTCCCCCACACCTAAAACCCAAATTTTTCCCCAAAGTTGAGTTAAAAGGTGGAAGAAAAAAACAATTGTGACTTTTAAAGTTCAAAACAGGTTTTCAATTTAGCAGTTAAGTGATATGTTCAAGGGTCACAGTGAAGTTCAAACAAGATGTTTTCCATAATAAATATTTTACAAAAGATTCACAAAAATTTATGCATTTTCATTATAGCCAGTGAATAGAGTTTTTCAATTAAGTTCAAAAAGTAGCAGGGAGTTAATGATGGGGACACTGCCTAAGCAGGTCCCTAAATCTATCTCAAGCCTTGTGAAAGGCTTCACCATCCGCTTAGTAGAAACTAGTGATTTTAGTTCTCAACTCTCCTTCTAGTATTTGAGGGTAAAATTTCATTAAAAGTGAGTTGTAAACTTGGTCCCAATTTTCAAAAATGTTTTCATCTAGACTCAAGAAGAAATTTCTAGCATTCCCTTTAAGGAAAAAAAGGAACCACTCTCATTCGTAGCTCATTTTCAGTGATTCCTTGTAGTGTAATTCTTTGCATCGTGTTATAAAAGTCTCTAATGAAGGCTAGTGATTCTTCATTAGAGAGCCCATTAAAAGCAGGCAATAATGACAAGTGGTACTGTTTTAACTCATAATTCCTGGATCTAAGTGAAAGTCTGGTTGAAGATAGGTTGCTTGAAACTTAAGGGAGTTGGAACTCCCTCATCCTAGGCCTCTCAATTTCCTCATTAAGTTCAGGTTGAAATTTTTGAAGGTTATTAGGTACATGAACTATTTATTCAAAATTATCCATTTCTAGTTTGTTTTTCTTTTTTAGAGCACTTGAGTGTTTTTTCATTTCAGGGTTTAGGGGCTTTATCCTATTAGTAGATGTTCTAGTGCTCATGAAGTAGGAAAAAATAGATAAAATTCCGTATAAAACAATAAAAACAGTTGAAGGAAATAAAAACAGTAAGCAATAGCACCAAAAGCAGATTGAAAGAAACAGAAACAATCAACAACAAAAACAAGAAGTAATGACAGAACCAAAAAAAATCAACAATTTTCATTTTTTTTATTTTTTTATATGAATTTTTTTAAACTAATTATTTTATGTCTTGAAAAATTTGGTTGCTCGAATCCTTCCCCCAAAATGGTGCTAAAAACTTGACGCGTTCATCGTTGAAACGTGCCAAAGTTTAAAAATTTATAAACCCTATTAGACTAATGTATAACATCAAGTAGGGTATCGAACCCAAGGGAAGGATTGTAACCAAAATTCCAAAACAAAATCCACTGTGAACAGTGGGTTTAGATAATTTTTTAACTTTTTACTTTTTTTATATTTTGACGAAATATTGTAATGATGTGATATTTATTTTTTAAAGAACTAGGTTGAAACTGAAACTATGATGAAACATGGTAAATAGTGTATGAAAAACAGGAACAAAGACTGAGTAAAATTGATCAAGAAAGATTCTAGGGAATTCTAACTCTACTGGTTGAAATTGATATTTTCTTCGTAGATGTAACGACCCAAAGTTTCATTAATGAAAATCCCTCTTGATCTAGTTAAATGTCTCTTTATGAAAAATGTTTTTATAAGATGTCAACTTCTTTGGTTTTATGATAAGATTTGTGACCATTACTTTTATAGTCGTTGAACAGTTATCACATGAGTAGTATAAATACATGGCTTTAACGAACCCAATTTTTACTCAGACAAAGGAAGTGATGGCCTCATCCAGTAGAATTGCCCCATACGAAGCCCATTTGTTGAAGCTCTGAAAAGAGGTGGCGTCTTTGGGCTTCGCCCTTGACCAAGCCCAAGCTGAGCTTCATTATGTCAAGCTTGAACGGGACCGTCTACAGGAAAAGTGGAAGTTGATAGAGATTACCACTCGAGCGATGTTATCTGAGCCGCCCCAAGAGTCTGTCACCATCGCACACCTTACCCTTAGGTCTTATGCGGCTATTTTAAGGGGTTATGTAACAAATAAGTAGCACCATGTTCATGTACATTATTTTTGTATATAATAATGAATATAATTTCTAGTCATTTTTGATACATTGTAATTAGTTTTTAAAGTACAAATGGTGTTTTTAGTTATTATTTAATTAAGAATTATATTTTATTAAATTAAAGGATTTTTGAATTAAATAATATTTTAATAAAATATTATTAATATTAAATTAATTTTTATTAAATATAAATGATCTTATAATTTTATGAATGCAATTAAAATTCTTATTATGGTTTGAAAGTCATTTCTGTCAAAACCCGTGAATTTTTTTATAAATGTCGGTTTTTATTTTAAAAGTGAAAATTCACATATTTAGAAAATTATTTAGATAAAATAAATATTATTTTTTGAATCAGGACGTCGAAATTATACAACGGTGAATTTTTCATAATTTTCTGAGACAGTCAAATTTTTGGGTAAAAATTAAATACCATTTAAATATATAATGTGTTTTATGACATCATAATGACCCAATGGTGATGTAATAAAATACCATAATCCTTATGTTCGGCCAATATGTGTTTTATCATTAAAATAATGAGGTTTTGGGTTTGTTTGACTTACTTTTCAAAGCATTAATGGAGCCCTCAAGACTTATTCAACACTTTGCCATTTTAAATTAATTTCCATGGGAGTGTGACTCACCTCCACATAAGCAACCCTAATTTTTTAATAAGTTCGGACCATGGCCTTGTAAAATATTTTTTTCCTCTTTCCTTTTCCAGAAACCATGGGAAAATACCATGGGATGGTTTGTGGTTTGGATTATTTTAATATAAGGGGTCCCAAACCTAAATAATAAAGAATTCCCTCACCTTTCCTATATAAACCCACCCAAGATCTCACTTCCTCCTCACTCAAAGCCCTTGGAGTTCGTCCAAACTCTGCCCTACTCTCTCTAGAATCCTCTCAAGGTGCCCCAAGCTCCCAAGAAGCCTCTCACAAGCCTCTCTCTAGCCTTTGGAAGCACACTTCCAAGTAAGGGTTTTTTTTCTTCCTTTCTCATTTTTGTCAATTTTCTTTATGTTGTATTGCCCTTTTAATTTCAATTATGAATGTTGGGGTATGGTTTCACACCTCCCCCATACTGCCCTCTTATTTTTTGAATGGTGGGAGACCCATTTCTCTCTCATTAAATGCCTCCCATGTACACCTGTTACTATGTCGAAATTCTGAAAGGAACTTTTCTCTCCTCTTTTATATTCAAGAAATACTTTTGTATCATGAATTTAAATTCCTTTTCAATTGTTGGGACATGTATCTATATGACCTCCTTACTGTCCATTACATGTAAATATGATGAGGAACCCCTTTCTCTCTCATCAACCATTTTTATGAATTCTTATGTCACGCCGTTACGCTGCCGAAATCACACCGATTTTCTAAGCCAATATCATTGTGTAGTGAATACCATGCCCATTTCGCCATCAAGGGTATTCACCTTTATGCACATTTACTTATTGATTATAAAGTTTCATGTATAAATTCCACATTCTTTTATCATGGAATAAATGATTATGTTTTATGAATCCATGTTTTATGATCCATGTGGCACACTTACGCATGAAATGAAATGTTTAAGAAGGGTGCGCCCTTATAGCGCTCCGATGCATTGGGTAAAGTATAGTATCATGATACGTCATGTGCAATGATTGTTGACTCATGCTAATTCAAGTGCAATGAGGGTTTACTCGTGCTTCAAGTACAATGAGGGTTTACTCATGCTCCATGTGCAATGAGCCTTGGCTCATGCTAATTCAATGTTAAGTGTTGTTGCCACATTTCCATGTTATGATTATCATGCTTTATCATGCCTTTATGTTCATGTTACCCTTATGATCTATTGATGTTCCTATTGCCTAACATGTATTGTACTCCTCATGTTATTCATTGTGTACTCCCTTACTGGGCTTTATAGCTCACCCTTTTCTTATGCATGTCCTCAGGTTATCCCATGCAATGCTAAGTACGAAGGAATATAGTGGTCATGTAAAGGAATTTTTCAATAAATATGTTGTATTTCAAGTTTAAAGTTTTTATGTAATGATCATAAGCCCCAAATACACTAAACCTCTCAATATTCTTGGTTTTATCAAGTGAAGTTTTATGTAATAAAGCATGTTTAAGTTGTAATAAAAAGCAGGGTTATCATAGTTGGTATCAGAGGATAGGTTTAGTTATTTTTGGGATTAGGAAACCCTATTAAAGCCTTAGATAAAAGACTAAGTATAATAAAAACATCCCTAAGTTTTGGTAAATACTAAGTAAGTGGTTTATCAAACAAATACATCCCTGTCTGGATACGAGCAGGTAGAGGCGGCTCTGGCACAGATGTATCCTAGGGGTAAAACCTGAAAACACCGCTTGGAGCTAGACTCGAACGGGAACTGGTGCACGACAACGGGTCTTGCTGCACTCTTGGTTATGACACTCCCGGGGGATATGTTTTGATAAATTCACAATCTTAGTATGAACCTTTATTAAGGTAAAAATGCCCCTAAGAATATATGTTAGAAGGAAGATCATGAAAAGCCTGGATTGAATCCTATAGACTCATGAGTTAATGAGATTAAAGTTTATTTATAAGTTATCAACTTTTGTCTTTGGATTACCCTTTATGTGTTACCCCTAACTTTCCTTTTATTCCAGCCAATGGCCGGTAATAGGAGAACTCGGGCTAACAACCGTTGTGAAGATCAGTGTGATGATTGTTCAAATGAGATGCCCAATCCAATGGGAGCAGGAATTGCGAACTTTGTCACGCTTCTCTCTCAGCTAACTCAAGTTTTGAATAGAAACATGGGTCAAGAGGAACGTTCAACCCCCCCCCCCCCCCAAGAAAGAACAAGTCGCTATCGAGAGCTTCATGAGACAAAGGCTTCCTACTTTTAGTGGATCATCTGATCCCACGATCGCTGAGCAATGGATCAACTTCATTGAAAAGATATTCTCCATCCTCCAATGCTCTGAAAAAGAGAAGTTTCTCCTGGCGGCTTATCGTATGGAGGGTGAAGCTGATCAATGGTAGAGGTTGATCAAAAATATGAAGCCTGAGGAGGAGATCGAGGCTTTGGAATGGATGGAATTATGGAAGATGTTTTTCGATAAATATTTTCCGCGCACCCTCTGTCTTAAGATGGAAAGGGACTTCCTTTACCTCAAGCAAAAAGATGAAGAATCTATGGGAGCGTACGAGGCAAACTTCACAAGGCTTGCACGATACGCTTCTGGCTTTATCGTTACCCCCGAATGCAAGGTTGACCGCTTCTTTGGTGGGCTGAAGCCTAGTTTGCGGAAAGCATTAGCGATCCGTGACTTCGACAGTTATGAGGAAATTGTCCGATGTGCCCTCAAAGTTGAAATGGAGATCGGATAATCACAGGGGTATCATGGGGACAAGAAGTGTATGGTGGACTTCAATGCTGGTGGTCTGATGGATAAATCCAATGGTGCTAAGAAGTTCCAGCACCCCACTTGCCAAAAGTGTGGAAAGAAGCACCCTGGAAATTGCCTTAGGGGGACGAGAAAATGCTTCAGGTGTGGAAGAGAAGGGCACCTAGCTGTTAACTGTCGGCAAGAAGGACCCGCGGCTGCGACAGAGGATAGGAACGCTAAGTTCGAACCTCAACGTGCTGTTCAATGCTACAAATGCAAAGAACCGGGTCATTTTGAAAATCAGTTCCCTAATCCAAGGGTTATCGGAGGCAACCGGCAACCTCCAAGATAGCAAGGAAGAACTTTTTCCATCACTTCTACCGAAGTGAACCCCGACAACGAAGTGGTGACAGGTACGCTAGTTATTCATTCAAGAATAGCGAACGTACTTTTTAATTCAGGTTCTACGCATTCTTTTATATCTCAAAAGTTTAGTAGAACAATCCCTGCACCACCACAAATCATGGAAGTAAAGATGTCGGTGAGTACAGCAAATGGGGCAATCATTGCATCCCATGAGTATAAGTCCTCCCCTGTTATAATCTGTGGATTGAATTTCCTGGAGAACCTCGTCATACTCCCTCTGGTGGAATTTGATGCGATTCTTGGCATGGATTGGATTTCCTTATATAGAGCCAACATAAATTGTCGGGAGAGGGAAATCACACTCCATATGGAGAATCGACCCCCGATTCTTTACAAGTGTCAGGAGGAAGATGAATCTCCTTTAGCTCCATCATCTCAAGCATGGATATTACTACCTTATGAGCATGCATATCTGGCTCAGATGATTGAGTCCAAGGAAGAAACCACCCTTGAAGAAATGCCTATTGTGAGGGAATTCACTGAAGTGTTTCCCGAGGAACTTCCTGGTCTTCCTCCAAGAAGAGATGTTGAGTTCTCAATTGAACTTATACCTGGGGTGCTACCAATATCCAAGACTCCATATAGAATGGTTGTTGTTGAGCTCTAAGAGCTGAAGAAACAACTACAGGAGAATCTGGATAAAGGGTTTATACGCCCAAGTGCATCACTATGGGGTGCACCAGTCCTCTTCGTCAAGAAGAAGGATGGGTCAATGCGGCTTTGCATCGATTATCGTGAACTTAAAAAAATCATGATAAAGAACAAGTATCCTTTCCCAAGAATCGATGACTTGTTTGATCAGCTTCGTGGAGCACAATACTTCTCCAAGGTGGACTTGCGGTCGGGATATTATCAAGTAAGGGTGAAGAAGGAAGATATCCCCAAGACTGCTTTTCGTACAAGGTACGGGCACTATGAATTCATAGTAATGCCTTTCGGACTCACCAATGCTCCAGAAATATTCATGGACTTGATGAATAGAGTCTTTAGAGATTACCTAGACAAATTTGTGCTAGTCTTTATAGATTATATTCTAATATACTCCAAAACCAAGGAGGACCATGAGGAGCATTTAAGAACTGTACTGGAGACTTTGCGCAAGGAAAAGATCTATGCCAAGTACAGAAAGTGTGAGTTCTGGTTGAAGGAGGTATCATTCTTGGGCCATATCATCACAAGAAATGGGATATCTGTGGACCCCTCCAAAATAGATGCAATTGAGGGATGGCCGATGCCAACATCGGTAACTGATATCCGTAGCTTCTTGGGGTTAGCTGGATATTATCGACGATTTGTGAGAAATTTCTCATGATTGTCCAACTGTCACGTACGTAACCTATTTTAGGGTTATTTTAAATTTATTTTCCACTCATGATTTGTTTTGTTGGTTTCCAAAGGTTTTATTGATAATAGTTGAGTTTTCATGAATTGGGCCAAACTGCGAGCCCAATTCCAGATTTAAAAATAAATTTTGTTTCATTTATAACTTTTTAAATTTTTAATATTTTTGACTCATTCAAACTTCTAATTGTTCTCCCCTGATATAGTAACCCCACATTTAAATTTGGGGGCTTTATAAATCCATAATCATGGTGGATATGGGTTTTTAGTTAGGGAATTGGGCCTGCCCGAAAGCCCATTTTCTGCATTAAAAATAAATTTTAATTATTTAATAGCTCCTTCAATATTTGAGTTTTTTCAGTGATTCCAACTCTCACCCGAGCCCACTTACCTAAGTCGCGACCCCATTCCCTCCTCCCACAATTTGGAGCTCGATAGAATCGCGAAAATAGTCGAAACTTCTCTGGATTTCAGAAATCGTCCAGATTTTGGAGAGGTAAATTGATCCTTTTATAACTCCTTCTATTCTTAATCTTTTTCCCCAATTCCAATTCCTACATGACCTTATCATTATTGGTCGAATATCCATTAAATTTTTATCTATTTTAAAATTCAGATTCTGGTCGATTTTGGTTCGTTTTATTCAGGATGTTTCAAGTAAGTGTTTCTTTCCTTGATTTCCTCCCCTTCCTAAGGGTTTCTTTCACCCTTTCAATAAGTTCATCATGTCCAGAAATTGAGGTTCGAAACTAGGGTTTGATTTGGTATCTTTTGGGTCAATTTTTGGTGGTCTAGGTCTGGATTTATATTCCTTGATGTGCGGCGGTGGTGCGGTTGATGTTTCGCACCATGTTTTGAGGGTTTCGGTATAAAAGGTAGGTGATTCCATGTGTAATCATATCTAGATGAGTTAGTTTGATTGAATTACTTATTATGAATTTACTAATATTCTGTGTGTTGTGCGGGAACTGTTTATTTTGTATTTGGTAAAGCATTTGTTTTTACAGTTTCATTTTAGTTTAAAAAATTGGGTGTTTTACATGTGCAACCCTTTGTGTATTGTTTGGGTGTGTTTTATAACATATGAAATTGGTTTAATAAATCTTGTTTGGGATGAAAATTCTGATTTGGTAGGGTATTGGTGTGCCATTAGGTTTTAAAGAGGTTTCTTTTAATGGGTTTAAGGTGTAAAGCCTTATTGTACTTCTTGAAAGTGATTTTGAAAACGTGTGCTTTTCATGTGGATCTTTTGTGGTATTGTTTGAGGTATTTTTATAACACATGGGGGTAGTTTAATAAATGTTTTTGGGGATGAAAATTCGGTTTTGAATTTGTATTGGTGTGATTTTGTCCTTGAAATATGGTTTTTAAATGAGTTTTTTTGTGAAAAGATTTGGTACACTCTTTAGAATTGTTTTATGAAAGTTTTGAATGGTTTAATGATTTATGTAAGATGTGAAACCATATTGGAAAACTGTTTTGGATTGTTTATACTTTCAAATGGACCATTTTAAATGTTAATATTTCTGTTATGTTATGTGTATCCTCTTGGAAATGTTTTATAAAAATGTTTAATGGATTTACTAAAATTTGAAAGAGGTGTGAACGTTATATGGGCTGTTTGTGTGAGTGCGATGTGAAAAGTGGATTTTGTTTATAAAAAGGGTTTTAGGAAACATGTGAGTGGGATGTTATGTGATGTTTTGTATATTTTTAGGTATTTTATAAAATTGTTAAAGGATGTGTTGGATTGTGAAAGTTATGCAAAAAGTGTTGTGGGCTATTTTAGTGTGGGTTTGATTTCAAAATGCATTTGAATGAAAAGTGGACTTTTGTGACTTGTGTTGTATACATGTGGGCTGTTTGGTGAATTTATGATATGGAAATGATATTTTCATGTGAAATGTATATTCATTGACTTGTTGAAATTTTTTGAGCACAAAGGGAAAACTCGGGTATCTAGGTGGGTGGACGTGTACTAGTATGCTAGTGATCCCATGGGGTTTGGCCTCAGTTTCACTTAGCAAGATTGACACTTACAACTCTTACTAAACTAATATGATGATGATTGGGGACCACTAGGTTATGGGTATGTTCCCTACTAGTGGCCCGTGCACGAGAACGGATATTTGTGATGGTTACTCTCACCGAGATACGAGGTACCTGGGACCCACAGCTAGCTAGTGCCTAGGGGTTATTTCCCATTGCTTATGCTCACTGGATATTTTGTGATTACCGTCAGCATACGGTACATTTTTCTGGAAAATTCAGTAGCTTTTGTGTTTATTTTAAAAAGTGTTAATCCTTTAAAATAGCCCACTTGAAAACTGTTCTTATTCAAAGTTGCGGCTTTTAGAAATTGTAACTAGCTTTTCATGTTTTTGAAAACATGCATTCTTTTCGTATTTAAATGATTATTATATGGAATCTCTTAGTGGTGGTATCCTATTGGTCTTTGGATCACACCCTACTTACACCCTTGGGTGTAAGTAGACTTGGTTATTTTTTTGTCGCAGGTTTGGGTATA
The DNA here is from genome assembly GCA_963277665.1 of Viscum album. NCBI lineage: Eukaryota > Viridiplantae > Streptophyta > Magnoliopsida > Santalales > Viscaceae > Viscum > Viscum album. The sequence goes on from OY728151.1 coordinate 1,835,500,080, forward strand.
ACTTTTGTGCCAACAGTTCGGGTTTCCACCGGTCATTCATGATGCGGTGTTGTGGAGATGGCTTGAGGAAGATGCCTCTTGCCATGTTGAGGTTCTTGGGCTGTCTTTTCTTGGGTTTGTACCTTTGTAATGATCTTCAAACATTGTTTAAAACTGTGCAATTCAGTTCTGAATTTATTAAAAAGATGTTTCGGTTTGAAAAATCAAGATTTGGTTTCTTGGATTCATTTGATGTTTAAAGTATAAAAACTCGGGTAAATCGTTCCCAATTTTTAGTTTTTGATACTCGGGCACTTGTGCCAGCCCGTGGGGATCGGGAAAACCCTTCGGGACTTGCCACGGGTCGGGTCGGGTGCCGGTTTTTGCAGCGACCAAATTCGGTTCGTGACAAAATGGTATCAGAGGAGGTTCCGGTTAACTCTTTGGGTCATGTTATTTGGGGAACAGTCGGGATAGTATAAAGTTAGGATTGTTGGGACTTGGTAGTTAGGTTATGGGTAGTGTGCCTGATCACCACACCTCATGATAGGATTCTTGTCGCCATGGGAAGTCGGGATTTATCTAATTCCTTTGGTTTTCTTGGTTTGATGATGATTAGGGGAAATGAAAAGAGAGTTGGGTTAATGGTCTCAGTGAGCTCGCAGGGCCTGGAAAGCCATGTGAAGCCAGGGATATTCCCTAAAACACTCTCTGTGACAGTGAAGTGATTGGAATATTGTTGCCAACCATATTTCCAAGTCACCCATTGAAACTAGTTTCCTCTCGGATTGTTTTGTGCTTTAGTTTTGAAATCCTGGCACTTTGGTTTTTTGGTGACTTGGTTTTAATAAGCGTAAAGTTTTTATGAAATGATTTTCAAATAAAGAGGGAATGGTTTGGTTTATGAAATTGAGTAATTGAATTTTCAGAATTGTTTTGAAATGTAAAATGGTGTGCTTACACCTCTTTTGAAAGAAGTAACTATATTAAAGTTGGTTTTGAAAAGTGTTTCCAATAGAGTTTTCTAAATAATAAAACGGTGTTTTAATGGGATGAGATGTTTTGAAATTGATATGAATATCTTGAATTGGGTTCTTTTCCAAATGGTTGTGTCTTTATGAAAAGTTTTGTAAGATGTGAATTGGGATTTTGATCTCATTATTAGCAGTTTTGAGAAAAAGGTTGGGTTGGTTGACCATTTAGGTTTTGAAAAGTGGAAAGAATTTTTGTTTTAACCTTTGGTATTTTCATGAGCAACCACATGCATGGGGTTATATGGGAAGAGGGATGGTTGATGACATGACTGGATGAGTGTCGGGATGGATATGAGGAGGGTGCCTGGTGTGGCATAGAAACATGCATGTGTAAGGCCCATGGGGTACCATTGGTGGATGCGTTAACCGTTGAACCATTTGTTTTCAAAGAAATGTTTTTAAATAAAAAAAACATGATTTCTTGATGATTTTTTTGGGGATGGTGTATATTATGTGTTTTCGGAAAATTTTGATGTTGTGGGATGTTTTGAGTCCAAGAAACCCTCCTGTTTGAACTGTGTTTTGGGTTTGGGTTTGGTCAGTAAGTTGTGTTGTTGGGACGGTTAGTGGTCTCTTTTGAAACATGTTTCGGGACGCATTTACGATGGTTCCCTACATGTGTTTGGATCTGGTTTGTGGTATATCTTGACCAATGGACTATCTTGGTTGGGTCCTTAGGTTCAATCATTGGATAAGGTACACCCTCATTAAAGGTTAGTGCACAATTGAAGTGCAACCCGGATTGTTTCGCCATTTGAAGACCCTCCAGTTGATCAATATAAGGAATCTTTTTCTTGAGATTTCTAGATTGAGTCTACACCCATTCCATTCATTGATTTTTAGATCCTCTTATAACGGGAGAGTGCTCTTAGAAGGTTGAAAGAGACCTTAGTTTCTTAAGTTTCTTGATTCGTCGAAGGTGGATATGGTCTAGGGTTGTTAGTGTGGATGATTGTCTCGATGGTGTCTAAGAGGGCCTTTGGGTTCTTCAAAGTTTCTTTGAATCATGAGTTCATGTTAAACCACTGGTGTGGGAAATATGGTCATGATAGGATATTGTGGCCACTTTCTATAATTGTGTGTTGTTTGGGGATGTTGTATAAGGTCCTTATCCATGAATTGTTTATATCAGTTGAAATGGTCATGTTTGGTGATGCCTTATGATGTCATGTACTCGATTGACTGTATAGGTAAAAGTAGTGAAATCCCCTGAGAGTCCCTGTTATGTTGGGAAAATGTCTCCCTTGGAAAAACTTCAAAATCATCTATTTTAGAGGAATGTGAGTGTAGGTGTTCTTTACTTCTATTGTTTCTCACCTGAAGAAACAAGTTGTGATGTGTGTGTATCTTCTTAGCCCTTGTTTCAGTGAAATATCGGGATAAGGTAAAGTGAGTTTGGAATGTGTTATGTCTAGAAAACTTATTTGGGACTACGGTGTAGTTTTTGGTGGCACCGAAAAGAAGAATTCTTATTTAGTGGGTTTCCAAATATTAACTACGAGGCCGAATATGCTTCAATCATTTGAGCTCCAGCCATAGGTCTCGGAGAGAAGCTGGCTCGTAGTCAGGGGAAATCCCAGGGCCATTTAAACCCTTGTACAAAGTCCTATCCTTAGTATGAAAGATGGGAATAGTTCAAACCTCTGGTTTCGTCATGGTTGAGCACATAGTTTGTGCATGTTTAGTAGTGGTCGTGTGCTAGGAAGCCATGTAGAAAGAATTATATTCATAGTTAGTGCACAGTTTCCCAAACCATGCGGACTAATCCTGCGCCCTTCCTAAATCTTTAATTTCTTTTTGGGTCTTTCTGTGTCGACCCATGCTGGTCGGTTAAGATGGTCAGTTCTTATGGTGGGGAGACCCACTATGATTCTCATGAATGTTCCTCCATAAACATTTAAAGGAAGTATATCCCTTTTACTAGAGAGTATGTTTGGGCCTCCCACTATTAGTGTCTTGATTCTGTCTCAGGAAAACAATTTAAGTTGTCTCTTATGGTGGGGAGCCCATTTGTGTCTCTTCATACGAGTAACTCATATTTTTTTCCTTGGACTTGTCTGGGAAGTAGGTATTATCATTCGAAGATATCTAACTACCTACATATTCATTGGGTAAACATTGATATTGGAGAGTTTCCAATGGTTTAGTTATAGTAGGGAAGTGTAACCTTGTTCAATGTTGTTGTTTTTTTTTGGTAAATTGATTGAGTATTGTTCAGATTGTGTTTGAGGAGTTTTCATTTGGGATAAAGCCTGAATGTACTTGATTGTTTCAGGAAAGTGGTGTATGTTTGGTTTGTGAGAGTATTCCTTCCATCATTGATCACTGGAGTTGTTTTGACCTTTGGGGGTGAAACCTGGCAAGGGTGTACCTATTGGTTTCTCAGTTGGGTTTGGTTGTTGCTTTGACCTTGCTGTAACTTTCCGGGGTGGAAAGTTTTCAAGGTGAGGAGAATTTTCACGTACGTAACCTATTTTAGGGTTATTTTAAATTTATTTTCCACTCATGATTTGTTTTGGTGGTTTCCAAAGGTTTTATTGAGAATGGGTGAGTTTTCATGAATTTGGCCAAACTGCGAGCCCAATTCCAGATTTAAAAATAAATTTTGTTTCATTTATAAATTTTTTAATTTTTAATATTTTTGACTCATTTCAACTCCTAATTGTTCTCTCCTGATATAGTAACCCCACATTTAAATTTGGGGCCTTTATAAATCCATAATCATGGTGGATATGGGTTTTTAGTTAGGGAATTGGGCCTGCCCGAAAGCCCATTTTCTGCATTAAAAATAAATTTTAATTATTTAATAGATCCTTCAATATTTGCGTTTTTTCAGTGATTCAAACTCTCACCCGAGCCCACTTACCTAAGGCGCGACCCCATGCCCTCCTCCCACAATTTGGAGCTCGATAGAATCGCGAAAATAGTCGAAACTTCTCTGGATTTCAGAAATCGTCCAGATTTTGGAGAGGTAAATTGATCCTTTCATAACTCCTTCTATTCTTAATCTTTTTCCACAATTCCAATTCCTACATGACCTTATCATTCTTGGTCGAATATCCATTAGATTTTTATCTATTTTAAAATTCAGATTCTGGTTGATTTTGGTTCTTTTTATTCAGGATGTTTCAAGTAAGTGTTTCTTTCCTTGATTTCCTCCCCTTCCTAAGGGTTTCTTTCACCCTTTCAATAAGTTCATCATGTCCAGAAATTGAGGTTCGAAACTAGGGTTTGATTTGGTATCTTTTGGGTCAATTTTTGGTGGTCTAGGTCTGGATTTATATTCCTTGATGTGCGGCGGTGGTGCGGTTGATGTTTCGCACCATGTTTTGAGGGTTTCGGCATAAAAGGTAGGTGATTCCATGTGTAATCATATCTAGATGAGTTAGTTTGCTTGAATTACTTATTATGAATTTACTAATATGATTTGTGTTGTGCGGGAACTGTTTATTTTGTATTTGGTAAAGCATTTGTTTTTACAGTTTCATTTTAGTTTAAAAAATTGGGTGTTTTACATGTGCAACCCTTTGGGTATTGTTTGGGTGTGTTTTATAACATATGAAATTGGTTTAATAAATCTTGTTTGGGATGAAAATTATGATTTGGTAGGGTATTGGTGTGCCATTAGGTTTTAAAGAGGTTTCTTTTAATGGGTTTAAGGTGTAAAGACTTATTGTACTTCTTGAAAGTGATTTTGAAAACGTGTGCTTTTCATGTGGATCTTTTGTGGTATTGTTTGAGGTGTTTTTATAACACATGGGGGTAGTTTAATAAATGTTTTTGGGGATGAAAATTCTGTTTTGAATTTGTATTGGTGTGATTTTGTCCTTGAAATATGGTTTTTAAATGAGTTTTTTTGTGAAAAGATTTGGTACACTCTTTAGAATTGTTTTATGAAAGTTTTGAATGGTTTAATGATTTATGTAAGATGTGAAACCATATTGGAAAACTGTTTTGGATTGTTTATACTTTCAAATGGACCATTTTAAATGTTAATAGTTCTGTTATGTTATGTGTATCCTCTTGGAAATGTTTTATAAAAATGTTTAATGGATTTACTAAAATTTGAAAGATGTGTGAACGTTATATGGGTTGTTTGTGTGAGTGCGATGTGAAAAGTGGATTTTGTTTATAAAAAGGGTTTTAGGAAACATGTGAGTGGGATGTTATGTGATGTTTAGTATATTTTTAGGTATTTTATAAAATTGTTAAAGGATGTGTTGGATTGTGAAAGTTATGCAAAAAGTGTTGTGGGCTATTTTAGTGTGGGTTTGATTTCAAAATGCATTTGAATGAAAAGTGGACTTTTGTGACTTGTGTTGTATACATGTGGGATGTATGGTGAATTTATGATATGGAAATGATATTTTCATGTGAAATGTATATTCATTGACTTGTTGAAATTGTTTGAGCACAAAGGGAAAACCCGGGTATCTAGGTGGGTGGACGTGTACTAGTATGCTAGTGATCCCGTGGGGTTTGGCCTCAGTTTCACTTAGAAAGATTGACACTTACAACTCTAACTAAACTAAGATGATGATTATTGGGGACCACTAGGTTATGGGTATGTTCCCTACTAGTGGCTCGTGCACGAGAACGGATATTTGTGATGGTTACTCTCACCGAGATACGAGGTACCTGGGACCCACAGCTAGCTAGTGCCTAGGGGTTATTTCCCATTGCTTGTGCTCACTGGATATTTTGTGATTACCGTAGGCATATGGTACATTTTTCTGGAAAATTCAGTAGCTTTGGTGTTTATTTTAAAAAGTGTTAATCCTTTAAAATAGCCCACTTGAAAACTGTTCTTATTCAAAGTTGCAGCTTTTAGAAATTGTAACTAGCTTTTCATGTTTTTGAAAACATGCATGCTTTTCGTCTTTAAATGCTTATTATATGGAATCTCTTAGTGGTGGTATCCTATTGGGCTTTGGCTCACACCCTACTTACACCCTTGGGTGTAAGTAGACTTGGTTATTTTGTTGTCGCAGGTTTGGGTATAACTTTTGTGCCAACAGTTCGGGTTTCCACCGGTCATTCATGATGCGGTGTTGTGGAGATGGCTTGAGGAAGATGCCTCTTGCCATGTTGAGGTTCTTGGGCTGTCTTTTCTTGGGTTTTTACCTTTTTAATGATCTTCAAACATTGTTTAAAATTGTGCAATTCAGTTCTGAATTTATTAAAAAGATGTTTCGGTTTGAAAAATCCAGATTTGGTTTCTTGGATTCATTTGATGTTTCAAGTATAAAAACTCGGGTAAATCGTTTCCAATTTTCAGTTTTTGATACCCGGGCACTTGTGCCAGCCCGTGGGGATCGGGAACGCCCTTCGGGACTTGCCACAGGTCGGGTCGGGTGCCGGTTTTTGTGGCGACCAGATTTGGTTCGTGACACCAACCCTCTTACCAAGCTAACTCGAAAGGGAGTAAAGTTTGCTTGGAGTGATGAATGCGAAGAAAGCTTCAAGGAGTTGAAAAGGAGGCTTATCACTGCACTCATGCTCACTTTACCCATAAGTGGGGAGCTTTTTGTGGTATTCAGTGATGCTTTGAAGAAGGGCTTAGGATGTGTGCTGATGCAGAATGATAAAGTGATATCCTATGCCTCAAGGCAGTTGAAAATCCATGAGCGAAACTATCCAACGCATGATCTGGAGTTGGCGGCGGTGATCTTTGCCTTGAAAATCTGGCGGCATTATCTTTATGGAGAGAAATGTGAGATATATACTGACCACAAGAGTCTTAAATATATATTCACACAGAAAGAGCTTAATATGCACCAGAGAATATGGATATAGCTCATCAAGGATTATGACTGTTCAATACATTACCACCCTGGGAAGGCGAACAAGGTGGCGGATGCCCTAAGTAGAAAGGATCCAGCGATTCTATCAATGATGAGAATTGAGAAGGATCCAATCTTCTTAGACTTGATGAATATGGACGTGGGAATCATAAAGAAGGGAACATCATCAATCCTTTCACAAATGATTGCTCAACCATCTCTTTTAGAAAGGTTAAAGGATGCTCAAAAGGATGATGCGGGAATCCAAGAAAAAGTGGAAGCTATCAAAAAGGGAAAATCCTCAGAGTTTAATGTTAATGAAGAAGGAATTGTGTAGTTTGGGAAAAGACTATGTGTTCCATCAAGTTCGGAGCTGAAGAAGGAACTTTTGGATGATGCACATAGTTCAAATTTCTCTATTCACCCAGGGAGCACAAAGATGTATCGAGATCTCTGAGAAAACATTTGGTGGGATAATATGAAGAAGGAGATCGCTGAATATACATCAAAGTGCCTGGTGTGTCAGCAAGTGAAGGCAGAGAGGCAGAAGTCTAAGGGGATGATGCAACCATTGCCCATACCAGAATAGAAATGGGAGAACATCACCATGGACTTTGTCACCAGACTTCCAAGGACATCCAAAGGCAACAATGCAATCTGGGTTGTTGTGGATCATCTTACAAAGACTGCACACTTCATTGCTATTCGAGAGGATTTCTCTTTGGATCAACTAGCACGGGCATATATCAGGGATATGGTACGGTTGCATGGAGTACCACTATCTATTGTTTCTGACCGAGATCCAAGATTCACCTCTAAGTTTTGGAAGAGTCTTCAACATGCTCTGAATACTGAACTGAACTTCAGTATGGCCTATCATCCTCAAACTGATGGCCAATCCGAGCAGACTATCCAAACACTTGAGGATATGTTGAGAGCGTGCTCAATGGACTTTAAAGGAGGATGGGATCAACATATTCCTCTGGTTGAGTTCTCTTATAATAATAGTTTCCACTCGAGCATCCAAATGGCACCATATGAAGCCCTGTATGGGAGAAGGTGTAGAACACCGGCATGTTGGGATGAGGTCGGTGAACGTAAGCTGCTTGGACTAGAAATGGTCGAAGAAGTGGTGGAGAAGGTGAAAACCATTCAGCAGCATATCAAGGCAGCCCAAAGTCGACAGAAGAGTTATGCAGATAATCGTCGATGAGACCTTGAGTTTAAAGTCGTAGACATGGTGTTTTTACGCATATCTCAGTGGAATAAGGTCATGAGGTTTGGAAAGAAAGGGAAGTTAAGTCCAAGGTACATCGGCCCCTTCGAGATTCTTAATCGTGTTGGGGCTGTGGCCTATCGACTAGCACTTCCACCTACTATGGCCAAGGTGCATGATGTCTTTCATGTATCCCTCTTAAGGAAGTACATACCGGACCCTTCACATGTACTCTCTTCCGAGGTGGTACAATTGGAAGATGATCTTTCTTATGAGGAGCAACCAGTGAAGATCTTAGATCGTAGAGAAAAAGTTCTATGAAATAAGACAATGCCCCTCATCAAGGTGTTGTGGAGAAATCACAAGTTTGAAGAAGCAACTTGGGAGTCGGAGGATATGATGAAGCTGAGTTACCCACATTTGTTTTAGTGTGGGAAAAGGAAAATTTCGAGGGCGAAATTTCTTAATGGGGGAATATTGTAACGACCCAAAGTTTCATTAATGAAAATCCCTCTTGATTCAGTTAAATGTCTCTTTATGAAAAATGTTTTTATAAGATGTCAACTTCTTTGGTTTTATGATAAGATTTGTGACAGTTACTTTTATAGCCATTGAACAGTGATCACATGAGTAGTATAAATACATGGCTTTAACGAACCCAATTTTTACTCAGACAAAGGAAGCGATGGCCTCATCCAGTAGAATTGCCCCATACAAAGCCCATTTGTCGGAGCTCGGAAAAGAGGTGGCATCTTTGGGTTTCGCCCTTGACCAAGCCCAAGCTGAGCTTCATTATTTCAAGCTTGAACGGGACCGTCTACGGGAAAAGTGGAAGTTGATAGATATTACCACTCGAGCGATGTTATCCGAGCTGCCCCAAGAGTCTGTCACCATCGCACACCTTAACCTTAGGTCTTATGCGGATATTTTAAGGGGTTATGTAACAAATAAGTAGCACCATGTTCATGTACATTATTTTTGTATATAATAATGAATATAATTTCTAGTCATTTTTTATACATTGTAATTAGTTTTTAAAGTACAAATGGTGTTTTTAGTTATTATTTAATTAAGAATTATATTTTATTAAATTAAAGGATTTTTGAATTAAATAATATTTTAATAAAATATTATTAATATTAAATTAATTTTTATTAAATATAAATGATCTTATAATTTTATGAATGCAATTAAATTTTTTATTAAGGTTTGAAATCCATTTCTGTCAAAACCCGTGAATTTTTTTATAAATGTCGGTTTTTATTTTAAAAGTGAAAATTCACATATTTAGAAAATTATTTAGATAAAATAAATATTATTTTTGGAATCAGGACGTCGAAATTATCCAACAGTGAATTTTTCATAATTTTCTGAGACAGTCAAATTTTTGGGTAAAAATTAAATACCATTTAAATATATAATGTGTTTTATGACATCATAATGACCCAATGGTGATGTAATAAAATACCATAATCCTTATGTTTGGCCAATATGTGTTTTATCATTAAAATAATGAGGTTTTGGGTTTGTTTGACTTACTTTTCAAAGCATTAATGGAGCCCTCAAGACTTATTCAACACTTTTCCTTTTTAAATTAATTTCCATGGGAGTGTGACTCACCTCCACATAAGAAACCCTAATTTTTTAATAAGTTTGGACCTTGGCCTTGTAAAATATTATTTTCCTCTTTCCTTTTCTAGAATCCATGGGCAAATACCATGGGATGGTTTGTGGTTTGGATTATTTTAATATAAGGGGTCCCAAACCTAAATAATAAAGAATTCCCTCACCTTTCCTATATAAACCCACCCAAGCTCCCACTTCCTCTTCACTCAAAGCCCTTGGAGTTCATCCAACCTCTGCCCTACTCTCTCTAGAATACTCTCAAGGTGCCCCAAGCTCCCAATAAGCCTCTCACAAGCCTCTCTCTAGCCTTTGGAAGCACACTTCCAAGTAAGGGTTTTTTTTCTTCCTTTCTCATTTTTGTCAATTTTCTTTATGTTGTATTGTCCTTTTAATTTCAATTATGAATGTTGGGGTATGGTTTCTCACCTCCCCCATACTGCCCTCTTATTGTTTGAATGATGGGAGACCCATTTCTCTCTCATTAAATGCCTCCCATGTACACCCGTTACTATGCCGAAATTCCGAAAGGAACTTTTCTCTCCTCTTTTATATTCAAGAAATACTTTTGTATCATGAATTTAAATTCCTTTTCAATTGTTGGTACATGTATCTATATGACCTCCTTACTTTCCATTACATGTAAATATGATGATGAACCCCTTTCTCTCTCATCAACCATTTTTATGAATTCTTATGTCACGTCGTTACGCTGCCGAAATCACACCGATTTTCTAAGCCAATATCATTGTGTAGTGAATACCATGCCCATTTCTCCATCAAGGGTATTCACCTTTATGCACATTTACTTATTGATTATAAAGTTTCATGTATAAATTCCACATTATTTTATCGTGGAATAAATGATTATGTTTTATGAATCCATGTTTTATGATCCATGTGGCACACTTATGCATGAAATGAAATGTTTAAGAAGGGTGCGCCCTTATAGCGCTCCAATGCATTGGGTAAAGTATAGTATCATGATACGTCATGTGCAATGAGTGTTGACTCATGCTAATTCAAGTGCAATGAGGGTTTACTCGTGCTTCAAGTGCAATGAGGGTTTACTCATGCTCCATGTGCAATGAGCCTTGGCTCATGCTAATTCAATGTTAAGTGTTGTTGCCACATTTCCATGTTATGATTATCATGCTTTATCATGCCTTTATGTTCATGTTACCCTTATGCTCTATTGATGTTACTATTGCCTAACATGTATTGTACTCCTCATGTTATTCATTGTGTACTCCCTTACTGGGCTTTATAGCTCACCCTTTTCTTATGCATGTCCTCAGGTTATCCCATGCAATGCTAAGTACGAAGGAATGTAGTGGTCATATAAAGCAAGTTTTCAATAAAGATGTTGTATTTCAAGTTTAAAGTTTTTATGTAATGATCCTAAGCCCCAGAGACACTAAACCTCTCAATCTTCTTGGTTGTATCAAGTGAAGTTTTATGTAATAAAGCATGTTTAAGTTGTAATAAAAAGCAGGGTTGTCATAGCAGAAATATTAATTATAACGCACATTGGAAAAAGATTGATTAATCTCCCTCATCGAGAAATTAATCACAAAGAAGATTGATTCTTGGAGTTTGCCACTCCAAAAAAAACCATCAAACTACAATGGAATTTGAAAAGAGTTTCAATGGAATAAAACTCATCATAATATTCCAAAGTTTTGAAATTTATGCTTGAAGAAAGGCATTCAAGATCAATCTCGTTGATTGATCTTGAAGCTTTGATGTTTGAAACAAGAAGCGTGAAACAATATTAATGAATTTGAAATTGATCTAACTGGTCAATTTTGAATTCATTGTAAAAAAATGATGTGAAGAAATAAAAGAGTTGACCAGAAGAATTAAAAATCTCTGAGCATAAAAGTTTATCCCAAGATCATATTCAAAACAGAAATTTGAAACAGTTTAATTACAGATTAAGGAAATTGAAAAACAAAGAAAGAAATCTCCCTCTCAAATCTCACGTTGTTGCTCTGCTCTGGTCCTCCTTGGTCTCTGTCTATCTCTTGCTTATGCTCTACGGGTCTCCTAGAAGGTCTAGAGATCGAATGTTTCTAGGACTTAGAATGAAAAGACCAAATCAATGTCTAAGATATTTGTGTTTCAATTTTTTTAAATCCTCCTTCATTCTCTGTTTTTCACCCACAACATGCACCAACTCATCTCTGTATTCCTCCAAGTCACCGAACGCATGGCTTCCTGTACTGCCAACCTCGTTACTCTAGCATCTCTCTTCTAACTGATTTCCCTACGGTTGATGAAAAAGAACTTGGACGTCATTCAGGTTGCGTTCTGCACAACGAAAACTAACAATAATTAATAAATTATTTAAAATTTATTATAAAGTCTTAACTTTTATAAATAAATATTTATTTATTTATTTATTATTATTATATTAATGTAAATATTAAATTATTATGTTAATTAATTTATAATTATTAATAATTTTTTTATTAAAATTAATATTAATTTATTAATTATTAGTTTGATTAATTATTAGTTTGATTAATTATTATTATTATTTTAATTATTTTACTTTATTTATTTTAATTTTTATTTCTTCATTATTTATTTTTTAAATATTGAATAATTATGTTTAATTACTTAAATGTATTCATTTAATTTAATATAGTTATTATTAATTAAGTAATTAAAATATAAATATTATAAATGTTTTAACTATAAATATTATAAATGTTTTAACTATAAATATAATTATATATTTATAAAAACATTAAAGAAAACTATTATTATGATAAATTCTATTATAAATCTTATTAATTTATATTTATTTAGATGATTTTATTATTATTATACAATTTTATTTAATCTATTATTAATATTAATAATTATTGTTATTATTATTTTATTATTATTATTAAATTAGTTGTATTGTTTTATTTAATATTTGGTTTTACTTTTTAATTTGTATTATCATTATTATTTGAATTTTTTTATACATTTAAAAAAAAATGAAAATACATCTAGGTTAAAAAAAATTATTTTTTTACCCCCCAAAGGCGGCACCTGGTGTGCCGCCTTTGCCCAAAAATTAACCGCAAAGGCGGCACACCAGGTGCCGCCTTTGCATAAATATTTTTTTAAAAAAAATTATTTTTATTTTATTTGTTTTGTTTTGTTTTATATATATATATATATAAACTTTTCAGCAGAATTTTTCTGCTATTTAATATCCAGCGGTTCTGCCATTACAGCAGTCTGGATTCTGACTGATACCCTCACCCAGGACTCCCTTTTATAAGGGGGTTTGCCCTGAAAACCATACTGCATTTTCGATGTGGGATTCTGGTTCTCCTTTTCCTGCAGAGTACATTCTGCGTTTCCGATTTGTGATTCTGTTTCAAGTACGTGACTTTGAAAGACTATAAAACATAAACTATAAGACCAATATAAATGAAACTTTAAACACTGATTAAACTTATAAGAAATAGTTGAAAACAAAAATAATTTCATAAAAAATGTTGATACAATTTAATTTATAAGCTTTCAAATCCACCTACTTGAAACTTAAACATATTTCAAGTACGTGACTTTGAAAGCTTATAAAAGATAAACTATAAGACCAATACAAATGAAACTTTAAACATTGATTAAACATATAAGAAATAGTTGAAAACAAAAATAATTTCATAAAAAATGTTAACCAAAAACAATTTATAAGCTTTCAAAACCATCAACTTGAAACTTAAAAATGTTTCAAGTTCCCGACTTTGAAAGACTATAAAACATAAACTATAAGACCAATAGAAATGAAACATTAAACATTGATTAAAAATATAATAAATAGTTGAAAACAACAAAAATTTCCTAAAAAATGTCCATAAAAATTAATTTATAATCTTTCAAAACCGTCTACTTGAAACTTAAAAATGTTTCAAGTACGCGAATTTGAAAGACTATAAAACATAAAATATAAGAACAACATAAATGAAATATTAAACATTGATTAAACATATAAGAAATAGTTGAAAATAAAAAGAATTTAATAAAAAATGTTGATAAAAAATAATTTATAAGTTTTCAAAACCGTCTACTTGAAACTTAAAAATGTTTCCAGTGCGTGACTTTGAAAGACTATAATTATATTATTAATTAACTAATTAATTATTATATAATTAATAGTTATATTAATAATTAACTAAATAATTATTATATAAGTAATAATTATTGAGTAATAATTAATAATTAACAATTAATAATTAATAATTGAATGAATAATTATAATTAATATTTATATTACTAATTAACTAATTTATAATTTATAATTACTTATTAATAATTATTAATTACTAATTAATAATTATAATGAATAATTATAATGAACATTTAGATTAATAATTAATAATTAATAATTACTAATTAATTACTTATAATTATTAATTATATTACTAATTAACTAAATAATTATTATATATGTAATAATTATATTACTAATTAATTATTATATAATTAATAATAATATTACTAATTAACTAATTAATTATGACATATTTAGTTATTAATAATTATATTTAATTATTATATTACTAATTAACTAATTAACTTTTATATAATTAATAATTATATTACTTATTAACTAATTAATTATTACATAATTAATAGTTATATTAATAATTAACTAAATAATTATTGTTTAAGTAATAATTAATAAGTAAAAATTAATAATTAATAATTAATAATTAATAATTATAATTGATGAAAAATATTTTATAATAATTATATTACTAATTAAATATTATATAATTAATAATTATATTACTAATTAACTAATTAATTATTAACTATTTCTTATATGTTTAATCAATGTTTAATGTTTCATTTATGTTGTTCTTATATTTTATGTTTTATAGTCTTTCAAATTCGCGTACTTGAAACATTTTTAAGTTTCAAGTAGACGGTTTTGAAAGATTATAAATTAATTTTTATGGACATTTTTTAGGAAGTTTTTGTTGTTTTCAACTATTTCTTATATGTTTAATCAATGTTTAATGTTTCATTTCTATTGGTCTTATAGTTTATGTTTTATAGTCTTTCAAAGTCGGGAACTTGAAACATTTTTAAGTTTCATGTTAATGGTTTTGAAAGCTTATAAATTGTTTTTAGTCAACATTTTTTATGAAATTATTTTTGTTTTCAACTATTTCTTAAATGTTTAATCAATGTTTAAAGTTTCATTTGTATTGGTCTTATAGTTTATCTTTTATAAGCTTTCAAAGTCACGTACTTGAAATATGTTTAAGTTTCAAGTAGGTGGTTTTGAAAGCTTATAAATTAATTTGTATCAACATTTTTTATGAAATTATTTTTGTTTTCAACTATTTCTTATAAATTTAATCAGTGTTTAAAGTTTTATTTATATTGGTCTAATAGTTTATGTTTTATAGTCTTTCAAAGTCGCGTACTTGAAACTGAATCACACATCGGAAACGCAGAATGTATTGTGCAAGAAAAGGAGAACCAGAATCCCACATCGGAAATGCAGTATGGTTTTCAGGGCAAACACCCTTATAAAAGGGAGTCTTGGGTGAGGGTATCAGTCAGAATCCAGACTGCTGTAATGGCAGAACCGCTGGACATTAAATAGCAGAAAAATTCTGCTGAAAAGTTTTGTTATATATATAAAACAAAACAAAACAAAAAAATAAATTTTTTTAAAAAAATATTTATGCAAAGACGGCACCTGGTGTGCCGCCTTTGCGGTTAATTTCTGGGCAAAGGCGGCACACCATGTGCCGCCTTTGGGGGGTAAAAAATAGATTTTTTTAACCAAGATGTATTTTCAAAAAAAAAATTAAAAAAAATGTATAAAAAAAAACTCTTATTATTCGGTTTGGTGTCTGTCCGCGGGGGGGGGGGGGGCATTTGTCTTCCTCCAGAAGGAGGCTTCGACTCGGCCTCTGTGGGCGACGACTCCTCTCCACAACGGTGACCCTCACGACGGCTCCTCAGGTTTGACTCACGGCGACATCCTTCAACCCAGCGGTGCGACTTCAGTGGTTCATGCAGCAACAATGACTTTGAACAGCTGCAGGTGGCTCAATGCTGAACTTCATATCTGGAAAAGGCGTGGCTCAACTAAGGTTTGGGTTTCAGATCTGCGCAAGGGGTGACGACGACTTCGAAAGGCGACTCGTATGGTGTTGGCTTGGTTGAAGGGTGTCTTGGAAGCATCGGCTTCAGGTGGGTATTGATGGGAAGACGTTCGTCGTAGGCATTGGAAGCGTCATCGAATTTGATCGCGGCTCAATCCCATATCTAGTGGAGGTTCGATCTGGATCTGTGACGGTGGACGTGGAGGAGTCACCGTTGGCAATGCCGATGGTGGTGAGAAGATTCAGCGGTGAGTCATGATTCTTGGTCGACGATGGGTTGAAGAATGCGGGCGGAGGGTCGAGGGTTCGGTTGATGCTTGACCAGCGGTGGGAGGGACTAGTGGTGAGTAGTTTTGGGTCTGGTCTATGGCTATGAGTCGTGACCTACCGGTGGCTACTGCAACGGTGGGTACTGATAGAGCGGAAGGTTGGTGGGTGGTTTGGTGTTGGTAAATGAAAGTTGGCAGTGTGAAACTGTTGACAACGGTGGGTCCGGTACTCGCCGTTGGGTTCTTCCCAACGGTGGATGATGGACTCACCATTGGGTTCTGCCTAACAGTGGGTATGATTTTTTTGGCAAAAGAAAAACTAGTGATGGGTTAGTTTTTTGGAGTTTGCCAAAAAATGAGACTGATCGTGGGTAACTAAACTGCAACAAAAAAAAAGAAAAGAAAACAAAGTTAAAAAATTAAGACAATAAGATTAAAAATACAAAATAAATAGAAACGGATTCAAATAATAAATTGATTAATTATTTACATGAAAAACAAAATAAAAATTGAATTGATAAAAATTTAAAATAATTGAATAATTGATAAATTCAACAATATAATACTAAATATTAAAAACTCAACTTAAATTAAAAACTGACTGAAATTAAAAAGGGGATCGTTTAAATAATTCGAAACTCAAATATTAAATTGAAATAAAACATTAAACTTAAAAGAATTAAATTAGTAAAAGAAATTACTTTAAAAATTAAAGTTGTAAATTAAAGATAAATTATATTAAGAATACAAAAAAAGATTAAAAATTAAGTAAATTTTCAATTAATTGAAAGAATATATAATGAAAAAAATTAATTAATAAAAACAAACATAACATAACATTAAAAGGTCAAGCAGAGTTAAAATTTAAAAAGTAAATAGAAAAATAAGTATAATTAAACTTAAAGATTTTAGAAGCCAAAAATACAAATTTAAATATAAAAAAATGATTAATTAATTAATTTAATTATAAAATTTAAAAAGTGCATTTATTTAACAATAACACCAAAAATAATTAATTAAATGATTAAAAACTTAAATAAAAGATGTGGCAAATCAATGCATTTAAATGCCACATCAAAACACTTAATGGTAATGCCACATTAAACCGATAAATTGATTGCATGTTAGATCTAAAAATCTAAAAAATTCAGACTATCAATGAAAAGGTCTGGCGTGAACCCCGTTCAAGCTTCTCCCCTCGTCAGGAAGCGTGAATAGGGTTCACGGTTCTTGTGTGAATTTTCTCAAGGAAGAGTGAACACCGTTCACTCTTTCTCCGGATTTTTTTTAATAATAAATATTATTAAATATATATATATATATATATATATATACATATATATAAATAAATAAACAGATACCTGATTAAATATTAAAACAAATATTAATAAAAAATAATAAAAAATAATTAAATATTAATTAATACTAATTAAATATAAATAAATATTAATTAAAAATTCATCAATATCAATAAATATTAGTTAAATATTTATAAATGTTGAAAAAAATTACTAAACATTAAATAAATATTCATAAATTTTGACAATACAAATAAATATTAATAAATATTGATTAAATATTAAATAAATAATCCTAAATATTAATTAATATTAATGAATATAAACAAATATAAATGAATATTAATAAATATAAATAAATAATAGAAAAAGAGTACAAAAATATTAATTAATTATTCACAAATATTAATTAAATATTAATACATATTCATAAATACTAAAAAAATATTAATAAATACCAGTAAATATTAACAAATTTTAATAAATATTCATAAATATTAATTAAATATTAATCAAATATTCACATAAAAGTAATAAAATTTAATTAAAATTTCATAAATACTAATAAATATTAATTAAATATCAATAAATTCTAATAAATATCAATAAATATAAATATTTTTTAATACATTTTAATTAAATATTCTTAAATATAAATAAAATACTAACAAATATTAACAAATTGCAATGAAATAATTTTCAATATTTATAAATATTAATTAAAAATTATTAAATTTTAAAAACATTAAATAAATATTAATAAATATTAATTAAATAGTCATAAATATTAATAAATATTAATTAAATATCAGTGCATATAAATTAATATTAATGCATACGAACTAAATATTAATAAATATTAACTAAATGTCATTAAATTTAAACAAATATTAATAGATAATAGATAAGTATTATATAAATATTATGAAATATTAAATAATTATAAATAATTATTAATAAATGTGAAATAAATATTATTAAACATGACTAAATATCAATTAAATATTCATAAATATTCATAAATATTACTAAATATTACTAAATGTTAATAAATATTCATAAATACTGATATTTACTTATATTTAATAATATTTAATAATATTTATGAATATTTATTGAATGGATATCTATTATTTATTAATATTTATTTATATTCATTATATAAAGAAGGCTCCCGCGCTGCTCCACTTCTCACCCAGCTAACCATTAGTGCAGCGCGCCGGCGGTTTGCTCCCAGCATGGGCGACATCAGCCTTGAAGAGATAAAAAACGAGTCCGTCGATTTGGTATTTTTATATTCCACCCTTTGTTTTTTCACTAAAACCTTGCCTCATCAATTTACCTTCAGCTGCTCCGATTTTTCTTGATTTCGATTAACAATGATAAGCTTCTTCCTCTAAAAATTTTTGACGTTTTTCATCCTCTTTTACCGATCTCTGTTATGATTATCTTAATTTCACCATCCATTTTTTAATGCATTTCCTCCTAAAATTTCCACACTGAAATTCTCGATTGCTACTTCATATATGTTTCTCGTTCTCCATTCCTGGCTATGTCAGCCGCAACTTGACTTTTTTGATTTTTGTTTTGTTTCATGACTTTAAGTTTATAAAATATTTTTTTCAACATTTATTATAATTATTTAAATTGATTTTTTTATTCAGATTTGGCGGATTTTGTTCGTTGATTTTAATTTTTTTTGGCAATTTTTCTTTTTAGTTATTTATATACCTTTTAAAATTAAATTAAAATATTTTTAAAAAATAAAAACTTGAAATAAATAATTGAACAGTCTTTCGACTTGCCCCACTCTGTTTTTCTCTGCGGCTGTCAGCGGGAGAGGTGGGGAACTCGGCAGGCCCGGCCCAAGGGCAAGCCCCGCGAGCCCCCTGGGCTAGGGCAACCCGCCGCCACTCTCTTCGTCCCATCCCCTTCATCGGTCGTCTTGGTTCGTTCCTCCGCCTCCCTGCGATTGAGCCTCCCAACCCTACCTCACTCCCGCCGCGCCTCCCCAGCTTGCCCACCTCGTTTCCCAGCTGGCGCCATGGTCCGTCGTGCTGTGCTGCCCATCCTCCTCGTGATCTGTCATGACTTCAACCTCATTGCCAACGGCCGACATCAGCAATGTCGGAATCGCCTGATTCGTCTGCCGTCGCCTGGTCTCCGCCTCACTCATTGTCCTCAATGCGACCACCACCTACTTCTCACCCGTCATCGCCTCCCCATCTTTCTCAATACCGGCATCTTCTTTACTGGTTTGTTCCCAGCGACCTTCGTGTCCCTTCCCTGCAAAACACTTATTATTATTATTTATTTACAATCATAATTATGTGTTTTTTTATATGTGCTGTGTCTTTTGAATATATGATTTGTTTTTAAAGTATCGTATTTTGGATTCACTGGACTAATTTACAATTATTGATGTTTATTTTTTTAATTAAATGAAAGGGCAACATTTTCTAGACATGTCTTGGGCAATCAATCTGCCAGGGCCGACTCCGCAAACTGTTTCGGTAGCTTTCCTAATTTCCCATGCCGAAACCATGTTGTGCTAGTGATTTGGTCCATAAAGGGTTATTCTGCTCGTTGAAGGGTTATTCTGCTTGATGAAGGGAAAGACCAATCGTCTGCTTAAATAATTTAACATCTTTATCAACTTGGTCATGCACGTGGAATAGTTTAGACAATTGATGCTTTGCGTATTTATTTGTTTAATATTGAAATTTTCTTGTTTCTGGGCCGTACGGGGTACAGATGGTTATGTCATATGCCCACTAAATGAAACAGTACATGTATTACTGTTCAATTTGAAAAATGAATCGGATGGTTGTTTTTTCTTACGAGATTAGTAGCCCAATATAAACGAATCAAGCTTATGCATGGATCAAATTCTTTTGTTTCCCAATTTACAATGGAATTGAAGTTTCTTCTAAGCTGGGTTGATTGAAATGTGATTTTAAGGACACTTATCAAAGTAAATAACAGTGACTCTAATGATCTTTTACTGAAAGCTTCCGGCTAATATTGATTGATAGAGACATTGCCTAAGTCACCCCCATCATTGTAAGAAAAAAAATGATTAAATGTGGACATCAATGCTGTTTGATAAGGATTGTTCCTTCTGTTCCAATTGCCAGTTTGTTTTACTATGCGACATGAGGCACTCAAACAGATCCATTGAATTTCATAATTTATGGCCTGTTCTTCTGTCAACAGTTAACAATTATCTTTGCAAGCTTCCCAGTATGATAGATTCACAGCAGGTTATGAATCATCTTATATTTTGGCAGCTTGATGACATTGATTTATTGATTTCAGGAAAGGATTCCTATTGAGGACGTGTTCAAGCAGTTAAAATGTACAAGAGAGGGCCTGTCCTCAGAAGAGGGAGCCAATCGGCTTCAGATTTTTGGACCGAACAAATTGGAAGAGAAGAAGGTCATTTTCTTTATTTCTGTTAGATAGCTGGCCCGTTTTACTTGCTTGTCACTTATTTCTTTATTTTGAATTTTGAAGCTTACTAGTGTATATTATATCTTGCTCTGAAACAGGAAAGCAGACTCCTGAAATTTTTGGGCTTTATGTGGAACCCATTATCATGGGTGATGGAGGCTGCTGCTTTGATGGCTATAGTCTTGGCAAATGGTTATCACAGGCCTCCGGACTGGCAGGATTTTTTAGGTATCACTGTCTTGTTGCTAATCAACTCTACAATCAGCTTTATTGAGGAAAACAATGCTGGTAATGCTGCGGCAGCGCTTATGGCCGGTCTTGCTCCTAAAACCAAGGTAATCACTATCCTGGGAACTTGAGTTCCTTAGGCTGCCTTTGTTTTAAAAAACACTGTGATTTCATTTTTCAAAAACATATTAAAAAATGTATTAGAAAATATTCTGGATAGTAAGAATAAATAAGAAAGTTTTACGAGCATTGTTTTCTTCTATATTGCTTTGCCTTGGTCCTGTTGTTTTGAACTTTGGGCGATGCTTTTCGAGTGTAGGTTCTCAGAGATGGCCGATGGAGTGAGCAGGATGCATCAATTCTTGTTCCAGGGGACATTATAAGCATTAAATTGGGCAACATAGTACCTGCTGATGCTCGTCTTCTTGAAGGTGATCCCCTCAAGATTGACCAATCTGCTCTTACAGGTGAATCTCTTCCTGTCACCAAGAATCCGTCAGAAGAAGTTTTTTCTGGTTCGACTTGCAAGCAAGGTGAGATAGAAGCTATTGTGATTGCCACTGGTGTCTTCACTTTCTTTGGCAAGGCTGCTCATCTGGTGGACAACACCAATCAAGTCGGTCATTTTCAGAAGGTTCTCACTGCAATTGGTAATTTCTGTATACGCTCAATTGTTGTTGGCATGGTTGTCGAGGGTATCGTGATGTACGTAGTACAACATCGCAAGTACAGGGATGGAATTGATAACTTACTCGTTCTTTTGATTGGTGGAATTCCCATTGCCATGCCCACCGTGTTGTCTGTCACCCTGGCCATTGGTTCCCACAGGCTGTCGGAGCAGGGGGCAATAACTAAGAGAATGACCGCTATTGAGGAGATGGCGGGAATGGATGTTCTCTGCAGTGACAAAACTGGCACTCTTACCCTTAACCAGCTGAGTGTTGACAGGTCCCTCATTGAAGTTTTTGCTAAAGGTGTTGAAAAGGAACATGTCATACTACTCGCTGCGAGAGCTTCGAGAACTGAAAACCAGGATGCCATTGATGCTGCAATAGTAGGGATGCTTGCAGATCCAAATGAGGTGCCATTTTTTCCTTTATTTTTTTTTTGGAAGAAAATTATTTTCATTGCATAGTAAAGAAAGATATGTACTGACATTCAGAAAATCATGAAAGCTTACATCGTTCTTTTGTTAGACCTAAAAGAAAACCCAAAACTAAAAGTGAATTGTCACAATCCCCTCCATCATTTGGCACCATTGCCAAACACCACTTCAATCCTTGGCCATCTGAATTTGTGTGAATTTAATTGTTTCTTTGCATCAATCCAAATGTAAAAATGTTTTTTCCACTTATATATGTCAATGATCTTGCTTCTCGTTATAGAGTTAAATTTTTGTCAGGCACGAGGTGGCATCCGAGAGGTTCATTTCCTTCCGTTCAACCCTGTGGATAAGAGAACTGCTCTAACCTACATTGATTCTGATGGAAGTTGGCATCGAGCTAGCAAAGGGGCTCCAGAGCAAGTAAACATTTTCCCCCCATATTGTTACAGTTTTTTCAACTTTTTCTTCTTCCATGAACCCGTAAGATTCATTTGTCACTCAACAGATAGTAGCTCTCTGCAACTGCAAGGAGGACGTAAGAAGGAAAGTGCATTCAGTGATTGATATGTTTGCTGAACGCGGGCTTCGATCATTGGCTGTTGCAAGACAGGTGTGGTCTTGCATTATCGGCATCATTGCTCCTGCTGAGCCATAGCGGATTCATTTTCTCATTTTTGCATCCTGTTTGCAGGAAGTACCAGAGGAAAGCAAAGATGGCTCTGGGGGGCCATGGGAATTTGTTGGTTTGTTGCCTTTGTTTGATCCTCCCCGACATGATAGTGCGGACACAATAAATAGAGCTCTCAGTCTTGGTGTCAATGTAAAAATGATTACTGGTAATTATGATAAGTCCCTTTCCATGCCCTGTGATTTATCATTGCTTATTATTATTTATTTTGTCATTTTTCAGGGGATCAGCTTGCAATTGGTAAAGAGACTGGGCGGAGGCTTGGAATGGGAACGAACATGTACCCCTCTTCTTCATTGCTGGGCCAGGACATGGATGCATCTATTTCTGCGCTTCCCATAGATGAATTGATTGAACAGGCTGATGGGTTTGCCGGAGTCTTCCCAGGTGAGATATCTAGCCACACTGTCAATTTAATAACATGTTTTTTTTGCAATTCAACAATTAAAACAAGAACATTTGAAGGTGAGGGGAAAATGACCTTTTTAGTTTCATTCCTATCCTTAGAAGTCAGACAAATGCTCCTTTAGGCGTTGTTGCCTATTCTGATGTTTTTTAGCACTCCCTCTCGTAGATTCTCTCTACATCTAATCAAATGCTAAAATGGCGTACCGTTTGTTTTATTGTTGCATGACATCAAATCCTGCAAGTGCCTTCTTTTTTCAAAACTCTTAACACAAAATTCCTTATTGTATGATAGAACATAAATATGAAATTGTAAAGAAGTTGCAAGAAAGGAAACATATATGTGGAATGACGGGCGATGGTGTCAATGATGCCCCTGCTTTGAAAAGAGCAGATATCGGGATTGCTGTTGCTGATGCTACTGATGCCGCAAGGGGGGCTTCTGACATTGTCCTCACTGAACCCGGTTTGAGCGTCATAGTCAGTGCTGTTCTCACCAGCAGGGCGATTTTTCAACGGATGAAGAATTATACGGTTTGTTGCATTATTAGTTCTTTTTATATGCCATCTTTGCTCATTTACATGGTTCAAAAATTTATATAACATGTCATATATTGGTCTAATATATTTGCAGATATATGCAGTTTCAATAACCATTCGTATAGTGGTATGTGTATTGTGAATAACTTGACTGCATTTGTTCTCTGTTAAAGGATGATAACTCACGGTTTTTTCATCTCTCTTAATTTTGCAGTTCGGTTTCCTGTTTATTGCACTGATATGGAAATTTGACTTTGCACCATTCATGGTTTTAATCATTGCCATTCTGAATGATGGTGAGTCTTCCCCTTGCCCGATTCAAGTGAGCTATTTGTCTGATTTCTTGCTTCATTATTACCAGGAACAATCATGACCATCTCTAAGGATCGGGTGAAGCCTTCCCCGGTTCCAGACTGCTGGAGACTCAGAGAGATTTTTGCCACTGGCGTGGTGCTGGGAGGTTACCAAGCACTGATGACAGTAGTATTTTTCTGGTTAATGGAAGATACTGATTTCTTTTCGGTATCATTTTAAAATTAACATGTAATTCTTGGATGCACTCATCATAGGACTTTATTCATCTTTAAGAATTCCTTTTTTTGTTAATTCAGGATAAATTTGGTGTGAGATCACTGAGACACAATCCTGCCGAAATGATGGCTGCGCTCTATTTGCAAGTCAGTATCATAAGCCAGGCTTTGATTTTTGTTACGAGGTCTCGCAGCTGGTCCTATGCTGAGCGGCCCGGACTCCTCCTCCTCTCAGCATTCTTAGTTGCTCAGCTGGTATGTTTTCAAAAACAGGCCCATGTTGATTTTTAGGTTGATTTTGGTTTTGAAAAGGAAGATCAACAATGTGAAATGTACAGGTAGCGACGTTGATATCAGTCTATGCGCACTGGTCTTTCGCAAGGATCAAGGGAGCTGGCTGGGGGTGGGCTGGTGTGGTCTGGCTCTACAGTTTGGTCACATATTTGCCTCTCGACTTACTGAAATTCGCTATCCGCTACGTTCTGAGTGGAAAGGCTTGGAATAATCTTTTGGAAAACAAGGTAAATTGGACCTTCATTTTAACTTGTTATGCAATAGTTGAATCATTTTGGTTATTTGCTATTGAAAACAGATTGCTTTTACAACTAAGAAAGATCATGGGAAGGAAGAGAGAGGCACAGTGGGCTACAGCACAGAGGACTCTGCATGGTCTCCAACCTCCTGAGACGACTAACGTATTCTCGGACAAGAACAACTGCAGGGAGCTGCCGGAGATCTCAGAGCAGGCGAAGTGGCGGGCTGAAGTTGCAAGGCTGCAGGAGCTGGACACGCTCAAGGGTCGCATGGAGTCGGTGGCGAAACTGAAGGCGCTCGACATTGATACCCTCCCGCAGCACTACACTGTTTAGCAGGCTGAAGGGAAGGCTGCGAGTCTAATATTATTAGAATGATGCTATGTTTCGCTACAACGAATCCTAGGGGGGTAATCCCTGACATCCCACATTCATCAAGCATCATCGGATCCTGGGGAGGTAATCCCGTACATCCATCATCATATACTCAGGGGTCTGCATCCACATGGCAACGTCTTGTAAGAACTACAACATGTGTTGACCACCTGGCCAACCCATCTTGTATAACCAAGGTCAGCCTCTCAAGTGCACGACCTTCCCGTCATACTCATCATTGATTTAGGTTCTAACACTACAAAAAAAAAAGCACTAATTAGCGATGTTTTGAAATTTCATTATTTAGTGGCATCTTATTTATTGATTTTTTAAAAAAACATTGTTAAATTAGGGATGTTTATCATTTACCAACGTTTTTTAGAAAGGTCGCTAAATTAGGGACATTTTTTCATGAAACGTCACTAAACTAGCAATGTTTTCAGAAAACGTCACTAAATTAATGATGTTTTCAGGAAACGTTGCTAAATTAGCGACATTTGTCATGAAATGTTTTTAAAATAGTGATGTTTTCAGGAAACGTCCTTAAATTAGCGATGTTTTTTCAGGAGATGTTGCTAAAGTAGTGACATTTTTTAGGAAACGTTGCTAAATTAACGACATTTTCAGGAAATATTGCTAAATTAGGGATGGTTCGTGAAAAATGTCGCTAAATTTAAAAAATATCAACGTTTTTAAAAAACGTCGCTGAAAAAACGTCGCAAAATTACAGTTTCTTAGTATAAGGTGACACTCACAATTATCACTGCCCATTCCCTCACCAACCTTCTCAGGGGTAAACATAAAGTTGGGGCACCCACCTATAAGTCACTTCATAGCGCACACTCTATTAGGGGTCCTCACTGTCAATCTCAACTCCGGGGTCAACACCCATAACATCCCTCGACATCATCATAACCGTCTCAAGGGCTCATTGGACTCTTAGGTAAGGCCATATCATTTTGAAAATGGAGATTCAAATTTGAATTCTTAGAATTTGAGCGTCCTGAGTTGATGTTTTTTAATATGGATCGAGGCTCTTATATAGGTGCGCTTTTCAGTTCATTTTCTAAAGTGCATTGTTGATGTACAAAGTTAGAGCACGGTTTGAAGGAATCCATGCGGATTCCAGGGGTAACCGCGTGGCTTGGTTTTGTGTTCGTGTACGGTTGCAAACAAATCATGCACAATTAGAAATTCAGCTGTAGAGGTGTTTTGTACGGTTGACACATGATTTGGTAAACCACGCGATGAAGATTTTCTTGGACAGTTCTATCCACACGGTTTGACAAACCGTGTGTTCAAACCGTGCAACTTTCCAGATTTCATTAAAAATGGGAATTTCCCATTTCTCCCCTCATGATTTTAATTTTCCAACCCCCTATCTTCTCCCCTTGTGCGCGTGTAGCTTGGGAGCCCTCTCCCCATTGGTTCCTTTGACCCCCACTACTACAAAAGAGGCCATTACCAGTGCTAGAATATTCATTTATCAGCGCTAAAAAAGCGCTGACTATTGCAATGCGGTTAAAAGGCCAAGGCTTTTATCAGTGTTAGAAAAGCACTAATAAATGAGTGCTTTATCAGTGAAAAAAAGCGCTGATAAATCACACCTTTATTAGCGCATTTATTTAGAGCTAATAAAAGACAAAATTTATCACCACATTTATTTAGCGTTGATAAATGGATTCTTTATCTGTGCTTTTACGAACACTGATAAAGGGGAATACTGTAGTGTGATGCTACAACACACTGTAACACCATAAATAGGGCATGCAGTGTGCTGTGACAACACACCACATCACCAAAAACAACACAAAAAACAACAATAAAAATTAGCAAAATCAGATACAAATACAGAATTTAAATGAAATAAAATTTCCAATACAAATACAGGGAAAAAACACTATTATAGAGTATGTTAGTTGTTTTTTTACTAAAATTAATGTCAATTTTGAATAAAAAGGTGCACTTGGAGTCATACGAGTCACACCGTGGGTTGGATTGAGGTACAACTGATTCCTACACATCATAAATGACTTATGCACCATTTTCCTAAAGTTCCAAAACAATTCGAATGTGTTTGCTCAGTTTTGAGTATGTCAGTTGTTTTTTTATTAAAATTAATGTTAATTTTGAATAAAAAGATGCACTTGAAGTCATACCGATCGCACCAAGCATCAGATTGAGGTGAAGATGATTCATACACGTCCCAAATGGTTTATGGATCATTGTCATAAAGTATCAAAACAATCCAAATGCATTTCCCCAGTTTTGAGTACGCCACTTGTGTTTTTTACTAAAACGTCATTTTAAAATGGAAATAGGAAATTTGAGTCATACAGGTTGCATCATGTGTGGGTTTGAAATGAGACTGATTCCTACGGGTCATAAATGAATTATGAATTGTTTTTCTAAATTATAAATACAATCCGAACGTGTTTTCTAAGTTTTCAATGAGTGACACTTTTTTGTATTAAAATGTCAATTTTAAACTGATAACATATATTTTGAGTCATACCAGTCACACCATAAGTCTGATTGAGGTGCAACTAATTCCTACATGTCAAAAATGACTTATAGATCAATTTTCTAAAGTGCCAAAACGATTTGAACGTGTTTTCTTGATTTTGAGTATGCTAGTTGTTTTTTATTAAAATTAATGTCAATTTTGTATAAAAAGATGCACTTGGAGTCATATCAGTCACATCGTGCGTTTGATTGAGGTGCAAATGATTCCTACATGTACCAAATGACTTATGAATCATTTTACTAAAGTATCAAACCAATAGGAATGTGTTTCCTTGGTTTTGAGTACGCCACTTGTGTTTTTTTACTAAAATGTCATTTTAAAATAGAAATAGGCACTTTGAGTCATATAGGTTGCATCATGTATGGGTTTGACATGAGACTGATTCCTATACATTACAAATGAATTATGAATCATTTTCCTAAATTATCAAGACAACATGAGCACGTTTTCTCAGTTTTCTGTGAGTGGCATTTTTTTGTATTAAAATGTCAATTTTCAAGTGATAACATACACTTTGAGTCATACCGATCACACCGTGAGTCAGATTGAGGTGCAGATGAATACTTCACATCAAAAATGACTTACGAATCATTTTATTAAAGTACCAAAACAATCTGATTTTTTTCTTGGTTTTTGAGCATGTTAGTTGTTTTTTTTATTAAAATTAATGTTATTTTTGAATAAAAAGTCGCACTTGAAGTCATATCGGTCACACCATGCATTGGATTTAGATGAGGATAATTCCTACACATCCCAAATGACTTATGAATAATTTTTCTAAAGTATCAAAACAATACTAATGTTTTTCGTCAGTTTCAAGTACACCACTTGTGCTTTTACTAAAATATCATTTTAAACTCGAAACATGAACTTTTAGTCATATAGGTTGCATCATGTGTGGGTTTGAAATGAGATTGATTCCTACACATCACAGATAAATTATGAATTATTGTTCTAAATTATCAATACAATCCGAGCGCATTTTCTTAGTTTTTAGTGAGTGACACCTTTTTGTATTAAAATATCAATTTTAAACTGATAACTGACACTTTGAGTCATGATGGACACATAATGTATTAGATTGAGGTGAAGATGATTCCTATACGTCAAAAATTACTTATGGATCGTTTTCCTAAAGTACCAAAACAATCTGAATGTGTTTTCTTAATTTTGAGTATGTCAATTGTTTTTTTCACTAAAGTTAATGTCAATTTTGAATAAAAAGATGCACTTGGAGTCATACCGATCACACCGTGCATCAGATTGAGGTGAGGATGATTCCCACACATCCCAAATGACTTATGGATTTTTTCCTAAAGTATCAAAACAATCAAAATTCGTTTCCTTAGTTTTGAGTACACCATTTGGGTTTTTTACTAAAATGTCATTTTAAACTGAAAACATGCACTTTTAGTCATACAGGTTGCATCTTGTGTGGGTTTGACATGAGACTGATTCCTACACATAAAAAATGAATTAAAATAATTTTACTAAATTATCAAGGCAATCCAAGTGAATTTGATCAATTTTCAAAGAGTGATACTTTTTTGTATTAAAATGTCAATTTCAAACTGACAACGGTCACTTTGAGTCATAACAAACACATCATGTATCAGATTGAGGTTCAGCTGATTCATACACATCACAAATGACTTATGAATCATTTTCCTAAAGTACCAAAATAATCCGAATTTGTTTTCTCAGTTTTAATTATGTGAGTTGCGTTTTTCAATAAAATTAATGTCAATTTTGAATAAAAAGACGCACTTAGAGTTATACCGGTCACACTGTGAGTCATATTGTGGTGCAGATGATTACTACCAGTCCCAAATGACTTATGGATCATTTTAATAAAGTATCAAAACAATCCTAACATTTTCCCTAGTTTTGAGTACGCCACTTGTGTTTTTTTACTAAAATGTCATTATAAACTAGAAACATGCACTTTTAGTCATATAAGTAGCATCGTGTGTGGGTTTGACATGAGACTGATTCATACATGTCACAAATGAATTATGAATCATTTTCCTAAATTATCAATACAATACAAGTTCATTTTCTTAGTTTTCAGTGAGTGAAACTTTTTTGTTTTAAAATATCAATTTTAAACTGATAATAGACACTTTGACACCATCCCTCCTCGATGACCATGATATATCAATGCAGGTTTTCCTCTAATAGTTCTCTCATACACCTGATGACTTCAGTGGTTGACTACACACATATTTATTCAAATATTTAAGTTGGATTATATACCTGTTTGATGATTGGGAGTTGTAAAAATGTTGCTTCAATAACACTAGTGGATAAATTGAAGCTTCCAACACTGAATGATTTTACAGGTGGATTACCACCTTGTATAAAATTACTTAAAAAAGTTGTGGAAAACATTATTTTAATAATCCACCTGAAACACTTTCACAATGGATCTTATCTTAATTGAAAAATGTTGTGTGCACTTTTCAACAATTGTTCTCAAACACAATCTTGGTATGATCCCCATTCTACTTCATTGCCCAACAATTTTTTTGTTTTCAAGATAGCGCTTCATCTCCTCCTCCACCTCAGTCTTCATCTATGCCTCCTCCTCCTCCACATCGGTCTCTGACTCTGACTCTACCTCCATCTCCACCTCTGGCTCTGCCTCCGCCTCTGCCTCTACCTCTGTTTACACCTCTTCGTACACCTCCACTAATGTCTAACAATTTTATTGTTTTCAGGTCGATCCTTCTAAACAAATTGATCTCCTCCATTATAATTATCCTTGAGAAAGAGATCAAAAATAATATATAAGCATTGTGACGCTAATGATTCACACCCCAAATATATTTTGAAGGTCATAAATCATATTAGATCACAAACATAACAGGAAATCACCTAAATTTGTTGTCGACATACATTTTGACAAAAAGTATTCTGCCCCCTCGTATCTAAACAAATTTATTTCTTATTTTGAGTATCTAGGTTGTCAGAAATCTTGATAGTACTTAGAAAATATAAACCAACAAATTATTATGAAATATATTTAATGAAATTGTAATTACCTTTGGAAATTACCTATTGAGGGATGCTGGTTTTTCATGCTTTATGATCTCTCTCATAAATTTGCAAACATAATATCCATGATTGATGCAATTATCTTATTTCAAATATTGCAAAAACATTGAAAAAAATAAGTATTCTTTTTTGAAATGTTTTTATAGTTAAATATTTCTGTATATACATTAATTTGTTATCATTTGTAGTAATCCATAGGCTTTATCTCTTTAGACACTGACTTCATTTCATGATTTAGCCTATATTTAACGAACACCCTATCATAACAAAATTATTGATAAAAGATAGACTAAAAAATATAATTTGAATTTTATCTATAAAATTTTGATTCTAGTGTATTAAATATTCACGATAAACATCATGTGTGGCCATTTGGTTGGATATCCATGCATTGGATCGAAAAAATAAATATTTGGGGTGTCCAAATTGACTGCGATCAGCATCCAGTGTTCCCCAAAAAAACACAAAAAAATAAGTAATGAAAAAATTAAAAATATATTTGATGTGATTAAATTGTAGAGTTTTACTTCTGCATTGTAGGCATAAAAAAGAATATGTGGTCTGATACTTTTTTATCAAACGCTTTGAGTAACTCATTATTTTTCTTCTCAATTTTTTCATTATCCAAATTAAGTTCCACTGTAGACATGATGCATGGATTAATGAATCCAAATTGTGCTTCACATGATCTTCCCTTTATACAGCTATAATATAAATGCATGTAGAAAATATGAATAGTTATTAAATTTAATAAACATATTAGCTCACTATTTGGATAGATGTATTATGAAAATGTACCTTATGTATGTATTCAAAATTGAGACACCCAACCATTCATGCTTTAGAATCTTATTTAGAGTGTCGAGACCAATTCTATATGTCAATGAATTTCCATATATTTATTCTTCATATTCAATGTAATACATAGTTTTATCTTTAAATGTGGTCTCTGTATGAAGTTGTAATGAGAATAAATGTTGCTCTGGAACTAGCAGGGATAAGGTACTCTCAGGTCATTTTGTTTTCTTGGTCGATTCACTAGATTTTATTGATTCGACCTTTCATTTCCCCACTGCGTTATCCATCTGTAATATCATACCTCACTTTAGACCTTTTATCATCTACCGTTACAAAATTTTCATATGATTTTTTTTGTTAAATACATACCTCATACATCTTTATAAGATTAGACAACCATGATATGAAAGCTCCAATAACATCATTGACTGTTGTAATATCTATACCATCAAGTGGAATAGGAAACTTAGCAGTCGGATCATAAGTTACCTCAATCCCCACTCTCATGTGATATTTTGGGAGGCCTTGATAGTGTAGATTGTCTCATAGGATATTATACACTGTACCCATCGCAACACTACGGTGTGTGGGTGTTGATATATACAAATCACATACAAATGTACCCTATAGAATTTTAGTAATATAAAGTTATCATAAGTTGTTTGATTCAAATTTAGGAGAAAGAGTAATGAAAAAATTGATTACCCCAAGTAAGGTATAAAGTATGGGGGAATGACTAACCTCAAAGCTAGTGGGATCATTTTTTTATGTGTGGATCTTTTCTCCATCGCCGGTTCACTTTGATATTTTCTCATACATTGGTCTTCTAAACCAAACTGAACAATACTATCTTGCAGTGAGTATATTTATGTCTAAAATCATCTCACCACATTATATGTATCTTCATATAGTTTTATCTTCTCGAAATATGTTCGAGGAGAGAATCAAAAACCTAATCCTCTAACACGACCATATTGTTCAGGCTGCTTCAAAGCTACTAAAAGTAGATTTTCTTCTGGTACGATCATTACTGATTCTTGTGTCTAAACCATATAAAAAAATATGAACATAAATAGATTTTTTATGTAATATTGTTATAAATCATAAAAAATTACAATTATGTCATACTTACACAATTTTCCCATACTGTTTTTGTGTTTTCATCAACCAATTTACCCTTTTTATTTACAAGAGCCTCCTTCCATAGCACATGACATGGGATGGAAGTGACTCCAAATTTTGATTCATTAATATTCATATAAACAAAGGAAAATATGTTGCTTTATATCACATAATTAAACTTTTATTTTTGATTTAAAATACATACCAATTTATGCTTTAATGACGCATACCCCATCATTACTGTGTGATAGGGGTACATTGGTTTTTATGAACATTATTTATTTTTAGCACTCTTTTGCAGTTTCATAAATTAACAATTTTTAATCAAGTTGGATAAAATAAATAATTTCAAATAATATATTATTGACTGCAATGCACCTAAAATGATTTATCATTGTGACGATTGATAAAATAATTCCATGTTTCCACTTTATAATGTATGTATAACTAACTGGTGGGTGGGGTTTTACTTTCCTCTCAACATACCTAAGATGTAACTTCTTAAGAAGAGTCCATAAGCCTCTATGTAATTTTCTAGTGGCTATTAAGAAAAATTTCTTATGGAAATATTCTAAAATAAATGAACTCTGCAAGGAATAAAAAAAATTAAATCAATGTTTCATTATATATTTTTTCAATAAAATAGAGAAATTATATCGTAACATTACCGTTATATATTTCCAAAGGATTTCATTCATTATAGGTTGGACATGGCACCATAAATCAATATCAATAGGCACATTCATCCTTATTGTGACCCCAAGATAACTAATGAACATTGAATTGTTGGGGTTAATAAGTTGTCCACATTGATTCCAACCAACCTCAAATTTTATACCATGAATTCTTGCCTTGATAATTTTATTCAACACTATGATGCTACATCGTTGTTGTTTTTTTCATCAACATTTTGCTCATCCCCTAATAATTATGCAGTTTCATCATTAACAACCTATTTTTCCTTGGGATTGGTAACATCATCATGTGAAGTAGACATTGTATGAATGAGTAGTCAAAAATTTAATTTGTCTTGAATAATAAAAATACAATACACTCCATGCATAAAAGTCCACATTTTCATGAACATTTCATGAAAATTGTTACTGTCTTGAATAGAGATATAATACTTCAATAATCAAGTACAACTAACCTCCACTACCTTTATTTAACCCATCCTCAGATGCTTGATTTCCTTCCATCTCTTGATGATGGATTGGACTCCCTCTTTCAAACTACCATTCCTCTCATCATTATAGTTCCAAAGTTCCTTGATGAAACACCTCCAAAACAGTTATTATTTCATTTTGTTTCTTGAAACCCATCAGCCATCTTTTGTTGACATCCCCCTATTTTTCTTGAACTACTTTAACCAAAATTCATCCCATACTGGGTACTGGTGATCATTTTGGATTATTACTACTCATAGTAGTTTAAACAACATAGAAGTGATGAGGGAAGGGTCTTAATAAAAAAAATGAAATAATAACTATTCGGGAGATGAAAGGTCCTTGACACTACCATGAGAACATTGAATCATCCCCATTGAGCTTCACTAACTCTAACCTATGTTACTAGTCCCTTTCCATCATCTATATCTCAAATATAAGATCTCTATATCCACTGAGGTTCAAAAATAACCTAAATGAAATTTTAATTATGGATTTGAACATATAACATTTCAAAAATGAAGTAACAAACATTCAAATCTACATGAATTCCACTCACAGTCATTTACTTCTACTCAAAAACATTTACTGTTTTCCACTTCCTTTGAAATGTTTCTTTTTTTGGAAGGGATTAGAGGAGATACAAACTTGTGGTGGTATTGGTGTGAGGTGGATGGGAGAACTTGACAACCATCCATTTCTCTAAGTTTCTAAGAGAAAGTATCCTGAAGATGAATCCGAAAGTAGGACCAGAGAGATCTTCTCATTGTGGGAGGAATACCTTTGAGAGTCATATTGGAATTTTTTTTTAAATTTATCAAGGTTGAAGGGGAAGAGAATAAAAAGATGCATTTGGATTGTTTTTTTTTTCACAAAAAAATGTGAAACATGAGTATTTTCAGGAGGTAACCCACCATAGTAGTATTCTCATCCAAGTACGCTTAACTGTAGAGTTCTAATAGGATCCAATGTGATTACAATCAAATTAAAAGTAATTTTTGATGAAGTGTTGTCAAAATAAAGTGAGTGAGTCATATAAAAAAATGCATATCAAGAAACCAAAAAAATTAATTCATTATGTTTTAATTAATTTTTAGGTGTCATTTTTTGTGTTCTCAAGAAGTAGTAAATGAGGAGGATGAAAGGATGAAAGAGTTGAAGAATGAGTTAGAGATGTGGTATTAAAATCCACGACAACAACTTTGATGGATATTAATGAATACAATCTAAGAGGTAGGTATGTCATAAAGGAAATTTGGAACCGCAATGATGGGAGGAAGACTATTTTGAAAGAGGGAGTCCAATCCATCATCAAGAGATGGAAGGAAATCAAGCGTATGAGGAAAAATTAAATAAAGGTAGTGAAAATTAGTTGTACTGGAGTATTGAAGTATTAAATATCTATTCAATATAGTAATTTTTTTCATGCAAGATGAATGAAAATGTGGACTTTTATGCATGGAGTGTATTGTATTGTATATCTATCTTACCAAAATGAATCCTTATTTAAACAACCTTATTTGTGAAACCTGTGGTATTTTTTTTATGAAAAGTTATTTATGTTGCTTATAACTATTATGTGTTGTATGCTTCTTTCAATTATCATACAATTGGAATATTTTTATAAAATAAAATTGAGATACATAGTTTTTATATCGATCAAGGGCATGGAAAATCATCAGAGAAAACCTACCTAGTTACTTTACTTAACCACTTTATATGAATCTTGGTGCACATGTAGCTGATGTTTCCTTGGGTTGAAGGTTGCAAGGATAAACTATTTATTGGAATGGATAGAGTAACAAATGATAGCTAGTGGATACTTTTGGAGTTTGTGTCATCAATGGAAGGTTGGTTATTCGTATAGGGTTTTATTTTTTACCTAGTATTTATCAAATTGTTATTTTTTTATTCTTATAGGCATTTATATTCATGAGATTCTAAGTGTACTATTTTACATAGATGCACTTGTCACGTGAGTTAGTTTTTTAAACCATTTCTTATGGATCATGTTGAATGCTACATATTTATTATCAATCCTTTGGAAATTGGTTGATGGTTCCAAGGGCTGAGCAACATTTTGATTCATCTCAGGTCATGTTATGAATAGTTTGACTATATTGTGATGTTATGGTTTTATAAAAGATAAATTTATTGATAAGATAACACACACACACACAAATAAATAAAATATTTTTTTCTTAAATAAGGTCACTTCATCAAAAATCACTTCATTCTTGGATAGGAATTTATTTATAAAACAATTTGATAGAAAAGTAAACTCATATATAACATTTTCTATAGATGATGCCACATATGGAAACTCTTCTCCGGGAATCTGATCCGGTGTGTTGTGCTATGAAATTTTTTCATTTATAAATGTAAAATAAAGTAAATTCATAAAATCTATTTACTATTAGTTTATAAAAATTCAAAATTTATTTTAACTAATTATAAATTTAAAGTACAAGGGAAATTATTGGAAACCATTCATTGATAATGGAAATAAATGGAACCTCCTTTAATGATCTCCCTAACCCATTAAATATCATCTTCTCACACAACTGTAATGTTTTAGTGAATATATTTTTTAGTAAATGTACTAATATTAGGAACCTATCAATAAATTATAAACAAACCTCTTATTGACAATACATCACAAATTTTAAGTTTGGATCAAATAAAAAACTGAAAAAGTATGCTTATTTTGATTTCAATTTTAAATAGTTTGTTCCTTATTAAATTATATCTATATAAAATATTGATAATGTTAACCAATATAAATTGGAAAATTTAAACTTTAGTTCCCTAAATTAGATTAAACTATTAACATTAAAACAATATGCATATTTACCCACTTTATTTTATTCATATCAAATAACATTACCTCTAAAATTAGTCCAATATAATGTTACTTTTTTTTTATCTTCATGTGCATGTCATATTGTGGAAACAAGATTCAAACAATGAAAAACCACACTAACTAAAAGGTAACATGAATTAATATAACATAAACATAAAAAAAATCACAATCAGTTGCAACAATGGATGGACATGCAGTTCGTAATGGTCTCATATGAAGTTGGAATGAGTTTACAGAGTAGGGGTGGTGTTGTGTAGGTATAGGTAAGTGTGTGAGAGAGTGAGAGATGAGATGTAGGGTTCATAATGGTTAAGAATAGTGCAAAAATTTAAATTGAGAAACCTAAAAAACCAAACAACGAGAGTGGAAAAGGAAAAAATTAAATACATTGGATTCTAGACTTGATTCATCTGAGAGAACACAGAGGAGTAGCATCGACAGCAGGGGAGTTCCATGAGCGCTTGAAAATTGTGACTGAATGAGTCACAGTTAGGGTTCTTTTAAATAGATTATGGACACTTTTATTAGTGCTTTCAAAAAAGCATCGGTAAAGATCTCTTTTATTAGTGCTAAAAAAACGTTGATAAAATGAACCTTTATTAGTGCTAAAACTTTAACATTGATAAAGGATTTATAATTATAATTATAAACAATTTTTTTTGAAAAAATATTTATATAATTATATATTTGTTTATTATAATTTTATAATTATTTAAATATATAATTAATTATTTATAATTGTATTAATACTTTTTAAAAAATTTATATTTTTTTATTTATAATTATAAATATATAAGTTTATAAATATAGTAAATATACATTTATAAATATATTTATAATTATAGATATATTTATATCATTATATATATTTATATCATTATATACATTTATATTATTATATATATTTATATCATTATATATATTTATATCATTATATATATTTATATCATTGTATATATATATATTAATAAATATATATAAATATAAATATAGTAAATATATTTATTATTTAAATATATTTATTATAATTATATAATTATAAATATATTTATATCATTATATATATTTATATAATTATATATATATATAATAAATATATATAAATATAAAAAAATTCATTATTTAAATACATTTATTATAATTATTTAAATATATAATTAATTATTTATAAATATATGAATAATACTTAAAAAATAATATTTATATATTTAAATATTTATATAACTATATATATATAGCCCACATGGTGCAGTTCAATGGTAGTTGTTCCTGTGGGTCTCAACGAGGTCTTGAGTTCAAGTCTTGCTGAGTACATTATTTAAATAAATTTACTATAATTTTATAATTATTTAAATATATATAATTATCTATTTATAATTATATAAATACTTTTTTAAAAAATAATATTTATTTATTTATAATAATTATAAATATATAAATATATAAATTTATAAATATAGTAAATATATATTTATAAAAATAATTATTTATAAATAATTATTTACAAATATATTTTAACATTATTAATGGATATATAATCTTAAATAAATGCATTTTAATAATGAGTGAAATTGAAAAATTCAAAATGAGTACAGTTTAAAAATATTGAAAAAATGGATAAGTTTTATTAATTAAATATTAATTATTAAAAAAATATGGATATATATATATATATATATATATATATATATATTAAAGTAAAGATGAATAAATATTGAAAATACTAAAACATAGTAAATAAATAAATATAAATAAATAGTAGAAAATGATCAAATTCAAAAATAAAATAAAAAATAAAAAATAAAAAAAATAAAAAATGAATAAATAATACCCTTACTATAATAATATTAAAAACAAATAAATAAAATTAACCGATTAAAAACAAAATATATTAAATGTATCATGTTATAATGAAATTCTAAAATATACTAAAATTTGAATAAATTACATAAATATTAGGTGTATGTGTTTCTATATAAGATTTTATTAATTGTGTAAATATTTGTGTGCGTGTGTTGTATATAAAAATGCATTAATTACACATATATATGTATGTGAAATCAATATAACACACGATGTTTGATATATGTTAAATTGAAAAATCAAACAATATTAAAAATAAATAAGACATTAATATGTTTTTAATTATTACATTTAATTAATTTTCTATATATTTATATTTAATATATAGCCAACGAGCCTATACCTAAGTGGTACAAGCTCTTACTTGGCATCCAAAAGACTCAGGATTGAATACGGACAGGGATAGATTTGCGAGTTACTGTAACAGGGCACTGTAGCAGGGAACTGCAACAACGACAAAACTGTAGCGGCGGAGGCACTGTAGCAGGAGCTGTAGTGGTGGCAGTACTGTAGTAGGTATTGTAGCAGCCCGGATACTGTAGCGGTATTGTTCACCGAAGGGCCCTTTGGGCAAAAAAATGGGCTTTCAAGCCTTGTATTTAGGCCACTTAGCCTTGGGCCTTCGGGCTATGTAATGGGTCTCTCTCTACCTAGTCAAAAAGAGGTCTTTGCTTTAATAATAAAATGAGGGTTCAACCCCAACCTTAAAAAAATATCTAATATATATATATATATATTATACTTATTAATTTATATTAATAATTATTTCATTAATAAATTTTTAAATAATTTTTTAATTTTTTAATTTTTAATTTTTATCGTTTAATTATTAAAATATATTCATTTTATATATCTATATTTAATATATACTAAATATTAATATTTATAATCTATACATATGTATATTAAATTTATTCATTTTTATCAATAATTATTTAATTAATAAAATGTTTAATATTTTTCTTAATTTACTCATTTTAATTTTTATTTGTTCAATTATTTCATTTTATTCATTTTACATATCTATATATTTAATATATATTATTTATTTATTTTTATAATTTTTATATATGTATATTCAATTTATTTATTTTTAACAATTATTATTTAATTAATAAAATTGTTAATATTTATTTTTATTTTTATTTGTTTAATTATTTCATTTTATTCTAGAACATTATTAGCGCTTTTTTAGCACTAATAAAGATGGCCTTTACCAGTGCATTTTGCTAGTGCTGATAAATGCCAACACTATTGAAGGACTCTTTTGTAGTAGCACCCCCTTTGAAATGGGGAGTTTTGAGTGTGATTTTTCATCATTCTAAGGTAAAGTCTCCTCCCCTCTTCCTCCTTTCCTCTTCCCCTTGTATTTCTTTTGATTTTGGTCTTCTACAGTTTAGGGTTTGTGATGATTTCCACCAGAGCATGGTAAAAATTGTCCTGCTTCTTGGGAGTTTTGTGTGCAGCTCATAGATGAGGTCTCAATAGGATACAATCAATCCGTTAATCACCATCTTCCTTGAGGTGTGTTTTGTCGTAGGTTTATTTAATGGTTTTGGCTTAAATTAAAGTAAATTGACTATGAAATCAGTATCACATGTTAGGTATTTTTCCCAAATTTATGTTTTGAGCATGCTGTGGACCTTCCGCATGAGGTTGGTCATTGGTTCGGTGCAATGAGGTCATTGGGTGAGATTTTAGGCTTTATGAATTTTTGGTTTTAAATTGTAAAATTAATTATAATTTGAATAATTACTTAAATTGAATTTGGATAATTAATTATAAAGTGTTATAATTAATCAATAGTGACATCGTGGTTTAAGATAAGTTCTTGGGATTTGAGGCGGAGCCTAGACGAGCCTCAATAGTAGTGGTTGGGTTGTGAATTAAAGGAAAACAACTCAATCAAGGAAGACGACCTTGATATTATTTGAGTCACTTGGTTATTTAGTGATTTTATGTTTGTGTTCCATCACTCTTATATATATCTGCATATTTCATGTGATTACTCCATAATGTTGGAACATACTAACATCAACCTAATAGTCAACACAGACTATATTGCTTGCTAAATGGTTCGATGGTGGTTCCCTGATCGAACTAGTGTTGATGTCCCTATTTATGGTTTTCTTGGTGGTGTGAGTTGGACTTCAAAGAGAAAAATAAATTTCTTTTTAAAATTTTATTTTTAAAAGAAGATGAATTTAAATGATAACTTCAAAAGAAATGGGTGATTTTGTAAACGGGTTTTGAAACAGTATTTCAAAATGAGATAGTAGTTTTCTAAAGATTTCTTTTACCAAATTTGGCCAAGGTATTAGCATGAGTAAAATAAAAAGTTATTCCTTTTTAAAATGGTTTGAAAAGTGTATTTTGACTTGGTTTACAAAGGAAAATTATAAATGGATTGGATTGAGTTCTTTTTGGTCTGTTTGACATCATGCGGGTGATGCCCTATTTTTCTAAAGCATGATTGCCTTGTTTTTCTTCCTGTTTGTGATTTATAATAGATTATGTTCATGCATGATGATTTGTGTTGTGTGTGTATCCCTGTGAGAACCTGCTTATGCCATCAATGTGTTGGGTTGATCCAGATATATGTGAAAAACCATTAGAGGGTAGAGATGGGTTTGAAGGACCATAGAGAGTATTGAGGGACGTTCTGACCAGAATGATGGGCTTGGATCAAGAGATGGAAACATGGTTGAGGAACCTAAATAAGGTGTCTATGTTATTATGTGACTCGGGGGACCCTGGTGGTTTCCCCAGTGTTATGTTGAACTTAGATAAGGGTGTGTGCAAGATATGGATATATGAGATTATGGGTTCCACCTTAGGACCCAAAGTTAAGGCATGGGATGATAAGGCTGTAGTGAGGATGTAAGGTCGTGTGTTTGAGAGGCTATACTCTATTATGTGATACAGGTTTGAGTAGATGGAAAACCCATTCGAGTTTCATTATAAAATATGATTTGGGTGGGATTATCTACCCACTAAAATGTATATGAGATACATGAGATTTCATAGACTAGTTCCTTGGATCCAACCTTTATGTTCAATACTAATTTGGAAAGATTTGGATAATATCCTTGTATTCATATGTCATACTAGTTTAGATTGCCTTGGATGAGTTCCTTGGAATTAGGATATGGGATGTGACCCTTTTATGTGATCTACATGTGTGTTTTGGATTGCCTTGGACTAGTTCCTTGAAATCAAGATAGGGGATGTGACCATTCTATGCTGCCTCCAGGTGTGGTTTGGATTTCCCATGACATGTTCCTAGGAACAATTGATCTTGAGACTAATGGATTGGCCATGGGATGATATTGGTTGGAATGATTATGTGATATGCTCAAATAAAACCTGACACTAGATGAAGCATGTATGGTCAAGGTTTGAGGTGGTCCACTTGACATCTAATAACCCAACATGTATGTTTGATGTGATTTCATGTTATGTTTTCAGGTGGGTGTGTTGTATAGATAACCACACTTCCTATATATGTATTGCATGCACATCCACTTTATCACAACATCACTTAGTATTGTCAAGGCATTAAGAATTTCCTACTCTGTCATTGGACTCATCCCTTACCTGGGTACATGACATGGGTTTCGATGCACTTGAGGTAGATCTTCTTATTATCTCTCAGGACACATGTAGTTCTTGGATATAGATATATGATATAAGTCTAGAAAGTTGTGGAGGCTGAGTGCTCGACAGGGTGGGTTATGTGAGTTGGGCCATAGGCCAATTCTTTAGTTATTATTTAGCATGTACTGGATAGTGCTCCACTATTTTAATTTATACATGATGTTTACTTATTTATTATATGTTGATGCTACTCTGTTATGGTTGATGCATCATATAGACTTTTTTACTACTTTTAATCTAGATTATAAGTGTAACGACCTAAACTTTTATAAATAAAATTCCCCTTGTGATTTAATTAAATGTCTTATTATGTAATATGGTTATAGAAAACACATGCACTTATTTTGTTTTATTATATCCT
Source organism: Viscum album (assembly GCA_963277665.1). Lineage (NCBI taxonomy): Eukaryota > Viridiplantae > Streptophyta > Magnoliopsida > Santalales > Viscaceae > Viscum > Viscum album. Next base: position 1,835,542,687 of record OY728151.1, read on the forward strand.
ATCGTATTTAAAAAAATCATGCATATTTTCCATTTAAAATATATTCATTTAACAATGATCACATGGTTAGTATAAATATATGGTTTTAAAAAATCCAATTGGAAAATATAAATGAAGTGATTGCCTCAACTAGTAGGATCGTACCCTATAAATCCCATTTATCAGAGTTTCTGAGGGAAATAGCATCACTGGGCTTTTACCTTAACCAAGAAAAATCTAAGATCTAAAAAATTAAGCATGAGTAAAACTGTTTATGGGATAAGTTCAAGCTCATTGAGATCACAACCCAAACCATGTATGCCAAACCACCTCATGAAAGTCTCACTATCGTGCACCTTACCCTTAGGGTGTTTGTAGGTGTATTAAATGGATATATATCAAGACCCTAATAATATGAATATGTATATTGTATAGAATAATGAATATATTTTTATATTATTATTATTACTTTATAAATTATTTTTATTTTGATACATTAAAACAAAAATTGTATTTTTAGGTAATATTCAAATTCAATTAAGGAATTTATTTTCATGAATTAATATATTTTTGAGATAAATAATTTTTTATTGAAATATTATTATTAAATAATGACTATTAAATATAAATGATCATAAAACTTTTATGAATTCAAATGTAATTTTTATAAGGGTTCGAAAACTGTTGTTGTAAAAAAACCCAACATTTCTCAATAAATGTAGATTCTCATTTTAAAAGTGAAAATACAAATATTTAGAAAATTATTTTGATAAAATGAATATTATTTTTGGAATTAGAATATCAAAATTATACAATGGTTAATTTTTCATAATTTTTTTGAGACAGTCAAATTTTTGAGTAAAAATTAAATACCATATAAATATACGTTGTGTATTATGAAATCAAAATGAACCAAAAGTAATGTAATAAATACTATAAAGTCTATAAGTGATCAAATATATCTTTTACCTTTAAAATAATGTGATTTTAAGTTTATTTGATTAATTTTATAAATCCATTATGAATCCTCCAAAACCTATAATATATTTTAAGGTTTTAAAATCATCTCTTTAAAAGTATGAATCACTTCCACATAAACAAGGGTATTATTTTAATAATTTCAGACTTTTAAAAAATAAAATAAATAAATTAACCTCTCTTTGGAAGAATCCATGTGCAAAAATTGTATCACCCTCGGGTTTAAGTAAGTAACCCTTTATTTATACATTTTAAGTATGTAAAGTGTTTGGGTGAAGTTGGGAGGGTTTAAAAGACTTTTGAAAAGTTTTTAGGGATTTTATGGTAGTATAAGGTTTGATCACAGTTAATAGAAACCACGTAACTCCTATAGGAAACTGTGTAAGGTGAAACATGGGCTTCTGGGTAGGCGCACGGTTTGGAAAAACCGTGCGGACACCCTAAGAGTAACCGTAGAAAGTGAAACAGAGGGTAAAACACAGTTGGAACATGCTTTGTATAACCTTGAAATTCAACCATGCAGTGGAGTATTTTGAGATAGTGTCTAGCACACGGTTGGCGCACAATTTTCCTAATAATGTGATAAAACTGTTTATGGTTTAATTTTAGATCCTAATAAAGTGTATCTCACACATTTTCACCTCTAAGCCTATATTTTTTCTCTAATTTGAACCTAACTCTATTTTTATTCCTCCGAAAGGATTTGGAAACTTTCCCCTTTGACCTAGGAGTGATCCATTGGAAAATCTTGGTGCGTTGAAGGCCGTATTTCATGTTAAGTCTTTGTTCTTGATGGTTTTTCTTAGATATACTTGTTTTCACTATCTTTGATTCATAGATATAGTCCATTGGGGATATATATATGATATTTTTTTTCCAATCATGATGATTTTTGGATGTGTTTACATTAGGGAAAGATATCTAAGGTGGGTTTTTGGAGTTCCAACCTATTTTTTTTGAAGAATTCATTCCGTTATTCATTTTCATCATAATTCCCAAGGTATGTAGATTCAATCTCTAATATACTTATTAGAACTCAAAGGATTAGTTTCAAATTGATTTTTTTCTTGAAATTGATTGTGAAATTGTTGTTAAATTATTGATGGAAACCCAATTTTCTTATGGTTTATGAAAATTGTGAAAATTGGGTGTTTTGGTGGAAAGTGAAAGCGATAACATGATTTTAAAATGACGATTTTAAAATGGTTGTTTGGTTTTGATATATGGAAAAGTGTTTTCAATAAAATGATAGTTTTATTGAAATTATTTTACAAATATTATGTTGTAATGATTGTTTTCTTAAATGGTTAAGTATGAGTTGAATGTGATGGATTGTGGTTGTGAAGTAACACCATCAAAGGGATGGGTTGTGGACATGAAGTTCCACCATCAATGGTAACACCAATCTTGTGTGGTTGAGTATATGTGTGTGTTTGAGTATATGTGTGTGGTTGAGTGCATATGTGTGGTTGTGTGAAATATATTGGGTTATGAAAAATAATTATTAAGAAATGGTTGAATGAATTGTTTGGTTGCTTTCCTTAATAATTAGATTTGGGTTGTAAAACTGTTTTGGTAAGAAAACTTTTTTATTGTGAAATGGTTGGGATTTGATATAAACTATTTTGAATTGTTTTATATAAACTATTTTGTATAAATTTTATAACATTTTCTATCCTAGTGGCATGAGTAGGGAATTAATTTGGGGAAAACCTACTGAGTTTCATTACTCACCCCTGATTTGGCACGTTGGTGCTGTAGATATTGTTTATCATGATACAAGTACAGGCAAGGCATCACATTTATTTGTAGTGCATCATGATACATGGGAATTGATTATGGAGTTTGATCTTGGATCATGTTTTAAGTTGTGGAGTTATGTCTTGGAGTCTTCTATCTTTTTGGTTTAGTCTTATGCTTTGTACTTTGATGTTGGTAGTATTCTACTTTGGTACTATTTTATAGTTGGTTTTGATATCATTTGGTATTTTGTTGAGTTATAATACATTGGTATCATTCATCATATAGTGGTTTTGGTTATGGTGTGTTTGTTTGTGGTTGTTTTATTTCTAAAGGAAAAATCAGCCCCCAATTGTATTGAATCCCTTGGAATTTATTACCAGCTTTTGGTTTCCTGGGGATATATCCTAAGGCCAAGTAGCAATTCTATCTCATCTCAAGCCAATGAGGAGGGGAAGGATGTTACAAGTGGTATCATCTTTTTTGATCCTTGAATTCCAAATAGTTTCAGTATTGATCGGTCTAAATATCCTTATGGTACAAGTAGAATCAATCTTGTTTCATTCTTAGAGTTGACAATCATTCTGGTTTAATTCTTGATTTGGGATGGTAGAAAGGAGTAAGATCGTTGGGATTTAAAATTTAGAGCATAAAAAGATTTATATAACCTTTTTATGCTGAACTTTAAGTTACCAGGGAGTTGGGTACATAAGTGTTTTAGATACACTTATAGGATTTGGAATCTCATTTTCACAGGTTTAACCAATGAGAAGAGTATGAAAATCATTGTAGTAATGACATCCCACTAGTAGTGCATATTTTATTTTGAGTAATGATTTATTATTTGGTGAATTTTTTTTGATTTTTGAAAAATGTTGAAATTGTTTTCAAATGTGAGATTTTAAAAAGGCATGATAGAGGTATTTTGAAATTGGTTTGATTTTCAAATGAGTGGTGAATTTTTTAAAAATGTTTGAATATAGAAAATATTAAATTTTGGAAATCAGTGTGTGATATGGTAAATTTGAAAATTTTAAGCCTTTAGTTTCTATAGAGTGAGACTTATGAAATTTTGTTTGTTTTAGAAATGGAACCTGGTAGGCATTAAAGAAACAAACCAGAAGAGGCTACTGAAAATGTGGTTACACCTGAGCCATAGGTGAACAAACAGCTGGTTCAAAGTATAGTACAAAATTTTTAGGATGTGGATAGAGGGAAAAGATGGGGTGAACCAAGGAAAGTGGAAAATTCTATTCAGTTCTAGAAGAAAAATACACCCATATTTCGAGGTGATTCAAAACCAGAGAAGGCAGAGGTGTGGTTGAATAGGATGAACTAAATATTTGATTTACTACCCACACTAGTAGGGTTAAAATTCAAGTTGGTGACTTATATACTAGAAGATCTTGCACTCTAGTGGTGAGATTTATAATTTTAGGCTAAATTAGTCCAAGGCCTTGCATGAGAGGATTTTGAAGAATTCTTCAACAAACAATTCTATCCTCATACATTCATAATTGAAAGAATGATAGAATTTTTTAGCTTGAAGAAGGAGAACCTATTAGTTATATATTATATGGATAAATTTATGAATTTAGTCCACTTTTCACTCGAAGTTGATTCTAGTGCATCTTTGAAGGAAAGTATTTTTGAATCGGGGATGAGGTAGGAGATTCGATTGAAGATTTCCATCCTCTGTATAATGGATCATACAGAGATGGTTAATAGAGAGATGATAGAAGAAAGGGACTTATTAGGATATAAGGGTATATGGAGTATGTTTATACCTATGGGAAATTGTGGGAACTTAAATGCTGGGAATAAGTGGAAGAGGAAAACCTATTTACAAGGTATTGTAATAGCTCATAATCAGACAGATGGATCAATGAATATTCATCCAAAACCTAAGATCAAGACAAGATGTTTCCAAAGTGGTTCTTTGGACCACATGAAGTGGGATTGTACTAAACCACCTAGATCATTTCACAATTATAATCATATGGGGCATATTTAGTTTTATTGTCGCAGTTCTCTAAGTTCGGGTGGTCGGGACACTTCTTAGGTTTCACAAACATCGTATACTTCTATAGGATGAGGGAAATAGAAAAATTCTCACCAAAAGAGCCAAGATATACATTGTGATTATAGTAATACCATGACTCCTCAACAATGGAAATATTAACATGATAATAAAGAACAAAGTGTAGTGAGTAAGCATCTATATGGAGCTGAGAAAATTATTTTGGATGATCAATCTAGACCATCAATGGTGAGAGGTACAATTCTTTTGAATTCTACCCTTATGCAAGATTTTTTTTGATACGAGTGCATCCCATTCATTTATTTATTTTCATGCTATTGACTTGCTGAGATTAAATATTGAGATGATACCTTATGTACTGAAACTTCAAACTCCTCTTGGTCAAAGCTAATGTCGAGTATTTATGTGTAGATCATGTTATATAACTATTTATGAAGCTCAGTTGATATGGTATTTCTCTATGCTTGATATGGATGTCTATGATGTAATCCTGGGTATGAATTGGTTGACTATGTTCAAAGCTCACATTGATTTTTATACCTGAATGGTTAGTTTTACGACTTATGATGGCGTTGAGCATCACTTTAGAGGGGACCACAATGTAAAGAAAGGTAAAACAGGATTTTTATAACCCTTAGTTGTAATTATATCATACTAGTTGGTAGTGTTGACTTTGGCATCAATGGAAGATATTGAGAATAAATATGTTACAGTATTTTTTGTTCAATTTCTAGATGTTTTTACCGAAAATTTATCAAGTTTTCCACCCATAAGAGAATTGGAGTTTACGAATGATCTATTTCTAGGGACCAATCATATTTCCCTTACGACTTATCAGATTATACCAAAAGAATTAATGGAATTGAAATTGCATCTAGAAGATCTAGAAAGTAAAGGGTTCATTCAGCCTAGGACATCTCTATAGGCAACACCAATCTCATTTTTCAAAAAGGAGGATGGAAATATTTGGTTGTGTGTGTATTATCATAATCTTAACCAAGTTATTATAAAGAATCAGTATCCAATTCCACACATTTATGATCTATTTGATCAATTTAGGGGATCCCATTGGTTCTTTAATATTAACTTGTGATTAGGATATCACTAATTTTGGGTTTTGAAGGAAGATATTCCAAAAACAAATTTAATAATTAGATATGGCCATTATGAGTATGTGGTTATTCTTTTTGGTCTTACAAGTGCGCTAGTAATATTTATGGAATTGATGAATCAGAAATTTCAAAGGTATCTAGATTCTTTCTTGGTGGTGTTTGTGGATGATATATTGGTGTATTCAAGGACAAGGGCTGAGCATGAGAAACACCCAATGATAGTGTTGGGAATCTTTAGAGATCATCATTTGTATGAAAAATTATCAATGTATTATTTTTAGATACAAGAGGTATGTTTCCTTGGCCATGTAATCTTAAAAAGATGTGTTTCTGTGGATCCAGAAAAGATAAAGGTTAATATCTCTTGTAAACCGCTAAAGAATATATTCAAGATATGTAGTTTCCTTGGTTTATCTGGATATTATTGATGTTTTTTTCATGATTTATCATGACTAGCTTTACCTATGAAATATTTGACAAGGAATAATGTTCCATTCCAATTGGAATGAAGAATTTCAAAATTCTTTTCAAGAGCTTAAAGTTTTCCTTACATCAACACTAATCTTGATATTGTCGAAATAAGCAAAAGGGTACATGGTGTATTGTGATGCTTTGGGATATGAGTTGAGATATGTTCTCATGAAGGGAGATCATGTTTTTTCTTATGGATGATGAAAGTTATAGTTTCATGGGGATAATTACCCAACACACGATTTGGAGTTAGTTTCCATAGTCCATGCTTTGAAGACTTGGAGTCATTACCTCTTTGGTGAGAAATTTATAGTGTTTACAGATCCTAAGAGATTGAAAAATATTTTATCACAAAGGGAATTGAACCTAATACAAAGAAGATGGATGGAGTATCTTCAAATGTTTGACTTTAACTTGATGCATACATTGGATAAAGGAAATTAAGTGGTGGATGCATTAAGAAGAAAGTCATATGATTAGTTGGAAAAAGAGGCTTCAGATCAATGGAAGGTGATGTTGGTTGTCACGACCCATCTTAGTAGGGCCCGCACTGTGACTCCCCAATCCCACCTCCAATAGTCCAGGGGCTGGTGACTATAACTGAGTAGGAATATCACTAACATGGGAGGCATTTCCTAAGTACCTGTACACACGAACACATCTCTAAGGCCACAAATGCTGAAAAGTAAAAACCACTAAGGAACAAAATTCATGCATACAACCAAACCTAACCAAGAGAGTATAATAAAAAGTAAGTACATAAAGTAAATTGGTCTAGAATACAATCCCACCAAAATAAAGAGTCTACAAACTACAAAGTCCAACCTGTAAGAAAAAAAAGAGGTACTAGGACTGCTGCTCATAGCTGTAGGAACACCTCAGCTTGTAAGGAATTCAGAAATCTCAGTCCGGTCCTAGTCCTCCCTGGACTCCATCAAAAGGCCACTCATCTATACAAGACATGACACGTGCGGGCAAAGCCCGTCCATGGGTGATTATAAAAATACTCAGTAGTGGACCCCGAAAACCCCAAAGCAATACACAAAGTAAAGGTACAGTCATCTCTACACAATATATGTCTACTGAACATATAACAAGATAAACACATCCAGATATACTATAAAACCAGACCTGTAGTCCACAAATACCACATACCCATGCTAGGGATTCAGTTCGAAGATTCCATAAAGCACTCATCTGGGAGAACTCACTCCATGAGTCTGAAATCTCTGATGATGTCCATCTAAGAAGTATTGTTCTTCAGGAAAGGCCATGAGAGAGATAGATGCACTGATAGATATGAAGAGAGCACATATACACTCATTCTGAGAGAACACACTTTTGAGTGGGAAAATTTCACGATACACAGATGAGGATCACTGCTAGGGCCTTAGAGGATACCAAAAATCATCCGGATTCACCTGCTAAGTAGAGTATTGGCGTCCTGTAGGATTAGTCATATCGATACCTAACTCTACCTAGGGTTAATAATGGATAGAGGATCTCGTTCTGAGCCTCTTGGAGGGATATCTGACTCTATCTCAGAAATTCATGCTGAAGGGATCATACTCCTGTGGATGGAAATGATACTTTACCTACAGGGGAATGAGAAAAGGGGTACTAACCCAAATGAAACTTGTCTAAGGAATGGTGTACAAGAGGATCAAGCCATGTATAAGGGAGTACATGACATGTAGACTTGGTCACATAATGTGTCCCTTAACTCCGGGTACTACCTATGTACAATGACTCGAGTCTAGAGAACATGTCGTGTAAAAACATATATACACAACATATAGGAAGGATAACACACCATGTCAAGGTATTCGGGGTCTTCTCCATGTACGCTGGCCATGTGCCTGCACACGACCTCAACCCGTGTATGCCAACCCATGTAATTGGTACAGAGAGTGACCCACATAACCAGTCTTGTCTGGCCATGTGGTGGAGTACATGGTGTATAATCCACCCCGTGTCCATGTATCATCTGAGATACATGCTGAGTCCCATGTAAGAACCCACACACTGTGTGAAAATGGTCATACACCGTTTCTACGCTTCCTGTCACTCGGAGCTCCAGCCACCGCTGGGTGGGTCCCACATACCGTGTTCTTCTAGGAGCATGCTGTGTTCTTCATCGTGTGAAGTGCACAAGACCTATCCGCCACCATCCTGACCCCACATGGTGTGTTCATCGGAGAACACGCTGTGTTCTTTAGAAATTTATAGAAACACGAACCTCCACCATTGCGCTTCCATCGATCTTCTGATGATCGTTTCGATGATTGGTTTGCCATGAAACTCGATATACAAGTTTTCCCCTCCATGATATCGATGTTTCGAGAGGTTTCAGGCATTCTATCAGCCCTGAAACCTCATTTCGATCCACCTGCGTAAAGATCGGTTGAAGAACGGTTTCTCCCGATCCGATCCCATTCATCGTCCGCCATCACCGTCGCACCACCACTAGGTCATCGCGATGTTCAATATACGATTTAGGATCATTGCGTTGTGAAATGGGTTTGAAATGATCCATTGTTCTTCACCCCGTGAAGAATGCGAAGAACGCGATAAGGAAAGGGGAAGACATCCAATAAGCAAAAGAGGAACACAACTCCACCATCATTCGTCAAAGCATTGATTCACTCCTATTAGTAGGTTTAATGGTGTATCAAACGATAATCCAACAATTATCATAAAAAAAATCCCCAAATCAAAACCCCAAAAGAAATAGAAATTAACAACCTCCCACAAGAACGCACAATCATATGATCAACCTATTTGTGGGTTGGTCCGCATTCTTCGTTTAATCCAAGAACGGGGAAAAGAAGAATTGAAATAACAACCCCTACCTCGATCGTTGATGAAGAGGTATATCGGCCATCGGTTGGGATTTGATCTCACTGTGCAATGATCCACGCGTCGTCGTTCGTCGATGTTCGTCAAGAATTCTCCAAGGGTGGTTCCTCTCCAAGGCTCCAGAGGATTATAGGGAGTTTTACAGGGTTACGAGTCTAACACTGGGCTCCTACATATTTAAAACAAAATAAGCATTGCTACATTATAGAAACATTTAAAATTAAATAAATTATCAATTTATTTTATTTCCTTTAAAACATCAATAAACTAACTTTTGCATTTGACCTGCACCGATCGATGTTAGGCCCTGCCTAAGGTAAAGTCGCTACTCTGAACACAACAGTGCCCTCAGATTTATGATCTAGGCACCCGTTTAAAAGTTATTTCAATTTTTCATAAAAACCACTTGTTCAAACTATTTAAAAGTTTAATTTATTTCAAAAATTTATTCCCATCACTCTAGGCCTTGGAATTGCATACTTTCATAAAGCCTGGTCTCGTAATAATTCCATATAATATCTAAAAATAATACACAGAAAATCCGAGACATTACATTCTCCCCACCTTAAGGCTTTACATCCCCAAAAATCCAAAACAAAAGGCTACTCAAATAGATGTGGGTACCGCACAAGAATATGAGCCTCTCACTCCCATGTGCTCTCTTGAAGATTCCCGTGCTGCCAACAGACACACACTAGGGGAATCGCTCACCCATGAAGGATGATCTTCTGTCGATCCTCGATCTCCACTGGGTACTCTACAAAGGTCGCTCCATCCTCAATGTCCATCTTTCCCCAATCGATGATGTACGATGGGTCATGAACATACCTCCTCAACTGTGACACATGGAAGACATCATGCACCCGGTGCAACTGCGATGGTAGAGTTAGGCGGTACGACACCTCGCCAACTCTACGCAGTATCTGAAAAGGGCTGATGAACCTCAAAGACAACTTGCCGCCCCGAAAAAATCTCCACAACCCTCAACAAGGTGAGACCCAAAGGAAGACATGGTATCCCTCCTCGAACTCCAACGGTCTCCATAACCTGTCAGCATAAGAATTATGCCAGATATGTTCAGTATTCATGTAACGCCCCGACCCCAGTTACCCAGAGTCAGTGCATTATTACACAACATTGGCATGATCACAAGAAAGATCAAATCTCTAAAGACCGATTGGTTTAGTAGCCTTGGAAACACTAGATATATTCATAAGTTTTACATTACATCATAAAATGAAAAACTACTACAACAACATAATGTTTCCACAATCCACACTATTAACCCCTCATAAAATCCCTGCAGGTCATTCATAACTTACTTCTTCACATCCTGGGAAAAATAAAACATAGAAAAGGGGTGAGCTCAAATGCCCAGTAAGGATAACAATATAGCGGAAACTTTCATAAATAATAATAAACATTTAAGGCAATGTATAACTAAAACAAAAGCCTTTTAAATATGAACTTTCAACATGGTATGGCATAAATAAAATGAAATAATGCCATTTACTTATTCACATGGATATTCTACTAATCGAATAATCACATGCAAAAATCAATAACCACTTTCATAATGTTGGAATGCATAATGCCAGACTATCATAACCACATAGCCAAGGCCTCGTGCCAAGACTACAAATAAGATTTTGTCAAGGCCTTGTGCCAAGACACTAGTTTGTCTCATGAGACCTACCGATGCATCGAGGAGCTATAGCGGGCTCTACCCGTCACATATTAAGTCCAATGCATTCCCATATGAAAAGGTTTAAACATAACATAAACATTCGTATTAAAACTAGCATACGAAATGTCAATACTTTCACCATAAACTATGAATGGTATAAAAATAGCACATCCACAGTCAAACATATCACAAAACCTTCAATACAATATAGAAGTTTTGTATCATAATAAATCAACTTCAAATAATCTTAAAATCCATCAAAGGATGTTGACATAGATGAAATCAAAATTCTTTTTAAAGAAATATCTCCTTTTATTTTGAAATAATTTAAGATCCATATAAAATAAAACATTTTCTTTGAAAATATTCTTATAAGCTTGTAAGGGAAGTTTTGAAGATTTTATAACGGTGGAAATTAGCCGCACCCGCCGTATAAGTTTAAAAAAAACGTTCTTACCTTAATTCTGTCGAAAAGGTTAAAAATGACCTTGTTTTGAAAACGACGGAAAGATTCCTTTATAAACCTCTTATAAAAAGTCAAACAAGGGTATAAATGACTTTAACCCATATTCTTGTAAATAATAAAAATGTTTTGAAATACATTTTGAAGAAACATGGATGTGGATGATAAAGAGATCCCAGTAGATTATTACAAATAAACAACCTCGGATAATGAAGAGATTGTGAAATAACCCTTACCTTGTACTTTTCCTTGGTTGGGGTAGGTTAACCTCCTGTATAATGGTGAAATAATTGTTATTAAATTATACAATAATCATATATATTAATATGATATCATATATGATCTTTTAACATTGATTTGTTAATAATATCTTAGAATTATCGTCGTTTCGGGTGTTAACTTACTTGTTTTCTTTTATATGTTTTGTTACGTAAGACATGTTTGTAAAGGATAGGTTGTATATTATTCATATCCAGAATGATATCAAGTCCTTAAACATCATTTTTAAATCATCAAATGATAATTATACTTGAATGGATACGATGGAGAATGAATCTCATCGCGTTCGTGGAGACGGTAGTCCGTACGTACGCACGAGCGACAATATCATTCTTTTGATATTAAAATAATATATAAATGGATGGTATATCATATATACAGAATCATTAACATGTTATATTTATTATTTACATGAGTTACACATCATTATTATACCCATCCAAATAATAATATATTGAATAACAATTACACCACGACGTGGAGACGGTAAGCCGTACGTACGCACGTATGGTGACATGTTATTCAAAGGGTGGATAGAATACTGAATATGGTTGTACCATATTTATAATAACATCACAGTATATTTAAGATACTGGAGTTATTATTTTATAATGGTAAGAACAAAGAAAGAGGAAGTGGAAGAAGAAAGGAACTTGGAAAAGGGTGGTGAAATCATTACCTCTTCTTCGGGTTCTTCCTTTTGATTTGATCAAAAGGGATCCTTAGGTTGGCTTTCTGATCAAACTAAGGCCTCTAGGTTGTAGTGAGGGATTTTGGGAGAGTATTTGGGCAGATTTTGACCGAACCAAAAGGCTTTGAAGGTGTGAAGAAATGAGAAGGAGGAGTGCCCTTTTATAAGAGGGGTGAGGGGCACCTTTGGAAAAGCTAGAAATATTAATTTATAATAAATTCATATTCGGTTTCTAATGGCTCCAAAGTTGATTATTCAAAGGTTAAGGTGGGGATAGGTCGAAAACCACTCAACCAATAGAATTTATACAGGTTTGAGTACTTATATTAACCTTATCTTTAAGTATTAACTCTAAGTTAATTAGTTTCACTTTTACAATGTCTCTTTGTATTTTTATATAATATGGTTAATAAACTTACTATATACATCCAAGCGACCCCCAAGTGGTAAATTAATGATGGGCCTATCATGATATAAGTCTCTTGGCCGAACCTTATATTTTTAGGAATTTAATATCAATTAAGAATATAATATTTGTTTTAAGAACTCTTTTATGTCAATTTTGACACTATTCAATAGTTGATTTTTGTGAAACTCATAACAGATTGATTACTTCGAACAAAGTCAATTAAATCAATCCTAATATATCATATTATTCTATAAAATTAGTTTAATTCATTAAAAGTTTCATATTATATTTATTTGGGTATTTATAATATCAATTATTTTAATTTTTCACTATTATAGTAATTACTGCATCATCATTGTGTCATAAATAAAATAAATTATTTAATGTCTAAAAATTATAAATAAAATATCATTATGTAGTAAATCTTTTTATCTTTCTAATTAATATTTATAATCTAAACTCCAACATATATAACCCTATGTAACAATTGTTTTTCTAAAAGATATATGCTTGTGTCATTTTTGTATTCATTTTAACTTAATTAAAATAAAGTGTCATTATCACTTACAAGTGGATCCATGGGGTCCCAAAATCGACCCAAAGATGCCCATGGTCGACCATGTATCAACAAATAGGGTTAAGACACGTTTTAGGGTAATTTAGTATTATTATAATATTATTTTTTAACCCTTATTTACCAGATTTACCCTTAACCATGGTAAATAAAATATTTACCGCAGTAATTATTCAAAATGTCTAAAAATAAAAGTTACCTATTTACACAATTTGAACATCCTGATTCCAAATATGGAATCCATTTTTCTAAATTCAAAACACAGAATTGGCAGAAATTAATTTAAAATTAATTCCCGCTGTCAAAACAAAAAGCGTGTTTTTAAGAGATAATAACTATCAAAAGATTGACACTTGTTTATGTTCGGTTTAATTGTAAAATTATGTATAATGACCAACATTATATTAAATTGTAAAAATATATTCTAAATATACTTTAAAACCACTCAAATTCATAATTTATCACTATTAATTATTTTGATTAAAAAAGTTGTTTTTAATTAAAATTTAGTAATTTTCACTATTCATCAAAATATGAAAGTTATCCGAAAAGTACCAAAATTTCACCTTAGGCTAAATTCGATATTCCGAATCCAAAAATGAAGTCCATTTTGAAATATAAAATATATATATTTTCAAAAAGTAGGTATTACTATTTATAACGGCTAGTTTGATTGGTTATGGTGTGTTAGAACTCGGTGTTGCGTACAACACACGCTATCACATTATTAAAAGGGAAACGTACCGTGGAAGCTTGGGGTGTTTCATTTTAAATTTTTGATGTCCCCATTTAGTCAAAAAGTTTAAAATATTGTATTTAAAAAGGTTTCACTATTAGAAGTTGATAAAAGTGAAATACTGAAAATGAATCTGTTCTTGCATTATGACTAAGAAACTCATAATAGGGATTCTAAAATTATAAGGATTATATAAAGTTCAAAATGTAGTTAATACTATTCATGACCTCTTTTAATGGTGTGATTGAACCCGGTGTTGCGTGTAGTGCAAGTTATTGAATTATTTTTAAGAAATAACACACTCTGAAATCCTGGGGTGTTACAATTCATCCACTTCTAGATGATCTGTACCTTCTCAGTGGTAGCTCACACCAACTCTTGACCCATGAGTTCTAACTCTACGGGGTCGGTCCAACAAAGTGGTGACCAGTAGGGTCTCCCATACAAGGACTCAAACGGTGCCATGCCAATGGTGGAGTGGTTTCTGTTATTGTACGCAAACTCCACCAGTGGTAAGTGGTACTCCCAACTGTGACCAAAGTCCAAGATATAGGCCCGCAAGATATCCTCTAGAACCTGAATGGTCCTCTCCGTCTGACCATCTGTCTAGGGATGGAATGCTTTGTTAAAGAATATCTGAGTCCCAAAAGCCTCATGCAATCCCTTCCACAACCGAGATGTGAAACGAGCATCGCAATCTGAGACTACCGTCGAAGGGACACCATGAAGCTGAACTATCTCCTGTACGTAGAGGCATCCTAAGCTCTCCATAGAAATCTTCTCCATGATATCTAGGAAGTGGTCCGATTTGGTAAGTCATTCTATGATCACCCAAATGGAATCATGTCCCTTGGATGTCTGTGGTAATCCCATCACGAAGTCCATAGATATTCCATCCCACTTCCACTCTGGAACTTCCAGGGGGTGAGCTAACACTGCTGGAACCTGGTGCTCAACCTTCAGCTGCTGGCACGTAAGGAATCAAGAAATGAACTCTACTACTACATTCTTCATAACTATCCACCACAAATGACGCCGGACGTCCTGGTACATTTTTTCCACTTTAGGATGTATCGCCAATGGGTATGTATGAAACTCCCTCAGAACCTCCTCCTACAATGCCACTGGAATGACTATACGTCCTCTGAAAAGGACTACGTGCTCCCCACCTTGAGAATATCTATCAGGAGCATGTCCTATAGATAATTGAGCACGTAAAGTCTCACAGTCGACATCCCATAGCTATACCTCCCTGACTCGCTGTAAGAGTGGAGGGGTGACAATCATCGAATGGAGATAAGCTGCATCATATCTATCTACGAAGGATATCTGTAGCGAGGCAACTGCTATGACGCCTTGCTCAGCAGATCCAAACTCGATCTCCTATTGAGAGCATCTGCCACCACATTTACCTTCCCAGGAGTATAGAATATCTCTAAGTCATAATCCCGGGGGAACTCTAGCCATCACCTCTACCTCAAATTTAGATCCTTCTATGAGAATATTTACTTGAGGCTCTTATGGTCAGAGTAGACGATAAACCGTTTGCTCACCAGGTAGTGTTTCCACATATTCAATGCGAATACTACCACTGCCAACTCAAGATCATGGGTCTCATAGTTCTTCTCATGTAGAATTAGCTGGTAGGAACCATAATAAATCACTACCCATCTATTCATCAGGACACAACCAAGACCAGTCCCTAATGAGTCATAGAAAACTATGTACCCAACACCCTCCTATGGAAATATCAAGATTGGTGCTCTTTTCAAACTCTGAATTAGCTACTAGAAAGATTACTGGCACTTCTCCATTTAGATGAAAGGATGCCCCTTTCAGGACAAGGATTTCATCGGTGATGATATTTGGGAGAAATCAGGGATAAATATCTGGTAGTATCCTGGTAGCCCAAGGAAGATCATCACCTCTATCACACTCCGAGGTGGCTCCCATACTAAAACGACCTCAACCTTGGCTGGGTCCACTACTATTCCATCTGTTGAGATAACATATCCCAGAAAGTGGACCTCCTATATCTAGAATTGGAACTTCGAGAGATTCCCATAAATATGGTGCTCTCGGATTACATCTAGAACCATCCCCAGGTGTCTCGCGTGCTTCTCCTCTGACACTGAGTGCACAAGGATGTCGTCGATGAAGACCATTACGATCCAGTCTAAGTATGGATGGAAGATCTAGTTTATAAGTCCCATAAACACTGCAAGGGTGTTCATCATGCCGAAAGAAATCACCAAATACTTGTAGTGACCGTAGTGACATCTAAAATCCATATTTGGCACGTCTTCATCCCGTACTTGAAGCTGGTGATAACCCAAACTAAGGTCAACCTTCGATAACCAACATGACCCTCTCAGCTGATCAAAAAGTTTTTTGATCCTCGGAAATGGATACTTGTTCTTAACTGTTATTTGATTCAGGTACTGGTAATCCATGCACAAACTCAAACTCCCGTATTCCTTCTTGGCAAACAAAACTAGGGATACCCAGGGTGAAACACTGGGTCTTACGAAGCCCTTACTCTACAAATCCTCCAACTGCACCCTCAGCTCGTGAAGCTCTGTGGGAGCCATCCGGTACTCTGGTGAGGATATCAGTGCCATCCTAGGGTGCAAGTCGATGCATAATTAGATCTCCATATGGGGAAGTAATCCTAAAACATCTTCTAGAAAGACATACTCTTACTCCACCACTATCGTTGGGAACTAAAAGATCACGACATCTACTACTCCAAGGGTAAGGGTAGAAAACTCATGAGTGATCGACTGCACCCTCTTATGCATGATCCCATTCTATGATTCCTGGGTTTTCTTTTCCCTAACAAAGGAAAACCTAGTTCCATCACTGCAGACACACCATACTCTTCACCTAAATCATTCAATCTAGGCATGGAGCGAAGATAACCAGTCCATACCAAGAATGAAGTCATAAGGCCTCGATGTTTCCACCAAGAGGTTCCAACTGAAACTATCACATCAAAGGGAAAGATCACACTATCTAAAAAGATGTGTGATAATCGAGTCTCCTCCCATGGGTGTCTCCAAGAGTAACGGTTGAGTCAATGACTCTACCAAAAATCTCAAGGTTTCACACAAAACATGTGGTGAGGAAGGAATAACTAGAAACCATGTCTATGAGTATGAAATATAAAGTATAAAAGACACATATCGTACATCAGACCATCCCTGAAGTCCCTGGGTCATACGTCTCGACCACATGCAGCTATCCCCTCCCCTGTCCCCCATCTCCCCAAGCCTGGTGTGGACCTCCTAGGGGTGGTAGTGGAAGTAGATCAAAGAGTCTTCCTCCACCTGTAGCTCTCCCTTCTCCTCTGCCACGTCCACCGCTTGGTGGGTCTGTCTGCTCCACTCTTTGCCTCTTACTTGGTGGTCCATCCACCATCTCCCTGTCAGTATCTTGATGGGTTGGATAGTATCTAGCAAGAATTACTCTACCTTTGCATGAGTAGCATCACCTCTCCCTATGATGACTGGATCCAGCCTGAGATCCCTGGACTGTTGATCAATTATCTTGGGTCCTCCTATGATGTCTTCCATGTCCCAAACCCTATGCTTGATGTCAGCTCCCTACTGATGAGGTCTCCACACCTGTCTGCCTACTACGAACTTCAACTGGTTTCCTCTGCTCCGCTTAGAAACTCTCTAACACCAAATCTCACTCAAGCACTCTAGCATAAGTTGAAATGAATAAAGGAACTACAATATCTTAGATATCCCACCATAGACCTTTCTCAAAGGCCTGAGATCTGAAGTACTAATCCCTGACCATATCCATCAAGTACTTGGTGAGGTTGGTGAACCTCGATGAATAGTTATCCACCATCAAACTACCCTGCTAGAGCTGAAGAAGCTCTTGGATGCACACTGCTCTCAGCGTAACTTGAGAGAAATCCTCCCTAAAGAGTCGCTCAAACTCCATCCACAAAAGAATCTTCTCGTCGTGAGTCTGCGTGGTCAAAATCCACCATCATCCCACTAAACCCTGAAGAAGGCTCGCTCCCAAGATCACCATCTGGTCTTCCAGTGTCCTTACTAGATAGAAAATTCTGGTCACCGCCTCAAGCCAGTCCTCAGCCGCCTGAGGGTCGAGCTCACATCGGAACCTGAGGGGTCTTTATCTCTGAACCTCATGGAGTGCACTCAGCCTACGCTCCTCATATTCTGGTACTGTAGGTACCACATGTTGCTCTACTGGTGGTGGTATAGCAGGTGCACCACCTAGAGGTAATTTATGGGAAATTGGTCCCTGTATCGAAGGATTTTCACTGAGAGGGTCATCCTCATGATCGAGCTGCTGAATCCTAGCAGGTATGCATTGCGGAGGCATCCTTTAAAGAAACAATATGTACCATAGTCATCGAGTATATCTGGATAGATGACACAAAAGGACATGGAAAACACAAACCATTCATATATTATTCATGTACCATTATTTTATTTCCCCACAACCAGTGTTTTCATGTATCGAGTCAAAAAGCAGGTTATCAGAGTCCTTGTGTATGGATACGTTGGACACCTGCACCAAAACTGGAGTCCCTAGCCTGAAAACCGAACTCGAAACACTTAACACTATTTCCCCAAACCAATCTCATAGACTCTTGGTCATAAGGTAGAACCGACCAACTCTGATACCACTATATCATGACCCATACCAGTGGGTCCTGTTCCGCGACTCCCCAAGCCCACCTCCAATAGGTCAGGGGCTAGTGACTAGCACTGAGTAGGCATATCACTAATATGGGAGGCATTTCCTAAGTACCTGTACACACACACACATCTCCAAGGCCACAAATGATGAAAAGTAAAAACCACTAAGGAACAAAATTCATGAATACAACCAAACCCAACCAATAGAGTACAACAAAAAGTAAGTGTGGAAAGTAAACTGGTCCAGAATACAAGCCCACCAAAAGAAAGAGTCTGTAAACTACAAAGTCTAACCTGTAATAAAAAAAGAGGTACTGGGACTACTTCTTGTAGCCATAGGAACACCTTGGCCTGTAAGGAACTCAGAAATCTTGTTCTGGTCCTGGTCCACCCTAGAATTCGTCAAAAGGATGCTCGTCTACACAAGACACGACATGTGCAGGAAAATCCTGTGTAGGGGCGAGTATAACAATACTCAGTAAAGGACCCCAAAAACCCCAAAACAATACACAAAGTAAAGGTACAATCATCTCTGCATAATATATGTCTACTAAACATATAACAAGATAAAAACATCCATATATACTCGAAACCCAAACCTGTAGTCCACAACGATCGTATACCCACACTAGGGATTTAGTTCAAAGATTCTATAAATCACTTTTTTGGGAGAATTCACTCCACGAGTCTGACAACTCTGATGAAATTTGTCTGAAAATTACTATTTATCGGGAAAGTCCATGAGAGAGATAGATACACTGATAGATCTGAAGAGAGAACACATACACTCATTCTAGAAGAACACACCCCTGAGTGGGAAAATATAATGATACATATATGGGGATCACTACCAGGGCCTTGGAGGATACCACGACTCATCCAGATTCACCTACTAAGTAGAGGATCAGCATCCTGTAGGATTAGTCACGTCGATACTTGACTCTACCTAGGGTCAAGAATGGATAAAGGATCTCACTCTAGGACTCTCAAAGGGATACTTGACTGTATATCAGAAAGTCCTGCTGAAGGGATCATACTACTATGGATGGAAATGATACCTGACCTTTAGGGGAACAAGAAAAGAAGTACTAACCCAAAAGAAAATTGTCTAAGGAACAATGTACAAGAGGATCAAGCCATGTATAAGGGAGTACATGACGTGTAGACTTGGTCACACACCGTGTCCCTTGACTCTGGGTACTACCAGTGTAAAATGACCTGAGTCTGGAGAACATTCCGTGTAAAAACATATATACATGGTGTGTAGGAAAAATAACATTCCATGTCAAGGTATCTGCGGTCCGCTCTGTGTACGCTGGCCATGTGCCCGTACATGGCCTCAACCTGTGTATGCCAACCTGTGTAACTGGTACACAGAGTGACCTGCATAACCAGCCTCACCTGCCTGTGTGGTGGAGTACATGGAGTGTACTCCAACCCATGTCCATGTATCATCCGAGATACATGCCGAGTCCCATGTAAGGACCCACCTACCGTGTGACAGTGGTCACACGCTGTGTCTACGCTTCCTATCTCCCGGAGCTCCAAACGACACTGGGTGGGGCCCACACATTGTTTCCTTTTGGTATAACTCCATGTTCTTTGCTGTGTATAGTGGGAAAGACCTAGCTTCCACCATGCTAACAACAAACAACATGTTCATCAGAGAACACACTGTGTTCTTTGGAAATTTTCAGAAATGCGAACCTCCACCGTTGCGCCTCTGTCGATCTTCCGATGCTCGTTATGATGATCTGTTTGCCACAAAACTCGATATCCAAGGTCTTCCTTCCATGATTTAGATGTTCTGGGAGGTTTTAGGCATTTAATCGGCCCCAAAACCTCATTTTTATTCACTTGCGTGAAGATCGTTCAAAGAACGATTTCTCCCGATCCAAGCCGATTCATTATCCTCCATCACCGTCACACCTCCACCAGGTCATCTCGATATTCGATCTCCGATTTGAGATTATTGTGTTGTGAAACAGGTTAAAAATGATCAGTTTTTCATCACCCCGTGAAGAACACGAAGAACGCGCCAAGGAAAGGGGAAGAAATCCAATAAGCAAAAGAGGAACAAACATCCACTATCGTTTATCACTGTGTTGATTCTATCTTGTTAGTTGGTTTAATGACAAATAAAATGATAATCCAACAATTATCATAAACAAAATCCCTAAATCAAAACCCCAAAAGAAATTAAAATTGACACCCTCCCACAAGAACGCACGATCCACAGATCAACTTGTTTGTGGGTTAATCCACGTTCACCGTTTAATCCAAGAACAAGGAAAAAAAAGAATTGAAATAAAAACCCCTACCTCAATCATCGATGAAGAGGGCGATCGTCCATCGTTCGGGATTTGATCTCACTATGCAATGATCCACGTGTCATCGTTCATCGACGTTTGTCAAGAATTCTCCAAGGGTGGATCCTCTCTAAGTCTCCAGAGGATTCTATAGAGTTTTCCAGGGTTATGAGCCTAACCCTAGGATCCTGATTATTTAAAAAAATAAGCATCACTGTGTTATGGGAACATTTAAAATAAAATAAATTATCAATTTATTTTATTTCCTTTAAAACATCCAAAAACTAAAATTTTAATTCGACCCATGACAGTCAATGTTAGGCCCCACCTAAGGTAAAGTCACTGCTCTGAATGCAACAGTTACCTCAGATTTATGATCCAGGTACCCATTTAAAATTTATTCCACTTTTTTAGGAAAACCGCTCGCGCATGATGTATAAAAGTTTAATTTATTTGAAATATTTATTCCAAGCACTCTGGGCCTTGGAATCACACGCCGTTGAAAATAATGGTCTCATAATAATTCCATATAATATCTAAAAATAATACATGAAAAATCAGAGGGCTTAAATATTTCCTTACATCAACACCAATCTTGATAATTTCTAAATAAGTACAAGGGTACATGGTGTATTGTGATGCTTTGGGATATGGGTTGGGATGTGTTCTCATATAGTGAGATCATGTTTTTTCTTATGGATCATGAAAGTTACAGTTTCATGGGGATAATTACCCAACACATGATTTTGATTTAGTTTCCATAGTCCATGATTTTAAGACTTGGAGTCATTACATCTTTAGTGAGAAATTTATAGTGTTTACAGATCATAAGAGATTGAAACATATTTTATCACAAAGGGAATTGAACTTGAGACAAAGAATATGGATGGAGTATCTTCAAATGTTCAACTTTAACTTGATTTATACACTTGATAAAGGTAATTCAGTGGTGGATGCATTAAGTAGAAAGTCATATGCTTAGTTAGAAAAAGATTCTTCAGATCAATGGAAGGTGATGTCGGTATAGAAATCATGCACTTGGAATGTGAAGATCGATGTAATGTTGCAGTTTTCATTCCGGTTTCTTTTTTTCTTGATTTGGTTGGAATAGTTAAAGAGGCACAAACATCTGATTCAGAATTCATTGATTTGAATAAAATAATCAATGGTGGGGAGACCATTGAGGGATGGAAGCTGGATGGTAGTTCAGTTTTGTGGTTTCAAGATCGGATAGTCATACCTATGGATAGTTAGGAAAAGCTCCTTCATGCTTACCACCATTCAAGATGGGATGTTCATCCTAGAATATAGAATATTTATAAATCATTGAAAGGATAATTTTGCTGGGTTGGAATGAAAATAAACGTGGATGTGTTTGTTTTGAGATGCTTATCTTGTCAGCAGGTTAAGACAGAACATCAATGACCAGTAGGTATGATGTAGTATTTATCTATTTCTATTTGGAAATGGGAGCAGATATCCATGTATTTTTTAACAAGTATCCCAAGAATGGTTCAAAAACACGTTTCCATATGGGTGATAGTGGATCAGCTCACAAATTTGGCTCATTTCAACCCTATTTGTGAATATCATATGGTAGAGAACTTGTCCAAAATCTATATCTGAGAAGTGGTAAAGAGGAATGGAATAATAGTTTCAATAGTATCAGATAGAGATCTGAGGTTTATATCTCATTTTTGGAAATACTTACAGCAAGACTTTGGGATTCAGTTGATAATGATCATAGTGCATCATCCTCATACTGATGGACAATCTGAATGGATGATAAAAACTTTGGAATAAATGCTGTAGGCTTGTGTAATGGATTTTGGTGGCTCATGGGAGGAGCACATACCATTAGTGGAGTTATCATATAACAATATTTATTAATCCTTGACATATATGGATCCTTTTGAATCATTTTATGGGTGTCCTTTTCATTTTCCACTTTGTTGGGTGGAAATAGGTGAGACTTCACTGGTTGGGATGAGCCTTGTCCAAGAGTTAATGAAGAAGATTCAGTTGATCATGAAGAGAATGGAGATGACTCAAAGTTGTCAAAAATCATATGTGGGTCATCATCAATGGACATTGTCATTTAAGGTGAGAGATTATGTGTTCTTGGGAATCTCTCCAAGGATTGGGAATCATCACTTTGGGAAGAACAGAAAGTTATATCCTTAATACACAGGCCCATTTGATATACTTGAATGAGTTGATGAGGTGGCATATCAGTTGGAATTTCCACCATGGATCAGGGCAGTGCTTAATGTGTTTCATGTATCTCAGTTTAAAAAGTATCAGATTAATACTAACCATGTGATTCGATGGGATCACTTTAACCTAGAGCCTGATGCTTTCTTGGTGCACATGCTAGTGAAGATTATGGATAGGAAAGATAAGGTATTTCATGGGAAAAGCATTGGTCTAGTGTGGGTTTTTTGGAAACATGGTTGGATTCAAGAGGAAACTTGGGAATAGGAGAAATAAATAGTCAAGCAATGGGACAAACTTTTTTAGGGAAATGATGGTTTTCTACTTTTTGGGGATGTAAAGGCCAATGGTGGGGAGAATGTAGCACTACTAGTTTCAAGTAAGTAACCTTTTAATTATTATTTTTAAGTATGTAAAGTGTTTGGGTAATGTTTGGGAGGATTTGGAAGACTTTTGGAAAGTTTTTTGAGATTTTCTAGATGTGAATGGTTTGATCACGGTTAGTAAAAACCATGAAACTCCTACAGGAAACTATGAAAGGTGAAATAGGGGCTTATGGGTAGGCACACTATTAGGTTCATGGTTTGGAAAAACTATGTAGACACCCTAAGAGTAACTGTGCAAAGTGAAATAGAGGAAAAAACAAGGTTGACACACATTTTTTCTAACTGTGCGAACCAACCATGTGAGGGAGTGTTTTGAGACAGTGGTTGGCGCATAATTTTCCTAACTGTGCGATATAACTATTCCTAGTTCAATTTTAGATCCTAAAAAGTTTATATCAATATTTTTTACCTATAAGAATCTAACTATTCTTTATTTTAAAACCTAACTCAGTTTTTCTTCCTCCTAAAGGATGCAGAGACTTTCCCCTTCGATCCGAGAGTGATCTGTTGGAAAATATTGGTACGTTGAAGGCTATATTTCATGGTAAGTATTTGTTCCTGATGGTTTTTCTTAGATCTACTTATTTTCTCTATTTTGTATTCATATATATAGTCCTTTGGGGATATATCTATGATAATTTTTTCCAATATTGATTAGTTTTGGCTATGTTGACATTATTTAAAGAGATCTAAGGTGGGTTTTTTGGAGTTCCAACCCAATTTTGTTGAAGAATTTTTTCCATTATTTGTTTTTTCCATAATTCTTAAGGTAGGTGGCTTCACTCACAACTCCTATTGTTAAAAATAAAAGGTTTAGTTTCAAATTGATTATTTTTTTTGAAATTTATTGTGAAATTCTTGTGAAATTCTTGATGGAAAACCTATTTGGTGATTGTTTATGGAATTGTAAAAACTGAATGTTTTTGGTGGAAAGTGAAAGTGGTAACATGATTTTAAAATGACGATTTTAAAATGGATATTTAGTTTTGATGCATAGAAAATTGTTTTCAATAAAAGGATAGTTTTATTTAAATGGTTTGACAAAGATTTTGTTGGAATGGTTGTTGGATTAAATGGTTAAGTGTGAGTTGAATGGGATGGATTATGGTCATGAAGTACCACCATCAAAGGGATGGGTTATGGATATAAAGTTCCACCATAAATGGTAACACCAAGATTTTGTGGTTGATTATATGTGTGTGGTTGAGTATATGTGCATGTTTGAGTGCATGTGTGTGGCTGTGTGAAATAGATTGGGTTATGCCAAATGATTTTTGATAAATCATTGAATGAATTGTTTGGTTGCTTTCCTTGGAAATAGATTTGGTTTGGAAAACTGTTTTGGTATGAAAACTATTTTACTGTGAAATGGTTGGGCTTTGATATAAATTATTTTGAATTATTTTATATAAAATATTTTTTATAAATGTGATAACATGTTCTATCCTAGTGGCGTGAGTAGGGAAGTCATTTGGGGAAAACCTAATGAGTTTTATTACTCACCCCTAATTTGGAACATTGGTGATTTTATAGATATTATTTATCATGATAAAAGTAAAGGAATCACATTTCTTTAGTAGTGCATCCTGATACCTTAGGAATTGATTGTGGAGTTGAATATTAGATCATGTTGGGTGTTATGGAGTTATGTCTTGGATTCTTAGAGCTTTGTGGTTTAGTCTTCCACATTGTACTTTGATGTTGGTATTCTTCCTATATGGTACTATGTTATAGTTGGTTTTGATATTAGTTGGTATTTTTTTGAGTTGTAATACATTTTTATCATGCATCATCTAGTGGTTTTTGTTATGGTGTGTTTGGTTGTGGTTGTTTTATTTCCAAAGGGAAAATCATTCCCCAATCATATTAAAGCCCTTGGAATTTATTTCTAGCCTTTGGCATCTTGGGGATTTCACCTAATTCCAAGTAGAAATTATGAATCATATTAACCCAATGAGTAGGGGTGATATGTTATAAAAACCATGGGAAGGTTTGTGGTTTTAGTAATTTTATTATATAGATTCCAAAACCTAAGTTTGAGAAATAATATAGAAATACCCACTCATTTTCTATATAAAACCACCCAAGATCCCAGTTCTATTCACAAAAAATCCTTGGAACATGTCCTTAATCTTCCCTCCCCTCTCTAGAGTCCTAAGGTGCCCCCAATCTCTTAAGAAGCTCCTCCTAAGCATTTGCAGTCACACACTCAAGTAAGGGAACCTCTCATTCTCCTCTTTATTAAAGTTTGTTTATTATATTAGGCCTTATATTTCCAATTCCTAGTGTTGGGATATGTATTTTCATGTATCTATTACTTCCCATTTGGTTTAAAAATTATTATAGACCCCTTTCACTCTTATTAACCCATTTTATGATTTTTTAAGCGACGCTATTATGCTTCCATAATTTCACCACGATTTTCCACACCAAAAAAATTATGTAGTGAATACCATACCCATTTCCTATCAAGGTTATTCACCTTTATAAACTTATAATTATTTTATTTGGGACTTACATGTATGTATTACATACTCCTTGATCATGGAATAAAATATGATGAATAATGAATCCATGTTGTATGATCTATGTGGCACACTTAAGAATGAGAATGAAATGAAATTAATGGGTGCGTCCAGGCACATGAGCCTCAGCCCAGTTGGTGAAGTATCCTTAAGTGCATCTATAAGGCCCAGGTTCAAAACCAGGTAGAGGCATATTTCTGGGGTACGGTAGCAGTATTGTAGTAGGCACTGTAGTAGTACTATAGCAGACTATACACTGTGCGGGTGCTGTAGCAGAACTATACACTGTACAGGTACTGTAGAAGAATTGTACACTGTGCGGGTACTGTAGCAAGAACTGTAGTAGGTACTTTTCGGTACTGTAGCAGCTGGAACTATTCACCTTGGGCCACCAGTTTGGGCTTGAAGTCCTTAAGGCTTTCGGGCCACCCAGGACTTCGGGTCAGTAGGGCTTTCGGGAAACCTCAAGGCCTTCGGGCCCCATACAGTTGCCCCAAACACACTACAAAAAAGGAGCATCCCCAAAAGAGGATTCAGAGCAGGTGCACTCACCAGAACAGAGCCAAATGGATTTATCAGAATTAGAGGGTATGTCTATGCCATCGGGACCAGACTGTGCTTGCACGGGAAGCCTAGCCAGATGGTCATGCGAAGGTGGAGAGCTACCATCATGATGCAGATGCTGGAGAGGGGCAGTTCTTTGTAGATATTCTAGTTTAATTCCCTAAGACCTTCGGGTCATGTAATCTCCTAAGCCTACGGTCCATGTAATCTCTGATCCTACAGGCCTTGTAAGGGTTCCCCCTCATCCCTTGAAAGGGGGGTTATAAAAAAATCAATAAAAATGAAGGCCTTTAGGATATTCAGAGGTTAATGGGTGCGTCTAGAATTATATATCATTGAAATACATTGGGTAATGTTTAGTATCATGAGACATCATGTTGGAACAATGAGTAAACCTGATTCCTTTATGGGACATTTTCCATCATGATGTCTTGGTAGTTATCATTGACCAATGTTTATGATGTAGTGTTTTAAATTTTTTCCACATTTTCCATGTTTCCTTTATGTTATCATATTATATCATGCTTCATTGTTCATGTTTATGATTCTCAACCCTTTTATGTCCCATCAATATGACTATTTTCTAACATGTATTAATTTCTTCATGTTATGCAATATTTATTCCCTTATTAAGATTTATAGCTCACCCTTTTCTTATGTATGTCCCTAGGTTATCCCATGTAGTTTTAAGTGCGAGCATGTTAAGGAAGTTTTCAATAAAGACATTGTTTTTTTCTTATTTTAAATTATTATGCAATGTACCTAATTAAAAAATACACTATAATTATCAATATTTTGGGTTGTATTAAGTGTAATATTATGTAATTAATCATTTATTAATGTGAATTAAAGATAAAAGTTTTTATAGTTGGTATCAATGGAAAAGTTTAGTTATTTTTGGGATTATTATTAGAAAATTACAGTGAGAGCCTTAGGGATAAGCCTAAGTATAAGAAAACATCCCTAAATTTTGGTAAGTACAGAGTAAGTGGTTTATCAAAAAAATACACCCCTATCTATATACTATAAGTGGATGTGGCTCTGGCACTGATGTATATAGGGGTAAAACCTAAAAAACCATGTTGAGCTAGAATCGATTGAGAACTGGTGCATGAAAATGGGACTTACTGCACACTTGGTTAGAAACTCCTGGGTGATATACTTTGGTAAATTCATAAGCTCATTATGAACCATTATCCAATGTGATGGGCAATGTGATGACTACCCCAATGAGATGCTCGACCCAATAGGAGAGAGAATCAAGAAAATTATGATGACACTCTCTCATCTGACTCAGATTTTTAATAGAAACCTAGATCAAGAGGAGCATCCAAATCCCCCTAAGAAATAACAAGCTAAAATTTAGACCTTTATGTGAAAAAGGCTTCTAAATTTCAATGGATCATATGATACCTTAATTACGGAACAATGGATCAGCTCCCTTGAGAAGATCTTCTCTATCCTTCAATGTTCTGAGAAAGAGAAGTTTATACTGTATATTTATCATATGGAGGGAGAGGATGATCAGTGGAAGACATTGATGAAGAATAAAAATCCTAAGGGAGAGATCGAAGCTATGTGGTGGAAGGAATTCTATAAAAATGTTTTTCGATAAATATTTTCTTCATACTCTCCGACATAAAATGTAAATGGATTTCATTTCCCTAAATAAAAAAGATGACAAATATATCAGTGAGTATGAGGAAAACTTCACAAAAATTATATAATACATCTCTATATTTTTCATTACCCCAGAATGCATGGTTGACCACTTCTTTGGTGGGATAAAACCTAGTCTACAAAAAGCCCTGGCAATCCAAGACTTTGATAGCTATGAGAAAATTGTCCAATGTGACCTTAAAGTTGAAATAGAGATCGGATAATTTCAAGGGTATCACAGGGATAAGAAGTAGAAAGTGGATTTTAATTCTGGTAGTTTTATGGATAAATATAATGATTCTAAGAAATTTCAACATCCCACTTGTCAAAGGTGCGAAAAGAATCTCTCTAGAAATTGAATAAAGGGGATGATGAAATGCTTTAGGTGTGGAAAGGAAGGAAAATTAGCTAGCGATTACCGATAGAAGAAACCCACTAATGTGATGGAGTAAAGTAATTCTCTAGTAAAACCTAAATGAATTATTCATTGATTAAACTACAAGGAACCATCTAACTTTGAAAACCAATACATTAAGACAAGGGTTTTTAGATATAACCAACAACCTCCAAGGAAGAAAGGGAGACCTTTTTCTAACACAACCATTGAGGTGGATCCTGACAATAAAGTGGTGATAGGTATTATAGTTATTCATTCAATAATAGAAAACATACTTTTTGATTCTGGTTATATGCATTCCTTCATATCATGAAAGTTTAGTAGAACTATTCAAACACCACCACAAAGCATGGAAGTAGATATTTCCATGAAAATGGAAAATGATGAAATTATTGAATCCCAAGTATATAACTCCTCCCCTATCAAATTTTTTGAGCTGAACTTCCCAGAAAACCTTGTCATACTCCCTTTAGTGTAATTTGATGCAATTATGGGTATGGATTGTATTTCCCTATATAGATCCAACATAAATTTCCAAAAGAAGGAAATCACTCTCCGTATTACAAATAGTCTCCCAATTCTATACAAGTTTAAGGAGGATTATTAATCTTCTTTAGCACTAGCATCTCAAGAATGGATATTATTGCCCTATCAGAAATCATATCTAGCTCAAATGATTGATTATATGGAAATAATCATCCTTGATGACATGCCCATTGTGAGGGAATATGCTGGTGTGTTTCTCAAATAATTTCCTAGTCTTCCTCCTAACCGATAGGTTAAATTTTAAATTTGGCTTATACTTGGGGTATTTACATTACCCAAAACTCTATATAGAATGGATATTATGGAACTTGAGGAGCTAAAGAAACAAATATAGGATAATATATATAAAGTGTTCATATGCCCAAGTGTTTTACCATGGGGTGCACCAGTCCTCTTTGTCAAGAAGAAGGATGGGTCAATGTGCCTTTACATTGATTATCGTGAGCTCAACAAGATCATAATAAAGAACAAGTATCATATGTCACAAATAAATGACTTGTTCGATCAGCTATATGGATAACAATACTTCTCAAAGGTGGATCTACATTCGTGATATTATTAAGTTAGGGTGAATAAGGAGGATATCCCAAAGACTTATTTTCTTACAAGGTACAAATACTATGAGTTCAGAGTAATTCCATTCAGACTCACTAATGCTCCATAAATCTTCATGTAATATGACTATAGTCTTTATAGATTACCTTGAAAATTTATGGCTGTATTTATAGATGATATACTAATATACTCCAAAATCAAGGAGGAACATGAGGAGCATCCAAGAACTGTGATAAAGACCTCATGAAAGGAGATATTTATGCCAAGTACAGAAAACGTGAGTTCTAGTTAAAGGAAGTATCATTATTAGGGAATAATATCAAAATAAATGGAATATTTTTGGACCCTTCAAAGACAGAAGAAATTGAAGGATGGATGAGCCCAATATCTATGACATATATCCATAGTTTCCTTGGATTAGCTGGGTACTATCATTGATTTTTGAGAAATTTATCAAGATTTTGAAACCCTCTAACCATGCTAAATTGGGAGGGATTAAAGTTTTCTTGGAATGATTAAGTGAAGAGATATTCATGGAGTTAAAAAAGAGGCCTATCATTTCACCTGTACTCATACTACCTACAAGTAGGGAAATTTTCACAGTATTTAGTGATTATTAAAAGAAGGTATTGGGCTATGTGTTAATTTAAAATGATAAAGTGATAGCCTATATTTCAAGGAAGTTGAAAGTTCATGAATAGAACTACTTAACGCATGATCTAGAGTTGGATACAATGATCTTATCTTTGAAAATATAGTGACATTATCTCTTTGGGGAGAAATGTGAAATATATACGGATCACAAAATCCTCAAGTATATATTCACATAGAAAGAGATGAATATTCACCAATGAAGGTGGTTAGAGATGATCAAGGACTATGAATGCTAAATTCACCACCATCCTGGGAAAGAAAATAAAGTGGAAGATGCTATAAGTATAAAGGATCCAATAATTCTATCATTGATGAGAATTTAGAAGGACCTGGTTTTCTTATAATTTTAGAGGATGGACATGGGAACCATAAAGAAAGGAACATCATCAATACTTTCACAAATGATTCTCAAACATCCCTTATGAAGAAGATAAAGGATTATTAAAGAGATAATGTGGGAATTTAGAATAAAGTGGAATCTATAAGAAAAGGTAAGTCCTTGGAGTTTAATGTTAATGAATAAGGTGTTGTGAGATTTGGGTAATGACTATGTGTACTATAAAATATTTAATTATAGAAGGATTTGTTGGATGATGCACATATTTCAACCATCTCTATATATCTAGGAAGAAAAAATATGCATCAAGATCTCTGAGAGCACTATTGGTGGGACAATATGAATAAATAGATCGCTAAATATACATCAAGATGTATTTTATGGAAGTAAGTGAAGGAGAAAAGGGAAAAATATAAAAGGATGATGAAACCATTACCCATACCTACATGAAAATGGTAAAAAATCACCATGGAATTTTTCATTGGTCTTCCAAAGACATCAAGAGTAAATAATTATATCTAGGTTATGGTGGAACATCTTACAAATACTTTACACTTCATTGT
Source organism: Viscum album (assembly GCA_963277665.1). Classification (NCBI taxonomy): domain Eukaryota; kingdom Viridiplantae; phylum Streptophyta; class Magnoliopsida; order Santalales; family Viscaceae; genus Viscum; species Viscum album. Next base: position 1,835,574,100 of record OY728151.1, read on the forward strand.
GATTCTAGATGACTTCTCACTTTATCAACTTGCAAGGATATGCATTACAGAAGTGGAGAGGTTTCATGGAACACCACTATCGATTGTATCTGATCAATATCTAATATTTACCTCTATTTTCGAGAAGATTATCCAACATGCTCTAAATATTGAGTTTAAATTCATCATGAATTATCTCCCTCAAACTGATGGCCAATATGAGAAAACAATCCAAACACTTGAGGACATATTGAGAGTATGCTCAATTGACTTCAAAGGAGGATAAGACCAATATCTTCCTCTAGTTGAGTTCTCATATAATAATAGTTTCCACTCAGGCATCCAAATTACCCCTATGAATAACTTTATGGGAAGAGGTGTAGAACACATGTATGTTGGGATAAAGTTGGGGAACACAACTTTTAGGTCTTAAAATGGTTGAGGAAATGACAGAGAAGGTTAAGAACATTCAACAACACATTAAGGATGCCTGGAGTCAAAAAAAGAGCTATGATGACAATTATAGATGAGACCTAGAGTTTGATTTTAGAAACATGATATTCCTCCACATATCTACATGGAAGAAAGTGATGAGATTTGGGAATAAGGGAAATCTTAGTCCAAGATACATAAGTCCCTTTGAGATCTGTGATCGCATCGGAGTGGTGACCTATTGACTATAACTCCCATCTAACCTATCTCAAGTACATGATGTCGTATATGTATCCCTATCGAGGAAGTACATACTATACCCCTCACATGTACTTAATCCAAAGGTGGTACCATTGGAGAATGATCTTTCCTATGAAGAGTACCTGGTGAAGATCTTAGATCATAGAGACAAATTTCTACAAAATAAGACAATTAACTCAGTCAAAGTGCTGTAGAGAAACCAAAAGTTTGAAGAAGAAACATGGGAACCAAAGGAGGTGATGAAATAGATTTAAACCCATCTGTTTTAGTGTGGGAAATGAAAATTTTGAGGGAAAAATTTCTAAAGGGGGGAAGATTGTAATAACCTGAATTGTTATAAATAAAATCCCCCTTATGATTTAATTAAATGTATTATTATATAATATGGTTACAGAAAACACAAGTAATTATTTGGTTTTATTATATCCTATAATATTTAAATGAATATTATGAATCTTTACCATTGAAAATATATCCATTGAACAGTGATCACATGATCAGTATAAATATAGTGGTTTAACAAATCCAATTGGAACAGAAAAATGAAGTGATTGACTAAACTAGTAGGATCGTACCTTATGAAGTCCAGTTATCAGAGATTTTAAGGGAGATAGGATCATTGATATTTTCCTTTGACCAAGCCCAAGATGATATACAACAACTTAATCATGAGCAAAACTATTTACAGGATAAGTTCAATCTCATTGAGATCATGACCCAAACCATGTATGCCGAACCACCACATGAAAGTCTCACCATTGAGCACCTTACCCTTAGGGAATTTTTGTGTGTATTAAAGGGATTTTTATCAAGAACCTAATAATATGAATATGTATATTTTATATAATAATGAATATATTTTCCTCTTATTATTGTTACTTTATAAATTATTTTGATTTTGATAAATTAAAATAAAAATTGTATTTTTGGGTAATATTCAAATTAAATTAAGGAATTTATTTTGATGAATTAATGGATTTTTCAAATAAATAATATTTTATTGAAATATTATTATAAAATAATATTTATTAAGTATAAATTATCATAAATTTTTAATAAGTCAAATGTTATTTTTATAAGGGCTCGAAAACTGTTATTGTCAAAAAACCTAGCATTTCTAAATAATTTTCTATTCTTATTTTAAAAGTTAAAATACAAATATTTATAAAATTATTTTTATAAAATTAATATTATTTTTGGAATCAAAATTTTAAAATTATCCAATGGTGAATTTTTCATAATTTTCGGAGACAGTCGAATTTTCAGAAACAAATTAAACACCGTATAAATATACATTGTGTATTATGACATAATAATGACCCAAAAGTGATGTAATAAATAATATAAAGGGTATACAATACCAAATATATTTTTTACCTTTAAAATAATGTGATTTTAAGTTTGTTTGATTAATTTTAGAAATCCATTATGAATCCTCTAAAACCTATAATATATTTTAAGGTTTGAAAACCATTTCTTTAAAGTGTGAATCACTTCCAAATCATCAAGGGTATTATTTTAATAATTTCATAACTCAACCTATATATTTTGTGGTGGTGTATTAATTCTTCTACTAAACATTAAAGATATGAAATATTGCGTAGAACCAGAATTAAGTAGTATATTCCTATTCAAGAATGAATAACTAGTGTAACTATCACGACATCATTTCCAAGATCCAAATCCTAAGTAGTCATGGTATATTCAATTAATTAATAGTTTTGGATTTTTTGGATGCTAAAACTGATTACCCTTGAGGACTTATGGTTTATTTCACTGGCTTGAATAGTTTCCTTTCTCGATATAATTAAAGCATTGAACCATAGGTGGATCTATCCTTTCTTCCAGATCATTGTCTAGATTTCTTAGATATCTTTGACATTCGTGAGATTTTTGGACTTCTCCCCCACACATGAATCATTTTACCATACATTTGAGGAAATTAACATGAATGTTATTCCCATAATTCTGACATGTGAGTGGTTGATTTTTCTTTTTTCCTTTTTTGTTAGATCCCACAACATGAAAATCCATATTTTTTTATTATCTCCATAGCCACGAGACCATTATCTAAACTCCATCTCCACTTTGAGATCAAATCGAACATACTCTTCATAACTATTAATTTATCAAATAGATAGATCCTCTAAAAGGTTTTGTTTTAAACCACTAAATAGTCTATCTATCTTTTTCTATCATTTTTTATAACAAAACCAGAGGTGTACCTCGAAATCATTGTGAAATGTTCTTCGTAATCCAATGCAGATTCACCTTATTTTTTCATCATCTCTATGAAATATTTCTCTATATTTGTTTGAAGTTTTTGAGGGAAATAATTATAAATAATATTTTATTAATTTATTCTAACTCCATCTCTTCAATTTCACCCATCAGTTTGGTGTTCATAATCGGCACCCACCGTTGATCGGCCCCTTCATATAAACGATAAACGGCCAGAGTCACCATATCCATCTCAGAACAGGGAATCATGGAAAAAATATACTCTATTTAGTTTGACCGACTATTTTGTGACTACTGGATTGGATTTTCAACTAATTATTAGAGGTCATTTTCTCATAAAAGAATTGATAGCGAGTTTCTCCCTCATAGGTGAAGGTGGATGCTCCACATTACTCAGGTTATTGTTATAGCATGAGATAGATCGGTAAGCGTTATAATTAAATTTTTATATCCACCTCCCAATGATTTGGGGACATCATTTAGACACTTTTTTCATTTTCCCTCACACAGATTGCTAGTATGGTTTCTTCTGGTTCCTACCATTATATAACATATAATATCTTTGAAAAAAAATAAAAGACATCAAGTCATAAATAAATAGTATATTCCATTTTTGAATTTACTCCAAGGCATATCTTGTGGGATCCCTATGTTTATAATTTTAATAAAATAATATTCATGGGTGATTACATATACATAGTATCATACTAAGGGATGTTACTAATATTCTCTAATCCTATGTCCCAAATTAATTTAATTATAATCTGATACCAACTATAGAGACCCTAATTTTTCTTATATGACTGTTACACATTTTATAAATAAATATTAAAACACTGTTAGAAAACTTGAATACAAAGGTTTAGTGTCTTAAAAAAATTAAGACTCTACAAAAAATTTATAAAATAAAACATCAATGTTAATTTATTTCCTTCTTATTTGGATTATTATATGCACTCATGTTCACCATAGTATAAGTAGTCACCTGAGGATATACGTTAATGGAAAGGGTGAGAAAAAATCATAGTAAAATGATACATAAGAACTTAAATAAATATAACATGGGGTGAGCATAATCATCATCATCATAACATAAGCATAGGTATAATCACAATAATTATATGAAGCATTAGATAATGGAATGAAATATGGCTATGTATAAAAATAAAACATCATGTCTTAGTGGAAAAATACCACACATAGTTCTGAATAATGCTCATATCATTTTCATGCATAATATATGTCAATAATCATAACATCATCATTGTGAACAAATATAGATTAACTTTCATGCATATTGATCATTACCTCATGAGATACATCACATTAACTAATTAATTATAGTGTAATATAATTTTAGGCACACCCATCACATCATAAAATTTACATTATCATGCAATCCACATAGAACATATTACAATTTTTTTAATAAAATAACCCACGAAATGGAAATTGGTTTAATGAGAATTTCATAAAGCATAAATTCATGAATAAACATTGGGGTTCCCAAAATAAAAATGGAATAACATAATTCATATAAGAATCATCAATCTTGAGTGATGAAGAAAGAATCACAGGATGAGTAAAAGATATTTTTTTTAAATGATGTTTTCATTTTGGAAAATAATAATTTATTTTATAAAAAATCCTATTAAAATCATGTATATTACATAATATAAAATGTAAGGATAGTGAAATCATATATATGTAACATTGAATGAAATATACATAGAGAAATTTGGAATTATATATTGATAACCTAATGAATGGGAGTTGGGTTTTTGAATCGCCTTACCTTATATCTAAATGCTTTATAATCTATAGTATTTTGTATAATAAAATTAAATCAATTAATTAATTAATAAATGAACTTTTATAAATTTAATTTATTTATTATAATTTTATTATGTTCATTTATGGACATTATTATGTGTTAAAGAGTTTATTTTCATCATTATGGATGTTCATTTTCTTGGTTTTTATGATCGGTTCACTTATATATATGTATTAAAGAACATGTAAAATTGGGATAATTATCCAAAATTTAAATTATATGTTATTATTGATCTTATAGAATATTAATCAGTATTATATATTTTTTTTCTGTATATTTTTATGATTTTTTAGATTAAATATTTATGATAATCATTTAGAATAATTTTTGCGGTTTTCGATCATAGTGAACTCATTTTGCATTGTTATATAATATTATGTATATATGTCAGTCTCATAAAAAAATAAATGTTATAAAATAAATTTTATAATATTTTACAACCATTATAATGGTTTTATGATCATAATTAATGGTTTAATAGTAAAATGGCTACTTTTCTTCCTCAAAGGTGATAAATCAACACCTCACAGACAATGTTTCCATTTTTAGAATAAAAGAGAGAGGAGAAGAGGATATATGATAGATAATTACATTAAAATAATTAAATTATAGTATACCTAAGATACGAGAGTAATCATTACACTTGGAAAATGGTAAATGAGGTGAGAATTATGTATGAAAAGAAATTGAAAGAACATAAAATAAAATAAACAGGATTTTACCTCTTGAATTCTTATCCTTAAGTACCTCCTTGGTGGAATGGTTTTCAAATTTTGTTGAGACCAATGCCTCATAGATATAGGTTATAGTTATTGTAATAGGATTTAAAATTAATTGGATAGACATCAAGGATTTGAAGTTGTGAGGAAAAAAGGAGGTGACTTGTGGTATTTGTAGGGGTGAAGAGGGGTGTTTTTTCATTATTTTATTCATATTTTTTTATTTTGGCTCAAGACAATGAATAGTTTGAAAATTATATCTAATATTCTTAAAATAATTTATGAGAGATTTATATTATAGTTTTACAACATCCATACATCATCTATGAATCATTAATTCAGGTATTTTTATATATTGTAAATTATTGTATTTCACTATTCAACAAACATTCAACTATTTTTGAAAAAACCCAAAAATTCACCAAAATAATTTTTTGAAGTTTAGAATTATAAAATTAAATCCATTTTATAAAAATAATTTTATAAATATGTGAAATTTAATATCTAATTAAAATCATTATTTATTCGAAAAACACTAGTTTTAAAATTTTACCTAATTTTATGACACTTTGAAAAATTATTTAGGGTATCATAAATGTATATTATATTACTAATAGAAAAATTATGATTTTATTAATACATTTTTTTAAAATACATTTTATTTTAAACACTATATTTTTTTATAAATGTGTAAAAAACATTTCTGTTTTATAAAAAATACCAATAATAAATTTATATTTTTAAAAATATTTATTTACATACACAACGGAATAATTATATCATATTTATATTTCTAAGATATCTAAATTTAATTTATATTTTCATAGTATATGTTACTATTATATTGGCCTAATTTCTATTCTTAATGGTCATGTTACTATTCAATTGGTATAAGTTCACTGATTTTTAATATCATTTATTTCATTATTAATTTATGAGAAATATAGTACTTATTGGGATCTATATTCTATATATGTGCTTTATTCCATATAACATAATTATAAGAAGGAAAATTTTCTATTTATAAATGTTTGGGTCATTGTAGTGAGATGGTTTTCATGAATGTTTTAACTCAATTGGATTAATAATGACATGGGAAAAATGGATATTAGCAATGAGATACATAGGAACTTTAAAGATCATTGATTAGACTATAATTGTTGAATATAAATTGGAATTATCATCTTAGTTGAATATAATACATGATGGGTTCATTCTTATCAACATAATAAGTTTTACAAAAACTCTCCCCATAATCTAGCTTAGTAGGAACTTGATTTTGAGATGATATGGTGATAATAAAGAATCCAATTTAAATAGTTGATTCCTAAGAAATGATAACACTTAGAAAATCAATTATATTGATCCAATGATAATAGTACCATGAAATTAAATCTCATGAAATATAGAAGATATAATCATATGTGATAGAGTATTTAATGGCCAATTTTTAGACCAATCATATTCTATATAGATTCTGGGGGACTGAAAGAAGTATGGTGGGGTGTATTTTGACATCTAGATTTTCTTTTAATTTATGAAATGCTTCTTTATCTTTATTTATCATAATAATTATAGTTTTAACCATCATTAAATTGTTTTAGATAATTGATATAGTTGAAGGAATAATGGAGAAAAAATTAATAGTGTGAATATGTTATTAAAATCATGAATGGGTTTGATAGAAATACATTGTTTACAATTCTATGTTTCATATCATGAATCACTAGCTATGGTCATGAACTAGTCACATTGAAGTGATTCATGGAATGAATCCTAATATGAGGTCATTAAACCATTTATAATTCATTTACTGACTGAAAATTACTTTTTTATTATAAAACAATTTTTAGGAGAAAGTGAAAAACCACAAAAGTTAACAGAACAGACATAAACACCCATAGAAATAAACTGGTCTGGCCCCACCCTAGAAACTGTGTCATGATGGGAAGCCTCCAGTGATGCAGAACCCTCAGCAGAAAGTCACGTGCATAAGCAAAGGCACAGAACTGATGGCAACGCCATACCCTCTCAACATCCCAATCCAAAGGTCTGTCTTGATGAAGGCTTCTTGCTCTGATCCTCATCCGGAGCAGGTCCAAGCCAAAAGTAGGGAATGCGAACAAACTCAAAACCAATCCAAACAACAAGGGATCCCAAAAATGAAAATCTCACAGAAACAAAACCCTCAAGCCATCCACCCTAGGCCAATAACTTAAGCATAGGTTTTAAAGATAAACTTGATGTTACCCGAATCATTTTCCCTAAATAGATTCCACGATAAGGATTCCAACTGTAACTCTGTTCCTTCCGATATCATCTTCTCAAACTCAAAATCCAGCTGGTCCCAAGAATGAATGTACTTCTCTACCCTGATCTTGCCTTGATTGAATCCTCCAACCAAAATTGAATCATGTTTATCAATCCATGTAAATTGATCCTCATTGAGAGACACCTCAAGAGACCTCCCCATCATTTTAGATTCCTCCTCCTCAGTTGCTTTGAGCAATAAAGTCTGTTCTATCACATGATCATAGGAGCTTAATATCAAGACCATGGGATGATCATCATGAGCCTCAAAATTCTGATGTTTCAGAGCCTCCGTGTCCATCTCCATCTCGATCATTTTATTTGAAGAGAGGGTATCAAGAGGAGGAGGTAGCGAGGAATAGTCCTTCCTACCCTTCCTTCTCATGGAGTTCCTATCACATCTTAGGTTGGAGTCCTCATATACCGAGTGAACAAGTTCATGAACTTTATTATCCAACACATTGACCCTGACATCCTCACCTAGAGTGATGGGGTCAGAACTCATGGGGTCAGAACTCAAATCGGCCTCTGGGAGACCTTCGAATCTATTGCACAAGAGAACCATCAATAGAACCGAACCCGAATCCCCCTTCTGCACACCTCTGGCTATAACAGACGCAACCCAATCAGACCCTTGGCTCCCCTTACTGCCATCTGCACTGCCCTTCCATGCCTCCTCAGCATCCAATTCAAGCACTCCCACTTGCTCACTGCCCAACGAGCGGTCCAATGGCTGGCCCCCATTCACCTTGCCTTCCACATAAACCTCCACATGGTGGTAATTACCTTCCCCAACCTACATCCTACTGATGGGAGGACCCGTGAGATCCCACTTCAGCCTGCTGAAAACATCCGACACCTTTGGGTTAAGCTGTTGAGCCTCCAAAGCAGTTCTAAGGAGACCCATCCCCACCGCATTACATACCCCTGCCTCTCTCGCAGGAAGATCCTCCTCGGACAGTCACTGTTCCAGATGACCCCCAACTCTATTCTCGACACCCATGACTTGTTGGCCAGGGATTGAAGCCTCACAAACCACTAGATCCTTTCCTTTTTCATTTCCCACCATCAAATTCGCAGCCTATCCACCCTTGATCCAATCTCCCCTTGGTTGGGAGCAAACTCTCTTACCCGCCATCAAATAGGACCCCTGTCGGCACACTTCTGATTCATGCCCCAACCTCCTACAAGTAGAACAGAAGACCATCCAACCCTCATATACAACTTGTTTCTTACACCTATATTCCTCTCCAATTGTAATCCAAACAAAATCGAAGGGAATATTTGACACATCCATTTCAACACATACCCTCGGATAAACAGGATGTAAAACTTCTTCCTTTCGTCTATCCAAACAAAGGTATCTTTTGATGAGATTGCCGAGCATCCTTATGATTGAGGGATTTTGGAACAGTAAAGGTAGATACAGAAAACATACCCAAATCACAGCAGACGATGGGTCGCGGTTCATGTGGAAATCAAACGACCAACGAAACATGAAGAACCGGTAACCATTGCAGCTTCGGGGCACCCTTGACCAGGTGCGGATAAGATCCTCCTCATAAGAAAAACGAATCATGATATGCCTATTATCGAGCAGGACAACGATTTCCCGCTCCTGCAGGTGCCAAGCGTCGAAGACGAACCTGTCAAAGGAATAAATCGACAGTCTTCATTGCTTAAACTGAGCAAACAGGGTGAGATTCAGAGGAGCGGCAGATTCCATGAACTCCGAGTTCAAAATTTGAAGATTCAGGCAACCCTCAATGAGATCCATGGCCTTCGGGCATAGCTCAATTTTCAGGAAAGGAGGAAGAAGGTCATGATTTGAAAAAGGACAGAATGAAGTTGATTTATTTTCGAGGAGAGATCCCTCCCCCATGAGAGGGGGAGGGATCTTCACGGCCGCCGTCGTCGTCACTGAAGGATACGAGGTATCCTAGGGTTCCCTTCGCACTCCTAATAATTCATTTAAATATTTGGGTTCCCTTATTTTCCTATCATTAAATTTATCCAAACATCTCCTTCATCTTGTAGTCTAGAACCTAGAAACATCTCTCTCATCCTAACCCAACCTTCCCTTAATTCATAGTATGATTTTAGTGGGATTTTAGCATAGATCATTAAGGATCATCATAGAATGTGGTCTTTATCATCTCCTATTGATATTTCTTTTCTCCATCATGGGGTTTCAGTTTTTCATAATTATATGTAATACTTGGGTTTGTTGGATCCATATTTGTTGATTAAGATTTTGGTTTTCAAGATTACTCTTATATCCTATGAGTAACACCTCTAATCAAAATTTCATTTTCATATAGTTTTTCTTTGTTTAATTTGTTTTGGTTTTCTATTTCATAATAATTAATTTTACAAAGTTTTCTTATTGTTTTTATTCATTTTTAAGGTGGTTTATTATTTTTTAAATACATGGTTTTGATTTTATGAAATATATTTAAAAAAAGAATAATGTATTAATGCTAAAAATAATTTATAGGTAAATTTGTTCCTACTTTTTTTTGGATTCTTGAAATTTTCAGATAGAAATAAAAATATTAAAATGATATTACTCATTTTGAATGATTATTTTTTTAAATAGATACTTCATGAGTGTGGGAATGACCATGGAGCCTAGATATTAGGTCGGAGTTCCTGGAAAATGATATATAGGTAAGGTTAGTATACCTAAAAATATATGTTATCAAAAAACCAAAAAAATGTTATTATGGTTGGGGAGTCACATTTTGGTGACCTCAAATCACTAATCAAAAGTTATAAGGATTTGAATTCACACTCATTTATTTTTTATTATTTATTTAAGGTGTCACAGTCCTTGATATCACTGAACTAAAACATCTTATTAATATTTTCCATTGTGATAAATTTATTTAATATCTAATTTTTATATCAATCCATGTTTCCAGAATTATTTATAGATATTTAGTTTTTAGACTATTAAAGAATTTTTGATTTTCATGTTTTATTAAAATATTGAAGAGTCAATTTCTTGAAATTATTTTAAAGCTATCACAAAGTTTATATTATTCCAATTTTAGTAATTATTTTTAAACTAAGATATCTAGATCTTTTAATTCCACTAAATTGAGAATAATTGACTTATTTAAAAAACATGGAATACAAAACACTTAGAGGGACCCCATTTGGATGTTGAGATCACACCCTATATACACCCCTTGATAGTACTTATAATGATTAATTTTTGATATTGGAAATGGAAAGGAAAAACTTGGAAATGGTGGTTTTTTGTGCTTGTTCAATTCAAGTTACAATGGTGGGACTATGGGATAATGATCAATATGTAACATGGGGAAATGTTACATTCATTTTCATGGTATTATTTTTTCCTAGACTAGTACATTTATTGTCTTGGATCCACCTTTCCCATTTCAATCATTATATCTGGGTATCCCCTATTAGGATTTATACTTTTTAGTTATTTATTTAATTTAAAATATATGATTAAATGTTGTTTTATTTACATATTTAATAGAAAACCTAGTATTAATATATTTTTGGGAGAAATCATTCCCAAATGTGTTTATCTGATGACCAATATATTTTTACCATTTAATGGGGATCATGAATACTCATTAAACTTACCATGAACCGACATGATCATTTTTTAGGGATAACACTGTATTCGTTTATGTCAATATTTATTTAACATTGTGGAAAGTGTATACGTAATCATAAATTAATGTATGGTAAATTTTAGGGGAAATAATAAATGATATATTTGGACATCGAGGTGGATCTATAGGGGATGGCGCCCTTCTCTCCCGCTCTCATACCTCTCCCCACTACGCCTAGGGTTTCCTCTAGTAACCATTAACTTCGGGGTCAACGGTTCCCTGATGCTTTCTTGGTCCTTATCCCCACTTTTTCTCCAGTGAAGGTGTCTTCAATGTTGTCGAGTTTGTCTTCATGGAGGTATTGGGGTCCCATTAAGAAATGTATGCTGCTGAAGTTGTCGGTTGCTACTTCCATGTCCATGACCACTCTTTCCACTATGACCCTCCATGTTAGAGATGGAGTGGTGGTCTAAAGATGTTTTTTATTTTTCAGCTTGGCGGTCGATTAGTCTCAAGTCATGGCCTAGGTCATCTTGTTAGTTCTGATGGCCCCCTCTTTTCTGCATCTTTGTTATTTCCATCGTCTGGAGTCCTTTGGTGCTCTAACCACTACCTTGGACTTACTCTATGCTGCTCCACTCTAGGTCGGATCTAGATTAGTGGTTTCAATGGGGTTTTGGGAATTTAGGTTTGGTGGCTGTCGGGGTTATTAGTATGAGACCTTCGACAAGGGTTACTATTTCTCGGATTTCATTCTCATTTCTTTAGAGTAGGTGTGTTTTTTCTTCCCGGCAGTCGATCTTTTTTATTCATGCTCGATGGTGTTCCGATCTGTGATTATGGTTTGGATTCATCCATGATTGGTTATATTGGTGGCTATCAGTGTCTCTCTCGATAGTGCTATCAGCTTCGATGGTCTGTGTTTCAATTTCTAGCGGTGAACATTGGTGAACGAACGGTGGTGACGGTGATGATGATGTGGTTTTGATGTTGTTTTTTTACAGTTTGTGGTGGTGTTCACCAACCTCCAGATAATGTCGCTATGCTATGTTGATGGTAATGATGTGTTGAATAGACTTGACATCCTCAATGTAATTGATCCCCCTCAGTCTGCTCATGGGATTTTCAGGATTTGTGGGAAGTTGGTCTCCATGGAATAATGAAACAAGGTCGTGATGACAGTTTTGGCATGATGAGGATGGTTTTGTTTTAATATTTGAAATTTCAATTTTGTAATGTTATGTGTTTTTTGAGTGTGTGATTTGATTTCTAAAGGTTCCCACTTTTCCTCAAAGTGGTTTTTCAATAAAATTAAAAAAATTTATTGGATGATATATTTGGACCCAATGTATCATATTCTCTAATTGTTACACCCATTCCACTATAAACAATATTTTAGGAATCATATAATATATTAAAATATTTCCAGTACATGATTTTTGTTAAAACTATGACGATCATATTCATAATATAAGTAAAATCAAAATAAGGTTGTACTGAAATTAAATATTATTTTTTATAAGCACTGAATACTCTAAATTAATATTTTTTTATAGAATAAAAACCTCAATATTTAGAAATTATATTTTTGATGAACCACTTTAATTAGTTCAAAAAAATCCCAAATACTAAATTATCAAAATTATAAACCACCATATCTCTCTAGGTAATAGTTATTAAAGGAATAAATATCATTATTAGGTATCTGTAAGTACATATTTAGTATATTTAATTATATGGGTTGTAGGAGCTTGAAATTATTTTATAATCCTGTATCCTATAACAAATGTTGAAACCAGTTCTCTTTCCCAGGTCCCATAAAAAGAGAATGAACTAATTTTTTTCTCATATTGTGGAGGATAATATGTTACAATAGTTTCATGAATTTCAGATCATGATATCATTTAAACTCTTACTATTCCATCCTAAGGAAGATCCTAAAATGATTTGTTACTATTGACCAAAATAAGAAAAAGTTCATGTGAAATTATTTCACACACCCACCCAAGTTTCCTAAAATGGGTAGCCCCTACCCCCTCTAATGAAATTATGACATACAATACTCCCAATTTAACTTTTAAATAGTCTCTGATATCTCCTAAAACACCTTTAAAAATTTGAATTTCTAATTATCACTATTTTAAATATTTAAAATTTTAGGTAATAAACAAAATTTCAATTTTTATATACTTTTTAAATTTTTTAGTTTTTTATAATTTATTAATAATATTAAATTTCTTCATTAGTCATTACTATAATGATTCAATAATTCTTATTCTATTTTAATTATTATTAAATTGTTTTAAAATTAATTTAAATTAATTAAAAATATTAAATACCATTTTTAGTTATATATATAATTTTTTTAATTAAATTATATGATAATTATGAATATTAAATTACATTCTTAATTATTAATATTATATTTTAAAAACAATAGAAACATTCATCAATCCAAAAGGAATCACAATGAACTATACAAGAAAGACAGTCTTTTGAAAATAGTCTCTAGAATATCTGATGGTCTCACCTGAGCTGAAGATACCCAGATCTCAAATAGATCATGGAGAAAACCCAAGAACCTCTCAACATGTGAGAAATATCATCAATACATGTTAGTGGATAATGTTTATTAATGTTAATAAGATAAAATTTAAGATAATCAACATACAATAATAATGTTCCACAATCATTCATGGAAGATAAACTAGAGAGATCCTTGGTGACATACTCAAATTTATAAACACTTTAGAGAAAAATCATCCAAATGAGTTTGAAGATATTATTTTATATTGGTATCATTCTGTAAGGTATAATTGAAGCTAGATTAACACCTGATATCAGCTCTTTTTTGTACTCAATCACCCTCTCAGTTGTAACCATAATAACTCAAAAGAAACTATATCCTATAATGGATCCACAATGGGAGGAAACTAACCATGACCAGATTCCTAATAATCAAGGATATGACTCAAAACCTTAGTGGTAATGTCACCCTAGTATTGAGAAAATGTCCCTTGACATCCTACGTTGATATCATGATTCCCATGAAAATCATAAGTGTCACCCTTGAGATAAATAATCATTACACTTCATAGATATCAATCAATATGTTCTAGATATGTAACCAACCATTCCATACATTTTATCTGATAAAATACTAGAATATAAAATCACATAAAATTTCAAAGGGTATGATACCCACCCTCTTCACGGGAACACTCTGTAAAATTGATGAATGACCTCCGATCGTACCCCTCATAGCATCTCAATCAACATAACTCGAATAAAAAAACTCCACTACCAAACCCAAACCATTAAAAAAATAGTAGACATAAAAACTATTGTGAGGATAATTTACAAAAAATTTACTATAACGTGTAGAAGATACAATAAACATACTTCAGAAAGTCGATGACCAAAACTCACTACTGATAGGTGTAGGATAAAATTGATTTAGATGGATTTTTCATCTACCATATATTAACAATTGATCCCCTTGTGATACTATTCCCTACTGATATGTAAACTCTTTTCCTGATGTATCACATCTTCTACCCCAACCTGTAAGGCCTACGTAACTCCAACATCTAGAATAATATGGTGTAGTGAATCCTCTACCAATACTCTACATCGATAAAGTTTATTCATCAATTACCATATGTTGATGGTTTCCACAAAATATATGTATGTGACCCATCCATCTATATTATATACAATCTACTAGGGTTCGAGGAAACTGAACATCCATGTTACCATTTCTACCGCACCGATAGAAAAACACTTAATCGCTACCCTGAAAGGTAGATCCACTCCCCTTGCTACTCTTTCTACCACCGCCATGGTTATAGTTCACATAATGGTGATTCTTACGATGATAATACATACCACTAGATAGTCCCATTGAAATTTTTTATCCAATACATAATTCCACCATTAGTTTCCCCTTATAAATGGGAGCCTAATTCACTATAACAACCAACTTATTCAAATATATAATTTTCACCTGGGACATGATCCTTCATTTTAGAAAATATTGAAAACATCACACCATAAATACCTTATTCAATACCAATTTATGAAAAATGTGTTTTATGTAGCTATAGTGTCCAACATATTCTATCACAAATAGACTCCCTTGGTCCATACTCAGAGACAGTAATTCTCTCCCATTTCTCATAGTTTCATAGAAAAAATGTTTTAGTAACCTGTCCAGAAATTCCTTCTATATGATTCCTTTTAACTACTAATAAAATTCTTAAATATCATACCATCACCTTTCTATTCATCACAAAATATAGGCATCTATATTAACTATATTATGTGGTGGAGTTTCAATGTGAACATGAATTTTATAGATATATTCAATCCATAGCTCAACATTTACCGGTCCATATTCTGTGGTGATGGTGCTACAACTGGAAGTCCTTGGAAATATTAAACATATAGGGTTAAGATCACACTGGTCTCTCTCCATTAAATTCAATATTTTAGATAAAATATCACTAAATTTATATTCCACACTATAACCCAAAACAAACAGGTGTTCTGGTCCCGTTTGTGGACCCACATTCACATAAATATCCTCATGTTTCCCTACCATTAAAAATAATTATGGTGGAATAAATCTATATTTCCAAACACAATTTATTGGGATCATAACATTTGACGTTAAAATTAAAAAAAATTGGTTCTTAACAAACCAAAATAAACTACTCAATATACAATATCTCAATTGTCATATCTGCAACACCATCACTACCCTCTACCATCCATATCCAAGGTCATAGATAACATAGGGTAATTTTTTTCCATAATCACAATCTCTTTAGATCACACAATTGTAAAAAATTAAAATAAGATATTTTGAATTTACCAAATTTCATCCACTTTGTTATGAACTATTTATTTAAATCCATAAAAACGTAAAGGAATTTTTATTTACCACCACCCAACCATAAAAAAATATGTTTTCATAATAATATTTATTTAACATAAATCATTGAGAACTTAAAATGATACTTATTTACAAAATATCATGTTATATGGACCACTATTGAAATCTCATCAAATAATGATATCCCACAACATGTTTATTACCCAAGAAAAATGAAATCCATATATAATAAGTGAACATCAAGAATAAAAAATCCACCATAAAAATATGGGGTTTACCCTCCATTTAGGGTAACAAATCCCAGGAATGATCTCATTAACATGTCTTGACACATACTATCCCCATTTCACCCTTTACAAAAAAATTAATTCAATAAAAGAACATATACAATACAATTTTGTTACTTCCAGACACAAGTTCCACTAACAACGATGACCCGATTAGGTGTGCCACATGACCTCAGGCGTGCCTCCTGGTGTGGAAGAATATATCAAGTAGTAGTGAGGGTCTAATGAAAATGTGAGGGGACTATACCCTCTTTTCTAGGGAAATGTAACTTTGTATATCATAATAAAAAAATTACCAAGAAATAATCATCAATAACCCATAATAATAATGTTTCTTGTAATAAGATCCCAAAAAATGGTATAAGCCCACCAACGAATGTCGTAAACATATATTTCCCCAATAGGGCCACGTATTTAAAATAAATACCCAAATAATAACACACAAAAAATCAGAAAAAGGGTCCTAAAATCATCTATGATCCCCTCATCCAGGCTCTTTCATGAATCCCAAATCATCCTTCTCACATATGTCCATTTTATTTATCCATACATGCAACCATGAAGTCTACTTAGGTAACAAAAATGAACCTTCCAGGGTGTGAGTACAACCTGGTTGACCCACAAAAAATATGTTTAAATTAATGAATAATCTAATAATATTGTATGAATATGTAAAATAAATAATAAATTAGGAATCAAATGAAAAAAGGTTTTTAAATTTATCTGTTTCAGTTAATAACCATTTCTCACAGGTTCAAAATAAAACCCAAGGTAATCTAATATTCTTCAGACCATGATGGTGTTTTGAACTATATGACATATGTTTACACATATGCCAAACTGTGAGTTAATTATTCAATTTTATTTATTTTTATGTACTTGGGATCATTATACCTAGTACCCAACCATTTTTTCTTTGAGAATAAATTATACATTGATGATATATCCCAACCATAATAGCTTTGTGAATCGGTTCAGTATCCAAACTACATGATGCCTCATAGGGCATAGATAATCCATCTCGACCAATCCAAATATGAGGCGCCTCAGTATGAAATCCTTCCATGGAATTATTATTATCATAAAATGGGTCATTATCAATGACAATTTCCAATTAATAAAAACAAGGGTTAACCATTTTATTTATCAATAATCCCATAGATCATTCCATTCAACCCCAATAACCATGTTCCATAATTAAATCATTTTTTAATTTATTAATATTACACAACCATTGAACAATCCTTAAAACTTTTTAATAACAAGTAAATATCCCATTAACAATTTCCCACCCCTTTGTTTTAAAAAAATAATACATTTAACGTATCATGTTAAGTAAAAAAACCCCTTATGCCATGCTAAAATTCCATATAATACTACAAAATGTTTAATCTCATACATATATTAAATTAATATTTGAGAAATAACCTAACTATATTTATGGTAGTGACATAACCCATGGATGACTATATGCCCATTATTGTAATCTTGAAATGTATAAATGGGATATTTGATGGGTCTCACACATTATATTAATGATACATGTCATTATTTATTTAATAAAACATATGTTTGTAACTAAAGTGCAATGTAACAACCACATTCATAATAAATAAAATCAATAATATGGTGTAAATCATGTAGACCACCTATAATATGCTTGTACATAAACACTAACCCATCCCAAACCCTTGATTCATGCTGGAATTCCCACAAACATTAATGATAAAAAAATCCTGGAAAATAGAGTTGATGAGTTTTATAAGAATATGAAAAATCCAACAAATACTCTCCTAGAATATATATGGAAATTGAATCAAGGACATACCCATATCTTATATTCCCATTAAACAGCATCTTGAATACCCTAGAAATGATGTTACATGATGAAATATGGATATCATAGTTTTTACATCTTTATACTGTTGGAGAAATGGGGGTGTGAGAATTTGGATAGAAAGACTTAAATATTGGAGTGGAAAATATGAAATTCCTCACTTTTTAAAAGGTTCATGGTTTTCCACACAGTTTTCTAGTAGTGGGTCAACTATGTGGTCCACTCTGTTTAATAAGGGGTTAGGCCAAATGGTTTTCTAGGGGAACCCAAACTATTTTAAAAAACAAGAGGAAGAGATGATTTTGGATTAGACGAAGGCCACATGGTTTTAGCCTCCACATGTAAGGTTTTTATAACTCTTCTCCCTCCCTCTATAATGAACACAATTATAGCACATGGTTAGTAGTAATTGTGTTATAACCATTCTCTATGTATAGTTTGTCCCCTTTTCTACTATTCCAGGCCCCATACACATGAGGCACTCTTGTGACCTTAACTCATCATAAGGGATATTTCCTTTAACTTTTTAAAAGTTAGATAATCTAAAATAAAAAACACACACATTGTCATGATGTCAGGATCTAGTAATTATTATTATGTAATGATTGAAATTATGATTACCTTACACATGGATCTCAAGGAAACATAATATAATATTGTTGATTAAATGATTAATTTAATTTTTGTTGTTCATAATTTTATAAATTCAAATATTGATTATGATATTTTTAATAATAATGAAGAAAATTATTGGATTATTTATTTTAATTGAGAAAATAAAGAATATAATCAATAAATCATTTAATTATTTAATGGATGAAATGATAAAAAAGGTGACCAATACATGAGGTATAAAAATAAAAATGAACGACTATATACAAAATCACCATTTAATCTTGAAAACTGTTGTGATGATTTGTAATTTTTCAAAAGTAAAATGAAATGTTAAAAATTCAATTAGATAAATTTAGAAATGAAAATAAAATTGAGAAAAAAATACATGATAAATGTATTTCAAATGATAATATATTAAAGGATTATTATTTCAATAAAATAATGATAAATTGAATATGACTATTTTTTATCCATTATTCAAAAAATATTTAAAAATATATTAACAATAATAAAATATATTTAATTTAATCAATTATTTAAATTAATTGGTGTTGTTATAAATATCATTCTTCTAATTATCCTATGATTTTCATAGAATAATTTTTACCCAAAAGTCTATTATTATCGATGTTGGACTCCATGTATAAATTTCCTAAATCATCTACTTCATGGGTTCCTAAAGTAAAGTATTCTAATTCATTTGAAAATGTACCTTACTTAATTCTCTGGTTCTATCTGTTTAATTTTTTGATTTGTATGACCCACATATATATCATTATTAGGGCATTCTTGGTATTTCAAAAATAGAATAATATATTCTTAAACTTACTTTTCTATTGAGAATGAACTATCAATTTTAATTTATTTTTTAATGGTATATTATTAAAAAATTCAAATTTTTTAATTTCAAATCATTTATAAATTCATGAATATCCAATAAAATTATTTTTGGATCCATATGTTTTTTATGTTTAACTTAAGGGTATATTTTAATTCATTATATAATTTTAAATTTGAACGTTCCATAATACAGGTATGTCTATAACAATATGTATATATATATATATATATTACAACAATTGAGGGGGTGATAACTATGCTTTAGATTTTTAAGTTTATTTAATATAGGGAGATGTAGAATCATTAAATCTCTCTTAGACATTCTAATTTTTTCATCATCCATGGTATCATATTCTAGAGGGTGAACTTTTCAAAATATTAGCACTCTATTTTGACTATAAAATCATTGTTGTTTTCATTTTCTTATTTTTTTTTATCAGACTATGAATATTAATTTTCCATTTTTGAATGAATAAATTATTCTATAAACATGTTTTAAATTTGTATATATTAGAGTTATAAATATTATTATTTTCAAAAATCACTAAAAATATTGGTTTTTTGACTTTTAAGAGATATATATCATTGAATATGATGAATATTTGTGTTAATAAATATTCATGTGTCTGTAGTATTTTTTATTTCTATTGATGTTAGTGTTTAATAAATTGGGATCAATCTATATAGAAATATAATTTCTTATTGAATTCATTTATTTTAATTATTTATTAAAATAAAAGAAATGTTAACTATGTCTTCAATGCAAAAATCTAGGTCGGAATTTTATTTTTAAATTAATTTTCAAATAAAACAGGATATTCAAATTTACCAAGGGATTTTAGATGTATTTATGGATTTGAAAATAATATTTTAAAAAACATATGTTACGGTATTTTTGATTTTCTCCATGCAATAATTTTTTAATTATATTGTTGGACTATTTTGTAATGATACTATGATTTTTGATTAAAATAAAAAAATGAAGTCATGAATATTTTAAAATGTTTTTATTTTATCTATTATACTCATTTTATATTTAATCTGATCACTTCTTCTTGATACAATAATTTTTTGGTGGATATATGTACTTTAAAAATTTTAATTTATTAAATCATATTTGAATCTATTTGAGTTGAAAATGTTTTAAATCTATTTATGGAATATTGGTTATATTTATAAGGTTATATTCATTAATATTTAAAACTATAATGTTTATATGATTATTTATTAATTAAAAATTGATTTTATTATTATTTTAAATTGGGGTAAAAACTGGTATTGGAAATAAATTTTTATTATCTTATAAATTTTTAATTTTAGATAGAGATGAACTTTTAAAGAAATATAATATAATTTTCAAAAAATATTAACCTTAATGATTAATTCAGAAAAGGAGATGGTGTTTTTGGAATTTACATTCTATTTTTAATTTATAAAATTTTTTGGTTATTGTTGAGTTAGACCATTATCCACAAATTTTTTTATTTTTTCAAAGTAAAAACTTATTATTTTTTAATTATAGATAATCACATCACTGATATATTATTATTCTGTTTATTAAATCATTTTTGACTATTGAAAATTATAATTTATTTGTAATTTATAGTGTATTGCAAGTATAAGAATATAATAATATTAAATTAAATGTTAATTTTAATTAATTATTTTAGTAAAAATTATTTATTCATTGGTTTAACATTATTTTATCAAATATTTAAGGTTTTTTAATAAATTACTTTTTATCTGATTAATTTTTATTTTATTGTTTTTATTATCTAATATTATGAGTAAAACATTTTCTCAACTGTATTTAAATTTTTTATAAATTAGTTTACCTTTATATTTATGAATGGAATAATCACACATGAGAGGTGTAGAAATAGTCTCCCCATACATAGTTTTTATTTTCCATTATGTATAATATTGTAAATATATTTTACCTTTACATAACACAGTTTTTTTATTTACTTAAATATATATTGTGGTGACCCCAACTCTAGTAGCTCAAAGCTGGCATCTACATTATTACATTGGTATTAGATATAAGGAATCACAACCTAACTAATCAAACAGATTAGCTATCTTGGTAAAATTGATACAAACATGATTCTGTTATAACATTTGGATAAAAAATTACAACATAATTTGTTTGAGAATATCATTATTCTATCTAGGATATTCTTCCATATCTTTCATATAAAACATGATGGATTACTAGGAATGGAAACAAAATATCGGTGATCTCAAATGCTTAGTAATGGTTATTTATAGTGGAATCTATTATAAATAGACTAGCATAATCAACATGGAAATATGAATAAGCGAACAAAAATGAAATTTTAATAATTTAACTACAAAAATCAATATATCAAGTTAAATAACAGAAAATAAATTATATTTAATTAGTATCATGAATATAATACCTATATAAGGTGTAATCAATACGACCGTGTAAATAACTAAAAAATTTAAATTTAATTAATAATTGAGGAAAAATGAATATAGAGATAATATCATTATGAAAATTGAATAGATAATAATAATTGAATTCTTAATTAAGGAAATTCTTAATTATTAGATGTCATGTCATAAACCAGATCAGGTCACCATTCAAACCAGAAACTGACTCAGTCCATAGAATGGCCCAAAGGGCATTCCTTCTCCCCATAGGATGGCACAAGTTCCTATGTATTATAAACCTTGGTTTGGCAATGATTCAACAGATTTTAGAAACATTAACCAACCAATAGTAACAAATAAACTGAATATGAAAATTCAGACCCAAAAATTATAAAAAAAAATTCAGAATATAATTAAATATATTTAAACAAAATCCCAATAGGTAAAAAATAAAAAAGATAAAAAGTCTAACTCATGAACCAGCACAAGGCAAGGGGACATCACCCCATTCCACCTCTATAACACCGCACCCGAAAAAGGAGGTAACAACCTGAACCACCATCTCTAAGGACCTTTCCATTACCTATTTCAAACATGATAAAGTATACTTACACACATGTTTTTAATTAGGGTGTTATCCTGATCCCAATAGGGTTCCACCCAAAATATTCCATGTGATAATGATTTTGAGACAAAATGCTTATAAGTTTTTATAAACAGGAAATGCTACAACCAATTTATAAAAGTTGAAACTTTAAAATAAAATAGTTCTCAAGAGGGAAACATTGAATAAATCACACTTTTAAATAAAACAAACTTCATACTAAATTTTCCAACAAAACACATCATATGCTAATGTTAAATACCATATATCCAATGATCACTAGTCACGAGAACACCCCTTGAAACTAGCTAGTTGTGGGACCATAGGTACATCATATCTCGATGTATAAGTAACCATAACCAATATCCCTCTCATGAATGAGCCACTAGTAGGGGAAACCACAATGTCCTAGTGAACTGCAACATAATCAAAGTTTAGCTAGTGTTTTCATCATCAACCATTCTAAGTAGAATAAGGATGATACCACTACCAGATCACTAATATACTAGTCCTACTCTGGCCACATAGTTAATTGGGATTCCCTCTTTGTGCTAAAAAAAGATCAACATATTATAAAATTCCATTTTCACATAAAAATACCATTTCTAAATCTTACACTCACCAAATAGTACCCGTCATGTTTTCAACCATTTTTTTAACTCAATAAACCATTTAAAATTTTAATAAAACAATTTCATTGTGTAAAACAATTCTTTCCACACAAAATACGTCTCAAAACCCTCATTCAAGGTCAAATAAACCCAAATAACATATGAAAACAAAACTTTCAGCCCTAGAAACATTTAATAAACCACTTAAATGTATTTTAAAAATCCCTCAAATGATACCACATGAGTTAAACGTGAAAAACACACAATTTGAAGCCAAAATTAATATTTGGAATCAAACTCTTAACCAATTTAATTTAAAATAATTTCCAAACCACAAAAAATAAGTGATAAAAATGATACAACGATCACAAATGAAAACTAACTCATAAAATAATGTTTACACATAGAATCACCAAAATTAGATGTCAAAACCTTAAATCTTTTTTCAAATCTTCATGCACACTACTATCACACCACAAGTAGATGAAAATGAACCCTAATCCACAAAATTGAACCAATAAACACAAACTTATATCCTTGGTATAAAACCCTAGTTTCTGAACATTTGTAACTTCAAGAAGGATGGATGAAACCCTATAGAAAATGGAAGGAACAAGAGAGTAATTCACATGAATAATCTAGATGGTCCACCACCAAAAACCCCTTCAAATTTGGGTTCCAAAAGAGCTTGAGAGATCTTGGGAGCCTTCCATGGCTATAATTTTCAAATGGGGGAAGAATGGGGAACACTATGGTTAATACTATAAGGAAAAACATGGAATAAATAATAAATTTTTATAACCTGGACACCTATGAATTGATTGTCCGCATGATTTAGTAAACCGTGTGGCCAGTTCTGGCCACCCAAAACTTGTCCATTTTCTTCAAAATTGAAGGGGTTTCAAGGGGGCGCCTAGGGGAAAAGGATAGTACAATAAAATAATAGTAAACATACCTATAAATAAATACCTGTATGTGACAATTCTTTCCACCATGAAAAACATTACTCCCTGGATAGTCAACCTAAAGAACGATTGGAAAACTAGAATGGGTACTCCTGATCCACCCACAACTTCCTCTCACATATCTCATATACATCATTACCATTCTTCCAAGGTACCCAAACTAGGTAAATAGACTTTCCTCAAAGAACCTTCTCTTGGTAATACACTATTTTCATCGTCTACTCAAACACTGATAATCCGGAATCTATCTCTAACTCTTCCTAATTCAACTTGTGGGATGTATCAAAATTGTAATTATTAAATTTGGAGCCATGTAATATGTCATGAATGGATGTAAATGGATGGGGAAAAGCTAACCTATATGATATATTTCTAATGTTTTCAGTGGTCTCAAAAGGATTGACATACCTTGGCATTAGCTTTCCCAATATTCCCAAATAACTACAACCCAAACAAGGGGCCATATTCAAGAATACCTGATCACCCACAGTTAACTCAAGGTCTGGAAGCATCTGATAAGAAGAAGATTTTTTGTGACTATAAGCATTAAATAACCACTTCTTAATTAACTTGACCTTCTTAGATGTCTCATGCATAGGTCTCAACCCCAATTGTGAGGTCTCATCTACCTCAGCCCAACACAGGGGGGCCAACATGGATGACCATAGAGAACCACAAATGGATCCATTAAAAATGATGCTTGGTAACTATTATTATAAGAAAAATAGACCAATCCCAAATGACTATCCCATGAAACTCGAAAGTCCAAGACACATGCACAGAGCATGTCTTCCAGAATATGGTTTGTCGCTCCGTCAGGCCATTAATTTAAGGATGGTATATCGTGCTTATCTTAATCTATAACCCCAAGGCCTTCTAAAGGCCTTCCCAAAACCAAGAGGTAAAAATGGGTATCTATATAAAATTACTAGGGATGGAACACCATGAATACTTACCACCTCTTGAATATACAATCAACCAAACTCAACCACTTTGGTTGTAACACTGATGGAAATAAAGTTGGATGATTTGATCAAAAGATCAATTGCTTCCCTAATAGTGTTCCTACCCCGAGGTGTAGAAGGTAATCCAACAATAAAATCCATGGATACCTCATCCCACATCCAGGTCGGAATGGGTAATGGAGGAAGAAAAGGAGAGGGAATTTTATCCTCTTCTTTCACCTACTAACATTTGTAACACCTCAATACAAAATCAGCTATATCCCGCCTCATACCTGGCTACCAGAACTACTAATGAACATCATAAAACATTTTTACATCTCATGGATGAATGAACCACTAATACTAGATGCTATCATGCATCACCACCTTCCATAGAGACAATGGCACCACTGAATGGCCGTTGAAGCACAAGATTACCTCAAGAGACAAAGAATGTTTTGAAGACATCTCCCCATCATGAAGAAACTGCATCAACTATTGACATATCTAATCACTAAGATGTTCCCACTAAATCAACTCTAAAAAAGAAATAGTCAACTAAATATTTACCAAGAACACACCTCCGCTTTTCTCCATGATCTCCATGTGCATCTGAGCATAGTGTCCTATTAGAGCCCACTCATCACTGGACATCCACAAATCCTACACATGTACTTTCCAACTCAAGGCATCAACTTCCACATTGCCCTTTCCTGGGGTATAGATGATATCAAAGTCGAACCCTCTGTATATACTCAATCCACCGACGCTGCCTCAGATTGATATATTTCATTGAGAATATGAAGGATAAGATATTATGATCAGATTAGACCACAACGT
Source organism: Viscum album (assembly GCA_963277665.1). NCBI lineage: Eukaryota > Viridiplantae > Streptophyta > Magnoliopsida > Santalales > Viscaceae > Viscum > Viscum album. The sequence continues at coordinate 1,835,600,309 of OY728151.1, forward strand.
TCTCCTAAAATAGGTAGCTATTCCATGTATTCATTGCGTGCATCACCTATACTAACTCCAAGTCATGGGTCAGGTAATTCTTTTCACCAGGATTGAGTTTGTGGCAGCCATATGACACCACATGATCACCCTTCATAATCACACACCCGAGACCCATACTTGATGCATCCCAATCCATCACATTGTCCTTTATAGATTCTGGAAATATAAACACAGGGGAAGTAATAAAACACCACTTCAACTCATTAAAGGATTCCAAAAAAAAAAATTTGGGGCCATTTAAATTTTACCCATTTTTGGGTGAACACGGTCATGGGTGACAAAATCCGAGAAATGTACCAATAAAACAACTTATAGTGGATTTCAATGCCAAGGAAACTTCTGATGTCAAATGCATTCTTCAATTTATCCCATGAAATATCTGCACTGATCATCTTAGAGTCCACTGAAACTACCTATTTTGATATGACATTACCCAAAAACATTAGATCCTAGATCCAGAATGTGCACTTGGAAAACTTTTCATAAATTTTATGACCTCGGAGAGTTCCCAACTTGATCCGAAAATGATTATAACACTCTTAATTGGATCCAGAGTAAACCAGGATGTCATCCATGAATAACATGATGAAGGATTGAGATACTAGTGGAACACTCTATTCATGAGTACTATAAAAACCACTAGAGTGTTGGTCAATCCGAAAGGCATGACCATGTTCTCAAAGTTCCCATACCTACTTTAGAATGCTATCTTCATGATATTCACATCTATCACCCTATCTTTGTGGTAACCTCAATGAAATTCTATCTTGGAAAAACAATTTTCCCCCTTCATCTGGTCAAACAAGTAATCTATTAGGGGAAAATTATATTTGTTCTTCATGGTTACCTTATTAATATTTCTGTAGTCTACGGAAAACTGGAGTGAACTATTGGACTTCATCACAAAAATAATAGGAGCGACCATACGAGATATGCTCAGGAGAATGAATTCTTGAGATTAAAAATCTTCCAGCTGAATATCTAATTTCTTCAACTTGGTGGGAGCCATATGATATGAGGGAATAAATACTGGTTGTGATTCCGATGACAAGTCAACAAATAAATCCATATCCTGATTTTAAGGAATGCCTGAAAAATCATATGGAAATACCTCTAGGTACTCATCCACAATATTAGGTAATCCACCCTCAGGAAATAACCATCGTCCTCATGAATGTGGGACTATAACTAGAAGATATGATTTCTTAACTATGGGAGTGGAGGTCCCTCAAGACCCGACTAAGGATCCCATTCTCCAAGAAAAACCTGAGGAATCCCATCAGGTATCTTGAAACTCACCCACTGCCTATAATAATGAATATGTGCATGAATGTGAACTAACCAATCCGTGACAAGGATTACATCGAAAATGTTCATGTCCAAGACTAATAGGTCCCACTCTATCTCAACCTCTGACACGGAATGTGAATACAACAGGAACCTGAGACCATGTTCCTTCTTCTTACCCAATAATACTACCAAATCCACCATAAAATACAGTAAAGAGGTTGGAAAATTAAGCGAGATGAAAATATGAGAAAAGATAAAAGAAACAGTAGCAGCAGTTTCAAAGAGAACTACATCTAATGAATATTAAATTACAATGGTACCTCAAAATATCTAAATCATTTAATCTGATCCCACTGATGTGTGACCCATAACATGAAAATGCCTCATCTCTGCCTGAGAATGGAAACTCTCCTATGGCTCTACCCATAAGATGATCTGGCCCTTCCGCTATGGACACCAAACTGATATGCCATTATTTTGTATGGCTCAGGAATAACTGACACTCCCCTAGAAGCCACTAATACTACCCCACTCAGTAGTGGACACATCGCCTTGGAAAATAATTTTAGGTTCCCCATAGCTCCAAAATGATAACAAGGCCTCATAGGATATGTACAAGTAGATCGAGTGTGCCTGAGACTCTCGTACTGGTGGCATACAATGAACCTCGCATCAGAAGCCATAGAAGAGAACTATGTGGGAGGATGGCCTGAACTACCACCTTACTTCTTCCCATTCTAATCTTTCTTATTTTTTCTTCTAGAATTAACTTCCCCTTCCTATCACTGATACCATCCCTGAGAAACCATACCTTCCTTTACAATCAATATCTACCATAGAAGATCAATCAACCACCTCCACATTGGTCTTCAGATTGAACAAGAATACTTGAGAATAGATATCTGGCCGTAAACCCCTCTTGAACTTCTAAGACTTAAACTTATCATTGGAGACCATTTTAGGTGAATATCCTACTAGATCGACGATGTGATTTTCATACTCCATCATTGACTGATACCCCTATATGAGTTCTATAAACTCCTAGAATCTAGAAAAAGCCAAGGATTCAGGACAGTATTGGTCATTGAAGGTAACCGTGAAGTCTTTCCTGCTAATATACTCATCCCTCTAAGCTTGAAGTATGGATTACCACCACCTGAATCTATGTCCCACTAACATAAATGATCCAAATTTCACCTTAACATCCTCATGTGTGTCATGGAATGTGAAAATGTGCTCAATCTTCTCATGCCAATCCTCTACTTCCTGGGGTTACGTACTACCTCAAAAATTAGGAGGCTTGTTCTTCAAAAACTCTTGGGCTTTGTACTTCCTAGGATGAGACTCATATTCTTTAGTTGGAGCAGGAGAAGGAGTCAATCCTTGTCCGATACATTGGATAGCCTGGACCACAACTTCAACTATACTTTGATCAAGCAATGATGGACAAATCTCTCTAACATCCTCCCATGGGTTCAAGTGAGCTTTCTAGGGAGGCATGATGCTATATAAATGAAACAATCACAAGAGAAAACATTATTACAAAAGTTATAAAAAATATCAGTAATAACATCAAATATAAATAAGTCAAACACATTAGAATAGTGAAATAAAAAACTAATTCACCCCCACCCAATGTGCATATGTAGTCTGTAGCCCACACGACTCACTTGGAAGTGATGTAAAAAAAATACCAATATCCCATAGAGACTCGATGTATATCCGAAGAGGTACTATCCTAGAATCCTAATCACAACTAGAACATCAATCCCTAATAGTCCTAGTTCTTGTCCATCCAGAGTCATCCCAAATAATATGACCCAAAGATCCTAACCATGCTCTGATACCATTTTTTCACAAACCAGATCTGGTATCCATATGAATAGGGACCCAACATGGTATATGGAATGGAATAAATGCCATTTCCTATCCCCACAAGCTGGCACAACATCCTAGGTATCATAAACAATGGGTTGGGAATGATTTACCTGAGTTTAGAAACATTAACCAACCAATAAAAACAAAAAAAAATGAATCTAAAAATTCACACCAAACAAGTCCTTACAAAAATATAGAACTAAATTACAAAGTTTTAAACAAAACCCCATGAGGTAAAAAAATCAAACAGTTCAGAAAGTATGATTCAAGATCCACCACACGACAATGGGACATCACCCCAATCCTCTTCCACAACACCACTCCTGCAAAAAATGTTAACAACCCGAAGCGCTGTCTCCAAGGACATTTCCCTTACCTGTTTCAAACATTATAAAGTCTAATTACACCCAAGTCTGTATGTAGGGTGTTATCGTAATCCCAATAGGATTATACACAAATTATTCCATGTGATAAACATTTTAAGAAAAAAATATTTCATGTTTTTATAAACAATAAATGCATTTATTAATTTCTAAAAGATAAAACATTAAAAGAAATAGTTTTCAAGAGGAAAACTTTGAAGAATGAAAATTTTTAAATAAAAAAAACATGATAATAAATTTTCCAATAAAACAAACTATATACTAATATTAAATACAGTATATCCAATGAGAACTAGTCATGGGAACAACCCTAAGAACTAGTTATATGTGGGGTCCTAGGTACATCTTTTCTCGTTGTATAATTAACCATAACAAATATTATTCACGTGAAAAAGACATTATAAGGGGAAAACCCAATTTCATAGTGGTCCCCAATATCATCAATGTTTTTTTTAGTTTTTTTATTGTAAATATTTCTATGTGAAACAGGGACGATACCACTACATGATCACTACCATACCAGTCCCATTCTTCTCACATAGATACCAGGGTTTCCATCTTCACGCTCAAACAAGTTAAACATGTTATAAAATAAAATTTGCACATAAAAATTCCATTTCTGAATAAAAAACACACCAAATAGTACCCAATGTGGTTTTAACCATTTTTGTTACTCAATAAACCATTTAAAATTTTCATGAAACAATTTCATGAAGTAAAATAAGGCATTGCACAAAAAATCCAACTCAAAACCAGCATTCAAGGCCAAATGCACCGCAATATAATTCCAAAACAGAATTGGTAGGCCTAGATACATTTAATAAACCAATTTCATATATTATAAAATTCAATCAAATGAAACCACATGAGTAACAGAATAAAAACAAACAATTAGAAGGGAAAAATGAAACATTACAATCAAATGATTAACCAATTATATCAAAAATTATTTTCTCACCATTAAAAATATGTAAGAAACATTCTAGGAAGGTCATGCAAGAAAAATAACACATCATAGAATTATTACACATGGAATCACCTACCTTATATTTCAAAAAAAAACCCAAATATTTATGAGAAACAACAACCGCACCACCGCCAAACTAAAAGGGGATGAAAATGAACCCTAGTCCACAAGATTGATCCATGAAACAAAAAATTAAACCATAGGTATGAAACCCTATTTTCTGTCCATTTGGGACTTCAATAAGGAGGGAATAGACACTAATTAAAATAGAAGGAACAAGAGATGAATTCACTTACTTGAAGAATCTTGAAGTTCTACCACCAAAAACCCCTTCTCAAAAGAGTTCTAAAAGAGCTCGAGGGAGCTTGGGAGCCTTTAATGGATATAAGGGTCAAATGGGAGAAGAAAGGGTTCTACTAGGGTTAATCTCGAAAGGGAAAGCCTGTTAAAAAAATAAATTTTTATGACCTACACACCTGTGTATCATTTTTTCACACGGTTTTGTAAACTGTGCATCCAAACCGTTGAGCCTGTTCTGACCATCCAAAACATATCCATTTTCTTCAAAATTCTATGTGTTTGAAGGGGGATCCTAGGGGGAATATATAGTACAATAATATAAGAGGAAAAATACCTTAAAATAAGTTCTTGGATGTGACATGTAATGTTTCCTAGGAACATGATACCACTAACTTCAATATATTCCATAAATATAGTTTAAAATTGATAGGTAGTATCCCATTTAACTAAGCCTAGATAGCTGATCTGCCCCATGATACTACTGATGTATAACATGGCTTTCTATAGTGTGGTCCATCCCATGAATTTCATGTCCAAATAATTCTTCATATATTAAATAATCGATTTAGTTCATAATCAATTTTCATTGTTATCAATTATCTGTATTGAGTATGGAGTACATATTTATCAATATTTCCACAGATAAAAAAATGAATTTCAATATTTATCACCATATATATAAATTATACATATTTTTTAAAATAAATATATCCATGACAAGTAAAATATATATTGGATAAATATATGTGCAATGATCACAAGAAAATGAGAATTTATAGGGAATCTTATTCACTACAAAAAATGAATCAAGGAAGTGAATTTCAATACTATCATTGGTCAAAGTATTGATAAAACCTCTAGAACCAGAATGATAATGGTATGAATAATACATATCCCTGTTTGGTACATATAAAATGAATTATGTTTTAATTTATGAATAGAAGTACCATTAAAATATCATTCTATTCATGTCTATGTAAAACATACATTTCATTTTGAAAATCACATTTTAACACCAAAATTACAGAATAAATTTTGAAAAAAAAAATTGAAAAAGATATTCAAAACATATAAATGAATCATTAAAACATTGTGTTTTCATGATTCCAGGAAATTCTATACATTCCTAGTATGTTGGAAACAATTTTCTATTCAAATTTTTAGTAAAATACACATGAGTATTTTTGTGAAAACAACATGAAGATTCATGTCAAAACATTAAAAAATTAAAATTTTAAAAAAATTATTTAATAAATCATTTTTAATTTGATTTAAAACATTTTAGAAATAATTTTTTGAAAATAGATTTTCTGTAGAAAATAGATTTTTGATAGAAGTGCGAAATAATGTCAGATTTACTTAAAAAAAATTCTCAATTGTTTTCAGAACAAAAGTGTGTAAAATGGTACTTTTACAAGAAAATATCATTAATAAAAAGAGGATAATAAAATGAAATGATATATTAGATAATTATCACATAATTTCCTTTAGCTGAAATTTAAGATTAACAATCTTGATGAGAATGAGATTATAAAATGAACCCTTAAAATTATGATAAAGTAGTATTTAAAATTTATCATTGAATCTATCATTTGTGTCAAATGTAAATCCATATAAAAAGTTAAAAAAACAGATGATATTAAAATTTCACAATACATATAATATTTTAATATCAATGAGAATGAAGAAGTTATATTACCCATTGAATAGAAATTGAGTTATTAAATTCATTTCCACATGGTAATTTTCAAGTCAAATCCCATTAGAAGAAATAATTAAAATTTAAACATAAAATACAATTAATTAAAAATGAATCATGAAATAACATTTCATATGGGATGTATATATACTATATATAATAAATTAGATTCATAAAATTACAATATACCTCAATGAAATGAAATTGAGATGAAATCCCCAACATCACGCTTCATGTTCATTGAACGTAGTTTGAGATCATGTATATTGGTTTCAATGATATTATTAACATATTCAATAACTATATAAATATTTATAATATCAAATATGTTTATTTTAAAACATATTATAACCCATGGATTAATAATATTACATTATTTTCATTTGATATGGTGTTAGTTTTGTAGTTTTCATGTGCATGTTTTTTTATGAATGATATAATTCTTGCAAATATTATATAGTTATATCATTTATATAGTAATCATATTTACATAATTATCATAGTTCTACTAAAATTTTTCATTTGAAACAAATAATTAAATATAGTGATGAAAAATATACTATGATACAATCATGTAGACGGTAGGCTATACATATGCATGAGTAACATTTCAATTTTACAATGAACTTTATGGAAGGGAGTTAAGTAATATTTTATAACTAAAAAATGATAATTACACATACATTCCATATTATTTCATTAAATATACATATGTATATATATATCATCTTTGTTGGGTAGTGATGAAAAGAGAGTCATGTCGCTTTATAAAGGTGGTAGTCCACACGTACATGAAATATGTTATCATCATTATGTGAGTGAAAAGGTAAGAAATAAAATGACATGTTATCATTAATGAATGATAAATATTTGATAAATATAATAATAATAAAATTTATATCATATTTCATCATTAACAATAACTTTATATCCTTTATATAAAGCGTTAGTGAAATACGAATCACATTGCTTTCCAAGGCGTTAGTCCGCCGAACACTTGAGCATTGTTATTATCCCCTACAGAAAAGATATTACAAGTTATATTTGATATAATGAATCCTAATGTATAATTATGTTATAAGTATAATATATATTATTTAAATACATCATCATACCCAATCTTAATTGATAGTAATGAAAACATAGAGAATATCGGTTCGTAAGGTGGTTGTACTCCGCCCACACATGTGATGATTTCATTACCCATTTGATGCATTTGGAGATTTTTTTATATTATTAAATAATTAAAAAAACATCAAATTATATTATATATACTTAGGTTATTGTATCATATATTTTAATAATAATTTATGTAGGTGGAGAATAAAATAAAATAAAAACGCTCGTTGAAGAATGTTACCTCTTCTACGGGTATCCTCCTTAGGTTTGAATAAAAAGGCTTCCTAAATGACATTTTTTCCAAAACTAAGGATTATAGGATTATAAAATTTATTTTTTTTAATTTATTTAATAAGGTATTTTATGAACCAAATTAGTTTGAAGGTGTGAAGTAGAGTGGAGAGGGGTTGTCCTTTTATAAGTGAGGTGAGTGAAACACTATTAGATTTTTAGAAATTATTCAAAAATTCCAATGATTTTATCATCCTGAAATACATAAAAATGGTTTATTATTGAACCAATAATATAAAATGTCGAAAAATTCACATAATACTTTTTTGAGACAATTTGGTAGCTCATTTTTAGTCCTTATCTTCTCAGTTTAACCCTCGGTAAATTAGTTCTTACCATAACAACTTTAAATATTTTTTAATGTATTCAATATTCATTTTGGTCAAATACTATGTTGTTCATATAATTAATTATAAATTATTAATATTACAATTTTTAAATCAATTTATCCAAATATAATTCATATAAGTGGAATAATTTAATTTAATATTAACCCTACAGACATGATGAGAAACATGAGTTTTAAAGAGAAAATGTTCTAATTTTTACAATGTTTTTATATCTAAATTCAATATGAAAATGATTAAATTATCATAAATTGTAATAAATTATATAATTTTGAACTAAATTTACTATTAATACAATTTAAAATATAAATTATCATTATAAATTATTTAAATGAAAAGACAGTTTTCAATTAAAATTCGGTATTTTCCATTATTTATCAAAAAATAAAATATTTCAAAAAAGTCCAAAAAATTAATAATAAGATAGTTTTTATATTAATATTTAAAAAATAATATTCATTTTATCAAATATATTTTTTATATAGGTTAAAATTTATTCTAAATTTTGAGCATGAGGCGTAAATAAATCGTCTTTATAGAAACTATAGTTTTTCAAAAAACATTTCATTTTCATTTAAATGAATATTATTTTTTATCTAATAAGTTAATGGCCATAATATTCATATTATATTTATTACTATTAATACCCTAAAATTTAATTTCTATGTTATAATGGTATACTATATTACAGTTCTTTTTTACAGAGGGTTGCACGTTCTGTAAGAAATCGAAGAGGTTAAATTTAAAGAAATATATTTTGTGGGTTATTGAAGATCAGTTTTGTTTTTTTTTCATAATTTATAAAATAAAATGGTATTATTTTATAATTTCATGGTTTCAAATTATCTCCAATGTAAATAAATTTCATCCTTACAATTTTAACCTGGATTTATTAATCTAAGGTTTTATATTTGAATTTTTTTTTACTAAAAACTAACAACGAAAAAGGGATAACACATCCTATTAATAAAAGTTAATGAGAAGTAAAAAATATCATATGTAATAACACATAACTATGTTTCTAAGTAGTAGAAAATGGGTGGAAATTGAATATTTTTACATGGAATAAAATCATAAATAATTATAGAGAGTGATAGTTGTCATTGATCACAAGAAATTGGATGATCAATGGAAATTTAAGGTGCTCAAAACCATAAATATATGATGATTTAAAAGACCATATGATTCATCATATATAAATGAAATATGATAACATTGTTTCTTTAGGATCATTTGTTCATATAGAATAGGAACTCATTATAGTCAAATAATATTAGGAAATATAATTACCAGAGAAGTTTCTATTTCATAATCACAATTTCCACATTTGGATGTGTTATAATCCATTTCCAAATCAACCTTTAATCAAAGAAATGAATATCCAAAAATTAATTTTTTTTTCTAAAACATTAAAATAAACTTTTAACGAATTGTAAGATATATAAAAGTGTGAATGGTTTTTTCATGTGTCTCTAAAATTTTTCCCAATGAAATATGGTTAGCAAAATTTATCCAATATATTACATTAATATGTAAAACTAAAAAGAAACACTATTGGTTCATCATTAAATTTTACTTCTCAAATAATTTAATTAAAAAATGAGAAATTAACTAGTAAATCATGTGAAAAAATTTTAGGCACTAAACCCTTATCGTCAATTGATCATGTGTTTATGCCCCTTAAAAGTAATAGACACGGTGTGATGTCACCATTCATATGGGTTGTCCTTTTTTAAATTTACATTATTGTGATTACTATAATGTTCCCAAAAATAATTATGAACATTCATGATATAAAAATAATCGTTAAATAACCTTTTTATAATTCTTTTTCGTAAAATTTAATTTTTTCCACAATGGATAATTATTTTAGTTTATTTTTTTTAATTTATTAATTACTATATTAACCCTAATAGTTATCAATTCCTTTAAACATATGTATATAAATAGAGAATTCATTATTTCTCAATCCCCTTTCCACTAAAAATATTTTATACATATATTTTTCAAAAATTTCTTATGTAGGTGGAATCGCATCATGTAAACCTAAAAAGGGTGTTTAAATCATTAAAAATATGATCATTCATAAACTCATTACCTATTATAGTATGATTAAAATATTTGGTAATGAATTAAAAAATTCATCTAAAATTCAACATAATCTATATATTTTTTCTGATTTTATAACCATGGTACCATTGCTAAAAATGCATCATAAATTTTATTTTCTGAATCCCAATATAAAAAATAAATTGTCCATTTTATTTAAAAATAGGTCCTTCTTGGTCTAGGGGTTAGAAATTAGAAGAAATAATTTTATTTTATAATACCATGTAATTCCACTTTTAAGAAAATGAACTATTAATTGATCCTTATGTTGATATTTATTTCATTCCATTATACTATTGATTTTTTGTTTAATTTTTTTTATAAACTTTAGTTTACTCAAATTATTCATTTTTTCGTACCATCAAGACACTTTAATGGGTGTTTATTTCCACATTTATGAAATGATGGAAATCAAGCGTTATTTATTATATCATCTCCACCAATTGTTCTCTTATAAAAACCAATCATTCTCTTCTTTGGTGAGTCTAGGATTTGTTTAATTTATAGGATTTTACTAATATTTTGGGATAAATTATTAGGAATAATCATGATATATTTCAATCATGTCATCGTACAATTTGGTTTCTCATAGTCAACACATTATCCTTCATGTTCGATGTTAATATGACTCATTCGGGTTCCATCCATTAACCTAAACAAAAAATAATAATGTTAGCATATATAATAGTAGTGGGAAATCCATTCATTTATAAAATTTCTAAATCATGACACATTATCATTAATATAAGAAAAATTTTGTTTAACCATGGTAATTTATTTTACTTTTTTATTAAAATAATATATAATGGTTAGTAATGAATGTGTTAATCATCCGAAGTATATACCCCTGGAGTTTCAAGCCAGGTGCACATTAAGGCTTGTTGGCTTGCACTAGGTGACAACCTGGTCAATCACAATGTGCACTTTTTAGAGTTATTACCCATAGGTACATCTTTGATAGTCCCATAACAAATTTTAGTATCCGGATAGGGACATATTTCAATGAAATCCCACAAAATATATACCTTAACAAAAATTTTAGCTGATACTCTACACTTATGATAAAATAATATCATCGGTTTATATTCCATAGTTTATAATTTTCTTAAATCTAGTTCATATGATTTATACTAAGAATACTCAAAGGCCAACTACAGTGACCCCGACCCCAGTATCATTATGTTTTTGTCTTATTTATTACATTGGAATATGATACAAGGAATCACATCCCAGAGAAAAAAATAGATTATTAGTCTTGGAAAACTAAATACATATATTATTCCCTTGTTATATTTGAATAAAAAATTACAACATATTTTTTTGGAAAATAATTATTCCCTTTAGGATTTTATTCTTTACATTTCACAATACACATCATGAATTCATGGGAACAGATGAAAAATAATAGAGAGGTAAAATGCATAACAAGGGTTATTTACAACATAATCAATCATTAATAAATGAGAATAATCAACATGTAATGTCAAATAATAGAACAAATATTACATTTAAATAATCTTAATGTCATAATCAATAAAGAAAGGTTAATAACTGGAAAATATTCATTTAATCAATAAAATGGAAATCATAACTTGATATGAATAATTAATATGGAAATTTAAATAACAAAAATACATTAAATTTAAACAATAAATGATAATAAAATTCATGAAGAGATAATATCATTGAGAATGTATCATATAAAATAATAATTGTAAAATTAATGAAATCAGGGATTAATTATTGTTCGTCTTGTTACTAGGAACATGATTATAATACTATAAATATCTATCCTCAAACTAGTTTTAAACTAATGGGTTGAAACATGTTTAATGAAGTCTAGATAACAAATTGATCCCATGAAATTTTTTATGAATCAATGGGATATCTGTAAGCTGTACCAACCCATATCATTCATGTCTAAATAATTCATCATGTATCTAATAATCAATTTAATTCATAAAAAATGACTTATAATCATATATACAAATTTAGTAAGGAATACAGATTTATCAATATTTACCCAGATAAAAAATAGTCATTATAATTAGAACCCCATATATAGAAATGATATATATTTAATCAATAAATATATCCATAATAAAAAATGAATATTTGTGTGAAATTTAAATACAAATGATCTTAAGATATTAAATACTCCATGATAATGTTATTAGATACAAAAACAAATTACAAAAGTAAATGTAAGTACTATCCTTGGTCAAAATAATCATACATGATCCTAAGAGTGAATAAGGATGTAATCAATACAATATATCCCCATTTTACTATATGTAAAATGAATGTTTTTTTCCGATGAAAAATATGAACTCCATAAAATTATTATTAATTTTTTATAGGAAAATATCCTTCTCATTTTGAAAACTACTTCTAAAAAATAGATGTTCACATAAAATTTTAAAAATAATTTAATCTAAAAATTTTATTTTAATAAAATTATGGAATATTAAAAACATTTATTGGTCTTGAAGTTAGGATATTTCATGAATTCTAAGAATGATAAAGAAAATATTCATTTTACAGTTTTGTTAAAAGAAAAATAAGCCTTGTTTTTAAGATGACATTAAGATTCAATTCAAAACATTTTAAAAAAATTGAAAAATGGTAAATATTTAGGAAATAAATAATTTTTAATATGGGTAAGAAAATTTATGATAATTTTTTTTAAAATTGGTATTTGGTAGAAATAATTTTTCCAATAAGATACATAAATAATGAAGGATTTCATTTAAAAAATTTCATTATATTTTTATCAAAAAATATTATAAAAATTGTACCATTACTTGAAAATGTTCCTAAATTAACATATGAGAAGATAATAAAATGTTTTATTATGAAATTTTCAAATAAAATCCTTCTACTAAAATTCAATAATAAACAATCTTGGTTAGAATGAGATTGTGAAACAAACCCCTATAGTGATCAAAACATTAAAGTGATAATTAATCAATGAATCGAATATGGGTATCAAATGAAAATACATATAAAAAAAAATAATAAATACAAATAAGATAATAAAAATTTATTATAAACATATCCTTATAATATTAATTACAATGAATAATAAATATAACCCCATGAACAGAAATTGAGTTATAAATTTTTTCCTGCTTAGTAATTTTCATGTAAAACACCCTTGGATGAAATAATTAAAATTAAAACCTAAAAAACCTTTATTATTAATGAATAATGATATAACATGTAAAAGGTGAATTATATAAACCATGTAAAAGTAATATGGTTTATAAAATAACAATTTGACTTGGTGAAATGAAATTAAGAATAAATCCCTTACCTCATGCTTCATTTTGGTTGAATCCCCATTAACCTCATGTATAGTGGGTTTTAAAATATAATTAACTTTTTAATAAGAATATTAATATTTATAATATCATATATGATCCTTTTATAATATTTAATCACCCGTTTTTATGAATATTTCATTATTTTCATTTTTTCAGTTGTCAATTTCATTATTTTCTAATGTGTGTATCATCCATAAAGAGCTTGTTCCTATGTATATTATATATGTATATCACCACCATAATAATAATAATGACATAATTATAAAATTTTCACACCATTTTTTATTTTAAAATTAATCCTGAATTATGGATACTAAAAATGGACTGTGTTACTATCTTTGAGATGGTTGGTCATACATACACATGAGTAACGTTTCTATTTTCAAATATCATTATGAAAATGAGGTAAATAATATTTTATCATTATATAATAATAATAATATCATATATAATATATTTTTTCTATAAATATACATATATATATATATATCATCTGTGAGTTGTGTTTATTAAAATAGAGTCACGTCTCTCTTTTATGGCAGTTGTCCACACATACACAAATGATCTTGACATCATTATGAGAGTGAAACTTTAAGAAATAAAGTGATATATTATTATTCCATATTGATAAATATTATAACATATGACATATAAATTTAATTTATATCAATTTTCATCTCTAAGTTTACCATTATCATGGTCTAGTTAAGGTATTGACGAATGATGAGTCACATCACCTCATAAGGCGGTAGTCCAATGTACACATGAGTGATGTTATAATATCCAATACAGAATAGAATTTAAGATGATATATATCAAATAATTAATCAATAGGTATAATAGTTTTATTAATATCACATTTATATACTTTATATCCATCAACATATGAAACTATGATAGGGGTAATGAAAAAATGAATAATATCGGTTCATGAGGAGGTTGTCCTCCATACACATGAATGCGTATTTAATAACCCATTTAACTAAAATGGAGAAGGATTTAGGTCATTACCATATTATAAAAACATCTCAATACATTTAATATACTATAATTATTTTATCATGACAATTTAATAGTAATTTAAGGAGGTGAAGAATGATGTAAAAATGATTGTTATAGAACATTTCCTCTTCATCACGTATCATCCTAAGGTTTGCACCAAAAGCCTTCTTAGGATTTAATTATACAAAAATGATTCTTATTGGATGAATGTGGGTAGATTTGGGAAGTGAATTTTGTATATTTTAGCTAAACCAATGTGTTTTAAGTTGTGAAATGGATATGATAGGGGTGGTCTATTATAAGTGAGGTGAGTGGCACAATTGTATATTTTTTAAAATATTCAATCATACCAATGTTTGTTTCATTCCATAATCCCCCAAAATGTTCCATTACTAACCTAAATAATATAATGTATAAATAATACTATAAAATTGGTGTTATAAATGTTGGTAGGTTATTTAAAACCGTTATCTTCCTAGGTCAACCACCAATAAATCAGTTTTTTCCTTAACCGTGGAAAATAATTTTTTACAATTCTCACTATTCAATTTGGTCAAAAATTAAGTTGATATCATTGTGAATTATAAAATTTAATTATTATAATCATGCAATATATTATTCCAAATTCTATTAATATAAGTGGATTTTTTTAAAAGTAGTCGCACAAATACGACGAGAAAGTGGGTGTAATGGAGAAAATGTTCAAAAATTTACCATGTTTTTATGTCCAATTTAAACATGAAAATTATTATAATAACCTAAATCAGAAAATTGATATAAAAATGAAATAATTTTACTTTAATGTTAATTAATAATACAAATTATCATTTTAAATTATTTAATATAAATTACAATTTTTAATTAAATTTCCTTAATTTTCACTATTCATAAAAATGAAATATTTTAGAAAAATAACAAAAAAATTTACCCTAATATAATTATGATATTATAATTTAAAATAATTATGCTCATTTTATAAACTTAATTTTATACAAGTGGTAAAAATTAATTTTAAAATCTATGTAAAATGTCTAACTAAGACTTTTTTTAGAATAATATAGGTTCTTAGAAAACACTAATTTTATTACACAATTCTTATTTTATTTCTAATCATTACATAATAAAATTTTAATATATTATATTTTAATATTAATATCCACCAATTTATGTTCTAGTTTATAAAAATATTTTATATTCTGATTCATTTATACTCATGGTTTAATATTCCAAAAGTAATCGAACAAATTAAATTTAATGAAAGAAATTTCATGTGCTATTTAAGATCGATTTTATGCGTCAGATACAATATCAAATAAAATGTACTTATTTTATAAATTCAGGGTGTTACATAGATTGATATTTATATAGATATGATATAACAATTATGGAATATAAATGATCATCGTGAAACATTTATAATGAATACAAATTTTGGACAATACCTTTACATAGTATTGGATATACCTGTATATGGCATAGAAAGTACCATTATACATTGTTTATTTTATTTCATCATTAAAACTATGTCGATCTATAGATTAACTTAGAGAAATTATCATATAATAACTTTACAAATATATTTACATACACGAATACCCACATGGTAATATTTTCTAACATATTAACTTTACTAATTATATTAGTTTTTGATTCTACATTTACATTTCCATATCAAATTACACTTACATAACTCAAAAACTAAATATTTTATTTTTCTTGTTAATGTACTGAAAAAAATAGAATATTTTTGGCATTTAATTTTAAATTCAAATATGAATTATAATTGAATTTAGAATTAATGTCCATATTTTATAGGAATTTTGAGAAAACGAAAAAAAAAATTTATTAGAGTGTTTTTTTTATTATTTTTATTTTAAAATAAAGAAACATAATTTCTTCTCTTATTATTATTATTTTAAATTAATTAAATATTCCTATTTAACATGATTATTGGTTTGTTTTTTCTATGATAACTAATCTGTTTTTTAGATACTATATAACCATTTGTTGAATTTTGTCATGAAGAAATAAGGAGAGATTATAATGATTAATTAATGTTTAATATTTATAGTATATGATATAAATTAAATTAAAATAGTTATATTATTAATTGATTATATTTTAGGATATCAAGGAGGATTACATGATATTTATTATCATATATTTTTTGAAATATTTAATTATATAATAAAAATTTACTAAATATTAATTTTTTGAACATTTTTATTTATTATTGCATTTTTTTATTGATTTATAGGAGATTAAATATTAAAAATACATGTAATTTAAGGATTTTCATTCTCATGCATTATATAGAATTTTTACATGAGTATATAGAGATCATCTAATATTTTAAATTCATATTATTATATTTACTCTGGTATTTTTAATTGTTGTAGAGAATTATTTGATTGTAAAATTCGTAAAATATTCAAGGCACTTCACCTAGAAATTATTCTTCCGATTTATTATAGGAGAAATATTGAGTGGCGATAAAGAATATGACCCTTTACATTTTTCCTATGTAATGATTGAGGCATCTAGTGAGATAGAATATATTGGATACAATGCATATCATTATTTATTCGGGAGAGAGATGCATCCATTCATATGAGAATATTTTCATGACTTCATCAATAGTAAATTTATCTTTTGATATGATTGAAATGAATTGATGAATTATTAGCCACTCCATTTTTCCCCATGATTCATTGTCTTAATCTATAATGGCTCAAGTACTAGAAAATCTAGGCATAATTGACCTCATTAAATGTCATCCACTATGTTTTATCATTTATTATCTATCTGTTGTGTAATAATTAATTATAACTTCATTCAAATTATGAACATATCGTGAGGTTATACTACTATTATAAAATATATTTCATTGTTTTTATTTCACTTCTAAATGTATGTGTTCCACATAACCCAAAAAATAGTAGATTTGTTGGGTTGTACCTTGAGAGTCCTATGATATTCTTAATCAATAAAAAAATATTGGTTAGGAAAATGAAAATAAATGTAATGGTTTAATTAATCCCATAAAATCATAGTTTTATTTTTCTCTATTTAAATTCACAATATTTTTTAACTCATAAAATAACATAGTTTAGGAAATGGCATAATAAATTCAAGGTTGCGCTTATCATGATAAATAAAAATATAGGTTCAGTTTTTTCCCTTATAAAACTAGGTTTAGTAATTACCCTTAGAAGATTTTTTTTTGTGTTATTGCCTCATAGTGTTAAAAATTTAGATTTTAAATATTTTACACCCTCCATTAAAAGTAATATACCTTATTGGGTCCCATACACTTTGTTTAGAGGAAAAAGAGAAAACATAGGTTTAATTAGTTTTGAAAAATTGTAAAATTTATTTTGTTTTTATTTATTTTTCATGAATTTTATTTTTATTGAATTTTACTTTTATTTTATCAAATTGATTGTTTCTTACTCAAATAAAATAAAATATTTAAATTTCATAAATTGATTAAATTTATAATAATTTTTGTCCCGCATTAATCTATTTCAATCATTCATATATGTCCAAATTTTTTTTTGGGTTTACATTCATTAAAAGTATATTATAAAATTATATAATACATGATACTCATCAGATTAAATATTTTATGAAATATATGTTCCATAAACATCATCAATCATTAAATTTATATTAACACTCTTAGAGGAGATATAAAATCTAATAATTTCCTTTGACTAGTAAATTATGAAAATTTATTAAGAGAAAATTTATCATATAATGGAGAACATCGATGTATATAGAAACTATGGAAGTTATATATCATTCCATTTTATATTCCTATATTGTATATATAATGATTCATTTAGGGTTAAAAAGGTAGTATATTCAATATGACCTTAGGAGTTTTAGATAATTCTCAAATAACTAAAAATGTTAACAATATTAATTACACGGTGAGACTATTTTTTATTATAATGATTGATATGGTTATTAAATAAATCCTATTATCATTGATGAAAATTTTCCAATAATTATATTGATTTTAATAAAACATTACGATGTATCCTCATTTGTTGAGAATAAATTAATATATAATTTTATATCTTGGTTTTTACACCATCGGGACTATATGACTTGGGAAAATTTCAATCCAAAAGAGGATGATATTTTTTTTGATTCTTGCAAATATTCCTTGTGTAGTTTTTTAAGTAGAATAAAACTGATTTTTTTATTATGAATATAGAGTAATGATTCTATATGATATTAATTTTATATATTGATAAAGGATTTTTTTAATTTCCATCGAATGTCTATGTTAATTAACAATGTTATATGAATTAATTCTTTATCACAATGAATGTTGATAACAAAATTATATTTTCAGAATATACATGTGTTTAAATATCAATATATGAATGTATTTATCTTATAGTTTTCTTTAAAATGAGAAATTAATGATTTAATAAATAAATTATTTTATTATAATGGTTTTTATTATGAAATGATTAATCAAATTATTGGTTATCTGTCCTCAAGTTATTTTTTCCTATAATTTAGTAGTTTTTCATTAACAAATTTTTTTAATAGAAAATTTTATTTGATTAACTATGTACACATTGTTTACAATTCATCAGTTTCATTAATATATTTTAAGGGATACAAGGATAAGAATTATTTATCTTTTACAATTATTTTAACTGTTTTTCTAAATTCTTAAGGAAGATGTTGCTCTATTGTGGAAAATCTAGCTCTACACACGAAATAGTTGGATGATACACTATATAAATAATGTTTAATGTCATTGTCGATGTATAGTGGGATTTATAAGATTAATGAAAACATGAATATATTCCCGATCATGTATTTTATTTGTGATATCTATTAGGATATGTTGAGATTAGGGAATTATATGATCCCCAAGTAACTATTCACTTGTTCTCTTAGAAATGCAGCACCAGATAGGCCTCATGCAATCACAAGGATTGCATATATTTAAATAATGAAAATAATTTTCTTTAAGAATATGAATAAGTTGTGAAAATATCACATTCTATCATAAATACCTCTAATATTCTCAATATTCATTATTATGTATAATTTGAAAATATTAATTAAGTGTCCTATGGGGAACCTGACATTAATTTTCAATGTAGATAAACACAAGAGAAGTGAAAATATTCCTAGTTTTTATTTAGGAAAAATTTATGATAAGTTAAATGTTAAATAATATTTCTTGTATATCTACATGTATTGAGACTCCCGTTTTAAGATGATTAAAATATAATGGATATTCAGGGGACTTGATGTTGTATATTTCTTATATGGAATGAAAGGAAAAGGAAAGAAGTACTTCTTAAAAAAGTGGGATGCTTCATGTGAATTATCTATTTTATGTATCTATTCTATTTAAAATTATCAGGAAATGGATAGATTATGAAATTTTCATATATTAATTTTTATATGTGAATTAATTTTTTTTAGAGGTTTTATGAGGTAAATAAAACATAAGGTATTCCAATGTAATGATACTGGAATCTTCATCCTTTTAAGGCTATCTCCTCACATTAATGATGTGGTTTATCGTGGGATTAATGAATTGTTATTTTTATCCATATGTGATGAAAAAATAATGCCACTTTCATATTTAGTCATGAATAAAATTGAATTCATACTTTGAAATTAAATCATAAAATTTAATAAATATATTATTTGTGATGGTATGACACATCTCGATAATTATAATTATATATTAAATATAATATCCATGTATTGGAAACACATAAAGAATTAGGATGACATGATACATATCACAACCAATTGTATTGTATCGACCTTGGTCATGTAAATGAGGGGAATTTACCTAATATATATCAATATGATTATTTTTTATATTTTGATCTAAAATAACTTCAAAAATCTATAACTTATTTACAATTAAAAATGACAATGCATACTTTTAATGAGGAGGGTTATTGGGATATAGATCCTATATAATTGGTACACCCAAATGTATTAAAAACATTTCATGTATAATCTGAATGTGGTTTCATGTAATTTAAAATTTTTACCTATGAATTTAGTAGATTCATGTATGTCTACATGTTGAGGTATAAGTTAAAATTATCGGTAATATTCTGGGAATTTGATAATTAAGAAGAGAATCATCTTGGAATGATTTAAAATAATCATTGGTCAGACAGAATTCTTGGGTATCATAGATAAGAGTTCATCAACTATTTATAATATTTAGGTATCATATCCTAACTCGCTCAACTTTATACACCACAGTGGAATGGTGTCTATGAATGTAAGAGGAAAAAAATATGAATTGGGTGACCACAATGATCTGTGATGAAACTCATCCATTATCTTATTGGGGATACCAATGACAATCTATGGTGAAAAAACCAAACTAGGATCCAAATAATGAAGAAATATAATAAAATTAAAGTTATTTAATAGAAGGGAATCTATGTTATCTCATTATCATGTATGTGTCTATTTTTAGTTTATTACTTTCTTCTGTATAAAATGTAGAAACCATTCATATGAATTTTATTATAACAGGACACCCAAAGTAATATGGGTAATTATCTTTACGGACCCTTAATTTATATGTATATAGTGTAAATGAATACCATTTGTATTGTGAAAGGGAATATCTCAAAACTAGAATGTGTGTGAATGATTTACTTCAATTAACTTTGTACTCAAAATATGTAACAGTTGGAGTAGTATTGGATTCCAAAGTTCCCCATAGAATAGGATGTTCTGTATATATAACTACATCATATAAGAACCCAAGATGTTATAAAACAAAAATGATATTCATTTCTATTCACTAAGGATGGAGACATATTATTTGATTAATGTAATGAATCTCTAATGTATATGGTGGTAGTTGAGAGATCAGAAGCTACATGATGAAATGAAACCATGAATTATTAGTTGGATTCTGTGATTCAAATCCATTTAAAGCTTTTTTCCAATTCACATGATTGTGTCAATCCCATTTTTTGAAAATGGATATTCAATATAGGGAATACATGGAATGTTAATACAATATATATTAGTCCTGTCTGATGAATAAGGGTAAAAAAGGGTATTACCATTGAGGAAACCATATAAATAGTTTACAAACTAATATCCATCCTAATTTAAAATTCACATAGTCCTTCTATGAAAAGTGAATTGTAATATGGATGCTAAAAAAATTTATTTAATTGGGACATGATAGAAGTTGATTATAGGACAAAAAAACTATTTTTGACTCTAAATGGTGCCAAAAAACCTTCTTGTATTGTGTCAAAGTACATATATTGACTATAAAATATAGTTTTTCTGTATAAAAAAAATATCATAGGGGATTATGCCTAGTTTCACAAGGTATACACATATCTTTGAAATTATGTCATCTTACATAAGAGGAGATACAAAAGATGGAACGTTTCCCTACACATCTCTGGTATAACCAATGATGTATTCCATGATATATTCCAAGATTTATGTTTCCTCTTACCTAAGAATCTTAAGAAGATATCTAGAAGACCTAGGAGAATGTAATTGGATTGATTCGAATACTATTACTATGTGTATAATGTGAATATAGGATATTTTCATAGATTATGGAGGAGATAATAAGATATTCCTCAAGTAGTAAGGGTATTTTTAGTCTCAGTTTTATTTTTATGAGACATATTCCATATTCACCACTCATTTATTATACATGGAATATATATTACCATTAATGTATTTAATGATTATTTCCTAGAATATTATGATATTTTAATTTCGTTATAATTTTCTTTAATTCCTAAGGATTATTATTCTACTAATTATAACGTAATGTATATTTATTTCACAATATCTTAAATATTTTGGATTGTCTCCATTAGGAAATATTTATCATCCATGTCAATGTTTTATAAAACATTCATTAAAAATTTATTAATATTCTACGATGGATGTTTAAATTAATTTTTACCAATTTTTTTACTTTTTACTTCATGGTTTGAAAGGAATATTTTTTCATTTTTAAAATGATTTACTTTAGCACATTTTAGGAAAAATTATGAGAAGAATTTTTTCTTCTAAATTATTTGGAATGAATAGATTTTAATTCCTTGATTATGCCTTAATTCCTTAAAGATTCATTTAAAATATCATAAGGTTATTTTCAATAAAAAAATTATTTTAAAATTTAATTTAATTTAATGAAAAAAAATCTTTTCAACATTGGATCGATATTTTCCTAAAGAATTATTTTCAAGTAATATCTCATAATTATTTTCCATCTATTTTAAAATTATTCCATGTTACATATGAATTAATGGGGGTATTTTTTATGTATATTTTCCCTATTTTTATAATGGTTTTTTTTATTTTTATGATGAAATTATATTTATGAATATTTTTTCTTTTCCATTGGTTATTTTATGATTGAATAATGATTATGAAATCCATTTCATTCTATAGGTTTTGATATGATGAATTATTTATGTTCTTATGTAATTAATATGAATGGTTATCATTATGTTATGTGTGTGGCCTATATCTACCTCGAATACATTGGGTAAATATTTATATCTCATATTTAGAAAGGGGTGAAACAAGAAGTAAATTCAGTTTAGAAATACAATACTGGAATATGAGTAATCTTGGTTTAGTAATAGAGAAATGAAATGGGAGTAATCTTTGTTCAGTGATATAGGGATAATGAACTGTCATGATTTATCATTATGTTATGTGTGTGGCCTTATGAACTGTCATGATTTATTCCATAACACAATATTTTGATATATGTTATATATGGTATGATTTTCAATGTTATTTTCTTATTTTTACATTCTTATATTCACGTATTTCTTGACATTCTTCTTGTTTACCCTTACTTAGCATCTACACTCAACCTTTTCTTGTATTTTCCTCTTCCCCAGGTTATAGAGAAAGGATTTAGTTAGGGGTAACAAAGGGGAATATAATTTTTAAAAAAATTGAAGATGATTTTATATACCAAATTTTTTATTCCATGTTTCCATGGCTCTAAACTAATATATTTTTTAGTCATCCTTTAGTGTAATGTATTGTGTATTCTATAAAACAGATGTAATATCCATGTACGTAAAGATTGGTTAGTTATATGAATAATGTTCCAATAACTCATGAAATTTTAACAAAGAGTGTATTTGGTATAAATATGATCATTAAATGGATTTTGGTCATGTTTATAGGTTGTTTTTCCCTATAGATTAAGGTTTAACCACAATGTGAACTATTTTTTCGTTAATCTCTATAATTACATTTAATTAATTTCAGAAATATTTAAAAAAAAATAATAATTTGACCTAAGTATAAATTATAAGTAATGATGATTAAAAATATGGAATTAATTTTTTAAAAATAAAAATATAAAGGTGGATGAAAATAATTTGAAATTATTCATATAGATGTGCCACTAAAGAGGGTTTTTTAGACCAACTTATTTAAAAGTTTAAAATGTTTTTATATCCAATTTAAATGTCAAATTTGTTCAATTTTCCTAAATGTATTATATTATTTAAAAAATATCTAATTACACTTAAAAAAAATGAAATATAGTTTTTCAATATAAATAAATTAGATAAGAAAACAATTTCAAATTAAAATTCATTATTTTCACTATTTATCCAAAAATAATTTCTTTTTCAGAAAAAACCCAAAAATATACCCTTATATAATTCTGAATCTATAATTTTGAAAATTAATTTAATTATTTTAAATAAATTTTTAAAATTTTTCCAAAATTAATTTCAATATTTTCCATAGAATGACATAAAAATAATTTCATTTGAGAATATATTATTTTCAAACATATAAATTATTTTCAAAAAAAATATTTGTTTTATTATAAAAAATATTATATATAATATTTTAAAATTATTTAATATTATTCATTTTAATAATTATAATGACTAATTTATAACAATTTCATTTAAATAATTAAAATCATAAAATGTTGTTTCATAGAAGCTGAGTGTTGCATGTAACAAAAGCCTAGTCAATGTTTCATATAA
This sequence comes from Viscum album, assembly GCA_963277665.1. Lineage (NCBI taxonomy): Eukaryota > Viridiplantae > Streptophyta > Magnoliopsida > Santalales > Viscaceae > Viscum > Viscum album. The sequence goes on from OY728151.1 coordinate 1,835,625,096, forward strand.
CAGAATCTTATCTCTGTGTAGCATATAATGAATGAATAAGTTGAGGTATCATACATAGAAATAATATCATAGTTCATTAATTTTAAACAACCAATATTCAGTGTCGCGTGGAATGAAAAATATCACTAATTAAAATTAATTCTGAAAACTATTTCCCAAAATCTCATAGTGTAACATTATACCCCCCTTAAAAAGAATTTCACCTTCAAAATTCATACGGGTTATCAATGTTTTAAAACATGAATTTTACTTTCATATAAACCCACATCATAAAAAAATCCAAAATTTCATTAAAATTGGGAAATTTGGAAACATAACGGTTACCCAAAGTAACTCATAACATGGTTTCCACATAAGAGGACATATGTTTCATGTGGAAAAATTTTCATGGAATTATAATATAACTATAATGATTTGATGGAAAATGATAGAGAATATGGTTAAGAAAATGTTAATTATCACAAATCCATAACCCATGGAGGGTTAAAAAAAGTTATCGATATCATTAAAAAAATGAGACTAGGGAAACATTTTATTTCACGAACCATTTCATAATGATGAAGAATTTTCACTTACTAATTCTTTTTCAAATGAAAAATATCAACCTTTTTTTGTGTCTTGAATTGTCTCCAATTATTCTATTTCTCCAAAAAATGATAGTGAATTTGTTTTCCCTACACTCAAGGATTATAAGATCCATAAGTAAAATGATTAAGTTTTCGATATTTCTTCAGTTATCATAATAAGAAAATAGATAAAACAGTTATCCAATATTCATAAATCTTTGTACGGATAGATAATAAATTAATCTTAAAAACAATATCATATTTTTAACATAAACTATTCCATAAATGGTTATCCCTATAACCCATGTGAAATACAATACACCCTTTATTCCTTAAATAAGCTATTATATTATATCAAACACATTTTTATTTAAATCATTGGTCTATAATTGTACCAATTTAATATAAAATGTGATATTAATATTTTATAATCCATACAGACTGAGAAAATCCTATAGAACATCACTGAAAAATAATAATTTCATAGCAATTTTCATATAAAATAAAACCTATAATTACCAAAATAAGGATAGGAGGATAAGTGTTCCCTAATTATCAAGATTCTATTCATCCACTATTATTTCATAATTTATCCCTTTTCCCTTCTTCTTCATAGATTTTTTTAGATCATCATCAATATTATCACTTGGATTTGGAATTGATTTTCATAAAGCCCAAAATCCTTGATCATGAAGCACTTAAGCTCATGTGGTGCATTAGTTGAAATAATATTCTCCTCAATTTCATTACCCATCTTATTAATCATATTTTGACATTTACAGACATTATAACCTACCATTAATCATTTAAATCACCTCCCAATTCCATTCAACAAACACCCTTGAAGCTCTTTCCCACATTCATGGCACACATATTCTTGGAATTTCATTCCACCATTTTAATTTTCTTGAGACTATATCTTCCTTTTATTATCAAAACTCGAAAAATGATGGGAATATATAATTTAATTTTCTATATTTAGTGAACATAAAATAAATTATTCATAAATACTAATGTCTATTATATTTAATTCAGTTGGAAGAGTTTGTTTTAGGCCATAAAAGAATTGATCGATTTTTCTTTTAGGATTGATGATAAAACAAGAAGAGTACCTTTGATTTCTTGTCAAATTAGTTTAATTGGTACCAATAGATTTATCATCCTTTTTCATTATCAAAATGTGTTTTTTCATATATCTATTTTTAAAATAAGTGGGATGAAATTCTTGAAAAATATCCCTTTAAACTCTTCCCATTCTATAGATTCAATTTCAATTTATTTCCTCATGTTTTTAATAAGATTCAACGACTAATCTGTTTCACCTTCCTAATGATAAGAACCCATTATTAATTTTTTAAGATATAAGCACTGACAAATAAAACATAATTTTATATGGTTCTATTCCATTGTTTATCAATAAGTGGATCATTGGAACCACTAAAATAATGTGGACGCTTTCTCATGAAGAACTCAATAGAATGTTGTTTCCTTATTTGGTAACTTTGACATTGCACATGATTCATATCATGAGAATGTTTTTGGTGAATATCAATAATAAATTTAATTCCATCTCCCATATCATTTGGTTGGTCAGGAGGATAATCATCACATTTTCCATCGTTTCATGTATTAGTACTGTTCCTTCAGGTACCATTAATTCACTAAAAATAACAAGAATAGATTGAGAAACACTTATTATAGTGAAAAACATCATAATCATGGAAAATAACTTATATTATGTATAAATTACACAATCATCATTAATTTATGAAACATTTGGGTTATAATTAGTGGAATCCCTAGAAATATCCTTAAATATTTCCATAAGGATCTCAAAAAGGTTTTCTCATCCAAGTTTTCAAAGGATTACTAAAACATTATTTTGACACTAACTATAGGGACCGAGGATTAGCTTACATGGATATTAAATATTTATTGACGAATATTGAGAACATTAAAAATGAAAATTCCAGAGAAACATAATGGTTAAGTTTCATTGGAAACTTGGAAATATAATATTCTATCCAGGTTAAAGCTCTTCAACATCTACCTTAATGATCTTCCCCTTTTGAAATCCTACTTAAATCCTTTCTTCATAACATGGTGACAAGAAACATAATAAAGGGGTTATTTTAGATTCTCATTAAGTGAAAATAATGTATAAATATAAGAATAACATGCGAATAAGGGTATGAGAAGATGATCATATCATTATAAGACCATAACATCCATATCAAATATCATAAATATGAATCGTGGAATAAATATTACTGTTCCTAATACATGAATCATATTAGAATAAAGAGAATAATATATGAAATCATAATATGGGAGAAATATATAGAATTTGTGGAAAAATTAGAAACATATAAAAAAATTCCTTATGATAAGTCTCATTTCCAAAACATATATGAGAACTTGATCAAGACTACACCTACTAGGTAGGACACACCACCATCCCGAGTCACATCCCTTTATCTATAGTGGATCATGTTGTACCTTCTTCCCATTGTGGATCAACCATGTTTTCTTATTCCCGAAATTTTGTTATGATTTAAAAATCATTACCCAATATATTGGAGGGATATATAGGTCCCACCCATCATGGAAGCTATAACGGTCTCACATGACTCTATCTGGGACACCCCATCGTATAATGTGTAATTGATTGCTTGAAGATATATAGGCCACCCCATAGTTTAATATTAAATGGGATTTAATTTTTTATCTATTCCACTCCATTATATAATCTTTAATAGGCCTACCTGACTCAATTTAGAACACCCATTCATTTATTCTATAATGGGATTACCCAATGCTATCTGGGGCACCCTATAGTATAAGCTGTTATGGGATTACTCGATTATATCTAGGACACTAGATCATATATGAAATTTCCATTTACCAAAACATGAATAAAGAAAAATTATTTGGCATATCATCAGAAAGAAAAATTCAAACAATTATTATATTATAACTTGATTAAACCATGGAAAAGAAATGGGTTTCATGTTGAAAACCTTGAAATGGGATTAGCCTAGGGAAAATAAATGGGTTTCATAAACATTAAACCATAATAATATAAAGCCTTCATAAAAATAATATGAATTGTATACTTGGATCATTTACACTGTAAAGCATAAACTACATCAACATAAGTTATCTTAATGGAGAAGGATTTTTAAAGATAACTTTGACAATAAAATTTCATTGAAACCAACTTTTTAAAACATATAATGTTTTCAAAACCCTTTTCTTTGAAAACCACTTTGAAGGAATATAATGGAATAAAAAAATTTATATAAAACATTTCTTGGGGAAAATATCCTTTTTTTTATGAAAAATTATATTTAAAATACATAAAAAAATTAAATCCTTTTTCCATTAAAAATAACCTTGAAAAATTCTAAAGAATGCTTGATTTTTTTTAAAATCCTATTCCATGGAAACTTATAAAATAATCATTAAATAAATTAATTAAATTTTCAAAAAGAAATTTTTGATAACATTTTCTTAAAATATGGTTTTGATAAAATAAATATTTCTGACTAAAGAGAGATTTAATGTCATATTTTCTTAAAAACACTTTCTTAATTATCTTAAGAATAAATGATTGAATAAATGGTATAGAAACGTGAATTTATCCTAAATAACCATATCATCATAAAAATCATGATCATGTTAAAGATATGGATCATAAATTTTCATTAATTTTAGTATAATCATAAAGATTCAAGATAAATTAATAGATTTTAGTAATAAAATATTTCCATGTTGGTAACATTGACTCACAATACACATGATAGAATGAAATTAAAACAAGATCAAAATATATATAAATATGGATATTAATGATATAACACGAAAAAGGGAATTATATAGACCCTATATAAAATAATATGTTCCTAAGATGGAATATATCTCAAAGAAGGAAAATTCAGTCAAAAATTACTTTACTGAGTTGGTATATTTTGAACTATAAATACCATGAAATAAAGGAAATTAAAAAGATAATTAAATAACCATAAATAAAATTATAGTATTCATAGAATAAATTCACAATAATTCTATACACCACACAAATCAATGAGGTTTGAATAAGAATAATTTTCACTAAAATAAACTTGAGATGAGAAAACCCTAACCATAAGTATTAAAATTCGTCATATAAGTTCAAAAATACTGAATATTAAAGATAATTTTATTATAAATGTCCCAAAGGGACCTAATATTATATATAATATCATATATTATTTTTTCATTACATTATATTACATGTTTGTTAACAATTCCATGTTAACGTTATGTTTTTGGTAATATCAGCTTTTTTTGTATATGTTTTGACTCGTTATTGATGATCCAATTTCATAGATAATTATTTTATTATTTTTAGAATATAAATAATGATATAAATATCATATATATTCATTATATAAATATTTATAATAATCTATCAGTGATTGAAATATGAAATAGAACACACCGTTCATTGAGATGGTGGGCCATAACTATGCATCAAGGTACTTTCTACTTCTTGTCATGTTGAACGAAAAAATTTAAATGAAATTTATGTATATATAGTATCATTAATGTAATATTATTTTTTCACACATATCATATACATTCACAAAACCCATAATTAGTACATTTCATGTACCATATGAATAAATCACATCGCATTGAGGAGGCGGTAGTCCACACGTCCACAAATGATGTTATCACATTTAAATACATTTGAAATAATGAAGGTATATTTTATTATATAAATACAGAATCATAATTAAATCATAAATATAATATATATAATATAAAAAAATTATGTCCATCAAAATTCGAAACCATGAGAGGTGGTAAATTAAACATGAACAACATCATTTCGCGAGGTGGTGGTCACCCGTGGATAGGAATGTATGTCAGTTACCCATTTGTTGGAATTATTTATAAGTGTAGGTACATCCCATAGAAAAATAAAATATCTGAATATATATTTTATTAATGTTATTTTATATGCATGGAATAATAATTATTATGGTGGTGAATAATGTAGATAAAACAAAAGATCTTCTGGAAGGGCATGATCACTTCTTTGTGTAACTCCTTTTGGATTGCACCAAAGGGATTCCTTGGTGGTATTTATGCCAAAATATTAGATTTTATTATTAAGGTATTGATTTTGGGATATTATTTGGGTATGTTTTGTAAGATCCAATGTTTCTTGGGATGTGTGAGGAAGGGGAAGAATGAATTCTTTTTTATATAGGATAAAGAGTGAAATTCTTGTAAATTCCAAAGGTAAACAATATAAGGAGGTCTACATTGCATAATGATATTGAAAATATAAAAAATAATTCATTTAATTAGATATATGCATGTTAAATACCACCACCACACAAAATTTGTGAATTTTTATAATTTTGTTCCTTACCTTCTTTTTTCCCCAATTTTATCATTTTGGTTTTTAATAAGGTAACCAGTTTTCGAACCAATGTACATTATCCATTATGAGTAATTATTGTGAGATTTTTATAAAATTTATTCTTAATGAATTTTAAAAATTACATCAAATATGAAAAAAATAAATCCCATATGTGTTGGAAATTAATTATAAAACAGGTGCATGTAATTAGCAAAAACACTACTTTAACCAAAATTGTGCTAACAATGTGTTTACTATTTGATGTTCAATAGGTTAATTATAAAAGATTAATTTTTACATGAATAGAATAAATATTATATTTATTAAGATTAAATAATAATTTTACAGAATAAAAACTTTTTAGTAAATTTTAAACTATCTAATAAAATATCATTTATTTTATAAATACATTAATGCTAATTTTCACAATAATTAATTAATTTTATATTGTAAATATAAATTAAAATATGAAATTTTAATATAATAAGTTCAAACCTATATGAAATTATATATTAATTGAGAAAAATTAAATACAATAATTCAATCAATTAACATCACTTTTAATATTTTTAGTATCATTTATTTTAGTTAATCATTAACTAAATAATGACCACATTTGGAACTCCTAAAAAATTTAATATAAATTATTCATAATTTAAAATTAAATATAAATTAATATGAACTTCAACAAAAAATTTTCCATTAAAAATAATGTATAAATCCAAACTATTGTTTTGTCCATATCTCAAGGTCCTATATGTGTTAAAGGTATTGAAACTTCCATTTTTGTCTTTTTCCTTAGTTAACTTATTATATAGTTTAACTCCATGGAATATTATACCAATAAATAATTTAATTCTTAAAAGGATTTATTTTCATAATATTTCCATAGTAATTCTTTTTTGACAGGTTTCTAGGTCATTTTCCCCTTATGATTGAAGTTTAACCACGAAGTAAACTAATTTTTTCCTTAATCGCTACAATTATTTTTTAATTAACTTCAATAATCCGTTTAATAAAACAATGATTGACTTGACTAAAAGTTATAAAGAGTTATAAATATGTAATCCATTTTTACAAATTATAGATATATGATTTTTATAAATTAATTTAAAATTAATATCGTAGGCGTGTCGTGAAAGCAAGAATTTTTGAGAAAAAATGTTGAAAAGTTTGAAAGGTTTTTAAATAAAATTTCAATGTGAAGTTACATCAAATGATGTACATTAGATTAATTTATGTTAAATTTAATAATTAATTATGTATAACCAAATTAATATATAATTTAAAATATAAATAATTATGAGGAAAAATCAATTTTAAATAAAGTTCAATATTTTTCAGTATTCAATCAAAAATGAAGTTTATTAGAAAAAACCCAAAAATTAATGATAAAATAATTTTAAAATTTAAAATTCTAAAACAAATTATTCTATGAAATTAAATTTCTAGAAGAGTCTAAAAATAAATTTATTATTTATCATAGAAGGATATAAAAAGTAGTTTATTTGAGAAAATAATATTTTCAAAACAAATAAAGACATTATAAAAAATTATATTTTTTATTATAAAAACCTTTATAAATAAAATTTTAAATAAAGATATTATTATTCACGTTACTAATTTTAACATCTATGTTATAAATTTCTCATTTAAATAATTATAATAATAAAATGTTGTTTTATAGAAACTTAGGGTTGCAAGTAATGAATGAAAAGTTGGTGTTGCATGTAGAAAAATCTTATCATAACACATCGTATGACAAAAGATTAACATGATGTAGCATAAAAAAATAATAAATTGTTTCATTCATATAACACAATTTATATTCAAGGTTTCAATAAATGAAAACTATCTAAATGTTTAAATTAATTCAAAAATCATTTTCAGAAAATCTCAAGGTGTTAAATTTCTCTTCCCCAAGATAAGAAGAATAGTATCATGTATGATCTTTCAAAATGGGTTCTATTAATAAATTAATAAGTGGGACGTGATTTATATGTATTTTGAATCAGTTGTTTTTTTGTTTCCATGTTTCCAAAAGACAATAAAACTATACGGTTATGTTGTGGTAATGTTTTGTTATGTAATTAACATTCTTCTATTAAGACATAATATCTATTTATGAAAAGTATATGATTTTATAAATAAACTGTTATTCTTTATCACACAATTCATTTCATATAAAGGTTCTTACAAATCCTTCTATAATGTATATTCTTTTCTTAATGCTTAATTTCCATTTTTACCATTATGGTAGACCAATTCTCATGCTGTATTTCAAGATGATGTAGTTTTCTAGTGAATATACTATTATAAAATATGTATATAAATTTATTAATCCTTGTTATACTAGTAAATATTTATTCATAAGGTGTAAATATTTATGAAATTTATGTCTTTACTTGTGTCTATTTTCTGCAATAATGAGTATTTTACTACATATGGTCATACATTAGATGTTTTTTTCCAATAAAATTAAATTAATCATTATTGTATTTTTATTATGAAATGTATTACACATCTTTTCAAAAGGAATATACTAAAATAATACTACATTTATAAATATTATGATAAAATAAAAACATTTAAATAAACTGTAATAAAAATTGACAATCTAAAACATAATTTATTATTTATATTTAACCATACAAAAAATGTGACATGAAAATATATCTAATATTATATTATTGAAAACATGAAACATTATTTGTTTAACTATTAAATTAAAATGACTTAATATATAACATATTTTTGGTAACTAATAAGTAGAAAAAGGGTTGTTTTTATAAAATTAAATGATATATTTAAAAGTATTATATATCAAATAATAAATATGTATATATATAATTGATGGAATACAAAAGTAGGGAATAATGAAGGATTACAATACGTGATGTGTTTTTGTCACCATAGGGTCATAGGTTTGAGCCCGATTGACATGCCACACACGACAGGTTGTTTCTAAACTTATGAAAATCACTTTTTCTAAAACCATTTTAATAAATTAATTTCTATTTTACTTAAAAAAACAAGTTGAATAACATAAATGTTAAATATATTTATAAATAATTGGTTATTTAAAATAAATTATTTAATTATTTAATTTATATTTATATTTATGGATGAAAATTTATAAATCAATTCATTAGAAATTTTAGGATTTTACATTCTACCCCCATTAAAGAAATTTAATCTTCCAAATAAATAATATTTTTAATATGTGATAAAAATTAAAATATCACGTTTCAAGAATAATTCTTGATGGTTTTCATGCCTTCAATGAGGTCTTTAATTTTTCCTATTAGTAGTTACAATAGTGATTGAGGGATCATGCATCACATTGGTACCTTTTGATATTTTCAAAATTATGTGATTATATTATCCTAATATAACTCATTAATCATGGGTTACACTAAATAAATCATTGATAAATCATTGAAAAATTATCTCTAATGTATTATTTTAATCCATCTTCGTGAACTTGTTTTTTATACAACAGTTTTCTAATTCATCTTCAAATATTTCAAAATATATTATTCCTAAATCGTTTTTTATATTTCCCCAAAGAAATAAATTTATAGATAGATACATTTAGGCTCGTCATTGGTCTCTCTCACTAGAATCATCTAGAAATTCATTATTTATATCATGTTTTTGATATAATGAAACGATTATGAAAATATCATGATTGTGCTTTACATTCTTAGAATGATAAGAATATTGTGAGTGATAGATTATCCAATAAAAATACATGATATTTAAAATAATCAAGGGATATTATAGGTATTAGATTACTCATATATTTTTTTCCATCTAACATGCATACTATTAAATGTTTTGAATTCATCTCAGCATGAATTTAGGATAATATTTTCATGTATTTATTTTAGAAGATAAATAAAATTTATTCATGATCTTCCTCCTCTAATCATGGAAAAATAACATTAATCTTTTTCAAAAAAAAATTAAATACATGAAATGAATTACTCAAGACTTAATTATAATTAAACCAAATACATTTTATTTACAGACTTTATAAAACAAAAATATAGCTAATCACGATGGAATAGAAATATCATAAGATAATATATATATATATATATATTGAAATAAACTATCTTATGAATTCCTATGGTGCTCAAATTTTAGGATTTTCTAATCTCATGTCAACCCATATCACTCTTTGACAAATCTATTATACCTTATTTTTTGTTTTCTCGTACTAATAACCCATATCATTAAATGAATATCAAAAAATTATCAGTATGTTTCCCAAAAATCCTTAAAATACATGCTCATAAATTTATAGAGTATCCTTTATATATATAATATATATCATTTAATGTATTCCATAAATTAATGATATTTTTTAATCTAAATTATTTATGATTATAAAATCTTATGCGATTTTTTCCCATAATAATGGTTTGCAATTAGGATGTGAATTTACCATGGCATATGTGTTGGGATTGTTAAACCAGGTTTCCAGCATGACCCGTTATCATACACCAGTTCCCAATTGAGTATAGCTTAATACAGTTTTTTGGGGTTTTCACCACTAGTTACATATTTTATAGAGCTTCATATAATTATAGTATCCAAATAATGATGTATTTTTTGGAAACCACCTTTTCTATACTTTACCAAAATTTTAGGGTTGTTTTCCCATGTTAAATATTATACCCATGTCATTTACTAATGTTTTTAATTCATAATCCAAAAAATAATTGGGCTTTATATTGATACCAACTATGAAAACTGTTCTCTTTATTTAAAATATATCCATTATTAATTACATAATTTTCAAATAATAAATTTAATAAGATATATAGGCCTATGTACTTTTAGATATTAGGTATATGACATAACATAATAAAAAATGAATATAGGGACATTATTGATAACTTCCTTAACATTCTCTTAAATTTTAACCCATATTTTAAAAATGCACATAATAACCTGGGGATATACATAAGGAAGGGGTGATATATAAAGACTAGTATGTGAATGAAAATATTAAAATTATGTAAGTATAACATGTTAGTCAATAGTAATAACACTGTGATATAAAATTATATGAGAATAGTAATTTTGAACAATGAGGCCTAATATAACCTGATAAAATAAAGTCAACATGGTAATGTTGCAATAATATTATTCATGGAATTGTAATAATTTGTGATGGTTATACCCAAAAAAATCATATCATAGTGTTATTAGGATATCATCTCATGCACCATACATGGAATCTCATGAGATTAAAACATTAAAAAATGGATTGGAGCGTTATTTGGGCACACCCATCATAATCATATCATGTTCATGAGTAAGTGTACCACAAAGATAATATAACATAAGAATTTATTTTATAAAATTTAAAAAAATTATTAGGGAGGGTGGTCAAATAAATGGATTTCCCAAATCCAACAATTATAAGTAAATATGGGTGAATAACCTTATGTGTAAATGGGTACTGTTATTCACATAAAAATTTTTTGGCATAGAAATTGGTAGGATGACTTTTGTAGCAAAATAGGGTTGCATAAATGTTTATGGGAGGGATTAATGAGAGTTAAAGGGGTATCCCAACAAATAAAAATAAAAATGGTAGTAATATTTTTTTGATAACATAATCCAATATGAAAAAATGTTAATCAAATGGAATAAAAAAATGATGTTACTCAATAATGAGGTGGTGAAAAAGATCTCTTACTAAATTTTGGCTTATTAATGGATTAGGTAAAGGTTTTAATGATAGGGGATAAATTATATTTCATTATAAAATTATAAAATTTAAATTAAATATACCTAATATAGGTATGGAAACATAACCAATTTAGATCTAAACAGATAAATACACTGAATGTTCTTTTATGGTAAAGAAGATAGAGAGGTCCCTTACCTTTAGAGGATGATTCTTAAAGCTATAGAGGGTCTCTTTAAAACATTTTAAAATCCATTGAAAGACACTTAAGTGGTGAATTGATATATAAATAATTATAAACATATTTTTTTTGAATATATGTGTGGGGTGGGGGTATTTATACTTGACGAGGGTTGGTTTTAAGTGATTCAGTAATGATTATTATGTTTTTAAGTATAACCACTTTTGTGTAACATTACAAAAAATTATTTTTGTCGAAAAGTAATGATTTAATTTTTTTTTGGGACTTATAAATAAAAAAATTCAATCCATTTGACTTTATTGTATTTATAAAAATGGTAAAAATCAATTGAAATGTAATATCTGTATAACTCGTAAAAACAATTTTTTTTAGAAAAGGTAAATTCATGGTTCAAAAATGAATGGAATGTTATTCTATGTATAACAAATTATTTATTATTTAATTTATTAAGAAAAATTTTATCATGAATAAGGATTAATAAATTTTAAAAAATTATCATAGAATTATTATTTCATTAGAGTTATGATATTTTATAAAAAAATTATTTTAACTTTTTACACTTAAAAAACAAAATTTTTAGAAAATTATCATAATTCCACCGTACGATAATTTTAATATGATGAAACCAAAAATTAAATTTATTTTCACAAAATATTACTCTAAATATCCTAATCTTTGATTTGAAATAAAAATACTTATTTATATAGTATTAATAGTTTTTATGACATATCGATCTTCTTGACCACTATAAAAAATACCTATGAATAAAGTAATTTATATTATCATATAAAAGTGTCCTATATGTTAATTTTCTTAAAAAATATTTATTATAAAATAAAAATTATTCATAAAATTTAATCGAAATTACAAATTTATATCCATTTCAAAAACAAATTTAAAAAAATCCCAACATTCACTTTATTGCACCAATAACAATAATAATGAAACATATTCTTATTGATTAATGGTCATAATGAACATTTGTAATATTGTAAAATGATCCACATGCCAAATGGTTATATATTCCCCTAAATAAAAATCATTCTTATATTAAAAAACACTACTTTTCTTACAACGATTCATAAAAATCCTTTGATATTATCTATTTTTTCTTACTCTCCTTTTCATTTTTACCATCCTTATGGTAGGATTGATTCTCTTTGTGGTTATTATGATTATGGTTTTTTTCCATGTTAATGTACTATTCATCAATGTGTATACCTGTTTATATTTACTAGTTGTACTAGTACATATTTATTCCTAACGTTTATTGTTCTTAGGAATTTTGAAACTAATTTATGGTCTCTAATTGTTGTAATAGTTGGTATTTTTATATATATGATCCTACAATAAATTTATTTTACTCAATGAATGAAATTAATAATTATTGAATTCATAATATGAATATTTTTACGAAACCATTTAAAAGAAATAGTTTTATGTAATAAAACATATAAAAAGATTAAGATAAAATTAAAAAAAATAAAATGAACTATAATGAAAATTTAATATATATCAACACTTATTATTTATATTTAAACATATATAAATTTTAATGTAACAATACATCCAATTTTATCATAATGAAAACATGTATCATGATTTTATTAACCATTAAATTAAAACTACATAATTGGTTATGTGATTTGGGAATAAGAATATTTGAAAAAGGAATATTATTAACAAATGAAACTATATATTTAAAATAATCATATATATAAAATAAATTATATGTATATATACATATATTATGGATTATGGAAGTTCATAATCACTACTGATGAGAGAAGGAGATGTGTTCTTATCACCCTTTGGTCACATGTTCGAGCCCCATGGCCATTGCAAACGCGACAGGTTTTTTATCACCTTATGAGCTACTTTTTTCTAAAAAAAATAATATTAAATTTTCATTATTCCTTGAAAAATATGTAATTAACTAGAATAGGTGATTAATATTCATATAAATATTTGGTTAATTGATATAAAGAAATTTATTTATCATTTATATTTTATATTTATGAATGAGAATTCCAAAAAAAAAATCATTGGAAATGTTGGGATTTTATTTATGTATAGATGAATTTTTATAGATTATTGAGTAGATAATCCTCATGATAAAATACTTTTATATTTGATATGAATTTGGGAATCAATGTGATTTCAACAAATCACTGGATCAATACAACCACCATATTTAAATTAAATATCTTTATTATTAAATAGTTAATTTTATTTTTAATTTTATATTATAATAAAGTGATAATATATATTTTTTATTATCAATTTATGAATACCATTTTGATTATTTTAGGTAACATGGATCACAAAAACCTAATCTTTGAATGAGTGAATTACACTATACTATATATCTATTGTTGAATACCATTGGGCTATGATTCCATGCATCCACATCTATATTATTCAGTGTATCCTTCCAAATATTGTTGTTTTTCAATTTTGGATCTGTCAACATATCATTATTGTACCCTGATAAATTTAATCATTTTGAAATATTTTCATCATAAGTAAATGGTATATCAACTTATTGTCATACTATGCTTAGTACATAGTGAATTGGTAGAATAATTCTATGTACAATTTCAATTAACACACATATCCCAAAACATGACTTTAGCGATATGATCTTGTAGATTATATATATTCTTAATGAATTCATAATATTATATAACATACACACCATAGGATGACCCTAGAGGGCATGATATTCTTAATATGTTTTATTCAGTCAATTTAATTCATTTTTTTGTATTATCCTTAATGTTTTGTGATTTGTATTCATAGGAGTTTGGTCATTTTAAACCCATATATGACCCTAAGTAGAATGATTTTTTCAATCGTGAGGTATTTTATTGAGATAAATAGTATCTTATAGAACAAATTCATTCCAAATATGTGACTAACTATGACGAGAATACCAAAATATATCATGATTTACTTGTAATCACTGAGGTAGTCATGGATGATGATGTGCCCAATAATTCCACTATAAAGTATACAGATCCCCCAATGGTACCATTAAAGAGATGAGGAAATGAAAAAACAAATTCATATTGATACTTGATATGGGTCCCAACACCAGATAGTGTGGATCATTCTAATCTTTGGACAACCAAACACTAAAATTATTTACTCATTTAACTGATATATCAACATTATCTTAAACATGTAATTTAATAAAAATTATCATAGTTCAGATGGGGTGGGATTTGATTTATATATCACAATATTCACTAAATTAGGGAGAGATTATTTTGGTTGAAATTATTTAATTTTTAATAACATTATAATAATTATCTTATGGTCTTTACCAGAACCAATTCTTATTATCATATAGACCGAAATCAAATGATAGAAATTCCTATACATGTTACATTGAGGACTTATGTAGTCTATATTTGGATCAAGAATCATTATTAAGGTATTTTGATCTAGTAGTTATATCATAATACTTTGATGCACTAGAAGATATGTAATAGTATGTAGTGGAGATAGAACATGTGACACCAAAATATTTTATTATATATTTCTCTTCAATTAAATTTAATATAATTAATATCATGTGATACACAAAGCCCTGATTCTAAATAATATTCCATATAATATATCATTATATACTAAGATTGAAATTCTTTGTATGAATAGGAATAACAAATTCCTAAAAATATTGTAATATCTTTATATAGTGAAATTATGATGATATGAAGTATTAAATATTATAAAGAATGTATATCTTATAAAAATATATTTTTCCAAAAAATGGTTTTGTATTACATTTTGTGAGAAAATAATATATTAAAATTTTCATATTTATTGAAAATTTATTTATAATAAATAATATCAATTTGGAAACATACATTTAAATTTTATATTTTTTTAAATTATTTGGAATTTTCTAAAATGATTTATTTTTTGATTAATAGTGAAAAATATTGATTTTTATTAAAAATATCATTTTATATAAAACATTTAAAAGATTAAATTTTATTTTAAACATGTTTTAGAAGATTAATCAGTTCATTTATATAATTAACAACCCAAATAGGGGTGTTAAAATTATTTTTTACCTTGGGTTTTGGAAAAAATAATTTATACATGAGATTTTTTTGGAATTTTATTTTTCATAAGGTATTGTACAATGAATTACAAATGAAATTGATTTTTTTGTTAATTTAATTTTATAAAATTGATTAAAAATTTAATCGAAATGCATTTCATTTTTAATTAGTCTAGCATCATTTTTTCATAATTAATAGTATGAACAATAAAAATTTGTCATTGTGGTTAAGGTTAACATAGGTTTAGAGAGGGGTTAATCAAAATATATAAGGGTTATAATTTACTAAAAAATTCATAAAACCCATTTTTTCATCTTTGATTTCTATAAAAATATAAAATTAGAATATGTGTAATTTTGGAATAATTTTTACATGATTGTTAATTAATAATAGTTTAAAACATTTAAAAACATAAAATATTCCACTCACATTAATTATAAAAGGAAACATTATACACCCTATTTTCAAACCATTTGTGTCATTTAGTTAAAAAACCTATAAAAATCTCCCTATGACATCCTTATCCACTTTCTAGAGGTGTTGGTATTTAAAAAATGGAATTCCTAGGAACTGTTAAAGTATATCTAAAGGAGATAACTCAATGAAGGGGTAATTTCCATAACATGTCACATAATTTTTTTTGATATTGTTTATCTACTATAAATATATGGTATTTATAAAAAAATTATATAGCCTAAATATAATTAAATTTAATTAAGATAATTAATACAACATTTTCAACACAATTTTATATCAAATGGTAAGTGATATTATTGATCATGCGTATGTGTGGACTATTACCTCCACAGAATGAGACCATTTTATTTCTATCACAATATTTCAAGGATGGATATTATGATGATTATAATTTATATATATTAAATATTTTAAATAATTATTAATATCGAACTATAATATCATTTATTATTTTTTACTTTCAAATCTATTGAAAAAACGATAATGCTTCTCAAACTTATGTGTGCACTACTACCACAACGAAGCGATGCGTTTAGTTTTTAAGTTATAGTTTAAATGTAAGGTTGAAATTATATATTTAGTAAATATATATGATATATGTTTTATAATAATGATTATTTATAAATAATTTATTATTTACATTACTTTCAATCCATCCATTAAAATGATAAAAAAAGGTAACATGTACATATGTCCTATCATCTCCATCAATCATGTAACCATTTTTCAATTTAGATCATTAATAGATTATTATATATTGATATATGTAATTAATATATCTAGTATTTATATCATGATTAAAATTACTTATACTATGGGACCATGAAAAATATACAAGGACCATAACTAACAAAACAAAACATACATGAAAAAAAGATGGAGTTATCACATGGAAAAATGATTAAAAAATCAATTATTAATAAATACGTGATAAAAGAAAATAAGTCAATATATGGTATGATATATATGAGTATGGTTATGTAAAATATTCAAAATAAATATATATTTATTACGTAGTATCTACAAATAAATATGAAATAATTCACACATTAGGTAAGAATTTATTAAACAATATCATTACTATTTGGGATTTTTTATGATTAAGTTTCTACAGGTGGAATTAATGGGTCCATATATCATACACAAAATAAACTTTAATAACCTCTGGTAATTAAATTTCATAAAATTTTGTATTATTATTTTCCTCAATGTATGTAATCATAATATAAAAAATGTTTTAAAGAAGGATGACTTTCTTCTACTTGGTTGGGAATCATTTTATTCAATATTTTTTACAAAATATTTTCAACATTACACTATGATTTATTAATGAAAATTTTACAAATATATTAATTTTAACAAAATGTTTTAAAAATAAATTGTTTTCATTTTTCAAATGAGGAACTTTTTACTATCCACTGAAAATGTGAATGGAGTATTTATTTTAATTAACAAAAAATGAATAGAATAATATACCATCATGAATAAAAAATAAATTAAATATATATTTAAATAATTATAATCATCCTTTAATAGAAAATTTCTTCTATTGTATTTGGGGAAATTTTATATTTTTAAAAGTTTATTTCAATGGTAAATTTGTAACTTCTACCTTAAATGTTCCAGTGATATTATTAAAGTATTTTCTTATATGACAAATATATTTAAGAATAACTTGAATTAATGAGGATATAATAAATTAATAAAATACATCATATTTATATTTATGGTTTATGGTCTTTTTGAATTATAAATGTTTAGAAATTTCATATTTTGTTTCTTCTAATACAAACATTTAATTGTTTTTAAGACATTATAATTGAGTTTTTTTATTAATATCATATATTTATTGGAATTATTATGTTATGTTTGGGGAATGGAATTACATGAACTATTGATGCTTCAATATATATAATGTGACAAAACTAGTTGGGTATCTAGAAATGTCCATACCCATTTATGTATATATCTTATCACAAGGCCTCAACAAAAATTTTAAGATGCCGGACATTATGAATTCCATCATTTTTCAATAAGTTTTTAATTTCCAGGTGATTATTTGAATAGATATGAAATAAATGGATATTAAACATGAAAATATGATTATTAATATGTAATTATTATATAACTATTTATTCCTTCCATTTTATTCAAGACTTATTTATTCTATGTAAGTTTCAAGTATATGAATACCCATACTGAGCATATGAGATCACTCATTTCTTATTTTTCTTATCCGTAATATTCTTGGATATTTATTATTAATGATATTCAAAGGTATTCTAGATTAAATAATTTTGTTATTAAAGAAAATACAGTTTTTTATTTAATGTTTTCAGTTATAATTTCATATTTAAATATGAATCTAGTTCTCCATAACTACTAAACTATTCGATCCTTTGGGAAGAGAGCTCTTATATATAGTACTAATGTAATAAATTAACCACCAGATAAAATATACTATCCTTGGAGTATTTATAGTTGGTATAAAGTAATGTTTAATATAATAATTGGGAATTAAATATTGGATAACATAAATTATGTCAAATAACCCAATAAATATCTACTACACTAATTTTCTATATAATATAACAACCTTCTGATTTGGTAATGTAGTGATTATATGAATTTTCAAGAAATATATCACTATCATGATACTACATATAGAAGTGTTTATGAAATATATATATATATATATATATATATATTGGAGTAATATCCCCAAAAAGTGTTGGTCAATAATATCTAATCTATAGTTCTACTTCATGGTGAGTGTTCCATTACATCAGACTAGGTTTGAAAATCAAGGGTGATATTCAAGGTTTTATAAAAAATTTACTCTAAAAAATCATGATAACTTTTATATTATTATTTTATTTGAGAATATTCCTTATGAATCCATTTTTTTGATTCTAAGATTATCTATGCATAAATTTTCATTTTATTTGAACTTTTTCACAAGTTTCAAAATTATACATTATAATTATATATTTCATAATCTAATAAATTTTATTAAATTGATTATAAAGGGATTCCAGTGGATGGAATGTAACATGTATCAATTCATGTAACCTATAAATGGAGTCCCCTCTAGGGAAATATAACAAAGCTAGAGTTGGATCAAGAAATTAATAATTTATAATTATATTTGGGTATATGGATATGGTTATGACCAATAAACATACTTATATAGAGAATCATTATAAGCTACAAAGTAGTGTAACAATGATAGATCATTTCATGTGTCAAAAACCTCCATCATTTTATAGAACAATAGATTCATTTTTAGATGGGAAACAAGAATGTTAAATAAAAATCATATTTATCAATTTTGGAAGTACTTAATGGGAAGAGGATTTCATGGATGTTCATAATATCATAACATATGAAAATCAACATTGTTCAATAACTCAAAACACTAAGGATGAGGATGTAATATCGAGAAAGGGGTGGAGGTATTTTATGGATCATTTCATGGAAAATTATTTTCTGAATTATCAATGATTTAATATATAGAGAAAATTACTAATTATATCACAAATGGAATTGGAAAATGTTTCTAAATATGAATATAACATTTCAAGGTTACCAAGGTACATTGTATACTATATATGTAATCCACATAGAATGATTTATGATTTCATTGATGCTGATAATATACTCCTTTAATGTGAAATAGTCTACCAAACTTTATCATCCTATAAGGATATAATATCTTGTGTTATCAAGATAATGAAATAATTCTCCAATTATTATAAATTTTGGGGAATTTCATATAATAAGAGGATGATAGATAAAAAATTATATAAGGGGAAGAAGAGAAAGGGTATTTTTAAAAAATGTGAGATTTGTAAAAGGAAACACATTGGTACATTCATACAATGAATAGAAATTTGAATTTAGTGTGGTTAAAAGGGATATCATTATCAATAATTTAATGATAAAGGTGAATTATTCAAAGTAAAATTATTTTATTTTAAATATATGGGCACTATTTCAACCAATTCCAAAATATCACTTGAACATTTCACGAAAGAATACTAGTATATATGGACAATATTTTTCAATTATAATAGATAAAGTGTAATCTCCAAGATTTACAGTGAATGATACATTCATAATGTAATTAAGGATTTAATATTTATTTTTCAATTCTAAATCTCCACACTCACTTATTTCTGAATAAGTTTTATGTTTATCACATCATCAACTCAATGATTAAATTTTGATTTGGTGGTGAAAATTCATAATGGTAGGATAACAGTATCTTTAGACTACACCTCCTCTATGAATGATTTTTATGTGGTTGTTCTACCTAAAAGTTAATTTACTCTTCCTATAGTTGAATTTAATAATTTTTTTTGGGAATTGTCTCTCTTGGTGTAGATATAATTTCAATTATAAAATAATGGATGTTGCATAGGATATTTCAAATCAACCTTCAATATTTTATCAATGTGAGGATGAACATTAACACGCAATGGAAATTAATTCCATTAATTGTTTTTTTGACCTATTATTTGTGGATATTTTTCAAAAATGGTTGGGGTGAAAATCTACATTTAAAATGTCCATATTTTTTTTGGAATATCATAATGTATTTCTAGATAAATTTCATAGTATTCCCTCAAATTTCATTGAATATTTTTCAATAGAAATCATAACTAGTTTTATTAATATTTCAATGAATCTATATATAAATTTACCAATTGAGTTATAGGAATTAATGAGGAAACTCTAGAAGAATTTCAAAAGGGATTATTCCATCCTTGTACTTATCTATGGAGTGCACCTATACATTTTATTATGATGAAATATATATCAATTCCTCCTTTTATTGATTATAAACAACTCAATAAGATGACTCTTTAAAACAATTGACCTCTACCACATATTTATGATCACATTGATCCATTATGAGGATATATATATTTTTTCTTGATTGATCTTTGATATATATATCATTAACTAAGGATAAATATGGGGGATATACCGATGATAGATTTATGTATGTTGTATGATCATTATGAAATTTTAGTAATTCCATTTGGATATACAAATTATTCATTTATATCCATGTATTAAATGAATAAATTCATTAATTATTTCCATGATTAGTTTTTTGTTGTCTTTATATATGATATTATTATATATTCAATGAGAATTGGAGACCATGAATAACTTTTTAGAATTTTTATGATGATCCTAAAAATGGAGAAGATGATTTTTAAATTTAACAAGTGTGAAATTATTATTCATAGAGTTTTAATCTTGAAAAATATAATATCATGTCATGGTACATAATTGGATCCTTAAAAACATATTTTATTTAGTAAATGACTTGAACAACCATTGTAACTGATATCTATAGTTTTCATAGGATGGTTCGACACTACTAATTATTTATGAGTTGTTTCACCTAACTATCTAATCCACCTGACCTATTGACCTCTAAGGGGGTTATGTTTATTAGAATAGTAAATGTGAAGAGATAATCGATGAACTGATGAGAAGGTTTTTTATTGAACCTGTTCTAACACTACCCTCTTTTAGAGTAGCATTTTTAGTCCGTATTGATGTGAAAAGAAGCGACTAGGATCTATCCTCATGCATAATGACATGGTGATAGTTTATAACACTTGTTATTTATAAATTATTAAAAATAATTACTTGAACCTAATTCAGATTTCTAAGAGTCTGCTTTTTCATTCATGATATGGTGCATATATATATATGGTTAAATGTGTGATATATATACTGATAATAAAATCATGATCTATATATTTATATTGAAAGGGATGAATATGTTCTACAGAATATGGTTGGAATAGATCAAAAATTTTGATTCCAAAATACATTACAACCCTATGAAGAAAAAAAATGTGGATTATGATCTATGTGGTAATTACCATTCAAGTATTTTCATAATGAGCACTGAACCATATCCAATATTTATCGATTTTTAGAATATGGTCATTGAAATCATGATAAAATGGAAATGATTTTTTCTTTATCAGATGACCGTTCAGCCATCTATACATGAGAGGATTAAGAAGGAATAGAAGGATTTTTTTAATTATATGCGAATATGAGGAATTTACTTGAGATCAAATATGACTATGATCAAATGATATGGTTCTATAACTTAATATGTGTCTCTTCAATACCAAATTTGAAGGATTTGTAGGAAAAAACTCATATTTCATCATTATCTATTTATTTTGGATGTATAATGATGTATGTAGATTTGAAATATTATTTTGGGTTTGACAATTTGAAAAGGGGATATCTCATAGTATGTATCTCCATGCCAAATATTATTTACATTAAATTTTTCGGGAATGTGAATCACTTACAAAATCTGTATCAATTTCCAGTAGAAACAACTTTATTTTTTATGGTTATGGAAGTGGCCCTATGAATGGGAATTGTATACACATTACCTATTGAAAAATACATGTTATGTTTTCATCTTAATAATTAATGACTCATGTATAAGGGGATATTATAACCATTACTCATACCAAAATGGAAATGGGTAAACATCAACATAGATTGTTTCATATGACTCCCCGAAACATCAAAATATAAAAATGTTTTTTGGTTTGTAGTCATGAAACATGTAAAGTCAGCAAGGTTCATTAATATACAACAATTTATTAATCATGATCAATTTTCTAGAATTTACATTAAGGAAGCGATAAGGTTGATTTGAATACCACATTCCATTGTATCTGATCGATGTCCAAGGTTTATCTTGATATTAGGGAGAGAACTTTAACAAGATCTATGTATAGAGTTAAGTTTCATAACATTTATAATCCCTTAATAGATGGCCATTTCAAGAGGATCATTAAAACCCTATATTAAATTTTGATATGTTTCTCAATGAAATTAAATGTTTGTATGGATCAAAACCATTCTTTTGTGAAATTTTCATACACAAATGCTTTCAAATACATAATCAAATGTATATTAATAAAAAAATATTTAAATTAGTATATAAATTAAACATATTGAAATTAATTGTGAGAAATTAACATATTGGGACTAGATATGGATGATGAAATGATAGAGAAAGTTAGATCCATTCAACTATTTATATGGGAAGCTCTGTGTTGTGAAAAAATTATACTAACATTAATTGGCATGTTTAGTTTATGAAGTTGTGGAGAACATATTCATATGACTTTATAAATCAAATATGATAATGAGATTCTGAAATAAATGAAATTTATGACCTAGGTATACTGTCCTCTTCGATATTCTTGATCGTATTGGGATAGTATCTTAATTCATGGAACATCATTAAAATCACTCTCAATATCATGATGTGATCCATGTATCCCCCATAAAAAACTACATTCCCAACCCTTCACATGTACTAACCTCAGATGTCATGCTAATGGAGAAAGATCTCTGTTATGAGGAAAAACTTCTAGAGATTTTATATCATAGATGTAATATACTATGGAACTAGACAACTAACATGGTCAATGATTTGTGGATAAACCATACATTTCAAGAATATACATTGGAACACAACAGTGTGATGAGGTAAATGATTCTATAGTATTTTGTATCATAGTGATGTTTTTAGGGTTATATTTTCTAAAATGTTGGTATAATATAACACCACATTATTTTATGATATATTTACATTCAAATAAACTTAATTTCTTCAATAACTATTAATACACACAACCATGCATCTAAATATACCATAATATAATATATATTGAAATCCTATATTTTAAATATTTGGTACAGATAGAAATAACAATGATTTAAAAAAATCATTAGTGGCTTAATATAATGAATATATATTCATAGATAAATAATAAATTTTTTAAAGGCATTAAATGATTTAAAAATATTTTTTCCCTCGAAATGGGATTTTATTACTTCTTGAGGAAATAATATAATATATTGTACATATTTTAGAAAATTTATCGGAAAAATATTTTTAATTATTGAAATCATCCTGTCAAAATTATATTAGATTGATTTTTTTTGGAAAATGTACAAAACTATTTATTTTTTGATTAATTGTGAAATATACTGTTTTTTATTAAAAACTATCATTTCATTTATACAATTTAATAGGTTAAATTTTATTTTATTTTTTTTAAATTTAAAAATATTTCATTGATATCATACATAATCTAGTTAGTGTCCTTAGAATTAAATTTATATAGAATTTTCATGATAATACTTGATACTTAAGAAAACATTTTATTAAGAAAATACAATCTTCTCAATTTGTGTCATTAATTTAAAATCAAATCCTAAATAATTTAGGACATGAATTTGATAAAATTAATATATATATTTTATCTACATGTAATAATTTTGTAGTTATTACATTATTAATTATTTTTATAATTAAAATTATGAACATTTTAAAATTTATATTGTGGTTATGGTTAAAATAGGTATTCCAAGTGGTTAATAAAAAATGAAAAGACTTAAAATGTGCTAAAATAATGGATAAACCATTTCTGTTCATATTTCTACCTTAAAACACTAGTGGAAAACTTGTTTTTAACGTCGGTAGTTTAACGTCAGTTTTAAGAGACCGACATTAAAAGGCCCTTTTTGGATTCGGTTTTACAAAACCCGACACCAAATATCCAAATAAAAGTTTTAGATAATTTCCCAAGCACCACTTTGACAGGTCGTGGAGCGAAAACGGACTTACGGATCAAAAGTTATGGCCGTCAGAAGTTATAAATTATATGACTTGATTTTTGGCGTCGGTTTTACAAAAAACCGATGCCAAAGATCACAATAAAAGTTTTATAAAATTTCCCAAGCTTCAATTTGATAGGTATTTGAGCAAAAACCGAGTTATGGATCAAAAGTTATGGGCGTTGGAAGTTGGAGATTATATGACTTGATTTTTGGCGTCAGTTTTTTAATAACCGATGTTAAAAGGGCCTTTTTGGTGTCGGTTTTACCAAACACCGACGCCAAAGATCAAAATAAAAGTTTTAGATAATTTCCCAAGATTCTTTTTGAAATGTCGTGGAGCAAAAATGGACTTACGGATCAAAAGTTATGGGCGTCGGAAGTTGGAGATTATATGACTTGATTTTTGGCGTCGGGTTTTTTCAATAACCGACGTTAAAATACCTTTTTTGCATCAGTTTTACAAACAAACGACGCCAAATATCAAAATAAAAGTTTTATATAATTTTCCAAGATTCAATTTTACAGGTTGTGGAGAAAAAATGGACTTACGGATCAAACGTTATGGTCGTCGGAAGTTGGAGATTATATGACTTCATTTTTTGCGTCGGTATTTTTCAATAACCGATGTTAAAAGACCATTTTTTGCGTCGGTTTCACAAAAAACAGATGCCAACAATCACAATAAAAATTTTAGATAATTTCCCTTGCTTCAATTTGACAGGTCGTGGAGCAAAAACGGACTTACGGATCAAAATTTATGGGCATTGGAAGTTGGAGATTATATGACTTGATTTTTGGCGTTGATGTTTTTAATAACCGACGTTAAAAGGCCCTTTTTGGCGTCGGGTTTACTAAAAAAAGATTCCAAATATAAAAAGTAAAAGTTTTAGATAATTTCCAAAGATTCAATTTGACAGGTCGTAGAGCAAAAACAAACTTACGGATCAAAAGTTATGGGCGTCGGAAGTTGGAGATTATATGACTTAATTTTTGGCGTCGATTTTTTTCAATAACCGATGTTAAAAGACTTTTTTTTGCGTCGGTTTTACAAAAAAAAGATGCCAATGATCACAATAAAAATTTTAGATAATTTCCCAAGATTCAATTTGACAGGTTGCGGGGAAAAAACGGATTTACGGATCAAATGTTATGGGCATCGGAAGTTGGAGATTATATGACTTGATTTTTGGCGTCGGTTTTTTTAATAACCAATGTTAAAAGGGCCTTTTTGGCGTTGGTTTTACTAAAAACTGATGCCAAAGATCAAAATAAAAGGTTTAGATAATTTCCCAAGATTCAATTTGATAGGTCATGGAGCAAAAACAGACTTACGAATCAAATGTTATGGGCATCAGAAGTTGGAGATTATATGACTTGATTTTTGGCGTCGGTTTTTTTCAATAACCGATGTTAAAATACCATTTTTTGCATCTTTTTTACAAAAAACAGACGCCAAAAATCAAAATAAAAGTTTTAGAAAATTTCCTAATCTTTTATTTGACAGGTCATGGATCAAAAATGGACTTACGGATCAAAAGTTATGGATGTTGGAATTTCCAGATTATATGACTTGATTTTTGGCGTCGATTTTTTTCAATAACCGACGTTAAAAGACCCTTTTTGGCCTCAGTTTTACAAAACACCGATGCCAAATATCAAAATAAATGTTTTAGATAATTTCTCAATATTCGATTTTACAGGTCTTGGAGCAAAAACGGACTTGTGTATCAAAAGTTATGGGCATCGGAAGTTAGAGATTATATGACTTTATTTTTGGCTTCGATTTTTTTGAATAACCGATGTCAAAATACCTTTTTTTGTGTCGGTTTTACAAAACACCGATGCCAAAGATCACAATAAAAATTGTAGATAATTTCCCTAGCTTCAATTTGACAGGTCATGGAGCAAAAACGGACTTACGTATCAAATGTTATGGGCCTCGGAAGTTGGAGATTATATGACTTGATTTTTGGCATCGGTGTTTTTAATAACAGACGTTAAAAGGCCCTTTTTGGTGTTGGTTTTACTAAAAAACGACGCCCAATATTAAAATAAAAGTTTTATATAACTTTTCAAGCTTCAATTTGACAAGTCGTGGAGCAAAAACGGACTTATGGATCAAATGTTATGGGTGTTGGAAGTTGGAGATTATATGACTTAATTTTTGGCATCAGTTTTTTCAATAACCAATGTTAAAAGTCTCTTTTTTCAGTCGGTTTTACAAAAAACCGATTCCAATGATCACAATAAAAATTTTAGATAATTTCCCAAGCTTCAATTTTACAGGTTTTGGGGTAAAAATGGACTTACAGATCAAAAGTTATGGGCGTCGGAAGTTGGAGATTATATGACTTGATTTTTGGCGTCGGTTTTTTTAATAACCAACGTTAAAAGGGCCTTTTTGGCGTCGGTTTTACTAAAAACTGATGCCAATGATCAAAATAGAAGTTTTAGATAATTTCCCAAGCTTCAATTTGACAGGTGATGAAGCAAAAACGGACTTATGGATCAAAAGTTATGGGCATCAGAATTTGGATATTATATGACTTGATTTTTGGCGTCGGTTTTTTTCAATAACCGACGTTAAAAGACCCTTTTTTTCATCGGTTTTACAAAAATCTGACGCCAAAGATCAAAATAAAAGTTTTAGATAATTTCCCAATATTTAATTTTACAGGTCGTGGAGCAAAAAATGGACTTATGGATCAAAAGTTATGGATGTTGGAATTTGCAGATTATATGACTTGATTTTTGGCGTCGTTTTATTTCAATAACCGACGTTAAAAGCCCCTTTTTGGCCTCAGTTTTACAAATAACCGATGTTAAAAGTTAATTTTTTTTGCATTTTTTTTTCAAAAACTAATGTTAATACCCCGAAATGAGAATATTTTTAGCATCGGTTATATATTTAACCGACGTTAAAAGTAAAATTTCAAATACGCGGTTTCGATATTTCAATTTTTTCCCAACGCGCGTTCCTATATTCAAAATACCGCTATAATTTTATTGAATCTCCACTGTAGAAATATTCATTTACACTATATAAAACCTCATCCTCTTTCTTTCAACATTTTTGAAATCTTTGATACAATCCATATTTCAAATATTCTTCAATCGACGATTTGTACAAGGTATTTATTTTCATCATTTAATTTCATTATTATTGTTTTCCTTATCACTAAAAATCTTATTATTTTTATAATGATGATAAAGGATTCTTCTAATTGAGATTCAAAAATAAAACTTATGCATAAGATTCATTAGTTTTTGGGAATATTTTTTTACCACTCACTATTTTCATTACCGCGTGAGTTCTCCCTTAAAACGAAGTGAAATAATGATAAACAACATATCGATTCAAATGGCCCAATAAAAGAATTAAAGTTAGTTTCAATCATTAATTATATATTTTTGTTCATTTGGCATATTCATTTTGGTTCTTTTTTTCATGTATTCTTCGAAGAATGTTGTATCGATTGACCCATAATGAGGTACAACTTACGACGACCATAACTTTTGATCCGTAAGTCCATTTTAGCTCCATAACCAGTCAAATCGAAGCTTGGGAAACAATATATATTAAAATATTCATAGTTTCAAGGTTTTGACGTTAGTTTTTTTGAAAACCGACATGGAAATTTTATTTTTTTATAAAACGTATTTTTCGCGTCGGTTTTTATCAAAAACCGACGTTAAAACTCATGTAGAATCCATATTTAGACGTCGGTATTCTAAAAAACCGACACCAATGACCCCTGAGGTCATGAATTTCAGCGTCAGTTTAAAAAAAACCGATGCCAAAGACCACCAGGGCCTGATTTTTGGCATTGGTTTATATAAAAACTGACGCCAAAGATCCCCGAGGCCCTGAAATTTGGCGTCGGTTTTTATATAAAACGACGCCAAAGACCCGCGTGGTGAAGATTTTTGACGTTGGTTTATAAAAACAGATGTTGAAACATATATTTTTTACGTCGCCTTTATTGACATTAGTTAAAAACCGACGTCAAAATGTAAAAAAACCGACATCGAAATACATTTTTCCACTAGTGAAATTTCCCATTTTCCCATGATAGTCAATTAATAATATTTTAAATCACTGAAAAAAATTCTTTCATGTCGCTTCCCTAATTTGTAAAATTTCACTCCCTACCCTCAATTTTTTAATCATTTTCATTCATTTAGCTCAACCAAACCCCATAAAAATATCTCCACAATATCATTAAGAACATAATAAACTTTCCTTTCTTTATAAAATTCAATCCATATTATCCCTATGTAGAGACTCTATTTTCCTTGAAATACTTTCTAATATTTTTATTTCTGGTGTTTTGTTGGACAAAGATGTTACCACATATATTCTTGTTCATTTCCCCCACCTGTTCATTGATTTCTTCAACATCAGACCACTGGGTCATGATTTGACTACTTTTAGGAAGGAACAAGTGTGATTGGAAACCAGAATTTATAGTGTATGTGATAGCAATGACCATATTATAGTTTTGAGGAGAAATTATTATGTATTTTGATTAGTGGTTGTGGATTCACAAATCTAGGATCTGATGTGGAGAAGTAAGAGTCATGGGAGGCATGAGAGAGTTTGAGAGAAGTATTGTAACAACTTTTTCCAGCCACCTGAGTGCCTGAATCAACTACGAGAGAAATTATACTGTGATTCTAAATGGTCAATGGTCATATTTTACAGTGTCGAGGTCATATTTAGAAATATCATGAGGATTCTACAAGATTCTTGAAAAAACCTAAATACATGCCATGTAGTTTAGAAGAACAGACACCATGTAGTAAGCTAGACATAGAGGGTATGGTTATTAGGTGATTTAAATATCACACACCTTATGGGACCCCCACACACTGAGTTACCCAATGTTGGAAGCCAAACATGTACAACATTAGTACACAAACACATGCACGACCAGTCACAAAATGTATACTATAACATGTCAACTATACATGGGGATGGGTTCAATATACAAATAAATGATTAAGAGATTATGGAAAATCCCCAAATGGATTAGACATATTTTTTGGTACCCATAAAAATCATGTGGTACTACATGTCCAGTGATGCATGGGTCTTTGAGCACACGTCCTCGAATAGTAATGGGGTCATATAGATTATAGTCCCCTTACACATAATGAACCTCTTGATATTTTTTTCTTATATATCATTTTCATTTACTTAGATTTTTTAATGAGAGTAGCCTATCCAAGAATTTTTCCATGTATAATGTGATAATGTTCTTCATAGTGTATTTTAATATATAATATGAGATCATCTAAGTTTGAAACTTCTTCAGATGGAACTTGATGATGGAAGTGGCCATGAATGGTCATTAGAGAGAGGAAGGGATTGGAAATCCCCATTTTGTACAACCTTATAGGTCCCCAATACACCTATATCTACTGAGTTGTATCCCATGGAGAACTACCCCATGTTTTATCTATCTAATGAGTGGTACCCCCGAACAAAATGGGGATGAGGTCTAATATACACTTAGTGGTACCCCCTACTGGACTAGGTAATGGGTCCTCTATCTACATAGGGTTACTTTATTAAGTACTAGGGCATAGGTCCTCTATCCATTGAGTGGTACCCTCAAGCAGAATATGTCCCAGGTCCTTTATTTAATGAATGGTACTCCCTGATGGACTATGGTATAGGTCAATTATATCCTTAGTGGTACCCCTAGATATAATATGTTGTGGGTCTCCAATCTAATGAGTGTTTCCAACTAGATGGACTAGGTCATGGGTCCTCTATCTACTGAGTGGTTCCCCCTAAAGGACCAGGGAGCATATCATCAATATAGATATTGTTCCCCTTGAATATGTGATATAGTTGGGAGGTGTGGTTATTCCACTTGATTGCTTATATAGACACAAATATGAGACTTTGGGTATCTATGATGAAGCTTTGGAACTATTATAGGTCCCATTTCCTTTATCGAGAGCTTTGAGATAGATATATTGTTTCCCAATAGTCCACGATTCATATATTATCATATATATCTTCATTTTTTGGTTTCTTTCCCTCATTCAATAGTTTTAGCTGACTATTTATATCATGTATCCTATTTTTACCCCAATAGTTTCTGATACATTCTACTATTTATGTATATGATAACCCTATGATGGTCTTTTCCCGCATGTGTAGTGTCTTTTTCAGATGATAGATGAGTATGTAGGGATTTCGGAGGAACATATCGATACCTGTGTGAATTTGAATGCATATTATGGTCATGAATTAGAGATCTAGAACTAGGATCCCTCAAAAATTATTTTAGGGTTTTCCTATTTTGGGAAATCTATTATGTTTGGGCATGTATTTTTCCCCATTACATTTCAGATTTCATTTTCACTGTCATTTTTTCAAAGAGGTCATTACACACATGACTTATTCTCAAGGGGTTGTTGTATTTTATTATTATTCCTCCACACGTCATCATGGAGATGGAAATGTATGTGTGTGTCCCTAGGTATTTTATGACAAGTCCTCTTATATTTATTATTCCTTTTGGAACTGGCCATTAGCCATGGGCCTAGGGAGGAGGGCTTGGGGTAGTTGTCGATCAGCCTTCAGCCAACCAGGCTAGCCATGAAGGTTCAGATCATGATAAATTGGTATCAAATTTGGTTCAATCTCAGTATATTTATTGGATTTATATCCCATTTTGAGGTTTTATTTTGAACATAGGTCAATAGTGATAATGTGTATTGAGTGTCTCTTTTCGACAAGAAAACTAGGGTTGTTGTGATAGCCAACATATCCATTCAAAAACAATTTTAGTACCTTCTTGTCTACTCAGGATATCATGAAATTGGTTTTATAAAACTTTGGTACATTAATCAAATAGGATTGATTCATTGAATATCCTAATTGAATCAACAAACCATATATATATATTCTCATACAACATTCATTTGTCTTGATTAAATTTTCAAGATACCACTGTGTACAATGTCAAATAGGATACCACTATAGGATCACGATGATGATTCAATGAGTGATGAGGCCTCTGTTATTGGATCAAATCATTCCTATAAGTGGATATGTAGAAGAACCCCTGCCTATTGAGCACCATATTATACCTGTAGATCAGTTTTATGATGAGTGTATTCTTATTTCACTCCACTTGTTCTAGCACCAGAGGCCACTAAGATTCTATGGTGGTCTATATACCTAACTAGAAGGGGATTTTGTTTATTTGATGTCCATATTTTTAGTCTTATGTGGACTAAAATAGATCTGATGGTTGCACTAGTAGCTAAAAATTTTCATGGAGTAGATGGTTGCTGGTGGAGTTCATGTTGATGCACGATGATTTGGAACTCTTATGGTCTGACTTCCATCATCTTATTCAGGAGGAGTACATACCCTTATGCTTATTCTCCATTTTTGATTTATAATATGTTATAGATACAACATGGATGGATGATAGTTAATGAGTATCCCACTAGGTTAACTGACCTTTAGTTAGTACTCCCTCAACATACACTTAGATGGTAAATTCAGAGCGTGGTTGTTTGATAAGTTTCTTCACATATACATCTGTGTTATTTTGGTACCTTTATAAATTCCCATTTATGTTGGGGTGAAAGATATGGAACTGGGGACATATATATTCCTATATAAAGGATACGATATAACTGGAACTGGAAGGGGGTGTTATGGGGTTGAATTGTTTGCAGCAGCTAGGGGGCACCAGTCAGTAGGGTCATGTTTTAGGAGACCTCATCATGACAAGAATTAGGCATGTGGTCAAGGGGGATAAGGGACTACACAAAGGAATATGGTAGCCTATAGATGGATGATTTTTTGAATGTGATGATTGAGGTCACAATGAATGTTATTTCCTAAATTTATGAGAAGATGAGGGTAGAAAAATAGTTGGTTGACCATAATGGTAGGGGTAGTTCCATGATCATCGATATCTTAGGTGATTCCATAGTGGCGCTAATGAGAGGAAGATCTAGCTAAGGATAAAGTGGGCCTCCCATAGGTGAAGCTTCTTCTATAGATAAATGTTATGAGGCACATCAAGCAATATAATGTGGTATCCCGCATCAAGGTTAGAGAGCTTGTAGTCAGGGTCATAAATATTTTCAATTTTTAGATTCTTATGAGATAGTGGCTCACTTGATGACTAGATATATGATCTATATTTATTTAAATCATCTTACAGAACTATTAGAAACATTTTGAATTCATTACTTCATCTCCATACTAATGGTTTGGAAGTTTAATATCCATGTTGATACATTATCCCATCAGCCTTTCCATTAGGTTCCCACATGGAATACTTCTTTGATATTGATTATAAACCGAATTTTCAAGTTACCTATTGGTGGGGATGTTTCTCATGAGACCTCTTTTTCATGATGATGATATCATATGATTTAATGACGTGTCTAGATTTCTTTTTTCAATTTTTGATCCTTGATCGACAATAACAGTAGGAGAGTAACAAAATTTTTCACTAATGGGATTTGATTCTCCTTTTTGGGTTTGATAGATCTACTAGGTGAGATCCTCGGTCTTAAGAGAAAGAAGGTTAAACCCATTACCCATCAGTTGGAATGTTTATTCTTTGTAACTAAAGGATATTCAATGATTTTTATTCCATAATACATAGATTATTATATTGATATATTCCCTAATGATGTTCTAGAACTACCACAGAGGAGGGAGATGGAAGTTTTCATCAACATTCACCCAAATACCTCTCTAATATTTTATGTGGCATAATGTATTTCCCTAATAATCATTGGGGGATGGTGGTGTAGTTGAAATATTATATAGAGAATGGTTTTATCAGACCTAGTTCTCCCACTAGGAAGTTCTTATTTTGTTAATGAAAAATGTATATTGGTTCTAGCCTCTTTATATTTATTATCATCACATGAACTAGGCCATGATAAAAAAGTACCCCTTATGAGGATTGATAAAATATTTTAATAGTTGTGAGGCATGAGATGGTTCTTAATGTTCATTAAGAGGTTGAGCTACCACTAATTGAGGGTTCATGAGGTAGATATTCTAGGGAATGAATTTAGAAATTGATATGTATACTATGTTCTTCTGGTGATGCCTTTTATGTGATAAATATCCCTAATATATTTATGGCTTGATGAAACATGTCATCAAACCATATATGGACTATTTTTTTAGTTTTCTTCATTTATGACATACTCATACACTATACATCATAAGATGAGCATGAGAATCACCAATCGATGGAAATTTATGTGCTTTGGGAGCACCATGTATATAGTAAAATATCAAAGTTGTAGTAATGGATCCCTGAGGCTCACTTTTTGGGGAAATACATTTTTGAGCACGGATTATCTATGGACTCAATGATGATTGATGTAGTCTTTCTTGGGATCCAACCAAGTGAATGTAAGAGATGAAAAGCTTACTTATATTAGAAAGGTACTATATGATGTTCTTGGGATACATATGTAGTAATATGGAACATTTTACCTCCATAAAATGGAAATGGATGTCATTTAATAGGAATCAATAATATCATATATCCTTTGAGGAGTTGAGGATGTTGTAGGCGAGTGCTTCTCTATTGAGACTACTATAGAATGGCATGGGGTACATTATAAATTATAATTCCTATGTAGATAGACTCATTTTCATATTGATGAAATGGAATGAAGTGATTACATATGGGTCATGGAATTTGAGACCTCTTGAGAAAAAATATATGAATCATGACCTTGAGTTGGAAGCAGTAGTATTCAATCTGATGATGTTGAGGAACTATCTTCTATGAATGAATTATGATGTATACTCAGACTATTAGAGTCTTGGATATGTCTTCACATAGAGATATCTGAATCCAATATATATGGACTACTTGGTGTTTATATAAGACTATGAATTCAAGATAGAATATACTTCTGGAAGGAGAATATGGTATCAAATTATCTAAGTAGGATATCTCATTCATGACTAATGTAGGAGTAATCTAAGGAGTTGGCTCTATTACAGTTGACCTTGGTAGAGGAGGAGGGTGAAACATCATTTTAATTCAATGATGGTGAATCAACTGCTTTTCCAAAATATTGGGGAGGCTCATATGGCAGAAAATTAATGTGAGTTATTATGTGACTTGTTATCCTCAGGAGATTCCCCCGACAGATTCTTTGAATGTGGGAATAACAACATCCTTTTTTAGTTATGGGTGGTGGATTTATTAATAATGTGAGGGGAGGGGATGTTGGAGTTTTAAAATTATCCATTGGATATATTTCCCAGTTTATGGAATATTTTCAAGGACATTCATTGAATATTTTTGTGTTCTTGCATTGGGTACAATGTTTCCGAGTTTATCTATCACTGTATTACATGTTAGAAAATGAATAATGTGCACCGGGTTTTGGAATGTCTATGGTAGCCTATTGTGATCCTAGAGTGTAAATGGTATGGAATTTCTATAGTCATTTTTATGGGGATTCCAGGGATATATATTGGTTATAATTCTATATGGGTGATTGTTGACTGAATCATGCCGCCAGCAAACATCCTATCCATTAGTGGATTTTTTAGGAGTTTGGAAATGTTATTCATGTGGGAGATCATTCGACTCCATTGGGTTCCCTTGATTATTATCTCTACACATATTTCATGTTTTATATTATGGTTTTGGAGAGGCCTGTAAGAGAAATTCAGGAAACAGTTTATTATATGTACAACATTTCACCCCTGGATAGAAGGTTATACCAAGGTAACTATAAATGTGTAGGAGAATATTCTTTTGAAATTCGTGTTAGACATTGGCTAAAGATGGAAGAATCACTTCCCATGGTGGATTTATTTAATAATAATTGAAATCAGTATACAATTGGTATGAAAACATTCAGGGCCCTATATGGAATACCCTATATTTCCCTATTATACTGGACTAACATCAGCAAGGAATATCTTGTGGGGACATTGATTGTGCATGTAATGATAGAGAAGGACCATGCGATATTCAATCAGATGATAATATACCACAATAGAAACACATATTATAAATATTAACATTATTGACCTCTGGAATATGAGTGGGGTAACCATAGTTTCTTGAGTGTCTCTTCATAATGAGGATTAATGATATTCAATTGTGGAGGAAAGATTTACAATAGGTTCATCAATTCATTCATGGTCAGGTAGAGGGTTTGTGATGTTTCATACTACCTCAAATTAACCTCATAAGTGGAGTGGGTGCATGATGTCTTCAATGTGTTTCAATATAGGAGGTATATTCATGATCCTACCTAAGTTAATAACTGGGGAGAGTTAGATATGAAAGATTTATATACCTTCATATATTACACAAAGGTGACCGAGTATCAGTAATAGATGATCCGATGTTGATGGAAAATCCCCTTGGTTAGTGTGTTGTGGTAGTAATGGAGCATTCCAGAGAGCTACTTATAGAGGGAAAGCCATGTGCAAGATCTGTAACTGAACCTTCTTTCATAGTTTGTGCTTTTTTCATGATGAAAATAATTAAGTATTGATTATGATAGAGTCCCTTTTTTCTATTTATGTCTTTGAAATATTTTATGAAATATTATTAAAGCCAAGCGCTGAGATGTCACTTTCCCTATGAGCCCAATTTTTTTTTAATAATATTAAATATATTTAATATCAAGAGAACACAGTTTTTTAATTTTAATGAAATATCTCCTAAATGGAGTTATGAATTAGAAATATAAGAATATGGTTGAGTCTAGAGTGTGGGGTTTACCCTAGGTGACACCTAAATTTGGTCGGTGTCAGACGTTCATATAAGGGTGTAATTGGTGAGTATGTTAAGTGAATTAATTGATTAAATTATTTAATTTATTAATTTAATTCCTAAATTAATAATTAACTATATAAATATTTGGTTATAGTAAATTTTTTATGGTTATCTTCATACCCCTATGATCATTGAGAGGAGGATTTACTGTTTTATTCATTTTAGAATCAGATTTGCATGAACAATGGAGACTAGATCAACTCGAATCGGGGTGTAGCGAACACAACGGTTCCTCTACAAAATTTTAAACCTTGTTCTTCATCAAAGATAAATCTTAATAAAGTTTCGGAATTTCATTTTATAGATTTACACCTTTTTTGAATTCATATATCATGGATTCTATTATATACTTTTATTTTTGGAATTTTACAACCTTCATATGAGCACTTAAAATTGTTTATTCAAATTATTCATGATTATTCTTTGATATCAAAACATATAATCCACAATTAAATGATAATTTAATAATAACACATGGAAATAATTTTTAAAAACCTTATTTATTGTTCCTTTCCCCTCATGTTTTCAACATTATACATTGCTGGACCATGATTTCATTATTCGACTATTTTCTAGCATGTCTATGGGATAGTTGACCACCAAATTCACGATGGATGTGAACACATTTACTATATTCGAGTTTCTAGGATTAATCAATAATGATTTATTACATTTATAATGGATTCATGGATATGATATCCAATGTGAATAAGGTAGCAGCACAAGAGGGGTGTGCATGCTTTGAGAAGAGGATTATAGTTTCATTTTTTAGCCACTAGGGGGTTAGAATCTACAAATGGAGGAGTTTTCCACCAATTTTTGATTTTAAATTGGTGTATTTCATGGTGTTTTTCCAATATTGTGAAACCATTTGATTATTTTTATGGATTATATAAAAAACATGACAATGTAGAGTGTAGCCTAAAAGATCATATTTTTTTGTAGTCCCTAGAATGTTGCAAATAGGGTTTCTAAGTGAGTTAGATATAACCCATTATGTGGAACCCAACATGTTATATAATTGATGATGGCATTATAGTATTTAATATCATAGTATATGGAAATGTGTAGGTCTAGGTTCATTCGTTGTTCTGGCACATGACCAGTGTTAACGAGAATGTGTTCGTCTAGCATAGACAAATCCAAGAGAAGAAAGGTAAGAATATGATGGCCTAAAAACACAATAGAGTAACCCTAAATTCCATGTAATTCTAAATGGACAGTGATATGTGTACTAGATAGTACAAAACTATGTAGAGGAGTGGGTCAACTTGTTGTTTGGACCCATTACATGTTGTATACCTCTTAAGAATCTTCTATCTCACACATATGTTTTGTTTTTACATGATTTTTTATTTGAAAGTATCATGTTTTTAGTGTTTTGAAAATATAATGTTATTGTGGAATTCATAGTTGAATTTGAGAAGTGATGAGAGATTTTATGAGTGTAAGAATTCTCTAGGTGGTTCTCAATGATGACAGTGATCGGGCAGGATCATCATAGAAAGGTGGGGATTTGAAATCACTCAATAATAAAAGATCATGGCTTCCCTATACACTACTATCTACTAAGTGGGACCCCACTAATATAATAGGGATTATGTACCTATCTACTGAGTGGTACCACCGGATGTACTAGCTCATGGTTCCTCCATCTACTCAGTGGTACCCCCTAATGCACTAGGTGTGGGTCCATGATCTGCTGAGTGGGTCGACTGTGATGGACTATGACATGTGTCCTCAATCTACTGAGATGTAACACTTGATAGATATTTTATTGGGTGCACTATCAACTATGTGGTACCCCTTGATAGAATATGGAACATATCCTATATATACTGAAGGGTACCCCCTAACACACTAGAGAGAAGGTCCTCTATCAACGGAGTGGTACACTCACAATTTACTATGTTTCATTTACTCTATCTAATTAGTGTTACAAAATAATAGACTAGGGTATGGTTCCTCTATTTTGATGTTTTTACCCTTTACAGTGCGACATAATGGAATTTTTTTGGCTCTCTAGACTATTTATTCAATGAATAGAAACACGAGATGGTAGGCATAAATGATGGACATTTTTAAATTTTGGTAGAATCTACTCTTGAGTCAGAATATGTGATATAGAGATACAATTTATCTCTCATCTATATTAATTATATGAGAATATATCTCATTTTTTGGGTTTTGTTTCCCCCTTACTTTGGGTTGATCTGACTTTTTCAATCATATCTACTATTTATTTACCTCTAATTTTTAGGTTACCAAACTGGGTATATATGAAATCACCCATGTATTGGGTTTTCCAAAAAATATCATATATTATTCAGATGATGAATATGTCATTTTTTATTCTAGAGGAGAATATGTTTACCCTAGTTCATTTTACCATGTATAATGGTCATTTCTTTGATATATGTAGTGAGGCTCTGTAATAATTAATTTTAGGATTATTTTTAGATTGAAACATCTATTTTTGTAGGAAATGTATTTTTTCCTAAATAATTTTTGATTATATTAAAAAACTCACATTTTCTCCAGTGGTTATTACATGAATGGTTTATTCTCATGATGTTGTTGTCTTTTATTATTAATCCTCTTCACTTCTATATGGGTATGGTTGGAAGCATGTGTAAGGGTACTATATGCAATGGACTCCCATTTCAGTTATTGTATTTTTTTTATAGTGAAAATCCCCTGAAATATAGTTGCAAGATTGGGGTATTTTTTTCTCATCCTTCCACTATCCGGGTTGGTCTAAGAGGGTTTAGTCATGACACCTTAAGATGAGATCTATAATATTTATTTCAATGAAGAGTTAATAAACTTAATCGATTACCTTTTTTTACATAAGCTTTTATCTCAAATAAATATATGGAATTTACCATAAAATAAAAAATACATTATCATCAATATAATGAATTTTTTTATTGATAATAAACCACCATTATCCACCATCTTTTTTGTGAAATAGGATGTGAGAGAATTGCTCGAGAATACTTATGGACCACCACCACCACAAAATGATAAAATTAATTTTACATTGTCCTCATTGATGGATGGTTATTATGATAGGTTTAATTATTATATATGGTATTTATGACATAATTATTCTTATAGAATTATAATTTCATAAAAACCATATTACCATGCCATCCATGGAAAAATGATAACATCGCTTGTGTGTATGTTGGGATTACCACCTCCACAAAGCGATGATATATTTTTTAATTTACTCTCTAAATGGGTGATAATAATGAGAAATTTTATTGATACATACGATATATATGATGTAATATTTCATTAGTAAAATTTAATTATTATTCAACTTTCTTCAGTTCCATATATCAAATATTTAAAATAGTTTTTTCGTGTATGTATGACCTATCATTTAAATGAATTATGTAATTAATTTTTATATATATATATTTTATGTATTATTATTATACATATATTGAATATATATGATATTAATATCAATATTGAAATTTTTCAGAGTATGGAACCTTGATAAATGTACAATGACAAAAAATTCCAAATAAAAATATACATGAAAAATAAAGCAGCTATCACCCAGAATAGTGATTTTGATAAATAATTTTTAGTAAATGGGTGATAAAATGATATAAGGAAATCATATATTATATGATATATATGATTATTGATATTTAATATATGTATAAAAAATCTCTATTTATTATACTCGAGTTTCAAAACCATATGAAGGATATCAAACATGAGGTACCAGTTTATTTTACAATATCATCATTATGGGGGATAATTTATATTTGAGTATCCACTAGTGGAATTATTTGATATTTGTATATATTAAACCCAATAAATATTATTCAATTATTATTTTTCATTGTATAACATTTTTTCTTTTTATTTTTATCAATATATGTAATCAATGTAATTGAAAAATGTTTTTATGGAAAATTTACTATTTTTCAACATGGTTAGGAATCATTTTATTCAAATTCCAGGTTTTCTATTAATTTTTTTGAAGATTTATTTAAATATTATCCAATTATTAATTAAAAAAATATTAACCATATTTTATTTTTTAATTTTTTTATAATTATATTTCATCTAATTCTCTGAATGAGGGTTTTTTAAAATCTACCTAAAATGAGAAATGAATCGTTGTTTTAACGAGAAAAAAATGATAAAAATACCACTATCATAACCTCCCTATGAATTTATACCCCCATTACATGCTTAAAAGGATACTATCAATGAAAATTTTATCCTTAATATTTGGGAAACATTCTGGTTTTAAATATATTATTTTCATGTGAAAAGGGTAGTTTCCTTAATGGTATTTTCATGTCATATTTTTTATTAATTCTCATATATGCTAGTATCCTTTATTAAATAATATTATTTTTTTGGGATATAATATAATGATAACATCTACTATAATTATATATATGTTTTATGATTTAGGATATATGATCAATTCAATTTCTATAAGAGGAGTGGTGAATTTTAGTTTAAAATTTAAAACTAAAAAAATCCAAACCATACTATTTAGTTAATAAGAAAAAAATTTGATTATAATTGTTTTTATATCACACCACATATTTATATAAATGTCAGTGTATGGAATATTCTAGTAAAAAACATTCCTAAATAATATATATTGGAAAATTATAATTAAAAAACAAAACTTTAAAAAGTTAGAAATAAAATAATATGGAGTATTTATATGTGAATATGCACACTTTAACATTAAGTTTAATTGAAGTTGAAAACCTTGAAAGAAGGTATCCATGGTTTAAATGAAATATAAAGTACCATCATTATTCATGAATAAATCCCTTGATCACATATATCAAAATATATCTATATTCCTAGCCCAATAATCCCTTTTTCTGAATGATCATATACAAAAATATTCCTTCTTAGGGAATCCATTAGTTTAACTAGATCAAAAATTTCTAATAAAATCATTGAAAAAGTAATTATTATTTCTCAATCCACATGTTAATTCCGTAAAACTAACAACTCCATAATAATTATAATTATTTTACTATTAATTAGACATTACAAAAGGATATATAGAATATCCAGAGTGTCTGAGATGTCAATGTAACAACTTCCACTTCTTCAAAGTAAAAATTGTTAGAGGAAAGGGTTCAACATTCATTTTATGTGATTATCAAAATTGGTTTCAACTATCTTGGATGAAATCCATCCTAAAAACATTGAATGTTCTGTATATATATCTTCAAATTTCCATTTCAATATAAACATTATAATGATATAAATCCATCCATATGATATAGTAAACAATGTTTTTATGATAGTAAAAGTAAAATTTTTATGGTAAAGAACATCATTTAATAGTTTAAAAAAGGTTCATATGGAGATAATGTTACCTATAAATGATAAGTATATGTACAATTAAAAATTGACACTTCTTCCTATGAGACTTAGTGACACATTTTGTTTTAGAAATTATAAAAACATCATTTGAAAAAATATTTAATTGTTCATCCATTGTAAGAAAACACATGTCATTATGATTATATAATTTCAATTTATTATAACTATCATATGATATTATAAATATCTTCCCGTTAATAAATATAATATGATTATAAAATTTTATAATATTATTAAATTTCACTATATTCCCAAATATCATCTAATTAAAAAGAATCATCCATTTAACAAATATCATTCAGTTGATAAATATTACCCGAATAATTTTTTTATGTGTGGTAAAAATATATTTTTTATAAAAAACATTCTAAATACATATTTAGTAAAAATGTTAATAAACATGGGTTTTAAGAAAGTGTGCTTTGATTTTCAAAATAGTGGTTATAATGTTTTGAAATTAAAACATTCAACTCAATAATATCATTCTTTTTGAAAAGCAGAAAACAAAAACCATAAATAATAACCAAAAAATAATAATTAAATGGAAAAACATACACTCCCTTTTATACATGCAATAATAATAAATTTAATCTACCTTATTTGAATTAGAATAAAAATACTACATTTTTTCTTTTCTCCTCATATCTTCACATCTCCCTATTTTTTTTTAAAAAATTATTATCCAAATTAATTAATACAACTATTTTTTTTAAAATTTCTTTAGATGGGTTCATTTATTCATTTCAACCATGTTTTGGTTTTTGTGAATAAATGAGAAGTAAAAAATAATAACTATAATGTTATCTATAAATATTTCTATGAAATAATTTTTTAAAAATAAAAATTCATCTAAATCAAAATATAAATAAAATTCGTAATATAAAAAAGGTTTAAATTAATTTTTGATAGTAATAAAATTTTTTCAATATTAAAAATTCATTGGGAGATTAGAGTAGTAGAAATATAATAAATTCTATTATATCTTCATCACATTGACTTTCATCTCTTTACAACCATCATAATTTTTTTTCTTCTGATTTCTATATATTACACCCCATCTTTGACAATTTATCCACCATCACATGAAACATTATATTTTATTGATTAAACATAAAATATTATATTTATGAAAATGATCATTTCTATTATCCACTTATAAAATTAATACATCATATTCATGAGGACTATTCCCCTTTATATATTCCATAATATCTTATACTAGAAAAAATGAAAAATAGTTATATTCATTCTGACCTTTGTACATTATAGTTATCAAAATATAATTCTCTAAATGTTTTTGAATTATCATAAGTGGATTTCATACAATATTTAATTTTTTAATCATGAAATTTGATATATTTTTTAGGTTTCATGATCCATTTAAAAATATTCTTCATTATTCTTCTCCCATCATATTAACTATCTATGAAATTGTTTAATTGTGATTCATTGTAGAAAACTATTTCTAATGACTATATAAAATAATCTGAATTTTATAGGGCTTAAATACTTCCTTGAATATATTTTCAACGAGATTCAATTCTTATTATCTAATGAGGTTCATCTAAAAAATTACTCGTGGATTAATTAAAATATTCAAATATCATCACCAACCATTGATTATAACCATTCTGAGCTAAATAAGTCAAATATGATGTGATAAATGGTACTAAAGGTTTAGATGACCAATATATATATTTAATATTAACTTTAGTTACAAAAAATAAAAAAATCAACATTCTTATTAGATTAGAGATTGAATTAACTGTTTTTTATACGAATGATGAAAATTTTACTATTCATTATTTTACTATTTTCTTGGTGCTTTAGTATTTGAATCCTTTTTATACTGAGAAGAAAATGAGGTAAACTAAGAAGAACTTTACTATTATTATTATTCTTCATCTGTCTACTATTCAGTCTTTGTGGATAATTATTTATCACATATTAAGTCATCTTTTCATGATTTCATTATTACCTTCATAACATGATCTTATTCAAAGTTTTGATATTTTTTCCCCATAATTACTTATTTTTATTTTCCTTTTCCAAAGGATATAGTGTCATTGAAATTACCTAACATATATTATTCTAATGGAATGGTCTGAGGAGGAATGGACACCAGAGAAACTAATTATGAACTATCAAAGAAACCGACAAAGATGGTATCAGTTGAACAATCGATAAAAGAGTAGAAAAAAAGGTTTTGATCATATAATAACATGATCCTTCTCAACACCAACCACAATACATTTCACAATATTTTTACCTCAAGTATTTACTTCCCTATTTTATTCTTCTCCTCTATAATTTTCTATTTCCTAATTTTTTTATTTTAATACCCAGTCCTCTAACTTTTCCAATGTAGAAATATAATCTCTTGGTTCCTTCTGATGATTTTTTTTCGTCATATAATTGTAAGTTTCATCCAATATA
The DNA here is from genome assembly GCA_963277665.1 of Viscum album. Classification (NCBI taxonomy): domain Eukaryota; kingdom Viridiplantae; phylum Streptophyta; class Magnoliopsida; order Santalales; family Viscaceae; genus Viscum; species Viscum album. The sequence continues at coordinate 1,835,669,886 of OY728151.1, forward strand.
TTCCTAGATTTCTAATTTAGATGAGAATGAAATCTCAAGATTTACTTTTCTAGTGATCTATATATTTTAATCATGGAGAAGAAGCTTTGGATGCAGCATTGTATAATTTTTCCTAAAAGAAGACTAAGAACATAAATGTGTTTAATCCTATTAATTTTTTTTTCTATATTGAATGAAACATTACCCCTATAATGACTGACTCATTCTTATTATTATAAACATTCATTTAATTTACCAACATTATATTTTTTTAATCAATGTAACATAAGAGTAGTATAATTGATAGACAATTTATTTATATCCTTGACAAATAAAAACATAAAATAAACTATATTAAACATTCAAATATTATAGATATAGTATAACACAATGATATCCATTTCTATAAAATTATCTCTATCAACATTCCTTTGGATAATTAAATTTTATACCTATGGAGCCACTAATCTTGAGTCCAGGGATAATTGGAAATTTTTTCTTATATTTCATAAGTAGAAAATAATGTTTCTTATACCATGGAAGTTTCAATAATGTTAAATTTTTCTTGAAACTATTGAGTAACAAAATTTGATTCCCCCTAAAGTAGGATTCCAACTAATTCATCATCTATCTAAATGATTAATTTGTATTGATAATTGAATAAGATAAAATTTATGACCTTTAAAACATATTGTTCACAAAACACAACTGAATAATAAAATGCACTTATTAATATAGAACATTGAAGATAAAAATATACCTCTTCCATGAAAATATATAGCACATATAGATGATAATCAAGTATTTAAAAAAATATTCTTTCTTCTCAAACCATGCATTTTCTTTCAATATCTTATTAAAATAATTATCAATTAATAATATTTATAGATTCATAGACATTTTTATGGTAGAAAAAAATTCTCAATCATATGAACATTGAAAAATTATATAAGGACAGAACTAAGAGCTAAGGGTCTAGAAAAGAGTGCCACATCAATATAGGACATGGTGACCCAAACTCATATTTATTAGCTCGGAGGGGTGACCCTTCAACTTCCATAGATATAATGGCTCATGATAAAACACATTTCCTATTATATGGATCATATTAAATTTAAAATTATTGAATGAATTTTCTAATCTCTTAATGTATTTTTTCACAAAAAATTATAAATTGATGAAATTTTAATCCCCAAATCTAAGTATCCTTTAAAAAAATAATATTATGGAAAATTAAAATTGTAATATAGTATAAATTTCAAGTATCAAATAATAGTAAATTGTGATGATTATAAAATTACATCTTAGATATTTATTTAATCATTAATTGGATAATTTTTCTAGTAATTTTTCTTCTTTTTTTTTGAAATATTTTTTTCCATGAAACCATTTTAAGATAATATTATCCAATAAAAATTATGTGGAATTTTTTTCTGATATACTTCATCAATAAAGAAACTTTTTCAAATAATAATAATTTTATAAAAAATAACGTTTTTATAAAATATAATATTTTTAGAAAACAAATTTGTTTTGAAAATATAATGTTTTTAGGAAAAAAATGAATTTATAAAACAAATGAATATAGGAAAACTAGAGTAATATATACATTTTATTTTTAAATGAGTATATTACTATAATAAGATCAATAAAAATTATTTATATATGAATGGTCTCTCATAATTTATTTTTTTTTGTAAAAATATTAGAAATTTTTTATTGTGTTCCAATTAATTGTAAAAATATTTATTTATTTATTTGTTATAACAAAGGAAATGGATTATTATATATTTTTTATTATATATAATGTGATTATTTGGGTCTTTTCAAAGAGATATATAAGTTGTTTTGTCACAAAAAAATGGAGTTTTAAGTAAAACACATGCCAAAGTATTTGATTTTGTTTTGCATCCACAACACTTGAGCACAACAACATCCAATTGGCACATAGTTTTCTTCAATAGTGGAATGTTCTATAGAATATTTTTTATTACATTATCTATAAATAATATAATCTCCTATGAAATTAAATGTTTAAAATTTATCTATTCTATCTGTTTTAAATCCATGAGATTTATCATTTGAAAATAATTTTATGTAAAAAACATTTCTAGAAGAATTAAATAAACCATGATCCTTTGTTCCCATAAGATAATGAAAAAATAATTTCATGCTTTTATATGGTATATTTTTTGATTATCATGGAATCATACATTCAATCACATAAAAACATAAAATATGTACAACTGTTTATAAAATAAAGGAAACTACCCATTATTCCTCTAAAAATATTTTGATCAACTGGTTTCCAAGATTAATCAAGTTCAACAGAATTTTAGGTCCCAAAAGGAGTAATTATACTTTTAGTTTTTCTATATAGAAAATTCCGAAATAATGTCTCCTATATAAATATGATGAATATAAAGGATTCTCCATGTTTTTTTGATATTTGAATACCATAAAATTAAGTGAGTTTAACCATGATGCCCATTTCATTCATTGATTTCATAATATCCAAAAAGGAATCTATAATATATTTTAGAGTTGAACGTAATACAATTTCATTGACATAAATTTGAATAGAGATTGTGTATTTAATATCATTTTTAATAAAAAATTAAATTTTCAACACACTTAAAAAATGTCCTATAACATATATCTACGTAATCTATTATACTAGGATCTAGAGGTTTATATAAGTCCATTTAGTTCTTTAGTAATTCTGAATACATGATTATGATATTTTTTATTTTCAAAAATATATGTTTTTTCTAAATAAACATCCTCAAATACATATCCATTATGAAATTCACACCTCACATCCATTTGAAAAATGCTATAATTTTGAAATTCTATATAATTTATAAGTATTGAGATAAATTAAAATATTTATACTGGAGAATAAGTTCCTTTATAGTATATTACCTCTTGTCGATTATAACACATTGAAAAAATTATTTCATTATTTCTAACTATTAATCAATTCTCATCACATTTATTTTGAAAACCCCATTTCAAAACAATTATAGGTGAAACATTATGTCATTCAAATTAAATAAAAATTTTAATCATTAGCAATTAATTGAGACTATATTGCATATCGTTAATCCAATATTCATCACCAAAAGCCTCATCAGGTGTCTTATGTTTGAATTGATGTAAAAATACACAATGAAAGGATTTATTTCATATGTAATTTCTATTTCTAGCTTTCAATATACATCAAAAATGATAATATCATATGGATGATTCCAAAGGATTAAATAATTTTATATTTGTGTAAAACTATATTCTTCAATATAAGTTTGTATTTCCTATTGAGGTAGAAATTTAGAAACACATTATTTTCTTATTAAATAATGATAATAATATTAAAATATGGGTTGAGAATTAGTTTTTTTGAAATTCAACTTAGCTTAATGATTTGTGATGTTTGAAAAAATAAACCTTTTCATCAAATTTTACATCTATTGATTCTTTAATAGTATTTCTTTCATTAAAATGTCAATAATAATTTTTAGTGGGGGGATTAGCAAAAAATAGTCCTTCATAAAAACATGGAAAGATTTGTGTTGAATATATGTAGTGTTCAAAATAAACACATTGGAACAAAAAACAATGAAATAATAATTTATTTTTTTTCCTCAAATAAACAACTCATATTGATATTTGTTAATAAAAGTTCCCAATAACACCCTATTTATAGTATTTAATAAAGTTATAATTAATTGGTCCAAAAATTTTAACAATTTGTATTCACTAAACATAGATCTTGTAATCTCTTTCATAATTACATTTCTAATTTTAATTACACCATTTTTTGTGTAGTTATATATGTCTAGAAGTTATTTATATAATTATTTTCTAAAAAAAGTATCATAGTAAAAATTTACAAACACTCAACCATGACAACATTGAATTGTTATCAATGGTACATTTTTCTCTTATATTACATAGGATACAAAATTTTTAAAATATAAAATAGATTCATTGTTTTTTGATAGAAAATAAACCCACATGAATATATTGTATTCATAAACTAGTACTTATAAATATTATTTTCCACCAATAAATCTAGTTTTTGTATAACCAAAAAATTTCATGTTTACTAATTGATTTGAAATGTGACATATGTTGCATTACAAATTTAACTTAATAAAAAAAAATAGATGAATAAACCACAAGCTCTGATATATCTCTCTTTAGACCATTCATTTAATTTTTATCTAATATTATAACATTATATTTCTCTAAACTTCTAATCCATAACCATTACTTATATTCAATTTATCTATGTAATTGTATTTCCTTTGGAAAATTGTCTTCTAATTTATGTGTTCAAACATTATGATGGATGTTGGAAGAATGAATATATTTAACTTCTTAATAATTAATAATACATATATCATTCATTAAGATCATATTATATCACTTATGTAATGAAATTGTCATTCCAACAATTATGTTCTTAAGTCCAAGAAAAATAAAACTATAGAAATTAAATCTTAACCAAGAAGAATAATATAACATATTATATTAATCATTGTGCATTGTCCCAAAAATATATCTTCCAAAAATTAATTATAAAAATTTTCTTGATGAAATCCATATTTCCAATAATGTTATGGAAAAAACCAAAATCCATGTACCATGTTATATTTCTTCCGATACACATATTATTTTCTTAGATGAAAAATAATTAGTTCTTTGGAAACCAAACATTATTGGGTCTAGAATTATCATAAAATAATATTTTCTGAATCCATTTATGTCTAACATTATTATGCTGAGAAATTTCCCATTATATAGAAAAATATTCATTATGAAATACTATAGATTGTACATTTTTTAAATAACATATGTTTTTTCCAATGTCCTCTACTTTTACATTTAGTAAAAAATGTGGTACTCTTTGTAATAATTTTTTTCTAAATTTTGTTTTAAATTAGTAAATAATATTCAAGAAAAAATACAATGACCCTTTATCCATCAATTAAATTTATCAAAAAATCTCATATAAGTAGTAACATTTTGATAGTAATTTGTTTGTAATTGAAATTTCATAATTTAGATTCACAAATAAATTTTTTATCCTCGACAGATATATTACCATTATTATGTTTTTCCATCTCATTTGAAAATATATAATTAGGAACACTATATTTTTTATTGTATTAATAGAATATAAATTTAAGTACCATGTAATGAAATTATCAAACATAAATTTGGATATTCTACCATAGAATCATAGATATTTCTAGAAACATTATATTTATTCTTTCTAGAAAATTTTCAAATATTATATATCTAATGTATTATGATTCTTTAATAAAGTACACACTTTAATAGAATATATAGAATTATTTTGTTTTTCACCATCAAGATAATTTTCATTTAATGAAATTTTGGTTAGGGTTTTAGTGGATATATTTTCCATTAGAAAGTTTTTAGTCTTATGAAATACATAAAAGAAACGTATATTCTTATGATCTTATGTTTTAGAATTATATTCACTTTAAAATAAAAAATCACCTCTACTTTTACTCAATGTGTATGAGGATTTAAAACTTTTTTTATTCATATTTTACTAAATATTTTTTGATTTCATCCTATAATTTATATCATTCATATAATTTATCATATTTTTGGGACAATATGGTCTTATATAAACATTATTCATACACTCATAATATATCACCTAAGAATAAATCATATTTTAATTTCTATCATTAGAATTCATCTTATACATATACAATAAATCTTTCCTCCTAAAAATCATGTTTATTATTTTGGAAGGATTTTCTAAATCACATCTAGTTTGTTCAAAAGAAATAATTTTTTTCTGAACCCTAACATTATAATTTTTAGAAAATTTATAATTTCACATTAACAGAAACATCTAATATTGATTAAAAAGGTACACCACAATTATTATTTTTTATCTTTTCAAAATCTATTTTTATGCTACCATTATAATGTAGTGTAATTTTGATAATATCATCTATAATTTAAATTTAAATTTTATTATCATAATCTACATTAATTCTCTTAGATTTTCACTCTCAAGAATTATTCCTATTATATTATCATCCAAAATCAGATCTATTTTTTTTATCAAAAAATTTATTTTAAAGTATTAATTATGCTTATGAACAATTGGTGCATCTTTTCAATATATTCTCTATCTAAGAAATAAAAATCTCATTATTCATCTCTCAAAAAAACTTTTTTGGTCTCAAAAGCATTGGAGGTTATAATGTCTGTAATTTTAATTTTATTCTAGATGGTATTTCCAACATCACATGAAGATATCTAATATTATATATTTATATATAATGAACACATCATGTTAGTTTGAAATATATATATAAATTGATATAATATCTTATCTAGACTAGTAATAGTACAAACATCATCGTCATGTATCAAATAATTTCCCATCATCATAAAACAATTATCTAATAAATTATTGATATGAAAGGTTTTCATATGGTCTCTCTAGTATTAATGGTCAACAAAATCAAACATTGGTAGTCTTTTGGGATTTAGATACTCAAGAGTTTCAAAATTTAAACATTTCCTCTCCAAAACCATATCAAATGATCTATATAAAAATACAATTTAGTGTAACATAGTTTATAATAACAATTTCTGAAAAACAATATAAACTAAAAATCATTCAAGATGCTAAAAATGTAAAAAAATTTCATGGTTAATAAGTATAACATAATATGATACAAAATGTATGATTGAAGAGTAATTCGATTGTTACTATATAGGGTTGAAATTAAAATTAAAAAATTAAACTATAAAAATATCTATGACAAATTTTCTATGTATTGGGAAAAAATCATCTAATTGTCAAAGTTTGTATTTTAGAAATCAGATTTATCTGAATATCTATGTTTAGAAAATCATAGTGAAAAACCATTCCTAAATAATTAATAAAATAAAATAATACGTGCCAAAAATAAAGAAATAAAGTAAAAAAATAAAGAAAATTTCTAAAATAATATGGAAACATTAACCTTAAGAATTAAGGATGTAAGAATCATTGAAAAATAATATCAATGATTTAACTAAACTGTAATTTTATTCCATTCATGAAGAAGATCACACTAGATAATGAAGATAACAACATCTCAATTTTCCAAGACTTGAAATACCTTGATTAGAACGATTAGATACAGCTGTAAGATCTAATCATTTTCAAGGTAAGTCCCTCATTAGTTATAGTTGAGCCACATTAGATGGGTTTTATTTTCTTCTTTAATCCTTTTGGGTAAATTATTTTTTATAGGTGGATATATTTGTCTATATAAAATGTCCTATTGTTTTGGGATGCATGATTTTTTAATTAATGGAATCATGGTATAAATGAATCCCATGATTCAATGGGTTCTTCATGGTTTTCTAAGAATTCAGAGGTGCCTTAGGTTTTTCTAAAGAAATATGGGTTGTGATATGTCTAAAGAACACTTCAAAACTATTAATTGGTTACATGACATGAAGATGTTTCCTGGAAGATGTTTTCAACTATTTCAGAGAATGAATTGATTACACACCGTGAAACGAGTTCATGTTAAGAAAAGGTTGATCGTGGTTATGTTATACCAAGGGGATTATTTTTTGGAGTATCATATATATTGCTAAATTCACACTATTTAAGGGGTTCACATCATTATTATCTCATGATGAATAGTTTTAAACCATGCGGTGTATATGATTTATTTTCATCTTTTGTGTATCCATTTATCTAAAAAACTATGGATATTCCATACTATTTCAGATTGATTACTTCCCTTTTGGATGTATCATTAATGTCTTTAATCTCTACTGAGTTCCTTCTATGTAGTTTTCCCCTTTTATTAAATTTTCTACATTATCATGTTCGGTTCACTTAACCATAGTTGAATCTAGTTTCAATCTTGATGTTTGTGTAATGTAGTTTTTCCTTATGAACTACATCACCAACTTTCTCCATTGAAGTTATAGGTTGAGAGTGTTTATTTTAAAACAGTTTTAATTTTTTATTCTATAGGAAAGTCCATTTTTAGTTTCTAATGGTTTTAGAATGTGGAATATTTTGTTATTACTCCATCAAAACATGCATATTATCTAACAGATTAATGGGTTACTATAATCATTTCATTGGAACACTCTTGAGATCCCTTTGAATCCATTAGTTTTAAGACCTATACTGAGGCTACTTGTAGGGTGATCATGTCTTTGAACAATAATTATCTTTTTATTGGTATAAAATAATAATTATCCTGACATGATACATTATGTTATTTTTTATAAAAGATCACTTTTTAAAATGGATTATTTGTTTCTGGAAATGAATTTAGATTATTTATTATGGTATGTTTGTGTACACTCACGAAATAATGTTTAATGACATAATATTATGAATAAAATTTAATTAAAAGATAAAAAAGTAATTATTAGAAATGAACATTGTGGATCATGTTGTATGTTTTTTTATTTATTCACATTATAACATGTCTTTTATCTTGTACTAAAATTACAATATAAGGGATTTGGTCTAGTTATGTTGTAATTATTATGGTGCTTGGAACAATTATTATATGACAATTATTGGTCCTAATACAGTTACACAATAAAGCTTATATGGATTTCCCCAATTAGGATAAAATGATTATTTAGATGACATGGTTAGGTTTTCTAAAATGATTATATAGCGGGAATGGAAATGTTATGTTTGTAATTCATATAGGTATTGGACCGGTTATACAAAAATTATTATATATAGGTATTAGATTGGTTGTGAAGAAATTATTATACAAATGGTTTCTCTTGGTTTAGTGATCATTCAATGGACATGTGTTTATAACTAGAGTGTTTAAGCTACATTATCAGTGTTATTAGATTATGGTTAAAAATATGATTACTTGTTAAATTGTATAAATTTTTTAGTTATTAATACTTTTTATTTTTTTATTTCATACAATAACTATATGACTAGTTTTTATAGACATGGTTTTTTCACCTATTGAGTTTTTATCACACAATACACATGTCGTTATTGGGTACACAATTAGATTACAAGGATGATGGTTTAGACAAGGTAAAAGGACCTTTTTGTTGATTGTTTCTTATTGGATGGGTTGGAGCTTGGAGATATGATCGATTAGGGATTCAGGACTTGGGGGATTTTGAGTTATTTATGTCATCTTGTTATTTTATATATACTAATTAAATTATTACAGTTAGATACATTTTATCATGACATTACATTTTTCATTATGGTTTTGTTTACTTCGTTCATCCTTTATCTTAATATTTTATGATGTTATGTATCTACTATTTTTGTTAATATGTGATTTATTTATTTCGACTATAATATAACTCTCTATAATGGGTTATATTCCCCCAATATATTTTATAAACTCATATTACTAGTCATAATCCTTTGGAATATGGGGAGGTGCGCTTGAGGTATAGTAACAAACATGATTGGGCCATGAAAGAGAGTGCCCGATCTGGGGACATTGGATAGTGATATTAGACACTCATGTTTTCTTGATTTAAATTTATGGAAATAATAAAAGGATACTTTTACATATTAGGAATTTTTAATGAGATTGTGAATGGGAGAAGCTGACACATGTATGTAGGAAAACTCAAGTTCATAAGGATAGGAATATGGTTTAATATATTCCCTTGTTATGATTGATATTATTTCACATTTGTTTATTCTCATTTGTTGTGTTGTTATTGTTTCTTGATATTTCTTCTCACGGACCAGTATGGTGTGATTTGAGTATGAATGCATCATGATAGAACATAGGGATATATATAGAAATTAATTATTCTGGATAGGTATATATTTATATTTGGTGATATTTGTTCCTGTATGAAATCTAAAATGATATACATATTATACATTATAAATGAAATTACAGAACTCTTATGTCATGAACAATCACTTATTACATCATTTTAGAAATTCAATGAGCCATTTTTTCTCTTTTGTGTTCATTAATTTAGCTTAACCCAGTTATAATTTAGTTCTGTATGGACCGTGTTTGTCTTGTAGAGAAAATGCCCCTGCATGATATTTGAATTGAATTTCAGGCGAGAAACAATCATAAATATCTTAACGCATTTAAACCAGATCATCCTATAGATCACAAGGTTTGGATGGGTATATAGTTTAATGAAATATTCATGATGGTTATGTGATCCAGGGTAAGGGATATAGTTCTCATTATACCATCAATGTATGAGATGTATAAAGTGTTTTATCATACAACATCTTCCTATGATCACTCGGGGGAGGTCCCTCAGATTTTAAGATTTCAATTGAGTTAGTTTAAAAGATAATTAAGAACCTCAAGAAACCCACATATATGAGGGTAAATATTTATGTATACATGCTTTTTAGACATTTCTATAATTGATGGGACATTATAGAGTGATATGTGTAGCAAGAGGAGTTATCCTAGAAGGAAATCAGGGAAAATTTTTAAAGATACTTATATCCTAAAACGTTATAGGAGGAGAAGGCTTTTGATTTCTAGAAAATGATATAGGAGAGCATGTCAATGATGGATTACACTATACTCCTGAATGACTTTAGAAATATTCACCCTCTTTAGATGCTGATGATATATCCATGGGACGGGTATCCATGATGGACTTTGATATCATCTAATATAAATAGTGAATTTTTTTATTGAGTTGAGTATCAAACATGAATTTTAAGGCACTTATCATGAAATGTGAATTTGGGAGAGTCCCTGAGCAGTTACCAGGTTTTTCTAGTAGAGATAAGGGGGAGATATTCTTTTTGGGGAAAGAAGAACCATTAGGATAGTAATTCCTAAGGAAAATATAGTCATAACATTTAAGGAAGTGGGGATTTATCTCAAAGAAATGTTTTTTATAGATCTATTAAAGTGAATTTTTTGGTCACATTTGGCTTCAAAATCCATACCCTTATTGAGAGTTATATTACTGTTGTAGGCTAGTCCACCAAAAGATTTTTTATAGGGGAAAGCAGTAGCATAGAATCGGTTGGGAAAAAGATAGGAAGGAGAGTTTGGAAAAAACATATCAACCTATTATAAAACTAGTTATTTGTGTTCAACTAGAAGTTTAGGTTATGGAATGGGATGTGGTAATCCAATGTAAGAGTAGAATAAAAATTTATTGGGATAACACTATGGATTTAGAATGGATCCTAGGGTAAAGAGGATAGATAGCTGTACTATATGAAATCTACTCTGGCTAGATTGGATGTGTGACCTTCTACCACCATAGGTAATAATATTTTATCATATACCCTTTCATGTGTTTTTTTTGATATAGGATTACCATTTGATTGATATCATTTATTTTTGAAAATTTATTGGTCACAAGATTGGAAATCTTGGATGGTGTATTATCCTTCGATGCTATATTGGGAGTGTAGTTAGAGAATATCATATGTTGTAAAGCCTCTTCTCTAGAAATTATTGGATACCATTTGTTTCAGGAACTATATGGGATGGTAATGAAAGGTTATTTTTGGTTTCATGTAATTTATTTTATAGTTCTATACCAATACCATGTCGAATATTATAATAGAAGAGTTATATTTATATATACAGAAAGAGGAATCTATTTTCACCAAGGAGAGTGGGATATTTAGGTTGGAAATATGAGATCAATTTAGTGGAGATTAGATTCTCTCAAGGAAAAAATATATGGTCTTCCTCTAGATTATAGTGGAGTAAAACATGATACATTTCCTCTAGGTTTATACCCTTTTTGGAATGTATTTATTAAAGAGTTTTATCACTTACAACCTGAATGAGAGATCAAATTTGTTATTGAGTTAGTTCCAGAAGTATAGCCAATTAATATAAAACATTATAGGATAGAATCAATGGAGCATAAAAAATTGAAAATTGAGTTTTAAGATTTAGAACCTATGGGTTTTATGTGATATGGTACATCAACAAGGGTTATTCGAGTGCTTTTAACCAAGAAGGATGATGGGACTTTGTGTGTGTGTGTTCACTATCAGAGACTAAAATAGATGAGGGTCATGAACTGGTGTCTCCTTCCATAAATAGACTATCTATTAAATCAACTAATATGTTGTTATATTTTTCTATATTATTTGTCTGAGATCATGGTATAATCAGTTGAGTGTGAGACCATAATAATACTTCAGACATCTTTTAGGAGAAGTTAGAATTGTTCTTGTTCGTAGTGATGTCGTTTGGTTTGAAAAAAACACCAGATGTATTCAAGGCCTTAGTGAATCAGATAATTCATCCATTTTTTGTACCACATTATGGTGGTTTTAGTTAATGAAATTTTAGTTTACATCTAGTATGTAGATAACTATTACCAACATCTTGACATCATTTAGAGTACATTGAAAAATATTATTCATTAGTACATCGAATCAAAATACAGTTCCAATATCGATGACGTTATCTTCTTGGGTCATGAAACATTATATTATAGATTTTCAGTTAACCCAAATATAGTTCCATACTTGGTGCCGTGGGATTTTCCTCATAATTAATTTGAGATTTAGAGAATTCTAGGATTAACAGGTTATTATGATCTTTTTCTTAAACTTCCCCTATATGGAAGAAATTATGTCCAATTTGATCAATAATGTAGTGAAATGTTATTGGTATAATACACATAATATAGATTTTATGTAGTTGAAGTATATCATAACCACAAAACCAATCCTCAATTTACCTATACTGAGTAAGTCATATTCCATGTATTTTGAATCATCCATATTTGGACTCGAAGTAGTCCAGATGAAAAAGACGTGAGTGGGTTCTTATGGCTATAGATAAAATAAACAACCTTAGATGAATTAACATACTCACAATATAGAGTTAGTTTAAGTGGTACAATCATTAAGATATCAGATACACTATCTTTTGGGAATGTTATGTTTTGTGTACATGAATCATAAGAGCCGAAATAACATATTTTCTCAGTGGTTCTTGAATATTCGGCATAGGAGGTTGGTCGATTATACAAAATCATTCATCTTTGAGATGGATTATACACTAGGAAAGGGAAATGGTTTTGCTAACTCCTTATGTGATATCACACAAATCAATGTAGTACTTGATACAAGTGAAAGTATCATATATTGAAACTCTTTACATATATGCATTTAAATACAAAGGGGTCTTAGGGATAAGTATCTATAACTTCAAAATATATTATACCTATGCTTACCAACAGATAATTATTGAGAAGTAATCTATTTTGGAGGGAAATTCTGTGAGGTAAAACATTTATGTTGGGGATACACCATTGGGAGGACCTCTTGAAAGTGGAAATAAACTTATTTTCCATGGATGATTTTGGGTTCCTATAGGCTTGTGGGAGGAGATGGTGAGAGAGTTTCCTATTTAAATAAGGTTAATAGATCTAGGTATTATAATGATGTATCATGACATCTGTAAATACTAGTTTCTTCTAGAATTTATGAAGTATGTACTGGAAACCATTGTAAGATATTACAAATTTTATAGGTGATGTCCAAGACTTAGAGGCCTATTGTACTATTGAAACATTTTCCCATTCCAGAATGTAAATGGGATGATATCATAATCGAATTTTTAATGGGATTACCCAAGAAAAAAGTTAATAATGATGGTATATGGGTGATTAATGATAGGTTGAAAAAGGTATACAATTTCTTTCCCATATTTGAGAACATTACTGTTGATGAAATGGGTAGTCTCTAAATGCAGGAGATCATTTTACTACATGGTGTTTAAAGGAATATATTGAAAATAGAGATCATTTTTTTTAAATATTGATACGGGTATTAAAAATGCTCTAATTTTTAATTTTTTTTTCTATTTATGGAATATTATCCAAAGACTGACAACTACTCTCATTTGAAAATTCAGATTCTAAAGGATATGTTACAATCTTGTGTTCTGAATTATGGTGGTTTGTGGGTGAACCAAATGACCCTCCTAGAGTTTTCATATAAAAAAAATTTCTATGCAACATGATAGGTGGAAAACTTAATGGATTTAATGATACGTCATTCCTTTCTCGTCTTTATTGGTTGAGGCAAGTGAGTCAGTCCTTATTTGATCAAGTGTCGCATGGGAGATGTATGAGTAGGTTTAGTTCATCAGGAAGCATTTTGTGACCAAACAGAGATGGAATAATTGTTACATAGAGTAGTGGAGAATACAAATGGTTTTTTAGGTGTGTCAACAGGTTTTCCTTTAGGTGTTTCCTAGTTATATATAATGACATATAAAGAAATAATGACACATAGTGCCCTATTTTTTCAGGAAGTTCGAGATAGTGGAAAGGGTTGATCTAGTGTCATACCTATTTTCCCATCCATAACACTACAGTTTTATACATAATGGTTTTCATGTGTCATATTTTTGGAGATATCATCCTAAACCATCTCATATGATAGAAATTTATGATGTTAAAATTTGTGTATAATTATCCTACATGGAGTATTTGATATGGATTTTGGACTATAGTGAAAAGTATACCAATGGAAGGACCATACCTCTAATTCGAGTATAGTGGTTGTATTGGCATGTTCAAGGGGAGATAATGAATTGTGAATCTTATATGTGGTCATATTGTCCATACTTTTTTATGAGGCACCATATTATTCTTCGGGAAGCATGTGGATGAGCTATAATATAGTGGGGTGGTTGTAATATCCCTTGTTATTCTTTGTATGTCTCTTATGACTTTTAGTTAAACTAGTTTATTTGGGTTTTGTTTTTTTTCTTTAAACCTTAGTGGTTAATACTTTTATTTGGGGGGACATTTTGTTGTGGGAAATTTCATAAAGATCAAGGATGTATTTTTTTGAATTAATGTAGTGTTTGTATAAATGTTTAATAGGCATCGAAGTGTTCTTCATGGGGTTGGAAGTCATTGGAGGTGTTTTCTGTTTTAAATAAGAAATATGGGATACTGTTTATCATTAGAACACTTCCATTTGATGAACAAGTTATGTGAAATTAAAATTTTTATAGGAAGATATTGTAAACTCATTTAGAGTATGAATCATTCAGACACCATGGAACTGGTTCACCGCATGAAATGGTTTTTGAGTTTTATTTTAACCGGAGGAGATTTAATTTTTGGTGTATAATATAAATATAGAAATTGAAATCATGAAATAATTTCACATCATGAATATCTCAATACTAGTGTTATTAAACCATGAAGTGTGTATGAATCTATTTTCATCCATCATGAAAACCCTTCTCTCAAACCATTTGGAGACAACAAAAAATTATTGGACAATTACTTACCATCTGGATGTCATAGATTATCATTTAATATCCGGTGAGGTCATATTCATTGGTTTTCACATTTCTTCCACTATTCTCCATTATCATATTGGGATATCATGACCTCCATTGAATCAGTTTTTGATCATGATATTTTTGTAATATAGGTTTTTTAGTGGTATTAATTTCTTTAGTTCTTAATTGGTGATCTTAGTTTAGAATTTTTCATTGATCTCTAGACAAATATTGGTGGCCTATAACAAATCCATTCGGTATGTTTCTAATTATCATAGTTTTTGAAATATTATATGTTTTCACTGGCATAATGTGCATGTGAAAAAAGTGATTAATGGGTGACAAAAATAAAGTGTTGGGACCAATTATCGGATCCCATTAATTCATTAGTGTTGAGACCTATCATGAGTCTACCTATAGGGTGAGGTTACCTATGAACAATAATTTAATGGATATTATCATAAAACATGATTTATCATGACATGAGACCTTAAATGATTATTTTTTATATGATCACATTGGAAAATGGATTAAATTATATGGAAATAGATGGAGATAATTTTCTATGATATGTTTAAGTATAATGGAATGTTTATGGTATAAGACATAACTTTGTGAATAAATGGAAATTCATTGATAAAAAGGTAATTGAAAAAATTTAACTTTTTTGCTCTTGATGTATGCTTTTTTATTTCATACCATTATGACATGGGTTGTATCTTATATTCAATTTCATATATATATATATATATAACTTGGTCTATTTATTCTATAATGATTATCGAGATGGCCCTATATTTATATAATTCTATAATATTAGGCCCATTAATGATATAATTTTATAGAGCATTTCTTGGTTATGTTGATAGAATAAATATACTAGTTGGCCCTATTTTTTGATATTATTATATGGAGGGAATAATTCTTATAGGGCTTGGCCCAGATATGGTGAAATTTATATATGGAGGTATTTTCCTTGTTATGCTGAAAAGCTTATACATAGTGGTTTTCTACGTCATGGGAATACTCCATGGACATGCAGTTAGGGTTGGAATAATGATACTACTTACTCAAAGTTATTTTGGAATGGTGCTGAATAACTTTAATTGTTATATTGTATTTATTGATTGATTAATCCATCAATTTATCATATTATTGAATAAACCTACTATTAGAATAATTTTGTAGACATAGTGGTGTATAATAATTGAGTTTTACTGACAACATTTTTAGTTTTTAAATTTTTACCTAAGTAGATTGCATGGATGTAGGTTTGGACAAGGGAAAAGACCATATTGTTGATAGTTTCTAGCTGGATAGGTTCAAGCATGGATACAAGACTAACCATGTATTCGAGATAAGGGTTTTTTCAGTTATTTGTGTTATCTTGGTATATTATATATATCAATATCATCATGTTATTTAGTTATAATTCATCATGAAATTACATGGTTCATTATTTTTTTTACTTGGTTCTTCCTTTATCATCCAGATATATGATTTTCCTTTTTCATTATATTTCTTACAATGGTAATTTGTTTTCTCAATTGATACTCTATTCAAAGGACATAGTCTCCCCACTATGTTCTCTATAACCCCACATCTAGTTGATAAACTTTAGTGTACGGGTAGAATTTCTTGGGGTCTAGCAGCCAAACTTATTTGGCCACCTGAGAGATTGTCAGATTGGTGGAAATCACACAAATATATTCCAATCCCTTTAATACCATAATCAAATTACAACTAACATAGTTAATAAAATAATAGAAAATGTTTTATAGAATTTTTAATCCTTAAATAGATGTGTTAAAATTAGGAAAATGATAAATATTACTGTTATCATTATAGTAAATAGAAGTTAAAGAAGGATATATAAAATACCTAGTTTGATTAAGATGCCAATGTATCAACTTCCACCTTCTCCAATTCAACCCTATTTATTTTAAAACCTATAAAAATCATAGTATATGATTCTTAAGGTTCAATGAAACAACCTTAGATGAACCTCAACCTAACAGCTTAAAATCTTCTGTATAGACTTCATCTAAAAATAATTTTTATAGAATCATCACCGCACTGTAAGGTTATCCACTAGATAGAGTTAAATTTTTTCATCTGATAGGAAGATAATATTCCTATAGAAAAAAACCATTATTAAATAGTTTTAAAAATTATTTTTTGGGTAGTTTCTCTACCTATATTTGATTCATATCTTTCTTATTACCATTGTGAAACTTCATACTTTGAGACTCAGTTATACATGGTAATTTAAAAATTATAAATAATGTTCTAATTGTTCATCTGATATATGAAAATGAATTTCTATTAGATTATTTAATTCCATTTTATTATAAAGATCAGATTATATTATAACTATATATTGATTAAAAAATGTCAAATCATTATGAAATAATGCTTGATGATCATATTTCATCCGATTAACTAATTTTGTCCAATTAACAAAAATCCCATGATAAAAAATATTATTTGATTAAAAAACATATTCTGATTATCTATGTTTTTTATATCCATTAAAATTATATTTTTTTCTACAGAATCAATCTAAACCCATGGGGATTAAAACACTACAATGGAATTGTTTTTATGAATGTGTGTTGTGTTTTTTCAAACTAGTGTTAGAATGTGCAGAATGAAAAATAATAGTCTCAACATATGATTTTTTTACTAGAGAAAATATTGTGTTTAGGTATGCAAGTTCTTAAAAAAATGATCGTTATAAATTTCTAAATCATGGTTATTATGTTATATTGTTTTTTTCATATGATAAATACATTGTAATTTTTATGTGTTAGTATACTACAAAAATTACATATCCCCTTTATTCATTGGTAGAGATAATGATACAATACAATTTCGGTATTTGGATGAGGCCATACCCATTTAATTTAATGTCTTGAAACATGGTGTAAATGGTATGTTGAATATGTTTGTAATTTTGAATTACACTATTATAAAATTAGCTATTGATTCCCATGTGATTATATGATTAGTTATCATATCTATGGATACATTTGAAGATTATTTAATTTTTTATAAGGAATTATTTTATCATAATTTCTTCCATCCATATTATTCATCCCTTATTTATTCTAAATAATCTTCTATTGTACACATACCCTTATTGAGTATATGATATCACCACTATAAAAGGTTTCCATTCCTCAAGATTCTTGTAAGTGTATTATTATTGACATTTATGTATATTAAAGACATAATAATTATGTTCTCAAAGAAAATATTATTTTTTATTTTATGTTGTTGTATTTAATGTCATATTTATGTATGTGACTTGTTTTCCAAGACTACTAAACTATCTGGCCCACTATAATGACATTTTTTGAAACTAACACCAAGGTAATAAGGTAAACACTTTCTATAGGATACTAGTGTTAGGGTATTTACATCACAATAACTTTATATATCCACTATTGAGGAAGATGTATCACAATAAGGGGAATCTACTCCAATATCTGGAACAATGAATTTGACATGAGACTGAAAATTAATTTTTAAAAATAGAGCTGATGATAATGATATTTCACATTGAAAATAGTTTTACATATAAAAATATATATCTTCAAATATTGTGAAATATATTTTTATATTACAAATTTATAAATTAATTTTGAAATTTAATTAATAAATACAATTTAAAATAGTTAATTAAATTATAAAAGTCAATTATATAATATTAAAATTTATAGATATCAATAGAATACAAAAATATCTATATGTTACTTTCTCTTAATAGAATTTATGTTTAAAATCAAATATCAATTTCTACTTTGATGTAAATTTTATTTTTTAATATTTTAATTTCATAAAACTATTTAATTTAATTTATTATTATAGTATTATTTGACTCAAATAAAATTATCTATTTTTTAGGATCATAATTTTTATATAATATTTTTAATTATCAAATTCTCCATCATATGAAGTGTATTATGAACACATTATTTAATGTAACTTTTTATGATTACATGAACCAAAAAATCATTAAATTAGAAAAAAATATGTTCATTTATTAGAAAAAGTATAGAATAAATAAAATCTACCAAAATTTAATTTTTTTGACAACAATGATATTATAAATAAAATTTTGTAATATTACAAAGAAGGGATTGATTTTTTCCCCATCAAGGTTTCTCAAAATATATTTCCTAATGTAATAAAGATGTATGTTGAAATTTAATTTAATTTTATCCAAAGAAAACATACATAAATATAATGAGACCCATGAACAGATTAATCTATGAAATTAAAAGAGGAATAAAAAATTTATCATACACAATTTTTTTTAGGATTTACATTTTTCATTTTTATCTATATTATCGATGTAAATGGTAAAAAAATTAATATATTTCATAAAATTATAATATAAATCTACAGGAAAAAGTATAATTTTCAAGTGTCGATTTTAAAATATTGTTATGGTTCTAATTAGAATGAATTTATTTCAAACTCTTATATCTAGATTCAAGTGATTTAAATGATTTCATAGTCTTATATAAAACATTTTTATGTAATCTAATAAAGGACTAAAATAAATATTTTATTTTCAAAAATAATCAATTTAATATTTAATATAAATGGTACTTTAAAATTATAATGATATAGTCAATTGTTGGAGATGTAATGAGGTGGAGAAACATGACATTAAAATAATATGATTTCAATGTTATATTACAATTCTAATGTATGAAATAGACAAATAGTAGAGGGACCAAAAAGTAGAGGACTATAAAAATATCAAATTTCTTCAATAAATTTCCATATATATAGTGCATGTTACTAGATTTAAGGGTTTAGAATAATCTTCTGGCCACCCTTGAAAAAAATCATTAATATTTCATCATTTTGGTTGAATAAAAAATTCAAAACACAATAATAAATATCCCAAATATGAGATGGGTTTGCATTCATTGAGACTAAATACATAATCATCTTATATCAAAATAGATCATTAACATCTCCCATAGTTTTATTAATATTAGTATGGTTATTTAAATATTAAATATAAAATGTTATTCATAACATTGGGAAAGGAAACATAAGAACGTGTGATCTCAATTTCTCAGTAAGGGTAATCATATGCAATATCAGTGAATGGGAATAAGTGAAAATGCGCATAATGTACAAGAACATGATCATAACATAATAAATTCATAACCAATCAATCAAAAATCATTATTCATGAATCATTGGATAAGGTTTTTTTAAAATGGATAAAATTAAATTATACTATAGAATCATAAATAACGAATCATGTGACATGAGTGAATATCATATACATTGGAATATTTCAAAATCATAAACATGTAGAATTGTAAGCATGTATAATTAGATACAGGTTTACACATTAAGTGAAGGACATGAAATCAGGTCCTCACATAATGTTATGGATGTTAAAACAAGACCCCACATAAACATAGGATCAAGAATCTAGGTCTTCATGTAATCTTATGGGCATAAAATAAGGTAAATGATTAAATATAAAGATATGAAATGATGTTCACACACAATGTTTTGAACATTAATTTATTTTCATCCATAAAACAACTATATCATTAGGTATCCATATTTTTGAAATAAATTCGATGCAAATAGTAGATCCAAAAAATCACATATCATTAAACAATAAATGTTCCACGTGTTCATTAAAATAATCATCACTTCATTATTTTATTAACCATCTAAATGAATCAAGTTGTAGAAAGTTTTCCACTTAAATTTTTTAAACCATTGAAAAGTAACGAGTATCATTGAATTATAAAAAAACATATTCATCATAAAATATCCTTATTTTTTCATATCATGTTTTTATATATACAGTGAATTAGAGGTAACAAAAAATGATTCTATCATAGATGAAAAATTCCATTAAAATATTACAAGAATATTTATTTAGGTATACTCCCTTTTCATTTGAAAATAACTAATTTAAAAAATATAAATTTGGGGGAAATAGTGAAAATTTTTCATTAAAAGGAGCTACGGAAGATCATAAAATAAGATTTAATGTCATTTGAGATCATGATTGTGGGAAATATTTTTATGCTAAAATCATTCAAATTAAATATTATATTAACAAAATATAGAAAAATAAATCATACATAAAATGAAAAGAATGTTATTTTGAATAATTTTTATAGAGACTCAAATGATGATAAAAATGTTCTAATTTTTTTAAATGATAAAAGTTCCATAAAATCATTTTATAGAACCCAGATTTAGAATAAAAATATCCCAAAAATATATGATAAGAAATAGGATTGGTTTTTATAACAAAATATATTAACCATTTTGAGTACTAATGAAAGGAAATTTTTACTAAACATTAATATTATAGTAACAAATAGATGATAATAAAATATAATTAATCTTTCATATAATGATATCATAATTTCTCTCAATGGAAATTCATGAGTAAATAATACCAGTTGTAATTAGATTGAATATAAATCAATTACCCCAAGTCTCATCATTCTTCAAAAACATTCAATCAATCCCTATTATAAATATATATTTATTTCACATTTATTATAGAACCATATTATCATTTATCATACCATATATGATTTTATAGATCAACATATCACACATTTCTCAAAAATTGATTATTAAAATAATTATTTCGAGTGATAAAAACTTTCATTTCCATTGAACTTTTGGTTAAAAAATCCAGGTCCTAATACATTTATAATTATTTAATCATGTACAAAATTTTAATCATTTCTTGAGTACCATATGAAATCATTATATATAATTATATCAATAATCATATACATTGGTGATGAAAAATTAATTACATCACATCATGGGTATGGTAATATGTACATATGAATTATTGTTGTTCCAATTTTTTGAGTGATGTGATAAAATAAATAAAAGTATTAATTCACCTTTAAAGGAAAATAATAATATCATAAATGAAATATATAATCCATAAATATATCATCACAACCATCAACATGATTTCTTGATGAAAAAACAAAATGCATCACTCTATGGAGGTTGTAACCCACACGTACACACAACTGATCATTTCTATTCCTATAGTATAAAAGAGAGGTGGATAATGGTATTTCCATAATCATAGAAAAAACTAAAAATATTTTATATAATTAAGTATTTATATTATAACTAATATCACACTTTTAGATGTTGATGAATACAAAATAATGTTGTAATTATTGATTAAGAGTTATACATCTTTGCTGAGAAACCTCATTTTTCGTACACATTAACATGAGAATCGGTGATATTTTAGAAATAAACAATGGACTAGAACATGAGTAATAAGTCTAGTATGAAATAACTATAAGGATATATCATGAAATAAAACAATTTTTTTTGAATAAGCGATGATAGGAAGTTCAAATTTATATGTGAGTTAAATGAAAAAAATGGAATTAGTTAAAATATTTCAAAAATATATATCATATTAATTTCTTGTTACAATAGGGAGCCAAAAAAATGATACGATGTTATATTATTTAAATAAACTTATATAATATCCTTTTTACATGATTTAAATATATTGTAATACCTATATCCTAGTTATATGACTTTAAACCCATTTTAACCCTAACCATGACAGCGTAATTTTTTTTAAAAAAATTACATAATTATATTTGAAAACAATTAATGTGTCATTATAAAAACTATTGAAAGTATGATTCAAAATTTGGATTAAATTTAGTCATATTATATTTCTATATGTGTTATATAATAAATATATTAACATAAAATAGAAGAGAAACATTTTTTAGTAAAATACCAAATTTAAGAGTAAATATCAATTCAACTTAAAATCATGTTTTATGATTGTCTAAAAAAATGATAAATAATAAAAATGGAAGGTATTTTAAAATTTTATATATCCAAAACCCAATATAATCTTACTTAAATGATAAAAAATTTAAATACACAAAAACTATTTTAAATTTGAATGGAATTAAACAGATCTAATGAAGTCATGATTGTGATCTATAATTTAAAATAAATTTTAAAAAAATTATAACTATTTTGAGATATATTTTTTCTAGGTAAATGTTTACAAAAATATCATTTCCTTCACATATCATAATAAAATCATAAAAGTGATAGTAATTGAAAAGTTCATTTTTTGACTATTCATAAAAAAATAAACTATTTTAGAATAATATCAACAATTTACCGTAACATAAATTTGATATGATGAATAAAAAAATGACAACAATTTATGAAATAAAATTTTAAAACATGGAAGAATATAGTTTCAATATCCATGATGACAATTCAACAATACCAATTTTTGATGAAATTGTATATTTTTTTTCATAAAATAAATTTATTAAAAATTAAATACATATTTATTGTTAATTAACAAAAATATTTTCATTACAAAAAAAAACTGTATTTTTTTAATAATATTGTTATTCTAATTAATAACTTAAATTTTTATTTTCAGGTAATGATGATCACATCTATATATTAGTATTAATATAATCTATATTTTTTTTATAAATCACTATGTTTCATGTTTCACAAGCTATTAAGAACAAAAAATTTATTAAAATATAAGTATATCATAAAATTTCTAGGCCTCACAATCTACAATTCTTATGATAGTATCTCCCCATAAATTACATAACATGGATGCAAACAAAAGAGGATACCTTATCCTCATCACATACCTGGATTCCCACATATCATGGTCAAGTTTATGGTTTTACCAAAAAAATGACCTAGGGAGCCACCTTATTACATAGTAGTTTCTCTCTTTGACCCCAAATCTCCCCCAATTATTCCTCATAAGGGTGGTATTTTTGTAGTTGGTTGACCAATATGTTCATTATATGTGAAAGATTATGTATAAACATGCTTAGGATAGATACATATTAAACATTATTAACTTGAGATAGTTTTTTTAGATTCACCATGTGATATTTAATAGCCCTAGAATGATCAAGATTTTCAATGGGACCAATATATATAAGGATAATAATTACCTTATTTCAAAATGTAATTACATTATTCTTTATAGATATTCGTAGGAATATATTTGTCACCAACATTACACTCTATATCTCACTATTGAAGGTGATCATAACTATTCTGTTGATTATCAATAGCCCTAATGAATTTTTGAATAGATTTGTCCTTCTCATCCATTTCATCAACTAGTTAGATACCCAATAGGTTTCAATATCAATTTTCATCACAACATAATGTAGTTATAAACACAATACAAAAGTGGGATTCAAAAGGATCCATTTGAATAGTTTAGTGAATGATACTATTATAGGGAATGTAATATAGAGAAATGTATTAAACCAAATATCCTTTAAAATCCATTGAACATTTTCTTAACATGTTATATTAAATTTGAATGTTCCTCTAAAACTGAACATCAATCTATTTATTATATGCAGTAATGAAACTCTCCATTACTTGCAGAGGTTGTTGAAGAATTCTCCTGAATACTGAGGTAAACCTCATATATGTCGGCACTCCATACCATCAATAAGAATTAATTCATGACTTCTAACATAATTAAAATTTTAATAAAATCCCAAACGGCCAAAACACCCCTTTTATTTTGGTAATTGGATACATACATCATAACATGAAACATGATTGCAACAAAATTATTTAAATGCATCAAAACATATCCTTATATTCCATGGATCTTCTAATACTATACTTGAAAACCTATCAACATATATAATAAATGATTAATATATAACATCAAATAAGGGAATAATAAAATCATAACACGATGAATGCAATTCATGTTATTTGATAGGAATATCAATGTAACATAAAGGAGAAATGAATTACAAACATGAATGTTGATGTAGGATATAAAATGGAAATATCAGGGAAATAAAAGAACTTTGAAATGTCATAAAACATGAAATCAAAAGCATATGTGAAGGATAACAGAAAATATTTCACATTATAATGTTCTTAGGATAACCTCCTACGAACCATAAATGCTATTGTAACATCACAAGTACTTATAAAATGATATTTTTTTTTATTTTGTAATTAAATAGATAAATTTATTATAAATAATTAATGGAATAATTGGTTTTTACATAAATTATGTAATCTAGACAAATAGAATTATAACATCCCCTATGAATTTATAAAACAAATTATGTATCCCATATGTGAAAAAATGATATATTTATATCATGGAATAAGTAAATAAATGTTTTCAAAATGATAATGTAAGTGTTGGTATTTTTTTGACACATAAATTTTTATTTACAATTTCATAATTAATATAATGGTTTAAAATAAATTTTATATTTATAACAGAATCATAAATTAATATTTTTTTTTCTAATGATTATATGATAATTTTGTTATTCCTCCATTAATTTCTCAAAGTGTCATAAAATATGTTAAAATTTCAAAATATGTATTTCTCAAATAAATAATTATTTTAATTAAAATTTAAATATTTTAAAAAAATTTCATAACATGTACTAAAATTTTCAAATTTATACATCCAAAAAATGGTTAGGGAGAGTTTTTTGGATTTTTATAAAATAGTTGAATTTTTTCGGAATAGTGAAATATTGTAATTTATGGTTTATAACATTATAAAATAAAATACACTATTTATTTAGTCATTGATGATGTAAGAAACATAATATCTTACCCTCCTTCCTTATTGACAATATTCAGTTTGGGGAATAAAAACTATTCATTGTCTTGAGGCAAAATAATAAACTAATGAAAAAAATAATAAAAAACACACCTCTCTACCACTATAAATACCACCCATAACCACCACTTCTCCTCACTTATCCAAATACCTGTATCCTATTTAATTAATGAACAATTAATTTTAAAAGAGTCTTACCCAAGTCCAAGACCTTTTGGACTCCCCAAAATTCCAAAACTAAGTACCTTAAAGCGGTTCTCAAGGAGAAGAAGTTCAAGAGTTAAAATCATCTTTTGTTTTATTTTAAATTTATTTTTAAATTTATTTATTTTCTTATTTTATCCTCATCTCCCATAAACAAAGTGAAATTATAACTCTTTTATCTATCATATATAGTAATTGTGTTGTTTTATAAGAATATCCTTTATCAAACCTGTCATCTTCTCCTCTTAATATAAAAATATAAATACATCATTTGTGATGTCTCGATTTTCCATCATCATGGATGTTGTGATTCCATTTTCGTTTAACACCTTTATGTATGGTAAAAAAACCATGATTTATGTTAAATTGTGTTATATTATAAATTTTATATGTTATATAATTTTCTAGATCCAATATGTAATCCTAATATTTAATAAAATGAAATAAATTAATCTTGGTTGAAAAAGCCACGAAAATTAGTTAAGTCATTTTCATTAATGTTTATCTAATGAATCATCTTCATATTAGAAAAAAAATGATATATGGTATCATTTAAAATAATGGAAGAAAATTAATATAATTTCATTCCACTTCTTAAGTTTTTCTTCCATTTGACAAGAAAATCCATAATAAACTAACCACAGAAACCATGAAATAATCACACCCTAAACAATAAAAATTAAAAAAAATTATCAATAAAAGGGTGGAAAATGTTATAAAAAGATCATTTAAGGTATTATAAATATTAATATAGTTCTATAATTAATTAATAAGACACTTTGAACTATTATAAATGAGGTTTGAACACGTTTCATGGATTTCAAACCTAAGGTAAGGGATATTCCTTTTAAAATCCACATTATTTCCTCTTTGTACAAAATTCAAAAATAATTTTTCTTCATAACTTATGTGGAATAAATAACTTATCCCATTTTAAAGAAGCCATATTATTTTTAAGCCTCATTTAAAAAAGTTCATGTTTATTTTTCAAGAAAATCATTTCCTTTGTATGTGTGGTGTATTATTTTTGAAATAAGTGATTTTCCTCTTGGAATAATTTTTATGATGCAAGTATTCATGTTTTATGAATATGTTATGGTTCTTGTGCATTTCCTATGATGATGGGTGGTTCCATTATAAAAAAAATAATTGTGTAATTTGGATATCCATTTAATTCATTGTGTATGTCTTTGTTGGAAGTTGACCTTAGTGGTTATTCCAAGTGTAACTATGATGGTTACATCATAAGGTTGTCGCAAGGGTTATATTGTAAGGTTGATGTGAGGGTTACAAATCATATTTTATCCAAAAGGGTTACAATCATAAGAATATATGGTAATAAAATCATTGTCTAATTTTATTAAAAGGCTTATTTATGTTTTATATGTTCTATGAAAATATCGTGTTTTCAAAAAGTAAGTATATGATACCTTAAGGGTGAGAAGTATAACATTGAGAAAATAATTTATTATACTTATATGTATTCATTTAATACTAGTTTATTTACTTCTATTTATTTCCATTACATAGATCTTTTGTTCTCATTTAATCTTATAAAATGTACTTCATCGGTTTTAAGTATTGGTATGAGAAATAAAAAAGCCAAGCAGGATATGGTGAAAAATGTTCCTAAAAACAATTTATGTTTTTTAAAAACATTTGTATTATAGATTGAATGGAAACAATTTTAGTAGTATCCAATTTTTATTATTATTTGTACTTATGTTTGAATTATATCCTAATTGTATAAATATCTAAATATAAAAAATATTCAGGAATGTAATAATTGAATTCAAGTTGAATTAATTAGATTAAATAATGTTTGTGGCTAGGTACTTATAGTTTTTATCTGGGAATGTTTTAGATAACGTTACAAGTTAAGATGATGTTAATATAATACCATAAATGATTTGTAACTTTTTTAATGTTGATATGATATTTCATTTAAATATTTCCATGTGTTTTCATTGAAGATATGTCTATTCAGATTGTTTTTTTTGCAGAAGAAATAGGAAATCTGAAGTAAGAAGAAACTAAGAGGATGATATTTTTCTGAATTTGTAACCTGAACTGTAGGGAATTGTAACCTACTAGTTTTCGATAGTAATGGATCAATTTATATTTTCCATTAATGGTGGTGGCATCCATGCATGAGAACATATAGAGAAACCATAATGGAACATAACAATTTTGGAATTCTATAAGGCACAACACTATTACACTTAGTGAAACATCTGGCAAAATAGTAGATGAAGGGTGTATTAAATCACTTGAAAATATATTTGATGTCCCGGTCTATTTAGATAGTCAAAATTATATTATTTATATTTATCATTTTTAAGGTTAAGCCGACCATTGGTGTTCAATGGTCAAGAATATCAAGGAATGAAAATTATTGATTCCTTTTAATGGGTTGAATATAAGTTTATTTTTATTTAATAACATTTTCCTAAGGAAATTATATATAGGATGGAAAATAAATTCCAGGAATTGAAACCAAAGGAAGAATAATCAGTGGCCATTTATGATGAAAACATAACTCTATTATCAAGGTATGCTCCAAATAATAATTAGGATCATGATTGTAAAGTCAGAAATTTTTACTAAAGATTGAAACCATGATGTTGATGGGATTTGGCTTCCATTGAATTCAAAAGTTATTAGAAACATGTTTGATTTGTTGATAGTGTATAAATGAAGTTTTATTATAGTCATGTTTACATTGAAAATAATAATAATAAAAGGTCCAAATGTAAAGAAATGGTTAAGAATCAATCAAATAAATATGAATTTATGAAAATCCATTTTCCAGTTTATGGAAAGAGTGGCTAAAAGAACCCTAGATAATGACTTGACTAATATGGGAAGTTTTTCCAATGTGAAAAGTTTTTACATATTCCCTAAGACTATAATGAAAAATATATAGGTATTTGTATCATTAATTATGATAAGAAAACTATTTTTTTTAAAATGGGGTGATATGGGACAATATGCGCATACCTTCCCATAGAAGGATTTGAATGATTGGAATAAACTGAACTATATGAAAAAAGGTAGAATGAAATAATTTGAGACTAATTTAGTATATGTGGGGCCATAAAATGAAGTTGAATAAAGTATATTGTATGATTACTCACATTTTGAAAATATGTTGTTTGATATGGGGTATACACATTCCATTATGTTAGAGATATTTGCATATAAATTGGAAATTTCAACTAAAGACAAGAAACGATTGCTTGAGGTAAAAACCACGAGGGGAAATATTAATGAAAAATGACATCATAAGAATCTTATGGTTGTTTTCTATGAAAATACATTACCCATAAAAATTATTGTTTTCACCTTATAGGGATTTTATGTTATTATTTTTATGGAATTTTTTTATCACACTATTATTGATTGTAGAGATAGATATTTTTTCAGAAAGATTTTCAATTTATATAAAATAATGAACCCATACCATTGATAACATATCAAGAAGCTAAGAAACTGTTAAATGAAGGAAATGAATGTTATCTTACTCATACTATTAAAAACAAGGGAACTATTTAAATTAATTATGTTCAAATGGTAAATAAATATTTGTATGTTTTTTCAGATGAGTTTCTCGGTGTTATAGATGATCAGGAAGTTGAATTTCATATAATCTTTTTTCCTAAGGATAAGAGTATATGAAATAAACCTTATTGAATAGATTATTTATATCTTCTATAATTGAAAAATAAGTTGAATGAGTTTCTTGATAAATGTTCCATTCATCTAAGAACATCAATGTGGGGTGATTTTATTTTGTTCATTAAAAATAAAGATGATTCCATAAGACATTGCATTGATTGTATAGATTTTAATAAAATTAATATTATGAATAAGTATCCACTTCATCATATAGATTACTTGTTTGATCAAATCTATGTAGCTCAGTATTTTTCCATGATTGACTATGGATCTAGGTACCCTTAGTTGAAGGTGAAAAAGGATGAGATTTCAAAAATGGTGTTATGAACTAGATACGCGCATTATGAGATTTTAATTATGACATTTATTTTGAAAAATTCACCTACTAAATTTATAGATATTATAAATATAATTTTCTATGAATATTTAGAGAATTTTGTTGTTGTTTAACTGATGTTATTTTAGTTCATCCAACAAAATTATGAGGATCGGGAAAAGCATCAGAGGATTCTTTGACAAACATTTAAATAAAATAAGCTATAAAATAAATTTATAAAATTTGATTTTTGGATTCAATAAATTTATATTCTTTGGAAATTTATAAATAGAGGATTATTATTGATCATACAAAAAAATTGGTTGATTAATGGAAATGACCTAAAAATGTGACTAAGATTCATAGTATTCTGGGATTAGTAGGAAATTACTGACATTTTGTTAAATAAATTGCACTGTTATGAATATTTCTAAATATGTTAACACAAAAACAGGTAAAATTTATTAGGAAAAAATATTGCGGTGTTTTTTAGGAACTGAAAATAATATTGGAGAATTCTCTATTTTTGGTTATACCATCTAGAAATGGAGAGCTTTTATTCTATAATGATTTTTCCTTAAAGAGACTTGGTTGTGTACTGATGATGAATTATTATGTAATTTATTATGTTTCAAGACAATAGAAACCTCTTGAGTTAAATTATCCAATACATGATCTCAAATTAGTATTTGTGGTCTTCAATTTAAAATTTCACAGATGTCATTTATATGGTTCCAAATATGAAATATATACTGAAAATAAAAGTTATAATTATGTATTCACTTAAAGTAATTGAACATGAGGCACAAAAGATGGATTTAAATGAAAAATTATTATGATTTCACAATCAATTACCATCTTGTAAAAACATACAAAGTGGTGGATACCATGATTCAAAAATATCATTCTACATTATCCAGGATATTTGTGGAACAAAACCCCTTGATTATTGATTTCATGGATCATTTCATCATTGTTGTTGGTGTAGGATATTCCTTTGTTTTTTTGTGTCAGTGGAATAATATCCATCATACAGAATTTAGGAAGTGCAGATGAAAGACATTGAGTTATCAAAAAAGATAGAAATTTTTAATAGGGGTGGGATTCTATATTTTAACTTTGATAAACATTTTTTCAGGATTTGTGAAGAGATTATGTGTGCCTTTCAATTCACAATAGAAGAAATAGTTATTATGTAAAGCCCATATTTATCTATTTCTAGTTCATCCTCACAACACTACTATGTACATAAACCTTCGTGAGGATTACTTTATGAATGGAATGAAAAAGAGAATTCTGATTTTACCATGAATTGTTTTACTTTTAAAATGGTTAATATAGAGAGACAAATGCCAAAGGGGATTCTTCATTATTTTATCGTCATAGATTTGAAATGGAAAAATATATCTACAGATTTTAGGGTGGGAATACCATTGATTTCTCAAGGTAAAAATGTTATTTGGGCTATTTTTTATCGACTAACTAAATCTATACATTTTCTACATATTCAAGATAATATGTCTCTAGACGAGCTTCCTCAACTATACCTGGATTAAATTTTAGCACAACCCTTTCATCCCCAATCTGATGGATAGACTGAGTGAAACATTTAAAACTTGGAATGCATGATATGTGTATTTTTAGTGGATTACAAAGGAATTGGGGTTCATCAAAATTATTTAGTTTACTTTTCCTATAATAAAAATTTTCATTCTAGTAGAAATATGGAAACTTTTGATGCATATATAGAAATCAGTGTCGAACTCTAGTATTTTGGGATGATGTTTGGGAAAAGAAGTTGATGGGACTAGAATTATAAGGGTAATTGGATGAGAAAGTAATGTTGATCCATAAAAATATGATGACAACTCTTAGTATGTAGAAAATATATATAGATAACCCAAAAAAGAAACTTTTTTTCGAGGTAGATGATCATTAATTTTTCAATGTTTCTCCATGGAAATATGTGATTAATTTTTTTAAGAAGGGAATTTTGAGTCCATGTTTTATTAGATCCTATGAAATCCTACAAAAACATGGATTAGTTGCACCACGAGAGGCTTTACCTCTATGTTTTTCCTAGGTACACAATGTTTTTTATGATTTGTTGTTATGAAAGTCTATTACAGATTCATCTTATGATTTGAGCCCAAAAGTAGGTCTATTGGATGATAAACATTATTATGAGGAAAATACTGCACATATTCTTGATCATAGAGAGAATTTATTGTAGAAAATGGTAACTCTCTAGGTTAATGTTTTGTGGAGAAACCAAATGGTTGAAGAAGAAACATGATAATATAAAAATTCTAGGAGGCAATGGAATCCTAACATTTTAAATAAGTAAATAAAAATTGATAGGATGAAATTTTCAAAAAGTGGGGAGAACATAATATCCCAGGTAATTATAAAATAAATATTTTCCATTTTGGAATTAAATATCAAAATTCACTATAAATGAATAATTAAATCTATTTTATTTACAGAAAATTAGGAATCTATAAAAATAGAATAAAATCCTTACCTATAAATATAAAAATAAAATTTATGTATCATTTATGTGAAAATAAAATATATTTGTATCAATGAATAATTACATAAATGTTTTGAAAATGATAAATTAATAATTTGTATTTTTATGACATGTGATTTTTTATTTACATTATTACAATTAATATAATTATGTAAAATAAAATTTATATTGGTAAAATATATTCATAAATTAATTTTTTTTTCTTATGATTATAAGATAATTTTATGAGACCTTAATTAATTATTCAAAGTGTCATAAAATCAGTTATAATTTTAAAATAGATATTTTTTTTGAATAAATGCTAATTTTAATTAAAAATTAAATTTAAAATATATAGAAAATTAATTTTATAAAATGGAGTTCATTTTTTAATTCTTAACATTAAAAATGATTTTTGTGAATTTTTGATATTTTTCTAAAATAGTTGAATTTTCGGTGAATAGTGAAATACAATAATTACTATATATAAAATTATAAGTTAAAATACACTATTTCTTGATTCATATCCAATATAAGCCCCATAATATCTGAATATACTTATATATTTACTATATTTAGTCTTGGGAATCAAAAAAATTATATTCTTGAACAAAAAATAATTATCTAATGAATAAAATAATTGAAAACACCCCTCATATCCACTACAAATACCACCCCTCACCACCCATTCTCCGCACACCTGAAAATCATTGTAGCTTATTTAATTTCTACCCAATTCCATACCCATGAAAATTTCTAACTTCTGTGACCGTCTGTTATCACAAAAAGTCTAAAACCATATCCCTTGAGGATGTTCACAAGGCGAAGAAGATCAAGAGATAAAATCAACCTTCTTTTTTTAATTTTTTTTTAATTTTTTCTTATTATCCACTTCTCACCTCCTCCCCACCAAGTGATATGATAACTATTATATCTTAAAAATACTATAAGGATTATTTTTTTAATTTAATATACATCATCTAACCTATCATCTTCTCCTCTTATTCTAAAAAAATGAAAACACTACCTGTGATGTGTTGATTTACCATCATTGTGGATGATGTATTTTTATTTTCCATTACGGCCTTCATGCCTAGTCAAAAAACCATAATTAGGGTTAAATATGATTTTATTATACATATTATAAGTTAAATAATGATCTATAACCAATATATAAACATGACATCAAAAAAATCATATATGTTCTTAATGGTCGTAAAAACTACCAAAATAAATTAAATAATTTCCATTATTTATTTATTTATTTGAACATCATCATATTAGAAAACCAAATTAAATATGGTAACATAAAAAATTATAGAAACATATTAATGTGATTTCTTTTGGCTTTTTTTTTTCATTTGATAAGAAGATCAATTATGAACCAACCATGTCAAACATTAATAAATGAACGAGAAAAAATAAAAATAACAAACTATTATCAATAATAGGGTGGTAAAATGTAATAAAAATATCATATATGGTATTATAATTATGAATATTGTTATGTAATAAATTAATCACACTCATTAAATCAATACACTATAGATTTGGACTAATTTTATGGATGTCTAACCTAATGTACTGAACCGCCCTTATAAATTCATATTTAATATCTATTTTTATAAAATTAAAAAATAATGTTACTTCTTATCTTATTTGAAATGAGAATCATATCATGTCTTAATGATGTATTATTGTTTTTAAACCTTATTTACTAAATATCATGGTTATTTTAGAGGATTTTTTTCCTTTGTTTGTGGGATGTATTCTTTTAAAATGAGCTATTTTCCTCTAAGAATGTTTTTAGGATGTAAGTATTCATGTTTTTTGTTTATCTTATGATTCTTGGGAATTGTTCATGATGATGGGTGGTTCTGTTATTAACCAAAGATGGGTGGGTCCATGATAACCACCCCATTCGTTGGATATGTTAATGTTGGAAGTTAATTATAATGTTTATTCCTTTTATAAATATGATTATTATATCATAAGGTAGTCGCAAGGGTTATATTGTAAGGAAGATTTTAGGGTTACAAATCTTAAGGTAACTACGAGGGTTACAATCAATAATAAGTATGGTAATAAATTTATGTACCAAGATACCTAAATGGTTTACTTATGTTTTCTTTGTTTTATGGAAATCTCATGTGTTCCCAATGTAAGTATATGATACTTTATGTTTGAGAAGTATATCATATTGAGAATGATTTTTTATATTTATAAGTCTTCATGGAATAAGGGTTTATTTACTTCTTTTTATGTCTCTTACTAATCTTTTTGTGCACATACCTAGTTTTAAAATGTTTTTAATAGGGTTCAATGATTGGTAAGAGAGAAGAATAATCCTATTTGAATATTTGAATAAATTTCATGAAAATAATTCACATTTTATTAAAAAATTGGTATTATGGAAGAAATATACATTGTTTTAGAAGAAACCACTATGTATTCTTGTGGGTTATTATGCATGAATTATGACCAAACTCTCTAAAAATGTAAACTGAAAAGATTTTTTAGAATGTTATAAGTGTACTCCAGTTGAATTAATTGGATAATGTAACATTTATGTCTACTTCCTTGTGGGTATCAAATGAGATTAAAATTGTACCTAATGTATTGGACTGCTATATAATTCTAGGACTATCAGGACTATCATACCATGCACAAGGATTTTTGTGCCACATTTATCATACAATATAATAGTTCCATTCATAAATTTTATTCCCATGATTACAGATTTGAGGAAAAAATAACTAATGTCCAAAATAAATGAAGGATGGGGGGATATAGGTGAATAAACATGAGTGTAAATGGGTGGTGGTTATTCAAAAACTAAAAATTTTTCATTGAAAAATCAAAGGATAATGTTAGTAGGATAACTGGTGTATATATAAAATCATGGAAAGGATTAATAAGAGTTAATAGTGGTATCTCATTATATGGAAACAATAATTATAGTTAATTTATTATGAAAAAACATATTCTAACATATATAATTGTATGTAAAAATTCATAATTCAAAAAAAGTGTTTGGATAAATAAGAGAGGATAGAATTTCCATACTAATAAGGGGTTATTTTAAAATCATGGGTGCAAATTCTTAAGATCATGGGGATACATAAGAATAAAGTTATATTAGTATGGGTAGAGTAACTTCATTCATAATGGGTATTGAGTGAATATGATTGGAAGGTTGGGAGGGAATTTTTAGCAAAAGAGTGGGAAATTCATTATTAAGTTATAAACATTGCTTTTGGAATCTATATTATAAATTATAAAAGATAAAATCCATCACATGGTTTAATTAAATGGTTTCTATAAAACAAAAATCACATTTAGTATTTTTTTTCTATTTACCAAACATATTATAATAATACAATTAGTGATGGGGAAGTGAGTCATGTTCATAATGAATTAATTTTAAACCCTTAAAAATAAAATATATGTTTTATAATATTCAATGAATGGAATATTAAATTCCTAAAAAAACGTCAATGGGTACTTTATTAAATGTAAAATATATATTTCATCATGAATGCCCAATATATTAATTATTGCACAACTTTTGGGATATTTTAATTTTATAATAAAGAATACATATTTATAAAGTAATAAATTGTAACCAAAATTTTATTACCTTAATAAATATAAAAAATTCACCATTTAATCCTTTAAATGTTCTCCTTTATAAAATAATATTTATTTTATCAATATTATTATGTAAATCTATTAATTGACACTTTTATATTAAGATACATATTAAATGAAAAATA
Organism: Viscum album; assembly: GCA_963277665.1. Taxonomy (NCBI): domain Eukaryota; kingdom Viridiplantae; phylum Streptophyta; class Magnoliopsida; order Santalales; family Viscaceae; genus Viscum; species Viscum album. Next base: position 1,835,706,340 of record OY728151.1, read on the forward strand.
ATGGGTTTTGTGATAATAAAAATTTCAAGGCCCTTAAAATGAATACATTAGAATTCATTAAATTCAATTATTATTTGTTGATAAATATTATTTAATAGTATTATTATTTTAATCTAAAATTAATTTTAAAAAACTATTATTCATCAAAATAAAGTATTAATTAAAATAACTATATTCCAAAAACACATTTTGGGTTTCTCCATATCAGAATCTAATTGGCATCAAATCACATTTTAATATATAAAGTAATAATGAAAATGGACAAACATTTTAATTATTCTATTATAAATAAATCATAACAAATCATACCACTTGGGTGTAGATATAAACCCCTTATTATTCCATTATGTACCCAAATGTTAATATGTGTTATGATAGAACATTATTGGGGTAGTTCGGTGAAGACAGTTTGGGTCATGATCTTGATAAGATTTAACATACCCCATAAATGGATTAATTCATGATTTAGTTATTGAATTTGATATTTTTCATGGACATGGTAGAATTCTAGTGATTCTATATCCCTTTGAAGCTATGATAATTTGGATTTAAAGGGTATGATAATGTTGGCCAAGTCCATCTTGTCTTCAGTCTATATTAATTGGTCTTTATAATAATCCTTAATATATACTAATCTAAATGATAAATATATATTGGATATATTATCAATATATAATATGATTATTCATCCTATAAATACAATAGTATATATCGGTCCATATTGAGATGAGCCCGTAAGGGGTGCTCCATAGATACGGTTTCCCCTCATCGCCGTCGCCTTCCTCCTCTGGTTGGCTCAGATTCCCTCTTCATACTCAAAAAGTTTGTGACAGTGGTTCCCCTATCACTGTGGCATCGTTGACCTCGTGGGCTCGGCCATCTTGGCTATTCACATCGCTGCTGGCCTTCTTCTTTCTCATCTCCACCTATGTTGGATAGGATATACCTTGGAGGTGCGGTGTTCATCCAACGGCTGAGATCCAACTTCTGTGGTTTGTGAATTGCCGTCTTGGCTCCAAATGTGTGTTTTGGGTGGTTAGTTATGGTCTCTACGAGTGAACTGGTAGGTGGTGATGGGATTTGGGTTCTGTTTCTCTGCAGAGCTCTTGTTCGGTGGCTATGGCGCTCGGGTATGCATCCATGCGGTTATGGTTGCTCATTTTTTCCACCTTTTCCCTGTATTTTGGTTTTGGATGAGATTTCTCTTGGATATGGGAATTCATTTGCGGTTTGTTCGGTTATAGAGTGGTTTTCAGTGGAGGAGTGTTGACTGGTTTTTTGGTTCTCGTGGTGACGATTTTGGGTGATGTTGCTTGCTAGAATTGGATGCGGTCTTCTCTTTGTGTGGGTATCTGCTGTTCTTTTTTTTTTTCGGGTTATATTTTCTTTCTATGGATGTCTATTCTGTTGCATACACAGAGCATTCTTGGAGGAAGACCGTGACGACCATAGATGTTGTCTATTATTTGAAGAGGGAGGCAAGAGACTAGTATTGGGTGGACCGAAGTGTCACGGGAAGGAACTTAATGATTTTTTCTTTCTAATGGTGCTCATGCTATCTAACAAGGAGGGGTGGAATGAAGAGGTAAAGTGGATTGATCCTTGAGGAGACTTGAAACATGCTTAGTTTTTCTTCTGTGTGAACGTGTGATGCTTTTGGATCTGCAAATTTTTAGTGTAGGTTCTTGGATTCCATTTGCTTTTGGTTCTACAATTTGATATTTATGGTGGAGGTTCTTGGATTCCATTTGGGCAGGTTAGTGTCTACATATTTCTTTTCCATTTTGGTGTGTTTGCAACCAGTATGCTGTATAGATCTAATTTAGATGAGGTCTAGAGCAGAAAGTCTTTTTCTGATCATGCCATTTGTATTTGGATGTTTGAGAGGGTATGGCTCTACCATCGGTATCAGGCTCGTGCATCCCTGCACATGATAGCTATCTAATAGGTCATGTGATGGTGAGGGATTTTCATCATGATGTAGTCGCTGGGGAGGGTCAGAACCTGTAGTATTGATCTGAGTTATCTTTTCATGGTTTAATTGTTTATAATTTTTGGAACTTATGGTTTCTCACTTTTCCTCAAATGTGTTTTGATAATAAAAAATTTAATTTTCAGTCCATATTTGTCTATGTGTTTTCAATATTAATTATTAAGGATTTTATTCATTTAAAATTAGATTTACATTTATAAATGTTTTTTTCAATACATTCTTCCCCACTTTAGAAATTTCATCCTTGAAATTTATATTCATAAAGTAGAATAGACTATGGTTATTTTTATTTCATTTATTGTTCTAGTTACCATGTTCCTTACTCTAAATTTTTCCTTAACTATAAAATATAGACTTGGAGTGTTTTCTTGTTTCTTTGAAATTTGTCTCTACGGTCTATGGTCTTCAAATGATACTCCTCATATGAAATAAAATTCTCCAAGGGTATTACCTTGGGATATTTGACATCTAAATGGTTTGGTATTTAATTATTTATGATGGATAAATGAATCATTACATTTACTTGAGATAGGATATGTGGGACTGTTATTCACCAGGCCACACCTCTAATGTGATCATTGATCTAAAATGGGAAGATGTATCTTGGGTTTTGATTTCTCTCCATCCAAAACCTCCTGGAATTCTACCTTGGTAATATATAAATGAAAACATTATATTGGACCTTAAAATAAAGTTCATACTAATTTTATTGCGAATATTCATGGATTTCATATGACACTGAATAGTTTGAAACTTTTTTATCATCTCTAGGATAAGATAAGGTCCCATCAGATTCCTCTCTCCAATATCATCACATTATGTTGGTGTTTGACACCTCTTATCTCAAAAATCATCATAAGGTTCCATTGGAATACAAGAATTGAATTAATTATTATATGATACCACCACTAGTGGAATGTGTTGATCAAGAAATCCATTTAAATCCATTGAACATTATTTCATCATATCCCATAGAGTTGGTTCCCTCATAGTAACCTTTTGTCTGAGGGTTAGAAGAACTAATGAAAGTAAGTTTTGTATCCAATGCCTTCTATATAATTCACATGAACATGTAGATACAACATAGATCTCGATCATATAGAATGAAGAGAGTTATTTAATGCAGTCACCACTTCCCTTATGTATATCCCTCCAAGTTTTTCATGAGATAAATTGTCCTTCGTATAAATGAAATAAACTAACTTTATAAGGTAATAAACATCAATCAAGATGGAATTATTTAATTTTTATTTGTTAGGGATTCTTCTTATGAAATATATTATTATGTTTTCCCATTTTCATATAATAATTGAAAATTGTGGAATCATATCCATAGAATTCAGTTGTTCACCCTTGAATATTTGGCACAATAATTATTTATATAAAAGTTTAGAAAATTATATCTTCATGTTAACCCCACAGAATTTTTTTATTAGATATCTACACATCATTGTACCTCATGTATGAATCGAGTTTAATGAGTTTCTAACATTATATAAATGTCCCCTCTTAAGCTTTGGTTTTAATTAGACAAATATATGTTTTCTACACCATATAACTACATCATTAGTAATGTTTAAATCCAATGTATTTTAAATCATTTTCTATAGAAACACGTCACATTTCTAAGACTCCTTGACCCTATCAAGAATATATGGTTGAGAAATTATTTTATAAAGGTTTGATAGATTTCCATTTATAGTTCCCAATTTTATATTTTTCATTTCTATGAAGATTGGATCACTTTTAATCTTCATGATGTATAGGGTGGTAATTTCATTTATAATAAGAGCACCTATAATATTTTTTACCTTCCCAGGACAATAGAGGATCTAAAAATTAAATTCCCTAATTGGATATAACCTACTTCATTAGTGCATATTGATCCCTTTTTTGTGAATATTTACATGGGGATACTATGATCCATATATATTTGGATCTTCTACCCATAGAGATAATATCACCAAATATTCAATGTAAAGATCACTGTATCTAATTAAAGATCTTGGGTTGGGTAGTTCTTCTTGAGGATATTTAATTAAAAAGAGTCATATGATATTATTTGGTGAACTTCCATGAGTACAGAATCCAATACTTTTGGGATACATTTTTGTAGGTCACAATTCCTTCGCTAATGGTAGGTAATGGGAGGATATGTATAGTGGTTATAAAATTATTTTAAACCTTAATTATATCATTTCATTCATTATTACAAAAAATCATTACTCTATTCCGATTTATCATTTTTAGTGGATATGAAAATCAGGATATTTTTATCCAAAATATATGACAATACATATATAGTCCAAGGAAAGAATATATCTCTATCATAGATGTCATTCTGTGCCATCCTTAAACTTACTCCATCATTGAAGGATCCATATATATGCATTTTATAGGGATAATAATCCCCTTGAATGTTACACTCTCCATCCATAACTTTCATTTACAAAAAAATGTATTTAAATTTTACCTATGTATGTTATTCATTATAGTAGTCAAATAATCCTCATATTCCACATTATTTTTGGAGTAGATAAAAATATCATTAATAAATTCTACCTAAAATTTAACAATGAATTACAAAAACACATTAATCATTAATTCCTTCATGATAAATAGAGAATTAGTGATTCAAAATGGAATCACTATGAACATGTATTTCACATACATTATACACTATTCATCTTGGGGATATCTTCCTTTTCACTTTTAGTTGATAATATCTAGAAAACAAATATACATTAGAGATTTACTAGTATCCATGATGTTGATTGAATAATTCATCAATTTGTATATGAGGATACTTATTTATTATCATGATCTTGTTTAGCTTTTGATAATCAATTAATTGGTGCATTTATCCATTAATTTTCTTGTAGAAAATGTTAGGTGCACCCCATGGTGAAGAAAATGGGAATATAAAACCTTTTTACAAGATTCCCATATAGTTTCTTCTTTAGTGATTACTGTTCAAGATTATCCACTCTATAAAGAGTCATAAATTTTGTAAAATATCTTGGTATCAGTTTGATTAATAATCCATCCTCTCCTCAAGGAGGAATACTAGGAAATACATTAGGAAACACATTAATGTATTTCATCATAATGGGAATTTCTTCAAGGATGGCCTTTTCCTCAGTCTCAATAATCCAAGCAAGATAGGTTCCTTATAATGCAATAATATCCATCCTTGATAAGATGATAGATATGGGAATTAATCAAACTCCTTTCACCTTTATAGAATCCATGGGTGATTCATGACATGGAGGGTAACATTATTCCCTTGAAAATTTTGGATAACTCTATACAATAAAATCCAGCCAATAACAAGAATTACATCTAATCATACTCATGTGATTATTACAAGTATGTGTGGGAAATTCAACCTATAAATAATGATAGTAGAGGGTTTATATACATAGAAAACTATATATAACATCATAAATTTTCAAAGATAATAAAAACAATCATTGATAATAATTTATTACAATTTTTATTTGAAAATGTAATTTTTAAATAAAATAAAATAAATAGAATATTTGTAGGCTCAGTGCAAAGTTAATATCTTATATAACACCATGAAATATTCTATGGAGTATTTTTGGAGTTAGGATCTAAGATAGAACATGATTCTGGGAACTATAGTTCCTATGTGAAAATGAAATTAATATATTAGATATATTATATTATGCACATGTGTTTTTTTCAAAATGTTATAATATCACCCAAATTGTGCATCGTACGATAAATCTAAGAATAATTTTAGTTTTGGGATGTGGGGTTCTCCCTAGTCATGTCATAACATGTATGGACCTCAGACATTGGGTCGGATCACACATGATGATAAGTTATTAAAATTTTTATTATATTTTTTTTAATACATAATTTAATATCTCCCATGTGGTACATCATATGAGAAATATAAGACCATAGTTAGGTCTGGGATGTGGGATTTACCCTAGTAGTGGATTAACAATTATACACATCATACATTTGTCCTGATCACATATGTAGATAAAAATTTAATATTTTTATTCAAATATTTATCTAGAAATAATTTAATATCACCAAAATGAAGTGTCATATGAAAAATATGAGACTATTGATAGGTCTTGGACACATATTTTTCTCAATTGGAGGAATAAATTTTATGTGCATTAGATGTTTATTCAAATCACATTCAAGGATAAGTTTTCAATATTTTTTATATTATAAATAAAAATATATTTATTAAAAAATATTAAATGGGTATCACCTTCACCATGAAGAAACCACCATATCCATTCCCCCATGTTCATTGATCCATTGAATCACCGTTTTCGATGAGAAAAAATTTCACAAATGCTTTAAATTATAGAATTAACTGCTCTATATTCAATGTGTGGTTAAATCATGGATTAAAATGAGATTATGATTTGGGTTTATTATTTGATAAAAAATAATATGCAATTGTGATTCTAAATAGCTGAATCATTATGGGTTGATGTGGTCGAGATGGACCACCCATGAGATCCCTCTTTTCATGTCTGGTGGAGCCTCTATCAAGTTTCCTCATTATTGATTAGGGCGGCACGATCCTTCTTCATCCCCTAGTGGTCATGGAACAAGGTTGAAGAATGGATAGTATTATATTATTTTTCATTTATTATATTATATTATTAGCCTTACTCAATTACTTAAATTAATTCGATAATTCTAAAATAGTATAATTTTATTTAAATAGAGGATGACACAACTAAGAATTATCGAGGGGTAAATCTAATGAATTATCAATGTATATTTTATAAAAATTATAAACAAATTTTGAGAAATTTTTAAAAATGATAATTGTATAAAATTATCAAATTATAATTATGTAATATAATATATATATATATATATATTTATGTGTGTGTGTAATTTTGGAAAATGAGAAAATGAAAATTGTTCAATTTTAACAAAAAATAATTTTCATGAATTATCTAATGATAATTACAATAAATTATAAAAGGATAATTGATTAATATTATAAAAGATAATATTCTACAATTATCAAAGGATAATTTAAATATATTAACATACGAAAATTATCAATTCATAATTTCTGTGAAATTAATATTCATAATTATAAAGAACTATAAAAAGGTAATTATATTAAATTATCAAGGGATGTTTATAAAAAACAATAAATGGATAATTTTTTTGAAATTAGAATAGGATAATTATAAATAATTATCATATTATAATTACACTAAATTATCATGCACAATTTATTATAAATTATCAAGAGATAATTTCATAAGGGTAATTTATTTGAATTTTTCAAAAGATAATTAAAAAGGATAATTTATGTGATATATTCAATAGATAATTATAATAGGGTAATTTATGATAAATTATCAAATCATAATTATAAAATTGTAATTTATGGTAAATAACCAAGATATAATTATAAAAGGAAAATTTTTAATAAGTTATAAGGAATAATTATAAAAGAATCATTTACGATATATTATCAAAAGATAATTATTCTTGAAAAGAATATTATGAGCACATGAGTAGTCCAAATAAATAATTTCAAAAATATTCAGGATAGAATTCCTTAGCATGTGATATTTTAATGATAATTTGAAACATATCCCAGAAGGAGAAAGTATCATTTCCTAAGATATTTATTTTCTTTTTTAAAATATTTTTTTTATTTTTGGTTTTAAGAAAACTTTATGATCCTAAAGTGTCAATGAATATGATAATAAGGCTATGAAGAGGTGTCCTTTACTGTTGCGGTATACATATCTTCTATCAAACCACATCGAGGGGTTTTTTCTTGCATATGATATAAAATAAATTGAGTTAGGAAGTTCCTTTACTTCACGGGATGTTGTTATACATGTTTTCATTTTATGATTATCATGTTGGCATATTTAATATCCACGCTTGACTTGTGATTTATTTTTGATGTTTGTGTTTCCCATGAAATTGTATTATGCTACTCAATGAGAATTATTTTCATAGCTATATTCCACGTTTATGTTTGATTCACATGATGTATTTGTGATGATGTTATATTTTCTCATCATGCGTGACTTGATGTGTGTTCCTTGATTTGTATTCATTGATATGTGGCCTTGATAAAATGACTTTGTTTCTTTGAGATGTGTCTGGTATTTGTTGTGATGTTGTTTCATATAGATAGTACCTATGAGAAAAGTGAACTCGAAAAGGCTTGGTATTCCTATAGGTTCCTATGACTTTATGATGATATTGATATATACAATACTGAATTATAGACTAGTGTGGTCTGAATGGGTGGAATAATAATCTTGATTGATTAGACCTGTATGTTGTGAATGTGGGCATGAAAATATAGAGTGATCAGAACAACATGGAAACCATGGGACATGATGGACTTTGTGACCTTTCCTAACTAAATCATAGGGGCATGATAGAATAGTGTGGATGGACCTAGCGGACTATGGCTTTCACTACTATTTAGTATCTTGATGTTGGCAATGATTTTTAGACATTTTCATGATTTTTTTATGTTTGATGACATCAATCCAAAGTATGTATGATCGGGGGCCTGTGGAAGAATTTTTCATATTCAACCACTCAATTTTTTATTATATTTATTTTTTTATAAATTAATCATTATTATGGATTACACTATTATATTTGAGAACATCAGGTTATGGATTCATTGGTGGTGTACTACATAGTCATGGACTCACACTCTACTAAACCATTTCGAGGCACATGAAGATACATGAGGGATCATATAAAGGGAAATGGGTTTATGTTAAATATAGTGGATAAGAGGTTTATAGAGCTAGTGGCATACTAGGATGGGATTTGGTGGAACAAATTTTTGTTTATTTACTATATCATCTATATACACACTTCCAAATATTACTATTTTTGGAGCTACATTTATTTTTATATAATTATTTAGCTACCACATTTTACTCTAATAACATATTAATTGTTTTATTATTGTTCATTATTATCTTCTAAATTACATGATAGAGAGGGTATAGTCTCCCCACCATAAAATTTAGGAACTCACAACTATTTGACATCATTTTTCAAATGGTGGGGTGTGCATGAGGTCAGGTTTCATTCCAACTTGGACCTACTAGTTTGGGTTTGGATGTTACAAAATATTATCATATAATCAGGACTCAATAAATTGTTTATTCTATTTTCTTGGTTGGGGAAATACTAGACATGAAATTTGAATTTGGGACTCATATAGGGGAACTATGTCAGTTCCTGGATATAACTTTGTTGTGGACCTCCATGTTTCCATAAAATGGGGTAGTTTATGTGATTTTGTAACCATCCATTAAATTTTCCATGACAAAAAAATGACGCTGAAATGTGAATTTTGGGATTTCAGTTGTGTTTATGTACCTGGAATAGTAATATAGGTTTACATTCCATATATATAGTTTTTTTTGGGATACATAATAGTTATTTAATTAAATGCTTTATTTTTCATTATCTATTCAGTATAGTATCCATTTACGATATATCAATTGATATGATGTATGATATATCATTATTTTATTTAATATGGTGAAATGATTATTATTTCGTGTTAATACAAAAATAGTTATGGTAACAAACTTATAGGAATGGATAAAAGATTTAATTCTAGGAGGATTATAACTTGGGATGAGGGAAAAATCCTAGGGAATTATTTGTATGATCCCATAGACAAGTTATGGTCTGTTTATGCTCTTTATTTTCCTTCTATTGCAAAAGATTCCACATCCTTGAGGTTAAATGTTATCACTATGTAATATAGTCTAGGGTATCCTAATTTGATAAATTTTTCTATAGGGGAATTCTCTCTAGCACCCATCTTTACTACACCAGATGATCTTGGATATAGAGATCATCCAATCAAGACTCCTTTAGATAGTTCCCATTTAAGGTGGATTCCTTCAGAAGACCATGATCGACCATGCTTTGTATTTCTAGATATATCATCTTTCATCATTCTTTGGTTCTGGAATCCCAGAAGATATAGAGGACTAGATACACTATATCTAGAGTATTTTTATTTTTGTCCAGTTCTTGGGGAATGTAGAGTGATTTTGGAATCAATTGTGTCCCATTAACCCTCTAGGAGATGGTGGAATACCATGAATCAATGGGAGATGATAAATTCATAGATGATGACATTTAAGGAGTATTATCTCAAATAGTACTTCATAATATAATAGAGTTTAACCGTGACCAGGATTTAATTGAGATATGATAAGGTTCTATGATTGTCTCTGTGTACTCTACCCATTTGTTGTATTTTCAATGATTTTTCCTATATTAGCTAGTAATTATTAATTGAATGCTTGAAACATTGAGATCGATATATGAATGGAACTCATAATTTTTGTTAAGGTCTTTGAACATATGAAATACTCTCTGGTACTTTACAAGGACACGAACTTTGAGAAGGGACTAGAGGAGGACATGGAAGCCTGCATACTTTCGTCCCATGGTTGGCACGAGACTGATTTTTCTCTTACTACAGGTGTTCCTACTGACTATATGTAGAGGAGGGAAGATGAATCATGTATGTATAGTGGAATAATATTAGAGTTTAGTAGAGTCACAGTCGAACCTTATACAGAGTATGTAGGTCCTCAGTGTTAAAATATTAGGCAGTGGGGGGGGGGGGGGGTTCCATGGCCAAAACCATGAGAAAGTTCCACCAATGGGGTATGATTGGACATATTATGTTCTTCTTCTAAAAGGAATCCAAATTTAGGTCTCATGGGATTCTAGATAGACTGAGGAATGAAATCATGAGATAAGATGGAGCCCTATGCAACTAACATATAAAATATGGAATCATGGGAGTTGTAGAGAGGGTCATGTATATTAGGTAGTCAGAGTCTATGTAGTGAATCAAAACAAGATAGATGGTGATGATGAACTCATTAATATACATGATGTAGTATATAAAATTACATTTTTATATTATTACTTTTTTTAATATTTGTGATTTCTTTATATCTATGAGCTATTTCTAGTCATGGATTACCAATAGAGTTGTGTTACACAAACCATCATTACTATGTTATACCATTTAATGATTATGTGAAACCCTAATAGATTTTAGTCCATTTTTTGGTTCCTACATTAGTGAGAGTAAAATGAGGGACTATCATAACAATATGTGGGAGGATGTCACAACAAATCTTGTGATGGGTTACCCTGAGCCCTTGGAGTTGTAAATAGTTTGGGTAATTGTTGATTGGATAAGGATGTTTGATCATATATTTTCAATAAGAGAGTCTCACTATGTGGAGGGGCTAGGGAATATATATAGAATATGGATTATATAAATGTATAGTGTTCCTATGGGAATTGATTATAATTGGGAGGAAAGTTTTATTTCATTCTTTTCACCGGGCTTATGGGATTCCTATGAGACTCGACTAAGATTAAGCATAATTTACTACCCTAGATCGAAGGATAGTTTGAGATACATATACACATATTGGAAGATATGTTTCTAGATTGTGTAAATGACATTGGTGGATCATGTGATTATCAACTATCCTTTAATGAGTTATCATATAATAATAATTACCAGGATTTGATTCATATGGATACTTAAGAGGAACTTTATGGGTGGTTGTGTTGCTCACTATTCTGTTGGCATGAGGTGGGTGAGTTGGTGTATGATCACCCCAATATGTTTCATGGTACATCTAAGAGAGTGCATCTGATATGGAAGGGTTAATAACCAGTTAGAGCACACATAGATCATATATTTTCTATAATATATCACCCTTGGTGTTCAATGTGGCGGATTAGGTTTTCTTGAGAGTGACTCCTCAGTTAGGGCACATAATTATTGGGAAGAATGGAAAGATAACACCTTGTTTTTTTAACATTTATATCATTGAGAATATATGGGAAATAGTGTACTATCTGGAGTTCCCTTCTCTCTATCAAGGTATTCATGATGTATTATATGCATCATAGCTTTAAGGGTACATACTTGACCTTGAATATGTGGGTTATTGCAAGGATGTTGAGATGGATACTAATATATGTTATAAGGAGTGTCCAGTGAGTACCATAGACAGAATGAAGGAGATTTTTCAATGAAATATGGAAAAACTACTATGGATTTAGGACAACAAGGATGGATCTAAGTGGAGATGTGGGAGTGCATGTGTGGTGTTCAATCTCTATGGAATGAGTAGTTCAAGAAAGACTACTAGAGATACTTCTTGTGGATGAGAAGTCTCTAGAGGTTGAGAATTGTAACAAATTATGTTTTTTAAGACAACAAATACCTTTGTTGAGAATAAATTATGGTTATTTTTATGTGAAAATGTAATTTTACAATAATAATAAATTAATTTATTATTTTGGGACATTTTTCATATGTAAAATCCTAGACAACACCTCAAAATAATCTGTGGAATATTTTATCCGATAGGAATTGAGATAGAATGTTATTTTGAGGCTCATAGAGGCTAAAAAATACCAAATAATATTTAATATATTATATTATGGAAGAATTAATTATTCAAAAAAATTGAATATCATAAAAATGGTGTGTCGTGTGGGAAATATGTGAATACTGTTGGGCCTAAGACACTGGGTTACCATAGGATAAGAATAACTTTTATGTGCATTGGTCATTTGGTCAGATTTCACATTAGGATATGTTTTTAATATTTAAATTATATTATTTTTATAGATATAATTTATTATCTCCCAAACAGTATGTCATATGAGAAATGTTGGGCCACCATTAGGTTAGTGGCGCGAGGTTTACACTAGGTTGAGCATAAATTTTATGTCCATGAATCATTTAGTTAGTTTTCATGTGAGGATAAATTTTTAATATTTTTATGAAATTATTTTTTTAAAAATAATTCAACATCATAAAAATGGTGCATCATATGAATAATATAAGACTAGAGTTATGTTAAGGATGTAGGGTTTACCATTAGTAGAGAATAAATTTTATGCACATCATAAACTTTATTATATAACATGTGAGGATAAGTTTTTAATGTTTATTATATTTTTAATATGAATTTAATTAATAGAAAATAATTTAAATGGGTTTCTAATTATCCCCAAAAAATCCACAATAGCCACACCTTTATAGTCCTAAATCTATGGAATCATCATTTCTGACAGGATAAAAATTTATAAACACCATAAATAGAAGAATTAAATACCCCATATTCAATTTTCCATTTAATCATGAATAAAAATAAGATATTTATTTGAGTTTTTGAATTGATGAACACTAACATGGGTCTGAGTTTCTAAATAGCCAAATCATTTTGGGTTGATGTTCCCATGCTCAAGAAACCCCGTGAGTCCTCTTCACATGTATTTTAGAGCCTCCATCTATATTCCTTATTGTTGATCAGGATGGTGCATCCCTTCTTATTCCACAATTGGGTCTGGAAGAGGGTTGAAAAATGGAAGGTTCTCATTTCTTTTCTCTTCATTTTATTTTTTGTCTCTTTTATTCAATTATCTCAATTTATTCCATAAATTCAAAACTATGGGAAAATGGCTGATTAAAATTGAGGATATTTAAAATAATAATTACCGAGGGATAATTGCAACAAATTATGAAATGGAAGTTTATAAAAAATATCTAATTTATTTTTAAAATTAAAAAAAATTATGAAAATTATCAAATGATAATTGTGTAATTAAAAACAATTAAAATAGTGTAAAATTATAAAATGATAAATGAGAAATTTTAATATAACATACTTGTAATTATTTATCAAATGTATCAAAAATTATTATGGGTAATTTCGTGATATTATAAAAGATAATACTATAAAATTAACATTGGATAATTTAAAAATATTATCTTAACATAAATATTTATTAATAATTTCATTGAAATTAAAAATGAAAATTATATGGAACTGTAAAATGATAATTACATTAAATTATCAAGGGAATTTTATAAATAATTTAACAAAATATAATTTTTACAAAGTTAATCAATGATAATTATGAATAATTATTAAATGAAAACTAAACTAAATTATCAATTATAAATTATAAATTATAATGATATAATTAAAATAATATATGAGAAATTAACAAAAGATAATAATAAATGTATAATTTATGGGAAATTATCAAAATATAATTATAAATGGATAATTTATGATAAATTATAAAAATATTATTAAAAAAGAATAATTTATGTGACATTATCAAGAGATAACTATAAAAGGAATATTTTTAATAAATTTTCAAGAGATAATTATAAAAGAATTATGAGAAATTATCAAAAGATAATCATTCTTGTGAAGAATGTGGTGAGAACATGTGTTGACCTAAATGATTATTTGGAAAATATTCAGAAGAGATAGAATAATAACCCATGTGATATTTTACTTATAATTAAAAACTTATCCCTAAAAGAGAATGTATAATGACATGTGATGTTTTATTTATTTATTAATTAATATAGAAGAGGTGTTTTGTTCTCTTTATTTTTCCAGTCCTACTATCAAACCACATCTGGTGGTTTATCGTTTCATTCAAAATAAATGACATTGAGTTAGGATGTTCCTTACCTTATTGGTCTCTCATTATACTTGTTTTCCTGGTATGATTATTTTGTTTCCATATTTGATATACATTATTTACTTATTATTTCTTATGGATGTGTGTATAGGCCATGACACTGTATGACCATACTCCATGATAATTTTTGACCTAGATATATTCCATCTTATTTTTTGATTAATATGTTGTTTTTATGATGATGATATATTTTATCATGAGAATTTACTTTATATATGTTAATTGATTTGTGGACATGATATTATATAATTTTTTCCTTGAGATTTATCTGGTGTATGTTGTTCTATTGTCTCTTACGCATGGTTCCTATGATATAGGTGGACCTATTGGGGCTTATTATCCCTAGAGTTTCATGGGAATTGATTATGATAATTAGATAGATGATAGGGCATGATGGCCTAGTGTGGAATCACTTGAGGGAATGACGATCACAAGTGATGTAACATCCCACCACTCACCCATTTTCTTGGGAATATGAAGATCATTAATAATCCTTAGGGGAAATCCCAAATAAACTGAATGCTAGAGGTAAATTCCAATGGCTTCATTAATAGTTGATGGGGGGTGGGATTTTTCCTTTTTAATATAAAACAACCAAAAAACAACCAAAAACGAATAAACAATATATAATGCATGAGAACAATGTAATAAAAATAAAAAAACCTAAGAAACAATTGAAAAAACCATAGTACAATGCGGAAACCAAGACCAATATTAGATTATAAAGAGGAATAAAATACCAAAAAAAACTAAAAGGCTGAACAAAAATAAACTATACATATCCCAACAAGATCCAAGATCCAAATCCAAAATACATTCCCAAAGTATCATGATGTATCACTAAAGAAATAATATTTTTTTTTACCTGTCTCTCAAAATATAATATATGTACAGATAAAAAGTGCCCAATAATGGGGTGAGTATAAATATTACAAGATTTTCACAAAATGACTTTCCTACTCACGCCTCTATTATAATTTTTTTATCACATTTATATATAACGATTTATATAAAAAATATTAAAAATAATTTTATATCAAAACCAAAACCATTTCTAATAATTTTTTTCCATGGAGATGAATAGATCAAATCATTAAAACCATTTCACAACAATGTTTTCATAACCCATTCCATTCCACACATCCATTAATTTACACATCCACACATCCATGTCCATGTGACTGTTACATACTCATGAGTGATTTATCATTGATCTACAAAGTCATCACAAAGTAACAATATACCAAGTTCTTTAATGGAACATGAACCTTCCATAAGGTCATGTCAATGAAAATGAATACATGCCAACTGTTTATTCCAAATCAAAAGATATACCAAAAAATGTAATAATTTTCAATAAAATATTTCATTTATTAAAAAAATTTCTATTATATAATTTACATGAATCAAAAGTATTTTATAATTTAAAATCATCAATTTGATATCATGAGATATAAACTTTTCATAACTACCAATTTTCCACAATTTCACAAACCATCACTAACGAGGGATTAGAAAAATCATTTCAGATCAATTAAAAAATTATAAAAAAATTAAGTATATAAATTTGAAGTCAATATTTTGATTTATAATAAGAGGATTTGAGAGAGATTACACCAACATTACTAACATATTCCAACAGGAAAAATGGTAAAAAACTCTAAATAAATTGGAATAGATCATCCAAAGCCCATAATAGATCATGTTCTATATAATACAAACAATCATATATCATATTAATTAGAATAAAAAACATGTATTTTCCTAAATTGGATTAGATACATGATTACTAGAGAGGGAATAGATTAAATATAAATAAAACCCACTATGAAAAAGATCATTAGAAGGTATCAGGTCTCCAATGGAACATGATTCACAAAGGGATCACTTTTTGATGGAAGAGAAAGTATCCATAGACTTGGGAGGTATATAGATTCTAGTTTTGTTTGTATTAATGAAAAAATATTGGTTTAAGAGTTAATTAAGGCTAGATCCAAAAAATTAAAATAATTTTTATAACATTTAATGGTTTAGGCACATCGTTTGGAAAACCATTCGCAAACCATGTGTAAAACTACTTTGAAAAACAACTCCCATTTTTGTCTCACATGGTTAGTCAAAACATCCACTAACTATCCCCATCCACTCTATTCTCACATTTTTAGTTCCTCCTAGGTGGCCACACACTTTGGACAAACTACGATCTAACTATTTTCCTACTGAGTGATCCTCTGTTTCCCCTAGAATTGTTTCCTAGAGGTGTTCTATGGTGTCTATTAAACATGATCAATCCGCGAACCTATATAAAATCCCAAAAAATATCCCAAAATTCCTCTAAACCATCCCAAAAATAATCCAATGAATTAATATATATATATATATATAATAATAAATAATAATTAATTACCTAAAATATTTCTTATTAATTTCTCCCAACCATTGGACTCTCCATCCTCAAAATGTAAAAAACCATCATTTTCATGAAATGGTGAAATACATTTCTCAAACATTTCCTTTTCTCATTCCCATGTTTCTTACAAAATATGACCATGTTTCAATAAAACCCACACTAGTCTAATTATTATCATAGGCTAGACCTTCCCTTTCTAATCCACAATCAACACTGACACATGAACCAATATACCATCTAGATATTTGTAAATATGATCCCATAGTATCATAATGTTAGAATTAGGTTGATAATTCATCAATTGAAATAAATAAAACACATTATGAACTAAACTAATCCTTAGTGTCAAAATCATCTCATATTCCACATCACCTCTAGTTTGAGTATATCAATAAGGGCCTATGTACCAAGGAGATACCATTCCCTACTTCCTAAATGAGAATGTCTATTCCTTATAGAGATTCTCAAGTACACATGATAAATATCCTTGAATGAAAACGTATATAAATGATGATCTAAATAAAATGTATGTTTATTATAAATCATATCGATTCTCTAGCATCTCAAATGAATCTTTTCATTGACTATTGGATAAGGATTTATCCAACTAGTGAAGTATCACCTATTTACACCCAGTAATGTTGATAATGACAAGTATGGACATACAACACTTATAATGGAGCCATATGTATTGATTCATAATAACTGTTGTTGTATGAGAACCCCACTAACAATATTATATCCACCCATGATCGATAAAAATCTATTACAAAAATCATAATCATGTTTTCCAACATTTTTATTGTCGTTTAAAATTATTTATCCATCTATGGATGATACACCATGATTATATTAAATTGAGTCCCAATGTATTATTATAATTATTTCTATAAATGAGATATAAACCTCAAATATCAGTCGGATTATATCAAAACTAGTACACCTAGATGCTTTACCACTTCTCAGATAGTGATTTTTGAGAAGTCCTCTACCATATGAGATTCACAATTAGGGATGAAATGAGCCTACATTGTGATAGGATCCACTATCAACCATATGGAATTGTTTTTTGGAACCATCCATCGTATTAATATTAAAAAATCCACTAATAGTTTCTCCCATTTCCCCACAAGAATTAATATTGATTGTAACATACCCACCAAACAATGGTCCTCTTCCTTTACCTATTAACTGGTGAGGCATCTCGAAAAAAACGGGAATGTTTTATTATCATTCCAATCCAAAAAAAACATTTCATTTAGTTTATTATATATATTATTAATGCAAGCATAAAAACCATTATTGATTGATAGTGTGGATAAAGAATTTCTCCTAACAATCCAAATATATGACTATTCAATCTCAAAACTACAAAACTGAACTCCCATCAAACTTACATCCCTCAATGGTCTCCCCACCATTGAGTTATGGCATCATAAAAACAATTTAAGGGTAATATTTACATTCGTCTTCAATAATATCATGAAAATAAAGAACAAAATATATCATAATGAAAACCACTACACTTCCTCAGTCTTCACATTCAAAGTGAATATCGACTATCACTAACAACAGCTGCCATTCATTTGAAGACTCTTTATAAGGCCCCAGCCTTAAACCTTACTTAATCTTGAGTTATTACAAGATTACAAATTGAGGATCTTTTCAGGTTTAGAGTTTTAGAGAATTAGATCATGAAACTTGCATTACATTCCACATTTAAACAAAGTGGTTACATAAAAGACAATATTCATTCTTCCCATCAACGGAAACCTATTTAAAATAAAACACGGATTCTTTCTTGACACATCCTTGACACTATCATCACATCATGTACCTTTCACTTGACCTGTGAAAAACATTTCAAAAACTTGGGATGAGTATAAAAAGCTCAGTAAGGGTTATAAAAATATGGAAAGGAAACATGAGTTCATATATACATAAGAATGAAATCATACTTTACCCATAAAACTTAGGCACTTTAACATACCTAATCAAATCATGAATAAATCATAGAAATCATAAGACATAAAGGTAACTTGAGGCATTCATAACATTCTTACGTAGGGAGTAACCCTCTTGGTTACGTTTGGAATACCCATCACAGTATATTCCCTAAATCTCTTCGGAGAAACCTTATCGTTTCACTCCTTCGCGTTACCCAATGCATTGGAGAGCTATATCGGGCTCACCCTCCCTTAGTTTATCACGGAACCACCCATTTTCATAACAATGCCCAAGAACCATAACATAAATTTATCACATAAAACATGCATAAAGGAAATATAACATTTCCACATTTCAATCACAATATAACATTTTAGGATATTGAAATAATGAATCCATAAAAAAAACCATTTTCAAAACCATTTAAAACATTTAAAAGAGATTTTTGAATCAAAGTGTCCCATACCACCTTGAAGCTTAAGATTTTAAACAATTAATATCCATATAAATAAATCCTTAAAACCATTTTGAAAACATGGATATTAATAAGAACAAATAATTAAAACATTTAAAACGATATTTTGGTTAAAGGGGTTTTACCAAAATTAGTGACACTTGAATACAATAATTGAGGAATAACATTTAGTCATAACTTTATAATATCATGATAATAAATGGATTCATGATATAATACTCCAAAGGATAGTATATACACCATATAAGAGTGAATTGGTGCATAACAACAATGAACCCTCAATAGAAATGTCAAATGTGATGAAATCCCTTATAAAGAAGGTATCCTTAAATTAAGGACAAATCAATCTCAAAAATATGTGTGAAAAATATAAATACACCCAATATAAGTGGATATTAAGTGTAAAACAATAAAAGGTCATTCACACATATTCAATGGATGACATATTCAATGACTACATGTTGAACCCAATGAAATCGAAATTGGATTAAAAAGTTCCCTTGACAGCCTAACGACATCACATCAAAATGAGTTGATGAGAGATAAAAAAGTGTATCTCATCACTTGGACATAAAATTTAAATCAATAAGGATATATGAGAACATATCCCAACATAACAATATGTAAATTAAAAGACCCAACAAAGAAGTCTTTTAAGAAGAGGAGGGTGAAAGGTTCCCTTACCGACTTGGGTATCTTTCAAAACATACACCCCATGAAAGAAGGACAATAAATCATTGATGTAAATAATCATAAAGGAAATTATATTACACAAAGTGTAGAATAATGGCAGTACATACACCACTCAAAGAAATTGTGGAAAATGTAGCATAAATCTCATGGGAATAAATGTGAGATGAAAAATCCCTTACGAAAACTTGGCATCCTAACGACGCCACATAGAACTTCCAAAAATGGATTGATGAGATCAAATAGGGTATCTCATCACATTACAACAAAATGTAAAGAAAGAGGAATATGAAATAACATCCCCCATCATAACAAATAGGATCTTAAAAGAAGTGACATAAAGGGGAGTACTTAAAGAGAAAGAGAGAGGTTATATCTCTTATGAAAATTCGGCAGCCTATCGGCGCCACTTAAAACTTCCAAAATAGATTGATGAGAGAGAATAGGGTATCTCATCACATGAACATAATAATTACAGTAAATGTAATATAAAATATCATACCAATAATAAGAAAGATGAGCTTTAAAAGGAACGACATAAAAGTGTGTACTTAAAAAGAAAGAGAGGAGTAGGATCCCTTACCTCGGATCCAACTTGACTCGATCGTTCTTTAACGTCCTGAATAATAAACTTGAGTTAATTTACACTTTATTAAGAACCTTTTTCTAGTTCATTATTACTATTAGATCACTTATTTCCATGTTATAAATATTATGTAAACATTTAAGTTAATAATGTTTGTTTTGTCGATATTTGGTTCTTAAGTCGAAAGTGGACTTCTTACAATTACATGTTGTTCGTGTGGTAAAATGTTTATTATTATATAAAGAATTATATTAATGATTTGGATATCATATATGTCATATATATCCAGTACATTCATGCATTTATAACATTACATAATCATTTAGAGGTAAGAAATGAAATGCACCGTTCATGGAGACGGTAAGCCGTACGTACGCATGAACGCTACTTTCATTTCTATTTCATATATTATAGAATGGAATAATAATGATATAAAGGTATATTATAATTAAAGTATAATATCATATATAATATCATAGTTCCATCCTTTATACGTCCCACATATGGTATTTAACGAATCAAATCACTTTGAGGGGGCGGTAGTCCGCACTTCCTTAAATGAAGATATCGCGTTTACCCATAATGGAAACCATAAAGGTATGCCCAAAATGAAAAAAAAAACAGAATCTTAAGGAATAAATAAACATATTATATATCATATATAAAAATAGTGACATCATAATGGCCACCTTTGAAGGTGTTAAATGAGTATTGAACAATCATCGTTTCGGGAGGCAAAATTTTTCCATCCACGGAAACCATATGTTCTTTAACCATTTGATGTAGTTGTGTGAGAGTGTAGCTCGAATAAATCTTATAACAACATCCTAGTATATTGAAGATACTTGTGTTGTTACAAAAGAAGTAAATAAAAAGAGTTTAGGGGGTTGGAGAAGCAAAATAAAACAAATGAACATGAGAGAATGAATTACCTTTAAAAGTGTATCTCCTTTTGATTTGAGCCTAAAGGCTTCTTTTGAAAGGATTATTCCCAAAGGGAATCCTCTAGGATGAGGAGAGGGATGTGGAGAGAGTAAATGGGCAGGGTTTGGCCGAGCCAAAGGCTTGAGGAGTGTGTGAAATGAGGTAGAGGTGGGGGCCTTTTATAAGAGGAGAGGAGGGGCACTTTTGGAAAGTAAAGAAATATTACTTTATTTGAAAATGTGTTTCGGTTTTAAAAGGTCCCATATTGATATAATTCGTGGATAAGGTGATAAGGGTTCGAAATCCACCCATCCAATAAGTTTTGGACATGTGTAGTTCATAGATTTTATATTATCTTTTCATTTTATTTAAATTTTCAAATAATGATGCCATCGCTGCATCATTATTATGTCATAAATAATTTAATTTATTTAATGTCTAAAAATTATAAAAAAATTACTATGATGTAGGAAATCTTTTTATCTTTCCAATGACTTTTTATAATCAAAAATATGATCATTATAACCCCATGTAAAAATTGTTTTCGTAAAATATATGATGTTTGTGTCATTTTGACTTTTACATTAAATAAAAAGTTATTTATGTCATTTCCCAACCAAAGTGTCTCCATGGGGTCCCCAAGTTGACCCATGGCTTTTCTTGGTCGGACATGACACAACCAATGAGGGTAGGACATGTTTCAAGCTCATCTTATTTTATTAAAGCATTATTTTTACCTTAAACTACACTAATTACCACTAATCGCGATTAAAAACTTAATAAGTTACTATTCACCAAAAAATTATTTTTATCCCATTGAACCAGATTTTATTTCTTAATGACAACCATGTATGTCAGATTTTTGAAATTCAAAACACAAAGATGGAAAAATTTCATTTAAACGGAAAAATCAGTTTTTATAAGTACCACTTAGTGGTTTCACTATTCATCAAAAATTGAAGTTTTTCAGAAAAATCCCAAAAATTCACCCTGAGCTATATTTGATATTCTGAATTTGAAAATGAAGTCTATTTTACAAAATTTAAAACATATAAGTCACATTAATTAATTTAATAATTAATTCCCGCTGTCAGAGCAAATAGCGTGTTTTTATGAAACAATATGTATCAAAAGATTGACACTAGTTTAAGTCCGATTTTAAAGTGAAATAAATTCCAACAACCACTATTGGATTTAATGGTAAAAATATTTTCTAATTTCACTTTAAAAACAATTCAAATGATAATCTAATCATATAAATAAATTAGATTAAAAAGAGGTTTTGAATTAAAATACAACATTTTACACTATTCATTAAAAAATAAACTTTATCGGAAAAATGCCAAAAATTTACACAAAGTAAAATTTGATGTCCCGATTCTAAAGAAGAGTTTTATTTGGTCCAAAATAATGTATAAGAGTGATCAAAACTATATTTAATGACAGTTCGCCATCAGAAGGCGATAAGTGAACCTTTAGTGAAAATTAGGTTATAAAAGCCTAAAATTGAATTCTTTCCGTATTTTAAGCCTTTGGATAGATGTAAAAACATTTAAAAAAACATATATATTCATATTTTAGTTATTTATATCCATTCCCACCAATACAACGGCTACATGTTAACTGCCATTTAAAATAATATTATTTTATTATTAGAGTGCAACGTAAGATTCCCAAGAAACTCGTTGTTGCGTGTTGGGTACGCCATCGAGTATAGCATCCCTTTTAAAGTCATATTAATATTTTATTCACAAATATGGATAAATATGAAAATGTCATATTCTTTATTTACCTGGGGTGTTACATCCTTCCCCCCTTTTGGGAATTGCGTCCTCGCAATTTTTAAAATTGTGCTTGGAAACATCCTTGAAAGTTCCACATCGGAGAAGAGTCGGTAAAACAATCACTTTAAAATAAAGAAAGATAAGTACAAAGTTCACCCGAGTTAACCCATACTAGGATTCCAAGTACGAAAATATGGACATGGAGGAAAAAACAAAGGGTCATGTTCTGATGGAGAGTGATAGAAAACATGTTTAGGAGAAAGTTAACCACGAGAAAATCACAAACTTGTGATGGGTTAAACGGTATTCGATTCCCCATTAGGAAAAGTTAATAGACAACATTTTTGTTTTAAGTTACTTTTTATTGAGGAATTTATTCATAAGTAAGCATAGTCACTTAACATGTTGACTTTCAAATTTTATTAGATTCCTTACACAAAATCATATTTTCTCCAAAAGACGAGTATTTAGGAAGACTTGTTCCCATTAAGAGTACTATAATCATCTTCTAGAGAATCACCTAATCCACAAAAGAGAACTATATACTTCCCATGTCTCTAGACTTTAACCAAAACCAAAACCAAAAAGGCTAGTACAAGATCAAATAATCCAGAAAAGGATAACCATTTATAAAAAGAAAATCTATGATTAATCTCCAAAATTTGTCCAACAAAACCCAAAGATCAACGAGGACCATTAGATAAACAATTTGTCCATAAAATTATTCAAAGTAAAACAATATAAGATTGAAACCCAAATATTTGAAGGATTAAGTCACATAGTCTTCCAAGTTAAATCGTAACATTTATCTCCAAACAAAATCAGTTGCTCTTAAAGTCTCGCATTGAAAAGTAATTAACCTAATCACATATACTCCATGATAGGTTAATCATTTTCATTGATAACCCAAAATCAACTTACTCTTAATTCATAAAATCATATAACTAAAAAGAATCAGTCAAACTAACCAGGGACTTCACGTAGTCCAGTGGTAGGCGATAAATACCAGTCGCACTTTGGTTGTGGGTTCGATTCCCGCAGCATTGTCCGACGCGACGGGTTGTCACACGGTCTGCGTGTTGTCCTTTTTCCAAAACTATATAATTCTCAAATCATTACCCAAAAAGGGATAAAATCATCAAACATAACCATAACATAATTTAACCTCAATTTTATCTCATGCCTTTCACTTCAATCATAACATATAGTAACCCATAATTACCTCAAAAGTAAGGATCATATAAACCGAAATGGTTCTTTATAACTATGTCCACAAAAGAAAAGATAAATATTACTTGAATAAAATTTGCCTATATTAAACATCAGGGTTACACATAATATAAAAAGTCTTCTAATGTAACCCCATCATCAAAAGAGACTTAATACTCTTAAGAATTTCACCCTAACTCTTGAAGCCCTTATATGTTGACATCTTACTCAATCAACATTCTTCATGATCCATTATCCATTCCTTTCCAACTTATTCCGAAATACCTCTTTCCTACAAACAAAATCATGAATCATATCCTAAGATTCCAAAATAAGAAAACAATAGTCATGAAATAGTACATACCTTTGATTGGTCATTGTCAGTTTCTTCATCCTCAATCGGAATGGCATTAGGTATTGGTAAACGAATATTGGTACGCTCTTGGTGACCCCATTCACGAAACTTCTTTATAGGACATGTGTTTGCATAATGACCATGCACACCACATTTAAAACATTCAATTGATCCCTAAGAAAGAACTTCTTTCCCTTTCCTCGAGTCAACTGGATGCTTCCTTTTTCCATGGCAGGTTCTTACTTTATGACCTTCATTTCCACATCTATAGCATATTTATGTCCCTTTGAAACATTTTCCTAGGTGTTTCTTTCCACATCTTTGACACATAGGTTTTTGAACACACTTACCTTTATGATTATTACCTGTACTTCCGTAGGGATTTGTTTCTTGTATATATGATTCCTTAGAGAAATCTACAAGGTTTAGGTGGTCAATGATGACTCCAGATAGTTGGTTGAGGATAATAAAAAGAGTTCTCATTATAGCTCCCATATCATTCAATTGCTTTCTCAAAAAACTGTCACAGTTTCCTTCACATCCATTGTTACTTTGGTGCCTGCTAGATCCAGCCATTTACTAAAACCAAAAAGGTCAGTGTGAGTATATCAACAAAACCATCATGTACTAATGAGTAAGATAAACACTAAGATATACTTACTCATTCAATTTATCTAAAACTGGGACTCTTTCTGAAATCCTAACCATTATGGTAATGTCACTTATGCTTAAAGAATACCCGAACCTCTAAAGTTATCTAAACCGACCTCTGATACCAACTATAAGGCCCCAGCCTTAAACCTTACTTAATCTTGAGTTATTACAAGATTACACATTGAGGATATTTTCAGGTTTAGAGTTCTAGAGAATTAGATCATGAAACTTGCATTACATTCCACATTTAAACAAAGTGGTTACATAAAAGAAAATATTCATTCTTCCCATCAACGGAAACCTATTTAAAATAAAACACGGATTCTTTCTTGACACATCATTGACACTATCATCACATCATGTACCTTTCCCTTGACCTGTGAAAAACATTTCAAAAACTTGGGATGAGCATAAAAATCTCAGTAAGGGTTATAAAAATATGGAAAGGAAACATGAGTTCATATATACATAAGAATGAAATCATACTTTACCCATAAAACATAGGCACTTTAACATACCTCATCAAATCATGAATAAATCATAGAAATCATAAGACATAAAGGTAACTTGAGGCATTCATAACATTCTTACGTAGGGAGTAACCCTCTTGGTTACGTTTGGAATACCCATCACAGTATATTCCCTAAATCTCTTCGGAGAAACCTTATCATTTCACTCCTTCGCGTTACCCAATGCATTGGAGAGCTATATCAGGCTCACCCTCCCTTAGTTTATCACGGAACCACCCGTTTTCATAACAATGCCCAAGAAACATAACATAAATGTATCACATAAAACATGCATAAAGGAAATATAACATTTCCACATTTAAATCACAATATAACATTTTAGGATATTGAAATAATGAATCCATAAAAAAAACCATTTTCAAAACCATTTAAAACATTTAAAAGAGATTTTTGAATCAAAGTGTCCCATACCACATTGAAGCTTAAAATTTTAAACCATTAATATCCATATAAATAAATCCTTAAAACCATTTTGAAAACATGGATATTAATAAGAACAAATAATTAAAACATTTAAAACGATATTTTGGTTAAAGGGGTTTTACCAAAATTAGTGACACTTGAATACAATAATTGAGGAATAACATTTAGTCAGAACTTTATAATATCATGAGAATAAATGGATTCATGATATAATACTTCAAAGGACAGTATATACACCATATAAGAGTGAATTGGTGCATAACAACAATGAACCCTCAATAGAAATGTCAAATGTGATGAAATCCCTTATAAAGAAGGTATCCTTAAATTAAGGACAAATCAATCTCAAAAATATGTGTGAAAAATATAAATACACCCAATATAAGTGTATATTAAGTGTAAAACAATAAAAGGTAATTCACACATATTCAATGGATGACATATTCAATGACTACATGTTGAACCCAATGAAATCGAAATTGGATTAAAAAGTTCCCTTGAAAGCCTAACGACATCACATCAAAATGAGTTGATGAGAGATAAAAAAGTGTATCTCATCACTTGGACATAAAATTTACATCAATAAGGATATATGATAACATATCCCAACATAACAATATGTAAATTAAAAGACCCAACAAAGAAGTCTTTTAAGAAGAGGAGGGTGAAAGGTTCCCTTACCGACTTGGGTATCTTTCAAAACATACACCCCATGAAAGAAGGAAAATAAATCATTGATGTAAATAATCATAAAGGAAATTATATTACACAAAGTGTAGAATAATGGCAGTACATACACCACTCAAAGAAATTGTGGCAAATGTAGCATAAATCTCATGGGAATAAATGTGAGATGAAAAATCCCTTACGAAAACTCGGCATCCTAACGGCGCCACATAGAACTTCCAAAAATGGATTGATGAGATCAAATAGGGTATCTCATCACATTAAAACAAAATGTACAGAAAGAGGAATATTAAATAACATCCCCCATCATAACAAATAGGAGCTTAAAAGAAGTGACATAAAGGGGAGTACTTAAAGAGAAAGAGAGAGGTTAGATCTCTTATGAAAATTCGGCAGCCTATCGGCGCCACTTAAAACTTCCAAAATAGATTGATTAGAGAGAATAGGGTCTCTCATCACATGAAAATAATAATTACAGTAAATGTAATATAAAATATCATACCAATAACAATAAAGATGAGCTTTAAAAGGAACGACATAAAAGTGTGTACTTAAAAAGAAAGAGAGGAGTAGGATCCCTTACCTTGGGTCCGACTTGACTTGATCGTTCTTTAACGTCCTGAATAATAAACTTGAGTTAATTTCCACTTTATTAAGAACCTTTTTCTAGTTCATTATTCCTATTAGATCACTTATTTCCATGTTATAAACATTATGTAAACATTTAAGTTAATAATGTTTGTTTTGTCGATATTTGGTTCTTAAGTCGAAAGTGGACTTCTTACAATTACATGTTATTCGTGTGGTCAAATGTTTATTATATCCAGAATTATATTCATGATTTGGATATCATATATGTCATATATATCCAGTACATGCATGCATTTATAACATTAAATAATCATTTAGAGGTAATAAATGAAATGCACCGTTCATGGAGACGGTAAGCCGTACGTACGCATGAACACTACTTTCATTTCTATTTCATATTTTATAGAATGAAATAATAATTATATAAAGGTATATTATAATTAAAGTATAATATCATATATAATATCATAGTTCCATCCTTTATACGTCCCACATATGGTATTTAATGAATCAAATCACTTTGAGGGGGCGGTAGTCCGCACTTCCTTAAATGAAGATATCGCGTTTACCCATAATGGAAACCATAAAGGTATGCCCAAAATGAAAAAAAACAGAAGCTTAAGGAAAAAATAAACATATTATATATCATATATAAAAATAGTGACATCATAATGGCCACCTTTGAAGGTGTTAAATGAGTATTGAACAATCATCGTTTCGGGAGGCAGAATTTCGCCATCTATGGAAACCGTATGTTCTTTAACCATTTGATGTATTTGTGTGAGAGTGTAGCTCTAATAAATCTTATAAAAACATCCTAGTATATTTAAGATACTGGTGTTGTTACAAAATAAGTAAATAAAAAGAGTTTATGGGGTTGGAGAAGCAAGATAAAACAAATGAACATGAGAGAATGAATTACCTTTAAAAGTGTATCTCCTTTTGATTTGAGCCTAAAGGCTTCCTTTGAAAGGATTCTTCCCAAAGGGAATCCTCTAGGATGAGGAGAGGTATGTGGAGAGAGTAAATGGGCAGGGTTTGGCCGAGCCAAAGGCTTGAGGAGTGTGTGAAATGAGGTAGAGGTGGGGGCCTTTTATAAGAGGAGAGGAGGGGCACTTTTGGAAAGTAAAGAAATATTACTTTATTTGAAAATGTGTTTCGGTTTTAAAAGATCCCATATTGATATAATTCGTGGATAAGGTGATAAGGGTTCGAAATCCACCCATACAATAAGTTTTGGACATGTGTAGTTCATATATTTTATATTATCCTTCCATTTTATTTAAATCTTCAAATAATGATGTCATCGCTGCATCATTATTATGTCATAAATAATTTAATTTATTTAATGTCTAAAAATTATAAAAAAATTACTATGATGTAGTAAATCTTTTTATCTTTCCAATTAATATTTATAATCAAACATCTGATCATTATAACCCCATGTAAAAATTGTTTTCGTAAAACATATGATGTTTGTGTCATTTTGACTTTTACATTAAATAAAAAGTTATTTATGTCATTTCCCAACCAAAGTGTCTCCATGGGGTCCCCAAGTTGACCCATGGCTTGTTTTGGTCGGCCATGACACAAACAATGAGGGTAGGACATGTGTCAAGCTCATCTTATTTTATTAAATCATTATTTTTACCTTAAACTACACTAATTACCACTAATCGCGATTAAAAACTTAATAAGTTACTATTCACCAAAAAATTATTTTGAACCATATTTTACTTCTTAATGACAACCATGTATGTTGGATTTTTTAAATTCAAAACACAAAGATGGCAAAATTTCATTTAAACAGAAAAATCAGTTTTTATAAGTACCACTTAGTGGTTTCACTATTCATCAAAAATTGAAGTTTTTTAGAAAAATCCCAAAAATTCACCCTGAGATATATTTGATATTCCGAATTAGAAAATGAAGTCTATTTTAAAAAATTCAAAACATATAAGTCACATTAATTAATTTAATAATTAATTCCTGCTGTCAGAGCAAATAGCGTGTTTTTATGAAACAATAAGTATCAAAAGATTGACACTAGTTTAAGTCCGATTTCAAAGTGAAATAAATTCCAACAACCACTATTGGATTTAATGGTAAACATATTTTCTAATTTCACTTTAAAAACAATTCAAATGATAATCTAATCATATAAATAAATTAGATTAAAAAGAGGTTTTGAATTAAAATACAGCATTTTACACTATTCATTAAAAAATGAACTTTATCGGAAAAATACCAAAAATTTACACAAAGTAAAATTTGATGTCCCTATTCTAAAGA
Organism: Viscum album; assembly: GCA_963277665.1. Classification (NCBI taxonomy): domain Eukaryota; kingdom Viridiplantae; phylum Streptophyta; class Magnoliopsida; order Santalales; family Viscaceae; genus Viscum; species Viscum album. Next base: position 1,835,736,478 of record OY728151.1, read on the forward strand.
AGAGTTTTATTTGGTCCAAAAGAATGTATAAGAGTGATCAAAACTATATTTAATGTCAGTTCTCCATCATAAGGCGATAAGTGAACCTTTAGTGAAAATTAGGTTATAAAAGCCTAAAATTGAATTCTTTCCGTATTTTAAGCCTTTGGATAGATGTAAAAACATTTAAAAAAACATATATATTCATATTTTAGTTATTTCTATCCATTCCCGCCAATACAACGGCTACATGTTAACTGCCATTTAAAATAATATTATTTTATTATTAGAGTGCAACGTAAGATTCCCAAGAAACTCGTTGTTGCGTGTTGGGTACGCCATCGAGCATAGCATCCCTTTTAAAGTCATATTAATATTTTATTCACAAATATGGATAAATATGAAAATGTCATATTCTTTATTTACCTGGGGTGTTACACTCTTTCACCAAAATACCATTTGAATTTCTATTAAATACATATACTAATAAATTTATTTTTTCTGAGTGTATACATCATGTAAAATTGAAAAATTTCTTGATACTCCATCCATATTATTTTCCTTATATTAAAATCCCTATATGAGAAAATATGTTTCAAGATTTTTTAATCTGTAAACAACATGAACATCACAAGAATGATGTAATAATTCTATGTATTCAAATAATGAAATATAACAACTAATTTATAATTTTTTGTTGGGTCATTATCCTCATGAAACCATAACATAAATAAAACATAATAAACGACATGCTATCTCTTCTTGAGAACACATTCCAACCCATATCCAAAAGTGTCACAATACACCACATTATACAATCCTAATTTTAGAAATGTAATTATTAGTGCTGATGAAATTTGAACTTTTATAACATGAAAAAAACTCCAAAAAATCCACATTCCATTGGAAATGAACAATCTTCTATCTCAAATCATTCATTGGTGAAGCTAGTTTTGAAAAGTCTTGAACAAAGATTTAGTAGTAACCATCTAGACAAAGGAAACTACGTATCACAAAGACATAGTTTATTATATTCCATGTTATCACAACCACTATATTTTATAGATCAATAAGAAAAATTTTTATAGAGATAACATTGAAAAGGAAATATACTACTTGTTTCCAAAAAACACCATTTTATAATTTGGAATACAGATGATGATGCCAAAAATTACCAAACGTTTTTTGTAAGTGTTTCTTAGGATCATCCATTGTCCAAGAGTACACCTATATGTTTTCCATAAACACCAATAGAAAATAATCCAGATAAACATGAAATATATGATTCATTAATGAAATAAATATAGTAGGTTCATTTGTAATACTTCAAGGTATCACCAAATACTCATAATTGCTATATCTACTTCTGAAACCGATCACAAGAATTTCCAATTTTGGAACCTGCAATTGGTGATATCCTAAATAAAAGTGAATTTTAGAGAACCAATGGTCCCAAATAAATTGATAAAATAGTTCATCAATTCATTGATGTGAATATTTATTTTCTCATAAAATTTTAATGATTATGATAAGACACATGAATCCTAAGAGTTCTATATTCCTTCTTAACAAAATATTTTTATGAAACCTATAGAGATGGACATGACCAGATGAAATCTTTGCTTTAAAAATCTTCCCAAATGAATCTGAATTTCCTTATATTTATTTTTTCCATCTAACAAGATTTAAGGTAAATAGTACTAGTCCATTTTAAGAGAAAATCTTAAAACCCAATTCTCTTATTGGTGGAAACCATGAAAAATTATAGGGGACAACATACAGGAACATGTTCAAAATGTCAAAAAACCACTACTCCATCTGATACACTAATGGAAAGGACAATTATTCCAATTGTTATAAGATAGTTCGAACCAATAGACCAACAATCCTACTATACCTGCCGATACATTCCAATATCCACTAAAGAGATTCTTGATACCATAATTAGTTGTAATACAAACACTTTATGTATAATAGTCGATGTGGGGTTTAAGAATTATCATCCATTTAATTCCCAGTATTATTTCATAGATATACATATCAATAATAGTAAAATACCAACTCAAGTCAACTACATCAATAGATATAGAACATGATTTTTAAAGAAAATATCAACATTCTCTTTGACCAATAAGAGCTTGGTGATTCAAAATAGAAGGAATTATATCAACATTAAAATTGAGAAAATCAATAGCTGGAGAATAAATAAAAAAAAGGATGAACCCATAACAAAAAAAAATTCATATTGGTATAATTCAAAATAATAATAACAATCCCCATCTATGGTCCAAATTGATTGTCTACAATCACTTGTTCGGCAACATATAATTTCTTACTCACTAAAAAATGTTTCTTATTTTCGTATTGAGATTTCAATATATTAGGAATCATGTTATACCTATAATAATCCTAGATAACTTAGTTCTGTTGATGACCATTATTTACTACCCTTATCCTGTCAACGCATAAGATGTTTACGAAACATGATATGTGTCCCTAACACCTAATCTTAGAGAACTGTGACAATATAATTGATTATTCCCCATAAGGTTTCTATTAAGGAATACTCTAAGATGTTTAATTAAATCTCTCTAAATGTCATGGAATGAACCACATTGAAAAAAATAATATCTTATACATTGGTTTTGGAGGAAGACTCACTGATCTAGCTATCTGATTTTCAGTCATTCCACTACATTGGAAATATTTTTATCTCTTTTTCTTATTCCAAGAACTAGATTTCCCATAATTTTTCACAGGTATCATCATTATTCCCCAACCAATACTACCTGAGATGTCCCTTTCATCCACTGTCACTCTATTGACCATGTCTATAAAGTCCATTAAACAAATAATTTTTTTTTTCTGAAAATATATAGTCTTATCCCTAATTAAAAAATTCAATCCTTTATGGGCCCCCTTGAAAAATATTTGTCTTCAAAGTGAACAAGATTCATAAATTTATCCCTGTACTCGACCAATGATAGATTTTACTACTCGATTCTGAAAAATCCCATCGATCTAGAAATTATGAATGTGTTATGTTGTAATTTTTTATCGAAAAACTATTTAATATCCCCTCATTCATTGCATTGTTCTAATTTATACTTAACTAATAATTCCAACAATGAGAATAAAATATCTCCCAACATGTATTTTTTACATCTTGACATTCTTATCCTATATTGTTTCCATATAATCCATGAATTGATTCATCACATTCATCCACACATCTTCTCTCTCTAGATTTGAATCACCTTGAAAAAAAGGTGGATTTTATATTTGGAGCTTTAGAAGAATAGTCCTCTTTCCATGGATTATCCATTCAATTCCCAGTATAAATTACATGAAAATCATAGACAATACTCTGTACTAGTTTTTGTATGACTTGTGGCTCAAGTGTAGCCATATACTCAGCAACTTCTTTTGGTTCATTTATTCTATGAATAAATAGTTCCTTTGTATATAAACAAAATAAAAAAACATTTAGTATCTCAATATAGAACATAAAGTCTTATAAATTTCATATTCACTATTTCACGCATATTAATACAATGTTTTACAAAATTAAACCCTTTATTATTTAAAAACTATTTTGAAAACATGACCATGGTTTTGAAAATCAACTCATTTATAAAAAATACCAAAACAATGATTTTTTAAAATTTCACAGTTTAAAACATTTAGAACAATTTTCAAAAATCAAAAAAATTATTCCAATTCATAAATCGTTACATGAACTTTAATTTTCAATCCTAGAGGGAAGACATTTCTATCAATGCATGTTGTGCATTTATCATTGTCTAAACCCATGAAATTGAGGTTAATACATATATAAGTTTCTCAAAAAACTTATGTAATCAATTAATTGGTAACTCGATGTGATTCATAAATAGGTTAGCTACACCATTTTATGATCTACATTTAATTTTTTGACAATCATACTCCTTTATACCAACCCAACTCAAGGAGTAATTTAGAATGATTTTTTTACTCCAAGACTGATTTTAAGACACTATTTGTTACAAAATGAGTGATGGACCATCCAAGAATGATATTATTTTCAATATCCCACCCTCACCCATTTTATTGGGAAGAGGCGGAGCATGAATAAGTATAAAGTTACATCACTAATATACAAAAGGATGGAAATAAATTTTAAGGTCTTCATAAATAGTTGGGGGATGATTTTACCTTTGGAATATAAAACAACCAAACCAAAAATCCATAACTAGATAACCATTGTATGATTCATGTGTACAATTTAATACTACTCAAAAGTAACTAACCCAACAACTAACCATACTTCAGTACAATGCAGAAACCAAGACCAATAACAGTGTATAATACAGAAGACAAAACCAACAAAACAAAAAGACTCCAAATACATAAACTCCATTGCTCCCAAAATTCTCCAATCTCTAAATCCAAAATCCATACCCATTAAATCATTGTGAATCAGTAATGAAATGAAAACATTTTCCTTTACCCATGTGCTGAAAAAAAATATTTATTAATTCCCTAAAGCACCCAAGAATAGGATGAGTATAAAAATCAGTATGTTTTCCCGATATATATTCCTTACCCATTACACTAGGATTGAAAATGATAGAAAATTTATATAAAAAATATTTATAAAAACAATTCATATGCAGTTTATAACAAAACAAAAAAAATTCTAATTAAAATAGTTTTCCATTAAAATCCACAAACAATTATTTCAAACCATTTAAAAATAAATTTGGTATAATCCATTACATTCAACATAACCACACATCCACACATGCATTACCAGGTAATGGATCCATACACATTAGTGGTTTCTCATCAATCAGCCAAGTCATGAAATGTAAATAGTATACCTTGTTCCCCAAGGAAACATTTATCTTCCATAGGGTCACGTTAATGGAAATGAACACATTCCAACCATTAAGTCAAATCCAATGCCAAAAAAATCACTTAATTCTATATTAATAAAAAATGTATTATTTTTAATGTATTAAAAAACAAACCATTTATATGAATAAAAACAATGTAATATTTTAAAATCAAAATTTTAAAATAAAGAAATAAGAACTTTTCATAAAAAATAATTTTCCATAATTTCAAGAAGCATCGTTGAAGAAGGGTTACATAATCCTTTTCAGATTAATTTCACAAATAAAACAAACAAGGAAATTATTTTTAAATCAAGACATCATGTTCTTGTAATAGGAGTCTGGATTGAAAGCACTTACTTCTCAAACAAATAAGAGAATGAGGAATGACAAAAAAACTACCAAAACATGGCTTAGATCCTTAAAAAAATTCCTTATATATTGTCACCTATTAGCCAAACAATAATATATCATCATAATTGTAATTATACAACATGTATATATACCCAATGGTTTAGATCCATGATTCCAAGGAGGGAAGTAGAATACAACTAAGGAAACCTATAGAGAATGAGAACTTACTGGGGAATCTAACCTCTAATGCCCCATGATTTCCCAACAAATCACTTTCTAATCTATGGAAAGGTCTCTATAACATTGGGATAGATGGGAATTATAGTTAGTTTCATATTAAGAGAAAAAGTTTTTTTAAGTGGTGATTCATATTAGAAACACAAAATCTAGATCTAAAATTGTACACCCCATGGTTCTAGTGCATGGTTAAGTAAACCAGATGTAAACCATGTTCTAGACACTTAATCCAAACTCCTCTTGTACGGTTATCTTGCATAGTTAGAGAAATAGTGAGAAAAACATTACCAAACAAAATTTTCAGATTATAATGATACATCTTCAGTGGCCACATGATTTTTTTTGAAACATGCGCCTAATGTCCACCATCTTGGTGGCCTATATTTCAAATTTCATGATTTCCTAGAGGTATTTCATATTTTCTAATATCTATGATCAAACCATGTACCTCTATAAAATCTGATAGAATATTATATTACTCCTCCAAACCTTACCAATGTTTAAACACTTACATTATATACATATAATAAATTAATAAAGGTTTAATAAAATAAACCAAGGGGGTTTTATAAGTGATTATATTTGTATGTGAATACCTTGGAGAATGATGATCACAAATAATAAAACGTGTGTAACAATAGTTGGGCATATGGTCTATTTTACCAAACCTTAATATAGTGCTGGAGAATGATTTCATAGTGTGGTCTGACCTAGAATCCTATGGAATGAATCACTATTGTGGAGATTGAGGATAGCTATGATTTGGATATGTTTCCTTGATTATTATGATGTTTTTTAGAATATATCCAAAGAAGGTACTTTTGGGGGCTTATGGGGCCTTGAATAGTGTATAACCACTCAGTTTTGGATTGTATGTTTTTTCTTATAATTCATTGATCTTTATTATTTGATACATGGTGGTGAATGATCATATCATTTTAAGGACACATTAGTGGTGTCCTAGTAAGTCTTGTACTCAAAACCAACTAAAGAATTTAGATTCACTTTTAGATTTCATAAGGGATCCATTTATGGAAAAGGCCATGTGGTGGAATTATAAGGAGAGGATCATGGATCTAGTGGTAGACCTAAACAAACTCGAAGGTCTCACTATTTATTTATAAAAATTATCTTTTTTACACACTCCTAAAGGGATTATGACATTATTAGAAACATTAAAATATATTTCATTATTCAATTTCTGTATTTTACACTAATTATTTATTTATTGTTTTTTATTTTTCACTATTGTCATACTCATGGACCTGAAATAGAGGGTATGGTCTCCACACTATCAAGTTTTGACCCTACCTACTAGTTCACATCCTCTTGTATACTCGGAGGTGTGTAAGAGGTTATGTGGTATTATAGATTTGACCTGGTCATTTGGGTTGAGATGTTACACTATAATTATGAATTTTCCCATTATCCCAAAGAGCTCCAATTTTATTTTTTGTGATGATATTTTAAAAGGTCCAATAAAATTGTGGGATATGAAATAATGAAAAGAAATAATATAAAAAATAAATCATACTATCATTGAATAAATAATTATTTTAACTATCACTACACTTTTTTCAGGATCCAACTCAAATGTTTTTATGGAATATGCTCTCCTTTTCTCTTTTGGATATGGAGATTGTTTTCATCAGTTATCATAAATAACCCAATGCTTAGTTCATTGACACTCTTGGTGTCCAAATTCCATAAATTATAATAATTCGGAAATAAGTTGAGGGTGTTTAGAGAATTCCTTTATTCCATATTATTTTTGGGTTTGAACGATTAGAATTTGTTAGGTAAGATTAATTCCTTAGGACACATAAAAAATTTCCATTTACCCTTTAGAAAATTTTCAGAAAAAATATTCCCACACTTTTTATAGGTGGCATGTTGGAATTCCTTTCAACCATGAAATTTCTCCATCACTCCCCTATATGTAGACTAAATTTTCCATATCTTATCCTTAGAACCTTCAAAACCTTGATATTTGATTATTCCTATTATTATATCGATGTCACATTATAAAATCCCCACCTTCATTTTCAATATGAAAAATCACAAAAAAATTATTCAAGAATTTCCATTAGTTCACCAGATAAGATGTTTACTTTAAATTTGGGATCAATAACAATTTAAAATATATATAATGAATGAACTATGAATTTATCCACATACTCCTCATCAAATTCATCATCCTTTTTCTTGAGGCCATATAAATATCTCTCTATTTTTAATTGGAGTGAGGGAGTAAAATATTTGTTAGAAAACATTTTCAAAAAATCTTTCCACTTTATCACTTCGATCTCTTCATCATGATACCTATTTATAATAATCATTAATCATTGATTATATTCTCTAAATATATGATAAACATCCATATATATAGTCTCTTTTCCAGAGCACTTATGGATGGAGAATATCTATTTATTGGATTTTAACAATTTTCCAGTGATTGTAAAATAAGAATCCCCACTAAAAGAGAGAGTCATTTTATTCAAAAATGTATCAATTGTAACTTTCTATTTCATTGAGGGATGATCATTTACACCTTATTCTTGTTTTATTAGAAACATGATTTTCTTTTGAATTAATTATCATACCAAATCCTACTTCCATTGGGATAGGCATCTCAATAGGATAGTGAACAAATTTCAAATCGCATTAGTTACTGTATTTGTTTTTTAAATTTCAATCCATTAGTAAAAATAAATGGATAATTTAGGATTATAATTTATACATAATTAATAATATAAAATTTATATGATGAAAAATTGTGGTAAACCCTAAAAATATATATATTCTATATCCTATGAATATTTATCTTTCAAAATATATTTTCAATGGTCTGTTTTTTGATAACAAAATTTAAAGGAATTATTTTTTCCCTTCATAATGGTTCTTAAGAAGAATGTTAGATATAAATTATATTACTTAGGAGTATAAAACAGACTATTAATCAAGAAATATTTTTCATCCACTAAGTAAAATATCGATTTAACCCCCTTGTTCCCATTTCAGGGCTATTTCACCTAGGTCCAACTAAGACAGATCCACATCCACATGTAGTATCAAGACATTGATTTAATTATTGAAAATTACTTAATATAATTTTACAATTGTTTAGTTATTTTTTTCCTATGTTTATTTTTATAAATAAGTATTTCATTCAATTTCCCTAATCCCAATTCCAAAAATAACTATGTCATGATAGTATACCAACTATTGAAACCAATATCTTTAATACACCTTAACTAGGGATTTATTAAACAAAGGATCACATAAAACAATCCAAAAATATAAAAAAGGAATACAGTATTTAGAAAATTAGATACATAAAAAAATAACTTGATACATTAGTAAAACAAGAATTTTAAAAATCACCAAAGCATTCCCTTATATATCATCGATCTTCTAATAATTAATGAGATAACCTATGGACATATATAAGGATGGTGTGAGCTATAAATGCACATAATAGAATAATCATAGAATATTTTTATTAATGTAATACTTTTTATTAAAGAGGATTATCTAGGTGACATAAAATATGTGGGAATCATAAACATGAACTTCAGTTCATGATCTAAAAATAAAACATCTTTTAAAATTATTAATGTCGAAATAATATTAAATTTGAAAATATAATTGTAAGTCAAGTATATCCACTATTAAATCATAAAATAAGGTTATTATGATATACTACAATGAACCATATATGTTATCTGATGGGATAAATAAAATTACCCAATTAATTGAATAGATATACAATTCTATGCCAAAGTTTCATATTTTTATCATGCACACGAAGTCTTATACCAAATAGACCATTTAATAAAAAAAATTATTTTGTTACATTTAACCCCAAAAATAATAATTATGGGTAATACTAATTGATTTCCCCAAATAAATTAATGATAAATATATCTACTTTATTAACCATGAGTTGAAAAGTGTTTTGGGTATTCACTACACAAATTGGAGGTATGGGAAAATCACATGATAATTTTGACATCATAACAGGTGTACATAATGATTCATGGAAGGGTTTAATGAGAGTGAAAGGTAGTATTTTAATAATTTTAAATAAAAATATGTTGAATTTATTATGTTAAAAAATATTTCAACATGATAATTTTGTAATCAAAATGAAATATTCAAAGAATTTTCATGAATATTGAGGATATGAGATAATCCCCTTACTTCTAGGGGAGATTCTATGTACATTACATGATCTTGTTAAGAGAATGGGAACACATTAGAAGGTATTTAGAGAGGTATATGGAGTGTAAAATAATGATAAGTGGGTTATTAGTTTGGAGGAGTTGGATTATTGGTGGGTATTTATAGAAAAATATGGGGAATTTTTTTATTAATTATAAAAATTGGTTTCAGACTCTATATGAGAAAATGAAAAAAAACAAAAACCATCAAATGGTTATTACCATGGTTTTTTCTAAAGGTAATTATTAGTATTTATTTTATTAGTCTATGAATGTATATTCATAAAATAAATATATTCTTGAGATGGATGTTAGCCAAGCTCACATAGAATAGATTTTAAAACAAAAATGTATAGTATAGGGTTTGTAGGATTCATTTAATGTATTATATAGAAAATAAAATAATAGAAATATATTAATTTAAAAATAAAATCTATATTTTGTCTAACATTCCAAAATAATATTTATTAAAACATTGTTTGTCTATTAATATGTTATAATAGAAAACATATATTTATACCGTATTAAATTTTTACCAAAAAATCAACTTTCTCAAAAAAATTAGTTGAATTAAAAAATGGATGATTTTGGAATTATAAATTATAAATTAATATTTATTTTATAAATATAATTTTTTCTATATGATAATTTTTAAATTTTATTAAGATTCTTTATTTTCAAAAAAATGATGGTTTTTATGAAAATAATAATTCTCCGGCCCTTATGAAGTGTACATCTAACCTCATTAAATGGTACTATCATTTTTATAAAAATATTAATTAATTGTAAAATTATATGAATCTAAAATTTATTTCGATTTAATATAATTTTTTATATTTAGTGTTTTAATTAAAATAATATATTTTCCAAGATTACAATTTTGGTTTATTCATATTAAAATCAAAATATTCATTAACCTAAAATTGTATATATAATGAATTAATGGACTGAGATAGACATAATAATTATTTTATATGAAGTTTTATATAAAAATAAAAGCTACTATAGTTTATATACATAACCCCTTATTACAATAGTGTATTCCTAATGGGTAAGGTTTTTGATTGTAGCACTTTATTTGGGTTATTTGAGGGACATGGTTTTGCACATGATATCGATATTCATGAACATATACCATAAAAATATTTTTCACATTTTAGTATTTGAGTTTCAACATGGGCTTGGTAGGGGGAAAATCCCAATGAAGAAATCTCCCTTGGAATCTCCCTTAATTTATCTTCTTATAGTACAATTGTACTATTTGAGGCCTTCACTTATTTTCCATGTTCCTATTATAATTTATTATAACACTTAATATATACTAATAATAATGGCCACTATAAAACTAATATATTTTCAATTTTAATGATTCATAATGGGTTTTAAATGAAATAGGCTGTATTTTTCTGAAGTTGTCGATGAGTTTTATAAATTACATTATAAGGAATTTATTCATTTTGAAAAGGGTATTTAATTTATAATAGTTTGGTTTGTTGTAGATCCTCATCATATAAAATTGATATTGGTTCTCTATATAACCTTAAAATAACCTAAATTTATATTCTTAGAATATTATCAAGAAGGAAATATTCTCTGATGGTATTAAAATTATCTAATTTCATGAGGTGATCGATTATAAACCAAATAAAATTATGTTGGTTAATTGTTTTAGGGAGTATAATTATTAAATCCAAGTTAATGTTTTTTCATTTCCCTTATATTATTGATAATGGTTATAAAATCACATTATATTTTTTCTCTCATTATTAACATTATGAAAAAAAATCATCGTGATACATACTCTTGATAATACCATTACTTGTAATTCCTCCAAAAATTCTTTCAGATATCCATACATATTCAGTGTTTTGTGATGGAGAAATAATGATGAAGTATGATATTAATCACAACAATAATTCCTCAAAAATTTATTGAAGTTACACATAATCAATTCCTAAATTTTTTGTTCAATTACAATAAATGATGAACTTAGGAAAAGTTTTCACCTTCTTTTGTCACTCTAAATCTTCATGTTGTGCCTAATTAATCCTAGAAAGATGGTTGGTTGAATATTAATTTGAGAATGACATGATATGTTCCTGTTAATCATTATTTAATGACTCATATTTTAAAAATATGTAAATATTAGATCTCTTTAAATCCTAATAATTGATAAACTAGCATAAACTTTCTCACTCAGAGCATCATCCACCTTGTTCCCCTTCATAGAGTGGTTATGTATTCAGTAAGAGAAGTCATTTATCAAATACAAAAATCTTCTCAGAGAAATATTAAATTATTTCTATGTAAATATCCACTTCAGGAATATTTGATTACTATATATCTATAACACATTTCACCATAAATATTATTCTTCTATATATTTAATGAAAAAATCATAACAACAAATTCTATATCATGTGTTATTCAATTTTACTTTTCATTTTCTAATAGAATGAGTCCTAATCTATGACCCTATAATTATACATTAGGATACATCTTTTTACCTTAATTGATGCATCACATATGTTCACAAACCTTTCATCATTGCAGGGTAGTTTAAGCACAGGTACACCTACCAACCATCTTTTAAACTCTTTAAAATTTTCATCACACTCATTTATTAAAAATAATGCGGCTCTATCATATTTTTAATTTTTATATGAATTTTATATCTCCAAGAAATTAATCAAAATAAATATTTAGTATCCTAAAAACCTAAGAAAATGACAGACCTTGGTCTCCATAATCATCATTGAACATTCTTTAATAAAATATTTCATTGAAGGATATATTTATTCACCATCAATTCAGATTAAATAACTAATCATGATACTTTCTATAGACAAAATATACACATAGTAAATTTCTAATATATATTATCCTTATTTAATGTATTCATATGATTTCTCAAGTCTTTTTGATGATGTTTCTTTATCCTCAAATATATAATAATATCATCCATAATGACTACCTCAAAATGATCAAGGTAATCTCTAAAGACTTAATTCATTCAATCCATTAAGTTTGGAGGATAATTTGTATGTACTAATGGAATAAATAAAAATTTATAATGACTGTACCATAAAAAAGGATAACTTTTACGTACAGTATGTATTCACCCATATATTATGATATAGAGATTAAATATCAATAATGGGAAAAATTTGGTCATCCTAATTCAATAAATAGTTCATTAATATGGGGTAGAGGATATTGATTTTTAAATGTGATATTTTATATTTTCTTAACAATCATGGAAAAATAGACTGAACCATATTTACATTCAAAAAATGAATATATTCACCCCATGGTGAAACTGTAGGTCGAATGAATCCCTTAAATAAATTATTTTATATATATTTATTCAATTCCAAAAACTCAATTAAGGTCATTCATTATGGTGTCTTTGAAATATTTTTACAATAATGTATGTGTAACAGCCTGAGATTTTAAAAGAGAAACATCATGTTTGATAGAATAAATGACAAAAAACACTAAAATTACATGATAATGTAACACAATGATACTTTATGATATATTTATTTTTATATAATTATAATCTCGTCAATTTTTTTGGTACAAGAAACCACAACCTTAATGTACAAAAATAATGTTTATTGTTAAAAATGAAAAGTTAAATTGGAGTGTATGAATGAGACTAACTAAATTATGAAATTTATAAGGTTTTAAAAAGTATAAAATAAATTATTTTAATGAATTTCTTATAGTTTAATATAAAAATAATTTTATAGAAAACTATTTTTATTCATTATAATTTTTTTTCTGAAAAAAAATTTCATCGCATTTTATGCACTCATATTAAAATTAATTTTTACAATATTTATAATGATTATTTGAAAATACCAAATTAATTTTTTAAATTATAATTAAAAACTTTTCATAGTTTTTATTTTTTATAATTATTTTTTAAATTATAATTTATTTATATATGTTGAAAAATAATGATCTTCCTTAAATTTTTTTTATTAAAATTATTTACTAAGATAAATTTAATTTAGAATTTATTTAAAATTAAAATTAATAAAATTATGTTTTAATTTATTAAATTTATTATATTGGGATCATTTTTATGTTAACTTTCAATTTAAAAGAATAAATAATTAAGAAAGTATTTCATTGGAAAACTGCTTTTTCATCAGAAATATGGGTTTTATATTAAAATAAATTATTCCACTTATATTAATTTAAATTTGAAAAATTGATTGAAAATTTTAAATAATCCTAATTTATGTTATATAATATGCCCCAATTAATTTTTTAAACATAATTAATAGTGAAAATATAAATTATTAATTATTGTTGTTATAGTCAAAATGAGTTTTTATGGGGTTGAACTAAAATGATAATGGTAATAATTACCAAGAAACGTATCTATTAAATATTGGAATGATAAATTGTTACAATATATCATTCATAATTTCATATTTTCTATTTTTATGATCTTTTAATTTTAAAAAGATGTGTATGAATAATTATTTTCAAAAATACCAAAATTGTGCTCTCACCCACTTATAAAAGGACACCAGTCATGTCCTTATCAACCCTCCAAAGAATTATGGTGCATAAAATCCCATAGAATATATCTTCCTTAAATCCCTAAAATAATCCTAAACTTATTTTTTTTAAATTCTAATCTAGTAAATAATTAGTTATAAACCTAAAGAGGTTCTGCGAAGAAGAAGCAAGGTTCATTACCATGTGTTTTAGATTTACATCTTCTTCTATCTCCATAAAATATTTATTATCTATTTTAAAATAATAAAACTAGTATATAATATTTAATTATATTTTTTATTTTAATGTAATAAACTATATCAATTTTCCATGCAATCAATTGGTTAATAATACCGTCGAACAAGGGAGCAGAGGACTACTGTCTCACAAGAAAATGTAATTCATTTTTAAAAACAACTTCTCACCACTATATATATTGATTGTTTTACCATATCTATAATATATTTATGAAATTAGTATACTTATGGAAATATAATATCACATATACCATCTTAACTTCAATTTGGTTGGATAATAGTAATGTCACTTGGGAATATTTATTGGCCACCGACTCCACCAAGTGATGTGAAATGTTATCAATTTTTTTACATGGATGGTAATAAGGATATATTTAATGAATATATTAGATATATTTTATTAAATAATGGTTATTTAATAATATAAAATTATTCAAATTTCTTATCATCCATCATTTGGTAAAATAGAAAAAATGTTCATTCATATGTACGATGTACCGTCTCCATAAAAGGTGTAACTCATTTTATCATCCCTAAAATTAGTGGAATATAAAGACTTATTTAAATATTATATATGAAATTGAAATCATGGATAAAAATATTGTGATTGTGGAAGAATTATCAATACAGATGGGCGAAATTTACTGCACCATAACATACATGAAAAATGATGCAATTATCAGCAAAAAGGTGATTTTAACAACAAATTGATTATAACCATGTCATAAAAGACTATTATTAAAACAAATAGTGTATAAAATATATGAGTATGATTTTTTAAGGTATTTATACTAATTTTATATTTATTATATGTTAGTTTAAAACATATATGATAAAAGTCAAACATGAGGTAAGCTTTTATCCTCTATCTTTTACTCCAGATAGCCATATTCCATATGAATCAAATATTTATTTTTGTAGAGAATATACTTAATCATTGAAATTTTATATCATTAATATAATTATATTTATGGTTTTTAATTTTTAATTTTATGATATTTATCTCATGGGGCTTATGATTCACAAGTTTCCAAAGTGGTAAGGGTTTATTTGACAATCTCATCATTATTCGAGATAGTTTTTTTCTCTCAAATAGAAGATTGTTTCTAACATAATCCAAATATATTTATCATATTTTGGTTTTTCATGAACTATTAAAGTAATAGTTCCATTTTACCCATCATTGAAACTTGAATTGATTGTGGTTTTATTGGAAATTCTACATTATTTCTCTTTCTAGTCGAAAACCCTTTTTACCTAATTAGGTTTTCTAAAAATATCTGTAAAAATGATTTCCTTAATATACTATGGATTTTAGGATAAATTTTTAACATGTTTAAAATAATAAAAAAAATTCTAGAAAGAAAATTCCTATCCATTTCATAAGGTTGTATTTTTTCTATTTACTCAAAATGTTTAAGGACTATTTATTTTATCATTCTCACTATATAAAAAATTTACTATCATCATGACCACTGAATACTTTAATGATAATATTATCATATTCAAAGGGTAATTTCAATGGATTTTTTTTTGAAATATTCTGTGACATGTTTTTAAAAAAGTTTTATTTTCAAAATGGAATGGTTATTTTTCTAATGTGTGTTTTAATGATCTATTTATCATTTTTTTATTTATCAGTGACAAAAATCCTTACAATAATTACTCCCCATCGGGGTTATAATGTAATGATACCATCCCAATTATTTATATTAATTTTCATTATTATTATTACTGGGTATCTACTATTATAATACCATTCCCTATATTCATTTTTATAGTTTATGATTATGATTACTGATTTAGTAATTTATTAACATTTTTATGAACTATTTTCAATACGAATGTTTAAGATGATTATTTTTATCCATTTTCATATGAAGGATTAATTTATAATAGTATATGGTTAGTTGGTAATGTTGTAACCCCTCGATGTATCAATAGGTCTCATGAGACAAACTATCTTCGGTATTTGGCTGAGGCCTAACCAATTTATGTAATATTTCAAGGAATGTGGCATTCTAATTATGATTATTATTTCTGGTCATTGTATTCCATAATTATGAGATTAGTTATTAATGTTCATGAAATTATTTGAATAGATATAATATTCATTTAAATGTTTCAGATATGTAATTATTTGATCAACCTTTTTTTGTTCCTTATTATTCTTCATGGTCATGGTGTTGGTTAAATTGCATCTATTTTAGTTATTCTCTTTGAAATATGGATTATGTATTATTTATTTATATCTTCCATCATATGAATACACATAATGTGAATTAGTGATCACTGCTCTTTATAATTCTATATCCATGATTCTAGGAAGTGTCTTATGATTTATATGGAGGGATATACTAAGGGTAATAATTATGTACTCGAAGAAAATAATATATTTTATTTTATTTTTTCAATTATAAATATCAGATTCAAGTATTCATCTAGTTTACGAGAATAATAAACTATTTTTTCCATCAATATTTGATCACTTGTATTAATCCCCAAGGTAATTAAGTTACTGTAGAATCATGGATGCTATCATTGGGGTCATTTTAGTTGGTATCAAATAATGTTTATTATAAATATTTAGATATATAATTAAGAAAACAATAATTAGAGAACATAACCATATGATTGAATTTTAGTATCTATATAATTATTCGATAACATCCTAATGTTTTTCTTATATAGTGATTATGTGGTTATCGAGGAAATAAATACCTCCCAAGATACTATAATTAAATATGGTATTGGATTAAATTTATTGAGGGTAAATAATCGTGAAAAGAGTTGGTTGAGGATACCATGTCCATCATTTTGGTCTGATTTGAAAACATTATCAAGGAAACCATGTTTATTATTCAAAGAATATATACAAATATCTTTTTCAATAAATTTTATGTGTATCTCTAGTTTTGGGATCAAAAATTATTTTTAAAAATTCTATGACCTAAGATAATTCATTCCATTTTTAGAAATATATCCTAGAGGAAGGAATGAAAACTATTTCAATGCATATACCATGTGTATAGATATCCCTCCAAGGAATGATAATGAAGTTGGATATAGAAATACATATGGAACTAAACATATTAAAACAACATTGTTAATGATGACTTGGGTTATGAGAAGTAATTTTTTCTAAAAGGATAAGAATTTTGATTTCTAATGTGGTGCAGCAATGTTAGACTGGTTTAAGCATTAGGAAACTTCATTATTAAATTTGATTAAAAATAAATTTTCAGAAGAGAAATGGATATGTTTTTTAGAAAACTTATTTCCTGCTTTTTGAATTATTGAATGAAAGAATGTTATCATGGAATTTTACCATTTTAGGGAATACAAATCAATAATTTCAATTGATTCAAAACACTATGTATGGTGAAGAAATATAAAACATGGATTAGAATTAGTTTAATGAAATTTTTTTGGAATATTATTTTCTATACAAGAAAAGTTTAGAAATGGAGAAACAATTAATCAGTATATAATAAAAGGATGATTATTTTTTAAATTTTGATGAAAATGTTACTAAGTTAGAATTGAATGTTTTTGTATAACTACATATTACAAATAGAAATATTTGTTGTTTTAATATTAGGAAAAAATAAATCTATCCAAGGGCATAAGTATCTCAAACACTCTAATCATATGAGGATCTAGTATCATATTCTATCAAGATAGGAAAATAATTATATATTTATTATTACTCTGATGTAAATCAAGATACGAAGAAAAAGATAAATGAATAATGGGAATAATTGATAGAATAATTTTCCCACATGTGATAATTGTGGAAAAATAATCATGATAAATAATTTAGGGGAATGTGTGTTTTCATCATGCATGGAGAGAAAGGAAATAAATTTCCTAAATGAAATGCTTAGAAACAAACCTTTAATTTTCTTTGTTTCAACTCTAATGTTATGGATAACATCGAAAATGAGTTCCCCAACACCTATAGAATATACTGAAAAATAATATATGGGAATAAGGTTAATCTTATTCAATTAATATATAATAAGTATAATTTTAAAATTTATTATGTTTGGGTTTACTAATTATGTTATATAAGTGTTATATAAATTATTTTCCAGTTATAAGAGTCATTAAATTTTTAATTATTTTATTATAATACTTATTTTTAATGATAAGAAGAAATATGTTGAATAGTACTAATAACCATGAAATGTTTTTCAATACATAGTTTCTATTCATGGAAAACACATGATTTAGGGAAGATAATCCATAATATGCTCCTAATGTTCACATAATAATTATAAATAGATGTTTATGGTTAGACATATTTTGGAAAAGTATTAAGGTTAACTATTTATGGAATGGTTTATGTTGAATGTTTAGTGTTATTTAATAACTTGTGATGATCATTTGGTTTTGGTTAAAGTATAAAGATTGTGGTATATCTTGATATCAAACATTAAATTCATGAGATCCATTATAATTTTATTTTTTGTGATTGATGAATGGTAAATTAATCATGAGTACTCATCATTTGGAGAAATAAATTATATTGTGGTGGAAATTGGATAACATATGAAACTATACTTTTTAATTAAGTATATTTAATTATTTTATATGTATAGATAAATATATAATTCCAATTATATAGGAAAATCATATTGAAATTTTTTTTATCCTGGTACCATAAAATCTAATGAACCTTTGTTTTTTTAAAATCACTTTATTTTAAAAAAAATTGGTTGTCAACATTTTCAGGATCATTAACATTCTTATATTCAATTATCCCTATCATTATCCATAATTATTTATTCTTTTACTCAATGTCCTTATCCTCAATTTCAACTAATGTTCACCTATTTGGAATCCTATTTTCATATTGTTCAAAATGACTTTCTTATTTACCTTTCTCTCTAATCAAGAGGATGTATTAATTACTTTTCTAAAATATTGTATTTCAATAAGTATATTTTCCAATATCATACCCCTGTTTTCCTTGTGAAAATTCAAAATTGCAAGGTTAAAATTTATTGTATGTGGATAAAATGTAAAAGCCTAATATTTTAATGGATGAAGGTCCTGATATATATAATATATGAAATGAAGAACTAAACATTGTTGATAAACTAACAACCTAATACTTTATGATATAACCTGAGTCAAAATGACCATTAATGAAGAATATTATTATAATATAGGTATCAAATTAGAGGGAATGACCAATAATGACTAAATTTTAAAGAAAATATTTTTGAAACATATATAAAATAAACTAATTTAATATAAATTTATTCTAAATTAAAATAAAATTCATTTGAGAGAGAAACAAATATTTTCTGAATAAGTGTATTTTTTTAAAAAGTGGTTTCATCACAAGTGAAAATTTAATAAAATTTATACTTAAACCTTTTAGAAAATTTATTTAAAAATATTAAATTCATTTTATAAATTATTACATCACAATTATCTTAGATTGAATTTTTGATAATTTTCTAGAAAGATTAATTTTTTGATAAATAGTGATAAATAATGGTTTTTTTTGAAATATTCATTTACATTTATATTATTTACAAAGATAATTTATAATTTAAATTATTTATAGTGGGAAAATAGTTTTATAATATTATTAGCTAAAAATTTAGTTCATTGGGATCAATATTATGTTCACATTCAACATACGAACACTTTATTCTTATAAAAAACATTCTGTTGAAAACCTCTTTTTCGTCATGTCTCTGGGTTTTATTTTAAATTAAATTATAAAATTTTTGTAATTTTATTTTAAAAAAATGGATTATTTATTTTTAGTCATTATAATATAAATTATAAAAATAGTTAAACATAGTATATTTTATAATAAATAATAGAAAAAATATGAAAAACATTACTATGGTAATGGTTAAAACAGGCATACTAGGAGTAAAACTAAAATTATAATGGTTAAAGGAACCTATAAAAATTTATAACATATATTGGATGGATATATTTCAACACTATATCATAAATTGTTTTATAATTTTCCTTTTCAGATATTTTTGGCATGTTAAAAACATGGGTACAAATAATTCTTCTCAAAAATTCCAACTATGTCGTCAATCCCACTTATAATAAGAAACCCCTTCCCTTCTCCCATTAGACTTTACATAGACATTTGGGTTAGATAGTACCTAAGTATTTATATCAATTAAATTCATCCATATATCTACAATTACTTGGTTTGATTATAAATCTAATCTAGGAATATATTTGATATAATATTAATGAGGTTTTCCAAAGAAGAGGTATGGTTCTTAACCATGAGTTTTTATTTTACTTATTATTCTAAATCCATCAATGATTGTCGAAATATGATAAAAAAATAAAAAATATTATAAAAAATATATATAAATGATATTATTATAATTTAATAACCTCTATACATATCCAATTCAATCGAATGGGAATCAAAACCATTGATAGTGTGTAAGGCTGACTACGACATCACGAACCGATGTAATTCATTTTCTTCCACCACCACAAAATAATGAATATAATGGTAAAATTAGAATATTTAATGATATTTATGTTATTAAAATAATTATTTATTTAAAATATCACATTATACTTCACACTTTTCAACCATTCCGAAAATGATAATAGTGCATGTGCGTGTGTGTGGACAAGTGACTCCACATAGTGTTGGGGGCTGTGCTACAATTTTTCAGAATGGATGTTAACAATTATATAATTAAAGAATAAAATTTATATATTATTTATAAATTTTTTTCCTCAAATGTGATATATTATTAACCTTTAATTTTTTTCCATATTTTAGAGAAGTAGAAATAGCATCATGTGTACGTACAACCTATCGTTTCCAGGAATTGTGTAACTCTTATTCTAATATATAAATTTAATAGACTGCTATATATACCTATATGTGGTTATATATTATAATGAATAAATTATTATAAATATTTATATAATTTAACACTTATAAAAGTACATGAATTCAAATTTCCAATCCAAAATATACAATAAAAAGGTTTTAATTATAACCCAAAACTGTAATTTTTTTTAAAAAAATATTTTAAAAATTGGATCATAAATAATAATATATTAATAATATATCGTATAAAATAAATTATTATTTTTAATAAATATATTCATAATAATTATATATTTATTATACCATAGGTTCGAACATGAACCAATGAAATCAGAACAGATGTAAGGGTTTCTCACCTCAATATTACTTATGTGAGAGATTTTCCATATTTACCACTTCGTTTATTTTATGGTTTATATACAAAACCTTTTAATTATTTTGTTAGGAATTTATTTATCTTAATAGTATTTAAATATTATTTTTTATGTTATTTCTTTTATAGGGATAATGATTCAGAAGTTACAAATGTGGGAAAGTATTATTTCACAATCAAATTATTATTTGGTATTGTTTAGGTTTTTATCTAGTGTAGGATAATTATTTCCCTATTAAACAAAATAAATATTATTCTTACCAGTTTATTCATTATCATTTTCATGTAATAGTACCATTTTCCATCTATTTTTTCACTTAAATTGGTATAGAGATTGTTTTTAAGGAAGATATAATTTATTTCACCCTTAATTTGAAAACCATTTATCATCCATGTTTATGTTTTCTATAAAGGTTTGAATTTTTTAATATTATCCTTTTATTGTTAAAATAAAATTTCACCAATGTTTTAATTTTTTCAAAATAGTTTAAATGGAAACCTCATACACTTCTCCAAATGAGCAACTTTAATACTTTTACAAAAAATTATAAAGGAATCATTCTTTTAATGTAATAAACATGTTTGGAATTTCATACCATAATTACCACTCAATGTATTAAATCATTATTTATAGTATTTAAAGGTTATATTCAATAAAAATTATTTTCACTATCTTTTTGGATCATTCAATTTTAGAATGATTATTTTCAAAATTAAAAATTTATTTTTCTCATTACTAATTTAATGATCTATCTATTAGAATTTATATTCATAAAAACTCCCTAAAACATATTCCCCACTAAGGATATGTGGTAATGATATGTCATTATTATTTTTCCAAATGGTTTATTATCAGTTTGATTACTGATGTGATTTTTTGATACCAATGTAAAAATTACTTTGGATGATTTATGAATATGCGTACTGATTGGGGAATGAATTAACATTTTATATAATAGATTTTGAATATGATTTTTTATATTGAATATGTTTTCCCCATTCATATAAGTAATTAATTGGCTTTATTATGTGATGGCCGGAGCATGTTATATACCCTAAATGCATCATTAGGTTTCATGATAAAAACTATCATTGTAATTTGGATGTTCCCTTACTTATTTATATATATGATTTCTTGGAACGAGGCCTTGAATGTGTATTGCTAATGTCTGATATTTTGATTCCCTAATTATGAGATTATTTATTTATGTCCATGTGATTATTTTATTAGTTACAATATTCATGGAAAATATTCATGCTCTTGTTATTTTTATAATGGAATTATTTGATAATCCTTTCAACTCTTAAATATTATTTATTATGTTCAATTTATTGATTAAAATGCATGTGTTCTATTTTTATAACACTCAATGTTGACTATGCATTATATATATGTTATAGATTTCCCTCTATACACACCCTTTATAAGGATTATATATCAACCATTTATTATGTTCCTTTCCCCAATATTAAATGGAGTTTGTTATGATTGATAGACCGGAAAATTCTAAAGCGAATATTGATGAAATATGTGAAACTACTATATTTAATTTTTTTTTCAAATATTATTATTATAACATAGTTTGTATCATATTTTCCATGAATAATAGACTATTATTACTTTTAGATTTGATCCCATGTATCTATCAAAATTATAATAATGTAACCACTAAATCTGGTCTATTGTGGTTAGGGTATTTATAGTATGTGTTCAATTAAAAACACAACTTCATGATTCTATGGATGATCTGGAAATTACTCAAAAAATAAATTATCACATACCCAAAAATTATGAAATTTTTTCACTTAGAGTTTATCCCTAAGCATTTGATATAAATAAAACCCAACATTAGGTATTAAAAACCATATACTCAACTTAATTACCATTTCGTGTTTAGGTTCATCATCCAATTAATAGTCTATCGTAGGCAGATTATAGAAACAGAATGTGTGATACCTTCCTAAAAAAATTATTTGGAATCTATAATGGTTATTCTAATCCATTCCATAAATTAAAAAAAATCCTCTAGAGGATGAAAAAATGATTTAATGAATAAAATTCCCATAAAACTCAATAAGAAAGCTATATTAGAATTGATATATAATAATCATAAAATTGGAAGTTCCACTGGTAAATCATTATATAATTTATTATATTATGATTCGATACATTAAGAATATTATTATGATAAAAAACTAGGGAGAATCTAAATCCAATAAACCATTTAAAATTATAGAATAGATGAAAAATATAATTTTTCCCACATCATTCACCGAACCCACATCAGTAGTTGTGCTCACAAAAGATTTAATTTATTCCATTTTGATTAGTCTTTGATGATCCTTATAATCATAATTAACTCTTATATGGGGGAATTTATTCGAAAAATTACAATAACCATTTATTATAATGAAATAAAAAATGGTTGGTGAAGCTTTCTATTAATTCATTTTTTTGACTTGGATCTTCATGTCACATTGAAATTATTTTTATTTATGGTTATTCCTAAAACACTTAAAACATATTTTTTTCCATTTAGGTGATTATCTAAGTCCCCACACCCAAATATTTTACATATAGAGGGTTTCATCTTATTCTCTCCTCCATGTTACATACCACTAGTGCTTCCATGAAGATATACCTTCATTTTTTTTCACTATAAAAAATTAAATTAGCATCAAAATCATCAATTTTTACTATCTATTCACATGGAAAAATATAATCCTATCTTTCAAATTCCCTTAAAGATATTACCAATTGAATATATGGTTTCAAAAAACTATGGGATCGATCATTCTTTCATTTTGGGTTAATGATACTATAGGTATTGGACCTTAAAAACATATTATTCTTATTTTAAAACATGAAGCACAATATTTTCCCAAATATATTTTATAATAATTATTATAGAGAATTAGGAATACCCATTACAAAGTAAACACATACATTAAAAGTGGAAACTTATACTCAATATCTATTTTCACACCAAATGAAACCCTGTTGAAAAACATTTTTCTTTTCTTTTCATGACATTTCCACAAAAATATTTTATGGATCTCAAGATTCTCCTGAATCTTCCTTAAAACCAATAATAAATATTTTGAAACTTATTATTAGTACCAAAAGCATAGTAGGGGATATAAAAAAATGAAAAAATTAGTTCATCAAAATATAATAAAAATCATATAATGTTTAAGTTTATCTTTAAAGTTAGTTGAGAATATGAAATAAAAAATTTCCTCCTAAAAAACACAAATTCAATTTTCTCAATGAAATACAGAAAAACCAATATAAAGAAATTAAAACTTTTTTACTGATATGGAAGATCATATTCATAAAATCAGTTAAACCCTATTTTAATTATAATAAACATATTGATGGAATAAAATTTTTTCATTACATAATTTATTGTAGATATATCGTGTAAGACCCATTTTTAATTTATTACTGGTATAATTAGTGCTATGTTTGCCACCCCTTGTTATGCTATAATAGGATTAGCTAGTGCTATCTAGGACACCCCATGTTAGGTCGTGACATGATTTCGCGGCGCTATTTGGGACAACACATTTTTAAATATCATGTACCAAATAATGAATTCAAATGTTTTATGCATCCACTTTTTTTATCACAAATAATTTTGAAAACTCTTTTAAAATTATAATAAAATAACTTTTGGATATCAAAATACCATTTTCTTTTTAAAAATAACTTTTAAAATGTCACGACCCGCCCTCGGGGCCCGTGCCGTGACTACCCCAAGCCCGCCTTCCATAGGCCAGGGGCTGGCGACTAGCACCAAGGCGTAAATCCCAACAAAAAGGGAAGGCATTGCCTTTAAAAAGTAAACAATCACCACAGAGTAAGCAAGCATAAAAGTAAACACTAAGTAAAAACTGTACAAGCTGTGCTGAAAGTAAAAGGGGCCGGAAATACAAGCCCAACTGTAAAGTAGAACTGAAAGGAAAAACAACAACTGAAAGGAAAAACTGCAGCGTCGAGCCGTCCTCTGGAAATCCCACCTGAAGGGTGGGTACAGATAGCCTCCACTGCTCCTCGGGGTCGCTACGCAACTGACGGTTCGTCGATCGGATGTCTGCAGCCCAAGTTATGGGCATTTGAACCAATCATGTCCGAAGACGGGACCCGAGGAGCAGAGGAGCTAACTGTACCCACCCTTCAGGTGGGATTTCCAGTGGACAGCTCGGCGTAGCAACTTTACTTTTCAGTTGTTGTTTTCCCTTTCGAGTTGTACTTTACGGTTGGGCTTGTATTTTTGGCCCCTTTTTACTTTCCGCACATACTGTTGTACTCAGTTTTTACTTAGTGTTTACTTCTTCCGCTTGTACTCTGTGTGATTGTTTACTTTACAAAGGCAATGCCTTCCCTTTTTACCGGGATTTATGCCTTGGTGCTAGTCGCCAGCCCCTGGCCTATAGAAGGCGGGCTTGGGGTAGTCACGGCACGGGCCCCAAGGACGGGTCGTGTGTGGGCCCGATCCTGTGTGGGCCCGATCCTGTGTGGGCCCGGTCCTGTGTGGCCCCGATCCTGTACGGATCCGATCCTGTGTGGGTCTACACTCAGCGGTTCTGTGTGAGCCAACTCCTACAGGTCCTGCGTGGGCCCGATCCTGTGTGGGTCCGATCCTGTGTGGGTCACTGCGAGGTTAGTACCTATCGATCCTTCGTGGGTCTGACGACTTAGATGGTTCAGTGATCATCTTTATCGTCATCCGAAGAAGTATACCTGTGTGAGCTGAATCTTGTGTCTCTCCTTTGTGGATTGTGTTGAGCTATCCTGTGTGGATTTACTGTTTACTCTCCTTTGTGGATTGTGTTGTTCTATCCTGCGTGGGTATGCGTTTTGCTTTCCTGTGTGGACTGGGTTGTGCTAGGGCTCGGACGTTGGATCCGATCGGGGAATTGATGACTTAGGTATATGTATGGGCATATACCTAAGCCGTGTCAGATGTTACTTCGTGATTGTATCTATTCTTCGTGATTTATAATTTGTGAATTTCGGGAGACCTTCGGGGGTCTCGGGGTCCCTACTGAGTAGCTTATACTCACCCCTGCACGGGCTATGCCCGCACTTCGTGGTGTTGGTTGCAGGCGACGGATAGCGCTGATCGTGGAGGAGGCGTGCGGAGCAGGACAGTACCTGGAGGTGGACCACTGGGCGGGACGCACTCGGAGCGGTTAGGTGGACCCGAGGAGTAGTGGAGGCTATATGTACCCACCCTTCAGGTGGGATTTCCAGAGGACGGCTCGACGCTGCAGTTTTTCCTTTCAGTTGCTGTTTTTCCTTTCAGTTGTACTTTACAGTTGGGCTTGTATTTCCGGCCCCTTTTACTTTCAGTACAGCTTGTACAGTTTTTACTTAGTGTTTACTTTTACGCTTGCTTACTCTGTGGTGCTTGTTTACTTTTCAAAGGCAATGCCTTCCCTTTTTGTTGGGATTTACGCCTTGGTGCTAGTCGCCAGCCCCTGGCCTATGGAAGGCGGGCTTGGGGTAGTCACGGCACGGGCCCCGAGGGCGGGTCGTGACAAATTGGTATCAGTTAAAATTGTCAGTTCATGTGTTAAACATTCTATTAAATTTCTCCCGGTTGTTTATCTCTAACGCGGAGGGTGCGGGCCAAACGAACACGGCCCGACGACCCTCCGTCGTTCTTCGTTTTGTGCAGATTTGACGGGCGACGACGGAACGTGCCGCAGCGGATGTTTGAAGATCCCGTAGTAAAGAACGGATCCCGGGAGTAGCAACGGCGCAGACGGGAAGGAAAACGGGCCACTGGAGCGACGCTGGCGCGGCGGAGCCCCGACGCGCCACCGGACGAGGCCGCCGCGGCTGAAGCCGCGGCGGCGGCGGCCAACGGACCTGCGGCCGCGCGGGTCTGGTTCGCCCAGGCGGGACGCGGCAGAGCCGCGTCCGCGGTTCACCAGCGCGGCCCGCACGCGGGCCGCAGCTTCTCTCTCGACCGCGGGGTCTGCGCCTGCGGCTTCCACCCGCGCCGCTTGGCCGAGCCGAGCCGGACCAACCGGGTCTACCCGGTTCGGGCCGACCCAGGGGGGGGGGGGGGGTCGGGCTGGGTCGGCCCGGGCCCGTACCCCCCTTCTTCGGACGTCTTCGTTCAAATGGCCGTATCTTGAGCTACAGGCCTCCAAACGACTCGCCGTCAGTGGCAACGCGATCCTTGGATCGAGACGGTCGTTTCGGTATATCGCACTCAAGGTTTCGGAATACTTTGTGTTCGGCCGGGTTGGTTCGTACACGAGACCAACCGGGCCCTCGGAGCGGAAACGCTCATATCTTGAGCTACGGACGTCCGATTGACGTGCCGTCAGCTTTGTTGAATTCCTCTAAGTGAGACGGATCTTTTGGCATACTCCGCCCGAGCTTTGGACGCAGGTGGAGTGTGGTCGGGTTGGTTTTGCCTTAAAAACCAACCGGGCCCCTAGGACGAAAATGCCAATAACTCTCAGACCGGGCGTCCGATTGACGCGCCGTCTGCGACGTTGAGTTCCTGTTGATGATACGGAACTTTTGGATACATCAACTTCGGACTTCGTGACAGTTGATGTATCAGCCTCTCGGCTCGTGGAGCGGACCCTCCCGAACGAGCTTGCTGTGTGCGAGAACCCTAGTGCTGGCTGCGACTGCTCCCTCGACGGCGACGACCGTGCAGAGATCCTCCGTGGACTCCGACGACGACCGTGCAGAGATCCTCAGTGGACTGCGGCGACGACTGTGCAGAGATCCTCAGCGGACTGCGACGACTACTGCACTCAGCGATCCTACGTGGATCAACGCTACAGGTCCTGCGTGGGCCCGGTCCTGTGTGGGCCCGATCCTGTACGGATCCGATCCTGTGTGGGTCTACACTCAGCGGTTCTGTGTGAGCCAACTCCTACAGGTCCTGTGTGGGCCCGATCCTGTGTGGGTCCGATCCTGTGTGGGTCACTGCGAGGTTAGTACCTATCGATCCTTCGTGGGTCCGACGACTTAGATGGTTCAGTGATCATCTTTATCGTCATCCGAAGAAGTATACCTGTGTGAGCTGAATCTTGTGTCTCTCCTTTGTGGATTGTGTTGAGCTATCCTGTGTGGATTTACTGTTTACTCTCCTTTGTGGATTGTGTTGTTCTATCCTGCGTGGGTATGCGTTTTGCTTTCCTGTGTGGACTGGGTTGTGCTAGGGCTCGGACGTTGGAGCCGATCGGGGAATTGATGACTTAGGTATATGTATGGGCATATACCTAAGCCGTGTCAGATGTTACTTCGTGATTGTATCTCTTCTTCGTGATTTATCCTTTGTGGATTTCGGAAGAGCTTCGGGGGTCTCGGGGTCCCTACTGAGTAGCTTATACTCACCCCTGCACGGGCTATGCCCGCACTTCGTGGTGTTGGTTGCAGACGACGGATAACGCTGATCGTGGAGGAGGCGTGCAGAGCAGGACAATACCTGGAGGTGGACCACTGGGCGGGACATACTCGGAGCGGTTAGGTGGACCCGAGGAGCAGTGGAGGCTATCTGTACCCACCCTTCAGGTGGGATTTCCAGAGGACGGCTCGACGTTGCAGTTTTTCCTTTCAGTTGCTGTTTTTCCTTTCAGTTGTACTTTACAGTTGGGCTTGTATTTCCAGCCCCTTTTACTTTCAGCACAGCTTGTACAGTTTTTACTTAGTGTTTACTTTTCCGCTTGCTTACTCTGTGGTGCTTGTTTACTTTTCAAAGGCAATGCCTTCCCTTTTTGTTGGGATTTACGCCTTGGTGCTAGTCGCCAGCCCCTGACCAATGGAAGGCGGGCTTGGGGTAGTCACGGCACGGGCCCCGAGGGCGGGTCGTGACATAAAATAGAAAAATTGTGCATATAATAATGAATACATTTTCTTTGAAAATGAACATGAAAATTTACAAAATAAGCTTGTAATAAATAGTGTCATGATGGAAGGAAAATCTTATCATTATGTATATATAAAAATAAATTATTTTTTTCTTTTTTTAAAGAAACATTCAATGAATTTTTTTTACAAAAATTCCCTTACAAATATTATATCTTTGAAAAGAGAATTAATAAAATGGATAGATTATGTGTATCAACATTAAATCCACATTAAATAAGTAAAATAAAAATTAAATAATTAAAATTCATTTCACAAATAATATTTTCAATAAATAATCAACAAAGTAGATATTTAACCCAATGAATGGAAATTGAGCTAAAAAATACCTTACCATGAGTCTAATTTGTCACCTACATCCTTCATATTCAAGAATTATTAAATTATATTAATTATTTAAATTGTGATAAATTTTTCCATGTTTATTATATATTTTATATTACTTCAAACTATTTTATAACAACTAATTAATTATTTATGTTTTCATCGAACGTTTTGAAAATATTTGAAATTTATGTAATAAATTACATTGGTAATATGTGTATAGTAAAATATTTCATTAGACCATCAAATCCAGATTAATATTAATGAAATAATTTTTAATTTATTATAATAATTATTATTTTAAATCCATTAATTAAATATGTATATGAAAAATGAAATTTGGTGTAATCATGAAGATGTTAGGTTATATGTAGAGATGAATAATGTTTTCATTTTTAAATGATCATTATATAAAGGAGGTATGTATAATATTAACATTATGGAAGAATCATAAAATAATTGTTATCATATTAATAATTTAAATATACTTATATATATCACTAATGTGATGTGGTGAGGAAAATTTCATCAAATCACTTCGTGGAGGTGAAAATTCACACATACGCATGAACGACGTTATCATTTTTCTATGTAGAGAAATTTAAAAATGTAAATGATATATTGTCTTTTCAGAATGATAAATATATCATAAATATAAAATATAAACCTTAGTTATATAATTATAACCATCATTGAGATACAATTATGGAAAAATAATTACATCAGTTCGTAAGGTGGAATTCCACCGTACACATTGATAATGATATATTTTCCCATATAATGAATTATGAGATGAATATGGATCATGAAATTAACCTATAAAAATATCAGTATATGTAGTTTACTAGAATTTTTTTAATGCATTAATAATGTTTAATGGATGTGTAAGAATATACAAAAAAATGATTGATTATAAAGAACACCTCTTCTTCAGACAATTTTGTTTGCTTAACACCTTATGAAAACTAAGGGTGGTGTTCAACCTAAACTAAGAAATATAAAAGCTAGGTGGGGGTAATTATGGTAAGGTATTTGGGTTAAGTTTGGATGATCCAAAATGTTTTTTATGTTCTTTGAAATGAGAAAAATGTGTTCCCTTTTATAGGAGAGTAAACATGCACTATTGGAATTTCTCAAAATATTAACAGAATTTAAATTAATTTTTCATTTAAAAATGTCTCCAATCTTATTAAATACAAATACAAGTAGATTTTGGGTGTAAAAAACCTCATAAAATATAATATAGATATTATTCGACAAAACTTCTACCCTTATCATTTGGTTTTACCCATTATTTTTCCCCTTTGACTCTTACCATGGCTACACAGATTTTTACAATAGGAGGGTTAATTTAGTAACTATAAAATCAAAATATTACCATAAATTTATCTAAGATGGCATGTAAAAAATTATCCCATTAATTTTGTGAAATTTAATATTTTCCTTAATTTTATATCAATTAATATAATATTATTTATTATAAAATATCATTATTATCAATTTTGACACTATTCATTACATTTATTTGATATGTGAATTAATAAAATAATTACTGTATCAGTCTTCGATATTTATTTAATTTAATTAATTCATCACTAAAATTTAATAATATATTAAAATGATAAAAATATGTGATATATACTTCCAATTTTTTTATAGTCATTTATATAATCTTAATAACACCATATTCAAAATAATATAGTCATTAAAAACAAGAGTGATATGAGTTTGACTTTTCCTTGAATAAATTATATAAAGGTTATAATCTCATCCAAATGTCCTTAAATTATCATATAACCAAATAATGAATTATGATGGAAGAAAAATACTCATCCTATAAAATTCAGCCATGTTTTATGGTCATTTTCTAGTCTGTATCATTTACATTTAACTGTTAATTATGTGATTTACCCTTTTTCCATGGTAACTAAAATTACTAATGTTACTATTAATAATGTCAAAAAAAGTTACATTTTTACTTAATTTGGAACCAATGAGTAAAAATATTTAATACATTTTTAAAAATTTATATAACATAATATTAAGAATATTGTTTAAATTTATTCCCTCAAAAAATGAAAGGAAAATGGTTTTTCTGAAAATTGATTTTTAATCAAAAAATTAAAAATATAACAAAATAAGGTATAATGATGATAAAATTTTAATTTATTAGATTATATCAAGATTAAGGGTACTAAATCTAAATTTATATCAATTTAAATTCATAAAGAATCATTTTAATAAAATGAAAACGAATGTTTTATAAAAATGTAAATTTTTTTTCACTATTCATTGAAAAATAAAACTTTTTATAAAACTCTCAAAAGTTAATCCTAATATAATTTTTAAATGATGAAAGAAAATATTGAAATAATATTTCCATACACATTTTCTACAACTTCTAAAAATTAATTATTATATATACACATAGAAATCCATAGAATCCATTTTTGAGGAAAACATATTTTGGAAGAATAAATGACATTACTAAATATCAAGTGATTATTTACAAATCATAATTAAAAAATCAGAAATATGTCAGAACATTGTATATTTGATAATGTGGTTAGTACTATATATTTTTACCAACTTAATGTCTACTTCAAAACAATCAATTGAAATAGTAATATTTATTTGTTCGTTTAAGTTTGATGTGTGGTATCTTATACGCTATCTAATACAAAATTTCCTTAGAAAACATGAATTTTCATTCTCAACCCTCTTTTGAAAAATTTCATTCTCAAATTTCAATTTGGTCCTGGAATCTGTAGTCTGACTTTTCAAAATACCAGTGTTAAAATCCCAAAATGAAAAAATGATTAATTAAATATCCATATTAAAATAAAGAAATTGAAGTAAGAAGGTCATCTGGAATAATAATGAACTAGGATTCCATATAGGAAAACATGGACATGGAATAAAAATGGTAAATACCAATGATTGATAGAGTGTGATATATAACATGTTCAAGGGAATGATAACCATTACAAAACCATAAATTTGTGATGGTTGAAAATTCCATTGATATCCTAGTATGAAAAGTAAATAGATAATTTTTTTTTATAAAATTATTTTCCCAGATTTGAAGAATTATTTTACATCTTAATCCAAGAACATAATTAAATTTACATATATTTAATGTAGAGTTTTTTCATTTTATAAATTTCAATAGAAAACTCATATTTTTCTCTGAATTATGTGTAAAAATTTATTTTATGCATGTAACACCTTAATCAATAAACACATATCAAAAAATTATTAAAATAATGAAACATATATTCCTCATCTATTTTGGAATTAGAAAAATCACAATGGTTAGGATAAGTTAAGTTAATTCCCTAACAACAGAAAACCATTATATTCGGAAAATCGAATTTAATCAATAAAATTAA
The DNA here is from genome assembly GCA_963277665.1 of Viscum album. Taxonomy (NCBI): domain Eukaryota; kingdom Viridiplantae; phylum Streptophyta; class Magnoliopsida; order Santalales; family Viscaceae; genus Viscum; species Viscum album. The sequence goes on from OY728151.1 coordinate 1,835,769,765, forward strand.
ATAGTAATACCCAAATCTCAACAAATATAATTCAATAAAAAATTATCATTAAAATTATAAAAAATATTACAAACTATTACTAAAAAAATCTGCACTTTTTTATCACATCGGATTACAAAGAATAGTAACCACCCATAATGTGTCATAAAATAACCTAATTTCCTAAATCACATAATATCCATGATATTCTACCCATTTACATAAAAAAACATTATCACCATAAGACCAAAATAAATTCATATTTGACACTAAAATACAATTCAACCATTATCCATCATAATATTCTATTTACATTAATCTTATATCATTTCCAAAACATTTATTGTTTTCTAGAAAAACATTAATCAATTAATCCAAAAATCATTTTCAATCCCATGGAAATTTATTTCATAACACATATATTACCAAATTTACCATATTCATCATTAAAAAAATTCATAAAAACCAATAATTCAAGTAGGCGAGTGGTATGGGATGCACCCCTACCAATGATCTTTATGGGTTCAATTCCATTAGCCTTGTCAGATTCGATGGATTTTCACACGGTCTATGGGTTGTTATTTTTATAAAAAAAATATAATTCTCATATAATCCCTGAAAATATTACAAAATCATAAAAAAATCATAATATTTTTTAACCTAAAAAAATATCTCATTACATTCATTTTACATCACAAAATGTAAAACCCATAATTACCTGAAAAAAATGTCTTTAAAAATGTCATTATTCATATTAAGACATCAACTCAAAAAACAACAAGGTGCATCTAAGAAAATAAACATATAATCACACTTAATCTTATAAAACTATTAAGGAATCCATAACTCATAAATTACCACAAAATGAGACATCCTAATCTCTAAAGTTTTTTAAACCATGCTTTGATACCAATGGTAATTACCCAACCTTAAACAAAACAAAATCTAGTTGTTTTAAAACTAGAAATAATTTTATTTTAAAAAATAACATTTAGGTATATAGTATTATAGAATTAGGAAAAATCATAAAAATTAAACCCATAAGTTAAAATAAGACCCATATATGAAATTAAATTTTTTTAATTAATATAAAACATGTCTTTTTAATGAAATGTCTTCAAACATTTGATCATGATCTCATCCATTTCCCAAGAATTCCTTAAACCCTATGATAAATTTTTCAAAACATGGGTTAAGAAAACAAATATCATTAAGGTATATAAAAGAAATGAAACCACTAGTCTAGTGAAAAAATGAAAAACCATAACTTCATTACCTTTATCTTCAATGTTCTTTGAGGATATGAAATAAAAAAAATTACACTTGGAAAAAACAAATAAAATTTTCCAAATAAAGGAATTAAAACCCTTATATAGAAATTAAAACCACTTTGGTAACATAGATAAATATATTCATAAAACCCTTTCAAAACACTATAAATTTGAATAACCCTATGGCATACTTCTAAAATTTTCACTACCTAATGAACTTTATAGATTTCGTTGAGCACCCATCATTTAAGTAATTATGGGATTACCCATCTATATATTGTCCAATCCATTTATGATGTAAATGGAATACCTTGTTCTATCTAGGCCACCCCATGTTAATCTTCAACATAATTTAATTATGCTATATAGGCTTTTTACAAACCAACCTAGATAACCTAGTACCCTAATAACCAAGTCGGTCCTGACATATACCGATGGGCATTCCCAATCCCAATGGCTTGGTGATGAGCACCTGTCATCAAAAAACCTAAATGTGGGAATTAATTTTCAACATACACAATAGAATCACGAGATACAATTCATTTTGCAGAGAAAAATATGCTAGCGAATAACTATATATGAAGTCAAACAGGTATAAAAAATCCAAAGTTAAATTGCCATGTTCTAGAAAAATAGAATATTACAACCCAATTACCAAGGACATAGATTTATATATCATATGGATCAACAAAAATAACCACCTCCACGTAGTTCTTTTAAATTACTCAAACTTGGAAGAATATATTTTATAAATACCTGAAGTAATAGGTAGGTTATGAGTGAAAATCCCTATAGGGTCTCACCAAAGATTCCATAATAAGATTCCAAAATGACTAACTTAATAAATCACTCAATGTTAAAATAATACACATGTAATTTCAAAATAATATTTGAGGAAAATCACTCTTTTAATTTCAAACTATATTAATATTTCAAAATTTTCTTAAATAATGATTTTATATAAAATAGGTTATATACATTCTCAAGGCATGTTTAAAATAGTTAACAATAAATGGAATATATATTTATTTATTTATAATCACAAAGGAGAAATATAGTCATCGGAAAAGATGTATGATTTTACAAGGTTATGGGATCCTTACACTCTCATATGATGATAATATCAAAGTGTACATACATCTCTATGACACTAGAAAAAAAGACTAACCAACTTCCAACTTGGGATAAGATATTCTTATATGTTTATGTTTGAGTTATAAATTATCAATCTGTCTCTAGGGGAATTCAAACCAAGATTTTTTACCCCAAATAAATCACTAAAAACCTAGTATTTTATGTTATCAAACAAAAATAAATCATGGGAAATTTATTTCAAAATTATTTAAAATAATATTACCCCATTTCTCATTTCTATATTCCAATTTCCATTAAAAAAACATATTATTAATCAATTCAAAAAAATACAGTAAAAACAATGGTTTCATATCAAAATAATTTAATCCATTTTTCTCAAATAAAAAATTGAAATCAACTTTACAAATCAATTTCAAAATTTAAAATAAAAAATTCAATTTCAAAAAATTGTGCTATATTTCTCAGACACACCAAAATTCACCAGAATTATGGGTTTCCTCAATTTCATGCCAAATCAAATTAAAATACCCAATACATTGGAATTGGGTATTTAAAAAACCAATTGAAATAATTTTAATTTTAATCAATCAATATATTGTTAAATAAATGTCCTAATCATAAATGAATCTACCTATCATAGATCACATGATAAGAAACACCACACCTATAATGGGAAATAACAATAATGAAAGATAGAAAATGAAATCAAAGAATCGTTCCTAGATTCCAAATCTAAAATCATAGGGATTACATCCTCCAACAACATGTATATATGATAAAAACTAATGAATATAAGGGAATAAAGTTGGAGATATAGAATGAGAGTGGAAATATTATAGGGGAAGGATCAAATTTTGATCACCAAACTTTGTTCTTCTTAAAATGGGGTTTGTAGGATCCTAAATTGGTCCTTGATGGATACAAAGTCCAATAAAAATTATATGATGAGTTAGTCATGAGTGAGGGTCTAAATGGGGGGGGGGTTATGATTTCTTATTGAATTTTGGGATTAATTAAAATCTTCACACAATGTATCCTAGTAAGGTCCAAAATGTTTCTCAAACGTGAACCCTACCCATGCGCCCCTAGTGGTGGGGTTTCACAGTTTCTCCTTTATGGGAACACAGTTTGACAGACCATGTTTCAACCATGAAAATCCCCACTATCTCGTTTTCATGGATTTCACTAGAAGGGTTCATAGTTTTGGAAACTCATACACTAACCATGTAGAGCCCATGAAGATCCAAAATTTTCAAATTTTTCACCCAAAATAGCACTAGAAGACCCAACTAAAGAATGATTAAAATAGGTGTTTATGAGTTTTATAAAATAGTGAAATGTTTTTTCAATCTCCTCACCATAAAAACATTATGTACCTAGAAATATTATTATGATGATTCCATTCCAAAAACATGAGTCCACTGCTCACTGAGTAGTGCCCCTCTCTACCAAATCTCATGAGTTTCATAATCATGCTTCCATAAGACTAAAATCAATGGTATCATCCTATAATTGTGTACATTGGTTTCCAAAAAAAAAACTATTCAAATTTTATTCTAATTCAAAGATAAACAACCAAAATTTCAACTACAATGTACTATAAAAAAGGAAGATAAAAACCCAGGTCATAAAGTCACAACATTCCATGTGCCAAGTGTCATTAATAAGAGACACCTCTAAGTGGTGATTTTCTCTTTCTAGAACCTAGAAGAAGATAATATACAAACACCTGAAGGTACAGATAGGGTGTGATAAAAAATCCTAGTATTGTATCCCCAAGGATTCCATAATAAGATTCCAAATTGGAAAACTAGATAATGATTTAAATTTAAAAAAACAGCCCCGGAATTCCTAAAACATATTTAATACAAATCATGATTTATATTTCAAATGATTGAAATATATAAAACAATTTATTAAATAAATATTTTATATTAAATATTATTAATAAATTCACGAGGCATATGTAAAAATATTTACAAGAAATGCCATATATATATATCAAAATAATAAAAATTTGCAAACATGCTCATTTCCAAGAGGTATGATTGTTCCATGTTATGGGATCCCCACACACTCAAATTATGATAATGAAAAAGTTCAGATATGTATCTCTGACACTAGACAAAAAAGAACAACCATCGTCCCACTATGGATGAGATTCACATATAAATTTATGTTAGAGTTATAAATCATCAATTTATTTCTAGGGAAATTCTAACTGAGAATGTATATCCCAAATAATTCACTAACTATATAGTCTTTCATGTTCTCTAACAACATTCAATTATGGGAAATTTATTTCAAACTATTTAAAATAAAATTACCCCAGTTCCCATTCTAATATTTCAATTTATATTGTAAAACCAAAATTGATTTTCAATCAATTCATTCATTTTCCATGATAAAACCAATGGGTTCTTACCAAAAAAGTTAATTTCAATTTCCTTAATAAAAATTTGAAATTAATTTCACAACTAAAATTCAATAATTCAATTTAATAATATTCCACCAAATTCCTCAAATACACCACAATTAATTAGAATTGGGGGTTTTCCCAAATTTCATGCCAAATAAAATTCAAATCCATAATTCACTAGAGTTGTATATTAAATAAACCAATTGAATAATATTTAATTTATATTAAGAAATTTAAGGATACATAAGTTGGAAATTCCTAAAAATTACCACCTACCATAGATCATGGGATCATAGACACAACACCATCCATATAAAACACCATCAAAGAAAATCGACAAATAATATCAAAGTATCAAACAACGATTTGTGATCTAAAAAAGGTGATTAGATCATCCAATAACATGGAGATATAATAAAACTTATGGATGATATGGGAATATTGAAGGATAAAGATAATGAGATATGAACTCTTACTAAGAAAGGATCAAAAGATGATCACCACCCTTTTATTAGCTTATAATGGTGTTTGGGGGAGTCAAAATTCACCACTAAGAGCTCCAAATAACTAGAAAATCATTATTAGTAGATTTAGTCTTGAGTGGGGGTCTAAAGGTGGGGTTGTAAATTTTAAATAATTTTTAGATTAATTAATATTGGTGTGAACTATTTCCTATGAAGGGGATAATGGGTTTTCATGTTGTTCTCCCTATCTATGCTCCCCTCGTATTGGGGTTTCATAGTTTCTCCTTGGTGGGTCACGATTGTAATATCCCGAAATTGGGTGCCACCCAAATGTTTCCCAATCCTGGTTGGTCACATAACCTCAAGCGCATTTTCTAAAATTCCAGAGGCTACTGACTAGCAGTGATGGGAAAGGTGTGATATTGGGGAAACCGTGTCCTTATTTATAGAGTATACATTGCAAAAATATAACCACCCTGATCTTTATTACACACTTAATCAAGATTTATTACATAAACATCACTTGATTAAACATATAATATTGAGAGGTCTACTTTCTTTGGGGCTTAGGAACATTACATAATGACTTGAAACATTAGACACAACATCTTTATTGAAAACTTCAATTACATGACCACTGCATTGCGTCATATTTTGCATTGCATGAGATAACCAAAGGACATGAATAAGAAAAGGGTGAGAAATAAATCCCATTATGGGATTAAAAAATGAATAACATGAATATTACAATACATTTTAGGAAATAGGAATATAAATGTATCATAAAATAAACATGAACATAAAGTCATGATATAGCAGGATTATCATAACATGGAAATGTGGAAACAACGCATAACATGGTATGAGAATGAGTTAATGATAATTGAACATGGATCATGATTAAACCCTAATTTCAATTGACTTATCATGTGTAAAATGGTGGAAATGTCTTCCTCCTCCTAGAACACGCCTCACACGTCTCCTGAATTTCAATTTTTTTCATCCATTTGCGCGCTGACCCCCGCTCCCTCTCCACTGCGTTGCCCATCTCTGGTGGTCTTTGACACTGGTCTGTGCCACCGGGAGGCCTCCCCGCGGGTCTCTCCTCCCCCCTTCCCTGTCCCACAGGCTGGGGGCCTTCCTTCCTCCTTCAAGGATTCCCTCTATGGTCCTTCCCTGGCTGCCTCTCTCCCTTTCTATATGGTAATTGGGAAAATTTCTCCATATATGTCTCAGGATTGACCCTGAGTTACCCTTGATTTACCTGATGCGGCCTTTGAGGAGGCGGTGGGTTGCCTGAAGTGGACTCTTATGGATAGGTTTGGCGGCATGCTGCCTTCTCTGGCAGTCATTCAGGGCCTCATGGATTCGTGGGGTCTTTCCTTGCCAGCCCAGATCTCGTGAATCCAGCACAACTCCTTATGTGTGGCTCTGGCCTCTGAATTAGATTTTGTGAAGGATTGGTGCAAAGCTCTGTGGATGGAAGGGAACTGGCACTTCAACTTGGTGTACTGGTCGATGTATATTCACACAGGGAAAGAGGGTCCCCATGTGGCAGTGTGTCTCAGTTTACCGGGTCTCCCGCTCCCTTTTCAAAATGGGGATTTCCTCAAAATCATTGGTGACTCGCTTGGGGGTTTTCTCTACGTCGATGATCATACAGAAAGGTGTGAGGAGTCCTTGGTCATGTTCATCTTCGTGGATATGGACCTATACCTTCCTCCTCCAGAAATCCTTTGCCTACGGGTGCACAACTTGTTGGTTTGGAAGCAGGACATCCTTTATCCAGTGTTCCCAAGGTACTACCCTGTCTGTCACCTTCAAGGCCATTCTGAAGGCTGGTGCAGGAATCAGTGCCCTCTCTCCCATGATTCTAAACATTAACGTCCGTTGAGAGTTTCTAGGGGGTTTGAGCCTCTTGTCTCTCCTCTCGGCCCCCAGTCAGTGGCCTTCCTGGATTCCACTCAAAGTGCTGTTTCTGATTTCGGCCTGGCTTCCCCACGGGTTGTTTCCCGAGGATCATCATCGACAAACCCTCACCTTGATGATTATGCCTCGTCTTTCCTTTTTTTGGTCCCATATATGAAGTTGGTTTCTCTAGGTTTGGTGTCATTCCAGCCTCCTCTAGAACCATTTTTCGGAGCCATCTAGCTCCGTGAGAACCTCATTTGTGGTCTGTTTTTTCAAAGAAACTCCTCTCGTGTAGCCAGTTTCTCCCTATCATTACCTAGTGAGGGTAAGTTACTTTCTCTCCTACCATAGTCCTCTAATGGTTCCAAGCTTCTGACCTTTAGTCCTCCCACTTATGAGGAGAATAGGGTCATGGGTTCCCCCCTTCCAGCTGTTTAGGATGTTTCTCCTCAAGGAAAGCTTTGTAGAGATGAGGAACATGTCCCCATCTAGTTGGTTTTCTCTTCTCCACAGGGACACCTTCCCTTGACATATCCTTATGGTATGTGCACAAGATCTAAACTAAGAGGCTTTTCTACTTCCCCATCTCCTCCTCCACGTGTGCTACGTTCGGCTTGGGCCATAGCCAGGCGCCCCCTGTTTTAATGACGCGTATCCTTATCTGGAACTCCCATGGCCTAGGGCCCCGGGTTAAAACTGACAACATTGTTATGGAGTTGAATAAATCTATGGCCTCTATTGTCTTTATCCTAGAGCACAAGTAGGACCATTCCAAAATTGGGGAGTTTTCCCGTAAAATAAGGATGCATGACATCATGCATGCGAATCCAACTAACACCGACATATGGATTTTATGGAAAAAGGACATCTCAATTGACTTGCATACTGCTGATGATAAATCCATCATGACCAAAGTGGCAATTGTAAATAACTTCCTTTTTTCCTCATTCATATATGGGAGTTTTGATGCCCACAAAAGGGGATCTTTATGGAAGGGGCTCCACTCTTTTGACCCAGGTACCTCTCCCTGGTTTGTTGGTGGCGATTTTAATGTCATTGCTGATCTGGATGAGAAGAGGGGGATAGGTCCCTTCCCTTGGAAGGGGAGCTTTTATTTTGTGCAATTCATGGCCCTCAAGGGTCTCTCTGACATGGGTTACTTTGGGGACCGCTTCACATGGTGCAACAACCAAATAGGAGGATGAAGATCTTGGAGCCGACTGGATAGGTTCTTGTCCAATATTCATGCCATCTCCGCCTACCCCAATGCTCAGGTAACACATCTTACCCATAGTGTTTATGATCACTCTCCCCTACTGCTATCCCTTTTCTCAAGATAGGAGATCAACAACTCCTTCAGATTCTATCACCTCTGGACTCACTTGGAAGGCTATAATCAAGTGGTTACAAGATCATGGGGGTCTCCTGAATTAGGCCACCTATGGATTGGGTTGCACAAAAAACTGAGATGCCTAAGGAAAGACGTCTTGGTCTGGTCTAAACAGGTTCCCCCATCAGACTAGGATATGGATGGGCTCTTGAAAGAGGTTGAACAGCTTGAATCTATCCTTGAAAATGGCTGGAATGACCAGGTGTTTGATGATCTTTCTAGTAAGAAAGACATCTTGATGGAAGCTCTCCTGACACAAGAGCACCTTGCCCGTGAGCAATCAAGGATCCAATGTCTTCAAGAGGGGGATCAAAACACTACCTATTTCCATAATTTCATTAAGGAGAAGCGTCGTTATCTGAAACCCAACTTGAGACTGGAGTATGGCTCATAAACTGATGACAAGGATGTGGTTGGTAGGTTGGCCTTCTCCTATTTTAAGTATTTTCTTGCAGGAATTAACCCTAGTTTTCCTGAGGGATATCCAAGTGGTAGGGTGACTTTCCTCAATGTGATCCCCACTCAAGTCTCCATCCATGATAATGTTTCCTTTGAAATAATCTCGAATGAGAAGGAGATCCATGAGGCCATGATGTGTCTTAACCCCGAGAGTGCTTCGGAGCTGGATGGCTTCCCGAGGTCTTTCTATAGGGATTCCTGGTCTGTTGTTCAGCATGATGTTGTTCTAGCCATCCAAGATTTCTTTCGAGGTGGCATCCTTCCTCGTGTGGCCAGTGCAACTACACTGGTTCTTATTCATAAGATTAAAGACCCATATTCCCTGAACCATTATAGGCCTATCAGCATGTGAAACTTCACATATAAAATCTTCTCCTGTATCATCAACAAAAGGCTGTCTCGCTTTCTCCCCCAATGGATTTCCTTGGAGCAGCATGGCTTCGTGAAATGCAGGTCTATCTAAGGGGCTATAGCTCTAGCCCAAGAGTTGATCTTGGAGATTAACATCAAATCCCATGGTTCGAATTTGGCCATCAAATTGGACATGAGCAAGGCCTATGATAGAATTGAATGGAGTTTCATCAATAAAGTGTTCACAGGTAAGGGTTTTTTTCCCTGGTCCATTGACATTATCTTTAGATGTTTCACCTCTTCATGGCTAGCTATCTCCTTTACTGGGAAGAATCATGGTTTTTTCAGGTCCACCCGAGGTCTCAGGCAGGGGGACCCTCTGTCCCCTACCATCTTCATTATTTCCCAGGATATGCTTAGTCGTTTACTTAATAGGAGCAGGAACCAAGGGTAGATTCTTCCATATCGGAGTCAAACACTCCCCTCCAGCATGACTCACCTCATGTTTGCTAATGACACCTTGTTTTTCTTGAATTCCAGCATAAGATCAGTCCAGAGTTTCACTAAGGTGATGGAGGAATATTTCCATTAGAGCGGTCAACTCATCAACTACTCCAAGAGTAACTTTTTCATATTTAATAAGTGTGAGGCAAGGTGTGTGGTTGCTTTAGAGAACAATATGGACATGAAAAGGGGAATATTTACTCTTGATTACCTTGGTGCACCTATCTCCCCTCAAAGACTCCACATCCATGACTTTGATCACATTGTGTAGAAAATTATAGGCAGAATACTCAATTGAAAGAACGAGTTTCTATCCTTAGGAGGCATGATCACTCTTATCAATAGCGTGTTGTCTTCTATTCCTGTCCACGAGATGGAATCCATCAGAGTTCCTAAGGGAGTCATTACCTCCATTGATAGTATCCTTTCTGGTTTTCTCTAGGATTACCTCTCTGAAGGGAAACGTCACTGGGTCTCTTGGAGGAGAATGGCCCAACCAATCTGGGATGGAGGTATTGATGTCAGAACCCTTTTTGACACTATTCAGTGCATGCATGCAAAACTGGCTTGGGAGGCTTTAGAGGGTAGGTCCTTGTGGGGAAGGGCGATGGGCCCTCGATGTAGTAAGGCTCCTACTCTTGGGTATCATTACAACTCTCACCTCTGGTCCATGTTTGCTGCTTTCCTTCCCTCCCTCATGCCCCTATCATGCTGGGTCATTGGTAGAGGGGATATCCTATTTTGGCACCATAATTGGGCTGGCTCAAGGCTTGGTTTTCCTAGCTGCCCGACCCCTCAGATTTATTTTAGGGAGGCAAGCAGGTTTCCAAACTTTATCATGGTGGTGTTGAACTAAGACCAGTAGAAAATCTATGAGAGAATTAAGTTGAATATGGAGCCTGACCAGTGCATTTTCACTCCTTCAGCTTCAGGAATATTTTCCACCAAAGATTTTCGAAAAACCCTGTACTCTCACGATAGTCCAGACCCATGGGATGAGATCATGTGGTGTAGGAAAATTCCCTCCTCATATAATTTCCTCTTCTGGCATATCCGGAACTGTGCAGTGCTGATTGATGAAAATATCAAAAATATTGGCATCCCCACCGTGTCCAGATGTACGTGCTGTCTTGATAAAGAGGATAGTTCTTTCCACCTTTTATTTGAATGGGAATGGGCACATGAGGTGTGGAGCTTCTTTGGTGGTCTTACTGCTTATAATGGTCAGACACAATCTGAGGATACCTTTATGGATTAGTGGTTCCAGGGATTTCCGGAGTAGAGATCGAAGAGAAAAGCTCGGGCTGCAGTTTCAATCTCTGGGTTTGGTGCATCTTGCATGCACGGAATAGATCCAGACACGAAGGATCTCGCCTGTATGGGAGGTCTATCATTATTAGAACCCGAAGTCTGCTCATTTACCTCCTCAGGTCGAACATCCATTTGCAGAAGACTCACACGCTTAGTCCTCTACATCCGATCTTAATGGGTGTCACTGGTTCTCTCAATGATAATGAAGGTTGCTGGGTATGCTGGAGGCATCCTTCCATGGGTATCAATCTAAACACTGATGGTTCCTCCCGGAAGGGCACCATGTGGGGTGGAGTGGTGGCCAACGACTCCAGGGGATCTGTCATCCTATTGTTTACAGCACAATACGGGTGCAGATATTCTCTCCAGGCTGAGGATTTGGCTATGCTATCTGGTCTCATGCTATGTTTCCAACATAATATTCTCATCAGTGAAGCAGAGATAGATTGTATGGTCCCCTTCAATTCTCTTGAAGGAATAGGTAATACTTCCTGTTCTATCTCATATGCTATCAGAAAATGCAAAGGTCTCATGACAAGAAATATCAAAGTAGCTCACACTTGGTGCGAGGGTAACAAAGTGGTCGATCATCTAGCCTCCATTGCATCCCACAATTTGGTCTTTTTGGGCCTCGATGGCAGGAGAACTCTCAAGGATAAGGGAGAGGAACTTGTGAGAGGGGATGCCCTTGGCTTACATTATTTCAGACCCCCATGATTTTGTTTCCCCTTGTTACCTGTTGGTTTTGAACTGCTTTATATTTTCCTTTCCTTTTATAAATAATAATAATAATAATAATATTGAGATGAGATCATGAGTAAACCATTATTGCACTTGACGTATCATGATACTAATCTTTACCGAATGCATTGGAGAGCTATCAGGGTGCACCATTCTTAAACATTTCATTTCATGCATAATTTTGCCACATGGATCATATAACATGGATTCATTAAACACCTTAATCTATTCCATGATAAAGTAATGTGTAATTCATATATGAAACTCCATAATCAATAAGTAAATGTGAATAAAGGTGAATAACCTTGATAGAGAAATGGGCATTATATTTACTACACAATGACTTTGTATTGGAAAATTGCAGTGCAATTTCAGCAGCATAACGACATGAAAAAATAATTAATAAAAATGGTTGATGAGAGAGAAATGGGTGTCTCATCATATGTTCATTAAATGGATAGTAAGGGGGTCATATATATACATGAACCAACATGACTAATGTAATTTTAGATTCATAACACAAACGAATTGGTTAGATGTAAATGGGGAGAGAGAAATTCCTTAGGGAATTTTGGCATGGTAACAGGTGTACATGGGAGGCATTAAAGAGAGAGAAATGGGTATCTCATAATTCAAACATAAGGAGGGTAGTATGGGTAGGTGATAAATCATACACCCAACATTTATAATTTAAAATAAATGCTCATAACAATATTATGAAACTTTGATAAATTGAGAATGGAAGGAATCTCTTACTTGGAAGTGTGATCCGAAAGGCTTGGGAGAGGCATGAGAGAGGATTAATGGGAGCTTGAAGCACTTTGGGAGGATTATAGAGAGAGGATGTAAGATTTTGGTATATATACAAAGGATTTGAGTGAAGAGGAAGTGGGATATTGGGTGGGTTTATATAGGAAAAGAGAGGGAATTTTTTATTATTTAGGTTTGGGACACCACACATTAAAATAATCAAAACCAAAAACTAACCCATGGTTTTTGAACAAGGTTTTTCTAAAGAAGAGTGGAAAAAATTATTTTATAATTCCAATGGACTAACTTCTTAAAATAATTGGGTTTATTATGTGGAGGTCAGTCATACTCTGAAGGAAAACAATTTAAAAAGATAAAATGTTTTATAAGTCTTGCAGGGTCCACTAAGGCTTTGTAAAATAAATAAAATAAACCTAATATCAAATTATTTTAATTTTAAAACATATATTTTCCAAACATAATGTTTATAGTATTTTACTACATCACTATTGGGTCATTATGATGTCATAAAACACATTATATATTTAAATGATATTTAATTTATACCAAAAAAATTGACTGTCTCAGAAAATTATTCAAAATTCACCTTTGGATTATTTCGACATTATGATTCCAAAAATAATATTTATTTTTTATAAATAATTCTCTATATATGTTAATTTTTAATTTTAAAATAAAAGCTGACATTTATCTAAAATCCATGGGTTTTGACAAAATAGCTTTCAAACCTTAATAAAAATTACAATTGTATCTATAAAAATAATACGATCATTTATATTTAATAAAAATTAATTTAGTAATAATATTTCATTAAAATATTATTTAATTCAAGTTCCATTAATTCATCAAAATATATTTCATAATTGAATTTTAACTAAAAAATGATCTTTTTTGGTTAAAAACTATTTATAAAGTAACACTAATAAAATGAATGTATATTCTCTATAAAAAAATAATGCACATAATCATAGTGCTAGGGTCTTGTTAAATAAACCCTTATAACACATGCATACGACCGAAGGGTAAGGTGTGCAGTGGTGATAGAATCTTGGGGTGGCTCGGATAACATCGCTCGGGTGGTAATCTTTACCAACTTCCACTTCTCCTATAGGTGATTCCGTTCAAGCTTAACGTGTTCAAGATCAGCTTGGGACTGGTCAAGAACGAATCCCAATGACACCACCTCCTTTCTGATCTCTGACAAATGGGATTTGTATGGAGAAATTCTACTGGATGAGGCCATCACTTCCTTTTTCTGAGTAAATTGGATTCGTTAAATCCCTATCTTTATACTAATCATGTGATCACTATTCAATGGATATAATAGAAATAGTCACAATTCATAATGGTATTTTAAAATCCAAAAACATAAAACCATGTAAGTTCATATTTTATATAACCATTTTAAATAATAATACATTTAATTGAATCAAGAGGAATTCTCATTAATAAATGTTTGGGTCATTACAATATTCCCCCCTTAAGAAATTTCTGTCTCTAAATTTCATTTTCCAACACTAAAATAGATTTTGGCTAACACCTCTTTATTACTTCCTCCGATTCCCATATTGCTTCTTCAAAAATTGTGGTTTTACCAGAACACCTTGATGAGGGGCTGTGTCTTTTTTCATAGAAAATTTTCTATATGATCTAAGATCTTCACTGGTTTCTCCTCATAAGAACGATCATTATCTAACTGTACTACCTCTGAAGAGAGTATATGTGATGGGTCTGGTATGTACTTCATTAAGTGAGATACATGAAAGACATCATGTACTTTGGCCATGGTAGGTGGAAGTGCTAGTCGATAGGCCACAACCCTGACACGATCAAGAATCTCGAAGGGGCCGATGTACCTAGGACTTAAGATACCATTCTTTCTAAACCTCATGAAATTCTTCCATATATCTATACATAGAAATACCATGCCACCAACTTTTAACTCAAGTTCTCATTGAAAGTTATCTACATAACTCTTCTGTCGACTTTGGGCTACCTTGATATGCTGCAGAATGGTTTTCACATTCTCCACCATTTCATTGAACATTTAAGGTCCTAGAATCTTATTCTCAACAATGTCATCCCAACATGACAGTGTTATGCACCTTTTCCCATAAAGGGCTTCATGTGGTGCCATTAAGATGCTCGAGTGGAAATTGTTATTGTAGTAAAACTCAATTAGTGGAAGATGTTGGTCCCATACTCCTTTAATTCCATAAAACATGATCTTAACATATCTTCCAGTGTCTAAATATTTTACTTAGATTGGAAATAATTTTTAGGATGATAGGTTATACTGAAGTTCAGTTCTATGCTTAGAGCATATTGGAGGCTTTTCGATAATTTCATTGTGAATGTTGGATCACGATTTGGTACAATATATATTGGTACTACATGCATCCTTACCACTTATTTGATTTAAATTTGTGAAATTTAATCCAATTAGAAGTCCTCTCAAATAACAATAAAGTGAAATGTGTTCATAAGATGATCCACAACGACCCATATAGCATTGTTTCCTCTGGATATCCTTGGAATTCTAGTGACAAAGTCCATGGTAATGTTTTCCCACTTCCATATTGGTATGGGTAGTGATGCATCATCCCCTTATAATTTTTCCTCTCGACCTTCACTTGCTGACATACTAGGCACTTTGATGAATATTCAGCAATCTCCCTTTTTATACTGTCCCACCAAAAGTTTTCTCCAAGATCCCGATACATCATTTTTCTCCCCAAGTGAATAGAGAAGGTTGAGCTATGTGCATCATTCAGAAGCTCCTTCTTTATCTCTGGATCAGATAGTACACATAATAATGACCCAAATCTCACTATTCCATCCTTGTAAACCACAAACACTAAGGATTTCCCATTTTTGATAGCTTCCACCTTTTTCAGAATTTACACATCCATTTATTGAGCATCCAATATTTTCTCCATGAGGAATGGTTTAAAAATCATTTGAGAAAAAATTTATGATGTTACTCCCTTAATTATTCCCATGTCCATCCTCTAAAATTATAAGAATATTGGATCCTTTTAAATTATCATCATTGATAAAGATGTAGGATCCTTTCTACTTAGAGAATCTTCCACCTTGTTTTCCTTACCAGGATGTGTAAAGACCTATAATTTTCAATGTAATTTTTTTAATTATATGAGAATTTTACGAGTCCGTGAAAATTGACGGTGCGTGATTCCGAGGCCTGGTGTGCCCGGAATGAATTTCTAAATATTTTTCGGGTACGTTTAGTAAACGTGTAAGCGGGTTTTTGTAACTTTTGAACCGATTCTCAGAATTGAAATATGAGGACATCGTTGAACTTGCAATGTCGGTATTCACTTAAGGAGACGTTCACCTCAACTGTAGTAGGTCGAGGGTGAATGTTAGTTTTTGTGTTTTTTGTGGAAATAAAAATAAAATAAAATAAAAACTTTTATTTTATTTTATCCTCCCATTTGAATGCTCGGTGGTGGGGACCACCCGAGCTAGGAAACCCCACATTTTTGAATTCATTGTTGCGGGGACCACCCGATCCCCTTTTAATGTGGGGAAAACCTCCCAAATTCAAATAATTAATTGTGATAACTCGCCAATTAATTAATTGATCCATTTAATTATTGTGCCAACGTAAATTAATTTTATAAAATGATTTTAATTTAAGTTAGAATTTCTTTTTAGTGGGGTTGGGAAAATTGTTGGAAAGGCAGAACATGGGAAAAAATACTTTGGAAGATCATTCTCCAACGAATAATTCCCCATCCAGAATTGAAGAATGAGGGCAAAACTTGAGATGGATCGGAAGCATCTTGTAGGAGTAACGAACTCCGACTTCACCATCCTCAATGACTTCATCTTCTTCCCTGTGATATCTTCCAATGAGAAATCAATGTAAGGATTATTGTTGTTTTTAATACCCCATACATGTCCTTGACATTTTTTAGGATTAAAGAACAAAATAATCCGATTGTTATAATTCTAACACGGAGAGAGTGGGACAAAGGAAGAAGGCCCAACCTCTCTGAAACCATTGTGAAATTTGATGGGCTTAAAACGATGGCGACATCCCGAGACAAGTGCATGAATCCTCAGAATGAAGAACAGTCCACCAGGGTGCACCCAGTGACCCGAGGAACGTCACCGGTGACCCATGCCGGTGATGGATAGCAGTGGGGCTCAGGAACGGTGGCCGACACTTTGGCTGGCTATGACAAATGCAGCGACGTGACTGCACCGCTGGAGAAGAGAAGCGACCTTTCAGCCCCAGCGGGGTAAGGGTGGCGGCCAGTGGCTCCCAACCGCGCAAAGGGGGTGGAGGCACGCGACCATGCTGCCCAGCGGAGAAGATCCACGACCTTGTTCCGCGATGGCGAGGCGAGGCACAGTCGTATTGACGCTGACTACTGGTGATGGTGCGGAGCGTGACCGCGCTGCGTGGGGGAGGCTGGCCATCCGGACAGCCGGGGAGTCGAGCGGTCCACCCTAGGGGACTACACTATGGGCCACAACACTGTGATCCACCTAGCACAGGCTGCCTAGTGGGCCTCCCAGTGGGCTGGGTCGGTCCGACCGGGGTCAGACCGGACCCAGACCAGTCAAAACCCTTTTCGATCTTTCGGCCATATCTTGAGCTACGAGTGTCCATTTGACGAACCGTCTATGATGTCGGAATCCTTGGATCATTATGGTCCTTTTTTATACCCCAATTATATTTTGGATAAATTTGGGGTATGGAAGGTTTGGATCGAGCACGAATCCAACCAGGCCCTTGGGACTAAAAGGGAAATAACTTATAGGCCGGGTGTCCGACTGACACACCGTCTATTTCATTGATATCCCTTTTACGTGGCGGTCCTTTGGGATAATTCTTCATGGGAATTATTGGAAATTGAAGTATTCTACCTGTGGCTTGAGGAGTGGACCCTCTCGGAATCAAGAAAGCTTAGTGCGGGAACCTTGTGGCTAGCTGTAACATGAGAAAGGGATCCTATGTGAGCCTGTGCTTTGGGGTCCTATGTGGGTCTATGATTTGGGATCCTATGTGGGTCTGTGATTTGGTATCCTATGTGGTTCTATGCTTTGGGATCCTATGTGGGTCTGTGATTTGGGATCCTATGTGGGTCTCTACTTTGGGATCTTATCTGGGTCTGTGCTTAGGGATCCTATGTGGGTCTGTGTTCAAGATTCTCACTTGGATTCGATCTAGGAATCCACATGGGACTACTCTAGGATACTACGTGGGTCTGTTGTACTAGGATCCTACGTGGGTCTGAATATTTAGGATCCTACATGGGTCTACCTATTAACAGATTAAGATGATTCAGTAGTTACATCTATTCATCTTTACTACCGTACCTATGTTATACCTGGTGTGGGATGAGTATTTACCTTTTTGGTAATATTATGTGTGGCGTAACTTTGTGGTACCTTCCAACATGGTGATACCTTTGTGGTATTATTTTGTGTGGTGTTACCTTTTAGGTACTTACCTTTGTGGTGTTACCTTCATGGTATACTTTCCTTCGTGGGACAATTGATCTTTGGGATCTTGAATTGGGCCTTATGCTTTCCTCATGATTGAGATGGGTTTACTCGATAACTTAGGTATATGTATGGGCATATACCTAATTAGTGTAGTCAGTTGTTTTCATGCTTTTGGTTTATCCTTTGTGGATTTTGTGAGACTTGGAGGGTCTCGGGGTCCCTACTGAGTATCGTTATACTCACCCCTGCATGGGTTTTTCCCGCACCTTGTTGTGTTTGGTGCAGACGAAGGACAGAGCTGACTGAGAATGGGGGTACCAGGACTGGAGGTAGCTCGATTGTGGACATTAGACGAGTGTACTACAAAGACGACAGTTCGAGAGTTGTACCTACCCTTCAGGTAGGATCCTTGTTGGGTGTTCACTGGATCTGTTCATCTTACTTTTACATTCTAGTTTTCTTATACTTTCCAGTTGGGCTTGTATTTTTTCCCCTCTTACTTACTGTACACACTCTTTTTACTATTCAGTTTACTCATGTTCGTATCTCGATGTGTGCTAGGTTTCATGAGTTTCCAGGTTATGAAGGCAATACCTTACTAGTTTTAGGGAATACGCCTTCGGTTCTAGTCACTAGCCCCTGGCCTATGGAAGGCAAGCTTGGTGTAGTCACAATACAGGCCCCGGGGGATGGGTTGTGACAAATTGGTATCAGAGGATTCAGTTATACCATATAACATTGGACTCTAATATTTTTAACGGAAATAGTGTTAAGTTTAGTGAGTGTGGTTATCAGTTTAGGGAATCCAGTGTTGGTGTGGCGGCCGACGTATCCATACACCAGGACCCTGACATCTGATTTCCGACTCAGTGCACAAAAACACTGATTGCGAGTGTGTTTTCGAAAATTCTTCTTTGTGAACACTTTGAGTCAGCTCACTATGTATAACTTGTTGACTATGGTGAACCTGTTTCTTTTTAGGATGCCTCCATGTAGACAGCCATCTAGGGTTTGGGGTATAGTATGTGAAGATAGCCCACCGAGCGACGAGGCCTCGGTGCAGGGCCCTTTATCAGTAGAGGCACCAGCGGAGGCACCAACAGTACCAATACCCATTGGGTGACCGATTCCACCATCCCCAGTAGCAGAGGGTGCACAACGCTTGAGCATGTTTCACGAGTTCCAATGCCAGAGGCCACTCAAGTTTAGTGGAGAGATAGACCTCCAAGCAGTTGAGGATTGGATGGAGGCCATGGTGAGAGTCTTCCGACTGGCAAGGACACCAGCTGATCTCATGGTGATCCTTTGTGCCAGTATTCTATAGGAAGTAGTAGGTAGATGGTGGAGCTAGATGCTCCTAGTTCACGATGAGGTGACACTTATCTAGGTAGACTTCGAGAGCCTGTTTCGAGCAGAATTTTTCCCGATGACCCGTCGCACAGTGCGCATTCAGGAGCTTATTCATCTGCAGTAGGGCAGTATGACTGTGTCTCAATACTTAGCGAGGTTCACCGACCTATCACTCTACTACAATGATACAGTATGGACCCATTCTTCAGGGCCTGGACCTTAGAGGAGGGACTTGGGTAGGAGATTAGTGCTTCAATGATTTCTCTCAGCATCCTGATGCAGGCGGGGTTGTTAGAGCAAGCCCTCTTAGTGGAGAGTTTTCTTGCTGAGCAGTCACCTGCAGTGAGACCCACCATAGAGTGTCACATAGCAGAGTCTTCTGTAGCTATAAGTATACATATATCACAGAGGTCCAAGAGGTCCATACCTACATGTGGACGAACGCAAGATTTTGGGTCGGTTGTGTGGGGAACCAGAGATAGAACCAGTCATGCGAGGAGCAAGCAGTGTTACACATGCAGCGAGAAGGGTAACATGGCTCATGACTATCTGACCTGCCATACGGATGATCATCAGACGGTTGAAGGGATACCCTAACAGAGACAGAGGTTCGACTGAGGAGGTCTGCAGGGAGTAGGAGGACGTGGCAGAGGATATGGTCGTGTAGCTGGTGGTGGGCGACGATTGGAGATGTTACCGCCACCACCACCAGGTGGTCCAATAAGACCATAGGGAGTAGGTGGATAGGGGTGATCTCAGCTCCAAGAAACTGAATCCTATGACAATGGAGCTCCAGATATGATACGAGGTATGATTTGTGTCTATTCCACCTTAGATTCAGTACTTATAGACACGGGTTCTAGTCATTCTTTTATTTCCATGACCCTCATTCAGAGCTCCAAGATTCTGAAGGATTCGACGGCTCGATACTTACGGCTAGAGACTCCTATGAGAGAGGATTCTACGATTATGAACTGGTTTCAACAGTGTAAGCTTACTCTAGGAGACGAGAGCTTCGGTTGAGATCTCCTAGTAGCGACATAGAGGCTTTATGATGTCATCTTCGGTATGGAGTGGTTATCAACAGTTCATGCTCAGATTGACTGTATTAGGTGAAAAGTGCAGTATGTCTACACGGATGGGACTAGTTTTACCATCACTGGCAAGAAGGGAGCCTTTGAAGCACATGATGGACTTACCCGAAGGAGAGTGCAGCTGATCACTCATAAGTTGACTAGCCTTACCCTCAGAGCGGTTGATGTGGAGAGTCCAAGATATCTTGTAGTGGTAGAACAATATACAGATGTCTTCCCTGATGATGTTTCAGGTCTACCTCCTCACAGAGAGGTGGACTTTTACATTGACTTATACCCCAGGACGACACCGATATCTACACTAGTGTATTGTATGGGTCCTGTAGAGCTTCGTGAGATGTGGGTACACCTGGTGGACTTACAGGGGAAGGGATTCATCCAACCTAGGTTTTCTCCTTGGGCAGCCCTAATTTTGTTCACCAAGAAGGCATATGGGATCTTGAGACTTTGTGTTAACTATCGGATCCTGAATTAGGTGACTGTGAAGAACAAGTACCAACTCCCAAGTATTGACGACCTCTTTTATCAGCTAAAGGGAGCACAATGGTTCTCGAAGATAGAACTTAGTTCAAGCTATCACCAGCTCAGAGTACGAGATGAGGATGTGCAGAATATGGCTTTCAAATGTCGGTATGGAAACTATGACTTCTTGGTTATGCCATTATTCATGAATAACACTACAGAAGGGTTCATGGGACTCATGAACATGATCATTCATCCATACCTTGATCGATTTGTAGTAGTCTTCATCGACGACATTCTGATCTACTCAGCTATTGATAAGGAGCATGCCTATCATTTGCATATAGTTTTGGACACACTCTGAGAGAACCAGATTTATGGTAATCTCTCAAAGTGCCAGTTCTGGATCCGAGAAGTTCACTTTCGGGTACATGACATCTCGAAGGTTATAGTTGCGGTGGATCCAACAAAGATTGAAGCGGTACTTGCTTGGGAGCCACCCGGGAGTGTGACAGAGGTACAAAGTTTCTTGGGATTGGCTAAATACTACCAGAGATTTGTGCCAGATCTCTCTAGAGTTGTAGCACATTTATCAGCATTGGAGAAGAAGGGGAAACCTTTCATGTGGTCGGAGAGATGCCAGTGGAGTTTTTAGAAGTGGAGGCAGAGACTGACTAGTGCACCCATCTTGAGGCTTCCAGAGGAGGGCGTTGGGTATGTAGTCTACTGCGACGCATCAGGGACTGGGCTCAGATGTGTCCTGATGAAAGAGTGAGTAGTTATCGCGTATGGTTATCGACAGCTGAGACAACATGAGCAAAACTATGCTACCCATGACCTGGAGTTAGCAGTAGTGGTATTCGCCTTGAATATGTGGAGACTTTACTTGATGGGCGAATGTTTTATGGTCTAATCGGATCACAAGAGTCTCGGGTATATCTTCTCACAGAAGGATCTTATCCTGAGACACCGACGTTGACTTGAGTTCCTCCAGGACTATGAATTCGAGATATTCTATACTCCTATGAAGGGGAACATTGTAGCAGATGTACTCAGCAGAAGATATGTTATATAGCTGCTTGGTGAGGTAACAGAGCAACTGGACTCTTTGCATATATCCTTTGTGGAACAAGATGGAGAAACTTTTCTTCAGTATCTTATAGTCACTCCCCCACTTCATCAATGAGTCAGGGAGGTGCAGGGTGGGGACACTAACTACAAGGCTCAACATGCTCAGATATCCACAGGACAGGCACCTGATGGATTTTTTGAAGGTGGGGAGCACGTCATCCTCTTCAGAGGACCTACCATGGCACCAGTGTCACTTCGAGAGGAAGTGTTGAGGGAGTTCCATACGTCCCCTCTAGTGGTAAATCTATGAGTGGTTAATATGTACTAAGATCTCCAATGACATAACTGGTGGTTGGGAATGAATAAAGCAGTAGAAGAGTTTGTCTCTTGGTGCTTCACTTGTCACCGAGTGAAGGTGGAGAATTAGGTGCTAGCAGGCTTAGTTCAGCCTTTAGAGGTCCCATAGTAGAAGTGGGATGGAATATACATGGACATTGTGACAGGAATTCCACATAAATACAGGGGTCATGATTCTATTTGGGTGGTCTTCAACCGACTCACCAAGTCGGGCCACATCCTACCGATCAGAGAGTAGGGTTCAGAAGAGATCATGGGACACCTCAATGTATAAGATATTGTGCGGCTACATGGAGCACCCACGACGATTGTATCTGATCATGATGCATGTTTCACTTCTCGGCTAGAGAAGTGGTTGTAGGAGGCTTTCAGGACGCAACTTCGTCTGAGGAATGCCTTCCACCCTCAGACGGATGGCCAGACTGAGTGGACCATTCAGACTCTCGAGGACATGCTGCGTGATTATGTCCTTGACTTTGGTCATAGCTGGGAGGATCACTTTCCATTGGTGGATTTTTCATACAACAACAGCTATCACTCCACCATTGGGATGGAACCATTTGAGGTGTTGTACGGATGACCTTGCAGATCACCTTTAGGCTAGACTGACCCAGGGGAGTCAGCACTCGTGGGACCAGAGATGGTACGAGCTACCACAGAGAAGGTGAAAATTATCCAAGAGAGGATGAAGACTACACAGAGAAAGCATAAGTCTTATCCCGATAGGATATGGAGACCTATAGAGTTTGAGTATGGTGACCACATCATTATACGGGTCTCACCTTGACGATGTCTGTGGAGATTTGGATAGGGAGACAAGTTATCTCCGAGGTTCATCAGAACTTTTCAGGTCCTCAGTAGAGCTGGCGAGCTAGCTTAATTCCTATAACTTCCCCCTTAGTTGCACTAGGTGCATGACGTTACCCATGTATCCCAGTTGAGGAGATATGTGCATGACCCATCTCACGTCATCGACTAATGAAAGATGGACATCAACGATGGGGTGACGTTTACAGAGGTTCCAATGGAGATTGAGGATCGACAGGAGAGATTCCTTCATGGATGATTGATATCTTTAGTACGTGTTCATTGGAATCACGAGAACCAATTTGGGAGAACATGGGAGCGAGAGGCTCAGATTCATGCTCAATAGCCCCACTTTATTTCCTTGTTTTTGTGATGTGGCTTTCGGGGACACAAATCCCTGAGGTGGGGAGAATGTAAAGACCCAGAAATTTCCATGTAATTTTTTTAATTATATGGTAATTTTACGAGTCCGAAAAAATTAATGGCGTGTGATTCTGAGGCCTGGTGTGACCTGAATTAATTTCTGATCTTTTTTTGGGTACGTTCAGTAAACGTGTAAGAATGTTTTTGTAACTTTTGAAGCGGTGCTCAGAATTGAAATTCAAGGACACCGTTGAACTCACAGCGCTAGTATTTTCTTAAGGAGAGCTTCACCTTGACCGTAGTTGGTCGAGGGTGGAAGTTAGTTTTTGTGTTTTTCATCAAAATAAAAAGAAAATAAAAGATTTTTTTTTATTTTCACCTCCAATTTGAATGCTCAGTGGTCGGGACCACCTGAGCTAGGAAACCCCCCATTTTTGAATTCATGGTGGTAGGGACCACCCAAACCCCTTCTAATGTGGTAAAACCTCCCAACGTCAAATAATTAATTATTCCAACTCTCTAATTAATTAATTGAGCCATTTAATTATTGTGTCAACATAAATTAATTGTATAAACCTATTTTAATTTATGTTGTAATTTCTTTTTGGTGGGGTTGGGGAAATCGTTGGAAAGGGAGAAAATGGGGGAAATCCTTTGGAAGATCATTCTACAATGATGAACGCCCCCTCCAGAATCGAAGAACGAGGGTAACGCTTGAGCCGGATTGGAAGCATATTGCGGGAGCGACGAACGCCGGTGTCCCCATTCCCAACAACTTCATCTTCTTCCTTGCGACATCTTCCAACGAGCAATCAAGGTAGGGTTTATTTTTCTTTTGAATAACCCATACCCGTCCTTGAGGTTATTCATGATTCAAGAACAAATAATCTGATTGCTATCATGCTAACGCTGAGAGAGCGGGCCAAACGAACACAACCCAACCTCTCCAAAACCTTTTTGAATTTTAATGGGCTTAAAACGATGGTGACGTCCGAAGATAAGTGCAGAAATCCTCAAAATGAAGAACGGGCCACCGGGGCGCACCCGGTGACCCGAGGAATGTCGCTGATGAACCTTTCTGGTAACTGACACCAGTGGGGCTTGTGAATAACGGCCGACACTCCAGCCAGCAATAGAAGAGCAAGGGCGGCATCTGGTTGCGTGAAGGGGGTGGCGGCGCATGACCGCGTCCCCTGGCGGAGAAGAGCCACAACATTGTGCCACTGCGGTGAGGCGCGACCGGCTCAACGCCGGCCATCAGTGATGGCACGGTGCGTGACCACACTGCACGGGGGAGAATAGACTTCCGGATAGCCAGGGAGTTGAGCAGTCTGCCCTAGCAGACCGCTCCATGGGTCACCACCCCGTGGGCCGCCACGGGCTGCCACACCGTGGGCCGAACCGTACCCAGCGAGCTGGGCCGGAACCAGCGGGCCAGGTTAGACCGAGGGCCAGACCCAGGTTGGGCCGTGTCAACTCGAACCAGGTCAGGTTGAGCTAGGGCGGGTCGGTCAGACGGGGTCGGACTGGACACAGACCAGTTACGGCTCTTTTCTCTCTTTCAACCATATCTTGAGCTACAAGGTTCCGTTTGATGAACCGTTTGTGGCCTCAATAACCTTGGATCGAGAATGTCATTTTGGTATACCCCAAATGAGTTTTGGATAATGTTAGGGTACATCTGGGATGGATCTATCAAGAATCCAACTAGGCCCTAATGACTAAAAAGCCAATAACTTACAGAACATGCGTCCGACTGACACACCTTCTATTTCATTGAGAACCATTTTATGTGGAGTTACTTTTAGATACTTCTTCATGGGACTTCTTTGTAGTTGGAGTATTCGACATTTGGCTTGAGGAGTGGACCCTCCCGGAATCAAGCGAGCTTAGTTCCGGAATTGTGTGGCTGACTGTAACATGAGAAAGAGATCCTATGTGGGTCTGTGCTTTGGGAACCTATGTGGGTATATGCTTTGGGATCCTATGTGGGTCTGTGATTTGGTCCTGTGTGGGTATGTGCTATGGGATCGTATGTGGGTATGATCATTGGGATCCTATGTGGGTCTATGCTTTGGGATCCTATGTGGGTTTGTGCTTTGGGATCCTACATGGCTCTGTGTTCGAGATTCTCACATGGATCCACTCTAGAAATCCATGTGAGACTACTCTAGGATCCTTTGTGGGTCTACTGTACTAGGATCCTATGTGGGTCTGATGATTTAGTATCCTACGTGGGTCTTCTTCATAATAGAGTAAGATGATTCAATAGTTAAATCTAATAATCTTTACTACCATACCTATGTTATACCTAGTGTGAGATGAATCTTTACCTTTATGGTAATCGTATGTGTGGCGTAACTTTGTGGTACCTTCCTTCATGGTGATACCTTTTTGGTATTATTCTGTGTGGCGTTACCGTTGTGGTACTTACCATCGTGGTGTTACCTTCGTGGTATACCTTCCTTCGTGGGATAGTTTAGCATTGGGCTCTTGAGTTGGGCTTTGTGTTTTCCTCATGTTTGGGATGGGTTTACTCGACAACTTAAGGTATATGTATGGGCATATAACTATGTAGGTTCTTCAGTTGTTTTCATGATTTTGGTTTATCCTTTGTAGATTTTGTGAGACCTGGAGGGTCTCAGGGTCCCTAATGAGTATCATTATACTCACCCATGTACGGGCTATACCTGCACCTTGTTGTGTTTGGTGTAGACGAAGGGTAGTGTCGACTGAGGAAGAGGGTACCAGGACTGGAGGTAGCTCAGAGGTGGACATTAGACAAGGTGTACTGCAGAGACAACCGTTTGAGAGCTGTACCAACCCTTCAGGTAGGATCCTTTGCGGATGTTCACCAGATCTGTTCAACTTACTTGTACTTTCTATTTTTCTTATACTTTCTAGTTGGGCTTGTATTCTGGCCCCTCTTTACTTAATGTACACACTCTTTTACTATTCATTTTACTCATGTTCCTATCCTACTGTGTGCATGGTTGTGTGAGTTTTCTCGTTATAAAGGCAATGCCTTCCCAGTTTTAGGGAATACACCTTCGGTGCTAGTCGCTAACCCCATCCCTATGGAAGACAGGCTTGGGGTAGTCAAGATACGGGCACTGGGGGATTGGGTGTGACAGGATGGTAGTTGATTGAGCAGTCATAATCCTTGATAAGTTCTATCCATATTCATTGGAACATGTTATGATATTTTTGTTTGAATATATATTTGAGGCTCTTGTGATCAGTATATATATCACACTTCTCCCCAAAGAGGTAATTTAAATAAATTTCTAAACTGAAGATCACTGTAGCAAACTTTAGATCATGTGTTGGATAGTTTTTATCATGGATTTTCAGCTACTCTAAGGCATAGGATATTACTCTATCATTTTGCATCAACGCACAACCCAAACCCTTCTTCAAATCATCACTAAATACCTCAAAAATTTATCCACTTGTGAGTAGTGTGAGCACATGCACAGTGATAAGCCTCTATTTCAACTCCTGAAAAATCTCTTCACATTCATCACTCCAATAAAACATTACTCCATTCTGAGTTATCTTGGTAAGTTGATTGCACAATCATGAGAAATTTCACACAAATCAACAATAATATCCAGCTAACCCCATGAATCTACGGATATTTGTTACCGATGTTGGTTTCAGGCATCCCTCAATTGCAGCTGTAGTAGAGTGATCCACAGATATCCCATTACTTATGATGATATGACCCAATAATGAGACCTCCTTCAACAAGAACTCACACTTGATGTAATTTTCATAGATCTTATCCTTTCGAAAGGTCTCCAGTACAGTTCTTAGATGCTCCTCATACTCCTCCTTGGTTTTAGAGTATAGCAGAACATCATCTATAAAGACTACCACAAATTTTTCATGGTAATATCTAAATACTCTATTCATCAAGTCCATGAAGATTGATGGAGCATTAGAGAGTGCGAAATGCATTACTATAAATTCATTGTTCCTGTATCTTGTACAGAATGTAGTCTTGGGGATGTCCTCATTCTTCACCCTTACTTGGTAATATCACGACCACAAATTCTCCATGGAAAAGTATTGTGCTCCATGAAGCTAGTCGAAAAAGTCACCAATTCATGGCAGAGGATACTTGTTTTTTATTGTGATTTTATTGATCTCATGATAATCAATGAAAAGGAGCAATGACCCATCCTTCTTCTTGACGAAGAGGACTAATGCACCCCATGTTGAAGAACTTGGGCGTATAAACCCTTCATCTAGATTTTCTTGTAGTTGATTCTTTAGTTCCTCAAGCTCCATGACAACCATTCTATATAGAGTCTTGGATATTGGCAACACCCCAGGTATAAGGTCAATTGATAATTCAAAATATCTTTTTGGAAGAAGACCATACAATTCCTTGGGAAACATTTCAATAAATTTCCTCATAATAGGCATGTCTTAAAGGATGGTTTCTTCCTTAGACTCAATCATATGAGCCAAATATGCGTAATTATAGGGAAATAATATCCTCACTTGAGATGATGGTACTAAAGAAGATTTATCCTTCTCCTTGCACTTGTACAGAATCAGGGGTTGATTCAGCATATGTAGAGGTATTTTCGTCACATGGTAATTTATGTTTCCTATATATAAGAAAAACCAATCCTTGCCAATAATTGCATCAAATTCCACCAGAGAGAGTATGATGAGGTTTTTCAGGAATTTCAATCCACAAATTTTGAAAGTGGAGTAGTTATATTCATGGGAAACAATGATTACCCCATTTTATGTATTCACTGATATCATTACATCCATGATTTGTGGTGGTGTTGGGTTTTTTCTACTAAACTTTTGGGATATAAAAAAATTCATAGAACCAGAATAATAAAGTATGTTCTCTATTATTGAATGAATAACTAGTATACCTATCACCACTTTTTTTTGGGGTTCACTTCGGCAGTAGTGATAAAAAATTCATTCCCTTTCTACCATGGAGGTTGTTGGTTGCCTCAAAAAACCCTTGGATTAGGGAACTAATTTGTAAGGATCCCTGGTTCTTTTCAGTTGAAGAAATGAACAATATGTTGAGAGTTGAACATAGCATTCCTTCCTCTATCACAACTGTGGGTTTTTCATGTCGGGAGTTAACAACTTGGTGACCTTCTATTCCACACCTAAATCATTTTTTCATCCCCTTCAGGAAATTTGCAGGGTGCTTCTTTCTACACATTTGGAAAGTGTGGTACTGGATCTTCTTAGCACCATTGGATTTATCCATCGGAACTACAAAATTTAATTCAAAATTATGCTTATTATCCCTATGATACCCCTAAGAGTTTCCAATCTCCATTTGACCTTGAGGGCACATCAGGAAATTTCCTCATAGATATCGAAGTCACCGATCACTAGGTATTTCCTTATGCTAGGTTCCAACCCACCAAAGAAGTGATCAACCTTGCATTCAGGGGTAACGAAAAACCCAGAGGCATATCTTTCAATCCTTGTGAAGTTTTTCTCGTACTCTTTGATGTCTTTTTCATATATTTTCTTCAGGTCAAGGAAGTCCCTTTTCATCTTAAGCTGGAGGGTGCGTAGAAAATATTTATTGAAAAATAACTTCTGTAAATCCTTCTATTCTAATGCCTCGATCTCCTCCCTGAGCTTTATATTTTTGATCAATTCCAACCATTGATCGGCCTCACCCTAAATCGGATATGCAGCCAGAAAAACCTTCTCTTTTCTGCAACATTGAATTATGGAGAAGATCTTCTCAATGGATTGTATCCATTGTTTGGCGATTAAGGGATCAAATGATCCATTTAAAGGAGCCCTTTGTCTAATGAAGCTCTCGATAGAGACTTGTTCTTTCATGGGGGGGGGGGTTGAATGTTCCTCTTAACCCATGTTTTTATTCAAATATTGAGTTAACTAGGCAAGTATCATGAAAAAGTTCGCGATTCCTACTTGCATTGGATTGAGAATCTCATTAGAACAGTCGTCACATTGATCTTCGCATCGGTTGTTGGCCCGAGTCCTCCTATTACCTTCCATTGGATGGAATAAAAAGGAAAGTTAGGGAAAACACATAAAGGGTAATCCAAAGACAAAAATAGATGACTTATAAATAACTTTTATTTCCTTAACATATGAATCTATAGGATTCAAACTATGTTATCCATGATCTACTTTCTAACATATATTTTTAGGGGCATTTTTTCCCTTAATAATGTTTCATACTAAGCTTCTAAATTTAGAAAAGCATATCCCCCAAGAGTTTTATATCCAAGAGTTCAAAAAGTCCAGTTGTAATGTACCAGGATACCCAGGGTCATTCCCGAAATTCCTTGTTGGAGTTTTCACTCCTAGGTACATCAGTGCCAGAGACACCTCTACCTGCTCGTATCTAGACATGGATGTATTTTCTTGATAAACCACTTACTCAATACTCACCAAAATTTAGAGATGTATTTATTATACATAGTCTTATCCCTATGTCTTCACTTGGGTTTTCTAATCCTAATCCCAAAAAACAACTAAACCTATCCTCTGTTACTAACTATAACAACCCTGCTCTTTATTAAACACTTAAACATGATTTATTACATAAACAACAATTCATAAAACATACAATATCGAGAGGTCTAGTGTATTTGGGGCATAAGAACATTACATAATGACTTAAAACATGATACATAACATCTTTATTGAAAACTTCCTTTACATGACCACTACATTCCCTCGTACTTAGCATTGCATTGGATAACCTGAGGACCTGCATAAGAAAATGGTGAGCTATAAAACCCATTAAGGAAGTAAACAAGGAATAACATGAAGATTACAATACATGTTAGGAAATATTCATATAAATGGATCATAAAAGAAACATGAACATAATGGCATGACATATCATGATTATCATAACATGGAAATGTGGTAGCAACACTTAACATATTATTAGCTTGAGAAAAGGTTCATTGAAAATGGAGCATGAGTACACCCTCATTACACTTGAATTAGCATGAGTAAACCCTCATTGTACTTGATGTAACATGATACTAATCTTTACCCAATGCAATGGAGTGCTATCAGGGCACACCCTTCTTAAACAGTTCATTTTATACATAAGTGTGCCACATGGATCATATAACATGGATTCATTAAAAATCATCATTTATTCTGAAGTAAAGGAATTATTAATTCATTAATGAAAATACATAATCAATATTAAATGTTCATAAAGATGAATACCTTTGATAGTGAAATGGGCATGGTATTCACTACATAGAGACTTTGGATTGGAAAATCACGGTGCGATTTCGGCAGCATAACGGCATGACATAAGATTTCATAAAATTTTTTGATGAGAGAGAAAGGGATGTATCATCATATGTAAATGAAATGGATATAAAGGGGTAATATATATACATTTCCCAAAATGAGTAATGGAATTTTAGATTCATAATAAAAAATAATTGCTTGAATGTAAATGAGGAGAGATAAATTCCTTACTGAATTTCGGTATGGTAACAGGTGTAAATGGGATGCATTAATGATAGAGAAACAGGTATATCATCATTCAAAATTAAGGAGGTCTGTATGGGGGATTTGATAAATAATACCCCAAAATTTATAATTGAAAATAAAAGGTAATAAAAGATGGATAAAATGAGAAAGGAAGGAATCCCTTACTTGGAAGTGTGATCCCAAAGGCTTGGGAGAGGCTTGAGAGAGGCTTCTTGGGAGTTTGGGGCACCTTGGGATGATTCTAGAGAGAGTAGGTAAGAGGTTTTTAGAGCAATATAGGCTTTAAGTGAAGAGTAAGTGGGAGGTTTGGTGGGTTTATATAGGAAAAGGGAGGGAATTTTTTATTTTTTAGGTTTGGGACACCACACATTAAACTAATCAAAACCACAAAACAACCCATGGTTTTGGCCCATGGATTTTTCCAATGTAGAGGGGAATAAATTATTTTATATGTAAAATATCTGAACTTATTAAAATAATAGGGTTGTTTATGTGGCAGTGATTCACACTCTCAAGGAAATCAATTTAAAAAGATAAAACATTTTATAAGTCTTGGAGGGTCCACTAAGACTTTGAAAAATGTATAAAATAAACCAAAAATAACATTATTTTAATGTTAAAACATATATTGGCCAAAAATAATGTTTATAGTATTTTATTACATCACTATGGGGTCATTATGATGTCATAAAACACATTATATATTTAAAAAATATTTAATTTTTGCCCAAAAACATTGACTGTCTCATAAAATTATGAAAAATTCACCATTGGATAATTTCGATGTCCTAATTCAAAGAATAATATTAATTTCATCTAAATAATTTTATAGATATGTGAATTTTTACTTTTAAAATAAAAACCAACATTTATTGAAAATTATTGGGTTTAGAGAAAAATAGCTTGCAAACTATAATAAAAATTAAAATTGTATTTATAAAATTTATACAATCATTTATATTTAATAATAATTAATTTAGTAATAAAATTTAATTAAAATTTTATTTAATAAAAAAGTCCATTAATTCATTAAAATATATTTCTTAATTGAATATTAACTAAAAATGAAATTTTTTCTTTAAACACTATTTACAAAGAAACACTAATAAAATGAATGCATATTATCTATAAAAAAATAATGCACATAATCATAGTGCTAGAACCTTGTTACATAACCCCTTATAACACACTCATATGACCGAAAGGTAAGGTGTGCGATGGTCACAGACTCTTGGGGTTTCTCGGATAACATCGCTTGGGTGGTAATCACTATCAACTTTCACTTCTCCCGTAGGCGATTCCATTCAAGCTTAACGTGTTCAATATCATCTTGGTTTTGTTCAAGAGAGAAGTAAAATGACTCCACCTCCATTCCGATCACAGAAAATGGTCTTCGTATGGGGAAATTCTACTGGATGAGGCCATTGATTCCTTTTTCTGAGTAAATTGGATTTGTTAAAGCCCATTTATATTAATCATGTGATCACTGCTCAAAAGCTATAATAGAAATGGTCACAATTATTAATGGTATTTTAAAATCCAAAAACATCAAACCAATCAAGTTAACATTTTATATAACCATTTTACAATATAATAAATTTAATTGGATCAATAGGAATTTTCAGTAATGAAATATTAGGTCGTTACAGGAATACAAATAGTAAACAATAGTGGAAGCAATAATACCAAAAAAGAATAATAGTGGAAGACTAAAAGTAAATCCAATAGGAGCCACAATATATATATGACATATGGACAATGTCTCTAAAAAAATATCCAAACAATTCATAATTATGGAAATTAATATAGAAAACAAAGTACAAATGAAATAGTAAACTCTAACCGCATCGCAAGCCTCAGCTTGGTCCCATCCTCTCCACCTACAACAAAAATAAAATACCTAATGAAGAAAGGAACCTTCCATTATCTATACCTACAATAATATAATATACTTGGGTCCAAATACATGACCCAAAAAGGGTGTGAGACAAATCTCAGTAGTCAACCACTCAAAGATCTGTGCCCATCTGTTAGTGAATATATATAGTAAGTAATATGAGAAAATGAAAAAATATAATAGGAATTACTCAAAAGTAAAGAAGCCTACACCTTTCAAGTACATTCATTTAACATTTATTATTCATCCATTTAATCATGTAACCATAATATATAGCCTAATATATGTATCCCTCATGTAATGTAATAAAACAGATGTCTCAAAGGAAAATTTAAAAAACAAGTAAGTCTGAAACCAAGCTTGTTCATTAACTTGGAAGACACATCACAATCCTTCAACAATTCACAAATGAGATTCTAGGAAATATCTCATAGTTTATCCCCTTTGGCCCCTCATGGAATCAATTCAATAAATAACGACCCTATAGGATAGCTATGACGGTCTCCCCCTTTGGTAAAATATCTACACCAAGGATCTCATGGTTTGATGTACATAAACTAGAAGTCCCCTCTGTCTTCCTAGTCTAAGTCTCTCATGGTCCATTGGAAAAATAATCTGGAAATCCCCCCAGAAATATTATTCCAAGGCTCTCACGGTCCATTGGAAAAATAACAATAGCTCAATTATCATATCATGGAAACTCATGTAATCTGAAACTACTACAAGGATAACTATTCATAATGCATACCACATTCATTTCATATTATATCAAATCAAACTCGAACCTAGTAAAACGTGGAAAGGAAAACAAGGTACACCTCATAGGAATCCCAGACCAAATATAAATAAACAATAAATAAAGGGAAACACGCCCATGGGGTGTCCCTTAAACATGGTATTTAACCTTATGCATAAGAAAAACCCATTATTCAACTAGTCAAACCATAATAGGTAAATGAAATGGTTTAATTCCAAGTCAAGCAATAACCAAAACCTAGGCATGCAACACTTTAAGCATATATAATCCAAAAAAAAACAACGAAAGGCACAAACCACCTACCTCGATGTCTTACAATTGATATACTTGAATGGTGGAACATGAATCATCATGGATCTCCATATATCTATAAAATTGTGAAAAACACCCAAACTTGAATAACTCATAAGATAGGATGAATCATTAAGAAATGATCTAGGGGATTTGATAACTCACCGATCAGATTCCAAATCACCTGAAATTGTCCCAATTTGAGATCCAACGAAGAATCAAGAGGGGTTCAGTATTTGTCGGTCATTATATAACACTAATGTATGAAACACAGGGAGAAGAAATTGTTTTTGGACATTATATGTGACCCCTTCCAATATATCAAATAAAAAGAAAAGTACATGTTGTGTTCTTTAAAACTACACACCGTGTAGTAGCCTTAATAGCCCCCGGCTTAAGCGGGTCTACCATCTCACCACACGACCAAGTACTTGGCCATTACACGGTCAGTACGCGACTATGTGCAGCTACTATGTATACGGCGTGTACATGGAAGTACACGAAATTTACTCAGAAAATCTGAATTTCTTCCTTTTTCCTAAAAATAGCTGAAATCAAGATCTATACTTGAAAAGAAGATTTGGTTTCCATCAAACATCCCCTATAAAGTAACTCATCCCCAAATTACCCTTACAAGAGTGTTGAGGAAGAATCTGCGAACAAATCCGTCCACTGCAATCACATATTGGCCTCCCTCTCCCATGTCTCATCCTACATTCGCATGTGCTGCTATAGTGCATATACGAGAGGAATAAACCAACCATAGAGAACCTTCATGCCGCGATCCAAAATCCAAATATCTTTCTCCTCGATGGATGAAACCACCTCCAAATCAACCTACTCATGTTGAAAAACATGTGGCAGGTCTGAAAATTAATGTCGTAGCTGAGAAACATGAATGACGTTGTGCTTCGCCTGATACCTGTGAGGTAACTACAACCAATTGGAAAATGGTCCAACTCTCTCCGAAACCTCAAACAACCCAATGTTTCTTGGTGAATGATTCCCCTATCTTCTAATCCTTCCATGTATCAAAATCGTTGTTATATATATAAAAAACTTATCTCTGACCTCGAATTCCTGAGATTGTCTCCATTGGTCATCATAAGATTTTATAGCAAGCCTGTGCACTACCCATCCACTTCATAATCAAATATAATTGCTTAGTGGTCTCTTGAACTTGATAAGGTTCCAACACAGCCGCCTCTCCTCCCTCCATCCAACATAGGGGTGATCAGCATGTCCTACCATACAATGCTATATAATCTTCCTTATAAATTGTGGACTGAAAATTTTTATTGTAGGAAAACTCCACCATGGGTATGTGTATCTCCCAAGAGCCCCAAAAATCCAAGACGCATGCTCGAAGCATGTCCTCCAAAACCAAAATAATGTGCTTAGACTAGCCATCTGTATGGGGAGGGTAAGCTATACTCAGAAGTACCTATGTCCCCAAAGACCTATTTAGTCCCTAACAGAAACAAGAAGTAAACATGGCATCCCTATCAGAAATTATAGAGTTTGGAACCCAGTGAAAACATACTATCTCTCACATGAACAACTTCTCAAGATCATAAAATATGAAGGTATCATTGATTGATAAGAAATGTACAAACTTCACGATTATCTCAAGAAAAAACCCATACAACATCATTTCCTTGAGGTGACCTTGGTAATCCAACCACAAAATCCATCGTGACATCATTCCACTTCAAATCTGGAATGGGTAACCACTGTAATATCCATTCCAGTTGCTGATGCTCCACATTCACCTGCTTATAGGTGGAACATCTCATAATAAACTAGCTATATCGCATTTCATGCCTCTCTACCAATATTGATGATGTAGATCTTCATACATCTTGGTTATATCAGGATGAACTACCCATACCGAGTCATGAAAATCTCGCAACATCTCCTTGCATATGTCTGCTGACACCCATGCGTTCCTATGAAAACGAAAAAACTCATCCTCACCTATGGTCAACCTAGAATTAGAGTCCTCACCTGACACACTCAACCTTAGAACTAGCCCCTTGAAATCTGATAGATTCCTCATTTTCACTCGATCGAGTATAATAGAGGTATCAAGTATATCAGAAAGAAATGTCTACACCTATCTATCAAGAACCTCCAAATTCATCTCAGATGATAGAGCCATAAGATGCCACTCACTACTGGACTCCTAAACCACATGTATCTGATTCCTCCTACTAAATAAATCAGCCACTTTGTTGCCTTTCCCAGGTGTTTAGGGAAGCTCAAAGTCAAAAGACTGAAGGTACTCAACCCACCTTCCCTATCTCAAATTCAGATCACACTGAGTAATGATGTATTTGAGACTTTTTTGGTTTTTTTATGCCAGAAAATTCTTTCTTAGTATGTAATGTATCCAATAGAATAAATAATGAACAACCGAAGCTAACTCGAAATCGTGCGTAGGGTAGTTACTCTCATGTGGCCTCAACATCCATGAACCATACAGAATGACTCCTTCTTCCTTCATAAGAACTACTCCTAGACAGATACCTAATGTGCCCTAGTAAATAGTGTATCTCTTTCCTAGTTTTAGAGAAATTAGTATCGGTGTTGAAGTCAATCTCCCTTTCATCTCCTAAAAGGTAGATTCTCAGTAATATATCCCCAAATACTTTGCACCCTTCTTAGTCAGAGTCGTTAATGGAATTAATAAGTGTGAAAAGTCTTGAATAAAGCATGTTTAGTAACTAGCCAACCCCAAAGAAATATCTGCCTCAAAGGTGTTCTTCAGTTTCTCCCAAGAAACTATCTCTCTCACTTTCTCTGGGTCGGCTGATACTCCTTTATTTGAGATGACATGACCCATGAAATGAATCTGGTCTGTCAAATAGTGGAACTTTGATATCTTAACATATAACTAATTCTATCTTAGTGTACTCAATATGATCTAAATATGGATGGCATGGTCATGTCGAGTGTGAGAGTACACCAAGATATCATCCCTGAAGACTACCACAAAAGAATCCAGGTAAGGATGGAACAATCGGTTCATTAGTGCCATGAAAACTGTCGGCGCATTCGTGAGACCGAATAACATAACCAAATACATGTATAAAACATACCTTCTTAGAAAGGCTGTAAGAGGTATATCTGATGGTCTACTATTCAATTGTTGATAAACAGATCTTAAGTCAATATTTGAGAACACTCGGGATCCTAAAAGCTGATCAAATAGATCATCCATTCCCAGAAAGGGATATCATTTATTGATCGTCCATTGGTTAAGCTTCTGATAATCCTCACAAAGTCTGAGGGTACCCTCTTCCTTCTTTTCAAAAGGATAGGAGAACCCTAAGGAGAAGTACTAGGTCAGAAGAAACCCTTTTCCCATAACTCCTCTAACTTCTTCTTGATCTCCTGTAACTCTGGTGTAGAAATCCTATAAGGAGAAAGTGGACACCAGTTCCACTCCAGGAACAATATCAATAGAGAAATATACCTCTAACTCTAGAGTTAAAACTGAAAAGTCGTCTGGAAAGAAATCTCTGAAAGGTTCCACCATTGGAGGAAAGTCCATCTGTGATGTCCCTTGTTCATCCAAATATGAACTAGTAATATGGGATGTAATTTCTCCCAACCTGAGATGCTTGGGTCCCGCTCTACACACCTGGACATCCCATTCACCCTTATATTGAAATCATTCACCCTCTGGTAGCATGAAACTCACCCTGTAGTGAATGTAGTCAATAATAGCTATAATGGATATCAAAAATTCCATTATTATAATGAAATCGAGGCCTATCATCTCTAAGACATAGAGGTCCCATAAGAAGTGAAACCCACCATTCTCAACAAGGGACTCCTTGAACTGATATACACTTTCCATCCCAATCCCCAATAGAGTGTCTAGAGTCATAACATTATTAGAAGTAATGAAATAGAGCCCAAGTATCTACATAATGACAACTGATATATAATTATGGGAACCCCTCTATAAAAAAGAGAAAAAACTAAAATTGAGGCAACTAGAATTGTACCGTTAACCGTAGAGGGCCTGGGATCCTGCTCATACTCGGTCTTCTCCGTTGAAATTTTCTGTCATGTACCACAACCTTGCGACCCTTCTTGGCTATCCTAAGTTGATATACCCTACTATCACTGAAAATATATCTTCTAGAATTCATGGACACAACCACCTCCTTGGCATGAACGGCCTGAAGAACTATAGTTCCCTGAATGATGAGGAACTGGTGGCTCCACTCCTATACATGGATTCATAACAGATCCCCTCTCACTAGAATCTTGTGTGAGAATCCTACAAAAACACTAAATATGACCAATAATTCCACAAGATCAGCACGAAAATGGGTCTCTTGGCCATGGTGGTATCATGTGACCACTATTCCCGTACTGGTAGCACCTCACCTGGCTACCTGAAGATACATACCTGCTATTGGAATTACCCTCCGAAGGCTCCCTATGATGCTTCCTGCTATTAGTCAAACTAGTACCATCCCTGAATGATGATTCACCCTAGCTTGCAACTCCAATCCCCCTTATATTTTTATTGGAAATCAGCTCCAAGTTTACAATTGCATTAAAAAAAGTGAACCTGAAAACATTCACCAGCGATCGGATTTCGTACCTAAGAACATCCTAAAATCGCATAGCCAGTGGTAACTTGTCACCTTCCAAAGTAGGTGCGAAGCGCTGAAGATCTGTAAATCGAGAATAATAAACCATCACTAAATTTGTACCCTACACCAAATGAATGAACATCTGGGCTTGGTCGGCCCTCAACGTCACAGGGTAGAAGTAATCATAGATTTTTTAAACTATTCCCAGGTCATATCTCAATGATTTCCCACCTGTGAAACAAAATCCAACCATCTCTTGGCAGAATTCCATAGCATGTAGGTCGTGAGATTCACCCTCCTCTTAGGAGGCTTCTCCAAATTCTCGAAGATAGAAATCATGGCCTCTAACAATAACTCTATAACATGTGGACCTCCATCCCTTGAAAAAGTTTGGGGATGCTGTTGATGGAACACACATGAAAACACTTCCATAGTCAAGGTAGGATGTGGTGCTCCTTGAAAAGTCTATATCATCCACATAAAGACTTCATATAATTTTTCATAATCACCTACGTCCATTATAATAGCTAGTGCCATGATAGGCACGATGAGATGACCTGTTTGTATTCCTTGATCTACCATTTCTGGATCTTAATCATCTCCCAATACCTGGTGTACAACCAGATGATATCATGGTGGCATGACTATGCAAGGTCGAGCACACACCTAAGTACTAGATTAATGAAAATTGTAACTTCGAAGTTCAGGAATGGAACATTCTAAGGATAACATTCATGTTTTTAAAAGAGGGTTACACGGTGTGTAGAACCACTACATGGAATGTTACCTTAAGATTTATCATGGGATCATACCCCTTTTAACTTGGTCGTTTAACACCCCATACACATGGCATGTTCGTCCTATGATGAGGCATGTACTTGAATATTCACTCCTAACCAGGTGCTTATAAACATCTATAACTACACGATTATACTTCTGTAAAACTACATGATGTTCACACTCTAGACATGTAGTGTACAACAAAAATTCCATCCACCAGTGTCATTAGTCACACGACCAGATACACAGTCGACTACAACACGGTGTGTACTCCCAAATTTTTACCAACCCCACGCCTCTTCATATACATTCAGTCATACGGTCAACAACTAAACGGTTTGTACATACGGTACACGGTGTGTACTTGAGAAAAGTAAATTCTCCCAAAAAAGAAGAACACATGGTATGTGTTCATTATATCACATACTATGTTTTATGGGTTTTCTAGATATTATGCCTCCAAAACTTTTCTGGAACCCCAATATCATAATATTTGGAAATAACATGCCAATTTACAATCCATGAGATCCCATACTCCTTGAAAATCAAATTTTGACATCCTTATTTATCTCAAATCTTAACAGAATCCAATTAAAGTTCAAACATGATCCACAAAATTTAGATCCAAGAGGGCCCATAACAACTCAGAGAACAAATATTGGCATCCATCCAATGAATCTTTACACATAAAAATACCCTATAAAATATCAGGTATTTGAATCACTACATATAACACAACAACATACATATCTATCACAACATTTATCACAATAACATGCGATCCATAATGCACCCTACCTAGAATTACAAGAATCCATGACATCTGATCTCTAACATGTTCCTATATGATGGGTGATATGGAATACCCTCATCTCATTAGGATTAAAAAAAATAGATCCAAAATGTTATCAATAATAATAGAACAAAACAAGTGTGTCACCCAACGGTGAAATCGAATCAACTTTAATAGCTCAAAACCAGAATAATTGTAATATTCGAGGTAACTTGGATTTTTTCCTATACATGGGATAAATAATCCTGAGAAAAACTTGTTAACAACAAATAATTATTTTATATCCCAGTGTATTGGATCCAAATATTATGAAAGATATGGAAAGAAAGCTTCCTATGATACCACTTTGTAACGTCCCGGATTTCGGTACTGCCCAAAGGTTCCCTCAAACCCGGTTGGTCACATAAACTCAAGCGCATTTCCCCAATCAACAGAGGCTACCAAATTGATGCGAGGGCCACAATGTGATATTGGGAAAACTATGGCCTCATTAGCAGAGTATACACAACAAAAAACAAATAGTAGACAATAGCAGAAGCAATAATACCAAACAAGAATAACAATGGAAGACTGAAAATAAATCCAACTGAAGCAACAATATATATATATATAATTAATGGAATATGTATGTCATAAAACATCCAAATATGTCACAATGATTGAAATATATATAGAAATAAAAGTAAAAAATGAATTATAAACTCCAGCTGCATCGCAAGCCTCAACTTAGTCCCATGCTCTCCTTCTCCAACAATAATCATGTACCTGATATAGAAGGGATCTTTCCCATGTCTATACCTGAAATCATATAATCTTCCTGGGTCCAAAAGCATGACCTAAACAAGGTGTGAGATTAATCCTAGTATGAAACCACTAAAATATCTATGCCTATTTATCAGTGAATATATATATAAGGTAATATGAAAAAAATGAAGCATTAAACTAGGAATTAATCAAAAGTAAACAATCCTACAGTTTTTAATTACATTCATATAACTTTTATTATTCATACATTTAATCATGTAACCCTGGGATATATCCTAAGTTCAGTATCCCCCATGTAAAGTAACAAAATAGATGTCTCCAATGACAATCAAAACAACATGTAAGATCAACACCAAGCTTGTTCTTTATCTTATCATACACATCAAAATCATTCAACTATTCACAAACGAACCTCTGTACAATATCTCATACTCTAAGACCATTTCCCCCCTCATATCATCAATTAAATAAATAAATACCATATAGTAATTCTCTCACGGTCTAACCCCTTTAGTCAAATATCTACACCAAGGTTCTCACGATCTTGTGTACATAAAATGGATGTCCCCTCAGTCTTCCAGGTCCAAGGCTCTCACATTCCATTGGAAAAATAATAATAGGTCACTTATCATAAAAAATAATCTCATGTAATCTAAAACTACTACATAGATAACTATTCAAAATGCATATCACATTCATTTCATATTATATCAATTAAAACTACACCCTAATCATAAGAGGCATGGAAAACAAGGTATGCCACATAGGAAACCTATAAAAAATGACCATAAACAATAAATCAAGGGAAAAACCCCATGGGGGTGTCCCTTAGACATGATATTTAACCACACACATAAGAAACAACCCTTATTCAATTAGTCAAACCATACTAGGTAAATAACATGGTTTAATTACAAGTCAAGCAATACCCAAAACTTGGGATGATGATGATTTAATATATAAAATACACATACAAGAAACAAAAGGAACAATCCACCTACCTCTATGTCTTATGATCAATATAATTTAACATTAGACCTTGAATCGGCCTAAATTAGTATAGATCTAAAAAATGGTGAAAAATTTCCACCCTTAAATAACTCACAAGATAAGATTAATCAGGAAGAAACACTCTAGGGGTTTTGAGAACTCACTGGTGAGATTCCAATGCACATGAAGGGGGTATCAATCACAGCTTAGATGGAGACTCAGAAGGGGTTTGGAGTTCATTGGTTGTTTGGAAGTGCTCCTATATGAAACACGGGGAGAATAAAGTGTTTCTAGACATGAGACGCGAGCCCCTTCTGATATATCAAATAAAAATAAAACTAAATTGCGTGTTATTTAAAACTAAATGTTATGTAGTTTCCTTAATAGTACTAGAAATTTAGGCTATAGCCACGGTTTGGAACCATGGATATAAGCCCAAAAAAAGTGGCTATAGGGCTTTACCCATGGTTCTAAATATGGCTATAGGTCTATAGACACTAATTGAAATAGTGGATATATCCCTTACAATTTCATAAACCCACCCGAAAACCTTGGACAACTCCCCCATGCTACCCTGGATAGACCCACCTTGCACCCTAGACGAACCCCCATGCAGCCCTACAGAACCCCAGTGCACACCCCCTGCACCCATGGACAAACCCAACATGCATCCATAGATAGACACCCCTTGCACCATGGACATACCCCCCATTACACCCCTACAGAACCCCCTTGCACCACTAGATAAACCCCCTGCCCCTCCCCCCAGCACCCAGGATAGACCACCCTACACCCCTGGACAGACCGCCCAAGCACCCCTAGACAGACCCCCCATGCACCCTGGATAGACCCCCTTGCACCCCTCTTACACACACACACCCCTTGACACCTCCTTGTCCCCTTGCACACCTGCACACCCCTACTAGACACCCCCAATGGACACCCATGGACATACCCCCCTCCCCCATGTACAAACACCCCCTAAACTACATCCCCCCACACCCCTAGACAGACACCCCCTAAACATCAAGCCCCTCAGCCCCTAGACAGCCCCCCACATCCCTTGCACCCACGGATCCCCTTGCACACACCCCCACTACACACCCCTTGCCCCCCCTAATGGACCCCCTTACACCACCCCATATTGGACAACCCCCTTGCACCCCATGGACAGCCCCTGGACAGCAGCCCCCATACACAACCCCTGCACCCCACTGGTCCCCCTACTGGACCCCCCACCTTCCACCCCTGGACATCACCCCCTTGGATAGACACCCCCTTTCACCCCCC
Source organism: Viscum album (assembly GCA_963277665.1). Classification (NCBI taxonomy): domain Eukaryota; kingdom Viridiplantae; phylum Streptophyta; class Magnoliopsida; order Santalales; family Viscaceae; genus Viscum; species Viscum album. The sequence continues at coordinate 1,835,813,101 of OY728151.1, forward strand.
ACACATATCCATTTCACCCCTAGTCCCCTTGCACATGCCCCCTCGCACACCCCCACAACACACCCCATGCCCCCGGCTGGACCCCCTTGCACCACCCCTGTTGGAAACCCCCCTTACACCCCCTTGACAGCACCCCTACACATCCCTTGCACCCCCCCACATCCTTTACACCCCAACGGTCCCCTTGCACCCCCACTGCACACCCCTTTCCCCCCCTTTATAGACCCCTTGCACCACACCTGCCGGACACCCCCTTTACCCCTGGACAACATCCCCTCCTATACATCCCTTACACCGCCCGGTCCCCTTGCACACACCCCTTTCCCCCTAATTTAACCCCTTGCACCACCCCTACTAGACACCCCGTGTACCCCCTGGACAACATCCCCCTAGAGAGCACCACCCTACACATCCCTTCCACCCCCGATACCCTTTCACACACCCCCTTTCACACCCCCTTGCACACCCCTTGCCCCCCCTAGACCCCATTGCACCACCCCTACTGGATCCCCCCACCACCATGCACCCCCTGGATAGCAGCGCCCCCCTCCACACCTCAATATCACACCCCTTTCCCCCCTGGACCCCCTTGCACCACCCATGCTAGACACCGCCCCCAACCACCTTGCCCCTAGAAAGCATCCCCCCTATACATCCCTTTCAACCCCCAGTCCCCTTGCACACACCCCTTGAACCCCCTGGACCCCCCTTGCACCACCACTACTAGACCCCCCCATTGCACCCCTAGACAGTTCCCCCCACCCCCTGGACACCCACAACCCCCCTGAACAACCCCCCCCAGATTTCACCCCCCACCGCCCTGGACAACCCCCCCATTGCACCCCCTAGACAGTATCCCCCCACCCCTAGACACCCACAACCCCCTAAACAACCCCCCAGATTTCACCCCCTACCGCCCAGGACAACCCCCCCCAAATAGACACCCCCTACACACCCAAGCACCCCCTTGTATAGCCCCACTTGCACCCCCCTGTCCCCTTTAAAACACAACATGTGTGTTTAGGTGCAGAATCATGGTTTTTACTCCTATACATTATGAGTTATGTGGTTCAAAAAACATAGAATGTGTCCCCTAGGTAAGCACAATTTAATATTACAAATAAATTTCTTTCATGAATGATTAGTAAAAATTTATTAAAAAAAAATAAACAATACAATAAATAAGAAAAAAAGATTTAGTATTATTTTGTCCCTTTAGGGACTATGTTCATGGAAAGAACACCTCCCAAAAGGAACCCATTTTATTATGCTCAAACAAAATGCTACAAGTAACATACCAGTAGCATGAACAATAAGAAAACAGAAATGATAAAAATCTTCTATTTTCAGCTCATACATTCACATATTTAGACTTACACTTATGTTTGAGGGGTATTGGTGTGTACCAATAGAAAAAAATAAAACCCTCTTAATATCTCAAAACATCGAGTAGTGCCAGCAACAAAAAACAGTGTTGGATACATAATGAATACAAGAAATTGGTTGCATTATCATAGTCACCAGGAGAAGGTTTTTTAGAAATTCAGGTCCTGTAAACTAATAATGCAGGTTTTCACCAACAAGGTACCAAGTAATGAAAATTTTCTTCACTGAATGAACTAAAAATAATTGAAATTCACCATTGCCAGCCACATCAGATTTCACTGGATTAACTATGTCATGCACAATAGGTCATCCAAAACAATTTCATCTTGATTTTAAATTTTCTAGAGCATGTGTGATGGGATATCTCCCATTTCATTAATTTTAGTTATCATTCCGGAAAATGACAGATTCAAAGCAGAATGATCAAAAGATCAAAGGAATTACAAGAAGTTTTCTCCACAAACTTAATCAGCTTAATTATTTCATCCTGCCAAATTGTACATGAGATGTTTTAAGAAATATCTCTAATGATCATTAATAAAGATGACATAAAAGATAAAAACAAGCATACTCTTTGAATGACGTTTTTCTATAAAATGCATTGCAATGATGGAAGAACTAACATAGCTACAACACATGGGATTTTCAGACCTGCTAACCCCTTACTAGTTGGGTTGAAGAAGAAGTTCATAAGACCCTAAATTGAAGGTGAAAACAAAAATGGTTACAAATCCATTTCTGAAAAGATAAATTATTATGCTACAAGCGAACATAATGATACATTCTCTATAAATGGACACTACTATATTAATAGAATTAAATTCTAAGAGGAGATATCGATAAATTCCTATTTTCTAGATGAGTGTATAGAACTCTAGTTATACAGTTGGATAACAAGCTCCCAATGATCAATGTCTGTAAAACAAACATAAAAGGGATTGGGAGACCCTAGATGTCAAATAGACTTAAAATTTCTTAAAATAAATCAAAAGTGTTGAATAGTCAGGTTGGACCTTGACCCAGATCCATTTATATATTCATGTTATGAATCTCACATTGATTTTCTACTATAATGGAATTTTAAAAACACTTCTCTCTCTATCTCGAGCCTAGCTATCCACTAAACCTAACCTGTTAGGCCTCATGCTGCCTTTGGCCACCAAAACCCAATTTCAGCCTCCCAAGCCACAACCTAGCCCAGTGTCTGCTTCCTCCTCACCCCCCTCCTGTAGCCGTGCATGCTCTTCCAGGCACAACCCTTCCCCTAACTCCTACACCAGCCCCCATAACCCCCCAACCCTACACTATCCCCCCTAAACCCCTACACCCCAAACCCCCATGTACTAGCCTCCGCCTAAACTAGTCTCCTCCCCCACAACCATCCCCTAACCCCCCTACACCACCCATTTACTAGCCTCCCCTCTAAACCAGTACCCTCCCCCGCAACCATCCCCTAACCCCCCTCCCCCACCTCCCCCTGTACTAGCCTCCCCCCTACACCAGTCCCCCCACAACCATCCCCTAACCCCCTCTCCCCATCCCCTAGCCTGCACCATCCCACCTAACCCCCCTACACCACCCACCCCTTACCATATAATATCATCCCCACAAACCAGTCCCCTCCATCAAAAAATAGTCCCCCCACATACGCCACCACCAACCCCCACCCTGCACCAGCCCCCCCCCCCCCACACACACCACCCCCACCCTGTCCCTTGTACTAGCCTCCCCAGAAACCAGACCCCCCCCCCCCCCCGCCCCAAAAAAAAAACCAGTCCACTCCCCCACAACCACCCCCTAACCCCCTCCCCATGCACCACCCCCATCCCCTAGCCTACACCAACCCCCCTAAAATTATCAAAACAACGGTTCAATATAGGTATTATTCTATAACTAGAAGATAGAGTCATGAATACTTGAATAATACCAATCCTAAAATGTATTAAAATAAAATTAAATCAATATATATTAATTCAAAAATATAAACTCACAAGAACAAGACATTACATGGAATAGATTCATGTAAAAATTATAGCAGCTTAACATATTGAACAGAAACTAAAATAACCATTTTGATTAACACCAAATCAAAAATCATGATTAGAATGAGAAAAAAAGATCATATAGAAGAGATATCCAACCACACCAATCAATATAAAGTAGTAAAAAATCATAAAAAGGGCATTGATATTTTTATGTGCATCACAAAATTAGAAAGAAAGATTCACCATAACCAGGTTTCTCCAAATACAGTTGAAGAAAAGATGTTAACCTCATGGACCCTTAGTGGTGTTGTAGTTCCCCTTATTCACAATTTTTTCATCATCGTTAACTCATCACTTTCCATCAAACCTGGTGTAGGTTTAACAAAATATCAATTAAAATGTTGAACTTGTACAGGAAGACAATCATAATTCGAAATTACTTTTTGAAGCCAGCAATGAAAACCGTAGACCACAGGCTTCACAACCCCCATTTTATGCTCACTATTTCTGATAGGTAAATATTCATTGCAAAACGAATGAACTACATTAGTGAAATAATGAAGGAGTTGGTTTTCCAACCAATACCCAAGGGAAAAATTGAAGTTTCAAGATACAATGAAAACATGAGGTGCAATGAGCATGCACCATCAAGTAATTGGAAGAGGATATAAACATGACTTATAATAAAAATTAATATAATGACGATATGGAGTCACCGTATGAGTTAGAAATCACATCAAAACTCCAAACATAATATCCTATTGCAACATCCACCTTTTCCGCTCTTCCATAATTAGAAGTGTTTCACTACATCAATAAAAATTATTCACATTCCTCTCAGGCCAATATGTCAATAAAGGAAATAATAATTGTCCAGCCCTCTATCCAAGTAAATCAAATGTAGATTCAACTAAGCATGATTATGTGAAATATAAATTTAAATAATTCTATCATATAGGCATTGACAGATAGTATTCAATAAGAATGACCTTAAACAAAATCATGATTTCAAAAGTATGATAAAAGTGTAGCATGAAAAACATCAATGATTTATAATTCAATAGGTAGATCTGATTAAGAACACAAAAAATGATTTCCACTAATTTTGAACTCCTATCTGAAAATTTAATACAATAGAAAATAAAAAATAGTATATTTTATGTTGAAAAGAGATAGGTATCCACAAGTTAATGGAAGGATATAATCATTCATTCTCCTCACACCTACAAAAATATAACACTATTAATATTAAAATAATGTAATAATTAATGAGTGGAACCTATACTACATGGAAGAAATAAAGTAAAAGTGAAAAATGATGAATATAATGAAGGGTGACCATATATAATTCTATCATTAATTATATAATAATCTCTTATAAAATAAATTCACCCCTAAATAATACCCTAGAAGGACCCAATATCTCAATCCATTCACTCTCTCTTTAGTGTGTTAGGTTAGGTAGTGAAAAAATGAATTTTGATACACTACTTTTACCTAACCTTGGAAATTGTGAATACATAATCACTCCTTTATCACCCTCAATCCCCTGAATAATATTAGAAAAGAATGAAAATTTTGGTAGTATTATGTTTAAACCAAATTAATAGACAAAACAATGATAAAATTTAATGGCGCATGGATAATTATCTAATACTCATATGGAAACAATAATATTTCATGAAAATCACACTAGAGAAATGAAAATACAAATTCATTTAAATCGATGGATTTTGATGGGGATGTCTCCTCAACCAATCCATAGTAGTTTAAAACTCATCACCATATAAAATAATTAACTAATAAAAAACCATTATGACATATTATAATTTTACACCTATTATTTCAGTGTTGATAGATCAATATCATTATTCATTGGATGTGTTACATGTGTCAATATTTGAGGGTTGACATGTATTTATCTAAGATCTTGAATCTCCTATATTTTCTTGAGAATCTCCCATAAATAATACAATAATATTTAGGAAAATCATTCCATGATGTCAATTTTCACTCTTTTGAATATAGAAAAACTGTTTTCTCCAGATTTTAATACCCATCAACAATTTCCACATGTTCCTCTCATTGAATTTCAACATTCCCTATCCAATTCACTCATTATACATATCTGATTTTTTTTGTTTCTAATGTTGTTTATTTAGTTTTTCCTATGATTTTGAATACTCTAATGGTTTAGGAATCAATGGTTTATGTTTTAAAATAGTTTTCCCACTCTTGAGAATAGACACAACATTGAGTTGTTTATGGGAGGTTTGTGTGAAATAAGATTCTTCTAAGATATTAAGGAAGGGTAAACCTTAGTGGGAATCGGTTCCATAGACATTTAATTGTTTTATATATCTAATCTCAATGATAAAAATTAAAAATTCATTTTCAATATTTTTTTTAAAAAATTAATCTAATAATTTATATGGAAAAGATTTGGATTTGATGTAGACACAAGGATGCCTACTATGCCACTAGGGTACAGTGAGAGGTGACTACTGAGACCCATAAATAGGGATATCAGTAGCTTAAAAAATCTTCCAATCCAACACATATAAATAAATTTTGTTTAGTTTTTCATGATTAAAGGGAGTGTTCTGAACAAAAAGTTCCTCATATATATCAAACATCATAAGAAGTTCCTCAATTGTAATAGAAGAAGTTGAAATGGTATCAGAAGGAAAATGTATCTAATGTTTATTTGAATGATATATACATTCCCAATTTTTGGTTTTTGGATATAAAACGTACCTCACACAAGACTAAAAATAAAAAGCATATTACAGATATCAAATATGATAAATGTGGATTGGTTCTGTTTTCCAGTGATGAATAAATGATGATCCAATAACTAATTTTAAAAATAAATCAAAGAGTTCTGAGAAGGTACAAACCGTTTTTATAAAAGAATCAAGGAATAGGGAAGACAAAAAACTCTCAAACTTGGAATTATGCCGGCCTTTAATGGTGAAGATCAGAAGAATCTACAATGACCAACTTTCCCCCCTCCCCTTGAAGTGATTTGAGTCCTGCGAACAGAGTAACCTCTTATTCATAATTCAGCTTTGAACCTAGAAAGTTTGTCACTGTGTTCCCTTCATTCCAATCATGATAAACCTCTAGGTTGTTTTTCATAAAAATTTTGCTTCTTTATATGGTTGATTCGGTAGTCCATGTTGTGAGACCACATTCAATAATGGAATTGAAAACCATTAGAGAATCCGTATCAATGGCATTAAGAGTGATATGATTCTTCCTGCAAATGGTGAGACCGCTAAGCAGAGAATTAGCCTTGTCTTGTAGCGAATCATGAATTCCTAACTTAATTGAGAATTCCAACATAACTGATCCCCAAGGATTCTTGATAACACCCCCCTCTCATGTAACCCAAAATACAAGAACCATATGTGATTATCTTCAAACCCGAACTGTGCAGAATCCATTTGATACAACTGCCCGTATTTTCACTGCCTTCACTAATGGGGCTATGAGTGACTTTGATAAATGGTCTCACAGAAGAGGAAGCGTTGTTATCCTTACATAATGGTATTAGATTGATCAAAATTATAATGATGTAGAGATGGATGAATGCTTTGAAACTAGTTTTTTTGTTGAAAGCGTCGGGGATGATGGCGTTGTTGTTACAGAGATCGTCAGGGAGGAGGGTACCATGGTGAGAGAGGTCTCCGGGGAGGATGGGGCTGTTGTGAGAGAGGCCATTGGGGAGGAGGGTTCCACTGTGGGAGAGTTCGTTGGGGAGGATGGTGCCTCTGTGAGAGAGGGACGCATGGTGAGATCATCAGGGAGATCTTCGGGAGTAGGAGACTTCGTCGGGGAGGAGGGTTCTACAGTGATAGGGTTGTGGATCGAGGGAAGAGGAGGAACCCGATACAGATTGAAAAAAAATGACACCCACAATGAAAAATTGATTTATACATAGCGGTTGAATTAAAACATGAAAATAAAAAATATATATCCATATACCATAAAACTGTGGCTATAGGTCTGTGGATATAGGTTAAATTTCTAGTAGTGTAACCAGACCCCGAATTAAGCATTTCTACCATCTCACAACACTACCAAGTACTCGGCTATTACACAGTCAGTACGCGGCTGCGCACAGCTACAAGGTACATGGCATGTACATCGGATTACACCACATGTACTCAGAAAATCCCTATTTCTTCATTTTTCCTAAAAAAACTGAAAATCATGATCTATACATGAAAATAAGATCTGTGTTCTTACAAAAATTTGACAAAATGTACCCCAATTTTTAATACACTCACATCCTAGGTTTTCAAGGTTTTCACTAGTAGTTTGCATTTTTGGGGGAACCTATATGCCAACCGTGCACATCCCATGATCTTCCAAATTTTTTCAAATATACACATGAAACACCCCTAAACAAAACACAACCAAAAGCATGATCAAAATAGGGGTTTAGGAGTACCTATAAATAGTAAAATGTTGTTACATGGCCACCCCATGTTAAAACCTCTAGTACCATATACTTCAGAATAAAATTTTTTTCTTGCATATTTTTTTATCATAAATCATTTTGAAAACATTTTTAAACTGATATGATAATAACTTATATATATATAAATACATTATCCTTTTTTTAAATGACTTTTTGAAATTGAAATACCTAACACATCATAAAGAAAAAAAATTCTTTTAAAAAACCATGAATGTATATAAATAAATAATCAGTCAATGAAATATTAATGATAAATGTAAAATCTAATGCTAATGTATATATAAAAGGGAATTCCTTCTTAATTTTTTTTAAAAAAATGATAAAATATGATTTTTCAAAAGAATGTCCCTTAAAAATTTCAAATCATAGATGTGGGAATTAATCAAATAAATAGGTTTTGTGCATTATATTTAAATCCAATAAAAATATTTATAAATACAAAAAAGATAATTAAAATTAATTTGGAACATAATAAGAACATTTTATAATTAGGGAAGTATAATTTTATTCCAATTAATGGAAATTGAGTTAGGTAAATCCCTTTCCCTATGTCTGGTTTGTCTTGTATATACTTTATGTTCCTAAATAATAAAATTATGTTAATTATTTAATTTAAAGAGAACCTTTTCAGGATTTTTATTCCACTTAGACCACTTGTTACCATGTTATAACAATTTCTTATTCATTTATGTTTACATTAGCCATTTTTATGATATTCAGTACTTGAGTCCAAATTTACATTAGTGTGATGTCTATTTTCAAAGTGGTATTTAGTGCATAATATAAAAAATAATACTCATGAAATAATTATCTCTTTAATATATCAATTTTAATTTTTAATCCATTAATTAAATATTAATAAGAAAAATGAACTTCATTACAATTATAGAGGCCGTTGGTCGTACGATCACATGAGTAACCTTTTATTTTTTCAAGGATAATTATGGAAAGAAGGTAGGTATAATTTCATCTTTATGTGATGATAATAAAATCACTAGTATAATAATTAAAATTTAAATATACTAATATATATAATTCATTTTATGTGGTGCTGAAAAATGAATCACATGGTTTCATGGATTTGATAATTCACGGATATGTATGAGCGATGTTATGATTTTCATGTTCATGGAATTTTAAGAATGTAATTAATATATTACCTTTTAAGTATGATTAATATATCATGAATATAATATATAAACCATAATTCAATCATTATAATATTTCTTTCAATATGATGATTGAAAATGAGTAACATCGGTTCACGATGGAGTTGTCGACCATACACACATATGACATATATTTTAGAATTTGATGGAAGATGAGATAAATATTGATAGTACCATTAAAATAATAATGTATTAGAATATAAAGGATACTTTATATATTAATTTATCATTTAATAATATGGTTTGAGTGATATGGATGAATAAGAAATACATAAACACTTGTTCAAAACAATACATCTTATGCATACAATCTCATTTTCTTTACACATTTATTAAGATAAGGGTAATGTTATACCAGAAATAAGACCTATTAAATTTTTGGATGGGTTATAGGATGGTTCATAGGTATAAATTGGGTGATCCAAAATGGTTTTTAATGGTGTTGAAATGAAAATAAGGGGTTCCCTTTATAAGACAGGGAATGTGAACTTGTGGAATTTCTCAAAATATAAAACTAATATAAATTTATTTTCAAATAGAAATGGATAAAAACATATTAATTTTTTATATATTATGATTTTGGGAATATATTAAATATAAAATAATATTTACATATGTTTTTAATAAATGTATACCCTAATCATATGGTCTTAACCCTTATTTAATCACATTTCCTCTTACCACGACAATATCAATTTTTACACTTTGAGGAATTATATAGCTACTACGAATTTAAAAAAGAATCAGAGATAGATCATGGATGATATTTAAACCCTACACCAAATTTTTTTAAATTTATTTATTTTTATAAATTATATACAATTTAATAAAATATTACTTATTTTAAAATACCATTAATGTCAATTTTGACACTATTAAGTACTTTGACATTTATAAATATGAATAAAAAAAGATAACATAAAAAATATCATTATACATAAACAACATGTCTAATTTATCTGTAAAATTGTTTAATCACATTATTTATATAAAATTTAACTTATTTTAATTTTTTTTAATATTTATTTAATATGTCTATAACAAAAATAATTACCGCATCGACATTGTGTAAGAATTTTAGGTAATTATTTCTTCATGAAAAAAATTCATTTGAATTAAAATGAAAAATATAAATGTTTTATATTTTTATAGAAAATTTTTAGTTGAACACACCTTCTTAATTACACGATATTATAAATGTTTCACTTATTAAATATAAGAGTGAAACACGCTGGACTTTTCATTGAATAAAATTTTATAATGGTTATAATCTAATTAAATTTTTTATAAATGGTAATATAACAGAATCATGAATTTTTTGGGATATATAATACTCATGAAATATTTTTTTCAAGTGTTAGTATAATTTTATAGTCCTTATTATTTATTTTTTACCCTTAATTACCTGATTTACCCTTTATTGTGGTAACTGAAATTACTAAAGTTACTAATCATATTGTCCAAAATAAAAGGGACTAATTTTCATATTTTTCACCCAATTACTCAATATATGGAATCTATTTTACTAAATTGAAAACATATTTGTGGAAAATTTTAATTTACATTTAATCCTGAAAAAAGAAATGAAAAAAATGTTTTCATGAAAATCGTGTTTTGTAGAAAAAACTAAACATATACAAAAATATTGTTTAAAGAAGACTGAAATGTAATTAATTATATTATATAAAAATAAATATTTAATAAGATAATTGTATATCATGTTCCAGACATAATGGTTCATTTTAACCTATATAAAACGATAGTTTTATGAAAACGTAAAAAATGATGTTTTCTCAATTTGATAAAAAAAATCTTTTAAAAAAACATACAAAAATTCATCCTAAGTTAATTATGATATAATAAATCAAAAAATGATTTTTTTCCAATCACATTTTTTTAACATCCAAAGAAAATTTAAAATATTTTCCCACTGATAAAAAAGACTAACCATTTTTTAAGAAAACATATTTTTTAAGAATAAAATTGCATTACAAAAAATAGAGTTCTAAATTAAAAATCATTATTAATAAATTATAAATAATTTGGAACATTATGTATTTAATAATGTGGTTAATAATTTTCATTAATAGAAACCTAATAGCTATGTTTTTGAGGTCACATTTAAATAGTAATATTTATTTTTTTCCTTTAATCTTGATGTGGAGTATCTTATACACTATTGAACATAGTATTTCCTTAAAAATGAAGGATGTAATAGATAGAACTCTATGTGTACCGTATAAATCATGTAACTTTTTCGTGATAGTTATTGATGTAATTTTTATCCTTATGCATTAAATCTATAAAGTATCTCCCCATTTTTGTAATAAGTGTTTAGGGATAATACAAATTTAGAAATACAAATTTAAAGTAATTTTATTTCAACACCTTCTATGAAATATAATGTTAGGAAAACTTTTTCATGGTTAGAGAAAAATATTAAATAAATTAATTTTTCTATCACATCGATCCATTGTTCACCAACAAGTGGGTTATAAGACCTAAATAAATAGGGTGTACATTATCTCATGAATGATACAATACCATGTTTTTCCTCCTTGAATAACTTGGATGATCCACAAGGATCATGTTATAACCCAAATATTGAGAAATTTGAGTGATAATAGTCATTATATATTCCATAATATGTCCCAATACATTTTCTTTTAAATATTAAAGTCATGAAATATGACACCACATTCATATTTCACAATATTTATTTTACTTCCATACAATGACTAAAAATAAATATATAGTGTATTAACCAATAATAAATTATCATAAATAACTATAATGTATTCATGTAAATCTTTCCTATGATATCCTAAACAATTACACATTCTTACTAGCCATATAATCTATATGTTTATCTGAGGATATACAAATTCAAAATTTATTAAAATCCTTAATAGTATTTAATGAATTCATTTTTAAATAATAATTAAAATCCCCTAGGCTGTCTCTCCACTTGAGCAGTCTTAGGCCCACTTTTCATTCTCTGGTAATGATTTAGTTAATAAAAATCCAAAACATTGAGTGTTATAACCCATTGGTAAATCTATTCCACTAGTATATCAACATACAAATGTCTAGATATGGATTTATATTTTAGTAAAATATATAATCATAAAATTTCCTAATCATTATGATGTTATATAGTAAATAGACATATCCCCAAGGTTTTAAAAAATAATTTCTATTTTTAATATCAAAAGATTAACAAAAACCTTGTATGAGGAATATTAAAGTAACCCAAACATATCATACAAAAAATATTTCATCACATTAGATGAATATATAATAAATTACATAATTAAAATTTCCCTAGAACAATAATGGTTAAATTTCATTATAGAGTAGATATATGAAAATATAATTTTGTAAAGTATTTGTGAACTCCATAAAAAATTTCATCATACTAGTACCCTTCTAGACATATCATACATTGAATCTTTAATCATAACATAGGAAATGGAAACTAAAAAAAGGGTTGGATCCAATAAATAGTAATTATAAATATAGAAAATATAATCCATTTATTCTAAGTGATCATGGTCATAATGGTATTATAAAAAAATCAATCAATAAAAAAGTCATACCCAAATCAGTAAAAATCCTTAATCTTGAATAATGAGTTAATATTTTTTCATAAAAAAAACACATATGAGTATTGATTCATCAAAAATCAGTCACGATGCATGAGGGTATATCATATATATAGGAATGGGGCACAATAATAATCATAAAACCTTGAGAACATGTATTAACAATAAAATGTTCACTCATTAAATAGAGATAATAAAATAATGTCCTCAAATAATTTTTGGACATGAAACAATTTCCAAAAATTAACTTATTATAATGAATTTGAGTCCAAGAATAATATTTTTACATAAATGAGGACCATGTATAAACTCATTGACATAAAACCAGGTCCATACATAATTTTGTGAATAAGAAATTAGGATAATGCACGACATAGTGATTTTATGAGTTATCCATATTTACCAAATGAATTATATGTCTATAATGGATCCAATAATCATATAACCTTAAATAATAAATGTTCATTTAGACCAAGAAAACCGTTAGCATTTCATCACCATATAACCTATGGAAAATATGTTATTTTCAAAAATATTTTATCTCAATTTCGTTAATTAATAAGAATGTTACATGTGTTATAGATTCATGCATAAAAATTATTTATCATAAACCATGTAGATAAAATTAGTGGATTATATGATTTTATTATATTCCCAATTATATATATGTAACATCAAAGGGAGTTATCATAGCTGGAAAATTCCTTTAAAATTTCACAATAATATATTAGGAGGAAAATTCATTTTGACTTTCACAACATCATGTTTTACAAATACAAAATTACAAAATATAATGGAAATCATTTTATTTAAATGGAAACATGTAATACTATATATGAAACATAAATTAATTTATAATTAATCATGGATGTAAATTTCATTCTTTCAATGTGTTTTGAATCAATGATTCTATTAAATACTCTAGTAAAAAGTACCCCATTAAGAAAACAAAAAGAAGTTGATTTTTAGAACTTTTTATTTATTATTAAACATTGATAAACATGATTTTAATCAAATAAAAGTCTCAATTTAAAACCCCATGAAAACATTCAATATAATATATGAAGGTATGAGAATGATTTCCAAAACAATTTGAGAAATAAGTCCAGCTTTTAATAAAATGATTCTAAACCACTTTGAGTCCAAAATTTATTAAAATGTTGAAAAACTTTTATATAAATCACACATGTAGATTAATTCATAAGGTGTTTATCATATAAAGATAACATAATTCCCCTCAATTTAAATTAAATCATAAATAATCCCGATTAAAAGAGATTGAAACATATATCCCTTACCGAAAGAACCATCTATATTCATAAAATTTAATACCTATTTTATAATAAATTCATCTTTTTTATTAATTTATTAAAAATTGAAACAGATATAAATCATATTATATAGTATTTATGAATAACATATTACCACCACTTTATTGGAAAATCATTATTAAAATCACTATTCCTAGTGATATATGGTTTGTTTTTTATGATTGATTTAGTTCAGAAGTCCAAGTCATTATAAATTATTAATAGTTCAATCATATCCATAATATTAGTCACTTCATGAGTACAAAATATAATCATAATATACACTTGAATAAATATTCATTTAAATTTCATATGAGAAAAATATTTCATCAATTTTTTGAGATGGTAGTTTGTACATACACATGAGTGATGTTTCCAGATTTCAATAGATCAAAAAATAAAATAAAATTATGTTATAATTCAATATTATAAAAACTTTAAATATCATAAATATCATTTATATTATGTGAATACATCCTTATAAAAAATTACTGATGAAAAATGGAATTCATCGCTCCATGGATGTGGTACTACACACATACAAATGAGGGATTTTTTTCATTTCTCATTTTATGAAAATAGTGCCAATAATGTCGATTCAATTATTATAATAACAACACACTATATTGGTGATATATAATTTATTATTTTATAATACGATACCATATATTTATAAGAGGTAAACAAATAAATATAACCAAATGTACTCAATTAAAAGCTATACATTCCCATTGATAAACATCTTTTATCTTACCCATTAAGCCTAGAAACGAGGGAATTTTGGAAAGAAAACAATCACTATGATATTTTTTTATGAATATTGGTTGGTATTCGAGAAGGAATTGGTAGAGATAGTGTTCTCAAACATTGTGAAAATGATATTATAGTATACTCCCTTCTATAATTATTCGAAAGTACCCACATGGAATTAATTTTTAGATTTAATAATTTATATATCATAATGTTTCAAAGTGTCGTCAAGAGACCCAAAATTAAAATATAAGATTTCATATGGTCAAAATTAACTCAACCAATCACCTTTATACATATTTTGGATACATTTAAATCTGTATGTACTAGTTAAATGATATTATAACCTTTGGAATTTTTAATTTTATGACTTAACTTGTTACCAAGAGAACATAAATATATGATAAAAAAGGTCCAATCTAAATAAATTCAAAAATTCAGATTTCAGGTTTTCAATACAATTTTTCACATTTAATTTCAATAATTTATATAATTTAATTTTAATTAAATAACACATAATTATTGAATAACAATGTATCAGAATATAACAAATATAAAAGTGAAAATTAATTTCATCATTACATATATTAATAATATTTCTTCAACAAATTTTCGTCATTAATTAAATAAGAGGACAAATTTTATAATTTTGAACAAGCAGAAATAGAATAAAATCTTCAAAACATACCATTTAGTATATAGACCAACATATATTTGATAATTTGAATAATAAATTTCATATCAAATAAAATTTCATGAATGGGATCCCAAATTGAAAAATATATTTTAAAATAAATTAAATAACTCCTTTAAAATATCATTAGTTGAGATAATGATTTCAAAATTAATTAATTCATTCTAAATTCATAATAATTTCATAATAGTGAATTTTTCTGGAAAATAAGTATTCTCCATATTCACCCAAGAATAAAAACTTTAAGGATAATATAAAAGAATAATCAGAGGATAGTTTGATATTTTTTCATCCATACCATGGGATCCCTTAGAACGGTTCCCCATTCTAATTTTATAATAGGGCTCAATAGATTCTCCACATATGAGAGAGTCTTATGACTAGTAGTGATAGTCTAATGATGTTACTGTGGAACATATACCCTCATAAAAATGTAGTAGAATGGTATATCTCATATAGAACAACCGAAAGTGAAAAAGTATAAATAAATGATAGAGAATAAAAATATAATGATAATCATAAGTAAAAAATGGAAAATTCCAGATATAAAACCATGAATAAATGTCTAGGTGATTATTTTTCTCTTAAGAACCCATGTGCTACTAATATCCCATATACAAATGAACAACACTATCACAATCCATATCTTGACCTTGTAAGAATGTGGTTTGTTCTTGTACCCTATTGATATGGAGGCCCAAAAATGGTTTGAGATATACTTATTTTTCCTCCACAGATGGAGTCTAAATCTATCTAGTTTGTGTGTATAAAAAGGGATATTCACAAGTATTATAGATAGTAAATAAATAAATAAATGTTCCAATTTGGTCTTAGGTTTCAAATGGATACCATGCTAACCATTACAGCTTCAACATAAGATGGAATGCCTCCTAAAAGAAGTCACTTTGTGAAAGTAGTCATATATATATACCAATATATCTTAATAAATTTATGTATATATATCTTATATGTAATAAAATATATAGGCATGTATATAGATAATGAGTACTATCCAGGACCTGACACGTAACTCAATTATCCATATAAGAGAGTCTCAAATACCATAAGAAAATCAATTTAGTCGCGATTAACTCAAAATTGGACCATTAGTTGGTCGAGGACTCAAGTAACATACCCATGTTTTCCAAGCACAATAACTTGATAAAATATACCACTATTCATATGAAATTATAAACATGCATGATATAAATCTTGCATCCTATTAGCCCAGTCAAGGCATCCTGTAATGAGGGACCCATGTATTTCCCAAGTTAATTAATGAGACTGTACTTGGTGTTCTATAAATAAGAAACCCAACTATAACTTGTAACATCAAATTTTTTTATGATCCATTACATGGAGTTCCATAAAAAAGAAACCCAAGAATCACTCAAATTATATTGAATGTAATCTAGCCAATAGCCCATATAAGGAATTCCTACCATGGAATACAGGTATCACTCTAGGAATAGAAAACATCAAGAAACCTAAGAATACATCATGTTAAATCTATATCAGGAACCTTGTGTCGCTGAAGGTGTGGTATAAATGAACAACCATCTGATCCCATCCTAAGTAGCCCACTATGTAACCATGCATCACTTTTCATATGGAACAATGGAATTTCCCTCTGAACCTATCCTCGATAACCCACTTGGGAACCCAGTATCACTAAGGGGTACTATAGTTTCAAATATCCCATGATCATATCCAAATAATTCCTACATCAGAATCCATGTAACTCTAAAAGTGTACATACTTCATTCAAATCATTTATGTTGAATTAAAATAGATTCCATGTTTTTAAAGGTGCATATAATAATTCAATAATACAGATGTGGGTTGTTCTCATTCATCATTTCATTCACAAAATAATATATCCATATACTTAATATTTTCATTCACAAATTCAACGTCTCTATTTGATCTACTATTTTTTAGAAAAGAAACCACTCCTCATCCATGGTTTTATTATATAAAACGAGGTCAATTATATCATTATATAACATTTATTTCATGTAATTAACCCTTACACTATGGATTATTTATTAAAACACTAGGGTGATCAAGTGGAAGAAATGAATAATGATCATATACATCTAAAAAAACACCCCAAGCGGTGTTTTAAATACCAAAGAGGTGTATATGCAAGGATTATAAGAACTGACCTTATGTGGGTGGATCAGGTCGGGGTGAACAACCACTAGTAGTTTAATTTAAAGCAATAATGCTAAAATAATTTATGGCATTATGAATTATATAACTAGTTTTACATTTTTAGTTTTTTCATGAGGAATATAAAAAACGACACACCATCATAATTTTTAAATGATCAATACATAAGAGAAAATATATAGACCATCTGCCTTATACATATGATGGACCACTCAAGAAATATTGATCTATGATTTGAGAAAATTCATAATAAATCAAATACATAGACAATGTACCTAAAAATAGAGTGAATTATTTCACACTAAGATTGAATTTAATATTGAAAATAAAACTCATATTATAGGAAGGATGATTCATAGACACACCTATATGCTTCTGATGTGATGAACGAAACATGATATGTGGTCCGGGTATATGAGATCGCTCTATGTAATGAGGCATGGTGTAAGACCTTGAGTGGGATTCTATTGTATGTTGATGGGAGGGGAAATAGTTATAGGACATTTAAATAATTCAGGGTGAAAATCATCATTTTTTCTGCATGTAATATTCACATGGGTTGGTTATCCAAGAATAAACCGTATGGGATTTACTTTAAAATTCCACACCCATTTAATTGGGGATCATATATAGGATGTATGGTTTTTGAAAACAGTTTCCATAACTATGTGTAGCTACTTATTTATTTTCACTGTGGGTGAGGGATAGGTGCACAGTTTGGGATAATTGTTTTTAGCCAATGTGAGTCACCCCATACACACATGCACCAAGCCACATGACCTCAATGACCCCTCACACAATTTATAAAAACTATCTGCCTCATGAAATGTGGCATCATGGTTGACTTGTATGGTTAAAATAACAATCCACCAACTATGAATCTCATTTTAACTTTTCAAAAACCATAGGTTTCAGAGCCTTGTAGGTTACCTTTACTTTCATATGCCTTAGTTCTTAACCCCATGGGGGTATGGTTATGTTATATAGGGATGGCTATTTAATTTGTCTAAATACAATTATAATATTCTATATATAAACTTATGGTGGAATCATACATGACCAGCCCCCTCTTTAATTAAAAAAATGACTTTTTTTTCTTCTTTTGTGATTTGCATATATGTCGAATAAGTTAATTAAAATTCCAATCAAAATGTAAAGGGTTTATTACACTATACATTGAAATGGAAATTTTCTTTAACAAATACCATTTTTATTACCTTTTATATAAATAAAATCGATAAAAGATATTTTGTGATAAACTGCTTAATTATTATAGAATATGAGTTAAATAAAAAATTATTTAGTGGAATTTTGTTATCACTTCCCTTTGTGCCTTGTGGAATACTCTGAATAAATTTTATAAGTACTATTTTCCTTATAACTAGTCCATGAATGTTAAATTGGCCCATAAAATGGTAAAATGTCAAAGGTAAATAAATGAATCATCTCAAATAAAACCACAATGTGCTATTCACAGCATCAATCCCTGACTGAGTGTAGTTTAAATATTTTATGTGTATTTTGTTAGATGGGAATGGGATCATTCCCTATAGTATTATTGAATCATATGAGATATGTGCTAAATACTAGTGAGTTTTAAATCATGCATTATTTATCAGTCCAATGCTTTCAAATTATGTAAGGGAATATCTCAAAGTTGGAAGAGCCCTTATAACATTAAAAACCAGATTAATTCTTATGAGTGGTTTAAGAATAAATGCGTCATTCAGGTGATATTTTTACCTAAGAAGAAATTTATTTTATAAAATGAAAATTTGGATGCACTAAAGGAAATTTGGAAATTTGACTCTTGGAAAGGGGGTGAGCATTTTATAATGATCAAAAAATCCTTAATAGTAAATCAATGATAGTTTGATATTACAATGTTGGAGAGTGGAAGAAATTTTTTTACATGAACAATAATTATCATAAAATTATATTTCAATCATTATATTATATTCAAGGTATATTATTTCTTTATTAGAAGCTGTATAGGTTACATTATAACAAATTTTTTTATTATACTATTGTGTGTTATATGTATTTTTATCTCAATCAATAGGTTGTATAACTATTAATTTACCTTTTTAGATAACATTTTTTTATATTAAAACTTTTAGATCCTATATAGAATATTATATATGTTTAATAATAAATCCATATTCACGAGGTTTGACATGTAATACAAATATGGAAATTTTTCTTACCAAGAATTTGATTTCAAATTCGTTCTTCAAATGTTCTACTACACTTGAAAGATTATCAATTTTTCCAATAATATTACATTCATTAATTTATTCAATAATGATAAAAAATTAATATATTTACCATTAAATGGAAACACATA
This sequence comes from Viscum album, assembly GCA_963277665.1. Taxonomy (NCBI): domain Eukaryota; kingdom Viridiplantae; phylum Streptophyta; class Magnoliopsida; order Santalales; family Viscaceae; genus Viscum; species Viscum album. The sequence continues at coordinate 1,835,833,011 of OY728151.1, forward strand.
AGAAAATAAGATCACTATCATTACTATATATCAACTCAAATAAACTCATAATATTATACTATATATTCCTAATCAATTTTAATCTATATACGGATTTATTGATCTTAACTCAATATATATATTAGTATCTTGAATATTTTCTAGAATTTTGAACAATTAATGGGTATTCATGTAAGTATATTTATTAATAATACCCTAATTTTATGCCGTAACAACATCCATGGGATGTAATTCGTGTTTTAAATGTTTTAAAAACTTCATAATATATCGAATGGTTATAGATTAAATTATAGTAAATTATGATTCACGATACTAAATCCAATGTCTTTGTGAGAAAAAATAAGAAATAATTCATGATATATATCTCAATAATTCATCATTTTCATTTATATTTCTCAAAAATAATAATTCTTAACTAATGGGTTTAATCCCTTTAATGGATTTGAAAATCTAGGAAAAAAATCACATTTAGAATGTTAATCCTATTCAAAATGAAGAAAAAATATTCCATTGATCCCAATATTGTCTATAATGGAATTAATTAAACTTTATTGGTTCTTTTCCTCACCATTAATTTTAATTTATAATTTAATGGATTAGTTTCTTTTGATAATGGTCTATACATTGTCACAACATATTCTAGTTATAGGAAAAATAATAGGGAATTAATCATGATTAAAATCATGCACATTGGGTACACTTTATTCTTTGTGAATTTCAGGATCATGTGAACCTATGCTACCCTAATGTTCATTTATTAGTTCAAAAATAATTATTTTTTCAACAATTCATTTTATGGATATTTTTATCTATTTAAAAAATAGTCTTTAATTCTTTAGGATTGGATTGGAAGAATTTTTTATAACACCATTAGATATTCCTTCGAAGAAATCAATTTTTATTAGAGAATTTATTGTTGGAATATATCAATTTTTGAACCATTTTGAATATATTAATGAATCTTGAAACTGGTATTCAAATCATTATAAGTTATTAATTATTTAAATTCATGTTCAATAAAATTTATACAATAATAAATATATAACAATGTTATAATATTCCAGGATCTTTATTTTTATATCTACCGATTTCAACCTTTTAGTATTAGAAAAAAAATCAACAAAATTATAGTTATAAAATCATGATGGGAAAAAATCTCCATTTATTTTCTCAATATACATAATGATTGATGTATATTGAAATAAAATGAATATATGAAATCCTAATTCAGTTCATATATCCATTTCTTCACCTTGTGAAACATGAACACATTATAAATAATTAATATTTTATATATAAAATATTTTCATCATGGAAACAAGATAATTTTAATTAGGAATATTTAGGATAACATTATTTCTTTATATGAATTACTGATAATGTTTAAAGAAAATACATTTCTCCATGAATAACTAGGAACTTTTTTTTTATTATTAACTGTATAAAAATAAGTTTGAACTACATTATAAATGAATTGACCATAAAATTTTCATTGTCAATATGGTTTATAAAATTTTCGATGTTAGTACCAATTAACATGAAAAATTGACTTGATGAATGTGATAAATATTTTTTAGTATTATCAACTGTAATATTCATGATTTATTAATATGTAAATACTTCATACATCATTTTTAATTGGGAAAGGAATTTTTCAAATGACTATTTGTTAGTTGATAATAACCAAATAGAGTACCCTCAAGTTGATTCATTAACCATAATCAGAAAATATATAAATGGTCTACATGGTGGTTGAATTGCACCACATAAGTCACTAGGAAATTTTTATATGAACATGGGGTATATATATGATTTTTTATTATGGTTTTATTATAATCAATTTTCCTCTAGAAGAGACAACACGTGAGATATTACTAGGTGGGAGTTTAATTTTTTCTACCATAGGATGAAAATTTTAAAAATATTTATTTTATTAATTATTTTTGATAATATATTACCATAATAGTCATGTCCTATAATAAATGTATCATGTTCAGTAAATTTATATGTTAAAATATTTGACATGACTATAAAAATATCAACATTATTTTATTTGATGGTATGTTTTGTAAGTTTCTATTGAGTAAAATTGTTTTCATTATTAGTTCTAGTTATATATAGATATTCATCATGTCGGTATCTATATAATAAATGTGATATATATATATATATTTAAATGATAAAAAAGTGACTGTGAATTTTTGAGAAAATAATTAGTTATTAAATTTTGTGTACTACAATATAAGAATATTTTTTTTCCATAAAAACACTTAAATTATTTTTTCACTACTGATTAATATATGTAGTTGAACACTAACCACATTAATATTGATAATATATTTCAAATATCTTATATGTATGTTCACCATTGTCATACCAATGAGATAAATTTCTTTACCATGGTGATTAGTCCCAATAGATAATTTTATAATATCTATTTCTATTTAATATATAAGAAGACACAAATATTATAAATAAATTAAAATTAAATTAAATAAAACATGAAAAATTAATCAGTCATCATTAAAAATTAAAAAATATATCCCCAAAAAAAAGTATTTTCAAATTATCAATATACCTCATAACTTTTAGATTCAATAAGCAGTAGAAGATATCATAATTCATAGTGTTAATAGTATATTTCCTGGAATATTCCCATTTTATTCCTAAATGCTAATTTATTTCCATTTTTTTGATTGTTTATGAATATTTAAAAATTTATTCCTTTTATAAATGGTGTATCCCTGGTTATCCTTCATTCCACACCAAAATCATTCACTTTCATTATTATTTATGTTCATAGATTAAGGTAGTTCATAATTTGGAATCTTATAGTGGTTTATTTTTATCTTATCTTTTAATGTGTGACCACCTCACAAAGATGATTTCATTCCAATTTGACTACATAAATTATTTAAATAAAATATAATAAATGAATTCAAATTTTCTTCATGTAATAGAGATACACTGGTTCCCTGAGATTCATGATTCCCCATCTGGAGTTAATTGTTTTCAATTATTACAAAAAATAAATACATTAATTCTTGTTATTTTTTAAATACATTCACATGATGCTGTTTTTATAAAATAGTTTTTTGGAATAAAATGATGAGTATTTTCTCTCTATAATATTATTATTATTGAAATTATATCAACTTTAATTATATTTTGTTTTAATATATAATTTTTTTAGAGTTGTAATCACTAACTGATTAAAAATATTTAAATAAAAAATGAATAAAATCATATCTTCCTCTTCAAAAAATTTCCTATTGAAGATGATTATTATAATCCATAATGTATTTTCTTAACATTTTATGATAATTTAAATTCATATAATCATTCTTCCAGTCTTTATGGGGTGGTGGAAATGGAATATCATTATTCAATAACGATATTCATAAAAATCATGATTCCAATATCTAATAATCACTCCAAATCCATTTATGTCAAATTTAATATATTCATCTAATATTCATGATTGATAACTCATTATAGAAATATAATGAGTGAGAAAACTAATCATCAAAATATCTTACAAAGAATTTTTTTTCATAATTATATATCTTAGGATTTCTATATTGATTTTAAATTTTGTGGGGTCTATGTTATTTTCAGTAAATTTCATGGGTTCCATAATCAATGAATGATTTATAATCCTCAAAAAACATGAAATTAAGTCAAACCATTTTACATTCTATGCATTATAGTCAATATATGTTCATTAACTATTTGATGCTCTTCATTTGAATCTAAAATGTGGGGCTCCAAATATTTTGGTGTTATCAATGATTTTTACTAGAAAAAGGAATCCATCCCAAGAATGTTTCCTCATATAATAATATAAATTAATCTCTAAAGGTGTAATATGTTATTATAGGAGGTATTTTGGTGATTTTCAATTTTTGGACATTAATATTTTATTTAATTTCAATATTTTAGGTTGTTAGTTACTTATTAATATAATTTTTTATTAATTTTTAAATTTAATTAATAAAATTAAATTTAAAATTTTATTTATTATTAAAATTAATAAATTAAAAAGTTCAGTAGTAAATTCTATGTTAAACAAAATAAAATGACAAGTTATTGGTATGATTTTTTAATTATTTTAATAATATTTTGTACTAAACAATTATTACATTGTAGATTTAGATATAAAAACCTTAATAAGTTTGATGTTGAATTATTTGGAATATTAATAGATATCATGTTTAATATGAGTTAGATATACTAAATTATTTTTTAGGAATACCGAATCCTTATTCATTAATATAGTGTTTAAATTATTAGTATAATTTTTTAATTAGGAGTAATATTATGTTTAATGTTTAATTATAGTGAATATTAATATAATTAATTTAGTATTTAAAATTTAAATAAATTACATGTTGACTCTTTAATTAATTTATTAATTTTATTAATATTAATTATAGGGTAAAATATAATATTGTAATATAAAAATATTAAAAATATATTTTAATTGGGGATTTCATTACTTTTTTTAGTGCAAAAACACTGGATAGTGGTTTATGACATTAGAAAAAATCCTTGGAAATATGGGGTTTTTTTACGGGGAATTGTTGTATGGATATAGTCTATGAAACCATAGTTACACTAAATAATAGATTAAGAAATTATTATTTTGAACAATTAATAAAATGTAATATGTTAATGTATTTATAAAAAAACAATCATCTAATTATGTGATTCATTATTTTTTCTTTTTATTAGAACATTTGGTAGTTAGTAATCCATTTGGAAGACATCCATGGTGATCTTTAGGATTTTCCCTGACTAAGAAATGTGATATATGTAATAATTATTCCACCAAATTCACATTTATTGATACCATAAGATATAAATAATTAAAATAACAATGGATAAAATTAATTCCCAAAAATATTTTTATATCATATTATGTTCTCTTAAAATGATATAAATGATAATTCTAATATTAAGTTTTATTCTAGGTAAAACAATGTTTCAATACCTTTATTGAACCAACCAGATAATTAATACTGGAAAAGGACTAAGTTTTGGTAGATAACTAGAACATGTTGTAATGCTTGGGGACAATGAATGTTTGTAAGCTATTCAACAAAAAAAATCACAAAGGAGTAGTACTCATGGTTAACCATGTGATAAAATCCATCATATATAGATATCTATAATATAATAAGAGGTTATGGAAAATATCCTTCCCATTCATTAATAAAAAGGACTATCAACATTTAGTTTACTTGTTAATAACCAATAAAAAGATCAAATTTTGTAATTGTAAGACACTATTGCTAATGAATAAAATTTAATATCCATACTGGATGCCATCCAATTTTGTCATGAAGATACACTTTCAAATAATCCGGATATGACATCTCCCTAAGATAGTGGGGTGTTAGGGGATATTCATCAATATGAAATGCATTATATGGCTATAATTTTCAAAGATGGTGACAATATTTACTAAAAATGTGATGAAAATGATGGATAACTAGACTAAAATTTATAAATACACTCTGATCCCAACCCTATAACATTACTCCAACCATTAAATCATAATCCACCATTGGAATCATTCTCAATGAATTGTTTTACTTGATTATAATAATTTGATTGGTCAATAATTAATCCCAGAATATAGTTTCCTTGATTTATTTATTGTATTACTTGAGTGTTTAAAAAATGGGTTGTGTATATGGGGATATTTTTTATTTAAATATTTTAATATATGCTTGGATAAAATATATTAACATTGAGAGAAATTGAAATGATGGCATGGGAGACTCAAAAAGAGTATATTATTTTATTCAATGTGATGTGCTTGATTCAAATTTTCATGTGTTTTCAACCTATTCTTGATATCAATTTCCAATTTTATGATAACTCAATATTTTCATTTCAAACATGTTTAAAATGAATTTTAGCAATGTATCATACTACCATAAATTCTGAATTAGTTAATACTATTATTTTTGAAATGATAAAACCTTGAAAAGATATTATTGCAGTTATGGTTATGGATAGAAACATGTTGCATTTAAATAATAATATTTCATAAATAATGAATGAGATTCATGATAAAAGGATATTTTGAATATTTATGGCTATCATGATGACTCTTATCTTTATATTCTATATATTCCAGATACATTGTGTAACATGAATTGTTTTATATTTTGGTTACATATTTATTAATAAGTCAAAAAATAGAAAAATATTAGTCATTTTAAGATAGTGTTTACTATATCATTTGGAAAAATATTACTAATTATGGAAAATTTTGAGAATTTAATAAAGTTTACGTAGTTTGATGGAAGATTTCAATATGTTTTTAATGTTGGAATTTTATTGGTTCAAACCACAATTCTTTTCAATGATACATTTATAAAATTATTATTTTTTATTTCTAAGAAGGAGAAATTATCATCTTAGAGTTATTTTTTGGACAACCTCCATGAATTAATGACTTCTATTTATTGAATTAGTCTAAATTGTTATTATTATCTAAATATTAAGGAGGTAGTATAATCTCAAGGAAATATAATGAAAATAATTCTTTAATATAATTGATACAATATTATAAAATATTCATGAAATGATTTAATGAAGTTATAGGATCAATCTACGAAGAAATAAATCACTTGTCATTTTACGTTCAAGTTATTTCGTAAGAAAAATAATTTTTATAGTTATTGTCAAATATATTCTTTTTGGATATTATTTCACATCATATCAGCCTCAACATCAGTGGATAGAGGAATGCCTTTAATGAATTCATAAAGGTAATATGGGGTTCTTTGAAATCATTATATCACACATGAATTTTTATTAAAATAAATAATTATCCCAATAGATATCGTTAAATAAAACAACTATCATTTTGTTAATTGAGACATGTTATAAGAATTTTAATATTTAACTTTGATCTAGACATTAATTCAGTGGGTATGAATGTGATTAAACATATTATGAAATATACACTTAATTTTCCTAGTAAATAAAAATATTTTGATTAATTTATATTAAATACTATCTCAATTTTTTAGTAGACTATTTTTTTTCTTAAAAAAATATTTTTTCAACAAGACTGATTTCATTAAATTTTTTTGATGAAGATTATAATTAATATTCACTAATTGTTTTAGTTTTTAAATTATTATTGAAATTTTTTGAATTAAAATTTTAATATTATCTTAAGGATAATATTTTTGACTCTTTCTAAAATGTTTAATTTTCAAGTGAAATGTAATAAATATTTATTTTTATTGAATACTATATTGTTATTTAATGAATTTATAATGGATCATTTTTTTGAAAAATAGTTTCAATGTATCAATAGTTATCTTATATTATTAATAATACAATTATGTTCATTTGACGGAATTTTGTGGATGAATTTTTTATAATAAAACTTTACACATGAAATTATTTTTTATTGAAAATAAATTTTCATTACATTTTTATTATTTATGTTTAATTAAATTCATACACTTTTCAAAATAATATCTCCAAAACTGGATTCCATATTTTCTATCCAAATTTATAAATTTGGTAAATAAATAACTTTTATGCTTTCTCAATATGAATATGAATATGAATATTATTAATTTTTTAACCCTAAATGGGTAAAATAGGTTGATTAAATGTGATATAGCATAAAATTGAAGCAAAAGAATTTATTATTTCAGTGTACGAGTCTATTTCATCTATAATCAACCATAATTTGGAAACATGTATTTTTTTCACAAGTGACCTAGGCATTTTACTAAATTATATTTCATATTTTGAGGTGAATATTTATAGCATTACAGATACACAACCCTATGGTTGGTAAAGTTAAAGTGGTTTTTGTAAAAATGGACCTCTAAACAGTTGGATTATATGTGTGTTATATCATCTACATCCAAGTTTTCCAAAACATTCTCCATTTCTTATATATCATACAAAACACATTTCTTCATAATGTGGGGTAATGTAAACATATGAAAGGGTGAGATCATATTCTTAGTAAGGTTAAATAATGGAGATATATACATTACACGAGAATAAGGGTATGAGAATTGGAGAAAAACATTTTAAAACAATACCTTTAATATTATAAATCATAAATGTGAATTCTTGAATAAATCATGTCATTTCATAATATAATATTCTTAATGGAATCAAAGAACATGATTTGTGATAACATTTCACTGACATAAGACATTGATTTTTGGAAAACACATAAGAATAGAATATAAGTTCCCCAGTAGTCCAGGATCATTTACAAAACTATATTAGGGGAATGGGAAAAACCCCAAACAATCTTACTAATAATGAGTCACTCCCAATACTATCATAGTGGATAAATTATCTTATTGAACTAGATTGACTCCCTATTCCTGAACTTTTTATTAAAAGAGTTATCAATATATATCTAATGAATTGGATGGATATATTGGTCACACAGATCACATAATGAAATTCAATCATACGTGGGGGATAAGATCATTAAATTTTTCTATATTATAACCCATGAAAATAAAATGGTTTTATAATAATTTTAACATAACATAACCAAGGAAAAACACAAAAATATTATAATAAATTTTTCATAGTACAACCCATATGAAAGGAATTGAGTGTAATAATAAATTTATCATGGTATAAAAAATGGAAGTGTTATTGGTTTCATAAACATATTGTCACCATAAACATAATCCATTTTGAGAAGGAATATGAATTAATCCTTATATAATATCCCAAGAAATACATAAGTAAAAACAGTGGATGTAATATTAGGTGGATAATGATTTTGAATGATCACTTGGAGCTTCTATTAAGGAAAATAGACTTTCCAATTTGAAAAAAACTCTTTAAAAGAAAAAATTTATTACATATTTTCAAAATTCATATCCGTGAAAATAATCTATAAAATGTATAAATGAATGTAATAAAATCATTTAAAAAATTTATTAAGGAAAATATTTTATTTCACTATGAAAATATATTTTTAAAACATAAAACAATTTTAAGATAAATTTCATTTAAAATATCCATGGAAAATTATAAGGTAAGCTTTAATGAAAATAATGATAATGACTACATGAAATTCTTTTCATGTCGTACATGTTAAAACTATGATTCCTTTCACAAATTTGATAATAGAAGAATAGGCCCAGTTCAAAAAATGACATAAATATTCCATTTTAAAAAACACTGATAATAGTCAAACAAGGGTAAGGATTTCTTTAATAAATTCTTTGGTGAATTTTATAACACTTTTGAATACATTTTTAGAAAACATGGATATGTATGAAAAATTGTTTTTGATAGAAAAAAAATAAGATCGATGTTTTAAAAATGTCTTTTAGAATCATGAATACCTAGAGAGAAGAAAATGATGGAAAAAATATTGATTCTCAAGATATAACAAGAGCAGTAAAAAATTAATTTGTTTTTTGATAGATAGATCATAATATTTCATTATCATAAACCTAAACCAAAAAAATCCTCTCAAATGATGAGATTGTATCGTGAATCTTTACAACATTATTATCAATTAATTTAATAACCATAAAAGAATGAAATTAATTGAAACATATAATATTATTGTAATAAATATAATCATGACAATATTTATAAAAGGGTCTATATATAAAAATATTTTTTTTGTTGACTATATAATGTATGTCCCAACGAAGACAGATTGGGAAAAAAATAACTTACCACTTTTAAAACATTGGACTATTAAACCCATGAATGATATAAAAACAAATTGGTATATAAATCCTTATATTATTCAATAGAATAATCATAAATAAATTCATGGTAAGTATATACATGACATAAAATATATAGTTTTTGAATATGGCATTTGTCTCACATATGTTAAAAAGTTAAAAGGAAATATCGTAGCATACATCTCGATATCCATCATAAAATTTTGAAAATCCTATATAATAAGTATATGGTTATTATAAATATATTATATAATAATAAATATATTTATCATACCAAATATTATTAACTATTGACATTTTTAAACACTTTTATCAACAATCCCTTGTTAAAATAATGTTTTGGGAAATAACTACATTGTTTTTAATTTTTGTTTTGATTTGGTCATGACAGGATAATTGTTAAATAATCTCCATAATTTTAAAAATTAAATAAATATCACATATATTTAGTATATATTTTCTGAGAGTAATCTAAAATAGTTTTAGATAAAAAGTGAAATACATCGTTTATGGAGACGGTGGGCCAAACATATGTTTGAATGATGTTTATATTTTACACATGGATGAATCTAAAGAAAAAAAATATATATTACCACTATATAATCATTTTAATTCATTTTAAATCATGTTTATTCATTAAATTTACCTTTATTACTTTCCATAGAAGGGATTAGTAAAGAATGAGTCACATCTCTATATGAGGTGGTAGTCTGTCGTACACACGAATGAAATTATTATATCCCCATAGAATGAAAAGTAAGTAGCTATGTTATTTCATAAGTAATGACGTTAAATTTTTTTAAAATTATAATATATATTTAATTAATATATTATTTCTACAATCCACATAAAATAGAAAAAAAAATTGAATCAGTTCTCTAGGTGGTTGCCCACCGTACACAAGAGTGACATTATTGTTTTCCAATGGGTAAGGAGGTAAGATGGTATACAAGGAATTATAATAATAGATGTTTTATAATATCATAATTATTAAATATTAAAACTAAATAAATAATTATACCCTACTATTAGATGTGTTGATTTAAAATGAATAACATCAACTTGTTAGGAAGTAGTCTACTGTAAAGATGATTAACGGTTTTGCTTCCCATTTGATGCAAGTGAATATAAATATAGACTATTAAATTTACATAATAACATATAAATATCTGTTAGATGTTGGTCTTATTATATTATAATATTTTATTATGTTTTATATGTGTTTTAAGAAGAAATAAAAAAAAGGTGTTTAATAAGTTTACATCTTCTTCAGAGATCCTCTTTAGGGTAATACTAAAAAATTCCTTGGAGATGTTCATAATCAAACTAAGGAATATAGGATGTTGTTATGGATTTAATTAATAGATCTTAGTTTTTATTTTTTGATCCAATTAGGTTTTTATGTGTCGAGAGTATTTGACACTAGATGGACCTATATACGATTGGGAGAGGACACACATGGAATTTTTTAGATGAAAAAAGTGTATCTACATTTTTTACATTACAAAAGACTCCGAATTGGGAAGTTGTAAATCCTAATATGTGAATATATTAAAATGTGTCTATAAATTTACTTTTTACAAGTTTCTAGGTTATTTTAACCCATATCATTTTTTAAGGCCATCAAAAGACATTTAAACTGTGACCAGAACATTTAATTTTTACTATTTTAACTAATAATTTTAGAGAAAAATTATTTTGACTAAAATATATATTATTAATTATGATCATTAAAATTATGGAGTAAATTTTCCCAAATTTGTTTCAAAAATTTTCGGAAATATATTTTAAAAATAAAGCCACAAATGTGATTAGAAGGAATTTTTTGATAAAGATAATGATCAAAGGTTTAAAAAGTTATTATGTCAAAATTAAATATGAAATTCAATCCAAAGATATAAATTTTATTAATAGATATATATTTAATCTAATTATACATACAAATACATATTTTTATTAAATTTATATTTTAAATTATTTATATGAAAATGGAATGTTTTAATAAAAACTAGTGTTTTTTTAATATTAATTGAAAAAAATTTACTCGAGAAAATTTCAAAAAATCAATACAGGATAGTTTTGGCACATAGTTTAAAAAATGAGTTTGATTTTTTAAAACATTTTTTCTAAAAGTATAAAAATATTAATTTTAAAATAAGTGCGCAAAAATGTGATAATCTATTTTTTAATAAAAAAATATTATTTTTTAGTGTAGAATTGGATTTATTCTTTTCTCATTTTCAGAAAACAAATAAGTTGAATGTTAAAATTTGTATTGAATATGTAATATATAATTATAATTTTTATCATTCAGAAAAATATATTTATTTTATTTATTGATATAAATGAAATTTGTTGACTTATAAAAATATATCATTTTTTTGAAAAATATATCCTTTAATTTTAAAAGGTTTTTTATTCCCATTTCTAATTAATTAGTCACCAAACAATTAATTTTATATACATGTGTAAACTATATGTTTTAATAATTTAATTGATATTTTTCATACCTAGCATTAAAATGGATTTGGGATGACTATAAAATTAAACAATAATATTTTATTACTATGTCACATTTCGCTAAAAATCGACGCTGTGTGTAAGACAAGATATCAATGACATATAATTTATTTAAAAAAAATACTTCATAAAAACTCAGGGTGCTACATTATACACCCATTAAAATGAATTTGACCCTGGAAATTAATCAGTATTTTAAAAGAACATGAGGATATTTATGAATCATAATATCATTTCGTTCTCACATAGCTTCATCAATATTTTTGTTTCACAAAAAAACACTGACCATGTGAGTGGGATTATATCATATACTTTATATGTATGATATATAACCTCAAATAATTTCTTCTTTGTCTGTTCATTAATCAATTTTCACTCCATATCTTATTCTAGGAAATGAGTTTGAAATTGTTATGCCAAAATCACAAATGGATCAACACATCCATAACATAATGATAAGTTATTAATTATACCAATAGTTATCATTAAAATAAAATGGCTCGCACAAGTTCTCCAAAATTAATATATCTTCATATAGTTATGTAATATATTAATATATACATCCTCATACAATTTTCAATGTAAATAATTAGATGAATAGTTAATCATATACCATTACCAAAATACCAAATTTGTAAGGAAGGATAGTATAATACCAAAAATCAATGTAACATTAATCCCCCAAATACCATTATGTTCCTCTTAATGGTCACATACCAATTATGTGAATACCTTGTTCAAATATTCTATAAATCATGATAATTACTAGAATTACCATAAAATGTTAATGATAGCATACATTCTTCCATATTCCTTAAATAAAACCAAATATTATTGAATATGTTTCATTACACAAAAAAGTTTTAAACTCCTTCTATTATAATAACTAACACTTTTTAACAAAATATTATTCAGTTCTGGGGACATCAATGTTATTAATTATAATTTATTCATATCAATCATATCTTTAACCTCAATAAATATTAGTTTCTTGATAATAAGAATATATTATGTCTTCCATTTATCATTTTTTACATAAAATAACACATTTCCATTAAATAAAATTTATAGTTTATAAATACCATTCAAACAAATCTTCAAAATCCATAACAAAAAAGTAATACATAACAATACTTATATATTTCATGATTCATATAACATAATTCATGAATTCCCATACCCAATTACTTTAGTCACTCAACTTTGTTATTTAACCATTAGATAGGCTTCATCATATTGTTACTTAATACCTCATTCCTATAATATTAAATATTAGTCATGTTTTATCATTCATCAACATCAATTCTCCCATAATTCTCATGTTTTACAAAAAAATAAAGTTAAGAAATATCATACTATTAATAGGAAATATTTTTCCTCTTTATCATCAAAAATAAAACCATTAATTATACCACCTTTTTTACTCTCTTCACAGGAATTCCTTTAAGGACATTGATTTTTATAATTCGGAATCATTACATAGTAATAACTTTTTACCATTGATGATGCCTTTGGAAAACCCTTATTCACAAAAATTGCATTTTCACACATTCTTAAATTTTGATCCGAAATATCTTAATCTCTTCCCATATTTTTTAAACATAAATAATATTTTCATTCCACTGTGTAATTCCCTAGAGTGTTACTTCCCAGATGATTGACGAATAGGAAACCAAACATACTTTCTTTTGTGGTCACCGTCACAAAATCTATCCAAAAAATATATAAATCACTTATTTTGTGAGTGATATATTTGGTTAAAGTGTATATTTTTAATCATATATTTAACACCCTATGCTTCCACGATATGCTTCTCCTTCAACAATACAATATCATTCACTGTACGCAACTTCGAGTTCTAGCACAACACGACATATCATACTAGCTGTTTAAAAAGTAGTTATCAATATTAATACCCACTTCTTGAAATTTTATAAATTTTATTTTTCATAATGGTCTTCTTTTTTGGATTTTTAATATCAAAATTATCTTAGGGTGAAATTTTGGAACTTTTTCGATAACATTCATATTTTGATGAATAATGAAAAATACAAATTTTTAATAAAAAAAACTTTTTTAATTGAAATAATTTATATTATTAAATTATTCATTTGAGTGGTTTTAAAGTATAATTATATTATATTATTATCATTTAATGTAATTTCTGCCATTGTATGTAATTTCATATTTAAATTATATATAAACACATGTCAATCTTTTGATAGTTTTAACTTCTTAAAAACCCATTCTTTGAATTTGACAACAGGAATTAATTTTAAATTAATTTCTGAAACTTATGGTTTTTGAATTTGGAAAAATTGATTCCATATTTGGAATTAATATCCCCACATTGTGTAAATGTGTAACTTTTATTTGTAGACATTATGAATATTAACTTCAGTAAATATTTTATTTACCATGGTTAACGGGTAAATCTCGTAAATAAGGGTAAATAAATAAAATTATAAAAATATTAAATTACCCTAACATGTATCCTAACCCTATTGGATGATAAATGTCTGACCATGGGAATCCTTGTATCGATTTTGGGACCCCATGGAGCCACTTGTAAGTGAAAATAATACTATAAAAATTAATTAACAGTTAAGGAAAATGTAAGATAAACATATATCTTTTAGTAAAATGATTTTTACATGAGATTATATAATTCTTATATTTGACTATAAATATTAATTATAAATATAAAAAATCTTTCCTACATCATGAAATTTTATTTATAATTTTTAGACAAAAAATCAATATATTTATTTTTGACACAACAATGATATTGTATTTTCCTTATTATTGAATGAATTAAATAAATAATATTATAAATATAAAAATAAATATAATTTGAAAGTTTTTCTTCCATACAAGAACTTTCTAGGTTAATATTAATGATTTTGGTTGATTAAATGTATTTTTTCCAAGTACTATATTTTTTATGACTTTCAGAAAAACCAAATACTAAATATTATCAAAATTGACAAAAATGAGTTTTTAAAACAAATACTATTTTATTAAATGATATAATATTCCTAAAAGTATAATATTCAAAAAAGGACATATAGAAGGTTATATATGTCATTAATTAAATACTTTAGGTTCTTTTTTAATTTTATAGTTAGTTTATTAACCATATAATACTAAAATACAAGAGGATATTCTAAATGTTAAACTATTTAAATAAGAGTTAAATATAAAAGATAAGTTTAGTCTGGTGACTTAAACATGTCTAAAACCTATTTTTTGAGAATATATAGACCCATAAACACCTTATCCTAGAAATAAATCCTTTTGGATCTATTATAAACTAAAAATAATTTTATAATAAATTAATATTTCAAGCTTCTCCTAAAGTTTCCCTCACCACTCTTATAAAAGGGTACATCCCCATCTCTAAAATTCACACCTCAAAATCTATTTAGCTCAAAAAAACCCTGCTCAAATATCCTAAAAACTACCCTCAATTCAACTAGAGGAATTACTTTGATCAGAAAGCCACCCTAAGGAGCCCCTTTGTTCAAATCAAAAGGAAGAACCTGAAGAAGAGGTAATTATTTAATCACTTCTTTCAAAGTTCTTTTCTTCTTCCACTTCCTTTTTATTGTTGTTTCCATACCAAAATAATAACTCCAGTACCTTATATATAATTTTATGTTATTATAAATATTTTACAACCATATTCATTACCTTATCCATCCTAGGAATGACAAAGTCACCATACGTTCGTATGTACAGCTTGCCATCTCCACGTCATGGTGTAGTTTTTTATTTAGAAATTCATTATTTGGATGGGAATAATAATTAGTATAATGGATTTAAATAATAAATATAATATGCTAATTATTATGAATATATAATATACCATCAATATTCATATGATTTCACCATCAATAGAATGATATTGTCGCTCATGCGTACGTATGGCTTACCATCTCCACGATGCGATGAGACTTCATTCCCCCTCATAATAATTCAAGAATAATTTTCATTTGATGATTAAAAATAATTTTTATAAACTTAATATCATTATTTATATGAATCAAATATATCCTATCCATAACAAACATCACTTACATAACAAAACATATAAAGGAAAATGAATCGGTTAACAACCGAAACAATGAAACTACTGAAATATTACAAACAATACAATATTAGAGGATCATATATGATATCATATTTATGTATGTGATTATTTTATAATTTAATAAAATTTATTTAACCATTATACATGAGTATAATGTAACCTCTTCTATCGAAAATTACAAGTTAAGGGGTTTTTGTCTCACTTTTATTCCCATGAGATTCATACTATATTTTCCACTATTTAATTTTTAGTGGTGTATGTAATGCCCATGATTGTATTCTTTGTGTAGTATACTTTAATTTATGGGTATTTAAATGTTAATTTTATGATCCTTATTTCATGGGGTGTATGTTTCATATGTTACCAAATCGGTACGGTAATTTCAAATTTCAATTTCTAATCATTAGGTTTTACACATACTTCATTGATTATTTTACTCCAATATTATGTGTGGGATCACTATTTATTTATTGTTGTAGTAATTTCTACTCCCCTTTTGTGGATATAAATTCGATACAAATAATAACAAAATTGATAAATTCTCAAGTCCTTGATATTAACTTGATAAGGGAAATCTTAACTCAACTTCCACTCATTGACTTAAACATCCAAGTCATTGGTTTTGTTTTTACAAGAATATGTGTGAATGTATTCTTCTTGATTCACACTAAATATCCAATAATATTGAGTGTATTTATATTTGTCACACATAATTATGTCATTGAATTATGCATAATCTAAGGATACCATCTTTATAATTGATTTCATCTCAATTTACATTCCATTATGACTTCTTTGTTGTTATAAACCAATTAACTTTTATATGGTGTATATATTGTAATTTGACATATTATATCATGAATCCCTTTATTCTCACGATATTATAATGTTTTTATTAATTTTATTCCTCAATTATTTGTATTAAAGTGTATCTCATTTGGTTAGGAACTTTTTAACTAAAATATCGTTTTAAAGATTTATTTAATTAAATATTTCTCATTAACATCCATGTTTTAAAAATGATTTTAAGGATTTATCTCTCTGGACATGAATGTTTTGAAATTAAAATTCCTTTAAAAAGTTTATAGTGGTATGTGACACTTTTATTCAAAAATCACTTTCATATGACTTCCTTGATAAATAGTTCGACTTTTAAATGTTTTCAAAAAAGGGGATATTTTCTTAAATATTTTTACTAATTATTTTCATCTATGTCAATACCCATTATTTTATTTTATTCTTTATTGAGGTTTAATTATTATAATACAATATTCGATATTGTATTGAATGAGTTATGTTTGATGGTGGATGTACTATTTCTATACCATTCATGGTTTGTGGTTAAAGTATTAACATTTCGTATGCTAGTTTCAATACAATTTTTTAGATAGTATTTCACCCTTTGCATATGAGGAAGTCGTTAGACATAGTAAGTGATGGGAGGGGACCACTATATCCCCTAGATGCATCGGTAGGTCTCATGAGACAAACTAGTTCCTTGGAAGAAGGCCTTGAATTTTTTTTATTTAGGGTCTTAGCACAAGGCCTTAACTTTGTGATTAAGATGTTAGAAATTATGCATTAAATAATTATGAAATTAAAAATTTATATTACTTATGCTTATTCAACTAGTATAATATCCATTTGAATATGTAAATAAAATTATTTTTTTATATTTTCCATATTATTCTGAAGTTTATGTTTAAAAGGATTATGTTTCAGTCTTATTCATTACCTTAAATATTTATACTTATTTATAATAGTTTCCACTATATTGTTATCCTTAATAAGAATCTGATCTCACCCCTTTCTTATGTTCTATTTTTCCCGATATGCAAATAAGTAAATTATGATTGACCTGCAAGAAATAAGCTAAGGGACATGATTGTGTTCAAAGGGGACACAATGTTTTTTTATTTAATAACGTAATGTAAAAATTATGAATGTATCTAATACTTCCAAGGTTACTAAACTGATTGGTCTTTCAGGAAATGATCTTTTATGATCATTCCAATGTTATTTAATAATGCACCAACTTTGGGTAACTGGGGTTGGGGCATTACAGTTGGTATCATAGGAAGGTTAGTACGAACCTTTAAACTGGATTTAGAAAAACTCTTATTAGAGAACATTACCCTAAGATAGACTTCGAGGATTATTATGGAAGCACATCCTAGAATTTTGATAATATAGATATTTTGTGAGTTTTACAAGAAATACATCCCTATCTGGATACTAAAAGTCGATGTGGTTCTAGAACAGATGTAAATAGGAGTGAGAACTATGACAAGGAGTTTCAGGCTTGACCTTGGGTATCATGGTACATGACAACATGCCTTAATACGCACCTAGTTTGATACTCCCGGGGGATATTCTTATGATAAGTCATGTTTTTCTTACAAACCAATTTGAAGGATTTTTATATAAGATGATAATAAATAACCTTGGTTAATATTAAGGTGTTTTAGATTGAAAATAAGGTTTCATGATATTCTCTAAATGATTTTATTGCTATTTCTACTCACACTATGCTTTCTGGTTTTAGTTAATGGCTTGATTCCAAGGAATTCATTGTCACATTGAACATGATGTACAATATGGTAATGGTGGTGGAAATGAGAAACAAAATGGAATGTTGAGAGGCGTAAAATATATCATGTTCATGCTGAATCAATTTTCCAAAAATATGATCAACAACATATACATTAACCAACTCCCGAACCCAACAAAGAAGAGAAAGGCAGAGAATGATAAGATATCTATAAGTGGAGACCATAGATAAAGGAAAGATCATTTCCTATAATGTATGAAATGTTGAAGGAGACACCTAGCAAAGTGTATCAATGGAACAAAGAAATGCTTTATGTGTGGGAAGGAAGGACATAAAGTAAATAATTGGTGTGAGAAATAATGAGTAATATGGAAAAAAATAAAAATGATTCTAAGAATCCATTTACAGACATTTTCTATAAATGTAGTGGACCTGGGAATTACCCATGTCAATAACCTATTCTACAGGATAACCTTTAATTCACGAAATAACCTATGTGGACATAAATGGATGGATAAATGTTTAAAAGTATTAATGCTCTTTGTTGATGGGATTAGTTTGGATGAATTTTCTCCTGTATGTGTATCCCTGTAGTTTGTTATGTGAAAATTCTGTTTGAGGTAGAATTATCTTTTATTTTGGGGATATAGTTATAAAGAACCATTTGATATTATATGATCCTTGAATTTCAGTCAATTATAGGTTATTACTTTTTTGGATGAAAATGCGAGGTATGAGATAACATTTGGGGTTAAAATATGTTACAGTTAATTTTGAGGAATTTATCTCATTTTTTATAATGTTATAAAAATATATAGTTTTTAAAAAATGAAAACACATAGACTATGTGACAACCCATTATGTTAGACAAAGATGTGGGAATCAAACCCATAACCAAAGTGTGACTGGGATTTATCACTTACCACTAGACTACGTGAAGTCCCTGATTAGTGAAACTAATTCTTTTTAGTTAAATTATTTTATGGATCAAGAATTTGTTGATTTTTGGAAATTATGATTTATCACATGGATATCCTTAGTATAGGAAAATGATTTTGTGATTAAGTGATAAATTTTATTTGGGAAGACGTTCTATCTTTTGGGAAAACTACATGCCTAAGAAAAATATAATACTATGGGATTTTATTTGAGGAGTAATGTTGGATTTTTATTTTGGAAGAATCTATGTTTTATTGTGGACTTATAGAGATTTTGGTTATTTATGGAAATGATTAATGTATCATAGAGAATATGTTATTAGGTTAATTTCTTTTAATTATCTGACTTTATGAGTAGTAAATGTTTTTTGGAGATAAATGTTATGATTTATCATGGAAGACTATGTGATCAAATCATTCTGAAGTTTGGGTTTCAAACTTAGTTTGGATTATTTTGAAGAATTTTAAGGATTATTTTTTATTGACTGGTCTTTGTTGAACTTTGGGTATTGTTTGTTTAAATTGGAGATTTAAAGTAGTATTTATTTCTATAAAGGATTATCATTTTGGGGATCATCTGATATTGTACTAATAATTTTTGTTTTTGTTAATGTATAAAGATAAAGGAAATATATAGTTCATATTTTGTGGGTAATTTATACTCTAGAAGATGATTGTAGCACTTCAAGTGTGACCAAGTCATCTGGAATACTCTTCGTTTGGAGAAAAGATGAGTTTGTGGTAGAAATTTATTAAAGGATGAAACTGTACATGAAAAGTAAGTATATCTCCTTATCTTCTTAGACAATATCATAAATAAATTCCTCAAAATTATTAAAAGTAACTTAAAACAAAAAAGTTGTCCTTTTAATATTCATACTGGGTAATCAAAGACTGTTTAACCCATCACAAGTTTATGGTTTTCTAGAATTAATCTTTCTCCTGACTATGTTTTCTATCACTATCCATCAGAACTTGATGGTTTTTTTCTCTTCCATATCCATGTTTTCCTACATGTAACCACAGTATGGGTTATCTCGGGTGACCATTATACTTCAATTTCTTTTTTTAAAGTGATAGTTTTATTGTCTCTTTTTCTGATGTGAGATTTAAAAAAAAGTTGTTTTGAAATGTCAAACCCCTAGTTCTTGTTTCCGAGTTTAAATTTCGAGGATGAAATTATTAAAAATATAGGATAACATATCACCCAAATCTTTAACAATATGCATCTCCTTGAATAATACAATAGCTTGCGTTGTACGCAACTTCGAGTTCTAGCACACCACGTCGAATCAAACTAGCCGTTCAAAAATCAATTATGAATAGTAATACCCACATTTTGAAATTTTATAAATTTTATTTTTCATAATGGAATTCATTTTTATATTTGTAATATCAAAATTATTTTAGGTTAAAGTTTTGTCACTTTTCTGATAACATTCATATTTTGATGAATAGTGACAAATACAAAATATTAATTAAAAACAACCTTTTTAATCGAAATAATTTATAGTGTTAAATTATACATTTAAGGGGTTTAAAAGTATCATTAGATTATATTTTTATAATTTAATGTAATTTAAGTCATTGGATGCAATTTCACATTTAAATTGTACATAAACTCATGTCAATCTTTTGATACTTTTTTCTTAAAAAATCACCTTTTAGTTTTGACAACGGGAATTGATTTTAAATTATCTTCTGCAAATTCTATGTTTGGAATTTGAAAAAATGGATTATATATTTGGAATCAGGAGATCCAAATTATGTAAATATGTGAGTCTTATTTTTAGACATTATGAATAGTAACTTCAGTAAATATTTTATTTACCATGGTTAAAGGATAAATCTGGTATATAAGGGTAAACAAATAATATTAAAATAATATTAAGTAACTCTAACATGTGTCCTAACCCTATTAGATGATACATGTCCGACCATGAGAATCTTTGGCTTGATTTTGGGACCCCATAGAGCCACTTTTAAGTGAAAATGGCACTTTATAAAAATTAATTTAGAGTTAAGGAAAATGTAATATAAACATATATATTTTATTAAAAAACATTTTATATGAGGTCATATAATTTTTCTAAACTAATATAAAAATTAATTAGAAAGCTAAAAATATTTCATACATCATGATATTTTATTTATAATTTTTAGACATAAAATAAATATATTTATTTATAACACAACAATGATGCAATATTTTATTTATTAATGAAAGAATCAAATAAATGATATTATAAATATCAAAATAAATATTATTTGGAAGTTTTAATGACATAAATTAATTTTATAGGTTAATATTAAATGTTAGGGTTTATTTTTTTTTGAAGTAATAAAGTTGTTATGACTTTCACAAAAACAAAATACTAAATAGTGTCAAAATTGACATAAATGAGTTTTAAAAAAAATAATATTTTATGAAATTATATAATATTCCTAAAAATATATGATTCATAAAAATGACTTAGATAATTTTAGATATATCATTAATGAACTACTTGAGGTTCTATTGTCATTTTATAGTTAGTTTATTAACCATGTAATATAAACATACAAGAGGATGTGGTAAATGTTAAACTATTTAACTAAGAGTTAAATCTAAAATATAAGGTTAATATTGTGACCTAAAATTTCCTAAAACCAATTGTTTGAGAAGATTTAGACCCATACCCACCATATCCTCTAAATAAATCCATTTTGAGCTATTGGAAACCTAAAATGATTTTATAACAACTTAATATTTCAAACTTTTTCTAAAGTGCCCCTCACCTCTTTTATAAAAGAGTACTTCCCCTTTTCTCAAATTCACACCTCCAAAGCTATTTGGCTTAGCCAAAACCAGGTCAAATCTCCTCATAACTAACCTCACTAAAACATAGTGTCCTTACATTGATCAGAAATCCATCCTATGGATCCATTTTGTTCAAATCAAAAGGGAGATCTCGAAGAAGAGGTAATTATTTCATCACCTCTTTCAATGTTCTTTTCTTCTTCCACTTCCCCTTTCATTATTGTTTCTGTAGAAAAATAATAACTACAGTAACTTATACATAATTTTATGTTATTATAAATATGGTACAATAATATTCATTATCATATCCATCCTATGGATGACAAAGTCACCATACATGCGTACATATGGCTTACCATCTCCACGTCGTGGTGTAGTTTTTTATTCAACACTTCATTAATTATATGTGTATAATAATGAGTATAATTGATGTAAATAATAAATATAATATGTTTATTATTATGTATATATAATATATCATCAAAATACATATGATTTCACCATGAGTAGAATGATATTGTTGCTCGAGCGTATGTATGGCTTACCGTCTCCAAGGCACGGTGAAATTTCAGTCCTCGTCATAATCATTCAAGAATAATATTCATTTGATTATTAAAAAAATGTTTAAGAAGATAATATCATTCTGTATAATAATAAAATATTTCCTATCCATAACAAAAATGACTTACGTAACAAAACATATAATGTAAAATGAATCAGTTAACACCCAAAACAATGATAGTGCTGAAATATTATTAACAAAGCAATATTGTAAGATAATATATGATATCATATGTATGTATGTGGTTCTTTTATAATTTAATAATAATTATTTAACCATTATACAAGAGATTAATGTACCCTCAACTAAGGAAAAGTACAAGGTTATGGGTTTTCATCTCAGATTTATTCACATGAGATTCATGCTACATTTTCCACTATTTCCTTTTTTGTGGTTTATATACTACACATGATTGTATTATTTGTGTAATATAAATTAATTTATGGGTATTAAAATATTCATTTTATGATTCTTCTTTCATGGCATGTATTTTTTTTAAGTTACCAAATTGGTAAGGGAATTTCAAATTTCAATTTCCACTCATTGGGTTTTACGTATACTTCATTGATTATTTTACTCCAAGATTATGTATGGAATAACTACTAATTTATTTATATAGTAATTTACACTCCCTTTTTTGTGGATATACTTTTGATACACATAATTACTCAATTGATAAATTCTGAAGTCATTGATTTGAACTTGATAAGGTTAATCTTAACTAAATTTCAATTCATTGAGTTAAACATCCAAGTCATTGGTTTTGTTTTTACAATAATACGTGTGAATTTACTCTAATTGATTCACACAAAATATCCAATCATATTGAGTGTATTTGTATTTTTCACACATAATTATTTCATTGCTTTACCCTTAATCTAAGGATATAGTCTTTATAAGGGATTTCATCTCAATTTACATTCCATTGATACTTCTTTGTTTTTATGTGCCAATTCACATTTATATGGTGTATATACTATCATTTGACATATTATATCTTGAATACCATTATTATCATGATATTATAATGTTTTTTTAATTCTATTCCTCAATTATATGTATTCATGTGTCTCTCATTTGGTTAGAAACTCTTTAACGAAAATATAGTTTTTAATATTTATTCTTCTAAATCATTCTTGTAACACCCCGACCCCAGTTACCCAGAGGTGGTACATTATTACGTATCATTTGGCATGATCACAAAATATATTGTCTCGAAAGACCGATTAGTTTAGTATCCTTGGAAACACTAGATACCTTCATAAGTCTTACATTACATGATAAAGTGAAAAACTACATCAATATAGTCTCCATAGTTCACACTCATATCACGTCAGACTATCCCTACAGGTTAGTCATAAAATACTTCTTCACATCCTGGGAAAATAAAACATAGAATGGGGTGAGCTTAGATTCTTAGTAAGGATAACAATATAGAGAAAACATTCATAAATAAGAATAACAATTAAGGAAATGTATAACTAAAACAAAAGCCTTTTAAACTTGAACTTCAACATAATATAGAAAATATAAAATCAAATAATTCCATTTACTTACTAACATTGATATTCTACTAGTCGAATAATCACATGCAATATTAATAACCACTTTCATAATGATGGAATGCATAATTCCATAATTTCATAACCACATAGTCAAGGCCTTGTGAAAAGACTACAAATAAGATTTTGTCAAGGCCTTGTGCCAAGACACTAGTTTGTCTCATGAGACCTAACGATGCATCCAGGAGCTATAGTGGGCTCCACCTGTCACATACTAAGTCCAATGCATTCCTCATATGAATAGGTTTAAACATAACATAAGCATTTGTATTAAAACTAGCATAAGAAATTTCAATACTTTATCCATAAACCATGAATGGTATAAAAATAACACATCCACAGTCAAACATATCACAAAACCTTCAGTACAGTATGAATGTTTTTTATCATCATAAATAAACTTCAAATAAGCTTAAAATCCATCAATGGATGTTGACAAAGATGAAATCAAAACTATTTGAGAGAAATATCTCTTTTTTTTGAAATCATTTAAAAGTCACATAATTATAAAATAAAACCTTTACATTGAAAATATTCTTATAAGATTTTAAGGGAAGATTCAATGATTTTATAATGGCTGAAAATAGCCGCACCCACCGTATAAGTTAAAAAAGACATTCTTACCTTAATTTTGTCGAAAAGGTTAAAAATGACGTTGTTTGGAAAATGACAGAAAAATTACTTTATAAACATATTATAAAAAGTCAAACAAGGGTATAAATGAATTCAACCCATTTTATATTAAATATTAAAAATGTTTTGAAATACATTTTTAAGAAACATGGATGTGGATGATAAAGAGGTCCCAGTAGATACTCACGTAAAAACAACCTCGAATAAAAAGAGATTGTGAAATTAACCCTTAACTTGTACTTTTCCTTGGTTGAGGTTAGGTTAAACTCCTATATAATGTTGAAATATTTGTTATTAAATTATAAAAGATTCATATATATTAATATGATTTCATATATTATCTTTTAACATTTCTTTGTTAATAATATCTTAGTATTATCGTCGTTTTGGCTGTTAACTGATTCATTTTCCTTTATATTAATTATTATGAAAGTTGTGTTTTTTATGGATAGGTTGTATCTTATCATATCCAGAATGATATAAAGTTCTTAAAAATTATTTTTAATCATCAAATGAAAATTATTCTTGAATGGATACGATGGGGAATGAATCTCATCGCGTTCGTGGAGACAGTAATCCATACGTACACACAAGAGACAATATTATTATATTGATATTAAAATAATATATAATTGGATGGTATATCCTATATATAGAATCATTATCATGTTATATTTATTATTTATATCAATTACACATTATTATCATACCCATCCAAATAATAATGTATCGAATAACAATTACACCACGATGTGGAGACGATAATCCGTACGTACGCATGTATGGGAAATGTCATTCAATGGATGGATAGAATATTGAATATGGTTGTACCATATTTATAATAACATCAAAGTATATATAAGATACTGGATTTATTATTTTAGAATGGAAATAAAAAACAAAGAAGAAGTGGAAGAAGAAAAGAACTTGAAAGAGGGTGGTGAAATCATTACCTCTTCTTCGGGTTATTCATTTTGATTTGATCAAAAGGCCTCCTTAGGTTGGATTTATGACTAAAGTAAGGCCTATGGGATAAAGGGAGGATAGTTGAGAGGGTATTTGGGATGAGGTTAGACAAGCCAAATGGCTATGAAGGTGTGAAATTGAGAGAAGGAAAAGTTCCCTTTTATAAGAGGGGTGAGGGGAACCTTAGGAAAAGCTATAAATATTATTTTATAATAAAATTATTTTCAGTTTATAATGGATCAAAACTAATTTATTTCGAGGATAGGGTGAGTATGTTTCAAAAAACACTCAACAAATAGGTTTTAGACAGGTTTGGGTCACTATATTAACCTTATCTTTTAGATATAACTCTTAGTTAATTAGTTTGACATTTACCATGTTTCTTTGTATTTTTATATTATATAGTTAATAAACATACTGTATACTTCCAATTGAACCAAAAGTGGTTCATTAATGATAAATATATCATTATATAAGTCTTTTATCCGAATATTATATTTTTAGGAATATAATATCAATTAATAATATAATATTTGTTTTAAAAACTCTTTTATGTCAATTTTGACACTATTTGGAAATTGATTTTTGTGAAAATCATAACAGCATGATTACTTCGAAAAAAGTTAATTAAATCAATTATAATATGTAATATTAACCTATAAAATTATTGGAATTCATAAAAAGTCTCAAATTACATTTGTTTGGGTGTATATAATAATAATTATTTTAATATTTCATTATTAAGGTAATTACTGCATCATCATTGTGTCATAAATAAATTAAATTATTTAATATCTAAAAATTATAAATAAAATACCATTATGTATAAAATCTTTTTATGTTTATAATTAATATTTACATTCGAATTTATATTATGTGTAACCCAATATTAAAAATGGTTTAGTTATTAAACTTTGAATTCAACACTTTTAACTCTTCTTTGAATTAAATAATATTAAATGTATAATCTAATCCAAGTGGACCAAAAAGGTTCATATTTTATTCCTAAGGTTTTTTTTGGTCTAATTATACTTATCCAATATAATCAGTACATGTGTTAGGGTAAAAAGAATATCATTTTTACCTTTAATTACCCTATTTACTTTTAACCGTGGTAAATAAAAGTAAAACGTTACTAATCACCAGAAATTATTTTTATCTCATTTAACCACATTTAAATTATAGATATCAACCATGTCTCTCAGATTTTTGAAATTCAATTCACAGAAGTGGTAAAATTAAGTTTTATGTGAATTTGCAAAATCTCTTACGAGGTGGGTAAAAGACCGTGAAAAGTTCAATAATTTTTTTACATATCTAAAATTAATATAAATTGGCTCAAATGAATTACATTGAACTTATATTGGTATTATGAATCTATTTTTACCTAAAATAATTTTAAATAAAATAAATAATTATTTAAATAAAAAGTCGGTTTTAACTAATAACTCAATGTTTTTCACTATTCATCAAAAATTGAAAGTTTTCAAAAAAATACCAAAAATTTACCCTAGGCTAATTTTGATATTATGAATCCAAAAATGAAGTCCATTTTGAAAAATAAAATTTATAAAATTTCAAAAAGTGGGCATTACTATTCATAACGGCTAGTTTGATTGGTTGTGGTGTGTTAGAACTCGATGTTGCATACAACACACGCTAGTGTATTATTCAAAGGGAAGCGTACTATGGAAGTTGGGGTGTTACATTCTCCCCTCCTTCAAATAATTTTTCCCTCGAAATTTCTAGAGTATTACAATGTAAAAAGACTCGGGTGGTTCTTCATCATAAGTTCTTTGGGTTCCCATGTTGCCTCTTCCATCTTATGGTTTCTCTATAGAAATTTTACCATATGAGTCGTCCAGTTTCTCAGCACTTGTTCTCTTGTATCAAGAATCCTGACGGGCTCTTCGCAATAAGACAGATCAGGTTCCAGTTCTAATTCTTCATAGGTGAGTACATGCATTGGGCCAGGCATGTATTTTCTCAACAGTGATACGTGGAACACATCGTGAACTTTGGAGAGACTTGGAGGCATTGCCAAACGGTAAGCTACAACCCCAATTTGTTCTAGAATTTTGAAAGGTTTGATGTAACTAGGACTCAATTTACCTTTCTTACCAAAATGTATAACTCCCTTCTAGGGAGATACCTTTAGGAAAACATGATCACCAACTTGAAATTCCAAATACTTCCTTCGATTATCGGCATAGCTCTTCTACCTACTTTGAGCTGCTTTGATGTGGGTTTAGATTACCTTCACCTTTTCCATTGCTTCCTCCACAAGTTCTGGGCCTACAAGTTTTCTTTCACCAACATCATCCCATAAGGTTGGTGTGCGACATATTTTTCCATATAATGCTTCATATGGTGATATCTGAATACTTGAATGGAAGCTATAATTATAGGAAAATTCTACAAGAAATAAATATTTATCCCAAATACTTTTAAAGTTAAGTGGGTAGGTTCTCACCATGTCTTCCAAGGTTTGAATAGTTTGTTCTGATTTTCCATCTATTTGAGGGTGGTAGGCAGTGCTCAAATGAAGTTCAGTATCCAGGGATTTCTGAAGACTTTTCCTGAATCGTGATGTAAAACGTGGATCACGATCAAAAACAATCGATAGGGGTACCTCATGAAGTCTCACAACTTCATTAATATATAGTCTTGCTAGACGTTCAAGTTATAGATCTTTACTTATAGCAAGAAAATGTGCTGACTTGGTAAGAAGATAAAAAATGACCCATATTTCCTCATTCCTTCTAGGAGTCTTTGGTACTCCCATGACAAAGTCCATCGTAATATTATACCATTTCCACTTAGTTATGGGAAGTGGTTGCGTGAATCCTCCGGGATGTTGCCTTTAATCTTTCACTTGTTAACAAACCATACATCTTGACACAAAATCGGAAATCTCCCTCTTCATGTTGTCCCACCAAAAATTTTCCTTCAAATATTTATACATCTTAGTGCTACCATGGTGTATATATAAATTAGAGCTATGGGAATCATCCAAAAATTCCCTTTTTAGACCAGGTATATCATGAACACAAAGTCTCTTCCCAAATTTCAAAATTCCTTCTTCATATACAATGTCACTCAATCTTCCATCATTCATAGAATTAATCATATTTTTAAACTCTTCATAATTGGTTTGAAAACTCTTTATCCTTTCTAGTAAAGATGGTTTGGAAACCATTTGAATAAGCATTGATGTTTCACCTTCCGTGGTTATTCCTATATCCATATTTACTAGATCCATGAAAATATGATCCCTTTCAACTCTCATCTTAACCAAAACTCCATGATCTTTTCTGCTCAAAGCATCTTCCACCTTATTTTCCTTCCCCGGGTGGTAGTGTATCATGTAATCGTAATCCTTGAGTAGTTCAAGACATCTCCTTTTCCTCATGTTGAGTTCTTTCTGTGAGAAAATATACTTCAAACTCTTGTTATTGATATATATCTCACATTTTCACCATAGAGATAATGTCTCCATATCTTCAATGCAAATATTATAGCTGCTAAATAAAGATCATGAGTGGGATAGTTTTTCTCATGAATTTTTAGCTGTCGTGATGCATAGGCAATAACCCTATCATTCTGCATAAGGACACAACCAAGTCCTTTCTTCGAAGCATCTCTATAAATAACAAACCCATCATTCCCCGATGGTAGAGTCAAGATAGGATCATTGAAAAATCTTCTCTTCAGTTATTCAAAACATTATTCACACTCTTTTGTCTAAACAAATTTAACCCTTATACGTGTGAGATTTGTTAATGGGTTAGCCAACTTGGAAAAATTCTGGACTAAACATCGATAATAACCTGATAAACCAATAAAAATGCATACCTCAGTTATACACGTCGGTGCTGGCCATTCTTGGATTGCTCTTATTTTAGAAGGACCAACATAAATTACATCCTTACAGATAATATTTCCAAGAAATGAAATCTCGTGAAGCCAAAATTTACACTAGATAAACTTATCATATAATTAATTTCCTCAAAGAGTATTTAGGATAATGCGCAAATGATTTTCATGATCATAGTAGATTTTGGAGTATACGAGGATATCATCAATAAATACCACTACAAATTCATCAATATATTCCTTGAAAACTCTATTCATTAGATCAATGAAGTCAGAGGGTGTATTAGTCAATCCAAAAGGCATTACTGTAAACTCGTAATTCCCATACCTGGATCAAAATGTTTTTTTAGAATATCTTCCTTCTTCACACACAACTGATGATATCCAGATCAAAGATCAATCTTTGAGAAGTATTTTTCTCCATGAAGTTGGTCAAATAAATCATCAATACGAGGTAGGGGATACTTGTTATTTATTGTTATAACATTGATGTCCCTGTAGTCAATGCACAACCCCATAGATCCATCTTTCTTTTTGACAAAAATCACAAGGGCTCCCCATGGAGAAACACTCGGGTGAATAAATCCCTTATTACTCAATTCATCTTGTTGTATCTTTACTTCCACTAATTCCATAGTGTCCATTCTATATGTTGTCTTCGATATGGGCCTTGAACCAGGAATTAGTTCAATAGAAAACTCAATTTCTAGTTCTGGAGGATGTCCAGGTAAATCCTCTGGAAAAAAATCAACATATTCTTGCACAATAGGTACACCCTCTATTTAAACATTAATTTCCTCACACATAGTATTTCATTATCTTCCTACCCAATAATTGAATTTAGTTGAGCTATTGAGGGTGGATCTAGATAAGAATTAGGTGGTGATGTTTCTTCTCTAAAGATAAGGTGTTCTTTATCATCGTCATCAAAAATATTAACCTCTTTCTTCTTACAATAAATTTTTTCATCATGGTCCAAAAGCCAATCCATACCAAATATTATATCAAATTCAATCACGGGTATGACGATGAGATCAGTAGATAAAGAACATTTATATTCCTTAATGGGGACTGATTCACAAAACTTTGTTGTAATGATTTTTCCCTTAGGATTTTTGAATGACAAGTCCCATGTTAAATAAAAATTAGAAATATCTAATTTTCTTAGCAAACTGGGAAGATATTAAACAATGAGATGATCCAGAATCAAATAATGCATTGACTAAACTTGAGAAAACCATTTAATTACCTTCCACCATGTCTTTTGGAGCTTCAACCTCAGTAGTAGTGATAACATAAGATTGGACTTGATCCCTTGAACTTTTCTGAGGTAAGTCCCCCTGATTCTTAGGACATTCATTTTCATAATGTCCCATCTCCCTACAATTGGAGCATTGAACATAGGTATCTTCTTTATTCGCATTTCAATCACGAGATTGGTGGCCTTTTTAACCACACTTGTAACAGACTCCCATTCTCTTTAGACAAGTACCAGGGTGTTTCTTCCCACATTTACTACAGGATGGATATTCAAAATTTCCCTTCTTCCCCTTATTTCCATTTCCTATGTGATCATCATATCTCTTATTCTCTTGTTTTTCTTTAATGTAATAAGACTTAGAGAATTCATTTTCTGTCTTAATGGCGCATGAGACGATATCTTCATACGATGAGAAAGATTACGATACTAAATCTCAATGGAGAAATGATTTTAACCCATAAAAGAAATGACCGATCTTACTTTATGGGTTACATATATAATATGTAGCATGACTTTCTATCCTTGTAATTTTAGCCTCATACATTGCGACATTCTCATCCTCATTTTTCCTCAGACTTAGAAATTGAATTTCCATATCTGCTCGATAGTCGTGAGGAAAGTATTTTTCTAAGAAAATATCTTTAAAAACCCTCCATTACATACTTGATAGTTATTCATCTCCCTTTGTATTTCGAATCAATTACCATCATTGATCAGCATCTACAGTATGGTGATAAACTTCCATAACAACTTTTTCTCTTTCACTACTCCCCAAAGCCTGAAATATTTTTTCTAGGGAATTTATCCATTTCTTAGATACTAGTGGATTTGTACCCCCATTGAATGTTGGTGGTTGTTTCCTCATGAAGGGGTATAACATTGATCCTCCACATTTCAGATCAGGGTGATCTATACGGGTAAGGTTATTATTCATAACCTATTTGTATTTTCCCAATATAGTGATAATCTGATCAGCACTAGTTGTATCACCAGATCCACTATACTTATCTTGAGAAGGAGGGAAATCCCTACATGGAGGTCGTGCATTGATATGGTTTAAATTCCTTCCACTAGGCGCCAATTATAAACAATGGCATAAACTAGAACAGTTTATGAATCGAAATACATAATTCCATACTTGTAAAACACTTAACATAAATTGAACAGTATATAGATATAATCGATACTCATAAAAATGTTTTCTTTGAGGATTTACATACTCATAAACCCTTCATAATGGTTTCTAAATAAAATGAGAATTATCCTAAGAATATCCCTTGGGAGTGTCGTAACCAAGAGTACAGCAAAGCCTGTTTTCGTGCCCCAGTTCATGTTCAAGTCTAGCTCAAAGAGGTGTTTTCTAGTTTTACCCCTAGGTACATATGTGCCAGATCCGCCTCTACCTACTCGTATCCAGAAAGGGATGTATTGCTCAGAATACTCACAAAATATCTACAATAACAAAATTCTTGGACGTTCTTCTATACTAGTCCTCAAAGTATATCTTAGGTCTATGTTCTCTAATCCGAGTTTTTCTAAATCTATCTTCCAAGGTTTGTACTAAAATTACTCTGATACCAAATTTAATACCCCGACCCCAGTTACCTAGAGTCCGTGCATTATTACGTATAATTTGGAATGATCACAAAAGATCTAATCTCGGAAGACCGATTAGTTTAGTAGCCCTGGAAACACTAGATACATTCATAAGTCTTACATTACATGATAAAGTGAAAAACTACAACAATATAGTATCCATATTCCACACTCATATCCCTTCAGAATATCTCTGCAGGGTAGTCATAAAATAATTTCTTCACATCCTGGGAAAATAAAACATAGAAAGGGGTGAGCTCAGATGCTTAGTAAGGATAACAATATAGCAGAAACTTTCATAAATAAGCATAAATAATTAAGGCAATGTATAACTAAAACAAAATCCTTTTAAACTTTAACTTCAACATAATATGGAAAAGATAAAATCAAATAATTCCATTTACTTACTCACATAGATATTCTTATATTTGAATAGTCACATGCAATATCAATATCCACTTTCATAATGATGGAATGCATAATGCTAGACTTTCATAACCACATAGTCAAGAACTTGTTCCAAGACTACAAATAAGATTTTGTCAAGGCCTAGTGCCAAGAATACAAATAAGATTTTATCAAGGCCTTGTTCCAAGATAGTAGTCTATCTCATGAGACCTACCGATGTATTGAGGAGCTATAGAGGGATCCACCTGTCACATACTAAGTCCAATGCATTCCTCATATGAACAGTTTTAAACTTAACATAAACATTCATATTAAAACTAGCATACGAAATGTAAATACTTTATCCATAAACCATGAATAGTATAAAAATAAAATATCCACAGTCAAAAATATCACAAAAACTTTAATACAATACGGAAGTTTTGTATCATCATAAATAAACTTCAAATAAGCTTAAAATCCATCAAAGGATGTTGAAATAGATGAAATCAAAACTATTTGAGAGAAATATCTCTTTTTTTGAAATCATTTAAAAGTCACATAATTATAAAAGAAAACCTTTACTTTTAAAATATTCTTATAATCTTGTAAGGGAATCTTCAACAATTTTATAATGGCGGAAAATAGACACACCCTCCGTATAAGTTAAAAAGACATTCTTACCTTAATTTTGTCGAAAAAGTTAAAAAGGACCTTATTTGGAAAACAACAGAAAGATTACTTTATAAACATCTTATAAAAAGTAAAACAAGGGTATAAATGACATTAATTCATTGTATATTAAATAGTAAAAATGTTTTGAAATACATTTTTAAGAAACATGGATGTGGATGATAAAGAGGTCCTAGTAGATACTCACGTAAAAACAACCTCGGATAATAAAGAGATTGTGAAATTAACCCTTACCTTGTACTTTTCCTTGGTTGAGGGTAGTTTAAACTCCGGTATAGTGTTGAAATAATTGTTATTAAATTATAAAAGAATCATATATATTAATATGATATCATATATGATCTTTGAACATTGCTTTGTTAATAATATCTTAGTATTATCGTCGTTTTGGGTGTTAACTGATTAGTTTTCCTTTATATTCTTTGTTTTGTAAATTGTGTTTGTTATGGATAGGTTTTATTATATTCATATCCATAATTATATCAAGTTCTTTAAAATTATTTTTAATCATCAAATGAAAATTAGTCTTGAATGGATGCGATGGGGAATGAATCTCATCGCGTTCGTGGAGACGGTAATCCGTACGTACGAACGAGAGACAATATCATTATTTTGATATTAAAATAATATATAATTGGATGGTATATCCTATATACAGGATCCTTATCATGTTATATTTATTATTTATACCAATTACAAATCATTATCATACCCATCCAAATAATAATGTATCGAATAAAAATTACACCATGATGTGGAGACAATAAGTCGTACGTACACACGTATGGTGACATGTCATTCAAAGGATGGATAGAATACTAAATATGGTCGTACCATATTTATAATAACATCACAGTATATAGAATATACTGGATTTATTATTTTATAATGGAAATAACAAAGAAAGAAGAAGTGTAAGAAGAAAAGAACTTGAAAGAGGGTGGTGAAATCATAACTCTTCTTCGGGTTCTTCCTATTGATTTGATCAAAAGGGCTCCTTAGGTTGGCTTTAAGACTAATGGAAGGACTCTAGGATTAAGGGAGGACATTTGAGAGGGTATTTGGGTAGAGTTTGGCCGATCCAAAGGGCTTTGAAGGTGTGAAATTGAGATAAGGGGAAGTGCCCTTTAATAAGAGGGGGGATGGGTACTTTAGGAAATGCTAGAAATATTATTTTATAATAAATTAATTTTCGGTTTCAAATGGCTCCAAACTGATTTATTTATAGTATAAGGTGGGTATGGGTCTAAAACCACTCAAAAAATAGGTTTTAGACAGGTTTGGGTCACTATATTAACCTTATCTTTTAGATTTAACTCTTAGTTAATTAGTTTGACATTTACCATGTCTCTTTGTATTTTTATATTATATAGTTTATAAACTTACAATATACTTCCATGAGAAATCAAAGTGGTTCATTAATGATACAACTATAATTATATAAGTATTTTGGCCGAACCTTAGATTTTTAGGAATATAATATCAATTAATAATATAATATTTGTTTTAAAAACTCTTTTTTGACAATTTTGAAACTATTTGGAAATTTATTTTTGTAAAAATCATAACAGCATGATTACTTAAAAAAAAGTTAATTAAATAAATAATAACATTTTATATTAACCTATAAATTTAGTTTAATTCATAAAAAGTCTCAAATTACATTTATTTGGGTATTTATAATATCAATTATTTTAATATTTCATTATTAAGGTAATTACTGCATCATCATTGTATCATAAGTAAATTAAATTATATAATGTCTAAAAATTATAAATAAAATACCATTATGTATGAAATATTGTTATATTTATAATTAATATTTATAGTAGAATTTATCTTATGTGTTACCCAATATTAAAAATGGTTTAGTTATTAAACATTGAATTTAACACTTTTAACTATTTTTTGAATTAAATAATAATAAATGTCTTAATCTAGTCCAAGTGAACCAAAGAGGTTAATATTTTATTAATAATGTTTTATGGTAGAATTATAATTATCCAATATAATTATGACATGTGTTAGGGTAAAAATAATATCATTTTTACCTTTAATTACCCTATTTACTTTTAACTGTGGTAAATAAAACTAAAAAGTTACTATTCACCAAAAATTATTTTCATCTCATTGAACCACATTTTACTTACTGATATCAACCGTGTCTCTATGATTTTTGAAATTCAATTCACAGAAGAGGTAAAATTATGTTTTATATTAATTTAAAAATTCTCCTTGGAGGGGGGTAAAAGATCGTGAAAAGTTCAATAAAATTATATATATATATAAAATTGTTATAAATTGACTCCAATGAATTAAATTGAACTTATATAGGTATTATGTATCTATTTTTACCTAAAATAAATTTAAATAAAATAAATAATTATTTAAATAAAAAGTCAGTTTTAACAAATAACTCAGTGTTTTTCACTATTCATAAAAAATTGAATGTTTTCAGAAAAATACCAAAAATTCACCCTAGGATAATTTTGATATTCCAAATCCAAAAATGAAGTCCATTTTGAAAAATAAAATTTATAAAATTTCAAAAAGTGGGTATTACTATTCATAACGGCTAGTTTGATTGGCTATGGTGTGTTAGAGCTCAAAGTTGCGTACAACACACACTATTGTATTATTCAAAGGGAAACGTACCGTGGAAGCTTGGGGTGCTACATTTATCATTGATATCCATGTTTTAAAAATTATTTAAAGGATTTATTTATATGGACATGAATGTTTTTAAATTAAAATTCCTTTGAAACATTTTTAAGTGGTATGTATCACTTTGATTCAAAATCTCTTTTAAACAACTTCTTTGATTAATAGTGCGACTTTTTAATGTTTACAAGAAAATGGTATATTTTTCTAAAATTGTTTTAACGATTAATTTCATATATGTCAATACCTGTAATTTTATTTTATTCTTTATTGTGGTTGATTTGTTATAATACAATCTTCTATATTTTATTTAATGAGTTATGTTTGATTGTAGATGTCCTATTTTTATACCATTTATGGTTTTTGGTTAAAGTATTGACATTTCTTATACTAGTTTTAATATGAATTTTTAGATTATATTTCACCTTTTAATATGAGGAATCTATTGGATGTAGTAAGTGACGGGCCTGGCCCTCTATAGCCCCTCGATGCATTGGTTGGTCTCATGACACAAACCGGTGTCTTTGCACAATTCCTTAACAAAAATTATATTTATGGTCTTGGCATGAGGCCTTGAATTTCTGGTTAATATATTCAGTATTATGCATTCCATCATTATGAAATTAGATATTCATAATACATGTGATTATTAGACTAGTAGAATATCCTTATGAATAAGTAAATAGAATTATTTTATTTACCTTTTCCATATTATGTTCATATTTAAGTTTAAAAGGCTTATATTTTAGTGTTATACACTGCCTTAATTATTTATGCTTATTTATGACAGTTTCTGCTATACTGTTATCCTTACTGGTCATTTGAGCTCACCCCTTTATTATGTTCTATTTTTCCTAGGATGCAAAGAAGTATATTATGATTGACCTACTGGAATTTACAAAGGGATATGAGTGTGTTAAAAGGGGATACAATTTTGTTTTTTTTATATAATAATGTAACGTAAAACTAATGTATGTATTTGGTAATTTCAAAGCTACTAAAATGATCGGTCTTTCAGTACTTGATCTTTTATGGTCATGACAATGTTATGTAACAATGCACCGACTCTGGGTAACTAGGGTTGGGTCATTGTAATATATCATGAAAACTGATTAGGCATAATCCTAATATCCTTCACTATAGTCATCATCCCATTTGGCTTCTCATAAACACATTTTCTATCACATTTGATGTTGAAAATGTTCCTTTTGGTTCCACCCATTTATTAAAACAAAAAAAAAGAATATTTTCAGAATTAATCACCATATTTTTAACAAATATTTTTATTAAAAATAAATTATTGGATGTCTAAATATGAAATCATATTTTCAATATGTGATACCTTGTGTTTATCCTAGGTTATATATTGTGATTATTCAAATTACTGCTAATTTTTTATAGTGTGTTTGGGAATTTCCCATCACTATCCCATGAGAGTTCCAAACTAGTTATTATGAAAGGCACGTTTTTTTTCACCAGGTGATGATTGGATCCCTATCGAGGAACCATTTCTAGTGTTGTTACCTATATATACCTCTTTTTTCAGGTTCTACAACCACATGAAATATCTAGATAAATATATAATATCTTGGAAACCACTCTTTATATTATTTAATAACATTCAAGGACATTTCACAAAACTTTGACTCAACCATATACTTATTTGTAGACATATCCTCCAAGAATTTCCTTTGAAATATATATAGGTATTTCACTAATGTTTTCTGATTATAGTTTCCAAATGTTAACTAAACCTAACCTCTAATACAAACTATATAAACCCATGATTTCATACAATGATATTACATCATTTTAGATGAGAATTAATTATACTACAAAAACAAAAAATAGTGTATCATAAATTTATAGGGCCTTTAGAAACATCAATACATAAATAATTGGACCATATGTGTACTATATTATTTTTCACTATGTCCTTCCTAATAATCACCCTTCATGTACATATCATTTGAAATATACTTCTTCATAATATGGGGGAATGGAAACATAAGTAAGGGTGAGATATGATTCTAAATATGGGTAAAAAATAGAGTTATCAACATAACATGTCTATAAGGTTATTATAACATTAGAATAAAATTTTATGTTCATCCCATTCATAGCATAGATCATACCCATAATTCATGACATAAATCGTGGAAGTTCATAATACATGAATCATAACTAAATCAAATAACATGGCCTATGAGAACATAACATTTGAATATGAACTATATTTATGGAATATAAAAAAATTTAGAAAATATATTTTATATTATTAAATGATAATTTCCAAAAACTATCATAGTGGAATGGGTTAACACCCCAAACCACTGTAGTTTTCGTGGTTTACTCCCAAGACTATCGTAGGGGAAACATTTCCTTACTGAATATGATTAACTCCTCATTCGAGTCTTTTTTATCTCATGAGATATAAATATTTGATAAATAAATTAGAGGGATATATTGGCATGACCCATAATATAATTAAAATCAAAAATAAATTTGATTCAATATCATAAAACATTCATGATATGAGTACTTGTAACACCATGAAATGCTAGAGTACAACATTGTATTTTATAGCATGTATGAAAGGTATCACCAAACAAATAAGAAAATATAATATCCCAAGACACTATAATATATTTAATATTTTAAATGAATTTAATACATGATAATTCTTTTAATACATGAAACACTGAGTTATATTACATCCCATAGAAGAGATACCTTCCACTATATCTTGCGTTACACACAAGACTGTGTTTCACCAAATAAAAATGTATTATAATTTTTTATATATTTAATATAATATGATATAAACTTGATGTAATGTTATTGGTTATGGATAGTGTTAAATATCTTAAAAATATTTATGGTTTATATAAATATAAAATGAATTCAATGGTTTCTGATTAATTAAAAAAGAAAATAATAACCAACTAGAAATAAAAAGAAATATTTTTATTTTTATACTTCAAAATGTGTATGTTATTAATAAAAAAAATTCATTATAATTAATTAATTATTTAAATTAAATATATATTTATATATTCAGTAAAATATTTTTTATTCATCAATTATCTTTTATAGGTATAAGATAAGAAGAGACACAAATTCACACACAAAACCAATATTTTTATAAAGGAAATTTTACCGCATTTTAATGGGAAACCCATTTTAAATATTAATTTTTAAACATTAGTTGATTGAATATGTCAAAATATTCATCATATTTGAAATAGGATCATAAGAATTAGTTTAGAGTGATTTTTTTATATTTTTCTAAAACATTTCATTTTTTAACGAATAGTTTAAAATACTGAATTTTAGTAAAAAGTTATTAATTATTTTAATTTATTTATCAGGTTAAATTATACATTTAATTGGTTTTAATTTTAAGTAGATATTAATTTTATTAATTAAAAAAATTTATTTAATTTAAATCAATTTTCCTTTGAAATTGATTAAAAAAATTGGAAACATTCAGACATTTTTACGTTAAAAACCAATATTGTCGTCCCACCTAAAGGATTAAATATAAATCATTTTTTACCAATTTTGTGATTAGAGTTCAAAGAAATTGATTCAATAATTAAAATAAGAATAATTTATAATTTCTAATAATACCTTATTTTTTTTAACAAAAATATTAGTGACTGTAATTAAAATGAAATATAATTATTAAAGTAAAATTAATCTTAATAAAGGACCAAAACTTTACTATTAGGGCCCAAACGAACAAACCAGTTGTCCAAAACACATTTTCAGGGTATAATTTGGCCATTAACCTTCCATAATTTAGTTTTTTTTTCTTGATTACTTTGAATAGGTAAAACCATTGGTACACCTAACAAATTTTCAAAAATACCAAGTGAGTCCTTTTCTTCCCTTATAAAAGGCCACCACTTCTACTCATTCCTCACACCTCTCAAAAAACATAGTATTGGATAATATCTTTCCAAATTTATTACCAATATACCTCCCCTAATCATATAATGATATCCTTTAACATAAAGCAACCCAAGGATTATTTTGGTTAAATCCAAAAGGAGTTACCCGATTAAGAGGTACTATCTTTCATTAAGATTTTTAGTTTTATTTACAATATCCAACCACATAAAAATTCTGATTATATGATTATATAAAAAAACTATTATCCAAAATATACTAGTATTATTTAATTATATGGGTTCTACCTAAACATATATACACATCCATCTAATGGATAATGAATTTTCCGTTTCTTTGTGCGACAAACAACTGCCTCACGAAATGAGGACTGTTCATTTTTTATATTATCACCTCTCATGGTGTCCATTATTTTTGAAAATATATTTATATATTTTATATATGATTTTTTATATATTTATTCTTCTTTAATTATTTTATGAAACACATCAATACTATCCATTTTGTGGGAATATGATACCATCATTTGAGGAAGGGTGAACTACCGTCCCCTCAAAGCGATGTGATTCGTTCACACTATACGTGGAATATATCAAGGATTGATTTAATTAAAAATATGTGACATGAAAAACCTACATATTATAATCATGAAATAATTATCCTTTTGAAAATAATATATATATATATATATATATATATATAACATTTTATTTTTTACTCTTCCACAAACACTTAAAAAGTGAGAATGCCGTCGTGGATATTTGGACTTCTGCATCCTCAAACTAATATGAATCATTTTACATAACTAGAATTATATATATATATATATTTAATTACATATAATTAAATATTATGGTACTTATTATATAATTAACATTATTTAATCATATAGTGTTACTTACCTTCTTT
The DNA here is from genome assembly GCA_963277665.1 of Viscum album. NCBI lineage: Eukaryota > Viridiplantae > Streptophyta > Magnoliopsida > Santalales > Viscaceae > Viscum > Viscum album. The sequence goes on from OY728151.1 coordinate 1,835,874,659, forward strand.
CCATAACGATCATTGAAAAACGAGAATGATTATTCATGCGTACGTAAGACTTACCATCTCCATTATTATAATGTTGTTTCATTTTTCATAACCATATAAAATGATTTATTTAAAAAGTATAATTAATGTATAAAAATTATAAATATTTCATGATTATTATAATGTAGATGTTATATTTTGAATCCGTTTACTATTGTTGACCTACCAATGTTGTCTTCGACACATAAATCAATTTTTTTTAAAACACCCGACACAAATTAAATGTTTATCTAGTTGTAAAAAATATTTTAATAAGTAAAATAAAATTAGTGATTAACATTAAATTTTTTATTAATAAAATATAAAATTAACATAAGTTTATTATACAGGATGTTAATGGACGTTCACCCATAAGGAAACTCAACGTAAGGGATTTTCATCTCACTTTATAATTCTATGAGATAAATTTCATGTTCACCACTTACTTATTTTATATGGTGTATCTAATACCCATTTTTATATTATATAATGAATTCCTCTATCTTTATGGTATTTATGTCTTCCATTTAATATCATTCCTTCAAGATTTTTAGGATTTAAAATATTTAAATCTAGTATCGGACACATTATAATTTTTAAGTATTATTTACCACAATAATAATATCAATTATATTTCAATGTTATTTCCATTAAGTAAATTATATAAAAAAATTAAATAAATCCTTCCAATTTATCTACTATGGTAATTCATGACCATTTTCATGTATTATTACAATTTTTGCACTCTTCAGTACTCAGAATATTTTAGAAAATGTTTTTAAGAAAACCCGACATTATTTCCCTCTTTAGTTGGAGAACCATTTTTTCCAAAAACTATGTTTTATTAAAATGATTTAAAAAATAATTTTAAAATGATTTTTTAAATAATTTTTCAAACTTTTTTCTGTTACCAATTTTTTAAAATGAATCTTTTTGTTACTTTCCTAAAAAGTCATTTTCTAAATCATTTTAATATGAAAAAAGATCATTCTTTTCCCTCATACCACAAGTACAAATTTACTCTCATTTATTTCCTTGAAGAATCATTTTCTTGTATAAAAGGTTAATTTTAAAAGAAAATTTTTTGAAAAATTTATTTTTAAGAAATTGGTTTTCAAAACATTTTACAAAACAAAAGGTTATCTTCCTAAATAATGATATTAAATGATAGTTTTATAGTATTTATATTCATCAACAACACCAACCCTTTATAATTACTCTACATGAAATTTGATGTATTAATACCATCCTTATTATTTATTAAGATGGTTGTTGATTTGGACTAGGATAGTATTCCCATTAACATCTTTGAATAATTTTATATTCCCCTTGAAATATTCAATTTCCTATTATTATTTAACATGGATTTTCCCCCAATTATCCATATCATATATCATAGATATGTTCATTTCTTATATAGTATACCATTTTTATATGGTGTTTTCATTAAAAGATATCTGATTGTTTGAGGAAATATTGATAAACACATATACTTTATTCAATATGGACATTTAATAACTAGTATCGTGTATTCCGTATGTGGAATGACTTGGACATGCAATTCACAGGTTGGGGATTGTTTAAGGTAATACCTATTGGTTGGGGACTAGTTGATGAAAGCCCCTCGATGAATCAGTAGTATCATTAGACTAATTAGTTCCAAAAATTTGAAAATTTGAAATTGTCTCTTGATTATAAAAGGTATCATGTTCAAGGGAAACTTGATTTTCCATAATTAAACATTTCCCTCATTTAATTTCAGTTATTATTAATCCATGAGATCTTGTGTCAACATATCAATGGATATATTTCTTTTTTAATTCATTTATTAAATGTATTGTGCTTAAATTTATTACCTTTTCATATTGTTTTTTCCATGTCTAGTTATTATAATAGAACATGTTTCAATTTAATTACTTGGTATATTTTTTTATAAAATTCCTTCTTAGTTTGATAAATATATCATATGTGTGTTATATTATTTATCATTCCATAATTATTATTACCATTGATTCGTTATTTATTCTCCGATATTTTTACCTTATAGAGAATCTAATCACACCCTTATTATGTTTCATTCACCAATAATCCTAGAAGAATACTATAAAAGATATATAAGGATTTACATGATGGATTATAGTCTTCATCAATGTTATATAGAAAAAAATTTTGTTTTAATTATTTTATTTATTTTAATACAAGAATCATTTGTGTATCTAGTTTACCAAGTCTACTAAACTCTTCGTCCTTCTGGATTTGATTATTTGTAATCATGACAATGTAATTGATAAAAGAAACTAGTTCTAGGATATCTGAGGTCAGGTCTCTATAGTTGGTAATACAGGGACATTTAGTAGAAACCTTGGAAACAAGATTTTGGACAACATAGGTCAGAGAAAATATCCCAAAGGTATAATTAGATGATAAGTATAGAATGATGTACAAGAATTTTGGGTAAGTTAGAGATTGAGTAGGTCATCAACGAAATACATTCATGTCTAGATACTACAAGAGGATGGGGTTTTGGAACAAATGTACTTACATGTAATAACTATAACAAGGTGTTCTGAGCTTGACTTGGGGTAACCTAGTACATGAAAATGGGGCTGACTGCACACTTGTTGTGATACTCCTAGGGGATTTTATTAGGATAATACACTTTCTTTAAAATAATTTTTTAACAATTTGAATGGATAATGAAAATGAACTACCTAGGTTAAACCAAAGGTATTTCAGATTGATGATAAAGTGTCATTAATTAAAAATCCTATAAATTATATTTTGGATAAAATATTGACTATGGAAGGATCTATGTGGAAATTAGTTTATGAAGTATTTATGTTTTGATGTTGCATTGAAAACCATAGTTAAAATACTATTTAGTGATTAACCTTATTTCAATGATGTCCATCATATTTGTTTTGCAAATTATATTAATTTAGTTTTAAAAAAAGGAAAACAATTATGCTGGGTGATATGAAACTAAATACAGAAAGGTCATAGGTCATGAACCCATGACTGAAGGATGATAAAAGTGTCATGCCAACCACTGACCTCCATAATGTCCTGGTTAATTTTTCCTTGTTTTTAGTTAAACAATTTTACGAAGAAATATTAATAATGAACCAGTAGTGTAAAATTTATAGAATTATAGGTTAATTTATTGACCATATTGGTTTTGGAATATAGTTAGAGACAAATAGATATATTTTTCACTATTTTATAGGCCCTAATATCCTTTAAATATTTATTTTATTGATTCAGTCATAAAAATAATTATTGTTAATTAATTTAATGGAGTAAAGGGATGAATTAGAGTTTTATCAAAGCATTACCAAAAGAAAGGATTATTTTTATGAAATTTAACACTATAAATTAATAATATTTCCTTATATTATCGGTTAGTAAAATTATTACCCAACTTTAGGAAAATGACTTCAAAATAAAATATTCTCCCAATATATTAATTTTCGTTGAACTAGTGTTCTCTTAAATCATCAATGATTTATGGATTTGAAGCCATCAACATTATATTGATCATTAACTTCATTGTGATTGATGACCTCAATTACTTCCTTAAAATATTTATTCTTTCCCTCAAAGGATGTATATCTACTTGCCACTAATTATCTCATACTCAAAGAATTAGTTATATGTTATTCCATATGACCCTTGTACTTCATATTATCTCATTTAAAGATAATTTTTTTACAAAACCTTATAACTATGTGGTATTTAAATATAGGAAACACCAAAAAAATATTACCAAGATCGATTTGAAATTATTAGGAAACAACTTAATTAAGGCAGGGAGAATGTAACACCCTAAAAAGGTAGTGTATGACTTTGTATTCAATAGCTTGTATGAAATGAATCACGAAGCATGTAATGTAATATAATAATCTAATACTATACTATATATTTAATATTTTAAATAAATTTAGTACATGATATTGATTGTAAGACAGACAAAACTTATTTACCATTTATCACATAAAATAGATACCTTCCATGATAGCTTTTGTTACACGCAACACTCAGATTAACCAAATAATAATGTATTATTAAAAGATTATTATTTAATATAATATGATATAAACTAGTAATTATGTTTGATGTTATGAATAGTATAAAATAACTTATGAAATTTATGTTTTATGTAAATATAAAATTAAATCATTTTTTCCTTATAAATTAGAAATGAAAATAAGAACCAATTTGATATAAAAAGTTTTTTTTATTCTTGTAAACGAGTTTTGTCTTACTAAAAATAATTAATTATAATTAGTTAACTATTTTAATTAAATTTATATTTTATATATTGAAAAAAATATTTTTTATGTTCATAATTTATATTTTATAGGTATTTGATTAGAATAAAACAAATTTCACACATCAAACCCAATATTTTTATAAAGGCAATTTTACCGCCTTTTAATGGATAACCCATTTAAATATGAATTTTAAAAACCTAATTTATTTAATATGTTGAAATAAATTTTTAATTGAAATAAAAACATAAAAATTATGCTATGGTTAATGTTTAATATTTTTCAAAAAAAATCATTTTTTAATGAATAGTTAAAAATACTGAATTTTAGTTCAAAACTGTTATTTAATATAATATATATTTAAGGTTAAATAATACATTTAAATGGTTTTAATGTTTAATTATATAATAATTTTATCAATTAATACAATTTATGAAATTTTAATCAATTTCTTCTTGAAATTTATTTTGAAAACATAAGAAACTTTCGGGCATTTTTACTTAAGAAACCTGAATTGTCGTCCCGCTTGCATGATTGAATTTAATTCTATTTATGATAGTTTTTTTAATATAATTTTAGAAATTATATTACATATTTGGATTCAAAATAATTTATAATTTCTAATGAGAACTACAATATTCTTTACAAAAAATATTAGTGAATGTAATTAAAATTAATTACAATTATTAAGGTACATTTAATCTTAATAATGGATTAATACATTAATATTATGGCCCAAATAGCCAATCCAATTATACCAAAAAAAATTATTAAAATAATTCAAACATAAAACTTCCATTATTTAGTTTTTTTTTGTTTTTTTAAGAATTTTTTTAGGTAATAACCTAGGAACACCTAATGTCTTTTCAAAAATACCAATTGAGTCATTTTCATCACTTATAAAAAGCCACCATCTCTCCCATTACTCACACGAGTCAAACCGCATTGGTTTGGAAAATATATTCCTAAATAGCTTCCAAAAATACATTTAAACATCCTATAATACTAACCATATACTTAAATAAATTCAAGTACATTTTTGGTTAAAACCAAAAGGAGTTACCCAATTAAGAGACAACATCTTTCCAAAAAATGTTTTAGTGTTAATTTCCATTATCCAACCCCCAAATCTCATTATTATATGATTGTATATTAAGAAAAGTACCCTAAATATACTATGATGTTTCTATGTTATGTTTTACACCATCACATACACACACATCCATCTAATGGGTAATAAATATAATGTTTCAATGTATATAAAACTATTGACTCACGAACTGATGATTGCTTATTTTTACTTTATCACCTATCATGGAGGGAATTTTGATAGAAAAACTATTTATATATGTTATATATGATATTTATTATGTATTTTTTCTTATTTAATAATTTTATAACACATACTCATATACTCTCCTTTTTTTGGGAATATGATAACATCATTTGAGAAAGTGTGTACTACCACCCCCTCAAAGAGATTGATTCATTCACACTATACATGGATTGTATAAATGATTGTTCTAATTAAAAATATGTGACATAATGAACCTATATATTATATTCAAAAAATACTTAAATTTCTTGAAAAATAATATATATATATTTACCATTTTATTTGTTAACCTTCGAGACACAATTAAAAAGTGATAACTTCACTCGTGGACCTATAGAATAACGCCTTGCTGACACGATGCGATTGATTTTACATATCAGGAATTATATATATAACTATATATAATTAATTAATATTTTATTTATTATATAGTTATTATTATGTAATGATATTTTTTTACTTAACTTTATTCCACAACGATCTTTGAAAAAAGAGAACATTACTCATGTGTATGTATGACCTACCATCTCCATGATTGTACCATTGGTTCGATTTTCATAACCATATTTAATGATTGATTTTGAAATTATAATTAAATTATAAAATGATTATTATTTAATGATTATTATTTTTTATATGTTATATAATGGCCCCTTTGACCATAAATTACCAACAAAATTAGTTTTTGACACATAAATCGAATTTTATCAAAACACCCGATGTAAACATAATTGTTTAAGAAGTTGTACACAACATAGTAATAAGTGAAATAAATGTTACTATATACTTGAAAAAGTTTGTTATGAAATTATAATATCATCCTATGTTTATTATATAGGTAGTTAAAGTATTTTCTCCCGAAAGGAAACTCAATGTAAGGGATTTTCATATCACTTTTTACTTTGCTGAGATCAATATCATTTTCCCACTTACTTATTTTGTGTGGTGTATCTACTACCCATTTTTATATTATATAACTAATTAATTTATCTTAAGGGTATTTAAAGTATCCATTTAATATTATTCCATCATTAGTTTTATGATTTAAAATTTTTTAAAGGGGTATGGGACACTTTGGAATCATTAAAGATTATTTTCCTCACTAATAACACTAAAGATATTTCAATAGTACATCCATTCAAGGAAATAAAATGAAAATTTTTAAGTAAAAAAATTTCATTTTCTCTAAACTGGTTATTCATGACCATTTTCAAGTATTATTACAATTTTTCGATAATTTTATACTCAAAATGTTTTAGAAATTTAATTTTTGAATACCCAACTTAGTTATACTCTTTAGTCGGAGAAATTGTTTTCTTTTAAAAACCATGTTTTATTAAAATTGTTTTGAAAACTTATTTTAAAATGATTTCATGAGGAAATTTTTACCCTTATTTCATTTTACCAAATTTTTTAATTAAATATTATTGTCGATTTCCGGTGCATTTTTCAAGCATTTTTACCTTGTAAAAGGAATTTTATTTTACCTAATACTACAAGTACATATTCACCCACCATAATATAACGGAGGAATCCTTTTCATAGATAAAATATTGCTCTTAAATCATAATTTTTAAAAAAGTGGTTTTAAATAAAATCTTTTCTAAAAAGTTTTACTAAACAAAATGATATTTTCCTCAAGATTTCTTTTGAATGTTATTTTTATACTATTTCTATTCACCACAGAAAACAAACCTTTATCATTATTCCACTTATTATTTGTTGTATTAATAATGTCCTTATTCTTTCTCTAGATGGATTATTATTGTTTTGGGAAAGGATAGTAATTACATTAACTTCGCTGAATCATTTTTTATTCCCCTTAAAATATTCAATTTTCTATGATCATTGAACATTGAATTTCACTTAATTATCCATATAATCTATCATGAATATATTCATTTCTTATACCACATTCCATTTTTCATACTATGCTTTATTTGGAATTTATTTTATTCTTTAGGTATATACTGATAAATAGGTATACATTATTCAGTATAGATATTTAATAAGGAATATTGTGTATTCCATATGATGAATACTTTTGACATGCAATACACAAGTTAGGGACCATTTAAGGGAAGTGTTATGGGTTGGGGAGTGGTTAATCAAATCACCATGATGCATCAGTAGTCTCATGGGATTAATTAGTTGTGAAAATTTGAAAAGTTTAAACATTTTCCTGATGATAATGGTATAATATTACCAGGGAACATGACATTTAATAATTAATCATTTTCCTCATTTAATTTCAGTAATTGTTCATCCATGAGATCTTGCATCGATATATTTATTAATATATATAATTTTTAGTTCATTGATTAAGTGGAATGTGTTTAGGTTTCTTACCTTTAAATATTTATTTTTAATTTTCTAGATATTAGAATGGAATGGGTTTCCATTTATTACCTTTACATATTGTTTATGCACTTCCTTTTTAGTTTTTTCATTATATGGTATTAATGTTCTATTATTTATGAATCCATAATTATTATTCACATTTATACATTACCGCTTCCACTATATTTTTCTCCTACTAAGCATTTGAGCTCACCCTTGTAATTTTTCTTTCCCATGGAATCTAATAAGTATTCTATGAAATATATTAAGGGATTTTCAATATGGATTTTAGTATTTCTTGATGTAATTTTGAAAAAAATATGTTGTAATTTGTTTATTATATTTTAATACAAGACTCATTTATGTATTTGGTTTACCAAGAATAATAAACCCTCCATCCTTTAGGATATGATTCCCTTTAATGATGCCAATATAATTGATAGTATATAGCTGCTCTGGGATATATAAGGTCAGGATGTTATAGTACCAATAAAAATAAATGGATTTCATAAAAATTTCATCATAAACTAACCTACATAAATAAAATAGGTTTCATAATTACTTCATCATTTCATCAAATAATAACCTAAGTAAAATAAATTGGGGGGGATTTTATAATTTTATCAATATATAACCCTGATAAGATAAATGGGTTTCACAAACAACTTTTTATCGTAATCCTAAACTATTTTGGGAAAGAATAATAATGGCATCCTTTGATAATATCACCAAAAAAATATGTACTATAAAAGGATGTAATATTATATGGAAAAAGATCTTCAACTATCACATCGAACATTAATTTTGTAAAATATAATTTCCTCTTTGCAAAAGGAATTTTTAGATAAAAAATATTCAAAAAAATTAGATTCATTTTCTTTGAAATTACCCTAGATACTTATTAATGGTGCTTTAAAAATCATATACAACATTTCATGAGGAAAATAACCTTTTAACTTTTAAAATAAATTTTTAAAAAATAGTATTCAAAACCACATCATCATAATTAAAAATGAAATTTTATAATTTATACATCCATTAAAAATAATGGTATTGATAACAGGAAATTCCATTAATATCGGGCACATTAAAAAGTTTCCTTACATATTTTTAGTAAAATACTAATGGGAATTATTTTGAAAATGAACTTATTTTTATTTTTTAAAATAGTTTTTAAAGATTCAAATATGGGTAAAAATGAAATTAATAAATTCTTTATATAATGTAAAAACATTTTTAAATTTTTTTGAAATAACATGGAGATGGGGGAAAATGTTTTTTTAATAGAAAAGATAAATTTGATCAGATTTCATTAAAAATATTATGTTAGTATAATTATTAAATAAATAGGAAAAATGATATAAAAAAAATTATTCTCAATAAATAAACATGGGAGAAATAAAATTAATTGGTTTCTTGAAGGAAAGATCATATGAATTCATTATTGGAAGAAAAAACATAAACAATCCCAATAGATAATGATATTTTATCATGAAACCCATACCAAATTGGTAGAATTAAATCATACACCACATGATAGAAAACAATTAAATGACACATTAAATATAAATAGAATAAATTAATTCCAAATATTAAATGGAAAAGGGGATATATATACACTTAATAGAATAAGATTTCTGGAAAACATAATATATGTCCAAAAGTAGAAAATTTGAGAAAAATCCATTAAAATTTTGGTAACCATTGAAAAATAAACCCCATTAAAGAAAGTTCCTATAGTGGATATTAATATCACCATAATCTTCATTAAAGCTATCATAAAATAAATTCATGGGAATTATATACACCACATAAATGAAACAGGTGTTGAATATGGAATGTGTCTTACACAATAAAAAGATTAGTTGGAAATCCCATTTTTTACGTCTCAAATTCATTATTATAGGTTTAAAAATGTATTATGACAAATATATTTTTATTATAAATATATTAAAGAACCATATTTTTATGTATCATACCGTATATTATTTAGTAATGACCTTTGATTACCTTTTTATTAACAATTCACATTTCAAATCCTCTTTTTGGTAATAAATAATTTGCATTTCATGTTTGTTTTGATTTTTTATTTTCATTAATCCTATTTGATCATGATTTATTAATATAAATAATATTAACCATTATATAAATATAATAAAAATTTATTATATATATTTAAATTAATCTTTAAAATTTATAGATAGAAAATAAAATCCAATATTCATGAAAATGTTAGGCTATACTTAGCATGAATGCCTTTTCTATTGTCTCGGTGAATGAAACTAATGAATGGTAAAAAATATTACCTTTAAATAATATTTATTATATCACATATATGAAATATATTCATTAAATTTACTTTTATTGTGTTCCATTAAATCTGTTAGTTAAAAACAAATCACATCCCTACATGATGTGATTATCTATTGTAAAGGAAAACAATGTTATCGTATCCCCCATTGAATGTATAGTAAAAAAAATTATATTTTATCCCATAATTAATGAATTTTAATTTTGTTATAATAATCACATATATTCTTTTAATCTATCCTTTTTACCTTCCAACTAAAATATTAATGGAAAACTTATCACATCGGTTTGCTTGGAGGTAGTCCATCAGATATATGAGTGGCATTATTGTTTTCCAAATGGTATGTATCTAAGAAGGTATATTTATTTATGATTTATGTGGTATAAAAATATAATTAATATCATATATAAGAATTTAATAAATAATTATAACCAACCATGATAAGTGGTCATAGAAAATAAATAACATCATTTTGCAAGATGGTAGCATATCATACACAAGATCGACGAATCCATTTCCCATTTGATGGAAGTGAATATTGATAAATTGTTTCCACTAAAAAAATGTAATTTCAATATATGTTACATAATTATGTTATTATATAATAATAGTTGATGAATATTTGAAAAGGATGAGATAATAAATCAAAAAACACATGTTTAAAAATATGTAGTGTTCTTTTTAAACACTATTTATGATTTACGAAACCCCTTATTAAGAGGTATTAATAATAAAAATAATTCATCCAGGATATGGTAAGAGGATTGTTTAATATATTTCTGAAGGTATGGTAAAAAAAAAGGTGATGTTTTTAAATAGGTGAGGAGAGAGGGTGGCCTTTTATAAGTGGGGAGAGAAAACACATAGATATTTTGAAAAGAATAAAGTGTACCCACATTTTTCACACCATTAAAGGATTTAAAATGAGAAATTATAAAATCATAGATGTGACAGCATAGAAATATTTCTATAAAATGAGTTATAGACATGTTTCTAGGTCATTTTTCCCATTATCATTTTAGTTTCACCCCATGAAAATCTGTTTTAACCATAACCGTAATAATTAAATTTTATTGTTCTATCTATAAATATTGAAAAAAAATTAGATGATATTATCTAATAATTTTTCTAGATCTCTCCATGATATTATTTAATAATATTAATTATGATAATTAAAATATGGAAACCATTTTTCAAAATTCAATCAGATAAGCAGAATACATTATTTTAAAATTCAAAACACACAGACGACAAGAAATTAGTTTTTTTAAGAGAGAATGTTCAAAATTATAAATTTTTATATATATATAAATTAAATATAAATTTTTTTCCAATGGCCTAAATTTTATTCATTAATATATATATTAAAAAATTATTTAATTTTAAAATAGGTTTAAAATAAAATATATATTGAAAACTCAAAAAATGAAAAGGAAGGATTTTATTAAATCTATTTTTTATTAGTCACTAATTTTTTTTTCATTTTATAAAATTATTTAAAATTATATCGTACATGATTTTTCCATGATGAATTATACAATAAATTATATTGATTAAAATAAATTGATTAAAAGTGGAAATTTTTAATTTTAAAAGAAGTGCGTAAAATATGACAAAAATTGTATTTTTAACGAAAACATAGAGTGATTTATAGTAATATTGAATTTATTATTACATCATTCTCAAAAAAATATGAATGTTTAATTATTTAGTGAATATATAATATAAAAATCAAATTAATAACCTTCAATGAAAGATATTTATTTTATTTATCAGGATAAAAACATTTTCTCCAATTAAATATATATATTTTTTATAAACCAACTTCCTATGTTTTAAAATGAATTTTTTTTATTTTCATTTATAATTAATTGGTCATAAAATAATATATTTTATGTACCTGTGAAAACCTTATATTTTTATAATTTAGTTAATCCTATTCATACATAACATTCCAACAGTATAAAGGAAACTATCATATTAAATAATAATATTTTATTAGAATCACATAGTTAGTTTAAGCTTGGTGTTGTGTGTAACGATTGATGTCAAAGAAATTAAATTTATTTCCAGAAAACCTTTGATAAAATCTAGGGGTATTATAGTTTCCTTTTAAATTTGGCATTGATCATTATAATATTTATGTAAAAGTTAATGTAAAAAATTCATTTCCTTGATTTTAATAACATTAATATTTTTTGATATGGATAAAAAGAAATTATATTTTATTATATATTATTATTTAAAATTTGAATATATTATATTCCTGGTAGTTTATTTCAATTTTTTTGGTAAATTAATTACCATAAATTCTTATACACTGCTGACACAATGATTGCGCAAAAAAATTAATGTCTATTATTTTAAAAATGCTAGAAAGGAAATTTTAATGGGTGAGATGAAGTGTACCATGAATTTAGAAGATAAATATAAAATATTATATATTTTTTAAATGATTATATTCAAATTTTATTCATTTCATAATGTTCCCAAATTCAAACTATGTGAATAGTTCATCAAAAGAAATTATTATAATTTTATTTTAAATATATTTTATTGTAAATATATTTTATTGAATTGTATTAATATAAAATAATAATGAAAGTGGACAAATAGGTTGATAAATGGTTGAAAAATTCATCCATATTCCATTTATAGTCCAATTTTCACCCTATAAGTAAAATTATATCCCTTTACTATTAAAATAGTCACTACTATGGTTAATATTAAAATTGGATGACCATGAGATTAAACCCAAATATAAGGTTTAAAATGATATCTGAACCTATATAAATTTTATTATATGATTATATTAAGGAAATATATTATTTATCATAGACTAAATTTAATTTTTGAAATATTATACATTAGTTAGACATGTATTATGTTACAATATTTCATTTACTACAAAATATAACATTAAGGATATTTTATTATATAAATATTTGAATAACCAGTTTAAAATTCATATAAATATAATCATTAGCTAGATGAATGGGATATGGTTGGAAATATCAAAAATGGTCCATTTATGGGTAATGTTTTCATTTTTACTAATTTGGTGACTTGTAAAAATAAAAAAACATTGATATCACAATAATTGTCGAATGGGTGAACATGTTGTTAAAACTATAATATAAGAGTAAAAAATATAATAAAAACTTTTGAAATAATTATTTCATTGGTACATTTAAACTCTTCATCATATTAAATTTTAATTTACACCAATTCAGATAAATTTTTCAATAAAATTTAATTTATATTTTTTGAATACATTTTGTAATTCTAAGAGTGCATATGCCATCATTTATAAAAGGGAACCTTCTCCCATAATTTGTTTTACAACACATTGCACCATATATCATTTCCAAACCACTCAAAATTTCCCTTATAAAATACTTTATACACATTATATAGGTTATTTTCATCTTAATAGAAAATTACAAGGGACATTAAGAATGAATATAATGGAATTATACATAAGAATAGGTAATCGTATTTACAAACACATTCAAATTTAATTATTCTTAAAAATTATATAAATATATAATAAAAATAATGAAACAAAAAATAAAGTATAAAATATAATTGCATAATTTATTATGATTTTCCTAAAAAAAATCTTTTTTCCATCTAATAGAATATGAAACCACCGCTTCTGTGTATATTCGGCTTACCATCTCAACATAGCAGTGTAATTAATTTTACATCGCCATTTAAATTGATTTTTTATAAACATAGAGGAAATAAAAATATATGATATTTAGGTTATGATTATTTTTATTACATTATCCTATCATCCTTCTTATCATTCAATCCATTTAAAATTGACGACATTCCTTGTCTGTGCATGTGTAGTTCTAGCTCTATGAAGCGATGTGATTACATTTTCATTTATTATTTATAATGATGGTAATAACGATAGATTTAATAAATACATATATGATATATATAATAAAATAAAAATTAGTCATGAAAGTTTTATTATTATTTATCTTTCTTTCTATCCATCCTTTGAAAAGTGAAAACAAAGTTAAAGCGTGCGTATTCTCTACCATCTCTCTGAACTGTGTAATTCATTTTTCATCCTTTTCCATTACAAGATAATTATAAATATTTATGTTGTGAATATATATGATATATATATGTATATTTTGATTATAATTCATTATATGATGGGTAGATGAGAGAGGATAAAGGAACAAGACAACAAAATAAAAACTTATATAAAAAATGATACTATTACTGCTCAGAAATTGTGACTTCATTAATGGATTATTAGTAAATTGGTGTTAAACTACTATAAGAGGATCATATATGATATTAAAAATAAAATTATAGTTCAATTATAAATTAATGAAATGTTTAAAAGATTTATATACGAGGTCAAAGAATTTTCAGCTGATTAGGTGCGTGAGTTATGGGCTTTCATAGTTCAATTCTCATTCATTGGTTTACACTTCAACATCTATGACTATGTTATTCCATGATTTTTTGTGAAATCAAATTGAATAATGTTTTTTTATTTCCACTTATTTTTTTGATAGAAATTTTTCTCAAATAATCACTTCATTGAATAATTCTCACTGCACCAATAAGATATCTGAAATTAATATAATCACAATTTTCACTCTTTTGTGACATATTTGGTATTATGCACTTATTGATGTTTATGTGGAATATATATTTTCATATTTATGTATTTAACATGAATATATTTATATTCATGATTATTAAACTATCAATAATAGTTTTTTCCATCAAGGGAATACAATTTAAATGTTTCTAAAGATGTAAGATTTTATATTAGAATCTCATTTTTTGTGATTGATCATGTTTTCATGAAAAAAAATTATAATAAATCCATCATAAAATAAATCTATTTTAATACACTCTAGATATATATGGAGTTACCATTTTTTCAAAAAAAGTTCCCCCTTACTAGAATCAGAATCAATAGATGACCGTTTTAGAATATAAAGTGATTATTTTTCTTTTTTTGATTGGGTATATTTTTATACCTACTCGATATTTTTCAAAATTATTTTTTAAAATATATTTTTACATACATATAATATTTTTATGGAAATTTTATTTTATCTTTTAATTTTTTACTATGATTGAAATTAATCTATTTAATTTTTTCTGGATGGGTCATATTCAATATTCATTACATCATTTAAATAGGATTGTTTCTTTTTTATTGTATATAGAATTAATATATTTTCCATAAACTGTAACCATTATATAAAATTTTAATTATTATAAATGTTTTAAATGGATTTATAAAGAAAATAAATAATGAAACATTATTATAATTTTTCTCTTCCAGTTTCATTATTTATCCAAGGAAACATATTTTTTTACAAAACTAATATTTCTAATGAACTGGTGGTCATATTTTGACTATTATTTATTTTGGGTTCATTAAATTACTATTTAAAAAGTAAAATTATTTTGATCGTTGGATTTTAGATTTCTCATAACTATCCATATTCTTAGTATCATGGTTATTTTTATTACTTAACCATATACCATCTATAAATATGGTGTATTAATTTTAATTATATCAAATTAATGGGGGGAATATTTATATTTAAAATTCTATACACATTATATATATTTTTTGATAAGATATTTTATTTGGGAAACAAATTTATCATTAAATATAGTTGAAATGATTTGGGTAAGGAGTGATGGGTGTGGGATAATTATATATTTCCCCTTGATTCATCAATATATATAATTAGGCTGTCAGCTGCCTATAATTAATAACTATTATCTTTGTATTCCTAACCATGAATTAAACATTATAAGTGAAATGAATTGATGGTAAATATACCGTGATGTCTAACATCATGAAGTCCAATATTAATAATGATATGTTATTTTTTAACATCCATGGGTTTTTTCATTGATATTATCTATGGATGAATTTCAACCTCATGTTTTTTATTAACTTGTGTGTGTTTTCAATTATTTAACATTTTATATTGATTATTCCATATGTATTGATGATACAAATTGTTGTATGTAACAATTAATGACCATCTGGTATCATCCTTATATTGTGTATATTCCCCTTAATATGAATAAGTGATCATTGAATGAGTTCAAGGATTTATAATATTAACATATACTATTTAGAAAATATTATTTCCAATGTAAAATTGGTAATAATGTATTTATTTGGTTTATTAAGACTAAAAAACAGTACAGTCCTTCTGGATATGATCATATATATCCTATCTTAATGTAGCATAGTAGACACCAGCTCTGGACTAGTAGAGTTTAGTTTTGTATTGTTAGTATCAATGAAAATTTGTGTAGAATCCTAGGGAACTACATTTTGGAAAATATAGATTAGGGAACATAACACCATGATAGGATTTTAGGATATGATTAATTATTCAATAAACACCTAATGTTTTATAAGGTATTAATTATGTGTTTTCCATAGAAATAAACCTCAAACTGGATAGTGAAAGTTGATTTGGATCTGTCATAGATTTATCTAGGGTAAATAACAACAATATAGATAGTTTAATATATCTTCAAAATCATTCTGGTTAATTGGGAATGTTACGATACATCAAGACATCTTTGATACACTTAGGAAATATTCTTAGGTTATATCATATTTTGTTCATAAACCACAATAATTTATTTGGATAGATGTTTACCATAAATAAACGAGGATAAACATAATGTATATTATATTTAATATAATATTTCATGATTTAGACAACCTATAAAAAAATTCATTTTTTCTCCCTATGAATATTGTTTCTCACGGAATGTTTTTTAATTTTTATGATTGGTTGGAACTCTATAGATTTATGTAATCCTTGAATCTGATGGACAATGGAATGATTTTCATCTAAATAATACAATTCATATAAGAGATGTAAATAGAAACAATGTTATTATGCCAAATCCAATATCCCATTATATGATCAATAATCTAAACATTCTAATGTATCTAGACACACAAAACAGAGTTCTATGGAAATTTTTGTGATATTAACCCTGATAAGAAAATGATTCAAATTCATACATGTTAATAATTTCACAATAGGTACATTGGTCAAGGATATAAAGTTAATTGAATATTAATTACATCTAATGAAAATGGGAGTCGAGAAATAAACATATTATTGAATAGTTTATAGAATGAATCGTTAGGAGAAGGATAATCAAGGTCATGTTAATAATGGGCTGGACATGTCAAAATCTATATAGTTGATGATAAATATTATATGGGTTAATTTTAAGAGGAATATATTATTTCATAAGTTTCATCTATATGAATATATTATTAGATTAAGTTTTATTAAATTTGAGATATGGAGAATATTTTTAATTTTAGGAAGGAAGTATAATGGAAGAAATCAATGAAGTTGTGTTAGAATATGATAATTTAATAAAAATGGTTAAATCTACCTATGTATTGGGTTTATAAATATATAATGTAATGGTATCAATTTATGGTATTTTTATGTACATGTATTATTATACAAATGTTGAATGTATTCTAGTATTATAAGAGTGGGTTTAAAAATGTGAATTATCGGATAATTTTCATAATTGTATTGATAAAATTAAACGGTAATGTGATCTTTGAGGTTGAATAAATTATAGGTTGATAAAATTTTGGAAAATATGTTTTTTATATATTTTTTAATATTTAAATAAAGTTTAGTTAATAATGTTTATCTTCAGTCGAGAGATTATTAACATTGATGATGTTTATTGGATAGTACTGGTGACCTTGATAATAATTAATGATTGTATGAATATTTACTATATTATTTAATTTAGGGAATATATTTGGTGGCCTACAATTTTATTTGTGGATAAGGATTCTATTAAATTTTTAGGCATATTTGTTTTCATTGCGATTTTATGTTATTAATATTTTTAGTTTGTTTTAATTTAATATATGATCATTGAATTCAACTGTTTGCTATAAGATTTGATGGGAGATGTCGTAATGTTCGGGAATTTTTTTTATCAAACCATTAATATATAGAGTTTTTTTGTCAAAAATAATTTTGAGGAGTCATAATTCTTAGAATTTGTGGAATATATTTATTGGATATTTAAGAGTTATTGTTGATGTTTTATAAATTAATAAATTATATTGGATAACTGGTGCTAAAAATTTATGCTTGGTTAAATATTTAGATAAATAAGGAATGAATTTTTAGTATATAATAGATTTAATTATCTATTACAAGTTAATTATCATGATTCAATAATGAAATATTCATCTTGATAATTCATTTATTTGAACATGACATGAAGTTTAAAATCATCATGCCACAACATAAGGATGAAATTATTCTTATGAATTGGATAAAAATAAAGAAATTACATTATGAAATGCTCTTAATATTTTTAGTAAATAGATCCGTCAATATTAGGATGAGAATATTAAAATAATAATTTTACCATTTTACCTACATTTTATATTAATTATTGTTCTTTTAAACCATAAATAATTTATGGTTTTGTGTTCATTAAATTAATCATGGATATATTCACCATCACTAACTATTAGAATATTGAAGGTAGTTTCTCATATAATTATATAATTTAATTTCCCACTAATATTATCCTTATTTGAGAACCCAAATATATGTTATTTTAGGAAACCTTTTTCTTCTCACATCCCCATTTCAAATGAGGTTTTATTAACCATCTCTATGATAAGGATTTTCAATGAATGTAGTTTCAAATATTGAAACATTTATAAATGAGATAAATTTGTGAGGAGACAATTGATTTAAGAAAGGAGTAGTGCGATACACCAAACAATTAGTTTAAAACAATTAATCTTGATAGCTTGGTCAACATACAACAACCAAAATTAAGTAAATAGTGATCTCTTATGAAAATATTATTATTAAAATTTGACCTATCGTTCAAATTAGCGGGTAGGAATACGAGTAACTTCCATATGAGAGATATGTATAATGTTATTTATCAATAAAAATGTTATGATTAATTATTATCAAATAAAAAATCAATATTTTTTAAGCCATGTTTATCTTCAAGAATTCATTTTCCTTTAAAAATTATTTTATTTCATTTTTTTAAATTTTCAATAAAATAGTTCGATTTTATAATTTTATTTCATATAATGAAAATTATTTTTAAAATCATAAAATCAAAATTATCATAAAATGAAATTTATGATTTTTTCTAAAATTATTGATTTTACAATGAGTAGTATAAGATATATATTTTTATTGGAAGATATATTTTTGTTTCAAGAATTCATAAATTTAAATTTTATTTTAATATAGTTTAAAATTAAAATTTGTTTTATTAAATTATTAAATATCTAATTATTTTCAATTTAATCAATTTTATGATTTATTTTCAAAACAAATTATAAATATGAAGAAATGTTTTTGAGAAATTATTTCTCATTTCAATTTTCAATTTTGTTGTGTGTCAATTTCTACCAGTTAAAAAATTTTAATCATGAAAAATGGATTCCATATCTGGAATAAGGATGTAAAAATTTGAAAAATACGACCCTTTTAATTTTGGGAAATGTTAATAGTTACCATAGTAAATTTTCATTACAACATTAATGGTAAAATGGGTTAATTAAATGTGATGATGCTTCATTATCATCTATAAAATTCCATTTATTTCATTTCATGGGAATATTTCTATATAAATCATTAATTTTTTGAAAATATTACTTTATAATTCCATTTAAAATTTCTTTTTATCATTAAAATTTTTAAGTAAAATGTAAAGGTAAAAACATTAATTTCTTGATTTTAATATCTATAATATATTATATTAGGGATAGAAAAAAATATGTTCATTTATAAAGTGAAATTAAAAATATGAATTAATTTTTTTTATCATGGTAATTTTATTTTTACTTTTTTTAATAAAATAAATACTATTAATTCTTACACAACGTAGACACAGTGCATTTGTCTGCAGTAAAAAATTTAAGTAAATTATTTATAAAACATTATATATTACATTTATTCGGTGTCTTTTTGTGGACCATGAATATTGAAGACAAATATTACATACTAGATATGTTATATAGTATTATATTATAATTCCATTTCATTCAAGTGGATTTAGAATTCAAATTATGTAAATATATCATAAAATGAAATTAATATATTAATATAAAATGAATTTATTAAATTATTTAAAAATCATAATATAAATGAAATATTTTCATTAGGATGATAAATTTTGAAGAATAAATAATAACTTTTCCATTTATGAGCCAATTTTTACAATATAAGTAAAATAATATCTCATTAATATTAAAAAGTCTTTACTATAGTTACAATTAAAATTTTTTAACCTATGATTTAGTCCAAAAGATAAGGTTTAAAATGTTATCTAACCCTATAAATATATTATTTTATGATTATGTTAAGATAATATATTCCTTATCTTCAAATATATTCCATTTTGAAGTATTTTTCCCGAGTTAAAGCAATATTATAGTATGAAATTTCACGTATTTCCAAATTCTAAATAAATTATATTTTTTTCATAAACAATTTTATAATAAAGGAATTAAATTTATAAAAAAACTCTCAAAAGACAAGTTAATTGTATATGGATTAAAATATCAACCATGGTTTATTTATGGGTTAATTAATCCTTTATATTATCATTCATGACCCCTTAATAGTAAACAACATTGATATAATGGTAGTTGTCAAAATGGTTAATGGAAAATTAAAAAATGAGATAAGGGAAACAATATAACCAAAACATCTACAAGTATTTTTAGATGAGAATATTTAAACTCAAAATCAAATTATACTTAAATTATGTCAATTTAGAGTAATTTTTCAATGAATATTAATCTATATTAATTTATTGCATTGACTAATTCCATGAGAACCCCTACCCTTAATTATAAATGGGATCCTACCCCCTAATTATTCATACAATGTGTATCCATTTTGTAGATCCAAAAATAGATAATTGATCATCAAAAATTACCTACACACTATATCTTTGTGATGTTATTCTTAAAATATAATTCCAAGGTTCATTAAGAAGTAATCTAACTAATGTCCACCACAGAAGAGTAAATCGACATTACCAACTCTTTCAACTTTCATTCTTTATCAACATCCTATAAATATTTTTTACACATACTGAAATGATAACTAATTCATAAAAAAAATATTATACGTAACTAAAATTGTGGGACATACATTTTACAACTCTATTATTTTCTACGAAAAGTGGAAACATTTCTAATGTGTTCGTATAGCTTATTGTCTCTACATAATGGTGTAATTTTTATTCCATTAAAATTTTTATAGTATTTATGTAAATATAGAAAAATGAATTTCTTTTATATTTAATTTATAGTTATTCCCCATGAATTATAATATCATATCTTTATTCTTACCATTTCATTTTCTAGAAAAAATCACATCGCTCAAGAATACAAGTGTACAACCACCTCTATAGAGAGATGTTTATTTTTATCATTTTATATTTAAATATATGTTAATAATTTCAATTTAAGGAAAAAATATAATATAAATTATACATAACGAATATTTAAATTTTTATTTTTATTTTCCTTTATTTCATCACATCTATTGAAATGAGAATGTAGTATTCATTTTAATATTACATATCATTTACATAAATGGTGAAATTAATTTTTTTACCACTACTCTAATGTATTATTATTATTATATATATATAATAAAAATATATGATATCTAAATCATGATTATCATTATGGATATTATGTAACCATGATAATGGAGAAATCACAAAAACATATAAGAAAAATAATACTTTTAATTCTCACAAATAATGATTATAATAAAAAACATATAAATAAAAGTATGATGATATCTTAGAAGTGAATAATATATGATATTACAAATATGAATATGGGTCTATGATAAATTAATTATAGGTTTATAAACATTATTATAGAGGTCATTCACTTTAAACTAAGCGTAGATATTAGGTTGGGGATTTATTAACTCAATATCCATTCATTGGGTTATACATCTAATTTATTGACTATGTTCTGAAATTATTATTTATTAAATGTAAACCGATTATATAATGATTTATTTACAAAAAAATAGGATATAAATTTTTCACACATAATAAATTGATTTATTATTTATGACTTCAAGGATGTGATATTAGTAAGGGATTTCATCTCAATTTATACTTTATTGATATATATTGGGTATTATGCACAAATTTATTTTTATATGGGGTATATACATCCCATTTTATGTATTTCATGTAAATATATATTTATTTATTACAATTAAAATTTCAATTAATTTTTTTATTTCAAGGGGATGAAATTTAAAAGTTTACAAAGATGTATTAATTTATTTTTCAATCTAATTATTTTGGGATTTCACTTATTTTCATTATGATAATTTTATAATATATCCATCAAAAACTCAATCTATTTTTATATCATTTGCATATTTATGTAGTTTAACTATTTTAACAAATCTATTCATGTAATTTGATCTTTAATTTAGTAAAGAAAAAATTAATTTAAAAACTAATCCTTTTCTCTTCCTCAAAACATATATTTTTCTTCCATGTACTTGTTTATAATATATTCTAACTTAAGTACTATTTACCTTGACAGATTATTTTTTAGAAAATTTTACGTTATCATAAATTTTTATAATTGGTTTAAGAAAAATATAATGTTTAATAATTATTTTTTATTTTTATTATAAATTTTTATAAAAAATATTTCCTTTTATCACATACGATGTTAATAGATTTTCCCAATGTCGTAAGTATTTTATGATATTTTTATTCTTAAAAATTTTATCATTGTTACTATAAATAAAAACTATTACTGGAATATTATTTAAATATTTGACTTACATTTTCGTTATTAGTCCAAATTATATGATTTTATTACAAAAATGATATTTCTAAATTAATTGATTGTCCTTATTTACCTCTTATTATATTTCTGGTCATTAATATCCTTTTGGAAAATCCACCTTATTATGATCACTAGACATTATAATTTTTCTAAATATCTATAAAAATTGTATAATGGATATGATTTTTACTTAAACTATGTAAATTTTTATATGGTGTTTTACATTGATTTTTATTTTAGTGACTGGGTACATATTTATATTTTTTGAATCATAATCTAATAATGGAAATATTTATAAGGAATGTAATTTTTGATTTACATTGATAATGCAATATATGAGAAATTAATTTATATGTATAATGAGACCAACTAGTTGGATAACCATATTAAGTGGGGTTTTGGTGTATATTTTCCCATAACATATACTATCTTGGAAGATGACCTTGATTATAATGATATCATGATGGCTAATATCATTACATCAATCATTAATCATTTACAGCAATGAGAAAAAAATTATTATTATCTATGAAATTAATGTAGTGATATTATTAATGGATGAATTTTTTTCTCATGTTATTCATTAAATGGATTTTGATTTTATTTATTTATTATTATTAATAGATGTATGTAAACCTTATTCTGTATTTAAGGTCACTATTATTGTAACACCTTGGGAATATAAAATAATAATATTTCCATTTATATTATATAGTACATGAAACATCAATACTATAAGAAAATATTACAACCAATGAACTTATGATATTATTATATATAAATGAATTGATTATTTTCAATACATTGCATTACACATAACACTAAGTTTAGCTTACGATATAAGAAACATTGAGTTTAAAGGAAATGTGAAATAATATTAAAATATTATTATTTAATTCAATTTTCATAATCAAACTATTAAATTGGTGGGTTTGAATATTACTAATTAAATTATGAATAGTATGGTTGTCTATTTGTAATTAATAAAATATATATCATTTAAAAGAAAAAGAAATGTTTTTTTAGAAAGTGTATTTTTCTAAAAGATAGATTAGTCATTCTTTGTCAAAATAATTTAAATTTAATATTTACCAATTTTAGAAAAATTAAAAACAAAATAATGTTCCTTTTTGAAATCATTATATAAAAATTATGTTAGGTTTATTTTTTTGGGATTTTACTGAAAAGATTTAATTTTTGATAAATAGTTAAAATTACTAAATTATAATTGAAAACTAAATTTTTGATTAAATAATTTATATTATAAAAACATAGTAAGATATTTTTTAATGAAACTTTAATTTAATTACATATATTTTAATCCAATTTATGTAATAGGAATCATTTTCATATTGATTTTTGATATAAAAACACTATAACATTTCAATCATTTTCTCTATAAAACCCCACATTCTTGTTGCATCAATATGATTTATTTTACGATAAATTTTATTCACATATATGAATTGAATTTGGAAATGTGAATTTCATATTTTTATTAAGTAAAATTTCTAATTTTAGATAAGGATAACTTATTTCTTGAACAAAATAAATAGTGAAAATGGTTAAAATTATTTACTATAGTGAAAGTAAAAATGGTTTTATCGGTGTGTTAAACATAAATGATAAGGTTCAAAAATGACCAACCAACATTTCAAAAACTAATTTTATGGACATATTTAGAAATTATATCTTATGCATATGATAGTCTTCCATTTTAGAGGGGTTATTTCATGATAAAAACATGGATATGATTGAATATTTTATGAAATGTAAAAGTGTGCCACTCACCGACCTTATAAAAATCCACCTAATATCCTCTTTTCATCACACATTCACACCCTATGTTTTCCAAATAAAAAAATGACTTCCTAAAATTTTTCTCCTCATCCTAGAATCTATTTTTAAATCATAATTCTCTCCTATGAAAAATTATGGTGAAAACCAATGTATGATACCTGAAGAATAGGTAACATTCTTCAATGAGGGGTTTTACATTGTTTCTTCCTCCACCATATTAAATTATTATAAAAACATAATGATATAATAACCTTGGTATATTACCTATATATAGATTCTATAATGTTATGGTAATGACTAAAAACCATCCCACTTCCATCAATTCATCTTGGAAGTCATCATTCATGTGTATGGCAGTCTGCCACCTTACAAACCGATGTTAGTAATTTTTTCCATTAACCCCTCACATAGCTTGTTATCAGTTTAGATATAATTTTTATATATAACATAATTATACCACTTTATTTAATATATCATATAAATATTTGTACTTTCCATTTTATAGTGCATACTATATCGTCACTCGTGTGTATGAAGGACTATCGCCGCTTGAAGCGATGTAATTATTCTTTCACTAACGCTTCATATAGAATGTAATATAGAAAATGTTAATGATTATATTTTATATAAACTAAATAATTATAATATTAAATAAATATTTATCATTCAAGAAAGATAATATATCATTTAATTTTTTTACATAGAAAGATGATTTCATCGTTCTTGTATGTGTGGACTACTGCTTTCACATAGTGATGCGACACTATTTTCATCACCAAACCCCATGGATAATATAAATAGGTGTACGAAAAGAAATAAGATGATAATTATAATATTATTTTATGTTTTAAATAATAAATTATCACTTACCACAGTTCTATAATTATCATTAATTTTTTTTAATTTTGATCATTCGTACGTACGACCTACTATCTCTATGATTATAACAAAATAAATTTTTCCTAAAGAAAATTATTGATTGTTTTTAAAATAAATATTTGTGTAAAAATATGATAATAATTACATGATTATTATTATATAATTGTTATAACTATATAATATGTGAATGAAATGGATCACTCATTATGAAACATCGACGACAAAACAAAATAATTAATAACATAAAAAATAAAAATAATTAATTATTATTAATGAATGGGAGAAAATATGTTACAGTAGGATCATATATGATAATATTAATATTAATATAGTTGTAATTTTTTTTTAAATGAATCATACATGAGGTACAAGTACGTTCAACCAGAAAGAAGCATGAGGTAGGGTATTTGATCTCAATTTCATTTCACTAGGGAATATTGTATTGTTATTAATGTAATTTCATTTACATGGTGTATATACATCCCCATTGATAGGTAATTTCATGATCGATACATAATTCATGGTATTTTAATATTCAATTTTAATCATTTTATCTATGGCGATTAGACTTGAAAATTACCAATTGGAATATAATTTTATAACTCATTTTATATTCATATGGTTGTATTACATCTTCATTGTAGTTGATATTATTTGAGTTTGTGTATAATAAAATCTAATTATATATTATTTTATTGTAACTTGTTTTATGATTATTTTTATTTGATATATATAATTGATTCAATTATTAATTATCACTTACATGTTACGTAATGGTTTATTTCACAATCCCATTCTAATCGAGATTGTTTATTCTTTAATTTCAGTTGAACTGAACTTTTTTATATTTTAATAGTAAACCAAATTAATTTTACAATCCTTCAGTAATTCATGATATTTTAATGTAATATTACAACTTCTATATTCTTTGTTAATTAAATTTTTTTACAAAATGTTTTCTATAAAATCCAACTTCATTTATCACATTAGTTAGAAATCCATTTCCAAAAAAACATATTTTATAAAAAAAAATTGATGTTAGTTAACCATTTTACAATTGATAAATTAAAAACATTTTTAACTTTTTTTAATTTTTATAAAAAAATTAATTGAATCTTTATGTTGATTTATAAAAATCCATGTATGATTTTTTACAGAAAAAGTGAAACAAATCATTGTTTTAAAGTGTATTAAATGAAAGGAATTTTCATCCTTTATGAATAAGAAAATGTTTTAAAATATCATTTTTAATTTTCAAATATTATTTTCAAATAAATGTATTTTTAAATAGTTTTGTGAACATTTAGTTTTAAAAATTATCCTACAAAATTAAGAGGTTATTTTCCTCAAAATTATCGTAATGATATTTTTAAGGTATTTTAATTCCTCAATGATAACAACCATTAAATTTACATATACTAAACTAGGAATATTTTTTGTATTTATACCTTCCCTATTCCTCCTTGGGATGGTATATGATTATTTTGAACAAGGTTTTTGTTGACACTAACTTCCCTTATTCATTTTATAGTCGATAACATTCCCTTGAAATGTTCACTTTTATTTAATCATTAGAAATAATATTTTCCCTTACTATTAATATTATTTATCATGGATATTTTTTGTTAAACCATATTCAATTTCTAAATTAGTTGTTCTCCATTGAAATTGATTTTATTATATGGTTAACTATTGATAAATCCATATTCATTAATTGATAAAGATATTTGATGACAAGGAACATTGTTATGAATTAAATTTATTATTTGATATATGATGAGTTCTTTGGACACGAAAGCCATGAGTGCGACTCATTATAGATAAACCATTGATATTTTAGTAGTCTCCTAGGACTAATTAGTTGGATAGACTTAATTAAATTTGTTTCACCCCATCATTTTTAAATTGTTTTTAGTATAGTTATTTATGGTTGAGCTTTCATGTTCCAAGGAAACATGACATGTAATAATTAAGTATTTCTTTAATTAATAATTAAATTATTATTATCCACTAGATTTTCTCTACGATATTATCTATATATGAATTTAATTCTTAGTTTACTGATAAATGGAATGTAGTTTCAATTATTTTCATTTCAACATTGATTATTCACTATTGAGTTAGGATATTCATGTTATTAATTTAGTGGAATGTTTTTTCAGTTATTTACCTTTATAGATTTATTAATATTGAAATATTAAAAAATGGCATGTTTTTTGATATTTTCCTTATGATATTAGTTATGTTAGTGAACTTATTTAAATGACATGTTTTTTCAGTTATATACCTTTCCATGTTGATTATGATCATTTATTAATTATGGATTCTATTTTAGTTAACCCTTAATAGGAATTTCAGCTCACTAATATATTTTTACCTTTCACAGGAATCCATGATGCGTTCTACGAAAGTGATGAAATAATATTATATTGGTAATAGTGATAATCTTGGAAAAATTATGTTGTAATTTGTGTTTTCAAATGTACTATGTGAATATTGTATATATCTCGATTACTAAGACTACTTAAAATTTTGTTCCTTTAAGATGTAATTCTAGGTATCTCATGTAATTTTATTAATGAAGAAACCTACTATTGGATTATAGTGTGGGTGTCACTACAATTATTTATTTTAGTAAGCATCATGATATAAATTATGGATATTTTAATGAGTTTAGGGATGTAGAATATTTACATTAACTATGTTTCATATTTTATTTCCATTGTAAAAACGGGGATAATGTATGTACATATTTTACCATCACTACACTACAATTCAGTCCATTCGGCTGTGATTTATTATAACATAATATATTTAAAAAATTATACACCATATATGGTTACTGAAGTTGGTTTTTATATCGATGATGAAAATTCCAATGGATAAATGGTAGTTAGTGTATGAAAATTGTAGGACATATAGACACAAGATAAAAAATAATGTTCAGTGCATTAATAGAAAAGTGAAGTTTGTTTGGAAGCCTACATATAAGGATCCATACCTATAAGGAACACCTCTGGGATAGTAGTGAAGAATAAAGTAACTCCTTTTTTTTTGTGTCTCTATTAGGCCATGGTTTGGTAATTAGAAACACAATTATAAAACTAAAAAATTTTAGGAATTAATATCAATATATGATAAATTTGAACAGTAGATAATATAACATCCAACCATCAACAACATTTCATAAAAATAATGTCCAACATCACACAATGTATGTTTATATCATAATAATCCAAAATCAGAAAAATTAAAAAAACCAGTATATCATTGTCCCAAACTCCATAAAAACACCAAATCTAAACTATTTACAAAAAAATAACTTATTATAATTTACCTAAAAATATAAACTAACTATTTGTAAATATAGGGGTAAGAATGTATGGACACTTAGTATGATCATACTCAATACCAGTTATGAAAATTTTGGAGAAATAAACGGAATCCTATATGATCAGATGAAAGAAACAATAAGATCATATTCTAGGTAACTAATCCCCTACATCACCATGTTTCGCTCAAAAAATCTCACATCCAATATAACAAAATAGTATGCAGATAATTATAATCATAGATTCATTATGGCCCTTTCCCCACTAGTTTTATTATATGATTCCCCAATATTAAATTCATGTTCTATCATACCTTTTATGCCCATAAATCACATATCAGTATGAGTACGTTTGGGTTTGGACAATATCCTTACATATACTGAACTTTCATAGAGTCCATCAACTCATGTCGGAATCGGCCTATATAGAAAAATCTATCCCCCAACATCTTATCCTTATTTTATATCCATATCAGCATAAAAATAATCCCCCACATCATGGGAATATCACATCATTATATCATTATCAACCAATCCCCCCACATCAGGGGTATATCACACAATAATATTATCATCAACCAATCATACAACATAACGTGCATATTATATAACCATATTATCATCAGTCATCAAACATCATATCACATTTATAACAACATAAAGATAGTAGTAGGTTGTGATGACTATTAATTCAATCACTGTCATTGCATCATAATTCCATAAATAACCCCCACCATTTATTTCACACCATACCATCACTAGTAATCACCACTAGTTATCCCATCACCATCTCCACTACTAAAGGGAGAGAGTAAAAGGGTGGGTCTTCAGGTATATTTAATTACCTACCTATATATTGGGAAAATTATTGAACATAAAAATGGCAATTTTTATGGTTATTAACTTTGATAGAGTTCAATGATAAATAATAAAAAAATTCATGTATAATATTCACACATAATACCACCTATGTTTTCATACAAAGAGAAACTAACACTATATGTTATCACCACCACAACACCACCACATACCACTAAATGACCATTTTTAACATAAACCATCATTGTCATATATCAAATCTCAAAATAGACCATATCCTACTTGAAAAAAACATGAGGTGTCCTAAAAAATTCATATTCAATATCCTCAAAGTCAATTATGATATTTAAAGTTTTTTTTAACATTTTTAAATTCAATATATATTTATTTTCCCGTATGAGATGATAATCTATTCTAACACCATTCCCACATAAATTATTATTTATTAGAATTCATTTAAATTATTCATAATTCATACATAACCCAGATTTATTAAAATTTCATCCCATAATATATAAATGATTTAACTTCTAATTTCACATCCCATTAATATAGAGAAACATTAAATGAACATCCTATAAACCTAACACTAACATAACTTATTCTATCCAAAAGAAAAAATCTCAAGACAACCATATCATCACAACACAAATCCCACCACATTCCATAACATCCACAATAAAAAATTCATAACAAAAACCATCATAAACCATACTGACTAAGACAACCATACTGCATCTCATATACATAATATCCCATTTTATCATTATGACACCACACAACAACCCACAAACAAATCATCACCTAAAGACACAGAAATTACACATAATATCCCCCAAAATAGCCACACAATCATCCAAATCAATCAATTAACTAAAATAAATCAATTTTCATAATCCTGTTCTAGAAAAACATTGCATTATTAAGTTTCACCACCTATAGGGTCCTAAAAATAAAATATTATATTTTCAATAATAATTTATGTAAAATTATAATTTCAATAGTTAATTATAAATTTCTATCACATTCCCGGATTATAAAAAATTCAACAACAATAATTATTCAATAATTTCAATGAATATAATCATAAATCATATGACATGAAATAGTAATCATATAACCATATTTGAATCTATCCACCCACAATCAATTTCATTAATTCCATTTATTATCTTTCTTATGTTGACTTATTCCACCACCCCCATGAATGAAATATCATAAAACTGAAAAAAATTTAACATCATGAATTGTGTCATTGAATCCCTCACCTCAGTCAGAACAGTAAAAACCACGACACAAGACAAAATATAAGAGGTGGTGTAAAGGGAAAAAAACTATATAGTGGAATCCTTAATCAGCATATTCAATAGTGATACAACTGAAATATAATATCATAATGTTACTCTAATCAAATTAAAAATATTGAAGAGAAATCCAAAACAATGAATTAAAATACATTGATGGGAAAAGTAAAAAAACTAACCTAAGGTCACTAAATATAAATCTCCCTTTATTAAGCATGAAATCTAATATATTGCGGTTATAATTAATGTAATGTCTAATTTTTTTCCATATAATTCATTAAAATATATCTAGTAGTATTTTTCAAGATTGATGATAATATAGCACGACATTCAGAGGCTTGGTGAACCCAAAATTGATATTAGAACAATATTAAATATATTAATATCACAAAATAGATGCATTCCTGAAAAATTGAAATAACTTCTCCATAGATACTCATATAAAAAAATAAAGACTACCATTAAGTTCAAAATTTAATAATTATCATATATAAAACATAATCCTTTCCAGTTTCTAGAATTTTTAAAATAGATTTCATGTGCATAAATAATAAATAAATAAATTATTATATTATTTTTATTTATTATGATGTTGCAGCCTAATAAAATTCTATATATACATAGTTAAAAAATATGGGTTTTCCTAATAAACTTGGAATTTAAGATTGGATCTGGTGTAGGAACTCTTATAGATGAAGATCAATGGATCCATAATCATTCAAACCAATTAAATTGATGATATCTCCAATGAAAATGAATCATATTTGTTCTTCATCAACGAATGATCTGTTTTCAAGATAGAAAAAAATTATGTGTAAAAATCAACATTTTATTCTACAATGATGAAAGATAATCTATCATCTAATAGATTAATTAGATGATCAGTCTTATTGTGGTTGTGGGATTATTATGATGGGAATTTTGGGATTTCTATTTTTATTTTATTTTTATCTCTTCATTCATCATTATAACATCAACGAATCAAGGATCACATGAACATCAACTGAGGTATGTTCCACATTATTTATTTTTATTTTTATTAATCTCTTGTTCTTTGTTCGGTCATTACCAACATTTGTTTTGGCCATTATTTTTACAAATAACTAGTAATCAATCATTATGAACCTGTTCCATGGTATAATGGTTTTATATGAAAAATACATGTTTGGATTGATAATGTGGAAGAGCTATAGTAATGTACTGGGACCAGATCATATTTAATTGTGTGAGTTTTTATGTGTGGTGATCAGAGATGCGATGAATGGTTTACAATCTGAATTTGATGGACTAATTCTGGTGAGTTATGTTGGTGGGGCTCGACCAAACCATATCAGAGTTTACTCGCATGATTCATTTCCAAATCAGATGTAAGAGGTGTGGAAGACTATACAGGATGTATATCCATGTTTTCTAGGAAATATTGATATAAAAGGCATGTAATAATGGAATACATTTCATGTGTAACTCTGGATACAATGATAGTTTTTTTATAGAGAATAAAATTATCACTTGTTGTGTGGGATGTGACACACACTATGTGACCCTTACCTAATCACTTGGTTTTTATCATGGATGATACATGGAAAAAATATGGTCAGGTACATGACATGTCTAGAGTATGTAGGTTTATCCCTGTACTCTAACATGGCCCAATATGTAAACAAGGAAAAATATACAGACACTGTGAGGTGTACAAGGTCATGGACATGGGAAAGGGCTATGATACATTTGCAAACCTAGTTCTTAAGGGACATGTTGTGAAAATCCATTAAACTCCATGTAATCCTTGAAATATAAATTGTAGGCCAATTTCACCATAGTGTGGACTAGTTTCCTTAATGGCGTGATCCCTCAATCCATGCACGTGAGGATATAGTTTGGAATTACATTATGAACAAAGGATTGTGATATTCTATAAGGTATTAGTTTTTGATAGAGTTGTAGAGATCTCTTCCAGATTCAAAGATGAGATCCTCTATCATCTTTTCCCACAGAGGGGATTCTCATAATCAGTAGGACAATCTATACACATGAATTGATCACCTACTTAGAGGTTTAATCTAGATTGGGTTGTTTCTACACCCCATGGAGATATTTATAATACAAATATGTGTATCTAACTATTTTTAATTTTAACATGTACATCCTTAAGTAAAGACTCAATAAGTTTGAAATCATGGATGGATTGTATCAGTATATTCAAAATCATGGAGAGAGTTATCTTGAGCGAGTGTGGTTATTGAATCTCAAGAATAATTTTGGGAAGGAATTGTGGGTGTGGCCTTACCTTGAGACTTAGTGTAAACTATGAGTATATATAGATGGTGGATTGTATTCCACACATTTTGATTGACATATAAATAAATGAGATGATTAAAATGGATTCTTCATGATGTGGGATTTCAGGATTTACTAATGGTATTTTAATACTCACCCCTACATGGTCTCTAATCACATGTGTCTTGTATTAGTCCTAAGAACATCAATTTGATAGGGGTCTAAGTGTATTAGGACTATAGGGTGCTTATATTTTGTCTAGACAGACCATGGTTCATTTTAGTGGTCATATTTGAATTTATTACCCTCTAACTATTAGGCTGGACTTCACTATAGTTTTTGTTGGGATTGTATATGGCCAATTTTTTATTCCAAGTATTTATTTTTAATCATATTAAGAGATTTTGATGTATCAATGCATTAGGTGTCAGTAGTATTTTACATTTCAGCATGGTATTGTCTTGGAGATGTATTTATACAAACTAATACCTTTGGAAAAGGCCTATAATGGGAGTATTTTGTATACCCGACCATGGTCTTTCACCCATATATTATTGGAGGCTTTCATGGTGTATTCAAACTCAAATTATCACTGGCCATGAGAGCTGTGGTTTTTCAGGTCATGATAGAGTGGTATCAGAGGAGTCCTCTATCCTAGAACTTGATCTTGGAGTTTTATCTAGCTATTAGATTTTTTTGGATTTTTTGGAAGCATTCTTAATTACTTCAAGTTTGGGTTTTCGATATGGGACTCTGGTATTGGTGTGGAGGAAGACAAATCTGTACACCAAGACTCTAATTATAATCCTTTTTACACAGTACATGAATAAATTGGTTATGGGGAAAATATTAGTACATGAATCATATTGGATTGTGTTTTGTTTCTATGTCCTTTTTGATTCATATCCCCAGATATACTCATCGACTGTGGTACATCTATTATATTATAGGATTTAGCCATAAAAATTTTAATATAGGATTTAGTAGTATGATTTTGAGTATGATCCACTCAATGATGGAGCTTAGATAAAAGGATATGTTCCAATGGTAGTGTATCTAGGGGTTTTCTAATCATTACTCATCCCATCAAGTAGTATATTGTATCTATAGTACTAGTGGATGAGGGGTGAAGGATGACTGTGTATCATGGGTTTTAGCATCAATTACCCCTCATGATTAGGGGAACACCAGACCCATAGAAAACATAGGATTATTAGGATGTGGTTACATGAGTATTTCACCTCTTTAGTACACCTACAAACTAGATTGTTCTCCTGGTGGAAAGAATTATCCATGAATCTACAAGAAATTGGTGGAACATAGTTGTTTTATCATATGACGATGTGAATCATTCATAGATATACTTTTATAATATATTCAATGAGGTTTAATCTCCAAATTTTATGCATGTAGTGTGTATCTATTATATTTTACCACTATAATAGAGAGGGATGTCTATGGTTGAGTATTCATTGAGGTTAACCAACCTATCATGATACTCAATGAACAGGGTTCGAGATCCATTATTTGAGGCATGGACCATTGATAAAGGTCAATGTAGAGTCATCTAGTTCATTATTATTCTTCAATCCATTCTTACATATGCTGGGGTGTTAGATCAAGACATGATGAAAAATATATTTTTGGCTATGAGAAAAAGGAAATAGGCACTAGTAGTGGGAAAAAAGGGTGGAGACCTTGGAAGTAGGTGGCCGATAGTAGATGTTAATACCCAAACATGTGAGACATTTTAGAAGGCGATCTTAATACTAAGGGTCTATATTTCAAGGATCACATTATGGTTCTAGTCAACCTAGGGACCATAGATGCTTCTGTTTTGATGGAAAAAAAACTTCTCATGTGAGATTGTATGACCCTGCATACGACTAATAGAGAGTTAGTGGATGGCCTACCTATATAGGTGTGGCAGTAAGAGATGGTTGTTATGTAATACTGTGGACATGGAAGAGAACTTGGGAGAGTTGTGGGAGGTGGCATATGTTTTTACATGTTACTTCAACAAACCCAAGGTGGTCCGTGCTAGGTTCAAGGAGTTAGAGGATGGGGCATTGGAAACTGGATGATGTAGAGTGCTATGACCTAGAGTCTCCTTGGATGATAATATGTATGATATGTGTATTTTCTACATTTGATGTAGTTTTTATATACTTAGGTGTGGGACACTATTTTATTTCTATATACTGAGTTTGACATCTAGGGTTTTCAGTTGATCCCTTGTCTCAATCGTGAAACTGGTTGAGAAATATAGGGGATGAATCAGTGATCATGCACTTTTTACAATAGTGTGACCTGAAGATTTGAATAGAGTGTCTCTCAAGGTATACCCTTATTGAAGTGGTAAGAATTTATGACGTCATCATAGGAATTTATGGGATATAAATCATCCATTAACCGATTGAATATTTTAGGCATAGGATGTGATTTTTGTACATTGATGGGTCTTGTTTTCTCTTCATTGGAGAGCAGGAGACCCAACTAGTGAAGGATGGACTCATATATTGGAGGGTGATTCTGATTAAATCCCAATTGGATAATAAAAATAAGTGAGTGTTGGATTCTATGAGATATCAATTTCTTGTAGTGGTGGTTGAGTATGAGGAAGACTTTCCTAATGACATCTTAGGCCCACCACCCTACCAGGATGTGGACATCAGCATTGAATTATATTCTGCAATGAAACCACTATCAATTTTAGTATATCAAATGGCTACCAAAGTGTTTAATGAGATATGGTGAAGTTAGAGGATTTTAAAAGGATGGGATTCATGAGACCATGTGTTCCACCTAGATAGCCACAATTTTTCTCTCCAAGAAAGAGAATAATAGATTAATGTTATGTTTAGATTGTGGATGCACTACTTAGGTTACCTTGAAAAAAAGAATCTACTTTTGAGGATTTAGGAACTCCTTGGTTAGTTGAGAGGGTTGTTATGGTTTTCAACGATTGAACATAGTTCAGGCTATCAAAATATGTGAGTATGGGTTGATGATATACTGAAGATAATATTCATATTTCTCTACTATCAGAATGATAACATCATGATTCCATTCAGAATGATTAATTACATAGTTTTGTTTATGGAAATCATGAAAAAGATCACTCATCATTTCCTAAAAAATATTTCTATGGTCATCATTGATGATAGCCTATATTACTCAGTGTCTAAAGAGTATCATGTGAGGCACTTGAGGATAGTTTTAGACCCACTCTGAGAGCACCATCTTTCTGGGAATCTATCTATGTGTTAGTTTTAGATTTAGGTGATCCACATTTTGGGAGATGGTACCTCATATGATTTTGTTTTAGTTGATTAACTAATGGTGAAGGAAGTGTTAGGATTGGAAGGACGAAAGTGTTTCAGGGAGTTGAGGAGCTTCCTTGGGTTGGTAGTCTACTATAGGTTATTTTTGACCAATTTCACAAAGATATCATAACCATTGATATATTTGAAAAAAATAGGAATCTTTTTCTATGGATGTAAATGTTACAGTAGGTTTTTTAGTTAATGATTTAGAGGTTTACGAGAACAACATCACATGTTTTCTAATAGATATTTTTGATTACGTATTATTCTACAATGTTTTATGGACCGGAAATGGATATATGTTGATAATAAGATAGGTTGTGAGTGACTATAGGTCTCGGTAGTTGAGACTTCATGAGAGGAACTACATGACCCATGTTCCTGAGTTATCAGTGGTAGTCATATCCCAAAAGACATGGTGACACTACCATATGGGTGATCTATTTATCATATACTATGACCACAAAATTTTCAAGTATAACTTCTCTGAGAAGGTTCATATCTTGAGATAGATTTTATGGATGAATTTCCTCCCATATTATGAATTTGAGATAATTTATACTCATGTGAAGGGGAATGTTGTGGTAGAAAATCTCAGATTGAAATATTATTCTTAGTTGTTGGGAAAGGAATTAGATCATTTAGAATAATTTTAGTTGTCTTTTGTTCAAAAGTATTGTGCTTCATTTGTTCATTTGATGGTTGTTACCCCCCACAACTTTTTTAAAGTGTTATGGAATCATAGAATGGGGATACTGACTATGAGACAATACATGCACATATATAATTTGGATGTTCTCTTAATGGTTTTTCTGAAGGAGAGGATAAAGATATCCATTTTAAGGGATGGATGATTGTACAAGTGACATTGAGGGGGGGGGGGGAAGTAAGGATGGAGTTTGATTAATACCATTTTTTAGTATACCTAGGTGGCGAAAGGATGTTCTAGGAACTCTAACATCAACTTGGGAGTCCATGTGTGAAGAATGGTGTAGTAGAGTTTACCTCATGAATCCTCAATGGATAACATGTTAAGGCTTAACATTAGGTCCAAGAAGGATTATCTCATCCCATTCATATGACATAGTATAAGTGGTGTGGAATATCTATGGACATCATGAAGGGGTTACCATGTATATCAAGACAACATAATTCTATCTGGGTGATTGTAGATCGATTCACTATGGTGTCCACTTCCATTCTATTTGGTTAAAATGTTATATATAGATATTTTGATGCCTTTTTATGTGTATGAGATATTAATACTATTCGGAGTTCCCTTTTTGATAATTTTAGATCAAAATGATCACAACATGTCCTAATTATGGAGATGATTGTTGTAATCCTTTAGTAATAAGATGCATTTTAGCCCAAATTTTCACCCCCAGACTGACTACTAGACCAAGTGAACTATTCATTTTCTGGAGGACATTCTATAGTAATTCATATTGGACTTATAATGTAGTTAGTAGGATTATCTAAACTGAGTTAATTTTCCTTACAATAATAGCTAACATTCCTCTGTCAGTATGGAACCGTTTGAGGACTTGTATTGAAAACCCTACAGGTCACCACATAGTTAGACTGATCTGAACAAGTCAGTACTGATGGGAACATATTTACCATGATCTATATCAGAGAAGTTTCAAATATTCTAGTGGTATATGAGGACTAAACTAGGCTGTCTGGAGTCCTATGTAGACAAAAGAAGGAGGTATTTTTATTTTTTGGAGGGAGGCCATGTCTTCTTAAATTTATAAACACTACATGGATTATGGAGATCTAGTCAGGGTGTAAAAATATCTAAAATATTCATTGGCCCTTTCCAGATACCATACATAGATTATGATGTCATTTTTTACTTGTCTCTACCAACAAAATTATAATAGATAAATGAAATATTCTATGTGTCACAGCTGAGGAGATATGTGCACGACCCATCACATGTTATCTACCAGGGAGAGATGGACAATGAGGATAGAGCTATATTTGTAGTGTACCTGATGAAGATTATCAATTGGTAGGAGAATATCCTCCAAGGGTGAGCGATTCATTTTGAGTGTGTCCAATTATAACATGATAATTGTTATGAGAAAAATTTGGAATGAGATACCTTGATACGAGCTCATTACCAATTTCTTCCCAAGTAGACCATTTTTGATAAAAAACTATAAGGTGGGGAGAATTTAATGACTTGGGATTTCTATGTAAAGATTTGAAATATATACAGTAATATTTTTAGAGCTATGAATTTAGATGGTGTGAGATTCTGAGGCCCTATGAGCTGAAAATTGATATTTTAAAAATAGAAAATGTAATAATATAATTCATAAGATAGTTTACAGAAGAAGTAAAATAACTTTTTTAAAAAGTCATTAATTGGATATTTGAGACCACCATCGATTTCAGAATGCGGTCTTTACCCAAGGTGTGCCATAATATTTTTACTATTCAGTGATTTTGAAATAGTTTTCATAGACATTAAGAGTAAATAAATTAATTATGTTGTTAATTTTATTTATGATGACATAGATACCACATAAAAATTTATATTAAACAAGTTATAACAAAATTTATGGGAAAGCGTCATAACCCTCAAATTTTATAGAGGAACTAGTGTAGGAGATTGTATGGATAAACCTTGAAGGTTCAAGAATCGTTAACATCAACTAAAATTGTTGAACTTACTAATGAAAATGCTACACTATCTTTTTTAAGATTTAAATGATCCATTCTCAAAGTAGGACATTTTTATGTGTATTTATCCCCATTTTCATGTCCTATAATAAATGTGATTTGATCGACTAATAGATTGAGGACAACTGAGTAATCAGTCATTGCACATTAGTTTCATTATAAAAAAGACTAATGCATTAGATCAAGGATCATATGAATGATGGGATCAAGCTATGATGATATATTGGTACCATATTAGAGTTTCACAATCATGTTTTTACATGCTTTTATAGGAGACAATATATATGGTGCTTAATGGAAATCAGAAGGCCCAGTTCTGGCGAAGGGTGATAGTGGGGCCCAACAAGACCAGAACCTTTTTTACTGGTGTGATTTTTTGTCAGATCATTGGACAAAAAATAATATGGATATGTTTGAAGAGGATATTTGGTTTCTAGAAAATCATTATATAAATGGTCTGTAATCCAAGAATACATGCCATGTGGGGCCCTGGATATAGAGCTAGAGTTTCTGTAGAGAAGAAAACTATCACACATCATGTGACACATGTCATGCGTGATGTCATCTTTACCTGGACAATTTGCATGTATTCCATAGTATAAAAATATATGGTTAGGTACACGA
Source organism: Viscum album (assembly GCA_963277665.1). Lineage (NCBI taxonomy): Eukaryota > Viridiplantae > Streptophyta > Magnoliopsida > Santalales > Viscaceae > Viscum > Viscum album. The sequence goes on from OY728151.1 coordinate 1,835,914,902, forward strand.
TGCGACTATGTTACACGATCATAGCCGTGTACATGGAAATAACATAGTGCACAGACATGGCTATGTACATGAAAATTTCTAGGTGTATATGGGAAAATACATGAAAATGGGACATGATACATGGGTAGACCATATACAACAGTTACATTCCATGTATTTACTGTATATTCCATTTCCTCCATCAATGATGATAGGGATACCTTTCTCCCCACAATAAGGAATAGTTTCTTTGAGAGTGTATTCCCTAGATCCTTCCCTATGAGTGTATAGTATGACAGTACATAAAAAAAGGACTGTGTGTAAGAACCTAGATCCTCTTTCTCAGGTACGTGACCCTTGTTTGATGTTTTTCATGGGTTTAATGTTAAGGGTGATGAATAGGAGAGTCGGGAGAACATTGAGTGATGTTTTGAGGAAAAGGGGAAAGTCGCAATGGTGGCGCACGATTTGTCTAAACCTTACTGCCAAACCATGTGTGGAAGTCTGCCGAGGCAGTGGCTACCGCACGGTTAACACACGGTTTGTCTAACCATGAGATTAAACCATGCAGGCACATATGTGAGATCCTAAAAAATCGGATCTCACCTGTTTTATCCTCTAAGAGGCCTGTTTTTTCCTCCTAAGTGGCCATAAATCGGGATTTTTCTCCTCCTAAAGTCAAATAAGGTTCTGCCATGGTTCCAGAGGTGATCCTAATGCTTCTTGGGGAAAATAAAAGTCGTATTCTTGAGGTATGTAGACGTTCTTCTTCGTTCTTGTTCAGTTTAATAGATCTATTTATATATTCTTCTCATCTTAACTCGGTTTCTTAGATCTATGCCCATTATGGGTAGATCTAATTGTGTGGATGACAAGTTTGATGAGTTTTGGTCTTGGTCTTGTTTGGAGAAGAGATCTAAGGTGGGTTCTTGGAGAATCAACCCAGTTTTCTTGTGCATTCTTCGTTTTTGGGGGGTTTTCATCATAAAATTTGAGGTAGGTGGTTTTTGGATTTCTGTTGAATGTCATCGAATTATATTTTCAAAATCACCATTACCCCTGAACGGGGTATTGTGCGTTTACTTTTTTACCCTTGTGTTTTCCTGCCATGCTTGTATTCTTGTGTAGAGGATTAATTGGATATGAATAGGGTTGTTTTTCTATGCTTGGATGTTTTTCCCATGCCGGTTTGTTTATGACCTTTTTTGTTCTAATTTTTCCTATTAGGATATTGCCATGTCTTCCCATGACTAGTGATTGTAGGATGGAGTGTTGTTTTCTGACAGGCTGTTATGTTGTAGACTGGTCAGCCAAGTATCCCTATAGGTTTACTTTGGCCATATTGCATCGTTATTCTTGTTGAATTACATGGGGCCGTGAGAACCTACTATATAGACTATAAGGGGATAGACCGAGTGAGATTCCTTAGAGAGTCATTAGATATTATAGGCTATACAGGGATAAATCGAGCGAGCTTCCTCAAAAAGTCTTTGGACATTATAGACTATACAGGGATAGACCGAGTGAGCTTCCTCTTAGATCCTTTGTTTTACATTGAATTACTGCGAACCATCCTAGACTATTGGAGGAATTGGACGAGTGAGATTCCTTAGAGAGACTTTGTATGAGCTGGGCTATAAGAGGAATTGAACGAGTGTGCTTCCTCATAGAGTTCATAGACCTTGGGGCTATAAGGGGAATTGACCTTGTGTGCTTCCTCAAAGAGTCATTGACAGCCTTAGACTATAAGGGGAATTAACTGAGTGTGATTCCTCAGAGATTATTTATGAATTCTTATGACCACACCAGAGGGGTTAGGCTGAGTGAGCTTCCCAAAGGGTTTCTTGTACTTGTTAGGTAGGACCAGAGGGGATGGTTGTGAGTACTTCCCATAGGATTACATGTTTGTGTTTAGCTGTTAATTGATATTGAATTGTGGATTTTTTACTGTTGTGTATTATTCTGTTTACTGTTTTCTGTACTTTACATGTCATATATTCAATGACTATTAGGCACAGATATTTGGGTGGTTGCCTACTGGGACTTAGTCTCACACCATGTTTGTGTCATGCTTTTGGGCCCAAACAAATTATATTTCTGCAGGTATAGATAAGGGAAAACGTCTTTCCACGTCATGTACTTGATATGCTGTGGAGATGGAGAGCACTGGACAAAGCTGAGGCTTGCGATGCTGATGAGATATTTATCTTGTTTTCTTATGTACTTTGGTTTAGTTCTGTTGTATTCCAACAAAGTGTTTTGTTTGGACGTTTTCCTAGACATATGTGTACCATGCATCATTTATATATATATATATTCTCCAGCTCTTTATTTCTTTTAGTCTTCCATTGTTTACTTCTGTATGGATTATTACTTCTTCGGCTATTTCATGTTGTTTACTTCCACTGTGTACTCTTCCAATGAGGGCATAGTTTCCCCACTATCACACCCAAGGCCCTCCCTGCTAGTCGGCAGCCTCTGGCATTTAGGGAAATGCGCTTGAGGCCATGTGACCAACTGGGTATGGGGCGACTATGGGTGGCTACTGAAACCGGGATGTTACAAAGTGTATCAGAGGTTCTTTTCTCTTGACTTACTATTTGGAGCCTATAGTCAGGGATATGATACAATATGTACTTGTTAATAATATATGCCTGGGACTAGCTGACCCATGTACAGAGAAAATCCAATTTACCTCATTAAATGAAAATTTTTTATTCTTTCAATTTTACAGTTGATTTGATTTCTCCTTTAGGTGATTCACATGTTTTGTTCTATTAATATTGATATTATTAAGGTTCTATTTCTATTGCAACCCGATGATATGAGGGTATTCCATCTCATGCATCATATAGGCACTTATTAGAAATCACATTTCATGCATTCTTTCCATGCCATTTAGGGTGCATTAGCGATTGCATGTTGTTGTGATAGATGTTGTGTAGAATATGAATGTTGTTGTGATAGATGCCATGATAGAATGCCTGCTTTTGATAGGTATTTCTTTGTGCATGGTCTTGTTTGAATGAACGCCAAATTTTGGTTCTTGAGGTGTTATGGGCCCTCATAAATCAGAACTTGGTGGTTCATTAACTTGTTTTTCCTTATATATAACATGTAAATGATGCCAAAATTTGGTTCATGGGGAGTATGGGCCCTCATTGATTGGAATTTTGCACTTTCAATGTTCGTTTATGTGTTTTTCTAGATTTCAGAGTAGTTTCTAAGGCTTACTATCCAGAAAAACCTAGAATACACGTTGTGTAGTCTTGTCTTAGGAGAACCGTGTGGCTTAACCATGTAAAAGGACTCGAGAAAGGGTAGAGGATTCAAGTCCATGTCGCGTCTTAGGAAAACACACCATGTGTTTGGGGTGTTACATGACCTAGGTTGGCAGAAGTACACACCCATGTGAAAGACTTAAGGGAACATGCCGTGTAGAGTTTGTACATGCCATGTAGTCTCGTTTCATAAAACATGAATGTATTCTTTCTTCTGTTCCCATTCTTTCACTTCTTGTTTTAGTTCCTGTTAATCTTGAATCTAAGGTGTGTGTTTGGCCTTGAAGAGTCATGCCACCTAGACGTCCACCAGTTTTCTGCCAGTTACAGGGCGATGATCAGATGCCAGATGTGGCTGATCAGGGACTTCCTGCAGATCCCCCAGTTGTTCCAGTCTTGGCACCAACAGTTATTCCTGAAACAGGTGCCGATGCATAGTTCATGGAGTGTTTTATGAGAATGATGCAGACTTTTCAGGGAGCACAGTCTCCTACCACGTCAATGGAATAATTGACACGGGTCTTTCAATAACAGAATCCTCCCACTTTCTCAGGGGATGGAGGACCCCAGGCCATAGAATCATAGCTAGAGGCCATGCGGATGATCTTCGATCATCTGGAGGTATCTCTAGAGATGAGGGTGAATCGCTCTACCTACATGCTGTGAGACTCTACCAAGAGGTGGTGGAATGTGATCTCACAGGTAGGGCACCGGTAGAAAATGGCTTGGGAAGAGTTTCAGCGCATCTTCTAAGACTACTTCTACCCGGATACTTTGAGGGCCGATCGAGCCTGGGAGTTTATGAGTCAGTAGTAGGGTACTATTTTTTTGATGGAGTATTCCTCAAACTTCACAGAGATGCAATGTTTCATGCCTATTTCAGGAGGCAATGAGTTTTTCCTTGCACTAAAGTTTGAGGATGGTCTGAGTCATGACATCTGATCATAGGTGTACATCTTCAATTTGACCTCGATATCTTCTATAGTCAACCAGGAACTGATCACAGAGAGGAATCTGAGGGATTCAGGAGCAGTGAGGTAGGGCGGTTTGACATCCAGAGTTATTATTCCTCCTTTCTACAGAAGGAAGTGCCACAGGGAGTCTGCATGAGGAGATCAGACTAGGCGCGATGCATCTTCAGGTCGTTAGGTAGTTTGCTACCAGTGTGGGAGGAGCAGACATACTAGGACGTAGTGCTAGAGAGATCCGATGGAGTGCCGATCTTGCGGAAAGATGGCCCACCTTCAGTGATTCTGTCAGAACCTCTCACAGGAAGTTGGTCATAGGGGTTCGTCTATGACTCCTCGTATAGGAGCAGCACCACTAGTTTCTCACCAGTCTGAGAACTGGAGTTATTCCATCCATTTAGGCTGAGGTGGAGGTTGTGGCCGTGGTAGTTAGTTTCCAGGATATTAGTGACAGCAGGGTGGAGTAGCTCAGAGCGGTCCGGTACGGTCACAGGGCCGTGGAGCAGGCCTGACTTTTTCGGTGGAGCAGACCCAACAAGAGCAGGATCCTAGACACTCTACAGTTCAAGGTACCATTCTAGTTGCCTCAGTTTTGTCTTCTTCTCTTTTTGACACAGGGGATTCCCATAGTTTTATATCTGTTGCGGTTGAGGAGAGCCTTGGGCTCTGTATCCTTTCTTCACTAGATATCTTGACACTAGACACTTTTTTGGGTATGATGATATCTAGTGTACGTCAGTGCATGGAGTGCCCTATTGAGGTTGGTGGGTGTCAATTTGTTTGGGATCTCTATGTCTTAGAGATGACAGGGTATGATGTCATTCTTGGAATGGACTGTTTAGTTCCCTTTCAGTATGTTGTCGATTTCTATCGTTGTAGAGTGAGTTTCATATCACCAGAGGGCATATCATTTATTTATAAGGGAGAATCAGATGTCCAGGTGAGCAAAGCGGGACCAGAGCATCTTGGGTTTGGAGGAGTCACAGTCCAGATTTCTAGTTTGTATCTGGATGATCTGGGGAATTCATAGTTAGACTTTCCTCCAGTGTTGGATCATTTCAGGGATTTCTTTCCAGAGGACTTTTCAGGGTTTCCTCTAGAGAGAGAGGTAGACTTTTTTATTGAGCTCAGGCCTGGAGTGCCACCAGTGTCCATTACTTTTTATAGGATGGATACACCTGAGTTACAGGAGCTCAAGAAGTAGTTGGAGGAGTTGCAGGAAAAGGGTTTCATCCTACCCAGTACTTCTCCTTCGGGTTCTCCTGTAATTTTTATGAATAAGGTAGACAGTACTCTCAGGAATTGTGTGGATTATCGGAATCTGAAGTAGTTAATGGTCAAGAACCGATATCCTTTACCGATGATTGATGATCTCTTCGATCTGCTTCGAGGATCCCGAGTGTTTCAAAGATTGTCTTGAGGTCCGTTTAACATCAGTTGTGTGTTAGACCATCAGATATACCTCTTACAGCCTTCCAGAGCAGGTATAGTCTATATGAGTATTTGGTTATGTCGTTCGGTCTCACGAACGCGCCTGTAGTTTTCATGGCACTAATGAACCAGGTGTTCTATCCATATTTGGATGCTTTCATAGTTGTCTTTGTGGAAGATATCTTGGTGTACTCTCGCACTCGAAACAACCATTCCATACATCTTGATATCATTCTGAGTACACTGAGAGAGCATCAGTTATATGAGAATCTCTCAAAATGACACTTTTGGATGGATCAGATTCATTTCTTGGGTCATGTTATCTCAGAGACTAGAGTATCAATAGACCTAGAGAAAGTGAGAGTAGTAGTTTCCTGGGAGAATCCGAAGAACATATTTTAGGTGAGGAGTTTTCTAGGGCTGGATGGAAACTACAAACGCTTCAAACAGGACTTTCCATGCTTAGCAGCGCCACTTACGGCCCTGACTAAGAAGGGTGCGAAGTTCTTGTGGTCAGATTCTTGTGAGTCAACCTTTTAGGAGATGAAGGGGAGGTTGAATTCAGCACCGATACTAGTATTTCCAGAGCCGGGAAAGAGCTATACTATTTATTGTGATGCTTCAGGTATCGGGATGGGAGATATGCTTATGTTGGGAGAGAGAGTCATTGTGTACGGGTCTCGGTAGTTGAGGCCACATGAGAGGAACTACTCGACGCATGATCTCAAGTCAGCATCAGTCATTCATTCCTTACGCTGTTGGAGACATTACCTTTTGGGAGAGCATTATGTGGTTTTCACCAACCACAAAAGTCTCAAGTATATTTTCACTCAGCGTGACTTGAATTTGAGGCAGTGAAGGTTGGTTGAGTATCTTCAACCCTTTGACTTTGAGCTTGCCTATACGCCTGGGAAAGGCAATGCAGTGGCTGATGAACTGAGCAGGATGACTCAGATACATGCTGTTCAGGAGGCCAATCGTGAGTGGAAACTTATGGCTCTGTTCTCTAAGATTCATTTGGAGGTGCACAACAGACATGGGCATACCTTTCTTTCTTCTTTAACTGTTACCACTTCCCTTATTGATCGAGTACGTATGGGAAAGCTATCAGATTCAGAAGTCCTAGTCCTAAAAAAATCTTTTCAGTAGAGGACCCTATTCCTTATTGGACCATAGGAGAGGATGATGTCTTGTGTTTCCAAGGGTGCGTATAGGTGCCAGCAGACATATGCGAGGAGCTGATACTAGATTTTTATTCCTCCGTTTAGGCAGTTTATCCTGGCGTCACTACGATGTATCCAGATCTTCATCATTGGTATTGGTGGCCAGGTATGAAGAGAGATGTCACAGGTTTCTTCATGAGGTGTTCCACCTATCAGTAGGTGAAGTCGAAGCATCAACGACCAACAGGACTTCTACAATAGTTAACCATTCCCGAGTGGAAATGGAATGATGTCGCGATGGATTTTGTGACCAGTTTTCTGAGGTCACATTGAGGGAATGACGCTTTATGGGTTTTCATTGACAGACTTATGAAGGTTTCTCACTTCTTGCAGATCAAGGAGACCTTCAGTGTTGATCAGCTGGGACAGTTGTACATCTGCGAGATTGTATGACTACATGGAGTTTCGGAATCCATTGTTTTAGATAGGGATACACATTTTACTTCTCAGGTATGGTAGGGGATTCAGAAGGCCTTGGGTACACAAGTACTTTTGAGTACATCGTACCATCCCCAGACAGATGGCCAGTCCGAGTGTATGATTCGGGTGCTTGAGGACATTTTCCAAGCATGCATAATGGATTTTGGAGGATCTTGGGAGAGGCATATACCTCTAGTGGAGTTTTCCTACAACAATAGTTTCCAGGAAACTTTTCAGATGACACCTTATGAGGCTTTGTATGGTAGGACATTCCAATCACCCTTGTGTTGGCTGGAGTTAAGAGAGGAAGCTATGATGGGTCCTCGTCTATTCCAGGAGACCATGAAGAAAATGGAGTTGATTAAGAATAGGATGGATTCTACACAGTCTCGTCAGAAATCTTATGCTAACCAACGGAGATGACCTCTGGAGTTCAAGGTCGGGGATCAGGTTTTCATGCCTGTCACCCTGAGGTTGGGACATAGGAGGATTAGGAGACAGGGTAAGCTTTTACCGAGATACGTTGGGCCATTTGAGGTGTTGGATAGATTTTTGATGGTTTCCTATAGGTTGCAGTTATCTTAGAGGTACCGGGATATGCACGACATCTTCCATGTTTCACAACTTGGACATTAGTTGTCAGACTCATCTCATGTTTTCCAACCTGAGGAGGTTGAGTTGGAAGTGGAAACATCTTTTAGGGAGCATCCTATCCGGATTGAAGATCATATTACAAAGGTTCTATGTGGCCGGTATGTTCCTCTGGTATGAGTTATTTGGCAGCACAGTCGAGTACAATACAAGACTTGGGAGAGGGAGGCTGATGTACGTTTGCAGTGGCTGGAGCTGTTCGGGGTTTCTTCTTTTACGCCGCCTTACTTGGGAAATTCCGGAATGAATTTATTTATGGGGGGATGTTTTTAAAAAACTAGATCTTATTTTTTAGGTATGTGACCCTTGTTTTATGTTTTTCATGGTTTTAAGGGTAAGGGTGATGAATGGGAGAGTCGTGAGAACTTTGAGTGAAGTTTTGAGGAGAAGGGGAAAGTCGCACGGGCGGCGCGTGGTTTTTTCTAAACCATGAGGCCAAAACATCTATGGAAGTCTACCGAGGCAGTGGCTACTGCACAGTTAGCGCACATTTTGTCTAACTGTGTGAGAAAACCGTGCAGGTACTTATGTGAGATCCTAAAAAAGTGTATCTCACCCGTTTTAGCCTCTTAGAGTCTTGTTTTTCCTTCTAAGAGGCCATAACTCTGGATTTTTCTCCTCCTATGGTCAAAGAAGGCTATCCCATCATTCTAGAGGCGATCTTAAGGCTTCTTGGGGAAAATCAAATCTATATTCTCGAGGTATGTAGACGTTTTTATTCGTTCTTGTTGGGTTTCGTCGATCTACTTAGATCCACTTCTCCCCTTCTCTCGGTTTCTTAGATCTATGCCCGTTATGGGTAGATCTAAGTGTGTGAATGACACGTTTGATGAGTTTTGGTCTTGGTCTTGTTAGAAGAAGAGATCTAAGGTGGGTTATTGGAAAATCAACCTTGTTTTTTGTGCTTTCTTCATTGTTAGGGGGTTTTCTTCAAAACCGTTGAGGTAGGTTGTTTGTGCCTTTCTGCTGAAAGTCGTTGAATTATATGTGAAAAATTACCATTACCCATGAACGGGGTATTGTGTGTTTACCATTTTTCCATATTTTATCCTTCCATGCATGTATGCTTGTGTAGAGGATTAATTGGATATGAATAAGGTTGTTTTTTTATTCTTGGATGTTTTTCCCAAGCAGGTTTGTTTATTACCTTTTTGGTCCAATTTTGCCTATTAGTCTATTGCCATGTCTTCCCATTCCTAGTGATTGTAGGATAGAGTATTGGTTTCTGACATGCTGTTATGTTGTAGACTAGTTAGACAAGTATCCCTATAGGATTAATTTGACCATATTGCATCGTTATTCTTGTTGACTTACATGGGGTCGTGAGAACCTAAGGTATATACTATAAGGGGATAGACCGAGTGAGATTCCTCAGAGAGTCTTTGGACATTATATGTTATATGGAGATAGATGGAGTGAACTTCCTCATAGAGTCTTTGGACATTATATACTATACGAGGATAGACCGAGTGATCTTCCTTAGAGAGTCTTTGTTTTACTTTGAATTACTATGAACCATCCTGACTATAGGAGGAATTGATCGAGTGAGATTCCCCAGAGAGTCTTTGTACCACCTGGTCTATAAGAGGAATGGACTGAGTGTACTTCCTCAGATAGTTCTTAGAACTTGGGGCTATAAGGGGAACTGACCTTGTGAGCTTCCTCAGAGAGTCCTTGACTACCCTGGACTATATGGGGAATTTACTGAGCGTGCTTCCTCAGAGAGTCTTTATGAATTCTTATGATCGCACTAGAGGGGTTAGGCTGAGTGAGCTACCCAGAGGGGTGCTTGTACTTGTTAGGTAGGAACAGAGGGGATGGCTGTGAGTACTTCCTAGAGGATTACCTATTTGTGTTTAGCTGTTACTTGATATTGAATTATGGATTGTTTACTGCTGAGTATTTTTCTATTTACTATTTTCTGTACTTTACCTACCATATATTCACTGAATATTAGGCACAGATCTTTGGGTGGTTTCCAACTAGGATTTTGTCTCACACCCTATTTGGGTCATGTTTTTGTGCCCAAACAAATTATATTGCTGCAGGTATAGAGAAGGGAAAGCGACCTTCCACATCAGGTACTTGATATGCTATGGAGTTGGAGAGCACGAGACCAAGCCGAGGCTTGCAATGCTGAGGAGCTGTTTATCTTGTTTTATTTTGTACATTGGTTTAGTGCTATTGTATTCCAGCATTTTGTTTGGTTAGGCTGTTTTCCTAGACTTATGTGTACCATTCATCAATTATATATATATATATATATATATGCTCCAACTGTTTATTTCTTTTAGTCTTTAATTTTTTACTTCTGTATGGATTATTACTGCCTCTGCTATTGGATGTTGTTTACTTCCATTGTGTACTATGCCAATGAGGGAATAGATTCCCCACTATCACACCCAAGTCCCTCACTACTAGTCGGCAACCTCTAGCACTTGGGGAAATGCGCTTGAGGCCATGTGACCAACCGGGTACGGGGTGCCTCTGGGTGGCTTCCGGAACCGGGACGTTACACTATGGTCCTATATATGGGAGTATGTTGGGATATAATTTTTGGAATATATCCTAGAGGCTGGGAGGATATCTTATATTTTCTTTTCTCTGGGTGTTCTTGAATCTTGTGTGACCAACTGCACATAGGCGTCGATCTCCTACTTAGCGGGTTAATCAATATTTGGTTGTTTTTGTACCCCATGTCTCTATTTGATCCCCATATGTGTATCGATCTCTTGAATCATACAAAATTTAATTACTCTAAAAACTACGGTAGATAGGATTGATTCCATCATTACTATGATATTTTCAGTGTGAGTTCTCTCTATTGAATGTGTTTGCAAACTCTTGAGAGGAATAATATGATGTGAATGGAGTTTTGACATTACATTGAGACTTAATGATGAATATGTGTATATCATTATTTTTTACTATATGTATCACAACGTGGTTGGAATGTCATATGATGCCCTGACTACTCTTGATTCATTATTCATTGTGTTTTTTAGGTGTCTGATTAGGTATTGTTATAATCAACTTTGTATGGTCACTGCCCACATGTGTAATGCATTATGTAGATTACCAACTATTTTATGGTGGTTCTTAGTGTTCCAAGAGAATATGGAGATTAGATATGGTCTAAGATGACCATGGTTAGTTCTAAGAGTGAAATTTGATTATAGTCCCCTCTTATTATCATGTTGGACTTCTGTACAGTTTTTTGTGGGATAATATTTGGCACATATTGCTTCCCATTATTTCATTGTACAATTATTATGGGATTTATGTATATGGAGACATTTGGAATTGGATATATTTTATATTAGTGTATTGTATGGTATTGGGTATGTTTTTGTTCATATAGGCACATTTGGATATGACCTCCCATGTGAGTGTTATTCCTACTATTCTATGGTCCTTAGCCCATGTCCTATTGGAGGATGGCTTGAGGTAGTCACAATTGACTTAACTATTACCTGGCTTGACCCAGTGGTTTTGGTTATGAAAATTCCTCCAAAAATAGCCTATGAATCACACACTATAAATACTATCTCATGAATTTCACATCTCATACCATCCTCCATATTTAGAACAAATATTAACGTGTGAATAGACCTTTCACATAAAAAAAAATTTCATATAAGAATTAATATAAATATACCTGAAAATCCCTCTAGTCATGAAGCACATTTCACACCAAGAGACACTAACTCTAGTTTCAATTCCACCTCTAAACGACCCTTTCCACATCAAGATTCCTCCAACCACCTCCAAAACCTACAATACCCAATGTTATAATAATTAATGGTATAAATGGTTATATTTGATACCTCTCAAATGATTCTTTACTAAATAATCATATATTAACCCAATAGAAGAAAAAAACCATTGAACTACTCCTGTGTCACTCATGCATACCTCCTAAACAAAATATTTCCATCAGAAATAATAATAATAAGGAAAAATAAAAAATCCCATAAATAATAGGAAATAAATATAATTCATTAGTAAAACAAAATAGGCAGAAAATAGATCAGAACAATGAGTTTTCATTTATATCTCCTTATAACATGTACTCTCCTCCAAGCCAACATGCTATCACAAAATGAAAAATTGGTGAATAACTCTCCCACATAGCACACTCCTTCAATGATCATCAACTTCAATCGGTCAATCCATGAATATCACATTATCCTCTATATATTAGTCTCAAAAGTCAAAGATAGTGGATTCATCTTAATGGTAATGATCAAGCTGTGTCATGGAAGACAACATTAGTCATATTCTAACATAGAGGATGTCTGAATAAATATTCCATGATGCTAATTTTCCCTAAAACTATAAATGGTCCAATAATGCAGGGAGAGATCTTACACACCTGGTTAAATCTTTGATATCCACAATGAGTGGAAACAATAAAAAATATATAATCAATGACAAAGAAAAACAATGGCCTTTTTGTCTAGTAAATATATATATTTTGATTGTATTGTACCACATTTATTCAATATACAGTTCCCCAGATTACTAAAACCACTTATGTTATGTTTACCAAATTCATAGAGGTGTTGAGAGGGTTCCCTGACCCTCTACCTAACAAAATTTCTAACCTAAATTATTTAAATATATTCATTTTTATTTTTTTCATTACACCTACATAGACCACCATTTCTCATGTAGTAACCCTATTTTTCATATGTTTTTGAAAATGTAAAATTAATTTTATTCATTATATATAAAGAAAAATTCATAGTTGTGTAATTGTAACTGTAAAATTGAAATATACATGAAATGTTAAAAAGGATTTTCTATACTCTACACTAGGAAATCTCATGAATTTATAATGTTTTGGAAATTAATGTTTAGTATTCTATGGCTCATGTAATGGTATGATCATGTTTTTTAATCCCATTTAAGGGTAAACATATAATGTTTTGTATTTATAATGATATAAAAATTTAAATTTCCATGATGACCCCTTTTACATAAGGGTATTAGTTTTCTCCTAGAGTTCTGTTTTATCTTACTATTTACATATCTATTTAATTATAAATTTAAATAACTAGAATTAATGAAGGAAATAAATGGTTTTGAATTAATTAAGATATTTTAATGAAATATTGGAAATTAATTATTATTAACAGATATTAAATTATAAGGTATTTAAAATTAAATGGATTCCAATTTAACATGAATTAAGGTGAATTAAAATCATCAATGTTTGAAATAAATTTTCAATTACCCATAGAGAGATATATTTATATGTCGAAAACTAGTTTTATTTTATCATATGAGTCAATATTCATATATATTGAGATTTTTTAATTGAAAACTCAACACATGAGTTATGAAATCCTTATTCAAATTTATTTGATGATATTTTTCTTCAATTTTCTGGCATGAGGACATCATCCATATCTTATATTCCTGAGAACTGAGTCTCAGGAGGCCTTCATTCCTGGATGGTGATGTGTTTATCTCTTTCTATTAATTTTATATTTGATTTGTGAAATTACCATGTTTTAATTTTATATATTTAAGAAAAGATTATTAATAATTTGTAGATATTAAATTTAAAATGAAATTAGATTAATAATACTAATAAATATTATTGAAATTAATAAATGAGGAAAAAAGGAATACTACAAGTCGAGAATATGTTAAAGAAATTTTATAATTAGAGGAATATAAATACTTTGTGTCTTATAAATTCAAATATATATAACATGTAAAAAATTAATATATTATAAATTCAAATAAAATTTTAATTTCATATTGGTGTTTGGTTTCATTTTTTGGTTATAAATCATTATTGATGAATAACAATTCTACTCTGGAAATGATCCAAGATAAAGAAAGTAATATTTACATGTAAAGATAAATTTCATATCAAATCAATTAGAATAATCCATATTGTAATAATAAGCTTCATAATATTTATTGATGTGTATTTTTTATATATATCTACATTTTTTTAATACAATTGGTTCATATTGAAGGATATATATAGTTAATAGTTTATGATTAACTATTAAAAAGAAATGTTTGTGATGTGATCATATATTATTTACTATTTCTTGATGATACAATTATTTTAACTATTATATAGTGTGAAATCGAATTTTAATTTTTTATTTTAATTATATTTTTAACATGTTTTGTATGTTATATTTTTTCAATTAATATAATTCTAGTAATGTCGATATATCTTAATACAAGTTTCTTGTGAAAAATAATTACTTCAAATCATATAATTATAAAATATTTAATTAATAAATAAATCATATTTTGTTGTTTTATAGCAACATATATATACATCCTATTGTTTCCTTATTGTAGATAACTAATACAAAATAAAATGGTTACTTTGAGATCAATTTAAAATATTTTTTTTAAAAGAATATTTTTTTTGTGATGAACAAGAATGATTATTATTAGAGTAGGATTGAATACATGATTCCATGGATGTATTACTGTTTACAATCTTTAGAAAAATTATAGTTAGTAAATATAGGTTTTCTATGGTGGTTAGTAACTTGATGTGGGCAACAATTATTACTGTTAACTTTTTTATAGTTGGGGTTCACTGATGAGTAATAGGTTGGGAACTTGAAGAACAATGATGGTCAATGTCATTGATGCTAGTTTGCAATAGTGTGGGACCCTGATACGGTCGGGGTTTGTTTAGAGAGGGTATTGATCAACAATTCATACATCATTCATGATGATGACCTTATGGTAAGATGAACATATGATTTTTATATGACATGTTTCCAACTTCATTGAAAAATTTGATTCTATTCACTCTATGTTTAATTATTAAGTCGAATCATAGGCCCGGTCCTAGAGTAGCCATATGATTAGTAATTGATTATTAATCTAATTAATTAAAAACATTGTTTCTTGGTGTACATATATTATAAACATATAAATGATATTATGTACAATATAACTAATAGTTTACTCAAGAAATGTAATTAATGATTAAAAGTTTTTTTGAAAAGAGTTTATGGAATAATATTAATGAATTCAAAATGAATTAATTAACATTGAATTTAATTTTTCAATTCTTACTTCAGACTAATCCATTAGTAATAGTCTATGAAGTTCAAGTGATAAGATAATGTTAGTTCTTTCTATGGGTATGTAGTTTTCTATAGTGTGTTTGTGCTTAATATTATTATATTATTGTATTTCATACACAATATCACTTAAACTACTTGGTAAAACAATATCCACATGTTGTTGGGGGTGTTTTCTCTATCATCCAGGATAATAAGGGAATTGATGGCTAACATCTCCCCCTCCCCCACACTCCCAATATATGTAGATGTATAAGAGTATCATGTTAAATAATATATTATGGTATTGGGTTACTTCCTATCAAGGATGTGATGGCTCATATTATACTATAAATTTATGTTTAGGTTGAAATGGATTGATGAATGGTTTATTCTTGTATCAAGAGATGTTGGTTTTTTCCACCAATAGGTTTTATTAATGGGATTTCATTGCTTATAGTATAATGAATTTACATGGGCTTCAATAGATTCCTACAATACACTCAGTTACTCTATTGATATGATGATGATGAGATGTGTCAGGCTACAGAGGATTCAATAATGGTTGTTAGACTACTGAATGAGGTGTAGGATGAAATATAAGAAGGATGAGAATAGTGTATGGTCTAGGTTCATTGGAAGAACCATTTAGGGAATTCCAAACTCATTTTTTTTTTCATAATTAGTGACATATAATATATGTACGTCAATGATAAACATAGATCCTGAAATAATTATATTAGATATTTATTATGAGTAAAACACCATTACTATCACACTAGAACAACATATAATATTTATATTTAATTTAAAAAATTATAAAATTACCTTATAAGGAATTTATTCTGAGTTGATGAATCTAACAATTTCACTACATCATATTATAGTTTTTTCAAGGTAATTAAAAGAATACTCCCTCTACTAAGGAACCAAACATTCTCCACAAACCACAGAACGTCTTGTAGGAATCTATCGGAGTTAGCATGATAGATCATAATTTTTGCATCATTCATCATTGATTTCCCTGAGAATCCCTTCTTGGATGGGTTCTACTCAATATCTATAAACTAGAGTGTATTGGATATAAATGATAAGTCTATGTTCTAATAATAAATCATGAAGAGGTATCTCTCTAGGATTTAAGGAAAATTCGCTTTGTATGATGTTTTTCACAACCAAAACAAAAAATATGAAAATAATAAAATAATATAATTGTCATAATATACTCTATAATTATAAATTAAAATTGTACAAGTTCCCTTTTTAATTTCATTAATCCTTGTAGAACCCCATGTCTATAATAATATTAATATTTTTATTACTACATGACATTCTAGAAGGAAGATAATTAAATTAAATATTATTTTTCTTAAATATCAATAAATATATATTATTTATTAGCATACTATTAGTGTCAGTCCACCATTCCTCCACAATATTTATTGAGTCTTGAGTAACAACTATTAATTTGAATAATAAGTTTCACAACATTATTTGACAATAAAAAAATATTATATTCCCTAAATTGAAAATATATATTTATAAAATATCATGGTCATGAAATATTCTCTCGAATACTCTCTAATGTAATATATTAAATAATAAATTATAAATAATTACTAAACTACTTGTGGGGAAAATATTTATTCATCTTGTTAAGTAAATAATAATATAATTACTGAATTAAGATTATGGATACACTAAGTGGGTGACACTCTAGGGATAATTATCAGTGCAATAGGCTATAAATTAAAAGTTCTAAGGTTAGTTTCTAGAAACATGACAAGGGATCCATAGATAAAGATGATATTTACACAATTTAATAAAACCTAACACACAATCTTATGGTGTAATGTAATCATGTTTTCTATATATCTCTATTCATGGTGGTTTCTTGTTAGTTCTATCAACCTATATTTTCGATCTCACTTTCTTTTATATAATGGAATTTTTTCTTGGGAGCCATATAGTATAGTAATGGATTAATTTATGCTATATCATTAAATCAAGGGGATGTAGTTTTTAACATCCATTAAAAAATATAAGGGAAAAATAATTTCTCTCATTATTAATTAATGTAGTAATACATGTGAGGCACCCAACATATCCTACATCTATAAAATTAAGTTTCATCTTCATTTTCATCAATAAATCAAATTACATGACTCATAATAATAATTTATATAAATTATAAATACTACTTATTATTACAAATGTTTTTATATAGTAACATCTAATGAAATATATCAATTTAGATTTCTTACTAGTGGGTATCATTCTCATAAACACCTATACTAGAAATTAGAAATGGTGTACACCATGATAGGTTTATCTATATACTACGAGTCTCAAAAACCGATAGTCTATATCATATGGGTCTATAAAATTGATTTAATATATTTAGATAACATATATTTATTAATAATATACTAGAACATCTTGTTTCTCATCATAGCTGGGTACTACTATGAACTTTTTTTGCAACTACTATTCATATGAAATTATAACATACTATGTTACACATAAGAATAATCATGATTTTATATGTAGTTTATTAATATTAACAACTATAACTATATGAAATCATAATGTACATATAAGTTGGATATTGGGAACCAAATCCAATAGACTCCCACTTGTACTTGAGACAACTTCTAACGACATTTAGTCCACTAGCTCTAAAAATATACTCATGGTTTACTGAGATAATGGTTTATTCAAGAGTTCCACCATATATTCTTTTGGTGAAAATTTTATTTCATATTCATTAACCCTCTATGAAAAATCCCTCAAAATGTGACACATCTAGAAAATCTGCAACAACCCTGGCCCCTGTAACATGGATCCCATGACTTACTTTATTTCATTGTCATAGATACAAATGTTAAATCCCAATGGAATTATAAATTTACTAGTTTTCTGGAACCAAATAAATACATCATACACATTTTAAATTGGGGTAAAAGATAAATCATTATACGTAAGAAATATTTTGAGATTAGTCCTTGAAAACTCATTCAATGTTCTATTCTTTATACCATGGGTAAAGGAAATAAAATGACGGTGAGCTGAAAAACTCATTATAGTTTTCATACGGTGGAATATATCATAAATCAATAAACATAATCGACATGAAATAGTAAATAACAAGACACATATTCAATTTTAACATCTTAACTATCATGATATGATATGGAATAATTAATAAGGAAAGGTAAATAACTTGAAACATAGTCCATTTAATCAATAAATGAAAATGACATGAATCTAGAGAAAATTTCATTGAGAGAATATCATAGATAATGATAATAAATGTATTCTCAAAGAATTAATTTATTAATAATTAGATTTCATGATCAAAAATAACATTATACTTCTACCTCTATGTTTTTTCCACATGATAGTTTAAAAATGCTCGGTAAAACCCCATATATCTTGACCAAATTGTATGTCTCATTAGACCTATCCATGAACTGAGGACCTATCTATTACTGGTACCCACCTGTATCTTCATGTGAAAATCATTACTTTTATATTTAATTATTTATTTATTTCATTATGAATGTTACTTATCAAAAAATATCTATATTTAGTAAAGGAAAACGATTTATATATATTTCAGAAGTTAATGAAATAACATTGAAAGTATACACCATATGTAAAAAAGGAATATAATTTAGGTTATAATCATATAAATCATATAATAATAAGGATTTTTATAATAAAATTAATTTATAATGAAATATTATCAAAAATATATGATTGTTTCAGGAGAATGTTAACAATCACCAAAGAAAGTGGTATTGTATAATAAATTTTTCCTTTTTTTACATTCAAGGGAAATACACATGGATGAAATAATTCAAATTTTTTCTTAAAATATGATGAATGATTAATTATTAGTTATATTACATGTCAAAGGGATAGTATACACACCATTTAAAATAAATTAGGTGCATAACATTGCAATATGCCTCAATGATGGGAAATTGAGATGAAGTCCCCTACCACATGCTTCTTTTTAGTTAAATGTGCTCTAAATATCATTATAGTAGTTATAAACACGTTAATAACAAATAAAATAACCAAATTAATATGTATAATATCCTATATGACCATTTTTTGTTACCTTATCAGCTATTCATTAGATATATTTCTTTTTTTTCAATGTTCCATGTGTTCATTTCCCTGTTTTATCTTTCTTACATTATCATGACAAATCTAGTTGTTATAATTATTATATAGTTACATAATATACATGAAAACAATTATCACATAATTAAAATCTTTATATATAAATTACACTTTTAGTACCAATCATGAATAATTTTTTTGTGGAATGTAGTAAGTTGCGATCATGGAGAAGTCAGGTCATACATATGAAAGGGTAACGCTTCCCTTTTTCAACAATCATTATGGACATGTGTAAGTAATATTTCATCTTTAAAAAATGATAATAATATAATAAGTACAATATTTATTCTTTTAATATAATCATATATTCCATCCATGTGGCATGTTTATAAAAATAGACTCACATCACTTCATGACGGCGGTAGTCCAAATGTTCATGAGCATCATTATAATCATTTTGTGAGTAAAAATAAAATTTCAAATTATCAAATATTAATTATAAATGTGTCTATAATGTAAAAATTATTTTATGTATAAAAATAATATTCATTAACATTATACATATCACCATTCCTATAAAGATTTAGTTAAATATTAATCAAATTGCTTTGCGAGACGGGTGTCCTCCGTACACACGAGCGATATTTTTGTATCCCATAAAAATATAATGAAAAAAATGAATAAATGATATAATCACTCCATGTGTATTATTATTTTATAAATATCATATATAAACATTATATCCATATTCATACCCAACTACAAGAGGTTTTAAAGGTGAAAAGGTATAACATTGGTTGGTGAAGCGATTGGTCATCATACACACAAATAATGATTTCATTTCCCATTTGATGGAAGTAGGGATGGTTCTAGGAGATTAAATGAAATAAAAAAATTTCTTTATATGTAATATACTAAGGGTATTATATCAACATGTTTTAATAATAATTTATGGATGTGGAGGAAGAGATAAAATAAATATGCTCATTGAAGAACGTTTCCCCTTCTTTGGGTAATATCCTCAAGTTTGCAAAAAAGCCTTGATCTGTTGGATTTATCCGAAAACACAGGCTTATAGGATTAGTGTATTGAATATGGTTATGAATTTTGTTAGATAATTTCCAAAAAAAAGGATGTATGGTTTCATGAATGTAGAATATTGTACAACCTTTTATAGGTGAGGTGAGTCCCACACTTATGATTTTTTCAAAATAAAATGTGGTAGCCATGTTTTTCACAACCCAAAAGGGTTCTAAATAGATTATTCATGATATTCAGATCTAAAAAGTATGAAATATTTCTAGAAAATATAATTTATAAAAAAAATTATGTCATTATAATCCTTATATTTTTAGACTAACCCTTGAGGTAAACATATTTTTTACCTTTAATGTGGTGATGATTTTACCATTTTCACTATTAATTGTGGTAAAAAGTAAAGTTGACATCATTATATAATATATAATATTTTCTATAAAAATATGGAATTCATTTTTCAAAATTCCATTAACATGAATTGAATATTTTAATTTAAAATTAATCTCATATTGGTTACGAGAAAGCACATTTTTGAAGGAATTTTTTTTAAAATAATTAAATGTTTTTATATAAAAAATAAATATTAAAATGACCCAAATGAATAAATTTTGATAATTTAATATATAAATGAACTAATTTTAGGTTAAAAAAATTTAAAAAATATATTTTAACTCTATAAATAACTTAAATTAAAATTAATTTTATCGATTAAAATTTAGTATTTTTCAATATTTATCAAAAAATTAAACATTTTAGAAAAAATTTAAAAATTAAGATAATAAGATTAATATATTTATATTTATAAAATTTATTTCATCTAATAAAATAAATTATCTAACATTATAAATAATATTTTTCTAACTTTTTTCACAAAGAGCGACTGATCCATCTTATTGAAAAAGTACTATTTTTTAGAAAACAATTCATTTTCATTTTAATGGTTCATTTTTTTTCTAATCAAAAGTTCAACATAATTTTAATAATTTAGTAATTTATATTCATACCCTCAAATTTAATGATTATTTTATATTTTTATACTATATTATGGATCACTTATACTTGGGGTTCTGTATTCCATAGGCAATAAATGATATTAAAATTTAATGAAATATAATTCAAAGGTCGTTTAAGATTAGTGTTACATGTGAGATTCGATATAAGAAATAAATTTCTTCATTAAAAACCACTAGGTGTAAAATTTTTCGCACATTAAATAAATTTTTTCCTTTAAATTTCATCTTGATATCGGTAAGGGTTGAAATTTGAAAATACTTTTTTTATATCTCATATCATAAGAATGTTTGATAAAACATCCTCTTGATAAGAGATAAATGAAAGTATAATTATTATATGGAATAACACAAAAATATGAATCAAAGTAGGATATCTTATAAGGTAAATTAAAAAATTGATGTTGTAGAGAATACCAACACCCAAATACTAATGGGCAGTGATAATGAACATTACTTATAAGATAGGGGGTTATCCTGAGAAGGTTAGCGACCTAAAAGCCATAAATCAAAGACGAATGAAAAATGTAATGGATGTCATAAAAAATAATAATAATTGGAAAAACTTATTTCCAAATCTTTTTCATAATGGTAGGTAATTCCTTTTGAGTCTATCTTGAGAACATATGAAAATGAAAATACTTGATATAACACTAGTACATAGGAAAAATTTCATGTTATGGTTGTGCGTTGATAATTTTCCACTTCATTTCATATTAAAATAATTGAATAAAAAATAATGAAGTATTTTTGTACCTGAATTACTAATATTCAATTTTAATGGATTATAATATCCAAAATAGAATAATAATTCACTAAATAAATATCTCTTTATTATTATAATAAAATGGTTACTGTATGTTATCCAATATGCATAAATCATCATAGGATGAAGTAATACAATAATCTTTAAAACCACATCCAATATTCAGCATAATT
The DNA here is from genome assembly GCA_963277665.1 of Viscum album. Lineage (NCBI taxonomy): Eukaryota > Viridiplantae > Streptophyta > Magnoliopsida > Santalales > Viscaceae > Viscum > Viscum album. The sequence continues at coordinate 1,835,937,034 of OY728151.1, forward strand.
TTTTTATAAATCATTAATCTTTTAACCCTTAAAATAGATTTAGAACAAAATAAATGGAAATAAGATTACTAAATTTCCAAAATGAACTTATCATTATTCTCTCAAAAGACAAGATTTATCTCTTAATAATTACTTACCAAACATGTGAATAAAATCATCATGCATTATCTTTAAAAATTTTAATAACCCAAATTACCATAAATCCATATTTAAATCATGCACGATTCCTTGTTTCTTAAAAAAATATGGAATATTGAATATATTCCTTAAATCAAAAATTGTTGTTCACTCCGTCAATGACATAATAATCCACTTGGTCAACAAATCATTAATTAATTCCTAGGTGGTCATTACAAAAAAAATGAACCACATCCTTAAAACACATTCAAATATATATTTGTCATTACATATTTAAAGGAAAAAAGATTGTTCTCAATTTCTCAATAAGGGTTATGTATAGAATAATCATTCCTAAATTAATAACCATAATCATCATTGCAATGATGAATAACTGAACACATATTCCATTTAAACAACATGAGTATTTTAATAAAATAATTCATAATTAATATTCCATGGTAAATATATGAAACCATAGGCCACATAATCAATAATTGAGAATGAAATGAAACCAGTGATAATATTAGGGAGATGATATCAAGGATAATGAAAATAAATATACTCCAAATGAAGTAATTTCTGAATTATTGGATTTTTTGTTCTTAGGAATCATGATACCTTTACAATCCTGATCCTTCCTCAAGACTATCTAAAATTTCTTGGAAAAAACGAATCTAATTAGTTCAAATGGTTTATCTCATGTGACAAGTAAATTAATCAATAGTCTATCTCTAATTGGTCACCACCCATATCTTCACGTAGAAATAATTATCTATATATATAATTATAAATTTAATCTATTAATAATATACCTTACCAATAAATATATATTCAATAAATAATACATATTAATATATATTTCCCTAGTTATTCAAATAACATTCAATGTATAGACCTTGTGACAAATTTCAGTATGGTTTATGAAATAATAATATCTATTGTACAATAATGTAGATATAAAAAATAAATGTAATTTCCTATGTAATATGATCACAAAAAGTGATTAATTCAATAGAATGTTATTATTCATAAAATAAAGTGAGATTATACAATAAATTTCATAGCTTGGTATTTTTCATGTCAAATACCCATGGGTGAAATAATTTATATTGAAACATAAAATATGATGAATAATTATGGAATCATGATATTACATATTAAATGGTCATTATAGACACAATATAAAATAAATATGGATCATAAAATTACAATATGCCTCAATGAAGTGAAATATATACAAAATCCCATACCTCACGCTCCATTCTAGTTTAAAGTGATTCACACTTCAATAAACTAGGTTTAAAAATGTTATTAAATTATAATAAAAACATGTTAATATTTATAATATCTTTTATGGTACTTTTTTATCAAATCACTTGTTCTTTAAGAATCATTCATTACTTTCATTGTTTTAGGTGGAAAGTTTTATGTTTTCTTATCTTACTTTGTCATGAAATATAAACATAGTGTTATTGTTATATATTTACATCATCGAAAAAGTAATAATAATGAAATATTTATCATATTTTTACATAAATTATAATTCTCATACCAATAGTGAATGTTGGTTACATGAAATTATGTATGTTACGCTCATAGAGACGGTATGTTATATATACAATGAGTAACATATCCATTTTTCAAAGATCAGTACATAAATGAGTTAAGTAATATGTTGTATTTACATAATAACAATAATATCATAAATAATGTATTTATTAATTAAATATACTTATATATATTATCCATGTGGTGTGGTAATAAAAATTGAGTCACATCACTTCATGAATGTGGTAGTCGACACGTACACGAGTGATGTTATCATTGTTAAGTCAGTAAAAATAAAATGATTTATTATCATTTATGAATGAATAATATGTCCATAATATCATTATTTTGTCATTTATTTCATATATAATCATTAAAATCATCTTTATTTACTTCTATTTAATGAGTTATTGAAAGAAGAATCACATCATTTCCCAAGGTGTAAGTCCTCTATACAAACAAGTGAGGTGATCGTATCCCCTAAATAATGAAAAATAAGAAATTTATACATGATATAATGAATCTAGAGGTAATATAATGCTAAAAATATTATATTGAATTTCTATATCCATTATCATACCTACCCATATGAGGTGGTAAATTAGAAAATGAATGACATTGGTTTACGAAGAATTAGTTTTTCATACACTTGAATGACAATTATATAACTAATTTGATAGTAGTGGGGTGGGATATAGGTCACTCCCTTAATTGAAAAAATACAATTTTATGTAATATATTTATCTTATTATATCATCATGTATTAATAATAATTAAATGATTCTGAGGAATAAATTAAATAATATTTCCTATTGGGGAACATTAGATCTTCCTTGGGTATCCTCCTTAGGTGTACATAAAATACATTCATAGGTAGGATATATTCCAAAAACAAGGATTATAGGAAGAGGGTATCAAATATTGGAAGGAATATGGGATTTCATGGTATGAAAGAAGTGTATCTAGTGTGAAGAAGAGTGGAATGGTGAATGCCTTTTATATGTTAGGTGAGTAGTATAGTTGTACTTTGTTTCAAGAGAAAAGATGATTTTGATGGTTTTTACAAGAAATGTTGTTCAAAAAGGAATAATATATTGATTTTGAAACATTAAGGAAAAAATATTTATAGAAAAAAAATTATATAATATTTTAGGAAATTTAATCCTTATCTATTTAGTTTAACCCACAGTATGGAAATTTTTACCTTAAATGTGATAATTTTTATGACACTTTTTTGTATTAATTTTGGTAAAAAAAGGTAATTTGAAGAAACTAAATAATATATATCATTATGATTTGAAACATGAAATCAATTTTTTCTAATTATATTAAAAAAAATCAAAATTTAATTTAAAATTAATCTCAAAGACATGGAAATAATGTTGGTTTGGAAAGAGAAAGTGATCAAAAGTTTGAAATGTTTTTATATAAATATTTATTATGTAAATTATTAAAATTAAAATAATTATATAAATTGAAAAAAATTAGGTATTTTTATTTTAAAACATATTAAAAATAAAAACTATCTCTGTATATAATTAAAATGAAAATCATTTTTCAATGAAAATTTATTTTTGGTCACTAATCATGGAAAATTGATGTATTTCAGATCAATTCCCTAAAATTATACCAAATATAATTTTTGAATTATTATTTAGTAGATTAAAGTTAATATTATCAATTAGATTATCTAAAAGTGGTAAATTTTAATTTTCAATTATTTTCTCAAAGTACGACTAAACCATCTTTCATAAAAAATACTATTTTATAGAAACCAATTATTTCTATTTTAAGTTCTTAATATTTTATTTATAATAAATGGATAACTATATTTATAATAATTTATTTATTTCTATTAATACACTCAAATTTAATTATTAGGTTATAATAGTATACTATGTTATGGTTCATTTACTCTTGGGGATATGTGTTCTGCAGGCTATCAAATAGATTAAATTAAATGAAATATATTCAATGGGTCATTTAATCTCGATATAGTGTGTAACATATGAAATCAAAAAATTCTTATTTTTAAATAATGGGTCTTTAAATCATGTTCACTGTCAATTGGTGTGATTTTGGTTCTTTTGTGAGATCCACCACTCCAATATTACAACAATATAATGTGGTAGGTTCTTTTCGTCAATATATCATATCAAAATAATAGATAAATTTTCATATAAAAATATATTGTTTTGTTATGACATAATACTCTATATAGTTGGAATCCACCGTATAACTACTCAAAAATGGATTCATTGAACTCTTTCAGCTCAAAAAACCTCCATTGAGACTAATAATATATCCTGCATGGGACATCAGATTATTCTGATCTTTTTGAAATCATGGATCTGTATAACATGTGATGAATATATCATCATCTCCTCCATTAACTTGGAAAATATCTTTTTCTCTTCACATACACATAAGGATATCGTTAATAGTAGACTAATATAATTTACTAATATTATTTTTATTCAATCCTACAATGATTAATGTATAGGAAACATCATGTTTAGTACATAATGGGGAATGAATTATTTATCCTATCACTAACATTTATGGGATCTTACACATTCTCTCATTATTGTGTTTTGTATAAGGAAACATTTTCATATAATGATGTATTCCACAAGATGTTGGAATTAATACCCACATGGATTGTTCCATACTAAATAAATTTATTATCTTATCAACATAAAATCCATGACATAGTCATAAAAACCACATGGATCTATATTGAGTGATCTTGATCCCATGAATATAGGCAACTTCACCTAATCCTTTATGGGAAAATAGTTTTTTTAAAAATTTCATTAATAGAATAAAATGCTGGTATTCAATTTAAAATAATTAATATATCTTCAACATATACAACTAGAATAATGACCTAATTCTCACTAAAATAATTATAATCACATGAATCACTTACATTCTTAATCGAAAATAATTATTTTATAGAATAATAAAATAAAATTATCCGTGAACTTGATATTTCATGATTCCATAAATGGATATATAAAACATAAAAATACATTTGGAAATACCTAGAGTAAAAAATAATTACAGTTGTTTCATATATACATATTTTTTATTGTTCCCAAAATATAAATCTATTTTCATGTCCATATACCAATATATATATCAATGGTATGTTATTATAGATATACTTAATTTGATTGATTTAAACATGTAAACTGGTGAAGAGGATATATCATAATAATTGTATTGATGTTGATTAAAACCTTTGATATGTTAGTCTTTCATTATAGGTATTAAATTTACCTTATGTGTCATTTTTTCACTTTAATACCCATTTTTTTAAAAAAAATTCTTTAACTCAATGGGAGACCCAAACCCAAAAATGATTATATGGAATCAAATACATTTTAGAATTCAAGGATTCTTTCCATGTTGCAGCTTCAGATCTCTCTACCACCTCTTTATAGTTTAAATGCTCATTATTATCAACAAATAATGAGTCACTATATTTGGTCACAAGAAAAATATATCTCAATAGTTATCTTTCCTCTATAGTTTTCCTATATAGAAAATGTTTTTAATGAACTTTTTATTCAAGAGGGATCTACGTAATAATTTAATGTACCATCACTTGGATATCTTGAGAAAAAATTTCAATGTCAATCTTTCCCCCAATATCCTTCTTGACGATGTGGTACCTTTTTTAATATTGAATTTTCTTATGATTTTTATATTCTTATAGTATTTTTTTATTGTTAAGATCATTTTTTCCCTTAATATACCCTAAGAATATACACGTTGTGTCTTGGGGTTCCAGTTCATTTCCTGAGATGACCAAAACAAACACCTTCAAGCTACATACACATGTATGAGAGAATTTTTTTTTCATTCCTCTCTATTACATAATGGGAATTACATTTCCAGAATCGTTTGGTCCTCAATTTAATGTGTATAACATAGTTTTAATGAATATACACAAGAGGATAATGGATGATCTCCATGTCTCTTTGTCAACATATAGTTTCTCCTTCAACTATCATTATTCCAATGGGGTGTGTATGGTGGAGTGATCTAACTTATAATCCCAATAATCGGTACAAATTTGATATGTTATTGGTTTATATATTGACACCATAATAGGATATATGACACTTTAATTTCATTCTATCATGATTCTCTTCATCATTCATGAATTCTATGAATTTATAAAAGGACCCAAACATATACCAAATCATGTATACATAGGTATATCTACTGATGTAATTATTAAAGGTCATAAGTAAATTGTATCCATCTATTTATTATATTGTAGAAAATCCCACACATAAGTGTGTACAATCCTTGACACTCTATAACAATTTAATCATGTCCACCAAATTGTGATTTGGTTATTTTTTTCTTTTAAAATAGAATGACATATTTCAAATGGGTTTGGAGATAAATAGTCTAAATAACCATATTGATATATATTTATCAAATGATTCTATATTTACTTGATAAAGGAATTTATTCTATACAATAAATGTTCCATAAAATAAATTCTATTTTCATTATTAAATAAAAAACATTTATTTCCAATTATTAAAATTAAACCAAATATCTCTATAATGAATATAAAAAATATGTTCGTGGTAAATTTATATACATAAAATTATCTCAAAACCCTAATGACATTCCTATTGGAAATGATAGGTTGTGGTCTATAATGGCTAGAGTATCTAGCCTCATCCCATTGGAAGCTCTAAAATACACCACTCCTCTAAAAATATTTCTAAATCTACTTGGTTATTACATTTAAATTTAGATTTGATCACTACATGTTTTATCTAGTACCTAATTAATGGTTATTTAAAGACTAAAGTAGATAAAAAAATTATCTTTATAATTCCCTCCTATTTGGGTGGGGTTCCTCTTATCATGTCCCTTCTTTCCACATGAAAAACATAATACATTCTTTTATTTTCCCTACCTCCAGATCTTCTACACCTGGGAAAAATAGTGGTCAGGATATTTAGACTTATTATGATTCTTAGGACCCTTTTACTTATGCTTCCATTAAATATTCACTACAATGAATGAGAGTTTTTTTACACCATGTCTTTTACCACTAGGTGAATTTGTGTAAGGTGTTCTAAAACAAACATCTCATTATTTTCATGTTATAAATAACAATAAAATTGAGAAAAACTTGGGTTGTGAAGAATGTATGTGATATGTGGGTAACTCATCTAGGAATGCATTCACTATTATTCAAAGTATTCAAAATTTACATTAAGCATGAATATATGAGGGTTTTCTTATGATTCCCCTCTATTCTTAGGGGTAAACAGTGTATTAGAGATCTATTATCTCTCATGTTTCAACATCTCATGATAGATATCTCAATTGTGATACATTATGTTATAAGTATCACTATTCTAATTTTGTTTTAAAATATCATTTGTCATGGATGATAGAATGAAACACTGATTATATGTGGTATCATTCAACAGTTTCTCACAAATACACAACTCATCCTTAGTAGCCTCTTTACTAGGATATTCTAAAATAGGTTCATCCAGAAGATGAAATTAATTTCATGGAATATGATAACATGTATGTTCCTTTTCCAATATTATAAAATTGTTTATCTAAGAAGGTTACCCATCTCATGTGTGGATCATGGTGATATGTTTGACGTCATGTTTATAATCATTTCCAAAAATAATATGAGCGGAATTCTTGTACATTATGTTGTAAAATGTAGATAAACTAAAAATCACATTTTTTATCCATTAGAAATTTATTAAAACCTAATAACCCACACCATTAGCTTCAGAATAACCTATTTCATAGACATTATAGTGTAAAGGATCCATAATCCCCTTCCCATCACCATGAATTTGAATGGACTATAAATTTTATGGGTCTCGTGTAGGATTTAAAAATTCCAACTTCATTGACCCACATTTCCTTTATTTTTTTTTATTGGAATCGCCAATATTGAAATAATAAATTTTGATTTCCTCAAACATTAAATCATAGTAACACAATGTCTTACTTTTTTATTCAACCCATGATGTGAACTAAGCATAGTCAACCCGAAACCACATGTTTCAATTCTATAATAATTGAAAGCACCCAAACATTGGTTGGTCAAGAACTTTTAACTATGGTTTTATTGTAACAAAATTATTTGGTGCCTATACCAACTTAAGATATATAATTGATGTATTTTTACATTTTTGTTTATGTTTTCGATTTTTTTACCTTTATTACATGCTTGTAAAAATTATGTAAATTTATTTATTTAATTAGCCATGTCTTGGAAAAAATTAAAGAATAATTCAATAAATTTTAGTTTCATCTTGAATGACTGTTAATTTTTTTATTGATTTTATCATGAAAAAACATCCCTATTAAAATAAAAATATATTATGAGAAAAAATAATAAATTTTTATTATAATTATATTTTTCTAATGATTAGTTTAACTAGTTGATGATAAAATAATTTTTGAACTAGTGGAAAACAAATTGAAATGTTTTGTGGTTCATGTTTTACAATTTCAACCTCCCACCACTGAATATCTGTTAGACTGGTTACACCTCAACTCAAAACTTGAACTACATCCACTATCTTGGGTGATCCATCCATTACATATACATTTTATCAATTATAGTTGAGGGGATCAAATTAATTGGACTAAGGGTTTATATAAAAGAAACCACATGCTCATAAACCCACCCATAATGAGAGGATGGATGAAGTACATTCAATCAATTTAATTTAATTAATAAACTAAAAGAAAATGAATCAAAAACACGTTTCCACTACATTCTCATGATCATCCTCAGACATGAAACGAATTAATCATTTTATTAAATAACATTTAATTTCTAATGGATCGAATATAAGATAAATTTTACTCGAATAAAACTATTTAGGGTTTACTTAAAAGAAACCATAGGCTCATAATCCCATCCATTATGAGAGGGGGGATGAAGTACATTAAAACAATTTTATTTAATTAATAAACTAAAATAAAATGAATCACAATTTTTTTATATATTCTCATGATAATCAACAAAAATGAAACGAATTAATCATTTAATGAAATAACATTAAATTTCTAATTGATCGAATATAAGATAAATTGTACATTAATAAAATAATTATATTATTTAATTAATCAATTATATTATCATAATTCTAATCCTAAAAGAGTTTATAGTCTCATCTATGATATATTTTAAAAAAATAATTAAAAATAACTATAAAAAAATATATACCATGAAGAGAACATGGTGACTAACCACCTGATCTACCTAATGTTTATTATATCCAACCATTGTTTACTCATAAAAAATAAATTATACATGACTTATCATATAACTTCATGGAATGTACTATCAACATAATGAGAACATAGAACACAAGTGGTTTATGTGGTATTATATGTTTCAATGAAAATATAGAAATGAAAGAAATATGAATTATCCAAAATATGAAATTATGAATATAAATTTGAAATTAATTAGAATTTGGAATATATATATAAATCTTGTTAAAATGAGTGTACTATAAAATCAATTAAAACACATAACACAAAATGATAATGTCTTGTAAGTATAATAAATTAATTTTTATAATGTATAATTTGGTAATATACATGGTATGTAAAATGTAGCTACATTTCATTTATATTTCTCACCATATATCTATGAAACACACCTATAAGCTAATTTTATATTTATGTATGGAATAAAACTGAGTATATAGTGTGTACACGAGCAGTAAGGCATATATTCATTGAGTTATATAGTCATCAGTCATGTAATTCATGTTAGAGAATACACATCCCCTTATTGACTAATGGATTATACTATATGTATGGATCATACACACTATGTGGTCTAGCTGACCATGAACCAGATTGGATTAGTCATTATGTATGCATTTAAATATAAATCACGTGTAAGAAATTTACATGAAACGAATTGATTATAAATTAATTCATTGTGAATTGAACATGGGTATATAGTGAGTACCAATATGCTACACCGTGTGTACTCTTGTGATATATGGTCAATGTCCTTGGAACCTCAAGATTATTTAATTGAATGAAATTAATTTATAAAATTAATCGATTTGATTATATTTGTGTGAATGATGAAAAATAAAAATATATTTCACAATGATTTTTAAAAAATTACTAAACTATAATTGAAAACTAGTGATTAATGAATATATCAACCAATGATATTTAAATAATAATAATTATAATTGTGACCACTGTAATACCACTTTCCGGTTCTTACTATAGTGGAAGTGCTAGATGTGTTATACGCAACTAGTATTTTTGTAATCATTGAATTATAGGGGATGTAAATTAATGATATTCAACATGAGTGAATGAAATAAATGGTTGATTAATTAATTATTGAAACCCATGAACCATAATTATGGATCATCATATAATATTTATAATTAATATAAATATTTATTTATTCCAATGTGCTTTTTAAATCTATTTTATTCCTTAATTAATTTTTTATTTTAATCCTTTGTTAACATCATTTGTCATCAATGTGAATCTTTGATTAATCATCAATTAAGACCAAAATCAATGTCTGGAATGGCCCATATAATGCTTCCACTGCACCCAGAACATATAAAAATCCTATCTTTTAGGGTGTGAGAATGATAAAAAGGGGGAAGTGGAAGATGGGTTCCATAATTATATATATATATATATATATATATGTTGAGGAATTTGATGAGTAATTTTGAAACATCTATACAATATTTTTTGTGTTAGATATGTTGGTAATGGGGAAACTAGTATTACCTAGTTAGGTAATAATAAATCTTCATTATTTTATTCACTAACCATTGTTTTTTATTTATAATTTTGTAAAAATGGTTTTGTTTAGGATCCTATTGAGCATGCTAGTTTTTCAAACAAAATTTATATATAATCATTTTTTAGGTCCACATGTGCGTGTTAATTAATGGGTTGGATGGTAATAGTTTGAGTAAAATTTTCCCTAGAACATGGAGATTTATGGTCACATTTAAGGATTATATTTGGTATTGATATATCATTTTTAGTTGTATCTATTTTAGAATGACATAATGATTATTAGGATTTATTCTTTGAATTATTATTTTATTTGTGGGAGTATTTCAATATTATATCTAATTTATTAAATATTTTAAGGGTGATGCATTGGTTTGTGCCTTCTCGGTCCATTATATTGCGAGTTTGGTCATTGGAAGTACTTGGAAGAGGATCTGAAGGTGTTTTGAGAAGTTCAGTTGTTAAAATTTGGTTGTATGGAGGTTACACATCGTGTAACTTGATTTCATGGAATTAAGTTTGGTTTCATGGCTTTTCCTGGAAATCTTTATTATGTAAAGACATTTACATGGTTAGAAAGAGGGATTCATGTCCTGAAATTCATGGGGGTATGAAAAATAAAATTAAAATCAAGAGTTGATGAGTTTATTGGTGGAAGTGGACCTCGAGGTATTACACGACATGAAAGGGTATTGAACGTCATGTAATACCCTGATGTTGTAATGTTTTAAACATTATTTCCAATTGGGATTTCGTAAATCCTATAACAGTAATAATATATATTGTTTAGGATGAACCCTAGGAACCCCTATGATTTATTCCAACACTCCCCCTCCCACTTTGATTCGTTGATCTCGGTTATCGTTCATTGGTGAACTATGGTGATCCAATGTACATTCTCCATATTTTTTCTTGCAGTCTCCCTCGATTTGGTCATGTTCTCTTCCATATATCTTCATCGTGCTATAGTGAGTTCTTATACATGATTTATAATTCTTTCTCTCTCGGTTTTTGTTGGTGCAGTGGGGTCGTGACGTCCTCAGATGGATTTAGATATTGTGGGATAAGTAACTAGAGAACCATTATGTGATCCATTCTCATGTGAGGAATGTTGACAACCCTTAGATGTTGGAATTTCCCCTTGTTTCACCTTTTTTTGTAAACCATGTGGGAGGTGGTTTTATTTTTTCACCCTTTGATTATAGTTTCCCCAATATAATAGAATATTAATAACTAAATAATTGAATTTAATAGGTATTTAGGTTTTGATTTCATGCTTTTTACAGCCTTGAAATTTATTATAATGTTGTGATTTTATAGTCCAAACATGCCGCAAAAAATGGTGTTCATTGGTGGATTTTTGTAATAAATATATTTTATGTTGTTCGTTTCATGTTGAACACACACACACACACAAATATGTAAATTGGTAAACCACGTACACTTGGCTAATAAACGGGTGCCCCAGGATTACCCATTTTTTGTGATAAACCCATAATTTACAATTGAAATTAAATAACGAGTGCCTTGATAAATCCAGAATATTATTATTCAATGGCATGTTCTGTTATGTGTTGTGTGGGATAGTCATGTTTGGGTGTGCAATACCATTGGCAGGGGAAGTTATTATGTTGTAATGCGTGAGTTTTCACTAGTTTGTGATGTGGTCTGGTTGGGAATAATGAGTATGTGTTGTGGGTTGGTTTTGGGACTTGTTGTGCATGAACTTGTAGATGATACATCAACATGGCTATGTAATGTTATCTCATGTGGAGAGATTTATTGTCTGTGTAATTTATGATTAGTGTTGTGTAGTGTGGATACGATTGAGTTTTCCTATGTTTTGTTTCTTAAAGTGATTGAGAGTTGGGGACTTGTTTTGGTTGGTATGGGTATTTTCCCTAGAAATTCTCCATGTGTAACTTTTATTGTGTCTTTTGTCATGTTATTTTCATAGTAGTTTCTTGGAGAGTAATGGAAATAGAAATTAATTGTTAAATGAATAGTGTAATCAGTTAAATTAATTTGTTGGGAATATAGATTGGGGTTGTGTCTTGTTGTGTGGTGTTTCACATTTAGAGGTAGCAATAACGATGGATGTGTCAAGAGTTGGTTTTTTGTTTGAGAAACAATAGGATGGTAATTAGTTTTTGGTATCATATATGTGAACACTTTTATTTTCATTGTGTTTTATATATTCACCCCATCCTATTTCAGCACCATGTGCCAAAAACCCATGTCGTCATAGGGGAGGGTATATTTCCCAAATATCCCAATGGGAGGATGGATGGATGCCCACATACTCATCCCTACTCCCTCTTCTAGGTAGATATAGCCCAATATTATTCAGAAAGGTTTTTTTGTGTGATTCCAATGTGCGTGAAGGTGATTAGTGTTTTTCCATGTGTTTTCAAGATGATATTTGTTGTGCTTTCCCTGGGGTTTTCGGGAAGAGGTGTGGTTTGTAGCCTAGGGGTCAGTGGGTGGGATGTGATGTGGTTTAGGCCCATGTACATGAGATGCACACCTGTCTTGGGGTAAGGAAAAAAATTATTAATATTACGTAAGTATAGACTAGTGTATAACCTAGGTAGTCTCCCGAAGAGGAGTGCACAAAAATCACTTTGTCACTTAAATTTGGGAAAGAAGTAGATATAGATTTAGAAATTGATTAAGTTTAAAAAGAAAGAATGAAATAAATTTTGAACATAAGTTATGGAGAGTGTGATGGTTTTAGGGTAATATTTACTTTTTCAATGTCAACATGGTCATAAAAATCATTTCTCATCTCTTCCTATTTAATGATAAATGAATGACTCCTCAATCAATTTTTCAGACACCCTTGGTTGAAGGAAAGAATGGGAACCACTCATGTGTGCATGATATTTCATAACCATTCCGCAAAATCTAGTTAAATTATATATTAGGGATTTTTCTCCTTATAATTCTATAAAAATTCACTTATTTCAAACATGTTCGAGCGATCACTAGACAATCACCACCTAACACAACATTTTTCAATTGGGAAAAACTGCACAAGGCGAAGGGAGTTTAATGTTATTCCACCAAATCTACTATCTATTAAGGACAAAAAAACACAAAATACAATCACATTAATATAAATGGTCACCACAGAAAATATTGATCATTCAATAGAAGAAAGAGTTTTACATCAAAGAACAAGACTCCAACATTACAAAAGGGAAACTCCCCCTTCACCGATCACTCAAACTCTTTACCCCTCCATGAGAAGGGTAATCAAGATGAATTTAGAAGAATAAGTAATTAAAAATCTATGGAAATGAATGAAATAAAATATATAAATTTTAAATATTCTCTTCCAAGGTTACACGAAAGGAATGGGATGGAATGATATTGAATTATTTGGGAAGGAGGAGCTCTCCTCCTTTTATAGGCTATAATTTGTGCTCAAAACGTTCTCATGTTTTGGACCTAATAAATTGAGGGTTGAGGAATTTAATCATTCATAAAAGTTATTTATAATTGTTTCCTCCATTCACCATAAATATTTCATCTTAAATTTCCACTAGATATAGAAGTTATGAATTTTTTATTAACTGTAATGTTTTCTGGATGAAGGTTCCATGAATCTTCCTTCACAATATTTCATTCAAAGTCCATCTTTATAATCTCTAAACTCCATGAAATTTAATTGATGAATGAACTTGTGAGTCTTCATTCCATTAAAATTGTAATCAACTCAATTTGAAGTGTGTACACCATTTTGTTCTTTCTTTATAGAGATGGGGTCCATGTTGTATGGTCGACCAATTTTTCAACTTGATATATTTTTTCGTGGCTAAAAGTGGTCGAAGCAGCTTTTGGTGCTGAAGAAAAAGTTGGAAAAAATAAATCCAGTAATCAAACAAAATACTAATCACTCAAATTGGATTAATAATTTAAATTTTATTCCCAAAATATCCGTGTGATTAAAATCTACCAAAATTATAGATTTAACACATTTTTACATTTTTTCTCAAAACACACCATAAATAGAAAATTGATCCATATTTAGATCAAATTTACACCATTTTAAGTTTTTAAATACTTTAAATTCATATAAAAATGAGGAAAATATTATCTCTATAAATTTCCCTGCACATAGAACTTGGATTCCTGGATAGGTAAGTATCAAAATGAAATCAATGCAAATTCAAAACACATACCCATGAGATCTACCAAATCCACACTAAGAAAAAAAAGATATCATGACTCATCCAAAACCATTATTTCAAGATCTCTATTTAGATCAGTTAACATATTTACACCTCATTTATCATCACATTATCATAAGATATCTACCTCATAAGAATATTCTCTCATCTCACAAATGTAAATTTTCAATAAATATTTTCTCATCCAAAACCATGAATGGGTCACCATAGGCGTGATAAATTCCTACATATCCACCCAATTTGATTCAAGGTAATATTTTTATCATGAGGACTTTTAAAGGTTTTTTTCATCTTCTGGTTGGTAGTATATATATATTAAAAATTCTGGTGTTTAAAGAGGAGGGTTTTTCCCTTTTTGAAGTAAAATTGAACGATTCTAATTTTCACATGTCTGTAATCTCCTTTTCATTCCCTTTGTAGATAATTAGCTCCATAATTATGAAAACTCAAGGAAAATTCATTCGATTCAGTATTTCAACATAATGAATTTCAATCTTCTCAAACAATTTTTTTCTTGTAGCCCTAGACAGGAACAACATTATTTCTCTATTAGATGCTCTAGAAAGGAAAGAATTCTTTTATCATGATAGCTCTAGAAAGGCACATATTTAATTGAAATAATTCTTCAGAAGAAACATAATCTCTTAAAAAATTAATTTTCCACCTACTATTTCACGAAACGAGTTATCACACCATAAGATAGTTTCACCCACGCTAAAGTTCAATTAGATTATGCAATTTCACTGCAAGAGTAGGTTGGATAGAGAAAATTAGATTGTAATGTGGATAAACTAATAGTATTATCATTGAATCTAAGGGATACAAGGATTAAATGAATAAGGAAGGCCATAAAAAAAAATTTATTTGAAAATGGGGATTTGAAACCAAATAAATGCCTCAGTCATTAAAAATAGAAGTACCTCAAACCCTAATGTTTTGATAGGAATAAATCAAATTATTGTTAATGAAAGCATGGTATGGTTATCTCAAGAAATTAGGTGAATATACTGAATATGATAAAAATGTTTTAGAATCCTCATAGGTGTATTATTTAAAAAATAAAGAAAGTGATATGTGGCATGAAATTCAAACATCAGAGTACTTTTGAGGAAATTCTGAAATATTTTAGCTTGAAAAAAAACCATTTTCACCTTTCATTTAATCTTAGTTTCCTAGAATAGATTGGTTCACTCATTGAAATGGGTTTCAAAAATTAAATTATAATCATTTTAGCTCAATATTTTTAAAATCACACTAAATTTTTGAAAAGAAACACATAATAATCTAAAAAAACACACAATTTTTTTTTAGAAAAGCAAAAAAGATAAAAAATAAATGAAAATCCTAAAATTCAAAGTTTCCCTCCCTCACACATAAATTATGTAGTTTCCTTAGCACATTAAAATAGATATAACATGTAATAAAATTTTAAATTAAATTAATGAAATAAAGAAAATGTAAAGGATAGGTATGAAATGATTGTGTTTGTTGATAAATAGGTTGGAGGAGTGTGATATTCTCCATTGGATCTGATGGAAGTGTCCATGGAATTTATTCAACTTATGACCATTATTAGTGAATGTCTCCTTCTCTCAAACCATATTAATCTTAAATAACAAAAAGGATATACAAGATTAACTCTAGATAGACCTTCCAATTTGGATTAAATTTTACCTGGCATAATCTTGAGTCATAAATTGAATAAGAGAACTTTGTTTCTAGGACTGAAGTCATTTGGTTGGATCATCTTGTCATGGGACACTCTTTTCCATTCTATCTGAACCTTGTAATTTTCAAATTCTTCCTTCCTAATTTCATATAGATCCTGAAACTTAAATAATCTTTCTTTCCCATCAATTTCAATATCCAAATTCATCTTCCTCATAGCCCAATATGACTTATGATCCAATTCCACTAGTTGGTGGAATATTTTCCCATAAATCAGCATATATGGAATAATTCCAATCTGGGTTTTGAAGGCTGTCCTATAAGTCCATAAATTATCTAACAACCTTTTACTCCAATCCTTATTTTTTAAATTAACATTTATTCCAATATTTTTTGATTTCCCCATTAGACACTTCAACTTTCCCACTCATCTATGGATGATAAAGTGTTGATGTTTTACAGTTCACCCCATACATCATTATAAAAGCCTCAATTATTCAATTGAAAAAGTTACTCCCCTAATCAGTGATTATAGATCTTGGAATTCAAAACCTACAAATATGTTATCCCTAGAAAAATCACAAACCACTTTAGCATCGTCAGTCATAATGTCTTTTCTTAAACCCATTTGAAAACATAATCAACTCCATGTAAGATATAATAATTTCAAAATGACATTGGGAAAGGTACCAAATATCTATCCACCATACTTCAAAAATCTCATAGATATTATGTGGTTGTTGGGGAATTTATTTTCTCTCTGAAATATTTCCAAAAAACTATCAATTTTCAAACATTTTTCCAAATTCATGTGAATCTTTAAAAAGCGTGGGCCAATAAATTCAAGATTTTAAAACCTTCCTTCTTGTCCTTTGATACCCAAAGTGGCTCCCCCAGCTAATGTGTGACAAAAATAAAATACAGAAAAAAATTATCTGTTAGGAAAATAACTTATTATAACTTGGTCATTACATATATTCCAATTAAACGGATCATCCCAAATGTAATATCTATATTTTGCTTTCAGTTTTTAAATATCGCGAGAATTGAGATGAGATGGGACCTAAGATGTTACCAGATAATTTACCATTTCACCATACCAAGGATCATATACATCAATCATATATAACTACTCTCTTGTAATTTAACCATTTAGTGGTTATTTTATGGAATTTTAGTTTCAGTAGTGTTTAGCAGTCTAATTAAGTCATCAATCACTTGGTTCTCGGATCCCTTCTTGTTTATGATTTCTATATTTAACTCTTATAGTTTTATAATCCATCTCACTAGCCTCGTTTTAACATCATCTTCCTTCATCAAGTACCTAAGAGCTACATTATTAGAAAACATAATAATTTTAGTTCTAGGAATATATGATCTAATTATTTATAAAGTAAAAACAACTACTAAGAACTCTTTTTTGTGTAGTTGTGAAATTGAATTGCCCCGTATCTATTTTTTTCTCGAGTAATATTAAATTAATTGTGGAATTCTCTCAATTCACTATAAAAGGATATTTATAACTTATTGGTTAGAAGATTCACAATGTTTCTCAAATGTTTCTTCCCAATTTCGTGGTTTCATCACAGGTTGTGAAATAAATATCCTCTTCAACTCATAAAATGACTCCCTACATGCACTATTGAAATAAAATTTAGTATCCTTTAGGTGTTATCTAGAAATTGGTGGAGAAATATTACTGAAAATTTTGATAATCCTCATATTGAATCCTATATATCCTATAAATGATCTAACATGTTTCTCACAAGTAGGCTAAGGTAATGAATTTATCAGTTGAATTTTTTATTTATCCACTTCAAAGACTTTTTTTGAAATGAAATACCCAAGGAAAATTCCTCTCCCAACCATGAAATTACACTTTTCAAAATTTAAAATATGATTATTTTCAATATTTTTTTTCAAAAAAATTTCCATATTTTTCAAAAAATAGTGAAAAGAATCTCCAAAAACCATGAAATCATTTATTAACACATCCAAAAAATATTCAATGTGATTATAAAAAATAATTACCATATTCCACAAAAATGTACATGAATTATTACTTAATACAGATTGGATCCTTTTATATGAAAATGTTCCAAAGGGATTTGTAAAGTTTGTTTTCTCTTGATCCTCAAGAGAAATGCGTTCAAAGAAATAACCTTAAAATCCATCCAAAACACAATAATGAGTCATCCCTACTAATCACTCAAAAATCTTGTCAATGAAGGGGATGCGGAAATGATCTATCTGAGTGACTAGATTCAACTTCCTAAAATCAATGGACACTCTCTAGGTAATTTGAATTATCAGAGGGATTAACTCATTCTTTTCATTCCTCATAGGGTTCAAGCCAGATTTTTATATACTAAATGAATGGGAATAATCCACTGTGAATATGAATTAGCATATTTGATACTAGATTTCTAGAGATTCTCTATCTTCTTCTATATGACCTCTATGAAGGTGGGGTTCAGCCTCTTTTGGGGTTGTCTATTGGTTTGGAATCTCCCTCAATATAAATTTATGTGAGCATATTGTTGGTTTTATTCTTGGGATATCACCTATGCTCCACCATTTTTCTTTGAAATTCACTCTCAGGATCTCAATAAAATATTTTTCTTGTGTTTTAGATAGATTATGTCCAACTATGACTGGGAATTTCTCTCTCTCCCTAAGTTACACATCTTTCAAATCATTAAAGTGTGGTATTAATTCTAGTTCATATGGATACTCAAGGGTTGAAATAAAACTATCATTATTCACAACCAATGGATAGACCACTTATATTCAATAAATCATATCATATCCCTCGTCACTAAAAAATCATCAAAGAAATCATATTTTAACTCTTCTTCCCATAAGAAATCAGAATATCTAGTGTTTTGGGCATTCATATGTTCATTAATGGAAATATTATTTACTATGTATAATAATTAAGGTGACATACATGATTCATCAATGAGTTAAGTTCTAATTTAATTGTAGAGTGGAAATAGGGAGTGATCATATAATGGGTTCCTCTAGGATTCAAAAATGTTGAGGTGGATAGTGATATCTCCAAATTTCAGAGTGAGTGTTCCTTCATGGAAATTGATGATGGTTTTCGACATCTTCAAGAATGCTATCCCCAAAATGATGGTTGAGTGTGGAGGGATGCTTTCTTCTTCCATATTCATCAAATATAAGTCATCTAGGATTAAGTGATCTTTTAATTTCACAAAGATAAACAATATAACTCATACTGTGATAACCAAGGATCTATTTTCAAGATAGACCACCACTCTTGTGGGATTTATGTATACCATATATAAAGAAGTGTATACTGACTGAGGAAATAAATTAATAGATATACCTATATCAAATTAATCATTAGTGAAATTTTAAAATCCAATAGTGAATGGAATGGAAAACATCCCTGGATTATGACATTTGGCTGGAAACAATGGTTTGATAAAGTATGATACACTTATCCCCAAGTTTATCATATCATTCCCATAAATTCATACCTTTTTCATGGAATGATCTTTCAAAAATTTCACATACCTTGTAATTGTTTTGACTGGTTTTAGTGGGAGGATATTTATTTCCACTTTCTCAAAGTTTTCAAGAATATATTTTTGAATCATTTATTCCTGATTTTTTTTTAATTCAATCATCCTTGATGGAAATGGTGGGTGTAATTATTTATTCTTCCTTCAATTACTTTACATTGCTATTTCTTGTATCTTCTTCCTTAACCAATCAATCTCCCCCTCCAATTTCATTTCTTCTTCTTGGTGGATTTTTATATAATTTTAAACTACATTTTCCCTCAGTTCATGTGGCCTTTTTTGGATTCAAGGTATAATGATAGTGAGAGTTTTATCCACTTCTTGTAGTATAATGATAAAATTTTCTTTTGGGTTTGGGATTGTTTGGGAAAGAAGTTCTCTTGGGTTTTTTGTAAATGATTTCAATAAGACTTCCCACTATGTTTTCCATCTTACCAACCTTATCCGAAAGGCCCTCATACTTAGATTCTAGATATTCAATAAAAGGTTGTGTGATGGTGGATGGTTACTCGTATGTCTTTCTTGGAATGGTGGTGGATGAAAAAAATTATTGTTGGAAGGGTTTTTTATAGGAATTTTTTAATGGAGGGGTGTTTTGGTATTGATTCTTATAGTAAGGAGGTTTACTGGTGCACTTTTTAGGATTTATTAATAACATATGGTTTTGTTGGATTCTATAACATTGTTGGGATTATGTTTGATGTGGTTTATTCTATTGGAATAGTCTTGGTTTAAAGGTTATAATGTAGTATTCTTTCCCTTGTATCTCAAGAAACTGGTCAGTATAATGAGTGGAAGAATAACATAAACCAGATACCTGAGTTGAATCATGTTTTCAATTTTCTTTAGTTACATTTATTTGATTAACTAACCATGAGAGTTCATCAACTTTAGTTTCAATCAATGCAGATGAATCTGGTGTTTTAACCTCATGTATCCCTCTGGTTCCTATACCTATTGTTACAAATTATTGTGATTTTATTAAAATCATCTCAATTAATCCTCGAACATCATCAGGTGACTTGTCGATCAAAGCTCCTCCTGATGAGGCATCTATCATATTTAGATCATTGTCAAGAAGTACTAGGTAGAAGAACACAAATATTTTGTGGTCCTCCATTTCTTGATGTGGGTATCTAGTAAAAATCTTTTTGAAATTATCCTAATACTAATAGAGGTTCTCTCTAGTTGATTGTTGTATGATGTAAATATTCTTTTCGATGGAAGTGTTCCAGTATGTGGAAAAGTTTCTCTACATGAAGCATGTTTTTTATCCTCCAAGCCACCGATATCACCTGGTTTTAGATTTGACAACCAGTCTTTTGCTACTAAATAATGTGAGAAGGGGAATTCCCACAATAGAAATTAGTCTTCAGGTGCCCGTCTTAGCCTGAAACTTGAGCATGTGAAGCTAAATTCCTACATGTGCTGATTTGGGTCCTCTACTACAAAACTATAAAATTTTGGAAGCCTGAGAATCATATTTTCACCCAATTCCATATCATTTGGGATAGAAGGTGCAATGATTTGGTCATTTTTAAGAGATAATTGAGCTTCACATAGATCAAGAAATCATTTGGTAGGTATTTCGATCAATAATTTTGGGTTCAGAGTGAACACTTAGAGTGAAACTTGAATTAGAGAGGTTTGTATCCAAAAATTCATATTAAAAATTTTGTTTTCATAGTTTTTATAGTGTTATTTCAATTTCAGGATCAAAATGATTTAAATGGTCAGTGGAACTATGATTCGTTTAGTTTTGAAAAATCTTTTTTTGTTAAGTAGCACTGCCTCCCGGGATATGGCGCCATGTTTGATGCATGATGGTCATTGGGAATTAAATACTATATTTAATATCACCTCAGTATCATATAGTGGATAATCTATGTAGTCTCTTGAAGAGGAGTGCACACAAAATAGTTTGTCACTTAAATTTGGAAAGGATGTAGATATTGAATTTGAAATTTATTGAGTTAAAATAAAAGAATTAAATATATTTTGAAAACCAGTGATGGAGAGTATGATGGGTTTAAGGTAGGATCACTTATTACAATGCCATCATGGTAATAAAAAATCATCTCCCTTCTCTTCCTATTAAATAATAAATAAATGACTCCTCGATAGAGTTTTCAAACACCCTTTGTAGAAGGAATCAATGAAAACCACTCATGTGTGTGTAAAAGTTCAAAAATAATTCCCAAAAATTTATGGAAAGACTTAATTGGGAATATTTTCTCCTTATAAACCTAGAAACAATTCACTTATTTCACACACAAGGTAGCGATCTATAGATAGTCACCACCTAACAAAATCTATTCAATCGAGAAAAACAAGACAAGGTGGGGGTGTTTAATTTTATTCCACCAAATATATAATCAATGATTGAAAAAATAACCAAAATACAGTTTCCATAATAGAATTGGAAACAATTATAAATAGAGATCATTCAATAGAAAATCATTTTTACATCAAATTACAAGACTTTGATATTAAAAAAGGAAACTCCCACTTCTCCGATCACTCAAAATCGTTACCTCTCTATGATAAGGGTAATCAAGATGAATGGGGAAGAATAATGAATTAAAAATATATGGGAAATAATAGAAATAAATGAGAGAAAGATGAAAATTCTCTTCCATGGTTCCCCTAAAAGAATGAGATGGAATGAGATGTGAAGATTTGAGAAGGTGGATCTCTACCCCTTTTACAATGTAATCATGGTGATATGATTTGTTTTCCCATGTGATGGCACTATCCATGAGGCCCAAGTATGTATGGGAAGGATGTGATGTGTTTTATTTTCCCAGGTGATGGGACTATCTTGGAGGCCCAAGTTTGTGTGGGTGGGATGTGAAATGATTTTTTAGCTGAGGGAACTAGATGTGAGGCTCAACAGTGTTTAGGTGGGTTGTCACGTGGTTATTTAGGAAGGGGTTGGAGCAGGAGGACAACATCTATTATGAAAAAGTGGATTAACTGGTGGTAATTGTTGTGGGGTACCCAATTCATCAATGTTTTTACTGTGTTACTTTAATTCACTTGAATTAAATGGTGAGCGCGTCTTGTTGATGATGGGTTAGCCAGTTTACCTTGTTAGGTGATATTTTGTTTTGTTGTTTTCTTAGAGGGGAAATAGTATGATTCTTTTCATCTATTCACATGATAAATAGGTTTTTTCTAATTAGTATATATGTATTCTAATCCTACAAATAAAAACATGTTTTTAGGTTTCCAAGAGGATTTCACGGACCGTGAAAGACTTTATTAGCTTACATATCGATAGATGATGTGTCAATGCCTATCCTTACTTTGGGTACTTAATTTGGTGATTTATTTCATGTGTAACATTTTTATTTTAATCATGAATGTGGGATGGATTTTTACATTCTTTTATATTATTCTTTGAGTTGTTTTGAGGTTGATACAACTTATCTCCTAATCTTGTTTCCTATAATAAAAAAGGCAATGTATCCCATTTTGTGAGATTTGTATACCCTTGGATTTTTCGCCACCCTGGGGCCTATAGGAGGCATGAATCAGGTGTCATTGTCTCCCTTTCTTCATTTACATCCTAGGAGGGGTGTTATTGAATGGAGCAGGTCATGAATGAATGGAATCAATGCTGATAGATGAGATATTGGATGGAGTTTGGAGTTAGGCATAGTGAGGATTTCATGGGTTGGTAGGGAAACCATGTCAGGAGATATTGTTTCATGACATAGGTCAGGGAATAATGGCTAGGAAATGGGATTTTAGGGGGCCCCATGATCTGATTCAAGGACTTTGAGCCTATTGAGGGACTAAGTTAGGCTATACTGTTTGTAGGGTAAATACCCCAGGAAAGGTACATGCATCAAAATGACTTGGGTTCTTTTTTGAATTGGGGATTTTTGTGAAATTTAAAATTAATAAATGGTTAAATGTGTTAAAATGAATTTTAATAAAGTTCTATGCTATTCGGGCATAGTATTTTCTTTGTTTTCCTTTCAGATATGGCTCATGATCGTCATTCGCATGTGGCTCGGGCAGTTGAGGGTCAGCAGGCTAATCTAGTTTATACGTAGAGGGTTGATCTAGTAGAGGAAGATTACTTGTGGAAAATAACATTACATTATTTGTAGTGGTAGGCCTCAGGAATGTATGATGGAATTGTTTTGAACATTGATAAGGAGAGCTGCCTCAAGGTGATTGAGATCACCTTCATTTTGATCAGGGCTCCGATGAAGTACAAGTTTCCATTGGCAGTGAGTCAGATGTGGGGAGTATCATGTTAGTGATAGATGTTATACCATGGGGAGAGGAAGGAACCATATGTGTTGTGGGTGGAATTTCTAAAGGTGTCCCTGGCGGAGTTCATTTCATTGACTATGAAGCCTAAGAAGAGGAATCAGTTACTCTCCTGCCAGAAGGATAATATGTTGATAAGAGAGTTGGGGATTCTATTCAAGGATATTCTTTTTTTACCCCAGATCTCATTCTGGATGAGGAGTCTCATACGAGATTCCTGGAGGAGCCTCTTTTTCCTTCTATCCAATACAAATTTACTCCCATTATGTTCCAACATACTTGGGGGTTAAAAATAATGTGGATATGATTGAGTAGATTCACTTCTGAGGAAGTCTATTATGAGACGGGAGCCAGTATGGTTCTTTGAGAGGAGAGGTTACTAGAAGAAGGTATCAGGTTCCAAGGCCTTTATGGTTTTGATTGGTGGGGATTCAACCTCAGTAGTTTCCATTTTGACCATCTCGTAATCGTGCCTTTCCCATGAACTTGGGATTGAGGTGTTTAATAAGTGGATTTAATGGACAACATCAGAACCTATGCCTAG
Organism: Viscum album; assembly: GCA_963277665.1. Lineage (NCBI taxonomy): Eukaryota > Viridiplantae > Streptophyta > Magnoliopsida > Santalales > Viscaceae > Viscum > Viscum album. The sequence continues at coordinate 1,835,961,774 of OY728151.1, forward strand.
ATTCCCTATGAACCCACTATGGTCAAGGTGGATAGGTTCAATGCCAACCTCAGTAGTAGTTTATAGCTAAATCGTTTCAATAGTAGGGATAGCAGGCGCATGCTCTACCTAGGGGAGATGGAGCCGGTTGAGGCCAACCTTAGGATATTCCTTAGGGACCTCGGCCTGGGCATGGTCATGGGGGCGGTTGTTAATAGAGGGGTATAGGAGATGGGTGTGGTTTTTTTCAGGAAGTAGAGTTGGCATTTACATTATTTCCATCGATCGTTAGATATATGATCTATTTGTTTAGTAACATTTCTGGTTCTTTGTTTGATTCGAGAGCTTTGAAATCCTTTATTTCAGCTACTCTAGTTCATTCTATTTGACTATACATATAGAGTTTTTCTTTTCCATTGGTGTTTATTATGCTATTCAGAGTCTAGAACATCATTTTAGATGTGTTATGGGTATGTAGACTGACGATGGGACCACCTCTATCATATGGGGATATTTTCTTGCTATAGATACAATCATACAATGTCATTCTCAACATTGACTACTTATTTTATGTGTATGTTGTTATCAAATTATTCTGGAGAATAGTTGTGTTATTAGATGTATATCTATGTCATGAAGTTTTAATTATTTAGTGGAAATATTAGGTGGGTAGTCGGCCTAAAGAAAATATTTCTTCTTTATTAGCTGAGCTGTCCATGGAATCAGTATTAGTTGGGATAGGAGAGGTTCCCAAATTTTTTGGGGAGCTCTTAGATGTTTTTCTCAATGATGTTATAACTATACCCCCTAGAAGTGACATTATGTTTGGGATATACCTACATCCCGATGCTTCCTCGATTATGATGGCTCCTTATCAGATGAAACCTTCAGAGATGCGAGAGTTGCAGATCCAGGTGGAAGATCTGAGGCATAAGGGTTTTATCCATCCCAGTGTGTCATTATGGGGTTATATAGTCAGTTTTTCGATTAAGGAAGATGGTGGTATGAGGTTGTGCATAGACTAATAGAGGTTTAATCTAGTGATAGTAAAAAACCATTACCTACTCTCACTGAAAGATGTTCATTTCGACTTGCTGAGCTGGTCATGTTTTTTCATTATAATATCGATCTGCAGTTAGGATATCAGCAGTTGAGTGTGAAGGATAGAGATATCCCAATGACTTATTTCAGATTCATGTATGGGAGAATTGAGTTTGCAGTCATGTCATTTGGTGTTACAAATGTAATAGTCATGTTCATGGGGCTTATAAAATCGGTCTTTCGTGAGAACCTGGACATGTTCATCATCGTATTCATCATTGACATATTTATCTACTCTAAGTCATAGGAGGAGCACTCCAAGCATCACAGGACCATCTTAAAGGTTCTTCGATGCCAAAAATTCCATGGAAAGTTGTCCAAGTGTATGTTTTGGACATTGGAGTTTCATTTCCTTGTGAACATAGTGTCTCAAATGGGTGTTAATACAGACCAATAGTAGGTTAAATCATTGTTTTCTTGGGTATCACCCAAGAATGTAGTAGATGTTCATAGTTTTCATGGTCTTGTAGGATATTACTGGAGGTTTATAACTGATTTATCTCTATTTATAGTTATATTTATAGCTCTAACTATAAAGGACCAAGATTTTGTTTGGAGTGAGTAGTGCTAAGCATCATTTGGAGACATAAAGGGGAAGATGTCCAGTGCGCCACTGATCTAGTTTCCAGATGATGGGGTGTAGTTCGAAGTGTTTTGTGATACTTTCAATATTGTATTAGTATGATTCCTGATAAATAAATGGGTAGTGATCTATTGTTGGTATAGGCAGTTACATCCCAACAAACATTACTATGGAACCCATGAACTGGAGTCAGTAGCGATCTTTTTTGTGCTAAATTTGTGGTGGAATTACCTCATTGGGGAGTTCTTTATGCTCTTTACATTTAAAAAGATATTGAGGTATATGTTTTCATAGCTAGATCATAACATGCGATAGTGGAGGTGGATAAAGTTTCCTTAAGACTATGATTTTGATATCTCTTACACCATAGGAAAGGGGAATGTTTTGGCCTATGCATTTAACATAAAGTCACATAAGTAGGCTATTTGGGAATCTACGGATTCATGTTAAGAGATGCATGAGTTGGAAGCCTTGCATATAGAGGCGAAAATGGATGGCGGTAGAGGCTGTTTTTTCCAAATTACAATGAAGTCTTTGCTAATGAAGTAGGAGGAGGAGACTCAGTGGGGAGACTCAGAGGTAGAGGTGATGGAAAATCACATCAACCAAGGTTATTTCCCATAAGGATGGTGGGAGGATGGTCGGAACTAGATATTGTTTCAAGGGAAGTGGTTTGTTTTGGTGGAAATTCATGAGGTATTCCTTAATAATTTCTATAACTCACCCCTAGAGGTACACCCATGAATTTATAAGATGTAAAATGTCATGAATATGTAGTTTGGTGGCTCAGTATGAAGTGGGAAGTAGAAGAGTTTGTGGAAATATAATTTGTATACCGTTAGGTGAAGTCTGAGCACTATGTTCCTAGTGGTTTGTTTCAACCCTTGGATCTTACCGATTGGAAGTGGGATGAAATATCAATTGATTTATTTATAGGGTTACCCAGAGATCAAGGAGACTATTACGTTATCTAGGTAGTAGTGGATCAGTTGACAAAACCATCTCACATATTAACGATCAAGGAGTTGGGCATAGTGGATAACTTATAAAAGAGGTATGTAGATGAGGTAGTCTGTTTTAATGGAGTTCCTAGATCCATTCTGTCTGATCAGGATACACATTTTACCACATGAGTCTGTAGGGTTTGAAGCATGCTTTTGGAACCCTGTTATGCCTTAGCACTTCCTTCTAACACCGTACTAATGGGTAGACATAATGGATTATCCATGTGCTAGGGTATATGTTGGAAGCATTCATCTTAGAGTTCAGTAGATCTTGGGAGTGACACTTACCCTTGACCACATCTTCTTATTATAACATTTACCATTCTTCAATTGAAATGGATCCATTTAAGGCCTTCTATAGAAGACCATGTCATTCCCCTTTGTGTAGGACAAAGGTTGGGGAATTTTTTTTTTCATGGTCCTGAGGTAGTGTAGATCACGATAGAGAAGGTTCATACTGTATGAAAGAGGATGAAAGTGGTTATGGAATAAAAGAAGTATTATATGGATCATAGTAGGCAGCCCTTAGAGATCCAGGTTTCATACCACATGTTCTTTATGGATTCCCCTCGATGTGGGAAGTAGTGATTTTTTAGAGGGAGGAAAATTTCTCCCAGGTTTTGTGGAACCATTGATGTGTTCAGACGAGTTGGCAAAGTGTCGTACCTATTTAAATTTCCACCATGGTTGTAGATGATCCATGACATCTTCCACGTCTCTCAAATCCATCTGTATCTTGATGAAGACTCCCATGTTAAGGACTGGGGAGAGTTTGCTATAGAAGATGCCGCAACGTATGTGGAATGATAGATAATGATCTAGGATCATTGGGGGAAGGTTCTAGGTGAATGGACCATCCTTTTTGTTCATGTGTTGTGGAGGCTTGGTGGCATGGAGAAGAGTACTTTGGAGTGCGAAAACTAAATGCATTCCCAGATCGTGGAGTTGTTTTGAATTTTTCCTTATTCTTTTTTTTCAAATGGGTGTTGGAACTTAGTTTTATAAGAGATGAGTTGTTTTCCCTTGGGTTGAGATGTGTGTGGTTCAATGTGCAATAAAGTCTTCACTTGTGAAAAAGTGAAGAACATATTCCTAATCGGGATGCATTAATTGCATTGTGAGAAAACCCATGTGGGAGAGTCAATGTTTCCCATAGAGGATAATATCTTGACATGGAAGAAATAATGACCTAATTCGTGTATTTGAGAGGGTGTGGTCATTGAGATCGTGTGATGTGTTTCATCATTGTTTGGGTTAGTAGGTGTCAATGAGGTGTTCTTAGATGTGGAGGTTTCCACCCCAGCTTTTGAACAACACATGGTGGTTTATCATTGAATGTTAATATGTTTTTTCTCTTAGTGATGTTTTAAGTATATCTAGCTCCTTGAGAGGTGTCTTGTGAGGTGGTCATTTAGAATCATATTTCTTATGGGCTTGGTTTTGGATTCTCAAGGGCGAGAATCATTTGATAGGTATATAATGTAACAGTTTGTTCCTTACTGATCTGCTATATTGTGAGTTTGGTCATTGCACGTGCTTGGAGGAGGGTTTAAGGGAGTTTGGCGAATTTAATTTTTTAAATGATGGATGCATGGAGGTTACACGTCATGTAACATGATTTCACAGAGTGATATTAGGTTTAGCAGCATGTCCTTGAAATCTTCCTAACATGAATACATTTACATGACATAAAAGAGGGATTCACGATGTGAAATACTTTGGGGTATGAAAAATTAAATTAAAATTGATAGGTGATGAGTATTTCATGAGAAGTGGTCCTCGAGGTATTATCGGACGTTAAAGGGGATTACACATCATGAAATACCTCGATGTTGTAATATTTTAAAATAGTCTAGCGACTCAGGTATTCACAAATCCTATGACTGCAACAATCTCTCTAATTCCTGACGAACCCTAGGTTCCCCAATTACTTTATTGAACCCTCTTCCCCCCTCCTCGATCCATTGATCTCGTTGACTGTTTATTGGTGATCCATGGTGATACATTGTATATTCTACCTTTGTTTTTTGGGTAGTCTCCCCCTATTTTGTCTTGCTGTTTTCTATATGTCCACACCATTCTAGGGAATGTGCTTATTCGTGATTCTTAATGGGGTATATCTTGGTTATTCCTGGTACAGTGGTGTCTGGACATCCTTAGATGGTTTCAGATCTTGTGGGATAGGTAACCGGAGGACCGTTATGTGATATATTCTAATGCGAAGAATGTTGATACCCCTTTGAGGTAGGAGTTTTCCCTTATTTCCCATTTTTTTCAACATACAGGAGGGGTTTTTATTTTTTCACCCTCCGATTATAGTTACGCCAACTTAATAGAAGATAAAAAAACTGAGTAATTAAATTTTAAATGGGAAATGGGTTTTGTTTGCATGATTCTTACAACCTTGATATTGATTTTAATGTTTTGATTATATGGGATGAACACCCTGTAAAAAATGGTGGTTGTTGGTGGAATTTTTTTTTCACTAAATGGATTTGATTTTGTTTGGTTCATGTTGAACAAATATATAGGGAAATCGGTTAACCATGTAGACATGGATAATAAATGGGTTACCAAATATTACAGAGATTTTTTTATAACCCTAGAATTTTCAAGTGATATTAAATAAGGAAATAATTTCTAAATGTAGAATTATATTATGCATTGGCATGTAGGGAAATGTGTTGAGTTTCATAGTCATAGTTATCTGCGAAGGGAAGGAATGAGGGTAAAGTGGCTATGTTGTGACGTGTAGGTTTTCTCTACTTTGTGTTGTGGTCTGGTTGTGAAACATGAGTACATGTTGTGGGTTTGTTTTGGAGGTATTGTGGATGAATTTGTATATGATACCTCAACATGGCTATGTAATGGAACCTTAGGTTGATAGATTTATCGGTTGTGGATTGGATGAGCAGTGCTGTACAAAAAGGATCCGATCAAGTTTTTCTATGTTGTGTTGCTGGATGTTTTTGATATTTGGGGACTTGTTATGGTTGGTATGGGTAATTCACCTAGATATTCTCCTTTTGTGACTTTTTATGTGTTGTTTTTCATGTTTTTTTCATGGTAGTTTCCTAGATAATAATGGAAATATAAATGAATAGTTAAATAAAGAGTTGATTTAGTTAAATTAATTTGTGGGGAATATGGATTGGGTATGTGGCTTGTTATGTGGTGTTGTGCATTTTGAGGTAGCAGCAAGGTTGGCAGTGTTGAGAGACGGTTGTTTGTTTGAGAACCCATAGGATGGGAATGAGTTTTTGGTATCATATATGTATATACTTGTTTATTCCTTGTGGTTTCTATAATAACCCCACACTAGTTGATAACCATGTTCCAAACACCACCATCGTCACGGGGGAAGGTGTCTTTCCCAAGAATCCGAATGGGAGGCTGGATGGATGGCCACCCACTCTTCCATGATCCCAATTATAGGTATAGATTGCCAAATATTCTTCAAGCAGGTTGTGGTCTGTGAGTCCCAGGTGTGTGTAAGAGATTTTTGTTTTCCTAGGTGTTTTTGTGATGGGATGTGTTGTGATTTCCCAAGTATCTTCAGGATAAGGTGTAGTTTATGGCCCAGGGCTCTGCGGGCAGGATGTGATGTGGTTGAGGCCTAGGTGTGTGATGGAGGGATGTTATATGATTTGTTTCAATAGGTTATGGGACTAGCTATGTGGAATGGGTGTGTGTGGGTGCTATGTGATATGATTTGTTTTACCAGGTGATAGGACTATCTATGAGGACCTGGTGTGTGCGGGTGGGATGTGATGTTCTTCATTTTCCCGGGTGGCAGAAAATGTTTTGTAGCCCAGGTGTGTGTGGGAGGGATATGATATGCTTCATTTTCCCTAGTGAAGAGACTAGCTTTGAAGCCTAGGGATGTGCGGGCAGGTTCTGATGTGGTTCTTTTGAAAGTGGTGGGACCATGTGGATGTTTGTCCTTATGAAGGAGTGTCTGAAGAAGTAGGAAGTGGTGCGGGGTACCCAATCATCAATTTTATTACTACATTACATTAAAGGGATTGCATTACTTGGTGACTGTGCCTTTTTGAGGATAGTATGGATAATATACCATGTTATATGCTGTTTGGTTCTATTACTTTCTCACAGGGGAATTAGTTTGCTTCCTTTCTAATGTGAATGAGAGACTCAGGTTTTTCCTACTAATTATACATGTATTCTCACTCAAATATATATATAAAACAATTAAGGTTCCCATGAATATTTTTTCAACGGTGATTTACATTACTAGCTTGGATCTTAAAAACTATTATGTCACTTCCTTTCCCTACATTCAGTACTTACATTGGAGCTTAATTTCATTTGTAAGAGTTTTATTTAAAAAATTCATGTTGGAGGAATTTTTGATTTAATTTATATATGTCTTGGAGTTTTTTGAGGTTGATACATCTTATCTACTGCTCTTGTTTCCTATAAAAAGGGTAGTGCCTCCCATTTTTTTATATTGGTATACCATTGGTGGTAGTCGCCACCTCGGGGCCTAATGGTGGCGAGACTCATGGTTTATTATCTCCATTTTTTCATTCCTAGCCTATGAGGTGTATCTTTTGAGATGTGGGGTCATGACATGTAAGGAATACCTTTTCAATGAAATATATACCACTAATTCTACTCATCTACCACAATCTTATTGGATGTGGTCCTCAATTTTAGTATCTATATTTATTCATTTCCAACCAAGATGTGTTACCTTTGGAGGGAGGAGGTCATTACATAGTTTTATCAAAGAAGTTAGTTTATAGATATTATTTTCATTAGAGTTAGGCACTGTTGAGGATTCATGGGTAGGTAGGGAGACAATATTATATCGGCATATAATACACTATAAATAGGGGATACAATCTATGAAACATGATTTTGTGGACACCATTGATCTAATGAAAGGACCTTCATAATTACTAAACATTCTAATAATAATAATTCTTCAAAAATGGTAGAGTCCTTGGTATGGATCATGCATTATGATGTTTTGGGCCTTTTTTGAATTTGGAATCAATAGAAAATAAGTAATATTAAATTAATGATTTTATTATTTGTAATTAATACATTCTTGTATCATAGGTTTAGGTGTTATGGAATATTTTTTCATTTAAATAAATGGAACCATGTCAATGTATCCATCATATTCATATAGAATTTATTAAGTATGATATTCTAGTGTATCATTGATAAGTGGAGTTTGATCATGTTTGTACATATAGAAGGACACTCCAACAATTATAGAACCCTTTTCATCAGGATAATGAGGGATATCATTCGATTCAAGAGAAAAAATATTTGTTTTAGGAGTTATAGAGATCCTTAAGTTTCATTCATGCTTGGATAGAATACAAGGATTCATTAGAAATGATGATGTTGTGGGGATCAGAATAGTAGCGGTGGATTCTAGTCAATAAGGATTTTGAGGAGTTAAATGTTTCATGGGACATGTTTTATATTAGTTTCAGGTAGTGTTTTTATTATCAACATACATGGTGGCTTCTCAACTGGAGATCCATACCTTTTGACCTGGATGTTTCTCTGTTTTATAGTGAAGTAGAATATACAAGATCCTCTAACAATATACTTTGTCACTTCTCTATGATGATGAGGCTATGATGAAATTTTTTTATGAGGAATCCATATAAATAATGAGAACCAAATCACCTCATTTGAGTATTTGATATATTCTATGGTCCTCATGAAGGCAATGTTCATAGAGTAGTAATTGGATCAAAAAGATTCATCATGAAAAGGGAGTCTATTGGATCATCAACATAACAAATTTGTTACAGTTTCTAATTTTTCTAGTCAGAAGAACATGTTTTAGTCAGTATGAATATGGATTAATCCATTATTGAATTATTTCACAAGATACAGTAGTTAATGATCCCCTTATAGTAGGCCAGGTATAGGTTATGACTCATTAATCGGTGTTGGAAATTAAAAATAGAGTTTTTAAATTTTCCTTAGCAATCGTCATGGGTATAGCAGCCCATTTTTGGTTAAGACATTACTGGAGTATCAATAAAAAAACAATAATAGTATTATATTCTATCATATGAAATATATATATAGGATAGGTATGGTGGAGGAAAACCCAATTAAATCTATCATCCTTAGCGATAGAGGGTATAGTGAAGCAATAGAGGTGTCAACCCTTGGGGATTGATAGGATGTGGAACGATGAATGGTTAGATATAGGATTTACACTTTCCTATGTATGGAGAACCATACATCATAAAAGGTATTATATCCATGTTTTATACTTTAGTTTATTCCCTATATTATTATGGAGATAAAAAATCTTTTGTTTCAATAACTCTATTCCAAACATTGGGATTTGAGATGGAAAGACATCGAGTGTCCTTCGAATTGACTATTCAAGTTGGAGAGAAAACTATAAAGTTTGATGTGTGAAGATATTGTTAACATGTTTTGTGGTAACATTTATAGTGGGAGAATCATATTGTTTATAGACATGACCATACGACATCACCATCAATATGGATGAGTTTTACTAGGTTCTGAATATCATGTATTTCTTAAATAATAACATCATATTATACAATGATGATGAAGGCTAATATGTTTTTTTTGGTGAGAGAGACCATAATATGATTTAGTTTTCTATTTATTCTTTATCTTATATGATGTCTATGAAAATGATAAATTATATGGAAGATAATCATGGGTAGTTTCATAGGGTTAATGATGAGTAACATACTCTCTTTCCCGATGCGGTTGTAATACAACCCCGTTTATGAGTGACATATATTGGGATAGAGCTATAACCAAGTGTTTCTCTGATAATGATGTCTCCATATCTATTGATCAATTATTATTTTGGGGAGATATAAATTCCAAATGATGATATTTTATAGTGTATTCATTCATCCAATTGTGTTACCTTAGGGATATCCATTTCTAATTGAAAAGAAGGTGGGTTAAAGTTTATGGTTGTGTGTTTATTTCCATTACTTTAATCAGGTGATGATAAAGAAAAATTGGCACATATTGTGAATAATTTATTTATTGATAAACTATAGGGAGATATCTAGTTATCGATGATTCATCTTTGGTTTGTATATCATTATATATGAGAGAATTATGAGGACAACTCATATACTACATTAAAATATCATTACAATCAATATATGTTCATGTGATTCTAGTTAGCATGATGAATACCTTAGTAATATTCATGGGACTAATGAATAAACTATTCATAGATTTTTTGGATTGGATCATTATTCCATTTATCATCAAAATACTCATACTTTTGACATCATAACAAGACCATATAGAGTATTACAATTTTATTTTAGAAGTTCTTAGGTTTCATCATTTATTCTAGAATCCTTAAATGTATGATTTTTGGGCTCCTACGTTTTTCATCTTGGGGTATTTAATATATCGGCATGGAGAATCCATAGATCTTGTAATGTTTTAGGTGGTGTTTCTTTGCTATCACCCATGAATATCACAAAAGTGTAGTGTTTCCTTGGTCATGATGGCTATTATTTGAGGTATATATGAAAATTCTTCTGGATTTAGACATTATTGATATAATTGATAAGAAATAATTTTTTTCAAGTGGATTGACTAATTCCAGGAAACATTCACGTATTTGAAGGAGATGTTGATCCATAATCAAGTTCATCATGTAATGGAGGAGATGGATGAATTATAGGTTTACTAAAATGGTTTATGTATTTTCTTGAGATATAAATTGATGTAGAAGATTATAGTTATGTATTATTGGACTTAGTAGTTATGACCACTTGAATTTATCTATTCCTATTATGATTGTGATCATGCAGTGGTGATACTACTTCATTGATGATCACTTTTTGATCCTCACAAATCACAAGTATTTGAAGTATGTCTTCTCCTAGAATGACATGAATTTGAAGTTATAACTATGGATGGAGTTCTTTCAATAATAATACATTAAGATTTATTTTAAACCTTGTGAAGGGAATTTTTTGGCCTATTACATAAGATAAAATATGTGTGGTAATTTTATGTGTGTGTCTGGAGACACATATATAGTCATGGATGAGTGAGATGCTTATCAACTTGAAATTGGAGAAATTCAAGGTAGAGGTGGCCTTTATCATAAGATAGTACAATCCTCATTAGTGAATTGGGGGAGGAATACCATTTTAAGGATATCTAGGTATAATATTTTCATGGTCTTGTTTTTTCTTATGATGAACTGGTGGGAGTTTTAGAGGAAGAATACAATTTGGTGTTATTCTAGGGAACCCTTTTAATTCCTTCAGTGATGTGAGAGGTTATTATATTTAGGCTCCAAAGTAATAGCTTAGTGGTATATCCATGTGTGATAAAGATGTAAAATTCTAAAAGAGACATGTTTTTGTTTTCTGATATGAATAATTATACTGTAGAGTTTGTATCCAAATGCTTAGTCTACATTTGGAGAGGGTTTAAGATGATTTTCATGGTGGGTTTCTCCAGAAACATGACATTACATAGAGGATGTTGTAGGATATCTCTTTAGTATTTATGAATATATATTCACAAATATTAGGGTGGTTATAATCCTATATAGATGATCATGGAATGATTAATGGAGAATGATACCATTATAGCACAGAAGGAGTGGATCCTAGAGGAGTTTTATCATGGAAATATCTAATGAATATTGGAAGGCCTCATGGGATTCAAAATTATATCATCTATGAATATTATCCAAATTATTCCTATATGGTATGTAGAGGTTTTCAATGTTATTTTGAAAATAAATTATGATTTAGAATCAATTTCCATCAACCAATGGATATTCAGACACACTAGACCATACATAAAGAATTGGAAATGTTTTGTGCATGCATTTGGAATTTTACTGGTTGAGTTTTGAATCACCTAAACATATTTTATTTTTTATACTACAATATTTATGATGCCCTTATTAGTAAATATTCATTTTATACACCATTTTCCAACCCTTTTGATCTCTATTATGATGGACCGGGTCTAAGAGTTATCTATTTTTAGACTAAAATTGTGTAATTCTATAATGAGAAGGTACATATGACCCTGGAGTGAATGGAGGTGGATCATGGTAATTAAATTTCCTAAAATTCTCATAATAAGAGGCTATAGAATTATTTTTTGTAGATAACATTTATATGAAGGTGTATTCTCATCATGGTTAGTGACTGTTCGATCATAGTAGTAAACTTTAACACTACCTTGAAAAAACCAGTCTAGGTTTTGGATCTTGTTGGTGATTTCAACTTGTCAGAACTACCCCAGCTGATGAGTGAGATTCATGGAATGATCAATCTATAATAGATTAGCCAAAATCATCATGATTATTCCCACATCATAGATTGAGGCGATCTAGATATTGAGTATGGTGCATCCTTCGAGGAATAACCCATTGATATTTCATAAAATTAGGATTAGGTGATGTGTAGGTGTGTTAAACCTATATTTTTTTTTCGTATTTCAATATAGTATCTTGTAGTATGGAACATATGAGTATGATAAATCTATTCACAATTAATATCTTCATTAATTTAATGCTTCATAATTATTGTTGATATTCAATATTTCAATACTTTTTTTAGAAGATGTGTTTGACCTTATGTTTTTATAAAATATTTTTTCTCTTACTTATTTGAGGATTTTTTTTATTGATGATAATTATTCCTCCTTTTTTGGGTCTGTTATAGTTTTAGTATGAATAATTGGAGGTATCTCATAGGGTGGTAGTTCATACACCCTTCCTCTTTGTTTGGTTTTTTTAAAATTCCATAGGATTATAATTGTTTGAGAGATATCTAATGTTGGATCATGAATTTATAAATCCCCTTCCTTTTTGTTTTCCAAATTCTTAAGGATGTTATAATGGTGATTAGACAATAATAACTTAATTATTTAATAGATTCATATTAATTTTTTTTTATATTTTATCATTAGAAATTACATAAACCTCCTCTATCATGTGTATTTAATGTTGTTTTTATTATGGTTATTTAATGTCAAAAAATTTCTTCTTTTATCTATGTAAAATAAAATAATATTTTTAAATATAACCATTCTATTTTAGAATCATCATAATCATCATATGGATTTACAATACTCTAAATAAGGGTATCTTGTGAATTTCTATTATTAAAAAGAGGTATGTGGAAGTTTATATGTCCCGTATAAAGGTATGTTATTGTTTTCATATATTGCATAGGGGTCATCATATAATTTTTTTTCTTTGTCAAGGTAATAAAAATTACCAAAATATGAGAACGCCTTTTATGTATTGGTATTCAGTTTTCCATGAATTATAATTTTTCTTCATTCTTTTACCAGTTATTCATTTTCAAAATATGTTTAAAAAATTAAATATAAGAATTACTAGTTATTAATATGATGAATATTTTTAAAAAAAAGTTATTTTCGATAATATTAATATATCCTAGATGATGATGAAAATAAATTTTTATTGAAACCAACTTAATATGAATTTATGGGAAATAAATTATATAATAGTTTGTATATTTCCCTCATTAGAGTCTCGTTATTTCTATCACATTTGGATAATCCAAACCTCAACATATGATTTCTACAAACCTTATGAAAATTTATTGGATTCTCTATCTAAAAATTCATATCCTACACACATCATCCCTCTCTCCTATTCTAGGGGACCAGGTTTTGTGATACGTTCTTTCTTGGTATGTTATATATTTATCTCCCAATTTTATTTCAATGTGAAATCTATTAAATTACAATTATTTGGTTTTTCATGTTTAATAGAATGTTATTAAACATAATATAATAATAATTTAAATATTAAATGAAATTAGTAAAATATTAAAATAATCCAAAAATTTATCATTAAAGGATAGTATAAAAATTATTGTTCTCAATAAGTTATAACAAATTTATTATTTAAAAAATTAAAATAATATATAACACATTCTATTGAATATATGGAAATTATAATATACTATTATATAATGAAATGAAATAAAATATATATCACATATTCATGCCTGATTTATTATTTATAAAAAAATAATATTGTATCAGAATTACAATTTTATTTTGTACACTATATAGATAATGAAATGAATATTTAAGAGAAGAAAATGAATAATGAATTATAAAAATGGGAAAAAATCACTAAAAAACTTATTAATATTATTTTATGTGAATTATATATTAATTTATGTAAGGTTATAAATGAAATTGGGATTATCACATGTTAAGAATATTTAATAAATCAAGATATAATGTTAAAAATGGTTGGATTGTGATATCATGTTATTTAGGATTTCATAACGTTGTAAATTGTTATTTCTTAGATAAAATGGAATATTTTAGAGAATGTTTACCTTTATTTGGTTTTTTATATTACCTATATTCTAGAAACATGTTAAAAAAAATTAAACTGATATAATCAACTGGATGTTATAACTCTATAATAATTATTTGCCTTGTTAGAGTTTATAAAAATGGAATTAATATTTAATTTTATTTTAATATTTTATATATATAGATAAATACACAATTATGTATCTTATAGATCAAATAAAATTAATAATAAACCTTCTTATTCATTATATAATTAAAAAAATTATTTTCAATGGAAAAATTTTGGATCTAAAAGTAATGTTTTGTGTTGCGTGAGGATTAAATTGATCAATAATTTATCCATAGTTCCTTAACTGATTTGTGGAAAAATAGATAATATGTTTTTGTTATATTGGGTTTTATTTTCCTTGCTGAAATATATTGAGATTATTCATATTTTTGTTTTTATTGGGGTCTCATGATGGGAACTGGTGTGGATTTCAATGCAGCAATGGTGGATGATGTCGATGATGGTGGGACAATGTATACTATGTACACTATTTTGGGACACTGATGTGATCTTGACAAGTTTTAATTGAGTATTTCTCATAAAAAATTAATTTTTTCTTGATTCTTTCTTTTTAACTGGATGAACAGATAACTAGATGTTATTTATATGGAAAAATATGGGATAATTTTCATGTTATTATGTTATGCACAACAAATCCATTTTTTATATGGTATATTTGTTTTTATCATATAGTGAAAAGATGTTATTAATTCAAAAATTGATCTATAATTTATTGATTTTTGTCCATAATGTTCACAGATGATGGTGACATACATAAGAATAAAAAGAAGAGAAAAAACATGATATTAGACAATTGGCATAAAAGATATTCACTTTTTCTAAAAATTTAGTGTTTAATAATATTTATTAATGCATGAAAAATGATTGAATATGTTATTTAATTTATTTTTTTCTTAGTCAAGATGTAGTCCTTAAGAGTGGTGGTTGCTTGTCCAACATAATAATAGCCAAACAAATGTCTATGTTTTTTGCAGATTAACTTAGCAAGGTTGTGAATGATATTATTTATACTTATGGATTTAATATTCCATACTACTATTTTTTGTAGGGAAAATAACACCAAAATTATTTAGAGGTGTTTCTTCCATCATCCAGTATAGCATGGAAACAGATAACTATATTCTCCCATCACCTAACTTGCCTCTAAATGAATATGATATGGATCATCAAGGGATATAATGGATAAGGGTATATTATATGGTCTTTATATGGATATTATAGTAAAAACATAAGAAAAAATAATAGCGAATCAATTTCATGTATCATGAATATTAATAATTAAATTTAATGGAGCTATAATAATTATCAAAATTTTATCATCTTTTTCAATAAAAAAATGGTTTTATTATATATAATTTATTTATCATATATTACATTGTTTTAATTTAAATTTTATAATAATAGTTGGATAAAAAATAATTCATTGTTGGTTTTCTTAAAAAGATTTATTTTTGGTTGAATAGTAAAGAAATAACAATATTTATTAATAATTGAATTCATTTCACATGTTAAAAAAATATATATTTAGTTAGTTTTATATATAAATTAATCTAAATTGATTAAAAATAATCCCATCACTTCTATAACAATCAAAATTATTTCTTCATTTTTGAATAAATTATTTTTAGGCCATAAATTACATACTTCAAAAAACTATAATTTGTTGTGTTTTGTGAAGTAAAATTAAAATTTACTTATATTATTTTGAAAAATTAATTTTCAAAAAAATAATTTTATATTTTGAATTTGTATGTTCAAATATTTTTATGTGTTCATCTTCTTTTCCAGTGATAATGAATAGTAATAATGGTAAAACATTTTCAATAGTTTAAAGGTAAAATGGGTTATGTAGGGTTAAAATAATGTGCTAACATTAAAAATATCATCATAAAACTTATTTCCTAATATTAATTTTACACTTATCATATTACCCTAAAATATATATTTATAGCTAAATTCCCTTGAATTATACATTATATTATTTTGAAACAATGAAAAATTACAATTCTGCCTCTCCCCTCACCTATAAAAGGGATCCATTTATCAAAAATTATGAACATACATTGAGCCATTTAACTCAAAAAAACCTTGTTAAAATACCATTAAAAATAACTTCCCACTATATAAAAGTCTATGTGTCGATAGAAGTATATCCTATGAAGGATTATTGTGTATTACCTGTGATGTTTTGCAAAGAAGATGTAAATATCTTAACCGTGAATGTGAAGTTTATTTCATCTTGTACCACTATCGAAATAAAAATTTAACAAAATAAAATTATAACATAATTATATTAAATATAATTAAATTATTTTTTGATAATTTTATAACTATTTTTTACTCATTTTCTATCCAATGAGAAATGAAAACAATGCCAATGCATAAGTTTGGACTTCCACATCCATGAAGCGATGAATTTATATTTTTGTCACATAATTTTATTGATGGATAAAATTATTGAAAATATTATTTTATATATTATATATGAATTAATTATGATTCCAAATTTATAATATATAAATTACCTTCTTAACCATCCAGACATTAAATGTTGATAACGACCCTCGTTTGTACGTGTAGACAACCACCTCTACAAAAATATGTGATCAGGTTTTATGTCAACATTACACTATGATAGTAATTGTTTTAAACGTATAATAATTATAAAAATTTAAATATTAATAATCATTAAATTATTTAATAATCTCACATTTTACCATGGTCGATCTACTTAAGTTGTTTTTAGAATATGAAACGAATTTCCACAAAACATCTTAAATGAATTTGACTAATTAAATTACTATATAATCAATAGTAATAAATGAAATAGAAGGGCTAAAAATAATTAAATAAAACTTAATGTTCTAATTGTTAAACTATAAAATTAATATATACATGTAATTTATTTTTTATAGTTTGTACATGGTGATTAAGACTCGAGGTGAGGAGTTTCCTTTAAAAACAGTTTAAAATTCTATGAACTCTTAATCCACAGTATCAATGTTACTAAACTATTTTAAAGGTTATTAATATTTTTAATTAATTTATTGTTTTAAATAACATTCATATATTTTTAAATATCATTATAATTATTAAAAATTATTTTATTAACATTTTCAAAATTTTAAAATTTAGATAATTTTTTGAAAATTGAAAAAAGAATATTTTTAAGTGTTTAAAGATGTAATTGAATTTATAAAAACCATTCATGTTATTTGATAATTAATTTCCTCTATAATGTTAGTTTTTTCCTAAAATTATATACAATTTAACATTATTATGGTTTTTTATTGATTGTTTTCAATGAATGAATTATTTTTTCCACAACTTTTTGTGAATCCCAACCATTTCTGCATACATGTAAATTAAAGTAATTTATAATATTTTATGATTTAAATGAAAATACATCAGTGTTTTATGCATTTATAATTCTTTTAAATTATTCAACAAAATGTGTGACATGAATATATCCCTCCAATTTTTTTCAGGATTATGTTTTTTGTTCAATTAGGTCTTAATTAACTATGAATGTTATTTTATTTGTAAGAATGATTCTAATAGTGATATGAAGATGATGTCCAAATGTATCTAAATTATTTTTCAATGATTTAAAATTGTTTTTACCCAAAATATTTTTGTCCATATAGTATGAAATGATATTTTACATAAATTAATGTTTATTCCATTTTAGGAGTGAAAATATTTTTTTTAGGAACATAATTATTGAGGACTTTTATTTAGAAAAATCCATCATGATTATTATTTTACATTTAATAAATGATATTATATGTTTTATGAAGAAATAATTTCAATGAATATTATTTTATTATTATTAATAAAAATATTTTTGGTAGATGTTTTTTATGTAAAGAACAAAAATATATATAGGATTTCATGATTTTCAAATTGATAAAATGTGGTCATTACTAATTGTATCGCTTAGTGAGTTTTTTCTCATCTCAAATGTTAAAATTTTTTATAGTGCTTAAGGATTATTATTAACTATTTAAAATTACAAAATTCAATATGTGGATTCATTTTAAAATAAGAAAACATAATTATAATGAAAATATAGTGGAAATTTCGGAATCTAGTTTTTATAAAAAAATAAATACAAATTGTAATTGTATTAATTTTATTTTATGTGTTTTACATGTAAGTGTTTTTATTAATTATATAAAAATATAAACCAAAAATCTTATTGAATCATATCAATTTTCATCCATTGTTATAAATTATGTTGGTGTGAGTTATTTAGTTTACAAGTGTCATAGTTTTTAATATAGGAAATATTTAGATAAAATAAGTGGTTGGGTTTTTCTTAATAAAAGACATTTAGGTGATCCAAATTTTGGATTACATTGTCATGATAAAAAATTGAATATTTCAATGTTGATTCATCTTATATGTGCCAAAATTATAATGGTTTTCTTTAGAAGAAATTTGGTGAATGATGTGTAATGGAATCATGAGACAATGTCCTTTTAATTAAATAACATTGAATGATTTGAATTGGAATAGATATATTTATAACTAAGTTAACATAGTTTGAAAAGGTTATTGTTGGTGTTACCTATGGTAGAGAGACAAAAAACACTCTGAAAAGGAACCTGTTTATAGTAGTGATTTTTATAAAATATCACCCTCCAAATTTTTATGCAACCATATATTTTGTGTGATTTAAAGTATTTTTCAATGTTCATTAGGTGATAATTAAGGAAATATATGATAATGTTTATTAGTTGTCGAAGTATATTATTAATACCAATGAGAAATATGGTATTGTTTCCCTAGTGAAGAAATTATTTCAAAATATTTTCTCGGAAAAATATTCTCCCATGGATTTTTGAGTGAGGATGGAATGGTATTTTTTATAGATAATGAAAACGGATTGGGAATTATTTTCTGATTATGAATTCAATTTTTATATAATGGATAGAGATAGACCAAATTTAATTTTACACCATGGTAGAAATAATTTCTAATTTTAATAATGAATTAATAAATGATTGGGAATATATCTAGCCTCTTGGGACTTAAAAATATATTAAAATGGCGTATGGAGTACTGAGAAGACTTGGATGATTTTTTATGACAGTCAAAATAATAAATATAATAAGAATGATGGTCATAATGTAATGGCCAAATATCCATTGAACAATTATGATAGTAAGGGAACTAGATTTCTATTTTTGTGATAAGAGTAGAAAAATAATCCTACGAATTATATTATGTGATGTGTAAAGTGTTATTGGTTTTGTATGATTTGAAATTTCATTCACGATAACAATGAAAATAAAAATAGTAATGTTATGAATCAAATGGAAAATAGGGAGTGATATATTTTTTTGTGAAATTAGAAGGATAATTGTGATTCTTTTTTTTGATGAATAAAATTTATAATGGGAATCAATGTGACCATAAGAATAAGGGTGTGAAGATTTGATTTTTGATGACCTCACAAAATTATGGACCATAAAATAATGTTTTTGTGAGCTTCAAATAATGTATTATTTTTAATAGATTGACTATAATAAAATAAATTATTAGTTGAATGTGAAGGAAGAAGATATTATGAAGATGTTGTAGTTTAATATGAATGGGAATTATGAATTTCTTATCTACCCCTTTGGGTGTACTAATTCCCCGACTATAAAAATGGTTTTCTTAAATTGAGTTTTCTATGAGTATTTGGATAATGTTTTTGTAATATTTTTTTATTAAATTTTGGTGGAGTTAATTTTATTTGGGAAGATTAAATAAATCTCATATTATTCTATATACATTAAAAGAAAATATTTTGAATATCAAATTTAATAATTTTTATTTTTTATAACAGATTCTTTTCCATGGGCATTTATTTTTTAAAGAGGGAATATTTGATCATCCATATAAAATTTAGGTTCCAAAAGGGAGGCCAAAACCTATAAATTCCCTGGAAAACCAATGTTTTCAAAAATTAGTGGGATACTATTAAATGTTTTTTTTGAAAAAACAAATATTTGATATAAATAATACTGAATAAGTTAACTTGAAAATAAGATAAATATTTATTCACAATGTATTAAGATGAATGTTTTTAGTAATTATAATGATTATTGGATAATTTTATAATGTTATCTTTTTAATCATTGAATACTATGTTTCTCATTAATTCTGAATCTTTATTTAAAGGACTTGGTTGTGTCTTGATTCATGATTATCCGGTAATTTCATATATATCACTACAATTGAATAATAATAAACAGAATTACTTTAAAAATTATCATAAACCTACTATCCATATTTTTTTCATTCAAATTATGAATACATAATTTATATAGGATGAAAATAAAAATATATAATGGAATTAAAATTTTAATGTATATATTCAAATAAAAATAGTTTAACATAGGGTAGAGATAATGGTTAGAACCAATAATAGATTATGATTTCACAGTTCACTATCATCCTGGATATGAAAATAATGAGGTGTTTACTAGATTTGAAAATTTGATTCTATTTTATCTATGATAAATTTCAGACAAGATAATTCTATTAGTTATATAAATAATTTTTTCCTAGAAATAATAATGGTTGGAACTCCCACTCTCATGGATCATGTAGATGTTTAGTCATCATTTTTGAAAAAATATTAATCATGCTTAGAATGAATATTAGTCTCTTATAGAGATAGAGGATATAGTTAAGAAGGATTATATTCCTAAATTAAATATCAAAAAAAATTGTGTCATGATATATGGAAAGAAGATGTGTTTGATAAGTGACCTTTAGTTGAAGAATGAATTTTTGAGTAAGGGTCATAGCTTACTATTTTTTTTCATCCCGAATACACTAAGTTGTATAGAGACCATTATGAATATTATTTCTATAGAATAATGAGGATTCCTATTTTTTGACATTACCATGTTATATTTGTCTTTTCAATATGTTAATTTAGTTTGAAAAATCCATAAAGGATTTCTTAAAATATTTCCCAAGTCTGAATATAAAGGGGATAAAATTTCAATGCAATTTACTGTTGGACTAACAGAGAAATTTTAGTGTAATAATAAATTTATTATAGAATATTTATTCATTAAATATTTTTATTTTATTCAAATTATGGATCCTATGAATTTTTAAGACCATTATAGTAATTATGATAATGAGATAGTAAGATTACATATAGTCCCTCCTTGAATATTATCTAAATGTGCTCCAATATATACATCAAATTTATGGAAGGTTCATTATAAATTATGTGAACTGTTTATTATTTCACTAAAAAAAATTCATTTAATATAAATTTTTTTTGGAGTTAATATTCAGAATTTAGAAGAAATTAACTTGGATTTAACACTAGATTACCTAGGATATTGGGATCAACAAATGTCTTTAGTGTAAAAATTTTATAATGACTATTTATAATATAGTATACAGATAGATCATTTTCAGTTATTATATGGAATTTTTTTCCAAAATATAACATTTTTTTATAAAGGAAATAAAGTAAAGTTATTTGGACTAGAACTAGTTGAAGAAAATAATGATAATTTGATGATGATTCTATAGAATAAGATGTCATCTTAGGGCAGGAATAATGTTTTTATTGATAAAATGATGAAAACCCATTCCATTATGGTATGAGATCATTTAATCTTTAAAATATCTACATGAAAGGATGATATTATATATATTAGAAAGGGAAATTTATTCCCAAAATCTATTAGACTATCTGAATTCATAATTAAGGTTGGATCATTTATTTATCGAGTAACCTTTCCTCTAAGTTTATCAGTGTTACATGATGTGTTTCATGATTCTTTGTTAAGGAAATATGTACTCATGCATCATATTTTTGAACCATAATGAAGTAAAATTGGATTTGAATCATTATGGAAAGTAAAATATAGTTCTGTATCTATATCATAGAGAGAAGCTGTTATAGAATTAGTTTATAAGTGTGTGTATTTTCACAGGACCTTACATTTTCACTCATAGATGTCTGGTGGTTTAGGAGTAATTTAAAAAATTTAGTTGTTACATTAAAATGATTTTATAATTTATAAATTGTTTTAAAAGTTTGTTTAAAAATTATTGATGTAATTTAACTATTTTAAAATATTACATTGTATTTAATTAGGTTTTATTAAATTAATTTAATAAAGTTTTGAGGAGTTTAGGAAATTTTTAATTTATAATCAATCCATTTATTTTTATTTTCCAATTGAAAATATAATATTTTCAAAAAATAATTTCTCTTTATTTATGTATTTATTTTATTTAAGGTTAATGTTTTTTTTAATTTTTTTTCAATGTAATAATAACGTTTATAATTCCCACATTAGGGTAATCCACTATTTTATTCTTTGAGTATGGGTATGTAGTACTTTTATGGTGTTACATAAGGATAACCTGGAGCTATTATGTGTTGTGTATGGGTTATCATAACATTGATAATGAGTAAAATGGATCTTCTATGTGCTTCTTAAATGTAGTATAAAACCAATGTTAGGGTAAGTTGATTATACAAGTGGCTTTTTATGGTTAGTCATGTCGTGGTGGAGTTATGTAAGGGTACTCACATAATATTTATAAATCACATAAGAACTATATCTGAAGCCTACATAAGGGTAACCACTACTTAAAAAATCACATGTTATAATACTAAAAAATTTATTATACTTACATAAGACTAGTTCATTATTGTGTATTTGTTTGTGTTATTTCCTCCCCAACATAAAAAGACCTGATTCTCACGCATGGGTAAGAAGATGCAATTTTAAGGTTATCCAATATTTTAAAGAGTTTATGTAAGGGTTATGAATGACCTAAATAATGGTCATATGAACTCCATTATTGTCTTTTAAGTATACTATGCCTTATAGATTACTCTTTGAAGGTTTCCTACCATAAAGATTTATAACCCTAATACCTTTAGGTAGCATGTGTATATTTTTTACGGGTAGATGAATCTACATAAATCCTAATTTTCCTTCAATGAACCTCCAATAACCCATTTTAAAAATATGGATTAGGTGTAAAATATGAAATCAATGGTTTCTAAATATGTTAAGCAATCATAACAGATGGTTCCAGGAACATTTGATGGAATATAATTAAATATTAATTAATATGAAATAAAATATGGGTTGGTTTGATATATTTTATGAACTATCCACAATGTGATATCAATAAATATTGAAAAGTAGTTTCCTTTTCTTCTTTGAGTCTCTTAATGTTTCTCCTTAATTTTGGAGATCCAAAACCTATATTTTTCACATCTATGAGTGTTCTTCAAATCATCCAAGTATTCACCTACAATTATTTGGTTGTTAACATCTTTCTCTCTACATTGTTTTCTTTATCGTAGGAACACAATTGTTCTTGGAATTGGATTTTTGAATTATTATTTTTATACTTTTTATGTTTTTATTTTAAATGATTTTTCTTCTTT
The DNA here is from genome assembly GCA_963277665.1 of Viscum album. Lineage (NCBI taxonomy): Eukaryota > Viridiplantae > Streptophyta > Magnoliopsida > Santalales > Viscaceae > Viscum > Viscum album. Next base: position 1,835,985,302 of record OY728151.1, read on the forward strand.
CTTTAAATCGATGTTTTTATCCTTAATTAGATATAAATATGTAAAAATATATTATGATGGAATGACTGTGTGGTAATCTAAATTTCCAATGGATAAATATGATATTAATTTTTTGAAATTTTTATAATTAATTAATATTTAATAGATATTAAAATAGATAATTATCTTATGATGAAATTATCTTCAAATATTAAATTTATAGGAATTATTATTTAATGTTATAGATATATATTTCTTTAGAAATTAGTATGTCCTATTTTCATGGAGTTATTACCTATATATAATTCTCATACCATTTCATAATGTTTATTTTTACTTGATGTAATGGTGATATTAAAGGATTAGATAATTATTTACACTATATTGATTATTACAGAAAGGGAAAGTGATTAATATTCATGTTAAAAAATGTGAATTTACAGTATGTATATAATAATTCATGATAAAATCTATTATTATCTAAAGTAACATGAAATTATTGTTTTAATTTTCTAGAATAACGTTAAGTATTTTGGAAGTTATATACGAGATATAAATGGATAATCACCTGACTTTATCTAATTAACATTTGATTGAATTAAAATTATGACATTTCTTGATGATAACCTACTTAAATAATATTGACATTAATTATTTTATAATTATATATATTAAAAATTGATATGGATATTTTTACATGTTTAATTATTTTTATTCATTTTTATAATGTATAATTTTTCTTTTTTAGAACATAATTCATTCTTGGAGATGATTATCACATGATAGAATTTATTTATATTCTGGAAAAATTAGTATTGTCTAGTATTAGATTATTAATAATCTTCTTCAAATGATTTGGGATGTATGATCATATTATTTTTACTTTTATAGGACATTGACTCTGATTTTTATAAATTGTGAGATATATATGTTTATGGTTGTTAATTTTTGATGATATTATTTAAAATTTAATAAATAAAAAAATCATGTAATTATATGATTATATTAAAAGATGAATGTTCAAATTATTATCAATAAGATTGTTGATATAAATGAAAATTAATCTTTAGGGGGAACACCTAATTAATTTAATTAAATTTATCCTTGAAAATTTTATAAGTCTATTATTTTTATGATTAATTTTTAATAAAATTTGATAATTAAAGATGTTAATGGAAATTTAAAGGTTTCATAAATATTTAGTTTGGTGTAAAGTGAGTATGATGATGTTTGATATGGTTTGGAATTCTATAACTTTTTATAAATAGTTATCTTTTTAATTATCTATGTAATATTACATTATATATATATATTTATTATTTTTGGATATAGTGCCTTGATTATATTGAAGGATTACCTATTACGGTTAGAAAAATAGGAAGGGATTACTAATGATATTGTAACATACCAGCATTATCCAAAGGTTCATAATGTTTAATTTTTTATATTTCCTTAAAAAATCCCTTTTAATGATTACTTGGAAGTTAAGGAATGTCTCATGTGCGTTCTAGGCTCGTTTGAATCCCGGAGCACCAAAAATGAGGAAGTAGAGTAGGTGGCATGGTTTTTCTATAGCTGTACGACCTAGGGTGCATAGCCATGTAGCCGATTACTGGTTTCTAATAGAGACCAAAAAAACATTTTTCACATATTTAGTCCCCATGCTCCTAGCCCTTATTTGGTGCCCCTTGGAGGATAACTAGGTGCATGTTTGGTGCATAGTTTTCCAACCATGCAGACAAACAATGTGTAGTAAAAAATTGGTGAAATTACCACATTTCCCCTATTTAATGAGTTTTAATCCTTTTTCATTCATAATTCTTCTTTCTATATGGTTATCCTCTTTCTCTAGGTGCACGAACTCCCCTCATAATCTTTTCCTAGGTTTCAAGCTACCTCTTCCATCCGAAGTATTTTTTTTCTCATCGTAAGAAGAATCAGACTCATATCCATAAGATCTTACCCCCCCCACATCAATATTTCAAGTATTCTCTTTCAAACATTGTGCTATTTTTGTGTGATATCCTTTTCCCTATTTTCATGCATTTTTAAAATCGTTTTATTTTATTAATTTTACGTAAAATCTAATATTGATAATGGATGGTTGGAGTTCTAACACATCTAGGAATGGGTTCTATGATATTTTTCATTACTTCATCGAATTTTATTTGACGTGTCATTGTGTCTCTAACCAGACCATTTTAGAGACACCTTTTTTGTGAATATTAAATTTATTTTAATGGTTTTACATGTCCTTTTTGACCTTATCCTATAAGGAAACCCATCCATAGGGTGTTCTCCTCGTCTATGGCCACACCTTTGGGTGTCCCTATCTTCCATAGACCATTTTCCCAAGATTTAATATGGATAATTAATGTTGGGTTTTCTTTTCATTGGTTTGATTCTTTAAACATAATAAATTTGTTGAAATAAATTATTTGAATTAAATTCCCTGACTCTAGATTTATAGGTATGTGCTTATGCTTGATGTGTTAATTTTTATATGACATGCCTTACATTTAATTAATTATGCATTTTGATTAAATTATTATATTTCATGTCATATTCCATAGATTTATATTATGCTATGACATATTCTTTTCACCATATTCCACAGTTCATGAGTTTTTCATTATTCCATGATTGAATGGTGTGAATTGAGTGTCTTTCTTGGTCAATATTTTTATCTTGGATTATTTAAATGCCATGATGACTTTTGATTCGTGTCATGTTAATTTCAAGTGCCTAAGCATGTGATCCATTTATTATTCTTGTCTTATGTTTCCTAGTGGTCATACTTTATAGATTTGAGCTTATGCTTGTGCTTAATGCATCATTCCTTTTTTATGGTTCAAGTTATGATACATGGATATCATCTTATCTTTTGGAATTAGTTATTCATTTATTTGAATGAAATTATAAATTACTGTCCTTATTGTATGTTCTTTGATTAATATGGATCACTTTCTATGGGTTAGGGTGAATATGGGTCCTGAGTTATGGATTACAAGGATAAAATCTCTGTAATTGGTTTGATTCTATTGATGTTACATGAGTGATACATTGGGATACCGGGTATGGGATCACTAGGAGGATTTACTAATAATTATGAGTGAGGATGGTTCCCTAAGGGAGAACCTAAGGATAGACATGTTTAAAAAGATTGTTATTCCATGCCTCAAGAGATACCCGACCCCCTATGTGAGATACATGGCACAAACTCATATTCACCATGCCATGATTGAGATAAGGGATATCATATGTAATTCCTTGTATGGACTTGATCCCATTGGTTATATTAGATGTTATATAGTGACCCATGGGATTATTTTTAGATTTTCTTGGAGGGGATAAGACTCCACAATGAGAATTGAGGTTTTGTTTGATTTTGTCATTCCATATGTGATACACCTTCTACAATTTTCCTTAAATTGAGAACTTTTATGTATACATGTATATTAAACCACAAAACAAAGCACAATATTGGGGGTATTCCTTCTTGGGATTCCTTGTATACATATTATGAAAAAACAAGAACCTCATTCAGATATTCATCTTTGGCTAAAATATGTGGTATGGGATGGGTGTCCATTTAGGAATCCAGACCCAGATGTTGTTATATCATTTATTTATTATTTTTATTTTATTATATATTGTCACACTTATCATCTATTTCCTTCAAAAAATGGATTGGTCTAGACATCATGGGTGTCAGACTACTGAGATTTATATCTCAGTCCCTTCCCAGTAGATGTTTGGTACACGCATAGACTTTATGACCACATGTATGGATAAAGGGAAATTTTCTGCTTTCAATGCCTCATTTAATTTCTTATTAGGATAGAGTTTGGGGGAATAGGATTGAGCCTATTCTCCTTTTATTGTGTATATGTTTTTAAACATTTTTTAGTTTTTATAGATTGTAGTATATTTGTGTACCCTTATTCTTCATGCACTCCCATTTTTGTATAAACACATGACATGAAATTATTTTCATTGTATCCATTATTGATATTAAGTTTCTTCATGGTTCTATACAATGTGTGGCTTGTTTCTTTTTTCACACTGATATCTGATATCTTTCATGCTTTCTCTATTTATTATGTCAATTTTAACTATCTTGTATACTCTGATATATGATTTAATAGTCTCCCCCATAGATACACCCAAGGCCTTCGTTGCTATTCGGTAGGCTCTGGTATTCATTGAGAAGTAGTTGAGGTCTTTTAGCCCACCATCTCGGGGCACTATTGTGTGGCATCTTGGTTGGGATACTACAAAGTTGTATCAGAGAACTTATTTTCCATTTATCATACTGTTTGGGTTTATATAGAAGACTAGGAAAAAGGAATTTGGAATTTACCCTATGAATTGACATATCTAACCAAAGTACAGGGGAAACCCAAATTACATGGGTCGTGAAATTTCATTTATTTATTTTTTCCATTTATGGTTTATATGACTTCACTATTGGGTGACACAATTGTTTTATGGTGTTCATACAATGTTATCATTGAATTAATTATTTCTATTACTTAAGCACAATAAAATGATATCATAAAAAGACATGAATCATATTAGGCACTATAAGAAATAAAATTTCATTCATATTTCCATTCAAAATTAAATTTTCATTGTGCATTTTATTGCATTCAAGTGATTGTTATTGTACATATCTATAGTGTCTTATAGTGCCTAATTTTTCAATGGTACAAAAATGATCCAATTTACCCTGAAGGATCATATTATATAATTAGGTTTAGACACACAATTTTAATTTAGCAGGTGTATGTACCCTTTTAAGTTGGAATGGTTATCCAACTAATTAAATATATTTAAATGGATGATTAAATTAACAAGGAAATAAAATGAATAATTTTTTTTAAAAATATATGGCCACCTTATATGGAATTGTGAGGCCTTTAACTTGACCATTCCATGTAAATAGGTAGTAGGATATGATTCTAGTGTCAGTAGTGATTCTTCTGTGTTTCTAATCTTTTAGGTATGGGTATAGGAGCAGGCTATTAGTTATGTTATGCTCAGTGGTAGGATTTTTACATTCCCTTATTTTCTCATTATTATACTCATTCCTTATCTGTTTCCACTATCTTTTATGTATTATAAATCTTTTTTTAGGCATACATTTTTCAATTATATAGTTATACTACAATAATTTCCTCATGATGTATGCTAAGAGAGTGGAAATGAGCACACTCCAGATGTTTTGGGCCTTGAGAGAACTGATATACCTCATGTAGTTCCACATGAGTAACCTCCTTTTTATCCTATTATAGGCACTAATGCATAGTTCAAAGATATTTTTCTTTGGTTTTTGGAGTCTAATCTAGGTGCTCCCCGGCCTGTCCCTATTATGGAAGAGTTTATGTAGTACTTTCAGAAGCATCATTCCCCCACCTTCTTGGGGGATGGTGGTCCTCATTCCATAGAATTATGGTTATAATCCATGTTATCTATCTTTTATTATATTGAGATACCTCCCAAGAAAATGGTTAATATTTCTATCTACATGTTTCATTACACCGACAAGAGGTTGTGGGATGTCATCTCTTAGATAGAGTGTTTCCAAAGTATGATCTGGGAAGAATTCCAGACGGCGTTCTTTGATCACTTATTTCTACATAAAATGAGAGAGGATTGATCCCGAGTGCTTATTAATCAACAAGAAGGATCTATTATAGTTCTTGAGTATTGTTCTCGCTTTACTGATCTTTATTGGTTTTCTCCATCTCAAACTAGTGATGAGAAGATGACTACAAGGTGTTTGAAGGATGGAAATAGTGATTTTTTATACTTGCATGTGAACATATTCCATTTGACTGCAATGATAATGATAGTTAAATAGGTCCTATTTATAGAATGGTTTCTCAAATAAGTTAGTCCTTTGAGCCAGGGAGGATTAGCTATGAAATATGTTGATGGTTCTTATGGCTGTCAAAAATACCATTTTGAGGGTGCATGTGGGGGTGGTTATAGACAACTAAAATGTACCGACAGTTATATAGTGTGTCAACAGTGTGGCAGGCTAGTTTATAAGATTACCCAGTGCACGAGAACCCTGATTCAGGGCTAAAATTGTGGTCATATGTATCATCTTAAATGATTCATCCATTATTTTCCTCCAGTAACTAGTGGCAGGGGACCTGTACCAGCACATCAATCGGGAATAAGATCTATGAGACCTTGTTATATAGGGATTTGGTCATCTATTGGTTGTTCAGGACAACACTACTGGAAATATCACATATACCCATGGTGTCAACCCATGGGTATAGCCCATGAAAATGTGGGTATAGGATATACCCATGGGTTCATGAACCATGGGCTACCGAGGGGTCAATGTATCCCTATACCCATGCTTTCTAAAAAATTGTGGTTATATTCCAGGAAAATTTCATAACACCTACTGTTTAATTAAACAATGTGTATATATCTATTCCCATGTTTTAAGAAACCAAGGGTATATATTTTTACAGCACATCTAATATACCCACGGTTCGTTCAACCATGGGTATGGATTCTTCTCTCAGAAGCGCGGTAGCTGGCCGCACATGTAATATACCCACGGTTCATTGAACAGTGGGTGTAGAAACTTCTCCCAAAAGTGCATCTTCTACCTGCATTCCTACTTCCTGCCATCCATAACCAGTAAAAATAATACAACCCAGTTACAAAAAACAATCTATCATTATACCAGGAAGAATCAAATAACACCCATGACTCATCTCCATAATGTATTAATTCTAAAAAATATACCTCTTATTCAACTCCTTGAAGTCTGTTTTACCATGGTAGGTATTGAGGAATATCTTCCCTTTTTGGTAATGGTATTCATGGGAGTTGAAATATTGGATAACTAAACCCTAAAACTATAGTAATATCCTAGTATCCTAAAGAATATATGAATCTTAAACAACATGTTAGGTGGAAACCAATAATACATGGCCTCTATCTTCATGAGGTCAACTGATACCATTACCATAGAGAATTACATGATAAATGAACATACCAAAACATGAAAAATAACTTAAATGGTTTTCCATACTACTGTTTCTCATGATGTATGTTCAAGATAATCATAAAAATACCAATATTTATCATCAATGGTTCTAGAAAAATTGAATATGTCATTAAAAAAATTATTCATAAACTTGTCTATATAAAAGGTCCAATATAAGAGTTTCCTGAACATATTATTATTATTATTAATTTTTTTAATGAGATATAACTTTCTCTGGGTTTCCCCTTCTCATCATACATATGGTACATTCTTACTAGTTAATTTGAATCATAACCCGTCTACATGATGGAATATTACCCTACCATGATGGAAATATACCCGATCCTATGTTATATATAAACATTCACTATCAAGGATGATTTTATATGGTTTCATCTCTACCATGATGAGATCCTATGAAAACAATACATTTACAAGAGTAGTCTTACACTGAATATATATACAACTAAATGGGTAGTGACCACAAGTCGAAATAGTTTTCTAATGAGGTCTGGATTGGGGCTCTACTTGAATCTTTAACCCCTTCACAAAAAAAAACAATAACAAGTTAATGGATCATGATAGCATAGATGTGTGTGATTGTATAAGTATATCAGAAACAATTTGTAACTTTATTTGGAAAATAACCACCTAATCAATTACCTCCATCATTTTCATTTGACCTCACCCATGGTCTCTCACATCCTATTACTGATAAAGACTAGATCTACCATAAATTATTCTATCAAGTAATAAATTATTAAAGTCCCGATGAAAGAATTTTTTATCCTACCTTACATATGTAGAGTTATTTAGTTTTAATGAATACCTAAAACATATCAAAACCTCCCTATGAACATCCATGGTTAGAATGAACACCTAAAAAATATCCCAATATCCATTCCATACTAACTCACACCCAAACTATATCAAAACCCCCATATATTCAGCATGATTTCAAACCCATCTAATAATCTATTGGTCATTTGAATAATATGAGACACATTTTTGTTAATATCTCCATCACATAATATAAATGAGAATAAATATAAAAAGAAATAAAATTTGGAAGAAAAATTCAAACTTTGTCATGAATCGTCTTGTATGTTGTAAGATGTAAGTCGGGTATTTTGGTCCAATTCAATTCAAAAATAGTCTAAAATTATCATATAAAGAAAATATTAATCATAAAAAAGAACATTCCACAACCTCAATTACACCAAAAGAATTCATTAATGCCCCATCATTCAAAATAAGTTGGTTATCAATCAACTGATTAATATCTTGAAGTGTAGATTTACAATCAGTGCCATCTAACTCCCCAATATGCTCCAAAATCAGATGGAAATAAGATATTCCATAAAATATAAAGATGAAAACTTAATGTTTTATAATTAGTTAAAGGAAAAAAATGTGTACAATAGACATGATAAATAGGTTATGAGAACAAATAAATAATATTAGAGTTATCTTTTGGATGCATAACAAAATTACATTAACTATTGATCAAATTAAGTGAATATATAGATAGCTTTAAAAGGAGCATAACTTGCAAGACTTATTAATTTAAAGTGAGGAAACTTCATATGGAGCCATGGAATATGATCTCTATTAGGCTATGTATTAAAATTCTAGGAATGCCTACAGAAACCTACCGACCCACACCAATTCCACCGGTGAGGCAAAGGACTTCGCCAGCTAGATGGTAGAAGTTTATTGCCACTGTAAATCTATGAATCATCTATTCACTTCCACAATTTAATAAAAAAATCATTTTAAAAAACATATTAAACACCATAACCAAAGAAGAATCAATATTGAATTGATTTTTTTTAAAAACTCAAAAAATATCATACATCTAAACAGTATAGTTGTGGTATCTTTCTTACATTCATAGATATATTTTGATTCAGTGGGAATTATAGTATAAAACTTTTATGAACAAGGATGATTTCATGATCTTGATTTAAAAATTCAATCTGTAGATTTTTTTAATTGAAGAATTTAAATCGAATACTATCTCATCCAAAACAATATTGTATTTACATTGAATTGGAAAATTAATAGAAAATAGATAATTATGAATGGGAAAAGTATAATCAATAGGTATTGGGTTGTTTGGGGACGACCTTATCTAGGAATGTGGATCTAAAAATCTAGGATAAAATGACAATGATAGAGTTAATTTAAACCAAGATAGACATGTAGGAGAATCCCATAATATTATATGGATTTTATTAATGATTCCATTATAAATGTGTGGATATTATTCCAGAATGATCAATATGATTTTTTTGGAGTTTTCATGAAACCAAAATCATTATTATAAAGAGAGTAATTATATAATATGAAATTATTAAGGTCATAAAATGAATTTGTGTATACAAGAAGTTGTTTATGAAACAAATATAGTCATTAAGGCATTAAGTATGACAAAACTATATTGAGAATTCCTAATAATAGTGGCATACATAAAAGGGTGAAAAGAAAGAAACTTTATTCAATGATTCCCAAGAACATTTTGGAAGAATTATTTAGTAAAAAACTACACCACCCTCCCCCCTCCCTCCCAACCTGCAGCACCCCCTCCCTTCTAACCTACAACACCCCCCTCCCAACATGCAGCCCACAACCCGTTTCACCCCTCCCTTCATGCAGCCCCCTCCCTCCTAACCAACAGCCCCCCTCCCAACCAACCTATACTATGGGATAATGTGATAACTTTCCAAACCATTACTAATGTCTTGTGGGATTGGGAATTGTGTCCCATTATAAATAATGTTAATGATAAATTTGAATAACACCCCATAAATAAAAATATCAAGGATAAATGGGCATAGTGTCTAATAATTTAAACATGAAAATGGAGGGATGGTCATAATGTTTCACCCCATATCTAATCCCTCAATATATTTACATGGAATCGATTCTTATCATAATAATAATTAATGAGTGTGTAAATAATAATACTCAACTTCCTAGTCTAATGGGGAGGCATGTCATTAAAATCCTAGTCCAAAATCCAAGATAAATGGGAATAGCATCCCAATTACATTTCCAAATAAAAATATGTATTATAATCACATCCAGTTTCATTTCATAAATTCTATTAGGATTGTTTTCATATAAACAACCCATTCACTATTACCGAATATAATGTAAAACCTACCCCTTGTTTATTTCAAATAAGTGTGAACCAATTTTATCTATTTTTATATATTAAAATTCATATTAAAACAATCTAAATGATAATAAATTATGAAAAAATCCAATTACAAGAATACCCTTTGGATAACCTCTTACATAAAGGTCATATATCATGGTTTCTTATGTTATAATATCTTAAAGACAGACCATTATAGGGTTTCAAGTACATGACACATATAATATTCTTACATGTGTGTGGTAATCAGTGGCCGCTAAATAAAGAAATATAACCTAAATGACTACTCATGGACCTAATGACCCTTTCCACACTCTCAAATAGATAGGAAATACAACTCAGGTTCTTTTCTAGATACACATACACCATTCATAACTCAAATAGTACAGAAAACATGAAACTTGTATAAACAAATGGAAAAGTTGATAGACCACCAACTTTTCATTTATAAAATCCCACACATTGAAGATATTTTTTTATTTGTATTCAATCAATGATAATCCATAATTCATATGAAATCCCCCACATTCTTGATTAATATTGGAGAATAGTCAAAATAGTAAAGAAATCATGAATAAATGGAAGAGGGTGACTACAAATATCACAATCAATCTAATGAATCAAATAGAGTTTTGATCACAGTTTGTAAAGTTTACTAAAAACCCATATCAGGTATCTCCAGTATTGGTATGATTATTAGATTTCCTTTTATCTCTTGGAAAGCTTCATCTTACTGGCATGATCTTGATGAAATATTTTTTACGATCAATCATGACTTGAAATCAATCAAGTTACTCGGTTAGTGTAGACTATGTTAATTCATGTACATAAAAAAAAATTTATTATAATCTTGATCTTGGATCAATTACTCACTTAGAATCAAAAACTCAATCTTGACACTAAATCCATATATATTTAAAAATAAAAATATAGTAAAATATTTAAATGTTTATTTGGATAGTGAGACTCTCTATTGAGTAGTTTTAGTACTCAAACTCAATTAGATTTAACACTTGAATAGATCTAGGTTTATCTTATCTGATTTCATTGAATTCAAGTATTCTTATGTTTGTGTGTATCTTTAACGTTCTTAAATAATTGTTTAATATTATATTAAGTTATAAATTTTATTGAAGGAAGAATAATTAATCTTCTTAACAATGAAATCATCCAGTATCATTATGGATAAATTAAAACCACTTCTATTCATAGATCGTATAACATAATAAAATTTCTAATCAAATAAAAAAATGGTTGAAAGAACAAGAAAGGTGTACCAAATATAAGGAAATAGTATAGCATTAAAAAATGTTAGAATCTGGGAACATGTGAGGAAACCAAACCCGATCCTACCCCATCCCACATTATACACCACTTCAATGTCCATCTACTATTTTTTTTTTAATATGATAAGGTCATGTTGATATTCATTTACAAAAAATTCTAGGCCGGCTATATTTTATAATATAAGTGAATCTAACCGATACCTAATTCTTCCCCTCTAAAATTAAAATAAACTAAAAAAAATTGTTTCAGATCAGAGATTATTGAATTATGGGTTTTTTAGGATGAATGAATTTATTTTGATGGGGGTGTTAGTACGAGGAAATTAAATTCCAATTATCCGGAATTTATTTTTTATGTTTACCATGAATAATTTCTTTTGATAGTCGTCATGATTGGATGAGTTCATCTGAAGCTGAAGAGACCAAAAACACACTATTATGAAAACTAAGAATGGGAGGGAACCCATTCTCATTGCTTTCATTCCTTGATGATCCATAACCCTATCCCTATCAGATTATACTAATATGTGTTCTATCACCATAAAGTATGATTGCCATATTAAATAATAAAAAAAATTATTTAAAAGAGGATGTTTATGCATGAGTTGGAAAAAGTGTCAAGAATCACGGTGAACCCTTATTCATTGTCTTGATTGCCCCCACCATTGATGGATGATGCCCTATTTTTAATTTTATACTTGAAATGTATAGACCCTACAAGTTGGAAAATAAAATGAATAAAATGAATAGGATACAATGACCCTTAGAATTGTTTTATTTTGTGCCTCCTAGTAGTAGTGAGAACTAGATTGGGATAATTTAACACATATACCATGAAGGATCTATGATATACCTTAGATTCATTGGGCTAGTTGAGATGTTCATGAGGAAAGTGTTCCTCTTCCACTAATATTGTGATTACCTTGACTTATAAAACTTATGGAGATCTAGGGATAGGATGGGTGTGGCATCAACTTACTGATGACTTGGGAATTGAAAACTGGTTGTGCTTCCACATCCATGATACATAATTAATCTCTCTACCCTTGAAACATTCCAAATAGAACTTCACATGCCTCTATCTCAAATGATAAGCATCTACACATTCCACCCCAATCAAATAGCATGAACACACACCAACCCTGAAGGGTGACTTTCCATTATCTTTATTTGTCACAATATGGTTGAGAGAATCCTAGGGGATATATATATAATGTAGGAATAATAATTATAGTATAATCCCACCAAGTGTCCCATGATGAACCATTCTTAGTTAACCTTCACACCAAAGTTAAATTAACCATTCTCATCCATAAAAGAATTCAATTCAATTTATTAAGGTACATGCATAAGTCTCCCTGCTAGGTCAAAAATTAAGGGGATTAATATCCCCCCATCACATAAATACCCATCCCCATCCCCATGACCATTATAACCATCATCACCAACATCATCAGTAGCCTCATCGCCAACAGAAACATCAGAAACATACTCACCACCAATATCTCTTTCTATCCACCTTTATCACCACTATAATTGTTATTGACATCACCCGACACATCATTTTAAGAGATAATTGATGCCATATATGATTCAAAATGAAAATAAGACTATAATGGAAGAAACTAACTAAAAACTTCCATATATTTCATGAAAATTTCAGTCATCAGCATACTTATTTCACGCTCATCTAAAGATATTTTCTTTTCCTCAGATGCTTCATCAAGAACGATTTCTAGCTTAGAGGCATGAGAGGATTGAGAGAAGCCTGTTGATGACCAATACCTATAGGGGACAATGAATTTCCCTTGTCAACATTGTACTCTCCCCAGGTTCTACTCACCTAACATGAGTCACTCATGTCATTGTAAACTGAATGAACAATGAGCATATATGGTTTCTTTTATATATCACAAGTTACTACTTTAAGTTCAACATCAACTCTCACAATGGGACTGTTTGATTCATCATATGAAATAGTTTTGGAAATGAAAATGTGGGAGTCAATGGTCAGAATTTCATCACTAGAATTATGAAAAATATGTCTTGGGATTATGTCATTAATTACCCCATAATCAGGTCTTAGATGATGTTTCACATAAAACACTTTTTCATCCATTTATGCCAAAGTGAATGGTTCATTTGTACATAGGAATAAACTCATGTTAATAACTCTAAATCCATAGTCATTAATAAATGCACCATGTAGTCTCATTAAATCAAACCATTTTCATTTAATCATAGTGACACTTCCTTGATAATAGTAATCCAATAATAATATTTTCCTAAGAATTCCATAATAATACAAATATTTATATCAAGGTCGACTAGCTGATACACTGGAATAATAATCCATTGTAGTAGTTAACATAACGCCATCATGTTGTGTTCTCATTTTCACCTATCAATCATTTGTAACAAGTTTATACCCATTGATTATTAAATATTTTCATTCAATAACCAAAGAATTAGGACCAGAAAAAAAGCTCTTAATTATTGAAAAACAGATTCAATATGTAAACTCAACACCTAAAATATATATGAATAAAAAAATTAATTAGATATTTATATTTTAATCTAATTAAAGTAATGGTTACAAAATTGATTTCAACCAAGAAGAAAAATCTAGGCTATGAAAATCCTCTCTCCTTATCAAAGGAAATTATTGTCAAACTCTACATATAATTTTTCTATGTTCCCTACAAAAAATGGTAATCAATGTTTAAGTTATATGTGAATTTTAATAATATGAGATAACATATAAATATAAAAATTACTTACTTGATATAGTCATCAAACAAAAAACATTGAAACAAGACTATGTGATGTGTCATATCTTGCTCTTCAAGGAACAATGTATCAAATGTATAAGACCCAAAAATTCCTCCTATTTGGGGAAGATATGGAAATGAAGTCTAAATTTCCCTATACTAGTCATCTTCATTTCTTCTTGGCCCGTAATGTATTGTGGTCACTTCATACAAATACTTTGAATAAAAATCCATAAATTCTTGAGCCATATAACCCCTCAAAATTGAAATATTAGGATAATTCTTGTTTTGGACATATGATTTCATTGTACAAATATTTATTTTAGTAGGATTCATCCAACGAATAGAAACTAGTCCCCCAATAGTTGTTTCAGTTGGAAGATGAACTCTTAAATACAACATGCAACTGAAAAAGGATGGAGGAAATTTTTTTCCATCTCACATAAAATTAATGGCACCTCCTATTAAATTTTTATTAAGAATTACTAGGATAACCTTTTACCAAAAAAGTCTCTAAAAATGGAAAAATTAAATCTTTGTTGCCCTTATATTATTCGATTGAAAATTATGAATTATTATTTGAATCAATTCATGAAGAAAGATGTGATAATCATAAGTTTTTAGGGATTTTTGTTTCACATCACTTCTATTGAATCATTTAGATATGTTGATAGAATAGCCATCAAGAACCTTGATATTATATAATACTGCATGAAATTGATCTTTCTTTGATGGTGTCATCAAATTAGAAGAAAAAGGGACATTCCATTTATTTTCACTAATACACACAGGATGCTGTTCTGGTCGAATACCCCAATCCAGCAAGTCCTGATGAGATCGAAAGTCAACTTTGGTCTTCCCCTTTATATTAAGAATAATTTTAAGCAACATTTCACATATATTGTTCTCAATAGGAATTAAATCTAAGAAATGTTGTAAAAAATCGGTAGACCGATATGGAAACATAAAAAAATTACTTCTCCTTTTCCAATTGTAACTGGTTTCTGTGTCAACATCCTTCCTTATTTTAAATTTCAACTAAAAATTCCTTAATGAAAAATTAAATCATTCAGTTCATTAAGCACATATCTTCCTGAAATATGTGGAGGACGTTTTTCAATGTCAATAGTATTCTCAATCCTTTGACGATTCATCTTGTATTGATGATCCATTGGAATGAATCGTTGATATCCCATGAAACTGAAACTACAATTATATTTAAGCCTTCTCGATTGTTTATTCCTCATACAAACAAGACATAATATTTTTCCCTTTATTCTCAACCCAAAAAACATTACATAAGATGGGAAATCATTTATGTTCTATAGAAGGGAATCAATCATCTGAAATGTATTCTTTGAAGAAACATCGAATGTCCACTAACCCAAATCCCAATGTTTTTTTCAACTCTCTTATTAAAGGCTTCATGTAGAAATCTATATCATTATCATAATCATATGGTATAGATATCAATGTACTTAAGAAAATGATTTTTTTTCATACATATCCATGGAGGAATATTATAAAAATGAATAAATATAGGCCATGTGCTATGAGTAGTAAGCATCTTACCAAATAGATTAAAACCATCATAGGATAGACGCAACCTGACATTATTCACCTCAGATGAAAAATCAGGATGTTGTTCATCAAATGTATACCTTTATAATCTATCTACAGGATGAACCAACTCATCATTACTTGTAATTATCTTAGAAAAATTCCATTTCTTATTGGATAAGATTTTTGCAGACATGAATAGATTTTGAAGCTTGGGAATCAATGGAATGTTCCACATGACTCTCTATGGTAAATGATATGGTGTTCCATAAAGATATAAAACATTATTTATAGTTATTACACTTACCTGCTTCCCCCAGAAATAAAATGCACACTTTCATACATGCATGGTCTTTATTAGATGAAAATCCAAGATAATTAATTAAAATCAATTCCCATTAATGATTTGAGGGAATATCTACACCATATGGAATAATTTCATTCAAAAATGATAGAATATAATTAATTGTGGTATTAGAAATTCCATACATAAAATTCCCACATGGTCATTTTAGTACATTCTTAATAAACTAGAGTTCTAGTATCATCCAATAAATCTTTCACTCTCTCCAAATCATCGTCATATATATTTTCCTCATGTGTATTGAAATCATTGCCTTCTTACACCGGCATACTATCTCTCTTGGGATGATGCAAAAATCGAAACTGATCAAATATCAAATTATTACACAATGCTGAATTAGGAATCATTTAATTAATGGAAAAATCAAATAACTGATATTAAACATAATAAAAGAAATATAATTTTAGATAATTAATAAAATAAATAAATTTTATAGATTAAAATGAAATATTAGGGTGTTTTTATAAACATTATATTCCCATTTAACATTTTCTATGCTATATTTTAAGTCAAATTAAATGAATTGTGACAAAAATAGAAAAAAATGCTATTTTATGAAAATAATATTTCATTAAAATATTAAAAAATTATAAAAATATAAAAATTGGAAAATTAAGATATTATATTTTATAAAATTTCATCCATTTTCCTTTTTTTATTCTATAGTTACATTATATGGAAATATATAACCCTTGAAGAGTGAAAAAACGGTATCATGGTTAATGTTAAAATAGGTTAAATAAGCGGTTGAACCAAAATATTTGGTCAAAACAACACATAAATAGGTCCAAATTTTGTTGGGTGATTATATTTAAATATTTTCCTACCATAGGTTATAATTCATTACCATTTGGATATATTTTTTCCTTGAATAGGCTAATTATATTTTAATGTTTTCTTTAAAATTACAAGAGTTCCCCTCAACCCAATTATAAATAGACACATCATCATTCAATTATTTACATCACATTGAGACATATATCATGAATAAACCCTTAAAATTAATCTTATAAATATATTTAGAAATTTTCAAAAGGAAATTGTGTCCCTAAAGGACCAACATTATGTTCTTGAAAGAATGATCTAGAGTAGGTCTCCCAAAGAAGAGGTAATTTTCTTACCCATCCTAGTTCAATATATTTTATCTTATAACTCATATAAATATATTTTATTTATCATAAAATGTAAAATTTTATATCTTAAAAATAAATTAATTTTATTATTATTATTATTAAATGACAATTATCCTACCTTTTTGTCATCAAATGGGATATAAAAGTATCGATTCTATATATATACATCATATTGTCTCCACATTGAGATATAATTAATTTTTCATTTCCATACTCTATAGATGTGAGTAATGATGTGTTTTATGATTATATATATTATATTTATAAAATAATTACACTCCTTAAATTATAATATCATACCCACCATCATACCTTCCAAACTGTTGAGAAATGTTAATGTCACTTATGCGTACGTGTGGACTACCACCCCCATGAAGTGATGTGATTCATTTTTCATTTCAATTTTACATAGATGGTAATACAAATATATTTGATTTATTTATATGATTTATATTATATAATAATTTTCATATAAATGAGAATTATTATTTAAAATTATGTCATTACATCTGTTGAAAAATGACAGCATCGCCCATGTGTACATATGGCCTACCATCACCATGAACAAAGAAATTAATTTTTATATCTCTACCATTATGGATGAAAATAAAAATATGTATATAATTAATATATATGATACATTAACCATTTATATAATTCTATTATTGAATTATAATATATTTCAATTTATTATACAATAGGTTAATTCACTTTCTAAGTAATTCGAATGCGATCTGAGGGATTTTAGTCACAAATCAATTTCTTTGGGAAAAATCCCTTATACACTACTTGTTTATTTTGTGTGGTGTATATACATAATATTAATGTAATCTTTGGTCATTATAATTACAATTATTTACTGTACATATCCATATAATGTTTTTTCTTTCATGATAGTTATGATTCAAATGTTACAGAATTTGTAAGGGTATATTTCACAATATCATCATTATTCATGATTTATTATATTTAAGTATCCAATGTGGAATATTTCTCTTCCATGAAAATTATTTCTAAATATGTATTCCAAATGGTTTTCAAAATCCTCCTAGATTTTTTTTCTTCATTTTAACCACGTTTTAATTTTCAAAAAATGGTTTGAATGGAATATTTGTTTCATTTTCTGAACATCTTACATTGGGAATTTTCAGAAATAAATAGGTATGTAATGTATTATTAACTTATACAACATGAAAATATTTTTCTACTATCATGATAAATATAGTTTTTCAATATTACTTTACAATTTTAAAATTTTATTTGCAATGAAATTTTTTTCTTTTATACAAATAATTTTATAAACAAATATATGATTTTAAAAAAATGAATTGGGTATTTTCCTTAGTATAGTTTCTAATGATATTCTCTGATAGTCCCATTCATTAATGTCATCAAAATTTTATGTTTATTATACATTAAGAGGTATATGATCCAAAAATACCATCCCTGTTTATTCACAATATGGTTTATTTTTATGATGGAATGTTTTTTATGAAAACCATTTCTTTTAATGGTTTTTGATATAAATAATGTTTTCAGATATTGTGGAATAAATATGTATGATTTTCATTATGTGATGGGTGGGACCTATATCCCCCTCTAATGAATTGGTTAATGAATAATTTTAAATAAGATCAAAGGGTCCATTGGAGGTTATCTCAAGACCCAAAGAGGGTACACATGAGGTTAACCCAAGCCCGAAATATGTATATATGTGTTTTCCCAAGCATAACAAGTTATTAATGTTCTGGTTGGTATCCTTGAAATAAGTTTTTCAATGCTTGTGTTATTCCAAAATTTTGATTTATCCCAATTTTATGATCTTATGTCTCAGGTTATTTGATTTATTTATGAATAATATCTTTTAAAATGTATGTAATTATTCCATGACACGTGTTTTTTATGAACGATATACATTGTATTGTTTTAAAATTTTAACCTTATACTTTTATACTCATAATATCCATATATTATTATTGAGTACTAATATTTTTAAACATTCTAGGAATCTTAGCTCACCCTTTATTAGGTTTTCTTGTAAAGTTTATCAAAAGTTTTTTATGTATGATAACTCTATTAAGGTTCCTCAATACTAATAACATTTGATGAAAAATATTTAGTTCACTTAATAACCAATTATCTTTATGCCCATGTTTTGAAAATAACTAAACCTAAATGATTATTCTAGGGATCAATATGATAGTCAATGTTTATTCATCTAGTAATATTTAATATATATGACTGAAAATTATGGTTCATTGAACCTAGTATTAGATCGAGGAACAAAAATTTATGCACTTGTGTATGATATGGGTAGAAAATGTTTGTAGGATAAAAAATGATGTAATTAATTAACCATAAATAATATGAAGATCACCTTAGAAGTCCATGATATTTTTTATTTTATAGTAGTGGATCTATTTAAATTTTACCATTATTTTCATGTAGAAAATAATAAACACGATTTATAAGTATATCAAAAAATAATTCAAGAAGAAAATAACAATGCCTGGGGGAGGATACATTGAGATAACTAGCACTAGAGTCTACAAAAGACGAAGAGTACCATTTAAAATAACATGATAGAGGTTTGGTTAGAAGAGGTAGTAACATCCTTCACATTGATATTTTTCTTGGAATTTAAACTGTGATTTATTTTGTTTTGATGATTCTACATTGATTATCATAACAACTGTATTTCATATTCCTCAAGGTTTACGAGGTGTTGGGGTTTTTAAGGGAATGTTTTGATAAATTTTTCTTGGAATATATTCAATCTTCATCACCATGATGGGATTAATTTTTCCATGATTTTTTCCCTCCATAATGTTATTTTTGGATCTCTCTAATTGATGTGTGGTGAGACCTTTGATTTAGTAACCCCAATCCAATGCATCTGGATCTGACAGAAAAACATAAAAATAATATTTTCAATTTCAATACTAATAAACGGTACCCAATTATAACAAATAACATCTCAAAATTTATAATGGAAGTATTACATCAATTACATTACCAATAACCTTTTATTTTTACTATTTTATTGATTTAGGAAAAACTATTAACAATATAGATTTATAATCAACTCATTCATAATGACCTACATAATCTTCCACAATACCAATATTTTCAAATTCCATATTATGCCTTCAATATATCCCAACATTTTATTAATATATTAAAAAATTCATGAATCAAATCAATTTTCATCATTATTTTTGACTTTTAGAAAAGGAAAAATAATATGGGATGGATAAAATGCTCAGTAAGGATAAATATAAGAATTAATAAATTAATGTCATTAGTTACAGTAAGATGGAAATAATGGTATGATGAAACAGTTACAGTGAATGAGAATAATATAAGGTAATTCATACCCATAAATACGTGGATAATAAGTCATGGAATATGGAATAAATATTTAATAAAGGAAAGATTCATTTGATCACTATTCAATAATGAGACAACAATTGTTAATCTTGATCAAATGAATAATTTAAAACTAAAATAAATGAGAATAAAAATGTGTTTGAATATTTAACAATATTCATTTAACCCTTTAAAATCGAATAAATATAATAACCTTAATTGTTAATATTCCACATTTATCTTTTATGATTTTTTAGAAACCTTATAAAGATTTCCTTTTGAATAAGACCCAGAAGCCACACCTTTACACTGGTTGGTTCATTTGTGGGAAGATGGTTATAGAGTGATATAACATGGTTATATAAACAACTTATGATGTGAATTGAATTGACCGGACCCCATACTTGATGTGAATGGGTTTTTCCCATGGGGGAAACCCTATATTTTTCACGACATGAAATGTATCCATGTGCTTAATATTTCATGACTTTCAAAAAAAACTAATGTGGTACAACCCCTTAATTTTTAAATAACCCTAATTTCCATCCCCACACAAGATACCTCTACTCTCATCGAAGCTCCTCACATTCCTAAACAGGTCAGTGAAGGTTCTTCTCAATTCAACAATTGGATTTCTCCTCATTCATCATATTGGATATTCCTTTGTAAGAGCTTTGATCCACTTAATTTTATTATCATTTTATCTTTCCATATTTAGTGATACTTTAGTGAAATATAATATTCACTATATTCTAGGTATTTTTTAATTGTTTTTATGTTTTTTCCCATTCAGACCAAACCGTTGGTCAATAATGGATGAATTTTCCCTTAAATCTATAGGTTAGGTGGTCTATGACTTTTCCCATAATTCTATTTGATTAATAACAGTTTTTGTTGTGCATTAATCTAGTTACACCCCCTCTATCTCATTAAAATTGATTTTTTAATTAGTTTTTTAATTTTGTATATACATTCACTATTAGATCATGTTATTATAGTTACAAGCCAAGGACCACATCTTGAGCATCCCCTTGGGCGTTCCATACATTTTCCAATGTGCCCCATTATAATTTAATCACCGAAACACACATTATTTTTCATAGTTTGACATTTCTATGTTATATAATTAATTAATTTGGATGTTATTACCCATGTAAATTTGAAAACATGTTTATCATGGATTATATTTAATTGGAATTAAATTATTAATGAAATTAAACCTTATATTGACTTATTATTTATTGAAATAAATATTTTGGAGTTAAAATATATATATATATATAGTGATAATTGGAATTATTATCACATTTCATTGATTATATAATCTAATATAAGGTTTTTATTCTTATTCTGGACCTTTTTAATTATAGGATAGGTTTTACAAGAGGAAGACCTAGATTCTCAAGAGAATCCCAAGAACACTCATTTGACACCACCCGAATTCATTGAGTCAGTTTCCATGGGAGATAACAACCATGAATGATGGACAGTGACTTATTTATACTTGAATGACTCATCATAGTTTAATGATTCATATGGAATGTTTTCTAGATATTAGAATGACTCGGATACACCCCTTGGATTTAGATGTTGTTTGAGGATTTGAGGAACCTTCAATTCTTCCCTTGATTCCCATTCATTCTTAGATAAGGATTCACAGTGGACATGGTCTATTGACAAGGTTAGATATTTTTCTAGCTGAATAGCCCTAGTGTGCCCTTTTATTACTCTTAGACCAACATATTTGGGTAGTATGGTTTATGTACTGTGAGGTAGATGACCTTCTATGGTCAAAAATAACTTTTTTCTTCCTAGATCATGTATTATTATTACTAGGAAATGAATGCCTTAGTTGCAACATGAATCCCATTTTATTACTATTTCTTCTTGGACACCTTAATTTGACCTTGGTCCCCAC
Organism: Viscum album; assembly: GCA_963277665.1. Classification (NCBI taxonomy): domain Eukaryota; kingdom Viridiplantae; phylum Streptophyta; class Magnoliopsida; order Santalales; family Viscaceae; genus Viscum; species Viscum album. The sequence goes on from OY728151.1 coordinate 1,836,007,866, forward strand.
ATTATATGTATATATACTACCTATATACATTTTTCAGATTTGTTAGACCCTGAATACTTACAGGTCCACTATATAGATGTATCCATATTAGGGTAAAGATGGCATGGTCGATCAGGCATCCCATGAGGAGTATGAGACAAGAGTTACTATTATTTCATACATGTTATTCCACATCATTTCTTATATGTCGACATATATATATTTATATTCATGGACTAGATTTTTGTATATTCCATTGGTGGTGGCCTTCTAATTATATCTCACACCCTAATTGGGCTATTGATTGGTAACTGAATAGATATTATGGATCAAGTAGGGATAAAGGAAAGAGCATGATCTTTGAAACATGATGGATTATTGAATTGGAGCTTGGAATCATGTGAATAAGACTTTAATTTTTATGATATTGGATATATTTGTGGTCTTTTTTCCTTTGATATACATGTATGAATATATTCCATCATTATTTGTATCTCTATTACACACTCATCATTTTGAATATGGAACCGCTTTACCTTATTTATTACTATTATCCAGATGATTTACTTCTAATTCATTATGAGCCAGTATTATGATTCAGCTATTTATTCATTTATATTAACATTGTGTTAATATTATTATAATGGTATAGTCTCCCCATTCTACTACGTTGAAACCACACTATTATAATTTTTTAACCTCTGGAATACATGGAAGAACATTTGGGTCCTTGTGACCATTTGAGTTCAGTTTCTTATGATTGAAACATTATCTAGATTTTATAAATTGGTATCAAAGGTTTATTTTTCCCATGACTTCTTGTTTGGTTTATTATATAGGATATTATGATGTGTTCGAATTTGGTATTTATCAGGACCCGTCCCATAGGGCCCGTGTCATGGCTACCCCTTGCCTGCCTTCTATATCCCAGGGGCTGGAAACTAGCACCGAGTAGGAATATCCCAAAAATGTAAGGCATTTTCCTTTAAACATGTACACATGCAAAAAACTAAAACTGCAAAAAGTAAACACAAAGTAAAGAACAACTGTCACTGAGGAAACTACTGAGAGTACAGTACGACTTAAATTAAAAAGGGGCCAGAATACCAGCCTAAAAACTAAATGTAAAGTACAAAAACCATGGTCCATCCACTAGAGACCCCACCTAAAGGGTAGGTGAAGGGTAGCTACCTATATATGTAGATGTATTCCCATCCGTCTCGTATCACTAAGAACCACCTATTCCTGAACCACCGAACTCTCCGTCGAAGCGCCGATCATCCACACGGGATGGAACACATGCGTGTAAAGCCTGTGCAGGGGTGAGTAACATAATAATCAGTAGGGACCCAAAACCAAAATGGAATGATCACAAATGAAGGTATGCACAAGGTAATATCAGCTCACTAAGGTATAATCTAATGTATGGAAAGAAAGAGTATCATTTGTAACATTTAACACCTTGGACTACTGAGGTACTCATCCCTAATGTGTATTTTGGGTCTCTTGGGTCACACATAGCCGCTCCCCACTATGGGTCTACCAGGTCACATAGATCTTCTCCCACATAAGTCATCATAGCTAGTCCACATAGGGCTGCATAATGTTGATCCACACAGGGCTGTTTATAGCTGGTCCACATAGGGTCGCTTATAGCTGGTTCACATAGCACCGCTTATAGATGGTTCACACAAATCCTCATGAATATGGTCCATACAGTGCCACTTATAATCTACACCTATAGAGTCACTTAGACCCACTTGTCTGAAGTCTTTGGGTCTCATCCATCTATAGGATTCCCACGCATATCACACTTGATTCTGGGAGAATATTCTCCCCAAGACATCAGTCACATCTCAACTACCACAAAATCTCACATATAGTTTTCTAAAAGTATTGTCTCACTTCATGGGTCCCAATAGTATAGACAACATGTACATAATATTCCCATTCTAAAAGATATTGGTGTTTTAGTAAACAGGTGCCACTTGTGTCTCGGTCGGTCCGACCCGACCAACCCGACGTAGGGGTCCCACATGACCAGATCTGGTTCGTCCAACCTAACCCGACCCGGTTGGGTTTGGGCTGGCCAAGTCCAACCTGGTCACTGGGTCATTCCCCTTGGTCCTTGCACGATCGAGCCCGGTAGGCTGTGGGTCCAGCTCTCCTGGTCTCCCGGCGACCCGATTTCATCTAGCCCTTCCCACACTAGAGGTCTTGTTATTTCCCAGTCTGATTTTCCAAGTGGTCTAGTTTGCCCCATCGTACCTGCTCGCATCTTTAGGCCGACTCTTGTACATCCCGGGCCACCCAGTGGCCGGGTTCGCACCCCCGGCTAGGGCAGCATGGCGGGCCAGTTCCCTCCCCCCCCCGCTCAGTCGCCTGCAAGGCATTCAGTTCGTGCCTCACGTGGCCAGCTGAGGTCAGCCACCTCCTTCTCACGTGGTCCAAGACTGCGTTCTAGCTCCTAATGCGGCCCACTACTGTGGGCTCCTCCTCCAACATAGTGCCTCCCTTCTTCTCCCAAGCAGCACCACCATTCTATGTCAGTCCACTAACATGAAAAAGTGTCGCCACATGGTCCACAAATTTGATGTAGGTCCAGATTTCCACCGTAGTCTATGAAATGCATCTAGGTGACACATGTGCCTCTGATGTGGCTGGGTGGCCGAGTCTACCTACTTCTAGTGATGGCCTCCGTGCTAGTGGATCCTATCTCCACCATGATACGCTGCCCGTGCCCCACCTCCATCCTACTACCACGGCCTGGTGCCACTGTCGCAGCCTTGTTCCACATTCTCTCAGTTGTTCCATCATCTATTACACCCCAAATAATAGGGAGAGAGAGATGGAGGGGATCACAAAGATCACCCATATGAACAACTGAACTTTGTTTGTGTTGGTCCAGAATTGTTCGTGTTAGTAGGATCACGACATATAAATTTTAAATCACTAATATTTAATCCTGATATAAACCCACATTTATATTTCTTGACCCTGCAAGGAAAATCCATCCTAGGATCAACTTGTTTGATAGTTGATCCACATTCATTATTTAGAGCGGGAGAATGGGGAAAAAATTCACTAAGAATTAAAACCCCTACATGGGAAAGGATATTGCTCGAGGATGATCGTTTGTCAACTTCCGTTGATCTTTGATCCCTAATCCTCTCTCCAAGTGTGTCCTTGCCGTTGTCTAATTCAATGACGCTCATCGTTGGAGAGTTTATCCTTATTCATCTCCACCCACCAAAGCCTCAAAGCAACTCCAGGATTATGAAATCAATCTTGCATTTCTTGTTAGGCTTTTAATTAATGAAACACGAATCAACATTTCTGTTACGCTTCATTGTAGTGTCATTACGCTAACTCAATACGGATTTACATTAACGTGATTCATCGTTTCCTCATTGTTGCACTGTAGTACTGACGTTACACTACTCATCGATGAAGTAAAAAAATTAAATAACATTTTAAGTTATTTTATTTATCTTTCAAAATGTATAAAAATTAACTTTTTCCCTATATCTAAGACTGTCGAGGTTAAGTCCTTCTTAAAAAAACATATAATCATGAACTCAACGGTGGTCTTAGATTTTTAATCCGAGTTAATTTTTGAGAGTTATGATGACTCAAAAAGGAACAAACTTTTATTTGAATTATTTTATTTGTGGTTACGTCACAAAACCCATATTTCACAACTAGCCTACGTCAGTGATTATAGGCTCAGCCTAAGTGAAGCATACCCTCCCAAACTCAAACATACTCTCATATTTCCAATCTGTGTTTTCATTTATGAGTTATATGTATTAGAAAATAAAATAACTTTATTCAATTATTTTATTTACAATTTAAAAACTACTTTCCACTATTGTCCTATGTCGACCAATGTTAGTCTCTTTCTTAGGAAATAATACCCTCATGAGATAAACGGTGGTCTCATATTTTCAATCTGAGTCACCGTTCGTGAGTTATAAGGTTCATAATAATAAAATAATATTATTTTATTATTTTATTTCAGTTATTCCACTTTTGGGTTTTCTCACTGGAGGCCCGCACTGACTAAACTTAAGTCGCACCTAGGGTAAACCCGCCTTGATGAATACAACGGTGCCCTCATAATTCCAATCCGGGCACCCAATTAAAATTTATTACACTTTTTAGTAAAACTTCTCATGTATGCTATTTAGACCATAACATTTTTGACTGATCAATACAGGAACTTCAGGTCTCAGAATTGCACGTTATCTCAGTGCCTGGTCTCGAAAAAATAAAATTTATTTTTTCAAACAAATCACAGAATTCCGAGGTATTATATTACTCCCCCTTTAGGTATTTACATTATCATATTCCAAAACAAGGGCTAATCAAACCAATGGGGGTACTAAGCACAAATTTTAGCCTCCCACTCCCACATGCTAACATGTTGATTCTCATGCTACTAACAGACATACAACATTGGAATCGACCATCCACGAAGGATCCTCTCCTGTCGATCCTCTATCTACACTGGGTACTCCATGAATTTTTCCCCATCGTTAATCTCTAGCTCACCATGATCGAAGATGTGAGAAGGGTTATGCATTTATCTCCTCAACTAGGATATATAGGAGACATCATGCACCCTCTGTAACTAAAACAGTTGTTCCAAGTGGTACACCACCTCACACACTCTATATAGTATTGGGAAAGGTCCAATGAACCTTGAAGATAACTTGCGCCCCCATCAAATCTTTGTATCCCTCATCGAGGGGAGACCTGTAAGAACATGTGTTCCCCCTCCTAAAACCCCAATGTTCTAGGAATTCTATCAGCATAAGACTTCTGCCAGCTCTGGGCAGTCTTCATCCTCTCTCGTATGACATGCACCTTCTCAATGGTAGCATGTACCATATATGGACCCATGAGTACTGAATCCCTTGGGTCTATCTACCATAATTGTGACCTCCATGGTCGTCCTTATAGTGCCTAGAATAGTTCTATATTGATGGTTGAGTGGTAGATTATATGCCAAAAGTTCTGTTTTGACTGTTATGTTTTTTTTTGGAAATCAAAAATCTCTTTATACTCATTTCTCAAATATTGAACTTTCTTTGAATGCAGTTTTTCTGTCCATCATACTGACTGTATCTATCGTATTGACCCTATCCATCGTTCTAACTCTGCCTATCATACTGACTCTATCTAATCGTACTGACTATGTTATTTGTACTCACATTGTGCATCATACTCACTTTTCGTCATATCAATACATTACACTATGTATTATTAATCATACCCATGTTATCATTTTCATATACCTATTGTTTTTTACCAAAATTATGTCGTGGAGTTAGTTTTAAACTAATCCAAACGAGGTCGTGTTTTTTGTTTCAATATGACCATTATAATGTCAGGTGTCCATGTACCTACGAGATTTCTGGAGAAATATGACCAATTGGAGAAAATATTACTATTGGAACCTGAAACCTATAAATAGGAGGTCATTCGAAGAAGAGAAAGGAGGTTTTGTTCAAATTCAGCTTCTTCCAAGTTTTAGAGAGATATTGTGTGACTTCTCTCTGCTTTGTGCAAAATACTTGAAATTAAAAAACATGAATAGATCGTTCTTTCTTTTTGTATTTCAATAATTTCTTTATTTTTTATTGTTTTTCTGATCAAGTGATTACGATTGAGGGCTTCCAGGGACAGGAAGATGGTGCAACCGATCATCGTATTAAGGGATTTCAAGAGTTTGAAAGACATAAGTGTCGACTACCTATAAAATCAAGGGCATGCAGCAACAACAAGACGGACATGACGATCAATGTATTGAGAGATTACGAGTGTTGGTGAGATATACCTATTATCCTAGGTGAAATGATACCATACTCTTTAGGATAAAATAATTGCAATACATTTATCTTTTCTGATTCTTATTATAATAAAAAGAGAATCCTTTTATTTATTATTTCTATTTGAATTATTTTGTAGTTGTTTTAATTACATCCTACACTTTTAGTATTAATTCTATACACTATATGGTATAATCATTTGCAACTTTTATTAATATGATATTTTTATTAAATCCAAATACGATTGTCTGATAACTTGTGGTATCATATTATGTCATCAGACTAATAGTCAATTTTATCTTTTGTTTTATTTTATAAGAGGAATTTTTAATTGTTTTAGTCATAGTAAACTAAGGACCTTATTTAAAGATTTTAATAACAATTTTTAAGTATATAAAATCACCCCCTCTTGTATTTGTGCAATCTCATTTCCATTTCGATCCAACAATTGGTATCAAAGGATTTTTTTCCACTAATTTTTTTATTTTATTTAAATTTTTCTCTTTTAAATACACTAATATGTATTTGGGGAAAAATGATTTTGTTTCTATATGATGGAAGGCATGATGAATGTTGGTTAAATTAACAATATTAACCCTACAAGACCACATCTTTTTTATGGTAATGATTTTTAATATTGGAGAGATAAAATGAAGACTTTTATAATAAATACTGGTGTAGAAAACATTGTTATAATCACTGGTGAATATATGATTCCTGAGAAAGAACTCAATACATTTACTGCTCAAGAAACACTTGGATATTAGCTAAACTATAAGGTACACAATAATTTTTTGTTTTCTATGACCAGGAACATTTACAGTCAAATATATTCATGTGAAGATGCAAATATCATATGAAATAAATTGAAGATTAAACATTTTGGTACTTATAATGTTGTTGAAATAAGAAAATCTATTCTAAGATCTGATTATCAAGCTTGTAAATTTCCTTATGGTGAACCTAGAGTTAATGTTCAACAACGATTTACGAAAATAGTCAAAAATCTTAAATCCATGGGAGAAAAAGATTTAGAATTTGAATTTTTATTTGTGAATATCATAGATATTATGCCAAATGAATGGGAATCCAAGAGGACTAGAGTTGATGAATCTAGAAAGATTACTAATCTTAACCTTGATGACCGATTTGGAAATTTATTACAATATGAATGAAGACATAAGAGAGATGAAGATAAAGTGAAAAAGAATAATGGTGGAGTATCTTTCACTAATTCATCAAATCCTACCATGTCTCAATGTCCTGTGAAAACCATGTCAAGAAAAATGAAGGTTGAAATCTAATCAGATTCTAGTGATATTGAGTAGTCAGAGAATGATATTGTGTATCATTCATGAAGAATGAATAAAATTTTTCGAATGAGGTATTTTCAATTTAGATATAAAAATACTTCCAAAGGTAAAAGGATATGAAGGATTATGATGTAACATGTTATGAATGTAAAAGAGTAGGACACATTTGACCTGATTGTCCAATGCTAAGAAGAAAGGATATAAAGGGAATATATTCAGATAAGAATAAGAAGAAATATTGGAATTCCAAGGGAAATAATGTCTTGAAAGTTAATGACTCCTGGAGTGCCGATGGAGGTGATTTGTTAGAAGACTATTCTGACAGTGATACCTAAAATCACAATAATATTAGTCTCTTTGAAAAAAATCCTTATCATTGCTTAATGGGAAATGTACACTTTTTTTAAGGAAAATTGAGGTGTAGTGGCCTCTTCATTGAAACAAAAAAAAAAACAGAATCCATATAACGAACAAAGTAGTAAGGAAAAAAATAGGGAACACAATAGGGAAATATTAACCTATTCTAGATTGTGTACTCATGATGTGGTAAGGAAGGCACCCACCTTTTCCATAAGAGTGTCAGCCCCTCCTTCCAGACTTTTCATGTATCCATTCACCACCTTTATTATCTGAAGGTGCTTCCACAACATTGGAAGTAGTCATAAAGGGGGTGACTCAACAACACTAATATTAGCATAAATCAACTCAAAAGAGGTTGAAATGTTTACATTACTTATTACCTTCTCAGTAGTAGCTGTGATTTCCTACGTGGGATTCATTCCATCCTTATGCGAGTAGTTTTATGCCCTCTCAAACTTCTGTATGTCAGAGCAATGTGCACCCTCTTATTTGCTGCTAGTATTTGGGGATACTTAACTAGACAAAGCATCAGTGTGCACACCCAAAACATAGAGTGGAGAGGGTTCAAAAGCCTCCACATTAATTCCTTTCAATCTACTATTATCACCTTTTGTAGCTTGACATTTTACCTTACACTTATCTGATGTCGCAACAACTATCACTAACTATCCTTTACTCGATTTTAGAGCATGAATCTCATGACTAGCCCTATTGTCTATAGCTGCTTGTGTTGTGCGTTACCTTTCTCGTTGACTATCTTCCAGGTCAGATTCATTTCTTTCACCGTCCATTCCTCTGACTAGTACATCCTTAAAAGAGATGCCTTCTTCATTTTGGTTATTTCCTTCAGCAATATCATCCCAGCTAACCCTTCTTGTTCTATCCACTTGTGGAGTGGAACCATCCCTTCATAAAGGATATTCAACATCAATCATTTAGTCCTTGTCAATAGGTTCTGCAAAATTCATCTGTCCAGTGTGACAATTGACCACCAAAGTCTCAATAGAATCCTGCTTCTACTTCCTTCGACAGTGCATCGCATCATGTACTTTATTTTGGAAGTTATAACATAGAACATCTCTTCTGCATTGCAAATCTAAGTGTCCAATAAATGGAAAATCCCTATAGAATGATTTAATTCTATCATATTCAATTCTTAAACAAAGTTCATCATTCGATGTAGAAAAAAAGACTCTATCAATGAACGTAACACTTAGATCAATTTCCACCAATACCCGTGCATAATGACCATAACTAGCCTTTTCAGTTGCATAATCCATTCTAATCAGGATTCTAATCACAGATGCAATATCAAATAGGATCTCAGGATGCCATAATACCCAGTTCAGTCCATGTATTTTCACCCATACCTGAGCAAAAGTATCTTTGAAGTTGTTCATGGAAATGCTCAATTTCCAATCGTGAATTCGTAACGTTCTTGGATTGATATTAACAGAACACATACACCACGTGCATCCTTTGATATCCTCAGAGGGAAAAATTATTTGGAAATTACCCCGACCAATGGATATGCATTTGAAGTCGGTTAAACCCCAAATAGATGCTAAACGCGAAACAAGATCTGCTAGATTCTAGGGTTTCGTACCTTTCAAAAGTGAAATCTGGGCTATAAAAGAATGCTTGTAGAGGTAAATATGAGCTGCAATCACATATTAAAAAGCTGATACATGGGTTTTAGACCATTTTTGGATGATTTGAGTGAGGGAAGAGTTCGCTAGCGAGACAAAAGTGCTCTATGAGAATCTATAGATCTTCCTCGGTTCTTTAATATCAACTTTGGTCCGCGTCGTGGAGGTATTCAGAGCCGACCAAATGGTGTGTTGATGTGTTGTGAAGGAGTGCAGATTGAGGGTATGTGGGTTTAGGGAAATAAAGGTACAGAGTTCTGAATCTCTTACTAATATGTCTTTGAGTAATAATTATTATGATAAATATTATTCTTCTGACAAAGATACATACTCACCAGAAAATGATAATTCATTAAATTTTTATGGAGAAGTTTCTAGATTTTCTAAACTTTTTTAAAATGAAATTTGTAATGTTTCTAGAAAACTTGAGAAATAAAATACTAGGATTGATATTTTAACAAGATAAATATCAATGTTTATAATGATATTGATTCTAAAACTCTTGAGATTGAATGTTTTTCAAACAATCTTGATTTTTTTTTAAAGAACCAACTTTCTCAATATCTTACTAATATGATTTATGAGAAAACTATATTAGAAGAAAAACTAAACTCTAAAACTAATACAAGCGAGGATAATATTTTTTCATCAAACAAAAATCTGAGATTTTATATCTTAAGAAATTATTATCAAAATTAACTACTGGAAGGAAAGAGTTTGATAAAATATATTCTCAAAATTTTTCCTTTAAGAATTAGATCTGCAATTGGTTACACTCATTCAAATCCAATTTTTAGTAATAAATATTTTGTTACCCAAAGTACTCCATTCTGCACAAAATGCCAATTTGGTGGACATTGGGAAATAAATTGTTCTATAAATAAAACAAAATCTTTAGGATATCATAAAGATCACTTGTAATTCCCCAATATTTCATAGCATGTTATTTCTTAAAAGTAATTCAGTAACTTGTGCTACACAAAACACTGAGTTTGAGCGCACCACAACATACCAAACTAGCCGTTCAAAAAGTGGTTGTGAATAGTGTTACATGTATTTTGAAATTTATATACACCATTTAATTTTAACATCCATATTATGTGTTTTTAGACATAATATAACAATAAATTCAAATTTTCAGATAAAGGAAGTAATTTTTAGAAAATGTAATTTTACCACCTTTTAATTGAGAACCCTTTTTAAATCCAATATTTGACACTTTTATATATTAAATTTAATGAAATTAAATTCTTCTTTATAATAGGGACATAAAAATTTAGTTTTGATAATTTTTTTGTGTTTTTCTGATAACATTCATATTTTGGTGAATAGTGAAAAATACAAAATTTTAACTGAAAACAACTTTTTTAATAAAAATAGTTTATAGTGTTCAATTATAAATTTGAGTGGTTTGGATGTATAATTAGATTATATTTTTATCATTTAATATAATTTATGTCATTATAAGTAATTTCACATTTAAATTTGACATAATCGCATGCCAATCTTTTGATAGTTGTTACTTTCTTAAAAACCCGCTTTTTGGTTTAAACAATGAGAATTAATTTTAAATTAATTAATATAAATTATATGTTTTTAATTTGTTAAAATAGACTTCATTTTTGAATTTGTAATGTAAAAACTATCTTAGGGTGAATTTTTGGTATTTTTCTGAAAATAATCAATTTTTAATGAATAGTGAAAAATTACGTTATTGTTTAAAACCCACTTTTTATTTAAATAATTATTTATTTGTTTTAAATTTATTTTAAGTAAAAATATGTACATAATACCAATATTAGTTCAATTTAATTCATTGGATTTATTTTTATAATAAAATTAGATGTATAAATTGTTTTTGAACTTTTTAACGTCCATTACCCACCTCCTAGGAGCATTTGCAAAATTTCATAAAACATAATTTTATCACTTATGTGATTGGAATTTAAAAAATACAAGATAAAAAATTGATATCAGTAAAAAAATGTGGTTCAATAAGATGGAAATATTTTTTGGTGGATAGTAACTTTTTTACTTTTATTTATCACGTTTAAAAGTAAATATTGCAATTAAGGGTAAAAATGATATTAAAATTACCCTAACACACAAAAAAAATCTATTGGATAATTTTAATTCTACCAAGAACAACCTTTGTAATAATATATGATCCTTTATGTCCACTTGGATTAGATTATGACATTTATTTTTATTTAATTTAAAGAAGATTTAAAATTGATAAATTCAAGTGTTCATAACTAAAACATTTTTAATATAGGGTTATACATAAGATAAATTAGAATAAAAAAATAAATTATAAATCTAAAAATATTTCCTACATAATTGAATTTTATTTATATTTTTTATATATTAAATTATTAAATTTATTTATGACATAATGTTGATGCAGTAATTACCTTCTAAATGAAATATTAAAATAATTGCTATTATAAATATTAAAATAAATTAAATTTGAAAGTTTTGATGACATCCAATAATTTTATAGGTGAATATGACATGTTAGGGATGATTAAATGTATTTTTTCGAAATAATAAAGTTTTTATGAATTTCACAAAAACCAAATACCAAATAGTGTCAAAATTGAAATAAATTAGTTTTTGAAAACAAATATTATATTATTAAATGATATAATATTCCTAAAAATATATGGTTCATCCAAAGGTCTTAAATTATATTATATATGACATTAATGAACCACTTGAGGTTCTCTTGGAAGTTTAGAGTATGTTTATTAACCATATAGTGTAAGAATACAAGAAGACACGATAAAAGGTAAACTATTTAACTAAGAGCTAAATCTAAAAGATAAGGATAAAATGGTATCCTAAACATGTATAAAACCTATTGGTTGAGAGTATTTAGACCCATACCCACCTTATCATCAAAATAAAAAATTTCTATCCATTATAAACTGTAAATTATTTTATTATAAAATAATATTTCAATATTTTCCTAACGAGACCCTCCTCTCCCTTATAAAAGTGCACCACTTCTAACTCATTACTCACACCTCTCAAGCACCATGGATCATCCATCCTCTATCGAAATAAGCTCTCAATATCCCTCCATTCCACCTAGAATCCTTACCTTAGGCAGAAGGCACTTTAAGAAATCATTTTGGTTCAAACGAAAGGAAGTTACCCAATTTTAAGGTAACGTCTTCCCTAAAGTTCTCTTCTTTTATTTTACTTATCCAACCCCTAAACTCTTTTTATTACCTTATTTAATACCAAAAACAGTATCATAAATATACCAGGTTGTTTTTATGAGAATTATTCGATCTATACTTACACACACATCCAACTAATGGGAAACGAACATATTGTTTCTGTGGACGGCGAACTGTTGCCTCACGAAATGATGATTGTTCAATTATATACTACTGCCTCTTAGGGTGGAAATTATGATGGCACTGTGTTTATATATGCTATGTATTATATTTATTTTTTCTCTATTATTCTTTAATTTTCATTTAGAAACACACCTTTATGCTTTCCAATATGTGTGAACACGATAATTTCATTTGAGGAAGTGTAGACTACCGCTCCCTCAAGGTGATATGATTCGTTCATGAAATACATGGAACATATAAAGGATGGAGTTAATTAAATTATGTAACACATATATCATATAATATAATACAATAATTATACTATACCTATGTATCATTAATATTTCATTTCATTAAATATGAAATAGAAATGAAAGTAGCGTTCATGCGTACGTACGACTTACCGCCGTCTCCATGAACGGTGCATTTCATTTCTTATCTCCAAATATCATGAAATAATTATAAATATATATATATATATACTGGATATTTATATTATATATATGATATTTAAATAATGATCTAAATTATATGATCAAGAACAACAAGTTAAAACACGTATGATAATGAAATCGAATATTACCTGAAATGTTAATTTAATATGGAAATCATTATTAAATGGGTAGTATAAAGTCATAAATGAATCTTGTATGATATAATAAATATGAATATTGTTATGGTATAATTTATTAACCTAATATGGTCATTATACAGGAGGTTAAATGTACCCTCGACCAATGGAAAATGCAAGGTAAGGGTTAATTTCACAATGTCTTTATTTTTTGAGGTTGTTTTTACGTAAGTATCTACTGGGACATCTTTATCATCCACATACGTGTTTCTTAAAAATGTATCCCAAAATATTTTTACTATTTTATAAACTATGGGTTAAAGTCATTTATTCCCTTGTTTAAATTTTTATAAGATGTTTATAATGGAATCTTTCTGTTGTTTTCCAAATAATGTACTTTATGACCTTTTCGAAAAAATTAAGCTAAGAATGTTTTTTTAACTTATACAGTGGGTCCAACTATTTTCCAACATTATAAAATCATCAAAATTTCCCTTACAATTTTATAATAATATTTTCAAAATAATATTTTTTATAATTATGTGAATCTTAAATGATTCGAAAATAGAAAGAGACATTTCTCTCAAATAGTTTTGATTTCATATATGTCAACATCCTTGGATAAAATTTACACTTTTTTGAAGTTGATTTATTATGATACAAATCTTCCATATTGTATTTAATGTTTTGTGATATGTTTGACAGTGGATGAGTTATTTTTATTCCATTCATGGTTTATAGTTAAAGTATTGATATTTCGTATGCTAGTTTTAATACGAATATTTATGTTATATTTCAACCTTTTCTTAAGATGAATGTATTGGAGTATTATGCTCTAGGTTGGGGACCAATAAAAGTAAGCCCTCTAGGTTGGGATCCAGTTACAGCAGACCCTCCGGGTTGGAGTCCAGTTACAAAGGCTCTCTGTGTTGGATTCCAGTTACAGAGTCTCTCCGGGTTGGAGTCCGTTTACAGAGGCTCTCCGGGTTGGGATCCGGTTATAGTTAGCCCCTAGGTCCTGCCACAAGTCCTTGAAACATAAATTAATGTAAAGTATTATGGATTCCCTCATTATGAAATTAGTTATTAAATGTTATTATTTGACTAGTATAATATCCATGTGATTGATAATATGGTAATGTTTAATTTTTTTTTTTCATATTATGTTCAATTTTATGTTTAAAAGGCTGTTGTTTTTGTTACACATCTTGCCTTAAAAGTTTATAGCTTCTGCTAAATTATTTACCCTTACTAAGCATCTGAGATCACCCCTTTATTATTTTTTATTTTCCTAGGATCCCAAGAAGTGTTTTATGATTGAGATGAAAGGTTAAGATAAGGGAACAATGGTATTCTAAAATTATTATTTATATTGTGTTGTATGTTAGAAACTATAATGTAACATTCATGTATGTAATCTATTTTCCATGAAGGCTAAACTGATCAGTCCTTTGAGACTTGATTCCATGTAATGTTGAAAATGTATTAAAATAATGCACTGAATCTAGGTAACTGGGGTTTGGGTGTTATAGTTGGTATCAGATGTAGTTTAGTATAATCATTGGAAACTAGATTTAGATAAACTCTGATTAGATCACATTACCATATGATAGAATTTTAGGATTAATATAGAATAACTTTCTAGAATTTTGGTAATGTAGAGATTTTGTGAGTTTTCCAAGAAATACATCCCTGTCTGGATATGAGAAAGTTGAGGTCGATCTGGCACAGATGTACCTAGGGGTAAAACCAGAAAAAACTGCTTTGATCTAGACTCTAATGGGAACTGGGGCACAACAATAGGCCTTGATTCACTCTTGGTTACAAAGCTCCTTGGGGATATGCTTAGGGTAATTCTAATTTTCTTTTCAAATCATTATAAAAGATTTATGAGTATATACTTCCTCAAAGAAGACGTTTTTACGATTATGGATTATATCCATAAACTGTTTAATTTACGTTAGGTATTTTAAAATTTTGGAATTATTAATTGTGATTCATAAACCGACCTTGTGTAGGTGATTTTTTAGAAATGGCGCCCATTAAAAGGAATGAGAACTCCAGCAATACGTATGATCCAAAGAGTAAGAAGGATCATTTCTTTCATGGTATTAAGCCAACATTTAGAAGGGAAATAATATCCCATGTATTCTCAACATATGAATAAATAGTATCATGTGTTAATAAGATAAGTATAGAATTATCTGAGTCCTATGGATCTGAAAGGATGCAAGAAATGAAAAGGATGGTAGAGATAAAGATGGATAAATGGAAGAGGGGAAAGTAGGATTTTCCCATATGTGATAACTGTGGAAATAATCACCTTGGGAAGTGATTGAAGGTAATGGGAGTTTTATTTAAGTGTGGAGAAAAAGAAACCATGTAAATGATTTCAAGGGTAAGAAAAAGGTTTCAAATGTACAATGCTTCATCTACAAGGAGTTGGGACACTACGCGAATCAATGTCCAAATCATCAGATTATACCCCAAATGTTACTATTGGATAATAATCAAGTTATGATACTACCAAAGATGAAGAGGAATGATTAGATTTATTTTGTTGTTATTAAAGTATTGTGTCATTTGATTATTGTATTAATGATGTACATGTTATGAGAATTATAGAGTATATAAGGATTTTACTTTAGTACTATTTCATTAAGGACTTGAGATTGTGTGGAACCATGAAAACTGACTTAAAGTAGGTTAATTTTTTTGGAAAATATATGGTTGTGAGAAAGATATACCATAATATTGTTATGATACTGAGGTAGTGATTTTAGAATAATATATGATTGATTTGGATAAATTATAATGGATATTTTTGACTACCTTGAAACTGATTAATGATTTGATTATTCCATCATTGTTGGAGTTTACAACATTTTTGGATAGATGGAGTATATCCAGTATTATATAATGAATAAGGGAGCATGAATGTAATCAATAAGGTTTTATAGTAAAAATAGGGTGTTACCGTGTTTTAAAATAATACATGATGAAGGTGTTCACATGTTATTACATGGAAAAAATAATCTTCCTTGTGTTTACCTTCCTTATAAATTTTGGACTGTGAGTTTGCAGAGAAGTATTTTGGATAAGCCTAAAGGCTGGAATCGATTATGTTTTACATTGGATACTATTGTTAAGGTAAAATCATTTCTTGAGATTAATTTTGGATTGTCATAAAATGGAAAACCCAGAGGTCAGGCGACAACCCGTCGCGTCAGGCAAAGTCGCGAGACTTGAACCTACAACCAAAGGGCGATAAGGGTGCATCTCCTACAACTGGCCTACCTGATGTCCGAGTTTGTGTAATGTAGTTTTTTAAATAGTATGAAAAATGAATTATAAATTCATTATTTTTGGAACCCTATAAGATTATTATAAATAGAATATTTTTTATTTTTATTATCTTTTGGGGTGAAATATGAGTTTGTGGTAGGAATTAGTTGAAGGATGATACTCTACTTGTCAAGTATATTTTTTTCCTCTTATTCTATGAATAAATTAATTCTTAAACATTAGGGAAGGGATCATAAAACCAAAAATGTGTTATCATAATACCTTATGTTTAACCGATGATATTATAAATCATCATAGATTCATGGCTTTGAGGCACTCAATTTTACACTTGTTTGTGATTGATGGCCTCAGTCACTCCCTATAAATATTTACATTTTACCTCTAATTATGTGTTTATAATTTCAACCAATGTTCTCCTGATTGAGATCATAATTTTTTGGTGACCTTTTCATTTCCCTTTCCCTCTTATTAATACTAAATTTTATTAACTCAATTTCTGATGTGGGTTTTCCAACAAAGATATTTTTCTATATTTAACCTTTTATTTTTGAATAAAAATTCCAAATTATGAGGAAAAAATTTATTAAAGGAGCATAGAATGTAACACCCCAAGATTTTATAGCATGTTATTTCTTAAAAGTAATTCAATAACTTGTGTTACACAAAACACTGAGTGCGAGCTCCCCACAACTTACCAAACTAGCCGTTCAAAAAGTAGTTATGAACAGTGTTAATAGTATTTTGAATTTTAGATACACCATATAATTTTAACATCAATATCATGTTTTTTTAGACATAATATAAGATCACATACAATTTTTCAGATAAAAGAAGTAATTTTCAAAAAATGCAATTATATCGCCTTTTAATGGCGAACCCTTTTCAAATCCAATATTTGAAACTTTTTTAAATTCAATATCATTAAATTAAATTATTCTTTATAAGGGGGACATAAAAATTTAGTTTTGATAATTTTTTTGTTTTTCTGATAACTTTCATATTTTTTTGAATAGTGAAAAATACTAAATTTTAACTGAAAACAACTTTTTTAATCAAAATAATTTATAGTGTTCAATTATACATTATAATTTTTTGTAAGTATAATTAGATTATATTTTTATAATTTAATACAATTTAGGTTATTATATGTAATTTCACATTTAAATTTTACATAAACACATATCAATCTTTTGATAATTTTTATATTCTCAAAAACCCGCTTTTTGGTTTTAACAACGAGAATTAATTTTAAATTAATTAATATAAATTATATGTTTTGAATTTGGTAAAATAGAATTCATTTTTTAATTTTTAATGTCAAAATTATCTTAGGGTGAATTTTTGGTATTTTTCTGAATACTTTCAATTTTTTAATGAATAGTGAAAACACCGCATTATTGTTTAAAACCCACTTTTTATTAAAGTAATTATTTATTTTATTTAAATTTATTTTATGTCAAATTGATACATAATACCAATATTAGTTCAATTTAATTCATTGAATTCATTTTTATGATAAAATTGGATGTATAAAATTTTATTGAACTTTTTACCGTCTTTTACCCACATACTAGGAGCATTTGCAAAATTGCATAAAACATAATTTTACCGCTTCTGTGATTTGAATTTCAAAAATACGAGGGACATTGTTGATATCAGTATGTAAAATGTGGTTCAAAAAGATGAAAATAATTTTTGGTGAATAATAACTTTTGACTTTTATTTACCACAGTTGAAAGTAAATATGGCAATTAAGTGTAAAAATGATATTATAATTACCCTAACACATGTCATAATTCTATTGGATAAGTTTAATTTGAACAAAAAAAACCTTAGAAATAAAATATTATCCTTTAGGTCCACTTGGATTTGATTTGGTCATTTATTATTATTTAATTTAAAGAAGAGTTAAAAGTGTAAAATTCAAGTTTTCATAACTAAAACATTTTTAATATAGGGTTATACATAAGATAAATTCGACTATAAATATTAATTAGAAAGATAAAAATATTTCCTACATAATGGTTTTTATTTATATATTTTAGACATTAAATAATTAAACTGATTTATGACACAATGTTGATGTCGTAATTACCTTCTTAATGAAATATTAAAATAATTGATATTTTAAATATTAAAATAAATAAAATATTAAAGTTTTGATGCCATCCACAAATTTTCTAGGTGAATATAAAATTTTAGGGTTCATTAAATTTATTTGTTTCGAAGTAATCAAGTTTTTATGAATTTTACAAAAACCAAATACTAAATAGTGTCAAAATTGAAATAAATTAGTTTTTTAAAAGAAATATTATATTATTAAATTATATAATAATGCTAAAATTCTTAGGTTCGTCAAAAGGGATTAAGTAATATTATATATGTCATTAATTAACCACTTTAGGTTCTCTTAAAAGATTAAATTATGTCTTAACCATATAGTGAAAGAATACAAGAACACACGGTAAAAGTTAAACTATTTAACTAAGAGTTAAATCTAAAAGATAAGGTTAAAAATGTAACCTGAACTTGTCTAAAACCTATTGGATGAGAGGATTTAGACCCATCCCCACCTTATATTTGAAATAAATCAATCTGTATCCATTATAACCCGAAAATTATTTTATTATAAAATAATATTTCAATCTTTTCCTAAAGAGCCCCTCCTCTCCCTTATAAAAGGACACCACTTCTAACTCATTACTCACACCTCTCAAGCCACATGGCTCAACCAAAATCTGATTAAATAAGCTTTAAAGATACCTCCCTCCCACCTAAATTCCTTACCTTAGGCATAAGGTACTTCAAGAAATCATTTTAGTTCAAACCAAAGGGAGTTACACAATTTTAAGGTAAGGTCTTCCCTAAAGTTGTCTTCTTTTATTTTATTTATCCAACCCCATAAACTCTTTCAATACCTTATTTTATAACAACACCAGTATCATCAATATACTAGGTTTTTGTTATGAGATGGATTCCAGCTACACTTACACACACCTCTATCTAATGGGAAAATAACATATTGTTTCTCTGGACAGCGAACTACTGCCTCACAAAATTATGATTGTTCAATTATCTCCTACCACCTCTTATAGTGGACATTATGATGGTACTGTGTTTATATATGATATATATTATGTACATTTTTTCTCTATACTTATGTAATGTTCATTTAAAAACACACCTTTATGCTTTCCATTATGTGTGAACATGACAATTTCATTTGAGGTAGTGCGGACTACCGCCCCCTCAAGGTGATATGATTCGTTCATGACATACATGAAACCTATAAAAGATGGAGTTAATTAAATTATGTAACAAATATATCATATAATATTATAATTTAATTATAATATACCTATGTATCATTAATTTTTCATTTCATTAAATATGAAATAGAAATGAAAGTAGTGTTCATGCGTACGCACGGCTTACCGTCTCCATGAACGGTGTATTTGATTTCTTATATCCAAATATCATGAACTAATTATAAATAAATAAATATATATACTGGATATATATGATTTATATGATATTTAAATCATGATCTAAATGATACGATCAAGAACAACAAGTTAAAAGACGTACGATAAAGAAATCGACTATTACCTGAAATGTTAATTTAACATGGAAATCATTATTAAATGGGTAGTATAAAGTCATAAATGGATCTTTTATGATATAATAAATATGAATATGGTTCTGTTATAATTTAATAACATACTATGGTGGTTATATAGGAGGTTAAATGTAGCCTCGACCAAAGGAAAGATCCAGGTATGGGTTAATTTCACAATCTCATTATTATCCGAGGTTATTTTTAGGTAAGTATCTATTGGGACCTCTTTATCATCCACATCCATGTTTCATAAAAATGTAATTCAAAACATTTTTACTATTTTATAAACTATGTTTTAATGTAATTTATACCCTTTTTTGACTTTTTATAAGTTGTTTATAAAGAAATCTTTCCATAGTTTTCCAAACAATGTACTTTATGACCTTTTAGAAAATATTAAGGTAAGAATGTTTTTTTAACTTATACGGCGGGTGAAGCTATTTTTTTCCGTTATAACATCTTCAATGTTTCCCTTACAATATTATAAGAATATTTAAAAATAAATTTTTTCTTTATAATTATGTGACACTTAAATTATTTCAAAATAGAAATAGATATTTTCTCTCAAATAATTTTGATTTCATCTATGTCAACATACTTTGATAAAATTTACACTTTTTTGAAGTCTATTTATTATGATACAAATCATACATATTGTATTTAAGGTTTTGTGATATGTTTGACTGTGGATGAGTTATTTTTATGCCACTCATGGTTTATGGTTAAAATATTTACATTTCGTATGCTAGTTTTAATATGAATGTTTATGTTATATTTGAACCTTTTCTTAAGATGAATGTATTAGAATAGTATGTTCCGTGTTGGGGAACAGTAAAAGTAAGCCCTCCAGGTGGGGGTCTGGTTACAGCAGACCCTCCGGGTTGGAGTCTGGTTACATTGAATCTTTGGGTTGGAGTCCGGTTTCAGAGGCTCTATGGGTTGGAGTCCAGTTATAGAGGCTCTCCGGGTTGGGATCCAGTTATAGTTAGCCCCTAGGTCTTGGCACGAGGCCTTGACAAAGAAATTAAAGTCCGATATTATGAATTCCCCCATTATGAAATTAGTTATTACATGGGATTATTCAACTAGTAGAATATCCATGTTCATGTTAATATGGAAATGTTTAATTTATTTTTTCATATTATGTTCAAGTTTATGTTTAAAAGGATATTGTTTTTATTACACATCATTCCATAATAGTTTATAACTTCTGCTAAATTATGTACCCTTACGGAGCATATGAGCTCACCCCTTTCTTATGTTTTATTTTCCAGGGATCCCAAGAAGTGTTTTATGATTTAGATGAACGATTATGCTAAGAGAACAATGTAGTTCTCAAAGTATTATTTACGTTGTGTTTTATGTTAGAAGTGTAATGTAACGTTCATGTATGTAATATATTTTCCAAGATTGATAAACTTATTGGTTCGTTAAGGATTGATTCCTTGTAATCATGCAAATTTATTAAAATAATTCACCAACTCTAGGTAACTAGGGACGGGGTGTTACATCACTTTTCAAAAAAAATGTTGATTCCAAAAATTTATCATTCTAATGTTTCCAGATCTAAATATATTTGGAATCCCAAATTTTAAATGTTTTTGTTTCATGGAAAAAACAAGAATCAATGACAATACATGGTACATGGATAGTGGATGTTCCAGCCACATGACAGGATACAAAACCTTGTTCGAAAAATTTTCCAAGATGAAAGGATGGAAAGTTACCTTAAGAGTTAATGAACAAGGAATGATTTTTGGTATAGGTAATATCATTTTACATGGAAAAAATTTGATTTCAAATGTTTTTTTTATCGTATTATGAATAACCTCATTAGTATAAGTCAATTTGGCGATAAAGGTTACCTTGTGAATTTTATGAATGATAAATGTATAGTTCACAATTCCAAGGATGAATTCATTATCTCTTCCTAAGGGCATGGAAATGTTTACACCTTGAGCTTATAAGACCTTAAGAGCCAAGACTTACCTTATCTAAGTACAATGGAAGACCAATATTGGTCATGCCATTGAATACTAGGACATTTTAATTTTATAAATTTATATAAACTCTTGAAGAAAGGACTTATTAAAAATCTACCTCAACATAGGTTTGATTATTCTAAAGTTTTTGACCCTTATCAATATAGAAAACAACATAAGTCAAGCTTTAAATCAATTAGTGTAGTCACAACTACCGATGCATTACAGTTAGTGCACATGGATATTTTTGGTCCAACAAAAACAGGACGTATTGGAGGTAACTACTATATATTTTTATTAGATGTTGATTATACTATATTTACATGTGTATATTTTCTCCTAATTAAATCAGAATATTTTTTTATTTAATTTTTTTTATAAAGTTAAAAATGAAAAAAACCTACCATTAATAACTATTTGAAGTGATCATGGTAGAGAATTTGTAAATTCTTATTTTGAAACTTTTTTGTAGTAAAAAAGGTATTACCCACCATTTTTCTTCCCCAAGAACACCTCAGAAAAATGGTGTTATTAATTGACAAAATAGAATTCTTCAATAGATAAAAAGAACCATGTTATGTAAATACTCAATTTAAAATCATTTCTGGGAATAAGCTATTAGTACTGCTTGTTATAATATAAATCGAGTTTTAATTTTACGTTTTCTTAATAAAACTCCTTATGAGTTATGGATGGGCTGAAAACCAAAATATTCATACTTCAATATATTTGGTTGAAATGTATGTATTTTAAATAAAAAATATAACTTACATAAGTTTTCACGGAAATATGATTAAGGAATATTTTTTAGGTTATTCCGCCTCATCTAAAGATTATAGAGTTTTAAATAAAAAAACTTGTGTTGTTGAAGAAATAATACATTTTGTGTTTGAAGAAGTAGACCCTTTTGTTTTAAAAAATCCTCAAATTATTGATTCTGAAGGGTTTTCCAAAACTGATTATCATCCTATATAATATTCTTCAAACATTTTAAAAACTCATGATATTTTTTATGAGAAATTTACTCATGAAGACTTTCTTTCTTATGTTGATTAGATAGTTTTTCAAAATCTGAATAAGCTATTTATTAGGAATCATCCTTGTGATAACATCATTGGTGATGTAAATCAACTAGTAAGTACTATAAACTCCATAAGAAATGAAATAGAACATCTTGCCTTTATATCCCAATTTGAACCTAAAACTCCAAGTGAGGTATTAGGAGATGAGGATTGGAATAAGGAAATGAAAGATGAACTAAATGAATTCAAAAGGAATAAATTCTGGACCTTGGTTGAAAAACCTAAGGATACATCTGTTATTGGAGTAAAATGGGTTCTGAGAAAGAAATGTGATGAAAATGGTATCATTGTAATAAATAAATCTAGAAATGTTTCTATAGGATATAATCTATAATAAGGCATAGACTATGAAGAAACCTATTCTCTGGTAGCAAGACTTGAATCTATTAGAATTTCATTAGATATTATTGCATTCATTAATTTCAAACTCTTTCAAATGGATGTCAAGTTTGCTTTCCTTAATGGATATGTTCAGGAGGAAGTCTATGTAGACCAACCCCTAGGTTTTGAAGACACAAAACATCATGAATATGTTTATAAACATACCAACACCATTTATGGACTTATCTAAGAACCTAGAGCTTTGTATGATAGATTAATTGAATTTTTATTACAAAAAAATACATTAAAGGAATAGCTGATCCAACTATTTTTATAAAGAATGTAAAAAAAATCTTATGATTGTTCAAATTTATGTTGATGGCATCATTTATGGATCAACTCAAAAGTCTTTAGAAGATTCATTTGAGATTCTAATGAAGTATGAGTTTGAAAGCAGTATGATGGGTGAAATAAAATTATTTCTTGGTTTTCAAATTTCTCAAAAACCAGAAGGTAATTATATATTTCAACATATGTATATCAATGAATTACTAGAATAGTATGGGTATGATAATACTAAAAGTATTAATACCCACATTGGAACCTCAAACCCTCTTTATCTTGATGAATATGGGAAATCATTTGATCAAACAACTTTTAGAGGTATCATTGGAAGTCTAATATACTTAACAGCTAGTTGTCGAGACTTTTTTATGCTTATGTGATAGATATCATGAAAATCTAAAATAATCCCATTTAAAATATATTAAAATGATTTCCCAGTATCTAAAAGGAACTTTGGATTTAGTTCTTTTTTATTCTTCTGGATATGATTTTGAATTAAAATGTTTTTTGGATGCTGACTTTGGTGGTAGTAGAATGGATTGATAGAGTAATTATGGAACATTTCATTTTATAGGAGATTATTTAGTTTCTTAGTAATGTAAAAAACAACACTCAGTTGCACTCTCCATTACTGAAGCTGAATATGTAGTATCTGGATGTTGTTGCGCCCAAGTGTTGTGGATGCCACACACACTCACAGACTATGGTATGAGTTTTACTTAGACTCAAATATTGTGTGAAAAAAAGTTCCATTACTCTATGTAAAAACCCTAAACATCACTCCTGTGCGAAACACATAGATATTAGGCATCACTTTATTAGGGATCACACACAAAAAGGAGATATCATTTTTTAATTCATCGAAACGCTAAAAAATTGATGATATTTTTACAAAACCATTATCTTCCGATAGATTCAAATTTATTAAATAGAAGCTAGAAATGATTACACTAAAATAAGCATTAACATCTAATTTTGTTTTTACAAATATCCTTACATTAATACACTCCTTTTCTTGGGGGGGGGGAAACATTTGTCTTTTGTTTAATATTTTACCAATTTTTTTCCGTCTTGTTTAATTTATTTTTAATTTATTATATTTTATATATTACCTTAATTACTTAAGAATTATCTTTCTATTTGTCTTATTTGTCTCATTAGTTGTTTTATTTTTATTTTATGAAATTCATCCTCACCTTTTTTAGTTTTTAGTTTCTGCATATCGGCTTAAAACTCAGACTATCGGTTTGACAACCTATTATAATGAATTATTTATCCATTGGAATAACAACCTATGGTAATGAATTTGTTTTCCATCGGCTTGAAAACCTATGGTAATTACATTTTTCCATCAGCTTGACAACCTATGGTAATGATTTTTTCCATTAGCCAAAAAACCTATGGTAATGACATTATTTTCCATCAGCTTGACAACCTATTGGAATGAATGTCTTACATCGGTCTGATAACCGATCGTATTCACTTTCTTTTTCACCGGTTTCATGTTTTATTGTATTTTTTTTCATTTCAACTATTTATTTTCTATATTCTATAATATTTTTAGTTTTATAACATTATGAAACCAACAACTTGAAATATTTGATAGGTACATTCTCTTTTCTTTTTGTATTTATTTTATTTTATTTTATTGTTTCTCATTTTTTTAAATTATTTTTATATTTATATTTATTTTTTTATTATTATTTTCATTTAACTAAATTATATTTTATTCTTAACCACTGGATTCTTTATCTTCTCATCTCAACTGTAAAAAACCAATGGTCGTCCAAAATTCTTCTATAAATAGAGGAATCCCCTCCTCGAACCCACACTAGTTCTTCAGTTTTCATGGTGAAGCTCTGCCCTTTTTTTAAGACATGGAACAATAATTTCGTTTTCCAATCATCTTTATGTCTCAGTCTTATGCCTAGACTCCTGCCAATATGTCTTCAGAGAATTTCTCAGAAATAGATTCCATTAGAGAAAGGCTAGTATCTCTAGATTTTGTTGATTGTTATAACTCAATAATCAAAAGGATTATATTATTTCAAGGATGGGAACATCTTTTGGTCGAGAAAACTATATCTCATGTTCCATTTCTTTTTGAAGAGGTTAGATAATTCTAAAACACCATGTCTTTTGATATGTATATGATGGATAACTTTGTTGTGTATGATAGAATGTTTGCAATGTCTGTAAAAAAAGGGGCACATTTTCTCAATGTCCCTACTGAAGGTGACTCCTTTTGTCCCTCTCATAATCTACCTGAGGAAATTTGAACATTTAATAAGGAAAGAGATGAAAATTCATTATTTCATATAAATTAGGATAAAATAAAAGTATCCCATATCTCTACAGAAAACCGGTTTGTTTTCCTTTGGATGCAAGGGTTACTAATTCAAAGGAAAGGGGATAGAGAAACTATTAAGGTTTAAGACATCTTAATGCTAGAATATATTGTAAACATGATACAAATAAATCTCATGGGTTACATTTTTAACACAACCAAGAATGTGATGTCTGGAGCAATAAAGTCCCATATTGTTTTGTATCTATATATTCTCACAAATACCATTCTTGAAATATTGAAGTTTTTTTAACATTATAGTCCAAGGAAATTTGAAAGAGTTGAAGGCGTCTTGTATAACTAGGAATACGATAAATAAATTAAATTTTTATTTTAGATAAATTTCAAAACTCTTCATCGAGGATGTGGAAGAATCGAAATCAAATCAATTTGCACCACTTCTATTAGAATCAACTCCAAATTTTGTAACTGCTCAAAATTTAGATCCTCAAATTCGTTCAAAGACTAAAAAGGAATTAAAATATAGTATGGATGTTGTATCCACATGGATAAAGTATAAAGAACAATGAAAAAAGGTGATCCTAAATTTTTGCATGATCCAGCTGAAGCTCTTACTAAGAAGATAATAATAGAAGATACTCTACCAGCTAAGAAGAAGAAGAAGAATATTTTGAAAAGAAAATATCAATATTTTGATGTTTCCAAAAATCTAAAAAGTGTTGAGTTAGAAACTGCTCAACTGAAAAAAGGATTTCAACAAGAACCAATCGTACTTTCTTTTTCATAGAAAGAAAAATAAAACAAATAATACACGAAGTTATTCAATCGGCTACACAACAGGAAGGTGAAGAAGTGGAAAATGACTTTATTTTGGAGCATCATCAGAGTTCTAAGAATATTAGAGAATATTTTTCTCTTAAAAAAAGTGAGGGAATTCAAAAAAATAATACTCATGCCTATCAAACACCAGTTCAATCCTTAGAAACTCAATCAGGGAGAATTTCCACTCCAGTCAAGCATGGGGCTCAATATTCTCATGAAGAGAAAGTAATTATCATCAGTGAAAAAGTTGAAGAAGAAAGAGATGAAAAAAAGAAGAATGTGTTACAAAGGAAAAGGATAAAGGAAATGGAAAATAGGTTGTCGATGACTCGATCCGGTCCAACAAACTTGAATCGTACGATGATGATACCGTTTCAGAACACAAAATTTCTCTCATGAAAAGAGAATACATTGTACATGTTTTAAGAATAATTATAAAGACTATTACCTACTTTCCCAGAATATAAGTATGGATTAACTTCATTACATAGAATCAACGGAAGAAATTTGGTTTAGTAAGAGAGCTCAGAAATAGAGTAATGAAAATAGAGGCAGATTCGAATGGTTTGAGTGATTGTTATATTTCTCATAAGAAGGATTGAAAAAAAATGACCAAATGGTCATACAAACCTTAAATATTAGTGAATGAGCATGAATTATCAATTGAATACTTAAGGAGGTATTAAAATGATCTTTAAATTACTTTTAATAAGCTAAAAATATAAACTATTGACATGTTGAATTATATTTCGAAAACCCATGGTGTTGATACTCCTTCAGTGAAACAGTTGAAAGAAAGGATGAATTCTTTCCAGTAATTTTTTTGAAGGTTTCATAATTCAAATATGAAATATTTTCTTTAAAGAAGTAAATATTGTGTTGAATCAAGAGAATAAGAATATTCAAGACAGAATTGATACTCTTGAATAGGTGATCAGAGTTCAAGAAGAGACTATCAAAAACTATGATCAAATTTTTGCAGACCAACAAGACCTTCTAAAAACGTAGGGTGTTTCTATCTCATAAGACAAGAAAAACATAAAGAATATGAAGGATGTTCTTCATGAGCTGTTTATGAAAAAGAAATAAAGAGAAAACAAATGAATGTTTGTGGTATTTTTCTTTCTTGTCTTTTTAAAAGCATTGATATTTTAAAATTAAATGAACTGTATGTTTGAATTCCAATTGTTTTTGCATTCTATTTCTCTCTAACCATTTCATGAAACCCAATATTACCTCATTCTTTTTGTAAATCACCAAGGAGTTGAATGTTTTATAAAATTGGAGAAAGTTTCACAAAGGGGTAGAATTGAAAATGTTTTACTCAAATGTAATACATCCAAATCAAGGAAAATCTATGAATACAATCCTTAGTAAAGTCTATACCTAAGGGGGAGTTATTTGTATTCATTTATTCATTCAGAAGAGTTTTCATGACTCAGGGAGAGAAAATTATTTATTTCTAGTGTTACTTTGTCTTTTGTTCTTTCCAAAAAGGGGGATATTATTATGTAAACAGTTCTCTTTTAACTTTAATGACTTTTGTTTTGGAAATCACAAATCTCTTTATAATAATTTATCAAATAAATGACATAATTTGAATATGTTTTTTCTATCCATCGTTCTAACTCTATCTATTGTACAGACTATGTCCATCATACTAACTCTACATATCGTACTGACTTTGTCTAGTCATACTGACTATGTTCATCGTACTGACATTGTGCATCGTACTCACTTTTAATCTTATAAATACATTTCAGTAATTAAAATTAATCGTAATCATGTTATCATTTTCAAATACCTATTGTTTTAACCAAAATGATGTCATGGAGTTAGTATTAAACTAATCCAAATGATGTCATGTTTTCTATTTCAATATGACCATTATAATGCCAGGTGTCCATGTCTATCTGAGTTTTCTAGAGAAATATGACTGTTGGAGAAAATATGGTTGTTGGAACCTAAGGACTAAAAATAGGAGTTCATTCGAAGCATAGAAAGGATATTTTTATCAACTTCAAATTCTTTCAAGTTCTAGAGAGAGATTGTGTGACTTCTCTCGTTTTTATGTGAAAGTCTTGAAATTACAAAACGTGAAAGGATCATTCTTAGTTTTTTTTTATATCATTTTGTGCTTCTTTTTCTTTGTGAGTCCAATCAGGTGATTATGATCAAAGGATGTCGGGGATATGTAGATGGTACAACTGATCATCATATCGAGGGATTTCAATAGTTTTAATGACATAGGTACTAATTACCAGTAAAATCATGGTCTTGTGGGGATATCCAGAAAGATGTTCCAATCATTGTATTGAGGGCATATCAGTGTTGGTGAGACAAACCTATTATCCTAGGTGAAAGGATACACTGCTCTTATGAATATAGAAATTGTAATACCTTTTACTTTTCAATTTTTTATTTTAATTGAAAGATAATACTTTTATTTATTCTTTCCATATGAATTCTTTTGTAATTGTTTTATTTACAGCCTACACTTTTAGTGTTGATTCGATACACTATATGGTAGAATAATTTACAAATTTTATTAATTTGATATTCATATTCAATCTAAAAACAATTGTCTCATAACCCGTGGTATCATATTACGTCATTAGACTAATAGTCAGTCATATATTTTTTTCCTTTTATAAGAGGCATTGTGCATTGTTTTAGTCATAGTAAACTAAGAACCTTCTTTAAATATTTTAATAGAATTTTTTTAGTATACAATTCACCCCCCTCTTGTATTTGTGCCATATAATATACATTTAGATCCAAAAATAGCTGTTATTTTAGGCAAACCCCACCAGTGGTAGGTTGTCCTCCCAACTGCGACCAAAATCAAGAATGCGAGCATGAATCATGTCCTCCATAGTTTGTATGGTCCGCTCTGTCTGACCATCCATCTGTGGGTCATAGGATGTGTTCAAGCACAACTGAGTTCCAAACTCCTCATGTAATCCCTTCCCCAACCAGGATGTAAAGTGTGTATCACGATCTAAGACTATCATAGATAGGACTCCATGGAGTCAAACTATCTATAACACATAGATCTGTCCTAAGCTATCTACTGAACCCTTATCTCGATTGGGTAGGAAGTGAACCGACATGGTGAGTATGTCAATGATCACCTATATAGTACCATGTCCCCTGGATATGTGAGGTAATCCCGTCATTGAGTCCCTTGAGATACCATCCCACTTCCACTTCGGTACCTCAAGAGGCTGGGCCAAGCCTGCTGGAACCTGATGCTAAGTGTTCACTTGCTGACAAATGAGGCACCATGAAGTTAACTCTGCCACCAGTTTCTTCATCCTTGGCCACTAGTACTGACATCAGATATCCTAGAACATCTTTTCTACTCCAGGATGTACTTATAATGGGTATGTATGAAACTCCGTCAAAAACTCCTCTATCAACACCATTAAAACTATTGTGCATACCTTGAAAAATATGACATGCTCCCCATCTATCGAGAAGCCATTAGGATATTCTCCTATGGGAAACTGAGCACGTTGGGACTCACATTGGACAACTCCGAGCAAGGCCTCCCTAACTCACTGTAATAGTGGGGTAGTGACAACCATCGACTGAAGGTAGGATGTTCCATCATCATCAACGACAGATGTCCGCATAACGAACAACTGCTCGGATGCCTCACTAAGCAACATAAACCTGTATCTTTTGGTGATTGTGTCTTCCTCCACGTTCCCCTTCCCATAAGTATAAAAAAACTTGAGCTCAGAGTCCTAGATGAACCCTAGAAACCACAGCTACCTCAAGTTCATGACCTTATGAGAGATGATATACCTGAGACTTTTGTGATCAGAGTAGAAGATGAATTGTTCTCCCATAAGGTAGTCTCATCACATCTTTAGTGTAAAGACTACCACTTCCAACTCTAGGTCAGGAGTCACGTTGTTCTATTCATGCAGTCTCAATTTTTGTGATCCATAAGCAATTACTACTTTCCCCTACATTAGGACACAACCATTCCCAGTTCCTGTTGTGTTATAGTACACCACATAGGTGGTTCCCTCCTCTAGAAACCTTCAGATAGGAGTACTCATCATGATTTTCCTCATCTGCTGAAATCTCTACTAGAATCTTTCTTTCCATGCGAAGGGGTCTCCCTTCTTCGTCAAAACCATCATGGGTGATTCCACTCTAGAGAAGTAGGGTACAATACTATGATAGTACCCAAACAACCCAAGGAATATCTACACCTAGATAATTCTCTTAGGTGTCTCAGAAGTAAGCACCACCTTGATCTTCGCTGGATCCACCACATATTTATCCTATGAGATGACATGTACTAGTAATTGGAACATTTTTATCCATAACTCACATATCAAGATATTTCCATAAATCCGGTTCTCTCGAAGTGTGTCCAGAACCATCCTCAAGTGTATCGCATTCTCATCCTCATAAGATAAATACATCATGATATCATCAATTAAGTCCACTACAAACCAATCTAAGTATGGCTGGGAGATATGGTTCATGAGTCCCATGAATACTGCTGGGGAGTTCCTCATTCCAAACAGCATCACTAAGTACTCATAGTGGCCATAGTGACATCTAAAATCTGTCTTTGAGATGTCCTCATCTCGTACTTAAAGCTGGTGATAGCCTGATCTAAGATCTATCTTTGATAACCATCTAGCTACCTTCAGCTGATCGAAGGGGTTATCAATCCTTGGAAGAGGATAATTGTTCTTGACGATCACCTTTTTTAGGCACCATAAGTCCACACATAGCCTCAAGATTCCATTTTAATTCTTGGTGAACAACAATGGGGATGCCCATGGTGAAATGATGGGCCTCACGAACCCATAAATCAACAAATCCTCCAACTGTACCCTCAACTATTGAAGCTCTGTGGGATCCTTTTTATATGTAGGTGTAGATATCAGTGTCATCTTGGGTTATAGATCAATTTTGTAGTATACCTCTCAATGAAGAGGTAGTCCTAGAATATCCTCTTGAAATACATCCTCATACTCTTCCACCACAGTATGGAACTGAAAACTCAAAACATATACTACTATGCATGTACGGATGGCCACATGAAACTACCCAATTCCCCTTTCCCCCAGATCCATGATCCTATTGTAGACCATATTGGGGTGGTGGTTGTAACAGATCGAAATTTATACCACCTATTACTACTCTCCAAGCTCCTATGCCACATCCGCCGCTCTGCATATAGATCACAGCTAGAACTGTCATCTAGTAAAGTGGAATCCTCACCAAGAGGAAGACTCATGTCACCACCTCCATCCAATCCCCAATGACCTATGGATTTGTCTTTCCCCTGAACATGGGAGGTCTCTGTCTATGCAACACATGTACGCCACCGAGCCAATGTGCATCCTCTACTGATAGAGTTGGTAGTATCTACTGGCTGATAGGCAGTGGTGTCACTGGGACATCTTCCAAAGGTACGATATAGGGAAATGGTCCATGCATCATAGCATTTTGCTTTAAAGATCATCCTCAAGGTCACAAACTAGAATCTTGGCTGGCTATATACATGTAGGCTTCTTGAAAGAGATCAAGATGAATCACGATTAATAGATTATACCTAGTGAGCTGACATTGACTTAGAAAGATCATTAGAAAAACTTTAAATATGCATGTAACTAGTGTTTTTATGTACCGGGTTAGAAAGCAGAATTCAGGGTCCTGGTGCATTGATATGTTGACCACCGCACCCACCCTAAACTCCCTGGCCTGAAATCTAAACTAGAAACACTTAACACCATTTCCCAATCAAATTTTACAGACTTTTAGTTCTTTTGGTATAACCGAACACCCTCTGATACCACTTTTTCACAACCCATCCCCTAGGGACCATGTCGTGACTAACCAACACTCTCTTTCCATAGACCATGGGTTGGCGACTTGCACTGAGTAGGCATATCCCAAAAGGGAAGACATATGCCTTTAAACCTGTACACACTCACAAATATCAAACTACAGAATGTAAACACAAAGTAAACCACAAATTTCACTGAGACAATTACTGAGTGTATAGTACATCTAAAAGTACAAAGGGGCTAAAATACAAGCCCAATACCATAATGGAAAATACCACTACAACGGTCCATCTTCTTGAGACCTCGCCTGAAGGGAAGGTGGAGGGTAGCTGCATGTAGCCATATAAGTAATCTCATATGTCCCCTCTCACTGAGCTCCACCTGGCCCTGAACCACCGAGGTCTCCGTCTAATGGTCGATCACCTGAACAGGATAAGACACGTGATGGAAAAGCTCATGCAGGGGTGAGTAACACAACAATCAGTAGGGACCCCAAACCACAAAATAAATATCACCAATGAAGGTATGAACAAGGTAATGTTATCTCATGCAGGTATAATCTAAAGTATATAAAGCAAACCTATCAGTAATAACACTGAACAACTTGGACTATTGAGGTACTCATCTCTGATTAGTACCGTGGGTCTACTAGGTCACATAGAGCCACTCCCCACCATGGGTATACCAGGTCACACATATCCTCTCCCCACATAGGCCATCATCACTGGTTTACATAGCGCCTCTTATAGCTGGTCCGCATAGGGACACATATAGTTGGTCCACACATGGGTGCTTATAACAGGTTCACATAGAGATGCTTGTAGTTGGTGCACACAGAGCCACTTGTAGCTGGTCCACATATAGGCTGCTTGTCATCTAGCCCTACATGGTCACTTAGACCCACTCATCAGCAGTCTTCAGGTCTCTTCCAGTTGTAGGATTTCCACATGTATTGTGCTTGATTCCAAGAGAATCTCATCCTCAAGAAAACGTTCACATCTCAAATGAAATGAAATCTCACATAGATTATTCCCAAAGGATTGACCCGTCGCAAGGGTCCCAACACCATGTAAGGCATGTCAATCGGATGCCCGGTCTGAAAGATTCTGGCGGTTTAGTAAATAGGGGTCGGTTGTGCCTGGGCTCGTTCTGACCCGGTCGGACAGACCAGACCTACTCGGCCTGGGGGTCCCGCCTGAACCAACCTACTTTGACCAACACAACTTGGCCCGATGGGGACTGAATCAGCCCGGGTTTCTCCGTTTTCCTGAACCGCATTGGCGGATTGCCTCTTCTCCACCTCAGGCTGCCCAATGGCCCAGTTTGTGCCACCGGCCCAGCCTGCATGGGGGTCGGTTTCCCCCATACTCGGACGCCTGTGGGTCATCCAGTTCACACCGTACATGCCTATTTTAGGACGACTTCATCCTCTTCACACGATCTAGGACCGCGGGACAGCTCCTACCGTGGTCCGCCAGCATGGGCTGCTCCTCCAATGTGGTGCCCGAGCGGTTCCCCCTTCTATGCAGGACCGCTCACACCATCCGGTTTCCCCACGTGGCATGTAGGTTTGTCGCAAGTCTAACTCTCCATTGCATCATGCAGACCGTGGCTCTACACCGTGGATCTACACCGCGTGCACCTCCAACGTGACAAGGTGGCGACGTCTGCCTACTACAAGCTCCAAGCCATTATACTATTGGCTTTTATCACCCCAGTGGTGCGCTACCGGCATGCTGCCTCCAGACTCCCACTGCGACCAAGGTTCCACATCCTGGTGCCACCGCCTCATCCTTGTGTCTTGGTCTCTTACCTATTCCATCGTCCATTACAACACAAAGAACAAGGAGATAGTGATGGAGGGGATCATAAAGGACACCCATATGAACAAACATCCTTTGTTCGTGTTGGTCTCGAATTGGTCTTGTTAGTGGGATCATGATTTATAAATTATAAATCACTATGATTTAATCTAGATATCAACCAGCAATTATATTTCCAAACCCGACAAGGAAAATATATCCATGGATAAACTTGTTATAGATATTATGTGCATTCTTTTTTCGAGGGGGAGAACTAGGAAACCAATTCACTATGAATTTAAACCCCTACTTGGGAAAGGAGATTGCTCGAGGATGATCATTCGCCATCATCTGTCTATATCTGATCTTGAATCTTCTCCCCAAGGGTGTCATCTTCATCATATGATTTGCAAGAATTTTTCATTGTAGAGGTTTTCTTTCATCATTTGTCATCACAAACCACCAAAGCCTCAGATCAATTTCGGGATTCTGCCAATAATCCTGCATGTCTTGTTAGGCTATTAATTGATGAAACCCGAATCAAGGTTTCTGTATGCTGGGTTTCATCATAATTACATTGAATCATTAATGAGGTTCATTAATGTTATATATTGTCCCCTAATCGCTTCACCATAGTTATGATGTTCCACTGCTCTACGATGAAGAAAAAAAATAAAATAACTTTTTATGTTAATTTATTTTTCTTTCAAAAAGACTGAAAATTAACTTTATCCCTCGACCTGCACTGGTCGAGATTAAGTCCTACTTAAAGAGAACATCTAATTACTAACTCAATAGTGGTCTCAGATTTTTAATCAGATTTACTATTTTTGAGTTATGAGGATTTTGAAATAAAATAAATTTTATTTAAATTATTTTATTTATGGTTACGTCCCCAAAACCAACATTCTCATCCATCCTATGACGACCAATGTTAGGCTCTGCCTAAGGGAATCATACCATCCCTAACTCAATGGTACTCTTGGATTTCAAATCCGAGTAACCGTTTATAAGTTATAAGGATGAGAAAATAAAATAAAATTATTCAATTATTTTATTTACATCAAAAAACTACTTTCCACTATTGACCCACGCCGCCCAATGTTAGGCTCTACCTAATGAAATCATACCCTCACAAGCTCAAAAGTGGTCTCTTATTTTCAATCTGTGTAACCGCTCGTGAGTTATAAGGTTTCGAAAAATAAAATAATTTTATTTAACAATTTTATTTATTGTTATTCCATTTTCATGTTTTCTCACTAGAGCCCTATGCCGACAAAACATAAGTCACAACTAGGATAAACCTACCATCCCGAATGTAACGGTGCCCTCATATTTCTTATTTAAGAACCCATATATGATTTATTCAACATTTTTAGGAAAACTTCTCACACACACTTTTTAAAATAGAATTTTTTTTGACAGATCATTCCAGGCACTCTGGGCCATGGAATCACACGCTGACTTAGTGCCTGGTCTCAAAATAATACCATTTAATTTAAAAAAATGGCATGGAAATACAAGTTATTAATGTATTGAGCCTATTCCTGGAAGTGGCTAACCCATGTATGGGGGGAAACCCAAATTTCATAGGATGGGATTCAATTTTCTTATTATTCCTGGTATGTTTTCAAGGATTTCACCATTGGGTGACACATAAGGATAATGGATTTCTTTATCATTGTGGAATCTATTTATTCCCTTGGATAGGTTTGAAGAAAATGTAGTGTATTATGAAATATTTTAGGAACACGAGGATTTATATATAATAAATTATTCCATTCCATGTTTACTTACTGTGTGAATTATTTTTTCTTATTCCATATGCCTTGATATTTATAAAAGATATTATGCAAACATTTATTATGGGGATAAATATTTTGAATTATTGATGTGTTTTCATCAACCTATATAGGTTTTAACATATAGAGTGATGATGGAAAATTAAGTATCAAAATTTATTGAGTTTTATATGTGGTCTATTGGTTACAGAAGATAAAAAGTTAGTTGGTTTTAATTATAAGTATCAAAATTTCAATTTTAAGAGTATGTGTGTCTCTATTAATTAGGAATGGAAAACCATAGAATTGTAGAATCATAAAATACTATTCTTAGTTACATGTAGTACAATTTAAAATTTATAAAGTGTGGAACACTATAAAATTGGAATTATAGATGCGTTTAACTAGTCATTTATATATATATATAGATATACATAAAGACATATTGAGAATTATTGAGTTCTAAATGTAAATTGAAAAGGTTTCCATTAAATAGTTATGCCAATTAAAATTTAAAGGATGTTTCCCCATATAAAAATAAATTGACACACAGTTTAGAAAAACCATGATATAAAATAGGGAACATGACCAAGACCCAACACTAGTATGGGTTAGTATGTCTATATTTTATCATTATCCTATACAATTCAAAAAACCAAACTTTATGACTAGTCATTAGGGGTTTGGATCCTATATAGTAAGGTTTGTACCAATCCTCTTCTAGTATCTATGATGTTATCTTATCAAATAATATCTTAGGAATCAGTTGAGAGTTTTTAGATATATCCCACCATGAAGTCCTCAAGTTTGGTGCTTTGAAGGTGGAGATGACTATGTTCCTTTCATGGTAAGACCATACCCCCAGTAGTGAAAAATACGGATCCTCATGTTATACCTAACATAGAAACTGAAACCCAGTTTCAAGAGGGTTTCTTATAGTGTATGGAAAGTGTTCAGGGATCTTCGAGACGTACAACTACTATTATAGAGTTAACATGAGAGTTTCAAAAGCATCATCCACCCATTTTTTTGGGAATGGTGGTCCACAGGCTATTAAGACATTAATATAGGTCATGTTACATATCTTTTATTACCATGAGGTTCCTCTAGAGGGATGTTTCAAGATCTCCACATATATGATTCATGGTTCTTCCAATAATTTCTTGGAAATTATTACTAAATAAAACCATCATCAGGATATGATCTGGAGGATTTTTTAATATAAATTATATGACTACTTATTTCAGTAGATGAAGAGTGATGATAGAGATAAGGAGTTGCAGTATATAAGATAAATTATCCCTTTTAGTTATGGACTAATAAACAATTTTATTAATATTAATGTTTCTCCAAATTCCTTCACTACTGATGATATTTCTAGAGGGTTAATTTTTTTTGGATGGTCTGAGGAATTCCATATGATATCAGGTAAATGTTTTCTGTTTGACTAATATCATGGAAATTATTAACCAAGCACTTATTAGATATTGTAATTTGATGGAATCTAAAAGTATCAGGTATTTTAGTTAATTGTCCAGAGAGGGTAGTAGTTTATCCAATGTAAAGAATTATCATCTGCAAGGTTCATTATAATGTAGTGGTATCCATATTATCCACACTGTTATTTAAATTATATTATAGTAGTGAAGGACATATGGTCCAGTAATACCTCAATGTGAAAAAGACCCAGTTTAGTGTCAATAATATAGTAGAATGATGAATATTCCTATTTTGTTTCCATAACATTCCATATCTTAAAATTAGAATAGGTTCCTCCCCATCGACTTTTTTTGGATCCAGATAAGTAGCTTCGCATAAGGCTATAATCTTGACTACCACTATTCATAGAGGCTGAGGATTTGGAGGTGGTCTTGGAGGATAGACACATGATATGCAGCGCTAACTGATTGGACCCACTTTGAGTAGTTATAATGTATCTATGGGTTATGTATCACACTTGATGTGTAGAGAAAAACCTAAACATAAGGATTATAGTTTCATGATTTCTATAGTCGGAGGCACTATTCTAGTAGCCTCTCCTTTAGTATGTGATGTTTTTAATATAGGTTCTTCACATTCCCCTATCTCTATGACTACTATAGAATGCATCGGGATTTATTTTCAGAACATATGTTCTTTAATGAATCCTATTACCACATTTTTAATTTGATCGAAAAGTGTATGTCAGATTAATAAATACCCCCTTTAGGTGTTATCACATCTTATGGTACCTCTTCATCCTTGGATTGTGGGATTCAATATTATTCTCATGGTGGATTGGTTGGTCCCTTGTCATGCTTTTCTGTACTAATATTGCTGAAGGGTGACATTTACATAACCATACAGAGATAGGAATCTACAAATTAGTGAATAAGATTTCCAGGAAAGTGGAGATGGAGTAAAGAATTGTGGTCTATATGGAGTGACATCCTAGATTTCTAGCCTTTATATACATGATCATATATTGAATCATGATTATTTCCCTATTTTAATAGATCATTTCAAGGATGTCTTACCTGAAGAATTTTTTGTACTACCTATTGAGAGAGAGGTATATTTTATAATTGATCTTGTTCTAGAAGCATCACTGATATCCATTCCTCCTAATTAGATGTCTAATAATTATTTTTAGTATACCAAGAGGTAGTTCGATGATTTGGATGTTTATTCTTTCATACAACCTAGTGCATCACCTTGGGGTTCACTTGTCCATATCTCCAAAACAAAAGTTGGTACCATAAGTGTTTGTGTGGATTAACATCAGTATAACTAGTATACAATTAATAATATATATCTATTACCTTCTTTAGATGTCCAATTTGACCAACTCTGAGGATAGATAGTTTTCTCATAAATTAAATTGATGTCAGGATATCATCGGGTAAATGTTGGAACATCATAAATTCCTCTTGAAATGTTTCATATTAGGATTGGTATTTATGATTATCTCATTATGTTGTTTGAACTTACAAACATACTAGGTATTTTCATGTATTTGATGAATCGGGTTTTCCATCCATAACTCGAACCATTTATAGCACTATTTTTGGATGATATACTACACTATTATCATACTCAATATATCCATGTCAATCATCATGAGATGATTCTGAATCCATTCTGTGAGAACCAGCTATATGGTAAGCTCAGGAAATTCAATGTTTGGGTTGAAAAAGTCTATTTATTAGGTCACATTATCTCAGAGGTGGGATTTTCTATTGACCTAGAGAAGGTGAGTGTTGTTGGTTCCCTATGATAATTCTATGAAAATTTTTCACCTATGGAATTTCTTGGAGAAATATATTTATTATGGATACATTATTAATGAATTTTCATGCCCAATAAAACCTCTTACTAGCTTGAATAAGAAAGGGGTGAAATATATAAGGGTCTGAAGCATCTAATAACGCTATTTAAAATATTAAATGGAGATTAAATTCTACACTAATATTGATTCTAATGTATCCGGGATGAATCTATATAGTTTATCGTGTTTCTTTAGGAATCAAGATATGAATAGTTCTGATGAAGGAAGACCAATTCATTTTATATAGTTCACATCAGTTTAGGCCACATGGTATGAATTACCTGATGCATGATATCGAGTTGGTAGCAGTAGTCCGTAACTTATGTTTATAAAGGAATTATTTTCATTAAGAGATGATTTTGGATTTTATGGACCACATAATCCTCAAGAATATAATTTTTCATCATGAAATAAATATCAGATAGTAAAGATGTGTGGAACAGATATAGTTTTTTAAATTGATATTTCCTATACATATGGGAATGGAAATTCTATAGTGGATTCCTTCTGACAACATAGACACATTATGAAGGAGTATAGTAATTGGTGGAGTCTTATGGATAAGTTCATTGAGATTCATTTAGAGATATTGTACTATCATAGTAACCCTAACAATATATATTTATTAGATACCTCCTTACATCATGATATAGTTAAGATGTGATAGTTATCATATTTGGAGAGCCTAGTTGTAAGGGAGAGTATTTCTGGTGACATCCCACATCCTTGTTATAATTTTTATGAGGAGGAGGTATTATGGATCTACTGATTCTTATAGGTCCCTACAGAGATCTGGTAGGAATTGATGTGAGATAATCATGATTCTAATGGGTTGATACACCCTATGATTCTATAGATGTATCGTTATTGGAATCTCCATTACAGGTTGAAGAGTATGAAAAGGAAGATATATGCATTTTGTATATTGTTTTCCATATAAAACGGGGTGAAGGATGAAATATTGTTACCATTAGGGATTTTACATCCATTTCCCATTCTTGAGTTGAAATGGGATGATTTTACCATGTAATTTGTGACTATCACACCAAGATCCCTTGGAGAAAATATTGTAGTGTTAGTGATCATTGATAGGCTCACAAAGGTATCTCACTTATAACCTATTAAATAGAACATTTCAATGGATGACATTAGCAGGATTTATTTTTCAAAAATTATCGGACTTCATTGAGTCCCAAAGAATATAGTATTAAATTTTTATTCTCATTTTACTTCTCAGTTCTGGAAGGGGTTATAGAAGGTGTTAGGTACATAGGTAATTTTGAGTACGACATACCACCCTCAGATTGTAAGGTACCCTGGGTGGATTATATTTGGGATAACGGATATTCATAGAGCATGTTTCCATGATTTCAAATGTTATTGGGAGACACACATACCCCTAGTCAAATTCTCTTATAATAACAACTTTCAAGAGAAGATTCATATGGATCCTTATGAGGCCTTACATGGTATTGAATTTCAATCACCTTTATTCTTGTTAGAGGAAGGAAAAGCCATGTTACATGGACCATATCTCATATAGGAGTCTTTAGAGAAATTTTATCAAATCATGAAGTGAATGAATATGGACCAATCTATGCAGAATTTATATGCTGACCAATTTTTATGCACTCCAGAGGTCAAGGCTGGGGATCATGTATTGATACATGTTGTCACTATACTGGTGAATCTATACTATAGGGGGTTTGGTAAGATATTTCCTTCTTTTGTTATAAAATTTACAATCTTTGAGACGTTTAGATCGGTGCCATATTTTATAGAACTCTTCAAGAGATATGGGTATTTGGATGATGTGTTTTAGGTTTCACATTTACATCATTTTGACTCATATTCATATCACATATTTTATCATGATGAGGTTGAGTTATATGTAGATGCATCCTTAGAGGAGAATTCTATACACATTGTTAACTGGTTCATAAAGGCTATAAAAGTAAAAATAGTTCCTTTATTATGGGTTCTATTGAAACATGATCTTATAAAGGATATGAAATGGGAGAAATAGTCTAACATATGAGATTAGTGTCTGGATTTTTTCTCATACAGACTTTAGTACCATCATAAGGGAAACATGAGGTTGTGTTTCATTAAGGGAGAAGACTGTAAAAACCAATATTCTTCATATGAGGTGTATATCTATAATGTTTTTGTAAAAACATATTTATATATGTATTTTTGGATTATACCTATAAACTACTGAAATAGGATGGATGATCTATTTTTAGGATGAGTATAGTAAAGTTTTGGATAATGGATGTAAAAACAATTCATGGTGTGAAATAAATTCATGATGTGAATTCAATTCAAAATGGGAATTGTTCAATATAAAACTATAAAATGGTATTAATTTATTTTTCATGGGTGGGGGACACATTATTTTAATGACATGAAATATATTTACATTATGAACATGCCAAAGAATTTTTTAACAAATGTTGAAGAACCCCTAAATTTTTACAGAACCCTCATTTCCTACCCTGAGAAGTAATATTCCCATTCAATTGAAGATCCTACCACAAAAAATCTAGTATTTGATATTTCATCTTCATTTGGTGTCTATTTTTCTTACTTTTCACTATGTTTCATCCATATTTGTAAGAGATTCGATTCAATTTCCTCATTTATTGGTTTATATCTCTGTATTTAGCAATTTTTTAGTGCAAGGTAATGTACCCTATTTTCAATCTATTTTTCTATTCTACAATTTTTTTCAATTAAGAAAAGTCCAAGGGAAGATAATAGATGAGTTTTCCTCTAACTTTTTATGGTGGGTTGTTAAAGAATGTTTCCTTATCTCTCATCATTTTATTATTTTCATCATTTTGATGTCTGCCTGTTTCACCCACACCTTGAACATAAAATCATTTTTTTTAAAATTAGTAGGTTAATTAGGAATATAAATACCCTATCACATCCTATTATAATAGTTTGATGCAAAGAAACTTATCTTCAGCAACCCCTTTGGTGTGTCATATTTTTTCTAATATCTCTCTTTACATTTTAATAGATGAAACACACTTTTGTGTGTTTGGATTGGACTTTTTTGGCAATTTGATTAATTAAAGTGGATTAAATGTCACATATAAATTAGAATTTTTTTTTCATGGATCATAATAAATTTGAATTAAATGAATAGTTAAAAGAAACATTAAATAGTCGTTGACATTGTTTAATTAACAGGTATGTACCTGAATTATATATATAGCGACTGAATTGGAATGATCATCACATGTAATTGATTATAAATATTAACTTAGGGTTATTATTCCCATTATGGTAATTTTTATCGTTATATAAGTGGCCTAAATTTAGACAATCCCGGATATCCAAGGGAATTCCTTGAGCACTCGGAGGATTCCAACCCGATTCATTGGGCTGGTTTCAAAGGGATATGTCCACTTTAGAACATTCCCATTATCTAACATCTTTGTGAATACCTCATCATAGTATAATTATTCACTTGACACATCATCCATATACTTGAATGTCTTGAATTCACTACTTGTATTTTTTTTATGTCATAGGACCCAATAAATTTCAATTCATCCCTTAGGCCCCATTCATTATTATCCCAAGATTTAATATGGACGTTTTCTATAGACTCTATTAGATATTATTCAATTTTACTACCATGGGAGTACCCTTGGATTACACAATGTCCCTTATATCTAGTATACATTATTTATGTTCCCTGAAATGGATCAGGTATGTGATTTTAATGATTCCTGGTTTCATATTTGATCCAACATTACTATCACTTAGACATGGATGCCTTGGTTACACCATAGATCCCTTATTATTGAAATTTATTCAAGGAAATACTGATTACACAATGGTTAACTCATTTTAAAAATGGATTAAAACAAGATATCCTAGTAAAATATGCTATAAGGTGACTATTTATAAGTCACCAATTATAAAATATTGAGATTAGGATGAATCCAGTATGGTCGGTCGATCATCCCATGAGTAGTATGACCCCAAAATTATTATTTTTTCAAGCATGTTATTCCACATCATATCTTATATATTCACCCTATAACTTTTATATTCATGAATATTATTTTCATATATTTTTTTAGTGGTTTCCAACTGATAATATCTCACACCATGTTCAGGACAGTATTTGGTACCCATAAAGGTATTATGGATGATGTTAGGGATAAGGGAAAGTAGTTGGTCCTAGATTCTTGATTAATTAGAAAATGGGATCTAGGGAGCATGGGACCAACCATCATATCATGATGCTATTGTATATCCTTTTTTATTCTTTTCATATTACTCTATGTACGTATTCATGATTTTTTTATAGCTTTAGAATATACTCATTATTTTGAATACGATGTAACATCAATATGTTTAATAATGCTATATGGATGATATACATCAACCATTATGTCTGTCATTATTATGAATCCTCTAGTTATTAATTTATGATAGTGATATGTTACTCTAATTATGATGGTACAATCTCCCAATTATAGTAACATGGACTGTTAATGCTAGTCGACAGCCTCTGACATACAAGGATGTTCTCTTGAGGCTATGTGCCTGACTAGGTTTAGTTATATATTAGTGAACTGGGTTTGGGACATTTCAATAACCTTCATGGTTATATATAGAACTACCTTCATGTTTATAATTATAATACCCATTATTGTGTATTCCAATAATCTATAAGGAGATACCTAATTGTTTAACCTCATCCCATATTTAGAATAACCATCATATTATATTTAATTAATATATTATGAGAAACATAATGGGTTATCTCAATCCCTTTACCCAATTCATTATAAATATATAAGGGGATCACCCATTATCAATTTTAAATAAACCACTTACCTTAAAATTTAATTTCTATGATCTATTTCATGTGTAAATTACATAGGGATTTCATTTCATTATAAAACTAAAAAAACATCCATTTTTTCTTTCATAACATGATTAACCAGTAGAAAAAAACGAGTTCCATGAAAATATCATTGAAAGACTCATAATCCGTACAGATAATGAGTAATTATAGTGTTATTAAAACTTATCCCCATTCTAATGTATGTAAAATTGTGGTTTATGACATTGATAAATAGAAATAACATTTGAAAATCCTTAAAATTATTAAGGAAAATAAACATTTCACATTGAAAATCACTTTTAAAAAAATTCACAAAACATTATGGAAATCCATTTTTTATAAAATAAATGTTTCTGACACTTTCACCGGGGGCGCATATCCGTCTGTTGGAGGACATGCAACTGTTTCCCCACATTCCTGCTTTCCAATGGTGGGTGGCATCCATCACTTA
This sequence comes from Viscum album, assembly GCA_963277665.1. NCBI lineage: Eukaryota > Viridiplantae > Streptophyta > Magnoliopsida > Santalales > Viscaceae > Viscum > Viscum album. The sequence continues at coordinate 1,836,052,749 of OY728151.1, forward strand.
TGGTGAAACGTTTTCTCCTTGATCAAAATAGGATGATGGATGTCGATTCCTCCTTAAGTGGATTCCTCATTAGAAATAGTTACCTAGTCTAGGTATTCCTCATATATTTTAGTCATGGTTTGTGAATCTCATTCTCAGTGCCATATTTTTGTGTACGTTGGTAAAATATGATATTTCTGTTAAAAAATTCCAAGGGTCTTGACATGGTAGCAACCGTCAGTTTGAGTAGATGATAAAAACAGGCATGTTAGGGCATCTATGGATCTATGGAAATTGGGGAACCTATATTCTTCCTCATAAGAGTTCATCTCAATGGCGCATAACTGAAGGTGTACCACATCAGTTGTGGGGTATCTTATGCCAGAGGCATGTCTCTATGGTTTTCTTTAGCTACCCATTTTTAAAGCGGGGTATTCCACGACTCTAACATCTTGTGGAGATAGTTACACCAAAGGTGCATCTTATGAGGTTTTCCGTAGGAATATCATGTTTAACACAAGGTGGGTCATGAGTTTAAGGTCCTGTGGAGATAGGATGAGAGTGATCAGAACATCCCATAAAGACGGATCAGATTGGTACATCCCTAGGAAGGAACACCAAGAAGTTTTACCATATGGATGGATTAGAACACCCAATGAGGGAATATTCAAGGTGGTGTGACCCATATAGGTAAGATATAATACAGTGAAGGATGATATGGACACCACTGAGGGAGGATCAGAAAGATTCCACCCCAAAATGGGGAGCACCATATGGATATGTTAGAATGACTAATGAGAGAAGACCCACTATGATGTGTTCCATAAAGAGGAACATGTCACACCATGAAGGCTGATATAGACACCACTGAGGGTGGATTAGATAGAGTGCACCCCATAACGGGGGACACCAAAATTTACCATTTCCTGGGATTGAACCTGATGGAAGTTTCCTATGTACCCTGTGTATATGGAAGGGATCAAAGAACATGTAGTTTTAAGGGGTGATGAATTAGGGTGTACAAAAAGGAAAACAACCCAAGTATAGTCTATGGATTATGCATGGATAGTTTCCCATCACACGAGGGATGCTCTTGGGTGGATAATTATTGATTGTGTGGGGATTATGCATGGTTAGCTTCCCAATTGCTTCTAGGGTTAGTGAGGAAGTGGGTGACATGATCTCACTGGGATGTGATGGTCCGGGTAATAATCAAGATGGATATGGATGGTTGAGTGGATTTAGAAAGAGATGAAACCGACATGAGGATGAATATGATGTTGGGATTGAGCCTCAAAATGACTTCCTATGTGTCCTTATGCTATGGAATCAAAGTATTCTTAGTTCTATGGGTGGATGGGGGCACCTAAGGAGGTGACCCATGAGGACAAACGCATGGATGGGATCCTGAGAAAGTATAACCTCTAGGTTGGAGAATGACCTTCATAAAACACATAGGATCAAGGGAGAGAGGATAGGATGAGACATGGGTGATGGTATTGAACCTCCAGGAGGCTTTCTACGTATCCCCGTGGTAGGGAATCAAATTCCACATTGATTAGAGTGGAACATGGAATCGGGGTGTACGCATAAGAAAATGACCCACTGATATACTAGGTCTTATGTGTGGTTAGAAAAATATGTTGGTCTGAATACATGGAGTATTACAAGAGATATGGGTCTCCAGAAAGGGGACTACAATGGATTATGATGATTTTGGACTACAACAGATTACCACTGGTTGAGGATCCAATGACTTATCGCTGGTTGGGGTTCCAACATCAAACTGCTGGTTGGGGATGAAAACGACATACTGTTGATTAGGGAATACAATGGCTTACCATCAATTAGGGAACACAATGGATTGTCGTCGATTGGGGAATACAACAGCTTACCTATAGATGGGGATCACAATGGATTACCGCTATATGGGGATCGCAATGGCTTAGCGCTGGATGGGGATAACAATGTATTAACATTGGATAGGGTAGAACCTCATGGTGGATTCCTATGAACCCTTTCTAGGAGACAGGAATCAAATCTCACATAGTTCGAATGGGTATAGTTTAACATCATGTGGGATGAAAAGGGCATAAAGTTTAATGTTATGCAGGACAAGGGTGGAACGACGCAGAGTAGTCAGGACTAATGGGTGTTGGGATTGAACCTTAGGGAGGTTTCCAACATACCTTTCATAGGATACAAGGATAAAATTCCACATAGTTATGGAGGATTGAATGCAGTTTAACCTCATGCGACATGAAAGTAAATAGAAGTGATGGGGTTGGGACAAGTATGTGTTCGGCTTAAACCTTAGGAGGATTCCTACGTACCATGAATTGGCAAGGATCAAGGTCCACGTAGTTCAAGATGGGGGATACAGTTTAATTTCATGCATGATGAAGGTGAACCATCGTGAAGGGGCGTTGGGTTAAGTAGGTGTTGGGCTTGAACCTCAGGGAGTCTTCCTACGTACAATGCCTTGGCAAGGATCAATGTCTATGTAGTTCGGGATGGTGCTTGGGGATTAAACACTAAGGTGGACCATAGATGAGTTCATGGTCGATGTTTACTCTATGATCACATGAGTTATGCTCGGTGTGAGAAGCAAGATGAAACAACAGACCTGATGATCGTGGTGCAAAGGTGCGGCCATAAAGTATAGTGGATGGGGCTTGCACATGGAAGCTGACTGGGTACCGCTAAGGAGAGGCAAAGATGGATGGGGATTACACATGGAGTCATCCCAGGTGATTCTAAGGAGTGGAAACAATGGATGGGGATTACAGATGGAGGCTAAACAAGTTCTGCTATGGAGCAGTGATAGTGGGTGGGGCTTACACATGGAAGCTTCCCAGGCGCCTCTAAAGAGCGGCAATGGTGGATGGGGCTTATGCATGGATGTTTCCCAAGTGTTGCTAATGAGAGGAAATGGATGATGGTGCTTATACATGGAAGTTTCCCATGTTACACTAAGGAGCATCAATGGTGGATGGGGATTACACATGGAGGCTACCCAGGTTCCACTATGGAGTGGCAATAGTGGATGGAGCATACGCATGGAAACATCCCAGGTGATGCTAAGGAGTGACAATGGTGGATGGGGCTTACGCATGGAAGATGACCAGGTGGTGCTATGGAGTGGTAAGGGTGGATGGGGCTTACGCATAGAAGCTGACCAGGTGCCGCTAAGGAGTGGAAATGGTGGATGGGGCTTATTCTTGAGAGATGACCATGTGCCACTATGGAGTGGCAACGGTGGATGGGGCGTACACATGGAAGTTTCCCAGGTGTCGCTATGGAGAAAAAATGGTGGATGGGCATATGCATGGAAGCTTCCTAGGCATCACTAATGAGTGAAAATGGTGTATGGGGATTACACATAGAAGATTCCCAAGTGCTGCTAGGGAGCAGCAATGGTGGATGGGGCTTACGCATCAAAGCTACCTAGGTGCCGCTATAGAACAACAATGATGGATGGGGATTATGCATGGATGCTTCCCAAGTAACACTAAGGAGAGTAAATGGTGGATGGGGATTATGCCTGGAAGCTTCCCATGTGCCTCTATAGAGTGGAAACAATGAATGTGGATTACACATTAATGCTTTTCATGTGCCGCTATGGAGTGGCAATGGTGAATGGGGATTACACATTGAAGCTGCCCCGGTGCTGCTAAGGAGAGGCAATGGTTTATGGGAATTATTCATTGAAGCTTCCTGGGTGACACTAAGGAGTGAAAAATATTGAGGAGGCCTACAAATGGAAGCCTCCCATGATCCGCTTGGGAGCGGCAATGGTGGATGGGGCCTACGTGTGGAAGCTGCACACGTTCCACTAAGGAGAGAAAAGGGTGGATGGGGCTTAAGCATGGAAGCTACCCAGGTACTGCAAAGAAACAATAATGGTAGATGGGGATTATGCATTGAAGCTGCTCAGGTGCGGCTGTAGAGTGGAAACAATGAATGGGGATTATGCATTGAAGCTTCCCAGGCGCCGCTATGTAGCGGCAACAGTGGATGGGGCTTACACATGGAAGCTTCCCAAGTGCCTCTAAGTAGCGGCAATGGTGGATGGGTCTTACAGATGGAATCTTGCTAGGTGACTCTATGAGTGGAAATGGTGGATGGGTCTTACACAATGAAGCTACCTAGCTGCCGCTAAATAGAGGCAATGGTGGATGGGGCTTACGTTGTGAAGCTTCCCATAATTTCATCCTCATGTCTGGACATGAGGGCTTCCCAACTCACTGTTGGGTTGAGACATATAATGTAGAACTACACTTATGCGCAAGGGAACAAGTAGGATAACAACAAGGGCATTGGAATCAGTCCGAACAAAGGGAGATGAAAAGTGTGAATTACATGCCTGACATTCAGAATGTGGTGAGGGTGGCATGATGATGGAGGATAATAGTTGAAGGTGTTCAAAACACAACATCCATATCATGTTAGACTAAAATGAGGACAAACAAATGAGGTTCAACTGTTGACCATGTTCGAAACACATGGACTCACTCAAAGTTCCATCCAAAGTCTTCCGGGGCGTTGGCCTAGGACGGTAAGTGAACCCAGGTGGCATTGGACTAGGCCATTAAGGGGAACATTTAAACATGAAATATTATGAATATCCTCATGAATGTCATGAAAAGCATGATGTGGAGTGATGGAATGTTTTAATGGATTTCAATGCTGTTGAAATTATGCCTCTTTAATCATGACGTGAGGTATCTTATGATTGTGACATAAGCCATCTCTTATTTGGAGGAAGAGGCATCCTATTATTGAATGAGGCATCTCTTGTTTGGAGTAAGAGGCATCTTATATTTTTCTTATAGGGAAAACTACTGTTAATAGTCATGTAGAGAGGACTGTTGGAATCTTATTCATGGTGCATAAGGTATCTCTTTTTTAGAGTAAGAGGAGTCCTATATTTTTTATATAGGGTATACTACAGTTTGTAGTTGTGCAGATAAGCCTATTAGCATCTTATGAATGGTGAATAAGGCATCTATTGTTTGGAGAAAGATGCATCCTATATTTTTCATATAGGGTTTAATAGAGTTTAAAGTCATATAGATAGGACCATTAGGCATAAGGAACCTATCAATGGTAGGTGTTGAGGTTTACACAATAGCGTCCCTTTCTGGTTCATCCTTGTATAAAAGTCATGTGATAGGGTTTGGATGAGTTGTTGAGGAAGGGTTCGACTCAAAGTACTCCAGGAATCGATGATGAGAATCTCAACTCACGACATAGGAATCAAACCAAGAGGAATATGTAGACTCAAGGTGTTTCATGGTGTGTGGAGGAGTATCTCAAACCATGGTATTCTATAGGTGGAAGGTGGGTATGCAAAAGGGAACAATGTAAAATGCCAACATCCCGGCATGAAACATTAACGATGTGACTCTCCATTTTTCATGGGGGTTAGTGACAGACATGAAGGGACCGACTCGGAGGGCTGGGACTAGAGATCGATAGTGATCCTGGGTGGGGGTGTAACCCCTGTGGTATGGACTGGTGGGCATGAAGGAAGGAGCTTTGCAAAAAAAATGTGATCAAAGATCATGTGGTCTTTCCAAGCAGCCTCATGAAGGAAAGGTTCTCATAGAGGATGTCCTCATGGAGCAGAGGCTCTCGTGGAGGAAAAGAGATTCAAAGAGCTCAGGGTCTCGTGGAGTGAATGTCTTGGAAGTGCTTAGGGTATCACAAAGCTAAAGGGTCTTGTGGAGCCTCGAGCAACCCCAAATAGCAGCCTCCTTCGCAAAGGGATCCTCCCTTTGCGAAGGTCATGACTTCGCGGTGCTCGGGAGCACCGTGAAATGGGAGCTCAGCCACCAAAGGGGTGGTTTAACCATGATTATGAAGGGGGGGGGGTGAGACGACAATTTATAGTTGATAGAGGTCGTTGGAACATGCCGCAAAAACAATGCATGACATGAAGATAAAATCACGCCGCAAAAAAAATATCACTTCTCAACTGGAGAGAGTTCCCTCAAGTTTCTTGTAACTGTTGATTCGACCATCATCGGCCTTCATGGTGCTCGTGAAGGTTCTAGTCAATTTCCCTAAATTTTCTCGTAGTCATGGAGTCTACTGTCACGGCCTTCACATCACTCGCAAAGGCTCCAGTCAAATTCCCTTAGCTCCGCAATCACAAAGGAGGCTTCGTGAATTGGCTCCATGAAATAGTTTTCCATCCCAAATTCGAATGTCTATAACCCCTAATATGAAACTCCGTTTGGGATCTAAGACCAGTCCAATCGAAGCTAGAAAAATGGGATATGATCTTGGATCATGTATGGAAGCATTTTGAATATCTTGGGGAAACATTTTTTGGTACTAAAAAATTCCCCCATAAGAATGGGGTCCAATGAGGACGGGGAGGGTGAGGTAGACCATGTTATGAGGAAAAAACTAAGGAAAATTCCTACCATGGAATCCACTGTATCTCAATTGCATTGAAGAAATAGTCGGCTAAATCTCTATGCCCGCGTGATCCATTCTCAGGATGGGAAACAAAATCTAATAGAAGTCCATTCACCTATAAAAAAGTGATAAAAAAGGGAATATGTACTAGGATCGGAATGGGAAATTGATCTCCATTGGGAGTATCCTAAAAGAGAGAGGGGTCACAACTAGGGAAAATATCTCTCTGGATAGACGGCTAGCTTATCCCATTGTGCTCTAGTGCACGACTAGGGTAATGCTAGGGGTGTTGAAATGAATCCGAAGAGAGGGGAGTGGAAAGTGGGAATCATGATACCCAAAATTTAGAACACTGTAGGGATGATGTGATAATTAAGGATAACCATTAACAATTTTAGAAAAATGGTATCCTTATTATGTTATCTTGAAATGGGGATGACAAATGAGAGCTTACCGCTGACCATGTTTGAAACATGGGGCATGACTCGAAATGTCACCCATAATCATCTGTAATATTGGCCTAGGATAGTAGGCAAGCCATAGGCTGAGAATCCGTACTGTTAGGGGGATCCTTTAGATGTGATAGAGGATGAGGGTCTAGATAAAGGGAATGCAAAGTGTGTAGGGTGGAGTGATGGGTTGTTAGAATGGAGTCCAACACTCTTGAAATTTTGCCATTGTGAAGAAAACACATTACGCGGGTGCATTAGTATGATGAGGGATCATACATATTTCCAAATAGGAACTATCTAGTGAGGACCTAGAATGATTTTTAGTTTTACATCATATGGATGCAGACGATGAATGGAATAATTTAATGTCATATGACCAGGAAACTGCACATAGTTTTAAGGTCACACTTCTTGTACTGAGGCTAACATTTTAACGTCGTTTTGCATGGACTATAGGATATTAGTTTAATGTAATAGAGACTGAACCGTGACCAGGGTCGATGGGGTAGAAGGTTTAATGACCTTGGGGCTAGGACCAAGGCTAAATGCCTAGGAGTCGCTACATATATCATAAGGATGAGAATCAACCCAAACGTAGTTTTTGAACACAGCGTGGTTAGATACCAATGATGGTAGGGAGAATCCTCTTTGGCGAGGTAGCTGACGTATCCCATAATTAACATGGGGAATCCTAAACTTGTTCAGGGTAGAACTGTAGTTTAATGTCATGTGTTTAGGACATGTGGACTCATGTAGCTTAACGTCATGTAACAACCCGAGATTTTATAAGATACATTCCTTTTAATTTCATTCATATCTTCTATTGTACGACACACCAAGATTATCTTGCGCTATACGCAACACTGTATTAGCTTGCAGTATACGCAACACTTTTCTTGGCTCTTGTTACACACAATTTCAAGTTCGTTTGATAGAAGTTATTCTACGCAACATTAAGTGTATATATATATATTAAATGTATAAATAAAATATGGTTGGATTCGGTTATACGCAACAACAAAGGAGTTGTGCACTACACGCAACCCTGACTTGGCTTGCATTACATGCAATCACGGCCTTCCTCGATAGCGTGTGTTGTACGCAATACCGGGTTTTACTAAACAACGATATATTATTATAATATTGTTATGAACTAGCCGTTATGAATATTGTTAACTAAATTTTGAATTTTATAACATTATTATTCATCTTACACATTTCTAGAACATGGTACAAGAACAAAATAAATTTTCCGGGTAAAATAAGTATTTTTCAAAAAATGCAGTTTTGCCGCCTTTTGATGGCGCACCCACTTTAAATCTAGTTTTTGACATGTTTATAAGTTCAATTTGACAAAATAAAATTCTTCTTTTGAATCAAGATATAAAAATTTACATTAGATAAAGTTTTGATATTTTTCCGATAACTTTCATATTTTAATGAATAGTACAAACACGCTATATTTTAATTAAAAACAACTTTTTTCATCATAATATCTTATGTGGTTAAATTATAATATTTAATGGTTTTAAAGTATAAATAGAATATATTTTTACCATTTAATATAATTTATGTCATTAGCATTTATTTTACCTTTAATTCGTAGGTTAAATTAATTCAATCTTTTGCAATGTTTTAAAGAAAAACCCGATTTCTTTCGACAACGGGATTAATTTTAATTTAATTTCTGCATATTTTGTGTATTGAATTTGGAAAAATGGATTCCATATTTGTAATCATTTGGTCCAAATTATGTTAATAAGTTACTTTTTATTTTTGGGCATTGTGAATAGTAACTACGGTAAATTTTATTTACTATAGTTAAAGGTAAATCGGGTAATTAAGGGTAAATATAAGATTATAAAATTACCCTAACACTTGGAAAAATCTTATTGGATGGCTAAAAGTAGACCCATATAACCTAAGGGTCGGATTAGATTCATTTTATGGACTTTTTTCCATGAAAATAATTTAATTATTATTAAAACCAAAGAATGTGACAACATGTCACTTTCTTAAATCTTATAAGTATAATAGTTTTAATTTAGTGATAAACTTCATGAAACTTCGAACATGAATAGTATCCAGAAAGATAATACAATTATCTACATCATAGGAATTTATTTATAATTTTTAGGGATTAAATAATTATCATTTATTATGACACAAAGATGATGCAGTAATTGTCTTATTAATAAAATATTGACATAATTGATGTTATAAATGCCCAAATAAATGTAATTTGAGACTTTTTATGACTTACATTAATTTTATAGGTTAATATGACATTTTATTGTTGATATATGTTACTTGGTTCGAACTTATCATTCTGTTATGAATTTTATAAAAATCATGTACCAAATAGTGTCAAAATTGACATAAAATAGTTTTTAAAACAAATATTATATTATTAATTGTTATTTAATTCCTAAAAAGATAAGGTTCGGCAAAATGAATTAGATAAGGATAGATATATTAATAATAAACAACTTGGGATTCTTTTGGCTTGTTATGATATTTTTATTAACCATATAGTGTAAGAAAACAAAAAGACACGGTAAAAGTTAAATTATTTAACTTAGAGTTAAATCTAATTGATAAGGTTAAAATAATAACCTAAACTTGTCTAAATCCTATTGGATGAGAGAATTTAGACCCATCCCAACTTTATCTTAGAAATAAGACCCTTTGAAACCATTATAAACCGAATTTGACCTTAATATAAAATAATATTTTGAGATTTTCCTAAGGTACCCCTCTCCTCCCTTATAAAAGGGCACCTCCTCCCTCTCCTCCTCACACCAATTTTAGCCTTCAAGATCGGCCAACCCCTACCACAATCTCTTCTCCACTTCCCTAATATCATTCTAGAGGTCCTGGTATTCTTCAAAGACCATCCTTAGTTCTTTAAGTGGAGGTTAAGTGAAGGCGCGTCAAAAAGAGGTAATATCCTTTACCGATCTTTTTCAATTTCATTCTTCTTCAACTTCTTCATATTTAGTTGTTTCATGATAAAGTAATAACATCAGTATTTCTTATATACTGATATGTTATTATAAATATGAAACAACTCTAATTAACCTTCTATCCATCCTACGGAAAAAGGAAATCACCGCGCGTGTGTACGTACGGAATACCGTCTCCACACCGTGGTGTAATCTATTTTCCGCCACCACCTTAATTGGATGGGTATAATGGTGTAATGAGTAACTATATATGATTATTATAAAGTGATATTGATACTGAAATAGTATACATACACTTCAACACAATTCCACGACCATGGGAACGATATCATCGCTCGTGCGTACGTACGGACTACCATCTCCACGACGCGATGAGATTCATTATCCATGTTAACCATTCTAGAATGATTGTAAAGTATATATAATGAATAATAATGAAATATATGACATGGTAAATCTTCTGGATTTATTTATATATATATTTCATCTACTTACTTCCATTCAAGACAATAAGGAAAGGAAAACAGCGTTCATGCGTACCTACGGACTACCGTCTCCATGAACAGTGTGTTTCATTTCATTTATCAATCTATTATATATATATATATATACTGAATATATATGATATTTAAATCATATTTTATATTCTGGAAGTAAGTAAATCATGATATAAGTAATAATAATGTCAAGAACAACAAGTCCAAACACCTACGATAAATGAAACGATTTTACCCAAAACGCTTCTTTAACATGGAATTTACAAAAGAACGGCTAATATAAAGTCATAAGTGAACCATATATGATATCATAACAGTGAATATGAATCTTTAAAAAGTCAGTGACATTATTTAAATCATTATACAGGAGGTTTGGACACATACAAAGTATATCGGACCTAAGGTAAGGGATAATTTATCAATCTCATTTTTATCCGAGATTGTTTATTCGTAAGTATTTACTGGGGTTATCTTTATCATCCAAGACCATGTTTTCTAAGAATGTTTTCATGTATGTTTAAAGTCCTTTTTACCCATTTTCGACTTTTACGACATGGTATTTAAGGAATATTTTTTTTGTTTTCCATGCGAGGTACTTTTTGACTTTTCTGACAAAAGTACGAGAAGAATGTTATTTTTAACTTATACGGCGTGAACGGATTTTTACGGTTTCATAACGCCTCATTTTCATGAAGATTACTCTAAAATATTTAATGAATATTTTCAACAAAATACTTTTATTTTAAAAGTTCATGGCATTTTGTGAAAAGAAAATGATTTTTAAGAAGAAAGGATATTTTCCTCAAGAATTCATTTCAAATGTTTTATCAAAACCATTTTCCTTCTGAGATGACATTATTTCATATGTGTATATTTCATGTTTAATGTCTCTATTATTTACATGGTTTCAATTTTCTTATTATGAAATTATATCCATTTCTTTTATATGGATTATGTGATGATGGGATGATGTTTATGAAACCCATTTTATTTATTGGGTTATGTTTGTTTATTTTGTGGCACAAGTAAGAATGGTTTCATTATGAGATGGTGGGACCTATATCTCCCTCCAATGAATTGGGTAAAGATTTTATATCTCATGAGATAGACATGGCTGGAACGGTAGGTTATACTGGTTCAGTGAAATAGGACTGAAACGAGGAGTGAACTTGGTTCAGAAAGGGACTTTGTCCACTAAGATAGTCTTGTAAATGAGTCTTGACTAATAAGAAATGATTCTCTATGATTATGTGTGTATGCCACAAAGTTTCATGTTTTAAGTTATGATTATTGGGATTTCATTTCACTGCTCTGATTTATCCCATGTTAAGAAATTATGATCTCTTTTGCATGTTAATATTTCCAAAAGATATGTTCTTATGAATATGACGTGATTGATATTTCTTTTGTTTACCCTTAATGAGCATTTGATCTCACCCTTTTATGTTTTCTTTTCCCCAGGACATAAAGAAAGAATTTAGGTTTAAAAAAAAGAATATCTTTATGGGATATGTTGAAGATCTTTCACCATGATTAGAAGATTATATTCCGAGTTTCCAAAGACACTAAACTATTACGGTCCTTGTGTGTGTGTTTTTTTTATGTACTAAGTATTCTGAAAAAGTAATGTAATTTCCATATACGTTAGGCTTCGGGTCTCTACAGTTGGTATCAGAGGAAAGGTTTAGTCAACCTTTGGAAACTAGGATGCGAAAACATTAGTGAGATCCCAAGAGATATTTCTAAGGTATGTCTAGGGATGTCTCTTAGGTTAAGTATACATATAGGATATAGTCCTAGAATTGCGCTAAGGATCTTATAATTTAACCTAAGATGTTAGATATTGTGGGTACTCCACCTTTACTATGTTGTTTTCTCTAGCATGATTTTGCCTCTCACAGAATTCTTTTTGTGTTTTAGTTAATGGAGGGAACCAAAAGGAATTCGGTTAACATTGAATCCAATGGACAAATTGGTGACTATGAGCAAAAAAATTGTGTAATGCCTAGAGAGAAAGATATTTTGATTATGCCAAATCAGTCATCGCGATATATGATTAACAAGGTAAAATTTAGTTGTATGACTAATTCATCAAATAAGAGGAAGATAGACTATTATGCTTGTTCGCATGTTGAGGAGCATAAAGAAAGGAAGATTGACATTTCTAAAGAAGGGAAGAAGAACCTTGAGGAATACCTAAAATGGAGGGACCGATGTTATCTGTGTGGAGAAAAGGGTCATAGAGTGACAGACTGTTATGGAGTTCAATGTATTATTTGTGGAGAACATGGGCATTACCCAACTCAATGCCCTGACCTAAAAAGTTACTTCTAAATCAAGGAAGGAATTATTCCAGGACAATCATTGAAGAGGATGGATTGAAGTATTTATGTATTGGTATTCAAGAATAATGTTGTTGAGGTACTTTTATTGTGTATTGGAATATGTTTGTATTAGTCTATTGTGGTTTTCAATAATTTTAAGGTACCGGTAACCATGAAAAGTGATTCAAATATTTTGGAAAGCAGATGATATGCACATAATGAAGGGATAAGGAGAAAATGAAATGTTTGATAGTATTCATGATCTCATGATTGATATAAGGACTAAGTGATATCATGGTTTGAGTGTATAGAATTTTGAGGATTTTGGTATGTGGAAAGTGTTAACTTTTAACTACATTCATGTTTTCACTATGGTTCAATGGGTATTCATTTTTCAAGAGAATACATGATTAAGGTATTCACATGATTGGAATGTGACCAACAATATATATATATATATATGGGGGATAAATGATGGTATTCACATGCTTGGTTGATGACATTTCAAGTAATCGTTTTCTTTATACTATGAGCTTGGACCGAAGTATTTTAGATAAGCCTAAATATTGAAATGGATTATGTTGGACATATTCTAAGTATTGTTTAAGGATAGAACTTTTTTCGATATTACTGATGGAATTTTATACTAATGTAGTTTTAGAAAAAGGACAACTTGCAGGATGGGCGACATCCCATCGCGTCGGACAAGGCTGTGGGAATCGAACCCACAACCGAAGTGCGACTGGCCTTTTTCGCCTACCACTGGCCTACAGGAAGTCCCTATTTAGTAGAAACTAGTTTTATTATATTAAGCAGTATAAGTCCATTTTAGGAACTATATAAGATTAATCTCACTATAGATGGGCTTATGCATTTTTTTGATAACTTTTGTAACCTTTTGTTTGAGACAGATGGAATGACCCATCATTCTATCACATGATCTGCTAACACATCACGAATGACAAATTCAACTTCATTTCTTTAAGACATGAAGTGGAAATTGTCTAAAGAATGACAAACGGTGAGACTATACCAAAATCACGAAAGTATTTCTTCTAATTCCAATTTCATAAACTTTAGGGAAATGATCTTGAAAAACCAAAAATGTTGTCCTACTGGCCCTTATATCTGATGAATCAGATGGTACCTTAGATCACCACAAATCAATAGCTTTGTGATTTCTTGGCTTTTTCATAGCCATGTTCTCTACCACTCTCCATCAGAACATGACGGTTAGATTTCTCTTCCATGTCCATATTTTCTCCTATATGGAAACCCAGTGATGAGTTCATTTGGGTAATCGTTATATTTTATACTTTAGTTTTTAAAGTTTAGTTTTGTTATTTCTTTTTTATGATGTGGGTTTTTATGAATAGTAAATGATTTATAACCCTGAAAAATTTTGAGGGCGAAATTAATTTTAAGGGGGGTAGAATGTAACAACCTGAGATTTTATAAGATACATTATTTTTAATTTCATTCATATCTTCTATTGTATGACACACCAAGATTATCTTGCACTATACGCAACACTATATTAGCTTGCAGTATACGCAACACTTTTCTTGGCTCTTGTTACACACAATTTCAAGTTCGTTTGATAGAAGTTATTCTACACAACATTGAGTGTATATATATATATATATATATATATATATTCAATGTATAAATAAAATATGGTTGGATTCTGTTATATGCAACAACAAAGGATTTGTGCACTACACGCAACCCTGACTTGGCTTTCATTACACGCAATCGCGGCCTTCCTCGATAGCGTGTGTTGTACGCAATACCGAGTTTTACTAAACAACGATATATTATTATAATATTGTTATGAACTTTCCGTTATGAATATTGTTAACTAAATTTTGAATTTTATAACATTATTATTAATCTTACACATTTCTAGAACATGGTATAAGAACAAAAAAAATTTTCCGGGTAAAATAAGTATTTTTCAAAAAATGAAGTTTTGCCGCCTTTTGATGGCGCACCCACTTTAAATCTAGTTTTTTACATGTTTATAATTTCAATTTGACAAAATAAAATTATTATTTTGAATCAGGATATAAAAATTTACATTAGATAAAGTTTTGATATTTTTTCGATAACTTTCATATTTTAATGAATAGTAAAAACACGCTATATTTTAATTAAAAACAACTTTTTTCATCGTAATATCTTATGTGGTTAAATTATAATATTGAATGGTTTTAAAGTTAAATAGAATATATTTTTACCATTTAATATAATGTATGTCATTAGCATTGATTTTACCTTGAATTCATAGGTTAAATCAATTCAATCTTTTGCAATGTTTTAAAGAAAAACCCGTTTTCTTTCGACAAAGGGATTAATTTTAATTTAATTTATGCATGTTTTGTGTATTGAATTTGGAAAAATGGATTCCATATTTGGAATCAGTGGGTCCAAATTATGTTAATAAGCTACTTTTTATTTTTGGGCATTGTGAATAGTAACTACGGTAAATTTTATTTACTATAGTTAAAGGTAAATCGGGTAATTAAGGGTAAATATAAGATTATAAAATTACCCTAACACTTGGAAAAATCCTATTGGATGGCTAAAAGTAGACCCATATAACCTAAGGGTCGGATTAGATTCATTTTATGGACTATTGTCCATGAAAATAATTTAATTATTATTAAAACCAAAGAATGTGACACCATGTCACTTTCTTAAATCTTATAAGTATAATAATTTTACTTTAGTGATAAACTTCATGAAACTTCGAACATGAATAGTCTCCAGAAATCTATTACAATTATATACATCATAGGAATTTATTTATAATTTTTAGGTATTAAAGAATTATCATTTATTATGACACAAAGATGATGCAGTAATTGTCTTATTAATGAAATATTGACATAATTGATGTTATAAATGCCCAAATAAATGTAATTTGAGACTTTTTATGACTTACATTAATTTTCCAAGTTAATATTACATGTTATTGTTGATATAGGTTACTTGGTTCGAACTTATCATTCTGTTATTAATTTCATAAAAATCATGTACCAAATAGTGTCAAAATTGATATAAATTAGTTTTTAAAACAAATATTATATTATTAATTTTTATTTAATTCCTAAAAATCTACGGTTCGGACAAATGACTTATCTATGTATAGATATATTAATAATAAACAACTTGGGATTCTTTTGGCTTGTTATGGTAAGTTTATTAACAATATAGTGTAAGAAAACAAAAAGACACGGTAAAAGTTAAATTATTTAACTTAGAGTTAAATCTAAATGATAAGGTTAAAATACTAACCTAAACTTGTCTAAATCCTATTGTATGAGATTATTTAGACCCATACCCACTCTATCTTCAAAATAAGACCCTTTGGAACCATTATAAACCGAATTTGACCTTAATATAAAATAATATTTTGAGATTTTCCTAA
The DNA here is from genome assembly GCA_963277665.1 of Viscum album. Lineage (NCBI taxonomy): Eukaryota > Viridiplantae > Streptophyta > Magnoliopsida > Santalales > Viscaceae > Viscum > Viscum album. The sequence goes on from OY728151.1 coordinate 1,836,068,829, forward strand.
GGTGCCCCTATCCTCCCTTATAAAAGGGCACCTCCTCCCTCTCCTCCTCACACCAATTTGAGCCTTCAAGCTCGGCCAACCCCGGACAAAATCTCTTCTCCACTTCCCTAGTATCATCCTAGAGGTCCTTGTCTTCTTCAAAGACCATCCTTAGTTCTTTATGTGGAGGTTAAGTAAAGGCGCGTCAAAAAGAGGTAATATCCATTACCGATCTTTTTCAATTTCTTTCTTCTTCAACTTCTTCTTATTTAGTTGTTTCATGATAAATTAATAACATCAGAATTTCTTATATACTGATATGTTATTATAAATATGAAACAACTCTAATTAATCTTCTATCCACCCTACGGAAAAAGGAAATCACCGCGCGTGCGTACGTACAGAATACCGTCTCCACGCCGTGGTGTAATCTATTTTCCGCCACCACCTTAATTGGATGGGTATAATGGTGTAATGAGTAACTATATATGATTATTATAAAGTTATATTGATACTGAAATAGTATACATACACTTCAACACAATTCCACGACCATGGGAACGATATCATCGCTCGTGTGTACGTACGGACTACCGTCTCCACAACGCGATGAGATTCATTATCCATGTTAACCATTCCAGAATGATTATAAAGTATATATAATGAATAATAATGAAATATATGACATGGTAAATCTACTGGATTTATGTATATATATATTTCATCTAGTTTCTTCCATTTAAGACAATAAGTAAAGGAAAACAGCGTTCATGCGTACGTACATACTACCGTCTCCATGAACGGTGTGTTTCATTTCATTTATCTATCTATTATATATATATATATATATACTGAATATATATGATATATAAATCATATTTTATATTCTGGAAGTAAGTAAATCATGATATAAGTAATAATAATGTCAAGAACAACAAGTCCAAACACCTACGATAAATGAAACGATTTTACCCAAAACGCTTCTTTAACACGGAATTTACAAAATAACGGGTAATATAAAGTCATAAGTGAACCATATATGATATCATAAAAATGAATATGATTCTATAATAAGTCAATGAAATTATTTAAATCATTATACAGGAGGTTCAGACACATACGAAGCAAATCGGACCTAAGATAAGGGATAATTTATCAATCTCATTTTTATCTGAGATTGTTTATTCATAAGTATTTACTGGGGTTATCTTTATCATCCAAGACCATGTTTTCTAAGAATGTTTTCATGTATTTTTAAAGTCCTTTTTACCCATTTTCTACTTTTACGACATGGTATGTAAGGAATATTTTTTTTGTTTACCATACGAGGTACTTTTTGACTTTTATGACAAAAGTACGAGAAGAATGTTATTTTTAACTTATACAGCATGAACGGATTTTTACAGTTTCATAACGCCTCATTTTCATGAAGCTTACTCTAAAATATTTTATGAATATTTTCAACAAAATACTTTTATTTTAAAGGTGTATGGCATTTTGTGAAAAGAAAATGATTTTGAAGAAGAAAGGATATTTTCCTCAAAAATTCATTTCAAATGTTTTATCAAAACCATTTTCCATCTAAGATGACATTATTTCATATGTGTATGTTTCATGTTTAATGTCTATATGATTTACATGGTTTCACTTTTCTTATTATGAAATTATATCCATTTCTTTTATATGGATTATGTGATGATGGGATGATGTTTATGAAACCCATTTTATTTATTGGGTTATGTATGTTTATTTTGTGGCACAAGTAAGAATGGTTTCATTATGAGATGGGTGGGACCTATATCTCCCTCCAATGAATTGGGTAAAGACTTTATATCTCATGAGATAGACATGGCTGGAACGGTAGGTTATACCGGTTCAGTGAAATAGTACTGAAACGAGGAGTGAACTCGGTTCAGAAAGGGACTTTGTCCACTAAGATAGTCTTGGAAATGAGTCTTGACTAATAAGAAATTATTATCTATAATTTTTTGTGTATGACACAAAGTTTCATGTTTTAATTTATGATTATTGGGATTTCATTTCACTACTATGATTTATCCCATGTTATGAAATTATGATCTCTTTTGCAGGTTAAGATTTCCAAAAGATATGTTCTTATGAATATGACGTGATTGATATTTCTTTTGTTTACCCTTACTGAGCATTTGAGCTCACCCTTTTATGTTTTCTTTTCCCCAGGACATAAATAAATAATTTAGGTTTAAAAAGAAGAAGATCTTTATGGGAGATGTTGAAGATCTTTCACCACAATTAGAAGATTATATTCCGAGTTTCCAAAGACACTAAACTATTACAGTCCTTGTGTGTGTGTTTTTGTTATGTACTAAGTATTCCGAAAAAGTAATGTAATTTCCATGTACGTCAGGCTTCGGGTCTCTACACGTCATATAGTAGGATGCAGAGTGAAAGGGGAGATCTCAAAAATGGAGTACGTGATGTTGTAGCTATTAAACCCACATGAATGAGGACATAAAGAGTTTTCGCTACACCACATATAACAGGGAATGTTTTTTTTGTCAAGGGACCAAAGGTGGAAGTTAATTTGGGCCCAAGGAAAAGTGGTCGGTTGTTCCTACGTATCCCATCAGGATAGGAATAAATCTGCATGTCCTTATGGAGAACAGCATGGTCGGAGACCAATGTTGGTAGGGGGAATCCTCTCTGTAGTGGAAGCTGACGCATCCCATAATTATCATAGGGCATCTTGAACATGTTCAGGGTAGGGGACGCAGTTTAATGTCATGCTTCATGGACATGGATACTCATAAAGTAAATGTGTGGTGTGATACATACCCCAACACGATTGAGGATGGCAGGAGTCTATATCACATCTTGTTCTCCCTGGGAGGTTTTAGGTCGAGGGACTGAAAATGAAATTTAGGATGGTCCTGAGGCAAAGTGTGTGGGCATTCCTATGTACCCCATTATGACGGGGATCAAGCTATAAGTAGTTCTAAAAGTGTGGTTCTTTAAGCCTTGTAGGAAGTATGTACAAAGAAATATTAGTTGAAGGTCTTAGAGCTCAGACCATAGAGAATCGAGACTCTTCCAAACGGGTGAAAACCTTGACCAAATCCCTAATCCCTCATGATCTATGATTGATGTGCGAAAAAATGGTAGAAAAGGTCTTCGCAACACATGGAGTACATTAAAAGGAGAAATTGGTGTGGATCCCCAAATGACACCTCACTATGGCTTTTTCCTCCTAACATGAAAACACGCACTAATGGATAGGACCAAGTGTGTCGAAATTCCACTTGGACATTATGGGTTGGAAAAGGATGTGAATCATGCAAACAATATTTTGGGATTTATGGGGGTGGTGTGACGATGGAGTATAACTGTTCACTGTGTTCAAAACACAGCATCCATATCATGTGACCTGAAATGGGAACAAAAAATGAGTTTCGACCATTGATCATATTCAAAATGCCGGACTTGTATCAAATAGTCAATCGATATCCTCAAGGTCATTATCCTGAAATGGCAGGAGAGCCCTTATGTTGAGCACCCGTACCGTTCGGGGGTCCCTTTAGATGTGAAAGATGATAAAATCACAAATTGAGGGAAACATGAAGCCTGAAAATGGGTGATATCATATCTATGTAGAATCCAACACTCTAGGTCCTAAACCAGAGTGCTCCTAGGTACATTAGTGAATTGTCAAAGAGTGTTTAGGGGCCCAACGTAAGGGAAACTAACTCAAAAATATGAGTGTAGAACTAGGGGAATAAAGAGATCTATGAAGAAAGAGGTATGTGGTGTGGTTGTTAGAAACCTGACGTGAATTAGGACATAAGACCATGCCACACTGTATACCCCTATCCTGGAAGAACTCAGGCCAAGGGTCCTGGATGATAAGGAGGTTTTTGAGAAATAGGGATGGACCCAAAGACAAAATGTCTGGGTTTTACTATGTATCCCATGAGGATTGAAATCAATTAAAATGTAGTTCTTGGGTTGTTGTGAAGTTTATCATCATGTGGTAATGGCTTCATAGATCTTAGTTTATGGTCATAGAGCTCATACTGTAGATTCCCAGTTTAATTTCATGTGAAAGGAACAAATGGGTGGAAAGGGCGAATCATCGTGCCAGATATGTGGGAGGCCACATAACGACAATAATGATTGAGGAAAACTGCTGACCATGTTCTCAATATAGTATCCATATTTTGTAACTAGGGATGGTGAAAACAATTGAGCATCGACCGCTAAGTATATTCGCAACACGAGACTTGTATCAAATTATTTCCCAAAATCATCGAGGACAGTGGCCCGAAATGGTGGCAGAGCCATAGGGCCTAGCATCCCTACCGCTCAGGAAAACTTTTGGATGTGAATGATGATGCAAACCCAATTGATGGGATGTGTGAAGCATGGTGGTACCTACACAGTTTAACATCTTGCAGCAACGATGATGGATGTAGGGGTGTCTCAAGGGGATGTATGTGGCATGGCCAACATAGCCCGACGTGAATGAGGACACGGAGTCCACACCACACCAAACAATACTAGATGAGATCTTGGTCCTGGGGCCTGGAAAGGCCAAGGGACTTGATGCAAGGCCATAGACAGGATGTCCCAGATAGTTTACAGTTTATTGTCATGTGGGACAAGTGCTGAGTGGTTTTACGTCCTTCATTTTGGAAGGATCGTGCAGTTTAACATCTTGCAATAAGGAATGTGGTGATCCTAGTTTAAGGTCATAGTGCCCAGACCATCTACCAGTTTTTTGTCATGCTGGACGATTGTAGGGTTGTTTTGCATCCTTATGCTCAGACATGTCACACATTTTAACATTGTTCATTAATTAAGCCTCAGTTTATGGTCATGTAAGACCACATATAGTTTAACATCATGCGGGACGACATAAATTTTAATGTCATGTGGGACAAAGATGAGCAGTTTAAAGTCATGCAGGAAGATAATGCATTTTAACATCATGAAGAACGAATATGAGTAGTTTATGGCCATGCAAGACGATAATGATGTTTAACATCATGACAAACATAGATGAGTAGTTTAACATCTTAAAAGAATAAGATGATCTGTTTAACATCATGAAGTATGATGATGACCAGTTTAAAGTAATGATGGAAGATAACGAGCAGTTTAACATCATTACATATAAAGATGAGCAGTTTAAAGTCATGCAGTACGATAATGCAGTTTAACGTCATGTGGGAAGAAGATGAGCAGTTTAAATTCTTGTACGATGATAATGAGAAGTTTAACATCATGACGAATGAAGATGAGTAGTTTAAATTCATGTAGAATAATAATGTAGTTTAATGTCATATGGGACAAATATGATCCATTTAATGTCATGTAAGATGATAGTGAGCATATTAACATCATGAAGGATGAAGATGAGCAGTTTAAAGTCATACAGGATGATAATGAGCAGTTTAACATCCTTACTGACATAGATGAGTAGTTTAAAGTCATGTAGGATGATAATTGAGATTAACATCATCACAGATGAAGATGAAATGTTTAATGACATGCAGGAAAATAATACAGTTTAACGTCATGTCGGACGAATATGAGCAGTTTAAAGTCAAGAAGGATGATAATGAGTAGTTTAACATCATGCGGGATGAATATGAGTAGTTTAATGTCATGAAGGACAATAATTTAGTTTAATGTCATGAAGGAAGAAGATGAGTAGTTTAATGTTAGGAAGGAGAAGGATGTCTGTGACTCTCAACTATATCAGTACACATATTACCAAAACTACTAATCCCACATGAGTCATGATCGGTGTGGGAAACAAAGAGTAATGATTGGAATTTCCTGACACATTTAAGCACACATAAAATATAATGGATATGTCCGGCTGGGAATGTACCAACAGTACTGGTCCTCTCACTCAACATGAAAATATGCAAGGAAGGGTAACACCAAGTGTAATAGAGTTCCACATAAATATAGAGAGGTGAAAAAATGATGAATCATTGCATCAGATATCTTGATCACAGTGATGGTGGTGTAACTATAGGGACAACTGCAGACCATGATCGAAACAAAAAATCCATATCGTGTTACCTAGAATGAGGATAGACAAATTAAGGTCAACCGCTGACCATGTTTGAAACACGAGACCAATACCAAAATGTCATCCGAAGTCTTCTAGGGTGTCGTCCCAATACGGTAGGTGAGAAAATGTGGCATGAGATCAGGCCATTAGGGGGCCCTTTAAGACATGAAGGAAGGCATAGATCCAAATAAAGGGATGCATCAAAGCATGGATTGGGATATGTCCATTTGGAGTCCAAAAATCTGGGTTCTACACCACAACACATATGAGAATGTCAATGGGAAGACACTTCTAGACTTAGAGTAACCTACCCTGGTGTTGTAGATAAATTAAGGATTTTTCATGGACCAAAATTTCTTAGTTTAGTCTCATAGATTTCAGACCTCGTGCATTGTTTAATGTCGTATAGCTTGGAAGATTGATGGATGGATTTTAAGGTCACATACCTTTGACCATGGTTGATGTAGTTTTAGGTCACATATCTTTGAACATGGATGTTATAGTTTTAGGTCACATAAATTTTTCCAAAATGTTGTATATTTTCATGTCATGTGACAAATATAATGTCCTGCAGTTTAATGTCATGTGACCAAGATGATGGTTGTTATGCATTTTAACAACATGAAACTAGGACATTGTTATTATGCAGTTTAACATCATGCAACTAGGAAGTGGAATAATAAGGATTGTTTCAATAGAGGGACCATCATTACTACCCCATTATGGTGGTTTGGGATTAGGGGGGAATCTATATGATGGGGTTACCCTAAAATTTCACCATCATATTCAAGGATGTTCTCAATTTCTTTGTTGGGAAATCCCATGGTCAACATTCCAGAAGTTGGTGTTGGGGCCACAGGGAGGACCTCTATGGTTGATGAAATGCAGAATTGGGATGACATAGAGTGTAACAAGGGTGCCATGGCGAATATTGTAACACCCGAGACTTTTATGAGAAATATTTTGTTTTTATATAAATCATCAAAGGAATCATTCACTACACACAACACTATATTGGCTTCCTTTACACGCAATCACGACCTTCCTCAATAGCTTGCGTCATACGCAATACCGAGTTTCACTAAACAACGATATGCTATTAAAATATTATTAAAACTAGCCGTTATGAATAGTAATACCCACTTTTTGAAATTTTGTAAATTTTATTTTTCAAAATGGACTTTATTTTTGGATTCAGAATATCGAAATTAGCCTAGGGTGAAATTTTGGTATTTTTCTGAAAACATTCAATTTTTGATGAATAGTGAAAACACTGGGTTACTATTTAAAAACCGACTTTTTATTTAAATAATTATTTATTTTATTTAAATTTATTTTAGGTAAAAATTGATACATAATACCTATATAAGTTCAATGCAATTCATTGGAGTCATTTTATAATAATTTTAGATATATAAAAATTTTATTGAACTTTTCACCGTCTTTTACCCACCTCCTAGAAGAATTTTCAAATTTACATAAAACTTAATTTTACCGCTTCTGTGAGTGTAATTTCAAAAATCCAATAGACGTGGTTAATATCAAGGACTAAAATGTGGTTCAATGAGATGAAAATAATTTTTGGTGAATAGTACCTTTTTACTTTTTTTTACCACAGTTACAAGTAAATAGGGAAATTAAGGTTAAAAATGTTATTATTATTACCCTAACACATGTCCTAATTCTATTGGGTAAGTGTAATTCAACCAAAAACAACCTTAGGAATAAAATATGACCATTTAGGCCCACTTATATTAGATTAGGATATTCATTATTAATTTATTTAAAGACGGGTTAAAATAGTTAAAATCAAAGTTTAATAAGTAAATAATTTTTAATATAGGGTTATACATAAGATAAATTCGACTATAAATATTCATTAGAAATATAAAACAATTTCATACATAATTGAATTTTATTTGTAATTTTTAGACAATAAATAATTTAATTTATTTATGACACAATGATGATGCAGTAATTATATTATTAATGAAATATTGACATAATTGATGTTATAAATACCCAAATAAATGTAATTTGAGACTTTTTATTAATTACAATAATTTTCTTTGTTAATATGACATGTTAGTATTGATTTAATTATCTTTTTTAGATCTAATATTTTTGTTATGAGTTTCACAAAAATCAATTACCAAATAGTGTCAAAATTGACATAAAATAGTATTTAAAAAATATATTATATTATTAATTTTTATTTTATTACTAAAAATCTACGGTTTGGAAAAATAACTTAGATAACGTTATATATATTAATAATAAACGACTTTTGGTTCGTTTTTCTTGTTATATTTTGTTTATTAACCTCATAGTGTAAGAAAAAAAGAAGACACGGTAAAAGTAAAATTATTTAACTTAAAGTTAAATTTAAATGATAAGGTTAAAATAGAAACCTAAACATTTCTAAATTATATTGGATGAGATAATTTCTACCCATACCCACCTTAGCTTCGAAATAAATCAATTTGGAGCTATTTAAAACAGAATATGACTTTATAATAAAATAATATTTTTTGTTTTTCCAAAGGTGCCCCTCTCCTCCCTTATAAAAAGGCACCTCCTCCCTCTCTTCCTCACACCACTTTGAGCCTTCAAGCTCGGACAAAACATGACAAATTATATTCCCCACTTCCCTAAAAACATCCTAGAGGTCCTGTTCTTCTTCAAAGACCAATTTTAGTGCCCTAAGAGGAGGTCTCAAAGAGGCGCTTCAAAGAAGAGGTAATGTCTGTTAATGATTCTTTAAACTTTATTTCTTCTTCCACTTCTTCTTCATTAGTTGTCTCATTATGAAGTAATAACATAAGTATCACTCAAATACTGATATGTCATTATAATTATTAAACAACCCTATTTCACCATCTATCCATCCTACGGAAAACGAAATCACCGCGCGTGCGTACGTACGGAATACCGTCTCCACACTGTGGTGTAATCTATTTTCCACCATCACCTTAATTGTATGGGTATAATGGTGTAAATAAAAACTATATATGATTATTGTAAAGTTATATTGATTCTGAAATAGTATAAATACACTCCAACACTATTCCACGATCATGGGAACGATATCATCGCTCATGCGTACGTACGGAATACCGTCTCCACGATGTGATGCTACTCATTCTACATGATCTTCATTGCATAATGATTACATAAATGAATTGAATGAATTAATATAATATATATTACACTAATACCATTCTAGAAATGAGGTATCTATAACCTAAAGAGAAGAATAAGAATTTATTTGACAAAACACGCATAAGAACAAAAAGTAATAAACACCCTAATAACGAGTAACAATGAAATATTACTAATAAGAAGCTATGAATATGGCCAAATATGATATAATAACAATGTTTATTATTCTGTAATAAGTCAATGACATTATTTAAATCATTATACAGGAGGTTCAGACACTTACGAAGCAAATCGGACCTAAGGTAAGAGAAAATCTCGCAATCTCATTTTTATCCGAGATTGTTTATACTTCAGAACTTACTGGGGAATATTCATCATCCACATCCATGTTTCCTCAATATGTAATATTTATATCCTTCTACAATTGTTTATATCCAATTTTACCCTTTGGTGAGTTTTTAATAAAAGATATGAAAGGAATCTTTTGTCGTTTTTCATACGAGGTACTTTTTGACTTTTCCTACAAAAGTATGAGAAGAATGTTTTTTTAACTTATACAGCATGAATGGATTTTTAAAACATTATTTACAAGAATCTTCCTTTACAAGTTTTCAAGTTATTTTTAATCAACTTCTTTTAGTTTAAAATTGTATGACACGTTAAGAAAGGAAAAATGTTTTTGAAGTAGAAAGGATATTTCCCTCAAGAATGGAGTTCAAGTGTTTTATCAAAATTATTTTCCATATAAGATAATATAGGGTTATTTTTCTATCCCTATTATTACATTGATTTGATTATGTTGTGATGGAATTATTTTTATGAATTCCTTTTTCTTATATGAATTGTTTTATGATGTCATGATGCTTAAGAATCCCATTTTTATTACATGGGTTATGGAATGATGTATGGTTTATGATTTTGTGGAACACATAAGAATGGCATCATTATGGGATGGGTGGGACAAATATATCCCTCCAATTCATTGGGTAATGATTTATATCTCATGAGATAGACATGGCTGGAACGGCAGGTTAAACGGGTTCCGTGAAACAGGACTGAAACGATGAGTGAAATCGGTTCAAAAATGGACTTTGTTCGCTAAGATAGTCTTGGCTATGAGTCTTGACTAATAAGAAATGATTCTCCATGATTATGTGTGTATGGCACAAAGTTTCATGTTTTAAGTTATTATTATTGGGATTACATTTCACTACTATGATTTATCCCATGTTATGAAATTATGATCTCTTTTGCAGGTTAAGATTTCCAAAATGTTATGTTCTTATGAATATAATGTGATTGATATTCCTTTTGTATACCCTTACTGAGAATTTGAGCTCACCCTTTTGTATGTTTTCTTTCCCCAGGTCAGGAAGAAGGTTATTAAGTAGGATATTCCAAAAGGGACTCTAGATATGATTAAATAAATGGGAGACAATGTAAATGCTTTATGAACTATTTGTTTATGTTTCCCAGTTTCTAAAGACACTATACGTATAGGGTCCTTTCCTGGTTTTTTTATATGTTGCAATAAGTGTGCTTCAATTTTGAAGTATTAACCATGTATGTAATGTATGGGTCATTATAGTTGGTATCATAGGAAAGGTATAGTCAACCTTTGGAAACTAGGATGTGAAAGCCTTAGTAAGAACCCTAAGGATAAGTCTAAGCATAGAACACAATCTTAGTGTTTTATAAATGGCCATGAACAACCTATGATAAGACCTTAAGTGTGAAATTTTATTCTTGATTATGTGTTTTTCCTATTATAATTAGTGTTGATCGCACTATTCTTCTTGGTTTTAGTCGATGGCTGGAACCCGAAGGAACCGTGTTAATGTGGAATGTGACGGGAAATGCAATGATTGTCCCCCTGTGCAACCAAACGTTATGGGAGCTCGAATGAAAAATCTTGTAGCCATGATCACACAACTTTCTCAAGCTATGAATCATGCAGGACATACAAACTAGCAAAGGAAGGAGCAATACTCCGTTGAATCCCTCATGAGGCAGCACCCACCTTCATTCAGCATGTCTTCAAATCCATTAGTGACTGAAAAATGGATCAGTACCACTGAAAAGATATTTTCAGTTCTTCAATGTTTTGAACATGATAAAGTCATATTAGCAGTTTATCGTTAGGAAGGTGATGCTGATCAATGGTGGAATCTTATTAAGAATACGAGGCAAAGTGATGAAATTGAGTCCATGGAATGAGACGAGTTCACGAACTTATTTTTCAATAAGTACTTCCCTCGTATTCTCCGAACAAAGATGGAGAAGGAGTTTCTTGAACTAAAGAAAAAGGACAATGAATCTGTTGGTACCTACGAAGAAAATTTTACAAGACTTGCAAGGTATGCTTCTGGTATTATTATCCAACCTGAGAATAAGATCAATCGTTTATTTAGTGGATTAAAACCAAGTCTTCGAAGGGTGTTAGCCATAAGGGACTTCAATAGCTACATGGAAATTGTTCGATGTGCTCTCAAGGTTTAGATGGAAATTGGTGTAACCCATCAGTCATATGGGATTGATAAGAAGAGGAAAATGGAATTCAAAGGAAAATCTAAAGAGCACACTGAAAAGAATATGAGTTTTCCCTTATGCTCAAAGTGTGGAAAGAAACATGGAGGAAATTGTCTTAAGGGGACAAGAAAATGTTATAAGTGTGGAAAAGAAGGTCATAGGGAAATTGAATGTCAAAATAATGGGAAGAAGATGTCTAATGATGCAAACAAAGGAAGTGATACGCAGAATGAACCTACTACCCTTCAATGTTTCAAGTGAAAGGAAATGGGGCATTATGCTAATCAATGCCCTAATCCAAGGGTTGATGATGATGATCGACGTCCACAAACTCTTAAGGCCAAAGACAAAGGAAAGTCACATTCAATTTCTTTCAGCGATGTGGAGTACGATAACGAAGTGGTGAAAGGTACACATACTATCCACTCTAAAGTAGAAAATGTTTTATTTGATTCTGGATCCACCCACTCTTTTATTTCTGAAGAATTTTCTAAGGGTATCACCATATTACCTCAACAATTAGATGTTGAGTAAGCTGTGACAACCCCTAATGGCACAACAGTCGCATCAAAAGTTTATAATTCTTCTCCGATTGAAGTTTGTGGGAAAGTGCTTCCTAAAAATCTTGTGATCCTTCCTATAGTGAAATTTTATGTGATTCTTGGCATGGATTATCTCTCTCTATATGGAGCTCATATCAATTTCCAAAGAAGGGAAGTCACATTTCATATTACAGATCAATCTATGATTGTCTATCGATGCAAGGATGAACATAACCTTCCAGTGGAAATTTCTTCCATCTTATGGGTCTTGATTCCACTAAATGAAGGTTATTTATCTCAAATGGTTGGAGAGAAACTCCCAATTAAGAATATGCCCATTGTACGGGAGTTTGACGATGTCTTTCCGGAGGAATTGCTGGGTCTTCCACCAAATCGTGAAGTTGTGTTTTCAATCGAACTCGTACCAGGTGCTTTGCCTATTTCAAAGACACCTTATAGAATGGCCTAAATTGAGTTGCAGGAATTGAAGAAGCAACTCCAAGAGAATCTTGATAAGGGATTCATACACCCTAGTGCGTCACCTTGGGGAGCACCTGTTTTGTTTGTTAAGAAGAAATATGGATCAATGAGACTCTGCATTGATTATCAAGAACATAACAAGATCACTATCAAGAACCAATATCCTCTAGCATTGATGACTTATTTGACCAACTACGCGGAGCTCAATACTTTTCCAAGATTGATCTTCATTTAGGGTATCATCAATTAAGGGTCAAAGGGGAGGATATACCAAAGACGACTTTCCGTACAAGGTATGGACACTATGAATTTATAGTGATGCCATTTGGTCTTACTAATGCCCCTGCTATCTTCATGGATCTGATTAATAGAGTCTTTAGAGACTATCTTGATCAGTTTTTGGTAGTCTTTATAGACTATATACTTGTCTATTCAAAGATCAAGGAAGAACATGAAGATCATTTGAGAATTATATTGACGACCCTAAGAAAAGAGAAGAATTATGAAAAATTTACCAAGTGTGAATTTTGGGTTCAAAAAGTTTCATTTTTGGGACACATAATATCAAAAGAGGGTATATCTGTGGATCCATCAAAAGTAGAGGTTATCAAAAGATGGTCGAGACCAACAATAGTAACCGAGATCCAAAGTATTCTTGTCTTGGATGGATATTACCGACGTTTTGTGAAATATTTTTCACGATTATCTAATCCACTCACCAGGTTGACTCGAAAAGGAGTTAAGTTCGTGTGGACAGAGGAATGTGAAGTGAATTTCAAGGAGTTGAAAAGAAGGCTATCCAGTTCACTTGTACTCATACTTCCTTGTAGTAGAGAAAGGTTTGTGATCTACAGTGATGCATCCAAGAAGGGGCTGGGGTGTGTTCTTATGCAAAATGATATGGTGATAGCTTATGCCTCACAACAGTTGAAAATCCATGAGAAAAATTACCCAACTCATTATTTAGAGTTAGATGTAGTAATATTTGCATTAAATATTTGGAGGCATTATCTTTATAGAGAAAGGTGTGATATTTATACTGATCATAAAAGTTTAAAGTATATTTTCACACAAAAGGAGCTGAATATGCGCCAAAGAAGATGGTTGAAGCTGATTAAGGATTACGACTGCTCAATTCATTACCACCCTGGGAAAGCAAACAAGGTGGCAGATGCATTAAGTCGACAAGACCATGCCAGTTTATCCATGATGAGGATAAAAAAAGATCCAATATTTATGGATTTACAAAGGATGGATCTTGGAATTATAATGGCAGGGGAAAAATCTTATCTTTCTCAAATTAAAGTTCAACCATCTATACATGTGAAGATTAAAGAGGCACATATAGAAGATGTAGAGTTACAAAATAAGGTGAGAAATGTTCCTGAATTCAACCTTGATTGTGATGGGATAATAAAGTTCACGAATCAGGTTTGTGTTCCTCCCATCCCCGAATTAAAGAAGGAGCTGCTGGATGAGGATCATAGTTCTTCATTCTCTTTTCATCCTGGAAGCACGAAGATGTATTGGGACCTGAAAGAGTACTTCTGTTGGGATGCAATGAAAAGAGATGTTGCTGAATATGTCTCTCGATTCTTGGTTTGTCAGCAAGTTAAAGCTGAGAGACAGAAGTATAAGGGGATGTTACAACCATTACCCATACCTGAATGGAAATGGGAAAAAATCACTATGGACTTTGTCACTGGAATTCCTAAAACATCCAAAGGCAATAATGCTATCTGGGTCATAGTTGACCGTCTTACAAAGTCAGCACACTTCATTACTATTAGAGAGGATTTCTCTCTGAATCATTTTTCCAGGATATATGTGAAGGAAGTGGTAAGATTGCATGGAGTAACACTTTCCATTATATCTGATCGGGATCTGAGGTTTACCTTAATGTTTTGGCGAAGTATTCAGCATACTCTGGATACAGAGTTGAGTTTCAGCACTGCTTATCATCCTCAGATAGACGGTCAGTCTGAGAGGACAATTCAAACTCTAGAAGATATGTTGAGAGCTTGGTCTATGGATTTCAAAGGTGGTTGGGATCAACACCTACCTTTGGTGGAATTTTCATATAATAATAGCATTCACTCCAGTACTAAGATGGATCATTATGAAGCTCTCTATGGAATGAAATGTAGGACTCCAACTTGCTGGGTTGAAGTTGGGGAAAGAAAGCTATTAGGAATCGATCTTGTTGTTGAGATGGCAGAAAAGGTCATATCTATTCAACAACACATTAGATCAGCTTAGAGTCGACAAAAAAGTTATGCCGACAACCAAAGAAAAGTCCTAGAGTTTGAAGTGGGTGATAAAGTGTTCTTACGAATATCTTCCTGGAAGAGGGCCATGAGATTTGGAAAGAAAAGAAAGTTGAGCCCTAGATATATCGGTCCTTTTGAAATTCTGGATCGTGTTGGGAAGGTAGCTTACCGATTAGCGCTTACAACAAATCTATCCCAAGTTCATAATGTGTTCCATATATCTCTCCTGAGAAAGTACATACCCGATCCTTCACATGTACTCAGCTCAGAAGTTGTACCGCTGGAGCAAGATCTTTCTTATGAAGAACAACCGATAGATATTCTGGATCGTAGAGAAAAAGTCCTACAGAACAAGACCACTCGCTTGGGGAAAGTTTTATGGAGGAAACACCAATTAGAAGACTCTACATGGGATCTTGAGGATATGATGAGGGAGAGGTATCCTCATCTGTTTGTTACAAAGAGACGAATTTTGAGGGCGAAATTCATTTTAAGGGGGGTAGAATTTAACACCCGAGACTTTTATGAGAAATATTTTGTTTTTATATAATTTTTCAAAGGAATCTTTCACTACACACAACACTAGCTTGTCTTTCTTTACACGCAATCGTGACCTTCCTCGATAGCTTGCGTCGTACCCAATACCGAGTTTCACTAAAAAACGATATGCTATTAAAATATTATTAAAACTAGCCGTTATGAATAGTAATACCCACTTTTTGAAATTTTGTAACTTTTATTTTTCAAAATGGACTTCATTTTTTGATTCGGAATATCGAAATTAGCCTACGGTGATATTTTGGTATTTTTCTGAAAAATTTCAATTTTTGATGAATAGTGAAAACACTAAGTTACTATTTAAAAACCGACTTTTTATTAAAATAATTATTTATTTTATTTAAATTTATTTTAGGTCAAAATTGATACATAATACCTATATAAGTTCAATGCAATTCATTGGAGTCATTTTATAATAATTTTAGATATATAATAATTTTATTGAACTTTTCACCGTCTTTTTCCCACCTCATAGAAGAATTTGAAAATTTACATAAAACTTAATTTTACCACTTTTGGGAGTGGAATTTCGAAAATCCGAGAGACACGGTTAATATCAAGGACTAAAATGTGGTTCAATGAGATGAAAATAATTTTTGGTGAATAGTAACTTTTTACTTTTTTTACCACGGTTAAAAGTAGATAGGGAAATTAAGGGTAAAAATGTTATTATGATTACCCTAACACATGTCCTAATTCTATTGGATAAGTTTAATTCGACCAAAAACAACCTTAGGAATACAATATGACCATTTAGGCCCACTTGGAATAGATTAGGACATTTATTATTAATTTATTTAAAGAAGGGTTAAAATAGTTAAAATGAACGTTTAATAAGTAAATTATTTTTAATATAAGGTTATACATACGATAAATTCGACTATAAATATTCATTATAAAGATAAAAATATTTACTACATGATTATATTTTATTTGTAATTTTTAGACAATAAATAATGTAATTTATTGATAACACAATGATGATGTAGTAATTATCTTATTAATGAAATATTGACATAATTAATGTTATAAATACCCAAATAAATGTAATTTGAGACTTTTTATGACTTAAAATAATTTTATATGTTAATATGACATGTTATTATTTATTTAATTAACTTATTTCGAACTAATATTTCTGTTATGATTTTCACAAATATCAATTACCAAATAGTGTCAAAATTGAAATAAAATAGTTTTTAAAACAAATATTATATTATTAATTGTTATTTTATTCCTAAAAATCTAAGGATAGGAAAAATTACTTAGATAAGGTTATATATATTAATAATAAACAAATTGTGGTTCTTTTGTCTTGTTATAGTAAGTTTATTAACCTTATAGTGTAAGAAAACAAGAAGAAACAGTAAAAGTAAAATTATTTAACTTAAAGTTAAATCTAAATGATAAGGTTAAAATAGAAACCTAAACTTGTATATATTCTATTGGAAGAGAGTATTTCGACCCATCCCCACCTTAGCTTCTAAATAAATCAATTTGGATCTATTTAAAACCGAATATGACTTTATAATAAAATAATATTTTTAGTTTTTCCAAAGGTGCCCCTCTCATCCCTTATAAAAAGGCACCTCCTCCCTCTCTTCCTCACCCCATTTTGAGCCTTCATGCTCGTCCAACCCATGAAAAATTATCTTCTCCACTTCCCTAGAAACATCCTAGATGTCCTGGTCTTCTTCAAAGACCAATGTTAGTTCCCTAAGAGGATGTCTCAAAGAGGCGCTTCAAAGAAGAGGTAATGACCATTACCGATTCGTTCAACTTTATTTCTTCTTCCACTTCTTATTCTTTAGTTTTTTCATTATGAAGTAATAACATCAGTATAACTGATATACTGATATGTTATTATATGTATGAAACAATCCTATTTCACCATCTATCTATCCTACGGAAAACAAAATCACCACGCGTGCGTACGTACGGAATACCGTCTCCACGCCGTGGTGTAATCTACTTCCGCAACCACCTTACTTGGATGGGTATAATGGTGTTAATAATAAATATATATGATTATTTTAAATTGATATTGATTCTGAAATAGTTTACATACACTCCAATACAATTCCATGATCATGGGAATGATATCATCGCTCGTGCGTACGTACGGAATACCGTCTCCACGATGTGATGCAACTCGTTCTACATGATCTTCATTGCATAATGATTATATAAATGAATTTAATGAATGAATATGATATATATTACACTATTACCATTCTGTAAAAGAGTTATCTATAACCTAAAGAGAAAAATAAGAATTGTTTCGACAAAACACGCATAAGAACAAAAAGTAATAAACGCCCGAATAACAAGTAGCAATGAAATATTACTAATAAGAAGCTAAGAATATGGCCATATATGATATCATAAAAATGAGTATGATTCTGGAATAAGTCAATGACATTATTTAAATCATTATATAGGAGGTTCGAACACTTATGAAGCAAATCAGACCTAAGGTAAGGGAAAATATCGCAATCTCATTTTTATCCGAGATTGTTTATACTTCAGAATTTACTGGGGAATATTCATCATCAACATCCATTTTTCCTCAGTATGTAATATTTATATCCTTATAAAATTGTTTATATCCAATTTTACCCTTCGGTGAGTTTTTAATAAAAGATATGAAAGGAATCTTTTGTCATTTTTCGTACGAGGTGCTTTTTGACTTTTCCGAAAAAAGTACGAGAAGATTGTTTTTTTAACATATACGGCATGAATGGATTTTTAAAACATTATTTCCAATAATCTTCCTTTACAAGTTTTCAAGTTATTTTTAATCAACTTCTTTTAGTTTAAAATTTTATAACATGTTATTAAAGGAAAAATGTTTTTGAAGTAGAAAGGATATTTTCCTCAAGAATGGAGTTCAAGTGTTTTATCAAAATTATTTTCCATCTAAGATAATATAGGGTTCTGTTTCTATACCTATTATTACATTGATTTGATTATGTTGTGATGGAATTATTTTTATGAATTCCTTTATCTTATATGTATTTTTTTATGATGTCACGATTTTTAAGAATCCCATTTTTATTACATGGGTTATGCAATGATGTATGATTTATGATTTTGTGGCACACATAATAATGGTATCATTATGAGATGGGTGGGACCTATATATCCCTCCAATGCATTGGGTAAAGATTTATATCTCATGAGATAGACATGGCTGGAACGACAGGTTAAACCGGTTCAGTGAAACATGACTGAAACGAGGAGTGAACTCAGTTCAGAAATGGACTTTGTCCGCTAAGATAGTCTTGGCTATGATTATTGACTACTAAGAAATGATTCTATATTATTATGTGTGTATTACACAAAGTTTCATGTTTTAAGTTATGATTATTGGGATTACATTTCACTACTATGATTTATCCCATGTTATGAAATTATGATCTCTTTTGCAGGTTAAGATTTCCAAAATGTTATGTTCTTATGAATATTATGTGACTGATATTTATTTTGTATACCCTTACTGAGCATTTGAGCTCACCCTTTTGTATGTTTTCCTTCCCCAGGTCAGGAAGAAGGCTATTAAGTAGGATATGCCAAAAGGGAGTCTAGATATGATGAAATAAATGGGAGACAATGTAGATGCTTTATGAACCAGTTGTTTATGTTTCCCAGTTTCTAAAGACACTATACCTATACGGTCCTTTCCTGGTTTTGTTATATGTTGTAATAAGTGTGATTCAATTTTGAAGTATTAACAATGTATGTAAATTATGGGTCGTTATAAATATCATGACCATAGTCTGTAAGTGTGACAGAGCATGAAAGACATGGAAGCCTACAACATCGGTATGACGGGGGCGATGGAGCCCAAAGGCATGGAAGACTGAAATTAATGGAAGCCTCAATGTTGGTACAACATGGCGATGCAGCCTGGATTGCATTGAATCTTGAATGGCGGTACGATGGGGGTGATGGATCGCGGAAGGTGTGGAATCCTGAAGCATCGGTACGAAGGGGGCGATGGAGCCCAAACGGTGTGGAAGCCTGGAAAGTTTGTACGACGGGGGCAATAGATCATGGAAGGCTTTGATGACAGAACATTAGTATGATGGGGGCGATGGGGACTTGTAGGTGTTGATGCATAGAGAGTCAGTATGATGGGGAATATGGCATCCGGAAGGTGTGGAAGCCTAGAGCGTTGGTTCGACGAGGGTGATGGATCCCGGAAGGCATGGATGCCTGGAGCGTCGGTACGACGGGGCGATGGAGCCTAGAGGGCGTGGAAGCCTGGAGCATCGGTATGATTGGAGCGACGGAGCCCAGAAGGCATGGAAGTCTGGAGCGTCAGTATGATGGGGTTGATGGAGCCTGGAAGGCGTGGAAGCTTGGAGCGTCAGTACGATGAGGGTGATGGAGACTGGAATGGGTGGAAGCCTGGAGTGTTGGTATGACGGGGAGATGGAGCCCGGAAGGTGTGGAAGCCTAGAGCATCGGTACAATGGGGAAATGGAGCCTAGAAGGCATGGAATCCTGGAGCATCGGTATTGTCATGAACCGTCCTCGGGCTCATGTCGTGACTACCCGAAGCCCGCCTTCCATAGGTCAGGGGCTGGCGACTAGCACCAAAGGCGTAAATCCCGATAACTGGGAAGGTATTGCCTTTATAAAAGTAACAAAACACCACAGAGTACAAGCCGAAGTAAAACACTAAGTACAAAGAAAGTGCTGAGAAAGTAAATGGGCCAGAATACAAACCCAACTGGAAATACAGCTACAACTGAACAAAAGTACAACAGAAATAGACGAACAGCTAGAAGAAAGGAAGCATCTCCTGGGTCGTCCTTCTCGGATCCTACCTCAAGGGTAGGTACAGATAGCGTATCTTCTGGATCATCCACCATGGATCCTACCTGAATGGTAGGTACAGATAGTGCAGCTCCTCAATTCTCTCGCCCTTCAACCCACTCTAAGTGTCGTCTCGCCGTGAAGTCTACCTCCAGATACTGACTCGTCGGGTGGTCCACCTCCAGGTACCGTCCAGTCCTCGAACACTCGGCCTCCGTCAGCACTGCCCGTTATCGGAAACCAACACAACGAGGTGCGGGAATAGCCCGTGTAGGGGTGAGTATAACGATACTCAGTAGGGACCCCGATACCCTCAAGGTCTCAATAAAACCAACAAGGATAACCACATATAAGATCTCAACAGATAACCTCTACTTAGGTATATGCCCATACATATACCTAAGTTATCAAGTAACCCACCTCAATCATGAGGAAACACAAAGATTATGAAATCAACGGATAACCACTACCCAGGTATATGCCCATACATATACCTAAGTTGTAACACCCCGATCTTCCATGATACACTTCTCTTTCAATAATGCAATAGCTTGCATTGTACGCAAGTTCGAGATTCTAACACACTGCGACTAATCAAAATAGCCATTATGAATAGTAATACCCACCTTTTGAAACTATATATATTTTATATTTCAAAATGGACTTCATTTTTGGATTCGGAATGTCGAAATTTGCCTATGTTGAATTTTTTGTAATTTTCTGAGAACTTCCAAATTTTTATGAATAGTGAAAAATACTTAAAACAAATTTTTTAATAAAAATAATTTATAGTGATAAATTATAATATTGATTGATTTTAAAGTATAATTAGAATATATTTTTACCATTTTATCAAATGTTGTTCATTAGAATTAATTTCACTTTGAAATTGGACATAAACAATTGTCAATCTTTTGATATATATTGTTTCTTAAAAACACGCTATTTGTTGTGACAACGGGAATTAATTATAAAATTAATTAATGAAACTTATATTTTTGTAATTTCATAAAATATACATCATTTTTGAATTCATAATATCAATTATAGCTTAGGGTGAAATTTTGGCATTGTTCTGAAAAACTTCAATTTTTGATGAATAGTGAAACCACTAAGTGGTAGTCAAATAACTGATTTTTCATTTAAGTGAAATATTACCACTTCTGTGATTTGATTTTAAAAAATAATACATACATGGTTTTCATTAGGAAGTAAAATGTGGTTCAATGGGATTAAAATAATTTTTTGGTGAATAGTAACTTTTAAGTTTAATTAATCGCGATTAAAGGTAATTAGTGAAATTTAAGGTAAAAATGGTATTATAAAAATATGAAATGACCTTTACACTTGTCCTAACCCTATTGGATATGTAATGGCCGACCAATATAATCCATGGGTCAACTTGGGGACCCCATGGATCCACTTTGGTAGGAAAAGGACATAAATAACTTTTTATTTAATGTTAAAATAAAAAGGTCACAAACAAGAGTTGTTTTACTAAAACAATTTTTAAATGGGGTTATACAATTCATATGTTTGACTATAAATATTCATTATAAATATAAAAATATTTCCTACATCATGATGTTTTTTTTATAAATTTTATACATTAAATAAATTAAATTATCTTTGACACCATGATGATGCAGCGATTACCTCATTAATTAAGGATTTTAATAAAATGGAAGGATAATGTAAAATCTAAGTATTAAACTTGTCCAAAGCCTATTGGATGAGGATATTTAGAACCCTTATCACCTTATCCTTTAAATATATAAGTTTGGGACCTTTAGAATCCGAAAAAAGCATTGTATAATAAAGTAACATTTCATTACTTTCCAAGAGTGCCCCTCCTCTCCTCTTATAAAAGGCCCTCACCTCTACCACCTTATTCACACTTTCAAGCCATTTGGCTCGGCAAACCTCGGCCCAAATACTCTACCAACTTCCCTCTCTTACTCATAGAATCCTAACTTTGGGCAGAACTATTCCCAAGGAAGCCTTTGGCTCAAATCAAAAAGAGTTACCCGATTTTAAGGTAATGTTTTCTCTTATGTTCTTTTATTTTATTTTTCTTCTCCAACCCCCCTAAACTATTTTTATTCATTTATTTTGTAACAACACCAGTATCCTCAATATACTAGGATGTTTTAATAAGAAGGATTTGATCTACACTTACACACACCTACATCTAATGGTTAAAGAACATACTGTTTCTGTGGATGGCGAATTTCTGCCTCACGAAACGATGATTGTTCAACACTCATATAACACCTTCAAAGGTGGCCATTAAGATGTCACTATATTTATATATGATATACAATATTTTTATTTTTTACTTAAGCTTCTATATTTTTCATTTATGGCATACCGTTATGATTTCCATTATGGGTAAACGTGATATTTTCATTTTAGGAAGTGCGGACTACCGCCCCCTCAAAGTGATTTGAATCGTTAATACCATATGTGGGATGTATAAAGGATGGAGTAATGGTATTATAGACTATATTATACTGGAATTATATTATACCTTTATATCATTATGATTTAATTCCATTAAATACGAAATAGAAATGAAAGTAGCGTTCATGCGTACGTACGGCTTACCGTCTCCATGAACGATGCATTTCATTTCTTACCTCTAAATGTTATGTAATAATATCAATGAATGTATATAATGGATATATATGAGATATATGATATCTATATCATGAATATAATTCTGGATATAATGGATATTTCACCACATGAACAACTTTTAATTATAAGAAGTCTATTTTTGACTCAAGTACCAAAGATCGACAAAACGACCGTTATTAACTTAAATAATTACATAATATTCATGACATGGTAATAAGTGATATAAAAGGAATAAAAAACTTGAAAAAGGTTCTTAAGCAATTATAAATTAACTCTAGTTTTTTATTCAGGAGGTTAAATAACGGTCGCGTCAAGACATGATGCAAGGTAAGGGAACTTCTTAACCCAATTTCTATTCATTGGGTTAATCTCCTACTTTCAAATTATGTCATGATATTATTATGTCCTATATTGTATTTTTACTTTATTTATGTGTACATATAGTGAATACACATAATAGATCTATTTTATTTTAAAAATGACCTTTGTAAGGACTTCGTCTTAATCTCCTTTCATTGAGGCATATTTTGTTTTATACAGAAATTTCTTTTATACGGTGTATAAACCCCTTTGAATTTTACGTTTATTCAAAAGGAATATTTTTATACGAAGTGTTTTACTAAACGACAAAAAGGGCTGTTTTCTTGTCGTACGTATGCGGCGACAATGACTTCTCCACCGCCGTGACCATTATTTGGGTTTCATCTTCCTCTACAAGCCTTACCATTTTTTAAAAATGAAAAATAAATATCAAGTTTTAATTTTCTTTTATTTTGGTATTGAAAATGGTTTTGAAAGTGTTTTTATTATATCAATGTGTTGTATTGATATCTTGTGATTGAAATGTGGAAATGTTATGTTTCCTTTACGCATATTTTATGTGAATATGTTATGGTTTATGATATGTTTCAACCTGTTCATATGAGGAATGCATTGGACTTAATAAGTGATGGGTGGAGCCCGCTATAGCTCCTCGATGCATCGGTAGGTCTCATGAGACAAACTAGTGTCTTGGCACGAGGCCTTGACAAAATATTATTTGTAGTCTTGGCATGAGGCCTTGGCTACGTGTTTTTTATAGTCTGGCATTATGCATTACATCATTATGAAAATGGTTATTGATATTGCATGTGATTATTCGACCAGTAGAATATCCATGTGAGTAAGTAAATGGAATTATTTCATTTTACTTTTGCCATATTATGCTAATGTTCAAGTTTAAAAGGCTTTTGTTTTAGTTATAAATTACCTTAAATGTTAATTTTTTTTATGAAATCTTCCGCTATATTGTTAGCCTTAATGAGCATCTGAGCTCACCCCTTTCAATGTTTTAATTTTTCCAGGATGTGAAGAAGTATTTTATGAATGATCTGTAGGGATAATATAAGGGGATATGAAGAGAAGATGTTGTAGTTTTGTTTTACTGTATGATTTAATGTAAGACTTATGAATGTATCTAGTGTTTCCAAGGCTACTAAACTAATCGATCTTTCGAGACTTGATCTTTTGTGATCATGCCAATGTTACGAAGTAATGCACCGAATCTGGGTAGTTGGGGTCGGGGCGTTACAGTTGGTATCAGAGGCAGTTTAGTACTAACCTTGGAAGCTAGATTTAGATACACTCTGATTAGAGCACACAACCCAAATATAGACTTTGAGGATTAGTATAGAAGAACTTCCTAGAATTTTGGTATTATAGAGATTTTGTGAGTTTTCCAAGAAATACATCCCTGTCTGGATACGAGAAGGTAGAGGTGGCTCTGGCACAGATGTACCTAGGGGTAAAACCGAAAAACACCACTTTGAGCTAGACTCGAACGAGAACTGGTGCACGACAATGGGCCTTGCTGCACTCTTAGTTACAACACTCCCGGGGGATATGCTTAGGATAATTCTAATTTTCTTTACAAACCACTATGAAGGGTTATGAGTATATACTCCCTCAAAGAAAACTTTTTTTATGATTATGGATTATATCCATAAATAGTTCAATTAGTGTTAAGTTTTTTACAAGTATGGAATTATGTATTTTGATTCATAAACTAATCTAGTTTATGCCATTGTTTATAAATGGCGCCTAGTGGAAGGAATGAAAATCGTATCAATGAAAACACTCCATGTAGGGATTTCCCTCCTACTCAAGATAATTATTGTGGAGCTGGAGATACAACTGGTGCTGATCAACTTATTACCATACTGGGACAACTCACTCAGGTTATGAATAATAACCTTACTCGTATGGAGCACGCTGATCTGAAACGTGGAGGATAAATGTTAGACCGCTTCATGAGGAAACAACCACCAAAATTTAATGGGGGTACAAATCCATTAGTAGCAGAGCAATGGATAAACTCCTTAGAGAAAATATTCCACACCTTGGGGAGTAGTGAAATGGAAAAGGTTATCATGGCAGTTTACCGCCTCACTGGAGATGCTGATCAATGGTGGTCATTGATTCAAAACAAAAATGGAGATGATGACGTATCGAATATGGAATGGAGGGAGTTCAAAGAGATTTTCTTAGAAAAATACTTTCCTCATGACCATCGACCAGATATGGAAAGACAATTTCTGAGTCTATGGTAGAAGGAGGATGAGAATGTCGAAAAGTATGAGGCTAACTTTACAAGGATAGAGAGACATACAGAAGATTATATACATAACCCAAAAAGTAAGATTGATAATTTCATTTATGGGTTAAAACCATTTCTTCGTCGAACATTAGTCTCACAAACCTTCTCGTCGTACGAAGACATTGTCTCATGTGCTATCAAGACAGAAAAGGAATTCTCTAAATCTTATGACAATAAAGTAAATCAAGAGAAGAAGAGAACGGTGGAATAAGAGACAGATAAAGGGAAAAAGGGAAAGAAGGATTTTCCATTATGTGATAATTGTGGGAAGAATCACCCTGGTACTTGCCTAAAATGAATGTGAGTTTGTTATAAATGTGGAGAAAAAGGTCACCAGGTGCGTGATTCCAAGGGAAAGAAAGAGGCTATCAATGTTGAATGCTACAATTGTAGAGAAATGGGTCATTATGCAAATGAATTTCCTAAGCGTCAGGGGAACTTACCTCAGAAAATACCAAGGGACCAAGGACAATATTATGCTGTTACTATAGTTGAAGCAGAATAATTAATGTATTGGCGCTTTTGGACTCATGGATTATATTCTGGTTATTAGAATAATGTGATATATATATATAAGGATTTTACTACAGTACTTGTTGATTTCATTAAGGTTTTAATATGATGAAGTTAATCATATTTTAAGTATGGGACAATAAGAGAAACTTTACTTTGTTTGGGGAATCTGATGTTACAATTGATTTTGGAATTTAGAGACCTTCTAGAAAAAGTCTGGACAGAGGTATTTTGGATAACTATATAGGTTGGAATGGATTAAGTTGAACCTTGGATAGTATTGTTTAAGGTTAAAACATTTATGAAGATTATTTTTGGAATATTATAATACTATAGTTTTAGGAAAAGGAAAACCTGCAGGGTGGGGCATAACCCATCGCGTCAGACAAAGCTACAGGAATCGAACCCACAACCATAGTGCGACATGACTTTATTACCTACCACTAGCCTACAGGAAGTCCCTGGTTATTACAAAATAGTTTTACTAATCTAAATTATATGTGTTAATATTTGGAACCTTATACAATTAGGATAAATAGAATATTTTTGAGTTCTATTAACTTTTAGAGTGAATGATGGGTTTGTGGTAAAAATTTATTAAAGAATGAAATTCTATATGACAAGCATGTATATTCCCTTACGTTCTTAGTAAATCTCCTAAATAAATTCCTCAAATTTATAAAAGGTAACTTAAAACAAAAACCTTACTGGTTAACTTTTCCATCTGGGGATTCAATGACCGTTTAACCAATCACAAGTTTGTGATTTTCTTATGGTTAACTTTCTCCTAATCCTGTTTTCTACAACTCTCCATCAGACCTTGATGGTTTGTTTTTCTTCCATATCTATATTTTCATAGAATCCTATTATGGGCTATCTCGGGTGACCTTTGTACTTATCTTTCTTTCTTTTAAAGTTATATTTTTATTAACCTTATTTCCGATGTGGGTTTTCCACAAAGGTATTTTCTATTTTCAACCTTTTATTTTCAAAGAGAAATTTCAAATTGCGAGGATTTAATTTATTGAAGGAGGAGAGAATGTAACACCCCGATCTTCCACGATACGCTTCTCTTTCAATAATGCAATAGCTTGCATTGTACGCAAGTTCGAGATTCTAACACACCGCGACTAATCAAAATAGCCATTATGAATATTAATACCCACCTTTTGAAATTATATATATTTTATATTTCAAAATGGACTTCATTTTTGGATTCGGAATGTCGAAATTATCCTATGTTGAATTTTTTGTAATTTTCTGAGAACTTCCAAATTTTTATGAATAGTGAAAAATACTTAAAATAACTTTTTTAATCAAAATAATTTATAGTGATAAATTATACTATTGAGTGATTTTAAAGTATAATTAGAATATATTTTTACCATTTTATCAAATGGTGTTCATTAGAATTCATTTCACTTTGAAATTGGACATAAACAATTGTCAATCTTTTGATATACATTGTTTCTTAAAAACACGCTATTTGTTGTGACAACGGGAATTAATTATAAAATTTATTAATGAAACTTATATGTTTGGAATTTCATAAAATAGACATCATTTTTGAATTCAGAATATCAATTATAGCTTAGGGTGAAATTTTGGCATTGTTCTGAAAAACTTCAATTTTTGATGAATAGTGAAACCACTAAGTGGTAGTTAAATAACTGATTTTTCGTTTAAGTGAAATATTACCACTTCTGTGATTTGATTTTCAAAAATACGACATACATGGTTTTAATTAGGAAGTAAAATGTGGTTCAATGGGATTAAAATAAGTTTTTTTTGGTGAATAGTAACTTTTAAGTTTAATTAATCGTGATTAAAGGTAATTAGTGAAATTTAAGGTAAAAATGGTATTATAAAAATATGAAATGTCTTTTACGCTTTTCCTACCCCTATTTTATGTGTCATGGCCGACCAAGAAAATCAATGGGACAACTTGCGGACCCCATGGAGCCACTTTGGTAGGAAAAGTACATAAATAACTTTTTATTTAATGTTAAAATAAAAAGGCCACAAACAAGAGTTGTTTTACTAAAACAATTTTTAAATGGGGTTATACAAGTCATATTTTTTACAATAAATATTCATTAGAAAGATAAAAAGATTTCATACATCATGATGTTATTTTTATAATTTATAGACATTAAATAAATTAAATTATTTATGACACCATGATGATGCAGCGATTACCTCATTAATTAACGATTTTAATAAAATGGAAGGATAATGTAAACTCTAAGTATTAAACTTGTAAAAATCCTATTGGATGAGGATATTTCGAACCCTTATCACCTTATACTTGAGATATATAAGTGTGGGACCTTTATAATCCGAAAAAATCAATGTATTATAAAGTAACATTTCATTACTTTCCAAGAGTGCCCCTCCTCTCCTCTTATAAAAGGCCCCCACCTATACCACCTTATTCACACTATCAAGCCATTTGGATCGGCACAACTCTGCCCAAATACTCTCCCAACTTCCCTCTCTTACTCCTATAATCCTCACTTTGGGAAGAACTATTCCCAAGTAAGCCTTTGGCTCAAATCAAAAAGAGTTACCCGATTTTAAGGTAATGTCTTCTCTTGTGTTCTTTTATTTTATTTTTCTTATCCAACCCCCCTAAGCTCTTTTTATTCATTTATTTTGTAACAAAAAAAGTATACTCAATATACTAGGATGTTTTTATAAGAAATATTTGAGCTACACTTACACACACCTACATCTAATGGTTAAAGAATATATTGTTTCTATGGACGGTGAATTTCTGCCTCACGAAACGATGATTGTTCAACACTCATATAACACCTTCAAAGGTGGCCATTAATATGTCAATATATTTATATATGATATATAATATGTTTATGTTTTACTTAATCTTCTGTATTTTTCATTTATGGCATACCTTTATGATTTCCATTATGGGTAAACGCGATATTTTCATTTTAGGAAGTGCGGACTACCTCCCCTTCAAAGTGATTTGAATCGTTAATACCATATGTGGGATGTATAAAGGATGGAGTAAGTGGTATTATACACTATATTATACTGGAATTATATTATACCTTTATATCATTATGATTTCATTCCATTAAATATGAAATTGAAATGAAAGTAGCGTTCATGCGTACGTACGGCTTACCGTCTCCATGAACGGTGCATTTCATTTCTTACCTCTAAATGTTATGTAATATTATGAATAAATGTATATACTGGATATATATGAGATATATGATATCTATATCATGATTATAATTATGGATATAATGGATATTTCACCACATGAACAACTTTTAATTATAAGAAGTCTATTTTTGACTCAAGTACCAAAGATCGACAAAACGACTGTTATTAACTTAAATAATTACATAATGTTCATGACATGGTAATAAGTGATATAAAAGGAATAAAAAACTTGAAAAAGGTTCTTAAGCAATTATAAATTAACTCTAGTTTATTATTCAGGAGGTTAAAGAACGGTCGAGTCAAGACAGGACGCAAGGTAAGGGAACTTCTTAACCCAATTTCTATTCTTTGGGTTAATCTTCAACTTTCAAATTATGTCATGATATAATTATGTCCTATATTGTATTTTTACTTTCTTTATGTGTACATATAGTGAATACACATAATAGATCTATTTTATTTTAAAAATGACCTTTGTAAGGACTTCGTCTCAATCTCCTTTCATTGAGGCATATTTTGTTTTATACACAAATTTCTTTTATATGGTGTATAAACCCCTTTTACTTTTACATTTATTCAAAAGGAATATTTTTATACGAAGTGTTTTACTAAACGACAAAAAGGACTGTTTTTCTTGTCGTACGTATGCGGCGACAATGACTGCTCCACCGCCATGACCATTATTTGGGTTTCGTCTTCCTCTACAAGCCTTACCATTTTTTAAAAATGAAAAATAAATATCAAGTTTTAATTTTCTTTTATTTTGGTATTGAAAATGGTTTTGAAAGTGTTTTTATTATATCAATGTGTTGTATTGATATCTTGTGATTGAAATGTGGAAATGTTATGTTTCCTTTATGCATATTTTATGTGATTATGTTATGGTTTATGATATGTTTAAACCTGTTCATATAAGGAATGTATTGGACTTAATAAGTGACGGGTGGAGCCTGCAATAGCTCCTCGATGCATCGGTAGGTCTCATGAGACAAACTAGTGTCTTGGCACGAGGCCTTGACAAAATATTATTTGTAGTCTTGGCACGAGGCCTTGGCTACGTGTTTATGATAGTCTGGCATTATGCATTCCATCATTATGAAAATGGTTATTAATATTGCATGTGATTATTCGACCAGTAGAATATCCATGTGAGTATGTAAATGGAATTATTTCATTTTACTTTTTCCATATTATGCTAAAGTTCAAGTTTAAAAGGCTTTTGTTTTAGTTATAAATTGCCTTAAATGTTAATGTTTTTTTATGAAAGCTTCCGCTATATTATTAGCCTTACTGAGCATCTGAGCTCACCCCTTTCAATGTTTTAATTTTTACAGGATGTGAAGAAGTTTATTATGAATGATCTGTAGGGATAATATAAGGGGATATGAATAGAAGATGTTGTATTTTTGTTTTACTGTATGATTTAATGTAAGACTTATGAATGTATCTAGTGTTTCCAAGGCTACTAAACTAATCGGTCTTTCGAGACTTGATCTTTTGTGATCATGCCAATGTTACGAAGTAATGCACCGAATCTGGGTAGCTGGAGTCAGGGTGTTACAGTTAGTATCAGAGGCAGTTTAGTACTAACCTTGGAAGCTAGATTTAGATAAAATCTGATTAGAGCACACAACTCAAAGATAGACTTTGAGGATTAGTATAGAAGAACTTCCTAGAATTTTGGTATTATAGAGATTTTGTGAGTTTTTTTCAAGCAATACATCCCTGTCTGGATACGAGCAGGTAGAGGTGGATCTGGCACAGATGTACCTAGGGGTAAAACCCGAAAACACCGCTAAAAGCTAGACTCGAACGAGAACTGGTGCACAACAACGGGCCTTGCTGCACTTTTGGTTACGACACTCCCGGGGGATATGCTTAGGATAATTATCATTTTCTTTACAAACCACTATGAAGGGTTATGAGTATATACTTCCTCAAAGAATTTTTTTATGATTATGGATTATATCCATAAATAGTTCAATTAGTGTTAAGTGTTTTACAAGTATGGAATTTTGTATTTTTATTCATAAACTAATCTAGCTTATGCCATTGTTTAGAAATGACGCCTAATGGAAGGAATGGAAACCGTATAAAGGCACACACTCCGTGTAGGGATTTCCCTCCTACTCAAGATAATTATTGTGGAGCTGGAGATACAACTGGTGCTGATCAACTTATTACCATACTAGGACAAGTCACTCAGGTTATGAATAATAACCTTACTCGTATGGAGCACCCTGATCTGCAACATGGAGGATCAATGTTAGACCGCTTCATGAGGCAACAACCACCAACATTTAATGGGGGTACAAATCCATTAGTAGCTGAGAAATGGATAAACTCCTTAGAGAAAATATTCCATGACTTGGGGAGTAGTGAAAGGGAAAAGGTTATCATGGCAGTTTACCGCCTCACTGGAGATGCTGATCAATGGTGGTCATTGATTCAAAACACAAAGGAAGATGATGACGTATCGAATATGGAATGGAGGTAGTTCAAAGATATTTTCTTAGAAAAATACTTTCCTCATGACCATCGAGCAGATATGGAAAGGTAATTTCTGAGTCTAAGGCAGAAGGAGGATGAGAATGTCGCAAAGTATGAGGCTAACTTTACAAGGTTAGCGAGACATGCAACAGATTATATACGTAACCCAAAAATTATGATTGATCATTTCTTTGATGGGTTAAAACCATTTCTTCATCGAGCATTAGTCTCACAAACCTTCTCGTCGTACGAAGATATTGTCTCATGTGCTATCAAGACAGAAAAGGAATTCTCTAAATCTTATGACAATAAAGTAAAGAAATAGAAGAAGAGAACGGTGGAACACGAGACAGATAAAGGGAAAAAGGGGAAGAAGGATTTTCCATTATGTGATAATTGTGGGAAGAATCACCCTGGTACTTGCCTAAAAGGAATGTGAGTTTGTTATAAATGTGGAGAAAAAGGTCACCAGGTGCGTGATTGCAAGGGAAAGAAAGAGGCTATCAATGTTGAATACTACAATTGTAGAGAAATGGGTCATTATACAAATGAATGTCCTAAGCGTCAGGGAAACTTACCTCAGAAAAGGACAAGGGATCAAGGACAATCTTATGCTGTTACTACAGTTGAAGCAGAATAATTAATGTATTGGTGCTTTTGGACTCATGGATTATATTCTGGTTATTAGAATAATGTGATATATATATAAGGATTGTACTGCAGTACTTGTTGATTTCATTAAGGTTTTAATATGATGAAGGTAATCATATTTTATGTATGGGACAATAAGAGAAACTTTACTTTGTTTGGGGAATCTGATGTTACAATTGATTTTGGAATTTAGAGACCTTTTAGAAAAAGTCTGTACAGAGGTATTTTGGATAACTATATAGGTTGGAATGGATTAAGTTGAAACATGGATAGTATTGTTTAAGGTTAAAACATTTATGAAGATTATTTTTGGAATATTATAATACTATAGTTTTAGGAAAAGGACAACCTGTAGGGTGGGGCCTAACCCATCGTGTCGGACAAAGCTACAGGAATCGAACCCACAACCATAGTGTGACAGTCCTTTATTACCTACCACTAGCCTACAGGAAGTCCCTGGTTATTACAAAATAGTTTTACTAATCTAAATGATATGTGTTAATATTTGGAACATTATACAATTTGGATAAATAGAATAGTTTTGAGTTCTATTACCTTTTAGAGTGAAATATGGGTTTGTGGTAAAAATTTATTAATGAATGAAATTCTACATGAAAAGTATGTATATTCCCTTACGTTCTTAGTAAATATCCTAAATAAATTCCTCAACTTTATAAAAGTTAACTTAAAACAAAAACGTTGCCGGTTAACTTTTCCATCTAGGGATTCAATGACCGTTTAACCAATCACAAGTTTGTGATTTTCTTATGGTTAACTTTCTCCTAATCCAGTTTTCGACAACTCTCCATCAGACCTTGATGGTTTGTTTTTCTTCCATATCCATATTTTCATAGAATCCTATTATGGGCTATCTCGGGTGACCTTTGTACTTATCTTTCTTTCTTTTAAAGTTATATTTTTATTAACCTTATTTCCGATGTGGGTTTTCCACAAAGGTATTTTCTATTTTCAACATTTTATTTTCAAAGAAAAATTTCAAATTGCGAGGACACAATTTATTTAAGGAGGGTAGAATGTAACACCCCGATCTTCCACGATACGCTTCTCTTTCAATAATTCAATAGCTTGAATGGTACGCAAGTTCGAGATTCTAACACACATCGACTAATCAAAATAGCCATTATGAATAGTAATACCCAATTTTTGAAATTATATATATTTTATATTTCAAAATGGACTTCATTTTTGGATTCGGAATGTCGAAATTAGCCTATGTTGAATTTTTTGTAATTTTCTGAGAACTTCCAAATTTTTATGAATAGTGAAAAATACTTAAAACAACTTTTTTAATAAAAATAATTTATAGTGATAAATTATAATATTGAGTTATTTTAAAGTATAATTAGAATATATTTTTTCCATTTTATCAAATGGTGTTCATTATAATTAATTTCACTTTGAAATTGGACATAAACAATTGTCAATCTTTTGATATATATTGTTTCTTAAAAACACGCTATTTGTTGTGACAACGGGAATTAATTATAAAATTAATTAATGAAACTTATATGTTTGGAATTTCATAAAATAGACATCATTTTTGAATTCGGAATATCAATTATTTCTTAGGGTGAAATTTTGGCATTGTTCAGAAAAACTTCAATTTTTGATGAATAGTGAAACCACTAAGTGGTAGTTAAATAACTGATTTTTCGTTTAAGTGAAATATTACCACTTCTGTGATTTTATTCTCAAAAATAAGACATACATGGTTTTCATTAGGAAGTAAAATGTGGTTCAATGGGATTAAAATAATTTGTTTGTGAATAGTAACTTTTAAGTTTAATTAATCGCGATTAAAGGTAATTTGTGAAATTTAAGGTAAAAATGGTTTTATAAAAATATGAAATGACCTTTAAACTTGTCCTACCCATATTGGATGTGTCATGGCCGACCAAGACAATCCATGGTTCAACTTGGGGACCCAATTGAGCCACATTGGTAGGAAAAGGACATAAATAACCTTTTATTTAATGTTAAAATAAAAAGGTCACAAACAAGAGTTGTTTTACTAAAAAAAATTTAAATGGGGTTATACAAGTCATATTTTTGACTATAAATATTAATTATAAATATAAAAAGATTTACTACATCATGATGTTTTTTTATGATTTTTATACATTAAATAAATTAAATTATTTATGACACCATGATGATGCAGCGATTACCTCATTAATTATCGATTTTAATAAAATGGAAGGATAATGTAAAATCTAAGTATTAAACTTGTCCAAAGTTTATTGGATGAGAATATTTTGAACCCGTATCACCTTATCCTATAAATATATAAGTGTGGGACCTTTAGAATCCTAAAAAAGAATTGTATAATAAAGTAACATTTCATTACTTTCCAAGAGTGCCCCTCCTCTCCTCTTATAAAAGGCCCCCACCTCTACCACCTTATTAACACTTTCAAGCCATTTGGCTCGGCCAAACTCTGACCAAATACTCTCCCAACTTCCCTATCTTACTCCTAGAAGCCTCACTTTGGGCAGAACTATTCCCAAGGAAGCCTTTGGCTCAAATCAAAAAGAGTTACCCGATTTTAAGGTAATGTCTTCTCTTGTGTTCTTTTATTTTATTTTTCTTCTCCAACCCCCCTAAACTCTTTTTATTAATTTATTTTGTAACAAAAACAGTATACTCAATATACTAGTATGTTTTTATAAGAAGTATTCGAGC
Source organism: Viscum album (assembly GCA_963277665.1). NCBI lineage: Eukaryota > Viridiplantae > Streptophyta > Magnoliopsida > Santalales > Viscaceae > Viscum > Viscum album. The sequence goes on from OY728151.1 coordinate 1,836,104,061, forward strand.
TACACTTACACACACCTACATCTAATGGTTAAAGAACATACTGTTTCTGTGGATGGCGAATTTCTGCCTCACGAAACGATGATTGTTCAACACTCATATAAAACCTTCAAAGGTGGATATTAAGATGTCACTATATTTATATATGATATATAATATGTTTATGTTTTAATTAAGCTTCTGTATTTTTCATTTATGTCATACCTTTATGATTTCCATTATGGGTAAACGCGATATTTTCATTTTAGGAAGTGCGGACTACCGCCCCCTCAAAGTGATTTGAATCGTTAATATCTTATGTGGGATGTATAAAGGATGGAGTAAATGGTATTATACACTATATTATACTGGAATTATATTATACCTTTATATCATTATGATTTCATTCCATTAAATACGAAATAGAAATGAAAGTAGCGTTCATGCGTACGTACGGCTTACCATCTCCATGAACGGTGTATTTCATTTCTTACCTCTAAATGTTATCTAATATTATGAATGAATGTATATACTGGATATATATGAGATATATGATATCTATATCATGAATATAATTCTGTATATAATGGATATTTCACCACATGAACAACTTTTAATTATAAGAAGTCTATTTTTTACTCAAGTACCAAAGATCGACAAAACGACCGTTATTAACTTAAATAATTATATAATGTTCATGATAGGGTAATAAGTGATATAAAAGGAATAAAAAACTTTAAAAAGGTTCTTAATCAATTATAAATTAACTATAGTTTATTATTCAGGAGGTTAAAGAATGGTCGAGTCAAGACAGGACGCAAGGTAAGGGAACTTCTTAACCCAATTTCTATTATTTGGGTTAATCTCCTACTTTAAAATTATGTCATGATATTATTATTTCCTATATTGTATTTTTAATTTATTTATGTGTACATATAGTGAATACACATAATTGATCTATTTTATTTTAAAAATGACCTTTGTAAGGACTTTGTCTCGATCTCCTTTCATTGAGGCATATTTTGTTTTATACACAAATTTCTCTTATACGGTGTATAAACCCCTTTGACTTTTACGTTAATTAAAAAATAATCTTTTTATAAGAAGTGTTTTACTAAACGACAAAAAGTACTGTTTTTCTTGTCTTACGTATGCGGCGACATTGACTTCTCCGCCGCCGTGACCATTATTTGGGTTTCGTCTTCCTCTACAAGCCTTACCATTTTTAAAAATGAAAAATAAATATCACGTTTTAATTTTCTTTTATTTTGGTATTGAAAATGGTTTTGAAAGTGTTTTTATTATATCAATGTGTTGTATTGATATCTTGTGATTGAAATGTGGAAATGTTATGTTTCCTTTATTCATATTTTATGTGATTATGTTATGGTTTATGATATGTTTAAACCTGTTCATATGAGGAATGCATTGAACTTAATAAGTGACGGGTGGAGCCCGCTATAGCTCCTCGATGCATCGGTAGGTCTCATGAGACAAACTAGTGTCTTGGCATGAGGCCTTGTCAAAATATTATTTGTAGTCTTGGGACGAGGCCTTGTCTACGTGGTTATGATTGTCTGGAATTATGCATTCCATCATTATAAAAATGGTTATTGATATTGCATTTGATTATTCGACCAGTAGAATATCCATGTGAGTAAGTAAATGGAATTATTTCATTTTACTTTTTCCATATTATTCTAAATTTCAAGTTTAAAAGGCTTTTGTTTTAGTTATACATTGCCTTAAATGTTAATGTTTTTTTATGAAAACTTCCGCTATATTGTTAGCCTTACTGAGCATCTGAGCTCACCCCTTTCAATGTTTTAATTTTTCCCGGATGTGAAGAAGTATATTATGAATGATCTGCAGGGATAATATAAGGGGATATGAAGAGAAGATGTTGTAGTTTTGTTTTACTTTATGATGTAATGTAAGACTTATGAATGTATCTAGTGTTTCCAAGGCTACTAAACTAATCGGTCTTTCGAGACTTGATCTTTTGTGATCATGCCAATGTTACGAAGTAATGCACCGACTCTGGGTAGCTGGGGTCGGGGAGTTACATAAGTTATCAAGTGACCCATCTCAATCAAGAGGTAAACACAAAGGTCATAGATTCAGCTCAAACCAAGATTTTCATTATCGAAACCGTAACTGCTGAAGAGCCCCGTATCTGGAGTGTATAGTGGTCCAGTCACGACTCTGAGGTACTGCTCACTAACCTAAGACTACTGAGGTACTCCTCCTATCGAGTACCGTGGTTATGCCACCTCACACAGTAGTTCTCCTCCTCCATGGGTCTGCCACCTCACAAAGTAGTGTTCCCCACTGGGCTATTCTAGTCACTCCGAATCGAATCGGACAAGCAGTCATCGGTCATAGCCAGCTACACGGTCTCTGTACTCTGTATGATCGTCTCTGGGAGGGTCCGCTCCACGAGCTACAGGTCGATACTCCAAGTATCACAAGTCCCATGATGAAGTATCTCAAAGGACTGCCTCGTCATAGGGGTCTCAAAGCAATGGACGATGCGTCAATCGGACGCCCAGTCTGTGAGTTATTATCCTTTTCGTCCCAGGGGCCCGGTTGGTTTCGTGTGCTAACCAACCCGGACGTATCTCAACTGTACCCCGAACTCTCATAGGGTATACCCATAGGGACCGTTTCTCAATGTGATCACCAATGCCGCTGACGGTTCGTTAAACGGACGTCCGGTCTAAAAGATATCATCTTTCCCGTTCCAGGGGCCCGGTTGGATTTCGGGTACAATCCAACTCGACCATACTCCAACTGCATCCAAACCTCGGGAAATTTATGCCAAAAGTTCCGTCTCATCAAGAGGAAACCAACAAAGTCGACGGAATGTCAATCGGATGTCCAGAACTCAAGATATAAGTGTTTCCGCTCCGAGGGCCCGATTGGTTTCGTATCCGAACCAACCCGGCCGAACCCAAAGTTCTCTGAAACCTTGTGTGTAATATACCGAAACGACCGTCTTGATCCAAGGATCGCATAGCAACTGACGTTTAATCTATCGGAGGTCCATAAACCATGTTATGGGCGAAAGACTGAAGAGGTCTGAAAACGGGGGTCTGGGCTCGGCCCGGCCCGGCCCACCCCCCTGGGTCGGCCAAACCGGGTCGACCCGATCTAGGTCCGGGTCTGGCCTAGCTGGGTGCGGCCCGACCCGGCTGTGTGGCCCGGCCCGACCTGCGTGGCCCTGGCTGGCCTGAGCGGCCCGACCCGGCCTGGGCAGCCGACTGGCCTCGCGCTGGCGCGACGCGACGGGTGCGCGGGGTTACAAACCCCCCCAGTTGTCAACCTGGCGCGGCTTAAAGCCGTGCCGCCTCAAACCCGAAACGGCCCGGCCGTTCAGGTTCACGTCCCTTCGCCGCGGCCCAGCCACAGCGGTTTGCTCTGGTGGCACACCGCCGCCGCCTTCTGTGGACCACCGGACGCGCTCCGGTGGTCCGTTTCGCCTGCCGCCTTCGCCAACAGTCCTCCCGGGACCCGATCTTTACTGCGAAGGAGTTCAAAAGCCATTTCGGCCCGATTCTTTGTCACCCGTCGATAAGCACTCAACGTTCAAAACGCGCCATCTTCGTGGTTTTCTGGCGCGACGCGATGGCGTCGCGTCCCTTCGCCGCGGCCCGACTTCGACCGCGGATTCGTTCGACCTTAAAGGCGCGGCGCGACGGTGCCACACTTCTCCGTCGTGATTCTCTGAATTCCCGCACGGTATGACGACACTACGTCGCTTCCATTTCAAGCCACATAGATAACCAACAAAATAAAAGGGGAGGAGGTTCGGCCGTGTTTGTGCGGTCCGACCTCCTCTGTTATTTTGATAAAAGTTGTCCATTGATATCGAAGAACGTCTAAAATTATTCACGACATGAAAACCAAACCCCTACCTTGCAAAGACGTCACACGTCGTCGAGCCGCGGAAGAGGCAAGCGTCGCGGTTATCGGACGTCGCGGAAGATCGGTGCCGATTCCGTTGACGTCGGAGGGTGAGTCGTCGTCAATGGCGACGTTTCCCGCGGTGGTGTCTCCTCCCTTGACGCGGTGGAAGAAGAGGAGAAGGCACATCCTCGGTGATCGCCCGATGAAGAATGTGGAGACTCACTTCCTTCGACGTGGACAGAAGGTGCAAGATGATATGACGTTCTTCGTCGAAGCTTCGGTGTTCTTCACATTCTTCAACAAAGGAGATGAAGCGTTCTTCTTCGGAGGAAGAAGTTCTTCAAAACTCAAATGCACTCTTCCCTTTCTCTAAACACAACATTTCTAACCAAAATAAAATAAGGCTCCACCTTATTTTATTTACCCATGTCATGAATTCAAAATTACAAAATTCAAAACCAACACACTTAATTAATTGATCTTGAGTTGTCAAATTAATTAAAGTTTAGGTGGAATGAATTAGTGTGGGAGGTGAGGAGGAGAGGTGCCACTTAAGTTAAAGTGGAGTTACAATATTAAAGTGGGAGGTGAGTTATGGGAGGTCAAGGGGGTTATGGGAAGATCAAGGGGGGTTAGGGTATTTTGTGGGCCCCACCACCCTCTTAACATCTCATGGGAAGTTCCCTAACTTCCACTCAAAGGATATAACTACTTTAAAGAAATAAAAATTGTAACTCAATTTTTATTTTATCTTCCACAAATTTTTAACAACTCCTCCCGTGAAAACGTAACTTCGAAAAAGATCTTCTTAAGAAAGTACTGGCACTGCGAATCCATCGGTGCCCTCAGAATTCGATTTCGAGCACCGATTCAAAAGTTAGAAAATCCCACTCGTTCGTTTACTAAACGTACCAGAGCTAATCTTCGGAAATTGATTCCGGGCACACCGGGCCTCGGAATCAGGCGCCGTTAGAAACTGCGTTCTTGTAAAATTCCAATGAAAATTAAGAAAAAAATTTTACTTGAAATTTACGGGTCTTTACATTACTCCCACCTCAGGGCTTTACATCCTCGTAAAGCTTTAACACAAACAAGGGTTTCAAAAGCGGTACTGAGCACGCATCTGAACCTTCCGCTCCCATGTTCTTACCTAGAGGTTCCCGTACTGCTAGTGAAAGTGCTCCCGAGGAATCGACCATCCTCGTAGGACCTGCTCCTGTCGATCCTTGATCCCCACTAGAACCTCCGTGAAAGACACCCGATCACCATCGTCCAGCTCCCCATGGTCGATGATATGTGAAGGATCACGCACGTATTTCCTCAGTTGAGATACGTGGAAGTCGTCGTGTACCTGGTGCAACTGAGGTGGATGGGTCAAGTGGTAAACCACCCCGCCTACCTTGCTGAGGACCTAAGAATGGTCCACTGAACCTCGGAGATAACTTGCCGCCTTGGCCACATCTCTGTAATCCTCGTCGAGGTGAGACCCGTATAAGGACGTGATCATCATCCTCGAACTCTAGAGGTCTCCAATTCCTGTTAGAACTGGAACTCAAAATGACTGCTACCACGAGGGTAAGGTTGACCGACTCAAGAGTGATCGGTTGTACCCTCCTGTACATGAGTTTATCATGTGCTGCCTAGGGTTTCCTTTTCGCCGACCAAGGAAAAACCATTCCGACGTCGTAGTTAAACCACAACCTTTTTTCCTAATACAGTCAATTTGTGTATGAACTGTGATTGCCCAGTCCATACTCAAACCAACGTCGTAAGGTCTCGACGCTACCACCAAGAGATTCCAACCGAAATTCTTGCCTCGAGGGTTCGACCACACTGTCGGCAGAAGTGTGATTATCGAGTCTTCTCCCAAGGTATCTCCAGACGTGAGGGTCAATTCTATGGATTACCGGAAACTCTAGGTCTGGGAAAAGATTCGTGGAAGGAAGGAATGATTCGTATCAACGTCTGTTACTACGAAAGCTAGTAGTGGACACAGACTATCCTCGAATCATTCTTAGAGCCATCGGGTCACTCTCCCTGACCGCACGCAGCTACCCTCTTCCCCTGCCCTCCAGCTCCCTGAGCCTGGAAGGGACAACTAAGGATGGTGGTTGTAGCATGATAAAACCTATACCACCTCATGCTTCTCTCCTAGCTCTGCCTCCATGTCTGCTGCTTCGCAGACCCATATCTCCTTAAAGATTCCACTTCATGAAACATTTAAAATGCCCGAGTCTCTAAGACTGGTGTCAGTTTCCTTTTTCTTACTGCACTGTGCAGTCTTCATCTGCTTCTAGATGTTCTTAACCTTCTTTTCCTATGATCTAAAAGAGCTGCTAAAATTTCTCCTTTGCCAAAAAGAGAAACTCGGTCTCATCCCCTGGATGAACCATGTTTATTGCCTAATATAGTCAATCCGAACATGAATGATGTATTCATGCCATAGACGACGTCGTAAGGCATCGACGTAACTACCAAGAGATCCAACTATCACTCTCGCCTCCAAGGGTCGAGTCACACTGTCGGCATCAGTGTGAGGTCACTGGGTCTCCTCCAGTAGAAATTGCGAAAGTGAGGGTCAAGTCAACAGTCTTAACCGGGACCACACAGTATCAACCAAACAAAAGGACCGGAAAGAAAACATCACAAAGATAAATGTCTTTTCATTATTGCAGCTCATAGTATAAAGACACTAATGTAACAACAACAACATGTAACTAGATATACACCACTAGTTCCACTCCTGTCCACTCCCTTCCAGAGCTCCGTAGTCATAAGCTTCTGCCGCCTGAAGCTGAGCTCTCCCATGTATACCTGTTCCCTGCGGTATTCCTTGATCGAACCTCTGCCTCGGCCTGGGAGGTTCTTCATTTAACTGCTGGTCATCTGCATGGCGGGTCAGACAGTCACGTGCCATGTGACCAATCCCGCCACATGAGTAACACTGTATGGCAGGTCTGGCTCTGTCATTCCCCTTGGTGCCTTGCACTACCGACCCTAAGTCACGCGGTCGACCACCTTTAGTTCTGGTCCTCTTGGACCTCTGCGTCATCTGTCTACTGCCTGCTACAGAAGACTCTTCCGCATGCCGCCTAGTGGTGGGTCTTGCTACTGGTGACTGCTCAGCAAAAAAACTATCCTCTAAGAGGGCTCGCTCCAACACACTTGTCTGCGTCAGAATGCTGTGAGAAACAATATAAGCTCTAATATCTCTCCTGAGCCCCTGCTCGAAGGTTCGGGCCCTGAAGAACGGGTCCCGTACCATATATGTGGAGTAGCGCGAGAGGTGTGTGAACCTCGCTGAATACTGCGCCACTGTCATGCTGCCCTGCCGCAGCTGAAGTAGCTCTTGTATACACACCGCTCGAAGGGTGGCTGGTACAAACTCTTCCTGGAACAGGCTCTCAATGTCTGCCCATAGAAGTGTCGCCTCGTCATGCATCTGGAGCATCAGGCGCCACCATCTTCCTGCTTCTGCCTGAAGAAGGCTGGCAGCAAGGATCACCATGAAGTCTACTGGCGTCCCCACTAGCTTGAAGACCCTCACCACAGTCTCCAACCAATCCACAGCCACCTGCAGGTCCGTCTCTCCCCTGAAACTGGGTGGCCTCTAGCGTTGGAACTCGTGCAGTGTGCTCAAGAGACGTGCAACCTCTACTGCTGGGGTTGGTGGCATCGGTGGCCCAACGGGTAGTAGTACCGCCGGTGCCTCAACTGGGGTAGGGCCCTGTACTAAGGCCACGTCGCTCGGTGGGCTGTCAGTATGAACAACTCTCAAGGCTCTAGCTGGTCGTCCGCGGGGAGGCATCCTGAAAGAAACAAACATGACACGGTCAAATGATTATACCTGGTGAGTTGACCTGGTTTGAGCTGACATTTTAAAACTTCTGGAAACACACACGTAATCACTGTTTTCGTGCACAAAGTCGGGAAATCAGTTGTCAGGGTCCTGGGGTATGGATACGTCGGCCGCCCGCACCAACACTGGACTCCCTGAACTGAAAACCACACTCGGTACTCTTAACACAATCGCTTCACAGAAAGAAAATATCAGAGTTATAAGTTCTGCGGTAGAACTGACTCCTCTAATACCAATTTGTCACGATCCATCCTTGGGCCCGTGCCGTGACTACCCCAAGCCCTCCTTCCATAGGCCAGGGGCTGGTGACTAGCACCAAAGGCGTAAATCCCGATAATTGGGAAGGCATTTCCTTTATAAAAGTAACAAAACACCACAGAGTACAAGCAGAAGTAAAACACTAAGTACAAATAAAGTGCTGAAAAGTAAATGGGCCAGAATACAAACCCAACTGGAAATACAGCTACAACTGAACAAAAGTACAACAGAAATAGACAAACAGCTGGAAGAAAGGAAGTAGCTCCTGGGTCGTCCTCCTCGGATCCTACTTAAAGGGTAGGTATAGATAGCGTAGCTCCTGGATTGTCCACCACAGATCCTACCTGAAGGGTAGGTACAGATAGCGCATCTCCTCAATGCTCTCGCCCGTCAACCCCCTCCGAGTGTCGTCTCGCCGTGAAGTCCACCTCCAGATACTGACTCGTCGGGTGGTCCACCTCCGGGTACCGTCCAGTCCTCGAGCACTCGGCCTCCGTCAGCACTGCCCGTCATCTGCAACCAACACAACGAGGTGCGGGCATAGCCCGTGCATTGGTGAGTATAAAGATACTCAGTAGGGACCCCGAGACCCTCAAGGTCTCACTTAAACCAACAAGGATAACCACAAAGAAGATCTCAATAGATAACCTCTACTTAGGTATATGCCCATACATATACCTAAGTTATCAAGTAACTCACCTCAATCATGAGGAAACACAAAGATTATGAAATCAATGGATAACCACTACCTAGGTATATGCTCATACATATACTAAAGTTATCAAGTGACCCATCTCAATCAAGAGGTAAACACAAAGGTCATAGATTCAGCTCAAACCGGGATTTTCATTATCGAAACCGTAACTGCTGAAGAGCCCCGTATCTGGAGTGTAAAGTGGTCCTGTCATGACTCTGAGGTACTGCTCACTAACCTAAGACTGCTGAGGAATTCCTCTTGTCGAGTATCACGGGTCCGCCACCTCACACAGTAGTGCTCCTCCACCATGGGTCTGCCACCTCACACAGTAGTGCTCCCCCTCATAGCCTACAGAGGTACTCCTCCTGTCGAGTACCGTGGGTCTGCCACCTAACACAGTAGTGCTCCTCCGCCATGGGTCTGCCACCTCACAAATTAGTGTTCCCCACTGGGCTATTCTAGTCACTCCGAATCGAATCGGACAAGAAGTCATCGGTCACAGCCAGCTACACGGTCTCCGTACTCTGTATGCTCATCTCCGGGAGGGTCCACTCCATGAGCTACAGGTGAATAATCCAAGTATCACAAGTCTGAAGATGAAGTATTTCAAAGGACTGCCTCGTCATAGGGGTATCAAAGCAACAGACGGCGCGTCAATTGGACGCCCGGTCTGTGAGTTATTAGCATTTTCGTCAAAGGGGTCCGGTTGGTTTCGTGTACAAACCAACCCGGCCGTATCTCAAATGTACCCCGAAATATCATAGGGTATACCCATAGGAACCGTTTCTCAAAGTGATCACCAATGCCGCTGACGTTTCTTCAAACAGACGTCTGGTCTGAAAGATATCGGCTTTCCCATTCTAGGGGCCCAGTAGGATTTCAGGTACAATCCAACTCGGCCATGCTCCAACTGCATCCAAAACATGGGCGAAGTATTCCAAAAGTTCCGTCTCATCAAGAGGAAACCAACAAAGTCGATGGCATGTCAATCGGACGTCCGGAACTCAAGATATAAGCGTTTCCGCTCCGAGGGCCCGGTTGGTTTCGTATCCAAACCAACCCGGCCGAACCCAAAGTTCTCCGAAACCTTGAGTGTAATATACCGAAACGACCGTCTCAATCCAAGGATCGCATCGCAACTGACGTTATGTTGATCAGAGGTCCTTAACCCGTGTTATGGGTGAATGGCCGAAGAGGTCCGAAAATGGGGGTCTGGGCCCGACCAACCCCCCCCCCCCCCCTGGGTCGGCCGAACCGGGTCTGGGTCCGGCCCAGCTGCGCGGCCCGGCCCGGCCTGGGTAGCCGGCTGGCCTCGCGCTGGTGCGGCACGACGGGTGTGGGGGGTTACAAACCCACCCTTTTGTCAACCTGGTGCGACTTAAAGCTGCGCCACCTCACACCCGGAACGGCCCGGCCGTTCCGGTTCACGTCCCATCACCGCGGCTCAACCGTGGCGGTTTGCTTCGGCGGCGCGCCGCCACCTTTTGTGGACCACCGGACGCGCTCTAGTGGTCCATTTCGCCTGCCGCCTTCACCAACAGTCCTGCCGGGACCTGATCTTTACCGCGAAGGAGTTCAAACGCCATTTCGGACCGATTCTTCATCGCCCGTCGATCCACACTCAACGTTCAGAACATACTGTCTTTGTGGTTTTCCGGCGCGGCGTGACGGCGCCGCGCCCCTTTGTCGCGGCCCAACTTCGACCGTGGATTCGTTCGACCTCAAAGGCGCGGTGCGACGACGCCGCGCTTCTTTGTCGTGATTCTCTAAATTCCCGCACGGTGCGATGGCACTACGTCGCTTCCATTTTATTCCACATAGATAACCAACAAAATAAAAGGGGAGGAGGTTTGACCATGTTTGTGCTGTCCGACCTCCTCTATTATTTTGATAACAGTTGGCCGTTGATATCGAAGAACGTCTAAAATTATTCACAACATGAAAACCAAACCCCTACCTTGCAAAGACGTCACACGTCGTCGAGCTGGGGAAGAGGCAAGCGTCGCGATGATCGGACATCACAGAAGATCGGTGCCGATTCCGTTGACGTCGGAGGGTGAGTCGTCGTCAATGGCGATGTTTCCTGCGGTGGTGTCTCCTCCCTTGACGCAGAGGAAGAAGAGGAGAAGGCACGTCGTCAGTGATCGCCCGATGAAGAATGCGGCGTCTCTCTTCCTTTGACGTGGAGAGAAGGTGCAAGATGAGACGACGTTCTTCGTCGAAGCTTCGGTGTTCTTCACGTTCTTCAACAAAGGAGATGAAGCGTTCTTCTTCGGAGGAGGATGTTCTTCAAAACTCAAATGCTCTCTTCCCTTTCTCTTAACACAACATTTCTAACCAAAATAAAATAAGTCTCCACCTTACTTTATTTACCCATGCCATGAATTCAAAATTACAAAATTCAAAACCAACACACTTAATTAATTGATCTTGAGTTGTCAAATTAATTAATGTTTAGGTGACATGAATTAATGTGGGAGGTGAGGAGGAGAGGTGTCACTTAAGTTAAAGTGGAGTTACAATATTAAAGTGGGAGGTGAGTTATGGGAGGTCAAGGGGGTTATGGGAAGATCAAGGAGGGTTAGGGACTCGTGTGGGCCCCACCACCCTCTTAACCTCTCATGGGTAGTTCCCTAACTTCCACTCAAAGGATATAACTACTTTAAAGAAATAAAAATTGTAACACACTTTTTATTTTATCTTCCAAATTTTTTTAACAACTCCTCCCGTGAAAACGCAACTCCGAAAAAGATCTTCTTAAGCAATTACCGGCGCTGTGAATCCATCGGTGCCCTCGGAATTCGATTTCGAGCACCGGTTCAAAAGTTAGAAAAACCCGCTCGTTCGTTCACTGAACGTACCCGAGATAAAATTCAAAAATTGATTCCAGGCACACCGGGCCTCGGAATCAGGCCCCGTCAGAAACTGCGTTCTGGTAAAATTCCAAAGAAAATTAAGAAAAAAAATTTCCTTGAAATTTCTTGGTATTTACAGGTATGACAGGGCAATGGAGCCCATAAGGCATGGAATCCTAGATTGTCGGTATTATGGGTAGATAAAGCCTGGATGGTGTGGAAGCCTGGAGTGTTAGTACGATAGGGAGATGGAGCCTAGAAGGCGTGGTAGCCTAGAGTGTCAATATGAAGGGGTGATGGAGCTCAGAAGGTGTGGAGTCATGGAGCCTCGGTACAACGGAGTGATGGAGCCCAGAAGGCATGGAAGCCTGAAGCATCTGTATGACGGGGGTGATAGATCCTGGAAGGTGTGGAAGCCTAGAGAATCGTTACGACAAGGGAAAAGGAGCACAGATGTCAGGGGAATCTTGGAGTGTCGGTATGATGAGGAGAAGGATCATAGAAGGTGTGGAAGCATGGAGGGTCAGTACGATGGGGGAGATGGATCCCAGAAGGCATGGAAGCCATGATTGTTGGTACGACGGCGTGATGGAGCTCAGAAGGCATGGAATCATAGAGCGTCAGTACGATGGGGGAGATGGAGCCCAAAAGGAATGGAAGCCTAGAGATTTGGTACGATGGGGCTGATGGAGCCCAGAAGGTATTAAATCCTGGAGCATTTGGATGATAGGGGTGATGGAGCCCAGAAGGCATCGAATCCCGGAGCATCGGTATGACGGGGCGATGGAGCCCGGGAGGCATGGAATCCTGGAACGTCGGTACGATGGGGAAATGGATCATGGAAGGCGTGGAAGCCTAGAGCATCGGTACAATAGGGGTGATGGATCCTGGAAGGCATGGAAGCCTAAACATAGGTACAATGGGGCTATGGAGCGTTGGTACGATGGGGGCGATGGATCCTAAAAGGCATGGAATTCTGGAGCATCGGTATGATGGGGAGATGGAGATGGGAATGTTTGGAAGCCTGGAGTGTCGGTACGACAGGGCGATGGATCCCAGATGGTGTGGAAGCCAAGATTGTCTTTCCACAATATAGAGTAACTGGAGCAAGGATACGATCTAAATATGACAAGCATTGGTTCTTTATAGAACGCCATGGATTTGAAAAGGGGTGGGCCTCTGTGACAGATTTTGTAGATATGTGGGGTGGACCTCTATGGTGAATTGTAGCGGTACGAGGAGGACCTCTATAGTGTATTCTAATGGGGACAGGGAGGAATCCCCTGCATGATGACAGTATTATGGGGAGGACCTACATAGTGGATTATGATGCTGTTAGAGATGCGCTAATGGATTGGGGATAGTTGCCCGCTGCACGGCCCGTGGGGGCGACAGAGTCGGTGAGGAGCTAATGGAGTCTGGTGGCGGATGCCCCCTGTGCGACCTATTAAGGTGTAGGAGTCGGCGAAGAGCCGATGGAGTTGGGGGAGGATACCCCAAGCATGGTCCTTTAAGGTGGAAGAGTCTACAAGGAGCCGATGGAGTCAGGGGCGGATGCACCTGCATGACCTCTTAAGGCGGTGGAGTCGGTGAAGAGTCGATAGATTCGGGGGTTGGATGCCCCCAGTGCGACATCTTAAGGTGGTAGAGTCAGTGAGGAGCCGATGGAGTTGGGTGGGGGGGGGAGATGCCTCCTGTGCAGCCTCTTATAGTTTCCGAGTTTATGAGGAGCCGATGGAGTCGGGGGCGGATGCCCCCTGTCCGGCCTCTTAAGGTGGGAGAGTCGGTGAGGAACTGATGGAATCGAGGGTGGATGCCCCCTGTGCAGCCTCTTAAGTTGACTAATTCGGCAAGGAGCCGATGGATTCGGGGGCGTGACCCCCTCTGCGGACTCTTAAAGCGGTGAGGTTGGCAAGGAGCCGATGGAGTTGGGGCAGCTGCCCCATCAACAGCCTCTTAATGTGGTAGGGTCGGTGAGGATATGATGGATTCAGTGGTGGATTCCCCCTACGTGAACTCATGGAAGAAGTGGCATCAATGAGGAGCTAATTGAGTTGGGGGGAGGATGCCCCATGCGCGACCTCTTAAGGAGGTGGGGTCAGTGAGGAGGTGATGGAGTCGGGGGACAGATTCCCCCTATATGGCCTCTTATGGAAAGAGAGTCAGCGAGGAGCCGATGGATTTGGGGGGCAGATTCCCCCTGTGCCGACTCTTAAGGTGGTGCATTTAGTGAGGAGTGGATGGAGTTAGGGGTGGATACCCCAGCACAACCTCTTAAGGAAGCATAGTCGGTGGGGATCTGATAGAGTCAGGAGACGATGACCCCTGAGAGGACTCATGGAGGTGACAGTGTCGGCGAGGAGCCGATGTAGTTAGGGGAGGATGCCACCCACACGACCACATAGATGCAGCGGTGTCAGCGAGGAACTGATGCACCCCCTTCACTGCCTCTTAAGCTGGTGGAGTCAGCGAGGAGCTGATGGAGTCGGGGGTAGGGTGCCCCCTATGCGGCCTCTTATGGTGGAAGAGTCTGTGAGGAGCCGATGAAGTGGAAGGGCGGGTGCCCCCAATGTAGCCTGTGAAGGCGGTGGGGTCGGTGAGGAGCTGATGGAGTTGGGGTTTGATGCCCCATGGGTTGCCACTTAAGGTGGCAGATTTAGTAAGGAGATGATGAAGTCGGGGGTAAATTCCCCCTTCGTGACCTCTTAAGGCAGCGGAGTCGGAGAGGAGCCGATGGAGTCAGAACAGATGCCCCCTGTGTGGCCGCTTAATGAAGCGAGGTTGGTGATGAGCTGATGGAGTCAGTGGGTGCCCCTTCATGGATCATTATTGAGGCGGGGTCGGCGAGGTGCTGATGGAGTCAGGGGAAAATGCCCCCTTCACAACTTCTTAAGGCGGTGGGGCCAGCGAGGAGCCAATGGAGTCGGGGGCAGATGCCCCCTACGTAGCCTCTTAAGGAAGAGGGGTCGATGAGGAGCCGATGGACCATAGTCTTCACACATCCGATGGCACTCATCCCCTCACATATGAAGGAGATGGTACTCACATGGGTGATTCCTCAATTATCCCAACATATATTGTCTATTCACTATTGAAGGAGAAGTGATTAACGTCGGGTTCACCATTTCTATTTCAAAAACGTTCACTAGGGTGCACATATGTCTGTTAGAGGACACACAACTGTTGTCCTGCATTCCCTCTTTCCAAAGGTGGGTAGCATCCGTTGCTTATTATGGTACGTTTTATCCTTGATCGAAACAGGGTGATGGGATGTCGATTCCTCCTTCCTCAGATTTCTCCTCAGAACTCGTTACCTAGTTCGGGTCTCCCTCAGAGATTTGAGTCGTGGTTCGTGAATCTCGTTCTCGGTTACATATTTTTTGTGGATTCTGGTAAATTACACTGCTTATATTTGGACATTCCAAGGGGTCTTGACATGGTAGAAACCTTCGGTTGGTGTAGATGACAACATAAGGCATGTCGGGGAATATTTGGATGCATGGACATTGGTGAACATGTATTTTTAATCATAATAGGGCATCTCAAGGGTGTATAACCCAAGGTTTCCAACATCGGTTGTGGGGTGTCCTGTGTTGGAGGCATGTCTCTGTGTTTATCCTCTACTTCCCATGTTTAACACAGGGTGTTCATATAGTCTAACGACTTGAGCAGAAGGTTACACTAAAGGCACATCTTCCGAGGTTTTCCTTTGGCATCTCATTTTTAATATGATGTAGGCTGTGAGTTTAAAGTCTTGTATAGATAGAATGAGAGTGATCAAAATGTACCATAAAGATGGATCAGATTGGTACATCCCTACGAAGGAACACCAAGAAGGTGTACCAGATGGATAGATCCGAACGCCCAATGAGGATGGATCTGAGGTGGTGTGTCCCATAGTGGGAAGATATCACACTATGAAGGATGATCTAAACACCACTGAGGGTGGATTAGAAAGAGTGCACCCCAAAGTGGGGAGTACCAGATGGATAGGTCAGAATGCTTAATGATAGAAGACCTAGGCTAGTGTATTCCTTAAAGGGAATATGTCACTCTATGAAGGATGATCTAGACACCACTGAGGGTGGATGAGGGAGAGTGCACCCCAGAATGGGGTACGCCAAGGTTTACCATTGGCTTGGATTTAACCTTGTGGAGGATTCATATGTACCCATTGTAGAAGACATGGATCAAATACCACATAGTTCGAAGGGGTGATGAATCAAGGTGTACACAAAGTACAACAACCAGAATACTTCCTGGGGATTACGCATGGATAATGACCCATTGAAAGAGTAACACTCTTGGGGTGGATGATTATGGATTGTGTGGGGCTTATGCATGGTTAGCTGCCCAATTGCTGCTAGGAGTAGTGAGGATGTGGGTGACATGATCTCACAAGGGTGTGATGGCCCGAGTAATAATCAAGATGGATATGGATGTTTTAGTGGGTGGAGAATGAGATTAAGTCGACATGAGGATGATGGTGATGTTTAGATTGAGACTCGAAGAGACTTCATATATATCCCTGTGGTTGGGAATCAATGTTCATGAAGTTATATGGGGTGATGGGGTCACCTGAGGAGGCGACCCATGAGGACAGACACTTGGATGGGATCCAGAGGAAGTAGAACCTCTGGGATGGGGAATGACCTTCCCGAAACACATATTCTTGAGGGAGAGATTCTAGGATGAGACATGGGTGATGGGATTGAACCTCCGGGAGTCTTCCTACATATCCCCATGGAAGGGAATCAATTTCCATTTAGTTCTGAGTGGGGAGTGGAATTGGGGAGTACACATAGGACAACGACCCAATGATATATTGGGGATTATGCGTGGTTAGAAACTCATGTTGGTCTCATACCATGGGGTAGACCAAAGATTTGGGTCCCAAAAAAGAGGACTACAATGTATTACCATCGATTGTTTACTAAAATGGATTACTACTGGTTGAGGTTCCAAAAACTTACTGCTGGTTGGGATTCCAATGTCTTAACGCTGATTGGTGACGACAAGGTATTACCGCTGATTAAGGAACACAACATCTTGCCGTTGATTTTGGAACACAATGGCTTTCCATCGATTGGGAAGCACAATGGCTTACCACTTGATGGGTATCACAATGTCTTAAAGTTGTATGGGGATCGCAACGGATTACCACTGGATGGGGATCACAACGAATTACCAGTGGATGAGGTTGAACCTCATGGAGGCTTCCTATAAACCCTACCTAAGAGACATGTATCAAATCCCACGTAGTTCAATTGGGTACTGTTTAAAGTCACGCTGGATGAAAAGGGGAATACATTTTAACATCATACGGGATGAGGGTGGACCGACGTGGAGTAGTTGGGACCAATGGTTGTTATCCTTGAACCTCAGGGAGGCTTCCAATGTACATTTCCAAGGAGACACGAATCAAAGTCCACATAGTTCGGGAGGGTTGAATGTAGTTTAACATCATGTGGGATGAATGTGAACCTATGTGAAGTGATTGAGATATGTAGGTGTTGGGCTTGAACCTCAGGGAGGCTTCCTACATACCCAACCTTGGTAGGGATCAAATTCCACATAGTTTGGGAATGGTAATATAGTTTAATTTCATGCGGGGTGAAGGTGAACCGACATGAAGGGGGTCAGGTCAAGGTGGTGTTGGGATTGAACCTTAGGGAGGATTCCTATGTACCCTTCTTCGGTAATGATAAATGTACACATTGTTTGGGATGGTTCTTGGAGAATAAACACTAAGCTGGTCCAGAGATGATTTCATGGTTGATGATTACTCTAATCTCACGTGAGTCATGCTCATTGTAAAAAAAGAGAGGCAACAACAGACCTGGAGATCATGGCACAAAGGTGCGGCCACAAAGGATGGTTAATGGGGCATATGCGTGGAAGCTTCAAGGGTATCACTATGGAGTGACAAAGGTGGAGGGAGCTTACACATGATGATTTTCCAGGTGACACTAAGGAGAGGAAACGATGGATGGGGCTTACACATGGAGGCTACCCAGGTGCCGCTATGGAGCGGCAACGGTGGTTGGGTCTTTCACATAGAAGCTGCCCAGGTGCCTCTAAGGAGTGGCAATGGTGGATGTGGAATATGGATGGAAGCTTCGCAGTTGCCACTAAGGAGAGACCATGGTGGATGGTGCTTACGCATGGAAGCTACCCATGCGACGCTAAGGCATGGAAACCGTGGATGGGGCATATACATGGAGGATACCTATGTGTCGCTAGGGAGTGACAACGGTGGATGGGGCTTACGCATGGACACTTCCCATGTGCCGCTAAGTAGAGAAAATGGTGGATGATTCTTACACATGAAAGCTTCCCAGGTGTCGCTATGTAGTGGAAATGGTGGATGGGGCATACATGTGGATGCTTCCCGAATGCCGCTAAGGAGCGACAATGGTGGATGGGGCTTACGCATGGAAGCTACCCCAGTTCCTCTATAGAACAAAAATAGTGGATGGGGAATATATATGGTAGCAGCACAGATAATGAAATGGAGCAGAAATGGTGGATAAGGATTATACAAGGAAGATACCCATGTACCGCTAAGTAGTGGAAAATGTTGATGTGGCTTACGCATGGAAGCTTCCCAGGTGCCGCTAAGGAGTGACAATGGTGGATGGGGCCTACACATTGAAGCTTATGAGGTGATTCTATGGAGTGGAAATGGTGGATGGCGCTTACGCATGGAAGCTTCCTAGGTTCCGCTAAGGAGAAAAAATGGTGGATGGGGATTACACATGGAAGTTTCTCATGTGCCACAATGGAAGGGCAACGATGAATGTGGATTATGCCATGAAGCTGCCCAAGTGCCGCTATGTAGTGGAAATGGTGAATGGGGATTATGCATTGAATATTCCCATGATCTACTAAGGAGTGGAAATGGTGGATGGAAATTTCGCATTGAAGCAGCACAGGTGCCCATAAGGAGTGACAATGGTGGATGGTGCTTACACATGGAAGCTTCCCAGGTTTCACTATGGAGCGACAAAGGTGGATGGGGCTTGCTCATGGAAGCTACCCAAGTTCCACTAAGGAGCATCAAGGGCCGATGAGGCTTATGTATGGGTTCTTCCTATGTGCCATTAAGGGGTGGAAATGATGGATGGGGGTTACACATTTAAGCTCCGCAGGTGCCACTACAGAGAGGCGATGGTGAATCGGGCTTACACATGGAAGATTCCCTGGTACCGCTATGGAGCGACAAGTGTGGATGGGGCTTACGGTTGGAACCTAACTAGGTTCCACTAAGGAGAGTAAATGGTGTATGGGGATTACACATGGAAGCTATCTAGGTACCACTAAAAAGCAGCAATTGTGGATTGGGATTTCACATTGAAGATGACCAGGTTCTGCTAAGGAGAGGCAATGGTGGATGGGGATTATACATTGAAGATTCCTATAATTTATTCCTCATGTATGGCCATGAGGTCATACCAACTCACTGGTGGGTTAAGGAATAAAATTGAGGTCTACAATTATGTGCTAGTGCAAAAGAAGGATAACACAAAGGGCATTGGAATCAGTCTGAACAGATGGAGATGAAATGTATGAATCACATGCCTGACATTAAGATTACTATGAGGGTGGTGTGACAATGGATGATAATTGTTGATCGTGTTCAAAACACATCATCCATATCGTGTTAGCTGAAAATGGGGACAAAAAATGAGGGTCTACTATTGAATGTGTTCGAAACATAGGACATGACTCGAAGTGTCGTTCAAATTCATCCAGGTCATTGGCCTAGGATGGTAGGTGAGCCGAGGCAGCATGGGACCAGGCTATTATGGGGTCCCATTAGACAATAAAGGTTATGAAGATCCGAATGAAGGACATGAAAATCATGTGGTGGAGTGATGGAATGTTTAAATGGATTCCAACGCTCTTGAAATTATGCCTCTATAATCATGGTGTGAGCTATCTTATGCTTGTGACATAAGGCATATCTTATTTGGAACAAGATGCATCCTATTATTAAATGATATGGAATGATATAGTTTAACTTTAGGTAGTATGGACTATTGTCATCTTATTTTTTGAGCATAAGGAATCTATTGTTTGGAGCAAGAGGCATCCTATATTTTTCATATAAGGCATAATACAGTTTATAGTCATGTAGAGAGGACTGTTTCCATATTATCCTTCGTGCATAAGGAGTCACTTTTTTGGAGTAAGAAGAATCCTATATTTGTCATATAATGTGTACTACATTTTATATTCATGTAGATAGGATTATTGGCATCTTATGCTTGACGCATAAAGAATCTATTATTTATAGCGAGAGGCATCCTATATTTTTCATATAGGGTTTACTACAGTTTAAAGTCTTGTAGATAGGACTATTAGGCATAAGGCGCCTAGCAATGGTTGGTGTTGGGGATTACGCAAGAGTGGAACATTCTGGATCAAACTTATATAGAAGTCAGGTGATGGGGTTTGGATGAGTTGCTTGAGGAATGGTTCGACTCAATGTACTCCGTCAATTGATGATGATAATCTCAACTCATGACATGGGAAACGAACTAAGAGGAATATATTAACTCAAGGTGTTTCATGGTGTGTAGAGGAGTATCTCAAATAATATAATTCCATAGGTGGAAGGTCAGTATGCATTAGGGCGCAATGAAAAATGCCAAAGTCCCAGACCAAAAAATTTTCGGTGAGACTCTCTATTTTTCATGGGGGTCAGTGAAGGAAGCAAAGGGACCGGATCAGAGGTCCAGGACCGTATCCCAACAATGATGTTGAGTGGGGTTGTGGGGGTGCAACCCCTATGGTATGAACTGGTGGGTGTCGAGGTAGGAGATTTGTGAAGGAAAGGTGCTTTCATAGCATGAGGTCTGATGAAGCAGCCTCACGAAGGAAATGCGCTCATAGAGCATGGCCTCGTGGAGTAGGCTCATAGGGAGAAAAGGGGTTTTGCGGAGCTCAGGGACTCACAAAGCAAAGGGATTTACGAAGCCCTTTGCAAAGGGAATCATTTCATGGTTCTTGGGAGCACCGTGAAATGGGAGATCAGCCACCAAAGTGGTTGTGTAACCTTGATTATGAAGGGGGTGAGCTGGCTATTTATATGTGATGGAGGTCGGTGGGGAATTACATGAAGAAAAATGCACTCCATGAAGATAAAATCACACTGAAAAGGGAATGTCACTCCGAAAATGGTGGGAGTTCACTCATGTTTCTCGTAACTGTGGAGTCGACCGTCATCGGGCTTCGTGGCGCTCACGGATGCTCCGGTCAAGTTCCCTCAAATTTCTCGTAGTCGTAGATGCTACCATCATGACCTTCACAGTGCTCTTGGAGGCTCCGGTCATGTTTCCTCAACTCTGTGATCATAGAGGAAGCTTCACGAATGGGCTCTGCAAACTGATTTTCCATCCCAACTTCAAATGTCCATAACTCATAATTCGTAACTCTGTTCGGGCTTTACGACTAGTCAAATCCAATCTTGAAAAATAGTATATGATCTTTGATCATGTATGGAAGCATTTACCATATCATGGGGATGCGTTTTCCCATTCCAACAATAAAATGGAAAAATATAAAGTATTATTTAATGAAAATAATGTTCATAATTGTCAGAAAATCCATTCATGTTGTAAATATTAAAAAAACATTAATTTCAAATATTTTTAAAGGGTATCAAAAGTGACCAGTTTGAAAAACTACAAAAAATTATCTTTTAAGAAAAATTAAAAAATTAAATTATAATGTAAAATAGTATTATAATGTAACTTATGTTTATAAAAATCAATAATGAAAACATTTAAAAAAAATTTGTATTTGGAATTGAAATAAGTTGGGACTAAAAAAAGTTACATGATCAATATCACTTGAATACTACATACTTGATTTTTATTTAATCAATATCGGAGGAAATGGAAATTAAAAATATAGAGTACATAAATAACCCAATGATGAATAAATAAATTTATTTCATAAAAAGGAGAGAAGATGATTTCCCACCAAGGACCCTTGAACTTAAAAAACCTGACAATAAAAGAGATTGTAACATATGGCCTTTTCAGCATCGGTAACATTTTATTCATATTATCTTTAAATAATAACAACAAATGAAACATTAAATATTTTGAACATAAGAAGATTCATTATTTATCATGTCATATGGGAAGTATATACACCTCATAAATGATGATATGTTTATAACATAAATGTATTCCCTAAAGAATATTAATTTTAGATGAATGAACCTTACAAATATCATATAATTGAATTGGGACTTAATCATTAGAAATAATATGCTTAATTGATGAAAATTTACATAAAACAAGTGGAAATATAACATAAAATAATTTATATATCAATTCACAAATAACTATGGAATGACAATGATAATGAAGAAGATTTTGAAATGAGAAAAAGGAAATTTAGTTAAAAAACCTTTTACCACTTTGTACCATTCTAATCAAGTACCCATGGTTCAAAAAATTAAACTTAAAATATGATGAACTATTATTTATTAATGATATAAAATGTAATAGTGATATTATATTCACCATATAAAATAAAATTGTTTCATAATAATAAAATATATATGAATAAAGGAAAATTTGTATAAAACCATTACAACATTTGTAATATCTATATCAAAAAAATAAAAATAAATAACCTAATATTTATTTTTAAATCTAAATAAAATTAATGAAAGGAATCATAAAATTCATGCATTGGAATTATGTATTCTACAAAATATAAATATTTGGTGAATAAGGAACATGTCTTACAGAAATAAATGTTAGTTGGGAAACCCTTACCTCATGTCCATACATTCTATGTATTCCCATTAACACTTGAATAAAAACATATTAAAATTAATTTTTTTATTTTATAAGTTCTCTTATATTAATAAATTACCATAAAAAATTTATTCAATTTCTTCCAATGACCTATTAAATTACATTGTTCGTTAAGTCCTGGTTAGGTGTTTTGAGGATGTTTGGTCCATATTTTCAAAAAGTCTTCAGTGTGTTTACTCTTGAAAAATGTTTCATTATTCAAAATTATCAAAAACAATAATAATGGAAAAATTATTATTTTCATATTTCAAAAAAAAATTTAGTTATAACCATTAATTTTTGATAAAAATAATGAACTATGTTGTTATCATGGATATGATAGGTTGTGCATCCACATTAGTAATATTTCCATTTTTCAATAAAAACTATTAAAATAGTGAAAGTATTATTTTATAATTAAAAATGATAATAAGAAAACATATATAATATTATTTATATTATTATACTTATATATATCATCTATTTTATGTGGTGTTGAAAAATTAATCGCATCGCTTGGGGGATGTGGTAGTCCATACGTACACACAAACATCGTTATGGTTTTTTAGTGAACAAAATCATAAGAAATTAAATGATATATTATAATTTTGGAATTATAAATTTTAAATTAGTATAAAATATATAACAAAAATACATCATTATAAACAACCATTAGAGTTTCTGATGGAAAACGAATTGTATCCACTTGTGAGGCAGTAGTCCACCATACGCATAAACAATGGATAGATTTCTCATTTAATGTGTGGTGGAGATAGATATAGGTTATTTACATAATAAAATAACACCTAATTAATTTTAAGTTATTTGTGTTATTAAGATATCATGATTTAAGAATATTTTAAGGGGTTGTAATAAGAAACAATGTTAAAACATAATGATAAAAACAATACATATTCTTTTGAAAATATCATTTTCTCAACACCATACGACCTAAAAGACTAGTATCACCTCAAAATAAATCCTATTGAGTGAGAGAATTTATAATTGGAAGGTATTTTCAAATTTATTTTCTATAAAAAATGGTTCATGAAGTTTTTACTAATGGTTAGAATATATGTCCATTTAAAAGAGAGGAGAAGGGAACTCTTGGTATTCATCAAAATATTAAACTGATAAAAAAATAATTTTAAATAAAAAATGTATCAAAACTAATTTATTTTAAATATTTGATTATTATTTGTATTAATAATATCATAAAAAATATAATTATACATGTTTTGACTATGTTTTTACTCTTATCTTTTGGTTTTAACACCTAATTAACAACTTTCACACCTACAGAGACAAAAAGGATCTTTTTACTATTTGAGGTTCATGAAAGTTCTATAAATGGACCATGGTTTATATTATAAAAAATATCAAAATCACCTACCAAAATATTTTTTTAGTAATTTAATATCTTTTGATAAAATATTATTTACTATAAAATATCAAAAAGGAAAATTTTTATAACAAATCATATCTTTCACTTTAATAGGATCACAAAAACAATTAAAAATAGAAAGAATTTGTTTTAACACATCAATAACATTGAATATTAGTGTATAAAATTTATTGATAATATTAATTAACTAAAATTATAATTCTTTTAATATTTTGAATATCATTTATTTGATTTTTCTTAATTGAATAGTTACCACATCAGCATTGTGTATGAATTTAAGGTAATTATTTTTACTCTTAAATTTTAAAATGAATTACCACAGTGGTGATGAATATTTTATTTTTTTATTTCATAATTTTAAATATAATAACCTATATTTATCATAATGTTAAAAATAACATAATTATCAAAATCAAGAGTAAGACTGTTTCACTTTAATATACATAAAATATTATTATGTACATAAACACGTCTAAATAAAAAAAATGATATATAAGAAAATAATGAATTTTTATGAACAAAATTGTTACATGAAATAAATTAAATGAATGTTTTAGTGTCTTTTTAGTTGTCACCATTTTATTTATAACATTAATTACCCGATTTTTACTTCACCGTGGTAAAAAGACATCTACATTAACTATTCATTCTAACAAAAAAGGGAACATTTTAATTAATTCAGACCCAATAGTTCCAAATATTTAATCAATTTTTATTAATTAAAAAAACATAATTGAAAGAATTTAATTTAAAATTAAACTGGGTGAATATGATGAAAAATGACATTTCAAAAAAATCCCTTTAAAAATATAAAAATATTCTATAATAAATTCTTTTATAAATTACATTTCAAAAACCTTAATTTGGCTATTTATAATAAAAATTGTGTAACTAAATTTTAATAATAATATTATATATAATTTGTCATGGTAAATAATTAAAAGTAAAATAAAGTATTTAATAAAAATATATATTTTTCATTATTCATTAAAAAATCAATTCTTTTTTGAAAAAAACATAAAAATTCATCCATAAATAATATGAAAATGATTAATTTAAAAATGAAATTAATTTTGTAAAACAATTTTCCAAAAATTTAAAGATTTTAATTATAATATTCACTAATAGAATTCGAGAAAACCCATTTTTTAAGAAAGAATATTTTTTAAAAGTATAAAAATGAAATTACTAAAAATAGCATTATCATTTAAAATGAATTAATTACTAAATTATGATTGAGTATGATCATAATATTTTCCATCATTTAGTTAATTATATTAATTCCATATAATTTAATTTTTGTATAAACATTATAAAATTTAAATAATAATATTTATTAGCCTTCTTAATAAGGGTGTTGCATATCATTAATTCTATTGAACAGTTTATTTCCTTTTAAAATATTTGGATATTACATTTTCCCCCCTTTTAAGAAATTATGGCCAAAATTTTTGAAATCAGGATCAGAATCTAGGTTTTTAGTTTTCAAAACACCTTTGTTGGAAACCCATGTCTCCATTAGGGTTAATAAAAATTCCTCTTCAAATGATAGAAGGTGAAGTACAAAGTTCATCTAGAACAATAAATACTATGTTTCTAAATATTAGAACATTAGTGAGAAGTAGAAAATAGATATGGTAGAAAAATATATCTCCCAATCACTAATATAATGTTATAGAGACCATTCTTAGGAGAAAGCTATCCATCACAAAACTATAAATATGTAATGGGTTAAAATATCATTGATATATTGTTAATGAAAATAAATAGATAAAAATATTACCATTTAATGTGGAAGTTATCTCATACTCATTGGATTAGAAGGTATGAATAAGATAAAATAAATTATGGAAAATATATCATTACATATGTATATAATTACTTCATTTGATACTAATTGATTATAAATTAAACAAAAAATCATTTGGAAATAAGAAGAAATATATTATTGAAAACATTTGTATCTATGAGATGCATTTTTTATCCACCTAAATTAAAATTTTTACTATTAGTGGGTGATTTTAATAAAATTTATTTATTATATATTATGTAACATCTGTTAATATTTTATATTTTTTAATCACTGGATAAGACTAAAGCACATTTTATTCTTAAAAATGTATTTTTTTTAAAAAGTCGGTTTCATCACGTGTTTCACATTTATATTATAATAAATTTATTATGCATGTATAAGTGGAATTGGATAAAATTGTTTCCATATTTAGTATCAGGTGTATTAAATTTGGTAAATATTTCATTGTTATTTTTTAAATATGATGAGTAACCGTGGTAAAATTAAGCACCTATGTAAAGAGTAAATTTGTTTAATATATGTTAAAAATAATTGATATGGCCATAATTTCTAAGAAAAACTTTTATTGGATAAATTTAGTTCTACCCCTATCATATTATTCTAGAAATATATTTTTTTAGTCGAAAGTTTCTTAGTAAAATTACATATATAATTTTTAAATTGAAAAAGAGAAGAAATGACACTCTATTAGTTTAAAATATATCTTATGTGTCCACAGAGGTAATAAACATGTTAAAAATAAATATAATTGAATATTTTTATCTTAATGGATTTATTTTATGATATGATTTTTTTGAAATTTTAATTATTTATTTAATTGTCATAAATGCTTCTGAAACACTGAGGGAGTATTCCTTCAACTAATAAAAAATAAAATAAATGATATTAAAAATTAGAAAAGTAATTTAATTTGATCGATTAAATGTGTTAAACTAATTTTTTAGGTAAATATGAAATATTAGTATTTTTAAATAATTTAATATGAATTAAAACTTTTTTAAGATGTATTTAATGAAAAATTATAAGAATAGTGTTAGGAATGACATTAATGAAATTTTACAATAATTAATATCTTATTGAATTAAAAAATCTGTGATTCTACCTAATGAATGGGATATTGTTTTAAACATTATCCATGGTCCATTTAAGTGTCTTTGTAAAATTTATAGCAATAATTATTAACTCTTAATGGGTTGAGAACATTAGTATTATGGTAATTGTAAAAAGTGTTAGCAAAGGGTTAAACCAAAATGATGAGTGTAAAAATGTGATCTATTCTTGTAAAAAAATTTACTTCATGGGAGAATATAAATTCATTATTACATTGTATCATATCTATTTGGTGTCATTTTGAAATCAAACGTAATTTATATTAATTTAATATTTTAATAATATCCAAGAGTGCACCTCCCCTCAATTATAAAAAAGCACCACTCCTTTGTCCTCTTGAAACCAAATTGATCCATCTTTATTGTCCAAAATCATATAGGTTAACATATACAGACCCATATAAAATTTTATATGTTATATTCACCCGAAAAGGCCAATGTTAGAGCCATTGAAACTAGATCAAAAGGATTCATTTCAAAAAATTGGTAATCGACATAATCAGTCACTTTCTTCTTAATTATTCTTTTATCTCATCTAAATATATTTTATTACTCATAAAATGGTCACTTTCATATAAATAATTTAGTTAAGTTTCATTATTAATATTAAATCACATTTATTATCCCTCTTTCCAACAAATATGAAGGTAAATTATTTCTTGTGCATACATACGACTTATACTTTCCACATAGAGATACAAATAATTTCTTATCACAATCATTTATGGATGAGTATTCTGATGGGTGAAATTGTTATATATAATTTTTATGACATAATAATACTTCTATAAAAATAATATAATAGATACATTCTTACCTTTTGATCCTTTGGAAAACGATAATGTCGTTAGTGCATATGTATGGACTTCAACCTTCATGAAGTAATGCAAATCATTTTTCATTTCCATTTTACGTAGATAGTAATATGGATAGATTAAGTTAATAAATATGATATTTATGATATAATAATTATTCTCTATAGTTTATTTATTATTAACATTATTTGGATCCACCCTTCAAAAAGTGAAAATAACATTCAATTGTATATACTGGGTTCCTTCTCCATAAATGTAGTGATTCATTTTTCATTTAATAACTTTTATAAATGATTATAAATATGATTATAGATTATATATTCGAATACAAATGATTATGTGAATAATTTCCAGTCTATACCTTTCATAATGGATATTATATGAATGTAATAAATTATTATATATAATTATAGTAAATTTTAATTTATTATAGAATTTGCTACAATGTCGTTGAATCATGTGTAACTCAAGGTAAGGATTTTTAATATCACTTTTATTTCTTTGAGATACACGAAATATTTATGGTACATTTTTTATATGGTGTATGTACTACAAATTAATGTATTTTATGATTCTTATAATGAAAATTATTATTATTTTAGTAGCCATAAATGTTTATTTCCGTCATGTGGCTTATGATTAACATGTTACCAATGTGGTAGAGGTTTAATATTAGAATATCAATGTATCTCAATATTGTTTATGATTATGTTTACGATGATGTAAAAATTGTTGTTTACATTTTAAAAACTCATTAGTTTTATTATAATCTATTTATTTATTGAAAAAAAAAATTCCTCTTCATTTTCCTAACATTATGACCTTAATAAGACAAAAATATTGTTGAATGAAAATCGGCTTTATTTCATTCTTTGGTCGAACAACCTTTTTCTTCAATGTCAATGTTTTATAAAAATGAATCAAATATGGGTTTTAATATTGTTCTACTATTTAATAAAGTCATTTCCCTTGACTAAATTTTTGGAAAATGTAATCTTGGAGTTATTTTTCGAATGTGTTATTTTTTGGATTTTTACTAAAAATGTGAATGGAAAGTTTTCTTTTATCTTTTATAGAATTAAAAAAATTTATGAAAAAATAAATTATAATTTTTTGAAGAATAATTTACACGTTTCCTAGGTTACATTTAAATAAAAAATTCCATTATATTTTGACAATAGTTTTATTCTAAATAATATTTTCAAATTGGAAAGGTAATTTTCCTCAATAATTATTTCATTGGTCTTTTAACGGAATTATCATATATGATAACATCCTATGATGCTAATTATTTTTTACCAGGTATATGATCAAATAATATCATTATTAATCTTTGTATATATGGTTAATGTTTATTAAGTGTTTTTAAAAAAAACAATAAATTTTTCATTGGTTATACTATGATTATGGTATGAAATGTTTATAAAACCTATTTCCATTGCTCTGATTATGATGTTATGTTATGATTAATGTTTTATTATCTTATTTAACACATATGTATCATTTTAATTATGTTAATGTAGTTACATTATAAAAAAATTGGTTAAGCTAAAACCAAGGGAGGTGGTTATGTAATAAATATGAATGGTGGTTACATTATAATATAGGATGAAGGATACATTAATACCAATAATGGTGGTTACATTATAACCAATTTTGTTGAATACATTATAGATAATGATGGTTGATTCATTATAACCAAGTACATTGGTCAAATTGAAACTGAGAATGGATGTGACCTATATATCCCTCTAAATCATTGAATAATGATTGATATAAAATAATATATATAGGATGGTAATGTATAGTGATCCATTTTTAGTAAGGGGATTTTCCCACTATGATAGTATTGGGGGTGAACCTTGACAACTTTGATGAAAGGGGGAGTGAACACAATCGGCTATGATTGTCTTGGAAATGATCCTTGAATAAAAATTAAATGAAATTTTATTCTTATTAAACAATTACATGTTCCATGAAAATGTTAGTATATCATGGACCATGTTATTTAATTCATTTATGAATCTTATTATATGAACTACCTATCATTATCCCATGAATCATGTTTACCATTCACAATATATAGGGTTTGGATTCAAAATGTTAAACTCATGATCTCATAACATTTTTCTCAATTTATTATTATTTAAGCATTCATATATCACATTTAGACCCATAATAATAATTTGAGATCATTCTTTCATATATTTAATTTACCAATTTTATTAATAATATTATTAATTATGATATGTCCAAAAATGGTTCTAGTTATGAATAATTATGTGGGAGATGATGTGATTAATTTATGAACCAGTTGTTTATGAATCCATGATTCCAAATGTAAAAGAACTATATTATTCTATCAAGGATAATTTTATTTGATAAATATTCATATAATAAGATGTAATAACAAATTATAAAATGTATGGGTCATTATAGTTGGTGTCATAAAAATTTTTATTTCTCCTCTGGAAACTAGGATGTGAAAAATTTAGTGGGAACCCTTGAATTGATTATAAGTATAAGATGACATCCTAATGTTTTTCTAATGATCATAGATGGAATAGAATTAATCAAAGTTTCATATTTTTAAAATACAGTGTCTTTATTTGTACATCCTTTAAATTATTTTTAATGATTATGTTAATTACTCACTATGATTACTATTTCTCACTCTATTTTATTTGGTTTTAGTCAATTGATAAAACTAGAATGAATCAAGTCAATGCTAAATGTGATGGAAAATTAACTGATTTTCCTCCTAATAAACTAAATGTTATGGGAGAATGAATAATAAATATCATTTTTATTCTCACAAAATGTTCTCATGATATGATTTATGATGATCTTCCAAATTAGAAAAAGGGGGAACAAATTTATTTTAAGTCTTTCATAAGGAAAAAACCACCATCTTTTAGTTGTTCCAATGATCATCTAGTCGCTAAGATATGGATTAGTATAATTGAAAATATATTTTACTTTGTCCATTGTTTTGATCATCTAAAATTTATTCTGGCTATTTACTATATGGATGGTAAATCAGTCCAATATTGGAATCTTATAATGAATATGGCGTAAGAGGAAAAAATTAAATATATGGATTGGGATGAATTTAAGCATATATATTTAGTAAGTACTTATATCATATTTAGTGCACAAGGATGGAGAAGTAATTTCTTGAATTAAATATTAAGAGTTAAAATTCTATTAGTACCTATGAATATAATTTTACAAGAATTGAATATTATTCATCTAATTTAATTATATTACCTAAATGAAAAATTGATCAATTATTTTATGACATAAAACCAATTAATTAAATTGTTTTAGCTATAAGAGACATTAATATCTTTGAATATAATATTAGATGTTCCCTCAAGTTATAAATGAACATTGGAGATTTCCATCATTCCCATAGGTTTGATAAGAAAATAAATATTGTTCCAAATGAGATATGTAATAAATCACATGGTGGAATTAAATTCCAATCACTGGTATATATGAAATGTGGGGATAAAAATCATGGGAATTTATTGAATGGAATAGGGATGTGATTTAGCTATTGGAATTATACTCACCTAGTAAGTGAATGTCGAAATGTAGTAAAAGGGATAATTGATACGATGGATTGATGGAAGATTCTTCCTAATGAACAACATATGCTCTAATTCATAAAATAAAATAATTAAGGTAATTAATCCTACTAATGAATGAATCTGAATGTTCTTAAGGATCAGTTTCAAAAACCTCATATTACTAATGGAAAAGTAAAATATCATGTGATCAAAACTAATGAGTTCAGTTATGAGAATGATATATAGAAATTTACCCTCATCCATTATATAACTAATATTGTATTATTTAATTCTTGATCTACCCACTCTATTATATCTAAATAATTTTATAAGGGTGACACAGTAAAAAATAAAATATTTTATGTTATATTAGTAGTAAAAAACCCTAATGCTATGACGATAACATATCAGGATTATGATTATTCTCTTTTTTTGTGGGAATGTTATTCTTTAAAATATCATTATTCTTAAAATATTTGAATAATATTTTTATTGGTAATGGGTTTTACTTATTTACATAAATTTAAAATCAATTTCATAGGATGTTATGTTATTCTTGATCTTACAAACCAACCTATGAGAATTTATTATTATGATGAAAAATATGATCCTATAAATTAAATCAAATCCATTGTATGGGTCAGGATTCCTATTCAAATGGTATGTTTTTCTAATAAGGGTTGGGATAAATTCAACATTGATGATATTCCAATTGTATTGGATATTATAGATATAATTATAGAATAATTTATAGTTCTTCTAGAAAATTTAGATGTTCAGTTCTCAATATAACTCTACATGGTTAAACACCTATTTCAATGACCCCTAATAGAAAATCTCCCATTGAGTTGTCATAATTGATGATGAAACCCAAGGAGAATCTTGGTAAGGGATTCATTCAGTCAAGTGCATCACCGTTGGGTGCACCTGTTCTTTTTTTCAAGAAGAATAATGGATCTATGTGAGACTATATTTATTATTGGTAAATGAATAAGATCAAAATCAAGAAAAATTATCCTCTACCTAGTTTTGATTACTTTCATATCAATTACACCAAGATCAGTACATTTCTAATACTGAACATCATTCTAGATATCATCAATTGTGAGTAAATATGAGGGATATACCCAATAAAAAATTATATACAAGGTATGAACAATATTTATTTTAAGTGGTTCCATTTGGTCTTAATAAGTTTACTATTATCTTAATTTATTTAATTAATAGATACTTTAGATATTACATTTATAATTTGTTGGCAGTCATTAATTATGATTTTCATAAATATATTCAAAGGAAAAATAAGATCATGAAGATAATTTGATAATTTTTATGAATACACTAAGGTGTAAATATCATTAAAAATCATTTACAAAGTTCAAATTATACTTTGTAAATTTCATTAATATGTCATATATTCTCTTGTGAGGGTATATCAGCAGATCCTTCAAAGGTTGGAATTATTAATTTTTGTCCCATAACAACTAATGTGACTAAGATCCACAGTTTTTATTGATTGGATGGATACTATCGACACTTGGTGGATATTTTATCATGTTTTTATAGTCCAATAACCAAAGTAACTCATAAGGGAGATATGTTCCTAAATTATAGAATAATTTGAATGCAATTTCATTAAATTGGTGAATATTATTAGTAGTGCACCAGTGCTCACAGTGCCTTGTAGTGTATGAGGGTTTATAATCTACAACCATGCCTCCATGATGGTATTGAAATGTGTTCTCATTCCCAAGAATAATGTGAAAGAGTATTCCTCACACTAATTTAAGTCTCATTAGAAAATTTACCTGACTCATGTTTTAGAGTTAACACGAGTAATTTTTGAGCTAATTATATAGAGGAAATATATTTACAGATAATGATATGATATATATACTTATCATAAAAGTATAAAATAGATATTCATGCAGAAATAGTGGACTATTAGTTTGAGAATTTGGTAAGAGAAAATTAATGATTATGAATTTTAAATAAATTAACACCCTAGGAAAGAGACCATAGTGGCTAATGGTCTATGGAAGAAGGATCATGCAAGATTATATTTTAATATGATCATAATAGATCAAATATAATAGTATTTTTAAAGGATGGATATTGAAATATTAAAGGAAGGGAAAAAATCTTATTTTACCAAATGACTATTTGACCATCTATGCCAGTTGTGATTAAAGTGGCATAGAAGGATGATTTAGATGTAGATAACAAGGTTCTAATATTTCATCAGTTTTACATTTATTGTGATTTAATAATAAGGTTTGGGATCTCATTATGTGTCCCATCCATACCAGATTTGAATGAAGAGCTATTGGATGAATCTTATTGTTCTTCCTTATATATTTATCCAATAAGAATGAAGGGGTATGTAGATTTGAATGAGTATTTCAATTTTTTGGAATGAAGATATATATTCCATAGAATTATTCATATTTCTCATAATGTTATAATGTTAATGTTGAGAGACAAAAGTATTAGGTTATGTTATAGCCATTATCCATACCAAAATGGGAATGGAGAAATGTCACCATTGATTATTTTCATCGAAAACCCTAGATCTTCTATAAGGAATAATTTAAAATGGGTTATAATAGATTAAATTAAAAATTAATCCCACTTCACCGCCAAGAGTGAATATTTCACTGTTGATAAACTTTCCATGATATACATTCTGGAATTGGTAATGTTTCAGGGTGTACCGCATTCTATTACATCTGATCAGGATCTGAGGATTAGCTTAATGATCTGGATAAGTATCCAAATAGTATTTGATATAGAGTTGAGTTTTAGCACATATAATAATCCATAAAGATACTTTATACATGAGAGAAACATTCAACACCTATAGGTTATGATGATATCTTTTTATATAGACTTTTACAGTGGTTGGGATCAACACCTTCCTCTAGTCTATTTTTCTTATAAAAATATATTCAACATGTGAATTAAGATAAATCCTTTTGAATCCCTCTATAATAGGAAGTGTTGAAATAAAATTTTCAGATATTAATTTGGAGGATCACATCTATTTAGGCCTAAAATATCTAAGGAAATAGTAGAAAATGTTTGAATATGTCACATCATGGAATCTATGAGTCATTAAAAAAGTTGTATAGAGAATTGTTGATTCAATTTGGAATTTAGAGTTGGTGGGATGGTTTTAACAAGAATGTTTCATTGGAACATGTTTTTTTAGATTTTAATATAATGTAAAGACAATCACTAGTCATATTTGTACATTTACTATTCATGATTGAGTATGAATAGAAGCATATCGTTTGGAACTTCCACCGAACCTCTCCCAAGTTCAAGATGTGATTAATGGTTCTCTCATATGGAAATTCATAGATGAACCACCACATATAGTAATGTAAAGACCCGTAAAATTCAAGGGAAATTTTTTCTTAATTTTCTTTGGAATTTTACAAGAGCGCGGTTTCTGACGGCACCTGATTCCGAGGCCCGGAGTGCCCGGAATCAATTTCCGAAGTTTGGCTCGGGTACGTTCAGTGAACGAACGAGCGGGAATTTCTAACTTTTGATCCGGTGCTCGGAATTGAAATCCGAGGGCACCGATGAACTCGTAGCGCCGATATTCGCTTAAGGGGACCTTTTCCGAAGTTGCGTTTGCCTAGGAAGAGATGTTTAATTTTCTGGATGAAATGAAGAGTAAAATAAATTTGTTATACAATATTTATTTTATATCTTAAAATTGGTTATAATCTTTTGTTGGAAGTTGGGTGGTTTAACCACCTAAGAGAGGATTAAGGTGAGGAGGGGCCCACCCGAGCCCCACCATTTCAAATTCCCTAACTCCCCTCTCTCCCTCTTAAAGGCTTGTCAACTTAACATTTATTTAATTATACAACTCATGTATAATAAATAAGTGAGTTTAATTTTGAGTTTTTGAAATTCAAACTCTTGAATTTCAAAGGTTGGGTTGTGTTAATAAATTAAGAGTAAGCTTAATTTATTTTTGGGGTTAGTTCCTTTGTTACTTGAGAGGATTGGGAGAATCGTTGAGAGACTTGAAGATCTTCTTCGTCTTCGACGAAGAACGTGAAGAACGATTCTTCTCCATCAAGGAACATCGATCCCACGACCTTCGAGACTCGGCGTCCCGGATTCTTCCGTCTTCATCTTCCTCCTCGACAAGGGAGAAGTCGCCGACCGTGGTGATCATCGCCGACGACAACGTACCTCTCTTCTTCGTCTTAGCGACAAGTGAAGAGACGTCGTTTCCTCCTCGGACGCACCCCGACGTCCACAGAATCTACGTCCGACGCCGCGACGCCTTTCTCCGCGATAACCGACGTGCGACGTCAATTTTCAAGGTAGGGGTTGTTGTTATTTGTTTATTTATTTATCCTTGTTCGTGGTTCTTGCATGACTAACGTAAGGATTTTAAATAAGTGTTATTGTTTAACGTGAGGGGGCCGGACCGCATGAACACGGCCGAACCCCCTCCTTCGTTCTTGATGTTTTATATTGCGGATGAATCAAGGTGGCGTGGTGCCGTCGCACCACGCGGATATTCGCCCGATTTTTATTGCGCGGCGCTGTCGCGCCGCGCCATGGAAGAATCATCAAGAATGTGACGCCGTCACGCCGCGTTGAAGGAAATCAAAGGCACGGCGGAGGGGCGCGGTGCCGTCGCACCGCGCCGGACGACGAACACCGCGGCCGGTTCCGGGCCGTGGCGGGACGAGAAGACCGGCGGCCGGGCCGCCAGCGTCGGAAGCCGGAAACGGAACCGGTTTGCCGGTCCCGTTGGAGAAAACCGGCCGGCAGATGACCGGCCGGAAGGTCAAAGGCCGGGGGAAATAAATTCCCCCGGCCAGCTCTAAAACCCCCCTCATTTAAGAGGGGGGGGGGGGGGGGGCAGGCGGCCCCCCGGTTTAATCAAGCAGGCCCCCACAAGGGGGGCCGATTTCCAAAAGGGCGCGGCATAATGCCGCGTCGCCATCCCAATCAAGCGGGGGCTTAGCCCCCGCGCGCTGCCTCCTTGCGGCGGCAGGCCGCCACGCCGCCGCGCCGCCGGCCGGCCGGCCGGGCCGGGTCGGCCCGGACCCGGACCCCCCGTTTCGAATCCATTTCGGTCTTCTGGCCATAACATGAGCCACGGACCTCCGATCGACAAACCGTCTGCAGCAACGCGATCCTTGGATCGAGACGGTCGTTTCAGTATATCGCACTCAAGGTCTCGGAACACTTTGAGTTCGGCCGGGTTGGTTCGTTCACGAAACCAACCGGGCCTTCGGAGCGGAAACGCTCATATCTTGAGCTACGGACGTCCGATTGACGTACCGTCAGCTTTGTTGTGTTCCTCTTAGTGAGACGGTTCTTTTGGCATGCTCCGCCCGAGGTTTGGACGCAGGTGGAGTACGGTCGGGTTGGTTTTGCCTTAAAAACCAACCGGGCCCCGGGGACGAAAATGCCAATAACTCTCAGACCGGGCGTCCGATCGACGCGCCGTCTGTTGCGTTGAGTTCCTGTTGACGATACGGAACTTTTGGATACATCAACTCTGGACTTTGTGACAGTTGATGTATCAGCCTCTCGGCTCGTGGAGCGGATCCTCCGAACGAGCTTGCTGTGTGCGGGAACCCTAGTGCTGGCTGCGACTGTTACTGTGACTGCTACTGCTATTGCTACTGTGACTACGACGACGACAGTACAGAGATCCTGTGTGGATTCGACGACGACGACTTCAGCACTCAGCAATCCTACGTGGATCAGTGCTACAGGTCCTGTGTGGGCCCGATCCTGTGTGGGTCCGATCCTGTGTGGGTCTTTGCGCTCAGCGGTCCTGTGTGAACCAGCGCCTACAGGTCCTACGTGGGCCCGATCCTGTGTGGGTCTTTTGCGGGGGTTAGTTACCTATCGATCCTTCGTGGGTCCGACGACTTAGATGGATCAGAGATCATCTTTATCGTCTTTCGAAGAAGTATACCTGTGTGAGATGAATCCTGTTGCTTTCCTGTGTGGATTGTGTTGTGCTATCCTGTGTGGATTACGTTTTGCTTTCCTGTGTGGAATACGTTTACTTTCCTGTGTGGACTGAGTTGTACTTGGGCTCGGAGGTTGGTGCGTATTTGAAATTGATGACTTAGGTATATGTATGGGCATATACCTAAGCAGTGTCGGTTGTTCCTTCGTGATTGTACCTTTCTTCGTGGTTTTTCCTTTGTGGATTTGAGAGATCTTCAGGGGTCTCGGGGTCCCTACTGAGTAGCTTATACTCACCCCTGCACGGGATTTGCCCGCACTACGTTGTGTTGGTTGCAGACGACGGACAACGTTGATCTTAGCTGAGGCTTGCAGAGCAGGACGGTACCTGGAGGTGGACCACTGGGCGGGACGTGCTCGGAGCGGACGACGGGACCCGTGGAGCAGTGGAGCTATCTGTACCCACCCTTCAGGTGGGATTTCCAGTGGACAACTCGGTGTATCGGCTTTTACTTTTCAGTTGCTGTTTTCCCTTTTGAGTTGTACTTTACTTTCAGTTTGGGTTTGTATACTGGCCCATTTACTTTTCCGCACTTTCAGTTGTACTCTGCTTTTGCTTAGTGTTTACTTTCCGCTTGCTTACTCTGTGGTGTTTGTTACTTTACAAAGGCAATTCCTTCCCTTTTTACCGGGATTTACGCCTTGGTGCTAGTCGCCAGCCCCTGGCCTATGGAAGGCGGGCTTGGGGTGGTCACGGCACGGACCCCGAGGGCGGGTCGTGACAAATTGGTATCAGAGGAGTTCGGTTCTACCGCGAACTCTGATCTTTTCTTTGTGAAACAATAATGTTTAGCGTATTGAGTGTGGTTATCAGTCCAGGGAGTCCAGTGTTGGTGCGGCGACCGACGTATCCGTACACCAGGACCCTGACATCTGATTTCCGACTTAATGCACGAAAACATTGATTGCGTGTGTGTTTCAAAGTTTTCTTTGTGATTACTTATATCAGCTCACCAGGTATACTGTTCTGACCGTGGCGCACCTATTTCCTTTTCAGGATGGCCCCACCATGGCAGCCAGCTAGGGTTCCGAGAGTCGAGCATGACGACAGCCCACCGAGCGACGAGGCCTCGGTGCAGGGCCCTTTGTCAGCAGTGGCACCGGCGGTAGCTCTACCCGCCGAGCCCCCAATGCTTCCAGCACCAGCCGCTGACGATGCACGTCGCCTCAGCGCACTGCATGAGTTTCAGCACCAGCGACCGCCCAGGTTTCGCGGGGAGACGGATCCCCAGGCAGTAGAGGACTGGCTGGAGGCAGTGGTACGAGTGTTTAGGCTAGTGAGGACACCAGCAGACCTCATGGTGATCCTCACTGCGAGCCTACTACACGCAGCAGCAGGAAGATGGTGGAGCTTGATGCTCCAGGTGCATGATGAGGCATCTTTTCTATGGACGAACTTTGAGAGACTTTTCCCCTCGGAGTTTGTCCCAGCCACCCTTCGTGCGGTGCGCATCTAGGAGCTTCTTCAGCTGCGGCAGGGCAGCATGACGGTCGCTCAGTACTCGGCGAGATTTACCGATCTCTCTCGCTACTCGACCGACATGGTACGGGACCCATTCTTTCAGGCCCGGACCTTCGAGCAGGGTTTGAGACACGAGATCAGGGCATCGCTGATCTCCCTCAGCATACCGACTCAGACAGGAGTACTGGAGCGGGACCTTCTGATCGAGAGCTTCCTTGCTGAGTCTACACCAGCGCAGCGATCCACCGCAGGGCGGCACGTGGCAGAGTCATCTGCAGCAGGCAGTCGACGGATGACTCAGGGGTCCAGGCAGACCAGTCCTTCGGGCAGACGACCTCAGGGCACTGGCTCAGCAGTGCAGGGCACACAGCGAGGAGCCAGTCTTTCGAGAGGCAGACAGTGCTACTCGTGCGGCGGGCAGGGCCACATGGCTTGTGACTGCCCGACCCGCCATGCCGAGGAGCAGCAGATAGTTGAGGGACCACCGAGGCAGAGGCAGAGGGTCGACCGTGGCGGTCCGCAGGGAGGAGGCGGACGAGGCAGAGGAGCTGGACGAGCAGCCGGTGGTGGGCGACGCTTTGAGGCTCTTCCACCACCACCACCAGGAGGTCCACCCCGACCACAGGGAGCTGGCGGGCAGAGACAGGCACAGCTCCAGGCAGCAGAGGCCTACGACCACGGCGCATCCGAGATGATTCGAGGTACTATCTGTGTCTATTCCACCCTTGCTGCAGTTCTTATAGACACAGGAGCGAGTGACTCTTTCATAGCCGCTGCCCTTGTTCGGAGCTCGGAGATTCCGACAGAGCCGTTGGCTCGATCCTTACGGCTAGAGACTCCTACGGGAGCAGACTCGACGATTACGCACTGGTGCCGGCAGTGTGAGCTTACTCTAGGAGGCGAGAGCTTCAGCTGGGATCTTCTTGTAGCAGCGTCGAGGCCTTACGACGTCATCTTGGGCATGGATTGGCTATCTACAGTCCATGCACAGATTGACTGTTTTAGGCGCAAGGTGCGATGTGTACGCACCGAAGGGAGCAGGTTCACCTTTACCGGCGAGAAGGGAGCCTTAGCAGCACAAAATGGACTTCCGCGGAGGGGAGGACAACCCATTACTCATCAGTTGGCTAGCCTCATCCTTGGAGCAGTTGACGTGCGGAGTCCTGGTTTTCCTGCAGTGGTGGATCAGTTTGCGGACGTTTTTCCCGACGACGTTCCTGGGCTACCTCCTCGCAGAGAGGTAGACTTTTATATTGAATTGTACCCCGGGACAGCCCCGATATCCACTCCAGCATATCGGATGGCCCCCGCCGAGCTTCGAGAGCTACGAGTACAGTTGGAGGACTTGCAGGGCAAGGGGTTCATCCAACCCAGTGTTTCACCCTGGGCTTCCCCGATTTTGTTCGCCAAGAAGGCGGACGGGAGCTTGCGTCTTTGTGTTGACTATCGTCTCCTGAACCAGGTGACAGTGAGGAACAAGTATCCACTACCGAGGATTGATGACCTCATCGATCAGCTCAAGGGAGCACGGTGGTTCTCAAAGATAGACCTCAGGTCAGGCTATCATCAGCTCAGAGTCAGAGACGAGGATGTGCAGAAGACGACCTTCAGATGTCGGTATGGCCACTATGAGTTCTTGGTTATGCCTTTCGGTGTAACCAATGCTCCAACAGTGTTCATGGCGCTCATGAACAGGATCTTTCAGCCATACCTCGATCGGTTTGTCGTGGTCTTCATCGACGACATTCTGATTTACTCTACGACAGAGGAGGAGCACGCCTATCACTTGCGAGTTATACTAGACACACTCCGAGAGCACCAGCTTTATGGTAAGCTCTCGATGTGCCAGTTCTAGATACGTGAGGTCCACTTCTTGGGACACGTTATCTCTGAGGTGGGAGTTGCAGTGGATCCCGCGAAGATTGAGGCTGTGTTAGCATGGGAGCCACCCAGGAGCGTGACTGAGGTTCAGAGTTTCTTGGGACTAGCTGGATACTATCGGAGATTCGTGCCAGACTTCTCTAGAGTTGCGGCACCACTCACAGCTTTGACGAAGAAGGGGAAACCCTTCGTGTGGTCAGACAGATGTCAGCATAGCTTCCAGGAGCTGAGACAGAGATTGACTAGCGCACCTATCTTGAGATTGCCCGAGGAGGGAGTAGGGTACATAGTCTACTGCGATGCATCAGGGACCGGACTCGGATGTGTTCTGATGCAGGAGCGGGCAGTGATCGCCTATGGATCACGTCAGTTGAGGTCGCATGAGCAGAACTACGCTACCCATGACCTGGAGTTAGCAGCAGTGGTCTTCGCTCTGAAGACATGGCGACACTACCTGATGGGCGAGCGCTTTACAGTCTTTTCCGATCATCAGAGTCTCAGGTATATCTTCTCGCAGAAGGACCTGAACCTGAGACAGCGGCGATGGCTCGAGTTCCTCCAGGACTATGACTTTGAGATAGTCTATACTCCTGGGAAGGGGAACGTAGTAGCCGATGCCCTTAGCAGGAGGACGGGCATTCAGCTACTTGAGGAGGCAACGGAGCAACTAGCCTCTTTGCAGATATCCTTCGTGGATAGATATGGAGCAGCCTTCCTTCAGTATCTCACAGTCACTCCTCCACTACTGCAGCGAGTCAGGGAGGCACAGCATGGGGACGCTGACTGTGAGACACGGCGTGCAAAGATATCCTCGGGACAGGCACCTAATGGTTTCTCCCTTGGAGCAGAGCACGGCATCCTTTTCAGAGGACGTACCATGGTACCAGTCGCTTTGCGAGAGGAAGTGCTGAGAGAGTTTCACACTTCTCCTTTGGCGGTACATCCTGGAGTGGCAAAGATGTACCAGGACCTCAGACGACAGCACTGGTGGCCGGGCATGAAGAAGACAGTAGCAGGGTTCGTTTCTTGATGCCTCACCTGCCAGCAGGTGAAGGCAAAGCATCAGGTACCAGCAGGCTTGGTACAAACCTTGGAGGTTCCGGAGTGGAAGTGGGACGGCATATCTATGGACTTCGTGACTGGACTTCCACGC
This sequence comes from Viscum album, assembly GCA_963277665.1. Taxonomy (NCBI): domain Eukaryota; kingdom Viridiplantae; phylum Streptophyta; class Magnoliopsida; order Santalales; family Viscaceae; genus Viscum; species Viscum album. The sequence continues at coordinate 1,836,145,672 of OY728151.1, forward strand.
ACTTCCAGAGGTCACGACTCCATCTGGGTGATTGTTGACCGACTCACCAAGTCGGCACACTTCTTACCCATCAGAGAGCAGGGCTCAGTGGAGAGCTTGGAACGTCTCTACGTTCATGAGATTGTGCGGCTCCATGGTGTGCCATCATCTATAATCTCCGATCGAGATGCTCACTTTACTTACCGGCTTTGGAAGGGGTTACAGGAGGCGTTCGGGACGCAGCTACGTCTGAGCACAGCCTTTCACCCTCAGACAGATGGTCAGACGGAGAGGACCATTCAGACTCTCGAGGACATGCTCCGCGCATGTGTCCTCGACTTTGGTCGTAGCTTGGAGGACCACCTACCCTTGGTGGATTTTGCGTACAACAACAGCTACCACTCCACCATCGGGATGGCACCGTACGAGGCGTTGTACGGCCGACCTTGTAGATCACCTTTGTGATGGACAGACCCTGGAGAGTCAGCACTGGTGGGACATGAGATGGTCCAGGCCACGATAGAGAAGGTCCAGGTCATCCAGGAGCGGATGAGGACAGCACAAAGCCGGCAGAAGTCATACGCTGACAGGAGGCGGAGGCCACTGGAGTTCGAGGATGCTGACCACGTCTTCTTGCGGGTCTCACCTCGACGTGGTATTCGGAGATTTGGCCAAGGTGGCAAGTTATCTCCGTGCTTCATCGGACCCTTCCAGGTCCTCAGCAGGATTGGTGAGGTGGCTTATCGCCTGGCTCTACCACCTCAGTTGCACCGGGTGCACGACGTCTTCCACGTGTCTCAGCTGAGGAGATACGTGCATGACCCGACACACATCATTGACCATGGGGAGCTTGACGTTGACGATGGGGAGACTTTTACGGAGGTCCCAGTGGAGATAGAGGATCGACAAGAGCGGGTCCTGCGAGGGCGATCGATTCCTCTTGTGCGCATCAGATGGCAGCCCGGGAATCTCCAGGAGAGCACATGGGAGCGGGAGGCTCAGATGCGTGCTCAGTACCCTCATTTGTTTCCCTAGTTTTTGATGTATCTTTACGGGGACGTAAAGCCCTGAGGTGGGAGTAATGTAAAGACCCGTAAAATTCAAGGGAAATTTTTTCTTAATTTTCTTTGGAAGTTTACAAGAGCGCGGTTTCTGATGGCACCTGATTCCGAGGCCCGGAGTGCCCGGAATCAATTTCCGAAGTTTGGCTCGGGTACGTTCAGTGAACGAACGAGTGGGAATTTCTAACTTTTGATCCGGTGCTCGGAATTGAAATCCGAGGGCACCGATGAACTCGCAGCGCCGATATTCGCTTAAGGGGACCTTTTCCGAAGTTGCGCTTGCCTAGGAAGATATTTTTAATTTTCTGGATGAAATGAATAGTAAAATAAATTTGTTATACAATATTTATTTTATATCTTAAAAGTGGTTATAATCTTTTGTTGGAAGTTGGGTGGTTTAACCACCTAAGAGAGGATTAAGGTGAGGAGGGGCCCACCCGAGCCCCACCTTTTCAAATTCCCTAACTCCCCTCTCTCCCTCTTAAAGGCTTGTCAACTTAACATTTATTTAATTATACAACTCATGTATAATAAATAAGTGAGTTTAATTTTGAGTTTTTGAAATTCAAACTCTTGAATTTCAAAGGTTGGGTTGTGTTAATAAATTAAGAGTAAGTTTAATTTATTTTTGGGGTTAGTTCCTTTGTTACTGGAGAGGATTGGGAGAATCATTGAGAGACTTGAAGATCTTCTTCGTCTTCAACGAAGAACGTGAAGAACGGTTCTTCTCCGTCAAGGAACATCGATCCCACGACCTTCGAGACTCGGCGTCCCGGATTCTTCCGTCTTCATCTTCCTCCTCGATAAGGGAGAAGTCACCGACCGTGGTGATCATCGCCAATGACAACGTACCTCTCTTCTTCGTCTTAGCGACAAGTGAAGAGATGTCGTTTCCTCCTCGGACGCACCCCGACGTCCACGGAATCTACGTCCGACGCCGCGACGCCTTTCTCTGCGATAACCGACGTGCGACGTCAATTTTCAAGGTAGGGGTTGTTGTTATTTGTTTATTTATTTATCCTTGTTCGTGGTTCTTGCATGACTAACGTAAGGATTTTAAATAAGTGTTATTGTTTAACGTGAGGGGGCCGGACCACATGAACACGGCCGAACCCCATCCTCTGTTCTTGATGTTTTATATTGCGGATGAATCAAGGTGGCGTGGTGCCGTCGCACCACGCGGATATTCGCCCGATTTTTATTGCGCGCCGCCGTCGCGCCGCGCCATGGAAGAATCATCAAGAACGCGACGCCGTCGCGCCACGTTGAAGGAAATCAAAGGCGCGGCGGAGGGGCGCGGTGCCGTCGCACCGCGCCGGACGACGAACACCGCGGCCGGTTCCGGGCTGCGGTGGGATGAGAAGACCGGCGGCCGGGCCGCCGGCGTCGGAAGCCGGAAACGGGACCGGTTTGCCGGTCCCGTTGGAGAAAACCGGCCGGCAGATGACCGACCGGAAGGTCAAAGGCCGGGGGAAATAAATTCCCCCGGCCAGCTCTAAAACCCCCCTCATTTAAGAGGGGGGGGGGAGGTTTCCTTTGGGGAGGGGGGGGGGGGGCAGGCGGCCCCCAGTTTAATCAAGCAGGCCCCCACGAGGGGGGCCGATTTCCAAAAGGGCGCGGCATAATGCCGCGCCGCCATCCCAATCAAGCGGGGGCTTAGCCCCCGCGCGCTGCCTCCGTGCGGCGCCAGGCCGCCGCGCCGCCGTGCCGCCGGCCGGCCGGCCGGGCCGGGTCGGACCCGGGTCGGGTCGACTCGGTTCGGGTCGACCCGGGTCGGGCCGACCCGGGGGGGGGGGGGGGGGGGGTCGGGCCGGGTCGGCTCGGACCCGGACCCCCCGTTTCGAATCGGTTTCGGTCTTTTGGCTATAACTTGAGCCACAGACCTCCGATCGACGAACCGTCTGCGGAAACACGATCCTTGGATCGAGACGGTCGTTTCGGTATATCGCACTCAAGGTCTCGGAACACTTTCAGTTCGGCCGGGTTGGTTCGTTCACGAAACCAACCGGGCCTTCGGAGCAGAAACGCTCATATCTTGAGCTACGGACGTCTGATTGACGTACCGTCAGCTTTGTTGTGTTCCTCTTAGTGATACGGTTCTTTTGGCATGCTCCGCCCGAGGTTTGGACGCAGGTGGAGTACGGTCGGGTTGGTTTTGCCTTAAAAACCAACCGGGCCTCGAGGACGAAAATGCCAATAACTCTCAGACCGGGCGTCCGATCGACGCGCCGTCTGTTGCGTTGAGTTCCTGTTGACGATACGGAACTTTTGGATACATCAACTCTGGACTTTGTGACAGTTGATGTATCAGCCTCTCGGCTCGTGGAGCGGATCCTCCGAACGAGCTTGCTGTGTGCGAGAACCCTAGTGCTGGCTGCGACTGTTACTGTGACTGCTACTGCTACTGCTACTGTGACTGCGATGACGACATTATAGAGATCCTGTGTGGATTCGACGACGAAGACTTCAGCACTCAGCGATCCTACGTGGATCAGTGATACAGGTCCTGTGTGGGCCCGATCCTGTGTGGGTCCGATCCTGTGTGGGACTTTGCGCTCAGCGGTCCTATGTGAACCAGCGCCTACAGGTCCTACGTGGGCCCGATCCTGTGTGGGTCTTTTTCGGGGGTTAGTTACCTATCGATCCTTCGTGGGTCCGACGACTTAGATGGATCAGAGATCATCTTTATCGTCTTTCGAAGAAGTATACCTGTGTGAGCTGAATCCTGTTGCTTTCCTGTGTGGATTGTGTTGTGCTATCCTGTGTGGATTACGTTTTGCTTTCCTGTGTGGAATACATTTACTTTCCTGTGTGGACTGAGTTGTACTTGGGCTCGGAGGTTGGTGCGTATTTGAAATTGATGACTTAGGTATATGTATGGGCATATACCTAAGCAGTGTCGGTTGTTACTTCGTGATTGTACCTTTCTTCGTGGTTTATCCTTTGTGGATTTGAGAGACATTTAGGGGTCTCGGGGTCCCTACTGAGTAGCTTATACTCACCCCTGCGCGGGCTTTTCCCGCACTACGTTGTGTTGGTTGCAGACGACGAACAACGTTGATCTTAGCTGAGGCTTGCAGAGCAGGACGGTACCTGGAGGTGGACCACTGGGCGGGACGTGCTCGGAGCGGACGGCGGGACCCGTGGAGCAGTGGAGCTATCTGTACCCACCCTTCAGGTGGGATTTCCAGTGGACAGCTCGGTGTAGCGGCTTTTACTTTTCAGTTGCTGTTTTCCCTTTTGAGTTCTACTTTACTTTCAGTTTGAGTTTGTATACTGGCCCATTTACTTTTGCGCACTTTCAGTTGTACTCTGCTTTTGCTTAGTGTTTACTTTCCGCTTGCTTACTCTGTGGTGTTTGTTACTTTACAAAGGCAATGCCTTCCCTTTTTACCGGGATTTACGCCTTGGTGCTAGTCGCCAGCCCCTGGCCTATGGAAGGCGGGCTTGGGGTAGTCACGGCACGGACCCCGAGGGCGGGTCGTGACAAGTAAACTCCTAGGTTTTACCTATTGAACCTAATATTTAATTTTAATATAAATAAGTATAAATCTTGGATCATGGGGATAAAGTACTACAAAACATGAATACTCACTAGGATAAATTTAACAGGAAATTTCCAAAATTTGAATAAGATACATGGGAACTTGAGGATGTAATTATATATAAATATCCCCATTTTTTTTGTTTCAGATAGATTAATTTTGATGTATAAATTTATTTAAGTGGGTTATAATATAATACCCATATATTTTATGAAATATTATTTTCAAATGAATTTAATTTCATTTATAACTTGTGTTATATGCAACACTATGCTTAAATGAACTGTGATTTACTATTACAATATTATTAATTAATGAGACAGTTATCGTCTAGCCATTATATTGGTTCATATAAATAATAATAAATATGTTATAAAAAATTTATGGTTATATATTTATAATATTAATTCATTTGTATTTAGTTAATTATAAATGACAATGATAATAATTTTAATGAAAAAGGAATATTTTTTCTGAATATTTTTTATGATCACAATTTATTTTTTAACATAATATATTATATTGATTAGCATTTTTAATGATTTAAAAAAGATATATAAATATATACTATATTTTTTTAATATTCAATTAATATTTCTTTAGTCATTAAACATGAATAATCAATGTTATATGCATGAAATTGTACTTTCTTATAAATTTGTTGTCAGCACATGTTGCATGCTTATGGTAAAATTTAATTCTTTCTCTTATTAAAATTTAATTTCTTCAAATTGATTCTATATATTGATTCATGAGATTCAAATTTGTTAAATAGGGCCTTATATAATTTTTCAATATGAATAGTAATCATGGTTGAATTTATTAGCATCATAAACAATAAATCATGTTAATATATATTATAACTATGTAAATAGTGAATCCCACTCCTTGCCTTTGAACATAATTCACGAAACACTCTCTAGGAATTAATTCTAAATGGATAATAGTCCTAGGAGTAGGAAATGATTCATACAAACCTTTAGGGAAACAATAATGGGAACGATCCCTAACAATACATGTCCAAGTTACAGAGGAGAAAGAAAATCAATCCATATAGAAATGGGAACACATCGTTTGGTAGGGTCATGCACCATGTCCCTTGACCCCAGGCACTGCTCGTGTACAATGAAATGTGTCTTGCAACTCTGTCATGAAAATTAAGGAAACACGATGTATTGAATTTGTTACACATTGAGTCCCAACATCTAGGGTCTGTCTGTGTACTCTATCCATGTGATGATACCAGACGTCAACCCATGTTCCCATTCCCATGAACATGTATATGCGGTAACCAATGTACTTACTCTAGGACTAGTTGTGTGGGGGAGTACATGTTGTGTTGGAAACCCATGTACTCCAACCCATGTCTATGTACCTAAAAAGTTACACACTGAGTTCATCAAAGGGGGAAAACACACACAGTGTAGTGAGGGATTACACACAGTGTGTATTGGTTTTTTTTAAAACCATTCTTCTTCCTCTTTCTCACGTTGTCAATCTCCTGGATCTCATTTAGGTTTTTAGTTCAACTCAAAATTCTAGACCCCAGACTATTTTTACACCTTCAGACTTATTAAATGGGATTTGGGCCTTCAATGGGATTCAAAAATGTGATCAAAGTCATTTTCATTACCACCAAAGAATGTGAATTTGACACACAATGTCATTCGATCCACTACCTCACCCACAGTCACACCTCTGTCGATTCCTCTCGATGTCAGATCTACTATTTGAGATCATTGTACCAATAAGAGGAGGTTAAATGATTTATTGGTCACAAAGGTTTTCAAATCATGTGGAATAATGAAGATCTCATGATTAAGAACACAAGAAATGGGGAGAAAATCACCAAAAAGTTGAGAGGGAAGAACCTTGATCGATGTTTGTGTCGATATTGATTATACAATACTATAATGATATATAAATCCAAATAAAATTCAAGATTCAACTTCTTATAAATCCCGCAAAATAAATCCATCACACAAATATGATAGAAATACAAATAAATCTATTCATGGATTGGTTAGAATTCATCATAGGAATCAAAACTAGGAAATAAATGAATTAAATAAAATTAACTACCTCAAATTGGAATAGTCAATGAAAAAGAATGGTCATCACTTCATCATCATTGGAAAAATCTTTCACGATCGGTGTGCGCTGATCACCGATCCAAGGTTTTGTCATCGTCAGTCAAAAGGATCCTCTAGTGGTTTCCTATCCAACATATCTAGAGAATTTCAAGGTTATGATTATAACCCTAAATTTATATAAAAAGTAATTATTTGATGATAAAATTCATCGATGCATCAATAAATAAAATAAAATTATTTTTTGAAAGTATTTTATTCATTTAAGGATCTGTGATGAATTTTTCAGAAATGACCCACATCATCCAATGTTAGATCACACCTAGGGTAAAACCACTATTTTGAACTAAACTATTCCCTTATATTTCTGATCATGGAACAATTTATATATTATTCAAATTTTTCTGAAAAATCATACTTGCGTGATATTTAATATTTTAATATATTTAAAGAATTTGTTCTAGGCACACTATGACTCAGAATCACACACCGTCTCAAAATTAATCAATATAATATTTAAACAAAATACACATAATATCAAAGTCCTTTCATTCTCCCCATCTTGGGGCTTTAAGTCCTCAGTAATCCAAAATAAGATCTACTTAAAAAGAGGAGGGTATTGAGCAAAAATATGAGCCTCCTACTCCCAAGTGTTCTCATAATGATTCCCATGCTGCCACCAGACATGCAGTAAGGGAATAAATTTCCCATTTAATATCCTCTCCTTCCGGTCCTCGATCTCCATTGGGTAATTAGAAAATGTTTCTCTATGCTCGATGCCCATCTCGCCCCAATCGATGACTTGCAATGGGTCATGAACATACCTCCTCCACTACGAAAAGTAGAATACTTCATGTAACCTATCTAGTTAAATAGGTAGATCTAAGTGGTATGCCACCTCTCCAAATCTACAGAGTATCTAAAAATAACCAATGATCCTTATAGATAGCTTGTTACCCTGGCCAAATATCTATAATCCATGTCAATGTGAAACCCATATGAACTCATGGCCTCCTTCCTCGAAATCCAAAGGCCTCCATCACCTATCATCCTAATTCTTATAATTTCTATGTTTAGTCATAATCTACTACTGGATGATCTAATCCTTCTTTGACGTATCTAACATGAACTCTAGTCCCATGAGTGTTGAAACTCTTAGGACAGTCTAGCAATGTGGTTCCCTACATGGTTACCCATACAAAGACTCAAATAGAGCCATACCAATGGTGGAATGGTAGCTGTTGTTGTAAAAAAAACTCCACTAGTGGAAGGTGATCCTACAAACTATGGAAAATATTTAACATACAAGGTCACAAAATTCCTTCTATAACTTTAATAGTCCATTCTTTCAGGATGTCAGTTTGTGGGTGAAATTCTAGTTTCAAGAGTATCTCGAGCCGAAACGCCTCCTTGAACCACTTCCAAACCAGGTTGTAAATAGACAATCTCAATCTAAAACAATCATCAATAGAAATCCATGGAGTCTAACTATATCCAGAATATAAATGCATCACAAGATCTCTACTCAAATCTTCTCTCAGATAAATAAGCTTTGGTATGACTTGGTGATTTGGTCAATGATCTCCCATATGGCATCATTCCCCCTAAATGTATGTGGAATTCCCAGCATGAAGTCCATATATATCCCATCCCACTCCAACTATGACACCTCAAGGGGTTGATAAACACCAATAAAAACATGATTCTAAGCCTTCACATGTTGAAAAGTAAGTCATCGAGAGAAAAACTCTTAACCACTTTTCTTTATTCTTGGCCACCAAAACTGACATTGGAGGTGTTGGTTAATTTTTTACACACTTGAATGAACCATCAAATGGAAAATATAAAACCCCCTTACAAACTCATCCCACAATTTCATGGGTACCATCGTGCATCCTCTAAAAATGATGACTTGTTCCCCACCTTTAGAAAATCCATCATGATCATGCCCTATTGATATCTGAGAACACAGGGTCCTAAAATCAGTATCCCTAATTTGTGGCTCCCTAAATCATTGTAATAGTGGGGGGTTAAAACCACTAAATAGATATAACCTACTCTGTCTCCATCCACAAAGGATGACTGTATTGAGGCCGAAAACTCTGATGTCTCATTCAGAAAATGCAAACTAGATATCTTATTGAGATCATATGCTACCATGTTCCCCTTCCTAGGAGTATATAGGATTTCATATTCATATTTATGGAGGAACTCTTCCCATCAACTCTATCTCAGGTTAAGATCCTATAGAGATAATATTTTCCTGTGACTCTTATAGTTGGAATAGATAATAAATCACTCTCCCATCAAGTAGTGTCTCCACATATTCAACCTGAAGACTACTGCTGTTAACTCAATACCATGGGTTGTGTTGTCCTACTCATGTGGCCACATATACCATGAGGCATTATAAATATTCATCTTCCAATTCATCAGGACACAAGAATGCATTGTTTCAGACGATTCACAGAATAACATGTACTCAATAATCTTCTCTAACAGTCTCAAGGTCAGAGGACTTGTAAAACTCAATCTCAAATGATGAAAATCATGTTGGAACTTTTCTATCCACATAAAATTCTACCCCTTTTGTGTAAAAGATATTATGGGTGATGATATCCAGGAGAAATAAGGTATGAATATTTAATAATATCCTTACAACCTATATAATATACACACCTCTATTACTCTATTAGGTGGATCCCATACTAATACGACATCAACCTTAGCCAGGTCCACTACGAATCCATCTACAGAGATAATGTGTCCCAAAAGTTGGACCACATAAATCTATAACTGGCCCTTCGAGATCATTTAAAAAATATGGTTATCTAGGATTACATCTTGAGAAACCCTAAACTGTCTCCAGTTCTCCTCCATGGATTCCGAGTACACAAGTATATCGTCGATGAAGACTACCATGAACCAATCTATGTAAGGATGAATGATTTTGTTCATTAGTCCCATGACCACCACTAAAATGGATTCATTATGTACTCATAATGACCATAAAAATATTAAATTTATTCATCTATATATCCTCATCCCGTACTCACATTTGATGATAGCCTAATATGAGGTCAACTTTGGAGAACCATCTTACCCCTCTCAACTAATCAAAGAGGATATTGACCTTAGATAGTGGAAACTTGTTCTTCACCATCATCTAGTTCAGGGGACAGTAGTCTACACAAAATCTCAAGCTATCATCTACCTTTTTGGTAAACAAAATTATGGCTTCCTAGGGTGAAACACATAGTCTCATGAATCCCTTCCTCTAAAACTCCTCCAAATACACCCTCAACTCACGAAGATCTATGGGAGACATCCGAAACACTGGTGAAGATATATGTGTCTTCATAGGGTGTAAATAAATTTAGAAGTCTATCTCATAGTGGGGTTGTAAACTTGGATTATCTTCAAGAAAGGAATACCCATACTCCTCCAACACTGTAGGAAACTGAAAACTCATAACATTCATTACACCAAGGGTTTGGCGAGCCAACTGACGTGTATTCAATTTAACCCTCCGATTCATGAGTCTATCCTATGCTGTCTGGGATTACTTCTATTCAAAAAAAGAAAAATGGGTTTTACCACTGTGGACACACATAACCCTTCACCTAAAATAGTCAATATAGGAATGGACTGAATATCAACATTCCATACAAAGAATGACGTCATAAGGCCTCGATGCTGCTACAAAGAGATTCAAATAGAAAATCTCGCCTCTAAGAGTCAAGTAACACTTCAAATAGAAGTTCATGGTCTCTGTGTCTTATTTTGTAGGAGTCTCCAAGCATATCGGTCGAGTCAATGGTTCAACCAGAATCTCTTGGTCTCACACAAGATAAGTGGACATAAAGGAATGACTATAAACTATGTCTATAAGTACTACATCCAAAGTAGAAAATACATTTATCACAACTCAAATAATTCTTGGACTACTAGATCATAATCCTCGACCAGATGTAGTTGTCCCCACCCATGTCCTCCATCTCCCTAAGCCAAGAAGAGACCACCTAGGGGTGGTGGTGGTAATAAGTCATATTATCGACCACCTCCTACTACTCTCCCAGCTCCTCTACCATGTCCATCGTCCTATGGATTTTCTTACTTCAATCACTATATATACCATGGTTGTGCATCCATAGTCTCCCTATTAGCATCACGGTGGGTCAAACATACATTATTGAGATGTCCCCTACCATCACGTGAATAACACATCCTCTATCTAGGATGACTGTACACACATTTTGAGGCATGAACTATAGATCATCTTTCTTGGGACCTCCTTTTGAAATGTCTCCCATGTCCATGTCCCTAATAAAAACATCATATTCCTATTTCCAAGGACTCTACTCCTGATTTTCCACTGTTGACTACCCCCAGTTGTATCTTCCCATCCAAGAAGATTTCAACCACCAAAGATCTCTCAATCACCCTAGTATAATAAAAAATTCATAGATGGATAAAACTAGCTCTGATGTATCCATGCAGAACTTTCTTGATGATATGATCCTTGAATTATTGATCTCAAACCATATCCATAGACTACCTAGAAAGGTTTTTAAACCTTGACAATTAATCATCTACTTACATGATGCCCTTTTGGAGCAGGATAATATCCTCAATATGCACATCCTTAAGTGTAAATGGTGAGAAATACTCTCTAAAGAGGTTCTAGAACACTATCCATGAATGATTCTCCTCACTATGAGTTTGAGTAACAAAATTCCACCATCTTCATATTGAGATGTGTAGAAGGCTCACCGCTAGGACCACCATTTGATTTTCTTGTGTCCTGACCAGATGAAAAACTCATGTCACATCCTCAAGATAGTCCTCAAACATCTGTGCATTAGGAAAAACCAGGAACCTGAGGGGTCTCTATCATTGAAAATCATGAATGATACTCAGCTTGTGCTCCTCATCCACTAGTACTGGTAGTACTACCTATTGCTCTATAGGGGGCGGTATGGATGGTGCACCACCTGGAGGTAAAATATGGGGAACTAGTCCCTATATCAAAGACTCATCCATGCAGGGGTCATCCTTATGATAAAGGTACTAAATCTAACCTGCATATTTCATACAGGAATCCTTAAACTGACAATATGTTCCAAAACCAATGAGTATATCTAGATAGATGACTCAAGAAGGAAATTGAAACTTCAACCCACTTCTTTATGATTCATGTACTATTTTTCCCTAAAACTAGTGTTCTCATGTACAGAGTTTAAAATTAGGTTATCAAAGTCATGGTGTGTGGATATGTTGGATGCCACACCAACACGAGAGTCCCTGGCTAGAATGCCGAACTTGAAACACTTAACACTATTTCCCCAAACCAATCTTATAGACTTCAGTTCCTACAGTATCAATGACCCCCTCTGATATCACTCTATCACAACCTGCCCTTGTGGGCCCCATTCAGTAAATACCCAATACCACCTCCAATAGGCCAGGGACTTGTGACTAGCACTAAGTAGGCATATCATTAACATGGGATTCATTGTATATGTACCTGTACGCAAGAACACATATCAAAGTCCAAAAAAATGTGAGTTGTAAAAACTACTAAGTTAAAAATTCATTTATATAACTATATCCAGAAACCAGAGTTTGAAAGAAATTATTGTAAAGTAAATAAGGCCAAATACAAGCCCCCAAAAATATGTTTGCAACCTGAGTCCAAACTTTAAGTGAAAGGAACTAGGAATGATGTCTGAATTCCACTGGAATAGACCTCAGTCTATCCGGTCTCACTAAGAATATTCTATTCCTGGTCCAACAATTACTTTATCAAAAGTATTATCATCTACTCAAGACATGAATCATGTGGAAAAATACCATTTTGAGGGAGTATAACAATACTCAGTTGGACACCTTGTAACCATAATGAAGTGCAACAAAGGAAAGTATTGTCATCTCTACATAGGTATATGTCATAAAAACATATAACATGAATATATATATGTATAATCAATCCAAGAAACATAGACTATAGTTAAGAAACAACCATAGTATATCATACCTAGGAATTCAGCTAGAAGATTCCACAAAGAACTCATCTTGGAGAACACACTCCTATGTCTGATTGAATTGATGGCGTCCGTCTGAGAGGTACTACTCATCAGGAACCGTCATGAGAAAGATACACGCTAATAGATCTAAATATGATTTTATTTAAATATTAGGATCGTATCTAGGGCCATGGGGTGATACAAATAACTCAATTTGGATTAAACTTCTCTATAGTGGATCGTTTCCCGAATAGTGTTTGTCACATTGATAATAAGAACTTCACCTAAATCACTATGTTGAATAGAGGATCCCACTCCCTACCTCTCAATGGGATTCCAACAAACACTCTATCTAGGAAGTCCTACTAAATAGATCATATTCATAGGAGTTAGAAATGATTCATACGAACCTTCGAGTAAATAATAATGGGAAGGAACCCAGATGAATCTTGTCTAAGATATGGAGGACAAGGAAAAAAATCCATGCAGAAAGGGAAACATGACTTGTAGTACGGTCACACATTGTGTCCCTTGATCTTGAAAACTACCTGTGTATAATGGCTCATGTATTCCAATTAAGTCAGATAAAAGATGGATACAAGGCACATAAAAGTGGTTATACGTCATGTAACTACATCAGGGGTCCACCCATATACTCTGGCTATGTTCCATTACATGGTGTTAACCCACGTAGTAGTACACACGGTATCCCATGTACTTGGTCTAGTACAAGCCATCTGGGGGAGTACACACTGTGTAGGTGTAACACCCGAGACTTTTATGTGAAATATTTTGTTTTTTTATGTTATATAAATCATCAAAGGAATCTTTCACTAACACTAGCTTGGCTTTCTTTACACGCAACCGCGACCTTCCTCAATAGCTTGCGTCGTACGCAATACTAAGTTTCACTAAACAATGATATGCTATTAAAATATTATTAAAACTATCTATTATGAATAGTAATAACCAATTTTTGAAATTTTATAAATTTTATTTTTCAAAATGGACTTCATTTTTGGATTCGGAATATCGAAATTAGCCTAGGGTGAAATTTTGGTATTTTTCTGAAAACTTTCAATTCTTGATGAATAGTGAAACCACTAAGTGGTAGTTAAAAAACTGAATTTTTCATAAAACTCAATTTTACCGCTTCTGTGAGTGTAATTTAGAAAATCCGAGAGACACGGTTGATTTCAGTAAGTAAAATGTGGTTCAATGAGATGAAAATAATTTTTTGGTGAATAGAAACTTTTTACTTTTTTTTACCACGGTTAAAAGTAAATAGGGTAATTAAGGGTAAAAATGATATTATTATTACCCTAACCCATGTACTAATTCTATTTTACAAGTGTAATTCGACCAAAAACAACCTTAGGAATAAAATATGACCATTTAGGCCCACTTGGATTAGATTAGGACATTTATTATTAATTTATTTAAAGAAGGGTTAAAATAGTTAAAATCAAAGTTTAATAAGTAAATCATTTTTAATATGGGGTTATAAATAAGATAAATTAGACTATAAATATTCATTATAAAGATATAACGATTTCCTATATAATGGTATTTTATTTGTAATTTTTAGACATTAAATAATTTAATTTATTTATGACAGAATTATGATGCAGTAATTATCTTATTAATGAAATATTGACATAATTGATGTTATAAATACCCAAATAAATGTAATTTGAGACTTTTTATGAATTAAACTAGTTTTATAGGTTAATATGACATGTTAGTATTGATTTAAGTAACTTGGTTCGAACTAATCATTCTGTTATGATTTTCAAAAAAATCAATTACTAAATAGTGTCAAAATTGACATAAAATAGTTTCTAAAACAAATATTATATTATTAATTGTTATTTTATTCCTAAAAATATAAGCTTCGGCAAAATGACTTAGATAAGGTTATATATATTAATAAAAAACAACTTGGGGTTTGTTTGGCTTGATATAGTAAGTTTATTAACCTTATAGTGTAAGAAAACATGAAGACACGGTAAAAGTTAAATTATCCAACTTAAAGTTAAATCTAAATGATAAGGTTAAAATTGATACCTAAACTTGTCTAAAATCTATTGGATGAGAGGATTTAGACCCCTACCCACCTTATCTTAGAAATATATCAATTTGGATCTATAAAAAACCTAATTTTACTTTATAATAAAATAATATGTTTAGTTATTCCAAAGGTGCCCCTCTCCTCCCTTATAAAAGGGAACCTCCTCCCCCTCTTCCTCACACCACTTTGAGCCATCAATCTCGGAAAAACCCTGAAAATTTCTCCTCTAGACTTCCCTAGAAACATCCTAGAGGTTCTGGTCTTCTTCAAAGACCTATTTTAGTGCCCTAAAAGGAGGTCTCAATGAAGCACTTCAAAGAAGAGGTAATGTCCGTTACCGATTCTTTCATCTTTATTTCTTCTTCCACTTCTTCTTCTTTAGTTGTTTCATTATGAAGTAATAACATCAGTATAAATAATATAATTATATGTTATTATAATTATGAAACAACCCTATTTCACCATCTATCCATCCTACAGAAAAAGAAATCACCGCGCGTGCGTACGTACGGAATACCGTCTCCACACCGTGGTGTAATCTATTTTCCAGCACCACCTTACTTGGATGGGTATAATGGTGTAAATAATGACTATATATGAATTTTATAAATTTATATTGATTCTTAAATATTATACATACACTCCAATACAATTCCACGATCATAGGAACAATATCATCACTCGTGCGTACGTACGGAATACCGTCTCCACGATGTGATGCGACTCGTTCTACATGATCTTCATTTCATAATGATTATATAAATGAATTGAATGAATTAATATGATATATATTACACTAATACCATTATGGAAATTAGGTATCTATAACCTAAATAGAATAATAAGAATTTATTCGACAAAACACGCATAAGAACAAAAAGTAATAAACACCCAAATAACAAGTAAAAATGAAATATTACTAATAAGAAGCTAAGAATATGACCATATATGAAATCATAAAAACAATTATGATTCTGGAATAAGTCAATAAAATTATTTAAATCATTATACAGGAGGTTCGGACACTTACGAAGCAAATCAGACCTAAGGTAAGGGAAATATCACAATCTCATTTTTATTCGAGATTGTTTATACTTTGGAATTTACTAGGGTGTATTTTATCATCCACATAACTATTTCCTCAATATGTAACATTATTTCCATCCACCTAAAATTTTTTAAATAAAATTTTACCCTTCGGTGAGTTTTTAGTAAAAGATATGAAATGAATCTTTTGTCGTTTTTCGTACGATGTACTTTTTGACTTTTCCAACAAAATTACGAGAAGAATGTTTTTTTAACTTATACGGCATGAATTGATTTTTAAAACATTATTTCCAATAATCTTCCTTTACAAGTTTTCAAGTCTATTTTTAATCAACTTCTTTTAGTTTATAATTGTACGACATGTTAAGAAAGGAAAAGTGTTTTTGAAGCAGAAAGGATATTTTCCTCAAGAATGGAGTTCAAGTGTTTTATCAAAATTATTTTCCATCTAAGATAATAAAGGGTTATGTTTCTATCCCTATTATTACATTGATTTGATTATGTTGTGATGAAATTATATTTTTATGAATTCCTTTATCTTATATGAATTGTTTTATGATGTCACGATGTTTAAGATTCCCATTTTTATTACATGGGTTATGTTATGATGTATGGTTTATGATTTTGTGGCACACATAAGAATGGTATCATTATGAGATGGGTGGGACCTATATCTCCCTCCAATTCATTGGGTAAAGATTTTATATCTCATGAGATAGACATGGCTGGAACGGTAGGTTATACCGGTTCAGTGAAACAGGACTGAAACGAGGAGTGAACTCGGTTCATAAATGGACTTTGTCCACTAAGATAGTCTTGGAAACAAGTCTTGACTAATAAGAAATGATTCTGTATGATTATGTGTGTATTCCACAAAGTTTCATGTTTTATGTTATGATTATTGGGATTCCATTTCACTACTATGATTTTTCCCATGTTATGAAATTATGCTTTCTTTTGCAGGTTAAGATTTCCAAAAGTTATGTTCTTATGAATATGATGTGATTGATATTTCTTTTGTTTACCATTACTGAGCATTTGAGCTCACCCTTTTGTATGTTTTATTTCCCCAGGTCAGGAAGAAGGTTATTAATTAAGATATTCCAAAAGGGACCATAGATATGATGAAATAAATGGGAGACAGTGTAGACGCTTTATGAACCAGTTGTTTATGTTTCCCAGTTTCTAAAGACACTATACCTATACAGTCCTTTTGTGGTTTTTTAATATGTTGTAATAAGTATGCTTCAATTTTGAAGTATTAACAATGTATGTAATGTATGGGTCATTATAGTTGGTATCAGAGGAAAGGTATAGTCAACCATTGGAAACTAGGATGTGAAAGCCTTAGTAAGAACCCTAAGGATAAGTCTAAGCATAGAACACAATCTTAGTGTTTTAGAAATGGACATGAATAACCTAGGATAAGACCTTAAGTGTGAAATTTTATTCTTGATTATGTGGTTTTCCTATTATAATTAGTGTTTCTCACACTATTATTCTTGGTTTTAGTCAATGGCTGGAACCCGAAGGAACCGTGTTAATGTGGAATCCGACGGGAAATGCAATGATTGTCCCCCTGAGCAACCAAATGTTATGGGAGCTGGAATGAAAAATCTTGTAGCCATGCTCACACAACTTTCTCAAGCTATGAATCATGCAGGACTTCCAAACTAGCAAAGGAAGGAGCAATATTCTGTTGAATCCTTCATGAGACAGTGTCCACCTTCATTCAGCGGGTCTACTGATCCATTAGTTTCTGAATAATGGATTAGTACTAATGAAAAGATATTTTCAGTTCTCCAATGTTCTGAGCATGATAAAGTCATCTTAGCAGTGTATCGTTTGGAAGGTAATGCTGATCAATGGTGGAATCTTATTAAGAATACGAGGCAAAGGGATGAAATTGAGTCCATGGAATGGGACGAGTTCAAGAACTTATTTTTCAATAAGTACTTCCCTCATATTCTCCGAACAAAGATGGAGAAAGAGTTTCTTGAACTGAAGCAAAAGGATGATGAATCTGTTGGTACCTATGAATCAAATTTTACAAGACTTGCAAGGTACGCTTATGGTATTATTATCCAACCTGATAGTAAGATCGATCGATTATTTAGTGGCTTAAAACCAAGTCTTCGAAGGGCGTTAGCCATAAGGGACTTCAATAGCTACGAGGAAATCGTTCGATGTGCTCTCAAAGTCATGATGGAGATTGGAGTAACCCATCAGTCATATGGGTTTGATAAGAAGAGGAAAATGTAATTCAAAGGAAAATATAAAGAGCACACTGGAAAGAAGATGAGCTTTCCCTTATGCTCAAATTGTGGAAAGAAACATGGAGGGAGTTGTCTTAAAGGGACAAGTAAATGTTTCAAATGTGGAAAGGAAGGTCATCGGGCATTTGAATGCCGCGATGATGGGAAGAAGATGTCTAATGATGCAAACAAAGTAAGGGATACACAGAATGAACCTACTACACTTCAATGTTTCAAGTGCAAGGAGATGGGACATTATGCCAATAAATTCCCTAATCCAAGGGTTGATGATGATGGTCGTCGTCAATAAACTCTTAAGGCTAAAGAAAAAGGAAAGTCACATGCAATTTCTATCAGCGATGTGGAGTACGATAACGATGTGGTGAAAGGTACACTTACCATCCACTCTAAAGTAGAAAATGTTTTATTTGATTCTAGATCCACCCAATATTTTATTTCTGAAGAATTTTCTAAGGGTATCACCGTATTACCTCAATAATTAGATGTTGAGTTAGCTGTGACAACACCTAATGGTACAACAGTCGCATCAAAAGTTTATAATTCTTCCCCGATTAAAGTTTGGGGGAAAGTGCTTCCTGCAAATCTTGTGATCCTTCCTATAGTGGAATTTGATGTGATTCTTGGCATGGATTGGCTTTCTTTATATGGAGCTCATATCAATTGCAAAAGAAGGGAAGTAATATTTTATATTCCAGATCAATCTATGATCATCTATCAATGCAAGGATGAACATAACCTTCCAGTGGAAATTCTTTATACCTTATGGGTCTTGATTCCACTAAATGAAGGGTATTTATCTCAAATGGTTGGTGAGAAACTCATGATTAAGAATATGCCTGTTGTACGGGAGTTTGATGATGTCTTTCCGGAGGAATTACCGGGTCTTCCACCAAATCGTGAAGTTGAGTTTTCAATAGAACTCGTACCGGGTGCTTTGCCTATTTCAAAGACACCTTATAGAATGCCCCCAATTGAGTTGCAGGAATTGAAGAAGAAACTCCAAGAGAATCTTGATAAGGGATTCGTACGCCCAAGTGCGTCACCTTGGGGAGCACATGTTCTGTTTGTTAAGAAGAAAGATGGATCAATGAGACTCCGCATTGATTATTGAGAACTTAACAAGATCACTATCAAGAACAAATATCCTCTCCCACGCATTGATGACTTATTTGACCAACTACGCGGAGCTCAATACTTTTCCAAGATTGATATTCGTTCAGGGTATCATCAATTAAGGGTCAAAAGGGAGGACATACCAAATACGGCTTTCCATACAATGTATGGACACTATGAATTTATAGTGATGCCATTTGGTCTTACTAATGCCCCTGCTATCTTCATGGATCTGATGAATAGAGTCTTTAGAGACTATCTTGATCAATTTTTGGTAGTCTTTATAGACGATATTCTTGTCTATTCAAAGATCAAGGAAGAACATGAAGATCACTTGAGAATTATATTGAAGACCCTGAGAATGGAGATGCTTTATGCCAAATTTACCAACTGTGAATTTTGGCTTAAAAAATTTTCATTTTTGGGTCACATAATCTCAAAAGAGGGGATATCTGTGGATCCAGCAAAAACAGAGGTTATCGAAAGATGGTCGAGACAAACAACACTAACTGAGATCTGAAGTTTTCTTGGTTTGGATGGATATTATCGACGTTTTGTGAAAGATTTTTCACGATTATCTAATCCACTCACCAAGTTGACTCGGAAAGGAGTTATGTTTTTTTGGACGGAAGAATGTGAAGAGAATTTCAAGCAGTTGAAAAGAAGGTTATCCAGTGTACCTGTGCTCACCCTGCCTTGTAGTGGAGAAAGGTTTGTGATCTATAGTGATGCATCCAAGAAGGGATTAGGGTGTGTTATTATGCGAAATGATATGGTGATAGCTTATGCCTCACAATATTTGAAAATCCATGAGAAAAATTACCCAACAAATGATTTGGAGTTAGCTGCAGTAATCTTTGCATTAAAGATTTGGAGGCATTATCTTAATGGAGAAAGGTGTGACATTTATACTGATCATAAAAGTTCAAAGTATATTTTCACACAAATGGATCTGAATATGAATCAAAGAAGATGGTTGGAGCTGATTAAGGATTATGACTGCTTAATCCATTACCACCCTGGGAAAGCAAACAAGGTGGCAGATGCATTAAGTCGACAAGACCATGCCAGTTTATCCATGATGAGGATCACAAAAGATCCATTATTTATGGATTTACAAAGGATGAATCTTGGAATTATAATGGAAGGGGAAAAATATTATCTTTCTCAAATGAATGTTCAACCATCTATACATGTGAAGATTAAAGAGGCACAGAAAGAAGATGTCGAGTTACAAAAGAAGGTGAGAAATGTTCCTGAATTTAACCTTGATTGTGATGGGATAATAATGTTCAGGAATCGGGTTTGTGTTCCTCCCATCCCGGAATTAAAGAAGGAGCTGCTGGATGAGGCTAATAGTTCTTCATTCTCTATTCATCCTGGAAGCACGAAGATGTATAGGGACCTGAAAGAGTACTTCTGGTGGGATGGCATGAATAGAGATGTTGCTGAATATGTCTCTTGATGCTTGGTTTGTCAGCAGGTTAAAGCTGAGAGACAAAAGTCTAATGGGATGTTACAACCATTACCCATACCCGAATGGAAATGGAAAAACATCACTATGGACTTTGTCACAGGACTTCCTAAAACATCCAAAGGCAATAATGCTATCTGGGTCATAGTTGATCATCTTACAAAGTCTGCACACTTCATTTCTATTAGAGAGGATTTCTCTCTGGATCAGCTTGCCAGGATATATGTAAAGGAAGTGGTAAGATTGCATGGAGTACCACTTTCTATTATATCTGATTGGGATCCGAGGTTTACCTCAAATTTCTGGTTAAGTCTTCAGCATACTCTGGATACAGAGTTGAGTTTCATCACTGCTTATCATCCTCAAACAGACGGTCAATCTGAGAGAACAATTCAAACCCTTGAAGATATGTTGAGAGCTTGCTCTATGGATTTCAAAGGTGGTTGGGATCAACACCTACCTTTGGTGGAATTTTATTATAATAATATCTTTCACTCCAGTATTCAGATGTCTCCTTATGAAGCTCTCTATGGAAGGAAATGCAGGACTCCAACTTGCTGGGATGAAGTTGGGGAAAGAAAGCTATTAGGACCTGATCTCGTTGATGAAATGGCAGAAAAGGTCAGATCTATTCAACAACACATAAGAGCAGCTCAGAGTCGACAGAAAAGTTATGCCGACAACTGAAGAAAAGACCTAGAGTTTGAAGTGGGTGATAAAGTGTTCTTACGAATATCTCCCTGGAAGAGAGTCATGAGATTTGGAAAGAAGGGGAAGTTGAGCCCTAGATATATCGGTACTTTCAAAATACTGGATCATGTTGGGAAGGTAGCTTACCAATTGACGCTTCTACTGAATCTCTCTCAATTGCACGATGTGTTCCATGTATCTCTCCTGAGAAAGTACATACCTGATCCTTCACATGTACTTAGCTCAGAAGTTGTACCGCTGGAGCAAGATCTTTCTTATGAAGAATAGCCGATAGAGATTCTGGATCGTAGCGAATAAGTCCTACGAAGCAAGACCACTTGATTGGTGAAAATTTTATGGAGGAACCGCCAATTAGAAGAAGCTACATGGGAGCTTGAGGATATGACGAGGGAGAGGTATCCTCATCTGTTTGTTACAAAGTGATGAATTTCTAGGGAGAAATTCATTTTAAGGGGGGTAGAATGTAACACCTGAGACTTTTATGTGAAATACATTGTTTTTTATGTTATATAAATCATCAAAGGAATCTTTCACTAACACTGGCTTGGCTTGCTTTACATGCAACCACGACCTTCCTCGATAGCTTGCGTCGTACGCAGTACCGAGTTTCACTAAACAATGATATGCGATTAAAATATTATCAAAACTATCCATTATGAATAGTAATAAACACTTTTTGAAATTTTATAAATTTCATTTTTTAAAATGGACTTCATTTTTGGATTCGTAATATCGAAATTAGCCTAGGGTGAAATTTTGGTATTTTTCTGAAAACTTTAAATTTTTGATGAATAGTGAAACCACTAAGTGGTAGTTAAAAAACTGAATTTTTCATAAAACATAATTTTACCGCTTCTGTGAGTGGAATTTCGAAAATCCGAGAGGCACGGTTGATGTCAGTAAGTAAAATGTGGTTCAATGAGATGAAAATAATTTTTTGGTGAATAGTAACTTTTTACTTTTTTTTACCACGGTTAAAAGTAAATAGGGTAATTAAGGGTAAAAATGATATTATTATTACCCAAACACATGTCCTAATTCTATTGGAAAAGTGTAATTCGACTAAAAACAACCTTAGGATTAAAATATGACCATTTAGGCCCACTTGGATTAGATTAGGACATTTATTATTAATTTATTTAAAGAAGGGTTAAAATAGTTAAAATCAAAGTTTAATAAGTAAATAATTTTTAATATGGGGTTATAAATAAGATAAATTCGACTATAAATATTCATTAGAAATCTAAAAAGATTTCCTACATAATGGTATTTTATTTGTAATTTTTAGACATTAAATAATTTAATTTATTTATGACACAATTATGATGCAGTAATTATCTTATTAATGAAATATTGACATAATTGATGTTATAAATACCCAAATAAATGTAATTTGAGACTTTTTATGAATTAAACTAATTTTATAGGTTAATATTACATGTTATTATTGATTTATGTAACTTGGTTCGAACTAATCATTCTGTTATGATTTTTACAAAAATCAATTACTAAATAGTGTCAAAATTGACATAAAATAGTTTCTAAAAAAATATTATATTATTAATTGTCATTTTATTCCTAAAAATCTAAGGTTCTGCCAAATGACTTAGATAAGGTTATATATATTATTAATAAACAACTTGGGGTTCGTTTGGCTTGATATAGTAAGTTTATTAACCTTATAGTGTAAGAAAACATGAAGACACGATAAAAGTTAAATTATCTAACTTAAAGTTAAATCTAAATGATAAGGTTAAAATTGATACCTAAACTTGTCTAAATTCTATTGGATGAGAGTATTTCGACTCCTAACCACCTTATATTCGAAATATATCAATTTGGAGCTATTAAAAACAGAATTTGACTTTATAATAAAATAATATTTTTAGTTATTCCAAAGGTGCCCCTCTCCTCCCTTATAAAAGGGCACCTCCTCCCCCTCTTCCTCACACCACTTTGATCCTTCAAGCTCGGCCAACCCCTGACAATTTATCCTCTACACTTCCATAGAAACATCCTAGAGGTACTGGTCTTCTTCAAAGACCTATTTTAGTGCCCTAAAAAGAGGTCTCAAAGAAGCACTTCAAAGAAGAGGTAATGTCCGTTACCGATTCTTTCATCTTTATTTCTTCTTCCCCTTCTTCTTCTTTAGTTGTTTCATTATGAAGTAATAACATCAGTATCACTCATATACTAATATGTTATTATAAGTATTAAAAAACCCTATTTCACCATCTATCCATCCTACGGAGAAAGAAATCACCGCGCGTGCGTACGTACGGAATACCGTCTCCACGCCGTGGTGTAATCTATTTTCCAACACCACCTTAATTGGATGGGTATAATGGTGTAAATAATTACTATATATGACTATTATAAAGTGATATTGATTCTTAAATAGTATACTTACACTCCAATACAATTCCACGATCATAGGAACGACATCATCACTCGTGCGTACGTATGGAATACCGTCTCCACGATGTGATGCGACTCGTTCTACATGATCTTCATTTCATATTGATTATATAAATGAATTTAATGAATGAATATTATATATATTACACTAATAACATTCTGGAAATGAGGTATCTATAACCGAAAGAGAAGAATAATAATTTATTCGACAAAACACGCATAAGAACAAAAAGTAATAAACACCCGAATAACAAGTAGTAATGAAATATTACTAATAAGAAGCTAAGAATATGGCCAAATATGATATCATAACAATAAGTATGATTCTGGAATAAGTCAATAACATTATTTAAATCATTATACAGGAGGTTCGGACACTTACGAAGCAAATCGGACCTAAGGTAAGGGAAATATCACAATCTCATTTTTATCCGAGATTGTTTATACTTTGGAATTTACTAGGGTGTATTTTATCATCCACATCCATATTTACTCAATATGTAACATTATTTCCATCCACCTAAAATTTTTTAAATACAATTTTACCCTTCGGAGAGTTTTTTGTAAAAGATATGAAAGGAATCTTTTGTCGTTTTTCGTACGATGTACTTTTTGACTTTTCCGAAAAAAGTACGAGAAGAATGTTTTTTTAACTTATACGACATGAATGGATTTTTAAAACATTATTTCCAAGAATCTTCCTTTACAGATTTTCAAGTTTATTTTTAATCAACTTCTTTTAGTTTAGAATTTTACGACATGTTAAGAAATGAAAAGTGTTTTTGAAGCAGAAAGGATATTTTCCTCAAGAATGGAGTTCAAGTGTTTTATCAAAATTATTTTCCATCTAAGATAATAAAGGGTTCTGTTTCTATCCCTATTATTACGTTTATTTGATTATGTTGTTATGAAATTATATTTTTATGAATTCCTTTATCTTATATGAATTGTTTTATGATGTCATGATGTTTAAGATTCCCATTTTTATTACATGGGTTATGTTATGATGTATGGTTTCTGATTTTGTGGAACACATAAGAATGGTATCATTACGAGATGGGTGGGACCTATATCTCCCTCCAATGAATTGGGTAATGATTTTATATCTCATGAGATAGACATGGATGGAACGGTTGGTTATACCGGTTTAGTGAAACAGGATTGAAATGAGGAGTGAACTCGGTTCAGAAATGGACTTTGTCCACTAAGATAGTATTGGAAATGAGTATTGACTAATAAGAAATGATTCTCTATTATTATGTGTGTATGCCACAAAGTTTCATGTTTTATTTTATGATTATTGGGATTCCATTTCACTAATATGATTTATCCCATGTTATGAAATTATGCTTTCTTTTGCAGGTTAAGATATCCAAAAGTTATGTTCTTATGAATATGATGTGATTGATATTTCTTTTGTTTACCCTTACTGAGCATTTGAGCTCACCCTTTTGTATGTTTTCTTTCCCCAGGTTAGGAAGAAGGTTATTAAGTAAGATATTCCAAAAGGGACTATAGATATGATGAAATAAATGGGAGACAGTGTAGATGCTTTATGAACCAGTTGTTTATGTTTCCAAGTTTCTAAAGACACTATACCTATACGGTCCTTCTGTGGTTTTGTTATATATTGTAATAATTATGCTTCAATTTTGAAGTATTAACAATGTATGTAAAGTATGGGTCGTTATAGTAGGAAAATTGGTTCACTTCACCCCTTGTACGTATACCTCCCATGGTACATACTGAGTTCATCCAAGTGGGGACACATGCCATGTAGTCGGGTACTACATGCTATGTGTATCATGTTTTCGAGAACCCATATTTTTCCTCCCACTCATGTCTTCAATCTCATGGATCTCGTTCGGGTGTTCGGGTTTCCTCAAAATTCCATATATAATGATGTTTTTCCACCCTCACACTGAATAGATGAGATTATAACCATCTATAGGCTCTAAGAACACTATCATAGTTATTCTTCATTATAACTAATGAACCTAGATTTAACACCCACTGTTATTTGATTAACTATTTCACCCACCTTCATACCTCCATTGAGTTTTCCTGATGTCGGTTTTATGGTTTCATATCATTGTTCCAAGAATATAAGGCGTAATAATAGACTGTTCATAAAGGGTTTCAGTGCACGGGGAAGAATGATGAATGCATGACGAAAAACACAAGAACTAGGGGAAAAATTAGAAACAAATTTAGGGGGATGAAACTCGATCAATGATAATTTCTATCTTGGTTTTTCCCCATTACAATGATAAATAGATCCAAATAAAATTCAAGATTCCACTCCAGATAAATCAATAAAAATAATCCCATCCCATAAATTTTCTCAGACTATGGATCAATCTATTCATTAATTTTTCATCATTTGTCGTAGTTATCAAGAATGAGAAATGGTTGAATTTAATCAAACCCCATAACTCGATTTGGATCAGTTGATGAGAAATAACGGTCTTCGCGTCATTGTTGTTGAAGAAATCTATGAATATCGATGTGTGTCGATTACCTGTCTGAGGATTCATCATCTTCTATTAGAAGGATCATACAAAGGATCTCTCTCAAATGTCTATAGATAATTCTAGGGTTTTGAGGATAAACCTAAATTTATGAAAATGGGTTTATTTAATGATAAACTGCCTCACTACTTCAATAATATAAATAAAATAACTTTCTTAAATAATTTTATTCATTTAAACTTCAGTGAAGAATGTTTCATAAATAACCCTCACTAACAAATTTTAGGTCATGCCTAAGGTAAAACTACTATTCTGAACTCAATTGTACACATGGATTTCTAATCAAGGAATATTTTTTACATTTTATTACAATTTTTTAGGAATATCACACACACGTGCTATTTAAAATTTTAATATATTTAAGTCATTTGTTATAGGAACACCAGTTCACAAAAATTCACTCCATTCAACAACTACTCTCAAAATTAATCAATATAAAATTAAAAAATAATACAGGGAAAATATGAGTCATTAAATAACATGGGAAAATGTGGGTGTAATTCTATTTTCAAAAATTTATATGAATTTGACTAACCCTCCACTATAAAGTGGAACTCACCACTCCCACTAATCCAAACATATAAATACCATTTTAATTCGTAAAATCCATTCAAATATTCTCCCAAAAACCCTAATTTAATCTTATATTCCTCTCCTTGGGTTGAAATCCAACCAAGTAATCCCTTTGATAAAAAAGGAGGAGTTGTGAAAAGAAGATGTAACATACTTCCTCAAGATCCATTATATTATTTTCATTATACACCACTCAAATAAAACTATTCCATTATTAAATAATAACCACAATATCCAAAATATAACGGTATTTTTTTAATTATGTTTTAGAGAAAATATTAGACAGACTTCTATCTAATGGGTTATGAACTTACCGTCCTTGTGCACAGGGAACTACCGCCTCACGAAATGGTGTTGTTTGTTTTTAATTTACCACCATTCATGGTTAGAATTATTATGTATTTTTTTATATGATATATATTATATTTATGACGTATTTAAGAATCTATAAATTTTATATAAATCATACCCTCAAGATTTCAATTTTTGTGTATAAACAATTACTTTATTTGTGAACATGTGGACTACTGGATCATCAAAGTGATACAATTCATTTTACATGGAACATTTTAACGATGGATTTAGTTAACATATATCATATATATTAAATAATAATTCTAATTTAATGATAATATATATATAACCATTTATTTAATTTAAATTGTTCTTTTCAAAATGTTAATTTAATAGAAACAATGTTCATGGATACGTATAGCATAACATCACCATGAACGATGTATGTAATTTCATATTTATATCCTTTTTATATTATTATAAATATTTATATAAAAAATATAAATGATATTTATATAATTTTTAAAATTATTTAAATAAGTAAATCATGATCTATGTCATATGATCAAGAATAATAAATCGAAAGATGTACGAAAAACAAAGAGGATATTACCCAAAGCATAACACTAACATGGAATTGTTAACAAGCATGAAATATAAATCCATATATGGTATTAAATTTAATAATATAGTTCTTTGGTATATTTATAAAAAAAAAATATTTATTATATAGTAGTTTTTAATTAGTATGAATAATCTCATGACTTACATTAAGGGTTTTATCATCTCACTTCTATATGTTTGAGATATATGCCTTATTCAAAAATCATTTATATTTTCTTGTGTATAAACTACCAATGGATATATTATATGACTATTATAAATAAATGTATGTGTATTAAAATTTCCTTTTTTATTATATTTATCTCAGGGGTTCATTTTTACAAAGTTACCAAGTCTATAAAGTAATTCTGTCTCAATTTTCCTTCTTTAAGACACATGCCATATGATGCTCCTATATTTCTCTATGATGTGTATATAATGACTTTGACATGTTATATCAAGAATATAATTTTTTAATTATATTTTAATCTTTATTTAATGGTATTATTTCCATTATACTATGATTCAATGTTACCAAAGTGGTAATAGTTTATTACTACAATCCCATCATTTATCGAGATTGTTTATGATTATGCTTCTAGTGATGAAATATTAATATCCATGTATTAAGAAATCTCATGAATTTCATTACCCACTGGATATTCATGTTATATCCATGTAATAGAAACATTTCCACTATTTTTTATATAATATAATTACTAAATTTTTATGTAAATTCAACTTTACTTCTCCATTTGATCGGAAATCTGAGATTTTTAAAAATCATGTTTTCTAAAAAAATTAAAAAATGTTTTACTATTATCCAATTATGTTTAATATAAAATTTTACACATGTAGTATCATTTAAAAGAACAGTTTTAACAGGAATATTGTTATTTTCCAATAAAGGCAATTTTCTAATCTTATTGGGTGTAAAAATGAGTGTTCAACATGCATGCACTTACCCACAGTCATGACCATCATTTCCTTGATTCTTACTTCGTATGTTTACACAGATAATTTTCCAATAATTTTTTTATTAATATTATGTATATTTTTTTATTTTAATATTGTTTTAAAAGAATAAGGGTTTTCCAAAAAAATTATGTTCAAAAAGTGTTTTATATGATTTTCAAAGTACCAATTATATGTTTCTAAATGGTTTTTTCCAATGAAAAAGTTTTAAATGATCTAAAATATCATTTTAAATGTTTTAATTTTAGATTTGAAGAAAAAAATTTCCATCTTCTTATATAAGTTTCCATGGAAAATGGTTTTCAAAATGTGTTCCAGCTTCTTTATAATTTTTCAAGGATATTTTCAATGAAAATAGTCATAAAAATGTTTTCTATTTTATTTTTTTCCAGTGTGTAGTGGATATTTTCCTCAAGAAATGTTGTTTCAACATATTAAAAAATTGTTTTTCTTCTAAGATGACATCTATTGGTGTTACTGATGAATTTGTAGGGAAATTATCTAATGGTCACAATCATATTTTTTTGAATAGTTTAATTTATGATGCAATGATGTTTATGAATCCCATTTTTCATTCAAAAGTTATTTGTTTACGCAACCCAGTTCTTTTCATGGGATATTATTTGATGAAATGAATATGAAACCTGTCTATTTTCTAAAGGATATGATATGATTATATTTTTATGATAACCATTTCATTTTATGGGTTATGACATGATTTCTTACGATATTTTGGCACATATATGTATGATTTTATTATGAGATGGGTGAGATCGATATCTATCTCCATTTCATTGGGTAATGATTTATATCTCATGAGATTGACATGGATATAATGGGGGAGTGAACTCAATTCAATAGAGTAATTTGACTACTAATATAGTATTGGGAGTTTACCTTGAATACTAAGATAGTACTGGGAGTGAAACATGACTAGTAAGATAGTGTGGGAAGAGAAACCATACAGCTAATATGGCATTGGAATCTATTCCTTGACTACTATGGAAATAATAATATAGGTTTATGTTTTTAACACAAATTCTAGGAGTTATTCCTAGGTTATGTTTTTGTTTCTTATAAACATGATTCTAATATGATTTATGTCTTATAAACTGAAAATAATTATTCCATTATTCATGTTTATGATCTTTGATATGTATGTTATGATATTAGAAATGTCATTAATGTGTTATCATACTCTTATTCTCATGTAATGAATACGTATCTCCATTATTTACCATTATTGAGAATCTAATCTCACCCTTTCTTTTGGTTCGTTTCCCTAGGTTATAAAAGAAATGTTTAAATAGAAGTACTAAAGGGAATGATATTTGTGGGAAACATTGATGATATTTCACTAAGTTATACTATTTTGTTACAAGTTTCCAAATACACTAAACATTATGATCCTTAGGCTTATATTTTTTTTAATGTTCTGAATATTCCTAAAAAATAATTTAATATCCATGTATGTTAATTTATTACAAATATAAGTTAAGCCAACATGGATTTTTTTATTCTCCTATTATGTATGTTCATATTGATCTATGATGTGGTACTTGATTGTGATGAGAGAGAATAGGTGCACCTAAGGTAGAATTACCATTCTAGGTCAGTCTAGGCACATGGTTCTTTATTTTGAAACCCCTAGTGGGATATTTTAAACATGGTTTGGTTACATTAAGTGTCATTAACAACATGCATTGAATTTTACCATATATCTCAGAATAAAATTCTACTTAATCGAGCCAATTGGATTATGTTCTTGTGGGTAATGACCATTAGGGATTGAGCGACTATGCATTTCACACAATGTGGATTAGAAATTTTAGGGGATAAGCCTCATATCTGGGTTCTTTGTGGTAATTTATGATGTATGATTGATGATTTTGTCATAAGATTTTAGTTATGAAGGTCTCAGACCCTATAGTGGGTGTTTATCAATCTTGATGCGGTGGATTGTTGATATGGGTGGAAAAGAGTATAGTTATACAAGTAGAGTCCCTTTCAATTCTTATTGTATTGGGATCTATGGGAGACCTAGAAAAAAGGAGACATGGATCAGTGGTTTGGTGAAACATTTTTTAAGTATTTATATTGGGAAACTCCCTAGAACCATTAGTTTATGTTTGTGTTTTCTTTATATATGGGAGGAATGTGTAGGTGCATTAGGTTATGAATGGTTCAGTTGATGTGTACCAATATTGTGTCGGCATTGAGTATTTCTTCAGAAGTAATACATAGAGGATGTGTGCCTAAGATATTTGTTTTTGGTTGAATATAATGGTTCATAGAATATGATATTTTCCTAGAATAATTTGATAAAAGTAAATGAATAATGTTTTCTACCATGGGATTTAGAAGATCTTAAAGTATTAAATTATGGTATTAGAATATAAATATAATGACTGACCTGTAGGGAGTGTGTCTCTAGTGGTGTAGATTACCCTTAATAATTTTTTTTTGAAAAAATGGGTTGAGGTTTTTAACATTAGTATTGAATTAATTGATGACTAATATTGTTTATGGACTTGGAAATTGTGAGATTTAATTCTTTTAGATCGAATAATATATGATTCCAGGGTTATATGAGAGAAAAATTTAAGAGTCATGGTTTAATATTGAATTATATTAATGATCCTAACTTCAATATGTACAACTCATAAAACCATGAGTCATGTTTCAATGGTTGGGTGTTATCAGAGTGTACATAAATTAAATTGAAGGGGTTGAGGTCTTAAAATCCTTTTATGTATTATAACTATGGAAAATGGAATTATAACGCATGTGTGTGTGCCTAGAATCAATTTAAATCTATGAGATACCAATGGGTAAAATGGATAAGTTTTTTTTGAGGATTTTAGATGTCCCTCTATATTAGAGTAGAAATTGGAAATGAAATTTTGGTCATGTAATGGTTGACTTGAGTGTAGGGAAAGTCACCCATTTAAAATACTAGTAATTGATATGTCCTTATAGAGAGAGGTGAAAATTTAAAATGAAACTGGTTTGGTGTTACAACCAATCCTAAATATAGATGGATATGTTAAGGTTTGACGTAAACTTATAGCATGGATAATGTATAGTGG
The DNA here is from genome assembly GCA_963277665.1 of Viscum album. NCBI lineage: Eukaryota > Viridiplantae > Streptophyta > Magnoliopsida > Santalales > Viscaceae > Viscum > Viscum album. The sequence goes on from OY728151.1 coordinate 1,836,177,548, forward strand.
TGTGTGAATGCATGTTGAAGAACCTGAAGAAGCTATATTTTTTTAGGATAGGAAAAAAAGGAGCCATCTATTGGTGGGTGAACTAGTTCTTTATTGATGATGGATACTATTATATCATGTTGAATTTTGAGATCTGATGAATTTAAATATTTTAATGACTTAGGATTCAAGTATTGGGTTTCTTTCAGGGTTCATGATAAAAAATTTGTTAGTTTGTAAAAACCGATTATTATTTTCACTAATATATTTTGTGTGTGTTGTGGTGAACAAGAAATATTTTTGTAGAGCAATGATAATATCAATATTATAGTGGAGAGTATGAGATGAGTGTTGGGTGGAACAACCCCCATATAGTAACTGCCAATGCGGATTGGAATCAGTCATTGGATGATTATTACATAATTTTAATGTTGGAAAAATGAATTTATATATAACCAAATTCATTTAAAAATTCCTTGTATAATCCATGGTTTTTTGAAGGTGGAGACTAGGAATTGGCTTCGAACTCAAGGAAACATAGAAATGGTCTAAAAATAATTGGATCATGAATGTTTTAGTTCTCACAAACATGAATGATGGAATTTTTTTTTCAATTGGAGCTTCTACCATGAAATCATAACATAAATAAGCTTGAGAATTTAGGTGTTGTACCATAATAGTCCTATGGATACCTTGAGAGAAAGGGAGTCGGTATAGGGTAATGTATGGTTTGTCAGCAGTGGGAGTTTAGAGTTTTTATGAAATGTAATATTGAGGAGGCTAGAATCATGACCCCATCTATATCTAGGCATGGTGATCCAAAAACCATTTTGGGACCATAAATTTAGGATACATTTGTTATTTTGGGACAAGAAGGGTGTCTTGGGTTGTGGTTGGGGTTTTTCAATCAAATATTGTCTTGAACTAATGTTCAAAATGTGTAAAAAATTTGGGAAATAAGGATGAGGAGTTATTATCATTTACGGACTAGTGGAATCTCCAGTGGATGGGTGTGGTAATCTTGGAATCGTGATAAGTAGATTAGTGGACTGTTGAGGTTGTATTTTCCTAGATGTTCTAGTATAAGAAGCATTGATGTATCAATGTTGGACTTATTAAGAAAAATACTGTAGTTGGTAGCACCACAGACTATTCAATAAATTATTATTGAGACAATAATTTATCAGGGTGGATGGGTGTAGGATAATTTCATTTTCATATTCTTGGGAGAATTACTGGTGTCAACTCAGGTTTTGGGGTTTAAATATATGGTTTTAATGTTGTATTTTATGAGAATGTTTGGAATTTAGGAATAGGACATGACCATTTTAATGGTTTTTGGCACCCCTAGTGTTTATGGACCATTGATTTAAGGGTGATTATAAGTCTTAGGGATAATAATTTCTATGATTGGGATTTTGTAAAACCCCTTATGTACAAATATTCTTTAAATTATTTAGGAGGATACTAAATTTTCAATTTATTGGGAGGACCATATTTTGAACCTAGTTTATGAGTCCAATGTTGAGGGGTTTAGACACTTGAAGAACATGTTTTGTGTCAGGTATGTATCTTAGGATGTGTCTAAACTGATCAAGATATTCCAAAGAGGGGTTGAGTAGTTTCTGCAATTGAATACTATAATAGCTATCGACAGTCCGATGCTACTGAAATATGAACCCTCATGAAAATGGTGTCTACTAGAAAATTACTGGGCCTATTAATAGGGAATGTATATTTTTACCCCTTTAAATTTAAATAGTTGTATTCCCATGTTTCCCCTTCCAGATTATCATGTGAACTATGGCCTAGCCCCTCCTCCTTGCCTCATTTTCCCCTTCAAATCGGGTGGGTTTTCTTGGTTTCATTTAATATTTTTATATATATTATCACTTTTTTTGATCCATTACAGTCCTCTATTCCAATAATTATAAATGTATAATTCACTATGGTAGGGTATTTATTCATGTTTCCACTAGATATTTTTGGAATCTACCAAATGGATTTGATATTTGGTTATTCCTTGTGAGGGGATGTCTTTAGAGATCATCTTGGTACTTTAATTAATAAAATCGTTAATGGTATATCACAGCTCCATATTTATAATGATTTTTACTTAACATTAATTGAAATTTATTAGGATTTTTTCTATGTGCATACTGTTTTTAGCGTAGGTTGAGATCGATTACCCACCATAGGCCACTAGTTGTGGTTAGTCATGGTTACAAAGTGCTAAGGCCGTTTGAAAATTTTCAAAGATTATTCCCTTTCAGAATTAATTTGATAAATTAATTGAAAAATATTAATTTGACCTTTTAATGTATCATGGAATAATTGAGGACCTAAGGTGGGAGAATGTCTCTAGTGGCCCCATGATGGGACATGGATGGGCCTTGGAAGTTGTGGTCATCCCCTAGAGTTAAATGGGAATGATTTATTTGATAGAGGTGCTATGTAGACATTATGCACACTCTTTTATACTTACATGTGCATACCTTTTATTGTTTGTATAGATTATCCGTGCCTAGAGATATTTAATAAGAATTCATGATTTTAATAAACACCTAATCCTACAACATGTTTTAAATTTTTTTTGAAATAGTTGAATCTGTGGCTGTGAAATGGAATTCAACAAAAATACAAAATTGGAATATTTTTTCCCTTTTTAATTGACCAGAACAGCTTTATGTGATGTAAAAAAAAATTTTATTTCAAAAATAAATTGGTTAGAAACAAATTTGTTTTCAAGATTATTTTTTTAAAATGAAAATTTCTTATTATTTTGGATTGGAAAAATATTGATATGGGAATTTAACTTTTTTATTCAAAATGGAAATAAGAAACTTATTATGGAAATGGGATTTAGAAAACGAAAATGGGATTATATTGTGGGTTTTTTTTAAATTTTTATTTTATGAAACTGTTAAATGGGTTAGTACTTGTTTTAATTCCTATATTATTTTTGTAATGGAATTTTGAATAGATTCTTATGTATGAATTTTTTTTCTCGATGGTTAAACGTAGGGTTAATGTTTCCCTCAGATCGAAGCCGGGTTTAATTGTTTTAATAGGGTGATCAGATCTCCCATGGGATGTTGTAATACTATGGTTAACGTAGGGTGATCATGGCCCTTAGAGGGTTAATGGGATGGATAACCCAGGGTTAACCTGCCCCCCTGATATTAGAGGGCTTGGAGATTGATTATATTTCCCCCAGATACTAGTTTAGACCAGGGAAGGTTATATTTCCCATACTCAAGAATGAGATGTTTTTCAAGGTCATCAGAACTTAATAAGATACACATCGACACTAGATGAGGAATGTATATACCGTTTTCAAGGAAGAACCCAACACCCTGAGTTAATTTTTTTTATGTTTCCACTATTATTATTTTAATTTAATTTAAAACTCTTTTAGTATGAAAACATCTATATGGTATTTCATTAGAATTTTCATTTTTTTGGGTGTCGATGATGGTTGTCAGCTTATTTGTTATCACATCCTAATCAAGACACCATGCCCCACATATACCTGAGTAGCCCTATAATTGTTGCAAGATTTGTATGGGTTGAAGCTTAAGGTTTCATGATGGAGATGGAGGAGATTAAATGGTATTTGTTTCATGACAAGGTGAGGACCAAATTTTTTTGAAGCCTTTTATGTATTTCTTTTAGTTTCCATCTCTTCATTTACTTTTTATTTTCTTAAGCGGTCATCCTGGTGGGAGATTAGTCTATATTTGAGTATTTCGTCATTCCATTTTATTATAGCATGTAAAATATATCTTTTAAAGTTTTAATATATTATGACAGTTTTTTATATACTTTATTAATTTACACTTGGATTTATAATATGATATAGGTGTTTCAGTCTCCCCACTATACAAATATAGAAACCCAATGTAACTAAACAGCCTCTAGCATACATGGAATTTGGCCTAAGGTCATGTCACGAACCGATATGATTATTGTATACATAGTAAGTTGGGTTGGGACTTTACATCTTAGGAGAGCCATGTCCTATATATCCCTCTAGTGAATCAAGTAATAAATGATATCTCTTTAGATATTATAGACTAGAATGGGGAGTGAACTATGTTCAGTTAGAGACTCTCTCCAATGTGATTATCTTAGGAGTGAACCTGGACTAGGGAAATTATATAATGGGTAGTGAACCTAACCCACTATGATATTTATAGTAGTGATACTTGACTAAGGAAATGATGTTATATGTATATGTGAATGAAAAAATTTAGGATATATTCATATAATATGATCTCATTTTTCATGATTGATTATTGATGATTTTTCAATCTTTTGACTTATATCATTTGTTAGGAAGAATCCATATGCCATTATTAATGATTAATTTTATTTAACTATTTGGGTATTAAATTATTATATTATGATCATGTTCACATACTCCTATTACTTTTCACTCTTATTATAATTAATAGACATCACTAATAGGTTACCTAATAGGAAATTATAACTCTAACTTTATTATGTTTTTCCCATGTGACGAATAATGGTTTTATATAGGGGTTTTATAAGAATTATTCTATTTGATAAAAATTTTCTAGATAAAAAATTTCTACTATATGTGAAATATAATTCATGAAATAAAATAATTATATATCTATTCTCTAATTTTACTAAACCATTACGGTTATAGGGATTTTATTTTTATAATATGTTTTGAATATTTATGAAAAATAATGTAATTTTGAGTGTGAAATTATCGGTTTACCTAATTTGTCATTATAAAATAGATTAATTTATTTTTAAAGTTTAATATTAGATAATTTTTTTTGAAAACCATGGGGTTAAATCTTTGTATAAAATAACACCCATATTTTTTTTGGGAATGTAGATATTTTGCGGTTTCATAGAAATTGAATCCTTATCTGGATACTGGATAATTGATCTAGCTATGGACAAAATGTACCTAGCATTAAACAAACAAAAAAGGTTTATGGAGTATCAAATCAATCTTCAATCAGTGAATGATGAGTAGGAATATGATTGATCAACTATAATTACACCCCTATGGATATTTTTGTTTAATTCATATCTATATTATTAACTATTATTATGAATGAGGGGAGAAAACCTATAACAACTGATGGTAATCCATAGTGATATGAGAAAAATATAAAGTGTCATTAGTTGAAATATGTTTTCACAATTTAGTAAATCATATAAGTGATATTGAAATTCATATTATTAATTATGATGATTGTTGATATTTTATACTCACACTATGTTTTTAATTTTTGTCAATGGTTGAAACCAGGAGGAACCATGTGAAAAATGAATGCTTCATCTTGTGCTACAAACATTCTAATAAGAGGTAAAATGAAATGGTAGTTTCAATAATAAATATTGTGATTATTCTCACTAAAGTATCTATTGATATTATTAGAAAACTGAATCATACTAAACAACCATACATACAAAGAAGGAATAACTCTCTATTGAGTCTTTTATGCTTATGTTTACACCATCTTTTAGTAGTTTCTATGATGTAATTATTCTTGAGGAAAAAAAGTACTATTTAAAATAAATTATATGCTCTCTAATTCATGTTCCATGATATAGTTATTTTAGATTTTTATCGTTTGGTAGGTGAAGCTGGTCAATTGTGGAATCTTATTAAGATTATGAGGCAAAAGGAGTAAATTGACAAAATGAAATGGGAAGAGTTTAAGAAGAAATTTACAAATTATATTTTTACTTCAAATCATTGCATGAAAATGGAAATAAGATTTTTATAAAAAAATAAGAATAATGATGATTTCATTAGTATCTTTGAAGAAAATTTCAAAAGGCTAACGTGTTATGCTTTTGGATTTCTGATCGATACTAAAAGAAAAGTTAACAGATTATTTAGTGACATGATACCATGTAAATAAAAGGAATTTTCTACAAGAGATTTTTGTTTATATGAATAAATAATGGGATTTACTCTAAAGCTAAAAATAGACATTGGATACCTTCACTATTCTCATGGTTACATGGACCAAAAGAGAATGTTGTAATTTAATAGAAAATTATAATAATAAAACCCATAGTGGAAAGAAAATTATTTTTATTTACTGTAATAATTGTGGAATGAGAGTGGAATATATTTACTTATCGGTTCTGCTAAATGTTTTTATTGGGTAATACTTTATATTGAGTAAAAAATATATCAATGTGATGTCAAAAGTCCAGTTAATGTTAGTGAAAAAGTTCTGTCAAATGTGAATCCCACACTCTAAATCTATAATATCATGTACTATATACATTATTCTAATAATTACACGAATATGAGGGTTAATAAAGATAATTTTTGTATGTAACCTCTTAATAAAAAAACCGAACAGAAGGCTCAAGTGATCGCAACTACTAAAGTGAATCATAGGGATGAAATGTTTAATGGTACACTTACCAAACACTCTAGAACTATGTATGTTTTATATGACTCTATAACTCACCGCCCTTTTATATTTGATGAATTTTTAAATTGTATGACATCCCCATATCAATGATTGATGTTGGGTTAGCTGTAAAAACTTCAAATGGTATGATGATTTCATATCATTTGTATATATCCTATCTAATATATAAATATGATTAGTTTTTGATAGAACTCATAAATGGTTCTACACCTATTTCAAAGACACCATATAAAATGACCCCAATTGAGTTGTAGTAAATAAATATGAAAATAAATGAGAATGTTTAGAAGGGAAACATATACATGATTCTATAACAAAGAGTTTCTAAAAATTTTTTTGTTGTAAATAAATACGGTTTATTGAATATTTTTATTGATTATCTGAAACAAAATTAGATCACTATCATGAATAAAAAACTTCTACCCTATATTGCCGACATGTCTAATCAATTTCATTATGATCAATATATTTTGAGGATTGACCTTTGTTCTAGATATCATCAACCAAGGGTTAAGAAGGAGGATGTACCCAAGATAGCCATATATATGAGGTATAGTCATTATGAATTTAGTGTTATTATATTTGTACATACTAGTATCTAAGATATCTCAATTGATTTAATGTAAATTGTATTTAAAGATTACATCAATCATGTTATAGTAGTCTTTATATAAGGTATTATTATATATGACACGAGAAATGAAGAGTATAAAGATTATCTTAGGATTTTATTGTAGACATTTAAGAATAATATGTTTTATAGAAAATTCATAAAGTAAAAATTATTGATATATAATGTTCCATTCATGGGTCATATAATCTTAATTGAGGGTATATTGGTAGATCATTAGAAGATGGATGATATTTAGAAATTTCCCATACCATCCATGGAGATTGAGATCCATAGTTTTTTTAGGTTGGGTAGATACTAGTGATGCATTATGAGATATTTCTCAGGTTTATCCAATCCAATAACAATGTTGACTTTTAAGGGAGCCAATTTACTTTATAAAGATGAATTTTATGAAAATATCAAGGAAATAAATGTATGGTTGGTGATTTATCATATAATTACACTAGCCTAATGTAGATAAGGGTTAGTGATCTTCAGTGATGTATCGATGAAGGGACTATGATAAATCTTCATTCAAAATGATATTGTGGTAGATTTTTCCTCTCTCAAATTAGAAATTCATGAGTCAAATTACCTAACATGTGATTTGGTGTTGGGAGTAGTAATATTTACATTAAAAAAGATGAATTTTATTTATGATGAATGATTTAATATATATACTAATCATAAATTCTGGAAGTATATATAATGAAAGAAATATTTTAATATATTTCAAATGATATATTAGGGTTTGATTAATGATTATAACTACTTAATACATTACTAACCTAGGAGGAAGAGAAAGTTTGATAATTCTATATGTTAAAAGGACCCTGATGGTTTTTATATAATGAGGACCAAAAATATGTATACTATGTATGGATTTATTAAAATATATCTTAAAATCATGAGGGAAAGTGATATAACTTATCATTTTAGAAAATTTTTCAACCATCGATCTTTGTGAGGATTAAAGAGGCATATCGAGAAGATGTGGATTACTGAATAAAGTGAAAAGTGTTCATGATAACAACCATTATTGTGATGTAATGATAAGTTTCATGAACAAATCATGTATCCTGTCAATACCATACTTGATGAAGTAGTTATTGGGTGAATTATCAATGTTAATCCTTCTTTACTCATCCAATAACTATAATGATTCATTGAGATATGAAAGGTTATTTTTTGGGTAAATCATGAAAATAAATATATTAGATAATATATCTTGATTCCTATTATGTAAACATATTAAGTCTTTTATATAGAATTATTAAATGATGTTGAAGCCATTAACCATACCAGAATATAAATTGCAAAATATCACCATGGATTTTATCATCAAACTCCCCAAATCATCTAAAGATGATAATGTGATTTGTGTTGTAGTTCATTTACTTATGAATTTGGAACATTTAATTTCAATAAGATAATATTTATCTCTTTATCATCATTTAGTGAAATAAATTAAGGATGTGGTAAGATTTCAAAAATCACTACATTATATTATATCTAATCTGAATATGAAAATTACTTAGTGGAGTTGGAGAACTTTCAACAAGATTTAAATATAGAGTTGATCTTTTGAATTGAAAATAATCATCAGAGTAAAATCTATTTTAATAAGGTAACTAAAACCCTAGAAGAAAACATGATATATTTGTCAAAAGAATTTAATGGTTTTTCGGATCAACACCTTTCTCTTATTGAGTATTATTATAATAATAGTTTTAAATCATGAATTATGGTCTCTCCTTATGAATCCATTTATAGGAGGGAGTGTAGAACTCCAATATTCTATGATGATGTTGAGAAATAATGATATAGGTACCTAAGCTACATCATGAAATTGTAAATAATATTTTACCCATTCAACTAAAAATTAGAAACGTTTATAGTTGATAGAAAATTTATTTTGACAATCATCCTTGATATCTAGAGTTTGAATTTATTGAAAATATATTACTAAAAATATTACCATTGATGAAGTTTCCATGATTACGAAGGAAAGGAAAACTAGGTCCTAGATACATGAGTCCCTTTTATTTTCTTGATCATATTATGATATGTTCTTATCACTGCGATCATGCACTAAATCTATGTCATTTTTAAGATGTGCTTCGTGTATCTCTCTTCAATAAGTACATATATGATCCTTCTTGTGTACTGAACTCATATGACATAAATTTGGATCGCGATATCTATTATGAGGAACAATACATAGAGATTCTTGTTCAAATAGTGATAATACTATAGAATAACAATATTCACAATATTTTTTGGTGAAACAATATCTTTTAAGAAGGTTAGTGGGAACTTGGGGATGTCATGGGGATGATGTAACTTCATTTATTTAGATTAGAGAGAATAAATTTCAAGGAAAATTTAATCTTAATGTGGTCGAATATAACACTCGAGTATTTTTGGACATAATTTTTAAAATATAATTTATTTCAATGAAATCATTTAATACATGAAACAATGAGTTTAAATGAACCATGATAGAATTTTGAAATATTATTATTTAATGTGATTGAAATCTCTATGAAATAACATTATAAGGTATATATATGGTTAACTGAATTATTATAAATAATTTTTTATTCATGTACAGAATAAAGTCATTTGTTTTTCATTTGTTAGAATCCAAAATAAAATCATTTGAGGGTAAAAATATATGTTTTTTTAATATGAACAAAATATTTTTTTGTCACATTAAATTAAATTGATCAAAAATGAAGATTTAATTTTATTACATTTTTATATAAAATAATATATAAAATATTTTATCATTCCTATAATGGTTTTTAACAAGTGTATAACGTGAATAAATTCAATTTTATGCTTTAAAATTCATTTTTTTCTGGAATCATTTTATTGGGATTTGTGTACTTATTATAAAATGTATTTATTCCACTTATAGGTATTGATTATTTTAAATAAATTCCATATTTAGAATCAAAATAATTAATTTAATGTAATAATTTCAACTTAATGTTTTTCTATAATTAATATTTACCATGGTATATATCCAGCTTCCATGGTAAGGGTCAGAAGGGATGAAAGAGGGCTTTATCTAAGAGATATGATTTTCATTTTCAAGAAACCATTAATATAATTTAATATTTGGATTTTATATTGAACATATCTAACATATAATTTATTATCAGGAATTTTTGATCAAATTGAATTGATTAAAAAGTGTATTATATAATAAAGTTTCAAGTATTTACGTGATTTCGACAAGCCCCACTTATAAAAGGGCAACTACCCTCCTCACATATCAAAACCACCTGAGATCATTAATTGGTAAAATATATATTACAATAAAATCCCCAAATACATATCCATGACCTTGAGGAATGTTATTTCATATATATTCTTCTAATAAATCTCAATGTGTTCTTTAAAAGAGGATACCGAAATAAGAGGTATTTTTTTACTGATAATTTAAATTTTAATCTCATATTTAACATCCTAAATTTTTTTATAACAATCATAACATGATAGAACCAATATATAAAAAATAATTATACTTTTTATTGTTAATTTTGTAACAATTTTCAATCTCATTCGCATCCATTATAAAATGGGAATGTCACTCATGCCTACATGTGTACTACCACCACCATGATGGAATACAAATAATTTTTTCACTTAATTTATTGATTGGTTTTAATAAGTATATATTTTATGAATATATATTATATTTATGAACAATTATTATTATATAAATATAAACTATTATATACATTTATTTTATTTTATCCATCATAAATTGAAATCACTTCTCATGGATACATGTGGTCTACTACCTCCCCAAACTGTTCTCTTTAAATTTTCATTACCACTTTATATGAATGGTTATACAAGTGTATATAATGAATAAATAACAAAAATATGTTATTATTATGAGTTTAGATATGATGAAACCATTAAAATGGTGAACTCATCAGAACCATCGAACTGAACATGTAATGAAAACCTACCAATTTTTACCTAAATGTCATTTCAATGATGAAATTGTTAGTAAAAGGATACTAAGAAATTATAAAAAAATAGATATTATGTTATTTTTTAATGTGGTTCTGGAATAATTTTAAAATAAATTTATATTTATTTCATGGTAGGTGTGAACATGTATGAATCAAGATGAGACTTTAGTAAAGGGTACACATTATAATATTATTTCTGTTCGGGATTTTCTATGAAAAATTTATATTGATGGAAATTATATGGAAATTATAATGTATTATATATATATATATATTAATAAATTATTTCTAATTCAATAATATTCATATAATAGTATCATTTTACTCTCTTTGTTAGTTTAAGATTTTGAGAAAATGTTTCTTTGAAAAAATGCCCTCATTTCTTATTTAGTTGATAAAATATTTATTTTCATGTTCTTTTTTTTTTAAAATATTCCAAAGAATATTATTTTATACTTTAAAATGATTATTGAAATTAATTTCCAACCATAAATTTATAATATTTTCACATTTTTATATTGAATAATATTTTCATTTTATAAGTTAGGTTCTTTTGATTTTTTACCAAAATTGGATGAAATATATTTTTTTTAACATTTACCAAAGCAATGAATTTTCCCACCATCTTGATCATTATTTCATTTGAAACATCCACTGATATTTTTTATGTTTATTTTTAAAGAATAAATTTTTATCAATGTTTGGGTAATTTTTTTATTTTAACAATTATGAAACAAATGAATATTTTTATTATTTAAAAATAAATCATCAAATGGTCCTTTAAAAATATTTTTAATCTACGTTAACATATATTATGTATATTTATAAATAATTGGGGATATGATAAAATGATAAAATAAACTTCCATTCATTGGATTTTTTTTATGATGATTTAAGGAAAATTCTATGAAATTTATTTCATTACCATGATGAAATATTTCATTATAAAATCTTTTTGAAATTACTTTTTTCCACATGTAATTTTATAATTAAATAGTGGAATGAAACCCATTTCGTTTACATGGATTTTTATATGAAGAATTGATGATTTTTTAAGATATCATGGTACACATATGTTTGGATTTCATTTTGTGAGGGATGGGAACCGAATTATATATTCCTCTAATGAATTGGATAATTGTTGATATATTATGTGATAATATAGACTAGAATGGGGTGTGAACCTAGTTTAGTAAGGGACTCTGTCCAATCTGACAGTCTTGGGATTAAACCATGAATAATTAAATGTTGGAATGCAGATTGTTCCCAATACACTATGATATTCTTGTTAATAATCCATGACTATGAAATTGAATTTATATGGCCATGCCTATTCCAAAAAAATATCTAATTCTTATGATACGATCTTATGACATAAGATTGACTATTGATGATTCTAAACTCTTTTGAATTATCACATTTTTTATAATAAAACCTTATTTAGTGGTTCATGATTTAAGAAATTCCACTAAATGGGTTTGGAATTATTAACTTATGATAATGTTATCGTAAAATTATGATTATACTCACTAAGATCATTGATTAATATCACCTATATTTACCATTTATAAGCATCTGAGATCACCCTAAATTTTGTTTTCATTCCCAAATGTTATAAATAATGGTTTTAATTATGGTAAGTCTAAAAAGTTTACTATTCTAGAATAATTTTTTTTGGATATGTTGAAGATATTTCATAAACTAAGATGATTATATATATATAGTATCTTATGAAACTAAACCTATACAGTTATGGGGAATGTTTTGTTATGATATGTATTAAATATAAATAAAAAATTATATATCATATTTTTAATGTAATTATTGGTTTTCCTTATGAATAATTTAAAGGAAACTATTAGAACATAGTTTATATTGAACATTATATTCCACCCACAAACTAATGGTTAAATTTTTTGTTCCATATAGATATTTAAAGATATTATTCATCCATGTCGGATTTTTATAGAGGGTTTATGTGAAATTAATTTATCATTGGATGTGGTTTTATAAAAAAATTGTTTTAAACAATTAATAATATGGACCCATTTCTTATGTTGTATGGGTGTTCATGTCATTATCGATCATGTTGGGATGACCTATGTGAGTGTTTCTTATTTGTATAGAGTCTAATATAGGTGAAAACCATGAATTTATTGTTTGTTAAAAAGGGTTTAGTTTCCAATAAAAGTTATTAAAACATATTTGTAACATTTTACCCCCAATAGAGTTTGATGTTTGTAATAAATTGTTTCTTTTAGAGTATTTTGGAGTAGTACATCATCATAGGGGAAATCAATGAGAATGGGTTTCAGATTATGTTAATCTGTTTTAAACTTTGGAGAATCTTGATAACATATCATATCAATTGGATGTTCCATAATAGAGGACCTTGATTCATGATAGATTTCACATCTCCTAGTTAATGAATTACCATTCAGACCCATCTCATTTAATGGTGTGGGATTTTTTTGAGGTGGATCCTTATGTCACCATCATGGAGAAGTTTTTTCATATATAAGTTCATCTAATAAAGTTGAACAATGGTAAAGTGATATCATTTGTATTTTATTAGAGGAACTGTTGTGGTGATAGCCTTGATACTTGGGAGTTGGATGTTTTATTGAGGCAGTAGTTGTCCCACATATTTTTTTATAAGGATACTTAAGGACATTTATTTTTTAGAATTTAACATGTTGAGGAAAATTGGGATACATATCGGGGCACTAGTACATATTCTTTTGAGTTTTATTTATTTATTTAACAATCTAATTATTTATTCTTTGTTTTCCTATGTGTTACATATTTAATACATCGCACAAGGGTAGCCCATAGTTGGTAGTAATAGTGAAAATAATTTTACAAGAGAGATATTTGGGGGAAAGTTTGGTTTTTCATGGTTTTTCTAACAATGGGGCAATCTCAATAAATCATGTAACCATTAATGGTAGAGTTAGGGGTTCCCAGAATATTTGTTCACATCCTCTAACTTTTTAGACAAACCAATCAATCTATACAACTTCTTAAAATTTAGTGATACTTCTATGTTACCATTTTCATGTTTAACACAAAACAACCACATTCTCTACCATTCATATGTGAAACCTCCCCCTTATCTAATAGATTCATCTTGAAAGGATTTTTAGATATCCCTTGATATTCTTGGTTATTTATATTGGAATATGATTTTTTATTTATTTCCTCATACTCTATCCTTGTTATACATTTTTATCCATGTTTACAAAGTGTTAAAACCCTAAGCAGTCCATAGGGACAAATATTTGGTCTTATATGGGATATTTTTGTGGATTCATTATTGTGTAGTTATTTTAGGACTCTTTCAACATGATTCATGTGGTATTAATTGATGGTCATGAGTTTTTGTTTTATTTTGAGGTATGTTTCTATATATGATGGTGACAATACATGGAATTCCATTTAATCTTGATTTCCAATGGGTTTTCATTTAAAAATTTCCCTAAAATTGTATTATTATTTATGTTTAATCCATGATTATGTTTTTAGGACTGTATGGGAAATTTTATGGTTTCAAGTGGATTTTCAAAACAAATATGATTTAAATGTGTCAGATGTGTTCAATAAAATTTATAATGGAGTTTTTGAGGTTCTAATTTTTTTAAAATGTGATTTTGAAAGTAATTTCACATTGGGATGTATTTTTTATTAATATGGAAACATTTTTTTATTAAATATTTCAGATTAAATGGGTTTAGGTTTGTATAAATGTGTAGATTGTATGACATCTTGGTTGTGTGAGTTACTAGGGTTCTTGAATCCTTAACATATGTAAATGACAAGCTAGGGAGTCTTATACAAGGAACCAAGGTCACCCATTAACATATGTGGCTCATGCGAACCACATGAACCCATGAAAAGAATATTACCCAAGGGTCAAATTAAAATACTAGAATTGATGTTTCATAATAGACTGAGTGAGATATTGGATTCTTGTGACTAAAGAATACTGGGAGTGCTTCTAAACATGTTATTCCATTTATTTAGATATTGAACCATGTCTTTGAAAAATTCACACTAGACTCAATTGGTTATATCCCATTATACGTAATTCATATTGATTTTATGTTATCCATACCCATTTGTTTACACTTATAACTATTTTTGGTTCATATGATGTTTCTTTCGATTATTCATATTCAATGTTCACGTAAGTTTATCATGTGTTTTTGTGTGGATTCACATCCATTTAAATTCCTCCATTGTTGTTTATATTTTTAAATATGGTGTGTTTTTATAAAACCCAATAATATATTTAAAAAGGAATGTGAAATACCTCAATCTTCATTTTGGAGTATAGCTCATGGAAGGAATCCTCTCTAATGGGTATGTTGTAAAACCCTAGGTTTTGTTAAAGAAATTTTTTAATTATACTCCAAAATTAGTACGTTATTTTATATATTTTAAATACGTTGATTGTGTTTACAATTTCTAGGAAGGATTTGAGAGTTTTTAGGGGGTCATAGACCCAAAAATATAAAAATTCATAGTTATACTCAATTGTTCATGATCAGTGCACATTTATTTACAACTATATAGCTTAACACACATATGGGTAGAGGTAAGAAAATGGTTTTTCAAAAAATATGTAAGGAATTATTTAAACATAAAAAAATGGAAAATTATTATAACTCAATTTATCATGGTTGTTGTATAGTTTATTTTAACATGAAACCTAACCAGAAGAAGTGGTGTATACCAGATAGCGTGTTTCACATAATTGGTTTTGGGTTTACCATGATATGTAGCATAATATTGTGATGATATTAACAAAATTATAAATTTTTTATTTTTAAACGAAAATTCATACATGAACCATTATTCTTCATCTATATACATAGTATATAAATACTGATCCTTCATATATATGTTTTTTAATTCCAAACCTACTTATGGATAGTGACATTAAATTATTTTACATTAAAACCTTGATATCAATAGTAAAAATATTTTTTCTATTTTTTCCTCATAGTTTTCTAATTTTTTCTAAGATGAATCCTAGATAGAGGTTATCAAAATCTTGTCTATTGATTGAGAATTCTTTTAATTTGTCAACTTTTGGATTTAGCTATTGAATGGAATAGAAGGGTTATATGTAAAAGGAATTGGTGTGATCCCATATTGGCCTTTTTTATTTATTACGCTCAAGGATGGTATACAAAAAATTCTCCCACAAGTTATCTACCATTTATCTATGAACATATTGTGTGATCATGACATTTTATCAAGTGTTCAACCAATAATTAATCTATTAAAGTTAAATCATGGAAATAGTTTTATGAACCCTAATTGGAATAAAATATAATAGGCTTCCATGATATGGATTCGTGTCAAGAAGTATTTCATACCAAATTATGGAGCATAAAATGTCTGTATTAACTTATAAGTAGAGAAAATTTAATTTTTAAATGGATAATGGTGTGCATCGAAAAGTTTGAAGGACGATATATGAATGGCGCTGATCGGTTTTTTGAATTAATTGGTCAAATGGGTATTAAATAAAATAATAAGGACATGATGTGGTGATGGTAAATTTATAGTGTTCATCTTAGGACATGGTTCTTGGTTTCTTATTTTCCGTTGGGTATTTCTCCTATGGTTCGGGATATAGTTTCCTTTGGTTGTGACATTTGTTCCAGAATTGGAATATATTTTTTAGTGAGACAATTTATCTTAGACAATAATATATCCCCAAATATGGATTTTTTTTCTCAAATGGGTATATTTCCTAATGTGTTATTATTATTCTAGGATTGGAATATTTTAAATGGAGTGACTATTATTCTAGGATGATTATTTTTTCCCGGTGTTACTTCATTTAGGGATGGGTATATTTCCATGAATGTGATTGAATTATTCCTGGGGTAGGTATGATTACCTAAGAGGTATTCCACTGATATATATGGGTTTATTTCACATAGATTGATACTTAATATTTAGAAACTTATAGAACTAGAAAAGGAAGGTATTTTCGGTCCTGGGATTCCTCACAAAACCGAAGGATCATTAATGTTAATGTTTTTTTGTAATCTAATTATAAATTTTTATTTATATTCATCACTCCACCATTCCCTTACATAGACTGTATATATTTACTATTGAAATTTATTTTGGCCTATTGTTTTATACTCACACACTTCTCAGGATTCTTATTGGAACCAGATAATACTTCATGGTTAAATGACTTGATAAGGTAAAAGACCTATGATAGATACGTTATTTTGACTACTAGTTTAAAATACTGGACATTGGGGCTAAAATTTGACTCAGAACCATTTTTGGGATTCATTCACTTTTATCAGATATATTATTTTTAATATATTGATTTATTATTTTCTTTTTTTTCTATAGACACGTATACTTCATTTTACATTTTCAGTCAATATTTATTTATTTTTATTTTTGAGGTTTCCTAATTTATTGATATATCTATATTATTATATATAATTATTATTATTTCAAATTTGATTATAACCTAATGTAGAGTGTATTTTCTCCCCTTTATACTATTATAGAATCTTACTATTACTCAATATCCTATGTGATGTTGTTAGGAATGCCTGAAGCCTCAATGATAACCCAGTCTGGAACCATTTGGTGGTCCCTAACTGGGGGTTACTAAAATGTGGCATCATAACCCTTTTCTTTTTTTTCTAACTATTTAGATACGGTATCTATGAGATTTTTTTGTTTTATAACATGGTATGGAAATCATTTATTGGTGTTTCTATCCAACATCAAATGTAATTCCATGTTCCTAGGGATGGGTCAGATTATCATTCTTTTCACTTTTTGTTGACCTATTTTTACCATGAGTTACCCACATTATTTGTGATTTATGATTTAAGAAAATTTGTTTCAAGGTTATAATGTAATTAGGGTGTGTGTTAATGATTAATATTAAGAATGTTTGATTAACATGTTATTTTTATGTTTACTTGTTTTGATCTTCTCAGACTATGAATTGGGGTTTTTTAGTGATTCTATATCTATTTATATGGTGATTTCTGGTGTAAGTGTGTGGTAAAATATTACATAAGCAATTTTTAAATGGGATCAAAATATTTTGGTTAATCAATTTTTTATTATCTAATTTTTGTTAAATAAAACTCCAATTACAACATACAATGTGTGTTTATCTTTCAATTATAATTGAAATTAAATTTAACTATACCTCGATTATTAAAAAATTAGGCTAAATAAAATATTTGAAATGGTATTTCATGATAAAATGCCTAAATTATTTTTTAATATCTTTAGAATAAAATTTCAATGTAAATTAAAAATATTTATTTCCTTTTAACTTGTAATTAAAATACCTTTTAATTACCCTTTGTTATAAAATTATGTTTACCATATAGAGAAATATAATGATGATACAGATCCCATATATATATGATACATAATTTTTGAGTATATAATTGTTGGACAAATAGATGTTTAGTTGGTTATATTGAGACTGATCAAGTTATGATTTCCCTAAGACGTGATATTTAGGAAATAAATGGGTGTTATTCTTGTTATCACATTCCCTTGAACATTGATTTTTAGAATTTTCATTTTCCATGATTTTTGTGAAAATTTTGGTTTATGGATGAAACAATAGTTGGTAGAGTATATTGAAATCAAAAATTTATTTCAAAATAATGTATTTTCCGGAATGATCACAGTGATATAAAATTTTATTTACCACTGTTATTCCTATATAGTGTAGTAATTCAAGTTATAGATAATCCTAGACTATGTAACATTATTTAGAATGGGATGATTGAGATATATTTGTATCAGTACCCAAATGAGGGTACGTTAGAATGTGATTTTCAATATAATGTTGATATATTAATCTAGATTTCAGTGATATGAGTGTTTTGATTGAGTTAAAATAAACTTTCCTAAATTTTTAGTGATATATGTGACATATATGGATAACCTAAGAGATGGGTATGGATAAGCTTCTGTATTCCTTATAGATGAGAATAATTTGAGATTATTTATGTTGATATTTTTTCTTAGAGAATTATAAAAAATAAAAGTGTTAGTGTGAATATTATATGTAAATTTTGGGAGAAGATTACCAGCATGGATGTTGTGGGATGTGCCTGGTTCATTAAGGGGAGGGTTGGTTGGATTCTAATGTGATCCAAGATTGTTTGATCTAGAATGTGTATAAAAGTAGTATATGAATTTATATTTTTTTATTCTTGATTTTCTTATTTATCACATGGTTTTCCATATGATGAGTGTGATACCCTATACCATTTTAGAAGAAATTACTGAGTGAAAATATTTTAGCTATATTAGATGACATGTAGTGACCATGTTTACATAGATTGTTATGAACTTGTGGATCGATGGGATATAACTCAATATTGTTTATTCCAAGCATGAAATATATAGACAATAAGACATATGATTTCTATGATTTTGTGTTTGAAAACATTATTAGTTTATCATCATTTAAAAAGTTTAAACAAGATAACCTTTTACAATATAAAAACTGAGTAAGTTTTTGTTTACCTACATGGTAGGTGGATTGGTGTGGGAAAATATTTTCCTTTAAGAGTTAATCTTGACGATATAGAATTGGTATAAATATTTTTATGTAATGTGTTAGAAAAATTGATATATGGTTTTGAGACATATTTGAGATGCCTTGTTCAGGTTGGGCCATTTACATAGATCTTGATATATGATCATGCTAAAGGAAGAAAATATTTAGTGGATGATTTTTTATTGGAGTGTGTATAGATCATTGGTGTATTTTTGTGCTCCATACCAAAGAAGAATTAGATATATGAAATTTTGAGGTTAATATATGTTTTTATGGGATATAGGACCCCTTAGTTTTACATAATTGGATAGAGTGTGGCTTCCATTTTTAAATGGTAATGATAAAACATTTTCTATAGGATGGTGGGGAAAAGGTTTGAGGCATATTTTTTATAAAAATTTATAAGATGGTTTGGTACCTTGAGGGTATGATGATTCATGGTATGATAAATAGTGAGTCAGTGGTATGACTAGGTGTGGTTCATTCTGGAGAGAGTATGCATGAGGGTGTAGCTGATGAATGAGATGAGGTCACATAAAATGATGTTTATGTATCATTCAGTTCATAAGGAATTTATTTATGTGGATAATGTTAGCCCATGTGAGATATTATTTATGACCTATTTTTAAAAGGTGTGGGATACATGGAATTGACCATTCAGTCTTAGGAAACTATATGTTGTTAAAACTTATTGAAAAATATTCATAGAGTGCCTCATTTGTGGTTAGTTGAGCACCAACACAAATATGAGTATCCATCAGGTCTAGGTAGGGATCATTATAGGATGTACCCAAATACTCATGTTAGTTTGAGATAGTTATTAGAACATGAGTTAAATCCATCAAGACTCAGTGTAGATTAGAAATCTACAAATAATGTTGGACGACAGATTTGTGGGGAATTACAGTGTTAATAGAGCCCCATGTGGAGATTGAGTTTAGAATTTGTGAAACTAATGTGAGAATGTATCATTAATTCCAATGATTGGTTGAGGGTGGGTATTTTGTAAGATCATTGTGATTGATTGACATTAAGGAATTCCTATGGTGGAGATAATTCTACTGACCATTTTTCTAAATAATTAAGAATGAGACCGTGGATTCTAATAAGAATAGACTGGTGGTAAATAGGCTACTATAGACAGGTGTTATGATGAAATAATATGTGATGTTGCTGTTTTTGGAATTACATAATTCTATAATAAGTGTGGAATCATGGTGGGGTTATTCGAAATATTCTAGGTCAAGATGTGTGATCCTGAGATGTTTTGAGAGGTGGAGTTGTTGTGAAAACAATTTTGTTTGGCTATAAATTGTGATAGGAATGTATTTTAATTAGTTTACCATGAAATTATGACTATGATAGTTCACAAAAGAAAAATGAGTTTATTATTTCAAAGAGTTCGTAAAAATTATTGGTATATATTTCCCTAATAACATTTTACTATCCATAAACCAACATACAATTAGAGTGAACAATACAAAATTTCTGAGGAGATTAAAGGAGTGTGTTTCCTAGTTTTTTTTTGTGTTTTTGAGAGAACCAATTTGGTTAGTGATATCCACCAATTTATTGAATAGAGGTTGGTTAGTTAGTTGTGTTTTGATCAGGTCATGTAAAGTAGACTTTGTGGCAGGTTGTACTAATCTAGAAACTGATGACATCTTCCTAGACTAAGGGGTATTTTTTTATTGATTTATTTATATATCTAGTGTGATTTTCCCTACAATTCAAGGGTTATAATATATTCAATCAGTTGGTTTAGATTTTAAACCATGTTTACCACATCAGTTAGGGGGTGAATCATGTGATGAAACACATCGAAGGTGTCGGTTGGGACATCCACTCTATTAAAAAGGGATATTTTTCATGTATTTTTGTGATAAACGATTTAATATTATTAATAGATTAATTTCACTAGTCATTAATGTTCATGAATTATTTTTTTAGAGTTTTTTTATATATAATATTAATAGTTAATTTCTTAGACAAAAAGAAATAGTTTTATTCTAACTAAATTGCATTCCATATATTATGTGGTTTATTGAAAAGACTAATTTCTAAATTCATGAATTTAAATTTTTAAAAAAATTATCATTTTTTATCAATAATCATGAATTTTATTATTGATTAATTTTACTCATTTATATAATTTTTTTAATTATGAGATAATAGTAAAAATATAAATTCTTATGAAATTTTTATTTTTAAATCATGCATTTATAAAGTGAAATTATATTTTGGTCATGTAATAAATCGAAATTATTATATTTTAAAAAGAAATATTAGAATAATTTTCACTGAAATGAAAATTACACTTGATTTTGGTGTTAATACATTTTTATACATAAAAAAGGAATTTATACTGAAAATCATTTTTTAATTGCGGTACATGTTGTGATTTTAAACTTGATTTTTCCACAATTAGAAATTTAATAATGAAAATAGATATCATATCTGAAATAAATAGTTTAAAATTTGGTAAATAGGTCAACATAATTTTTGGAAAATATGAATAGTAACTTTAGAATAAAAAGCTAGTTAAGGTAGTCAGATAAATACAGGTTGAAAGGGTTAAAACTAAAATGCATATGGTTTAAATGAATTAAAAAATACATCCTATTGTATTTTCATATTTGGAAACTATTTAATGTATTATTAAATTTTGTGTAACTTTTGAGCTAGTAACCATTAGTAAGACATTTATCTATATAAATATTTTAAAAAATCCAAGTGCATCCCTCACAAAAATTAAAAAAGGTGACATATATCATCTTTTAACCAAACATAAAGAGACACATAGATCAGAAATTATTTATAGTAATACCATCATAAAATCCCTAACCATATTCTATAGGTCCTGGTTTGACCAAAATACCATCTTAGAAAGGAATTTTGTTAAAAACAAAGGGAGGTTTTCTAAAAAAGACATACAAATATAAACTGAGTGCTTTTATTTAATTTATTATTTTAAATATTCAAAGACTCTCTTAAAATATTTAATATAATGACTTAATATCTATCATATAATAAAATATTATTATGTTTATTTCACAACCTATTTTTATCATCCCACAAATGTAAAATAAAAACATCTTTCCTACAGGCGTACAGACTACCACCCCACGAGATGATGTATTTCATTTTTCATCACCGTATCTTTTGGATGGTCGTAATAATGAATGAAAATGAAATGATACAATATATAAGATATAAAATTAAATATATAATGGGAAATAAATATTTTTATTATTTTCATACCATCTAATGAAAAACAACCTCACTTGTGTATACGTACAGATAAATTACTTATAAAAATATTTATTTCATTTTCCATCTCCACATCATGTGAATGGTATATATAATTTGATTTAAAAAAATAAGAAAACATTTATGATATAATTATAATTATATAAATTTCAAATTAAAATTACCTTCTTTCCCTCATGTTCATTGAATAATGAAAAATTTACTCATATGTACATATGAATTACCATCTCCATGCAATGATGAAATTCAATTTTCATAATCATCATAAATAGTTGGTTATGAAGTAAAATTAATATATAAAATGATAATTATAACATGATTAACATTCCAAAAATTATATAATCATGACCAATTTGACCATTGTCAGTCTATCAATGTTGTTTTGGGATTATTAACCCAAAATCATAAAAGATTCCAAAGTAAACATGATAAATTAAGTTGTTAATTATTACATAGTAATATGTAAAATAATAGGAATAATAAAAAGATAAATAATTTTAAAAGGGTTTTTAAGGAATTATATAATTTACATAAAATTATTACTCGGTAATATAATGAATATACATTATATATTGGACTCGAGGTAAGGTATTTAAAGTCTCAATTCACTTTCTTTGAGACATTACATATTTTAACAACATGTTTTCTTTTGTTCTGTTTGAAATCTAAATTTTTAATGTATTTCATCATTATTCTGTGAAAATTAATGTATTTAAAAATACTTCAAATTTTTTGTTCTTGAATATTACATTAGTTTAAAATTTATCCATTAATAAGTCATATTCAATCTCAAAACCTATATTTAAAATGTTTTGATGATTTCATTCTAAATATTTTTTCACCTTGTCAGTATTGTTTGATTG
Source organism: Viscum album (assembly GCA_963277665.1). Taxonomy (NCBI): domain Eukaryota; kingdom Viridiplantae; phylum Streptophyta; class Magnoliopsida; order Santalales; family Viscaceae; genus Viscum; species Viscum album. Next base: position 1,836,201,298 of record OY728151.1, read on the forward strand.
ATGTCTAAATACTTAAATAAATGAAATAATAATGCCACTTTATTTATTCATTTATTTTTTACATCATTATTTTAATGGAATATTTTTTCATATTTCATATATAAAATTTATTTTTCTTTTTAATATATAAAAGGAATGTTTTGTAATGAATATAATGAAAATATATTTTAATTTTTCCTCAAATGTTATTTTATATTTGGATTCAATTAAAATATTCCAAATTTTATTCAAATAAAAATCATTCTTATTTTTTCTAGGTATTTTATTTATAAAACAGAGTATTAAATGATATAGATATATAAAAAACTAAAACTATTTTGTATGTGGGTTAAAAAGTATATCTTAATGAGTTTAATGATGAAAATTCAAGATTTTTTATGTATTTTATGGTCCTATTACATTTATTATCATGAAGGGTGTCCCTAATATATATGTTCATTGCATCATGTAATAATTATCTTCTCTAAGGAATTATGTTAGAATTATCCTAGTATATTTTTCCTTTTGTATATGTTTTTATAAGGGTTCTTGTAAGGGTAGTATGAAGATGATATCCCAAGGAACCTATATGAATTATATATTAATTTTAATTTATATTCATGAAAATATTATTATTTAATAAGTTAATCAAAATAATTTATTAAATGGAATGATTTTTGACCTTTAAGGGTAAAATATATGTTTTTAAGAATTTTTTTCATTGGTTCTAGTGTATTACATTATGGAAAACTGATAATATTTTTTCACCATTTCTATTTCTTATAATTATTGTTTTTAGATTAAATTTGGATTTAAATATAATTCCACGCGTATTTAAATAATTATTTGAGAAAAAATTTAACAATTTCAATGGAAACATATCTTATATGATAACATGGTAATTAAATAGAATAACAGGTTTCTTTTAATTTTTGTATATATCCCTTACCAGTGTTTTTATCATCCCATTTTATCTAATTTTTACTATTGGGTTTAAGTATGTGTTGGAAAAATGAATAATTCACACTAAAAATCATCAATATTTTTCATCAAAATAACACATTATTTATTTCAAATGTATTATTTTGTAATAAATAGACAATTATTTCAATTATGAACATTTTAATGCATGGTTTTATTATATTAGAGATATTCTGTAATTATTTAAATATTTATACCTAAATTTTATATTATGAAATAAATAAATTGAATTATTATTTAATAATTAAATTATTTTTTTGATTAAGCCTATAGTCAGTATAGTTAGTATCAGTGTAGGTTTTTGATTATTTAGTGGTTTGGAAAATGCAAGTAATTAATCTAAGATATTATAATTTATGATAATCATAAAATATATTTCAAATACTACCATGATTCTTCTTCTAATATGTGACTCTTTAAGAATGGTTTTCCATATAGGAAATAGGGAATCAAAAATAGGAGGGCACCAAGGGAACAATATTATTCGAAATCAGAAACTTGGAATGGTCTGAATTGGAATGTATAAGTTCTTTATTATAAATTATCAATTAACTAAGGATATATATGTTTGTGGTATAACTGTGAGAGATGAAACACATTCTCCCTAAGGAAATATTACCATATTATAGGATTTCATAAAACAGATCTGACAACATTAAGTTGATCATTTAACCCAGTGATATCTGAAATATGTGTAAAATACTGGGATAATAAATTCAATATCATTGGTTTTTTATAATATCTAATTGTAAATATTTTTTTCTTACCATTTTGATTTTGAAGATGGTAAATTGTGTTCATTGGTTACAAATATCCATGAAAAGTATGATATTTTCCCCATGTAATGGTATAAACTTGGGAATATTTTCAATAAGAAGTAATTTTATGATTTTTTATAAATTGGAATAAAAAATAAATACATTGAATTATTGAAGGAGAAAAATAAGTAGCAACATATGCAGAATATTTTTACATGATTATAAAGTTACAAAACAATTTTTATTTTGTATCATGATATTAAAATTAATCATTTTTACTCAGGATTGATTCCAAGAGATTGAAAATAATTAGGATCCCATGAATTAAAAAGTTATGAGAATATTTATTGATGAGTATAGAAATAAAAAATTTTGTTTTATAAAGAACATGTTTTACATGAAAACAAGATGAAACATTTATCCAAATGGATGGTGAAAGGGAATAATTATTCCAATAAATCTAAAGGTAAAAAAATTAAGTTTCTATTTTGAGATAATTGGGTAAAAATAAACATGGGTAATGAATTTTAGAGAATGTGAAGTAATTTTTTATGGATATTTTGGAAATGTGTCTAATGGATACAAATAAAACAATCATTGGAATTTCAAAAACATTAATGGAATGTTGGAAGTAATAATTTTAAATTTCAATGTTATGGGTAATTATGTGAGTACATGTCCAAATATTGGAATAAAATATGGTGTTAATTAAGATCACAAGAAAAAAAGTGTGGATAAATCCATTGAAACAAATTCATAAGTCAGTTGAACACACAAATATATTGTGTTAGGTACATTAAATAATTATTTAGATTGTCGAAAAATTTTATTTGATTTAGGGGAAACACATTTTTTAATTTTTGAGAAATTTTCTGGTAAATATGAAATTTCACCTCATAAAATTACTCCACAATTTTTGAGGAAACACTTATGTATATTATTAATAGAAAACAAAAATTATAATCATCACAATGATATCAAATGTGTATAAAAAATACGCTAAATCAATGTTTCATTTATCCATGTATAGTTTAATGTTTTTCTGTATATGGATTAGATTTTTATTTATCATTCTAAGAATGATTCTAAAGATAAATTAGTTGTTTTTAAGAATGAATTTTAGTTTTTATATATGAATAAATTCATACCTTTGAAAAAATATTATGATTCTTATGAATTTATTAAAGACGAAAATTAATGTTATCTTGTATATATTGTTAATAAGAAGTAAACTATTCAAATAATTAATATCCCTTTAGTAATAGAAAAACTGGATCTATTTTCTGGTGAATTATCTAATATTATACCTGAATAATTTATATAATTTAATATTGAATTAGTGCATGATGATAATAAAATTTCAAAAAATCATTATAAATTAGATTAAGTAGATATTTTGGAATTGAGGATTTTATTTAAAGAGTTTATTAACTATGGTTTTAGCCATCTTGGAATTTCACATTAGGGTATCAATTTGGTTCTCAAAAAGAAGATGGATATATGAGGATCTAGGTTGATTATTGAAGAGTTAATAACATAAAAAAAAATTAATGTTCCCTCATATCAATGGCTTGTTTGATCAGATCTAATGTGCTCAGTATTTATTGAAGTTTGATCTTAGGTTTAGGTACCATATGCTAGAAATGATGGTGAATGATAATTTAAATATGGTGGTTCATATTATGTGTAGACATTATGAGTGTTTTTTATTCTTTTTGGTTTAAAAAATGATCTGTCCATATTAAATTAAATTATGAACATAGTGTTCCTTGAGTTTTTTGAAAAATTATTGGTTTTTTCCATTTATTATATTTTGTAATATTCTAAATGTTATAAGGATCATGAAAATACTAATGGATTATTAAGATAACAGTGAATGAAAATAAATTATATGTAAAATTAAATAATTGTGAAGCTTGGTTTTGATAGATTTATCTCCTTGGAAATATTATCAATTTAAATGGAATAACCATTGATCTATATATAACTCATTTTGTGGAAGAGTTTCCATGACTGTAAACTGTATGAGAGATTCATAGTTTTCATGGATACGCGTGACTTATTGGTTGTTTTTTGAATAATTTACTTGTTTATATAGAAAAAGATGATTGAAATTTATTTTGATAAAATATTTGGATGAATTGTTTTATGAATTTAAAATAACATTACTGAATGATCTATTTTTTCAAATAAAATCAAGAAATGGTGACTTTTTCATCTACAGTGATGCCTCTTTGAGTTGTCCTGATTGTGTTATGATGTTTAATGATCATATAACTGATTATAATTTTCAAATATTGAATCCTCATGAGATAAATTATCATAAACATGATTGAGAACTAGTTGATAATTTTTTTACTTTACAATATTGATACATCATTAAAATTGAATCATGTGTAAAATATATACTGATCATAAATGTTTGAAGTATATATTTGCTCAAAAAGAGTTGAACGTGAAGCACAAAAGTTGAATAAAAATTGTGCATGCAAGAATATCCTCTATTTTTATTATTTTTTAGTTCAATCATAATATTCAAATATAATTTATCATGGTCTTAAATCATATAGAATTATACATTAATGTAAATAATGTTTCAGGAAAGATAAGTTTAATGAATTTAAAATTGAAAAACATGGTGTTTTAATATTCATAAAACAATTATGCAATACTTTTGATTATTATATAAAGAAATAATTTTTCATTGAATTACATAAGTCTTAATTTTTATTTCTTCTTTAAGGAACCAATAAATCTTAAAAAAATTAGGTAACTTTATGGTTATTTGAAATGAGAAGAGAGTTTTCTCACATTATAATGAAATGTTTATCCTTTCAACAAGTTAATTTTTTTTGATAATTTCAAAAGGGGATACTTCATCCTAATATATCTCTGGAACATAAATGGGAGAATATATCCACAAATTTTGTAGTTATATTGAGAAAAACATCTTGAGGTAATAATGTGATAAGGATTCTGGGTGATCATTTCACTAAATCTTTGTATTTTATCCCTATTCGAGATAATATATCTTTGGATCATCTTTTACACTTTATATTAATGAAACAACCATATTTAATGGGGTCCATATTTTTGTTGTATCTGATCATGTTCCAAAAATCTAACAATATTTTTTAATAAAACCTTCATAATTCGTTTGGTCTAGAATTAAAATTATAGAATATCAGAGTGGACAATTTATAATTTAGAAGATATTCTTTGAGCTTTTTCATTATATTAGAAAGTATTTTTTTATCAATATTAATGAAAACCAATATAAACATACATAAATAATACATTGATTATATAGTTTAATTATTACATCAACAAATAGTCAAAAACCACATATACCTAGAGGTTTAGTGTACTTGGGACAAGAAACATAAGAAAACTTATTTCAAATGTTTTGAACATATATCCATAAACTAAATCAGTTCATATACATTAAAAAGAAATAATACTCATTCTATCCTAGGGAAGTGAAAACATACAATGGTGTCTGATCAAAAACCCTATAAGTGATAACTTATAAAAGACCATAGTGTATAAATCATAAATATATGGAAAATAATGAAAAAGGAATGAATATTTGATCTAAATGAATAGATAACAATAATATTGAACCATACTAATGATAGATATATATAAATTCTCATGTGATAAAACATTTACAATGGAATGAAAAAATAAGACATAAAGTATATAACATAGGACATGGAATGTAGGAAATAATTTTTCACAATCATAAACATAGGATTTCTTATATTTATGAGCCTAGCTACCCACCAATCAGTTCACACATAAAATTTCAAGTAGGGAGAAATGCAATCACACTCACCCTTTTTGAAACAAGATTATTTCTAATACAATAAAATAACACTTCTATCGTATTTAATGTAATTCTTTACCAATACATTTGAGGGAGATATAATTTCAACCAACCTCATAATCTATACATTTGTGTTCCACTTGATAAAAAACGAGAACATCATAATGCAACTCATAAAAATAAATGTGGGTTTAGCTTTAATTCATTATATTCATATAAATATCCTAGGAACATAAAATTTGTTTCATTAAATATAAAAATGATAATCATTCAATTTTCATAAGGATCTCATGAAATAAAATTAGTTTCATAAAGTATATAAATATCATCATAAATTGAATCACATGATACCAAAAACATGATCACCAAAAACAATCACACAATAAAAGAATAAAATACTATGAAACATGAAACATAACTCCATTTTTTTAGATTTTTTTTAATGAAAACAAAATAATGAAAAGAGATTTTGGAAAATAGTCAATATCCAACATTATAAAATTCATAGTTACAAGTATACTTAAAAAAGTTATCCTTTGTTTTTAAGAAATATTAAGTTAAAATAAATCAAGAAAGGGAATTGGTTTAAAATATATTTTCTCAAAAGTAAAAAAATGTAATCATTACCTAATATGGAATTTCATGTAAAAACAAATTTTAAATAAAAATTTATATAATTCAATGAAATGTGTTTGAGATATAAAGTCCCTTAACTTTAAACTTGATTTCAATGAATTTTCTTTGAAATCCTATATCATAAAGAAAAATGATTAATTAATCATTTCAAAACTCAATTATTATATACATCCAAATGTACACTTCATTAATACCAATTATCTTCATATATTAGATTGTGGTAATCTCTTTTCGACATCGTGTGTTAATAATCATGACCATTTTGAACTAGGAATGTAATAGTGGTGTTGATAATCTTTTTTCACCTAAATATAATCATTTCAAAACCATTGTGATGTACTAGAGTTGATTTTATATATTTAATTAAATTTTAATAATTTAATTAAATGGTAATTTTAGTCTCATTTCATCAAAACTAGAATGGTAATAAACTAGTTTTGGGTTATTTACTAATATTGATGTATTTACAAATAATTTTCATTATAATAATGTTATCCAAAATGAACCATATTAATGAAATATATTACATATATATATATATATATAATTTTTAATAATCCATTATAAACTAAAAACATCAATGTTTGTAAGTGATGGAAAGCAAAACACATTTACTCATAGAGGTGGTAGTTTTCACAATGAAAGATTAGTGTTTCTCTAGCCCAACGAATTAGAGGTGTGAAGTCGTATAGTAATTGATAATTTAAGAATCATGAATAAAATATATAAATTATATTTATTCTTCAATACCATAATGTGTAATTGAAATGATTGGTAGTGATGGAAAACAGTAAGTGTTACCTCATATAGATTATGATTCACACAGAGGTATTAGAGGAAATTCATGCTCTTAATTACAAATGGTAGAGATTAATTAATTGTTTACCATTATTAAAATAAAATATAATTACAGTAATTAATAAAATTTTATTATTTACTATGGTTATGGGTGGTTTAGAGAACAATTAGTTATAATGAGACATTAAGATAGATGTGATATCTATGTTGAGATCTTGAATTTCATCATGATGACAACCTTGAATTTGAGGGACTTTAGATTTTTTGGTGATGAATGAAATTATGAAATGAATCAAAATTTAATGACAGCATATTTGGGAAGGTATTCAATGATATTTCAAAATGGGGTTGCATTATTATAAGGGTAGGAGTGGTATCCTTTTATATAAATTGAAAAGGGAACTTTTGGAATCCCAAATTATTTTTCCATGATTTCATGATACTATTAAAGGTTCATTGAATCAATATTGAAAAAAGGGGACTGTGGGAAAAGGTCAATTAGAAAATAATCTCAAAAAAATTATTTAAAAATAGGTTTTAATATGTTTTATTCATTTTTTCCCAGTAAATTAATTTTTACCATTTTTACTTATTACTTCTGTAACTATTCTATTGCCTCTGAAATTAATTTCATTATGTAAAATTAGATTGAAATCATTAACAAATTTTAATGTTATGATTTTAAATATGAAATTAAATTTATTATATAAAATTTCTTAATGTTTTAAAATATAATTTTATATTAGCACACATAATCAAGTAAAAATAGTGTTTAGAAAAATGATGTTTTCCTGCTTTAAATTTATATATAAGATAAAATTATTATTATTAATGATATTTTTAAAATAAATTGATTTATTATAAATCAAATTAATGGTTTTATTCTTTCGTGTAAGTAAAAAACATTATATCACCTTGAAAATACATTATTTGATGAGATTGCTGAAAATAATATTTTTAAACAAACATTGTTATATAGTTCTATACATATTTGATATAGAAATTAATATATCAAATAAAATATTAAAATAAATATTCTTATACCCAAAATAAATAATTTTTGAAATTAAATTTTTGAAATTCATTAATACACCGAGATAATGATAAAATCATACAAAATTATAATTCTAAAACAACATATTTTTCCACTAAAAAATAAATATTTTCATAAAAAATTATAAAATCGATAATAATTAAATTTTCACGAGAAGAGTTTAAAAAAATGATATATTTATCTAATTTTCATTTATTAGTTTTATTTTTATTTTTTAAAGGATGTAAAATATAACGAAAATGGATTCTATTGAAAATAAACATTATCCTTATTAACCATAATTATATATTTAAATGCTAAAAGTAATATCATTTAATGGATATTAGTTTTTATTTTCTATTAAATAATAATTTCCATTAAATTTGGTTCAATTATTTTATATTAATTGTTTCTTGTAATGAAATTTAAAAAATTTTGAATTTATTTATTTATTGAATTATAACCCATAAATGATTTTTTCTCATAATTTTATTATTAGGAAGAAAACAATTGATGGTAAACTTACCTAATTATAGAATCAAGTTACCAAATATCCTCCTTAATCATATTATTTATCTATAGAATATTGACTAGATGAGTCTTCTTATTCTTTAACACCTTATCTCATCGATCCAATATCAATACAATTTGTTTTCACAGCATAGGTCATGTTCTAGTTTCGAATATTATGAGTTTAGTACATGTGGGTAATCTAGTATATACTTACTCAAAAATTATATATGGAAGAAATAATTCTCCTAGGATACATATTTTGGGAGTTCTAAGAAATAAGCTAGAACTCCAAAATGATCAAGTATCATGAAAGTACCTATGTATATGGCTTAGTTTCCCATTATTCTCAAATATGAATACCCGTTTCCATAGAGATATTCATAAAAATTTCTTATCACTACCTTTAATATCTATATCTCATCGATGATTATATTTACAACTCTAAATTTTACATTTACCAAATTTAAAATATCATTGAATGGACTAATTTTTTTTAATATTTTTGATAATCATTAGACCTATTAGTTTCCTCTCCCCAAATACATGCCAATATGTTAGAGTCCTACATATCACCATATAAAGAGTCTCATATGGGGCCATCTAGTTTCTATAATAGAAACTAATGTTATATGATAACTCTAAAAGGGTGAATTGTCAATACAAACATCATTCTAAATCTATTGAATAAGATATCATTATATCCCAAAGAGTATGAATGGTTATCTTAGATTGACCATCAATAAAAGGGTTTTCTATTGGCCTAAATATCATAACTATCCCCAATGTTTTACAATGAATTTCCCATAACTTTGAGTTAATACATGTACCCAGATTAGTTACAATAGATAATGGTACTCCATGCATCTTAACCACTTACCTTATATATATCATGGTGAGTTGGTCAGGGTGGAAATATTATTTAATGTAAATAAGTTGCACTAACTTTATATACAACAAATTTATCATTGTAAAATTTATATGTTTGGGGTGTCCTACGATGAAGTACATGGTAATGTTTTCTCATTTATATAATGGTATTGATAATGGTTTCATCAGTTGTTTCAGATTTTATTATTTTGCCTTATCTTTTTTATATATCAAATACTGAGACATATACTTCATGATTTCCATCTTCATGTTATCCCACTAATGTTTTTACAATATATCTATATAATTCTTTGAGCATATTGGATTGATAGATAAATACGATCTAATAGAATTATCCACAAGTTAATTCATTTGTACTGATATAGATGGGACATATATACAGGTTCCAAACCTTATAAACACATATTTATCAATGATTAACTCTATAATATACACAATAGTTTTCCATATCTCTATATTATCATTTTGGGTTACTTTTATCTTCACATGAATGGATAGATGAGGATTAACATTGGTAAGATCAGGTTTACCTCCAACCATTAGGAAATAATCCTTCATCCACTATATATCTATGTCTATTCGGTCTTTTTCAGTCATGTTCATGGATAGAGTGTCGTTGACTTTTCTACTGACAACTTCATCACCCATATTTCAATTTTCAATGGGTGAATTTATCGATTAGTCATAATATTTTTTTAAATCTAATAAAATCCATTGAATAATCATTAAATCCTTCTATTTAATGATATATTTCACTCTCTTATGATTAGTTCATATATATTACTTCTCATCATAAAGGTAATGTCGTTTAATTTTCTATGAAAATATAACAACTTATATTTCTAAATAACAGATCTAGTTATTTTTCACATGATTCGTTAATTATAAGGATGAATAGTCAATTAACATTTTATTTTTCCTATGGATTCATCTAAGGTATTTTAATGTTCCAACACTATAAATTACAAAACCTACACCACAATAGGGTAATATAAGCACTGGTTTAGTGACTAACCAATCCATATGATCCTTGAATCATTATATAAATTATTTTTTTCCAAGGGAATAATACTCCTTTACATATTAACATGTTTAATAGGTTTAATAGTCATGATAAATTACTCACATAAAATATGTAATACCCATATTACCAAATAAAACAATATATTTCATTCATATTTGTTGGTCTGGGTCATTGCTCAATAACCTCATTCTTTGATTGATCTAAAAATATAACCTCCCTTGTAATGAAATTACCCATGAATGTTACTTTTTATAAACATAATTAACATTTTATAAGTATGGAATATAGTCTATACTTCTTAAGGTTTTTCAACACCATACTTATGTTTTCATCATGCAATTCATTAATTTTGAAATATAAAAGGATATCATCAATAAGGACTACAATAAGTTGATATATGTAATCTCTAAGGAATCTATTCGTTATATTCATGAAGATATAAGGTAAATTTGAATTTCTAAATGGAATAACTATAAACTCATAGACTCCAAACATTTTATTGAATGTTTTCATTCAAATATCCACCATATTTACCAATAATGGATTATATATAAACTTGGGGTAAAAAATTGTGAATAATTTTCCTCCTATTATTTGATCCAATATTTCATAAATCTGAGGTAGTTGTTACCATTTTAAAATCATGATTATTTTTAGATCATTAAATGATATGAAAAGACACATTGATTCACCCTTATTCATTACAAAGAGGAATAATGCACCAAATATTGATTCATTAGGGTATATAAAACCCTTTCCAATATTCGCTTGTAATTACCCCATAGAATCATTTAATTTAATGGATTCCATTTTATAGGCATAATTTGATATAGGCAAAGATCTTGGTATGAGTTAAATTGAGAACATAGCCTCATGTTCTAGGGGAATACCAGTAAATTCAATGGAAATACATCATCATAATGGGGAACAATCAGAATGCTCAAAACATTTACATACTCCATGATAATATGAGGTAAGATCCACTTTTGGATGGGTATTAAGACACATATTATAGAATTTTTTTCTAAATATATTGCTGGACAAACATTTCATTGATACTTAATTTTTGGAACATTGAATATATGAAATGACATTTCTATTTTATTTCAATTGATATGATATTTATATTAATAAATAAATTCCATAAATAATTATTTTGAACTAAACTATAGGAAGAATAAAAACATTTTTTGGTAGTGCCTCTCCAAAAAATATCAATTGGAGAAGATTTATGCACCTACAATTAATTTATCATTCAAACAAGTGTTTTCATGAATAACTTTATATTCAATTTTTATAGCGGTGAATCCAAGCTCTTTTCAATCATAAAATATATAAAATAATTTTAAGAACTAAAATAAAACAAGGAATTTATGGTTCTATAGTGGATAATGAGGGTAACATTCAATACTTTATTATTATAGTCCTCCATTGTAACCGTGATTGCATATTCTCTCTTCTTATATCTTATTTAGAGGTTACTGGTTTATATTCACTTAAATAACTCTAGGTTAGGGGATGTAATTTTATTCATGCACATACTCTTTGAATAAAATGAATTAAAGAGAAAGTGGAAAATATGTTGGGTCTTTATTATCCTCAGTGGTGCTATTAGTCCTCTTTCCATTTTTAATGCAATCACGAGCTAGGTGGCCTACTTTACCACTATTATAACATTAAAACACCCATGGAGGATATTACATGAATGTTTCTTCCCACATATTTTACATGTTTTTAATTTAACCTTCATACACCCATGAGGTTGTTCATTAAGGATTTCAAGAACATCAATATTTATTTTCCTTTCCATAGAATCATGTGGTTCTCTATATTTAATTTCATCCTTGGGAACACACTATAAAACATCATCATAGATTCAAAAAAATCTTACATCTAATGAATTTTTGAAGTCTATGTTTTAATCCACCATAAAATAAATCAATTTTTTTTCTATTGATAAACTCTTAGACATACCTTTTGACTGTTTGGATTTTTTAATTATAAGATCTAATAAAATCTTCTACCTTTTATTTCAATTCTAAGAATTATCATTCTATCATAGTGAAAAGACTCTATGGGAAATATTTATTGAAAATTATTCACTTGGAATACTCTCACTTATTATAATCAGATTCCTCTATTTCTATTATATTACTAATGTGATTCCATAAATGGGAAGCCTCACCTTCTAGATGATAGATATCCAAAACAACCTTATGATTATATGATCATTAAAGGAAAAAAATATAATTTACATCACATTTACCTATTTCTTAGAAATAAATGGTTTGTAAGGGAAATTAAAGTATTTTGGAAGTTGAGACATAAATGATTTAATATCATGTTTCTTAATTCCTAGTTAATTTTGGAGATACACATTAGTTATGTTATTATTCATAACATTGGATAGTTTAGAGATCATTTTCATGAGATTTTGAACTAAATTTCCCTTACCATTTTGAATATCACCACATTGTCCATTGGATACATCACTTATTGGATTCCTTATTATTCTATACTTATCTGTAATAGAAGTACTTTTATGGTGAGGATACTTAAATTAATAAATGTACAATATATGAAAAGTTTTCATAGAAGAAATAACAAAAAAATAATGGGTATATTTTTCTATAACAAGTAACTATGTTTAAATCTTGGTTGTCCATGATTATTTTCCAACTAGATTTTTGCCAAAAAATCTTGTAAATATGAATCAAAATCCTTTATAATTTTTTAGAAAAGAAATGTTAATTAACCTTAGTATATCACTTGGGAATGTAAAATGAGGTGTGTATTAAGGGCCCATTCACCATGCACTAGAATGATAGATGAGATATACATGAACAACCCTTTTTAGTGTCATTACCCAAATATTCATCTATTTCAAAACCACATCCACTTGTTTTATATATCTAGAGAAATACTTTGTAGAAACTGGATCCCCTTTATTTAACATGAAGTAGTACATTCCACTATACTAACACTTATCTTATGGTTTCTCACTAAATTTCTCTCATCCAATTATCCAAAATATCTAAAACATTCCTAAAATAGAAACTATTGTAAACCAAGAAATATATATATATATATATATAAAATTTATTAAATGGTTTAGTTATTTCATCCACATATCGTCTCACAACTAAATGATCAAAAGGATTAGTTTCTTGTAGACATGAAACATAAAAACAATTATTTCACATGTTTTGACCATATATCCATAAACATAATCAATTCAAAGAAATTAAATGAGGAAAATAATATTCATATAATATGGAATGGAAAATATAAAAATGGGTGATCAGGAAAACACTATACAACACATAATCTTGTAAAACGTTTTTTAGAAAATTGTTGTTTTTCAACATTAAATTTATAAATAAGATAAAATTATCCATATTACTCAATTTAGAGTAAATTAATTGATCTATTATTAATATAATGAAATATATGATTTTCTGAACATAATACATAATAAAAATTAACAATAAAAAAACTACATTCAAAGAGATGATCCAGAAATGTTTATATTAAACAAAAATATTTATTTTGTTCTATAATTGTTGGGCAGAAATTTATAATCTCAAAAAATATGTTAAAATGAATTTTTTTACACAAAATATAAATATTTTATTCTATAAAATGTTTTTTATCTTCTAGGATACTCACACATTACGATAAAAACATCAAAATTTTAATATTCACAGAACCATAATTTTGAACTAAAAAATAATTATTTTCATTAAAATATCTAAAATACATAAAAAGTAAAATTGCATGACAGAAGTAAAAATTTTAATTTAGTTTTATCACATTTTAATTTTATTATTGGTAAAATAAAATTTTTATGAAAAGAATAATATAATGAAATATGATTTTATTGAAAATAAACATTTTTAATCAATAAATATTATCAATTATTTATCTGCTAAATGTAATAGATTTCAATGGATTAATCTCTTAGGGAGTATTATATATTTGTTAATAATATATTTATAATTTGATTGATTTTGATTATATTTGGAGTAGTGTTCAATAAATGTTTTGAAAAAATACAGTATTTTAGAAAGAAAAACTTGGTGTCTTTAAAAGAACTTTCACATAATGATTTATATTAAAATTACATTTTTTTATTATAGTATATAGATGGTAAATTTTAGTTCTTTATATAGAATGGGGTTTTAGAATTCATATAATTATGATGATGTTCGTGAATGAAGTTTTTTAGAAGAGAATTTGTAAAAGGTATGGTTTTAAAAGTAATGTTTATTCAAAAGTATATGAGGAAATATCAGATTGGGAATAAATATTTTAGATATTACCTTAGAAAATATTATTCATAATATATAGGTAATCATGTTTTTATTAAATTATATCTATGGAAAAGTGTTCTGTGGTTTTCAAACATTGAAATGTAATGCTTAGGGTTCATTAGAACATATGATGTTTTTTTGACGAGATTGGATTGGTTAATTATAGAGTCGATTTTGCTCAGGGATTATCTCATGTACATGACGTATTTCACGTTACATTTTTAATTAAGTAAATCCAAAATGCATATCATGTTTTTGATCTTGAATTATCTCAAGTATAAGAGAAACATCTTTATCAAGTAGATGCATTTTTTTATTAACGCAATAGATCATGTGTTATGTAATACAATGACTCAATAGGTTTATATTTTTTTGAAAAAATAATACGATTGAAGAGGAAATATAAGAATCATAAAATGTCAAGAAGGAAAAATATCCCCATATGATAATGTAAATAAAAAAATATGAACAAAATTTCTAAAAGGTTGAAATAATGTGACAACTCAGGAAAAATTTATAATAAATCAATTTGATTTCTTACTATTATTAATGAATTATATTTCATATAACCATATTAATTTTAATAATAATATGAAATTTCCCAATGAAATAAAATTATTTTTATTCTAACTAAATTGAGTTTTATGTATTATTAAATATTTTTTAAAAGTTTAATTTCCAAATTCTAGAGTTTTATTTTGAAAAAAATATATCAATTTTCATATCATCATGAAAAAAATTATCATAATGTGATTTTTTGGTAATTTTTCAAAAAAACTAGATTTTCTTAGGAGTAGAAGAAAATACTAATTTTAAAGAAAACTATATTTTATTTACTTATATCTATAGAATAACATTATATTTTTTTATTTATTTATTTAGTATTGATTACAAAATACAATTAATTTCATTACAATCTACCTTACACATAATTTTTTATAAAAAAATAGTTTTAAATATAAAAGGAATTTATTCATAAAATATTTGTTTATTGTTTCACATGTTATGATATTAAAATTATTTCTTACAACATTTATAGATTTATTTATTAGTTTTTTTAAAAAAAATGGAATTAGTATGATCAAAATTGGAAAAAATTTCAACCTTTTTTTTCATTATGAATATTAACATTATTTAAAAAATGTATGTTACCACATTAAGAGTTGAAACAATTTTAAAGGGTTAAGAATGAAATGATAAGGGTTCGAAAGACATAAAAAATTTCCAAAATCCAATTTTTTTGTACTATTTTGACATTAAATCATCGAATATTTTTCTATTAGTCATTTTTTAGTAATATGGATCGAGTGAGGAATTAATATATATTGTTCTTCTAAAAAAACAAAGTGTGTCCTCTCTATCACTAATAAAAGGAAACCATATATCTTCAATTCAACACACTTAAATAGATTCTTATGTCAACAAATACTATCTAAAAACCATTATTAAATACACTCACATTGTCTTAGAGGTCATGGTTTGGTCGGAAAACTATCATTGGAATTCATTAGGTAAAAACATAAGGATTTTTTCCTAAGAATTAATATAATTATGGACCAAAATATTTCATTTTATTTTATGATTAACCTATAATATCAACCTCATAATCATTGTTAGATAATAAAATAATTATCTCTCATGTGCATAAATTATATTAAGTTTATGGTATGACCCTTTCTCATCTACATATACATAAAATAGAAAATGAAAGCAACTTTCATGTGTATGTGTGGACTACCACCTTCTAAGATGATGTATTTAATTTTCTATCACCAACTATTTTGGATGGTCATAATAATGAATCCAAATGAAATAGTTTGATATGTATGATATATATTTCATTTTTAATTATAAATAAATATCTGAATTCTTTATTTAAAATATAATTAAAATCAAACTCATCGCTTATGTGTACGTGAAGACTACCATATCATGAACCAATGAATTTTATTTCTCATAACCCCCTCACATGGTCGGTATATAATGGTTTATTTGAATATAAAATATAAAAAAAATGAAATAATTATCATTTTTAATGTAAAAAACTATACTTACCTTATTTACCTTCTGTAAACTGAAAAGTACATATGTTTCTCATGCTTATGTATACACTACTGCCTGCATGTTGTAATATAAATTATTTTTCATAACCATCATACATAGTTAGTTATTAAAGTACAAATAATGTATAGAAATGATAATTAAAAGATGATTATGATTTTTTAAATGATATAATCATTATCCAATTGGTTATAGTCAACCTAATAAAGTAATTTTAGAAATATGATCCAAAAAACCTCAAAAAAATGATGTAAACTTAATCAATCATGTGATAAAGTACGACTTGGTAATAATAGAAATATAATGAATCATAAATTGTTTAATAATATGAAAAATTTTCCTTAATATGTTCTTATTTAATATGAATTTATTGTATTTTATACAAACAATATTCCTGAAATCTTAGACACAAGGTAATGTATTTTTAGCCTCAATAACCTTAGTTTTATACATAACCTATTTTCACTATATTTTCTATTTAGTGTTGTGTATAAAACATGTTAAGGATTTATTTTATAATTCAACTATTAAAATTCAATTGTTTCATAATCCTCCAAAATTTCTTTCCTTCAATGTTTTATTGGTTATAAAACTATCAAGTCATAAGGGAGATTCTATATTAAAACCTTGTTTTAAAATTTATTGAATATTTCCCTCTAGTATATATCCTCTATTTCCACATTTTAATAAAAACCGTCTATCCCTGTTTTTTGGTATTTTAGTTTTGAAAATGTTGTTTTAATGTAACAGGATATATCAATATTCGAAAATGTTATACTTATGGGTTCATTAGTATATTTTTATGTATTTTATGATTAAAGGGAATGATTTTATGTGTATGTTATGATCCTTATCCCTTTTGTATTACAAGGGGTGTGTTTGATATAGATCTATAATGCATTTGTTAAGGATTATGTTCTATAGTGAACTATTTGGGAATTAACTGAGTGGTTTGTTACTTTTATGTGGGTTACATTAACAGTTCAATGAATATGATCTAACAAGGAACCTACATGACTTTTATATGATCAAAAAATAATTTTCATGGAAATATTTTAATTTCGTAGGTTCATTTTATGTTGTTTTCGAAAGGAATTATTATTACATTTATTGGTAAAATGTCTGTTTTTTAAATAAAAAACAAAGGATAATAATGTTTCTTTATGAAACCCTTTGGATTATTTTTATACCTTTAAGTATTCATATAATTTTTTTATGGAAGAATTTGGGTATTAAATATGATTTTAGGTGTAAGTGAATGAATATTTGTTGTAAATTATTGCATTGTTAATGGTAAACTCTGTTATATGGTGTCCTGGTTTTGAAATGGACTATTAGTTTTCCTTTCATCTTTATGAATGTCCCTTGATACTATTTCTATTCTAATGAAATTATTCAAATGTTTTATATGGGTTTCATGGATGGGTATTAACAATGATGAAGAAAATTTCATTATCAAAACAATTTTTCATTAAAATAAAACATTATTCATTTTAAAAGTTTCTTTTAGAAAAAATGGAAACTGAGTCAATGCGTTAATATCGTCTGTGTATAATTTTAATGTAATATTAATGACAAAATTTATAAAACTATAAAACTGAAAAGTTATTCATGAATGTAATAAAATTATATCCTTTTTAATATTAAAATTCTTGGTCGAATAGTAATCTATTACTTACAATCAGGGGTCCAAGAGGGACCCTACCTATGGGGACATTGGTAATAGGTTAATCATATGTTTTATCATAGATTAAGGATTTTATAGTTTCACTTGTTTATTATATTGAAAAGACTCTAAAAAATAAGGCAGTTCTTTTGTTGTATGTGTAGTGGAAGAATGATCTTAACTAAGAGGATACATGACAGAGAGAATTAAACATGAGGGATAAAGTGAAATGTTTTTTACTAGTAGCACCCTTTTATCTTTTGGAATGAATCTTATGGATGATATTCACCATGGTGGGGATTTTATAATATATAAGAAATCATTTTTGAGTGCATGTTCAAGAATAAATTCTATAAGGTGTGGAGTTTGTAAAACCCTAGGATTTTTGTGGAATGTTACAGTTGAATTTCCTCCCTTATATCATTAATATTTAAAAAAATATGAATGTGGTTATGGGTGTCATAAAGGATATAAGAGAATTTCGGGTGGGGTCAAGCACGTAAAAATATGGATGTTCAGAGTTACAAATACAGGAACACAATTAGAACAGAGTTAGTGCTCACCGTACATGTGACCATATAAAGATGTATAAGTAGGAAAATGGTTTCTCAAACCATAAAAAAGAACTAGAAAAGAACAAAAAACCATATTTTTTTTTAAATATCTATATATCTAGATTGGTTCACAATCAGTTAAAAAGCATGGACTAACTATATGAAGTGGGGAATATTAAACAGTGGGGTTCATATGGTTGGAACACAGTTTAAAAACTTTATATCATAATCATACAATGGGATTAATGGAATTTTAGAAT
This sequence comes from Viscum album, assembly GCA_963277665.1. NCBI lineage: Eukaryota > Viridiplantae > Streptophyta > Magnoliopsida > Santalales > Viscaceae > Viscum > Viscum album. The sequence goes on from OY728151.1 coordinate 1,836,220,591, forward strand.
TTTAGTTTCAAATTCAAACTCACCTATATACTCTATTTCCTTACACTTTTATAATGATCATTAAGCCATTCCCTCTCTATGGACTATCTCATCTATTCAGAGTGTTTTTGGACCTATGGATGAAATATAAGAATCTTTTTTATGTTTTTTCCTCATGTTATTCATATTTTATCTTTGGAGGTACCCTAGAGCAGGGCTTTCACACCTATAAATGTTGTTTATGTCTTCCATTGTTAAGTATTATTTTGTGAATATTCTATGAAATAGAATGGAAGGGTTGGATTTATGAGTGTGTGGTGTCATTCAAACTTATTACTAATTCTTTGTTAAGCTCAAGGTAAGTGGTCTATAAATTCTCTATTACCTACGGAAATTTTTATTAGTATATGTTTTGAGAAATAATGCCAGTTTACCATGCATTTACCATATAGTTAATAATTATAATCTATGGCATGGAAATTAGTTATGAATTCTAATTGGAAGGAAACCTATGTGTAAGTCTTGACAAGGATTTTTTAATGGAATATATTGGACAAAATGTTAAAACCTGATTTTTTGGTATTATTTATAAACTAAGGTTATTGATTTATGAAACATGGAATAGTGATAATTGAAATGGTTGGATGATGATAATAGAATATTAATAACTAATGTTTTAATTTAATTAGTAAATGTTTTTTTAAACAAGTTGTTGAAGATTTGATGTGGTGATGGGTAATTTAAATTGTTGTCCTTAGGGAATATTTATAGGGTTGATGTTTAATTGTTGTTGTTTATTCTATGGGTTTAGATATGGTTTCATTTAGGTGAAAATATGTTCTTATAATGAGTATATTTCCTTGTGTGTGAGTATTTTTCTTATATTAGTAAATTTCCAAGGGTGTGAATTTGTTTTCTTGGTAATTATATTTCCCCAGATGTGATTTTTATTCTGAAAGTTGATATTTTTCTAGGTGTCACTATTTTTCTAGGATAGGCATACTTCCTAGGTGTGACTTGATTTTGGGATGGATATATTTCCTTGAGTGTGAATCCTTTTTTTCTAGCATATGTATATTACCCTGGAGGGTATTCTAATCATGAGGATTATTATAGTTCCCCTATATGGATAACTACTATTAATAGTCATAGAAAACTAGTTAAGGATTTTATTTTTGTTACTATGTTTTATCATGAATCTAGGGATAAATGATGTTTAATTATTTATTTTATTCTCTAGTCATACAAGTTTTTCAGATTTTTCACTCTATAATTCACTTACTTAGAATAGATATATTTATATATTATGTTGGTTGTGGCCAAAATAGTTATACTAAAATCATTATAGGGATGCTAATTAAAAACCCAAATAGAATTAATGGTTGTTGGATTATAAAAACTAATGGCCCTATGACTAATGAATTATTTGGGTTTTTAGGTTGGAGTAAGTGAGATTGGAAACAAGATAGGAATCCAGGATAATTTGGGGATACTTTCAGTTTAATATTTTGTGGGGGATACTATGGGTCTTCACTATCTAGTTTTTATTCAAATGGATACATAATTTGATATTGTTGAGAAAAATATATTTATTGTCATTTTCCTAGATATCTAGTTTACAAATTAATCTGGATGGTTATATCACATAGTTTGTTTCCACTAATATTATACAATGATGTTGAGTGTAATGTCTCCGAACTATACCATCATAGAACCACATTTTTATTCGGAATTCAATGGAAAACATAGAGGCACACCATAAATCATATAGAAAACCTATTCTATCACTGTTTAGTGGTTGTTGAGTGAGGGTGATAAACAATAATTTCATGAGAACCTGTTTTCAATGTGAAAGTAATTTAAATTTGGTTTTAAAACAAGGTTGATTGGTTTCCATGAGGAAAAATATTTTTTAGATTCAGAATGTATCTTTATGTGTGTTTTCACCACACTAGGATTATACATTTTGGTATATAAAGATATTGTTTTTCATAATATAGGTTTGATTAAGAGTACCATAAAGTTCTATGGTTATTCCTAATTATGTGTATATGTGTTTGATTTATGATGGTGGTGACTATTTTTTCCAAGAGTTTAGATCTTGAGGAGTACTTTTTGTATTTTTTACTATTTTGGGATGTTGTGTGTGGGTCTCTTTCACCATGATCCTTGTTTCAAGATTTTTACTATGTTGACTATATATGTCATGTTCCTTCTTTACTTATATATTATATTGTGATCGGATTTAAAATATCAATTCCTTGATATTCATTTTTATAATCAATTTTTATGTTTATGTTTTTTATAATATTTATTGGATGGCGTGGACTTTTGATTAATAGATTATTACTGTATAATTTTTAAGGGAAAAACATTGAAAATATTTAATTGTGATTCCCTAGACATTGTCTCTATCAAATGGAATTAAGGAAAACAGTTTAGTCCATGTGTCCTATAGACTTAGGTGATGGCTCTAGTGAACCAGATCTGATACCTTACAATTCATTTTGGGATTAACTATCTAAGGGAATGATGTTATGGGAATGATATATGATGTATAATGAATTTTCATTCATTATTAACAAGGATATTAGTTCATCATCTAGACACATTTATTTTATCATGACAGATTCTGGATAAGAAAGCTAGATAAGCAATTTTTATTTATTCCCAATGATATTATTGTGTTTACCCTAATTTTAAACACACATGAATTTACTATGTTAGGACATGGGGAACACTACGTTTTGATCACTCTATTACATTATTACATGGTATATTATTACAATTACCTTATTATCTTGTTAGTATAATTAAATATAGATAGGTGTTGTAAATATTAGTATACCTGTATAGATTATTTTCAACAACATGTTGGTCCATGAAACACTAGATTATAGGATATGTTGTTTTACTATAGACATGGTCATGGGAATGGTATACATGAATCACTACTAGATTTATCAAATTCATACTTAATCATACTCTTCTGGACATTCCTAGGGAATTCATGTATATTTGAAACATTATTAGAATAATTTTGTTACTTTATTAGTATTATTTATAAAATTACCATATATTACTTTTTTAGGGGGAGTTTGGATCTACATTATGTTGATATTCTAAGGAATTGAGTGAAATGTTTTCAACATATTTTTGACACTATAAACCCATAAAATGTAAGTTAAAAATATTTCTTTTACAATGAAATAAATTTATTTATTAATTCTTATGATATTATAATGATAAGTAATTCATATTTTTCTTCCAATTTATGAAACATTTCAACAATTTCAAAGACTTTTTCGTTTATTCCCCTTACTAGGGTTGTATTGGAATCACATCCATCATACATTATAGTTATGGATTTATATTCTGGAGTATTGATTTCACTAATGAACATTTTTATTGTTTAGTGGAACTGACCACACCAATTCATGTGATATTTTGGATGCTTTTATAAAATCCTAAATATTCCATGGAAGGTTCATTCATTGCATAGTAATACACTCATAAGTAATAAAATCATAAATTGGACATATTATCGTGATTGTTACAATGAGTATTGGGATATTTTTTCTCAGAATAGTATCTCTCACCATGAATATACAATAAAATGAATCTTTCAATCAAATCTAGGAGAGTATACATATTCATAGAGACACCACACTATTACCTAACTTATTATCAATAGGATAAGCCTCCATGGTTTGAAATTTTTACTACCATATATTTTAGATTTTTAATTTCCAATTTGGTGTATACCAAACTATTATTTTATTTTCAATCATAGGGGTTAGATAATATTTAACACATCATTGAACCACATTAAGAGGATTTTTTCCATCATGATGTCTTTCATAGAGATCTTCTATCTTAGAGGTATTCTTTATTTCATATATGAAACTATCTATTATGAGTATCCATAGATATATACTACCCCACATGAAACCACTCAGGTAGTTTTTAGATTTTATGTTCTCATTAATCCAAATGAGGAAAATGAACCATCACCTAAACCACTGACATTTGTATGGAGACAAGGAGAGAGGAAATGACGGCTCATATGGGAACTTTCCCTACAGAGAATAGATCCTCAACATTAAGTATGGTATCCAACATCATAAATAGATGATCATTCACCATGTCAATTTACAATTTAATATATTCCGATTGATGACTTGTTTGTTGTGTTCATTATATTGTATTCACTTTCATGGGGCCCTTAGGGAAGCTATATATTTTTACATATATATGTTCATTTTTTGTTTTTTAGTCTACAAAACGATATTTCTTGGAATAATCTAGTCATCATTGCGAAGAGGAAGTAGTAACACAGAGGCAGAATAAGACTGTATTAGCATTTACTTTTGTGTCTACTTTTCTATGCATAGTTAGTATATGAAGAGGAGCCTAATTTCATTGATATCACATAAAAGTGTTGTAAAAATCAGACCCAATTTTATAATGGCATTCTACACCGATATATAAAATAGATTGGAGTAGGTGATGATATTTTCTATTATAATAAGTTATATATTTTTTTTGTATTTTAATGAAATCATACTTCTTTTTAGATATTAAATTTTTAATAAATATTTAAAATTACATGAATACTACATTATCAATTACTTGATAAATTATAAAAAGTATATTTTTATAAAACAATTTATTTTAAATTAATTCATATATATATATAATATAATAAAATTCACTTATCAATAAAAATTTGAAATTATAATTTTAAATTCATATTATTTTTATATTTAATTTCCATATTTCAAACATCTATAATTCAATTTATTATTATTATATAACTATTTTATTGTAAAATTATCCATTTTTAGGGATCATAATTTCAGTGTCTCTAGTTATCTTCGGTCATGAATTAACTCAATTTTTAGGTATCCTAGTCACATATTTTCTATAGTAATAAAATATTAAATTTACCGTTGTATAAAACCTTATAAAAATTTCCTCAGGATTCTGCTAGTCATGGGTGTATTGTTTGACCCTAGGATGAGTTGGTGAAGAATTGTAAGCATTATAGAGTCTCAAAAGAATATATTAGTTTAAATATATTATTTCTAATTGATCCCCACTAATTCATGATAATAAAATTCCCATTAGAATAAATACTCAAATGGTAATTTTGAGATTGAGGATGCATCTAGGATGGAGATTTTTACATTTGAGCACCAATATTTTAGTACATATCGGAGTCCCTTTCATAGGGCCATTGAGAGAAAAAATCAATTAATGAAAAAAATTTAACATTTACTAAAAATAATATATATACCTAATATGTTATTTATGATGATATTTAAATTTATTAACTCCACATCAGTTCATCCTAGAGGTAAACCCCACAACCCGGGATCAATAGAATCGTTTGAATGTTTTTTAGATCATAAATTTTTTTAACTATACTATTTCCCCCTTGGGAGGTCTCATGACATAGAAGCCTCAAAATCGAGTCATCTCTTGATCATAAAAATCCATGGACATTATAATTTTTTTCAAAATATTTTCAACATCCTCTTATATGAAAATATAAAATGGTAAAAAAATTAAATATATTAAAAATAATGATTAATGAATATAATGTAATTAATTTCACTTTAATGAAACCAAAATTATTGAACATAATAGAAATATTCACATTATAAAAAATAATAAATTGATTATGGTTCAAGTTTTATTGAATTAAAATAAAATAATATATATTTAATTTAATAAAATTACAAACTATAATCAAAAATGAAAAACAAAATAACAAAAATAATAATTTATTTCATTCAATTGATCCTGATGAGATTCATGCATTTTTTTAATAAAAAATAAAATGTATTTCATTTAAAATTAAATCTAATGAAAATATAACAAAATTACTGTATTTCAATATTTACAATTATAAATGAATAAAAAACAAAATAAAATTAGAACAACTTCAAGAAAACATAACATAAATATGATATTTCATTAAATAATATTATTAAAATATTGAATAAACTAAAATTGACATAGAAAAGATATCAATAGATGAAATTTCAAAAAATAATAAAATGTTTTGATTCTATTATCATGATTTTTTAGAGATCAAAATAATTTCCCACTATTAGATCCCATATCAAAAAATTAAAATAAACTAGACCCAATGATTGGATATTTGTTTCACCACATTTACTTTATTATGATTTTAAATAAAAAATAACATGGTGTGCAATTATTAAAAAATTCAATATAAGTTCAATATATAATAAAAAGCTCAACACTATCCCACAATCCCATAAAGAATCTTACACTACCTATTTTGACTAGAAACAATATCCAAGTTGATAATTTTATTACAGTGAGCGATCTCCATGAATGACATGGAGTTAGAAATTATGTTCTTAAGAAACACCTTAAGATAAATCCACATTTCTTCATATACAACATTGATGATCTCCTTCATTCCACAAATCCTTCACAATAATATAAAAATGGGATACATAATCCTAAGAAAAATATCATGATGAATCCTATGGTTACATTTCGATCCCCAATCCCTAGTCACTATTGGAAATTGCCTCTCTCACAATAGATCTATACCCACAGTTTAGAGAAACTATGTGTAAAGATTTTCATTCAAAGCCTATAACCATAATATAAAAAACTATTAGTATATGTTTATCTAAACCAATGTCTTTCTAAAAATAAAGGGTACAACTCTTTATATAGGGAAAAATTCTCAGGCTTTCTCTCCCTTCCTCCCCATTTGAAACCTATTCCCTCTCGCACTTCCCCATTCCCCCTTCCCTTAAGAAATTTTGGCCTCCTACCTCCCCTCCACTAGAAAATTTGGCATCCCCCTCCCCTCCTTACGTGATTTCCCCCACCCCTTATTTTATGAATTTGGTTGCCCCCAAAGGTGAAATTTCACCCATGGGTAGGTTTTCATCCTCCATTTATGGAATTTTAATATCGGTATCTTTTATATTTAAGATTTCCTTCCCTCCACTTATTTTTTATCTTTTTTTCCACCATTTATATGGGTGTGACTCACTTTTATAAATATAAATTATGTAGACTTATGTATTTTTACTTTCTCAAGATAATGTAAAAATTAATTTTTTCAATATAGTTTTTTAATATTTTTTTACATTAAAGAGGTAATATTTTCTATTTTACTTTATCTCTTTTTTGGGAAAAAGATTCACAATGGATTATTTGATCCCTACAACCTAGTTTTCATCCACTAGGGATTTGGTTAATGTGCCTTAGACTATATGAGAACCTAGTTTACATCTCTATACTATGGTCTCCAAAATCATTTATTATATTCCATTGCATTTTATATTAGGAATATACCTGAAAATGCATATTTTTCAATTAAGAGATCAAATAGAAGTCATATATTGAATGTTACTATATGGGATTTACATAAATAAATATCTTGTTCTCTTCCTTTATTCCATTCCATCTATGTTATATGTTTTGTGTGAAAATATATAAATATATGAAAAATTGTAATTAATTTTAATTAATAATTTTTTACATAAAATTATATGTTTTAATAATTAAAGTACTTAATTTACTCTCATAAATTCAATTATTTATTATATTATTAATTAATGAATAATTTTTTTAACATTGAATTTGATTTTACGCAATATGTTGTATTAGATAATTTCTATTAAAAGTAGTGGCTTTTGATGTAGAATTATATTTAAATTAAGAGCACGTGGATAGTTTTTAATTAAATTAATATTCCTGATGAAAATATATAAATAATAATGGAGATCAATTTCCAAGGGGTCATGTATTTTAAATTTAATTTGAGGTAGAATAACTGGATAAGTATTTAGATTATTCTAATTCGCCTTTTACATTTATAGAAAATGTAGAAAAAAAGTTCTATAAAATTAATAACAGGATTATAATATTACTAATTTATGGTTCATTAATTATTTATTTTATTGTTATTACATAATTAAATTTGGTTATAGAAATTTAATTTTTCGGTAAAATTATTTTTTTTATAGAACTAAAATCCTTATTTCTTTTAAATTTAGTTCTATTATATATTTTCACTATGATTTATTTCATTACCAGATTGTTTAAATATTGATCCTAAGTACCAAGTGAGACAAGAAAAATAACTAAAAAAATTAGTTGAAGTAATTTAAAACCTAATAGAAGTTTAATAGGTACCACAAGAGTAGTTTTGAGGCTTGGGGAATTTCCATTACTCTAACTAGATAGATAATGGCCTCCCACTATTTACCCATAATCCGTATGTCTAATTCAAATTAATGTTACAAACTTTTTTAATTTTATTCATTTGTTTTACCTCAAATTTGTGTTTCCTTCTTCCCTCATTTATCTTGGTTGTTTTCAAAAGTGTGGTAATATCTTTCATTAACAATATTCTCCCTCCTTTTGGTCCCTTATGATATTGGTGTTCTATGATTGTTCACTTTTAGTTATTCACATTATATTCTCTATTCTTTATTTTTCCCCCCGTACCCCAGATTATATATGATTAAAATTATATATGTTTTATTATATATATGTATAAATAACCAATTAAATTGAATAATAGAGAAAAATAATTTATTTTTTAACTAGAGAGGACAAAAAATAAGATGCATAATAATAATATTTTTCATATATTAAAAATAGAAATAATATTATTGTTGAAAAAATGTTAATAATTGAATAATAAAATATAAAAAATCATTAAATATAATGATTACATTACCCTTATCTTAACTTTTACCTTGACATAACTTTGGTTTACCCTTAATAAACATTGTCTTATATTTACTCATCTTCATTTTACCCCTACTAAAATTTATTTTTACCTTACATAGATTTAGTTTACACTAACATAGCTTTAGTTTTACCATTACGTAACTTTTTTCACCCTTACTCAAATTTATTTTTTCCTTACATAACTTTAGTTTTACCTTACATAACTATAGTTTTACATTAAATTAATTTTACCCTTACTTAAAATTGGTTACCCCATACATAACATAAATTTACTAATAAATACCACAGTTTACCCTTACTTATATTTATTTTACCATTAACAACCATTTTTTAACTTTTACATAACTCTGTTTTACCCTTACATAACTTTAGTTGATCCTTAATTAACTTTGTTTACCCTAACATAACATTAGTCCACCCTTACTAAACTTTATTCCACCCTTAAATATTATTATTTTACCCATAATTTTCATTATTTTCCCATTATTTAACTCTGTATTACTTTTACATAACTTTGTTTTAACCCTAATTAACATTATATTACACTTACATAGTTATCTTAAATTTTATAGACTCTATAACTAAAATTTTTATTTAAATTTGGATGTCATTATAATTATGGTTCACACCATTTATTGGTACATAATTTTCCAATGTAATAGAATATATAGAAAATGGATGTATCATACCTATCATATTTCCATCGTGTCTCATGAAAAATTGGAATATTTTTGTGATTTTGAATTTAACAATGATTCTTATGTTGGTCTTATATAGCTTCCACGTTATAATTATGTTGGAAGACCATGGAAAATAAAGGAAGAAGTTATCTACCATATAATGAATGATAGATTTAAAACACTCTGTTATGTTTTGTATCATAATGGAGATATGAGAAAGCCTTTTACTATTCATGAATGGAATGAAATTAGTGGTATGAAGAATTAGATATTTTAGAGGATTCCATTTACCATTCATAGAGGGAGATACATTATTATATAATAATAAGAAGATGATATCCATAAACATGAGGAAAATATTGAAGGTCATGATTTTGAGAGAGTGAAAAAATTAATGGTTACTGTCGAAACTCCTATATATCAAGAATGTACTAAAAGAAGTTGGAATTTTTAAATAATTTATATCAATGAAAAACTGTGTGTGGAATTTATAATACCTCCATTTATTATATTTTTAACATTTATGAGGAATATATTCCTTATAGTGCAGATAATACCTCAAATAATTACAAGGAATAGAAGTTAATTAAGCGACACATATTTTGTACAAAAAAATTCATTATTTTACAAAATATTGTAATTTAATTTGGGAGGAAATAGTTGCACATTATGACTGTAAATAATTTGGTACATCTTGATATAAGACAAATGGAGATGAAACTGTTTAGTATCGGGAAGGGCAGCGTAAGCTGATGGGCCATGAAATTAAAATTTTTTCATCACCAGAGCGATGTAACAATGTTGACTCTATTAAAGATCATAGCAAGCAAGAGCCTTCAGTGTATAAAAAAGGTATTTGAATATATTTATTTCTTGATAGAATCTCTCTCTAGAATTCAGGAGGAGAGAGAGGCTCTCAATTCCAATGCATGAATAGTTACATGGGAAGTCCCTCTCTCTTACTTATATAGGGAATATCTAAAAAACCTGGTATGGGTTCCCAACCCCGTGTAATATTTATTCACTGTCTATGTATTATAAATATTTATTTATGAAAAATTTAATTATTCAACAAATAATATTTATAATTTTATCACTAAATACAATAGATATATATATTAGATATATATATTATGATAAACATGAGTCCTTAACTCGACTCATGTCTCCTGAAAATATTAAACGATCTCAGAATATTTAAATCTGTTCGAATAATATTTTATCCTTGTCTCTACATAATCACTTGTAAATACATGTTATAAATAAACTCAAAAAAGTATTCCAAAAATTAATAATTAGTGTATTTATTTATTACTTGGTGATTTCTTAACCATGGATAATACTCAGACCCTGTGGTGGGGCCCTCCTTGTTCTATATTCTTATTCCATAGAATAGGGAATATTTTCAATGATCTATAGTGTGTGACCTCACAAGAGCCTTATCCCTATTGGTGAGGACTCGTCAAGTCCATCCAAGAGACCCGAGTTCAAAACTGGGTGGAGGCATAATTTCCAGGTACCGTAGTAGGACTATAGTAGGCAGTATTCAGTATTGTAGCTGCCAGAACTATTCATCTATTGGGGAAATTGGGGCTCGGGTCCATCAAGGCCTTCAGGCCAGTAAGGCTTTCAGGCCCCCTCATGGAATTCAGGCAACCTTAAGGCCTTCGGGCCACCCCAAGGCCTTCAGGACACCTCAAGGCCTTCGGACCACATGAAATTGTGTTTAATGACCCGATAGACTCTACAAAGAGCAGACATAAGATGAGAATTTAGAGCAGGCACATTCCCTGAAGTATAAGTTAAGCAGATTTGTTAGAAAGAGAGGGTATGTGATTTTCCACTGGGACTAGCCTATGCATACACTGGAAGCCTAGTCGAAAAATCCACGTGAAGGTGGAGAGATGGCATTATGATTAATAAGCTATGGAGGATAACATCTATGTAGTTATAGTCTGTAGATTTCATAATACCTATGGGTCATGTAATCACTAAGCCTATTAGACTTGTAAGGGTTTCCCCTCATCCCTTGAAATGGGAGTTATTAATAATCATTTAAAAAGAAGGCTTTCAGTCCATTTGGGCTATAGTGTGTAACCCTCTAGGCCCTTTACCAAATAGCAGTGAATAACATCCACCGACCAAGAGCGGTGTCTTCAACCCATCGAGGCCCAAATAGAGATAAGGTAAATTTAAAGTAACTATTACCTTCCTATGAATATGTTTTGTGTAACCTAATATCTTCTTCATCTATATCTCAATGAAGTAGAATGCACACTAGTTTCATCATCCTTTATCTTTCTTTATTTTATTTTGTGATCAGTTCAGATGGTCTTACCTTACACTACTATGACCATTGATTTCATGAAGGTTCACCCATCCTAATTAACCAGGCCCAAGATACCTCTTCCATAACTCAAAAAGTGACAAATCCTATCTTGATCATTCAATTAATGGCATGTAATTAATGACATACCCAACACAAACTTCCTAGCCACAACTTCACTTCCATATATTTCACCCTATATCAAAGTACGCAATTAAATGACATACATTGATAATGATCTCTAGTCTAGAGACCATTACACATGTTAATAAATAGGAATTACCAATTACACCTAAAATATGGGGTGTTCCTATTATGTGGGTCAGTCCTCAAGATCTCAACTGCTAGTGATCATCAAGTTTGAACTTCATGAGAAGAAGTCTCAATGATTATGATCCCCAACATCTGATAGTCTCACATCATCTGTGTCCTTTCAAAATGATGTAACTTGACCATATGACATTACTTTAAAAATACTATCATGGTATCTCAAGGTTATCATTATATCCTAAGATCATCTATAACACTTTGATACAACATGTAATCTAAGGACATTTCCATAAACAAAGTGGATACATAAATATCTACACTATTATGGAAATATTAACACATGTATATATATTTCAAACTGAATAAATTTAATGTTAATCAAAGTACAATATTAGTTGGTTCGTGGGAACCCACTTTCAAATCTCCCATATGAACTAGAGCCAACTTATAACAAGTCTCAATCCACTAGTTCTCACATAAAAATCATGATTCTGGTTTGAAAAGGATTTATTTTGGGGGTCTGCTACATTTTCCACTATGGCTACTCTCCTAACTTCAACATCACTACTTTTTGTAAAATTCCTCAAGAGATATAACTTCTGAAGGATATTCTCTGTCCTCCAGTGAGACCTGGGCTCCAGGGAAAGCACCACTACAGTAGTATTATCACAATATACTAGAATTGGGTCTTCACTGCTAGGAAGAACACTAATGTATGAGATAAAGCTTTGTATCCGGACTACTTCATTTTCTACATCGGAAGCTGCAATAAATTCAAACTCTATTTTTGAATTGGCAACCACAACATACTTCGAGCTTCTCGAGCTCATAGCACCCTTACTCAGGAAAAAGATATAGCCTGGCTATGATTTCAGATCATCATGATCTGTCTGGAAACCAACATCATTGTATCCTATCACTACAAGTTCCTCATATCCTCCATACACCAGGAACATATCATTATTATGGCTCAAGTACTTTATGATAGTTTTAACAGATTCCCAATGAATCTCCCCTAGATTGGCTTGATATCTATCCACCATGATTAATGAAATGGTGACATAAAACCTAGTACATAGAATTTCATACATAATAATACCCACTACAAATGCATATGGGATTCTACTCATTCTATCAACCTCCTTCTATGTTTGTGGACACATTTTCTTGGAGATATTAATACCATGTGACATAGGCAACAATCATCTCTCAGATTTTTCAATATTATACATTTTGATCACTTTGTTAATATATGTTCTTTGACTTAGCCCAAGAATCCTTTGAGGTCTACCATGATAGATCTTGATCCCTAGAATATAGGTTTCTTCACGTATGTATTACTTGGAGATGTTTTCATTTAACCATGTATTAAATGACTATAATACTTTCACAACATTTCCCATAATTAATATGTCATCTACATATAACACTAGAAAAATGATGGCATTCCCTTCAACCTTTTTATAGACACAAGTATCACTTTCATTTTTAACGAAACTAAATTCTCTTATGGAATCATCAAAACAAACAATCCATGACTGTGATTCCTGTTTCAACCCATAAATGGATATATGTAGATCACATACTTTATTGGCGTTATTTGACTTGAGAAACCCTTTGGGTTGAGTCAAATAGACTTCATCAACTGACATCCCATTTGGAAAAGTAGTTTTAATATCCATTTTCTTAATTACATAATCATGAAAGGTTTTTATTGAAAGCAATATTCTGACGGATTAAAGCATTTCTACTAGTGAGAAGGTTTCATAATAGTCGATGTCTTAACGTGGCATAAAACCCTTTTCAACCATTCTTTCTTTAAAGTTATTAACCTCACCGTCCATGTCCATCTTCTTTTTTAATATCCATCTGCATCCAATGGGATTTACATTATCTAGAGGGTCTACCAAAATCCCAACTTGATTTTGGTACATGGAATCAATCTCAGAATTCATGTCTTCTTGCCATTTAACAACTTATTTTCCTTCTACTTATTCCTTGTAGGCTAGAGGCTCATCATCCTCAAGGACTAATGTGTAACTTGACTCAGTGACATGAAAACTATAATGCTATGGTTCTCTAACCTCTCGTGTAGACCTATGTAGTATTTTTGTCTCAGGAACAACTTCTTATTCCACTTTCACTTATGAAGATTGATCCTCTTCCAACTCTTGTGAATTTGGAGCACTAACTTCATCAATGTCAATATTTCTCCCATTTTTTCAATAGAAATGTGTTTACTTTCTAGAAATATGGTGCACCTTTCAATAAAAACTTTTCTATGTGAATGGTTATATGTGTAATATCCTTTGGATTACTTAGCATATCCTATAAATATGCATGTCGTGATTTCGGATGCTAAATAGTCACATGGTAAAGTCTTGAAAATGACCTTCACCCCCATACACATGTGTGTGTTAGACTGGGATTATTTACATACCATAACTTATATAGAATCCTATCTACATATTTTGTTGGTACTTGGTTAAGGGGTATATGCTGCTGTCTTCAAAGCATATCCCCAAAATGATAATGGAAGAGTTTCATGACTCATCACTGATCTGACCATGTCAAGAAAGGTCTTATTCCTCCTTTCCCTAACACCATTCCATTGTAGTTTATAAGAGGAGTGAGTCGGGATACTATCCCACACTCCTTCAAGTGGTCAATGAATTCTTGGTTAAGATATTCTCTCCCTCGGTTTGAGAAGAGCTCTTTTATCTTCTTTCCAAGTTGGTTTTCTACTTCATTTTCATATTCCTTAAATATCCAAAATTAATCATACTTATACCACATTAATTAGATATATCCATACCTACTATAGTCATTGGTAAAAGTAATGAAGTATGAAAAGCCACCCCTTTCCTCTACTGGAAATGGACCACATATATCAGTATGCCTTAATTCCAGTACTATATTGGCTCTTTCTCCCTTCCCTAAGAAAGGTGGTTTGGTCATTTTTCCTTGTAAAAAATCTTGACATACATCAAAGGGTTCTAACTATATCAATTATAAATACCCTTCTTGATGTAATCTTCATAACCATTTCTTGACAACATGAACTAGCCTGAAATTCCATAGGTGTGTGTTATATGAGCCATATTTGTTGGTTTGGTTTTTGATTTCCATTAAAAGGTTCTCGAGTTCCAGAATTTATAAACCATTGTTAAGATGTGGCATACCATAACATATGTTATCCCTATTAAAGAGACAACATTTAATTCCAAACATTAAATAAAATCCCACATTGTGTAAACTTGACATAGAGATAATGTTCCTTATTACAAAAGGTACATAATAATAATTTTTTAAATTATAACCAAACCACATAGAATTGTTAAGTGATAGTCTCCCATAGCCAAGGCTCCCAGACATTCCCCTTTTACTTCTCGGATATCCACTTCACCTTTTTCAATCTTCTTGAACCTACTTGGTTCCTGTATACGAATACAAATGTGTCAGCCACATGCCCTATCCAATACCCAACATGAATATAATGATAGAATACATTCAATGAAAAATATTCTGGAAGTAGAAGCATCAGTTTGTATCTTCTTCCCAGATCTACAATTCTTCTTCTAGTGGCCTTTCTTGCAAAATCCAAAGAATTCAGATTCCTGCTCATTACTATGCCTCTAAATCTTTGGCTTCTTTCAGGATGATGGATTGGTGTCTTTTTCCTTGATTTGGCCTTATAGACCTTTCCCTTTCCCTTGTTTCTTTTGATCAACATAAGGACATATCAATTAGTATTTTTCATATCCTTGTCATCATGGATAACTAAATCCAAAAGGTATGGGTATGAATTTTCCATATCATTCATTTTATAATTGAGTGTGAACGTCAAGAATCATGGTGGTAAAGAGGAAATAATGAGATCCACTACTAGTTCGTGGTTCATTTCGAACCCAAGCCCTTCAAGACTCTCAATATACCCAATCATCTTGAGTACATGAGAACCAGCTGGGTTCCCATCTTCTAGCTTGAAATTATATTGGGAACATGAGATCTCATACCTTTCTTACCTAGCCCTCACTAAATATAATTCTTGGAGATGTGAAATCATTTTATAGGCTTCCTCTTTCTCAAGCATTTTCTAAAATTGGATGGACATGGATGAAAAAATGATGCATTGAACATCAAGTGCATCCTATACATGATTTTCCCATTTATCTATTTCCGCCTTACTTGATCCCTAAGGAGGCTCAGCAGGAACTGAGGATTCTATCACATATAACTTCCTTTCTTGGCATAGTACTATGCGAAAGTGCCTGTACCACTCTTGGAATTTATTGTCGGTCAGGTTTTTTTCTTTATCAAGAATTGATTATCTTGATAACGTACTGGTGTTTTTGGTGATTTCCATTTTAGATCTACATCATATAAACATTACTAGTTGTACTTTTTCTTGATTTCCATTGGAAATTTATGATTAATAAATTATTTTATCAATTTAATGTGTCCCACTATTATAGAGAACCTTAATAGCCCTCACTATTATATTCGGAATAATCTATTGATTGAGTACTATAGTTACAAGGATCCTCGAATACTCTATCATAGTATAAAAGTTATGGCTACACCACTACTTAGAGGGTTTCAAGGTAGGCAATAGGCTGGCCGACCACTTGAATCGTGGTTCCTTGTATTATTGAGTAAAGTCACATCTTTTGGAATCCAACCCTAATTCCCTCAACATATTTCCTCTTATGTGATAGAATGTTTGCTATGACTAATCATTGATTACTCACTTTAGTTATGTCAACCCAATTATTTAATGAAAACACCTTGTTAGTAAGTGGGACTCTCAACTATGGCTGACAAGCACCCGAAACACCCAGTATTGTTAAAATGTGAATAATGGAATGCATTTATGAATTAATATATCTTTGAGGGATTTTGATATTTGATGATGAATATAATCCTTTTCTATTAATATGTTCAAACAAGATTATTGTGCTAAAAACTGAACATGAAATAGAAATACATTTTTAACATCTTTATCAATTTTTATATTGTTTACTGTTTTATGTGATCAAGCAATAATCATGCACTAGCATAAAACAATAGACAATTCATAAAGGTAAGTCATGCAATCTGTCTGGTCTTGAACATTCTATTATGATAGATCCAAAATGGATCACTCCTGACCTAGGGGTATCCATACCTGAATCGACACCTAACTCATGTCACAGCTAGGCCCAGAGAAATGTGCTCAGCTCCTATTTGGATTACTGCCTCGACCTAGAGGGGTCCACATCTTGGAATGTGATCATCCCTTTTTAAACAATTATACTTATGTGCATGTGAGGGGGTCTAAGTGTACAAAACACAACTAGTGCATTGGACACACATGACCTTATACATATTTGAATTCAAATACGATTCGCAGACCATCATTTACTTAATTAACTAGTACAATCACCACATGTATTGAATAAATAATTAATTAAATAACACCAGACTTGGAGTGGTTGTTCCCTAGCTCAATAGAATTCGGATATATTAAGCACAATTAAAATTAAAAAACAACAAATTTAAATAGTATGAGGGTGATCTGATAAATTAAATGAATTTAAATAAATTAAATTAATTTATTTGTGAGTTCCAATGGATTAATTTAATTTTAATTCCAAAATTAAAAGAAACCATCAATTTAATTTTAATTTCTAAAAATAAAAAAACCATTAATTTAATTTTAATTATAATATTCAATTAAACCATTAATTTAATTTTAATATTAATTAAATAATTGATTCATATTATCCTTAATCTTAAACCCAAAAATTAATTCTTATTAATTTAATTTAAAAAATAAATAAATTAAATTAAATTATTGAGGTTACCTCTAGGAAAGAAGGAGTCTGAAAGGTCTACAAACTGCCACAAGGGTGTTTCACAGGAGCAAAGAATAATCATGGCTTGTCTATGGAGCGATCGCAGTGGTACCCTAGTGTGACTGTGGAGGTACCCCAGCACGACCGCGACGTGACCATGGCGTGACAACAGCGTGACCACGGTGTGGCCCCCGGGGAACCATGGAAAGACCATGGTGTTACCATGGTGTTTCCGCCCCCGCCCAGAAACACCCACGTGGCGGAAGTGTCCTCCAACGACGCACGACCAGACAGGGATGATGGTGGACTCCTCTGGCAAAGCGCGACTGGATATGGGCGGTTGCACGCTGCTCCAGCGAGGCATGAGGGAGGAGGGGACAGCAGAGGGGTGTCCCCTGGCCGAGGTAGTGGTGGCCTGGTCGGGCAAGATGGAAGCAGCCGGGCCCTCCAACAGAGACAATGGCGGTGGCCTGGTCTAGCTGAGACGGTAGTGGTCGGGTCCTTCGGGACTGCCCAAGCCGACATAGTAGGGAGGCAAGGTACTCAGTTCCGACGAGGCGCAAAGGGAGGGAAGCCTGACAGGAGGTATCTAGGTGGTCTAGTGAGACACAGGGCAGCCAAATTATACCGTTCGGGATAGCAGGAGGGAGGCGTGCTATGTAAGAGTGGAGGCATGCTAGGGTTCTAGGGCTAGTGTGTGGCGCGCTCCTCATGGAAGAATACACCATTGGTGTCTTCCTTCCTTTTTAATTTTTTTAAAGTCTAAATACTTTAATAATAAAATAATACTTGACTAAAATTCTCAAGGACTTACCTTTTATTCTTTATAATTTTTTTATTTGATTAAAATTAATTAAAATAATAAAATAATATATTTTATTTAACTCCTAAAAACATGTCCACTGGAAAAATTACAGTGAGCAGATTTTGGCCAAAACATGGACTGATTTTAGTATATTAAATAACACATAAATAAATTAAAAACATGTTCTTCAAAAATTATAATCAGAAAGACATATAACTGACAACATTGATCCAATTAAAATTTTAAATGGCCATACAGAAACTAATCGACAAATGGTTGGACCTATTAGAACCAATTTAATACCCCATACATAAATTTAATGCAAACTATTTATTCATTGACTTTTAGAAACCACGCTTTGCTTGGATGCCACTTTTATGTACCAGGATGGGTAGTGGAAGCCTATGGGCCAGGAAATTAAAAAATTTTCATCACTTGAGTGACGTAACAATGTCGAATCCAGTGGTATTATCCTGGTATAGTCCGAATACCATGTGTGGATTTAACAGAGACCAAAATAAAATTAGAACATATACCTTCTCTGTATCTGATGTGTGTAAGTCTGTTGCAAGATACTAACAACTGTTTCTTAAAGACCCCAATGTCGAAGCCCTCTGGATCCTCCAAACATGCCTCTTAAATCTGTTCGCACATCATTAATTGGAATCTGGGTTCTACCATGGTACACCGATTACCACTTCGACGTAGAAAATATCACCGCATGAAAAAGTCTTCGATCAAAGAAGAAGGATCTTAAAGATCTTGCTTTCTAGAGAGAATCTCTCTCTAGAATTTAGGAGGATATAGGGACTCTAAATTCCAAAGAACGAATAGTTAAATGGGAAGAAACTCTCTCTTACTTATATAGGGAATATCTAAAATACCCAGTATGGGTCCCTGACGCCATGTAATAGATATTCATAGTTTAAGTAAGATGAATATTTATTTCTGAAAATTAAATTTTGCCACAAATAATATCTACAATTTTATCAAAAACCACAATATATATATATATTAATTATATATTTCAAGATAAACATGAGTCTTTAACTCAAATCATGTCTCATGAAAATATTAATCGAACCTGGGATATTTAAATCCATTCAAATAATATTTTATCCTTGTATATACTTAATCACTTGTAAATACATGTTATAAATAAACTCAACAACTTTTTAAAAATTTAAATAATTAAAGAATCTATTTATTACTTGGTGATCCATAGAACTTGGATAACACTCGGACCTTGTGGTGGGTCCCAAAAAGTTTTATATGCCTATTCCACAGAATTGGGTAGATTTTCAAAGCGTTATAGCGTGTGACCCTCTAGACCCTTATCCTAATAGATGTGAATAATATTCACTGACCAAGTGAGGGGTCTAAAAATCCACTGAGGCCCCTATAGAGATAAGGTAATGCCAAAGAAACGACTACCTTACTACAAACATGGTATGTGTAATATAATCTATTCATCATCGATATCACAATAAAGAAAAATGAACACTACTTTAATCATCATTTATCTTGATTTATTTTATTCATTGATCTGTCCAGACGGTTTTACCTTCAACTACCATGTCCTTGGATTTAATTAAGGTGCAACCATATTAATCAACCAAGCCTAAGATATCTATTCCTCAACTAGGAATAGATAAATCCTATCTGTATCATTCAATCAATGACATGTCCCCAATGACGTACCCAACACAAACTACTAGGCCACGACTTCATTTCAATTATTTTGGCCTTGCATAAAAGTACTCAATTATAAGACATTCAATGATAATGATCTCAAGCATTCATACCATAACACATGTTCATAGATAGTAATGAACAATGAAACTTCAAACATGTTGTGTTCCAATTATACGGGTCAGTCCTCATGATCTCAACTACTAGAGATCATCAAGTGCAAAAAAAATATGAAGAAGTCTCATTACTTAGGAGCCCCAAAACTGGATAAAGGCACATCATTTCTGTCCTTTAAAAATTATGTAACTAGACTATAAGAAATTACATTAATATTAATGTCATGTAATATCAAGGTTGTCATTATAGACTGGGATCTTCTATAAGACTTTGATAAAAACATGTAATCTAAGGTCAGTCCCATAAACAAAGTGGAAGCCGATGTATCTACACTATTGTGGAAAGATAAACACATGTGTATATATAAAAAACTACATAAATGTAATAGTAATCAATGTACAACACATGTTGGGTCTAGGGAACCCACTTTAAATAGAAACACTATCTTGTGTGCCACAGAAATTCATGTCTTACTTTTAGTTAATTTCCATTCTTCAAAATCTATTCTTGTCTGATGAAATCTTATCCAATATTTGATGACATGATACTCAGAGAATTAAATTTAATGATGAGTTGGTTTATCCTATATATTTATTAGTATTGAGGGAATTTGATGCACAACATATCAATTTTTTAGTTAAGGTTTTTCATGTCAGGTTGGGTCTATCATGTAATAGGTTTAATCTGTTTGGTCAGATGCTTACTTCTCACTACACATGGCTAGTTTTTATTCCCATTTATAATCTTCCTATATGGTTTTTTATAAGAAATCCTTTCAAATTATTCCATATACTAATATTTGAACCTTATGATCCAATAATTTTTTTAGACGTGTACCTTCAACCTTTAATAAGAGAGTAGGATCAGGTGTGGAATATGGGTGTGTGCACATTTGATGCTTCATGAAAAAATATACTTCATATGCATTTTTCCCTTGCATAAAATATAAATTATATCCCTTATGATTTAATGATGTTTTTTGGATGATAGAGGGGAAACTATCATGTTATATTTATATGTATAATACACGATCAAGTAGGCTTTAGTACCATTATAGTTTTAGTTTCATTGGGCATCAAGGAATCTCACTAATAGTTCATCAGTACATGAAGAATTAGTGAAGGTTTAATAATACTATTGGCACTGAACATCAAAATCAATGTATTTCTTGTAAAAATGTTCTTAATGAAATGAAATATTTCATTTAATTTCATTTGAGAATGCTTAAATAAATCTAAACAGAAGAAAAATGTTGACACTAAAGCCACATGAAATTTGAAAAATGGAAGTATATTTTTTTATTTTTCATATTGGTCTACCAAATTTTTATTTAATTGTTTATACATAATTCAAATTAATAAAAATATATGTGAAAATTTTATTGGAATTTTTATAAATATCAGGGAAATACTAAATATGAATTATTATTTCATTGGGACTTGTTGGATTGGGGTATGTGGCCAAAACTACATCCTTTGTTTATCGGTGAAAAAAATCAAAATTCCTTGTGCTTCTTATGTTATGAAACCTCTAGAGAACAATAATTTATGAATTTATTATAGAATATGAAGGTTCATGATGGATATTCATGAAAAAAATTTAAATGATTCAACTAAAGGGATTTGAAACCAAAATCCCTAAAAACTCAATATTGTCACATCCATCTTCATGAATTGATTTTAATAGAAATCAGACATTTTCTATCCAATAATGTAATGGTGAAAGTGATTATCTTCTTCAATTTCATAGATATATTTGTGGTAAAAGTTTACATAATTCTTCCTTGATAACAATTATACAATAGGCACCATTAATTTTTGGGGAGTTGGAAAAATATTCCTTCATCATTTTTCACCTTCATGTTTCATTTAACAGTTCATGTTTCAAAAGATAAAATTCTTGGGGGACTTGTTTCTTTTCAGTGGATGTATCATACTGATATAAATATGTCCAGAATGAAATATTATGTCTGAAACAAGAATAATCTTGATGGTTTTATTACGATAGGTTTTCTGGGTCAAATATATATGGATTTTTGTTCAATGTATTTTTTTGATGTGAGAAGAAGACATAATCGACCAATGAGAAATGAAAATGAGTAGTATGGGTAAATTGATCCATCATTTCCATCTCTTCCCCAAATTATAGGAATTCCTAGGTCATATACATTGGCTACATTAATCCTTGAAGAGTGGGATATGGCTCATCGCACGGTATTGTTTAACTGTGGTCTGTTCAATGACTACATCAAGTAATTTGGATATTTATATGTTATCTCGTACAATATCATATCACATATAACTTATAATTTTATAATCATTTTTTGTATGGGACATAAAAATATATTAGTGCAGTTCCATGATCCTTACCTTTGATGAGGATGGAGGCTATACATATCTAAGAGTTTCCTGCTTGGTTGAAATCAAAGGTATGAAAATTAAATTAATTAATATAAAATAAATATATTAATTTAATTGTATTTTTTTCATAAATATTTCATGTTTTGAGTTTAAATTTTTAATTTTTTTCTAAATAATTAATAGTGATGTCCCTTGGTCCCAATTCATTAGTTCATGAACGAAAATCCTTATTAATCAATGGGTATGAATACGTTACAAATGATCGAGTGGTGAAAATGAGAACACAACATGATGTCATTATGTTAACTACTATAATAGACTATTATTCCAGTGCATCAGATAGTCAGCCTCGATATGAAATTGTCTCTTATTATGTACTTATTGAGAAAATATTATTATTAGATTACTACTCTCAAGGTTGATATACTGTGATAAAATTTAATTTTTTTTGATTCAATGATGCACCATGGGAAATTTATTGATGATTGTGGATTTAGTTTTATTGACAGGTGTTAATTTCTGGATACTAAAGAACAATACATTTTGGAATCAATGGAAAAAGAAGTGTTTTATGTGAAAGATCATCTGAAAATTGATTATGGTGTCATGAATGATGAAATCCCACGACATATTTTTCATGATGTTGGGGATGAAATTGACACCACTAGAATACCCATTTTTGTTGGCCAATATATTTCATTTGTTGACTCAAATTTTCCTATTATGGGAGTTTATGTTGAACCAGATTTAGTAGTGGATAATATATAAAAGAAAAAATATATATTCACTGTTCAATTAGATTACCTTGAAAAAGGTTTCTCAAGTTGGTATTATAAAAATTACATTAATTTAGATTCAGTTTGGAATTATTTTTTTAGTATTTTTTTGTTTCGTTTTAATTTACCTAGATTTATTTCAATTATAAAAAAATTAGTTTAAAATGGTTTTCAAAAAAAATGTATTACATGGTTTTAATTTATAGTTACTAGAACATGTTCTGAAATTTTTTATAAATTATTTGAATTTTATGTTTTATGCATGATTTTTAAAAACTATTTCTAAAAAATTAACATTTCATTATTATACAGATTTTAAAAAATTCTAAATAAATTAGAAGGAAGTTATTAGTTGATGATGATATATAGGTTTGAGAGTGTGGGTTTCCTTCTCTTGTTCCCTTTGTGAGTATAATAATTATAATATTTTTATTATATAATAATTATAATGGAATGTTCATATTATTTATCAATTTTTTATGGAAATTTCTATTTCAACCTAGTTGACTCCTCCTCAACCTACTAGAATGGGTCTGACCGAAGATGCTCATTGCCTTGATGAAGCACCCATTGTAAATGTTCCAACTTTTACCCATAATCGAACACCACATCTACCATAGTGGACATACCATCTACCACACCTTTTCATCATTTTCTTTAGCCTCCATGGATATTCCTACCCATGAATCCATCATCATTTCATTGATCCTCTTATTACCATAATATGCCTATGATTTCTCTAGGGTTGTTTATATATTTACAATACCCATATGATTCTATGTATCCCAAACCCTAGTTCACATATCCTAAAATGTCTACGCCGACCTCATTTCTTTCTATCCATCAATTATCTGATGATTCCATTTCATTATATTTTACTCTAGTGTATGTAAATAACCCAAATCTATAATTGAAACAGACATATCCGTTAGAGGATACTGATCTAGGAAAACCGACAGATCCATCAGATCCTATTGAGCAGCCTAAATCTAGATTTTTTATGATATGTGTTTTAAATTATATCACAACATTTTTTCCTTGTTGTACTATGACTTAATTATTCCATTCCACCTTTTATCTTATAAATTTGTATAATCTACTAGGTGATGTGGGTGTACCCATTATACTGGGAATTAATTCTTCATTTTTAAGTATTTTTATTTATATTTCAAATATTTACATGATATTCATAAATAAATATCTTGTTTAAATTTTCAAAATACTTTCATGGTTTAATTTCATGGATTTTTCCTTAAAGATTTTTTTAGAAATTACTTGTAATTATTTCTAGATCAGACACTAAGATGGTGTTCATTTCATAGGGTCAGTGTGCCCATAAAAATTCTTTTAAAAATATTTAATGTTAAATTGAACGTGTGAGTAGTTTTGCTGAAAAAGTGGAATTACCTAAAATAGGTACCCAAATTAGATTTACAATTTCACTATTACATTCAAAGTATTGACTTTATTTTAGGTGAGGCCTAACATCGGCCTGTGTGAATCGGGTGTGATATATAGTTTTTGGATGTTTTAAAGAATAAAATAAATTTAATATTTATTTACTATTATGAAGGGATGTATCAATGTAGTGACTCAATTTATTTTTTTAATAAGAAACTCCATAGAGACACAAGGTTATAATCCATAACCCTAAAGAATTCATTGAAGGATTAGGAGAGAACCTCAGAGAAATCTCATGAAATATGATGATGAGATGGTGGATCGAGAACATTCATGATGGATCTCCTCTCCAATTGATACTTGATAGAAAACATTCCTTTCCGAGGTAGGGAATTATTATTTTTAGTTCTTTATTTCCCCATTCATAGAATCAATGATGAACATAGATCAACCCATGAACAGTTTGACCCATAGTTTGATCATTTGTACATGTTGGATTTGATTAAGGGAATAATTTTTGTTGATGATTATGATTATAATGTTTAGTTTGATTATTCATTATTATGGGAAAAAATTGAGATCTGAATGAACAATGGTTTAGGTTCGTTCCTCAAGTTTTTTCCATGTGATTTATTCCCCCTTTTCCATATGCATCCTTCATTTTTTGTGGGATATGAAAGGTCAATCCTTTCACCTTCAATTTGGGGTACAATGATCTAAGATTGAAGATCCATCCTCGTGATGACCAAGAGGAGGTGAGACAATGACAAAATAGTGTGATAAGTCCATGATGGTGGTGTGCGAAGGCACCTGAGGTGACTGATCAAGTCAGTCCAAGCGAGTAATGGTGCAGGACTAGGGGTTCATTCAAGGTGGATGGAAAGGTGGACAACGAGCTTCCAGTGAGGTGTTCGATGGAGGAAAACCATAGAATGGTGGGGTTTCATGGGATATTCTACAGCTGGTGGGTGCCGACCATAGTAGTCGGCTACGTGAGCTGTAGGGTGCAGGGAGGCAGTTGGGGATGTAGAGGTGGTGCATTCGGAGGGCCAGTGGGACAAGCTTGATTTGATCAAGCCGAACGCGGTGGTTCGGTGAAGAGCCAGCCAGGTAGGATAGGTGGAGCATGCCAGGTAGGACAGGTGGAGCGGCTCGGGGGGAACGAGATGGAAAAACTGGTCGGGCGTTGTAGACCAGATAGGACCTTGTTAGTTGGATCAACCTAGTGGGTCGGGTTGGACCTGGGTCGAACACATTACGGTTGGACCAGGCCACAATAGATCTTGAGCCATTATAAAAAAATCTATTGTGTGGCCATGGAAGCTGTGGGTGGTCGGTCCATGACCTAGTTACCCCCCTTTCCATTAAAACTTCAAACCCCCATATATTTCAAATTTTTCATCCGATTGATGATCCATCTACCGTGTTGGGACCCTGACATTTAGGCGGTCCTTATGAGGCCAATTTTGGGATTTAATTTGGACTTGAATCTAGTGAATTGGTTGGTTAACACATGTAGTGAATCGGGTCAAGTGGCATGATGGGTGTGACTACTACTCACTATAAACCCTCCATTTCTATGTAGATTGATTCTCTCATCCACCATATCATGGATGAGTTTTTTTAGGATTTGTTTGCTTTATCATTCCTTTATTCTTTTTTGGTATCATTTCCTACTCAACAGACTGTTATCCCTTTAATAGGACATCTATGATAGTGTTGTTTGAATCCCTCGAGAGGTTTAGAGTAGATCCTTTATTCCTTATTCGTTCCCTAGGTACATTTTTCAGTATTTACAAGCCAAATTCACTAGGTTTCTATCCTCAACTTAGTGGGATAATCAAATGTATTGGTTGGTATCACCCCACAGCCCTGGCTATGATACTCCTCTAATGTATGTATCTCTCTTAAGATTATAAATGTATCTATCCCATGACGGTTTCTGAAAAATAGTACTTATAAGATGATGTCATCAATGCTTTCAGACTCAGGAGTGTAGTCTCCTTAAATAATGCTTTGTGGAATCTTTAGACTGAATCCCTAATGGATGTATGTGGTAGTTTTGTCTTATCTCTCAACTTCATGTCTTGGATTGGGTATATATGGATATTTTTGTTATAAGTTTAGTAGACATATACTTATGAAAAATTATTGTATCTTTCCATTTTGAATTTCTTTGTAGTTTCGTGGTGTCCTACATAGTGTTGTAATACTCACGCATGCACAGGCTTTTACCAAATGTGTTGTGTATTGTGTAGATGAGTGACCTTTTGACAGAGTCTAGGGTGGACCAGGACAAGTTGGAACCTTGTTAGATCAGGCATGCTGCGGTGTTGTTATGGATTCATACTGGAGTTCTGGCACCGTTCTTTTAGGTTGGATCATCTTGGGTTTCTTATGAATGAGTTTTCAAAAAAAAATTCATACTCTATTGGTGGGATTGTATTCTAGCCTGGTTTACCATTATTGTACATTACTTCCTATAGTACTCTGGTAGGGTTAGAGTGGTATGCATGAATTTTTTTACTTAGTAGTTTCTTTTGCATTTTAGAATTTTTGGAATTGGAGATGTGTGTGTGTGTGTGTAGGTACATAGGAAATTAATCTCGTGTTAGTGACAAGCCTACTCGGTGCTAGTCACCAGCAGCATGCCAATTAGAGGTAGGCCTGGTGAGTCATGACTCGGGACCCACAGCAATGGGGCATGACACCTAGAGTCCCACGATGATAAAGAAGATGAAACATTTGGTCCAAATGATAATTTGAGTCATGAATTAGATGATGAGAACGAGCGGAGATTCTAATGTAAACATGGGAAAAAATCATCCCCATAAGGTTTTGGCCCTCATCGAGCTCCTCTCTAACCTCTCCGTCAACTGATCAACAAAACAGTAATATAGAAGTATATGAGGAAAAAAAGCTTTACAGGTCCATGAAAGAAATAATCTGAGCACCAAAAAATTCCTAAAAGATATATCAGTTATAATTCAATAAAATCCACCAGACGATTATACTACCATTGATTCATATATGGAATCTATTCACCCTTTAAATGATGACCCAATTGATCCCAATTTGGATCCTAGTCACGGTTGAGTTGATGGTGTTGGGGATGATGATGATAATGATGATGCTGATATTGTTATTGTTTCCCCAGATTTTGTTATTGGTGACAAAGATGTTCTTGATGGTAATGAAGCTAAGTATGTTTGCATTGGGGGGTATTTAACCCCATCATTTTTGACTTAATTGAAAAGAGACATGTGGGTGTTGTTTAATGACTTAAATTGTTTTTTTGTGTGGATGTATATGTATGTTATAGTATTTTAAGTAGTTTGAATAGAATTTTTTTAAATGATAAATATAAAAAAGTTTTATTGAAATGAATGTATATTTTTTTCTTTATTTTATATACAATTTTTGGGGAAGGAAGAACTAAATCTACTTCTAAATGGATATAACAATATATATACATAGTTTTTAGAACCATGTGTATAAATATTGTGTTAGGAAAAGTTGTACACAGGGTTTTCAGAACTGTGGGTATAGATATATACCCACCATTTACGTTAAACCATGGGTATGATGAAATCCTCTCAGGATATACCCACAGTTTCTACAAAAACCATGGGCAAACCTATATATTGACTCATATCAATGAAATGGTTCATAAAACAGTGGGAAAATCCTATAACCATGATTTTGGGGGCTATACCTATAGTTTTGTGCCATGGGTATAGTATAGTTCCCAGTACTGAGCCCATTCCCACCATTTCCACATGTAGACATTATATTGATGGATATCAAATCTTCTTCACCTAGATATTATGAATGAACGATATCGTTGATTGACACATAGATAAAGGATTCATGGGTCATTATATAGTGTCCAAAAAAGATATAATGGGGTACCTACTTTTGGAGAATCATTGGATGATGACTCTTCATCTTTTAACAATATTCTCAAACTGAGTATATTGAATATAGGAATGACCTATATGAATAATTTTAAAGATTAAATATATTTTTGATTTTTGATTTTGAGGGTCAAGAGAAGATAATTAATTTTTAATTCATATATTCTAGGACATATTCATGGACCATTCCCAAAACCATCATTCCTAAGGCATGATGGGTTAACAAAATAGGAGGTTGAACTATTTATTACGATATGATAGATCACTACTATTAATTGTATTTTCATATATCAAAAATGACTAGAAGAATTTATAGGGTTGAATAATTTTAATGTTCTGAATCTAAAAAAAAGTATAATATATGAAACAAAATATAAAAATACAAGTATAAAATATATAATCCAATTAATGAAATCTCGAATTAACCCCATTAATAATTAATTTGAATAACTGATTTCAATTTTGGGTTTAATTGTATATATTCATATGATTTCAATAATTTAGTTATGATTAAATGTAAAAACAAAAATTAATCATACTACTAACATTATGAAAAGGTTGTTTCTCAAAAAATTTAATAGACTGAATATAGTGAATCAAATTACAAAATAGAAAGATTCATGTGTGAGGTATTTTTTCTATGAATAGAAATTAAGAAAGAAATCCTTTGACTAACTCCTTATAATGACAAATACATACATATTTAGATACCTATATATTTTCCAATAATACAGTTTAATGAATGTTCTTATAGGATTATTGAATTTTCATATCATTAGTACATAAACACTGTATAAGTTAAAGGATAAACTATGTGAAAAAACTTTTAAAATGGTATGTATGTCCAGTGAATAATGGAAAATGCATTCTAGTTTATGAAATATATATAATTATGTGTGAGTATTAATACATATAATTTCTAATACTATGATTGTATCAAGCACACAAAAATATTTTTAAAGTACATAGACACTTCGTAAATGAATGTTCACAACTAAAACTGTTTTAATGAAGATGATGAATTAATGTAACTATTAGAATGATTATAGATTTCTGAAATTAATATTTTGAATAAAATACCTAAAGTAATTTATATAGATGAACATGAAACAGTTAATATAACTACCAAAAAATGTTATTGAAGTAATACATTTTTTCATGTATAACAAAAGTAAACTTTTTATTGTGATGAAATAATATTACAAGGTTTTCAACATTAGGAATTTCATACATTAGTCTATAATGTGTATTAATTGTTTTTTATCGTTAAACATGATCAAAAATAATATTTAATAATAAAAATAAAAGAAAACATTAAAATAGAATTTAAAATCCCATTATTGAAATACTACTTAATATGTATAGAATAAACAATTATATAATAATTTTGTTGAAATATTAAATGAATAAAGATAAAAGAATCATTAATAATAGAATCATGAAAATAACAACCATGAAATGGTTATATGCCTACCACATATATTAGTATAATGAAATTCAAAATACAATTAAATAATGTGTGCATATACACACAGTATATGCATATCATATGGTATAAAACGATTCTAGATTTATTATAATGGAATATTATGTTGATTTTTGAAATTTTTATTATAAATTTTAATTGTATATATTATAAAAAATAACTTTTATCTTTTTTAACTCTTTTGCTGCATATATAAAACATGATTAATTTACCATAATTCACTAACATCAAAGCGATGCTACATATATTACATAACTAGTGTGAATTCATCAGAATATATAATATAATTATATATATATATATACATATGTTTTGGGGAAAATTAATTTGGGATAAATCCCAATAGTAGATATCCATATTTTCTAACATTGTTTAAATGCAATGGGTTATAGTATAGTTATATACACATTCCATTTAGTGTTCATAGTGATTCATGTAAATGGGATAAGAATATAGTATTATAAGTATAGAATGTGATTTATATGGTCCAAGTTGGTTACATAAGAATAAAATTGGAGGTTTTGACATAATCATTGGCCAAGAATTGTGTACTAGAAATAAATAGAACTAGTAGTGTACATTGTATGCTTTCTCATAGGCTATTATATTATCATGTGTTGACTTATATGATTCTTAATTTAGTAGCCATGCATTGGTTTGGAGTTTATAAGAAAAAAGTACATATAGTGTGATTGAGTTTCATAAAGGTGATGGATTTAATTATACATGTATATGAGGATTAATAATGGTCTATATATAAATTTATAATGTAGAAAAATTTTATAAGGTAGTTGTTTATAACAATAATTTTTCAAACTAGTAATAATTTTTAACTTCCATATTTATAACTATAGGGTGCATATACCACCCTTAGATTTTAATATGTGATTACCTTTAAATAATTCAATTTCTTTGATAGAATAATCCATAGAAAACACCAAACTTAAATGAAACCATGATATATTAAGAAAAATATATACATTCGTGTATGAATATTAAAACATAGCCTTTGAATTAGCGAGAATTAATAGGAGTAACCATATTATGAAATATATATATATATATATATACATATAATGATGGATTTTTTTTAATATTAATGAAATTCGATTACTTTTAAAAAAATGAATATTAACATTATTTATTAATTAAGAAGTTATGTTTCTAAAAAATTTCTTTTTAGAGGATATTCATTTCAAATTCAAGGAAAATCTAATTGATGATTATAAATTATGTTTGATAATAATAATTGGAAAAAACCAATTTATTTGGTACATGATAAGAAATAAGAATAAAAATATATAATATTTTAAAAGTTCATTTTCCAATAGAAATGATTTTTCATTATATATTATGATTTAATTCAAAAATTTAAAATATATATTTTAGAATTTGATTATGAAAAAATGTACATAAATTTTGGATATATAATAATATTATCAGATTATGAATAATTTTCTAGATTTATTTTAAGTAATTGGTTTTCAAGTGAATATTGATAAAATACTGGTTTCTCTCAAAACTATCACTTTTATAACATTATAACAACAAATGGATGAATTACATGTTTTGGAAAAAATTTTCTAAAAAATATATATTTGAAAGTAAAATAAATCATTTAAAACTACAACTATTTTTTAAAAAACCCATGTTTATCATTTCAGAAATATATGGAATATTTTATTAATTTCTTCTTCGCTTGTATTAAAAATTATAGTTCATAAATTGTTGAAATTAAATAATTCCACATGGATATATTATTTTTAATAAAGGTGATCTTATTATATAATAAAGTTATTTTTATTTTTTGGGATAATGTTTGATTAATAGGATTAGGGTTAATTTTCAGGAAAATGGTAAAATAATTCTTTTCAAAGAATTTTTTATTAATATTGTGTAATATTTATATAATTAATTAAATTAATATAATTTAAATTATGAATCTAATATAATTATAAAAAAAAAATATAAATTATATTAAAATAAATTTAATTCGAAACCTACTCCATATAAGATTAGAAACACATTATGGTCTAAACTCAAATTTTATAGGTAAAATAGTTTATCTATAGATAAAATTTTGGAATTTAATTGAAATTTTTTTATATGTAGAAATTAAAATACATTAAATTGATATCGATAATAGTTTCATAACATCTAAAATTTGTACAAGTAGTTACATTATATTTTATAAAAAAATTAAAATTATACGGTTAAAAACTTCTTCTAAGACGAAACTAGAACGGTAAAATGTAATTTTTTTTAAAAGGAATGAAAAATGTTTAAATCATGTGTTAAAATGAATAATGGAGCCTTTGTTGACTTTATATCACACCATCCTCCATTATTTATTTTATTCTGAATCTTTCTTCATTGAATAATGTAATTTCATAATTGAATATTAACAGGTGTTCAAAAAAGTCCATTTTCTTCACTTATATAAGTTTACACTTCCCCCCATCATGCGACACTCATTACATCAAATAATTTCATGAAATTGTATCATTTTTATCCTCCAATAATCCTCTCTCACTATTGTTTTCCAGAGTGAGTATATCAATAGATGGGACAATTGGGTACCCCAAAAAATTTCTATTTAATATTTATTAATTTGAAATTCCCCAAATATTTAAATACAACCTCATTTATCAAAATATATTGTATGATATATATCTAAATATTTCTAAATATTTCTATGAAGATTTATTAAGACTCAGATGAATAATATACATTATTATTAGATCATTTTAAATTTATTTACTTGATCAAAACACATAATGAAAAAAATAAGATAAACTATCTTAGTATATGTATTGTTTATAGTTAATAAAAATATAGTTTCAAATTATATATATTGAAAAGAAAATTAAGTCACATAGTTAAAATATTTAATACAAGTGGTTTAGTCTCATGTAGAGAGTTAGTTGTCTCAACTTGGGGATCACCCACCACCAAGGAGTTCATATAAAATAAACAAGATGATACACAACCTGGATCAGGTTTTACAATAGTTAACAAACTGTCTAGGTGACAAATGAGATATACTATAGTTACATGTGGGATAAAAACTAAATAGGCCACAGAAGGACCTCTACCATTCTTATCTATGGATAAAAATATATGAAAATAGTTTGATAAGGTATCACTTATTTTGTAGTTTAGCACAAGAGATAGTGTGTATGAGATGAAATAGAGTATTTAGAAATACTTAAAATTTAATAAACATAAATAGAACATAGTAATCTAGAAGTGTAGAGTTTAGTACTTCTCAGTCTGTTGTGATAAATTTTGAGACTCTATGTTTGATTTTATAGTGATGGTTGAGTTGGGTTATCCTAAGAAATTTATAAAAATATAGTGTCATAGACTCTGGTTCTTTAAATGGAGGAAAGAAAAAAACGTGAATGATTAGATTTGATTCTAGTCGAATGATTTTAATAAGTTATCTTTTCTTGTTTTCAAATTGTTTCATATCTATGTGTGTATATTAGTCACTAACTTTGAGCTATCTGACAGTTTCCTTCAAAAATTCTATTTCATGAGGGTGTGTGTTGCACCTTTATCGGCCGTAGCCTTGAGAATATATGATTCCATTACTTCCAGATAATGAAAATTGTGATACTATCTTCAATTCGTTTGTCATGTATTTAAGAGAATATTAATAAAATATCATATGAAATTGAATTCAATAAATATAATTGGTAGAATAATGTGATTCAAAGATAATTTATTAAAATAGGGGTGGTATATCAAGGTCTGACAGTGTCACAATCTGGCAGTATGTATTTCTGGTGGCATGATACTGATAGTGTCTTTGACATAGCTAAATTTACACTATTCTGGTAGCTTCTCAACTAGCGGTGTCTGGTTTGGTAGTGTGTGATCTGATGGTGTGTTATACATATAAAAAGGTTTGTATCTTAGTTTTGACAATGAAGGCGCCTCATCTAGAGTTATATCATACTTATCTAAATTTATCTTCTTGCTGGCATGACATCCTGATGGCATGTCAAATGATGGTGTCTCAAACAATGTCATTTTTTCCAAACGGTTCAACATTATGGTGGAGTCTTTTTCTGAATTTCTATCTAGGAAGATGGGAGACCATATCTCTCTAAGAATTTCAATAATATAGGGTTATCAAACCCCTCACTTTATCTTCTTCATGGAAGATATTTTTCTTGCACCCATGAGATTCGACTCCCACCATTTTTGGAGTCATGACCAGGAGCGGTAAGGATTCACTGTAGTGAACAATGATGTAAGACTGAATGATGAAGTTAACAAACACTCGACATTGAGTAGAGTCAAAGGTATTTATTTCCTAGATACACTCAATGGATGTGAACCAAACAAATAACCTCTAGCAACAAGGCCACCTCTATTCAAGAAGCTGGAAGATGGTGATTACACGGTTGAAGCAGACCATGAGGTGCTTCAACAATGTGCGATGCTCTGAAAATTCTCCATCATGGGTCGCATGTCATACTTGAAAGGTGATCTCCCCTGGACTCTATCTGAATTAAAACCTAGAATTTCTAGCTATTTGGGATTTTAGAATTAGAAACTAGTTCCCATTGGCCGCGAGTACTTTCACATCTTATTAAACATTCAATATGATCTCGATATAGTATGGAAATTAAGTAATATCTAACTTAAGCCTGGCATGCTTAGGATTTCTGATTAGGATTTTTCTTTTAAACCACACACCCATAGGAATACAATGGCACAGGTGTGGGTTATATTACATGGATTAAATTGATATTTTTGGCACCCCAAGATACTAAATGATATTTTCTATTGTATCAGAATACCCCTAAAAACTGACCAAAGAACTATAAATGACGATTTGGGACTATTTGTGAGGGTAATGGTAGAGGTAAACCTTGATAACTATCTTCCTAATTCAATAATATACAATGATAATTATTATAAAATAGAAATTAAGATAGAATATGAAAAAAGACACCATTTTGTGAAATTTTCAAACTCATTGGCCATACCATAGAAAACTGTAGGGTGATTAGGAAACAAGTGGTCCAACCCCAGGAAAATGAATGGAAGCAAATGATAGTTAATAAAAAAGGTAACCCACCTATCCTAGATATTCCAGAAACATCAAAAAAGGGAATGAGGTATGGGTAAAGAAGAATAATAAACCAAAAAATATAATGAATACTTTGAATACTTCATGGGTTGAACTTCTAGAAGAAGAAGAAATCAATGATCAAAATATAGTTAATGAAATAGAAGTCCCGGTGATGGAGGTATGAAAAAAAGAAACTGTTTATGGAAAGAAAGAAACAGGTGAGGTATCCTCACACCAAAATGTCTCTATAAATTCCAGGCCTTCGACCGTAGGTGAAACACAACTTCAAACAACTGATGTTTTGTCTGAAGGAAAGCCAAATGAAAATGTTTCTGGGCATCTTGTTAGTGTACTGACTAATGGAAGAACAAAACCACAACAAGAGACCCCATATTGCGACCACTATCTCCCTGCCTTGGGTCTAGGTAAGGATCCAAGAGCTTCTCCTTCAGAATCCTCAAAAGACATCAGTGAATACTCAAAGATCCTCTTGAATGAGGAAAATCAGAAATATATGATTGATCCTGGGAACATTCAATACAAATACAAATTGGGTGCAGAACTGGACAGTTGTAGGTTAAGGGGTTGTCCAGAAAAAACATTATGCCTAGAAATACTCCAAACACCTGAACGAATGGAAGATGCAAATTTGGCTCTGCCCCTGGTGGATCCCCAGAATCTGGATGGCTCTAGTCTACTAGAAAGAGCTGTTGCTTCATTGGTACTGCAACATTACCATAGGGACCTGGAAATCACGCCTGCACTGCACCCAAGCTCTGAGCAGAGCTCTGATAACTACTCAGGTACCTCTAAGCATGGATTTTCTACTGCAACTACTTCAGGTATGTCCCCTTTATGATTTGACAGTTAGTCATTAGATCATTTTCAGTCAATTACTACCTTGCCTATGAATCATGGGAAACTGGATAGTCAAGCTGATAATGAACAAAATGACCAAAAAAAGCATCCTGAACTCACATATGAAGGGTTGCAATAACACTGTTATTTCAAGCAACCTTTCTAATGATTATAAATGTAGTCAGGAAAAAAACTTGAACCCAATTACAACCAAACAGAACAGAAGAGATACTAGGAACAAAGGTCAGAAAAATACAAAAAGGGAGTTCTAACTCCAAACATAGGTTAAAATAAAGATTATTTTCAGGAATATTCCAGGAATTGCTAACTCTGACACCCTTTCTGTCTGAAAAAGTATGGTTGATACTCACTACACTATGTTATTTTATATTACTGAACCAAATGTCAATTTATCCTTTAAGTTTCAGTACTTAATTCATCATGGTTATTACTTTATTGTTGCAACAAAAAACCCCTCCTTAGATGAGACTCTATGGATTTTTTTCGCACTTCTCTATACAAAATATTAATATTTTGAACATCTCATAGCAGGTATTCACCTGTGATTTTGTCTTCGAAGGCACTTCTATTGTTTTCTCCTTTTTTATACCAAAAATATATACTAAGAAAGAAGGCCCCTTAGGGTTGGTCTTACTTCTCTAGGTACCAACATCAACACTCCTTGGTTAGTTATTAGAGATTTTAATTCTATCCTCAACTCAAATGAGAAAATTAGTCCCTCACATTCTACTATATCCACGACAGAATTAAAATCCACTATTTCATATAATAATCTCATAGAAATAAATCTTACGGGTGCCAAATACACTTGGTATAGGTAGCATTACAACAGGATGGTTGCCTCTAAATTGGATAGATCCTTCACAATTTTTCCTACTTTAGACTTTTGGAAATCCATCACTAGCACTACTCTACACAAGCTCCACTCTGGCCACCATCCTATTCTAGTTATTCTATTAGCCAAAACTATTAGAATTCCTCTTCCTTTATGATTCAATAATTCTTGCTTCAACAACACTGAATGCACTGACATTATCAAAATCTTTTGGCTCTCTATGACACATTACAATGAAGATTTTTTTGTTACAAACTAAAATATCTTAAATAGATGCTGAAAAGTTGGGGTAGCCTGCCTGCTAAACAAATCAAAAAAGATATCATACTCCTTGATATTGAGCTCAATCAACTCCAAACCCACAACACTAGCTCTGAGATTAACAATAATCTAAATCTAGAAATTAACAACTCAATAAAGCTCAATTACTTGGTCACATTTAATGAGAACATGAGGAAACAAGCCTTCAATGTTAAATAGCTATCTTACGGTGATAGAAATTCTAAGTTCTATAAAACTCTTCAAAGATCCCTCAGAGCTTATAGGCCTCTTTAAACTGTTCATGATGGAGACAACATTTTAGACATTGAAGATAACATTGCTAACCATATTTTCACATACTTTGAAACACTTTTTAATGGCCTTGATAGTAACAAGGATATCTTACCAGAGATCATTCCGATGGTAGTCCATTATTAAGACAACACCTTTCTTCTTAACACTCATCAAGATCATGAAATTAAAGATGTGGTCTTTAGTTTAAATCCTAATTGTTCCCTTGGACCTGATGGATTTAATAATGGTTTCATCCAACACTACTGGGATATTATTCACTCTGATGTTTGAAAACTTGTCAAATCCTTTTTCACCAATGGTTTTCTCCCTCATAGCCTAAATGTAAAATTCCTCTCTATAATCCCCAAAGATTACAATGCCTCTAAGATAAATTTGTTTAGGCCGATTATAAGGCCCATGCTTTAAAACTTACTTAATATTGAATTAAATGAATAATTCACATTGAGAATCTTTTTAGGTTTCGAGTTTTAGAGAATTAGAACATAACTATTAAATCTCAAAAGATTTAAAAGTAGACACTTCTATTAAGATTCCATAGAATAAAAAAAACTCTTAAAAAGAAACATGTCTAGTTCCATGTCTTATATAGCATAACTTTCCCTTGATCCCATCTTTGACCCTATTCTACATTATGTCCTGTGAAAAACATTTCAAAAAAACTTGGGGTGAGCATAAAAATCTCAGTATGGGATACACAAAGAATGAAAACTACTAGTTTATCAAAACAACAAGTAAACCATGTATACTTTATCAAAGTAATACTTTTCACCTTTATGAAGTAGTAAAAACTCTTCACTGAATAAAAGATCATTACATACCCTTTTTTAACCAAAAGATTACCATAAAACCCACATAAAGATCACATAACATATGAAGGTAACATGGGACATAAACATACTTAAATGGAATAACCATACGGTCGACATCCACACATATCACTTAATGAAATAGCCATACAACTGACTTCCATACATATCACTTAATGAAATAGCCATACGACCGACTTCCATACCTAATGAATTGGAGGTTATAACGTAACCACCCATCCTGGTATTCATAGCACCACCCGTCATATGGTTCATCACGTAACCACCCGTCAAATGTCCAAGTACCATTATAAAATCATAAGACATAAAACAAATATAATGGAAAGAAAACATTTCCACACTTTGATCACAATATATCACTTAAATATATTAACATAACAAATCCATTATAAAAAAACCCTTTTCAATACCAAAATACATAAAACAATATATGGTATTTATTTAATTTAAAAAAACATTACAGCTTGTTGAGGAAGCCAAAGACCAAATAATACACGCGGCGGTGGAAAAGGTCATTGTCACCGCGTACGTTAAAAGAAACATTCCTTTTTGTCATTTAGTAAAATGATTCGTAGAAAAAGATTCCTTTTGTA
Source organism: Viscum album (assembly GCA_963277665.1). Taxonomy (NCBI): domain Eukaryota; kingdom Viridiplantae; phylum Streptophyta; class Magnoliopsida; order Santalales; family Viscaceae; genus Viscum; species Viscum album. The sequence goes on from OY728151.1 coordinate 1,836,259,796, forward strand.
TAAAAGTAAAAGTCAAAGGGGTTTATAAACCGTATAAAAGAAAGTTGTGTATAAAACGAAATATGCCTCAATGAAAGGAGATTGAGACGAAGTCCCTTACCTCGGGTCTGAGTTGACTTGATCGTTCTTTAACGTCCTGAATAATAAACATAATTTAATTTCAAATTTCTTAAGAACCTTTTTAAAGTTCATTATTACTTTTATATCACTTATTACCATGTTCTAAACATTATTTAATCATTTAAGTTAATAATGTTTGTTTTGTCGTTATTTGGTTCTTAAGTCAAAAGTGGAATTCTTACAATTACATGTTGTTCGTGTGGTCAAAGGTTCATTATATCCAGAATGATATTCATGATTTGGATATCATATATATCATATATATCCAGCATATAAATGTATTTATAATATTACATAATCATTTAGAGGTAAGAAATGAAATGCACCGTTCATGGAGACGGTAAGTCGTACGTACGCATGAACGCTACTTTCATTTCTATTTCATATTAATGGAATTAAAACTAAATGAGAGGTATGTATATTTTAATTCCAGAATTATATTAATCATTTAGTTGTAACATAGACCATATATAATAACTTTAAATCCATCCTTTATACGTCCCACATATGGCATTAACGAATCAAATCACTTTGAGGGGGTAGTAGTCCGCACTTCCTAAAATGAAGATATCGCATATACCCATAATGGAAGCCATAAAGATATGTCATAAATGAAAAATACAGAAGCTTAAGGAATACATAAACATATTATATATCATATATAAATATAGTGACATCTTAATGGCTACCTTTGAAGGTGTTGGAAGAATATTGACCAATCATCGTTTCGTGAGGCAGAAATTCGCCATCCACATAAACAATATGTTCTTTAACCATTAGATGTAGGTGTGTGTAATTGCAGCTCGAATTATTCTTATAAAAACATCCTATTATATCAAAGATACTATATTTGTTGCAAAAGAAATTAATTAAAAGATTTTAGGGGGTTGGAGAAGCAAAATAAAACAAAAGAACACAAGAGAAAACACTACCTTTAAATCGGGTAACTCTAATTGATTTGAGCTCAAAGGCTTCCTTGGGAAGACTTCTGCCCAATTTGAGGCTTCAAGGAGTAGTAGAGGGATGCGTGGAGACAAAATGGGCAGAGCTTGGCCGAACCAAAGGCTTGAGAGGTGTGGGTAAGGTGGTAGAGGTGGGGGCCTTTTATAAGAGGAGAGGAGGGGCACTCTTGGAAAGTAAAGAAATGTTACTTTATTTTAAAATGATTTTCTGATTTAAAAGGTCCCACATTGATATAATTTGAGGATAAGGTGATAAGGGTTCTAAATATACCCATCCAATAAGTTTTTGAAAAGTGTAGGTCTTAGATTTTACATTATCTTTTCATTTTATTTAAATCGTTAAATAATGAGGTAATCGCTGCATCATAATGGTGTCATAAATAATTTAATTTATTTAATGTATAAAAATTATAAACAAACTATCATGATGTAGGAAATACTTTTAGATTTATAATTAATATTTATAGTAAAAAATATGACTTGTATAACCCCATTTAATAATTGTTTTAGTAAAACATCACATGTTTGTGACATTTTAATTTTAACTTTAAATAAAAGTCATTAATGTCATTATCTTACCCAAGTGGCTCCATGGGGTCCCCAAAATCTTCCCATGGGTTGCCTTGATCGGAAATGACACATAAAATAAGGGTAAGACATGTTTCTAGGTCATTTCATATTATTAAAACATTATTTTTACCTTAAACTACACTAATTACCTCTAATCGCGATTAATAAACATAAAAGTTACTATTCACCAAAAAAAATATTTCAATCCCATTGAACCACATTTTACTTCCTAATGACAACCATGTATGTCAGATTTTTGAAATTCACAACACAAAGGTGGTAAAATTTCATTTAAACGAAAAATCAGTTTTTTAAGTACCACTTAGTGGTTTCACTATTCGTCAAAAATTGATGTTTTTCAGAGAAATACCAAAAATTCACCCTAAGATATATTTGATATTCCAAATTCAAAAATGATGTCTATTTTAACAAATTCAAAACATATAAGTTACATTAATTAATTTATTAATTAATTCCCTCTGTCAGAGAAAATAGCGTGTTTTTATGAAACAATAAGTATCAAAAGATTGACACTAGTTTAAGTCCGATTTCAAAGTGAAATTAATTCCAACGACCACTATTGGATTTAATGGTAAAAATATATTCTAATTTCACTTTTAAACCAATTAAAAAGATAATCTAATCATATAAATAAATTAGATTAAAAATAGGTTTTGAATTAAAATACAACATTTTACACTATTCATTAAAAAAATGAACTTTATCGGAAAAATACCAAAAATTTAAACAAAGTAAATTTTGATGTCCCGATTCTAAAGTAGAGTTTTATTTGGTCCAATAGAATGTATAAGAGTGAACAAAACTATATTTAATGAAGGTTCTCCATCAAAAGGTGATAAGTGAACCTTTAGTGAAAATTAGGGTATATATGCCTAAAATTGAATTCTTTCCATATTTTAAGCCTTTATCTTTTATTAGATAAATGTAAAAACATTTAAAAAACATATATAATCATATTTTAGTTATTTCTATCCATTCCCACCAATACAACGACTATGTGTTAACTACCATTTAAAATAATATTATTTTATTACTAGTGTGCAACGTAATATTTCAATGAAACTCTTTGTTGCGTATCAGGTACGCTATCGAACATAGCAATCCCTTTAAAGTAAAATTAATATTTAATTCGTAAATATTTATAAATATGAAAATTTATTATTCTTTATTTACATGGGATGTTACATCCTTCCCCCCTTTTGGGAATTGCGTCCTCACAATTTTTTTCACTTATCAAAATAAGTGGGGGTATTTATCCCTTATAAAATTTTCAGATTCCCATGTTTCCTCTTAAACCATATGATTTTTCCAAAAAACCTTTACGTGGTGAATAACCTTATTCTGTAACACTTTCTCCCTGTGTTCAAGAATCTAGACCAGCTGTTCTTTATAAGATATGTTCTCTTCCAGCTGAACTACCTCTGGACTCAAAACATGAGATGGATCTGGCATATACTTTCTCAACATCGAAACATGAAAAACATTGTGTACCTGAGATAAAATCAGAGGTAATTCCACTCTATATGCAACTGATCCAACTCTCTCCAGAATTTCATATGGTCTAATGAACCTTGGACTCAACTTTCATTTCTTACCAAATCGCATCACACTTTTCCATGGAGAAACCTTGAGAAAAACATTATCACCTACCTCGAAAGATAGATCCTTCCTCCAGTTATCCGCATAACTTTTCTGTCTGCTCTGAGCTGTTCTCATGTGTTTCTGAGTCAACTGAACTTTTTTTGCCATCACTTCTACCAATTCTGGTCCCATCAGCTTCCTTTCACCCACTTCATCCCAAAAAGTTGGAGTTCGACACCGCTTCCCATATAATGCCTCAAAGGGTGCCATCTGTATACTCAAATGAAAACTGTTATTATAAGAAAACTCAACCAAAGAAAGATGTTGGTCCCAACTTCCGTGATAATCCATAGAGAAAGCTTGTAGCATATCCTCCAATGTCTGGATCATTCGTTCTGACTGCCCATCTGATTGAAGATGAAAAGCTGTACTAAAATTTAATTCAGTACCCAACAATTTCTGAAGGCCTTTACAAAAGTTATAAGTGAACATGGGATCACGGTCAGATACAATGGAGAGGAGAACTCCATGTAACCTGAATATCTCTTTAAGATACAATCTAGAAAGTTTATCTAGAGATAAAGTATCTCGAATAGGAAGGAAATGAGAAGATTTAGTCAATCGATCAGTAATAACCCAGATTGCATTATTACCTCGAGATGTCTATGGTAATCCCACAAAAAAGTCCATGGATATATTTTCCCATTTCCACTCTGGCACCGGTAAAGTCTGATGCATGACTTTTGGTAACTGCCTCTCTGCTTTAACCCGCTAACAAGTCAAACACTTCACAGTAAAATCAGCAATATCTCTTTTCATTCCATCCCACCAGTAATACTCCTGCAGATCTCTGTACATCTTAGTACTACCAGGATGAACTGAAAACGGGGAACTGTGAGCCTCACATAACAACTCATTCTTCAAATGTGAATCACCAGGGACACATAATCTCTTTCCAAACCTCAAAACACAATCATTATCAATGTTGAATTCAGACAACTTACCCTTCTGAACCAGCTCTACCTTTTTCTGCAACTCACTGTCTTCCCTCTATGCTTGCTTAATTCTGTCTGATAGGGATGATCTCACTGATACTTGAAAAAAAAACAGAATAACTTCCTGCACCAAAAACTTATATGCCAAAGTTCATCAAATCAAAAACCAAAGGATATCGTTCCAAACGTAGCATGGTTAATGAGCATTACTTTTTCGACTCAAAGCATCAGCCACTTTATTTGCTTTTCCAGGATGGTAATGAATTGTACAATCATAATCCTTGATTAATTTCATCCATCTCCTCTGTCTCATGTTCAATTCTTTCTGAGTGAATATATACTTTAAACTTTTGTGATCAGTATATATTTCACACTTTACTCCATACAAATGATGCCTCCAAATTTTTGGAGCAAAAACAACAGCAGCTAATTCCAAGTCATGTGTTGGGTAATTTACCTCATGAGTTTTCAACTGACGTGAAGCATATGCAATTACCTGATCATTCTGCATAAGGACACAACCAAGTCCCTTCAACGAAGCATCACTGTAGATAAAAAACTCACCATTCCTGGAAGGAAGTTCCAAAACTGGAGCATTCACAAATCTTCTTTTAAATTCCTGAAAACAATCATCACATTATTTTGTCCAAATAAACTTAACACCCTTCCGAGTTAGCTTAGTCATTGGAATAGATAACTGTGAAAAATTTCTAACAAACTTTCGGTAATAGCCTGCCAAACCAAGGAAACTACGAATCTCTGTTACATTTGTGGGTCTTGGCCATTCTTCAACAACCTTTGTTTTTGCAGGATCAATAGTTATCCTATCTTTAGAAACAATGTGACCAAGGAAAGATATTTGTTGCAACCAAAACTCACACTTTCTGAATTTCCCATACAATTTCTTTTCTTTTAAGGTTTTCAAAATAACCCTTAAATGTCTTTCATGCTCCTCTATACTTTTAGAAAATACCAAAATATCATCAATGAAAACAACCAACATTTTTCACCTGAGTCAACTGAGCCATCACTGCAACAAACTGTTTAGTACTAATTCTGACCATCTCAGGATACTGATTTGAAAGGTCATTTCCCGCTATATTCCTTCCCATAAAATTTATTCTGTTTACCCCATGAAAAACCTTTCTGAACAAACATGTCTTAGATGAAGAAACATGGTAATATTAAAATGCTATATCATTTCAATTTGACCATAAAAAAATATTTTTGGATAATCATTTAATATAATTCTAACTCCTAAAGCTATGTAAAGCGACCTTTGATACCAACTATAAGGCCCCGACCTTAAACCTTACATAATATTGAATTAAATGAATAATTCACATTGAGGATCTTTTCAGGTTTCGAGTTTTAGAGAATTATAACATAACTATTACATCTCAAAATATTACAAAGTAGACACTTCTACTAAGTTTCCATAGAATAAAAAAACTCTTAAAAAGAAACATGTCTAGTTCCATGTCTTGTATAGCATGAAATTCCCTTGATCCCATCCTTGACCCTATTCCACATTAAGTCCTATGAAAAACATTTCAAAAAAACTTGGGGTGAGCATAAAAAGATCAGTAAGGGATACAAAAAGAATGAAAACTACTAGTTTATCAAAACAACAAGTAAACCATGTCTACTTTATCAAAGTAATACTTTTCACCTTTATGATGTAGTAAAAACTCTTCACTGAATAAAAGATCATTACTTACCCTTTTGTAACCAAAAGATTACCATAAAACCCATATAATGATCACATAACATATAAAGGTAACTTCAGACATAAACATACTTAAATAGAATAACCATACGGTCGACTTCGACACAAATCACTTAATGGAATATCCATACGGCCGACTTCCATACATATCACTTAATGGAATAGCCATACGGCCGACTTACATACCCAATGCTTTGGAGGTTATAACGTAACCACCCTTCCTGGTATTCACAGCACCACCAGTCAAATGGTTCATCACGTAACCACCCATCAAATGTCCAAGTACCATTATAAAATCATAAGACATAAAACCAATATAATGGAAAGAAAACATTTCCCCACTTTGATCAGAATATATCACTTAAATATATTGACATAAAAAATCCATTATAAAAAATCCCTTTTCAATACCAAAATACATAAAATAGTATATGGTATTTATTTAATTTTAAAAAAACATTATGGCTTGTTGAGGAAGCCAAAGACCAAATAATACTCGCGGCTGCGGAAAAGGTCATTGCCACCGCGTACGTTAAAAGAAACATTCCTTTTTGTCATTTAGTAAAACGATTCGTAGAAAAATATTCCTTTTTTATAAAAGTAAAAGTCAAAGTGGTTTATAAACCATATAAAATAAAGTTGTGTATAAAACTAAATATGCCTCAATTAAAGGAGATTGAGACGAAGTCCCTTACCTCGGGTCCAACTTGACTCGATCGTTCTTTAACGTCCTGAATAATAAACTTGAGTTAATTTTGACTTGCTTAAGAACCTTTTTCAAGTTAATTATTACTTTTATATTACTTATTACCATGTTCTAAACATTATGTATTCATTTAAGTTAATAATGTTTGTTTTGTCGATATTTGGTTCTTAAGTCGAAAGTGGACTTCTTACAATTACATGTTGTTCCTGTGGTCAAAGGTTCATTATATCCATATTGATATTCATGATTTGGATATCATATATATCATATATATCCAGAATATATATGTATTTATAATATTACATAATCATTTAGAGGTAAGAAATGAAATGCACCGTTCATGGAGACTGTAAGCCGTACGTACGCATGAACGCTACTTTCATTTCTATGTCATATTAATGAAATTAAAACTAAATGAGAGGTATGTATATTTTAATTACAGTATTATATTAATAATTTATATGTGACATACATCATATATAATAACTTTAAATCCATCCTCTATACGTCCCACATATGGCATTAACGAATAAAATCACTTTGAGGGGGCGGTAGTCCGCACTACCTAAAATGAATATATCGCGTATACCCATAATGGAAGCCATAAATGTGTGACATAAATGAAAAATACAGAATCTTATGGAATAAATAAACATATTATATATCATATATAAATATAGTGACATATTAATGGCTACCTTTGAAGGTGTTGGAAGAATATTTAACAATCATCGTTTCGTGAGGCAGAAATTCGCCATCCACAAAAACAGTATGTTACATAACAATTAGATGTAGGTGTGTGTAAGTGTAGCTCGAATTATTCTTATAAAAGAATCCTATTATATTTATGATACTGTATTTTTTACAAAAAAAATGAATAAAAAGAGTTTAGGGGGTTGGAGAAGCAAAATAAAACAAAAGAACACAAGAGAAAACACTACCTTTAAATCGGGTAACTCTTTTTTATTTGAGCTCAAAGGCTTCCTTGATAAGAATCTGACCAATGTGAGGCTTCAAGGAGTAGTAGAGGGATTTTTAAAGACAAAATGGGCAGAGATTGGCCAAACCAAAGGCTTGAGAGGTGTGGGTAAGGTGGTAGAGGTGGGGGCCTTTTATAAAAGGAGAGGAGGGGCACTCTTGGAAAGTAAAGAAATGTTACTTTATTTTAAAATGATTTTCGGATTTTAAAGGTCCCACATTGATATAATTCAAGGATAAGGTGATAAGGGTTCTAAATATACCCATCCAATAGGTTTTTGACATGTGTAGATATTAGATTTTACATTATATTTTCATTTTATTTAAATCGTTAAATAATATGGTAATCGCTAAATCATCATGGTGTCATAAATAATTTAATTTATTTAATGTCTAAAAATTATAAAAAAATATAATGATGTAGGAAATATTTTTATCTTTTTAATGAATATTTATAGTCAAAAATATGACTTGTATAACCCCACTTAATATTTGTTTTTGTAAAACATCTCATGTTTGTGACATTTTAATTTTAACTTTAAATAAAAATCATTAATGTCATTATCTTACCCAAGTGGCTCCATGGGGTCTCCCAAATCAACCCATGGGTTATCTTGGTCGGCAATGACAAATCCAATAAGGGTAGGACATGTGTCTAGGTCATTTCATATTATTAAAACATTATTTTTATCTTAAACTAAACTAATTACCTCTAATCGCGATTAATAAACATAAAAGTTACTATTCACCAAAAAATTATTTTAATCCCATTGAACCACATTTTACTTCCTAATGACAACCATGTATGTCAGATTTTTGATATTCAAAACAAAAAGGTGGTAAAATTTCATTTAAACGAAAAATCAGTTTTTTAAGTACCACTTTGTGGTTTCACTATTCATCAAAATTGAAGTTTTTCAGAAAAATACCAAAAATTCACCCGAAGCTATATTTGATATTCGGAATTCAAAAATGAGGTCTATTTTACAAAATTAAAAACATATAAGTTACATTAATTAATTTAATAATTAATTCCCGCTGTCAGAGCAAATAGCGTGTTTTTATGAAACAATAAGTATCAAAAGATTGACACTAGTTTAAGTCCGATTTCAAAGTGAAATTATTTACAACGACCACTATTGGATTTAATGGTAAAAATATATTATAAATTAACTTTAAAACCAATTCAAAAGATAATCTAATCATATAAATAAATTAGATTAAAAAGAGGTTTTGAATTAAAATACAACATTTACACTATTCATTAAAAAAATGAACTTTATCGGAAAAATACCAAAAATTTACACAAAGTAAATTTTGATGTCCCGATTCTAAAGTAGAGTTTTATTTGGTCCAATATAATGTATAAGAGTGAACAAAACTATATTTAATGACGATTCGCCATCAAAAGACGATAAGTAAACCTTTAGTGAAAATTAGTGTATATATGCCTAAAATTGAATTCCTTCTGTATTTTAAGCCTTTATCTTTTATTAGATAAATGTAAAAACATTTAAGAAACATATATAATCATATTTTAGTTATTTCTATCCATTACAGCCAATACAACGGCTATGTGTTAACTACCATTTAAAATAATATAATTTTATTACTAGTGTGCAACGTAAGATTACAATGAAACTCTTTGTTGCGTATCGGGTACGCTATCGAACATAGAAACCCCTTTAAAGTAAAATTAATATCATAAATATTAATAAATATGAAAATTTATTATTTTTTATTTACCTGGGATGTTACACCCATTTCTCTCATCAACACTATTTAGAAAATTATTGGAAAACTAATTTCCAATAGGCTCTCATTTATCACAGATAAAATTGTCTCATGGAATAAATTTTGGTTTATCAAAGGTAGATCCATTCAAAACTTCATTTTTCTTTCTTCGGAGTGTTTTATCACTTTAAACAAAGTCAAAAGAGGTGGTAAAATTTCCATTAAGCTTGGCATTAAAAAATATTTTGATACAATGGACTAGAGTTTTATCTTTAAGGTTATTCAGTCTTTTGGTTTTAGTAATTCTTTTCTCACTAATCTTAGAAACTTATTCAATTCGGATACCATTTCCATTCTTATCAATGGCTCCCCCAGAGGATACATCAAATGCACTAAAGGTGTAAGATAAGGGGACCCCCTCTCTGCTATCGTTTTCTCCATTGTGGAGGATTATCTTAGTCATTTACTCACTAATCTTGATGATCAAAATAAACTCAAACCCATTCATGTGTTGCAAAATTTGAATGATCCAAATAACCTATTATATATCGATGATATAATTCTCTTTCTTCAAGATGATAAAAGAAAAATTTCAACCCTCTAAAAAGCTCTTGCCCATTATGAGGAGATCTCTAGAAAAGTGATTAGTTGGAACAAATCTTCCATCTTCTATGGGAAAAACATTCCACCTAATAGAAAAAGAATCATTATATGTGATTTAGGTATAATGGAAGGATATACACTTTATAAATACCTAGGTCTCCCCATATTCTGGGGAAGACATAAATCTTCACAATTATCCAAAATTTCCATCCAGTTCATAAACCAACCTTCATCTTGGAAGGGAAAATCACTTTCTATGGCAGGTAGAATATGTATTATTAAATCTACTATTGTTTCAAAAATGGTCTAATCTATTATTTTATACAAGTTTCATATTGGTATAATTTAAATAATAAACACATCTATTAAAAATTTTGTTTGGACAGGTAGCATCGTGGAAATGAAACTCATCACCATACCTTGGTTAACTTGTTGTAAACCCATTGATAATGGAGGCATGGGCATTAAAATTATCTAACACTTTAATGAAGAGCTTAAATCCAGGCTCACTTGGGATCTCCTACATAGTAATTCTTCTTCAACTAGATTTCTAAAAAATAGATTTCTTGAAAATATTAAGAAAAGTAACTCAACTTTCCTTTCCTCCTATATCTCCCCTTCTATAAAACAGTGTTTTTGCTCCATTATGAATAACGCCCGGTGGATGGTATCTAAGGACTCTGCCTTGAATTTTTGGTTGGATAATTGGACTGGAACTCCTTTAATTTCTATAAAGTCTCTTGGACATAGTCCTGATAACACAAAACTCTCCATCATAGATGTCTTATGCTCCTAAAATGAACATCTTCTTGAAAACATAAAGAATCTCATTGATACTTATACTTTCTCCATCACTGATGATTTCTTAGTCTGGGAACCTACTTATAATGGAATTGTTAACTAAAAAACTATTAAAAACACTTTTTTTGAACTTTGAATGTGATTTTGGATGGATTAATCACTATGAAAAAACTTGGATAAAACCATCAAGGTTTACCCTCATCTAGAGGCTTACTCACAACAAGATCCCAAATGATGAGTGCTTCCAATTGAAGGGTATTCAACTCTCTTCTAAATGATGTCTCTCCAACCAACATAGAGAAGATTCCAATCATTTATTTCTTTATTTTTCCACTAATTCTGCTCTTTGGAATTATATTTTTTACATTTTTAACTATAGGTGGCTAATACGTAACTATATCAAATCTCAATTAAAGATATTTGTAGAGATGTATAATTCCCAAAAGATTAATAATATTTTCCTTACAGCTGTCACAGAGCTCCACCATGTTATCTGGTATGATAGAAATTCTCTTATTCATAATAAATGCCCATTAAGCCATGCTGCAGGGTGTATGTGGATACTTATTGACTACGTGAAGCTGCTTCGATCCAAAAGAAACACTACAACAACACAGTGCACGATTTTGGTATACTACGGTGACTCCGTGTTGATGGTAATTACTGCCAACCTCATCGCACTTTCAAAGTATTTTGTCATGCCCCACTTACTGGTTGGATTAATGTTAATGTGGATAGTGCTTGCAAAGGAAATCTTGGTCCAGCAGGTTGTGGTGGGATCTTTAGGAATCATTCTGGTCAGATCCTTGGATGCTTCTACAGGATCTGTGGTACTGCCTCTTCTCTGGAAGCTGAAATGATGGGCATGATTCATTCTGTCTCCCTTTCCATACTACATGGTTCGATCAACCCTTGGATTGGTATTGACTCGACCACCATTGTGAAAGCTATTTGGAATGATGTGATTCATCTTGCGTGGCCGATCACCACTCTCTGAATGATATTTCTCTGTACTCTTCTTGACACCAACTTCATCTTCACTCATATTTATCGAGAAGCTAACATGGTTGATGATGGCCTTGTGAATAAGGGGATAAATCTAGATATTACATGGCTTGAGGATCTTTCCGCTGATACAATTCCCTTTCATCATAAAGATTGTAATATGTTTCCGTATCTTAGACTCATGTTGCATTTTTCCTTATAATAATTATGCCTCGGTCTTCTTTCCATACATCACCTACTTTAAAAAAATTATGGTGGAGTGATATCCTGGTGGTGTATCATACATAGTATGATTTTTATACAAGTGAAAATTAATGTACAATGTTGTCTCAAGTTGGCAGTTCCAATCTTCACAGTTTTTCATCCTTAGTAAATTTTATCTCTTGTCTCCGAGTAATTGAATAATTACATAAAAATGAAACTCACTAATAACATTAGAATCATGATTTGGTGACCATAAAAATAAGGAGGGAAATAACCTACCCTTTTTTGATGATCACTAATCATGGAATAAGAATTACTACAAAAGTTTAGTAAGTGATGTTGGTATAAAGGGAAAATAAGTAATGAGTAAGTATCAAATGTCAGTGTCTAAAACAGAAAAATTTAAAATAGATAGTAGAATATATAACACAGAAACATAATCTCATAATGTTCTATAAAAAATATTCAATGATAATTCTCCCCCTTTTGGGATTATCAAAAAGTTAGAGATTAGAAGATTAAATTTAGTAGTGGTAGTAAAAGTAAACAGATAGAATAAGAGTTAAGAAATAAATTCAATGGGATTAGAAAAAAGTTATTACAATACAATACCCATCAAATACATATATTCTGAGATTAAAAACAAAAAAAAGATTAATATTTTGTAGAGTTTTCCATTGGTTTTTTTCCTTTATCCTTGGATTTTTATTTCTCTTTTTCTAGGGCAGCATGAGAAGCCCTAGGTAAGATAGAGGGAATACGATAGGATATTCTGGATACATTTAATGAATGATATTCTACTATAAAAACCAATTATAGGTGTCCCAAATATTGATCAACATATATTTTAAAAGGATGGAAACTAGTATAAAGAGGTACTAGAGGATCTCGAGCAACTCTTGTTATGGCAGAAAGTTGGGGAGTAATAGGAACAACTTCCGGAGATTGAACATTTTTTCCATGAACATGAATAAAAGGCTTCATTATATTGATAAAATCCATGATTATTTAGACACCACATTCCTTTTCACTAATGAAATCAGATTTCTCTTCAATGAAATGGTTCAAAACACAAGTCATCTACTTGAGCTATCATACATGATATTTTAAAGACATACATATAAGTAGCATCCTAATGTTTTCATCCAGGAGTTTTAGATTTTAATCCATTGGACGCTTAGTATAAATCTTCTAGAGGTATCACTTGATGAAAATAGTTTTAGTTTCTCTGTCATCTTTAATTTCATCCTTATAGCTGGTAATTAACTTGAGAACATAATCAGAGTTATATCAAATTCTTTACAAGCTCTCTTGCGGATGATCAGTGAAACTTCCAAAAGCACTGGATGATGTAGCACCTAGATCATCTCTATAAAATGTCTATAGAAGATCAACATCAAACACAGGAGGGGTGGGAGAATCAATGAAATATGTTTATGAAGATGTATCCTCAAGACATTACATGATTACATTAATGGAAGATTTAAAATCAAATCTAAATTGTTCAGTTAAAGACATCTGGGATTCCAGTTCACCACATATCCAATTATTCTCAATATCAGTCTCATAAATGAGATTCATAATATTTGGTTGTATGTGTTGAATAAGGAACTCAAAAATGTATCTTGCATATTTCACATAGATGAAATTATCTTGAGGTGGTTGACTCTATAACTTCAACAAAAAATAAGGCATCAAGATTTAACTAAGAGAAAACAGGTCTCCTTTAGTGATAATGTCAAGTATAATAATAGGTGGAGTTGGAGTAACTATTTTTGGTGAAGGGTGTTTCATAGAATTTTTTTATAATAAACCTTAAAATTCTACTTAAACTATCAGAGATCCCTTAGGATCTCCTTCAAATCGAAACTTTGGTCAACCATTCTTTGTTGGAATCCATAAAACATTTTATTAATTTACCGAATCTTCTTCCATGGGGTCAATCCACCTATTTGGTAAGAAAAGTGAGACCGATCCTGTGGAAGGAGGTACCAAACTAGATAGAACCATTGTGACTTAATGATTTTTTAGTCCATCTGAACTCTGTGTAGATGAGTTGTGTTCAACATTGGAAGGATTATCATCAATATTTTTATCAACAAGAGGTCCCACTAACTTCTATGAACCAACCATGCAGATATCAACCATATATTCTACTTCCATATGGCTATCAACTGGAGTCTTATCAGCAGCCTGGACATTAATCTAATGATCACTACAATACTCGGAAGAAGAAATCTCCATCCCCTCTTTATTATCCACATACTATTCTACAATAGCAATCACTCTCATCTTATCATCCACAGTAGAATAAAAAACCACTTCACTAGTGGAAATAGAAATGGCTTAAACATCATCAATATCTAGTGATTCAGTAAATATCTCCATATATGGGGATTACTCGCCCTCAACAAGTGCATCCTGAAGCTATAGGGGCATCTCCGCATCATTCCTATTAATTCTCCCACTAGAACTATTAGATTTAGAATCATCTCCATCATTAATTACTCTATTATCTACATCCCTTTTTTATTCATTATCATTTTCAAAATTTTCATTCTCATATTATTCTTCCTTTTTTTTCCTCCTAATTCTCATCATTATCATAATATTCTTCTTCAGTGGATATATAAACCTTATATAGAACCTCTCAAAAGACCCCAATCTATTAATGTTCACTTTTAACAAGATTTTCACTTTTTTGAAACTTCTAGTTGGACTATGAGCTCCAAAATTAATGGGAGAATCATTGGGAGACAAGTCAAGATCAGTCCCTAAATCAACATATTGTTTCTTCTATTCTTATTCCCTAAAAAATTCTTCCATATCCTCATCAGAGTATTCAATATCTTCATAACACTATAGGCCTATATCAACATTGTCCCTCGGTTTAGTTAGATGATCAACTGGATTATATTCATCATATAACTTCTTAGATTCTCCAACCCACTATTTAATTCAAGGATTCTAGCTAATCTTAATCCTTGAACAAGTAGAACTTGTAAGATATAAACCAGAATAGCCTACACTAAACTCTTCATACTAACCTAATAGTCCCATGGACTTCAACAAGGAAGAAATAAACTTCAGGTACATAATGGAGTTATATCTAGATGTTGGTTTGGTCATATAACACATATAAACCATGATATATCTACTTAGATTTATCTTGTGACCATCTATCATAAGATATAAAAGATAAAAATATTGATATAATTGAATTTATAAATGACCCTTTAGTGGTAAAATCATATGAAACAAAAACTAAAAGAGCTTCCTAGATTCACCCATCCATCTCTGAAATAATAGGCCTTCTGGTTGTGCGATATCTAATCAGTAAAATAATAGAATCTTCATATATATACAAATCACTAGATTATAGAAGGATAACTTGGTAATAATCATATATTTCATTCTGAGGTACACCTAAACATTTATCCTATTTCATTTTTGAAAAACCAAATAAATTTCCGTTCACATGACTTCTTACCCAATCAGTACCATCTTCATCAAACACAAAATATACATATTGATAGAACTCATAAACAAGATTATGATAGAAATTAATTTTATTTGATGATAAACTCTCTAAACACCCATGGTTCTTGAACTCATTGAGTAATAGAGTCATTTATACAACAACTACTTCTATTCAACTTTATTTTTTGGTAACAATTTTTTTTGGAAATCTCAAGATTAACTAGTGAAACTAGTGAAACTAGAGTGGTTTCACTGGAATCTATTATCTTCTTATTAAAATGTATATACATAGAAGGTGAATACTTGGAATGATTATTGATTCATGTCATATAGACTTTCCTGGAAATCTGAATCGTGGTTAATGAGAAGGTTTGATGGATGAGAGGCGAAAGGGTTGGACTAGTCACAATAGGGAAAGATAGGGGTTATTGCACTTGGTTCAAGGTATGTTAAGAATATATATAATTACCTTTTCATATCATTTTATATATTAGGTATTCTAAAATCATAATAATACTAGAATCAAATTTAAAATTGATTAAAAAAACACATCATGTTTCATGATATAACATAAGTGGGGAAATAAACTAGTGGATTAAAATATCAAAAAATAGGGAAAATTAGAAAATGCATGAAAAGAAATGGTTCGAAAAGGTAATTGAATTAAAATACAATGGAATGAAAATCAAATGGATTTAAATACCAAAGGCCATGAAAATACAACAACGTGTTACTCACAAAATTATGTCACTGAAAAATATACATAACTAAAATTAATCATTCGTAACTCATGTTTGATATAATTCATTCTATTAGAATTAAATAGATTATTAAATATATCTTCTAACTGATATTTTTTTCCAATAAATTCAATAGTGATATATTATTTTTGATAATGGTCTCTCATAAAGTAAAGCTTTATATCAATATGTTTTTCCTAGAATGAGAATCAACATTCTTAGAAATATTTGTTTCACTCGTATAGTCACATTTTATGGGGACATGTTAAAATTGTTATCCATTGTCTACTAGACATTCTTTCATCCATGATATTTGTGTACAAAAACTACCTATAGGTATATCCTCATCTTTAATAGTAGATAATGCAACATATATGTTATTTTCACTACACCATGAAACTAAATAATTTCCTAAAAAGTGATGTGTTCTTCAAATACATTTCTATTTTACATACATCCACCAAAATTATCATCTTAATAACATACTAAATAAAATAGTTTTATTCTTGGGTAGAAAAAACCTATCTTTCATGTATACATGAGGTATTGGAAAATTATTTTAAGACCAACAAGGTGTGACTCTATTGTATTTCAATGAAAATGAGCACGCGTACATACACTAAGCATAATATCCGATCGTCTATCAGTCAAGTATAGAAGACTTCCAACCATTCGTCTATAACTAGATTGGTCAACTAGTTTCCTAGGTTAATCAAGATCCAATTTATAGGTTCTACTAAAATGATTATCACTACTCTTTCTGTTATCCTTGTAAAAACGTTTTAGAAAATCTTTTTTATATTTACTTTTGTCAAAAATAATTCATTATTTGTTTTGAATAAACATAAAGCCAAGAAAATAATTTCAATTCACCCATTAAACTCATTTGAAAATCATTTTCATCATTTTAGACAAACTAGAACATAATGATTTTTTTGAAGATCCTAAAATAATATCATCAACATATATTTGTACTACTAATAAATATTTTGAAATTAGATTTATGAAAATATTTTATAGTCATCTATACCTTTTAAAAATAATTTTAAAATAAGAAAATTGATGAGCATATCATACCAAGGACACCATGACTATCGGAAATAAATGGGTGTTTAGGAATAATATTGATGAGTCTGGAACTATAGTTAGAAATAAGGCGAGAATTGCTGCAGAAGGCTACACTAAAGAAGAAGAGATAGATTATAAAAAAACCTTTTCAACTTTATCCAAACCAGAATCCCAAAGAATACATCCTTCCTATGTAGAACATCAATACATCAAGATTTATTAAATAGATATCAAGCATTCATTCTTAGGTTCTTGCTAATAAAAAAAATCTTGATGTTCAACATGATTTCGTACAGAATATCTAGTTTGTGTTCCTCTATTTAGATCACCAACAATAGAATATATTAGATGGTAATTAATGGTTCTAACATCTCTATAGAAAGTGGGACTGGTCACTTTTTGATATTTAGGCTCAGGTTATGGGATTTCTAAATATTCTTCAGATCTGGATGTTTTTTATACTTATCATATAATAGAGTCAAATGGTTTAGAATTAAAATTCAGAGAAGGAAAATCATCCTCATTGTTTTCTAAGGAGGCTTTAGTCTCATGTGTATCAATTTAATCATAATTGACATGGACTGAATCTTCCACAGTTTTGGTCTTCTTATTAAAAACTTTATAGGCTTTTCTATGGATTAAATAAAGAAGTTAAACTCCTTCTTCACTTTTGGAAGAAAATTTTCAAGATTTTACTTAGTGTTAATAGCACTGAATTTTTAACCAAAAAACATAAAGTAATTGATCTTAGGTTTTCTATTATTCTATATCTCATAAGGGGTATTTTGTAGGATAGGTCTGATGAAAACTCTATTGATGATGAAGCAGGTTGTATGGAAAATTCCTTCCAAAAAATAGATAGGTATGTTATAATCATTTATCATAGTCTGGTTTATCTTCTATAATGTTATATATCTCTTTCCCACAATTACATTCTACTAAGGTGTCCTATCAGTAGAGAACTTATGAGTGTAACCATTTTTGTGTGTAAAATGATTCAAATCTTGATTTTCAAACTCACAACCATGATCAATCCTTAAGGTTTAAATTGTAAGTGAATTAAGATTTTCTAAAAACATATCATAATTGGTAAAATAATATTGATTCAGTTTTTTGAGATAGAAAGTATTCCTAGGTATAGATAGAATAGTAATCGACTAGGACATAACGACAATGCTTCCCATAAAGATATGAAAATATAGATGGTCCAAACAAATCCATGTGAACCAAATCAAGGGGTTTAAGAGTTGAAACTTAATTTTTCAATTTAGAAGAAACATTATGTTGTTTCTCTTTCTGAAATGGTTTACTGACTTAATCAGTTGGGAACTCAATTTTAGGTATATCTCTAACTTACGCTCTCCTAGTTTACTTCCTATGTGAGTGAATGTTGTCATGTCCCAGTCTCCTATTCCAAAGCCATGACTCCTTGTGAAATGAACATAATAATGAAACATTTTAAGAGGTCAAATAATTTAAATCTACATCACAAGCATTATCATTTCTCAATAAAATAAAAACTAATTTTTTTAGAATCAAAATCATTACAAGAATCATTATCCAACTTCACATAAAAACTATCATCACACAACTAGGAAATTTTAATAACATTATACTTTAAACCATCAATATATAAAACTTTAGAAATCAAAACTGAATTTTTGTTACCAATTTTCCATGGATGATGGTTGTTCACAAAGAATTATCCCCAAATGTGACATAGACACCATCAAACATTACGAGGCACTTGAAACACAAATAATATAATTTTTAATTTCATGAATAGCCAGTTTCCAATTACTATATATTTCCACTAGAGGTACTCAATTATTATTGAAAAATTAGTCATGAAACACATATTGTCTATGTCTGGATTTATGTTAGGTGATCCATCAAAGTCAATGGAGTTATCCTTTATGGAAGTCCAGGTTTCCTTCATGGAATGTACGTATCTCTTGTCCTTATCCTCATAATTATATTTTTACTTCAGGTTTTGAATGATATATTTTATGTGTCCTTTAAGCTTATTTTCATAGAAAATAAGTTCTTTTGGATTATCATCCTTCTTACAATCATTCTTCCTTTTTTGTCTTTTTTCATACATTCCTTTATAGTATGATTTTCTGATGAACTTTTTATTTAGGTAAAAATTATTGATTTTTTGGCTAGGTGATCCATCTCCATATCACTGTTAGAAATACATTTACAATCATTTGAATCTACATCTTGTAATTTCTCCTTTAATTTTTCCTTTTGTTGTTTAGGGGTGGTATTCTTAAAGGAAACTAACATTCTTTTAGGATCCTCATCTTATTCATGGTTCGTCATTAATTCCTCTTTGTACAACATATGTTTTCCAATAAACTCATTCACATGAAGTTTACTTATGAATCAATTTTATCTTATTGAATTTGTTGTTCCTCTCCATCTTTTTGGTATGAATATTATTAATTAAATAATCTGATCCATTTCAAATACCATATTTCCAAGTGATCTCATTGTGGTGAAAATATAAATTAACCTGAGATACATTTTAGAGTTGGATTCATCAGAAGTCATTTTAAAATAAACATATTTAATAATATAAGTATTAGGAATCATCTCTTTAAAATTTTATGTTACCTCATGGGAAATAGTCAAGGTGTCCCAAATTTCAAATGCTATTTTACATACAGATATTCTATTTAAATCCTCATCTCATAATGCACAATACAAAGCATTTGTTTCCTTAAAATTACTATTATATACATTTTTAGTATGTCCATGCTATATAGGTATAAAAGTAGTATACACCACATATTTATTTTCCATAGTATCCTAGATTTCAAAGCACATACATAATATATGCATTTTAATTTCAATATTCCAGTGAGAATAATTTTTTCCAATGAAAAAGATTGGTCTGTTTTTAGTGGAACATTCTTTTCAATTATCCATTTATGGAACTAAATTTAGTAATGGAAAAAAATTGAGATCATTAAAGTATAACTAAAATCAGAGTTGAAAAGAATTTGAAAAACTTAATACCATTGATTTAATCCTATGTTACAAAATTTTTATTAGGGTGAGAATCTCAAGAGGTCAGAGAACTGAGTATCAAATAAAAATTTCTGTCAAAGAATGATTAATTTGCCCCTCTTTGCTTCCTGATCAACCACCCCTAAGTAGATTATATAAAATAAAGAAGATGATCATCAACATGGATCAGGTTTTACAATAGTGAACTAACTACCCCAGTCACACATGAACTCTTCTATAGATATAAAAGGGATAAAAAATAAACAGGCCACACAATGTCCTCTTCTATAATTATTCATGGGAGAAAGAGATATGGAAAGTGTTTGATATGATATTGAGTATCTTCTAGTATATGACATGAGATAGTGTGCGTGTGATAAAAAAGAGAATGAAGACACACTACTCAAAATGTAATAAAGATAAAAATAAAAGAGAAATATAAAATTGTAGTGTCTATAAATTCTCATTATATTTCTTTGTAGCTTCTGAATCTTGGTTTGACTCATTTGTATATATTGGTTTGGATTCCCTTTAAAACTTAAAAAAAACATAGTTTCGTAGAATCCTTGTTCTTTAATAGGAGGAAATACCCAAATTTGAATGTGTAGTTCAGATTCCAAATAGAATTTTTTCATCATGTGATCTCTTATTGTGTTCATTTAGGTTTATCTTTAAGCATGTTCAGTAGTCACGAACTCTCGGCTAGCTGACAGTTTTCTTCACACGTTCTATTTCATGAGGGAGTGTATTGCACTTTTATTAGTGGTAGTAAGTAGAATATATTGATTAGTTACATCCTCATACTTCCCATACTTACAATATATTCGATGATTTATTTTTATAATTTAAGAGATAATCATTATTATAGTAAATTTATTTAACTTCAAAAAATATAGTCATTAGAATAATGTGATTCGAAAAAAGATATGTTATGAAAAAAGTGGTGGTGTCTTAGACAGGCTGTGTCTCAATGTCAGATGGCATAATGCTATGGTGGAATATTTTTAAAGCTTCATGATACTTGTTGTGTCTTAGACATAGCCAAATTTATACTATGTTGGAGGCATCTCAACTAGAAGTGTCTTGTTTGGTGGTGTGTAATCTAACAGTGTGTCAGACGTAGCCAAAATTATGTGTCGGTGGTATGACATTGAAAATGCCTCATCTATCAGTATCTCGTACTTAGCCAAATTTATGTTTTGGTTTCATGAAATCCTTTTTTTTGAATAATTGTGTCTCAGAACATTTCCAAATTTTCTGTCCAATGGTACAATATTTTGGTGATGTGATATCCTCAAGGAGCTCATACTTGTGAGATTTTTTTATAGGTGGTGATTCATGGACATCGGTGTCTCGAGTTGTCATCGCTAATATCAAAAGTTTCTCATCCATAGACAATTTTTTCACATATCTTAGAGTAATGGAATACTTTTTCGAAACAAGAAACTCATTAATAACATTAGAATCATTATTAGTGATCATTAAAACTAGGAGGTCAACAATATTAATAATCTTCTTATCTCAATTAGTTTTCCTAATCTATTTATTTTTGGGGAGTCTTTCGAGGGAAATATCAATTTTCCAATGTGAGTATTAGTTAATCCTCAAAATATTATTCTTAATCAATATTTTAAAATCCAATTTATACCACGGTAATATGATAACCACATTATCAATATTATAATGAAATTCTATTATATTAATGGAAGAAGCGTTATTTATTTATCTCTATCCACTTATATATCTTAAATAATACTAACTATGAATTGTGGAGACTATAGGCTCTATAGAGTTACATTCTTCACTTTTCAACTTGAATTTTTTTAATTATCCAAACCACATAAATTATGGTTCACCAAATTAAAAAATATATATAATTTCAAAATTATTTTAATATAATGATATTGTGAACTTTATTAATCATACTCAACCATTGAGCTGTATCATGTTCAATATTGGGGTATACTTAACTATATACATTAATAATGTTATTAAACACTGCCATGGTTGACTATGAGAACATAAATACAAATTTTATTATAATTTAATATTAAAGTAATAATTTTTTTGATCTAGAAAGTTCATAATATATATTAAAATTATTATTAAAATAACATATTTGATCCCAAAGTTATCAAAATAATCCATCATCGATTAAATTTTAAAGCAAACATAAGATCAATATATAAAATAAATAAATAGAATATGATACAAAATGTGGAACTATATATTTTGGAATATTTTTTTCTCTAAATAAAATTTATTTCATCGACATTTTGTGTTACACACAAGACCGAGTTTAAAAGAGCCACATCATACTATTAAAATATTATTATATAAACTTGACTGTTTGAATAATGATAATGAAATTGGCAGTATGAACCTGAATAACAATATTATAAACAAAATATTCTGAATGTTTTATAAATATATATTTTTTTGATAATTAATAATTATTTTTCAGTAATGTCTTTATGAGCTTTAAAAAAATAATTTATTCAAAAAAAATTATAACTTTTTGAACAAATAGAATAAATAATTAAATTTAATATCTAAAAATATATTCAAAAAAATGAACATCATTATTGGAATCAACATGTCAAAATTATCAAAGAATTTATTTATTGAAAATTTTCTAAAAAGGATGATTTTTGAATGAATGTTGAGACCCAGTCATTTTTATTGAAAACATTCAATATCATTTATATAATTTTCAAAGATACATTACCTTTTAAATAGAATTAATATTTATTTTGTTTAATTATATTATTAATAATATAATATAGTTATTTTTAATAAAATTTTCTATGTTGAATTATAAAATTAAAAACGTTTTACTTGAAGAAATGTTTTCTTTAGAAAAGTTCTTTTCATCATGGTTTACAGGACAAATTTTAAATTAAATAATGCCATTTATTTTTTTTGAATTTAGAAAAATGGAATACATATTTGAAATATACATAATTCTTATAATACAGTAGGGACATATTAATTTTTAGTTATTAAGAATTGTGACCATAGTAAAAAATTAATCACCTGAGTATGAGAGGTGAAATTGGGTTACACGCATGGGGTAAACCATTAAAATTTCCATAAAAAATTCCTTTATTCAATTTTATGATGTGTTTTTTGGAATAATAGATTTATAATGAGTTATTTAATTTATTTTAAAACATTATTTTGAAATTTTGATCCCATGTTTCGCATTTGTGAAGATAAGATACATTTTTTTAAAATTAAAATATATATTTGATTTGTTGTAATTAAAGAATGGTTGGAATTCGAGATGTTCTTTTTTCATGATAAAAATTTTAAAAAAACATCCATAGTTTTTTATTTAGAAAATTGGAAACAAATTTATTTATTTATTTAAATGAAAAATTATTTTTACTCATTAATTCGGTATTTTCAAAAAATAGTTTACCATGGGTTTGATGTTATAATGTTAAATCTAATTCATACCCCTATAGAAATTAAATATTATAATATTTAATTTAAAAATTGATTGATCATTTAAAATTTGTACTAGGATTTCCCTTTTATTTTTTTCAATTAATTACTTTCTCATCACAAAAAATGATGTTATTCCTTTTAATGTTTAAATGGGTTTAAAGTGGTTTGACTAGAAGATAAGGAATAAAATTTTTCCAAAACATCCCTAAATATGATTGGTTTAATTTATAGGTACCTTATCACATAATATCTTCAATTTTTGTTTTCTTCAATTCCTATTTATACAGCTATCTTATTAATATAATTTAATATTTTATGTAATTGCATTTGGGTCATTTATGTCCCCTATGAAATGATAAAAACATTCATCTCTTCTCCACACATAATGATCCTTATATATAATCTAATCCACAAAAGAATACCGTACTATCTTACTACCCCACCACTTATAGATTAATTTATTTCCAAAATACCATTCTTTTAATTATTTAGGTGTAATGAAAAAATATTACTCAACAAAGAATTATAACTCTTAACTGAGCATTTTCAATTTTAGTTCTTATTATGAATAATATATAATCATGGTATACATTATAAAATAACAAATTATCTCTATTATATATAAAATTTTTTTATCATGATAATGTAAAAAGTATTATCTACCTCTTATTCACCCAATAGAAAATGAAAAAAATTGCTCGTACATATGTATAACTTATTATCTTTAGTCAACATTGTGATTCATTTCTCAAAACCATTTTACATGGATGATAATAAATTTGGAACTACGGTTTATATATGAAATATATTTACAAATTATGGTTCTATAATGATGAAATATTATTTATCTTCATTTCCATATTTTTTTAGAAAATTAAAATAGCATTCATGTGTACATACGACCAACCATCTCCATAGAAGATGTAAATAATTTGTTAATATATTAATTTCAAGGAAGAATATATGTATATATATGAGGAATATATATGGTATCTATATCATTGTTAAAATTTTATAAATATATATTCTTAATCAACATAAAATGATTGGGACTTCCTGTAACACCCCGAACTTCCACGGTACGCTTTCCTTTGAATAATATAGTAGCGTGTGTTATACGTAACTTCCAGTTCTAACACACACACCAAAACAAATCAAACTTGATGTTATGAATAATAATACCCACTTTTTGAAATTTTATAAATTTTATCTTTCAAAATGGAATTCATTTTTGGATTCGGAATATCGAAATTAGCATCGGGTGAAATTTTGGTATTTTTCTGAAAACTTTCAATTTTTGATAAATAGTGAAAAAAACTAAGTTATAGTTCAAAACTGAAATTTTAATTAAATAATTATTTATTTTATTTAAATTTAATTAAGGTAAAAATAGATACATAATACCTATATATGTTCAATTTAATTCATTGGAGTTAGTTTAGAATAATTTTAGATATATAAAAATTTTATTGAACTTTTCACAGTCTTTTACCCACCTCCTAGGAGAATTTTCAAATTCACATAAAACTTAATTTTACCGCTTCTATGAGTGGAGTTTCAAAAATCCAAGAGACATAGTTAATATAAAGGAGTAAAATTTAGTTCAATGAGATGAAAATATTTTTTGGTGAATAGTAACTTTTTACTTTTATTTACCACGGTTAAAAGTAAATAGGGTAATTAAGTGTAAAAATGATATTAATATTACCCTAAAACATGTCCTAATTCTATTGGACAAGTGTATATCGACAAAAAAACCCTTAGGAATAAAATATTATCATTTAGGTCCACATGGATTAGATTAGGACATTTATTATAATTTAATTCAAAGAAGAGTTAAAAGAGTTAAAATCAAAGTTTATTTAATAAAACATTTTTAATATAGGGTTATACATAAGATAAATTTGATTGTAACTATTCATTATAAAGCTAAAACTAATTCCTACATAATGGTATTTTGTTTATAATTTTTAGACATTATATAATTTAATTTATTTATGACACAATGGTGATGTAGTAATTACCTAATTAATGAAATATTAAAATAATTGATATTATAAATATCAAAATAAATTTAATTTGAGAGTTTTTATGAATTAAAATAATTTTATAAGTTAATATTACATATTAGGATTGATTATATAAATTTTTTTCTAAGTAATAATGCTTTTATGAATTTATCAAAAACAAAATACCCAATAGAGTCAAAATTGACATAAAAGAGTATTTAAAAAAAATATTATATTATTAATTTATATTCAATTCCTAAAAATCTAAGGTTCCGCCAAGAGACTTATATCATGATATGTGTATCATTAATTGACCACTTGGGGGTCTGTTGGATGTATATAGTATGTTTATTAACTATATAATATAAAAATACAATGTGACATGGTAAGTGTCAAACTAATTAACTAGGAGTTAAAACTAAAAGATAAGGTTAATATAATGACCCAAACCTATCTAAATTATATTGGTTGAGTGGTTTTAGACCCATCACCATATTAACCTTTACATAATCCTCTTTGGATCCATTAGAAACCGAATATGAATTTATTAAAAAATAATATTTTTAGCTTTTCCAAAGGCGCCCCTCACCCCCCTTATAAAAGGACACCACTTCTAACCAATTATTCACACATTAAAAGCCTTTTGGCTTGGCCAAACCCTGCCCAAATACTCTCAAATTTCCTCACTACAATTTAGAGGATTAGTTTTATCAGAAATCTAACCTAAGGAGCCCTTTTGATCAAATCAAAAGGAAGAACCCGAAGAAGAGGTAATTTTTTCACCACCCTCTTTCAAGTTCCTTTCTTCTTTAACTTCTTCTTTCTTTCATATTACCATTATAAAATAATAACTACATTATATTATATATAATTTGATGTTATTATAAATATGGTACAACCATATTCAGTATTTTATCCATCCTTTGAATGACATGTCACCATACGTGCGTACATACGGGTTACCGTCTCCACGTCGTGGTGTAATTGTTATTCAATAAATTATTATTTGTATGGGTATAATAATTATGTGTAATTAATGTAATTAATAAATATAACATGATAATGATTTTGTTTATATGATATACCATCCAATTATATATTATTTTAATATCAAAAGAATGATATTGTCACTTGTGCGTACGTACGGACTACCGTCTCGACGAACGTGATGAGATTCATTCTCCATCGTATCAATTCAAGTATAATTATCATTTTATGATTAAAAATAATGTTTAAGGACTTTATATAATTCTAGATATGAATAATATACAACCAATCCCTATCAAAAATGGCTTACGCAACAAAACATATAAAAGAAAACGAGTAAGTTAACACCCGAAACAACGATAATACTAAGATATTACTAACAAATCAATGTTAAAAGATAATATATGATATCATATTAATGTATTTGATTCTTGTATAATTTAATAACAATTATTTCACCATTATAAATGAGGTTAACCTACCCTCAACCAAGAAATAGTACAATGTAAGGGTTTATTTCACAATATCTTCATTATCCGAGGTTGTTTATTCGTAATTATCTACTGGGACCTCTTTATCATCCACATTCATGTTTCTTAAAAATTTATTTCAAAAAAATTCTTACTATTTTACAGAATATGGGTTAAAGTCATTTTTACCCTTTTTGACTTTTTTTTAAGAAGTTTATAAAGGAATATTTCTGTCATTTTCCAAACAAGGTCCTTTTTAACCTTTTCGAAAGAATTAAGGTAAGAATGTATTTTTTTTAACTTATACGGTGGGTGCGACTATTTTCTGCCGTTATAAATTATTCAAATCTTCTTTTACAAGTTTATAATAATATTTTTAAATTAAATGTTTTCTTTTATAATTATGTGACATTTAAATTATTTCAAAAAAGAGATATTTCTCTCAAATATATGAAAACCCAGTGCAAATGTATACGTATTTAATGCAAGATTAAAAATGTTTTCAGAAAACCCGACTCTCGAGTGTGGTAGACAGGAAGGGATTGGGCATGGACCCATCATGACCTGTAATTTGTCGAGCAGTCTCAGAATTAGTTATTTTGTTTTCAGAAGCTTGCATAATATTTTCATAAAAACACTACAGTATATTTGAGCAATTTTAAACGTAAGTATCTTTTAAAAAAATGCATCGGTAGGTCTCATGAGACAAACTAGTGTCTTGGCACAAGGCCTTGACAAAATTTTATTTGTAGTCTTGGCATGAGGCCTTGGCTATGTGGTTATGATGGTCTGACATTTTGCATTCCATCATCATGAAAGTGGTTATTGATATTACATGTGATTATTTGATTAGTAGGATATCCATGTGAATAAGTAAATGACATTATTTCATTTTATTTTTTTCCATAATATGTTTAAGTTCAAGTTTAAAAATATTTTTATTTTAGTTATAAATTGCCTTAAATGTTTATTCTTATTTAGGAAATTTTCCGCTATATTGTTATCCTTACTGGGAATTTGAGCTCACCACTTTTCTATGTTTTATTTTTCCCAGGATGTGACGAAGTATTTTATGAATGACCTGTAGGGATAGTATGAGGGGATAAGTGTTTGGACTATGGAGACCATATTGTTGTAGTTTTCTTTTTATGATTTAATGTAAACTTTATGAATGTATCTAGTTATTCCAAGGATACTAATCTAATCAGTCCTTCGAGACTTGATCTTTTTTGTGATCATTCCAATGTTATGTAATAAAGCACCGACTCTGGGTAATTGGGGTCGGGGCATTACAGTTGGTATCAGAGGAAGTTTAGTGAAAACCTTGGAAGCTAGATTTAGATAAACTCTGATTAGAGCACATAGACCTAAGATGGACTTTGAGGATTAGTATAGAAGAACTTCCTAGAATTTTGGTATTGTAGAGATTTTGTGAGTTTTCCGATAAATACATCCATGTCTGGATACGAGTAGGTAGAGGTGGCTCTGGAACAGATGTACCTAGAGGTAAAATCCAAAAACACCGCTTTGAGCTAGACTCTAACGGGAATTAGTGCACGACAATGGGTCTTGCTGCACTCTTGGTTACGACACTCCCGGAGGGATATTTTTAGGATAACTCTCATTTTCTTTACAAATTATTATGAAGGGTTTATGAGTATATACTTCCTCAAAGAAAACATTTTTATGATTATGGACTATATCCATAAATAGTTCAATTTATGTTAAGTGTTTTATAGGTATAGAATTATGTATTTTGATCATAAACTGATCTTGTTTATGCCATTATATAGAAATGGTGCCTAGTGGAAAAAATGGAAACCGTATCAATGCACACACTCCATGTAAGGATTTCCCGCCTACTCAAGATAATTACAGTGGAGCTGGTGATACAACTGGTGCTGATCAGCTTATCACCATACTGGGACAACTCACTCAGGTTATGAATAATAACCTTATCCGTATGGAGCACACTGATCCATAGCGTGGAAGATCAATGTTAGATCTCTTCATGAGGAAACAACCACAAACATTCAATGGGTGTACAAATCCATTGGTAGGTGAGTAATGGATAAGTTCCCTAGAGAAAATATTTCAGGCTTTGGGAAGTAGTGAAGGGGAAAAAGTTATCATGGCAGTTTACCGCCTCACTAGAGATGCTGATCAATGGTGGTCATTGATTCAAAACACGAAGGAAGATGATGAAGTATCAAATATGGAATGGAGGGAGTTCAAAGATATGTTTTTAGAAAAATACTTTCCTCGTGACCATCAAGCAGATATCGAAAGGAAATTTCTGAGTCTGAGACAAAAGGAGGATGAGAATGTCGCAAAGTATGAGGTTATCTTTACAAGGTTAGCAAGGTATGCTTGAGATTATATACGTAACCCAAGACGTAATATTGATCATTTCTTTGATGGGTTAAAACCATTTCTCCTTCGATCATTAGTCTCACAATCCTTCTCGTCGTATGAAGACATTGTCTCATGTGCGATCAAGACTGAAAAGGAATTCTCTATGTCTTATGACTTTAAAGCAAAGAAAGAGAAGAAGAGATCTTATGATCAATCTGGAAATGGAAATAAGGGGAATAAGGGAAAAGTTGAATATCCAACCGGCAGTAAATGTGGGAATAAACACCCTGTTACATGTTTAAAAGGAATGAGAGTCTGTTACAAGTGTGGTGAAAAAGGCCACCAAGATCGTGATTGCAAGGGGAAGAAGGAAGCTATTGATGTCCAATGCTAAAATTGTAAGGAGATGGGACATTATGCAAATTAATGTCCTAAGTGTCAGGGGAACTTACCTCAGAAAAGGCCAAGGGATCAAGTCCAAGATTATGCTATCACTACTGCTGAGGTAGAGGCTCCGAAAGACATGGTGGTAGGTAATTTAATGGTTTCCTCAAGTTTAGCAAATGAATTATTTGATTCTGGATCATCACATTTTTTCATATCTTCCCAGTTTGCTAAGAATTTTAGATATTTACAATTTGATTTAACAAATGAGTTGTCAGTTAAAACTCCTAAGGGAAGTATCATTGCAACAATGTTTTGTGAATCAGTCCCCATTAGAGCACATAAATGTTATTTATCTACTGATCTCATCATCATACCTATGATTGAGTTTGATATAATCCTTGGTATGGATTGGATTTCGGACCATGTTGTGAAGATTTATTGTAAGAAGGAGGTTATGATTTTTGGTGATGATGATAAGGAACACCTTATCTTTAGAGCAGAATCGTCACCACCTAATTCTTATCTAGATCCACCCCCAATTGATCAACTAAATTCAATTATTGTGGAGGGAGAGAATGAAATTACAGTGGGCGAGGAAAGGAATGTTCAAATAGAGGATGCACCTATTGTGAAAGAATATATAGATGTGTTTCTGGAAGATTTAACTAGACATCCTCCAGAACGACAAGTTGAGTTTTCCCTTGATTTAATTCCTGGATCAAGGCCTATATCGAAGAACCCTTATAGAATTTCCACTGTATAATTAGTTGAACTAAAGAAACAACTAGAGGAATTGTGTAATAAGGGATCTATTCTCCCTAGTGTTTCTCCATGGGGAGCCCCTGTTCTTTTTGTTAAAAATAATGATGGATCTATGAGGTTATGTGTTGACTACAGGGAGATCAATGCTATAACAATAAACAACATGTATCCCCTACCTCGCATTGATGATTTATTTGAACAACTTCATAGAGCTCAATACTTTTCCAAGATTGAACTTCGATCTGGATACCATCAGTTGTGTGTGAAGAAGGAAGACATTCCGAAGACAGAATTTCGAACAAGGTACGGGCATTATGAGTTTACAGTAATGCCTTTTGGATTGACTAATGCACCCTATGTATTCATGGATCTGATGAATAGAGTTTTCAAGGAATATCTCGATGAATTTGTGGTGGTATTTATTGATGATATCTTGGTATAGTCCAAAAGCTACGAAGATCATGAAAATCGCTTGCGCATTATCCTGAAGACTCTGAGAAGACATGAATTATATGGGATGTTTATCAAGTGTGAATTCTGGCTTCGTGAGATTTCTTTTCTTGGCAATATTGCCTCTAAAGATAGAATCCCTGTTGACCCTTATAAGACCAATGAAATCCAAGAATGTCTAGCACCTATGAGTATAACTGAGGTACACATTTTTATTGGTTTAGCAGGTTATTATCAACGTTTTGTCCATAATTTTTCCCGGTTGGCTAACCCATTAACAAAGCTCACACGTAAAGGGGTTAAATTTGTTTGGAAAAAATATTTTGAAGAATGTTTCGAAGAACTGAAGAGTATATTAGTCAATGATCCTATATTGACTCTACCATAGTGGAATGATGGGTTTGTTATTTATAGTGATGAATCGAAGAAAGGACTTGGTTGTGTTCTTATGCAGAATGATAGGGTTATTGCCTATGCATCACGAAAGTTGAAAATTCGTGAACAAAACTATCCTACTCATGATCTCGAGTTAGCAGTTTTGATCATTTATTTGAAGATATTGAGGAACTACCTCTATGGTGAAAAATGTTAGATTTATACTGATCACAAGAGTTTGAAGTATATTTTTTCACAAAAAGAACTCAACATGAGGCAAAGAAGATGGATTGAATTACTCAATGATTATGATTGTATGATACACTACCACCCGGGGAAAGAAAACAAGGTGGAAGATGCCTTGAGCAGAAAAGATCATGGAGTTTTGAATAATATGAGAATTGAAAGGGATCAAATTTTCATGGATCCAGTGAAGATGTACATGGGAATAACCAGGGAAGGTGAAACATCAATGCTATTTCAAATGGTTTCCAAAACATCTTTACTAGAAAGGATTAAGAGTTCTCAGATCGATGATGAAGAATTTCAAAAGAATATTAAAGCTGTGAATGATGGGAGATTGAGAGACTTTGTGTATGAAGAAGGAATTTTGAAATTTGGGAAGAGTCTTTGTGTTCCCGATATACCATATCTAAAAAGGGAATTGCTGGAAGATGCTCATAGTTCCAATTTCTCTATACACCCTGGGAGCACCAAAATGTATAGAGATTTGAAGGAACATTTTTGGTGGGACAACATGAAGAGGGAGATTGCTGATTTTGTGTCAAGAATTATGGTTTGTCAACAAGTGAAAGCTGGAAGGCAACATCCTGGTGGAGTATTGCAACCTCTTACTATACCTAAGTGTAAATGAGATAATATTACGATGGACTTCGTCATGGGGATACCAAAGAATCCTAGAAGGAACGATGCAATATGGGTCATTGTTGATCGTCTTACCAAGTCAGCACATTTTCTTTCTATAAGAGAAGATCTACCATTAGAACGTCTAGAAAGACTATATATTAATGAAGTGGTGAGACTTCATGGAGTACCCCTATCGATTATTTCTGATCATGATCCCCGTTTTACTTCAAGATTCTGGAAAAGTCTTCAGAAAGCCTTGGATACTGAACTTCATTTGAGCACTGCCTACCATCCTCAAATAGATGGACAATCAGAATGAACTATTCAAACCTTAGAAGACATGTTGAGATCCTTCTCACTTGACTTTCAGGGTATGTGGGATCAATATTTACCTCTGGTAGAATTTTCTTATAATAATAGCTTCCATTCGAGTATTCAGATGGCACCATATGAAGCGTTATATGGAAAGAGATGTTGCACACCAACCTATTGGGATGAAATTGGTGAAAGAAAACTTTTAGGCCCAGAACTGGTGGAGGAAACGATGGAAAAGGTGAAGCTAATCCAAAATCATATCAAAGCAGCTCAAAGTAGGTAGAAGAGCTATGCCGATAATCGAAGGAAGGATTTGGAATTTCAAGCCAGTGATCATGTTTTCATGAAGGTATCTTCATGGAAGGGAGTCATACGTTTTGGTAAGAAAGGTAAATTGAGTCCCAAGTACATGGGACCTTTCAAAATTCTATAACGAATTGGGGCTGTAGCTTACCGATTGGCAATGCCACCAAATCTCTCTAAAGTTCACGATGTGTTCCACATATCAGTGTTGAGAAAATACATGCCTGGCCCAACACATGTACTCACTTACGAGGAATTAGAACTGGAACCCGATCTGTCTTATTGCGAAGAGCCCTTCAGGATTCTTGATATGAGAGAACAAGTACTGAGAAACCGGACGACTAGTCTGGTAAAAGTTTTGTGGAGAAACCATAAGATGGAAGAGGCAATGTGGGAACCCGAGGAACTTATGATGAAGAACCACCCGAGTCTTTTCATGCAGTAGTATTCTAGAAATTTCGAGGACGAAATTATTTGAAGGAGGGGAGAATGTAACACCCCAAGCTTCCATAGTATAATTTCTTTTGAATAATACAGTAGCGTGTGCTGTACGCAACTTCGAGTTCTAACACACACACCACAACTAATCACACTAGCTGTTATGAATAGTAATACCCACTTTTTGAAATTTTGTAAATTTTATCTTTCAAAATGGACTTAATTTTTGGATACAGAATATCAGAATGAGCCTAGGGTGAAATTTTGGTATTTTTTTGAAAACATTCAATTTTTTATGAATAGTGAAAAAACACTGAGTTATAGTTTAAAACCGACATTTTATTTAAATAATTATTTATTTTATTTAAATTTAATTAAGTTCAAAATAGATACATAATACTTATATATTTTCAATGTAATTCATTGGAGTTAGTTTATAATAATTTAAGATATATAAAAATTTTATTGAACTTTTCACCGTCTTTTACCCACCTCCTAGGAGAATTTGAAAATTCACATAAAACATAATTTTACCGCTTCTGTGAGTGGAATTTAGAAAATCCAAGAGACACGGTTAATATCAAAGGGTAAAATGTGGTTCAATGAGATGAAAATATTTTTTTGTGAATAGTATCTTTTTACTTTTATTTACCATGGTTAAAAGTAAATAGGGGAATTAAGGGTAAAAATGAAATTAATATTACCCTAACACATGTCCTAATTCTATTTCACAAGTTTATATCGACCAAAACAACCTTAGGAATAAAATATTATCATTTAGGTCCACTTTTATTAGATTAGGACATTTATTATTATTTAATTCAAAGAAGAGTTAAAAGAGTTAAAATCAAGGTTTATTTACTAGAACATTTTTAATATAGGGTTATACATAAGATAAATTCGATTGTAAATATTCATTAGAAATCTAAAAATATTTCCTACATAATGGTATTTTATTTATAATTTTTAGACATTAAATAATTTAATTTATTTATGAAACAATGGTGATGCAGTAATTACCTAATTAATGAAATATTAAAATAATCGATATTATAAATATCAAAATAAACGTAATTTGAGACTTTTTATGAATTCCACTAATTTTATAGGTTAATATTACATATTAAGATTGATTATATAAATTGTTTTCTAAGTAATAATTCTTTTATGAATTTATCAAAAACAAAATACCCAACAGTGTCAAAATTTACATAAAAGAGTTTTTTAAACAAATATTATATTATTAATTTATATTAAATTCCTAAAAATCTATGGTTCAGCCAATAGACTTATATCATGATATGTGTATCATTAATGGACCACTTGGGGGTCACTTGGAGGAATATATTATGTTTATTAACTATATAATATAAAAATAAAAAGAGACATGGTAAGTGTCAAACTAATTAACTAAGAGTTAAAACTAAAAGATAAGGTTAATATAATGACCCAAACTTGTCTAAATTATATTGGTTGAGTGGTTTTCGACCCATATCCACTATAAACTTTAAATAATCCACTTTTGATCCATTATAAACCGAATATGAATTTATTATAAAATAATATTTCAATCTTTTCCAAAGGTTCCCCTCACCCCCCTTATAAAAGGACACCACTTCTAACCAATTCTTCACATATTCAAAGCCTTTTGGCTCAGCCAAAAACTAAACAAATAATCTATAAACTTCCCTCACTACAACCTAGATTCCTTATTTTTATCATAAAGACAACCTATAGAGAACTTTTGATCAAATCAAAAGGAAGAACCCGAAGAAGAGGTAATGTTTTCACCACCCTCTTTCAAGTTCCTTTCTTCTTCAACGTCTTCTTTATTTGTTATTCCCATTATAAAATAATAACTCCAGTATCTTATATGTACTGTGATGTTATTTTAAATATGGTACAACCATATTTATTATTCTATCCATCCTTTTAATACATGCCACCATACGTGAATACGTACGGCTTACCATCTCCACGTCGTGGTGTAATTGTTATTGAATAAATTATTATTTGGATGGGTATACTAATGATGTGTAATTCATGTAAATAATAAATATAACATGATAATTATTCTGTATATATGATATAACATCCAATTATATATTATTTTAATATCAAATGAATGATATTGTCGCTCGTGCTTACGTACGGACTACCGTCTCCACGAACGTGATGAGATTCATTTACCATTGTATCCATTCATGTATAATTCTCATTTGATGATTACAAATAATTTTTAAGGACTTGATATAATTATGGATGTTAATAATATACAACCTATCCATAACAAAAATGTCTAACATAACAAAACATATAAAACAAATGGACTAAGTTAACACCCGAAACAACAATAATATTAAGATATTATTAACAAATCAATGTTAAAAGATCATATATGATATCATATTAATGTATATGATTCTTGTATAATTTAATAACAATTATTTCACCATTATACAGGAGGTTAACCTACCCTCAACCAAGAAAGAGTACAAGGTAAGGGTTTATTTCACAATCTCTTCATTATCTCAGGTTGTTTAAACGTAATTATCTACTGGGACCTTTTTATCATCCACATCCATGTTTCTTAAAAATGTATTTAAAAAAAATTATTACTATTTTAAAGAATATTGGTTAAAGTCATTTTTACCCTTTTTGACTTTTTTTAAGAATTTTATAAAGGAATATTTATGTCATTTTCCAAACAAGGTCCTTTTTAACCTTTTCAAAAGAATTAAGGTAAGAATGTATTTTTTTAACTTATACGGCGGGTGCGGCTATTTTCCACCGTTATAAATTTTTCAAAGCTTCCCTTACAAGCTTATAATAATATTTTTAAATTAAATTTTTTCTATTATAATTATGTGACATTTAAATGATTTTAAAAAAGAGATATTTCTCTCAAATATATGAAAACCCAGTGCAAATGTATACGTATTTAACACAAGCTTAAAAATATTTTCAGAAAACCCGACTCTCGAGTGTGGTAGACAGGAAGGTATTGGGCGTAGACCCATCATGGCCTGTAATTTGTCGAGCAGTCTCAGAATTAGATATTTTTTTTTCAGAAGCTTTCATAATGTTTTCAGAAAAACACTGGAGTATATTTGAGAAATTTTAAACGTAATTAACTTCTAAAAAAAATGCATCAGTAGGTCTCATGAGACAAAATAGTGTCTTGGCAGAAGACCTTGACAAAATCTTATTTTTAGTCTTGGAACGAGGCCTTGGCTATGTGGATATGATTGTCTGTAATTATGTATTCCATCATTATGAAAGTGGTTATTGATATTGCATGTGATTATTCAATTAGTAGAATATCCATGTGAATAATTAAATGGAATTATTTCATTTTATTTTTACCATACTATGTTGTTGTTCAAGATTAAAAGGCTTTTTTTAGTTATACATTGCCTTAAATGTTTATTCTTATTTATGACAGTTTCCAATATATTGTTATCCTTACTGGGCATTTGAGATCACCCCTTTTCTATTTTTTATTTTTCCCAGGATGTGAAGAAGTATTTTATGAATGACCTGCAGGGATAGTATGAGGGGATAAATGTGTGGACTATGGAGACCATATTGTTGTAGTTTTCATTTTATGATGTAATGTAAACTTTATGAATATATCTAGTAATTCCAAGGCTACTAAACTAATCATTCTTTAGAGAGTTGATCTTTCTTGTGATCATGCCAATTTTATGTAACAAAGCACCGACTCTGGGTAACTGGGGTAGGGGCGTTACACTGCCGAACTAAAACATACAAGAAAAACAATGCAGTTAACACTCAGAATAGTTGTTTCTATAAATAATTGTCAATAAATGGTTAATAAGATGACATAAGTAAATATTATATGGTATTAAGTACACGATTATCATCATTTAAATTTTTTATATAAAATATATTCTTATTATATAGTATTTTAAAATGATTATGAAGAAAGAATAGAGTTGAGCTAAGGGTTTCATGTTACAATTTCATTGTTTATTGGGACTGTTTATTATTATTTTTATATGTAGAAATATTATCTTCAATCACTATATAATATCATTAATCTTATCATACAAAATCTATTTAAAAATTAAACAAGTTTTAAATTTATTTAACTCTCTTTACGTAATCCAGATACTGAAATAATGGTTTTAAAGAAAGCTTAATTCTTTGTTACCACAGTCAAATATAAATTTTCTCCCATGTCCATGTTTTTTAAAAATATTTTCATGATTTTTCTATTATTGTCTAATGATATTTTAATTTCATTTTTATAGTAATTTGAATTTTTACAATATGTTTTAAATGGAATCCACTCATTATTTTCAAAATGAAGTACTTTATTATTTTTATTGAAAATGTGATATGAATCATTCTTTGTACATAATCAGAATGATTGTAATTTATAGACATAATTACCACTCAATGATTAGAAAATTAAATTAAAATTTTCCAATATTATTTTTAATGATAGTGTTTTTCATAATATATTTTAATTTTATATATTTTGAAAAATAAATTTCAAAAAGTACAAGGTATTTTCCATATGAAGTTTTCAATGGCATTTTTAAAGAATTTATATTCATCAATGACAAAAATCACTTATTTTGATTACAGTTTTCAACATATATGGTCCAGGGATACTATATTTATTATTTATTTATTTAGTTTATGATTATTAATAAAATAATTATTAACAAACCTATTTAATTTATATTGGTTTTGTATTGATTTTATTCTATATAAAATCATGTAACCTTGAAAAGTAATTTCTTTATGAATGTTTTCACACATATGTATGATTTTAGTTATGTGTGGGTGGGACTAGAATTATATATCCCTCTGATTTTTTGGGTAAATATTGAAATCCTATGAGATAAACTACACTAAAATTTAGAGTAAATTGAGTTTAATAAGGGATTCCATCCACTATGACTGTCTTGGGAGTAACACATGACTATTGCGACAGTTTTGGGAGTGAACTTGATCCAATATGATAGTGTTGGAAGTAATACAACAAAAATATTGGAATGATTTTCTTTGCTTATGTGTAACACATAAACTCATGTATTCTTACAATTTTATGGTCTAATGGATCATGTTATAATATTCACTTATGATTCATGTCTTATAAACTACCACAATTTAACCCATGAATCAAGATAATGATATATGATTTGAATGTCATGGTTTTAAAATGTTATGTTCATGTTCTCATAAAGTTATTATAATTTTATTCTTAAGTGATCACTGATATCTCCCATGATTACCCCAAATAATCATCTAATATCACCAATTATTATGTTTCTATTCCCTAATCCATTATGAATAGTATTATGTATTGTATATTTAATAAGGGTTATTGTTTTGAAGAAATTAATGGGAGACGATTTAGTTTATTTTTTTAATGATTTTACTTTATATCCATCTTCCCAAAGATAATGGACCTATATTGTTCTGGTGTGGATCATAATATTTTATATTGAATATTAATATAAAAATATGTAACATCTATGTATAAAATGTATGATTTGTTATAGTTGGTATCATAGAGAGGTTTAATTGACTTTGTAAACTAGTATGAGATCACTATAGTTAGAACCTGTAGGATAATCATTTTTATAATACATTGTTCCAAGTTATTCTAAAAAAAGGTGTGTGGTTTACATTAAAAACATTTATTTGTGGATAGTATAGGTGGATGTAGTTTTGGCATAGATACACCAAGGTTAATAACCAAGAAAATAGTTGGCCAGTCATAATTCATTCATCATTATGGTGCATGATGAGTGTTCCCTTACTACTAACATGATTTGACACTCGCGGTGCATATTATTATCCCAATTCACAATTTTATGAACAATTATAATGTATTTTAATATAATATGATCATGGATTACCATGGAAAAACCTAATGTGTCATATGATGAAAATAATATATCATGATTTTGAAATCCAATAAATTATTTTTCTTCAATATTTGTTTTTATGAAATTTCTATTTTTATCCAATCTGTTCCTTTTGGTTTAATTTAGTGACTAGAAATCGAAGGCATCCTAATGTTTAATCTGTAGGAAAATTCAACAATTCTCCTTCTTGGAAACCAAATGATACTGGAGATGAACTGATAAATCATGTTGTTTGGATTTTATAACATTCTCAATGTACGAATAATTTGGATCTTACAATTAATCAAATGAGGGAACAATGTTCTATTGAGTCCTTAATGATAAAATATAAAACTTCATTTAGGGGTTATATTAATCGACTTGTTGAGGAGTAATTGAATAGTACCACTACAAATATATTTTATCTTTTCCAGTGTTTAAAACATGAAATATTTATTGTGGTTTATTATTATTTGAATGGTGAAAAGGATCATTGGTGGAATATTATTAATAACATGAGGAAATATGAAGAAATTTACACCATGGAATGGTATGAGTTTAACTACTTTTTTTCAATGATTACATTCCTAGAATTCCTCATAAAAAATGGGGATATAATTAATATAGATAAAATAAAACTATATCTAATCTATTATTTCCTATTAGGAAAATTTATCAATAATATTTAGGTACACTTCTTCTAACACCCCAAGATTTTGAGAATTTTTTTTGAATTAATTTAACATTTCAATATTCTTCATTTCACACAAAACTATAAATAGTTATATATATATATATATATATATATTATAACACTAAGTCAAACATTCCATTTACATGCAATACCAACTTGTATTGCACTACAACTAACACCAAGTTGGAATACGATGCATGCAACAATGAGTTTCTATGAAATAGATCTTTTTATTGTTCTAATTATATAAATAAGATAATTATGACCTATCCATAAAACAGAGTAATAACTAATTTTCAAATAATTTTTTTCTATAAATAAATCATATTAATAATGAAATATAATATATTTGGTAAAGTCCTTATATGTTAGAAATATTGTTTTCTTGAATGTATCATTTTTAATAATAAAAATAATTTTAGAAAAATTTATAAATTGAATTTGGTCATTTTCGAATTCAAAGTTATTAAATTATCTTAGCCTCAATTTTTGGGATTTTTCAGAGAAACTTCTTTTTTTGATGAATAGGGAAAAATACTTCTTTTTATTTAAAAACTTAATTTTTACAAATAAATTATTAATGATAAATTGTATTATGAATATGTTTTAAGGTCAAATTAGATTAATATTACATATATTAATACAATTTAAATCATTATAATAAATTTCACATTGAAAAAAAATCTTAAAAAACTTTTAAAAGTATTTCTACTATAAAACCCCGCTATTTCGCAACGTCTACGAGATTAGTGATTATTATAATTTTTAAAATTATATTATTAGAATTCTAAAAATCACACATGAAAGGATTTAATTAGTATTATATTTAAGGTATTATAAGATCACCATAATTTCTTGACCAAAATAATTAGTGAATGTGAATAAATTTAATTACGATGATTATGATACAATTAAGATTAATAAGGGATTAAATATTAATATTAAAGACGAAAATGACATATACACTTGTGAAAAATCCATTGGATGCCAAAATATTACCATTTACCCACCTGGTTTGAAATATATGGGTTATTGGGACACTATTAATTGGAATATCCCTATAAAAAGGGTAAGGAAAATGACAAAAAGGGAACTTTCCTTACCTTTAAGATTTATAAAACATTGAGATATGTAAAAAACCTCATATTTTCTGTAATATATATCATTTTGAAATATATTTGCGGTATTTTTAACATAATAAATTATCAATAATTTTTAAAGATTTTTTAGGTACCTAAAATGCATTTGATACGTTAATATAATGACTATATAGTTAACAATTAACTAAAATAAATGATACTATAAATATTAAATGTGAAGCTAATTGATTGAATTATTTTCTTTATTTATTTTTTGTAGATTAATATATCATGTTACACACCTATAAACTTAATATATTTTAATTCCAATATAATATTGATATTTTAAAATTACCATTAAACAAATAATGTCAAAATTGACATTATTGTTATTTTAAGACAAATTAATCTTATAAAATGATTTAAAATTGATAAAAACATATATTCTACAATGTGAATTGTAAGTGATAATATATTTTGAATATTTTATCTTAATTGAATAATTAATCATTCATAATTAACATATTGAACTATATTATGTTAATATGTTGTTAAGATGGTGCGTGTTCATAAAGCGTTTCAGCACGTTACATGTTATTATTTTAAAATTAATTTACAAAACTAATTGGATTTTAATTTTATAAATTACATGTAATGTTAATAAATAAGTGGATCTATATTTTCTAATAAATAAAACTTTAATTTAGTCGTAATGGTTAAATTAATTATATTAGAAAACATGAAGCTTTGATTTAAAATCCAAAATGATAAAATTGGGGAATCTTAGATGTTATGGAACCAAATAATTAAAATGAACATATTTTTTTGTGGATAATGTTTTTCCCAACCATAATTCTCCTTTATGCAATTATTTATACATTTAGGAGGAACTTTATGTAAGATAGTCCACCAATTATTGAATACCTTTTGGTATTTACAAAAGTGCAACTCCCCCTCGATTATAAAAAGGAATGAACTCTACTCATTCCCCACACCTCGAAAGCCCCTAATTATTTGAAAAACTAAAAAAAATGTCCTTAAAAATCCTCAATTAGACATTGAAGCCTCCCTTTTGGAAGAATCCCTATTAATGAATCCTTTTGGAACAATCCCAAAGGAGTTACCTGATTACTAGGTAACGTCTTCTCTTAAGATCCATTCATTTATTTTCCTTCTCCACCCCTCCACTCTCGTTATTACCTTCTTGTGTGAAAAAACCTGTATTCTATGTATAATATTTTTTTTATGAAATGGTTCTGACCTACACTTACACACACCTCCATCTAATGGATGTTGAACATACTGTTTTTGTGTACGGTGAACTAATGCCTCACAAAATAGGGACTGTTCATTTCTTCTTTACCACCAATAATGGTGTCCATTATGATGGAAAATATATTTATATATGTAATATATTATATTTTTTATGTCTTTATGGTTTCATATCCCTTTTAAAACACACATATTTTTTCTTTACATTTGGTGTTAATAAGATAATATTGTTTGAGTATGTGTGGACTACCGCCCCCTCAAAGTAATGTGATTTGTTCACACACCACATAGAATGTATTAATGAGGGATTTAACAAACTTATATGATATATATGATATATTAATGATAATTTAATAATTATATATATTTATACAAACATATATACAAATTAAATTTACATATATTCTTTCAATGCAAAAATTAAAACGAAAAACAACGCTCTTACATACGTACGACTTACCGTCTCCATGAATGTTGTATTCTATTACATAATAAATTATGATATAGATTATTATAATATAATTATAATGGGTATATATGATATTTATATCATTTTATACATTCTGGAATCATGATATAAGTATAATTACTGATGATATAACAAATTAAGACACATACAAAGAACAAAGTGAATATTACACGAAGTGAAACCTTAACAGACGATCATTAAAAAGAGGGTAATATAAGGTTATCATCAAAACATATATGGTAATAGATATAAAAATATTATTATTTAAAAAAAATTTAAAAAAACTTATATTTATTAAATAGGAGGCCAGTATGAGTACGGAGAGAGTCAAGACACAAGGTTAGGGGATTTCATCTCACTTTTAATTTCTGTGAGAAACTGGCTATCTTCGCCACCTATTTGGTAAAAAAAAATTTGTCTCAATTTCCCTTCTTTGAGACTCATGTTTTGTTAGGCACCTAAACACTTTTTCATGGTGCATGTACGTCTGTTTTACATGCCATATCATGAATCTAAATCATTTAATGATATTATATGCTTCATTTAATTTCCTTTACTTATATGGAGAGGATGATCCCAATATAACATGTTTTAAGAGTTTGTTGAGTCAATCTCATTTCTATTTGAGATTGTTTGTGTTTATGATTCATTTGGTGAAATA
The DNA here is from genome assembly GCA_963277665.1 of Viscum album. Taxonomy (NCBI): domain Eukaryota; kingdom Viridiplantae; phylum Streptophyta; class Magnoliopsida; order Santalales; family Viscaceae; genus Viscum; species Viscum album. The sequence continues at coordinate 1,836,303,345 of OY728151.1, forward strand.
TTATTATCCATCTCTAAAGAATATTCATGAGGTTCTATATCATATATTATTTCATGATACACTCATGTATTGGTATCATTTTATTCTCTTCGGAACATATTTCATTTAAGAAAGTGTATCTAGGAATGACCGACTTTACCCACTCTTTGGTCAGAAATGAATGATTTATAAAAAGAGTTAACCAAGAATATTATATCATTCCATTATAATATATAAAATAAATTTTTACCATTTTAATATATTACCAATATCTTAAATGGAATATTCTTGTCACCTTCTGAATAAGTAACTTTTCTACCCTTTTAACCATGAAAAAGGAAGGTTCTTTTGACCTCAAATGACATTTATGGATTTATTCACCATAATTTCTTCAAAGATACCTCTGAATTGTTAAAAAATTTAATCATTAAGAAATTTTTTTAAAAAATTAATTTACAAGTAAATTTTTTTTTGAAATGGATATAAAATTCATTTAAATGGTTTTATGGAAAATGGTTTTCAAAATGTTTCAAGTCTTATTTACATGTTTTCAAATGCGTTTAATGAAATGGTATTAAAAACGTTTTAAAGTTTCTTTATATGTTTTAATGAAAAATTATTTTCAAAACGTTTTCATGATTCTTCATAAGTTTTCATGAAAAATGATTTTCAAAACGTTTTCATGCTTCTTTATAAATTTTTACGAAAAATGATTTTCAAAACGTTTTAGAAATTTATTAATATGATATAAATAATTTTCAAAGATATTATTTTCAAAACATTTTCAATATTTATTTAAATGTTTCCAAGTGTTTACGTGAAAAAGGGTTTCGAAATATTTTAAAGCATATTTTAAATGTTTTCAGGGAAAAATTTTTCCAAAATGATTTCTGGTATTCTTTATAAGTTTTCAAGGTATTTTCTATGAAAATGATTTAAAATGGTTTTATGTATTAAAAATCCATTTAAAAAAAATATTTTCCTAAAGTTTTTTTGTTAAGGATATTTCAAAATTATTTCCCACCTAACATGGCATATATTGATATTAATCATTACATAAATGAAATGATCTAAAGCTTCCATTAATATATTTTCTATGAATGAGTTACACATAATGTAATGATCTTTATGAAACCCATATCTTTTTCATGTGTAATATGTTTATGAAACTCATTACTCTTTTAAGGGATATACTATTTTGAACACCGATTCTTATAATGGGTTACGTTTATAATGAAATGATTATGAGAGTTTTCCCTTTCCAATGGTTATAATATGTTTAGATATTTATGATATTCATTTCATTTCATGGATAATGATATGATTATTTATGATCTTGTTGAACATGTATGTATGATTTTATTATTTTATGGGTGAGACCTATATCTTCCTCAAATGCATTGGTTAATATTTATATCTCATTAGATAGAAAATGATAGAATAAAGGTTTACACAGTTTAGTAATATAGTACATGAATGAGGGTATTCTTGGTTCAGTAATATAGGGATGGAGAGAGGGTTTACTCAGTTTAGTAGTATAGAGATGTAGGAGGGATTACACAGTTTAGTAATACATGGATGGAATGAGGGTTTACTCAGTTTCGTAATTGAGGGATATAACGAGGGTGTAATATCCCGGTCCCGAGTGTCGCCCAAAGGTTCCCCGTACTCGGTTGGTCACATGGCCTCAAGTGAATTCCCCCAAATTCCAGAATCTGCCAACTAGCAGTGAGGGACTTAGGTGTGATAGTAGGGAAACTATTACCTTATTGGCGGAGTAGTGCAGTGGAAAGAAATAGATAACAGTAATGGAAGAAGTCATAATACCATATAACTATAAACAGCAAAAGTCTAGAAGTAAAGAAACCACTGAAACATATATATATATATATATACATATATATATATATCAATACTGATTCATGTCACAGGTATCTATGAAACCAGCCAAACAAGTCTCAATGTTGTAATATAGTACTATACCAAGGTACAAAGAAAACAATTAAATAACCCCATAAGCACCGCAAAGACATAGCTTAGTCTCATTCTCTCCATCTCTATAGCAATCAAGTACCTAAAGAAGAAGGGTGCGTTACTTTATTTATACCTATAACAATATAATCTTTTTATCCCAAAAGCATGAACCAACCAGGGTGTGAGACGAATCCCAATAGGCAACCACCAAAATATTTGTTCCTTACAATCAGTGAATATTTATGGTAGGCAATAAGAGAAATGCAGTAATAAAAAGGGAGTACTCAAAAGTAAATAATCCTATAGTTTAAATTTAATTCGTTTACATTTATCAAATAAACAACCAAATAATATCAAGAAACCCTCTAGGAAGTTCTCACATTCTAACCCCTCTAGTTCATCTTAAACAAAGACTCTCAGAGGAAGCACACATCATCAATTCCCCCTGTGGTCTCATTACGGTAAACTACATACACTCTGGGGAAGCACATAATGTCCAATTCCCCTTATGTTCTCACATCATGGAACTAAAGGCACTCTGAGGGAGCACTCATGTCCACCCCCCTATAGTCTTGCAACATAAAAGTAAACAGACACTCTGGGAAATCCCTCAATGTCCATTTCCCCTACAGTCTAACTACACCAGGTTCCCACAATACAATGTAAGTCAATCGTGCACAAACAATATCCAACACCCAAAGTAAACCTCATGAACTTCTTGGATAAACAGCTACAAATCATATCACATCATCTTATAATATCACTCCATCCTAACAACACTAGGAATGGAAAAAAAGACACATAATAGGAAAGGCTAGACCAAATGGTCAATAATGAAACAAATTTGGGAAAATAACACAATAGCTTGGGAAAGTAACCCTATTCACAAACAAGATCCCTAACTCAAGCAAACATGAATATCAGAAATCAATGGAGTTAACATCCCTAAACATGAAATACCCCAATCTAGGGTATTATGAACTTTTTCACATAAAATTAAAAAACTAACTACAGAAAGTCACAAACCACCTCCCTCGACATTGTACGATCGATATACCTAGCATTGGCCCTTGAATCAACCTAGAACGGGGTATATCTACAAAAAACTCAAAAACACTCAACCAATGATATCTCACGAAAGAGGATAAATCAAGAGATGAGGCTTTAGATGAAAGAAGAACTCATCATGGAGATTCTAAGGTGATCTACGGTGGTTGATTTAGAGAATGGACGGTGGGTTGGGGGCTCAAAGATGTGTCGTCAGCTTCAGTCTCTCCTAGACAAGACGAACCGAGAAGAAGGGTTTTATATGAATGATATGTGTCCTCGGTCTGATATTAAAATTAAAAAGAAAAGTACACTATGTCTCTTTTAAAAGTACACTAAGTGTATATTCCTTATCGAGCCCCGCATTTGGCGATCTCCAGGTCACCCCACACGGCCATGTACTCAGCCATTACACGGGCATTACACGCTCACCCGCGGAAACTAGGTACACGGTGTGTACTCCTAAGTACACAATTGGTACTCATTAAATTTACATATTCTCCTCTTTCCTAAAAAACATCAGAAAAGAAAAACTCATACCTAAAAAAGAATTCTCATGTTCTAACATAGGGTTTACTTTTTTCAATAATACAGGTATGGAATGAGGGTTACTCAGTTCAGTAATATATGGATAGAATGATTGTTCACTTGGTTCAGCAATATAGGGCCGTAACAAATGTTTACTCAATTCAGTAAAACATTGATGGAATTAGGGTTTACTCAGTTCAGTAGTACAGGGCTGGAACATGGGTTTACTTGGTTTAGTAATACAAGGATGGAACGTGGGTTCACCTGGTTCAGTAAAATAATTTTTCCACTAATATTTTCTTTGAATTGATGACTTGGATACTATGGAAAACATTATATGTTTGTGTGTTTTCCACAATTCCATGTCTTATTCCTATCTTAAGATTTCATGCCTTTAGCTCTTTATTTCATATGATTCATGTCTTACAAAATCCCAATATTTATGTTATGATCTTTGTTATTATCTTGGATATGAATGACATGATATTCCATTTACATGATCAAATTATCATATCGTTATACTCATGTTTATACTAACATGTCTCCCTTGTTTACCCATACTGAGAATTAGATCTCACCACTTTTCATGATTCATTTCTCTAGGTTACAAAGAAAGGTTTTAGGTAGAAGTAATAAAGGTGGGGATATTTATGGGATATGTTGAAGATCTTTTACCAGGATAAATGATTTGGTTTCCATGTTTCCAAAGACACTAAACTATTATGGTCCTCTGGCATGTATTTTTGTAATGTACTGAATAATCGTCTAAAAAGATGTAATATCCTAGTATGTTAAGCTTGTCTCACTATAATTCTAGTATTATCATCCAACCCAAATGTAAGGTTTATTGATTCATTATTGGTTTAATACCAAGTCATTTAAGGTAGATATACATAAGTTACTTTAGTATCTTTGAATAAACTGCTCGATTTGATATCAAGGTGTAAATGGAGATTGTATTTAACCATGAATATCATGATTTTGATAAGAAAACAATGATATAATTCAAAATAAATTCTAAAAACCATATAGAGAAGAATACTAATCGTACTTTATGCACAATGTGTGGAAAAAAACAAATAGGGATTTTTATTAAGGGAACTAGTAAAGTTTTCGATTGTAGAAAGGAAGGACATCAGGAAATTGAATTCCCAAGTAATGGTAAGATGTTAGATAATGATGAAAAGAGAGAAAAATGTTTATATAATTTACTACCCACACTATAGTGTTTCAAATATATATAGTATTAGTATTATAATAACCATTGATCAATATGAATGTTATTGATGATTTTTTATTTTAGAAACCCTTTAATCTTGAAGTTAATGTGAAATATCATCTGATCACTATTTTTAATGAGGGGTTTATATCAACGTGATGAAAGGTACACTAAACATTGCCACAATAATTTTTATTGAATTAATTGATTCTAGATGTACCAACTATTTTCTATCTTGTCAGGACCCTCCATCATCAAGATGTTGGATGGGATGGAAATGTGTCATGGCCTTCCCTTCATCAAGAAGAAAAAGGTTTAATGACCCCCCCCCCCCGAGTCATGCCTCTAGTAGGTCTTGGGGTGGTGACCAGCACCATGGTTATACAAATCTCAAAAAATTGGAGGCATTATCATAGTTATAGTAACCATGATCGGGTGATAAGAAGCATCAACCTAAGAACAACTCCAATATATATATAAATGAATACATAATCCAACCCACATGTATGTTTAAAGTAAAACTTCTAGAAAAACAATAAAAACTATGAAGTAATTACCAATATAAGAACAAAGTATCAAAACTGCAACTATCCCCAATTTCCAAGCTAGTAATGTCTAGCGTGGTCTGTATAATCTCCCTAGAAACCTGAAAATTGTTTTATATACATAAGTTGAGAATATAAGTGTACTCAGTAGGAAAAGTCCAAGTCACTTATATAGAAGTGGTAGAAGAATACTAATTCCCCTATGATAGAAACAACATAAATTCAAAAGAAAAAAAGGTATATTATCCAACCCAAACTCACCATGGTACATTCACCAAATAATGCAATTCAAGTAAGGTAAACTAGTAACCACAATGATATTATGTTACCCCACACCACTTCCCACTGGTTAACTACTCATATCTAATGGAAAACTCCTTGATGATACCAAATTCTTCCACATTCCCCATTATCACAACCTACCCGCACACACCTGGGAAACATACTAAATCCCCCACACATGAACCTAGTCCATAAACACATCACATCCCACCTACTGACACCTGGGACACAAAACCACAACCTCTTCTCGAAGACACCTGGGTATGTATAACATAGCTCATCCTTAATACACTTGGTAAGCACATATCACCTGTAGACACATAGGCCTCACAATCGCACCACAACCTTTCTAAAGAGTCTTGGGAAACTGATGCATATAAGAGGGAGCAAAGAAGAGCTCATAACTAGCCATCCGTACTCCCATTATGAAATTCGGAAATGACACCCTCCCCCATAACAATGGGGTTTTCATAACGTATTTCTCAACATGAGTGGGGTGCACATAGAAATCTCAAGTAACTACAAGTATATATATGTGTGTAACAAAAACTCATATAACCTATGGTTTTTCTAAACAAATAACCATCCCACAAAAAACTAGCCTGGCTGCTACCTATAAATGGACAACCACACAAACAACCATAAACCGAATTCATAACCCCCATCCAATTCATTTAACACACTGTCATTATTTATGTAACAAACCATCTATTCATTCCATCACTACCAGGGAAACTACAAAACATTGGACAAGAAACAACCATATAGTAAACAATAACACCCCAAGAATAAGGTCCAATGTAAGAAAACCCACTTCACAATACCCTTTCTTGAACACCCTTCCAACCAATTCCACTGTCATTCTTCAAATTCATTCCACCATATCCTTCATCTCAACAAGAAAACCTCCCAATATACTTAATCACAAACACACACGGTAGCCCCATTGCATAACAACACCACACCCAATAACATTAACATAGCACAATCCAAAAATTCTACCATGTTTCCCAACCAATACCCAAATGTAGTCCCACTACATAAAAATTTCATGAATTCTATAGTCAACTAATCTCTTAACCTAATATTCCATTTCACCACTCGTACCACCCCATACACACAACCACACTCCCAAACATAGCACCACATGACCAGCAAAAACACACGATTGAACAAATACATTCACAACACACATCCACACCCAACAACAAGGTGTATTCAGATTTAGAAACTCTCATTCCCTAATTCCACTTTCATTATTCAGGGTTGATCACAAAAACCAGTTCAATCCTTGGTCATCCACTTATTTAGAAGATTATACGTGATTAATATAATTCCCATGTTTCTATCCATTCAACATAGGATCAACAACAAGTATAAAGAATCACCCTTGAACAATAAAATACCACCAATGACCATGATTTTCATTAGAATAAAACCCATAAAATTCACAACATTGATCAAAGATAATGGATAAAACAAAGATCATTATCAACATCAACACGCCCTTCATCTATTAGTAAAGTAACAAGTTTGATTATCTTCATTATTATCATCTTCCCCACCCATCATTTATCTATATTAAATTTAATTCACCACACCCACATGAAGAAATCATTACACCCACCCTTCATGATACAAAATTAAAAGAGAGATGAGTGAATTTCAACTTAGAAAAATAGACATTCAGTAACCCCTCCATGTGACAAAACAGAGGGTCGCACAAGTAGAAGGAAGGAATCCAAGGGAAAAACCGACCAATTTATATAGAATAGATATGACTCTTTGGGGAAGAAATTTTTTAGGCACACCAGGGGAATAAGGGAACACACTAGGAAGAGACGATATCAGCTTAAGGAGATAGATCCTATATCAATGGAAGGAAATGGTTTCAAGGTCCATAGAAGTAGAATCTTGCTCAAGGCCACACAATTTGACTATTTAAATGTCTCAGGTACATTAATACATTAAATATATAATTAATATCCTTTGTAAATCCTTTATAAATTCTTAAACAATATTTTAAACTCATTTTACGTAAAATAAAATGTTAGAGAGGGTGAAAATGAAAAAACTGTAAAAAGATTGAAATGACTCTATGATGGGCGAGTTAAAAACACGAGTCGTTGATAGTGAGTCACCAACACCTGAAGCACCGATGAAAGTTACTGATGCGATACACTAACACCATTCACTAATAATAGACCTACCAACAACCTGACCTACTAGTTCCCTGACCTACCGATGCTGAGACACCGACAATAATCTACCTATACAAGCTACTGACATGAGCCACTAATACAACCTACTAATGTGACCTATTAATCTTAAGTCACCAACATGACCTACTATTGATGATTCAATGACGTGACCTAACGAGACCAAGTCACCGATGTGAACTTCTGATGGAAAAACTGTAATTTTGGAAAACTCATGAAATGAGATACCATCCCCTCCCATAACACCCCAAATGCTAGAATTTGACAAAGTGAAGGACCGGGGTGGTTTGGTCTATTATATCACATACCTATCAAACTATTCATCCCCTTGATAATTCAAAACCAAACCTATAAGAATGTGGGGTCCAAAAAACCATCTCGAAAGATGCATTTCAAGGATAAACAATCATGTGTTGTTCTAAAGATGGAGTGAAACCTCAAAATCTAGGAACACATCCTCCCACATCTTCTAACCGAAACATCCACAAGAAACCACACATGATCACCAACTTTTAGGACACATGATTTATGTAATTACCGCCTCTATATCAAACAACTATCCGTTCAGGGTGGCACTAAATCACCCACACAGGTTTAATCACATCTCAATTAAATCATAATGATTAGGAATATGTTCTCCCATTTTCACATGTTAGTAATTTATCATACATTATAGAACAAGGAAAGAACTCATCATATATAAAACTGGGTTCAAGCACTACATCACAAAGAAAAACACACAAGAAAAACTCAAAAATACTCCAGGTACTGGGAATGCATCTGTGCTTATCACTCTAAAGTACTCTCCGTCAGGCCACTATTCCTCCATAACATGCAAGCCAAAGGAATGGTCCTTCCACAAAGATCCTTCTCTGGACGATCCTGGGTCTCCACTTGTAGCTCCACAAATGTTGCATCGACCTTGATATGCATCTCTTCCCAGTCAATGACATGGGATTCTTCATGAAGATACCAAAGAAGATGGGAGACAGTAAAGGCATCGTGGATCATCTCCAACTATAGTGGAAATACCAACTAGTATGCCACATCTCCAACTCACCCCAGACCACCAAGGGTCCAATGAACTTGGGAGACAGCTTGCTCCCTTGACTAAACCATCAGTACCCATGACAATGGGAATATTTAAAGAACTTTTAGTCTCCAACCTTGAACTCCAAGGGCCTCCTCTTACGATTGGCATACGAATTCTTCTAGTCTTGCGATGCCTTTATCCATTCATAGAAAAGTTGCACCTTCTAGGTCCTACTGTACTCCATGTCCAGACCATGAATATTTTCCTCCCCAGCTTTTGTCCAGCACAATGGTGAAATACACATCCATTCGTATAAATCTTTGAATGGATCCATGTCAATGGTAGAGTGATAGGTGTTTTATGAAAACACTACCAAGGGAAAATTTCACACCCAAGACCCACCAAAATATAAGATGCATGCTCATAGCATGACCTCCAACATTTGGATGGTCCTATTTGTCTCCCCATATGTCTGAGGGTGGAAAGAAGTGTAAAGGCATAACTTTGTGCCAAAAGTATGTTGAAATCCCACCCAGAATAATGAGCTAAAATGCATATACCAATCCAGGACAATAGATCGTGGAACTCCATGTAGTTTCACAACCTCATCCACATACCTATACACTAAGGCATGCACTACTCCCGACTCCTTATTGATAAGAAGTGGGACAATTTCTTCAACTAATCCACTACTACCCATATTGAATCACAACCTCATAAATCCATGGGTTTCCCTATGACGAAATCCATTGATATTTCATCCCACTTCTGCTCGGGGACATCTAAGGGTTCCAAAAAACCACTGAGAGCACAATGCTTAGACATCACCTACTGGCACACTAAGAACTTTTCCATAAACTCCATCACAACCCGCGACATCTTGGGCATCCTCAACTACCTCCTCAAGATACTATACATATTATAAAATCCTGGGTGCATTGCTAAAGTTTAGTTGTAAATATCATGGAGAACTCCCTCATGCATCACCACTAGAACAAAATGCTTTCTATGGTACAACCTATGATTCTGTCCATCATCCGACCACCCCATTGGAGCACCAACCTGGTTAACATGATCATGCATCACCTCTTCCTCCAAGTCTCCCCACTGATAATTGTCCACCTTCTACCTTAAAGATAAATGTAATGTATTTTGAAATAGAAAACCTATTCTATCATCTATTCCTCCATTGCTTTCCAAGCATCTCTAGATTCCCAAACTACCTCTCTCTATGCCTTCCAACTCAAATAATCAGCTACAACATTCCCCTTTCTCGAGGTTTTGGAGATCTCAAAATCATTATACAAAAAAGACTCTTTTTGCATTCATTATTAAAAGTTTATATCTCACTAGGAAATGATATACCTCAAGATATTATGATCTATAAACTCTAAAAAGTTCTCCCCAATGAGGTAATGTCGCCACAATTTCAGAATGAACATGACTGCCACTAGCTCTAAATCATGGGTGCATAGTTACATTTATGAAGATGAAACTTCTTTGAACTATATGAAATCACTCCCTATTGTTTCATCCTCACAAACCCCAAGCCTAGACCAGAAGCATCACAAAACACATAGAACATCACAACTTCCTCTAGAAACTACATCACTAGATTAGTAACCAAAATTCCATTCACGTAGCTGAAAGATACCTAACACTACTCAACACACACAGAGGACTAGTCATTTCTGGTTAAAGTAGCCAAATAAGATTCTAATTCAGATAAATTGGGTAAAAATATCTTGTAATTTCCTACAAGCACAAGAAAACTACAAACCTATACCACATTTTTGGGTGCTTCCCAAGAAACAGCTTCATTGACCATCAACAGATCCACTACTACACCTGGTTGAGACAACACAAGTTAATGTATGTAGACATCCCATGCCAAAAACATGCACATGGATAAGTTTCTATGAGATGGTTGTGTATAAGGAATTATAGGGATTTTTGAGATTCTTAGTATTCTCATCCTATGAATTCGAGTAGATCAGAATTTCATCAATGAATACGAAGACGAACCGGTCCAAAAACTCATGGAAGACTGAGTTCATAATTTCCATTAATATGGTCGGTGCATTTATTACCCCAAATGGAATAACCATGAAATAGAACTTTCCATAAATACATCTAAAAGTAGCCATTGGTATGTCAACCTCCTCTACCCAAAATTTGTGATACCATGACGACATATCGATGTTAGAAAAAATATCTGGGTCCCCTTAGTTGGTCAAAAATATAATTTATCCTTGGGAGATGGAAACAATTCATGACCATTACCTGATTCAACCTTCGGTAGTCTATTCCCTGCCTCATACCACCATCTTCCTTATTTAAAAATAACACCGGAGCACCACGTAGAGACAAGCTGGGTCAGATAAATCCCTACTTAATTATATCTTCAATATTAATCCTTAGCTCCCACTTCTCAGAAGGTTCCATCCGATAAAGAGCCATTGAAATCAGAGAAGCACAAGGCTGCATGTCTATCCAGAACTCAATGCCATTTTGGGGGGGGCAAAGTCCCATCATCCTCAATAAAAACATACAATAAATACCCAATATCTCCAGGAACCCCCACCATCTCACCATCCATCAATTACATTGATAGCTAGACCAATAAGGAATGAAGAGGCTCCATACACTGATTTCCCATAAGACAACTATTCAAACCAACGAAACCCACACGTTGGCCATCCACATTCGAAAACATGAATCTCATTCGGAATAATTTGATGATAGAATGCAAAAAAAACCAATAAATTCCAAGGATGACGTTTTATGGATGCATATATAGTAGGAAGATATCTCCACTGAACCGATGCAACCCCAACATCAGTTTATATCCCCGGTAGACATCAAACAACATGGTCTAACCTTTGAATAGTGTATGCTACACTAGGTTCATGAAAAATATATAATATTGGTTCTAGAACACAGGTTAGACTGGGTGTAAAAAATGATTGAGAAGCCCCTATATCAAACAAATCACAAGAAACAGTACTGAACACATTGATCGTACCTCAAAGGATCTCTGGCCCCACTGGATCTGCTTCCTCTGCGTCATGCAACTGACCACACCAAAATTATCCTCCATAATAATTTCAACATTATCCTTAACCAATTCTAGGTAGAGGTCCCTAAGGAACTCCCAGGTTAGCATCTTCCTACATTGTCTCCCCTCAGTGAAGAAAGAGCCTTCTTTCCCTACTGCTGAAATATCCTAGCGGAAAACTATTTTTGTGGTGGGCAATGAACCTCCCCCCCTCACCATAATGAGTTTGAACTGGAAACTGAATCTAAAGGTTTCCATGACCTCCACATGTGAAACACCTAATTCCCAATCCTATCAGAAATTCACAACTATTGGAAGGTCGAATCTAAAACTAGTGAGGTCAACTCCCCACTGGTTGAAACCTCAATGGCCCTGGAACCTGAGAACAACTGATGGAAGAATTTCCCTTCATATAATGCTACTACATCCTCTCGTATATTAGACCTCCTTGAAAGTGTATACTATCAACCACCACCAATTTATTCTAAACCACTAGGTATGTCAGCATTGTGAAGGGTGTAACTGCATACTGGAGGGAAGGATAGAGTACCACCTCTAAACATCTCTCCCGAGACTCTTCATCTGGAAATAGGTCCAGATTAAAGTGAATTAGATCCTTTAACATGATCACCAGTTCCTATAAGGAAATACTCCCCTTCTAGAGGGATAGTAGATTCTATCAATTTCTAGTATTCATTGCTGAAAAAAGTAATTCCACCTTGAAATCCTTCTCAAAATCAACCCACAAAACATTTTCCCCCTTCCTCTCCCCTGGTTAGATAATCCACCCCCGATGTGAATCACCCCACATATGGCTCACTAATAGTGGAACCCCGTACTCCATCAGAGCCCAGATCAAGCTAAAAGTGATCACCAGCTCCTCAAGACAACTCTATATCTCTGTATCTGAAACACTACCTAAATAATAACTGATATTCTACCACTATAGTGAAAAAATCATATTCTTCCACTGATCATCATCCCCTACTGGGTCAACCCTCGGTTGGTCGACTGATCATTCTAATGAGCCTCTAGTGATCAAACCACATGTGGACGATGACCATGTTCTATAGCTAAAAACTTAAATAAGTAAATCATGAGCCCAAATAGTATGGAATTTATTTAGGACTCACATTAACTAATTGTTTATTTTAATTTCCCAAAAATTCCCAAGGACACAAGAGGAAAAGTCATCATGATGCATGTACCTTCCCTAGGATCTCTACCCCGAAAATGGTGTAGCCTCACTTGGTTTTTTGGTAAGATCAAAGTCCTTGCATCGGAACATGGGGGGACCTAAAATCCCATGTCCTAACAGAACTTCCTTGGCCTATGTCACCCAATATGATCAACTAACACTACTTCTCGACCATCCCATGCAATCATCACTATGCCTAAATAATAACTTCTTCCAATGTCTCAATGATAACTTCCTTTGATACCATTATATCATTACCATACTTCTTCAAGATAATGGAAGAGATGAAAAAGTTTCATGAACTTCCTTCATCAAGATTAAAATGAAATAATTACCCTAACCCCCACCTCCAGTAGGCCCAGGTGTGTGGACCAGCAGAAATAGTAAATATTTCTCACAAAATAGGAGGCATTACCCATTTCATAGTAAACATGATTAGGAGATAAGATGTATCCACCGTTGAATAACTCTATGAAATATATATAAAAGAATCCAAAATAAAAAACCCATGCATTTTTAAGGTAAAAATGCAAGAAATACAATGAAAAACACCAAAGTAAATACCGAAATAAGAACTAAAAAATGAAATAGAAACTATCCCCAATGTCTGAGAAAGTAAGGTCCAAAATAGTCAACATAATATCCCTAGAAACCTGAATTTTTTTTATATATGTGGGGTGAGATGCAAGTTTACTTCATATGAAAATCTGGATTCACTCGTGCATAAGTGGAAGAAGAATACAAATTCCTCTATGAGAAAATAAAAAAGACTCAAAACCACCTAACAAGGTATAGTATCCACCCCAAACAAACCAAGGTAAGCTCACCAAATAATGAAACTCAAGTAAAGTAGTAATAACATCAATAATTGTGTACATCACACCACTTCCCACTAGTTAATCTCACATCTCTAATAGTGAATGTCCTAACTCTACTGTGATCTTCCATAATCCCCAATATCACAACCTTACCATACACACCTGGGCCACATAACACATCCCTATCACAAACCCCTTGGAAACCAACACATTACATCCATCTCATAGACACCTATGCCCCAATACCCCAACCATATCCTAAAGACACCTTGGAAAGTACAACATACCTCATCTCACCGTCACCTAGGAAGCATACCACACCCGCAGACACCTGGACCTCACAACTGCACCATAACCTTCCCGAAGAGTCTTGGGCTACCAATACCCGATGTGTAAGTAGGGAAGAGCCAATAAACATCCATCCATCCTCCCACTGGGATGTTGGGAATGGACACCCTCCCCCATAACAATGGGGGTGTTTGGAACGTAGTTCTCAACTGGGGTAGGGTGCGTATGTAAATCAATGGAACTAAAAGTACATATATTGGTACCAAACACTCATCCCAACCTATAGGGTTTCAAAAATAAACAACCAGACTATATAAAACTACATTCGCAACTACCTCTAAATGTAGAACCACACAAGCAACCGTAACCCCAATTCATATACTCTAGAAATTTTTTTAAACCCACTATCATTCTTTATATTACAATGTATCTTTTAATTCCATCAATACCCAAGAAAATACCAAAGATAGGACAAGAAACAACCACACATTAATCCATAACACACCCAGATGAATGACTAATGTAAGACAACCCACTAAACTTAACCCATTCTTGAACACCCGTCCATCAACTAACACCTTCATTATTAGGAGTTATGTCATCATGTCCTTACTCTCAATAATAAAACCCCCAAAAAATCATAACAAACACACTCGATTTCCCTACATTAAAACCACACCAAACCTAGTAACATAAATATTGAACAACATGAAACTACAACCCTACTACCCAACCATTTACCAGATGCAGTCCCATAGTATAATAAGTTCATCCACTCCACAAATAACCAATATCTCAACATTATATTCCAATAAACCTTCCACACCACCCCATACACACAACCACACTCCCAACAAAAGCACCACACGACAAGCACAAAATACATGGATAAACATATCCATACACAACACACATCCACACCAAATAGAAAGGTGTGTTAATTTTTATAAACCATCGTTATTTAATTCCACTTTCATTATTTAGGAGGGATAATTGAAACTAGTTCAATCTTGTGGAATCCAATTATTTTACTGAATATACATGATTAATAAAATTCCCATATTTTAATCCATTCAAATAGGATCAATAGCATGTATAAAGAATCACCTGTGCATATGAAATGACCACAAGAAACCATGATTTTCAGAATGATAAAACCCATACAACTCATATTGTAGATAAAATATAATGGTTAAAATAATGATCATCATCAACATCACCTCGTCCTCTTTTATTAAAAATGTAACAGGTCTGATTATCTTCATTATTTTCATTTTCCCTGACCCGAATTTATCCTTGTAAATTCTCTTCAATATTACCCACATGAATTCATCAGTACACCCACCCCACAAGATACACAATTAAAATAGAGGTGAAGGAATTACTACTTGAAAAAATAGATGATCTACAACTCCTCCTTGCTCCAAAATAGAGGGTCACGCAAGAAGCATCTAGGAATGCAGGGTAAAAATTGAACAATTTTTACAGCACAGATGTGACTATGTGGGGAATAAAGGATTTAGGTTCACTAAGTGAAAACAAAAACACAATTGGGAGAGAAGAACTCGGCTTAGAAGATCCAGATCCCATATCAAATGAAGGAAATAGTTTGAAGGGATACTAAAGTTGGATCTTGGTCAAGACCACATGGTTTGACTATTTCAAAGTGCCGAGTGCATTAGTATATAAAGATATTATTAATATACTTTGAAACACCTTTAGAAATTTTAAAACAAGGTTTTAACACATGTTTTAATTCAAATTAAATGTAAGAGGCATGAAACTGAAAAAATTGGAATAATCTGGAAATGACTCACCATTGGGTCTTCCAATGACACAAGTCACTGACAGTAAGTCACTGAAACCTAAATCACCGACATGAGTTACAGAAATGATTCAATAACACCACTCACTGATGCCATACCTATCGATGCCCTATCCTACTGATGCCCTGACCTACCGACACTAAGCTACCAACACGAGCTACCGATGTGAGATATTGATAACTCTTACTGACACTGCCTACTAATGATGAGTCACCAACAGGACCTACTGATGTTGAGTCACTGATGTGACCTACCAAAGCAACCTAGAGATGTATAAATGGGAATTTTTTTCAAACTCCTGAAATGAGCTACTGTCACCTCCCAAAATACCCCAAACATTAGATTTTGATAATGTATTGGACCGATCAGGTCTGGCCCGTTATATATGTAGATGAATAATTTTTATGAGTGTAAAAATACCTCGATAATGATTATATATTTAATTATTTATGAATAACCTTAATTATACTATGATCACATCAAAAGTTTGTGATTCTTCGCTGAATTATGTTTGAGAGAATGTGCTTCTTGAAAATATTTTGATTCTCCCCCTTAGTTGAGATTTATGTGATTATATGAATGGATTGGATTTCATTATATTGATAAAAAATTAATTGTTGAGAAATTGAAGTCAAATTTTGTATTCCCAATGAACCTATTATCATTTATCATTAGGAGGATCAATGAAAACAACTAGTGTAATTTACTTTTATGTTTTGGTTCATAATTCTTATCCATGAAGTCTATTAATCTCAATGGATTAAGAGAAACTAAAAATCCTTTATATGCCAATTGTTCTTGTTTTTTTGTCTTTATAAAATAAATTGATGGTCTTCCTATGAGTCATGAAGTTTATTTTTCAATAGAACTCATACTTGGTTCCACACTTATCTTAAAGTATACATATATAATTTATCCAATTGAGTTTGAGGAATTATAGAAGAAACTCTTAAAGAATCATGGTTAGGTATTGATTCCACCATGTGAATCACCATGGGATGTATCATCCTATTTTTTTATAGGATAGATAGAAAAAATAAAGTCTTCTTAAATTATCCTAATCTTAAAAAGATAAAAATCAAAAACAAATATTATATATCCCTTATTTATTATTTTATTGATCAAATTTGTGGAATTCAAAATATTTAAATGATTGAACATATTTATAAATATCATAAAGTGATGGTCATGAAATCATATAAACCCAAGAATTATTTTTAATATTTCATGGAATATATGAATTTTTATATATTATATATTCAATGAGAAACTGTGAACATGATGTCCATATATTTATTGTACCAAATAACCAAAAAATGATAAGTAGTATGAAAAATATAAAAAGTGTGATTTTTTTCTACAAAAGGATTCTTTTTTTGGGAATATAATCTTATTTTAGGTAATATATATCCATAAAATATAAATGTTTTTTAAAGATTGAATTGGATACTATGGTGAATGTGATCCATCATTTTCTTGGTCCAGAAGAATATTATTGATGATTTTGGGAAAAAGTTCCCATGGCTATCCAATACACTGAAAAAGTTAACTTATAAGGGAGCCAAGTTCCATTGGATAGATTAATGTGAGGAAATTTTCATAGAGATGAATATAAGGTATGTCTGGACACCTGTTCTTACACATTATTGCAGTGTAGAAGGGTTTTTGATCTATATTGATTCATCTAATAAGGTATGTGATCTGTCCTGATGAAGATTATTATGATTATATCTTAGGCCACTTGGTAACTAATGTTTCATTGGGAAAATTAACATATCTTGATTTGGAATTAAATGTTCTATTTTTTAATTAAAAGAGTTGGGGTATTATTTTTATAGAGAATATATACTATACAGAAAGGTTTGGTGTATATATTCACTCAAAAAGAGTTTAATATATGTTAAATATTATGGTTGTAGTTTATTAAATATAATTTAGTATCATACATTACCATGATGATAATGAAAACATGGTGGAAGATGATCTGAAGCCAAAAGTATCATTCTATATTATCCATAATGAGGATAAAAAAATCAAATATTTCTTGATTAACAATGATTGGATCTAGAAATCTTAAAGGATAAAATATTATCATTATCAAAAGGTTGTTTAGAGATATATCCAAGTAATGATTAAATATCCTCAAATGATGATATGGAACTAAAAAATATAGTGAAAAATTATTCTAAGATAAAACTTTATTGTGACGGAATGTTAAATTTTAGGAACCATTTATGTTTCCCATCCATAACAGATTTGAAAATGGAGCTATTGGGTGAAGAAAATAGTTCTTCATTCACTATTCAACTTGATAGTATTATGATGTATATAGATTTGAAATAGGATTATGGTAGGAAAATATACATAGATATATTACACATTATGTTACTCAAATCTTATTATTTCATCATTTTATGAATAAGAGACAAATGTGTAATGGGATGTTACAATACAAACAAGAATGGAAATGGGAAATCACTACCATGTATTTTTTTCATCGGACTCCACAAAGAATCTAAATTCCATAATGATATTTATTTTTATTATATATCCTCATGAAGTCATAAAAAATCATTTCTATTATATAATACTTTTAACTTTTTTCAGATTTATAGGATATAGAATAAGGAAGTGGTAACGTATCATTGAATACCATATTCTATAGTATCTCATAGTGATTTTTGGTTTGCATAAAAATTTTCATGAATCCTTTAATGGGATCTAGATATAAATTTGTGTTTAAGAACTAATTATCATCCTAAAAAAAATTTCTCAAAGAGAACCATTCAAAACCTGGATGGTATGCTGATGTTCTAATCTATGAATTTCAAAAATAATTTGGACCAATACCTTCATTTCATTGAGTTTTTTTAAAATAATATATTCCACTTGAGAATTAATATATCTCTTTATGATTCCCTCTAGGTAAATAATTGTAGAACTTCGATGTACATGGATGGATTTGGAGAAATAAATCTATTGGTGGAAGCTATTTCTAATGGAATACAAGAGAGTGTTATAGATATTCAGTAGTACATCAAGATATCATAGAGTCTTTAGTAATGTCATGTTGGCAATCATTTTTATGGACTAGAATTTAATGTTGGTGAAAATTAATTTCTGTAAATTTATCCATGAACAAATATTATGAGATTTAGAAAGCTAGAAAATATAATACCTAGGTATATTATCCTTTTTTTGATCCTTGATTGAGAAGGTGTGGTATCTTATCACTTGGCTCCTCCACTGAACCTCTCTAAAGTTCAATAAGTATTCCAAGTATCGTTATTATGGAAATTTATTCATGATCCATCAAATGTACTAATCTAAGAGATCATACAACTAGAAAATGATCTTTCTTCTGAAGAAATATGAGTAAAAATATTGTATAATAGAGATAATGTTATAGAGAACAAGACCACTCACATGGTCAATGTTTTATTCTGAAACCACATATTCAAGGAAGATATATGGGAAAATGAGGATATTATGAGTTAGATGTATCCCCAATTATTTGTGTCAGGGTGATGGAATTTAAAGGACTAAATTATTTTGTGGGGGTATAATGTAACACTACAAGATGTTATTATATTTTACTCTTAAAATAATTTTATTTCCTTGATAGCTTGTGTTACATGAAACAATGAATGTAAACAGACCACAACATACTATTAATTTGTTATTATTTCAACATGATTATCATAAAATAGATATTAAAATTGGTGGTATGAATAGTAACAACCAAATTATAAAAAAATTTGTATACAATTTTAATATAAGGAAAACACATTGATAATTAGGAACTAAATTTTTAGTGAAGTTCTTATGTGCTACAAAAATAAATTTTTATCAAAAATGATTTTTACTATTTTTGTGAACTAATAAAATCTTAAATTTCGTCCACTTTTAGAAAATGTATTTGTTAAAAATAAGTTAATTTTATTAATTAACATGAAAAATTATCTAAGTGTGAATTTTTGATAATTTTATGAGAAGAATTATTTATTGACGAATATTGAATACAACTAATTTTGAATAATGATTATATTTATTATATAATGAATTTTGAAAGATAATTTCTTTTATAAATGTTTTTAATGTAAAATTTTTTCAATTATATTATTTAAAACTAAATTTATGATTTTTAATCAATGATTTTTTGGAATTTCGATATAAAAACCATTATACTTAAGAATATGGGTTCTCTGGAAACCCACCAATTTTTGAGGGGTTTTTTATTTTAAATATTAAATTAAATTATTCTAGTTTTTTATATGGATTGGGAAAAATTTATTCCATATTTGTAATCAATATAATTAATATAATATATTTTGGGAAAAAATAATTTTTGGTTATTATTAATTGTGATAATAATAAACAGTGCTCCTCGATAAAATAGGTAAAATGGGGTGTAATCCATGGGGAAAACATCATAATAACCATGAAACATATATTTTTTCTATTGGATGATGTTTTGTTCAAAAAATTTATCAATAAAAATTTAATAACATATTATAAAACTGAATTTTAAAACCAGGAACACAATCTTGACTGTTCTAATGATAAGTTATATTTTATTCAAATTAAAGAATAATTTATTAATTAATAGAAAGGTTTTAATATTACCCTTAGATTTAACTTGAAAGAAATTATAACACCATCCTTATTTTTTTATTTAACCCAAATATTTGTGGAAAATAATTTATGACTTTATTTGAATATAAACTCATTTTAATCATAAATAAGGAATTTTCCTAAAAGGTGTTTTCATTGAATATTTTTTTTCTTATATTAAAATTAATTTTAACAAAATATATAAATATAATTTAGTAAAAATTAATTAGAAATTATTATCATAGTATCAATATTTCTTCAATTTCCTTAATTTTTGGTTATATAATTATCTTATCATTTTAAAAATGTTATGTTATTCTGATTAAGGATAAAATGGTTTTAGATTTGGTACAATCATAAGATAACGATAAAAATTTATCCCAAACTACCCAAATGTGATCAGTTGAGTTTATTTTTTCCTTTTCACATAATATATTATTATTGTATTTTCCTTGGTCCCACTTGACATGATTATGATATTTATATTATTTAATATTTTAATTTATTCCATGTGTGTCATTTCCAACCCATAAAAAAGGATACCACAATTCCTATATTCTTGAAACATGATAAACATTATTGATCATCCAACGCCCACCATAATAAATTTATACCTTACTTCCATATATCATAGAGTGTTTATTCGTTCCAAAAAGAACATCCTTATAATTCTTATGGTTTAACCCAAAAAAGGATTCAAAAAAAGTGGTATAACACATAAAGAGTTGTTTTCAATATTATATACAATAATTACTCTCCTAAATTCATTGTATCCATTAAAAAATAATTACATAAATATATTCCATGCGCATAATTTTTACTATGAAAATGCCACTACCACTATCAACCTGCTATCCATCCTTTATAAAATTAAAACATCACCTTTTCGTATGTATTACTTACCGTCTCTACATATTAGAATTATTCATATTTAAAAAAAATACATATATGGTAATAATGATGTATATAAGATTTATATATTATAAATAATTTATTATTATTGTTTTTTAATGATATAATATATTTATATTTATTTTCCTCAATTAGTAAGAAAATGAAAACCACGTTCATACGTATATATTTTCTACCGTCTCCAAGAATGGTGAATATCAATTTTATATCTATTCCATTTATGGATGATTATATATGTATATATTGAATATATATGGTATTTATCTCATGATTAAAATTTTGGATACTCTTTTACCATAATCAAAGTATAGTTATCATGACTGCTATATCGAAACAAACAAGAATAATGAAGTTGTTGTCAACTAGAAATATTGTTTTTATAATGAATTATAAATAAACTATTTATAATATGATATAATTAAATATTATTTGGTATGATATACATGAGTATAGTAATTTAATTGATATATAATAAATATATATTTATTATATAATATTTCTGAACATGTTTGAAGTAAGTCATGACTTGAGTTAAGGGATTTATATTACAATATCAATGTTTTTAAATAATTTTTCTGATAAAGTTATAATGATGAAATATTGTGATATATCTCCATAATATCATCAATTTTATTATCCTCTTGTTATTTCAGAATAATACATGTTTTCCTCTCATTTTCCTCTATTTAAGTACTCAATAGACTGATATAATGTTTTTGAGGAAACATTATTGTATTACTCACTTGAGTCAGAAATCCTTTTTTTCCCTGTAAATGTTTTTTAAAAATATTTTCGTAAATATTTTTATTATTATATTATGATTTTAAAATTAAATTTTTACCCATTATTCACTTTTTACAGAAAAATTATAGGAATCTTCTTATCATTTTATGAATTAAGTGATTCTAAATTTCTATTGAAAATGTTAAAGGATATATTATTTTAATGAATACATTATGTACATAGTTTCCCATCATCATGATCAATATGTGGTTTACTGATTCCTATACAATATTGAATGGTTTTTTTCAAACAATGTGTTTTAATAATATTTTAGAAGGTGTTATATTTTAAATAATTAATTTAAAAATTGAAATGTTATTTCCCAAAAAATTATTCTAGTGATCTTTTTATGGAATTTTTGTTAATAAACGACGACAAAAACTTATGGTTATTATTATTTATAGGGGATATGGTACAAGGATATAATCCATATAAATTATTTTGATACCTTATTATTATAAAAAAAATGAAATATAATTCTTTTCAATGGATTATGATATGATGAAATGCTTATGAACCCCATTTATTTTTGACGGGTTATGATATGATGAAAATTTGATGATATTATAGCAAAAATATATATTAATTTCACTATTTTATGGGTGGTAACATAGTTATATATCCCTCTAATTCATTTTATAATGATTAATATCGCATGAGAAGCCTAGGACTGGAATGGGGATTTAACCCAATTTGGTAAGTGACTATATCAACTATGAATTTATTGGGAGTAAACATTGAAAACTAGGATTTTTTAGGGAGTGAACCCAATCCACTATTATTTTCATGAATGTTATCCTTGACTACTAAGAAAAGTATTTTCAATACTTATGTATATACTAAAAACACATTTATTATTATAATTTTATTCTCTCATGGACCAAATTCATTGAATCCATGATGACTCATGTCTTATGAAATTCTACGCTTTATTCCATGACTGAAGATTTTGACCTATTATAAGTAGGGGATATTTTTCAGTTATTATTTTAATGTTACCATAATCTTGTGATTGTGTTATTTATAAGTGATCATTAATATTTCCCTTTTTTACCCTTAGTGAAATTATGAGTTCACCAATTCTTATATTTGCTTTCCAAAGGCTAAAAATAAAGGTATAATACATGGTATGTATAATACATTTTTTACGAAGGACTCAGTGGGATATTAAATAGTTTATTTTTGAAATATTTTTTGTATGTACATGTTTCTATGGATATTACACCTATATGATTCTATAATTGATCAAAATGTTATTAGTGAATTTTTATCTATTAAGATGTAATATCTATGTATGAAACTTATGGGTTGTTATACTATATAGTCAATATTAATTGAAATTTCAATAAATATGGGTAATACTAAGGTATCTAAAAAAATATTATTGTGGATGTTAGGAGCGCAGGTAGAATTGATTTGTAATAGGTTAAGGGTTTGTGCTTACTCAATTTTTTTACATTGAGTTACAAACTTTATCATTAATCACAATTATAAAATTTCATATTTATTGTTAAAAAATTACTACATAAATATTTATTTCATCCAAAATTTCTTGTGTTTATTAATTCACCCTCATGAAATCATTATCAAGTTTCCATTACCTCGATTATTATGCTTTTTCAAAGGTGTTTTCATTTAAAATTTCTTCTTTTAAGTTATGTTTTGTATCACTAACCTAATTTAATTTTCTAAGATGATCATTCTTGATTTTTGAATCAAGTGATAAATGAAATATTTCTAAATATTAGAATATACATTTATGGGAATTAATAAATTAATATTGTTATTATAAAGTTTGAAAGTGATTGAAAATATGATGATATCATAGAAAATTCAAAGAGAAATCATTTAAGAATTCTGTAAGAACATTTCAGTTTATATTCAAAGATTCATTTTTTGAATAATATGGGAAATCAATTTCCATTATTGGTTAATCTATGGACATAATTTTCAATGATTTGAAAATCCAAAAATATCATGGGGTCACAAGGCCATAGATATTAAATTAATTTCAACTATTTTTATTAAAATTAAAAAATAATTTCAATATATTATATTAGTTTTGTATGTGGATGCGATTAAATAAATTATTGGTTGTAATATTTCTTATAAGATGGAATGCGTCACATGATAGAATGTTGTTGTGATAATGAACAGTAATTTTATGATTCCTATTAAGTATTACAAAAACTTATTAATATTTTACGTCACAAAAATTAGTTTCTCTACTAGTTACATACTATTTTATACATCTTATAGAAGAACAATGTTAATTTGTCCAATGTGATGTGTGAAATATTTTTTTAGGAATTCGTAACATGTGTGGCTACATTATAATATTGTAAGTAGTTTATTCAATTTAATTAATCATTAATATTTGTAAAGTGGTATAGAAAATTATTGGTTCCCACCATATATGATGGAAATCATTCATGTAACATCCCCGGCTCAGAAGCCACTAAAGGTTCCCCGATTTAGGTCACCATGTGACATCAAGCGTACCTCCCCAAATTCTAGAGGTTTCCGACTAGTATCAAGGGAAAAAATATCCACATAGTGAGACTATAACCTCTTTACTATAGTAAACCATAATAGATAATAAATTAACTAATAGAAACAAACATTAATAACATGAATCATCCATAATAAACCATTTCCCAATAGGGTTCAACCACAACTAAATGAGTTAATATTCAAATCTATACTAATATTTCCAAAGTTATTAAAACTCAAAATAAATAAAAACAACCAAATCCCTCATGTGATTTATGAATCCATGTCCGGATCGACATCCATGCACATACAAAGCATAAATCAACTCCCTATTATAGGCCTTTTCCCCTTGTCGTAACCTATAACCATGAAATATTCTAGGGTGACCAGTGGTGGCCTGATTAGGGTGTGAGTACAAATTAGTAGGAAACCACCATCGGTGTCTATAAAAAATATAGTCTAAACCGAAAGTAAATTCATGTAAATAATAAATGGAAAGGTAAATATAAGATAACTCAGGTGCCATTAGTTATCAATATACCCCCAAACCATTTTCGTCATTAATTAAATTTCATCAATTACAATATCATCATTACTACGTTCATATTCATCATGTGTTCTGTGGTTTAGGGTTTACATCATTTACACTATAGACTAAGGTGGTTAATTTCTATGCATAAGGAAATAAGCCATGCTCCCCAACTCTCTTAGGATGACACTTCACAATACACATAAATCACCTACCA
This sequence comes from Viscum album, assembly GCA_963277665.1. NCBI lineage: Eukaryota > Viridiplantae > Streptophyta > Magnoliopsida > Santalales > Viscaceae > Viscum > Viscum album. The sequence continues at coordinate 1,836,328,907 of OY728151.1, forward strand.
AGAATCCTTGATCTAGTAAGTATCATCATATGCATATGTTGAGGGAATAGGTCTTGATCCCCTTCCATAACCTGTTCATTGTGGGGTGGGGTTAGAGCCTTGTCAACACAATCCTTGGGCGTAGATCCTCAAGTTCAATACCACAAATCACCAAGCCATGTGCACATTATTCACTATCCATTACCACGTATATTATATAAAAAACTTCACAAATTCAATAAAAAACATTCAAATTTCATAATCATTCAATATAAAGGATTAACATCATGCCTTAACCCATTATTACATTTACCATTTTCATTTTTTATCCCTCCCAACTAATTTCATTTCCTTATGCTTTAAGAATTTATGCATATTCCATAACTCGCAGGAATTAGCCCAATTGAACAAAATTATAAATTACTATATGTTATCCCATTTAAAACAAATATATATAATCCCATTAACATTTAACCATTTAATATATTTTACATTTCATATCCTTTATCTAACTTAATCAATTCTAGAATAATTCATAAGTCACCTAGCATATTTACTTTATTAAATCTAACTAATTTCATGTTATTCAAAAAAATACATTATACCATTATCAAAGTACTGATACAACTAATAAAAATCATCTTAATTCAATTTAAGATACAAACATGTTCTTCATGGGTTCTTCTATGTCACATATAAATTTCAAGATTAATTTTTCCATTTCTTGTTTCCGGAATCACTGGTTAACCACATGGATGGACCTAAATTGGACTTCTTTACCTCAACACATACCACGTGGATCATGAGGGGTTAAAATACTTATTTAGAAAACCATTTTACAAAATCATACTATAGATAAAAAATTCACAATAATTGGGAACAAATATCACAACCACACATGCACAAAGCTATAATAAAACTATGGTATATAACTTATAGACCACCAACATTGATTATGAAGATTAATTCACACTTACCCTCAGCCATATATCTTTATTCAAACACCCTTTTAAGACTCAACCTTGAACCCATAGGAAAAATATTATTTTAGGTCATTGTAAGAATATAATACAAAATATAATCCCAAATTCAGAAAACATAAGGCAGTTAAGGATTGGACTCACCCAGATCATTGATTCAAAACCAACAGTGATCCAAATGGCCATGAATCAAAGAAGAACTAGCCTTTATAAGAATTGGGAGCTCAGAATCATCATTAGGGTTGAGAGGAGAATAATTATTTCCAAAATTAGTTGATAACATAAAAATCATGTGTGGGATGTTTGGTAATTTTCCACTAGTTAATGGGGCACACTATTTGGTCCCACTGTTTTTCAAACCGTTCACAATACATGTGCTAGACACAATCCAATAGTAGATAAACTATATAATTACATGGGAATCCCCATATGGTTTGAAAACCTATGCACCAACTATGTGAGAAGCCTCTGTCCAATGTTGCATAGTTTTTCTTTCCATGTTGCACGGTTTTCAGTAATCATGAACAAACCAAACAACATGCACAGAGTGGCATGGTTTCCAATTATTTCATGTCCCAAGCCCACATAACAACCCAGAACCTTCTAACCTACCCAAGAAACATTTTTTATGAAAAAAAAGAAAGCCCATGATTTAAAAAAGGACATAGCTTCACAATGTATGAGATATTACATCCTACCTCATTTTAATGGTTCCTCCTCAAGACACACATCCAATAATCATTGATCTTACTAGGAAATTTTTTTGGACCACTAATACAAAATATTTGTGACCCTATACCAAGATTCTCCATAAACATTACCATGCTGCCACAGAAGAAGAACTAAAGGCACAACCTTACCCTGCAAGACATTCTTGATATGATAAACCAAACGAACTAGATGCTCCTCAAAGTATGTTTCTACCTCAATCTCAACATCCTCAAAATCAAATATATGATATGGGGGAGAATGATACTATGAAATCTATAAAAACTAAAAACATCATACATGAAATTATATTTATATGAAATATCCAATCAACACGCCACAAGTATGTTCCTTTCCACAATCTCAAATGGACCCACATAAATGGGTGCCATCATACATTGTTTTTGAATCCAATGGTGACCCAAAATTGGTGACATCCAAAGAAACACTCAATGATACACAGAAAACTCAAGTGGTATATGACACCAATCAACAATTCTAATTCTACATACTCTGATACACTTCCATTCTCTTCTTAATTAAATAAATTTTTTAGGATCTCTCCTGCATGATACTCGGTCCCAACAACTCTGATTCCCAGCCTCTAACCAACACAACAGAGATCTTCATGGAATACTATAGTGTGCCTCATATATTACCATATGAATTATAGCATGGGAACTATTGTTGTAGGAAAAATCAAAAAGTGGAAAATGTTTCTCCCATGATCCAAAAAAATATAGCACACACAAGCTCAACATGTCCTCTAGTATATGAATGGTGCATTTAAACTTACCATCCTTTTATGAGTGAGAATCTATACTAAAAAAATCATGAGTACCAAGTGATCTCTGTAATATATTCCATAAGAACAATGTAAAACATGGATATTGATAAGAAATTATATTGCATAGTACCCCATGAAACTGTAATATTTCCAAAACATACAACTCACCCAACTGGACCTCAATGAATGTGTCTTAAATCTATAAGAAATGATATAATTTAGTCAACTGGTCAATGGATACCCATATCACATCATTCTTCTGAATCATCCTCAGAAGAAAAACAACAAAATATATCATTACATCTTCCCATTTCCATTATGAAATGCAAAATGGCTACAATAGACTACTCAATCATTGATTCTTAGCCTTACCCAACTTATAGGTATGGCATCACACAGTGAAATAAGAAACCTATTTCTTCAACCCTGACCATCAATACTACATATAAAGATACAAATACATTTTGGTTAGAACAAGATGCACACCCCACTTGGATAAATGAAACTCACACATCATATCTTCTCTCATACACATTAGACCATCAACATGACCATTTACATAAAACATACCTTCATCACCGTTGGTCCAACTGAAAGGTGTCTCCCCACATTTATGATTTTTTTCATAAAAAACACTTTAAATCATCATGTTGTTTCTCCTTGATCTGACATTGAATATTGTAATCAACTACTAAGGATATAGGGTTCATATTCCCTTAGACACATTATACCTCTAAATGAATCTCATATAATAGTTTAATTATCCTCCACTCAGAACTAGATTCATAAACTACCATATTTTGAGTCTTCCAGCTTAGAGCATATTGAATGTTGTTTCCCTTTCATTGTGTGTAAACCATATCAATATAAAAATTCTCTATGTACTCAGTGTGAATTATTTACTAAATATTCATATTACCATGGGAAATACGGACTTCAGGATTTTATGATCAGTATAAACTGTAAACCACTCTCCCGATATTCAATTTCGCAAACATTTCAAGGAATGAACCACTGTATCCAACTCAATATCATGAATAAGGTAACTTATTTAATGAGGAATCATCTACCATGACCCATATGCCACAACGCAATCATCCTTCATTAACACAAAACCAAGACCAAATCCAAATGCATTATTAAATAAGGTATAATTCTTTCGTGGATCATGGATGATTGTAATTGGTGTGCTTTTCAAGCACCTCTTAAGTTCCTTATAGGCATTCTCAAAAGCCTACGACCAATCAAACATGATACACTTTTTTTTGAAACCTAAAATTGGTGATTCCAAATGGGAAAATCCTTTATTTAACCTTGGGTAATAATTGTCCAAACACCAAAAAATCCAACATTCAAATCATTCATGGGATGCTCCAAAGACACAACTTCATTTACCTTCTTCAGATCCACTGAGACACCTAGGTCTAAGATGATGTTCCCTAATAAATGAACTTTTTGAATCCATAAATGACATTCAAATAGATTGGAATATATCCTATGCTCTCTTAGTATACTCAGGACAATGTAATGATGTTTGGAATGATAATCATGAGTTTTAGAATTCACCAGGATGCCATCAACAAATAATGTGATAAAATGGTCTATATAAGGATTAAAGATTCATTTAATTATATCTAGTAACACCAATAACACATTGATTAACCTGAAATACATAACCACAAACTCATACAACCCATACCATATTCTTAATGATACCCATGATATATCATAAGGTCTCACCATTAGCTGACGATACCCCAATCTTAGATCAATCTTGGAGAACACTAAATCACCCCTCAACTGGTCAAACAGATCATCGATTGGATGAAGAGGGTATTAGTTCTTAACCATCATCTGATTATTCTTCCTATAATCGATACACAATTACAACAACCCATGATATTTCAGGGAAACAGCACCAGATATATCCATGGTGACGTACTAGGGTGAATTAACCAATTATTATACAACTAATCTAACTAATTTTTAGGCTACTGGATTTCTTCTGATGCCATTCTATATGGTGAGATTGAAACTGGCTTCTCCCCTAGTAGAAACTCTATTGTGAACTCCATAACCCTCTCAAGTGTCTGCCCAAAAAATTCATCAGGTAACACATCCTAAAAATGGTCCACAATGGGAGGAATGTTTGGTTTCTCTACACCCCCATAATTAAGCATAATATATTCCACATGAGTTTTGAGTTTACCCAACTCCTCTCGATCAATCCCTTCACATCCTTCCTGAACATCCCATTCACCATAATAGACACAATTGTATCTCTCAAAAGATGTGAATGTTACCCAATGATGGTAACATTAAATTTGGTCTTGGTAAAACATTAGTCAATCCACACCCAAAATCTGGTTGAAACATGAAATATCTGCATGAACAAATCCCATATGAAACAGTACACTCCAACTTCAAGTGCACACCCCTTATACTTCCTGATATGTTTTACTCGCACCCCTAATGATATATCAATCGATAATACCCCACACATATGTTCCATCACTATACCCAATATAACCACAAAATGAGAATAAATAAATGGATGTGTGTACTAATATAAAATAGAGAAATAGAAAACATGGAATCTATAAGGATCGTACCTTGAACTATCAATGGACCAACCTCGCCACCTCCAGGTGTAGACTGAACTACATGAATCTGACATATCCCTCTTTCATGGGCCTTGGTCTATGTTCTTGGCACTACACTACCCTTGTTGTATGGATCTTCTCACAATAGATTACCACGCCCACCACCTATACTTGAATGACCATTCAAACTCCAGCTTCTATCCAGCTATGGGGTAATTGATTTCCTACCCACACTCAAAATCAACCTTAATACTCCACATGTTTTCACCTATTTAGGTTTCATACATATCTGATACCAATTCCCCATTCTTTGAACACAAGGATCTCAAATGGTGGTTGGTGACACTTACTATGTATGTGCCCTGACCTAAAACCCTGAATGAAAATCCCCTAGTCACCACTGTAAGAGGATGTGCCCCACTTAGGATCACTCATCACACTTCCACCCTAATGATAATTTCCAAAATGATGCTTCCTTACCTTGAGATTAAGACCACTGGTCTGTGCAACTAAATCTGCAAACCCATTTCTTGAAGCCTACTTTAAATTCCTTTCTATAATAAGGAAATGATCCATCACTTTTGTAACCATCATTAAATTGAATAATTTTACTTGTGACTTAATCTAATATATAATAATATCCTAGAAACATGTTTCTTTCAAGGGCTCATATCCTACCAATGCTATAGCAACGAAATGAAAATCCATGAAATGGACGGCTTAGTACATCACTGACATCATTCCATGGCTCAACCACATGAACTCTACCACACCTCCTTTCATAATGTATACAATACATGTGTTTTATAAACTTTTCCTCAATGTTATTCCATTTCATACCATCCACCTATAGGTAATGAACCAATATATCCCACCATCTTCTCACTAGTCCTTGCAACATGTACACTACCAACTGAACCCTCTTCTCAGAAGGAGTCTCAAAGTGGTCCAAAATCATTAGGATGGACTCTATCTAGAAATATTTAGCCTCAGTTCCAACCTCTCCAGAAAAATATTGAGGGTGTTGCAACTGAAAATCTCTTATCAGATCAAGAATGCCCTACATGACCAGCCCTAGGTCCCATTCCATAATCTACATAAAACAAGAAAATTTCTCCCATAAATTCTTCTCTCCTTGGTTACCCTGAACTATAGGAACTTTTTTCCCCACATATGGAGAATCATGCTCAACGATGTACTATTATCTCTCAACTAACACACATTAATGTGGTGGAATCTTACAACAATTACAAACACAATTCCTAGAACATATAACATAAGGCTACCACAATTTACATTAAAGAAGGATTTTCACTAACCATAAAAAACCATTCATATACAATATTAAACATAAAAAACCTCAATTTTATCATCACCCTTAGACATCCCTACTATGGTTCGTGGTCAACAAGGGGTAAAATAACTAACACGACTATAAGTCTTTTCTTTTGACACTCACATACTATTCCACTATCAACACATAAACTATTTTATTTTAGAAACTACAACCACAATCCTTATCTTTTTTACAACTATAAATTTAACCCAACTCCTTAACCATTATTCAACATTCTTATCATTTAACCATTTGGATAATATTAATTCGACACCATTTTCTTCAAATTTTGTATAATGTAAAATGTATACTCCCCTTCTAGTCCCACACACACATCTTATGTGTGCCTACCACGATTCATTCCATCTATATCCCTAGGTTCCTACAATTATGCATGAATTCACAATCTCCTTCCATTTTTTCCAAGAGAAAAATATCATAAAATAGTAACATCACACAACTAGTATATTAACCAATGGTGAAGTATCATTAAACTATAACAACACATATGAAGAACAAAAATTGTATCCCTAGGAACATGGGGTTTCCCTCATACATGGGTTAGATACATCTAATAATGAGTTGAATGCAAAGTACTAACACATTATTGTCTCCCTTCTGCCTCTGAAATAGTAAGACCATAGAAAACAACTTCGCTAATACCACGTTGTAATGTCCCCGACCTGAAATCCACTAAAAAGTTCCTCGTGCTAGGTCACAACATTATCTCAATCGTTCCGCCCTGTATTCCATAGGTTGAAGACTAGAATTGACATTCTAAATAGCTATATGTGGAGACTCTACCCTCTTTACCATTGTAATCCACAACATATAATAAATGAACTAATGGAGATAACCAGTAATAACTAGAATCATGCATAATGAACCATTTCCCAAATAGGGTACAACAACAACTAAATAGGTAAATATTACATGTCTTAATTTCTATACCAATGTTAATAAGACTCATAATAATGTGAAATATCCAAATCCCCCAAAAAGGTCCCGACATCATGTATATATCCTTATCCATGCACATCCTATGCCAAACTTAACTCCCATGCATAATGTCATTACCCTTGTCGTAACCTATAACCATGAAATATGTTCTGGTACATAATGGTCACCCGAGAAAGGTGTGAGTAGAACATAGTAGGCCACCACCAACAATTTCAACAAAATATATTTTTTAAATAGATATTGCATGAAAGTAAATTAAAAATAACAAAGTAAATTGAATATAACTTAGGTTCCATTAGTTATCAATATACTCCTAAACCAATTTCATCATTAAGGACATTTAATAAATTACACTATCATCATTACTAAGTTCATCTTCATCATGTGCTCCTTGGGTTGGGCATTACATCATTTACAATACATCATATGATGGTTAACTTTTATGCATAAAAATAATAATCATAGTTTGCAAACCCTCTACAGATATCATTTCACAATAAACAAAATTCACTTACCTAGATGCCTTAGTCTAGGCAGTCTCATCAAATGTATCGGTTAGGGTAGTAGAGCCTCATTACTCATCCCTCACCCATGTATTTTGGGGTGGGTTCGAGCCTCATTTTTCGCCCAACCCATGGGCTTATATCCTTAAATCCAATACCCCACATCACCAAGCCATGTGCACATGCCTATTTGTCCATTACCACATACACCACATCACAAACCATACACAATAAATAACATAACATTCACATTTCATAACCATTCAATGTATAGGATTAAAATCATGCCTTATACCATTAGTACATTTACCATTTTCATTGCATAACCCACTTTACACATTTCCTTTCCTTATTACGTAAACATTTATACAAATTTCACAATTTTCATGTATTATCCAAATTGAACACAATTATAAATTCCTAAATGTTATCCCATTTAACACACTTATATATAATCTCATGAACATTTATCCATTTAACATATTTATCATTTAATTTTCTTTATCTCACCTAATCATTTCAATTACAGTTCATAAGTCACTTATCATAATCACTTTATTACCTCTAACCCATTTCATATTAGCCAAAAAATTCCCCTTTTCATTATCAAAGTCTAGAAACAAGTACTCATAATTAATATTTAGTTGAATTTAATGTACCAACATGTTATTCATGGGATATACTATATCATATATCAATTTCGGGCAAAACATTTCCATTTCCAATGTCTGGAATCATTATCACACACCATGGATGGCACAAAACTGTTCTTGTAACCCTAAATATGTAAAGACCCGTAAAAATCAAGGGAATTTTTTTCTTAATTTTCTTTAGAATTTTACAAGAGCGCGGTTTCAGACGGCACCTGATTCCAAGGCCTGGAGTGCCCGGAAACAATTTCCGAAGTTTGGCTCGTGTACGTTCAGTGAACGAACGAGCGGGAATTCCTAACTTTTGATCCGGTGCTCGGAATTGAAATCCGAGGGCACCGATGAACTCGTAGCGCCGATATTCGCTTAAAGAGACCTTTTCGGAAGTTGCGTTTGTTGCGGGACGAAAGTTAGTTTTTGGTAGACTTATAAAAAGTTGAATAAAAAAATGTGGAATTCTTTTTATTTAACTTTTGTAGGTTAACTCCTCTCAAAAGGAGTTAGGGGTGGGACCCACACCCACTTAACCTCCCTTGAGAGGATTAAGTGTGGTGGGACCCACACGAACCTAAACCTCTCATCTTTCCCCTTTAACTCCCCTCTCTCCTTCTTAAAAGTTTTTTAACTTAACATCTAATTAATTACACATGACATGTATAATTAATTAAGTGTTATGTTTTTGAATTTTAAGTTTTGAATTCCTTGGCTTGGTAAATAAAATAAGGATGAACCTTATTTTATTTGGATAGTTTTGTTTAGCCAACTTGTGAGGATTTTTGAGAGCTCCTCCTCCTTCTTCTTCAACTCAACGAAGAATGCTCAACTTGACGAAGAACGCTCAACTTGACGAAGAACGCCGCTCCTCTCTTCTTCGTCTTCCGTGTCAACGAGAGGGAACGCCACTTCCTCCTCGGACTCCCTTCGTCGGCATACGAAGATTCGCCAACGACGTATCTCATCGGACGCACCTCTTCATCATCGGATTTGACGAACGACTACCACAACGCCCGACCTCCGTGACGTTGTCTTCCACGGGACGTTGAAAAATCTTCGAACCTATACCCAAGGTAGGGGTTGTTGATTATTGTTTAATTATATTATTCTTGCTCGTGGTTCACATGACTAACGTGAGGATTTTGAATATTTTAAGTTGTGTTATTGTTTAACCTGAGGGAGTCGGACCGCATGAACACGGCCGAACCCCCTCCATCGTTCTTGTTGAATTACCTTGCGGGTGGAAACAAGGAGGCGTGGTGCCGTCGCACCACGCGATTAAACGTACAATTATATTACGCGACGCCGTCGCGCCGCGCCATGGAAGGATCATCAAGAAAGCGACGCCGTCGTGCCGTGTTGAAGGAAATCAAGGTGCGGCGAAGGGGCGCGGTGCCGTTGCACCGCGCCGGACGACGAACACCGCGGCCGGTTCCGGGCCGCGGCGGAACGAGAAGACCGGCGGCCGGGCCGCCGGCGTCGGAAGCCGAAGAGGGGACCAGATTTTCCGGTCCAGTTGGAGAAAACCGGCCGGCAGTTGGCCGGCCGGAAGGTCAAAGGTTGGGGGAATAAATTCCCCCGACCAGCTCTAAAAACCCCCCTCATTTAAGAGGGCGGCGGTTCCTTGAAAGGGGGGGGGGGCAGGAGGCCCCCCGGTTTTTCTTCAAGCCGGCCCCCACGTGGGGGCCGTTTTTTTTAAAAAGGGCGCGCCATATAGCCGCGCCAGCCCTTCAATCAAGCGGGGGCTTGATCCCCCCCCGCGCGCTGCCTCCGTGCAGCGCCGGGCCGCCGCGCCGCCGCGCCGGCTGGGCCGGGTCGGCCCGGACCCGGACCCCCCGTTTCGAATCATTTTCGGTCTTTTGGCCATATCTTGAGCCACGGACCTCCGATTGACGAACCGTCTGTGGAAACACGATCCTTGGATCGAGACGGTCGTTTTGGTATATCGCACTAAAGGTTTCGGATTACTTTAAGTTCGGCCGGGTTGGTCCGTTCACGAAACCAACCGGGCCTTCGGAGCGGAAACGCTCATATCTTGAGCTACGAACGTCCGATTGACCTGCCGTCAGCTGTGTTGTGTTCCTCTTAGTGAGACGGATCTTTTTGCATACTCTGCCCAAGGTTTGGATTCAGGTGGAGTATGGTCGGGTTGGATTTGCCTTAAAAACCAACTGGGCCCCGGGGACGAAAATGCCAATAACTCTCAGACCGGGCGTCCGATCGACGCGTCGTCTGTTGCGTTGAGTTCCTGTTGACGATACGGAACTTTTGGATACATCAACTCTGGACTTTGTGACAGTTGATGTATCAGCCTCTCGGCTCATGGAACGGACCCTCCGAACGAGCTTGCTGTGTGCGGGAACCCTAGTGCTGGCTGCGGCTGTTACTGTGACTACTACTGCTGCTGCTACTGCTACTGTGACTGCGACGACGACAGTACAGAGATCCTGTGAGGATTCGACGACGACGACTTCAGCACTCAGCGATCCTACGTGGATCAGTGCTACATGTCCTGTGTGTGCCCGATCCTGTGTGGGTCCGATCCTGTGTGGGTCCTTGCGCTCAGCGGTCCTGTGTGAACCAGCGCCTACAGGTCCTGCGTGGGCCCGATCCTGTGTGGGTCTTTTGCGTGGGTTAGTTACCTATCGATCCTTCGTGGGTCGAAGACTTAGATGGATCAGAGATCATCTTTATCGTCTTTTGAATAAGTATACCTGTGTGAGCTGAATCCTGTTGCTTCCTGTGTGGATTTTGTTGTGCAATCCTGTGTGGATTACGTTTTGCTTTCCTGTGTTGAATACGTTTACTTTCCTGTGTGGACTGAGTTGTACTTGGGCTCGGAGGTTGGAGCGTATTTGAAATTGATGACTTAGGTATATGTATGGGCATATACCTAAGCAGTGTCGGTTGTTACTTCGTGATTGTACCTTTCTTCGTGGTTTATCCTTTGTGGATTTGAGAGACCTTCAGGGGTCTCGGGGTCCCTACTGAGTAGCTTATACTCACCCCTGCACGGGCTTTGCCCACAACTACGTTGTGTTGGTTGCAGACGACGGGCAGCGTTGACCTTAGCTGAGGCTTGCAGAGCGGGACGGTACCCGGAGGTGGACCACTGGGCGGGACGTGCTCGGAGCGGACGGCGGGACCCGTGGAGCAGAGGAGCTATCTGTACCCACCCTTCAGGTGGGATATCCAGTGGACAGCTCGGTGTAGCGACTTTTACTTTTTAGTTGTGGTTTTCCCTTTCGAGTTGTACTTTACTTTCAGTTTGGGTTTGTATACTGGCCCATTTACTTTTCCGCACTTTCAGTTGTACTCTGCTTTTGTTTAGTGTTTAATTTCCGCTTTCTTACTCTGTGGTGTTTGTTTACTTTTCAAAGGCAATGCCTTCCCTTTTTACCGGGATTTACGCCTTGGTGCTAGTCGCCAGCCCCTGGCCTATGGAAGGCGGGCTTGGGGTAGTCACGGCACGGACCCCGAGGGCGGGTCGTGACAAATTGGTATCAGAGGAGATCAGTTCTACCGCGAACTCTGATCTTTTCTATGTGAAGCAATAATGTTTAGCGTATTGAGTGTGGTTATCAGTCCAGGGAGTCCAGTGTTGGTACGGCGGCCGACGTATCCGTACACCAGGACCCTGACTTCTGATTTCCGACTTAATGCACGAAAACATTGATTGCGTGTGTGTTTCAAAGTTTTCTTTGGGATTACTTGTATCAGCTCACCAGGTATACTGTTCTGACCATGGCACACCTGTTTCTTTTTCAGGATGGCCCCACGACGGCAGCCAGCTAGGGTTCCGAGAGTCGAGTGTGACGACAGCCCACCGAGCGACGAGGCCTCGGTGCAGGGCCCTTTGTCAGCAGTGGCACCGGCGGTAGCTCTACCCGCCGAGCCCCCGATGCTTCCAGCAGCAGCCGCTGACGATGCACGTCGCCTCAGCGCTTTGCATGAGTTTCAGCGCCAGCGACCGCCCAGGTTTCGCGGGGAGACGGATCCCCAGGCAGCAGAGGACTGGCTGGAGGTAGTGGTATGAGTGTTTAGGCTAGTGAGGACACCAGCAGACCTCATGGTGATCCTCGCTGCGAGCCTACTACACGCAGCAGCAGGACGATGGTGGAGCTTGATGCTCCAGGTGCACGATGAGGCATCTCTACTTTGGACGGACTTTGAGAGCCTCTTCCGCTCAGAGTTCGTCCCAGCCACCCTTCGTGCGGTGCGTATCCAGGAGCTTCTTCAACTGCGGCAGGGCAGCATGACGGTCGCTCAATACTCGGTGAGATTTACCGATCTCTCGCGCTACTCGACCGACATGGTACGGGACCCATTCTTCCGGGCCCGGACCTTCGAGCAGGGTTTGAGACACGAGATCAGGGCATCACTGATCTCCCTCAGCATACCGACTCAGACAGGAGTACTGGAGCGGGCCCTTCTGATCGAGAGCTTCCTTGCTGAGTCTACACCAGCGCAGAGACCCACCGCAGGGCGGCACATGGCAGAGTCATCTGCAGCAGGCAGTCGGCGGATGACTCAGGGGTCCAGACAGACCAGACCTTCGGGCAGATGACCTCAGGACACTGGCTCAGCAGTGCGGGGCACACAGCGAGGAGCCAGTCTTTCAAGAGGCAGACAGTGCTACTCGTGCGGCGGGCAGGGCCACATGGCTCGTGACTGCCCGACCCGCCGTGCCGAGGAGAAGCAGACGGTTGAGGGACCACCGAGGCAGAGGCAGAGGGTCGACCGTGGCGGTCCGCAGGGAGGAGGCGGATGAGGCAGAGGAGATGGACGAGCAGCTGGTGGTGGGCGACGCTTTGAGGCTCTGCAACCACCACCACCAGGAGGTCCACCCCGACCACAGGGAGCTGGCGGGCAGAGATAGGCACAGCTCCAGGCAGCAGAGGCCTACGACCACGGCGCACCCGAGATGATTCGAGGTACTATCTGTGTCTATTCCACCCTTGCTGTAGTTCTTATAGACACAGGAGCGAGTCACTCTTTCATAGCCGCTGCCCTTGTTCGGAGCTCGGAGATTCCGACAGAGCCGTTGGCTCGATCCTTACGGCTAGAGACTCCTACAGGAGCAGACTCGGCGATTACGCACTGGTGCCGGTAGTGTGAGCTTACTCTAGGAGGCGAGAGCTTCGGCTGAGATCTTCTTGTAGCAGCGTCGAGGCCTTACGACGTCATCTTGGGCATGGATTGGCTATCTACGGTCCATGCACAGATTGACTGTTTTAGGCGCAAGGTGCGATGTGTATGCACCGACGGGAGCAGGTTCACCTTCACTGGTGAGAAGGGAGCCTTTGCAGCACAGGATGGACTTCCGCGGAGGAGAGGACAGCCCATTACTCATCAGTTGGCTAGCCTTATCCTTGGAGCAGTTGACGTGCGGAGTCCTGGTTTTCCTGCAGTGGTGGATCGGTTTGCAGACGTTTTTCCCGACGACGTTCCAGGGCTACCTCCTCGCAGAGAGGTAGACTTTTATATTGACTTGTACCCCGGGACAGCCCCGATATCCACCCCAGCATATCGGATGGCCCCCGCCGAGCTTCGAGAGCTACAGGTACAGTTGGAGGACTTGCAGGGCAAGGGGTTCATCCGACCCAGTGTTTCACCCAGGGCTTCCCCGATTTTGTTCGCCAAGAAGGCAGACGGGAGCTTGCGTCTTTGTGTTGACTATCGTCGCCTGAACCAGGTGACAGTGAGGAACAAGTATCCACTACCGAGGATTGATGACCTCTTTGATCAGCTCAAGGGAGCACGGTGGTTCTCAAAGATAGACCTCAGGTCAGGCTATCATCAGCTCAGAGTCAGAGACGAGGATGTGCAGAAGATGGCCTTCAGATGTCGGTATGGCCACTATGAGTTCTTGGTTATGACTTTCGGTGTAACCAATGCTCCAGCAGTGTTCATGGCTCTCATGAACAGGATCTTTCAGCCATACCTCGATCGGTTTGTCGTGGTCTTCATCGACGACATTCTGATTTACTCTACGACAGAGGAGGAGCACGCCTATCATTTGCGAGTTGTACTAGACACACTCCGAGAGCACCAGCTTTATGGTAAGCTCTCGAAGTGCCAGTTCTGGATACGTGAGGTCCACTTCTTGGGACACGTTATCTCTGAGGTGGGAGTTGTAGTGGATCCTGCGAAGATCGAGGCTGTGTTAGCATGGGAGCCACCCAGGAGCGTGACTGAGGTTCGGAGTTTCTTGGGACTAGCTGGATACTATCAGAGATTCGTTCTAGACTTCTCTAGAGTTGCGGCACCACTCACAGCTTTGACGAAGAAGGGGAAACCCTTCGTATGGTCAGACAGATGTCAGCAGAGCTTCTAGGAACTGAGACAGAGATTGACTAGCGCACCCATCTTGAGGTTACCCGAGGAGGGAGTAGGGTACGTAGTCTACTGCGATGCATCAGGGACTGGACTCGGATGTGTTCTGATGCAGGAGCGGGCAATGATCGCCTATGGATCACGTCAGTTGAGGCTGCATGAGAAGAACTACGCTACCCATGACCTGGAGTTAGCAGCAGTGGTCTTCGCTCTGAAGACATGGCGACACTATCTGATGGGCGAGCGCTTTACAGTCTTTTCTGATCATCAGAGTCTCAGGTATATCTTCTCTCAGAAGGACCTGAACCTGAGACAGCGGCGATGGCTCGAGTTCCTCCAAGACTATGAC
Source organism: Viscum album (assembly GCA_963277665.1). Lineage (NCBI taxonomy): Eukaryota > Viridiplantae > Streptophyta > Magnoliopsida > Santalales > Viscaceae > Viscum > Viscum album. Next base: position 1,836,344,092 of record OY728151.1, read on the forward strand.
TTTGAGATAGTCTATACTCCTGGGAAGGGGAACGTAGTAGCTGATGCCCTCAGTAGGAGGACGGGCATTCAGCTACTTGAGGAGGCGACGGAGCAGCTAGCCTCTTTGCAGATATCCTTCGTGGATAGAGATGGAGCAGCCTTCCTTCAGTCTCTCACAGTCACTCCTCCACTACTGCAGCGAGTCAGGGAGGCACAGCGTAGGGACGCTAACTGTGAGACACAGCGTGCACAGATATCCTCGGGACAGGCACCTGATGGTTTCTCCCTTGGAGAAGAGCACGACATCCTTTTCAGAGGACGTACCATGGTACCAGTCGCTTTGCGAGAGGAAGTGCTGAGGGAGTTTCACACTTCTCCTTTGGCGGTACATCCTGGAGTGGCGAAGATGTACCAGGACCTCAGACGACAGCACTGGTGGCTGGGCATGAAGAAGGCAGTAGCAGAGTTCGTTTCTCGATGCCTCACCTGCCAGCAGGTGAAGGCAGAGCATCAGGTACCAGCAGGCTTGGTACAGCCCTTGGAGGTTCCGGAGTGGAAGTGGGACGGCATATCTATGGACTTCGTGAATGGACTTCCACGCACTTCCAGAGGTCACGACTCTATCTGGGTGATTGTTGACCGACTCACCAAGTCGGCACACTTCTTACCCATCAGAGAGAAGGGCTCAGTAGAGAGCTTGGGACGTCTCTACGTTCAGGAGATTGTGCGGCTCCACGGCGTGCCATCATCTATCGTCTCTGATCGAGATGCTCGCTTTACTTCCCGGCTTTGGAAGGGGTTACAGGAGGCGTTTGGGACGCAGCTACGTCTGAGCACAGCCTTTCACCCTCAGACGGATGGTCAGACGGAGAGGACCATTCAGACTCTCGAGGACATGCTCCGCGCATGTGTCCTCGACTTTGGTCGTAGCTGGGAGGACCACCTACCCTTGGTGGAGTTTGCGTACAACAACAGCTACCACTCCACCATCGGGATGGCACCGTACGAGGCATTGTACGGCCGACCTTGTAGATCTCCTTTGTGCTGGACAGACCCTGGAGAGTCAGCACTGGTGGGACCGGAGATGGTCCAGGCCACGACAGAGAAGGTCCAGGTCATCCAGGAGCGGATGAGGACAGCTCAGAGCCGGCAGAAGTCATATGCTGACAGGAGGCGGAGGCCACTAGAGTTCGAGGATGGCGACCACGTCTTCTTGCGGGTCTCACCTCGACGTGGTATTCAGAGATTTGGCCGAGGCGGAAAGTTATCTCCGAGCTTCATCGGACCCTTCCAGGTCCTCAGCAGGATTGGTGAGGTGGCTTATCGCCTGGCTCTGCCACCTCAGTTGCACCGGGTGCACGACGTCTTCCACGTATCCCAGCTGAGGAGATACGTGCACGACCCGACGCACATCATTGACCATGGGGAGCTTGACATTGATGATGGGGAGACTTTTACGGAGGTCCCGGTGGAGATAGAGGATCGACAGGAGCGGGTCCTGCGTGGGCGATCGATTCCTCTAGTGCGCATCAGATGGCAGCACGGGAATCTCCAGGAGAGCACATGGGAGCGGGAGGCTCAGATGCGTGCTCAGTACCCTCATTTGTTTCCCTAGTTTTTGATGTATCTTTACGGGGACGTAAAGCCTTGAGGTGGGAGTAATGTAAATACCCATAAAATTCAAGGGAAATTTTTTCTTAATTTTCTTTAGAATTTTAAAAGAGCGCGGTTTCAGACGGCACCTGATTCCGAGGCCCGGAGTGCCCGGAAACAATTTCCGAAGTTTGGCTCGTGTACGTTCAGTGAACGAACGAGCGGGAATTCCTAACTTTTGATCTGGTGCTCGGAATTGAAATCCGAGGGCACCGATGAACTCGCAGCGCCGATATTCGCTTAAAGAGACCTTTTCGGAAGTTGCGTTTGTTGCGGGACGAAAGTTAGTTTTTGGGAGACTTATAAAAAGTTGAATAAAAAATGTGGAATTCTTTTTATTTAACTTTTGTAGGTTAACTCCTCTCAAAAGGAGTTAGGGGTGGGACCCACACCCACTTAACCTCCCTTGAGAGGATTAAGTGTGGTGGGACCCACACGAACCTAAACCTCTCATCTTTCCCCTTTAACTCCCCTCTCTCCTTCTTAAAAGTTTGTTAACTTAACATCTAATTAATTACACATGACATGTATAATTAATTAAGTGTTATGTTTTTGAATTTTAAGTTTTGAATTCCTTGGCTTGGTAAATAAAATAAGGAGGAACCTTGTTTTATTTGGTTAGTTTTGTTTAGCCAACCTGTGAGGATTTTTGAGAGATCCTCCTCCTTCTTCTTCAACTCGACGAAGAACGCTCAACTTGACGAAGAACTCTCAACTTGACGAAGAACGCCGCTCCTCTCTTCTTCGTCTTCCGTGTCAACGAGAGGGAACGCCGCTTCCTCCTCGGACTCCCTTCGTCGGCATACGAAGATTCGCCAATGACGTATCTCATCGGACGCACCTCTTCGTCATCGGATTTGACGAACGACTACCGTGACGCCCGACCTCCGCGACGTTGTCTTCCGCGGGACGTTGACAAATCTTCGAACCTATACCCAAGGTAGGGGTTGTTGATTATTGTTTAATTATCTTATTCTTGCTCGTGGTTCGCATGACTAATGTGAGGATTTTGAATATTTTAAGTTGTGTTATTGTTTAACGTGAGGGGGCCAGACCACATGAACACGGCCGAACCCCCTCCATCATTCTTGTTGAATTACCTTGCGGGTGGAAACAAGGTGGCGTGGTGCCGTCGCACCACGCGATTAAACGTACAATTATATTAGGCGACGCCGCCGCGCCGCGCCATGGAAGGATCATCAAGAACGCAACGCCGTCACGCCGCGTTGAAGGAAATCAAGGTGCGGCGGAGGGGCGCGGTGCCGTCGCACCACGCCGGACGACGAACACCGCGGCCGGTTCCGGGCCGCGGCGGAACGAGAAGACCGGCGGCTGGGCCGCCGGCGTCGGAAGCCGAAGAGGGGACCGGATTTTCCGGTCCCGTTGGAGAAAACCGGCCGGCAGTTGGCCGGCCGGAAGGTCAAAGGCCGGGGGAATAAATTCCCCCGGCCAGCTCTAAAAACCCCCCTCATTTAAGAGGGGGGCGGTTCCTTGAAAGGGGGGGGGGGGCAGGAGGCCCCCCGGTTTTTCTTCAAGCCGGCCCCCACGTGGGGGCCGTTTTTTTTTTTACAAAGGGCGCGGCATATAGCCGCGCCGGCCCTTCAATCAAGCGGGGGCTTGATCCCCCCCGCGCGCTGCCTCCGTGCGGCGCCGGGCCGCCGCGCCGCTGGCCGGCCGGCCGGCCGGGCCGGGTCGGACCCGGGTCGACCCGGTTCGGGCCGACCTAGGGGGGGTCGGGCCGGGTCGGCCCGGACCCGGACCCCCCGTTTCGAATCATTTTCGGTCTTTTGGCCATATCTTGAGACACGGACCTCCGATCGATGAACCGTCTACGGCAACGCGATCCTTGGATCGAGACGGTTGTTTCGGTATATCGCACTGAAGGTTTTGTATTACTTTAAGTTCGGACGGGTTGGTTCGTTCCCGAAACCAACCGGGCCTTCGGAGCGGAAACGCTCATATCTTGAGCTACGGACGTCCGATTGACGTGCCGTCAGCTGTGTTGTGTTCCTCTTAGTGAGACGGATCTTTTGGCATACTCCTCCCGAGGTTTGGACGCAGGTGGAGTACGGTCGGGTTGGTTTTGCCTTAAAAACCAACCGGGCCCCGGGGACGAAAATGCCAATAACTCTCAGACCGGGCGTCCGATCGACGCGCCGTCTGTTGCGTTGAGTTCCTGTTGACGATACGGAATTTTTGGATACATCAACTCTGGACTTTGTGACAGTTGATGTATCAGCCTCTCGGCTCGTGGAGCGGACCCTCCGAACGAGCTTGCTGTGTGCGGGAACCCTAGTGCTGGCTGCGGCTGTTACTGTGACTACTACTGCTGCTGCTACTGCTACTGTGACTGCGACGACGACAGTACAGAGATCCTGTGTGGATTCGACGACGACGACTTCAGCACTCAGCGATCCTACATGGATTAGTGCTACAGGTCCTGTGTGGGCCCGATCCTGTGTGGGTCCGATCCTGTGTGGGTCCTTGCGCTCAACGGTCCTGTGTGAACCAGCGCCTACAGGTCATGCGTGAGCCCGATCCTGTGTGGGTCTTTTGCGGGGGTTAGTTACCTATCGATCCTTCGTGGGTCCGACGACTTAGATGGATCAGAGATCATCTCTATCGTCTTTTGAAGAAGTATACCTGTGTGAGCTGAATCCTGTTGCTTCCTGTGTGGATTGTGTTGTGCAATCCTGTGTGGATTACGTTTTGCTTTCCTGTGTGGAATACGTTTACTTTCCTGTGTGGACTGAGTTGTACTTGGGCTCGGAGGTTGGAGCGTATTTGAAATTGATGACTTAGGTATATGTATGGGCATATACCTAAGCAGTGTCGGTTGTTACTTCGTGATTGTACCTTTCTTCGTGGTTTATCCGTTGTGGATTTGAGAGACCTTCAGGGGTCTCGGGGTCCCTACTGAGTAGCTTATACTCACCCCTGCACGGGCTTTGCCCGCACTACGTTGTGTAGGTTGTAGATGACGGACAACGTTGACCTTAGCTGAGGCTTGCAGAGCGGGACGATACCCGGAGGTTGACCACTGGGCGGGACGTGCTCGGAGCGGACGGCGGGACCCGTGGAGCAGAGGAGCTATCTGTACCCACCCTTCTGGTGGGATATCCAGTGGACAGCTCGGTGTAGCGTCTTTTACTTTTTAGTTGTTGTTTTCCCTTTCTAGTTATACTTTACTTTCAGTTTGGGTTTGTATACTGGCCCATTTACTTTTCCGCACTTTCAGTTGTACTCTGCTTTTGTTTAGTGTTTACTTTCCGCTTTCTTACTCTGTGGTGTTTGTTTACTTTTCAAAGGCAATGCCTTCCCTTTTTACCGGGATTTACGCCTTGGTGCTAGTCGCCAGCCCCTGGCCTATGGAAGGCGGGCTTGGGGTAGTCACGGCACGGACCCCGAGGGCGGGTCGTGACAAAATATATCCCATTCCAATCATGAGGGGTTTAGATCACTATTTGGACAACCATTTTACCAAATATTAATAAATTATACAAATGACAAATAATAGGGATCAATATCGCAACCACACATGCATGAATCCATAAAAAAATATGCAATATAACTTGTAGACCACCAAACATGAATCCAGAGATGAATGAACACTTTACATTAGCCTTACATATAGATTCAACACCCATTGAATCCCAAACCTAGAACCAACATGAAATTGGTTTTTTAATATTATTAATAATATGACCTAAGATACAATTCCTAATCCATGAAATATATGAAAGGGAAGTATTAGACTCACCCAGATTGTTTATTCACAACCAACATTGCTCCAAACCATAATGAATAGAAGATGAACCACCCTTGGAATGAATTATGATCTAGAGTTCATCACTAGGTGTTGGAGGAGGAAAATGGGAGGAATAATTGTGGAAGAACATAAAAATACCAAGGGTTATTTGGTAATTTTCCACATCTCGATAGGGTGAACAGTTTGGTCGTACGGTTTTCCAAACCATGCACCAACCACAATCCAAGAGGGGTTAAGTCACATAGTTACTTGGGAAGGCTAGAACGTTTTGAAAAACCATCCACCAACTTTGTGAGAATCCTTTATCGAAGGTTTCACAGTTTGGCTTTTTTCCACGAATGGTTTTCACTAACTTTGGAAAAACAATGAAATAATTATATAATGGCACAATTTCCCATTAATTCATGTCCAAGGCCCCCAAAACACCCCGAAACCTCCTCACACACCCAATAAACATGTTTTGTCCAAAATTAATGAATTTGAACAAATATATAAACAAGGAAATACCATTTAAAAGTCAGGGATCTTACAATTCCCTTATACCACTAACATTGAGTAATATTGATAAGAGGATCAACTCATCTTGGAGTTCGTTCTTATATTTCATCCATGTGTTTTTGACACATGTTAGTAAAAATTATCTAACATTTTATTGGAATATAGTGGTCAATGAGGAAATACATTCTCAGGGAATTATTTTTTGGCTATCCCATACATTTCATTAATACTATAATAGGTATATTGAGATTAATAAATAGAATAAGTTAAAGGATAAGTCCATGAAGAAATAAATCATCAGGATTTGTATGGTTATTTTTTAAAACCCATATAATACATAGTATACTATAATATGTGTTATTATTATTTCTTCCCTATCTTATCATATTATCCTCATAGATAGAGGATATATGATTATTGTTACAATATTCTCAAATAAAATAGTAGTATTATGACTACTTGATTAAAATTATAAAGGAAAATATTATTTTTAGTTTATAATTATTAAAGGAGATATAGAAAAAAGATGAAATAATTCATAGAATGAATTAATAGATCCTCCATGGGAGTTCACAATCTAACGATCAGGGATAATTATGAATATTTAATTATATATTATTTTTGGATTATTAAATGTATTGTATAATTATTCGTATATTGTTTCAAAAATGAAAAACATATTTTTTACATGAAACCTTTTATTACAAAGGGAGTTATTTTTTTGATGGAGTTAAGTAAGATGATGAGGGTGTTCATAGAGGCATGAGATATGGGGGGCATTTTTAGTACAATATTAACAAGATTGCATGAGAGGAGATAACATTTCTTGAATGTTGTTTTGACCATGATTGGTGTATATTTTTGGCTGCTGAGTGTCATGATCATTTAACTAGTAGTAGTGCTCATGCTATTATGGTTTTACTGGATCATAATTATTATTATTAGGGGAAATTTTAAAAACTACGGTATCCATTCAAAATATTGATTGCAATATGTTCATATGTATTCTTTTCCTTGGAGAAATTCATTGATTTGTTGTATCGACTACAGACTATCAATGACAGATTAAGTTCTCTTTGGATTCCTATCGGTGAGTATTATAGATTTAGTTTTTCTATTGATTAACATATGTTTCTCTTGAATATGAGTAGGCATCGGCCAATAGGGTGGCCACTATCGAATTTTATTTATAATGCAATGGATTTTACAAGAAACGATACATTTTTGGTGATGTGTTTTATAAAGAAATAATGGTCACACCTACACAAGTTTCCCCTAGATGTATTAGGATATCATCTAACAATCCATGGGATTCATGTTATACCATAGATATTGATGTCAAAGTATTTATTAGAAATTTGTTTAATTATATTATAAATGAAAACATTATATTAATTTATTATTGATTATTTAACCATGTTTTTAGGCGACTAACATCAATTTTCAGTAACCTAATAATATGCTACTAAATCAATATTATTTTAGCTAATAAATTTCATATAATAATTTATGAAACAATTATAATTTAAATAGATGAGTCCATATTATATTCCATGAATTCTCATTTATTATATGAATTGATAGTGGGGAGACCTAATAAATATCTTACAATATTAATATCACATCATCCTTATAATGATGAACATCCTGAAGCCATTAATACATACCTTTAATGTGCTAAATTTTATGGCTCCTCTAGGGGTGACTTCATGTATATTGATAATTAAGAGATTATTGAATTGGTTGAGAGATAGGAACCAGAGAAAAACATCATGAATATTATATTATAGAATATTATTGTGGAATTAGAGGAAATAACATACATGATGGCATTTCCAACCCATGGTAAGATGGTTATCGGTGTAACATTGGGTGATTGGTGTTTTTTTAATCAATTACAAGGTATTGAGTTTGTTATCTTAATATGTGTCTTTTAAGGTGGTAAATTGTGTTTGGGTAGTCTAGATGATCACTTGTTAATAATTCTAAAGTGTATGAATGAGTTTATTATTATCAAACATGTATGTTCCTATTGATGGTTGTGCACATAAAATACATCAATATGATGAATGGACCTTAAATATAAGTATTTGGTGAATGTATAATTAATGAATATGATATATATTAATATATAATATATGCACATATATTATATAGATAGGTAATCTATTTATGTAAAATACATCAATATATATTCAAAAAATATATTACATGCGATGCAACCTCTGTATGCTTCTTTAACATCCCACTTATAGAATCCTAATGAAATGTATTAATGGATTCATGTATGTTCATTGAACAATTTCAATGCAAACATCAATGGGAAATATTTCTAGGGTTATATTAGATTAAACTTGACACACCAGAGGATTTCATCCTTAATGTATGGGAGATTGGAATCTCTAATATATTTAGTTCTCTTAATGGTGTATAAGATTTTGGATCGTTGTCATAAATTATTATAACAGTCATCAATTTCATGAAATAATTATAAATTATTTAATCTCCCCAAAACAAGATTTATCACAAGGTGATGGTTTTTTCACCCCTTCAACATTTTGAGATCATTGAAAAATATTCATAGATTAATTCATTTGGATGATTACAAATAAAGGAAGGGGATAAATTTTCCTTTAACCTATTATCACCGTAAATCTATACACTATCAATGATGATGATGTAGGTTATTGGATAGGAAATACTGGTACACCCTATTTTTGTGTTTTTTTCATTTTTCATGCATGTTTGATTATACTAGGGAAACATTAGTCTATTTTTTGACATGTTTTCACTTCCTTGGGTCATAATATGATCCCATGATACCAATAGATGATATCAATAAAATGGTTATAGAGTTTAACAATTCCTAGTAACTCTCACACATGAACACTGATATTGTGTGGCTCTCTTCCCATGAGCTCCATTATCAATGGAAGGTATTTCATAGACCAATGTCCAGGAGAAATGGAGTTATTTAATAGTTTCATACGGATTAACCATTGAATACGTTCATCTGGGGAATAGATATTCTACCACTAATAGTGGTATCATATCCATCATCCCATGTTGATAAACACATTATTTTCACTAGAAACAAATATCACTATTTTGAAATGCTACTTGTTTGGATTGAGATGCATTTTCTTTATATGATAATATTGAAATTGAAATAATTACTATAATCATGTGAATGTATTAACCTATTCAATATGTCTTGGAGTGGTATGTATTATTAAATAACGATGTTTTTATTTTAAGAAACAGAAAATAAAGCAATTTTTTTTGAGTCCAATGAGTGCATTAAGTTTTACTGCAATGTTGGGAATGAGATTTATTTAATGATATAAAATCATGTAATATTTACATTTTAAGAATGGGAATCATGCTAAGTATTTTTTTTAATCAAAACATGTAGTGCCTGAGAGAGGTGGTGAATAGTATATAATCTGGGAAAGTCCCACATCATCTATATCCCCAAGTTAGTACTATTTTTTTACATGACATGTGTAGGAGACATTTCAACTTTGTATTATGCCTCCCTACATGGTGACACCAAAATCAAGAAACTTACTCATTCCCCATATCCCAAGCATTGCTCCAAACTCCATCATTACAGTATAAACCATCATATGCTTTCACCACCCTTTCCACATGTGTGGGACCTCCATTGTAATTGTATGGAAATCTATGTAGAGGTTGGATGCTCAGATGGTATAACAAAGGGATAGATTAATTTTTTATGATTAAAAACATTTATGAATTTTTTTTATAAATTTGATAATAATTATAAGTGCATTTACTAATAAAATGAGTTTAATATGGTTTCAATTTAATATGTACATTCAAAATTATATTAATCGTAAAAATATAGTTTTAATTTAATTATATATTCTATTATGTTATTCATGTTTATAAAATATTTTATAGAATGTAAGGAATATAATTTATTTTGGTTCAATAATTTTTTTCATGCATTATTCAAATATTGAACGTTCATATTTAGTACTCTTGTTAATGAAAAATAAATATATTACTTGTCACATAATATAAATTTATAATGATTTTTAAAACTATTTATATAATCCCCAAATATAAATGCGTCCAAAAATATTTTATGAATTATTCCAAATTAAATTAAATTAATTTTATAAAACAATAAATAAGGATGGCCCATTTAAGATATTATTTAGAATATATCAAAATTATTTATATGTTATGTTATTATATGGTTTAAATAATATTTATTTTGGATAATTTTGTATTATATGAATTGTTTACATAGTAGAAATTAGGTAAAAAATCTTAGTTTGTTTATTTATATTATCCGTGTTTATAAATTAGTTAAAGAATGTGAATAACTAGAATTATGAAACATATTATGATCTATAAATTTTTTATTATATGATAAAGTTGATAAGAATGTTAATATTTGTTTCTCATATTTAATAAAATATTAATTTATGTTTATATTAATTCATATAATTAATATTTATAATTTTTTTGGAATATGAATAATCGGTATGATTTATTAATGTAAAAATTTAATTATATGATATAGAGAATTCAATTTCATTTGTGGGGTGACCATATAATTTTTTTGTTCATCATAATTATCCATAGATTATTATTTAGGTTCTGATCTTAAAAATATTTATTAAATATAGTTTTTTCATATTAGGGTTTACATATTTCATGAATTGAATTGCCCCTTCACTAAAATACCCCTAGGAAGAAGGAATTTAGGTTTGACTACCCACTATACAAAATGATTATGAAGTTATCTAAAAAGGTGATGTGTTGGATATCTACTGTTATAGTCTTACTCGTGGAGAGATCATGAATTCTATATAGCACTATGAAATTACATGAAAAGTTCTTATTCCTTATCCATATTATGTATACTGATATCTATGAATATAATTAGATTCTATTTTTATCGAATAACTTAAACATGTGAATTTTATAAAATTTACTCATTAATGCAGTTTTAGCATATTAATTTTGTAGATGAAATATGAACTATGAAACAAAATTTTTATTAGAATGTATACATAAGGGAATAAAACATGAGATGTAAAATATTTAATTTGATGCACATTGTTATTAATTTAATATTTATATGATATATATTAATTTAATGATACTTTTAAAATTTAAATCTATATAAAAAAACTACATGTGAGATTCCTTATAAAATGTAACTTTTCATGACGTAGATTATCTAATGGAGTGGTTTTGTGAAAATGTAGGTATCCCCTAGATTATCTTGTGTAATAAAAGAATGTGATGGGTTATTCAATATAATCTAATAGTGTATATTCATTGAAATACTGAGTGCCACTATATTTTCTTATGTTATGTTGTATTTGGCATTTTCTTTGGGTTACACTTAGGTACAATACCCCAAGGGTTTGGATACTAGAGTAATAGTGTTTCACATTATCCATATGATAAATATTGACAAATATTCTTCCACTCCACTATCTATGAATAAAAAAGTTTGGTATTAGATTGATTTCCCACCTAAATAATAAATTTATGAGTTTCACACCAATTAAATTTTGTGAATTAGTTAAATATGGATCTCATCTCACTAAATTTATAAGATATATGGGTTTATCATTTTTGTTCCATATAACCCTAATAAAATTCTATTTTTATTTTTTTATAATTACAGACACCTCATTATTTTCATGATTATAATATCTCACACAGTTGTTAAATTATTATTCTCTTTATTCCATATTGCATCATTTTTTAAAAATATTATGGATTTATTGTTTTAATCATATACTACTTGTTGAAAAAAATCAAGATGAATAATTTGTTAAATTAATTTAGGGATATTATTATTCATTATTTGTTCTTTTATTTAACATTATTTAGCCATTTATTTATTATAATTTAATTATTTATCATATATTTTATTAATTTTTCTATTATTAATTTAATTATGCTCTATGTTGAGTAAAAATGGTTGTATTTAGTTTTTTATTGTTTTGAACAAATTCATTAACAATTACATAAAAATAAAACATACTCTTACATGAGTTATATGGAAACGGTTTTCCCTTATATAGGTTAGGTTGACCATTAGTTATCTTTTGGAAAATATTTTTACCCATTATTAAACTAAGTATTAGATATATATATATATATATATAACATTACATGGATATCTTTTTTCTTTTTTTAGTATAAAATATCATTCTGAAAACTTCACATAACATAAATATTCTACCTATTACTATTACACATAAGTGGATATAGATTTATATGTCTTACACAATAACTTAATATAGTGTGTATTTTTTGTGGGAATAATTTTACATATACTTTCACATTCTGTTTCTATGATCTATAGAGAAGAACATTTCAAATATATTTTCTCACAGGAATACCATCATATGAATATTTTCATATGTATTGTATTTTCATAGGCTATAGGATTCTCATTCTACCGTTATGTATTAAAATTGAATTAACTTAAATAACCTATATACTCGAAATCAATATTTTATGATCATAATTTCGTAAAATTGTTGAATATTTTTTATTTTTTATTTTAACATAAAAAATGAGTTATATTTGAATGGAGAATTAATGTTTATGTTTTTTAAGAATTATCAAGACAGTTTAATGATTAATTTATTGGAGGAATTAATATTTTTTATATTGTCTTAAATAAACTTTAACACATGCATTTTTGTTCATATTATTATGTGTTTTTTATTTACTACATGTTCATGTTTAAAATTATGATTTGTTTATTTGTAATATAATAAATTTTTAATTATATTGATATTGTGAAAACATTTTTTGAAGAGATTCATCAAGAATTCAATAGTTTTTATGAGGGGCCAATCATATTTGTTTTTCACACTTCATTGGAATAAAAAATTTGAAATAATTTAAAAGGACTTTATCTAAAATAATATCAAGGAGTATTCCAAGGAATTTTTTATATTTTTTTATTTTTTTATTTATATAAATAACATCTATTATTTCATTAATTATTTGTTTTTTCTTCTTATGTTTGTATAGTATAATTTTTTTATTTATAAGTCATTTAAAATTAGAAAAAATTGGAAGTTATGGAATTTTATTTCATGGATTAATGTTCACATGATTATAGAGTGTTCATTTTAGATATTAGATTATTAGTTTTGTATTTCATATTATATTTATTACCACTATCAATATTTATTTTGTTGAAAAAAAACATGAATAATGAAGTCTCTCTTCGTGGAAATATTTTTTTGTAATTTATGATAGAAAAATCATGGAGTTTGGATGATAAATATATTAATTTCTATTTTTTATATAAAGGAAATTACATTTAGTGAATGAAAATATATATGATACACTAGTGGTTATTGTTTATTCTTAAAAGAGAAGGATGGATGAATGTGGTATGTGATTCATGAAATGAGCTACACCAGTTCATTTTTTCTGAGGTGCTTGAATATGGAGAGATTAATTATCTATCATTATAATTATTTTTTTCGTCAATCTACATTGTCTTATTAAATATGGGCCTAATAAATACCTATCATATATTCCAACAACCTCATCAATTATTATTCAATATGTTTTATTATTGTATTATTTTTATGGGTTGTATAGTTCAATACTATAAAGGATTTTACATTATTAATATAGATTGGGGTTATGAAACCTTTATAAAATGTATGTCAAAGTTAGAACATCACCATTTATATTTTGGGTTATACTTAACCTGATAAATACCAAAGGACTTAGGGATGCACATTAAGAGTCTAGGGTTTTACGTAACTTATAAAACAATAAATATTGGTTCCTTGACATTGAAATTTTATTTTCATATTATCCCATAAAATAAAATGGTTTGGGACATCTAATATGGAATATCATGTTCTATTTATCCTACAAATTATCATAGGATACAATATATTCTTAAAAATTCAGAGAAATTCTTAACCTGAGAAATTATAATCTAGGATTATTTATTCCCCAATAATGATTGGGTTTATAGGGTCCCAAATCCTCTTAATGTATGTTTTCGATTATGTTTTGTCTTGGATATCTCCTTTGTGGACAGATAAGTGTTTCCCATGTTCAGTTGCGGGCTTGGGGCTTCCCTGGGGGCTCAGGGTGCGAAAGGAAGAGCAATTAGGCCAAACAGTTCTAGGCGCATGGTCTGCACATGGTTAGGGAAAACCATGTGGATATACCATATAGACCAGCCATCCTCAGATTGTAGCCTGATCACGGCCTCTTTATAGTTAGTTAAAACCGTGCGAGATTCCTAGGAAGCCGTGAAGGATGGCCTCTCGTAGATAGTATCTCTCACACGGTTTGCGCATGGTTTGGAAAACTATGCGGGTAAACTGTGTGGCCCAGATAAGTTGCAAAAATTACAAAAAATGACACCCCTATGATTTTAAGACCCAATTTGTGTTTCTCCACCATTCCACCTTCTCCAGCCCTAGTGACAACCCAAGGACCTTAAGACCTATCATGGATCAATCTCCCTCATTTCTTGGTCGTTTGGAGCACCGTCGGTTACGGATCGATGCTTCAGGTAAGTCTAATCATATCATTCCTTCAATTTTGTGGATTAGGGTTTGTGGTTTCTTCCAACTCCTTCTGAAGCTCTGAAACCCTCCATTTTGGGTGAGATCTATGTTGGCGCTCCAAGTAATGTTTGATCCCAGATCAAAGTATATGATTAAGAGTGTGTTAATCTTTGGATTTGAGGTATGTGGTCTACAAGTTATATCAATTGAATTTTATAGAGATTTGTGCATGAAGTGGTTTGATTTGGGGAAGAGTTTGTCGTGCCATTATTGTGGTGTGATATTTTGGGAGTCTAAACAACCTAATGGAACCTTCATGATCCCTACAGGATGCATGGAGGAGATGTCACCTTTGTTACGGCCACCCATTGGGTGTTCCCACATTTCCAAACCTAGATTTTAGAAAAGTAAATGGTGGGCCATTGTGTTAGAACATAGAGCCCATGGTGAATATGATATTAAGCTTGAATGATGTGAATCAGAGACCTAGTAACACACTTGGGTTAGGAGGTGACCTATGTGGGTTTTGGAGGGCTTAAAAGGGGTTAAGTTAGGTAAAAGGAAAAGCAAAGTGGTTATCTTTATACATGATTATGCTTGGTGAGATAAACATGGGAAATGGTAATGGGGGATGAATTATGGAATGGGTTAATACATGAAAATTATGTGGTGGACGTAAATGATTGAATGTAATGCATAGATTTTGTTATGTTATATGAGAATTGTGTATGAAATGCATATGTGGGTAAATTCTTGTGAAATGATAAATAGGCTAAATGGGTTAATGAATGGCTAATGATGAATTTTACTAAGGCATAAGGGTTGTTGAATTCACCTAATGAGTTAAGGAACAGAAATGGGAATTTGTATAGATGGATATGAATTGTAATTCGAAATTCTGTTAATGGGTTATTACATGGAAGTTAGTAGAGACCATAATGTAATGGATTATGAGCCTGGTAAGGGAGCCTAGTGAGTTAGGATTAATGAATGATGCCTAGTTAGATATGCACAATGAATGAATTCTTTGTGAGATAAGCATGATCAAAAGGGAACTAGGATAAATGACTAAATGATGTGAAATGTGGTAAATTTTTAAATGGGATGTGGCATAGTATTAATTCTCATATTGTTGTTATGTATTGTGAGTGTTGATTCCCAATGGCATTGGTCATGTTATGTTGTGTTATGTATTTTGATATCCAATGGCATTGAATATACTTGGTTGTGTTATGGTATGGTTGTGGTGATTTGATAAATAATAATGTGCACATGGCTTGGTAGTGTGGGGTATTGACTAAAGTTCTACGCCCACGGGTCAAGTAGCACTGATGCTCTAAACTCTACCCATAATGCACAGGTTAGGGATGAGGACTGCTGTTCTATTCCCCTAACGGTTGCATTCCACCTGGATTGAGGCTACAAGGTGAGGTTTTTGTATTGATGTCATTCCACCTACATTGAGGATCCAAGGTGAGGTTATTGTATTGACATCATTCCACCTGGACTGAGGCTCCAAGGTGAGGGTATTGTACTAATGTCATTCCACCTGGACTAAGGATCCAAGGTAAGGAAAATTTGTTGATGTGATATGTGGATCCCTAGTGAGATAGGGAATTTCATTTTTTTTGTTTATACATTATCAATGATTTCCTTAGACCCTTATGTAGATGATATTTATGCCTAACCCATGGGAAATGTGATCAATATGGATTATGTAATGAACATGGTATAATAAACGGAATTGGAATAAATGCTAGTCCTGAATTAAATGAACCTTGATAACTAATGGAACCCAAATTGTACCCTATTTTACTTACCATTTCATTTTTACTAGCATGAACTTCCCATTAGACTGGATATTTTGTATACACTGTTGGTGATGGCCAATTTAGTTTTGTACTCACACCCTATTTGGGTTATTGTTGGGTACCCGAGAAGACCTCTTCATTCCAGGTTAGGATAAGGGAAAAGACCCATCTCTGAGATGTTTAGTTGGGATCAGTATTTATGTGGAGAAGGACCTGTACATGGAGTTAGTACCCATGTGGAGTTTTGTCCATTTTTTATTTCAGTATTCATCCACTTTTCACTACTAGTATGGCATGACATTGTTGTATTTGATTTGTGGATTGTATCATGTTTGGGAAATTCTTTGTTACACTATTTTATTGGTATTTCACATTTATTCTTCTATTTATATTGTTTTATATTATGGATTACTCTGCTAAAGAGTGTATAATATCTCCACGTGACTAATTAGACCATAGCTACTAGTAGGCAACCTCTGCATACGGGGAGGCACGCTTGAGGTCATGTGACGACCTGGCTCAGAGCACCAGTTTAGTGGCCTACGGGTCGAGGACGTTGCAAAGTTGTATCAGAGGAGTTATTTTCTCTTTTTTACTATTTGGGGATGGTAGAAAAAATATTATGATGGTGTCGAGCCTTGGTAATGAGCTTGTGCCTGGGAGTAGCCAACCCATGTCCGAAGGAATCCCCAAGTCACCCTGGGTGGGAATTGTTGTTCTTGATATGTGTTGTTACAGTTAAATGATATTTCACCATTGGGTGATACACATGTTTTTTGATTTTATTGATTTATGATGTTTCTCTCATTGTAAGAATGGCATGAGGATGTGCATTCATGCATCATTTTAGGCACCTAAGGATATAGGTGGTATGCATCATCATAGGCACACACACATGATGGGTGTGTGGGGAATGGAGAGTGGAAAACACTTTAAATTCCTTGATAAATATGAAGAAAATGATTCCTAACAATTGTAACACATGTGGTTGAATGAAAAGAATGCAAATGAGAAATGTTGTGAATGGGTTTATGTTTTGGGTTGTGATAAAATGTACATGTTGATTCAGTGTCAAAAAGAAAAAGGGTTTCATAATGACAGTAAAATTGTTAATGAATTATTCAGAATCAAAGGTGTAAATGTGTTAAAATGATGATTTTAACATGTTGTGAAATGGGGAATGTGCCTAAGAGGAAAATATCGTGTTGTGAAAGAAGAATTAATTTGAAGATGTGTTGATAAAATACATGTTATTGAGTAAGTTGGTTACCCCATGTTGACCATAACCGAAGTAGGTATGGTAGGGGTGTTGTTCTATGTGTGATGATAATCGTTGGGATAGAGTATGACGAATGGTTTGTTTAAGGTTGATAGTGTGAGATCTTTTCCAACTATGGATAAATTATATCGTCCATTCTACGATGTTCTGAGTGAATGACATGTTTGGAATTAGAATGTATGAGTTCAAAGGTGGGTATCCTTGGTGTTGTCGATTTGACCCTTGTATGCATGGGTTGAGGTAGTAAGAGTGCCCTAGTGGTGATTTTGGGATTGGATTGTGAGGAATTTCTGGTCATGATATGGCCTAGGTGGTGTGTTTAAGGAACCCTTGGGGGGGGATGTGGCTTTTGGGTTGTGAGGCGTTGTTTGGTAATGTGAGTGAGGAAACTCTCGTGGTTTATGACTGTATGAAGTGCCTGATGGACCCTAAGGATGGTTCATGGGTGTTGGAGACCTTGTTAGTGGAGACCTTTTGAATTATGACTTGAATTTCAGAGAGGATGTTTTTCCCATAGTGGTGATGAATGTGTACACCTTTGGTACGGAACCTAGACTAGATTTTTTTTGGTACGCAAAGCATAGTGTGCATCTGAATGGGAGTGAGAGTTCCATTATTGCTCTCTACTTTGTTCATGTCATCATAACTGTGGTCTGGAGAGAGGGCCAATGGCTTATCCTGGTTGTGGCTCCAGTCAGATGAGTTGGTTTTGTTCAACCTTCAAGGTTACCTATGATAGAGTTCTAGAAGTTGTTTTTAACAGAAAAGATAAGGGTAGGTCATGTGGTTGAACTTGTGTGTATGAATGGTTTGGTTGTGGAGCGATGGCTCTACCAATTTGGAAGTCTCACCTGAGTGTTTATGGTTATGTGTCGATGTGGCATGTTCGACATGGAAGCCCGAGATTCCTAGCCGATCATGGTGTCCCATAGCTTGACATTAGAAATGGATAAGTTGGTAGTGGTGTTCCTCGAAATCTTCTTAGCAAACCTCAGCTCGTGAGAAGATTTCTCAACATCTTAAAATTGTCCCAAATATGTTGATAAGCTTTGGCTCTCGCCATGTGACATGGAGGAGTTTGGTTGGATGAGGTAAATCATGGAGTTTGTGGTCAAGGAAACGATATGTGAGGATTTTGATAATGGGATGTACACCCTCGAAGGCTTAGGGTGGGGACCTCTGGATGGGTCGAATGTTGAAAAATTCCATGGGTTACGTTCCCAAAATCAAAGAGTGGGCATTGGGCGTTGTTTCTTTTCTTGTTTTGGGAAAAAGGTTGGATGACCATATCATTATTTGGGGTTCAGTTTTTGATCTGTTTTAAGATGAGGTGGTTGGAATCCCTCATGGTGAGAAAAGGTAACGACACTCCTAAGATGGAGAGTGATAAATCAGCCTTGGATGTGAGAAAGAGAACATCAAGATGACGTAGTTGAACCAGGGTAGCAATGAGGAACCAACGAGGTGTATGTCAGGTTCCGTGGAGAGGTATGTGGGACTTGGATGGGGTCACAGATGAGCCAAGTGTTATCTTGAGATCAGGGTGGTTCCAAGTGAAGCTTGGGAGATTTGTGCTGAGTCATGGGAGGATGTGGTTGGATATGATAACAGGTTGTGGAATGAGGAGTTGGGGTCTTATAACTCCAATGGAGATTGGGGTTAGACCCGGGTCAATCATCCTTGTGTGGTTTTAGGACACTGTGATGTTGGGTGAACCTTGGCCATATGATGTGGTGCCATGCCAAGGGTGAAGTTGATGACAGTCTAGAGGGTGGTAATACTGTGATAATTAATTATATTGGAATTTGGGAAATGACCTCAGTGGGTGTGTGGAATGATAATGATAGACTTCAAGTCAGTAAGAACCTTGGGAAGGTGATAAAGGGGTGGTCAACCATCAATGAAAGGTGGGTGATCTAGGGAAATCCAGTCGAAGGTGGTCTGACCTGAGATGATAAACATGAATGGGTGAGGTGAGAGTGACCCACCTCCAGGCATACGTTCTAGAGAAAATTTCCTTTCAAAGTGAATTTGTTTTTTAGTGAGGTTAGGATGATATTAGCCCATAAATGGATGTTTTAGGGATGTCCTCTCGATGGTTGTGACAGTGAGGATGGATGCCAAGGTAGGGTAATTCCCATATGGATGCTTGCGCATGGTGAGTTGGTACATATTAGGCAATGGGAAAGTTTGGTTGAGTTCTGGTGCTCCTTCATCAATGGAGGAGGTACTAAGTAACTATAAAAATGGTGGAATGAACCATACCAGATAAATGGTTGGTTTATGACATGATCATAATTTCGTGTTGGAATGACACGAGTGGTCACCGCTCGGGTGAGTTGGCCTTAATAGAGAGCTTGGCACAGTTTAACTGGTCGATTAGACAAAAGTTTGGATTTTTGTTTTGATGTATAGTTGGGTAGTGTAATCGTCAAGAAATGTGGTTGGAAAGATTGTGTATTTTTCCTCGGGTGATACCTGGTTTGGTCATCGTCCGAGTTGGTGGAGCAGGAAAATGACGCCAAGTGATTTGGGTCATGAGTTGTGAAGAGGATCGGCCAGATGAGGTGCTAGTAGGTTCCCCCATGACAACGTAATGTTGTGTTTTAAGTTTCCATGTGTTGTGATTTATGTGTTGTCACCTATTTTTTCCCCCTGAAGTTCTTGTGGTGAGAACAATTGAAGATAATGAATCCATGAGGAGTTTTCACTATGTGTTGTGGATGTGGTGAGGAATTCATTATGGGAAATTTTGTGCTCTTGGACAATGTTCGGTGGCCTTTTGATGTACAACTAGAATCCTGGAAAGTGCTTGTATAGGCAGGTCTAGTGGAATGACCATTGGTTATGGAAGTTAGTGATACTCGGAAGACCAGCTCAAGGAAGAGCCATTATAAGGTGGGGAGGTTGTAGGGTCCCAGATCTTATTAATATATATTCTCTTTTATTTGTTGTCTTATACCACTCCCTTTTTTATAGATAAGTGTTTCCCATGTTCAGGTGGGGTCTCGGGGGTTCCCCGGGGGCTCGGGATGTGAAGGGAAGAGCAATTAGGGAAAACAGTGCTTGGCGCACGGTCTGCGTACAGTTAGGGGAAACCGTGCAGATAGACCGTGCGTACCAGCCCTCCCCAGATAGTAGAATGAGAACAGTCATCACATTGTTAGGAAAAACGTTGTAGGATTCCTAGGAAGATGTACGGGCTGGCCTCTTGCGGATAGTAGCTCCTGCACGGTTTCCGCATGGTGCGACATACCATGTGGGTAAACCGTGCGGCCCAGATAAGTTGGAAAAATTACAAAAATGCCACCTTGTGATTTTAAGACCCAATTTGATTTTATCCTCCATTCTACCTTCTCCATCCCTAGTGACGTCCCAACGACCTCAAGAGATCTTCTGGATGAATCTCCCTCAATTTTTGGTCATTTGGAGCGCCGTCGGTTGCAGATCAAAGATCCGAGAAAGTATAATACTCTCTTTCCTACTCATTTGTGGATTAGGGTTGGAGGTTTCTTCCATCTCCTTCTGAAGCACTAAAAACCTCTTTTTTGGGTGAGATCTAGGTTGGGGCTCTAAGGGATGTTTGAACCTGGATCAAAGGCTATGATTATGAGTGTGTTCATCTTCAGATTCGAGGTAGGTGGTCTACAAGTTATATTCCTTGAGTTTTATAGAGATTTTCCCACGAATTGTTTTTATTCTTACCTTCTTGTGAAGAGTTCATCATTCCATTATTGTGATTTTATGTTTATGGAGTCTAAAAAACCTAAAGGAACCCTCATGAACCCCACGTGATGCATGGAGGATGATGTGACCTATGTTAGGGCCACCCAGGAGGTGTTCCCACATTTCCGAACATAGATTTTAGCTATGTAAATGTAGGGAAATTGAGTGAGAACATAAAGCCCATGGTGAATATGATATTAAGCTTAAAGTATGTGAATGGGACTCCTAGTAACACATGTGGGTTGGGCGGTGAAATATGTGTGTGTTGGTGGGCTTAAAAGGGGTTTAGTGAGATAAAGGTAAAAGATAAGGGGTTAGATTTATACATGATTATACTTGGTGAGATAAGAATGGAAATTGGTAATAAGGGATGAATTGTGGACTGGGTCAACACATAACAATTAGGTGGTTCACCTAAATGATTGAATGTAATGAAGGGATTTTGTCATGTGATCTATGAATTGTGTTTGAAATGAATTAGTGGGTAAATGCTTGGGAAATGATAAATGGGATAAATGGGTTAACGAATGGCCATTGATTAATTTTGCAAAGGCAAATGAGTTTTTGAATAAAACTAATGGGTTAAGGAATGTAAATGGGAATTTGGATAGATGGATATGAATGGTAATTAGAAATTGTGTTAATGGGTTATTACATGGAAATGACTAGAGACCATAATGGAATGGATTATGAGCCTGGTAATGGAGCCTCGTGAGTTAGGCTTAGTGAATGATTCCTAGTGAGATTGGAACAATGAATGAATTATTAGTGAGATAAGCGTGATGAAAAGGGAATTGGGATAAATGGTTAAATGATGTGAAATGTGGTAAATGTGTAAATGGGTTGTGGCATAGTATTAATTCCCATGTTGTTGTTATGAATTGTGAATGATGATTCCCAATGGAATTGGTCATGTTATGTTGTGTTATGTATTATGATATCCAATGACATTGAATATAATTTTTTGTGTTATAGTATTGTTGTGGTGATTTAATAAATAAGAATGTGCAAATGGATTTGTAGTGTGGGGGTATTGATGGAGGTTCTACACCCACAGGTCGAGTTGGACTGATGCTCTAAACTTCACCCCTAATGCACTGGTTATGGATGAGGACTGATGCTCTATTACCATAATGGTTTCATTCCACCCAGACTGAGAATCCAAGGTGAGGTTATTCTATTGACGTCAATCTTCATGTACTTAGGCTACAAGGTGAGGTTATTTTATTGACTTCATTCCACCTAGAGTGAGGCTCCTAGGTGAGGGTATTATACTGATGTTATTCCACTTGGATTGAGGCTCCAAGGTGTGGAAAATGAATTGATGTGGTATGGGGATCCCTAGTGAGATATGGACTTCCCTTGTATTCTGTATATGTGGAGAAGGACCCGGTCTTGGAGATGGGACCCATGTGTATTTTTGTACTTTTGTTTTATTTTGGGATTCTTACACTTGGAACTAATTTTATGGCTTGACATAGTTGTATTTGATTTATGGTTTGTACCATATTCAAGAAATTCTCTGTTATACTCTTTTATTGGAATTTCACATTGTTTTCTGTATTTATATTGTGTTCTTCTGTGGCTTACTCTGATAAATAGTGTGTATTCTCTCCATATTACTCATTAGACCCTCGCTTCTAGTTGGAAACATCTGGCGTACAGGGAGGCAAACTTGAGGTCATGTGACAACCAGCTCAGAGAACCAGTTTAGTGGATTCTTGGTCCGGGATGTTACAGTTTTGGTGTTATTTATTATAATTCTTGTTTTATTTTGTTACTTTCGGGTGTGAAAAAATACGAATTTAAATATTTTTCACTCTCCTTCAAATTATACTAACCTTAGTGGGTTTTATATATAGAGGTTGGAGTCTGAAGAGTACACATACTATTATTTAGATGCAAACAAATATAAAATTATTTTGTTCATATTTTATTTTACAATATTTTCCTTTTTTCATTATATTTAAGAGTTTTTTAAATGGATTATTTTTTAGAATATTAAATTTCCACATTTATAGATTTATATTTGAAGGATTTTAAGAAAATTAAATTGACCCAATATTTTCCATTTCCACAATTCATCTAGGAACCAAATTTGGTATCAGAGAAGGTCCTTATTATGATTTTTGGTCCATAATATTATATTATGTTATATATTAGTTTAAACTATATTTTTTCAAAATAAATTCAAAACTTAAGGTAAATATCACTTTATACAGCTGTATAGAGATTAATTTTGAAGGACAATGATTCAATGGTTCATGTTAAGTTAACAGAATGTTAGTGCTATTATTGTAGATAACAATGAAACCATTGTTCAAAATAAATGATGACAAAATAAAAGAGTATATTAATCCAAATTAGTATGAAAATTTATTCCAAATCATTATTTTAATATTCTAATATTAATAAAAATTTAGGTAAAATGTGATTTCAATTAAAATATCTCGAGGCAAGTAGATCATATTCATATTCTAGTTATTCTCCTTCAAATTCTGGTATGTCTAATTATGATTAAATAAAATGGATCCCTAATCTATGTAATGAAAAATTGAAATTATAATTTCCTTACATTTGATGCGAAGGGATAAATTTATCCTAATTGTTGATAAAAGTAAAGGATTTATTTTTGAATTTGAAAAATTTGTAAATTCAAATGTGGATCCTGAAATGTGGAATCTCAAATATTAAATTGATTGGATAAATGATTTTATTTTCAAAATTTCTGAAGATTAATAAATAAGAGTTAATTTATTATTCCATGAATTAACTAAAATGGAGGAATGATATAAGAATCTTAAAAAGGTACATAAAAGTATAATAAATAAAACACAATCTATATGTGAAAAATGTTTGTGATGATTTTATATTTATTTTTTAAAATAAAATAAAATGTTGAAAAGAGAATTTATTAATATTATAAATGAAAAAAACACAAAATATCTAATATATGATAATTTTACATTAAATGCTATTTCTTATCGTTTATTGTTTAAATAAATCTATTGATAAATGGAATGGACTTGTGTATGATTCATTTTTTCCTAATATATTTAAAAATAAAATTTTAAAATGAAATTCTATTTGAATTTATTCAGATAATTTCTTTAAATTTTGGTGTTATGGAATATATACTTTTTATTTTCCTTTGAAGTTCACTTAATACATTGTCCACCAAAGTAATTATTTCTCTAAATACAATTTTAAGGTTAAATTCTCTAAACCCATTACTAATTGGGTTGATAATGATATGTGTATTGATTCATTAAAAATACACCCTTTCTCTATACCATATTATGTAGTTAATTACTAATATATATTTCTAGCATAAATATCATTATTATTGAATTCATGGGTTTTTGTAATGTGTATAATTTTATAATAAATTTAATTCTCTAGTGATCATGAGCTATCAATTTTAATTTCTAGATTAATGGAATGGAATTAAGAAATTTGTTAATTTTAATTTCAAATCCTTTAGAATATTTTGAATATCATATAACATGATTTTTTGCTATTTATTCTTTTAAAATTATACTTAAGTTTATTTCAATACTTCATATATATTATAACTTAAATTCAATGAAAAATTTGTTCATTATTTAAATTGATATATATGTACATATACATATACATATATATTTTACATCAATTGAGGGAGATTTAACCTTGTTTTAATTTATAATTTTTTTTATCATATAAGGAGAGCTATATGTTTTAAATAACTCTTACGAATTACAATTTTTGGATAATACGTGGTTATATATGTTAAACTGTAATAGTTTATATGCTTGAAAATATATTTTGAATATGTAATGATTATAGTTTTCAAGTTCTACATTTTTTACCAGGTCATCCACATTCGGTTTCAGTTTTTCAATTTTTAAATTCTACGATAAACTTTTTTATCATGTCCATATTTCAAAATTTTAAATATTCATTATTTTATAAATCTTAGAAGATTTTATTTTATATATTTTATGGAGAGATATATCATTTAATATAATGAACATTTATGGTTCTAAATGTTCTATCATGTTTAGTATTTGTGTTTAAAATATTTAAAATAATTTCTTAAAAAATGGTTCAATCAATACCGATATGGACTCTGCTATTTTAATCATTGAATTTAAACTTTTAAGGAATCAAAAAATGTTATAAATATTTCATATGTTCCTAAATTCAATATCTTTTTTTGTGATAAAAATACCTTTTAAAAAATATGGATATTTTTAATTACATGAAAATCATGGATTTGTTTATAGATCTCGAAATTATTTTTATAAATAACATATTCTATTTTATTCTTGTCTATCTCCGTGTAGTTATTTTGGTAATGATATTAATGGACTATTTTTCATGGATAATATACTTTTTTTCAAAATAGGAAAGCTTCAATACATAGGTAATGATGTGGCCTAAGAAAGTATGGGTTGTTCTTAACCCAAAAAATAAAAATATGGGGTTAGTATATCACCTCATAATACTAGGTTTTGTCTATCACCTTGGACTAATTATTTTGGGTTATTATCTCTATGAATGAAAAAGGTGGATTCAAAATATCTGCCACTCTCCTTCAAAATATACGGACATTATTGGGTGTCATACATTGTGGTTCGTGTGTGAAGAATATAGGTAGGTTCATCTATATTCAAACTACTATAAAAAATTATGATGTTCATTTTTGTTTTCATAAAATTTATTCACACTGTATATTTATTGGTTTTGGTTAAATTATTTATTTCATAGAGTGATCACTTTTAAAATTTAAAAATTAATTTTAAATAATTTTTATGAAAATAAAATCCCCCCCTTCTCGGGTCAATTTCCATAACACATCTAGGAGGAATAATTTTCATTAGGGACACATTCATTAAATAAAATTGATGAAAAGGTAAAAACATGATACTTGATTGCTCCAATAGTTCATATACCCTGGTAGGGGGTCGATTTATGGTATAATAGATTAAAATATATCTTTTTTTGATATTGTCTCATAATTTAACAAAACTATCTAATATCTTTTTATCATAGAAATATATAATGAATTGAAAAACATTCAAGAGATACAACAATTTTAATGTGTCCAAAAAAATGGGATGATCCAATAATCATAAAAGGATATTCCTAATATAATAGAACATTATAAAGCACTTATATTTAATTTCTTTTAAGTGAACTCACACTCCACCAATGTTTAAAATCATTCAAAGTAAAGAACGTGTTACTCTCTATTCTAAAAAAAATGTAATGATCCTCTAGAAGAACCTTATAATGTTCTATATTACCTTTAAATATGTGCACAGTCAAATGGGTGTGAAATTTGGCTCATTTTCAGTTAAAAAGATGAAATACTTCTTACCATGTAAGATTTAGTTTCTGGAAAAATCCTCCATGTGATGGTCCTTCTTCATTAGGTGATAATTAAATAGGTTACAATTACCCCTGTGATTTCATGCCAGGGTCTCTACTATATAACACCTATCTATACTTCTTTATTGAAACCACCTCCATGGATTACCTCATGAAGAATTCCTCACACAATCTCTTATTCATCATATAAATTCATCCTGTTGAAGTTCCTTCTAACATTTCAAAAATACAAGAAACAATCACAAAAGATAAATTTTCTCACTATATAAAAATGTGATCATCAGATCTATATATAAGAAAATCCATCTAAAAATATTATAATCACGGAATTACTTTTTTCACTTTACTAAATATCATTTGTGTACTTCTTGTCCTTCACAGTACCAAAGACCTCGAACACCCTTCACATCATGCCAAAATCAGTATTTTATGGGAGTTTAATCTTTTAACAGTTATGAGAATCGGTATGTCCTTACATACATTAAAGAAAATAAATCTTAAATCCATAAGCAATGAACTCCCATTAGATCTCACATAGTGCTAGTCAAGAAACCATCTAACATTGTCTCCATGATTACTTTGATACAGACACTATTTAGGGATTCTCTTGTGAAATCATGATACTAATATATGTTTTCAAACATCCCACATGGATAACATGAGTCTCGTGTTGTTAAAATTATTATTAAATAAAAATTAATCATTTTACCAAGATTTCTTTACACCTAATAATTAGAAAAACACTATGAACCATCTCCATTATTTTCATCATATTCAAAACTTATTTTATATAACCAATAAAATATTATCAACTAAAATCATCAAAAAATGACTAAAACCAAATTTTTTGAAATAATAATATAAAATAATTATACAATAATATCCCCTTCAGTTTATTTGACAATACACCATTCTTTATTCCCAAAATTATTACAATTTTTCTACACATTCAAACATTTTTCATTTACAACATCTGATAGTGATCAAGGACTTAATGAGAATGTATAATAATCCAACATAATCCAATATATACTTTAGATATCAGATAAATAGGGATATATCATTGACTATTCACTTAATTTTCAATATTTTATGTTGAAATATTATTGATACGAAATATTGAATCACACTAAGACCTCAAGTTCACTTAAAAATTTCCACATGTTAAGTAATTAACATCTAAAGTAATAGTTCATTATTTCACCAAGTACATCATATTTATGAAATGAATGAAATAACATATAATCATGTAGTTAAAATTTCTCCCCCTATTCCCTTAATCCCCCTGAATCAAATTTATCCCCCACCTTACGTGGTTTCGACAAATCTATCTCCCTCCTATTGGATACTTCCCCCATTTTGAAATATACTTCTCCCCCTTTATTAATGAAACCATTGGTCACTCCATTGTGGTCTACAATAAGGAGTGGAATATATATAAATAAACAGGGTAATCCATAATATAAATTGGAAAGTGGGGTTTATATAGACACATTTTCTATATTTAAGGGGTTGGATGGACTACAAGATCTAGTTGATGACTCTAAAATGATTCTTTGGATAAGTCCCTTTTTATAATATCTGATGAAAAAAATGTTTTAGTCATACACACCAACATAATTATTCCATGTTTAAATTTCTCTTTAACAATGTGATACATTATTTATATGTGATTTTACATTGATTGTGGATGATATTTTTATAGAGATACAAATCACATGAATTTTAAGACTCAGTAACATAAAAATTTAATTCAGTACCCATATCATAATGGTGTTTCATAATCCATAATAATTTCATGAATTATTGTTTTTTAATAATTTATTTAGCTTATAAAGAGATAATGATAATGGAATCATTTTTCTTATTAAATTATAAACACATATACCTACAAGATAAAATAAATAACTTAATGTTGGCATAAAATTATCTATTGATTATTCCTACTATATATTTGTATGTCCCAAACACTTCTAATATCATGTTTCACTATAATTAAAAGTGAAATACACCATGCCTTTGATATACCACATTATTATTTCCATTGAAGAAATTTTATTTCTTTGGGAATGCTTTAGTATTTTCTCTATAATGAACACTTAGGGATATACTCGATATTGAGAGGGGTGAAATAGTATTGGGAACTTCCTAACTAATTATAAAATTTTAATCCTTTTCCTATCAAACCTGTTAGAATCTAGATTCTCCTATTCTATTTTACTTATTATATTCAAGTATATGAATGAAAGTAAACTATGGAATGTGATATTTTTACATGATTAACTACACAAAAAGAGTAGAAAATATTTTCCATGTATGCTGATGAATAGTATAAATATTAATTACTATGATATGAGATTAATAATATTTTTTTTGGATAGAAATCAAGTCCCGCCAAATTTTTTACTCCCAAAAATTTAGTTGGGAGATGAAAAAAATCATATTCCATATACTGGAGATAGTCCATTACAACATGGATCTCAACGTCATTTCTTTCTACTGCCATTGAATTTAGTCCTCACCTTCCTCATAAGGTACATTGTGACACAAAAAAAGTCATCCACCAAATGAAAATTCTATTGGATATCACATTGTTTCTTTTTTATTCACTTTATTCTTCTTCACCTCTTACTTTCATAGTAAAAGGAATGAATCATCTTTAATCATTCTCTATTCAGAACTAGTTTGTTCAATCATATTTTTAATGATTTCTATTTGATCATGTTTGTCTAGTGATTTGTGTTTTTTATATTTATACAGAATAAAAATTGATATGTATTCTTCTTATTCAACATAAAATGGAAAAATTCTCACTCTTTCTTCTTTATTCACATACAAACATTTTTCATAGTATCTATTTTTATGTTGCTCATCATTCTATGGTGTTCATATGGAGAGGTTATGTATGAGTACAATTCATTCATTCCATTTACTTATTCTATGTTGTTATTCATGCTCCATGTTGAAATTGTACATATATTAAATTCATCTAATCATTGATATCGAATGATTTTTGTACTGTTACAATTCATTTAAACCATCTTCATTATCATCATTTCATTCTAATTTTGAATGATAATATTTTTTTTGTATTTGTTTGATTTTTTTAATCAATCATATAGTTATTTAATTTCATGTTTTGTTTTAGAGACAACGGTTACACCTACACCATCCAGGACATCTCCTCTCAAAACATGGACTGAGATGAAAATAACTTCCATTTTTAATGTACAATTCTTCCTTACAAAAATTAGTCAGCAATTCTAATATTCAACACATGTGAACATTATTCAATACATTATCTATATTTTTTAAACCATTATATTGGTTAACATCTATGGGACTTAAAATATATTTTCCCACACAAAGAAATCTAGAATTTCAACCTTATCACTAATTTTTATTTCACATTAACACTATCACAAAATTCTATGAAAATTTTTAACTAAAAACCCCTCAATGTTTCTTAACATCTATAGAATTAAAAAAATCATCAATTATTATTTTATTATTGAATTTTCATTTCAACATAAGCATAATTACAAATTTTAGAAACATTATAATTTTATTAAAACATTCCTTATTATACAAATTCATAGAATATCTTTTGACTTATAAATTTATATTTTTTGTTCCTATAATAATTTATTAAAATATATTGAAATATTTTCCACAATACTTCCTCTATCTGATAACATTATTTTCTACCTTATCTCATTATGTCTTTATATATATCAATCAAATGAATTTTTAACTCTCAGACTAATTTTATAGTAACATAACTATGAAACTTATGATTGATTAAACCTTTTTCAAAACCATATAAACTTATATCTGTCCATATTTTTTGGAAAATTTATTTTTATAAATATCCAATGGAAATATCAATCCGATAACATCTTATGATAATTTCTATCAATCAACATACCTTTGAGTTATCTACCCAGTGTGAATACATAGAGAATTTTTTTTAGTGAACATGAGCCCAAACCCTCTATCTGATGACTTCATCGAGAATCTTTTTTCTAAGAAAACTAATTAGAAGCTTGGGAAACCTTAATCTAGTAGAGTCTTTTTGACAACAAATTAATTTTTTTTTGCAGTTAAATACATATATTTAGAATTTAATTGTTAAATAACTTTGATAAGATATCATCTCTACCTAGAAACTCAACATGATATTTCTTCAGCGAATGGAAATGAATTGATTCCTTCATACCTCAATACACTTAACAACATTGAACATTAGATAACAAGTAAGATAAAAAAATTTATACAAGATTCCTATTTGGAAATCTATCTCTGTCCGTTTCACTTTATTCATTGATATATTTTAATATTAATATGAAAATAATGAATTCAATCAAATAGGGATTCTCTTCCTAGATACAACTTCTTCAACACTTTTTTAAAACCTCCTTACTTCACATATTGATCATTATAAAATTACATCTAGTATACATTGTATATATTTTCATCTAAACATTATCATGAGTCCAAACATTATAATATTCTGATATGTAATCAGTAATGAAAACATGATTTATATTCTTATAAACTAGTTTTTTTATTATACTATATCCGATGTAAAAATTAATGTAATTGGTCAAAAATTTCCTTGCACCTTTTATCTGTTCAATGTAGTCGGTTCAACCCATCATTTTATGCTTATGCAAGTCTTCACTACATTTATGAATTTTCCATTAATGTACTACTGTAAATTTACATATGTAACTAATTAAACATAAAATCCTTTTAAAACATTCATAATATTTCATCATCCATTCAGATTCCCACGTTATATATATTCAGATAGTCCATCTGATGGCACAATTTAGCACCTTCATCCTATAATGATTCTTGGAAACCTACAACTGATAACCTTTGTCAAATCAACTGCGTATGACTGCCTCATTCTGATTTCTTCTATCTATTTTCTTATCTCTCTGTTCGGCATTCAAAATATCTTCTTTACTTTCCTAATATATTAAAAATGTAATTCTCAACAACTACTTAGGTGAGATTGACCATGTTTTTATTATTGATAAAAACATGATTCTCTAATTTCAAGCAAATGATTAAGACAACAAGAACTACACATAAACCATAATTAGTTACCTCATAGTCTTTAATATAACTTCATTAACTAAAAATACAACTCACATATATAGTGGGATCACCTACATCACCCATTGTATTTGTTTTCAATAACAGAAATGTATTTTCCACATGAATATTTAAATATGTGAGACTTTATCTAATCTCCCAATCACTTCTCAACCATTCCCTCCCAAAATTTTATTCAAACTATCATTTTATTTCTCTCCCCATTCATGAAAATAAATTAAATTTTATTGGAAAAGGGTATCAATTCATAATTTAGAATCTTGTAATCTGTCATTTATATCTATGACTACATGATCCAGGATCATTTTAGATAGAAGTGAGGATTTTATTTAGACAATAAAGTAGCCCATCATCAACTGATCTTGATACCTCATGGAATCAGAACACATTAACATGCCTATAAGGGTTATCAAATTCTAATAATTTTTTAAGATAATTATTTATATACGTAACCCTTTTAAATGATATCCACATAATATGCCTAAACTTACATAAAAAAATGATAATAAACATTTAGTTATAGTTAGTAGAATAAGATTATTTTAGAAATTCAACACATAACCTTTTCTTATTGTACCCCCAGTTTCTATTATGTAACCCAAAAATTGTTATTTTATGTTTATAATGTATAAGGGTGAAGGAAGTGAGTTTTTTGCGAACTTTTAGTACGTTTATGAAGACAAAGAGAGGCGTACAGGCTGCACACAGTTTTCCCAAACCAAACAGAGAGCCTCTAATAAAACCTGTGAAGTTGCTAACGTAGAAATTAGCTTTGGCACAATGTTTTAATAGTTATGGATACCAAGAAAGGATTCCATTTGGGGGTCTCCTTAGGGAAGTATCTTATGTAAGGTTATCACACAGTTTGTCTAACCGTGTAAACATACCATGCATAGAGTTAATGTTGGATCCTAAAAAATAGTATCTCACTCATTTTGCCTCTAACTACCTATTTTTTGATATTTAGAATCCCTAAATCTAGATTATTTTCCACTGAAGGTAGTAGAACCATTAACAAGAGTTTTGGAATCAATCTGGGTCCTTCCCTTTGAGATTTAAAGCCTGATTCTTGTGGTCAGTGTCATTCTTCACCGCTATTGTCACATTTTTGTAGATCGACTTTGATCTAATTATCCAATACTATTATATTATTAAATATATTCTTGTTATAGGTAGAAATACGATAATTAATTACAAATATCTTGAGATTTGGTCTTGATCATGATACGAGAAGTTATCTAAGGTGGTTTCGTAGGGAATTGACTCGGTTTCTTAAGCGCACTTCTATCCATTTTCAATTTTCATCAAAACCATCAATGTAGGTGACTACACTCTCAACTACCCTTTATATAACTGAAATGAATGTTTTAAATTTGATTTCTTCTTGTGGTTTAGATTTTTAATGTCTTCTTTATGATTAGTAGAAACCCACTTTTGTGATGGTTGTTGCAAATCCTGAAAATCGGTGCTTTTTATTAATGTGTTTAATTCTATATTTTAAAATGTGTATTTTAAAATAGGATTTATCTTCAAAAATTGTGAATGGATTTGATAAAAAATATTCCAATAAAATGAATTATTTTATTTAAATGGAATGGGTAATTGTAATTTTGTTTTTTTAAATGGGTTTCGACAAATGAATTTTTTTATTGAAATG
Organism: Viscum album; assembly: GCA_963277665.1. Lineage (NCBI taxonomy): Eukaryota > Viridiplantae > Streptophyta > Magnoliopsida > Santalales > Viscaceae > Viscum > Viscum album. The sequence goes on from OY728151.1 coordinate 1,836,377,527, forward strand.
GTTTGGAATCATTATTTAATATGGTTTCGGCATATTAGTGGTGTCTGTTTTTATCAAATTTACCTGGCTTCATTGGAATATGACCATGTTCTTGGTGAAAAATGTGTAATGAAACAAGGGGTATTATTATCATGTGACGACATGATAGATTGATGAGAGACTACTCATGAGTATAGAACTGTTATAATGACGTATGCATAGTTTGATGTGTGAATAAGTGGAATGGAATGGATATTCAAAATGGTTAAGGGTAAATGGTTTTTATGAATTGTTTGGTTGTTTTTCAAGAAATGCGTCTTTGTGGATTTTTTTTTAAAATAGCACTTTTTTACTTTTGGTTTTAAATGGTTTTGTGACTTGTTTATATTTAGTTATAAACTATTCTGGGAAATTTATTTATATAAAAAGATTGATATAAATATTTATAAACTTTATATCCTATTGGTGTGAGTAAGGAAATAATTAGGGAATATTGGATGAGTTTTATACATACCCCATCTTGGTCACTTTGTTGCTTTTTAAGATTCTATCTTTATGGACTTGGGAAAATGTAAAGTATCACATGTTTTAGAAGAACCTCATGATACGTGGGTTGTTTAGTGATCCTGGTTCTTGGATATTGTGGATAATGGAGTATTGTGGTTATTTTGGAGTCATTATTTATTCTTCTACAATTTACTTTGATTTGACGTCCGTTGTAGCACTTTTTGGTTACCTTTTTTAATAATTATATTGGTTGTGTTGTCATGAATTTGTTCATCCATCAAATGGTGAGTTTTTTGGTTATGGTTTTTTGGGTAAATGGATTTAGTTCCTAAATGGAAAATTATCCCCCACATCTATTTGTAACCATTTTGAAATTATTTCTAGCCTTTGGTGTCTTGGGGATGCCATATAAGTGGTAGTAATAATTCATTGTATTATCATGCCAATGAGAATAAGCGGGTCATTACAAATGTTATAAGTATGTTCGATCCAAATAATTTTTTGAGATAAGTGGTATCATCTTGTTACTTTTGTTGAGGAAGAAGTAGACAATATATTTCATTGTCTTGGAGTTGAAATTTGTTCTTTTCTATTTCTTGGCTTGTGATCATAAAAATGAGTAGAATTTTCCAGACATTAAATATAGATAATAAATATATGTTCCTAACCTTTTTATGCTAAACATCAAGTTACTAGGGAGTTGGGTACATAAGTGTTTTGGATAAAATTATAGGATTATATAAATATACTTTTCATGGGTTTAGATGATGAGGTGAGCATGACATGCATTGTAGAAGAATTAATTCCCACTGGGATTTCATATTTCATTGGATGAATGATTTATGATATGTGAAAAAGTGATGATTTTTTAAAAGCATGAGATTTTTTTCAAATGAAATAATTTGAAAATATAATGGTTGATGTATTTTGAAAGTGGTTTCATCTTTAGAAAGAAAGATGTAAGTTTTCAAAAATGGTTTATTTTGGAAATAAATGTTGTGATACATAATGTGATAGAATTTGAAATGTTAATCCATCAGTTTCTAGAGATTGATATTAATAGAGTCTTTTGTTTGTTAAGTAAATGGAACATGATAGGAATTGTAGAAACCAACTTGAAGAATATGTATATAATGTGTTTGAACCAGAGACATAGGTAATCCAAGCGCTAGTTCAGATTATCATTCAAAAATTTCAAGCTGGGGATACAGGGAACCGAAGGGCTGATACAAAGAATGTGGATCATTCCATATAGTATATGAAGTATAATCGACACAAATTTTGGTGTGATTTTGAACCCAAAATGGAAAAGGTGCGGCTAAACAGGACAAATCATATTTTTTATTTCATCGACACACCATCGGAGTTGAATGTAATCCTTGAAACTTATATGCTTGAGGATCTTGCACGCTAGTGGTGGGATCTAGAGGTGCAAGTTGAACTGGATCAAGGACATAATTGGGAATATTTTTAGGAATTATTTAACAAAGAATTATATCCTCACACATTTTGGATCCATAGAATGACAAAATTCTTCATCCTAAAGCATGAAAATATATTTTTCACTGAATATGCAGCTAAATTCATGTAGTTAGTGCAATTTGGAACAAAAGTGGTGGTGAGTGTGGCCTTAAAGGCACGATTTTTTGAGTCATTGATGAAACAGAAGATTCACTTGAAGATCACATTACAATATATTAAAAATTATATAGAGAGAGTGAACACAACGATAGGGTATGAATGTAACATATTAGGATCTGTGGGAGGAGGAAGTATGATGATACCTATGGGAAATTGTGGGAACTCTAATGCTGGGAGAATTAAAAATTGGGACACCTATTTCCAAGGTTGGATAGGGACGCAGGATTAGATAGTCAGATCAGTGAAACTTCATCCATGACAAAAGAGCCATGTTGGATGTTTCGAATATGGATCCTTTGACCACATGAACAAACAGTGTACAACACAACTGGGATAATGACATAATTTCAACATGATGGGACATCTTATGCGATATTATCACTGTTCCAAAAGGTCAGGTGATCGAGACACTTCTCATGAATCATGGACATTGTATGCTTCGATATGACGAGGATAATAGAATCAGACTCATCAATAGAGCAGTTCCATCCCTGGTGATTTTAGAAATACCATGACTCCTCAACATGGGAATAAGGAGAAGAGTTTAGTGACTAAGAAGTTTTATACAGTTGAGAAGATGATTGTAGATGATCAGGCTCGACCATCTATGGTGAGAGGTTAGATTCTTTTGAATATGCAAGTGTTGTTTGATACTGGTGCGTTAGATTCCTTCATTTCTTCTTATTCTATTGAATTTATATGTTTAAAACTCAAGATGATGCCTTATGTGTTGAAACATAAAACTCCTCTTTATGAAAGAGAATGTAGATCCTCCCTATGTAGAGAATGTTCTATAACTAATAATGGAGCATAGCTGAAATTGGACTTCTCAGTGTTAGAGATAGATGTCTATGATGTAATTATGGGTATGGATTGGTAAATAATTATCATGGATAACATCGACTTTTATATTATAAAAATTAGTTTTAGAACTAAGGATGGAAACAAGCATCACTTTAGAAAAGAGAAGGTTGTGAAGAAAGGTTCAACGAGCTTGTTGGCACCAGCAGTGGGAAAGATCTCTTACTAGTTTGGGTAATTGACTTTAGCATCAATGGAAGAGATTGAAGATACCTATTTTCCTACATTCTTGGATAAATTTATATATTTTCTTCCCAATAACATATTAGGATTACCACCTATAAGGTAATTTGAGTTTACAATTTATATCCTTTTGGGGACCAGTCATTTTCCCTTCTATATTATATAATGGCACCAATAGAATTAATGTAATTGAAACTAAAATTGGAGGAGATGAAAGGAAATGTTTTCATTCATCCAAGTACGTATCTATCAGAATCACTATCCTTGTTTGAAAATAATGAATATAAGAATATTCAACTATTAACTGATTATAATAAGCTTAACCATGTTATGATAAAGAACTGATATCTAGTTCCATACATTAGTGATCTATTTGATCAAGTGAGGGGAGCTCAGTGGCTGTCTAAAATTGACCCCCAATCCGGATATCATAAATTATGTGATCATAAGGAGGATATTCTAAAGATAGCTTTCAAAATAATATAATTCCCTTATGAATACGTATTCATGACATTCGGTCTAACTAATGAACAACCGGTCTTTATGGAATTGATGAATCAGTTATATCCGCGATATCACAATTCTTTTTTTATGGTGTTTGTGGACGACATATTGGTGTATTCAATGACTAGTATTGGGCATTAGGAACACATAGAGATAGTGTTTTAAATATTGATAGATCACCTTTTTTATGAAATTTTATCCATGAGTGATTTTTTGAGACAAGAGGTACACTTTCTCAGCAATGGAATTTCTGAAAAAGTTATTTCAGTCGATCCTGAGAAGATTAAAGATATTATCACCTGGAAACCATTGAATAATGTCTTTGAGATAAGTAGTTTTTTTTGGTCAAGATGGTTTTTACTGATGCTTTGTGCATGAATTCTCATGAGTATATTCTCTAATGGAAGATTTAAAAAATAAGGACATTCCATTCCAATGGATGGAGGAATTCTAGAAGTCATTCCATGAGATGAAGTTTCATCTTACCTCAGTATATATCTTGATTTTTCCGAAATCAGGATAGGGATATGTGGTGTACTATGATTCTTCGAGAGCTGGGATGGGATGTTTCTTCATTAAAGTATATTATGTGGTTTCTTATGGTTCATGTTAGTTCAAAGTTTATGAGCATAATTACCTAACACACTATTTGGAGTTAGTTGTAGTTGTACATTACTTGAATATTTGGCGTCATTATCTATTTGATGAGAAATTTTCTATATTTACATATCACAATAGCTTGAACCACCTTTTCTCACAATAGGATTTGAGTATGCGGAAAAATAGTTGGATAGAGTATCTTAAATTTTTTGAATTTGATAGATATATACACCAGGTAGAGGGAATATTGTGGTTTATTCATTAAGCACAAAGTCATATACTAGGTTGGAAAAGGAAGAATTAAATGAGTGGCAGTTGATGTCATTCCTAGACGACATGCATGTGGAATGTGAAGTAAAAGGTGATGTTGCAATTTTCTTTTCAGTTTCCATGGTTCTTGATTTGGTAAAGGTGGTTAAAAAGGAACAAAACATTTGATGCATAATGATTGGTAATGATATCAAAACTCAATTGTGGGGAGACCATTGAGGGCTAGAAACTTGAACAGAATTTAGTGTGGTGGTAAAGAGATCAGATTTGTGTACCTATATATTGTCAGGAACAACTTATTCATGATTTCCTCCATTTTATATGAGTTTTACATCCAGGTTTACCAATGATTTATAAGGCATTGAAGGTGCAGTTTTGGTGGAGCAGCATGAAATGAAATGTGGCTCCATTCCTTTCAAAGTACCGAACTTTCCTGCAATTTAAGGAAAATAATCAGGGACCAGAGGGTATGTTATAGTCATTACCTATCCTAGTGTGGAAATGGGAGTATATATCTTTGTATTTTGTTATAGGACTCCCAAGAATGGTTCAGAAAAATGATTCCATGGGGGTGATAATGGATTCTGTCACAAATTTAGACCATTTTATCCTTATTTTTGAAACTCCTACTGTGGAGGATCTGTCCAAAAGCTAAATAAAATATGTGGTAAAGATACATAGTGTACCAGTTTCAATATTCTCAGACATAGATCAAAGGTTCACATCCTGTTTTTGGAAATCCTTATAGAATTCCTTAGGGATTCATTTGAATATGAGTACGGTGTATCATCCTCAAATGTATGGGCATCTAAAATGAATATACAGATGAAGGAAGTCATATTGAGGTATTTTTTAATGGATTTTGTTGGATCATGGGAAGGCCATGTCCTATTAGTGGAGTTCTCTTAAAATAAAAAATACCACACCTTGATACATACGGATCCTTTCAAATCTTTTTATGGGCTTCCTTATCGTTATACACTGTGATGGGTGGAAACACTTGAGACTTTTCTTCTTGGGTTGAGCCATGTCCAAGAAATAGTGGAGAAGATTAAGTTTATTAGAAAGTGTATGGAGATCTATCAAAGTCATTAGAAATCATATTCAGATCATCATTGAAGACCATTTCCATTCACTATAAGTGATCATATGTTCTGGATAATCTCTCCAAGGATTGGACATCGTCATTTTGGGAAGTAGGTCAAGTTATCTCCTTGATAAATTGGTCAATTAAAGATGCTGGAATAGGTTAGAGAGGTTAAATATTGGTTGTAATTTCCACCATGGTTTAGTTCGATGCATAATGTGTTCCATGTATCTCAGTTGAAAATGTATCATCCAGATCATAACCATGTGATTAGATGTGATCACATTGACCTAGAGTTGGATTCTTCATTGGTACATATGCTAGTATGGATTTTGGATAGGTAAGATAATTTATTTCCTGGAAAAATTATCAGTCTAGTGCAGGTTTTATGGAAACATGATCAGATTCAGGAAGAGACTTGGGAACACGATAATGAAATTAAAGAGCTATGGTTGAAACTGTTACATGGAAAGGATGATTTTATACTTTTGGAGTACAGAGACACCAATTGTGGGTAGAATGTTGTACCCTTATGTTTTGGTATATAACACTTTCGTTGTGATTTTATGTGTATAAAGTGTATGGGTATAGGATGGGAGAGTTTTTCGAACTTTTAATAAGTTTTTGTTCCAAGGGAGAGGCGCACGGGATGCACTTGGTTTTTACAAACTCTGCGAAGAGCCTAGTAGAAACCATGCGAATATTTAGGTTTTAGATAGGAGCTTCAGCATGGTGCACACATGATCAAGTAGGCTATGGGAGGATGTTGTGGGGGGGGGGGGGTGTCTCATTTTGGTAGTAGCTAACATGTGGTTAACACATGGTTTGTCTAACCTTGTGAACTAACCATGCATAGAGTTTATGTTACATCCAAAAAAAATAAGATGTCACTCATTTTGCCTATAAGTCCCTCATTTTTTCTCCATGGATTCCATAACTCAGGATTCTTCTCCATTAATGTTAGGATAAACCATCCCATGTTTTTTGGAATCAATATGGAGACCTCCCTTGGTTTTTTCAGGTCTGATTCTTGTGGTAACTTTCATTCTTCACTATTCTTGTCACATTTTCTTAGATCTACTTAGATATACTTCTCGTCTCCTCTTGGTTCCTTACATCTACACCCGTTATGGGTATATCTAAAATTTTTAATTACAAATATAATTATATTTGGTCTTGATCATTATAAGAGAATAGATCTATGGTGGGTTTTTGGAGAATTGACCCGATTTCTTAAGCGTTCTTCACCCATTTTCGATTTTCATCAAAACCTTCAAATTAGGTGTCTTCACTCTTGAAACCTATTTATAGAACTAAATAGAATTGTTTAAAATTTATTTCATGTTGTATATTTCATTTTGAATTGGTGGATTTATGATTGTTAGAAACCCTCTTTGGTAGTGGTTGTGGAAAATATAGAAAACCAGTTCTTCAGATTAAACTATTTGATTCTTGATTTTAAAATGTGGATTTTAAAAAAGAATTTCCCTAGAACAATGGCGGATGGATTTGATAAAATGTTTTTCAATAAAAGGAATTATTTTATTGAAATAGAATGGGTGATTTTAATTTTGATTGTTGGGGTTCAATAAAAGAATGGTTTTATTGAAATTGTTTAGAATAGTTATTTGAAATGGTTTTGGCATAATAGTAGTGTGTGTAGATAATATTTAATTGTCTTGGTTGGAATATGAACTTGTTCTCAGTTCCAAGGTTGTAATGGAACATGTGGTATAATTATCATTTGAAAACATGGTAGATCGACGAGAGACCACTCATGAGTATGGAACTATCATAATGACGCATGCATTGTTGGATGTGTAAGAAAGTGAAATGGAACGGATATTCCAAATAGTTAATCAGAAATGGTTTTAAAGCCTTGATTGGTTGTTTTTTAAGAAATGTGACTTGCTGGAAATTGGTTGAAAATAGAAATTTTTTACTTTTGGTTCTAAATGGTTTTGAGACTTGTTCATATTTAGTTATAATCTATTTTTGGAAATTGTTTTATATAAATATTTATATCATTTATAACCTACTGGAGGGAGTAGGAAAGTCATTAAGAAAAGAATAATGAGTTTTATACTCACCCCAGCTTTGGAACATTGGGGATGTTTTAGATTCAATCTTATGGGACATGGGAAAACACAAAGTATGACATGTTTTTTGCACCACCTCGTGATACACGGGATGTTTAGTGATTTTGGAGCTTGGAGCATGTGGAGAATGGAGTCTTGTATTCATATTGAAGTATTTAGTTATTATTAGACTATTTACTTGTATTTTATTTGTCTTCTACTATAGCACATTTTATTTGTATTTTGTTATAAAGATACTGGTAGAGTTATCTTTATTTTATTCATAAATCATATAGTGAGCTGTACAGATTTTAAAATGTACACATCTTCACCAAAGATGAACCTTCCCTAAATAATTATGTGGAACCACATAGGAATAATACAATAATAGAAACTTTCTTTCCATGAATTAACACATTGGAGATCACTCCTCCTTCTCATGTTTTAAAAATGAGTACAAAACTCACCTTAAATTCACTATTTTAAATGAATAACTTCAAGAAACAATGGTTAAGTGAATAATGTGGTTCTTCCTCTATTACTAATATGAAAAAATGATTAGATGATTTTCTCATCCAAGTTTTTCTATTTACTCCACCCTCTATACCTACACCTTTAAACATCAATTCTTTATTGGATTTAATGGATATTATCACTTCATCAATTTCATTGTGTGTGAATATTCTTTGTGAAGTGTTTTTAGAGAACTTGCATCCCTTGGTGAAACATTAATCTTAAGAACACATATTATGCTTGAAATATTTTATGACTATATTTTGGAGTGTGTCCATCCATGATAAACATCACATGGAGAACATCATTATACTTATATTGAAATTTTTTATTTCCCTTAGTACTATCCTTTATTAGTGACTATTTATTTTTAACCATTCCTACTAAATATTCTGTCAAGATAATAATTTATCATTATGAACCTTAGAACAATGTTTTTATATTCCACTTAAATTTATCTAAGTGCAATCATTTATTTAATCTTCCATGATATTTTTTTATCAACATCTTGGATTTAGAATCCATTATTTTCATATTATATTCAATTTAAATCACATTGGAATAATATTTTTCACAAGATTATTTTTATTTCATCCCATGGTTTATTCTTATTTCATATCAAAATTATATGGTCTTATTTTCATATCAGATCTTGATACATTATGAGATGATCATGTACCAACTCTATGACCACCATCTTTTCCCTGATAATAGGTATTTTTAAACATCCCATTTATTTTTTTAAATTTTTATTACACTATGGATAGTTATTATTTATCTATATTTTGTCCCTTTAGAATGGGATTACACTGTACATTAGTGTTTATGGGATTATACAAAGAATTCAATGAAAAATCCCAAATATACTCAAAATTTTCCATCAATTCATAATTTTATTATATTTTTTGTATAAATTTCTTGGGTCTTCTTCTTAATGTGTTTGGATCTTGTTTGGGTACCAGTATCCACAGTAGTTTTCTTATCCAACCAAGTCATGAGGGTATGATTATTCACACAATATTTCGTAAATAATTCAATTTATTATCAATATTTTATATCCATGAAGCATATTTACAATTATTATTTCAAAATTGGATCTATAGTACCTATTCATTACATCTACTTGAGATATAACATTGAATCTAGTCCTGATATTCTTATCACATGATGCCTTTTTATCATCCATCGAATCCTACAACGGGTATTGAGTTGATGTTACCACTTTATCCTTATTTTGTGAAATATCAGTTTTTTTCTTCTCAATATTGGAAAAATTATCTTCCATTTTAATAAATTTTAAATTTAGGATGTTGTTTTTGATCTTCAATCATAATAACCTAATCTTTACAAATCTTCATCATCCTTTGAACTTCATCTTCATGTAGCTTACCATTCTTTTGTAATAAATAGTTATGTTAATCAATTTTTTTTGGATTTAACTAAAAATTGAAAAACCTTGAAATCAATGACACTTTTGATCTTTTCTTTGTGTGCACACAAATATTCTTCCATGTTATTATATAATGATTCATCCTCTTTAATATCATTATTCCATTTTCTTTAAAATTTAGGGAACTTATTTTGTCCAATATACTATAAAATACTCCACAAATAAGAGAGACTTTTTTGGAGAGAAATTCAGAATAATATAAAATATATCAAATGATATATCTTTAGGAATAATATGTTGATCACCATTACCACTTATAAAAGGGTTCTCTTTTTGAGGAATATTTACTCAATAATTTTTACATATATCTTTATCACTCAACATTATTTATTTATATGAGGTAGGAATATTCTCTAAATCCTTAGTGGTAACTTGATCCACCAACTCTTAAATTTCCAAACCAGATATATTATAATTACTATCATAGTGTGAAGAAAATAATACATCAACTTCATTAGATGATAAGTATTTCTTCTAAAATTTTCTTTTCACTTTCTCTATCTTTCTCACAATGGTATTATTCAAAATTTAATTACTCTCAAAGAAAACTGAATGGTTTCCAAAAATTCATGAATTTTTAATATAATAATGAAAATAAAATATAAAAATATAATAACTACTACATAGTAAATACAATATAGGTTCACCTTAGCACCGATAACAATAATAACAACCAATTCAAGATATAATCAACACTGATATGGGGTGAATTAGTGTTGGGAAAGTTTTTACCAATTATAGCTTCTTATACCCTTACCTTTTATACTTTTTTGAATATTTATTCTCTAATAAAACTTTTTTTATTGTACGAAATTTTATGAAAGAAATTAATGTGGAAAAAGACATTTTTAAAAGGGTCAATACTCAATAAGTGTATATAATAAATTATGTGTTTTTTGGAGACTAGTAACCAAATTCCCCACTATGATATGATATTATGAATAAATTGGTGAGTCTATAAACAAAATCCAAAACTAACGTGTATGTCCATGCACTTTATGAATGGGAAGGAAGAAATATTCTTCCCCAACATAGTAAAAGACTTGTACAATGTGAAAATACTGACTCGTTATTCATAATACTATTGAAGAATGTCTTGAAATTATTGTTAAAAAATATTTTAACACCAAAAATTTCATAAAAAAGATGATATTTTTTTGATGTCATAGTGCTGCATTATTCTTCACATCCCTCTTTTTCACTTGTTACTTTCATTGAATAAGGACAATAACATACATAAAATTTATTTATCTCAATCCAATCCATATGGTAATCTATCTAATATTATCAATCAGATAAAATCCATTTGGGGATTTTATTGCAATTAATTTTCATTATAAGTCAGTTGAAATATATTCGTATTCTTCAATGCAATATAAAAAATCATCTCTATCATTATTATTTATTCACACCAGATCATTGCCTATTTGATTATTTTATCTGATATATCTATATCATAATTTTAGTTTGAGGATGTTAATTATATGAGATTATGTATTGGGACAATTCATCTATTCCCATTCCTTATTCTTCTTCCATTTTCATTCTTCTTCCGATAATTGTATGTTGGAAAACATCATATGATCATTTTCATCCAATGATTTTATTCTGATGATAATATTTTTTATCCTTATTTATATTCTACTTCATATAATACCAAATTATTAGATATATATTTAGTATTTTTTTCAACACTTAATCTTCATACCATATATTTGTAATTTTAGATTTTTTTGGTGCTTTTTCTCAATCTGTTTGCCACTCTAATGTCTGAGGATTATTGTCTCAAAATATCAACCAAAATTAGAATATATTTCACAATTATTGGTTGGTACATCCTTATTGAAATTACTCAGAAATTATAATATTCCACATGTTTTAATAGTGTTACAACCATTATTTATACTATTTCATCCATTTGTATATGTTCATATCCATGAAAACAGAAATATGTTTTCCCACCCAACTGAACCAAGAATTTCAAACATCCTTTAAATTTTGATTTCCCTGTAACACTTCTCAAAAATTATAGAGCGTTCTAGAATTTAATAAATATGTTTCAACTTCCTTAAACTTTCTAGAATCAATATAATCTTTTATGATTATTTGAAAATTGAATGCTCAGTTTAGTATCTCTATAAATAAAAAATTTAAATCTTTGGTATTTTTTTCAAACATTGTATATGATAAATCATCATATCATTTATTTTGTGTAGTGTAACTTTGTTTGTTCCTAATATAAAAATTATAGTAACATCATGAAATTTATATAGGATACCTCCTCTCACTAATAGAAATCCTCTCTACCATCTATAAAAATACTTTTTTGAACTCTATCAAATGAATTTTCAATACCCATTCCATTGTCTATCAATAATTTATTGGAAATTTCTATATAATGAAACATATTCAGAAAACATAGAAACCAATGTCAGAACATAATTCATGAATGCATCAATCTAATGAGGGTTACTTATAAATATTTTTCTGATAAATTTTTGTGGAAACTTCTTTCTATAAAATTTCCTTGGAGTTTTCATTCTAATTACACATATTAAAAACCCATATCTAATGAATATAACTAGAAAACCTCATTCAGATAACTTAATTTAAAACTTATGTCTGATCATACTAATCAGAAGATTCTATAACCTCTTTTTGGTAGAGTCTATCTGAGGGGTCATTCTCCATCTATTTCACTTCATAAAATCTTATTGGATTTCCTCCATCTGATAACTTTGAAATTATATATTTCATATCTAAAAACCAATACTATTGTTCTTTATCTTATGGACTTGATCTAATTCCTTTATACCTAATCTATTATTAATACATCAAACCTTATACATCAAGTAAGATAACCTTTTAATATATGATATCTATTTGGATATCTTTATCTTTATATTTCATTTTATCCCTTGATGTGTTATAAAATTGATGAAAATAATAAATAATTATGTCACGAATGGGTTGTTTGTTTGATTTTAGCTTCATCAACAATTCATTTTTTCCTATTTAATTAACATATTTAACTTTTTATTATTCCATTTAATATTTTTATTACATATCATAATAAAATAGATCATCATTAATCATAATCATCAGTTATTTTTATATTTGATCAGTGAATAACACATCACATAGAATCTTGTCAAATAATTTTTTAATTTATAGTCTTTCAAATGTAAAAGTGAATATAATAGGTCAAACATTTCAATACTACTTTCATTTGTTCAACATAGTTTATTCATCCAATTGATTTTACCCATACATAAGTATTGGTTACCATTATGAAGGTGTATTTCATGTTTCAAGGTTCCTTTACATAAGTACCCTATTGAATATAAAATAAATTTAGGCATTTCATAATATAAATTCATCCATTTAGAATCACATACTCTATCAAGTCAGATACTCTGTATGATATTAGGATTTGGAAACCTCTATCCAAGATATATTCTTGAAAACATACTTCCGTTAACCACATTCTAATAGACTTCGTATAATCACATTATTTTGATGAATATTTTCTATTTCTTTATCCATACATTTGTATATACAAACTTCATTAATCTACATGTTTATACCACAACCATTCAAAAATATTTTTATAAAAACCTTCTTAAAGGAATCTCTTCAACCTTGTAATATTATAAAAACACTCTTCTTTATATTCATGAACTGTTTTGAGGCATTAAGAATGAAATATCAATCACTGTAACAAAAATTGAAGTACTCAAAATAAAATCATTAAAAACTTATAAAAATCAAACATATAGTGGGATCAATAATGTATTATATCACATATAAAAATACAATATCAGGGTATTTCACAATCATGTACAATATGTTACTAGGGATCTATGAGTATTTTTTTTCATTGCATACTTTTCCATCATCATCCATTGGGACCATCACTTGATAATAAAGAGTTTTTGTCATAACATTGGTATCTTACCTTTTAAATTTCATTAAACCATATTTGGTATTTATTGATTTCCAGATAAATGTTAAATGATTTCCTTATAAAAACTTCTGAACTGGGAAAAATTTAAACTCTCCAATGATCTTCACTTCAAACTAAATCCTCATAAAATCAATAAACCATAATATTTTTTCCTCATTTTAACCACTAACATTATATAATAAACATATACATGAACTATCATCCTTTGATCACCATCCAAATATGAATATTATTTATGATAAACTCTGATATGATACTAGCCAAGAATTATCAAATAATGATCAAGTTAGAAGTTCCATAATCTTGATGAATTCTTTATCCTATATAAAAACCTCTTTAGAAAAAAAAATTTCTCTAATCGTTATGAATGATAAAAAATTATAGTGATTCAAAGTATATATCTTCTTCAATAACACTATTATGAAATGATGAAGGGGAATAATTATAGAATACCTAAAACATCCTTTACATTGTTATTTATATGAACAATCATATAGTATATGACCTTTCCGCAAGATAAAACATATGATATTATAAATACATTCAATTTAGGAGTATCTTCCTTACATAGGTCATGTTTATTTTGAATCATCAGTCCTTATTCATTTACTTATTTTTATGAAAAACTAATTTTATCCCAGTAACATTCTTATCTATTATCCATGATACAATTTACCATATTCGATTAATTTCAATTTCATCAAGCACTTCATCAATCACTTGAAAAAAATTATCATCTTTTTCAACTTCTATAATCTCTTTAGATCAACCTATAATAATAATTAAGTTTTTTTGTAGATTCTTTGTTATCATTTTTTCCACATTTGTTTTAGGGTAACTAAATATATTTTGAAGATAAATATCATCTATTTCTATTATAATATATGTAGATATAGGTCTAACTTCATAGATCTCATTATAAGTGTCTTATTTTGGATCTTCTTTATCTCATTGTTCTCCCCATGATATATTCTCCTTCTCATCACTCTCATTTAGAAATTGATGATATTTTTAATGAATATTCTACTCATTCTCTACAAAAACAACATAATTGTTTTTAACAACATTTCCCAAACACTTATTATATCACTTATATGCTTTTCTCTTCCCTGAGTATCCAATGAAAATTCTTTAATATGTATGAGAGTCAAAATTATGATTCATCTTCACATTAACAATGAAAAAATTTATTTTAAATATATTTATGTACTTCAGTAATAGTTTCATTCCATAACGCATCTCGTATAAAGTCTTATGTTATTTAAGACTTAACAAATATATACTGGAAATAAGGGCCAATATTATAAGTACCCCATTCAGAATAATATATAGTATTTAATTCATAATAAGAATCACTTTTTACATATTTATTGGGATTCATTTTCTATTTTAAACTATCCATTTTATGGGGTTCTTAATATTGAGGCATTTAGGGTTATCTCATGTTTCGAGACATAATCATATACCAAGATATTTTTGGATTATGTGTCACTATTTTTTTGGAATTTCATAATTTTCTACCCATAAATCCATTAATACTTTCTCTGATACTAGTTAACTAAATTGAACACATTAGTGTATGATGATCATAAACCATGCCATATTGTAAGAATCATAAATGAAAAAAAACAATATCACTTTACAATAATGGAACTGGGTGAGATTGACCCACAAAAACCAACATGGACCAGTTCAATAAACCTTGTTGACTATTTTTTTTAAATTATATGAATTTTACGAAATATTACCCTGTTAAAGAATGTCACATGTGTTTGTACAATCTTGTTGTATTTTAGGGACATCCCATAAACCTGAAATCAATACTTTATCTTCCAAGGGTTTTTTTTATTTAATTGAGAAATTTTTTATTGCACAATCAATTCTCTTATTCCTTGGATAGTAAGAACATACACACTTATCAATTGATAAGGTATATATTCCCCTTTGTCAGCATTCTTTAAATAAAAACGGAACCATCATACCCATTAATGGAAAAAGGTTTTCATTGTGAATTTTATTGAATCAAATTCATTAGTTAGTTGACAAAAACAAATAAAACATCGACTAAGGCCTTTAAAAAATTCGTGTCTCGTGTATTTATCCCTAATTTTTTTTTCACATAAACTAATAATTGATTTTAATTTATTCTTATCCATAATAAAAAAATACCCTCCATATCTAATTTTATGGATATGAATATATACTTATTTTATTTTTTATAACATCTACTTCAACTATCATGGTTCCATGAATAAGTACAATCTTATTATATTAGGATAATCTCTTCAACTGTTTTCCTCTCAACTCCTTTTTTTCCAGGACCAAACCTCTAACTCCTTACTTGTTTCTGATTTTCACACTTGATCTTTCTGTGAATACTATATACCAATATTATCTTATAGTCTATCAAATCCATTTTGAATTTTCAAGTCACTTGAATATTAATTGAGATATTGTTCACCTACTACATAATTGTTTAAAGGGAATATTCTTTGTATCATTAATGAGAAATACCAAGTCATATGCCTAAACCCCTAACACTATAAAGAGTAACCATTGAATGATTTCCTAGAATACTAAACTATACTCTTCCTTCATTGATTATCTAATTACATCTAATACCTTTTAGTTATGGAGAACACACTCTAAGAATTAATTTTCCTTCCTAAACAATAGAACTAAATTCATGTGGTACATTTCTTTAATATCCATAAGGGGATTTTCTTTTTCCATAATTTGATTATTGTGACTCTCCATAGTACCCAAATAGTCCATATTCCTTGAAGTGGATTTTTATAGTTTGACAAAAATCTAAACTTCCTTCTACTTATGATCATGCCTTGTACAAGTGCTAACACTCTGCATGGTCTTTTTAGATTGATGAAAAATCATTAACTATTTCACTGAATCGACAATGTTATCTTTAACTTTTTATATCACTTGTTTTATATGTTATAAAAATGTCACACTATAAGTCAAATTTCTCTCCTAATCATCTATTTTTAATCATGTGATGAGAAATTATTCCTCAATAAATTCAATAAATTTGACACATTCCTTTATTTTTTTATTCAGAAAATGTATTAATATATAATATTCCTACATTTTGATTTTATACCCAACTACCATATCTAATATTTCATGATTTCATAATTTATATATTTCAATATATTTCTTCAATTAATACTTCTATCCCTCTATCTAATACATGTATGGATTTTATCCTAAAAAACACCATTTAATTTCGTTTTTTATCTCCAAAAATATATTTCTTCGAGAGTAGATTTTGAAGAATCTTAGAGATCAAATCTTACATCTACTCCTTTTTCATTTTTTGTCTTTTTTTTATATTTATTTACTAAAAACACAAGATTATATTCTTTTAGTTCTTTGTATTCCCCAAAATTATTCCTTTTATTTCCTATAACTATTATCCTCTGTTGAGAGAAGGTTCTTATTTTTAAGAACTTTTTTTATTAATTTTCCTTTCATTCACATTGATTAAAGATATATTTATAGGAACTTCATTATCCTCATCACTATTTTGAATCTTCATGGGACACTTTACTATAAAATTATTTATATTTCGAGATTAAAATCATGTGAGTGGATGTTTTCCATTAAACCTCAATTTTACCATATTTAGATTCATAGAAATAAATGTCCTAACATCATCAACATCTCCCGCTTCCCAATCAACCTCAACAGTGAGTTTCTTTAATGACTTGATTTTCGTCTCCTTAGACACTTCCTTTTAAATATCCAAATTATCATAATGATTTTGAAGATCATTACATCGTCGAGGGTTTCACCAAGAATAAACTTATAATCCAAAATAAAATTTTTACAATCATATAATACATAAAAAATCCATTTGAGTTCATCCTCAATTCCTCATATTTGTTCCATATATATTGTATATTAGAAACTCATACTTTTGAATCCCCTTTTTTAGATGATGATTAACCTTACCCACCTTGAATATATGGGTTAAAAAAACATCAACTCCATAAATTTTGTTCTATATAATCCATCCCCTAATGTTTTGATTATTACCGTATCATCTTGTCACTCTTTATGTTTAACGATCAATAATTATCCACTATCCATACCAACCATAATACCTTGTATAAATTATATATAAATATTCACGTGTAATGATCAAAAGTAGTTCTATATTCTTTTCTTCCTTTACTAATATATATTCCCATCAATTATCAAAATCCATTTGTGATGAAAATCCATCATAGATTCCAGTATTATAGAATACTATAGACTTTATCCAATGCCTCTCATACCAATTGTTGTCCCCACTAGGTAAAATACGCAATGATGGGAGGAAAATTGGCGTATAATATATGAAAGAATTTCCCATTTATTGATCTTTTTTAGTCATTAAATAATAATATATCAAATATTTTTTTCATGTAAATATATAATGTTATATGAAAAATATAAGTGATTCAAATGTTTTAAATGGTTAGGGTTGACAATGATAATCCATGGAACTTATAATGCTAGTGGTCCAACGCATCTGAATCACTACAACACAGTTTTGTTTTATAATTTTTTGAGAAGGATCACTGTCTCCCCATGATTAAAAACATTTTCAATTTAGAATGAACTACTCCCTATTATAAAAATAATTCATTTCTCCTCAAAAATAGTCTTCAAATTATCTATATCAAATATGAATAGGTTTCGAATAAAATAGGTGTCACATTAAGATTATTATTCATCAAACATATTAAATCATGTTTCTCATGTAAGTTTTTATTCACCTAAAAATCCTTCAAATAATTATCCCTATTCACAGCATGAAAATTAAGTAGGTTAATATTCACAACATGATTCCATACACATTCATTATTCCCTAATTCATCCCTCATACAATCCTCTTATGTGTACTCATACTTCACATAATTCTTTATGTAGAGGACCTATGTGCACTCAATTGTTGTGGATTGATTTTTTAAATGTATGATGTATTACATAGTAAAATTACATATAATCTCATTGTTTACTACCTTATATGAACCAGTTATATAGAATATATCACATTAACTACCCCATGATATATCATATTCACTACATAAATTCTTAGTGGTGAGGTTTTGACCATGTTTTTGGAAATATCAATGAAAATAATTTAAGACATTTTTTTAATATCTAATGAAGTGATTTTAGGGTCCTCATATTTGAAAAATATGCTATTGACATTGTTAAAATTTTAATTATTGTTCATCACTTCACTAAATCTAATTAGGACACTGCTCATCCATTGTAATACTGGAATCCTCGAACACCCTACATAGCTGGCCAAAATCACAAACTAATGACTACAAGAGACATTTTCAGACACAAAAATACTTCTATACATACTTCCTTGTTGTTAAATAACCCTATAATCCTTCATATATGAACTCACTTAGTGGATTTTATAGAATCTATTTTGAAACCCTCTTACTCAGACTCATAGATTATCATCATATGACTTTCAACGATGATCTTTCCCAATGTTCATGTGATTCTTCTAAATAGTGGATCTCTTACCATGTGCTTTGTATACTCCTAAAATTGTTAAAAAAATAAAATTACATGAAAAATAATATATTTCCTCATATTTCTCCATACCCAAAAATTATTTATACACTAGGAAGAATCACCATTATTTTTACCTTCTTCACTACCTCATCTGGGAAACCATTGGGACATTATTAACCAATATCTTCAACAATAATTATAACCAATATATAAAAAATAAAATCATGAAGAAATATTCCAATAAAAATCCTCTTATAAATGATTTTTTAATATAAAAATTACATCATCGACATCAAAAATAACTTTTAGATTAACCTTAAGATAGGAGAAATATAATTTAAGCAACTCATGAAACTCGTAACTTCATAAAAGTTCTTATGATATGTTTTTTATTTAGAATAAACAGTTTCTTGTATAAACAAATGTTAAATATGTTCAAATTGTGAATATCTATGCTTATATGGATCATAGAATGATTCACTTAGGGTTAAAAAGGTATTTGATGCTAAATGACCATATTAATATTATTCTGTAGTCAAATACATCATATGACTAATTAAGATAATTACTTGGTGACACATGTGGTTTTCATATTTCATGACCATGTTATTGAATTCATAATATAATCATTTTTGGAAATTTTATAAAAATTATAATGATTATAATATAATAATACTATGTTTTTTCAAGTGTTGAGAATAAAAAAACTCTACATTTTATGAATAATTTTATGTACTTTAGTTAGAGTATATTTAAATAATATTTCAAACCAAAAGTATATGAGTTATTTGGAGAGTCGAACATTGTTTATTAATAAAGTTATTTAACATAATTCAAACCTATGTTGTTACTATTAAGGTCAAGTAATGACTATATTAGGGAGAATTATACTATCACGAACCAGCCTGAGTCGACCCTGAACCGGTCACCTAGGCTAGCCCGCGACAAGTCCCGAGAGGCGTTCCCGATCCTCCCGGGGTGGTGACAAGCACCAAGGGCATCAATAGAGTACACAAGGGAACGATTTCTCCCATATATAGACAATCAAACAAACAGCGGAAATAAACGGACAGCCCAAAATGAATTTATATAAAAATTGAACAAAATATTTTTTATAAAAGAAACTAAAGGTAGAACAAAAAAAACTCAAATGAACAATCCCGATGAAAAAATAACTCCATGTGACACTTCTGGTCACTCTCCAACACAATGATAAAAATTCGCCCAAGGTGATCGAACTAAAGATGAAACATGCACAAGGGCTAAAAAAGAAAAAGACTATAGGCGTGAGTATTAAAACTCAGTTGGTTAGCCCGGTATTCTATTCCCAATGCACATTACTTTAAAATAAAAGAAACATCAATTTATAGTTATAAATTCAAGATTTGAAAGTATGGTTTTCAAATGAGGTTCCATGCTATAATAATTATCAGACAAAAACATGCATGTTTAATAAACAAAAATGCAAGTAACAATTATTTTCATAGAGGTGAAACTTCAAAATGAAAATAGTTTTCAAGAGGGATACTTTAAATAATTTTAACATTCCAATAAATAACACATACTACTGAATTTACCAACCAAACACACCGTATACCGACAGTGATTACAAAATAGCCAATGAGCACTAGTCACAGGAATACCCCTAGGCACTAGTTAGTTGTGAGCCCCAGGTACCTCGTATCTCGGTGAAAGTAACCATAATAAATACCCATTCTTGTGCACAAGCCACTAGTAGGGAACATACCCATAACCTAGTGGTCCCCAATCATCATCATCATCATCATAGTTTAGTTAGTGTTGTCATCGTCAAACTTGCTACGTGAAACAGGGGCCAACCCCCACAGAATCACTAGCATACTAGTACACGTCCGCCCACCTAGATACCCGGGATTCCCTTTAGTGCTCAATCAAGTTACACATATTATCAAATACACACTTCATATCCACATTCCATTCCAAAACCATAAAAACACAAACAACCCATAATCTTTCTTCACATTTCTTACACTAATCAACAAACCGCTAAATATTTTGGTAAAACAATTTCATGAAGTGCATTGAGGCTTTGCGCATAAAACTGTTTCAAAAACATTCATTAAATTATAAACACACATCATAACCAAACCAAATCATATTTTTCAGCCCAATAAACATTTAATAAAATCATTTAATGGACCATAAAACAATCCCAATTTCATAACTTGTTATATACAAGTAAAACACTCCTTCGTTTCTAGGAAATGCCAAACGGGCCTTTAAACATTTTCTCAAAACTAACCTTTGACGAAGGTATGAATTTTAATTTTTATTAAGGATCTGTATAAACATCATTTACAGCAGCAAACCTCATTCATAAATCTCTTATAATACTCAGGTTACATATTCAAAACACAACCATTTTCATAAAGATGTGAAACATTCCATTTTTGGGCAACTCGGGCCAAAATATGTTGTAAATAAAAACCCACTCGATTGTAAAAACAAATACAAATAGGAAATCCATATAAGTATCCAAAAATATCATTTATCATTATTCCAATTCCTTTATAAATCCAAACAAATAACTTTTAAATCACACATCTCACATAAAAGCCAACCGGGCAATTTACCGAACACATGTCATGCCCTTTTTAAACAAAACAATTTATTTTATGTACATGAAAAGGAATAAAACACCAATTTAATGTCATATTTTCATTCAAGATACTATAACATGTTAAAAATACCATAAACCAGATTATAAACCTCACAAAATATTTTCAAAGACAATGGAACATTTAAACAAACACTTGTTGATTACTTTCATGACAAAACAACACTACCTTTCACATAATAGTGATTAAACAACGACTTTGCACACCAAGAAAATTATAAAAAGGATTTAAAACAATAATATACATTTATATCAGTATAGGATAATATTAAAATGATGAAACTTCTATGATAAAAGCATGTGCAAGGGATATCCTACCTCAAATTGTCGGCGTAATCGAAACGCACACCCGAAATCACCCGCCGCGGGTTTATAAACCCTAAAACTATAAAGATCAGACCTAAACAGACAGAAACCCCATCAAAAAACATTCTATAACAGAACCCTAGGTCTATCAATACTAGGGGATAAAACAAATCCACGAAATAATGAAAGGAGGGGGAAGAGGAAGGAGAAAGGAGGAGGAATCTCACCTTTCACCCTAGAAAACTCTTCGTGTTCCATTAGATCTGCAACCCTATAGAGAATGGAATTTCTTGAAAATTCATGGAGTGACTCCTAAGATCTGGACGAACCAGTTAAAGAACATTGGGGGCTAAAAGAGTACGAATTGAATGTGTTATGGGTAAAGCAATTTACCTTATCAATTCTGGACGTTTTGAGGAAACCAGAGAACAATCGCCCTGATACGCGACCCATATGAGCTCCAAATAGGTAAAATCGATTATGAGGGATACGATAGGGTTATTGGCTTCGAGGGGGAGGTGGAATCACGGAAAAAAGGTAAACAATGAAAAAGATATAAATGAAACATATTATTTTTTTTTAAAACAGGAAATGGGCCCATGGGCTGGCCCAATACATAAATAAGTAACCCAAATTCACCCAGCTTATGAATTTATAATGGGTCCAAAAGGATAAATAAATTTTAATATATCATTATAGGACAAGTGGGAAGTTGAATGGGTGAAAAAGGATGAAAAACAAAACAGTTATAAAAGAATCAAATTCGGTTTTTAAAACTGGGAATGGGCACACGGTTGGCCCAAATCATGAAGTAACCACCCTTTCTTCAAAAACTACTAAACAAACAATGGGGATACCAAATTAGGGTGGTTCGATATATATGAAACTTCAAAACTCAAGATTTATCTCATAAAATACCCATTAAGAGGATCGGGATTTCTAATGGGCCGGATCAATACAAAGACTGAAAAAAAACCGTGTGTGACAATTCTCCCCACCATTAAAGCTTTCCGCCCCCGGAAAGCCATAACACTTTCCATCTGAAAAAAAACGACACCTAAGGATTCCAGAATGTACTCCCCACCATTAAGAATCAACTATCCCTAGAAATCTTCTTATGATGAAAAACCAGGAGTCCCATGGTATGTCTCCCCACCATTAGAGACCAACTAGCAATGAATAGACAAGAATTGAACATGAGCTAGAGTTGGGACTCACTCGCACAAGCCCAAAAAAACCCCTCCTACACAAACCTACTATACCAAGTTAATAGAGTTACAAAATGAACATATAAACCACCCACTCCCAAATGGATGGGACAATAACTTGGTCGACACATTCAACACAATTCTGGACCCCCGTCACTTAGGGATGGGATGGAAGGGGACCCAATAATTTGGCCACTGAAACAACAAAAGAAACAAAGAAACTACCTAAAACTCTCCCCCTATGAATAGGTAACACCAAGACTGCATCTGATTTTTACAGGCGGTCCACACAGGGAAATTGATTGAAAACCCCCATCCATGAAGGAATAACCATATACACTGTGTGAGGGGTTAAGTCCACCACGCTTGTTGCGACAAAGGGAAATTCATAGAAATGAGGAACCAAAACATTGACATAGTAACTAACTTACCAAAACAGAGGAGTAAGGATCTAAATCTAGCACTCCACACCTCTATTGATTTTATGACTACGTGAAAATCTTCACTCCAAGGCCTATGGCTGGAGCCCTGATTCTTGAAGCATTTGTTGCACCGCAGTCAGGTGATAAGGATCACACCACTCAAAAAAAAACCACACTTGATCACCAAAAAAAACCTTCATCTAAATAGGAATTCATAGATACATATCAAAATTCCTTATCACTCCAAATGAGGGGAATAATAGATAAGGAATTAGACGAAACACATCAACATCACCGAAAACAACTGCTATGTCCAAAAGAATTATCATGACCTAGAAACACTTTTAATAGATCCCAAACAGCTCTCTATTCCAACAAACAATTTGAGGGATCATAAAAAGAGGTGGATTTAAAATTTGAAAGGAATACTTAGGTTGATCAGCAGGAAATATTTCCAATGCAGAACTATCCATGGCCACATCACAACATCAAACACATTTTTAAAAACCCAATGAAAATTTCTCCAAAACCAAGACACCAACAAGATATCATCTCAAGATACAACCAGAGTATGAATTATAGATCACAAGGGAGCTTACTGAATAAACAACTCTTCTACAACATAAAAAAAACGGGCCACATAACCATTGGTTTATAAAAAATGGACTACATTTTTCAACTCAAAACACTTTTGAAAAACAAACTAACTTGGTGGGTTTCAACATTCACCCATGGTGTTTCATCAAGTCTCACCCACATGCACATTTCCATTCCACCCCAGGCACCCAACCACCATACCATATATTTCATCCTTCCAGATATAAATAAAACCATGCATGTGAGCACTCATGAAAACATCAAAGGCCAAAACAAAACAACATCATTCCAAAAATCATGTACCTTCAAAAGGAACACAAACCACCAAGTGAAAAACCCTTTTCATATTTCGCAAAAAAAAAACCACAATTCATTAAGAACCATTTTTTTAAAAACCTACCCCTTTTAATTTTAAAAAAAAACTTTTTAAATAACCAAGCCACTCCAAACAACCCCTTCCCATTTTTTTTAAAAAAAATCAGCAATGTATATTTTTATAATCTGAGGTCCATTGAGACCAATACCGTTTATAGTAAAACACCAACCGATCGAAACCAATTGCCAAAACTAATTTTTCCAATTCAAAAACTTTTTAACATCCTAAAATACCCCATTTAAAAAAAATATTCAGAATCACTTTAAAATTATTTTCAATTTCAAAACATTTTATTTCAACAAACTACAATTTTAGATTATGGATAATCCAATCCCTTTAAATCATTTCTGTTTCCCCAAATTTTTTTCACAAAAACACAACCTTCCAAAACCATTATTATATTTAATTTTTGAAACCCCCTTTTTTCACTTTTCAAAATCTAATCGTTACATTAAAACCCATTTCCACAATTCTCACACAAGGATGTTAAAAACAAAAATTCAGAATTCAAGAAAGGTTCAAGATACCCAAAAAAAAGGATCTAGTGTCAGTGGGTGACTTGACCATATGGTTGGCGGCCATATGCCAAACACAACACCAACACCGAGAGACTTATTAGGACCATTCCCCAGCTCCACATGGCTTGCCAGGCCCTGTGAGCTCATGAAGGCCATTGGTCAGTCTCCCCTTGTCATATCCCAATACCAAACAATCAACTAGAACAAAGGACACTAATAAAACCGGACTTCCATGGAAACCTGAGGATTAGAACAAGAAAGAGTTCGCGACGCTCTTCTTGCACTTACCCCTCAAGTCCCAACAATCCTACTCCAACTACCTTGACATCCCCAAAATAACAAGGGCACTCTAAAAAGAAATGTCCACTAATAGCCGACCTCCTCTGATACCATTTTGTCACGAACCAGCCTGATTCGACCCTGAACCGGTCACCTAGGCCAGCCCGCGACAAGTCCCGAGAGGCGTTCCCGATCCTCCCGGGATGGTGACAAGCACCAAGGGCATCAATAGAGTACACAAGGGAACGATTTCACCCATATATAGACAATCAAACAAACAGCGGAAATAAACGGACAACCCAAAATGAATTTATATAAAAATTGAACAAAATATTTTTTATACAAGAAACTAAAGGTAGAACAAAAAAAACTCAAATGAATAATCCCGATGAAAAAATAACTCCATGTGACACTTCTGGTAACTCTACAACACAATGATAAAAATTCGCCCAAGGTGATCGAACTAAAGATGAAACCTGCACAAGGGCTAAACAAGAAAAAGACTATAGGCGTGAGTATTAAAACTCAGTAGGTTAGCCCTGTATTCTATTCCCAATGCACATTACTTTAAAATAAAAGAAACATCAATTTATAGTTATAAATTCAAGATTTGAAAGTATGGTTTTCAAATGAGGTTCCATGCTATAATAATTATCAGACAAAAACATGCATGTTTAATAAACAAAAATGCAAGTAACAATTATTTTCAAAGAGGTGAAACTTCAAAATGAAAATAGTTTTCAAGAGGGCTGCATTAAATAATTTTAACATTCCAATAAATAACACATACTACTGAATTTACCAACCAAACACACCGTATGCCGACAGTGATTACAAAATAGCCAATGAGCACTAGTCACTGGAATACCCCTAGGCACTAGTTAGTTGTGAGCCCCAGGTACCTCGTATCTCGGTGAAAGTAACCATAATAAATACCCATTCTCGTGCACGAGACACTAGTAGGGAACATACCCATAACCTAGTGGTCCCCAATCATCATCATCATCATCATAGTTTAGTTAGTGTTGTCATCGTCAAACTTGCTACGTGAAATAGGGGCCAACCCCCACAGAATCACTAGCATACTAGTACACGTCCGCCCACCTAGATACCCGGGATTCCCTTTAGTGCTCAATCAAGTTACACATATTATCAAATACACACTTCATATCCACATTCCATTCCAAAACCATAAAAACACAAACAACCCATAATCTTTCTTCACATTTCTTACACTAATCAACAAACCGCTAAATATTTCGGTAAAACAATTTCATGAAGTGCATTGAGGCTTTGCGCATAAAACTCTTTCAAAAAAATTCTTTAAATTATAAACACACATCATAACCAAACCAAATCATATTTGGCAGACCAATAAAAATTTAATAAAATCATTTAATGGACCATAAAACAATCCCAATTTCATAACTTGTTATATACAAGTAAAACACTCCTTCGTTTCTAGGAAATGCCAAACGGGCCTTTAAACATTTTCTCAAAACTAACCTTTGACGAAGGTATGAATTTTAATTTTTATTAAGGATCTGTATAAACATCATTTACAGCAGCAAACCTCATTCATAAATATCTTATAATACTCAGGTTACATATTCAAAACACAACCATTTTCATAAAGATGTGAAACATTCCATTTTTGGGCAACTCGGGCCAAAATATGTTGTAAATAAAAACCCACTCGATTGTAAAAACAAATACAAATAGGAAATCCATATAAGTATCCAAAAATACCATTTATCATTATTCCAATTCCTTTATAAATCCAAACAAATAACTTTTAAATCACACATCACACATAAAAGCCAACCGGGCAATTTACCGAACACATGTCATGCCCTTTGTAAACAAAACAATTTATTTTATGTACATGAAAAGGAATAAAACACCAATTGAATGTCATATTTTCATTCAAGATACTATAACATGTTAAAAATACCATAAACCAGATTATAAACCTCACAAAATATTTTCAAAGACAATGGAACATTTAAACAAACACTTGTTGATTACTTTCATGACAAAACAACACTACCTTTCACATAATAGTGATTAAACAACGACTTTGCACACCAAGAAAATTATAAAAAGGATTTAAAACAATAATATACATTTATATCAGTATAGGATAATATTAAAATGATGAAACTTCTATGATAAAAGCATGTGCAAGGGATATCCTACCTCAAATTGTCGGCGTAATCGAAACGCACACCCGAAATCACCCGCCGCGGGTTTATAAACCCTAAAACTATAAAGATCAGACCTAAACAGACAGAAACCCCATCAAAAAACATTCTATAACAGAACCCTAGGTCTATCAATACTAGGGGATAAAACAAATCCACGAAATAATGAAAGGAGGGGGAAGAGGAAGGAGAAAGGAGGAGGAATCTCACCTTTCACCCTAGAAAACTCTTCGTGTTCCATTAGATCTGCAACCCTATAGAGAATGTAATTTCTTGAAAATTCATGGAGTGACTCCTAAGATCTGGACGAACCAGGTAAAGAACATTGGGGGCTAAAAGAGTACGAATTTAATGTGTTATGGGTAAAGCAATTTACTTTATCAATTCTGGACGTTTTGAGGAAACCAGAGAACAATCGCCCTGATACGCGACCCATATGAGCTCCAAATAGGTAAATTCGATTATGAGGGATACGATAGGGTTATTGGCTTCGAGGGGGAGGTGGAATCACGGAAAAAAAGTAATCAATGAAAAAGATATAAATGAAACATATTATTTTTTTTAAAACAGGAAATGGGCCCATGGGCTGGCCCAATACATAAATAAGTAACCCAAATTCACCCAGCTTATGAATTTATAATGGGTCCAAAAGGATAAATAAATTTTAATATATCATTATAGGACAAGTGGGAAGTTGAATGGGTGAAAAAGGATGAAAAACAAAACAGTTATAAAAGAATCAAATTCGGTTTTTAAAACTGGGAATGGGCACACGGTTGGCCCAAATCATGAAGTAACCACCCTTTCTTCAAAAACTACTAAACAAACAATGGGGATACCAAATTAGGGTGGTTCGACATATATGAAACTTCAAAACTCAAGATTTATCTCATAAAATACCCATTAAGAGGATCGGTATTTCTAATGGGCCGGATCAATACAAAGACTGAGAAAAACCGTGTGTGACATATACTAGACACCTGATAGAGTTTAGGAACCTCCATGGAATATCCATGCTAGGTATCAATGTTATAGAAATAGATTCTTTCATATTAAGGGTAATAATATCGAATAAATAATTTTTAAATATCTAGGACAAAACAAATAAAGAAAATATTTTATTTAGCTTATCATTTTCATTCAAATAAAAATGCAATGTGTTGCAACATCAATGATTTGAATATAATGATGTTTACTAATCTCAGATAAAATTAATTAAGTTTTCTTATCTTCATAATATTTCTCTTATATGATAAGAGGATTTATTTGTTATAAAATAATTATTATAGGAAATATGGTATTAATTATTATTTGTATATGGATTATGATTAATTATATTATAAAATATATTTATAATGGAGATGAGGATAAAAATGATTTATCAATGGAAAAGAGTTTATAAAGTTTATTAAAAAAATAAGGGAAGATGTTCTATTAGTAATGATGATCATGAACAATATGAGAAACCCTTGGATGATGTGTTGTATATCCAAATATTAACTTTATCCTCAATGTCTACTATTCTCCAAAAGCTTCATGAAAACATTAAAGTATTCATTATATTGTCTCGCCTCTTTGATACTTATCTAGATAAGGAAATACAAAATAATTATTTGATATTTGTGGAACAATTCACTAGAAATCATGATGAGGAGTGAAAAATGGTCCTCAAGTAGTCAAGATTATTTTTTACATTTATAGAATGGATATCTTAGTCTGTAAGATTCCATATCTATAATGAAATTATGTCATTATAACCTCACTACCTTCATTATTCTTAAGGTACATTATTAATAATAACATGAATAATGTAGTGACATCTTTTACTAGACTCTTAAATTTAATTATCTATGTAGATACAAAAAAGATGAGTGAAAAACCTCTTATTATTTTTTATTTGTAGGGGAAGATCCTGGAAAAGTACCTATGTGTTCCTATAATACTAAGTGTTCTAATCACCTCCCTTCCATGAAGAGAAACACCTATATACAGTTAAGGTAAAAATATGTAGAATTATTTTCTTGTGGAATGTTAGGAGATTGGAATAGAATTCACTATGAAGGAAGGGGATGAAACAATTTCTTTTCTTATCAACTGTAACCTTGTAATATCATATTATTTTTTATTTATTACTACTCATGGTTCTCATAAATAGATTTAACTACATGAACCAAGTATATTTAAGAAGGTTGCATGATGTGTATTCAACTTATAGTATTCTAATGTTATGATGTTTAATCCTCTAATTATTGGAGACTACCACCTCACATTACTTATGAGGACGATCTTGGTTTTAAAGAATAGTTATTTTGTGCAATTTGTAACAAAAACATAATATCCCTATCACATTTGGATATGTATTGATTTTTATTCATGTTTAGATATAAAGGATACCACATTTATAAATATTGTGTTTTAATGGTTTGATACATAATAATAATGGTCTTTATGTACTCAATTATAATTAATATTGGTTATTAATAAATATTTAGTCATGTTGGAATGAATCATATCACACCATTTTCTGGTATCACTTAATAGGTTATTTAAATTAGAATAATTTAATGAATAACTATTAAGATGGGTATTTTTACTCAATTGATATAAAACCACTTGACAACAGTCTCATTTTATTATAATAGAAAACGAACAAACCTTCATTTAGTGGAAAGGGTGAATGGTCAATAGAGATTCTGGAATTGGTATAGATTTATGTATGTATCCTATTTAATGTAAAAGAAATAATTTTATTCTCGTTCTTCATAACATTAACTAATGAATTGAGTAAACATGGATATGACAACTTGATGAGGTATAAGTCAAAATATGTGGGTAAATTAAAGTAATTAAATAATTAACATGAAAATTATCCTATAAATATGGTAAATATGAATTGATCAACCAAGATAGAGGGTATATTATCTATTAGTTCATCAACTATTTATAGGAGTTTGGAATCATATCCCAACTCATTATTTCTTATACACTATAGTGGAATGGCGTAAGTGAAAGGAGGAACCACACCTTATTTTACATGGTGAGGTCAATGATTGTGAATGTATTTGATTTTTTTTGGATATACAAAATGGAATATGATTTACATACTAAACATGGTGTCAAATAATATTAAAAATAGAATAGCGTAACAATTAATGTATGTAAGGAAATTTATTGAAACATATAAAAATCTATGGGATTGAGAAGGTTTTTTTAAATATTCTCAAAGAATTGAACTAGGACCTCATGGAATGTAGGGTACCATTAAGGATATCTTAAGGATACAAGATATTATTCCATATATTAATACTCAGATAAGAGGTTTGTAGTGGAAATGAGGCCATTTTTCTTGGGAGGGAAAAAATCTCCAAAAGATGTTGTTTGAGGAATATTTACTTTGATGAAGTGGATTCTCAAGAAACATATGTGTTGGAATAGGAATAGATTCCACAATTTTTCATTGAAGATGATATTCTTAAGACATAACTACATTATAAGATCACCCAAGAGGTTATATAGTAAAATAGATATAATTTCCCTCTCGATGTGGTTGGTGTCTCATTATTGGATAAAAAATATACCTCTTACCTATAAAGAGATACTTCATAGATTAGAAGAAATATAATTGAATGAATTACTGAATTCTGATATGGATTCCTTGTATTTAAACTAATTATATTATTTTTTATATCAACCAATTCATATAATTCATTTTTTCTGAAAATGGGTATTCTCGTGAAAAATAACCAGGTAAAGTCATGTTAGAACATATAATGAACCCCTTTTGGCCAAGGGTTTTAAGAACCATTATTGTATTTACTATGATGAAACCTTATAACTAGTTGTGTTTCTAAAATCCATTAGAATTATTCGTTAAAAGGAATTGATTGGGAATAGGGATTTCAAAATAGAATTCCATAATAAGAACTTGATAGAAAATGACTATATGAATCAATCTGAAACAATTACGACTCAAAAAAGATATAATACTAAATTAAATCTATAGTGATCCATTTATGGATTGAAGTAAATGTCATGGTCATGTAATATTTATTTTAAGGAGTCTATCAGAAAAATAAGATTCTTTAAGAAATATTGTGATTCATGAATCTCTATGAGATTTAACGAGAGTTTGGTCATTTTTTTATAGTTTATGTGGATGAAATATTACATTTTATAAATAAGATACCATACTTATTGTATGTTATGATTTTGTTGAAACAATGATTCTTTGTGATGGACATCGGTGATGCAACCAACATCCTTGGTATCATGATCATTTTGAAAAGATCCAAAATCCTTATTTGACTGTGTTATGGTATATATATTGATCATATACTAAGGAGATTTCATATAGAAAATCCAATATGGAATTGGATCGAATATCACATTTTATACACCTCTCTAAAAATATTTTTCCTCAAACATGATAGGATGTGAAAATGAAGAAATTAATCACATACACATATATAAAACGATCTATAATATGGACCAAGATGTGTATTGGGATTTTGGTTTTCTTAATCATTTGAAATGGTAAGAAGATATCAATAAAATTCAAGAAATCAAAATTGGACTGCAGTTACAATTATCAAGATGTATCTAAGGATTATGATGGATATGTTCATACTTTATAGAGGATATGTGGATCTAGTCATCAACATATATAAAGATTCTAGTATACAAATAGATATGGATGATATAAAATCACAATCAAGTTATGTCATTTTTATGAAGAGAGGGGATGACAAGTATTTGAATTCAGAGTACCCAATTGTTTTCGATTCTGTTGTCGAATCCAGGTATATTGTAGTCTATAATGTATCTAAAGTGTAAATGTGTATTTGAAAAATATTCTAGGATCTATAGGTGGCGACTTCTGATAAATAACCTATCGCATTGAACTAGTATAATACTATAGTGGTCACTCTATCCAAGGAGACAAGGTCATATCAATGAATGAATAATATACTCAAGAAGGGTCATCATTTGAGGGATTTTTCATCAAGATATGAAGTCACATAAAGAACATTTTATATAGATGAAAATGTGGTTGATCCACAAACCAAATCCCTATCTCAGTATAATCAAGATCCCCATGTGAGAGTTAGTAGGTTAATTACAATTAGTTATTGATTTTAGTTTTTTTTAAAGGTAATGCTTTGGTCAAAGACCAAAGCACAATTTATTGAAGATCAAAAGATTACAACATGCGAAAAGAAGGGATTTTTTTACAGTCTCTATCAAACAAATACAATAAGTCAGGGGGCAAAGTGTCCATCCAATTCATGCTTTGATGAACACCTTTGTTGGCAAGAGCATCAGCCACATCGTTCGCTTCACGGTAGGCATGAGGAGCAATGTAGTCAATCTCTTGAAGAGAGCTCAGACATCTCGACCAAAGAGCAGTAAGTGGCCAAGCAAGATGGATGATACCATTCCAGATGGCATGAACAATAGTAGTGGAGTCACTTTCAATCCAGAGATTCCTCCAGCCCCTTTGGAGGGCAAAGTTAACCGCATGGATGACTCCCAACATTTCAGCCTCAAGAGAGGAAGAGTGCCCACAACCAGCATAGAAGCAACCCTGGCACTGTCCATCTGAGTCTCTGAAGATAGCACCACAACTGGCGGGGCCAGGATTGCCTTTAGAAGCACCGTCAACGTTCACTTTGATCCATCCTGGCATGGGTGCTTGCCCGAATACTTCAAAGGGACGTTTAGTCTTTGGAAAAATGCCAGGCACACGGATGCGACGAAGAATCTCAAAGTCGCCAATCGAGTTGTTGCAACATTCTTTTTGAATTGAGGAAGCTTCGTGAATCGCAATCAGAATCCGAGATTTTCCTGCATTGAGACCAAAAGAGCGATTATTATGAATAAAATCATTTCTTGCGTACCAGATTTCATGCAGGAGTTCCTCCACGGCCGCAAGGAAGAGATTTTTGATCTGCAAAGAAGCATCATATCTAATGAAATTTTTGAGAAACAAACAAATAGAATCAGTTAAAGGCCATCTGTAGCTAAAAATATCAAGAACATAATTCCATAAAGCAGCAGCCGTCCCACACGATAAGAAAAGGTGGTCAGCATCCTCCCTATGCTGGTTACACAAGCAACATTTCGAACAGAGTTGAATATTAAAAGCTTGGAGACAGGCTTCCGTGGGTAATCTATTGTGAGCAATACGCCAAATGAGAGTGAGACGAGAAGGTTTAATCCACAGCTTATTAAATTGACAGACCCATTGGAGGTTCGAGTCATTTCCAGAAAAATTATGCCTGTAAAAGTTTTTGGAGTCAAGAATGCCATTTGGAGCCGGCTCCCAAAGCAGGAAATCCCCATTAGAGGAAAAGGGGTGATTATCAATGATCTGAGCGATGTTGGCAGGGAGGGCTTGTCTATGTGAATGGAGAACATCCTTAATGGAGAGGCTAGCATCTTCAGGAAAAGTGTTAGTCGGTAACAAAGTAATCAAGTGATTGCCACACCAATTTGCACACCAAAAATTGATGGAAGAGTCAACACTAACCATCCATCTAGAGTTTTCAATGATTTTGTGGTACGAGTCTCTAATCGAAGGCCAGATCGAAGAGTTGATGTAGTTGAAATTACCATTTAAGAGTTTAGCGCGGAATCTAGAATTCAAGAATTCAGAAGCTTTTGAAGAGCAATTAATAATACGCCAAGTAAGACGAGCTTGGAGAGCATCGTTGAACAACTTAAGATTTTTAATGCCAATGCCACCTTTGTCTAGAGGTTGACAACAGGAATTCCAAGGGATAGTAACAAGTTTCCTCTCCATGATACTTCCCGTCCAAATGAAATTTTTTATATAGGTATTAATTTTCTTGAAAATGCCTATAGGCCATTTATAAATCATGAGGGAGTAGACCATTTTGGAGACAATGGTCGATTTAACCAAACATATCCTACCAGCCATGGATAGGGATTTCCCTTTCCAAGAAGCAAGCTGAGTTGTAATTTGATCAATGATATTAGCAAAATAGCTGGCCTTGGGGCGACCCCAGAATATAGGAACGCCCAAATAAGTAAAGGGGAAAGAGCCTTCTTTAATATCAAGGAAGTTAGTAATGCTAGATTTTCTCCTAGCAGGAAATATTTTTCCAAAGAAAACAAACGATTTATTCCAGGAGAACGCTTGTCCGGAGACTTCTTCATAGTGTTGAAGAGTTTGTTTAAGGACATGCATGTTCTTTTGATCCCCTTTTAAAAACAGAATTATGTCATCAGCATAAAAGAGGTGGGTGGGGGTATTTAAGTTTCTGGAAGCTTGGATAGGCCTAAGTTTGCCTTGAGCGACCAGATTATTGAAAAGGCGACTTATGTAATCTTTAGAAATGACAAAAAGGATGGCTGAGAGAGGATCTCCCTGCCTGACTCCTTTAGAACACTTAAAGTAACCTCTAGGGACACCATTAATCAAGATAGAAATGAAGGCAGAGCGAAATAAGGTTTTAATTCTTTCAATGAAAGACTCATGAAAACCAAAGTTTTTTAGGACTTTGAATATAAAATTCCAGTCCATGGTGTCAAAAGCCTTTCTGATATCAAGCTTAATGGCCACACATCCACCTCTAGCGTTGTTATTGAGACTATTCGTACATTCCGAAGCAAGACAGATACAGTCCTAGATGGACCGACCTTTAATAAAGCCAAATTGATTCCAGGAGACTATTCTATTGCAAATAGGTGCCAGTCTATTCACAATAATTTTGGTAATGATCTTATAAAGAGTGTTAATGAGAACAATTGGCCTAAATTGTTGTATCTCCGCAGCATTTTCAACTTTAGGAATTAAGGTAAGAAATTGAGAATTGATACCATGAGGCAGGGTTCCATGAATAAAAAATGACTTAACAAGGGAACAAACATCATTGTGGATAGTGTCCCAATGTTTTTGGTAAAAATCGTTATTGAACCCATCAGGACCAGGAGCACTATTCGGGTTGAGGCAAAAAACAGTATCTCTAATTTCATGATCAAGAGGGATGCATAAGAGAGATTCATTGTCTTTTTCATCCACAATTAAGGGGATAACATCAGATCTGAGGTTAATATTTATCTCCGGGCCATTGAAGATATTGTAAAAATACGAAGTGACATGATCAGCAATAGCTTCCTCAGAATCAATGATCGAGTCATTATGAATCAGTTTAGACAGAGGACGATTGGCCTTTCTTATTCTTTGGAGAGAGTTATAGAATTTTGTATTACGGTCACCATCCGCAAGCCATTTAGTCTTAAACATTTGTTTACGAATATTATCCTTAAAAGTGAGCAAAGAATTAAGCTTGAGGGAGATATTGGTTTCCAATTGAGGATCCATATTAAAATCTACCATCGTGCTTTGAGTTTGAACTCGATTGAGTTCATTTTCAAGGGAGGAAATTTCAATGTCCATTTTAGTTTTAGAGGATTTGCACCAACCTTTGAGAGCATGTTTTAAAAGTTTCAATTTAGACAAACAAACAAAAGAATCCGAGTGATGTTTCAAAGAATTCCAAGTGTTGTGTATAAAAGCAACACAGTCATGGTTCAGAGACCAAGCATTATTAAACTTGAAAGGAAGAGAAAGCTTACGGTTATTCATGAGGAAGCTAACGAGAATAGGGTGATGATCAGAATTGAGCCGAGGAAAAGTTATGTTAGTTATATTGTCCCAAGTATCAAGAGCTTCCATGTTAACGAAGGCTCTGTCAAGCTTACTGGCCACAGTTTTGTTATAGTGCCTTCTATACCAAGTATATCTGGCACCAGAAATATTGACTTCGATGAGGCTACATTCTTCAATGCACGACATAAATTCCCTTGTGGAAATAGAAAGGGGTGAGGGACCAATTTTTTCACAGGGGCTAAGGATGGTATTGAAATCACCCATAACAATCCAAGGATCACAAATGACATTGGCCATATCAAGAAGCTCAAGCCATAAAGCCCTTCTATCCTGATATCTATTGTTGGCATAGATCATGGTGCAAAAGGTATGACGGCCATTAAGCAAGAAATCACAGGTAAGATGTTGATCAGTGTTTTTAAAGATGTTGAGATGATGGAGGTTATTGTGGTAAAAGATCCACATGGAATCAGTTTGTGTGGCATTTTTACAAGAACCAAGAAAATTGTAATTAGCAGCACCAAATCTCATAAAGTTCATTTTGAAATTAACTTTAGGTTCCGAGATGGCAAAGAGATGAGGCTTGTGTGTGTTTAAATACCTCCTAAGAGTGACAGAGGTATCATTGTTGTCTATACCTTGGCAATTCCAATATATAAAATTCATTTTCGTTTGTGTTTTGGGTTAGGACCCTTTTTTTTTTGATTTTCCAGATTCTGGTTTCTTATGGGAACGCGTCACCATAGGGGAGGGAGTAGAGTTTTGTTTATCCTGATGTTCCTGCAAGGATGTGGAGTCAACAGATTGTAGGAGCAGATTTGTGGAAGGTTCTGAAACCGCAGTACCAACAGTAGGAGCACTGTTGATGGGAGGAACAATCGCTGCTAAATGGGGAGGGTCTGCTGGTGGAATATTGTGATCTAGGTACTGGACAGAGCTGCCACCAAGTGAGGCAGGAGTGTCAAGAGTAGCAGCGGATATAATAGAAGCAGAATGTGAGACAGGAGGAGGGAGAACCAGACTCACAGCAAGAAAAGGATTACATTTTTCAACATTACGTGTTGTATGGGTAACGAGGTATAGGGCTGGCCTACCCACCTGCGCGCCGCACGCCCCCAGCTAGGCCCAAGGTGGCCAACCCTTGGGCTTGGGCCAGTTCCCACGGAGTCGAGGGGACGAGAGGATCGCTGGCGTATGGTGCACGTTGCCTTTGCGAGGACTCGAACCCGGAACCTCGACGACGGGACGCCACCGCCTTGAACCAACTCACCCAGCCCTCGCAGGCGTTATTGATTTTAGTGAAAATGGGACTTTATTAGAGTTTTATCCCTAATAAAAAATTAATATTTGATTTATATTGACCTATATATTTCTTTTTTTGAATAATAATAACAATCCTTATCACAGATTGATAATTTAGCTACATGAAATTGAATGTGATAGTTCTTATAGAGTACATACTTTTTTGAGAAGTCATATAACTTCCATGCTATGATGGAAAACATGAGATTGTATAATAGTATTATTAAATATTGGTTCTAGGGTCATATTATATCTTATGATGTGACAAACATGATACAAAATTTTTTGGGTAATATTCTTATAAAATACTTAGACAACTTATTGCGGTGCATTCCTTTCGTAATCTCTAAGAGACAAGGTTATGAAAACAAGTCCCTCAGATATTATACCATATCTTTAATACACCTTAATTCATGATTTATTACACAAAGATACACTAAATGAAATCAAAAAAGATAATCTACCCTAGTGTATTTTCATAATTAGATTCATAGTTTAATAAATAGATAAATGGATACAATAATATTTCATAAAAAAATCCAAATCATTCTTTTATATTATATAGATATTCTAATATTGCATTTGATAACCTCAAGAGGTACACAAGAAAGGGGTGATCTATGAAGCCTAGAAATAATATAACAAATATAGAACATGTTGAAAGTAAAAAATATATTCAAGAATCATATTAAGGTGATATAAATTGTTGATAATCATAGACATAATCTATGAAACATGATATAATTTGATAACATCAATGAAACATCAGAATTTGGAAACAACATAAAACAGTTAATTATATGCATAACTCAAGGATAATTTTTGAGAAATCATAACATATTGTAATTAGGATAACATTCCATGCACCATATAGGGAATATCCTTAGATAAAAACATTTCTCAATGGATTGTAATGTCATATAATTTCAGGCCCACTCATCACATTAATATTATGTATATGAATTTTTGTTCGACATAGATCATTCTACATAAGAACATATTTCATTAAATTTAATCCTATGGATAATTATTATGAGATACCAAAATATAATTCTTTAATAAATGAGGTATACTTATATCTAAATGAATTCACTTTATTGGAAATGGTGATTTGTATTCCCTACACAAATGTTTTGAAAGGAAAATCACAAGATAATTTCGGATGTATAATATGAATACATAAAGATTCATATAAGGGTTTAATGAGATTGAAGGGTGTCCTATCATTAAGGGTAAGGTATAAGGAATATATAATTTACATGTAGAAACACATTACAACATGGGACATTATATATAAAAAAGTCTTAATTCCATGAAAATACTTGAAAAAAACAATGACATGATCCCTTACTTTTAGGGGTGTCATGACCCATCCATTGATGACCATGTCATGATTACCCAAATACCGCTTTCCATAGGCCAGGGGTTGGATACTAGAACTGGAAAGGCATATCCCTAGAATTGTAATCCATTGCCTTTAAACATGAAAACACACAAACTAGGTACACAAAAAGAACAAATAACATAGTATAACTGCTAAAAGTAAAGTGTGAACTGAAATAGAATGTGCGAGAATATGAAACCAATAAAAAGAAAATATAGATAAAAGGAAAAACAACTCCTGAGGTCATCCAACAAGGATCATACATGAAGGGTAGGTAAAAATCATCACTATGTCTCTCCACGTCAACCGATCACCTCCGTGTACCATCTAGTATTGGCTCCCAGATCTCGGTCAAAGTTATATGTCATCTGTACAAGACACAACAAGCTGTGGGTGAAGCCCGTGCATGGGTGAGTATAAAAATACCACATAGAGACCCCTAAGCCCCCAAAGCTCTCCCAGAATTCCAAAAAGGAAAAACACAAAGAATGATGTCATTCAAAAATCATAAAGTAAAATAAACATCCCACACCAGGTATATAACTTAAAGAACATGAATAATGATGATTAGTTATAAAGCTAAATCAATATTAATCCATTGAGAACATCCAATGATGATCCACAAAGAAGTCATTCTATTACTGATCCACATAGGGTAATAATACATTGATCCACAAAGGGTCGTAATACGTCGCTCCTCACAGGGTCGTAAGTCACAGATCAATGACAGGGCACTCTAAGGCTGGTCCTCATAGGTTCACTCTATTGTTATCCACATAGGGTTGTAAGTCATCGATCCTCACAGGGTTGTAAGTCGCTGATTCATGATGGGCCTCTCTAAGGCTATTCCTCATTGGGTCTCTCTACTACTGATCCTCACAGGTTCATAAGTCATCGATCCACACAGGGTTGTATGTTTTGGACCCACACAGGTTCATATGTCACTAACGTCGATCCACAAAGAATCTATTTTCACTTGAAAGCCAACCATTGGATTCTCGCACTAGGTGCACTTTATTTTCATTGGTTATTCACTTCATGACATCGGTCATACATCAACTTACATGAATTCCCACAAATAAGTAACCTGAATAAACTAAATGTCCTAAGGGTTCTAATGAAATAGATGGAACATAGATCGGATGCCTGGTCTGTAAGTTATAAGAATTTTTGTTTTGATGGTCTGGTTGGAATCGAGTTTTATCCAACCCAACCATACTCTAACATTCTCCAAAAACCAAGTAAAGTATCTCAAAATGGGCTTCTCATCCTAAGGTTCTTAACACCACATAGGATTTTTCAAATGAGCGTACAGTTTAAGAGTAACACAAGTTTTAGTGAAATGGGGTTGGTCGGGTCTGGTAGGGGTCCGACTCGGCTAGACCATTCGGCCCATAGGTCCATCCCAGCTCGCGGGTCCAGCCTGGTTCACAGGTCTGGCCTAGAAGATGTGTCTGGCTGGGATGGAGGGTCTATCCCACCTGGAAAACCTTTCCCCCTGCTGCGGTCCAGACATCCTAGTTGGCGGCGCCAGTGGGCCGTGGCCCTCCCTTCCGAAATGGCCAGCTAAGCTGGCAGTTTTGTGTCTAGTTGAGCGGCACGAGAGAGCCACTAAACTCCCCACATGGAACTGGCGTGCCATGTCTTCCACCACCGCAATGACTATGGCCGCTGCTATTCCTATGCGGCCAGCTGTCACCGCCTGTCACCGTCGGGAGCTGCCATGAGCCACTGGAGATGCTCTGGTGGTCTGTTTTCATTCTTGTATGTGCCTAAGGGCCTCTAGAATCACCGCCTTCACTGCGAAGTCCATGAAAATGCCCTGATGCCCCATTTACAGATAAATAACAATGAATGCATAAAACTCAGTAACCTCAGAGGGTCCAGGACTTGTTCGTTGTCCTACACCCTCCGCGTTAGTGTTTTAACATGGGTAATGCATTGATAATTATTTGAAAGAATGAAATTCCTGAATCAACCCCCGCATCCTCCACATACAGTAATGAATGAATGTTGTATAATCATGTTGGTCGGTTGATCCTCATTATTCGTATTAATCATGAATGGAATAGGGAAACCATTTAAACGCATTAACAATTTAAACCCCCAACCTTGAACATGTTGGGCATGCTGATGATGATGGAGAA
This sequence comes from Viscum album, assembly GCA_963277665.1. Classification (NCBI taxonomy): domain Eukaryota; kingdom Viridiplantae; phylum Streptophyta; class Magnoliopsida; order Santalales; family Viscaceae; genus Viscum; species Viscum album. The sequence continues at coordinate 1,836,418,745 of OY728151.1, forward strand.
GAATCCAATGTTCGAAGATGATTGTGGGTCTTCTTTGATCTATGGATCAAATCCCCAATGGAATCATTCATTCCTCATTCTTCATTGGAGACGGTTTTCCACCAGTGCTTCTTCAAGAGTTCTCCCATGGGGTCTCAATTCCCTTACCAAAGGTTTTTTCAATTAAAGAAACCCCCCCATGTTGTGTTTAATTAATATAGTTCATTTATGTATCTCAATTAATGAACATATTAAACACAAGGTGTTTTGGTTACAAAACCATTGTAATAGGTCATTTAATGGCCTTCACTTAATGTCCGACCAACTCTACGGCCCTACCACCATATCTCAATGGTTGAAAAAAGAATAAAATAACTTCGTTAGTTATTTTATTATAATTTTTTCTAAAAGTCAGAAAAAATAATTTTTTCATATGAATTTTTCCAAAAAAAGTTACAATTTTCATAAGAAAATCCCGGTACTGTGAATTCAATGGTGCCCTCAGATTTTTAATCCATGCACAGGTTTAAAAGATATAAATTCCCACCTGTACGTTTATTGAATGTACCTTAATAAAAAGATTTTAATTCCATTCAGGGCTCTCCGGGCCTCGGATTCACATGCCATCAATTTTTTCTATCTTGTAATAATTCTATTTAATTAAAAAATATATATGTAATTTTGGAGATATTAAATTATCCCCAACATAGGTATTTTAGTCCCCAAAAGCCACAAAAAGACTAAGAAAACAAAAGGGGATATTGAGCATGAATCCGAGCCTCCCACTCCCATGTGATCTACTGGAGGTTCATGTGCTACCACTGAACATGCACTAGAGGAATCAACTACCCACAAAGGACCTGGTCCTATCGATCCACTATCTCCATTAGTAACTCTACTGCTATCTCCCCTTCTTCAATTTCCAGCTCTCCCTAGTCGTTGATGTGCGGTGGATCATGCACGTATATCTTGTATGTAGAGGCATCTGAAGCCCTATATGGATCCTTGTTCTTGGATGTGAAGAAGTGGGCCAACGTGGTGATTCAGTCAACGAATATCCAGATTGAGTCGTGGCCCCTAGAAATATCTGGTAGCCCTATCATGAATTCCATGGAGAATCCATCCCACTTCCATTCTGGAACATAAAGTGGCTATGCAAAGCCTGCTGAAACCTGATGTTCGGGCTTTACATGCTGAAAAATGAGGCATCCTGAAACCAACTCTACCACTGCATTCTTTATCCCTCACCACCAATACTGTAGTGGGAGGTCCTCGAACATCTTATCCCCACCAAGATGTACCTCCAAAGGAGATGCATTGAACTCCATCAACACCTCCTCTCATAGCGTCATTGGTACCCTGGTGCGTCCTCTAAAATAATGACGTGCTCCCCAGCTTCAGAAAATCCTTCAGGTGCTAGTACTAAGGATATCTGATAACTTCATCTATCGTAGTCAACGTCCCCAATCTATGCCTCCATGAATCACTAATTGAGTGGGGGAGTGACGGACATAGACTAGAGCTAAGATTCTCCATCACTATCCACAATGGATAACTATAATGTAGCTACCTGCTCTGTCACCTCACTCAGAAACATTAATCCATACCTCTTACTGAGTGCATCTACCACCACCCATCCCTTCAATGGACGGTAGATTATCTCAAAATAATAGTCATGATGAAACTCCATCCATCATCACTATCTCAAGTTCAGGCCCTTTTGTGAGAAGATATACCTAAGACTCTTGTGATCAGAGTAGACAGTAAACCATTCACCCATCAAGTAGCGCTACCACATATTCAAGGCAAAGAACAATATTGCTAACTCCAGTTCATGGGTAGAATAGTTCTTCTCATGTTGTCTCAACTTTCATGAGTCATAGGTGATCACCGCTCACTCATACAACAAAAAACATCCTAGTCCAGTCCGTGATGTGTCACAGTAGACTACATACCAAACTCCCTCTTCTAGTAGCCTCAAGATAGGTGCACTGGTTTGTCTCCGCCTCAGCTCCTCAAAAATTTTCTCTCATATCTCTATCCAAGAGAAAGGATTTCCTTTTTCAAAGATGAAAAGGTTGCTACTACTCTATAAAAGAAAGGTATGAATCTCTGGTAGTACCCAGCCAACCCTTGGAAACTCCACACCTCGATCACATTCTTGGGTGGTTCCCAAGAAAGAACTTCCTCTATCATCACCAGATCCACTGCAACTCCTGCCTCTGAGATAACATGTCCTAGAATGTGAACCTACCATATCCATATCTAGCACATTTTGAGCTTACCATATAGCTGGTTCTCAAAAAGTGTATCTATAAATTTCAGAAGATAAGTGGTGTGTTCCTCCTCCGATGCTGATTGCACCAAGATGTCATCAATGAAGACCACCATGAAGTGATCAAGGTAAGGCTGGAATGTCCTGTTCATGAGTCCTATGAATACTGCTGGGGTGTCTTTCACGCTGAAAGGAATCTTCAAGAACTCATAGTGTCCATACCAGAATCTGATGGCCGTCTTCGGTACATCCTCATCTCATACCCTAAGCAGATGATTGCTTGATCTAAGGCCTATCTTTGAAAACCATTGATCTCCATTCAGTTGATCGAAGAGATCATCAATCCTTGGGAGTGGATACTTATTCGTCATGGTCACCTGTTTAAGGAACCAATAGTCCACGCAAAGCCTCATACACTTTTATGCCTTCTTGAAAAACAAAATCAAGGCTGCCCATGGAGAAGCACTTGCCCTTATGAACCCCATCCACTACAAGTCTTCTAGCTGTACCCTCAACTCAAGAATCTCTGCAGGAGCCATCCGATATTCTAGTATAGATATCGATGATGTCCATGGGAATAGGTCGATGTATAATTCCACCTATCTATGAGGAGGTAGTCCCAAAACAGCCTTAGTAAAGGCATCATCATATTGGTCCACCACTATAGGATAGCTCAAACACCTCCTATCAACTGCTTTATGGGTAAGGCTAGCCAACTGATGAGTGATCCGATGCACCCTCCTCTAAGAAAATCCATCCTGAGCTACAAAGTTTCACTTCTTAGTAGTGAAAGAAACCCTGGTCCCATCCTTGCAGACACACCATACTTTGTTCCGAAAACATTCGATCTGAGCATGGACCATGGAAAACCATTCCTTTCCTAAGATGTTTTCATAAGGCCTTGACACTGCTACGATGAGAACCCAGGTGAAACTCTCACCTCCTATTGTAATCTCACACTGTCAGCACCAATGTGTAATCATAAAATCCTCTCCCATAGGAGTCTCTAAACATAAGGATCGATCCAATGACTCTAATGGAATCTCCAATCTCCAATCAAGAGTCATGTTAACAAAAGAGTGACTGGAACCCGTGTCTATAAGAACTGAAGATAGGGTGGAATAGGAAAATATCGTACCTCGAATCATCTCTGGAGCACCGTGGTCAAAGGCCTCATCTAAAGCTAAGATCATCCCTATCCACATGCTCCCTAAGGTCGGGTTGGAACACCTAGAGGTGGTGGCGGTAGAACCTCAAATCACTGACCACCGCCTGCTGCACGACCAGCTCCTCTACCATGTCTGCCGCCCAGCTGACCTCCCTGCTCAAATATCTGACTAAGCCTTGGTGGTCCCCTAACCATCTACAGATAATCAGTATAGCGGGTCAGGAAGTCACGATCCATGTGACCCTACCCACCGCACGAGTAGCACAATCTTCTCCCCTGTTGACCTCTTCTGTCCCGTGAGCTCTGCACCTTTGACCCTACATTCCTAGTTCATCCACCAGATGATCTGGCCTACTTTGGCCTCTGCATCATCTGCCTACTACCTACTGCAGATGACTTGGATATGTATCATCTCGTGGTGGCTCTCGCTATCGGTGCCTGCTTAGCTAGGAAGCTCTCCATCAGATGTTCTCGATTTATAATTCTTGCCTGTGTTTGTATGGAGAGCAGTATCATCTACACTCTGATCTCCCATTGGATACCCTTATCAAAGGTCTAGGCACTGAATAAAGGGTCTCGTACCATGTTAGTGGAGTAGCGATAGTGGTCAATGAATATCATTGAGCACTAGGCCGATTTCAGGATGACCTACTGTAAGTTCAGTAGCTCTTGAGTACGCACAATGCGTAGTGTTATTGGTATGAAATCCACCCAGAAGAGACTCTTGTAGTCCAACCAGGTGATGGTCACCTCATTGTGCAACTGGAGCATTAGGCTCCACCATCTCCCTATTGTTCCCTGGAAGAGACAAGAAGCTAGAATCATCATCTAGTCTGCTGGTGTCCCAACTATGTGGGAAACTCTAGCCACAGCCTCCACCCAATCCTCTACCGCCTGTGGATCCATCTCACCTTGAAACCTCGGAGGCCTCTTCCATTGGATCTCGTGTATTGTGCTAAGTCGGCATGCACTGTCTCTTAGTGGGGACGGTGGAAACTATTTCTATATTGGTAGTGGTGCTACTGGTACACCACCTGAAGGTACTATTGCCGTAAGAGCTCCTTGCACTGAAGCCTCATCGCTTAACTGGTCATCATCGTGAAATCTCAATGGAATCATGGCTGTCTATCTATGCAGGAATATCCTAAAAAATAGGTGTTCCATAGTCAATAAGTTATACATGGTGAGCTGACTAAAAAGAGAACAAAAGAAAAAAATCTCAAAAATACATGCAATCAGTGTTTTCGTGTACCGAGTCGGAAATCAGAATCCAGGGTCCTGGTATACGTTTGTCGCCCCACCAACACTGGACTCCCTGGACTGAAATTAGAACATAAGACACTGAACACTATTTAACAAATAAAAATACCAGAGTCTTAGTTATTTGGTAGAACTAACTCCTATGATACCACTTTGTCACGAACCATCCCCCCGAGCCCGTGTCGTGACTATCCAAAGCCCACCTTAAATAGGTCAGGGGTTGGAAACACGAACTAGAAAGGAATATCACCATAATGGGAAGGCATTTCCTTTAAAACTACAAACACAAAGACTAGTTACAAAACAAGAACAAACCACATAGTATAACTATTGAAATTAAAATTATGAAATGAAGCATAATGGGCTAGACTGCACACACAACTAAAATAAATAAAAAAAGGAAAAAAATATCCCGAGGACATCTGCCAAGGATCATACCTAACGGGTAGGTATAGATCCACAATGCATATCTCCACATCAATCGGTCACCTCTATGCACCTTATAGTGTTGGCTCCAAGATCTCAGTCAAAGCTGTTTGTTGTGTGCAAAAGACACAACAGGGCGCGTGTAAAGCCCGTACAGGGGTGAGTATAGCAATACCCAGTAGGGACCACGAGATCCCTGATGGTCTCCCAGAATTCCAAAAAGTAAAACAAAAAAGCAAGATCTCCATCACAAATCATAAAGTAAAAGACACACCTCATACCAGGTATATAACATAAAGAACAGAAATATTGATGATTAGTCATAAAGCTAAATCAATATTATTCCATTGAGAAGTTACACTACCAATCCACAATGAAGTAAGTCTATTGCTGACTCAAACAGGGTCATAAGTCATAAATCCACATAGGGTCGTAAGTCGCTGATCCACAACAGGCCGCTCTATGTCTGGCCCTCATTGGGTCGTGCTACTGTTGATCCACACAGGGTCATAGGTCATCGATCCACACAGGTTCTTAAGTCGATGATCCATGAAAGGCCTCTCTAAGGCCAATATTTTTTGGATAACGCCACTACTAATCCACATAGGGTCATAATTTTTCAATCCAAACATTTTCGTAGGTCGTGTATCCCCATAGGGTTGTAAGTCACTCATGCCTATCCCCAAAGAGTCGCTCATCACTTGATAGATAACCACAGGATTCCCACACAAGGTGCGCTTGAGTTTTGTAGGTTCTCCTCCTCATACCATCGGTCATACCTCAACTACCACTAAGTCCCATGAATAAGTAACCCAAAAAACCACCATGTCATGAGGGTTCCAACGTAATATAGGGAATTTCAGTTGGATTCCTGGTCTGTATGTTATAATAATTTCAGTACCGGGGGCCCAGTTGAATTCGAGTTCAATCCATCCCAGCCATACTCTAAATTTAACTAAAACCAAAGTGAAGTATTTCAAAAGTACTAAACCTTTCTATGGGTCCCAATGCTACAGACGGTTCATAAATTGAGCATCTGGTTTATGAGTTACACAAGTTTTAGTGAAATGGGACCGGTGGGGTCCGACCCCGCCAGCCCGTTGGGACCATGGGTCCATCCCAACTCATTAGTCCGGACCATCCGGTGTGTCCGACCTGAATGTAGTATCTAGCCTAACTGGAAATCCTGGTATGTGGTGAGGGCCCGTTATCCTAGTGGGAGGCGCCAGCGGGGTTCCACCCTCCCTTCCGAAGCAGCTGGCTTAGCCGGCCTTTTAGTGTCCAGCTGAGTGGCCCAAGATGGCCGCTAATCTACCCACACGACAATGTCGTGCTGAATCTTCCACTGGCGCTGCCCAGCTGGTGGCGACTAAAGCCTCCATGGTTCCTGTGGGCATCGCCATTCCCACGCGGCTGGCTCGGCCGTCCGCCACCACTAGTTTGCTGTGGCAGTTTCTGTGGGCCACCGGAGATGCTCCAGTGGTCTTTTTTCATTCTTATTTGTGCCTACGGGCCTCCAGAATTTCCACCTTCACTATGAAGCCTACAGAAACGCCTTGATTCCCTGTTTCCTGGTCACACACAAAGGACTCATAAAGCTCAAGAATGGTGTAGGGTATGTGCCTTGTTCATTGGCCCATGCCCTATTCATTAGTTTGTTAACATAGGTAATGCATTGATCATTATTTGAAAGAATGAAACTACCGAATCAAACCTCACATCATCCAACCACAAGAAAAATTTAATTTTAGATCTACCAGTTAGTCAGTTGATCTACATTAATCGTATTAATCATGAATGGAAAGGGGAAATCATGTAAACACATAAACAATTTAAATCCCCAACCTTGAAAACGTTGTATAAGGACCCAAACTTATAACATTCATATTAATGAATTTAGTCCAGAAAAAACTTCCTTTTAAATTTATGATCTTTTAAAGTTTATATCTTTAGAGAATTGGTACATAATACATTCATAACATTACACATTTTTATAGAGTGGATACCATAAAAACAGTTTCTATTTTTTCCAAAATATAAAACATTAAATCTTAAAACATGATTCCTTGACAATAATTCAACATTTAACATGGCTTCGTTCTATGTATTACACACCCATTAACCCGTGAAAATCATTTAAAACATGGGGTGAGCAAAAAATCTCAGTAAGGGTTATAGAAAGAAGGAAAGAACACATTAGTCCAAGAATACCTGTAACATATTAAATCATTTTCCAGAGACATACTTATCACATGTATGTATATACTTACATTGGGAATCATTTCATTTACACAATACATAAGAATATAATTAGAACCATAAAGGTATATTGGTGCATTACATACAAAATATTGTAACCCTCATGGCTACCTTATAATTTTTAACCCTCACGACTACCTTACAATTTGTGTAACAATCACAGTTACACTTGGATTAACCATACGGTCAACCTCCAACATACAAATACCCAATGAATTAGAGGGAGATATAGGTCCCAACCTTCATCATAAACAAATCCAAAAAACCAGAACATAATCATACATCCTTAATAATAGAAAAAAAACATTGCTTTTGATTTTTGTAAAACAGAATTTTAAAAGAGGATTCTAAAAGAAAAGTCCATTATAAACATCATATAATTGAAGTGAGACTTAATAGAGTGGATGAAATATGTATATACTCCATAAATACATATAATTAAACATATTATAATAATAATTCATTGAAAAAATAATTTAAATACCTCATAAATAATGAATAATAAGGTTAACCCAAAGGATAGAAATCGGGTTAAGAAGTCCCTTACCTCAGGCTTGTCTTACTTCGAAAATGTATGAACTTCCTCTATAATGGTTACAAGAGTGTTATTATTATCTTACAAAAACAATCATGTTAATAAAATCTTATATGGTCATTTCATAACCTCATTTCTCCCCTTAATTGTTAGTGCTTTGTTCCTTGCATTGTTTTGGTAGAGTTCTTTACATGATTATCATGATCAGTTCATGATGAATCGTTCTTGTCGATTGGAAGTGAAACTCCAGAATTGGAATGAAAAAATGTTTACATGCTTCCAGTACCATAATTCATATGATTTATCATTATTAAGTTTTATATGCGTATGATTCATAAGTTATAACATTAATGATGTTCGTTTAAATCATTTTAGTGGTTCTTTGAAAATAATAATCTCATTTTGTCTTATAAATTTTAACCATGAGTACAAAATAATTGTATAACCATGTATGAGTCACAAACCATATATTATAACTTGGTTAAGCTATAAAAATGGTTTCATGACCAGACTTGAAAGAGTTAATGAAAACTGAAATAACATCGTCCACAATGTTAGTAATTCAACACATCGCGGACAATGTTTTTATTTCTTGAATAAGTGGGAGAGGAGAAAAATAATGATGTTTACTTTTCCATGAAAACGATAACATCCCAAATATACATGATTTATTAAGATTTAAGGCCTCTTGGTTAATAAGAGATGAAGAGATAATAATAAAGGATCTGAAAATAAATGAATAAGTGAGAAATCTCTTACAAAAATTCGGCAGCCCAACGACTATGCAACAGGGTTCTAGAAAACATTAAAAAGAGATGGGATAAGGGTCACCCATACAGAAATGAATAATAATATAGAATAGATCATGAATAAGATGTGAATAAAAACATGGTATGTACAATTTAATGTTATACCACATAAAAGAGAACTTCAATGGAAAAAGAATGAAATTGAGAATTTTCTTACCTTGTAGAGTAACCCCTAGAATTTGAAGGTTAGGACCTTGGGGGATTGAGTAAACCTTGAGAGGACTACTATGGATGTAAGGAGGCAAGATATTAATTGAGGATGATTTATTTAATGAATATAATGAGGGAATGGCTTGGTATTTATAGCAAAAGTGAGGTATATGTTTAATAATTTCCAATGGACACCTCATTAGTGGTATTTTCAAATCCATGGGCTTTCCCATAGTATTTTCCCATGGTATTTGACACTAGGGTCACCTTATAATATATACTACTATTCACACATCTTCCAGAATTATTACATCATTATTACATCATCAATGATGTCATAAAACACCCAAAACTCAAAACTGTATTTTTTTACCATTCATCAAAATTTGGACTGTTTCATAAAAATACCAAAATTTCAACCCAACCATTTATCAACATATAGAATTAAAAAATAAAGTCCATTTTTTGAAAATAATTTTCTAAATATTTTTAACTTAATTTTTAATTAAAATCATACTTAATTCAAAAATTAATAATTTAAAAAATATAACTGTTTTTATATCACATTGAAAAATTAATTAAGATGTAATTATCTTAAATCCCTAATAAAATAAAATAAAAATACAATTTACTATTCATTAGGGTCATATTAGTATTCATATTACTATTCACATGGGTATGATACTATTCACCAAAAAACAAGTTGGTTTTAATAGACTCTAAATAACATACTGAACAAAATTGTAGAAGACAATTTTTTGAAATTTATAAAATATATGCAGTAAAATTATGTTTAAATGCTACATATAAATATCTATGTTAAAAAAATTCATGAATTTCAATTTATTTTCAGAAAACCGTGGGGTGTTACATTATTCCCACCTTCTGGAAATTGCATCCTCAAAATTTTATTAACTTATCTAACAAGTGATGGTACCTTTCCCTCATAGAATTTTTAGACTCCCATGAAACTTCATCAACCATGTAGTTTCTCCACATAACCTTTACCTGGTGGATTACCTTATTCCGCAATACATGTTCCCTTTGATCAAGATTCTGAACTGGTTTCTCTTCATAAGAATGGATCTCTTCTAGCAGAACTTCTTCTGGGCTGAAAACACGTGATGAATCTGGCACATACTTTCTCAACATCGAAACATGAAAAAAAAATTGTGTAGATGAGACAAACTTGGAGGCATAGCTACTCTGTATTCAACTGGTCCAACTTTCTCCAGTATTTCAAAAGGACCAATGAACTTGGGACTTAGCTTTCCATTCTTAAAAAAATGCATCACACTCTTCCAATGAGAGATTTTAAGGAAAATATGGTCACCTACCTCAAAAGAGAAGTCTTTCCTCCTGTCATCTACATAACGTTTCTACCTTCTCTGAGCTTTCCTCGGGTGCTGCTAGATCATCTTCACTTTCCCAGCCACTTCTTTCATTAATTCTGGCACCATCAACTTTCTTTCATCAACTTCAACCCAAAACACTGGAGTCCAACACCGCTTCCCATACAAAGCCTAAAATGGTTCCATCTATATACTGGAATGAAAACTATTATTATAATAAAACTCAAATAAAGAAAGGTTCTGATCCAAACTTCCCTGGTAGTCCATTGAAAAAGTTTGAAGCATATCCTCCAACGTCAGAATTGTTAGTTCTGACTGCCCATCTGATTGTGGATGAGAAGCTATACTGAAATTTAATTATGTGCCCAATGAATTTTGAAGTCCCTTACAAAATAGAGAAGTGAACCTGGGATCCATATCAGATATAATGGAAATAGGAACACCATGTAACCTGAAAATATTCTTGAGGTATATCCGAGAAAGCTGATCCAAATACATTGTATCTCGAATAGAAAGAAAATGTGCAGATTTTTTCAGCCAATCAACAATAACCCAAATAGTTTTATTACCTCGAGAAGCCATTGGTAGTACTATAACGAAGTACATGGATACATTCTCCCATTTCCACTCTGGTACTAGAAAATGTTGAAGCATCCCCTTCGGTAAATACTACTCTTCTTTAACCTGTTGAAATATTAACCATCTCATAGTAAAATCAGAAATATCTCTTTTCATTCCATCCCACCAATAATACTCTCAAAGGTCTCTATACATCTTAGTACTACCCGAATGAACTGAAAATGGAGAATAATGAACTTCACACAACAAATCATTCTTCAACTGAGATTCACTAGGCACACACAACCTTTTTCCAAATCATAAAACACAATCTTTATCAAGGTTAAATTCTGGAAGATTACCCATTTTAACTAATTCTACCTTTTTATATAGCTCATGGTCTTCCTTATCTGCTCACTTAATTCTGTTTGAAAATGAAGACTCCACTAAAACCTAAAACAAAACAGACGTATTCCCTGCACCAGTAACTTCTAAGCTGAAATTCATCAAATCATTAATCAAGGGATCAAGTTCCAAATGTAACATGGGTAATGATACATGATTTTTTTTACTCAAGGCATCTAACGCTTTATTTTCTTTTCGAGGATGGTAATTGATCATGCAATAATAATCCTTTATTAGTTCAATCCATCTTCTATGCTTCATGTTTAATTCCTTCTAAGTGAATATATGCCTCAGACTTTTATATTCAGTATATATTTGACATTTGACTTCATATAAACGATTCCTCCAACTTTTCAAAGAAAAAACCATAGTTGCCAATTCCAAATCATGTGTGGGATAGTTTAACTCATAAGATTTTAGATTTCTTGAAGCATATGAAATTACTTGATCATTCTACATCAAAACACAACCAAGTACCTTCAAAGAATCATCACTATAGATGGTGAAATCACCATTTCGGGAAGGCATGGCTAAAACTAGAGAATTTTCCAATGTCTTCTTCAGTTCCTAAAAAAAAACATCACATACTTCGGTCCAAAAAAATTGAAACCCTTTTCATGTTAACATACATATTAGGCTAGATAACTGAGCAATGTTCTCAACAAAAAGTTAGTAATAAAAAGCTAATCCCCAAAAACTATGAATCTCTGTTACATTTCTGTGTCTTTTCAATTCATCAACCACTTTGGTTTTGTCAAGATCAACTGTTATTCCATACTTATTCAATATGTTCCCTTGAAAATAAATCTATTGTAACAAAAAATCACACTTTCTGAATTTTCCATATAGTTTATTTTCTTTTATGGTTTGTAAATCAACCCTTATATGTTTTTAATTCTCCTCTTTATTCTTATAAAATATGAGAATGTCATCAATAAACACAACCACAAACTTATCAAAGAACTCATAAAATAATCAATTCATAAGAGTCATGAATACAACATGTGAATTAGTAAACCCAAAGGGAAAAAAAATTCATAATGCCCAGATCCAGTACGAAAGTCTGTTTTTGGGAAGTCATCCTTCTTCACCTTCAACTGATGGTATCCGTATCTCAAGTAAATCATTGAAAAGGACTGAGCTCCCTAGAGCTGATCAAACAAGCCATCAATAAGAGGCAAAGGATATTTTTTCTTAATAATGATGTTATTCAAATATATATAATCAATGCGAAGTCTCATGGAACAATATTTATTTTTAACAAACAAAACAACAGCTCCCCATGGGGAAGTGCTAGGATGAATGAAGTCTTTATCAAAAAAATCTTGAAACTGATTTTTCAATTCAAGAAGTTCCATTTGAGCCATACGATTTGGGGTTTTGAAATTGGCATAGCATCAGGAACTAATTCAATTGTGAATTTGACTTCTCGATCAGGTATGACACCAGGTAACACATCCAGAAAAACATCAAGGTATTCATTTACCACCAACACATCATTAATCTGAACAGTTACCTTTTTTTTCAACAATATGAGTACGATAACATTCATTTCCATCATTGAATACTCTCTTAGATTCCTGATATGTTATCAATTGTATGGGTTCTTTCTTGTATACAAACTGAAAATATTTCTAAAAAACTTCTTTATCTCTAAAATTAATCTTAGTATGATAAAAAGAAAGCCAATCCATTACCAGAATAACATCAAATTCAACTAAGTGTAAAAAAACAAGGTTTGTAAGTAAATTCATTCAACATACCACAATATAAAGTTTCTTATAATTACTATTTGCAATAATATTTCCCCCTGGTGTTTTAACAACATGTTCCAGTCTTATTTGTTGAGGTGATATTTCTAATTTACCCGAAAATTTCTCAGAGATGAAGGAGTGTGTAGACCCCGTAACAAAAAAAACATTAGAAAAATCTGAGTGAAAAAACAATGCACTTGATACGACTTTATTGAATGGTCTGATATCTGCTGACATGGTCGCAAAGGATATCACTACACTTTTCAGCTTGTAGTCTAGCTTCTTTGCATCATTCAGATCTCTCTTTGTGAAGGCATTTTCATAATGACCCATCTCACCATATTTAAAACACATTACAGTTTTCTTATCAGGATCAGTCATAAGATCATTTTAGTTAAACTCTCAGGCCATATGTCCAATGTTAACACATATCAAACACTTTCCAGTTTTGATAAGACATTCTCCACGGTGCTTTTTGCCATTCTTTTCACAAACTGGAAAATAGATTTTCTTACCATCATATTTCCTTGGTTGATTATTACCCATCTCTTTCCACCTGGACATATTCTTCTCCATATTTTCAAAATTCACATGATCATCAGCAAACTCCATTTCTACCCTCTCAAAACATCGTACAAGTTTTTCATAACTTTTGAATTCACGGGTGGCCAACGCCATTCGATACCTTGGATTTAGTCTTGAGTAAAAGTGATTTATTTTTCTATCAAGTTCAAGAATACTATTTGGAGAATACCTCACCAGTCGGGTGAAGTTCACTTCATTCATGTCCACTGAATCATCCTTCTTCTGTTTCAATTCAAGTAATTTCTTCTCCATCCATAGTCGCACCACCTTAGGAAAATATTTCTATAAGAAAAGTCTTTTAAATTCATCCCACTCTAATGCATCCAAATCCTCTCTACCCTAGATATTCTTTACCATTGACCACCACTGATCAGGTTCACCTTCAGAATGATAAGTGGAATGACATACATTTTTAATGTCTGAACATCCCATGAAATTTAATATCTTTTTAGGGGATTTGATCCATCATTCTACTGCTACTAGGTCAGAAGATCCATTGAATGCAGGATGGTGTTGTCTCATAAAATTTCCCACTACTATCATGGTCAATTGTAATACCTCAATTTTTTTACCTTGCATGGATTACACCACCATTTATTTCTTGCGTTAGCTGATCCATTAATGTCACAAACTACTCGGTTCCAATCCCTACCATTCCGGGCTGCAGATTCAGAAAGATGTCATTCTTTCGGTGCCTCCCCTCTTCAGCTTCCCTATTTCTTCTACGAACAACCATTCTAAAAAATCATATCATAGATGAAGTAACATGATAATCTATAAATTATATAACATTTTAAATTATTGATAGAGTAAAAAACCATTTATGGTATTCTTTTAACATCATCCTAACCCCTAATGTTATCAAAACCATCCTTTGATACCAACTATAAGGACCTGACCTTATTACATTCATAATCATGAATTTATTCCATAAAACACTTCCATTTACATTGAGTATCTTTTCATTTTTATAGCTTTATAGAATTTGGACATAATACATTCATAACATTACACATTGTTACAAAGTGGATACCATAAAAACAGTTTCCATTTTTTCCAAAATATAAAACATCAAATCTTAAAAGATGATTCCTTGAAAATTATTCAACATTTTACACGGAATTATTATTTTTCATACACTTCCATTAACCTGTGAAAATAATTTAAATCATGGGATGATAAAAAAATCTGATTAAGGGATATAGAAATAAGGAAAGAACACATTTGTTCAAGAATACATGTAACATATGAAATCATTTTCAAGAGACATACACATCACCTATATATATATATTTATATTTTGAAACATGAGACTTAAAAAGTTAATAAGAAGATAAGTAGAACCATAAAGTTATCTTGGGGCATTACTTACATAATATTGTAACCCTCACGGCTACCTTATAATTTGTAACCCTCACGGCTACCTTATAATTTGTGTAACCATCGTAGTTACACTTGGAGTAACCATAAGGATGACCTCCAACATACACATACCCAATGCATTGGAGGGAGATATAGGTCTCACCCTTCATCATAAATAATTCACAAGATCCAGAACATAATTATATAGCATGAATAATATCATAAAAACATTGCTTTTGAATTTTGTAAAACAGAATTTTAAGAGGATTTTAAAATAAAAGTCCATATAAACATCATATAATTGGAGTGAGACTTCATAGAGTGGATGGAATATGTATATACTCTATAAATATATATAATTAAACATAGTATAATCATAAGTCATCACAGAAATAATTTAAATACCTCATAAATAATGAAGAATAAGTTTAACCCAAAGGATGGAAATCCGGTTAAAAATCCCCTTACCTCAGGTTTGTCTTACGTAAAACATGTTTAAACATCCTGTATAATGGTTAAAATAGTGTTATTAGTATTTTAAAAAAACATTTTCATGTTTATAACATCTTATATGGTCATTTCATAACCTCATTTAACCCCTAAATTTTTAGTACTTTGTTCCTTACATTGTTTTGGGTGAGTTCTTTACATGATTTTCATGATCAATTCATGATGAATCGTTCTTGTCAATTTGAAGTGAAACTACCAAATTGGAATGGAAAGGTCTGTAAATTTTTCTAGTACCATAATTCAAGCCATTTATCATTTTATATTTTAAATTAGTATGATTCATAAGTTAAAACATTAATGATGTTTGTTAAATCATTTTAGTGGTTTTTTGATAATAACGACCTCGTTTTGTCTTATAAATTTCAACCATGAGTAAAAAAGAATTACAAAACCATGTATGACTCATAACAAATATATTATAAATTTTATCAAATATCAAAATGGTTTCATGAAAAGACTTGAAAGAGTTAATTAAATTTGAAATCACATCATCCACGATGTCGGTAATTCGACACATCACATATAATGTTTTTATTCCTTGAATAAGTGGGAGAGGAGAAAAATAATGATGATGAATTTTCCATCAACATGAGAAAATCCTGAATATACACGTTTTTTGGAGATTTCATGACTCTTGGGTAAGAAGATATGAAGAAATAATAAGAAAGGAACCCGAAATAAAATAATAAGTGAGAAATCTCTTCCAAAACTTTGGCTGCCCAATGACTATACAACAGGGTTTCAAAAAACATTAAAAAGATAGGGGACAGGGGTCCCCCATCCAGAAATTAATCATAATATATAATAGATCATGAATAATAATTAAATAAGAACATGGTATGCAAACATGAATGTTATACCACATAAAAGAGAACATGAATGGAAAAAGAAAGAAATTGAGACTTTTCTTACCATGTAGAGCAACCCCTAAAACATGAAGTTTGGGACCTTGGGGGCCTGAGTAATCCTTGGGAGGACTAATAGGGAGGTAATGAGGCTAGAGCATCGTTGAGGATGATTTTTGAAGGAATGGAATGAGGTATTGGATTGGTATTTATAGCCAAAGTGAGGGATTATTTTAATAATTTCCAAGGGACACCTCATAAGTGGTATTTGCAAAACCATGGGCTTTCCCCGGGTATTTTACCACGGTATTGGAAACTAGGGAGACCTCATAACATATATTACTATTCAAAAGTCTAATAGATTTATTACATCATTATTACACCATCAATGATGTCATAAAACACCTGAAAGTCAAAACTGTATTTTTTACTATTCATCGAAAATTCGATTGCTTCAGAAAAATCCCAGAAATTCACCCATACCATTTATCGACGTGTAGAATTAAAAAATGAATTCCATTTTTTTGAAAATATTTTTCTAAGTATTTTTAATTTAATTTTTAAATAAAATCATACTTAATTCAAATATTAATAATTTAAAAACTGTAACTGCTTTTATATCACATTGAAAAATTAATCAAGATGTCATTATCATATAGCCTTAAGAAAATAAAATAATAATACAATTTAATATTAATTAGGTTCATATTACTATTCATATTAATATTCATATTACTATTCATAAGGGTATGTTACTATTCACCAAAAAAAGATGGTGATAATAAACTCTAAATAACATACTGAACACAATTGTAGATGACCATTTTTCGAAATTCAAAACATATAAGCAGTAAGATTATGTTTAAAGGATACTTATAAATATCTACATTAAAAAAAATTCAAGAATTTAATTTTTTTTTAGAAAACCTTGGGGTATTACACGTTGGCTCGATGATGATGAAGGAGGGGAACCCGTTTTTCAAAGATGTTCATCGGCATTCATTGATCTATGGATCAAATCCTCAACAACATCGTTCGTTCCTCATTCTTCATTAGAGGGGGTTTTCCTGTGGAGCTTCGTCAAGTGTTCTCCCACGAAGTCTCAAATCCCTTACCAAATGTTTTTTTAATAAAATGAAAATCCCCCCATATTGTGTTTAATTAATATGGTTCATTTATGAATCTCAATTAATTAACCTATTAAACCCACAATGTTGTGGTTACACAACCAGTGTAACAGTTCATTTAATGACTTTCATATAATGTCTGACCAACTCTGCGGCCCCACCACTGTCACTCAGCTATTTCAAAAAGAATAAAATAACTTCTTTACTTATTTTATTATTTTCCCCAAAATTATTAAAAAAATAACTTTTCTCTTTGACTTTTTCGAATAAAGTTAAGCTTTGCATAAGTGAATCTCGGCGCTACGAATTAAACGGTGCCCTTAGATTTTCAATCCACACACCGGTTCAAAAAATAGAAATTCCCACCTGCATGTATACTGAATGTACCTTAAAAAAGATCTAAATACCGTTCCAGAATCTTCAGACCTCGGAATCACGTGCGGTTAATTTTCTCAGTCTCGCAATAATTCTATTTAACTAAAAACAATTATATGGAATTTTTGGGTCTTTACAAAGGTGTTTTCCTAAATTCTTGGTATGATATTCTTAAGCACTTTGAAACACCTTCAGATTGATTTAGAGAGGTAGAGTTACTTCTATCTTAATGAGGTTTGATGAAGATAGGTGGGATGCTGGGTGGGTATTTATAAAAAAAGAGAGGAAAATACTTTCTAAATTTTTAATAACTAATTTTGGACTCTATATAATAAAATAATAAAAATTAAAATCCTTACCATGGTTTTTGTCCATGGATTCTACTAAATTAGAAAATATTTCAATATTTTTTATAGAAGGAAACCAAACTCATTAAAAACAACCCTTCATGATGTGGAAGACAGTTATGTTTATAAATATTTGATATAAAAACGTTAATATACAATATTAGTTTTGTGGGAATCATTAGTAGTTTATAAAATTGAACTTATAAAATGAAAAATACTATATTTTAAAGGATAATTATTTTTTTCATTGGTTCATATATTAAAATTTATTACATCATATTTGGGAAATTAGGATATCATAATACTAACTGTGTATCTATACCATATTTAATATTTACCCCCCAACATTAGAATATCCCAAGAAATTATAAAAAATTTTCAATTATCTAATTTGGACATGTGGATTTTAGGAAAAAATATTTCATGAAAAACGTTTTCAAAATATTAGAATATTTACGTTTAAATAAAAAACATTATTTATTAAGAAATAATAGTTTTTATGAAACTAATAACATAATTCCCGTTATAAAAATATCATTAACCATATTTAATTTATATTATAATTATTATTTAAATAAATATAGTTAAACCAGAATAATTTATAAAAATAAAGTTTATTTCATGAATTCCTAAATGTATCAAAAGTGTGTCTTAATTGAAAATATATATTTCAAAAAAATCAATTTTTATTACATTGTTTTTGAGTATTATTATTATAAAACTCATTATATAATCGAAAATAATATAATAATAAAAAGGAAAAATATAATAAATTTTTTTAAGAAATAAAAAATAAGAAATTAATACCACTTGGGTCGAGATTCATAACTACTTATTACACCAGTGTACATCATAAGGGTACGGTTTGAAATTTTTGGGCTTTCATGAGGTGGGTTAGTGACATTGGTTTTGGTAATGATCTCGTTAATGTTTATCTTATCCCATAAATATTTTCTTCAATCTTTAGTTCTTGAATTTAATCTTTTCCACCATCAAATTCAAATTCTAATGATGTCATCTGCAATGTAATCTTAGATAAATGGTGTTCATGGGGTATGATCCTATAGGTCGAGTACATCAATATGTTCAACTGTAAAAATGGACATGATTATAACCCTAATTATATACTAATTCATTTATCACTATAGAATATATATATTATCAATGGTTATTATGTTTGATTGTAATTAAAATCCAACATGATATTTTTTATAATTGGTCCAAAATAAATAATGTAGTGGATGTGTTTTTTATAACTGTAGTACTAAATATGGTATATATTCATCAAAAAGATAATTTCATCTATAAATGTTTAGGTTGAAAAATTATTCAACCCATCATTAAAATTTCCCTGAATATTTTCATTTTATACACTAAAACTAATGAGGTTACATGTATTTCATCACCTCTTTCTATTCCTATGTTTCATCCCCAAACCTATGGTTCAACCATGAAATATTGACCTGGTTAGTATCATTGTTTTGAAGTTTATTGTCTCTATGTTATAAGAACATAACTGTATGATCCTAATATTAATGTTCATTATATAAGGGTATTATTTCTAGATTTAGTACATCTGAGGGGTCTAGTATTTAACATCTCAATATGGATACATGGACCACATCATGTGCTTGAGATACATTAGGTTAGAGTGATATGTGATAAGATAGAGATTATATGCTATCAGGATTATGAAAAGGTAAAATGTATTTTAGGATAATCATTCCATTCCTCACAAACCTCTTGACCTTATTTCATTGAAATATATAAAGAAACACCTTATATATAACATAAGAATCCATGTTTTATCGATTTTTTTTTCAAATATTTTATTTCATCATTGAGTTGATTTCATATGAAATAGAATAGTATAAAATACCTCTATCATATGTAGGATAATATAAGGTCCCATAACCATCTTCTCTCCAACTTCACCCCATCATGTTGTATTCTAACACCTCTTCTAATAAAGATCTGCATAAGTTGACTTTTAAATATAGAATTTAACTTTTTTTTTGTATGAGAACTACACTAGGGGAATATGTGAATCCAAATATATTTGTAAATTCATCTTACATGATCTCATCATATCTTCAAGAGTTTGAATAGTTTTTTAGAATAACCATCCATTTTAGGTTGATGAGTGATAATGAAGCACAACTATATATCCAATACTTATTGAAGGCTTCTCTAAAAAATTGAGGTAATACTAGGATCATGACTCGATACAATTGAGAGTAGAAATATATTCAATCTAAAGAATTCCATTTTGTATATCCTAGTGAGTTAGTCACGAAATTAATCTTCCATGATTTCAATGAAATGCGTTGACATTATAAGGCAATCGACTGCCACCTAGATCGAGTTATTTCCATTAGATTTAATTAATAGTTCTATAATGAAATACATGGTTATTATTACCAATTTTCCATACTATTATGGGTAATTGTTGCATGATACCATTAGAATTATTTCATTCATCCTTGAATTGTTTTCATACCAAGAATCAGGAAATAAATTCAATTTCCATCTTCATGTTATCCTATAAATTTTTTTGATTCAAATCTCTATACATCATAGTGATTCGTGGATTAATAGATTTGAATGAACTATTTTCAGCATCTAGAAGTTCCCTCTTTAGTTATTATTTTTTGGGGGGAAATTTCTAGTTTCCCAAATTCTTACACCATCATTAGAAAAAAATCTATGAAATATTTGATATATTTTTCGATAGCTGATCTTCATATTTTTTGTCCTATTTGATCCTATAAGTAATGGACTTTTGAGTTGTTAATTGATCATGGTAGGATGAAGATACCTTAATTATTCCCATGACCATCATTTTCATGTCTAGGAATATTGCATCCCATTCTATATTTACCATGGATAAGTTTGTATGATCCTTTATACTTGGATAATATACTACTTTTGAACTTTCCTGGGATTGTATAATCTATGATCTACTCAAACCACCATCATTGAGGAATAATATGATCCTTTTGGGTTAATAAATACATTACTATTTTATGATTTGTATATATGTCACTCTTCCCATGTAGAAAACAATCTTCTAAATGGATAATTAATTAATATGAGGAATATACTTCCTTTTTTTCATCATTAATGAGTAGAAAACCTATTACATTTTTTGATGCATCACTATATATAGTAAATAATTCCCTACTTATGATTAGTTTGAGAAAAATATTAGTGATTATAACCATCTTTAAATTATTACTGATTACCTTTCATTCACAATTCTTGAACATATTCAATCACTTATGAGTTAGTTTAGTTAGTGGGATTGATAATCATGATAATGTTTTCAGAAATTTATAACAGTACATTACTAATACATGAATGATAAAGATATCTATCATAGATGTTGTTCATGGTCATTATTCACCAGACTCTCAATTTTTAAGGATCCACTGATATCATTTTGTGTGTAATGAAATTCCACAGTAATGGTACTTTATCCTTCCAAAAATCACATTCATTGTATGTTGCATTGATATTTTCTTTTTCAAGAATAATTAATTATATCATCAAAATGCTCCTCATGTTCATCCTAAATTTTGGAGTAGATAATAATATTATCAAGAAAACCTATGAAATAAATTTCATAGTAATCCATAAAGAGAATACTCATTAAGTCCTTGATGATTTTTGGAGTAGTATTGAGTCTAAATGATGTCACTATGAACTCATAATGCCTATACATTTTATGAAAACTACTCTTGGTGATATCCATCCTTCTTGAAATTTACTTCACAATAGCCTAACCAAATATCTACCTTTTATAAGTACTAATATCCAGATATATGATGGAACAATTTATCAATCCATGGAATGGGATTCTTGTTATTTATCATGATATTTATGATCTCACACTAATCAATGAAATAGTTTATTAAAACATACATCTTCATGAATAAATTTAATGGTGAAAACCCTTTTGAAACACTACGAATATAAATCCTTTATCCAAATTCACTTTTAGTTTCTACTTTAGCACTACAAGATAAAAAATGTTCGTTCTATAATGATTCATGGATATTGTAAATGCTTCAGGCATAAGCTCAATATAAAATGAAACTTCATGTCTTAGAAGAAGACTAATAAATTCCTCAAAAAAACACATTTTTGTATTCCCTAAAAAGGGAATTTCTTCAACGGTGACCTTTTCATTAGAATTAATCACTTGATTAAGATACACTATATCATAAGGACATAATATCCATGCTTTAGATAATGATACCAAAGTAAATTCCTCCTATAATGTTCACTTGTATAAATGAGAGGGTGATTTATGACAAATATGTTGATTTCATTTTCCCAACAATTTATGTTGGATCTATATATGTAAATCTAGTCCATACCTAGAAAAGAAAATATTTTTGGAAAATGGAGTTTTATAATGAGAACTGGTAATTTTCTCCCACAAATATAGACAAGTGATGATTTGAATAATTAGGATGCAAGGATTTCCTTATTTTTTCATGAATATAACCAATTACCTTTTTACAGTGTTGTTTTAATACTTCAACTAATCTTATTTGATGTGAAAGAATGTTTAGAATGTGAATCAATTATACTGTTCATTATCCTTGAATGAATAACTAGCATACATGGAACCAATTCATTTTTAGGATCCACGTCCCCAGTTGTGATGGAAAAAGCTTTCTTTTCTATCATGGAATTGGATGTTGTTTTTGTCGGTTATCATCGAAAACCATTTCCCAAGTTACCTAATTTCCATTATGATCTTTTTAAATATAGTTGATCTAACGGGAAGTAAGATGGGGGTTGGGTATAGAATTCCATTACGACATTACATAGGTGGGTTTTCCCGATTATAATTTTCTAGCTATGTCTCCATGTTCCCCCCACCTAAATAATTTTAAATTCAAATTCATAGATTTCTAGGATACTTTGTACAATGAAAATGACATGTGGGATGATGGAATTTCTTACCACCATGTGATTTCTCTATAATGCATCTAGAATGGAAATACATTTATTTTTTTCCTTTATCCTTACCTTTGAGATTCACTAACCTCTATTTCAACATTGAAGTCAAATCATAAAATATTTTGGAAGAAATCAATGTTTTAGATCACTGATTTTTTAGACTCAACTATAGAAAAAAACGAATCAGTAAACTATACTTTAGAAGTTAATGAAAATTCCAAATGAATATGATGCTATTCTTGATAAGTTCACCTTATACACCCAGATGTATTTTTAATCTCTTTTATTATGGTAATGGTAATACATATCTATTTTAATTCAATGAGCGTAAGGAAAATACTTATGGGAATTTTTTTGGAATTCATTTCACTCAATCGCTTTGATAAATTCTTTCAATTTTTTATTTCTAATCAATTCCAACCATTAATCATTTTATCAATCTATATGATAAACATCTAGCAAGAACTTATCATTCTCATATAATTGAATAGTAAATATGAACTTCTCAATGGGGTTTTTACATTAATCCATTAATAAAGTATTGGAAAATAAACTTAAATTTAGTGTCCCTAGTCACATAATGTTCTTTACTCCTAACATTAAATTCTTAGGTGGTGTGGGTTTTCACTCTGATTCATGTTTATGTTCAAAACATGGTTTAATTGAGAATGCACTGTCTGAATGTTATTTAATCCTTCACCAATTTATTTGTGAATCTCATTTAGGAAATCAACACATCTCTCATCACATTTGTTATTGAATTAAATCCTCAAATTTCCAACCATTAACTAAAATAAAGGAAATATCATGGAAAATAAATATTAAACAATTAAAGACATAAAAAGGAAACTATAAACATTAATGGGATAACTGATATATTCACTAAACTATGAATTTATTGTCTTTGAATTATGTTTTCCATGTTATATTTCCCAACATAATTTTTTTTGGGAATTTTTGTTCCATTCCTAATGGTTCATAAAGATCTTGTGAATTTAACAAATCATATCCCGTATGAGTTTCTATCTATATATACAATAATTACAATTTTTCATGAACATGAGGAATATCGATCAAAAACCCAATGTTCCATTTTATGGGTTATTTCCTCTAGGTACAACAGTACTAGAGCAATATCCAATTGTAGTGTATGGATATATATATTTATTACAAACCACTATATACTATAACATAATTTAGGGATTTTACCATATGTTTAGTCTTACAACTAAAGTTATACTATTTTTTTATTCCAAATAACCAAAAATAACTAAACTTGGCTCTAATACCAACTATAAAAACCCATATATTTAATACAGCTTAATCAGGATTAAATATTTAAAGTTACACTTAATAAAATCCCAAAATATCATGATGTTAAATGTGATTTACTAACTAGATACATATAATAATAACATTAAACATGGGGGTAAAATAGTCTTTAAAAACTAAAAACCATTCCCTTATTTTCTAATGATCTCTAAATATTGCACAAGATAACCTAGGAGCGTACATTTTTAAGGGGTAAGCTATAAACACTAGTAAGGGAATAATTAAGAAATAACATGAAAAATTTAATACATGATAGTATAGAGTCATATAATGGTGACATAAAAGGGGTGAAAAACCTAAACATGAACTTTATAACATTATATAATATGATAACATTAAGGAAACATATTAATGTGGTAAGACCATAAAACATGACATCATAAGAATAAGTAAAGTACGAATAATGAGACATAATAACAAAATGCGATTAGTATAAACTCTTTTTACTATATATGGAATCTCATGATATATAAACATCACCTAATACATTGATGGATTATATAATTATAGTCTCACCCCTCACATTTATATTTTGTACTTGAATTTATGTTCCACAATGATCATTCACCATATAAAACTATTTCATCAAATTTAATACCATGATTATAGAGTTTGGTATACATACATAAGTTCCACTAATCAGTGAAATATATTTATCTCTAGTCGAATATCCTTGAGTGGAAATGGGAATGGGTGTTCACTACAAGAATTTATGTCATTAAAAATGAGAAGATAAATTTTGTAGCATAACTGGTATATAAATATATTCATTGAAGGGTTTAATGAGAGTGAAAAGTTGACTCTGATTATGTGTAAATAATAATAATATTAAATGGTATTTGCAAAAATATATTTTAACATCATAAATTGGAAGTCCAAATTTATTTGTACAAAGAGAATTTCTTGAAATTAAAGGACAATGAGATGATCCCTTATATTAGGAGAGATCTTTTAAAGTCTTTATAGGATCTTATTAAGAGATTAGAAACATTATGGGTTGTTTTTAAAAAGGTATATGGATATTATAATCAATCTAAATGTGTTTTGAGTGAATATGAGTGTATAGACGGATTGAAATATATAGAAAAAGAGGGGTGAATTATTTATTAAATTATAAATTCAGGTTTTAGACATTAAATTATAACCTAATAAAAACCAAAACCCATTCAAAAATTTTTAACCATGGTTATTATCATGTAGGAGTGGATTTATATATTTTATATGGACAATAATTGATTACATTTATTTCTTATTTTTCAACACTTTTAGGTCATTATGATACCATATCACCGATTGTAAATTTATATTGTATTCCCTTTTTAACCAAAAATTATACTTTCTTAGGAAAATAATAAAAATTAACTAATGGAAATTTTTATATATTGATAAAAAAATAATGTTTCTTTTATCAAAAAAATGTACTAAATAAAAATATTTTCCTTTTAAATAAAAATCATTATTTACTAAAAACTTGCTTATATGGCACTAACAACTTTATGACCCTTATAAAAATTTAATTGGACCTTATAAACTTTTATTATCATTTTTATACTATATTTTATAATACTAATATTTTATTATAATTTAATTTATTTAAAAAATTCATGAAATTGTCTAGATTCTGTCATAATTAAAAATATATAACTCCCAATAAAATATTTTCCATTTCTTCGTGTAAAAAATCTAATTTTTATCAAACTCTTTTTATAATAATAGGTAGTGTAAAATTAAAATATGATAAATTTGATAAATATTTTACAAAAATAAAATAAAATAAAATTCATATTACCAGGTTCAATAAGATTTTCCTGTAATTACACTAATGTATTCCCTCTATCTAAGGTGTGAAATGGTTAGTCATTCTTGGGGTGGTTCAACAAACATGGTTTGTGTTGTGATCTCGATAAGTTTGAATTCTCCCATAACTAGTTTTGTGGTTGAGTCATTTTTTAATTTTCGTCTTAAATTTGATAAATGTAAAAGACCACTTATTCCATCTATATTAGAGACACCAATAAACTGGCCACGTAGTGTAAGATTCAACTCATCGAGGATATCATTCCTTCCTCTGGGAAAGTAGACATGATGGTAACCGCAATTATCTAAAAATATTATTAGTCAATATACAATGTCTCTTTTATCAATGTTTAAAATTTTTATTTGAATTTTATATCCAATAAGGTATATTTTATAATTGGTCCAAAATTACCGAAGCAGTGCAAGATTTTTTTATAACATAATTACTTAATATTTCGTTAATTCATTAAAAATTAATTTATATCATTTTCCTTTTAAGTTTATTTATTAATGAAAACCATAACAAAATATTCCAGTGTTCACATAGAGTTTGTTTGGTGAATAATGAGTCATATGGAATAAATAGATAAGTCATAATCAGATTTGTGCCTTCAAGTTTCAAAATTTGATATATCAGCTCTATGATTAAAATAGAACATCCTGGATAATTCCATGTCCTTGGAGGTATTATCAGTGTGTTCATTTCTAGAAATTTAAATAAATACAAATCAAGAAAATTATTCAATGGCTCAGGTATATGAGCTACATAATAAAATATTGAGGCTAAGAGATTATAAAATATATTGAGTGCTGATACGAGTTTACTGTCCTTATAGAATTGAAACATTTTTCTATTGATTCCTACAAATATTTCAAGGTTACAACCAAGGAATTTAGGTATTATTGTCCAAATTCTACTGGGAAAGGGGCACATAGGTTAACTCACTTAGTGAATCTCTATGATTCAATTAAATTCTAAATAAATATAATATATTTTTATATTATTATTTTACGTCCAGAAATAATATTTATTCAGGGTATTTTTATCAATTTATTTATTTATTGGTGAAAGATATAATAATATTTATGTTATTAAATAAAATTTCCTCATTCATGGTATGGTAAATATTAATGGGGATTGGTAGGAAATTTTATATTCGGGATAAGAAATGGTATTTTAAATATTATTTAAATAAATTGTAAATTATCTATTAAATAAGAAATACTTCTTTATCCCGAAGGGTTACATCCTTCAAGGATAGAAATAATATTTATATTATTTATTTTATGTGGGGTAATATACTGATTAAAATATTGATAGGGGCATGCATATAATTACGTTTTTAATTGATCCCTTTTTATTCCTCGTTATATCATTTTCCCAGGATTATATTTTTATAGTTTTTTCAAAATAACTATCATGGATAATAGTCCCAATACCTAAAGAGTTCATATCCAAGAATTATTTCAAGTTAAAAAAGATGATCCTCTACCTCCTATCAAGTTCTAAAAGACATGATAACCCCTTCATGTCTTGAATATATCTATATTTTAATCAACGTTTATTGAAAAATTTCTTATAATCTTACATGCTAGAACTCAAAGATTAAATTCTTTTTTCCAATGTTTTAGGTCATGTGTGTATCATTATTAAATAATTTATATATTGGAATATATATCACAATGATTTTATTCTATGAATGGTAAACCAAATTAACAATAGTGACTGAATTTATAAGGAAACTATCATTTTTTGAAATTAAAAATATATAATATCTAAAAACATCCTATTTTTTAAGACTTTTGTGAGAACTCACCAAGGCCTAAAAATTATATGGAGTGAAGAAATGAAAATTTTGTTCAGAAGTAACTCTACCCACATCAACATTTCACCATATAACCTCATAGTATCACATTTTGAATGGAATATGAATATTATTATATTATAAATTAACCATTTTTTATTTCAGGTTTTACCTTGTAAACATAGTGTTTATTTTATGATGAATTATTTCTAAATGAAATTTAATGTTATAATAATCTTAAAAATAAAAATTTATAATTCTCTCTAGTTTAATTTACACTCAATAGGTATCTCTCATGAAAGTTGGAGACCAAATAAAATGGGTTAATAATGGGAAGAAGATGAAATAAATAGTTGTTAAAAGTAAATGAGTAATTATTTTTTCATTACAAAAATAGAAGTTAAATTATTGTCAATAATGGGTTCAATATTAATATTTACTAGAGAATTAAATTTTTTACATACTTATTGAAAACAAACCCAATTACTGAGAATTTTGAGCCCTATGAATTAGTAAGATTGATGATGAAATTATGGAGTTTTCATTTTTTGACAATATACCTTTCTAATGAAATTTCAATGTGATATTTTTTAATGTTATGTAGTGAAGATAAGTCCAATGAAGGAATAATTTTAGGTTAACCATGATTGATAATAATTAGTGAAAGAGGAAAATAATTTATTATTATTTCGAAAAAGTTTTTGAATTATGTTTTGATACATTTTAATAATTACCATTTACATTAGGCAAATGTAGATATGGTCTCTATGAAGAAGGCATGTTCAAATTTTAAAACAACGCATTATTTACAACATGATAAATGTGAAACTTTTGGGGGTTTAATTAAGATATTAAAGAATTATATATAAATAAACGGGTTCCATTTGAGATATAGAGACCATTCATTGATGACATATATTAATGAATCATAAATTTAATGAATATTAAATAACATTGGTATTAAATAAGTGAATATTGATGGGGGTTTTAATTACATAGAATTACTCAAAGAGGAGTAACTATGTTACAAGTCCTTGAGGAAAAGAATTATTCACATTAATATTAATGTTTACAAGGTTATACAAAGATACATGATTTATATTTTAGGCTTAGTGGAATTTGAAAAGTTTTTTTATGAAAATAATTTATATAAAATTCCTATTTAGTTAAAAAATGGTGGAAAATTATTATATACTAATAAAAAATTTGAAATGTATTACAAAAAGTATTTTGATCATAACCATCCACCCAAGAAGCCTAATATAAAGTTCTTTAACATGAAAATTGGAAGTCATAAAATGTTATGATAAAGAATAATATAATAATTATAGTGCATGTGCATGGGTTTCAATTGATAGAAGGATGTTTGAGATAACACATAGCTGTTTAATGGTATATAATGAGCAACCCACTAAGGCCTACCTTGATGGCATAAGGCATGGCAGTCACAACCCAAATCCAAGATATAATAGGCCATGTGATAATGACAAGCATCAATAAGTCATAATATAAATGGAATTACTTTTTGTAGTGTACATGTATAGACACACACAATCATCTCCATGAAAAAGTGAATGTGATTAATAAAATGGGGAAAAACATCTATATTAAATACATGCAAGCAATATCATCTTGGGAATACATCGGAGTATGATATAATTAGAAAAAATAAAATGGAAAAATAAACTACCAACAAAAAAAGGAAGTCCATACTTGAAAAAAACATCCATAGAAAATAATTTAGAGATACCAACTCCTAATATCCAAGCCCAACCACCATAAAGTACCTATACACTCATTTTTTCGTATGATCCAACAAAATCACCTCTGATCTACCTTTCATCTATATAATACATGAAATATTTTAGAAAATCTCATGTCGGGGTGAGTATATGAATACCCATTAGGACACCTTAAAAATCAAAGGGGAAACAATAAACAATACAATATAATTAATAAGATTAAACTAAAGAAAGATAGAAAAGAAAACTAAAATCATATACATATATATATTATCAAAAAAAATATATGAGAGAGAATGTGGATCTCTATATCACACCTTATCCAAAGATAATTATTATGGATACTTCTCTAAAGGATCAACATCATGTGCATCTATCCAAAGGATTCACGAGGAGTACCCTCACCTCACCACTTCTCTAATAACCAAGGGTATTCAATGTCTAAAATAATGAGGACACAATCTTGAGTGAAAATATATGGATGGTACAAAGTAGATAGTGGAACCTCACATTTCTGAAAGAGGTATATTCAAATTTATAACTCGAAATTGGATAATCACCCTAATAAGTTGTTGGGTCTCCACTCAATGAACGGATGACCAAATCCCCAGTAAGATATTGGTTCCACATATTAGGTATCAATAGATGATACATTCCATTGTTAGTCTAGGGGTTATACTCTATAGATTTGTAGAGAACCCACAAATTAGTGGGATAGGGGGATTCCACTTAGTGGGTAGTGGAGTATGGGGGACCTTCTCCCTAGTTTAGTAGGGAGTTTCAAACACCATCCCATATCTATTGATATTGCATAATCACTACCACTATCAAGTATTTCCTAAAAAGAATAATGGTTCGATCATTTCACGTTATATCTAAAAATCCTTAACAAAGGCTACCATCATGTTTGATATTTAATGTTGCTGAGGATAGGCTACTTGTGATCCAAAATCCAAATCGAAAAAAAGAGATACGAAAGTTGGATGTTTCTGGTAGGTGTAAATGTTCGTCATATAGTCCACATGGTGTGTGGTTATACTATAAAATCTATCAATTTTTTCCTCTAGAAATGGAATAGATGTTGTGTCACTATAAATGGAATTTCTAGGACAACTGTGGATTTTTTCCCTAGTTATGCATGTGTTTATCGGGTCAAACCCATGTACCTGGCCATGCCAAGGTGCCGACCCGTGCCCATGTACTCACAGAGTACACAGAATTTCCTCCTACACTAGGTCATATATGTGTATCATTCAAACATGTCTTATCCACCTAGGGAGTTTCACATAACAATTGTGTGTAGCTACATGGTTTGTGATCCTCATCCTCACTGAAAAACCCAGCCGTTGCAAAAGGGATGAGATATACAATGTGTTTTCTTTAACTCCACACCATGTAGTTGGCATTCCCAAATATATATATATCTATCTTCACATGGGTCCCAAATAATCCTCGTATGGAATTATTTTGGTTTTATGACAACCTAAAATCAGTCAGTTTTACCTCAAGCTTTCATTTCTATGTCACTGGTGGTTGGAAAATGAGTTTGGTTCCTTCGCATGAGGTGTGCATGTTGCCCGATGCACCATTAGTCATCTTCCACTTGATATCATCAATTATCTAGATCTCGGATCCACATATCCTCACATGAGAGCTATGATACATCCATATCCATACATGATTTTCAATTTCATTCCTCATACGAACATTTTACATCAAATATGAGGGTTCAATAATGCTTGAACTCACCCTAAAAAAGTAAAATAGTGGCCCTATACAATAAATAGAATAAAATGATGAATAGAGATGGTGAAATTACAAGAAAAAGTGATTTAATTTTTTTAAAAGATTTATTGTTAAAAAACAGTGAAAAGAGATCTCAAGGGGTGATGACATATGGAACAATGAGATAAATATTAATCCAATCAGTGTTCAACATCAAATTTTGCTTCACCAATAATTAATGCCCAATTATTCAATAAAGGATCTAATGTATAGGTTTATAACCCTAGAAAATTTCCATAGTAGAAATTATATAGTGGAAATTAGGTTATGGATATTAAATGAATTAATTTAATTAATTAGTTAATTAATCAACATAATGAACCCGCCAATGACTGCCTCATTAGAACATCTGGTGAAAACCAAAATTAGGTTGTCCTTAGAAAAAATCTCACATTCCAAATTCAATAATTTTCTTGTATTTCCAATACAAGGTTCCACTTAGGAAAAATTATTTTATTTATAAAAAAATGCATGTGTGTTAGTAATATATTTATTATTTTTCTATATAATTTCTAGGATCACCGAACCTTAGAAACTCATACAATATCATCTCATATATTTGAAAATACTCAATACAATATTTTATATTCTTATTTGGAAAAATATTGTAACTACATTAATCCCCATAAAAAATTTTAATACACAAAAGGCAGAACCTAAACAAATAATTAGCGGTAGTGAGCTTGAATCTTTGTCTACCACTCCGAATGACCTCCCCTGTATACTCATGTGTTTCCAAAGAACTTAAAATAAAGGAATGGATCCTCAACAATGGATACTGTCATGTTAATCCTTGATCACCACTGGGTACTTCATGAAGGTGGCTATATCCTCAATTTATATCTCCCCAAGTCAATGACTTGTGTGAGATCATGCATGTATCTCCTCATCTATTCCTTAAGGAAAATGTCATGCACCATATCCAATTTTGGGAGATGGGATAGGTAGATAGAATCATATCCCACCCTCCATAGGGTCTCAAATATCTCAATCATCCTCACGGATAACATTCCACCATAGAAAAGCCTCTGTAATCCTCATCACGGGGTGACTCGCAGGAAAATATAATATCCCTAATCAGACTCCAAGGTGAAATGACTTTGATCTATGTATTTTTGTTGTCATATATGTGTTTTAATAATCTTTTGATGGAACAATTGGACTTTCTGGATTGGTTTCGGTATTATCTCTAACCCACAAGATATTTCTTTCCAATCTCAGTCCGGCATAAGGGAGACCTACAATGTGTCCCATAAAAGCTCTCAATTCATGACATGATAGTTTTAGTGTGATAGATGATATTATAATAAAAAATACCAATGAAAAGTGATCCTCACAAATCTAACCAAAGTATAAAACACAATCTCTCAGTATATCCTCCCACACCAAGATAGTCCACTAAGTCTACCCATCCATCTGTTGGAGAAATGTTTTACTCATATAAAACATGTTATTGAATGCCTCTTACATGCCTCTCTACAACAATTATGTGAACTCTAAATCAAGGTAAAACAATATTTTCAGTGTAACCCTATGGAGTTAGATGATCTCATATAAATAAAATTATCTCATACACTCCAACTAACTCTTCTCTCTTATTGTATTGAAGTGTGCTGACATTGTGAGTCTGTAAAAAATTACCCAGATAGCTTTATATACTCTCACTATCAATGGAATTCCTATCATAAAGTCCTTATAAATTATATGCAATTTCCACTTTGGGATCTCAATAGTATGTTTCAAACATTAATAAACATAGTGCCCAGCCTTCACCTATAGACATGGGTGACACTGACATATGACCTCATCCACACTCCACATCCGAAAATCCTACAAAAAATACCAATAAAGGTACTTATAAAACCATTTAAACACTATAATGTTTAGAAAAATTCAATCTATGAATCTTCCTCACTAGCTTATCTCATATCACAACTAGAAAATCAAAAAATCCATGGAAATGGACTAATTGTTCCCCTCATTTATAAAATCTATCTAGTTAATCTTCAGAAGATATATTTTCACGATGAAACTCTTAGATGATTACATCAAGATGAGCCTCCCTAACACACTATATAATCATAGGATCAACCACTATCAATTGAAGACAATTTTCACCTCTCTCCTCCATCGGGGCCTGCTGCAATGAATCGAATCACCCAGATGCCTCCTCCTCTAAATGATAATTGGAATGCCTACTAAGTGAATATTCCAACATGTTTACCATCCCAGGTGTATAGAATATCTTGAATTCATTATCATACAATAACTCTAACAAGTTTCTTTGGCTTAATTTAATATATCTTTGTGTGGTGACATACCTAATATTCTGATGGTATGAGTAAACAAAAAAGTATTATCCTTGAATATTTTGCATCCAAATATTTAGAGTGGAGAATACCCCTACCAACTATAGGTTATGTGTCGATTAGTTCATCCCATTGATTATAAATTACCTTAACCCATATTTGATCAATATTTACCTCTTCACCAATAGAAAATATAAAAAATCCAATTGAATAATAGTACACTACTTAATCAATGCCTTCCTCTGGTAGCCTCAACATAAGAGAACTAGTTTTACTCACCCTTAACTACTCAATGGCTCTCTGACACTTCCCAGTCAAAAAAATGGTTTCCCTTTCCACATCAGTGTGGTAAATGTGATGAAATTCTGAAAAACTATTCTGTAATGCATTAGTAGTGTCCCTCCTTGAATAGAAAACTTTTCACCTCTGCCACACTCTTATGTGGATCCCACGAAAGAAACTCATAAATCATCGCCAGTTATATAGATAAACCATTCCTAGATATGACATTCCCTAAAATGTGAACCTCATGGATGGAAAAAATTCACTTTGAGATCTTAAAAATGGTGATGCTTCTAGGGTATTTGTAGGACCACCATTAGATGTTCTTCATTCTTCTCCTCTAAACCAAAGTATTTAAGTAGTTAATTAATGAATATGAATAAAAATAATTCTATGTATGGATGAAATATCTGATTCATAAAATCCAAAAACATATAAGAGACATTTTTCAGATGAGAAAGAATCACTAGGAACTCATAGTGTCCGTAGATACATCAAAGTGTCATCCTTAGAATAAGAGCCTCATGAACCATCAACTGGTGGTATTCAGACCTGATATCGACCTTCAAGAACCAAATCACTTATCAAAAATAATAAAAGTGGTCATCAATCATCAATATAAGTTAGTTATATATTATGGATACCTCTTTCAGGTAATGATAATAAACAAAAATATGTAAGATCTTGTACACCTTTTCCATGAACAAAACCAGATCTTCCTAGGGGGACACATCAGGTCTGATAAAACCCTTTTATTAATGGTCCACAAACTACACAATCACCTCCTAGATATTATAAGTTTCCATACTATATGATTTTAAAAATATTGTTTCATTACCTATGTTTATCTGAATGAAAAACTCTATATTTCTCTTCATAGGAAGTTCTGTACTGTCCTCTGGGAGAATGTCTATAAAGTACTCCACTACTGAATGAATCAAATTTTATAAAGATACTATTATACCCATAGATAATTTCTCAATGTTATGGATTTTTGGATATATCCCCCATCTCATAAGGACCACTAACTCATGTATTTTTTATTACTCACCCACAAATAATAACCATCTCCCATCTCTCGAACGTCAAACAACCCACCTGTGGTGATAGTCGATCTGGTCTTGACCCATGATCAACTATTCCATTCCCAATATAGAATCATATAATTTCATCTTGATGACCATGATATCCCACATGAAACTCTCTCCATAAAATATCAGCTTAATAAACCAATACATATGTGATATAAAAAATTACATCCATTCAGATCCTCTAGGAAAAGATGTTGTTTTATGGTCTCAATGGTGATCTTAATCACTCATACATGGAATAAAAATTAGGGAGTTACTAAATACTATGTCTTAAAGTAATATATCTTGTTTTGATTAAACAAATATCATACCTAGTATCATATAACGAGCTACTAGGTCATAAACTTCCATTGCATGTAGTAGCCAATGGCCCCAACCACCAGCTCCTTGAGCCGGACATGGGAATCCTAGTGGCGGTGGTGTGTGTAGCTCATAATGACACTCTCCACCAATGAATCCTCATCCCGGACCTCCACACACTCTTCTGCTAATACTACCTCCATGGGGGATGCCCTATCCATACTGAGGGGAAACTAGATCATGATGTTGTGTCTATCATTGAGGTTCATCCGCTACCCATCTTCCATACATGTACTGTTAGGTTAGAAAGTCACATTCCATGTGAACAAACCTATCACATTAATTACATCCCCCCTCTTCAGTCTTTCTTGGTCCTTTGTAAAAACCATTAATTTCATGCCAACATGACTTAGACTAGCCATGATGAGTACTCATATTCCATAATCCTTCCAACTAATTTCTTATTTCAACTGCAAAAGACTCGGCTCCATGAATCCCACAGTCATCTCTAGTTGTATGGTGTACCTCATATATGAGGTTCTCCATCTGCAGTTCCCACTCTTTATCTCTAGAATATTTGGAATACAAATGGGAACCACACTACAAAAATTATCTCTTCAGGGATTCTGATCAAACATCCAAGCCTGAAAGTAACCATCCCGAACAATGTCAAGGGAGTACCATATAACTTTAGTGAATCTCATTGAATACCCATAAAATGTCACTCTATCCATATTCATCTTTATAAACTCCTATATATAAACTATGTTCAATAATGATGCGTAGTAAACCTTATGAATCATATACTAGAAGTGGGACCATGATAGAGTCATCTCATCATGGTTCATCATAAGTAGACACCTCTATTTCCATTCTTCTCCATTGAATAAATTGGTTTCCAAAAAATCCATATGATCTATCAGGGTCTGTATAATCCTGAAGACTCAAATCAATGACTCAGGAAAATATTCCACTGCCTTGGGATCTATCCAGATACTTAACCTTAGTGATCATTAGTACATGAACACACATAGTACACTAACTCTACATCCATCATTAGATGGACTTGATGGTCCTATCTCCTGATCAATAGTCTTGGTTACTTCTACCTACCATACTGGAGGTAATACCACATTAGATGGCCCCTAAACTGAGGCCTCATTACTCATAAAGTAGTCATCATGATCCTAAATTGTTAGTATAGATGGGTTTATTCAGGGAAGAATCCTAAAAGTAATCAAGAAATATCACAATTATATGAGAATATATATATATATATATTTGAATCTGAATCATGATGTAAAATCAAAGGACTCAATCCTATATGATGACTATTACTTCGTTCCCTTAAACTAGTGTCTTGGTATTCTGAGTAGAGATGTTGGTAGTCATTGTCTAGGTGTATGTATATGTTCTACACTGCACCAAAACTAGGCTCCCAAGCATAGAATATTCACTAAATACAATTTTATACTTTTCCCCTAAGAACCGAACAAAATACCTAAATGTTTTCAAAGTCCAACTCCTACCCGAGGATGATCCTCCTCTGATACCACTCTATAATGACTTGAACTACCGAGTCCCACATGAACATTGGATGGTCGTGCTTCCAAAACCCCAAGCACACCCCTAATAGGATTAAGACTAAAATAAGTGTTGATAAAGAATAACTTAAATGGATGAATTTTTTCTAGTGTACTTATATAGACACACCCAAACATATCTATGAAACAATGTGGAGGAATAATTAAAAGGGTTGAAACATATAGATTAAAATAATGATTGAAATAAACGCTATGTAATATATCAAAATATGAATGAATAAGACCAAAATATATTTGGAAAATACATTCTCAACCAAAAAATTAATTCCAAACCTGAAAAAATTTACAATGGAAAATAGCTGAGAGAGCCAGAATACTGATATCGAATCTCGACCATAGTACATGGACTATGCACACAAGTATCCCTATGCTTAACCGAAATAACCAACCATATTTCTATTTTCAGTATAAGACATGACATAAACCGGAAAATCTCATGCATAGGTGAGTTTATAAATACCCAGTATGATGCCCCCAAAAAGGCGGATAAATAGATGATATGATAGAAGTAGTCAACTTAACCCAAAGTAGTATGAAAAAACCCGATATATATATATATATATATATTTATATTCTCATATAGAAACCTGTATAAGGGAGAAAGTGGATTTACATATCATAGACTAGCCTAGGATAATGAGTCTCCCTACAACTCCAAAGGTTATTCATCGATGCCCAGCATCTCATCTATCTTTTTGAAAAAGTCAGGAGGAGGACCAAAACCTCTCAATGGATCCACAACCTGAGTGGTGAAAATATCCAAAAGAAAGATAACCCATTCCCCAGTATGTTATTGGGATTCCACTAAATAAATATAGACCCACAACATGGTGAAATAGGGAGATTCCACTAGGTAGCTTGAAATAGGACCTCTCCCAAAAATAGTATGGGGGTTCCACTCGATGAATGGAGGACGCACTCCAAAGTAAAAAAAGGGGATTCCACTTGGTAGGTACCAATAAAGGACCCATTCCCTAGTGTGTCAGGGGTGGGGGATCCACTCGATTGATGTGGCGAGGTACCATTCAATGGATATATAGGGTTATTCCCCATAGTGGGCAGTAGAGTTTGGGGGACCCATGACCTAGTGCATTGGGGGGGGGGGGGTTCCAACCCTGAACTATATTTGACAATTTGCATTATCACGTACATCTTCAACCATTTCCTAAATAATTTTCAAAATTGGAATATTAATCATATTACCTCAAAAGAAACTACAAATTCAACCATCATTATATATGTATAAAAATACATAGGAAATGATACTCACCAGCCAAATTCAAATACAAAAAAAGGAAATATTCACATTGGATGTTTCTTTTTGGCCTAGATGGTGTTTCTAGGGTCTAAAAACATATAATACCACTCATATACTTCTTCATCTTCTCTTATGGAAACTTATCAGAAGATATGTAATTATACATGATATGTAAGGGGGCCCAAACATTGTGCCTTGACCACCTAAGGCATGATTTTGTTCTCCTAGTTTTTTCCATAAACCTAGTAATTCGTGGTTAAATGTATGTGTCCCAGTACCGGCCCATGGTGGGGTATTGTCCCATTCTATTGTACTCTTAGATGACACATCATGTCCTCCCACATAGGGTTCTTTTCATGTATAGTTGTAACATGTATTAGTCAGTAAAGGATGTTTACATAGTGTATGGTCCTAGACACACATATATTGATCCTTATCTTCCCTAAAAACCATAGTCCTCATAGCTAGGAAGGGATACATAGTGTGCAATCATCAACTACACAACATTTAGTCAAAATTTCTATAGAATGTATTAATCTTAACATTGATCCCAAATCTACCACTTAAATAGTGATTTCTACCATTTGACCACCATAATTTGTGGGTCAACTAAAACAATAGTTTCGTAGCCTCTGATGGATATTAAATGGATTTTTTTTCACTCCTAAGAAGCCTAAATTCCACACAGCTCACCTTTCATCATCTTGCACTATATATCCCATGTTTATAGAGAATAAATTTTAACTTACAGTCCTTCCCAAAAATCATTGATTTTCTAATCCATTCATCATATGTATAACTTAAACAAATCTAACTGTTTGATAACGCTCGAACCTGACCCAAAAAATTTGAACTATGGACTCAAAGGAAAATAGTTGGAAATGGGTTGAACGAAGAGGGGAAAAGAATAATATCAAATTGAATAAATTATTGGCCAATCATTCTTGTAAAATGAACATAGATCAAGGATTTATTGGGGTGATTAAATTTGATAAAAGGAAATTAATATTTAATTAACTACATAATAGGAAACATGGATCATGCAAAATAATATATAAATTGAATAAAAATACTAAAATATAAAAATACATGACA
Organism: Viscum album; assembly: GCA_963277665.1. NCBI lineage: Eukaryota > Viridiplantae > Streptophyta > Magnoliopsida > Santalales > Viscaceae > Viscum > Viscum album. The sequence goes on from OY728151.1 coordinate 1,836,458,200, forward strand.
AAAATTTTAATCAAAGGAATATACCTCAACTTAATAGAGCTAAATAGATTAAGAATTGATCTTTGGTGAATAAATCATTTTCTAGCGATGGAGAAGACGCTCAATATTCTCTTCCTATCATTCCACCATGATATGATCTTCGTTCACCATCCAAATCTGATTCTCCATTTAAAAAGATTCTATTTTCCTCTCAAGGAACTTGGGATTTTGTTTATAACCATATAGAATATCTATAAGAAAAATTATATAGATGAAATTAGTTTATGGATAATAAGTTTATTAATTTAATAAAAAATTAACTAATATAAAAAATATACCCACCAATGGCTGCCTCATCTGAAGGTCTCCACCAAAAAAAATTAGAAAACACATAGGGTAAAAAATATGCTTTGGAATCAACCACGGTATAATATTTCTGATCTGAGGATCCACTGAGAAAATATACCATTATTTTAGGAAAATTACATTTGTATGATATTAATATATTTAAAAAATTGAAATTATGAATTCTAGGCCAATTGGTCCCTAGAATCTCACGTCATCCCAGTTTTGGGCTCTAAAAATATTCCTTAATATATTTCAAAGTCTTAAAAGTAATTAAATAAGGTTAGTTCTAGGTAGAACCACCCTGTTAAGTGGCACATTTAAAAAACTAGTTTTTTTGTACTAATGGGTTTTTTTGGGTTCTAGTGGTTAAAATAGGTTAATATAATAGAGAGAATACCATATAAGGATTGAATATGGGGTCATGTTTTAATGGTAATATTAATACATAAAAATGTGGGTGATTTTAGATTATATATTGTCATTTATAGTTCACCCTATATCCTATTATGTTTGTTTTCCATTACCCATATTCTCAAGGTTCATATCACTCCTATAAGGAGTCATGTTATCAGATCATGTGAAAATTGACATCACAGAGGTTACTGACGATTCCTATGGACAATGAGTGATTAAATGAAGTTAGTCCAATATATTATATGATAGAATATGGGAGATATAGATGAGATTTATGAATACATGAGATAAATAAAAAATATTCCCTTGATTATGCATGACATCATTGAGGATGATAATATGTGAGTATGTAAATCAAAATAGAAAACACATTGATCCATTATCCCTCACTTGTGTGTGTATTTTTATCCTACTATTTCATGAGAATCATTAATGTGTCTAGAATTATATATTATGCATAAATATATCATCTATGATATGTGAATTGTTCTTAATTTATAATTGGATGAAAATGATATTATTGGTATACTAAAACATAATTAAAATATAAATTCTCTAGAAATTGTGTAATAAATCACATAATTAAAAATATGAATAAAATATGGGGGAATAACTAAGAATAATTAATATTATCCAAAAATAATAAATAATAAAATTTCTTAAAAATAATGATGTTCATGGTTTGACCAATTTTTCGATGTGGAAAAATAAAATCTGAATAGAAATAATTTTAAAATACCATATTTTTATATGAAAATATTATAAAATTATGTTTTTATAACTCTCTCAAATATCATAGAAACCAATATATTTCATATTTAAAACTACCATAAAAAAGTTCAACAATAAAAAACTATTTATTTTAAGGTAACATTTAATTAAAAATATCTATAATAATCATTTTGTTACCCCAATTCAATAAGAAAATACATCCTTATAATCATTTTCATGTTATAATAAAATGATAATAAAAAAGATTAATTAGAGTAATTTATATATTTTAATGTTTTTTTATTCATCAAAATAGTATACCACTACATGAATATTGATCAACTATGATTAATTTCATAAAATAATTATAGCGTGACCTTTATTACTAATTTTTTATTTTTTATTCTATATTTATTTTTCACATCCCCCAATTTTTTTTATTTTTTTAAATGATACGAATATTTTGAAATGATAATGCAATTTTTAAAACTAAACACAATGAAATATAAGTTCTATTTTATAAAAAAAATATAAAAAATAAATTTAGACATCAAAAATAAATTTTCATAAATTTTACTCACAAACCAATCAAATCAATATTTTTAAACCCATTGAAAATATTAAAAAATATATATAAGTGAGTTCTGAAATTCTTAATATAGGGTATATATTCAGTATATTATCATTCAAAGAAATGTTGAATAAAATGTTGAATAAAATATTTCCATCAACACTCTATTTTATAGTGAAACATTAGTTTAAAAAAATGTTCCATTTCTAAATTCAATGAAACATTACAAGTAGTGTTAAAAAAATTAAGGCTGATGTAGAAATTATATAAATTATAGTACACAAGGACTCCTAAAGAAATAATTGTTATTGTAAAAAAATTCATTATGGGTTTTTAGGTCTAGGTTTAGTTTATTTTTTGATATGTGTGATAGTACCCAAAAATGAATTCATTCTATTTTATATCCATTTAATATGTTGAAATATGTTCATTCCCATACGTACAGCAGTAATATCATAATATCATTTCATTCTCCTATTATCTTGGATAATAGTATGAAAAAGTTTCACACCTTTAGTAGTATAAAATCTTTTCATACACTTACTATTATAGCTCGAATAAGTGGTTGAAATAATTTCATTCTCTTCTTTGGAAGGTACGGATGGGGTGTGAAATTGTTTCACTCTCTCTGCAAGGCTTCCCATAATATGGTTACCCCACTCTTTATAATGGTATTATAACTTAAAATCATCCTATTTTATCTCTGAAATATCCTCTAATATTCTATTGTTCTCTTTTTTCAATTTACGTTCTATGATTATCAATATTTGATGTATTTATAATTTTTAATTATTTTAAATATTCATTTTTATATCATTTTTAAAATAATTAGTTTTTTCAGAATTAATATGTAATATTAAATTTAAAGTATAGTTATTATCATAATAGGGATTTTATGAATAAAATTTTATAACTATTATATAGTTTTAATAAAAAAATATATTAAAATTAAATATTAATTGTATTTTTTAATTATTACTATCATGTTTTAAAATTAAATGATATGGTAATTATGAATTTGAAATTTAATGATGTATTATTATTATAATTTATTGAAATTAAATTTTATGGTAAATAGGAATATGAAAAAGAATGTTTTATTAAAAACAAAATGATTTAAATGATGTGTAATTAAATGTTTTTATTTAATATGTTACTTAATAAAAAAATAATACACTATATAAATTAATATATTCTTAATATTTATTTAGTTTAAAAACTCTAGGTAGTGGGTCGTCACTATAGACATCTTCTCTGAAAATCATGGGGATTAACCCATACTATGATTAGTGGGATATCTAGTTCTAAATCTATTAGAATAATGGTGAGTAATATCATTTGATATTTTATTGAGATGGATCATAGTTAAAATAAAATGATAAAATATTTAAAAATCGTTTTATGGTTCCTTTATCGAAGGAAATAATATAATAAATTGAATTTAATGTTGTTGGTTTTTAATATAATCATATATTTTAAAATATAAGTAACACTAATATAAAAGGATTATTGTAGAAAAAGCGATACCTACATACATTTATTTCAAAGTGAAAATAATTAATACTGGATAATGATATATTTTTAGTGGACAACCAAAATGTGTTATAATTCTTAAGGAATATACATGATTGAATTCTATTTATAGAAAAGATCATCAATAGCTAAGCCTTATGGTAAAAATATAAAACATTATTTTAATTAATTTTCTATTTTGATTTATTTACTATAGGAACTTTATGTAGTGGGGCTTCACATTGTACCTCTTCCATAGAGATCATGGAAATTACCCTGACTAAGATTAGTGGGATTTATATAGATTTATCCGCAAAACTAATGTTATGTAATATCTTTAAAAATTATTAATTGCATGATTTACAATCAAAATATAATGATAACATATTTAAAAATTAAACTTTATACCATTAATCACGTCATAAAGACCTAATCCTTATTAGGCCAAATTTAGTGGTTACATTATTACATATCTGTAAGATATATTTGATCACATCCTGAATAATTTAGTTGTTTAGTAGTCTTGGTATCCTATACACATACATAAATTTAGAAATTTTTTGAAAACATAGAATAATCCAATTTATTTTTATTGAGATCATCTCTATTCCCTCTATTATATACTTATATATTAATCAAAAAAATTCCTATCATCCTAAGGAATGGAAACATAAGAAAATGGTAAGGTCAGATTCTCGGTAAGGGTATGTGTATAGTGGATGATATCTAGAATAAGTAATTCTTAATTAATATATAAATGTAATTAATGTAAAAATATGTGGTTTAATAACTTATTTAAACACGAATAATAATATGGAAGGAAAGAATGATGATAAAATAATATCATATAATTAATACAATTACCCATACCCTCATCCATGGATATCTTAAAAATAAAAATAATCACATGGCCATAAATAACTGAATTTATAATGCTAGAGTTAATAATGTAGACATATTAAACATACCATTGAGTCCCTATTCCTAGACATTTGAAATAAAATCAACTCCTTGTGCTAATACATCTATATAAATTGTTATGGAATCCTCCAAGACCCAATCTAATTTATCTCATGAGAGAAACCAATGCATCAAATGTCTATAATGGGACCCACCCATCACATAAGAAGTCTAATTAATTGCTTATATGAAATGGTTAAACCAAAATTAATATTAAAATTCATAATAAAAAATATACTATGAAATTTTTACACTATCCAAAATCAATAAAAATAAACATAATCAATCTATAGTAATATAGTGAATGAAATCAACAATATACATCCCCAGTCACACTGATCTTAAAAAATCATTATAAATAAAAAGGATGGAATCCTTAAAACATATCCAAATAGATAATAAGTAGAATAATAATTTTTTACATTGAAGAATATAAATTATATAAAGATATCATTAAACAATTATTGAGAAAATTAATTACTCCACTTTGAAAATTAATATTTTGAAATTAAAAATTCAAAAAACATACTAAAAATAAATTTAATTCAATATAACTTATTAATATTATAAATAAATATATAAAAATAATTAATTTTCATGACAGCTAGAAATTTGATACTAGTTGTGTACGTTAAAAAACAATCCTTTCACACTGTGGAAAAAAGTTTAAAAATAACCTCACTTGGAAAATGATAAGAAAATTCCATTCGAAGAAATTCGTAAAAATTATAAAATGGTTAGAAAATTTTAAAAAACTATTTTTAGAATTTTGAAGAAATTTGAAAGAGTTTTTAGAAATCATGGATTTGGAAAAAACATTATCTTTCACCGAAAAGAAAATTAAATTCAACATTTCAAAAAAAACGTTTTATCATTCATTCTAAGTACCAACGGTAGTGGAAGTATTACATTAACTTGATAAATTTAATGAATTTACATAGGATAAGAGAATAATTTTATTCAATGTATTTATAAAAAATAATTCCCTCAATGGAAACTTAAACATAATCAATCCCAAATAATAGGGATATTTTTAAATAAAACCGCATTGCTTTAGAAACTTTTAAATCATTATACCAATGTAAGATATTACTTAAAATTAAAATTCTAATACCATGATTATAAATGTATTCATTATATAACATACCAAAGGGAAAATTTATTCCCCACAAAAAAAGAAATAAGTGGTGAATATGGAATATGTATCATTAAAGTAAAAGTGAGATTAGAATCCCATATAATGATCGGAATTTTGAAGTGAGAATTTATCAGTAGTAGATTATGTATATTTAATTTGAATACACATAAACTAATTGTAAATATAGAAAAGTATAATCAATATTGATTACATGAATAATCATAAAATATCAATGTTAATGAATAAGTAATACAACCCAATGAAAAGATATTGAGTTATGAAATTCTGTACCACTTGGTAATATTCAGGTGAAATCGGCTTCTATGAAATAATTAAACTGAAATATAAAATACCATGTTGTATGCAGGATTCATTATATTACATGTTAAATCAGATTTATATTCATTTGATAAAATAAATTACTGGCATAACATTAAAAATATACCTCAATGAAAGTAAATTGAGAGAAAATCCCTTACCTCAGGTCTGACTTCCTTCTATGTGTTTGAACCACATTTATAAGAAATAATAATTTATTATAATTATATTCCAAAAACAGACTCATATAAATCATATCCTATATTATTTACTTAATTCTTTTATCACCCCTTTATTAATATTTTTAAAATCACTATTATTGGTGATAACTGCTTCATTTTTCATGTATGTTTCGGTTCAATAATTTTAATCCTTGTACTATGATAATGATCTAATCACATCTATAATGTAAATATATATATATATATATATATTTATGTCATATATAATAATTATATATGTATTTATAATAGTATATAATATAAATATATGGGAAAATGAGTTACATATGTAAACATGAAAAATGATTCTAAACCCCCAAAATATGGAATGAAATAAAGATAAGTAGTAATTTAAATTAATAAAATAATTATTATATCATCGATATTATATATATTCATTTAATATATACTTATTTCTATCAATTTCAAAAAATAATTAAAAACATAACACATCTCTATTTAGAGGCGATAGTCCACACGTATGGATGATGGTTGTTTTTTTGTTCTAATGGATTGGTGTGTAAGAAGGTGTATTTGATATTTTAATTAAATAGGTATATTAATATCATAAATACTACTTAAATATAGTATGTAAATCATTATATCTCTTAGGTAAAGTTGGTGATGGAAAAATAATTACATTGGTTCATGATGCGGTAGTCCGCCATACACAAAATTGACAATTTCATTTCCCAACCGATGGAAGTGGATATGGATATAGGTTATTCCATATCATAAAAACACATCATTATATTGGATATAGTGGTTTTATTAATTTATCATATTTAAAGAATATTTTAAGGAGTTATAAGAGGAAGTAAAATAATAACAAAAGGTTAAGAATATTATATCTTCTTCGGACAACCTGTTTAGGATTATTCATAATTCCTTCAAGATAAGCTTTATGATCAAAAAATGGAATATATGTTGTGGGAAGGTATTTTAGGTAGATAATTTTGAAGGTATTATTGGGACCAAAATCCTTTTTACGTGTTAATAAGATAGTATAGGTGGCTTCCTTTTATACGTGGGGGACAAGACCAACATTGAACTTTTGAAAATAATTATTTGTACCCACGTTTCTGAAATGGTAAATGCTAAAAAATGAATCATTGTATATACTTATATGTTATAAAGTTGAAATATTTCCATAAAATAAGTTTTTGAAAAGTTTATAAATCATTGTAATCCTTATCATTTTAGTTTAAGAACACGGTAAAACTGTTTTAATCATAACTAAAATAATTCAACATTACTATTTTGACTATTGATTATGATGAAAAATTACTTTAACATTTTTATATAATAAAAATTATATTTATAAAAAATATAGAATCCATGTTTCAAAATTCAATTCACAGAATTGGTATAATTTAATTTAAAATAGAACCAAAAGACGCGATGAAAAAGATGTTTTCCAACAAATTTTTTCATATGTATGAAAGATTATATATTAAAAGAGAACATAAAATTGATCACAGTGAACCAAAATTAACAGATATATAATATAATTTAACTAATTTTTCTTTAATAATAATTTTAAATTATGTTTTAATATGTAAATTATGTAAAATAAAATTTAGTTTTCAGAAAACAATTTTATTTCTCACAATTGGTCAAAAAATTAATTTTTTAGAAAATTATCAAGAAATAACTTTTAGTTAAATTTGAATAAATTAATTCAATAATTAAGTTAATTTTCTAAAAAATATTTCATAAAAGTGTTAAATATTAATTTTAAAATAAGTATGTAAAACAGGATGGAAACCATTTTAAAAAAATACAATTTTTTCAGAAAACATTTCATTTTCTTTAAAATGATTTTTAATTATAATTAATATATTACCATTTAATTAATTTATAAATATATACTATATTTTGTTTCCATAATTTAGTTATCCCCATTCATAACATCCAATTAATCACCTAGGTTATAATGATATTCTATATTACTATTCATTTAGACTTGCGGTTCGGTGTTATACAAACCATCAAAGATATTGAATTTGTTTCAAAAGAAAGATATACTAATGTATGAAGGCTATAAATTATCATTTAAAACTGGTTTTATATATTATATATACTATCTAAAATAATTTTTATATTTTAAATGGAGTGGGTATTATATTATCCCCACCATGAATAAATTGCATCCTCATAACATAAATTTTATCATGGCAATCACGGGTTTAAAATTTAAAATTAAAATTATTATAACATCAGATCATAAAGAGAGTAAATAAAACTTCAAATTTATGATAGATAAATGAAAATATGAAGGTCCTAGGGAATAAAACAAAGCCATGATTCCAAATAAGAGATCATTGGTGGGATGTTCATATATCACTGTGTAAGAAAACCGTAACTTATTAGGGATAGTGACAGAAATAATTGATCAAAATCTATTGAATCATGATTATAATGTTTATTATAAAAAATTATACCTTAGAGATGTGAAAAAATCACCAAATAAACTTAATTAAAGGTTATGGGATAAAATTATTGTTTCAAGATCCTTTCCATAGAGTGGATGAATTACATTACAATATAGACTAAAAACATGAGGAATTATATTTACTTGAAACTATTATTTCATCCCCTAACCAATTTCCACGTTGTTCACATTTTTTCTCCAATTTATGAGTAATCAAGATGAATTTTGATAATTGACACAGTAAAATTAAATTCTAAAGGATCACATGATTCTAGAAGATGATTTTAATATATTCTTCCAATATTTATACATTACCCAAAAAATTAATAGAAGAAGTAAAAAAATAACATAAAAACGTCAACTTAGTCTAGTACATAAATAGTTAACAATAAGACCATTCCAATATATGTTTAACCAAAATTAAATTTCCCTAAATTTAAAAGGGAGGTCACCAGAATTTCATAAATTTATATAACATCATATTCTCTATACAATATATGTTGGTTAATAATATCACATTCTGAATATGTGAATTCCTTAACAATAATAAAACCATAACTAAAACATTAAATATTTAAAAAATAAAATATAACATTATCTAATAGATTTGATAAATATAATAATGAAGTAAAATCTATCAAAGATAACATAAACCATCAAATAGATAACAAATTTAATTATTACAAATATTATCCCCTAAAAATATATTTTTATTAATTATCACAATAATGTGAATATATTAATGGATATCCTACCTCCATCATTTTTTTCTTCTAAAAAGATCAACTTTTCATATAATCACTTTTCTCATATACCAATACTATTAAAAATATTCATTCATATCCAAATAAAAATATTACTACATTAAAATCCTTACAAATTTAATTATTATTATAATAAAAACATATTTGATAAAATAAATCTATAAATTTATTTTTGAATCCAAATATGAAAGAACATTAATCATTCCACTTCGGTTGTAGTAATAAAATAATTTTAAAATTGTTCCCATAGTAATTTTTTTGTTATTTTCCATTAAAAAATAGTCAATTATTTTTTAGTAACCCATATCCTTACATTTGATACATTTAACATTAGTGGTTTCCTTCTTTCCCTTGAATTTTACACTAGGTGGACTTTCTCTCCACACATGAAGAAAAATAAAATTCCCTTTAACAATCCACTAGGGTGTTTCCTTCCCAAAATTTCACATGTGAGAAGATACTTATTTCTCAACATCCCCATATTCATTTGTTGTTATTACATCATATTATTATATTATGTTCCCTCAAATCCATAAAACATGGATTATTTTCTCTATATATTAATAGATAATATCATTTTTTCCTCATATGATGGAAAGGTTTTGGAGACAAGTTATTATTTTTTTTATTGGATTAATAAAATTAGATAAATAATAAATGATTATCATTAGATTATGCAAATAGTGTATAGTATTCAATTCTTACCTTATAATGCTAGCTTCGTACAAAGATACATTTTACACATCCTTTATTATATGTATTGAGAATTGTATTTCCTTATCAGATTATTTCTCATAAGAAAATGATTTTTCTAATAATATTACCTTCAAAATCTTCAACTACATTTTGATTATTTCTTCATCATCCTTAGTTTTTTTATATTTAACCACCATTTTTCAGCATCCCCTTATAGATGATAAACTTCCATGAAAATGTTCTCTATTTAATTACTTCCCAAAGTGAGATATATCTTTTCTAAAGAAAATTTTCATTTCATGGATCCAAAATGACATATAAACTATTTAGATGATGGAGTTTATTGATTCATAAACTGTTATAACCCTATTGCACCACATTTTGGATCAAATGGATTCTCTATACATGCAAAATTATTGGTGAAAACATCAGTCATCTACACAAATAATGTTAAATTTTCACTTGTTCTAGCTACATCTCGAGATCCATCTTCATTGTATTTATCTAGAGGGAAATCCCTACATGGGGTATCTTAATTGATATAATTTCCATTCCTTCCATTAGAAAACATTTAAAAATAATTTAATTAAAAATATTATATCATAAAATAATGAAACATAATGTATTTTCCAAAAAATATTGAATAAAATTACATAAATATAAATAATTATTCATATCTAATATGAAAATCATAAACTTGGTTTCTTTAGAAGTGTTTTAAAAATCATTAAATTATTTTCAAATACTTCATAATTATTTTTAATGAAAATTTTAATAAAACTAAGAATATCCCCATGGATTTTATAACTACATAAATTGTAAAGGGGACACTCACCATGAAATATAATTATGACTGAGATATAATTGAACCAACTCTTTACGTGGTTATTACCCTTAGATTCATATATGATAAAACCATGTCCACTTGTAGTATCTAGACAATGATATTTTGATATAAAAATCCATATAATCACAACCTTTGAAAATCGTTTGGATGTTCTAATATACTTATCATCAAATTCATACGTAGGGTTATGTTATATAATATTTGTTTTCCTAAATATATTTCTGATGATTTATACTAAATATCCTTTCATACCAACTATAAAGACTATTACCCTAGTATCCTAGTGTTTCTGGGTAATTTATTTTATTCACATAAGATAAATGGGATAACACCCTAAAGGACCAAATAGTTTATTTGTCTTGGTAAACTATGTACATACATGAATTTCACATACAATTGAAAACCTAAAATATAATAATTTTTTTCTTTGAGATCATCTTTATTCCCTATAGAATTTTTATATATATTAATACTAAAGAATTTCATGGAATCATATAGAAAATAAAAATAATATAGTGGTGAGCTCTGAGTCTCAATAAGGGTATGTATACAAGGAAATCTATCTTGAAAATATAATTCATAATCTCCATGAAATGGTAAATAACTAAAATACATGTCATTTAATAGATAAATTGAACATGAATAGTAATATGTAAGGAATAACTGATGACCAAATAATTCCATATAAAGAATATCACAATATAAAAACTCATCTATGAATATCATAACAAATTAAATAATCACATGGAAGTCGATAAATGAATTTATTATTACGGATTGGATAATTGTGGAAGTTTGAAAAAAATAATTTAGGCCTTATGCATAAACACCTAAATTAATGTAGAGGCCTTATGTCAAGATATCAATGATAATGGGAATTTCCTTTATTAAAAATCAAGATTATTGTATCATAAGACCTATCGAAGCATATAAGGTCTATTTTGGACCCCACCCACCACTTATTATATCTAATGAATTTATCATATAAAACATGTGAAACATAATCAACATAAACATTCATATTGAAAACAAGAAATTGAAATTTTGATACATTCCCAAAACAATAAACATAATAATACACCATCATGAGTAATATAGAAAATGATAATAACATGGTTCATCTATAATCAAACTGGTCACATATGATCGAAATAAATACTAATGATGGTATCATTACCAAATATATCAGTAAATAATAATTATAATAATAGTGTTTTATTTTTATAATAATAAATTTCATAAGGAGTTCAAACTATCTTTTTTGAGGAAAATAAATATTACATGTGGAAAAAGACAATTTTAAAAATAAAAATTCACTAAATATTTTGAAAATGATTTTATATGAAAATAAATTCAGAAACATATTATGGAATATATAAAAACATTGAGTGGTTATGAAAATGGAAAATTCCATTCATTCCATATAAGTTAAACATTCCTTTTAAAATGTCATAGAAAAGTAAAAAATATCATCATTCATAAAATGATAACAAGAGTCCTTTCAATCCATTTTGTAAAAAAGTAATGCTCGGTAAGTATTTATTTAATATTTTTTTTGAGAATGTCAAACTATTTTTCCATTTTTTTAGAAAAAATGGATTTGGATAGAAACATAATTCCGACCAAAGATAAAAATAAAGTCGTCTGTTAAAAATAATATTTTCTCATTAATTTGATATACCGGAGAGATGGAAAATTGTAATATTACATTAAAAATATCATGAATAAATATTGGATAAGAAACTAAATTAAATTCAAGATAGAGAGATCAAATAATTATCTCGACATAGACTTAACCATTAACAATCCTAAATAATAATGAGATTTTAAAACAGACCCTTCCCACTTTGGGACATTTGAATCATAATCCCCATGTAAGAAAAAAATTCATTTAAACTTTAAATACAATTCAGATAAAATTATTCGTGGTAAAACATAAAAAAGGGGTATTATATTCAATAAAAAATAAATAAATAAGTGTTGAATATGTCATATGTATCACTGATATAAAAATGAGAGGATAACCCCTTACAATGATCATATTGTTGAATTGAGAATAATAAAATGAATCAATTATGTGAATCAAATTTAAATCAACATAAAAAATTATAAATAAAAAATATTATAATAAAAACTAATTACACAAATAATCATATAATATCCATGAAAATCATTAATTAATATAACCCAATCAAGAAAAAGTGAGTTACTAAATTCATTTCCACATGGTAATAATCAATCAAAATCAGAATGGAAAAAATAATTAAAATTGAAACATAAAAGAATTTTTTTTATGAATTATTCATGACATTACATGTACAAGTTTATGTACATACACCATATAATATAAATTTTCTTAATAACATTACAATATGTCGTGATGAATGGAAATTGAGTCAAAATCTATTACCTCAAGTCCAACTTCTTCTATATGTGTTCAAACCACTAGTATAATAAATATATATTTCTTATAAATCAATTATAAAAAAACTCATATATATATCATATCATATATGATATATTTGAATTCCTTTATCACCCATTTATTAACAATTATTTGTAAATATTAATATTCTGTGCGATTTCAGCTTCTTTTTTCACATATATTTTGGTTCGGTAATTTCATCTCCTGTACCTTGATCCTAGTTCCTTCATATCCCAAAATTAAAAAATGATATAAATATCAAATATAATAATTATTTAATTATTTATAAAATTCCATAAAAGTTATATTTTGGAAAATGAGTTGCACCATTTTGTGGCATGGTTTGTCGTATATACGTATGAACAATATTTTTATTTTTTAAAAAGAGAATTTAAAGAAAGTTAAATAGTAATTAAACATTATATAATAATTATTATGTCAAATATTCCAATTAAAATATTATTATCACAATCCATTTTAGCAAAAAAATTAAAATATGTCACATCTCTATGTGGAGGTAGTAGTCCACACGTATATACGAGTGGTGTTATTCTACAAATCCAATTTTTTATTTTATAAAAGTAACATTATTGTTAAGTGAGAACCCAAAAGATACAATAAATAAAAAACAATAACACCAAAAAATGTCACATGTTTAAAATTCAATATCCCATCCAAAAAATTAAATATTCAAAAAACTGTTTTAAAATTCAACCATCTGCATACTACTGCACCATGAGGTCTGTACATGTTTAAACACACAACACATCAACTAAGGTAGCATCACATCACATAAATAATGACATGTTGTTGTGGTCCCCTGAAGAAACCCACCATCTTTATCTTCATCCCCAATTCCATAAAAACCAAAAGCACCAGCCATTGTAAAAATCTAAGAATCATCGGATGAAATACATCTGTTTTGCGAGGTTGTAGTCTGCCATACACACAATTGATTGTTCCCATTTTATGGATGTGTATATACAAATAATTTATTCAATTAATATTAAAATTTATAACCATATAGAAGATTAATTTATTATTATTTAATAATTGTTGGAAAATATTTTAAAGTGTTATTGGAATAAGTAAAATAAAATGCAAGGTTAATAAATTAACCACTTCTTGAGAAAATATATTTATGTTCATACATAATACATTCCTAGATTGAATTTATGATAAAAACAAGGAGTATTGGATTTAGGTATATATTTAATTAATATATTTGGGTTCTTATTTTCAGGACTAAATGGCGTTTGATATGTGAATACAAGAAGATACTGGGTTGATGTTTTTAAGTGGTGGAGATATTACACTTAAATTTTTTTAAAAGAATTATTTTCTCCAACATTTACCATATATCAAAAAGTTCCAAAATGTATTATTATAGAAAATTTAATTAAATAAATAATAAATATTTCCATAAAAACGGAATTTTATAAGTTTTAATTCATTTTAAGTATTAGTGTTTTAGTTTTACCCCCAAAAAACTCATTTTAACCATAAAAATGTTAATTAATTTGGAATATTATTAATAATCATTATGAAAAAAATTTACGTTGAAATTTTTATATAATATAAATTATTATGATTCATAATATGGAATACATTTTAATAACTTCAATTCACATTTGTTGTATAATTTAATTTAAAATAAAACTGATATATGTGAAGAAATATCTGTTTTCCATCGAAATATTTTCTTTAGTTTTGAAGGTTTTCATATTTAAATTTAACACAAAATTGATCTCAATGTAAAATATTAGTAAAATTATAATATTATTGAAACAATTTTACTTTATAACTAATTTAATATATTATTTATCCATGTAAATAATTTAAAATCATGTGCCTTTTTCAAAAAAATTATTAGATTTCCCTATTAATCATAAAATTAATCTTTTTAGAAAAATATCAATGAATCATGATAAAATAAATTTTAATTAATCCTTAAAAAAATTAATTTCATTTTTTCAATAAAATGTTTTAAAATTGTGGAACATTACATTTATAATAAGTGTACAAAATGTGATTATACATATTTTTAGAAAAATAAATGTTTTTCGAAAACCATTCATTTTCTTTCAAATGATTTTTATTTATTATTAATAAATAACCAATGAATTTAACTTTTAATTTTTAGAATAAATATAATTCATAACATAATTTTTCATGTTCATACCCTCTAATTTAATGGCTATTTTATGACAATATTCTATATTATGGTTTATTTAGACTCCGAGTTGCGTGTTCCACAAGCTATCAAACTAATTGAATTTATTTTAAAAAATATATCTTGAAGTCAAAGGGTGATACATTATCATGAATTATCAATTTTTCTTATCATATACTGTATTTTATAAGATGATCTTATTTTATAATATTATGAAATTTTAAAATTATAATTACTTGATAAAATGATAGAAATTTTGTTGGTATGATAGTATTATAACATTATTTATAATTTTGTAACTCAAATATTTTGAATTATTTTAGATAAAATGATTTTTGTCTATATTAATTGAAAAATCCAGATAATTTGTACTAAATAAATTGCCATTTATAGTAAATGATCAGAATTAGTTTTATTTTTCATTGAATGTATGACAATTAAAGTTGTTAGTAGTAATATAATCAATGATTAATCCTTACATATTATTAGATGATGAAATAGGTCACATAAATACAAAAAAAATAAAGATTGGATATGGCACATAGACTATCCATTAATTATGATGAGGAATATTAAAAACGTTATATTTGTTTTAGAATTAGTATAAAAATTATATGATGGAGATTCATGTCTATATATCTATTTATAAAGACACTTCATCTATAGGGGAAGTTTTTCCATCACAACCAAAATATACAATGTCGTATCGTATAACTATTACACACATAGTATCTCTTTATTTGAAATTATTCTTCATGATATAGACTTTATAATGTTTGATTTCTTAAACAATGAATTTTCATAACACTGAGAAGTTGAAAAGGGTGAAGAACTGGAAGAAGTTGTCGATGGACATTATAAGGTGAACCTTGTGACATCACACTAAACATTGAATTATCTTCAACCATTATAATTTTCATCAACATAAGGTATTCCATTCTTATCTTAATTCTATTGGTCAATCATAACACTCTATAAATAATTTCTATGAATTAATTATTGCATTAATTTGATGATATATGAATTTTTTTTGTATATTTGGAGGTATTTTGATAGAAAATTTGAAATGAAAAATGTATAAAAATAGTATCAAATTGGGAAACACTATAGTTATTTGAGGGAATAGTCAAAGATAAAATTTTATATAATTCAATGTGACATATTTTGATTTTGATTATTACATGCATTTATGATTAATTCAAGATAATAACTTCCACTATTATAGAATATCATGGCTATTTTAGTACACATTTATGATCCCAAGCTTATCATGGGGCTGAAAACCCAAAGATTGTGAATTAATTTCATTGGTTCTTATTGAAATAATAAGACCAGGTAAATATATTCTATAATTTTTAGTTTTTTAGTGAACTAAATAACTTTTTGTCTATGATAATTCTCATAGGGAGGCTAAGATAGATCAACATAAATCCATTGTGATAGTGAATGATGACAGGGTTGACCCTTATCTTGTTATTTAATAGTATATATTGTATAAAAAATATCAATTTATCTAACGGCTCCATATTTATCAATATTTCATATGGTGAGACCATGTTAATTATTCTAAAGTGGGTTTTGATAGATTTTCTATAAATTTTAACTTATATGATTACATTCATGATTTTCATGTTGTTTATCCAGATTGATGGAACTGTTCGATATATAAAATATTTTTTAGTGTTACTTATTTCCACCACTCAAGAAAAAAAACTTTCCCTTGTATCATTATAATTCACTATTTTTTATAAGGAGGTCATAACATAATAGTTCTTTTCCATGATTTTCACCAAGACCTTATGATAGAAATTGATTAAATTTGTCTAATTTTTAATCAACATCGAGTAATCCTGGAGATAATACATTCTTAGGATCTAATATTTATAACACCCCTTTATTATAATTGATATTTTATTATACATATTAAAATAAGTATGTGGATTAAATTCAAGAATGATTCTATAAATAATGTAATAATAAATCCCAATTTTAATATGTTTTATTAAAATTAATTTTAAAAAGATAATATTTTTATATAAAGTCTTATTTTATACCATTTAATTATAGTAAGAGCCTCATTGAAACAGGATGGATTTGAAATTTAATGTAATTTATATAGGTAATCAAGAGATATATGACTACATGATGGATGCACATGAGCCTTAGCCCAGTTAGTAAGGACTCTGTTAGTGCATCCAGGCATCCCGGCATCAAATCCTGGAGGAGCCATAATTTCCAGGGGGTACTGTAGCAGAACTATAGCATGTAATTTAATAGGTAATGTAGAGAAACCTATTTTAGGTACTATTTTACACAATAGTGGGAACTATAGTAAGTATTTTTTGGCATTGTAACAGCTAGGAATATTCCCCCGTTTGGGCCTTCTGGCCACCGATTTAGTCCCCGAGGACTTTAAGGCCTTCGGGCCACCCATGCCTTCCGGTCAGCAAGGCTTTCGAGGCACCTCAAGGCCTTCAGGCCACCTTAAGGTATGATGCAAACCAGAAAACCTAAATGGAACAAGCTCTACAAGGAGGATGGGAAAGGAGCTTTCACCACAGAAGAAGATAAATGAATTGCTAGAATGATAGGGTATGCCACCTGCCATCGAGACAAGCTTATGAATGCATTGGAATTCCTAGCCGAACAGCCATGCGAAGGTGGAGAGCTGATTTCAATATGAAGATGTTGGGGAGGAGCAGTTCCAAGTACTTAGTCTGGGTTGTATGTAATGTTTGAATCCTACGGGCAATGAATTCCTCTTAGGCCTACGGGCCATGTAAGACTTATGCCTACGGGACTTGTAAGTGTTCCACCTCACCTCTATCAAGGTGGATTATCAAAAATCTATAAAAGATGAATGCATTCGGGCCATTTGATTAATACATAATGGATATTCAAAAATAAAAAATGATCATTAGTATATGATGATGAGAGGATATATTCACACTAGATATCCCTTCATCCAAACAATGATGCACCTTCAACTACAATTATTCCATACCTCTGACATGCAAGATTTTATAGGGTTTCTATATGTTACATTATGTTTATTAATCATCCATTAATTATTCCATTGTATGAGTGATTTGGCCAGAGATGATAATTTTTAGCTTCTATATTCTGAGAGGGTAGTGAATTACGTGGATATATCATATATTTTAGGTCTTCCTATCCATGGTGATGTGGTAATGTGTATGATATCAATAGATTGGTGTGTTATTATGCATTGATTACTTGACTTTTTTGTTTTCATCCAATAGTTTTCCTTTTAGGGTGGGTGATATCACATGGGATAACAAGATTATAAATTATTAATAATTCATAATGTTGTATATTAGTTAATTGGTATCTTTTACATGTGAATATATATTGTTATTACTAAGAGACATGTGGTGTGTCAGCTAATCTGCTACAATGGAATACATGATGTACTTACCATTCCATATGGATCGAAATAGGAAAATATAGATAGTTGTGTATTGGATATATTAGCATATCTCTATTTATTTTTTAATTCAACATGTCATGTAGTGCATTAAAATATCTTCATATGAATTTTTCTATAATATATTTGGGCATGAGATTATTTTTTATGCATTGAATAATGATTTATCTCACTAGTTTCTTGAGACCTTGTAAATGATTTTCCTTGGGGATGTAGGTTTATATTCATCATTAATTTTATTAGTATAATATTTATTATACCATTAATTATACAAAAATATATTACTTTTTTATGATGTGGATTCACTATTAGATTCATGTTTATACATATATGCCCAGTGTGAATAGTTTTTGACACATCTTCCACTCCCTAAAGCAACATTATATTTTAAAATAGTTTTTTCACATATCTTTCAAATTCATTTCGGGGTTAACAGGTTTCATATAAAATCATTTTATTGGAATCACTTCCACTACACTATATAAATAAAGATGGAGACCATTCATAAATGGTTCAACTTATCCACCTCTACATTCTTGGGTGGGAAATTCCAAAATTAGAATGAAATAGTTTTGGTTCATATAGAAAATCCACACTTATATAGAAATTATGTCACAATAATGTAGATTTCCTACCAATTATATACAATTAAATATTCCATCAATACAACCTAAGTTTATTTCCAAAAGTGTTGTATTATAGATATTTTTTGAATTTATTACCTTGTGTTATTACATTCAAATAACGAAATTAGTCATTCTAGATCAACGAACCATTTTTTCATTGAAATTATTAAGGAACTGCAATAACTAAACAGATAAAATATTGATATAATTCCATAGTACCATTGGTATTTATTATTATTGATATTGAGAAATTTTCATCTTAGAGTTGGTTGTTAGATTTACACATATATTTTTTGGATGTTAAAGGAATATTTCATATTTTTTACTGAAATTGAGTGATTAACGAAAGAGATATAGTCTTTAGGTCTTACAAGGATTCCACACCAGGCATATTAATCTTATTTGAAAATTTATTAAAAACTAAAATGTTCTGTGTGGAGTATGGTAATGAATCTCAATGTAATCCCCAAAATCTACAATGTGTCACCATTATAAATTTGACAAGAGATGTGTGAAATAACTTCCAGGATGAGTCCATCAATAACATAATTATCATCCTTGGTATTTATATTATTTAAAAAAAAATTAATTGAGAGAATATTTTTATATGTGATCTTATTAGTTCTTCTTTTATTTAGAATATGAACCCTAATGATAGGGAATGGAAGGATGTTTTGAATAAATTAAAAAGAAAAATTTTGAGGTAGACAATTTCATCAAGAAAATTCTAAAACACAAATTGTCTTTTGAATGTGATTATGGGAGGATATATGAGCACATGATGACAAAGATCATAGAATGTGTTAATAGGGTCATCAAGGGAGTTAATAACTTATCTATCATAGGAAATTTGGAATATTAAATTATATTATAATTATGAATATTAGATTTCATGTATAATTATGAGTATAATATTTTAAAATTAAGCTACTTGTTTTTTATTGGAATAATCCTATTAGATGGTGAGTTATATTGAGGAAAGTGGAAGGAATACTAAGGAGGGTCCTCCTAGAGGTATCCAATTTGTTTACCATTTTTACTGAGATGTTGATAGGATTATATAAGAGTATTCCACATTTAATGTCCATTCATTTGAATATCATGGGTGTAGATGTGAGGTGACTATGAATCATGATCCTTTGACTGGTTGTAGTGGTCATGGTATTGTGTCATTACTAGAGAACCAATATTGTGATTGGAGTAACATCCAAATATTATTGTATCATTATGATCATGTTATAGTCAATTTTTAATTGGTATGATTATATTTATGGAAATTTAATTATCCAATGTATTAATTGTAGAATATTAATGGATTATTTATTTCTTTATGATTGTATATAAATAAATATAATAACTTATGGCTATCTAGGGATTCACCTACAATTTTTTTGAACATTGATAGGACGTAAAAAAGGGATGTTAAATACAACCCATATTTTAAATTTGAAATTATGACACAGAGATTAGAATCCTTCACATGTTTTTGGTTTATATAGATATGATGTTCACACTCCAATGTATTTCCAAAAAGGTATAGAAAAATCATTGAATAATATAAATTTTTGATGTTATATTCAAACTACTACTATCATAATATTTTTAATAAAATAGATTATTTTTTATTAATGAAAACAATATATGCTCATATTATTTTTTTTGTAAATATATTGTAATTTCGTAACAAAGGTTTTCAGTCTCCTAATAATATGGTAATTAAATTATACTATTTAAACTAATAAATATATTCAAAACATTATCAATTTTTTTTTATATTTATTTTGTAGAGGATCAAATATTTAATTATCCTTCTCATATCCCACATGATGTGCTGAATGGAAAAAATGGTTGAAATGTTAATATTTTTCAATAACAACATTTACACCATGGTTTACCAATAGTTGAAATTGTTCCATACCTATGAATTAATGGATTTTATGGATTCCCCAAGTGTAACATCAAATCCATTGATAATTATAAAATTGTTGTACCTTTTAGTAGATAGTAAGAAAAGACACACACTTTACATAATCCAACTATAGATATGATAGTGACATTACAAGAAATACAATGAATGTTGGTTATATATAGTCCTATTAAAGAGGTTAATAGTTTTAAATTATGAGATCTATTTGTTTTGTTTAATTGATTACACGTATTGAAGTTTTCAGCTGGTTGTGTAAATTTTAAGGTGTTCGATTATGTATGGGTTGGATATATGACCGCTTATCAATGATTATTTATACTGATGATATTTTTTTCTTTACCAAACACATATGTAAATATATTATATATATATATTCAATATAATAGTGTGTTTTGACTACTATACAGCCTTTTTATACTCAATGTAGTCAATATTATTTACATATTTTGATTAGATAGAAATATATTGTCATATGTCTCTATATTATAATTATTTATATATTTTTTATGTATAAAATATCAAGATGAGTGGAATCATATTATAGGATGTTTCATATTTCTATAAATTTAGGTACGGTAATATTTTACATGTAGTGTTTCATAGTGAACTTACCACTTCTTGAGAACCTTATGAATGGTTTACCTTAGGATAATAGTTTTTTTGAATCATTAATTTTTATTTTATTGTAGTTTCATGATAAATTTAATAAAAAACCATCTATTAATTTTTCACTAGGTGTATTCAAGATCTAAATTATATATATATATATATATACATTGAGGCCCAAAAACCATATTTATTAACAGATATTTGAATCCATACATCAAAATAATTTAAGATAAATAATTGATTTTATATAATAAATAATTTTATAAGAAATGATAATGATAAGCATGTTATTTTTTTAAAAGTTTATGAATACCATAATCTTATATGCTTTTTGTTTACATTAATCCCATTTACTACAACTAATATGATGCTTCTTCATATACAATACACATCATTGATTGGAGGCCATGGTGTAATAATGACACCCATACACTTTTAAATCATTTAGTAGAACATTACAGATCTATTCGTTAAAAAATTTGGGTACTTGAAAAACATCACAATTTCATACTAATAAGTCAATTCATTATATATTATTTTTTTCATAGTTCCGAAATAGGTTGATTTTTTATAAAATTATAAATATATAGAGAATTTGTATATTCATTCCCATTAAAATATCTTCTAACACCCAATTATCATAATATGAATATGTCTACGAGATTAAGTATAGAATTTATATTGGTACATATGTAACACTATTATATACCTTATGTGTCATAGGATAGGCCTATATGAGTAGATATGTGTAATAAATTTTATTCAATCATTTAAATTCATTTTTTAAATTAACTTTAATTTTATGTGTATTGTAGTCATAGGGTTAATAGAATATTACAAACATCACTAATCCTATGTGGAAATTTTTTCCAGTCATGATCTATTTTATAGAGATCATAAGGATCTTGTATCTCTTCTTCATTAGATATTTGTGATTTTATATGATGAATATCCATAGATATATCATGATACACATCATTCCATTGAGGGAAATAAGTATTTTAATGTTTTTGTTAATCCAACGAAGTAGGATCCACTACCACCACCAGCATAATCATAAGACAATGGTAGGGATAACAATTTTTTTTTAACAATTGATATGGGTTCATACACCACTAAGCGAGTATCCAAAATAGTAGTAAAATACACAAACACAAAAAATATTTACTCATTCATCGGACATATTTTAATCATATCAATCAAATCATGTGTTCTATATTCCTAGAGTTGAGTGAGGGTTAGACCTGACTATTCTATCAAAATTTACGTTGTACATGAAATATATTATATGATATGTTTAATGTGTCTAATAAATTTTCCTAACATTAATGGGGATGTACCTTAAACTCGTTGTTTTTAAAAAATTTCACTACATCATATGTTGGGGGGTTTATCTACATAGAACATTGATGAGTCATATAGTCCATTGTACAAGGAGGTAGTGATGGTACATCATTTTGAGACACTAGTTAGAATATAATATAATGAGGTGACAAATATAGTAGAGTAGTACACAGATGTGGTATCGCCACAACCATATGTGACAACATTATGGAAGTGTTTTCATAATAATAGGAACTCACTCCTCAAACTGGAACATCAATGTGGGAATGAGGTTCATAAATTGAGTTATCAAAAGAGAGAAGGTAAAGAAAATATTTTACGTTAAAAAAAATTTTACCATAAAAAATATTTAACATCTGATGTTATTAAATCTTTTTTTATATTCTACATTTCTAAATTTTCAAAATAACATACTAATTATAATTTTAAATTGTTAATTAATTTCTAAAATTAAATTATCATATTTTAAACAAATATAAGCAAGATGAACAAATTAGTGTCCATACAATTATTTTACAAACCATAATTCATGTATAAATTGAAATATCAAATTTTAATATAATTTCCCATTAATTTTTATTCTATATTTTTATTTTATGTTATTATATAATGTAATGTGTTATTATAGTATGACAAGTTTTATACGAACTTTCCAATTTTTATGAATTATAATTTTTATGAATTATAATTTTTTTGTTTGGTTATTTAAGACAATATTGGGCTATTATATTTAGTAAATTATGAACACATTATTTATGAAAACATTATCAAAAACACATATCAAGAAATCATCCAATTGAAAAAAAAACATGTATACTATAATGGACGGTGCCTTCCCGGGCCATTATGATCCTATTTTTGTGGTTGGGGAGTTACCTGAGGAGGCTAGAGGAGGATAGGTGAAGGATGAGGTTTCAAGTGTGCTACTGCAAGTGGATTACTATGTGAATTAGACTCACATCACGAGTTGGTAGTTCATATAATGTGTAGTTGGATGGTTTCACAGCTTCATTTTGGGTTAGATGGTAATCCATGAAGCAATTTCACAACATGAAATTTTAATTCTTCACATATAATAATTTAGGTTGAGGATACTTAATTTGGGAAGAAACCTATGATACAGGGGTTTCACACCCTATAATAGTTTCATAGAGTGTAATCCACATATCTCATAAAATTCAGGATGTGAAAGTGTAATTCACAATTTCGAGCCTAAAAATTAAAGGTTGTTTATACCCAAGTTTACCTAATTATTTTTCATTTATACATGTACCCCCATCTCTAATTTTAGGAAAACCATAAGCCCCAAAGGAGGATCTCACAACCCTTATTCCTCCAACTTCATTGTCAGTCCCAACGGATGCCTGTAGGTGATCCATGGTATGTTCTCATATGTTATCCATCATTATTTCTGCTCTCTTCCATAGAGAATCACTCTTGATGCATTTTTTGGATCTAGGAATGTGTTTAGGGATATGTTTTCATAAATAATGTTCTTTAAGGTTGATCAAGTTTTTTATAATTAATATTGTGGTTTATATCCATTTCACATCTACTTGAGGTACACAGCGTGTTAGAGAAGCTCTGTTTGAGGTAGGGAATCAGCCATTTATCATTTTTTGTATCATGTCTGAATGGTTTAAACTTTTAATATATTGGTAGTATGGTTTATTATATTATAAAAAATGTAAATTAATGTGTTTATTATATTTTAAAATGCTAAGGGGGATTGATTCAGATGTCATTACAACTTTGATATTTCATGACATTTTTGTTGAATGAAGTCAATGTCTCACTAAAAATTATGATTGTTTGTGGGGAATTGCTATAATGAGTTTTATGTATGTTGTGCATCCCTTGTTAAATGTTTTTGGTGGAATAAATATAAATGATTTTTTTTAATAACTTATAGTTGGATAATTTATTATTAGCACATCAGAAACATGGCTTGTATAAGAATTCCCATAAAATAAATTTTGAATGTTATAAAATCCCACATGAATGAATCTGAAAAATATTTTGTGATGTGGTGTGTTATAATATAACCATGTTGTGGGGCGGTGAGTTGAAACTGTGATGTGGTTTGGTGGGTTTTTTGGTCTTGTTGTGGAGAAATGAGGTGATATGTGTGAGTGATCAACTAGTGGGGTGGAAATCTGATGGGCTTGAGTGGTGATGTTCTGAGGTAGAGATCTGACAGGATTGTGTGGAATTATTATTATGTGAAAGTTATATAAGGTGGTACGTGATATGGCTCTAAGATGTTGGTGATGTGGGGATGGTTGGATAGAAAAATTTTATGTCGTTTAGATTTTTTTGTGAGTTTTTTGTGGTAGTTGACTGACTGGTTTTGGAAATAAATAGTAATCTTTTAATTTGAATTGATTGTTTTGGTCAATGAATGAGTAAATGGGAGAAATGAAATTTAATTCTTAATGACTAGTGGGAATTGGATTATGGTTTGTCATGTTTTGTGTCGTGTTGTGAATTTGGAGGTGTTAGAAAAAGTGGGGAATGTTGTGAGTTGGTTATTAACCTATTGGATATAAACCCATAGGTTGTTCTTGTATGTTGGTTTATAAAAAGAGATGTGTTGCGACGGTGTTTTTGGGTGGTGATATGTTATGTGACCATGTGGTGGGATTATAGAGACCCGAAACATGACGTACATGGACATTACATTACTTTTGCAGAATACTTAATACATAACAAAAACATACACACAAGGACCGTAATAGTTTAGTGTCTTTGGAAACTCAGAATATAAACATCTAATCATGTTGAAAGATCTCCAACATCTCCCATAAAGATCTTCCCCTTTTTGTTTCCTTAACTAAAACCTTTCTTTATTTCCTGGGGAAAATAAAACATAAAAAAGGTGAGCTCAAATACTCAGTAAGGGAAAACATAGAGAACATAAAATAATCCATAAATATTTGAAATCAAAAACGTGAACATGATATTTAAACATCAAAATCTTGAGCAAAGACATAAATCATGGAAGTACGTAAGCCATATATCATAATGGAACATCAACCATGATAAAATATAATTGGAATGAAGCATGAAATTGTGGCAACCATTCAACACATGTTATGATTTTCATAGTAGCCAAGGCATTGCTGCCAAGACCATCTAAGTGGACAAAGTCCCTTTCTGAATCGAGTCCACTCCTCATTTCAGTCCTGTAACACTGAACCAGATTAACTTACCATTCTAGCCATGTCTATCTCATGAGATAGAAATCTTTACCCAATTCATTGGAGGGAGATATAGGTCTCACCCATCTCATAATGAAGTCATTCTTACTTGTGCCACAAAATAAACATACATCATTCATAATAACCCATCGAATAAAACGGGTTTCATAAACATCATCTCCTCATAACATAATCCATATAAAAGAAATGGATATCATTTCATAATAAGAAATTTGAAACCATGTAAATCATAGAGACTTTATACTTGAAACATACACATATGAAATAATGTCATCTTAGATGGAAAATGGTCTTGAAAAAACACATAAAATGAATTCTTGAGAAAAATATCCTTTCTTCTTCAAAATCAATTTCTTTTCACAAAAAATCATGCAATTTTAAAAGAAAAATATTTTTTTGAAAATAGTCATGAAATATTTTGGAGTAAGTTTCATGAAAATCAGGCTTTATAAAACTGTAAAAATATGTTCATGCCGTATAAGTTGAAAAAAACATTCTTCCCGTACTTTTGCCATAAAAGTCAAAAAGTACCTCGTAAAAGAAAGATTCCATGCATAACATGTAGTAAAATTAAAAAATGGGTAAAAAGGACATTAAACATATAAGAAACCATTTTTAGGAAACATGGACATGGATGAGAACAATAACCCCAGTAAATACTTACGAATAAACAATCTCGGATAAGAATGATATTGGAAAAGTTATCCCTTACCTTAGGTCCGATATGCTTCGTATGGATCCGAACCTCCTGTATAATGATTTAAATAATTTCATTGACTTATTATGTAATCATATTCATTGTTATTATATCATATATGTTTGACTTATGACTTTATATTACCCGTTCTTTTGTAAATTCCATGTTAAAGCAGCGTTTTGGGTAAAATCATTTCATTTATCGTATGTGTTTGGACTTGTCGTTCTTTATATTATTACTTATAGCCTGATTTACATAATTCCAGAATGTAAAACATGATTTATATATAATATATATTCATAATAGACATATATATTATATATCGACAAAAGGAATGAAATACACCATTCATGGAGATGGTAGTTCGTACGTACGCATGAACGTTGTTTTCGTTTCCTTATTGAATTGAATGAAACTAAATAGATGACATATATATATATATAAATAAATCAAGTAGCATTATTATGTCATATATTTCATTATTATTCCTTATATAAACTTTATAATCATTCTTGTATGGTTAACATGGAGAATGAATCTCATCACGTCGTGGAGACGGTAATATGTATGTACGAACGAGCGATGATATCTTTCCCAAAATTATTGAATAGAATTGGGGTGGATGGAATAATATATCCGAATCATTATGCTTTTATAATAACCATATATAGTTATTATTTACACCATTATACCCATCCATGTAAGGTGTTGGTGGAAAATCATATTACACCACGGCATGGAGACGATATTCCGTACGTACGCACGCACAGAGATTTCATTTTCCATAGGATGGATAGAAGGTTAAATGGGGTTGTTTCATATTTATAATAAAATATCAGTATATTAGTGATAATTATGTTATTACTTTATAATTAAACAACTAAATAAGAAGAAGTTGAAGAAGAAATAATCTTGAAATAATCGGTAGAAGAGATTACCTCTTCTTCGACGCACCTTCTTTAAACTTCTTCTTAGGGCACTAGGGTTGGTATTTTGAGAAGACTAGTACCTATATAAGGTTTCTAGGGAAGTGGGGAAGTGAAATGGGCAGAGGATGGACGAGATTCAAGGCTCAAAATGGTGTGAGGAAGAGAGGGAGGAGGTTCCCTTTTATAAGGGAGGAGAGGGGCACCTTTGGAATCCTCAAAAATATTAGTTTAATATAAATTCAAAACCCACATAAAAACCTCCAAAAATGACTCCATTGGAAGATTAGATGATATAGGGTTTTAATATCATCAAACAATAAAATTTAGACATGTTTTGATCTTATTTTAAACCTTATCATTTTGATTTATCCTTATTTAATCTATTTAAGTTTATTTGTGGTAATAAAATTCTAAATTTTAAATGGTTATAAATAATCACTTATGTATTGTTAATTTTCAATAATTGGATACTTTATGACATTTTAGACTATATAAATGTCAATTTATAATTTTTAAATATTTTTGGGATTTTTAAACAATTTAATAATATGTTATTTTTATAAAACAACAATAGTGTCAATTTAGACACTATTCATTTATTTGAATTTAAATAAAATCTACACAGAGGATATATTCAAAATAAAATATTTAATAGATTAAAAACATGTCAAAGTTGTCTATAAAATTTGTGGATAACATTAAATAGTTCATGTAATATTTATTTTAATATTTGTAAAACCATTTATTTGGTATATCTCTTAATAAAATAATTTCAACATCACAATGGTGTCATAATTAATGATAATTATTTAATCCCTAAAAATTATAAATAAATTCATATGATTTAGATAATTGTATTAGATTTCTGTAGACTATTTATATCATAAGTTTCATTAAGTTTATCACTAAATTAAAATTATTGTACTTATAATATTTAAGAAAGTGACATGTTGTCACTTTCTTTGGTTTTAATAATAATTAAATTATTTTCATGGAAAAAAGTACATTAAATGAATATAATCTGCCCCTTTGGTGATATGGGTCTAGTTTTAGTCATCCAATATTATTTTTGCAGGTGTTAGGGTAATTTTATAATCTTATATTTACCCTTAATTACCCTATTTACCTTTAACTATGGTAAATAAAATTTACCATAGTTACTATTCATAATGCCCAAAAATAAAAAGTAGCCTATTAACATAATTTTTACCCACTGATTCCAAATATGGAATCCATTTTTCAAAATTCAAAACACATAAGTTGCAGTAATTAATTTAAAATTAATCCCGTTGTTAATAAAACAGGTTTTAGAAGTTAAAACATTACCAAAGATTGAAATATTTTTACCTATGAATTCAATGTGAAATTAATGCTATTGAAATATATTATATTAAATGGTAAAAATATATTCTATTTATACTTTAAAACCATTCAATATTATAATTTAACCATATAAATTATCTCAATGAAAAAAGTTGTTTTTAATTAAAAATTAGCGTGTTTATACCATTCATCAAAATATGAAAGTTATCAAAAAAATATCAAAAATTTATCCAAAGTAAATTTTTATATCATGATTCCAAATAAGAATTTTATTTTGTCAAATTTAACTTATAAATATGTCAAAAAATAGATTTAATGTGGGTGCTCCATCAAAAGGCGGGAAAACTGCATTTTTTGAAAAATACTTATTTTACCCGAAAAATTTATCTAATTATCTTACCATGTTCTAGAAAATGTGTAAGATTAATAATAATGTTATAAAATAAAAATTTAGTTTATAATATTCATAACTTATAGTTCGTGATAATATTATAACCATATATAGTTGTTTACCGAAACCCGGTATTGCGTACAACACACGCTATCGAGGAAGGTCGTGATTGCCTGTATTGAAAGCCAAGTCAGGGTTGTGTGTTGTGCAAGAATCCTTCGTTGTTTTGTATAACAAAATCCAACAATATTTCATTTATACATTGAATATATATATATATACACTCAATGTTGCGTAGAATAACTGTTATAAAAAGAACTTGAAATTGTGTGTAACACAATCTAAGAATAGTGTTGCGTATAATTCAAGCTAATACATTGTGGCGTATAGAACAAGATAATTTTTTTGTTGCATAAAACACATGACATAAAATAAATTAAAAAGAATAATTATCATAAAATATCGGGTTGTTACATTCAACCCCCCTTAAAATGAATTTCGCCCTCGAAATTCATCGGGGTTATACATGGTTTTCTACTTGAAAGTTTCTTTAACTGCAACACACATCGTAAAATGAAATACCAAAACATAAATTTTAAAAACTAAAATATGAAATGTAACGGTTACCCAAATTAACTCATCACTGGGTTTCCACATAGGAGAACATAGGTGAAAATATGGATATGGAAGAAAAATCTAACCATCAAGCTCTATTGGAGAGTGGTAGATAACATGGCTATGAAAAAGACAAAAATAAAAAAGCCATAGATTTGTGATGATCTAAGGTACCATCTGATTCATCGGATATGAGGGAACTAGGGCAAAATTTTTGATTTTGAAGATCATTTCCCTAAATTTGATGAATTAAAAGAAATACTTACATGATTTTGGTTCAATATCACTATTGTTTGTGCCTTGAACAATTTCCACTTCATCTCTTAATGAAATGAAGTTGAATTTGTTATTTGTGAAGTGTTAGCAGATCATGTGATAGAATTATGGGTCGTTCCATCTGTCTCAAACAAAAGGATAGCAAAAGTTATTAAATATACATAAGTCGATTAATCGTATATGGTTCCTAAAATGGACTTATACTTCATATCTCATACCACTTAAAAATTTAAAACTAATTTATACTAACCAGGGGCATCCTGTAGGCCATTGGTAGGTGATAAAGGCCTATCGCACATCAGTTGGGGGTTCGATTCCCACAGCCTTGTCTGATGCGATGGGTTGTCTCCTGTCCTGTAGGTTTTCCTTTTTCTAAAACTAAATTACTATAACATCCCATCAATAATATCGAAAAAAAGTTCTATCCTTAAACAATACTAACTTATTTCCAACATAATCCATTCCAATATTTAGGCTTCTATAAAATATTTCGGTCCCATCTCATAGTATAATGAAAATGATTACTTGAAATGTCACATAACAATCACGTGAATGCCATCATTATTCCCCATATATCATAAGATATATCTTGTTGGTAAAATTACAAACATGTGAATACCTTAATCATGCATTATATTGAAAAAATAAAAACCCATTTAACCTTAGTGAAAACATGAATGCTGTCAAAAGTTAACTCTTTCCACATACCAAAATCCCAAAAATTCTATATACAGAAACCATGATATCACTTAGTCCTTATATCAATCATGAGCTCATGAATACTGTCAAACATTTCATTTTCTCCTTATCGCTTCATTATGTGCATATCATCTGCTTTCCAAAATATTTGAATCACTTTTCAAGGTTACTAGTACCATTCAACATATACTTTCAAATACTTTAGGAAAAATAATATTGTAACAATCATTAGATGATTTTTTATTCCATAATACCATACATTATTCATTATAAACATACAATCATTCCACTATCTTCTTAAACCACTAACTGTGCTTCATCATTTCTTTCATCCCATATTTCATTTTTAGTCTATTCATCATCATCCCCATAAACATTACTCATCTGACTATGCTGATTCTCTACATGAGATTTTCCCTTAGGGCATTGGTTTACATAATGCACATACATTTCACATTTAAAACATCTAATCATTTTTGGTGTCGTAGAAATACCATTATCCTTATCCATGGTGTTAACTGAACCTTTTCTTTTGCACTTACTGGATTTGTGTCCTTCTTTTCCACACCCAAATCATCTTCCAGTTCCTTTGAAACAATCTTCCCGATGCCTCTTCCCACATGATTTACATGAGGGAAATTGAACTTTTTTTCCTCTATGATCATCATGAAACTCCATCTTTCTCTTATTATCTGAGTTGGGAAACTTACCAAAGTTGAGATTATTGATCATATTAGGAGATTGATGATTAGGAATAATAATGATGTTTGGACTTACAAATCCAGTTTCATTTGGTTGCTCATGAATAATATCATTCCATTGTCCGCCATATCCTCCATTATCTTGAATCTTCCTGTTTATAGCTATTTTCTAAAACCCAAATGAATAGTGTGAGAGGAAAAAATCATGCTAGCGAAAACAACATATTAAAGGGGTAGTAACATCAATATCTAACATCTTAGGTTATATTATAAGATCGTTACCGTAGTTCTAGGACTATATCTTATACGTATACTTATATTTAGGGACATCCCTAGGCATACCTTAGAAATATCTCTAGGGATCTCACTAACGTTTTCCAATCCTAGTTTCCAAAGGTTGACTAAACCATTCCTCTAATACCAACTGTAGAGACCCGAAACATGATGTACATGGGCATTACATTACTTTTTCAGAATACTTAATACGTAACAAAAACAGACACACAAGGACCGTAATAGTTTAGTGTCTTTGGAAAATTGGAATATAAACATCTAATCATGTTGAAAGATCTTAAACATCTCCCATAACGATCTTCCCCTTTTTGTTTCCTTACCTAAAACCTTTCTCTATTTACTGGGGAAAATAAAACATAAAAAGGGTGAGCTCAAATTCTCAGTAAGGGCAAACATATAGAACATAAAACAATCCATAAACATTTGAAAGCTAAAACTTGAACATGAAATTTAAACATCAAAATCATGAGAAAAGGCATAAATCATGGACGTACTTAAGGAATATATCATAATTGAACATAAAACATGATAAAATATAATGGGAATAAAACAATTAATTGTGGAAACCATTCATCACATGTTATGATATCCATAGTAGCCAAGGCATTGCTGCGAAGACCATCTTAGTGGACAAAGTCCCTTTCTGAATCGAGTTCACTCCTCGTTTCAGTCCTGTAACACTGAATCAGATTAACTTACCATTCCAGCCATGTCTATATCATGAGATATAAATCACTACCCAATGCATTGGAGGGATATATATGTCCCACCCATCTCATAATGAAATCATTCTTACTTGTTCCACAAAATAAACATACATCATTCATAATAAGCCAACGAATAAAATGGGTTTCATAAACATCATCCCATCATTACATAATTAATATAAAAGAAATGGATATAATTTCATAATAAGAAAATTGAAACCATGTAAATGCTAGAGACTTTATACTTGAAACATACACATATGAAATAATTTCATCTTAGATGGAAAATGGTTTTGATAAAACACTTGAAATGAATTCTTGTGGAAAATATCCTTTCTTCTTCAAAATAAATTTCTTTTCACAAAACATCATGCAATTTTAAAAGAAAAATATTTTTTTGAAAATATTCATGAAATATTTTTGAGGAAGCTTCATGAAAATAAGTCATTATAAAACTGTAAAAATCCGTTCTTGCGGTATAAGTTAGAAAAAACATTCCTCTCGTACTTTTGCCGGAAAGTCAAAAAGTACCTCGTAAATAAATGATTCCATACATACCATGTAGTAAAAGTAAAAAATGTGTAAAAAGGACATTAAAAATACATGAAACCATTTTTAGGAAACATGGAAATGGATGAGAACAATAACCCCAGTAAATACTTACGAATAAACAATTTCGGATAAGAACGAGATTGGAAAAGTTATCCCTTACCTTAGGTTCGATATGATTCGTATGGATCAGAAACTCCTGTATAATGATTTAAATAATGTCACTTACTTATTAAGTAATCATATTCATTGTTATGATATCATATATGTTTCACTTATGACTTTATATTATCCGTTCTTTTTTAAATTCCATGTTAAAGTAGCGTTTTGGGTAAAATCATTTCATTTATCGTATGTGTTTCGACTTTTTGTTCTTGATATTATTACTTATATCCTGATTTAAATAATTCCAGAATGTAAAACATGATTTATATATAATATATATTCATCATATACATATATTTTATAGATCTATAAAAGTAATGAAATACACCGTTCGTGGAGACGGTAGGTCGTACGTACGCATGAACGTTGTTTTCTTTTCCTTATTGAATTGAATGAAACTAAATAGATGACATATATATATATACATAAATCCAGTAGAATTATTATGTCATATATTTAATTATTATTAATTATATAAACTTAATAATCATTCATGTATGGTTAACATGGAGAATGAATCTCATTGCGTCGTGGAGACGGTAATCCGTACGTACGCACGAGCGATGATATCATTCCCATAATTATTGAATAGAATTGGGGTGGATGGTATAATATATCAGAATCAGTATGATGTTATAATAACCATATATAGTTACTTTTTACACCATTATACCCATCCATTTCAGGTGTTGGTGGAAAAACATATTACACCACGGCGTGGAGACGGTTTTCCATACGTACGCACTCACGGAGATTTTGTTTTCTATAGGATGGATAGAAGGTTAAATGCGGTTTTTTAATATTTATAATAACATATCAGTATATTAGTGATACAGATGTTATTACTTTATAATAAAACAACTAAATATGAAGAAGTTGAATAGGAAATAATCTTGAAATAATCAGTAGAAGAGATTACCTCTTCTTCGACGCACCTTCTTTAAACTTCTTCATAGGGAACTAGGGTTGGTATTTTGAGAAGCCTAGTACCTCTATAAGGTTTCTAGGGAAGTGGGTAAGTGAAATGTGAAGAGTTTGGCTGAGCTTAAAGGCTCAAAATGGTGTGAGGATGAGAGGGAGGAGGTTCCTTTTTATAAGGGAGGAGAGGGGAACCATTGGAATCCTCAAAAATATTAGTTTAATATAAATTCAAAACCCACATAAAAACCTCAAAAAATGACTTAATTCTAATATTAGATGAGATAGGGTTTTAATATCATAAACCAATAAAATTTATACGTGTTTTGATCTTATTTTAAAACTTATCATTTTGATTTATCCTTATTTAATATATTTAAGTTTATTTGTGGTAATAAAATTCTAAATTTTAAATGGTTATAAATAATCCCTTCTGTGTTGTTAATTTTCCATAATTGGATACTTTATAACATTTTAGACTATATAAATTTCAATTTATAAATTTTAAATATTTTTGTGATTTTTAAACAATTTAATAATATGTTATTTTTATAAAATAACAATAGTGTCAATTTTGACAATATTCATTTATTTGAATTTAAATAAAATTTACACAGAGGATATATTCGAACTAAAATATTTAACAGATTCCTAAAATGTCAAATTTTTCTATAAAGTTCATGTGGAACATTAAATAGTTCATATATCATTTACTTTAATATTTTTAAAACCATTTATTTGGTACATCTCTTAATAAAATAATTTCAACATCACTATTGTGTCATAATTAACGATAATTATTTAATCCCTAAAAATTATAAATAAATTCATATGATGTAGATAATTGTATTAACTTTTTGGAGACTATTTATATCCTAAGTTTCAATAATTTTATCACTAAATGAAAATTATTATACATATAAGATTTAAGAAAGTGACATGTTGTCACTATCTTTGGTTTTAATAATAATTAAATTATTTTCACGGAAAAAAGTCCATTAAACAAATATAATTCGACCCTTAGGTGATATGGGTCGACTTTTAGTCATAAAATAGTATTTTTACATGTGTTAGGGTAATTTTATAATCTAATATTTACCCTTAATTACCTGATTTTCGTTTAACTAGGGTAAATAAAATTTACCGTAGTTACTATTCATAATGCCCAAAAATAAAAAGTATCCTATTAACATAATTTGGACCCAATGATTCCAAATATGGAATCCATTTTTCAAAATTTAAAACACATAAGTTGCAGTAATTAATTTAAAATTAATCCCGTTGTTAAGAAAATGCGTCTTAGAAGTTAAAACATTGCCAAAGATTGAAAAGTTTTTACCTATGAATTTAATGTGGAATTAATGATATTGAAATATATTATATTAAATGGTAAAAATATATTATATTTATACTTTAAAACCATTCAATATTATAATTTAACCATATAAATTATCTCAATGAAAAAAGTTGTTTTTAATTAAAAATTAGTGTATTTTTACTATTCATCAAAATATGAAAGTTATCAGAAAAATATCCAAAATTTATCCAAAGTTAATTTTTAAATCCTGATTCCAAAGTAGAATTTTATTTTCTCAAATTGAACTTATAAACATTTCAAAAACTAGATTTATTGTTGGTGCGCCATCAAAAGGTAGCAAAACTGCATTTTTTGAAAAATACTTATTTTACCTGAAAAATTTATTTTGTACTCTTACCATGTTATAGAAAATGTGTAAGATGAATAAAAATGTTATAAAATTACAAATTTAGTTAATACAATTCATAATGTCTAGTTCACGATAATATTATAACCATATATCGTTGTTTAGTGAAACCTGGTATTGCGTACAACACACGCTATCGAGGAAGGTCGCGATTGCGTGTAATGCAACCGAAGTCAGGGTTCCGTGTTGTGAAAGAATCCTTCGTTGTTTTGTATAACATAATCCAACCATATTTCATTTATACATTGAATATATATATATATATACACACACTCAATGTTGCGTAGAATAACTATTATAAAACGAACATGAAATTGTGTGTAACAAAATCCAAGAATAGTGTTGTGTATACTTCAATCTAATATAGTGTGGCGTATAGAACAAGATAATCTTGTTGTAGCATAAAACACATGACATAAAATAAATTAAAAAGAATACTTATCATAAAATATCGGGTTGTTACAGGGATAGATTATGGTGGGGGTCGTTGATGGTAGGGGAGAGTATGAGATCAATGTCCTTTATGTTCAAGATACTGTACTAGTGTAGTTCTAATACTAGATGTGGTGTAATGGACACAATTACTATAGCTGAGATGCAGTGTTAAAAGGATATGTGGCATTGATAAGTGATATGAAAATTCTATGGAGAGGAGGATTGTTATAAGTTATACAAAGGATATGGGAGTGTTTGAATATATAAAATTGGTGATGATGGTGGAAAATAAATGGTAATGTGTTTTGGGGTACCCTTTATCATTATAATTTGTTTAATATTATTATAATTAGAATTAATTATTTTGTGATTGGGCCTTAGTGATATTGGGTTGGATAATTGACATGTTTAGGTGTTTTTGGTTCTCATATTTTCTCACAAGGTAATTACTATTCAATTTTCACATGTGAACGAGAGATGTTGGTATGTCCTTATTGAGTAAACATTTTTTCTCACCCACCACATATTAACAGATTTTCATGTTTTTAGGAGCACTACATAGACTAACTAGACATTACTACATCACCATCTTGTAATGTTTTTGTTCACACCATTAGCTTTAATTTTTCATATTTACATTAGATGATTATATATATATATATATATCATTTATACATTCATTATGGGATAGTTTTTTAGATTTATTTGGTATTCTCTCATGGAGTTTCTTTTGGTTTATTCATCCTATCTCTTAATCCTATTATATTTTTGTTGTTAATTACTCCCATTTTTGATATTCTTATACCCTCAATTTTAGTTTTCAAACCAGGGCCTATTGAAGGTGGGAATCCGGGTGTCATTGTCTCTCCTAATTCATTATAACATTTTTAGTGGAATGTGTCATGAAAGAGTCATATTAGATTTTATGGTTGAGGCATATGATGGAGCTTATAGTTAGGAACTATGAGGATTGAATGGGTTGGTATAGAAATAGTTCTATTATACCTTGGTATGTGACATGGTATAGGGAGACCTAACACAAAACTCTATTTTAGCGACCCCCATGATCTATTTCATTTAATATGATATTATTGAAAAAAATTGAGGTGGACATGTTTATATGGTGGAGACATATTATAGGTACATTAATTTTAATTAATTGTGTTCTTGTTTCAATTAGGTGGTTTGACGATGTGAAAACATATGTAAAAAGTATAAAACAAATATTAAAAAAATGTAACACTTCCAAGATTATTGTGTTCTCAATCATTTTCAATGATAGACATAGGTATTCATCTGCATGTGACTTAGGATGTTGAGGTTCAACAAGCTGATCCAGTTGATTTTCGAATGGTTGATCTGGTGGGGGAGGATGATTATTGGTAGAGGAAATTGTAAATTTTTCAGTATCATTCATTTGGTAAGTATGATAAAAATTATTTTTAATGTGAAGATAGTGATTTGGATGGAGGAGATAAATATCACCTTCTGTTCAATTTTGGACAGGGAAATGTACTACGTCTCTTTATTAGTTAGTCATATGTGGCACACTACTCATCAATGGTCGATTTTGTTTCAAGATGAGCAGAAGGTTGTGGATGTTTCATGGGTAAAATTTCAAAACTATTTCATGGGAGAGATGATTTTATACACAATTAAGGTAGTAAAGATTAATGAGCTTATTTTCCTTAAGAATATGAGTTTATCTATGATGGTTCTTGAGAGAAGGTTCAGTTTTTTTTAATTTTTCAAGGGACCTTTTTTAGATGAGGATTATTGAGTAAGGAATATTGAGTAAGAACAGTGTACTTTCCAACATCAAGTTATTGAATTTAAATTTCTAATGTATCTAGAGGTTCATAATAAAGAAGTTGTTATCAATAGAATGTGCTCATAAGGTGGTTTTTTGTACAAGGTGGGCCAGAAGTTTTCCACATGGAGAAATGTTGTCATTGGAAGGTCACAGGTTCCAGGACCTTTGAGGTTTTGACTTATGAGGTGTCAACCTCTGTGGATTCTTTTACCAACTTCTGGGGATAGTATATTTATTGTTATCATGGGGACCCTAATATAGTGTTTTTTCTGTGGGTTTTATATCCATTATCTTATTTACTGAATAGTGGTTATTTGATCTCATTTTGGTATAGAGGGTCATTTTTAGCACTGACCCCATCTATAGATTCCAACAAGGTTGTTTTAGTAGTAGGGTCAGTATGATTTTGATCCTATAATGGGAGATGGAGTAAGTAAATGTAAAATTTAGTATAATCCTCGAGTTTTGGGACCATGACACTTGAATGTTCATAGAGGTGGCCATCAACAGTGTCGAATGAGATATGGGTTTGGTCAGAAACAGTGTGTATCGGTGGCACTACCCGAGGGGAAAGTGATATTTGAGGTACTCATAGTTTACAATCCACCCTTTTTCGTTTCTTGTTTGTTTTAGGATTCTATCACAACATTATTAAATCCACTATAAATCATTTAATAAGACTACATTTATAATGGATTTACATTCCCAATGTGTTGACTACACTAGTCAAAACCCATAATTTCTTATTTGATTTGTGTTAATGGTGTACATTGATGACGGG
The DNA here is from genome assembly GCA_963277665.1 of Viscum album. Taxonomy (NCBI): domain Eukaryota; kingdom Viridiplantae; phylum Streptophyta; class Magnoliopsida; order Santalales; family Viscaceae; genus Viscum; species Viscum album. The sequence goes on from OY728151.1 coordinate 1,836,497,903, forward strand.
GCCACATCAATCCACTAGGTATTTTTATTTATATATACGTATTCATAAAATTTAATCCTTGAATCGATGGTTTTTATTCTATATTTGATTTTCTCGATTACTTCTGAAGGAGAGTTGTGTTCTCATATATGGATAGCCAAAATGTGTTTTTTTCGCTGACCAGAGATGTTAGGTGGAAAGTTGGTGTGTACTGCCCCATATTTCCTTGATGTTTTTTTGTCTATAGAATCAATGGATGATGTTATAAAAGATGCTCCTAGGGTTGTCATGGATTTTCTAGATTTTTTCCCTAAGGAGGTTGTCATGTTAGCCCCTCGATGTAATGTTTTGTTTGGGATAGACTTATATATTGATTATTCTTCAATTTCACATTCTTTTTTACATATTTCACCTTATAGTTTGTTGTAATAGATGGTGTTAGATGGAAAATCTAATAAATAATGATTTTCCCTTTCCTAGCGTGACCTCATGGGGTCAACCAGTGTTGTTCACTAAGATGTTTGATATTGTACTTAGGTGTTGTATAGACAATAAAAGGTTAAATAAGTTGATGATCAATAATATGTACCCCCTTCAAAGGAAACATTATCTTTTTTAACCAATTATATGGAAGAACTGTATTTTCTAAGATAGATCTATGATATCAATATCACCTGCTGAGTTTGAAGGAGGGTGATATCTCGATGACATCCTCCATGTTAAGGTATGTTAATTTTGAGTTCATGTCTATTTTGTTCTGTTCCATAAACAAACCAACTATGTTCCTAGGTCTTCTTAAATCACTATTTAATGAATTTCAAGTGAAATTTGAAGACATGTTTATCAAGGACATATTGATCTACTCAATTTAAGTGGAGGATCATGTTGATCATTTCCGAGTTGTCTTTTATGTTTTTTAAGGCCTCCATCTCTATGAAAAGTTATAAATTTTTATGTTATGGATATGAAAGGTTCTTTTCCATGGTGATTTGGTTCCATTATAGCGTGTTTTAAGGGAACCATTTTCATTCAATGAAGTTGATTTTTGGGAATCACCAATAAATGTGGTAGAGTTTCACAACTTCTTTTGTCTTACAGATTTTTACTAGAGGTTTTTATCTGAATTCCCATAAATTGTAGGCATGTTAATAGATTTTTCCATGATGTATTAAGATTTTATATAGTTTGATTAGTGTCAGGAGGTGTTTTACTACCTGAATGTAAAATTGATCTTTTCTGTAATGCTTAAATTTCAAGAGGTGGGTGTTATTATTAAGATATATTATAACATTTCTTATCGTGGTTTGGGATGTATCTTGATGCATAATATGCAAATTTTCTCTTATGGGTATCAAAACTTACATACCCAAGATCATAACAATTGATCCTATGATCTAGATATAGTAGAAATTGTGTTTTTGATGAAATTTGGGAGACATTACCTCACTAGGGAGAACTTCATTATGATAAAAAATTAGAAGAACATGAGGTATATTTTTTTAGTATGATTTAAATCTATGTTAGCATAGGTGTATGAAGTTTTTTAGGACAATGATTATAATATCTATTATACCAGAGTAATTTATAATGATGTGTTTGGATCATTGAGTATGATTTCAGAGATAGATTCTGTTCAGGAGTCTCAAGATATTCTAATGGTGATGGATGATTTGGTAGCCCTGCACTTATAAGCATTGTTTGATGATGGTGGGGGTTTATTGTTTTTGAATTAAATGAAATATTCACTGATGTAGTTGGCAGAGGTGTTTTAGTTGGGAGTCTCAGAGGGAGAGTTGATGTTAGATTGTGATAGCCATGGTGATTCAATTGATGAAAGAGTAAAGGATGATCAAAATTACCTATTGTTTTAGGGAAGGATGTTTTTTCTAAGAGGGATGCATCATAGATTTATTTTTGAGGTTTAATTATCTCTTTTGGTGGTACACCCATGTGTTTCTATGATCTACCATGGGTTGAGAAATTTTTTTTGGTTCCTAGGGATGAACCAGGTTGTGGTGAATTTTGTTTATCAGTGCTTAGTTTTCCAATAGGTAAAGTTTGATCATGGTGTTCCTAGTAGTTTACTACATCCCTTGGATGATATGTAGTCGAAATTTGATGAAAAATTAATGGAAATTATCATAGGATTACCGCATGATTTTGGAGGTTTTGATGCAATCCGGGTAATCATGGATCTATTGAAAAAATCAGATCACTTCCTAGAGATCAATGAGTTGAGAATCACAGATTTCATATAAAGAAGGTTTGTGGATGAGGTAGTGTGGCTACATGGACTTTTGAGATCTATTGTCTTGGATCTGAATTCTCATTTTACCTTTTGGGTATGGAGGGGACTATAGGATTCTTTTGGAACTCAGTTACTATTCCACAATTTTTTCCACCCTAATATGGAAGGGAAAATGTAGAAAAATGTACACATGTTGGAGGATATTTTTTGTGCATGCATCTTAGACATTGGTGGATATTTGGGTGGAAGGCATTCCCTTGAATTAGTTTTCCTATAAAAATAGCACTCACACATCCATTATCATGACCCCGTTAATGGAATTTTATGTGCAGTCATGCTATTATCTATTGTTTTGGGAAACTGTTGGGGATTCATTAGTTCCTAAACTTGATGTAGTGCACAACACAATAGAGAAATATCATGTTGTTTCTGAGACGATGAATGTAGTGAAATATTAGAAGATGTTCCATGATGATTGTAGGATGACGACCTTAGAGTTTCAGTATGGATTCTTTGTGTTCATTAAGGTTTCACCTCAATGAGGGAAATGTAGTTTTGGGTGGGGGAGAAAGATATCAACCCATCATGATGGGATTTTTGAGGTGTTGGTGCATGTTGTTGAGGTGGATTATCAGTTGGTAGTCCCATCATAACATGACAATATTCACAACATATTTCACATATCTCAACACTTCTAGTATCTTCATTATGTCTCCCACATTGCTGACTAGTTATAGTATGACATTGAGGATGGTGCGACATTCATAGTGTAGTTATTGGAGATCCAGGATCATTGATACAAAGTTGATGTGTGTTGAAACCATCCAATTGGATCATGTGTGGTTTAATGATGGTGGATTAGAAGAGATTACTTGGGGGTGAGAGATGCAGATGATGTCTCACTACCCAGATCTATTTTGAGTTTTTTACTCTTTTTAAACTTGTTATATTTTTATCTCAATATTTTATGTGATGTTATGTACTTATTTATGTATTATGTTTGATAATGTTATGACATATGAAAAAGGAATGACCTGATTTGTAATTGAGATACAATATACAATGATGTAATTAATCTCATACAGGAAAGTCAGTTCCACTCATAAAAGGTTTTATTATAACATTTAGGATTGAATTACATGATCCACATGTTCAGGGAAGTGTGATTTATTAATGTCACTAGTTGCTGGTTTGGGCAGTGTAGAAGTTTTTAAGGTTGTGAAAAATAAAGTGTGGAAAATTGGAAATTTTTTGTTGGAGTAGTATGATGAAGTTTTGTCACTATTGTGTGGTGATGTTGTAGTGTGGGATGTTATTGGGGGTGTTTTGGTTGGTTCTATTCATCTACAAGTAGAGTATGAGGTATGATGAGATCCTTGAGATGTATCTCACAGTTTTCTTGTTCATACCCCTTTATTTTCATCATGTTTTGTTTGATTATCATGAATAATAATCATTATAGAGGTATCTAATGTAATGTTGTGTGCCTTCCCAGCATGGTAGTTTTTTATTTCTGTGGTGGGGGAGATCTCAAAGGGGGATAGAGGAGGATCAGTAGAGGTTTGAGATGTAGGAGTTCTTCAGTAGGTGGTTCATGATGTGAATTAGATTAACTTTTAGAGTTGGAAGTTCATAGCTTGTGTATCTTGCTAGTTTCATGTCTCTTGTCTGTGGTTGAGGGTTAATACATAAAATGATTTCATGTTATGAAATATTAATTCATGATGTGTAATAATTTGGGTTGTTGCAACATAAATTTTGGAGAAAATAAAATATATGAGGGTTGGACACCCTAAAATGGTTTCAGTGCTTATAACATATGGGGTTTATATGATTCTCGATGCGAACCTAAAGAATTAAAGGATTATTATACAATAGTTTTTCTGATTATTATCCATTCATCCATTATCCTACCCATATATTTTTTGCAATACCCTATGCGGTGAAGGATGACACCTCATCCTTGCATCCTTTTACTTTCGTCACTCTTTTTTATAGATTCTCATTGATAATCAATAGTATGTTATCCTCACTTTACCATTTTTTTCATGAATTATTCCTTTGATATTAATTACAAAATAATTTTATTTATCTTTTTTTTGTGTTTTGGGTTTGATTTTGATAAACCATGATGTGTTTTAGGATGATCATGGTTTTATGTGTGTGGTTATGGTTTGCGATCATTTCATCTTTGCCTTGTGGTACATGAAATGATTTCAAGCTCTGTTTGAGTAGTGAAAACATCAACCCTCTTTAAGTGTGTCATACATAAAGGGGTTTCTATTCTAATATAAAGATAGGGTGGTTTCATCCAGAGTAGAAAAGTAAAATTAATTGGGCTATTTGATTTAAAAAAAGAAGGGGGTTTATTCAAATGTATTTACTACTTTGATAATATTTTGATATTTGAATGTTTGATATCAACACCACCTGAAAAAGTGTTACCATTAGGGAACTTTGTTCCCTAGTTTGATATGTTTTGAGGAGACCTTCATATGTGGTTATTGTGTTATCACCCTAAATGGAATTGATCAATTAGTTACATATCGATAATCCATTGGTTTCACATGGAAAACTTTTCTTGTGTGAGTATACCCAAAAAAAAGAAATGTGGAATGTGATTAAACATCCATTAAATGAATTTAAATACTTTTATGTGATGTTATTTTTATTAATGTAACCATTATATTATTTAATGAGGTGATTTCTTGATGTTGGGATAATGGGTTGTGTTGTCATTCTATGGGAAGTGATGTGGTGGGTGTGAGTGGGCATGCTTTTGGGAGCCGGTGTGATGGGTTTAGTGATCATCTTGTTGGTGGTGATGTGATGGGTTTGTTTGGATGTTCTTTAGGGTGTTATTTATGGAATGTGGTATGTGATTTGGCTATGAGATGGTGGTGATGTGGGGAAGGTAGGTTTGATGAGGTTGATGTGTGGTTCGTTTGTGTGGTGAGTAGTGTTCTGGTAGTTGCCCGAGTAGTTTTGGGATTAAATGATAAATGATGAATTTTAAATGAATGAATTGGTTAGTGATTTAATGGGTTTAAATAATAAAATTGAATTGGTAATTAAAAGTGGGACATTTTTTAAGGAAGGTAGCATGTTGTGTGGTTTTATAAATTTATAGGTGGCAATGAAAGTGTGGAATTTTGTGAGTTGGTTAGAATCCTTTTGGATTTAAACACATATTTTGGGATTGTGTGTGGATATATATATATGTGTGTGTATATATATATTATGTTCCTTTTATTTTCATTAAGAACCCCACCTACATAAATGACCATGTTCTTACACCCATACATGTATATGGGGTGTGTTTTTCTAAACATCTCCGTGGTGAGGATTGATGCATGGCTACTATATCTTTCTCACTCCCTCTTGCAAGGAATATAGGTATGAATGGTATTGGATGGAATGAAGTTAAAAGTACATTAGTGGTAATGTGGTGGCCCATGTGTCTGCAAGAAAAATGACACATGACCATATTGTGGGGTGGTGAGATGTGATATGACAATGTAGTGGTAAAACATATGGTGGGGGTCGTTCCTGGAAGGAATAGGGAATTTGGTTGAAGTCTTTCATGTTAAAAACCCTACCACTCTAGTTTTGGAAGAGGATTAGGTGTGATAGACTAGGTTTCTGTGGGAAAGATTTTATTTCACCATTTTGTGAGGTGGGGAGATGTAATATGACCATGATTGGGGTGGTGGATTGTAATATTTTATATAGAGGATATTTGAGAACCAGGATATACGATCTTGGGATGCGAGGGTGGATAATTATTGCGAATGTGGTGTGGGGTACACTTTTTATCGATATGATTCATATTTTTATATTATACAGGGGTTTGGTTATTTTGTGAGTGTGCCTTGATGATCTTGGCTTGGATAGATAAATGGTTTAGGTGTTTTTGGTTTCACTATTTTCTAATTGGAACATTAGTATGCTCATTTAATAGGTTCATGAGAAAACTTGTTATGTTTGTACTAAGTACATTTTTATTCTCATCTAATGTACATAAACTAATTCTTATTATTCATCGAGTACTATGTGAAGGACAATGAAAATTACTAGCTCTGACCCTTAGACTACTATTGTGTCACTTCTTTTGCTTTACTTTTGGGTGTTTACATTGGAAACTTTTATTTATATATGTTCTATTTATAAATTCATTAAGAGATAGTTTTTTATCTTTTATTTATATTATTTCATGGATTTTCATGCAGCTGACTCATTATATCTAAAATCTTGTTTTATTTTAGATGGTAATGCCCCCCCATATATGAAATATTTTTAACCACAATGCTAGTCTCCAACCAAGGTACTATTGGAGGTGGGACTCAGTATTTATTATCTATCTTCATTCATTGAATCATATTTGGAGTTAGGGGTTCATAAAATTTAATAAGTAGAAAAAATAATGGAAATATAATAAAATTAAAACTAACAAAATCTATAAAAATTTAAAAAATAATGATCCAATAAAAATAATGTGATTATATTATCAAAAAAATAAGTAAATCAATTTCATTTCAAGTTCCACTGAAATTGAACTCATATTGTAGTAAATATAGACATAAAAAATTAAATTTTCTTAAATGAAAGTTAAAATTCTATGCCTCAGAATATAAAAACTATTAAATTCAACTATGAACAATAAAAATAAGAATATTACATTAATCATTCTCGAATAAAATGACCTCATTATTTTAATTTTGTATATTTATTCATATTAATAATGTGAAATATAACGTTAATTATATATTTAATTATTCTATATTGTAAAAATATATAGGAAAATATAATCAAATTAACATGCACTCATTTCATAATATTTCCATGGTATCAAAGAGTTTGATTTTACGTTCCACTGTTACTTTAGGATGAAAGAGTGTGAAATTATTTTAACACTCTTGTTTCCCATCGTGGTAATTAATCTGATAAATGATCGAAAAAATTAAATAAAAAAACAATAATTCATTGCGAAATGTATTAAATTCCAATTTAAAAAATGATAATGTTTGGATTTGGGTAAATATGATCAATCATTGGTGAAGCGATGCGATGGAGAAACATGGAATAAAATATTTTTTATGTTAATAGTGAAAAATAATTATAATATCATAAAAAGATATGAATATGATATAATATATTTACTGTTCTATAAAAATACTATATCTCATTAACATATTTATACATATATAGATTTTATGTGATTTGATCCAGCGTATGCGACTAATCTCAACCGTATCTAATTCAACAGTTGGAATTCCAAGGGTTAAATAAAATGGATGTTTGTCCATGTGAAGTGTGTTTTAGTAAATATATATGTGGGGAAATTAAGTAAATTAAAAAATAATTAAATCTCATTCCATGTTTCAATATTAAAAACATATGGGGAGAACCAAGTGTGAAAACCAGATTAAGGGAAAACAAATACATTATTCCCAACTCCCCATCATAGAGTCATGATAGACAATTTAGTCCTCACATCTGAGTTTTATAAATAAATTTCTAACATATTATAGTTTTCAATACAATTGTGAATAAATATTAATGATTATCAAAATTAAATATTTTTTGGATATCAATGAGACTATTAATTTAATGTTCATGAGTGAAAATGAATTTTTTAGAGATATGTTTTACACAATATCCTTTAATATACCCAACAATTTATTGAATTATTCAAGTAACATTACCTTTGTTTAATTTTGTTGGAATACTATTATTCATATTTAATCCAAAATAATAATTGATATAATTAACAACGAAAAACATCCAAACACAATATCATCTTTCTTGATGAATTATAATTAATTCATCATGAATAAAAGAAGTTTTATAAATGCTTTGATTTGTAATGAATCATGAAATGACAGTTACACCATATATAATTGAAAATTTAATTTGATATGTTACTTTATATAGATCATAAAAGTATTTTGGATGAACATAACCAATTAATTTGATTCAAAAAAATTAAAAAAATAAAACTACATGGTCTTTAGTTCCTTAACGGTATATTAATATTTTCTTGTTAAATTTATAGTGTTGATGTGTAGAAGAATAATTATACATGACTAATAAGTTAATAGAAAATTAAATAAATAAATATATATATATTATAAATGTAAATTATTCCACTAATATCTAGTATATGTTGTAATTATGACCCAGCATGTTGTTCACTATCCTATTTGATTTTAAAAATATCTTTATCTCAATCTGAAGGTAATATATAAATTGTTTTACTTAATGGTTATGACTAGTCCATATTGAACCTTTGTAGTAATTTTTATGTATATCATTAATTTTCAACAATAATCACATCTTCAAGTTGATAAATTAGTAATACACGGAACAATTATATGCATACAATTTCCTTTCTTTGAATTCTGTCATTAAATATTTTGTATCCATGGAAAATTCATCAAGTGTTCCTATAATATCCAAATAATTAACTTATTTATAGGTGATTATAAATTCAGATATATATAACTTTAATAAAAAATCATGGAATATTTGGACCATTATTATTACCTAATTTCATCAATTATTCACACATATGTTTATACCACATACATAAATAATTATTGTTCCATATAATGATTTATTCTACTTAACTAAATAAATATATTATGATCTGTACTATTTTTACAAAATTTAAAATCCTTTTATTATTTTTATTTAAATAAAATTTTTAATTTTACCAAAATTTATGTGGTCACAACATCCATGAGGAGTAGTTTAAGTGTTACATTTATAAAAAACATCTAAATATATTGAAAGGTTATATTATCCATTACAAGAGATTATGTTTCATCATAATCAATCAGGAGTCTTTGTGATAACCTTTAATCACCATGTTGTGTTTTATAACTCACAAATTTTTTATTTCCGTTTCATTTTCTATCTAATACCCATTTATAAAAAAAAATAGAATAATCCGTTTAAGGGTTTTCACAATCATCCCAAAAAACTCATGTTAATCAATTGATTCAAATTCAGAATAGATTATAAATTTTCATTGATACTAATCTAGACTATCCTGAAATTCATTAGCCATTTTTGATTCATTATCCAAACAAATAATTTACAGCTCCACATTAAATTAAAATTTATTATCAGCAATGGTCTATACTATGAGTCAAAATTTTCAACTATCAGTGTGATTTAATTATATTCCATAATCATTATGATCATATACAGTGGGTACATTGTTTTCATGAGAAATTACATGATCATGTGAATTTATGTTATCCTTAGGCTAATTTTTTTTTCAACCATCATAGTTGGATTCACATAAATTTGAGGAGTATTTTTATCTTTCAAACAAAGTGGTCTCTCACAATTTAGGTGTGGATTGGGATAATGGTAGTCTACACCATCATATGGTCCTTTAGATACATCTATAGTTATTGGTGCATTCATAGTCGGAATATATGATTTTCTAACCCATTTTATAACATTAAATGCACCTCGAAAATGATTTAATAAAATTTTAAAATTAAGAATCTATTCCAACACAATGTTTTCTTATATTAATATTAATATAAACATGTAACATGTGAAAACATTATACCTGATATTTCTTCTAGTACCAATTTATATTACTATTTTAAAAATGGAAAATAATTCATAAAAAGTAAAGTAAGAAAATATTTTTCTAAGCACATATAATTTCAATGTCTAATGCAAGATAATGATTGTGTTATATTAAAATATAACATCAACCCTGATATTATTTTGGGTCACATTTTTGTTCATTGTGGGGATGCTATAGGCATGGATACAATATATCCAAAATATAATTACATGTGATACATTTGGTTCTTAGTGACAATATAATTGTAAAAAGGAATATTCATGATATCATAATGACCTTATTTTAATTACTACTTCTACATACAAAATCATAATTAGACAATATAACTTTCATGGTAAAAGGCCTTTTAAGAAATTATAATCTTTATATAAATTGATCTTCAAGAACAGTTTATCTGAGAATGTGAGCTACATTATTTTAAACTCCTCTTCCAATCAACATTAAATAATTACTAACTACATGTGAAAAATATTCTCCAGAATTATGAAGATTTAATATACAAGATTGAATATTCTAGGACATTTTCCATTAACATTATTTTTCATGAAATTAATATGGAACATCCCAAATTGTGAGTGGACTATAGACACACATGGGACCATCTAGTTTATTCATAAATAATGATCATAAAATATACAAATGTTCCATATTGTGGATTAATTAGAAAACATATGAAACATAAAATTAATTCTAATAATATAGGTGATTCATACTCAATTTTTAATAGTGGTAGTTATATAATCAAAATTCATTAAGAACATGTAGTCCATGATAAATCCTTAGGCGCGAGAACTGATTTATCAACCATGGTATGTCCATGGTATATTTAAATATTTTCCTCATAATTATTGATTTTGGATTATCCAAGGATTTATGCCATATAATAAATGTATGATGTTTAGAAAAATATTATTTTATCATATTTCACTCATATGTACAAAAAAATAAAATACTATAATCTAAATAGAAGTCTTGGATGTTTCTCTTGAATACATTTTTATCAAAATTTATGCAATCAATATGGAGTTATTCAGAACCTCCTTCGTCCATTGTCTTTATGTGAAATCCATTTTCATCTATATCATCAAAATGAATAAAATTAAACTGATAATTAAGAGAAAATAATGAATTATTTATTAATATATATACCATCATGTTGGTATATTTTTTCACTTGTATGGAAATTACATAATTTTTCATTACCAACTAATGTACATACATGAGAACAACCACTTTATGGTAGATAGAATATTTCTCTTATTTGTGAATTTTGATAATCATGTTGATAAAAATAAGACAAGAAACCTCCACTTAGGAATTAATCATGGTATATCATTTCAAAATGACATATTATTTTAAAAATAAAATGATAAATTTATATATGAAATGAAATAAAAATAAATAAAATTAAACATGAATTGTTAGTTAATAACATTACAAATTAAAAGTCTTGTTTCCATAATAGAAATTTATATATTAAAAATATGATCCATAGTTTTAAGGTTAAAAAATATTCATATATTTCATAATTCATAATGATATATTTATATTTCAAAGAAATTTATACAATATTTTATTCAAAATATATTTATTTTCTGTTGATTTATTGATGATAAATATCCACAAAATTATTTGGAATATGATAGGTATGTACCTTGGACCCCTTCATTCTACACTAAAAATAGCCACTTTCATCATTAATTATTAATTTTAATTATTTATATCAGTTATTTGGAAGCTTCATGTGGTTCTCAGTCCTCATATGATTTATTTATTGACCACCTAAATCATTTGATTTTTCACAAAATCGAATAAAAAATTATCATCCTAACATCATCTATAATCAGTAACATATTTTATAAGGAATGTATATTCATTGATTAGTTAGTATTCACGATTCATCATCATAAGTTTATTCTATTTTCATAATAATAAGACAATATATTAATTATTTACTTTTTAAAAATCATTTATTATGATATTTATGATTTGGAATGATATTTGATATATTGAATGTATAATATATTTTTTATTTCATATCATTGTTAGTGATATTATCTCCTCAAAATTTTAATTTTTATGTTATTTAAAAAAAATATAGTTTTGTTTTCATTTACTAGTTTTAAAATCATAGAATATCTATGGAATTCACTTATATATTTCTATTGGAATAAATTTCAGAAAAAAGAGATCATACCACTCTTGGAATTATTTTTAGGAAACCATAGGTTCTTTAATAAATGGTTTCAGATTATTTATGTCTTTTGGTAGTTTGTGGAAATGTAATATTAGTGTTGCATAATGATCTTGAAAAAATGATGATTTCTAGCTTTAAACATCATTCCAAGGACCTTTCTATCAAGATGTATCTCAGTATCTAGATTACAATACAAATTTGTATTTCCAAAAATATAAAATTTGAGAATCCCATGATTAAAAATATTTTCTATATAAAATTTAGGATACAAAATCATATTTTTTATTTGTTAATAAAATTATTATTTTGTGGGTCTATGTTAATTTTATATACAAATATGGATTTCGAGAATGATAAATTATTTGGTGATCTTCGAAATCGTGAAAAGTGTATCAGACCATATAATGTTAATTCATTGCTGGTTAAGGGAATCAGATCACTTAATTATCTATCCACTAAAATATATGGTGTTATATGGGTTGGTTCTCATCGCATTATAGTATGGAAAATAGAATCAGACTCTTTAATTCTATTTATTTGAAGATAAAAACGAGTGGCTCAAATAATTTAGTGTTCTATAAAAATATGGATGTAAATGTAACCCGCATCCCCTAAAAATTTTCCCCACTTAATACTATCACCCTCTCTCAAATAGTCAATAAAATTTCAAGGATATTTTTATGTGATTCAACTTTTTTTATCATTAAAAGTTTTGGTAATTATATTTTTTTATATTGTTATTTACCTTTTAATATAATTTTTTTATGAAATTGGATGTTTAATATTATTTTATAGGTTATAATTATTATGGATGTTATTAAATTTCATGATTAATATTAAACTGCATAATTACTAGTACAATGATTTTTTATTGAATATTGTTTATTTTTTTTAACTAGTAATAAATTTAATTACTTTGAAGTTTAATTATTATCAATATTATTAAATTTAATGTTTATTATTTGTTAGGATTATTAAATGGAATTTTTTATAAAATTTCATGATTGATAATTACTATAATATTATAACATTTAGTATAAGGTTTCCTGATTAGTAATATTATTAGGTTTCATTATTAATTATTATGAATATTAATATATTGTTTTAATTATTATGAATATTCATAAATTATTTGTTTATTATTTTATGGGATCATTAATTTTATTTTTTAGAAATGAAAGATCAAAACATTTTATAATAATGTGTTAGTGCTAAATATTTTTTAACTGTGTTTTCCTTTATATTTATTATCATTGAGAACACTAGGTAGTCAGGCATCACTATAGAATATTTCTGAGGAAATATGGAGGATTCTCCAAAACTATGAAAAAAGGGTTTTCTTTTTATTTCTTCACCAAACTCACACTATGTAATATATTTTGATGTTATTAATTTGGAGAATAGATAAAAATGTATTCTTATTTTTTATTAATAATAAATAATTATTTTAATTAAATTTCCCCAAGATTTATTTAGTGTAATAAATCTAGGTAATGAGTCATCTATTTGGAAGTCTTTCATTGTGAATGGGGGATTTTCCTTGAAAAATACTAGTGACATGTACAATGTTTACTCTAATACACTCACACTATTAAATATCATTAGATACTATTAATTGGAAGACCAATAGTTAAAATAACTTATTAAAATATATTTAAATCATATTATATTTTTTTCTCAGTTATAATAAATAAATATTATATTATGTCTAATAATATATTGAAATATGTCATAAAATATTTATTTCACTGTATATGAAATTTATATTGGATAAGGAGTTACTTATTAGAGGCAACCATAGGGTTTTCGATGCTCGAGGATTATAAAATGTTTTGATGTAGTAGAGATAAAAACTCATTAAAGGTTAAAACTCATGGTTACATAAAGGATAGAATCCATCATATACTGATTTATAAAATATAAAGATAGGATATGGAAAATAACATATCTAATTATTATTTATGAGGACTTCCAACATATACCGGTATTAGATAATATCCAATGTAATGATCAAATGATGAAGTTATATATCAATATATTAATTGTCAAATATGTTTCATCTTTAGTGAGAGATTGTCCCTTACAGAATCATAATACAATATTTTATCATTAGGCAATGAAATCTCATAATGAGTGTATGGTTTTTTAGGGATAGTCCCCTATATGATAAGGGTTTTATGGATGAAATTGTTTTTTTAGAAAATGAATTTCCAGAAGATTACAATGAGGATGCAAAGAAATAATTAAATATTGACGAACATTTAGAGTTTATCCATATAACTTAACATAGGCCTTTTAATCATCCTCCACCATTGACACCATGGTTGCTGGAAGGTATGAAATTATTTTAATGATTTTATTAGTCAATTAATAATCTTAGAATATACCCTCCAAATCTTTTTTTGGGATTTTCAAAGAATCCACTTCAAGGGTGGAGTTGGAACTGACCGAATGACACCATAAAGTGGGAGGTCATGACATTAGTGCTCATAGTAAACCAAAAATCAAAAGAAAAGATGGATCATGTTCAACATTGGAACCACCACGTCAACAACATATCCCACAAATCACCCAATCCACATGAGAAACCCATATCGAGGAATCACATTGAGTCCATTACATCATATGCATTATCAAAATCATCATCAAATCACCTTAATCATCACAACATCAATGTCCACTCCAACCTTTTTTTCCATTTCCATCACCTTTCTATGAGCTGAAACATCCGCCCATCGACAGTGGTCATCAAAATTACACCAGCAAGAAACCACCAGAATGCCTTCAACAATATGAAACCAACCAAACCCATCATACAACTTTCAATCCTTCATAGATCTGAAAAAGTATTGTCCTCAACATTGTATCTGTCTCAAGACCTTGAATTACAGTCGTCGCTACCAACACGAATGAATCACCAGTTTCTTAACTATTGGGAACCACAATAGGTCATCATACAATAGAAAAACCACCAAAGAAAAATCCATTCTAACAAAAATGAAAAAAATACCAAAGAAAATTGCAACACAATGTCAAACGATAAAAAATTGAGGATATCATCGAAGAATCACATTGAGTGAAGTTTTATTTATGTCTTGGAAGAGTTATAGTGATCATATTATATGATTCAGTATAAAATTTTTTATTCTAATTATCAAATGTGTTTCTTAGATATACATGGTAATACAATCCATTGTTAACACATCTTCATAAATAATCTACACAGATGTGTAAACCGAATCATATTAAAGGATTACATGACCAGAGATGTGGATTTCACTTAATCAATAATTAATAAAAATTATTATAGCATGTTAATACATTCTAGTAGTTATAGTGGTGGTGATAATATGAATTTATTTATGTTCTATTGTTTCATACAAAAAATACATGGGCTACATGATAGAAAGACACTATGAAGTATTATGATTACTATGATGAAAATTATCATGTTTCAAAATAGATTAGGGAGTTGTTGTGTCACAATAATTAGGTTTTTTACTGGTTACAAAATATTTAATACGTTAACCAATAGAACAAATCTCATCGATAAAAGGTTGTGTTTGATAGATTATATTAGACATTCTTACCTAGTGTGGTAATTTTCCGGAATTATAGGATGTTTATATATATTGATGTATAATTTTTGTATATAGTGTATAATTTAGCTTTATTTATTTCCACCATGTGGGTTGGAAATCATTCCCTGGTACATTTATCACTTTATATTGTGGATATGGATAACTTATTTTCTTATATTCGGTTATTTTCTTGCATTTAAATGTTTATGCATGTGTTCATGTATTTTTTTTGATTTCTAACCTATATATAGTGATCAAGGAAACATTATATTCTATGTTTCATACATTAATACAACTCAATTATTATCATAGATATTCTATAATACACATTTAAATAAAAATGTGAAAGAAGATCATTGATTATTCCATGAATAAATTATTAATAAATTTCTTTATGGATATGTTTTTTATGAGTAAATCATTTCAATATTTATTTATATATTTGATATTATTTTTTCTCATATGTTTGTAATATGATCTTCAATATCAAAGAATGGAGTATCATCTAATATAGATTCACATATCTATTTAGGAGGCATATGACTATAACATGAAAATCCCAAATGACATATGATCGTCAACATATTATTATGGGAGTAAATATGGACACATTATGACCAGAATTGTGGAATGTTTTAGTAGAGTAGTCAAGGGAGTTTGGAAGTTTCCCATAAAATAAAATTAGGATTATAAAATTATATTTTAATAAGAAATACTAAATTAAATTTTTAATTAGTCATATATTTAATTAAAATAAAATTATTGTATTAGTATAAGAAACCTTTTTTCATGAAAATAGATATTTTGTGGCAATGGGAATGTTGGATCAAGAGGGATTAAATAGAGTGATGTGATATGGTAACCATTTATTTCATGAGATCTATAGGATTATATAATAGGATGCCAAATTTCATGGTTATTAATTTCACCATGCTAGGAAAAGATTTATAGTCACTGATCTAAGGATCTTATGATTTTTAACAATGTTTGTATGGATATTGTTTTACTTGATAATGGTAACTGTGATTTCAGTAACTTCAACACATTATGATATCCATGTGTATATATGATCACAAAATGTTCTTATCTATTATTATCTCATAATTAATTAATTTTTCTATTATATCAGTTAAATAGTGTCAAAAAAATAAAAAATTATATACGGATACGTGTTGCTGAATATTAGAATATCAGTCTTCTCATTGCTGTAGTTATGATTCTTCAAATTATGTGTAGGAAATGTCCAAGAGGGAGGATAAAGATGATTTTTATTTAGAATTATATCGATTATACCAATGGAAAAAACAATAATGGTGGATAAATTTATATATCTAAAAAGGTCACAGTCATATATGTTTCCTTAAACATGTTCATAAATAATCAATTAATCAATATGTTTAATTTACTCTATATAATTATATTAAAGAATTTCATATTATGAATTAAACTTTTTTACAAATAAACACTTCCTTTTAATTATTTCTTGATTATTTAACTATATTATCAATTGAATGAAGGTTTTTAGGCAATATATAATATCTTATTAAAATTTAGTATTTTTTAATTCTAATCTCTTATGATAATATTTTCCATTTTTTAAATTTATATATAGGAGGATATGTCATCTTCTCCATAAAACATTTTATTTTTATGACATGATGGCTATATGGCTTTTGTTGACTAACTATTTCGATAGTTACAAATTTCAAAAATAATTTATGTCTAAAATCCATTTTCATAGACCAGGAATATGATAGATTTTATGCAGCAATTATATGTGACTCAAATCCCATCAATCCACATTTTAGGACTACATTAGTTGAGAGATGGGGATTGTAACACCCTATGTTATTATGACCATTTTGTTTAATAATTAATTTTTTTTATGTCTTCCATTGCACGCCACAACATGTTATTATTTTTCTATATTATACAATGATTTATACTTGCACTACATGCACCAGTAAATTGACTTGCACTACATGCTACACTGAGTTTATACAAAACATCATTTTATTATTTTAATTATTTGAATGAGATAGTCATAACCTAGTCATTAAACATTGTAATATGAGTATTAATAAAAAATAAAAAATTATTTTTTATGGTTTCATATAAATAGAAAATATTGATAATAAAATATATAATTTGTGTAAAGTATTTATATGATGGAAAATAGTATTTTCAAAAAAGAAATGTATTTATGTCCTTCTTTGAACAAAAAAAATATTAATTCTATAAAATTTCAGAATTTTAATTTTGTAAAGTAAATATTATTTTTAATTCATGATTTCATAATTATCTTATGGTTAGTTTTTGAGATTTTTCTAAAAAACATCGTTTTTGAATGAATAGTGAAAAAATACAAATTTTTAATTCAGAACTTATTTTTCTTCTAACATATTTATATAGTAATATTATATTTTAATTGGATTAAAAAGTTTAATTAGACCATTAATAAATAAATTAATCCAGTTTAGTTGATTTAAACCATTTTCGCATTGAAATTTGATATAAAAAATATTTTTATCGTTTTAACCTTTTGTTTAAAAACATGTAGATGTGACACTTCGTGGGATTTTTTTTAAATTAATTTCAACTATTATATAGTTTTAATTTTTTAAAATTTATTAAATATTTTTAATAAAAATAAATTATAATATATACTTATGTATAATTTGTGTTTTACCTAAAATACTAGTAAAAGTGATTGAAATTAATTATTGCAATTAAGAGAATAATTAACATACTAAACCATTGAGCATTAAACTTAATGCCCAAAATAACCTATAAAATTTTGTAAAATCCATTTTCAATTAATATTTGGACTACATCCTCCATTGTATCATATTTATGTCATTATTTGAGAAATTTTACAAGGGAAAACATGGGTGAAATTCCATTTATAAAAGTTTGCAAAAATGTCACTCCCCATCCACTACAAAAAGGAACTCTACCACACACGTATTCACACCTCTCATTCCATTTTTATTTAACAAAAAAATCTAAAAAAATCTAAGAAAATCCCTAAATTCATCATATAATCATCCATTTGGGATGGGAGCCTTCCATGGAATCCATTTGGTGCAAACCAAAAGGAGTTACCCAAAGAATAGGTAAAATCCTTTCTGAAGATTATTTGTTTTATTTTAATTATCCACATCCTCAAATATTCTTATTCTGAGATTATATAATGACCTAATTATCATAAATATATTGATATTTATTATTCTACGTTATAGACATACACTTACACACATGTTGTTCAATGTGTAATGAACTTACTGTTCTTGTGTACAACAAACTACAATCTCACGAAATGATGTTTTTCATTTTTCCATTACCACATATCATTGGTGGTAATTTTGATGGAGAATATTTTTTAATATGATATATGTTATATTTAAGATTTATTCATGCTTGTTTAATTATTATATAAAACATACCTTTATGATTTCTATTTTTTACAAACACGATAACTATGTTTGACTATGTGTGGGCTACAACTAACGAAATATTGTAGTTACTTCACACATTTTTTATAATTTATTAAGGATGGGGTTATTTAAATAATATTATATATAATAGATAATAATTCTATTAAAATTCTATTTTTTATATAAGTCATTTATTACTTACTTTATATGCATCAATAAAATGGATAAAACGTTCATCCTTATGCACGACCTACCGTCTCTATGAAACTTCTATACCATTTAATATTTATATATTTTATATATTATTATAAATTAATATATAATGATTATATATAATATTTATATCAGGTTTAAAAATTTTTAAATATTAAATTATGATCTATGTAAGAGGATCGATATTAATAAGTCAAAACATGAATGAAAAACAAAACAAATATTACCTGAAGTGTAACATTAACATGTAATTTGTTATAGACTACCAGTATAAAGTTATAGTAAAATAATATATGGTATTATATTTTAAAATATGGTTCTATAATAGATTTATAACAAACTTGTATTATTTTACATGGGGTTTACGAGTACAATGGGATTCAATATATAAGGTAACAGTTTTCTATTAACACTTTTATTTCAACAAGACTTTTTCTTTATTCACCATTAATTTCTTTATGTGGTATATATAATAGATATGAATGTATTATATTATTATTGTACTTAAATTTATTTGTATTTAAATATCCACTATATGATCCCTATTTCATGGGGGTTTTATATTCAAAATTTTCCAAATCATTATGAAAGTATTCTCTCAATTTTCCTTCTTTGAGCCACATGTTTTGTTATATACTTATATTATTTTTCGAGGTGTATATACTTAAATATGAAATGTTATATAATAAATATCCTTCTTTTAATGATATTTTATGATTTTTCACATTTATATTTCTTACATGGGGATTATGATTTAATGTTACCAAGTGGTAAGAGTCTATTAAATCAATCTCATCATTTTTTGGGATTATTTACTATTATGCTTACATTGATGAAATTTGATGATCCATATCTCAATAAAACTCATTAAATTCCTTATAATTTTTAAATTCATGATATATTCATATATTAGTACCATTTTCCACTCATTGATACGTAAGATAATTAAGAAAATGTTTTTAAGATTTTTTTAAAGAAAATATGATCCCATTTATCTTTTTGATAAGAAGGATATATATTTGAAAAATATTGTTTTCAAAAGAAGATTAAAATTATATTTAAATAATATTTTCACGTTAAAAGTATTTCAATTTTTTATAAGATTTCAAATCTATTTTCAATGAAAAGGGTTTTCAACATTTTTTCAATATTCCTTAATATGTTTTCAAAGTAAACAATTTTCAAAAGGATTTATGTTTTAAAAATAATTTTTCTAAGAATAAATGATATTTTCCTCCTGAAATGTTTCTAAAGTGTCTTTCCAAATTATTTTTCATCAAAGATGACATCATTTTGTGTTATTCATTTCTTTCTGGGAAACGATTTACATGTTCCAGTCATAATTCATTCTCTGAATGGTTTTTTCAGTTATGGAATGATGTTTAAGAAAATCATTTCTCCTTCATGGGTTATATTTTTAAGAAAACCATTTCTCTTTCATGAGTAATATTCTTAGGAAACAATATTCCTTTAAAAGGGTGTGATTTTATGAAATTATTATGAAACCTATCTCTTCTTCTGTATATTATGATATGAGTATATGTTTATGATATCCATTTCATTTCATGGGTTAATATATAATGAATTTTTATGTTCTAGTGGCCCACATATGTATTATTTCATTATCAAATGTGTGGGACCTATATATACTTCCAATTAATTGGGTAAATATTTATATCTCATTATATAGACATGGCTAGAATAGGGAGTGAACTTTGTTCACTAAAGAAATTTGTCCATTGAGATAGTCTTCATAGTGGACCTTGACTACTAAGGTTATCATGGAAGTGAACAATGACAATAATGTTGGTATAGGGAATAAACTCCTACTACTAATATTTCCTTTGTACTAATTCCTTGACAACTATTTAAATCATTTTATAGGTTTATGTTATTACCATTATTCCTTATCTTATTCATATGTTATGATTTGATGAATTATTCTCTATATTCTAGTATGAGCCAGGTCTTATGAACTTCCAATCATTACAACATGATTCATTTTTATGATTTTTTATATAGTGTATGATCTTATGTTATCATTATCACATTCTCATACCATTATTCTCAGGTTTATTCTTAAATGACTCCTTTTCTACCCTTATTGAGCATATGAGATCAACCACTTTTATGTTTCTGTTCCCCAGGTTATGAAGATATTAATTTTGTATTATGTGTCTAGGAAGGGTGGTAGTTAGGAAGAACCTAGTGGGAGATAATGTATCTCACTTATGTACTAGTGTTTATGTTCCAATGTTTTCAATGGAACTAGAAAAATACATTCTTTAAAAATCTATTTCTGAAAATGTATTATGAATTAATAAAAATAGATGTAATGTTAATGTATGAAAAGTGAGGGTATATATAGTTGGTGTTCGAGAAATAGTTTAGTTAACCTTCAGAAAAATGGATGAGAAAACATTAGTGATAGCCCTATGGACATGTCTAATAACAAATATAAGGATACAGAATGGTGTAGAATTTTGTTTAGGATTATGTTAAATGATAGATTGAGTGGATTCCAGGAAATACATCTCTGTATGGATACTATAAGTGGATGTGTCTCTGGAATAGATTTACATAGGGGTAATAACCTTAAAAACCTATATTGAGTTAGACTCGATCGAGAACTGCTCCACGACATTGGGGCTTGCTTCACATCTGGTTTTAAAATCCTGGTAGTATTCTTTGTAAATTAAAAAAATCACCAAGAACCATCATAAAGGATTTAAATATAAGTTGGATATGAATATGATAGGATAAACCTAAAAAATTTCAGATTAAATAATTTATCATAATTTATACATCATATAGGTGGTCTTTCATGATTATGTGGTTCCCCATTATGATTATTCTTTCTTACAATGTGTTTTTTTAGTCAATTGTTGGAACCCAATGAAATCAAGTCAATGATGAGTTTGATGGGTAGTTAAGTTATTGTTCTCATTAGCTTGCAAATGATATGGGATATGGAATGGAAAACCTCATTTCTATGATCACATCGATTTCTAAACCTATGAATCACATTGGACATCGAAATAAAAAAGATGGTAATAATATTTTGTTGAGTCTTTCATGAGGCAATGTCCACCTTCTTTAAGAATTTATTCTGATCCATTTGTTGTTGATCAATGGATCAATACCAGTGAAATTATATTTTTATTTCTCTAGTGTTTGGACAATGAGAAAATAATTCCATCTGTTTGTTAGTTAGAAGGAGAAGCGGACCGGTGGTGGACTCTAATAAATAATACGAGGCAGCAATATGAAATTGAATCCCTATATTGCATAATGTTTTAGAACAAGTATTTCAATAAGTAATTTCATAGAATTATTTGTAAAAATATTGATAAATAATATATTGAGTTATATTAAAGGTATGATGAATTAGACGGTACCTATGAGGCCTATTTTATAAGACATGTAAGGTAATCTTCCAATATTATTATCTAAATAGAAAGTAATGTTGATATGTTCTTCAGGGTAATAAAAGTATGTCTCAAAAGTTTGTTGGACATAATATTAATTAGTATATATGAGGATATTTTTTGTTATTCAATCATGGTTGAAATAGAGGTTAGAGTTACGTATCAATCTCATGGTATTAACAAAAAAATTAAGATAGAGATAAATGGAAAATATAAAAATCATGAGGAGAATAATATATGTTTTTATGCTCGAAGTGTGAAAATTAGCATGGATGAAATTATATTAGGCGATCTAATAAATGTTTTATGTGCATAAGTGAAGGTTATCCAGAATTTTACTATTAGAGTGATGGGAACTACTTAGTTAACAGTTATAATAGATAGAAAACAACATCAAATGAAACTCCCCTCCTATAGTGCTACAAGTGTAGGGATAATGGGAATTAGGATAACCAATGCCCAAACTAGAAGGTCAAATATGATGATCAATTTCAGCAACCTCTTAAGATGATGAAAAAATGGTAATATCATGAAATAACTATTTTGATGAGGGGTGTCATAATAATGCTATTAAAGGTATGTTTACCATCCACTCTAGAACTTCTAATGTTTTTTTATTCTGATTCGTGATCTACCCACACTTTTATATCTATATTATTTTATATAGGTATTGTGATTCCAGCAAAACAATTAGTTGTGAAAATATTAGTGAAAACCACTGATGTTATGATGATTTCACCATAAGTCTATGATTCCAATCTGGTTGATGTTTCTAGGAATGTGCTTTCTATAAAACTTTATATTATTACTCTCACTGAATTTGATTTTATTTTTGGAATGGATTTTATTTCTCTTAATAAATCAAACACATATTTTTATGAGGGGATGCTACATTTGATATTTCAAACCAACCTATGATTTTATTTCAATGTGACAATAATTATGAACTTTTATTGGACATTACATCTACTGTATGCGTCTTAATTCAAATTTATAAGTGTTGTTTATATCAAATGATTTGGTTTAAAATCTACATCGATGATATTTCTATTGTTAGTGAATTTCTGGATGTCTTTTTAGAAGATTTTCCTAGACTTCCAAAAAATGTGAAGTTGAGTTCTCGAAAGATCGCATACCTGGCTCCACACCAATATCCAATAATCCTTATAGAATATCCCCAACTATGGTGTACGAATTGATGAAGAAAATCCAAGAAAAAATTTATAAGTTATCCATTCATCCTAGTGTTCTACCTTGTGGAAAACCTGCCCTTTTTTATAATAAGAAAGATGAATCAATTTTATTCTTCATTTATTATCAAGAGTTAAACAAGATCATGACCAAGAACAAGTATCCTCTTCCCCGTATTGATAAATTGTTTAATCAACTCTGTGGAGCTCAATACTTATACAAGATTGACCTTCATTATGGATATCAACATTTGAGGGTCAATAAAGAGGATATAACCAAGAGTAAATTCCATATAGGGTATGGAAACTATGAATATATAGTGATGCTGTTTGATCTTACTAATTCCCCTTCTATATTCATGGATTTGATTAATCGATTATTTATATATTAACAAGATCAGTTTATGGTAGCATGTATAGATGATATTATTATCTATTCAAAGAGATATGAATATATAGAAGACCACATAATAATTGTATTGAAAACCCTACGAGAAGAGAAGTTGTATAAAAAATTCACAAAGTGTGAATTTTGGCTGCAAAAGGATTAATTTTTTGGATAACATAATCTGAATAGTTTGTATAGTAGTAGATACCTCAAATATAGAGTTTATTTTATAATGGACCACACTAACCATGGTTTCTAAGATATATAGTTTTATTTTTATCTAGATATTATTGGATGTTTGGGGATAATTCTTCTTTAATATCTAATTTGATGACAATGTTAACTCTTAAGGGTGCCAACTTCCTCTAAAAAGATTAATGTGATGAAAATTTCAAGGAACTAAATATAAGGCTAGTCAGCACACATATGCTTACATTACATTGTAGTGTAGATGGGTTGGTAATCTATATTGATTCATACAATAAGGGTATGGGATGTGTTATTATATTTAATAACATGGTTATAGCCTATGCCTCACAAAAAAACTGAATATCCAGTAGAAACATTTCCCATCTCATTATTTGGAGTTAGCTACGGTAATTTTTTCATTAAAGATATAATGACATTAAATTTATGGAGAAAATTTTCATATATATACCATTAATAAATGTCTAAAATATTTCTTCACTTATAAGGAGTTGAACATGTTCCATAGAAAATGGTTAGAGATGATAAGTTGTCTGACTACTCAATACATTAAAACCCTTGGAAATTGTACATGGTGGATGATGCTTTTATTTGATATCATGATTCTATCTTATACATGACGAGGATTAAAAATTATCTAATATTTCTAGATATTTAACATATGAATATGAAAATCATAAATGAAGGGAAAATATATTATCTCTCTCAATTGAATGTTCAACCCCATATCCAAGTAAAGATCAAAGAGGCCTAGAAGTAAGTTGTATAGATACCAAAGAAAATTACAATTGTTCCTGATTTTAACCATGATCAGGATGGAATGATATGGTTTAGAGACCATGTATGTGTTCTATCCATACTGGATTTTAAGTATGAGGTATTAGAGGAATCTCTTATTTCTTCATTCTATATTCATCCTGGGAGTAAGATGATTTATAGAGACTTGAGATAATACATCTAGAGGGATGGAATGATGAGGAATATCATAAATATTGTATCTCAGTGCATGGTATGCCATCATGTTAAGGTTAAAACACAATTATCTATGGGGTTGTTTCATCAATTACCCATAATAGAATGGAAATTGAAGAACATCAATGTGGATTTTGTCTTTGGACTACCCAAAACCATTGAATGATTTAATGGTATATGGGTGGTAGTCGATCACCTTATTATATTAGAATACTTCATTGTTATTAGAGATTATATATCTCAAGATCATATAGTTAGGATATATAATAAGGAAATGGTAGGGTTGGATGGAATACCACATTCTATTATATTAGATCAGGATATGTGGTTTACCTCAAAGTTATGGTGATGTATTTACCTAGAACATGATAAATAATTGAGTTTTATTTAGTCATTCCATCCTAAGATTGATGGTCAATCAAAATGAATAATTAAAACATTATGGGATATGTTGAGATCATGTTATCTATATTTCAAATGTAGTTGGTATCAACACCTTCCACTAGTTTAGATTTCATAAAACATTATATTTCACTCAAGAATTAATGGGGATCCTTATAAATCCCTATATGGGATGAAATTTAGATCTCCAACGTGGTGGGATGATGTTGGAGAAATAAATCTATTGGGACTTGAGATAGCTGTAGAAATGGAATAGAATGTTGTAATCATTCAAAATAATATCAAACCAGCTAAAAGTTGGTAGAAATTTTATGCTGATAACTATTAGCATGATCTTGAATTTTAATTTATAAAGATGTTTTTTCTATGAATATCTCCTTATAATAAGGTTATAAGATTCAATAATAAAGGGAAACTAAGCCCAAGGTATATCGGTCCTTTTGAAATTATTGATCATATTTGGATGGAAGGAAATCTCTTTTAAATTACTCAAAATCTCTCATAATTCTAGGATGAGTTCCATTTATCACCCCTGAGGAGATACATTCAAGAACTATCACATGTTCTAAACTCATAGTTCATACCACTGGATCAGGATCTCTCTTACGAGGAACAACCAATTGAAATTATAGATTGTATAAGGATTTTTATATGAAACAAGAACACACATTTGGTAAAATATTTTTAGAGAAACCACCAATTATATGAATCTACATGGGAACATGAGGATATGATGAGGTAGAAGTGTCATCATTTATTTGTATCATCTCGACTAATTTCAATGGATAAGTTCATTTTAAGGGGGGTATAATATAACTTCTGGAATTTTAATGACCATTTTCTCAAATAAATTATTTTTTCTTTGATTTATTATCTCACACTCTGAACCATTTAAATCATTATCTATATGATACAATGACTTAATATTGTACTATAGGCACCACCGAAATTGTTTTTGATACAAACAGCACTGAGTTTCTATGAAACATCATCTTAATATTTTAATTATTTAAACAATATAATTTTAACAAGACATTAACATATTAATATAAATATTAATAAATAATTTTTATAAAATATCTCTAATTTTTTAATATGAAAAAAATTGTCATAATAAAACATAATTTTTTGTGATGTCTTTATATTATTGAAAATACAATTTTTTTTAAAATCAACAACTTTTTATGTACTTCTACGAACAATAATAAATTTAATTTTTAAAAATTTTAGAAACTAAATTTTATAAAATAAACTTCAATTTTGAATTCATAATTGTAAAACTATGTTTTAGTGGTTTTTTGATATTTTTCTAAAAAATATTATCTTTAGATGAATAATGAAAAATACAAAATTTTAATTCATAACTACTTTTTCATCTAACTTATATATATATATATATATATATTAAATTTCAATTTTTTAATGTCTAATTACTTAAATAATAAATCAATTAATAAAATATAGGTCATTGGTATCAATTTTCCATTGAAATTGCATATTAAAAACATTTCAATCTTTTAAAAAAATTCAATTTAATACTATAATCAAGACACATCTGTCGGATTAATTAAAAATTAACTTCATCCACGTATGTGAACATAATTTTTCCAAATAGATTCTATATTTTGAATAATAATAATTTCTAATTTCTAATTTGGTAAACTTATTTTTTTACCAAAAATATTAGTGAAATTTATTAAAATTAGTTATAGTGAATAAGAAAAAAATTAGCATAACAAATCACTAATCATTAAACATAAGGGTCGAAATGACCTATCTTTTATTCCAAAATACATTGGATATTCATATTTATACCCTAAACTCATTTTAATATCATTTTAACCATTATTGGAGAAACATTGCAATGTAAAACATGGGTGTAATTACCTTTTACAAAATTTACATGATTATCACTCCTCCTATATAAAAATGAACTCACACCTCCAACTTATTCAAACATATAATTCCCTATTTATCACACAAAATATACTCATATAATCTCATAAAAACACTACCTCCATCATTTAGTCCTAAATTTTTGAATAAATACAACCAAATAATCCATTGGGTGAAAACCAAAAGGAGTTTCCTAAAAAAGATGTAACATCCTTTCTCGAGATCCCTTGTATTATTTTGATCCTCCACCCCATAAAATAATATTATAAAATGTTTATATAAAAAACCCATTATCAAAATTAAACTGATATTTAGTTCTAATAAGGGTTCAATGTAAACTTACACATTCTTCTATATAATGGGTAACGAACATACCATTCCTGTGTACGGTGAACTTCCGCCTCCTGAAATGATATTGTTCATTTATCCATTGCCACCTCTCCTTGATGATAATTATTATTAAAACCCTCTTTTTATATGCAATATGTGATACTTATGATTTATTTATTTGCATGAATTATTTTATAAAACTAAACTTCATGCTTTCCATTTTTTGTAAGCCCGATGAAATCGTTTGAGGACATATGGACAATGCCCCCTTCAAAATGATGTGATTCATTCACACTTTATATGTAATTCATTATGGATTGGTTAATTTAAATTATATTATATATATGAAATAATAATTATTCTATAATGATATTATATATATTTTTCATTTATGTTTTTTCTTTTGATATGGAAATAAAATGAAACAATATTCATGCGTACGTATAGCATACTGTCTCCATGAAAGGTGTCCTAAATTTCATATTTATATATTTTATAGATGATTATATATACATATATAATAAATATATATTATATTTATATCATTTTTTAAATTCTGTGAATAATTATATAATGGTCTATGGAAGAGGATAAAGAATAATAAATGAAAATATGTATGAAAAACAAAGTGGATATTACCCAAAATGTATCATTTACAAGGAATTGTTAAAAAATAGGTAATATAAATTCATAATAAAATAAAAAAGGTTATTAGATATAATAATATGGTTCTATAATATATTTATAATAAATATATATATTTATTATAGTGTAGGTTTGTATGAGTATGATGAGATTCAATACATAATGTAAGATAATTTTGTCTGATGTTTTCTTCTTAGAGACACATGTTTTGTTTTACATGTATATTGTTTTACAATGTTTATGTACTACTATTTGACATATTATCCCTTGAATATTCATATTTTCATGGCTTATTAAGTTCAATTAATTTAATTTTCTCTCATAAGGAGTATGATTCAAAGTCACCAAGTTGTAAGAGTCTATTGAAGAAATATAATCGTTTGTCAGGTATGTTTATGATTATGGTTCCATTATTAAAATCATATGATCCATATGTCAAAAAAATATAATGAATTTTATTCTCCTTTATTCATTGTTCATGTATTAATTTATTAGTACGATTTTTCCACTCTTTGATAACTATGATAATTAAGAAAATGTTTTTTTTATGAAAATCTGATCTCATTGCTCTTTTTGGTCGGAAATATATTCTTTTGAATAATCATGTTTTGAAAAATATTTTTAATTTGATATCTAATGATCATATTCAATTAAAAAGTATTTAAAACATGTCTTTATGGGTTTACAATTCTATATTAAAATAAAAATTCTATCAACATGTTTCAAGGCTTCCTGAATATGTTTCTAATGAAATTGTTTTCAAGGAAAAGGTTTTCAAAAGGGTTTTTATTTTAAAAATAAAATATCCAAAAATAAATGGTATTTTACTCATGAAATTTTTCTAAAGGATATTAAAATTTTATTTTTCATATAATACGACATCTATCAGTCTTACACATTCCTTTCATGGAAATGATCCAAAGGATCCGTTCATAATTCTTCCTCTGAATGGTATATGTTTTTAGGGATTGATGTTTAGAAAACCTAGTTCTCATTAATGTCCTATATATTTATGAATTATTTTATATCTTTCAAGGGTTATATGATTATGAAGCCTGATTCCTTTCATAGGTTATGATTTGAGAAAATTATTATGAAACCCAACACTTTTTCCATAGGTTATGATATGATTACATTCTTATGATACCCATTTCCTTTCATTGGATATCATATGGTGAATGATTATGATATAGTGGAACACATATAAATGAATTCATATTGAGATGGGTTGTACCTATATATCTCCCTAAATAATTGGGTAAAGAGTTATATATTATGAGATATACATGGCTGGAATGTGGATTGAACTTTTCAAAGTATAGGAAAATGTCCACTAAGTTGGTTCTGGGAGTAAACCTTGACTACTATATGATCATGGGAGTGAAACATGACTAAAAATAATGTATAGGGAGTAAAATAATACTACTAATATTCCCTTGTATGTGTTTCCTTTAATTCTATGTAAATAATATTATATGGTGATGTGTCTTCCATAATTCCATGTCTTATTCCATGGTTATGATTTCATTGAATATACTCTTGATCTTCTTATGATTCATGACTCATGAACTGTCAATATTTATTCCATGATTAATTTTTGTGACTTTTTTTAAGATGGTTATGATATTCTAATTTCACGGTCATGTACTCATACCCATATCCTCTTGTATATTCTTTTATATCCCCATTGTTTTTCCTTACTGAACATCTGAGCTCACCCCTTTTTATGTTTACCTTCCCCGAGTTATGAAGATATATATTATATATGATAAGTAAAATAAGGTTTATCGTCAAAAAGAACATAGTGGTAGATAATTTAGATCACTTATATACTAGTTCTTATATTTCCATGTCTTCAAAGGAACCAGACGAATAATTTCTTTGGAAATTTATGTGTGTAATGTATTATGTATTCCATAAAAAATGATGTAATGTCACTATATGAAAAGTGATGGTTGTTATAGGGACCAGATAAAAAGAAATTATATCCAAAAAAGTATTATATGAA
This sequence comes from Viscum album, assembly GCA_963277665.1. Taxonomy (NCBI): domain Eukaryota; kingdom Viridiplantae; phylum Streptophyta; class Magnoliopsida; order Santalales; family Viscaceae; genus Viscum; species Viscum album. Next base: position 1,836,528,636 of record OY728151.1, read on the forward strand.
AATGGATTTACAGGAAATTAAATACATCTTCGGTCTAACCATCTATGGTAATGTGGTGATGGGTGCGACATTGGGTGACTTGTTCATTATCATGCATCATTTACCTTGAAAAAAGTCTATTTTATGACCACATATCATTAAATGTGTTCAAGTTCCCATTGGTAGGTTGGATGAGTACAATTAAATTATTTACAATGATGATATTGTTTTTTTCTTATTCAAAACATGCATGAAAATATTATGGGGCTTCTCAGGGGAAAGTTGTGTGTCGACTACAGTACTATATTAGTACACATGATATAATTATCATTACTTGAGGATTTGGATAGGAATACTACTTATAGTTTGAATCATAGGTAATATAACATTTCAATAAATTCTATTATACATCATGCTGAGAAAGGTATCATGAAATTTAGGATGTCTTATTCTACTACAGATGTTGGTATTTGAGTGGTTTCAATACATTTCTCCTTGAGTAATCACAACACTTTCTCATGACCTTTTGTAGGTATATCTTTGGGGATATTGGTATATTTACCACAATAATTTAATTTTTCTATTGGATTATTAAAATCATTTATAAACATAAAATATAATAAATTATTTTATTAGATGGTATCATGATGGAAATTAAATACATACGTTGAGGTGTGATGTACATAATTTTCAAGATATTTTTTTTCTCCCTATAGTAAAATCAATTATGTTAAATAATAATTTTTTATATAATATATTACAGAATATAATTCACTAGTATTTATTTAATATTTATTTAAATTTATTTTTTTGTGTATTTTGGTTTTTTAGGTTTTTTGATCGAAAATGTTCTTATTTTGGGAAAATAGTTAGTTCAAACGCTTGGTGCACACTTAGTGGTAACCATGTGAATGAATTTTATAATGGTAGTGTGGAGATGTAGTTCAATTTCTTCTATCCTCCAAATACTTTCCCAATGTTTTTGGGGCCTCCGAAAAGCCATGTTACATAATAATGATTAATAGGGTTATTATCATGGTCAATACATATTTTTAAAAACCATGAAATTAAAACAAGTGGCATAAACAGAATCATTACATAGTGAATTTATACTAAATTTACCTCTTGATATGTTCAATCATAGAATACCCATTCTTTTACCCCTCTTTATTACTAATATCTTCCTTTCCATGAAATCTTTCTCCCCTATCCAATGTTATTATGTTTTGACCATGGTTGATTTTGTGAAGGTGTGTATCAATTTCTGTTGATTTTTTCCACCTCCCTTTTCATCTTCTGTGAACTTCCTCTTTCCTTGTGTGTTATAACCCAAATGGTAATGGGAAGATTGATCCTAGGTTATGGGCTGATATTTTTGTTAATTAATTAAATATTTTGGTTTGTGAGGATCCTTCTTCTTCCATTCCAATAATCCTTCACAAAGAAAATGATGTCTTTTTCTTTTTGGGGTAGGTTTCATTATATACCTGAACATTCCCATTGGATTACCTTAGTTCATGAGGTTTAATTTTATTTATTTTGATTTTTTAGGAATGGATTGATTATCAAGGGGTTTTTCACATTTACTATTTATCATGATGATTTTTTTTGGAAAACTGATTCTTTCATAGAATTTACCATGGAAAATAATGTTTGTACCAATAAATTGGTTTCTAAAATGTTTTAAAGATAATCATTATTTTTTAAATGTATTTTAAAAAAAATTGAAATAGTGGGTTTCTATAAACCTTATTTATTGATCCTAGGGTTTTATATATGTGATTAATGTGGTTTTGTGTTTATATATAATACATTGTGTGTGGAGGTATTATGATGGGAGTTACCCTAACACTAGGCATGTTATTGAATGTTTTAAATACTAGTGTCTTATAGAGGTCCAAGAAATTTTTTTTATCGGTTTGTACAGGTATAAAGAATAATATATGAGTTATTATGAGACACCTATATCCCATTAATAAAATATATCATGTGTTGTATATATTCTCTTGGTTTACTATATATCAATTTTATGTGACACCTATAAATTTTTTGGATTTATTAATATTAGTTATTTTTTAGAGGTTCATTTTCTTCCATGAACATACAATTTTTTTTGGTCTCTATTTATCGTTCACGAAAACTAAAATATTAATGAAATTATTTTCATTGAAATTTTTTTCAAGGAAGTTTTTTAAAGATATAAATTTTGGTTATCATTGTGAATGTAGTTATGTGGTTTCATAGTGGTATTAAACATGGATTTTCCTCAAACCCTACATATTTCATTATGTATATGAATATTTATTTATTTATGAAATTTAAGATGGAATATGAGATACATCTCATTCAACAGTTTTTTGACACTCACTTCATCTTTCATGTTTCTGGTTGGTAGTGAAAAAGGGTTATGTTGATAGAAATTTGTCGAATATCATGAAATAATTAATTTTTTTTTGTAATTTCTACTGTAGACTAATAAGTTATTGATAATTATTTTTACCTAAGTTATGTCCGAAAATAGTGTTATATTTTTATGATGTCATTTAGTTGTAGTTATCTATTATGATTTTTCTTCTTAAACTCTAATTATAATTATTTATATTGATTAAATTTGTTTAATTTCTTGTTCGAACTTACAACCCAGTGATGGATAAGGTAATATTTTCTAGGGGGAAACCATTTACACATAATCAATATGAATACCCTCACACTTGTCACTAGCCCAAAATGATTGGGAATGTTTCTCGAGCATTATGGCATGCTGGCCCTGGTGATCTGGAAGGTTGACTCATGTTGGTTCATTACAAAATGGTAGTAGTGTTTCATTATTATTTGTATGGTGTGATAGTTTGGAGTTGGATCATTTGGGATCTTTTGAGGGTGTGGGAGGGTGGTTCATTATTAGGAACTTTTTATATCGACCTCATGTTACCTGGGAAGTAGGGATTTTTTGTTGGTTGATTTTATTATGATAAATATTTTAGGTTATAACCTTTTCTATTTATATTTTTTTTAGAATTAATACTCAAGTTATTTAATTGTTTTTATTTTCAAAAGAGATACGGTTAGATTTTTTTTTTTGTGTTTTATGTATCTAGAACATCCATCTTAAAAGGACCTCTAGAAATATAATTGGTGAATCCTCGGAGAATTATCTACCAACCAATTCCCTTGTGGAATCCAAACCTGATGAATCAATAATCAGGACCATTCAGTCTCTTTGGAAAATAAGTGATCCATGGTGAATTCGGTCAATGTATCATTATCTATAATTAATGGTGAAGTGAATGTCTACTTATTAGGATGAATGAGAACCCCATGATCTAGAATACCGGTTGTAAAATATTGAAAACATCTCATTATTTATATAAAAACATAACTTTTATATGTTGGAATTTGATACATATGCGATGGTGGAGAAAATAATAATGTGGGGGGATTTTGTTTTGCATGTCATGAATCATGAAGAACTTTGTGGGGCTAGATTCCAGAATTTGGATAACTAGAATATTCCCCCAGAGACTTTATGATTTGAGATTTCAAGGTAGATCATATAGAAAAAGTAGAGTTACTGATCTATCATGGAGTATTAATCTTAGTTTGATGAGATGGTAAACCTTTTACCCAAGACCATGGAAAATGACTATATAAATCCATGTCACATAGAGATATGTTTACTGCCATATATTGGGTATAGGATCATTCATTTATTTCTAGTAACCAATGATGATTTTTTTGAAAAGGTGGATATGATAGTGGATGTTATGGATGGATTAACTGGCATTAAACATTATCCCATGGACAAGGGTAGTAATGGGAGTGTTAATTGTTCATATGATCATGTTTCAGAAACTCCTCCCAAAACAAGGATCCTTACTTTTTATAGTGTGTCAATGTAGGTCATTCTATTTAGTATTTCTAAGACACTGCAAAACCTTCCATTAGTGTGGACACCTGGGACACCATCAGATCTATGGTAGGAACATTAAATATGGAATTAAAGTGTGTTCCACTTATATAAGTGGGATACCAAGTGTATTATGATGCATTGAGTAGTTTTTTATATCAATACTAGGTGAAAGGACACTCTCGTAACAATATGAGACCTCATATTGGGTCTAAATCTAGTCACATATATATGGTAGATTATAATCTAGGGGTATCATAGGGTTGGATAGTGACTATAAATGTTACTATGTTCATTGATTTGTCTATGGATTTACATTTTTTAGACACAAGTGCATCAAATTAATTCATTTATCAGAAGATAATTTTCTCATAAGGATTAAAATTGGAGTTGATATTGTATGTTATGGATATCTCCATAATGATGGTAAAGAAGAGAGAGTAAGGGTTTATGTTCACTATATTTCATGTTTTTATTTGAAATGATGATTTTATATGGTACTTCCTAGTTATAGATCAGTATATATTAATCCTCATATTTTTCACTGATTGGATAGCGAGTTTTAAGGCTCAGATTGACTACTGCCACTATAAGGTTCAGTTTATCTCCCCAATGAGAACCACACAAGTGTTTCATGGTGAGTGGTATTCTAGGTCAAGTATAATGGGTTATATTATTCTAGTGGAGGGGTATCTCTCATGGATGTTCCCAGAATTGTTTATTGATGTTGTTGATTAGTGTTTAGGTGACATGATTCTGCCGGTAGTGGATAGTAACCCTAGGCCATCCCAAATTTTTTTTAGTGTTTCCACAACATATAGAAGTATAGTTGAAAATATTATTTTTGCCTAGTGACGTCCTTATATCCATTCCATCTTATAAAATGGGACCTACAAAACTAAAGGAGTTAAAAGTCTTACTATAAGACCTCAAGAGTAAATGGTTCATACAACCATGTGATTCTTAAAATGTATCATGTGTGAATTTTTTAAAGAATGAAAACATATGCATCCAACTCATTATTTAATTAAAAAATCTAAAATCCATGAAGATCAAAAATAAATATGGATTTACTTTTACTAATTTTTTGATTATATTTATCCTGAGTAATGTCCCTATAGCCATTATATCCTCGATAAAGAAAATTTTTCACCAATACTAGTACTCATTCTTGGTAGTTCTCATTGATGAAATTTTTGATTAATCAGAGATGAAGGAGATGTATGAGTTCTACATGGAGGTTCTTTTGGTAATATTAATAAACCACATTTTGTATATACTATTATAAAAAATAAATATTTGGATTCATTTTGTAATGTTCCTACATCATGTAGACTCTAAAATTATAATTCTGGAGGACTTAGGGAAATAATAGGTCATGATATCTTGGGATAGAACTAATAACTGGATAAAAGTATGGTTATTTTTGGTCCTAGCATGATATTATAGGGTATTCATGTGATATTTCCCTAGGTAATCATAATGATTTAAATATATAACAATAAAGAGTATGAAATTTGAATGGAGTGAGAAATGTTATGATTCATTTTAGGAGAAAATGTATTTTGACTTCATTCCCTTGGTTGATCCTTCTAGATCTAGGTATGTGTTATTATACGTATTTTAATTCTTTGGGTATGAGGTTCGGGTATGTCTTGATGTAGGGAGACAACATTGTAACCTATGTCCCACATCAATTATGTTGTCATGAGAATAACTAACCCACTCAAAATCTTAAACTGGTTGTAGTGATGCATGCTATAAAAATGTTGAGGCACTTCCTCTTTGGGGATAAATTCCTGATATACTTAGATCTCATTAATGCCTGAAGTATAACTTTACTCATTATGATTTTAATATAAAGAAAAGATGATTGCTATAGTGTATTCAAGACATTTATTTTTTACTAATAATACTTTCCTTTAATGGGAAACTTGGTAGGTATCTCATTTAGAATGATATTTCTATTATGGTTAATGAAATAGCATTTTGAATAAGGGGATATAGAGGTCTTGTTCTCTAAGAGTCACATAGGAATATAGGAGGAGTGTGATTGGGTGGTCTTGAACAGTGCCCAAATCACCACATCTCGCAATTAGAAGATCTATAATTAGTTGGGTGAGGAACCTGATTGTTATTGGATAAGCATATTTTTAAATCTAGTGGGTACATTGTATGATTTATCTATGTCCCCTAAAAATAAAGTTTATTTTTATAACATCATGGAAATACATCTAGATTTTAGGTAGGATCTGATGAGTGCCACAACACATTAGATTGATCATTCACCAAGGATCCACCAAGATGTTCTATAACTTGAAATGATTATATTAGTGTATTGTTATAAAATGAAAAGTGGTATAATTCATTTATTATTTTCACACTATTTATAAAATAAAATAATTTTCCAAAAAATCTTTCTAGGTTCATTATAAAAAATTAGGGGTCTAGTAGTGGTATTTTTATGTTAGTGGTGGTTTAGAGTGCCACAAAATGATTCCACGATGGTTTTTAAAACCCACCACTAATATTGGTTTCATCAACCAGCATGTGTCAGTTTAAGTCATTTAGTGCTAGACTCTGGGAAGATTCATGAATTGTTTTTACAGTGGTTATTTTTATAGTGGAGTATTTTCCACTAAGATGTACTGAGTTTTTCATGGTCATTTAAACTGTTTATATATTTAATAATATATCATGGATGTTCATAACCCTACTAAAATTATTTTTACCATATATAGTGGTAGTTTAAATGGACACTAAAATTTTCAATTAAAAAAATTAAAAAAATATAGAAGACATCATCCCATAAATAAAAATCGAATCACACATTTTAAAAACATTATAACAACTATAAATGAGGATTATATCAAAAAATAATCATAATAAAAATAGTAAAACTATTAAAACAAATATTATAATCATGAGAAAATACCACACAACTATATACACACAACATGGATCCCCATTCACCAACATACACTCCGTTGAACCATATTCATGAATCACACCAAAATATGAAAATCTAAGGTGTCATCCATAAATGGTCAATCATTCCCAAACAAGATCAGCAAAGACACTTTTCCATTTCATTGGAAATTAAGTTAAATTCATTTCACAAGACATTTCCACCATTCACCTCATTTCAAATTACTCATGTCAGATGCTTAGTTAAATCCTATCAAACAATAATTAAATATGACCATTTACTATTTTAATTTACCATTTCAAACCCCATTTTATAGATAAACATTTTCCATAAAAATTATTCTTATAAAAAATTAACAATTCAAAATATTAATTTTTAAATAGTAAAATGTTTTAATTATAAGATCCAATACATTCCTCCAAACAATAAATAAAGAGGGGAACTAGAACACCTTCAACCACGACACCACCATAAAATGTATAGCAAGCTTGGTGGTCCATGATTACTATTAGGACAACACAACCATATCCCAATTTTATTGGGAAACCAAAATAGGAAAATAAATATATAAAAAACAATAATAATTAAGTCATGTGAATATAAAATGACTCTGATACCAAGAGAAATAATATAATTGACAAATACCTATACATGGACCACAATAAACCAACTATAAATGGAGTTTCAAGTAAAACATAATCAAAATGAATAAAAAATAACCACTAACCAAAGAAATATTATATCATTGATAAAACTTTAATATAATATCCTAATTAAAATATAAATTAGGACTTAAATTTTAATTTATAACCAATCTAATTTTTAAATTCCTTTTTAATGATTTTAAACCCATTATTATGCTTTTAATAATCAAAATTCGAAATAAAAATTTCTAACAATAATAGAAAAAATAAAAATTTATTAAGTTTGTAAACATTATGTATTCTTTATTAAATCATACTAGAAAATAAAATGAACCACTAACCATCATAAATCATTTAATGTAAAGAGAACATCAAAATCAGATGACCACACATTTCTAACACCCTCATATTCATGAAATTCATTATTAATTTTTCATTATGTAAATAGATACATATCTATAACTCATGAAAAACACAAATTAGAAACCCACATATAGTATAAGAAATAACATTTTCATTTATACACTCATGATAAAATTCATTCCTCCGCATTATATGGGCGAACCTAACACTCCTTCATAAAATGAGGACACTAAAATACATGATTTCATCACAGTAGTAATACACTACTCATACCTATTCTAATATAACATTTATAAAATATAAAAAATCCATCAAATCATAATGGAATATATTAGATGGACTTATATAAAAATAATATATCTGAATAATGATATGCTTAATGGAAAATTTAGTATAAAACAGAGAAAATCAAGAAAACATATAAATTTCATGAAATGTACGATAAATAAATATATCACTACCTTAAACCACAACATGGTTTTTCAATCACCACATCATTTTATTAGTAATTCATGTGTTTGGTTACACATCACCATTGCCTAATCCAAATTCAACCCTCATCACTGCCTGATGAACTAATATTAACATCGTCTCAATCTTCATCACCACTCCATACTACCGAAAATTGTAAAAATATTTTCTTAAATAATAAATAGTGTTGTATATATAAACATAAAGGTAAAACCAATAAAAATTTGTATCATAACATATTATAATTTTTCACTTTGGATTTACCTACTCACTCTAATCATCAGTCAGTGAAATATCTATTGGGACACATCCAGATATATTTTGATATAAATAAACTAATTCTATCAATTAATAAGTGATCATTTCATACGCATCTATATATATGCCCCCTATTTCAAGATTATCCTCCCCTATTTCTGAATTTTGATTTCATTTTCATAAAATTCATCAGAGTATCTCATGGTAGGGACTAACTATAACCAGGAGCAGAAGAGGATGGAATCCCTAACCTCAGATGGTATAGGTCCCAAACCCTTCCCATGCACAAGACTAAAATGATCCTTTACAAGGTCATAACCAACTAATGTATCCTAGCAGCCTGATATGGAATATGAAGTATTTATATCCCATAGATCATTTATTTTTAAAATAAGTAAAATATAAATTATATTTAATGAAATACATATTAAAAAATATACTTCTAACAATAAGTTATTACAATGAGAAAGGAATTCATTCCCCTACTTCATTGGCAGAATCATTCACATAACTAATATTGTATTTCATATAAACATCCAACCAAAGTTCCATTTGGGAGGTATTGTGCCGTAAATTATTTTACTATATTAAAATAAATTTATATAAAAAATTTAATATACAAAACAATAATTTTATCCGATAAATATTAAAACAAATGAAAATATTATCAAAGTTGATATGTTTCTTGAAATACTATTTGAACCAGTGGAGCAAGAGATGATTTTTTATCTTGAATTGATACATTATTTATTGAAACATGATGAAATAAAAACATGTAATTTAATATTAATGTATTGAATTTCAACTCATTTTCATATGTATGTGTATATATAAAATGAGATTGAAATAATAACATATCTTTCAATACCATATGACCCTCATGGTGATGGATATCAGCAAACACATTCAACTACACTATAAGTACCCCTTATGGAATCCTATGAAACTGATTTTTATTGATCAACAATGTATCACTAAATTCATTCAATAACCACCATTTAAAAATTTTCCATTTTTTATAAAAAAAAATACCAATTTCCATTTCGGTGTGGTAGGATCTGCCATGGTAATGCAGAATAATATCTATAAAAAGAGATTTATTTTTAAAATATATGAATAAAATTAACTAAGGGAAATAAATTGTGCCAAAATGTAATAAAATTTCCATTATCTCGGAATCAAATACATCATCTTTCAATGATTGAGGAATATTCCACAAATCAAAATATATAATCAGTGGGGTAACCGGATTAGCTACCAACTAGCATGGAATCTAGAAAAAAAATAACATATTATTAACTATAGGGACACTATAATATTCAAATAAGATAACTATATTCAATATATTCATATTCCAAAAATCAAATCATTTAATATTTTTATTAGTATTAACATTTATTTCCATTTTTTATGAAAAAATCCTTATTTTTATAAACAAATTGAAATAACCTCATTGGAATTAATCATTATACCTATAATTCTCATCCTCCAATATCTTCATGAAGAAATAGGAGTAACCACTAGTTCCCTGAAATTAGAGTCAATATATGATGAACCAGCTGAATTTATAGTAAATGTTGTAGATGTTGATGAAATGAAGATGGAGGGTGTTCTAGAAATTGATTAGAGAGGGACAGAGAGTGTGGAAAATACTGACAATGAGAAAATAGAGGGTGTTCCATATACTATAGAGAGGGATCCTGATGGATCATAAAGTGTCTGTGTAATTGAGGGAACATCAACTGGGAGTCAACTCAAATCAGTGAAACACTTTTTCCTTGGCATTATATTCATTTAAAAAAATATAATTAGTATCAAAACATATATTTCACTAAATTTATTTAGAAAATAAATTTAAAATGATAATAGATGAATACTAAAATTAAAGTGTTATATACATAGGTATGATAATGAATAACTGCACATATAATGAAAAATAAAATTTTTTCATCAAAATTAAACTACTCATATATAAAAATAAATTTAAATATTATAATATATCCACATTATTTTAAATTAATAACATATAACTGAGGTGGTTGATAAGTTAATTGATTAATAGACACATAATCATTTTTTATATCAATCATACTATTGTACTACTCTGTCATTACTTCATTGAACCTTGAGATATAGATATTTCCATTATCATGATTGAAGAATAAGTCTATTTATTTTTGTTGTTGGGATTCAATGTCATAGGTAAAATATTCAACTTCATCACCCATTTCATACAACTATATTTTTATGAGAAGAACTACACTCCTCCCATCATCCAAAACATATTCCACATAATGTACCATTTTCTCATATGATGATAAGATATATATATATATATATCATGCAATTCATGTAATTCATGTTCACCGATATCCATCAAGTAACATATGTTCATAGAAGTAAATTGAAATGATATCACATATAAATGAACATGTAATAATTCTATTTCTATCTATGTAATATTTGGGATCCTCCCATCTGATTGGCCAATTATAGGGAAAATTTTAATTTCCCTTTTAGTATTGATTGACTCAATATTTCACCAATTCATCCAATTTGATGAAATATTGTTTAATTTTAATTAAATTATAAATAATAAATTGTAATACACACCGCTACTTTATATACTCCAATAAATAGCATTTTTTTATTTTCATTTTTCACGAATGATTAAAATTACTAACGTATCTATCAATTAAAATAAATAAAACATAATTACATATTCAATTAAGGGATAATAAATGTTTATAGAAGTTGAAATAAAAATAATGTAAAACATACATTAATACATCCACCAATATTTTATGAGAGCACCAGATTTTGATTCCAAGACCAAATGTATATTTAAATTCATCCTGATAGTAAAAAATGATGGTGGGATGATCATCTTGATTGCACAATGTGTCTAAAAAAATGTATCCTAAAGGTCACCAAGATCATATGGTTTTGGAATTTTGTATCATATCTTCCAAAAAATTATTAAAATTTGAGTAAAAATACAATATTCTATTTAGGTAATAGTGTATTCAATGTCAATGGTAGTAATTATTGTAACAAAATTTGTGAATCATGAATTTTCAATCAATGTATCATATGGTGGTTTCTATTGAAAAACATTGATATGTTACTTTAATACCTATTAGATACACTCACATGTTTTAAAACTATATGTAATGTATGCATATCTATATTATTCTTTGAAAAAATTATTGAAGAACACTTTCCATTCTCATTTGTCCATAGATCGTGATTTATATTCATTGTTTGTTATTCCTTCCTTGTTTAGAGACGATCCTTCAATTTTACATTCTCATTAAGTAATTCGATGTACATATTGTGACAAATATTATTATCAATATTCATAAAATAATGACTATGATGCATAAAATTAAATTGACAATATGGATGTTAAAAGAATATACTTTTTTTCTTCCATTGTTTCCTTCTAATTTCTATGGATGATTCTCATAAAACAAATTTCCAACTATTAATAAAATGATTCCCATTACCAAATTATATTTATAAATTTACTATATTTTCCAATATTTTATAACCTCTTTATAACATTATATGTTTTTTATGACCAATAGGCTAATTTAATTTTTACTTGTTAAACCAAAATCTATGATATGCATCGAGAAGTCCGGGATGACACAAAAAGAACCATTTTTTACTGTAACATAGTAATTCTGGTTGAAAATCATTATTGAATATAGGAAAATAAAAATCTGGGTAATTTTTCCAACTAGATATATTCCCATGTCCAAGGAAGTCACTAACAGTCCGCATTAGAGCTGTATTCATTATTAACATTTTTCTCGAAGAACCATTTTATGTCTCAAAAATTGTTTCTCTATAACTCCAATAATTCGTAAACTAAAGGCTTCATGAATACATAAATATCATTTCTAGGAATATATTTTCTACTAATAATCATCGAAATGGTAAAATACATTTATCAAATTCAAATCCATAGAGGTAAATTGTAATGGATAAAAACCCATCAAAATGTTATAACTGGTACTCAATGTCCCAAATGGGTTGAATCCATCGACATCAAATCCCACTCATACATCCATAAGACTAAATAAAGATATATATTTATTGAATCAAATTAATTCAACATTTCCTAATCTCTTTAATGTTTCATTAACCCATCATTTTTATTATCTATATAATGCTACTTCATGTGCACAATATTTTTGATGACATGAAAAACCATTGTAATCAATGTTTTAAATGGAAGTAACAAAAAAATATTGTGGGTGTGGTCTTATACCTCTTCATAGTACTAGTATATTTATTTAAACTTCCACAATCACTGTTTTACCACCATATAAAAGTTGAACAATATTTTCAATCATATATGGTTGAATCCTATCCCTAATAAATAATATTATCATTAATTCTAGTGTGTATTTTGTATAACTTATACCAATATTGATATCAAATTTTTTCAAATCATTAAAAGGATCAAGTGTCATAATTTTTCAAAAATGCACCATTAAACAATTACAATATATGGACATCACCTTATTTGAAATTCTTTATCATCATTTTATATTTTAAAACATCTGTATACAATAATGTTTTGAATAATTCATACATCCACTATACAAATATTTATTCACTTCATCAACTAAATAATGAAACACATTTTTCTAATAAGTGAATTAATCTCTTATATTTGTATCTACAAAATCAATACGAGGATCCCATGATATGTTATTATCTTGATTTTTTTTCTTGTAGTCCATATTTTTTTTTCAAGATGCAATTTGATGTTCCCCAGACTGGTGGTTATGATATGTTTGGATGTTGATGTTACTGTCTTATAATGCTGAAATAATCATTTGTAAGGTTTTTCATTTCATTGAACAATGTTGGTGAAGTTGGGACCTCATTATATTGATTAATATTAGTTCTCAATTTTTTTGTAACATTTGATTCTCTATGAAAAACTATGACATAAATTTTTAGTAGGGAATTTCCTAAATATCAATTATTCATAAAATTCTTATCTCTTCATCCATCATCTAAATTTTTATATCAGTCATGGAAATATTATTTCCCAATCAACATATTGATTGGAAATTGAAAAATATAAAAAACTCCTCTAAACCCTTATTATAATGTGGTGTGTTCTTCAGTAATTAGATCTAACTTTTATCTATATAAATCAGAGTGTTACCACACATCGTTAAAAAATAATAAAAAACATGAGTATTAAAAAGTAGGAAAAGAAATAAAAGTAAGTGACAATAACACAAGCCAAGTAGTTATAAAGATCCATATAAGTACAAAATTGTTAAATTTATAAAATAGAAATAAATCATCAATAATATATCATTAAATAGAAGAAAGAAAAAACCATACAACCATTACTTTCAAATAGAAATCATGGGATAAAAAACCTAGGGCCACTAATTATAGGTGAATATAGTAATTATATTTCACACTAGAAGTGGATTTATGGTTCTATAGCATCTCTATCTAGAGGGGGTGTTACATAATTCCCTTCTAAAATTTATAGTGTTGGTGGACCTCTCCTAGTAGAGGATGGCTGACACACCCGTGGGGTGTCATTATTTTCGAACGGGTGTAACCAAAATAAAAAATTTATAAAAACTCAAACTTGCTACTTAATTAATTAAAACAAATTATTAGTAAATTTCAATGTAGAACCCATATATATGGGGAATAAGTTTGACTAGGTTTTAAAAAAATTAATTTTATTAGATTAAATAATGTGGGGAGATATAACTGGTTTGATTGATTTAAAAAAAAAGAACAAAACCTTATGGTTATCCTAGAAATAGTTTTCAGAAAAAGAAAGAAGACAAAATTGTATAATAGATTGAATGGTATGGAATCAAATTTGAAAAATATTCCTAGGATTTTAAGTGGAGTTTTCTGGTGTAATTTAATTTTAAAAAAAATTGATTAATTCATTATATGTATTGTAATTGAGATGATGATGATCAATTGATCATGGAATCCCCTCCTTGATGCAACAATCCCCTATTTCCCTTTGTATAATAATTTAGGATTTCATTATATCAATTTTTTCTTAATTTCACATTTAGACCTAATTTCTCTAAATTTTACAATTGTTATGCCTATTTTATGGTTTTTAGTTTCACAATTTTAAGATATATTTTTTTCAATTATCAATGGTCAATAAAAATTAAAATAATGGGATTTGAATTTGAAGAATAAATTAGGGAAAAAGAAATACATGACTAAATAATATGAAATGAATCCATAAAAAGAATCCCCCTCTATTATATAACCCTAGAACAAGGTAATTTCACCCCCAAATTCTAGTGATGAGAGGATAAGTGGGAATGAGAGATGAAAAACAATTCATAATGAAAATGGAGATGAAATCATAGATGACCAGGTAGAACATAGCTTCTCGATCCATGATTTGGTCTCCTGGATCATTAGTTCTGTGCCTTCGAAAGGCCTCAAGGTTATCCTAAAAAATATGGTGATTTTCTAATTTCTCATATATATTTTGTATTCTACCATAACACACATGATGAGTTCAACTGCTCAGAAATTGGAACGAATAATCATTTAAATATAAAAATAAATAAATTAAAACCCCTTAAAATACATGTATGATATACAGATATCATTATCCTTCCCAATAACCCTAGGATTCCCATATGGTTTAACACATATGAAACACTCATAATAGAAAATATTTCACTACATATTAGATGAAAAAGTCACCTTCAAAAACACATTTAAAGTCATTTCCACTTTCAAACTCAATGAATGTCATGAGAAATAGTTTATTATTTAAAGAAATATACATATAGAAAATTAGACCATCCATAAAACACTACTAAAAACATATTTAAAATAAAATCATGTAAAGTTACCTTTATTAAATAACAAATGAGCCATTATAATTCATTTTTTATGTTCCATTTAAATTTTATTTGGAAAAACAATTTCAAGCATAAAATTTATACATAAATTATCCCTTAATCATTACACTCGTATGTATAAAGGAACCTAAAAACCAATTTCAAAAATAAATAATTAATGGGTTATATAAATATATATATGATCATAAAAAATGAATATGTATATATATATAAATATACCAACACACAAATTCACATATTCTCAAGTGAATATGTACATATATATATATATATATGCACTCGTGTATAGGTGTATAAAACTAAACACAACATGAAACCCTCAAAAAAATCACAAATGAATAACACATGTATTAAAAAAGTAATGTTGATAAAATAGATCAAATAAGGGAATCATAACTTGATCGACCCCATAAACTTATATGAACATACATAAAATCAGATAAATAATTTCAAAAAAAAACAATATCATTCTATACTTCATACACAATCCTATATAAATTTTTTATTGGAAGAAAATATGGTAATTCTTTAGGTTTAGACAAATAATAGGGGAAAATTTAGAAAACCCCGCTTTGGAATCAACTATAATTTCTTTGGAAACCAATCCAGTAAATATATTTAAATTCATTAAACACAATGACATTATTAATTTTAATAAAGACGAATTTATAAAATATAGGAATGTGAGGTACTATAAATAAAATAGAAATCATTGAAATAGCTACCATGAACCATGTATATGATGTGAAAATCATACTTATCTACTATAGGGTAATTAGAGCAGTCCAAACAACCTAAAAATTGAATCCATAATGGTTTAGGGGGACCACTAGGATGGGATACTTGTGAGAGAGGGGGATAGGAGAGTTAGGGTCCAATTTATGGTTTATGTGTCCACAGTTAGGGGGGGTAGCAGTGGGGTGGTAACGGGGAAGGTGTGGTGGTCAGGGAGTAGGCGGAGGGGGCCGATGGTGACAGATATGTATTAGGGGGAATGCGGGAGAAGGGGGTGGCAGGAAGGGATTGGGATTAGGGGAGAAGTGGGAAGGGGAGGGGATGGAGATTGATTAGGGGGAAGGGGTTAGAAGAGGGGGCTCTATCTCAAGGTAGAAGGGGGAAAAGGGGGCCAATGGTGATGTATTAGGGGGGGTGGTGGGGTCGACATCGATGAATTGCGGTCGGTGGCTATTGGGATAGGGGATGGGACAATTATATGGGTGGGGGATCATGTGAAATGTTATATTTTATGAACTAAAAAGTATTTAGCGTCTTTTTTGAGAAACTGTTGGTAATTGTTTTTGATTTTTTTATCAGTTATCTATGAAACTGAACTAAAACAAATTGTTTAATGATGAATTTGTTGTAGTTGTTTTTTCATCCTCTCCCAATATCGATGAAAAAATGGGATGAAATATATATGGATATAGTTTTTACCTTTCCATGTTCTCTTAGAAAGGAGGATTAAATACGGTTAGTCATTTACCAATTAAGGAAATCATCCCACTTTATCCCTATTAAATAATCCATTAATGTGGAAGACCTTGGGAATATATTCATCTATGAGGTGGTATGACTTCATAATCTTCTTTTAGTGACTATTTTATATTGATATCCATGCTTCACATCTTATTTATATAAAGGACTCAATGAGCCTTTGGTCTCATAATTGAAATTGAGCATGACCTACCACCAGTTTACTGATGGCTAGACTAAGTGGGCTATCCAGATTCGTGAAGATATTCTACTTACCTTCTTCCTTGATTTAAGTTGTTCAATAGAGAATCATATATTTTTTGTTGAGTTCTCCCACAGTAATAGATTCCATACCTCAATAAATATTTCACTCATTGAGTTATTATAAGGATGGCCATGTTGGCCCCCTCCATGTCGGTCTGAGACTGGTGAGTGATCGTTGTTGGTTTCTGGTATCATTCAGGAGATGAAAAGAAACATTCGTCTAATTTAGAAAATTTTGGGGAAGTGTCAGACACAACAAAACAATATGGTGTTTCCCAGAAATTATTTTGGCATTTAGCTTCATTTTTGGGGTTTTTTAATTCATAATTAATTTATTTACTATTATCTATTACATATTATTTATTATATATTTTATATTTTATATTCCTGATTATTTAGTACTATTTACTTCATACCTTTTAGTTTTTATTTAATATTTATTTATTATTTTATTATTATTTTTCCTACCATGCATACATATTTCGTGTATGTCTTGCATAAATCATTCAAATATATGTGTTGGGGGAGATTTTAACCCCTAACCTCTTGGACGTACTACAATGTCCTTTCCACTCTAGCAAGCTTCTCATCTCGTGAGTAAACAGTATGTAATAAACTAATACATATACAAATAAATAAGAAATGATTTTATAAAATATTAAATAATGAATATATAATAAAGAAGTAATTAAAAAAATAAAAAAATAATAGATAATAGATTAACAACAAAATATACTATTAATAATTTTTAAATAAATAAAAAATACTTAATTAATTAATAAAAATTAAATATTAAATTCATAATAAATAATAATAATAAATAAATGATAATAAATGATAATATATATTAATAAAGAATAAATAATAATAAATATGAAATAAATAACTAATACATAAATAAAAAAATAAATTATAAATTATAAATATTAAATAATAAATAAATTTTATATTTCTTAATAAATAATAAATAATAAATAATTACTAAATAATAACTAAATATGAAATAAATAATAAATACATAATAAATATGTAATAAATAAATAATAAATAGATAATAAATAGATAATAAATAATTAAATAATAAATAAATAACTAATAAATAACTAAGAACTAAATGAAACATAAATAATAAATAATAAATAGATATGAAATATAAAAAAATAGGTAATAAATAAATCATTAGAATATATTAAATAAATTAATTAATTAATTAATAGAGAATAAATTATAAAAGACAAATAATAATAAAAAATTATAATATATAATAAATATTAAATATTAAAATATATATTAAATAAATAATAACTAATTAATTAATTATTAATAATAAATAATAAATAAATAAATGAAACATAATAAATAAATACTAAATAATAAACAAATATTGAATAGTCATTTTATATTAAATAAATAATAGAAACATAATAATAAATTATAAATCAATAATAAATAAATACTATAATAATAAATATTCCAATAGTAAATAATAAATAATAATTTAAAAAATAAAAAATAAACAAAAAATAAATGGATATATATATATTTATTTACAGATAAAAATATATAAAAATAATAAAATTTGTCTAAATATATATTAACACACATTTGTGCTTCATAAATATATATATAAACACACCCATATATATAATTCTATATTAAGATAAACATATATATAAACCCAAGTAAATATAACTATATCTATATATATCTACACAAATATGATTTAAAAATATATAAACATCTATTTGTATAAATATTTTCAAATGTATATAAATATTTATAGATACAGATATATATATATATATATAAGAATATAAATATAAATATTTATTTTTTATTGAAACACTCCTGTTTATATATAATCATTATTTGTATAGGTAAATATATAAAAATTTATGCATTATTAAGAGGTAAATAAAATTGAAAATTATTTACATTAAATTATATGAATAAAAAATATTTCCATTTGATTTATATGTGTAAAAAACATTTCAATGTAGATATGTATTTATACAAGTGATTTATTTTATTTAAATATAAAATATTTAATTATAAATAAAAATACATTGTGAAAAAAATATCAAAACCATAATATCAATTTGAATGTAATACCTAGGAATAAATTCCATCTTTCCAAACAAAGGAATTATCACCCCCATAAATAAGCTGGAAAATACAACGAATGGTAAAAAAATTGGGGTACCTTGATTAAACTACGTTTTGGAGGCCTTGGGGGCCTCTTTGGGCATAAAAAAAGTAGCCATCAGGGTACCCTAAATTAATATCTCATGGAGATCATTATAGTCCTTGATTGGAAATATAGTAGATCCCAAACAGGAACCCGAAAAAAATTTATGTCTGTTGGAACTCATGTTCGAATACCTAATTTCTGTTAGACTATATTAAATTTTATTATTTTAATTATTACAAAATTTAAATCTAATTGGGTTTTAGTTCACTTCATAAGCATCAATTAAACTGGTTGTGAAGATAAAATGGGCTCCCAAATTAAAATTTGTGGTTAATTTATGTAGAAGTCTGATTTTTAACTTATTTAATAATTGTTTAAACATTAAAATTATTATTAACATATAATTATAAATCTTTATAAATAACACATTATAATTAATTAAAAATATAAATAATAAAATAAATATCATAGTAAATAATAAATCATAAATCGTAAATCATAATTAACTACATATTTTCAAATTTTTCCCTCTTACTATGAGGTAGATATTTAAAATGACCTATATTTCCTAATGGGTTTTTAGTAAACCACCACTAAAAACTTAATTTTATTCAATACAATTTAAAAAAAATCAACATGTATTTAAAAAATAATTTACTAGAATTTTTATAAACCGTCGCTGAAAACATACACTAATTTTTATTTGGGAACAAATTTAGTGGATGTTTATGAAACTGTTATGAAGAAGTTGGAACTAAATGACTATTTTTTCACAATAATAGTTGATCAATATCTTATAGTAACCATGATGTCCATCCACATTAGATTGATTCTGGTGATCAGGTTTTCCTTAATGTCTGTCCTCGGTTAGGGCGGAGTCATTTAGAAAACAATAGTTAGTTGGTGTTAGGTTATGTCGGACCAATAAAGATCATGGAGTATCCCTTAAGGGTGGCCTAGTTGTTTGAATTAATACACCAAATGACCTTGATGGATGATTTATTTGATGTTTCCCACTAACTTTATATCATCCAGACCTGACACATGTATAGTAATGGTAGAATTTAGATTTGGATCCTGAAACCTCTATTGTTGAGTAGCCACATCATATTCTAGATCTATAGGCCAAGATGTTGTTGGATAAATTGAACTCTCTACTCTCTATTCAAGGGAATCATGTTTGAGGTATCCATAGAAACTAGGTGAAAAAGGACTTGGTGAAAGAGTAACGGCCTCACCACCTTACAAAAACAAAGCATTGAGAACATTATAGGGGATTAAGTGGTATGGTGTTGACAATTGGGACACTCACAGGGTCTCATTTATTAATTTAATGTATAGTGTTATTAATTTTTCTTTTTCATGGGCTTTACGAGGGATCAAAATAAAAAACTCTATTTTTTTTGAAAAAATTTTATGTGCATGGTTCGTGAATGGTTTGTGTTAACTGTACACATGACAATGAAAATGGGGAAGTAGGGTGACATTTTCATTTTTTTAAAACCCCCACATAAGTTCTCAAAACATATTAAACCTAATAAAAAACCATTCTACATAAGGTTGTGGAAAATGATGACCTTCATGGTCGGTGCATGGTTTTGAAGACCCTGTGTCTAGACCAGAATGGATCAATAGAGTATTTTTAGAAATATTTACCTCTCCAGATTTAACCTCTTAGCCTCTCATTCCTTCTCCCCTGAGTGTGTATAACCATCATCCTTAGAATTTATCTTTTCTCCCCTCCTCCTAGGTGTTATCCATGATCCGTGGTTTATATCTTTTTGATTTATCTTAATTTATTATCATTTTATCCTATTTACTTCCTCTCATTAAATTATCTTCCTCTTTACTTGTGTTTTTTAAACATAATGGTGATGGAAAAATCCATTCCTATGGTATGGGGTGAGGATTTGATTAATTTATTAGATATTTATGTCATTGAGGATCCCTATTCTTCCCATGTAGTGATATATTTTTAAGGTGCTGATTTTTGTTTGATTTTTATTTAGGCTAGTATATACCAGGACCGCTCCATTTCATTACATTGGATCATGATTTTTTCATTCCTTTTTGTAGATTGAATATACATGGATTAATTATTGTGGGTTTTTATACATGTATTGTGGATATTATTGTATATTATTTTTGGAAATGTAGTGATTTCATATACTTTCCCATGATAAATAATGGTTATTCCTATAAAGTGTTTCTTATAATGTCATCAAGAAAAACATTTTTCTAATGGAATATTTAATAGATTTTGAAATATTAATTTTCTGGAAGTGTTATTTATTGGCTATAAGGTTTGTTTTATGTGACTAATGTGGGTGTGGGTTCACATGAGAAACCTTGGTTGTGTTAGATTTAATATGGGTGTTACCAAGCCTTAAACATGTTTTAGGGAGGATTCACTGTCAATTTCGTCATGAAGAACATCTTTTGTTATTTTTTATGTTATAGTAGGTTAGCTATGTGATCAATGAGAAAGTCCTAGACTCCTATAAACCATTGGTTAGAGCTCTCCATGTTTCACACATTATCTGAATTAATTATTGATTACTTTAATGTGATTCTCATGTATTGTTTGGATTCCGGAATAGTAGTTTTTATGGCCTCTATTTTATTATATATATATACCTCTCATGTTATTCATAATTATGGGTGTATTTTCCAAAACCAACAGACATATCATATATTTTACATAGAAATAGTTTTCAATACATTGTTTTGAAACTATAAATATTGTTTTTCATTTTTAAAGGCGTTATTAGATTCATGGGGTTTTCCGATAAGTATTTTCCAAACACCCATCATATTCCATTAGGAATATGTCAATTTTTTATCTCTTACATATATATTGAAAATAGAGTTTTATCTCATAATTAGGGATTCTAGATGTTCTCTCCATATTCAATGATGTGGGTTGGGGAGGAACAAAGACCCTATATTTAACTAGTCTTAGAAAACATGGATATTAGATCATTTTAGATGAATATTCAGTACATAAAAAAATAATTTCGTATGGATCATAAAAGATTAGTGTCTATGGAAATTTAAAGACAAAATTGTCTATCCTGGTCAATGATCTTCAAAATATCTCATAAAGATATCCACATTTTTTACTTCTACCTAAGATATTTCTTCATAACATGGGGAAATAAAACATAATAAATAGGGGAGTTTAGATGCACAGTAAGGGTAAATAATAGAAATGTGTATGCATATCATAAACATAAGGGTATAAGAATGTGATCAAGATCACTATAAGATCATACAGTACATAACAAAGATCATAAAAATAAGTTATGGGAAAATTATTTGCATAAATAAGACATGATTCATAAGGAAATAAAAATCACAACACCTGAAATTGTAATTGTGGAATAAAACACAGTATTTATGGAATACTTATAAGAATATAAAATTTTATGTCATGGATACCTACAAAGACCATTATAACATGTTATAATTGGGTTATGGCCTATGTACCTAATTAATTTTTAGGTTAACAACCCATATTCCATCTTAAATTTAGACTTGGGATCAACCCACATACCTTATTGTTTTAGGCCATAGGATACACCCTATGTACCCTATTACATTTAGCCTTGTACTACAACCCATATAACTTCTATTTTTCTCTGTGGGGATACAACCCATGTATGCTCTTGTTTTCCAGCTTGGTCTAATAACCATGTACCCTATAACATTTATGATTGGGCTACAACCCATATAACATCAGTTTTTTACATCATGGTCTATAAACCATGTAACCTATGATCTCATATACAACTTATCATTACCCAATGCATTGGAAGGAGATATAACTCACACCCATCTCAAATAAAATCATTCATATATGTACCACATGGTAATAAAACATTCATTATATGATGAACCATAAAAATAGATATGTTTTATAATCATAAAATAATAACCCATGAAATGAAATGTTTATCATTTACATAACATCAGAACCAACAAATAGATATAGGTTTCATAATCACTTCATAAAAGAATAACCCTTGAAAAAAGAGGGTTTCAAAATTATAAAACTTGTGGAAGTGAAACGAGTGTCATAAGCATCATTCCATAAAATCATAATTAATTTAAGAAATAATATGAATGTAACCATTGGATCAATTTCTATAAGGGAACGAGTAACATCAATATATGTTATCTTAGATGTAAAATAAAATGGAAGTATATTTTGAAAATATTTCTTGAGCTAAATATCATTTCTTCTCTGAAAAAGACTATTTAAAACATAAAAAATTTAGAAAAAAAAAATCAGAAAAAATTTCATTTGAAAATATTTTATTAAAAATTAAAAAAATTTCAAAAAAATTAATTCATCAAATAATTTATGGAGGGTAAGTACGTACATGTCATATGAGGTAAAAATAACATTCTTTGTACATGGTAAAACAATTATAAAATGCTTCATTTAGAAAGAGAAATGAAGATTCCTTTGAAAAAATTTGTAAAAGTTAAAAAGGGATAAATTTTTTTAAAAAATTATTGGATCATAGTTGAATATTCATGGAAACCATTTTTATAAAACATGGCTTTGAGAAAACATAGATTTCTATCTGATGAGAATGGTAGTTTCAGACATTCTTAAAAAAATTCTTAACTATCTTATATACCAAAGAGTAGAAAAATGGATCCAATACATGAATAAATAATCTATACTGATATTATAATAAAAATCATGAATTTTCTTGAGATATGGATGATAATATTTTATCAAATGAAACACAAACATATTCAATATCGATAATCAATGAGATTGTTTCAATAAACTCTTATCGATTGGAAACTTTGAACCATTCTTCCATGTAAGAAAGTGTAATTAAATGTAGATTAAAAGATAATTAAATTAATTATATATAAGATATAACATATCAAATGGAAGTATATATAACTTGAAAAATAATGTTGGTGAAAAACAAAACATTTGACTCAAAGATGTCAAATTGTGACAAAACTGTATTACCGAGTTCCTAGCTTTTGAAAAATTAACCCCATGAAATAAATATCATATAATGGATATGAATATACCTATAAATTTATTTATATTGATAATATTATACATCCATGTGTATTATACACACCACATAAAATATATGGGTGGTAAAGTAATCATGTATATCATGGAAATAAAAAATGAGATGAAATTCCCTTACCTTGTGTCTTTACTCTCGCCGTACTCATTCCAAACTCATATAAAATAAATAAATATTTATTATATATATATTAAAGAAACATATTATTATATCTAATAGAATATATTTATTTATTATGACTTTTTATTACCCTCTTGTTAAAAATTTCATGTTAATATTATGCTTCAGTAATATTTTATTTGTTTTTCACATGTGTCTTAATTTGTTATATCATTTGTCCTTATACTTATATCAATAATTACCAGATTTAAAAAATTATATAAATACCATTTATATATAGTTTATTTTTTTTATAATAGTATATATAATATATATGTATGAAACCGAATACACTGAACATGGAGAGGGTAGGCAGTACATATGCATACACATTATTTCCATTTAACTATCATATTGAAAGAAATAAAGTAATATATATATATATATGTTTGTATATACATTATTATTAATTAATCATTATTATAACATATATATCATATATATTATCTAAAACAATGCTCAATACAAACCATGTAGTGTATGAACGAATCATATCGCTTTGAGGGGGTGGTAGTCCACACCTACTCCAATGAAGTTATCGTATTAACAAAAAATGGAAAGTAAAAAAAGACATGTGTTTTAAATAGTATTATAGAAGAAAAAAATCATAACAAATATAAAATATGAAATATATCAATAGATTTACCATCACAGTGTCCATCATGTGAGGTAATAATGGAAAAATGAACAATCATCATTTAATGAGGCGGTAGTTCGTCATACACATAAAATGTATATTCCTTATCCATTAGAGGGATGTGTGGGTAATTGTATGTCTAAACCATATCATAAAAATAAAATAATTTATTTAAGATATTTTTTTTGTTATAAAATCATGGGATAAAGAGAGTGGAGGGGTGGATAAGGAAAAGAAAAGAAATGATCTTGAGAAAAGAGGTTTCCTCTTCATCGAGTAACTCATTTTCATTTGTGCAAAAAGGATACCTTGGATTGCTTTATTCACAAGGATAGTATTATAGGATGATGTTAGGGATTCATATAATTAGATTTTTAATATCATGGTTAAACCTAAGATTATTTTTAGTCCCCATTTATGCTTAATTTGACCTTAATTGTTGTGATTAATTTTATTCAATTTTACCGATCAAGTTGGTCAAAAATCAACACGATATAATTAGACAATAAATATTATACTGATTACCATGTTGTTTGTATTTTTTTCCATATTCAATTCAAATAAGAGGAAAAATTATGATTAATTCTAATCCTGCAGATGGGACGAAATAATTGGGTTTTAAAGATGGAAATATTGAAAAGCTTGTTATGTTTTAATATTCAATTTCAAATTAAAATTGATTATAATAACCTAAATTGTATTAATATACAAATAATTGAAAATTTTTATCCTTTAAAAATTATAAAGTATAATTTAACATTAATAATTATATAAACTAAATGACAGTTGTTGACTAAAATACAATATTTTTTACATAGTGGTCTCGTCTTTAGCCGAGAGATCTCAGGCTCTCCAAGGGCTTCACCCATTCCTCAATGGACCCATGGATTTGTAATCTTCAATGGGAATTGGTAGATCTGGTATCAAAATGGAGGAATTGGTTGATATTTGGGCTTGAAAATGGTTGGTGATCTGTAAGGGGGTCTCGATGTGTGATTTTGTACATGTGGCGACCATCTCTTCTCCATGCGACTTCGTTTTGCGATGAAGTTCTTTGGCTTCTCAGCAGCAGAGAGATCATGGAATTGGTGTCCAGATTCAGGTGGTACTTACGGTGGTGGTTTCAGATTTATGATGGTGATGTGGAGTATGTTGGACCCTTTCTTCAATCTGTAGTGGCTGGCTTTTTTATTAGCGTCGACGATTTAGCATTGCACAATAGATGTTGGTTACTTTTCATCAACTGATGTTCCAGACATGAGATGTGATCTGTTTGGAAGTCGGATGTTATCCGAGATGATTCTTTTCTAATGGAAACAACATTATGATGTTTGAAATGGGGGATTCTACCTATGGGAAAAATTAACTAAAGAATCCAAATCAGAAATCTTTATCCCAATCCTTCCCGAACTAAATGAAGGATATCGATGAAGCCATTTTAATTTATATATCTGATTATAACTGCGACACTAAGGCTGGTTGATTTATAATTAAAGGAATAATCTTACAGAATCAATGGTGATTTTGTGATGTTTAGTGGGGGTATAGACCCCAGGGGTTGTGGTTCGTGGCCCTATTATGTGCTCTTACGCAGTGCTAGAGGCCTCTGGGGTGCATGTCTCTAGTTTCTCTAGTCACTTCTGCGGTACGCTATACAGTTACTCTAGTCGCCTCTACGATGTTCCTTTTTGTTGATATATTTTCCTCTCTGATGCATGTTGTGATACTCTTGTGTCTTTTTACTCTCCCACTCAAATTGGTGGTCTGGCCCTTTGGTTGTGTTTCTCGACCTTATGATGCACTTGTTTGCTACTTTATAGGACTCTATGATGTGGATCTCTATTTTCTCTAGTTTACCTCTATGATATTCTTTTCAGCTGCCCTAGTGGCCTCTACGATGCATGTTTTGGTTACTCTAGTTTCGGATTTGATGTGCTTCGGGCTTATCCCGTGGTTTTTTTCCTAGAATGGTTTTGATGAAGATTATTCATGATGGTGATGCTCAAGTTGTTGTGAAGACGGTGAAGGTGACATGATAGAGTCGAGATGTGATATTTCTGGTGATTCATCCTGCCTCTGTTTCCTTGTTTCTTTTCTCTGGTTTTAGGACTCTCTTATTCTCTCTAAAGCAGATTAGCACACTGGTTTTTTTTGTCCTTTGTTAAGTGAGTCCAATCAGCCAGTCTAGGGAGATCAATGGTGTTTATCTATTTCACAGATTTTTGGAGAATTTTTGGATTTGATACTAGGAAAATTCTCAGTTTTAGTTTTTGATGATGACAGAAACCAGCACACTACATGTATCTAGTCCATATGAGGATACAGATTCGAAAGCATTCATCTGAGCATAGCCATTCAGATTTGAATGAATGATAGGGTATGGCCTTGCTGTATGTACCAGGACCGAGGACCCCTTTGTGGGACAGCTTGTTAGGAATCCATGTGAGGAGGATTCTTCACATAACAAATGTAGTCACAGGGTAGGCATAATTCCTTTTAGTCTTGATCTGTGTTACTTCTTATTTTATTTTATTTAGGGTTTCCAACCTTTTCCTCAACAAATATTTTGAAATAAACATTTAATTTTTAGTTAGTCAATTAGTATTTTTAAGTGTTCATTAAAAATTATGTTCCCATAAAAAATCTCAAAACATAACCCTAAGCTAATTTCATCATTATAAATTAAAATATAAATGATATTTTATCAAATGTAATTCCTATATGTGTCTAAAATTAATTTTTTTGGTTTTTATAGAAAGGAAAGAAATGTATTTCATTTGAGAATATAAAATTTTTAAACATATAATGTCTTTAACAGAAAATATGTCCTTCAATGTTAATATTCTTTATTTCTATTAAACCATCATAAAATATATTTGAAATGTAGTTATTACTATTCATATTCCTAAATTCAACATCTAGGTTATTAATATCTCATTTAAATAACTATACCATTAAAATAATGTTTCAAAGAAACATCAGTTTTCTGTATAATGTATTCTATGTCAGTGTTGCATGTATCACACACCAAGTCACGGATGCATGTAACGTATACAAAGTCTATGTTCCATGTATCGTATGTTATGCTGGTGTAGTGTAACGCACACCAAGTCGGTGTTGTTTGAATGAAATGTTTGACTTAGTGATTTATATATACATA
Organism: Viscum album; assembly: GCA_963277665.1. Classification (NCBI taxonomy): domain Eukaryota; kingdom Viridiplantae; phylum Streptophyta; class Magnoliopsida; order Santalales; family Viscaceae; genus Viscum; species Viscum album. The sequence continues at coordinate 1,836,557,042 of OY728151.1, forward strand.
TAAAACTATTTCCAGTTTCATATGAAATTGAAAATATAAAAAAGATAAATTAATTTTAAAAAAACATATTATAGTAAATATTAGGTTGTTACATTCTACCCCCATTTAAAATGAATTTCACCCTCCAGATTCTTCTAGGTTCTCAAAGTATTAATACATGAATTTTCTTTTAATAGAAACACACATAATAAAAATGAATGCTAAAACATCCTTTAAAAAAGGAATGTTGGAAACCAAGAGGTTACCCAAAGTAACATATAACAATGTTTGCCCAAAAATGAACATATGTGCGAAGTGAAAACATGGATGTGAAAGAAAAAACTAACAATCATGTTCTGATGGAGATTAACAGAGAACATTGATCGGTATAATTGGGGGACCACAAAACCAAAAATCCTCAATGATATAAGGTACCATATAATTTATTATAAATAAATATACTAGAATAAATATTTTTCAATACCCTTTTTCTGGATTCTAGGAATTATTTTACTATATATGAACATAAGGAAACATTATTACTTGATTGTTTTCCATTCCATATATACTATCTCACCCATTGGGGTTTCCTTGATCAATTCAATCTTCATCTATTATTCCAAGGAATGATGGTGAATTTCTTCATTCTGTAAGAACCAATATATCATGTGGTTTATAAATAGAATGATATGTCAATCCATCTACCTTCATATAAATTCTATATGAAATGGTTAACATAATTTATCTATAAATCATCATGTGGAGTGATAACACTTTAATCATATTGACTTCATTTGATGTTTAGCTTAAACGTTCCATAAATGGTTAACCTTATAACCCTTCTACAAGACGAAAATACAAATCTTTATAAAGAATGAAACAAAATCATATTAATCGTGATCCACCGCATATCACAAATATTATATTGGTTGTCATAATAAAAATATATGAATTCCGTCATCACATATTCCATTAAAACATCGTAAGAACCACAATTAGCATAAATACATTTTTAAAACATCAATACTTCCTTATTCCAAGGATTTTTTAATATATTCCATAAATACAACAATCTGTAAACTTCATCCTTAATGAAATAGAACACTTTTACAATAATCTATTATTGGGTAATCTGTACTATCCAATATCTTATTCATATCCAACATATCATTATCCAAACATTATTATCTCAATTTATGGAAATAATTAAGGGTTACATCCCTTAATCAAAATATCACGTTTCTATAAAATCACTTTTTATGTCTTCATAACTGTTCAACAATTACTTTTCAATCCTTAATGAAAACTTATAATAAAAATAATTATATATTTCAGGATTCATTTGACATAATCTTTGAATTCCAAAACATAAATACATCATTAATCTCAAACTTATTATTTAACCATTACACAGGCTTCATCAACATATTCCTTAATTCCGCTTTCCTATAATATGAAATATGAATCATTATTAAGTTTTAATCAACCTCAATATAATCATACATCTTATGATTTATGTAAACAATACTAGTTGAATATCACATACCTTTCACAAGTCATTTGAGGTCACATTATCTTCTGAAGTATAACCAATAATCCTTCGACCATCATGATTCATATTATGAGATTTCCACTTGGGCAATTAATTCGTATAATGCCCATAATTTCCAAATATGAATAATTAAATATTAACCATTTTCATTCTTGTTCACTGCATTGACTAAAACCATAAATTGTATTGTGAGAATTAATTATCATAGCATAAAACCACATTTTCATGAAAGGAATTACTTATTTGATGTCAAAATAATGACTCATTACTTAATATTTGACACCATAGGTCCATCCTATGTTACTCATGGGAAACTTATATTTAAATTTTTCCTGATGGTTTATGGAAAATTATGTGAATTTCTATGTAATATCCCCCAGGAGTGTCAAAACAGGTGGGCAGAAAGGCCCCTTGTTGTGTACCAAATTACCTAGAGTTAGGTGCAGAACATCATGTCAGATTTGTTATCCATATTTACATCTATTCTAGACCAACATCCATGTGTAGTATCCATAATGTGATTTATTTCTAGGGAACCACTAAATGTATCCTTTACCAAAATTAAAAGACATTATAATAAACATTTACTCATCTTTATAATTATCCTTAAAGACATCCCTATACATATCATTAGAAATATACCTATGGATCTCACTAAAGTTTTATTATTGTAGTTTCCAAAGGTTGACTAATCCTTTTTATGATACCAACTACAGTGACCTAGAATTAACATACATGAATATTACATCATTTTAGTTGAATATCAATAACAATACAAAAAATAAATTGGCAAGGACCGTAATCGTGTAGTGTCTTTAGAAACATGGAAAAAATATTCTATCATCGTGAAATATCTTCAACATCTTCAATAAATATATCCACCTTTTTACATCTACCTCATACCATTCTTCATAACCTAGGGAACAGAAACATAAGAAATAGGTGAGCTTATATGATCAGTAAGGGTAAAAAAGTAAATTCTTATGAATATCATAATAAAGGGTATAAGAACATTCTTATGTTCACTGGAAGGTCATACCTTTCATATCAAATATCATAAACATGAGTTATAAGATAAATCCAAGCAATTAATAAGACATTAGACATAAGAAAACTAGCATCATGGTAAACAGAATTGTAATTGAGGAATAATATATACAATTTGTCACAAACATATAAGAATACAATATTTTATGTCAAGGATACATACCAATACCTTTATAACTTATTCGGTTTGGTCTATGACCCATGTACTTACTTTGGTCTTGGGATGACAAACCGTGTACCCTATAATAGTTATTATTGGGCTAAAATACATGTACCTTCTTGATTTCGGTCTTGGTCTACAACTCATGTACCCTATTACTTTTAGGATTGGGCTACAACCAATATAACTTCTTGTTTTCTGGCAAGGGCTATAACCCATGTACACTCCTAACATCAGTATTGGTCTATAAACCAAATAGCATATTACTTATAGGATTGTGATATAACCCATTTACATTCTATTTTTTAGTCTTGGGCCACAACATGTGTACCCTTTAAGCTCATATACAAATTATCATTACCCAGTGCATTGTAGGGAGATATAGTTCCCACCCATCTCATAATAAAATCATTCATAGATGTGCCATAAGATAATAAAAATTTCATCATATCATGAACCATAAAAAGAGATCAGTTTTATAAACATCAAATAATAACCCATGAAATTAAATGGGTATCATTAACATCACATTATAACCTACAAAATGATATAGGTTTCATAATCACTTTATAAAATCATAACCCATGAAATGAAGAGGGTTTCTGAAGCATAAAACTCACAGACTAGAAAATGGTGTCATAAGAATAATTCCATAAAAACATAATATATTCAAGAATTAATATGAATCGAACCATTGTATCATTTCCAATAAGGGAATGAGTAACATCAACATATGTTATCTTAGATGGAAAATAACTTGGAAGGACATTTCAAAAACATTTTTTGAGGTAAGATTCCTTTATTCATTGAAAAGGGATTATTAAAACCTAAAAACTTTTGAAAATAATTTTCCTTAAAAATAAAATTAAAAAAAATCAAAAAATTGTCCATTTAGACATGAAAAAATATTCAATGTATTGATGGTGGGTAATTCCATACATGTCGTATGAGCTAAAAAGAGTATTCCTTTTCCCTGAAAAAATGATATAAAACGCCTTTTCTAGAAATATAAAAGAAAATTCCTTTGAAAACATTTGTAAAAGTGAAAATAGGGATAAATTAATTTTAAATATAAAAAGATAGTATAATAATATTAATGTAAACCCTTTTTAGAAAAAATGGTTTTGAAGGAACAAAAATTTCTGACCAATGAGAGTGGTAAATTTGAAATTTCTTAAAAACTATTTCTTAACTCACTTATCTAAAAAAAAGTAGAGAAATAGTACCAATACAAGAATAAATAACTTTTAAATTAGTTAGAATTAAATTCATGATTTTTTTTGAGATATTTATCATAATATTTTACCAAATAAAACATTATCATAAACAATCTTGATAAGTGATGATATTGTTTCTATAAACTCTTACCACTATAGAGCATTATACTATACTCTCGTGTACAAAATTAAGGTTAAATAAAGATTATAATATAAATAAATTAATTATATTAAAAATATAACATGTCCAATGTTATGTATATATAATCTTAAAATAATTTTGGGTCATAATAAAACTTGTGTCTCAAAGAGGACAAATTGAGACAAAACTGTCCTACTGATTTGGAAGCTTTTGAAATCATAAACCAATTAAATAAATAACTTGTAATGGATATGTAAATAACCATTAGTGTATGTATATGAATAATTTAACACATCAATGGGAATTATACACACCACATAAATGAAAAGGGTGTTGTGTAAAGCATGTATCTCATTGAAATAAAAAGTGAAATTAAATTCTTTTACCTTGTGTCTTTACTCTCGTCATACTCATTCAAACCACCTATATAATAATTATAGATTTATTATATATATTTTACATAACAAAATTATTTTACCTAATACCATATATGTATTTATTATGACATTATATTATCCCCATGTTAGAAATTTCATGTTAATGTTATGCTTCAGGTAATATTTTCTCTGTTTTCGCAAGTGTCTTAATTTGTTATATCTTTGGTCCTTATACTTATATCATAATTAAAAATTCTAAAAAAATTTATAAATATAATTTATATAATTTATATTTTTATTATAATAAGATATAAAATATATAATTATGAAATGGAATACATTGTTCATAGATATGGTAGGTCATTTATACACATGAACATTAATTGCTTTCAATTGTAATGTTGGAATTAAGAAAGTAATAGACACAAACATATATATATATATATATTTACATATAAAATTTTTATAGAATATTTATGATAATATATTTCATATATATTCACTGAAACCATTCTTAATACAATCCATGTAGTGTATGAATGAATCATATTTCTTTGATGGGTGGTAGATCACACTTCCTAAAACGAAATTATCGTGTTAACACAAAATGAAATGTAAAAAATGTATTTGATGTAAAAATGAATAAAGATAATTAAAAACCTAATAAATATAATATATGAAATATATAATTAGATTTTCCTTCATAATGTCATCCATGAGAGGTGGTAAATGGAAAATGAACAATCATTATTTATTGAGGCATAGTTCTCCATACACATAAACAGTATGTTCGTTACCAACTAGATTGATGTGTGTGAAATTGTATGTAGAAAAAATATAATAACAAAATCATACTATATTGAAGATAATTTTCTATTCAAACATTTAATAAATAAATTTTAGGTGGTGGATATGAAAAATAAAAGAAAGGATCTTGAAAGAAGAGGTTGCCTCTTAATTGGGTAACACCATTTGGTTGGTGCAAAAAGGATTCCTTGGATTGCATTGATCCCAAGGAAAGGATTCTAGGATGAGTTAAGTGATTTTGAGGAGTTTATGTGGAATATATCATCCAAGCCTTATAGTTTTGAGAGGTGTGAAGAAGTGGGAGAGTTGGTGGCCTTTATAGGTAAGGAAAAGGACTAGCTTGGAAGAATTGGAAAACAAGTTTTGTGTACACATGTTCTTACATAAACAAATTAATAACAAATCAAATTAAATAATTAATGAATGTTATATGGTATAAATATTTTTATATTATTGGTTTTGACAATGGTATAGGATATTTGGGCCCCTAATATTAAGTTATAGTCCTTAATTTAGATTAATTTAACATTAATTTCTTAATTAATTTTAATAACTTTTAGTAATCATTTTGTTAAAAGATTAACATGATATAATTAGACTATAAATATTATAGTTATTAATATTACATATTTGTTTTTTTCAATATTCAATTCACAAAAGTGGAAAAAAATAAGATTTATTATAATCCTGGAGATGAGACGAAATAACGAGTTTTTAATGTAAAAAAATGTTCAAAACCATGATAGGTTTTTGTATTCGTTTTGAATGTGAAATTGATTTTATTGACAAAAATTGTAGTAATAGATTTATAATTGATCTAATGTTACCATAAATCAAATTTAAGTATAATTTAACATTAATATTTATTTTAAAAAGCAGTTATTAACTAAAATGAAGTATTTTTCACTATTAATCAAAAAAATGAAGTTTCTCAGAAAAATGCCAAAAATTCACCCATGATAATTTTGGAATTCTAAACTCAGAAATAAATTTCATGTTATCATATTACATTTTTATCTATGTAAATTTAATATAATATTTTTTCATAGAAGGATATCAAATGTAGTTCCATTGAGAAAATAGTACTGTTAAATTAATATGGTCTTTACCAAATATTATATATTTAATTATAAATATTTTTTATTTATATAAAACAATTATAAAAAATATTTGAAAAGCTGTTATTACTATTTATAATATTATTTTTAATGTCTAGGTTATAATTGTCTTATTTAAATAATTATTTTAGATTTCAGGTGCAGCGGAAACACGTTGGTGGGTGTACCCAACTTGAATTTAGCATTAACAACAATCAATTCGAGATCCATAACTATAATAAAACTCCAGATCTTTGGAATAGAATTAATAACTAAAAAGAAAAATGCGAGTCCCGGAACAATATATAGGATCATCATATTTTGGTTATAATTAATATAATTAATTGAGAAGAATTACCTAGATGTAATTCGTTCTTCGTTGATGTTTACAGTATTGATATGATGTGATCCATCATTGTGTCAAAGAATCCAAGTGGAGGATTCGTCTAGAAGTGATCCACACATTCTCCATGTATCTATAGATGTCGTTGAAGGGATCTCCGGGGGATAGCGCGGAAGAGCCTTCGCTTGAGACGTCCGCCTTCGATCACCTTGATCTGGTGGAGGTGGATCTCTCTCTCGTAGCTTGAGAGCGTTCTGGGTGGAAATATGTAACTCCCCGACCCCAGTTACCCTGAGTCGGTGCATTATTTTAATACATTGGAATGATTACAAGGAGTCAATTCTCAACGGACCAAATAGTTTAGCATTCGTGGAAAATAAATAGCATACATGAACGTTACATTACACTTATAACATACAACACAACATAAATTGTACTTTGAGAACTCCATTGTTCCTTTATAATAACACTTAATCTAAAACATAAAACACTTATTGGGATCCTAGGAAAATAAAACATAAGAAAAGGGTAAGCTCAGATGCTCAGTAAGGGTAAATAATTTAGCGGAAGTTATAAACATTTAAGGCAAGATATGTAATAAAAACAACAACCTTTTAAACATAAACATGAACATAATATGAAAAAAAGTTAAACATTACCATATTAACATGAACATGGATATTATACTAGTCGAATAATCACATTTAATAACTAATTTCATAATGAGGGAATGCATAATACCATACTTTAATTTCTTTGTCAAGTACTCATGCCAGGACCTAGGGGCTAACTGTAACTGGATCCCAACCTAGAGAGCTTCTGTAACCAGACTCCAATCTAGAGAGCCTCTGTAACCGGACTCCTACCCGGAGAGCCTCTGTAACCGGAATCCAACCCTAAGGGTCTTATATAACTAGACCCCAACCTGGAGGGCTTACTTTTACTTATCCCCAACATGGAACATACTAGTCCAATACATTCATCTTAATAAAAGTATGAAATATAACATAAATATTCGTATTAAAACTAGCATATGCAATGTCAATACCTTAAAAATAAATCATGAATGGAATAAAAATAACTCATCCATTGTCAATCATATCACAAAACCATAAATGAAATATGGAATATTTGTATCCTAATAAATCAATTTCAAACAAGTGTAAATTTTATCAAAGGGTGCTGACATAGATGAAATCAATACTATTTGAGAGACATATCTATTTCTGTTTTGAAATCATTTAAGAGTCACATAATAATAAAGAAAAAATTTATTTTGAAAACATTCTTATAAGCTTGTAAGGGAATATTCGACGATGTTATAACTGCGGAAAATAGCCGCACCTTCCATATAAGTTAAAAAACATTCTTATCTTAATTTTGTTGTAAAGGTCATAAAGTACACTCTTTGGAAAATGAAGAAAATATTTCTTTATAAAAATATTATAAAAAGACAAAAAAGGGTATAAATTAGTTTAACCCATATTTTATAAAATAGTAAATTTTTTTTGAAATACATTTTTAAGAAACACGGATGTGGAGGATAAAGAGGTCATAGTAGATACTTTTGTAAAAACATCCTCAGATAATAAATATATTGTTACATTAACCCTTACCTTGCACTTTAATTTGGTCAAGGGCACGTTTAACCTAATGTATAATGACCATAGTATGTTATTAAATTATACCAGAACCACATTCATTTTTATTATATCATACAATATTCATTTATGAATTTATACTACCCATTTAAAATGATTTCCATGTTAAATTAACATTTTGGGTAATATTTTCTTTCGTTATCATTTGTGTTTAAACTTGTTTTTCTCCATCGTATCATTTAGATAATGATTTAAATATCATATATATCATATATATATATATCCAGTATATATATATATATAATTAGTTCATGATATTTGGATATAAGAAATGAAATGCACCGTTCATGGAGATGGTAAGCCGTACGTACGCATAAACGCTACTTTCATTTCTATTTCATATTTAATGAAATGAAAAATTAAGGATGAAATTGTATATTATAATTAAATTATAATATTATATGATATATGTGTTACATAATTTAATTAACTTCATCCTTTATATGTTTCATTATGTATTGAACGAATCATATCACCTTGAGGGGGTGGTAGTCCGCACTTCCTCAAATGAAATTATCATGTTCACACATATTGGAAAGCATAAAGGTGTGTTTGTAAATAAAAATTAAAGAATCATAAAGAAAACATAAACATAATATATATCATATATAAACACAGTTCCATAATAATGGCCACTATAAGAGGTGGTAGGAGATAATTAAAGAATCATCTTTTCGTGAGGTAGTAGTTCACCGTCAATAGAAACAATATATTATTTTCCCATTAGAGAGAGGTGTGTGTAAGTGTATCTTGAATACTTCTCATAAAAAACCTAGTATATTTATGATACTAGTGTTGTTATAAAATAAGGTAATAAAAATATTTTAGGGGGTTGGAGAAGTAAAATAAAATAAGAGAACTTTAGGGAATACATTACTTTAAAATTGGGAACTCCCCTTGGTTTGAACCAAAAAAATTTCTTGAGTTCCTTTTTCCTAAGTTAAGGCTTTTAAGTAGAAGAGATGGATCTTGAGATCTTATTTTGGAAGATTTTGGATGAGTCAAGGGGCTTGAGAGGTGTGAGGAATGAGTTAGAAGTGGTGCCTTTTTAAAAGGGAGAGGAGGGGTTCTTTAGGAAAAGATTGAAATATTATTTTATAATAAAATAATTTTCGGTTTCTAATGTATCGAAATTGATTTATTTCAAAGCTAAGGTGGGGATGGATCGAAATCCTCTCAAAAAATAGGTTTTAGAAAAGTTTAGTTTACCATTTTAACATTATCATTTAGATTTAACTCTTTAATAAATTGTTTAACTTTTACCATGTCTTCTTGTATTCTTACACTATATGGTTAATAAAATTACTCTAAACTTCGAAGAGAACATCAAGTGGCTAATTAATGACATATAAAATATTATATAAGCCCTCTGGAAGGACCTTATATTTTTAGGAATAAAATATCTTATAGTAATATAATATTTGTTTAAAAAACTAATTTATTTAAATTTTGAAACTACTTGGTATTTGGATTTTGTGAAAGTCATCACAACTGGATTAGTAGAAAAAACAAATATATTTAATCAACCCTAACATGTCATATTCACCAATAAAAATTTTGGATGGCATCAAAACTTTCAAATTTTATTTATTTTAATATTTATAATATTAATTATTTTAATATATCATTAAGAAGGTAATTACTGCATCAACATTGTGCCATAAATAAATTCAATTGTTTAATTTCTAAAAATTATAAATAAAATAAAATAATGTAGAAAATATTTTTATATTTCTAATTTATATTTATAGTCTAATTTATCTTATGTATAACCTATATTAAAACTTTTTTAGTTATGCAAACATGAATTTAACACTTTTAACTCTTCTTTAAATTAAATAACAATAAATGTTATAATCAAATAAAAGTGGACCTAAAGGATCATATTTTATTCCAAATGGTTTTTTTGGTCGAATTACACTTATAAAATAGAAATAGGAAATGTTTTAGGGTAATTATAATATCATTTTTACCATTAATTACCATATTTACTTTTAATTGTGGTAAACAAAAGTCAAAAGTTATTATTCACAAAAAGTTATTTTCATCTTATTGAACCACATTTTTGTTACTAATATCAACTGTGTCTCTCGGATTTTTGAAATTAAAATAACAGAAGCGGTAAAATTTAGTTTTGTGTAATTTTGCAAATTCTTATAGGAGGTGGGTAAAAGACCATAAAAAGTTCCTTGAACTTTTAAACATCTAATTTTATTATAAAAATGAATTAAATGAATTACATTCAACTAATATTTTTATTATGTATATTTTTTGAATTAAAATAAATTAAAATAAAATAATTAATTATTTAAGTAAAAAGTGGGTTTAAAACAATAACACAATGTTTTCACTATTCATCAAAAATTGAATGTTTTCATAAAAATACAAAAAAATAACCCTAAGATAATTTTGACATTAAGAATTCAAAAATGAAGTATATTTTATGAAATTAAAAACATAGAATTTATATTAATTAATTTAAAATTAATTCTCGTTCTTAAAACCAAAAAGCGGGTTTTTAAGAAAGTAAAAACTATCAAAAGATTGACATGTGTTTATGTCAAATTTAAATAAGAAATTACATATAATGACCAAAATTGTATTGAATGATTAAAATATAATCTAATTATATGTCCAAACCATTCAAATGTATAATTGAACACTATAAATTATTTTTATAGAAAAATTTATTTTCAGTTAAAATTAAGTATTTTCACTATTCAAAAAAATATGAAAGTTATCGTAAAAACACCAAAATTTTATCAAAACTAAATTTTTATGTCTAAAGTATATAGAATAATTTAATTTAATTAAATTGAATATATAAAAGTGTCAAATATTGGATTTAAAAATGGTTCTCTATTAAAAGATGGTAAAATTTCATTTTATGAAAATTACTTCCTTTATCGGAAAAATTGAAATTTTGCTTATATTATTTCTAAAAACACATAATATGGATTTTAAAATTATATGGTTTATATAAAATTCAAAATATAGTTAACACTATTCAAAACCTCTTTTTGAACAGCTACTTTGGTAAGTTGTGGTGCTCTCGAACTTAGTGTTTTGTGCAGAACAAGTTATTGAATTACTTTTAAGAAATAACATGCTATGAAATGTTGGGGTGATACAAAAAATAATTCTCTTTTGCCTTGAGGTTTTTTCTCCAAATTCCTTGTGCAAAACCATAAATAATGGCCAGGATAAATGAGAATAATGTAATTGGGATTTATAATACATAGAATAATAAAATGAATTAATTTCCAGAAAGTATTTATTCATTCATTTAATTCTTAGTAATAACCCATGTCTAATAATAATAGTTGACTACTATTATTAATTGACCTGCACCCATCTAATTACACCTAATATTAATTAATTAATTAAATAATATTATTTCTCACAAATTCCCCAAACAAACTACATGGTGTGTATATATAAATATACATGGCATGTACTTTTATTTTTCTCTTTTTCTTTTTTTCCACCACCACATTTTTTAGACCTTGAATAATGAAAATTTATTTCTCAAATAAATGTCAATACATTACTCGCTAATAAATATATATTATTTTTTCCCACAATATATTCTCTCAAATAACTAGTGTTGAAATAAATGTTATCAGACATCCTTGAATAATTGTTAAACCACAATCGGGAATAATTTTTATTCAACTAGTTAAATTAATATTTAACTAAGATACATGGACACACTCAGTGTGTGACCCTCTAGTCTTCTTTTTCAGCAACATTAATTAGATCCTACCTAAAGTCCAAGGTTAGCATCTAGAAACACGCCAAGTCACCCATAGAGAAATAAGTTAACGTCGCAATGACATGTAACCTCCTACAAACTCTTACCATGTAATGTAATACCTTTTTCTCAACATCTCTAATCATGTGGGTTGCATGCTAGTGCCATCAACCCATGTGCTCGATTATTCTTTCTTTGACTTACCAGAATTGAACTCGCCCATTCCTTACCATAGCCAGGGATTTATTCAGGATATATCAATTCCATCAAAGGGCCTCAGATATCTACTTCCATTATGGAATAGAAGAGACAAATCCTTTCTCTCATTATCTATTAATGTTATATTACTCGTGACACACCCAACGTATCCTACCTTGCCGCGAACAGTGTGTCGTCACATTTTTCTTCAATACATCTAAGTGCGTGAGTTGTAATACCCATTAATAGTAATCTTAATGTCTAAGGACCAATACACACGTCCGTAGATAGGAACATCCAATGACACTATGAAATGTGGATTTCCTACTGGTGGGTCTCATTCTCATAATATCATCCTAGATATTACCAAGGGCGCACACCATGAGAAGGTGCCTAAATGTTTTATGACTCCTTGACCTTAGTGGCTTATATTATTTGTGTCCCTAAAATAACATCATTCTGCCATAGAACATATATTCAAGAACAGTGTTATGTCACTTCTGGGTTCTCATCATAGAAGGGAACCGCTATGACCCTTTAATGCAATAGCTATCCTTAGGACATTATCACATGCATTGTCACGCAGAAGAACAATCAAAACGTGATAAGGTATTTATTAATGAATAAAGTATGAAGTAGTTGGTTCTAGCCACTAACTCCAATAGAGTCCCATTTGGACAAGATCCAACTACTAACAACTATTAACCTACTATATCTCACATGATATTCATGCTTCTTCTGAGATAAGCCTTTAGTCACGAGTTCCTCCACATTATCGTATGTGGACACTCTACCCACAACAACTTCAACCCTTTGATTTAAATCCCTCAAGAGGTGATACTTTTGGAGTATGTTGTTTTTCCATGGATGTGACCTTGGTTCATTTACAAGAGCCACCACTGCAGTATTATCACAATACAATGTGATAGGATCTTTACTACTAGGCACCACATCAAGCTCCTGGACAACGTTCTAAATCCAGACGGCTTCCATGGCTACATCAGAAGCCTCTATATATTCAGACTCTGCTATAAAATCAGCGACAACTGGCTTCTTTGAACTCTTCCACCTCACACCTCCTCCAATGAGACAGAAAACATATCCCGATTGTGAATTCAGATCATTCTTGATCTATCTGAAAACAATCATCAACATACCCTTTGATGACAAGATCCTCGTCTCCTCCATACACTAGGAATATATCCTTAGTTATTGTCAGATACATAAGGATAGTATTAATAGATATCCAATGTTGTTCTCCTGGATCTGCATGATATCTACCTACCATGCTCATTAAATAGGCAACATCAAGCCTGGTACATAACATGACATACATGATGGATCCTATAGCCGAATCATATGGTATATTACTCATTCTATCTTTCTATTTTTGTGTCGGAGGACACATTTTATTATAAAGATGTAGGCCATGTGAAACTAGAACCATTCCCATCTTGGATTATTCCACACTAAATCTCTTTGGTATCTGGCCAATGTATGTAACTTGACTTAGTCAAAGCAGCCTCTTGGATCTAACATGATTGATCTTGATCCCTTGAATTTAAGCCGCTTCACCTAAGTCCTTCATGGAGAAAAACTTATTCAACCTGTCCTTAACTGACTGTAAGACTGGTAAATCATTTCCAATAAGCAATATGTCATCAACATATACTACTTGGAGAACGATTTCATTCCCATTAAACCGCTTATAAACAAATGGCTCACATTCATTCTTAATGAACCCAAATTCATTTATGGCTTCATCAAATCAAATTTCTAGGACCTGGATGCTTTCTTTAATCCATAAATGATTTTTTGCAACTTGAAAACCCGTTTTGACCCACCTTGTGTCACAAACCGTTCTTATTGGGTCATATCAACATCTTCTTGAAGGTTCCCACTAAGGAATGCTATTTTTACATCCATTATCCAAATCTCATAGTCATGGTATGCTGATATGGGAAGTATGATTCTTATGGATTTAAACATGGAAAATGGTGAGAAGGTTTCATCATAGTCAATTCATTGACGCTGTCTGAATACTTTATCCACTAGCCTTGATTTATATGAGCTAACATGACCTTCCATTTCTATTTTTCTCTTTAATACCCATTTGCATCCAAAAAGATTTACATCAACTAGTTCATTGACCAGAACCCGTACTTGGTTCTGATACATGGAATCCATCTTAGAATTTATAACTTCTAGACAACTTACATATTATTATATTTCTACTACTTCCTTGTATGAGAGAGGTTCTCCATTGTCCAACAATATTGATTCACCATCCTTGGTGACTAGTAAACCAAATCTCTCTGGTTATTTACCTCTCTTTATCTCCTACATAGTACTTGTGTTTCTGGAACCTCTTCCACGGGACCTGTGGAACTCGTTCTTGTACCAAATCCTATATATCTTGAGCATCAACATCGTTTAAGTCAGTCTTTCTCCCACTATACATTTTGAGGATGTGCTCCCTCTCAAGAAAGACAGCTTTTCTAGAGACAGTCACTTTCTTGTCTGAAGGGTTATATAGGTAATATCCTTTCGTTTCATTGGGACATCCTATAAAGATACACCTCGTGCCCTGGGGTGCTAGTTTATTGCCTGATAAGGCCTTGACAAATGCATTACATCCCCATACACATGTGTGCGACAAAATGGGTTTCTTTCCCTTCCACAAATTGGAATGAATTCCATTTTCCGCTTTAGTTGGTACTCGATTTAATGTGTATGATGCATATTTTAATGCATATCCCCAAAAGGAAAATGGAAGATATGCATGGCTCATCATTGACCTCACTGTGTCCATCACGGTGTGGTTCCTCCTTTCACTAACACCATTCCACTATGGTGTATAAGGAGGAGTGAGCAGAGATAGAATCCTAGACTCCTGTAGAAGATCTATGAACTCTTGGTTTAGATATTCTCCACCTCGATTCGATCGAAGCTTAATTATATTCTTACCAAGATAATTCTCTACTTCATTCTTGAATTTCTTATATTTATCCATGACTAATGACTAATACCTCATTATTTAGACACATCCATATCTACTAAAATCACCAGTAAATGTATTGAAGTGGGAATATTCACCTCTAGCTTCTACTGGAAATGGTCCACACACATCTGTGTGCACAAATCCTAGAAGCTTTGTGGCCCTTTCACCATATCCAACAAAAGGCAGATTGGTCATTTTACCTTGTAAAAAAGAATGACATCTATCAAGTGGTTTTAGCTTTGTAGAGTCTAAATAGAAATCTTGGCATAGCTTTGTCAGGCGCTTCTCGTTTACATGACCGCGACAGTGATGCCACAACTGGGTGATGTATGAGTCATGTGAGTTTGTTTCGTTATCGATTACCAACACTTGGTTTTTGTAATTTAAGACATACCAACCATTATTTAAATGTGCCATACCATAACATACATTTTTCTTATAAAAGAGACAACCCTTATTTCCAAGCATGAAAATAAATCTATCCATATCCAAATAAGATACATAAATTATGTTATTGGTAACAGTAGGCACATAATAATAGTTATGTAAAACCTAAACCATCCCAGTTGGTAGTGAGAGGTGGTAATCTCCAATGTCTAATGCAGCAAACTTTGTTCCATTCGAAGCTCTAAGATCCACGTCTCCTCTTGAAATATTTCTAAATCTAGTGGGTTTTGGCATTTGAATACATATGTGAGCCCCACAAGCTATATCTAATACCCAATGTGTAGAAATATAAAGATTACACTCAATAAAGAATGCACCTTTATTATCCCCACGCTTCTGGGTGCAGTTCCTCTTCTAGTGGCCTTTCTTGCCACTTGAAAAACATAACGCCTCACATTCCTTTCCCTGCCTCTGGATCTTCCCCTTCATGGGGGGACGACTCTCAGGGGATTCAGATCGTTTATATATATTTGGCCCATTTTCCTTGTACTTCCTTTTCTTATTCACCATAAAGACTACTTGTTTGTCATTCCCCATGTACTTATCTACCTGAATAATTATGGTCAGTTATTCTGATAGACTATTCTCATTATTTCCCATGCTGTCATTGACAATAAAGCTAGAGAAGCTATTGGGCAGTTATGATCAGATGAGATCTGTACGCAACTCATCCGGGAACTTGATCCCTAAGATGTCCAGGAATTCAATGTAGCTAATGCGCTTGAATACATGAGTCCCAGATGGTGATGACTCTCCATGCTTAGTTGTAAACAAAGCATTGGAGATCTCATATCTCTTCTGTCTCACCTTCTCTTGGTAGATATCCTTAAGGTTAGACATCATGCTATCTGTGCCCATGTTTTCATGTTTCTTCAAGAGCTCATTAGACATGGCCAATAGCATGAAAAAATGGACATCAATGGTATCATCCATGTGTTTTATATAGAGAGATATTTCCTCATCACTTACCTCTTTTCCAGGAGAAACTTGAATAGGCTCCTCCATCATATAGAATTTACTCTCGTGGCGAAGGATGATGCGTAAATTCCTCTGCCACTCTTGGAAATTGGTGTCGGTGAGAAGGTTTTCCTTCTCGAGTATGGTTTACAATGATATGTTTGAAGTCATTTTTCTTGTCGTTTCTACAAATTAAGATGGGAAAAGGTTTGGTACTTTATTACGATAAAACAAAGAAAAATTAATTAATTAATACTTATTATTCTCACACTATTTTATCTAAATCCAATAGCCCTCACTATTGAAGTCGGAATATTATGTTACCTAAATATTCTAGTGGAAAGAATACATATTTTCATTCTCATTACCCTAACTAGGGTTGGTCATGAAACGTGAAGGGTTTTAGGTAGGCATTCAAAATGCCAACTGCATTAACTCCAACTCCTTGATCTGCTAAGTGGACTCCCAAATCTAGAAATCCTTTTATTTTGGATTTCCTTAACCTTTTCCTCTTGGTCACACCAATTCCTACTGTGGCAGTCAACCCTTGATGAAAACCAAGTCAAGTCAACCCAAAACCATGAATTAGAATTCCCCAATAATTGAAAGCACCCCAACTGGGGTTGGTCAACCACTTTGAACTCTGGTTCGATTCTAACCATGATTATGGATGGCTATACCGACATAATATTTTCTTTGAGGGATTTAATACTTATATGAAAATTTCTATTTTATTATCTTTTATTACAAGATTTTTAATATTAAAAGGGATATACTTAAGTTATTAACCATGTCTAAGAAAATATTTACGCATTATTCGGTCTTATTTTAAATATATCTTGCATGCTTGTTTAATTCATAAATTGTGTGATCATGAATACACACCCACAATAAATAAACCATGAAACTGATAGAAATAAAATAAATGGTATGATCATGAGAATGTTCTATTGTTTAGTTTATCTAGCTGTTGATAAGCTAACCCAAGACCTAGGGGAGAAACACCTTGAACCTTTCGGGTTCATGTTTACAGCTTTCCACCTGTCCACCTTTGTATCTCCATGGATTGGTTTCACCTTTGCTCCTAACTAGAGCCACCTCCACTAGCTTAGAAGCTCTATCCATTACATATGCAGTTGTCTCACACACGGGTGAGGTGTAAAATGGGGGTTTACATAAAAGAATCCTTGGGGACACATGCCCTACATATTAATGAGCAAAATGCTCACAGGCCAACAAATGTAATTTAAATAAATAAAATAAAAGAAACCATTAACATACAAAGGTATTGGTCTAGATCATAATCATCCATACATGTGACGATATTTATGCATAAATAAAACTAGAATTCAATACTTTAATCGCTCTTGATTAAGATAAATCATGCTCAAATAAATTAATTATCTTTAATTAATCAATACTTTTATCTTAAACCCGTTTCTGAATTTCCATGAGATTTTCATCCATCATAATTTTAAACAAATAAATTCATTTAAAATTTTCCTTGTACGTAACCTGTACATTGGAGGCAACCCAATGCATTCCAGTTCATAACTACCCAATGAGTATAAATGAACATTACAGAGATGTTAAATTAAACACACACATATATATATAACACCTATCATGTGTTGTGGATCAGCTTTAGGCCTGCACTATGGTACAAATATCAAGGGTTTTTATAATATAATAAATTTTTTTAATAAATCTGTGTAATTTGGATGAGAACACAGCTTGTAGTTTTGACTACACAGCATGTAATTTTGATCACCATCGATCCGACGTACATCCCTGGGGACATGGTGTGTAAATTTAATATTGAAATTTTCGGAGTACATGGCGTGTAAAGTGGGACACACACCATGTAGTTTCTGTGTTACACGGTTTCCAGCCGGGCAAGCCGTGTACGGGGTACACAGTCCAACCCTAACCCGAAGGGACTGTAACACCCTGAGATTTTATGAAAAATATTCTTTTTAATTTCATTGATGTCTTCTATTGTATGATACACCAATATTATCGTGTGCTATACTCAACATTGTATTAGCTTAAAGTATACGCAACCCTAACTTGGCTTTCATTACACGCAATCGCGACCTTCCTCGATAGCGTGTGTAGTACACAATACCGGGTTTTACAAAACAAAGATATATTGTTATAATATTATTATGGACTAGCTGTTATGAATAGTATTAACTAAATTTTGAATTTTATAACATTATTATTCATCTTACATATTTTCTAGAACATGGTATGAGAACAAAATAAATTTTTCGGGTAAAATAAGTATTTTTAAAAAAATGCAGTTTTTCCGCCTTTTGATGGCGCACCCACTTTAAATCTAATTTTTTACATGTTTATAAGTTAAATTTTACAAAATAAAATTCTTCCTTGGATTAAATATATAAAAATTTAATTTTGATAAAGTTTTGATATTTTTCTGATAACTTTCATATTTTAATGAATTGTAAAAACACGGAATATTTTAATTAAAAACAACTTTTTTCATCGCAATAATTTATTTGGTTAGATTATCTTTGTAATTGTTTTTAAAGTTTAATTAGAATATATTTTTTCTATTTAATCCAATGTTGTTCATTGGAATTAATTTCACATTGAAATTGGATATAAACAAGTATCAATCTTTTGATGGTTATTGTTTTTTAAAAACACGCTATTTGTTTTGATAACGGGAATTAATTTAAAAATTAATTAATGCCACTTATATGTTTTTAATTTGGAAAAATAGAAATCAATTTTGAATTCGGAATATCAAATAATTATTAGGCTGAATTTTTGGTATTTTTCTGAAAAACATCAATTTTGGATTAATAGTGAAACCACTTAGTGGTAGATAAAAAACTGACTTTTTCATTTAAATGAAATTTTACCACTTCATTGAATTGAATTTATAAAATCCAAGAGACATGGTTAATATCAAGGAATAGAATATGGTTCAATGAGATGAAAATATTATTTGGTGAATAGTAACTTTTTACTTTTATTTACCACGGTTAAAAGAAAATAGGACAATTAAGGGTAAAAATGATATTATTATTACCCTAACACATGTCCTAATTCTATTGGATAAGGTTAATTCGACCAAAATAAACCTTATGAATAAAATATGACCATTTAGTCCCACTTGGATTAGATTAATACATTTAATATTAATTTATTTAAAGAAGGGTTAAAATAGTTAAAATCAAAGTTTAATAAGTAAATCATTTTTAATATAGGGTTATACATAATATAAATTCGGCTATAAATATTCATTAGAAAGATAAAACGATTTCATACATAATGGTAGTTTATTTTTATTTTTTAGACATTAAAAAATTTAATTTATTCATTACACAAAGATGATGCAATAATTATCTTATTAATGAAATATTGACATAATTGATGTTATAAATACCCAAATAAATGTAATTTGAGACTTTTTATGATTTAAAATTATTTTCTAGGTTAATATGACATGTCATTATAGAGTTAATTAACTCTTTTAGAACTAATCATTTTGTTATGATTTTCACAAAAATCAATTACCAAATAGTGTCAAAATTGACATAAAATAGTTTTATAAAACAAATATTATATTATTAATTGTAATTTTATTCCTAAAAATCTAAGGTTCGGCCAAATGACTTAGATAAGGCTATATATATTAATAATAAACAAATTGGGGTTCGTTTGGCTTGTTATAGTAAGTTTATTAACCTTATAGTGTAAGAAAACAAGAAGACACGGTAAAAGCTAAATTATTTAACTTAAAGTAAATCTAAATGATATGGTTAAAATAGAAACCTAAAATTGTATAAATTCTATTGGATGAAATGATTTAACCCATCCCCACCTTAGATTCTAAATAAATCAATTTGGAGGTATTAAAAACCGAATATGACTTTATAATAAAATAATATTTTTACTTTTTGCAAAGGTGCCCCTCTCCTCCCTTATAAAAGGGCACCTCCTCCCTCTATTCCTCACACCAATTTGAGACTTCAATCTGTGCCAAATCCTGAAAAATTCTCTTCTACACTTCCCTATAAACATCTTAGAGGTCCTGGTCTTCCTCAAAGACCAATTTTAGTGCCCTAAGAGGAGGTCTCAAAGATGCACTTCAAAGAAGAGGTAATGTCTGTTACCGATTCTTTCAACTTTATTTCTTCTTCAACTTCTTCTTCATTAGTTGTTTAATTATGAAGTAATAACATCAGAATCACTCATATACAGATATGTTATTATAAGTATGAAACAACCATATTTCACCATCTATCCATCCTACGGAAAACAAAATCACAGTGCGTGCGTACATACGGAATACCGTCTCCACGCCATAGTGTAATCTATTTTCCACCACCACCTTACTTGGATGGGTATAATGGTAAATGTAATGAATATATATGATTATTGTAAATTGATATTGATTATGTAGTATTATACATAAACTTTAATACAATTACACGATCATGGGAATGATATCATCGCTCATACGTACATACAGACTACCGTCTCCACGACGCGATGAGATTCACTCTCCATGTTAACCATTCAAGAATGATAATAAAGTATATATAATAAGAAATCAGGAAATATATGACATAATAATTCTACTGGATTTATGTATATATATATATTTATGTCATCTACTTAATTCCATTCAATTCAATAAGGAAACAAAAACAGGGTTCATGCGTACGTACGACCTACCGTCTCCATGAATAGTGTATTTATTTACATTTATAGATCTATTATATATATGTATATTCTGAATATATATTATATATAAATCATGTTTTACATTCTGGATGTATGTAATCATGATCTAAGTAACCATATGAATAATTACAAGTTAAAACACGAACGACAAATGAAACGATTTTACCCAAAACACTACTTTAACATGAATTTACAAAATAACGGGTAATATAAAGTTATAAGTGAACCATATATGATATAATAACAATGAATATGATTATTTAATAAGTTAGTTACATTATTTAAATCATTATAAAGGAAATTTTGATATGTACGAAGCATATCGGACCCAAGGTAAGGGATAACTTTTCCAATCTCGTTCTTATCCGAGATTGTTTATTCATAAGTATTTACTGGGGTTATTGTTCTCATCCATGTCCATGTTTCCTAAAAATGGTTTCATGTATTTTTAAACTCCTTTTTACCTATTTTTGACTTTTACTACATGGTATCTTTCTTTTACAATCTACTTTTTGACTTTTCTAGCAAAAGTACGAGAATAATGTTTTTTTAACTTATACGGAATGAAAGGATTTTTAAGGTTCTATAAAGCATTATTTTCATTAAGATTCCTCCAAAAGATTTCATGACTATTTTCAAAAAAATTCTTTTCTTTTAAAATTGCATGACATTTTGTGAAAAGAAAATGATTTTTAATAAGAAAGGATATTTTCCTCAAGAATTCATTTCAAGTGCTTAATCAAAACCATTTTCTATCTAAGATGACATTATTTCATATTTGTATGTTTCATGTATAATGTCTCTATGATTTACATGGTTTCACTTTTCTTATTATGAAATGATATCCATTTCTTTTATTTGGATTATGTGATGATGGGATGATGTTTATGAAACCCATTTTATTTATTGGGGTTTTATGAATGATGTATTTTTATTTTGTGGCACAAGTAATAATGATTTCATTATGAGATGGGTGGGACCTATATCTCCCTCCAATGCATTGGGTAAAGATTTATATCTCATGAGATAGACATTGCTGGAATGGTAAGTAAATCCAGTTCAGTATTACAGGACTGGAACAAGGAGTGAACTCGATTCAGAAAGGGACATTGTCCACTAAGATGGTCTTGGAAACAATACCTTGTCTACTATGGAAATCATTAGATGTGCTTAATGGATGCCATAATGACATGTTTTATTCCCATGCTATTTTATCATGATTTATGTTCCGTTATGATCTATGCCGTATATACTTCCATTTTTTATGTTGTTGCTCAAGATTTTGATGTTTAAACATTATGTTCATGTTTTTAAGTTCAAATGTATATGGTATGTTTTATTTTATCCATGCTTACCCTTACTGAGCATTTGAGCTCACCCTTTTTATGTTTTATTTTCCCCCAGGATTAAATGAATGGTTTTAGGTAAGGAAACAAAAAGTGGAAGATCAATATTGGAGATGTTGAAGATCTTTCACCACGATTAGAAGATTATGTTCCAAGTTTCCAAAGACACTAAACTATTACGGTCCTTGTGTGTCTGTTTTTGTTATGTATTAAGTATTCCGAAAAAGTAATGTAATATCTATGTACGTAAAGATTCGGGTCTCTATGGGGACTACATGCCATGTTCAGTGGACAACAGGGCTTGTAATACATAAACTGTGTACCACCTATTCCTGGTCAACACACTGTGTCATTTATAACTTAGAAAGGATCCATTTACATGGCCTGATTTGGCGGACAAGTCCAATGCATTGAACCTAGACTACACAGCGTGTATTTCCAAATACACTCCGTGTATTCTGGTGTTGTATATCCAGGAACGTTTGGATCCTCCAGATGATATCCTCTATTTTATTTTAATCAAAATTAAAAGAAAAATTCGTTTTTTGTAAAGTGAAAGAGAAACGAGAGAGGAAGAACATATCTTGAGATTAAAATTTAATGAATGGTTAAATTGAATTGAAACAACTAAATTATTTAAATGCATAAATATCCAGCAAAATACTAAATAATTATAATCAATGGTATAGACCCTTCGATACCACATTTAGGTTTCGTGCGCAGTGGAAGTGCATTGGTGGGTGTACCGAACATTAATTTAGTGTTAACAACGATCAATCTGAGATCCTTCATGATAATAAAATATTGGATCTTTAGAATATAACAAAGAACAAAAAAGAAAGAGGGGAGTCCGAGAACCATAAATATGATCATCATATATTGGTTATAATTAATTTAATTAACTGAAAAAAATTATCTTGATGGAATTATTTCTTTGTGGATGTTTCTAGTCAAGATCTGATGTCATCCATCATTGCATCATAGAATCCAATTGTAGGATTCCTCTAGCGGCGATCCACCTATGCTCCACATATCTCTAGACGTCACCGAAGAGATCTCTGGGTTCTAGTGTGGAAGAGCCTTTTCTTGTGGGGTCCACCTTTGATCGCCTTGATCTGGTGGAGGTGGATCTCTCTCTCTCTCGTATCTTGATAGCATTCTTGGTTGAAAAAGAATTCTCTCTTGGCTTGAGAGTTTTTCTACAAATCTATTGTGCACAACCACAACGAATGGCTTGGATAAATGAGAATAATGTAATTGGGATTTATAATACTTAGAATAATAAAATGAATTAATTATCTGAAATCAATTATTCATTTCATTTAATTTTTAGTAATACCCCATGTCTAATAATAACAGTTGTCTATTAATACCAATTGACAAGGGCCTAGCGAATTACACCTAATATTATTTAATTAAATAAATATGATTATTTCTCATAAATTCATAGAAAAAACTACACGGCATGTATGTATAAATATACATGGTGTGTACTTTTAGTTTTCTATTTTTCTTTATTTCATCCACCACATTTATTAGACCTTGAGTAATGGCTATTTATTTCTCAAATAAATTTCACTGCATTAATCGATAATAAATATATATTATTTCTCCCACAATATATTCTCTCAAATAACTATCATTGAAATAAATGTGATCAGACATCCTGGAATAATTATTAAACCACAATCGGTAATAATATTTACTCAAAATTTTAAATTAATATTTAACTGACATACATGGACACACATAGTGTGTGACCCTCTAGGATTCTTTCTCAATGGGATTAAGCAGAGCCTGCCTAAAGTCCAAGATTAGAATCTAACAACATGCCAAGGCACCTATAGATAAAGAATTTATCCCTGCAATGACGGGTCACCTCCTACGAGCGCTTACCGTGTAATGTAATCCCTTTGTCTCAAAATATCTAATCAAGTGGGTTGAATTATAGTGCCATCAACCCATGGGCTTGACTATTCTTTCTTTGACATCCTAGAATTGAACTCACCCATTCCTTACCATGGCCATGGATTTATTTAGTCTATATCAATTTCATCAAAGGGCCTGAGATATCTACTTCCATTATGGAACAGAAGGGACATATCCTTTCTCGCATTATCTATTGATGCAATATTATTCGTGACACACCGAACGTATCCTACCTCACTGCGAACAATGTGTCATCATAGTTTTCTTCAATACATCTGAGTGCGCGAGTTGTAATACACATTAATAATAATCTAAAATTCTAAGGGCCAAAACACACTTCCACAGAAAGGAACATCCAATGACACTATGAAATGTGGATTTCCTACCGGTAGGTCTCGTTCTCATAATATCTTCCTAGATATTACCAAGGGATCACAGTATGAGAAGGTGCATCAATGTTTTATGAGTCCCCACCCCTAATGGCCTGTATTATTTGTGTCCCTCAAATAACATCATCTGTCCATAGAATGTATATTCAAGAAAAGTTTAATCGAACTTCTGGGTTTTCATCATAGCAGGGATCTGCTATGACACTTTAACGAAATAGCTATCGTTAGGACATTATCAATGCATTGTCACGCAGAAGAACAATCATGATGCGATAAGGTATTTATTAATGAATAAAGTACAATGTAGTTGGTTCTAGGCCACCAACTCCAACCATTATAATAGTAAAATGAAGTTTTGAAGAAAAATCATATTTTTATGTAACGTACACCATTTTAGTGTTGCATGTAACATACATCAATTTGGGGTTATGTGTAATGTAGGAAGAGTCAGTGTTCTTGTGTATCATTCACCATGTTTGTACCGTGTAACGTACTCCAAATCGGTTCCGTATGAAAAGAATGTTTAATTTAGTGATTTAATGTATATATATATAACTATTTCCAGTTTCATGTGAAATAAAAATATCAAAAATATAAATAAATGCAAAAAAATATTTCACAAAATCTCAATGTGTTATAGCCTATGTGGTGCTAGTTTTTTCCAACATATTTTCGTCCAATTAATTTTAAAATATTGATATTTTGGTCATCCAAAAACCACTACATCCTAATTTGTACATTACCATTATGTATACTTATAAAATTAGTGGATTTAATGTTTTATTTTCATGAAGTCATTTGGTTTTAGTTATTTATTATTATGTCACTACTTATTCTTTGATTAGATTTATTTATGTTGATTTAAATTGTTTACTTCATAGTGATGATGTCTGAACCCTGGACCTATCACATCATATTTTGAAGGGTGAAACTATTCCCACAGAGCTTTTATTGATACCATAAAAATAGTCACTGACTTTGGATGATCGGGAATGCACCATGGGCCTTTTGAAAGAGTAACTCTAGTGGTGTATATGTTTTTCGTGGGTAGGTTCATTAAAGAAACTATAATTTTCATATTAGTTTTACAAGATATTGTAACAATAAGCTATTGATATTATTTAAAAATTATATGAATATATTTTTGAGTTTTCATTTAAAGTTTCCTAATACTAAAATACATTTGTTGTATTGGAAAGACTTCCATGATACTATTCAAATATATTTGGAGACTATGGAGAAGTTTTGTTACTCATCGAATTCCATATAGTTTAGTGGCACCAACAAAATTGATTCATGTGATAGTTTGTAAACTTATAGTAAATCCCTAATACACCGTAATAGGTTATTACATTTCCAATTATTACATACATAGTTATTAAAATGGTAGATTGGTCATGATATTACGCTAATTAAATTGCATGTTGGGATATGTGTGTCCATTATAATATCTTTCGGCATATTTATCCCATAGAATGGCTTCAAATATCAAATCAAGGAAAATAAATGTAATGGTAGTGTTTCAAAACTATTATATACCTTACATGATATGAGTAATTCCTTCATGTGATTTTATTTTTACTATATTTTATTATATATTTTTACTTAATTTTTTGTATTATAATTGGTTTTATACAATTTTTATTCACATGGATTATTGTTTCATGGAAAAAACATTTTACATTTGTGAAAATAATTTATCTGTCAGGACGTATTTTAAAGATACTTTATTTCTCTCATATATCATCTTGGGTTTTTCAATGATGAGAAGATATAGACATATCATGGTCCACATAAAAATTTTGAGTTAGTTATGAATGATAATGTGCCATGTGAGCCCATTGAAAAAGATCACCACCACTTCCACCAACTACATGAGTACAAATACAAAGGTAATCAAGAGAGCCTTCTATACTATAGATAGGGGATCCAGAACATAATTGAGAGGATCCTTAATAATAGATAGAGGATCATTAACCATATAAATTTAGTCATTCATTTAATATCTCATAATTGTCTCAGACACATCTTATATCTGACAGTCCTCAAGCTAACGAGGGTGATACTAAAAAATGCTACAATAGATTCTATAGTAATAAAAAATATTCCATTAGCTGAAAATTTTGATGTGTCTATTTCATGTTCATAAAATTCATGGGGTCCTATGGGGAACCTATTCTTGTTGACATATTTATCCAAATATTATGTTGGGGAGCCTCAATGATGTATGTTAGCAAATTAACTACTAATTAATATGGGGAGGCACAAAAAACACAGAAATACATAGAAAAATAAGTGCGTCAACCATATGTGCCTCCTGTTGATGTAAAGGAAGTGCATAAAGAGGTAACCAATCTTGAAGTAGTAACACCATATTGATAAACAAATATAGGTAAAGTGGGTAGTAAGTTCAAACACCGAGCAATGGAATAGAGAGGAGGTGGAGATGATATTTAATATTTTAAAATATTTTATGTGTTTATATTATTAATTCACAAAGTAAATAAATATATATTTAAATATTAAAATTCTATATAACATTTCAAAATAATATAATAATTAAAATTTAAATTCAATGATAAATTTAAATAAGATAAAATTTATTAAATTATATAACTAAATGAGTTAATCATTGTCTATATATAAATTTTACATAACATGATTCACATATAAAGAAAATTTTATATTTATAATATTACATTCCATATATTTTGATTTTAAATTATCATTTTATGCACTTATTTAATTTAATGTGTTATAATAGTAAGATGATTCTTTATATAAACATCAGTATTCTCAAGGATAATAATTGTACTGTCTTTGGGTATCCATGAATTAGAATAAACTAAATTTTGTGTTTCCCGATCGTGGGACCACCCATGGGGTAAAATTGAAAATTTACCCATGTATACTTTTTCATTATAATTTTACAGTTGTTCTATTTGATCCCATACATTCAAGAGAAAGATTATTTCTCATCCAATTGAAGGCTGAAATTAAAAATACATGATCGAGACTTCGTTTAAAATAGGTGTTTTACCATTGGATAACTATTATTTAAATACTCATAGGAGTACCAGGAATAGGTCCATATAGAAATTGATTAATGAAATTAATTAAAGCATAAAAAATATTTTATATATAATATATTCTTTTCTATGAAATTTAATGAATTAAACCCCATGTTATCTCATTATAGAGGTAAACACCACACCCTGGAATTAGTGGAACCATCATAAATTTTTCCAATGTCATACACAAAGGTAAATGTACTATTTCACCCATAGGGTGGTCCTAGGATTTAGAACCATATAAATGGAGTTAATATTTTACAAGATAAAACCATGATTAGTACATTTTTTCTCTTAATATTTTCATAAACCTGGGATACTAAATATTCAAATTTTAAAAACAACTTTTTAATAATTAAAATTTAATGAATATTTAATAAAAACTAATGAGAATGAAATTCAAAAAACAAAAATGATTGAAAAAACCCTACCCATATTAGAAAAAGATATACAAATATTGTTTCAATTTCTATCATTATTAAATATAATATAAATAATATATTCCTCTAAAAAAATTTATAAAAAATAAAAAATAATTATAAATAAAACACCAAAAACATGAATTCATATCAGTTCATAGGGTGATAAATCATTTGGGACTCTCGAAAACTATATCATTAATTGAAAATAAAATAACTGGAAAAATAAAAAAATAAAAAATAAAAAATCCCAAATATAATTTTTTAACAAAATTATTCTTATATATTAAACTAATATTTTAACCTGTAAGAACATTGTATTGATAACATGTTGTGAAATGGAACAAACATTGATTGAAATAATGAGGAACATTAAAATTGAAAAAATCAAAATCAAAAATTGGTTATAATATGTGATGATAAAATGTGGCCTCAAATAATTTATATGTTGATGGTGAATAGTAATTATAATATAAAAAATAAATTATAAGTTAATAAAACACAATGCAGAAGATAGTGAAAAAGTAATGAAGTGAAATTAAAAATCATAATAATGTGAATTCATTCACTATTATCTAAATTATCTATTTTAATTCCAAATATCTAATAATATAGATGATTATTTAAGGAAATAATTTCATTCTAATACATTAAAATCTCATTAAGGAGAGGGTGGATGGAAATTAAAACACAATAGTTATGTCTAGAATGGGGTGTTTCATCCATGAAAGGATTAAGAAATGTCCTTGTATTTTGATCCGAATATCGAGTATCTTTATATTTTTTATGAAACATTGAGCTATCTATTAAAATTATTTTATAATTATTTTTTCATTTAAGAGTCGGGAGATGGTTTTTGCATGATTTTGGTAGTGACATGGAATGTTAGACATCAAGAGTGGATATTTTAATTCAAAAATGTTATTATTTGAGTAATTTATAATGGGTTTTAATGGGTGGTTAAGTAGGGATTAATATGAAAAAAGGGAATATAATATTTTTATAGTAATATCATAAAGTTACAAGTGATTAATTATTATTGAAGGTTATCCATGGGAAATATTTCATGGGTAATAATAAATAACCAAAATTATTATTATTATTATAGATAATAAATCATAACATGATGTTTGGTTATTAAAATAGGAAATTTAAATCCACACTTAACCCAAGCCAACAATACCATAAATTTTGTATCCCTTACTCTTTAGAGTATAAACAATATCCCTAGTGATGATTTACGTGTAGTGAGTGTCCTCAATGAAAATGATGGAGTCCTGAATGGCATACTAGATAAAAAATACTTCTAAGTTACGACACATATCCACTTTGTAGCATCACTCCCTAGAAAAAACTTTTTGATTCCCTAAGGCAGTGGTCCACAATACCTCAAGTTCACCTCCTCAGACACCAGATGTTGTCAACAAACAATGAGAGGATATGGTTTTTTATTGGGGAGACTATTATACCATTGATTAGAGTGTAAAAGAGTATTATGTCATTAATAGAAAACAATATAATTATAAACTAAATGACTGGACCAATATCCCTTTGTATCCAAATCAGTTGTAAGAATAGATAGAAGTGAAAATAATAAAATGAACAATGTAATAAAGATAACCAAATGAAGGATGAATAAAAATAATAGATAAAAATTATGATCATTATTTTTAATGAATCTATACAATAAGGGTCGATGGGGATTATGGGATACAAGAATATACCATGTAACACCCCATTGTTTTATAGACCATTTATTATTCAAGAAAAAAAATTAAATTTTCATTTATATCTTGCAATGAACTAAGTAAAACATTAATTTCAAAAGAAACAAAATTGAAATACATTATATGGAACTAACTCAACATATGATATGTGTAAAATTTAACTAATTTACGTTACATAGAACATCTACATGGCATATGTTACACAGAACAACAACTTTGCATACGTTACATGCAACACCGAGTTTTCTATTTTAATAATTATTTAAAATAGATAATTATAACCAAGAAATTAAACATAGTAATATGAATATAAGAAAATAATTTTCTAATTTTTTTATAGTATCCCTTATAAATAAAACATATTCATAATAAATGATTGATTGTTTTTGAATAGTGCTTATATGTTTAAAAATACAATTTTCTAAAAAAAATACTTTCAATGTCCTTCTATAAAAAACTATAAAAATAATTTTAGAAACATTTAGAAATTTAATATCATAAAAAAAATAATTTTTTGAATTTATAATGTCAAAATTATCTTAGTGTGAAACTTTTAGGTTTTTCTGGGAAACATCATTTTTGGATAAATAATGAAAAATACTAGATTTTAATTCTAAATAAATTTTTCAAATAATTTTTTATAAGAATAAATTATATTTTAAATTTATTTAAAATTTTAATTAGATTTTATTTTTAACAATTAATTCTACTTATTCCATTTAGATCAATTACACATTGAAATTGGATATATAAACATCACAAACTTCTGAGTGTTTTTACATTAAAAAATCGTATTGTCGATCAGACAGTGGAAAAATGTAAAATTAATTTCTTCCAATGATGTGTTTAAAATTTGGAAAAATTGATTCCATATTTTTTAATAATAATAATATATAATGTAAAAAAAGTTCAAAATTGTTTTATTTTCAAAAAAAAAATTAGTGAAAGTGACTAAAATCAATTACATCGATTAGGGTTAAATTAAGATTAATAAGGTACAAAACCATAAACATAAGGCCCAAAAATAAATATAAACTTTCTAAAATCATATTTCTATTATTGTTTTTTTTTTGGTTTTTTATGACATTTTTAATTAAAAATGTTAGTATACCACACTTATTTTTAAACAAATGCCATGTGTGACCTTTACTTTTCCTATAAAAGGCCACAAACTATCCCTCATCTTCACACCTATGAACCCACTTAGGTAAGTAAAATACATACACAATAAACTTCCTAATAGACTTACCTTCCTCCTTAGAGCCTCTCTTTGGGAATAAAGTCATCCAAATAATCCTTTTGGAACAAACCAAAAAAAAGTTACCTGATTAAGAGGTAATGCCTTCTCTCAAGATCCTTTCTTTTATTTTCCTTCTCCACCCCCAAAACTATCATTATTACATGATTAAATTAAAAAAATAATAAATATACTAGTATGTTTTTAGGATATGTTTTTAACCTAAAATTACCCAAACCTCCATCTAATGGGTAACGATCATATTTATTACGTATATGAAAAACAACCACCTCACTAAACGATGATTGTTCTTAACACCTATCATTGTAGAAATTATTATAGACACTATATTTATATTTGTAATATGTTATATTGATTATATCATTAATATTCTATATTTATTTTATAACACATATATTTTTTACTTTCTATTTAGTTTAAGTACGATAATTTTATTTGAGGAAATGTGGACTACCGCCCCCTCAAAGCGATGAGAATCATTCACACACTCCATGGAATGCATTAATGATGGGATTAGTGAGAATATATGAAATATATAACATTATAATTATAATTTAAAAATATTATATAAATATATTCATATATTTCATATTCTTTCATTCTTTCAATATGAAAATAAAAATAGAAACAATGATCATGCGTAAGAATAACTTACTATCTCCATGAACGTTGAATTCCATTTAGTACTTATATATTATATAAATTATTTTAATTCACATATAATGTATATTAAAGATATTTATATAATTTTCTACATTTTGGAATCATGGTATAATATTAAGGATCAATGATATAATAAATTAAGACACATGCAAAGAATAAATTGAATATTATCCATAGTGAATCTTTACCATAGGATGGTTAACAATATGGTAATATATAGTCATAATAAAACCATAAACGTTATTATATATAATTATATTGTTCTTTATAACCTTTATAATAAATTTAAATTTATTATAGAGGTGGTTTTAATGTGTAAAACAAGAGTCAAGATACAATGAATTTGGATATCAGCTCACTTTTATTTCTGTGAGGTACATGATATGTTCACCACTCTTTCCTTTTGTATGGTGTTGTACATCCCAGGATTTCTTTCTATGTATATTATAATTAAATTTATGGGTATTCAAATATCCATTTTATTATCATTCATTCATGGGGTTTATGTTTCAAAATTAGTAAAATATTTTTGTCTCAATTTTCCATCTTTATAACTCGGGTATTCTTATGAAAAGAAATTATTTTTCAAGGTGAATGTAATTCCATTTAATATGTTATATCATGAATTCAATTATTTTCATTATATTTTATGCTTTATTAAATTTCTTTTTCTTTCATGGATATTATGATATCAAGTTACCAAGTTATAATATTTTATTGAAAGAATCACATCTCATTTTGAGAATGTTTTAGTTTATTATTACTTTGATGAAATGTTATAATAAATCTCTCATAAAAACTCATGATTTTCCATATCATAAATTGTTTCAAGATATATCTACGTATAAGTACCATTTATCCATTCCTAGGAACTTAAGATAATGTTTTTATGTAAAATTTGAGAACCTCTATCTATAGTCAGAAATCTATTATATTCAATAAATGATGTTTTAAATAATGTTTTAAAAAGATATTATAAGGAAATTTTAAAGGAAAAATGATTTTAAAAACTTTTTATGGTTTTAAAATAATTCATTATATATTTTCAAAGCTATTTCAAGAGAATAGTTTTCAAAATGTTTTTGGTTTTAAAAAGAATTTATCAATGTAGAAATGAAATTTTCCTCAAGAAATTATTTTAAAATATATTTCAAAATTATTTCCCATATAAGATAAAAAACATTGGTGTTACTAATGCCTTTATTGGAAAATAATTTATTGTTTCCATTAATATTATTTCTCTGAATATATTATGTTTTGATGAAATGATGTTTCTGAAACCTGTTTCCCTTTCATGGGTAATATGATTTTGAAACCCACCACTTTTTACCGGCTATGTTTATCAAGAAATTATAATGAAACCCATCTATTTCAAAAGATTATTATATGATTACATGTTTATAATACCCATTCCATTTCATGGGTTACTATATGGTTATTTATAATCTTGCGAACAAGTATATATGATTTCACTATGTGATGGGTGGGATCTATATATCCCTTCAATGCATTAGGTAGTAATTTATATCTCATGAGATAGACTTGGATAGAATGTGAAATGAAATTGGTTCAGTATTACATAGATGGAACAAGAAATGAAATTAGATCAGTGTTACAAGGTAATAATGGGAAATAAACTAGGTTCAGTATTATAGGGTTGCAATAGGGAGTGAACTCAGTTCATTAATACATGGATGGAACATGGTGGGAACCCAGTTTAGTAATGGAATATTTACACATATATGGTCTCGATAGAAATTCATTGACTAATATAGAAATCACTATAAATTCTTATCTTTCTCCCACAATTCCATATTTTTTCCCATGTTATGATTTCATGGATTATGTTACCCATTTCCTTAGTATTCATGTCTTATAAACTACTAAGATAAATTCCATGATTCGTGTATATATTATTTTATATCTAGGGTATGATCATCTATTTTCATGATCATGTTCTCATACCCTTTTTCTCATGACTATTATTATATATATCTCTTGTTTACCCTAACTGAGCATTTGAGATCACCCACTTTTATGTTTCCTTCCATGAGTTATGAAGATATATTATGTTTTATGTGTCTTATAAGGATGATAGTCAAGATGAACCTAGTGGGAGATAATGTAGCTCACTTATGAATCAGTGTTTATGTTTCAATGTTTCAAAAGGCACTATACTAGTACAGTATTTGGGAATCTGTTTGTATAATATTTTAAGTATTCAACAAATGTTATGTAATGTTATATATGAAAATCATGGATTTCTATAGTTGGTATCAGAGAGAAGTATTAGTTAACTTTTAGATGATAGGATGAGAAATCCTTAGTGGGAATAGATGTACCTAGGGAAAAAACTCTAAAAATAAATACATGTGTGGATATTACAAGTGTATTTGGATCTAGAACAGATGTACCTAGGGGAAACACTCTAAAAATATGTTTTAGTCTTGAATCAAGGTAATCTTGTACAATACAATAGCTCTTTTTGTACACTTGGTTTGACACTCTTGGGGGATATTTTTAGGGAATTCACAAAATCAACATGAACAATTATGATTGATTTAAATTGAATTTGTATATTAATAAACTAGGATGAACCTAAGGTGTCATAGATTAAATAAGGTGTTATAATTTAGGCATCCAATAAGTTAATTTTGATAATAATGTGGTTACTCATTATGATAACAATTTCTTACTCTATTATATTGGTTTTATTGAATAGATATAACCCACATAAACTATGATAATGGAAATTACGAGGGAAAATTCAAAAAATTTCCTCCTGAGGAACAGAATGCTACGGGATCTAGAATGAAAAACATCTTTACTATACACACACAGATTTCTCAAGATATGAATCATTGTGTACTTCCAAATGAGTAAAGGGAGGGACCAATATTCTGTTGAGTATTTCATGAGGCAACATCCACCTTCTTTAAGAGAGTCACCTGGTCCAATTATTTTTGAACAATGGATCAATACTAAGGAAAAGATATTCTCTCTTATTAAGTGTTTGGAGTATAAGAAATTCATTCTGGATATTTATTGTTATATAGAGACGAATATTGGTGGTGGAATCTAATAAATAATATGGGAAATCAGGATGATATTGAATCCATGGATTAGGACATGTTTAAGAACTTATTTTGCAATACGGATTTTCCTCTAATTCTTCGTACCAAGATTGAGAAAGAGTTCATCAAGTTAAATAATATTGATGTTGAATCTGTTGGTACATATGAGGCTAATTTCATGAGCCTTGCGATGTATGATTTAGTAATTATCATTCAAACGAGGGGTAGAGTTTATAGGTTCTTTAGTGGAGTAAAGAAATGTCTTAGAAGGGAGCTAAACATAAGATAATTTAGTAGCTACAAAGAGATGGGCATTGCAAAATCAAGGTATAAATGGATGATGGAGTCATGTATCAGACCCATAGTTTTGACAAGAAAATTAAAATGGAGATCAAATGAAACTCTACAAACCATAGAAAAATAATATGAGTTTTCCTATATGCTCTAAATTTAGGAAGAAAATGGATGAAATTGTCTTAAGGGGTAATAATAAATGTTTTACGTGTGGAAGGGATGGTCACATGGAAATTGATTGTTAAAATGATGGGAATAAATTGTTTCAAAATGAAAATTGATTGAAATACACACATAATTCACCTACCATGATTCAATGCTACAAGTGTAGGGAGAAATGGAATTATGCTAACCACTTCCCAAACCCAAGGGTTGGGAATGATGATCGATGTGAATAACCTCTTAGGCTAAGGGACAAGGGGAAATCTCATCCAATCAGTATTTCTTATTAGGGGTGTGATAACCACATGATGAAAGTTAAACATAGCATCAACTGTAGAACTACTAATATTATATTTTATTATGGTTCTACCCACTCTTTATTATCTAAATACCATGATAAGGGTGTCATGATTCCACCAAAATTATTAGATGTTGAATTATTTATGAAAATTATTAATGGTATGATGATTTCATCTCAAGTCTATGATTTATCTCTCATTGAAGTTTTTGGAATTTATGTCCTACAAATATTTTTATTCTTCCATGGTAGAATTTTATATGATATTAGGAATAAATTTGGTTTCTC
This sequence comes from Viscum album, assembly GCA_963277665.1. NCBI lineage: Eukaryota > Viridiplantae > Streptophyta > Magnoliopsida > Santalales > Viscaceae > Viscum > Viscum album. Next base: position 1,836,593,421 of record OY728151.1, read on the forward strand.
TTTATAATTCCCACATCATTTTTTAGGTATGTGATGTTATGTATGATATTTAAAACCCTCCTATAATCATCCATCCATGTGATGATAATTTTTAACTTCCTTTTGAGATTACAGCAAGTTTATGGGTCTTAATTACCATTCATAGGGATTTTTTAACTCAAATTAGTGGGATGAAAATTAACATTAATGATATGCCTATTGTTCCGGATTTTTTGGAAGTCTTTCCAATAAAGGTTCATAGTCTTACAAAAAACTTGAAGTTGAGTTGTCAATAGAACTCATAGCTAGTTCCACACCAATTTCTTGGACTCCTTATAGAATTTCACTAATTTAGTTTCATGAATTATATATGAAACACCTAGAAAACCTTGATAAGGAATTCATTCATAATTCCTTTGGGAGCACCCATAATTGTTTTTGAAAATGAATGATGGATCAATGATGCACTTTATTGATTGTCAAGAGCTTAACAAGATCACAATCATGAAAAAACCCATATTTCCCGTAATGATGACTTGTTTGATCAACTTCATAGAGCTTAATACTTTTACAAGATTTACCTTCATTGTGGATATCATCAATTGAGGATCAAGAAGGAGAATATACCCAAGATGACATTATATACAAAGGATGGACACTATGAATATATAATTATTTCTTTTTGTCTTATTATTTACCCTACTATCTTCATGGATTTAATTAATAGAGTCCTTAGAGATTACCTCCATCAGGTTATTGTAGTATTTATATATTGTATTCTATTCCATTCAATGAGAAAATAATATCATGAATATCACTTTATAATTGTACTAAAGAACCTATAGAAGGATATGCTATATGAAAATTTTACAATGTATGAATTTTGGTTGTAGAAGGTTTCATTTTTTGGTCAAGTAATATCAATATATGGTATTGTAGTAGATACACCAAATATGGTGTCTATTGAATGTTGGCCTAGGCCAACCTTGGTGACTACTATCTATATAAATTTTGGGTTATTTGGATATTATCAGTGGTATTTGGGTAAAATTTCTTGCCTATCTAATCCCCATATAAAATGAACCCACAAGGGTGTCTAGTTCCTCAGGACAGATGAATGTGAGGAAAATTTCATGTAATTGATGAAAAGGATAGTTAGTTAACCTATGATTACATTACCCTATAGTAGAGAAGGGTTTTTAATCTATAATGATGCATATAAAAATGGACTTCAATGTATTCCTATACAAAATTAGATGGTTTTAGAATATTTTTCATGATAGTTGAATATTCATGAGAAAAATTACCCAACTCATGATTTAGAGTTAGTAGGAGTAATTTTTTCATTAATGATACGAAGGAATTATATTTGTGCAGAATAGTTTGAAATATATATTGATCATAATATTATGAAATATATATTAACAGAAAATGAGTTGAATGTGTTCTACAGAATATGGTTAAGGTTAATGAAGGATTTTGACTACAGAATAAATAATCACTCAAGGAAAGAAAATAAGGTGGATGATGCTTTTAGTCAGAAGGATCATGGCAGCTTATTCAAGATTGGGATCACAATAGATCCAATATTTATTTATTTCCAAAAGATGGATCTATAAATCCTAATGTAATGGAAATTTTTTTATCTTTCTCAAATGAATGTTCAACCCTCTATCTATGTGATGATTAAGGAGGAGGAGAATGAATATATAGAGATGAAAAATAAAGCTAGAAATATTTGTAAGTATATCCATGATCATGATAGAATGATGAGGTTTTGGAATCGTGTATGTTTTCCTTTCATAACATATTTTAATAAGGATCTGTTAGTGGAATGTCACAGTTCATCATTACCTATTCATCCTGGAAGTATAAAGATGTATAAATATTTCAAGGAATACTTATAGTGGGTTATCTTAGAGTTTGTATCTCGGTGCTTGGTATGCCAAAACATTAAAGCTGAAATAAAATAGTGTAAAGGGATATTTCATCCATTACCCATAGTAAAATGGAAATGGGAGAACATCGATATGGATTTTTTCATGAAAGTATGAGAAAAATCTAACATGATTAATTCTATAAGTGTGGTAGTCCAACACCTTACTATGTCAACAAACATCATCACTATCAGATGAGACTTATCTATGGATCAACATTCCAGGTTATACATTAAGGAAGTGGAAAGGATGCAAGGTGGACCACATTCCATTGTATCAGATAGAGATATGAGGTTTACCTCAATGTTCTCGCAATGTCATCAGTAAAACCTGGACTCAAAATTGAGTTTTATAACTTATTATCAGCCTTAGATAGATGGTCAGTCTATGAGAACAATTAAAACCCTACAGTATATTTTGTGATATTTTTGTCTTGATTTCAACGGTTTTTGGGATCAACACCTTCCTCTATTTGAGTTTTCATACAATAATAGGATTCAATAATTCCTCCAAAAATCCCCTTATGAAGCCCTATATGGTAACAAATGTAGAGATATAACTTGTTGGGATGAGGTTGTAAAAATAAATCTATTAGGACATGAGATCATTGATGAAATGGTTGTGGAGGTTAGATCAAATCAACAGCATATCAAGGTGTATCAAAGCTGACAGAAACGTTACACTAATAACCATCGGCATGATCTAGAATCTGATGTTTGTGAAAATGTTTTTCTATAACTCTCAACTGAAAAAAATTAATGTGATTCAGGAAGAAAGGGAAATTAATACATAGGTATATCAGTCTCTTTAAGATTCATGATATTATTGGAATGGTAGACTATCTATTAGAAAATCCTCCAAATCTCTCTCTAGTCCATGATCTGTTCCATGTATCTCTCCTAAGGAAGTATATACCTGACCCTTCAAATGTAAGGAACACATATTTCATTCCACTGGAGAAGGATCTATCTTAAAAAGATCAAGCACTAGAAATTATTGACTGATCAAAGAATGCTCTTCAAAACCAAACCATTAACGTGGTCAAAACTTTTTATTGCCAAAATCACCAGTTAGAGAAATCTACATGGGAACATGAGTATATAATTAATTTCATGTATCCCCATTTTCTAAATGAGTGACTAATTTCTAGGGATAAATTCATTTTAAGTTGATTAGAATGTAACACCCTATGTTTTTATGGACATTTTAATTTTCCTCAATAAATTAAATATATATTTATGTCTTATAGTGAACTAAGTCCACCATTCCATCCATGAAGCACCAAAATGGCCTACGTTACACAACACCGACTCAATGTATGATGAAAAAAACATATATTCGACATACATTACATGTAACATAAACTTGGCATAAGATACACAGAACATCACCTTGGGAAACCTTTCACGCAACACCAGTGTTTATACAAAACATCATTTTATTGTTATAATTATTTAAATTAGGTAATTCAAACCTACCCATAAAACAAATCCATATTAATATTAAATAATACTATAAAATATATTTTATAATGGTATTATATAAATAAAAAAATTGATTATGGAATATATGATTTTCATTAAAGTCCTTATATATTTAGAAATAATATTTCCTCAAACAAACAACATTCATGTCCTTATGTGAAAAACAATAAAATTAATTTCAGATACATTTAAAAATTGAATTTTAAAAAATAAACTACAGTTTTCAATTTAGAATTTTGAAATTATATTATGGTAGTGTTTTGGGATATTTATGAGAAACCCCATCTATGGATGAATTGTAAAAAATATAATATTTAAATTAAAAACTGATTTTTCATATAATTAATTTATAAGGATAAATTATAATTCAAATTTATTTAAAAAATTATTTAGATAATTTTTTAATAAATTAATATAATTTAGGTCATTTAGATTAATTTCACATTGAAAATATATATTAAAATTTAGCAATCATTTGAATGTTTCTACTTTAAAAACTCACATTTTCGACCTGACTGCAAGATTAATATTAAATTAATTTCATCTACTAATGAGATTGGAATTTGTTAAAATGGATTAAATGTATTGAATATGTATAATTTATAATTTCTAAAAATTCCATCTTAGTTTTTGACCAAAAATATTAGTGTAAGTTATTAAAATTAATTTCATTTATTATGGTTAAATTATGCTTAATAAGGGACTAAACCAAAACCTTATGGCACAAAATTACAAATATACTTGTCCAAAACCCATTTTATGGAAATTATTCTTCCATTAACCTTCCATTTATTTATTTTTGTTCAGTTTTTTATATCTTCATTTAGACGAAAATGTGGGTACATCTAACTTGTTTTCAAAAAAATCCCAGGGTGTCCTTTAACATTCACTATAAAATCCCAACACATATCCCTCTACATCACACCTCTAAAATAACATAGATTCAATAAATATCTGACCAATAAACATCTCAAAATATATCCCTTACTCTTTTAATAATCCCTTTTGGTATAAAGTCTTCCAAGGAATCCTTTTGAAAAAAACCAAAAGGAGTTTCCTGATTAAGAGTTAACACATTACCTCATGTTCCGTAATTGATTTCCTTCTCCATACCCTCCACAATATTTATTCCATGATTATATAATAATAAAATTAGAATAAATATACTAGTATTTTTTTGATATGTTTTATACCTATACTTACACACACCTCCATCTAATCGGTAACCAACATATTGTTTAGGTGTACAGTGAACTGCCGACCCACTAAACGATGATTGCCATTTTAATGTAAAACCTCTCATGGTAAAAATTATGATTTGAAATATATTTATATTATTAATATATTATATTTATTATGTATTTATTATTCTATGTTTCTTTTATAACACATAACTTTTTAACTTTCCTTTTGGTGTAAATACGATAATTTTGTTTGAAGAAATGTCGACTACCACCTCCACAAAGTGGTGTGATTCATTCAAACACTACATGGAATGTAATAATGATGGGTTTAGTGAACTTATATGATATATATATATAAAACATTATAATTATAATTTAAGGATATTATATATATATATATATATATCATTTTCTTTCCTTCCTTCAATACGATAAAGAAATGTAAAAAACGTTCATCTGTATAATCGAATTACCGTCTCCAGGAAATGTGTATTAAATTTCCAAGTTATATATTATATTGACTGTTATAATAAAAATATACTAGTTGTAAATGATATTTATATCATGGTTTTTATTCTAGAATCATTTTATAATTATAAAGACTAATGATATAACACATTAAAACACATGTGCAGAACAAAGAAAACATTCTCTGAAGTGAAACCTTATCATTGGATAGTTAACAAGAGGGATAAATAAAGTCACAATAAAATCATATATGGTATTATATATATAAATATATATATATATTAAATATTAATGATAAATTTATATTTATTTTATAGGTGGTTTGAATATGTACGAAGAGAGTCAATATACTAGGAAAGGGGATTTCATCTCACTTTTTATTTTTGTGAGATACATGATATGTTCGCTACTCGTTCCTTTTTTGTGGTATATTTACTTCCAATTATTTTTTAAATTTATATTATATTTATATTTAGGGATATTAAAATATCAATTTTATGATCTTTATTTCTTGGGGATTATGTTTGAAAAGTTTCCAAAACGGTAAAATAGTATTGTCTCGATTTTGTTTCTTTGAGACTCGTGTTTTAATATGCATATATATTATTTTATGAGGTGTATATGATTACATTTTAAATTTTATTTCATGAATTTCATTTTTTTTCATGAAATTTTAAGCTTCATGTAATCTCCTTTCTTACATGTTGTGTATGATCCTATGTTACCATGTTATAAGAGTTTATTGAAATAATCTCATCGCATTTTGAGAATGATTATGTTTATGCTTTCATTAATGAAATATTATTATAATTTTATAATGAAAACACATGTTTTTCATTATACTATATTTATTCAAGATATATCCTTGTATTAGTACCATTTCTACACTCATTGGAACTTAAAATAATATTTTTATGTAAAATATAACTATCTCTCTCTCCGATCGAAAATCTATTGTATTTAAAAAACCATGTTTTCAAAAAAGTATTCAAAATATATTTGAAGACCATTTTCAATGGAGAAAAAATTTTAAAAACGTTTCATGGTTTCCAATGGTCCTTAATAAGTTATTAATATTGTTTTAAAAAAATATTTTCAAATTTTTTTATGTTCTAAAAAGCATTATTTACTATAGAAAGGATATTTTCTTCAATAACTGATTTCAAAATATCACTAAAAATTATTTCCCATATAAGATAACATCCATAGGTGTTACTCAATCCATTATGGGGAAATAATTCAATGTTTCCGTTCATATTATTTCTCTAAATTGATTATGTTCGGATCGAATGATGTTTATGAAACATGTTTTTCTTTCACAGGTAATATGATTCTGAAACATGATTCTTATCAGGGGTTATGTTCATGATAAAATGATTATGAAACCTTTCGATTTACATAGGTTATGGTATGTTTACCTATTTAAAATACCCATTTTCATTTCATGGTTTATGATATGGTTATTTATGGTCTTCTCCCACATGTATATATGATTTCACTATGAGATGGGTGGGACCTTTATATCCCTCCAATTAATTGGGTAATGATTTATTTCTCATGAGATATACATAGAAGGAATGGGAAATGAACTCGATTTTTTTACATGGTTTGAATGATAAATGAACTCAGTTTATTATTCTAGGGATGGAATGTGATGTGAACTCAGTTTAGTATTACATTGCTGGAATGGGGAGTGAACTAGATTCAGTAATACCGGGATAGAATGGGTCGTGAACCTGGTTCAGCAATGGAATGCTTCCACTATGATTTTCTCAGATGTAGTTCCTTAACTACTATGGAAATAACTATATATACTTATTTTTTATCCACAATTCCATGTTTTATACCTTTGTAAGGATTTCAAGGTTTATTTTCTCCATTTCCTTATGATTTATATCTTATGAAATTCAATGATTTATTCCATGATGTATGTTTATAATATTTAATTTGTAGTGTATGATCTTATTCTTATTGATAATGTTCTCATACCCTTATGATCATGGTTATGCATACGTATCTCACTTGTTTACCCTTACCATGAATTTTACCTCACCCCGTTTAGGTTTCATTCCCTAGTTTATAAAGAAGGTTATTATGTTTGGTTGTGTTTAAGAAGGGTGATAGTCAGGAATAAACTAGTGGGAGATAATGTCTCTCACTTATGTATCATTTTTTATGTTTCTATGATTCCAAAGGAACTAGACAAGTATAGTCTTTGGGTGTCTGTTTCTATAATTTTTTATATATTCCACAAATGTTACGTAAAGTTAATGTATGGAAATCATGGGGCAATATATAATACATACTAAAAATATATACTAAATGTCCAAAAAAAATAACTAGAATCCCAAGAATTGGATCTGTCATATTCCCGCACACTCCATCCAAGGAAAACGATCAAGCTTTGGATTCTACCTGCTTCGCTTTTTTAATACCCAAAATCATAAAGTCTCTTTAGGTACAATATGTGTCCAAAATATTTGTGAGATATAATCAAAATTGGCCTCCACTAACAATGTCTAATCTAATCCAGTTTGGGAAATTTTTACGATCAGTGATCTATAATAAATAGTAAATGAAATATATTAAAAAAAAATTACACCTTAGGCTGTGTTTCTATACCTGACTAATTCAATCCTTTTTCCTATCTTGTATGTCTTATCCAAGGAAAACCTATAGAAGTTATATAGTGAATACATCGAACATAATAAATTACATTACACATGTGGACCAACCCAGGATAGTGATTTGTCTTGGATATCACATCCCTATAAAGGAAATCATGTTATCTTATCATTGAATAAGAAAGAAACACACACAATCCAACCAAATTGTTCCTCAAATCCAATAGTGGAATCCCAAGGCCTTCCAAGTTGACCTATAAATTAATCTCATGGTTTACTAAATGGGCCTCTGATATAACCAATGCCATTGAGTCTTTCTATGGTAAACCAAAATGGTGTCCCTTATATTACTCATAGAATTGTAAAATATAATTCCATTCTAGGTATCTCATATAGGGGATCAGGTATCACCTGAGTCATGGAATAGTTATCTTTTAAATGACTTCTTATATATTTTATCCCCAAGGGAATCAGTATCACCCATGAGTATATGTAATCTACCCTGAGATCCCAAACAAGGAAAGCCAAGTGTCTCTCTTGGTGTGTCAACTAGTCCAAATCCACTTACGACGTGTCCATCCATGATTACCTTTATATGGGAACCATGTTGCATTTCAGCCAGTAAGAAAGTCATGAATCACAACCAAGATCACATATTAAAAAGTAATATCATATAAAAAGAGATAATAAATATATACAATTCAAATTAATCCAAGAGAAACCATTATAGAAAAATAAATATCTTAATGAGATTAACGTGAATGTTGTTATGATGGAATAAAGAACTAAGAAAATTGTATGTGACATAATATTATGAATAATCCATATGGGAATATGCATAAGGAATTGTTTGTTTAATCTAACCAATTTAACCATAGAAATTTCAATAAAGGAGTTAAACCAAGGCATGAGGCATACAAAAAAGACAAGGACCAAGAAGAAATAGGCTTAATTATAAATGTCCTAAACCAAGTCCTACCATTTATCTTTTTTCTAATTAAATTCATCAATATAATTACTTAAATTTAATTATATGACACATAAATCAGTGTTTAACCATTTGTGATAAGGGTAATAGGCCACTATTAGGGAAAAACAGCTTCTTAAGTGGCTTAGGTCAAGGATATCATCCATAGAATGTATTCTCTACACACTAGGGATGTGTTGGACATAAAGACACATTATATTCAGTTTACCTGAAAAAATAGAGATTTTAATGGAGGGTTTTGATGCACGTCACAATTGTACACCCTTGATAAAGTGATGAGATAAGTGGGAAAGACCTAAACCACTTACCTTTATGTATTAACACTCAACTCAACTATTTTTTCCTCTTGAGAGAAATATAATAAATCCTCCAATGGTTGGAAATAGGAAAAAATTATGTCACATTTAAGAAGCGAAATATAGGAGGGTTTCAAAGAGGAATAAAATAAAGGGGAGTGTACAACATACCTCTTGATTTATGATGCTTCAAATAACAATAAAATTGGATGAAATATGAGGGAGATATAAACATATATATGGAGTAAGAAGGTAAAAGCTTCGAATGGTAGGGAGGATGATTGACCGACTAGTGAAGAGGGAGAAAAAGAGGGGGTTTTGAAAAACAAGTCATTAAGGGAAAACTGGAAATTCACCAACATAGATAGAGGTGCACAGTTTGGTCACACAGCTTGAGAAACTTTGCACCGACCATGTGAATGGACTCTATCCAAGAGGCTTGTAGTACATCCGAGTCATGTTCTAGGGGTATCATGGTTGTACACAAAACATGTAGCCCCTAGCTCCCCACTCCCTCTAGCCACATAGTTTAGGGAAATCGTGCGGGATTCGTGGTACAATTGCTCTAACTGTGATACCCAGTCTTCTATTTCCTAGTTTATGGCTCTCGGATCAAAATGAACCAAAAAAACCCTTAGCAACACCTTGATTTCCATATGAATCAATATTATGTTCAAATTATGGAGTAAAAACCAAAAACTAATGGTCCTTAGCGCAAATGGCCTGAATGCCTTCCTTTTTATTTTATTATGTATAATCCCCCTTTTAAGGGTTGAAGGGGAACCCGTACAAGACCCGTAGGCCCAAGGCACAAGGCCCGACAAACCCGCAATACATGACCTGAAGGCCCAGAGTCATACCATGCCAATACATGACCCGTAGGCCCATCCCACTTGAACTGCCCCTCCCCAGCTTTCTGCGTCATTGATCACCTAGCACCTCACCTTGCATTGCTAATCAGCTAGCATTGCCCCATACAATGCAGCACGGTGCCTAGTCCCGATGGCTGCTGTCATACCCTCTCATTCTTACCATTGAGAAAATCATGGATGTTTCATCCTCCCCTACTTACGACAACCTTCCATAAGTTTCATTTAAAAGGGAGGAAGATGTCATCTGAGAAATGTTTCAAACACTACACACATACAATGTTCTCCCACTCCATGGTTTCATTTTTTACACATTCATGCTACTATATCACATGGAATTAGGGAACATGACTTCCCTATAGATTCTTCATGCTAAAATCAATGATATGAATCTGATACTCTTTTAAGGATGCCTCCTCCACCATATCGATATAATTTGGGTAAAATGAATGATATGGGTCATCAAGATATTGAAGAATCCATGATACATTGAATACATTGTTCATGGAAGATTATATCTGAGTTAACTACAATGGATATGCTACTATCCCGACTCTCTCTACTATCTTGAATCTTTCAACATATCAAGGTGATAAAATACACTGTCTCTAAATTCATCTATAACCCAATATAGGCGATACATGATTAAATACTGGATTTCCCACCTTTAACTCTAGAGGATTATGGTGATGATCAGTATAAGACTTATTCCTAAAGTGAGTTGTAAACATTTGCTTCATAATCCATTGTAGTTTCTCTGAAGTCTCCTAAATGAAATGAAAACTCAATAGAACTACCTCACCTTCCTATAACTAGCATATATTTTAATGAAATATACTATCATAAAGGGCCACATACATATCCATCTAAATTGTTTCCTAAAATATATTGTTATAGGAAAACTCAACAAGGGGTATGTGGTTTTCCCCCAAATGACCAAAATTATGGATACATGCCTAGTGCATATCCTCTAACACCTATTTTATCCAAATAGAATTCTAGTTTAACTAAGGGTGATATGATATACTCAAGGAACCTATGAATCTGGTGCCATTTTAAACCCTTTCCATAACTGTGATGTAAACTGGGTGCGTTCGTCCAAAATGATAGAACTGGGTACATTAGGAAGTCAAACAATCTCCCATATGTAAGGAATTATTACCTCATCAATAGAGATGGTTCCCTAGAGCAGTAGAAAGCACGCAACCTTGGTCAATATTTTAATAATCACCTAAAAATCATTAATTCTTTAAGTGGATCTTTGAATTCCAATCTCAAAATACATGGTGATTTTGTTCTGTTTCAACTGTGGAATGGAGATACTTTGTAGAATTCTAGAAGATCACTGGTGCTCGGTCTTCACCAACTAAATGGGGATGCACCAAGTGATAAATTCCCCAGTCTTTTCTCTTTATCCATGGAAACCAATACTGATTATGTATATCTCTATAAATCTTGGTAAGACCCAGATGAACAACCCAAATAGATGCATGAAATTCCCTCATTAACACTCCATGTACATCTGAAGGCACACAAAAACACCCATGAAAGTATAGGGTTTCATTTCAATTAACAACCCAATCAGTATGTGGGTTCTCTCCTATGAAACTCTCCCTAAATATGAGGACTTCAAAATAAGATAACTTATTCATGTAGACCTGCTCTATAAGATATAATTTAACAATCATAGGTAATAAAGCTTTTTTACCATGATATTCCTAAATCTCCAGGTGAATTTCATAAAATAGACCCATCAAATACCACCCACCACTGGCCTACATAATATATTGGGTCTGAGTCTTCTGGATATGGTTTTTACCTTCAACATTACCTTTTTTTGGTTTGTAAACAATTAAAAAGTTGAAAGAATACATGTATTCTACACACTTTCACTACATGAGATTCAAGAATCATAATATGGAGATGTATTTGAGAATTTTGTGGTCCTTGAAAATAATTAATCACTCAACCAATAGATAATTTCTCAAATAAAATACATCATGAACCACATCTACTAAATCGAGGTTGTACTTTTGGTAATTTCCCTCATCAGGTATCAATTAGTGGGAAACATACACTATAACCAAATCACCTTGCATTAGAATTTCACCAATCCCGATCCCTAATTAAAAATAGTAAATATTATATCTTTTATTTTGATTGGGAATAATTAAGATTGTTTCATAACTCATAATTACTTTTAACTGAAAAAAATCTACCTCAAAATCTTCAGCATAACCATATTTCACACCCTTTATGGTCCATCTCATATGTAGAACTTCTTGGTGAGATAAATCCTAGATGAATCACAAGTAATAGTCAGTATTACCTTAGAAACTACATATGTAGAACAAATTCTTGGGATGATTTAAGGAAACCAAGGAACTCACCTTCTCTATGTCAACAAATACACCTACCTTTGATATGAAGTGACCAATGAAGTGAGCCATATTGATCCAAAAGTGGCATTTTCTAGGATTCAAATAAAGATAATTATCTCTCAGTGTATTCACCATGTTATCAAGATAGTTTCCATAGTCATGTATGGTTTTTAAATACACTATGATTACTTTTATGAAGACTACAAAAAATAAATCAAGATTCACGTGGAAAAACTAGATTCCTTAGAGCCATAAAGACTACCAATGCATTCATTAAAAAAACCGAATAGCCAGATACTCATAAAATCCATACCTATTATTCATAAATATATTTGTTATGTATGATTGTATCACACACATATAAGGATAACTTGACCTCGAATAGATCATATAGAAAACTGTTCATCCTCAGAGAAGGTAAAAAAGGTATGCTGTTAGTGGTATTGGATACTGATTCATTAATATAACCTGCTTCAGCCAGTGGTAATCAATGAACAATATAAGGGTACCAACCTCCTTCTTGGTGAAAAGGATAGGTGAACCCCACTTATCTAGGTCAGATAAAACACTTTTCCTATTGATCTTACAACTATTTATCGATTCCCTGGATCATTGCACGTTTCATACTATAAAGAATAATAGACACTAGTATTGCACCTATCATTAGATTAATAGTGAACTCAACATCCCTCCGAGGAGGTAAACTGAATAAATAGTCTGAAAATACATAGCTAAAAAGATTCACCACAATTGGGAATTATATAAACTACATTCCCTGATTGATCTTTAGGAGACTCACTATTTGAGTTGTCAGTCCTCTTAGTTGAGTACACATGTGTCCTGCTCAACCTTCATATATATCCCATTATGCCTTATGAATATATGTGCTTCCCTTGGGTGATGTGAAGGATACCCACTAGTTATATAAATCTAAAAATGTATCATCAATGAACAAGACAACCCGTAATGAGTATGTCCTCAATTTCAATCATCTCAAGGATGATGAAACTCCACAAGAAATGGTACCTACCTATCTCATGGGGAACTCCTAGAACTAGTGCATTCCCTCTTATATGACCCTGACTAGAATTTCTAGAGACATAACACCATATAAATACTCAATTTAAAGGCCCAAAAATTCCACAATCACATAAGATATAACATAGTGTGATTCAACTTTATCAAAAATGAAACAAAAACTAAAGTACTTACTACCAAAATAGTACTTCTAACCGCAGATGGACCCATACACTACTCCTAAAGTGTAGGAAACAGTTCAAAAATATGGAATGATTTACATTCCTGAGATACTTTCTCACTTACCTCATCATGTCCACTATACTGACACTGGACCTCGGAAACCTGACTACCTCATCCACTTCCACTACCACTAGGTATTTATTATATGTAGAGGAAAAATGTATAACCTAACATGGATTCGCTGACCCTTTAACTAATACAGTTGTTTATATGCATCCCCAGTCACTATAGGTTATAGAAAAATACTGGATGAAGTCTTTGTGGTTACCCTTATTTTCAGAAGCTCAAAACTAGATTGTGAACCTCAAGAACCGAGGATTCTTATAGGCTCACCTATTTCACTTGTGCTGAAACTCATGGATGTTGGTGCATGTCACATGGATGGAAAATTCCCCATGTGAACACTCTAAATGGTTCTTCCTACTTCCAATTGAACCATCTCCCTACACCATAACTAAATCAACCTATGTCACACTAGCATCTTTTCAGGGGTTCTATTATACAATTGGGGCCTATTTTACTATCCTTGTAATGTTATTTGATCAAAATATGATCACTTGTAAGAATAAAAAATACACAAGAACATAACTAAAATATATTGTAGTCATCCAATAATCATTGGTTACAAATGGAATGAAATATTAGAGCACGTAGAAGCAAGTAGAATACACATGAAGGGGCATTGTTCCCTACTAGAGATGCATAAACTCCGTATGATAGTCTTCTCTCGGAGTTTGTAGGAAGAAGTGATCATAGTAGGTTATCAAGAATTCTGAATAGACTATACCCCGATGATATTCATCCTGATATATTATGTCCCATAAAAATTTGGTGGAATCCAGTAACATGTATGTAAAGTGAATTACCTCCACTCTGGAGGCTTCTCAAGATGATCATAGATCGACACAATGTCTTCTAACCATGACACATTAGCTTGAGGTCTTCCTCCCCTATTAAACTAGGACTATGATGCTACTAGAAGACTGAAGTCAATAATTCCATAGTAGGGGAAATCTTGGGAGCACCCTAAATAGATTATATATAACTGAAAAATAAATTGCGGAATTGAGAATCCACACATAGTGGAAGATATTCAGTTGGTTCCTCAGGTGGCACATCATGAGTTACTATTTTTCTCTCAATTCCCACCACATCTAGAGTATTCTCCTTGCCACTCTCTTATCATACAACACAAGGATTTCATTGTATCATATATCTATAACTGTGAAGATAAATTCTCATACAATATTTATAATAGAAAGGGAAAGAGATGACCTGATGGATCACAGATAATAACTTCCAATAACATGATTCATCCCACATCATGCTCCTAGAGCCAGATCTAGGTGAAAAGAAGGCACAAAACGATCATAAGGACCTAAACTACTACCCACTACTATGTCAGGTCAGGTTTATGGTTTCATATCACACCTATAAGGTTCCCCTTTAATTTAATGACTACATTCATTTTGATTCATTTATGTATTTAAGTCAATTTAAAAGGTTGAATTAGATGGATGGATTATTCCAATTTGTATGGGATGATACACCTTATAAATAGATGTGTGGAATCCACTTAATCCTAATAACCACACGTTATAGCCCATGCGACTAATGGTTTATAGCTCCATGTTCCATCACCGATAGAATAAGGTGTCTCCATTAACCTAAGTAGGAGGAAAATGTTAGGTTAAGGAAGGTGCATTAAGATTCAGTTATGATATTCTTGGTCTAGTATAGAATTTTATCACACTCTTATATATTATAATCAATGAAAAACAATAAGAACATTCATCATAGGAAATTATCACAAAATAATAAATATGAAATGGCATAATGCGTTACAATTACATCTTATGGTGCGTAGTATGATTCATTCTTTGATACAACCTCGTATAATAGGTCCAAGTATAAATGACCCATTATATTATCAATTTTATCAATATCGATAACAACAAAAAGAAGGTGTCTCACCCATCAGTGAAATCCATGAAACTGTAACAATGTATGAAATAATAACATTTACCCATCCCAGGTAAATTTGGGTTTCCAGTGTACATGGCTAATCTACTCCCAAACATAGAGTCAATTACAAATTCCAATATTCCTAGTGTCCTGCCTGACCCAACAGAAATACACAAAGGAATAATAGGATCTCATACCACTTTTGTAGAATCCTACCTCAGAAGACACCTAGAGATGCTCCGAGATAGTGGACCAAAAGACCTGAGGCATGCCTCCCCATATGCCAGAGGTTTTCGACTAGTAGTGAGGCCCAAAAGTTGTGTCATTGGGTATACAATTCCCTCATAGATCAAAGTAAATATCAATGGTATATAAGAAATAGTAAATATAAGAATTATAGATTATATAACCGAACCCATAACCTACCATTGTAGAAGCGGAAAAAATAATAGAAAATAGTGGAAATAATAAAATGAACCATGTAAGAAGGATAACCATCCATAATCTGAATAATAATAATAGATAAAAAATGTTGATCATTACGTGCAATGAATATCTAAAAAAATGGTGAAAAATGAATAGTGGATACACCCATATATCACATGATAAAAAATATAAAAAAATCGAAAAAATAACTACTCAAGAATCCCTAGCTTAGGATCTGTCCACTTTTCCCAAACCCTATCATAGGGAAACAATCAAGAATTGGAAAATATCCACTTCACTTTATCCATACCTATAATCATGATGTCTTCTTGGGTACCCAAGGTAGATCAAGAAAGATGTGAGATACAATCCCAGTTGGACACCACCAATAGTGTATACTACAATCCAATACATTCTATATAAATGAGTAGTGTTCTATATTAAATATTCAATGAAATTAGTAAATAAATAAATAAACAACACCTTGTACCAGTTTCCGAAATTGATACCTGAATGATTTTACTTTATTCGGCATAATCTAGATGTATGATCCAATAAATACATGTAAAAGAGATATTATGAATACATGGGCCATAATAAATTACATAACATGTGTAACTGAACCTAATCTGTTTTTTGGATTGGAGTTCATGTACCTATAATATCAATCAAGAATGATTATCATTTAATTTGAAGTTGTCACACAAAATCCAATAAATAAATCTGTCAAATCCAGTAGAGCCATCCTTATCCCATACAAGGAGATCCATATTAAAATCCGAAGTGTCTCTATAAGATCCTAGGATATAACTAATACCATAGAGGTCATCTAAGTAAACCTGTAACAACATCCCCCATATCACTCATTGAATTGTAAACTCTAATTCCATACCAGGTATATCACATAGGGGAACTTTTATCACACAAAGCATGGAATAGCCATCTTTATAAATATTTCATCCATAGTTTCTCCCCTAAAGAGACAGTGTCACCCAATAGTGTATGTAAACTTCCACGAGAGCACATAAAAGACCATCCAAGTGACTCTCCTAACATACCATGTAGTCCCAAGGAAAGAACGATGAGTCTATCCACAGTGTTGTTATGTTGGGAACGATGTTCTCTCCTAGAACATAATAAATAATTGAAAAGAAAACAAGATCACATATCAATGTGGAATAGAAAATACAATAGAACAAGTTGGCTATCCAATTAAATTTAATTCATGAAAACCCGTTATACCATAAAACATACAGTAATGAGCACATGGAGAATGATGTAGGCATGGCATAAGGAACTAGGTATATGATATGTGACATATGCATAAGAATAATCTATAATGAAATATTCATAAAGAAATTAATCTGTGTTATCTAACCAATTTAACCACAATTATTTTTTTATGGAGTTCACCCATGGCACAAAGCATATGGAATAGACAATGAGTAATAAGAAAAAAAGAATAAGGCGGAGGGGCTCAACCTGAGGCCTATCATTTATCTCCATTCTAATTAAGTAATTCAAATTAAGGCATTAATTACAATTTTATTACAAATAAATTGGTGATTAAACATTATTTTTAAGGTATATATGAAACCAAGAGGGATACACACTCATTTTGGTGGCTTAGGTCAAGACGATCACCCATAGTGGTGATTTGCTGCTCACAACGGTTCTGCAGGACATGGATAAAAATTTAATTTCATTTAATTGACATGTTATAGTCATTGATGGAAGGATAAAATGTGTTGGAAAATGTATCACCCATTATAATTTTATGAAACAAATGGTAAAGACCTAGACCACTAACATTTTTGTAGAAGTGGTCCGCTCATCTATTGTTTGTTCTTGATTCAAGATAGAATGAGTTAAATCAAAAAAAATCATCATGCACCTTGAAAATAGGGTGGAAGAGGTCACTCTTAAATAACATAATAGATGAGGTAATAAAAATGATATAAAAGAACGATGAGTGTAGATCATACTTCAAGCATTCTAATTCTTTTGATGGTGAGTGATTTGGATGACGAATGAGGGAGATATTAATAACATTATAGAGGAGGAAGGGAAGAGCTTTGTGCACAGGGAGGAGGATATTCCTACTAGATAAGAGGTAAGAAATGTGTGTGTGGGGGGGGGGGGTTAAGAACACATTATTGGAAAAAACTGAAAATTCACCCATACCGATTGGGGAGAGTGGTTTTTCCCAATGGTTGGACAAGTAGTGTGTCAACCGTGTGAATAGACTCTATCCATGAGGCATGAAGCACCACACGATTTTTCACATAGGTCGCATGTTTGCAGGATAACAGTGTTTCCCCATGTATCCCATGACATAATGTAACATAGTTTAGGGAAAACGTTCAGGCTTAGTGGAATAGTTTCTCATAATAGTGTGTTCCAGTCCTCCTTTTCAATATTCGGGGCATCGAGCTCCGAATGAACCTTGAAAACTATCTGTACCCTATTGAATCCCTTAGGCATCATTATTAGGTACAAATAAAGGAACTAAACCCAAAAAATAGTGTTATGTACTTTTATAACATCCAAGATGTTACACACATCATGTTCCTCCCCATAGATAACCACTTGAAAAAGTGATTCCTAATCCCCTAGATATTATCCTAAAAAAATTACAATGTTGTTTGGATCCCCCTACCCATTCCCATCAAACCATTTCCTTATGAAATTTTTTGAAAATGGAATTATTTTTATTTTAACTAAATGGATATAGGATTTGATTAATTTGGGAAATGGGAGGGTCCAATGCCAGATGAATTGGCCCTAGTTGGTGGTAACCCAAAAATGATAGATGAAGTGGAACTTTTGAGGGAATTAGAGAATCCCACATCATGTGGCATTCAAATACCTACCACATTTCCATGCCACCATTCTCACCTATTTGATATTACATATACACTTAAATATTTTCAATATTTATATATATATATAATTATAAATATATTTGTATATTTAGATTTATATAAAATAAATAAATTTAAAATAATAGTTTTTTACTAATCCGAGAAATTTTTAGTAATATTTTTAAAACATGATCCCTTTTTAAATCATATTATAGGGTTTCCAGACCCAAAACATATCTAAGATTATTTATTTATCAATAAATTTTAAAAATTTGTTTTTAAATAAATATTTATAAATAAATATTTACAATTATTCAAATATATTTATAAATAAATATTTATTTTTCTTTATAAATATTAATTATATTTATTAAGATATTTTAGATTTATATATAAATATATTTTAATAATTATGAAAATAAATGTATAATATTTTTATATAATTATAAATATTTATTAATAATAATAGATTTATAATTATATAATTATAAAAATATTTATTATTTATATATATTTATATAAATAAATTCATAATTATAAAAATATATTTATAATTATATATATATACTTAAAATTAAATTTTTTATAGTTGTAAAAAAGTATTTAAATAAATTATATTTTTTATTAATATTTATTTATAATTATATTTATGAATACCTAAATACAATTAATTAAATTTATTTAGATGTAAATATGATTGAATTATACATAGACATTTATAATTGTAAATATATATATATATATATAAGTTTATTTAAATGATATAGAATTATTTATCTTTTTAATTATATATGTATATTTTTTCATGTTTATAGAAATATTTTTATGTAAATTAATTTATATTTATAAATTTATATTTATAAATATATATTTAAAAATATGAAATTATTATTATTTATATTTATAAATATATTCATAATTATATAATGATAAATATTTTTTTATAAATTTATATCAATGTTGTTAAATATTTTTCAATAAATGAATTTATAATATTTTTAAATTATAATAAATGTTTTACAATAAGGCAATTATTAAGGAATATATTTTTTATATTAACAATTTAATTAATATTCATTTTTAATAATATTATTAAATACTCTATTATTATAATTACATTATTATTCATATTTATTAATGTAGTTATTATATATATTTAATAATATAATTACTATTTATTAATAATGTAATTAGAAAAATAAATAATAATAACCAAATTTATAATACTCAATATTTTAATTCTTAATATAATACTTAATGTGAATTTTTCCTATAAAATTAAAATATTAATGAATTTTTTTTTAAAAATCATGATTGTGTCATTTAATTTAGATTTTCACTAAATTTTCTTATTTCTATTTATTTTTCAATAATATACTATATTTTTAGTTATTGTGAGAAATTTCATTTAAATAGTATATATACATTAATATTTATATGCATTCTAAGTTTCCAAAATGTAAAATAATAATGTTACAATTTTGTGATTTTAGTAGTCAATATATTACAAATTATAAATACAATAAAAATAAAATTTGGAACATTGAAAAAACATGTAAACAATAAATGAAAATAATAAAAATTTCAGGAACAAAAAAACTAATGAAAAATAATTTTAAAGGCACCAAACATCATTGTTTCGTAACATAAATTTTTTTCATATAAATATTTTTGACATTCCATTCACTATGAGAAACAGAATATACACCAACAAAATAATTTAATGGACATGCATAGTTGAGGATTTTTTTTGGAAATATGCAAGGATACTAAGGAACTATCGATGAGGATAACTATGGATGATGTTATGTTGAATGAAAATGTGGAACATTGTTTTATCATTTCATGTAAAAATTGTACCACAAGATTTGGAGATTTTTTTCTACTATAAAAGAAAGAATCATTTATTGTTCCTAGGGAATTAAATACACAAAATTTCAATATCATTCCAACATATTAAAAATATTTCAATTCTGCATGTTTATCAATATATTTCAAAAAAATAGTGAAATACATAAACATGGGATTTAGAAAAATTAATTTAATTGTTTTATAAATTTGAGAGCTTTTAAATAATCTAAATTACATTTTTATACTAACATGAAGTTTAATAAAATATAGAAAAACATCATAGTTTTTTAATAAAAAAATTACATATGATTTGAAGTACATCGAAAGATATATCATTGACAATCAAATGGTTTTTAATTCTAGAAATTCCAAAATTCTTTAAATATAGAATAAATATTTATATTTTTTACAATACATCATCAAAAAAGAATCATACATCCAATCGTTAAATTAAATTTCAATAAATATATATTATATCAAATAGAACAATTTTAATGAGAGCATGATCTAAATAACTCATGTTATAATTTAAATATAAAATAAAACAATTTATTAGTTTAAAATGAAAATATTATTGAAAAAAATGTATGCATCCTATTTGAGGAAAAAATATTTCATTTTAGATATCATTTTCAACTTCTACATGGTTGATAAATATGATGATATAATTATTATATTTCATATAAAACTACAATTATAAAATTAGAATCAATACAAATCAAGATATAGTAATAATATATAGAGCCATATAGAACTTATTCTCACATAAAATAATAATATTGTTTTGGGTTATTCAAGAACACAAAATAACATTTAATCAAAAAAATCAAGCACATGAAAAAAACATTTTCCCATAATATTTGTTTCAAATAAATATGAATCCATCTCAAAGTAGATAAGCATTAATATAAAATATAATACTTTTATTTTATTAAAACCCATTTAGAAACCTAAAAAATATTTAATACCAAATCATAATACCATGTATCAGTTAAATAGATTTCACAAATAATGCCTTTCCACTCATAAATTTATATTTATTAGCCTATATTATCTACCTTGTGGTCACACATGTCTCATGAAGTGTTTGTGTAGTGACATGTTAGACATCTGAAATAGGACAAATGATTTTGGACAGTCTATTACATGTTATCACAAAGATGTTTCTACAACACCATAAGAGGAGGAACCCACACATATAGCTATGAAACTAGAGAGACATAAACATTTGAAATGGGCTGGGCATGAGGTTCATATGCAAAGTTGTGGTACTATGGTCCATGGATATTGATTTATTCTCTTAGTATACAACCCATTTCTATAATTGAATGTCATTTCAAAAAAATTTATACTAAAAATGTTATGGTCTAAAACAGCTATTTTTTTATTACAATTAATTTTCATTAAGAATTTTTATGAAATTAATTTTATTTTCAAATATTTTTTATATTTCTATAAATGTTCCAAATTTATATTGAATTTTAATTATACATTATAATTTATATACTTTCAAAGTCACATAGTTGTAACATTATTATGTTTCATTTATGTGACATTGAAAGTGAATCAATTATAAAAGGAATGGGGAAAATCACACGTTGTAACCCATTGTCCTGAAAGGTTTGTTATTTAAAGGTAAAGTTCGGAAGAAAGTATGATGAGGGTCTGTAATAAAAAATTGGCTCAAATAATTACTCCAAAAGAAAAAAACTCGTCAACAGTCACATCCCTTTATGTCTTACACCCCTTCTTAAGGATCCACTACAATTTATCAGGGGTATACCTCTATTACACTAAATAGGAGCCCAACAAATGATAAAAAGATCATATATCAGTAGTGATTCATATTCATCATCATTCAAATAAATTAATTGAACTCCAATTAAATTATTTTTTTAATATAAACACAGATATATCTTAATTTCGGGAATTGACCATCAAATCATATATGCATGTTTCCATGATAGTCTCAATGTCTGAGTATTGCACTTAAAAATGAAAATGTCTATGAGAACATATAAATTCCTTAGGGAACACTTCAATCACATTAGTTCATTTAAAAATATCAATCAAATTAAATTTATTTTTTCTGGGACCAGAGTCTGGTGTGATAGTGAAAACATCCTCGGTTTCTTCCTTCCATACTAGTGCAGCATCTTCTTCATCCCCTACACTACATGGAATATTAATTGAGGCATCCCCCTGGAGAGGGGGAATGTAATTTCTCCTGAGGTATCCTCAATATCATTGTGGTCAATATTGAGGACATACTCCTGCATATACTCGTCAAGCTACAGAGTCAAATAAAACCTATTAATAGGTGAAAATTCATGGTTTATCAAGATGTGAACGAATAAAATCTATCACAATCCCCCATTTTTTTATTTCCCTAACCTTTTGTAATAAATTTTCAATTATTTCCACAAATTACAATAAACATCCCCTTGGACAGTAGCCTCATGGTAAGTCTATTTTGTGGAAGCCCTATTCCACAATGAAACATCAGTGCTCTTGAAAATAGAATATTTAAAAATAAATATTCACATGAGAAACATTCACCATAATATAATATTCAACTTCATTATTATACCATGAAATCTTTAGATCTAGAGTTGATTTGCAGCCTCTCTCCAGCCCAGCTTTAGGTCCAGCAGCAAACTCAGTGATTCAACCACCACGAATATGCCATATGACCATGTCTAACCCAGAACTAGGGAATATCTTACAACAATTATTTTCCCCAAACCCATGTATCCATATAAGAATATATACCCTCAATGAGTATAAATATTTTTTACGGTCGTTGCATCATAATTAAAGCTGTTTATCACTTTAGTGGGATAATGAGTCCCAATCCCAGTCCCATCATCCTTCCCAACACCAGGTGTAAGATCTGGCTCTTGTCAAGTTTTAATAGAAGGGAATGAACCCAAAATAGGTCCTTCCACTGCCATACTATTATTTTAGTCATTGGTATCATTGTTCACTATAGAAAAAATAATTAGTTTCAACTAATCTAACCAACCTTCCTACCGAAAGAGAAAGAAATATTTTTCTAACACTTTTCAAGAAAGTGCCCAATTGAGTAATAGATTGTACAAAAATTGTCAAATCTCATAATCAATTGAGTTATAGATCCCTTGAATATAATCCATAATAGGCACGGTTGGTCTCTCTATCCAATTTGATTAGGACCCCAAATACTGAAGAAATGGACCACTGGATCAAAGAAAAATAAAATCAAACCCCAAATGTGAACCCAAGATCAGGATATTGATATATTAACCTTATAAATATCAAAAAGTGGATACCATCCATGTATATTCAAAGGACCTAGATTTGGAGGGACATGGCCATGAACCCAAGCCCTTGTTTTGAGGTCCTAAAAGGGGATGATGACATGATACAAATATTTCAGAATAAAAAGAAAGTTCCATATATTAAAGTACTAAATACAAAGAATTCAAGCCTACAAATCATCAAGATTCCATGGATTTTACACATGTGAAATAAAAAATTTCTCAACGATTGAGTACTCACGTTCATTGATTTGAGCTTCCAGGACATTGATATTTTCCTTAACAATTTCCAATGAACCATTGGGAGTGATTTGATTTTGAAAATATCCAAACTCTCGCCTGAGCTCTAAGAAGAAGTGAAGATTTTTAGGCTCATTCGCTATGGGGTTAAATGGAAATGATTCCATAGAGTGAAGAGGTGAGATAATGAAAAGATCAGTTATATAGAAGAAACACTGTAGATAGAGGCTCCTCGCAAATGGAAGCCCTAGGCGGTATGTATTTTTAGAGAGCGAGGATCCTCAAAAATTGAATCCTCCTCCCATATACATTATAAATTATACAAACTATCTAAATAAAATCTTTCACAATGACTAACCATATAATAAATTATTGAAAAATAATTTCAAATTGAAAAATATATTAAAGAAAAAGTAATTTACATGACAAAAACAGTATTTTTTAGAACCATTACATTTAACCTTCTACAAATTTGTGGTCATATTTCATAATATGTATTAAAATATGAATTACATTATTATGATGTCTTATTAATTATTATATTATTATCGAATGTCATTAAATACATTATTAATACATATAAAATATATTGTTAAATATTTTCTATAGTTACATTAATTAGTATGATTAATAGTCTTAATAATATAAATAGGGTATTTAATAATATAATAAAAAAATAAATCTTAATAAAATTAGCAATATAGAAAATATAATTAATAATAATAATGTTAATATTATAATTTTGTTATATTGATTAATTTATTTGAAATTTATTTGTAAATAAATATTAGTATATATATAAATATAAAGTTATAACTATATAATTATAAATATATTTATAAATATATTTACAAATAATCTCAAATATTAAAATATATTATTATAAAAACATTTAAATAATTTCAATTAGGTATTTATAAACATAATTTTATATTTATATTTATAAACATAAATGTAAATTTATATTTATGAATATAAATTTATTTATAAAAATTTATATAATTGAAATATATTTATTTATAAACAAATAAATATATTTTAATAATTTTAAATAAATATAAATATTTTAAATATATTTATATATATATATATAAATTATAAAAATTGAAATTATGTATTAAAAAATATAAATACAATTATATATTAATAAAAAGTATATAAATATTTATAAATAAAAATTATTTACATAAATATATATTACAAATTTTAAATTAAAATAATATTAAACATATATAAATATATAATTATTTATATAATTAAATATATATATATTTATAATAATTAATTTATTTATAAAGATATATGTATAAATATTAAACATATTTATAATTAAATAATTATAAATCTATCCTTATAAAATAATTATTATAAATTTATAAATTAAAATGTATTTATAATTATATTACTGTTATAATATATTTGTATGTAAATTTAAAATATATTTGTAAATATATTTAGTACTTATATAAATATATATATAATGGATTGTAAATATGTATTTCAAAATATTTATTTAGAAATATATTTTTTTAAATATATTGATAAATTAATATTTCTAAATATGTTTCAGGTTTGGAAACCTCTTAAATGGGTACGAAAAGGGTTTAGGTTTAGAAAAAAATTACCCAAACCCACCCATGACAATAAACAGAAAATTTTTTTAAATTAAATTTTTTAATATATATATATATAAATATATATATATATATATATAATATAACTATATAAATATAAATATTTATATATTTATAATTGGAAATATATAATTATATATACATAATAGGATATAGGGGAATGAGGGAAAGGAAATGGGGGAGGTAGATGAATGCCACATGAAGTGGTGTTATCTAATTTCCCAAAATGAGCCACTTCATGTCGCATTTTTAGGTTACCACCAGCCAGCATAGATTCATCTAACACGGGGCCCTCCCATTTCCCAAATTTAGTAATCCTTTGACCCATGTAATTAAAAAATTGTCAAATGTAGAAAATTTTTCTCTTCCCTTATCCAGAAAACCTCCTGATGGATCTAAAAGTTTCCTCTCATTGATTGTACAGTTGAAATGGTTAATTGAAAGATGATATAACAAATGATTCCTTGGTCTTTATAAAGAGCATTAGATGTAAGATATGGGTACTAGAACACAAATAGTCATTGTTCATGGAATATTATTTTTCTGTGAATATACTCAAATGGTGGATATTAAATGTATGATCAATTGGGATCTATGGAATGGAAGTGAAGATAAGTAGTTGATTTTTGATTTTATTAGGGAGATAACATATAATTTATTTTCATTGCTAAAATTCAGGGGCTAATCCACAGTCTACATAAAAAACATTTTTTCATGGGGTATAATGGGTTAAAAATATAATGGTGAGTAAATTGTACAATGAAATTCATGTAACATCCCCATCCCGTTTGTTGCTATTACTGGTGCTTTGAGTCAAGTCATCACATGACCTCAAAAATACCTCTCCATATGCTATATTCTACTGAATAACAAAAGGTTTATAATATTTTTCTTTGGGAGAGTATACCATCTTTATCAGATTAAGACACACTAGATAAAATGTGAAATAAAAGAAATAATTAATCCATTAACATCCATCACAATCCATTTCCCAAAATTGTGTTCAATCCCACAAAAAAATAGTAAATATCATATGTCATTTCATACAGTTCCCATAATAAGGAAAATCTAAAATAATGAAAAACACCCATCATCCATAAAAGTCACATTCTTATCTCAACCATATAGCAGAGGGACCTTTCCCTTTTTATTTCCTGCAACGAAGAAGTCTGATCAGGTACGGAATGGAGACATGGTCATGGTGTGAGTAAAAATCAGTAGGTAACCACCAATGGTGTCTAAAAAATTTCTAGTCTCAATAGATTGTGTATGTAGGTACATAATTAATAACAAGATAAAAATAAGATAAATTGGGTTCCATTAATTATCTAGATTCACTTGAGCCACTTTAATCATTTGATCCATGGGGTGACCGTTTTTATCAAGTAAACATATGTTTACGATAGTCATATATAATTTTTATAGGGGGAAATAATAAAGTTCCCTATATCCCTACAAAAACATTACAGTGAAAAATACATACCACTTTCCCTAGATCCTTAGTATATATATTCCCATCCCACGCATCGGTTCAGGGAATAGGGCCTCAATCTAACTCCCTAACTCATGAATTATAGGGTTTGGCATTAGAGACTTAGTCTAACCCTAATCATGGTCATATAAACAAATTTTGATACCCCATATATGACCAATACATGTTTACATGCATCTTTAACTATTGAGAACATATACAATTCACAGACCAGAGCACATTACCAAAGATACCATTTATAATTAATGGTTTATCCCACACTTATACCATCTTTATTCCATAACCCATTAACTCATAAACTGATCACGATACATAATTAATTAATGGAAATACCATTTACTATTCAAAACCCATTATCAAAAACATTTTCCATTTTCATACCATAATCCATTTAACAAATTTATCATTTACAACAGATAATTCATTTCGCCCATTTACCATAGAGAAAAACACCCCTTATTCTATGTCAATAGTTACACACAATTACCACTAGTTCCATTTTATAACCTAAACTATCATGTTTATATATTTCTCATGGCCTTTATCTCATAACTATTCAATTATACACATAAAACTATATTCTACGTTCAAGAAGGCATAACAACCCATTGGTGGACCTTATCCCAATATAATCAGAATCAATGCATTCCACATAGATCAAGAGGGGTTCAATTAATCAATTAACTAAGTAATTAATAATTTTTACGTTTTATAGCCAAATATATAACATAAAATCATAATCACACAACCACATACAAATAAATTTATCCATAGTCCAAGTGATATAACTTGTAGAACACCTACCCTAATTCCAAATTTGATCACTCAATAAACCACAACCTCTAATTCAAATATAAACCACCTTTAAATAGAAAACCTAGAAACCCATAGAAAATAGGGGTTTAAATATTTGGAAGAAGAAGAATGATTCCACGATACCTAATATTGAATAAGGAGAAAATAAAAGTGTTATAGTAACCAAAATCATTGGTCCAAAAACAATATCACTCTAAATGGATTAGAAATGAGGGAGATCAATCCTAGAGAAGTTTGGGAGGAAAATATTTTTTCTCTTGGCTCCCGTAAGAATATAGGGTAATAAATTTGGGTGAGATAATATATATCCCAGGGAGGGGTGGATGGTAAATTTTCCCCACAATAATTAGGAACATGGTTTGGCTACACGGTTAACCAAAACATTCACCAACTAGGAGCCACCATCTATCTAAGAGGGTTTATAACCAATATAGAATATATAGATGCTCGATTACAAGAGGGGTGGGGTGAATTTTAAGTTTAAAAAACATTAATTTTTTAACCAAAAGTAAATCTATGTTTAAAAAATTTAAACATGGTAAATTCAAAACTCCTCTTTGGTTCTATCTTAAAGGGTTAATTATAATAGTCTAGGTCTAATTATAATAATACTAAACATAAACAAGCTAAATTTAAGAATACAAAAGCAATTTTAATTTAGGGAAAGATTCTACCTTAATGTGTATATAATTTTTATTTTTCCAATTCGGTATAAGGAAAAGAAAGTATAATAATTGTTATACATTATTTCTTTAGAAAAATAAATCTGAAATAAAACATTCGTAAACAATAATTAAACAAGTAGGAAGTATTTCAACCCTAAGAGAAGGGTATCCAACAACCTTGGATAATGGTTCCTTGATTTATACGTTCATGAAAGCATGTCTTACCCAAACTTGGGTAATCCCTTGATAAGAGTATTAGAGTCTATATTTCTATCCCCATAATCCCTTGAATTGTATGGTAGTAAAAAACTATGTCTTCTAATCCCCAAAAGTCCGAAAACAATAAGGTATCGGTACCTTTGTCTTCATATCCAAGTAAATACACGAAATTTAAGGAAGTTGGGACTACATTCTTCCTATACTCAGAAGTCCTCATTTGTACACAACAACAATTTGAGTTTTACAAATAAATCCGAAGAAGTAGTTCACAGCTGAACAAGATGTTCAAAAATCACACAAGGCACGAGAGTCTATCACACTCTATAAATCACTTCATAGTAAGTAATCTATTGGATCATAAATCGATTCATTGATACTGAGCTCATTCAAATGAGCTCTTATTTATAGGAAAAATATCCATAATCATCTCCCTCCCCCAACTGTTATATATTTCCTTGAAAATCAGTGGGACCTATACACATGTCAATTAAAAAATTCTTTGTTTGAAATAGATTGTAAGACATCATATATTGTAGGAAAGAAATGGGAAACATTATCATGCTAAAGAATCAATAATATGTATGATACATAATATCATTTATATTAAACTAAGATCTGATAAAATTGAATCAATGTGTTAGAAAAGTAAATTAGCTTAAAAATATATGAATAATTAGAATACAGGTAATATAGAATGTAACACCCGAGAGTTTTATGTTATATAAATCGTCAAAGGAATCTTTTTCTACACAACACTTTCTTGGCTTCCTTTACACGCAATCGCGACCTTCCTCGATAGCTTGCGTCGTACGCAATACCGAGTTTCACTAAACAACAATATGCTATTAAAACTAGCCGTTATGAATAAAATAACCACTTTTTGAAATTTTATAAATTTTATTTTTCAAAATGGACTTCATTTTTGGACTCAGAATATCGAAATTAGCCTAGGGTGAAATTTTGGTATTTTTCTGAAAACTTTCAATTTTTGATGAATAGTGAAACCACTAAGTGGTAGGTTAAAAACTGAATTTTGCATAAAACATAATTTTACCGCTTCTGTGAATGGAATTTCGAAAATCCGACAGACACGGTTGATATCAGTAAGTAAAATGTGGTTCAATGAGATAAAAATAATTTTTTGGTGAATAGTAACTTTTTACTTTTTTTTACCGCGGTTAATAGTAAATAGGGTAACTAAGGGTAAATATGATATTAATATTACCCTAACACATGTCCTAATTCTATTGGACAAGTGTAATTCGACCAAAAACAAACTTAGGAATAAAATATGACCATTTAGGCCCACTTGGATTAGATTAGGACATTTATTATTAATTTATTTAAAGAAGGGTTAAAATACTTAAAATAAAGGTTTAATAAGTAAAGAATTTTTAATATGGGGTTATACATAAGATAAATTCGATTGTAAATATTCATTAGAAAGCTAAAAATATTTCCTACATGATGGTATTTTATTTGTAATTTTTAGACATCAAATAATATAATTTATTTATGACACAAAGATGATGCAGTAATTATCTTATTAATGAAATATTGACATAATTGATAATATAAATACCAAAATAAATGTAATTTAAGACTTTTTATGAACTCCACTAATTTTCTAGGTTACTATGATATATTAGTGTTGATTTAATCAACTTGGTTCGAACATATAATTCTGTTATGACTTTCAAAAAAATCATATATCAAATAGTGTCAAAATTGACACAAAATAGTTTTTAAATCAAATATTATATTATTAATTGTTATTTTATTCCTAAAAATCTAAGGTTCGGCCAAATGACTTAGATAAGGATATATATATATTAATAATAAACAATTTGGGGTTCGTTTGGCATGTTATAGTAAGTGTATTAACCATATAGTGAAAGAAAACAAAAAGACACGGTAAAAGTTAAATTAATTAACTTAGAGTTAAATCTAATTGATAAGGTTAATATAATACCCTAAACTTGTCTAAATCCTATTGGTTGATAGGATTTCGACCCATCCCCACTTTAGCTTCGAAATAAGACCCTTTGGAACCATTATAAACCGATTTTGACTTTAATATAAAATAATATTTTGAGATATTCCTAATGTGCCCCTCTCCTCCCTTATAAAAGGGCACCTCCTCCCCCTCCTCCTCACACAAATTTGAGCACTCAAGCTCGGCCAACCCCTGCCATTTTCTCCTCTCCACTTCCCTAGAATAATCCTAGAGGTCCTGGTCTTCTCCAAAGACCAATCTTAGTTCCTTAAGTGGAGGATTCAAAGAGGCGTTCCAAAGAAGAGGTAATATCCATTACCGATCTTTTCAATTTCTTTCTTCTTCAACTTCTTCTTCTTTAGTTGTTTCATTATAAAGTAATAACATCAGTATTACATACATACTGATATGTTATTATAAATATGAAACAACCCTAATTCACCTTCTATCCATCCTACGGAAAAAATGAAATCACCGCGCGTGCGTACGTACGGAATACCATCTCCACGCCGTGGTGTAATCTATTTTCCACCATCACCTTACAAGGATGGGTATAATGGTGTAATGAGTAACTATATATGATTACTATGAAGTAATATTGATACTGAAATAATATATATATATATATATATATATACTCCAATACAATTCCACGATCATAGGAACGATATCATCACTCGTGCGTACGTACGGAATACCGTCTCCACGATGTGATGCGACTCGTTCTACATGATCTTCATTTCATAATGATTATATAAATGAATTGAATGAATAAATATGATATATGTTACACTAATACCATTCTGGATATAAGGAATCTATAACCTTAAATGAAGAATAAGAATGTATTCGGAAAAACACGCATAAGAACAAAAGGCAATAAAGACCCGAGTAACAAGAAACCATGAAATATTACTATCAAGAAGCTAAGAATATGAACATATATGATATCATATCAATATGTATGATTCTGGAATAAGTCAATAACATTTTTTAAACCATTATACAGGAGCTTCGGACACGTACAAAGCAATTTGGACTTAAGGTAAGGGAAATATCACAATCTCATTTTTATCCGAGATTGTTTATTCGTAAGTATTTACTGGGGTGTATTTTATCATCCACATCCATGTTTACTCAATATGTAATATTATTTCCATCCACCTAAAATTTTTTAAATCCATTTTTACCCTTCGGTGAGTTTTTAGTAATACGTATGAAAGGAGTCTTTTGTCATTTTTCGTACGAGGTACTTTTTGACTTTTCCGACAAAAGTACGAAGAATGCTTTTTTTAACTTATACGGCACGAACAGATTTCTACTGTTTTATAAAGCCTTATTTTCATGAAGCTTCCTCTAAAAGATTTCATGACTATTTTCAATAAAATCTCTTTCTTTTAAAATTGCATGATGGTTTGTGAAAAGAAATTGATTTTGAAGAAGAAAGGATATTTTCCTCAAGAATTCAATTCAAGTGTTTTATCAAAATTATTTTCCATCTAAGATAATAAAGGGTTCTGTTTCTATCTATATTTTTACATTGATTTGACTATGTTGTGATGGAATTATGTTTATGAATTCCTTTATCTTATATGAATTGATTTATGATGTCATGATGTTTCAAGAATCCCATTTTTGTTACATGTGTTATGCGATGATGTATGTTAAATGATTATGTGGCACACATAAGAAAGGATTCATTATAAGATGGGTGGGACCTATATCTCCCTCCAATGCATTGGGTAATGATTTTATATCTCATGAGATAGACATGGCTGGAACGGAAGGTTATTTCGGTTCAGTGATACAGGACTGAAACGAGGAGTGAACTCGGTTCAGAAAGGGACTTTGTCCACTAAGATAGTCTTGGCAATGAGTCATGACTAACAAGAAATGATTTTCCATGATTATGTGTGCATGCCACAAATTTTATGTTATGATTATGGGGATCTCATTTTCACTTCTATGAATTATTCCATGATAAGATATTATGATCTCTTTTGCAGGTTTTGATTTTCAAAAAGATATGATATGATTTTTATTTCCTTTATTTGCCCTTGCTGAGCATTTGAGCTCACCCTTTTATGTTTTCTTTTCCCCAGGTCAGGAAGATGGATATTAAGTAGAATATGCTAAAAGGGACCCTAGATATGATGAAATAAATGGGAGACACTGTAGAAGATTTATGAACCAGTTGTTTATGTTTCCCAGTTTCTAAAGACACTATACCTATACGGTCCTTTGTGGTTTTGTCATATGTTGTAATAAGTGTGCTTCAATTTTGAAGTATTAACATTGTATGTAAAGTATGGGTCGTTATAGTTGGTATCAGAGGAAAGGTATAGTCAACCTTTGGAAACTAGGATATGAAAGCCTTAGTAAAAACCCTAAGGATAAGTCTAAGCATAGAACACAATCTTAGAAATGGCCATGAATAACCTAGGATAAGACCTTAAGCATGAAAATTTTATTCTTGAATTATGTGGTTTCCTATTATAATTAGTGTTGCTCACACTATTATTCTTGGTTTTAGTCAATGGCTGGAACGCGAAGGAACCGTGTTAATGCGGAATGCGATGGGCAATGCAATGATTGTCCCCCTGAGCAACCAAACGATATGGGAGCTGGAATGCAAAATCTTGTAGCCATGCTCACACAACTTTCTCAAGCTATGAATCATGCAGGATTTCCAAACGAGCAAAGGAAGGAGCAACATTCTGTTGAATCCTTCATGAGGCAGCGTCCACCTTCTTTTAGCGGGTCTACTGATCCATTAGTTGCTGAAAA
Source organism: Viscum album (assembly GCA_963277665.1). Lineage (NCBI taxonomy): Eukaryota > Viridiplantae > Streptophyta > Magnoliopsida > Santalales > Viscaceae > Viscum > Viscum album. The sequence goes on from OY728151.1 coordinate 1,836,627,145, forward strand.
ATGGATTAGTACTACTGAAAAGATATTTTCAGTTCTTCAATGTTCTGAGCATGATAAAGTCATCCTAGCAGTGTATCGTTTGGAAGGAGATGTGGATCAATGGTGGAATCTTGTTAAGAATACGAGGCAAAGGGATGAAATTGAGTCTATGGAATGGGATGAGTTCAAGAACTTATTTTTCAATAAGTACTTCCCTCGTATTCTCCGAACAAAGATGGAGAAAGAGTTTCTTGAACTGAAGCAAAGGGATGATGAATCTGTTGGTACCTATGAAGCAAATTTTACAAGACTTGCAAGGTACGCTTCTGGTATTATTATCCAACCTGAGAGTAAGATCGATCGATTCTTTAGTGGCTTAAAACCAAGTCTTCGAAGGGCGTTAGCCATAAGAGACTTCAATAGCTATGAGGAAATCGTTCGATGTGCTCTCAAAGTCGAGATGGAGATTGGAGTAACCCATCAGTCACATGGGTTTGATAAGAAGAGGAAGATAGAATTCAAAGGAAACTCTAAGGAGCACACTGAAAAGAAGATGAACTTTCCCTTATGCTCAAAGTGTGGAAAGAAACATGGAGGGAGTTGTCTTAAAGGGACAAGTAAATGTTTTAAATGTGGAAAGGAAGGTCATCGGGCATTTGAATGTCGCGATAATGGGAAGAAGATGTCTAATGATGCAAACAAAGGAAGGGATACACAGAATGAACCTACTACACTTCAATGTTTCAAGTGCAAGGAGATGGGGCATTATGCCAATCAATGCCCAAATACAAGGGTTGATGATGATGGTCGACGTCAACAAACTCTTAAGGCTAAAGACAAAGGAAAGTCACATGCAATTTCTATCAGCGATGTGGAGTACGATAACGATGTGGTGAAAGGTACACTTACCATCCACTCTAAAGTAGCAAATGTTTTATTTGATTCTGGATCCACCCACTCTTTTATTTCTGAAGACTTTTCTAAGGGTATCACTGTATTACCTCAATAATTAGATGTTGATTTAGCTGTGACAACACCTAATGGCACATCAATCGCATCAAAAGTTTATAATTCTTCTCCGATTGAAGTTTGTGGGAAAGTGCTTCCTGAAAATCTTGTGATCCTTCCTTTAGTGGAATTTGATGTGATTCTTGGCATGGATTGGGTTTCTCTACATGGAGCTCATATCGATTGCCAAAGAAGGGAAGTCACATTTCATATTCCAGATCAATCTACGATCGTCTATCAATGCAAGGATGAACATAACCTTCCAGTGGAAATTTCTTCCATCTTATGGGTATTGATTCCACTAAATGAAGGTTATTTATCTCAAATGGTTGGTGAGAAACTCACGATTAAGAATATGCCCATTGTACGGGAGTTTGATGATGTCTTTCCGGAGGAATTACCGGGTCTTCCACCAAATCGTGAAGTTGAGTTTTCAATAGAACTCGTACCGGGTGCTTTGCCTATTTCAAAGACACCTTATAGAATGGCCCCAATTGAGTTGCAGGAATTGAAGAAGCAACTCCAAGAGAATCTTGATAAGGGATTCATACTCCCTAGTGCGTCACCTTGGGGAGCACCTGTTCTATTTGTTAAGAAGAAAGATGGATCAATGAGACTCTGCATTGATTATCGAGAACTTAACAAGATCACTATCAAGAACAAATATCCTCTCCCACGCATTGATGACTTATTTGACCAACTACGCGGAGCTCAATACTTTTCCAAGATTGATCTTCGTTCAGGGTATCATCAATTAAGGGTCAAAAGGGAGGATATACCAAAGACGGCTTTCCGTACAAGGTATGGACACTATGAATTTATAGTGATGCCATTTGGTCTTACTAATGCCCCTGCTATCTTCATGGATCTAATGAATAGAGTCTTTAGAGACTATCTTGATCAATTTGTGGTAGTCTTTATAGACAATATTCTTGTCTATTCAAAGAGCAAGGAAGAGCATGAAGATCACTTGAGAATTATATTGAAGACCCTGATAAAGGAGAAGCTTTATGCCAAATTTACCAAGTGTGAATTTTGGCTTCAAAAAGTTGCATTTTTGGGTCATATAATCTCAAAAGAGGGGATATCTGTGGATCCAGCAAAAACAGAGGTTATCGAAAGATGGTCAAGACCAACAACAGTAACTGAGATCCGAAGTTTTCTTGGTTTGGCTGGATATTATCGACGTTTTGTAAAAGATTTTTCACGATTATCTAATCCAATCACCAAGTTGACTCGGAAAGGAGTTAAGTTTGTCTGGACAGAGGAATGTGAAGAGAATTTCAAGGAGTTGAAAAGAAGGTTATCCAGTGCACCTGTGCTCACACTGCCTTGTAGTGGAGAAGGGTTTGTGATCTACAGTGATGCATCCAAGAAGGGATTGGGGTGTGTTCTTATGCAAAATGATATGGTGATAGCTTATGCCTCACGACAGTTGAAAATCCATGAGAAAAATTACCCAACACATGATTTGGAGTTGGCTGCGGTAATCTTTTCATTAATGATTTGGAGGCATTACCTTTATGGTGAAAGGTGTGATATTTATACTGATCATAAAAGTTTAAAGTATATTTTCACACAAAAGGAGTTGAATATGCGTCAAAGAAGATGGTTGGAGCTGATTAAGGATTATGACTGCTCAATCCATTACCACCCTGGGAAAGCAAACAAGGTGGCAGATGCATTAAGTCGACAAGACCATGCTAGTTTATCCATGATGAGGATCACAAAAGATCCGATATTTATGGATTTACAAAGGATGGATCTTGGAATTATAATGGAAGGGGAAAAATCTTATCTTTCTCAAATGAATGTTCAGCCATCTCTACATGTGAAGATTAAAGAGGCACAGAAAGAAGATGTCGAGTTACAAAAGAAGGTGAGAAATGTTCCTGAATTCAACCTTGATTGTGATGGGATAATAAAGTTCAGGAATCGGGTTTGTGTTCCTCCCATCCCCGAATTAAAGAAAGAGCTGCTGGATGAGGCTCATAGTTCTTCATTCTCTATTCATCCTGGAAGCACGAAGATGTATAGGGACCTGAAAGAGTACTTCTGGTGGGATGGCATGAAAAGCGATGTTGCTGAATATGTCTCTCGATGCTTGGTTTGTCAACAAGTTAAAGCTGAGAGACAGAAGTCTAAGGGGATGTTACTACCATTACCCATACCCGAATGGAAATGGGAAAACATCACTATGGACTTTGTCACAGGACTTCCTAAAACATCCAAAGGCAATAATGCTATCTGGGTCATAGTTGATCGTCTTACAAAGTCTGCACACTTCATTCCTATTAGAGAGGATTTATCTCTAGATCAGCTTTCCAGGATATATGTAAAGGAAGTGGTAAGATTGCATGGAGTACCACTTTCTATTATATCTGATCGGGATCCAAGATTTACCTCGAAGTTCTGGCGAAGTCTTCAGCATACTCTGGATACAGAGTTGTGTTTCAGCACTGCTTATCATCCCCAGACAGACGGTCAGTCTGAGAGAACAATTCAAACCCTAGAAGATATGTTGAGAGCTTGCTCTATGGATTTCAAAGGAGGTTGGGATCAACACCTACCTTTGGTAGAATTTTCTTATAATAATAGCTTTCACTCCAGTATTGAGATGGCTCCTTATGAAGCTCTCTATGGAAAGAAATGCAGGACTCCAACTTGCTGGGATGAAGTTGGGGAAAGAAAGCTATTAGGACCTGATCTCGTTGATGAAATGGCAGAAAAGGTCAGATCTATTCAACAACACATAAGAGCAGCTCAGAGTCGACAGAAAAGTTATGCCGACAACCGAAGAAAAGACCTAGAGTTTGAAGTGGATGATAAAGTGTTCTTACGAATATCTCCCTGGAAGAGGGTTATGAGATTTGGAAAGAAGGGGAAGTTGAGCCCTAGATATATCGGTCCTTTCGAAATACTGGATCGTGTTGGGAAGGTAGCTTACCGATTGGCGCTTCCACCGAATCCCTCTCAAGTTCACGATGTGTTCCATGTATCTCTCCTGAGAAAGTACATACCAGATCCTTCACATGTACTCAGCTCAGAAGTTGTACCGCTGGAGAAAGATCTTTCTTATGAAGAACAACCGATAGAGATTCTGGATCGTAGCGAAAAAGTCCTACGAAACAAGACCACTCGCTTGGTGAAAGTTTTATGGAGGAACCACCAACTTGAAGAATCTACATGGGAGCTTGAGGATATGATGAGGGAGAATTATCCTCATCTGTTTGTTACAAAGTGACGAATTTCGAGGGCGAAATTCTTTTTAAGGGGGGTAGAATGTAACACCCGAGACTTTTATGTTATATAAATCGTCAAAGGAATCTTTTTCTACACAACACTTGCTTGGCTTGCTTTACACGCAATCGTGACCTTCCTCGATAGCTTGCGTCGTACGCAATACCGAGTTTCACTAAACAACAATATGCTATTAAAACTAGCCGTTATGAATAGTAATAACCACTTTTTGAAATTTTATAAATTTTATTTTTCAAAATGGACTTCATTTTTGGACTCAGAATATCGAAATTAGCCTAGGGTGAAATTTTGGTATTTTTCTGAAAACTTTCAATTTTTGATGAATAGTGAAACCACTAAGTGGTAGGTTAAAAACTGAATTTTGCATAAAACTTAATTTTACCGCTTCTGTGAATGGAATTTCGAAAATCCGACAGACACGGTTGATATCAGTAAGTAAAATGTGGTTCAATGAGATAAAAATAATTTTTTGGTGAATAGTAACTTTTTACTTTTTTTTACCGCGGTTAATAGTAAATAGGGTAACTAAGGGTAAATATGATATTAATATTACCCTAACACATGTCCTAATTCTATTGGGCAAGTGTAATTCGACCAAAAACAAACTTAAGAATAAAATATGACCATTTAGGCCCACTTGGATTAGATTAGGACATTTATTATTAATTTATTTAAAGAAGGGTTAAAATAGTTAAAATAAAGGTTTAATAAGTAAATAATTTTTAATATGGTGTTATACATAATATAAATTAGATTGTAAATATTCATTAGAAATCTAAAAAGATTTCCTACATGATGGTATTTTATTTGTAATTTTTAGACATCAAATAATATAATTTATTTATGACACAAAGATGATGCAGTAATTATCTTATTAATGAAATATTGACATAATTGATAATATAAATACCAAAATAAATGTAATTTAAGACTTTTTATGAACTCCACTAATTTTATAGGTTACTATGATATATTAGTGTTGATTTAATCAACTTGGTTCGAACATATAATTCTGTTATGACTTTCAAAAAAATCATATATCAAATAGTGTCAAAATTGACACAAAATAGTATTTAAAACAAATATTATATTATTAATTGTTATTTTATTCCTAAAAATCTAAGGTTCGGCCAAATGACTTATATAAGGATATATATATTAATAATAAACAATTTGGGGTTCGTTTGGCATGTTATAGTAAGTGTATTAACCATATAGTGAAAGAAAACAAAAAGACACGGTAAAAGTTAAATTAATTAACTTAGAGTTAAATCTAATTGATAAGGTTACAATAATACCCTAAACTTGTCTAAATCCTATTGGTTGATAGGATTTCGACCCATACCCACTTTAGCTTCGAAATAAGACCCTTTGGAACCATTATAAACCGATTTTGACTTTAATATAAAATAATAATTTGAGATATTCCTAAGGTGCCCCTCTCCTCCCTTATAAAAGGGCACCTCCTCCCCCTCCTCCTTACACAAATTTGAGCACTCAAGCTCGGCCAACCCCTGCCATTTTCTCCTCTCCACTTCCCTAGAATAATCCTAGAGGTCCTGGTCTTATCCAAAGACCAATCTTAGTTCCTTAAGTGGAGGATTCAAAGAGGCGTTCCAAAGAAGAGGTAATATCCATTACCGATCTTTTCAATTTCTTTCTTCTTCAACTTCTTCTTCTTTAGTTGTTTCGTGATAAAGTAATAACATCAGTATTACTTACATACTGATATGTTATTATAAATATGAAACAACCCTAATTCACCTTCTATCCATCCTACGGAAAAAATGAAATCACCGCGCGTGCGTACGTACGGAATACCGTCTCCACGCCGTGGTGTAATCTATTTTCCACCATCACCTTACAAGGATGGGTATAATGGTGTAATGAGTAACTATATATGATTATTATGAAGTAATATTGATACTGAAATAATATATATATATATATATACTCCAATACAATTCCACGATCATAGGAACGATATCATCACTCGTGCGTACGTACGGAATACCGTCTCCACGATGTGATGCGACTCGTTCTACATGATATTCATTTCATAATGATTAAATAAATGAATTGAATGAATAAATATGATATATGTTACACTAATACCATTCTGGATATAAGTAATCTATATCCTTAAAAGAAGAATAAGAATGTATTCGGCAAAACACGCATAAGAACAAAAGGCAATAAAGACCCGAGTAACAAGTAACCATGAAATATTACTATCAAGAAGCTAAGAATATGAACATATATGATATCATATCAATATGTATGATTCTGGAATAAGTCAATAACATTATTTAAACCATTATACAGGAGCTTCGGACACGTACAAAGCAAATTGGACTTAAGGTAAGGGAAATATCACAATCTCATTTTTATCCGAGATTGTTTATTCGTAAGTATTTACTGGGGTGTATTTTATCATCCACATCCATGTTTACTCAATATGTAATATTATTTCCATCCACCTAAAAATTTTTAAATCCATTTTTACCCTTCGGTGAGTTTTTAGTAATACGTATGAAAGGAATCTTTTGTCGTTTTTCGTACGAGGTACTTTTTGACTTTTCCGACAAAAGTACGAAGAATGCTTTTTTTAACTTATACGGCACGAACGGATTTCTACTGTTTTATAAAGCCTTATTTTCATGAAGCTTCCTCTAAAAGATTTCATGACTATTTTCAATAAAATCTCTTTCTTTTAAAATTGCATGATGTTTTGTGAAAAGAAATTGATTTTGAAGAAGAAAGGATATTTTCCTCAAGAATTCAATTCAAGTGTTTTATCAAAATTATTTTCCATCTAAGATAATAAAGGGTTCTGTTTCTATCCATATTTTTACATTGATTTGACTATGTTGTGATGGAATTATGTTTATGAATTCCTTTATCTTATATGAATTGATTTATGATGTCATGATGTTTCAAGAATCCCATTTTTGTTACATGTGTTATGCGATGATGTATGTTTTATGATTATGTGGCACACATAAGAAAGGATTCATTATAAGATGGGTGGGACCTATATCTCCCTCCAATGCATTGGGTAATGATTTTATATCTCATGAGATAGACATGGCTGGAACGGAAGGTTATTTCGGTTCAGTGATACAGGACTGAAACGAGGAGTGAACTCGGTTCAGAAAGGGACTTTGTCCACTAAGATAGTCTTGGCAATGAGTCATGACTAACAAGAAATGATTTTCCATGATTATGTGTGCATGCCACAAATTTTATGTTATGATTATGGGGATCTCATTTTCACTTCTATGAATTATTCCATGATAAGATATTATGATCTCTTTTGCAGGTTTTGATTTTCAAAAAGATATGATATTATTTTTATTTCCTTTATTTGCCCTTGCTGAGCATTTGAGCTCACCCTTTTATGTTTTCTTTTCCCCAGGTCAGGAAGATGGATATTAAGTAGAATATGCTAAAAGGGACCCTAGATATGATGAAATAAATGGGAGACACTGTAGAAGATTTATGAACCAGTTGTTTATGTTTCCCAGTTTCTAAAGACACAATACCTATACGGTCCTTTGTGGTTTTGTCATATGTTGTAATAAGTGTGCTTCAATTTTGAAGTATTAACAATGTATGTAAAGTATGGGTCGTTATATAGAATTTGGAGTCTAAATATATAAATAATGGGATTATGGAAAATTGGATATTTGGAGTCTAAATTATGCGGAATTTAGAGTCAGAATTTGGAGGAATTCGGAGTCTAAATTCTAAAGAATTAAGAGTCTGAATTATAATCAATTTAGAGTTTGTATTCTATGGCATTGGAAGTTGGAAATTTTTTGAATTTAAAGAATAAATTTCATAGAATTCAGAGTCGGAATCTCATTGAATTTAGAGTCTTAATTTTAGATAATTCGGCATATGAATTTTAGTGAATTCAGAGTCTGGATTTTAGAGAAACCAAGGTCTGAATTTTAGAGAATTCAGAGTCTGAATTTCATTGAATTTAGAGTCTAAATTTTAGTGATTTTGTTGTCTTAATTTCAAAGAATTTATTGTTTGAATTTAAAATAATTCAAAGTCATAATTTCAAATAATTCAATGTCAAAAAACAGAAAGACTCTGTAGCTAATCTTCTGTAGGATTCTGATGTTTTTAGATAAGGATCCAATTTTTCGGGTTGGGAAAAAATAGACTTGGTTTTAGAATACATTCAATAAGATAATGGAAACCAAATTTAAATTTAAGACTTTTCATAGAGAAATATAATTTTCATTGAGAAAATAATTATTAGAGTAAGATAATTTTCCTTAAGAAAATTTGTTTGTGATTTTAGAAATGTAGAGGAATTAAAAAGTAATAAGGAAACCTTTTTGAATCAACAATCTCCCCCTTTTGGGAAAGCACAAACAACCATTTGAAAATGAATATATGGAATAATTATTTTTCTTTTAGAATTTTTGAAGAAAACTTATCTCTCATTACTTATGACTTATGATGAATACGAATAACTCTCCTTTAGGTTTTTGAAATCCCTAAGGATCATATTCTTGTATTTCGTAGAGAAGATATTTTTCTTTCTTAAGAAAATATTCATTAATTAGACTCCCCCTTACTTAATCTCCCCCTTACATAGGTAATTCTCTTCTTTTTTCTAAATATTATTTTGATAATTCTTTTGTCCCCCTTTATTATTTTCAAAAAGGAATGAAGGTTATGAAAAAAATTATACCCGAATGATTTGAAATACACAAGAAAAAAATGAAAGAAAAATATCATTATGATATGATGAGTTATTATAGGAAAAAATACAAAAAATGATTAGACTATTAGGAAAATAGCTGTTCATTCTATTCCTTCTGTAGGATATTTATCAAGGATTCCATTAATTTATTAAGCCCTTTTTGATCATCCTCAAACCTTTTGAGAAACTCATCCAGATCCTGATTCTTATTTTCGAGAGCCTTGGTTTTTTTCTAAGGACTTTAGAATTTCTACTTGGGACTTTACTACCTCTTCTTACTATTTGAAATTTTCTTCCAACTCTTCCATGAGTACCCTTTCTCTCATTAAATTTTAGTGCAATTGAATTCAACATTAAATTCAGATATATATCCTCTTGTGTCTGGGTATCTCTCTGGAGATTCATATTTCTAGAAAAACTTGTTCTATGGTTTTTGATTGTGTCATCTGGCTTAACAAATAATATTTTACTGAATATTATAAGTCATCTATGATTTTCATATTATCAATCATTGTATTAGACTATTTGGTTATTTTAGTACACAATCTCCTATGATCATCATAACCATTATGAATGTTCTTGAACTCCATTTCAGGTTTGATAAACTTTTCCAGGAGAATACTTATCGAATCTCACTTCTAATTGAATGAATGTGGAAGCATCTGACAGTTCAAATTGAAACATAGAACCAAAGGTATTTTTTTCACTAATCTATATAAATACTAAAGAAGGGGTTTTCCTGCTTACGTGTCTCCTTCCCATGCATACACGTCCACACTTATTCTTTCTCCATCCCTCCAATACAGAAAATTGCTCCCGTGAACCCGACCCCGCTCTGGATTTTCCTTACCTATTCACTCTGCCCCCTCAATCACCTCCTCGATTCCCCGAACCCTACTCTAGTGTTCTTGCACCCCTCCATGGTTCCCCCATCCCCGAATCCGCTCTCCCGCTCCCTTACCCTCCCCTCCCTGACTTCCCTCACCAGCGGGCGACTCCACCTTAGGCTCCTCAGACTTTGTGTCCTCTGACTGTGGTTTCTTCTCATCTGAAAATTTCACCATAATCTACCTCCCAACTCTGCGGTCAGGGGTGCTACTCGCTATTACATATTAGGATCCTCCACCTATGCCTTCTCTACAATCGAAAACTCCACCTTCAGATCCTCCAACTTGAAATCCTCCGACTTCGGCTCCTCAGACTATGCCTTCTCCTCATCTGACGATTTCACCATGATCTTCCTCTGAAATCTACGGTCCGGGCTGCTACTCAATACAATGTCTTCGGCACCTCCACCTATGTATTCTCTGATGGGAAATTTTTGGGTTATATGAAGCTATTTTCCTTGGTCTTTCAATCTTCAATATGTTCTTGATATTATCTATAAATGCGTACTATATTATTTTATTTTTTTGTTCTCTGATGTAAACTAAAACAGATTTTTACCTTTTCATGTATTTAAATGTATGTATTATATTGATTTCAGGTGATTTGTTCACATCGAATATCTTTATTTCTCATGGGAATGTCTTGGTTCATATGAAGTTGCTTTCCTTTGGCATGCCAGGCTGTGCGTTCTACTGCTAATATGCCGTTTTCCAATGATAACGATATGAAAACCCTCTTGCTGAAATGGATAAGGGGAAGCATAATCTGAAACGCCTCGTGTTTTCTCCAAACTCCTTTTTCATGGATTTCATGTTTCAGGGATGCTTCATCATCAAGACCATGTTTAGTAATTCTCAGACTGTTATGGTATGAAACAATTCCTAGATGGTGATATGCCAGCCGACTTGAGGGTATGCCAAGCTCACCGAGGGATGCTACTTCAGGAGAAAAAATGATTGATTGCCTTATCATTTGAATCAGTACTATTCATGTCTCATTCTTCTGGATGGCTGGGAACAAGACGAGGCATTCATGGTTTCTCTCTTTCACTTTCATCAATTGTGTTTTATTTTTGTTCTGGTCTTAGCTTTTCAGGGCTATGTTTTGAATTTGGTTTATTAAACATCACATTGAAAAAGTATTGTGATTTAAAATTATGTGATTTTAGACCCACTATTTGAATATATGAAGCAGGTACATGGAGATTCTGCTGGGGCTGTCACTGCATTCTATGAATGATCACTAAATCTCCGTGATTAATTATTTCATTGAGCTTTTATCTGGTAGAAACCTATATTTTATTTGTTCCTATTTTATTGTCTAAATGCATAATAGATTTTCTGATTTTTTTTTTCTCATTTGTCAACTTAATGGGATTTGATCCTTCATCCGGATTCCATTGTTTGGATTCTGCTGATTTGGGGAGATGGGTTTGCATCGAATAATATTTTTTAGGTATCGTAATGTGACGGTTTAGCAAAAGTTGCATCTTCATAATTCTACACTGCTTTCAGTGAAACCTTCTCCAAGCATTGTAATGCATCTTTCTCTATTTCATTTGGTATTCCATTAGAATTATTACTAAATATTATAACTTTTAATTTTATGATCGATGATCTAATTAATAATAATAATAATGAAATCTACATATAATTATGTAGCTTTAACAAAAATAAATATTATATCACTTTGAATTTATTTAATGTTGAAACATGAATAATATATTAATAGATTTATTTCACTTTTTGGTTAACATTATAATGATTTAACAGAAGTGTAGGATGGGTACGTTTCTTTATGTGTTGTCTATGATTTTTATATTATAATGGGCAGTTTGGTTGTAAGTTATTTTTTTGTTTTGAATTAGTTTCTTTTTTGATTCTCTATAATTCAGTGCATACGAAGGTGGCGCGTACCAGGAAGAGCTGGTGAGAGATCGAAACATAACAATGGATAATATTATCTCTCTCTCTCCCTCCATATCCCACAATCTAAAACATCCATTGTCCATGAATTCATATATATTTAGTTGGATTAATTTAATGATTTTAAATTATAGGAAATTCAAGTGACCTGTAAAGGAGGAAGGACTAATATAAGTTTAGTTGGTTATATATCTATTTTTAATCAGTCATCACACTATCTCCTTTACAAAATAGATCATCAATCTGACATGATAAAAGGTTAGTTCATGTTCTCATATTGTCTCATAAATTTCATTTTTTTGACATGGAGGCATTATTTACGATAAATATTATTTTATGATGTTTTCAATATTTATATTAGATGTTGATTTTATTGAGTCATGTCTAATGTGAGCCTCTATAGTTCATCTCATATATAGATGTTTTATCCTTCTCTTCAATCTAGGATCTAATACACTAAGCAGTTTTAAATTTATAAAATACTATTTAAATTGATTTAAATTTTTTATGTATAGATCCTCTCTCTATAATTATAATTCTTGTAATTATTTATGATATTCAATACATAAATACTAAACTAAATGTTCTCCAAATAAGCATATCCTCATGGAAATTTTTTCACCACAGGTTCTTGATATTACCTTACACAATATTCTTGGTATAACAAAGGATCAGGTTTGTGACCTGCCTTGTGACATTGAACCATAGATTATAACAATGTTTATGTTATATATCAAGTTTTGAAGGTGTAAAATACTTTTTGTTACCTAAAAAAATTCAAATTTACCAAACTATGATCATCATTATATAGTAAGAAATGCTGATCTTGATGGTATATTATATTATTGAACACATGTCACATCCTTGTGTTTTTAATTTAATGATTTGAAATTACAGGCATTACAAGTTATCTATGAAGGAGGAAAGACTAATATAAGTTGAGTTGGTTAGTAGTTCTCTCCCTATTTTTAATCAGTCATCACACTATTTCCCTTTCAAAACATATTAACAATCCAACATGAGAAAAGGTTAGTTCATGTTCTAATATCATCTCATAAATTTCATTTTGGTTTTACTTGGAGGCCTTATTTACCATAAATAATATTGGCAGTTGTTTTCAATCTTAATATTAGAAGTTGATGTTATTGAATCATGAATGATTTCATCCTCCATAGTTCATCTCATATATGGATTTTGTATGCTTCAAAAAATCTTGGATCTGAAACACTAAGCAGTTTTAAAATTATAAAATACTATTTTAATTTAATTTAAAAAAAACTATGGCTATATACTCTCTCTATCATTGTATTTCTTGTAAGTATTTATGATATTCAATACATAAATACAAACCTATATGTGTCCCATAGAATCATATACACTTGAAATTTTATTCACCATAGGTTCTTGATATTACCATGCTCAATTTTCATGGTATAAAAGAGGTTCAGGTTTGTGACCTGCCTTATGACATTGAAGAATAGATTATAACAACGATAACATTATATATCAAGGTTTTAAGGTGTAAAATACTGGCTGTTACCTAAAAAAAATCAGATTTACTGAACTATGAAATGCTGATCTTGATGGTATATTATATTTTTGAAACACGCCACATTCCAGTGTTTTTTTCTAAATTATTTCTTAAAATGAATTATAAAATCTTTTATCAATATCTATTTGTGATGATTAAAATTCAAACATGATGCTATATTTCTATTTTCAGGTTAGTGAACCATATGTTTCATGCAACTAGTTTGTTGTTCATTGATATTAATTAGGTGGTCTTACTTATATGATACAACATTTAAAGGGGTACTCTATTTGAATTTTTAGAACCCAAAAGTTTCATTCAATTTCTGATATTATATCATAAATTTCATTTTTTTCGACCTGGAGGCCATATTTTACATAAGAATAATTTTTGTTCTGGAAAATGTTATTATTATAAGTTGATTTCATTGAATATTGTATGAATTCATCCTCCAGATTTTATCTAATATAGAGATTTTGTATGCTTCTATTCTATATTGAAACTGATATACTAAGATGTTTGAAAAATACTAAAATACTATTTTAATTTGAATTAATTTTTTATGGCCAGATCGTCTCTCTATCATTATAAATCATGCACCTCTTGTCTTCCCCCTTCTCAGAATTGAAAATAACTCCAGCACGTTGTTGCTGGACCAACTAAGGGGTGTTTGAAGTGAACATCAAGTGTTCATTTTCATCTGCTCGTGGATACCCTCAAAACAACCACTCCCGAATTGATGCTTGACCTAAAGTGAACACAGAAACTTCCAAGAACCTCACATGAAAGGATGTGATCATTCAGGTAAAATTATTTCATATTTTTTGTTCCATTAATTATACATGTGTGATCCCTCCCCAGATTACAAAAAATTGTCGAGCCCCTTCTTGAAGCTGCATCTCTCTTATGAAGCACTTGAAATCCATCAGTATAAAGCCTTCATGTTGAATCTGTTGCAATATATCTACTTACAAAAGGTGGGTTTGTCTGTAGAAACATTGAAGTGCAGTATCATGTCAATGGACTCAGTAATGAGAAGAAAAATAACTGGGTCAGCACATCAAATGTCCCCTTCATATTGGAACTATTAAGGATATTCTCAAACACAAAAATATTTTAGTTAGGATTTATCTAGACCATCTTATTAGCAACATGATAAATAATGAATCCATCTTCTCCAGTTTTGATGAGGTTTTTGGGTGAGTATGCAACCAATTCTTTGCAATATTCCAGGTAAAATCGATTATATCATATCTTCAAGTCCAGTCATAACTTCTGCTCACCATCATTGCATGTCTTTCATTCCAAGTATGTTTCTATTCCAAATTTAGGAAGCATGTTTGTTAGAACATAGTATTGTTTTGTACATTCATGTTTGTTTGGTTTGTATCAAATCATATTATGTTGTTCATTATTTGATATCACGAGCATATGTTTTCCATTATATTTTCTTCATTTTTATAATTTCTTATTTTTATTTTTTTGGGATTAGATAATAAAAAATTCGTTTGTATTTGTAAAAATTGATATAAATCTCTAAATAATCATTTTTATTGTGTTTCTACTGTGATATTCATTATTTTTATTGTGTTTCTACTATGATATAGATTATTTTTATTGGGTGAAGTTGATATGCTTTGTTTTTTTATTGATTTTTATTTTTTATTAAATGGAATTTTTAGTGTGTATATCAATCTTTTAGCCTTCAACTGAGTGAATTTTCTGATTGGTAAAATCATTGGATGGCAATTAACAGTTTTTTACTGCAGGTCGTTGTGACTTATGATTGGTTCATTTGCAGTCACAACAGTGTACAAACCATAGTCAAGTGGCACCATTTATTCGTGGTAATAGAGAATATGGATATGTGTGGGAGAGAATACATTTTTATTGTATTGTTTCTAATATTATATGGATTATTTATATTGTGGTAAATTGATGAGATTTTTTTGTTGACTACTGTTTATTATTAAATGGTATGTTAAAGGTTTATATAAATCTTTTAGTAGCGTGATTACTCAATATATAGGATTGGAAAAATTTTAGTATTCAAATACATGAATGTATTGATTGGTAAAATAAATGGAAGGTAATTAACATTTTCTACTTTAGGTCAGGGCGGCTTATTGATGGTTCATCTGTAGGCACGTTCGTGCACAACCAATAGGCAAGGGGCACCATCCATTTGTGGTAATGGGAATCTATGTGTGCATTAGTGTCACCATGATGGAATGACAATTGTGGAATCCTCGGGATGAGAATGGATGAAATATCATTTGTAAACAGTGTCGCTTATTTCCCGCACTAATATTGGGTTTTTTATTATAATGATCAGAATTTTAATTATTCATTTGAATTATTTTTTCAATAATTTAAATGAATTATTTATCATAAATACCCAAAATAATTTCTTATTCCATAAAGACTACTAAATGTTTTCCAATATATTATTTTAATATAAATCGCTTATCCCAATTTTTTTACCCATTGATACTAACTATTATAGGGTTTCATAATATTGTGAACTCAACATATAGGATAGGGGTTTCATTATAGAAATAACTCACATATCTATAGAATCTATGACCAAATACTATTAAAAAATATATTATGTTGTTACATAAGTGAACTTTCATTTCATAAATAATGACTGTTGGGAAAATATTTTGTAATTTTTTCATCATTTCAACATTTATCTTTTATGTTTATATTCTCAATTAAATGTACCTAATTCAATATTAATTATAAATTTTTATTATTTTAATTTTTTTTCATGTATATGATTTCTCTGTGGTCAAAATAAATATTAACAATACCGCATCTCTGCTCCAACTTCACCTTCACCTCCACCTTCTTTGTCATCTACGTCTCTTATCTCTAACTCTTCCATTCCTTCTCCTTCCATATCTATCACAATTATTCTCCACTTTATTTCCTCATGTCACGAGCACCCTATTAAATTCATTATCATCATTTTATTATAAACATTATATTGAGTATAACGACATGACATTTTTTTTAATGACACTGAACCAGAAGATTTGAAAGAAAATTGAATAGTCACATGCATTTTCACGGGCGGACTACTAGTTTCTTTAAATAATGAACAACAAAATCTGGACCCATCAAATATGAAGATTCAGAATCTAATTCCTTTGTTGGTGAGGAAACATTGTCAATCTCTTCATATTTCCTCTTATATATCCCACCATAAACTTTCTTATCTTTCTCAAGCTCAGCTTTCTTGGGAAAATCTTCAACCACTTTTTTTCCCTTTAAAAGATCTAGATATTTCCTTATCAAAATTTGGGGTCTCATGTTCACCATATGATACTTGGATTATCTTTTATTTATCAATATATTCTTTTTCAACATTTCCCTTAATATCATCAGGATGAATGAAATCATGGTTGTTTCTTTCATAATCATAAGGTTTATCAACCTCATCCTGTGCATCATCATCTTTACCTTGAGATATTATTTTGGTTGATTCCACCTGGGATGTTCTGATCGATATCTCTCTGGAATGACTATCCTTTTCATGGTATTCTTCCACTTGTTTAATCATGTATTCACTATCACTCACTTATTCTTGTTATTGTTCATCTTATTTAACAATATTCTCTTCAACAACTGGTTTCAGAATTGAAATTTTCATTGGAAGAGTTTCTACTAAAACTGACACATGAAAGAAGGATTCCAGTACCTTGATCTATTCAGATGTTTTTTCACAACCATTGAGAAGATATTGGACGATCTTAGCTCCTAAAATTTTACATTTCAACTTCTTCTCTTTTTGTGTTTCTTTTCAAGATCTTTTGCTTCTTGAAAATTCAAGGCCTTTGCCTCAGCAGGGTTTAAACTAAAGATATAATCACCCTCCTCCTCCTCCTCCTCCTCCATCTTCTGCTCTCTCCACTTTTCTACCACATCATCAGAAAAAAATTATTTTCTTATTTGACTTAGGTGGAGCTGACAGGGTTTCCAGAATAGTTTCTTTTTATTTGGCTTCCAGTTCTTTCTCTTTTATTTTCTTCTAGATTTTATTGGATGTTTTACTTATATCCCCTTTATCGATTAAAGCTTCAAACTATCTTTTATAAAGATAATAAAACTATCTTGGCTTGGAATTGAAACCATATTTAATCCTCCTCATAGTATTGTCACTCAAAAACATGATCTTGAATGTTCATGCAATTGAACTACATGGAATTTTAAAGGCTTCTAAATTTAGAACGATGATCATCAACAAGATCGTTGTATACATGGTTATATGAGACTTGATGGTAAAATTCTTTATATTACTGATGACCATAAGTATGTATTTAATATGTTTAAATTTCCATGATTAACCAAGAAGTCCATCATAAATATATCACTTTTATTAACAATTTCCTTATCTCCATTTCTCATAATGAGATATCCATACAACCACAAAGATAAAACATGAAGTTTGTCGTAAGAAGGTTGATATGTGGTTACATTAATCACCTAATTCCAAGGCACTCAATTTACTTTTCCTTCTCAAAACATCCTTCCTTTTCTGGAAGCTTGTGAGAGAAAAAGATTTCTTGAACTTGACAAGGAACATCTAGAATGATTGTAGCCATATTGAATGATAATGAATACGACTTCCCACAATAGTAAAATGAAATCTTTTACCTTACTACTTCATCATAAAAAAATACCGAATCATAAATTTCCATTAAGATATCAGGATAATCTCGATCCCGATTCTTTATCTTAGCTACACATAATCATTCCCACCAATTCAAATTGATATTCGTCATAATCAAATAATTATAATTGGAAAACAAATTTGGATAAACCAGCCTTTCTCTATAAATTTTCCAATCCTTTATTTAGTTTTTTGATGTCATCTGATTCTATAAGGAAACTTGAAGAGACTTCTATAATGTAAGGAAACTTAGAAAACTGAACGACTACTTTGTAGGGTTGTAGATATTTGGTGCAAAAACTCTTGAAAAATTATGTGGGACACGGATAAGGGGGATTTTATATAGGCTTTCATGAAATGGTTTGAATTCCCAATTAATTCCAATGGTTAATATAAGCCTGATATGATATAATGGTTGATATCAATGTCAAAAAAGGATTTTTAAGGTTCCGATATTTTTAGATTTCAAGGAAAAATCAAATATAAGGAAAATTAATCCGATAATGTTTTTCTTAAAACAAGATAGAAATACCAACAAGTAAAAAATAAAATTTCAATGATTTAAGGAAACATACCTTTTGGATTTTCTAGAAATAATTTTCAATATTGAAAAGGTACTTCTAGAAGATCGTAAATTTTATAAATTTTTGTTATGAAAAGGAAAAAATTTAGGTTAAAAAAAAATTGACGTTTGGAAAACATTATTAAAGAAAGGAAAGAAAAATTTCAGTTCTAATTTTTTTTAAAACAATTTACTCCCCCTATAAAAAATAGTTTCTTAATCTAAGGAGATGGGTTATAATAGACTGTTATTATGGAGGATTACTTTATGGTTATCATTCCTAATTTTTTTAATGTATTCAAATATATCAGAGGGTAAATAGTTTTGTAAAAATATCAGTAAGATGATCTTGCATTCTATTAAATTGAAGAATAATTTCTCTTTTAAGTGTGTGATCCCAATGAATATGATGCCTAAAATCTATGTACTTTGTATAAGAGTGATGTTCAGGGTTTTTTCTTAGAGAAATGACACTTGTATTACCACATAATATCTTTGTCTTGGTAAAAAATCATGCTATAATCTATGAGTGTATGTTGTATCCACAATACATGAGCACCACAACATCCAATTGATACATATTCAACTTCAGCAGTGGAATGTCCTACTGAGTGTTTCTTATTACATAACTAAGAAACTAATGAATCTTCTATGAAATGAAAAGTTCCAGATTGTATTTTTTCTATCCATTCTATATACACCAAAATCACCATTTGAAAAAAATTTAAAACAAAATCTTTTCCAGAAGAGTAAAAAGTACTGAATCCATGGTTCCCTTTAAATAGTGAAAAATTCCCTTCTCTGATTTTAAATGAGATTCCTTAGGATTAGATTGATATGTTTTATATAAGCATACTGAAATCATTAAATTTGTATGACTAGCTATTAAGTATAATAAACATCATATCAGACCTCTAATAGATGGTTGATCTTCTAGTTTTCCATCTTAATTAAGATCAAGAGAGATTGAAGTACTGATTGGAGTATTTATACTTTTAGTGTATTCATATGCATACTTCTAAAGAAGATCTTTAATATACTTAAGTTGAGATATATATGTTCCTTTTTTTGAGAAATTTGAAAACCAAGGAAAAATTTTTACTCACCCATCATACTCATTTCAAATTAACATTTCATGATATCAAAAATGAATCGGTTAATGATTGCTTAGTTGATCCGAATATAATTTCATCAAAATAAATTTGAACAACCAAAAAAAATTTATTATCTTTATTTATAAAAAAGTTGGATTGGTAGTTCCCTTAACATTATAGTTTAGTAACAAAAAAACTGTAATTCTATAATACCAGGCTCTAGGGGCTTGTTTAAGTCTATATAATGCATTGGTATGTTTAAAAACATGTTCAAGATGTTTTGTGTCTTCAAAACAAGGAGTTTGTTCGATATAAAAATCTTCATGAACATATCCATTAGGAAAATCACACTTCACATCCGTTTTAAAAATATTTAAATTAATGAATACTGCAAAGGAAACTTGAATATGAATAGATTCAATTCAAGCTACTAGAGCGTAGGTTTCATCAGAGTCTATTACTTATTAGAGATTATATCCTTTAGAAACTAATATTACATTATTTATTCCAATGATTCCACTTTCATCACATTTATTTCTAAATACCCATTTTTTTCAAACTATAGAAGTTTCATTAAGTCTTTCAACCAAGGTCCATACTTTGTTCCTTATGAATTCATCTAGTTCATCTTGCATAGCTTTAATCCAATCATCATCACTTAATGCTTCATCAGTTCTTTTAGGTTCTAATTGGGAATGGAATGTTAGATTTTCTACTTCATTTCTTATAGAACATCTAGACATTACTTGTTTATTTAAATCACTAATGATTCTATCTCTAGGAAAATTCTTAAGAAATAACTAATTTGGGTTTTATAACACATGTTCATCGAAATATGTTATAAAATCATCTAGGGTAAATAAGTAAAGAATAGTTTCTCTAGTATATTCCTTATTAGAAAAATCATCTATCAATGGTTGATATTTAGTTTTTCAAAACACATCCGAGGATGTGGGTTGCAGATTTTTTTAAAAAAAGGATTAGTCTCATCAAATTCTATATGTACTGTGTCTTCAAGAGTACAAATATTTTTTTCAAAAACATTATAAGCCTTATACTGGTGGAGTAGCCTATGAAAATTACTTCATCAGATTTGGGTATGAATTTTTTTAGGTTATATTTTATTATTTAAGATGAATACTTCGAATCCAAATACTTTGACGTAAGAATGTATAGGTTTTCTACCAGTCCACAATTCATAAAGGGGTTTTATTAAGAAATGATCTGATTAAAACCTTATTTATAATATAAAAAGCAATACAAAAAACTTCATCCCAAAAAGGATTAGCAATAGTATATTCACTAAACGTGGTTCTAGATATCTCTTGATTAATTTGATTTCTTCTTTCAATAACACCATTCTGTTGAGGAGTTATTGGGGCTGAGAAGTTATTATAAATTCCTTTCCACTACAAAAAGTTCCAAAATCAGATTTTTGAAATTCTCCTCCATGATCACTATCGATAGTTATTAAAGGAATGTTTTTCTCATTTTTAACTTGGTCTCTAAAATCAGTAGAATAATAAAAGTCTTCATAATTAATTTCTATAAAATTGACCCATGTAAATCTTGTATAATCATCAACTAAAAATAATACAGAGTATTTTCTTCCAATACTTCTAGTTTTTGTTGGAACAAAGAGATCCATATGCAGTATTTGTAATGCATCAGAAGTTGGGACTTCACCGACTGATTTAAATATTGAATTATTTTTATTGCATATGGGAAATGATAACAAACATTTGAAGAAACAAATATATGCTCTGGTTGATCTATAACAAGTATTTTCATTGATAGTTTTCATAGGTTTCTTTGGTTATGGTGTCCTAGTATTCTATACCATAACCCAGATTGATCTTCCATTGCACTATGGAAAGTTAGGTCTTGTATTCTAAGGTCTTCTAAGTTAAGTGTATAAATATTCTCATGCATAGGGGTAGAGAGATTAAACTCTTCCTTTGAATTGTTCATTATGAAATTATCATTCTTAAAATTCACAAGGTAACATTCACCACATAATTAGATTATGCGAATAAGGTTTTTCTTGAGACATTTAACAAATAAAACCTTTTAAATTAATGCTTTTACATGAAGAACAAAGTTACTAATACCAACAATTTTCCACGAGCATTATCTCTGAAATTTACTTTTCCTCCTTTCATCTTGATTATCTTTTAAAAGATGTTTTTTACCAGTCATGTGCTGAGAACATCCACTATCCATGTACCATATATTGTTGTTGTTACATCCTTCATTTTCATGAAAATAAAAGTGTTATACATTCATAATCCAAACATTCATGAATTCCAAAATTTAAAAAATTAAAATATTAAGAATCCACATTTTCATTGAAAAATAATCCTTATAAAAACCAATGGATTGAGTTCTTTTAAATCAAAACTCTTCTCACAATGTCCACCATATTTCCACTTAATGAAAAAGAGAGCAATTTGTGGTTCTAAATAATTGTGACTAAAAATATTATTTGAATGAGCATAACAAAATCTAGAACTATTTCTAAGAGGACTAATTATTGAATACATTTAAAAAAATATTTCCTTCTAGAAGTAAAATTTGACAATAGTTTTTAAGGAAAATATTTCATATCTTAGTCTCATTACTAAATTCTTATCCTCATAGTAATTATTCATAGAGTTTGACTTAGAATCTAAAACATTTGTCTTGGAAATTTCATTTTCAATATCATTAGAAAGTTTATCCTTCTCATAATATACTTCCTTAATGTTTTTGGAAATATTTTCTAAATTAAGATCTTTCTGATTAAGATCTTTAGAAAGATCTGATAATTCCTTTGTTAGAACAAATATTTTAGAATTTTATTTCTCTAAATTCATCCTAATATTATAGTTTTTATTCTCTAGTAATTCAGGAAATCTAAAGAAATCTTTAAATGAAGGTAAGGCAATATCTTCTGATGAGGAAGACTCATGATCCAACTATTAATAATATTCTTATTAGAAAAAAATTCATTTAAATAAATATTGGTTAACGGTTCCTAAGTGTGTACCTTATTCATAAGATAATGATTTTAAATAGGTAATTTGTCTATAAGACAAATATTATTCTGACCAGAAGATTAATATTATAAGTATTCATCTAAAGAGTCACCACCACTATCACACGAGGTGTGATTTTCATTCAAGAAATTCGTAGCCTTATACTTGTAGTACTTATTTCTATTTCATTTAGAATGTTTTTACCTTCTATTTTTTCTATTAATAATAGGACAATCATGTCTCATGTGTCTATCCCTTTTTCATTCCTAATAAATTTCTTAAGAATATTTATTTTCCTTTCTATCTTCCTACTTATATCTATACTGAAAATATTTCTTTCCCATAATCTTGTTAATCCTTTGAGAAATATTGACACGTTCATTCTCATAACGTTCCCTTTAACATGAATGTGATTTAACAAAAAATTTCATATTATTTTATGTAGTAACTCATTTAAGAGTCATAGATTAATATATAGTAGTTAAAGCTACACATCCCTTACCATTCATTTTATTTTGGAAATCAGCATGTATCTTCATTCTTGATTCATGCTGAATAAGATTTCAAAATAACTCATCAAGAGTAATGTAAGATACTTACCTATTTTCATCAATACCTGTCCTTTTTTTTATTCCAACCCATTGGGAATTATATCAATTATCTTTTATACAATAGCTTCATCATCAATACCTTTTTATCTCAAAGATTAAAGACTGTTGATGATAGTCATAAATCTTTGTTACAATTTTAAAATAGGATCTCCATAAGGAAATAAAAAACAATTATATTCAGCTCTTAACATATCTCTTCTAGTTCCTATCTGTTTTGAAGTTCCAAAATGTTTAACATCATGTTTCATCCAAATACAGTTGGTAGCTTCAGAAGAAGATATCTGACTATATATATTATTGGTCCTATAACACTACAATGTATTGCATACCTTGTAATTTATATGATATACATGTTTTTCGTTATTTCTAATAGTTCTGACTTCCTTTACTGGAATTTTTGTAATCTGTTGTGAGCATAAAACAATTATCAACTCCAGTATTAATTACAAATATCTTCTTCTTATCTCTCCAATACACATAATAATTTCCATCAAAAATTGGTAGTCTTGTAGGATTAAGGTTTCCTATAGAACCGACATTAAACCTTCCATTCTATAATAAAAATACTTTTCCACAAAAATAATTTGTAGAAAAATATTTTATCAAGAAAATATTTAAGGAAAAACTGAGTAAGTTAAGTTAATTAAAAAAAAGTTGACCAATATAACTTATATGTCTGTAAAATTATTTCCGAGACCTTATCAGATACCAATTATAGGATCAAAACTGAATATATAGATGCTCAATTCTATGAGGGGTTAATTTTAAGTATAAAAAATATTCATTTTTACCTTAAGAAAATCTACGATTAACGATGTTAAACATGATTATTTCATAAACCCTATTTTGTTATAGCTCAAATGTTTAATTGGATGGTTCCAAGTCCAATTATAAGAAACCTAAACATAAACAAGTTAAATTTAATAAGACTTAAGAATGTTTATTTTATGGAAATATTCTACCTTAAAGTGTATCAAATCATTATTTATCAGAGAATGTATAAGGACAGTAACGTATAAGAATGTTATAATTTAATTCAATAACAAAATAAAGTTGAAATAAAACATGTGGCAACAACAAGTAAACAAGTAGGAATACTTTTAACCCAAATGGAATGGTATCCAACAACCATGTATAAAGGTCCCTTGATTTATACTTTCAAGAAATTTTATCTTAACCACACTAGGGTAAGCCCTTAATAAGAATATCGGAGGCTGTCTACCAATCTTTACAATCCCTCAGACTTTAAGGTAGTCAACACCTCTATCTTCATATCCCTGAAGTCCCTAAACATAAAGTAGTTAACACGTCTATCTTTCTATCCCTGGAAGTCCTCGAACATTAAGGTAGTTGGAACCTATATCTTCCTATCTACATAAGTCCTTGATTGTATACAGAAACATTCATAGTCACACAAATAAAGCTGAACAAGTTGTTCATGGGTGAACATAATGTTCACAAATCCTACAAGACATGATAGTCTTTCTCTCTATAAAAATCACTTCAGTCTACATAATCTATAGGATCATCAATCGATTCATTTATACTGAGCTCATTCAAATGAGCTCCTATATATTGGAAAAACATCAACGGTCAGCTCCATCCTCCAACGGTCATACTATTCCTCAAAAATTGGAGGGACCTATACACATTTCACATAACCAACGTTTGGTTTGAAATAGATTTTATGACATCATTTCTATAGGAAAAACATGGGAAAATTTACCATGCATAAGAATCAATAATATGTAATAAAAATAATATCATGTTTAAGAAACTAGGATCTGAGAAAATTGAAAAATTATGTCAGGAAACTAATGTAGCATAAAAATATGAATAATTATAATCTAGGGAATATATAATTTAAATTCTAAATATATGAATAATAATATTTTGGAAAAACGGAATTCGGAGTCTGAATTCAGATTAATTGGGAGTCTGAATTCTAAGGAATTCTGAGTCTGAATTATTGGGAATTCAGAGTCAGAATTTTATGGAATTTAGAGTCCGAATTATGAGGATTTCACAGTCTGAATTTCAGAAAATTCAGAGTCTAAATTCTATTGAATTTGGAGTCTTAATTTTAGAGAATTTGCAGTCTGAATTTTAGAGAATTCAGATTCTATGTTTTAGAGATATTAGTGTCTAAATTTTAGAGAATGAAAAGTCTAAATTTGAGGGAATTCAGAGTTTAAATTTTAAAGATTCCGGAGTATGAATTTCAGAGAATTCAGAGTCTGAATTTCAGAGAATTCATATTCGGAATTTCGTAGAATTCAGAGTCTGAATTTCAGAAAATTTGGAGTCTGAATTTTAGAGAATTAAGTGTATAAAAATAAAAATACTTATTACCTAAGAATCTGTAAGATTCAGATGATTTTAGATAAGGATCCAAATTACTATCTTAAGAAAAAATAGATTTGGTTTTAGAGGACATTAAATAAGACAATGAATAAAAAATTTAATGCTAAAACGTTTTTTATAGAGAGAAAAATTTCCTTAAGAAAATAATTATTATTGAAAGATAATTTTCCTTAAGAAAATGTATTTTTCATTTTCAAAACATAGAGGAATGAATTATTCATAAGGAACCCTTATTGACTCAATAGAGGGGGATGATGTACATGGATTCCTGGGGATCCTTCATGGTTTTGCAAACCATGAAATAACTATACGGGATGGATCTATACAAGACCAGATTAATGGGATACTCCCCATGCATGGGTCCAACAACCATGATCTACCTCTCTATAAAAGCATGGTTATGTCACATGGTTACTAATAACCATGCCAAAACTATTCAACATCCACTCTATGGAACCATTTTCTCTTATTCCATGTCAAGAACCACCAGAACACCCTTGAGATTCCTCATAAACTCAAAAAACATATAATTAAAAAACCTGATAGGGGTTTAACCCAAATTTAACAAAAACATACTTCATTTTATGTACAGGATCTTATAACCTCCCCAAATTATACAGGATCATCTTCAATACACACTCCTCTGATTCACATATCTTCTAAGGTAAAGAGATTGGGCCACTAGGCCTACATATCCATCTCCCTCTAAAAATTTCCTTTCTAAATGTTATCATTCCACCACAATACTTATAACGCCCTGACCCTAGTTTCCCAGAGTAAGTGCATTATTAAATAACATTGGCATGATCACAAGAGATCAAGTCCCAAAATACTAATCAGTTTAATAGCATTGGTGTACTAGATACATACATAGCTTTTACATTACATTATGAAATGGAAACAAACAACTTCATTTCCTCTTTGAAAACACACATATTCCTTAGCCTATTCCTATAGGTCAGTCATAATATACTTCTTCACATCATGGGAAAAATAAAACATATGAAATAGGAGAACACATTTTCTCAATATGGATAAAAATATAGCGGAAACATTCATAAATAAGCATAATAATTTAAGGCAATACATAAGACTAAAATACAAGACATTTAAACTTAAAATTCATCATAAAAATGAAAACATGAATCAAATAACATCATTTACTTATTTACATGGATATTCAACTAGTTTAATAATCACATATAATATCAATAGCTAATTTCATAATGATGGAATTCATAATTTTGGACATCATAACCACATAGTCAAGCCCTTGTGCCAAGACTACAAATAAAAATATTGTCAAGGCCTTATGTCAAGACACTTGTTTGTCTAATAAGACCTACCGATGCATAGAGAAGATATAGCAGTACCTACCCATCACTTACTATGTCTAATTCATTCCTCATATGAAAAGGGTAAACTATAATCTAAACCTTCATACTTAAACTAGAATAAGAAATGTCTATACATTAACCACAATCCATGAAGGGTATACAAATAACATATCTGTAGTAAAAAATAACTCATTCAATCCAATATGGAAGGTTGTACTATAATAAATCAACCTCAATCAAGAATAAAATACAATTAAGGATATTTACATAGATGAGAATAATCAGTAAATTATTTGAGAGAAATATCCCATTTTTAATTAAAACATTTAAAATTGCACTATTTATCAAAGAAGTCATTTAAAAGAGATTTTTGAATCAAAGTGTCACTTAAAACATTCAAAATTTTGAAAGGAGTTTTATTTTCAAAAAATTCAAGTCCATATAAATAAATCATTAAAACCATTTTTAAAACATGGACATTAATGAAAAATATTTAGAAGAATAAATCATTAAAATGATATTTTTGATAAATAGTTCCTAACCAAATGAGAGACGGTTGAATACACATAATGGAGATATAAAATTTAATCAAAACATTATAATATCTTGAAAATAAATGGTTTCATGATATAATATTTCAAATTATAGTATATACACCATATAAAAGTGAATTGGTGCATAACAACAAAAAAGTCTCAATGGAATGTTAATTGAGAAGAAATCAATTTTAAAGACCATATACATAGATTAAAAATAAATCAGTGACATAATTATCTGTGAAAAATATAAATACATTCAATATCATTGGATATTTAGTGTAAATTAATCAGATGATATTCAAACATATTCTTGTAAAAACAAAACCAATGACATGGATGTTTAACTCAATGAATGGAGATTGAGTTATGATTGCCCGTATCAAGTTCATATCAATGACTTGAGAATTTATTAGTGTAGTGATTATGTGTTCCAAAAGTATATCCACACAAAGTGGAGTTGAAATAATGACATAAATAAATAAATAGTGATTCCACGCATAATTTTGGAGTAATATAATCAGTAAAGTATGTGTAATACCCAATGAGTGGAAATTGAAATTTCAAATTCCCTTACTGATTTGGTAACTTATGAAACATACACCCCCTTAATTAATGATCACAAAATGAAGATGTAAATATCCATAAATTAAATATATTACACAATTAATAAAATCATGGGTAGTACATACACAACAGAAAAGGAAATATTGGTAAATATAGCATGAATCTCACAGTAATAAAAGTGAGATGAAAACCCATTACCTTGTACTTATCCTAATTCAATGGTATGTTAAAAATCTATATAGAATTTAAATTACAGTTATTAAATTATACAAGAACAACATACATAAATTTCATATCATATATGATCCTCTAATATTGCTTTGTTAATAATATTTCACTAGTATCATTGTTTCAGGTGTTAATTAATTCATTTCCTTTATATGTTCTGTTATGTAAATCATGTTTGTTTTAGATAGGTTGTATTTGATTCATATACATAATAATTTTAAGTTATTAAACATTATTTTTTTAATCATAAAATGGAAATTATTTTTGAAATGTTAAGATGGGGAACAAAATCTCATCGTGCCGTGGAGACGGTAAGCCGTACGTACGCACTTGCGAAAATATCATTCTATTGATGCTGAAATCGTATGTAATTGGATGGTATAGTATATATATTATAATTAACATGTTATTTTTATTATTTACTTCAATTATAATAATTATTATACCCATAAAAATAATAAAGAGTTGAATAACAAACTACACCACTATGGGGAGACGGTAAGCCGTACGTATGCACATATGGTGACTTTGTCATTCATTGGATGGACAGAATAATGAATATGGTTGTACCATATTTATAATAAAATCTAATTATATATAAGTTACTAGATTTATTATTGTAGTATTGAAAAAACAAAGAAATAGGATGTGGAAGAAGAAAAGAACTTTGAAAATGGGGATGAATTAATTATCT
Source organism: Viscum album (assembly GCA_963277665.1). Lineage (NCBI taxonomy): Eukaryota > Viridiplantae > Streptophyta > Magnoliopsida > Santalales > Viscaceae > Viscum > Viscum album. The sequence goes on from OY728151.1 coordinate 1,836,656,151, forward strand.
TTTCTTCGAGTTCATTCTTTTGATTTGAACAAAAGTGATACTTATGTTGTATTTTTGACAAATTTAAGACCTCTAGGATGACGTTATGGTAGTTGGGAGTTTATTGGTCTAGGTTTTGGCTGATCCAAAAGGATTTGGACATGTGAATTTGAGAGAACTGGATGTACCCTTTTATAATTGAGGTGAGGAGCACTTTAGGAAAAGTTTGAAATATGTATTTATTCAAAAATAATTTTCAGCTTATAATAGCTCCAAATGAATTTATTTATATCATAAGGTTTTTTGGGTAGAAATATTCTCAACCAATAATTTTTAGACATGTTTAGTTAACCATATTAACCTTATCTTTTAGATTTAACTCTTCGTTAAATAGTTTAACTTTTACCATGTATTCTCGCATTCTTATATTACATGGTCGAGAAACATACTATAAAATGACAAGAAAACCTCAAGTGGTTTATTAATTATATAAATATCATTATATAAGTCCTTTTTCAAATACTTATATTATTATGATTGTTATATCATTTAATAAAATAGTATTTGTTTTAAAAACTCATTTATGTCAATTTTGACACTATTTAGTGTTTGGTTTTTGTGAAAGTCATAACAATATGATTTCTTCCAAAAAAATATTGAATCAATACTATCATGTCATATTCACCAAGAAATTCATTTTAATTCATCAAAATTACCAATTTAAATTTAGTTTAATATTTATAATATCAATTATTTTAATATTTCTTTAATAAGGTAATTACTGCATCATCATTGTGTCATAAATAAAATAAATTATTTAATTTTTAAAAATAATAAATAAAATACCATGATGTAATAAATATTTTTATCTTTCTAATGAATATTTATAGTCTAATTAAAAATATGTATAACCCCATATTAAAAATGTTTTTTTTTATTAAAATTTTAATTTAACACTTTTAACTCATCTTTAAATAAAATATAATAAAAGTCCTAATCTAATCCATGTGGTTTTAAAAAGGATAATATTTTATATATAAGGTTGGTTTTGGTAGAAATAAACTTATCCAATAGAATTATGACATGTGTTAGGGTAATTATATTATCATTTTTACCTTTAATTACCCTATTAACTTTTAACCGTGGTAAATACAATTCCATAGTTATTATTCATCAAAAATTATTTTCATCCTATTGATCCATATTTTACTTACTGATGTAAACTGTGTATCTTTAATTTTTTAAACTCAATTCACATAAGCGGAAAAATTACTTTTTATGAAAATTTGAAAATGTGCCTAGAAGGTTAGTAAAACACGTTAATAAGTTCAATAAAATTTTATATATCTAATCTTATTATAAAATGACTCCAATGAATTAAATTGGACTAATATAAGTATTATTCTTATATTTTTACTTTAAAATAATTTTAAATAAATATAATAATTATTTAAATATATGTTGGTTTTAACCTATAACGCAGTGTTTTTCACTATTCATCAAAAATTGAACGTTTTTGGAAAAAAAATCACCCTAACCTAATTTTGATATTCTCAATCCAAAAATGAATTTCATTTTGAAAAATTTAATTTATAATATTTCAAATAGAGGGTATCACTATTCATAACTACTTTTTTTAAACGTTTAGTTTGATTGGTCGTTGTGTCCTAGAACTTGATGATGCGTATAGCGTAAGCTATTGCAATATACAAAGAGAATCATATCGTGGATGTTTAGGGTGTTACATTCTTCCCCCCTTCAAATAATTTTGCCCTCAAAATTAAAACTCAGAAATAAAAATAAGCAGTTTGACATTTCAAAACATCTTTATTGAAATCCAATGTTGGAAAAAGTGATAATAAAACTATCACTTTAAAAGAAGGAAAGAGAAGTTCAATGGTCACCTGAGATAACCCAAACTAGGATTCCATGAAAATATGGATATGGAAGAGAAACTAAGTGTCGTGTTCTGATGGAGAGTGATAAAAACATGATTTTTAGAAAGTTATCAATAATAAAACAACAAACTTGTGATGGGTTAAACGGTCTTTGATTCCCTAGTAGGAAAAGTAAAAGGACAACATTTGTTTTGTTTTAGGTTCCCTTTAATAATGTTTGAGATTTTATTTATGATATTTACTAAGAACAAAAGGAAATATACGAACTTTTCAAGTAGAGTTTCTTGCTTTAAAAAGTTTCTACCAAAAACTCATTTTTTCTCAAAACGATGAGTATTCAAGATGACTTGGTCACACCTGAAGTTCTAGAATCAACTCCTAGAGAATCACATAATCCAAAAAAGATGAATTATATATTTCCCCTATCATTAGATATTTACCAACACCAAAATGGTTATTATAAGATCAGATGATCCCCAAACAGATAATCTTTTATAAAAAAAATACCACTCTTAATCTCAAAAATTTTAAAAACAATACCCAAATTTCAACAATGTCCATTCAATAAATTGTTTTCCATAAAATACTTCAATATAATAAAAAATAATATTGAAACCAAAAACTCAAAATAATTAAATCACATATTCTTCCATAGTAAATCGTAACATTTATCTCCAAATAACATCGACTACTCTTAAAGTCTCATTCGGAATAGTATCTAACCTAATCACATATTCTCTATGATAGGTTAATAATTTCCACAAATATCCCAAATCGCTATAAGTACACAATTAAACATATATTATTCCAAAATAAAATTTCATTAATTACTCCACAGATAAAATCTTATAGTATTCTGTTTTCCTTGGGAATATAGTGTTCCCAAAAGAGAAAACGTATTCAAAAATAACATTTGTCACTTAATCACCAAATCATTTTCCTATACTAACGAAATAAATTTGATAAATAATAAGTTCCATAAATCAACATATTTTTTATCCCTAAAATCATTTAAGTAAAAAAAAATTAGTCATACTAACTAGGGACTTCATGTAGTCTAGTGGTAGGTGATAAATCCTAGTCGTACATCGGTTGTGGGTTCGATTCCTACAGCTTTGTCTGATGCGACAGTTTGTTACACAGTCTGTGTGTTGTCCTTTTTAAAAAATTATATAATTTTATAACTTTCTCAAGAATGAGATAAATTACTCAAATATAACCATAACATATTTTAACCACAATTATTATCTCATAAATCACATTTTCATCCCAAAAAGTAATAACCTTTACTTGACCCAAATTCAAGGATCATATTAACCCAAATCATTCTTATTACTATATCCACAAGAGAAAGGATAATTCGTCCTCAAATTTAATTTTCACATAACAAACTGTAGGGTTAAACATACAAGAGAAAATTATTCCAAAATAATCCCACCAACAATAGAATGATTACTTTTAAACATTTTTCCATCCATTTATTTCTACATAGGTCCTTTCTTGACCTAGTGGTTATCTTATAGAATAAGGAATTGAAAAGGGTAATTCCTAGGTTTCCTACATTTACAGAACATGAATTTAAATGTATTCTTACGCTCATTTTTATTTTCTTCCATAGTACTCATCGTTTTTCTTAGAAATTCATTACCTTATGTCCTTTATTCCCACACATAAAGAATAACTTTGTTCCATTGTGACACTTTCCTAGGTGTCTCCTTCCACATTTCTTTCATGATGGAAAATGAGCTTTCGTTTCTTCATGGACTCCACTTATGGATCTCTTATCATTCTTCACCACTCTATTCTTTAATGATTTTGGGAGTTGTTTAATGTATATGTTGTTGATCAATTTTTTTTAAAACTGATTCGGCATGAACACAATATATTTTAAACCTATCAACATTCCATTTCATTTCTCATTTCCACCACCGTTCCAACCTTGTACATGATGTCGAATGTTATTATGACTTCCTTGGAATCTAGACATTGACTAAAACGAGAAAGCATAGTGTGAGTAATAGTAGTCATAAAATCATTAAGAAAATATCATGACACCTTATTTTCAATCTAAAACACCTTAGGATTAACCGAGATTATTTATTATCATATTATATTAAAATCCATAAAATCTATTTAAAAAGAAAACGTGAATTATCCTAAGCATAACCCACAGAAGTGTCGTAACCAAGAGTGTATCAAGCCCCGTTTTCGTGCACCAGTTCCCGTTCGAGTATCTCTCAAAGTAGTGTTTTCGGGTTTTAATACTAGATACAAATATTCCATAGCCACCTATACCTGCTCGTGTCTATATAGAGACGTATTTCTTGTAAAATACACAAAATCTCTACATTAAAAAAATTCTAGGAAGTTCTTCTATACTAATCCTCAATGTTTATCTATGTGTAATGTTCTATAATTAGAGTTTTTTGAAATCTTTTTTACAAGGTTTGTATTAAACTTTATCCGATACCAATTGTAATGCCCTGACCCTAGTTACCCAGAGTTGGTGCATTATTACATAAAATTGGCATGATCACAAGAGATCATGTCATGAAAGACATATCTGTTTCATGGCATTGGAAGTAATCGATACATATATATGTTTTACATTTCATTATGAAATGGAAAAACAAAAACATTTTGTCCCCTTTGAATACACTTATATCCTTTAGCCTATTCCTAAAGGTCGGTCCTAATCTACTTCTTCACATCCTAGGAAAAATAAAACATAAGAAAGTGGTGAGATTAGGTGCTCAAAAAGGATAACAATATAGTAGAAACTTTCATAAATAAGAATAAACATATAAGTAAATGTATAAGACTAAAACACAAGCCTTTTAAACATAAACATCTGAATAATATGGAAAAAATGAATCAAATAATTCCATTTACTTATTTACATGGATATTATACTAGTCAAATATTCAGATGAAATATAAATAAATAATTTTATAATGATGGAATTCAAAATGCTAGACTTCATAACCACATAGTCAAGGCCTCATGATAAGATTACAAATAAAACTTTTGTTAAGGCCTTGTGCGAAGACACTATTTTTTCTCATGAGACCTACCTATACATAAAGGGGTTATAACGATCCCCGCCCATCACTTACTACATCCAATGAATTCTTTATATGAAAAGGGTAAAATATAATCTAAACATTCGTATTAAAACTATCATACGAAATGTCATTACTTTAACTAAAAACCCTGAATTGAATAAAAATAGCACATCTACCGTCAAACATAACTAATTCAATAAAATCTAGAATCTTGTTTTATAATAAATCAACATCTATAAAGAATAAAATTCAATGAAGGATATCTACATAGATGAAAATAATCAATAAAATTATTTGAGAGAAATATCCCCTTTTTCTTGAAATCATTTAAAAGTCGCACTATTTATTAATGTTGTTTAAAAGAGATTTTTGAATCAAAGTGTCCCATACCACTTTGAAACTTTTGAAAAGAATTTTAATGTCAAAACATTCATGTAAATATAAATAAATCCTTAAAACGATTTTTAAAAAATGTACATTAATGAGAATGATTTAAAAGAATAAATCATTAAAATAATATTTTAGTTGAAGAGTTCCTAACCAAATGAGGGTGCTTGAATACACATAATTGAGGAATAAAATTTAATCAAAACATTATAATATGATGAGAATAAAGGGATGCATGATATAATATGCTAAAGTATAGTATATACACCATATAAAAGTGAATTGGAGCATAACAACAAAGAAGTCTCAATGGAATGTAAATTGAGATGAAATTCATTATAAAGACCATATAAAAAGATTAAGGATAAAAAAATGACATAATTATGTGCGAAAAATATAAATATATTCAATATGATTGGATATTTAGTGTAAATCAATCAGAGTACATTCACACATATTCTTGTGACAACTAAACCAATGACTTGGATGTTTAACTCAAAGAATGGAAATTCAGTTAGGATTACCATTATCAAGTTCATATCAATGAGTTTATAATTTACCAATGGAGTTATTATGTGTTTTGAGAGTATATCCACACAAAGGGTAGTGGTAATTAGTAAATAAATAAATAAATAGTGATTCCACACATAATATTGGAGTAAAATAATCAATGAAGTATGAATAAAACCCAATGAGTGGAAATTGAAATTTGAAAATACCTTAATGATTTGGTAACATACGAAACATACAACCCATGAAAGAAGTATCATACAAATAAGATGTAAATACCAATAAATTATAGTATATTACCCAAAGAATACAATCATGGGCAGTACATACACCACACAAAAGAAAATGGTGACAAATATAGCGTGGATCTAATGGTAATAAAAGTGAGATGAAAACCCCTCACGTTGAACTTTTACATAGTTTAAGGTATGTTAAAATTCAGTATAATAGTTAACTAAATATTCTTAAATTATACAGGAACCACATACATAAATGTGATATCATATATTATCCTCTAATATTTCCTTTTCAATAATATTTCAGTAGTTCCATTGTTTCAGGTGTTTATTAATTTGTTTCCATTATATGTTCTGTTATGTAAATCATGTTTTTTATGGATAAGATGTATTTTATTCATATCTAGAATAATATTATGTTCTTAAAAAAATTTAATCATCAAATAAAAATTATTTTTGAATGGTTATGATGGGGAACAAAATCTCATCACGTCGTAGAGACGGCAAGCCGTACGTACGCATGAGAAACAATATCATTCTATTAAAGGTGAAATAATATTTAATTGGTTGGTATATTATATATAAATAATCATTAAAATGTTATATTTACTATTTACTTCAATTATACTCATTATTATACCCATCCGAATAATAATGTGTTGAATAACAAACTACACCACAACGTGGAGACGATAAGTCGTACGTACGCACTTATGGTGACTTTGTCATTCACAGGACAAATAGAATAATGAATATCGTTGTACCATATTTATAATAAAATCTATGTAATTATAAGGTATTGTATTTTTTATTTTTGTATGGAAACAACAATGATAGAATAAGTGGAAGAAGAAAAGAACTTTGAAAGAGGTGACGAAATAATTACCTCTTCTTCGGGTTCATACTTTTGATTTGAACTAAAGGGCTCCATAGGTTGGATTTATAATCCAATTAAGGACTCTAGTATGAAGTGATAACAGTTGGGAAGAGATTTGGGAAGGTATTGGCCGATACAAAAGGCTTTGGAGATGTGAATTTGAGAGAAGTGGAAGTACCCTTTTATAAGTGAGGTGAGGGGCACTTGAGGAAATGCTTGAAATATTATTTTATTCTAAATTAATTTTCGGTTTCTAATATCTCCAAATGGATTTTTTTTACCCTAAGGTGGTGGTGGGTCTAAATATTCTCAACAAATAGGTTTTATATTTTTTAGGTCATCATATTAACTTTATCTTTTAGATTTAACTCTTAGTTAAATAGTTTAACATTTTCCATGTCTTCTTGTATTTTTATAATACATGGTTAATAAACATACTATAAACTTCAAAGAGAACCAAAGTGGTTCATTAATTATATATCTATCATTATATAATTCACTTTATCAAATATTAGATTTTTTGGAATATTATATCATTTAATAATATATTATTTATTTTAAAAACTCATTTATGTCAATTTTGACACTAATTAGTAATTGGTTTTTGTGAAGGTGATAAAAATAATATTTCTTTGAAAAAAATATATTTAATCAATACTAACATGTCATATTCACCTCAAAAATTCGTGTAATGCATCAAAATTCTCAATTTTCATTTATTTTAATATTTATAATATCAATTGTTTTAATATTTAATTAATAAGGTAATTACTGCATCATCATTGTGTCAAAAATAAAATTAATTATATAATGTGTAAAAATTATAAATAAAATACCATGAATTAATAAATATTTTTATCTTTATAGGATGAATTCCCTCATTATTTCCTCTAGCAATTGAATAGTACAATATAGTTGCCTATATGTATGAGGTTGGAATGCCGTAATGAAAACTATTTGGTGTGAAGCACCTCATGTAACAACTTCTTTAATAATGAACTAAAATAAGGATCACAATATGAAACTATAGTCTATGGAAACCCATGTAACCACACATTCTCTTGAATTTATAGATCACCCCAGTGATCAATGGTGAAGGTCACTTATATCGGTAAGAAATATGCCACCTCGGTCAATAAATCCACCACTACCCCAATAACTTATTTCTTATGAGGAATCCCTAGAAGAAACAAAAAAAACTATCATGACACCATCCCACATCCATTTAAGAATGGGAAATGGCTGTAAAAAACCACTAGGTCACTGATCTTGGCCTTCATATACTAACAGGTGTAGCATCACATTATGGAACAAAAAACCTCCTTCTACATCCTTTGACACCAATACTTTATATGAAGATCAAAATAAATTTTGGTCAATCCCAAATTAACCACCCACTATGATTCATAAAGCCCACGTATGAATTCTTCCCACACACAAGTATACATGACATCATATCCACAAATATAACTGATATCATCGGCATTAATAGTCCAATCAGAAGGTGTCTCCAAAACATCAATACACACCCTTAATGTCAAACACTCTAGATCTTCCTAATATCCTTCAACTATCTCAAAAGAGTGTACTCAACTAATAATGATTCATGGATCATCTACCCTTAACTACCCTAAACAACTAGATCCTATTCAATAAACAATTCCATAATCATCTACTCCGAATTGGATTCATGAACCACATAATTTTGTGTCTTGAGACTCATGGAATTAGAATCACTATTTCCCTTTCCTATCATATAGTTCAGCTAAAATTCAAAATACTATATGTACTTAACCCATATTCACTATCTAAAATTCAAATAATGCAAGGAGAATGTGTAATTAAGGATTTTATGATCATTTTACAAAGTAAATGTTTCCCCAAAAAATAATTCCACCAACACATTAAATAATGAATCTCTAGGGCCAACTGAATATCATTTTTAGGGTAACTCCATTCATGAGGCCTTATCTACCATGAACCATACGCCATAACCCAATCATCTAACATAAAAAATTCCACATGGAGAAAAAAATCCGTTTTACAAAACCTGATATACTCTTACCTAGATCGGGTAGGAAAAACATTGGTGTAGTTGTCAATAGCTTCTCTAACACATGGAAAAAATCTTCACATTATTTAGACTAATCAACATTGATTCCCTTATTTTTCAAAATCATAAGTGGTGCTTCCATATGGGAAAATTCATCGATGAAACTTCAATAATAACCCAATAATCCAATAAAGATCTGTATATCAAAATAACTTTTGGGATTTCTAAAATATTAAACTAGTTAAACTTTCTCCAGATCCACTGACAGACAATACTCAGAGATGATGTAACTATAGAAATTTAATCAGTCAATATAAAAATGGATCATAGATACCTTGTAGTATAGCCTATGATCTATTAGTGTACTCAAAAAAATTCTAGATGTCTGGAATTATCAACAAGATTCTTGGAGTACATAGAGACGTCATCTTCAAGGATGAAAAAAAATGATCCATGTATGAGTGGAAAATTTGGTTCATAAATTCCACAAACAATGTTGGTGAAATTATCAACACAAAAAGAATCCCATAAACTCAAAAAAAACAATACCTATTCTAAATGCTATCCAAATTAAATTAGAGGGTCTCACCCATAGGCGATGATACCCTGAACTCAAATAAATTTTATATATCATAGAAGAACCTTCAAGATAATAAAAAAGATCATAGATTCATTGAAAAGTGTATCAATTCCTAACTATCATCTGGTTCAACTTCCAATAATTGAAAGACAACCACAACGTCCCATCAGCCTTCTTGTCAAACAAAACTAGAGATCCCCAAGGTGACATACTTAGAAGAATAAAACCTTTATTCCAAAATTACTCCAACTATTTTTTAGGAACCATAAGATATACCAATTACATTCTATATTGAGGAATAGAAGCTCATTATTATCTAGGTAGCAACTCAATCATGAACTCAACATCTCTCTCATGCGGTAGTCTTGAGAATTCATCTGGAAACAAATCCGGAAACTGGTCCACCAAGGAGGTATAAAAGCTTCTATACCTTTCCTTCATCAAGAACAAGACATGACACATAGGTTGTGAGCTCACCCAACTACTGATAAACTATCGCAACATGACCTTATCGGATATCCCACTCCCTAGGATAACCATAACTGACTCCCTCAATAGAGATTAATGTTACTCAAAAGTGGAAACTGTCAATACGAGCCTGATACAACACCAAAAAATCCATCCCCATTATCAAATAAAAATGTAACATCTCTAGAACAATGAATTCCCAAAAGAAATGTTACCATCAAACCTCAAGGGTACACTTTTTAGAATGCGAGATTATCTCCACTCATACTCCCAATGATATCAAAATCGACATAACCCTACCCATATTTCCCACTACTAGACCCAAAAAGTTAAAAATATGTGTAGATTTAAAATAAGGATAATAACCAATGTGAAATAATGAACCAAAAAGAATGGAAGATACATGAATTGTACCTTGAATAGTTGATGGGAAAACATTTCCCCCTCTTAGTGTGGGCTTGACTACATGGAGTTGACATGTCACTCCCTAGGATCCATTCTATGTACATAGTGTTGAAATACCCTACTGATAAGGAATCCCTTTTTCATGAAGTACCATGTACACTGCATCGATCGGTATGGATGCTAGAACTCAAACTACCTTCCTAGTATGGGGTTGTTAATCCCTTTCCTACACTTTACGTCGGCCTTCACCCCACATCACCACCCATGTTTTGAGGGTTCGTAAAGAACCACTACACATGCCCCATAATTCCACAGTCCTGAAACTCATTTAGTTGATAGGGACACTAACCATGTATCTATCTCGATCTTCAACAGTGATATCTTAAAACTTGATTCCTACCCTAAAAGGTCGGTCCTTCTATCTGGATACTCTATCCAACCCACCCTAGTCAAAACCATCAAAATGGATGTTCATACTATTAGAAGCCACACCACTATATCACCTAATTGGAACCACCTATACCCCATCAGAATCCCCCATATGTTTCCCTTTTAAAATATGTACCAAGTCTACAACTTCAGAAATCCTCTTTAAATAGAATATATTCACCTATGACTTTTTATCTTGTCTATGTCTATCTATAAAATTCCCCTCCATAACTATCTAATCCTCTACAAATTCAGGAATAAATCCTTGCATGTTATTGAATTTACCAACATAATTCATCACTTTTATATCCCCTTGGGAAAACCTCATAAACTTTTCCACAATTTCCCACCCCAAAGTCTCTAGATAGAAATGATCCAGAAACATTTATGGAATGATTTACACTACAAAACTTATTTATAATCAATCTAACTAGAATATCCCACCAGTGATTCACTAGTACTAAAAACATATAATCCACCAATGTGAATCGATTTTCAGGAGGAGTACCCATTTGATCTAGAACCATCTAGAGAGACTCTATCGCAAACTTGGATACCTCAGGTCCACCCTCTACAAAAAGAACTAGAGGATGCAACAATTGAAACTCTCTAGTCAAGGTAGACATAATCAGTACAACCCACCCTAGGTCCCATTCCATCATCTATATAAAACGATCCAAGTTCCCATGAAATTGATCTTATTGCATATTACCCTGTATCAATGTGATGTCCTAATCCACTACTAGAGGATCATTCTCAGCGATATCTAATTGTCCCCCAACCAACAAACGTCATCATGGTCGAATATCTCTACAATTCCAAACACACATCTCAAAACACAATACATAAAGCTTACACAATTTATAAAAATCAAATATCTCAACTATCGATAAACAACCCATTTTTCATACACTATCCCAAATGATATAATCACATCTCTATCACTACCCTCAACCATCCCTACCATGACCCCTGGATGACATGGAGTAAGCCAACATACATAGACATAACCCTTTTTACCAAACACCATTTTAATATTTTCAATTACACAACATAAATCTATCTAATTTAGGAACCTTTCTATCCATACAACTTTTCATAACAATATTTTCAAACAATCCATGACTCTATGTGAGGAATTATTCTTAAACTATTCTTTCACATTATTTCAATTATCCAATTTATATCGTCTTAATTAGACAACACTTCTTTAAAATTTCATGTAACATAAAATTAATTCCATCCCTCACATCCCACATATATTTCCTATGTGTTTCTACCATGATGCATGTCAAATGTTTCCCTCGGTAACTAAAATGATGCATGTATTCACAACCAAGTTACATTTCATCCATGAGAGATATATCATAAAATAGTCACACCACGCAACATTTTCATCACATAAGTTGAAATATCATTCAACCATAATAAAAAAACATCAACATAAATGGTCTCACTAAGGGTACATGTGTATTACCCCATACATGGGTTGTCTACTTCCATGCATGAGCTCATATACAATGCCCGAAACATCTTAGTATCATATCCACCTTTCCAAAATACTAAGCAAAATAAAATAACCTATTACGATACCACATTGTAAAATACCTAGCCCAGTAGCCACTATACCAGCGCTCTGAGCCAGGTCTTCACATGCCCTCAGGCACGCCTCCGTATATGCTAGAGGCTTTCAAATAGTAGTGAGGGTCTAATAGAGTACACGGGGATGAAATAACTTATTTATCAGAGTAATCAGTAATAAATAAAATGTAAAATAAAAGGAACATGTAAACAAAGAACATGTATAATAATAAATTTCCCAAAACTAGGTAAAATCCCATAACCAAATAGTAAATATGCCTGATCTTGTGATACAGTTCCAAGTGTAAGGAAAACCCAAAATAAGGAAACAATTGAAGAATACCCAAAATGGGTCCTACCTCCATATTTGGATCCCTCATCCATGCACATCCCATTCCCAACTCAACCATCTAGAATAGGGAACATCCATTTTACTGATATAAAACTAAGAAGTCCACTCAATTACCGAATAAAGGCCCGAGTAGGGTGTGAGTACAAATTAGTAGTCCAACAGAAATGGTGTCTACAAAATATGTAGTCTAAAAAATAGCGTATGCACGTACATAAGGAATAACAATAAAAATTGAAGATAAATTAGGCAACTTTAATTATCAAGGTTCACATTATCCACTTTAGTCATTTATTCCACGGGATAACCAATTTCATAAAATAAAGTTCATCCTATGTTGGTCATATAAACAACACATAAGGGAAACAAATCAAGTTACCTAAATCACTAAGAATCATTATACCGAACAATGCATAACACTTACCTTGGAGGATTATTACAATAATTCTTATCCCATGAATCTGTTAGGTTCATATAGACTCAGTACGACTCCCTAAACTATGAATTATAGGGGCTGTGTTTAGAGACATAGTATAACCAAACCCATGGGAATAAAACCTCAAGTCAATACCCCACATAAAACCAAGACATGTTCAAATGTTTATTTAACCATTCAACCTATATACAATTCCCATACCATATATCATTACCACATATACCATTTAAAAACTATGGTTCATCAAACACATATAGAAAATTCATTCCTTAACCCATTAACTCATACATTATTCACAATTAATTATTAATTAACACATATAAAATTTATTTTCCAAAACCCCTTTCTCAAACATTCGACATTATCATCCCTTAATCTGTTTAACACATTTATCATTTACATTATTAATCCCATTAATAAATTTAAAATTTACAACCCAATGTTCATTTAACAAATTTACCATTATTCCAAACACCCCATAATTACAAGTAATCAATTAGACACAGTTACCAATACATCAATTTCATAACTCATGCTAACATGTCAGCATATTTTTTGTCACATCTATCTCATTACAATTCCATTATACACTTAAGAAATCAATTTCATTTTCAAGAAATAAGAATATCCCAAGGTAATCCCTTAGCTCTTTCTAATCAACTTTATTACTTCCCACATGGATCATGAGGGATTAAATTCATCAATTGACTAACTAATTAAACATTACTAAAATGTAACCCCAAATAGAAATCAGAACAGCACAATCAAACAACCACATGCAAATAAATTTTACAAAGAGACTATGGGATATAACTTATATAACACAAACCTTGATTCAGAAGATTAATGTTTTCTTACCTTGAGACTTTGATTTAGAGACAACCCACATTTAAAGACCCATCCCAGAAACCATTGGAAAAGGAAATTTTTAAATATTATTCATAAGAATAATGATTCCATGATCCCTAATTTATAAAAAAGATAAATGAGTAGTGTTATACTCACAATGACCTTTAATCCACACCTAACGGCACACCAAACGACATATAAATGAGGGGTATTGATCCTTTATAATTTTGAGAGGAACATATCATAGCCCTTGATAGTTGTAGCAATATAGGGAAAAAATTAAGGTGAAAAAACATAAATCCCTAGGGATGAAATGGTAAATTTCACCCACATTAATGAGGAGAATGGTTTGGCCACACGGTTGGCCAAACTGTGTGACAACCATGTCCCATCACCGGTTCAAGAGGGTACCCGGCCGCACAATATAAATGGGAGCCTACATGGTTTGAGAGCCCATGTGATAACCTTGTGTGATGGATATATCCAAGCCCAACATGTTTTGATCCTCCTCATACACAATTACACTAACCATGCTCTACCTCTCTAGGAATGTGTGGTTTAGGTGCACAGTTACTACTAATCCAGTACCATCCATGAAAAATGCAGTGGATGGCCTTGATTTCTCCTCTTTTATGTCATGAAGCCCCAAAACATCCCTAATACTCCTTGTAATATTGTAGAACATGTTATTAACCAATATAAAATATTTTTAACAAAAAAATAACAAATTCATACATAATTTGAACTTTTTGATCTTACAATACTTTTAAAATGTTCGTATTTTTATATTAGAGAAATAATATTTTAGAATTAAAGAATAATATAGTGAACATTATTATTAATTCAACAAAACTCATATTACTTAAATTGAATGAAAATCATAAAAAATGAAACCTTTAAAAAAATAAAGCATTAAATTAGAATCTATTCAATGATATTCATCACTAAAATAATAATAATAAATAAATAATATCAAATATATATATTTCATAGAAAAATATAGTTCATATATGAATAATATTACAAATAATATTGTTTCAAAAAGTACATGGTGTGTAATGTATTCTGTACAAATAATACATTATATATATTTAATTATTATGAAAAAAATTATAAATAAGAAACAAATGAGTCCCCAAAAGTTTATCAAATTGACATTAAATATGTATCCTTTTTTAAAAAGATAGTATATGTAATATAAAATAGGGAGATTGTTTTTAAAAACTAGTAGTAACTTTATCCAAGTATATTTCTCTAATGAATTTAGTATCTATAAATATAATTATTTTAATACTTCATAACATATAGTATTGAAATTAAATGAAAATTTTCAAAGTGATATCAGTAAACCTAAGATAGATAAAATATTAAAATTTTCAATGATCTTCTTAACTACAAATTATTATACATAATTAATGTATGTAAATATATTAATTTCATAAAATAATATCATTTGAATAGGTAAAATAATAATAAAATAATTTTTTCAGATAGTAAATTTCATGTAATATAATAAGTAAATAAAATTTATTTGATTACATGGGGTAATATAATGTCCTATAGAATAATGTTTTAGAGGATGTCCTACGAAAACAAAATAGTCTCTTAGTAGTTATATTACCACTTGAACTAAAATCAATATTCAATGTTACTATAAAATAATCATGACATGTCCTAGGATGTTCTAAAGGTTATGAAGAGACAAGAACAAAGTATGAGAGGGATTATGAACATAAAACATAAATTGGAAAAGAATAAATTGAACCTTTGAGGGTATGGAAGACATGGTGTTTATAGACCATTAGGTGATGTTTTCATTGATTTTAGCCACTAAATGACCGTGATATAAGGAATGGTTAATCCTTGAAAGATATATTGATTCATAGTTGGACGGTAATGGAAGGGAGGATATTCAATAATTATAGGGAGGATATGCAATCATTTTTAGGTTTATGTGGGGAGATGCAGTCATCTGTTTGGCATAGTTTCTTTTAGTTATATGCTATAGATTGTAATATCAATAGTGGGGAGATAAGCCTAGCTCAATGTAAGGATGTTGAAGAAGGGGAGGGAGGAGTTCCCATGGGTAAATTGGATGGGTTAAAGAAGAGTAAAATTAATTGATGGTTGATTGACTAGTGGATTGAAAATTACATCAATTATTATATTTATAGATGTTATATTAATGTTATATATAAATATACTGAAAAAAACATTTATACCTTTAGGTATATGATGAATATGTATATAAATATGATTTAAATAGTATTATTACATTATTAATATTTATTATTAATTATGGAAAAATGTTTTTTAAACATTATTTATAATCTTTATTGAAAATGTAAGTCAGCTCATGGGTAGGTTTTATTAAAATAAAAATTATAGAAAAATATATTTTCCAAGAACATAATAATTCTAAGCCTAAGTAGAATAAGAATATTTATTTCTAATCCATGTGGTATTGTGTCACTTTTCCCCAATTCAACCCATTAAGCACCCTTTGTAAATTATTAATGTTTAATATAACTATAATTTCAAGGATTCATCCACACTATATTGAATATGTAATAATATAAAGATATCATAAAGTTAAAAATGAATAAAAATATTAATTCCATTAACTTATAAAAAATAAAAAACCACTAAATTTAATGTTGTATACTTGAATATGGAAATTTTTATGCCATGTTTGCAGATGATTATTCTATCTTGATTTAATTATTACTATTTTTTATGTTTATGTTATCAGGTAAATTTATTCCCAAATAATTTGTTTGATACCCAGTCACTATTTTCCATCCCATGGAGATCAGTAATGCCTTTCAGTACATGCCATGATCTGGGTTGGGTGTCAAGTTAGATGGTTCTCTATCCTAGTTCATGAAAAATGGTATTATAAGAGGTCATGCTCTCTTGGGTCATGTTATTTGGGGATGATTCTGGGTAGAATAGAGCTGGGATTGTTGGGACTTGATGATCTAGTTATGATTTGGGTGCCTAGCCAACACACCTTGTTATGGGGCTGATGTTTCCATGGGAATTCAGGTTTCCATTGTTTTTATTTGTTCTTATCAGTTGTTTTGTATTGGGGAAAAGAACAGAGAGTTGTGATAATGGTATCCCTGAGCTTGTAGGGCCTAAAAATACATATAGAGTTGGAGATATATTCCTAGAATACTCTATGTGATAGTAGTTTGATGGGTGTATGGTCGCTAACCATATGGAAAATTCACCCACCAACACTAGTTTCCTCTCATGAATTGTTTTGTGTCTTCTTGGTTTCTGATTTATTTTAAAAGCCACTATTTTTAAATTGTGAAAACTTGATTTTAAAGAGGTAATGGTTTTTTTGGGAAGGTATAAAATGAGTTTTCAGAATCATTTTGAATAGAGTTTTACAAAAGTGTATTTTTTTAAAATTTATTTATGTGAATGGGGGCGATTTTAATGACAGTGCATCATTGTGATAAAAATTTGGGGTTTATTGAAATGTTTTATTTTAGAAACAAATGATTATATTGAGAATCATTTTTTAATTTTTTTAAGTGAGTGAAAATGGTTTTTTTCACTAAAAATACTTTAAAATGGGAAATGTTGGATTTTCATATTAAATATATGAATCTTTATTATGATGAAGTGTCAATTGGTTTAATTTTCAGATTTTGAAAACTATTTTTGACTCGGTGGTGAACGAGCTTTTGAAAAAAAAATTATGATTTTTCAAATGTGAAATGAATTGAGAAGTTTAAAACATGGGTCGAACATTTTGTCTTGAAAATTTGAAAAAGTCTAATATGAAATTTGGTGTTTCCATTAGTGACCACATGCTTGGAATCATGTGGGAATGTGGATGGTGAATGGCATAAGTGGATGATTACCCACATTAAAATTAGATGATGGGTGCCTAGTTTGGCATGTGAATATTCATATGTGAGACTCTATGGAATACCAATGGTGAATGTGCAACCCACCAAACTGGTTTCTTATGAAAATTAATTTTAAGAAACGACAAGATATTTTGATTATTGATTTTTTTGTTTTGTGTGTCCCCTTATTATTTGAAAATGTTTCTTGTGAGATTTTTTGATTTATCTCTTTATAATTAAATGGTGTTTCATGATGGAGTCCTTTTTGATAGGTTTGTTTTGAGAAAATGGTTAGTGGGTTCTTTTGAGGAATGACTAACAAAGACTTTGAGTTGGATCCCTCTTGTATTTTATGAGTTTTTTTGCTGCAATTTTTGAATGATGGACTAGATTTATTGGGTCCTTGGTTTCCTTGTTGGCTAATGTATGCCCCCATAAAGAATTAGTACAGATTCGATGTGTTCCCATGTGTTATTCATAATTAAGAGACCCTATAGCTCATCAATGTAAGGTCTATCTTCATGATTTTAGTAAATTAATACACCTCTATCTATCAGTTAATGTGGATCATATCAAATCAGAATAGTGGATGTGGGAGATTAAAGGAAACATTAGTTATCCTGGGTTACCTATGTCATCAAATATGTAGTTTTCCACCATTATTCTTGAATGTCTTTCCTTGAAATGGTGAATGGAATTCCAATTATTTGAAGAAACCAAAAGAAATTGGGATTTTTTGTGGTATTACAAAGACATGTGGATATTTTATCAATTTCTCTAAGAAATGGGATCATGTTGTGCCATGTGGGTGGAAAATATGGCCAAAAGATTCCATCATGTCAATTTGTGGAAGTTGTGTGCTATTTTGGGCTTGGTTAAAGCTTTATTTATTTATAAGGCTTCACTTTTGGTAGTGGCCATTTTCGATGGACATTCATGATGTATTGTTTTCATTAAAATGTAAAGGTTTATTTGGTGATATAATTTGATAACTTATACAGAAATGAAGTAGTTTTTTCTTTCAGAAATTCCAAATTTCATCATTTTAAATGGAAGTGTCTTCCATGTGTTCTTGATTATATTATTTCTCTTATGAGTTATAAATTGGATGATTTGTGTGAAACTTATAAGCCTCCATCCTAGTGGAAGTGCCATGTTTAGGAAATACATGTTCTATTTCATGTTGGGCAACTTTGGTTTTTCCTAGAGTGTTTCGTGGTCTCTCATGAAACAAAAGAAAGTGTTCTGGACATAGATCTTCAATGCCTCACTGTGTGGCCTGATATTCCTAAAACATCGGGGCTCTAGGAATAGGTCTTAGAGTGAATCTAGAACATTTTCAGGAATCACATGGGGTGTAAAGGTTCTTTGAATAGATTGTGATCCTGTGTTGGATGGTGACATTTCAAGCTTCACTATTATAACTCATTTTTTTTCAATGGTCCCATTTTGTGGACAGTGTCATGAAGGCATTATTCTTCATTGCAACCAGTGTGGGTGGAATATTTCCTCATTGGTTATAGGGAGGAGTGGATATCTATTTTTCATGAATCTACATGTATATTTCCTTGTGTGTTCATCCTTTTAAATCAATTAATGTTTTGTTTGGTACTCGTCAAGAAGTGTTCGTGTCCCACGGGGAATGGTGAACTGCATAGTGTTTTCCATTTGGTTTGGTGTTTCTCTTTTCGGATAACTTGGGAATGGGTTTGTTGGTTCATGTTCATTTTTTCATGTGGAATGTTCCTAACTTTCTCCATACAGAGTTTAACATTTTTTCTGTGCTATTTAGTTAAAATGGTTGGTTCGTGTGGTGGTGAGACCCACCGAGGATCTCGCTAATAATTTCTTTTGGAGTAAATCAGTGCGACTTCAATTCAATTGTTGTGGAGTCCATTAAAGCCTCCCCATGTTAGTAATATGGGTTAATATTTTTACAAATGAATTATAAATTGATTACTTTAGGAACCTATACTATTAAGATAAATACAATATTTTTGGAATTCTATTATCTTTTGATATGAAAGATGAGTTTGTGGTAGATATTTGTTGAAGGATGGAACTCTACATATCAAGAGTTTTTTTCTATTATTCTATGAATAAATTATTTGTTATATGTTATGGAAGGGATACTAACACCTAAATTATGTTTTCATAATACCTTACATTTTGTTGAACAGATGGAATTTAAATCATCAAAGATTTATAGCTTTGAGGCCATCAATATTCCATTTGTTTTTCACTTTTTTATGATTGATGACCTCAATCACTCCCTATAAATATATATATATTTTCCTCAAATTATGTGTCTATAATTTCTACTAATGTTCTCCTATTCTAAACCCTAATTTGGTGGTGACTTTTTCATTTCTCTATCCCTCTTATTAAGACTAAATTTTATTAACCTAATTTCGATGTGGGTTTTCCACAAGAATATTTTTCTTTTTTAACCATTTATTTTCAAAGAAAATTTTCAAATTTAGAGGACACATTTTATTTAAGTTGGGGATAATGTAACACCCCAAGATTTCATAGTGCATTATCTCTTCAAAGTAATTCAATAATTTGTGCTACACGCAACACTGAGTTCGAGCGCACCACGACATACCAAACTAGCCCTTAAAAAAGAAGGCATGAATAGTAATAATTGATTTTTTAATTTTATATAATCAGTATAATTTTATAACAAATATTATGTGTTTCTTAGATATAATATAAGAAAAAAATTATTTTTGTTCAGATAAAAGAAGTATTTTTCAAAAATATGAAATTTTCCCGCCTTTTAATGGTGAACCTTTTTTAAAACCAATATTTGACACTTATATATTCAATTTAATGAAATTAAATTATTATTTGGAAGTGTAATATAAAAAAATTTGGATAAAATTTTGTTACTTTTCCAATAACCTTCATATTTTGATAAACAATGAAAATACTAAATTTTAATTGAAAACAACTTTTTTAACCGAAATAATTTATAGTGTTAAATTATGCATTTGAATGGTTTGGAAGTATAATGCGATTATATTTTTACCATTTAGTACAATTTAGGTCATTTTAAGTAATTTCACATTTAAATTTTTCATAAACACATGTCAGTCTTTTGATAGTTTTTACTTTTAAAAAAACTCACTTTTTGGTTTTGACAATAGGAATTAATTTTAAATTAATTAATTCAACATATAGGTTTTTAATTTGAAAAAAATGACCTCAGTTTTGAATTCAGAATATCAAAATTATCTTAGGGTGAATTTTGGGTATTTTTCAGAAAATATTAAATTTTTGATGAAGAGTGAAAAACATTATGTTATTGTTAAAAACCAACATTTTATTTAAATAATTTTTTATTTTATTTAAATTTATTTTATGTCAAAATATATACATAATATCAATATTACTTCAATTCAATTAATTGGAATCATTTTATAATAATATTGGATATATAAAATTTTATTGAACTTTTTAGTGTCTTTTACCCACCTTCTATTAGTTTTTACAAATTTGCATAAAACATAATTTCACCACTTCTGTGAGTTGAATTTCAAAAATATGAGAGACACGGTTGATATCTGTAAGTAAAATGTGGTTCAATAAGATGAAAATAATTTTTTGGTGAATAGTAACTTTTGACTCTTATTAACCACGTTTAAAAATAAATAGGGTAATTAAATGTAAAAATGATATTATTATTACCCTAACATGTGTCCTAATTCTAATGGATAAGTGTATTTCATCCAAAAATAACCTTATGAATAAACTAGGATCCTTTAGGTCCATTTGGATTTGATTAGGACATTTATTATTATTTAATTTAAAGAAGAGTTGAAAGTTTTAAATTCAAGTTTTCATAACTAAAACTTCTTTAATATAGGATTATAAATAACATAAATTCGACTATAAATATTCATTATAAAGATAAATATATTTCCTACACAATGGTATTTTATTTATAATTTTTAGACATTAAATAATTAAATTTATTTACGTCACAAAAATGATGCAATAATTACCTTGTTAATGAAAATTTAAAATAGTTGATATTATAAATATCCATATAAATGTAATTTGAAACTTCTGATGAATTAAACTAATTTTATAGGTTAATATGACATGTTAGGGTTTAATAAATGTATTTTTTTCGAAATAATAAAATTTTTATGACTTTAACAAAAACCAAATTCTAAATAGTGTCAAAATTGACATTAATGAGTTTTTTAAAAAATATTATATTATTAAAGTATATAATATTCCTAAAAATCCATGGATCAGAAAAAGAGCTTAAATAATATTATATATTTCATTAATGGACCACTTGAGGTTCTCTTGGAAGTTTATTGTCTGTTTATTAACTATATAGTGTAAGAATACAAGAACACACTGTAAAAGTTAAACAATTTTACTAATAGTTAAATCTAAAGTATAAAGTTAATATGGTGACCTAAACTTGTCTAATACCTATTGTTTGAAAGTATTTAGACCCATCCATACCATAAATTTTAAATAAATCAATTTCGAGCCATTAGAAACCGAAAATGATTTTATTATAAAATAATATTTAAAGATTTTCCTAGAGTGAAACTCAGCCCTCTTATAAAAGGGAACTTCCCCGTCTCTCAAAATCACGCCTCCAATGACATTTTTCTCGGCCAAAACCAGATAAAATATCCCTCCAACTTACATCACTTGAACCTAGAGTCTTTCCATTTATCAGAAATCCTACCTAAGGATCCCTTTTGATCAAATCAAAAGGAATCACCTGAAGAAGAGGTAATAATTTCATTACCTCTATCAAAGTTTTTTTCTTCTTCCAATTCCTATTTATTTGTAGTTTCTATACCAAAATAACAACTACAGTACCATATACATATTTTGATGTTATAATAAATATGGTATAACCATGTTCATTATTCTATCCATCATGTGAATGAAAAAGTCACCAAACATTCGTATGTACGGCTTACCATCTCCACATCGTGGTGTAGTTTTTTTCTCAATAATTTAATATTTGAATGGGTATAATAATGAGTATAATTGTTGTAAATAATAAATAAAACATTTTAATGATTCTTTATATCTGATATACCATCCAATTATATATGACTTCACCATCAAAAGAATGATATTGTCGCTCGTGCGTACGTACAGCTTACTGTCTCCACGACGTGATGAGATGTCATTCCCCATCATAACCATTCACGACTAATTTTAATTTTATGATTAAAAATAATTTTTATGAACTTAATATTTTTTTGGATAAAAATAATATACATCCTATCCATAAAAAACATGGCTTATGTAACAAAACATATAAAAGAAAATGAATCAGTTAACACCTGAAACAATGATACCACTAAAATATTATTAGCAAAGAAATATTAGAAGATCATATATGATAACATATTTATATATATGGTTATTGTATAATTTAATAACAATTATTTAAAAAATATACAAGAGGTTAACAAACCCTTGACTAAGGAATATTACAAGGTATTGGGTTTTTATCTCACTTCTTATTCTCATGAGATTCATGTTATGTTGCCACTATTTACATTTGTGTCGTATATGTACTTATCATGATTATATTGTTTGTTTAATATACATTAATTTATGGGCATTTAAATAATAATTTAATTATCCTTCTTTCATGGGGTGTATTTTTCATATGTTACCAAATCGGTAATGGAATTTCTAAATTCAATTTCCACTCATTGGGTTTTACGCAAACTTCATTGATTATTTTACTCCGAGATTATGTGTGAAATCACTACTTATTTACTTATGTATTAATTTACCCTCCCCTTTGTGTGAATATAATTTTGATACACATAATCACTCCATTGATAAATTCTCAAGTCATCAATATGATCTTGACAATAGTAATTTTAACTCAATTTCCATTCATTGAGTTAAACATCCAAGTCATTGGTGTTGTTTTTACAAGAATATGTGTGAATGTATCTGATTTATTTACACTAAATATCCAGTCATATTGACTGTATTTATATTTTTTCGACATAATTATTTCATTGATTTATCCTTAACCTAAGGATACGGTCTTTATAAGGGATTTTATCTCAATTTACATTCCATTGAGACTTCATTGTTATTATGCGCCAATTCACTTTTATATGGTGTATATACTGTATTATGACATAGTATATAATTAATCCCATTATTCTCATGATATTATAATGTTTATATTACAACAATTATTGGTATTCAAGCATCTCTCATTTGGTTAGGAACTCTAACTAAAATATCACTTTAAATTTTTTAATGATTTATTCTTCTAAATCATTCTCATTAACGTATATATTTTTAAAAATGGTTTTAAGAATTTATGGAAATTAATATTTTGAAATTAAAATTATTTTAAAAAGGTTCAAAGTTTTATAGGACACTTTGATTCAAAAATTCTTTTTAAATGATTTATTTGATAAATTATGCGACTTTTAAATGTTTTCATGAAAAAAGGGGATATTTTCTAAAATATTTTTATTGATTATTTTCATCTATGTCAATATCCTTCACTGTATATTATTCTTGATTGAGGTTAATTTATTATAATACAATCTTACTTATTGTATTGAATGTGTTATGTTCGATTGTGGATGTGCTATGTTTATAAAAGTCATGGTTTGTGGTTATAATATTGACCTTTCATATGTAGTTTTAATATGAATGTTTATATATGTTTCAACATTTTCATATGAGGAATGAATTGGACTTAGTAAATGATTGGTGGATCCCTCTATAGCTCCTCAATGTATCGGTAGGTCTAATGAGAGAAACTAGTGTCTTGGAACAAGGCCTTGACAGAATTTATATTTGTAGTCTTGTTATGAGGCCTTGACAATGTGGTTATGATGTCTGACATTTTTCATTCCATCATTATGAAATTAGCTATTGATATCACATGTGATTATTCGACTAGTAGAATATCTATGTGATTAATTAATGGAATTATTTTATTTATATTTTCCATATTATGTTGATTTTTATGTATAAAAGGATTTTGTTTTAGTCTTATACATTTCCATAAATGTTTATGCTTATTTATGATAGTTTCCACTATATTTTTATCCTTGCTGATCATCTGAGCTCACCCCTTTCTTATGTTTTGTTTTCCTAGGATTCCAAGAAGTGTATTACCATTGATATGAAGGGTTAAGCTACCTGAATAATGGCATTCTCAATGGATTATTTATGATGTGTATTATGTTTGAATTTGTAATGTAACGTTCATGTATGTAATCTATTTTCCAAGACTGGTAAACTGATCGGCCCTACGAGACTTGATTCCTTGTAAACATGTCAATGTATTAAAATAATGCACTGGCTTCTGGATTTTGGGTTTATGGTATTACATTTTCTTCCCTTTTACCTTTATTGTTTAACTCCTTGATCTATAGATGTGTATTGATTTTTATTTAGATCAAGACTTAGGGTGGATTTTTTGGGGGTAGAAAGAAATATGAAGGGGAGAATTTTCACACCTATGTTTTATATTTCATATTTTGTTCTAGATCAAACATGCATCTCAGTTATTCCATTGAGCTTTCAGTGTGATAGGTTATAATTTTGAGATTTAATTTTGTTCATATTTGGTATTGAGGTCATTCATTAGTTTTTCTTGAAATATTTTTGTGAAAAATATAAATTTTTGGGGTTGGAAGATTGATATGCACGGTTAGCACATAATTGGTCAAACTATGTTCCATTATCTAGGTAATTTTGTGGTAGGTTGGGATATTCTGACAGAACCTACAACACGTATTACATTTGGCTAGTTAGGACATGTGATATAATTGTGCAGTATATTCCCCTTAGATATATAGGGGCGCACAATCACCAAATGGTTTGATAACCAATGACCGAAAATCATGTTCCTTTCCATGTCATTTAAAATTTGAATTTTCCTAAAATATCCCCCTCTGGATTTCACCCCCAAGCAGTGAAAATCATCCCACATTGGATTTGTTTTCATAGGCGTGACTCCCCCTTCCTATCCTCTCACTTGGGATCTATTTTGATGGATACTTTGGTGGAGTTTATCCACATTTCTTCAGGTAAGTCCCTCTCTTCTTAGTTAGTTCATATTTTATAGGGTTTCTTTACTTTTTCCCTTGGTGGGTTTCTTTTAATATGGTTCAGGAGGTTCAATAAGGGTTTTGTATTGATAGTTGTGGATCAATATAGGTTTTTATAGATGAATCTTTCCTTGATAAGGTCTTGGGCAGTTCAGATGTGATTTTCACTATTTTTGGGATGTTTATTCATTGAGTTAGGTGTTTCCATGCTTAAACATTATTTTAGGATTTATATATTCTTTCCTTGCTTCATAAATATGTTCTATATATTTTTTATGAGCTGAAAATGGTGTTTTGAAAATAATTATAGATTTTTAAGTGTCAAAATTGTATTTTTAAAGAAAACATGTCATATTATATGTGTGTTTTATGTGTTCTTGGTGGCCTTGTTCCTTAATACTGGTTGATAATTTTCGTATGTGGTTCAGATCATATTTTGAATTTTTTTTGATATGCATATGTCTTGGAATTGGTTTTTTCTAAATAAAATTGGGTATATTTCATCGGTAAACCCATATTGCGCTTCTTAATGGTGTTTTATAAATTTGGAAACTTGTTTACCAATTTATGGAGGCGGTGCGAAAAATGATTTGGAATGGTTTTGTTGTGAGTTTGGATTTAAAAATGATTTTTGTTGTGAACATAATTATTTATCAAGCATGGTTACATTTTTTGAATTGTGTTTATAAGTAATTGTTTTTGTGTGAGATATGCAGATTGAAATTGAGCACAATGGGAATCCTAGGTGAATTCATAGATATAATATGATTAGTATTCTAGTTACTCAATGGTGGCTCATCCCGAATTCATCTATTTGGATTGATGTATACAAAACTAACTGAATCCTGATATTTTGAAACACTACAATTTATGGATGTATCAACACTCTAGTGGGTCTTGTGCGATGACGATGTATAGTGTGGATAGTATGCCACCTTTCACTGAGATATGATGTTGCTAGATACCCATAAGATATAGTTCCTATAGGGATCTCTTGTGGTATTGTTCTCTCTTATGATATTTTTCCATTCATCGACATACGGTGGACCTCGAGTATTATTGATTTTTAGTTTTAAAGTAATATTTTTTTGAGGGGTAAGATTTCCCTTAAAAGTGTTTTCCCTTAAGCATTGTTTTTCATTGAAAGTTTTTCCTTTAAAATTATTTCTATAAAATATTTCCCATCTTTTCTAACATAAAACATTAAATGAATTTTCTTATAATGATTGTAGCGTGGAATATATTTATTTGGTGGGAATACTACTAGGATTTCCCCACAACCTACGTAGGCCTTTGGGTTTAAGTAGGTTGGGTTATGTTTGACATAGGTAAAGAAAAGTTTTTAGAGATAGTGGTTCATGATTCAAGTGTTTTACCCTTTCAGATGCTGTTGTGGTGGATTGAGGATGATTCGCCTCTTTTTTATGGTTTCTTTTGAATATATTTTTATTCCCTTTTTGATGTAAGTATTCTTGTATACTTATTTAAAAATTTAAACAGGAATCTGGATGTTTTTATTCCTTGTTAGGTGATGATTATTCATTCATGGTTTATTTATTATTTTTGGTTATTTCTATTTATGTAATCAAGTACAATCATTACCAAATAATTTTATTGATACCCAAGAACTAGTTTCCAGCCCAAGGGGATCGGGAATTCCCTTTCGGTCCATGCCATGAACTAGGTCGGGTTTTAGGTATGATAGCGCTCTCTAATGGATCATGATATATGGACATGTAACTGAATGGGATTGTGACACCGTTGGACAATTGAAAAAAATAATAATTCATTACCTCAATAAAAATGTAGATGAATTTACTGAAATTATCCCACCACACACCATTAATGAGATCCATAAGTACCTCTTTATTAACATTGATACTCTAATATTGAAATAGAACATGGTAAGAATATATAATACAAGGGACTTCTGGAGGAATAAATTCATAAATGAAATGAATGCACCAACATTGCAGTCAAAATTTAGGTGGCCCTTCATCCCACCAACAAAGACTTTAATGTTTTTGAAAATATGGGTAAATTGGTTACTCCTCCATGACTATATCTAAATAACTCGGCTATAATCAACCTCTAAATTCTATCTATGTTTGATGACTGATGAAAATGGAAACCAATTTTTTGTAAATTTTTTTGTTTTTGTCTATGTATCGGGCTTACATCTATGACCTATTTGGCATTGAGTTATGATTGGACCAATATGTCATCAAACTATTATATTGAATCACTAAACATGATATTAGTGGAAAGGTGCATAACCTTATATTCAGAATAACAACCACGATGATTGATTATACATGTATATCCAAAAAATTGTAGCGTTTGATTACAGAACCCATTCATTCCTTATTGGAGTTATGTCCACCCATAAGGATATTCATGTTGACTCTAATATCGAAACATGTTACTGGGAAAATTATGTTTCTGATTTATTTATTTTATGCATGCTTGGGATCTCTAAAATAAAAAAACATAGGTTATGATGTATATTCAATGGATTCCCTCGACACCATCAAGGATAATGGTCAATATTGATAACTTTTAATTAGGAGTTCCAAGTCTCGTAGGTTGTGGTGGTGATTTCTCACCCACTTAAGATTTGTTAATTGGTTCTACTTTCACTACATTAGAAATGATATCCTTTTTTAGGATGAAAATTAGGCAATGATAATGGAGGTGAAATTTTTTAATTAGTATGGGGGGAATATAATATGGATTTTATCGAACATGATGTTGTTAGTAGGAACATGGATGAACAAATCCAGATTTGTGCCATAAAATATATTACCAAATTAGGTCAAATGCCTAAAAGTCAATGAAGATAATATTATGAATGTAACTAATACATATAGGTAGGAAAACCAGCTGTTATACACAATCTAAAAAAAATAACTTGTTGAAAGGATCTTAATGTTGTGTTTGGTTATACCACATTTTCATGCATCCTTAGTAGATTCATATATGAGGGGTGAAATTCAAACTTATTTTTGTAAACAATCCTTATAATTCCTTGTTTATTTTTTAATTTAATTTTGGATGACTAACCATTATGGGCCTTGAACATCCTTGATATGTAACTAAATTTAAAAATACAACAATTTTTTTAAAATCCCCCAAAACACTTTTCGATAACTTCTAATGTTTTATAAAAAACATATTAGAAAAAAAATTGATCAATATTCATATAATCACAAATTGTGATCCCATGATACATTACAATGTTATAAATAATTATGAATACTATAATACATAATTATATGAAGATTTAGGCCTCTATAAAAGCATCATTACTAGTAAAGATATAATTAAATATAGAATTTTTACAATAAAAATGTATCTTATACTTTTATACAGTAGTTATATCATAAAAAAAATTTATAATCATATAATCACATTGTTGAATGCATCATGTTTTCGTAGATACATAGAGTATTTCAATCATAATTATCAATGTGATATTCTCTTGATTCATCATAAATATAATGGATACTCATATTAACACAAAAAATTTCATTAACCGGGATGGATGAGAATATCTCATGCCCATAATACAAATAGATAATCATATCACATTTGAATACTCTAGGTATAGACATACACTTACCTGATATATCGAAGATAAGGAACCATATGTCATACTCATCATATGAGATGAAAAATATCATCTTGGATAAACATAAAAAATGATATAATTGGTAACATACCCAACCACCCATATATTATCTAAACATCATGGAAAAACTAATAAAGTTATCAACGTATAAAGGTTTTAATGATTAGTATCTTTACAAAAATTGATATTGTGGATTAATCATGAAACATTCATCCCTAATATATCAATCGAATATTATATGAAATTATATGTTTCATATATAGTGGGTAATCTAATACACAATCTTATTTTTTACATCATGGGTTAATTCCATCCCATTATATAAAACACAACCCATTTTAATTTTTACATTTTATCACATCCTATAATACATCATGATGACAATAAATCAAGGGTAACATAGAATTATCAAATTGAGACGATAATTATCACTTCAATTATTGAAATATATACATCTTATATGAAAGAATACTAAATAAAATACCACCTTTTTTATAATATGATACCTTTTTTATATTGTTAAAATTATTTAATAAAACTAGCAATATTGTACGTAAGTAATTATTTAATCATATACCGTATGTTTGACCATCAAAGTGGCCTTATATTTTATTCCATGTAAAGGATTTTTTAAAATAATTACGTAAATATATGATTCATAATACATCTCTATGTGTCCATCTAAAAACTCAAATAGAAATATTACTGCATATACAAAACCTCCAAAACAATGGAAAACATTAATCGATTAAAACTTTTAATACTAAATCATTAAATTTCTCCTTCACTGACTCATATAATATTTCTATCGTTTTAGAGCTATAAACATAGAATAATGATTAGTATGAACTTTATCTATCATAAGCTACATAATATATATACCAATGATAAAGAATTACTCAACCTTGACCAATTATAATGATGATCTACATGGTTACTCAAAAAATGTCTCAAATGATTCCATACCATGGTTGAGTGATAGGTAGTATCGTATGGAAACACAACCAAAGATAAATGATTCACCAATAATCTTATAAAATCATGAAGAGATACACATAAAATTTCCTCCATTTTAATGATCATTAATTTTTGTAGTGATATGAATTATTTCATAATAAAAATATTATCTACTTTCTATGTTTTAATGTCTTGAGTCCCTAAATACAAGAAAATGATAATTTCAACTTAATAAATGGCCAAAAAATAATTATTATTCTACTGATCCTGGTACATATTGATTACCCTCAAGTTAATATTTAATTTTTTTCTAATCTACATAGATTTCATTAAAAAAATGATATTTAATATTAAATAAATTTTTATTCTAAAATCAAAATCATAAATATCTCCAAAATAGGCGATCAGATTAGAATAAAAACAATGAATTTTTATATATGATGGGGTGTTTTATCTATGTGATATATAAGATTAGTTTTTGGATTTTGTGTCCCAAATTAGCTATTTTAATGAAATTATTTGAAACATTGATTTATCCATTCAAAATTATTTTCCATTTTTATGGATTTAAGAGTTGTAAAGTGTTTTTTTGATGACCACATGGAAATAATGTGGAATTTTATATCTCTATATTGGGAATTATAAGTGAATTTAATTAATTAACTAGAGTAATTTATGATGTTTATTATTGAATGATTATATAGGTGATTAGTAAGAAAAAATAAAGGGATTAGATGATATTAATGGGATGACTATCATGTTTCCATTTGTGAAATTTTATTTTATAGGAAATAATATCAAGTTTCTCTCTATATAATTTATCTTAGTGGAAGGGAAATATCTAAAATTAAATAATTTCATTCTTCACCCAGTGGAATTCAGTCATCAAGTGAAAATAATGAGGCTTTGAATGATGATGTTCAAACCATGCATATCGATTATGAATGAATTACTAAAGTGATGACTTCTGTGCCATCATATATGAAATTTTATTTATTTTTTGTAACAATTTGTATTTTATCTCCATCTATTTGATGAAACTCTTAAAATTATTCTCCAAGGAAATTGGTCATTGGAACTTAATATTAAATCTTAAAATCAATATTTATTTTATTTTATTAATAAAAAATGTATTTTCACATAAAAAATCATTTGAAAATGAAATTTATTTATTTTTTGATATTACATAATAAATTAAATTACATTGATTTCTATGAATAAAGATAATTTATTTTCAGTATTTTCTCAAAAATAATAATCCGAATTTTAATCTTTTAATATTTTAGTGTTGTAGTTTAATGTAGAATAGTAATAATTTAATTATTATTATTATTATGGATACCAAATTATTACTTTTATGATTATGAAATTATAAATGTAATAATGAATAATTCATTTGGAATATTAATTACTTAATTAAATCAATGATGGATCAAATATTTCAATTGTGAAAAAAAATTAAAAATATTTTTATGAGTGTTTTTTTCATTTGATTTAATAATTGTTTAATTTTTTATTTTACATTAATTGAATCTCCTTGATGGAGGTTTCATTCATGTTGGGATAATGATATTATAGTTTTTACTAATTGTATTTAGTTTATTTATATTGGATTAAAACATGAGATATTTATATTGATTGGTAAAAATAAAATTGATATTATCATCACAATTGTTCTTATGAAATTATGATCATCGCATGATGATAAATGATGAGTGATAATTAAAGAAGTTGAATGATCAAGGACAATGATATAAATAATCCTTATTATTCATTAGATTCTAATCATCCAACATTACTCAACTAATGAAAAGGTGAATACTGTCTTGGGTTGTTATGCTTCCCACATACCCTTTTACATTTTATATTCCACTCCATTCCTCGCACTAGGTTTCGTTCAACATTACGTGGAATAAAAATGTATAATGTTTAATGGTATGGGTTCTCACTTATCTAAATATGGCACTGAAAAATGGTGAGAGTAATGATTAATAGCCACTTTAATTTAAGAAATACATTTATTAAAAAATATTACATCAAATTCATATGTAGTATTAATTTATATGATATTTTTTAATTCATAATAATTTATTGAAAAAAAACAAAAAGTATTTGTGAATTTATAATAATATTTAGTCATTAATTTTTTAAAATATTTATTCCTTTATAATAATTAAATAAAAACTAATATCTAAAAAGGTATAATAAAATCACTCATTTATTAAAAAAATTAATTAATTTTCTATTTAGGGAAAATAACTTATGTCAATTTTTTAAAAAATTTATATAATAAAAGAATTGTTTTTTTAAAAAGTTCGACCCAATAAATAAGAATTTTTTTTTAAAATTAAATCATGATTAGATAAATCATCCTAGAAAATTTCGTTATTTTTTTATAAATCATATTTACAATGAGGGTGTCAATACATTTTAATCACATTCATTTCCAAATTTAGAATTTGTTTCATAAGGGAAAATTAAGTGTCTGTATAATGATGGGATCTCCTGATATTTGAAACAATTGATAATATTAGATTTCATATGATGAATTTTGGATTTTGGAATTATTATGTTTATTGATATCAACATGTTGAACAAAATTTAAAAGAAAATATAATTTTTATGTACCAGTTTCATCATAGTCATAGAATTTAGTACATGATATTACAACACCATATTTTGATGAAATAGTTTCATAGAATGATAATTCAAATACTAAGTCAAAACCATCTAAATTTTATAATTTTAAGAATACTACTGACGAGGCCATAAATCCTTGAGAGAGTATAACAAAATTACATGTTGCTGAAAATTCATGGATATTAAAGGAAATTTGGGAATGATAAATAATATTTTCAATCAAATATTTTTTTTAGTTAAATCTTTTTTCCCATGGAAAATACCCTACTTGCAAATTTCTATGAAAATACCAATATGGTATATAAATTGGATCATAGATATTATATTATTCATGGATGTTACAATAATTTAATATTATATTATTGTTAATATGATCCATTTGTTAACTATATTACATATTGACAATCGATGTACAAAGTGGTATAACCAGAAAAGTCTATAATAATTCAAATTAAAGATTCTATATATTTTTATAATCAACAATGACTAAAGTGATTGTTTATGTCTCACAACACATCATCATGGATGAGAGGGAATATACCAAATAATTTATAGGTTTGATCTTAAACCATCATCAAGATGGTTATTCTTGAAAACACATTTATTAGGTGCATCCGAGTTTTTATTCGGAACAAAATAATTTATTAAGAATTATATTATAAGTTTTTTCTATCCATTTGGTTCCTCTAATAGTAATTTTTTACCTATTCCCATATATCTATATAACATTCTACTATAATTTTTTATAGTTGAACCCTATATATATCAGATGTTAACAATTTTAGGATATCCAAAGAATAATATTGATGTTTATTTTAATCCATATATTTTTTATATAATTTTATTAAGGAATGATGTGTGTAACAACAAATAGTGTATTTTCATAACATAATATTAAATTTTATTTTTTATTAATATGGGTAAAAATTGACATTCCAATGTATTGTACATTATATAAATGGAATACACATGGTCCAAAAACATATTTATGCTACCTGGGTGACAACATAGAATTTATTTTTTTCAATGGTAGAAAACATTTTTCTTACTATAATTTTAGATTTATCACTAAAAATAAATCATTTTGAATAAATAATAATAATTTTAAAAATTTAGAATTGAAATAGATGTATGTGTAACTGTTCTCATAGGTATTTAGGTAAAATCTACAATCATTTTTGTACCTTTGATTACTTTTGGACCAACTATAAACCAACAAAAAATATATGGTAATGAGGAGGATCAATATTGTATAAGGAAAAAAATTAATCCCTTCATTAGTTAGTTTTATGGCATGTGAGAAGCTATATTTAATGAAAACTATAATTATCTATATTGATACAATATTTTACAACATATTATACACACATAGAATGATAAAATTTACTAAAAGGCATGTTAAAATCTTTATAAAGCATACATGTATCAATAACATGATTTATTTGAACATGATATATCAAAAAATTAATTGAATATAAAATTTGATTATATAAATTTTAGACAAATATCTTTTATCAATTCAAGGGTAAATTACTTAAGAATACATGCTGGAAAAAATTTCAAATTTATGCACCGATTATGTTCAATCAAAATATTCTTCAAAATATTATCAAATGTTTCATTATAAGGGGATTATTATCACATTCATAGATAATGGATTATCATTATTTGAATATCCTAATATTGGTTTGGGTGGTGGTTAGGAACAGTGGATTTAATATAAAAAATTACCCATATCTCATATATTTGTTAATCTCAGTTGTGATAAAATTA
The DNA here is from genome assembly GCA_963277665.1 of Viscum album. NCBI lineage: Eukaryota > Viridiplantae > Streptophyta > Magnoliopsida > Santalales > Viscaceae > Viscum > Viscum album. The sequence continues at coordinate 1,836,691,216 of OY728151.1, forward strand.
TAATAATTATGTTACAAGTCCTACGTTTACCAATATTTTTTAAAATATTTTTTTTAAATATCATTTTATATATTTTTTTATAGATTATATAAAGATCACATATCATGGAACCTTTACATTGGTGAAGTTGAGTTTGCGTAAGTTGAAGTTTTATGTTTTCAATATATCTATATAAAGGAAAGACAATGTTTTTTGTTATAATGTTTTCTAATGATGATAACTCCAATGAATATATTTTAATTTTTAAGAAGTATCATATATATATGTTTAATGTAGAGGATGTTTTTATGAGAAAGACATGTGTAAATTGTGAGATATAACATTGTTTACCACATGCTAAATGTGAAATTATTTCTAGAAATAAATGGGAATAAAGGGTCGATGTAAAAAGAAGTAAAAACTCATTTTTCTATAAATAATCCATTAATTTATAATTTATAATTAAAAATAATATTTTTAATGAATATTGAATAAATTTTAGATTAATGAACTGAATACTAAAATAGAAGGGATTTTTAATTACATGTAAATAATAAAAAAGTTGTAACTATATTAAAATACCTTGAGGATGATAATTATTATAATTAACATTGAAATTTCAATGTTTATAAAAATAATTCAAAATTTATTTAGGTCTATGTGGAATTTTATGAATACTTTTTATTAATATTTATATTGAAGGAAAATGTGTATATAATTCATGATATTTTGTGGATGAAAAATATTCTGTACATAGGTAATTATGTTTGAGTTTATTTTTACAAAATGTTAACCATAACCTTCCATTCAGGCATCCTAGTACCAATAGTACATGTCCAACATAAAGATTTCTAGTCATGGAAATGATTGATGAGAATAGAGGAATCCTAGTATATGTGTATGGGATGCATGAGATAAAATGAAGTGTGGGGAGGGTCATATAGGAGGAAGTTGCATACAAATGGGTTTTTTCAGTGGTCTAGTAGATTGTGTATGTTAATAAACTATTATGAATTCAATAAAAGGATTTTATGTGGTGTCAATTTTTAATGGTACTATTCACAATTAAAATCATAGGAAATGTAAACTTTTATGGAATCATTTATGTTGTCCATTAACATTCCCTGTATAGGGTTTTCATGTGTCACATCCCCTAGGAATGTGTCATAACTACAAAAAATTATTGATTGTAACATTTGAACCTCAACACCATAAAGAACAGTAATGACACTCAGGGATCATGATTGATGTGAGGATAATTGACTGTGTTGTTATATAATTAAATAAGGGTTTTAAGAATATATTTATTCCACCATAAAAATAATAGTTATTATTATCTCTCATGATAAAGTGATGTTAAAGAGGACTATATATATCAATATATGTGATAAAAAAAGAAAATAATATTAATCAGTTATCTTTAAATTCAATTGAGTTTTTATAATAAGACCTAATGAGAATAGAAGTTGCATGCACTAGTAAATATGGTATAGAAATAGAGGGGACATTCTATGTGAATATATTTACATTTGTGATGGAATTATTCTAAAAGTTTCATTATCATAAACTATTCATAAGTTATGAAAAGTATGTCATTTGAGAATCGAAAATGAATCCTTGGAAATTTTCATATAAATACTATCAAACACATCATTATTAAGATATATATAATAAAGAGATAATCTAAGATGGACTAGTGAGAAAATAATTATATTCTGTTTAGTTTCATGATGATATCCACATGAAGATTTTCAATGCAATGTATATTAATTTTAGTACATCTACATGATAAAAACACTATAATATAGTGTTGTGTGATGGTTATGCTAAGTGTTTCTCTTGCAATAATGATTCATATACCAATTTAGTTGAATAGTGTAAAAATAGATACAAGAGATAATTAGAATAGTTTTCTATAAATGATTATTTCAATTTCTAATGTTTATAGTGAACATGAATAGCATATAGATTTCAAGAATATAGTGATATACTACAGTTATTTGTGAGAAGAATAGGGTTGTAATGCAATTTCTGTGGTGTGATTTGAGATTTATAAGTAAACTTTTACATATAGTTGTGATTTATAGTGAAACATTAATTTTATTATGTCCATTATAATATAAATATAATATCATGAAATAATAGTGGATATCATATTAATACTGTGATAAAAGAAGAAAATTTCATGAAATTCATGCACATTAAATTTTTATGAAGATAGTTATATATAATGGAAGTCTAGAAAAGTAGTTTTGAAGTAGTGAAAACATGAATGAGATTTTTGAAGTATTTTCTAAATGATATTTTGAAAATTTAAAAAAACAAAAATGAAATATAATGTAAAAAAAATAGAAAACCATATTTAAATAATTGATATGAGAAGATATTGAATAAAACTTGTGGATATAATTAGCTTCTGAAAAGTAGTTCGCAATGAAGCATTTCGTGGAGGTAATTTAAATAAGGATATAGAGTTTATTCTATTTGAATAAATTATAATGATGTGAAAATGAAATTTGAGATATTCTAAAGTATCATATTTTGAAATGAAAAGGATTATAATTATATTTTTTATCCGTATTTAGAAGGATTGGTTTAGAAGATAATTCCAATCATAGAATTGTCATTATATAAAACATAATGTTTCTATGGTAATTTAAAATACATAGACACACATTTCATTCATAAGGAGTTGAGTACATATTGTTTCAATAAGAATAGAAGCATATTGGATTTCACAGTGAATCTATCAATATGTAATGATACAACCAGTTCCTACTTACCGATATAAGATTGAAGAGACTCTCCAGTATTAAAAATAAACTTATCCTCTAACAACATGGTGTTTGAAGGGGAATAAGAGCGAGTGAACCTTGGATGAGGAGTGAATTAACCGTAATTCATTTTAAGCTATTATTCCTTGATTAAGTTACCATGGAAAAATAATTTCATCCCTGAATATATTAAATTATAATAGATTTTTTAAAATCAACACATCATTAGTGTTCTCTCCTTGTGTGTGAAAATTTGTGGATAACTAATTAAATTCATTTTTATGTGTATTATTTTTTTCATGATTATTTATATTTATTTTGGTGGTTTTTCCACAAATACATATAATATAAAGAAACTAAATAATCACATGAGTCTAATATATATAAATAATAATAGAAATGTTTGTGAAAAAACATAATTTGGGACACACACTAAGTCACCCCCAACCTTGGTTATGATGGGTGATAAGAAGTGGTGTTAGAGAAAAAAATTCTAAATTAATGTCCAACCTTCTCGATGAAATCTTGAAAAAGGTTTATCCCTTTATATAAGCCTTTTTTCATGAAAGGTAATATGAAATCTCATGATATGAAAGAACAGTAGGATTTATAGAATTGAAATTTTAAGAAAATAATATAATAGAGAATGTTTTTAACCTTACAGAAGAGATGGAAGGGGATCTTGAAGAATTATATATCTAATGAAAGATAAATTTTATGTTTTTTGTCTCTATATTGAATCGTTTAAACATATAGTTGATCATGAATCATATAGTAACTGACTTAAAAAATTTTTAATAGATCAATTACCTAGTCAAGTGAACATAAATGAAATATTATACAACAAAGTAATGACTAAGGAGAATGAAAAGGTGATTAAAAAACACAATTATTCCATTAAATAAAAAAAATATGAAGATTCAAGAACTTGAGGAGGAAATTTATAAAAAGATATCCATGAAGGATCCTTCTATGGATGACAAAACCAAAAGAAATTTTTCTAGTGGCATCAGTTGTAAATATAAATAATAATATTATTATAAAAGTTGATATAATTACGATATTTCCAATATTTTGTTGAAGTGCCTTGACTAGAACGAAGTCCAAAATATAAAATCCATGGAAGATGATTTAATATTATATTCTTTTGAGATTTTTTTTCTGAAATTTTCTTGACATCTGTAATACAGTAATTCCATATTTTATATAAAATATCTACAATTGGAAAAAATACTTATCTAAAGATAAAATAATGTGGGTAAAATAACTTAACATTTTTTTATAGTAGGAAAATTATATTCATATTGATTTGATCCAAATTTTAGAGAATGTATAGAATGAAATATTGAGCTTGATTGAGGTTGTGAAATTCTCTCAACATGATGTTATTTTAACAAGATATCAAAATGAAAAATATGGAATATAAATAAAATATTTGTTCTAAAAGTACTGAGAAGAGATGTGTTGTCACGTAAGTTCTATAAATTAGTGTTATAATAATAAATACTCAAAATAATGATAAAAATATTGATATCACCTATGACTTAGTTTAATATAATCCCATAGAATAAGGTAACCCAGTATCTTGATTTAAATTTTTTTAATAATTTAATTTCATCTTTTTGTAAAGTAAATAAAACATAATTTAGAAAAATATTAATGTATAAATGTTTCATGAAACCTAGAAAATTTTCAAATTAGTATAATGTCACATCCAAGAAGATCAACTCCTTAAATGATGTTAAAAGTAAGTACAATGTTATTTATAGATATCAAGATGTTAAATATTGAAAAATTGGATCTATATGAAAAAGACAATGATTTATTGGTAACTATTCTTCCTGTTTGATGTTTGAAAAAAATGACATAAATTTATTTCATAATATTTAATTTATGAAAAATTTATATGAATTTCTTGAAATAATATTTTGTTATGGAAATAGAAGTTATCACAAATGTAAAAAATATTTGAATATACCAATTAAATAGAACTCATATACTATATATGATACAAGAACATAATAAAAAAGGAAATAATAGAAAAATTAGAAAAATTATTATATGGGGAATACACATAAGACTGTAATTAGATAAACAACTTATTAAATATAGTAATTAAATCTAAATATGATAACACAAAATCCTAAAAAATATGATTCTACTATATTTGTCAAACACCACAAGGATCATTGTAAAGTGGAAATTAAAATCAATGATAAAGGGAGTAGTTTAAAGAGAAAAAAGTAATCACAATATGAGAAAATAACATTATTTGATGGGTATATTATATTCAAGAGGAAAAAATTTGATTTCATGCGTACTTGCATAAAAAATATCACCCTATATCTACAAAAGATATTTGTGGAATGTTTAAATTTCATATGAATACAATTGAATAAGTAATTACATGAAGACGTATATTAGAGGAGTTATTGAAATAAAATGTATAGAAACTATGAAACCATATTTTTAAAAATGATACATTTATGAATGATCTGATGTGCAACAATAATAATGGGAATGTTCCTAAATAATGTTTAATAATGTATCTAGATAATCAAGATTAGTTTGGGAAGATGTAATAGGAACTGGAGAATAAAATTTCATTGATTACAATTGTGAATAATCATATTTCATTGAATAATAAAGATAAATTGATCAATAATAACTTGATTCCCATATATAGGGACGTGAATGTGATTTAGGTACCCAGGGGGGAGACCTAAAGAAATATTTTTTTTATAAAATTTAAGAAGATATCTGTCTTGGAGAACATTATATCACCACAACAATCAATTTAAACGTCTCAGGTTCAAATTTATCTACAATTTATATCATTTATTATTTAATACTATTCATGAATAAATATCTATATTGATGAACTGTATACATGATTATCTCTTAAATAGTGATAAGTAAGATCAACATGTTTTCATAGATTGATTTTTTCTTGCTAAATATGGAATGTTGGACCCAATTATCCTTATCAATGAGGTAGGATTAACGTATTCTTATATCCTTATATGAGGGGTAAAATCTACAAAAAAAAGTAGAGAATAGTTAATTTATGACTAAAGGAAAGGTAAATTCAACAAGAGATTATATATTTTGGTGTATAAATGATTTTGATTTTTTGTTTGAGAAATTTTGAGACAAAGTGGATTCGAATTATTGTTTCATTGGTGATTAATATGGTGAATAGAAATTGACATTTTTTATGGTGTTTTTTTTCAACTCAAAAATAAAACATTCATATATATTATTATAAATTTTCATAATGTGTTCTTGAGTCCTTCTACATGAATATCACTGAGAATTCACCGGTTAAGCATCCTTGAAATGTGATTCCATGAAATGAAAATTCATGAAGAGATATTATTTGTAGTACGAATAAATGAAGTAAGATTATGTGGACTATGCTTCTATAGATGATGATTCCATTGGATAAGAATCTAGGTATATAGCATAATTTCAATGAGCTTTCATGATGTTATAATAGTCTTCTGAATGAGGTGCCCATATCTTCCATGACATTCAATGCTTCCTAGAGTTTCGTTACTTCTATGAGAAGCATCAAATATCTTCCATGAGTACAAGTCATTCATGTGTTTCAGGCCAAAAAAATTCATGAACAATTCATGCATATATATTCACTATCATAAGTGTATATGGGTCTTCCCTAAGTTCACCATACCTAAATTAATTGTTACTTGTGTTCAAGAAACTTTGATTTAGTATAAAATCGGACAATGGATGGCTTATTTATTTAAATATGTAAATATCCGGATAACTTATAATAGAAAATGATAAGTTTAGAAAGTTGAGTAAATGGATTTAAATGTTCCAATTCATGAATGAAGTATTCCATAGTATATAACATTCATGTATTTGAATATTAATTTCATTGGTATATATTTCAATTCTTTAGTAAAGAAAGTGGTTTAGTTTCGATGGTATTTATGAAGAAGAATTCTAAAATTGATGTTTGGGAGATATTGTCACTATAAAAAGCATGTATTGATGCATACATGTGGATTTGATATGTATGAAGCTCTAGATTAAAGTATAATGAAGTGATCATGGTATTTCATCATGTTTACATGTACTTTATAATAATTTTGTAAGGTGTTTCTTATGAAATATATTTTTATGACAAGATCCAAGATTTCTGGTTACTTGAATTTTGAGGCATTTATGTGATTTTATGAATAGTTTAATTAATAAAAAATAGAATAGGTAACTCACATTTCATATATATATTTATAGTTTTTATATATCAAGAAAATAAATTATGCACAGTTTGGAAGAAGAATATAGAGGTAAAAAATAGGGATAGGTTATTTCATTCTTCTAGGTATCAAATCTAAGAGGAATATGATCCAACATGCAAAATTGAAAGTGTAAAGAATTTAAGAAGCACGATAATGACATAGTAAATAATATTTTAAATGATCTATTCAACTATATCAAACCATATATTATCATATCAATTGTGGGAGTATCAAATGTACTATCAATTTTATATATTTCAACTCAATTTATAGATATACCATGTTTTTTTGTAAAAATTGATTTTTTTGGTGGACTATGTAATATCATCTTTTTCCCAGAAAATACCAATGATAATGTACTCTTATAGAGTAGTGATACTTTTAAATGTACGTGTTATTGAGGGTGTTATTGTTTCCTATGGGTTAGTAGAGTCATTTACCTCTAACTTTAGGTGAAAGTTATTTTAAAAAAATGAGGATACAAAAAAATAGTTGACCACTAATTCAAACGTCATTTGTGGCCACACAGATCCCAACAAATCCTTACAATTACTATCAGATCCAATTTCCCTTCATTTACAATAGGTTTCTTGATGTGTAAAGAATATTTAGTCTATTAAATATTTTTATAACATAAATAACCATAACATTATTCCAATATTTAATAAGAATAATGATCATATCTGGAATGGAAAAATTATATCCTATATTTTATCTATTGTATAAAATGATCTAGAAGCTTCTTAAGATAGCTTCCCTCATCTTGGTGAGGGTTCTCCAATAATGACTAGAGATAAGAGGAATCTAGTGAATAATGGATGATTCGTAAATTTCATTCTTTCCCTTCTCTTAGAATGTGAATTCCTAGGGTTTATAGGATTTTGAAAGGATAAAGTAATATAGGATAAGATAAAGAATACTTAGAAATGAATGGAGAAGTGAATAATGTTAAGTTACCAATTTAGAAATTGAAATAAAAATATCTGAAAATTAGATATTAATAATATTTTAATGAGTTCCTTTCAAGGATCAATGATATTTTAAACAATAGAATAATATTTCGATAAAAATGGTAAGACTCGATATTTTTTGAAAATATCTTCAGAATTAATCCTGATACATTTGATTCAAAAGTTGAATCATTGGGAAATTGAAATCCATAAACAATACCTATGGGTTATTTTCAAAGTATACACATTAAATAAGAGATGATAAAATTTAAATCTATCAAAATGACTGGAAATGATTTTCATGAAATATCATTTAAGTACACTAAGTAATTAATGTCAAATAATGTTATTATTGAAAATTAATTTAGTGATTTTGATTCAAATTAGGAAGTGAGTAATATGTATGAAAAAACTCATGGATTTAATTTCTATAAATTTTAAAATGAAAACGATGATGTATAATGTAATGATACCATTGATGTGATTTAACGGTGGTTCCATTTTACACTTTTCAACAAATTTTGAATGACATAAGAAATATAAAGATAGTTATGAAAAATATGGAAGTTAAAGAATAAATTTAAAAGAGAAGTTAGAAAATTCAAATTCATATTAAAATTTATTGAATAAGAAGTTATATATTAATATAAATAAAATATTTTTATCATAATTTGAGGAGTATGATAATAATGTAGAAGAAGTGTGAGTAAGAATTACAATGTTGATTTTTGTAATATGATTCTTATTGAATATCTGAATGATGAGAGTTTTTAAAGTAATGAAATAAGAAATTATATATTATAACAATGATAAATATTGATTAATTTCATGACAAAAGTATAATTGAAAAATGTTAATTAATAATTTTAAATCTAGAGAATTATAAAAATGACTTAGATAAATATGGTCAACCTATTAATCATCTAGAAATAATTCAAGAATTTTATAATTTTATATTATTAAAATATAAGGAAAATATGGAGAAGTTACATGATGAATAAAAAATATCAACATCAATCATTATGAATATGTATTGGAGAATCAAAAATAATTTTACCTTATACACCAAATTATGATTGAAACTATGCAAGGAAGCTATTTTTTCCAAAATTTAATTTTCAAAGATGGTGTGTGATCAATGGAGTTTTAATATCATAAAAATAAATGAATATCTTCATAAATGGTTAGATAAAATGATGAAGACATCTTCAATATTTAGAATAATAATAATAAAATATAGAGGATAATTTATGTATCTAAAATAAGAAAATTCCAAAATTCATGAATTTATGGGAAATAGTGGTTTAAATAAAAAATATCATATACTATATAATAATGTAATATTGATAGGAATAATGATATAAATAATAATATTTTATGAGTCTACTAAAATTTTAGTTCACAAAAAATGATGTAATATTGATGGGGTTGAAGATATTTGAAAAAAATACACGGCTATGTAAACCATGTAGGTTTCCATGGAAAATAAGTTTTTAGGAATATTTGTAGTGATTTTGATGATTTATGAAGATAGTGAATATTCTATAGTTCAATCCTGAGCACTATAATGTATTCATTTTCTATAGGAGGTAGATTTTGAGGTAGATTCAGCCCATTCAAAGAAGACAAACTCAATACAATAAAGAAGATATAATTCAAATATTGAGAATAGATTATAACTTATTGTAATAATAAGTTTAAGGATTTGTCATCCTAGAAACCTTGAAATTCTTTTCTATAATTCTAACAACCAAAAAATGTTTTGAAGATAATAAAAAAAAGGATCAGGATATAGATGAAAAGGTAAAATAGAAATCCCTTATAGTTTAAAATGCACTAAGGGATAAAAACTAAGAATGACTTAAGATCATGGAAAATGTGTGTTCTTTAGTCATGAATAATCATTTTTATATATTTAAGAAATTCAAAGATCATAATAAATGAAAAAATTACATTTTAAAAAGATGAGTCTCTAAAAATAAAATGCATTGGGATCGTATTTAATTGGAAAGGAAAAATTTAAATCCATAATATAGTTATTTATTGATAGACTAAAAGAAAAAAATTTAAGTGTTAAACAACTTTTTGATAATTTAAATGAATTTATCTTCAGAATAGATGGTTTAATTTATAAAATTATTAAATATTTGGATGTTGTGAATAAATTATAGTGGATAAAGGGGAATGTGTTCTAGGATCGAGAAGCATAGAAATATTGTTATCTTTGTAAAAAGGGAGAGAATCAATTATGTAATTGTGGGCTTGGACAATTTTACCATAGAATCATGAAAATGTAATAAAATTAAGGTAGCTCTTTAGATGTACCTGATAAAAGAAGAAATATAGAATGGTGTCATTCTATTTTCCAAAATGGTAAATTTTCAATTTTTTCACAAAATAAGGCTGAGTTGAATATATCTCATACTTTATATCATATACACTATTACATTTGTGGTACCATAATAATGAAAAAATAATTTTAGATATGTTTTTTATTTCTTTTATCAATTATTTCACTTTTATTACAAGTATTATATTTTTAAAACATAAATTACTGGCTCCCTTGATATTCAAAAGTTTTATGAGAAGAGGTGAAAAGTAATGGGACTAATATATATAAAAAATAGGAATATATAATGATGTTTAATACAAAAATTTAATGTTTAAAGATTATACTATTAAACATGGTATTCATCTTGATCATAGTGAACTATACACACCTTAAAAAATGGCTTCATTGAATGAAAGAATAGATTCTTTGTTGAGATGGAATGAACCGTGTTGATTGACATGATACATATCAGTTAATTTATAGATAATGTGTCGGTTTTCTAGACCACATGAAAAATTATTCTTCTATATAAAAATTTTAAAACATCTACACATGAGATATTTTATAATAATACCCCATTATTTTAGTACTCATGTGTCATTGGAATCCCTTTCATTATAAAAAAAATGGTGAAAATCAAGGGATGTTTGATTAAAGATGTGTTGAAAATAATTTCCATAGATACTCTCCAAATTGTAGAGGATGAATATTTTGTACAATTAAAATTGAATAGTTTTATATTTTATGAATGAGAATGTGTTGGAACATTTATATAGAAATGTTTCATAGTCAATTGTGAATTAAATAATAAGAAATAATGAAGCATTTTTTGTTAAAATGAAATATTTGGGTCACTAAAAGTTATGATTTTGTAGGAGATATTCAAATTGAATATGTTGATTCATCCATTTCAAGTGAATAAGGACAATTATTCATAAAAAATACATCAATTAAAAAAATCCTGTGGCAGTTCAAAATATCATTAGACATCAAGGAAAACAAGTTTAAACCAAAAGAACATTGAGGATAGATTCAATATAAAACTTCAATATCACAATTTTTCCAAGAGATTTTGTTTGTGAATTGAATTATCCACAGTGGATTGATACTATAAAATAATAATTGGTTCATATTAAGAAAAATGAGACATGAGATATGGTACCCAATCCTAAAGATAAAAATGTAACAAGTTCAATGTGTGTTTTCTAAAACATGTTAATGGAAAAAATGTGAGGTTGTAAGAAACATGGAAAGATAGGTTTTTTATGGATACTCACAAGTTGAATGTATTGGTTATTATGGAACATGTGACCTTGTTTCAAAAATCAATTCCATTAGAATACATCTTTTTATTATTTCAAAGAGGAATTATATGATTTTATATATGGATGTCAAGAATCCCTTCCTTAATGGATATTAGGGGGAATAAATCTATATTGAGCTTCCAAATGGATTATTTGATAGAAAATAATAGAACCATGTATGCATGTTAAATAATTATTTTATAGGTTAAATCAAGCCTGAAGTTCTCTCAATTATATATTGGATTCCTATTTAAATCAGCCTAACTTCATGAAGAAAATACTATAAATCATCCTCAATGTAAAATAAAATCATGTCATTTCTCAAATTATGATAATTTATATTAATTATATCATATGTATTATGAATAATAAAGAATAATTTTAAGGGTTTTCCTTAGATATAAAGATAGTTTTTTGAAATTTATATGCTTTAAGAAATGAGGTATTTTCATGGACCTCAAATATCCCATGAAAATTAATATATTCTCCTATCAAAAGAAAAAACTTCCAAGGATCTACTTAATTGTTTTTTAATGGATGATTCAAAACATTTTTTCACACCTACCACCCTAGGAATAATTTTTCTTAAGGATGTAGTTAGAACATATGTTTATCCTAAATAATTTCAGAAATTTAATGCAAGCCTATTAATATAATATCTTCTTGAATAGGATTAGTTAATATTTATTCCCACTCTCCCAAATTTCAAAAGTGAAAAAATATCTCCATTATGGATAGAGAAGTAATTATGACATACACTAAGGGAAATAGATATTATGGGGTAAAGTATGATAATTAGGAAAAACTAGATATCATTAGTTATAATGATGTAGATTGAAAATTTGTGTTGAATATAGAAGATCCACCATTTTTTGATAATTCATTAGGAAAAAATATATATGAGATCCAATACAAGGACCAAAAGATCTAAAACACACAACATTTCAAATGTTGATTATGTGGATTTCACTAAATCTATGATAAATTTTATGTGAAAAAAAACATAGTTGTAATATTATTTAATCAATGTGAATCTTTCAAGAAGAAACTCAAATACCCTAGTACACTAATTTCCATACCGATCATGAAATGAGCCAGTGGGAATTCCAAATCCTAAATAGTTGGTGACTTGAGTAGGAATCGTATAAGAATAAAGATGGAATGATTTTTCGCTCAAAAAAGTGGAATATAAATGATACTAGATGGTATGTAAATAATCCTCAACTATAAAGTACCAAAAAAGGTAAAAAACCCCAATGTAGTATATCAACCAAAAAATGTTACAATTTATCGAAGAAATATCTCAAAGAACTTTATAAAAAGTGGAAAATAGTACACCCGTCAACATAAACACTCAAAAATTCCCTATATCAAGCACATATGCCACCTTAAAGGGGAGATTCCCTTTTATCAAACTTGACATAAGAAAATCTATAAATTACCAATGGAAAAGGTAGGGTGTGATCTAAATATCCTAGTATGGTATCATTAAGTATTTCATAATAAATTTTATATCAATTAAATCTATATTCTTGTAATTTTAATAAAATATGCATGGAATGAAATTTACATATTTTAAACCAAATAATTATTTCATATCTAAAGATAAGGAATATATTTCAAAATATATTCCAATAAGAATAAATTAAAATTGTATTTATACCATTTTTATAAATTAGTTGGAATGAATAAAAAAATCAATAATGACAATAATGTAATCATCAATAAAATTTTATCCTAGAACCATGTCTTAATACCTATGCTATGTTAATTTTTGGAAAGAGGATCCCCACAATTCTTAATCATCTAACTTAGCTTAATGTGGGAACAAATCCCTTGGATCAGGCCTTTGAGCCTGAACTCCCAATTGGGAAAATCATACCATAAAAGTTATTTAATTATTTTCATATTAAACCCAATATTATTTGGTATGATCCTGGCGTACATTCATAATTACCAACTAATTACCTAGGTTCACATGATTTTCAATCAATCAATCAATCATTCATGGGAAACTAATCACCTCATGTCAATTAAAAAAATTCTATAATTTCCGTTTTTAACATGAAATTTTCATTTCAAAACCAAAGCATAAGTTTTCATCAAACCATTCCCTTTTAAATAATCTTAAAAATTATTTTATTTTTCTCAATGTTAAATATAAAATAAATTTTCTAATAACGACATCAATTTTATCTCTTATCCAAGAATAATAAATTCGATTAAAAATAGAGGTTATCACAATTTCCATTCCATTTAAAATCACACATCAAATCAATTAAAATATTTCTTGTAAATAATTTAAAATATAATTTCAAATTAGTCCAGAAAATATATATTTATCTTGAAAGGGAAAATCATATCAAATAATTTACCCTTAGATAAATAGATCACAATGCACAACACCCACAACGGGGAACACCAATGTATAATGATAGAGAGGATTATCTAAGAAAAATCCTAGAATAATAATCTAATAAAATAGAGATGAAGTCAATCAATAGCATGATGATATATTAATCTCTTTGAATGTGAGAAGAAGAGATATGAATAATTTATAAGAAGAGAGATTCATATTCAAGAATAAGATAAAACGATATCACCAGTACTTTGATCGGCTAAAATAAGGGTTTGTAGGATTCAACAATGCCTCTGTAGAGACTTTATGAGAAACATATTCCATTTAATGTAAAAATAAGGTGATTAGATGTTAAAATAGTATCTCCTGGTATTTTGAAAATATTTTCAAGGAAATTAAACTTTCTGCGCATGGTTTGTTGGGTAGGGTCATAGGGTTAAACAAGTTTTCCTCCCTATCCATGAGCCCATGTAGATGTTATAAATGGTGTGGATGGGTTGGATGAACAATACAATTAATTGTTCACCAACCATGAAATCCTCCACTCTATGGGGGTTCATTGGTTTCACTACTAGGATGCACAATTTGTGAAATCTGTGTTCCTACTTTTAGTGGATCACAACAGGGTGACCAATTTCTTGGTCGAAACCATATGGTGTTCCCTTAACATTATGAAACTATTCAAAAACCGTTTGGATTCCATAAATATATATATAAAAAGTCCTGAAATTACCCTAAAAGATGAACCAACAAAATATAGATCAAAATGTGGGTGGAGGGTTAGTGGGAAGTTATAACCTCCCCACTATAAAAACAAATTTACCCCAAAAATTTTGTCAAGATGTTTTTATACTAAATAGAAATGGTTACTTATCTCTTATTGGTTCCTCACATTCCATAGTCTCATGTGCATCACAAACAGTCTTCCATATCACTTGGATTGAATTTATCTTCCCCTAAGGAAGTAACCATGTCTCACATTCAACAATCCTAACTTGTTTATATGTCATAGACAAATAAGTATCAACATAAAGGTCTTCCTAACTCAATAAATAAGATGGTTTAGAATAATACATTCAAATATATGAAACATGAAAAAAATATGGAATGGATAAAACTAAGTTAGAGGTTTCAAATGATAGTCCACTTTCCCTACCTTCTCAATAATCTTAAAAGGGCCTATAAATCTCCACACACGAATTTATTATTTACCAAGATTTCGATGACCTAACTGAGGTAAAACTCCTAAAATAACCAATTAACCAAAAAAACATCAACACTCAATCATGATGATAAACATAGGATTTATTCCAGATCTATCCCATAAAGATTACCTGATGAATCAACTGAATCTTCATTGTTATCTCTTGGACCAAACTCATTCCAACCAAGGAACTTTCACCAACCTCTGACCAACCCAATGGATATCTACATGGCCTGCAATTCAAGGACTCAAAAGAATCCATCCTAATTATAACAACACAAACATTACATAGATTTTTAATAATTCAGAATTGAAGTATATTTATTACAACATATAAAAAAACCATGAAATGACTATATAGGTATAGTGTTTTTAGAAACTGGGAAACATGAACAACTGGTTCATAAATCATCTACATTGTCTCCAGTTTATTTCATCATATCTAGAGTCACTTTTGTAATATCCTACTTAATAAACTTATTCCTTACCTGGGGAAAAGAAAACATACAAAAGGGTGAGCTCAAATTCATAGTAAGGTTAAACAACAGAAATATCAATCTTATCATATAAAATTTAGAAAATATTATCCTGCAAAAGAGATCATAATATCATGACATGGGAGAAATAATAGAAGTGAAATGAAATCCCAATAATCAAAACATAAGACATGAAACTTTGTGGAATAAACACATAATCATATAAAATCATTTCATATTAGTCTAGTCTCTTTTCGAAGACCATCATAGTGGACAATGTCCATTACTGAACTGAGTTCACTCCTCGTTCTAGTCCTGTATCACTGAACTAGATTAAATTTCTATTCGATCCATGTCTATATCATGAGATATAAACCTTTACCCAAGGAATTGGAGGGAGATATAGGTCACACACATCTCATAATGAAACCATTCTTATGTGTGCCACAAAAAAATAAAGCATACATCATAGCATAACCCATGTAATAAAATTGGAACCTTAAACATCATGCCATCATAACATATTTTGTATAATATAAATAGACTTCATAAAAATAATTCCATCATAAACATAATAAAATCAATGTAATAATTGGGATATAAACCCAACCCCCATTTAAGAGCATCATCTTAAATGGAAAATAATTTTGATAAAACACACGAACTCAGTTATTGAGGAAAATATCCTTTCTTATTAAAAATCATTTTCTTTTCTCAAAATGACAAGAAATTTTAAAAGAAATGAATTTTTTTGAAAATAATAATGAAATATTTCATAAAAATCTTCATTGAATTAAGGCATTATGGAACTATAAAAATTCATTCATGTCGTATAAGTTAAACAAAAAAATTCTCCTCGTACTTTTGCTAGAAAAGTCAAAAAAGTGCCTTGTACTGAAAACAACAAAATATTCCTTCCATTTATTTTACTAAAAACTCACCAATAGGTAAAATTGGATTTAAAAAATTGTATAAAAATAGAAATAATATTACTTATTGAGGAAACATGGATGTGGATGATAATTATGACCCTAGTAAATACTTAGGAATAAATAATCTCGGATTGAAATGAGATTGGAATAGTTATCTCTTACCTTAGGTCTGATATGCTTCGTATGTATCTGATCCTCCTGTATAATGATTTAAATAATGTCATCAACATACTACAGAATCATAGTCATAGTTATGATATCATATATAGTCAGATTCTTATATTCTTCTTAGTAATATTTTATTGTTACTCGTTATTCGTGTGTTCACTACTTTATGTTCTAATGTGTGTTTTTTCAAATAGTCTTATTCTTATTTTTATGTTATAGATATATCATATATAGAATTATTTTAGTATAATATATATCATATTTATTCATTCAATTCATTACATAATCATTATTCAATGAAGATCATGTAGAACGAGTCGCATCACATCGTGGAGACGGTAGGCTGTACGTACGCACGAGTGATGATATCATTCCCATAAGTACTGAATGGTATTGGAGTGGATGATAGAATATCTCAGAATTATTATCATGTTATAATAATCATATATAGTTAGTCTTTAAACCATTATACATGTCCAAGTAAGGTGGCGGTGGAAAAAAGATTACACCACGGTGTGGAGACGGTATTTCGTACGTACGCACGCGTGGTGATTTCGTATTCCGTAGGATGGATAGAAGGTGAAATAGGGTTGTTTAAAATTTATAATAACATATCAGTATATGAGTGATACTTATTTTATTACTTTATAAGGAAACAAATAAAGAATATAAAGTAGAACAAGAAATAAATTTGAAAGAATCGATAAAGGATATTACCTCTTCTTCAATTCACCACTTATAAACCTCCTCTTAGGGCACTAAATTTGGTCTTTGAGGAAGCCCAAGACATCTAGTATGTTTTTAGGGAAGTGGATGAGAGAAATGGACATGTTTTGGTTGAGATTTAAGGCTCAAAATGTTGTGGAGAGGTGAGGGAGGAGGTTCCCTTTTATAAGAGAGGAGAGGTGCACTTTTGGAAACCTCAAAAATATTAATTTATAATAAACTCAGAACCCCACATAAAAACTTCCAAAATGACTCAAATTAGAATATGAGAATATATAAGGTTGTAATCGCATCAAAAAAAAAATTTATACATGTTGTAAATTTATTTTAAACCTTATCATCTTGATATATCATTATTTAATCTATTTAATTTTATTTGTGGTAATAATAATCTAAATTTTAAATTGTTATAAATAGTTACTTATCTATTGTGAATTTTCCATAATTGGATACTTTATAATTTTTTAGAACATATAAATTTCAATTTATAATTTTAAATTTTTTTTGTGATTTTTAAACAATTTTATAATATGTTATTTTTATAAAATAACAATAGTGTAAATTTTGACACTTTTCATTTATTTGAATTTAAATAAAATCCAAATTGAGGATATATTCGAAAAAAAATATTTAATAGATTAATAACATGTTTTATTCACCTAGAAAATTTGTGGATAACATTAATTAGATCATATACTATTTATTTTAATATTTTTAAACCCATTTATTTGATATTTCAATCAATAAAATAATTTCAACATCACTACTGTGCCATCATTAATGATAATTATTTGACCCCTCAAAATTATAAATAAATTCACATGATGTAGATAGTTTTAATATATTTATGTATACTATTCATGTTCGATGTTTTATGAAGTTTATCGCTAAATTAAAATTATTACACTTATAAGATATAAGAGAGTGACATGTTGTCACTTTCTTTGGTTTTAATAATAATTATATCATTTTATTTGTCAAAGGTTCATGGAATGAATCTATTTTGACCCTTATGTGATATGGTTCGACTTTTATTCATCCAATATAATTTTTTCTTGTGTTAGGGTAATTTTATAATCTTATTTTTACCCTTAATTACCGGATTTACCATTAACTATAGTAAATAAAAATTACCATACTAATCATAATATAGAAAAAATACAAGTAACCTATTAACATAATTTGGACCCACTGAATCCAAATATGAAATACATTTCTTAAAATTCAAAACACAGAAGTTGCAGTAATTAATTTAAAATTAATCATGTTGTTAAGAAAACTTGTTTTAAAAGTTATAACATTGCCAATGATTGAAATGTTTTTACATATGATTTCAATGTAAAATTAATGGTAATGAAATACATTATATTAAATTGAAAAAATATATTATATTTATACTTTAAAGCCATTAAATTGTATAATTTAACCATATAAATTATCTTGATGAAAAATGTTGTTTTTAAGAAGAATTTAGCGTATTTTTACTATTCATCAAAATATGAAAGTTTTCAGAAAAGTATAAACAATTTATCCTATGTAAATTTTTATATCTTGATTAAAAAGAAGAATTTTATTTTGTCAAATTTAAATCATAAAATTTTCAAAAATTAGATTTAAAATGGGTGCACCATCAATAGGTGGAAAAACTGCATTTTTGAACAAAAAAATTCATTTATCCTAAAAATTTATTTTTTACTCTTATCATATATAAGATGATTTCTAATGTTACATAAAATTCAAAATGTGCTTAATAATATTTATAACAGATATTTTATATAATATTTTAATAACATATCGTTGTTTAGTGAAACTCGGTATTGCGTACAACGCAAGCTATCGTTGAAAGTTTCTCTTGCATGTAATGCAAGCCAAGCCAGTGTTGTGTGTAGTGAATGATTCCTTTGGTGTTGTGTATAACATAAGACAAAAAGAATATTTCTCATAAAATCTTAGGGTGTTACAGTCTACCCCCCTTAAAATGAATTTCTCCGTCAAAATTAATCGCTTCGAAACAAAACGATTAGGATACCTCTCACTAATCATATCCTCAAGTTCCCATGTAGCTTATTATAATTAGTGGTTCCTCTATAAAAAATTAACCAAGAGTGTGGTCTATTTTCATAGAACTTTTTCTGTACGATTCAGAATCTCTATCGGTTGTGTAATGACCCGAATCTGGAGCCCCTCCATTGGTGCCCCACACCCAGTTCACCACATGACCTCAAATGCATTTCCCAAAATGCCAGATGCTGCCAACTAGAAGTGAAGGCCTTGGTGAGTTGGTGGGGAAACTATGCCCTCATTCGGTAAAATATACAACGGAAAAACCAACCAGACACAATAGCAGAAACAATCAACAACATACAACAATTGAACTGAATAGTGGAAGCAATATATAATAAAATCATAGTGATGCAACATGGTACATATGTCTATGGAAAGCAGTAAACAACCAACGTGCTGAAGTAGAACTGAAAAACAAAGTGCAAAGTCAATGAAGGTAACTTCTCAGTATCGCGAGCCATGGCTCAGTCCCATTCTCTCCAACTCTAGTGCAATAAAGAACATGAAGTAGAATGACGCTTGCTTTTATCTATACCTGCAGCAACATAGTCTGCTTGGGCCCAAAAGCATGGCCCAAACAGGGTGCGAGATACAATCCTAGTAGGCAACCACCAAAAGATTTGTGCCTAACTGTCAATGAATACATGACAGTAATAAAACAAGAAGCAGTAAACAGGAAATCACAAGAAACTAAAATCCATGGTTCTAACAAATAAAGTACACAAGTAAACAGCCAGTAACAAGAAGAAAATAGGAAACCCTCTGGGTAGCTCTCAATTCCTAACCCCTATGGTTCGACCTATAAGTACTAGCAACCCACTAAGAGGCACACACATTCTCACCCCTCTGGTTCAGCTATGAAATTAATAGACTCCCTGGGGAAGCACTCACCTTCAATTCCCCCTATATTCTCATATCATGCTAAAGGATCTCTAAGGAAGCACTCAACGTCAATTCCCCATGTGGTCTCGCATCATAGTTTAAAAGACACTCTGTAGAATCCCTTCGGTCAATTCTCCCTTTGGTCTACTACTCTAGGTTCTCACAGTCCCGAGTGAAAGGTGAAACATGCTCAGCGTGCGTGTACATCATCCAAGTAAACCACATGAAATACTTGGCTATCAACTAAGGCTCAGCAGCATAACAAGGTAGTAGTTCCACTATCCTATGACTAAGCATGACAACTGGAAAAACTCCAAACAAGTAAAACAATAATAACAAACATCCAATGTACAGTAAAGCTACCATAATCATAGGAAAAACATATACTCTAGCAATCAAGAAAAGTAGGCAATACAACAAGGGAAAAATAGGAACACACAATACCCCGTTCAAGGGTATTGGTGGAAATTGCACAAAATATTCATCAACATTCTACGGAAAGTCAAAAACCACCTACCTTGATCCTAGAAGATCAATATACGTTAATGACGACAACAGATTCCCCTTAGAACGACGTAGATCTGAGAAAACATACAAAACACTCAACATACGATAACCTGAAAACTGGGAGGAATCCAGAAACATGACTGAAGAAGAAGGGATAGCTCACCGGTGCGATTCCAACGCAATCGACCGCACTTGAATCGGATAACGAACGAAGAGGCGGGAGCTCGTCGAATATCCGGCTGTACGGTCACTCCCGGGCGGACGGAATCTGGAGAAGAAGATGAATTCGGGGGTTAGGCACGACCCTGGTCCGTTTAATGAAAAAAGGAAAAGTACACAGCATGTATTTTTAAATTACAAGGCGTGTAGTGGGTTTTTCCATACTCCGCTAAAAATGGCCTCCACGTCACCCCTACACGCCGTGTGTGTGGCCCGGGCACGGCCACCACATGGATTTGAGCTAGAGAAGGGTACACGGCGTGTACCCAGAAAGTACACAGCGTGTACTTTGAAAATTTCCAGAAAATTTAATTTTCCTAAAAACACCAGAAAAAGGAAAAACATACCTGAATGAAGGTCGAGGTTCTTATAAACTTCCCCCCTTAAAGAAATTCATCCCTTAATTTCCTTAATGAGGCGGAGAAGAAGAAACCCCGAACAGCTCCGGCCATTGCAATCGTACATCGGCCTCCCTCTCCCAGGTCTCGTCCTATACTCGCCCGTGCTGCCATAGCACCCGTACCAGAGGAACAGACCGCCCGTGGAGAACCTTCGTACTACGATCGACAATCTGGATATGATGCTCCTCGAACGATGCATCCGCTTCAAGATCGACTTCCTCGGGCTGAAAAATGTGAGATGGGTCTGAAAAGTAACTTTGGAGTTGAGAGATGTGGAAGACTTCATGCATGGACTAATACCTATGAGGTAGCTGCAACCGATAGGTGACCAACCCAACTCTCTCCAAGACCTCAAATGGCCCGACATACCACGGTGAAACCTTACCCTATCTCTGAATCCTCTAGTGTCCCATCCTCGATGTGAAACGCAGGAAAACCTGATCACCGACCTCGAACTCCAGAGGTCGTCTCCGCTGATCAGCATAAAACTTATGTTGAGACTGCGCTATAGTCATCCTCTTCCGAATCAGCTCTATCTACAATGAAGTCTCCTGAACAAGATGAGGTCCCAGAAAAGCTGCCTCTCCTTCCTCCAGCCAGCATAAGGGTGATTTGCAAGTCCTACCATACAAAGCCTCGTATGGCGCCATTTGAATGGTCACCTGGAAACTGTTGTTGTAGGCGAACTCCACCAGAGGGATATGCTTCTCCCAACAACTGACAAAGTCTAGGATGCAAGCTCGGAGCATAACCTCAAGCACCTGGATCGTGTGCTCGGACTGGCCATCAGTCTAGGAATGGTATGTTTTACTCAAAAGTACCTGTGTACCCAAGGCCTTCTGAATTCCTTGCCAGAACCGAGAGGTAAAACGCACATATCTGTCTGAAACGATGGAGTGTGGTACTCCATGTAGACGAACGATCTCCCGAATGTAAAGTCATCCCAGATCATCAACACTGAAGGTCTCCATGATCGGCAAGAAGTGATAAACCTTCGTAATCATGTCGACGACAACCCAAACAGCATCGTTCCCTCGAGGTGACCTCGGCAACCTAGTCACGAAGTCCATCGCGACGTCATTCAACTTCCACTCCAGAATGGGTAGCTGTTGTAAAAGGAATTCCGGTCTCTAATGCTCTTCCTTTACCTGATGATAGGTAAAACATCTCATGACAAAACCAGCAACATCCTTCTTCATACCTGGCCACAAGTACTGGCGATGAAGATCCTGATACATCTTGGTGACGCCAGGATGAACTGCACAAATTGAGGAATGAAAATACCACATCATCTCCTCGCGTATGTCTACTGGAACCCATACGCGTCCCTGGAAATGCAAGATCTCACCCTCGCCCATTTTCCATCTGGGAAGAGGGTCCTCTCCTGATACACTCTCTCGTAGGACTAAGCTTACTGAGTCTGATAGCTGCCTCATCCGTACCCGATCAAGAAGTGTAGAGGTAACAGCTATAGAAGATAGGAAGGTTTGTCTCTATCTGTCGTGCACCTCTAGATGCATCTCAGAGAACAGATCCATCAGCTGCCACTCACTGCTGGCCTCCTGAACTGCCTGAATCTGATTTCTCCTACTCAACGCATCAGCCACTGTGTTGCCCTTACCCGGCGTATAGGAAATATCGATGTCAAAAGACTGTAGATACTCAACCCACCTGCGCTGCCTCAGATTCAGATCACGCTGAGTGAAGATATACTTGACACTCTTGTGGTCAGTGATGACCACAAAGTGCTCTCCCAGAAGATAATGTCTCCAACAGCGCAAGGCATGAACAACAGCTGCCAACTCCAGATCGTGTGTCAGGTAGTTCGTCTCATGTGGCCTCAACTGCCGAGACCCGTACGCAACTACTCCATCCCCCTGCATAAGCACAGCTCCCAGCCCGATACCTGAAGCATCATAGTAAATAGTGTAGCTCTTGCCTGGATCTGAAAAGACTAGTATCGGTGCTGACATCAACCTCCCTTTCAGCTCCTGAAAGGCTGACTCGCAAGAATCTGACCATAAGAACTTCACCCCCTTCTTGGTCAGACCTGTCAAAGGTGCTGCTAGACGAGAAAAGTCCTGAATGAAGCGTCTGTAGTATGAAACCATCCCTAGGAATCTCTGTACTTCAAAGAAGTTATTCAGCTGCTCCCAAGAGACTATTGCTATCACTTTCTCTAGGTCCACATATACTTCTGCCTCTAAGATGACGTGACCCAAGAAGTGAATCTGATCCATCCAGAAGTGGCACTTCGAAAGTTTAGCATAAAGATGATGCTCTCTTAGTGTACTCAGAACAATATTAAGATGTGTGGCATGGTCTTGTCGAGTGTGAGAGTACACCAAGATATCGTCCACGAAGACCACGACGAAGGAGTCCAAATAAGGATTGAACACTCGGTTCATCAGTGCCATGAAAACTGCAGGTGTGTTCGTGAGACCGAACGACATGACGACATACTTTTATAGAGCGTACCTGCTCCTGAAGGCTGTCAGAGGTATATCTAATGGTCTAACATGCAACTGATGGTAACTGGACATCAAGTCGATCTTCGAGAACACCCAGGCTCCTCGAAGCTGATCAAAATGGTCGTCGATCCTCAGCAAGGGATATCAGTTCTTGACCATCAACTGGTTCAGCTTCCGATAATCCACACAAAGTCGAATGGTACTGTCTGCCTTCTTCGCAAATAGGACAGGCGAACCCCAAGGAGAAGTACTAGGTCAGATGAAGCCCTTAGCCTATAGCTCCTCCAACTGCTTCTTGAGCTTCTCCAACTCAGGGGTGGGCATCCTATAGGGAGGAATGGACACCGGTGCCACTTCTGGAACGTGCTCATTTGAGAACTCTACCTCACGCTCTGGAGGAAAACCTGAGAAGCCCTCTGGAAAGACGTCCCTGAAGAGATCCACCACTGGAGGAAAGTCCAACTATGGTGTCCCCTATCATCCATACAAAGACTAGAAATCTGGGACATCACCTTTCCTATCCCCTGATGCTCGAGTCCAGCTCGACTCGCATGAACATCCCATTCGCCTCTATGAAGAAAAGATTCACCCTCTCATGAGACGAAACTCACTCTGCGGAGATAGTAGTCGATGACTTCCTGGAAGGGAATCAACAAGTCCATGCCGAGGATGACATCATAGCCTGTCATCTATAGGACATAGAGATCCCATAAGAAGCGATACCCTGCTACCTCGAGAGGGAACTCTCTACACTGGCATACACTAGATTTCCTTATCCCCAAGGGTGTTTCTAGTGTCAATGAGTCGACAGAAAAAAAGATGCAGAGTCCAAGGCTCTCCACAACAGCAACAGAGATAAAGCTATGTGTAGCACCAGTATCGAAAAGGGATGAAGATAAAACTGAGGATACTAAAATCTTACCTAGAATAGTAGAAGGGTCGAGATCCTGCTACTGATAAGTCTGTTCCATGGTGAAAGACTGGCCGGCACCGCAGCCCTACGTCCCTGGCTGACCACTCTGAGTTGAACCTCCCTGCTGGTGCTGAGGAACTGGTGGCTGACCACCACGGTCTCGACCTCCACCTCGCCCCGAATGGCCGAAAGAACTCCAGTTCCCTGACTGGTGAGAAATAGGCGGTGTTGCACCTGAACAAGGAGTCATGGAAGAACCCCGATCACCAGCTGCTGGTGAGAAAACCTGACAGAAACACTGAAGGTGACCCATCTTGCCACAAGATAGGCACTCTATTGGGTCCCTCTAGTACTGCGGCCTCATGTGCCCTGACCGGACACACTGGTGTCATATCATCTGGCTTCCTGATGATTCATATCTCTTCCTTGGATCACCGCGTGTAGGCTCTCTATGGAACTTCTTTCTGTTATCTGGAGGAAAACTGGCTCTGGAAGAAGAAATGCCATGGCTTGTAGCTCCAGAGTCTCTTAGATTGTGCTCCTCAATCAGTGCCTGGTTGACGATGGAAGTAATGGAAGTCAGCTTAAAGATGTTCACCTGTGAGCGGACCTCCCACCTGAGACCATCCTCAAACTTCCTTTCTCAGAACACCCCACTCCCATCCCGGAGGGGTGTGAAGCACTACAGCTCGGTGAAACGAGCGGAGTACTCCATGACAGAATGATTACCCTGCTCTAAGCTCATGAACACCCAGGCTCGGACTCCCCTTAGGGTCTCTGGGTAGAAGTAGTTTTAGAACACGCGCTGGAACTCCTCCCAAGCCATAGCCTACTGTTGACCCACCTGTGAGATCACGTCCCACCACCTCATGGCGGAGTCTCGGAGCATGTAGGTGGCGAGCTTGACCCGCCTCTCTGGAGGCGTTTCCAGATTCTTGAAGATGGTCAGCATGGCTTCTAGCCATGACTCTGCAGCCTGAGGTCCTCCTTCCCCTGAGAACGTCAGAGGATGCTGCTGCTGAAAAACCTGCGTCAAGTCTGACATAGGCGTGGCATGAGGCGGTGCTCCCTGGAAGGCCTGTATCATCCTCATAAAACCTTCCCTAAACTGCGAGTCAGTGCCTGCAACTGGTAAGACAGCCAGTGCCAAGGCTGGCCCGACTAGAGGATCGACAGGAAGTCCCTGACCAGCCCTGTCTGGCGTCTGATCACTGCCTGACGACAGACATACGACCGAAGGATGTCTCAGAGGCATATCTCTTAAAGATCAAAATCACACCTTAGATCAGGAAAACAATGACAGAGAACACAAGAGTACAAAACGGAAACAGGGGAACGAGAACACAAAAGTCTACAAAACTCGACCACACGACGTGTATAAAAACTACACGGCATGTTTTCTTAAACCACTGACATGGGTGTATACTTCTGCCCTACAAGTCGTGTACACTTCAAACTACACGGCGTGTTGACTCCGACACATGGCATGTACTTGGAACTATTACTTTGCCCGAGTCCCTTCCACGGCTAACCCACACGGTCTGACTTAACCCGATACTACACAGCGTGTTCGAAACAAACATAGTGTGTACTAGACAAGGCTTCAACAGCCCATGTTGTTAAGCACACAACCGTCTACATGTCTTAACCTTACACGGTGTTCTATAAACAAACGTGGCGTGTATAGGTATGGTGACCCTGCCCCGTGTTGTTCGTGACATGGCCGGGTACCTAGACAAGACTACACGACATGTTCCGAACAAACACGGCGTGTGGAAAAGAAGGTAACGCCGGCCCATGTTGTTCATGACATGGTCGGGTACCTGGACAGGACTACACGACGTGTTCCCTATCGACACGGCGTGTTCTACCCGAGCTTCCCCGGCCCGTGTTGTTAGTGACACGACCGGGTACACGGCTCCGAACTTACACGACATGTACCTATTATACACTGCTTGTTCCCAAAGTTACTTTCGCAAGACTATGTTCTGCTCACATGGTCAGGGACAGGGCTTGAAGACTACATGGCATGTATCCAAAAAGTACACGCCGTGTATTCTTGTTTTTTCTGGGCAGTAGCTCAGAAACTGCTCAAACTCCCAGAAACACTAAAAACAAGGCAGAGAGGTGCCAAATTATGATCCGTGAGGGCCCATAACACCTCAAGAACCAAACTTATGAATTCATTTTAAGCAAGGAACAAAACTAATAGTTTTCTAACATGACAGCATAGAATCTATCAAGGATCTATCCCAACAGCATGCATAATCTACATAGAGTCTATCACAACATCATGCAATCGCTAATGCACCCTAGATGGAATGGAAAGAATACCTGAAATGTGATTTATACAAGTTCCTATATGATGCATGAGATTTCATACCCTCATCTCATTGGGTTGCGATAGAAATAGAACTGAAATATTAAAACAATAACCGCACAAGTCATGCGAATCACTCTAGGTGAAAACATATCAACCATAAAACTCAAAACCAACAAAAACTGCAATTAACGAGGTAGTATGGATTTTCCCTGTACAGGGGTTAGCTACACTTGAGCATAGATTAATGCCAAGTACCGAATCCGTCATATCCCTGGCTAATGTCTCCAAACAGTAAAGCAAGAGAAAAGAACCGCCTCTGATACAACTTTGTAACGACTGGAATCTGGAGCCCCTCCATTGGTGCCCCGCACCTACTTCGCCACATGACCTCAAGTGCATTTCACCAAACACCAGAGGCTGCCGACTAGCAACGAGGGCCTTGGTGTGTCAGTGGGTAAACTATGCCCTCATTCGGTAAAGTATACAGTGGAAAAAACAACCAGACACAATAGTAGAAACAATCAACGGCATACAACAATTGAACTGAACAGCGGAAGCAATAGATAAAAAAATCATAATGATGCAACATGGTACATATGTCTATGGAATGCAGAAAACAACCAGCTGCTGAAGTACAACTAAAAAAAAGTGCAAATGAAAACAAGGTAACTCCTCAGCATCGCGAGCCACGGCTCGGTCCCATTCTCTCCAGATCCAGTGCAATCTAGAACCGGAAGTAGAATAGCACTTTCCCTTATCTATACCTATAGCAACATAGTCTGCTTGGGCCCAAAAGCAGTGCCCAAACAGGGTGTGAGATACAATCCCAGTAGGAAACCACCCAAAAATTTGTGCCTAACAGTCAATGAATACATGGAACTAATATAACAAGAAGCAGTAAACAGGAAATCAAAAGCAACTACAATCCACAGTTCTAACAAATAAAGTACACAAATAAACAGCCAGCAATAAGAAGAAAGCAGGTAACCCTCTGGGAAGCTCTCACAACCTAACCTCTATGGTTCAACCTATATGTACTTGGAACCCTCTAGGAGGCACACACAGTCTCACCCCTTTGGTTCAGCTATGATATTTATAGACTCTCTGGGGAAGCACTCACTGTCAGTTCCCCCTATAGTCTCGTATCCTGATAAAGGCCCTCTGGGGAAGCACTCAACGTCTATTCCCCCTGTGGCCCACGTCAAGGAACTACATACTCTCTGAAGAAGCACTCTACATCAATTCCCCATGTGGTCTCACATCGTAATTTAAAAGACACTCTGGATGTAACACCCCAAGCTTCTACGGTATGCTTCTCTTTTAATAATGTGATAGCGTGTGTTGTACGCAACACCGAGTTCTAACACACCATAACCAATCAAACTAGCCGTTATGAATAGTAATACCTACTTTTTGAAATTATATATATTTTATATTTCAAAATGGACTTCATTTTTCGGATTCAGAATATCGAATTTAGCCTAAGGTGAAATTTTGGTACATTTCGGATAACTTTTATATTTTGATGAATAGTGGAAATTACTAAATTTTAATTAAAAACAACTTTTTTAATCAAAATAATTAATAGTGATAAATTATGAATTTGAGTGGTTTTAAAGTATATTTAGAATATATTTTTACCGTTTAATATAATTTTGGTCATTGGACATAATTTTACAATTAAACCGAACATAAATAAGTGTCAATCTTTTGATAGTTATTATCTCTTAAAAACAAGCTTTTTGTTTTGACAGCGGGAATTAATTTTAAATTAATTTCTGCCACTTCTATGTTTTGAATTTAGAAAAATGGATTCCATATTTGGAATCAGGATGTTCAAATTGTGTAAATAGGTTACTTTTATTTTTAGACATTTTGAATAATTACTGCGGTAAATATTTTATTTACCATGGTTAAAGGGTAAATCCGGTAA
This sequence comes from Viscum album, assembly GCA_963277665.1. Classification (NCBI taxonomy): domain Eukaryota; kingdom Viridiplantae; phylum Streptophyta; class Magnoliopsida; order Santalales; family Viscaceae; genus Viscum; species Viscum album. The sequence goes on from OY728151.1 coordinate 1,836,720,404, forward strand.
ATAAGGGTTAAAAATAATATTATAATAATACAAAATTACCCTAAAAAGTGTCCTAACCTTATTGGTGGACATATACCCTACCATGGGAATCCTTGGGTCGATTTGGGGACCCCTTGGAGCCACTTGTATGTGGTAGGGACACATTATATTAATAAAGTTAAAATAAAAATAAAAATGGCATAAGCTTACATCTTTTAGAAGAACAACTATTACATAGGGTTATACATGTTGGATTTTCGATTATAAATATTAATTAGAAAGCTAAAAATATTTCCTACATAATTATATTTTATTTATAATTTTTAGACATCAAATAATTTAAATTATTAATGACACAATAATGATGCAATGTTTACCTCATTAATAAATCATTTAAATAAATAAGATTATAATGATTAAAATATTATCTAAAACCTGTCCAATTATTATTGGTTGATGTTATTTAGAATATGAGTCATCTTATCTTAGACCTCAATGATTTTTGGACCATTATAAACAGAATATAATTATATTATAAAGTAATACTTTCACTCTTTCCTAAAGAGCCCCTCCTCTCCCTTATAAAAGGAGACCACTTCCACTCATTCCTCACACCTCTCAAGCCACTTGGCTCGTCCAAACCCTGCCCAAATAAGCTCCACACATCCCTCTCCTCCTCCTTGAAGCTTCCCCTTAGGCAGAAATCATTTCAAGAAGTCCTTTGGTTCCAACCAAAGTGAGTTACCTAAATTTAAGGTAACGATTTCTCTTAAATTATTTTCATTTATTTTGCTTCTCCAACCCCCAAACTCTTTTTATTTCCTTTCTTTTGTAACAACACCAGTATCCAAAATATACTAGGATGTTTTTATAAGAATGATTCAAACTACAAATACACACAACTCCATCTAATGGATGATGAATATAATGTTTTTGTGGATGGCAAACTAACGCCTCACGAAACGATGATTGTTCAAATACATCTTACCGCCTCTCATGGTGGCCATTATGATGGCACTGTAATTAAATATGATATTAATGATATATATTTTATATTTAAGCTTCTGTAATTCCATTTTATTTCATACCATTATTCGTTTCATGTTGTATATACATACGATAATTTCATTTGAGGAAGTGCGGACTACCGCCCCCTTAAAATGATATGACTCGTTCATACCACACATGGAACGTATAAAGTATGGTGTTAATGAACTTAAGTAACATATATAAAATATTATATTATACTGTAATAGTAATATACCTATGTATAATTTGGATTCGATTCTTTTAAAATAAAAATTAAATGGAAGTAGCGTTCGTGCGTACGTACGGACTACCGTCTCCACGAACGCGATGAGATTCATTCTCCATCGTATCCATTCAAGTCTTATTCTCATTTTAGGGTTAAAAATAATGTTAATATCATTCTGATTATGAATAAGATATAATCTATCCATTACAAACATGTCTTACGTAACCAAACATTTAAGAAGAACGAATCGATTATCACCCGAAACGACGATAATACTAAGATATTATTAATAAAGCAATGTTAAAAGATCATATATGATATCATATTAATGTATATGATTCTTTTATAATTTAATAATAATTATTTCACCATTATATAGGAGGTTAACCTACCCCAACAAAGGAAAAGTACAAGGTAAGGGTTATTTCACAATCTCTTCATTATCCGAGGTTGTTTATACATAATTATCTACTGGGACCTCGTTATCATCCACGTCCATGTTTCTTCAAAATGTATTTCAAAACATTTTTAATATTTAAAATAATATGGGTTAAAGTCATTTATACCCTTGTTTTACTTTTTATAAGAGGTTTATAATGGAATCTTTCCATCGTTTTCCAAACAAGGTGCTTTTTAACCTTTTCGACAGAATTAAGATAAGAATGTTTTTTTTAAACTTATACGGCGGGTGCGGTTATTTTCCACCGTTATAAAATCGTCAAAGTTTCCCTTACAAGCTTATAAGAACATTTTCAAGAAAATGTTTTATTTTATATGGCTCTTAAATGATTTCAAAAATAGAAAGAGATATTTATTTAAAAAGTGTTTTGATTTCATCTATGTCAACATCCTTTGACGGATTTTACGCTTATTTGAAGTTGATTTATTATGATACAAAACTTCTATATTGTATTGAAGGTTTTGTGATATGTTTGACTGTGGATGTGCTATTTTTATACCATTCATAGTTTATGGTGAAATTATTGACATTTCGTACGCTAGTTTTAATACGAATGTTTATGTTATGTTTAAAACTTTTCATATGGGAATGCATTGGACTTAGTAAGTGACGGGAGGAGCCCGCTATAGCTCTTCGATGCATCGGTAGGTCTCATGAGACAAACTAGTGTCTTGGAACAAGGCCTTGGCAAAATCTTATTTGTAGTCTTGGAATGAGGCCTTGGCTATGTGGTTATGATAGTCTGGCATTATGCATTCCAACATTATGAAAGTGGTTATTGATATTGCATGTGATTATTCGATTAGTAGAATATCCATGTGAACAAGTAAATGGCATTATTTCATTTTACTTTTTCCATACTATGTTGAAGTTCAAGTTTAAAAGGCTTTTGTTTTAGTAATTCATTTCCTTAATTGTTTATGCTTATTTTTGAATGTTCTGCTATATTGTTATCCTTACTGGGCATTTGATCTCACCCCTTTTCTATGTTTTATTTTTCCCAGGATGTGAAGATGTAAGTTATGAATGACCTGCAGGGATATTATGAGGGGATTATAGTGTGGACTGTGGAAACATTATGTTGTTTTAGTAGTTTTCATTATATGATGTAATGTAAATATATCTAGTGTTTCCAAGGCTACTAAACCAATCGGTCTTCCGAGATTTGATCTTTCTTGCGATCATGCCAATGTTATGTAATAATGCACCGACTCTGGGTAACTGGGGTCAGGGCGTTACAGTTGGTATCAGAGGAAGTTTAGTACAAACCTTGGAAGCTAGATTTAGATAAACTCTGATTAGAGCATGTAAACCTAAGATGAACTTTGAGGATTAGTATAGAAGAACTTCCTAGAATTTTGGTATTGTAGAGATTTTGTGAGTTTTCCGAGCAATACATCCCTGTCTGGATACGAGCAGGTAGAGGCGGCTCTGGCACAGATGTACCTAGGGGTAAAACCCGAAAACACCGCTTTGATCTAGACTCGAACGGGAACTGGTGCACGACAATGGGCCTTGCTGCACTCTTGGTTACGACACTCCCGAGGGATATGCTTAGGATAACTCTCATTTTCTTTACAAATAATTTTGAAGGGATTATGAGTATATACTTCGTCAAAGAAAACATTCTTATGATTATGGATTATATCCATAAATATTTCAATTTATGTTAAGTGTTTTATAAGTATGGGATTATGTATTTTGATTCATAAACTGATCTAGTTTATGCCATTGTTTAGAAATGGCGCCTAGTGGAAGAAATGGAAACCGTATCAATGCACGCACTCCATGTAGGGATTTCCCTCCTGCTCAAGATAATTATAGTGGGTCTGGTGATGCAACTGGTGCCGATGAGCTAATCACCATACTGGGACAACTTACTCAGGTTATGAATAATAACCTTACCCGTATGGAGCACCTTGATCCGCAGCGTGGAGGATCAATGTTAGATCGATTCATGAGGCAACAACCACCAACTTTCTATGGGAGTACAAATCCCTTAGTATCTGAGCAATGGATAAATTCCCTAGAGAAAATATTTCAGGCTTTGGGGAGCAGTGAAAGGGAAAAAGTTATCATGGCAGTTTACCGCCTCACTGGAGATGCTGATCAATGGTGGTCATTGATTCAAAACATTAAGGAAGATGATGAAGTATCAAATATGGAATGGAGGGAGTTCAAAGATCTGTTTTTAGAAAATACTTCCCTCGCGACCATCGAGCAGATATGGAAAGGCAATTTCTAAGTCTGAGACAGAAGGAGGATGAGAATGTCGCAAAGTATGAGGCTAACTTTACAAAGTTAGCAAGGTACGCTGGTGATTATATACGCAACCCAAGAAGTAAGATTGATCGTTTCTTTGATGGGTTAAAACCATTTCTCCGTCGAGAATTAGTCTCACAATCCTTTTCATCGTACGAAGACATTGTCTCATGTGCTATCAAGACCGAAAAGGAATTCTCTAAGTCTTATGACTTTAAAGCAAAGCAAGAGAAGAAGAGACCTGCTGATCAATCTGGGAATGGAAATGAGGGGAAGAAGGGAAAGGTTGAATATCCATCTTGTGGTAAATGTGGGAAGAAACATCCTGGTACTTTCTTGAAGGGAATGGGAGTCTGTTACAAGTGTGGTGAAAAAGGCCACCAAGCTCGTGATTGCAAGGGGAAGAAGGAAGCTACCAACGTTCAGTGCTACAACTGCAGGGATATGGGGCATTATGAAAATGAATTTCCTAAGCATCAGGAGAACTTACCTCAGAAAAGGCCAAGGGATCAAGGCCAGGCTTATGCTATCACTACTACTGAGGTAGAAGCTCCGAAAGACGTGGTGGCAGGTAATTTAATGGTTTCCTCAAGTTTAGAAAATGCATTATTTGATTCTGGATCATCGCATTGTTTCATATCTTCCCAGTTTTCTAAGAAAATTAGATATTTCCAATTTGATTTAATAAGGGAGTTGTCAGTTAAAACTCCTAAGGGAAGTATCATTGCAACAAAGTTTTGTGAATCAGTCCCCATTACAATACATAAATTTTCTTTATCTGCTGATCTCATCGTCATACCTATGATTGAGTTTGATATAATCCTCGGTATGGACTGGCGTTCAGACTATGATGCGAAGATTTATTTTAAGAAGAAAGAGGTTATGATTCTTGATGATAATGATAAGGAACACCTTATTTTTAGAGCAGAATCGTCACCACCTAATTCTTATTTAGATCCACCCCCAGTAGATCAACTTAATTCAATTATTGGGGAGGAAGAGAATGAAATAACTGTCGGTGAGGAAAGGAATGTTCAAATAGAGTATGTACCTGTTGTGAAAGAATTTGTAGATGTATTTCCGGAAGATTTACCTGGATATCCTCCAGAACGAGAAGTTGAGTTTTCCATTGATTTGATTCCTGGATCAAGGCCTATATCGAAGACCCCTTATATAATGGCCACTGTAGAGTTAGTCGAACTAAAGAAACAACTAGAGGAATTGAGTAATAAGGGATTTATTCACCCTAGTGTTTCTCCATGGGGAGCCCCTGTTCTTTTTGTTAAAAAGAAAGATGGACCTATGAGGTTATGTATCGACTACAGGGAGATTGCTGATTTTGTGTCAAGATGTATGGTTTTTCAACAAGTGAAAGCTGGAAGGCAACAGCCTGGAGGAGTCATGAAACCTCTTCCCATACCGGAGTGGAAATGGGACAATATTACGATGGACTTTGTCATGGGGCTACCAAAGACTCCTAGAAGGAACGATGCAATATGGGTTATTGTTGATCGTCTTACCAAGTCAGCACATTTTTTTGCTATAAGAGAAGATCTACCCCTGGAACGTCTAGCAAGACTATACATTAATGAAGTTGTGAGACTTCATGGAGTACCCCTATCGATTGTTTCTGATCGTGATCCCCGTTTTACTTCAAAATTTTGGAAAAGTCTTCAGAAATCCCTGGATACTAAACTTCATTTGAGCACTGCTTACCACCCTCAGACAGATGGACAATCAGAGCGGACTATTCAAACCCTAGAAGACATTTTGAGATCTTGCTCAATTGACTTTCAGGGTATGTGGGATCAATATTTACCACTGGTAGAATTTTCCTATAACAATAGCTTCCATTCGAGTATTCAGATGGCACCATATGAAGCGTTATACGGAAAGAGATGTCGTACACCAACCTGTTGGGATGAGGTTGGTGAAAGAAAACTTGTAGGCCCAGAACTGGTGGAGGAAACGGCGGAAAAGGTGAAGGTAATCCAAAATCACATCAAAGAAGCTCAAAGTAGGCAGAAGAGCTATGCCGATAATCGAAGGAAGGATTTGGAATTTCAAGTCGGTGATCATGTTTTCCTGAAGGTATCTCCATGTAAGGGAGTCATACGTTTTGGTAAGAAAGGTAAATTGAGTCCCAGGTACATCGGACCCTTCAAAATTCTAGAACGAATTGGGGTTGTAGCTTACCGATTGGCAATGCCTCCAAGTCTCTCTAAAGTTCACGATGTGTTCCATGAATCTCTGTTGAGGAAATACATGCCTGACCCAACGCATGTACTCACCTATGAAGAATTAGAACTGGAACTCGATCTATCTTATTGCGAAGAGCCCGTCAAGATTCTTGATACGAGAGAACAAGTGCTGAGAAACCGGACAACGCGTCTGGTAAAAGTTTTGTGGAGAAATCATAAGATGGAAGAGGCAATGTGGGAACCCGAGGAACTTATGATGAAGAACCACCCGAGTCCTTTTATGCAGTAATACCCCAGAAATTTTGAGGATGAAATTATTTGAAGGAGGGTAGAATGTAACACCCCATGCTTCTACGGTACGCTTCTCTTTGAATAATGTGATAGCGTGTGTTGTACGCAACACCGAGTTCTAACACACCATAACCAATCAAACTAGCCGTTATGAATAGTAATACCTACTTTTTGAAATTATATATATTTTATATTTCAAAATGGACTTCATTTTCGGATTCGGAATATCGAATTTATCCTAAGGTGAAATTTTGGTACATTTCGGATAACTTTTATATTTTGATGAATAGTGAAAATTACTAAATTTTAATTAAAAACAAATTTTTTAATAAAAATAATTAATAGTGATAAATTATGAATTTGAGTGGTTTTAAAGTATATTTAGAATATATTTTTACCATTTAATATAATTTTGGTCATTGGACATAATTTTACAATTAAACCGAACATAAACAAGTGTCAATCTTTTGATAGTTATTATCTCTTAAAAACACGCTTTTTGTTTTGACAGCGGGAATTAATTTTAAATTAATTTCTGCCACTTCTGTGTTTTGAATTTAGAAAAATGGATTCCATATTTGGAATCAGGATGTTCAAATTGTGTAAATAGGTAACTTTTATTTTTAGAAATTTTGAATAATTACTGCGGTAAATATTTTATTTACCATGGTTAAAGGGTAAATCCGGTAAATAAGGGTTAAAAAATAATATTATAATAATACAAAATTACCCTAAAACGTATCCTAACCTTATTGGTGGACACATACCCGACCATGGGCATCCTTGGGTCGATTTGGGGACCCCTTGGAGCCACTTGTATGTGGTAGGGACACATTATATTAATAAAGTTAAAATAAAAATAAAAATGGCATAAGCTTACATCTTTTAGAAGAACAATTTTTACATAGGGTTATACATGTTGGATTTTCGATTATAAATATTAATTATAAATCTAAAAATATTTCCTACATAATGATATTTTATTTATAATTTTTAGACATCAAATAATTTAAATTATTAATGACACAATAATGATGCAATGTTTACCTCATTAATAAATCATTTAAATAAATAAGATTATAATGATTAAAATATTATCTAAAACCTGTCCAATTCTTATTGGTTGATGTTATTTAGAATATGAGTCATCTTATCGTCGACCTCTATGATTTTTGGACCATTATAAACCGAATATAATTATATTATAAAGTAATACTTTCACTCTTTCCTAAAGAGCCCCCCTCTCCCTTATAAAAGGAGACCACTTCTACTCATTCCTCACACCTCTCAAGCCACTTGGCTCGTCCAAACCCTGCCCAAATAAGCTCCACACATCCCTCTACTCCTCCTTGAAGCTTCCCCTTAGGTAGAAAGTATTTCAAGAAGTCCTTTGGTTCCCACCAAAGTGAGTTACCTAAATTAAAGGTACCGATTTCTCTTAAATTATTTTCATTTATTTTGCTTCTCCAACCCGCAAACTCTTTTTATTTCCTTTCTTTTGTAACAACACCAGTATCCACAATATACTAGGATGTTGTTATAAGATGTATTCAAACTACACATACACAAAACTCCATCTAATGGATGATGAACATAATGTTTCTGTGGATGGAAAACTAATGCCTCACGAAACGATGATTGTTCAAATATATCTTACCGCCTCTCATGGTGGCCATTATGATGGCACTGTAATTAAATATGATATTAATGATATATATTTTATATATAAGCTTCTGTAATTCCATTTTATTTCATACCATTATTCGTTTCATGTTGTATATACATACGATAATTTCATTTGAGGAAGTGCGGACTACCGCCCCCTTAAAATGATATGACTCGTTCATACCACACATGGAACGTATAAAGGATGGTGTTAATGAACTTAAGTAACATATATAAAATATTATATTATACTGTAATAGTAATATACCTATGTATCATTTGGATTCGATTCTTTTAAAATAAAAATTAAATGGAAGTAGCGTTCGTGCGTACGTACGGACTACCGTCTCCACGAACGCGATGAGATTCATTCTCCATCGTATCCATTCAAGTCTTATTCTCATTTTAGGGTAAAAAATAATGTTAATATCATTCTGATTATGAATAAGATATAATCTATCCATTACAAACATGTCTTACGTAACCAAACATTTAAGAAGAACGAATCGATTATCACCCGAAACGACGATAATACTAAGATATTATTAATAAAGCAATGTTAAAAGATCATATATGATATCATATTAATGTATATGATTCTTGTATAATTTAATAATAATTATTTCACCATTATACAGGAGGTTAACCTACCCCAACAAAGGAAAAGTACAAGGTAAGGGTTATTTCACAATCTCTTCATTATCCGAGGTTGTTTATACATAATTATCTACTGGGACCTCGTTATCATCCACGTCCATGTTTCTTCAAAATGTATTTCAAAACATTTTTAATATTTAAAAGAATATGGGTTAAAGTCATTTATACCCTTGTTTGACTTTTTATAAGAGGTTTATAAGGGAATCTTTCCGTCGTTTTCCAAACAAGGTGCTTTTTAACCTTTTCGACAGAATTAAGATAAGAATGTTTTTTTTAACTTATACGGCGGGTGCGGTTATTTTCCGCCGTTATAAAATCGTCAAAGCTTCCCTTACAATCTTATAAGAACATTTTCAAGAAAATGTTTTATTTTATATGGCTCTTAAATGATTTCAAAAATAGAAAGAGATATTTCTTTAAAAAGTGTTTTGATTTCATCTATGTCAACATCCATTGACGGATTTTACGCTTATTTGAAGTTGATTTATTATGATACAAAACTTCTATATTGTATTGAAGGTTTTGTGATATGTTTGACTGTGGATGTACTATTTTTATACCATTCATAGTTTATGGTGAAATTATTGACATTTCGTACGTTAGTTTTAATACGAATGTTTATGTTATGTTTAAACCTTTTCATATGGGAATGCATTGGACTTAGTAAGTGACGGGTGGAGCCCTCTATAGCTCCTCGATGCATCGGTAGGTATCATGAGACAAACTAGTGTCTTGGCACATGTCCTTGGCAAAATCTTATTTGTAGTCTTGTCACGAGGCCTTGGCTATGTGGTTATGATAGTCTGGCATTATGCATTCCAACATTATGAAAGTGGTTATTGATATCGCATGTGATTATTCGATTAGTAGAATATCCATGTGAACAAGTAAATGGCATTATTTCATTTTACTTTTTCCATACTATGTTGAAGTTCAAGTTTAAAAGGCTTTTGTTTTAGTAATTCATTGCCTTAAATGTTTATGCTTATTTTTGAATGTTCCGCTATATTGTTATCCTTACTGGGCATTTGAGCTCACCCCTTTTCTATGTTTTATTTTTCCCAGGATGTGAAGATGTAAGTTATGAATGACCTGCAGGGATATTATGAGGGGATTATAGTGTGGACTGTGGAAACATTATGTTGTTGTAGTAGTTTTCATTTTATGATGTAATGTAAATATATCTAGTGTTTCCAAGGCTACTAAACCAATCGGTCTTCTGAGATTTGATCTTTCTTGCGATCATGCCAATGTTATGTAATAATGCACCGACTCGAGGTAACTGGGGTCGGGGCGTTACAGTTGGTATCAGAGGAAGTTTAGTACAAACATTGGAAGCTAGATTTAGATAAACTCTGATTAGAGCATGTAAACCTAAGATGAACCTTGAGGATTAGTATAGAAGAACTTCCTAGAATTTTGGTATTGTAGAGATTTTGTGAGTTTTCCGAGCAATACATCCCTGTCTGGATACGAGCAGGTAGAGGCGGCTCTGGCACAGATGTACCTAGGGGTAAAACCCGAAAACACCGCTTTGAGCTAGACTCGAACGGGAACTGGTGCACGACAATGGGCCTTGCTGGACTCTTGGTTACGACACTCACGGGGGATATGCTTAGGATAACTCTCATTTTCTTTACAAATAATTTTGAAGGGATTATGAGTATATACTTCCTCAAAGAAAACATTCTTATGATTATGGATTATATCCATAAATAGTTCAATTTATGTTAAGTGTTTTATAAGTATGGGATTATGTATTTTGATTCATAAACTGATCTAGTTTATGCCATTGTTTAGAAATGCCGCCTAGTGGAAGAAATGGTAACCGTATCAATGCACGCACTCCATGTAGGGATTTCCCTCCTGCTCAAGATAATTATAGTGGGGCTGGTGATGCAACTGGTGTCGATCAGCTAATCACCATACTGGGACAACTTACTCAGGTTATGAATAATAACCTTACCCGTATGGAGCACCCTGATCCGCAACGTGGAGGATCAATGTTAGATCGATTCATGAGGAAACAACCACCAACGTTCAATGGGAGTACAAATCCCTTAGTATCTGAGCAATGGATAAATTCCCTAGAGAAAATATTTCAGGCTTTGGGGAGCAGTGAAAGGGAAAAAGTTATCATGGAAGTTTACCGCCTCACTGGAGATGCTGATCAATGGTGGTCATTGATTCAAAACATGAAGGAAGATGATGAAGTATAAAATATGGAATGGAGGGAGTTCAAAGATCTGTTTTTAGAAAATACTTCCCTCGCGACCATCGAGCAGATATGGAAAGGCAATTTCTAAGTCTGAGACAGAAGGAGGATGAGAATATCGCAAAGTATGAGGCTAACTTTACAAAGTTAGCAAGGTACGCTGTTGATTATATACGCAACCCAAGAAGTAAGATTGATCGTTTCTTTGATGGTTTAAAAACATTTCTCCGTCGAGCATTAGTCTCACAATCCTTTTCATCGTACGAAGACATTGTCTCATGTGCTATCAAGACCGAAAAGGAATTCTCTAAGTCTTATGACTTTAAAGCAAAGCAAGAGAAGAAGAGACCTACTGATCAATCTGGGAATGGAAATAAGGGGAAGAAGGGAAAGGTTGAATATCCATATTTTGGTAAATGCGGGAAGAAACATCCTGGTACTTGCTTGAATGGAATGGGAGTCTGTTACAAGTGTGGTGAAAAAGGCCACCAAGCTTGTGATTGCAAGGGGAATAAGGAAGCTACCAACGTTCAGTGATACAACTGCAGGGAGATGGGGCATTATGCAATTGAATGTCCTAAGCGTCAGGAGAACTTGCCTCATAAAAGGCCAAGGGATCAAGGCCAGGCTTATGCTATCACTACTGCTGAGGTAGATGCTCCGAAAGACGTGGTGGCAGGTAATTTAATGGTTTCCTCAAGTTTAGCAAATGCATTATTTGATTCTGGATCATCGCATTGTTTCATATCTTCCCAGTTTGCTAAGAAAATTAGATATTTCCAATTTGATTTAATAAGGGAGTTGTCAGTTAAAACTCCTAAGGGAAGTATCATTGCAAAAAAGTTTTGTGAATCAGTCCCCATTAGAGCACATAAATTTTCTTTATCTGCTGATCTCATCGTCATACCTATGATTGAGTTTGATATAATCCTCGGTATGGACTGGATTTCGGACTATGATGCGAAGATTTATTTTAAGAAGAAAGAGGTTACGATTCTTGATGATAATGATAAGGAACACCTTATTTTTAGAGCAGAATCGTCACCACCTAATTCTTATTTAGATCCACCCCGAGTAGCTCAACTTAATTCAATTATTGGGGAGGAAGAGAATGAAATAACTGTCGGTGAGGAAAGGAATGTTCAAATAGAGGATGTACCTGTTTTGAAAGAATTTGTAGATGTATTTCTGGAAGATTTACCTGGACATCCTCCAGAACGAGAAGTTGAGTTTTCCATTGATTTGATTCCTGGATCAAGGCCTATATCGAAGACCCCTTTTATAATGGCCATTGTAGAGTTAGTCGAACTAAAGAAACAACTAGAGTAATTGAGTAATAAGGGATTTATTCTCCCTAGTGTTTCTCCATTCGGAGCCCCTGTTCTTTTTGTTAAAAAGAAAGATGGATCTATGAGGTTATGTATCGACTGCAGGGAGATTGCTGATTTTGTGTCAAGATGTATGGTTTTTCAACAAGTGAAAGCTGGAAGGCAACAGCCTGGAGGAGTCATGAAACCTCTTCCCATACCGGAGTGGAAATGGGACAATATTATGATGGACTTTGTCATGGGGCTACCAAAGAATCCTAGAAGGAACGATGCAATATGGGTTATTGTTGATCGTCTTACCAAGTCAGCACATTTGGTTGCTATAAGAGAAGATCTACCCCTGGAACGTCTAGCAAGACTATACATTAATGAAGTTTTGAGACTTCATGGAGTACCCCTATCGATTGATTCTGATCGTGATCCCCGTTTTACTTCAAGATTTTGGAAAAGTCTTCAGAAATCCCTGGATACTGAACTTCATTTGAGCACTGCTTACCATCCTCAGACAGATGGACAATCAGAGCGGACTATTCAAACCCTAGAAGACATGTTGAGATCTTTCTCACTTGACTTTCAGGGTATGTGGGATCAATATTTACCACTGGTAGAATTTTCCTATAACAATAGCTTCCATTCGAGTATTCAAATGGCACCATATGAAGCGTTATACGGAAAGAGATGTCGTACACCAACCTGTTGGGATGAGGTTGGTGAAAGAAAACTTGTAGGCCCAGAACTGGTGGAGGAAACGGTGGAAAAGGTGAAGGTAATCCAAAATCACATCAAAGCAGCTCAAAGTAGGCAGAAGAGCTATGCCGATAATCGAAGGAAGGATTTGGAATTTCAAGTCGGTGATCATGTTCTCCTGAAGGTATCTCCATGTAAGGGAGTCATACGTTTTGGTAAGAAAGGTAAATTGAGTCCCAGGTACATCGGACCCTTCGAAATTCTAGAACGAATAGGGGTTGTAGCTTACCGATTGGCAATTCCTCCAAGTCTCTCTAAAGTTCACGATGTGTTCCACGTATCTCTGTTGAGGAAATACATGCCTGACCCAATGCATGTACTCACCTATGAAGAATTAGAACTGGAACCCGATCTGTCTTATTGCGAAGAGCCCGTCAAGATTCTTGATACGAGAGAACAAGTGCTGAGAAACCGGACGACGCGTCTGGTAAAAGTTTTGTGGAGAAATTATAAGATGGAAGAGGCAACATGGGAACCCGAGGAACTTATGATGAAGAACCACCCGAGTCTTTTTATGCAGTAATACCCTAGAAATTTCGAGGACAAAATTATTTGAAGAAGGGGAGAATGTAACACCCCAAGCTTCTACGGTACGCTTCTCTTTGAATAATGTGATAGCGTGTGTTGTACGCAACACCGAGTTCTAACACACCATAACCAATCAAACTAGCCGTTATGAATAGTAATACCTAACTTTTGAAATTATATATATTTTATATTTCAAAATGGACTTCATTTTCGGATTCGGAATATAAAATTTAGCCTAAGGTTAAATTTTGGTACATTTCGGATAACTTTTATATTTTGATGAATAGTGAAAATTACTAAATTTTAATTAAAAACAACTTTTTTAATAAAAATAATTAATAGTGATAAATTATGAATTTGAGTGGTTTTAAAGTATATTTAGAATATATTTTTACCGTTTAATATAATTTTGGTCATTGGACATAATTTTACAATTAAACCGAACATAAACAAGTGTCAATCTTTTGATAGTTATTATCTCTTAAAAACACGCTTTTTTGTTTTGACAGCGGGAATTAATTTTAAATTAATTTCTGCCACTTCTGTGTTTTGAATTTAAAAAAATGGATTCCATATTTTTAATCAGGATGTTCAAATTTTGTAAATAGGTAACTTTTATTTTTAGACATTTTGAATAATTACTGCGGTAAATATTTTATTTACCATGGTTAAAGGGTAAATCCGGTAAATAAGGGTTAACAAATAATATTATAATAATACAAAATTACCCTAAAACGTGTCCTAACCTTATTGGTGGACACATACCCGACCATGGGCATCCTTTGGTCGATTTGGGGACCCCTTGGAGCCACTTGTATGTGGTAGGGACACATTATATTAATAAAGTTAAAATAAAAATAAAAATGGCATAAGCTTACATCTTTTAGAAGAACAATTTTTACATAGTGTTATACATGTTGGATTTTCGATTATAAATATTCATTAGAAATATAATAAGATTTCCTACATAATGATATTTTATTTATAATTTTTAGACATCAAATAATTTAAATTATTAATGACACAATAATGATGCAATGTTTACCTCATTAATAAATCATTTAAATAAATAAGATTATAATGATTAAAATATTATCTAAAACCTGTCAAATTCTTATTGGTTGATTTTATTTAGAATATGAGTCATATTATCTTCGACCTCAATGATTTTTGGACCATTATAAACCGAATATAATTATATTATAAAGTAATACTTTCACTCTTTCCTAAAGAGCCCCTCCTCTCCCTTATAAAAGGAGACCACTTCTACTCATTCCTCACACCTCTCAAGCCACTTGGCTCGTCCAAACCCTGCCCAAATAAGCTCCCCACATCCCTCTCCTCCTCCTTGAAGCTTCCCCTTAGGCAGAATGCATTTCAAGAAGTCTTTTGGTTCCAACCAAAGTGAGTTACCTAAATTAAAGGTAACGATTTCTCTTAAATTATTTTCATTTATTTTGCTTCTCCAACCCCCAAAATCTTTTTATTTACTTTCTTTTGTAACAACACCAGTATCCAAAATATACTAGGATGTTGTTATAAGAAGGATTCAAACTACACATACACACAACTCCATCTAATGGACGATGAACATAATGTTTCTGTGGATGGCAAACTAACGCCTCACGAAACGATGATTGTTCAAATACATCTTACCGCCTCTCATGGTGGCCATTATGATGGCACTGTAATTAAATATGATATTAATGATATATATTTTATATATAAGCTTCTGTAATTCCATTTTATTTCATACCATTATTCGTTTCATGTTGTATATACATACGATAATTTCATTTGAGGAAGTGCGGACTACCGCCCCCTTAAAATGATATGACTCGTTCATACCACACATGGAATGTATAAAGGATGGTGTTAATGAACTTAAGTAACATATATAAAATATTATATTATACAGTAATAGTAATATACCTATGTATCATTTGGATTCAATTCTTTTAAAATAAAAATTAAATGGAAGTAGCGTTCGTGCGTACGTACGGACTACCGTCTCCACGAAAGCGATGAGATTCATTCTCCATCGTATCCATTCAAGTATTATTCTCATTTTAGGGTTAAAAATAATGTTAATATCATTCTGATTATTAATAAGATATAATATATCCATCACAAACATGTCTTACGTAACCAAACATTTAAGAAGAACGAATCGATTATCACCCGAAAAGACGATAATACTAAGATATTATTAATAAAGCAATGTTAAAAGATCATATATGATATCATATTAATGTATATGATTCTTGTATAATTTAATAATAATTATTTCACCATTATACAGGAGGTTAACCTACCCCAACAAAGGAAAAGTACAAGGTTAGGGTTATTTCACAATCTCTTCATTATCCGAGGTTGTTTATATATAATTATCTACTGGGACCTCGTTATCATCCACATCCATGTTTCTTCAAAATGTATTTCAAAACATTTTTAATATTTAAAAGAATATGGGTTAAAGTCATTTATACCCTTGTTTGACTTTTTATAAGAGGTTTATAAGGGAATCTTTCCGTCGTTTTCCAAACAAGGTGCTTTTTAACCTTTTCGACAGAATTAAGATAAGAATGTTTTTTTAAACTTATACGGCGGGTGCGGTTATTTTCCGCCATTATAAAATCGTCAAAGCTTCCCTTACAAGCTTATAAGAACATTTTCAAGAAAATGTTTTATTTTATATGGCTCTTAAATGATTTAAAAAATAGAAAGAGATATTTCTTTAAAAAGTGTTTTGATTTCATCTATGTCAACATCCTTTGACGGATTTTATGCTTATTTGAAGTTGATTTATTATGATACAAATCTTCTATATTGTATTGAAGGTTTTGTGATATGTTTGACTATGGATGTGCTATTTTTATACCATTCATAGTTTATGGTGAAATTATTGACATTTCGTACGCTAGTTTTAATACGAATGTTTATGTTATGTTTAAACCTTTTCATATGGGAATGCATTGGACTTAGTAAGTGACGGGTGGAGCCCGCTATAGCTCCTCGATGCATCGGTAGGTCTCATGAGACAAACTAGTGTCTTGGCACAAGGCCTTTCAAAATATTATTTGTAGTCTTGGCACGAGGCCTTGGCTATGTGGTTATGATAGTCTGGCATTATGCATTCCAACATTATGAAAGTGGTTATTGATATTGCATGTGATTATTCGATTAGTAGAATATCCATGTGAACAAGTAAATGGAATTATTTCATTTTACTTTTGCCATACTATGTTGAAGTTCATGTTTAAAAGGCTTTTGTTTTAGTAATTCATTTCCTTAAATGTTTATGCTTATTTTTGAATGTTCCGCTATATTGTTATCCTTACTGGGCATTTGAGCTCACCCATTTTCTATGTTTTATTTTTCCTAGGATGTGAAGATGTAAGTTATGAATGACCTGTAGGGATATTATGAGGGGATTATAGTGTGGACTGTGGAAACATTATGTTGTTGTAGTAGTTTTCATTTTATAATGTAATGTAAATATATCTAGTGTTTCCAAGGCTACTAAACCAATCGGTCTTCTGAGATTTGATCTTTCTTGCGATCATGCCAATGTTATGTAATAATGCACCGACTCTAGGTAACTGGGGTCGGGGCGTTACACTGGAGAAGCCCTTCCGTCAATTCTCCCTTTAGTCTACTACTCTAGGTTCTCACAGTCCTGAGTGAAAGGTAAAACATGCTCAGCGCGTGTGTACATCGTCCAAGTAAACCTCAAGAACTACTTGGCTATCAACTAAGGCTCAGCAGCATAACAAGGTAGAAGTTCCACTGTCCTATGACTATGCATGGAAACTGGAAAAACACCAAACAGGCAGAACAAGCATAGAAAACATCCAAGGTACAGTAAATATACCATAATCACAGGAAAAAAATATACTCTAGTAATCAAGAAGAGAAGGAAAAACAACAAGGACAAAACAGGAACACACAATACCTCGTTCAATGGTATTGGTGGAAATTGCACAAAATATTCATCAACTTTCTACGGAAAGGCACAAACCACCTACCTCGATCATAGAAGATTGATATTCGTGAATGATGCGGAAAGATTCCCCTTAGAACAACATAGATCTGAAGAAACACACAAAACTCTCACCCTACAATAACATGAAAACGAGGAGGAATCAAGAAACAAGACTCAAGCAGAATGGAGTTCTCACCGGTGCGATTACAATGCAATCGACCGCACTCGAATTGTAGAACGGAGGAAGAGGCGGGAGGTAGTCGATGATCCGGTCATACGGTCGCTCCCGGGCAGACGGAATCTGGAGAACAACATGAATTCGGGGGTTAGGTGCGACCCCAGTCCGTTTAATGAAAAAAAAGAAAAGTACAAGACATGTATTTTTAAAGTACACGGCTTGTAGTGGGTTTTTCCGTACTCTGCTAAAAACGACCTCCACGTCACCCCTACACACCGTGTGTGTGGCCCGGGCACAACCCACACATGGCTTCAAGACGAAGAATAGTACACGACGTCTACTCAGAAAGTAATTAGTGTGTACTTCAAAAATTTCCAGAAAATTTACTTTTCATAAAAACTCTAAAAAAAGAAAAAACATACCTGAACAAAGGTCCGAGTTCTTACAGGTTGTTCATCATATGAAAGATATTTCTCTAGTGGTACAACTTCTAAGTTTACTACCAGTGAAGGATTAGGTATGTACTTTCTCAGGAGAGATACATGGAACACATCGTGAACTTGAGAGATATTTGGTAGAATTTCCAATCAGTAGGCAACATTCCCAACATGATCCAAAATTTCAAAAGACCGATATACCTAGGGATCAGCTTGCCCTTCTTTCCAAATCTCATTACTCTCTTCCAGGGGGATATTCGTAAGAACACTTTATCACCCATTTCAAACTCTAGGTATTTTCTTCAGTTGTCTGCATAGGTCTTTTGTCGACTCTAAGATGCTCTTATGTGTTGTTGAATAGACCTAACCTTTTCTACCATCTCATCAACAAGATTATGTACTAATAGCTTTCGTTCCCCAACTTCATCCCATCAAGTTTGAGTTCATCATTTCTTTCCGTAGAGAGCTTCATAAAGAGCCATATGAATACTAGAGTGAAATCAATTATTTTAAGAAAATTCCACAAAAGGTAGGTGTTGATCCCAACCACCTTTGAAATCCATAGTGAAAACTTTCAACAAGTTTTCTAGAGTTTGAATTGTCCTCTCAAACTGAGTGTCTGTATGAGGATGATAAGCAGGGCTGAATCTCAACTCTGTATCTAGAGCATGCTGAAAACATCACCAAAACTTCGAGGTAAACCTCGAATCCTGATCAGATATAATGGAAAGTGGTACTCCATGAAATCTTGCCACTTCTGTTACATATATCCTGGCAAACTGATAAAGAGAAAAAATTTATTTAATAGTAATAAAGTGTTCTGACTTCATAAAATGATCAACTATAACCCTGATTGCATTATTGCCTTTGGATGTTTTGGGAAGTTCGATGACAAAGTCCATAGTGATGTTTTCCCATTTCCATTATGGTATGGGTAATGGTTGTATCATCCCCTTAGACTTCTGTCTCTCAGCTTTAACTTGTTGACAAACCAAGCATCGAGAGACATATTCAGCAATATCTCTTTTCATGAAATCCCACCAAAAGTACTCTTTTAGGTTCCTGTACATCTTTGTACTTCCAGGATGAATAGAGAATGATGAACTATAGGGCTCATCCAGCATCTCCCTCTTTAATTCTTGTTTTGGAGGAATACAGACACAGTTCTTGAACCTTATTATCTCATAAAAATCAAGGTTTAATTTAGGAAAATTTCTCACCTTCTTTTGTAGCCCAACATCCTCATTCTGCACCTCTGTAATCTTCACTTATATAGATGGTTGAACATTCATTTGAGAAAGATAAGATATCCCCCCTTTCATTCAAATTTCAAGATCCATCCTTTGCAAATCCATAAATATTGGATCTTTTGTGATCCTCATCATGGATAATCTAGCATGGTCAAGTCGACTTAATGTGTCTACCACCTTGTTTGCTTTCCCAGGGTGGTAATGAATTGAGTGGTCGTAATATTTAATCAACTCCAACCATCTTATTTAGCACATATTCTGATCCTTTTATGTGAAAATATACTTTAAACTTTTATGAACAGTATCAATATCACACCTTTCACCATAAGGATAATGCATCCAAATATTTAATGCAAAGATTACCGCAGCTAACTCCAAAAAATGAGTTGGGTAATTTTTCTCATGGATTTTCTACTGTCATGAGGAATAATCTATCACCATATCATTTTTCATGACAACACACCATATCCCCTTCTTGGATGAATCACTATATATCACAAACCATTCTCCACTACAAGGAAGTGTGAGCATAGGTGCACTGGCTAACCTTCTTTTTATCTCTTTGAAATTCTCTTCACATTCCTCTGTCCAAACAAACTTAACTCCTTTCCGAGTCAATTTTGTGAGTGGGTTAGATAATCTTGAAAAATATTTCACAAAACGTCGATCATACCTAGCTAAACAAAGAAAACTTTTGATTTAAGTTACTGTTGTTGGTCTCGACCATATTTCAACAACATCCATTTTTGCTGGATCCACAGATATCCCCTCATTTGAGATTATGTGACCCAAAAATGAATCTTTTTGAATCCAAAATTCACACTTGGTAAATTTTTCATAAAGCTTCTCCTTTCTTCGGGTATTCAATAAAAATCTCAAGAGATCTACATGTTCTTCCTTACATTTTGAATAGACAAGAATATCAACTATAAGGACTATCACAAACTGATCAAGATAGTCTCTAAAGACTATATTCATTAGATCCATGAAGATAACAAGGGCATTAGTAAGACCAAAAGGCATCACTATAAATTCATAGTGTCCATACCTTGTACGGAATGCTGTCTTTGGTATATCCTCGTTTTTGACCCTTAGTTGATGGTATCCTGAATGAAGATCATTCTTGGAAAAGTATTGAGCTCTGCGTAGTTGGACAAATAAGTCATAAATGCCCAGGAGAGGATAGTTTTTCTTGATAGTGATCTTGTTATGTTCTCGATAATCAATGCAAAGTCTCATTGATCCATAATTATTCTTAACAAACAGAACAGGTGCTCCCCAAGGTGACGCACTAGGGCGTATGAATCCTTTATCCGGATTCTCTTGGAGTTGCTTCTTCAATTCCTGTAACTCAAATGGGTCCATTCTATATGGTGTATTTGAAGTGGGCATAGAACCCGGTATGAGTTCAATTGAAAACTCAACATCATGATTTGGTGGAAGAGCTAGTAATTCCTCTAGAAAGACATCATCAAACTCTTATAAAATGGATGTATTCTTAATAGTGAGTTTCTCCTCAACCATTTGAGATAAATAACCTATATTTATTGGAATCAAGATCCATATGGTGGAAGAAATTTCTAATGGACATTTATATTCATCCTTACATTGATAATTGATCATAGATTGATCAAGAATATAAAATGTGACTTCCCTTATTTGGAAATTGATATGACCTCCATATTAAGAAATCTAATCCATGCCAAGAATCACATCAAATTCCACTATAGGAAGAATCACAAGATTTACAAGAAGCACTTTCCCACAAACTTCAATCAGAGAAGAATTGTAAACTTTTGATGTGACCCTTGTGCCATTAGGAGTTGTCACAGCTAACTCAACATCAAATTGTTGAGGTAATTCAGTGATACCCTTAGAAAATTCTTCAGAAATAAAAGAGTGGGTGGATCCAGAATAAAATGAACCATTTTTTACTTTAGAGTGGATAGTAAGTGTACCTTTCAACACTTCGTTGTCGTACTCCACATCGCCGATAGAAAATTCATGTTACTTTCCTTTGTCTTTTTCCTTAATAGTTTGTTGACGTCGATCATCATCAACAACCCTTGGATTTGGGCATTGATTGGCATAATGCCCCATTTCCTTGAACTTGTAACATTAAACTGTAGGATGCTAATTCTGTGTATCTCTTTCTTTGTTTGCATCATTAGACATATTTTTCCCATTACATAGACATTCAATTTCCCGATGACCTTCTTTTCCACACATAAAACATTTTCTTTTCCCTTTAAGACAATTCCTTCCATGTTTCTTTCCGCACTTTGACCATAAATGAAAACTCATCTTCTTTTCAGTGTGGTCTTTAGATTTTCCTTTGAATTCCATTTTCCTCCTCTTATCAAACCCATATGACTAATGGGTTACTCAAATATCCATCTCAACCTTGAGAGCACATTGAACAATTTCTTCATAGCTATTGAAGTCCCTTATGGATAATGCCTTTCAGAGACTTGGTATTAAGACACTAAAGAATTGATCGATCTTACTCACAGTTTGGATAAAAATCCCAGAAGCGTACCTTGCATGTCTTGTAAAATTTTCTTCGAAGGTACCAACAGATTCATCATCCTTTTTCTTTAGTTCAAAAACTCCTTCTCCATATTTGATCGAAGAATAAGAGGGAAGTACTTACTAAAAAATAAGTTCTTGAACACGTCCCATTCTGTGGAATCAATTTCATCTATTTCTCTCGTATTATTGATAATATTACACTATTGATCAGCTTCCCCTTCCAACTGATATACTACTAAGATGAATTTATCATGTTCAGAAAATTGTAGAACTGAAAATATCTTTTTAGTGGTACTGATCCATTGTTCAGCCAGTAATGGATCATAAGACCCACTGAATGAAGGTGGATGCTGCCTCATGAAGGATTCAATAGAATTTTGCTCCTTCCTTTGCTCATTTGGAAGTCCTCCATGATTCATAGGTTTAGAAAGTTATGTGATCATGGCTACAAGATTATTCATTCCAAATCCAACAACATTTGGTTGCTCAGGGGGACAATCATTGCATTGCCTGTCACATTCAGCATTGACATGGTTCCTTTGGGTTACAACCATTGACTAAAACCAAGAAGCATAGTGTGAGAAACTCTAATCATAACCGGAAAACCACATAATCAAGAATAAAATATCACACTTTGGGTCTTATCATAGGTTATTCATGGCCATTTCTAAAACAATAAGATTTTGTCCTATGCTTAGACATATCCTTAGGGTTCTTACTAAGGATTTCACATCCTAGTTTCCAAAGGTTGACTATTCCTTTCCTCTGATACCAATTATAACGACCGAAACTATACATACATTTTTATTACTTCAGAATTGAAGCATATTTATCACAACATATAACAAAACCATGAAAGGACCATATAGGTATAGTGTCTTTAGAAACTGGGAAACATAACCAACTGGTTCATAAATCATCTACATTGTCTCCCATTTATTTCATCATATCGAGAATCCCTTTTGGAATATACTACTTAATACCATTCTTCTTGACCTGGGTGAAATAAAACATACAAAAGTGTGAGCTCAAATGCTCAGTAAGGTTAAAAAAAGGAAATATCAATCTTATCATATAACATTTTAAAAATCTTATCCTACAAAAGAGATCATAATATCATGACATGGGATAAATCATAGCAGTGAAATGTAATCCCAATAATCATAACATAAGTCAAGAAACATTATGTCATACACACATAATCATATCAAATCATTTCATATTAGTCAAGTCTCTTTTCCAATACCATCATAGCGGACAAAGTCCATTACTGAACCGGGTTCACTCCTTGTTCCAGTCCTGTATCACTGAACCAGATTAACATTCCATTCTAGCCATGTCAATCTCATGAGATATAAATCTTTAACCAATGCATTTGAGGGAGATATAGGTCCCACCCATCTCATAATGAAACCATTCTTATGTGTTCCATAAAAACAAAAAGCATACATCATAGTATATCCCATGTAATAAAATGGGAGCCTTAAACATCATGCCATCATAATATAATCCATATAAGATTAATGGACTTCACAAAAATAATTCCATCATAAAAATAATCAAATCAATGTAATAATAGGGATATAAATACATCCCCATTTAAGAGCATCATATTAGATGGAAAATAATTTTGATAAAACTCTTGAACTCAGTTGTTGAGGAAAATATCCTTTCTTCTTCAAAATCATTTTATTTTCTCAAAATGACATTCTATTTTAAATGAAATTAATTTTATTAAAAATAATCATGAAATATTTCATAAGAAGCTTCACATAAATAATGTGTTATGAAACCGTAAAAATTCATTCATGTCGTATGAGTTAAACAAAAACATTCTCCTCGTACTTTTGTCGGAAAAGTCAAAAAAATACCTCGTACTGAAAACAACACAAGATTCCTTTCATATCATTAAGTAAAAACTAAACAATAGGTAAAATTGAATTTAAAAAATTGTATAAGGATAAAAATAATATTACATATTGAGGAGACATGGATTAGGATTTTAATTATGACCCCAGTAAATACTTACGAAAAACATTCTCGGATAGAAATGAGATTTGAAAAGTTATCCCTTACCTTAGGTCCGATATACTTCGTATGTATCAAAAAATCTTGTATAATGATTTAAATAATGTCATTGAATTATTTCAGAATCATAGTCATTGTTATGATATCATATATGGTCACATTCTTATCTTTTTATTTGTAATAATTCATTGTTACTCGTTATTCGGGTGTTCACTACTTTATGTTCTTATGCATGTTTTGTCAAATAAATTATTATTATTCTTTTTAGGTTATAGCTGTATGATTTAAAGATTGATTTTTTATAATATATATCATATTTATTCATTTAATTCATTTATATAATCATTATTCAATGAAGATCATCTAGAATGAGGCGCATCACATTGTGGAGATGGTAGGCCGTATGTATGCACGAGCGATGATATCATTCCCATAACTATTGAATGGTATTGTAGTGGATGATAGAATATCTCAAAATTAGTATCATGTTATAATAATCATATATAGTTATTCATTACACCATTATACCCATCCATGTAAGGTGGTGGTGGAAAACAAATTACACCACAGTGTGGAGACGGTATTACGTACTTACGCAAGCGTGGTGATTTCGTTTTCCATAGGATGGATAGAAGGTGAAATAGGGTTGTTTCATATTTATAATAACATATCAGTATATGAGTGATACTGATTTTATTACTTTATAATGAAACAAATAAATAAGGGGATGCTGAAAAAGAAATAAATTTGAAAGAATCGGTAAAGGATATTACCTCTTCTTCGACCCGCCTCTTCTAAAACTCCTCTTAGGGCACTAAAGTTTGTCTTTGAAGAAAACCAGGACCTATAGTATGTTTCTAGGGAAGCAGAGAATAGAAATGGACTGTGTTTGTCTGAGATTGAAGGCTCAAAATGTTGTGGAGAGGGAGGGAGGAAGTTCTCTTTTATAAGAGAGGAGAGGGGAACTTTTGGAAACCTCAAAAATATAAATTTATAATAAAATCAAACCCCACTAAAAAACTTCCAAAATGACTCAAATTTAAATATGAGATGAGATAGGGTTTTAATATAGTCATAAAATATAATTTAGACATGTTGGAAATTTATTTTAAACCTTATCAACTTGATTTATCATTATTTAATGTGTTTAATTTTATTTATGGTAATAATATTCTAAATTTTAAATTATTATAAATAATTACTTATTTAATTTTAATTGTTCATAATTGGATACGTTATAACATTTTAGACCATATAAATTTCAATTTATAATTTTTCAATATTTTTGTGATTTTTAAACATTTGTATAATATGTTATTTTTATAAAATAACAATAGTGTCAATTTTGACAATATTCATTTATTTGAATTTAAATAAAATCCAAAAAGAGGATATATTTGAACCAAAATATTTAATAGATTCCTAAAATATCATATGCTCCTAAAACATTTGTTTATAACATTAATTAGTTCATATAATATTTATTTTAAATTTTTTAAAACCATTTATTTGATATTTAAATCAATAAAATAATTTCAACATGACAATTGTGTCATCATTTATGATAATTATTTAACCCCCAAAAATTTTAAATAAATTCAAATGTTGTAGATACATTTATTATATTTATGAATACTATTAATGTTCTATGTTTTATTTACTTTATCACTAAATTAAAATTATTACACTTATAATGTATAAGAGAGTGACATGTTGTCACTTTCTTTGGTTTTAATAATAATTATATCATTTTCAAGGTAATAGGTCCACGAAATGAATCTATTTCGACCCTTAGGTGATATGGGTCTACTTTTTTTCATCCAATAAATTTTTTTCTGGTGTTAGCGTAATTTTATAATCTTATTTTTACGTATAATTACCCGATTTACCATTAGCTGTAGTAAATAAAAATTACCGTAGATACTATTCATAATATCAAAAAAAAGTAATCTATTAACATAATTTTTAAACACTGAATAAAAATATTAAATCCATTTTTCAAAATTCAAATCACAGAAGTTGCAGTAATTAATTTAAAATTAATCCCATTGTTAAGAAAACAGGTTTTAAAAGTTAAAACATTCCCAAAGATTGAAATGTTTTTACCTATGAGTTCAATGTAAAATTAATGGAAATGAAATAAATTATATTAAATGGTAAAAATATATTCTATTTTTTCTTTAAAACCATTAAATTTTATTATTTAACCATATAAATTATCTTGATGAAAAAAAAAATTCAAGAAGAATTTAGCGTATTTTTACTATTCATCAAAATATGAAAGTTATTAGAAAAGTATCAAAAATATATCCTATGTAAATTTTTATATCTTGATTCTAAATAAGAAGTTTATTTTATAAAATTGAACTCATAATCTTTTCAAAAATTAGATTTAAATTGGGTGCGCCATCAAAAGGTGGAAAACTGCATTTTTGAAAAAAAAATCTTTTATCCGAAAAATGAATTTTTTTCTCATATCACATGTAAGATTAATTCTAATGTAATATAAAATTCAAATTTTGGTTAATACTATTTATAATGGATAGTTTATATAAAATTTTAATAACATATCGTTGTTTAGTGAAACTCGGTATTGCGTCCAACGCAACCTATCGAGGAAGGTTGCTCTTTCATTTAACGCAAGCCAAGCCAGTGTTCTTTGTAGTGTAAGATTCATTTGGTGTTGCGTATAACATAAGACAAAAAAATTTCTCATAAAATATCAGTGTATTACACTAATAGCTAACTTTTAGTTTTTATTATAGGAGAACTCCACCAATCCAACATGGTCAATCCAATATCCTCCAAAGTTAGGAATATAAGAACATAGAATATCTCATGAGATCTAAACAACATGTTCTATCGATCCATGTTTCTGTACATAATATTCCATACTCAACTCCAACTAAGATCTCACTTCCACCTGAAGAACATTCTATAAATTAGATGTAAAATGGAGATCCATAATAGAGACTATAACAGAAGAATCTTCAGTCAAACAAACAATCTGTTCCTCAAAGATATTTCTCAATTGATAAACTTGGATTCGTCATGAATGAGTATAAAGAGTAAGGATTTTTTGATTATATCAATCAAAATCCATATCATATTCTTCATTCAAGGGGTATGAATAAACCAAAAAACAAATAACAAATAAATATCATCCCACCACAAGGTCACCATTATGAGGGGATAAAGAAATTTTGAAGGTATCTGGTTCTTAACACTGTCCTATAGGCACATATAACAACAAGATACAAAAAATAAACTATGTGTCATCTCATAATTGGAAACTAGAATCATAGCTTCATATCATAAAGCATTTTCATGGTACCTAGGTTGTCTTCCCACTGAGAAATATGGAAATCCCCAATCATATACATTATCATTGGATAAGTTATAATTAACTAGTTCTAGAAACATTGGATACCATTTTAAGATAAAGACCACTCGTTGTTGATCTCCCCATCAGAAAAAGAGTCCCTAATGAAATTTAATTCATCACCAGCCTATTGTTATTAAAGAGTCATCCCAAGAAGAGAGGAATTAATCTATATGCTTACCAACACCAGATATGTTTTATCCTCTAATAATTCCATGTGAAACTGAGAAAAGGGAGCCTTCAAATTCCACTCTTATGATTATTCTTTTAGGGTCTGGGTTGGTAATTTCATATTCAACGAAACTTATTTGAAATTTCTCACTACTATAAGTATAGGAAATATTGAAATCATAAGAAATAATATTATCTACTAAAAAACTATATTGGAAATTTATATATTTGTAGAAAATATATAAATCAATATTCTGTAGTTGGAATAAATGGTACAAAATATCTGAAATTGTAATTCCAAAAACTGTAGAGAGTTTTCATCATAGTTTCACGTATAAGATAATGGGATGGATTATTTTTTTCATCTTACCTAATCTGTTGGGAACCACAAGCTACCACATTATCACTATGAATAGTAATCTAGCCCAAACCCAAACCAGACACGTCAGAAAATACCACATGTCCCTTCCCAGCCTATAGAAGTTCCATCATTGTCATAGAAGTCAAGATATGTGTCATCACAACCAATGAACTATGATTTTTTCCCAAATTATCTTCACTCACTTTCGATTGATTTTGGTCATTATAAGACAAAGATAAAGAATATTTAATGAAATGGTTGTAATACCCTTCCAATCCAAAGAAGCTCTGAATCTCAAAAACATTCTGTAATTTCACTCATGTCATAACGGCCTTAAATTTCTTAGGATGCACTAAAATACCATGTTCTGATACTACATTTAATAATAAATTCACTTCATGAGTCTAAAAATATATTTTTGAAAATTTACTATAAATATGGTGATTTATAGGGATTTATGAATCTTCTATCAAATGATACACATGATCCTCCTTTATCTTGAAGTAAACCAAGACGTCATACCCAAAGACTATAATGAATGAGTTGAGGTAATCTTAGAATATCCTACTCATCAAATCAATAAAAACTAAATGATCATTGGTTATAAAAAATATCATGAAAATATACTTACAGTGGACAAACCTAATCCAGATGGTTTTATTCAAAATATTAGAATCTTTAAATTTTAAATGGTGCTAACCAGATCAAAGATCAATCTTTGAGGAAAACTTCACCGCTTTCATCTGATCAAAAAATTAATCAATATAAAATAATAGATAATTTTTCTTCACCAAAAAAATTTATTTTTATTAATCAATATATAGGATAAGTGTCCAGACATATTTCTTTGAAAAGATAATGGGTTCTACCAAAGGTGACACACTAAAGAGTATGTAACCATTCTCTATAAAATAAATTGACTAATTCTATTACTATTTCGATTCAGTGGGTTACGAATTGTAATACTGAATCAATAATGGCTTTCTGCTGGGTGTTATATCAATTTAAAACACTCTGTATCTTAACTGTGTAATTTTGGATAAATAATATATTTTTTTTGGGAAACTCAATGAAAATTTGAGAGAGATAATATCTAAAGGATTCTAACTCAAATTCCAAAGGAAATATTAATTTTACCCATCCCTTGTATCGATAAGAAGGAATATCTCTAATTGAAATCAGGTCCCACTCCCCTTTAAATACACAACACACCCCATCAAACACAATATAGTAGACCCACTGAAAATAACAATAAATTCAGACCACATTAGAAACCAACTAGTCTATTCTAAAAATGATGTTTAGATGTTTCATATCGAGTAAAAAACATTAGAATGATCTCAATCTCAGATAGGGAAAAACCATAAGTTGGAAAATGGAGGCCTTTATTTCTCTATATTCCAAGGGGTGTAGTAATATAGAACACATAAGACAATATATATATATATAGACTTATAAAATTCACAACATGTGTTGATATAAATAATTGATATCTATTAGTTTCAAACAAAATAAGGTAGTAAAGATGATGCTATAGTGGCATTACCTCTCATAGTTGTTGGACCCGCATCAGCTTCCTTTAGAGACTCATTAACTATAAGAAAAAAGATTCTTTACCAATGCATGTTTCTAGAAAACATTAATTATTGAAGAATATAGTTTAAAAAAATTACCTTTTGGTATTAATGATCATATTCCACTAAAATCATTAGAAAATATATGGTAGCACTTTTATATGTTTCATTAGAGACCACAAGATCTATATATCTTTTGTTCCATTATAATTTTTTTTTTGAATTACCAACCATGCACACTGAAAGTATGTAAATGGGACTCTTCTAGGAACTTTAGGAGGAATGGATGATGCATTATGTGAATAAAATACTACAGGAATCATCAAACAGTGCACTTCATTTAAAGGAGCTCACAGAAAATCCATGAGGTGAAAAGGGAACTCACATCAAAAATAACATATCAGCAAGATCAAGATCATTCATTAACATTGGATTAATTAAATCATCCTAATACATAAGATTTAATATAAATACTTGGGATCAAATTTCAAAATTAATGAACATTTAAATTTTGTGAGGCTTCAATTTCTCACTAGTCACCACTTCCAGAGAAAACTGAATAAGGTCATGACAATAGTTTGAATGGTGTGTCACTAGTTTATCACACGTCATGAGGTTAAGAAACTCTACGGATTTCTCCAAGACCATCAAATCTAGATAAAATATTATCATTTAATAAAATGCTAATGTATTTCCACTCCACACCATAATTATCCTTCTCCAACACTATCAAATAATAAAATCACTTACTGGGTCCCCCAAGCTTGAAGGTAGCCCATTTCATTTTAATTCAATGGGGAATTTCTTATTACACAAAGAATAGATCAAAACTTTTCAACAAGTCATAATCCACTTGATTATTTCTAATTTCTTATAAATGTAGAGTCTTCTAGTGATGAAAATCTTTAGCACGATCATGAGATTTATCCCTTTGAGGTTCCAAAACTGGGGACTAAATATTAATAGGTGCAATAACCTATCCCCATGATTGGAAACTCTGAACCACTATCTTAAAAATATTTTTCTCCATTAGTAGAATCATTCACTATGTCTCACCAAAATCTTACTCCTATGGACTATTTAAATGTCTTATTAAAGGCTTAATGGTAATTAACATAAATAGACAACACAAAAATATAATTAAGGATACAATGTTCATGGACACATTTATTAATAGTAATAGAAGTATAATTTCCTTCAAGAATAATTCATATTTAATATTTCTAAAAAAATTTAAAATAATCGAATAAGTTTTAATAATACCAAAACATGACTCAAACAATCTTTTCACAAACACCCATTGTGCCTCAAGTCTCCTAATAGTGGGAGTTGACTAAGAACTTTTTCATAACTACCTCTTAAGTCCCATAAATCCTATATCTATTCTACCATGGAAACGAGGACTGATTGTTGAAATAGACGAGAGATTCATAAGCTACACCTTTAATAACACTCTATCATGAACCATCCCAGACACCCTATTACCCTGATAGCTGATTTGGTCCTGATATGGCCTGAAGGGAATTATTGATCCCTATAAGATGGACACTATCACCTGACATCATTTAATAAAAAAGGGGAAATGATTTTTTTCACAAAATAACATAAGATAAATGACTGAACATGGTATTTCAACACTAATAAAAGACAAATTAACATAAAAATATGTAAAAAACCCAAAGTATTAAATCAATCAACAAGGGTCACAGTTTATCCAAGTGATATATCAAAACCCTTTGTAATAAGAGTAAAATATCTCTACCGATCATAGTCAACACTTTATAGTACCATGTATCATACACATCATCCACCTTCAAGGAAATTTCCCTTTTTCATACCTAAAATAAAAAAATATGTAAACTCATAAAGGAAAAGGTAGGTTGTGAGATAAATAGAATAGTAGGGTCTCACCATGTTTTTATAATCAATTCCATCTCAATTAAAACAATTTCATTCCAATTTTAAAAAAAATTAATATATAACATTTACATATTTTAAATCAAAAAATTATTTCATATTCAAAGATTTTGTAGATAAATGAAAAACAAATCCATAGGCTTATATATAAATAATTTTTCACAAATAAACTAATTAAATAATCAATAAATTTAATAAAAAATAAAGAATATCATATAACCATGTAATAACCCATGTGGCACATTATTTTATAGATATATGATCCCTAAAAAACTAAATCAATGATCTCATATCAATGTGTTTAGACATCCCTTGACAATATCCATTGGGTTTAAACTCTCCCTTGGAGAAATTATGATTTAGTAAGATTATATTAGTTTTTTTATTGTAAATCCATTTTTATGGGCTAATACCCTGGTTTGGTTTTCCTAATCACCCACTAATTACAGTAGATCTAATGTTCTTTAATAAATCAATAAATCAATCTGTCATCTAAAAATCAATCATTCAAATCAGTTAATTTTTTTTTCCCAATTTTAGTTTTTAACATGACATTCTAATTTCATAACCAAGAAATATGTTGTCATAAATTCATTCCCTTTGTAATTCAACTTTTAATATAGTCATTTTATCTCAATGATCCATATCAAATCAATTTATCAGGTCAATTTATAAGTCAATCCATCAGTTTTATCTCAAATCTACCAAAAAATTTCAATTCGATTGGAATTGGGGTTTTTTTACAATTTCCATGTCATTTAAAATCACATAGAAAATAATTTTAAGTCCATTTTATTAAATCCCATAAAAACTCATTCATAATAAATAAATGAATTTTAATTTCAATTAATTGAAAAATTCATGTGGAACTAACTACCTTTAAATCAAGTGATCATAACACACAACACCTACAATGGGGGATGGCAATAGAGAATGATGAGGGGGATGATCTAGAAAAAAACAGGAATCAAGATCTGAAAAATATATATTAGATTAATCTACAACATGATAATATATCAATATATATGAAGGGGAGAATATGATATCAGAATAAACCACTTAGAGAGTTATTTACATAAATGAAGAAGGTCAAATGAGATCAATGATACTTTGATAATCCAATAAAATGGTTTGGTTGAGTCATAAATTCCTCTATAAAGCCTTCAGGATACAATGATTCGAGTTAGGGTTTAAATAGGTTGATTAGAGGTTAATCCCGGTGGTACTAGAACATTAAAAATATTGTTATGGAATTTAAAATAATACATTCATGGCCTGATGGGTAGGGACACTTGGTTAAAAAAACCACACACACTAACTATGCACCCCTATAGGTGTTGTGGATGGGGTTCATGGTTGGATGGAAATTTATTTTAACCATGATCCCACAATGCAGACCTTCATTTCACATGGGTGAAGCATTTACACTATGAGGCCTCAAGATTTGGAAAAATTACATCCCTTCTACTAGAGGAATACAACAAGGCCCATAGTGTCCTGATCTAAGCCGCATAGTGATCCCAAACTTTGTTTAAACCATGAACTACCTCTTACTTTTGTAATTTTTAATTGAAAAACAATCAAAAAGACCCTAAACATGACATAACAAATTATAGCTCAAAATAGTCAATAAAGTCCTGAAAATGGGTAAAAAGATGTTGTAAAAGCTCTTACTTCTCTTATATAGTGATAATAAATGTTCTATTAGTATTATAAAGAATCATGTAAAATATTCAAGATAAAATAACATTTATATTAAATATAATTATATCATAGATCTTGTGGACATAAATGAAATAAAACTATAGTTTGTTCCAGTAGAGAAATGGGTGGATGATATTTTTACTAAACTGCTATCAAATGATACATTTGGGAACTTTAAGATGTTAACGAGTGTTCAAGATCACCCTCATCATGGAATATTTATCTGATTTTCATCACCAATTTCATTTTTTATTTTGATATTGTTCTAAAATATGGATAAATATTAAAATATAAATCAATATATTTTTATCTGCATTACATATTTAGGTAGATCATATAATTAGGGGTTTTAAAAGGGTAAGTTGTGATGTAATCATGTGTGAAATATTTTAACATTTTATTGATGTGGAAATAGGAAATATTTATCATTTGTTAAAGCCATTTATATTGTGAATATTTGGTGATGAAAATATGTTTTGAATTATTTTTTATCACGACATTATGGAAAACATGGTATTATTATACAATGACTCTTGTTTCTTATGTGGATTTTACTAAGTTAGACTTAGAATTGTTGGATGGTGATCCATATATTGAGATTTTGAACAATGGATTTTTTCATTATAAAGATGAAAACAACATAAAAAGGGTGATATTTTTTAGACCAAGATTATATGAATTGTATTTATATTTGTGACGATATTGGTAAATAAAATGCTGAATTTCTTATAGTTTTTTTTAAAAAAAAGTTTAATCACATTATCTTATATATAAGAGGAATTGTTTTATATGTTTTTATGATTTCTTCCAAAAATTTATCACTAATATTAAGTGGGTAAATTATCAATGAAATAAGATTCTTTGAAAGAAAAGTTCTTCGAATGATCTTATATGATATGAGATTCATTGAATCGAAATTCTCTAGACTAAACTTCCAACTACTATGCTACCATAGTCTATTCTTCAATGGGATAATATTATTTTGATTTAAAATATATTCAATGAGAGTCCATGATATTTTAATTACCTTATAAATCAGTTTCATAGTTCATCCATTAGTTTCATTACATCGATGAGTTTCACGGATTTCATTAGTTTAATTACTTTTTTGTAAAAATCATTTCATATATTCATTGAGTATAATCCTTCACTGATTTTGAGAAAACATTGTGAAGAGACCTTCTATGTGTGCTGAATCTTGACAATAAGATTATATATAGCTTCTTTGAGTTCACCATTCAAGAATAAAAAGTTAATTCTATTCCAAAAAAATAGATTGAGAAGAAAATAGGAACATGTATGATTTATTGATCTTTAAATCCAAACATATCATGATATTGGTTCATCGCCATTACTTATATAAAAAATGATACGTTTATAATGTTAAATGAATATAATTAAAAGTTTCTTGTCACAAATAATGGATTTCTTAATAAATTGGGTGCATGTCACATACCATATTAGATACCATGGTACCCAGAAATCCAATCCGGCTCTATTATGGCCCAAAGGGTGTTCCCGATCCCCATGGGAATGTGACTAGATTCCAAGATCCTATAAGAAACATAAGGGAAATTTTTTCCAATATAATAATGTATTAAAAAAATATACAATTTAGTATGATGAACAATATAATGGGAAAATGTACCATAACTAAACAATTAAAAAAATAATCAAAATTACATCATCATGTGAAAAAATATCATCTGAGAGAAAACTCAAAAATAAACCCCATTTATAAAGTGGATCACATATCCACTGGTCACATCCACCATTATGGGTCCCAACGATCAAGAAATTATACCACCTAAAATTAGGGCTTTCCCTTTCCAATGAATAGGAATAAGATAATCTACAGACACGTGATGGAAATGGTAGTGTGTGACTAATGAACCCTGTAGGCTCTCACCCATTGTTCCATTGTCAATTCCTTTAAATCATAACCCATATATGATTTCAATATAATTTAAATAATTCAAGGTATTGAATTTATATATTTTAAAAAAACATTCTTTCATAATAAGAGAATTATCATATATATGAAAACATTCTTAAATGAAATTTTTATATAAAAATATTATAAAAATATGGAATTAGAACAAATTTCTATAAACCAATAGAATTTAATCATAAAATAAAACATATCATATAACCATGTAAAAATCTCTATGATATGTTAGTTTCTGGAAAAAATATATCCTCACACAACTCAATCAGTTATCTCACCTAAATGTGTGCACATGTCCCACTACTCAGGCTCACATGACTCAACTCCCCATCAAAAAAATCATTCCATAATATGTGTATGTTAGCGTTTTAATCATCAATCAAATGAAATTAGGTCATATTCTAGTATTCTTGTCCAAATTACTCAATAACTACCCATACTCACATGTTCTTTAATCAATCAAGGAATCAATCAATCATGTAAAAATCAATCATTACATGTTAGTTCAAAATAAAACTTCCAAATTAATGTTTTCAACATTCCTTTCTCATTTCAAAACCAAAAAATAGATTTTATTAGATTTATACCATTTCAAATAATCATTAAATTTAATACATTTATCAAAAGGTTCGACATTAAATAATTTCATTAAATATATTTTCCAAATCATTCAACCAATTTTCTCAAATACCCTAAAAATTTTCAATTCCTTTGAAATTGGGGGTTTTCCAAAACATCCATGCCATTTTTAAATAACATTTCAAATAATTTACATTGATGGTTTTTAAACCATATAAAAAATTTAAAATAAATCAATAAATTCAGGGTTTCAATTTATGGAATAGTCGAATGGAACAAAAAACCATTAAACAAAGTTCATGAAAACACCTGTAATGGGAAACTCAAACAAAGAACAAATTCAAATGACATCAATAATGAAATACAATATCATAAATCATCAATATAAAAATCCAATTCGATTAAAAAACACAATATTATACTACATCCAATAATGTGTAGAAGAAATGAGGATAAAAACACAGCAAGGGAACTTTCTTGAGGATAATTTCTAATATGAGACATAGAAAGGGGAAAGAATCACCAAAAATTGCCTAGGAAAACATAGGGGATCAAATGAAGACGCTTAATGTAAAATGAAATATTGTCTATGATTCACAATAATAAAAATCACTATACCTGAGTATTTATTGATGTCAATCATTGATAAATTAATTGTGTATCATGGGTGATCTATGGACCAAAATGTGCATCTCCTCAGGTTAAAATCCCAATCCGAAACATTTCACTTCAGGAAAAAATTATTTAATTGTAATCGATTCTTGTTCCGAGACTCTTACAAGTATCCTTTTGAGAGATTTATTCACATCATGAATTACATACACAAAAAAAAATTTGTTCTACTGAAATTATGCATCCAGATCATTTAGAGAAACTCAGAAACAAACATCATACTCAATCCAGAACCATGGAGAACCATTTAAATCATCATAGACATTCATTCACATAATCAAGTGATTAAAACAAATATAAATACCCATAATTTAGTTAATATTCACTAAAAAGATATTCGTTTTCAATAGTCCTTAAAATCACCCAAAAAAACAATAAATGAAAAAAAATTATGAATTACTAAAAAGAACGTAATAGAATATTGTAATCACCTAAATCAAATACCTTTTGTCCCAAAATCCAATCAAGAATTTACCATTTCAAATAGATAACTCCACTAATCTATCATAAATACATTACACTTAAAAATTTCATTAGAATCCAAAACTATCTTCCACAAACCACATAGTGAAGGTGTCGTCTTAGCATGATGAACCATGGTCTCACAATCAAAAATCTTGATGAGATGCTCAGTTATGTATAAATCAGGCTCAACATCAAGATCTTCCAAGCATAGACATAATAAGTGTAAAAAATATACTTATAAATATGTGATACGTGAAATACATTGTGTATTGAAATAAAATATGAGTTATGTTCTACAAAATAATCTACCTTTCCCACCATATTAATAATCACAATGGACCCACAATTATATGTTCAATCTTTCCCTATTTCCCAATATGTCGATGACCTTGATGAGATGAAACAATAACGAACACATGGACACCTATTAAAACACCAATGTCCATTGATGATAATCAATATAAATTTTATTGCATCTCAAAGAATTCAACATTCAATGATGAATCAACTAAATACTTATTTTCATATCTTAAATGAAACTCGGTCCAACCTAAGAACATTCATCATTTTATAACCAACATAGTGGCGATTTAAAAGGATATCTATAAAAATACACCAAATGAGCCATCCTAATGGCATACTAGTACCTATTTTTATATGTGAAATCAAACTATCACAAATGGTTAAATAAATCTCCACCAAAGTCATGAAAATGGGCCTGTAGAATTTCCTTATGAATCTAAATAGTTTGTTCTTTCTGGCCATATGTTTGTGCATGATATGTCGTGATAAAGCATACCTAGTATCCCATTACCTCTTGTAGGCCCCTATGAAAATGAAAAGTGAAACATGGATCACTATTCAAGACTATAACAGAACTAACACCATAAAAATAAAAAAATATGTTTCCCATTGAGATTTTTCAAGCCCATAATGTCGCTTGTATCTCTAATTGGTATCTGATTTAGTCAGCCTATCAATCAAAAATCATATTTAATTAATCCATATTGGGGAGCATGGTAACCCAACAACAAATTCCATATAAATATCATCCCACATCAATGTTGGTAAGGCTCCGACATTAGACATTACTTAATCTTCATATAAGTCGTTAATTTGAAATTAATTCACTTCGATGATCTTTTCAAGATTAGAGCAGTAGAAAATTCAGAAATACCTCATACATATCAACTTGATTATTACAAAGTTGATTCTTCTACTAAATATACAATTTTTTGATGGAAGAACACTTTTTAAAAAGAAACTTGGTTCGTTTCATGTTTAAACAACATGAATTTTTCTTGATCTCATCCTTGACTCTATTCTTCATTATGTTCGGAAAAAAAAAATTCAAAACATATGATGAGCATAAAAAGCCCTGGGAGAGATACACAATGAAGGAAAATTGTTAGTCTCGAGATAACATGAAGACCATGAATAATTTATCAAAAATTAATACTTTTCTTCTTTAAGAAGTAGTAAATATACTTTATTGAATATAAGCCCATTTCTTACCATTTTGGTGACCAAAATATTACCATAAATCCCATAGAAAGTAACATATAGCATATAATTGTAACTTGGGACATAAAAAATACTTAAATGGAATAACCATATAGTTGACTTCTACACATATCACTAAATTGAATATCCATATGGCTAACTTCCATACCAAATGAATTAGAGGATATGACATAACCACCAGTCCATGGATTATCATGGAACCACCCATCATTTTATTTATCATGTGACCACCTATCAATGGTTTATCACATAACCACCCATTAAATGTCCCAATGCCATTATATAATCACAACACATAAAATATAGAAAATATAAACATTTCACTAATAACATTTCATTTGAAATCACAAGAAATAATTGAAATATATTGAAATAATCAATCCATTTTGAAACCCATTTTCAATACCAATACAACCAAAAAGGGAATAAGATATTAATTTTCCTTTTGAAATCATTAAGGCTTATAGAGGAAGCCAAATATCAAATAATGATTATGACGGTGGAGATGTCATTGTTGCCGTATACATTAAAAACATTTCTTTTTTATTTTAGTAAAATTATTCCTAAAAAAGAATCCCCTTTAATTGAAATTAAAATTCAAATTGGTTTATTTTATTCCATATAATATAACGAGGTTTATATTATCACAAAATTCCTCAACTAAAGGTGACTATGACGAAGTCAATTACCTTGAGTCTGCCTTATCTCATTCATTCATTATATTCCTGAATAATAAACTTAGGTTAATTTATACATTCCTAATAATAGTTTTCATTTTTATTTTTCCATTTAGATCACTTATTAACAAGTTATAAAAATTAAATAATTATTTACGTTCATATCAGTCATTTTGTCGATATTCGGTACATAAGTTGAGAATGAACTTGTTTTGCTATAAATTGTTCATGTAGTCAAAAGTACATAATCTCTAGAATGACATTCATTATTGAAATATCATATCTATCTAGTATATATGTATTTATAATTTTCCATAACATTTAGAGATAAGAAATGAAATACACCATTCATGGAGACGGTAGATCGTACATACGCATGAATGCTACTTTCATTTCTTTGTCATATTAAAATAATAATAATCAAATGATATAAATGTATATTATAATACTAGTGTTATATTTATTTCATTTATGTCTCATAGATTTAGTAAAATCATCCTTCATATGTTCCATATATAGCATGAATGACTCATATCACTTTGAGGGGGCGGTAGTCCACACTTCCTCAAATTAAATTATCGTACTTACGCATCATGAAAAGCATAAATGTGTGTTTTAAATAAAAATTACTAAATAATATAAACAATATAAAGTTAATATATATCATATATAAATATAGTTCCATCATAATGTCCACCATCAGAGGTGGTAGGGAAAAATTGAACAATCATCATTTCGTGAGGCAGTAGTTCACCGTACATAGAAACAGTACGTTTGTATCCATTATATAGAGGTGTCTGTAAGTTTAGTTTTAATAATTCTCATAATAATACCCTATTATATTTAGGATACTAGTTTAATTATGTAATCAATGAATAATAAGGTCATAGGGAGTGTAGAAGGAAAATAAATGAAATGAACTTCAGAGAAGACCTTACCTCTAAATCTAGTACCATATTTTCATTTGAGACAAAACGATTTCTTTAATTGACTACATCACAATGTAAGGATTCTATTAGTAAGGGAGAGATTTTTGGAGTTTTTTTTATCCGAATTTGGATGAGGCAATTGGATTGATAGGTATGAATAAATAATTAGAGGTTGTGACCTTTATACGATGGAGGAGTGGCATTTTAGGAACGTCGTGAAATATTAATTTATTATAAAGTGAATTTCAATAAACAATGAGTCCAAATTTATTTAATTATTATATAATATGAATATATGTCTAAATAAAATCATAAAATAAGAATTAGATAGGTTTTAGATATTTTTAACCCTTATATTTTTTATTTAACCCTTTATTACTCTTACTATTTTATCAAGCATTTAACACTTTGAGAATCAAAATTGTTACCAAAGATGAAGATGTCCAATGGAAGGGTAATTAATTAAATTTTATTCTTATTATAACCATTTGGACGAATGTATTATTTTTGTTGGAATTTTATATTATTTAATAAGACATTTTATATTTTAAAATATTAATTCTAACAATTTTGACACTATTCATATAATGACATTTTCAAAATCCATAAAAATTTGATTCCATGGAAAAAAACATCATTAATTCATGGATAAAATGTCATATTAATCCATAAAATTTTTGTATGGAATCAAACTAATCAAAATTAAATCATTTTAAAATTTATTTAATCATTTATTCGAATCCTTTATTAATGAAGAAATCACTAGATCATCATTAGGTCATAATTAAATTTATTTATTTAATGTATAAAAATTATAAATAAAATATCATGTTGTGTTAAATCTTCATATATTTATAATAACTATTTATCATCGAATATCTCACTTATATAACCACATATATTTTTTTTCTAAAATATTCACATTTATGTTATATTTCCCTTTTCATTACATTAAAAATTATAAAATGTAATTTTCACATCCAAGTGGCTCCTAAAAGCCTAAAGTTAGGCCTAAGGATGATCATGGTAGGAAATATCTCATCAAATAGCTGTAGGAATTGTTTTAGGGTAGTTTTATATTATTATAATATTATTTTTTACCATTATTTACCAGATTTACCCTCTAACCATGGTAAATAAAATAATTACTGAAGTTACTATTCATAATGTCCAAATATAAAAGTTTTCTATTTCTACATTTTGTAACTTATTATTCCAATTTTGGAATTAATTTTTTCAAATTAAAAACACATAATTGGATGAAATTAATTTAAAATTAAATCCCGTTATCAAAACCAAAAAGCGTGTTTTTAAAAACTAAAAACTATCAAAAGATTGACATGTTTTTATGTCCAGTATCAATGTGAAATTACTTCCAATGACCAAAATTGGATAAAATTAAAAAAATATATTACATTTATAAATTAAAACCATTAAATAATATTATTTAACTATATAAACTATCTCAATGTAAAAAGTTTTTTTCTATTAAAATTTATCTCATGATTAAAATTCACCATTACATGAAAGTTATCAGAAAAATATCAAAAAATCATCCAAACTGAATTTAGGTTTCCTCATCCTAAATAAGAAGTTTATTTTTTTCAAATAGAACATATAATGGTGTCAAAAACTAAATTTATAAAGGGTACTCCATCAAGAGGTGGTAAAACTGCATTTGTAGAAAAATAATTCGTTTATTCAAAAAATTGAGTTTATTATTATATCATATCTAGAAAATATATAAGCTGAATTTTAAACATTATAAAATATATTTTTCATTAAATAATAATCTGTGAAGGGTTATATGATTTTATATTCTCTTTTTATATAAGTTTTCATAAAAAATATCTTTTATATTAAATTGGTTTTTATTTTCATTTCTAAAAAATATTGTAAACAAAAAATCATTATTTAAATATGTGTAACCCATATTTCAAAATTAAGTAAATAATATTTATTCCATCCATTCCAACATCTAGTTTTTAACTACCATTTAAAATAATAATAATATTATTGTATTAGTTTTTGTTATAACTCAAAGTTGTGTGCAACACACGTTTTTTGAGAAACCGTTGTCGCGTGTCAAGTATGAAATCAGAAAAAATTCATATTTAACGTAAAATTAATATCTTATTACAAAATATTAGTAGAAATGAAAAAGTGGTATTTTATTAATATATGGTTCATTACAATGTTACCACTGGAAATAAATGAAGATAACCTAGAGGTATCTAATGCTCAACTTTTACTAGTTAGGAGTTCTATTAATGTGAAGCAATGTTAGTAAAGTATCACCTCATACCTATCTATCAAAATCATCACCAACTATCATATAAAATCTTCATGGTTCTATGGGTCACCTCTCAGTGAGACTCATGGAAAATCCACATCACATCATTTCCCACATGAGAGGGTAAAGAAACCAGTTCTGTAAATATTTGATACCCTATAAAGAGAATTTCCACTCTTTAGAAATCTCCCCCACCCATAAAAATATTTCGGGATGCCATATATGTTTTCATAAAACATTTTATACCAAAGAATCATCTCAATAAGAGAGTTGGCTAACTTCACACATTATAATATAACATCGGAATCTAACTCAAATACTCCAAAAAGAAACTAAGAAAATAGTGCCATAATGTTCCTCTCTTCTAATGAAACTTTTACATCCTGGGTCAGAAGTTCCCATATCAAAGTATCATCAATTAAATTTACCTTTCTATTGGTGTTGTAAATTTTGAAATTGAATGATTAGAGGTACTCCACTCTATGTCTCTATAGAAAAATTATTCTCATGTGACCTAAGCTATCTGGAACAGTAGGATACCATGTGATCCCCCAATATAATGAAACAACCCAAACCAATACATGATGCATCAAAATATCCACATATCCTTTCATGTAATATGAAAGTGTTAATACCATCACATAAGTCAAAATATGATTTAACTCATCAAAATAACTCTAAAATTGTTTATCCCCAAGAAAATTGGAGTCCCTTCTAGGTGAGAGAAGTCATCAGAGAAGCCATCTTTGAGAAGTCTTTGAAAACACTCTGATAATATCCTTCAAAACACTAGAATCATTATATATTGAAGACATAATGTAGTTTATAATTTTTCACAACATATTTCACCTTTTCAAGATCAACTTATAAACCATTTTTTGAGAGTATGTGTCCTAAGAACATCACTTCCTAAATCTATAAACTGAATTTCAAAATATTTTCTTGAAGTTGATGATTTCTCATGGTTTCTAGAAATGATCTTCAGTAATTCAGATGTTCCTCCTCATTATGACTCTAAACTAGGATTTCATCCAAAAATGCCACCCTGAAAGAGTCAATACACTCATGAAATATCATGTACATGAAATCTATTAAATCTAGATATCCATTGGCTAAAAAATGTCATAATAATATATATCATGATAGATATAACTTCTTCTGAAGGTAGTAATATGAATTTTTCCTTCATTAATTCTCATCTAGTGATTAACCGATCAAAAACAAAACCTCAAAAACTATTACTCCCCTTTCATTTGGTAAAACGTATCATCAATGCATGACAACAGATATTTATTCTTTATTGAAACTCGGTTATGTTTCTGGTAATCAATAGATGAGAAAAGTTCCCATCAATATTTATTTTAAATATAATATGTTCCACCCAAGTTTACACACTTAATCGTAAGAAATATTTATATAGTAGATCACCCAACTATGATTTCATCTCCCTAAACTCTACTGGCTCCATATGATCATTAAGAATATAAATTGGCTACATAACGGTAACAAATTAGATGAAAAATAAACCTCCCTTATAAGAGAAAAACCAGAAAAGTCATCTATAAATATTTTAGGAAACTAATTGAAACTAGAGGGAGATCATTACAGAAAGATTCCGACTCCATGAAAAAATCCAACACAGATATTACCATTCCCAAATCTAGAAAATAATGTAGGAATCTACTGAACCATTGGACCCATTCAC
The DNA here is from genome assembly GCA_963277665.1 of Viscum album. Lineage (NCBI taxonomy): Eukaryota > Viridiplantae > Streptophyta > Magnoliopsida > Santalales > Viscaceae > Viscum > Viscum album. The sequence continues at coordinate 1,836,764,303 of OY728151.1, forward strand.
ACTAAAAGACATAGAAATACCCCAGTTGGTACAATATTTGAGAACCCTAAAAGAAAATTTTTAACCCAGACCTTATTAGTAATTAGTCAATCCATACGAAAAATGATGTCCAATGGTTACACGTTTAGAAAATAATTTTTTTGGTAATCTCAAACTTGAAGAAAGAGAAAACAAAAGTAGGATAATGATAACCCTACTCTAACTTTATTCTAAGGGGTGGAATAATATCCATAAAAAATGAAAAAAAGATCCAATGCATGGTTTAGAATGTTCACAACATTAGTCTACATAAATTAGTGAGATGAACAAGTATCAAATAAATAAGTCACTAAAGATGAATCTATAGTGATGGTACCCCTCACAGTTGATAAACTCACACCGGATTTATCTTGAGACTCTTCCACTATATGATTAGGATTAATTATATATTATTGTTGCTCAAACCCTTAATAATTGAATAATATTATTTCAACACAATAATTTGTGGTGGTGATGATCACATACCCCTGTGTGGAGTAGAGAAGATATGGATGAACTTTTGTATGTTTCTTAAGAAACACAAATAACTATAGATCTTTGGTGCCTTAGGTAAAACCTGTCTAAAATTATAAACATATCCACATTATAGGTAGGTCCTAGGTCATCTTCTAGTGACTATATGAGGTCTAGAAGTTCTCTACTATATATAACCACCATGAGAGTCATCATGATTTCACATTCCATTAAAGGAACTCATAGAACTACCATTTGGATGAAATGGAATACCATTTAACCCTAACATATCATCCTGGTCTATTTCATCCATCATTTACCTATACAAAACATCATAATAATACCTAATCCTTAGTAAAAAAAATCATTGATCATATTTCATGTGAAATACTGATCTCATATATTCATTCCATGAACTTCTCATTATTAATATCTCATAATAAAACTAAAAAATATCAACCATATTGATTTCATACTGATTCATAGTCATTTCACTAATATTTAGTTTGATAAACTCCATAGATTTTAAAAAACCAATGATTTTGGAGATAACAGATTAGTGAAAAGAACTATAATTTCTTTCCACTCTAAGCCATAATGATTCTTTTTTCACCACCATTTATTCCCACCACATCCTTATAGGTTCGTCAAACATGATGGTATAACACATTAAATTAATCAAAATATGAATTTATGTGAAAATAAATAGTTACTCTATCTTTTTCAACCAATCCTCATCCTCTTAAGGATCATTAGATAATTTTAATGCTAGTTGTTTCTGAAAAAGATGCCTTTAAGAATGATATATCGATAAATCCATTTTAGTATCCACTAGCTAAGATTGAATGGGAATGGTTTCTTGTTCTTGTCCTACAGCTTGGTCAATACACCCCCACACTCTCAGAAAGGCTCTCTTCCACTAGAGGATTCATCTATTTTGGTTCCCCAATAGCTTCCCTGAATGGCCTATTCAAATTCTTTACCAGGGTCATGATGCTATAAAACATCAATACAAAAATATGAAATCATCACAAAGGATACTAAAATGAACAACTAAAATAAGTGATATAGGAATACCAATTTTATGAAGAAAATTTCAAGAATGTTATTCCAATATACTCTGATCAAATGTAAGAAAATGTCTAGAAATTAGGTCAAAAAATATCTCAAGACACTCTTCCAAAACACCCATGGTGAATTAAGTCTCATTATATTGAGAGTTGACAAGAGATTATATCACAACTACCTCATAGGTCCCATAAATAATACATCATGTCTCCTAGAAAAATAAAACATAATTATGAAATAATTGGAAGATGCATAAATAATACTTTTGATACCACTTTTTTATGAACTAGACTAAATACCTTGGCACCCTGATACATAAGTGGGTACTAATAGAGACTGATGAGTATTCGGGATCCCCATAGGATAGAAAGGAGCACCCAACATCATACAAAAAATATGACTGAATGATTTTGAAACATAACTCGTGATGATTAATGATACAAGTAATTTTTCTCAACACTCAAAAGGTATAATGTACCATAATTTAACAGTTAAAATAATCCCCATATGGTACGTCATAAAGTGAGACAACAGATTCCAAGATGAAACTCCAAGATAATCCCTTTTTAATCAGTGGAAAACACATCCATTGGCCAACACCATTACTTCATGTCACTGAGATCAAGAACATAAACCACCTCCTAGAGGCACCTACCCTTTTCTTGGACCTAGAATAAAATTATCAAAAAAACCCCATGGAAAAGGTTTGGTATGAGAAAAACAGATCTGTAGGGTTTCCCAAAGTGTTCCATAATAAATTAATTAATAATTAAACTAACGTTTCTTAAATTTTAATAAAAAATGATATGGAATGAAATTTTGAGTTTTTTAACAAAACATGATTTCTAAGAAATAAGATGGATATATGAAAATAGTCTTAAATGAACATATTTATATAAAACAATTATATAAAGTAGTTTTCATGCGTAAATAGTTTTATAAAGCAATAATATTTTATCATTAAATACCACTTATCAAAGAATCATGAAATAATTCATGTGGTACATTAGATTCTGATAACAAAAAAGATCCTCAAACTATATAATCAATGAACTCTTCTTAATCGGGGAACACATCCCACAAATCTGGTCATCAGGACTCAACTCCCCGTCAAAGAAAATAGTTTCAGATTATATTTATTCCATTTTTGTCATTATCAATCCAATTATAGGCGAGGTTATAGTTATCTAGTCCTAATTACTATCTAACTACCCAAGATCAAATTTTCTTCAATCAATTAGTCAATAAATTATGGGGAAATCAATCATTTCACATCAGTTCAAACTACAATTTCCCAATTTTAGTTTTCAACACGCCATTCTCATTTCAAAACCTAAACATGTGATTTCATCAATTAATTCCTTTGAAAATAATATTTCAATAAAATATATTTATCTTAAGGTAAAATATATAATCAATTTTCCAAATAAATTTTCTAAATTAAGAGATCTATTTTTTCAAATCCATAAAAAATATCAATTACATTGAAATTGGGGGTTTTCCCTAATTTTCATGACAATTTCATGTCACATGAAAAATAAATTCAATTAATGGTTTTTAAATATTTTAAAAACTCTTTTCAAATAAATCATTAAATTAAGGGTTTCAATTGTAGGGAAATATCATCTAGAACTACCAAACATTAATAAGGTATTAAGAAAACTCTTGTAACGGGAAAAACCAATCATGAACAAATGAGAAAGAGAACAATAAGGAAATACTAGATAAAAAATCATCAAGAAAAAAATATTATTTTATTGTAAAACATTTGGTCATGTCTCTACTAAATAATTTTAGTAGAGATAATTGGAAACCCATTGTTAAGAAACTCATTAGACATCCAACAACAAACTAAAATTTCAAGAAGAGAATAAATCACCCAAAATAAATTGGGAGACCCTAGGTGTTTGATATAAGAGACTTCAAAAAAAGGAAATATTTTTCCACATCACGATGTAAAAATATGATGAACCTAAGGATTTCATGGTGTTAATCCCAAATTTATGATATTAATATCTCAGTTGGCATGTATGCTGAAAAAAGAATCACCTCAGGTTAGACTCTTGATCCCGACCATTTGCATCATGAAAAAACCCATGGATTGTACCGATTAATGTTCCAAGCCTATTTCACAACATATATTGAGCGAAAAAATCATCACATGAATTATATACAAGAATTAATCATTAATATATAAAACAAACAACTATCTATTATAGAAAAATTCAGAAAAAACCTCTAACTCAACCAGATCCAAAGGAGAACCTTTTAGATACTTTGACACATCCATACCCAGACGCCTGTAATTAAAATTATATATAAATCTTAAACATTATTCTATATTCCTTAATAAAAATTTCCCTTCCTTTAAATTAATGAAACAAATCCAAATAAAAAAGGTAAATTAAGAAGAGTTAAGAAGTACCCAAAAAAGGTAATTAGTTGTTAAAATTCATATATATTAATATTAATTAAATATTCTGTGTTTATTAATTATTATTAGTAATTTATGTTTAGAGTCAATGGTATTTATGATAAAGGATGTAAATATTGATGTTATAGTGATATCATCACATTATAATACATGTAGATATGTATATATGAGGTTTTAATATTGAGTAAATATAGGATTAATGACGAATAAATAGGTTGTAATATTTTTAAATATTTACATACAATTATAAAAATTTATGGAAATGAATTTTTAAGGATGTTTATGTGATTATAAGAACCAAGAATTATAGAAATTTTAATTTTAATGTAATTATGTTGTTTCATAAATATTTTAATTTAAATGAAATAAAATTGGTAACTAACATTTCGTGTATATATATTACTATTATTGTTGATGAAAAAAAGAATATTTGTGTGTTTTGGGACAATAATAGAGAGAGATAAAAATAATCTAAAGTTATTCTTACTCAATAATATGAAATAAATTGACAAGGTAGAAGATTTTACTTAGAGAAGTGAATGTGTGATGAATTCAAGAAGCATGATGTAGACATGTTAATGACTATAGGTTATGGTATTTTCCATTTTTTCAAAATCTATATTATCATATAAACTGTGTGAGAAAATATTTCACTATCAACTACCTACATATTAATGAATTTCACGAATATACCATGGATTATATAGACTAAAAGGACTGTTTTTAGTGGACTGTGTGATCTTATATTATTTACAGGTCATTCGATGGACTATACACTCTTATTGAGAAGTAAATCATATAAATTATTGTGTTCTAATTGGTGTGATTGTGTGTGTGAAGGTACCAGGGCACTCTGTGGAAGCTAGTAGGATAGGAATTTAAAATTATTCCATCACCGGAATGACGTGACTCCTTCATCTCTAGAGATCCATCCATGTTACGATCTCTGTGTGTTGTGTGATTTAGATTGACTGAAAATAAAAAACGAATACCAGATTCGGATTCAAAGAGTGTGGGTATATTGAAGGTTGATGACATCCATTTCTCAAAATATATGATTTTGAATCCCTCAAGATCATCCACACATACTTCTCTAATATTCATGTGCACCCTTCATCAAATTTTTAGTGTTACAATGGAACTCCGATGATCACTTTGACACATCGATGATTAGCATTATCCTCTGTCTGTAATATGTAAAGACAAACATGGATCATTCTCTTGTAATAGAAATTCACTCTCTAGGAATTAGTAGAAGAAATAATCTCTCTACCCCAACTAAATAAATCATATTTTTGGTATGATATTCTCTCCACTTATATAGTGGAGATCTATAATACCTAGTTTGGGTTCATGGACCCCGTGTAGTAAACATCCACTATATAATTATTATAAACAATTATTTATGATCAAATAAACTGAACTATAAATACGATTTTTATTTTATCAATTAAAAATAATATATATTTAATATATTACATGATAATCCTGATCCATTAACTCAACTCTCATCTCTTAATAATATTAAAAAAACCCAAAATATTATATTAATATTCATTCGTACATTATTAATCCTTATACTTATTTAATCACTTGTAAATAAATGTATTAAATAAATTCAAACCAATTATTCTTTATCTAAATATTAAAGAATTTATTTATTCATTGGTGATCGCTAGAACATAAATAATACCTGGACCCTGTGGTGGCTCCCACCGGGTCCTATATTCCTATTCAGTTGGATATGGAAGATTCTCAAATTCTCTATTATGTGTCACCCTGTTTTCAAGTATCTCAATAGAAATTAATATTCTTCACATACGAAGAGATGAGTCTAGAAAACCATAAATGATCCTAAGGATTTTAGGAAAATGTATAAAAATGAATACCAACCTATTAACAAACACTTTTTAATATAATCTATTTTTCATCGATATCTCACATAGAAGGGTGCACACTTATGTCATCATGCATTTCTTACATTATGATTATTTGATCAAACTAGGTGAGATTACTTTTGACTACCATGGTGATGGATTTATGAGGGTACTACCATCTTGATAAACTAAGCCTGAGATATCACTCCCTAAACTCAGAAGTGAAAAATCATATCTTGATCATCCAATCAATGTCATTACACCAGTGACGTACCCAAAACAAACTACCTCACCACGAATTCATTGTAATGGTTTTCACATTACATAAATGTACGTGGTCAAATTACATACATTGATAATGATCTCAGGTTAGGAGACCATTACACATATCTGTAGATACAAACAACCATTGAAACCTGAAACATGTGGTTTTCTTATTGGTCGGTTTGTCCACATGATCTCAACTAATAGAGATCACCATGTATGATCATCATGATAAAAAATCTCAATGATTATCAGCCCTCAGTACCTGATAGTCACACATCAACTATGTCCAATATGTATGATATATCTAGAATATAGGGCATTACATAAATATTTCTATCACATTATCTATAGTTTCTCATTATATCCTAGGATCAACAATAACTATTTTAGATGACATGTAATCTAATGAAATTAACATTAATTGTGTGGATATATAAGTATCAAAAACTATTATGTAATGATCAAAACATGTACATATAACTGATTGTATACATGTAGTGGTAGTCAATGTACATCCCTAGTTGGGTCTAGGGAACCCACTTTCAACACTACCAGTTGCACTAGATCCACCTACTAACAAGTTTCAATCATATAGATCACACATGAGAATCATGCTACATTTGATATATGGATTTAGTTTGGGGGTCTTCCACATTATCATATATAGCTACTCTGCTAACATCAAATTCTCTACTCTGAGTAAATTCCCCTTGGAGGTAAAACATTCAAATTATGTAATTTTTCCTTGAGTATGACTTGGGAACCTTAACACACACCACTACAACAGAATTATCAAAATAAACAGGAACCTAATATGCACTTCTAGGAACAACATGAATGTCTGAGAAAAATGAGCATTTCGAGACAAATTCCTTTGCTACATCGGAAGCCTGTATGTACTCGGTTTCTACTATAGTATTAGAAACCACATATTACTTCAAGATTCTCCCTCTCACTACACCACCTTTCAGGGAAATTATATATCTTGACTATGATTTCAGATCATCATGGTCTATCTGGAAACTATCATCAATGTATTCTCTCGTTACTGGTTCCTCATCTCCTCCATACCCCTGGATCATATACTTTGTATTCCTGAAGTACTTTGGGATAGATTCCATAGCTTCCTTGTGAAGCTCTCCTATATTAGCTTGATATCTGATAACCATTCATAAAAAAAGGCAACATAAAACATTGTACATAGAATGGAATTCATGATAGAACCCACTTCCATAGAATAATGGATTCTACTCATTCTGTCAATCTCTTCCATTTTGTGTGGAGACATTTTCATTGGATGATAGATACCATGTAACCTGGGCAAAAACCCTCCCTTGGATTGATTCATATTGTACCTTTTGAGTACCATATCAATATATGTACTTTGAATCACCCATGAAGACTTTGAGATATATCTCAATAGATATTGATCACTAAAATCTAGGCCAATTTACCTAAGTCTTTCATGGAGAATCAATAATTTTTCCATGTCATAACTTACTATATGGATTTAACTTCTTTTCTTATAATTACTATGTCAGCAACATATAATACTAGAAAAACAAGGGAATTCCAATTAAATTTATTATAGACAGAAGGATAACTTTTATTTCCAATGAAACAAAATTACTTGATGGCCTTATAAAAACTGACCTTCCATGATCTTGGTGTTTGCTTCAACCCATAAATGGATCTATGTATACTTCACACCTTGTTGGCATTATATTACTTGAAAAACCCTTCGTGTTGAGTCATATAGAAATCTTCAACCAACAAACCTTTTAGAAATCCATTTTTACATCCATTTTAAAAATATCATAACCATATACGTATTATATTGCAAGAAATATTCTGCTGGATTTCATCATTGATACATGTTAGATGGTTTTTTCATAGTTGATAGCTTCAGGTTGTCTAAAACCCTTCATAACATGTCTTTCCTTATAGTAACTAACTTTACCACCCACATCCATATTTTTGTTGAATACCTATTTTCACCCAATTAGATTTTACATAGTTGGAGGGGATACCAAATTGAAAACATGACTTTCATATATGGTCTCCATCTTAGAAGGCATGGAATATTTCCATTATGTAGCATTATTACCTTATACTACTTCCTTATAGTGTATAATTTCATCAACCACAATAAGTAATGGGTCACCTGACTCAATTCCAAGAAAAACATATTTCAATGTTTATCTAACATAATGAGAAAACTACACAATACTTGTGTCATGGGAACCGCTTCATCTCACACTGTCTATGGTGTAGTTTCTTCATGTACAAAATCTTGTGCATCTGGACAATTAACTTCATTAAATTAAATGTCACTCCCAGTATTTCTTTTTGGAGATATTTTCCCTTTATATAATTGTCACTTGTCTTTCCACAATCTCTTTTCTATCTAAATGGTTATATAGGTAATATCATTTTCATTATTTAAGATAACCTATAAAATGACCTTCATACTTACGGAATCCATTTTTTCACTAAGTATAGTCTTGAAAAAAGCCTTACATTCCCATACATGTATTTGTGTGATACTGGGTTTCTTTCCATACAATAACTCATATGGAATACCTTCTGCAGCATTAGTTAGTACTCAGTTATGGGTATATATCATTTTCTAAAAAATGTATCCCCAAATGGGAAATGGACATGTTTTCTGAATCATCATTGATATGACCATGTTAAGAAAGGTCAAATTCCTCCTTTTACTAACACCATTGCACTACGTTGTAGAAAGAGGAGTGAGTTGGGATACTATCCCACACTCCTTTAGGTGATCAATGAAGGCTTGGTTAAGATACTCTCTAGATCAGTCTAAGTGATTGCATTTAATGACCTAAATATCTAATGTAGAAGAATCACCTTTATTCTTCTCCCCAACTATATTGTTTTTCTTCAAGTGTCCTATCTTTCCACATAAAAATAATTAAGCCTCCTGATCATTACCCTTCCTCTGTATCATTGGCTTCGTGGAAGGATGGTTCATTAGGGTCTTCACTCTTGACATGGAATTAGAACACCATTCCTTTCACTTAATTATCTTGTTAAATATAAGGAATGGATAATTAGTATTTTCCATACCCTTAAAAGTTAGGAGAACTATATCCAAAATGTCTGTGAGAGACATTTACATAATATTCATGTTATAATTGAAAATTAAATTTTAAAATCTTGGTGGTAAAGAGGAAATAATGGGATATGTTTCTAATTATTGGTTTAGTTTGAACCCAGGTCTTCAAACCTCTCAATTTACCCAATCATTTAGAGTACAAGAGGTCCCTCTACATTTCAATCAAATATATTTCACCTATAAATGGAACTAGAATTCTAAAATCTTCCTTGCCTTTCTATCTCCTAATTTTTCGAGATAAGAAATCATCTTGTAGGAATCATCATCCTCATGTATATCCTAAAATTTGATGAAAGTGGATGAAAGAATGATTCACTAAACATATCATTCATAATTTACATGCCTTTTCCATTTTTAATTATCCTCTTTGCTTTCTCCCTATGGAGGTTTAGCAGTAACTAGGGATTCCATCACATAAAACTTTTTTTAATAGCATTGTACTATACAAAATCAATTTTACCACTCCCAGAAGTTATGGTTAGTGATGATATTTTTTTAGAAAAATTTATCAGAGTGATAATGTACTAATGGTGTTTTTGTTTTCCATTTTATATCTACAATAGATATATTTTAAAAATTACAAGTTAGAAATTTCTGATTAATTATTATAAAATTTAAATTCTTACCACTATTTTATGGAACCATAATAACCCTGGCTATTTGATTTGGAATAATCTCTCATTCATTATTCTAGCGGTAAGAATTTTCAAAACCTCCCTCATAGTCTACAAGATATTGATACACCACTACATGAAGGGTTTCAGGGTAGGAATTAGGGTTACCAACCACATCAACTGGATTTTCATTGATCTATTAAGTAATGACCCAGGTTATTGGAATTGTAACTCAATTCCACCAATACTTTGTCTATAAATGAGAGAAAATTAGATATGGATAATCCTAGACTACCAACATTAATTAATTGAATCCAATTCCCTCATGAGATCTCCTCAGTTATAGATGTAAATCTCAAATATTTTTGATGATCACCCTGAACACCTAATTTTGATCAAATTTTATCAATGTAAGGCATTATGTCTTAATATATATTGAGGTATTTTTAATTATTTCTTAAAAAATGTAATACATTTATAATTGATTTGTTCAAACTAGGTTCTCATACTGACAACTAAAAAACACAATAGAAAAACCAACAACACACCTTTATACATTTTATCCTTCTTATTATTTTATGTGATCATGAAATAATCATTCACATACATAAAATAAAAAATAATGCATGAAGGTAAAAATCCAATCTAACTATTCTTGCGCTTTAATTTTAGATTGATCCATAATAGATTAATCATGACCTAGGGGGTATTTCATGAATGAGTCGACGATTGACTCATATCAAAGCTCATTCCTAGTTTAATGTAATCACATCTCATTTGGAATATAGCCTCGACATGATGGGGGAATTCATCTCATAACATCATCATAAATTTACAAATATACTCAAATAGGGGAGAGGGGGTCTAGGGGTGAAATGTTCAATAGTTGCATTGGACATGTATGGATTGATAAATATTTGAATTAAATTTAGAATATGAAAGTACCATCATTTAACTACATGATTATTAAAATCATCTCACACAATAAATAAATAATTAAATACCTAAAAACCATTCATGCATGGGTTTGGTCAATGTGCTCAAGACCATTTTGTATAAAAATTAAACATGCAATAAAAATTAAATTTTGATTAACATAATATTTATAAGGGTATTTAAATAAATTAAGTGAATTTAAATTAATTATAATAATTTATTTTATCAGTTATAGGATTAATTTCAATTTAAAACAAAAAATTATATTAAAATAGTTAATTTAATTTACAACTGAAATTAAAATAAAATTTAGAATTCATACAATTTTAAAAACCAAATTTATTTAAATATGTTTCATTTTAAACTATAATTAAATTAATCACATTAATTTATTAATTTTAAAAGTGCCCCAAAATAAATACTTCAATGGCCCTTAGAAGACTGGTTCATAGCCCCGCTGGCCCATTTGGGACTATAAAACCCCGTGCAGGGGTATTATGGCCTTGTCAAACCAATCAAGATCTATTCTGGGTCAGCCAAACCTGCCTCAGACCCTTGGTGGTAAAAATAGGGTCTAGTAGGACTACTGAAAAGGTTACCTCATGTCAGGGGTGTGTATGAATGGACTGCGGATGGTGTCGGGGCTGGGCATAGTTGTAGAATAAAAAAAGGTGTTGGCTATGTTGATCCACAGTGGACCGGTGCAGCGCATAGGTCGGAAACAATGATGGGAGATTTGATTGAGGTGGAGGGCGATATAGCAGTTGGTATTCTTCCATGGTAGAACCTATTGGAGGAGGAGATGTTAGTGGGATCAACCCAAGGTAGTGGTTCCATGATAGGGAGGGGCGGGGAGTCGTGACATACAGAGGACGTTCCCGAGATAGCGTCGGTGTGGTCAGTAGTGTGGGGAGGTGGCATAGATGAAATATTCAGGAGGCATTGAGGTTCTCAGCTTATGGTGGCATGATCTCAAGACTGTGGGCTCGAGCCTGGTCTAGACAGTAGCTACTAGGTGTAGAGGGGAGGGGCCTTGCGGGTCAAGGGTGGCAAAGGAACCCTGGATATTCTGAGAGGGCACACGGTGGGTGAAATATGTGGAGATGGTAAGGAGGATTCCAGACTACTTATACTAAGAGGGAATATGGGGGCTCAGAGTGCTCTCTATGGAGGTGGGAAATGTATTCGAGTTTGTAGGGATGTGGACCATAGGGATAATCCATGTGACTAGTGGTATATAGTTGGAGGAGACCTCCATGGGTCTCCATCTCATTTTATTAATTAATAACAAATGTTCATCTGAAAAAAAACATGAACCCTATTTTTTTTAAAGTTACACACCCCTTTTTGTAATATCAACAAAATGATTTATTAAATAAAATATTTTAATCAATCATTCAGTGGAAAATGGATCTTCATCCAACTGAGGTCTAGTTTTCATATTCCAGATGGCCCATGCTGGATTCCGGCATTTGCGAGAACACAACCAAATCACACACATATATATATAATTCTCTTTAAAGACAAATTAAAACCCAAAAAACATAAAATGAAGAAGAACCATGATGATCTTTATATTTTTTTTTCAGATGGACATAAGATGGCCATCCGAAATCAGACCGATGAGGGGATGGATTCATTTTTACACTTTTAAACCCCTCAACATAAAATTTAAATCAATTTAATTTATCATGAATTATTAAAACCATGATTCAATATGATACAAATTTAAGTTTATCAGACACACATCATAAGACAGTGGGTCTGGAATTTAAATTTTTTCCATCACTGGAATGACATGACTCCATCATCTCTAATGGTCCCGCCTAAGTATGGTTTGAGAATCTTACATTATTTAGTTAGATAGCATAAATAAAAAAATGAAAACTTTATTATGATTTGAAGTGTGAGTGCCTGTTGAAGGTTTCCATCATACATTGGTTGAAGTATCTGACAATGATTCCCTCTATATCATCCACACATGCTACTCAAATCTATGTTCATTTTGTTCATCAAGTTTTCGGTGATAGTGTGGAGCTCTGGAGATCAGTTCAACGTAGCGACAATCACCATTATCCTACTCCTTAAATCCAAAAAATGAACTTATATTGTTTTCTCATAAGAGTGATTCTCTCTCTTGGAATTATGATGAGATGGAATATCTCTAACTCAACTAAATTAACTATACCTATAATAAGAGCTTATCTCCACTTATATAGTGGATATATATAATACCTAGTTTGGGTTCCCAAGCCACATTTAATAAACATCCACTATATAGGTATTATAAATAATTATTTTTGATGAACTAAACTCTTCCATAAATATTATTTATCATTTATCATTTACCTATAATATATATTAAATATATTGTGTAACAATTCTGATCCATTAACTCGACTCGTGTCTACTGATGATATTAATAAACCCATGAATATTATATTAATATTCATTCATATAATATTAAGCCTTATATTTACATAATAACTTGTAAATATAGCTAATAAATATATTTAATCCAATTATTATTTACATGAATAATAATGAATTTATTTATTCATTGGTGATCGATTGAACATGGATAATACTCAGGCCCCATGGTGGGGACCACCAAGAACTATACTCCTAATCAACTCAATAGAGAAGATTCTAAAATGTTCTATTTTATGTGACCCACTTATCCCTTATCTTAATAGAAGAGAATAATATTCGTAAACCATGATCAGAGCCTACCACCCATCAAGGCCACTAAAGAGATGAAAAACATTGATAACAATGACTATCAAACAACAAACACGAACTATTTAATCGAATCTCTTTGTCATCAATATCTCATAAAGCAGGATGCACACTTGTTTCATCATCCTTTTATTTTTGTATTATTTTTTTATCTAACAAAAAAAATCTTGCCTTCAACCACAATGGCCATGGATTTATGAAGGTAATACCATCCTGGTCAACTAGTCCGAAGATTTCACTTTCTCAACTCAGAAGTGAAAAATACTATCTTGATCGTTCAATCGGTTTTATGCCACCAATTATGTACCCAACACAAAATACCACTCCACGAAATCATTTTCATGTTTTCATCCTTGCATAATTGTGTGTGTTAAATTGAAATACATTGATAATTATCTCAAGTTAGTAGACAATTACACATGTCCATCGAGAGGATCATGTGATGAAGCCTGAAACATATGGTGTTCCTATTTGTGGGTTTTTTCTCATTATCTCAAGTAAAAGATATCATCAAGCACAAAATTCATGAGATGAAGTCTTAATTCTTATGATCCCTCGGAACCTGATAGTTTCACATTATCAATTTCCTGCCAGTTTGATGTATCTGGACATAGGATATTAAATAATATTACTATAATATTATCCTAGGTTCTGATTATAGCTCGAGATCTTCTATAACCTTTTGACATGACTTGTAATCAATAGAAATTACCATAAATTTAGTGTACAAACAAGTATAGGTACTATTTTGGAAAGATAAACACACATATATATATATATATAACTGTATACATGTAGTGGTAATCAAATTACATCACAATTTGTGTCTAGGGAACCCAATTTCAATATTGAGGGGGTTTATTAGATACATTTCCATCTAAACATAGGCAACTGTTATTTTAAAAACATGGTAAAACAGAAAAATTAGTTGACCACTTATTTGTACCCCTTCCTCTTAGTGGTTTCACAGATCTTAAAAGATCCTTACAAGTTCGATACTGGGGAATATCATTAAAAATTAAAATCATACCATAGATTAAATTTTGTCGATATAACACATTTGAGAGATTATGTATAGCTTCGATGCCTACATTAGTCACTCTAGATTTCCGTATTAGGTTTTCCTTTATAATGATAGAGTAGATTTGTGTATGACTCATTTCAAATAGGAATGTAATATTTTCATTATCCCCAAAAGGTAAATTATTGGTTCTCCCAAATTGTATTTCCCTCATGATGTGTATATCACAAAAGAAACTGAAAAAATAAAATAGTATAATAATGTATGGAAGATGAAAAAATCATTTGTGAAAATTGACTAAGTATATATTTTCCATTACATGTTAACCTTTGTGTTAATTTTAAATAAAGGGAGAGAGGTTTACATTTAATTAATAAATTATTGTTTGTTCAATTATGTATTAAAAATAAATAAAAATGGGGATATTGTTAAATCCTATGGATATTTTATGTAGGGGATATATTTTTTTAGGTTGTATTTTTTTTCAATATGTCTATGAGAAGAAGAGTAAATGTGTGATATAGAAAATATGTGTAATACATATTATTAAAATAATTAAAAACATGAAGATATCCATTTTTGATAAGTATCATGGAAGGAGGAGGATTTAAAATTGATGTTACTATAATGTTCTTCAATGAATAGTTGATAATTTGTTGGAAGTATCATAGATATCTAAAAATTATAGAGTTTCTCTTTATGAAGAAGGCATGTGTTAATTCTGAGATATCATGTTATTTACAATATGATAAATGCTAAAGTATTTCAGGATAAGGAGGATAATGAAGAGATGATATAAGATGAAGTTAATGATATATGAGATAAAAAAACCAGTTATTGATTGTTTATAATAGTGAATCGTCTATTGAATGAATATTAGAGAAGTTTGAGATTGAGTAATTTAATTAACTTACAAGAGTAGGAGAATTACAAAGTATTAATCAAAGTGGAGTAGCTATATTTCATGACCATGAGGATGAGAATAATTAGAATTATTAGGAATAGTAATAAGGATATACAGATAAATTTTAAATTTAATTGAGTTTTGGTATAATTTGAATGAGAGATTTTATGAAATTTTGTTTTCATGAAAAATACATACGAACAATAATAATTTCTATGGTGTAAAATTCTTCAATACTTTTAGTAGTTTTTAAAATTTATTTAA
This sequence comes from Viscum album, assembly GCA_963277665.1. Lineage (NCBI taxonomy): Eukaryota > Viridiplantae > Streptophyta > Magnoliopsida > Santalales > Viscaceae > Viscum > Viscum album. Next base: position 1,836,780,061 of record OY728151.1, read on the forward strand.
CGAACATCCAACCATAAATAGACACCTAAAATCCGAGTACAATGTGTACCTGAACAATCCTATTGGTGGATATCCATATAGGAAATAGAGGATCCTAGATGATATTGATCTCCTGTACATAGTGTTGGGCGGAAACCATAATCCCACATTAGATTATTATTAATGGAATTTTATTAATGAAAAAAGAAAATATTACAGGAAAAATACAAACAAGAAACACCAAACAACTATAAAGTATGGTTAAGGTGAAAAAGAAAAAACCAAAGCAAACAAGAAACGCCCATTAAAATAGGGTGGGCTCTAGATTGTAAGCAGAAGAAACTACATAAGGAAGCCCGTAATAGAAGGCTACGACACCCTCTAGAAAATAAGGGCACTTCCTCAGAAAAAACTCCATAACACCAACAAAGGATACACCTATGAGCCCCCAACAATGGCAGCAAATGACATCTTCGGATAATGCACTGCTCCCACGAGGTACTCAGCTCCAAAAGAGAAAAATCTACACCAAGGAGAAATCCCTAATGAAGATCCATTTTCCCAGCCGACTAGACTATATGATGTGTATATGAAACCACCTCAGTCAACTTAGGAACAATCCTAGGAAGACACTGATCAAGATGATGAGGAGCACAGTGAGCCATGGCACCAAGTAATAGAGAACTTCTTTCCATTGTTCTCCAAGAATTATCTTCCAAACCCTTTATAAGAGAGGGAAGGACAAGCTTTACTCCTTGGCCACTAAGCTCCGACACTCCATGAATGAATCCCCAAAAAAATATGCATCATGAAAACTGGTCCAGAAAAAACAGAAGGCCCGCTACTTCCATCCTGTAGAAAAAATATAAACAAAACCTCTCCAATTAAAAATAAAGAATAAATCTAAGAAAATAGACCCCAAATAAAAAAATAAGAACACAAGGATGAAAAAATACTTACAAAATAGCCACAAACAGAGATAAGAGACATCTTATAAATGTCTAAAAAGGGGATACTTGTCACTGTCCTTTTTATGAAAAGGAAAGAGATCATCAAGAACTTGGTCATACCAAACAAAATCAACTCCATTAACACCTTTATTTTCCAGGAAATCAGTAAGAGAATTGGCTTCCCTAAAAATGTGAGTGATAATATGATTCAATGAAAATAGATTCTCTAAAAAATTAATCCAACAATTAGTTAGCTTCGAGGACAAGTGAGGAAGACCCATCATTATGGCAGAAACAATAACAGAAGAATCACTCTCAATCTATAAATTCTCCCAACCACGCTTCACAGCTTGATACACAGCAACGATAATGCCAAGCATTTCAGCCTCAAGTGAAAGGTTAAAGCCACAAGGACCATGAAAACAACCATGGAAATCCCCTTTATGATTTATAAAAACAGCACCATACCCAGAAAGCCCCGGATTACCCTTAGAAGCACCATCCGAATTAACTTTTAACCAACCAAAAAGAGGTTCCTTCTAGAGAACTTCTAAAGTACAATGTAGAGGCCTGAAATTTTCCTTAACACCTATCAGGTTCAGAACGGACAAATCATGAACCGAGTTGATGCAGAAATGCTTCCTTGGAATATCAACATTACACATAGCAGCAAGAGTAACTGATAAAACCCCACTTACCGAGAAGGAAAATCTATCGTGAATCACTTTATTCAGAGAAAACAAAATAAAAATAACGAGTTTAGTAGCATCGACTCTAAAATGATCCATCAATTGAGGTGAAAGAGAAATAGAATGCTAGCCTTGAAGTAAATGATAAATAAAATACATATTACGCATAGGGATTTCAAAAATATCAAAAATAGCATTCCACATTGAAGAGGAATTAACACAACTAAGAAAAAAATGATCAATATCTTCCCTTTGTTGATGACAAAACACACATGAAGAATAGAGAGAAATGCCAAATTTTTTGAAGGAAACAATCAGTAGGAAGCTTCCCATGAGGCAGTCTCCAAGAAAAAGTTGTTCGAGAATGCCTAATAAAGTTCTTATAAAGATCACTCATCCATTTACAACCTATATTTCAAGAAATAGAATGACTATATAATTTTTTAGAAGTCATAATTCCATTTATAGCAGGTTCCAAAGCCCAAAAATCATCTCTGTTAGAGAAACAGTAACTATATATAATAGTAACAATATGATTAGGGATACCTCCTATATTATAAATCTGATCTTTAATATTAGAATCCATATCAACATTAAAATCATCATTCTTCAAGAAATCGGCTTGGGGATAGCCAGTCCAATTGGCCTTCCAAAAGGGTAAAGATGAGTTCCTTGAAACAAGACATCTGGCATGAGAGTCAATGGAAGAAGAAATAGATTTAAAAGCAGGGAAAACAAAAGAATCAAGATGATTAAAAACCCCATTCCTAAGCCTGTCCCTGAATTTATTACGGAGAATTTCCAGAGACTCATAATTACTATTGACAAGACTCCAAATGAACGAATCCTGTAAAGAATCATTAAACACCTCAATATTTTAAATACCAAGACCCCCAGCATCATAGGGTTTATAATAATTATTCCAAGAGATCGTAGCTGATTTCTTCTCCAAAATATTTCCAGTCCAAATAAATTTTTTAATAGAAACATTAATACTCTTGATGAAAGATATCGACCACTTATAGAACATGAAAGAATAATCAAACATAGAAATGATCACAGCCCTAACCAAGAAAACCCGACCGGCCAGGGAAAGGGACATACCCTTCCATGTATCAAGATGTCGTTTGATTTTACAAATAATATCAGAAAAATAACATGCTTTAGGGCTCCCCTAAAACATAGCTATACCCAGATATGTAAAGTAAAAAACACCTTCATGAATACCCAAATCCCTGATAATTTTTTTCTTCCTATAAATAGAAAAATTCCTCCCAAAATAAACAAAGGACATATTCCAACTAATCTCTTGCCCATAGACATTTTCATAATGAAAAAGTGAAGAATTAATATTTTTAATATTTATCTTATCCCCTTTAGTGAAAAGGATAATATCATCAGCATACAACAAGTGCGTTGGAGCAAACAAACCACTACCCTCACTAATAGACTTCAGTTTCCCATTGCCAGCCATAATAGAAAGTAATCTACTAAGATAATTCTCCGAAATGGAAAAAATAATGGCTGAAAGAGGGTCATCGTTTCTGACAGCTCTAGAACAATCAAAGAAGCCCTCGGGGGAACCATTAATAAGGACAGAGATACGAGCTGACTCAAAAATGATTTTAACCCAATTAATGAAAACATCATCAAAACCAAAAAAAATGCAGAACCTTATAAATGAAATTTCAATTTATAGTATCAAAAGCTTTCCTGACGTCCAACTTGAGAGAAATATTTCCATCCATTGTGGATTTATTAATAAGTTTAACACATTCTGAGGAAGTAATAAGACAATCTTGAATAGACCTACCCTTAATAAATCCAAACTGATTAAGAGAAACAATCTTAATGGAAATAGAGGACAACCTCGTAGAAAAATATTTTGAAAATAAATTTAAAAATTGTACTGATCATGGAAACTGGTCTAAACAAATGAATCTCAATAGAATTATCCATCTTTGGAATGAGGGAAAGGAACTGAACATTCAAGCCCTGAGTAAGAGAACCACCTTTAAAAAAAAGAGTAACCAACCTGCAAACATCATCACGAATGACGTCCCAATATGTCTGAAAGAAAAAATTCCCAAAACCATCAGGACCCGGGGAGCTACCAGACTTTAGACTAAAGGCTGCTTCCTTGATTTAAAAGTCCAAAGGGATAGATGTATGGTTGGAATTATCCTATTGATTTCAAAGTCAAAATGGATTGATGTAAGTTGTATTCATGTGCAAAGAGGATCACATTTTGGATCAGAATATATCTTCTCAGATTTATGAACTAGTTATTTTTTCGGAAAAACAGATTGATGATTGTTTATTGAGGCCTGATTTGGAGGATAATATTTGTGCACTTGTGGTTTCTTTTCAGGATAGTGGGAATTTTGGGATTTCCCAGGTCTTTATTAATCCTGTTATTGCACCCGTCACTTCCCCAGTTCAGGTGGCTGGAGATCCTGCTTCTCATATTGCAGATTATGTTATAAAGTGAGTGGAACCTGCTTCATTCAAGCGAGATTATGATTCTTTGGAAGGGGTAATTGGGGAACCTTTTTCTTTTGGTGGTACTAATGCACTGGTTGAGGAAATTGAGGTTCCTGTTAGTGATGTGACATTGCAGGATCTGGGTGTTCTTGATTCATCCAGTGGTCCAGTTAACATCCACATTATTGGTGTTAAAAATGGAAAAGGAACCACCAGCAATTTGGATATAAGTGATCTTATACAAGGGGCCTCTAGTCCTAAGAGAAAGGCTGGAAGGCCTCCTAAGTCTGGAAAACAGGCAAATGTGGGGGTCAAAAACGGGGTAAATCATCCCGGTCTTAGATTTACATTAGATGTTGTGGGGGAGTGTTGGATAAAATATAATCATGGATGGGAAAATCCTTTTATCACTAACTTGGTTTATAATAGAACTCAACAAGGGATTATATATTGGGGATATAAGAATTTAGATAGAGAAAAAGGTACCTAAAAAGTGGTTTTAATGCCATGTTATAGCACAGGGGTAATATTTGTTGTCCCAACCCAGTTCGATAATGATAATGTTGGATCAGTTGGATTATGTAGATTCATGGTGATGAATTGTATTGAATTTATTCCTAATAAATGTGGTCATCTGGTGTGTTCGAGTGAAGAGAAATAAAGTAGTGCAAGATAGTGACATTTGGTTAACTATCATTGATAGTGAGGTCTAATTTTGTGGTATTTAATTTGAGGATATTTTTTTTGGGTTCAAACCAAAATCCCACATAGATTTACATGAGGGGTAGTGTGATAAAATATAACATGGATCATCTACTCTTAATAACCCCAATTAGTTTGACGATATAATTCCAGAAGGGATTATGTGTTGGGACTCGAATGGGTGGTCTAGAGGAATTGAAACGTTACAATAGTTTATTCATGGCATAAAGGAACAACCACTATAAATAAATTAATCACCCTCAGACTAAAATTTAGAAGGCATTTATTTTCTTTTCACTTCCTTATGTTATAAAAAAGGTGGTTTTTGTTATAAAAAATATTGGTAATCAATGGTTTGTCATTTGAATAAAAAATATTGTTTCCTTCTATATAAGGGCAGGTCATATAACCAGATCAAATAAAATTAATGTCTCTACATTATTTTATCCACATTGGTGCTTTAGTATGATCAATATAGGTTTATTGTAATTGAGAGTGGAAATATATATATTAAAAATGTATTATAGTGAGGTTAATTTATTGATGTTACTATCCATACAACCAAAAAACCCTCTAATAACTGTTTCCCTATAAAAAATATGCTTGTTTTGATATTTTTCCCTTTATTAATGTTATTAAATAAAACATCATTTTTTGTCTATTTAAATTGATAAAACAATAAACTTTATCATTTTTTACCATTTTCAACTCACTAGAAGAATCAATTTTTTGAAATTATAATTTTTTTATAAATAATTCCCAATAGAATAGTTGCATGATGCCTCCTATGGAGTGATTTGTTGAAGAATATATAGGGACTCAAATTCCTTTCATTCATAGGATCATTGTATCTAAAATTGAATTTTAGGTAGAGAACTTTAATAGGACTAATAACTTATATATGTGAGAATGTGAATTTTTTAATGTGCCAACGTGGCTATAGTTCGATATTTCCCTATAGAAAAATCTAGTCGACATATCAAACGGTGACTTGTGGACACTCGACTACCAAAAATGGTTAATGGTATGTATAATTATAGAAAACTACGAAAAAATGCAATGTGATCCAATATGCTTCTATGAAGATCTTTTGGATGATTTTAAAAAATAAGTATAAGAATAGAAAATCAAAAATTGGCTCTACTTCAAAATGTAATTGATTTGATTTATATAAAATAGTGGTATATCCATTATTGATCACCAATAAAATTTAAAAAAATTATCTTATTTATAAAGTTTTAACTTTACAATTATAGAAAAGGATAAGGGTCTATTGTCATAAAAATATATAATAGAGATATTTGATCATATAAAAACTATTATATTGTATGGTAAATATGGGATAAAATTTTCAATTTTATAAATTACTTGAATAGAAATGATTAATGGTATAAAGAATATAATAACCAAAATTATCCCACATTATATGAATTTGTGAAAAATAGTGGAAGATCATCTGGGAGAAATCCTAGAGGTTTCTAATTGTCCTTTCTACATTAAAAGTCATAGAATAAGAGAGTTGGGGGTGAATGATGGTATAATTTGATGACTTAAAAATGTGAGATATGTACTATAAATAAAGAATAACTTCATATATTTATGAATCATGGATATTCATAGAAACAACAATAATATTGAGTATTTATTCATTAGAGTATTCCATATGAATTACTTATGATGGATGATACTCAAAAATGTTCTTTGTATTATTTGAATGAAGATAATATTATATTTGGAGTAGGGATATCATAGGTGAGTAATCTAAACACTTCTATATTGTGTCACATAAGAATCAGACATACAAGAGATAATTATTTACAGATATTATGGAATTAAGGTGTATTGAAAGGTCCCTTGATTGGAAAACTCAACATCTAGGAACATTGTTTAATGGGAAATCATAATAAAGTTAGTTTCATCACTAATACCCATTTCGGGATAGCGGAACTCGACTACTTCCATACTGATGTCTAGGGACCATCAAATAATGGTTTATTAGAAGTAAATCCTTACTTTTTCACATTTATTGGAGACTAATCATAATATGATTAGGTGTATTCCATTAAATAAATAGATTATGTGGTATATGTCTGTCTAAATGGAAGAGGATTTTTAAAACTAGATAGTACAAAAAATAAAGATTTTGAGATTAGTTAGCAACGGATAATACACATCATATCTATTCAAGAATTTTATTCATGATATATTCAACATGATACACTTTAGAGTACTTTAAATGTTGTATGATAATAAAGTAGTAGAATAAATGTAACATGTTATCATTGAGATGGTAGAGTTTATATTCTCATAGTTTTTATTTAAAAAATATTTTGGGCAGAAGCATTGATGTGTGTAGCACACATTGTTTTCTGATTTCATTATTTCATGGTTGATGGTAAAATTTTGAAATATATTTTTTATAGATTTAATGTTTATGATTATGAAATGAAATATATATGTGGTTTCACTGATTATATACATTCCATCGACTCAAAATTTGATCCTAAAGGAAAGAAATCTATATTTTTTCCCTTTAGCGAGGGTGGGAATTATTTTTGAATATGGGATTTTTATGTAATGAAGATCAATCAGATTCATTACATTGGATAAAATGAATAAGTAATTCTGAATTCAAATGATTCTGAAAAATTAATTGATGGATTTCATAGAGTTGTGATAGAGGTGAAAAAATATCCAAAAAAATTCTCGAGTCAAAGGAGATAGAGTGTAGTGATCCTCTCTATGTACCAATCAAAGATGATTTTATAATAATATACGATACATATAACTATAAGAGTATCAATATTGGTATATCTCGAAGGACCATACAGAGAACTTCTAGGCATGATGATTGGATTGTTATTCTCCTTCAATAATATAATGTTATTTATAGATAGATATTTATATTTTTTAGAAAATAGATGAACTAGTTAAAGTAATCTACAAAAGTAGAAATAAGATAGCAGCATCAGAATATGACATGGGATCTTGATCCACCTCTGATGGATGATAAGGTTATTTGGTGAAAATTGGTGTTTCTGAAAAATATTACGACACTTTCATGAAAAATAATAGGTAAAATTTTATAATTGTTATTATGATGTATATATATATAATTAATATATGAACTTCAATGAGGTTACTTATCATATTGTAAGACATCAACCTATACGATTTCATTATTGGAATCCCATTTGGATCTATATTATGATCAATATGAAATAAAAAAATAATTTCTTCATGGATCATTATAGGAAGAGATATTTATAATATAACAATATTGGTTTCATTTATCATAATGTTAGAATTGGATATGTATATTTTAAAACCATCATATAGCCGAAAGTAGTCACTTATATAGTGGTATAAGAGGTTATATTGCATTATGTTTGAAGAAAAATATGTCCATAATCAGCATGCTCATTATTTTCATTTAGAATGTTCGTGATGGTACATTTATCTACCCTATTTTATATATTTATTATTTTTTTATTTTATGTAAAAGTGAGTTTTATATTGACAGGTTGAGATCTGAACTCTACTAAAAGATTAATATGAAGGATCTTGGGGTGGCTCTAAATAGTCTTGGGATGGAGATCCAACAAGAGAGTGGTATGGTTATTATAACACATAGTTAGATAGAATATTTAAATAATATTCTCCAAAACATTAATATTGATGATAAAGTGAAACCAATAAGAACCTAAGTCAAAACTCATTTCAATCATGTAGAATCATTATATTTAAATGTATATAATGAGTAGAAATAGATGGATCATGTTCCATATGAAATAATTGTAGGATTCCTGATGTATTTGATGGTGTCTATAAAATCAGATAATTCACACTTGGTGAGTAACGTAGCTTTTTGAATTTATGACCATGGTAAATATCATTTGTAGGTATTAATATAGATTTTATATTATATCAAAATTACAAAATATGTTGGTTTTAAATTTAATAGACAAGAAAATTTAGGGAGATCTGTTTTCATATTTGTTGATTCTGATTATATAGGAGACTTGGACTACTGATTATCCCCTACTATTTATGTTTTTAATATAGGAGGAGGACCAATGAGAAAGATATTAATTCTATAGTCAATAGAGTCATTATCTACAACAGTTTAAGTGTATATGGTGGTGAAAGAATTATTTATTGATTTCATTTGGTTACATGAACAAATAAATACATAGGGATCATCTTGGATAAGGTTGATGTTTTATGTGATAGAGATAGTGTTATTTTTATATTCAAAAAAAATATCACACAATTAGAATAATATTATTGATGTTTGGTACCATTTTATCAATTATATAATAAAAAAAGGCTAATCTAACTTTAGAAGATCATGAAGACTAAGAGTCCCAGTCATATTTTGATTATTGTTTCAATTAAGACCATGTTCCAAAAAAAATAGGACTTGATCAATATCACTCATTCTTGAGATACTTATAGGATTCAGAAAGATATAACTAAGAACTATTTTAGTATCAACACATTGTGGTATTTTTCATTTTAGTGGATATTTTATATTAATGACCAAAAATAGACACTATTTTAAATACACTCACAAGAATAATAAATATTTTCAATGGTTATTTAAATATATTTATTTTTCTATTTATTATAAATTTGGGTTCTTATTAGGGGAAAAATATTGGAAATTGATGCTACCCTATTGGAATAATATGAAGTGTTTCCTTCCCTATGGATGTAGGTCATCTAAAAAGCATGTGAAATAATTATTTTGGCTTTATTTGTTTTTATCTTTTTTACATGAGTTTGATCGAGAGGGAATGAGTGAAATAAATATTGGGATTCCCTAAAATGCATGAGTGGAGTAGTATAGAAGTAATACTATGATGGAACATAGAGGAGGCTTGTTTGGAAATCAATGTGGGGAGACATAGGTAGACCACTAGAGCTAGAAAACCAAATTAGATTATTTAGTGGTCTAGTAGAGAACATAAATTTAATAAATATAGTGTATCCCATATAATCATTTAATGTGGGATTTCATTTTAACGGAATTATTCTAATTTGAATATGTTGGTGAGTTTAGAAAAAGGTTGGGGCCGAAGCCTCAATTTATTATTTGAAAGCAAAGACCTCTTTAGACAGGGTAGAGGGAGACCCATTACATAGCCCGAAGTCCCAAGGCCAAGTGGCCTGAACACATGGCTTGAAAGCCCATTTTTTTTGGCCCAAAGGACCCCTCGGTGAACAGTACTGCTACAGTACCCGTGAAAAATCTACACCAAGGAAAAATCCATAATGAAGAGCCATTTGCCCAGCCGACTAGACTATAGGATGTGTATATGAAACCACCTCAGTCAACCTAGGAACAATCCTAGGATGACACTAATCAAGATGATGAGGAGCACAGTAAGCCATGGAACCAAGTAATAGAACACTTCTTCCCATTGTTCTCCAAGATTTATCATCCAAAGCCTTTATAATAGAGGGAAGGACAAGCTTTACTCCTTGGCCACTAAGCTCCGACACTCCATGAAAGAAGCCCCGAAAAAATATGCATCTTGAAAACTGGTCCAGAAAAAACAGAAGGCCCGCTACTTCCATCCTGTAGAAAAAATATAAACAAAACCTGTCCAATTAATAATAAAGAATAAATCCAAGAAAATAGACCCCAAATAAAAAAAGCAGAACACAAGGATGAAAAAATCCTTACAAAACAGCCACAAAACAGTGATAAGAGACATCTTATAAATGTCTAAAAATGGGAGACTTGTCACTCTCCTTTTTAAGAAAAGGAAAGAGATCATCAGGAACTTGGTCATACCAAACAAAATCAAATCCATTAACACCTTTATTTTCCAGGAAATCAGTAAGAGAATTGGCTTCCCTAAAAATGTGAGTGATAATATGATTCAATGAAAATAGATTCTCTAAAACATTAATCCAACAATTAGATAGATTCTAGGACAAGTGAGGAAGTCCCATCATTATGGCAGAAACAATAACAGAAGAATCACTCTCAATCTATAAATTATCCCAACCATGCTTCACAGCTTGATACACATCAACGATAATACCAAGCATTTCAGCCTCAAGTGAAAGGTGAAAGCCACAAGTATCATGAAAACAACCATGGACATCCCCTTTATCATTTCTAAAAATAGCACCATACCCAGAAATCCCAGGATTACCCCAAGAATCACCTTCCGAATTAACTTTTAACCAACCAAAAAGAGGTTCCTTCTAGAGAACTTCTAAAGTACAATGTAGAGGCCTGAAATTTCCCTTAACACTTATCAGGTTCAGAACGGACAAATCATGAACCGAGTTGATGCAGAAATGCTTCCTTGGAATATCAACATTACACATAGCAGCAAGAGTAACTGATAAAACCCCACTTACCGAGAAGGAAAATCTATCGTGAATCACCTTATTCAGAGAAAACCAATTAAAAATAACGAGTTTAGTAGCAGCGACTCTAAAATGATCCATCAATTGAGGTGAAAGAGAAATAGAATGCTAGACTTGAAGTAAATGATGAATAAAATACATATTAGCCATAGGGATTTAAAAAATATCAAAAATAACCTTCCACATTGAAGAGGAATTAACAAAACTAAGAAACAAATGATCAATATCTTCCCTTTGTTGATGAAAAAAAACACATGATGAATAGAGATAAATGCCACATTTTTTGAAGGAAACAATCAGAAGGAAGCTTCCCATGAGGCAGTCTCTAGGAAAAAGTTGTTCGAGAATGCCTAATAAAGTTCTTATAAAGATCCCTCATCCATTTACAACATATATTTCAAGAAATAGAATGACTATATAATTTTTTAGAAGACATCATTCCATTTATAGAAGGTTCCAAAGCCCAAAAATTATCTCTATTAGAGAAACAGTAACTATATATAATAGTAACAATATGATTAGGGATACCTCCTATATTATCAATCTGATCATTAATATTAGAATCCTTATCAACTTTAAAATCATCATTCTTCAAGAAATTGTCTTGGGGATATCCAGTCCAATTGGCCTTCCAAAAGGGTGAAGATGAGTTCCTTGAAACAAGACATCTTGCATGAGCGTCAATGGAAGAAGAAATGGATTTAAAAGCAGGGAAAACAGAAGAATCCAGATGATTAAAAACCCCATTCCTGAGCATGTCCCTGAATTTATTATGGAGAATTTCCAGAGACTCATAATTACTATTGACAAGACTCCAAATGAATGAATCCTGTAATGAATCATTAAACACCTCAATATTTTAAATACCAAGACCCCCAGCATCATAGGGTTTACAACAATTATTCCAAGAGATCGTAGCTGATTTCTTCTCAAAAATATTACCACTCCAAATAAAAGTTTTAATAGAAACATTAATTCTCTTGATGAGAGAGATCAGCCACTTATAGAACATGAAAGAATAATCAAACATAGAAATGATCACAGCCCTAACCAAGAAAACTCGACCTGCCAGGGAAAGGGAAATACCCTTCCATGTAGCAAGATGTCATTTGATTTTACAAATAATATCAAAAAAATAACAAGATTTAGGCCTCCCCTAAAACATAGGAACACCCAGATATGTAAAGGAAAAAACACCTTCATGAATACCCAAATCCCTGATAATTTTCTTCTTCCTATAAATTGAAAAATTCCTCCCAAAATAAACAAAGGACTTATTCCAACTAATCTCTTTCCCATAGACATTTTCATAATGAAAAAGGGAACAATTAATATTTTTAATATTTATCTTATCCCCTTTAGTGAAAAGGATAATATCATCAGCATACAACAAGTGAGTGGGAGAAAAAAAACCACTACCAGCACTAATAGACTTCAGTTTCCCATTGCCAGCCATAATAGAAGGTAATCTACTAAGATAATCCTCCGCAATGGAAAAAATAATGGCCGAAAGAGGGTCATATTTTCTAACAGCTCTATAACATGCAAAGAATCCCTCAGGGGAACCATTAACAAGGACAGAGATATGAGCTGACTCAAAAATGATTTTAACCCAATTAATGAAAACATCATCAACACCAAAAAAAATGCAGAACCTTATAAATGAAATTTCAATTTATAGTATCAAAATCTTTCCTGACGTCCAACTTGAGAGAAATATTTCCATCCCTTGTGGATTTATTAATAAGTTTAACACATTATGAGGTAGTAATAATACAATCTTGAATAGACCTACCCTTAAAAAATGCAAACTGATTAAGAGAAACAATCTTAATGGCAATAGAGGACAACCTCGTAGCCAAGATTTTGAAAATAATTTTAAAAATTGTACTGATCATGGAAACTGGTCTAAACAAATGAATCTCATTTTAATTATCCATCTTTGGAATGAGGGAAAGGAATTGAACATTCAAGCCCTGAGTAAGAGAACCACCTTTAAAAAAACAGGTAACTAACCTACAAACATCATCACGAATGACGTGCCAATATGTCTGAAAGAAAAAATTCCCAAAACCATCTGGACCCGGGGAGCTGCCAGACTTTAGACTAAAGGATGATTCCTTGATTTCAAAGTCCAAAGGGATATATGTATGGTTGGAATTATCCTATTGATTTCAAAGTCAAAAGGGATTGATGTAAGGTGTATTCATGTGCAAAGAGGATCACATTTTGGATCAGAATATATCTTCTGAGATTTATGACCTAGTTATTTTTTTCAGAAAAATAGATTGATGATTGTTTATTGAGGCCTGATTTGAAGGCTAATATTGGTGAACTTGTGGTTTCTTTTCAGGATAGTGGGAATTTTGGGATTTCCTAGGTCTTTATTGATCATGTTATTTCACCCGTCACATCCCCAGTTCAGGTGGCTGGAGATCCTGCCTCTCCTATTGCAGATTATGTTATAAGAGGAGTAAAACCTGCTTCATTCAGGCCAGATTATGATTCATTGGAAGGGGTAATTGGGGTACCTTTTCCTTTTGGTGGTACTAATGCAGTGGTTGAGGAAATTGTGGTTCCTGTTAGTGATGTGACATTGGAGGATCTGGGTGTTCTTGATTCATCCAGTGGTCTAGTTAACATCCTCATTGTTGGTGTTAAAAATGGAAGGAACCACCAGCAATTTGGATATAATTGATCTTATACAATGTTCCTCTAGTACTAAGAGAAAGGCTGGAAGGCCTCCTATGTCTGGAAAATAGGTAAATGTGGGGGTCAAAAAAGGGGGAAATCATCCCTGTCTTAGATTTACATTAGATATTGTGGGGGAGTGTTGGATAAAATATAAGCATGGATGGGAAACTCCTTTTATCACTAATTTGGTTTATAATTGAACTCAACAAGGGATTATATATTGGGGATATAAGGGTTTAGATAGAGAAAAAGGTACCTAAAAAGTGGTTTTAATGCCATGTTATAGAACATCGGTAATATTGGTTGTCCCAACCCAGTTCGATAATGATAATGTTGGATCAGTTGGATTATGTAGATCCATGGTGATGAATTGTATTGAATTTATTCCTAATAAAAGTGGTCATCTGGTGTGTTCGAGTGAAGAGAAATACAGTGGTGCAAGACAGTGACATTTCGTTAACTATCATTGATCGTGAGGTCTAATTTTGTGGTATTTAGTTTGAGGATATTCTTTTTGGGTTCAAACCAAAATCCCACATAGATTTACATGAGGGGTAGTGTCATAATACATATCATGGATCATCTACTCTTAATAACCCCAATTAGTTTGACGATAGAATGCCAGAAGGGATTATGTGTTGGGACTCGAATTGGTGGTCTAGAGGAATTGGAACGTTACAATAGTTTATTCATGGCATAAAGGAACAGCCACTATAAATAAATTAATCACCCTTAGACTAAAATTTAGAAGGCATTTATTTTCTTTTCACTTCCTTATGTTATAAAAAAGGTGGTTTTTGTTATAAAAAATATTGGTAATCAATGGTTTGTCATTTGAATAAAAAATATTCTTTCCTTCCATATGAGGGCATGTCATATAACCAGATCAAATAAAATTAATGTCTCTACATTGTTTTATCCACATGGGTGCTTTAGTATGATCAATATAGGTTTATTGTAATTGAGAGTGGAATTATATATATTAAAAGTGTATTATATTGAGGATAATTTATTGATGTTACTATCCATACAACCACAAAACCCTCTAATAACCGTTTCCCTATAAAAAATATGCTTGTTTTGATATTTTTCTCTTTACTAATGTTATTAAATAAATCATCATTTTTTGTCTATTTAAATTGATAAAACAATAAAATTTATTATTTCTACCATTTTCAACTCACTAGAAGAATCAATATTTTGAAATTATAATTTTTTTATAAATAATTCCCAATAGAATAGTTGCATGATGCCTCCTATGGAGTGATTTATAGAAAAATATATAGGGACTCAAATTCCTTTCATTCATAGGAGAATTTTATCTAAAATTGAATTTTAGGTAGAGAACTTTAATAGGACTAATAACTTATATATGTGAGAATGTGAATTTTTTAAGGTGCCAACGTGGCTATAGTTTGATATTTCCCTATAAAAAAATCTAGTCGACATATCTAATGGTGCCTTGTGGACACTCAACTAACAAAAATGGTTAATGGTATGTATAATTATAGAAAAATATGAAAAAATGAAATGTGATACAATATGCTTCTATGAAGATCTTGTGGATGATTTTAAAAAATAAGTATAAGAACAAAAAATCAAAAATTTGCTCTACTTCAAAATGTAATTGATTCGATTTATATAAAATAGTGGTATATCCATTATTGATCACCAATAAAATTTAAAAAAATTATCTTATTTATAAAGTATTAAAGTTACAATTGTAGAAAAGGATAAGGGTCTATTGTCATAAAAATATATAATAGAGATATTTGATCATATAAAAAATATTATATTGTATGCTAAATATGGGATAATAATTTTAAATTTTATAAATTACATGAATAGAAATGATTAATGGTATAAGGAATAGAATAACCAAAATTATCCCACATTAGAGGAATTTGTGAAAAATAGTGGAAGATCATCTGGGAGAAATCCTAGAGGTTTCTAATGGGCCTTTCTATATTAAAAGTCTTAGAATAAGAGAGTTGGGGATGAATGATGGTATAATTTGATGACTTAAAAATGTGAGATATGTACTATAAATAAAGAATAACTTCATATATTTATGAATCATAGATATTCATAGAAACAACAATAACATTGAGAATTTAGTCATTAGAGTATTCCATATTAATTACTTATGATGGATGATAATCAAAAATGTTCTTCGTATTATTTGAATGAATATAATATTATATTTGGAGTAGGGATATCATAGGTGAGTAATCTAAACACTTCTAGATTGTGTCACATAAGAATAAGACATACAAGAGATAATTATTTACAGATATTATGGAATAAAGGTGTATTGAAAGGTCCCTTGATTTGAAAACTCAACATCTAGGAACAATGTTTAATGGGAAATCATAATAATGTTAGTTTCATCACTAATACCCATTTCAGGATAGGGGAACTCGACTACTTCCATACTGATGTCTAGGGACCATTAAATAATGGTTTATTAGAAGTAAATCCTTACTTTTTCACATTTATTGGAGACTAATCATAATATGATTAGGTGTATTCCATTAAATAAATAGATTATGTGGTATATGTCTGCCTAAATGGAAGATGAATTTTAAAACTAGATAGTACAAAAAATAAAGATTTTGAGATTAGTTAACAATGGATAATACACATCATATCTATTCAATAATTTTATTCATGATATATTCAACATGATACACTTTAGAGTACATTAAATGTTGTATCATAATAATGTAGTAGAATAAATGTAACATGTTCTCATTGAGATGGCGGAGTGTATATTCTCATAGTTTTTATTTAAAAAATATTTTGGGCAGAAGCATTGATGTGTGTAGCACACATTGTTTGCTGATTTCATTCTTTCTTGGTTGACGGTAAAATTTTTAAATAGATTTTTTATAGTTTTAATTTTTTTGATTATAAAATGAAATATATATGTGGTTTCACAAATTATATAAATTCCATCGACTCAAAATTTGATCCTAAATGAAAGAAATCTATATTTTTTCCCTTTAGTGACGGTGGGAATTATTTTTGAATATGGGATTTTGATGTAATGAAGGTCAATCAGATTCATTACATCGGATAAAATGAATAAGTAATTCTGAAGTCAAATTATTCTGAAAAATTAATTGATGGATTTCATAGAGTTGTGATAGAGGTGAAAATAGATCCAAAACAATTCTCGAGTCATAGGAGATACAGTGTAGTGATTCTCTCTATATACCAATCAAAGATGATTTTATAATACTATAGGATACATATAACCATGAGAGTATCAATATTGGTATATCTCGAAGGACCATACATAGAACTTCTAGGTATGATGATTTGGATTTTTATTCTCTTCCAATAATATAATTTTATTTATAGATAGATATTTATATTTTTTAGAAAATAGATGAACTAGTTAAAGTAATCTACAAAAGTAGAAATAAGATAGCTGCATTAGAATCTGACATGGGATCTTGATCCACCATTGATGGATGATAAGGTTATTTGGTGAAAATTGGTGTTTCTGAAAAATATTACGACACTTTCACGAAAAATAATAGGTACAATTTTATAATTGTTATTATGATGTATATATATATAATTACCGTATGAACTTCAATGAGGTTACTTATCATATCGTAAGGCATCAACCTATATGATTTCATTATTGGAATCCCATGTGGATCTATATTATGATCAAAATGAAATCAAAAAATAATTTCTTCATGGATCATTAGAGGAAGAGATATTTATAATATAACAATATTGGTTTCATTTAGCATATTGTTAGAATTCGATATGTATATTTAAAAACCATCATATGGCCGAAAGTAGTCACTTATATAGTGGTATAAGAGGTTATATTGCATTATGTTCGAAGAAAAATATGTCCATATTCAGCATGATCATTTTTTCATTTAGAAAGTTTGTGATGGTACATTTATCTACCCTATTTTATATATTTATAATTTTTTTATTTTATGTAAAAGTGAGTTTTATATTGACAGGTTGAGATCTGAACACTACTAAAAGATTAATATGAAGGATCTTGGGGTGCCTCTTAATAGTCTTGGTATGGAGATCCAACAAGAGAGAGGTATGGTTATTATAACCCATAGTTATATAGAATATTTAAATAATATTCTCCAAAACATTAATATTGATGATAAAGTGAAACCAATAAGAGCCTAAGTCGAAACTCATTTCAATCATGTAGAATCATTATCTTTAAATATAGATAATGAGTAGAAATAGATGGATCATGTTCCATATGAAATAATTGTAGGATTCCTGATGTATTTGATGGTGTCTATAAAATCAGATAATTCACACTTGGTGAGTAACGTAGCTTGTCGCATTTATGACCATGGTAAATATCATTTGTAGGTATTAAGATAGATTATATATTATATCAAAATTACAAAATATGTTGGTTTTAAATTTAATAGACAAGAAAATTTAGGGAGATCTATTTTCATATTTGTTGATTCTGATTATATAGGAGACTTGGACTACTGATGATCCCCTAATATTTATGTTTTTAATATAGAAGGAGGACCAATGAGCAAGATAATAATTCTATAGTCAATAGATTCATTATCTACAACAGATTAAGTGTATATGGTGGTGAAAGAAGTATTTATTGATTTCATTTGGTTACATGAACAAATAAATACATAGGGATCATCTTGGATAAGGTTGATGTTTTATGTGATTGAGAGAGTGTAATTTTTATATTCAAAAAAAATATCACACAATTAGAATAATATTATTGATGTTTGGTACCATTTTATCAATTATATAATCAAAAAAAGGATACTCTAACTTTAGAAGATCATGGAGACTAAGAGTCCCAATGATATTTTGATGATTGTTTCAATTAAGGCCACGTTCCAAAAAAATAGGACTTTATCAATATCACTCAATCTTGAGATACTTATAGGATTCAGAAAGATATAACTAAGAACTATTTTAGTATCAACACATTGTGGTATTTTCATTTTAGTGGATATTTTATATTAATGACCAAAAATAGACACTATTTTAAATACACTCACAAGAATAATAAATATTTTCAATGGTTATTTAAATATATTTATATTTCTATTTATTATAAATTTGGGTTCTTATTAGGGGAAAAATATTGGAAATTGATGCTACCCTATTGGAATAATAAGAAGTGTTTCCTTCACTATGGATGTAGGTCATCTAAAAAGAATGTGAAATAATTATTTTGGATTTATTTTTTTATCTTTTTTACATGAGTTTGATCGAGAGGGAATGAGTGAAATAAATATTGGGATTCCCTAAAATGCAAGAGTGGAGTAGTATAGAAGTAAGCCTATGATGGAACATAGAGGAGGCTTGTTTGGAAATCCATATGGGGAGACATATGTGGACAACTAGAGCTAGAAAACCAAATTAGATTATTTAGTGGTCTAGTAGATAACATAAGTTTAATAAATATAGTGTATCCCATATAATCATTTAATGTGGGATTTCATTTTAACGGAATTATTCTGATTTGAATATGTTGGTGAGTTTAGATTTTATGACACCATTTACATTGTCCCTTATGTCACACTATGTAGTGTTTACATGAATCTCCTTCATTGGGTTCATTTCATGAATGAAAATAGGCAAGTGAACTAATCTTGTGAATCTCAACATAACTTGGATCAGTTATGATCCTTATAGATTGTTAGTAATGTAATGTAGACAGTCCATTAAGTTATAAGATACGAGTTGAGAAATGTATAAGAGAGTTATATATGCATAAAATAAATAATGTGTATTCCATAAATTATACATGATTTCATGGACCACGGTTTCAATGTAGGTATGACAATCAAAGGGAATATTTGTCCATCAATTATCACCCTCGTGCATTTTAGTTTCTATGTTATGATTTTATAAGAATCTGTTATGTGTGATGAAGTCCATATGATGTAAAAAAGAGATTCTATGTTGTTGGAAGAAATTTTCATATAATATGGGATAACCCTAATATTATTGGTTTTTCAAAACATATTCATAAATATAAATTGAATTTAAATTTAAGTGTACATGAAATAAAATAAAAAATAAACAATATGACTCAAAAAATAAAAGTGAAAAAAATTAACACTATATAAAAATATTAAACTATAAATTTGATCGATAAAATTTGATGTTTATGATATGAAAAATTTATTTATATAAAATCATCAAAAATAAAACAGGTAAATTTAAATATTTTTTTATTTGAATGAAAATGTTAAAAATTATTTTTTTATATCTCAAAAAATTTTGACACACCAATAGATTTAAGAAAAAAAATAACCACATAAATAATTGAAACCATAATACTTTGTTTACTTAAAAAAATCTATTAAAAATAATATCCTTAAAAAACAATATTTCATCGAATTTAAATTGAAAAAAATCCACTATTAAATATTGTCAAATTATCCTCAAAGAACCATGGAAAAAACCTTATTTTGGAGTCATTTTTGTTTTTAATGTGTCATTTTATAATCATAAATGTGTTCTACTATAATAATATTTATCATATATAGTGAATTTCATATAATAATACAATAATAACCATCATCCATAATTTTTTATTTTTTAATCTACATTAATTTTTCATATCCTTTATGAAATTATTTTTTGTAATATGAAATCACATGTGTAGACATTTTTGGAATATAATATGGGATGTGTACAACTAATCATAACTCAATATATTTATGTTTTTTTAAAATTAATTACTAGTAAATTTTGACCTCACATATAATTTTCACTGATTTATTCTCACAGACCACATATATCAATATTTTAAGTACCATATAATACATTAAAAAAATAATTTGATCAAGCTTTTTATTGGTAACTATAAGGAACATATTGTAATCAAAATAGAATGGAAAATATATAAAATCCTATTTCATCATATCAACTATATTATAAAGAAAAAATCATTTAAAAAAATAAATAAACATTAAGTTTTACATTTATAATCCCGATGAACAACAAAATATACTCAAAAAACACAAAAATAAAAATTAGAAATTATAGAAATTTCAATACTCTAGGTCTATCAATGAAATAGTTAAACAAATAAATATCGATTTGGTTTTTTTTGGATCTATATTTATTTTATTTACTAATATGGGTCATGTGAACATGAAATTATTTCATGTATTAAATATCATATTAAGTTGGTTAAATAGTTTCATACTATTTGGTACCACAACAAAAGCATGAAAATGATCCATGCTCTAGTTTTGGTAGCTAATGGCCAAAAATAATTCCACAATAATAAGATCTATAAATCATTTTATGTGTTTACAATCCCAACCCGAACAATATAAATAAATGATCTCATACTTATCATTGTATGTTTAATAAGGAGGGTGTGAAATTATTTCACACTCTCTATTGGGATGATATATATGGGTATCCCCTCTATATATCCCATAAAAATCTAACCTCAAATACTACCCAATGATCCCTCAAATAGTATCAAAATATTTCTTTGTGATCATTTTAAGATTTTTATTTTCAGATCATCAATATCTGATGTATTTTCTTTATATAGTTATTTCAAATATTCATTTTTTGATTAGTTTAAAAAAAATTTGTTATTCATAATTAATAATAATCGTTAAATCATTCATTAGTATAATTTATCAATTATTAGTATAGTGTTTTAAATATTTGTATGTTGTTTTTCAATTATGTTATATTTTATTGAAATTTTAAATTTCATTTTTAGTTACTAATATAATATTTTAAATATAAACTATATGGTGATTCAGAATATTAGTTTTAATTTTTAATTAAAATTATAATGTTTTCAAATTTAACTGCATGGTAATTAAGAATATTAAATTTCATATTTAATTATAAGTATAATATTTTAAATAATGTGGAATTGGATATTTCATAATAAATTGGTGACATGTTAAAAACATATAACTATATTTTAGTTCATAATTTTTTTCGATTTATTTAGCATGAGAACTGTGGGTAGTGGGAAATAACATTGGGCCTATTTTTTAAAACCATGATATTTTATGTAATATTGTTTTTCAAAATAATTTAATTTCTTCAATGGCTTGTGTAACATTCAACACTGAATTTAATGAAACAGTGATATACTATTAAAATGCTATTTTTTAATGTTAAAGCAATCACCTACCCATTGGATTGGAGGATATGAATAGTACTAAATAAATTTTGAAAAATAATTAGTTTTATACACATTAAATAATTTATTTGTTTTCAATTAATTGGAAATAAATATTAAATAATTTGATTTTAAAAGAAAATTTTTTCTATAAAACTATTTTAAAGTGATAAAATGGATTTTTTTCTTAATATGTTAATGAACGAACTTTTTGTGACTGATATCAATGAAATTTATATATTATTAATTTAATAAAAATATTACATTCATATATTATTTTCTCGTCATGGAATAAGAATAAAAACATATGTAATACATAAATTTTTTTCTAAAAAGAAGTTTTTGTCTCATGTTTCATCCTTTAAAATTAATTTCAACCAAATAAAGGTAATAACTTTGATAAAATATATTCCTTATTTGGAATTATGAGGTCCATATTTGGTAAATACTTACACTTAATTTCTTTTCAATATAAATAATAAAATTAGTATAATTAATCACCCAAGAAATGGAGAAATCATGTTAACCAAGTTTTAACCTAATTCATAAGACTGTAAATTTTAATAATTATTATTAATGAATTATTTTAACTTAACTCATATCATGTTATACATGATATATAATTGTTTATGGGACATATTTCCATGAATATGACCTATATAATATTTATATAAATGAATGTTAAAAAATGTAACTCTATTTGTTTTTAATATTTCTAATCTGTCCACATTGGAATACAAAGAAGTTATTAAGGAATATTAGTGTCTCTGTTGAGATTAATAGAATTATATTCATGATAAAAAATTATTTATAAATTTTAGTAATTATATAATGATAAAAAAATTTGAAACTCTGATGAAGTATCTATCCAATTAATAATGAAACATAATAAGTTATATTAAATATATAAAAATTAATATGTTTTTAGAGAGTTAATGTGAACCATAAATTATCTACAATATTAGGAAGTATTAGTGTCATTTAAATTTATTATATTTGAATTCACTCTTTTTATTAATGTATTAAGAGTCAAATAAAATGAATAGTGTTTAAAATGACATTAATGAATATATTATAATAAATAATATTTCATTAATGATTTAAAATTCCTAAAAATATTAGATAATTAATAATTAATTGGATATGGTTTTGAAAAATTTATAGAGACATTTTTAACCATTAAATGGTAGAAAACATTAATATTACAATAGTAGTCAAAAGAGTTATCAAAGAATTAAAAAAGTATATGGGTAAAAATGTGATCCAAACGTAGTAAAAATTTTATTGAATGAAATTATATCAACACACACTCATCTTAAATCATAAAAATATCCAATTTTATCCATTTTAACATCAAAATTAATATATATTAATTTACTATTTTATGAAATTCCAAGAGTGACCCTCACCTCAATTATAAAAGAGAACCCCTCCACTATCTTCTTCACACCACATTGAGCCTTTGAGAATGAAAAATATCTATAAATTTCTCTACTCCACATCCCTAGAAACGTTCTAGAGTTTATTTTATTCCCAAAATACCAACCCTTAATCCCTTAAGAGTATATCTAAATGTATCATTTTAGAAAATATCCAATCCTCTTAACCGATAAATTTCTTTTTAATTATTCTTTTGTATCCTCGAACATATGTGTTATTATTAATAAAATTATAAATTCATTATCTAAAAATATACCAAAGGGTTATTATTATTATTAAATAACCTTTATTTCCCCTATTTACGTCAAATGTGAAGTGAAATTATCTCTCATTCATTTTTTCCTTACCATCTCCACATAATGATAAAATTCCTTACCCATCGCCATTTTTTATGGATGGGTATTATGATCGGTTTAGTGTTTATATATGATAATAATTATACAATTAAACTTATTTAATGATATTATAATACCTACATTCTAACCCTTTAAACCATTGGAAAACTATAGCGTCGTTCATGTGTATGTGTGGACTATAACATCCATGAATTGACATGATTCCTTTTTCAATTATTATTTAATTAGATGTTAATAATGATTGAATAAATTAATATATATTATATAATAATGATTCAATAGATGTTATTTATTATTTACCATTATTTTGTTCTATTCATCAAAATGTGAAAACAAGGATCATGTATACGTCTAGCCTACCATATTCATGAATGGTGTAATTAATTTTTCTATATCAGCCACTTATAAATGATTTTAAATATGTATATATAGGATATATAAAATATTATAAATATATAAAGTATTATTATACCTAATTATAATAATTTTTAATTTATTATACAAGAGGTTGTAGTGCCTTTGAATTAAGTGGAACTCAAAGTAAGGGGTTTTCATATCACTTTTATTTCTATGAGATAGAAGTCATATTCATAACTTATATAATTCATTTGGCGTATATACATCCCATGAATGTATTTTATTATTATTATTATTATGTGGATTTACATATTTATAGATTTTTATTTCTTTCACGGGACTTGTGATTCAAAAGTTACCAAATTGGTAAGGGTTTTATTTTATAATCTCACTATTTTCTATAGATTTTATGATCAAGAATTTTATAATGAGAACATATGGTATAAATATAAATAAACGTGTGAATTTTAATATACTAGGTTTATTTCTTAATAATATATTATTTCCATTCATTTCCCCCACTTTTAGTGCTCTAGAAATTGAGAGAATATTTTTGAAGCAATCAGAACTTTTCTCTCTCTCTCTCCCAAGTAAAAAAATTATTTCCCTTCCATTTACAAGTTTTATAAAATTGATTCTAAGAATCATTTTACTTTTATCCAATTATTTTTTGAATTCATATTTACCAATTTTTACTTTTTAAAATATGGTTTAAAATTCATATTCATATCATTTTTTGAATAAGGTGTATTTTGGAACTTTATCAAAAATGGGGAATGGATATTTTATTTTAACATACACTTCATGAAGGGAATTTCCCACCTTGAAGATCAATCAATTTTTTATTCCGACTTCATAATTTACCAAGTTTTATTTGAAACAAAGTTGTTTCCACGATATTTTTTATGTATTTTATTTTATAATTTATTATCAAAATGAAGTGTCTATTTTTCTCATTAAATGTTTTGGTGATATTTTAGATGAAGTTTCATATATGATAACATCATATGATTTTAACTATGATTTACTGAGGATATGATCTAATGATACCATTATTACTATTTTTATGAATGGTTAATATTTATGTATATGAGATGCTTCTAAAACCAATTTATTTTACATGGGTTACGAAATTTAGAATTTATGAAATTTTTATGAAACCAATTTACATTGAATGGGTTTTGATGTAATGATATGCTAAATTTTTTATGATCCTACAGAAAACATATGCATTCTTTTCATTATTTTAATGTGGTTATTTTATAACTATTTAAGGTAGTTATTTTATAACCAATAATGGTGCTTAAATTATCACTAATTATGGTGGTTACGTTATATCCAATGTACTTAGTGACGTTATAAAAAATATGGTGGTCACGTTATAACTGACGATTCGGTGGAACCTATATCCCCATCCAATGCATTGATAAATGATTAATATCTCATAACATAAATAGGTCAATATTGTGAGTGAATCCTATTTAGTAATTAAATTTTTCCACTATGATAGTCTTGAGAGTGAACATTAACCACTACAATGTAATGTAGAGTGGGGAGTGAACACAACCCACTATCATAGTTCTGTAAATGAGACTTTGCTACATTGGAAAATATTTTCTGTGTTTATGAGAAACTTTTATTTATCATTATAATATTTCTCTCTGAGATATCATGTTATTTGATTAATTTATTACTCATATAATATGAACTTCCATGATTTATGATATAAATCAATATTATGTTCTTTGAATGCATAGTGTTGAATTCAAATGTTAAACTCTTTTTCTCATACCATATTTTATATTTTGTTATTATTTGATAATTTATACCTACCTTATATACACTTATTGACAATATAATCTCACCCTTTTTTATATTTAGTTTCCCCATTTTTGGAAGAAAATTATTAACTATGATGTGTCTAATACGGGTTATTATTATGAAGAACTATGTGGGTGACATTGTAGTTCATTTTGGGATTAGTTGTTTGTGTGCCCATTTTTCAAAAGATACTATACCGATACAATTTCTGTATGGAGATAATAAATTTAATAATGAATATTCACCTAATAAAATGTAATATCTATATATGAAAGGTATGGTTCATTATAGTTAGTATGAGAGAATTGTTTTTTCCACCATTGAAACTAGGATCAGAAAATATTTGAGAGAACCCTAGGGAAAATTCTAAATACAGGATAAAATCCTCTTGTTTTTGTAATAATCATGGATATCCTTGAATATATCAAAGGTATCCTAGATTTAAAAGAATGTGTATTGATTTAGGAATCCTATAAATGATTATTCATGATTTTCTCATAATGATTATTATTACACAAACTATGATTGTTTATTTTCATAAAATGTATACAACCTAAATAAATCCTATTAATAATAATTTCTATGGAAAATAAAATGGTTTTCCTCCCAAGAAACCCAATGATATGGGAGTTGGAATGATAAATCTCATTTCTATTCTAATGGAAAATTCTCAATCTATGAATCGCATTGAGAATCCAATTGAGAAAAGGAGGGAAATATTTTTTTTGTTATATTCATTAAAAAAAAGTCCATCATATTTTATTTGGGTCACTAATTCACTGGTTATTAAAGAATAGATTAGTACTACTGAGAACAAATTTTCCATTCACTAGTGTTAAAAACATGTGAATGATATTATTTATGTCTACCATTTAGAATGTGAATTAGATCAATGGTGGACACTTTTCCATAATATGGGATAAGATGACGAAATTAAATCCATTGGATGGGATTAGTTTAATATTAATTATCTCATTATGTAAATCCCACATATTCTATGAACACGGATGGAAACATAATGTCTTTAACTTAAGTAGAAGGATGACTAATCAATTACTATCTATAAAGAAAATTTTAGAAGACATTCATGGAATGCTTGTGGTTTAATCATCTATCCATAAAAAAATTCAATCAATTTTTTTTGCTTAATTAGAAGTCTTTAAATGGTGTTAGGTATGAGATACTTTAGTACCAACGAAGAGGTTATTCTATGTATAGTCATGGAGTAAATTAAAATTTTTAATTCCCACTATTCCCAATGTTTTGATAAGGAAATGAAGGCGATTCTTGTGAGAACTCGAATAAATCACATGGGGGAAAGAAATTCAGATCTCCTACATGAAATATATTCATTATGAAAAATTATAAAAAATTGTTGATTATATGTGGGATGTGTTTTAGATGTGGGAAGGAAGATAATAGAGGTAATTAATGTTGTAAGGAAATGAAAAATCTAGCTGATGCAATGGAGGAAAGGAATACACCGACTATGCACCCCGAAATTCCAATGCCCTAAAGGAAAGATTAATGGGAACCATGATAACTAGTCCAAAATCCCAAAGTTTTCCATGATCAGCATAAAAAAATGATAAATAACAAAGATAAATGGATGTATCATGCGATCACAGCTTCCATAGTGTGTTTTGAGAATGCTGTGGTGAAAGGTGCAATTATCATCAACTCTAAAACTAATATTTCCTTATTTGATACTTGATCTAGCCGCTCATTTATATCTAAATATTTATCTAATAGTATATTCATACCACCAAAATATAATATGTCACTTTTTCACTAAAACCCATAATGGTATGATGATCGCATCTCATGTTTATTCATATTCTCTAATTGAAGTTTGTACGAATTTGGCTCTTTAAAATTTCATTATTCTTCTGTTACATTAATTTGATGTTTTTGGTCAAGGAAGGGATTTATTTATATAACATCCAAATAAATCACAGAGTAATGTACCTTATATTTGATATTCTAAACCAACCTACGATTTCTTATTGTTTCAATTAAAAATATTATCTTCTTAAGGTAAATTAGATACATTGTATTGGTTATAATTAATGTTGAAAAGGGGGTTTTATCTCAGATGGTTGGGGAGAAGTTCAACGTTGAATATATTCCAATTTTACAAGAGTGTAATGATTAATTTATAGAATAATTTCATTATCTTCCACCAAACCATTATGTTTAGTTCTTAAAATAACTCTTACATAGTTCTACACATATTTCAAATAATCGATATAGAAAGAACAAAATTGAGTTAAAAATTTTGAGAGGAAACTATAGGATAGTATTGAAAATGGAATTATTTATCCATGTGTGTCACCTTGGAGTGGACCTATTATTTTTATGATGAGTAAATATGGATCTATATGACTCTTTATAGATTATCAGGAAGTGAACAAAATCACAATCAAGAACAAGTATCCTATAAAACGCAATGATGACTTTTTTATCAACTATGAAAACCTCAATACTTTTATAGGATAGACCATCATTCTTCATATCATATATTCCGATTCATGGATCTATATGACTCTTTATAGATTATCAGGAAGTGAACAAAGTTTTGAATGTTGGCCCAAAAAACAACTATTACTGATATCCATAATTTTCTTCATTTTTCTAGATATTTTGGTGCCTTGTGATGAATTTATCACATTTTTCTTATTATAACCTGAACTGTTATAAATAAAAAACCTATTTTGTGTTAATTAAATGTATTTTTATGTAATATGGTTTTATAAAATATAGGAACATCCGTGGTTTTATATTATTGGATTTATACATCATTTAAGAATCATTACCATTGATAATATATGAATTCAATAGTGATCATATTATTAGAATAAATATAGGGTTTTATGAAATCCAATTGACATTGACAAAGGAAGTGATGACCTCAACTAGTATGTTTTTTACCATTAAATCCCATTTATCAATTATTTCAATAGAGATAATATCAATGGGAATTTCCCTTAACTAAGCCCATGATGAGATCCAACAACTTATGAATGAGAGAAACCATTTATGGGATAAGTTCAAGCTCATTGAGATCGTGGCCCAAACCATGTTTGTCGAACCAATCCATGAAAATCCAACCATCTATCACCTTACACTTACGATGTTTTCCATCATATTAAAGGGATATGTATAAATAAACTAGAAATAATATTATATATATTATTTTTTATATAATAATGAATATGTGTTCCTCCCATTATTGTTAGTTTATAAATTATTTTAATTTTGGTATAATGAAAAACAAATTATATTTTCAGGTAATTTTTAATTTTAGTTAAGTAATTTATTTCCATAAATTAATTTTTTTTTAAAATAAATAATATTTTGATAAGATATTATTTCTAAATATTTTTTTCTAAATACAAATGATAATATAATTTTTTATGAATCCAAATTTAATTTAAATAAATGTTTGAAAATTGTTATTGTAAAAAACCCTATTATTTCAAAATAAATGTAAATTGTTTTTTAAAGTGAATATAAATGTATTTATAAAATTAATTATATAGAATTAATATTATTTTTTTATTCCTAATTCTAAAATTATGAAATGGTAAAACTTTCATTATTTTCCGACATAGTCAAATTTTTGGGTAAAAATTAAATAATTTATAAATATTCATTGTGTATTATGTCAACAGAATGACCCATAAAGGACGTAATAAAAACATAGAAGGTATAAATGAAAAAATATATTTTTTATCATTAAAATAATGAGATTTTATGTGTATTTTATTAATTTTACAAATCCATTATGAATCCCCCAAAACATTAATATATTTTAAGGTTTTGGAATCATTTCATTACGTGTATGAAACCCATCCACATACGAAATGGAATTATTTTATCAAATTAGTCCTTTAACCATATAAAATAATGAAAAACACTTTAATTTTACATAAAAAATTTGAGAGACCATTGTAAGGTTTGTGTTTTTGGTAATTTCATTATATGGATTCGAAAACCTTCGTTTGTAAAATATTAATGAATTCCTCAACAATTTCCTCTATAAACCCACCAAGATCCCACATATATTAACTCAAAATCATTATAGGACGTCCTTATTATACCCTCTCTTCTCTAGAACCATCCATAGGCACCCCAAACCTCTCAAGAAGTTCCTCTCAAGCAATTGGGGTCACATACTCATGCAAATGATCTTTTCCTCTCTTCATTATTCAAGCATCTTGTTTTCCTTATGAATTTCATCATAATTTATTTATGTTGGGATATGTTATTCCATATTCTAAATGATTTATAATTTATTTCCAAATTATTAGATACCTTTTTCTGCCTCATAAACCAATTTTTGAATTTTTAAGTGACCGCGTTATGACGCCAAAAAATCACTGTGATTTTTTTGCCAAAAAATTGAGTAGTGAATATTATACCCATTTTAGATCAATGTTATACACCATTATACACATATAATTTAATTAAATGGAACTTACATGTATTTATTTCACAATCCTTAATCACTAAATAATATATTATTATGAAATAATCCATGTTGTATGATCTATGTGGCACACTTGAGAATGAGAATGATATGAAAGTGACAAGTGCGCCTGGAATTATAGAGTGCTGAAATATATTGGGTAATATTTAGTCTCATTATATTTCATTGTATGAAATGTAGTATCCCTGATTCCACTATGGTACATTGGCCATTATTATGTCATGGAAGTTATCCTTAATGAATTCCTATGATGGAGTCTTTTAAGATATTTCCACATTTCCCATATTTCCTTTATGATTATCTGCTATATCGTGCCTTATTATTAATGTTCCTTTTATACCCCATTGTTATGAATATTTTCTATCTTGTATTATATTATTCATGTTATACATTATTTATTGCCTTATTGGTCTTTATATCACACCCCTTTCTTATGTTTGTCCCTAGGTTATCCCATTTAGTTTTATGTGTGAGTATATTAAGGAAGTATCCAATAAGGATATTTTTTTCTATTTTAAATTGTTATGTAATATACCTACTTCCCAATGAAACTAAACTTCTAGATATTATTTATTTTATTAAGTTTAATATTATTTAATAAATCATGTATAAATATGTATTAAAGATAAGGGTTGTTATCGTTGGTATCAAAGGGAATGTTTAGTTATTTTTGGGATTAAGATTAGAAAAGTCAAGAAAAACTAAGGGAAAGAAAACATCTATAAATTTTAGTAATTATAGATTGAGTTTTTTATCATCAAAATACATCATAGTATATATATTACAAGATTAAGTGTATCTAGAACAGATTTACTAAGGGGTAACAACTTCAACAAGATATGTCGGGCCTGACTTGGTGTAACCAAGTATATGGAAATGATCCTTACTACACACCTAGTCTGACAGTCTCGAGTGATATCCTACGGTGAATTTATAAGATCATTAGTTCCCATTATTAATGGAAAAAAATCCCATAAGAGTATATATTATGAAATATATCATGGATAACATATATTGTAGCGCAGAAATTCAAATGTTATGAAATAAATGTAATTTTTACGTTATCCATTTAATGTCAATAAATTCCCCCTTTATGTATTTAATAGTTTAAAAATACTCATCCATAATTATAATTTTATTATACACAATGGCTGAAATTACTAGAGATTGAGAAAAAAATAAATGGGGTGGGAAATGTGATGATTTCCCCAACAAGATGCCGAACCCAGTGGGAATGAGAATCATGAACATTCTGAAAATACTCTCTCAGTTGAATCAGGTTCTGAATAGAAATCTAGATTGAGAGGAACTACTAAATCCTTCTAAGAAATAAAAAACTAAAATTGAGAGTTTTATGTGATAAAAGACTACGAATTTTAAATTATTATCAAATCCATTAATCCTGGAACAGTCAATCAACTCCATTGAGAAGATCTTCTTTATCCTTCAATGTTACAAACAAGAGAAGGATATAATGGATATTTATTTTATAGAGGTATAATATGATTAGTGGTGGAAAATGATCAAAAATATAAATCCTAAGGAAGAGATCAATGTAATGGGGTGAATGAAATTTACAAAAAAATTAGATAAATATTTTCCTCACACACTTCGTCTTGAAATGGAAAGTTATTTCCTTTATGTCAAGAAAAAAATGATGAATCTATTGGGGTGTGTGAGGAAAACATCACAGGACGTGGAAAATAAACCTCTAGCTTTGTCATTACCCCAAAATTAAAGGTTGACCACTTATTTGGTGGGCTATGACCAAGCCTATGAAAATACCTGGTGATCCAAGTCGTTGATACCTATGAGGAAATTGTCTGATGTTCCTTTAAAGCTGAAATGGAGATGGTTGAATCTCATGGGTTTCATGGGGATAAGAAGGGAAAAATTTAGTTCAATTCTGGTAGACCTATGGATAAATATAATGGTTCCATGAAATTTCAACATCCCACTTTCTAATGGTGCATAAAGAAGAATACCTTAAATTTCCTAAGGGGGATGAGGATATGGTTTAGGTGTGGGAAGGAAGGCCACCTAAATAGTGACTACTGATAGAAAAAACCCACTAATGCAATGGAGGAAAGGAATACATCAGTTAACCCTATGAACATTTTTCATTACATAAACTACAATGAACCATGTCCCATTTCAAATCAATACCCAATTCCAAGTGTTTTCAAAGACATCCAACAACCTCCAATGTATCAAATGTGAGATTTTTCCATCACAAACTCTAGGGTGGATCCTGATAATGAAGTGGTGAAATGTATGACAGTTATTCATTAAATAATAGTTAATGTACTTTATGATTCTATTTTTAAGCATTCATTCATATCATGAATGTTTTGTAGAACTATCCAAACCCCAAAAACATGAAAGTTGAGGTGATGGTGAAATCTAAAAAGGGGAAATTATTTCATCTAAAGTATATAACTCCTTCCATGTCAAAATGTGAGGGTTGAACTTCCCAAAAAACCTTTTCGTAATCTCTTTTTTGAAATTTGATGCAATTATTAGAATGGATTGAATTTCCCTATATAGATCCAACATAAAATTCCACAATAAGGAAATCACTCTCTATATAGAAAATCAACCCCCTATTTTGTACAAATGTGAGGAGGGGGATGAATCTTTATTAGAAACAATATCTCAAGAATGTATATTATTTTCCTTTGAGAATATTATATAGATCAAATGATTGAGTCTATGGAATGAACCATCCTCATCTACATACTAATTGTGAGTGAATATGATGATGTGTTTCTGGAAAAATGTCCATGCCTTCCTCCTAGATGATATGTTGAATTTTCAATCAAGATTATACCTGGGGTGTTACCGTTATCTAAAAATATATATAGAATAGTTGTTTTGGAACTCTATGAGCTGAATAAATAACTATAGGAGACACTGGATAAGGGGTTAACACACACAAGTGCTTCACTAAGGGTTTCACCAGTCCTCTTCATCAATAAGATGGATGGTTTAATTCACCTTTACATTGATTAGTGTGAGATAAACAAGATCACAATATTGAACTAATGTCCTCTTCAATGGATTTATGAAATGATATGTAATATTTTTGGAGAAAACTAATTATCCAATGTGGATATATAGTTAGGATATTTTCATGTTTGGGTGATGAAGTAGGATATACCTAATACTTATTTGTGTACAATGTACAGGCACTATGAGTTCATAGTAATTCCATTCGAACTCAGTAATGATCTACACATATTCATGGACATGATCAAAAACGTATTTAGAGTTTAAATTGAAAAATGTTTTTTAGTCTTTATATGTGTTATTCTATTTTTCACCAAAAGAAAGGAGTATTGTGGGGAGTATATGGGAACTATGCTAAACAACTTGTTAAATGAGAACCTCTATGCCAAGTATAGAAAATGTACTTTCCAGTTGAAGGAAGTATCATTCATGGATAATATCATTTTAAGAATTTTGATATTTGTAGACCCTTCAAATATAGAATAAATTGAAGGATAGATGTGGCAATAACATGTGAGTGATTTCTTTAGCATCCATGGATTAGCTTGGTAATACTATTGATTTGTGAGAAATTTATCCTGATTGTAAAACCCTCTAACCAAGAAAAATCAGAAGGGGTAATGTTTTCTTGGAATTATGAATGTGATGATGGGTTCAAGGAGTTGAAAAAGAGGATTATCACTAACATTATTCTCAAACTAACCACAAGTGGATAAATTTTGATAGTATTTAATTATATTTCAAAGAAAGGATTGGGATATGTATTAATGGATAATGAAAAGTGATAGTCTATGATTCAAGTCAGTTGAACGTTCACAACAGAACTACCCAATGCATGATCTGTAGTTCATTGTAGTGATCTTCAATTTTAAAATATGTCTACAGTATCTCTTCGGGGAAAAGTTTGAAATATATATGGATCAAAAAATCCACAAGTATATATTCACACAGAAAGTGCTGAATATGTCCCAATGAAGATGGATAGAGCTGATTTAGGACTATGACTATTCAATCCACTACCATGCTGAGAACGTTAATAATGTATAAGATGATCTATGGAAAATGTATCCATCAATTATATCATTGATGATAATTGAGTGGGATATTATCTTCATAGATTTGGAAATGCTGGACATGGGAATCATAAAGGAAAGAACATCATCAATTTATTCACAAATGATTGCTTAAACAACTCTTTAATAGAGGTTAAAAGATGATCTATGAAATGATGTGGGAATTCATAAGAATGTGGAACCTATAAATAAAGGTAAATCCTTAGTGTTTGATGTTAATGAAAAAGGAATTATGATATATAGTTAAATAATATGCATACCATCAAATCCTGAGTTAAAGAAGGAGTTTCTAGATGATGCAAATTGCACAACATTTTCCATTCAGTTAGGAATAAAAAGGATGTATCGAGATCCATGTGAGCACTATTAGTGGGAAAATATGATGAATTGTATCTCTGAATATAAGTCAATTTTTTTGGTAGGTCATCAAGTGATGGATGAATAACATAAGTCTGAGGGGATGATTTAATAAATACCCATACCAGTGTGGAAATGGGAGAACATCACTATAGACATTATCACCAAACATCCAAAGGAAGCCTAGGGGATACATTGTTGTATGAGTTATCATGGATCACCTTATAAATAGAACACACTTTATCAAAATTCGAGAGGAATTATCACTGTATCAAATTTCAGGGATAGACATTAGAGATGTTGTGAGGATGAATTGATTAAAATAATAAATTGTTTTAGATTATGATATGAGATTCACCTTCAGGTTTTGGAAAATTATTTAGAAAACTATAAATATATATTTTAACATCAGCGTGACTTATCACCCTTAAACTAATGGCCAGTATGAGTGGACTTTTGAGACACTCGAGGACAAGTTGAGAAAATGATCAATTGAAATCAAAGGAGGAAGGCATCAACATCTTTCTCTGGCTGAGTTCTCTTACAATAACTGTTTCCACTCGAGTATCCAAATGTTTTCCAATGAATCTCTTTAGGGGAATAGGTGAAGAATACCTACATGATGGAATGAAGTTGGGGAAATTAAACTACTAATTCATGAAGTGGTTGAGTAAATAATGGAAAATAATTAGACAATTCAATAGAAAAACAAGGATACTCAGAGTCATAAAATGCGCTATGATGACTTCCATCGATGAGAACTAAAGATTGATATAGGAGACCTGATATTCCTCCAGATATATCAATGGAATAAATTTATCATATTTGGAATAAATTGAAATCTCATTCCATGATACATTGTCCACATTGATATTCTTGATTACATCAAAGTGGTGGCCTACTTACTACCACTCCCACCAAACCTATCTCATGAACATGATGTATTACATGTATCCCTCTTGATAATGTAAATATAATTCACATCACATATACTCAATCTATAGGTGGTACCATTGGAAAATCACATTTCCTATAAGGAGAGGCTGGTGAAGTTATTATATCATAGAGACAAAATTCTATGAAATCAGACAATACAACTTCTAAAAGTATTTAAGAGAAATGAAAAGTTTTAGGAAGTGATGTTTATATTGGATGAAGTGATGAAACCAAGTTATTATTATCTATTTTATTGTCAGAAAATAAAATTTTGAGGGTAAAATTTCAGAATGGGGAATATTGTAATGACCCAAACTGTTATAAATAAAATTACCATTTTGTTTTAATTAAATGTATTATTATGTAAAATTATTATAGAAAACACATGAACTTATTTGGTTTTATCCAATTGGATATAAATTACCATTATGAATCTTTATCATTGATAATATATTCATTACCAAATGATCAAATGATTAGTATAAATAAAGTGTTCTAACAAATCCTATTGACAAAAATGAAGGAATTGATGGCCTTAACAAGTACGATTATACGCTATGCATCCCATTTATCAGAGATTATAAGGGAGATAACATAACTAGGATTTTATATTAAAAAATACCAATAGGATAACCATCAACTCATGTTTGAATGAATCCATTTATGGGATAATTTGAAGCTCATTGAGATAACAGACCAAACCATGTTCTCCAAATCGCCCCAACAAAATATCATCCTCATGGACATTACTCATAGGGCGTTTTATGGTGTATTAGAGTTATATGTATCAAGATCCTATAAATATGATTATGTGAATTTTTTTATATAATAATAAATATATTTTAATCCCATTGTTATTAATTTATAAATTATTTTAAATTCAAAAAAATAAAATGAAAGTTGTATTTTTTGTTAATATTATAATTCAATTAAGAATTTATTTTCTAAATTAATTGATTTCTGAAATAAATTATATTTTAAAAAAATATTATTATTTAATAATTGTTATTAAATATAAATGATCATATAATTTTTTTATGTGAAGTGTAATTTTAATAATAGTTCTAAAACAGTCATTTTCAAAAACTCAACATTTCACAATAAATGTTAATTATTTTTTAAAATTAAAAATATAAATATTTATAAAATAATTTTATTAAAATGAATATTATTTTTGGAATCATAATGTCAAAATTATCCAAAATTTAGTTTTTTTCATAATTTTCTGAGACAGCTGAATATTCAGGTAAAAATTACATACAATATAAAAATACATTGGGTACTATGACACCATAATCACCCAAATGTGTTGTAAAAATACTATAAAATGAATAAATGACTAAATATATTATTTTATTAAATAAATATTTTATATGTTTATTTTTTTCATTTTATAAATCCATTATGAATCCTTCAAAACGATTTATATATTTCAAGGTTTTTAAATTATTTCATTAACAGTATGACTCACATACACATAAGAAAGGTCATTATTTTATTATTTTTGGACCTTTACCTTATAAAATAATGGAAAAAAATCCCATTTTCTAGAAACAATGGGTAGAAACCATTTTATGGTTTGTGGTTTTGGTTATTTTATTATATGGATTACAAAACCTATGATTTTGAAATATTAAATAAATCCCCACCCATTTCATATATAATCTCACCAAAGATTCCAAATATACTCACTTAAAATCCTTAAACCATTTCCATAATCTTACCTCTCCTCTATAGAGTCTTTCCAAGTCACCCCAAAGATCACAATGAGCTCCCCCCAATCATTTGGATTCACACACTAAAGTAGGGGATCTTTTCCTTTCTCCTCTTTATTCAAGTATCTTTATTAGCTTATGTCTTTTATTGTCATTTAAA
The DNA here is from genome assembly GCA_963277665.1 of Viscum album. NCBI lineage: Eukaryota > Viridiplantae > Streptophyta > Magnoliopsida > Santalales > Viscaceae > Viscum > Viscum album. The sequence continues at coordinate 1,836,817,826 of OY728151.1, forward strand.
TATTATGGGACATGTTATTCCATATTAAAAATAATTTAAAATATAATTCCAAATTATTAGATACCAATTTATCTATCATAACCCATTTTATTAATTTTTAAGCAGTGTCCTTATGCTGTGGAGAATTTCAGCCTGATTTTCCATGCAAAAACAGTTTTGTAGTCAATACCATAAACATTTCGAATCAAGGTTATTCACCTTTATACAAATATAATTATTTTACATTGGAAATATATTTATTTATTCCAAACTCATTAATAATTGAATAAGATATGATGATTAATGAATCCATGTGGTATGATCTATGTGGTACACTTAATCCTGAGAATGAAATGAAAGTGATGGGTGAACCCAGAATTATATAGCGCTCCAATAGATTAGATAATGTTTACTATAATGAGATTTCATTTTGGTAAGGAGAGTGAACCTAATTTATTTATGGGAGTTTTTCCATTATTATGTATTTTTATTTATCCCTGACCTATTTTAATGATGTAGTGTTTTAAGATGTTATCATATTCCATGTGTCTTCTTTATGATTATCATGCTATAACATTTCATATTATTCATGTTCATTTAATTCCTCATTATTATGATTATTTTTAGCATGTATTATCTTTTTTTTATGGAATTCTTATTCCCTTATGGGTTTTATGGCTCACCCCATTCATATGTATGTCCCCAGGTTATACAATGTAGTTTTAAGTTTGAGCCTCTTAAGGAAGTATTCAATAAAGATGTTGTTTTCCTATTTTTAATTATTATTTAATTATCCAAATTATAAATGAAAATATACTTATCGATAATTTGGGTTGTATTATGTGTAATATTATGTAATAAATCATGTATTAATGTGTATTAAATAATAGGTTTATCATATGTCTAATCCACTCACCATGTTAACTCGAAAAGGTTCCATGTTCCTTTGGAATGTTGAATGTGAAGAGAATTTCAAGGAGATGAAGAGAAGTTTGGATGATATACCTATGATAAAACTCCACTGTAGTAGATAATAGTTTCTAATATATAGTGATTAATACATGAATAGACTAGGATTAAATCTCAAGAACAATGATATGGTGATAGTTTATGCCTCATTCTAATTGATGGTTCCTGATCAATATTAACCAATGCGTGATTTGGATTTAGAAATGGTAATTTTCTCATTACATATATCGATGAATTTGTATTTTAAAGTGTTAGATATATATTTTGATAATAAAATTGAATTTTATATTTTCTCCTATAAATATTTTAATATGATCCAAATAATATTGTTTGATTTAATTAAATATTATTACTTCTCAAAACATTATCATCCCTAGAAAAAAATAGTTGGAAAATGCAATGAGTCGATTTTATCGTACTAGCTTATAAATGACGAGGATTTAGAAATAATAATTATTTATAGATTTAAAAATGATGTAAAATGAAATATTTAAGCAATCATAAATATCTTATCATTCTCTAATGAATGTTAAACAATCTATCCAAGTGATGATTCAAGAGGCATAGAAGGAAGATGTTGAACTATAAAACAAGGTGTTAAAGATTCAAGATTTTAACATTGATTTTTATGGAATGGTATGGTTTAAAAACTATGTATGTGTCCCATAAATATCTTATTTGAAGTGGGATGTGTTATAAAAATAACCTATATATTCATTCTCTATTAATCCATGAATTAAGAAGATTTATTGAGACTTAAAAGAATATTTCTTATGGGGTGACATGAAGAGAGATATTATAGAGTATGTTTTTTTGTTATTGGTATATAAATTCATTAATTACAGAAGAAAAATGTATAAAGGGATGTTACAACCATTACCCATACCAAAATTGAAATGGGAAAGCATCACGGTGGATTTTTCAATCAGATTCCACACAATTTCTAAAGGGAATAATTTTATATTGATTGTAGTTGAGTACCTTATGATGTTAGTAAACATCATCATTATCATAGAAGATTTATATTTAGATCTTATTGTTTGGATAAACATTGTATAAGGGGTTATGATACATGGTATACCACACCTGTTTTATCACATATGGATATGAGGTTTCCCATGATGTTCTCGTGAAGTCTCCTCTAGGCTCTGGATATAGAGTTAAGATTAAATATAGATTATCATCTTGAGATAGATGGTTAGTATAACAGAACCATTAAAACCCTATATGATAGATTTAGATCTTTTTATGGATTTAAAATGTGGCTAGGATCAACACCATCTTTAGTCGAGTTCTTTTATATCAATAGATTTCAATCTAGAATTTAGAAAGATCATAATTAATAACTCTAAGGAAAGAAGTGTAAACCATCAACATTTTGTGATGAATTTATTGAAATAATGATATTGTTACTTTATCAAGATGAATAAATTATACTGAATATTATATCTATTAAATAGAACATCAACCCAGCTCAGATTCACCAAAATATTAATGATGTCAGACATTGATGTGATTTAGAATATGAAGTCAGTGATGTAACACCCTGATATTTTATGATAAGTATATTTTTTATGTAATATGTTATATGAAATTGAATCTTTCACTTCACACAACACTATCTTGGCTTGCGTTACACGCAATCGCGGCCCTCCTCGATAACGTGTGTAGTACGCAATATCGAGTTTCACTAAACAACGATATATTATTATAATATTATAAACTAGCCGTTATGAATAGTATTAACTGAATTTTGAATTTTATAACATTATAATTCATATTATACATTTTCTAGAATGAGGTATGAAAACAAAATCATTTTTTTGGATAAAATAATTTTTTTAAAAAAAATGCAGTTTTACCACCTTTTGATGGCGCACCCACAATAAATCTAGTTTTTGACATGTTTATAAGTTCAATTTGACAAAATAGAATTCTTATTTGGAATAAGTATATAAAAATTTACTTTGGATAAATTTTTGATACTTTTCTGATAACTTTCATATTTTGATAAATAGTAAAAATACGTTAATTTTTAATTAAAAACAACTTTTTTCATTGAGATAATTTATATGGTTAAATTATAATATTGAATGGTTTTAAAGTATAAATAGAATATATTTTTACCATTTAATATAATTTATGTCAATATCATTAATTTCACATTGAATTCGTAGGTAAATACATTTCAATCTTTGGCAATGTTTTAACTTCTAAAACCCATTTTCATAACAACGGGATTAATTTTAAATTAATTACTGTAACTTTTGTGTTTTGAATTTTGAAAAATGGATTCCATATTTGGAATCAGTGGGTAAAAATTATATTAATATGATACTTTTTAATTTTGGGCATTATGAATAGTAACTACGGTAAATTTTATTTACCATAGTTAAAGGTAAATCGAGTAATTAAGGGTAAATATAAGATTATAAAATTACCCTAACACCTGCCAAAATCATAATGGATGAATAAAAGTCGACCCATATCACCTAAGGGGCGGACTACATTTATTTCATGGAATTTTGACCATGAAAAAATATAATTATTATTAAAACCAAGGAAAGTGACAATATGTCACTCTCTTAAATCTTATAAGTATAATAATTTTAATTTATTGATAAAATTCATGAAACTTAGAATACAAATAGTCTTCAGAAAGATAATAAAATTATCTATATCAGATGAATTTATTTAGAATTTTTAGGGATATAATAATTATTATTAATTATGGTACAATAGTGATGTTGAAATTATTTTATTAATTAAAATATCAATTAAATAGATTTAAAAATATTGAAATAAATATTATATGAACTATTTAATGTGCTCAAATAATTTTCTATATACATATGAAATTTTATGAATCTATTGAATCTTTTTTTTGAACATATCTTCTTTATATATTTTATTTAAATTCAAATTAATGAATAGTGTCAAAATTGACACTATTGTTATTTTATAAAAATAACATATTATAAAATTGATTAAAATTCACAAAAATATTTATAAATTATAAATTAAAATTTATATGGTTGAAAATTTCATAAAGTGTAAAATTATGGAAAATTCACAACACATATGTAATTATTTATAATAATTGAAAATTTAGAATATTATTACCACAAATAACATTAATTTGATAAATAAGGATAAATCAAGTTGATAATGTTTAAAATAAAGTCATAACATTTCTAAATTTTATTGCTTTATGAGATGACAACCCTATCTCATCTAATATTTGGATATGAGTCATTTTGAAAGTTTTTATGTGGGGTTGAGATTTAATATAAACTAATATTTCTTATATTTCCAAAGGTGCCCCTCTCCTCCCTTATAAAAGGGCACCTCCTCCCTCTCCTCCTCACACCAATTTGAGACTTCAAGCACTGAAAAAACCTGCCCATTTCACTTCCAAACTTTCTTAGAAACCTACTAGAGGTACTGGTCTTCTCAAAAGACTAACTCTAGTGCCCTAAGAGATAGATTATAAAAGGCACTTCGAGAAAGAGGTAATACCTTTTACCGTTTTCTTCAAGTTCCATTCTTCTTCTACTCCACCTTCTTTAGTTGTTTTATTATGAAGTAATAAAATCAGTATCCCTAATATACTGATATGTTATTATAAATATGAAACATCCCTGTTTCACCTCTTATCCATCCTACGGTAAACAAAATCATCGTGTGTACGTATGTACGGAATACCATCTCCACACCGTGGTGTAATATGTTTTCCACCACCACCTTACTTGTATGGGTATGATGGTGTAAATAAATAAATATATATGATTATTGTAAAGTGTTATTGATTATGAAATATTATACATACACTTTAATACAATTCCACGATCATGGGAGCGATAAAATTGCTCATGCGTACGTACGGCCTACCGTCTCCAAGATGTGATGCGACTCGTTCTATATGATCTTAATTGAATAATGATTATATAAATGAATTTAATGAATTAATATGATATATATTACACTAATACCATTCTTTAAATGATGTACCTATATCCTATAAAGAGGAATAATAATTTATTCAACAAAACACGCATAAGAACATAAAGCAATAAACACCCGAATAACAAGTAGCAATTAAATATTACTAATAAGAAGCTAAGAATATGACCGTATATGATATCATAACAATGAATATGATTCTTTAATAAGTCAATTACATTATTATACTAGAGTTTCAGACACATACAAAGCATATCGGACCTAAGGTAAGGGAAAATCTCACAATCTCATTTTTATCAGAGATTGTTTATACATCAGAATTTACTAGGGAATATTTATCATCCACATCCATGTTTCCTCAATATGTAATATTTTCTCCATCCACCTACAATTGTTTAAATCTAATTTTACCCTTCGGTGAGTTTTTAGTAAAAGATATGAAAGGAATATTTTGTCGTTTTTCATACGAGGTACTTTTTTACTTTTCCGGCCAAAGTACGGGAAGAATGTTTTTTTACTTATACGACATGAATGGATTTTTAGAACATTATTTCCATGAAGCTTCCTTTAAATGTTTTCAATTTTATTTTTAATCAACTTCTTTTATTTTAAAATTATATGACATTTTAAGACAAGAAAATGTTTTTGAAGTAGAAATGATATTTTCCTCAAGAATGGAGTTCAAGTGTTTTATCAAAATTATTTTCCATATAAGATAATATAGGGTTTTGTTTATATCCATATTTTTACATTGATTTGATTATGTTATGATGGAATTATTTTTACGATATCCTTTTATGGATTACGTTATGATGACATGATGTTTAAGAATCCCATTTTTATTACATGGGTTATGCTATGATGTATGGTTTATGATTTTGTGGCACACAAAAGAATGGTATCATTATGAGATGGGTGGGACCTATATCTCCCTCCAATGCATTGGGAAAAGATTTATATCTCATGATATTTACATTCCCGGAATGGCAGGTTAAACCGGTTCAGTGAAACAGGACTGAAACGAGGAGTGAACTCGGTTCAGAAATGGACTCTGTCCGCTAAGATAGTCTTGGCAATGTGTCTTGACTACTAAGAAATGATTTTCTATTATGATGTGTGTATTACACAAAGAATCATGTTTTAAGTTATGATTATTCAGATTACATTTCACTTCAATGACATATCTCATGTTATGACCCCTTTTGTAGGATATGATTTTCAAAATGTTATGTTCTTATGAATATGATATGTTTAATATTTCTTCTATTTACCCTTACTAAGAATTTGAGCTCACCCGTTTGTATGTTTTCTTTTCCCCTGGTCAGGAAGAAGGATATTAAGTAAGATATTCCAAAAAGGGGCTCTATATATGATGAAATAAATGGGAGACAACATAGATGATTTATGAACCAGTTGTTTATGTTCCCAGTTTCTAAATACACTATACCTATATAGTCCTTTCATGGTTTTGTTATATGTTGTAATAATTATACTTGAATTTTGAAGTAATAACCGTGTATGTAAAGTGTGGGTCGTTATAGTTGGTATCAGAGGAAAGTTATAGTCAACCTTTGAAAACTAGGATATGAAAGCCTTAGTAAGAACCCTAATGATAAGTCTAAGAATATAACACAATATTAGTGTTTTAGAAATGGCCATGAAAAACCTATGATAAGACATTAAGTGTGAAATTTTATTCTTGATTATGTGGTTTTCTATTATGATTAGTGTTTCTCACACTATGCTTCTCAGTTTTTGTCAATTGATGGAACTCGAAGGAACCGTGTTAATTCAGAATGCGGTGGGAAATGAAATGATTGTCCCCCTGAGAAACCAAACGTTATGGGAGCTGGAATGCAAAATCTTGTAGCCATGCTCACACAAATCTCTCAAGCTATGAATCATGCAGGACTTCCCAACGAGCAAAGGAAGAAGTAACATTCTGTTGAATCCTTCATGAGGCAGCGCCCACCTTCATTCAGTGGGTGTTCTGATTCATTAGTAGCTGAACAATGGATTAGTACCACTGAAAATATATTTTCAGTTCTACAATGTTCTGAACATGAAAAAGTCATCTTAGCAATGTATCGTTTGGAAGGTGATGCTGATCAATGGAGGAATATTATTAATAATATGAGGAAAAGGGACGAAATTGAGTCCATGGAATGGGATGAGTTCAAGAACTTATTTTTCAATAAGTATTTCCCTCATATTCTTCGAATAAAGATGGAGAAGAAGTTTCTTGATCTGAAGCAAAGGGATGATGAATCTGTTGGTACCTTTGAAGAAAATTTTACAAGGCTTGCAAGGTACGCTTCTGGGATTATTATCCAACTTGAGAGTAAGATCGATCGATTCATTAGTGGCTTAAAACCAAGTATTCGATGGGAGTTAGCAATAAAGGACTTTAATAGCTATAATTAAATTGTTCGATGTGCTCTCAAGGTTGAGATGGATATTGGTGTAACCCATCAGTCGCATGGGTTTGATAAGAAGAGGAAAATGGAATTCAAAGGAAAATATAAAGACCACACTGAAAAGAAGATGAGTTTTCCCTTATTCTCAATGTGTGGAAAGAAACATGGAGGGAATTGTCTTAATGGGACAAGAAAATGTTATAAGTGTGGAAAACAAGGTCATCGGGCAATTGAATGTCAAAATAATGGGATGAAGATGTCTAATGATGTGAACAAAGTAAGGGATACACAGAATTCACCTTCTACACTTCAATGTTTCAAGTGCAAGGAGATAGGGCATTATGCCAATCAATGCCCAAATCCAAGGGTTGATGATGATGATCGACATCAACAAACTCTTAAGGCCAAAGACAAAGGAAAGTCACATGCAATTACTATTGGTGATGTGGAGTACGACAACGAAGTGGTGAGAGGTACACTTACCATCCACTCTAAAGTAGAAAATGATTTATTTTATTCTGGATCCACCCACTCTTTTATTTCTGAAGAATTTTCGAAGGGTATCGTCGTATTACCTCAAGAACTAGATGTTGAGTTGGCTGTGACAACTCATAATGGAATAACGGTTGCATCAGAAGTTTATAATTTTTCTTCAATTGAAGATTGTTGGAAAGTGCTTCCTGAAATTCTTGTAATCCTTCCTATAGTGGAATTTGATGTGATTCTTGGCATGGATTGGATTTCTTTATATGGATATCATATCAATTCCCAAATAAGGGAAGTTACATTTCATATTCCAGATCAATCTATGATCATCTATCGATGCAAGGATGAACATAACCTTCCATGGGAAATTTCTTCCATCATATGGGTCTTGATTCCACTAAATGAAGGTTATTTATCTCAAATGGTTGGGGAGAAACTCAGGGTTAAGAATACTCCCATTGTATGGGAGTTTGATGATGTCTTTCCGGAGGAATTTCCAGGACTTCCACCAAATCGTGAAGTTGAGTTTTCAATAGAACTCGTACCAGGTGAATTGCCTATTTTGAAGACACCTTATAGGATGTCCCCAATTGATTTGAAAGAATTGAAGAAGCAACTCCAAGAGAATCTTGATAAAGGATTCATACGCCCTAGTGCATCACCTTGGGGAGCACCTGTTCTGTTTGTTAAGAAGAAATATTGATCAATGAAACTTTGCATTGATTATCGAGAACTTAACAAGATCACTATCAAGAAAAAATATCCTCTCCCATGCATTGATGACTTATTTCACCAACTATGCGGAGCTCAGTACTTTTCCAAGATTGATCTTCTTTCGGGGTATCATTAATTAAGGTTCAAAAGGGAGTATATACCAATGACGACTTTTCGTTCAAGGTATGGACACTATGAATTTATAGTGATGCCATTTGGTCTTACTAATGCCCCTACTATCTTCATGGATCTGATGAATAGAGTCTTTAGAGACTATCTTGATCTGTTTGTGGTAGTCTTTATAGATGATATTCTTGTCTATTCAAAGAGAAAGGAAGAACATGAAGATCACTTGAGAATTGTATTAAAGAACCTAATAAAGGAGAAGCTTTATGAAACATTTACCAAGTGTGTATTTTGGATTCAAAAAGTCTCATTTTTGGGTCACATAATCTCAAAAGAGGGGATATTTGTGGATCCCGCAAAAACAGAGGTTATCGAAAGATGGTCAAGACCAACAACAGTAACTGAGATCCGAAGTTTTCTTGGTTTGGCTGGATATTATCGACATTTTTTGAAAGATTTTTCAAGGTTATATAACCCACTCACCAAGTTGACTCAGAGAGGAGTTAAGATTGTTTGGACGGAGGAATGTGAAGAGAATTTCAAGGAGTTGAAAAGAAGGTTATCCAGTACACTAGTGCTCACACTACCTTGCAGTGGAGAAAGGTTTGTGATCTACAGTGATGCATCCAAGAAGGGATTGGAGTGTGTTCTTATGAAAAATGATATGGTGATAGCTTATGCCTCCCGATAGTTGAAAATCCATGAGAAAAATTTCCCAACTCATGATTTGGAGTTAAGTGTGGAAATATTTGCATTAAAGATTTCGAGGCATTATCTTTATGGTGAAAGGTGTGATATTTATACTAATCATAAATGTTTAAAGTATATTTTCACACAAAAGGTGCTGAATATGCATCAAAGAATATGGTTGGAGCTGATTAAGAATTACAACTGCTCAATTCATTATCACCCTGGGAAAGAAAACAAGGTGGAAGATGCATTAAGTCAACAAGACCATGCTAGCTTATACATGATGAGGATCACAAAATATCCAATATTTATGGATTTAAAAAGGATGGATCTTGGAATTATAATGGAAGGGAAAAATATTATCATTCTCAAATGAATTTTCAACCATGTATACACATGAAGAATAAAGAGGAACATAAAGAAGATGTAGTGTTACAAAAGAAGGTGGGAAATGTTCCTGAATTCAACCTTGATTGTGATGGGATAATAAAGTTCAGGAATCGGGTTTGTGTTCCTCCCATCCCAAAATTAATGAAGGAGATGTTGGATGAGGCTCATAGTTATTCATTCTCTATTCATCCTGAATGCACAAAGATTTATAGGGACCTGAAAGAGTACTTATGGTGGGATGGCATGAAAATAGATGTTGCTGAATATGTCTCTCGATGCTTGGTTTGTCAGCAAGTTAAAGCTGAGAGACAAAAGTCTAAGGGGATATTACAACCATTACACATACCTGAATGAAAATGTGAAAACATCACTATGGACATTGTCACTAGACTTCCTAAAACATCTAAAGGTAATAAAGCTATCTAGGTTATAGTTGATCGTCTTACGAAGTCGGCACACTTTATTGCTATTAGAGAAGATTTTTCTCTTGATCAGCTTGCCAGGATATATGTAAAGGAATTGGTAAGATTGAATGGAGTAACACTTTGCATTATATCTGACCGGGATCTGATGTTTACAACGAAATTATGGTGAAGTATTCATCATGCTCTAGATACAGAGTTGAGTTTCAGCATTGCTTACCATCCTCAGACAGACGACCAGTCTGAGGGGAAAATTCAAACTCTAGAAGACATGTTGAGAGCTTTCTCTATGGATTTCAAAGGTGGTTGGGATCAACACCTATCTTTGGTTGAATTTTCTTATAATAATATCTTCCACTCTAGTATTCATATGGTTCCTTATGAAGCCCTCTATGGAATGAAATGCAAAACTCCAACTTACTGGGATGAAGTTGGGTAAAGAAATCTATTAGGACCTGATCTTGTTGATGAGATAGCAGAAAAGGTCCGAACTATTCAACAACACATAAGACCAGCTCAGAGTCGACAGAAAAGTTATCCCAATAACCAAAGAAAAGACCTAGAGTTTGAAGTGGTCGATAAAGTGTTCTTACGAATATCTCCCTGGAAGAGGGTAATGCGATTTGGAAAGAAGGGAAAGTTGATCCCTAGATATATCTGTCCTTCTGAAATTCTAGATCATGTTGGGAAGTTAGCTTACCGATTGGAGCTTCCACTAAATCTCTCTCAAGTTCATGAGGTGTTTCATATATCCCTCCTGAGAAAGTACATACCTGATCTTTCACATGTACTCAACTCAGAAGTTGTACTGCCGGAGCGATATCTTTCTTATGAAGAACAGCTGATAGAGATTCTAGATCGTAGCAAAAATTTCCAATGGAACAAGACCACTCACTTGCTGAAAGTTTTATGGAGGAACCACCAATTAGAAGAAGATACATGGTAACTTGAGGATATGATGAGGGAGAGGTATCCTCATCTGTTTGTTACGAAGTGACGAATTTCGAGGGAGAAATTCATTTTAAGGGGGGTAGAATGTAACACCCTGATATTTTATGAGAAGTATATTTTTTTATGTAATATTTTATACACAAATGAATCTTTCACTGCACACAACAATATCTTGGCTTGCGTTACACGCAATCATGACCTTCCTCGATAGCATGTGTAGTATGCAATACCGAGTTTCACTAAACAATGATATATTATTATAATATTATAAACTAGCCTTTATGAATAGTATTAACTGAATTTTGAATTTTATAACATTATAATTCATCTTCTACATTTTCTAGAATGAGTTATGAAAACAAAATCAGTTTTTTGGATAAAAGAAGTATTTTTCAAAAAATGCAGTTTTACCGCCTTTTGATGGCGCACCAACATTAAATCGAGTTTTTGACATGTTTATAATTTCAATTTGACAAAATATAATTCTTCTTTGTAATCATGATATAAAAATTTACATTGGATAAATTTTTGATACTTTTCTGATAACTTTCATATTTTGATGAATAGTAAAAATACGCTAATTTTTAATTAAAAACAACTTTTTTCATTGAGATAATTTATATGGTTAAATTTTAATATTTAATGGTTTTAAAGTATAAATAGAATATATTTTTACCATTTAATATAATTTATGTCATTAGCATTAATTTCACATTTAATTCATACGTAAATACATTTCAATCTTTGGCAATGTTTTAACTTCTAAAACCCGTTTTCTTAACAATGGGATTAATTTTAAATTAATTACTGCTATTTATGTGTTTTGAATTTTTAAAAATGGATTCCATATTTGGAATCAGTGGGTCCAAATTATTTTAATAGGACACTTTGTATTTTTGGGCATTATGAATAGTAACTATGGTAAATTTTATTTACCATAGTTAAAGGTAAATCGGGTAATTAAGGGTAAATATAAGATTATAAAATTAACCTAACACCTGAAAAATCCTATTGGCTGAATAAAAGTCGACCCATATCACCTAAGGGACGGAATATATTTATTTCATGGACTTTTGACGATGGAAAAATATAATTATTATTAAAACCAAGGAAAGTGACAATATGTTACTCTCTTAAATATTATAAGTATAATAATTTTAATTTAGTAATAAACTTCATGATACATAGGATATAAATAGCCTCCAGAAATCTAATAAATGTACCTACATCATATGAATTTATTTTGAATTTTTAGGGATTAAATAATTATCATTAATTATGACACAATAGTGATGTTGAAATTATTTTATTAATTAAAATATCAAATAAATGGTTTTAAAAATAATAAAATAAATATTATATTAACTATTTAATGTGCTACACTAATTTTATAGAAACATATGACATTTTATAAATCTATTAAATCTTTTAGTTCGAACATATCTTATGTATATATTTTATTTAAATTCAAATAAATGAATAGTGTCAAAATTGACACTATTGTTATTTTATAAAAATAACATATTATAAAATTGTTTAAAATTCACAAAAATATTTAAAAATTAAAAATTAAAATTTATATGGTCAACAATTTCATAAAGTTTCAAATTATGTAAAATTCACAACACATGTAATTATTTATAATAATTTAAAATTTACAATATTATTACCACAAATAACATTAAATTGATAAATAAGGAGAAATCAAGTTGATAATGTTTAAAATAAAGTCCTAACATGTCTAAATTTTATTGGATGATGAGATTACAACCCTATCTCATCTAATATTATGATATGATTCATTTTGGAAGTTTTAATGTGGGGTAGGGATTTAATATAAGCAAATATTTCTTATATTTCCAAAGGTGCCCCTCTCCTCCGTTATAAAAGGGCACCTCCTCCCTCTCCTACTCTCACTAATTTGAGCATTCAAGATCGGAAAAACCCTACACATTTCACTTCCCCAGTTCCTTAGAAACCTAATAGAGGTACTGTTCTTCTCAAAAGACCAACTCTAGTTCCCTAAGAGAAAGTTTAAAGGAGGCACTTCGAGAAAGAGGTAATACCTTATACCGTTTTCTTCAAGTTCCATTCTTCTTCTACTCCCTATTATTTAGTTGTTTCATTATGAAGTAATAACATCAGTATCACTAATATACTTATATGTTATTATAAATATTAAACAACCCTATTTCACCTCTTATCCATCCTACGGTAAACAAAATCACCGCGCGTGCGTACGTATAGAATACCGTCTCCACACCGTGGTGTAATATGTTTTCCACCACCACCTTACTTGGATGGGTATGATGGTGTAAATAAATAAATATATATGATTATTGTAAAGTGTTATTGATTCTGAAATATTATACATACACATCAATACAATTCCACGATAATGGGAACGATATAATCGCTCTTGCGTACGTATGGCATACCGTCTCCACGATGTGATGTGACTCGTTCTATATGATCATCATTGAATAATGATTATGTAAATGAATTTAATGAATTAATATGATATATATTACACTAATAAAATTATCTAAATGATGTATCTATATACTATAAATATGTATAAGAATTTTTTCGACAAAACACGCATAAGAACATAAAGCAATAAACACCCGAATAACAAGTAGCAATGAAATATTACCAATAAGAAGCAAAGAATATGACCATATATGATATCATAACAATTAATATGATTCTGTAATAAGTCAATGACATTATTTAAATCATTATAAAGCAGTTTTGGACACGTACAAAGCATATCGGACCTAAGGTATGGGAAAATCTCACAATCTCATTTTTATCCAAGATTGTTTATACTTCAGAATTTACTGGGGAATATTTATCATCCAAATCCATGTTTCCTCAATATGTAATATTTTTTCCATCCACCTACAATATTTTAAAATCCAATTTTACCATTGGGTGAGTTTTTAGTAAAAGATATGAAAGGAATCTTTTTTCGTTTTTCATACGAGGTACTTTTTGACTTTTCCGGCAAAAGTACGGGAAGAATGTTTTTTTAACTTATACAGCATGAATGGATTTTTAGAACATTATTTCCATGAAGATTCCTTTAAAAGTTTTCAGGTTTATTTTTAATCAAATTATTTTAGTTTAAAATTATATGACATTTTAAGACAGGAAAATGTTTTTGAAGTAGAAAGGATATTTTCCTCAAGAATGGAGTTCAAGTGTTTTATCAAAATTATTTTCCATCTAAGATAACATAGGGTTCTGTTTATATCCCTATTTTTACATTGATTTGATTATGTTATGATGGAATTATTTTAACGATATCCTTTTATGGATTATGTTATGATGACATGATGTTTAAGAATCCTATTTTTATTACATGGGTTATGCTATGATGTGTGGTTTATGATTTTGTGGCACACATAAGAATGGTATCATTATGAGATGGGTGGGACCTATATCTCTATCCAATGAATTGGGTAAAGATTTATATCTCAGGAGATAGACATGGATGGAACAGCAGGTTAAACCGGTTAAGTGAAACATGACTGAAACGAGGAGTGAACTCGGTTCATAAATGGACTTTGTCCGCTAAGATAGTCTTGGAAATGTTTCATTACTACTGAGAAATGATTTTCTATGATTATGTGTGTATGAAATAATGCTTCATGGTTTAAGTTATGATTATTGGGATTACATTTCACTTCTATGATTTATCCCATGTTATGATCTCTTTTACAGGATATGATTTTCAAAATGTTATGTTCTTAGGAATATGATATGTTTGATATTTCTTTTCTTTACCCTTAATGAGAATTTGAGCTCACCATTTTGTATGTTTTCTATTCCCCAGTTCAAGAAGAAGGATATTAAGTAGGATATGCCAAAAAGGGACTCTAGATATGATGAAATAAATGGGAGACAACGTAGATGATTTATGAACTAGTTGTTTATGTTCCGTAGTTTCTAAATACACTATACCTATACGGTCCTTTCATGGTTTTGTTATATGTTGTAATAAGTATGCTTCAATTTTTATGTAATAACCTTGTATGTAAAGTGTGGGTCATTATAGATGAGAATTTGTTCTATAACTTTCTCTATAGAAGAAGGTTATGATATTTAAAATGAATTGAAATACGATCCATAGGTATATTATCCATTTTGATACTCTTTTTCGATTTTAGATATTAGAATATCATTTGGAACTTCCACCAAACCTCTCTAATGTTTATGATGTGTTCCATGTATCACTCTAGAGAAACTACATACCCGATCCATCACATTTACTAAACTCAAAGGTCATACCACTCTCTCTTGATATTTATTATGAATATTTTTTTTATAAATATTGGATTTTAGGGATAAATTAAAACATAAAAAGTATACTCACCTGGTGAAATTCCTTTGGAGATATCAAAATTTTAAATTACCTACTTTGGAACCTAAGGATGTAATAAAAAAATATCCCCATTTCTATGAAGAAAAGTAATGAATATTCAGGGAGAAATTAATTTCATGGAAGTTATTTTGTAACACCCCGAGATGATAAGAAATATTGTTTTCAAAGGAATTTAATTTCTTTTATAAATTTCATTACACATAACACTGAGTAAAAAAACATTATATACTAATAAAATATTATTAATTAAAGTGGGAATTACCACATAGACATTTAATTTTAGCGTATGAATAGAAATAATGAAATTATGAAAAATCAATGGCTACATATGTATAATATAAATTCATGAGTTTCAAATTATTTATAAATAAAATTAAAATCTTTTGAAAGTAAAAGTGTTATTTTTCTAGAAAACATTTTTATGCACACAATTATGTTTTATCTTTATATTTTAAGTACTAAAATTTTGGTTAGTGTTTTTAATGAAATTTTTATATTATAAATTTAATCAAATTTTTTAATTTTATTCTAATATTTTCTATTCATGGAATAAGAATATAATCTACTGTAATGTTAAAAATTAAATTTTTTTAAAAAAGGCGGTTTTCATCGTCTGTGGCATGATTACATTAAAATTATTTTATGCCATGTAAGAATTCAACTTAATAAAATGGATTTCATATTTTTAATTAGGATGTACAAATTTTTAAAATATTTACCTATTACATTTTTTAATTTTGAATAGTATCTTTAAAAAATTATCACCTCATAAAAGGGTAAATCATGTTCACCTAGTTCAAAACTAAGTAATATGGCCATAAGTTTGCATAATATTTGTTATAGGATTATTTTAAATGGTACCATATAACTTAGTTATCTAACATTACTAGTTTAATGGACACTTTTCCATGAAAATGACCTATATAATAAGTAAATAAAAAATCTTGAAAATCTCACTCTTTTTGTTTGAAATACCTCTTAAGTGTCTAAATAGGTACGAAAGCATATTTATGAATGAATTTAAGTTTCTTTTATAGATTTATGAAAGTATATTATTGATAAACATTTATATATATTCCTTAGTAATTATATAATGAACATTAATTCTTATGCAACAATAATGAAATATTTCACCAATTAATAATGAAATGTAATAAAATATTTTAAAAATATTAAAATGTGTTCCATTAATTTATTAGATGAGTATGAAATATTAGTGTTATGATAAAGAATTATATTCTAATTACCCATTTTTATTGATGTACTTGGGATCAAATTAAATTAATAGTGGTAAAAAATACATTAAGAATATATTATAATAAATAATATTTTATTTAATGATATAAAAATCATAGAAGTCATATATTATTAAAAATTAATATGGTATGGTTTGAAAAATAAACCATGTTTCATTTATGGGACTTTTTGAAATTTATACTATCATTATTATCCATTAAAATGTAGAAAACATTAATATTATAGTAATTGTCAAATTGTTTATTTAAGGGTTAAATAATAATATGGGTAAATATGTGATCCAAAACTGCCCAAATTTTATTAGATAAGAGGATTTCAATATAGATTAATATTATATTTCAATCTTATCAATTTATATATATTTGGACAATTAAATTAATTTATATTAATTTAATATCTTATGAAATAACAAGACATTCACTCTACTAAATTATATAAGAGAACCCTCCTTTATCTTCGTTACACCACATTTTGCCCTCTAACTTGACCAAAATATGAAAATTTCTCTTATATTCTTCTCTAGAGACATTATAGTTATTTTTTTCTTCCCAAAATACAATCCCAATAGCTCTTAATAGGGGATCTAACAGAGTCATTTCAAAAATAAAGTTATCTTCCTAACTGATCACTTTCTTTTTAGTGATTCATTTACCTCCTATGAATATATTATTCAAGTAACTTTGTGATTAATTGTTTTAATAATATTTTTGTATTTGTTGAAAACTAACCTTTGTGTATTATAATGATTTATTTTCCAAGAGTCGTATTCAGAGTCATCGTAATGAGGTCTTTTTAAAGAATGTAGAATGTTTTGATCTAAACAAAAAGGGTCAGAAATATATTTTTTGTATTCATAAGAATCAAATGTAGGTCCATAAGATTCAGATAATTGGATCGAAATTGCGGAGTGAAGAAGTCATTTCGTTTTTGAACAGTGTTCAAAGAAGAATGTCAGGTTAAGAGTTAGAAAGTATTCATACATTCTAAAACAAATCATATTATTCTTGGCTAATAATATAGTTATCACAAACCATTAAGACTTACATGATTAAATCATATGAAGAAATGGTGTAGAGGTTTGAATGAATTCCAAAACATAGAGTGATGAATTCCATCCTAACGAGAATTTTATAATAATGAGTATTTCATCATAATGAATCATAGAATGAAAACTTAAGAAATATAAAGTTATTTCTGATATGAGAAATAAAAAATAATACTATTCTAAGAAAGAAAATTATTGTAATAGACTAAGAATGAAAAACATCATAATGAGATGAGAAAGAAATAGATCACAATGAGATGAGATTGAAAAATTTTATAAATGGAAATATATTAAAGGGTTGAAAAATAAATAGATGAGAAGGGAAAATATCAAAATGGGCTGAGAAAGAAAATGTTGAGAAAGGAAAAGATCATAATTAGTTGAGAAACAAAAATATTTTAATGAAACTGAGAAATAAATAGATCATAACGAGATGAGAAAGAAATAGATCATAATGAAGCTGAGAAAGAGACAGATTTTAATAAGCTGAGAAAGAAAGAGATTGTAATGGGATGAGAAAGAAATAGATCATAAGGAGGGTGAGAAAGAAACTGATTGTAATGTGCTGAGAAAGGTATGATGAATTGATGTGTTCAAAATTGAATTTTGATTTTTTTTAAATCTCAATGAACTCTAAGGAGGTATTAATCATTCAAAGATGATGTTTTAAATGCCATATAATTTTTATAGATTTTGATGTTTAAGGAAGAGTTAAATGTTTCCACGTTCCCCACCTTTTCTTTCTGAGTCACCTATAAATACTTCTCCAGATCTTTCATCCATTTTCAACATTCCAACACATGAAAAAGGTATAGAATTGAATAATTTAAAAGTGAAAGTTCCCATCTAATTGAATAATTGT
Organism: Viscum album; assembly: GCA_963277665.1. Classification (NCBI taxonomy): domain Eukaryota; kingdom Viridiplantae; phylum Streptophyta; class Magnoliopsida; order Santalales; family Viscaceae; genus Viscum; species Viscum album. The sequence goes on from OY728151.1 coordinate 1,836,836,487, forward strand.
TTAATTGATCATTCTATTAGAGTTTGAGGTTCTAAGAATGAGAGTGAGTTCATCATATTCAGAATATCGAATATAGCATTATCGTATTCAATAAATTTGATCCAAAATTATCGAATTCAGGAAAATAGATCTAGAATTATTTTATTCATAGAATCGTATCTAGGATCCAGAATTATCAAATTCAAAGAATCATATCCATGATATAGACTTATAATATACATGAAATCTTATCCAGGATCCAGCATCATTGTATTAAGAAAATCTGATCCAGAATCCAGCATCATTGTATTGAGAAAAAATTAGATCCATCCAAATCAGTGTGAGGATTTATACTGAGCAATTGTGGAGTATAGTTAAAAAAATCTTTATTCTTTTGTTTGGATCAATTTTTCATACAAAACATTGTAAACTAATAGGATACAATATCATCATTCCAATCAGGACATTGAATGTGTCTAACAAGAGTTGGAATAATATGTATTCACTTATTCTTAATGGTATATTTCCATAAACCCATGAGAGTGTCTATGAAATGGATTTCTGTTATTACATTCAGGACAAAAGTTATAAATATTGTGTGATTTACATTCTATCCTACTATTTTATTCATGACTATTTACTAAAAGTGTATAATGATATAAATCATAAAAGGTTTCAGGGGTTATTTTTTGAAAATAATTGAATCTTCTAAACGTGAACAATTGATTTAACCCCCACTCATTCTTAGTGGTTATTTGATAATTTGGAACTTGAATTGGTATCAGAGGGAAGGTTAACTGATTTAATCCTTGTCATATATAATATCAATTCTATAAAAAGTTGAGTAATTCCAAAAATTGATCGAGAAAATTATTATTGATGTAGAAATATAATGATTCCTTATCTCCTATCTCCTTTCCTTGAAGTTGTTGATGCTGCTATTACTAGATTACCACCTATTGAGAAAGATTCTCTCATAAAATTTTTAATAAGATAAAAATTGAATTTGATGGAAAGTCTAGAAGTATAATACTTATGACCTTATCAGATAATTCCTATCAGATGGTTATGGGTCTCAAATATTCAAAAAGTATGTGGGACAAGCTAGAGAGTGTTTTTGAAAGGAATAAAGATGTCAAGGGGGGAAGCTATAAATATGTAATAGTATGTATTAATTCATCAAAATGTGATATGAAGGAACAACTAAAGAGTACTTCACCAGATTAAATGAAATTTGTTTGCAGCATCATAGGATTGGGAGATGTCTTTAATGACTCTATAATTATGAAGAAACCTATGATAAACATCCTGGATAGGTTTGATTCTAAAATTTATTCTTTAGAATATATGGATGATTTATATCTTGATGAATTTCATAACATTATTATTTCTTAAGAAATGGGGAAATTTTCCATGTTTAAAAATAATATGAAATATGAAATTTCTTTTGAAGCTCTGAGAAATATAAAAATCCAAGATGTTGAAGAAGATGATCTGTGTGAATATTATGATAATGAAGATGATCATTTCAATGAAAAAATCATGTCTCTTATATCCAAAAAGCATCTAAGAGTAAGTGGAATGTATAGAGGAAAACTTCCTATCAATATTTTTTTGTGTGGTAGAATAAAAAAAATCAATAAATTTCCCCAAGAAGAGCATTGGAGAATATTGAGATGACTTATGGAAATCCTCGATGGAATAAGTGGAATATAAATGATAAACAATAGAAGTATTATAAAATATTCTAGAAGATGTTTACTAGAAAAAAAAGAATTATGTTGAGTAAGAAAGTAAAATCAAACTAAACCGACAACAATTATTTTGAAACTAAATGTTTAGAAAAATTTATAACCTTCATTGAAAATGTTTAGAAAACAAAATATTCCTCTCAGAGTAAAGAAGGTGATGAAGGATCTTGTGAACAGTATCAGCAAAAAAAATTGATGCATGTCTTGAGAAAAATAGAACTCTCAAAGAATAAATTAGATAAATGAAGAAATATTTTCAATATGTTTTTGATGGGATAGAAGCTGTTATCATGTAGGATGAAGAATATGTCAAGGATATTTTAATTTAAAACCATATAATTTCTGAATAGGGAAAGGTGATTGATTATCTTAGTGAGAATATGGAAACTAAGGATGAATAAGTTAACATGTTTCAATAATAACTTCTTGAGTTCGAATGAACAATCAAGAAGATGAATGAAAACTTCAACAAATAATTTTAAGAAAAATCTGAGACTTCTAATGTTGATGAGAAGGCTCAATATGAGAATCAGGTGAAATCATCTCATACCAAAAAAAATGTTTCATCTAATTATTTTAAGAGTTCGGGTTATAGAAAAAGTATTTGGAAATATTGGCTAGAAAAAATATGTTAGAAACCTTCAAAATATATATAAGTAAAAAAATCACTCAAAAGAAATGACAGTCCATATCTTGAGTATGTTAGAGCTAAAAGAAGTTACCAGCCTAAAAAAATGTTTCAATAGAGAAAGATCTTATTCTAATAGAAAATCATGATTTGATGGTTATTGTTGGTATTGTGCAATTTATGATCATAGAGCTTATAATTTTTGGAAGATGTGATTAGTCTATTCCTCATGCTAAAATTTGTATGGAACTCCTTCAAGAATAAATTTCTTGTGATATAAAAGAAAAGAAACCTAAAAAGTAGAAAGTTGAGGAAATATATTTTGTTATTGAGACGGCTTAGACAACAATTAATGGGAACAAACCATGGACTATTGATAGCTGAATTTCATTACATATGATAAGTTATATAAAAATCATTAAACATGTTGAATTTCTTAATGGAGGAGAAATTATATTTTTCAATGATAGTTCTTTAAAAAGTAGAGGAATCATAATGACATAGATTGAAGCAGAGAAATTAAAATATAAGGAAGTGATACTTATTGATGTACTAAAGAATAACATACTTATATCACACCAAATTTGTGATGATGGAAACTAAGTAATATTACCAAAGTATTCTTGTATCATAAAAAATGTGAAATATGGAAAATTTATTGAAAAAGTAGAAAGAACCATTAGAAATATCTTTCAAATAGAAGAATTCAGTAACACTTGTTACATGAGTGTGGAATATGGAAAAAAATTTCCAATAAATACTTGGCCACCTTGGGTAGAAAAAATTAACAAAAATTATCAATTTGATGATGTCCATAATGTTCTAGAATTGAAAATAAGAGATAAAAATGTTTTTATTACTTTTTATAAAGGAAATATGACTAACAGAAGTCTTAAGAGAATTGAGATTCAATCCACTAGACCACAGGCGCTTATTGATTCCGATTTATGTCGGCCGATGAGACATCAATTAGTAAAAGGAGATTTATAATTTATCACTTTTATGGATGATGTCACTCAGATAAAAAACATCATGTTTATGAAGAATAATTCATAGGATACTGAAATGATCAAATTCTTTGAGAAATATGTTGAGAATGAAAAGTGGGGTTTTAATAAATTAGTTGAGAATAGATAACGATAATGAATTCAGAAACACTACATTTGAAACTTATCTCTGAAAGAAAGTTATCAAACATCATAATAGTTCTCCCCATAGTCCACAAAAAATGGATCACATAAAGAAATAGTAGAATCTTTGTGGAAATGGGTAGAATTATGTTATCAGAATACAAACTTTCAATGTTCTATTAGTGAGATGCTATTAATAATATTGTACATGTTCAAAATAGATGTTTTTGAGACCTAAACCCAACATGAAACCTTATAAAACGAGGTATAACAAAAATAATTCATTAAAATAATTCAATGGTTTTAGATTCCCATATTTTCTCAAAATAAAAAACCTTTACTTGGGAATGTTTGATAAGAAATATGAGGAAGGAAATTTTATCGGTTATTCACCAAATTGATGAAATTACAGTTTTTGGAACAAACATTTATAAATGTTAGTGGATTCCAATAATTTGAAGGTGATTGAAAATCAATGTTCCTTAACCAATTCTTTTGAGAATGATGAGGATGATAATTTGAAATTTTCCAATAATAGTGAATGTAATCCAAAACATTTATATCGAGATTCATAAGAATCATGTGATGAGGAAATTCTAAATGGGAAATAAACATTGAATTTGCGTACCTTACGAAAACAATTTCAATCTAAAAACATTATTGGGAATCATAATGCTCTAATTTATACAATAATGAAGTTGAGATTATAAAATCATACTTCACTTATCTCAAAATATGAACCAGGATCAGTTTTAGAGGATACTAAACATAATGAATGGGTGGATGCTATAAAAGAATAGTTGGATAAGATTTAGAAGAATGAAGAATTAGAACTTCTTCCAAAGCTGTAAAATGATATTTTATCAGAACCAAGTGGGTTTATAGAAACAAATTTAATGATAATGGATATTTTTCCAAAAAAATCAAGAATTTTTTGTAATGGATCTGCACATGTGAAAGAATTAAATTTTAAAGAAATTTTTCCCCATTTGATGGATTAGAAACTATCCAACTGTTTCTTTTAGTGGATGCATACCAGAATTAAGAAGTTTATCAAATGTATTTACATTCTCCATTATAAAATGGTGAGATTTAGGAAGATGTTTGCATTGAACAAATTTGTGTGTTTCTACTTTAAGATGATAAAAATATGTTTGAAAATTAGTGAATGCTATGTATGGACTGAAAAAATATCCATGTTCTTAGTATTCAAATCATGAAATTTTTTTGATAATATTGAACTTTTCTCAAGGAAAAACTGATAATGATTTATATGGGAATGATGTTGATTCTGGAGCCTTAATCGTAATTTTTATGTCTATTATATAATTTTTTGGGATAGAGAATATGTTTGTAAGACATTTTCTGAGGAAATGGAGAAGAATTTAGAAATGTTTGTGTTGAAAGAATTAACTTTCTTCTTTATCTTACATGTGAAAACAAAAAAAATATTCATTTTATTATCATTGTAAAATTATTCAATGGAATTTATAAAGAAGTATGGGATGGAATAATCTACAAATGTTTCTACTCCTATTTCAGTTAGCAATGTTGAGTAAAAATGAATTCGGAATAACTGTTAAACGAAAATAATTTCAGAAGATGAAAGGAAATATTATTTAACATACATCCTCAAGAACTATTATTTATTATGTTGTAAATTTATGTTATAGGTATAAAAGTAATTCTAACTAGTCCCATATGTTTGTAGTAAATAGGATTCTGTGACATGTCTAAGGAATAACTTCACATGGGTTGTTTTATAAAAGAAACAATGAGGTGAATTTTCATGGATATACTGATGTTAGTTGGGATAGAGATTATAGTTGTTGAAAATAAACCTTAGGAGGAAAATTTTTATTATATTAATGTTGTGTATGTTTTCATATTAAGAAACAATGTTTGGTAAATTTAACAACAGTTGAATCTAAATATGTTGTAACTACTCAATATTTTACTCAAATATTTTGAATGAATGTTCAGCTAGAAAATTTGAAATTAAAATTTTATAAACCGTTGATGATAATTTATGATAATCAGAGTAAAATTGACCTTTATAATAATCTTTTTCAACATTAAATATAGAACCACATTGATATAAATTTTCTCTTTATAAAAGATAAAGTTTTTAGTGGAGATATTTTGTTGCAATACATTTCAACAAATTATTATATTGTTGATATCTTTACAAAAGAAATCCTAAGGGAATGTTTTGTTGAATTGATGCTGCAAAATCATATTCAGTAACCTTCCATGTCATCCTAAATATCATAGTAAAGATACCCCCACCGAGATTTATATTATGTTGACAATGGGGGAGAGAATGTAAAAACATTATACATTTTAAGATGTTTTTATATATCTTTATTTTATGAATCAGAATCTATGGTTATCATATAATAGGGGAGATAAAAATAAAATTATAAATTAAGGAATGATGGAGAGAATGAAAAATAATGTATGAAAATAAATGTGAGGACCTATTGTCATTACAATCCCACAAAATTTGATGTCTAATTTGGGGTGAAATTCATTCAAAAATTTACATTGTCCACTATTGTGGTGTTAGGACACTCTCTTTTGATAAAGGATATTTTTTTTGATAAAATTCAATAAAATTGAGTTGTGAAAATTTTATGAGATTTTAAAAGATGTTAAAGAGTGTTGTCAACAAACCAAATTGGGATATTGATGTACCTTTGTGTTGAATTGTTTTAGAAATTTTTATTTATTTGTTAATAACTAACATTTTTGTATTAGAATGTTTTTTGTTTTCAAGGAATCATATTCAGATTCATCATAATGAGGTCTTTATAAGAATGTTGAATTTTTGGATCCAAAAAAAAGGTGAGAAAGTTATTTTTCATATTCAGAAGAATCTTACTCATGTCCATTGGATTAAGATATTTAGATCCAAATTACTGAGTAAAGATACCATTTCATTGCTGAAGAGTTTTTAAAAATAATGTTAAGTAAAGATTTATAAATATTTCATACATTCTAAAACAAATTATTTTATTTTTTTCAGATGAGTAACTTCTCAAAATTCATGATGACTTTCATGATAAAATATTTTCGAAGAAATGGTGGAGAGGATTGAAAGAATTAAAAAATGTAGAGAGAGAAATTCCATTATAATTGGAATAATACCTTGTTGAGTATTTCATAATAATGAAGCTTATAAATAAAAGATAAGAAATAAAAATATTTTTATGAGATGATAAAGAAAAATATTGTACTAATATGAGAAATAAAAAGATCATAATGGGATGAGAAATAAGAAGATCGTAATGAGATGAGAATGAAACAGATCATAATGAGGTGAGAAATAAAAATATGAGAATGGAAAAGACTATAGTGGGATTAGAAATAAAAATTTGGGAAAGAAAAATAACAAAATGGTATGAGAATAAAAAATTTGGGAAAGGAAAATATCATAATGAGATGAGAAAGAAAAAGATATTAATGAAAATGAGAAAGAAACAGATCCTAGAGAGCTTCAAAAGAAACAGATTGTAATGAAGATTAGAAATATGTACATAATAATGATCTATGAAATAAATTGTTCATAATGATATGAGAAAAAAATAGATCATAATGAATTTATGAAAGAAACATATTGTAATGAACTGAGAAAGGTATAATGAATTGAAGTGCTCAAACTTGAATTTTGATTTTGTGTAAATATTAGAGAAACCTAATGAGGTTTCATGAATTTTAAGTTGATGTTCTTAATGGGATATATTTTTAGATATTTTTATATTTTAGGAAGTAGTGAATGTTTCTAGGTTTCTTCCATTTCTTTCAGAGTCACCTATAAATACATTCTCAGATCATACATCTATTTGCAACTTTAACACACAAGTAAGAGGCATAGAGCTAAAGAATTAATAATTGAAATTTTCCATATGATTGAAGAAGTATTTAATGGATCATTATATTAGAGTTGGAGGTTTTCAAATTGAGAGTGATCTCATCTTATTTATAGAATCGGATCCAGCATTATCATATTTAGGAAATCGGATCTAGAATTATTGTATTTCAGAAATCGGATCCAGAATTTTCAAATTCAGAGAATGGTATCTAGGATCTAGAATTATCATATTCATAGAATCATATCTAGGACCCAAACATTACCAATTCATAGAATATTATCCAAGATCGATCATCATTTTGTTGAGAGAATCGGATCTAGAATTCAGTATCATTGAATTGAGACAGAATCGGATCCAACTAAATTAGACTGCGGATTCAAACTGAGAAATTTGGGAGAAAATTCAAAAAAGTCATTATTCTATTGTTTGACACAATTTTTCAATAATTAAACATTTTAAACTGATGTTATTTAGTTTAATAATTCCTATCAGGATATATAAGGTCTCTAACATGATTTGGCACAAGTTTTATTGACTTCTTCTTTATAGTGGACTTCCATAGACCCATATGAGTTGTTATAGAAAAGGTGTAGTTCCTCAGACTGAGGACAAACCCTATAAATTTTTTGTGATTTACTTGTTTTCTTACTATGTAATACAAGAGTACTTAATAAAAGTTATAAGTATATAAAACTTAATAGGTTGAACGGATTATATTTTGAAAACAATTAAATCATATAAAGGTGAACAAGTGATTCAACCCCCCCTTTTTCTCATTTGTTATTCGATCATTTAGATCATCATAAATATTATTCATAAAATAAAAATTCATTATCCTATATATATATATATTATCTTATTATGATTATGAAATCTCATTTCTTCACTGTCTTTCAATAAAATGGAAAATGAATGTTTCACTCATGTGTACATAAGGCTTACTATCTCCATGTATCAATAAAAATCATTTCTCATCACCATATTTTATGGATGGGTATTATGATGGTTTTGATTATTATATATGAAAATTATGGCATAATAATACCACTTTTTTGATAATATCATATCTTCCATCTTACCTTCCAACCCATTAGAATATAATAGTGACATTTGTGTATATGTGCATACTATCCCCTCTACGAAATGATGTGATTTTTTTTTCATTTTTATTTTACCTATATGTTAATATCGATAGATTAAAAGAATATTTACAATTTATATTATATATTTATTGATAATTATTGTTTTTTTTAATATTTATTTTCAACCATCAAGAAGTGAAAACAATATTTATGCGTACGTATGACATAACATCTCCATGAATGGTGTAATTCATTTTTCTATCACTACAACTTCTGAATGATTATAAGTATGTATATAATGGATAAATATGATATTATAAGTATTTAAATTATAGTTATATAATTTTATAATAAAATAAAATTTATTATACAGGAGATTATGGTTCCTTTGAATGATGTGGAACTCAAGGTATGGGGTTTTGGTCTGACATTTAGTTCTATGGAATAAATGATATATTCACCACTTATTTCTTTTATGTGGTTTATATAATGACGAATAATTTATTTTATAATGGTTATTATAAAAATTATGGGAATTAAATATCCATATAAGGTAATATAATTCATAGTTATTATGATTCAAAAGCTACTAATGTGTTAAGGGTTTAATATTAAAATCTCATTGTTTATCGGGATTGTTTGTGATAATGTTTTTTATGGGGAAATAATATGATCTTAATCCCATGAAATCGTGAATTTTATTATAATGAAGTTTTTTTTGATATTTTTTCCTTTCATTTTTTTACATTGAGTACTCTAGATACCAAAAGAATGTTATTAAGGAAAACTGACTTCATCTCTTTCTTCGATCAAGAATTCTTTCACGTCCTTGTCTATGATTTAAAAAAAATCATGATTTTTTTTACTTTTATCTTACGATTTTATAATTTAATTTTTAACCTTGTTTTAATTTTTCAAAAAATGAATAAGTAATCTTCTTTTCATTTTCCAAAGGAGGTACTTTTTGGCTTTTTTCCAATAATGTGAAAGGAATGTTTAATTTTAAATTAGACTGCATAAACGGAATGCTCCACAATAATGATCACTCAATGTTTTTAAGATTAATTTAATGTTTTACATGGATCATTTAAAAGAAAATGTATTCCATAATATTTTGGAAATATTTTTATATTAAATGTGATTTTAAAAATGTAAAACATTTCATTCTCTAGAAATAATTCAGTGATCTTTTAAATTAATTCTCATATATGATAAAATCCATCGATGTTCAATATGATTTTCTAATTATATGATCCAATGATTCAATTATTACTCATTTTATTTATGGATACTATTTATTTTAATGAAATGTTTATGAAACCCATTTATTTTACGCAGATTATGCTATGGGGATGGGATTATATTTTTATGATCCCAATTTTCATTTCATGAGAATTTATGTGATGATATGAATAATTTTTTATGATCTGGTTTCACAAATATGAATTATTTTCCTTAAACATCGGTTTTTATGTTATAAATAAAGAGTGTGGTTTTGTTGTAACCATGAAAGTTGGTTATGTTATAAACAAGGGTGGTGATTTTTTAATAACCAATGATAGTGGTTATGTTATAACCAAGGACTGTGGTCACATTATAATTGAGGTTTGGTGGGACCTATATAAACCTAAAATATTTTGAGAAATTATTGATATATCGTACGATAAACTGGAATATAATGGGGATTGAACCCAGTTTATTATGGTACTTCTTCCACTAGGACAGTCTTGGGATCAAACCTTGATTACTCTGATGGAATGGGTAGTTATCTCAGTCCCCCGTGACAACATTTTAAATTATCTGTGAATACCAATTCAATAATTTTCTATGTGTATTCTACGTTTCTATTTCTTATTCCAATGTTTCCCTCTCAGAGCTCATCTTCTTTGATTCCTCTATAATTCATATTATATGAACATCCAATATTTATGACATAAATATAAATTATAATCTTTGATATATAGGGTATGGAAATTTAATGTTAAATTCATGTTTTCATACACTTATTCGCATGTTATGCTTCTTTGATCATTGATATCTCCCTTTTTACCCTTACTGAGAATCCGAGCCCACGCTTTCTTATGTTTATTTTCTACTAGTTATAAAGAAATGTATTAATTATGATGTTTCTATAAAGGTTTCTTGTTATTAAGAATAATGTGGGATATTATGTAGTTATTTTATAAACCAATGGTTTATTTTTCCATGATTCCATAGATACTAGACCTATATGATTATATAATGGATCATGGTGTTTTATAATGAATATTCATTTAATAAGATATAATACTTATGTATGAAAACTATGGGTCGTAATATATTTTAAGGAAATATAGGAGATTTACCATGTCGAAGAACTATGGGTTTAATTGTTCTTACTCTACTAGATGCACATTGAGTAATATATTTAGGTATTTCAAATAATAAGACTCATAGTTAAAATAAACTACTAAAATATTTTAAAATCATATTATCTTACAATGATCAAATACACAAACATGGTAAATTGAATTTAATGTTTTTAGATTTATTATATTGTAAAATTTTAAAAAAAACAGTGACATTTAAATCATGTGTTATCATAGATAAAATGATGTCTAAAAATATTTTTTGTAGTGGTAAAATATTTTATAATATACAAATATTTATTTATATCATGCCACAATAACTTGGTATAATATTTGGGTAATGTACAACATTATATAAAATTTAAAAAAACATATATTGTCAAGTGTTATGTTTAAAAATATAAAATATTATTTAAATTAATAGTTTCGTTATATTTATTAACTATAAGAGCTATAGGAATTAGGTAATCACTTAGTAGTTCATCAATTGAGACCATCAGTATTTTCCCTAGCTAAGACAATTGATATATCTAGTTCCTACTCCACTATATTCTCTCTGAGTAATATTTTTATAGATTATTAATAAAAAACCTAATTTTATAATAAAATGATAAAATATTTTGAAATTATTCTATGTTTCCTTTATCAAATATAATTAACTAATAAATTGAAATTAATATTGTTGGTTTTATTATATTCATTTGTAAAAAAATTATTAACTCTAATATTATATCATATTATAGATAAAATAATGTCTTTATATATTTATTAAAATTTTTAATTAATTGATAATAAAAAATTATTTAGATACTATAGTAATCTATATTAAGTTTTAATTATCAACAAATATACAACATTGGATGTTTTTTGGAGAAAAAATCATCGATGGTTAATCCTTAGGGTTGGAAATGATAAAATACATCACAAACATATATCACTAACATTAATACATTTTTTGGGATGCACCATATAGAATTTTTTATCATGATGACTAGAAATAAATATTTTCACCGATTAAAAATCAATAGAAAGAAAAAAATTTGGAGATATATATCTATATTCAAATATATTTCATATTTATTTGAAGTTAGTTCATCACATCTACAGGATAAAATTTCATATCATCATACTAAGACACCTAAATGGGAGATTATTTATTTTTGTGAATGTCCTTCACTTGATGTAGACTTGGTCGTGGATAATTTTTCTGATGAATAATATTTAGAACAAGAAGATGATAATTATGATACAAAAAAAGAAAAAGGCATGAAAGAACATTTTTATCCAACCCAAGTGACATCCCATATACCTATGAACCATCCTCCTACATTAACATTCTGGTAAATGAAAGGTATAACATACCTAATATAATTTGATTGTTCAGTCATTACTCCCAAAAATGAATTCCAATGAATTATTGGTGGCATGAATCGAGTGACAGATAAATGTGTTTTGAATATTGGAAAAGATATTAATAGAAAATAATAAATGAATAATTTGAAAAAATAAAATCATATTGAGTGAAATTTTAGTCATTTAATAGAAAATTTATTGAGAAATCATTATATAATTTGGTTTGACAAGTTCAATTTAGATTATTATATTCATATTTAATCAATACATGATAAAACATTCCATTGTATGAGAATATATATATTTACTCAACACACATGTGTGAATCCAAGCCTATCATAGTGTCATGACCACATCCATCCAAATATACCACAGTGAGGGGATGGAGATACCAACCCTCAATTCCCACCTCCAGCATGCCCCGAGTGGTTGATTGGCACAGGGGGTATAAAAATATAAGGTATGGGAGGAATTATCCTCTACATTATAAATAATATCAAGAGATAAGATGAATAAACTATAAGAGATTCAATAATTCAATATAAAATAGAAAAAAAAAATATTCCCAAAATGCATGTATAAATAAAACTAATACAGATAAATGTCAATAAAGTAAATTCCCAAAAGTAAAACAGAAGTAGTGGTACAATAACTATCCAAATAAAAAGTAAGAAATATACAAAATGGTATGCATATTCCTCCTAGAAACCTGAAAACCCTTTTATATATGTAGGGAGAGAAAATTGGTATACTCAATAAGAAACCCAAATTCTCTCGTTAATATGTCCAAAGAGAATATTAATGAACCTGTGATAAAGTAGTAGAAACAAACAACACCTATACAGGTATACTAACCAGACCCATCCTTACCATGGAGTTGTCACCTAATAGCACATCCAAGAATAATAACATAATATGAAGTATATTAATAAAGGTACCCCACACCACATTCCCACTTTTATATGCTCTTATAGCCTAATAGAAAATGTCATGGTGCCCCCCCTCTTCCGTATAACATAACAAAAAATCACATCCAATCCTTCAAGTAGAAAATTGATCCATAATATCATATAACATCACACCCAAATACACATGGTCCATCACATAACATAACATCTCATAACTAGTGTAGTCGGGTATTGTTAACATGAAAGAAATATACATTATTCCCTCATCAAACCATGCATGTCCTCCATCATAAGATATCTCTTGATATCTCACCCAAAGACTGATGTCCCACAAAACCACATCAGATCAGATATAGATAACATAAATTTTGACTTATATCCATCACAACATGTGGATGTCACTGACTCTTGGAAGAGGGAGCAAGGAAGGGCGGGTGGCCATCCATCAAACATCCCACTGGGATGTTGCTAAAAATCCACAAAAACTATTAGTCATCATAAATAGGTATGAAAAATGGGTGGGGATAATATATATAATTACAATAATATAAAATTTATATAATATAATAATATATAATACTAACATATGGGTTTACAAAATTAGTATCAACCAACTCATGAATTTCCCTCACTTTTCTCCCACCTCTAGGTGGACCACACAACATAATATACAAAGTAGAAGATCATTTTCATATTGTCAATAAAATCATACCCAATTTTTGTATTTCCATTACCAACTCATTTCAATTGAAATATATGGTTAGTAACACAATTTAAAAACACTTAATTCAAAATTAACAGCTTCTATTTGAACACATATATAGTTACAGTTTATCTTAATATGTTTTATTATTTCAGAACCATTATCCAAAAAAATTTAATTCCAATAACTCTTAGGAAACTAGTGTAACACATTATTTCATTACAAAAAACAAAAAAATTCCTCATACAACCCTACTGGCCTCAACATTCAAATCTATGATGCACAACTGCACCATGACCACCATAAAAACCTTGATGCACACACATCAGAACATGGCCTCAAATCAAGCATCACATCAACACAACCTAGATATGATAATCATCATCTTTAAAAACACAATCCACACTACACACATAGTGTTTTCCAAATTATGTATTAGGGATTTCACAAAATTCTACTTCATTATTAAATGGTGTTATTATACAAGCCATATATCCTGGTGGAACCAACTAATTTGTCAAGTATAAATGGTTAATTTTTTTACGATGGTGTCCCAAAAAACCAAAATATATGTGAATGAAAACATATACAAAAAATCAAATAAACAATGATAACCAATGAAAATTATTTTCTATGATTCATTAAGAAAATAACTGATTAATAATATCATAAATATGTTAAATCATACAAAACATTCCCCTTACCATTAAATTTAATTAAATAAATTTATTGTATTTGTTAATGTGGTGTGACATATCATTCCAAAATAAAACAGAATAATGAACCCCTCCCACATGTTACAATTGATGATAAATAGAGGAATTACCTGCCTCAAATAAACAAGTTTAATAAAATTTTCCACACAAGAAATAGGGGCCACAAACATAGGAGGAAACCACCTATGGGGAGCTTGACCCAACTTCTCTAATAAGGTTATATGACTCCAAGGGAATATGTGTTAGGAAAATATCATCTAAGAATAATTTAATACCAAAAAATGAGTGAAGTAACATCACATTAGAATGATCATATCTAAAACTAGTGGAATTTCGAATAGTTCTGTTGACCATTAAAGTTGATTCTCATCAAATACACATGGTTTGAAAATTTAAAGTCTGTAGAAATTTAATAAATAGATGATATAATTTACCTCCTTTTAAAAGGCATTAAATTCCATTAATTAATGAAAACCCCATTTTTCATCAAAAATTATGTCAAATTGAGATAACATGAATATTATAGAAAAACTGTATTCAATTTAGATCTACAATAAGTGATCTACCATTGAGATATATTGCTAATTCAGTGATCTACCATTATTTCACCAATCTATAATTAATTATATGAACTCCCTTCATTTTAGTGATCCACATTTAGTTAAGTGATCTAATAATTGATCAGTTTCTACCATAAATTTAGTGATCTACCATCAATTAATTGATCTATCATCAATTCAGTGATCTACCACTATTCCAATGATCTATCATCAATTTAGTGACCTATCATCATTTTACTAATCTACTTTTAGATAAATTATCAAAAACTAGTTCATTGATCTACCATTCAATTAGTGATAGACCATTGGTTTAATTATATGCTATAATTTCAGGGATCTACCATTGGTGATCTACCACCAAGAACTACCATCATCCTCAAAAACACCCATTTTCTTCCAAAACACACAAAACTCTCCATTCTTCTACCAAACACCTCTGGAAATTCCCAGATGCCTGAATCGCTATATTTCCCACAATTTAATGGGTCACAAGTTCTATTATGTTTCATCATATACCTCCCATAATGTTCTAACCCATGAGAATTTAAATCCATTTTGGAATGAAGGAGAGAAAAGTTATGACCAACCATCCCCCAAGATACCTATCAAGGATCTCGTTACATCTGAAATACCAACACCAACCAAATATTTTTACCCATGTGCACAAAAAATCTCTACAAATTATACTTCCTAAAATATAGTAATTTTGAAATTTAATCCTCCATGTCATGATATTATCCACTTTGGGTAGTGCTGACTCACCTTAATGGGTTTAATCGCATTATAGTACAATTAATCTCAAATAGGAATTTTGTCCTCACATTTTCATATGATGGAAGCATTACCACATATCACATGTCATGAAATAATCCCATATCATTTAAAATATCAATTTTATAACATCGCATTGAATCAAAACCATGAAATACAAGGAATATAATGAATTAAAAAAACTCCATGTACTCAAAACACATATGTGTCTTATGATCCAAAGTACTCCTCTCTTGGAAAACATGCCTTCATAGCACACAACCCAAAAGAATAGTCCATCCTCACAACACATTATCTCGATGATCTACAATCCCCACTGGACACTACTCAAATTCCGCATCGTCCTTGATATAAATATATCTTAAGTCAATAAAAAGGTTGTCATCATGGAGATATCACTGGATCTGTAAAATATGGAATATTTCATGGATAAGATCCAGTCACATAAAAGTTCCACCTGATAAGCCCCCATGTCAACACACCCCAACACCTTAAAGGTACCAACAAACTAGGGCGAGAGATTTCTCACCTATTAGAATATTCGATTCCCATGTCACGGGGAAACCATTATGAACACATGGTCTTGACCCCCAAACTCCATGGGCCTCATCCTATGATTTTCCCAAGGCTCCATCCTTTCTTATACTACTTTGAACATCTCTTCAATCAAATTATCCATTTTTATTTTTCTTTTGAGAACATTGGGACCAAAAACTAATGAATCCCAAACCCATGGAAAAAATAGAAAAAAACACGGTCAACCATCCAATGATTCAAATGGGGACATGACAATGAATGAGTGATGGATATTTTTATTAGAAAACTCAAAAAATGGATGTTTTTCAAGCCCAAAATCTAATTATATCCAAGACACATTCCCAAAAAATATCCACCTATGTCTGGATTTTTTTCACTATCTTACCATTAAAATTTGAACAGAATGTAGTGATAAGGAATAACTATGTTCCAAAATCATGATGAAACCCACTCCAAAATCATGATGTAAAATGTGCATCCAGATAAAAGAAAATGGACCTCTAGGCTCTATGGATCCTCACCACCTCATCCACAAAATTCCTTTCCATAACATCCACTACGCCTGACTCTCTGGTCAGGATGAAGTGAGCTGATTACATCAAACGGTCCTCGATTGCTAATATATCATCACAACCTCATTGATCATGGGGTATCCTTGTGATGAAATCCATCGATATGACATCCCATTTCAACTTAGGAACATCCAATGTTTGTAACAACCCACTAAGAACATGGTGCTCAACCTTTACCTCCTGGAAAACTAGAGATCAAGCCATAAAATCTGCCACTAATCATTTAATCCTAGTCCACTAGAAAAATGACCTAAAGCCAAGGAACATCTTGGAAACTCCTTTTTTTACTTATAATGGTTAACTTTGAAAGCCATGAAGGAATTAATCAAGAATATATACTGGAAAAAACACCCATAAAGAATTATCCTATTCTGAACATCCTTTGAACATACCTCTACAGCATTACCTTGTCTAAAATGATCATATATAAACTATACATCAAGGTCTACCCACTAAGACTCCTCCAATAGGTGAATCTGAGAAAACTACACCATCATATGAAAAATGAAACATCATCCATCAACCACACTTTTATCTATGTGAAAGGTAGAAAACTCTTCCAATAGTCTCCAAACCTCTCTGAACTCCGGAACAACAACCTTTTATGACTTTTTCACAATGTATCGGCTACAACATTACATTGTCCTAAGGTGTAGGGGATCTCCAAATCATAATCCTAAAGACCATACATCCACCTTTATTATCACAAAATCATACCATTCTATGAAAACATATACCTCCAGCTCTTATGATCTGTGAATACCATAAGGAACTTCCAAATGAGGTTATTTCACCATAACATCATCCAAAATACAATAAATTCTATCTTTATATCATGTGTGGGATACTTGTTGGGATCAATTTCATAGACCAATAAGAGGTTACATACTTTTATTTCTCCAACATGTTTCCCAATACAAGATAGGAAGTATAATAAAACACCTCGAACATCCCACCCTCCTTGGTTAACTAAATTGTTGGAGCATTGAATAACTTCCCCTTTATGTAACCAAATGATTCCATGAACTGATCAATCCCCACAAAATACTTTTCCTTCCAGGTCAATGATATCAATGGCACTAAAACTCAAGTGAATTTTGGAAAAACCAAAGATAATATCCCATGAGATGAAGGAAGATAAAAAAACACCACCACAATATTGGTTATTTCCCAGAAAACTACTTGGAACTTAAACAGGTCTACTAGCAGACCTTGCTAAGACAATACATTCCCAAAGAAATACACCTCTTATTTCAAAAACATACACTTAGAAAATATTCCATAGAGAAGGTTTCATCAAATAACCTATAAAATAGATTTAATATGCTCATAATTATCCTCATTTGACTTTAAGTAAATCAATATATCTTCATTGAACACGACTGTCATGTGGTCTAGGAATTCAGGGATCAAGATGTTCATGATCCCCATGAACATAGCAAGCACATTCATGAAACTGAATGGCATGGCCAAAATCTTCATGGTATTCTATTTGTTATATTCATTCTTTGCTCTAAACTATGGATTTCAAAATTGTAGACCAATCTTGGAGAACCACTATCTCCCAAAAACTAGTAAAAAATATCAATGTTCTTCAAAATTGGATATAGATTCCAATTCATCACTTGGTTCGAACTCTAGTAGTCTATACACAACCTCATAATACAATATTCCTTCTCAGAGAATAACAATGAAGAACCCAAATGGGAAACACTAGGCATGATGAAACCTTTATCCATCAGATCATATATCTAAATCTGGAACACCAACAACATTAAAGGTGTCATTTGATAAGGATCCATAAAAATTTTATAAGCAACATGATGAAATTTTATTTGAGACTCAACATCACATCGAGGAGTTAAATTCATAACCTTACCTTTAAAAACTTATAGGAACTCCTCCAAAACCCTTGGAACACCCCCAACCTGAGATTATACTAACAACTCTTCAATCAAATAAAAATGGTACTCTACATATCTACCGCTAACCTGACAACCCTACTTGCCAATGAAAACCACGTGTTGACAATCCACCTCTAAGAACATAACACTCCTCTAAAAGTATTGGATAATATCACATAAATATTTCAACTAATTGATGATATGATGAAATTGTATGCTCATATTTATAGAAAGAAAAGATCCCCACATGATAGATGTGGTCCCATCATTAGTCTCCACACCCAACATACATCAAACAAGACAAGGTGGAATCTGAATAGTGTAGTAAAAACTTAGGTGATAAGAATAATTTATATTTATAATTTATAATAAATAATTATATTGGATTAGTAAAGGATTTTGAATCTATTAAATAATAAAAATACACTTACATGGGTAGATGAAAACTAACACATACCTTGAATAATCACTAAAACCTATAAACCATATCAATATAATATTTAAAACTAACCATTCCTAGCTACTATACCAACCTACTAATAAAATTATACCTGAATATTCTTGGGTTTAGGTCCCTGAATATGAGAACATCATATGGTCGGTCTTTACCTTCTCCATCTCCCCTTGGCAGAGAATAAGCCCGCTTACCCTACAACTAAAACAACCTCATTGGTGACTACAATTGAGGCTGTAGTTGGATCATACCACCTCTAAAAAACAAATCGAGATCATCCATTGGGAATAGATATAAATATTGGATTAAATCCCATAGAAGAAACACACTCATCTGATGTTTACAGGAAGTGCACAAAATCCACTGGCCCAAGGATGTCATAAGCGAAGCTTTTGTGGTTAGCTCCTTATTGATTGATACCATTAAATACCTATGACACATTACCTAAAACTATAAACTATACTCCTCAAATAACCCTACTAGTTCCCCTATCAAAAGAAACCATGTCAAAAGTACATCATATGGATCACCTCTTCCTTCTTCTAAACCACAATTTACGTTGTAAAATTAAAAGAATTTACTATAAACTACAACAATGAATAGAGTGAATCCACACAAAGTCTCACATGAAACTCTTCATCAGGAGAAAGATATAAGGAAAACATAGAAGGTAATTGAACTTAATCAAAATATCCCACATAGACATACTCCCCTACAAAAGGGAGATATGGTCCTACCTCTTCACAAATTCTCTAGTCAATAAAAGAAACTCTGACCTGAACTCCTTCTGGAAGTCAACCCCTGAAACTTCTATTTCCTTCAAATAACCTAGGTACATTCTCCACCACATCTATGTAGCTCCTCATATCTAAATAACAACCAATGGTACCCAGTACCACATCAGGGCCCAGATTAAACTAAAAGGGATCTCCATATTCTATATCTATCACTTTGTCTGAACATCAAAAATGCTACCCACATAATCCCCCAAATCCAACCACTAAAATGCTAACAAAATCATCTACCATTGATCATCATCCATAATGAGATTAACCCTTCAGAAGTCAAATGGGTTAGCATGATGAACCTATACTTCCTGAGACACTTGTAGGAGAAGAATAGAATCCATAGATGAAAAAGGGAAACAATGGTTCCTAAGATCAGTATAATAGATTTTTATTTAGATTCATTTTAATATAATTTATCAATTTTAATTTTAGAGAAAATAATCAAATAGGAACATAGTAAATCATGATTCATGTACCTCTCCTAGGTCTCTACCCTACAGACAAGTCCCCATCACCTGGTCATTCAATAATATCAGAGTCTATGTATTGTATCGCAAGGGGTGATACAAACTCATTTACTAGCTAGTATACATGGAATATGTCACAAACTAATTTTAACTAGAAGTTTTACATAACAACCCATGTGGTCCTCACTTTGCGGAAATCCAAACTCCCTATATCTAAACCATTATCATTTCATAGAACCTTTTCATGACTCCCCCTCTAAAATGATTCCACAATGGGGGATAGAGATAATAACCCCTGATCCCCACCTCTAATAGGCCCTGGTTTGGATACTAGCACAGTGGGAAAAAGAATATCCTGAATTTGAGGCATTAAACTATATTATATAAATAGTATCAGGAGATAAAAAGAATCAGCAGTAAGAAACTCCATGATATAATATAAAATATATCCAAAAAATCATCCCATAATTCCTGTATAAATAAAACTAGTATAGGGAAAAGTCTCCTAAGTAAATACCCAAATGTAAAACTAAATTATTGATAGAGAAACTATCCAATAATGTTCTAATGTAATATCCAAAATTTTCAACAGATTTCTCCTTGAAATCATATAAATATTTTATATAAATATGGTGAGAATACATGTATACATAGTTGGAAAACTGAAGTCCCTCATTGATGTGTGAGTAGAACATAGTAATGCACCCATCATAAAAAAACAAAAAACCTATATAGGTATACAATATAAACCAATCCTAATCATGTATCACTCACTAAATAATGAATCCATGTATAATAACAGAATAAGAATTACATCAATAAAGATAGCCACACCACTTTCCCACTAATTATCCACTCTAACACTGTAATAGAAAACATCATGGATTTCCACCCATTGTCTATAAAATCACAAAAAACATATCACATAACAAACCCATATACTTATTCATCACATCTCATCACATATCACCCGAAGATACCTAGGAAATCACATCACATCAAATAACATAACCAGTGTAGTTGGGTATAATGAACATGAGGGACATCAATATTATGCACTCCTCCTACCATGAACGACCCCCATTATAAGTTATGCCATCACGTCCCAACCAAAGACTCTAGGGATATCAAACCACATCACATAACATCTATAAAATGACACTTTTTTACATATTTCCATCACAACTCATGGATGTCACCAACACCTTGAAGAGGGATTAAGGAAGAGTGGGTGGTTATTTATTTATCCTCTAACTGAGATATTGGGAAAAACACCACTAGAAGTATTGGTTTCCAGAACTATCTACCTGACATGGGAGGGGAGTGTATACAAAATGTCAAGAATATAAATTTCATATAATATCATAACACACAAGCCCAACCTATAGTTTTAAAATAAGAGTGTCAACAAACTTAGGAATTAACCTCAGTTTACAGATACCAATAAAAATTCCACACAACACTACAAGTTTCATATAATAGGCCACTTTTCATGTCCTCATTACAATCCAACCCAATTTTCAGATTTCCATCACCAACCCATTTCAACTAAAGAATTATGATCATCACACAGTTTTCAGCCCATAAATTCAGATTTAACTAAAACCATTTAAACACAGAACATGTTATAGTTTATCCCTATTCATTTTAATATTACCAGACCATTATCCAAACCATGTTAATTCCAATAATACTTGGGAAACTAGAATAAAAATCATATCATAGAAAAAGACAACACAACTTCCTCATCCCAATTCATTAATCTCCACTTTCACAGCCTCGTTGTACAACTTCACCGCAACCACAACCACAACCCCTTTGCACACACATCACATCATAGGAACACTCTAATAATCACATCAACAAAACCAGGAAATGACACAAATATTCTTCCACAAATACATCAAAAAACAAATAAATAACATGTTCTAGATTAGTCATATAGACTTTCATTCAATTAAAATTCATTATTAAAGGGTTTTTAGACAATCAATATATCATAGAGCAACCAATTCACTAGCCGAGTATATTTTATCACGCATTTGATTACAGTGGCATCATAAAAAATCACACATCATGGTAAAACAGTATATATAGATATAATTGAAACATGGTCTACCAAAAAACAAGATTTTTAGTGATACTAAAAACATTGATTCAATAACAAAATATCAAAAAGGTATAAAAGCATGATAAAAATTCCCCTTCTCCTTCGATTTAATTAAAACAATTTATTTTCATCATTAATCTAGTGTATACTTTCATCCAAAAATTAAAAAAATGCATGAGACCCTACTATATGTTATAAATAATGAGAAATTAAGAAAATACCTACCTAGAAGAAAGTGACTTTATACAATTTTTTGCACTAGAAATAGCTGGTGTGTACATTGGAGAAAACAACTACGATTTACTTGATCCAATTTCACCAACAAGGTTCTATGACTAAAAGGAATGAAGGAATGGGAACATCCTATATGATGAGAATGTAATAAAGAAGGAACAAATGAATGGTTTTTTCTTCAGAATCATAAAATATGAAACCAATGGGATTTGGTATGGATTAGTTGAACATTAATGGTTTATCGCATCAAATAAACATTATATAATAATTTAAAAAGAATTCATAAATTTTAAAAAATTAAAGATATAATTACTCACCGTTAAAATGAAATTAAATTCTATTAATTGAGTCATTAAAACAATTTTTCATCAAAAAAGACATCAAAAGAGAAAAATTGGAAATATCCTAAAACACTGGTTTTAATATAGATCAACTACAGGTGATATATCTTTGGGATTATAGCTAATTCAGTTATATACTATTAGTTTAGTGTTGTACCATCAGTTTGTGGACATAACATCAGTTCAGTGATCTACATTTAGGTTAGTGATCTACTGTTAGTTTAGTTATATCTCATCTACTTAGTGATCGACCGTCAATTCAGTGATCTACTATATATTCAGGGATCTACCATCATTTCGGTGATCAACTATCTGTTTAGTTATCCATATTCAATTATGTGATATAAAATTAGTTAATTTACTGACTATATGTTTAGTAATCTATATCATGTCAATGATCTACTGTCTGTTAAATTATTTACTTTCAACTCAGTGATATTACATTAGTTCATTGATCAACCATTCGTTTAGTGATCTACCTTCAAATTAGTGAAATTTCATCATTTTTAGAGATCGACCAATAGTTCAGTGATCTATCATCCATTTATGATCTAATATTACCGATATACTTCCAAGATCTACCATCATTCTCTAAAACACCCCTTCTTCCTCAAAACACCACAAAATCCTCCCTTTCTCTATAAAACACCTCTTGATATTCTAGACACAACAATCCCATATTTCGTATAAATTAATTGGACGAAATCCATGATATACTACACATAGGGTCACATGGATATAGTTTTTGAATTCATTTCCCTAATTATTTTTTAAAATATTAAGAGAATGTCAAAAAGATTGACCAGTTTTAGTGGTCGGGGGAATTAAAAAACTTTTTTACATTGAGATTTCATATAAAAGGCATGGGACACACACAAGAATTATTAGTGAATGTGAATGGAGACTATGATTACTTTATATCAATATTTAACACAAAATATGGTTATATTTTTCCACAATAATTAGTTTTCATTCCAGTTATACACAATTAAATTTATCATCAAGTAGAAAAAATTTAGTTGGATAAAAGTGGTGTTTTACTTATTTTACTAAAAATGTTTACCTAATATAGAAAATAACATGAATTTAAATAAATTTATCAAGATCAATGAATATTTCTATATTGAAATTATTATATAACATTATTAATTTTCACAAAGATTTATAAAAATTTATCATATGTATCATTGGTATTAATTATTTTTGAAAACTAGATCTTATCATATTATAGTTTTTACTGAGTTTTATATCGTGAGGTTGTTATAAAATTGATAAAATTTATCTTATTTCTGATGACAATAAATTATTCAAGGAGGAATTACATTATCATGGTATTATATTGAGATCAACCAAATATTATTAGTTTTACTATCTGATACATATTATATCAAATGTGTGGAATAAGTTCTAGGATGATTCCATGGAGAAATAAATCATTAATCATGTTATGTACAAGTTTTTATAAAAAAAATACATTTAATAATTAAAATATTTTTATATGTGATATATTAATTTCTAATTTTTTTTAAATACATGATATTTTAGAACACACTTCTTTTTTAATAAACATGATTTCATTTATAGGTTTCATTACATTAAACAATGAGTTTTAAGAAATAGTGATTCAAATATTATTATTTAAATGTAACCTTTTTATCCTCAATGTTATAATTGGTGGAATTAATATGAATAACCACATTATTAAAAATATTTATAATTTTTTTCTCTAATGAAAATTCCTTGATAAATTTTTATTCAATTTTTAGTGAAGTCAGTTTATGCATCAAAATGCATTTTTGTTGGAAATGATTTCACTGCAATTTTTGAGTGTAAACTATAATTAATTTCTGAATAATTTTTTTAATTAATTTAAATAAATTTCTGAAATTAATAAATCAAAATTAACATAGGGTGAAATTTTTAGATTTTTCTTAAACAATTTATTTTCAATGAATAGTAAAAAATACAATTTTTTCAAATACTATCATTTAATTTAATTAATTTAAAAGTCCCATTAAACTATCAATTTGGTATTATGTTGAAATTTTAAACATTTTATTAATATTAATATAATTCATTTATATTGAATCAATAATATTCGTTATTTTTATTAATGTTAATTTTTATGTTTAAGAGGAATTTTTCTTAATAAAGTTTTTCATTTTGTTTTATGAATTTATTTTAAAATAATTTTCTACATATTATAGATATTAAATATTGAAAATTTTATCATATATATGGAATAAAAATGTTTCAGTTTGGAAAATATTTAACAATTATTTTTTTCCGACATGAATAGTCACCATAGTAAATTTTTGTTATAATCTTAAAGGAATAATTGATTTCTTAAATGTGATAAGGATAAAAATTAAAAAAACTTCCCTATATTTAATTGAATGATTAATTTTCATCCATTATTTTTCAAAATTCTAATATATTACCAATTCCATTTAACATTCATTTTGATCTTTATAGTATTTAGGTAAAATATGATGTTAAAAATGTCACTTTCTTGTATTTAATATACATATTATTTTTTATGGGGATAAAAACAACATATTATTAGTTTTAAGTTTCTATTTGAATTAGAAATGAATTTTTTACCATTTTGATTTATTTTTCATTTTGTTGTATTAAAATGATTACCTTAAATTTTTACATAATACTACATAGCTTTGTACATGTCAGAAAAAAATCAAGTAAATTATTTTTAAAACTCTAAATCTAGTATTTTAGGATTGATTTAAATTTTACATGAATTTTAATATAAATAAAATATATTATATATATATTAAACATAAATATTTTAATTTCATTATCTTCATGTCGTTTTGATGTTAGATTATGTAAATAGTTAATAAAATGACTATAATAGTGTTTTAGGTTATATATATATATAATTAAATTATCTAAAAAACATAAAACTATTGAAAGATGAAAAATAGGATGATAAATGGTCTAAAATTTCATCTGATGGCCATTTATCAGACAAATATTTTCTTTATTATAAAACATATAACCCTTTAATATTAAATAAAATCATCACCATAGTTATGATTAAAATTGGTAAATCAAGGTGTTAAACTAAATAATACGGTTTTAAAATATATATAAATGATTAAATATTTATTTTCATGATTAATTTAAGAATATATATTCCATTGGATTTATGAAATTTAAATTTTTAATAATTTAAAATTATTTAGAAACATATTATATTAAAATATATTATATATTTCCTAACATTACATGAATGATATCCATAAATAATTTTTTTTTAAATGACTTAAAATTCATTCAATCCTACCATCATCCAATGAAATGGGATATGGTTGAAAAAATATGACATTTTCTATGTATGGTTTATTTTCCCTTGGATAGAAGAATTCTTGACCCTAAAGAGTAAAAAACAATGATATCGTTGTAATTTTTAAAAGGGTTAACAGAATTTTAATATCATAGAAAATTGATAAAAGAATAAACAAAACATATCCAAATTTTATTGGAAGATAGTATTTATACTAATCCTAATATTATATTTTAATTACCTCAATTTGGACCCATTTTACCATGAATAATAATTTATAATAATTTAACATTATATATAATCCTAAGAGTGTTCATCCCCTCAATTATAAAAGGGAATGTCCTCCCCAAAATTATTCACACCACATTGTGAAGTTTAGAACTGAAAACCCTAAACATTTATTTAATAAGATTACCTATAATCTAATAGTTCTTTTGTTCTGAAAAGACCATTCCTAGGGTACTTATTATGGAATCCAAAATAAGTCTTCCAAAGAAGAGGTAATCGTCTTTATCGGCTCTTTCAAAAAAAATTATAATTATTCTTAATATTTTGTAACCATATTATATAATAACATTGTTGTCAATTTTTTTAATATGTCATTATGATTATATGGAAACCATTTTCCATGTCATTTCCATCCTAGGAAAATCAAAAACATTGCTTGTTGGTACATACGAATTTCCATCTCCTTATAGATATATAATTCATTTATCTTGATCATTTTAAATGGATGGTTATAAATATGATAATAATGAATATATATGACATCAATAATAATATTATTCTTCTATAATTACTATATTATATCTTCCTTCTTACGTTTAAATCCATTGGAAAAAGGTAATGTCGAGCGTGTGTATGTGTGGAATACCACCTCTACCAAGCGATGTGATTCGTTTTTCATTTCCTATTTATATGGACATTAATAAGGAAATATTTAAATGATATATATGATATATTTCATGTAATAATTATTCTTTAATATTTAATTATTATTTTCCTTTCTTTCATTCTTTTTGTGGAAAATTGAAAACAGTGTTCATGCATACATAGTACTACTATCTCTATTAATAGTGTAATTCATTTTTATACCACTACATTTCATTGAGGATTATAAATATTAATGAAATGAATATATATAATACTTATATAATTATTTTAATTCTCATTATGATATTACTACAATATTGGTGAAATTATTGAGACTACCAAATCAAATTAGACAAGAAATATAACACAGTTAACATAATGGAACAACGATTTTAATTAAGAAATATTAATAAAAATTGTTCAAATGTTATAATAAGAAAATATAGGATATAATATATAGAGATACGTGTCTATTGTAAATTAATAACATTTTTAAAACCATTATACATGTGGTTAAACCTTGTTCAACCAAGAGGAGCCATGAGGCAAATGGTTTATTTACACAATTTACATTCATTGGATTATACTTATACTACATTGACTATGTTCTACCATGATTTTATGAAAAATATTAATTGATAGTAATATTTCCACTTTTTTGAATATTTAAATTTTTCAAAAATAATCACTTCTTTGATTAATTATCATGTCAATGATGCGATCATTATAAGGTATTTCATCTCAATTTTCACTCCATTAAAATATATTTAGTATTATACTGCTTACTTACTTCTATATGGTGTTTATATTTTGAATTTTATCTATTTATCTTTAATATCTATTTGTTCATGATTATTAAAGTTTCAATTGATGTCAATTTTTTAAAGGGTTACAATTTTAATTTTTCTAAATTATTAATAATTTATTTTACAATCACATTTTTTAAGATTTCACTTATTTACATTGAAGGAATAATATAATCTAACCCTCATTGACTATAAATTCCTGGATCATGTTTCTCTATAACTGGTTCCCCATTTTTTATCTTCACATGACCTTAGGTGTGTCTCCCAATGTGTTAACGGCATCTAACTACCATCGATGGTATGGTAGGGAATATGGGGAGACTATAACCTATATATCTGAATAAAAAAGTGATAAAATATATACAATTCCAAAAAATTATAATAAACAACCATGAATGATATAATTAATTTTCCAAAAACTAGGTAAATTTAAAAAACCATAAAAATACACATGTCATGTTCTAATACTTTCAAGTGTCATATGAAAAAATAAAATAAATACACAAAATAAATCCCCAAATGGGTACTAATATATGCCTAGTCCAATCTTACGTGATCTATCAGAAATCCTAACTCATCCATTTAGAATTTTCCCTTTTCCTCTATCCTGACTTGAAACCATGAAAACTACTCCAGTACCCATTGTAGAACTGAGTAGGCTATGAGTAAAAATTAGTTGGCCACCACAAATGGTGCCTAAAATAATATCTTATCTAAATAATAATATATTAATGTGTGTGGGAGAATAACCAATTTGTTTCATAAAGGAAATAATCTTTGGAAAAAAATTAATCAACTGTGATTAGCCTCTTTAATGTTTTACCAAGGAATCAATGTCATAGACTCTAGGAAAAAAACATTTCATACATTCGGGAGTGAAATTATTAAAATTTACATTTTCACATTCCATGGGGCTTCCATTCAAGTCACAAGCCATGATAAACCATGATGGATGAATTTCCATGTTGGCAATGAACATGGATATGGAACTTCATGAAAATCATTCCAAACCATATATGTTGAACACCATGTATGAAAATATTAATTCTAGGGGAAGGATCTCCAGGTCCAAACAACCCACTCCAAGGATAATGAGCTCCATGTCCAACCTCATAATTCATGGGTCAAGAATTCCATCTTCCAGAACAAGGGTGTCCTTTATTCAGAGGTTTATATTAATCAGAAGTCCTATCACATTTAACCAATTTTCAATTTGAATATTTCGATATTTAAATTTAATTTTATAATACTATTTATCCAATAAAATAATTTAATCATCACACTTAAGTCCCCACATCATTATTTCTATTATTTTCCCTTTCTTATGGTATATCAAATTATAATTCGATTCATACTAATCAACACCTTAATCCCCCATAATCATACTATAAAACAAAAGAATTTTTAATATCATAAGCCCATTAATTACCATTTTAAATTTTTCATTACCACTTTTAAATGGAGGGACACCTCTAGGGTCACCTTTAATCCCAATTTTTCAAACTCCAATAGATCCAACAGTGTTCGTAAAGAGTCAACAAAATAATTATACAACACAATTCAATATTTCAAATTCATTAAACAAATAAAAAATATTATGGTGCATGGAACCCTACACATACATATATGAAACTTCAATACTTTGGGAAAAATCATTTAGACCACCTACATAGAGTTTGTACAAAAATTATCGCTCAACCTAGTTCCTTGATTCAATCCTAAGAAACCTTCAACCCCCAATAAAACAATCTTAAGAAAAAAACAAGGGTTTTGGGATTTTGGAAGAATTAAAAAAATTCAACAATGATTCTTACATAGAAATATTGAAAATGATTTCTATAATCACATTGATATACAATTCATAACTAACAACTATTAAAATGACCCATGGTCGAAGGATAATCAAACTTGGGGGGGATCCCTTGGTTTGTGACCCTTTCTATTAGAGGAGGAAATGGGATGAAAATTGTGTATGAATAGTTAAATCATAAGGGTTAAAAAATTCTAATAGTCCCCATTTTATAGAGGTGTATAGTTTGGAAACACAGTTGGCCAAACTGTTCTCTAGTCATGCATTACCCTCTATTAATGAGGCATCCATGATGCTTGGTTTTATAGTCCACCTACATGGTGGCTTCGTGTTTCTCTCATCTCAGGCATTCGGACGACGTCCTCTATCAGCGGCAAAAATGGTGTTTCTCATCTTAGTTTCTGGCTTTCTGCGGCATTATTCTCAGATTCCGTCTTTCTGTGGCGGTGTGGGGAGATGTCGTGTCTCATCGGTGGCTGGTGTTTATCGGCTCGGTCTCTAGATTTATGCGGTGGATTTCTCAGATTTCGGATTTCAACAGCGGGATGGGTGTGCTTTCGGCTCAGCTTTTGGACTTCAGTGGCGGTGGGTTAGTTTCTTCACCAAAGTGCTCATCTTTTCTTCAGCCATGCGGTTGGTTCAGTTCTGTATATTTGCTTTGGATCTAGTTTTGGTCATGGGTTTAGTCTGTTGTGAGGGTTTCGGTCCTGTTGTTGAATTGGAGATGGCTTCATGTTCCTCCTTTGATCCAGAAATCACTGATGGTGTTTGTTCAGATTCAATGATTTTCGTCTTTGCGTACTTTTTTGTCCTTCAGTTCACTTTCATGTTTTTGTGGAGGCAGTTTATTTTGTTTTTCACAGTATTATTTTTTGTTCCTCCTGAACCAATCGGTGAAGTTAGTTTCTATTGGGATGCATGTGTGGTATGATTCCTGTAGTTGATTGGAATTTGGGGCATCTCATCGTCGGTATTTCATCCTGCTTATTTCTTGGTTCTCTGTTCTGGTTCCAGAATTCCTCCATTTTCTCAGAGTCGGGGCAGAGCGGTGGTCTTTAATGTACTTTTAGATGTGAGTTCCAGTGGTCAGTTCAGGGAAATCAATTGTGATGAGTGGTTCGTTGGATTTTTTGTGATGTTTTGAATTTGGTATTTGTTATATTCTTAGTGGTGATTCTGTTATCTGGAATGGGTGCGATTTGAGGCAGTTTTTGGTTTTATTCTGAATTTTGATGGTGGCAATTAGCAGTCTACAAGGACCAGCACCAGATGAGGTTACAGAGCAAGAAGCATCAATCTGTGCATGACCATTCAGATTTGGATGAATGAGAGGGTATGGTCTTACCATCGGTACCAGACCCATGCAAACTTACACGGGACAACTCGCTGAGTGGTCATGCGAGGTGGAGGCTTAACATAACGGTGTAGTTGCTGGGGATGTACACTTACTTGTAGTCTTGATCTAGGTATTTTCATGTATCGGGTTTCCCACTTTTTCCTCAAAAGTGCTTTTGAAATAAAAAATTAATTTCTAGTCTATGCACTCACCTCTAAACAAGAGGTGATCAATCCACATAGTTCTCCAGTACTCCTTCCATGATCTTCTAACTCTGCACCTCCCTCCATAGGGAAGAATGGATGTGGTTCATAGTCAGTACTGACCATCCAACAACCATGAAACAAACATTGGTTGGAAACTTTTCTCCATATTTTCATGTATTGAACCTCAAAAACACCCTAAGACATTTCCTACTCCTTGGAATCATTCCATTGACCGATTTAAAGGGAGTTAGACAAAAAATTAATCGAAAATATAACTTTATAAACACTAGGATCAACGAACATCCTCACCTTTTAAAAGTTCATAAATAGAATCATTAAGACTCTATGATAAAATGGTTAGGACACTAGAACCACATATCTGCCTCCCTCAACCAAGTCTCCTCTTGAATTTTATCATGATTTCACAAAACATGGACAAAGGATATGTTTATACCATAAATATATTTCTCACTACAATCCACAACATGAACCATATGCTCCTTAACGGATGCATCAAACACAAACTCAATATTCTCAGAATCAATGACATGATAAGGGTTAGTGTGATTCTATTAATGTTATAAACATGAAAAAAAAATCATGTATAAGAATATACTACTATGGAAGATCCAATCATTATGCCATTTTCACGATCTCGTCCACAATCCCAAATGGCCTAATATAACTGGGCACTAACTATCCCTAATTATGAATTGGGTGAAAAACCTACCTTTTCCACACTTGAAGAAAAATATGGTCTCCCACTAAAAATGTAATTGGTCAATGTAATCAATATGTGTAGGACTTCAAACTACTTTTTTCTATATCCATATATTTCAGGATCAATTAATCATGATCTAATGTATTTTACACAAATCTCAGTCCCAACAACTCTGATTCCCCTAGATCCATCCAACTTGAAGAAGATCTACACTTCTATGAATAAAGTTAATTTTGTGGTTCAAAATAAATAGTAACATGATTATGGTTTTTATTTGAGAATTCAACAATCCATAACTGTTTCTACTATGTCTCGCAAAAATATAGGATTCAAGCCCTCATCATGTCCTCTAACACCTGAATCATATTTTATGATTACCTTTCCATATTTTGGTGAAAATTAATACACAAAATAATCTCTACAACCCTTTCCAAAAGAAGGGAATAAAACATATTCCATGGTCCAAAATAATATTCCTTCTAACCCCATGAAAACATATTATCCATTGAAACTACATTTCATTAAACTAGTAGATCTTTCATGTCTCTCTAATCAATAAGAAATGTTCTTCCTTTGTTAACTGATCCACAATCCCCCAAATCACATCATTATTCCAGGGAATTATTCAAATACATTCCAGAAAAAACATTTTAATATGGTCCCAATTCCATAATAAAATGTGAAATTCCTATAAAAAACCACACGGTTGTGAATGCATGACCTTCTCCTGTTGACATGTACAACATCATTTAAAAATAGATGCAATATTTTTTTCATTAATAGCTAGTAATTATTTCTATGAAGATCATGGTACATTTTTCTTAAAACAAGGATCACCTCCAACTTCATGGAATTAAACACTTGTATCTTCTCTTCTCACATACTTTTTGTCATAACAACACATCTACTTTCATGAATTATCATATCATAATCAACTTTCCAATTGGAAGGTGAAGCATCAACTTTAAAACAATCCCTCTAGGTTAGGAACTAAGAATCCTCATACAACCTCCTCTTTACCCAGTTCATGGGGGAGGGCTCAAGATATAAGGAAATAAGTTTCATCCAATCATGCTCCCCTTGAAAACCTATATGCATATTTAGTTAAAAAAGCAATCATCCTCTACTCAAAACTAGAATATTCTATTATATTAGTCGATATCTTCTAACTGAATTCATCTACAATAATATTTCCCTTCCCCAACATATAAGCAAGATGAAAATTGAATTATTTCTTAAATTCAACCCATATATGTTGTAAAATGTTTAAATCACATAGTGAAAATATGTATTTTAGGCACTTATGGATGGTGTAAACAAAAAAATTCTTTCCTAATAGATAATGTCACCAATATTTCAAGTCAAAATCGCTATAAATTACATTAGATTGTGCATAGTATACTTTAACTCAAGTAGCCACAACTATCATGATCTACATTCAATGACCCAATCTCTTTTCATCAACACTACATTACTTACAATCCCAAATTCATCATGAAAAAATGTATACTCCTTACCTAAATGGAGTAAGATCATAATTGGTGATGTGGCCAAATGAATCTTTATCTATTAAAAGGAACTCTCACATCTTCGAGCCACTAAATACATACACCTATCTTATTCAATCATGAGAGTGATCCTTCTAAATAATAAAAGTATTTGATGAACCATCAGTCATAACCCTCTAATACCAAAAAACTTTTGAGATGAAAAATATTCTTGTATTTCTCCTAAAATACAACAACCTACACATTATCTAGGTCCACTAACACACCTTCCTCTAAGACAATACGACCAATGAACTATATATTATAGATCCAAAAAATACACTTATATAACTTGGTGTATATCCTATGTTCTCTTTGTGTACTCCTGATGATGTTAATAAGTTCCAAATAATCATCATGATTATGAGAAAACAGCAAGATTTCATCAAAAAATAAAACCTAAAATTTTCCAAATATAGTTAGTATATTTGGTTCATTATATCAATAAACAAATTAGGCGCATTCATTATCCTCAAAAACATCACAAAAAACTCATAAAACCCATACCTTGTTCTAATAGTAATCTATAGTATATCAGAAGTTATCACCGACATTTTTTGATACCCTAATATCAAAAAAAATATGGGAGAACACAATGGATCCCCTTAGCTGGTCAAAGAAAACATCAATGAATGGTGGTATATTAGTTCTTAATCATCATCTGATTCAAGTTATGATAATATACACATAACTAAAATGTCCCATCAACATTTACAGAAAAAACTGGACGTCCCCACATTGACATACTCCTATAGATAAACCCTTATTCTCCATCTCCACAAACAGATTTTTATTTTACTTGTATTAAGATGGTGTCATTATATAAGGTAGAAAAGAAACATCCTTATCTCTATGAATCAGATCAATCATGAAATCCATATATCTCTTAGGTGGAATACCAAACAAGTCTTCAAGAAACAAATCCTAAAACCAATTCATCATGTTAGGGATGAAATCATACTCCACTCCCTCAATATCAAGAAATAAAATCATAACATATGTTGGGAACTCACCCACTTTCTAAAGAATTGGTACTGCAAGGTCTATATAGATATCTAGTTCCCCATGTTGAAAATTGGTGTTATCCTCTGGATATGTAAACATTAACCATCATTGGAAATAATTGACATGAAATTGGTATGTTACAAACCAATAAATTGAAAATATTTGTAAAAAACATAACATATCATGTATGTACAATTCCCAAATAATATGGTACACACCAACCTCGATCGTACACTCATTTCATTAATGGATACCCTCTAATCGCACCCCTATAGGAATGTCAATCAATATTATGCAATAAGAAATTAAAACATCTAGATTAAAACCATTAACAAAATAAGAAGATATGAATGAATGGGATGATTCTATATCAAAAAAATAATTATCAAATATATAATACATGAGAACCATACCATAAATAGATGATGAACTAGCCTCATCACTGAATAGTGTAGGTTGAATGGATTACATCTCTCTTATCCCTCTTCCCTGTAATCCTACATTAATCCCCAATACTATACATACCAACTTATTTAGCATTCCTTGTCACAAAGTACCATATCCCCAACCCCAATCAATAGATCCAGTAGAAATTTATCTACCATACTCATATGGGGTAGATAATAACAAGAAGACTCTTTTCATCATTCAAGACACTATGTTTCATCCCATCTGTCGAGGGTTCTCATATAACCACTATATGTGATGCATCCTATCGATTTTTTGGAACTCCACTAGGGGTCAAGGAAACTAACCACTCATGTGACCAGAATTTCCAAAAAAAATAAAACCTTTCCTACTACTTCACTGAATGGATAGTCTATTTCCATTGTTTCCCTAACCGCCACTAACATGCATAAATATCTCATTGTGAATCATTATACCATTGTATGATTTACCACTTGAATAAAAAAATAAACTATCTATTCCCCACTAGATTCCTTTACCAGGTTCCTCTCAAAAATTAGATCTTGTTTCACCACCATAGCATCTATTTTCAATCGAAAGATAATGTCATCGGACTTGATCTCACAACTATGTCAATCCTAAAAATTTATTTTCTTAAATGCATCATCGCCTACCAAATATTGGAAAATGAGATATATTTCAATGATGAAACTAGAATAATACATAACATTAATATTCTAATATGTTAGTTGAATAAAATATGCTTACATCTCTTACCTCAAAGTCTCTAGGTAGAAATAATCTAAGAGCATTTCCTATAAGTCCTTCCAATCCATTCCATCTAACTAAAAAACCTAGTCATGAATGGCCCACCAGTGCTTCGTCGGTCCTCCTAACATATAATCATCCAAAAGAACCCTTACCTCAGTAGGGGATTCTAATTGATCTATAATAATTTGGATATACTCATTCTAGAACTCAAATACCTCTGGTCCACACTCTCTGATCAACACTGTAGGATATTGTAACTCAAAACCCTTGGTCAAAAAAAAATATTCTTAACATATCTGAACCTAGGAATCTCTCCAAAAAATGCATAAAGAGAGTGAAATTATCATGAAACTATACTTCTTCTACATTTCATGGATCCAACAGGGCCTCTTAGCCTGCTATTGGAGGCACATCCTCAATGATATCTTCTTTTCACCCAACATATATGTATTCTCATGGTGGAACTCTCTACAATTCCAAATTAAAACATAAAAACATAATACATAAAGTTCCACAATTGTATAAAAAGGAAAATAAAAATGTTTTATAACAATACCACTCTAAAAAAATTATTACTAAGGGTAAAATTGTAACCCCATCATACCCTCAACCATCCCTATCCTTGACATCCAAAAATGATGAATTCGTACACAATTATCATGCCTTACTAGAGCATGGGTAAAATCCTGAAAAATAGTATCATCACACCATATGTTCATCACCTAAGAGTGAAATAACACCCAACTATAATAAGAGAACCGTCATGAATAGAAATCCCACCATGGGTGCTTGGGTTTTCCTCTACACATGGGTTAGTTACTCCTATTAATGAGCTCATTTCCAAATATCGACACATATTAGTCTCATATCTAATATTCCAAAATGATAAAGCATTATAAAACAACAACTTGGATACTACTTTGTAATGCCTCTACCTAGGTTCCACTATAACATGATCCTTAAACTGGATCGCCACATGGCCTCAGACACACCTCCTTATTATCCGTAGGATTTGGACTATCCTTGAGGGTCTAATAAGGATTACAGGGAGATAATAACCTCTTTACTAGAGTAAAAAAAATAGTGTAAAACAATATAAACAATTACCAGCCAATAGTAATAAAAAAATCTTTTATGACATAATCAATATTCCCAAAATAAATGGGTAAATTCCCACAATAATACAAATATATATGTCTTGTCATATTAGAGATAAATTTTACTAGAAAATCAAAAATTGATGAAATATATTAAATACAAAAAAAATTACCAACATTATCCTAATATCATCCTCTCTACTCCATCCCAAATCCTGAATCAACCTTCTTGCATTGTGCCTTTTTCCTTGTCCTGAACTTCAACCATTAAGTCATCCCATGAACATAATGATGACCCATGTATGGCATGAAAACAACTTAGTAGTCCACCAAAAATGGTTTCTAAAATAATATCTAATATAAATAATAGTGTATTCATTGGTGGAATAAAATAACCAAATAAAGGAAAAATGAAAAAAAAATGTTGTAAAAAACTAATAAACTACCGTTAGGCTCTTCTGTTTTGTACCCATGCATCAATGTCAAAGATTATAGGGGTAAAGACATAATACATGGTGGAGTGAATTCGTTAACATTTTCATTTTCACATTTCAATGGGTTTCAATTTTTGTTCTCATTTCTTGCCAAACCACATAGTCTCGATCTACATGTTAGTACCCAACATGAATATGGGACGTCATTACCATAATTCTTAAACATGAATGTGTAATTTCATAAATATTCATCTAAATACATAGTTGAGGGTCCCTATATCCAACCTATATAATCCAAAGAGAAGGATTTCTATGTATAACCTCTTTATTCATGTGTTGGGAATGAAATTTCCCATATCACAAACGTAACCAACAATTAGTTTTAGGGTTTTACACAACCAAACATCATAGATAAAGACAATAAGGGTGTCTACTATACAAAACTATTCATTAATAATAGGCTCTATTACATTTCCCCAATTATTAATGTGGTAAATTCGAAGTTTAAATTTCAATTAAAATTTTTATTTCTCTATTAAAATAATTTAACCAACTCACATAATAACAATGTCACTACTTCCATCACTTCCCGATTCTTATGGAATATCTAATTTTAATTGAAGTCATAAAAATAGACAACTTAGGCCCCATTATCATTCCATATATCAATGTAATTTTTTAACCACATAAACCCAGTTATTCGTATTTTAAAATTCATTTTACTATTTTAAGAGTGTAAAGAAAACCTCTTCGGTGACCGTTAGGTCTAGTCTCACAATCTCCAACATACCCAGCGACATCCTTGAATGGTCACCCATATCATTATATAATCCAAAAAGATATTTCAAATTAATTAGAAATTTATTAATAATAACGAATCAATGGAAAAAATGCATACACATAAGAAACATCAGGTCTTTGGGATCACTTATAACACCTACCTTGAGTTTGAAGACAAAAACTCGCTCAACCTAGTCAATTGAATCAATTATAAGGAACCATCAAATCCCATTGTAAAAATCCTTTGGAAAAATAAGGATTTCTGGATTTGGAAAGGGAAAAAACATTTAACCATGCTATTTCTATAAAAAACGTTTTGACTATTAAATTCACCTAGATCTTTGATTCATAACAATAATCACCTCAAACGACACAAGATAGAAATAGAATCACACTTGTAAGAGGAGGGAGCCCTAGGATCATAATCCTTGATGCTGGATGAATAAAGTGGAGGAAAATCATGTAAGAACCATTAGAGAATGGTTGGTGGAAATTATAAAATCCATCATTTTAAAAAGGTGCAAGGTTTAGAGTCAAGGATGGAAAAATCATGCACCAACTATGTTCCACTGTCTATCCAAGAGGGGGCCAGGTCGAAGCATTGTCTAGGCCACCAACACTATTTTAAAACCATGTGGTGTTTCAGAACTCATATCTTTATAAAAGGAGCTCAAGACACTTGATCTTCTGGGCCTCTATGCAAGGTTTACTCCCTATTAACCACCAACTATAGCGCCTCATGGTTATGTCAAATGGTTAGTACTAAACTTATGTCAATTGTGAAACAAGCATTGGAAGAGAACTTTTTCACTCTTTTCATGTCACGAACATCTGAAACACCCCAAGTCATTTGCTACACCCATGAAAAATTCAATTTAACAATTCAAATGGATTTATTCTGAAACATAAAAAAATGTACCTCTATAAACTCTGGGATATTACATAAAATATAACTATTTTATTTCCCTTTTTATATTTTAGAAATTTCCTTGTTTTCATAAATATTTTACAAAAAATAAATAATATATATATCAATCAATGAAATGCTTAAAATTACAAATAATCATGATTCTCTTATATATTAAGTATATTTCCCTTCCATATTCATATTTTTCAAACAAAACAGACCGCATTTTTTTATTTGATCAAATTATTTATTAGGCACATTTTATGTTATCCCTAAAATTTTACACGGTTTTAATGTAATACTTATATGGATTTCTTAATGTTTCATTTTATAATTTATTTAAAAAAGTTAAAAGGAATGTTTCTTTTTACCATGTGTGGTGTTTACATTCCTCCATACCACCATATCAATTTTACAATATTCAGCATCTTCAATATTTTTTTCAACCATATTAAATATAAATCTCTTTAATAAAAACTCATTTTAATACTTCACTTCCATTTTTTATTCTCCAAAATAGATCAATTTATTAAAAAAACTTATATTTCTGATAAATTAAAGGGAATACTTATCACTCATTAATTTTTTGATGTTAAATTTCTCTTGAAGTCTCCACTTTCTTATAATCATCTTTTATTGGACATTACTTTTCTCATGATTATTCATATTAATTGTATCATATATATTCTTATTTCTTAAATTGTATATCATTTCTGTATATTGTGATTTACTAGGAACGTTATTTGATTGAATGGGGAAATATTGATATTATGCATTATTTACTCAATACATACATTTGTGGATAAGTCTTATGGATTATGAATTAAATTTATTATTGAATAAATGTGGAGTTCATTTGACATTTAGTGATGTGTAAAGCCTGATTATAGATAGACCATAGATGCATCAATAGGTCTAATGAGAAAAATGTGTAATATATCATTATTAAATGGGAATTTAGGGTATACCTACACATCGATTAAATTGTATTGATTCATGGTCATGAAAGAAAACGTATCATAATCTCTGTGATCATGAATTATAAAATTAATAATTTCATTAATTAGGAATTTAGTAATTATTATCCTTTAGTTTAATACATAAGTATTATACATGTATTCTTTTTGTGCTCCATTTATTTATCAAATAAAATATATTTTTACGTACCTACCATGTCAAATTCCTTATTTATTCATGATATATTACATTTTATATAACCCTAATTAAGAACATCACCTCACCCTAATTTTCATTTCCTTTACCCAAGATATAAATAAAGAATATTTGAATGAGTTCATAGATACATAATATATATTTTGATTCAGTTTAATATTTTATTTCTAATGTAAAAATGATAATCATTTTTGTCTAAAGTTTACCAAGGAAAATAAACTATTCTTGACATTGGGATGTGATCATTGGTATCTTATGATAATGTAATAAAGTAAACATCACCTCGGGGTTACTAGAGTTAGCTTTTCTATAGTGGGTATTAGTGAAATGTTTATAGAATCATTCGAACTAGATTTATGAAAACATATATTAGAGAACATAACCATATGACATGATTTGAAGAGGATTATATGTATAGAATAACATCTAAATGTTTTGGTAATGTACATATTATGTGGTTTTCCTTGAAATACTAACTTTTTTTAATACTACATGTGTATTTTTTTAAAGATATATAACGATGTGAACTAACCATGACAAGAGTCTCTCATGTATATCTCAACCATCATTTCAGTTTATGGTGACTATTCCATTACTATGAATCTAGTTTACCACTCTTGGTGGATATTCATTAGTTAACTAATAATTTCATCAAAACCCCTTATAGAGGACATGAATAGATATTGGACATGAATAAAATAGGATAAAACTATTGTGTCTCTGATTGAAAAGAATGTATCAAGATTTAGATAAACTATCAAGAATTTTTTAGTGATTTATCATTATGAATATTTTTTCTAAAATAATGATTTTTTCTTTTATTCAATTTTTAGAACTATGTGAAATTATGCTAATGAAGAATGTCAAGGATAATGGAATGATTATTCCCATGAAAAACTAAGGTAAATAGATGATGGAATGTGAAATATTTTAATTATTCCTAATCACTTATCTCATTATATGATTACAAATATCTACATGGGTATATTTCATGACACACATAATTTGATAAAAATGGAGTTTCATGGAAATTAAGGTGATAAAAAACATGGAAAATATTGAATCAATGTCTTATATGTTAGGAATATTAGAAGAGTCACAAAGGAATAATCCTCAAAGGATCATTAAATTTTTTTACATGTAGAGAAAGTGGGAATTAATCAATTAACTGTCAACTGAAAATTTCCAATGATGAAAGCTCATGATATGGATTGACAAGGTAATGTGGTTAAAGGATTAACAATTTTATATTATATATAGCTAGAGATAAATAATATAAGTTTAACATATTGGAGGTATGTATGATTTTATAACATACCATTAAAATAAAATAATATTAGATTGATAATGATGAAATTTGAGATATGATTCATATTTCAAATTTTAGGAAAAATTTATTGCAGAATAAAACAAAAAATAAACGTCAACTATTTATGAAGAAATTTGAATGATTGATGTACCTTTGGATTGGGTTTTGAAATTTATCATATATTGGTATTTATTGATAGTATTTTGATATTTGAGGACTATTATACTAATATTTAATCTATTAAAGTTGTATAAAAGGGTAATAAATGAGAATTATTGGAATACGTGCCGAAATGTATTGAAAATTGTTAGGGTTAATCTGATTAGTTATGTTGAGGTTATTTTTGGTTATTAAAATTAAGCAAAATAAGTTTTATAGATACCCATTAATATGTTATTAATGTTGAGTTAATAATTATTTGGTTGGACAAAGATATTATTGATATTA
Source organism: Viscum album (assembly GCA_963277665.1). Lineage (NCBI taxonomy): Eukaryota > Viridiplantae > Streptophyta > Magnoliopsida > Santalales > Viscaceae > Viscum > Viscum album. Next base: position 1,836,878,635 of record OY728151.1, read on the forward strand.
ACTAATTAAATTTTATAATATTGGTGAACTTGAATATCATTACTTATCTGATTACAAAGATTTATTATTTTTTTGTTTTAGGGAATATATTTGATAATCAACTATATTATTTATGTAATAAGGATATTGATAATTTTTTGGAGAATTTATTTTTTAATTGAGTTTTTATTAGGATTTCGGTAATTAGTATGTTTTAAAAGAATATTGGATCAATGTATTCCCATGTCTGTTATTTAACATTATAATATACTTTATGTTTTTTAGGGATGAATGTTTGATCACATATTTTCTTTTTTTGGGTTTTTAATTTTTGTTGACAAATGTTTTAGGAGTATTAAGGTTAAATAATTGTATAATGGATTAATTTGGACATTATGTGTTTGTGTTGAGGTTTTAGAGATTAATTTTTTTATTGGATAACTTATGCTAAGGATATTGATTTTAGAAGATATTTATAGAAATAAGGAATGAATTTTAATTATTTTTTGTATTTTATGATCCATTTAATGATGATTTTAGTGCACCCAACATGAAAATCCATATTTCATATTCATTTCATTGAATAAGGGATAAATTGGAAATTTAACAAAGCACATCAAAATATGAAATGATGTTTATGACATGTAATTAAATTAAGTGATTATATTCTCTTATATTCTCTATATTTATAGTAAATACATCTCTTAGATTTAGTAAAAGTATCTGGAAATAATCAAATTCCTTTTAACTTTATTTACAATGATTTGATGGTATTTTCTCCATTCATTGATAAATGGTTTTTTGGTCATTAACATTCTCATTATTATGTTCTTAATCACACCTATCAGTCCTTAGAAATTATTTTCCTCCTCTATTTCAATAATTTTACATCCCACAAATTACGTCCATATTTTATAACCTAGGAATGTGTTATTTCACGTAACCATTATTGTTCCCACTTCCCCTTTTAAAGGATGTTTCATTATCCCTCTATAAGATGTAGGTTATCAATGACTATATTTTAAAATATTGAATCATTGACGATCGAGATAAAATTATGTTGAAATAATTTATTTAAGGTGATATAATTTCACACCCCATGATTTTATAACATATTTATCACTAAAGAATTTTTTTCATTGATAGTTTTTTAAAATGCAACATTTAGTTTAAATGACATGTGATATAAATATTATTATATAAATGTTACTATTATAACCTAGACATTAAAATATGTGTTATAAATAAAAAAACCAAATTATTAAAAATATATATAAATGTTATATATAATTTATGTGTATTGATAAGTAAGTAATCAATTTTTCGTAAATTAATTTTATTCTTGAAACATTCATTTTTTTAAAAATGATTTCATTGAATTCTGTTTGTGGAAATTGTAATTAATTACTGATACACTTATAAATTTTATTTTATAAAATTAAAATAATTTTCTAAATCATCATTTAGATATTAAATTCTGTTCTGATTGTGGTATTTCTCCGTTATAAATCATTTTTCAGTGAATAGATATAAATAATATTTTTATAAAAACTTTAAATTATTTTCATTAATTTAAAAGTTTTATTATATAATAGATTTTTCATAAATTTTAATATGATCCATTTGGTTTATAATAAAAAAGTTTATTCGTTTCAACAGATAATATTCGTGATTTTTATATAAGATAATTTTTTTGCATAAAACCCATTTATCTAAAAACACTTTTTCAGTAAATTTTTCATATCTATATAAAAATTGATTTCTAACACTTATAGGCATTGAATCTTGAAATATGGATACCATGTGTTTAATTATATGCTTCCAATTTTGTAAATATATCCCTTTTTATTTTTTTCAATATAAATATAAACCATAATTAATTTTTATTACCAAGGTAAATATAAAATAACATAATTTAAGTGATGATGATTCAAATTATTCTAATAAAATTTAAATTATTTTTTTGGATTTCTTTATTTCTTCCATAATAATTTTAAATTTGAAAATATATCCTTTTTCCTTTTATCTTTGATTTTTTATTTTTAAAAAACTTTGTAAAAGTGAATGTCAAATATATCACTTTCTTGATTTTAAAATCTATCATATTTTTTGATAGATAAGAACACGTCTAATTTCATTTTATAAGTGTTAATTTTATGATTGAAGGAATTTTTTTATCATTTATATTTTTTTATTTCTTAGAAACGAAATAATTACATTAAATTCCTATGCAACGCCAGCACAGTTCTTGTGTAAGTAGTATAAAAATCTCTAGAATTATTTTAAAAACTCTAAGTAACATTTTTGGTGTTTGTTATAGTTTCCCATGAATTTTGAAGAAAAATATAACAGGACTTGTATTTTTTAAAAGATCTATATTTAAATTCCATTTCTATCATGTCTTTTTGAATGTCAAATTATGTGAATAGTTCTTAAAATGACATTAATAGTAATTAATGTTATATATATTGTTTTTAAATTTCTTAAAAAACATAAAATTATTAAAACAGAAAAATTAAGATGATAAATGGTCAAAAAATCCATCTTTGGACATTTATAGGAAATTTTTACCATATAATACAATATGTTACCCCTTATTATTAAAAAAATGTCATTACCAATGTCATGATTAAATTTTTTAAATAAAGGGGTTAAACAAAAAGATAAGATATTAAATGATATCTAAACTTATAAAAAAATGATTGAATGATTATATTAAGACTATATATTAATTTTAAATGATTTTGTGACATTTTTGTACTATTTTACATGAGTTAAAAACATATTATTATATAATATTTCTTATATTTCCAAATATGACATTATTGATATTTTATAATAAACATTATTTTATTAAATAATTTAAATGTCATAAAAAATATAACTTCATCCAAGTGAGTGGTATATATTTTAAATTTTTAACCACGGTAGATTTACATGTCACCGATCCATTTATAGTAAATTTCTTAACTCTTAAATAGTAAAAAAACTTTGATATCACAATAACCATGAAAAGAGTTAATGGGGGATAAAAATAAAAGATATAGGTAAAAACATAATAATTTTTTTTCCAAATTTAATTGTATGAGTGGATTTAAACTTAATCTCATATTATTTTCAAATTATTTTGATTTTAAGAAACTTTTCTAGGAATATTAAACTATATAAGGTTTACACTTTATGAAATTCCTAGAGCCCACCCCCCTCAATTATTAATAGGAACTTCCTCCCCTCAGTTCTTGACAACTCTCTGTGCCATATAGCTTTCCTGAAACTATCCATTTCCCTTGAAATCATCTTTATTCACTAATAAAATGTTTTTTCCCTCTAAAAATACCATTCCAAGGATACTTAATAAGTAATCCAAAGGAATTCTAAAAAGATAGGTAATATCCTTTTCCAACAATTTCAAATTTATTTCTTATTCTAATTATTATAATTATTTTTGCCATACATGAATAATATTTATAATATCATATTATGATATATTTTTAGGATTGTTACATCAATTTTCAATCAATTTTCCTTCTTACAAAAAGTGAAAACATTCCTCTTAGATATAATTAGCTTACTACCACCATGTATCCGTATACCACATTTTTCATCATAATTTTTATTATATGGTTAAAATAATGTAACTAATGAATATAAATTATTTAAATGATATTATTATTCTTTTTTAATTATAGTATAAAATCATCCTTCTTACATTTATATTATTCTGCCTCTTCCTTTCACAGATAATTATAAATTTGTATATAATGAAAATATATCATATTTATATCATTATTGTATTTATATAAATGATGGAATCATGAGAATGATGAAAATATTGATACTACTAACCTGAAACATTCATGATAAATGAGATAGTTAACACTAGAAAATAGCGATATTTTTATAGAGTTGTTAATAAACAGGTTTTGAAATGTTATAAAAGGATCAATAATGTTATAATAAATAATAATACATTTTATTTATAATGTTTAAAACCATTATAATTTTTGTTAAATAAAATTCATCTAGTTGGAGGAATGAGGTAAGGGTTTTCTTAACTCTATTTACATTCATTATGTTATACATCTACTTCATTAACTATGTTATGAAATGATTATGTGCGAAATGGTATATTATTATATTATTAACTATTATATATATATTTTTTATTCTTTCACCAATAAAAACTAGATAAATTCATTCAAACATCAGCAATACAATATTTGTAAGGAATTTTGTCTCAATTTCCACTCACTTGAGACTTATTTGGTAATATACTCAATTATACATCTATGTGCTGTAAAAATTTTCCATTTCATATATTTAGATTTAATATATATTTAATCATGATCATTAATATTTTGAATTATTTTTATTATTTTAAGGGTTTTTAATAATAATTTTTTCAAAGAGATTAGATTATAATTTACAATATTATTTTTCTAGGATTTATCTTTTCTTCATTGATGGAATAGTATAATCCGTCCATCTTTAACTCCATATATATTCTTATACATTGGATAATTAATTAATTTTTATGTTTTCTTCCAAATTTTCATCTCTTTATTAATTCAATCAATAATAATATTAAATGAAAAAGTGATGTTATTCCCTTTTTTGATCAATTATATTTTACTTAGAAGTACACATCTTTCAAAAAATAGAAAAAAAGATTTTTTATTTACCCAATTTATTTATGAATGACATTCCATGTTATCCTTAGGATTATATAAGGTTTTAAATGAATTTTTATAGTGTTTTGATAAGGATTATTTTTTACTTTCTTTTCAAAAAACATAAAAGGAATGTTTCTTTTTAACATATATATAGTTAACAAAAATTTATGTCACCATAAATTTTTTATGATTTTTAGATTATTATGAATGTTTTTAATGGATTTAAAAATAAAACAATTTTATGAAAAGATATTTTATTTTTTTCTTATATTTTATTTTATTCCCCAAAATACATGTATTTATTGTTAAAGTTATATTTCCAATAAAATGATCATCATCTTTATTTGTTATAAATTTTTTGGGAATAAACTTTATATTGAAACATTCAGTTTATAGTGATCTTATTTCAATAGATATTATATATCTCTTAAATATCCATATTATTTGTACAAATGATATACCTATTTCCTTAACCATGTACCATTTTCATATTTTATGTTTCACTAAGAAATCTATTTTATTATGATGAGAAATATTGATATTTCATATTATTTACATGTTACAGACTATTATTGATCAGGCATACAGTTTATGAATTAAATTGGTCATTTAATACATGAGAAATTTATTTGGAATGCAGTTATGGGTGGAGATTTATAATAGAAAATGCATCAATGCATTTATATGTATCATGATTCAAACTAGTTGGAAAGACTTATCCAATGGTCATTTGGTTTATAACTATCCATCGATTATATTGTCTTGGTGCAAGGCCTTATTGTAAAGGATATCAGGACATCTGAGATCCTAATATCCAACATTTAGAATATCTTTCATTAATAATTCAATAATTATTATATATGAGATTAGTATTTTGATATTATATATTATTTCATTTCTTTCTCAAATTATTTGTTAATTGTTATGTTTTTTATTTCATATACCATTCCATATAGATTATTTCTTATTTATTCAAGATAGCGTCTGATATACTTAACCCTTACAGAGCATTTGATCTCACCAATATTTTTTTTTCTTTCCCAATAATATAAATAAGTAAATTTGGAATGTGTTCAACATTATATGATATTTACATTCATTATATTATATATTTCATTTCCAATTCAAAAATAGAAATCATATATGAATCTAGTTTGACAAGAATACAAAACAATAAGTTCTATTTGGATTTTATCACTTGTGTCTTATACCAGTGTAATAATATATACATTGTCTCATGGTTAATAGAGTTGGTGTTTCATCATTTTTTTATCATATGATCCTCAAAGATATGGGAAGGATAATCTTTTTGAATGTCTTAGAATAGCTAATTGGGACGTATAGGAATTTATGATTAAAATTCCAAATTAAAATGATCACTAGAAAATAATGATGTATGAATATATGGATATAGGATAACATGAATCATATTATATATTAATAGAGTTTCTATGGGTAATTCCCTAAGCTGAACATCTATGTTTGATCCAAAGTTTTACAAGACCATATCCACACCTCCTAGTATACAAGAGTATGTTGATGAGAAGCAAATTTCTGAACACCATTAGTGGGACACTATACCTTCATTATCATTTCCATACACAAGAATTATAAATAAAATTTAAATATAATAACCATATTAGCAAGTGGAATATTAAGTATCAAATGTAATAATAGATAAAACACATGTTACACAAATAAATAAAATATACTCCCAATGTGATAATCAAAATAAAACTATTATGTAAGAGAAGAAAAATAAATAATAATCACTGTAGAAATATAGAATGTAGGTCTATATACCGCTATCAATTCCATACTCTTCAACTCAACTAGCCTTCATGGGTCTTTGTCCATTACCTTGATTCCTAATCATGGAGTCTGTGTTGGGATTATAAACGTTGATCTTAAAATTTAATTTGATTTCTCATTGATTTATATGTTAAAAAACACAATTATTTTTTTCAATATTGGAGTTAATTTATGTGAATTTTATTACTATATTCATTAAAATATTATTTTTTTCTCTAAAAATATTGTATTGTTTTGGATGAATATTTCTATGTGTTCAATATAATTTAAATAATTATGGATTTATTATTCATATCCCAAGATTATAGTGAACATTAGCTTTGGGAATATAACTTTTGATAAGGAATGTTAATTTTTCTACCTTACATTTGGAGTGAACATTAGTATTGGGATCCTAAATTTTATGAAGCACCTTATATTTGAGTATCTTACATATGGTTATGTAGCCTAATATTTTGAATGAAATATAATTTTGGAACGAAAATTTTGAAACTTTCAAATGCATATAAATCCTTTTGTTAAAGGTGTTGAATATGAAATTTGAAATCTATATTTTCTTTGAGATATCCATAACAGTTTCATTAGATTATATATTTCATTATAAGGATTTCTAAAACTAGACTAAAGGGTCTTCAACAATATATTAAAGTAATCATTTTTATAAGAGATGTTTTTATTTTTAATGGGAATTTAAATTAAAATTTAAAATGCATTGTATCTTTTCAATATCAAGATTTATCATGTGGTATTTCAGGATCTATTTGACTATAATAAAATTATATTTCTTATTTATTCATAATGAATTTTATCATTAACTAAATGTGTGTTCATGAAATCACTATATACAAATAATTTTAGTATTTATAAAATCTAAGAATAAAATATTATTAAAAAACTCAATATTTTTATAAAGTTCTATAAAAGAAATTCCATTATACGTTTTTCAATACATTATATGAATTATTTTATTACTTATAAACATATCTGTTGTTAATCTATTATAATTTTTTCAATATTCATGAACTAAATGATATTTTTACTTATCCCTTATGAGTGAAATTATGTTTCTTAATTTTATAATACCTATTAAATGTGTTATACAATACTAGTTTCTTTACGAAGGGACTCAAAATTTTAATCATGTGAAACACAACACTACTAAAATAAAATTTGATACTTTCATGATTTACAATTAAAAAATTATTAATCAAATTAATGAATATTTTATTGAAATATTCAATGGTTATACTATTAGAGGACCTCCAATTTAAAAACCAGATAAATAATTAAAAGTTATTAGAGTGTTACCAGCTAAATAGAAAAAAACATTGTTTACATATAAAAATTCACACCTGTTAAATGTTTTTCAATGATGGAATTGATTAGTAAATTAATTATATATGAATATAAAATGGAATCAGAAACATAATATAACATACTGATCAGGATGGAGAATACTACTATCAAAGTTACTACTCTAAAAAAGGAAACAAAATTAAGGAAGATATTTTATCCTAAGATGATTTTTTTGTAAAAAAATATGTATAGGAAGTAGCTCACCTATATAAAAGATTCAATAAGTTGTATAATATGAAAAGAGGATTTAGGAAGTCTTATAATGAATCACTAAATAATAACAATAGAATAAAATTGTTTTAATTATTTTAATTCAAAAAATGGTGCAAATCAAACCTGACATCCCATTGCAGAAAGAATAAAACAAAAAAATAGAAAAGAATGAAATTATGTATTGAATTAAATATAATTTTGATAACAATGGTAGTAAGACTATGAAAGCTACATGGAGCTTTCAAATATAATTCAACGAATCTTCATGTTCTAATATACTAAATGATTAATAAAATATAAAGAAATCATGTTCATTATGTAAATTGATGATCAACACATGATCCTCAACCCAGTTGGTGAGGTGTCCTTCATTTCATCCATGATACCCAGATTCGAAACCAAGAAGAGGCATATTTCCAGTATTGTAGCAATACTGCAGCAGGTACAATATGGTACTACAATAGTTATTGCAGCAAGTACTTTTTAGTACTGTAAAAGCCAAGAACTGTTCACCTTGGGCCACCGGTTTTGGATTGGAGTCCTTAAGGCCTTTGGGACACCTAGGAATTTGGGTTAGTAGGGATTTCGGGCTACCTTTATGGCATTTGGGCCACCTCAAACCCATTCAGGCCTCATGCATTTTCCCCATAATGACTCTAAAAAAAGAAGCGGCCCCAGAGGAGGATTCAGAGCATGTGCACTCACCATAGCAGAACTAATGGATTAGGAAAAGAATTAGAGGGTATGGATACACTATCAGGTACTTCTTGTGCTTTCACGGGATTCTTAGCCAGACGACCATTTGATGGTGGAGAGCTACCATCATGATGCAGATATTGGGGAGGGGTCATTCATTGTAGTTATAGTCTAGTTTAATTCCCTAAGACCTTCGGGTCATGTAATGTATCTTAAGCCCATAGGACATGAAATCAATAATCCTATGGGCTTTGTAAGGGTTCCCATCATGCCTTGAAAGCGTGGTTATTATAAATAAAAAAACGAGGCCTTTAGGCCATTTGGGCATGTAAATTGATGATCAAGTACAATCATACTAATATTCTTCATTTGATTATGAATGTTTTTCATGAACTAAATTAGTTTAATATTACTCGATGATTGAAGAAAAATATGAATATCTATTAACAAATATTAAATATTTATATAATATTTATAATACATCATTAAAAAAATTCCATGCATAAACAAAACCATTAATTGAATGAAAAATTAAACAAATATTCTACATGACACAAAATATATAAAACTAAAAATTATGATCCTCAACATAAAGTAGAATCAATTAAAATTACTACTAGGATATTTAATAAGGGAAAATATTTTATAAATTAGATCCCTAAAATTGTTTTCCAAAAAAAATTATATGGAATTGGAAGTAGTGGTGGAAAACCAATGCCATATAGAATGTATTTGATTCCCTACTCGAAGAACCAAAAACATATCTATGATTTCTTATTTTTTACATATAATTAACAGAAATTATAGTAATAGTTTTAGTCGGAGTAACCCTTATATTATTAATGTAGTAAAATTACTTATTACTATATATTTTTCTGAAATTAATTCTATCTACACTAGAAAAATTAATTCTGTAAACACATGAAAAGTTCCATATCATATATGTAATGTGTATGCAAGAATTGTTCACTTTGGAGGAATTTATAAATGAATGATCACTGGAGTGGGATAATAGGGATATATAAAAACAATCCTGATAAAAAATCATTATGTTCAAGGGAAAAAGAAAAATATAATAAGAATTTCTCAACTCTATGATGAATAAATTTCAGTTGATTTTACAAAAAATGATTTATCAATATATAAAGATAAACTATTTCGGTTTAGAGAACCTATAAAAGAATATTATTTTACATAGGACATTAGTTCCTTATATCAATAGAAATTGTATTTTTCAACTACTAAAATAAATGAATCCTGGATTTCAAATTGGAGACTTCAAAATTTTAAAATATTTTATCTATCTATGTAAACTATGAATAAAAATATTTTTATATTTGAGTTGTTTTAAATTTTATCAATATAGAATTATGATGGATGCCTAATAGGTATCCAACATAAGTTTCCATTTAAATCTATTAACATGGTTTCCAATTTGATACCATTAGAACTCATAAACATGGATCTATTAGAACCATCGGGTTTAGCATTTTTATATTGAAGATTCATTATTTTTGTATAAATTGATGTTTTTTATATTTTTTCCTCAATTTATTTATTAACATTTAAAAGAGTATAATTATCTATTTTATGATTTTTTTATGTTTTCCAAATTGAAAAGTATTCAAAATAATTTCATTATGAATTGATCATGTAGGACATCTTCATAATAAATAATTAAATTAGTATTTCTTAAACATTGGAATTGGAAATACTTTTTTATGAGAACACCTCAATTTAATGGGATTGTAGAAACAAGAAATAGGATTATTCAAGAAATTGAATATAATATATTTAATTAATGTACTCTACCAACATATTTAATTATAGAAGCTATTAATAAAAAATTTCATGTCTTGAATCATGTTTCAATCCTGAATTTTAATAAAAATATTCCTTATGATTTTTGGAATATTAGAAAACCTAAATCTAGATATTTTTATGTTTCTGAATACAAGTATTGAATATTATTCACTTAGGATAACTATAGAATGTTTTATCTAAGGGATGTTAATGAAATATTTCATGGATATTCTACTACTTCTAATGTTTTCACAGTGGTCGAAAGAAATATGGGTAGTTAATGAATTTATCCATGTGTTGTTTTATAAAAAATTTCCATTTGATCGTAATAAAATTAAAATTTATGAAATCATTTATTCCTTTTAAAAAATCATACATAAAACTTAGAATGATTTTTTAAAAATAAATAAGTATATGATAATAATAAATACATTTTTTAAGAATATTAAATTGTGGAACATCGATGTATTTTATATAGACCCTAGAAAACCTTAAAGGAACATCATTTAGATAATATTATACCAGACTATGAATATGGAGTTATGACTACAAAGATTAAATTACATATAGATAAATTATCTTCTTTTCCTTCCTAGTTTGAAACTAATACTATAGAACAAGCCTTGGAAGATGAGATTTGGTCATTGGAAATCCAGGAAGAACTAAACCAATTTCATAGCACTGAAATTTGGAAATTATCTGATACGACATAAAACAATCATGTGAAAGGAACTAAATTTGTATGTATAAATAATCAAGATGATAAAGTTATAATCAAGAGGAATAAGGTTAGGTTGGATTATAAGGGTTATATCCAAGGTGATAGAATACATTATGAGGAATCCTTTTCCCAATATTCTTATATAGAAGGAACCAGAATTATATTGGTTATTTAAACTTATGTGAATTTTAAATTATAATATATGGATGCCAAATTTGATTTTCAAAATGGTTATTTAGTTGAGGAAGATTATATTAAACAACCTCTAGGGTTATAAAAACTCATCTACAAAATTGTATTTTTAAACATACTAAATCACATTCTAGGATTCAAAAATAACAGTTCATTTGTTTGATATATTATTTTATTTTATTGATAAAAATGGATTTTTAGTGGGATTTAAAGACCATAATATTTTTAAGAAAATTACTTCTTCTTATTTTTTTCTAGTTTAAATTTATATATATGCTCTCATTTTTGGTTCGTCAACTCTATAATGTTCTAATTTTTTTCTAAAAAATATGAAAAATTAATTTAGAATGATTATAATGGGATAATTGAATTTAATTCTAGGTTTTTAAAATTATAAAAAAATGTTTTGGATTTTTTTTAATTAGTAAAATTATGACTCATTTATTAAAAAAAATAACATCAAAAAATTTATTCTTATGAATAACTCATGCATACAAATGAAAAAATATAATTTGGATAAATCTAGAAAATTAGTGGAAAAAATGTTATATTGAGGTATGATAGAATTTTTTCTATAATATTCTACCTACAGAAAAAACTTTATGTTTTATATTGGTTTTAGTTTCATATTTCAGTTAAACCAAAAAGGAATGAAATCCTGAATATATTAAAAGGGTCTTTTTTTAAATTGAAATAGATATATCTTTCTATCACATATTTATCCAAAAAATTAGTTTTGAATTAATATCACATTCAGAACCCAACATTTGATGGTATATACTAGATTAAATAAGAACCTTGGGTAATTTAAACTTTTTTGTAATCTTATGGATTCTATTGACTGGTTAGAAGAAAACATATACTATATTATAAATAGATAAAGTATAATATATATCTTCTAGTAGTTTCTAAGAACAAGTTTTGTCGATTAAACATGATATTTTAAAACTTGGACTAAAATTCAATGATATTCCTATATTATGTGATAATACTAGTTATATTAATATTTCAAAAAATATTAAAAGTCACTCTAGGTCTATGAATATTAATTTGGAAATTATTTTATATGATATCATGACCAACCATGGGATTTACCTTTTGAATTTAGAGATAATAAGTATCAACTTGTTGATGTATTTACTAAAACCCTTCCCACATCTAGTTTTTTTAATTAAGTGATAGTTAGGTTCTTATGATGCATGTATGAAATTTAATTTTCATTTTAATCTCTTTTGTGGTTATTAATTTTATGTTATATGTTTCAGTTTTAAAATTTGGTTTATTTCTATTGATTTTTTTGTACAGAAATTTCTTAGTTTAATTTTTTTATTATTTAATTATATAAAAAAAATTAAAATCCAAACTAGTAAAACTGTAAATTTTAATTGAGATACTAAAATGTCACTTAAAAGTTTTGTAGTAAAACCCTTATCTCATCTAAAATCGATCTCATAACTTTTTTAACTACTAATCTCTAAATATATCTCAAATAATAATTTTTAGAACCTAAAACTTTTGTATTATCACCCTGTAAAACAAAAAAAGTGGAATGATAAAACATGTTTAAGTAGTTTGACCAGATATGGCATCTATTTCTAATAGAAAAGTGTTTTAAGGGAAAGTAGTATATCTCAAATGGATATTCATGGTAAATCTCAATTAAAATTTGCTATCTGTTTACTTGGACATGAATGTGTGTTTGATGGAGGGAATACATAATATGTCTTCGAAAAAGAAGAAAAATAGTTTTATGAGATTTTTTAGTTTATTTTCAGATATATAGAATATTTCAACTGGACTAACGTAAAAACAAATTATTTTCTATTTATATGGTAGATATATCTTGGATTTTTAAATACACCCATGATGGAGTGTTTCACATCAGTTTAGGATTGACTGGGAAAAAGTTTCATAAGAAAGAAGACATTATTTGTTTTCTATTTATAACAACAGACATTAGGAAAATGTTTTTGAATGATTTGTAGTCAGACCAAATTGTTTTTTTCATGTTCAATCAAATTTTAATAGTTTCAATGATAATTGAGATAAAAAATATCCTTTTCCTAGATATGTATGCGATGTTATTTATGATGAACAATATACCACTGAATTTTAGTGGGTATGTGATATGGTATATAAATCATTATTTCTAGAAGAATTATATAAGATCCATAAATCCCTATGGAAGGTTGTTTTCTCTAGTTATCTATAATATAAGTGTGATCAATGAAATTCAAAAATCACTAATATTTCATCATAGTAATATTCAATCAGTTAAAACACACAAAAAATTTGGGGTTTTCAAGAGCATAACCAAGGTTATGTTAATTCATGTTAGTCCTGGGGATGAGGAATAGTCATTAGCTTTGGCTGATTGGGATAATAGGATCTTGATGATAGCTGGTTCTATTAGGCAGGGTGTCATGGAAACTATGGAGTCAAATATTGAAGGATCTGAATTACCTCAGGTAGTTGGAGGTCTATAAGACACTTCTACTAGTTATTAACCTATTACAATTACTTTCAGGAGAAGAAATATGGTGTAATGTAATATACCTTATATGATAGGGGTGTTCATAAATTTATAGATTTCTTTATGATCCTTCTATTATAGATAATGGAGATTGGATAATTCAGATAACAAGAAAAATATAATAACATGGTGTGTAAGATAAATTTTCAATGTTTGAATGGGTACATAAAACTATTTCAAGTGAAGAAAGGGTTGAGGTATGAACTACAGTTGTGTTTTTAGAATAAATAAATGTTCAATATATTCTTGTTTAGTATCACCTTTTATGGGAGGCTCATATTGGTGAGCATGTAAAAACTCTTGATGTTTCTACAATAACTGATCAGATCGGGGATCAATCATTTTATTTTTTATAAATTTCTTCGGTGATTAAAATTGAGTAATTTGATGAAGAAAAACATATTCCTGGTGAACTCTTTTCTGACTCTAGTGGTGAGTGAGAAGCTTAATAATTTCAGTTGTTTGAGGTTGAAAATCCTTTTTTATGTCCTACATAGGTCACATAATAGTTTGATAATTCCTATTTTTAGGAACAAACTCATTCTATTACATTTTTTCTTGTTAAAAAATTCAATAAGAAAAAGGATGAAACTATTAAGTTGCATGTAGTGCTATAGGTTTCTCATAATTAATGTAATGATATTAAAACTAATTTTGTTTAAATGATAGAACTTTATTCTCTTTTGGTGTATTATCAAATCATTTAACGCAATTTAAATTCAAGGAATTATTTTTATGATTTTAAAAAAAAATTGTCAGGTCATTTTGTACATATCATAAGTGAATGTTTTTTCAAAACTTATTTTGGATACTTAAAAAAATTATTGTAAATATAAATCTTCACAAACTAGTTCCAATCAGAATGACCATTTACTATAATAATATAAATACCATTAGATGTGTTGATAAAGTTGGACCTCCTACCTACCTATATTTTTTAATAAGATTTAAAATACTTCAGAGTGACCTTATTCCCCTATACATTTTGTTTTAAATCGTAATGATTTTAGAAAACTACTAACCTCTGAAGAGCTTTGGTTCAGTTTCCTTTTACAGAAATGGGTCAAATGATATATATATATATGTGTGTGTGTGTGTGTGTGCGTGTTCATTCTTCTAGAACATTTATAAATATTACGAAGGAAAGCCTATTTTAAGTGCAAAAATCTTTCAGGTGTCCTGATTTTTTATTAAGAAATACGTAATCTAATGAATTAAAAAAATCAGAAATATGTATATAGTGAATCAAATAGTAATATGTTCCTTAACAACAGACTCTTATTATGATTAACATGATCCATATCCTCATCATACTTCTTATCCTATTTAAACACTTTATCTAAATTATTTGTAATCTATAATTTATAATAGAGTGAAATTATCATGTTTATATTTTATTTTGTGTATTCACTATTTTTTTAATATAATTTTCTTTTTCTAAGAATATTCATGTTCATGATGTATAAATTTAAATCTAAATAAAATAGGCTAATATTTTTCTTCTCCAATATTTTCATAATCTACTTTTATACAATATTTTTTATTTCAAAAAATGGGGTTCAATCTTGGTAAAAACAACATTCTAATTTTTTATTTTATTTTTTTTAATATTTCAATTGGGTTTTTTATTATAAAATAAGGGATGATTTTGGGGCATACAAATGTTCATCCAAACCACTCGTTTTATTTATCATTTATTTAGATTCTCACAAACACCTTTATTTTATCTACTAATGATGTTATTTAAATGGAATTTCAAATCTATGTTCATATAAATTTATTTTTATTTTCTATGAGATTCTAGATGTATTTTTTCATAAGATTTTTATGATTTATGATTGTTTTTAATAAATATATAATTACTATTCATATACCTATGTTTTAGGTGAATGTTATGTTTGTGAAAACTTCTTTTGATAAGGAATGAAACTTTTTCTACTATATGTTTGTAAATGAAATTGGGATTTGGAACCCAAATTTTGTGAACAAACATATATTTTTGGATATAATATATGGTTAACTAACCCAATTTATGGAATAAAAATTATGTTGTAAACCATAGTTTGGAATATTTTATATTCAGAGAAATACTTATGTTAAATCAGTTGCCTATGGAATTTAAATTATTGATATTTTATTAGACATAACTTGTGGTTTTTTGGTAGAACATATCTTATTAAAACCTTTTCAAGTATCGATGCAAAGGGTTATCAATAACATATTATATAATTTTTATTTATATGTGATTTTATGATTTTTAGTGGGTGTTTAAATTCAAATTTTAAAAAAAATATTCTTTAATGTCGAGATTTATCTTGTCATATTTTTAGATCTATTTGATGATAATAAAATTATATTTCTTATTTACTCTCAAAATATTTTATATTCAGAGAAGTGTGTGTACATATAAAATCTATATATATAAATATAAAGAATATATAGTTATTTTTTGAATAAAATTTGTTTAAAACAACTATTTGTTTTTTTAAAGTATTAAATTCTAAATTTCTTTATTTGGAACTTTCTAATAATTGTCTTTCTTCTATTATATCAATTTGTTTTTTATCCTCTACATTTCATCGAAGTTTTTATTGGTAATACCCTATAGAAACATACATGTTTCAATCTTCTATCATGCATTCAATATTTTTATCTGTATTGATAATGTGTTTTTCAAGAGGACTATTTAGTTAGGTATATCTCATGTTTCTTTCAAGATCTCATTAGCTCTATGTTGTTATTGTAACATTTAGTTTAACATATTTTCAACATTAATCATCTCTTTTCTATTAGAGTGATAGATTCTCTCACTAAAATGTGGTCATCAAGGTTCCATATAAAATAACCATATAGAATTGTAATTTTTTTTGAGGTTTCAATGTAATACACATTGTTTTAGATGTCCCTAGTAAAATGAGTTGTTTATTTAAAATCACTAAACACAGAGAGATGGAGTTGGTGGATTAGACAAGGGAATCATACAATCTCGAACCACTATAAAATAATTGTATTCTCTTCTTCATTATCTATTCTATACTTAATATGTTTGAATGAAATAATCCTCTATTTAATTCTAAATAATAATTTAGTTCTATATTTTAAATTATCCATTTCTTAAAATTCATAAGTCATTCCCCCACCCACTTGTGACTTTATGTCTATTCTAAACAAAAGTCTACATGGGCTTTGATATTCATGTAGGTAGTTACAACTAAGAAATTGGAGGATACCATAAATTTTTCATTAACAAGTTTTCATAGGTATAAAATTTTTATTCCATGATAACAATAAATGTTCAAGAATGAATAAAAAATCATATACTAAGAAATTGTGTTCTAACTAAGTAAACACATGCCTCGGTCGTAAGTAATTTGGCTCCATTCCATAAGGATAATCAAAAAAAAATCACAAATGATCAACCACTAGGCATGAGGCTCATAATAATGTCTCTCATTAGTCTTGAGGAAATGAGTTGGATTAGGCCTCAGGGTTATTGTATCCTAGATCCATCATATGAAAGGAATCTAGACCATCGTACCCTGGTCCATCATGGGTAAGGCCTCTATATCATAAATCCCTGGTTATGACTCAAGTCAGGCCTCTAATACATTGTTCCCTTACTACCAATACCCCAGTTTGGTTTTTAGGTCATCATTACCACACCCTTTTATTTGGTCCATCATCACCACAATCCAAAGTCATGCACACTCCCCCTCTAAGGGATAACCATATTATGATGGTAAAATTGTTCTATGTACTAAGAACAAAACCTCTAATGGAATGTAACACACATAACTGGGTAGATAATATAAGGAAAACTATATTATATCATTATGATAATATATTAGAAAAAACAATACTTGTGACCAAAATTAAAGGTGGTCAAACAAGTTAGAATCATGCTCATAGAACCAATCATCATCAACACTTTTCACTAGATATTCACACACCCACGTGTGATCACTATCGACCATGGTAAATAGGAAAAAGGAACACAATTTTCATACTGAGGAATGAAAATTTGTAGGCGTGCCTCAAATAATTATGATATTCTTACCTCATGGTGGTTGAATAAATGCTCTAATTTTCATCAATGGATCAAATCCCAAATACTATTACACACCCACATGGAAATATCTCACTAGTAAATGATTCCTAACATATATTTAATTCATCAATAAAGTGGTTTACAATGGATTTAGGACATTATTCAATATTGAGAAAGTAGTTCTAGAATTATATACCTCGTGAAGTCTATTAATATAACTATTTCAGAGATATGTTGAAAGATATTATGTTAGTTAACTAAATCTGTTGTCAATTTAAGAATCGATCATGAATTCATAATAAATTCTACAAGAGAACCCCTGTTATAAATGAAAGAACTTTAATGAACCAAGAATTATACATTATATTAGAGATCCATGATGATATTCATGAAGAGGGGTGTCACATATTGATTGATCTATAAATAATTAACTCGAAACATCTTCCATTCATGAATGATCTAGCTCCCATAAAAATATAGGTTGTTGACATGTCAAATCCACCACCATCCTACAATGGTTATGGAATCCCTATATTTTAATACATAACTTTTCATTAAATTTTACAAACAGATGTTCTTTAAAGACTAGTGTCTTGTAAATCAGGATCATAATACTTGAAAAGAACATAAAAATTCTTAAAACTGCTTTTAAGGCTTCTTCATTGTTCATCCTATGTTAATTATAGCATCTCATAACCCTGGAGCATACATTAAAGGAAAGGGTGAGTAAAAGGCCCAATAAGGGAAACAAGAGAAACATTTTACATGTGAACTTGAGATACATCAATAAAGTCATGATAAATAACTTTAAGGCATGATAAAGATATCATGAGGCATATCATAATAAAAATAACGTGTTTCATAACATAACGATTTGGTTACAACATTTAACATAGACAATAATTTCCATATCACCAAGGTCCATCCCCAAGGTGTCATAAAAAAATTACCATGGTTATTCACCAAGGTATCGTTAAAATGGTCATCTCTAGAGATTAAGTATTTACCCAATGCATTGGAGAACTACCAGGGCGCACCCTTAATTTATATTTATTATCACGTGAGACACATATATAATCATCAATAATTTCATAAATAACCCATATATCATAAAAGAAATGGGTTTCATTTCATAGTCATAACATTTTATAAACTTCTTTAAAGATGTGATCTTTTTGTCACTTTAAACTCACAGAAAAGGAAAGTCGGTCTCATGTATGTAAATCCCAGAATTTATAATAGAACATTTTGATACATATGTGAATAAACCTATAGAATAAAGGGTTTTGAGTATTAACTTAATAAAATAAAATAATTTTAGAAAAAGAGAGAGACATTTTGAGACGAAAATTTGGTAGCATAACTGTTATGCTGCAGGGTTTTAGAAAACATTGAAAACAGAGGGGACATGGGTCACCCACTCATAAATGATCCATAAAATAGTAGAGGGACATAATATAATGTATATAAGAAAATGGAAATGGAATTTTATGGACATACCATATGAAATGAAAAACATAGAAGGAAGATGAAAATAAGATTTATCTTATGAAAATTCTGCAGCCTAACGAATTCACTTAAAACATAAAAAAATGAATTGATGAGATAAAATAGGGTATCTCATAAAATTAACATAAAAGGAATGTATTATGATATAGAGATCATACCCCCAACATAATAAAAGTAACTTGAAATACTTGACATGAAATTGGAAATTTGAAAATGGGTAGAGTGAAAGAATCCCTTACAAAATTTCGGCAGCCTAACGACGCCACATAGAAATTATTATAATGAATTGATGAGAGAAAGTGGGGGTATCTAATCATATTAAAATCAAAATAATATTAGGATGAATATAAAATATGATCCCCAATTTAAGAACATGGAGATTAAAATAAATGACATAAAGGAGAATACATGAAATGAAAGAGAGAGGTAGGATCCCTTACCTTAAAACGTAACTCTTAAAACTCAAATGTAGGGACCTTGAGGGATTGGGGGCACCATGTGAGGACTATTTGGGAGGTAATTAAACCATAGCTTCGTTGGGTAAGAGTTTGGAGTGAAAACAATACGAGGAAAGGGTGGGTATTTATAGAGAATGTGAGGGAACAAAGCATTAATTCCCAAGGGACACCTCATCGGTGGCATTGGAAAAACCATAGGCTTTACCATGGTATTTTCCCATGGTGTTGGCCACTTGGGACACAACATACCTTATATTAATATTCATAGGTATACCAGAAATATTACATAATTATTACATCCTTAATGATGTCATTAAACACCCGAAACTAAAAACTGTATTTTCACTATTCACTGAAAATTCAACTTGCTCAGAAAAATAAAAAAATTTCACCTTAACTAAATATCAATGCTTTGATTTTAAAAATTAACTCCATTTTATTAAAATATTTTTCAAAATATTTTTAATTTAATTTTAAAATAAAAACACTATTCACTGAAAAATCAACTGTTTTAGAAAAATCCCAAAAATTCACCTTAACTTAATATCGATGCTCTGAATTCAAAAATGAACTCCATTTTATGAAAACAAATTTCTAAATATTTTAAATTTAATTTTAAAATAAAAAACACTATTCACCCAAAAAAAACTAATACTTAAACAATACTTTTTGGAACAGTTATTTTCCTAATTTATTGAATCATATTACTTAATCAAGGTGGCTAGATTAGATTAATGCTTTCTTAAGTGAGGTTACTTAATCCATTTGATCACATTATTAATAATAAGCATAAAATCACTATTCATAAATTTTTATTCACCAATATTTAATTTGATCTTATTAGACTCTAAATTTCATACTAAACACATTTGTAGAAGACCATTTTTTGAAAAACATTACACATCATTAATTATTTATGGTTTACATAAATATTTTAAAATATCCTTTTTCCAAAATTCAGCAATTTTAAACATCCTAAATTTATCCTGACATTTGAGAATTTACAAACTTCACTAGAAGAAGAAATCAGAACTTTTATTTATCAATGGTTTACATAAGGCAGTTAAGGTCTTGTTACATAGCCCCTTATAACACCAGCATAGGACCTAAGAGTAATGTGTGCTATGGTGATAGAATCTTGGGGCGGATTGGCCAACATTTCCCAAGTAGTTATTTCTATCAATTTTAAGTTATCACGAAGGAGATTCCGTTCCAGCTTCACACGATGAAGATCGGCTTGGGTTTGGTCCAGAGTAAAGCCCAAAGGTGCTACCTCCTTCCCGAGCTCCGTCAGATGGGCTTCGATTGGCCTGAGTCTACTGGATGGGGCCATCGAATCTTCTTTCTATATTAATTAATCAAGATCACTTGTATTTATAGACAATAATCACAACATTTAGTTTCCAACGATCATATTGACCAACGGTCATATAACATTCGAAACCCAATGGTCTTATTTTAATTATACTCATTTTATTAAATGAAATAGTTTTGTTGACTATAAAATTAATTACACACAGAGTTAGGAAACAAAATTTATTCAAAATTTTGGGTCGTTACAATCTTCCCCCCTTAAGAAATTGGGTCCTCGCAATTTTAAAAAAATTGTCTTGGAAATTTCATTGAAAGTCCCACATCGGAAAAATAGTCAGTTAAAATATTACTTTAAAAGAAAGAAAGGGATGTACAAAGGTCACCCGAGTTAACCAATACAAGGATTCCATGTAGGAAAACATGGATATGGAAGAAAAAACAGAGGGTCAAATTCTGATGGAGAGTGATAGAAAACATGATTAGGAGAAAATTAACAACAAGAAGATCACAAACATAAGATTTGTTAAATGGTATTTGATTACTCAGTAGGAAACATAAACCAAAAATGTTTTTGTTTTAAGTTCCTTTTCATAATTTTGATGAATTAATTTACTACATAGAATTAAAACATAAGAAAATATAATTACATTCAAGTATAGTTTCATCCCTTAATAATTTTCCACCAAGACTAATCTTTTCTCCACACAAAGAGCATTCAAAAAGACTTGGTCTCATGAAAAGCACAAGAATCATCTTATAGATAATTACATAATCCACAAAAGAATAACTGTATTTTCCCTTGTCTTTAGTCATCAACTAAAACTAAAATGGTTAGTACAAGATCATATAATCCCCAAAAATGATAATCCTTTATAAAAATAAATATGACTATTAATCTCCAAAATTCAACAAAAGTACCCAAATTTCTAGAAATAAAATTCAATACACAATCATCCATAAAATTCTTCAGAATAATCCAAACTAAGATTAGAACACAAAACTCAGAAGGATTTAATCACACAGTCTTCCCTAGAAAAAATCATAACATTTATCTCTAAATAACATCTACTACTATTAATGTCTCATACTAAAGTGTAATTAACCTATTCACATATTCTCTATTATAGGTTCATCATTTTCCAGAAATAACCCAAATCACCATATGTCCATAATAAATACATAAAAAAGAAACCATTCCTCCTCAATTTAAATCCTATAGTATTTTATTTCCCTTAGGCATATAGTACTCAAAAAAATCTTCCAAAATAACCTTTATCATTTAATCACCAAATCATTTTCCAATATAAAGGATATCCATTTGATAAACATATGTTTCCAAAATCAACTTATTCTTGAAACATAAAAATAGCAGGTGCATTAGTCAGTCCGAAGGGAATAACAACAAACTCATAATTCCCATATCTCGATTGGAAGGCAGTTTTTTGAATATCATCATTCTTCACCTTGAATTGATGATAACCAGAACGGAGATCAATCTTAGAGAAGAATTCAGCCCCTTGAAGTTGGTAAAATAAGCCATCAATTCTTGGAAGAGAGTATTTGTTCTTCACTGTAACCCCATTCAGTTCTCTATAATCAATGCATATCTGCATCAATCCATCCTTCTTCTTCACAAGGAGAACTGGTGCTCCCCAAGGAGACACACATGGTCAGATAAACCCATTCTCCAAAAGATCTCAAAGTTGTTTCTTTAATTCCTCTAGCTCCACATTTTCCATCCTATAGGGGGTCTTTAACATTGGATGAGATCCAGGTATGAGTTCAATGGGGAACTCTACCTCTCCTTTTGGGGGAGGTCCGGGTAATACGTCAACGTATTCCTAGATGATGGGGACATTTTCTAAAAGAATAAGTCCTTCTTGAGAAACTTATTTCATTTATGAATATTTTAACTAAAAAGGATTTTATGTCTTAAAACTTCATGCTTAGACAATTTCATTTTTCTATAATTCCTTCATAATGATTCATAAAAAGCTTGCGATTAAGCATATAGATCCCCTGGGAGTGTCGTAACTAAGAGTGCAGCAAGTCCCATTGTCGTGTACCAGTTCCCATTCGAGTCTAGCTCAAAGTGGTGTTTTCGAGTTTTTCCACTATGTACATCTTTTCTAGAGCCACCTTTACCTACTCGTATCCAGACATGGATGTATTTTCTTGATAAACAACTTACTCAATACTCACCAAAATAGAAGGCAGATTTCCTATATTTGAACTTTTTTATAGGGTTATTCCTAGAGTTTTCATATCCTAATTTCCACATATAACTAAACTATCATTTGATACCAACTATGGAATCCCGCCTTTTAATACATAACTATAAAGACCCGTAAAATTCAAGGGAAATGTTTTCTTAATTTTCTTTGGAATTTTACAAGAGCGTGGTTTCTGACGGCACCTGATTCCGAGGCCCGGAGTGCCCGGAATCATTTTCTGAAGTTTGGCTCGGGTACGTTCAGTGAACGAACGAGCGGGAATTTCTAACTTTTGAACCGGTGCCCGGAATCAAATTCCGAGGGCACCGATGAACTCACAACGCCGATATTCGCTTAAGGAGACCTTTTCTGAGGTTTCGTTTATTGCGGGTTGAGAGTTATTTTTTGGGAGTTTAGAATAAGTTAAATAAAAATTGTGGTAGACAAATTTTTATTTTAACTTGTTGGTTAACTTCTCCCAAAGGGAGTTAGAGTGGGACCCACATCCATTTAACCTCCCTTGGGAGGATTAAGTGTGGTGGGGCCCACATGAAACATAATTATTCACCTTCTTTTTTTTAAAAAAACTCCCTTAAACTCCTCTTTTAATAGCATGACAAATTTGTTAATTAATGGAGTTGAATTGTTTCAATTTCAAACCTTTGAAATTCAAATTGATAATTGTGTGAATAAAATAAGACTTTAGCTTATATTATTTGGGTTAGAATTCTCTAGCCACCTTGAGAGAATTTGGAGCCTTCATCTTCTTCTTCTTCAAGCTTTCACGAAGAACGCGAAGAACCTTCAAACATCGACGAAGAACGCCACATTCCCGGGAATCGTCTTCCGCGACGCCATACCCACGACACCGACGACGTCTTCTTCCGCGTCATCACTTCCACGACGATTTCCCGCGACGAAATCGTCGTCAAAGAACTTCGAATCCTCGCTTCACGACATCGACGTCCTTCTTCCGTGACGCCGACCATCGCGACGCGTCTTCCGCGGGTCGTTGATGATCATCGTTCTTGAAACTGAGGCAGGGTTTTGTTGTTGATTATTTATTTACTCTCGTTCTTGGTTCTAGCATGATAATCTTGTGGTTAAATATTTAAGTGTTATCGTCTAACAAGAGGGGGGCCGGACCGCACAAACACGGCCGAATCCCCCCTCCTTTGTTCTTGATTATCATTTCCTTGTGGATGAACGAGATGGTGTGCTGCCGTCGCACCACATAGAAATCACATGGAAAATATTGCACGGCGCCGTCGCACTGCGCCGTGGAAAGAATATCATGAACGCGACGCCGTCGCGCCGCGTCGAAGGAAACCAAAGGTGTCGCGGCCGGAGTGGGGCCGCGGCGGAGGGGCGCGATGACGTCGCACCGCGCCGGATGACGAAGGCCGCTACCGGTTCCGGGCCGCGGCAGAACGAGAAGACCGGCGGCTAGTCGGGCTGCAGGTGTCGGAAGCCGGAAAGGGGACCGGCTTTGCCGGTCCCGTTGAAGAAGAACCGGCCGGCCAGGTCGAGCCGGCCGGAAGGGGAAAAACTGGGGAAATTTAATTCCCCCGGCCAACTTAAATGGCCCCCCATTAAGAGGGGGGGCCGGTTTCACAAAGGGGGGCAGGCGGCCCCCAGTTTTTCTCAAAAGCAGGCCCCCACGTGGGGGAGCCGTTGATCAAAGGCGCGGCTTTCAGCCGCACCGCCAGCAGAGGAGGCGGGGGCTTTGCCCCCCGCGCATGGCACCCGAGCGGTGCCCAGGCCGCGCCGTCGCCGACCGGGCCTCGCCGCCGTGCCGGACCGCGCCGTCGCGCCGGGCCACGCCACTACGCCGGGCCGCGCCGCCGCGCCGCCGGCCGGGCCGGGTCGGCTCGGACCCGGACTCCTTGTTTTCGAATCAACTTCGGTCTTTTGCTCATAACATGAGCTACAGACCTCCGTTTGACGAACCGTCAGCGGCGATGCGATCCTTGGATCGAGACGGTAGATTCAGTATATCGCACTCAAAGTTTCTAAATACTTTGAGTTCGGCCGGGTTGGTTTGTACACAAAATCAATCGGGCCCTCGGAGCGGAAACGCTCATATCTTGAGCTACGGACGTCCGATTGACGTTCCATCAGCTTTGTTGTGTTCCTCTTAGTGAGACGGATCTTTTCGAATACTCCGCCCGAGGTTTGGACGTAGGTGGAGTACGGTCGGGTTGGTTTTGCCTTAAAAACCAACCAGGCCCCTAGGACGAAAAAGCCAATAACTCTCAGACCGGGCGTCCGATTGACGCGTCGTCTGTTGCATTGAGTTCCTATTGACGATACGGAACTTTTGGATACATCAACTCTGGACTGTGTGATAGTTGATGTATCAGCCTCTCGGCTCGTGGAGCGGACCCTCCCGAACGAGCTTGCTGTGTGAGGGAACCCTAGTGCTGGCTGCGACTGTGACTGCTACTGCTGCTGCTACTGCTACTGTGACCGCGACGACGAAAGTACAGAGATCCTTAGTGGATTCGATGACGACGACTACAGCACTCAGCGATCCTACGTGGATCAGTGCTACAGGTCCTGTGTGGGCCCGATCTTGTGTGGGTCTTTGCGCTCAGCAGTCCTGTGTGAACCAGCGCCTACAGGTCCTATGTGGGCCCGATCCTGTGTGGGTATTTGCGGGGGTTAGTTACCTATCGATCCTTCATGGGTCCGACGACTTAGATGGATCAGAGATCATCTTTATCATCCTTCGAAAAAGTATACCTGTGTGAGCTGAATCCTGTTACTTTCCTGTGTGGATTTTGTTGTGCTATCCTGTGTGGATTTCATTTTGCTTTCCTGTGAGGAATATGTATACTTTCCTGTGTGGACTGAGTTGTACTTGGGCTCGGAGGTTGGAGCGTATTGGAATTGATGACTTAGGTAAATGTATGGGCATATACCTAAGAAGTGTCGGTTGTTACTTCGTGTTTGTATCTCACCTTTGTGGTTTATCCTTTGTGGATTTTGGGAGACCTTCAGGGGTCTCGGGGTCCCTACTGAGTAGCTTATACTCACCCCTGCACGGGCTACGCCCGCACTACGTTGTGTTGGTTGCAGACAACGGACAACGTTGATCGTGGTTGAGGTGTGCAGAGAAGGACGGTACCTGGAGGAGGACCAAAGGGCGGGACGTACTCAGAGCGGACGGCGGGACCCGTGGAGCAGTGGAGCTATCTGTACCCACCCTTCAGGTGGGATTTCCAGTGGACAGCTCGGTGTAACGGATTTTACTTTACAGTTGTTGTTTTCCCTATCGAGTTGTACTTTACTTTCAGTTTGTGTTTGTATACTGGCCCATTTACTTTTCCGCACTTTCAGTTGTACTCTGTTTTTACTTAGTGTTTACTTTTCCGCTTGCTTACTCTGTGGTGCTTGTTTACATTACAAAGGCAATGCCTTCCCTTTTTACCGGGATTTACGCCTTGGTTCTAGTCGCCAGCCCCTGGCCTATGGAAGGCGGGCTTGGGGTAGTCACGGCACGGGCCCCGAGGACGGGTCGTGACAAATTGGTATCAGAGGAGTTCGGTTCTACCACGAACTCTGATCTTTTCTATGTGAAGAAATAATGTTTAGCATATTGAGTGTGGTTATCAGTCCAGGGAGTCCAGTGTTGGTGCTGCGGCCGACGTATCCGTACACCAGGACCCTGACTTCTGATTTTCAACTTAATGCACGAAAACATTGATTGTGTGTGTGTTTCAAAGTTTTCTTTGTGATTACTTTATATCAGCTCACCAGGTATACTGTTCTGACCGTGGCGCACCTGTTTCCTTTTCAGGATGGCCCCACGACGGCAGCCAGCTAGGGTTCCGAGAGTCGAGCGTGACGACATCCCACTGAGCGACGAGGCCTCGTTGCAGGGCCCTTTGTCAGCAGTGGCACCGGCGGTAGCACTACCCGCCGAGCCACCGATGCTTCCAACACCAGCTGCTGACGACGCACGTCGCCTTGGAGCTCTGCACGAGTTCCAGCACCAACGAACGCCTAGGTTCCGTGGGGAGATGGACCCCTAGGCAGCAGAGGACTGGCTGGAGGCAGTGGTACGAGTTTTTAGGCTAGTGAGGACACCTGCAGACCTCATGGTGATCCTCGCTGCGAGCCTACTGCACGCAGCAGCGGGCCGATGGTGGAGCTTGATGCTCGAGGTGCATGATGAGGCATCTCTACTATGGAAGGACTTTGAGAGCCTCTTCCGCTCGGAGTTCGTCCCAGCCACCCTTCGTGTGGTGCGTATCCAGGAGCTTCTTCAGCTGCGGTAGGGCAGCATGACGATCGCTCAGTACTCGGCGAGATTTACTGATCTCTCGTGCTACTCGACCGACATGGAACGGGACCCATTCTTTCGGGCCCGAACCTTCAAGCAGGGTTTGAGACACGAGATCAGGGCATCGCTGATCTCCCTCAGCATAACGACTCAGACAGGCGTACTGGAGCAGGCCCTTTTGATCGAGAGCTTCCTTGCTGAGTCTACACCAGCACCGAGACCCACCGCAGGGCGGCACGTGGCAGAGTCATCTGCAGTAGGCAGTCGACGGATGACTTAGGGGTCCAGGGAGACCAAACCTTCAGGCAGACGACCTCAGGACACTGGCTCAACAGTGCGGGGCACACATCGCGGAGCCAGTCTTTCGAGAGGCAGACAGTGCTACTCGTGCGGCGGGCAGGGCCACATGGCTCGTGACTGCCCGACCCGTCGTGCCGAGGAGTAGCAGACGGTTGAGGGACCACCGAGGCAGAGGGTCGACTGTGGAGGTCCACAGGGAGGAGGCAGACGAGGCAGAGGATCTGGCCGAGCAGTAGGTGGTGGGCGACGCTTTGAGGCTCTGCCACCACCACCACCAGGAGGTCCACCCCGACCACAGGGAGCTGGCGGGCAGAGACAGGCACAGCTCCAGGCAGCAGAGGCCTACGACCACGGCGCACCCGTGATGATTCGAGGTACTATCTGTGTATATTCCACCCGTGCTGCAGTTCTTATAGACACAGGAGCGAGTCACTCTTTCATAGCTGCTGCCCTTGTTCGGAGCTCGGAGATTCCGGCAGAGCCGTTGGCTCGATCCTTACGGCTAGAGACTCCTATGGGAGCAGACTCGACGATTACGCACTGGTGCCGGTAGTGTGAGCTTACTCTAGGAGGCGAGATATTCGGCTGGGATCTTCTTGTAGCAGCGTCGAGGCCTTACGACGTCATCTTGGGCATGGATTGGCTATCTACGGTCCATGTGCAGATTGACTGTTTTAGGTGCAAGGTGCGATGTGTACGCACCGACGGGAGCAGGTTCACCTTCACCGGCGAGAAGGGAGCCTTTGCAGCACAGGATGTACTTCTGCAGAGGAGAGGATAGCCCATCACTCATCAGTTGGCTAGCCTCATCCTTGGAGCAGTTGACGTGCGGAGTCCTGGTTTTCCTGTAGTGGTGGATCAGTTTGCAGACGTTTTTCCCGAAGACATTCCAGGGCTACCTCCTCGGAGAGAGGTAGAATTTTATATTGACTTGTACCCCGGGACAGCCCCGATATCCACTCTAGCATATTGGATGGCCCCCGCCGAGCTTCGAGAGCTACGGGTTCAGTTGGAGGACTTGCAGGGAAAGGGGTTCATCCGACCCAGTGTTTCACCCTGGGCTTCCCCGATATTGTTCGCCAAGAAGGCGGACGGGAGCTTGCAACTTTGTGTTGACTATCATCGCCTGAACCAGGTGATAGTGAGGAAAATTTATTAGCTACCGAGGATTGATGAACTCTTTGATCAGCTCAAGGGAGCACGGTGGTTCTCGAAGATAGACCTCAGGTCAGGCTATCATCAGCTCAGAGTCAGAGACGAGGATGTGCAGAAGACGGATTTCAGATGTCGGTATGGCCACTATGAGTTCTTGGTTATGCCTTTCGGCGTAACCAATGCTCCAGCAGTGTTCATGGCCCTCATGAACAGGATCTCTGAGCCATACCTTGATCGGTTTGTCATGGTCTTCATCGACGACATTCTGATTTACTCTACGACTGAGGAGGAGCACGCCCATCACTTGCGAGTTGTACTAGACACACTCTGAGAGCACCAGCTTTATGGTAAGCTCTCGAAGTGCCAGTTCTGTATACGTGAGGTCCACTTCTTGGGACACGTTATCTCTGAGGTGGGAGTTGCAGTGGATCCTGCGAAGATCGATGTTGTGTTAGCATGGGAGCCACCCAGGAGCGTGAATGAGGTTTGGAGTTTCTTGGGACTAGCTGGATACTATCGGAGATTCATGCCAGACTTCTCTAGAGTTGCGGCACCACTCACAGCTTTGATGAAGAAGTGGAAACCCTTCTTGTGGTCAGACAGATGTCGGCAGAGCTTCCAGGAGCTGAGACAGAGATTGACCAGCGCACCTATCCTGAGGTTTCCTGAGGAGGGAGTAGGGTACGTAGTCTACTGTGATGCATCCGGGACCGGACTCGGATGTGTTCTGATGCAGGAGCGGGCAGTGATCGCCTATGGATCACGTCAGTTGAGGCCGCATGAGCAGAACTACGCTACCCATGACCTAGAGTTAGCAGCAGTGGTCTTTGCTCTGAAGACATGGCGACATTACCTGATGGGTGAGCGCTTTACAGTCTTTTTTGATCATCAGAGTCTCGGGAATATCTTCTCGTAGAAGGACCTGAACCTGAGACAGCAGCGATGGCTCGAGTTCCTCCAGGACTATGACTTTGAGATATTCTATACTCCAGGGAAGGGGAACGTAGTAGCTGATGCCCTCAGCAGGAGGACGGGCATTCAGCTACTTGAGGAGGCGACGGAGCAGCTAGCCTCTTTGCAGATATCCTTTGTGGATAGAGATGGAGCAGCCTTCCTCCAGTCTCTCACAGTCACCCCTCCACAACTGCAGCGGGTCAGAGAGGCACAGCGTGAGGACGCTGACTATGAGACACGGCGTGCACAGATATCCTCGGGACAGGCACCTGATGGTTTCTCCCTTGGAGTAGAGCACGACATCCTTTTCAGAGGACGTACCATGGTACCCGTCTCTTTGCGAGAGGAGGTGATGAGAGAGTTTCACACTTATCCTTTGGTGGTACATGATGGAGTGGCGAAGATGTACCAGTATCTCAGACGAAAACACTGGTGGCCGGGCATGAAGAAGGATGTAGCTGAGTTTGTTTCTCGATGCCTCACCTGCCAGCAGGTGATGGTAGAGCATTAGGAACCAGCAGGCATGGTACAGCCCTTGGAGGTTCCAGAGTGGAAGTGGGACGGGATATCTATGGACTTTCTTACTGGACTTCCACGCACCTCCAGAGGTCACGACTCCATTTGGGTGATTGTTGACCAACTCACCAAGTCGGCACACTTCTTACCCATCAGGGAGTAGGGCTCAGTAGAGGGCTTGGGACATCTCTATGTTCTGAAGATTGTGCGGCTCCACAGTGTGCCATCATCTATCATCTCCGATCGAGATGCTCGCTTTACTTCCCAGCTTTGGAAGGGGTTACAGGAGGCGTTCGGGACGCAGCTACGTCTGAGCACAGCCTTTCACCCTCAGACGGATGGTCAGACGGAGAGGACCATTCAGACTCTCGAGGACATGCTCCGTGCATGGGTCCTCGACTTTGGTCGTAGCTGGGAGGACCACCTACCCTTGGTGGAGTTTGCGTACAATAACAGCTACCACTCCACCATCGGGATGGCACCATACGAGGCGTTGTACGGCCGACCTTGTAGATATCCTTTGTGCTGGACAGACCCTGGGGAGTCAGCACTTGTGGGACCGGAGATGGTTCAGGCCACGACAGAGAAGGTCCAGGTCATCCAGGAGCGGATGAGGACAGCTCAGAGCCGGCAGAAGTCATACGCTGACAGGAGGCGGAGGCCACTAGAGTTCGAGGATGGCAACCACGTCTTCTTGCGGGTCTCACCTCGACGTGGTATACGAAGATTTGGCCGAGGCGGCAAGTTATCTCCGGGCTTCATCGGACCCTTCCAGGTCCTCAGCAGGATTGGCGAGGTGGCTTATCGCCTGGCTCTACCACCTCAGTTCCACCGAGTGCACGACGTCTTCCACGTGTCTCAGCTGAGGATATACGTGCACGACCCGACGCACATCATTGACCATGGGGAGCTTGACGTTGACGATGGGGCAACTTTTACGGAGGTCCCGATGGAGATAGAGGATCGACAGGAGCAGGTCCTACATGGGCGATCGATTCCTCTTGTGCGCATCAGATGGCAGCACGAGAACCTCCAGGAGAGCACATGGGAGCAGGAGGCTCAAATGCGTGCTCAGTACCCTCATTTGTTTCCCTAGTTTTTGATGTATCTTTACGGGGACGTAAATCCCTGAGGTGGGAGTAATGTAAAGACCCTTAAAATTCAATGGAAATTTTTTCGTAATTTTCTTTGGAATTTTACAAGAGCGCGGTTTCTGACGGCACCTGATTCCGAGGCCCGGAGTGCCCGGAATCATTTTCCGAAGTTTGGCTCGGGTACGTTTAGTGAACGAACGAGCGGGAATTTCTAACTTTTGAACCGGTGCCCGGAATCAATTTCCGAGGGCACCGATGAACTAGCAGCGCCGATATTCGCTTAAGGAGACCTTTTCTGAGGTTGCATTTTTTGCGGGTTGAGAGTTAGTTTTTGGGAGTTTAGAATAAGTTAAATAAAAATTGTGGTATACAAATTTTTATTTTAACTTGTTGGTTAACTTCTCCCAAAGGGAGTTAGAGTGGGACCCACATAGACTTAACCTCCCTTAGGAGGATTAAGTGTGGTGGGGCCCACACGAAACATAACTCTTCACCTTCTTTTTTTTAAAACTCCCTTAAACTCCTGTTTTAATAACATGACAACTTTGTTAATTAATGGAGTTGAATTGTTTGAATTTCAAACCTTTGAAATTCAAATTGATAATTGTGTGAATAAAATAAGACTTTAGCTTATTTTATTTGGGTTAGAATTCTCTAGCCACCTTGAGATAATTTGGAGCCTTCGTCTTCTTCTTCTTCAAGCTTTGACGAAGAACGCGAAGAACCTTCGAACATCGACGAAGAACGCCACGTTCTCGGGAATCGTCTTCCGGGACGCCATACCCGCGACACCGACGACGTCTTCTTCCGTGTCATCTATTCCGCGACGATTTCCCGTGACGAAATCGTCGTCAAAGAACTTCGAATCCTCGCCTCACGACATCGACGTCCTTCTTTCGTGACGCCGACCACCGCGACGCGTCTTCCGCGGGTCGTTGACGATCATCGTTCTTGAAACCGAGGTAGGGGTTTGTTGTTGATTATTTATTTACTCTCGTTCTTGGTTCTAGCATGATAATCTTGTGGTTAAATATTTAAGTGTTATCGTCTAACAAGAGGGAGGCCGGACCGCACAAACACGGCCGAATCCCCCCTCTGTTCTTGATTATTATTTCCTTGTGGATGAACGAGATGGCGGGGTGTCGTCGCACCACGTGGGAATCACATGGAAAATATTGCGCGGCGCCATCGCGCCGTGCCATGGAAAGAATATCATGAACGCGACGCTGTCGCGCCGCGTCGAAGGAAACAAAAGGCGCCGCGGCCGGAGCGGGGCTGCGGTGGAGGGGCGCGATGTCGTCGCACTGCGCCGGATGACGAAGGCCGCCGCCGGTTCCGGGCCGCGGCGGAACGGGAAGCCCGGCGGCCAGCCGGGCCGCCGGTGTCGGAAGCTGGAAAGGTGACCGGCCCGTTGAAGAAGAACTAGCCGGCCAGGTCGGGCCGGCCGGAAGGGGAAAAACCGGGGGAATTTAATTCCCCCGGCCAACTTAAATGGCCCCCCATTAAGAGGGGGGGTTGGTTTCACAAAGGGGGGCAGGCGGCCCCCCGTTTTTCTCAAAAGCAGGCCCCCACGTGGGGGGCCGTTGATCAAAGGCGCGACTTTCAGCCGCACCGCCAGCAGAGGAGGTGGGGGCTTTGCCCCCCGCGCGTGGCACCCGAGCGGCGCCCAGGCCGCGCCGCCGTGCCGGACCGCACAACCGCGCCAGGCCGTGCCGCCGCGTCGGGCCGCGCCGCCGTGCCGCCGGCCGGGCTGGGTCGGACCCGGGTCGGGTCGACCCAGGGGGGGTCGGGCCGTGTCGGCCCGGACTCGGACCCCCCGTTTTCGAATATACTTCGGTCTTTTGCTCATAACTTGAGCTACGGACCTCCGTTTGACGAACCGTCAGCGGCGATGCGATCCTTGGATCGAGACGGTCGATTCGGTATATCGCACTGAAAGTTTCGAAATATTTGAGTTCGGCCGGGTTGGTTCGTACACAAAACCAACCAGGCCCTCGGAACGGAAACGCTCATATCTTGAGCTACGGACGTCCGATTGACGTGCCGTCAGCTTTGTTGTGTTCCTCTTGGTGAGACGGATCTTTTGGCATACTCCGCCCGAGGTTTGGACGCAGGTGGAGTACGGTCAGGTTGGTTTTGCCTTAAAAACCAACCGGGCCCCTGGGACGAAAAAGCCAATAACTCTCAGACCGGGCGTCCGATTGACGCGCCGTCTGTTTTGTTGAGTTCCTGTTGACGATACGGAACTTTTGGATACACTAACTCTGGACTGTGTGACAGTTGATGTATCAGCCTCTCGGCTCGTGGAGCGGACCCTCCCGAACGAGCTTGCTGTGTGCGGGAACCCTAGTGCTGGCTGCGACTGTAACTGCTACTGCTACTACTACTGCTACTGTGACTGTGACGACGACAGTACAGAGATCCTTAGTGGATTCGACGATGACGACTACAGCACTCAGCGATCCTATGTGGATCAGTGCTACAGGTCCTGTGTGGGCTCGATCCTGTGTGGGTCCGATCCTGTGTGGGTCTTTGCGCTCAGCGGTCCTGTGTGAACCAGTGCCTACAGGTCCTATGTGGTCCCGATCCTGTGTGGGTCTTTGCGGGGGTTAGTTACCTATCGATCCTTCGTGGGTCCGACGACTTAGATGGATCAGAGATGATCTTTATCGTCCTTCGAAGAAGTATACCTGTGTGAGCTAAATCCTGTTACTTTCCTGTGTGGATTGTGTTGTGCTATCCTGTGTGGATTTCGTTTTGCTTTCCTGTGAGGAATACGTATACTTTCCTGTGTGGACTGAGTTGTACTTGGGCTCAGAGGTTGGAGCGTATTGGAATTGATGACTTAGGTATATGTATGGGCATATACCTAAGCAGTGTCGGTTGTTACTTCGTGTTTGTATCTCACCTTTGTGGTTTATCCTTTGTGGATTTTGGGAGACCTTCAGGGGTCTCGGGGTCCCTACTGAGTAGCTTATACTCACCCCTGCACGAGCTATGCCCGCACTACGTTGTGTTGGTTGCAGACGACAGACAGCGTTGATCGTGGTTGAGGTGTGCAGAGCAGGACGGTACCTGGAGGAGGACCACTGGGCGGGACGTACTCGGAGCGGACGGCGGGACCCGGGGAGCAGTGGAGCTATCTGTACCCACCCTTCAGGTGGGATTTCCAGTGGACAGCTCGGTGTAGCGGCTTTTACTTTGCAGTTGTTGTTTTCCCTTTCGAGTTGTACTTTACTTTCAGTTTGGGTTTGTATACTGGCCCATTTACTTTTCCGCACTTTCAGTTGTGCTCTGTTTTTACTTAGTGTTTACTTTTCCGCTTGCTTACTCTGTGGTGCTTGTTTACTTTACAAATGCAATGCCTTCCATTTTTACCGGGATTTACGCCTTGGTGCTAGTCGCTAGCCCCTGGCCTATGGAAGGCGGGCTTGGGGTAGTCACGGCACGGGCCTCGAGGACGGGTCGTGACAATAACTTTTCATTACATTTTACAAACAGAGGATCTTTAAAGTCTAGTGTCTTGGAAATCAAGATCATAATACATGAAAACAACATGAACATTATTCTAAACTGTTTTTATGGATTCTTCGTTGTTCATCCTAATTTCATTACAGCATCTCATAACCTGGGAGAATATATCAAAGGAAAGGGTGAGTAGAAGGCCCAGTAAGGGAAACAAGAAAAACATTTTACATGTGAACTTGAGATACATCAATAAAGTCATGATAAATAACATTTAGTCATGATAAAGAGATCATGAGGAATATCATAATAAAAATAACATTTTTCATAACATGATGATATGGCTAGAACATTTAACATATACAATCATTTTCGTATCACCAAAGTCCATCCCCAAGGTGTCATTAAAAAATTACCAAGGTTATTCACCAAGGTATCGTTAAAATGGTCATCTCTAGAGATTAAGTCTTTACCCAATGCATTGGAGTGCTATCAGGGCGCAACCATAATTTTTCTTTATTATCATGTGAACAACATATATCATCATCAATAATTTCATAAATAACCCATATAGCATAAAAGAAATAGGTTTCATTTCATAGTCGTAACATTTTAAAAATTGCTTTAAAGACGTGATCTTTATGTCACTTTAAACCCACGGAAAAGGAAAACGGGTCTCATGTATGTAAATCCAAGAATTCAAAATAGAAAATTTTGATACATATGTGAATAAACCTATAGAATAATGAGTTTTGAGTATTCACTTAATAAAATAAAATAATTTGATAAAAAGAGAGAGAGATTTTGAGATGAAAATTTGGCAGCATAACGTCTATGTTGCAGGGTTTTAGAAAACATTGAAAAGAGAGGGGACAAGGATCACCCACTCATAAATGATCCATAAAATAGTAGAGGGACAGAATATAAAGGATATAATAAAATTTTAATGAAATTTTAAAGACATACCATATGATATGAAAAACATAGAAGGAAGACGAAAATAAGATTTCTCTTATGAAAATTTTGCAGCCTAACGACGTCACTTAAAACATAAAAAATGAATTGATTAGATCAAATAGGGTCTCTCATAATATGAACATAAAATGAAAGTATGATGATATAGAGATCAAACCCCAACATAATAAAAGGATCTTGAAAGACTTGACATGAAAGTAGAAATTTGAAAATGGGAAGAGTGAAAGAATCCCTTACAAAAATTTGGTAGCCTAACACACCACTTAAACATTCTTAAAATGAATTGATGAGAGAAAGTGGGTATCTAATAATATGAACATGAAAATAATAGTAGGATTAATATAAAATAACATCCCCAACATTATAACATGGAGCTTAAAATAAATTACAAAAAGGAGAATACATGAAAAGAAAGAGAGAGGTATGATCCCTTACCTTAAAACGTAACTCTTAAAACTCAATGTTCGGGACCTTGAGGGCTTGGGGGAACCTTGGGAGGACTCCTTGCGAGTTAATGAGATAAGAGTTCTTTGGGGGAGTTTGGAGTGAAAAATATAGCAGTAAAGGGTGGGTATTTATAGGGAAAGTGAGGGAACATAACATTAATTGACAAAGGACACCTCATCAGTGGTATTGGAAATACCACGGGCTTGACAATGGTATTTGCCCATGTAATTGGAAACTTGGGACACATAAAACCTTATATTACTATTCATAAGTCTACCAGAAATATTACATAATTATTACACCCTTAATGATGTCATTAAACACCCGAAACTAAAAACTGTATTTTCACTATTCACCGAAAATTCAACTTTCTCAGAAAAATCCAAAAATTTCACCTTAATCGAATATTGATACTCTGGTTTAAAAAATGAACTCCATTTTATGAAAATAACTTTATAAATATTTTTAATTTAATTTTTAAATAAAAACACTATTCACTGAAAATTCAACTATTTTAGAAAAATCTCAAAAATTCACCTTAACCTAATATCGATGCTCTCAATTCAAAAATGAACTCCAATTTATAAAAATAAATTTATAAATATTTTTAATTTAATTTTAAAATCAAAAAAACTATAGAAACTCCCTGACCCCAGTTACCCAAAGTCGGTGCATTATTACATAATATTGGCATGATTACAAAATATCAAGTCTCGAAAGACCAATTAGTTTTGTAGCCTTGGAAATACTAGATATATTCATAAGTCTTACATTACATCATAAATTGAAAAAAAAGTACAACAACATCTTGTCTTCATATTCCATCATTCTATCCCTATATATGATTCATAAAATACTTCTTCCCATCCTGGGAAAAATAAAACATTGAAAGGAGTGAGCTCAGATGCTCAGTAAAGATAACAATATAGCGGAAAATTTCATAAGTAAACATAAACATTTAAGGCAATGTATAACTAAAAAAACCCTTATAAACTATAACTTCAGCATAATATGTCAGCAATAAAATGAAATAATTTCATTTACTTATTCACATGGATATTCTACTAGTTGAATAATCACTTGCAATATCAATAACCAATTTCATAATTATGGAATACATAATGCTAGACTATCATAACCACATAGTCATGGCCTTGTGTGAAGACTAAATATAAGATTGTGTCAAGGCCTTGTTCCAAGACATTAGTTTTTCTCATGAGACCTACCGATGCATCGAGGATCTATAGCGGGCTCCACCCATAACTTATTAATTCCAATGCATTCCTCATATGAACAGGGTCAAACATAACATAATCATTCGTATTAAAACTAGCATACAAAATGTCAATACATATCCATAAATCATGTATGGTATAAAAATAACACATCCACAGTCAAAAACATCCCAAAAACTTCAATACTATATAGAAGTTTTTTATCATAATAAATCAACTTCAATTAAGCTTAAAATCCATCAAAGGATGTTGACATAGATCAAATCAAAACTATTTGAGAGGAATATCTCCCTTTTTTTGAAATCATTTAAAATACAAATAATTAAAACATTTACTTTGAATATATTCTTATAAACTTGTAAGGGAAGCTTCGATGATTTTATAAAGGTGGAAAATAGCCGCACCCGCCGTATAAGTTAAAAAAAGACATTCTTACCTTAATTCTGTCGAAAAGGTTAAAAAGGACCTTGTTTGGAAAATGATGAAAAGATTTATTTATAAACATCTTATAAAAAGTCAAACCAGGGTATAAATGACTTTAACCCATATTCTATAAAATAGTATGAATGTTTTGAAATACATTTTTAAGAAACATTTATGTGGATGATAAAGAGGTCCTAGTAGATACTTACGTAAAAACAACTTCAGATAATAAAGAGGTTGTGAAATTAACCCTTACATTTTAATTTTCCTTTGTCTAGGGTAGGTTTACCTCCTGTATAATGTTGAAATAATTTTTATTAAATTATACAATAATCGTATACATTAATATGATTTCATATATGATATTTTAACATTGCTTTGTTAATAATATATTAGTATTATCATTGTTTTTGATGTTAACTGATTCGTTTTCCTTTATATACTTTGTTATATAAGTTGTGTTTGTTATGGATAGGCTGTATCTTATTCATATAAATAATGATAACAAGTCCTTAAAAATTACTTTTAATCATCAAATGAGAATTAGTCTTGAATGGATACGATTGGGAAAGAATCTTATCGCGTTCGTGGAGACAGTAGTCCGTACGTACGCACGAGCGACAATATCATTATTTTGATATCAAAATAATATATAATTGGATGATATATCATATATACAGAATCATTATCATGTTTTATTTATTATTTACATCAATTACACATCATTATCATACCCATCAAAAGAATAATGTTTTGAATAACAAATACACCATGACGTGGAGACGGTAAGCTGTACATACGCATGTATGGTGACATGTTATTCAAAGGATGGATATATTACTGAATATAGTTTTGAAATATTTATAATAACATCACTTTATATAGAATAAACTAGATTTATTATTTTATAAGGTAAATAACAAATAAATATGAAGTTGAAGAAGAAAGTAACTTGAAATAGGGTGGTGAAAACATTACCTCTTCTCTGGGTTCTTCATTTTGATTTGATCAAAATGGATCCTTAGGATATATTTCTGATCAAACTAAGGCCTCTAGGTTGACGTGAGGGAAGTGGAGAGAATATTTGGGCAGTTTTTGGCCGAGCCAAAAGGCATTGAAGTTGTGAATTAGAGAGAAGGGGGAGTGCCCTTTTATAAGAGGGGTGAGGGGCGCCTTAGGAAAAGCTAGAGATATTATTTTATAATAAATTCATATTCTATTTCAAACGGCTCCAAAGTGTATTATTTAAAGTTTAAGGTGGGTATAAGTCGAAAAAAACTCAACAAGTAGGTTTTAGACAAGTTTGGGTCACTATAATAACCTTATCTTTTAGTTTTAACTCTTAGTTAATTAGTTTGACATTTACCATGTCTCTTTGTATTTTTATATTATATAGTTAATTAACATACTATAAACCTCCAATAGAACCCCAAGTGGTCCATTAATGATACAAATATCATTATATAAGTCTTTTTGCCGAACCATAGATTTTTAGGAATAGAATATCAATTAATAATATAATATTTGTTTTAAAAACTCTTTTTTGTCAATTTTGACACTATTTGGTATTTTTTTTTTGATAAATTCATAAAATCATTATTACATCTACAACAATTCATCTAACCAACACTAATATGTAATATTAACTTAGAAAATTTGTGGAATTCATAAAAAGTATCATATAAGATTTATTTTGATATTTATAATATCAATTATTTTAATATTTCATTAATAGGTAATTACTGAATCACCATTGTGTCATAAATAAATTATATTATTTAATGTCTAAAAATTGTAATTAAAATACCATTATGTAGGAAATATTTTTAGATTTCTAATTAAAATTTATAATCGAAATAATCTTATGTATAACCCTATATTAAAAATGTTTTAGT
This sequence comes from Viscum album, assembly GCA_963277665.1. Classification (NCBI taxonomy): domain Eukaryota; kingdom Viridiplantae; phylum Streptophyta; class Magnoliopsida; order Santalales; family Viscaceae; genus Viscum; species Viscum album. The sequence goes on from OY728151.1 coordinate 1,836,918,902, forward strand.
TATTAAACCCTGATTTTAACTATTTTAACTCTTCTTTTGAATTAAATAATAATAAATATCCTAATGAAATCCATGTGGACCAATGAGGTTCATATTTTATTCCAAAGGTTTTTTTGGTCAAATTATACATATCCCATAGAATTAGGACATGTTTTAGGGTAATAATAATATCATTTTTCTCCTTAATTACCATATTTACATTTAACTGTGGAAAAAAAGTAAAAAGTTACTCTTCACCAAAAATTATTTTTATCTTATTGAACCACATTTTACTCCTTCATATTAACCGTGTCTCTCAGATTTTCAAAATTCGTCCCACAGAAGTGGTAAAATTAGATTTTATGTGAATTTTCTAATTATCCTAGGAGGTGGGTAAAAGACAGTAAAAAGTTAAATAAAATTTTTATATATCTAAAATTATTCTAAACTAACACCAATGAATTACATTGAACTTATATAGGTATTATGTATCTATTTTGACCTTAATTAAATTTAAATAAAATAAATAATTATTTAAATTAAAAATTCAGTTTTAAACTATAACTTAGTGTTTTTTCACTATTCATAAAAAATTGAATGTTTTCAGAAAAATACCAAAAATTCACCTTAAGCTAATTTCGATATTTCGAATCCAAAAATGAAGTCCATTTTGAAATATAAAATTTATAAAATTTCAAAAAGTGGGTATTACTATTCATAACTTCAAGTTTGATTGGTTGTGGTGTGTGTTACAACTCGAAGTTGCATACAACACATGCTACAGTATTATTCAAAGAGAAACGTACGGCGGAAACTTGGGGTGTTACAACTATTCACCCGAAGAAACTAATAATTAAACAATAATATATGGAATAGTTATTTAACAAATTTATTGAATCACATTACTTATTCAAGGTGCCTAGATTATATTAATAATTTCTTAAGTGAGGTTACTTAATCCATTTGATCACATTAATAATCATAAGGGTAAAATCACTATTCATAAATTAATATTCACCAAAAATTAAGTTGATCTTATTAGACTCTAAATTTCTTACTGGACACATTTTTAGAAGGCCATTTTTTGAAAATATTTTCACATCATTTATTATTTATGGTTTACATAAATATTTTAAAATATCATTTTTTCCAAAATTCATCAATTATATACATCCTAAATTTATCCGGACATTTGAAAATTTAAAAAGTTCACCATAAGAAGAAATCAGAACTTTTATTCATCAAAGGATTACATAAGGCAGATAAGGTCTTGTTACATATCCCTTTATAAGAACATCATAGGACCTAATAGTAAGGTTTTCTAGGGCGATAGAATCTTGGGGAGGCTAGACCAACATTGCCCAAGTAGTGATTTCAATCAATTTGAACTTCTCGCGAAGGCGATTCCATTCCAGCATCACATGATGAAGTTCGTCTTGGGTTTGGTCCATAGTAAAGCCCAATGGTGCTAACTCCTTCCCGAGCTCCATTAGATGGACTTCTATCGTCCTGAGACTTCTGGATGGAGCCATCGAATCTTGTTTCTATAATAATTAATCAAGATCACTTGTTTTTATAGACAATAATCAAAATATTTAGTTTAAAATGGTCATATTGACCAATGGTCATATAACAGTCAAAACACAATGTTCTTAATTTAATTATACTCATTTTATTAAATAAAATAGTTTTTTGAGTATAAAATAAAATAACACAGAGATTTAGGAAACAAAATTTATTCAAAATTTCATGTCATTACAATGGTATCGTCAACAAATTATAGGTTTTTCATCGATATTATACCAGATAGAGGTATAGGATGAATATTAGTAAAATAAACCCTTATGATACTTCTATAATAATTTTTCGATATGATATGAGGATGATATTTAATCAAAATAATATATCATTCATAAATATACAAAGGAGGGACAAATTCATCATCATATCGGCTTAAAAACCATAGATCAATCATAGATCCACCCACATATATCATGGAGAAAGAGGGATTAGGTGTAGATCATGATAGAACATGAAATTATACCATCACCTGATAGATACATCATTAAATAACCAAGGGGAGGGGAATGAGAGAGCTCTATAGTAAATACGGGAGGTCTCATATTTTCAATAGGGGGTGTTGGGTCAAAATTTTGTAATAAACAATGTCAAAACCATGTGTAATTAAAATTTCGTAGGTTGGTATTAATTCACACCCTAATAGACTACATTTTTCTTATGGTGGTCCGCATAGGATGGCCATTGGGGTTATTAATTTCTTACAAACCTACAGTCACCCCACTAACTGACCAGTGGTCTCCACCAGCTAGTTGATAGCATCCAACAACCACCGTTTAGCCATGAATTTTTTCATCACTCAAACATTTACTTCCAAAGACCTTTAAAAATAAAAAATCCTAAAAAAATTATCATCGGTGAAATAAATAAGAATATATAATTGTATAAACACAAAACATTATATATTTTGAATTTTGTGAGAATTTTTCAATTCTCATCCACTAGGGACTTATTATACTAAAGAAGTACCCTCAATTATTCTACTCAGAAAACTCAGTCCGTTGAACATGAAGATCATAATCTCAATCATATATCTCCAATTGTATCCTTCAATAATGGCAATGATTTTTAAAAAATTTATCATATTCCATCATAGTGCATTCTTTCTTTAGTCTAAAATTTACATCAGGCACTCCATGTAGAATGCGTCTGGCTCAAACTCGACAATATTATAGTCGATGACATGCCTATAATCAAGCATTGAACTACAAAGATGAGAAAAATGAAACAAATCATGAATACCTTAGTAACATGAAGTAAGATCTAGATGTTATTCCACTATCCATACCCACTCAATAATCTTGAAGAGTCTAACATAATGTGGGGATAACTTCCCTAGTTTACTCAAACATGAGTTCCCTAATCAATTATTCACTCTTAGAAAAACCCATTATACTATAGTAATATATATTGGTATCATATTATAGTAAACATAATATATATTCATGCTCTGATCTATAATCAACCTCTTTTGAATCAGCTACACTCTCTTGAATGTATCCAATACATTACTGAGTCCCATAACCACTACCTCACTAGCCTTATTCCAAAAAAAGTAGTGAAAGACATGGAAAACCTTATTAGACCTCATAAATTTAAATCTGAACAATTATTTGTACCTATTATAGTATATGAAATCAACCAATGATATGTGATCAACCCATACTCTAAAAAATTCTAGGATGAAATATCACTGTATTCAATTCAATATACAGATCATTTTCTCTAGTTGTTTACTAATATCGGGATTGTGCAATGTAATCAATCTCAATTGTTTTCCTATGGAATTATAAAATATAAAAAAATCATGATGTAAAATGGGCCTCTATCAGATATGATTCTCAAGGTAACTCCCTGAAAGCATAAAATATCACATAAATACATCTTTCATGTATCAACTATAGAGAGTGTCTCATAGATTAGTATAAAATGAAATCTTTTGTTAGTCAATAAAAAGTCACCCAAGAAGTGTCATGTATCCTAGGGATTCTAGTATACCCCATCATAATATCCATAAAAATGTATCCCCACTTCTATATGGTACCATGAAGTTATTGTAGAAAACCACCAAGATGATGGTTATCAGCCCTAATCCTGTAGTGGGTAAGGCCATCATGCCCCTACTGTTGTTTCCTTGGGTCAAGATTCTTAGGATTCATGGACCTACCATATTCTCTAGTCCATCATCACTAACATCAAAATCCATGTTCACTCCCCAAATAAAAGATAACCATATCCTGATGGTCCACCTATTCTGAGTTCCATGAAAAAACCCTCCGAAGTCAGGGTATCACAAATAATAGGGAAGATCATATACGGAAAAGGATATCATAAAATCATGAGAATATAATAGCAATATACAATGTATGTGATCATCATCAAGAATATTTAAATAATCTATAAGTATAATCATGGAACCAATATTCAATAATAGGTCTCATAGACTATACACAGACACCCATATGAGATAACTATCAAGCATGGTAAGAAAGCAAATTAAATACGAGAATCATACCAGGCTAAATGGTGTATACGAGATCCCCAATTGGTAAGGATCTTATTTTATAAAGGTTGTTTATGAATTAATCCAAAGTTAATCAAAGGATTTAAGACCAAATCACATTTTTCCCATATAGAACTACATCTCATGTTAAGGATTCCTAAATAAAATTCTGGCTCATAAAGAAAGAGTTTTAAAAAGGATGCCTCAAAAGATAATATTACAATAAAGTTATTCTAGAATTTTATACCTCTATAATTAATCCAACATAAGAAAAATTCAATATATGTTAAAGGAGAGTATGTCAATTCACCATGTTCATTTTTTATTCATGAGCAGATCTGTAATTCGTCATTAATTCTAGAAGAGTACCTCAATTCTAGCCAATGAGCATTCATCCACCAAGAATATTTAATAAGAATAAATATCCAATATAACAATCAAGCTGTGGTGAGTCTCAAGGTTATAAATATTTGACTCATTACTCATAAATTTTACCATTCAAGAAATATATATCACTTTTCAAAAGTGAACTTATTAAAACAGAAAATCCATAACCAACCATCCAACAGATCATAAATGGATTATAATTTTATCTTTAATATTCAATCAAGAAGTGGTTTTTGATGTTAAATTATAAACAAAAACCCATGAGACATTTTAACTCGATGATAGGTATTGATTTGATATAGAGATGTCATAAAAAATAATGATTTATAACTAATAAATAAAGGATGGATGAATTATTAAATATTTCATCATGGGAACCATTAATACATCATATATCCATTCATATCATTCAAGGAGGATGAGGAATTTGATATGGATTTAGAGATAAAATTCCATTATATAATCAGTTGATTGATCTGCAAATATAGAACCAAGGTTTGATGAATCAAAGTGCTCTAGAGTGAAGTGGGGAGGCCTCATATTTGAAATAGGGAGTTCATGGTGGGAATTATGTAATATAGAATTTCATAACTGAGTGAAAATAAAATTACAGTATGTTCATAAGAGTATATAGATAACTACAAGATGAAGTTGAATTATATACTTTCAAATGAAACTAAAAATCTTCTAAATTGACATTAATAATGTAATTGGGTATAAAAACATACCAAAATTATTTATATATATTTTGTAAAAAAATTATAAAAAAAATATAAAAATTCCTTATAAATTAATTTTGGAATAAATAAAGATGTAAAAAAATAAGTAATAATTCTTATAAAGTGAGTAATGAAAACTTACAGAGACTTTATAAAATTAATATAAACATTTACCTTAAGTATTAAGGAATTAAATAACCCCAAATTTAGGTAACCTTGGTTTTACCCAAACCATAATTGTATTTCTTCTTGAACCAATGAGGAACTCAATAATAGGATTGGACACAATCAATATTTCTTTATCCCTAAGAAACATTAACTAAAAAGATCATAATAAAATATTGTCACTCAAAGAATTGATATCCCTTGATCAAAACAATATCATACACACTGATTGTAAAATAAAAGACTTAAGGAATTTACTAAGATCCCCCTAATCAAAAGCCTTATGTGAAAACTGTCTAAATAAAAAAATTAAGCATTCACTAGTAAAACTCTATTATGAACAATTCAAGAATTTTTTTTGATCACATGAATATGTAACATTTTCCCCCTCCTTTAATGAATATTTATTTTTTGGTTCACTCCCAACTGTCGTATTTCACATATCTTGTGGTGGATATAAAAATTCAGAAGAACACTTGCTTATATTTAAAGGTACAACCAATTTTCATATTATGATGGTTATTTTGATGTAGCGCCATTAAAATTATTTTAGAATTAATCTCGAAGGACGAGTTTGTTTTCTAGTGTAATTTATAAACTTCTTCATCCAATAGGCCTTTATAAAAGATCATCCAGAAAGCATGTATACAATTTTCAAATGAATTTTTTATGGAACACTTTGTGTAACATCATCATATTAGACATTGTTATACTTCATCCTTCGATCTCTATAATCCTTTTTCTAGTGAATTTATAATCCATAAAATTTTATCTATATATAATTCTTTTATGTAAGTTACATCAATGGGATAAAATATATTATATGACTGGTAAAAATACATTTCTAAAGAAAATAATTAAAATCCTGGAAGTATAAAGGTTTGTAATTTAATTATTTTAAAGAAATAATTTATGATTTACAAAAAATAATTTTAGAAACTTTTTAAAGAAACATTTCAACTAAAAAATCTCCCCTTTTTATAAATAAAATAACAAAAAATATAAATACAAAAACTAAAATTAAAAATCATAGAACATACTTACACCCTTTGACTTATAAATTTACTAACTTTACCCTTTTTCACATAATTCATTATTTCTCCCCCTTTCATTCATTTCTACACCTTTCTAAAAAACCATTTTTTGAATGTCTTAATTGAGGGTTTATATTTCCTCACATTTCCATAACTTTTTTATTTTTAAAAATTATTTTTAGGATATAGAATTTCTATTTGAAATATTAATGAAATATCTATAAAAAGTTATATGAAAATAGAAACATTAATATAAAACATTATTGAGAAACATTCATCCAAAAATAATTTGAAATGTTCTAAGAAAAAAAAGTTATGGTAGAGCATTCATCGAAAAATTATTTCGGGTATTAGAGTCCAAATACATTCAAGAGGTCAGGGAGAAATTTAAATATTTATTTGAGAGTTTTTTAGGATGAATTTTAAATTCTTGATATCATTTTAATATTTCTACAACTTATAAACTATAAAATTGGGTTTTCCCACTACCTTTTCAGTATGATTAGTCTTCTAATATTTATTTTTCACCTTTGATACTTATTTGCCTAAATATTGGTTATTTTTTCCTTAGAAATAAATATACTCCTTTTTTAGTGATTTATTCATCCTTAAATATAAGAAGTTATATAATATCATTCACTTAATTTTTAATTTTTCATAATTATTAATTCATTATAAAATAAAATTTAGAAATATACTTTTTTTATTTTCATATTATAAGATATTTTTCATCAAAATATTTTATATATCCCTCCATATGATTGATCCAATTAATAAAATTTTATTTCATTAATGATTCCACTTTATATTTTCCATTTAAATATTGGAAAGTAGACTCATTATAAATAACTATCTAATCAATTTTTTAAAATGACATAGAGTTTTCTAGAAAATTAATCTTTATATGAATGTACTTACCCCTTTCATGTATGTATTTAAATTAATGTAAAGAATCATTAAGACTCTAACTTACTTCACTGGTGTAATTTTTCATCATTTCCAGTATTTTTTCACTTTTCCTTCTAGATAAAATTTATAATCTAAGGAATCCTATAGAATGATTGGAGAATCTATTCAATATGTTACAGTTTCCAATTTTGTTTCATAATATTAGTATTCAGAGACATCTATAACATTTATGTCCAATTAAGACATAATTTTTTCTAATGTATTACTCTTAGAAAGTTGATCCTCTTATTTTTATGATTCATCCACATATAATTAACTAATATTCACAACCTTATGAAATTGAGAATATAAAAAGGTAGGGGTCCCAACAGTGATTTCATCAGTATCTAATGATTTCTTAATCTATCTATAATGATCCTTATATTATCTTGAATTTTCTATTCCCGGTTCATTCCAGTTATTTTGAACATAAAATTCATCACTTTCAAACTGTTATTCTACAATAACTAATTATTTTCTTCTATCCCTATCAACAGATAGATCTTGAATTAAATCATTCACTAATATTCCTTGTAGTTGAACGGTAAAAGGTTATTCCCACTAAATAATGAAAAATGGTGGAATGGATAGTAGATCTTTCCTTTTATTGAAACATTAGAATTTGAATAATTTTTTTTGATCCCATAAAGAAATTATTTTTCCAAATTTTTCTTACATAAATTTTATTATTTTCTCTTATTCTTTTATTATTCCCACAAAATTTTTTAGGTTTTATCTTTTAGATCGAAGTCCCCATCCTTCTCTCACTATTATTTTTTATAAAACCAGAGAATATCTCATTATAAATATTCTTTTTTTAAATTCTCACCCATTTTTTGGATGATTGAAAAAAAATCATTTCCCAAATTTGATCAGTCATCATCTTTATTTCAGTAACAGATGCATCATTTCTCATTTTACCAACAGACTTTTTAAAAAATGGAACATAGATAAAATTCAGTGCTTATTTTTCTTAAATGAAACATAGATCAAATTCATCATATTTAAGGTTTCCTCAATAATATATGAACTTTTATCCTTTTATAGTTTTTCATAATTTTTCATCTTCTGAACATCGAAGAAGTTAACCAAAATGTGTTCATGAAACTTAGAAACAAGATAATATTTATCTTTAGAGATCCATCTTTCACAAAATTAATGAAATAGAGTATAAAAATCACTAGGTTGAACTTATTCATGATGATATATAATTCAAATACATATATTTATTGATAATTAAGGGTATCCCAGTCCACATTATGTGGAATAAGGAAGTTCATAATCCATAAAGAAAAAATCCATATAACTGGAGACAATAGTGAGACAATAAAAAACATTTCATAAGAATAAAATAATCGGGATTCATCGTCGGATTTCCAAAAAGTCTTTAAATTTATGAGAAAAATATGAGTTACTAGATTTTCTTCCCCTTCTAATTGAATATGATACAAATCCCCCACTTCTTGGATATTCATCTTATAAGATTCCCCCAAAAGTGTAACTATAATAAATTTTAATATATATTCTTTGAAAAACACAAAATAAGATTAAAATTTATTATTTTATTTAGGGAAATGTAAATTGAAATCATATTTTGAAAAATATAAAGTTTAAAATCCTTCAAAAACAATATCTAATTTTTAAAAATAATCATACTTATCATACCTTCCATCATTAATTTGTATTTATTTTACATACACTCTACTTGGGAAATCATTGGAGGAATCCATTCTTAAGATCATACAAACTAAAAACAATTTGACTATCATAAATCGTGATGGTGATATTTGTTCATAAAAACAAGTGTTAATGAATGAGTGGTGCCCCAAATTCAATTTATATAGTCTTAAGAGAGACAACTTTAAACACCATTAGATCTGATGGCTTAGATTTAATCTATCATATTGATCAATGGATGGTAGCATTTCTTGATAGATGAAATTATTTCTGAACTCTTAAATTATTTTTCATACTTTTGAAATAAGTTGGATTGGAAAAAGATTAGTTTTTATGAAATGTAAATGTTTATAAAATAATTTTATATGAAAAATTAGAAAGAGTTGAAACATTATAAATCAAGTTATAATGATGTATTGAATAATTATTAACAAAGGACTTTGGGATTTTATCACAAATATAATAAAATTATAATCATTCTTACAAAATTCTACTGGTCATATGAAGTTAATGGTTTTCCAAAACAAATAATGGTGATATAATTATTTAAATGGAAACTATTGTCTACAAATATTTAAGGAATTTTTTTCTTAAAAAATTAAAAGAAACATTTCATTAAATATTTTAATGAATCTTTTTCAAAAAAAATTATGAATAATTATTTGAAAAAATATCAGAAATTTTTTTGAAAAAAAATTATTGAAACATTGTTGGTAATGTTTTATGAATTATTTTAAAATAAATTAAGAAAATATAAATTGTTTTGGATAATATAAGAATTTTATCCACCTATTTCTTCATGATGTTTAATTTAAATATTTTTTTACATATAAATTGGATGAACGGTCATTTTATGTATATCATTCCATGTAGTTTTTTGATATATTAAAATCGATTAAAATTTAGGGGTTTTTTAAAAATAAATTCCTCTTGTTCTTCCACCCTGATGAATTATAAAATGATGTCTCCTTTGTATCTATGATATTTAATGAAATTTTGTCTTATATATATATATATATATATATATATTATATGATATTTAATGATTTCATAGTTTTCCATAAGAGATATAACACTCATGTTACCATATAAAATATGTTTTTTATAAAAACTAATGCTAATGTAAATGAGAGATTGTTGCATCTACAATACATGAGAACAAAAACATCCTACTACTATATATTTATGTTTATATGTGGAATGTGCTACATCAATTTTATTTATAAAAAACAAGTACACTAATTAATATAATATAAAATGACATGTTCCAGATGAATTTTTTTCTTAAATTTTTGATCCACCAAAGTCGGAATCTAAAATGATTCTTAATTCAAAATAAATTCCATTAAAATAAAATATTTGATGAACAATAGTTATCTTTCGGTAATGAAAAATTAATTTTATATCTTTAAGATATATCTCTGTTTTATTAGATTAAAAAATCATAAAAATAAATAAAGAAAACATTACATCTGAAAATCTTGATATAAGCTTTATTAAACTCCCAATAATTCCTTTCTTAGAATTTTCCTCATCTAATTTCCCAGATTCATCAAGCTCTAAAGTTTTTGAGATTCCAACATGAGTAATAATAATTTTGGTATTAGTATAAGAAATCATTTTAACAAGATATTTTATAATCTTTTTTGATAGAAAAATGTTCTAAATGGTTTTTCATATATTTAAAATCCAAAGAAAAAGTTATTTCACCAATAATTCTTATTGAGTTGAAAGAATAATTTTAGAAATTACTAACCTTATATTTGAAAATCACAACACACTACCTTAAATACCTTATTTCAATAGATTTATACTTTCCAAGTTTTATAAGAATATTTTTTTGGATAAAATTAATTTTTACTGAATGTAAGAAACTTAGTACATTAAACAGAACATTCCTAATGTCTTCCATATAAACCAAATGAGATGGATCTTTACTTATGTTATCCTGAGAAACAAAATAATATATAAATATAAAAATCATATAGACATGTACATTGCGGATTGAATGGATTATTTCAATGAAAATTGTAAGGATGTTTATAAAATTATAGGACTTGAATTATAAAAATTTACTAAAATTCGATGTTATATAATGTCTACATGAAAAAAATGTTCAAAAAATATGAAATTATCTATGTATGAACATTTATAAAGACCTACAAGATAATACATATATATTTTTCTAGATGAAATAAAATTAGTCTGAAGGATAGAATCTACAAACACTATAATAATGTAGAATCATATGAGCATTATATGAACATTCTGAGCTAAAACCTTTCATGTGAAAAATTATTTTTTTAGAATCCCTTGAAAGAACCTCTTATTAATACAGAAAATGGACATCAAGAATTTTCCATCAAATATAAGAAAAATTAATGTAGGAGGATGATTTTGAAACACTAATTATCTTATGTTACATTGAAGAATTTGTAACATCTAATTTCTTGTGCACTCCATTGAATTCATGGGAGAGTTTTTTCTTTAATGCATAATATGTGAGGATTTCAAATTCCTTTATTCATTTTTTTCTACTAATTTTTTTGAAAATAGTATTTTATTAAAGGATTCTAGGGATTGGAATATAGAGATGTGTTTGATCTTTCTAATCAAGGACTTCCATTGATAAGAGGACAAATGTTTTTATGATTATCGTATAGAGGGTTCCATTACATAATGGAAACATACTCTTATGGTTCTGTGAAAACCATCGATACCTAAAGTCATGGATTTTGAATTCTTCATCCCTTACGCTTAAAGAGTAAATATAATTTTTATAAAACATATATATATTTTTTTACTCATTTTATGATTTTTTTTACTTTTTTTAGTTCTTATTTTTTAATTCACATTCATTAAGGAAATTTTTGTTTTGTTAAAAACTTTTCATTAACATTGATATATAATGTATTCATTCAAAATTATTTCTAATTTCATTATTCTAAATCAAATAGATTCTTCAACTGATACCCAATATTTGGAGTTTAAGAAAATTATATTTTAAATTTTATAAACTAAAATTCCCACAACTTGTAATTCAATACTCATTTGATCCTCTAATTAGTATCAGAGGATGTTTATACATCTACAAAATTTGTTATAATTTTTTTACACTAACATGTTGAATAGAAATCTATCTATATTATTTTGATAAATATAGAATGGGTTTCAATTGGGACTATGTAAAATCAAAATCCATGAACACCACCAATATCTAATATTTATGATTATTAGTATTATAGAGTTCATATGTTGAATTTTAGGAATAAAATTGTATTTAGATATTTTTTATTCGAAATGGAAACTACTAGATTCCATATGAAGAGTTTTCTATAATTATTAGAGAATAAAATTTTGATTAACAACTTATTTAACAATTTTTAAAAACATTGTTATGTTCAATTACAAGATACAACAATTTTAATATTTATTTTTGTGAATGTTCAAATAGTATAGGGTTGAAACTGAATATTACTCACATATGAAATAATAACTTTTTTAAAAGTAGAAAATATATGTTAAGAAAATATTATCAATTAATTAATTTTCTACCAATAAAATAATTTTCTAATATGGATCAATAATTCATGAAAATTTTGAAAATTTAACAATATCTTAAAGATAAGGATCGAACTGACAAAATAATGGTTCAGATGATTAGTAATAACATTCCGAATAAAAGTGAATCTTGGATAATATATCTTTATGAAAATAAAAATTAAAAAAAATTATATTTGATGATTTTATTGGAACTCTCATGTAGTATGTGGGTATACTGAAAAGAGATTTTATAAATAGAAAATGAAAAATGGAGGGCATTTTTTAACCACTTCAAATGTTTCTAAAAATATAGATCAAGTAAAATAATTCCTAAGTATTGAAATAATAATAAATTTTAATGTGACAAAGATATCATTTCGTCCTAAAATTTTAAAAAGGGGATTTCTAACCTTACAACATAAAAAATAAAATATTTAGAAAGAATGATTTTCTTAAATATTATAAGAAAAATCATAATTAGAGAGGTGATCATAATTTATCCTCATAGATTATTTTATATGAATATAAAAATTACTAGTAATATTAAAAACTATTTTACCCTCCTAAATAAGAATGAGAAAAGTACAAGAAATGTTCATACGAAAAAAGGAAACAAAATTATGAACGTTTATGATACTGGGAGTGAAATTAGAGGAGATATTTCTTCTTATAATTCTTATAGGATTCTTAGTGATGATTATAAAATTATAAACCTTAATTAAAACCCTACAATGTTTAATAATTTATTCAAATATATTGTAGCTTCTTAATTCATAACCAATCATAAATTGAATTAAAATTATAAGGATTCTGATAATGAAAAAAATCTACATATTTTATTGATTAATATTACAAATAATTTGATGAAGAAAATACTTTACCATGTATTGAAGAAGCTTATAAATTTTCTATATTACTAGTAATAAATACAAATAATTTTTCTAAAAAATGTGAAAATGATAATGTAGATATCACCATATAAATTTTATTGATATCTAAACATCGAAAAAAAAAATTTAATCTTAAAAATGAGTTAGTGAAGTATAATTCTCATAAGAATTTTGGGAATAAGGATTTAGTTACAAAACTAAATTTTATGATATTTATTACAAATAATATTTTATCATATGCAACTTCTGGTGAGGAATATTTTTACTAAAATATAGAAAAAAAATGCTTATAGATATTCCTATGGGTTTTTTTACTACAAAAAACCCCCATTAAAAAAATAAAAAGAACACTTATTCATAATAAATTTCAATTCTATTGGGAATGGAAAAATAAATTTTATTTAAATAAATTTAATATTTTTTGTCATATTTATCTATTTCTAATTAAATAGTTGTTGTACAAAATAAATAATTTGAAAGGATCTGGATCCCTGTAGTATTATTTTCAAATGACATTGGACCCAAGTAATCATGGGTACCAAAATCCTAAATTTTTATATTCCTGAAAATAATAAGAGTTCAAACAATATAAGTACTTAGTATATGGATAGTGGTTATTCCCATCATAATATTGAATAAAAGAAATTATTTAATAATATTATAAAGATATAAGGTAGAAAATTAACTCTCAGTGGTAATTATAAAAGATATATATATTGAATAGGTAATATTATTCTTCTTGGAAAGCCTTAAATTTTAAATTTATTATTTTTTGTAGGACTTAAGTACAATCTCATTATCATTAGACAATTATAAGATTACATTTACCTTATAATTTTCAGAAAAGATAAATGTACTCTTCATTCATTTGAAGGTAGGCATATTCATTCTTCTGATATAAATGAGAATGTTTATCCCCATAATATGGAACACCATAAAATACAAGATCTATCATGCCTTAGTTCAAAGTAATATCAATATTGGTTGTCTTATATAAGTTTAAGAAACTATATGGTTAAAACATTATCTAGAATTTCTAATAATTGACTACTTATAGATCTACTAATGTTTTGGTTCAAATCTTCTAGAGATTGTGGTCTTTCTCAATTTGGATGGAAATATAAGACAAGTTATTTGTCTATTAGTGAATTTTCAACTTATGATGATTTAAATTTAGTGGATATGGATTTATTTAGTCCAATGAAAACTAGATGTACTTTCAGAAATTACTATGTATATTTTATAGTTGATGACTGCACTAGTACCTAGGTATATTCTCTAAAAAAAGACATAAGACACATTTAACAAATGTTTTATTCCCAATATTAAAATATAAAATGTCAACCTTTTATAGATGTTTCTAGTTTTCATAGTGGAGAATTTTTAAAATCTAAATTTGAAAAACATTATAATAAAAAAGTAATAATACATAATTTTAAATCTACTATAACACCTTAGTAAAATGGTGTAGTTGAAAAACAATCATTAGAATATTACTATAACCATGTTGAGTGAATGCTCAGTTACTAAAAATATTTGGTCTGAATTAGTTAGTAAAACGTTTTATATAATAAATCATGTTTTAAGTAGACCATATATTAATCAAAATACTTATTATATTTAGATAGGAATAAATCCCAAAAATTATAACTTTAGATTTTTTGTTGTAAATTATTAATTTTGAATACTAAAGATAATCATTATAAATTTACTTCAAAGATAAAAAATGATTTTTCTTATTTATTATATTACTAATAAGGATTATAGAGTATTTATTTAAAACACAAGTACCATTGAAGAAAAAATTCATGCTAAATATTATACAACTATCCTTTTATTTTAAAATACCATGAAACCACTTCTTTATATATTTTTTTAAAAACAAAATTTCAACCCATGTTCGAAAATTTTTTATATTAATGAACAAAAGATAAAACCCTTTATGAAGTTATTCCCCTATAAAATATTGTCTTATTATAGAATAATTAATTTTTTCTAACACATGTAGTCAAATAATAATTTCAAATCATCCTAAGGATAGTAAAATTATTAATATTGGATAACTATTAAAAACTACAATTTCCAAGAGAATTGAAATTGATCATTTTGTCTTATTATCAAACATTTATCCAACGACTCTTTATAATGATTTTTCTGATGAAGATTGTATAAAATCAAGGCATGATGAACTCAATGTGTTTTAGTGTAATGATGTTTGGAATTTCGTTGAGGATCATAATTATTTTCATCCAATTGGATTAAAATATGTTTTCAAAGAAAATCCAATGAAGATTGAGTAATGGTCATAATAAAAGGTATACTTGTTCCAATGGGACATAATAAACAAGAAGGAATATACTTTGAATAAAATTATAATACAATTTCTATAATTGTAGTAATTCATATACTACTAGCATATGAAACATTTATTAATTTCACTCTTTTTAAAATTTATGTAATGTTTTATTTTCTTAATTTATATTTATATGAGTAATTTTATATATACTAACCCATTAGTTTTTAAAAAAAATATAGACATCCTGTTTTCATAATTACGAAGTCACTTTATGGGAATATAGAATCTTGTAATGCATGGTGAATAAACTTTTTTCCTTTATTTTCTAATTTCACAATAACAAGACGGAAATTTAAATCACTAAAAAATTATATATAATATCTTCTTAAAAATATGGGATGTGAAAAGAATAAATATATATGTACTACTACCATATGCACAAAAAAATTAGACGATGATGAGTTTGGGAAACTAGTTGATCAAAAACATTTTTGCAGAATGATTCATAGTTTACTATACTTAAAATCTAGTCACCCAAACTTATTGTTTTATGTATTATAATGTTCTATATAAAATAAAATACAAAATATTTCCATATTAATTTTGGAAAACTAATTTTTCATTATAATGATGGAAACATAAATTTTTCCTTATTCTAATCTTCAACAAGTGATTTGAACTAAATTTTTTTTTCTGATGTTGACTTTGGTTGATGAAAAATTGATAGAAAAATTACATCTAGAAATTTTCATTAATCATGAGATGTTATACTTTTTTATTCTTATCTGAAACAAAACTCACTAGAACATTCCACTGATAAAGTAAAATATATAGCATCTGGATGTTTCTATGCTCGTGTGTTGTGCATGCAACACACACTCATTGATCTGGGCATGAGTTTTTATAAAAATCATATTTTCATGACAACACAAGTGTAATTCCTTTATGTAAAAACAACACACATAACACATGAGATAATCACATTGATATAATACACCATTTACATTAGTATTTCCCAAAATAAAAGTAGATATATTTTAATAATTCATCAGAATGTATTAATAACCTGATGATATATATACAAAACCCCTAAAATTTCCATAGATTTGAATATATTAAACAGAACCTATGAATAGTACTCCCAAAAATTTAATTCCTATAAACTTCTATTTTAAATCACCTCTTTAATATAAGGAACTTATCAAAATATTGGGATAACATTTTTGGTAGGTTTTTTCATTTAGATTTATAAAAAATTTATATAGTTTTTTATTTAAAACTTATAGAAAGATTTTTCCTAAAAAAATCATACAGAGTTTTTCTTAAATAATTTTGGAAAAATATTATATAAATGTTTTGGGGATAAATTTCCTTGAAAAAATGAATATGATTTTCCTTAATGATTTTTCAACAAAGTTTTCTTAAAAATATATGGCACAAATGTTTGCTTTAAAATATACAGATAATGTTTTTTAGAAAATCGAGCAAACATATGACTATAAAAACTTTCCTACTGAAATTTTAAATTTATTTCCTTGCTGAAATTAATTTTATTAATCATAAATAATTAATATATATTATTAAAATATATATTGTGATATTTAATATTTTTTTATTTACATAATTCTGAAAATATTTATAAATATTAATGTTTTCCATTCTCTTTTAAACAAATACACTTTGGATAAAAAAATTTCACATAAAAACATCTACAGTTTGGTAAATATATTTCATACTATGAGAAATTAATTAGTTATTGATATAGAAAAGTTAATTATTCTGATCAATTAGATCTAGAATAAAATTAATGATCTCATTCCACAATTCAATATGAAGTGGAGTGGATCCGAACTCCTTTCATTAGATCCTATAATAATTAACTACTCCTTTCATCCTAATTTTCCTCTACCAGGTTTTTTTATATTCATCTATTTGTCTCTATTAGTTTCTTTAAGAAAATAAATTTTTCTTCAATAACATATGAACATGAATTATACTAAAAAATTTATTGATTGAAATATGACAGTATAAAATGTATGATACTTACCATAAATTAATTATTATCTTATAATTATGGTATAAAATTATTTTTTATAAGAATATTTTGACATTCATTATTCATAAATATTAAAAGATTTATATTCTTCTATTGAGTTCAAAAAAAATTCTAAAAGATATAACTTTTTCGATCTTTAGAATTTTTTAAAAATTAAATATTTAAATAGTGTCATATTTTGTATAAGTACATCTATAAAGATATGAAAATCTAGTTACACAAAATTTTATTGAAAATCTATGATATTTTGGGAAATAAAAGGCTAAAACCTATCGTTTGAACTCTTTTGAAAAATTAATAAAATTCATTCATATTTCCTTGGATGCAATATTTGTTTCTCTTTATCTTAAAATTTTATTAATCCTAATAAATGGAGATAGAGATACTCAAAAGGTTCGATACGTATATGTTTTGTATTTTTTTATATAGCATGAGGAGATTTGATTTATTCAATTTGGTGTTCCTTAAAATTAAATATATAAAATCATGGATGATAATGTGAAAAATTATTCATTATACAGTATTTATTTTCACTTTTTTGGTGAATTTCATAGAAGTTATAATAATGAAAAAAATATTAGAAATGGAAATGGTTTCTAAAATTTGTGAGGAAACAATTTATAAGATGAGTCTTATATTTATTCCTTCTCTAAAAAGTTCACTAACATTCAAACAAAGATGTGTATGGAGTAGAAACTGAACAGTTAAAAGGAAATGATTAATAAAATAGAAATTATGGATAAGTATATCCATATATAAAAAATAACCAAGTGAAAAAAATGTTTGATGAGTCATTTTTTACCATTATGAATTATGAAGAACATAAAAATCCAACTAATATTAGTTTATGGTTTGATAATTCTATATCATTTTATCTAAAGGTTCAATAATACAAATGTCTACATGAAGTTGAGAATGAAATGAAGAAAATTCAAAATGATGAAAAAAAGGATGGATAAACAGTTCATAAAATTATTTGAGGAATTTAATGCAAATGTTGACGTGGTAAAACAAGGAGAACCTCTTTTCATTTCTCTTATCTTCATTGTACAAGAAAAAAATTATCTGTATGTTCTATTTGAAGGAAAATAAGCTCATCCTTTAGAACTACCTCTATCCATTGACAAGGATAAGGTACAAGTCTATTCGTTATAAAAATCACTCTCATTACTTTTTGAAACTGATGATTTGATTATTCTTAGATAATATTGGATAAGTATGTATAACAGTGAATAATAACATTTGATGGAGTTTTAAAAACAAAATGAAGTTGAAGAAAGTGTTATGACATCTTCTACTTCTCTTTATGCTACATCTTACATGGTTTCTTATCTAGATGGTTTTTATATAGGTGAAATGCCAAAAAAACTATATCAAAAATAAAAAAATATGGATTAAAAAACCCCTTTCTAGTAAATATATTTATGTGTTATAAATTTTTTATAGTTGAACTAGTGAAAAGAAATAGAAATAATGAACCTCAATACCTTCTCCACCATCCATTCTAGAGATTTCATCATATTCTACTCACATTAGGAAAATTATTTATAAATAATAATATGAAATGAGATTTATTTGTTTCAATAAACCATTAATTATACTTAAAGAAAATATTCATTTTTTCCACACAATTTAGAATAAATAAAGTATATTCACGTGAGGATTGCTGTTTTGGAGAATTCATAATCATTAAAATAGCATGAAGAAACTGTGATAAAAAATAAAGCTAAATTCAATGATTTCAAATGAAATTCAAGATATGAATCAAGAAAGCCAAATATGGTTAAAATATAGATAAATCATATATACAGTGATATAAAAGTATATAATGAATAGATTGAAGAAATAAAAATTCAAATTTATCAGCATTTAAGATTGAAATGAATACGAGTGCTAATGTAAGTTAGAATAAAATAGAAATAAATAATCCAAAAATAATTGAAATGAATCAATATGATTATATAAAGTAACCATTAAAAAAATTATAGTTCTAGAAGAATAACTCTGAAGGCTCAAGCTTAAGAATTTTTTTTCAAATTATATAAGAAGAATTCATTGGGCTAAAGAAAGAAAAAACCATTTTATGTTCTTGAATAAGAGATGGAAAAGATGAAATATGTTACTACTGATTTCAAAAAATATCAATATGATGTGAGGAATTTGAAGGTTATTGTGGGGAAAAATTCGAACATATATTGATTCTTTTCAATAGAACACTTGAAATGTTCTATAAAAACATTAAATAATAATTTTGATGAATTTCTCTAATGAATTTTCATCTATATATTTTTTTATGGTCATTTCCAATCTCCTTGGGTGAATATATTTTAATATTATTTTTGGATGTATGTTTCATTATTTATATAAAATATATTTGTAGAAATTATTATTTCTCTGACATTTCTGTTACACTTTCTACCTTACAATTTATTTAAATCATAATGGGGGATAGAATATGAGAAAATATAACTTTAAAAATAGATTTTGGATATTTTTTTGTTCATGAAATGGGGAAATTTAATGAAAGGGGGAGAAATAGATAAATAATAAAAAAATGATAAAAGTACATTAATGTGTAAGCAAGGGGAGTATGTATTTTCAATGTCATGTAAACTTTATCTTTCTCTTTGGGAATAATGTTTTCCAATTTTTAGAAAGGGGATATTGTTGATTCAAATATGAACTTTCATCACTTTATAACATATGTTTTTAAAATCACAAAAAACATCCTTAAGTGACTTATTTAACTAACATTATATTTCCCCAATGACATAATATTTTTTTCATAGAAAAACATTATTTTTAAAAGATCCATAAAACTATGTAAATAAAATGGAACATTCCTAAAATATTCTAGACAACCAATTCAGATATATCATTACTTAATTAATTAGGATATCTCTTTACCTAAGTAATCTAGAAAAACCAACCCATATGTAAACATGTGAATGATATAGACTTTTAAATTTTACAATAGAGATATAATTTCATGTTATATTGGATTGATGTCTATCAAATTCAAGAAGAAAAATTATAACAAATTCCAACATGATTGAATTATATAAGCTCTACCAGAAAAACATTATCAAATTAAGGTGGACCTGCTCTTGAAACAAACCATTATAAAGTACTATCAGGTGATCCATATATATTTTTCCAGTATAAATAAAAACTTTCTACCATATGAAATCAACATAAACTCTAAAGGTTTAAAGACTTACAAGTATCGAATGAACATACTAAGACAATCCTTTTAAGTGAATAAAGAGTTTTTTCAAATTCATTTCAACCACATCTATGAAATGCGGGATATGACAAATGGGTATTTTCATATGAATAGAAGTATCATTTTAGGAGGATGAATATTTTGAAATAATAAAAATCTTTATTCATGTGGAATTTTCTCTAATATCATTTTACTAGTACACTCCATTGTAATCTATAGATAATTGTTGTTATAATTCATCCATCTTCGGATTGTGAATTCCATATGACCTTTTTTGTGTTATTAAATGTTTGAATGGTCTTGTATTTAATAGAGGTATTTCAGGGATAAGAAGATAGAGTTGGGTTCAGTCTTTTTGATTATGGACTTCTAAGAAAATGTCTTCATTATAAAACCATGGATGCTAAATGATACTATTTATTAAGTACATAAAAATTATGGTTATAGTTGAAATATCTTTTTTATAAAACATCTATAGGATTTTCATACTCTCTTATAGGGGTTTTACTAGTTTTTACAGGTATTTTTTGAATTCATTAAAAAATACATTCTCTTTATAAACATTTCATTAACTATGAAAATATAATGTATTAGAATAAAAATTATAATTAATTTAAACTAAATCAGATAAAGTCTTCATCTTATAACCTACATAAGAAGTTTATGTAAATTGTAAGTTTTTTTTTACATAATTCAATTCACCCCACCTCTTGTAACCACTATAAACTCTTTAGATCCTATAATGAATATTTTAAAATCAGGTTTTGTAGGATTCTAAATGAAATATGAATGTGTTTTATCAGTTTAACAAAAATATTACATCATAGAAATGAATTTTTAAAATGATAATTTCCTTTAAAACATTATTAATTAAAAAGATTAGTATATAAGACTCAACTAAAAAATAGTTTTGAAACCATAATCAATTATGTCTATCATACCAGAATCATGGGGCTTGTTTTAGTCCATATAAGGCCTTATTAATTATAATATTATTATCTAGTGATTTCGTTTTTTTAAAACATGTTGGTTGTTCTATATAAACACAACTCTATACATATACATTAATAATAGAACATATGATATATATTTAATAAATATAAAATTTAAATAAATTTTTATGAAATAAAATTATATAAAGAAACATAAGTTTATCTACAGTGGAAAGAATTTATTCATAGTCTATAAATTGTAATATATTATAGACCCTTGAAAAAAAAAATTAATTTATTTATAATAATTATTTCCTTTTCATACTGTTTATTTTGAAAACACTATTTTAGTTACTTCACATGAAACTATTTTTCCCATTCAAGTAATGTCCAAACATTATTACTCTCAAACTCATTTATTTCATCTATCTCTTATTTAACACAATATTCATCACCTTATTCCTCAACATTAATATTATGTTCAAATTGAGATAAAAATCAAGATGTTCA
Organism: Viscum album; assembly: GCA_963277665.1. Lineage (NCBI taxonomy): Eukaryota > Viridiplantae > Streptophyta > Magnoliopsida > Santalales > Viscaceae > Viscum > Viscum album. The sequence goes on from OY728151.1 coordinate 1,836,941,345, forward strand.
CATTTTTTTCATAAGTAACTTCATGTTTTGATAGGTTGATCTACATCACCAATGATATTATGTAACATCTCGAAGTATTTAAGCATATTATTAATTTTATTTTATTTTAATGAATTGATTGTCTTATAATTTATAAAACCAACTGAGATATGTTTCTTATACTATTTAATGAATCAAACTGATTTTTTTATAATCAAAATAGTTTTTTATGATAATCAAGTTACAAAATATTACATTTAGTTTCTAAGAATAAGTATTTATATTGGGAAATTATTTAAGATTTATATACAATTATAATCCAAAAATTATATTTATTTTCTTAAATCAATATAAAATATATTTTAAGTTAATATTTCAAAATATATGAATCATTATTTAAATTAAATTTATTAAGATATAAAATATATATTTTTCAACACCTCGTGTTTCTAGTAATGTAGTTTTAAAATTTATTATTATTTTACAATAAATTATTTTATATGTAAATATATTTTAAATTTTATACAAAATATAATTTAAATAATGCATCAAAAATTATATCCATGAGTGAATATTTTTCATTATTTTTTTAAATAAAAAATTAGTATTATTTATGTAAAATATAGTTTATAAATAAGACTGCAAATATTATAATCATATGTGAGTACATATATGGTTAAATGTATTTCATATTTTTAAACATACTTTGCATCAATAGTGATTATTAGTTATTTTGGAAGCACTATTATTCGGATTAGAGAAATTATAGTTTTCCAAATATTATAATACTATTACTTTTAAATAATATGTTATTTTAAAAAATTATTTTATAGCCTTGTTTAACAGTACATTTTAATTTTACATTTATAAATTATTTTATTATTTCCCATGTCATAATAATTAATATTTTGTAGTGGTATTTTACCATTCAGATAAAATGTAAATAATCCCAATTATGATAAAAATAAAAATATTATAAAGTTGATTAAGTATAATATAAAATAGTATTAAGTGGGTGTTTTAATTTTCATCAAATATTTTAATGATTTACTTAGTTAAAAAGGGGTTCCATCCATGTCCCAATCAAGGGTCCCCTCAACAACATGTGGTGTAGGATAACCATGGTTAGCCAATAGTTGGAGAGGAATATTATACCTATATAGGAGAAAGTGCATCTTTTTTGGGATATGTATAGGCCCATAGATTTGTTTGGGCATAGTTCCACATGGTTCCCATTTTGCCAATGCAAGGACATGTGGCATGTGTTTCACTTGTTGGTGGTGTTTCATGTTCCAAACCACACTTATGAATCAATAATCTAGTGGGATGAGTAAACATATTGTGTTCTTTCTAAGAGATATAATAATCAATGTTCGAAGGTTTACACATGAACCTATTTAAGAATCATAAAAACACCATTTATAACCATGATCATATGGTCTATTAAATATGAGTCATTTGATATACCATTTCTTAATCTTCATCTTAAATGAGACCCAATAAACCCTTGATGATGTTTTTCTTCCACTCCTCCATTGTTGTTTTTGTCTCCATACAAAACAATCCTATAGCCCAAACCTGAATCTATTCATTATTTTCATTATTTTCCTTTTTCAAATGAAAATACCAAGTCATTTTTAATATAATCTACACTTTAAATGTAATATATATATATAATTATTAACACATGTATGAAATAAAATCATTTTGATATCATCCATAACACGTTCAAGTGATTTTGATGATGCATTATTGTTTTTTGGGTTCCTCTAGTTTTGATGAAGAATATAGATATATAAGTTAATAAATATTATATTCTATATTGAAATAGAAATTTATGAATCCTCAATTATTTTATTGATTTTAAAATTTATTATTATCTTTATTAATATTTAATCTATTTCGTTAGTATAACTAAACTTACTATGTATTCCTCTGAAACATGAACCCCAAAAAAATTTAAAATTGGTTTTTTTGGGATATGTGAGTTCAGTTGAATTTGAATAAAGATAATACAATTTTAATATTTATGATAATGTCATTATACATAGATTTTGTCAATTTTCCAAATTCCACTAATGAGGATTCGACCATTTATATTTATAAATTTTATAAATTTTGATATAATATGAACAAGGCTCATATTTTTTGAATTATACAAAAATATATAATGGATTTATATATATATATAGGATCTTCCTTCAGGTTATTCACTATATGAATACCCTAAGAAAACATAATTCATTTTAATGTGTTAGAGAGTGAGAAAATAAGGGAGAGAAAAAAAAATATGAAAATAAGAACCTTCCTTGATGTCGAGGAAGGTATACTATGACAACAGGGGAAAGGGGATTGTATTTTATATAAATGTATTTTTATCATTCAAAAAACTTATTTTTTGTTATCAAAATTCTGTTTTAGTAAGGGAATTATTTTCAAATCCTAGGTTCCAAATTGTATTTTCAGTACTATGCAATGTAAATATCAATACTTACATATTTTTATTTTAAAAATAATATTTTATAAAGGTTGGTTTATTTTCATTTTATAATGTATATTTTATGTATAAATTGAAATATTTCATGGTTGACATGAAAATGAATTTTATTTTAAAATTTATACATTATGAAAATATTATTTTCTAAAATCCAATGCCACATTTTTAAAACAATTATTATTTAAATTACGAAAACATAATCTAATGTTTAAATTTTTATTCTTTTATTATATATTATATTTAAGATATATTTAAATATTTTTATAGGTGTTTTTGATCTGTTAATGATTTATTTTTATGGGATAATATCTTTTAAAATGTATAATATTTTCACGTGTGTATAATTTTGTCCATGAACTATGTATATAAAAAAAATTCCATGAATATTAATAAAAAGTAATTGTTATATGTATTTCAAAATTATACCATGAATCTATGGATTTCTTCTATAATTTTTTATTTTTTGTAACCCTTATTACTTTTTTTGAAAAAAAAAATTTCGATTAATTTTTCAAGGATATAAAAATATTTAATTTATTGAAAATAATTTATGTATCTTTTGAATTGTTTTTTAATGGATTATAAATTCGAAAGGTAGACCTAAAATAAATTTATTACATGAAAACATAGCACATTTGTAATAGAGTAGTTCTTGAGGAATGGGGTGACCCCTTGGCCATAAGGGGATAATGTCCTTAAATTGAAACTACTAGGGGATTTAAGGATTATTTATGGCTTTACATGAATAATATAATTTATACCAAAATTAATATTTTCAAAAGATTTTAAATGTTTATAATAAGAAATCGAAGTATTTTTAATTGTTATTTATTTTTTAAATAAATTGTATTTTCAAGGTGATAAATATTTTTAATGGTTTGGAAAAGGATATTTTTCAAAACTTTTTTTATTTTCAAAGGTATTATTTATATTTCTTATATATATTTTAAAACCCCTATTTTTATATTTATAAAAAAATATTGTTTATATCTAATATTTTTACATGAAGATAAATGTTTAAAATGAATGTTTTCAGTAGATTTTTTTTCAATAGAATTTTTCATAGTATTTATAAAATAATTTTTACCAATCAATTTAAAACCCCTTATTGGGAAATTTTGTGCTCTCCCATCATTTTTAAAATTATTTTCATAGTATATTTAGAAGGTTAAAGGTGTTTGATTTCATTTTAGTAGGTAGTGTGAGTGAATCTAAATAGAAGTATTATTTTTGAATAGTGTAAACAATGTTATGTAGAAAGAAAATTTCATAATCCTCTAAAAACTAGTCTATATAAGATCCTTGGGTATATAAAGGATTGAATATTTATAGATAACTTGTTATAAAAAATATACAATATTTTTTTTCACCAGATCTGTAAGTTCATATCTAAGGGTGTTTGGTTTTAGATGAATGGTTTAGAAAAATTTGGAGATTATGGAGTTTTTAGTTCATGGTTATTTAAGATTCATATATATCCCTTCCTATTTTAGTTAGTTTTTAAGAGTATAGAATTTTAAAAACAAAGTTTTCCTAATTATTAATATGGAAATTCATAATTTCCTTAAATTACATGAAAGAATTATGTTGGTGTAATTCCTTTAGAGGGAATATAATATAGAAAAAAATTTAGGTATATTATTATTTGATTTGTATTTTAATATATCTATTTTTTATAATTTATAAAATTAAATGAGATATTCTTTTATATACTCATTTAGGAAGAAATATTATTTAATCAAAATATGTTTTCATTATAATATACTTAAATCATAAAATATTTCATTTATTTTACAATAAACTATTTCATTATTGAGAAAATATTTTATATTTCAATATAATTAGTCTCTATAAATTAAATTTATTTTCATAAATCATGGTAAAATATATATTCTGTTTAAATTTTAAAAGATGTGATTCTTTATTTAAATGTAATTTTATTTTGATATATACATTATTTTTTTATCCTTATGTTTTTAATATTGTATGTTTTTGAATTTATTATTATTTTACAAGAAATAAATTTCTATGGGAATGTATTTTTAAATATCTATAAAATCCATTTTTCAAAATTCTTAATAACTCACAGTTATGAGTTAATTGTTCTAATAAATTTTTAAAATAAAAATTTAATATTTTTTATGAAAAAAAATGTTTAAAAATAATTATGTAAAAATTCTAATCTTAAGTGAGAACATATATGGTTAAATGTACTGAATAATATTTAAAATTACTTTTTATCATATGTGATTATTAGTAATTATATAATAATTATTACTTTTATTAGTGGAATCATAGTTTTCAAAATAAAATAATACTTGTAATTTTAAATAAAATATAATTTTAAAATTTTATTTTGGATCCTTAGTTAATTGTGAATATTAATTTTACCATTAAAAAATAGTATTGTTACCCTATAAAGAATTATTAAAAATTTTAATTGGTATTAATACCTTTCATTATAATTTTAACAAACATAATTTGGTTATTTATAAAAATATCAACATGTTGATTAAGTATTAAAAAATTATTATTTAGCAGGAAATTTAATTTTACTGAAATAGTTTAATGATTTACCTTTTTAAAAATTGGTCAAACCGTGGGACCCCTCAAACACATGTGGCATAGGTCTACCCTTGTCTTCCCATAGTGGTAGGGGAACTGATTGCCTGTACATGAGAATACCAATTTGTAGTGTACAATGTATAAGCCCACAGGTTTGTTTGCTAACAGTTCTTGAATGGTTTACAGTAGGGAAATTTGTGGTGGGGTGGCCCATATGGAATGTGTGTGTGGTTTTGAGGGTTCCAAACCCCACTATTGGATTGAGCATTCATTGGGATGAGTTAACAAATTAAGTCTCATCGAGAGAATAAATATTCACTTTTGTAATGTTCACATATCGAAATTGTTCGTGTGTCTTAAGAAATCCATTTATAACCTTGGTATTTTAATTTTTTTAATCTGAGATGTTCAATCCACCCTTGATATGTCTTGAATTTTGATCAGATACATCAAATAGTCAATTTCATTATTTTTTATTCCCATGACACTATTTTTTAATCTGGTCCTTTCAATCCACTGGCCCAAACTCAAAGATGGTCTATACATTCAATATTGTTCTTTGTCAAATAAAATACCATTTAATTTTTTATTTCTATGGGAGGAATATATATATATACCATTGTTAAATCCTATCTAAAATAATAAATTCTTCTTGATATCATCCTTGGATCATTTAAGTGACTTTAATGATGCCCTATTTTTTTAGGTTTCGGAAGTTGTGACGAAGAAGACATATATATATATATATATCCTCTATTAGAAAGAAACATCATGAACACTCAACTTATTTATAAATGTAAAAATATGATACCAGATCCTTTAATATTCAATGTCATTTTTTCATTATTCTTAAACATAATAAGTAATCGCATGAAACATTACCACCTGGAAGCATCAAAATGGATTTTTTTTTTTATTTAAATTTAGTTGAATATAAATTTAGATCATTTGATCTTTATTTTTCATGAGAAATTTGTTATACATTGTTTTTTAAAAATATTATGATTCCACAAATGTGGATTCGATCATATAAATTTATATATTATATAACTTTTGATATAATATGTACTAAACTCCTTTTTTTACAATATATAAAACTATCAAGTTGACTTGTTTCTATATATAGTATATTCCTTCAAGTTATTTTATCTATGAATACCCTTAGAAAACACAATTTTGTTTAATGTGAGAGAGAGTGAGAGAATAAGAGAGAAAATGAAAATATAAAAATAAGGACCTCCATGATAAGGGTTATGGGATTATATAAGATTAGAGGTAAAGGGATTTTATTTTATTGAAAAGTATTTATATCCTTAAAATTACTCATATTTTATGTTGTGATATTTCTATTTTAGAAATAGAATTTACAATTTTCAAATCCTATTTTATAAATTTTATTTTATGTAATATACAAGGAAATTTTTAATTAGTAATGGATTCATAATTTCAAAATTGTATTTTAAAAATTCTAATTTCTATTCAGTTTAAAAATAATATTTTAGATATAATTGTATTTATTTAAAGTTTGATATCAAAAGTAATTTAATTTTAAAATTTATATTCTATGGAAAATAGGTTTTTTAAAATCCAATGCCATATTTTTAGAAATAATATTTTATGAGTTTCAAAACCATATTTTTAATGAAATTTGTTTATTCAGATTTTATGTATCCTTTTTAAGAGATATTTCAATAATTTTAATGATTTTTTTAAACACTTCAAGATATCCTTTTATGTGACAAGTGTCATTAAAAATTAATGGATATTGCATATGTATATAGGTATGTTCTTGCACTATGTATGTCAAAAAAAATCAATAAACATTAATAAAAAGGAAAACCTAACAAAAAAATATTTCTTAAGAAAACTCAACACTTGGGAATCAAATGATTTCATGAGGAATATAGTGATCTCACGACCTTAAGGGGATTATATCCTGAAAATGATTTTACTCATTCACATATAGATTTCCTATGGTTTTTGAATGTTTCATTACAATCCATATAAAAATTAATATATTCATAATATTTTAAATGTTTTCAAGGAGAAATGAACGTATTTTTAAAGGTTATTTAATTTTGAAATAAAATGTGTGTTCCAATATAAATTTTTTTTAAGGGTTTTGGAAATTGTATTTTTCAACAAGATTTTTATTTTAAAATGTTTTATATGAATTTCATATAGGTTTTTTTTGAAATCCCTAGTTGAAATTTGTTGAAAATTTAATTATTATATCAATGTATTCTATGAATGTTTTCAAAGGATTATTTTTCAAAGGAGTTAATCATAGTATTTATAAATTAATTTTTTTAACTAATTTTAAAACCCCTTGAAGGGAAATATTTTTCTCAATAAGGGTTTTAAAATAATTTTCATCAGATCGTTACAATATTAATGGTCTTGGGTTTAATTTAAGGATCCAGTATGTGTAAAGAAAAATAGATGTCTTATTTTTAAATTTTATACAGACTAATGTATTATATGTAATTTTACTAATCCTAGAAAACCAAGACCATAAAATATCATCAATTATATAAATGACAGTTTATTTTCTGATTAAATTTTGTAAAAAAAAATACACAATGTTTTTTCTCTAGATCTGGAGGTGATGGTCCGAATTTGTTACAATTGTTATTAGAGGAATGGTTTAGAAAAAATTAGAGATTATTTCATTTATATTTTAGTTTAATTTAATATTCTTAGGTATCCCTTCATGTTTTACTGATTTTTTAATACAGTATAATTATAAAACCCTTGTTTTCATAATTCAATGTATGAATATTCAGAATTTCCTTAGGAATAATGAATGAATTGGTAGGCTGAAATTCCTTCAAGGGTGAGAGAGTCTAGTATCCTTGAAAATTAAGCATATTATTATTTTAATTAAAACATAATAAGTATATTGATATATAATTTTTAGAACTAGGTGAGATATGTTTTATATACTCATCTGTGAAACAAAATTATTTTCTATACTCAATATATGTTTTACTATAAGATATTCAAATTATAAAATATTATATTTATTTTAAAAGAAATAGTTTTTTATTTATAAATATTTTAATATTTCTATAGATTTATACAATGTAAGTTAAATGTATTTTACTAAATCAAAATAAAATACATTTTAATATGATGTTTAAAAAGATATGATTATTTATTTAGAATTAATTTTATTTTCATAAAATATTTATAATTTTCCACACCTCATGATTTTTATATTTTACTTTTATAATTTATTACAAATTTAAAAAAATACTGTTACATGTAAATGTATTTTTATAAGTGTATAAAATCCCGTTTTGATGCTTTTAATAAATTATAGTAGTATGGGAATAATTAAAATAATTTCTGTAAATAAATATTTAGTATTACTTAGTTGGTATTTTAATTTTCTTTAAATAGTTTACAGATCAACCTATTTAAGAAATTGTTCTATCCATGAGAAAACTGAGGGAAGCCTAAACCACAAGTGGGAGAGGTTAACCATGGCCAACCCATAGAGGCATGGGAACTGAATGCTTGTATAAGAGCAAGAGCATGTGTAGTTCAATGTGTATAAGTGTAGAGCTTTGTTTTGGCACAGTTCCAGTAGGGAAGTGCATGGAGGGGTGGCCCATGTTGTATATGTGTGTGGTGTTTCAAGTGTTAAGACCCACTATTGTCTTGAGTGTTAAGTGGGATAATTTAACGTAGTAAGTTCATGTTGAACGATTGAATAATTGATGTGTGATAGTCTTCATGTGGAACTACTCATGTATCAGAAAACCCACATTTAGAATAGTGGTCATTCAATTTTTCTTATTTGATGCATTAGATCCACCCTCTCTTTGTGTTCTACCTTGATCCAACCTAGAATACCCTCATTGTCATTTTTATTCCATTCCTTTAATGTTCGTTTCATCTTTGGACTTTGTAAACACATGGCCCAAACTCAAAATCGTTCAATATCATTATTATTGATCCTTTTAAAATAAAATCCCATGTTTTTTTTATATATCCACAAGACCAACATCATAATGTATATATATATATATATATTTGTATGTGTGTTTTTTTGTATGTATATAATTTCCAATTGTAACACATATCTAAAACAGCATAATCTTCTCGACATCATCCTTGATTCTTTTAAGAAATGATGATGATTCCCTATTATTCTTCGAGATCCTCTAATTGTGATGAAGAATATAGATATTTAAATATATATAGATTATATTATTCATCAAACAAAAGTCCATGAATCCTCATATAGTTCATAAATATAAACATTTATTACCCGCTCTATCAATATTTAAGGTCGTTTCATAGTATTGTTAAATATACTAGGTATGTATGACAATCATGTACATTGGAAACGTAAAAATTGGTTTCATGGGATGTCAATTGAATGTAATCCAAATATATAAAATTTTATTTGTATTTCTTTTTTAAGAATTCAACTATAATAAGATTTTTACAAATCATCATTTTTTATAAATGAGGATTCAACCATATATATATTTATATTATGTAACTATTGATATAAGTTGAACTATACTCATCATTTAGTATTATACATAACTATAATGTGTATTTTTTCTATATATAAGATCTTCCTTCAGGTTATTCACTTTTTTAATGCACTTAGAAAACCCAGTTTAGTTTAATGTGAGAGATGATGAGAGAATAATAGATAGAAATAAAATCTTAAAATAAGAACCTTCCTTAAAGTAGAGGAAGGTATTATAAAAATATCAGAGGTAAATTGATTATATTTTATATAAAATTATTCTTATCATTAAAAAACTCTTATTTTTTGTTATAAAATTTCCATTTTAGTAACTAAATTTATAATTTTCAACTCCAATTTTAAAAATTTTATTTTATATGTTATACAATATTAATTTCAATTAGTAAGTAATTTTAATTATTAAAATATTATTTTATAAATGGTAATTTATTTCCATTTTAAATCTTCTATTTTATTTATAAACGTATTTATTTCATGTTCATATCAAAATGAATTTTAAATAACAATTTTTATTCTATGGAAATATCATTTTCTAAAATCCTATTCTATATTTCCATAAAACCTATTTTATGAATTTTAGAACCCTAATTGGAATAAATTTGTTTTATTCTAATATTATATAGTATTTTAAAGATATATTTAAATATTTTTAAAGGTTTTTTTGGAATATTAAAGCTATCTTTATATGTGAAAATTCTATTTTAGAAATTATGGATGTTTCACATGTATATAGGTAGGGACATGCACTATTTATGTCAAAAAAATTCCATGAATATTAATTAAAATTATTTTTTGAAGGTTTTATGAATTGATCATTGAATCTATGAATTTATTCTTAAATTTTTTATTTCTCCTAAAATATATAATTTTTTATGAGAAAAATAATTTTCTAATGTTTTAAATGATATAAACTAATTTTTTCCTTGAAAAATAATTTATTTATGAATTTGACGGTTATTAATTACATTATCAATGATAATCAAATACCAGAACAAAATTATTTTCTTAATATAAATTTCAACTCTTAGGTATCAGATGAGTTGATGAGGAATAAGGTGACCCATGGCCTCAAGTGGATGATGTCCGAAAAGTGATACTGCTAATGGAATTATAGATTTCTTATGGTTTTCTGAGTTCTATCATAACCCATAAAGAAATTTTTATTTTCAACTTTATTTTCAATGGTTATTTATTTTCTAAATGAACTGGGTTTTCAAAGTGATAATTATTTTTAATGGTTTTGAAAATAATATTTTCCCTAAAACATAATTATTTTTAATGATTCATTGTTCTTGGTTTCATTTAAGGAGATAGATTGAGTGAATTCCAGTAGCATTATTATTTTTAGATTGTGTCAAATATGATATATTTTATGACGTTTTACTAATACTCTAAATTTTAGACCACAAAATATCATCAGTTATGTAAAGGGCTATATATATTTCAGTTAATTGTTTTTAAAAAAATACACATCATGATTTTTTAATAAATCTAAAACTACGGGTCTCAAGCTGTTACATATTATCAATGGGATGATTTATCAAGAACCATCCTAAAAGGTCCCATTCCATGAATCCATAATCCAACATCTAATAGGCTAAGGGATATGGACTAGATCCAAGTAGGAATTTCACTAACATGGGGAGCCTTATCCTATGTACATGTACACACACAAACATCTCCAAGCCAATAAAATATTGAAATGTAAAAAAATTGAAAACACATGCCTTTATAAATCTAAATCCCATAGCCAGAGTACGATAGTAAGTAAAAAAATTAATTAGGTCCAAATAAAATCCCCTCACAATGTGCCTGGAAACAAGTCCAACATGAAGGTAAACAGGGGGCTATTGTTAACATACTGTGGGAACACACCTCGGTCTTTCAAATATTATTAAGCACTATCTAGTCATTTTCTATCTAGGTAACTATGAAAAGGTCGATCATATTCATAAGACACAACACATATGGTCAAAGGATGTGCATCCGTGAGTATAACAATACATAGTTCAAAACCATGAAAACACAAATCATACAGCAAATAAATAATAGTAATCTCTATATAGGTATATGTCTACAATGCACTTAAATATAGTATCCAGATATTCCCAAAATGAAACACAATATCAAGGCCAGTCACAACTATTATGTTATCCATGGATTCCATCTCGATGACTAAACATAGAACTTGGTCGGGGCAACACACTACCAAAGTCTAATAACACTGGTAACATCTGAATAGATATGATAAACAGATGAGGATCACTTTCAAGGCCATGAGATATACCAAAAACTCAATATGGAAGGATCGGAGCTCACATAGTTTTGGTCACAAAGATACCAAGAAATCCACTTAGTGAAAGAATATGATAGTTGATCTCACTCGGGACCACACAGAAGGATTAAAAAATCACTATCTGGGAAGTCCTGTTGATGGGATTTCTATCCTATCTATAGGAGAAGATTACATACTAACCATTAGGGAAAGGATATAGGTAATTAAACCTAATGAAACTTTTCCAAGATATTAACAAAAGGGCTCCAATAAAATATTTAAGGATTATATAGTGTGTAGTAGTAGTAATCCTTATTTACCTTTTATCCCAGGTCATACCCGTGTAAACGGCATGTGTCTATGTGTGAGTATCAGGCCACGACTTGTGGAATCCATTGCAATTCTTCTTGTGTACCAGTACACATGTATACCCATGTAAACCTATCCAATCCCTATCTGTATGGGAGTACATAGTGTTCCCATGCCTGTTTACTCCAACTCTTGTCTAAGTATCCTCTAAAGTACTCACCAATCCTTTGGTGAGGGATCACATGCCCTATGGTAAGTTCTCACATACTTTGATACATATTTTTATCCTAAAACACTTTCTGCCACTAGAAGGGTCCCATAAGTTGTGTAATCATGGACTAAACACCATGTGTTATGAGAGTTTCCAGAATCCATTATCTATTTCATGTGTCTTCGACGACTCTTCGGGACCTAAATTCGATAACATTCCTCATTAAAAAATCATGAATCAATCCCTAATGATCTATTCCATTATTGTTGAAAAAAATATAGCCCCTCAATTCATTTTAAAAACTCCTTCTAATGGTTTTCTCTATTACACACTGAAGAAAATGAAAATAGAGTATCTATATCATTTGATATACAGTTGTTTCACTTGTCTCACCACCATAAAATCATGCATATCTGAGATCTAAAATCTCAAATAATTGTACCATGAAATGGTTGAGCGTCATTCTATTTTACCTTATAAATTGAATCATGTTCCAAATGAAGAATGTCTGTGATGAATGGAGAAATTGAGGGAGAAAAGAACAAGGAAAATTCATTAGGAGTGGACCTCAGTCTATGTTAGTGTCAATCTTGATTCATTTATTTTAAAATGATGAATGAAGAGAAAAAAATAATAATAATAAATTCTCACAATAAATCCCAGCAATACACACAATCAACAAATCAATATATTAGTCGGTTGATATATGTTCATTATAGAAATGTATAATGGGGAAATAAAAAAAACACAATAAATTTCATCCCCCAATATGGATCGATCATTGAATAATAGTGGGTATTTTTTATGATCTTTGGTGAGATTCTATGATTCTATCTTTCACCAATCATCGATCTTTGATCCGATCATCATCCACCTATAGAATTTTATTTAACAAATCCCCAATAGTTCTTTCGATCTCTATAGTTTAACAGCTAAATCTGAGAATTCAACATAACTATATATTTAAAAGAAGAGGTCAGGATAATGTGCTAACAAAATATAATAATTTATTTTAATTATTTTTTTATTCATTTTACACCAATAGTGGTTTTGTATAAATTTCTGGTAGTTAAAAAGGTTATGGCATGCCTTGGGTAAAACCCACATTCTGAACTCAATAGTGCAATCAGATTGTTGATTTGGTCCCCTTTATAGAAGTTATTCCAATTTTTTTTTGTAAACATGTCTTTTCATGCTATTTAATATATTTAATATATTTCACAAATTTATTCTGGTAAAAACGGGCCTCATAATTCCAGACCATCTCATTTCCTAGTCTCAAAAATAATGAACATTGTATTAGAAACTAATAAAAGGTAAACCATAGTCATTATATTATCCCCGCCATGGGGATTTATGCCCCAAAAAATAAAAAAATGGCTATACAAAAAGACAAGGGTACTAAGAATGTGTTTGATCATGCCGATACAGGGTTCTCTTGGGAATATTCATGTGTTTCCATCGAACACAAAAAAAATTCATTTCTCACCCAGGAAGTATCCTCTTATATCGATGATCGATCTTCATTAGGTACTCAGTAAATCTATCTCTAGACTCAATTTTTAGCTCACCCCTGTTGATAATGTGTGATGGGTAAGGCATGTACCTCCTCACCTATGATATTTGGAAGATATTGTGCTCCCAGTGTAACTATATTGATAGATCTAGACAGTATTCCATCTTTCCAACTATATATAATATCATAAAAGGGACAATGAATCTCATAGATAGCATGCCACCCTAGCCAAATATCTATAATCCGCATTGAGGTGGAACCCATTGAAACACATTTTCTTTATCCTCAAACTCTAAAGGCATCAATTTTCTATCTATATAAGACTTATGATGGCACTATGTAGTCTTCATCCACTCCTAGATGATCTGAACCTTCTCATTAGTCACTCACACCAACTCTAGGCCCATGAGTACCGACTGTCATTGGTTAGTCCAGTAAAATAGTGAAATGTAGAGTCACCCATATAAATCCTCCAATGGTTTCAATTGAAATGGTGGATTGGTACTTATTTATCTATGGAAATACACAAATGGTAGATGAACCTCCTAACAATTTCCAATTTCCAACATGGGATCCCGGAACATGGCCTCCAAAACCAAAATGGTCCTATTATTATATCCATCAATCCTAGTGTTAAACAATATTCTCAACTATAACGGATACCCAATTTCCTCCTAAAATCTATTCCACAATGAAGATATGAATCAAGAACTATGGATCAAAATGATCTCTAATTGAACTCCATCGAGTTAAACTATCTATTATATGTATATCCTCCCCAAGCTATCTACTAAACTCTCTTCTCGAATATCTTAGAAGTGGGCTAGAACAGTGAGCCATCCTACGATCACCCAGATGGCATTGTGTCCATAGGAGGTACATAGTATATTAGTCATGAAGTCCATGAACATTCCATCCCACTTCTACTCTGGTACCTCATGGGGTTCAGCTAAACCCACTATAACTTAGTACCCTGCCTTAACTTATTGAAAAGTAAGGAATCAAGAGACAAACTCTACAACTACCTCATATTTTTTTTATCCGCCAAAATTGATATCGGAGGTCCTAGTATATCATTTCCACACCTAGATATACCGCCAAAGGGGATTTATGAAACTCTCTTAAAACCTCCTCCAGTAACATCACAGGAACTATCATGAATCCTACGAAAATAAGAACATGCCCACCACCTTCAAAAAAAATCCATCAAGTGTGTGTCCAATGGATATCTGTGTATGTAGGGTATTGCATATCATGTCCCCAATAAGTGCATCCCTGATTGACTAAAAAATAATAGAGGATAAAAACATTGAATGGAGGTAAGGTGCTCCATCTCAATCCACAATTTATAACAACAAAGACGCCAAATCCTCTGATTCCTCATTAAGAAACTATGAACAAGATCATATTTTAAGAGAATATTCTACCACGGTCCCATTTCCAGGATTATAAGTAATCTCAAAGTCTTTACCGTGGCTGAAATCTTGTTATCCCCTCTATCTGAAGTTAATATCCTTAATAGAAAAGATATACCTAAGACACTTGTTATCAGGATAGATGATAATTTACATTCCCATCAAGTAGTGTCTCCGCATCTTTAGTACGAATTTTATAGCTTGAAACTCAATATTTTTGTTCTCACAGTTATACTCAATAGGTCTCAAATGAACTGATCCATATGAAATCTCTTCTATCCCCTTTATTAAAAATAAATATATACTGGTTTCAGATACATCACAGAACACTATGTATTGAACACCCCCTCTGGAAATCTCAATATGGGAGCGCTTGTCAACCTCTTCCTAAACTCCTAAAAATAATGATGGCACCTTCCTTTATACATGAAGGGTTTCCCCTTTGGGTCAAATATTTCATTGGTGGTGATATCAGAGATAATTCATGTAAGAATATATGGTAATAGCATGCCATCCCATGATAACTCTACACCTCTGTCACACTCTTGAGTGGATCACAATCTAACAATACATTACCATGGATGGGTCCATTACCACATCATCCACTTAAATAACATGTCCTAGGAAAAGGAAACCATGTATCTAGAACTAGAACATATAATGTTTTCTATAAACATGGTTCTCTCATATTATATCCAGAACCATCCTCATGTATCTCATTTTCTCCTCCTAGAACACCGAGTACTCAAGGATATCATCAATGAAGACTACTAAAAACTGTTATAATAGAATATGAAATGCATGATTCATGAGTACCATGAATATTATTTGGGTGTTCTTCATTCCAAATGGAATGAACTAGTACTCACTATGAACATAGGAACATATGACTGTCATCTTTGGTATATCATAATCCCATACTCAAAAATGGTGATAGTTTGACCTATTTTCAACCTCCTAATTGGTCAAAGTGGTAATAAACACTTGGTAGTTCATACATGTTCTTAAAAATCACCTTATTCAAAAATTTATGGTCTACATGTAACCTCAAGCTCCCATCCTCCATCTTTCCAAACGGAACTAGGGTTCTTTGGTCAAACACAAATTATAACGAATCACTTCCTTTGTAAGTCCTCCAACTGCACCCTCGTATTTTGAAGCTTTTTGGGTTGCATCCAATATGTTGGAATAGAACTCAGCAGTTTCTAGGGGTGTATATCAATGTATAAGTTGGTCACATAGTGGCGAGTTAATCCTGGAACATCCTCAAAGAATACATCCTCATACTTCACCAACACTACAAGGAAAAGAAAACTCATAAAATCCACTACACTAAGTTTCATGATATCCAACATATGGATAATTGGAAACAACACCTGATGAATGAGTCTATATTGAACTACCTAGATTTCCTTTTCACACATAATGGAAAACCTAGTCACCTTGCAATAGACAAATAATATACCCCACCAAAAATAGTCAATATTTGCATGATTTGTAGATAAATACTCCATGCTTATAATAACATCATAAGGCCACATTTCTATGAATAAGAGATCCAAACATAATCTCTCACCTCTAATATCTAGATCACACTTTCATCACAAGTGTCTGATCTGCAATTCATCTCCATTAGGAGCCTCAAAAATCAAGGGTCATGATAAGGGATCAACTGGAATATCTATGTCTCAAACCAAATAGGTAATAATAAAGGAATGAATAGAAACTATTTCAATCAATAATAAAGATAAAGATGAAAAACATATATTTGTAATTTGAATCATTCTTGGAGCTTTTAAGTCGTAAGACTTAACCACAGACACTTTCCCCTTCCCTTACCCACTATCTCCCTGAACCTGGAATAGACCACCTGGGGGTGGTGGTGGTAAAAATTCAAAGTGTCTAACACATCCATCTTCTCTCCCAGATCCTCTACCTCATACACTTCCTTATGGACTAATAAAATCATGATTTTTCCTCTTCCCCAACCTCAATGATCATTATATGGTCTCCTTGTCAGCAATGAGGCGGGTCAAACAATCTCATGCATGATGTACCCTATTTCCAAATAAGTAACACTACCTCTACGTGGGATTACATGACCCATTCTATGATCCCTAAACCACAGACCCTCTATCCTATGACCTACTCCAAATACTTATTTCATATCAAGGTCCCTGATAGTATTGTTGTATCCCTATTATAGAGGCATCCCCTCCTGCTTTCCCACTACCGGCAATAGCTGGATATGTCTGCTCTACCAAGAAACTCTCAACTATAAAACTCACTCTATCACCACAACATAAGTATGAATAAAAAGATAGATATAACTATCTCAAATGCCTCTATGTATTCCACATTCAATGGTATGATCTATGATGAACTGATCTCGAACTGTATCCATCAAGTACATGTTGAGGTTATTAAACCTCGATGAATACTTAACTACTTTCATGTGACTCTGTTGGATCTATAAAAGAACCTGGATACATAAAGAACTCAACAAATCTAGAGAGAACTCATATCTAAAAAAGTGGTCAAACTGTGACCACACTAGAGTCACCTGATTATAATACTAGGTCACAAACCCGACCATATTCCTACTAAACCATGATGAAGGATTGAATCCAAGACCACCATTTGATCTATCGGTGTCCTGAACAAAGGAAAAGATCATGCCACATCCTTAATCAAGTCATCATCTGCTTATGGGTAAGGCTCACCATAGAACCTATTGGTTTTATTTCACTAAAACACATGATGTGCGCTCAGACTATGCACCGCATCAGCTGGTACTCTGGGTTCCATCTACTGCTCTATGGGTGGGGTATATCTGGTGCACCACCTGAAAGAAACATCTCTTGAACTGGTCCCCGAAAAGATGCCTCACCACTTAGGGGATCATCCGCATGATCCTGATAATGAATCCAAGATAACATATGTCATATAATAATCTGGAAAGTAAATAATTTGTACCATAATCAATTAGTATATCTGGAGAGGTGAATCAGGAGTGACATGGAAACCACATCCCATTCTTATATGTCTCATGTACCATTTTTTTCCTTGAAACAAATGTTCTCATGTACTGAGTTGAAAGGATGGTGATCATAGTCCTTTTGTATTGATATTTCAGCTGCCACACTAGCACTAGGGTCCCTATCCTGAAAGAATAACTCAAAACACTAAACATTGTTTTCCCAAAACAATCTTATAGAATTTGGTCCTAAGGTAGAACTGACTACCCCTATACCACTCTGTAATGACCATTCCCAATGGGTTAATTCCGTGAATCCCCAAGAACACCTCTGATATGATAGGGGCTGGTTACTCACACCGAGGTGTTTTACCAATTACATGGGAGACCTTAGCCTATTAACCTAGACACACACACACACACACACTCATCTCCAAGACCATACAATGATGAAATTTAATGAAAAATAAACAACCATGAATACATAAATCTAAATCACACAACTATAGTATGATAGGAAGTAATGGAATGTAAATTGGGCCAAATACTCTCCCACCATAGTGATTCTAAAAACAAGTCTACCTAGACGGTAAAATGGGGACTTCTTTCAAGATACTGCAGGAAAAAACATATCTTTGTCTAGTCTCATTAGGAACTGTTTGGTCTTGTTCCATCATAGACTCACTCAAAAGGTCAATCAACAACACAATACATGACACATTTAGGGAAAAAATGTGGGGGGTTATGTATAAAAATACCCAGTAGGACACCCTGAAACAAGAAAGCATAAAAAAGGAATAACAGTCATCTCTACACATGTATATTCCTAAAATTTGTATAAATAATGTATCCATATATATATTATAACGAAACATAGTCTATTGGTAATTTACAATTATTATTTCTGCTGAGTATTATAGATAAGATATTCCACATACCGCTCATTTGAGAAAACTCACTCCATGAGTCTAATAACATCGATGACATCTGAAGAGATAAGATACATGGATCGGGATCACCCACAATTACATGGTATATACCAAAAACTCAATATGGATTAACTTTCTATGAAGTGTAATGGTGTCTGTGTAGTGTTGGTCGTGATGATACCATGAACTCCACCTAGGGAAAGAAGATCATAGATGATCTCCCTTCTGGACTCACTAAAGGATACCAACAACTCAATAAAAGAAGTCGTGATGAATGGATAATTATCCAATATATAGTATGTGATTCCATATTAACTCTCATGTAATGGATATAGGGAGTTCATCCTAACAAAAAATTTACAGAATATAGATGAAAAGGGATCCAAGACAACATTTAAAGAGCACACAAAATGTAGTTCGAGTACACATTTTGGACCTTCGACCACTGGACCAGCCCTCATAAACAGACCATGTCATTGTATGTCTAATAGTTCATAGTGTTCCAATTCCCATGTACTTATACCCACACACTAGTGCATGGGTATTCCCATATACACCTGGCTATGTTTTGTCTGTGTGGGAGTACAAGGTGTGCATGTGCCTGTATACTCTAGCTCATGTTTGTGTACACTCTAAAGTACACACCAAGACATTAGGGAGGGGTCACACACTGTCTAACAAGGTCACATGTAATGTCATACTTATCTATGTTTTCAAACCCTATACTCCTCTATAAGGATACCACATTCTATTTAATCCCTCATTACATGCCTTATTTTACGGGATTTCCTATAATACCATATCAATTTCATGTATCCTCAACCGCACCTCCAGACCTCGATCTATCAACATGCCTCACTTTAAAATCATGAACCAAGACCCGATGATCCATGCCATCATCGATAAACAACATCCTCTCCCTCAATTAATTAGTAAAATGAATTTGATTGATATTATTTGTTTCATTCTGAAGAACATGAAAATTGAGTATCTATATCACCTGATCCACTGTCGTTTCTGTTGTCAGACCAATGAAACATTGTGTCAATCCTAGGACTATAATCTCAATATCTTGTGAAAATAAATGAGTGTAAAACATTCCATTTTCAAGTTTATGGTGAAATTCATGCCAAAAAATAATTCCCATGATGAATAGAGAAATTTGGGAAGAAATGCACAAGGAAAAATCATGAGGAACATACCTCAGTAGATGTTTGTTTCAAACTCAATTTCTTTTCTTTTTAATGTTGAATGAATAGATAATAAAATTAACATAATAAAAATCCCCCCCAAAATCCAATCTCAAAATATGCATGATCCACACATCCCTATGTTGGTTGATAGATCTATGTTCAACCTAGAAATATAGAATAGTAAAATAAACTAAACAGAAAAAAGTGCCATACCTTGAGATGGATTGATCATTGATAGAGAATATGATAGTTATGTGATTGTTGGAAAGATCCTCAAATTCTGTCTCACACCAATCATCAATCTTTGATTAGATTATAATTTACTAATATAATTTTCTACAACAGATCTCCAATAGTTCTCTAGATCTCCAATTCCTAGTGGATAAATCAGAAAATTCACTATAACTCTAAATTTATATAATTCTTTAGTTAACTGTATAAATGAAATAAAATCAAATAATTCAATTAATTATTTTATTTATTTAATTAATGTGATGAATTTTCTATAAACGCCATACGCTCATAAATATTATGTCATGACTAGGGTAAATCCTATTTTTTGAACTCAATAGTTCCCTTTGATTTGAGATCTTGTGCCATTTTTATAATTTATTCCACTTTGTTTGTAAAAATGCACGTGTGTGGTATTTAATATATTTCAATCATTATTTTTGTCTACACCAGGCCGAAGAATCAAATGTCGTCTTTTCACCTTGTCTCAAAAATAATCCATATAATATAGAAAAATAATTCATAGAAATCCTTAGTCATTACATGATTCCAAGGGATTTTCTAATTACTTATATTTATAAAATAATTTTCTTTTACTATAGGTTCATTTAGTTCTAATGCTATAGACTTAAACAATGTCTCTTCAGTCATTCTATCATAAGAAGAATTTTTCAACATATATTAAAAATCAAATTAATAGATATCATCTGAAGATATCATTTAAGTTTTCTTAAAATAAAAAGGATAAGTTTCATCAAATTTATTATGTATTTTTTTCTCAATTGTACATGTATTTTAGTTTAAAAGTGAACATGCCTTAATAGTTGTAAATTAACCAATAAAAATTTTCTCTTTATTTTTTGGATAAAATTTTTACAAATTATATATTGTATTCAAAATGAATACTTTAGATCTAAAAATACAAAATTAATAACGTATAGGTTTACTTCTAGTTAATAACACATAATAAGTTTTATTAATAAGAAATCTATGTGAAGAAATAAATTTACAATATTGCAGGTCTAACTAATATCTACATCCCAAAAATGTATTCCAATTGATTATGGACTCAACATGGTTATATTAGTTTCCCAATAGATTATTCTTAACCATTTAACTAAACCATTTATTATGGTATACAATGAGAAGAGAATTTATATATTACACATTTTTTATAATAAAAATTTTAAATTTCATAATTTAAAAATTATCCACCATGGTCGCTAGAAATAGTCACCAAATTTATATTTTTTCAGTTTTAACATGAGAATCAAATTTTTTCAAACAAATAAAGGATTCTGAGTTTTTATTTTGAAAATAGTCCCATGTATATCTAGTGTATTAATATAAAATACATATATATATATATATATATTATTAGACAACAATATTTACAGTTTTTGTTGGGCTAAAAAAATCCATGTTCACTAACTTTAAAGCATCCAAAGATGAAACTTTACTAATAGATTTAAATTTTTAATAATGTTTCTTTCAAAATTGATAAGGATAATAAACATTAGAAGAATTAAAATTAATGACCAACAGATATATAGCTATTCATTTCATAATAATGTTATATAATGATCTATCATAATAGTTCCTTAACCTTTATGACCAGAACTAAGATAGATCATAAAATATAATAAGGAAATGTAAAACATAGATTATAAGGTCTTCTATGTTTAAGGTCTAAACATTCACGTTACTATTGAAAAAATGAATAAAATTAGATTTTGAACATTTAACATTTCATTTTTCATTCCTAAAGTTCATAAGATATCCTTCAACATGTATTAAACTTATTCTAATTATGTTTTTCATATACCCTACAATAAAGAAAATATTTTAAATTTAATTTTTAACAAGAATAACAATATCATCAATACAATATATCTATCCTTAATAATTGTCTCCAAAAGTTAATTTTCTACCTTTCATATATAAAATATTTTGAAATAATTTCTTATTTCCATTCACATTTCTTGAACATCCACTATCAATGTACCAAATATTACTATTGTTACTCTTATTATTTTTCTGATTTAAATAAGATAGTCTTTTAGTACCCAAACATGCATGGATCCAACATTATTGGTAAAAAATATATGAATCCACATATATCCAAATTTCATATACTAAACAACTACTTATTTATACTAAATATATTCTTTATGAAAACCAGAAGATTTTAATTTATTAAAAGGAATCTTATTCATCTAGTGTCCACCACTCTATATTTTTTTCAAAATATAACAATTTTACGAAAATAAATAAATATTTTAAAAATAAGGCTATGTGGTTGTAAAAAAATCCTAAAAAACTTATTTTTGGCCTTTTTTATCCATATATGTGGTCACTATTTCCTTCACGAATGCAAAATTTTACATCATGTTTTTTAGACTAGAAATTTTATAATATACATTTAACAATAGATTTTTTATTTTCAGTAGATGAGTTAGAAGTATACTTATTATATAATTTAGAATTATATTATTAAATTTCATAAAAAAAATTCAAATTATGATTTTATCATTAGAAGTATCTACCATAGGAATTTTATAAACATTAGAAACATTATTGTTCTATTTTTCTAAAATGGTTCCATATCATCAAACTTCCTAAAAACATGATAGTGATTCATCATCGTCAGATATTATATGCTTTTCTTCTTCAGAAGAATTATAATATTCATCTTTAAAATAAGTATAATTATCATTCAATGTTAAATTTGTTAATATTCAGTAGATAGCATAGCAACATAAAATTAATTTTCCTTCATGATTTCACCATAAAAACCAATATTTTTTTGATATTCCCTACCATTATTATAAGAACTCTCATAAGAACTATCTAATCCTCTTTCACTCCATGTGTTATATACTTATGAAATTTAATTACATTATTCTTGTAAATATTATTTGAATTTATGTCTTCATTATCATTTTTCATTAATTTAGGACAATTTAGTCTCATATTTATTACCTAATTACATTCATAAAAAAATCATTTCTGAAGTGTATTTCTTATCACTTCTATCTTTCTAACCTCTCTTGTAATTCAAAAAAATATATTTTTACCAAAAAAATAATCCTCTTAGAATTATTTGATGGTTATTTTCACTCTGTTCTAATAAACAAAAATTCAGTTTCAAACATTAAATTCTTATTCTTTAAATATATAGAAACTCCTCTATTGATCAAAATATTATAGTTGCAGTAGAAGTGAAAGAAACAACTTATCTATTTTTATTTTTATCTTTCTCATTATCTCATTCAAACCTACACTCATACTATATGGCAGTTTTGATATGATCATATTAACCTAGAATAATCATATGATTGATATAATCCAGAGTTATCCTCATAGAATCCCATTCATATGGAATACTATCAATGATCTTTTCAACCTAATTTTCATCAATAAAGTCTTTATCTTCAATAGATTGAAAATTATTAACAATTTTCATAAATATTTGACACATCATTTCTACTAATTCTCCAAGTAAGAAATTAAAATTTCTATAATCTTATCTAACTATATCTATCCTGGTTTTAAAAAATTGGGTCATCCCAATGTGAATCATCACGAGATTCTTATGAATTCTATTAGCTTCTTCACAAGACAGTATTTGGTTATAGATATTTCTTATCATTAAACATATTC
Organism: Viscum album; assembly: GCA_963277665.1. Lineage (NCBI taxonomy): Eukaryota > Viridiplantae > Streptophyta > Magnoliopsida > Santalales > Viscaceae > Viscum > Viscum album. The sequence continues at coordinate 1,836,965,618 of OY728151.1, forward strand.
GAGTATTTCTGACTTCGTAGTTATGTTTGTGTTATATATTCTTTGTGCTAGTAAAAGTACTAATTTATTTATTAGGAATTACATAGTACCCATCCAGTATAAAAAAGGTATCAACTCCTCCATTTATTGTAAAATTATTTATTAGGTCTCTTCATTATTCATAATCATCATCATTAAATATTGGTGGTCAGTTTGGATTTATATTTTCCAATATCCTAATGAAGAAACCTTCTATATTATAAAAACATATATACTCTTTTCTACAATACCCATTTGTGTACAACTTTATAACAAATTAAAATTTTATTTGATATATAATTTTTCAACTTCAAACAAAAATAAACTTGAAAATTTTGGTTTATAAAATAAAAGTATCAACGCTATCCACTTTAAGAAATTAATATGATGTAGAATCATACCAATATAATTTATAAAATAAAAATTATGAATGTTTATAAAAATATATATATAAATTCCTTATACATGCATGGGGGAATTACTAATCATGTAAAAACAAGTACCAATTATTATAAAGTGAGTAAGGAAAAACATATACAAGAGTTATAAAAAAGATACATACTTTATCATTAATTATTAAGGAACTTAATAACTTTATCTTTAGGTATCCCTATTTTTAATCAGAGAAATTTTTTTCTCCCCCTTAACCGAGGAAAAACTCAATACTATGATAAAATAAGGTCTCTAATTCCTTATCTTCAAGAAATATCAATCTGAAAGATTATAATAACCATAATTAACTCAAATCCATATGATCCCTTGATCAAAACAATATCAAACATATTGATTTCCAAATTAAAAACTTTTTTAACTTAAGAAGATCCTCATAATCAGATTACTTATGTAAAATCTCTCTAAATTAATACAATGAAGTGTTTAATCATAATAATCTATTTCAATCTATTCATTAAATATTTATATCTATTTTTAAGGTAACATTATTCCTTATCCTAGAATCAGACATTATTTTTAGGTGACCTCTCAATGGTGATATTACATATATCTCGGAGGAGGTAGTAGTTAATTTAGATTAACTCGTATTTATTTTCAAATGTACAACATTGAATATTTTTGTGGTGTTTGTTTTGATGTAGATCCATTACTATTCTTTTAGATTCTATCTAGTATGATTATTTAATTCACCTAGTGGTGTAGATATAGTTCTTCATTTGATAGGTCTTTACAAAATTTCATCTAGAAAGAATTAATGCCATTGTATGATGATGTTTTTCTAGTAAAAAATTTGTAACATCATACAGTGAGAATTTTTTATAGTTCATAATTTGGGCTTTGTAAACCTTCATCTTGTTAAACGTATATCTATGTAATGACTGAAAATATTTCACATAAAATTTATAATTAATGTATTCAGATTATAAGAATGAAATATCCTGGGCTTAGGGTCATTCTTCATCGATGAATCTTGATTATATGAAAAGACCCTTTGGAATTTATTTCATTCCATTTGTGAGGATTAGATGTTATAATCCCTCTATTAGTGATTTACAAGTTCTTGTTTGATCTTTGAGAATCTCCAGATGATTTATTAGTTCTAGAGATAGGTATCGAATGTCTTACAATGTTTATTCTTGGTCATTAATTCTTTTTTCTTGAATGCGTATCTCTAGAGTTTCTCATTATTGAAATGGATGGAGATGGTGGAGTTGAAATTGAATTTAGTCTAGGAAACAATTCACCAATTTTTATTAAAAAAATTGATCCTCCAAACAATTTACATAACCATATATTTATAGAGATATTGTTGAGGTTAAAATAATTGTTTTATTTTATTTCATACATTAAATAATATAATAAATTCTAATAAACCCTATTTAACATGATGAAATATTATTATTATTATTTTGTGGTGTGTGCCAAATTTAAAAATAAAATTTATTATATAACTTACTTATGGACCATAATTTGTCAGCAGACTGAATCTTGGTCCCTTCATACACCTCTATAATTTATTGAATACATAAATAAATTTTTATATTATCTTAAATATATATATTTTCACAGACTATTAAATAAATATTAATTGACAATACAATAGTGTGAAAGATTACTATCAAGAAATGGGTCAATACACACAATATAAAGAAAAAATGTTACAATGAAGATAACCACATGTGAATTATCACTATCGAATATAATTTTTTTCTCAATATATCATCATCCAAATAGCACATCTTTGTCACTGACCTATATTATCAATACATATTTTATTGAATATCGGACATAAAAATCATTACGCTATGAAAATTGAGTTTAATGTGAAAGTTCAATTAAAAACATAGGACCATGATATCAACTTTCATAATAATGTATGGGGAAAATCCATCCAAGACATATTCATTAATTCAATGCCAATCGTGATGCACACAAAGTACCCTAATGACCACCAACATATTGTGTGATAGTTTTGGTTAGTAAATATAAGTATGTGAGTCATTACATGTTTCAGTGATAATATTTATTTATATGTACCATTACACACAGTTACAAAAATAAATGTTTGATGACACCAAAATAGGAGAAATTACTAATAAAAGATTTGTCCTCTTAATTTCCCACCTTTAAATTTCCTAGTGCCAACATCATGAGAGAAATACTCATCTTCTTATGAGTACTAACACCTGACAGTCAATATATATTGAGTCCTATCATAATATGTTATCTAAATGTAAAACTATATTTAATATATATCACCATATCATTTAATGTTTCTCACTAAAACACTTCATAAGATGTATAAGAAGCCACAATGTTCTCAAATATTATATATATAGAAATAATTGGCTATATTATGTTTTTCTTTCATATTACTTTACCCTTATAATTGATACAAGAACAAATTGAACTAAATAATGAAAAGATTCCAATTCACATGATAACTAAAATTGTAACTAATCTAGACATTGGGAACTCATCCAATTTTACTTATCAATTTAATGTTCTATAGTTATAATTAAATGGCTATAAAATTTTGTTTCGTTAATTTTATATTCAACTACTATGATTCATGCATCAGAAATATCAAATTCCAGTACATGTCATGGAACATGAGATATATTCCCATCACCTAATCTTGTGAAATTATTTTAATCTCTATAGTCACTTCTTATTCTCTAGTATGTTATAATGGACGGATTATATAGCAATTCAAATTTGGTCTTGAATTTTTTTGACTTGTATTTTTCTATACTTTTTTAATATATGTACTATGACAAGATTTAGAAAACACATAGATCAATATTTTAGATCATGTTCCCCATAACATGATTTCCACATTAAGTCTAACATAGAGAAATTTCATTCCATAATGTTAAAAAAAATTAATATATAACAATAACATTCATAATATCTTAACATATTTATCATTAAGAACTGTAGTTCTCCAACTCTCCAAACTAATATACATGTCACTCATTAATTCCCAAAAAATATCCTATGGTCTCTATGCATGATTTTTTCATTAATGAATTTATGTAATATTTATATCATATTAACATTTATTCATGTCACCGACCCTTTATATTATTCAAACTACACAAATAAGATAGGGTATCATTTTGGTCATATCTTATAGACATATTTCACAAGTGTTACACTAAATAATGTGTAATTTACAATTAATAGCCCAAATTAAGTATCATATAAATATTATTTGTCAATTAGAATTAAAAAAAAGTATTTTATTGATGATGATTGGGGAATAAGTTTTATCATAGAGTAAGACTTTAAATAATTAATCATGCTTTACTGGTACCGTCGGGTACCATCAATGCCTAGTTCCTCTTGAAAACTCACTAGTAGTATCAAGTCATAGAAACATTAAAAATATGGAGTCTCAAATATTGATACATTGGGTCCATTACTTGAATTTATTTATACATTTAAATCATAGATTATTAACATTTTTCATCATTTTAGGAATCATCAATCTGAAATAAAAATATATGTATCACCCATAGTGGTGAATATAAACCACCACTTTGGTTGTGAATTCTTAAGTAGTATGTTTCTCTATAACTACTCCTCCAACTAAACTCAGTGGAATATAGTATTCCTATAGAAACTTATGTACATATAGAACCATAACCCTTATAATTTCAGTCTACTCCCATTATCTTCAAAGAGGTAGACTTCTAATATAGAAATAAAGTAGTCAATTTTTATTTTTTAATATCCATAATAGATATAGGATTATTAACATAGATTCACCATAGTTTTTTAATGTTTTTTATAGCTAATACACGATTTTATAAAATGGTTTTCCAAAAACACTTATACTAGTGTCATAATAGATTCTTTTTATATCAAAATTGATAAGATAACCATTAGACAATACAGTTTACATATGGTTAGTTTTAACATTTCTATTTTTAAAATATTTATTAGATGATATAATAGATGATTTGTAATATATATAATCCTCATTATTAATCTTACTTTTACTATAATAAATTAATTGTTGTGTATCAGGAAATTTTAATTTGTTATTACCTTTACTCTACATTTATGATCAATGATTTCTTGGATTATATTTTATATGAAAATACATCTTCAAGATTCCTCTATCATTACTAATTGTACTCATCTACTTCACTGAGAATTTCAAATATTTATTAATGTAATCTCATAGAGTATATGAAGTTATATTTAGATTTATAGTTGTTTACATAGACATGTTAGACAAGTTTCAAAACATTTTTTATGTACCTTTATGTATAAAAGTTTCTTTATCTAAAATGTTATATGTAGTTTGTTTATACATCTTGTACCATAGCCCAATTGATATTGTAATACATTTAAGTAAATAAAAAAATAAACTACATTCAGTATTATTTGAAAAATAATTATCTTATAACAATGATTTTAGATTATTATAATATATATTCACCATGTATTGAAATGGATATGTGTGTGTTAGGAGTTACTAAACTAATAGTTTTGAATTTAATGTAACATAAAAACATTTATTCCAAAATTAAATAATATCATGTTGTGTCTAGAAGGAAACTGAGATAAATATTTTTAGTAAAAATAATTAAAAACATGAATCAATCCAAATTCGTAATTAAAAAATAGTGATATCCCCTTGGATGACATAGGAATTACCCTTTATCGAGTTTTTTTGAGTTCACTCTACAACCATTGTATTCGTGTTTGTTCTCATTGAAGGATGTCGTAATGGATATTATATATTTAGATTACACATTGTATATTGATCCTTATATTTCAACCATTTTCACCACAAGGGGTGGGGAAATATATTTCAAATAGTCCTTATTAACAAGGTGAAGTATTGAAAAATGTTTCCTGAGTGACTTATTCATTTTTTATCTGATCTTGGAAAAATAAGGATTATATTTGTTATAAGGATGCTAAAATAAGATTAATGGATAATTTATTATTCAAGTGGATTTCAAATCATTTAAATTTATCAATGAATGATCAGCAGTTATATTTCCTTCTTACAGTTTACATAGATATGGTTCATTGATATGATAATTTATTTCAAATCATTCTCTCTATTTCTAATAATAATTGAGATGTGTTATTATAGTGTATTAATAAATTTATTTATGTTTTATCATTTAATCTCTAGTCTTGGTTGAAAATATAACACAACATATATATGAATCATCCTCAACATATATTAGGTAGGCTTCCTTTTCACATTTTCTCACCTACTGGGGTAGAAGAATCTCAATAGGGCATTCCAACACATTATAAAAACTTTTTCATAATATTTTATGTTCCCATTTTGTTTATACCTTTTCATATATATTATTGAGTATTAAAACATGTTTTGACCAAATAACTCTTTAGTTTTCAATAAATTGATTTATTTTGGTGATCAGGATGATTTCCTGGTGTTTCCTAGACAATGACACAAAACAGAAATGATTGGAACAAAAATTCAAATATACACAGTGTGTAATTCTTACACACATCGTGTACTATTTACCCTACACATATTGGAAAAAATGAGTACATGCCCAAGTATTAGGTGGTAGTGTAGCTCGGCCGAGCACATTATTCATCTTGGTGGTCTGGCCTTCAGGTGACAACGCAGCTCATCATGGCGATGGCTTGGCCTGGCTCTTCTCCGATCCGCTCGGTTCAGTGCGGCTGGGTTCGTCCGGTGGAATTTTGTGGTCTCCATGTTTTTGGGGGAAACGCAGCTCGGCGGAGCACGACCTTCAGCTTGGTGGCCTGGTCTTCAGGCAACGATGTGGCTCCTCCCGAAGACATCTTGGCCTGGCTCTGCTCTGATCTGCTCAGGGTTCGGTGCGGATTGGTTCGTCCGGGAGTCGTTGTGGTTCCAGTTCTGTTGGTCCGGCGTGGCAAGGTGTTGTCTCCGGCGGGTTCTATGTGTGGCTCCATGTCAAATATTATGTGCATTGGAGGGGGGAAGATATTGATCTGACATGGCTGGGAGTTTTTTCTGGATTTTGGGTTTGGTTTACTATGGATTTTTCCTTTTGCCTATGAATCTGGTGACCCTTGGTTAGGGCTTGTCGCGGCTGGTTTACCTTGCCCCTTCCCGGTCTTCTCGCCACCACCGGCTTGCTTCGAAATTCGGTTAGGTGTAGTCTAGATTCTGTTTGGAGTAGATCTATGTCTAGAGAGATGATTCTATTGCAGTACGATCAGGATTCCCTCATCGGTGGCATTATCTTGGCACGGGTTTGATCCATCCAGTCCTAGGTGACAATGGATTGGACTCGCGTCACTTGGATTGTCTTTCAGGCTTTTTCGGTTGTGATGGATGGGGTGTCTCGTGGAGTGTGTGGGGTCTTCTAGGTTGATGGTTGATGCTGGTGTTTAGGATCGCGAATGTTTGGAACATTTCATATTCCATTGTGTTGTTTTTTGGGGAACATATTTTGACGATTCATCTGGACTCGACATCAAGGAATAGCCTCAATGGAGGATTCAGAGTATGCGGTTCACCTATGCAGGCTGCATGGAATTGGATGTTGAGAGGGTATGGAGTTTTCCATCGGATCAGGCTTTTTCTTGACACAGGAAACTTTTTTATTGTACATTCTTGCAGCGGTGAAGCGTTTTTTCATGTTTTAATGATGGGGAGAGGCAGCCTAGTGTCAATCTGGGATTTATTTTCTTGATCTTTAGGTCGTGTAATGTTCTATGTCCATGCTGTCTGTTTGGGTTTCACCCCATTATTCCCTTAAAATGGGGCTTATTATATAATATAAAAAAATCTATGGCTTTCAGGCCATTAGAAGGTGGATATAAGTGCACCAAAGCACATTGACAAAAGTACACGATGTGTACTTTGGGTACTCATCATTTAGTTTATTTTTCTATAAATAAAAGGGCAGTCCCTCCGATTTCAGGGGGATACCTAAGGGAGGTGATACCATTCAAACCTCTTCGAGATCCATTCTATTATTTTATATTTCATTTTCATTTCATTATTAATGTAATTCTTCCCTTCCCAATCTCCTTTCATATCCATGGTAGGGATTGATTTTATGCTCAATCTGCATACTGTGACCATGGTCATAAATGTTTTGTTTTCTCAATGTTGGGGATGTAATAATGATCATGTTCTATTTTTAATTGAAATATCAAGTATTGATTTTATTATGAAAATTGGTTTATAATTTCTTCAATAATTAATTATTTAATCACCATTGGTACAGTATCCGACCAAAAATGACACTAATAGAGAATATTGAAGGAGTTACAACGAGCGAATCCATGACCATTGGATGAGCCTGTTTCCAGTTTCTCTTGGGGTAAATAACTTAAACGTGTTTTATATAATTAATTACTTAACCAAGTAATTAACTTTAAATCATGTAATCAAATGTTTTCAGACCAATAAATAATGATTTATTTGAATCATTGCGATAAACAATTTCCATTAATGAACTGATTATTTAAGAGTTATGAATTCAACAAAACAAGATCATAATTATAACCCCAACTTGTTTTTTTTCTTATTTTGTTTTAATTTAGTTTTCAAAAAATGGTTTCACTTGGTAAAAGTTTCTCGTCATTCCTCTCGTCTGGATAACTGTCCAAAATTCTCCAACTTGAACTATCCCAATTGCTTTGTCGTGTTCCTGATGGAATCGAACTTGACTGCCACTAGCTACCTAGTAGTTGGTTCATAAGGAAACTGTCAAATTCTAATTTGGGAATGCTTCTTGCGACTGGAGTGGTAACCAAATATTGGCACTATTTCTACGGAGGAAAAAATCACCAGTGCACATCTGAGTAAAGGTCGGTTTCCCCAGAATTTTGTTTTCTTTTTGTTTTCTACTTTCATTTTCTTGGTAACCTCAACCCCACATCCCATGAATTATTATATGTCTGGGAAGTGGTATAATTCACCTAGAGAGGATTTTTATCTCCATGATCCAGCACTATTGTACCCCTACCTGAATGAATATTATCCATATATGGATGATGGGTTTCAATATGAGAAACACCCAGGTACATCCTTCATCACACCCATTTCTTCTTCTCCCCCAAAACTATATTTGGGTAATACTGAAAGATTATTATCAATGATGGAGTACTTTATCGAATTCTAGTTAGACCAAACTAAAACGTTGGGGAGACTTGTAAATATGGTTGAGTGGATCTCCAAGATAATTTCCATCATGGATCCTACGGTTGAGTTTAATGATGGATGTTCTAATTTTATTTGAACTCAAGAAACATTTTATGGTATGGGCCCCACCAGTAATACAATAAATATTTATGAAATTTATTTTTCAAAACTCTAATTTTGAAGATGGGGTCATAACCAGTCATGTTAATACTAAACTTCATAACTTATTGATTTCTAACCCCTCAGTTGATTATCTACCTATTTCGGGGGAATCCTGCAATTATTTTAAAGTGTTCTGCATTTCAATGTAGGAACCTCTAGAGGTGGAGGACGTACCTGATCAAACAAATAAATGATCCACCTTTAGTATCTACTGGCCAGGGTGTATGGATACTGTAAGCCCCCGCTAAGACCACCTGAAGGTGAGGAATCAAGGAACATAGATGACGGTAGCAGACATATGTGGTGGTCTTCTCTGTGAAAGACACATCTTCCTTTGAATTATGGGAATGTAACCTCAACTCAGGTCGAGCCAAAGACCTAAAAAAAGGCACTTCCTAGGAGAAACCAAGTATTCCCCTAATCATCTTTCATCCTTATCATTTCATAATAAACAAACGGCATGTACATTCACTCCACACACTATGTATCTTCTTCTCCTCTTTCCACAGTTAAAATTAAGAGAAAAAGGACACTACACATCATGTAAGAACTTAACCTGTTGTGTAATTTTCGTTATATAGAATATTTTAATTAAAATATTTGTATATGTACATATTATTTATGTTAATAACTACAGATGAGTCATGTGCTGATGGAAAAGGTGTTGAAATGTATCCGAGATGTTCCTAGTTCGAATAGCTCCACGCCTGCCATCGGTACAAGGATCATTCTTTTTTATCCTGTGTTTAATTAAACAGTGTTTGGGGTATTTTTAAAATAAATAATTTTTCTAAATTAAAATAAAACCCCTGATGGGAATGGACTGGCGGGCCAGGTCGTAACCCACGGATCCAACAGCCCTAGGTTCGAGTCCTGAAAACGGACCCCATTCCATCATTTTTCATTTTAATAAAACCACACGGCGTGAATTTAAATACATTTCTGGTGATCCATGTTTCTGTTAAACATTTAAATTATCTTCAAAACAAAATAAAACATGCAGATGAAGTTAGAAGATTGACTTATTCTCGATCCTATATTTCAAAAGACCCAGGTACGAACTCGGCTAATATCCCTACTTCATCCCTTTTATTCAAATTAAAAACACACATCATGCGTTTTCTTCCTTCTGTGTATAAATATACCTCTACATTAAATATTAAAAGTAACTAAAAACATGAAGCATTATAACCATTTCTCCAGTGGTTGGGAGATTTCTTTAGAAATGGTCGATCACCGGTTCGAATCGTGCCCCGAACACTGGACCAAAGGTTGTATTTCTCTTTTTCAAATTTTAGAACACACCCTGAATATTTCCCCAATACATTACGTGTATAGATTTATTATTAGTATATAATATATATATATATATATATTATTTTAATTAATAATATTAATTATTATATAGTTTACTATAATAATTATATTATACAATTGTTTAAAAAAACTCATACATGGATGTTTAGCTTTAAGACACGTCTTGTAGTTCATGTATAAAGGCCAGACCAATCCCAGCCTCAGGCCATGTCACACCCTCCCTCTCTCCTTGTTTTCTTCCCATGGAAGTCATCCCACCTCCCTCTCACCAATCCACCTCTTCTGAGTTATTTTTCTCCGTATTTATTCTACATTTCAATCCTTACATCTGGAATGTCTTTATTCAATCTTTATTTTTAGTTTTTATTAGATATTTGGTTTATTTCTTGATAGACTAACCATTCTGCTTCCGTGCACAGTACACGGGGTCTGCAAAGAACACATGTTATATACATCATTTACACGGCCACACAGGCATGTGTTTCTATTTCAAATTAGTAATGTTGTTTCACTTTGGGACATGCCATGTACAGTGTCTTCCAGACTAGCCTATGTTCAGTGGAAAATGGCCCCCAAACCATGTGTACTTACATGATGTGTATGTTTGTTACACACCGTGTCCCCCATTCATTCAATGGAAAACTGTTTAGAGGAAGTGGATTCCTTACCACCCCATGTTCACACACACAGAATGTACTCCCTTCACACATCATGTATCATGCTTTATTTCCCTACCAAAGCTAGGCCAGTTATGGTCTCTTAAACGGCCACCATCCCATGTCCACACACATGGCATGTACATCTTAATACATGCCATGTACAGTATTTTTCCCATACACATGTCCACTCGGAGTGTCTTTCTGGAGTACATGAGGTCATACTTAGATCAGGCTACTCGTTGTTTACCCTGGAACCACATGTCGTGTATTTTAATTTTCTTATTTATTCACTTTTCATTCTTAATTTTAAATTACTCTTTGTATTGAAATTCTTTAAACTATAGTAGGTGATGATCCCATGAGTGGTAAGCATCCCGCTTCTGATATTGAGGGAGAGTGGCCCCCTTGATGTCAGAATCGTCTTTGACCTTTCGAGCGGCCTGAATTTGAATTTCTGGTTTACCAGACGTCAGCGTTGGACAATCTACATCCTCTTTTCATGGCTCCTCCATCTGCGACATATATCAATCTGGTAGTTCCTATGGCATCATCTCCTATGACCGCTGATCCTCTAGAGGAGGCATCGTCACCATCCACCACTACTAATAGACCTTCTATGTCAGAGCCATCCACTACTTTTATGGGTCTGGAAATATCAGTTTCACCCTCCACCACCACTACTAGAAAATATACTTTAGCACATTCCACTCCGCATCCACTGGCCCCTTCTACTGCTCAGCCTCCGCCCTATCCATGCTTTCCCTTTCTTGAGGGCCAAACTTCTATAGATAAATTTCAGCTCTTTTCATGAAGGATGATCCAGCTGAGAACCCAACTTCCTGGATACTTCTATTCCCCATCATCTCAACATTTTGGAGGAGATTGAGGATCTTTTGAGCCATAATCATATGTTGAACACACATCTAGTCAGCACTCCTACTTATCGAGATTTATTTTTTCAGTTCATGGAAACATCCAAGTTCGATGGGCCTACCTACAACCAGATGCCTACATACACTACAGCTATGGTTCGCTTTCAGCTGGGTGGCTTCCAATTTTCACTAGCCATGGATGAGTTTGGACAAGGGTGAAGTTTCTACCACCATTTGGACACCCCACCTCCTGTCTCCACCCTTACCTACCCTAAGTGCTATGACCTCATCGCAACATGGTGGGAGCATGTTGTGCCTAACCATAGGTAATCCCCTATATTGTAGAAGAGCACGCTCATCATTTCCCTTCCCCTACATTTCCTTCAATGGGGATTCAATGTCATTCTTTTTCCTCGCCATGAGGATATGGGTGTTGTGTCCGGACGGGACATGGAGATTCTTACCTGTATCATTTCGCATGATTACCCATTCACCTCTTATATTGCCGCTTTCTGTTTCCATTCTATGACCCATAGCCATCAGGTAAACCTAAATGGAAGGTTCTATGTGACTAGATTGGAACACTATTTTGGAGTTTTTGAGCCATCTCTCCTTCACTACCACTTGGGATCTACTCATAGTATGGAATTCTTCAGGCTTATCCGCGTGAGGATGGTCAAGAATTAGGGAGAGCACTTTTTTCTTGGGTATAAATCCCCAGATCAAGATGGGGTGAAAGATGAACCACCTTCCCTTGCTGCTGTAGTTGATCGGATCCAACCGTATCCACCAGTGGATGTCCCTTCACCACCCTGTTACAATTCCTCTTCCCTTCCCCCTTCTTCTTTACCATCCACATCCCCTCCTCCACCCGCACCCTCATCAGACCGAGATACGTTCTACCTCTTCCTATACATTATTAAGCGTCAATAGAGTACCCATATCAAGTCCCAGATATGGATTTAGCATATTTTTGGCCTCATTCTTTAGAATTTGGGCATTCTAGCACCCCCAGCACCTTCTCCTCCATCTGCCCCACAGCCTCCCGCCACATAGTCACCACTGACAGTTCTGGCCACTGATTTTGTTCTTTTCTCCACTACTGGGCCCACTGTCACTAGCCCAACTCCTGCGGCATATGTTCCCACTGAGCCTACCCACCAGGGTGTGGATCCCGAGCCTCCTTCCTCCACTATTGTAGCCAAGACTCCATTATCGGATTCTTCTATGGTCGATGATGCGTATTCTGAGGCAACTCAGTGACTATTGTTTCACCTTTTTTCATTATATATTTTTTTTTCTATGATGTTCATGTGTTATGTTGATGTATGTTCCTGTGGTTTTCTTTTACCTTAATAGTCATATGTACTCTGGAGTGAATTGGACTTTTCTATTCGACTACTTCTTATTTTTTTGACTCACCATGAGGGGAGTATAATTCTCATAGTTCCTTTTCTTTGTTCTTTTTGAAATTAATTATTTAATTTCCTCCCCACTTTATGCCTCACTTCTGTGTCCCCACATACTTTTCCCTTACTTAGTATTTCACTTAGGGGGACCAAGTTCCATATTGTGTGTGGGGTTGTTTGTCTCCAATACACTAGTAATTTCCCTTGAAAAAATCTATGAGACATCATTAATTGTTGAAATATTTTAAATTTTGGTGAATTTTATATTAATTATAATTATAAATAATAAATACATAAAAGTAAATTTTAAAATGTTATATAATTATTTTAATTTTCAAACTATTTTTCAATGATTGCTGATATAGTTTGATTTGGGATTTTAATTCTTGGCCATTTAAATTTATTAGACGGATCATTTGTACTCAAGTCACTTCCTGATTCAAAATTTGGTGACCACTCCTATCGCAAGAAGAGGTCCCAAATTATAATTTGATTTCTCCCATCTGAAACAACTACTAGGTACCTAGTGGCATTCATGGTCAATCACATAGGGAAAACCGAAATGAAATTATACTAGTGAATGTTTTTGAATTTTGGTCAGTTATCTAGATGAGATGAGTGAAGGGAACATTATCGTAAGTGAAACCATTTTTTAAAAATTAAATTAAAACAAAAAATAAAAATAAGAAAAACATGTTAGGGTATAATTCCGACCATGTTCTGTTACAATCATAATTCATTATTACTTAGTTCATTAATGAAAATTGTTTACTATGAGGATTCAAATAAATCATTATTTCTTGGTCTGTCAACAATTGATTACATGATTTAATGATAATTCCTTTGTACAGTAATTAATTATTTAAAAAAAGTTTCAGTTCTTTACCCCAAGAAAAAGTGGCAATGGTCTCATCTAAATATCATGGATTCTCTGATTGAACCTCCTTTATTATTCGCCATTACTGTCGTTCATGGTCTGATATGACACCAATGGTGAGTAAATCATTAATTCTTGAAGATATTTTAAAAGGAAATTCATAATAAAACAATACTTTGGATTTCCATTACAAAAATAACATAATCTTTATTTCAACCCCAACATGGGAAAACTAACATCTTATGTCTACGATCACAATGTGTGGATTTAGAAGACACACAATCCCTACCATGGATTCAAGAGGATACAAGGAAGGGATGAATTACTCTCAAACAGAAATGAAAATGAAATATAAAATAGTATAATGGATCGGGGATAGGTCTAAATGGCGTAGCGGCAACACATACCCTAGGTATCCCTAATAAATCAGAGGGACTTCCCCATTATTTATAGAAAAATAAACTACATGAAATTTTCCCAAAAATAAATTCTATGTACTTATATAAATGCTCATTGGGGAACTTCTCTCCACTCGTAGGTAAGAGGCCACATGCTCCCTTGACTTGACTGCGTCATGGTCAAATGGTGGGAGTACAAGGCTTATAGCACCACTATACATAGCGTGCAGTGTCAACTTCATCCACCAAACTAATCTAGAAGGCAAGACACTACGTGTAGAAATGAGATACCCAACGTTTATTCTCTAGCCAACTACTTGGGCATGTACCGGGTTCTGTCAATCCGTTTCGGGGAAATAGAACACGGTGTGTATATGAATTACACACTATGTATATTTGATTTTTTGTTCTAATCTTTCTTGATTTGTGTCTGAAGTGCACTGTGTTGCATTTGTTGTCAATGAGGCATGAAGTTGTCTTGGAATGAATGGAAGTCAGGGAATGTCAATATGTGAATGACAAAGGTTGTGATGGTGTTGGTGAGGAATGGAGAATGGCCATGGTACTAAGAGGCATGTCACTTATGAGATTCACTAAGTGGCATAGGAGATGTGGTTGAAACATTCTCCAGTAACATCTGACGATTTCCGAGCTGCTCTTTAAGTTCATAGAACTTGTATCCTGGTGATACAAAGTCACAACAATGATAGGAGACCATGCATTGTAGTGACAATGCATGGGGAGTTGAAGAAGATCCATCCACAAGTCCTAAGTGGATGAAGTGAGCTGAAGAAGTCCATGCACTATCACTTAGTGCATGTGAATTAGAAGTTGATCCAACTTGATCTCTGATTGGATCAATGAAGAACATTGAAGACTCTATTTGATTAAGGAGTTCGGTTGAAGAAGAAGTACCTTCAGGAATTTCACTCCTAAGTGAAGATTAAATGTTTAAGAGGGATGGAGGAATTCTTAAGAAGAAGATGAGAAGAAATGAAGAGGAAGAAGTGGCTTGGCACTTGGCATGTTTTATATGGAGGAAAACAAACTTGCCAAAAAATATGGCCAGCCCTTGAGCACCTTGTGGGTTCAACCCCAAGGCTCATGTGGGCCTAAGGCGCCACGCCCAAGGGGGAACCCGTGGGGCGAGCTCAGGGCGGCAGGGGCGCACCCGCAGACACCACAGAGGCGCTGGGGCACGCCCGGAGGAGCGCGGCAGGGGCGCATGAGCGCACCCGCGAGTGTAACAGCGTGCATAGTGGGCGCCAGTGGCGCGCCCGCAGGGAGCATAGTGGGCGCAAGAGCGCGCCCACAGAGAGAACACGGTGCGGGCCGGCACCGTGGAGGGAGAATATGCAACTGAGGAGTAGCGGTGGGCGCCAGGGTGATAAGCCGCGGCAAAATCCCGCGCCGTTTTGATGTGGGACGCGCAATTTTCTCCGGGAGCAAATCTCCGTCGTCCGTCTCATCGCGCGCTTGATCTGCGCCGCACATCTGATCCGCGGCGTCGCGATCTAATCCAGGCCGTTGAAGATCTGATCCGACGGCCCCGGCTTCGTCCTCAACCTCAAGCCATGCCGAAGCACCTCCCGCAGCCTCCTTCGAACCAGACGCCTCCCCGACGACCGATTTTGAGATTCCGGCCATCTCTCTCGAAGCCGAAGACACCCTCGTGCTCGTCTGGACAGACCGAACACATCCATGCACAAAAAGAGACTTGCATGCAACAAATGAGGAATTTCGGTCGAGGCCGAGGCAAGCGAAGCTGCCGAAGGCCGTGGGGTGTTTATGCATGCATGTTATGGATCAGAAGAAGGCCGTGCATGCGTTCTAAGTCGCATGCACGTAGAGGAAATTAAAGAGGAAGATCCCGCGTGAAACAGAGGAAAGAAAATAAAGATTTGGAAAGTTTTTAAAGATCCGAAGATCTCGGGATTTTGAGATTTATCACGCGGATTGAACCGCCTCTCCTCTGCCTATATAAATGAGGCCGAGCCCTCGAGAATGGATTGCTGAAACCTTGTTGAAGATTTGTGTCCCGCGTGTGCCTCTGCCTCGCGAAGAAAAAGCCGCCGCGCAAAGCACTTGCGCGGCTGTTGTTCTCGGTGCCACCCGAGGCCCGAAGGAGTTCCTTTCGCGCATCTCTTGCGCGAAAGAGGTGAAGGAGGAGGAGGAGTTCCCTGCGCGCCTACTCCCTTGCGCGACAGGAAGAACCCGAGGCTGCATTCTTGCGCGCCCGAGGTTGCATCCCTCTCTGTCCGCGGACTTGCGTGGCAGGAGGTGTTTGCACGGCAGTGGCCCTTGCACCTTGTGCTTGTGCTTTTGAATAAGGCAGTGAGGTGTGCTGCCTTGTGCCCCTTGTGCACTTGCGCGGCCAGTGACACCCACACCCAACGTGGTGTTTTAAGTGAGTAGAAGGCCGCACCACTTGCGCGACTATTTGGAAGGTGGAGTTCGGGCAGTGTGTGCAAATGCAGTGGAAGGCCAAGGCATTGCCTTGTGCTAAACAAGAAGGGGACCCGAGGCTTGCATGCCTTGTGTGTGCAAAGTGAGAAGGAAGGCCGTGGCCGTGTGTGTGCATAAGGAGGAAGGCCACCACATTTGTGTGTGTGCAAAAGAATAGAAGGCCAAGGCCTTAGTGCCTTGTGTGCACCAAGGGAAGACCACACTTTGTGTGTGTGTGTTAGAATTGAATAGGCCGTAGCCTTGTGTGGGTGAATTGAAGACCACACCTCAATTGAGTGTGTGTGTGTGAAAATTGAAGAGGAACACCCTACGGCCATTTAAGGGTGTGCAACAATAAGTGTGAAGGCCAAGCTCAAAGTGTGTGCCAAAGTGAAGAAGTTTTGTGTGCAAAGAGACAAGAAGGCCGAAGCTAGTGTGTGCACTAAAAGTGTATACACATTAGAAGAAGAAGAAGGAGTGACCCACACTAAAGTAGAACACACTCTAAGTGTGTAAACAAATTGGATAAAGTGTGTGAAGTTCGGAGAAGGTGTGTGCTTAAAAGAATTACACCCTTTGTGGGTCTACTGCACCAAGAGGAAGAAAAGGAGAATGCATGCATGCATGCATGCACGTGCACACGTGAACAGTGCTAAATCAGTGGTGTGCAACTGAGACTGAGCCAGACTGAAGTTAAAGAGATTGGTTGTCTGAGTTTTCAGCAGATTGAGAAGACCCTGATCATCACAAGTGATCAGAGGTACAGAGCAAGGCCAGCAGTCTTTATCCCAGACTGCTGAAGATACTTGAAGAGCTGAACAAGAAGAAGAGCTACTCGTGTGACTCGAGCAGCCAGGAGAAGACCCTGTGGGACTCAGGGAGAAGAAGTCTTCAGTGGGATTCTGGAGCAGGCCAGTGGGACTCTGGTAACACTGTGGGACGCAGTATAAAGACCCTCCTGTGGGACTCAGGAGAGATACGGTGGGAAGCTGTATCGACCATTGTAATACTAACAGATTATAATGGGAGAATCCATGCTGAGAGAGCATGGCATGGATGTAGGCCTTTGGTGCCGAACCTTGTAAATCCTTGTGTCATGTGCCTTTTCATTACTGCATTATCCGGGAAAGGTTGAGAGATACAAGAAGAGTGGATCGAGGCTTTAACCAGCCATAGAGGTTTAATTGATAAGAATCAATTAGTAAAAAGTTTTAAGGGATCACTGATTCACCCCCTCCCCCTCTCAGTGATTCACACTGATCTGGGCACTTCAATTGGTATCAGAGCAGGTTACCTCTAAAAGATCCAAGAGAGTCTTTATGGAGTGCAGATTTGAGGAAATGAGTGACCAGACTCAAATGGAGATATCTGCCAAGACTCAGAAAAATAGAAAGAAGAAACAGGCAAAGAAGATGAGGAAGAAGGTTGTTGCAATCAGAGAAACTCCTTCTATGGAAAGAAATGTGAATGTCACATCAGATGACAATTCCTTTTATCATTCTTCTGATGAAGCCTGCTCTAGCTGTGATGAAGATGGAAGAAACAATGATCTTCTAAATGAAATCAAATATCTTCAGAAGAGAGTCCCCAAGAAAGTTGCAATGTGTATAGCTACAGGCCTCCTTGATCTTCAAGAAGAAAAATTACAGCTAGAAGATGAAGCCAATTCTCTCGAAGTCCAATTGGCAAAAAGGGTTGGCATAACCAACACTCTCAGAAAGCTGGTGAAGGCCAAAGATGAAATTGTTTCCCTTTGCAATGAAAGATATGAAGATACCTCTGAAGAATTGCAAAGGATCTCTTCTGAGAAAGAAATATTTTTGATAATGATCAAAGATGTTTTCCATGCACTGGAAAAGAGACACAGAGTTTCAATGGTTGTCAAAGATGCTCAACTTGAAGAAAAAGTCAAATTGGTGAAGGAGCTGGACAATTCATTGCAAGAATTAAAGAAGGTGCATGAAGACCAGATAAAACAGCTGGAAGAGAAATGGGAAGGAAGGATAAGAACTGTTGAGGATGAGAAGAACTCCCTTAACATGAAATGCTTAGAACTAGATGTGATATTGAAAAATCTGCAATCACCCAAAGCTGAAGCCTCCCAGTCAGCTGAAAGGAGAAATGTTGCTACTCAAGTATGCATTGAGCAGGATGATTCTAAAAGAAAGACATCCTCTAATGAAAGGGCAACTTCTTCTAAAAAGAAGGTACCATACATACCATCTTGTACTGATGCTTCTAATTGTGTTTCCACAAAAAGTGCAGGATGGAAGAATAATTCCAAAAAAATATGGATGAAGACAGTAAAGAAGCAGAGCTCTCCTGAAACAGCACAACAGGTCAAGAGAAGTACCCTACAATCAGAAGGACTGAAGAGGTCAAGATTCGTGGGTCAGTGTTGGTGTTGTAACAAGTATGGGCATTGTGCAAAGGATTGTTGGTACAATCCACTGAATGCCAAAGCACAAAGAAAGACCATACCTAGGGGGAGCAAGCCAGAAGAAAAGAAGCAGCATCCACAGGTCCAGAGACATCTGTTTACTGCTAACAGATTTGGATTGCTTGACAACATCTGGGATGTTTGCAAAAGTGGTCAAAAAGATACATGTCAATCTCCAACTGTATCCAGAGCTCAAAAGAAGAAAAGATCACTGAACCTGGCTCAAAAAGATTCCTTGGGAAGCAAGCAGAAGAAAGTGGAAGATGCTCCCAAGAAGAGTTTGAAGAATGAAGAGAAGTCCTTGGAATTGAAATCCAAGAAGGGTGATGCATCCAGAAGGACCACCAAGAAAACATGCTTCTACTGTGGAAAGAAAGGACACATCATGGACCTTTGTAAAGAATCCATGAAACTAAATAGAAGCAGACTGAACTCCAAAAGACAATCAATCCAGAAGAAGAAGGGATTGATTGAAAACAAGTTGCCTAAGAGAGGTAGCTTAGCAGCATCCAAAGAACCATGTGGAACTTCCAAAACTGAGGCCACTCTTCCAAATGATTTACTTGTTATATGGCCACATCAGTTGCAACTTGCCAGAGAACTACAAAGAGTTGAAGATGAAGCTCTGGCAATTGCTAAAGCAAAAGGGAAGAAGAAGATTTCACATGAAGATGTTTTGAGAACCACACCAGCACAATCATCAATGAAGATCAAATGTGCAAGTGTGAAGACTAGTGAAAATAGGACATCTCGGTTGAGAGAATCTTCTCAACCCTGTTGTTCACATTGATGAACCAAGGAGGTTCCATCTTATTCCCTTATACATTGGTATTTACATGTGCTAACAATGCAGGGAATTGAAGATGATGATCATTCTCAACTAGAGGATGGTTTGGAAAGAATGGAGTGCACCCCTTGAGGGGGAGCCAATCTAAAGAAGATGGCATTCTTAGATTAACACCATCTTGAGAAAAGTGAAGGTATTCCAATCATACTTTCATCCCTTGTTTCTTAATTGAGTTTATCTTGTCAATTAAGGGGGAGTATTGATTGAAGACAAATGGATGAAAGGGGGAGCTTTATCTTTGCACCTGAACTTTCTAATGAGTTTTGTGAAGCATGTGCAGGATTTAGCAAATTCATTGTTATATATGAAAAATTTCAAGCCCCTAAGCATGATCTCACATGTGTAGAGAATTGTGGACAGCATTGAGTTCCTTGGTTACATCACTCTTGTTTTCTACACCGGGTTAGCCCAAGTAGACTTAGAGTTGATCTACTAATGGTTCTTTGCTCAAGAGAACATGTGGCATCATCCCTCTCTTAGTGATTTTCCAGAAAATACTATTCAAAGGGAGGAAGAGATTTTTGAAAGAGAACCACACCACACCTTTGCATTTGATTGCCAATAAGGGTGAGAAATATTGGCACACATATTGACTCATTCATATGTGCGGAAGGAGTGTATTGACAACAAATACAAAGGGGGATATTGAAGTGCACTGTGTTGCATTTGTTGTCAATGAGGCATGAAGTTGTCTTGGAATGAATGGAAGTCAGGGAATGTCAATATGTGAATGACAAAGGTTGTGATGGTGTTGGTGAGGAATGGAGAATGGCCATGGTACTAAGAGGCATGTCACTTAGGAGATTCACTAAGTGGCATAGGAGATGTGGTTGAAACATTCTCCAGTAACATCTGACGATTGCCGAGCTGCTCTTTAAGTTCATAGAACTTGTATCCTGATGATACAAAGTCACAACAATGATAGGAGACCATGCATTGTAGTGACAATGCATGGGGAGTTGAAGAAGATCCATCCACAAGTCCTAAGTGGATGAAGTGAGCTGAAGAAGTCCATGCACTATCACTTAGTGCATGTGAATTAGAAGTTGATCCAACTTGATCTCTGATTGGATCAATGAAGAACATTGAAGACTCTATTTGATTAAGGAGTTCGGTTGAAGAAGAAGTACCTTCAGGAATTTCACTCCTAAGTGAAGATTAAATGTTTAAGAGGGATGGAGGAATTCTTAAGAAGAAGATGAGAAGAAATGAAGAGGAAGAAGTGGCTTGGCACTTGGCATGTTTTATATGGAGGAAAACAAACTTGCCAAAAAATATGGCCAGCCCGTGAGCACCTTGTGGGTTCAACCCCAAGGCTCATGTGGGCCTAAGGCGCCACGCCCAAGGGGGAACTCGTGGGGCGAGCTCAGGGCGGCAGGGGCGCACCCGCAGACACCACAGAGGCGCTGGGGCACGCCCGGAGGAGCGCGGCAGGGGCGCATGAGCGCACCCGCGAGTGTCACAGCGTGCATAGTGGGCGCCAGTGGCGCGCCCGCAGGGAGCATAGTGGGCGCAAGAGCGCGCCCGCAGAGAGAACACGGTGCGGGGCGGCACCGTGGAGGGAGAAGATACAACTGAGGAGTAGCGGCGGGCGCCAGGGTGATAAGCCGCGGCAAAATCCCGCGCCGTTTCGATGTGGGACGCGCAATTTTCTCCGGGAGCAAATCTCCGCCGTCCGTCTCATCGCGCGCTTGATCTGCGCCGCACATTTGATCCGTGGCGTCGCGATCTAATCCAGGCCGTTGAAGATCTGATCCGACGGCCCCGGCTTCGTCCTCAACCTCATGCCATGCCGAAGCACCTCCCACAGCCTCCTTCGAACCAGACGCCTCCCCGACGACCGATTTTGAGATTCCGGCCATCTCTCTCGAAGCCGAAGACACCCTCGTGCTCGTCTGGACAGACCGAACCCATCCATGCACAAAAAGAGACTTGCATGCAACAAATGAGGAATTTCGGTCGAGGCCGAGGCAAGCGAAGCTGCCGAAGGCCGTGGGGTGTTTATGCGTGCATGTTATGGATCAGAAGAAGGTCGTGCATGCGTTCTAAGTCGCATGCACGTAGAGGAAATTAAAGAGGAAGATCCCGCGTGAAACAGAGGAAAGAAAATAAAGATTTGGAAAGTTTTTAAAGATCCGAAGATCTCGGGATTTTGAGATTTATCACGCGGATTGAACCGCCTCTCCTCTGCCTATATAAATGAGGCCGAGCCCTCGAGAATGGCTTGCTGAAACCTTGTTGAAGATTTGTGTCCCGCGTGTGCCTCTGCCTCGCGAAGAAGAAGCCGCCGCGCAAAGCACTTGCGCGGCTGTTGTTCTCGGTGCCACCCGAGGCCCGAAGGAGTTCCTTTCGCGCATCTCTTGCGTGAAAGAGGTGAAGGAGGAGGAGGAGTTCCCTTCGTGCCTACTCCCTTGCGCGACAGGAAGAACCCGAGGCCGCATTCTTGCGCGCCCGAGGTTGCATCCCTCTCTGTCCGCGGACTTGCGTGGCAGGAGGTGTTTGCGCGGCAGTGGCCCTTGCACCTTGTGCTTGTGCTTTTGAAGAAGGCAGTGAGGTGTGCTGCCTTGTGCCCCTTGTGCACTTGCGCGGCCAGTGAAACCCACACCCAACGTGGTGTTTTAAGTGAGTAGAAGGCCGCACCACTTGCGCGACTATTTTGAAGGTGGAGTTCGGGCAGTGTGTGCAAAGGCAGTGGAAGGCCAAGGCATTGCCTTGTGCTAAACAAGAAGGGGACCCGAGGCTTGCATGCCTTGTGTGTGAAAAGTGAGAAGGAAGGTCGTGGCCGTGTGTGTGCATAAGGAGGAAGGCCACCACATTTGTGTGTGTGCAAAAGAATAGAAGGCCAAGGCCTTAGTGCCTTGTGTGCACCAAGGGAAGACCACACGTTGTGTCTGTGTTAGAATTGAATAGGCCGTAGCCTTGTGTGGGTGAATTGAAGACCACACCTCAATTGAGTGTGTGTGTGTGCAAATTGAAGAGGAACACCCTACGGCCATTTAAGGGTGTGCAACAAGAAGTGTGAAGGACAAGCTCAAAGTGTGTTCCAAAGTGAAGAAGTTTTGTGTGCAAAGAGACATGAAGGCCGAACCTAGTGTGTGCACTAAAAGTGTATACACATTAGAAGAAGAAGAAGGAGTGACCCACACTAAATTAGAACACACTCTAAGTGTGTAAACAAATTGGATAAAGTGTGTGAAGTTCGGAGAAGGTGTGTGCTTAAAAGAATTACACCCTTTGTGGGTCTACTGCACCAAGAGGATGAAAAGGAGAATGCATGCATGCATGCATGCACGTGCACATGTGAACAGTGCTAAATCAGTGGTGTGCAACTGAGACTGAGCCAGACTGAAGTTAAAGAGATTGGTTGTCTGAGTTTTCAGTAGATTGAGAAGACCCTGATCATCACAAGTGATCAGAGGTACAGAGCAAGGCCAGCAGTCTTTATCCCAGACTGTTGAAGATACTTGAAGAGCTGAACAAGAAGAAGAGCTACTCGTGTGACTCGAGCAGCCAGGAGAAGACCCTGTGGGACTCAGGGAGAAGAAGTCTTCAGTGGGATTCTGGAGCAGGCCAGTGGGACTCTGGTAACACTGTGGGACGCAGTATAAAGACCCTCCTGTGGGACTCAGGAGAGATACGGTGGGAAGCTGTATCGACCATTGTAATACTAACAGATTATAATGGGAGAATCCATGCTGAGAGAGCATGGAAAGGATGTAGGCCTCTGGTGCCGAACCTTGTAAATCCTTGTGTCCTGTGCCTTTTCATTACTGCATTATCCGGGAAAGGTTGAGAGATACAAGAAGAGTGGATCGAGGCTTTAACCAGCCATAGAGGTTTAATTGATAAGAATCAATTAGTAAAAAGTTTTAAGGGATCACTGATTCACCCCCTCCCCCTCTCAGTGATTCACACTGATCTGGGCACTTCAGTGTCTTTGGGTAGGAAACACTTAAAAATCATCATGAACACTAGAATAACGAATTTTATCCATAAAACAAGAGTTGTTACGTGAAACACTGTTTTAATAATCAATAATATATTTGAAAAGGTATAAAAAAATTAGGCACATCAATAGTGTATTGTGTAAAATATTGGACCGCATCTAAAAATTCTCATCTTTAAAGAAATATCCTATTTTTAGTAATGATTTCACTAATTTATAATTTTTGTTTCTATTTTCTATAATAATTAAAATAGACTATTAATTCCTTACTTGATTACAAATTATGTAAAAAAATAATAATAATTTAAATTTATTAATTCTCCCACTACATTACCAATCATTAATAGCCCTCACCATTGAACTTGGAATCTCTAGTTTATAGGAAATTCTAGTAGAAAGGATATATATTCCCCTTTTGTTAACCCAAAAAAGTGTTTTCCAAGCTACATGAAGGTATTTAGGTATGCGGGTCATTTCCAACTATGGACTTATACCTCTATGATCCATTGACTAGATTCCACAATCTAGAAATCCTGACATGGATTTTCTCTTTAATTGCCTCCAAATTACACCAAGACTAGAAAGGTACACTCCTCATGATGTAAAGTGTTATGTCAACCCAAAACAATCAAAATAAATACCCTTATAAAAGTAAGTGTCCCAACAAGGGTTTCTAAAACACTTAATTATATTGAGTTTCATTCCTAATCACATAATGGAAGGCGTTGGAATAAATATTTAATTAATTTATTTTAATTTATTTTGAATAAATTTTACATTGTATCATCCTTTACATGTCCAGCTAATATTAAGTGTAAGATAATTCATTAACCATGTTGGATAAATATTTATGCATAATTCATTTAATTATTTTTTCTTGGGACATTAATTCTTTTATTTATGTGATAGTGGGCTTGCATCCATAAACAATTAGACAGATTGAAATAAATAATTAATTAAATGATGTATTCATGAGCTTTATGTAATGGTTCATTTAATTATCAGACTATAAATAAACCTTTGAACTGGGATAAATAACTTCTATTATCAGTCATGGTATGAGTTATAACATACCACATTCCCACCTATGTTTCACTTGAGTTTTCATCATAATGATTCTCTCTTGAAACACCTCCAAGATTCTAGTGATACTCCATTAATTTCATATATTTATGACTCAAACACATGTGATGGAAACAAAAAGACTAGTTAAAAAGGGATTACATAAATATACATGGACACATAGGTCCTATATAATAATGGAGGGAGTGATAAATTATAGACCATCATATTTAATTTAGTAACCAATAATTTCAAACCCATGTAATAAATTAAATTAGGACATCCAACACATACACAATTTTTGGCAATTCTCCTGAATGGATATAAGTAGTGAATTTGAAAAGGTAACTTTCTAGTATTTATTTTTATTATTCATTATTTGTTGTTATGTTGAACATTTTTGTATTAATTAATTAATTAATTAATTCTATTTTATCTTAATGATTATCTGAATTTTGTTGGAGATACCCATCATTTATGGAATTCATGGAATATATATGGCAGAACCTATAATGATATATATATATATATATTATAATAAATAAATTTATAATTTAAAACTATTTAAAACCATCATTAAATTTCCAAACACACAATGGTGTTCCAATAATGAAAATTAGGTTTTAAAGAAGATTTTTTTTCAATTTAATATAATCCTTATTTCTAAATATTATTTAGAGACTACACATCATGTGAATCCAGCTACATTCCATGTATCTTTACTTTCCTGTTTCCAGGGTATACACCTGTGTCTGCGGAGTGCACCTCCATCAAACTACACGATGTGTATAGACCAGATAGACACTATATGTTCTAGTTGTCGTGTGTCTAGTATGCATTATTGTGACTTCATCGTGTGTCTCGATTAAATAAATGGCATGTACAATCCAGATACATATTGTTTATCACTTAGATTCATGTGTCTATTTTCTTACTAAGTGGCTTGGTGTGTTATTAGGACATGAGATTGGATGAACTACATGGAATGGACACCACACACATACCATTTATATCATAAATTCTCTAGTTTTTTAATCCCACATCATTTTGACCGTGTATAATTGCCACACATATTTACCAATTTATGCCACTAACCCATGTAGACTACACAACCTTTACACTGATACATGCTATGTAATATGAAAACCATGATCCAGATTTTCTAGTCAACACACAATGTATACCACATGTAATTACAATGTGGTTTTACATGTATCCCTCACCGTATCTGGATACAGTGAACTAAGATACATGGTGTTTACATCTATGTACATGTAATGTAACCCTAACATACCAACAAAAAAATGGAAGTTCCCTAATGGAATCTCTAGTTGTAATTCATCATTTCTTAAACCCTTAAGAAAGTGAAACACTAAAAAAATCATGATTAATATTCTAAATCATGTTAATTTTAATCTGATTAAAGAACTAATAACATGAAATTAAAATCTTACAACAATTGTGCATAGATCAACAACCAAATAAATAATTTTAAATATATGTTTGACCACTATGATACCACATGTTAGATCCATGAAAATATGAAGTGTTTTTTTTGTGGGAGATATATTAAAATTTATTTTAGTATTTTAGTTTTCTAAAAACATTAGCGAAGATATTTAATTTCAAATTAATAATTAATTAGTTTATATTTGTGTAATGAAATTACCCCGGGTTATGATATTTCTTAATTGATGAATTTTGATCATATGAATGGAAACTTTAGAATGGCCTTCATTTCAATTTAGTAGATCCAAATATAGAATCCATCTATTAGTAATCCACATGTCCCATTTGATCTCTAATCAACACCAAATGATCTCTAGTTTCTAGTATAGGGAATAGAATGTCTTGAGTTGTTCATTATTGGTCGATCATTCCTTTATCATGAATAAATATATATACCTTATCTTGTTCATGATAGGGAATGAAATGGAGGACTTGAAATTGAATTTTTCATAAAATAAATTCTCTATTTTTCAATAGGACTGATCGATCATCCAAATAATAGAAAAAAACATATATATATAGAGAGTTAGGGTTTGGGTAAAAATAATTATATAATTTCATGTTGGCCATTAATTAATATAATAACATTTCAAAAACACAATTAAACATAATAAAATAATAATAATATTATTATTATTATTATTTGGTGTGTTCCAACTTGCACAATAATATGTATTCTTCCACTTACATATTAATAAAAATTTGTTACTAGACTTGATGTTGGTCTATTAGATCTCCTATAGCATTTATTGAATACCAAAAAAATATATTTTATTATCTTAAATAAATATTTTATTCAAAAAATAATAAATAAGTATTTATTAAATTTCCAAAAAAAATAATGAAATATAATATATTTATAATCTGGTAAATAAATATTTCTTTAATTTATGTGATCAGAAAAACATATATAAAATTATTTCTCATTATTGAGAATAATATGTATTCAATTAAATAAATTAAAATATAATTTAATTAACATCATAGGAAACACATAGTGTGAGACCGTATAGGATTCTATCTAATTGACATTAGGCATGCATGCAAAAAGTCCAAGATTACTATCTAGTATCGGGTAACGGAACCGAAGAGAAAGAAATTATTGTCCCAATGATGAAAAAAACATTAATTTTAACTATATATTATAATTAATTTATCACAATATCTTCTCTTGCAGGTTGTATATTCATGTCACCAACCACTATAAGAAAAGGGCTGAGTAGCAACGGTTTTTTATTTGGGGGCGGTTTAAACTACTGCTACATGGTTCTGAAACAGTTTAAAAAAACCACCGCTAAATCATGTGTCACCATCCAATATATATTGGTTTCTTCCATTTAATGGTGGGTTCTATTAATCTTTATAGAACGAATATTTAGTGTTATTTATTTGTGTTTTCATAGCGGTTTTCCAACCGCTGAAAAAATGAGGATTTAAAAGTAGTTAAAACTGCCTCTAAATAATAGAACATCATATACAGTTGTTGTTTTAACCACTGAAAAAAAATAATACATATTTTATCATGGGTTTTAACTACATTGAACAAAAATATTCCACATATTTCAGCAGTTTAAACCACCACTAAATGTTGATTAACAAAAAAATTCCAACTGCAGATTCAACAGCCCTAAAAATACCCTGAAAAAAACAAATGAAAATAATTTGTATCCCCTATCAGTAGAACACAAAATCCCTATCATAAGTTTAATAAATCACACATATATAAAAAATATAGAATCAAAAAACAATAATATTAGTTCACATCCAACCATAAATTGTTTCAGATTTGTGTCACAAGTAAAACATCAACAAACCCTGTCATTCTGTATTAGTCCAAAAAATCAAATAGACCACTAATCACACCCAATAGAAATCTTCTCATCACCCTCTCCATCTACATATTCATATCGATATCTACTTCCTACAATAGGAATTTTGATGAAAATTATACTGAAAATTAATTAGTGTGGTATATTAATACAAAAACATTAAACAAATAAAATTTTGTGAGCTAAATGATTTTGAAGTTTTATTATTTACTTGATCACCACCAGTCATCAATGAAATAGTAATGGGAAAAGATCTGGTCATTTTATTATATAAATCAATGAACACATGTAATTTCCACCTTCGTGTTATAACATCATAAATTAGAAAGTGTAAAAAAAATTGTACAGAGACATTTGTTTTGAAAATATTAGAATTTAATAACACAATGAATTTCAATGATATCATATTGTATTATAATTACCTTTATCTTTGAATCCACTCCAGACGTAATTTTTTATTATTTTTCAAACACTTTGAAGGGGAAAGTGAGAACCCCCACAAATTACCAGTTTCAACACCAAAAGAAACAACATATTTGTTAAAGAACAACTTGAGTTGATTGGAACCAATCTCCCTAAACAGTATCCAGGGAATGGAATTTACCTGAGTGTTCAGATATATCTTCAAGAAATATTCATACTGATTCACAATGGTATCCCAAGATTATCTGAATTCCTCCTTACTAATTTTCCCATTATTGAGGCCTCTAAGAGGAATACGACCCTTCTTATCAATCCACTCAGCTTGCTCCTTTGTGATGATCACACGAATCGATTTTCCCAACTTATTTGATGCCATAGTTTCAATATTTTCCTCCACCATTTATTCATCTGAGTGTAAAAGGAGATCCATGTGTTCTAGCACCGAGGATATCTATTGCTGAAAGTCTTCCTTCGAACCTAACTCAGGCTGCTGCCCCGTGGACCCTATTCCAGGTATAGCAGGCTCGCATCCTGCACTTGTATAAGCCTTCGGGGGCATCTTACCCTTGCATGCGGATCATGTAACAGGAGGACTAGGCAGGGAGGAGTAATAGTTCTTGTGTCACAGCCTCTGAGTTTTCATAATGAGGCTATTAGGGTCCATGGTAATGTTCTTTCCCTTCCTCTAAGAGGATCTTAGAAAGTCCTCTGCAATGGCCATGTCTATGGACACAACAGATTCCATATCCTCATCTTTTTCCTCTTGAGAAGCTTCCACATCCACAAAGTGGACCTCTCTATGGATGACCTATGCCCTTCCCAGTTCTGCATTAGCCTAGGGGTCATTATCTTCCTCTTCTAACACTGCAAACTGGTTTTGAGAATTCAAAATTGATCCGTAAGATTTAACCTTCTCAGCATACGAGATTTTATTCTGCATGCCCTGATTGGACTTGTTTGAGACTCCTAACTTTTCAAATCTGCGACCCATAAATTGGAACTTTATTGAGGTGTCCTCCCTTGCCAGATTTTGGGAATACTCACCAGTATTTTGGTCCTCAAATACAACTATTGTCACCTCTGTTTCATTATTTGAAATTGTTGTATCCATCTCCACAGCTTGTGAGACAACCAGGTGAACATCCCTCACTTCCTTCCCAACCCTTTCCTATTCCGATCCTGCAAGGCTGCTGAACCCATCCCTCTCCACACTGCCAATCCCACTGTCACACAGGGGCGCAGCAGTAGCCTCATCCAAACATACCACACCCAAATCACGTTTCAGATGGTAAAAAATATCAGAAACACTTGGGTTAATCTGGGAAACCAAAGGATCCTTCCAGGGCACTATGGCTTTAGCACATTGTGTCCCAAGAATGGGAGAGATAGTCACTGCCCCTAACCGAATACCAACTTCATTATAGACCAGCCCTTACTTATTCCCAGTCGATCCTGAGGCATCAGCCCGTCTTTATTTGGCCTTAAATCTGGCCAAATAATCTCACAATATCTTCCGTAGGGACCCCATAGTAGTCAAATGGGACAACTATCATTAGTTCACTCAAATTCCATACATATGAACTTTTCATATATTTCTCCGTTGTACATCAATTTCAATATTTTATGAAAAAATAGTTATTAGTATAAAAAATATACAATAAATTTATTCATATTAAAATTTGTACCTATAACAGTCACCATCTAATATCCTCGCGAAGAACTAGGATTGTCTTGCTACATCACTGTTGAGGGTCGACTGGTGTCAATATAACAATTCCTCCTTGCCATTCCTGTCATTTTATCAAATAAAATTAAATTCAAAATATATATTTCCAAAAATTAATGCATAAAAAAATTAGAAATGATAAAATATGCACAGTATTGACAAACAAAATATACATAATGATGATAATTAATGACTATAAAAATGACATAAGTGGTTGATAAATGAATGGATGACTACAAATAAAATCATTTTATCCTTCAATCAAGTCATTTACCTACTCCATAATTACTTCATCTACTTCACCCACCTTTACAAGACTAATATTTTCAATATAATGATGGAAGAATAAGTTCTCTTCTTGTTGTTGATGTGATTCAATGTCATAGGTAAAATCTTCCACTTCATCACCCATAGCATACAAGTCTCTCTATTTTACATGAGAAACTAAACTCCACCCTTCATCCGAAAAATCTTCCAAATAATATTCCATTTTTTCTTGTAATGATTAGATATACAGATCATGTAATTCACAATCACCAACATCCATTAAGCGAGAGAAGTTCACATAAGTAAATTGCAAGGACTCTCTTTTAACACACCTAATAAAATCGACCATATTGAATTTTAATAAAACAAATGAAAAATTCCTACGGTAGTTTAATTTAATAATATCAATCAACATTACATAGTATCCCACTTCAAAAAACATAAAAATACAACTATTTTATGGTTTTAAACCATCTTCCTGATCAACTGTATGAAATTTAAATCCTTTCACATTGTAAGTGTTGAACATTCTAGCTTGTTTTAGAGGACATTGAGAAAGAAACATAGAATCTTCTGAAAACACATCTCAAGTATTTGAATCCATGATCTACAAACAGTATTATACATTTTTAGATTTACGAAATATATGTTTCTATAAAATATCTATATTGAATTCTGTATTTATAAACTTACACGTCTTGCAAACCATTCTACAATCTCATTATTAACAACTGTTGTTATATCTTTCTCATTTTGTGTTCAGAATCTCATTTTTCTCCTTTTTTATATCCTCAACTCTTCAATAAATTGATATGCAATTTAATTTTTTAATAGAACATATCTATGTTCCTGTGATAATTCCATTTTTTCAGTGTAACATTTGAGCTCCTCCCAACTGATTGGCCAATAGGAGGAAAGATTTTTTATTTCCTATGAAGTTTAGAATATTTAAATGTTTAATCAACAAGTATAACTTGATAAAATATTGTCTCAATATCATCAAAGTATCTAGAACAAAAGGTAAGGCACTCCTATACCAAATATCCTTTAGAAATATATCCTTCAGGATGAGCTTTATTTTTCCCATATGATTTCAAATGCTCACGAAATATTTGAAATAAAATAAAAAACACATAATTTTGTATTTAATGAATCCCAATGAATTTTTTACTTAAATGAAAAAAATATAAATAAATACATATCATATGGATGTATCCATTGAAAATGTATAGGGCCTACTAATTTAGCTCCCTCGACCAAATAAAGAGTTAAATGGATTATGATAGTAAAAAACGTTGGATTAAAGATCATCTCCATTGCACAAAGAGTCAATAAAAATATCTCCTTAAGGATTTAAATATCCAATGGCTATACAGTTTTTTCACACATTTGTCTGAAGATTGTGAAAAATTGGAATACAAAAGTAGTAATCTTTTCAGGTAATAATTTATGCAATGAAAATGGTTGAAACTACTATAAAAAATTTGTAAATCATAACTTTTCAATCCATTTAACTTAAGATTATTTAATTCAACACGCCTTGAAATGTTACTTGAATACCCATAAGATACCATGAAATGTTTTATAAATCTATGGGATGTATCTTTATCCCTGTTTTTTACTGCAAATATTTCCAGAGCATAATTTCCATTCTCATCTGGATAGAGAACATGCTTTATATTCATTTCTTGTAATTATTTCCAATCATTAAGATGATCCTTAAATTTTCAATGGTAATTAAGCAGTGTGAAGATAAAATTGTGACAAAAAATATTCTCAATATGCATCACATCAAGATTAATCTGAAACAAATTAAATTCCCAATACGGATGTTTGAAGAATAAAAGTTTTTTTCTTCTATTATTTCCTTTAAATTTCATATGATGATGCACTTTGAACTCGTTTCCCACTATCATTCAAATGATACACCTTATCAAATTTAGTTTCAACATTTCAATGTTTTTCCAATATTTCAGAGCCCTTCATCAAATTTTGGAGGTGGTCTATGATCAATAGAACCATTGAATTTTGACGTGTTTAACCAAAATCTAAGAGATGCATCGATAAATATTCTATGACACAAGGAGAAACATTTTCTATAATGATTTTTTCATTTGGTCTCAAAATAAAAGTTACAAATAGGACAAGCTAAGATCTTGTATGTTTTCCAACCATAAAATTTCCCAAGTCTAGGGGAAGTTACTATTGGTCCACATTAGAGAATCTTGTATTTTGAACATTGTTCAAGAAGATTCATCATATGTCTCAACACCATCACTCCATAACTTCTATAATTCATCAATTAAAGGTTTATAGTATACATAAATATCATTTCTTGGAATTTTTTATCCTGTAATTGTCATCAAAATGATAAATTATGGTTGTTTCATACACATCCATGGAGGAAGATTGTAAGGGATCAAAAAAACCGACAAAATGCTATAAATGGTGATCAAAGTCCCATATGGACTGAATCCAATTACAAAAAATCCAAATAAAACATTCCTAGGATCATATGATAAATTTTGATATAATGAATCAAATTTTTTCCATGGTTTTGAATCTCTTTGAGGCCCAATTAACCAATCATTGTTATTATCTATAGAATTCCACATCATGTGTTTGGTGTTTTCTGATGAAATGAATAATCTCTACAATTGAGGATTAAAATGAAAGAAAAAAATCATTTGTGGGAGTGTCCCCTATCTTCTTCTTCTTCATAGTAGCATGTTAAATCATACTTACAACATCACTCATTGACTTCCATAAAGAAGAAGAACATTTTTTCCATCCTTTCTTCTTGAATTCTCTCCCCAATAAAGAATACAATCATTGATACATGTGTTTTTTTTTGGATAATTTGGACTAAGTTTATTAAAAACTTTATTCATATCATAAAAATAAACAAAAATATTTTCCTTTTTAAATGCATCACGCAACTATTCCAATATCATAGACATCACCTTATTTTTAATAACACATAGGTATCTGATATGGTAAAACTTCAACAGAAAAGAATGTTTTGAATATTTCACACCTCTACTATAAAACTCTTTATTTCCATTGTCAACTAAAACATGAAGTACATATGTCCTCTCAAATAATATTTATCTTAAATTATTCTCCCTGAAATAACTTGGAGGATACAATGATATGATAAAATCTTGATATTGTTATCCAACAGTCTCAAAAACATCATCCATCACATTTTTATTTTTTACATAACCTACTAGATGTTATGATAAGTTTTGATTTCAATGTTTCTATATTCCTATGATAAATGCATCAGTAATAAGGTTTTTTATTTTAATGTCCATATTTGATGAATTTGGGAGATCATTCTATCGATTGATGTCAGCACTCAAAGTTTCTATAATGTTGGATTGTCCATGCCAAATCCAACCACTACTCGAAAATAGGTCTATACCCACGGTTTTGCAACAAACCGTGGGTATAGGTATAGTATGGGAACCTATACCCACGGTTGTGCCAAAAATCATGGGTATTGTTTTCTAATAAGACCTATACCCACGGTTTTGGAGAAAACTGTGGCTATAGGGTATTTTCCAAAGACCTATACCGACGGTTCTTCAAAACCGTAGGTATTGCATTTTTTTTGGAAGCCCTATACCCACGGTTCTCCAAAACCGTGGGTATAGTTTTCCCGCATTACGTCGGGGAAAAAACAATAGGCGGGACAGGAAAAAATATTTTGCGGGAAGAAATTTTTGCACAGACCATTTTAATATATATAGGAAGATGAATATATACATATATAACAAGTAACAATGTCAGCTCAGTTGGTATCTCAGTGAAAAGAGTCTTTTAGGTTTACTGTCAGATGAGACTTCGAATTACCATGGCCGCGCTTTTTGTATTTAAATACCCCATTATATTAATATATATACGCCGATATATGTACCTATAACAAAAAAAGTTAACAGCTCGGTTGGTCTGGTGTTCTATGCGGGCGTGAGGCGTAGCAGGAGGTGCATGTTCGAAACCCCATATTAGCATTTTTTGAATTTAAAAACCCGACGTGGATTATATTAATATATATATAAGCAGATAGATATATACATAACAGATAAAATTCACAGCCCGGTTGGTTCTATGGTGGAGTGCGGCCACGAGGCCCTGAGGGAGGCGCGGTTTCGAAACCTCCTGGGCGCCTATTTTTTGAATTAAATACCCCACGGTTTGAAAACCGTGGGGTCTGTTGTGTGCCATAGTGGCAAAGAATTGTCCCACATTTGACACCCCCTATACCCATGGTTCTCCAAAACTATGGGTATAGGCTGATACCCCTATACCGACGCCTTTCCAGCCCACGGTTCCCAAAACCGTGGGTATAGGCTATACCCACGGTTTTGAACTGTGGTTATAGGCCATTTTTCCATTAGTGAACTGAAATATTGACTAGGTAATTGCTTCAATATCAAGTGTTCATAAACCTCATATCTCTTCAACCATATTCAAAATTTACATTGAGGACATGTAAATCTTATTCTCCCATCAATATATTGATTGGAAGTTGAAAAATATTAAATCTCCTCTAAACCCTAAGCATAATGAGGTGTGTTCCTTGGTAATCTGATCCATATTTTATCCATACATATCACAATGTTCATATAAATTATTAAAAAAAATAAAACACATAATTATTACAAAATATGAAAAAATATATTGGTAAAATCTTGTAATGTGGAAAATGATAATGATGTGAATTAATATACTATTTTGAGAATAGAGGAAACAAAACATAAATGGAGTGTAAACACTAAGATGGCCTTAGAATTTCCATCATTCAAAACAACATAGGGAATACCAAACAATAGATAGTCAATATCTCACCTCCTGGTAGAGGTCTAACATAATGATAGATTCTAAATATTTGGATTAGGTGTGATATATTGGAATCAAAATGAATCCAATTATTATGGGAATAAATACACACATTGTTCATGATATAGAATCCTCATATACATATTTGATATATATAGAGGAGGGAAAGAGAGAAATGTATGGATGCTATGGTGATATATATGAATTAAGTCATCTAGGAATTAGGAAATTACTCATTCCTATAGTATAACTAGGTATGTAAATGAAATAATTGTTTCATATATGACATGATGAATTTGAACATATCAATTAAAGAGGGTGAAACGTGTCGAATGAACTTGACATAAGTTATAATAGATAATAATTAGAATATTACAAGAAGGATATCCTCCAATCATTTATTCATGGGGAAACTAGTATGGTCATTGAGAACTCCCATGATACCTTGGTAGAGATCTATGCTGATGGTTAAAAAATAGAATGTCCATGGTTTGTACATATGGTATATACAAATGAATCATGTTCCTTAAATATAATTCTTATAGAGTATTTCATTCTAATCACTAATCAATGGTTTCTTATAAAATACATATCCTAACATACATCATCCAAGGTTTATCTTATGATTTCATGACAAACAATGACATACCTATATAATTGAGGATTATAACTACTTTTTTTATTATTGATCAGACCATATATAAATATAAATCAGTTTGGAGGTTGTGACCACAGTGTAGAGAAACGTAGAAAGGGGATCGGGGGATCAGGATATGAGGGATCAGGCTGGAGCATAATCGGAGAGGGCTTGGCCACTGTGGGCATGGCAGACGAGGGCTTGAAGGGATCCAGCTCAGCAGACACTGGCGAGTTCATTGAGAAATCGGGATATGATGGCTCAGGCTCGACTGTTGAGGGATTAGAGGGCTCGATCATGGGAGATTCCAGTGAGGGCATGGAGGGCCTGTGCTCAGGAGCCATTAGTGACGGATTGGATGAATCGGTCTCGGGCGACACCGATGAGGGGTGGGGTGGAGTTTTCTAGGGTTCGTAGTCAAGGGAGTCGTGGTAGGAGGAGGGGTTGGGGGACAATGGGCCGTGGTTGAAGGAAAATGTTGTTTTTTTATTAAAAATTAAATATTTGGTAGTGGTTTTTAAAAAACTGGAGCAAAATAATAGAATTTG
This sequence comes from Viscum album, assembly GCA_963277665.1. Taxonomy (NCBI): domain Eukaryota; kingdom Viridiplantae; phylum Streptophyta; class Magnoliopsida; order Santalales; family Viscaceae; genus Viscum; species Viscum album. The sequence continues at coordinate 1,837,002,456 of OY728151.1, forward strand.
TTTTAGTGGTGGTTTAGTGAATTGTCGCTAACAAAACAACGCTAAATAACGATTTTGTTTTTGGGAAACTATATGGTGAATACGTCTTTCTTTGACTATCTAAAATAAACATTGTTACATCATGTCCATGAAATTTATTGTGATGGTTCTATTCCAATCAAAGGGTCAAGGTATAAACACTCATAAAGATGGAAGGGACAAATCCTTCCACGACTTATTCATTAATTACAAGTCAATCATGATTCACCGAACATACCATACCTCCCAGAAACATATTGAGTTATGGTTTTGGATAGTAAATCTAAGTGCATGAGTTATTACATGCATCAATGTTAATATTAATGTCTATGGACCATTACACATGATAACATATTGGAATATTTCATGTCCCCAAAACATGCATAATTCCTACCAACATGCATGTTCTCAAAAGTTCCCACCTTAGAGATTAATTAGTGTAAAATTCATGAGAAGAAGCTTCATCAGCTTGCAAGTAATATCACATGACAGTCTGCATACCATTAGTCCTATCATATTACATTATCCAACCATTGATATATATTTAAGTGATATCTTCATTGTATCTCAAGGTTCTCATCATAATGTGGATCTAGTATGACCATATCAATATGAAAAATATTCTAGGACCATCATCATATCAATTTTATGGAGAAGTACAAAAAATGTGAAATTTTATTTATATTAATATTCTCTGCTTTGAATATACTAGTAATCTAACGCAAAATGTTGTTGGTTCTAGGGAACCCACTCCCAATACATCATGTAACATTATCTGGTGAGAATTTGTTATAATTTATCTTCTGGGATTTGTAAACCTTCATCTGGTAGACTTTATATCCGTCTAATTTCACCCATCTAGAATTAATTTATGGATGTTACATCCATTGGATAAAATATAATCTATATCTAGTAAAATAAAATTTATATAAAAAATAATAATAATCATGGGTAGTATAAAAATTTTAATTTATAAAATTTTAAAAAGTGGATTGTGATTTTCAAAAATAATGTTAGAAAGTGATTAAATAAAACTTTAGCCTCAGTAATTCCACCAGGTGATTTTATTGTATACTATACCAGATGTCACATACTATCTTGGGGAACTCACTAGTAGTCTAGTGGAACCACTAGATGATCAGTGTACTTTGTAGAACCAATTTGGTAATACCAACACCACTGACTAGCTGGCGGTCACCAAAAATGAGATAAAAGAAGCTTACAACCACCATTAATCTATTCCTCTTCTCATCACTCCAAATTTAGATTCTTGATAACTTTACACATAAAAACAACCTTAAATCACACATTTCATAACTGAGCCAATGAGAAATGAGTATTTTATAAACTCAAACATAATATACAATGATATTCCTGAGAATATTTCATATGGGAGTTTAGTAGCTACCAAATTCATGTAATTTGGAATATTATATTTCATTAATAATTATTAGTATAATATTAAAAAATTAAATTATTGATTTAATTTCAAAAAGTATCTATTGAATAGTGAATTATTTTTTTGAAAGAGGAAAGTAAGCTAAAGAGGTTCTTTATAGAGGGATGAGGGATGGGAATAATTTTTAGTGTGAGATTAATAAGATTATATAGGAGGGTACCACATTTCTTTTTTCTTCATTTGACTGTTATGGGAATAGATTTTAGGTCACTAAGTGGAATAAAACATTGAGTAAAAGAAGTTTTCATGATGATGTGGTTTTACTAGAGTATCATTACTATGATTTTGGTACCATCTACACATTTTGAAATCCTTTTGAACATGTTATTGAAGAATATTCATGTGTGCATTAATTTTTCAAGAAATATTTTGATCTAGTGTATTCAATGTAAAATATCAATTACTACTATAGTTATACATGGATTCCGATTAGTGAATATCATATATTCGATCTATCTACTTATGAACATACATTTATGTCTAAAAAGAATAGGCATCGAACAAGAGGGAGAGAAAATTTGAACTGTGTTTTTAATTTTATAGAAATAGACACTACTATGGAGATGTGGTTTAAGTCAATAATAATTTCACACTCAAACACATTTCTTAAGAAATATAATTCAATTAGTATATAATCCATCAGATTTATGTTTCTCAATAGTTATAAAAATTATAATATTTATAAGAAATGAGTTGAATTTTTGATAAAAAAACATTATATGATTTTATAATTGTTTTTGGGAAAATTATTTTCATATGAGAAACTTAGATTTTCAGTCACATAATAATATGTTACTAAAAATATCTGATTTTAACTAATAAATTTATTTCATACAATTTTGAAAAATATTTTACATTTGGATATATGTGGCTCTCTTATATTCTCTTCGGTATTGTATCTTACATTATGTTTTTGAGGGATGTAATTATTAATATCTTAAACTTGGATATCAAATTGCCTCAACCACTTGGTGAAACTATTGAATAAGTTTTTCTATACATATGACATTTTGGATTTTATGGTGTTATCATATGGGACATCAGGTATATTGGTCATCATCTGATTATTACATCCGTCAGTCAGTGGAGACTAGGGAAACAGATTTACCATTTTCTATTGGGGAGATGATATAGAATTTATATTAAATATTATAAACGATAGGACTACATATCTATGGTCGGGTGGCTATGGCTATAACATTGGATGATTGGTGTGTGGTTGTGCATCGATTTCAAAGCATCAAGGTTATCAGCTGACTATGTCATTAAGGTTTGTATATTTGGATTGATATTTCTAAATTAGAACTTAATAATTATTACTAGTGGTGTATATTAGTTTATTACTTTCTACTAAACATGCATGTATATTATGTGACTACTTAGTGAACATTATGTGTAAACTAATATACTGCATTACTACACATGATGCACATACCATTACTTAATAATCTAAATATGAAAAACTACATATAGTTGGGGATCATATATATTAAAATATCTATAAATACTTGATTTTAAATCTTTTCATGTATAGTACCACCATATGTCAAGATGTTCTTTCCTCTATAGAAATGAGTGTGGGATCATTTCTCAAGCATTGAACCTAGTGTTATCATATATGTTCATAAACACATTTTATAGGAATTTACATAATGGTTATGGTATGTTTACATCATTTATATTAATATCATTTTTAAACTAATCATATATTACTTTTTTATCTGGAGGATTCATGCTCATTATTATGTACTTCAATCGAGCCATAGTGTGCATTGTTTTTGAAACAAATCAACTCTCTATAGCCATAAAATGTAAGATAAATAATAATTTACTCTATATACATTTTACATTTATGATAATTTTTATAATATTATATTATAATATGATTATATGTTTATTATTTCAATTTATGTATAAATTATTCACTGTTATTTTAGGTTAAATTGATCTCATATACTATTGTTTTAATTGTATCATTCCAAATATACTACACAGTTATGGTAGGCGACCATGAACTATGGTATCACTCAACTAGTTATGCATAATTGAGTGGAACAAGACAAATCAACTTTACAAAATTTTGGGTGCTTGCAACACATCCACTATTATAGAGTTATTGTGTCAAAACTATGAGGTTGAATTTTAAATAAATACTATTGAGTGTTTCATTAAACAAAAAAAAATTTGATCAGCCAAATTTTGTATTTGATAGATTATTTTAGACTTTATTACATGTTTTTACTGATTTCATATATTTTAAGTAGTTTATCTAGATCATTGGAACATTTCTGTATAGAAATTAGAATGGAATGTTGTTTATCACAACCACACAGGATGAAAATAATTCCCCTATACCACTGGCATTCATTATTATTTATAATGAAAGATTAAAATCTATTATTTATTTATTGTTTTTCCACAAAGAGTTTTTGAAAAATGTTAATGGAACTTTTTAATTTTTTTTCATCGAGCGATTATTGAGAAATTATAGTCTTAAGGTATTATAATGAGACCACACAATTCTTAACATCAATACACAATTATACATATTATATGAAATGTTTGATATAATTTATGCTATGAGTACATGATGATTGTAATCATCAAGCTAGGTATGTATATGTTTCTAGAGTAAAATCCTTTAAATTGACAGAATAATTTTTTATATGTTATTATTTGTTCACATTTTTTACCATATAAGCATCAACAAAAGAGGATAATTATATATTTTAATTAATTCATAGATACAATTAGGTGTTATATAACTACATGATATAAATTAAAAAACACAATCGCTCGCTAGCATTTGATGATGAGTAGTGATATAGATACATGATGACCAATATTGTGGAATGAATTAATGGGTTATTCAATGGATTTTATAAGATACCTAAATTTAGGAATAAGGAAAATTTATTTATGTAGTAATTAGACCCTGGTTTGAAGCCCTTGATGTTTTTTTATCATTTATGGATAATCCCATTTTCAACTAGTTTGAGAGGGAACTCATACATGGCATAAAATCTAATAGTACATGGATTGAATTCATAAAGTCACAAATTCATTTAGATGTCATGACTTTAAGACCCTGAGGCACATAAGATTTGAGAAATATGGAATGAATCCCAAGTAGAGCATTAAAAGTAAATTTATTAAACCATGATGGGAGTATATTTGAAGACACTAAGTGTCATGATCATTTTACTTATGATAGTGGCTATGTGATTGTGGTTTTACAGGAGCATCATTATTATGACTACAGTAAGTTCCAAACATTATGGTATCCATCAGACCATGTAATCATAACATGTTATTTTATATGCAAATATTTGGAGAAATGTAATTATCCAATGTATAAATAATAAAATATCAATAATTTTTATATTTCTCCATAGATGCGTGTATTTTAATATCAGAACATTAGTCTATATAAACATCTATCAAACACAAATAGGATATGAACAAAATAGAGGATTAAGATGACATGTATTCAGAATTAGATGGAGTTTCATGTAGAATGGGGAAATTCATGGAGATATGATTTTTGTAGAATAGAATTTTACACCAGAAAACATTTCCCTAAACATTAAGCGGATAAATGAACAATCCACAACAATTGTTTTAAATTATTTTTGTTCATGTCACTATATTTTAAAGCAATTTGTTGAATTTTTTTTAATGAAAGAATCATATACTTTTTATTGAACTTTCTACCATATTGTAATGTGAGTAATATAGTTTTTCAGTCATATAATATTTTACTTAAATTATATATTTTCACGTAAAAATGTAAAAAAAAATTTGAACATGTTATTCATTTAGATGTTGGAGAAACTATTATCGGCCCAAAATTCTCACGTATCTCATAATGTACAATTACGGAGACCTTTCAAAAGTATTACATTCTAGATATCATATCATTTCTACCATGATTCACATCTAGTGTCAATTATTCCATATCTCTAACACACTGTATTTTATAGAGTCACTATTTATGGATTCATGTTTAATGATCATCTTATTATTTCATCATTGGATGAGAGATATTGACCAGGAAGATGCACATTCTATCATCTATACGGGGGAGATGATAATGAATATAGAGTTAATGAAATACATGTTTTATCTCCCTATATATATCCATGCAGTGACAAGTGAGTCATTTGGATATAATTTTGTTGTCATGCATCAATTAATAGTTATTGAGGTTTTCTGTTGGCCATTTGTCATTCAGGGGGCGTCGATTGTACATGGTCTTGATAAATGAGAGTATATAGGTTTTTTTTTGGGTTCTAATTAGTTACAGATTATCTTTCACATATATAAAAATATTATATACATAATTATATTCCAGTTCGGTGTCGACTACTCTACAACCGAAGCACAGTTGATGTACACTCTATTTTTTGATGATCTAGATAGAATATAAATATACTATTAATCCTTAGATATATTATTATATCTTTATAGTTTCTTTGTATATTATATGGAAAAAATAAACATCAAATTATTGGATGTATCATTTTACAAAATATTTTATCATTAGGGAATTTTCCATGCATTGCTTCTAACCTTATCGTACAACTTCCTCATCCCTATTTATTGGACTATCCTTGGAGATTGTAGTATATTTGAATAATTAATTAGAATATTATTGTAGTTTCTTAATATCACTAACAAAATAAACCTATACACTTTTTTTCAAGTGTAGTTAATATTATATTTATATATATACACTGAGGAATAGTGTGCATGGATTTCTACTTATATTCAACACCCTAAAGAAACATGACGTAAGTCAAACTCCAAATTTCTTATAAAAATAATAATTTTATTATTAATTTTATAAGATATTTTGATGATAATAAGGTTATTTTATTTTATCAATTTCTGAGTAACTTTATGTATTGTCATTTTATGTTACATAGATCCCATATTATTCATCTCTCTTGGAATCACATCCATTATATTATACATATATGGTTAGAGGCTAATGTGTAGTGATACAACTAAAATAATTATACATTGTTAAAAGGTTATTCAAATACTAAGTTATTTGAGAGTTCATGTGCTTGAACCACATCACAATTTCACCATGATAAGTTTTTTTACTTTATTATATTATATTAATATGTTGGGTGTAGATTTATTTGTTGTGCTATCATGCCCAGAAAAAATGGAATTGTAAAATTCATTCCCAATATAATGTCCAAAAACATGAATATCCTATAAAATTATTGATGCAATATGATAATGGATTATATATGCATTGGTATTGACTTTTCACTATTATATACCTTATTTTCTATAGGATGGGCCTCCATGAGTTGTTTTTTTACTATATTTTATTCAATATTTTGAATTTATATCTGGTATTAACTTGACTGTTTTGTTATTTTTATCCATAGGGGTTATATGATCTTATACATTTCTTTGATCCTCATGAGGAAGATATTTATAGTCATAATTTATTTTATAAAGATATATAGTATATTATAACTCCCCTTTATTCCATATATATTAGTGATTATGATGAGGGTCCATAGATATATCATGATCCACATTAACCCACATAAATTGTTAAAGATTATGATATAATTTTTAATCTTGTTGTAGAGGATACATCATCCCTATAATAGAGATAGATTTTTGCAACAGGGATGGCGATATGGATTGCTACATGCATAGTGACACACGATTTAGGATCCTACACCACAGATATAGGATCCTATAAAATATGGAGATTCTACTACACCAAAAATATTTACTCATGCATCTGATATATCATCATCACCACAGACATGGAATTTTATTAAAAAACCCAGAGCTCTATTGGGGTTTCATACATCTATTCTATCACAAAACATATTGTGCTATTGAGATTATCCTTTTGATTACATGTTTTATGTGCTCATTCTATTGTCCTCGTCATCAAGGGACCTACCGAGAACCCATTCTTGTTGATATATGGTTTAAATCATATATTAAGGATTAATCTATGATTTACCTCTCTCAATCAGGTTATTTTCAAGATCCCCAACACTCACCTATGTTTATAACAATTTCATTCATGTGCATTCCACTATTTCCTTTGAATACCATGTAATGGAATTCAATGACATATAAAAAATATTTTGATATATTGTTAAAGATATATATATATATATTTTATATCAGGATTCAAATTCATGGAATGTTTTTTAAAGATTCATTGATGAAATTCTATGGAATATATAGACACTTCACATTCAAGTAGAGTTGTGCATGATACATCAGTTGGCTAGTGAAGGGTGACAGCCTCCTGGTGCCATGTTCCCATAATCCTTGGTGAAAAAAATAACCACCAACCATATAGTGGGGTCCCACTATCAATCTAGTGGAAAGGTAGAGGCCTACCCCACAATAAAAAAATCCACTAGGTAACCAGTGGAGGAGCACCATCCCACGAGCACTAGTTCCACTAGCATCCACTATTCATGGTATTCCATCAACTACCAATTTGATGCCACTAGGAATCTATATTCATAAAAACTTCTAAATTAATGATTCATTTAAAGGGTTAAAATAATCATTTATGGAGGTATTATTTGGAATCATTACCCTAGATGAATTCTACAATGATCCTAGTCCACTTAGATCATATAAATGAACTCCATTACTATGCCGTAATAAGTGTATAGTGTTGGTATTTTTTCAAATTCTATGTTTTCTAATCCACCACTATGTTTTTTTCTACAATTTTATTAATATGATGCAAAGGTTAGGGTTTCTTTAAAATATCATGGTTTTTTTATCAAATGTTAAGAAAAAAATGTTTAATGGCATGTTTAGTATGTTTTAGCAGCAGGTTTAATCTCCTACAAATTTTACATAATATAAATGATATGTAGGTTGTCTTGACCACCAAAATAACTCATTTTAATTAGGGTTAATTTAAACCACTATAATAAATTCTACCATATATTGTGGTGGTTTAAATTAATTCTTTATATAAATTTTAAAAAATTCAATCATCATACCATATAAAGCATACTATGAGAAAAAATTGTAGCTATTTACTTATGAAAATTTCATAACTCAATAAACTCATTCTTTAATATCATAAAATATCATTTTGGCCTCAAAAAATGTATCCAAGTAACTTAGAATTTTACTATTGTAATTCACAATCAAAAAAAGATTCACATAGCCTTCCAATTTTTTTTTTTGAAACTCAAAAAATTCAAAACATAACTTCATTAAATATGAATCAAAACCTATCATGGGACTTCGGGTCAACTCATTTGGCTTTCAACCCATGGGGATTTAGGCTATCAATTTTATTTGGCCACTAATCCCCTTGGCCTTTAGTTCGTGTAAGGGTTACCTCTCAACCTATTTGAAATCTGGGATTTCATTCCTTAATAAAAGGGGCAATTTCCCTTACCTGTTTAAAAAATTAACTACCTATTTTCAAAATACATAACAAAAATGATTCAGAAGTTATCACAATATTCCAGATAAATTCATCAAAATCGATGGAAAACTCTAATAAGTAACAAAACCATGAAACCAATTAAATATCACACAAGTAATTCTAGTCCATGAAACTAATTTAGTAAAGAATATATATATCTAATTAAATATATATAATTATCAATAATGAGTTTAGTTATAAAAAAATAGTTATATGAAAAATACCATTGATTAAATGATCAAGTATTCTCACAACCTAATGAACTCATATCATCTCTATCTCCATCTCCATTTTTTATCCATCTCCACACCATTCTCCAAAGAAGTGTGTGATATTATTTTGAAATTATATAATATTATATATTGAAATTCCAAATTAAATCCTATAAATACTAATATACTAAATGATTATGAAGTTATGACATTAACCTACTGACTCAAACCATCCATTGACACAATGTCACTAGGGACACATCTTATTTACTTTTTATATATTTCAACTAATGATTTTTATGTAGAAATGACCTTCACATTCTATATATGTATATGAGTCTCCTATTGATGAATTTTATATCACATTATAAGATATTCCCAATGAGCATCTATAGTTAAAAGTAAATATAACTGAGAGTATATGTTGTTATAGTCCTTGGTGTACTACCAAAGTACTCAGATAATAATTTTCAAAACCCCATCTTGTACAAACAGCCAGGATACTCCTTCCAAATGACCTAAATAACTACATCATTCTAAGAGAAAAAGAAGTATTGTATCGATTTTCAACCCATAATTATTTCATTTTTTCCTATAAATAAAATATCAAAAAAATTTAACTAATAAATATTAACAAAATTACAATTGATAATAAAATGTGAGACTATGTGAGAGGGAATATATTTCTGACCATAATATTTATTTAACACATATTTGTGATGAACTATAATTTTATGAACACAAATGAGAACATTCATTGATATATTTGGTTTCAAAAGTTAATATAGTATTTAAGATCTGTGTTTTAACTATTATAATCAAAATGAAATTCATATCTTAATTCCTTTGGAATGATCAACCACATAACTCTCATATTATTTTGTATGAACATAAAACCAATGATCCATTCAAGAGACTTAAAACCATTACATATTTTTCTATATTAAAAAATATGTATATCAATATTCATAAATAAAAAATAGATAATATTACAAAATAAATATTAAAATTTATGAAAATATTACCATAATGGATTTATTTCATGAAAAACACTTCGAACTGGCTTTGTGGGGGATGATTTGTTTCACTCGAATAGATACATTTTTTCATGAAGATTTATGAAATGAATTACATTTTATTTAATATTAGTTTATGAAATGATATATCAATATCATATGAAAGTATATATATAAAATGAGATTAATATAAAAATATAATATTTAATCCAATGTGTTTCTCGTGATGATGACACTTCACAAAAACCTTCCACTACTTTCGTAGTACCCCTTAAGGTACCTTATCATATATCTATTGATTCTTAAAGGATGTATTATTGAATTCATGACATAATATACATCTAAAATCATCAATTGATTACCTAATATTTTTTAACGTCCACCTTCATGTTATAGAATCACCAATAGTAAAATGAAACAAACATCTATACAAAGACATTAACATTTTAAAATTTTTAATTTAGTTAAATAAATGATTATAATTGAGATATAAAATACTTTAATTACAATTATTTTAGAATAACAAAACTCATTATTCCAAGATACTGGCATATATATCCATTTTGAATATGTAATGGGAAGGGTAATTAGATCATCTTCTAACTAGCCTAGAATTTGGACGAATATTACAATAACGTCATCATTGGTGACCCCCAAAAAATAAATTGGGATAACTACCTTCAATAAATTTATACTATATATATATGAACTATTCATATTTGTCTGATTTAATAAATTGATTATATATATTATGAAAACATATTTTTTTAGTGTGAAACATTTAAATAACTTTATTCATATTAAAAGGTATATCTTTAACTTGGAAGTTCAAATATCCTCATGAGGAAACAAAAGTGACAACATATTCCCACACTATAGAAATTTCTTTTATTGAACCTAATAAATCACTAGGTAGTGTTATAGATTCTATGATAAGGGTGATAGAGGGTGTCCCATTAGATATAGTGGGAGATACCGAGATGTCATCAAGAAACATAAATGATATCTAAATGGGGGTGGAAACATTAACAATCTGTTGGATGTTATCATTTAATAAATTATCCTCTAGAATTAATGGCATTTCATAAAGTTTAAAAAAACATTAGATCATATGTTTTGAAATAATCATTCATAAAAAGAAATTCTGAAATGTTAAAATATGCATAGTACTAACAAAAAAATACATAGGTATGTTAATGGATGACTACACATACAATCAAATGTAACATTTAATTTCACAAAATTAAATAAAAAATGTATAAAATTTAATTTCATTAGGAAAATTGGTACATGGTACTGGAAATGAGTAACATATGACCTAGGTAGTTGCTAAGTTAATTTATTTTTTCACATACATTAATTTTATCCTTCAATCATATCACCATCTTACTCCATGATTATTTATTCTAATTTTTCATCAATTGTATGTTTAATATTATCAATATAATAATGGATAATTTAGTATATTTATCTATACTAATAGGATTCAATGTTAGAGTAAAAAGCTTTCACTTAATCACCCATATTGTACAAATCTCTTTTTTATGTGAATAATCACACTCCACCATTCATACAATATATCTCCAATAAAATATACCATTTTCTCATGTGATGATAAGATATATAGATCATGTTCATCCTAGTCACTAACATCCATCATGTGTGAAAATTTCACATAAGTAAATAAAAAAGGATTTTCTTTTAATACCCCATGTAATATTCAACCACATACATTTGAATAAAATATCTAAAAATAAACATTCTAGTTCAATTCAATAATATCAATCAACATTAAATATTATCCCAATTTAGAAACTATAATTATAAAACCATTATTTTATTTTAATCCCTCTCACTAATAGACTGTAGAAAATTTAAATCCAGTAACATTGTCATCATCAAATTTTCTAGCCTGCTTTAGAGGAAAACAATCTAGAAACTTAAAATCTTCTGGAAAATCAGTTCAACTATTAGTATTCGGGATCTAAAAAGATTATTTCAAATTATTATATTTAAATAAATTATAATTCAACCTAATACCCATAATGAATATTAAATTTATTAACATAAAAGGCATTCCAACCATTTTTGGTAGCTCTTTATTAACAGTTTAGTTATCTCTTTCTCATTTACTCTTCAATATCTCATGCATTTATATATTTTTCTATCATAATATATTCAATGAATAGATCTATAATTTCACTATTTATTATATAATTTCAATATTCTTGTAATAATTCCATTTATTTTAGTGGTATATTTGAGAACCTCCCAACTTTTCATCAAATAAAAGGAAATATTGTTTATTTCCCATGTAATTGTGACTGATTTGATATATCATCAAAAAATATAACCATATTTAATATTATCTCAATATCATAAAAATATCATAAAATAAAAGTCAAATCACTCCTATATAAAGTATCCTACAAAAAATAAATCCTGTAGGTTGAGGTTTATAATTTAAATATAATTTCAAATGACCAAGGTATATATAAAATATAATTATTGAAACATAGTTATGTATTTAATAAGGTTTCAAAAATTATAAACTAAAATTTAAAAAACATATATAAATAGTACCTCCCAATAGGTTATATCCATTGATATTGTAAAGGACCAGATAACATAGATTTATCAACCAAATGCATCACGAAGGTAAAAAATGATGGAGGAAAGTTCAAATTTGTTGTAGAATGTGTCAATTCATATTTCTCCTAAATAATTTCAATATCATGTATTTTTAGAGTTTTCTCACATAGTTTTTGGATTAATGTGAATAACTGGAGTACAAATACATTTACCTTTTCAGTTATCAATGTATAGAATTCCAATGGCAATTTCTACATTAACAGAATATGTGAATCATGCATTTTCAATCCATGTAACTTATGATGATTTATGTCCACACACATTGAGATATTACTTTAATAACCATCATGTACATTAACATGTTTTAAAATTGAATGGAATTTAGCTTTATCTCTAGTGTTCATTGTAAAAACTGATGGATTGTATGTTTCACTCTCCTTGGGTCATAGATCATGCTTTATATTCATTGATTTTAATTAGTTGTGAACATTATGATAGTCCATCAATTTTACAGGATCATTACTTTATTTGAAGATCAATTATTTGTTACAATATTTCATAAAATATAAATAATTTCAGTTATTACATACAATCAATGTAATTGTTGAATATTAACTTGACCAACTATAATCTTAGAGATGCATCGAGAAATCTATGATGACAGAGGAAGAAAAAATTTCTATTTTTTCATTTTCATTCTTGATCAAATTAAATCTAAAAATAGGATATGAAAACAAAATTTTACTATTTAAACTAGATATGTTCCCATGCCTAGGGAGGCCGCTAATGGTCTACATTATAATATCATGAATTTTGAACATTAGTCTCGAATTTTCATCACATGTCACAACATTGTTGCAACATAACTCATGAAAATCATCAATTAGAGGATTCACACATACATCAATACCACTTCTATTTATTTTCATTCTAGTAATAATCATAAAAATTATAAAGGACATTTGTTTCATACATATCCATGGAGGGTGATTGTAAGGGATCAAAACAAGTAGACTAATCCATTAACTAGTATTCATTGTCCTGAATGGGTTGAATACATTAGTAGCATATCCCAATTGCAAATTACCAAGGATTCAGTAAGAAATTTTATTCAATGAATCCTATGTCTTCCATAATTTTTAATCTCTTAGATATTTCATTAAACTGTCATTTTTTTTATCTGTAGCATTATACTTAATTTTCCCAGTGGATTTAATGACATGAATAATATTTTCAATCATGGTTTTAAATGTATGACCCCTAAAACCATTTAATGTGTATTAATTTTCTTAAAATTTATAGTAATATACGGATTTATACTTCCAACATTATTCATTTATTTTCATCTAGAAAATGAAAAAAAAATTACTCCTGTCTACTTGAATCCTCTTCCAAATAAAGCATAAAATCATTATGAAAATCGTCTATTTTTGTATAATTAAAACCAATACTGTTAACATAAAATATACATATCATGAAAAGGCTTAATGATATGAGCCTCAAGAAATGTTACACACAAAAATTATAGTATCATAGAAATTGTATTATTTCCTTCCACATTGATATTTGATATGATAAGACATAAATAAAAACAATCTTTTTGAATATTTCAGACATCATCCATTCACCTCTGTATTTACATCAATATGTAAATGATAAAACTCATTTTTCTTCTCATTAATATTTCCTATTACATAATTCTATGAAACATAGGAGCAGGATCCATTGATATTAAAAAATTAGGATTTGGGTTTCCTATGGTCCCAAAAAATCATTTTTTTAATTTTTTCGCAACACTCAACTAGTTGAACCCATATATTTTGATGCTGATGATATTTCCATGTAATGTCATAAGAATAATTTATAAGGATATTAATTTCATTTTCCATTGTTGAAGAAGTTGGGATCACATTCTATTAACTAAAATTAGTTCTCAAACATTATGTCACTTTATATTCTCCATTTCAAATCCCACACAAAATTTTATTAGGGAATTACTCCCATATAAATTGTTTATAAACATCATGTCTCTTAATTAATCTACTAAACTAACATTTATGTTATTGAAATATTATTTTCCCATCAATGGATCAATTAGAAATTTTAAAATCTAAAAAATCCCCCAAACCCTTAGCATACAGAGGTTTGATCCTAAATAATTTTATCCATATTATATCCATATATCTACAAGTACCTACAATTAATTAAAGAAAATGAAGACACATAAAAAAATATTATGTGAATTATAGAACGAAAACTAATTTATTTAAAACCAATGGTATAAACAATTCCTGTTAGTGTAGTGATGAGTAAGAATTTTAATTCTCATAAATATGACATAGAAAACATTTTCATTGGAATAAAAAATATAATAAATTAATAAATTATTTGAAAACATCCTTAAATAAAGAGATAAATATAAATAAAAATAGAGATATGTGGGGGGCATCAGGATATCACCATCCATAATTCATTTATCAAAACCCAAGTTTCAATTGAAATCGCTTGGTGATGAATGATTCTTTAATCATAACTACATCAT
The DNA here is from genome assembly GCA_963277665.1 of Viscum album. Taxonomy (NCBI): domain Eukaryota; kingdom Viridiplantae; phylum Streptophyta; class Magnoliopsida; order Santalales; family Viscaceae; genus Viscum; species Viscum album. The sequence goes on from OY728151.1 coordinate 1,837,017,751, forward strand.
CAGATAAAATATACTCATAATAAGTAATTTAAATAATTAGGTTGAATGTTTCATAACCTATTTTAATTCCATATGGTCTCTATAAATTTTTATTATCATGTAATAATTAATCCATTGCTGGAATATATTATCTCATATATATATATACATATATATATATTTATGAATGTAATAAATTCGAATTTTTTTGTTATTTTCTTATTATATTCAACAACAAAAACTGTTAGTAGACATTCCATATAAAATTTCTATCTATGTTTCAATCCTCGAATCATTGTATAATCATGTATTATGAGAATTACCTTGGTGTTTTTCCACAAATGCCTCAATGATCATGAAGCCCATAGGTCTACCACAACTACCAAAAAAATGGAAATAAATAAATTCACTATTTAACTCTTAATCTAATATAACTCATCCTGAAATAATTTTTTTATGGGAAACTAAGCTTGGTCATCTCATCTTACCTATATTATGATTCCAAAATAATAAAAAATTTATAGGAAGTTTCAACTAGAAAATTAAATAAATTTTTATTTTCTAAAATATAAATTTTCATCATTAAGAATTCAAAATCATTTCATTCCATCACATTTAATTAACAATAATTCCATATCATCATGTAGAAACATATAAATATAAATGAATATACCTATATTAAAAAATGTATTGAATGTCTTCTAGATTTTATTATGAAAAACATAATAAAATTAAATTAATTAAATCTTATATAGTTTTATATTAATATATAACATTAGAATGAATTTTTTATTTAGTTAATAGGTTAGTCATTGTGTAAAATAATATTAAATAACTAATTAATAATATATTATATAACTTATCATATATTATGATTTATTTATGAATTTCCTCCTAAAAAAATTCACTAAAACAAAATTAATTACTCAAGCTTCTCTATAAAGAAAATAATATGATGGATTTTCATTGAGTTAATAAGTGATGATAGATTAAACATAATAGACATAGTAATTTTAAACTTCTTTTAACACATATTATATATGGTGAATTAATTGATGATATTTTCAAATCACAGCTCAAAATAACAAAAAAAATTAATCAATATTCTTCATTCAATAAATACATTAAGGAATTTTAATAGGGTTAATATGTGATACTTTCTATAAAAATAAATCTACAATTTCTTCATCATAAATATTTAGAAACAAACTAATTTTTATAAGTATATATTCATAAACATAATGTTATAGATACTAATGATATGTGATTTTGGATAGGATAGATATGTCCCTAAAAACATAGATGGTATGGGACAGTCAGCAGTGGAAATGGGAAAATTAGGAAAATTATTAGTGCAACAGCAAGTGGTGAGGTATTTTCACGGTGAATATGGGAGATTAGTACAATGGTTGGGGAAAGGGTGTTGATAGATGTGATGATAGTGGTAATGGGTACTGATGGAGAGGCATGAAAGTATGGTATAAGGGCTGTTGAGTGGGAAAGAGGAGACACATATCAATGTTGGGGATTAGGGTGATGGATCAAGCAGTAAAATGTGGAAAATAATTTAATTTGGTTTTTAAAGGGAATTAATGTTAGTTTTTAACAAATCTCTAAAAAACATTATTATATGATGGTTATTAAAACCACCTCTAAAAACAATGTTATTATTTAAAAAACGTTTTAGTTCCTTGAATTCATGGTACATAGCAACTTTCTCCCAGGAATGCTCTAAATATTGAATCAATGTAAAATTTCTAGATTACTTAAAATCATTTTAATTAGTCATTATCATTTCTAAATCACCCATAGTATCTCACAGTTTCTCTTAAATAACTCATCCCAATTTTTAATCATCATTTTATGAGATTTTTTAGTGTAAATTTAATGGGTTTACTCCATGAAATACTTCTTTATCTTATCGCCGATAAAGAACCTGACCCTAGTAGCCTTGATCTAATGGTTAGATTGTTACATCAGCACAAGATACAATACGTCACATCCCAAAGGAATGAATTGTTTAGTAGACTATATAAACTTGATACATACATGAAATTCATATTACATTTAAAAAAATTAAATTAAAAAAGTGAATCATTGATAATTACGTTATTCTATATAAAATATCCCTTTATATCAATGAAAAATATATCTTGGTATCCTATGGAAAATAAATCATAAGAAATGGGTGAGATAATATGATTATTAAGGGTATGTATATATCATAATCTATCATGAATGAATAATCATAAACTATATGAAAACCTAAATAATTGAAAAACATTCCATTTAAACGATAACTTGAGTACAATATGGTAGGAATAAAGGATAATCAAATAATTCATATAAATAATTTCCTAAGATCAAGACATATTAAATGATATTATAAATTATTGAATAATCAAATTGAAATAAATACCAAATTTCATTTTAAAATAATTCATAATTTTGGATGCCTTTAACAGATGGTCAAGGCCTCAGCCAAGACATCTTAAATTACCATCAAGGAATTGTTCCATCACATCAGAATAAATGGAAAATTATTCAGATAAATCCCATGTTATTGTGACTCATGAGGTATACTAATGCATTGAGATTATATATCAAACCCCTCATTTCACTTAGTCTAATCCATTCTTCATATGAATACATAATACAACTAAATAAACATGCCTAACCAAAATCAATAACTTCATGTATTAGATGAAGTGTCAAATGGAATATAAATACATTCCCCGTTAAAACATATCATAATAAAACCAAATAAATATAATTAATTTTATCATTAGATTAAATCCTCAAAATAATATTCAAAAAGTTATTTTAACACATATAAAAAAAATTAAGATATTACAGAAATATTTCATTGAAAATATACCAATTTCACATTGAAAATAATTTTAAAAATATTAAAAATGCACACATAATAATGAAATAATTTTATTTAAAAAACAAACTTATAAAATTATAAATTATTCCTCAAATAATCAAGGATAAATGATGGTGAAAAAATTTTTGCATGTATTATATGTTTAAAATGATAATTCCTTCACACTTTTTCAAGAAAAGTCAAAACATACCTTGTTAAGAAAATGATAGAAAGATTCCTATAAAAATATTTTGTAAAAATTGAAACAAGGGAAAAAAAATTATTGAAAAACAATTATTGGAGAATAGTGAAAAATTTAAAACATTTTTATAAAACATGTACATGAAATAGAAATATTCCTCAGAAGGGACTTAAATATAAACAATCCAAAATAATGATGACTTTGTGAAGTAAACCCTTACCACTCAGGTTTCTTTATAATCATTATTCACATAAAATATATTACATAAAATGAAAATTTAAATTCCTTGAATACAAATCTATTAATTATATTATTTATCAGTGGGGTAGTGCATACACCACATGAATGAAAGAAGTTCTGAATATGGCATATGTCTCACATAAGTAAAAGTGAGATGAGAAAAAATTACTAATTATCTGACATTCCTAGTATATTATTTTAACCTCATTAATAATAAATTTACATTTATTTTACTTATATAAAAATATATTTGATTCCATATATGATATATTTATAACATTATGTTACCTTTTTCTTAATGATCATTTTACTAATATCATTATCTTAGTCATACTTTTTTTCATGGTTTTTCTGATAGGGTAGTTCTAATCCTTATAAATTTATTCTGTATAAATAATCTCCATAATATTATTAATGATATAAATATAATATATATTTATATATGAATATTAAACAATAAAATATAGAGATATAGACATTAATTACACCATTTATTGAGATGGTAGGTCATATGTAAGCATTAATGTTGTTTTCACTTTATAAAGGATAAAACAATAGAAATTTGAATAATAATAAATATTTATAGAATCATAATTATATCATATATATCATATATATTCATTAAATATATACTTATTTCCATCCAAGTAAAATATAAATGATAGAGGAATCGCATCGCTTTATGGAGGTGTTAGTCCACATGTACACACGAGTGATGTTATAATTTTGAGAAGGATTTGAAGGTAAGAAGGATTGTATGTTATTATAATTACAAAATTAGAGTTGTTTAATAGATGTAATATACACTCATTAGTTCCATTTTTATAACCATACAAGTAAAGTGGTGATGAAAAATGAATTACACCCCTCTCTAAAGACTTTAATCCAAATGTACTCATGAGTGATGTTCTTTCATTTCATGTGATGGAAAAGTGACTTAATATAGTTATACAATAATCATAATAAAAAAAAGTATTATTATGATAATTAATTTATTATTTCAAAGGAAAAGACATAAGAAACATGGATGAGGATTTTTTTCAGAGATATGTTCAAGTTTTTTCAGTATAGATGGCTCAATATTGTCTAAAGAAATGAAGTAAGGGGTACCCTTATATAATTGATGGGAGAGGCATTATTGGAATTTCATAATATATGAAATTAATATGAAATAGTTATCTTGAGAAAACTGCCCCAAATTTTTTTATTTTATTATAAGTAGATGATAAGTCTAAATACATTCATCCAATAATTTTTTGGCATGTTTGACAGATTTTTTCACAATTATATTATATATTTTACCCCTGTTAACCCTTTTGACAACTACCAAACTACTAAAATTTTCTAATATCTAAGGACAAATAATGTTATTTTAAAATTTCAAAAGACACATAAATGGATGGTCGTAGATTTAATTAATCACATCTCATTCATTTTGTTGAATCTTATTTTTTTTTAAATTTTATTTCATTTAATAAAATATTTATTTTTATAAAATAATGATAATTTCAATTTTATAACTATACATTACATTGAATTAAATAATATCTATAATACACATATAATTTGAAAATAATAATTTATTATATCCAAAAAACATTCTGTTTAGCGATAAAATTATTAGACCATATTATTTATTTCAATATATTACCATTACTATTTTGAATATCTTTTATTTAATTTTTCATTTAAATTAATAATTTCTACCACATTGTTATAAATGAATTTATGTTAATTATGTATTCACTAAAAATTAAAAAACAATTATCAAGATAAAGATACATAATTTATATTTAAAAATATTATTTAAAGCTGAACATATTCTCTTAATATCCCCATAATAAAAATATTATAATTATTAAAAAAAGAGTGTAACATGTTTGACTTTTCATCAAATAAAATATTGGGAGTGTATTAATCACATAAAAATTTAATGAAAATTCCTAATAAATAAATATTATATGAGTATGGAATAATTCCACTCATAAAAAATATTAATTCATGTGTTCTGGTCATTTTTATTCCTTATTATTATATTTTAAAATTTACTGACCTGAATAACCATTTACCATGGTAACAAAGATTACCTTGTTTACTAGTCATATTTACCAAAAATAAAAGGGAAATATTTATAAAAATCTATAACTCTTGAATAAAAATATGATATCAATATAGAATAAAATAATAACACAAAAGTTGTAGAATTCAATTTAAAATTAAACCATCAAAACAAAACGAAAAACAGTTTTTCAAAAAATATCCTTTTAAGTATAAAAATGATTTTATAAAAAATTAAACAATTAAATTGACTAAAATTAACATAATTATATTATAAATAATATTATTTAACTAATTATACTTTTATGGAATTTTAAAATATAAATTAACATTAAAAATTATTGAAAAAATATAGTTTCAATAAAAATCATTATTTTTCATTAGAAAATAATTCATTTCACTAAAATTAAAAACAAATTACTCTAATATATTTTTTATGTGTTGAATTCAAAACTAATATTATTTATAAAGAACAAAATTTATATAAATTATATAATTTAATTACAATACATTATCAGTAAAAAGTATTTTTTATGAAATCATATTTTTAAATCATAAAATAATATACTGATAATTGAGTACTTATTTCATAATAATTAATGAATTTAATTATATTTAGTACATCGTATATACTTTTTAAAAAAATATAGTTAATATTATTCACACCTTTCATATTAACATATATGTCATGATGGTCCTATTGAAATAATATTTTATGGTTAATTTAAGCTTGGTGTTACATGTTGTATACCTTGTCAGGCATAATGTTCTTTTAAAATATCAGGTTTTCATCCACATCAAACTATCAAATAGATTAAATTTATTTAAAAAGAAAAATAATGTAAAATATGTGGTTGTTACCTTCTCCCTCCCCACTTCAATAAATTTTTCCCTTGCAATTTTAACTTATTCTTGAAAAATTAGAATTTAACATTAATACATTCCTTAGTGTGAAACCCACATTATAAATATGGTTAACTAGACATACTCTTAAAAATAAGGAAAATAAAATATTAATTCCATCAAAATATGTTGTTTTTAAGTGGAAAACATTAGTGGGAAGTGAAAATGTTGGAATGGGAGAAAATATTAACATCTAAGGATTTATAGAGAGTGATACACAACATGGAAATTAGAAAGTTATCCACTAAAAACCCCCAAATATTTGATGGGTTTAAAGTCCAATTATTTCTTAGTATAAAAATTAAATGAATTTTTTTTATTTGGAGGTGTTTTTCGTAAATTCAAAGGATTATTTAACTATTTATATATTTATCCCGAGTAAATATACTTGATTTATTTCAATGTGATAAGCATTGTCCCATCCTTTGGTTTTTCTTCAATCTCCTTCCACTTTATCTATTATGTAACGAAATGGAAATTCCTGTTGAATTTTTTACTCCTTAAGAACATGTCATTAATAAAAATTTCCCTAACTTATTCCTTTATCATCTAAATATTTAATCAAACCAAAATTATTATTTCATGTTATCTAATATGATAAATCGTAATTTAACCAAAAATAATAATATCCAAAGTTCAATTTAATCAATTGTATATATACTCAATATTAAGGATCCTTAAAAATATATTTGAAAAAATTCAAAAAAAAATCCAAAAAATTAATAATATGGTCACTAAATTTCCATTATCAAATTATCATTAATTTCCCATAAAGTATATATTAATTTCCCATGTATATACCTTGATCACATATTTTCCTAAATCATGTTAACAAGAAAAATAACTATAAAACTTTAATGAAAAAATGTATTTTTATTCCTTAAATAAAATCTCAGATCATCAAAAAAATTCTCTAAATCCCAAATTGTAGTAAACATCATAAATGATAACATGAACCACATTATCTTCAAATAAAAAATCACTTCCATGGCCATAAGAACTATTTGATTTACTAATTTAACATCAATATTTTCTTTATCCCAACAAAATATTATCAATTCATCATCAATAAAACAATATGGGTTATCATTCCCTTTACCTTACCACTAATCTCTTTTCTTGGTCATAAAAAAAATTCATCATATGCTTTCAAATCTTTAATGGACCAATGTAGTAAAATTCTTATCCATTTAATTATTTCCATTAATAGATGATCGTTGATAAAATAATTTTATAACAAAATTCATGAATCCAAATATATAATAAAATTAATCATTCAACTTTGTCTATAGTAATTTGATAACATTGACCTCGATAACATTATTTATTTTGAGATATATTTCCATGTATCTTTGGGAATTATTTTTTTGTATTTATCCATATCAAAAAAGTTGAACCATTGTATATTGGAAGGTTTTTTCATTCTTGTGAAATCATGGGCCTGGTGTCCTTTCTATCCATACATTTAAAAAACACTTTTTCCTTTCAAAAAATAAATATGATATTTCCTTCCACTATTATCACATGTTGGAAAATATTTTTTCCCTACTTCCCTATATAATTTTTTTATTATGTCATTATTTAGTCTCCTAAATCCCTTAAAGACCATAAGACATAGAGAACTCAATCTATTTCTTGATATCAAATGATTCAATATCCTCATGTAATGGGAATATCTAGGAGACTAGTTCCCTTATAATTATTAGTTTAACCCCACTAAATAAATAACCAATCTTACTCTTCATAATATTCACATAATATATAACATTCTTGGATAAAATTGTAACGTTGCCTTCACATATAGAATCATTTTTCCTCTTCCTCATGTCTTAAAATTAAGAATTGTCTCTCTATATCCGCTCATTGTTCTTAAAGAAAATATTTTTCCTATAAAAGTTCATTAAAATCCTCCCATTGCATACATTATATTTCCTCTCCATCCTTAGTGTTTTAAATCAATGACTAATATTGATCTAAATCCCCTGGAAGATGATAAACATCTATGAAAACATTATCCTTTTCAATACTTCCCAAGGATAAAAATTCCTTATATACGAAACTTATCCATTGATAGCCTACAAATGGATTTTTAGTTCAATTAAATAATGGTGTTTGTTGAAACTTAATGTGGTCTAACATTGTCACGCCTAATTTTATGTTATGATATTCCATAAAGTAATGGTTTTTTATCATAATATGAGTTGTTTGTCCCAATATAGTTTCAATTTTTTCACCCCAAACTGCATCTCCAAATGAAGATATATCTCTAGCTATAACTTCTTTATCTTAAATAGTATGTGGATATATATATAGATTTTATGAATTGATATAGTTAATATTCCTTCCACTATATGCCATTTTTAAAATATTACACACACTATATTAGATCATAACATTTTGAAACATAATGCATCATATCAAAGATAATGAAATACTTAAGGTAAATCGAAAATTTATATATAACGAATCTATAAATCCAAATATTGATTTATTTTTGAAAAATAAAAATTATATTCATAGTGTTTCATTGTCTAATAATTTTTTCATAAATCTAGTTCCCAAGGTTTTTACTATACAATCTATACTGGAACATTACAGACCCTGAACTGAGTATCCTAGAGTCGGTGGTTACTTTATTACATTGGAAATAGATAAAACCAATCACATACTAAAATTATTAATTGATTATTAATCTTCTTAAACTAGACGTATACATGAAATTCATATTAAATTTGAAAAAAATATCCCTAAATTGTTATCTATTAGACTGTCATTATTACCGATAGAATATCCATTAATATCAATCAAAAAACACTTCCAATTATCTTTGGGAAAATGAAACGTAAGAAAGGGGGAGTAAAGATGTTGACTGATGGTATACAGAAAACATAATATTTCATGGATAAATAATCATAAATAATTTCTCAAGGTAAATGTCTAAAAAAATTATATTAAACAATAAATTGAGTATAATATTGTAGGAATAATGGATAATCTAATGATCCGTATAAAAAATATCATAAAATCAAAAACTAACCATGGATATTTTATCTAATAAAATAATCACATGGATATCAAAAAATAATTTCTTAATTATGGAATTTATAATTCTAGGAATATAAAATTTACCTTCATGGACTCGGCCGAGACATATGATGATATTATCAAGGCCTACTACCATGACATCTAAATTAATGTGTAAGGACTCAGCCCAAAACCAAGATAGTTTCTCCGATGATGCCTATCAATTCATCTAAGGGATATTGGAGTCCCCATAAAACACATGTTATGTAAAATTCATTCCACATATGAATAAATAATAAAATTGTGTCATAATTCCTTACAATATTCAAAAACTATATGTATTCGAAGAACTAGTCATATAGAATATCAATAATTTCCCCCATTAAACTGATCATAAAATATCCAAAAATATTATTAGTGATATAAATAGAGTACATCCTAAACATGGTATTGAATAATTTATTTCAACAAATATGAAAACACATTAAAGAGAGTAATGGAATATATCCTTAGTAAAATAGACATTTTACTTTGAAAATATTTTTTAATGTATAGAAATTTGCCTCATAATAAAGAAACAACTTTATTTGAAATGAAAATTGTAAGATTATAAAGTGATATACAAATAATTGAGGTGTCATTATTCAATTAAATTCAATTCATGACGTATATGTTTAAAAATTATTTCATTTACACTTTTAAAATAAATGCCCATAACTACCTTGTTTAGAAAATTATTGGAAGATTGTTTTTAAATTTTTTTTGAAAAAGTAAAATAATGGAAAAAATGAATATAAATAATCATTTTATCATATTATGTATAATTTTGAAAAATATTTTTTAAAACATGGACATTTAATAGAAAATTCTCTTAGCTGAGACATAGAAATAAACAATCTCGAATAACGATTAGACAATGAAATCAACCCCTACCAAATCTGTTTATTTTAAATTATACGACACATGAAGAAAATAAATTAAAATGGAAATTTAAATTTGATGAATAAAAATATATTCATTACATAATATATCAAATGGGTTTTACATTCACAACCCAACCTAAATAACTTTTGAATACAACAAATTTATTATAGAAGAAGATATGAGACGAGAAACCCTTACCATCTATCTAACATGCCTCACAAGTTATTTTAACCTACAATATAATAAATATAGATTTATTAAACTTATATTAAAAAATAATTAATTTGACATATGATATATTTATAACATTTTATTTCCTTTTTGTTAATTATTGTTTTACTATTGTCATTATTATGGGGTTAAATACATTGTTTTTCATGTGTGTTCTGATTCAGTAGTTTTAGTACATATACTTTTATTTTGGTCCCATAAACAATTGAGTATTATTCATGTTATAAATATAATATATACTCATTATATAGATATTTATATTCATCAATAAAATATATTGATAGAAAATTGAATTACACATGTCGTGGATATGGTATGTTTCCCGTACACTTGAACGTTTTTTTACTTTTTGAAGGATAGAACAAACAAAAGGTGGATTATAGATAATCATTATGTTATCATTATTATATAACTTATATCATATATATTCATTAAATATATTCTTATTACCATCCATGTAAAAGAAAAATGAAAAAAATCACATCGCTTCATGGAGGTGGTAGTCTATATGTACCCATGAGCAATGTTATAATTTTTCAAAGAATTTTAAGGTAAGAAGTTATAAATGATATTATGGACCCAAAATATTTTTTCTTTTATGGAGATGATATACAATCATTAGTTAATCTTTATAATCATCCATGTTATTTTGTGATTAAAAATGAATTACACCGTTACGTGGAGACAGTAATACATACGTACTCACGAGCAATGTTTTCTCTTTTCATAGAATGAAAAAGATATATAATATAGTTTTCCCATAATAAAAATAAAATATAATTATTTTTATGATATTTTAAATATTATTTTAGAATGGTAAAAACTTATGAATTGGATATAGATGATTAAATATACTTGAAAGAGTCAGTAAAGATGATTATCTCTTCCTCAGTGGACTCCCTTTAGATCTATTCTTAAGGGGATTTAGATTTATTTTTTGGAAAGAAAAAACCATAACAAATGTAATTATTTTTATAATAGTAATGTTTATGTTATGTTCATGATATACATCTCAATGTGGTTCATGTAATTCATAGAATGGGTTCTCTTTTATAATTGAGGGGAGGGTTTTTCTTGGATATTTTTAGGATATTAAATTAATATAATTTATTTATAATGTAAAAATGGATCGAAATTGATGTAATTATAAATTAAGTTGAATATAATTCTAAATACATTCACACATTAAATTTTTACATGTTTTTGATATTTAATCACACTTATATTTTAGCTCCAACTCCCGTTAAACACTTTGACAATTATCGTACTACTAAAATTTTCTACATTAAAAGGGTCAATAATATTACTATAAAATGAGAAAAGACCCATAAATAGACCATGGTAGATTTAATGAACCATAAACCACTCATTTTTTAGAATATAAAATTTTAATAGATTTTATATCAATTAATAAAATTTTATTTATTATAAAATATCAATAATGTCAATTTTAAGACTATTCATTCCTCTAACATTAACAATAACAATACAACACTTAGAATTAAAAAACTATTTTTATTATTATATCCCTAAAATTTCATGTTCATCTATAAAATTATTTTATGAGATTATTAATCTCAAATTAGACTACCTTTATTATTTTAAATTATATTTATTTTATTTTCCTATTAACTTAATAATTACTCCATCAGCATTGTGTTAGCATTTAATGTATTTATTTTATCATGGAAAATGAAAAATAAATTAAAATTTTAATATAAAAAATTAATATTACAATATTTTACTTATATTTAAACATACCCACTTGATAAAAACATATTAAAAATATTATAGTAACTCAAAACAAGTGTGTTCCATGTTTGACTTTTCTTAAAATAAAATAGTATAAAGGTAATAATCTTGTACAAATAGATATAAAATTATATATAAGAAACTATTGGGTGATTATAAATGAAATAGTCTCATATAGTAATATTAATTCATGTTTTAGGGTCATTTATGTTTCCTTATCATTTTATTTTTATCTTAAATTACCATATTTACATTTTATTGTGGTAACAAAAAATACAATGATTATTATTCATTCTAACAGAAAGAGGGGCCTATTTACTAAATTTCTATATCCCGAATCCAAATATGTAATACATTTTTAAATATTAAAATCACTTATGTTTCATAATTTAAATAAAAATTAAAATGGAAAAATGCACTGAAAAACAATTTTTCCAAAAATGCCATTTCATGTATAAAAATCATTTTATACCAAGTTCAACAAATGAAATTGATTACTATGAACTATGTTGGATTATTATTAATATTATATTACTAATTTTACATCTAAAACATTTAAATATATAATTAAACGTTTCAAATGGTTGAAACAAAAATATTGTTTCCAATAAAAATCGATAATTAACACTATTCACTAGTAAATCAACATTTTCATAAAAATATTACAATTTTAATGTATTATATTTCAGATTTCATTATTTATAAAATGATATCATTATTATGAACAATAATTATATTAATTCTAGATTTCAGTTCTCATATTTTCTCAATAGATTTATTTGAAGACAACCTATTTTAGAAGCATAAAATAACTTAACTGTAATTTTAGTAATTATTTTATAAGAATAAATCAATGAATTTATGCTGAGTATGTCCTATATATATAATAATTTTTTAATACTACTCATACCCTCCAATTTAACTGTAACGAACTGACCCGAGTTACCCTCAAACCTGACACTCGACCCATTCAATCGCATAACTGAATGTAGTTCCCAATCCCCACGGGCTGGTGAAAAGCACCCAGGCATCGAACAAAATACTAGTGGTAAATATTTCACCCATCCTAAATAAAACACGAGACAAATATATATATGAATAAAAATAAATATTGGAATAATAATGAATATTTTTTGTATCTATAAAAAGACAGCAGTAAAAAATTGCAAAAGAAGGAAAAACTATAGGTGAAAAGCCCAACTACAAATGACTAGGAACAAATATCTACTCCAAAAGATGGTATGGATAAACTCCAGCCATCTCACCACATGCAACCCTACCCAAATGACACGAAACATTGCTACCTCACTGCGGTGCCTTTCCTTTCTCTAAAATATAATATATACAAAGGTCTATGCACGACCAAAGAGGTGCACAGAGTTTGAGATAATATGCTCAGTAGGATATCACCCATGTTTTCCGTAAAAATTATTTTTATAAAAACTCATTTATATTCAATTTAAATGAAACGTGGCATGATAAGTAGTAAAGCAGTTTTATAGAAAACATGGTAAAATTTTCCCTTTTTATCACTATTCTAAAACAGAAGCTAGTATATAAATTTCAATTAAAATATTCAATATCCTATTTAATAAGAATAAACATGAATATCATGGATAAAATAATAAAAATAAAATAAATAAAAAACAACAGTAGCGAAACAAGAATCATAATATAAATGAATAAAATAGGTTAAGTAGTAGACTACTCATACCCATAAATTTTAGCATAGTAGATTTTGGTACCTGAAGCCAATGATTTACACACCCAAACCAAGGAGACACCAAAAAATTTAAAACCCCAACATCATATTTTTACCTAGATCCAATAATCTGCACTCTTGGACAAGAGGAAGAAATAGGATGTGAACCCCCGTAATAGGAAATGACCTCAAGATAAACCCTCTACCTAGTACCCAAGGTAACCCATGTGCTCATTTTCACAATCATTTAAATGTTTTGAAAGTCATTTAAAAATGATTTTACAAAACCCTTTTCATTTATTTAAAAATACAACTTTTCTTTTCGTTTATCAAAAACCAAGGAAACCCACTTTTATTTAAAATCTCTTCCCAAAACAAACAAGAAATAATTCCATTTTCATACAAATTAATTTATAATTCTGTTTGTAAGAATGGAACAATATATTTTATCAAACATATTCTAGATAAGAAACAACCTACCTTAAAACTCATGTCACACATGCATGCTATGGGTCCACCAAAAAAACCTGAAAAAGTCAATAAAGGTCCTATATTTCAATATATAACTCTTAAGATTTATTAAATTGATAAATAGTTTTAGTGGAAAAGAAGAAATACCACATTAATCGACAATGAATTCCCACTACACCGCAACAAACAAAGGAAAGGCCTCTGGAACGAGATCAAACAACATATCGTGGAAGAAGACAACAAGAAACACCATCATAGATCCACATATTTGATAATTTAACCCATGGGTGATACCGCAGTCAAGTGAATGAAGAAGAAAAATGATCGTTCTCCTAGAGACACACACCACAACTATAATGAAGATAGAATGTTGAACGGATCAATCTATAAAGAATTGTGTCTCCAAAAATTCCCAAATATGAGTTTTGGTTCGAGGGAAAAGGAGAATGTATGATTGAATGGGCACCAAAACCCCAAGATTAACCCTAAAACATACCCACATAGAGAATTAAATGACATGTAATCCTTTACATGTCATGGAATCCATGGTGTTTAAGTATGATAAGAAATCTATCAACTTAGATTTAAAATCAGTTATTTAAAAAATTAACAATGTGTAACTACTCTACATGATGTGTAACCCTTCATAGAGTAATTTCTTTCATGAAATTTATTCACTGATTCTTACACGTCATATAACCTAGTTACACCATGTGAAATTCTTCAAAATTCTACAAAAAAGTTGTTTAAATGTAATAGTCCAACAAATATCTAAATTCAACATTATATATATTCTCTCAATTCCTTATCGACCTTCAAAAAATAATGAGAAAAGGAAAACCCACAATAAGGTTAAAGACAATCCATATTGATCGGGAATAGGATGTTACAAACTCCACACCATAAAAACCATCCATCTTCGGTAAGTCATGTGGAAGATGTAATCCCTGGAAAAAGATGAGGCCATTGTTCCCTCTTCAATCACTCACATTCCCAAGTACCATGAGAATCTGATCCTTGTTTGCATATAACTCTGACCAACAGAATCGACTTCCCACACAAGACTTTCATTTGAGAGTTAACAATCTCAACTAGTTTATCCATTACAAAAACATATGGCCCTAACTCAATTTCATCCCAACTAAAAATGTGAGAAGTATTAGGGTGTTACTTAATGATCTAACACATGTGGAAAACCTCATTAATAATTCTAAATCAAAAATTCTAACTGATAAGAAACCATCCAAGTTGCATAGTGACCTCAAATAGTCCAACATATCTCAGAACCAACATTACATGTTTTTTAAGTCAACGGTGACCCAACTGGGGAGAAACATTCAATAAAAATGATTCACAAGTGAAAAATACTATAGGATGATATCTCTAATCCACATATGATGTCTATCAACTCTGGGATATAACTAGATGTCAATGTACATCCTGAATCTTCACGTACATCTCCTAAACAAAACTAGGTTCAACCAAAGCTACTTTTCCCACCACCTCCCAACAAGGAGGTGATTTTTATGGATAACCATACAATGACTCAATGGGATCCATTCTTATTTATGACTGATAACTGTTGGTGTAAACAAACTCAACATGTCCAGATGGATAACCCATGATTTTCCAAATTCAAGAACACAGACATGAAGCATATCTTTTAGAATCTGAATTACTCGCTCCATCTGAATGTATCTCTATGGATGGTAAGTTGTGATCAACTTGAACTGGGTTTCTATTTCCTCATGAAGAATCATCCAAAACATTGAGGTAAACCTAGGGTCTCTATCATAAAAAACATCAAAAGGAATCCCATGTAACCTCAGAATCTCATGCATGTATATCTTACCAAGATATCTTACCTTAGTGGTTTCATCGATTTGAATGATATGAGAAGAATTCGTTAACCAATCAACGACCACCCAAATAGTGTTCCTACCTTGGGGAGTCTATGGTAATCCAAAAATAAATAAATGTACACCTTGTCCCATTTCCATATTTTCACAAGAAGAGGATGAAGTAAACTATAGGGTTTTAAGTTCTCTCCCTTTATCTGTTGGTAGGTGAAACAACAGAACACATATTATCCAATGTCATGCTTTATACCTGTCCACTAGAATAATCATCTCATTTCATACTATACCTTTATAGTTCCTGGATGAATGGCCCATGAAGATTTGTGACAACTGGATAAGACTAAAATCCATACGGATTCTGGGATGACAACCCGATTTCCTAAATGGAGCATACCATATAAAGAAAGAGACAAACCATAAATGGTCTCCCCACCATATAGGATTTATAGAACTTTTCTAAACTCATCATATTTCTTTGTACTCTAAAAAATAGACACCATGAGAGATGATGATAACAGAACCCTAGTCAGAACCAAACTGAAAACATCCTCCTAAGTGTCTAAGTGTAACTAAGAAAAATCCCTATAATATTCCACTCCTCCTTCGATTCCAGAACAACATTCGATGGTACTATCTTACTAAGAGAATATGTAATGAAATTTCCATTCCATAGGGTATAAGAGATACCAAATTCAAATATCTGAAGGTATTCTAATCATCATCCCTTTCTAAGATTCAAGTATTTATGAGAAAATATATAGCTCAAACTCTTATGATCATATAAGACTGTGAACCTCTCCCAAAAAATATTGTGTCGTCAACATCGAAACACATGCATGACTACGTCAAGATCTAAATCGTGATTGGGGTAATTTTTCTCTTGCGGTCATAGCTTATGAGAGCAGAAATCTACCACAAGGTCATCTTACATAAGCATTCATCCCGAAAACCTCTTCATAAGCATCAAAAAACACCACATAACCCTTACCAGGATCAGGTATGATTAGAATAGGAGCTAATGTCAAAATTCATTTCAGTTCATCAAAAGGAGATAGGAACTTCGAATCCCATATAAATTTCACCACCTTCTGGTTAAGAGAAGTTAAAGGTGAATCTATCTTAGAGAAATCCTTAATAAACCTTCAGTAGTATCCAACAAGACCAAAGAAGCCTCGTATCTCAAATACATTATGTGGTTCCATCCATGAAAAAAATGCCTTCACCTTTTTTGGATCAATTGATAAGCCATATTTAGAAAAAAAATTCCCTAAGAATGTCACTTCTTGAATCCAAAAACTAAATTTCAAAATCTTTCCATACAAACTGTTACTTATCAGAATTTTCAGAAACTAAACTCTGATGGTTCTCGTGATCACACTCAAATTTTGAATAAAATAGAATATCATCCACGAACTCTACAAAAAAACATTCAAGATATTGATTTATTATCTGATTCATCAAATCCATAAAAATATAAAGAGTGTTATTTAGACAAAAAAGGAATCATAAGAGATTTATAATGGCTATGCCTACTCCTGAAATCTGTTTTTGGTATATCAAACTCCCAAACTATGAGCTGATGATAACCTGAATTATGATCAATCATCAAGAACAACTTTTCCCCCATTAAATGATCAAAAACTCATCCACATAAGAAAAAGGATACTTTTTCTTAATCAATGACTTGTTCAACTTCTGATAGTCCTCACACAACTGAAGTGAACCATTTTCCTTCTTGGAAAAGAGCAGAGGATCTACCCAAGGTGAAGCTGTTGGCAGAACAAAACCTTTCTCCAACAGGTCCTCCAACTAAATCTTGAGATCATTCAGCATTGATGGATCCATATGATAAAAAGGTATTGATATCATCTCATTACCTATCACCATGAAAATTATAATATCTAGATATATTTCTGGAGGAATACTAGATAAGTCTTCTAGTGAAACATCTAAAATGTCCTGAAAAATAAAGGGAATATCAAAAATAAAAGAAACATCATTGGGCTCAAACGTAATATTAGAAAACAAACATTGGAGCTCTAGATGGGAAGGCCTTTCAAGACCTAAACTTCAGTCCCACTCCCACAGAAACACACAAGGGGTCCCATCATCAACAAGAAATGGCACTCTTCAATGATAACAATCAACCTCATCTCAATGTGCATCAAACAAATCCATACCAACAATGATGTCAAACTGATCTAGATCAAGAATGATAATATCATAGACTAACTCTGTATTAGCTATCATTAATTAACAAGAAGGATATCATAACCCCTTCTCTTTTATCTTATCAATAAGTGTCTCTAACTCAATTACAAAGGGAATAAGTTCTGTTGGATGTTTAAGAACATCAGAAAAAAGTGAAGATATAAATGAGTGGGAGGACCCAGTACAAACTAAAGAAATTTCTTTAGAATATGAATAAAGGATAGTACCTCTCACTATCACATGACCTACACCGACATCCATTGGACACTCATCCACTATGTGAGAGTGATTCACTCTTGAGACCTGTGGCAAGAGCCCTATAGTCCTTAAATCTTCTAACCGCACTGTAGTAGCCTTTGTAGCCGACGAACCCCGACCATAATGAGGTGTAGTCATTGCCTGATAGAAATTATATAAATTTCCAACATGTCCACAACTAATTCACATCCTTGTGGGAATAGTAAAAAAAATTGGTGTGTCTTACCTTACCAAACTGGGAGAAATTCAAAGGCACACTACTAGATGTATCAGACGGTGTGAAAGAGGCCCAAAGTTGAGACCCACCACCACCACTTCTTCGATGATACTGCCACTTATTTTTCTTCCTATGAATTCCACTAAAACATACACTAGATGGAAGAGAATGGTTGGGAAAACCAAACTTCATTCCATATCCATTTCTGCTATAATATCTTTGTCTACTTTCTCTACATAGTTATAAATTTTCTACACAAACACCTACGATTTGATATCTGGTCACAAACATTCATGTTACTTCTATACTTTCAATCGTCCATTCTTCCCTACATATAGAGAAATTTAAAATGATCAACAAATTAGGTGGTGTATTCTAACTCTGAATTCTCTCCCTATTATAGAGACATTAACTCCATAGAATTTGGTAGCATCAACGACTCTAGAAAAATATTCTTGAAGAATAGGGTTTTGAAACTGTTCCACTCCAAGTCCATGTATCCATCTATTTGGACCATAAAATCCCACCATTTCATGCTAGAAACGCCGATTATGAATGTTTCACACTTCACCTTAATATTCCCTGGTCTCTACAATAATTCACATATTTGATCGATCTTATACAGCCAGTTCTCCACCTCTTAAGGTTCGGTCATTCCTTTATAGGATGGTGGCTTCTCATGCAAGAACTATTGTGATCGATATCTATCTATTCCCGCTCTTGGATGTACCTAAAAAATGTGTTCTTAACTCATGGTATATCCTGATCGATATCACTGACTGCTCGTATGATAGTCTCTATGAGATTATAATCTATAGTAAGACTCCCTAGTGGAGAATTAGTTACACCTTCCTATGGAACTCATGGATGAAGTCTCAGAGGCATACAGCTACATACCGAACATAAGAACAATCAAACAACAGAGTAAATATCAGTTTCAACCAAAAAAACCATAATCGAAAACTGAGATTCAAAACAAAGCTGAAAACCATAGGAACAAATCCCAACAAACCATGGAAACTTGACTCTCGCCCTGAGAAGAGTTGTCTAGGAATTTATCACAACATACCTCTCAAGTCATAAAATCCTATCTTTAGTCTAACAGACATCCCAATACAAGGAATATTGAAGAAAAAAACTCCCTCTAGTACCAAATTTTAACGAACCAACCAGGGTTACCCTCAAACCTTGCACCCAAACCATTCCATCACATACCCTAAGGACGTTCCCAGTCCCCAGGGGCTAGCGACAAGCACCCCATACATCAAACAACAAACCAGAGGGAACGATTCCACCCAACCAAAACAAAACACATGTAATATATATATATAATCAGAAGAAACAGTGGAAGACTGATGAATATCATTCATAACTATAAAATACAACGGAAAAAAACTAAAAAATTAGCCAAAACACCAAGCGACAAGTCCAGCTGCAAGGGACTAGAACCCAAAAAATACTCCAAAAGATGATGTGGAAAAACTCCAACCATCTTTCAACCACCTACTCAATAAAGATGGCACTAAATGAACATATATCAATTTTAAATAAAATTTTCGATATCATTCCCAAGCATGAAATTGAATATCAAGGCTCAAACAGTTCACATACAAGCTATAAAAAATAACAGTATAAGCACATGAATCACAATACCAAGGAATACAATAGGTTGGGTATCCGACTACTCATATGGATAAATTTATGAATAGTGCAATGTGGTACCTGAAGCCAATGATCTATGATCCAGGACCAAAGAGACACCTGAGAAATTGAAACCCCAATATCATATCCATACCTAGACCCAATAATTTACACTATAGGGCAAGTGGAACACCAGATAAAGTGAACCCCCATAAAAGATGATAGCCTTATGCTAAATCATGCATGTAGTACCCATGGTAACCCATATTCTCATTTTCAAAATCATTTCAATGTTTCAAAAATCATTTCAAAACCATTTCACAACACCATTTTTATTTCATTGAAAAAAACCATTTTCTTTCCATTTATCAAAAACAATGTAAATCATATTTTATTCAAAATCTCTTCCCAAAACACACAAGAAATCCTGAAAATTTCATACCAATTTATTTGTAAACTAATTTATAATAATGGAACAATACAGTTTATCAAACACAAACTATAGAAAAAACATCATACCTCGAAACATGGGTTGCACACACCCACAACATGATCCACAAACAATGGAAAACTGACGATGTCAATCAAGGCCATAGAATCTAATACAAACATATTAGGATAAACTCAATTGAGAAAGAAGGTTTTCTAATAATATGAAATGCCACATTCCTCGATAAGGAATGCCCACTATACCACAATCAACAAAGGAACAACCGCCATAATGATATCGCACAATAGATCTTGGAATAAGGAATGATCAAAAATCATCAAAGATCAACAAATATAATCACACAACCCATGGGTGCTATTATGATCGATGAAAAAAAGGAAGCAGAATGATCACTCACATGGAGAGACGCATTGTAACTGGAACGAAGATCCAACATCGAATTGATCAATCTGGAAAGAATGACATATCCCAAAATTATTAGAGAAGAGTTTTGGTTCATGTGAAAAGGAAATAGGATGATTGAATGGGAATTAAAAACATGAGTGGTTCACTAAAACACCCCTTCTCAAGGAATTATACGACCTGTAATTCCATTACATGTTGTGAAATCCATAGTGTTTAGGAATGTCAAGAAATCCATCACCTCATATTTAATTTTTTTTAAACATTTAAGATGTGTTACTCCTCTTCATGATGTGTAACCTATTACAGTGTGAAGGCTTTCATGACATGCATCCAATGACTCTTACACACCATGTAACCTTGTTAAATGACATGAAATTATACTTCATCCTTCAGAAAAAGTCAGTTAAAGATAATATTCCAATAAATCTCAGACATCACCATTATACTTATCCTCTAAATTCCTCATTGACCATCTATAAGAAATAGGAAAAGGAAAAACCACAACGATGCTAATGAAAACCTGATATATTAGTAACAAGATGTTACACTAAGTTATAGGTTATAACATTCATATTTAACTTATATTTTTTCACTCATTGATGTTTAGTGTTTCATATTATATACACTCTCAAACATAGTGTTATTTTAAAATATTAGGGTTGTGTTCACTAAAAGCTATTTTGTTGACTAAATTTATTTAAAAATAAACATACTTCAAAATATTGTGGGGTTATATTATCCCCCCTTCAATAAATTATACCCTTGTAATTTTAACTTCTATTTGAAAACAATTGTTTTTCATTCCAAAAATCCTTTATCTAAAACCCACATCATAAAAAGGGAAAATAAAGATTCGTTTCAAAAATAACGAAAATGAAAAATGCATGTAATCATAGAAGTTGGTTTTTAAATAGTAAAACTTTGGTGGGATGTGAAAATATCTACATTGAATAATAAATTAACTTGTAAGGAAAATAGAGAATGATAGGGAACATAGTCATGGAAATGTTAACCACCAAAAAAGAATAAATCTATTATGGTTTAAAAGGAAATTTAATTATTGGTAAAAAAATAAACGAATAATTTTTTTTATTTACATGTTTTTTTCATAATTTTAATAAATTATTTTATCATTTAGATAAAGATCTCAATGGAATAAACTTACTTGATTTCTTTCCACATTACAATAATCGTCTCTTACTTTGTTTATGCATCAATCTCTTTCCACTTTATCTCTAATTATAATATATGAGGATTAAAGATGAATTTATTATTTCTAAATCACTTTTAATGAACCAAAAGATCCATAAGTAACTCCATCATCATCTAAACCCAAAATCATTAGCACCTTTTGTCCAATATGATAATTAATACCTTAACAACAAACAATAGTATACATAGTTAAAGTTATTCCATTCTATAAGTACTCAATCATAAGGCTCATCTAAAATATAACCGACCAAAATCAAAAAAAATACAATAATTTATCAATATGGTCACTAAATTTACAATATCAACTTATCATTAATCCCCAGAAAAGTAGTTATTAATGTCACTTGTAGATACCTTGAACACATTTTTTCCTAAAACATGGTATGAACATGAATCAAGATATTTTATTAATAAAATCTTGCATTATAACAAAAAAATACTCTCCCTTTTTATTCCATAAATAAAATAAAATATCTTCAAATAAATTATCTAAATCCAAAAATACAGTAAATGGCATCGATGATAACATAAAAAAAATTACTCGTATTTGAAATCAGTTCCAAGGTCATCAGTAATATCTAATTTAATTCTTTAAAATAAATATTTTCTTTATCCTAACTAAATATTATTTACTCAACATCATGAACATTTTAAGTGTTATCTTTTCCTTTAACTTACGACTAATAAACTTAATTGGTTTTTTGTACCATTAAACTTATGATTTCAAATTCTTAAATAAAATTACTACAGTACAATCCTTATACATTTCCTGCTTTTAAAAACTAAAATATCATTCTGAAAATACTTCTACACAAAATATCATGATTCCTAATACACATGATCTTTAACCAGTCCACTTAGTCAATATTAATAGTATAATATTGATGTGGATCCATTTTTTCATTTGATTTATATTCCCTTTATCTTGGGAAATTCATTCCTTTAGTGTCCCATCACCATATATTTAACGAATTGTAATTTTTAACCTTTTATAATTCCTATTAAAACAAGAGATTAGAGGCCTTTATTTCTATATTTGTAGTGAACTTTTATTCCTTTGATGAAATTAACATAGCGTTTCCTTCCAAAACTATCACATGTGGGAAAATCCATCTCTCCCTTCGTCTCATTATCCAATTTTTTGTTCATTAATCCTTTTTTCATATTAATTCTTGAGAGGCCATATGACATGAGGAATATTTTCTAGGTCTTTATATAACAAGATATTTTATCCACATTTGATAGGAATGCTTGGGATACTAGTTCCCTTAAATGGATTGGTTTAATCCCATCAAATAAATTGTAAATAATACTTTTTGGATTACGTACATAGTCCAAAAAATGACTCAATAACCATGTAAATATATCTTTATAAGTAGAAAAATGTTCCCATACTTTTTTCTCAGGCTAAACAATTTTCTCCCTATATACGCTCATTCTTTCTGAGGAATATATCTTTTCTAGAACATTTCCTTAAAATCAATCCATTTCATGCTATCTATATCATTCACATCCTTCTTTTTTCTAAATCAATGAACACTATTGATCTACATCCCCTAATGGATAATAATAATTTATTCCAACCTTCCCCCTTTCATTACATCCCAAAGAAAGAAATACCTTCTCTAAAGAACTTGTCCATTTCTCAGCTACAAGTGGATAAATAGTTCCATTGAATGATGGAGTCTATTGATTAATTAAATGTTCCAACAATGTTATGAAATTTATATATCAATATGTTTTTTCATATAAGAATTTTTATTTCTTATAACATGAGTTAGTTATCCAAATATAGTAATAATTTTTTCAGCACCAAATATATCTCCAACTGTATAACTTTCTCCAACATCATTATCTTATACTAGAGGGAAATATCAACATGGATTATGTGAATTGATATGATTTACATTCCATCTACTATATTCCATTTTGAAAAAACGTCATAAACTATATTAGATCATATCATTATGAAACATTATTTATAATCTTTAAACTAGTGTAATACATAAATATAAAATTTAAGTGTTAAAAATATCTAAATCATAAAACTGGATTCATTGTGAATATTTTCATATTCTGTCATAGAGATACATTACCTAAATTTTTTTTCTTCAATCTATTCCCAGGGATTCTACAAAAATTTATTTGATTCCAACTATAAATATGGTGACCCAAGTATCCAAGAACTAGTGGTTACTTTTTTATAATTGCATTAGAAATAAGAAACTACATCCCAAAGGGAAGAATAGTTTTATAGTTAGGGGAAACTAGATACATATATGAAATTCTTTGAGGATTATATAACCCTTAATAACATATCCCTATATATCAATTACAAAACTCTTCCTAGTAACTTGGAAAAACTGAAAAATAAGAAAGGGATGAGTTCATCTCTTCACAAAGGGAATGCATACAACAAAATCTATTGTGATGAAATAAGAATAAACAGTATGTAAATGATAATAAATAAATAAAATATCATTAAAAAAATTGCTTGATAATAATATGGAAGGGATGATGGATGATTAATTAATTCATATAAATAATCAAATGATCTTGAAACATGTTCATGGATATTCTAACCAATCGAATAATCACATAGACATTAAAAATTGATTCCATCATGATGGAATGAAGAATTTCAGGCATATTAAATATACCATTAAGGCCTAGTCTAATAATTCTGAAAATATTATTAAGGCCATATTCCATGATATCAAAATAAATGGACAAGGGCTCAACCAAAAATTAAGCTAGTTTGAGTCATTAGACCTAAAAACATTGATGGGATATAACAGGACCCACATATCACTTAATAAGTCTAATGAATTCCTCATATGGGTAAATAATATAACCAAATAAATATTCCCTAAAAAATCTATAACTAACCATATTGGATATACTATCCATATAGACCATCAGTACTTTCACCAGTCAAACAGATCATAAACAGTATAATGAAATATGATGAATGGTATCATTAGAGTAAATCCTCAAAAAAATATTTAAAAATGATGTTTTAAATGATTAAAAAACATTAAATATATTACCAGAATAATTCTTGATCAAAATACCCATTTTACATTGATTTTTTTTAATCTCAACATTTCTCACATAATAAAGAATTTTTTTTTAAATAGAACCTTTTAATAATATATAGGATGCTTCAAATCATTTATTAGTAATAGTTGTGGTAAAATTTTATCATGATATATATGTTTAAAAAATTACATTCACACATTTGGAATAAAAAGAAAAATGTATATTTTTTGGAAAATGATAGGTATATTCCAATTAAATTTTTTTTAAAATATCAAACAAGTGTAAGAAGGAATATAAATATTGATTAGAAAATAGTAAAAAAAGAAAAAAATTATAAAAAATGTACATGGAAGATAAATATTCCTCAGTTGAGACTAACAAATAAAAAATCATGAATAATGATGATATTTTCAAACAAACACTTACCACTTGGGATTATTTTGAATTGTATTCCCGAACAATGAAATAACCTATAATTAAACATTAAATACCATGATGAAAACATATTTAATATTAATTTTTAAAATGGGTAGTACAGACACCAGACAAAATAAACAATTAGTGAATATGACATATGTCTCACAAAAGTAAAAGTTAGGTGAGAAACCATTGCCACTTGTTGGAATTCCATTGTATGTTTTTTAACATCTAGTATAATTAATTTAGACTTATTTTAAATATATAATAATAGTAATAATTTCAAATATGATATATTTATAACATTTTATTACTCATTTTCTAGCGATTGTTTTTCTATTATCAATATTTCATTATTAATATCTTTTTTCATGTATGTTCTAATTTTTTTGTTCTCTTCCTTGTAATTTTGTTTTAATTTCATAATATCTAGGATAATATTCATGGTATAAATATAATATTTATTAAATATACATATTTATATATATATAGTCATCTATAAAATATTGAGATAGAAAAATTAATTTTTTCATTCATGGATACGGTAGGTCTTGCGTACGCATAGGCGTTGTTTTATCTTTTCGAAAGATAGAACAAAATAAATATGAATAATAATTAATCTTTATAGAATCATTATAATATAACATATATCTTATAAAATCATTAACTCTATCCTTATTACCATCCATTTCAAATAGAAATGGAAAATTATTCACATTTTATTGTGGAGGTGGTTGTCCACACGTTCACATGAAGGACGTTATCATTTTCTAAAGGATTCGAAGGTAAGAAATTATATATGATATTACTGTTACAAAATAATATGTTTGTTATAGATATAAAATATACTCCTTGTTTTTATACTTAAAACCATCCTTACAAAGTGGTGATGATAAATGAACTACACCACTATATGGAGATAGTAATCTGTACATACCCACAAGCAATGTTTCTTCTTTTCGTAGGACTAAAATATATTCAATATCATCTTACCGTAATAATAATAACTTCTCAATATATTTATTATACTCGATTTATTATTTTACTATAGTTAGAACATATGAATAAGAATTAAAATAATAAATAAACTTGAAATATTTAGTAAAGACTATTATCTCTTCTTCGATGGACTCCCTTTAGATCCCTCTTTAGGGGACCTAGTATTGCAATTTTTTCAGGGAAGAAACATATGAAATGGGATAAGGATATCAAGAAGAATAATGTTAAGGTTTTTTTAAACACGATTAGATTAATGTTGTGTAAATAATCAATGTAAGGGTTACACTTTTATAATTCAGGGGAGGGGTATTGTTGGATTTTCTTAAGATAATTAAATTAATATTAATTATTTCACAAGTAAAAATAGATCCAAAATAATAAAATTAAAATATAAGGTAAAAATAAGTATAAATAATTTCATTAAATAAAATTTAGAATGGTTTTGAATATTTTTCACCCTTATCTTTTAGTTTTGACACTCCCCCCCCCCCCACGTTAATCCTTTTCAAAATTATGATACTATTAACATTTTCTACTCTCTAAGGGTCAATAGTATTACTATAAAATACCAAAATATTAATAAATGGATCATGTAAAATTAAATTAAACATTTCTTGTTAATTTGGTTGAATATAATATTTTCATAAATTATATATCATTTAATAAAAATTTATTCATAATTAAATATTATCTATGCTAGTTTTTAGAACTATTAATTATATTGAATTTAATAATATCAACAAAACACTTCGAAACATATCCATATTTTTTAAAATCAAATAATTTCATGGGAATCCATAAAATACTAATATGAAAATATTTATCTCAAGATATTTAACATTTACTGTTTTAAATTTCATTTATTTTCTTTTCCCATTAATTGAATAATTACTTCTTCAGTGTTTTCACAGCATTTAAGATAATTATTTATTCACTAAAAGATAAAAAAATTACCATGATTATGATAATTAATTTAAATTTAAAAATAGTATTTATATTTGGACATATCCTTCGAATAATATCATATTAAATATATAATATTTACTAAAGACAAGAGTGTGACATGTCTAACTTTTCTGGAAATAAAATTCAATAAAGGTAAAAATCTCGTCTGAATGGCCATAAAATTACATATAACCAAATCATTGATGATTATTGATGAACTAAAATCATCAAAAAAAATTATATACTATGATAGGGTAATTTTGAAAACCTTATAATTTTATTTGAAACATTAATTACATGATTTACCTTTTATCATGGTAACAAAAATCACTAAGGTTATTATTCATATTGACCAAAACAAAAATGGACCTCGTTACTAAATTTGGACCTCATGAATCAAAAAATGGAATCTATTTTTCAAATTTTGATATTCAACATTAATAGAATTTAATTTAAAATTAAAGTGAAAAAACTTAATGAAAACTTTTTTTTTCATAAAAAATTTCTTTTATGTTTAAAAATTATTTTATTAAAAATAAAACCTTGAAATATATTACAATGAACTAAATTGTATTATTAATAATATGATATATCCAATTTTAATTTTGAATCATTTGAAAATAAAATGGAAATTTTCAAATAGTTGAAACAAAAAATATAATAAAATATAACTAATTTTAATTTTAAACCATTTTATAATAAAATGGAACCACTAAAATGGTTAAAACAAAACAAATCAATAAAAGTTGGTATTTATACTATTCACTGGAAATTAAGTCTTCTCCAAAAAACTAGAAAATTGTACCCTATTATAATTTTTCTATTCTCATTTCAAAATTGATATTATTGTTATAAACAAAAATTTATATAAATTCAATAATTTAATTATAGTATTTTATTAATAAAACACCATTATTTGAAGAAAATGTATTTCATAAGCATAAAATAACATTACTAAAAATTGATTACTTATTTTATGAGAATTAATTGATTAATTAGTATTTATTAGGTCCTATATATATATCATAATTTTGTTAAAATAGTTATTACCCACCAATTTAACGGCCAGGATATAGTGGTGTTATTTTAATAATATTGTGTAGTCCATTAAATCACAGTCTTTCATGTTGTATAAGCTATCAAACAATAAGTTCCTTTAAAACTTAGGGTTTCATAATCATAAAGATATCAAATATGTTAAATTTATTTTGAGAGAAATATACTATAAATATTATGGTGTTATATCAACTATAATCAATAGGTTCCAAGGCTACTAATGAAGCTTAGTAAGGTTCTCATAGACTATAATTTTGATGGATGGGTTCCTTAATCACCACCAATATCATTAAATTAATTATATTGATCTATTGAGTCAAGGGTTTTAAACATAGCGGTACACATAGAGTTTTGTTCAAACATATTATCAATAGTATTTTCTCTCTCTTTACTTTGTCACATTGCATCATACTCCATCAATTATTATTATTGAAAAAATTCAACTTGATCATCTCTATTGTGATTAAATGATTAATTTTCATTGATATTAATATTTATAACATAGATTGAATATATCATTTATTTTTTTATCGATTTATTATAATTTATTAATTTTTATAATTTTTGAAATTTGAATTTAAATTAATATTCTACTAAAAATATTAAAGTAAATTTACACCCCCCCAATTTCCATAATTCTTTGACCAACAATTATAATCAAAGGGAACTTTAATGTTAAGAGGTTTTCTAAAAATCTCTTTTTCATTTATCATTTCAAAATATTTTATTTGTTAATATTTCTTTTTAAAGATTAATTTTTTCAAAGTACCCATTTTTTCTTTATATCCTTCCTCTAAAATTCCATGTTCTCCTCCTCATGATTATTTTTTATCATAAAAAAGTTGGAGAAACTTTTAAGGAGTTTAATTTAAACTCAAATATATAAGTTTTTTCTCAAATGGGGAGTTTATTGAAGTTGTGATTAATTGTTTTACAATGATAGAGTTATTTAGATATTACTAGTTGTATATTTATTTTGTATAATGTGCTTATATTATTTACTTCATGAGCTTATTGAATATCCTTTAGAAATATTGAATTAAAATAATATTTCATTTTCTATTGTTTTTATCATAGTATATATTTTTTATGTCAAGTTCTTATGATCATAAAAAAGTGGAATATTTCTGTAACTCACTCAATCATAGTTTTTTCATGATAAAAACACCTAACTATGTTTCTAAAAATTTCATTTATGTGAGTTTCAATGTTTACATTGAACAAAAAGTGATGGAATCCAATGACATATTAATGATAATTTGAAGTCTTTTTAAAGGTGTATACATGTCTTATATCATAATTCAAGTTCATCTAATCATTTTTATGATCTATTGAACAAATTTTAATGAAGAAAGGAAAAATACACTGGAATTTTGTGTTGTACTTACTACACTAGCTGGCCTGTGCAGGGCACCAGCCTATCAGTATAATATGCCTAGAATCCTGACTGAGAAAAAGTCCCACTGGCCAAATAGTGGTCAGGGAAGAGTACATCCGACATTGTTGTAGTCTATTTTCTAGTCGATGGAGGAGACATGGCTAGATGGTGTGAGTTCCCATAGTATCCCCATTAATAGGTATTCCCCTAACAACCTAGGGAAGGCTACAGGGTATCTAGTATTATTGAAGTTGTTAGTATAAGGATGCATTAAATGTGAACAAATATGAATATTTATAAGACTTCTCAGGAATCATTATGACCAAAAAATCTAAACTTTTCCATGTCCACTTACAACTTATAAAGGTATTCCCTCAAAATCCTGTCGAATAACTACATTATCCTAAAAAATATCTCATCATTGAATCAATGGTGTATCACTATCTTACACAAAATACCCTCAATGATCCATTTTTATTTCCCAATATCTCAAAGTCTCCCACCGTTTCTATAAAATATCTTAACCCAATTTGTAATTATCCTTTAAATATATTTATCAGTGGCATTAAAATGGATTTCTATCAATAAAACCTTCTCCATCACATAACCTTATTTAAACGAGTTCCTTGGCTGTAGGAGAATCTTAATAGGGATTTAAAAACCAAAATTTTTAGGGACTAGTTTCTTGATCACTAACAAGATCAATGGATTAATAATATTTCCATATTGTATCAAAAGTTGGAGAATTAGGTGCTCGTATTGAGCTATTGTTGAAATCCTTATCATTTTTTTTCTTCTATCTTTAAATTATCACATTGTATCATCCATAATTGATTCACATAAATATCTAAATTTTATTTTATCCACTCTGTTGTGCGTAAATTTTTAATTTACATTGATATTAATCATTATAACTTTGATTAAATTTTTAAATTTTCACTCAATTAATTTAAACACTTTTATTTCCTTTTAAATTTGTTTTTTTTGTACTTACCTTTATCTTACACATTGAAATTTTAAGGAAAATTAAAATCTACCCTAAAATCATTCCATATTTCCCTGATAATGACTCTTTAATGTATGTTGAATTGTAATCTAGTATTTAATTTGAGGAGGCAGAAAAATCACAGAATTTTGAACCTATAATTGGAGAACAACATTATGGGGTTACAGAAGAGGCATAGAAATACACCGTAACTGTAGTACCATAATTGTATGTTACCATTATTGGTGTAGAGGTATCACAAAAAGAGGAACCCACAATTGTATTTGTAATTCCATAGTAGGTAGGAGGTTCATACCCTGAGTTACTAGAAATAGAGGTAATAATGAAGGTATTTTACAATATAAAACATTATATCTATATCTAACTTCTGTAGTTATTAAATCACTTAATAGATTCTATATTTCTAAATAAATTTTAAAAATAACATGTAAACTAAAATTTAAAATATTCAATTAATTTATAAAAGTTATTTATCAACAATTAAAAAATTATGGATGTTTCGTAAGTGAAAAAATTTCCTTACATTTATTTTACAAAACCAATTTCATGTTTATATTAACATATAAATCCATAATATAAATTTTGATATATGCTTATTTTATATTTTATTTTTATAATTAAATTAATTACTATAGTATAATGGTTTTTATATGAAATTATCCATTTTTATAGATCAAAAGTATTATATCAAATTTTTTTAGTAAGAAATGTTTCATCATATGAATTGGATTGTGATTACATAATTTATCCCAATATATTTGAAAACATAAAACAAAATAACCTCAAATTGAAAGAAAACTATTTTTAGTAAAATGATAACATGGAAATATAAAAAATAATAAGTAATAAGTTTCAAAAAAAATTTAACAACAATTTTTCAAGAAAACCAATGTTCTTTTTATTAACTAAAACAGGTAAATCGGTTCCATATCTTCTTTAATCTAGATAAAATTCATAATATATAAAATATTGAAACAAAAATCTATTGTGATATAATAAAAATCAAGAAATAAATTCATGATAAGACAACCATTAATAAATTAAACTATGAAAAATAATATAATACTACTAAATTATAAAAAAGTGAATATAAGGATAGGCCTAGGGTTTCCCCATGCCACTGCGTACCTATAGTTTCTCCACGCTGATGCATACTTAGGGTTTCTCTGTGCTGCCTCCTTCTAGGCAGGAGGTTCTCCACCTTGAGTGCTCTTGGCTGAGAACCCTTTCTCCATAGTTCACTATATTTTTTTGGTTCATTTCGGATCAGGTTCCCTTTGTTCAGTGCTGGTGTATTTTCATATTCTCGATGGATTTTGGCTTCTTCATGGAGGATTTGTAGGTGGCACCTTCAGCTAGGTTCTTTGACATTGGTGTTCTGGTAGACTTGGCATCAGGAGAGACATCAAATATGGACGGTCGACATTCATCTTCTTTCACAACAGCGTGAGGTCAATTATCCAATTGAAGATAATGGGGATGTTTTGGAATGAGGACATGTGTTCGCTGGTTTCTTTCATCTCATGTCTGAAATCAGGTGAGTATTTTTTCAATGTGACGATGGCTATATTAAAAGGAGATGATGTTCAATGTTTGGATATTAATAAGAGGTGATCATGGACAAAGATAAGAATAAGATAAGCTCAACAAATCCTATCAAAGTTGAATGGGATCAATTGAAGTCATAATTTCATAATGTGAACTTCTGTCAATTTGAATGAGGCTTGTGTTTCACTGAGGATAGTCATCTGTCGAAGGGGAAGCCATGTTTTTGTTGAGCTTTATGGGTGGCCATGCCCCTGGTCCTTGCTGATTTTCTTCTTCTATAATGGTTTTCTTGATTCAACCTCCAGTGTGGGTTCTTCAATAGCTTAAATCTTCCCTATTTCATTCCCATAGTGGTGCTTCTAGTTAATATTGGTCCAAACCCCTCATCTCCGATGGTTATTTGGTGTGATTGTGGTGACATCTAGCCCTAGTTGGAATTGGATCTTCTTCGTGCAACATGGATTGTCTTCCTCTTTGTTATGTAGTTACGATGTTGTAGGGAGTCTCATTGATTGAGGTAGTGCTCTCATCCAATGGCGGTTCTGGTGATCATGAGGGTTTTTTGATGTGCAATGGATTTTAATTTTTTTTGACTTCATGGAATGGATTTGCTGGTGGTTTGTTTCTGCTTTGTGGCCTCTAAGGCCCATGGTTCATGGGATTATGTAATCATACCTCTACATGGGTATTCTCCATATGATGTTGAGAGTAGGATGTTTTCACCATACCATTGCTATTAGATTTTTTTTGAGAGGGTATGGAAATTCCCATCAGTACGAGGACCCATAATCACTGCACGGTATAGCTTCTTAAGTAGCGATGAGTTAGTGGAAGCTGTACATAACATTATTGATTTGAGAAATGAGAATTTCTTTATTGATTGAACTGATTTATTTATGGCCTTGGGCTTCTATACTGTTGGGGTACGGTTATGTCTTGTAAGTCTATGATGTTATAGTGGGTCCCCCTCATCCATTAAATGGGGGTTTATTTTATTGAAAAATTTTAATTTTTAATCATTCATACTTCATTAATAATACTTGAAAAAAGTTACTTTAGGATTCTCAATTTTAATTTTTATCCATATTAATATAATAAATATATATACTAAATAATATATTTCATCAATTTATATTGTAATGATAGAGGAACAAACAAAATAGAAAGAGTGTGGAATTATTTCATACTATTGTTATGGTATTCCAGGGAATTAATACCTTCCACACTCTAACATCATGAAACAAGGGAGTGAAACAATTACCCACCCTTTAATATTATTTTTTTAATTTATATGATAAAATAATCGGAAATTTTAAACATTAAAAATACTATAATGTGTTGTGGAATATATCAACAATAAATTCAAACCAGGATGAAATAGAAAATCCAAAAAACAGGACAATCATTGGGGAAGTAATGTAATGGTGAAGCATATAGTCAAATATTTTGGATTTCACTACTAAATAGTAATTCTAAAATTATAAATAGAAAATAAGTAGAGATATCACAATATAGTGGTCTTTATATATATCACATATCATTAATATATTTTCATATGTATAGATTAAATGTGAATTGATCTATCAATTTCGATTAATTATAACAACCTCTAATCCAAGAGTTTGAATTCTAAAAGGTGAAAAATATATATATTTTACCATGTAAATTTTTATATTGGATAAAATAGAGATAGTAAAATTATTATTATTATGGAATCCACATAATAAATGGAAATTCATAACATTCCACATAGTTTCATAATTTAATGGAATATCATATAATATTACCTTCCATAAAACCATGTCAGAAAACAATTGAAGAAAACATAATTGAATTTCATGCCATGTTGCATCATTAAAAACAACTTTAGAAGAACCAAGAGGAAAAGAACCATATGAATGGAAAAATAGTGTAATGTTTCAAAATCCCCCTCATTATGTCGTGATAGAATATTTAGTCATTGCCTCTATATTTTATAAATCAATTTCTAATTTTTTTTTTTTAAATTCATTTGAGGAAAAATTAAAAATATCACTTGAAGACCATAATTATTGGATATCAATATCACCATTATTTTGATGCTCATGTTTCAAGATGTATTTTTGCGAGATACATTTTTTATATATCCTTTTATATAGTCACTTGTTACCTATGGTATATAAGAATCATTATATTTATATAATATGGTGGGAATATCAATATTCATATATAATTGATAGCTAAATCTGATAGAATTTTTAACCAATAACTTCCAAACACATTCTCGACCTTCTGCATAAATTTCTATCAATTAAACATGGCTAGGATAAGTTTTATAAATAGTTTATTTTATAGTGTCATGAAATAATGGTTCTACAATTTATAAATAAATATATATTATGAAATATTTCAATATTAATATCTGATAAGAATCCATCATTGGAATTAAAATATAATTATGATTTTAAACTTTTATAATATAATAACCTTTTATCTCCATAAAATCAAGGAATATTTTTTTATACCATTCTATTTTCAGTGAATAGATGATTATTTTTACCAAAACCATGAATTAAAAGTAAATGATATAACTTTACTTCTATTATATTCATGGTACATTAATGATACAATAGATATTATATATGGTACTTCAAAACTAAAAAGTTTTTCATTATCCTTTTGTGCAATAAAAGCATCTTCATCTCAACAAAGAGGTCATATAACAATTAGTGTACATAATTGATGTGATTTTTATATATTGAAACTTTTTTGGACATTTACTTTATATCATATTTTTTTAACAATAATTCCATCTTCATAATATTCAATATGTAATCTAAGGTAGAATCATTCCCTTAAAAATTCTTTCATTTCAAATTTATTCTTTAAAAACTACACTACCTTGTAAATTTCATCAAGAGTTATAATTATATTCAAATAATTAACATAAAAATGTAATTATCACATATTCATATCTATTTTTTTAATGAAAACACATAGGGAAATTATTTCATTCTTATAACCATCATTCATCAAATATTCACTCGGCTAGTTATACCAATTACACCTAAACTACATTAATATATATAATGATTTATTCAACCTAATCGAATAATGAACTCAATATCCAGAATATTTTTAATGTATTTTGAATCCATATGGTATTTCATATAAATAATATTACTAATAGTATCAGAAAGTTATGTGTACACAACATCTATATTTTAAATGTATCAAAAATTTCATATGATATCAAATAGTTATAGATTCCATTATAGGATATAATGTTCAATCATAATAAAAACCAATTCATCATTAGAATCATTGATAAATAAGTCATTCATTAGGTCTCACAACATCATTATTTTCATTTCACTTTATCTTATGCAAAAATTAATAACCAATGGGTTTAATCCCTCGAGAGTATATCAAAATTGACCAAAAAACCTCATCTTTAGAAATTAACTCCAATATATATTGGATGTAGTCATTCCATTTATCCAAATATACTATATAATGAAATTCATTTATGAATTTGTGTTCTTTATCCACACAAATAATATCAAATTTGAAATTAAATTAATATAATTCATTAATATTGGTCACTAATATGTTCTAATATTTTCCAATTTTGATCAAATTTATTGAAATTTCTCCTCGATTATGATCATACACTTTTGGTACACAGTTTTCTTTCCAAACTTCATAATCATGTGAGTTTATATTTTCCTCATATTGATTTATTTCTTAAACCGAAATAGGTTTTCCCTATAACATTTATGATTATTTTTATCGTTTAAACCAAGTGGTCTCCCATGCTTTAGGTGGGGCTGGGAAGTATTTTTCATAACACCATAAGATTTTAAATTAAATACATATTCTTTTTGGTTAAAATAAAGCATAAATATATTACTTTGTAACCCATATTAAGTCATTTAATGCATCTTGAAAATAATTTTCTATATTTTACAAATTAATAATATTTATAACATCATGTTCAATAAGATTTATATGAGAATCAATATGTAACAATAAATTTATTTCTAGAATACCTATTTTTATATAAATTTATTCACAATATTAATATTGGAAAAATCATCAAAATTGCAATAAAAATCCAGTTTTCAATAAAAATCTTGACATTTTCTCAAGATAATTAATTATTAGGGCATATTAAAATCAAAGATAAATCCCCAATCCTATTTATGTACCATATTTTTTCATTATGGTGGTATTATAGGAACATATACAAGATGAAAAAATATTATTAAATTTGAAACATTTGGATCATGGACACAAGATAATTTTAAATAGAAAATACATGAAAGAATGAAATCCTTATTTTAATTAGTGATGTTTCATGAAAAATTATGCACCTCCACACTGAATAGGGAAATTTAGTTTTCATGAGAAATGGTCAATAGATGGTTTTTAACAAAATTGTAAATCATTACGATATTATATTTTTAAGGTGAATATGATGTAATATATGTTAAACTTTTACTTTTATAAAGATGTAATAATTACTGAAGGAATGTCTTGAATATTAAATAGTATAATCTAGTGAAATATGTATGATTGAATAATATCTTAATTGTTACCTTAAAATCATTTTTTGGGTATGTAATTTAAAAAAATCAAACTTTGGTTTGATAATAAACACACATGGTTCCATCTAATTGACACAAAAATCATGATTATGAAATGTTTAAATGTTTATATGGTGGATTAATTAGACCATACATGTAACCAATAATTCATTCTATGAATATATTGTATAACAACACATCCCATAATCAATCCATAATTACATAATCTATTACAAGGGTTTTACATTCTAATCTTTATAATAATTCTTTCAGTTTAGGATTTCAATGAATTAATAATAATTCTTACATATAAAACCCATAAATTGAAAGTGGAAACATCCAATAAATGTCTATTTATTACATAAAATGTATTATTATATTCATGGTCCAATTTCATTCATGACACAATTTCTTCATTAAATTCCAAAATTCTTTATCAGATTTGGACCACATAATAATTCTTACTAAACTGTAATCCCTATAAAAACCATTTTAATTTTTTTCAAAAATTATCTCAGAACGAGAAATTAAAAGAATGAAACTAGTTAGTCTATTTTTAAAATCATGAAGTCCAATTGAAAATATTTCTTTTATATAATTAACATTGATCATAGAATAATCATTTACTTACTCTTTAAATAAACATCACTTCAAAAATGTTTTCATAAAACCTGAAATAAAAAATATTAAAGTAAAAAATAATAATAATTAGAGTTTCATGTAAAACATGATTATCCATGAAAACCCCTTTCTAAAGAACTACTTTTCATAAAAAATATAGTCATAAAATTTCATCAGAATAATCTTTTTTCATACAATTTGAGATAAAAATGATTCTATAAAAACTATTTCAGATGTATATAATGATATGTTGGTACCTTAGTTCATCATAAACACATCACTCTAAAAATAACTCTAAGAAATTTTATAAACTATTAATTAAATTCCTAATAAACATTCCCAACGAATAAAAGTATTACTCCATACATTGGAGTGAAATATCAAACTCACTCATCATGATAAAAAAATGTACAATGGCGAAAAAAACATAAAACATAGGAAATATTTCATTTCCACCATAAAATATCATAAATTATTTTTTTAACACAGATGAAATATCACTTTTTGGGAATCACATAAAAATAAGGATTTGAAACTTGTTTCCTTCAAAATGAATCAAAAAATTCCAAGAAGAATGGAAAAGAAGATAATATTTTTAAAAATCATGGAATATTGTACATGAATATTTATAAATAAAAATGTTTATGATGATCAAAATTTGACCTCATTTCATACATGTTATTAAAATATTCCTTTCAGACTTTTGAAAGTAATATCTAAAATAACCTAATAGAAAAACGTTTAAAAGTATTCGTTGAAAACTATAACAAATAAATTCAAAAAAAAATTGAAATGAAATTAAAAATATATATTAGTATATTAATAAAATTTAGTATACATTGTAGGAAACATGTATATAAAGGTAAAAGAGAAGACAAAATATTTAAAAAAATAAAATAATATTTTAAATAAAAATCGCATACAGTGAGTCTGAATCACCACATACATACATTAACTCTTGTATATAAAATTTTATTATCCATTTAATTTCATAATAAATATTTTGGGTGGTTTTCATTATTTTATTCCTTTTAATTCATTTATTACAAATTTTTTTATTATTAACTAATCGATTAAATATATTTTTTACATTTTGTGGATGTTCACTTCCAAATAGAAAAACAATGTTGATAGTTTAACCATGCTCAAAGGGGTAATTATTACATCATCTATGGGATATTAATCATCATAAAATTATCTTTTTTATAAATTAAATAATATTTTAAAAAAAAACTCATAATGGAAAACATGAAAAATGAATCAAAAAACTTCATGGAATTTATATTCCACACACACTCATGAGAGAAGTTATCATTTTAGAATAGATATAAGGACAATAAGGTAATTTGTAATATTCCCAGATTCATAACTCTCTCATGTGTCCAAATTTGTTTGGTTACAGGACCTCATGCGTGACTCTAATTATGAAATTGGTTATAACTAGCAGTGAGGTTATGATGAATATAGTGGGGAGACTACACCTGATTATATATAGTTTCAACACACAAAAATAATAATAATAAATAAATCTAATAGTAACAGAAATATCATAAATACTAGAAAGTAAATTTATAACCAAAAAACCAAATAATAGTGAATCATGTAACGAGTGGATGAGATATGTATAAATGTAAAATTCCGAGTAAGAAAAAATATTAGAAACAATAGACACAAATAAACTCAAAAGACCCTGGTTCTAAACCCCATGTCACTCCCAAATCCAAACTACATCCCCTCTAGTAAGAAAAAATCTGTAACAAGGTCCCCTGCACTTTCCCCAACCTACATCCATGTTATCTACTTGGGTACCAAATGGCGTCATAAATAGGGTGATATTGAAACATAATTGGTCGACACCATCATGTCTAAACAAAACCATCTTGATAAAAAGTTCATGCAATAAAGTGATAAACATGTGTATTAACTAAAAAATTAATAAAATATAAAACATATATTACTTTAACATCATGCTTGAATATCTTTGAGCACATAGAAAAAACATGAAAATCATAACCACAAACCATGGTCCAATCAAAATGATCGGGAAAGGCCCTCTATATAAGAATTTCTATATCTAAAGAATAGCCCTATATATAAGCATTTTATCATCTTGAGCTAAGACCTATATATAATAATTTCAGAAGTAACTGGGCCAAGCCCTATATATAATAATTTCATTATAAAATGGGATCAACCCTTCTATATAAATATTTCAGCATTGATCTATCCCAAGACTATTATATAATAATTTCATCATCAAACTGGGTGAAGCCTTCTATATAAGAATTTCATCATCAAACTAGTCCAAGCTCCCTATATAATCATTTCAGCATCAGCTTAACACATTTCTTAATAGTAAGGATATCAAAATATCACATCATTGGCCTAAATGGTTAATTCTACAAATTAACTATAAGGGTTGGTGTCCTGAGAACCAACTGTTTTGTACTTTGATTACATGAACGTTCACTTATTATATATTTCTCATTGTTCTGCATGACTATAATATAATAATGTCCTGTAATATTTGTTAAATTAATAAGGTCATAGCAGATCCCTGCTATGATGAGAACCTTGAAATGGTATAACAATATTCTTAAATAAAGCTCTACGATTGGATAAAATACTATCATAGGACACATAGTATACAGACCGTCATGTGAGAGTACTCGTAAGAAGACGAGACTCTCTCTCATGGAGTTCGCACTTGGTAATCTCCACGATGGGAGATTATGAGAACAGACCCGCCAGTAGTAATTCTGCATGTCTTGGTGTCATCATATATTTCTATTTGCGAGTGTGTGTAATGGTCCTTATACTGGAAGATTATCATTAACTCATGTCATGACTCGTGCACATAGATTTACTGATGAAAACCATCACGCAGACAGTTGGCGGGAAGTAGGGTACGTTGGGTGTGTCACGAGTGACATGTTGTTAATGGATAAGTCGAGGAAGAATTTGTCCCTTCCATTTATGGAAGTTGATATCTTGGCCCTTTGATTGAAATAGAACTGTCGCATTAAATTCCATGGACATGGTGTAAACAACGAGTTTATTTCAGGTAGTCAAAGAATGGCGGATCAAGCATATAGGTTTATGACACATCCATGAAACCTGGTTGATGAGATATCGAGAAAAAGGGATTAAATTACACATTAAGCATTCGTATGAGGTGATACGTCAATGCGGCATCAAATTCTTTCTCTTGGGTGCCTTGACCCGTTGCTAGACAGTAATCTTGGACATTAGGCAAGCCTGCCTAATGCCAACGAGAAAGAGGCCTAGAGGGACACACACTATGTGTATCCAAGTATCTCAAGTTGAATAAAGATTATTCTCATACTTGGTTTAATAATTATTCAAGGAAGCCTAAGTTGTATTAAATGATGGGGGAAAAATTAAATAAAACAAGCACACGCCGTGTATTATTAAATGTACACGTCGTGTAGTTTTATTTTGGAAAGGAAATGAATAAATGAAAACAAGATATACACGTCATGTATATTTAATGTACATTCCATGTAGTTTTCAATGAAAAACAAGTACACGCCATGTATTTATTATTACACGTCGTGTAGTTTTTCCAGTCGGGTTTTTGAGGATATAATATCGTTTTATTAAATGATATTTATTATAATCAGCGTGAGCGCATGTCAAGGAATTAATTATTCGACATGGGGGTTTTCAATAAGAGTTAATGAAATAAATGAAACGCGTAACGCGTTTATTTATTTTCATAACTCTACAACCTCAAACTCAATTATAAATATCCTCGCAACCCAACTCATTTTATACACAAGAGAATCGTTGTGAAGAACATCTCTAGAGAATTCTTTCAAGACCGAAAGAACCTCTTCCTCCAAGAACGCTCTCAAGACCGAGAGAGATCCTCTTCCATCGGATCAAGACGATCTAAGGTGGACAACGCAAGCAAAGGATTCTCCACGCTAGCACCTGGAGAATCCTTTGGCGACGTCTAGAGATACAAGGTACATGTGTGGATCACTACTAGAGGGAGTCTACACTTGGCTTCTACGACGCAACGACGGATCACATCGACATCGTGATCGGGGAAATCAACGAAGAAAGAACACCCAAAAGGTATTTCTTTATAATTAATTAAATTAACTATAATAAACATGTAACAATCCTTGTTTGTGGTTCCGGGACAAACCATCTTCTTTGTCTTTTTCTATGATTTGATCTGTGGAGAATGACGTTTAACGTCGTATTGATCCCGGATTGATCATTTCTAATGACAAAAAGCCAAGTGGGAACATCCACCCACGTACTTCCGCTGTGCCCGGAACCTTCAAATGGTATCAGAGGGAGGTTACAACGTTGATTATAGTTATTTAATTTTCGTTGATAATTTACGCATTCATATTTGATTCAATTCAAAATAAATCGTTCTATAAATCTGAATTAACGAGATCTATTCTTCCTCCTTCGCTTCTTGATTCATATCACATAAACGACCTTTTAATTTTAATTTTGATTAAAATAAAACCGAGGAACTCATCCGGAGGAGACGCTCTTTCTATCTGTACAACACGGGATTACACGACATGTAATTAAAACTACACGTCGTGTACTTAGGTTCAACGAACCGGCACTGGTCTGCCAAACCATGCCGTGTGAATTGATTATGCCAAAGTTTTAATCACGCCGTGTTGACCAGAATAGAATGGTGCGTGGAAACTGGAATAAATAGCGTGTATGTTGGAACAACACGCCGTGTATTCCGTTCCGACCCAGGTGAAAACGTGTACAAAGATAAGCCAAGTACCGCATACACGGGATCGCCATGCTGGTTACCGCGTAATAAGTAATTACACGCCGTGTATGATTCATCTACATACCGTGTACTCTAAAATTTCCAAAGTACAGAAAACACGCCAAAGCCCCGGTGTGTACTTTGGATAAAAGGTGAAAAGAAAAATACACGCCATGTAATTATAAACTACACGCCGTGTACTTTCCAGAAATAGAATTTCACCAGGTTTCCTCCAATGTACAAAGACCCGTACAAGGAATATGGATGAGAAGAATCTCAAGGAAATTCAGAAAGGAATTTAAGATAAAGAATTGATTAATTATAAGATCATAATTTATTGAATTCGAGCACGTATTATCTTAAATAAAAGAACGATTGAAAGAATTTGAATTCTAAATATGCGTAAATATCGTTGCATACTATGGATGATCATGAGCTAGACCAATGACCCTTTTTTGTGTATGGTTTCATTTAAATGTATTTAATTTAAATTTGTTGGCCTGCGAGCC
This sequence comes from Viscum album, assembly GCA_963277665.1. Lineage (NCBI taxonomy): Eukaryota > Viridiplantae > Streptophyta > Magnoliopsida > Santalales > Viscaceae > Viscum > Viscum album. The sequence continues at coordinate 1,837,061,229 of OY728151.1, forward strand.
TTCTTCCAATAAAATGTAGGGCCTGCGTGCCCATGGTTTCATTAATGTAAACCCATGTAATGGAGGATCTCCCAAGCCAGAGGAGACGGTTCAAATCCCGAAGCCGAGGCGAAACCGACACAAGAAGATACAATGGTGGACAGGTGGGAGCTGTAAAACACGAACCATCGGGTTCAAGGTGTTTTCCCTAGGTCAAGGTTATCTTATCAAAACCGCTAGATAAGATAACCAATAGAAGCTCATGATCATGCCATCTTATTTTATTTCTGTCTGATTTCATGGTTTATTTATTATGTATGTGTTTTCACGATCACATAATTAATAAAATGAACAAGCATGCAAAGATGGAATAAAATTAAAACCGGACTATGTGTAAACATTATCGGAACATGGTTATTCACTTAAGAAATCATCACTTAATATTAACAAGCATGTGATAATGCAATGATATGCATAAAGAATAAAATCCCTCAAATACAATATTAAGTCAGACCAAGCCTTCCATTACTTGATTAAGGGAATGACTCAATAAAACTATGTGTTTGACCAACCCTTGTTGGGACACTTACTTTTATAAAGGAAGCCCTTATGAAAGGTTTTGGGTTGACTTAACCATATTGCATCAAGAGAAGTAGCCCTTTCTAGACTTGATGTAATATTGGAGGCAAGAGTTGAGGAAATCCATGTCAGGATTTCAGGATTGGGGAGTCCACTCAACATATCAAGGAACTGTAAGCTCACAGTTGGAAAAGACCTACCTACCTAAATACCTTCAAATAGCTTGACCAACCCTTGTTGGGGTTATGCGAAGGGGAATATGGATCCTTGCCACTAGAATGTCAAAGAAACTGGACATTTCGAGTTCAATGGTGAGGTCCATTGGGACTTGATAAAATAGTGGGAGACTTAATAAAATTTATTATTTCTCATAAAAATGTAATCAAGAAAGTACTAATAAATCTTCTCTTTTAAAATTGTAGAATCAATATGACAGACTCGTCAACCACATTTTCTCTGCGATCAATACTAGATAAAGACAATATCATTACCGGCAGTAACTTTCGAGAATGGTTTAGGCGCCTTCGGGTTATCCTACACCATGAACGGAAGTTTTACGTGCTGGAGTCCTCACTTCCTGATTCTCCTGCCCCAGGGGAGAGTGATGAATATTTCTTGGTCTATGATCAACATTTGAACGATGCTCTCGACGTTCAATGTTTGAGGTTGTCATCTATGTCTAGTGAGCTCATGAAGTCTCATGAAGACATGGATTCCAACAGCATGATCGAGCACCTCCGTGGTCTATACCTGGAGAGAGAAAGACAAGAGAGGTTCGAGATCTCCAAGGCTCTATTTTAGAGAAAGCATGGAGAGGGTGCCCCAGCTGGGCCTCATGTAGTCAAGATCATTGGCTACATTGAGCGCTTGGAGGTTCTAGGGATTAAACTCCCTGAAGAACTGGGCACCGATCTCATTCTTACATCACTCCCCCAGAGCTTCTCGAACTTTTTTGTGAACTTCAATATGAACAACATTGAGAAGTCTTTGTCTGATCTTCTCATCCTCATTTGCCAAGTGGACACTAACATGAAGCGTGAAAAGCCTTATGTCCTCATGGTGAATAAAATTAAAGGGAAGGCGAAGAGCTTTAAGCCCAAAGCATCTTCAAGGCCTTCCATGAAATGGAAGACCAAAGGGGAGGCAAAGGAACAGGATGATGTTTGTTTCACATGTGGAAAAAAGGGCCACTGGAAGAAAAATTGCACCCATCCAAGGAAGCAAGGGGAAGCTTCAGGTGCGTTTATTATCGAATGAAATCTATCTATTTCTACTAATTGGGTATTAGATATTTCTTGTGGTGCTCACATCTGTATCCAAATATAGGAACCAAGTAGATTCCGGAAGATTGTTCGAGGGGAGGTACATCTACGAGCAGCCAACGGAGCCAGAATCGCTGTTGTAGCTGTCGGAGACTACCACCTCACATTGCCTACCGGGATGGTCTTGGTTTTGAAAGGTTGTTATTATGTGTCTTCTGTTACTAAAAACATTATTTCAGTATCAAGATTAGATACTGATGGATTCATATTCAAGGTTGGAAATAAATATTGCTACTTTTATAAAGATAGCATTTGTTTTGGTAGGGCACATTTATATAACGGCCTTTATGTGTTAGACTACACAAACCAAGTGATGGAAATCGATAACAAAGTTAATTCACATGACTCATACCACACTGAACTCTGGCATCACCGGCTAGGTCATGAAATGAGAAAAGTTTGACAAAATTACATCAAGATGGGTATTTAGATTCTTTCGAACTAAAACCACTTGGTATTTGTCATGCGTGTCTACAAGGAAAAATGACCAAAGCCCCATTTAGTGGGAAAGGTGAAAGAGCTAAATAGCTTCTAGAATTAGTTCACACAGATGTGTGTGGACCATTTCCAGTTGAAGCAAGTGGTGGGTTCTCGTACTTCATAACATTTACTGATGATTTTAGTAGATATGGATATATCTACTTAATGATTTATAAGTCAGATTCTTTTGATCGGTTCAAAGAATACAAGAATGAAGTTGAGAACCAGCTTGGTAAGAAGATTAAGAAACTCCGCTCAGACAGAGGAGGAGAATATCTTAATCAGGACTTCATTGATTTCTTAAGGGAGTTTGGGATTCTATCTCAACTCACTCCTCCTAAAACACCTCAGTGGAATTGTGTAAGTGAAAGGAGGAACTGCACCCTATTGGACATGGTGAGATCAATGATGAGTCATGCGAGTCTTCCATTATCCTTTTGGGGATATGCATTACAAATAGCAGTGCATATACTAAACCAAGTACCAACTAAATCGATAAATGGTATTCCATACGAATTATGGAGTAGACTTATGTCACGACCCGTCCTCGGGGCCCGTGCCGTGACTACCCCAAGCCCGCCTTCCATAGGCCAGGGGCTGGCGACTAGCACCAAGGCGTAAATACCAACAAAAAGGGAAGGCATTGCCTTTGAAAAGTAACCAAGCACCACAGAGTAAGCAAGCAAAAAAGTAAACACTAAGTAAAAAATGTACAAGTTGTGCTGAAAGTAAAAGGGGCCGGAAATACAAGCCCAACAGTAAAGTACAACTGAAAGGAAAAAAAACAACAACTGAAAGGAAAAACTGCAGTGTCGAGCCGTCCTCTGGAAGTCCCACCTGAAGGGTGGGTACAGATAGCCTCCACTGCTCCTCGGGTCCACCTAACCGCTCCGAGTACGTCCCGCCCAGTGGTCCACCTCCAGATACTGTCCTGCTCCGCACGCCTCCTCCACGATCAGCGATGTCCGTCGTCTGCAACCAACACCACGAAGTGCGGGCATAGCCCGTGCAGGGGTGAGTATAAGCTACTCAGTAGGGACCCCGAGACCCCCGAAGGTCTCCCGAAATCCACAAAGGATAAGTCACGAAGGAGAGATAAAATCATGAAGTAACATCTGACACGGCTTAGGTATATGCCCATACATATACCTAAGTCATCAATTCCCCGATCGGCTCCAACGTCTGAGCCCTAGCACAACCCAGTCCACACAGGAAAGCAGAACGCATACCCACACAGGATAGAACAACACAATCCACAAAGGAGAGTAAACAGTAAATCCACACAGGATAGCTCAACACAAACCACAAAGGAGAGAAACACAAGATTCAGCTCACACAGGTATACTTCTTCGGATGACGATAAAGATGATCACTGAACCATCTAAGTCGTCGGACCCACGAAGGATCGATAGGTACTAACCTCGTAGTGACCCACACAGGACCGGACCCACACAGGATCGGGCCCACACAGGACCGGGCCCACGCAGGACCTGTAGGCGCTGGCTCACACAGAACCGCTGAGCGCTGACCCACGCAGGATCGGACCCACACAGGATCGGGCCCACACAGGACCGGGCCCACGTAGGACCTGTAGCACTGATCCACGTAGGATCGCTGAGTGCAGTAGTCATCGCAGTCCGCTGAGGATCTCTGCACAGTCGTCGCCGCAGTCCACTGAGGATCTCTGCACGGTCGTCGTCGGACTCCACGGAGGATCTCTGCACAGTCGTCGCCGTCGAGGGAGCAGTCGCAGCCAGCACTAGGGTTCCCGCACACAGCAAGCTCGTTCGGGAGGGTCCGCTCCACGAGCCGGGAGGCTGATACATCAACTGTCACGAATTCCGAAGTTGATGTATCCAAAAGTTCCGTATCGTCAACAGGAACTCAACGTCGCAGACGGCGCGTCAATCGGACACCCGGTCTGAGAGTTATTGGCATTTTCGTCCCAGGGGCCCGGTTGGTTTTTAAGGCAAAACCAACCTGACCGCACTCCACCTGCGTCCAAACCTCGGGCGGAGTATGCCAAAAGATCCGTCTCACTTAGAGTAATTCAACAGATTTGACGGCACGTTAATCGGACGTCTGTAGCTCATGATATGAGCGTTTCCGCTCCGAGGGCCCGGTTGGTCTCGTGTACGAACCAACCTGGCCAAACTCAAAGTATTCCAAAACCTTGAGTGCGATATACCGAAACGACCATCTCGATCCAAGGATCGCATTGCCGCTGACGGCGAGTCGTTTTGAGGCACGTAGCTCAAGTTACGGGCGTTTGAACGAAAACGTCCGAAGAAGGGGGGGTACGGGTCCGGGCCGACCCGGCCCGACCCCCCTCCTGGGTCGGCCCGAACCGGTTCAACCCGACCCGGGTCCGACCCGGTTGGACCGGTCCGGCCCGGCAAGGGAGCGGCCCGGCCGGTCGGACCGGCCTGGCTCGGCTCGGCCGAGCGGCCGAGCGCCAGGTGCCGCGGGCGTTGACCCCCGGCCTGAGGAAAGTCGCGGCCCGCGTGGGCCACGCTGGTGAACCGCGGACGCGGCTGAGCCGCGTCCCGCCTGGGTGAACCGGACCCGCGCGGCCGCGGGTCCGTTGGCCGCCGCTGCCGCGGCTTCAGCCGGGGCGGCCTCGTCTGGCGGCGCGCCGGGGCGCCGCCGCCTCCGGCCGCCGGCGTCGCTCCGGTGGCCCGTTTTCCTTCCCGTCTGCGTCGTTGCTCCTCCCGGGATCCGTTCATTACTGCGGGATCGTCAAACATCCGATGTGGCACGTTCCGTCATCGTCCGTCAAAACCGCACAAAATGAAGAACGACGGAGGGTCGTCGGACCGTGTTCGTTTGGCCCGAACCCTCCGCGTTAGAGATAAACAACCGGGAGAATTTTATTTCACACAGGAAACAACAATTTTAATAAGATTAAAATTATTCACAAAAAAAAATCGGTTCTTTAATTTCTTTAAAGAAACATTGACGGGAAAAAAATTAAAAAGGGGGTAATTCCCATAATATAAAATCCCTACCTCGTCGATCGTCGCGCGCGGGCGTTCTTCGCGGAAAATATCGTCGCGGAAGAGAGGGATCATCGCGTCGTCGCGGGGAGGCGTCGCGTCGTCGCGGAATCCGGTGTTGAGTCGGCGAGCTCAACGAACCAAGAACAACAGATTTAAATTTATTAATATTTAAATCTGTGTTTCGAATATAACCAAAAGAAAAGAACTTGAGAGGAAAATCCGACATCACTCACCTCAAACGGTCGGTGATCGGAGATCGGAGCGTGGAAGAACGTCTCGGACGGAAGCGTCGTCGATTTCCGGGTTCGGCGTTCTTCGCGTTCTTCGCGAGGGAGAAGAAGAAACAAGAATCCTCTCAAATTTTCCCCAAAGATTTTTGGTTGGTCTTATTTTATTAAAATGCCAACACACGAAAACAGGTTAAGAAACGATTGAATTAATTCGTTGAATTAATTCAACGAAAGAAACAGGCCATTTAATTCACGAAAGAAACAGGCCATTTAATTCACGAAAGAAACAACCCAATTAAATGGTCTATTAAGAATTTAGAAAACGCGCCAGTTGACTTTCATTAAGACGGGTTTTCACGGGTGCGTTTCTTAGCGGAAAGAAACGGCGGGGCTCGTGCGGGCCCACCTCACAAATATCCTACCAAGGGGGTAGGATATTTCTGGATAGCATCTTATCCAGTTCAACTCAGTTCAAGCTGCCTTTAAGTGGCTTCAAGTGGCTTCCAAGTGGCTTAAGTGAAATAAAATAAAGTTGTCGCAAAATTATTTTATTTCTTAACTTTACGCCCGAAAATTAAAAACCACACCCAAGCAAACGCAACTCCGGAAGAGGCGTTTCTAAGCGAATACCGGGGCTGTGATTTCATCGGTGCCCTCAGAATTCGATTCTGGGCACCGGTTCAAAAGTTAGAAAAACATGCTCGTCCGTTCACTGAACGTACCCGAGCCAAACTTCGGAAATTGATTCCGGGCACACCGGGCCTCGGAATCAGGTACCGTCAGAAACTGCACTCTTGTAAAATTCCAAAGAAAATTAAGAAAAAAAAAATTTCCTTGAAATTTACGGGTCTTTAAATTACTCCCACCTCAGGACTTTACGTCCCCGTAAAGATACATCAAAAACTAGGGAAACAAATGTGGGTACTGAGCACGCATCTGAGCCTCCCGCTCCCAAGTGCTCTCCTGGAGGTTCCCGTGCTGCCATCTGATGCGCACAAGAGGAATAGATCGCCCACGTAGGACCCGCTCCTGTCGATCCTCTATCTCCACTGGGACCTCTGCAAAAGTCGCCCCATCATCCACGTCCAGCTCCCCATAGTCAATGATGTGCGTCGGGTTGTGCACGTATCTTCTCAGCTGGGATACGTGGAAGACGTCGTGTACCCGGTGCAACTGAGGTGGCAGAGCCAGGCGATAAGCCACCTCGCCAATCCTGCTGAGGACCTGGAAAGGCCCGATGAAGCGTGGAGACAACTTGCCGCCTCGGCCAAATCTCCGCAAACCACGTCGAGGTGAGACACGCAAGAAGACGTGGTCGCCATCCTCGAACACTAGTGGCCTCCGCCTCCTGTCAGTATATGACTTCTGCCGGCTCTGTGCTATCCTCATCCGCTCCTTGATGACCTGGACCTTCTCTGTCGTGGCCCGGACCATCTCTGGACCCACAAGTGCTGACTCACCAGGGTCTGTCCAGCACAAAGAGGATCTGCAAGGCCTGCCGTACAATGCCTCGTAGGGTGCCATCCCGATGGTGGAGTGGTAGCTGTTGTTGTACGCGAACTCCACCAAGGGTAGGTGGTCCTCCCAGCTGCGACCAAAGTCGAGGACACATGCGCGGAGCATGTCCTCGAGAGTCTGAATGGTCCTCTCCGTCTGACCATCCGTCTGAGGGTGAAAGGCGGTGCTCAGACGTAGTCGCATCCCGAACGCCTCCTGCAACCCCTTCCAAAGCCGGGAAGTAAAACGAGCGTCCCGATCGGAGACGATAGTCGATGGCACACCGTGAAGTCGTACAATCTCCTGAACGTAGAGACGCCCCAAGCTCTCCACTGAGCCCTGCTCTCGGATGGGCAAGAAGTGTGCCGACTTGGTGAGTCGGTCAACAATCACCCAAATGGAATCGTGACCTCTGGAAGTGCGTGGAAGTCCAGACACAAAGTCCATAGATATCCCGTCCCACTTCCACTCCGGGACCTCCAAAGGCTGTACCAAACCTGCTGGTACCTGATGCTCTGGCTTTACCTGCTGGCAGGTGAGGCACAGTGAAACGAACTCTGCCACAGCCTTCTTCATGCTCGGCCACCAGTGCTGTCGTCTGAGATCCTGGTACATCTTCGCCGCTCCAGGATGTACCGCCAAAGGAGAAGTGTGATACGCTCTCAGCACCTCCTCTCGTAAAGCTACTGGTACCAAGGTACGTCCTCTGAAAAGGACATCTTGCTCTGCTCCAAGGGAGAAACCATCAGGTGCCTGTCCCGAGGATATTTGTGCACGTCGTGTCTCACAGTCAACGTCCCCACGCTGTGCCTCTCTGACCCGCTGAAGAAGTGGAGGAGAGACTGTGAGAGACTGAAGGAAGGCTGCTCCGTCTCTATCCACGAAGGATATCTGCAAAGCGGCTAGCTGCTCTGTCGCCTCCTCAAGTAGCTGGATATCCGTCCTCCTGCTAAGGGCATCAGCCACCACGTTCCCCTTCCCAGGAGTATAGACTATCTCAAAGTCATAGTCCTAGAGGAACTCGAGCCATCGCCGCTGTCTCAGGTTCAGGTCCTTCTGAGAGAAGATGTACCTGAGACTCTGGTGGTCAGAAAAGACTGTGAAGTGCTCGCCCATCAGATAGTGTCTCCATGTCTTCAGGGCAAAGACCACTGCTGCCAACTCCAAGTCATGGGTAGCGTATTTCTGCTCATGAGGCCTCAACTGACGTGATCCGTAGGCAATCATGGCCCGCTCCTGCATCAGGACACACCCGAGTCCGGTCCCTGATGCATCGCAGTAGACTACGTATCCAACTCCCTCCTCAGGCAACCTCAAGATAGGTGCGTTGTTCAACCTCTGCCTCAGCTCCTGGAAGCTCTTCTGACATCTGTCTGACCACACGAAGGGTTTCCCCTTCTTCGTCAAAGCTGAGAGTGGGGCCGCAACTCTGGAGAAGTCCGGCACAAATCTCCGATAGTATCTGGCTAGGCCCAAGAAACTCCGCACCTCTGTCATGCTCTTGGGTGGCTCCCAAGCTAGCACTGCCTCGATCTTCGCGGGATCCACTGCAACTCCCGCCTCAGAAATGACGTGCCCCAAGAAGTGGACCTCACGTAACCAGAACTGACACTTCGATAGATTTCCATAAAGCTGGTGCTCTCGGAGTGTGTCTAGTACAACACGCAGGTGGTAGGCGTGCTCCTCCTCCGTCGTCGAGTACACCAAAATGTCGTCGATGAAGACCACGACAAAACAATCGAGGTATGGCTGGAAGATCCTGTTCATGAGGCTCATGAACACTACTGGAGTGTTGGTCACGCCGAAATTCATAACCAAGAACTCATAGTGGCCATACCGACACCTGAAGGCCGTCTTCTGCACATCCTCGTCTCGAACTCTAAGCTGATGATAGCCTGACCTGAGGTCTATCTTCGAGAACCACCATGCTCCCTTGAGCTGGTCGAAGAGGTCATCAATCCTGGGTAGCGGATACTTTTTCCTCACTGTCACCTGATTCAGGTGACGATAATCGACACACAGTCACAAGCTCCCGTCTGCCTTCTTGGCGAACAAAATCGGGGAAGCCCAGGGGAAAACACTGGGTCGGATGAACCCCTTTCCCTGCAAGTCCTCCAACTGTACCCGTAGCTCCCGAAGCTCAGCGGGGGCCATCCGATATGCTGGAGTGGATATCGGGGCTGTCCTGGGGTACAGGTCAATATAAAAGTCTACCTCTCTGCGAGGAGGTAGTCCTGGAACGTCGTCGGGAAAGACGTCCGCGTACTGATCCACCACTGCAGGAAAACTGGGACTCCGCACGTCAACTGCTCCCAGGATGAGGCTAGACAACTGATGAGTGATGGGCTGACCTCTCCTATGCGTGAGTCCATCCTGTGCTGCTAAGGCTCCCTTCTCTCCGGTGAAGGTGAACCTGCTCCCGTCGGTGCGCACACATCGCACCTTGCGCCTAATGCAGTCAATCTGATCATGGACCGTAGATAACCAATCCATGCCCAAGATGACGTTGTAAGGCCTCGACGCCGCTACAAGAAGATCCCAGCCGAAGCTCTCGCCTCCTAGAGTAAGCTCACACTGCCGGCACCAGTGCGTAATCATCGAGTCTGCTCCCGTAGGAGTCTCTAGCTGTAAGGATCGAGCCAACGGCTCTGTCGGAATCTCCGAGCTCCGAACAAGGGCAGTGGCTATGAAAGAGTGACTCGCTCCTGTGTCTATCAGAACTGCAGCAAGGGTGGAATAGACACAGATCGTACCTCGAATCATCTCCGGCGCACCGTGGTCGTAGGCCTCCGCTTCCTGGAGCTGAGCTTGTCTCTGCCCGCCAGCTCCCTGTGGTCGGGGCGGGCCTCCTGGTGGTGGTGGTGGCAGAGCCTCAAAGCGTCTCCCACCACCTGCTGCTCGGCCAGCTCCTCTGCCTCGTCCGCCTCCTCCCTGAGTACCGCCACAGTCGACCCTCTGCCTCTGCCTGGGTGGTCCCTCCACCGTCTGCTGCCCCTCGGTACGACCGGTCGGGCAGTCACGAGCCATGTGGCCCTGCCCGCCGCACTCGTAGCACTGTCTGCCTCTCGGAAGGCTGGCTCCGCGCTGTGTGCCCCGCACCGCTGAGCCAGTGTCCCGGGGTCGTCTGCCGGAAGGCCTGGTCTGCCTGGAACCCTGAGTCATCCGTCGGCTACTAGCTGCCGAAGACTCCGCTATCTGTCGCCCTGCGGTGGGTCTCGCTGTGGACTCAGCCAGGAAGCTCTCGATCAGGAGGGCTCGCTCCAGTACTCCATCCTGGGTCGGGATGCTGAGGGAGATCAGTGATGCCCTGATCTCGTGTCTCAATCCCTGCTCGAAGGTCCGGGCCCGGAAGAAGGGGTCCCGTACCATGTCTGTCGAGTAGCGAGATAGGTCGGTGAACCTCGCTGCGTACTGAGCGACCGTCAAGCTGCCCTGCCGCAGCTGAAGAAGCTCCTGGATGCGCACCGCACAGAGGGTGTCCGGGACGAACTCTGAGCGGAAGAGGCTCTCGAAGTCCATCCAGATGAGGGTGGCCTCATCGTGTACCTGGAGCATCAGGCTCCACCAGCGTCTGGCTGCTGCGTGCAGTAGGCTCGCCGCGAGGATCACCATGAGGTCTGCTGGTGTCCTCACTAGCCTGAAAACTCGGAAGACCGCCTCCAGCCAGTCCTCGGCTGCCTGGGGGTCCGACTCCTCACGGAACCTGGGTGGTCGCTGGCACTGGAACACGTTCAGAGCTCCGAGGCGTCGTGCGTCGTCAGCTGCCAGTGCTGGAAGCATCGGGGGCTCGACGGGTAAAGGTACCGCCGGTGCCTTTGCTGTCAACAGGCCCTGTACCGAGGCCTCGTCGCTCGGCGGGCTGTCGTCGCGCCCTACTCTAGGAACCCTAGCTGGCTGCTGTCGTCGTTCCATCCTGAAAAGGAAACAAGTATGCCACGGTCAGAACAGTATACCTGGTGAGCTGACACAAGTAATCACAAAGAAAACTTGAAACACACATGCAATCAATGTTTTCGTGCATTAAGTTGGGAATCAGAAGTCAGGGTCCTGGTGTGTGGATACGTCGGCCGCCGCACCAACACTGGACTCCCTGGACTGATAACCACACTCAATATGCTAAACACTATTGCTTCACATAGAAGAAAGATCATAGTCTCCGGTAGAACCGACCACCTCTGATACCAATTTGTCACGACCCGTCCTCGGGGCCCGTGTCGTGACTACCCCAAGCCCGCCTTCCATAGGCCAGGGGCTGGCGACTAGCACCAAGGCGTAAATCCCAACAAAAAGGGAAGGCATTGCCTTTGAAAAGTAAACAAGCGCCACAGAGTAAGCAAGCGGAAAAGTAAACGCTAAGTAAAAATTGTACAAGCTGTGCTGAAAGTAAAAGGGGCCGGAAATACAAGCCCAACAGTAAAGTACAACTGAAAGGAAAAAAAAAACAACAACTGAAAGGAAAAACTACAGTGTCGAGCCGTCCTCTGGAAGTCCCACCTGAAGGGTGGGTACAGATAGCCTCCACTGCTCCTCGGGTCCACCCAACCGCTCCGAGTACGTCCCGCCCAGTGGTCCACCTCCAGGTACTGTCCTACTCCGCACGCCTCCTCCACGATCAGCGTTGTCCGTCGTCTGCAACCAACACCATGAAGTGCGGGCATAGTCCGTGCAGTGGTGAGTATAAGCTACTCAGTAGGGACCCCGAGACCCCCGAAGGTCTCCCGAAATCCACAGAGGATAAGTCACGAAGGAGAGATAAAATCACGAAGTAACATCTGACACGGCTTAGGTATATGCCCATACATATACCTAAGTCATCAATTCCCCGATCAGCTCCAACGTCCGAGCCCTAGCACAACCCAGTCCACACAGGAAAGCAGAACGCATACCCACGCAGGATAGAACAACACAATCCACAAAGGAGAGTAAACAGTAAATCCACACAGGATAGCTCCACACAAACCACAAAGGAGAGAAACACAAGATTCATCTCACACAGGTATACTTCTTCGGATGATGATAAAGATGATCACTGAACCATCTACGTCGTCGGACCCACGAAGGATCGATAGGTACTAACCTCGTAGTGACCCACACAGGATCGGACCCACATAGGATCGGGCCCACACAGGACCGGGCCCACGCACGACCTGTAGGCGTTGGCTCACACTGAACCGCTGAGCGCTGACCCACGCAGGATCGGACCCACACAGGATCGGGCCCACACAGGACCGGGCCCACGCAGGACCTGTAGTACTGATCCACGTAGGATCGCTGAGTGCAGTAGTCTTCGCAGTCCGCTGAGGATCTCTGCACAGTCGTCACCGCAGTCCACTGAGGATCTCTACACGGTCGTCATCGGAGTCCACGGAGGATCTCTGCACAGTCGTCGCCGTCGAGGGAGCAGTCGCAGCCAGTAGTAGGGTTCCCGCACACAGCAAGCTCGTTCGGGAGGGTCCGCTCCACGAGCCGAGAGGCTGATACATCAACTGTCACGAAGTCCGAAGTTGATGTATCCAAAAGTTCCGTATCGTCAACAGGAACTCAACGTTGCAGACGGCGCGTCAATCGGACGCCCGGTCTGAGAGTTATTGGCATTTTCGTCCCAGGGGCCCGGTTGGTTTTTAAGGCAAAACCAACCCGACCGCACTCCACCTGCGTCCAAACCTCGGGCGGAGTATGCCAAAAGATCCGTCTCACTTAGAGGAATTCAACAGAGCTGACGGCACGTTAATCGGACGTCCGTAGCTCAAGATATGAGCGTTTCCGCTCCGAGGGCCCGGTTGGTCTCGTGTACGAACCAACCTGGCCGAACTCAAAGTATTCCGAAACCTTGAGTGCGATATACCGAAACGACCGTCTCGATCCAAGGATCGCGTTGCCGCTGACGGCGAGTCGTTTTGAGGCACGTACCTCATGTTACGGGCGTTTGAACGAAAATGTCCGAAGAAGGGGGGGTACGGGCCCGGGCCGACCCGGTTGGACCAGTCCGGCCCGGCCAGGGCGCGGCCCGGCCGGTCGGACCGGCCTGGCTCGGCTCGGCCGAGCGGCCGAGCGCCAGGTGCCGCGGGCGTTGACCCGTGGCCTGAGGAAAGTCGCAGCCCGCGTGGGCTGCGCTGGCGAACCGCGGACGCGGCTGAGCCGCGTCCCGCCTGGGCGAACCGGACCCGCACGGCCACGGGTCCGTTGGCCGCCGCCGCCATGGCTTCAGCGGCGGCGGCCTCGTCTGGCGGCGCGCCGGGGCGCCGCCGGCAGCTTCCGCGGGCCGCCGGCTTCGCTCCGGTGGCCCGTTTTCCTTAATGTCTGCGCCGTTTCTCCTCCCGGGATCCGTTCTTTACTGCGGGATCGTCAAAAATCCGCTGCGGCACGTTCCGTCGTCGTCCGTCAAAACCGCACAAAACGAAGAACGGCGGAGGGTCGTCGGACCGTGTTCGTTTGGCCTGAACCCTCCGCGTTAGAGATAAACAACCGGGAGAATTTTATTTCACACAGGATACAACAATTTTAATAAGATTAAAATTGTTCACAAAAAAAAATCAGTTCTTTGATTTCTTTAAAGAAACATTGACGGGAAAAAAATTAAAAAGGGGGTAATTCCCATAATATAAAATCCCTACCTCGTCGATCGTCGCGCGCGGGCGTTCTTCGCGGAAAAGATCGTCGTGGACGAGAGGGATCGTCGCGTCGTCGCGGGGAGGCATCGCGCCGTCGCGGAATCTGGTGTTGAGTCGGAGAGCTCAACGAACCAAGAACAACAGATTTAAATTTATTAATATTTAAATCTGTGTTTCGATTAAAACCAAAAGAAAAGAACTTGAGAGGAAAATCCGACATCACTCACCTCAAACGGTCGGTGATCGGAGATCGGAGCGTGGAAGAACGTCTCGGACGGAAGCGTCGTCGATTTCCGGGTTCGGCGTTCTTCGCGTTCTTCGCGTTCTTCGCGTTCTTCGCGAGGGAGAAGAAGAAACAAGAATCCTCTCAAATTTTCCCCAAAGATTTTAGGTTGGTCTTATTTTATTAATATGCCAACACACAAAAATAGGTTAAGAAACGATTGAATTAATTCGTTGAATTAATTCAACGAAAGAAACAGGCCATTTAATTCACGAAAGAAACAACCCATTTAATTCACGAAAGAAACAGCCCAATTAAATGGTCTGTTAAGAATTTAGAAAATGCGTCAGTTGACTTTCATTAAGATGGGTTTTCACAGGTGCGTTTCGTAGCGGAAAGAAACGGCGGGGCTCGTGCGGGCCCACCTCACAAATATCCTACCAAGGGGGTAGGATATTTCTGGATAGCATCCTATCCAGTTCAACTCAGTTCAAGCTGCCTTTAAGTGGCTTCAAGTGGCTTCCAAGTGGCTTAAGTGAAATAAAATAAAGTTGTCGCAAAATTATTTTATTTCTTAACTTTAAGCCCGAAAATTAAAAACCACACCCGAGAAAACGCAACTTCTGAAGAGGCGTTTCTAAGCGAATACCGGGGCTGCGATTTCATCGGTGCCCTCAGAATTCGATTCCGGGCACCGGTTCAAAAGTTAGAAAAACCCACTCATCCGTTCACTGAACGTACCCAAGCCAAACTTCGGAAATTGATTCCGGGCACACCGGGCCTCGGAATCAGGTGCTGTCAGAAACTGTGCTCTTGTAAAATTCCAAAGAAAAATAAGAAGAAAAAAATTCCTTGAAATTTACGGGTCTTTACAACTTAAAGTGATGTTATTGAATTTACATGTGTGGGGTAGCGAAGCATTTTTTAAGGCCTCTTTAGGTAACAAAATTGCACCCCAAGGCACAAAGTGTATCTTTATAGGATATCCCAAGGAAACAAGAGGATATTACCTATAAAAACCCTCAGACAAAAAGGTTACAGTGGAAAGACACGCCATATTCCTTGAGAGGGAGCACATCTCCAAAAGAGATAGCAGGAGCGAGATAGACTTCGATGAAGTTGAGGCTCAAGATACACAGAAGTTGGTACAAGAACAGATTCCACAAAGCCCTGTGGACGAACAATTTGTTCCAGAGACACAAGAACTGCGTAGGAGCATGAGAGAGGTGAGAGAACCAGAACGATATGGTTTTCTTGTCACCGAGGATGGTGACTCCTTATTGGTTGAAAATGATGATCCTCTTACCTACAAGGAAGAAGTTGAAGACATAGATGTTGCCAAGTGGCAAGAAGCCATGAATTCTAAAATGGATTCCATGTACCAAAACCAAGTTTGGATTTTGGTATATCCTCCAGTTTATGTAAAGCCTATTGGTAATAAATGGGTATTCAAGAAGAAACGGGACATGGAGGGGCAAGTCCGCACCTATAAGGCACGACTGGTTGCAAAAGGTTTTAGACAGTGTCAAGGAATTGACTATGATGAAACCTTTTCATCGGCTGCAATGCTGAAGTCCATCAGAATCCTATTAGCCATTGCTGCTTACCATGACTATGAAATTTGGCAAATGGATGTCAAAACAGCTTTCCTTAACAGGAACCTCCAGGAAGATGTCTACATGACACAACCTGAAGGGTTTGTGACTCCAAAGGATGCCAACAAGGTATGAAAGTTATAGAAATCCATTTATGGATTAAAGAAAGCATCAAGGTCATGGAACATTCTTTTTGATGAAGCTATTAGAGAATTTGTCTTTGTTAAGAATGAATGTGAGTCTTGTGTCTACAAAAGGTTTAGTGGAAGTGCAGTCGTTTTCCTAATAGTATATATTGATGACATATTGCTAATTGGAAACGAAGTACCTTTATTACAGTCAGTTAAGGCATGGTTGCATAAATACTTCTCCATGAAAGACTTGGGAAAGGAGGCATATATTCTTGGGATCAAGATCCATCGTGATAGATCAAAGAGAATGCTGGGCCTGAGTCAAAGTACATACATTGACAAGATACTGAATAGATTCAGTATGGAACAGTCCAAGAGGGGATTGTCGCTAGTGTCACATGACATTCATCTTTCCAAGAAAATGTGTCCTCAGACACATGAGGAAATAAAGAGGATGGAAATGATCCCTTACGCATCTGCGATTGGGTCATTCATGTATGATATGTTATGTATGAGGCTAGATGTTGCTTATGCATTAAGTGCGGTAGGCAGATATCAAGCTAATCTAGGAGACCGCCATTAGATGGTAGTCAAGACTATCCTTAATTTTCTGAGGCGTACTAAGGATATATTCCTGGTTTATGGAGAAGATGAGGAACTAGTCATCAGAGGACATGTAGATGCTAGTTTCCAAACTGATCAAGATGACATGAAGTCGCAGACTAGGTACATCTTCAGTTTGAATGGAGGTGCAGTGAGCTGGAAGAGCTCAAAATAAAGTTTGATGGTAGATTCTACAGCGGAGTCCGAGTATATCGCAGCTTCTGAGGTAGATAAAGAAGTAGTATGGATGCGAAGCTTCATCCAAGAGTTGGATTTTGTACCGAGCAGTAAAGATCTTATCACACTCTATTGTGATAATACTGCAGCGGTGGCACTTGCAAAAGAGCCAAGGTCACATCAGCGGACAAAGCACATACTTTGAAAGTATCATCTCTTGAGGGATTTTTCTCAAAGAGGTGAAGTTGCAGTGAGCATTATTTCCAAGTAAGACAGCATGGTGGACCCATTGACTAAATCCTTGACTCAGCAGAAACATGATCATCATGTGAGGTCTAGCAGACTAAAAGTCATATGTAGTTGGCTCTAGTCCAAGAGGGAGTTTGTAAGGGTTGGTGTCCTGAGAACCAACTGTTTTGTACTTTGATTACATGAATGTTCACTTATTATATATTGTTCATTGTTCTACATGACTATAATATAATAATGTCCTGTAATATTTGTTGCATTAATAAGGTCATAGAAGATCCCCGCTATGATGAGAACCTTGAAATGCTATAACAATATTCTTAAATAATGTTTTACTGTTGGATGACATACTATGATAGGACACATAGTATACAGACCGTCATGTGCAAGTAATCGTAAGAAGACGAGACTCTCTCTCATGGAGTTCGCACTTGGTAATCTCCAAGATGGGAGATTATGAGAACAGACCCGCCAGTAGTAATTCCGCATGTCTTGGCATCATCGGATATTCCTATCTGCGAGCATGTGTAATGGTCCTTAGACTTAAATATTATCATTAACTCATGTCATGACTCGCGCACTTAGATTTACTGACGAAAACCGTCACGCAAACAGTTGGCGGGAAGTAGGGTACGTTGGGTGCGTCACGAGTGACATGTTGTTAAGGGATAAGTCGAGGAAGGATTTGTCCCTTCCATTTATAGAAGTTGATATCTCGGCCCTTTGATTGAAATAGAACTGTCGCATGAAATTCCATGGCCATGGTGTAAACGAAGAGTTTATTTCAGGAAGTCAAGGAACGATAGATCAAGCATATATGTTTATGAAACTTCCATGAAACCTGCTTGATGAGATACCGAGACAAAGGGATTAAATTAAACAGTAAGCGTTCGTATGAGGTGATATGTCAATGTGGCGTCAACTTCTTTCTCTTGGGTGCCTTGACCCGTTGTTAGACAGTAATCTTGGACTTTAGGCAAGCCTACCTAATGCCAACGAGAAAGAGGCCTAGAGGGTCACACACTAAGTGTATCCAAGTATCCCAAGTTGAATAAAGATTATTTTAGAGACCCTATGCTAGATGTACATGAACATTACATTAATTTTGCGGAATACTTAGTACATAACAAAAACACACACACAAGGATCGTAATAGTTTAGTGTCTTTGGAAACTCGGAATAAAATCTTCTAATCGTGGTGAAAGATCTTCAACATCTCCCATAAAGATCTTTTTTTTTACCTAAAACCTTTCTTTATATCCTGGGGAAAAGAAAACATAAAAGGGTGAGCTCAAATGCTTAGTAAGGGTAAACAAAAGAAATATCAATCACATCGTATTCATAAGAACATAACATTTTGGAAATCATAACCTGCAAAATAGAGCATAATTTCATAACATGGGATAAATCATGGTAGTGGAATGTAATCACAATAATCATAACTTAAAACATGAAACTTTGTGGCATTCACACATAATCATAGAGAATCATTTCTTGTTAGTCAAGACTCATTGCCAAGACTATCTTAGTGGACAAAGTCCCTTTCTGAATCGAGTAACCCTCGTTTCAGTCCTGTTTCACTGAACCGGTATAACCTACCATTCAAGCCATGTCTATCTCATGAGATATAAAATCTTTACCCAATGCATTGGAGGGAGATATAGGTCCCACCCATCTTATAATGAATCCTTTCTTATGTGTGCCACATAATCATAAACCATACATCATAGCATAACCCATGTAATAAAAATGGGATTCTTAAACAACATGACATCATAAAACAATTCATATAAGATAAAGGAATTCATAAAAATATTTCCATAACAACATAATCAAATCCATGTAATAATAGGGATAAAAACAGAACCCTTTTATTATCTTAGATGGAAAATAATTTTGATAAAATACTTGAACTTCATTCTTGAGGAAAATATCCTTTCTACTTCAAAAACACTTTTCCTTTCTTAACATGTCATACAATTTTAAACTAAAAGAGGATGATTAAAAATAAACTTGAATACTTGTAAAGGAAGCTTCTTGGAAATAATGTTTTAGAAATCCATTCATGCCGTATAAGTTAAAAAAACATTCTTCGTACTTTTGTCGGAAAATTCAAAAAAAGTACCTCGTACGAAAAACGACAAAAGATTCCTTTCATACATATTACTAAAAACTCTCCGAAGGGTAAAAATGTATTTAAACAATTGTAGGTGGATGGAAATAATATTACATATTGATGAAACATGGATGTGGATGATAAAATACACCCCAGTAAATACTTACGAATAAACAATCTCGGATAAAAATGAGATTGTGATATTTTCCCTTACCATAGGTCCGATTTGCTTCGTATGTGTCCGAACCTCCTGTATAATGATTTAAATAATTTCATTGACTTATTACAGAATCATATTCATTGTTATGATATCATATATGGTTCACTTATGACATTATATTACCCGTTCTTTTGTAAATTCCATGTTAAAGAAGCGTTTTGGGTAAAATCGTTTCATTTATCGTAGGTGTTTTGACTTGTTGTTCTTGACATAATTATTACTTATATCATGATTTACTTACTTCCAGAATATAAAATATGATTTATATATCATATATATTCAGTATATATATATATATATAATAGATAGATAAATGAAATGAAAAACACCGTTCATGGAGACGGTAGTCCGTACGTACGCATGAACGTTGTTTTCCTTTCCTTATTGTCTTGAATGGAAGTAAGTAGATGAAATACATATATATATATATATATACATAAATCCAGTAGCTTTATAATGTCATATATTTCATTATTATTTCTTATATATACTTTATAATCATTCTTAAATGGTTAACATGGAAAATGAATCTCATCGCGTCGTGGAGACGGTAGTCCGTACGTACGCACGAGCGATGATATCATTTCCATAAATATTGAATTGAATTGGAGTGGATTATACAATATATCAGAATCAATATTATGTTGTAATAACTATGTATAGTTATTCTTTACACCATTATACCCATCCATGTAAGGTGGTGGTGGAAAATAGATTACACCACGGCGTGGAGACGGTATTCCGTACGTACGCATGCGCGGTGATTTCTTTTTCCGTAGGATGGATAGATGGTGAAATAGGGTTGTTTCATACTTATAATAACATATAAGTATATGAGTGATACTGATGTTATTACTTCATAATGAAACAACCTAAGAAGAAGAAGTGGAAGAAGAAATAAAAATGAAAGAATTGGTAACGGTAATTACCTCTTCTTTGAAGCGCCTCTTTGAGACCTCCTCTTAGGGCACTAAAATTGGTCTTTGAGGAAGACCAGAACCTCTAGGATGTTGCTAGGGAAGTGGAGAAGAGATTTTGGCAGGGGTTGGCCGAGCTTGAGTGCTCAAATTAGTGTGAGGAGGAGGGGGAGGAGGTGTCCTTTTATAAGGGATGAGAGGGGCACCTTAGGAATACCTCAAAATATTATTTTATATTAATGTCAAAATCGGTTTATAATGGTTCCAAAGGGTCTTATTTCGAAGCTAAAGTGAGGATGGGTCTAAATAATATCAAAAAATAGGATTTATACAAGTTTAGGGTATTATTTTAACCTTATCAATTAGATTTAACTCTAAGTTAAATAATTTAACTTTTACCGTGTCTTTTTGTTTTCTTTCACTATATGGTTAATACACTTACTATAACATTCCAAACGAACCCCAAATTGTTTATTATTAATATATATATCCTTATATAATTCATTTGGCCGAAATTTATATTTTTAGGAATAAAATAACAATTAATAATATAATATTTGATTTAAAAACTATTTTGTGTCAATTTTGACAATATTTGATATATAATTTTTGTGAAAGTCATAACAGAATTATATGTTCGAACCAAGTTGATTAAATCAACACTAATATATCATAGTAACCTATAAAATTAGTTGAATTCATAAAAAGTCTCAAATTACATTCATTTGAGCATTTATAACATCAATTATGTTAATATTTCCTTAAAAGTGTAATTACTGGATCATCGTTGTGTCATAAATAAATTAATTTATTTAAAGTCTAAAAATTATAAATAAAATATAATTATGTAGGAAATCGTTTTATATTTCTAATTAATATTTACAATCGAATTTATCTTATGTATAACCCTATATTAAAAATGTTTTAGTAAATAAACTTTGATTTTGACTCTTTTAAATATTCTTTGAATTAAATAATAATAAATGTCCTAATCTAATCCAAGTGGGCCTAAATGATAATATATTACACTTAAGGTTGTTTTTGGTCGAGATAAACTTGTCCAATAGTATTAGGACATGTGTTAGGGTAATATTAATATCATGTTTACCCTTAATTACCCTATTTACTTTTAACCGTGGTAAATAAAAGTAAAAAGTTACTATTCACCAAAAATTATTTTCATCTCATTGACCCACATTTTACTTACTGACATCAACCGTGTCTCTCGGATTTATTAAATTCCATTCACAGAAGCGGTAAAATTAAGGTTTATGAAAAATTCAGTTTTTTAACTACCACTTAGTAGTTTCACTATTCATCAAAAATTGATGTTTTTCAGAACAATGCCAAAATTTCATCCTAAGCTATATTTCATATTCCGAATTCAAAAATGAAGTCTATTTTACCAAATTCATAACATAGAAGTTGCATTAATTAATTTTATAATTAAATCCCACTGTTAAAACAAATAGCGTGTTTTTAAGAAACAATATCTATCAAAAGATTGACACTTGTTTATGTCTGGTTTAAATGTGAAATTACATCCAATGACCAACATTGTATTAAATTGTATAAATATATTTTAAATATACTTTAAAACCACTAAAATTAATAATTTATCACTATTAATTATTTTGATTAAAAAAAGTTGTTTTTAATTATAATTTAGTAATTTTCACTATTCATCAGAATATGAAAGTTATCCGAAAAGTACCAAAACATCACCTTAGGCTAAATTCGATACTCCGAATCCAAAAATGAAGTCCATTTTGAGAGCTAAAATTTCTAAAATTTTAAAAAGTGGTTATTACTATTCATAACGGCTAGTTTTAATAATATTTTAATAGCATATCGTTGTTTCGTGAAACTCAGTATTACGTACTACACACGTTATCGAGGAAGGTTGCGATTGCGTGTAATGCAAGGCAAGTCAAGGATGTGTGTTGTGCAAGCTTCTTTTTGTGTTGCGTATAACACAATGCATTAGTGAAATTAAAAAGAATATTTTTCATAAAATCTTGGGCTGTTACATTTATTCCCGTACATGGTTTAATAATTATTCAAGGAAGCCCAAGTTGTTTTAAATGATGGTGGAAAATTAAATAAAACAAGTACATGCCATGTATTATTAAATGTACACGCCGTGTAGTTTTATTTTGGAAAGGAAATGAATAAATGAAAACAAGATATACATGCCATGTACATTTAATGTACACGCCGTGTAGTTTTCAATGAAAAACAAGTACACACCGTGTATTTATTATTACACGCCGTGTAGTTTTTCCAGTTGGGTTTTTGAGGATATAATATCGTTTTATTAAATTATATTTATTATAATCAGTGTGAGCGCATGTCAAAGAATTAATTACTCGACATGGGGGTTTTCAATAAGAGTTAATGAAATAAATGAAACGCGTAACGCGTTTATTTATTGTCATAACTCTACAACCTCAAACTCGATTATAAATATCCTCACAACCCAAATCATTTCATACACAAGAGAATCGTTGTGCACAACACTTCTGGAGAATTCTTTCAAGACCAAAAGAACCTCTTCCTCCAAGAACTCTCTCAAGACCGAGAGAGAACCTCTTCCATCGGATCAAGACGATCTAAGGCGGACAACGCAAGCAAAGGCTTCTCCACGCCAGCACCTGGAGAATCCTTTGGTGACGTCTATAGATACAAGGTACACGTGTGGATCACCGCTATAGGGAGTCTACACTTAGATTCTACGACGCAACGACGGATCACATCGACAATGTGATCGAGAACATCAACGAAGAAAGAACACCCAAATGGTATTTATTTATAATTAATTGAATTAACTATAATCAACCTGTAACGATCCTTGTTTGTGGTTCCGGGACAAACCATCTTCTTTGTCTTTTTCTATGATTTGATCCGTGGAGACTGACGTTTAACGTCGTGTTGATCCCGGATTGATCATGCTAATGACAAAAGGCCAAGTGGGCACATCCAACCACGCGCTTCCGCAGTGCCCGAAACCTTCATTAACAGTTTTCATTTAATTGTCCATTAATTTTTATATCGACTTACTATAACACCCCAAGATTCTACAGTACGCTTCTCTTTGAATAATTCAATAGCGTGTGTTGTACGCAACATCGAGTTCTAACACACCAAAACCAATCAAACTAGCCATTATGAATAGTAATACCCACTTTTTTGAAATTTATAAATTTTATTTTTCAAAATGGACTTCATTTTTCGATTTGGAATATCAAAATTATCCTAGGGTGAGTTTTTGGTATTTTTCTGAAAAATGTCATTTTTTGATAGGCTGCTCTCATAAGCGCTGTAAGCCTAGCCGCTGCTGCTTGAGTTGCCACTGCTGGGTGAAATCATAATTAAGAAACAAAATCGAGATAACTATCACTAGAATTCCAAACCTAGTCAATAACATCTTTTTTGTTTGATCTTGCTAACTGCTAACAGAGTAGGTTGGTATTGTTCCTAAATAGAGGACTGGTCCCAGTGGAATAAGTGCATCTTTCCTCTGAGGGTTAAAAGAAAGAATTTGGCTCCTACTACAGCCAGGCATAAATAGAGGCATTCCATGGGTGATTTCCTACTTCTTCCTATGGATTCCCTACCCAAAGGGAAAGGGTACGGGACATAGGTCCTAGAAGGAAGGCCTTTTTTCCTTCTATCGTGCCTATCTATGCGGCTCCCGACTCTAGTTCTATCATTTTAAGGTTCTTCCCGATCTAGCTAGACGCCCTTCCCTGTGGAAGTTCTATGTAGGATTTCAATCGACTGTGAAAAAAAATCAGACTCTAGGAATAGCATTGTGTCTGCATCATCTGACTTGTACTCTAAAATACAGTTATTGAGCCCTACGAGAAGGAGTCTCCCCCTATTTAATTCAACAACAGGTTCTTTCAAAATAGGGTGCTCCAAATATAGGTTGTGGAAAGGATTGGGCTTCAGTGCCTATGTTCCCATTTCATAGGCAAGTACTGACTCTATATAGTTCGGATTTAGCGGGTACTTTTACTTGATTTTAGGCCCACCCACTATCAACTATTATCCTCTTACGGGAAAAAATAAGTTGTGGACATAGTCAACCTGCTACTAGAAGCGACTACCTTAGCCCAGTACTTAATAAAGGTTCTAAAATATCTGACACCTTAGGGTATGTTTCTAAAAGATCTGACACCTTAGGGTCAGGAAGGGAGAGGCATTTGAAAGTCCGAAAGAGTAGAAGATGTTCCACTAATAAAAAAGAAAGAGAATCGTATGGAAGAATCATATGATACCCAAGACAGGTACTCTTCCTATATAGTCAGAGACCGAGGAAAGACAGATCCAGATAAGAGGGATGTTGTCCTCACTTTTGAATTGATGCCTGGTCGCAGGAAGAGTCTATCGATCCATAACTCCTGTAGGGGAGGGGCAAACTCAGCCGAGTCCTTCTATTTAGTTTAGCTTGGGCAATCAATGCCTTGGCCTTTTCCATCTTTGGGAGTGTTTTCTTTACCGGCGAGCCCAGAATTCTTGATTGTCGGCTCACTTCTTTGGTGGATAAAATGAATGGGGAAGTGTCGGTGCTGCACATGATACTTGCCGAGACTATCCTTTCTCTATCTTATTGCTCAACCTAGAAGCATGGAACTTTCTTTGGATGTGTATCTTTGCTTCAGGTATGGATTTTGGTGCATCTTGATGACTTCTGAGCAGAAGTCTACTATCACGAAGAATTGATTGAAAGATTTATGTTACGCACCAGCGGAGAGGAAAGATGAGATAAAGCCATGCAAACAATATCACCAGGTGTGTGTGACTCTTTCCTTTTGTGCCTGTTCTGATTCCTAATTCGAGAAGTACAAACTCTTCATATGAGCAGAAGCAAGTACGGGAGGGGCTAGTGACCTACGAGCTAGTGATCAGTGACTAAAGCAGAAGAGGAGGGAATCACCAGCTGGAACTTATAAATATTGATAGAAGTTAGTGATGAGAGTCAACTATTAGAATATAATAGTGATGCTAGAAAGGGAAAATGAATTTGGAAAGTCGTTCAGTGTAGCCACTCAATATTCTGTTTTTCTACACCCTTCCTTCTCCCTTCCCTACTTTACCCTAGCCTAGGGGAAGTCCCAAGAAAACAATCTTGAGGCCTATCTCTCTCTGGATTTTTAATTCATTCAACTGAAACAGCCGTTAATAGAAACCTTTCGCTTGAATTTATCCTTCCACTCTCTCTCTCTTCTTCTCGGTTGACTCTCCCGAACGTAGAAGAAGACACTTTGACTCATTCCGGAAGTAGGTTTCATTCATTCGATCACCTAGAAGATAAATTGATCCCCATTGCGACTATTGATAGTACCGATTTTGACTGGTCGGGCTAGACTGACTGATTTCTTTAGGTCGGAAACTGCACCTGCAGAGATTGCAGAAAAAGCCGAATCTTTCTCTCTAGTGGTGTATGAAAGCAGGATTTTGGGGAAGAAGCAAGATAATGGGAAAAATAAATAGGTGTTTCAGAGGCCGCCGAGGCAAGAACAGGATAATCCCATAGTTGGAGCCACCAAAGTAGCTCTTTCCGAAGTTGTATCTCATGTTATTTATGTTGACTTAAATATAGATCTGTCGAGTGAATTGGAAAAAATAAAACCTCTGTCAGAATTGTCTAAGATCCCTTCACATGTCAGAAAATTTTTTGGGCTTACATAAGAAGTTAAGGATATGAATGAATAATGTCCGGTAGTGTTCTAGGCAATGAATCAGGACAGAAAGAAAGGTAGATTTAGCCCTTTCTACATCACTCTAAGGAGAAATGATATGTTTTTGTACAATTTCATGCTTGATTCAGGAGCTTCCACCAATGTGATGTTCCTAAAAGTGATGAATCAATTAGTCCTAAAGACCACTCGACCATAAAGAAATGTATGTGCAATGGATTCCAGGGAAGTCAAGGTTTGTGGCCTTATTGAAGAAAGAAGGTCCAAGGGACTCTGCTACCATTGCGATTGTAAGTGGAATCCAGGATATAAATGTACGGACAAGAAGCTCCTTATTATATAGTTCAAATCTTAAATCTTTCTAATTCGTTCATTTCGGATCTAGGGTTTTAATGAGAAATTGCATCAATCATGAAAGTCCCTCTCGTGGTGCCCCTGCCCCCGCTTAAGCAGTCGACCTTGAACCAGAGACTGCTCTGAATGAGGGATGTTCCTGATCGAGGATGAGAGGGTCCGAAGGAGATGGATGGAAATTAGATCCATCTCCTTTGGACCCTCCGCTCTAGCATCATTTACGGCTGAAGCCAAAGACGCAGACGCATCCGTCAGCCGAAAAAACATAGGCTTCAGAAATGGATGGATTGGAACGATGGAGGGGAGGGGAATGAAAGAATAATATTTCACATAGGAATAACTAGCTTCAAGCAAGAGTTGTTCTAAATAGGGTGGATGGGCGGGGAAGCTCAAGTCAGCGATGAATATGTTCATGTGGTGGTTACAATGGTTTTTCCTTCAGAGAAATAGGTGACTAGTGCTCGGAACCATGTGTCTTATTGAAGCAAAGGTTTTAATAAGAAAGGGTCGTCTCGTTCTGCCTTAATGGCTTTCCCCTCATATAATACCTCCTATCTATATCAAATACTGATCCCTCATAAGACAGACCTACTTCCTAAGGCAATCAATCACCAACTCTATCCTTAGCCGCTCACCATCTGCTCTTTTGTCCCCTTCGGTGCACAGTCCTCTTTCCATTCCATTAGTTCTTCTTTTTAGCGACCTATCGAGTGTTGCACCGTCCCAATATATAGATATCATAGTAAATACCTCAAAGAATAGGACTCCTTATCCCCAAGACTCATCCACTCTAGTACACATGCTCGTAATCATTGCTTGGACAGAGCAAACGAAGGAAAAGGAAATAGAACGAGCTTCCATGTATGATCAAAAGGCGAACAACTCAGTGAATCGGTTCAATAACTGC
Organism: Viscum album; assembly: GCA_963277665.1. Taxonomy (NCBI): domain Eukaryota; kingdom Viridiplantae; phylum Streptophyta; class Magnoliopsida; order Santalales; family Viscaceae; genus Viscum; species Viscum album. The sequence goes on from OY728151.1 coordinate 1,837,088,123, forward strand.
ATTAATGCCACTTGTAATGCTCTTTCGTCGAGACCGCTTCGTGGACTACTTTTTTCCAGTTAGAGTGACAGTAGTCCGGATTAATGGGGCACTCAACTACTAGTCTAGTAGTTGTTTTTTTATTAGTTGTGTATGCTCCCCGTTAACATTTTATCTTTAGCGATCCGCTTCTATCTTGCTCTTTAGATGACTTTATTTTAGCTACCGGCTGTTTTTCTTTCTATTTCATCACTAAGTCTCAACAATGGATCCAACTGCCTCCCCCTGATCATTGCCTTTCTGCGCTTATCATCATTTCCAATTTTCCACTAAATCATTCGTAGAATCTCCTATTATATTCTAATAGTTGATCCCCTATCGGTCTCTTCGTTTAGACCACCCGAGAAGCAATTTGAGGCCCGAACATGGTTTCATTGCAAATCTTCATCATCCCAACTTCACCCTGCAAGAAAGGTACTCTTCTAATAGTGGACTTACTATAGATAGTCCCCCATCCACTAACTCCATCACTGACGCTACATCTGCACACATAACATACGTCAGTAAGCCCTATCTGATAGCCTTCGATTGTATAGTTTCTTGTATCACTATTGTCTATCACTTGAAGTTGGATCACTCTAGCCGATATATGTCCATATAAGGCAAGAGTTGACTAGATTAGATTGTCTCTTCTTACAGTACCCAACTAAGGTGAGTAAAGTATTAAAGGAGACGATTCATTCACTCCTTCAGACCCTTGCCCTGTAGATTCGTTCCCATGGTTCGAGTCAATAAATAAATATCTCATCTTTGAGGATTTGAGGATTACACAACATGACCATAGGTCTAGGGGAACTGTTTCTCAGAGTGATGTCTGGTGTGGCCTCCTTAGAAGGATATCTTAGGTCGGGGAACCTTTCTCCTTAACTGTAGGATGTGAGTATAAAGTGCCAAGATTGAATGTCAGTCAATCAAGAGCTCGACATAATGAGGGTACGAAGGAGACTCGAGTTGAACTGAGGGCTTCAGCGAGGGCCGCCTTCCTTATTTCTTCTACACTCTCCCCTGATTGTGTAACAGAATCACATAAGAGTGGAACAAGTCTGCGGTAGTTACTATGCTACTATTCGCATCCTCTCTCAACTAATTCCGCATAGTACTTGGCCCGTCCACCATTCGGGATAAGTATGGTATCAAGAAATTGAGAAAATTATTCCGTCGGTCGTAGATGACTTTCAAACTTTTGTTCCCAAAGAAGTGAACCATTAGTTTGTGTACATAGCAAAGCTGCGCCCAATACACCAGCAACTCCCATCATATGGCTCATAGTTTTTCATTCAATGTTCCTGGGATTCTGGGCCCCAGAAGCCCCACTTTCAAACATATTTCGGGACCTTCGTCACATACCTATCACTTTTGAATCTCTATCCTCTCGTGAACCTTATTCTAATGTCACATATTCTACAAATAGAAGTGTTTCGATTATCAAGGGAAGGGCAGCTCAGATATTCTAATAATAACGGTATTCCCTCATCTATTACCAGATAAATGCATAAATAAATGGAGTCAACACCGAGGAAGGATTTGGTAAGGTGGAAAATGAACATCAAGGGAACTTTCTCCTTAGTGATAAGAGGTTTAAGTACCATTGGAGATGTTCAAACCCAGAGGCAGGCAGGTATAATGGGATATGGTTAGCTAGTGTCACTTTCCTTCAGCTTCTTGTTATGATTCTATTCTTTCTTTGAGAACCCGCCCCATCTTCTGCAGCATATTTTACTATAACAACAACATATTTTCTGTTAGTTGTCGCAAGATTGGGGGCTCTTCTCCCTTTGAAGCAGACTCTCTTTATACAAATATGAATTAATAGTGGAGAATCACTACTCGCTCTCAGTATTAAAATGTTATCCCTTCTTCCTTTGTACAAGCGCTAAGCAATAATAATTCCTTGATTTCGGCTCTTAGTTTATAAATACCTCTTCCTCTTCTTCCTCCTTTGTTCTGATTCTTTTTGCAGTCTTTCTTTCGTTCGACCGACAAGCGTTTCCATAGTCGACTTAGGAAAATACCATCGCTAGAAAGACTGATGGATTGAGTGACGAACCAAGGTAGTAAGCATTACTCCCTACTCCCTTTCGACGAAAATTTTAGGATAAGAATGGTCGATCATCATCATCAGATGAATATAATAAAAAGGAATTGACACTAGAAGTCTCCCTCCCTTCCTGCCGAACACTCTTACCCCCAGGAGAGATGCAACTTGTTTTTGCTAGTAGAACGACCCTTTTTGGAAGGTAATAATGAATAATAGGGGGTGATCTGGTAGTAGAACAGATGCTCCCTCATCCCTTCGAGAATAGGGTAGGTCTTTAGAGTCTATAGGGGGGGAGCAGTTCCTGAACCAGAATGAGAGGGATTCGCACTCAATCTCTAGCTACGCTTGGTTGAATGAACAAATTTAGATTGGCCTATTATTTTCTAGTAGTGGCTATTATAAAATAATAGGTATGTTCTTCATCCCTTTACTCTTTCCCAAAGAGGTAGGTGTTGTTATTTCGTGGTGGTATCATGGTTTTGGTGGATTTCTCCCTAATATGGTGTGTGTCTGATCGAGATAGGATGCCTAACCATTTGGTGTAACATTCTGACCATGGATGGGTCTTTGTCAATGATAGGTGAAAGAAAGCCTAACACCGCCTCAGTTTACTGAACTGCTTGAGCATCCTCATCAATATAGGGAAGTGGTAAGAGTTGGCCTTGTGTTCTAGCGGGTCTAACAGCAAAAGGGACAAATAATCGGGAATATTATTGAGGAGTGTGATAAAGGCACATAGGGGTCAAGATCTCTATAGACTTCCCAGGGAGGTGGGGCAGTGGTCGAGTGTTCCATCACTTTTCCCCCCTTGTATTCCTCTCTCGGGTGTTCAGTTGCTTGTTTTTCTATCAATGCATATACAGCAGTTCGGAGCAGAGGTTCACCCCCAGTTATTAGAGATGGTATCTACGATTCAAGGGTTTCCTAGATAATACTTATGGTCAACCGGTCCTGAAACACCTGTCAAAGTCTGCTGGGAATGTCGAAGTCATTTATGTATGAATTCTCCTACTGGAATATTAGAGTAGATTCGGGTACTTTTCTTATATAGTTCATGCCTTGCCATCTCTCTTGGTCCTGCCAAGGGAAAGATAAGAGATTGGGCGGTAGCAGGCAGGTCCGGGATAGGGACCAGAAATCAACATGAAAGGGGTGAAATGGGAAGCCAGAGAAGATATTCATTAGTTGTTCCTACTGCCTCCTGGGGCTAGGCATAGCAACGAATGAAAAAATAGGGGTAAGACATTATATTCTAATAGTTGAGATTGGATTCAAGGACTGGTGCGAAAGGAGGTCGAGAGCTTGGATCCAGGTCATTGCTCTGCTCATTCGTACTCTTTGATGGATGGATGGGAAGAAGATTTCTTGAGGTCAGCTGACGGGCGCGGGTTTGGGAGAAGGTAATATAGGTAGTAGATTTTGATATTTGCACCTTAGCATCGGAAGAGATAAGAGGTAGGGTTGGGCCAGTTGGTGCTAGAATCTAGGAGAGATAAAGAGATGGTTGAAAGGCCCTGGTCAAGAATTGGAGGACTCGCTTCCCCATTGGTGAAGAGCAATGAGAAGGAGATGGTGCCTGCTCATTCGCTTCCATCCGGTTCAGGGAGACTGGTACTGATATATATTGTCATTGTCAAGGGAATGGATGGGTAGTTCGGGTTTGGGGAGGCGTAATCGAGAGATCGATATGAAGAGCTTTCATGAATTCATACATATGTCACAACGATTGGAATTCGGGTCATCGAATGCTTGTTATTTATAGCTAAAATCAATAGAATGGCTTCTTATTATCGATTAATCCATCATTTATCTGATGAATCAGATTCGTCTTACTACTTATTTTATTCACTTCCTGAGACCGGTTCCTTCCTCCTGCAATGAGTCGGAATACCACCTTGGAAAACCTTATATTCTAATAGTTGAGTCTGATTTGACTACACGGAGCATAAGACTAGATTCCGATATTATGGATTAAAAGACTGAAATCTTCAAGTACGACTAGCATATGGATTAGATTTATATTAATATAACTTAATTGAAAGAAAACAAATCAATATAGGGGCGAGAAAGGGTGGTATAAATCTACTGTGCCCTAGCTTGGCTCACGAGGTGATTCGGTTGGATCTGGGAATGGGGCTTCTTAGCAAATGCAACGCCCTAAATGAGTTATAAAGGAGTTAGTTGTTAGCCGGCTTAGCTCTCCACTTGTTGTTTTGGTTACTAACTCTCCCCCTTTATGAGTGGGAGTATATCATAGGGCATTTTTCTTCCTTTGAAAATGAAGGCATGTTGAAATACCGTTAGGACATCCTACTTCCATCTTGAGTGAAAAAGATAAAGATGTGATAAAAAATCCTCTTGTATATCTTTTCAAAGGTAGTAGCTATCGGTCTTATGAGCGAGGAAGCTAAGCTCTTGAGGCTACATTTCCAGTAGTGGGCCAGCATGTGGTTTCTCCTTACCAGCGTTTTTGTTTGCCGGCTGTTGCTTGTGCCAAAGGGGTTGGGGAGGGAACAGTTCTACCAAGTAGGGCAAGCAAGGGGAATCGTAATTGTACTGAATCAATAAAGAAGGAAATCATGTACTGATTTGATTGTGCCAGCCCTTTCCCGATTCCCGATGTTACTCTTACCTTAGCAGTGATACAATACAAGAAGGGTTTCAAAGATGGGTACTTATATATATAGTGTGTAGCTCACAGAAAAGATTAATGACGGTGTATTCGTGGACAAATAGGCCGAGCTAAAAGGAAAGCACTGGAAAAGTGGAGGAACGGTACTGATATATATTGAAAGTAAGGCTTGATAAGTACAAGGAGAAGGGAAGGCTACTACTACTGCGACAGATGGTTGACTAATTCTCCTACCGTTATAGATAGAAATTCGCTAACAGGTGATTTCCTGCCGATGCTATAACTATGCTACCTTCCTTTACCTTCCTATAAGCTAGATAACTAAGGCCTACAGACTGATTACCGGTATACGAATACTTAAGGGAAGGATATAGAATGCAGAAGAGTGAAAGTCACAATTTCAAAAAAGAATTTAGGCACAGCCTTTTCCACAGTTACATAATCCTTTGTCGCAGATAACCGATTTTACATATTAGCCCATGTTACGCTTTCAAATTAGTAGTTCACGCCTCTGATATTTTGTTTGAACAAGCTACAGCTTTTTACTAAAGAAATAATTCCATACTGATGAGGAACCTAATCAAAATCCAGTCTCGACCTGCTTCGAACTCTTGAACTGATGATTGGAATCCTGATTGGAATCATGGAATTCCCACTGGGCAGAGTTCTCTCTCCATTTCTCAGATCTCAGACGATTTCTCATACGAATTGATTCTAACGTTTGGCGAGTTTGAAATCGTGATCCAATTATCGAAGTTGAGGAACAAAACCTAGTAGCACAATCTGGTGCAGTTAGTTTACCCTTTAGAACCCTTAGATATAAGTAGCAGATTAGTAATTTCTTTTAGCGGTTTCAGAATTCCTTACCCTTTAGAAAGGGTCAAATCATTGAACCTCACCCTAAAGGGTCAGATCTAAAAGAAACTGCAAGAGCATATTCTAAACATCTTCTCATCTGATCTAGAGAATGACATGATTGACCGAGAATACTTATGAAACCCGGCACGTCACTAAGTGTTTGATCTGTGACCTCCTGAATTGTTCGCATCACTCTCTTCGGTTCAAGCAAACAAAGTCTATGATATGATGAAAGTTTATATTGGCTTCCTAGCGTATGGAATACTGAATGGATTCCAAATCCCCTCTATTTTATCTTAGACTAACAGCACTGATTCCTTTAGTATAATATAGGTAGTACCCCTTAACGCGCAAATGAAAGCCCTCACGACACTCGATGCCTGCAACTGATCTCAATTATGGTAGTAGATAAATGGTGTGACATGTATTTGTAGCCTCTGTTGCTAGTAGATTGACTGCTTGACTTTATATAGACCTGGGTCTACAACTGAGGGTAGTTCTTGGGAATGCTACACTAGCTCTAGCTCCCCTTACTGGATCAAATAAGGCAACTACGAACCGCTAAAGATATTTTTTGTCTTCCCCCTATCCTGGCCCTTTATAAAGGGTCAGATCTTTGAACCTCACCCTATTCGGGTCAGATCTTTTATAACTCGGCTACTGAACCCTATTCGGTTTAGAAACATATATATAAATAAGTAGAAGACTTATATATAACCTTATATATTAAGTAGCAAAACCTCAACCTAGTAGTAAGCGATTAAGCTGTCCTAGAACGGAATATAGACATTCAAGAAGAGCTACCATGACTCAACTCGGCTCTGATAGGACGCAATAAGTACAGAGTCGATGTCCGATTCAATACGAGACACGACCCTTTCCGACCATAGGACGAAGGTTCAGTTGGTTCCTCCTAAAAAGTAGTATCGAAAAAAAGAAAAGTGTTAACTTATCAAAGTCCAAATCAAAGGTAGTCCCGCTGCGGCCTCCCAGTGCTAATTGCCAAAAAGGAAGATAATGAAAGGGAGATGAAAATGAGTTAGGTTACCGATATATAGAATAAGATAAAGAAGGTAGCGTCCTCACTCTCTAAACTTTGAAAGTTCTCACTTAGTAGGTTTATATCCGGTTAGAGCGTTCAAGTGATTTAGATGGGATTGGCATAGATTTATATCAAAACTGGAAGCAGACAAAAAGAGAACAAGAAAAAAGTAGAAATTCTAACACCAACGGTAGATAGGAACCGAACTCTCTCACGACATTCCTAATAATCCAAAGAAGGTTCCAAAACAAGTACTCTATCTATATAGTATAGAAAAAGTTTCCTAAGAATGGACAAGGTGGGTGGGGCAGGGATGGCATGCAGCCTTGCCCGGGTGAGGAAAAGGGTGAGGCAACTCGGCGTCCGGTAGAACGAGCTTGGCCCCGTCTTTTCCAAAAGTGATAGTACTCCCAATCGCAATAGTAGGGTCAAAGAAGAGAGACAAGGTTCATTTCCCAATTAAGAAAGAGACTTTCTATCTTGCGTTCCCTTAGATACAGGAAAATAGATAGCTAGATATAATGGGTTCCCTTTCATCCTATCTCCTTCGGACCCTAAAGGAGAAAGAAAGAACTCACTAGAAACGAAGCTTACAATCCTGACCCTTTAGAAAGGGTCAGATCTTTTAGAACTCAGCTACCGAACCCTATTCGGTTTCTAATGGGTCAGGAAATAAAGGAGGTGAAACGGAAATCTTGCTCAATATATATCAGTACCAGGGATCCTGGCAGTCCATTGGTTCCTTCTGATGAACTATCCATATGGTCAATCGGTTCTCTGCCTACCCCAATATTCGCACCGCCCACTACAGATCGACCTAGCATTCCGCATGGGGTGATGGTTTTCTATCCATGAACCGAAGGTCTCACCCACTGGGATCATCATACTCAAATCGCACACCGCTGAAGGAACTTCTTGGAAATGGGTGTCGTGTTGAATGGATATGGCCATGTCCCGAGTGGAATGGATGGCATCAACTCGAGCGGTCACACTGTTGATACTAAATGACCCCAAAGGCCTACTACCTATATAATATCTACCCGAGTGGCTGCCTTCCGTTTCATTGGCTATCTATTTGATCGGTCCGGACTATTAGAGTAGAGTACTCTCTATTAGAAGTGTACTGAAAAATCGCATATAGCTGGGGGTTGAGCTTCCAATACCAACAAGGTCGATATTTCCAGTGTCCAACTCAAGGCCAAGGCAAAAGGCAACGGCATGGGTCAGATATGGTACGATATGTCAATGAAGAAGCAGTGGTTGTTCAAAACCTGATGATGGGTATATTCCCTGCTTTCAAATGGCAGTGGGGATTTCCTCCTTCCCCAAAGGGTATCCTGTTGACTCGATTGGATGAGTGGCGATAGCGTGCTGGGTTGCCTTTGGTTATGATAGTAGCACCACTCTAAACTCCACACTCTTGCCAGCCCGAAAACCTTTCCCCATCGCCTCACGGGTAGTTTTGGTTACATTGCACTCGACCATGAGTTGAAGGAATACGCAGCCGTTTCACCAGGCATTCTGTAACACCTCACAACCCTCACTCATCCCGTGGGTTGTGTTTGATATCATTTCAACTTGGATCAATGCAGTGAGGTCAGAAACACCTGTATTCCGAGTAGTGGCTAAGCCTATAGGTAAAAGGAAGGAACATGTCATAGCAGTACAAAGAGAGAACAGGTGGCGCTGGCTGACCTTCTTCGAGTCCCATGGCAATTTCATCCACCCTGACCAATACTATTAGAGTAGAGTTGGGTACTCTGTCTATATAGTACTGGAGAAAGGTATCTGCCCCATGGAAATTGACCCTTCCTCCGGCTTCCCATCGCGGCTATATGCGTGAGGTTTCCTAATGACCTTGTCCGCCACTCTGATGCATGACGAACAGGTGCATGCCTTCTGGCCAGTTGAACTTGAGTCAGAAATGATATAATAGAGAGTGGATGCCTAGCAGCGGTGAAACGGGTCGGGAGGACGGAATCAATTGAGTAGTTGTACTCATGGATGAGTTGTCGCTGGGGCAAGAGGAATCATTGGCATTTAGAAAACCATAGGGCCAATATCATGATATGGTCAAAGAGGTGGACTTTATATGCTAAATACCATCATGATGCTTCAAGGCCGAAGGGATCAGGTCTACACGATCTAGTTCGGGCAAGGGGTCAGCGAGTCAAACAAACTGTTCGATCAATCCCCCATGTCAATATGGCGAAAGCAAGTGTATCTAATCTACTCCCATCCGATAGTCCTTCGGTGTGATGATAAAATTCTATGTCAATAGCTGCACTGGTGTCTTGAAACTGGAACATTATCATTTCGTATATTATATTATAGTATGACGGTTGGTTAGGGGCGGTAGGTGGGCTCGGGCTATCGCTCCTGTTCTCCTGGTTGGACATCGGCGGTTCCTCTCACAGTATCAGTTCAAGTCCTTCTATTTCATAAAAACCTCCTGGTCTCGCATCTTCATATCCTCTTTTCATAGTCTCATAAGGGCGGGGGTCAGGATCAGTCTAATGGGACCTAGAGGTTTTGAAGCTGTAGTTTTTGACCGACTCTATCAATTCCTTATTCAGTGAAGAGTAGCCTAGCAAGACTCAAATATCTCGCCTAGTGGTGAGGTTCTAAAAGATCTTACCTTTTCTAAAGGGTCAGTTTCTAAACCCTTGATATAATATATAAGTAGCACCTTTCTCAACCAAATCGAATAGGGTTCAGTAGCTGAGAATGTAGCGGAAGAAAAAATTGTTTGGAAGGTTCCCACGACGTGGATTCGAACCACTCTGGAGTGACTTTCCTTTTAGTAGTCGTGAGCACTAAACTATTAGAAGAGTACTGAGAATGAAGTCCGTGGTTCGGAAAGACCTGAACCGAAGGAAGGAACTGCTTTTTTGCAAGGGCTTCAAGGACTGAAAAAGGGAAAGAAAGAAGTGACTTCCGGTCTTGGATGGAAGAATACAGTGGAGAGTCTTTCTTATGTGATTTCAATAGACTTTTATGTCTTTCCGAATGATTGTATTCTTTAATCCTCTCTTTAATAAGGACCAAACCTTTGGTATATTATAGACAGGTAATCTTCTATATAGTCTATCTAGATTATACTGGTCCTCTCCCACATCAAGATCTCAAAGAAAGATGACTCATCCCTAAAGCCTCTAAAGCTTCCTTCTTTCCCTTATTTATGGGAAAGCTAGCAGCATTGGTATAATATAGGTAGTAGATCGACCATTGATTTCTCTCTCTTGATGAGCTCATTCTTTCAAATCTGTGTCATTCTAGAGGATGAAGGATTCTTATATCAGTCGAGTCCAGTTCCTTCCCCTTCTTCTTCCCTGTAAGATAAAGAAATTTCTTCCGAATCTTTTTCGTTTTCCAAAAGTCAATAATGCTATCTGTTAGTCAATTCATGCCCTATAGGAACTAGGCTATCCACTGCTAATTTTAATGAACTTCCAAAGCATCAAAATAATTTTTTGATTATCTACAGCAAGCTAGTATTTCCCATCAGTTTTCATGCTTGGCCAGAGCTGAATGGGATTGCCGAAGGCAAACATAGGCACATTACTGAGTCTGGACTCTCTATCATCAGCCTGGTACTGATATATATTGAAAAATATCTATGGAATGAAGCCTTAGCAGTATATCTCATAAAAAAAGGTAGTCTTCTCTTCTAGGAGAGTCATATCAGCAGGTGACATCCGACTTACTGGCACCTGGCCCTTATATTATAAGAATACCTGGCTACCGCTCCGGATCATGTTGTTTTTCCTGCCCGCTTGCTTGAATCTGTCAGCAGAGTTGGTACACCTTCCAAAACGGATGCTGAGACTTCTTCTACGGGCGACAACTCTCAAACTGAATTAAAGGAAAACCAGAGCGCTAGGTTCAAGGAAGTAAATAGCATATAACTCAAGGCCGAAATTGCAGAGAGGGTGGAAGTTCTGGAGGAGAATAAAACGACCTTTATGGCTCTCGCGAAACACGAGGATTTTGATATGAAGGCTACTGACAAAGAGCTGAGTGATCACCTACTACAGTTGGTGGTGGACTCTATAAAGGTGCTCCATGACAGGATGCTAGCTCCAGAGGGGGAGTCTCTGTTGGCTGATGCAGGAAGGCTCTCTGCTGAACATGTGTCTGGGTGTCAGAATATATAAGAAGAGTTGAGGTCCAAAGCAGCCAAGATGAGTAAACTAAAGAGATGCGAGAGCTAGAGGGCGGCTTCGGTACATCAATCAATCACTGGAGGAACTCATGCAGCGCGCTTCTTCTCCTTTGCAGCGCTACTCTCGCCACCACTTTTCTACATAGTCTATAAGGGTATGGTTCCTACCCTACCACCTTCCTTTATCTCGGCCTATCCAAATCAATACCCTTATCAAAAAATTTGACTCCAGCACCTCACATATCAAAGAGGCCATTTATGATATTGACAGCATGCTTTGTCTCATCTTCATGAGCAGCCACCAGAGGTATCATCTTTATATGGTCTTTTCCAAAAAGCAGTCACTGAGAGACTCTTCCGTTAAATCACCAATATACTCATCAACGGGAAGTTCAAGGTCTTCAGTACTCTTCTAATAGTGTGGCCCTATGATGATTAAGGGTTGGTCCCATCATACTCTTTTAACATATATATGTTTTCCATGGCGGTCAAACTACTTGTAATTGCGGAGTGTGAATTCAACTTGCTTTATAAAGCCCCAACCAACCTCGTAATCCGACCGGTTCAAAACCTAGAAATAGAGATCTATGGGGAAGATAAATAGAAATCTGGTTGGAGGTAATGAAGGATAGGGAGTGCTATCATTGACGAGACGGTTCTGATTGCTGAACACAGAGGTTGAGCGGGTTGAATAAGCGGTAAAAGAAGCAAAATAGGTCTCACAGGTTCCATTGAAAAGAAATTGTTTCATAAAGAGGTCAAGTCGTGAATGATCATAGTGGTCAAATGAAAATGAGGTTCACCTAAGATGAAAATGGGGATGCATCAACGGGAATGAAAGTTTTTGGGTGACGAAAGAGGTCTGGCTAATCAATTGGTTAAGAACGGGGTCCCACTATACAACCAGGAATATTTCCCTCCCGCCTCGTTCTCCCCTTCCAGAAGGAAGAGGAAATATACTCCCAGCGCCAGCTGGTGCTTTTTCCTCCCTTTCACAAGCTCGTTTAGCAAATCTCATTGGCCACCAACTCAGCCTCGATCTATGGTACGAGAATTCATCTCCATATCCCTTTTTCTTTAGCAGTACAAGGTCTTACAAGGAAGAGGTCGAGTTCCTCCCTTATTGATAATATATACGGCTTTGTTCATTTCTATGAACCTGAAAATAAGTATACCCACTATTAGAAGAGTACTGAAGCCAAAAACTGGAGTTTCAGGTCTGTGAGAGGTCAATGTACTAGGGATCATTCCCAAATAGGGGACACTATTAGAAGAGTACTTGTCTCTTGCATGCGCCTTCGTTCCTCATTCATTCAAATAAAAGGAAGCGACATAGGGAAGGGATAGGGACTCAAGTGGGGCTGGAGAGCTGCTTCCCTTCCTTTCTCTAGTTGTTCATTTGAATGTACCAAGGTTTTGAAAGTGGTGCATGTAATGTACTAGTACTAGTTAGTAAATGAAATGATTATTAATCACGGTGACCCAGAAGACGAAGAATTCCAGTATGTGTCGTGCTTTTTTAGTTCTAAGAGCAGGTGGAAGATCTCCCCTTCCAAGATGTTTTCACGACCAGAGGGATTGCATCCATTTTCTTCAGAGATGCCACAAGTGCCAAGTGAATGCAAATTTGATCCCTTGTTGTATTGATGAGGAATGGCAGATCTTCATAACCAAACCACACCATGTCCCTTTGCAGTATATTTCTTAGATATCATAGGAAGGTGTTAACCCGAAGGCAGCCAATTGGACATGAATACATCTAAGTAGCTATCGATTCTTTCACAAAGTGGGACCTATACCACGATCACAGCGGCACACGTCAACATGATTTCTGAAGAAGCAGATTTACACTCATATTATCTGAACCATCTCAAAGAGATTTGGGATAATGGAATGTGGAAAAGTGTTCCATATCTCCGTATTATGTCCACTACTATTAGAGTAGACAGCTATGAGTGATTTTTATAAAAAAAACAGAATATATATGGAACATCTCTTAGTCTTTCGCAATAGTTCAGGTTGACTTCTTTTGTCAGGTCTTGACTTCTTCACTATGATCTTCCCAGTATTTCATATAAGAGCTATATCCATTTCATTCCTATTCATTGTTATGATCTTTTTCCATATCTCGTTCATGAATCTGACTAATCGAACTGGAGGAGCATGCCAGGATGGATTGGTAAGCAAGTAACCACTTATGTAGGCGCAAACTCCCAGTTCTTTCTCTTCTTTCTTTTTGAAAGTCACGATCAGAATTAAAGGTAGTTCACTGGATTTTCCTTTTGATCCTAGGACCTTTATAGATGAATACCCAAGAGTCCAGCTTGTGACATGTCCTTTTTGGTCATATCTCTCGGTCTTGCTTCTTATTGTTATATTCAGTTCCTTTTTTCAGTTCCCTTCTTTCTTCTTACCTAGTGAGTCCTTTTTCTCTTTGAATTTTAGGATTCCCCTCACCAACTATTAGGAAGAGATCAAGGGTCGAACCTGATTCCCTATGGAGACTACCGGTCCTCTTCGGTGGAGGCTTTTTCACCGGGCAGGACTACAGGAAAGAGAGAAATCGTCTCGAATTACCATATAGTCCATCCTTCCAATCACAAAAAGAACCTACCCATACCCTAACCCTTTAGAACCCTTAGATATAAGTAGTAGATACTGATATATAAGGGTTTAGAACCTCACCCAATTCTAACTTCTTCCTTCTTATCCGTCTTCCTCTTTGGCTTTTTCCCATCTTCTATTCTATTCTATTATAATAGTAAATAGTAATAGAATCTTCTTAGCTTAGAATGAAGTTCTAGAGGTTGATTCTATTACTATTGACTATTAGTATTATAAGGGTTCAACTCAATGAAAAGTAGCGGAAGGAGGGGAAAGTCAGTACTCTACCCTAATAGGACCTTACCTTCTCTTCTATAAGCATGGGAACTTGGTTGCCCCAAGCTTCCTACGTACCCTTTTTCGGGGATCAAGCCATTTCGTAGTTCTTGCTCACTTTGCTGAAATATTTCCACTTTGTGACCTAATCTTCTTCCCCTCCTGCTATGAAGAGTTCCACGTCAACTGAATTAGCATTGTTGTTATTGAATAATATTGTATGAATATCACTTCCTTCGGCTTATTTTTTGATTCTAGCCACTCCCAATTGCGCTTTCTCTCTATATCTCTCAATATATATAAGTACCGGCTCATCTATATTGTTTCTCTGATAAAGCTTAATGGCTAGCGTTTGGACTCATCCTCGATTCTGAATGCTTCTAATGGATATTGGCCAAGGGTTCTTTTTTTAGTGCATTCCCGTCCCCCGAAGAGGGACGTCCACTTATTCTATGCATAGACATTTTCATCCTGCATTGGGTGATCTCAAGAACTCCACTTTTTTATATACTTCACATTCTATGTTCAAATATCTCACTCAACTTTCAGTACTCTTCTAATAGTGTCATTTCATTGATGACGGCTGCTCTAGTTTTCTTAAGCGGTGTGATCTCTCTATCTCCTTCCGCGCCAATTACAATACTAAATTCGGGTGATCCAGGTAAACCTACGTTCAACTAGGTGCCAAGGTTGAACCTGAATCCAAAGTTGAGTTTAAGGCTAAAGTGGGTGGGTGAGAAGATGGACTCACAAGTGGAAGAACACACATGTTCCCTCGGCTTTGACTCTGAAGGAGAAAGCCGACCATAAGTGATTGGAAGTAGCTTAGGCTGACGAGACCGTTCGATCGATAGAGAGATGTAGCTGGGGAGAGGAAGCGGGTCCACCTGTTGATTCGATGAACTAGATGGTTGGGAAACTCCTTCCGAATACATAATGACATAAAATAGGTATAGAATAAATATTTCTAAAAGAGAGTAGCTCCTTCTTGAATCAAATGCAATCACCCTTGGTATTTATCCTAGATCTTACACCTTGTAAGATCCATATCCACAACTATCTGATCTAGGATCTTCCATCGGCTCCCTCGAATGGTATCTTCAATAACTAGTAGGTCTAGTAGGTTCATAACTTGATATCCTGGAGTTGGGATTCAGTCTAGACCCCCTGACCTTCCTTGGTAGGCTGGTACTGATATATATTGGAGGTTTTTTTCCTCTCTGCATAGAGCTTGTCCACCTGTCTGTTAGTTATGGCTCACTGGGTGGTTTACCACCCCTATTCCAGTAGTTCCAGATGAAGGAACATCACATGATTCCTATCCTTCCCGGCTATTGGCCTGTTCTTTTGAATCATCAGAATAGTATTCATCTATAGTCGTGGAAATCTGACAATAGTTCTGTGTCAAATCGGAATGAATATCAGATTCTAGGGAAGGGAAAATAGCCTTATTGAAAGCAATATATTTCACTAATAAGGATAATGAACATAGAGAATCTGACCTTTCGCCCCCGCAGGACAACTTCTTGAACCCATAGTGATTTTGGCCTTTTAGCTCAAGAGGACAGAGACTAGAACGACTCGCTTCGCTTCCCTCTACATGAAGGGCGGCTACCAATGAATCTTATGAATCATTCCCTCCTTTCTCTTCGGTTCACTCGTCCATTTGTCCTTTAACTTATGGACCTATTACTGCTCAGAAGAGAAAGCAGACTAAAAATACAAAGAAGAGGAGCTAAGGAAAAAAACATTACCTTGCTTTGCAAGGGGGATGATCATGCATTGTACTCAATGCCTCGTTGGTCTAGTACTATCATATCACTGGGGACATGTATCAATATTTGACACTGATAGGCTTTCGTCCTTCAATATATATCAGTACCAGTATTTGTATTCATAATTACGTTTCTCCGGGTGTGGATCATCCCCTAGCTCTTCGGGATGGCTTCATTGCATTGATTTGGAAAACATACCCTTGGAAAGGAGACAACGTAATGGAAGGGGCATTGTCATGTTTATATCAATGAAGAATGAAGCCCATATGTATGATTTTTTCATGAAACCTCCCACTCTTATGCATACGGGGTAGGCTACTTTCTCACTTCGGAAGGAGGAAAACAGAAGTGGTCTCAACTATTAAGGTCCTTATTTCGTACGTCCGGCAGAAAAAAGGAACTGTAAGTGATTCCCACCTTCCCCAACTAGGGCTTTGACCACCCTACTTTATGAATCAGATGGAGCCTATTATATTCTAATAGTTGAGTCGGGCGAGTCATATTTGGAAGATATGTATGTCAGCTGGTGTAGTGGTTTAGATAGCGGAACCAAAGGTGTAGGGGCTCAGAAGGGAGACTCGCAGAACCGTTTACGATTCCTAGCTCGAGGACGACTTGGACTCGGAAGAATAGAGGACGAGATGGTGGCCACTTTGGAGAAAGCCAATTCTATAGAAAAGAAAGTTATTTGGATTCGGACTCTGAACTGAGGAAAGAAGTGATCCATTGGACTCTTAGCAGGAGGGAGAATGTATATCTTTTCTAGACAGAAGAATACTAGTCGGAGTGGTTCCCTCCCCCTTTATCCCAGCCTAGCCCCTTCTTCTAACTTATCTAGAAACCCTTTGAGTGTGATACAAAGAAGAAAGGCTGCTCTCATCATTCATAGATAGGAGGGGCTGAATCTAGCATCGGTAGCTCATAGACATAGCTCATACATTCCCTTCTGTATTTGGGAATATGAGAAGGATTACCGTGTCTTATCGCTCATTCTCGGGAAAGACTCGGCATTCAGGCAGTGGTGTGGTATGGTGGCGTGAGGTCGCGAGAGATTTTTTAGGAAACATCACATCCTGGGGTTGGAAAAACCATGGAATAGGGGACTGTCCCTCTTTCCTAGACAAGACGATACGGTCACTTTTTTATTTGTTTGTTCAAACAGGTAGAGCACTCAAAGCAGGATTGTGACAGCTTTTATAGGATACAAAATGGGGCTCTTGAAAGTGGACTTCACGGTGACAGGCCTTGGAAGAATGTACCAGCTTGAATTCACTTTAGGAGCACTATATAGGAAGAGTACATGTCTGACCTTCCGTTTCACTAGATTCAGAACCAGCCTATAAAGGGGAAAACTTGGAGTCGCCCCTCTCGTCAGGGGCTTATGCACTCCATGTTGAATCAAACAGCGCCTCTGGATAGACTAGTTGGCAAGATGGCGGTTGATTATTTTGATCTAAAGTCATCCATGACCCCCTCTTAGTTCATCAATAGATAACCGTACTTTATAGGTATTCTAGAACATAAAGTCATGTCGATGATGGTTTTGCTTCTGGGGCTATGGAAACTGCCCTTTCTAGCACCATGTTTGAGGTCCCTTTTATTCAATAAAAAGAATAGGTCTCATTCATGGCTGGTCAACCTCTCGGATAATATTCTCCATGGCCTCTCTTCGCTCTATATCACCACGTCGTGGTGTGGTATTGTGTCGAGCAAGTTAACCCTAGTGTTTTATTCAATGATTATGCCCTTCTAGGAAATTATGTAATCATCACTAATGAGAAGGTGGAACACGTCTATTCTGACATTTTTTCCAACTTAGGGGTCACTATATCAACCCAAAAGTCGTTGATCTCTAAGACTGTGGCCGGGGAGTTCTCAAAGCGTTTATGGGTTCAAGGGATGTCGGTGGACCTAAGTCCTATGCCTGATCTTCTAAGGCTCTCAAGAATTTATATAACCCCTATGGCCTGATGGCTATTGCTGAGAAGTACTCTATTCAGAGATTCTCTACAATATGTCGGGTCGGAGGGGCCGGTGACAAGGTACTCTCTAGTTTAGACCATTATAGGTAAAACAACTACGAAAGAGTTAGGTGAATGTGTCTTGCTTCCCAATTACCAAATATAGAATTTTGGTTAGGGAGGGGAAGACCTTTGAATCCCTATCTCCAAGGTTGAGGATGGTCATGAAACCCAAGGATTGAGTCTTGACCCTAGAGGAATCCCACTTGACGGAGTCATAAAAAGACTTCCAGGAGTGGATCCTTCATCGGGTTTGGGTTAAGCTGTGGTGAAGTTATACACATTGGTATTGGAAGGTAGCTATGTAAACTGAGGTGACCCTAACAGCAATCTTTGAAGCACCTGTCCTTCAAACAAGATGGAAAGATCGATGAAGAATTGGTCTGATGGTGGATAAGAGGTGGCATATGCTTCTGGTAGTGCTGCAGAAGGCTGGGAAAACTGGAAAGTCAACTGTTGGATCAACCCTTGATTGTTCTATGACCGGAAATGTGACAAAGTTTCTCGGTGGGTAGATCACTCGGGGAGGTTGTGGTAGGCGATATTCTCATCGGGGATCCATATGTGGAATGAACCCTGCCATGGCCACTGTTGGTTCATCAGCGGTGAAGTTCTCAACGTCCCGGATTTTGGTGATCTTGATGTGGGGGTCAACCAATGTGCCTTCTGACCAAGACTGTATGGCTGAAAGGATTCCTAGTGTAGTCTGCTTGTCCACCTTCGGATAATGCCTCGACTTGTCTTCGATGGCAATCATATCCTTGATTCGGGAACTGGAGCTAGTGGAGATTGTTCCGATCATGCATGGGTGGATCCATGGTGAGATTTTGGATTTGAGAAGTCAGATCATCAGGAAGCTGGAATCCTTCTACTTCTGCAAACTCATCACCCCATCCACTGACTGGGTAGGAAAGTCCCAGTATGGCTCTGAAGCACCCTCCTTTCGGAAGTATCCGTTCATTGATAAGTGAAAGGGTCGAGACCTCCGGAATACGTCTTCATCCTAGGGATTACGTTGATACCCTATGCCAAACTGGCAGTGATTTTTGTGAGCTTCGACTGGCTCATAAATGTCCTGTTGTTGCTTTCCCAAACTAGTTGAAGTCCATGTTTCTCATATATTTCCTCACAAGAGGGCTTTGCCAGATTTCCGACCTCGGGCTAGACTTTCTTTTCCTCTTGGTCCACTGTGACCATTACTACTGTGCCGGGAGGTTTAATGAAAAGACTGGGGTCTTGAATTTCCTCTTCATCCTACAGGACATTCACCGCTCCGTGATCTGGGGGTTGTCACATTAGGCTGTCCTGGTGGTGTCACCACTTCTTTCCCAACTCTTTGATAATCCAGCAAGTCCTGGCACAGACTTCAAAGAGTTCCTATCTTGAGTCCAAAACAAGATTCAATGTAATGTCCTAGTTTTCCGGAATGATACGTACACCGTTGACCAGGATTGAAATTTCTGGGTGGTGGGTTTTGAATAGTCAGTGCTGGAACTGGCGCAATCTTTCCCCCTTCTAGAAAAAGTTTGTAAGCTTGTGCCATAGTAATGGCCAAAGGAGTGAAGACTCGATACCTTCTGAAATTCTGTCTCTGCTGATTGATTCGAGCCATTTCAGGCGGTGCAGGAGCGTTTGCCACATGCTGTGCTGGTTGTACTGGAGCTTGCTAAATAGGCGTTTGATTGTACAGCAATGTGGGAAGGATGAAACTTGTGACTCATTTTTCTCAGGCTTCTTTGCTACTGGATTTTTGGCGTAGGATGATGATTCCCCTCTACTTTGGATGAAGTTTCCTAATATGAGACCTTTCTTAACAGTAGTCTCGACCCTGTTGGATGAGTTTGGAAAAGTTGCTGGTGACACTGGCACACATTTTATCAAATTATACCCCCGTGAGAGTTTTTATGAACATTTGGGGATATTCTGATGGGTGGATGTACTTGAATTGCATACTATTTCCTTCTGAGAGCGCATTTCCATAATGATTCATCGGTCTTACGGCTCATTCCTAGGAGGACATAGTGATCCATAGTTAGTTCGCAATTATGTCGATATTGTTCAAGAGACGCCATAGATAATTCCGGCCAGGTGCGGATTTGCTGAATATTCAGACGAGAAACCCATTTCAAAGCTCCTCCCTTGAGACTCCGCTGAAAGAGTTTCATTGCATTCAGATCTTGCTATCAGTAGCATGTCCGCAAAGTGCCCCAGCGTAAAGCCGGAGATGCACAACTGGGTGACCCGTACCATCGAACTGTGAAAAGTCAGGGATTTTTCATTTCGATAGAAGGATAATTTCTTGATATTCATCATACATTGAGAGCCCTTGCATGTTTTGAATAGGTATTTGAATGGTTGTGGTCCAAATAATCCTCTTTTTGTTTAGAGGAGGTGACATTCTCCCTCCTCTCCTACACATTCGATCAAGTTCAATGCAGTTCTTCCCATTCTCATTCACACTCCTGTTCCACGCTTTCCTGATATAGTTCTCAACCCTCTGAATTCTAATCCTCCTCTCTCCTTTCTGTAGGAGAGATAATTCCTTCCTTTTTGGAGCTTGTGGATCAAATTATACCAACCGTATATCCATCCTTTCAAGAGAATGAGTATATGAACAATAGAGAAGAATCTGAGCGATCAAATGACTATTAAAGACGTCATTACTCTTCTAATAGTAATGAAAAAATCGAGATTAGAGAGATTCTCTGTTGTTTAATGGGAACTGCGTTGGAGAGTGGTATGCGCAATTGGACGTCATTACTCTTCTAATAGTGAGTACTCTATTCTCCATTATTTAGATGGCTTTGGGTCAGATGCAGCTACAAGTGTTCCAGTTGGCTCATATTCAGTCGTTTGGGTAACTTCCCATTGCTTTAGATAGCTAGATATGCTTTAACGGGGCCTCCAGTGATGCTAATGGGAGTTCAAGAGGTGGAGAAAAGAGGTTAGCTGGTCACTAGCTGCTTGCTATCATAGAACCGGGCCTTCCATTGGGCCTGGATACAACTATAGAGTGAGCTTCCCCTTCCTTCCCTTTCAAAGATAGCCAGCTGGGGACGCTGATTGCCTTTGCTGTCATTATGTTGGTCGAATGATCTTATTCATGATTTGAGTCATGAATTACGGGGAGCCTTTCACTCTACTGTTTACTGCCAGTAGTAGATCGTTATCATTACGAGAGATGAAAAAAAGGCCGCTTTTCAAAATCCATTTTGATTCAAAAAATACGGTCCCATCCTCTGGGAAACATGGTTCCACTCACTCCATTCCCATCTGACATTCCGTATGAAACTCTATGATCCCTATCAATATTGATTCGAATGAAATTCTTGCTCCAGAATCCCACTCCTAATGACCCAACTTTCTCCCGGCCCATGCTTCATCTAAATGAGATCCCAAAAGAGGGTCTAGCGGATAGAACCACAGGTAGGTGGACAGGGTTCGGACCAAGGTTCATCTCGCCCACATGTTGATTCCAACGTTTTGCAAAGCTATTCAAGAAGATCTTACTTACTTATGAGAAAACAAAAAAGGCAAGCTCTCCTGCACGAGCCTTGTAATCTTTCTAAAGCGCTAACGAGCAAGAAAATGCCCCTTACTATAGATAGGGCGTTAGCGCCCCTTATTGAAAACTCAAGGAAATCCTTTTTATATATGTATTTTATTAATGCGCTCAAGCATGAGAAGAAAGTCGACCTTACCTTCTATTATATTAGTAAATAGCATTTAGGCTTTACTAAGATTTTTCTATAGGGTTTGGAGGAAACCTCCTTATCATGTCTGTAGTCGTTGCTCTGCCTCTAAAGGCAAAGTCTATGTAGAGTCAAAAGGCAACTTTCTCCAGACCGCAATCCGTTTTTGACAGAGTAGCGATTGCAAAAGAGAGTTGACAAGGACTTGAAGGACTAGCTAGCTTATTCACTTTAAGACACTGACCTTCGCTTGCTTGCATGACCGAGAGCCGTCATCCCATCCGATAGTTAGGATAGAACTATATACTTTATCCCAAAATAGAGTAAGGGATGGTTAGGTTATTCTATTCTACATTCGCTGATTCGTAAATCCATACATAGCTCTTTCCATCCTTTCGTGAAGAAGTATTAATACAATAGCTGTGATTTCTGTGCTTTAATGTAAAGTATCATGGCAGTAGACTCAGTCTTGTCCATTCCCATTAGTGGTGTTCGAATCGGTGCTGGTAGGTTGAAAGGAAAACTTCTTTCAGGAGGGATAGGTTTACGAAGATGCTCGACGTAACTGACTTCCTTTAGTCTCTTTCCTGTTGAAGTGCTTAACCCAATAGTAATAGAATAGGGATATGCCAGAACAACTTTCATGAATGAATCCGACCAAGGTCCTTCTTTAAGGCCCAAATGCCTAACCATTGAAGAAGCTCTTAGAGGAGGAATTCCCTGTGTTAGCGGAACTGGGATAGCCTCGTAGAAGGAAAAAAGAGTCCAAGAGTTTCTATATGAACCCCATAACTGGAGTCATTAAAAGAATTCATGCGTGGGATAATAGATGCAAGGATTCTTTCGTCTTCATCTATCCGCTTGTGGGGAATCTCAGTAACAATTTCAAGGGACTAGCTAACCATTGATGAAATGTCCTCTTCCTCAGGGAACCGAATTCATTCTTTATCTCAACTCAGTCTTTCCAAGCGAAGACAGAACTAGGTAAAAGAAATCTCATAAGGAGGTTTTGTATCTACTTCCCCTTTATGGGAAGGGGACTTTCTGAGACCAATTTGACCTACCAATAGGCAGAGCTTAGTATTTTAGAAGAGGAATGATGTGGAATCCCTTGAATGGAAGGGAGAATGGATAGCATAAAAGCTTTTCTTTTAAACCCTTGGACTGAGAACTCTTGACTAAATACTACTATGTTATGTCCTGAAGAGAAGTAAAAATCCTTACTTAGAAATCTAGGCCCTACTACTGACCCAAGACTATCGGAGCGGAGTCAGAGAGGCTGGTAACTGGCCTTTCCTTCCTTTTGAAGGCTTCCTTCTATAAACAGAAATCTAGAATCCCTTGGCCTTATTTCTGTTGAAATAAAGATTGCAGTAATCATTTTAGGAAGCACTCTATCCAAGGAGTAAATGAAGAAATAAGTACCCTTTTTATAATACAAGATTTCGAATTTGATTGACCATGGCCAGACAAAGAGTGAAGAGAAGTCCTACTCGGTAATATGGGACTTTCTTTCTCCTATCAAGCGTTGGTGCATCAAATAGCGTCTACGTTCTTCTTTCGAAAAGAACTAAGAAATGGGTGAATTGAATAGTATCTATCAGCTAAACCAATGGGCATAAATAGCTATTTATGATCGTACTATCAATAAAATAGCAGTTTAGGATTGATTTGAGGGAAATTCCCCTACCAGTAGGAAGGAACGAATAATGGAATAAAGGATGGAGCTCTAGCTTACTCACCTCAGTAAGAAAAGCTGTCTGAGAAAAATAACTAGTGCTTGCCCGTAGACCCTCTAGTTCTTGGGAAGAAAAGGAATTCAAAAAACGAATTGTCTGGTTGGAATATTAGGTGTAATTTCACCAGCTCTAGGACTGGGAAATAGTCGATTTTTCTCTTGCCACTAGTCTATTTTCTTCTCTTGGTGGGTTGGCATAAACTTGTGTGGTTCAAAAACTGAATCCCCCGTCATGTTATCATTCTTTGGATGGCTATCCGGGAGAATCTATACACACAGGACAAACTAGTTAGCATGGGTATTATTCAGATTAACCGATGTGTATTATGCAAGGAAGAAGAGGAAACTCTTGACCATATGTTCTCCTCTTGCCCATTTACGGCTCGTATTTGGTCACACTTGTGCGATAGGTGTGCGCTCCCACGTTCACATCGGATATGGGAGACAAATGTGGAATGGATATCTCAAAACTTCAATGATAAATCATTGTTGTCCTTGATAGATAGATTGATGTTCATAACATTTGTTTACTCCTTATGGAAGGAGAGGAAGATGAGGATGCAAAGTTGTAAAACTATGAGGTTAGTTCAAATTGACTTGGAAATTCTGGAGTATGTCAGAACTAGGACCATTTACCACCGGAATTTTCCAAGGTCATCTTCGAATATCAGGCTGGTAGAAGCCTGGGGCCTTACTAACAGCATCTGTAGCTAACCTTGTTTGTTGTCACAGCTTGGTTTGTTTGTGTTATACTGCTAGATTTGTTCATCTGTCTGGGTTTTCTTGGTTGGATGGGTTGCTTCACTGGGGGTGTTCTGCAGGTTATGGATCTTGTTGCACTGGGAGTATCTGTTTGACTATTGCTGTATGAATAGAGTGCTACCAGTATCTGCTGGGTTTCCCTTGCTTTATTATGGAGCTTTTCTTTGGTGATTTTCCTTGTTCGTTATAATTTAAGGAGCAGGTGATGCTGCCCGGTACTTTGGTTACATTGATTGTTGTATTTCATTAGTTATTAAAATAAATCCTATTACTTATCCAAAAAGAAGAAGTTATCCTAGCATTCCTCATGCTCTCATAGGACTGCACGACAAGCTTCCTTAAGACCAGATCATTATAGATTTCTTTGGTATCAATTGTTACATTTGAGAAGCTTGTCTATAAATTGCTCTGGCTGACTCTTCAGATACTTCTTGTGCTTTTTCCTAGTGTATACAATTTCCATTATTTTTTTCAATTCCCCAGACAAGTAGTAAGGATGGGATTTACCGCTCACCCGACCTTAGGGAGGTAAGGAGCACGACATGCCTGGTTGTTATGGAAGTTATATATTATCCACTCGCCCAAATGAGTTATAGGTTGGTTGCTCATTGGCCTATTCCATCTCAGGGGAAAATGATAGGAGATCAGATGCTTTGTTCTATCCTTCGACTTTAGTGGTTAGTGGAAGGGATCTTCATTTCGTGCTAAAGGTGGTTAATACAACGAGTCAATTCTCAATGTGATGCTGCTATCCATTCGATGATCCTACTTACATACCTCTTTTTCAATCTGTAATAAATCAGGATGGTCAGCCCAATCATTGAAAAAGTGAAAAGGCAATCTTAGCCGAGGAATCACCTCCCCTTGACTACTAGAGGAGAGTGGTCTGAAACTCTGGCTATCAGGAAGGTGGCATGCGAACCTGACAATATATTCTCCCACTCTGTCTTATCCTTATGGCCTGGGTATTATGCAGGAAATGAAATGTGTGTTCTGTGGGCTGGGTGTGGAGAATTTGTACCACTTGTTTTTTCTTTTGCCCTTTTCTGAGCGCATTTGGCTAATGTTATGGGATAGATGTAACTTGCCTGGGATTAGTGGGATTTTTTTGGATCTTATTCAGGCTATGGCCTCTCCTTTCAAAGGTCAGTCTTTATTCTCCTTGGTAGCTAAACTTATGCTTGCAGCTACTATCTATGCAATATGGCATTTCTTTCATGCCAAGATGTACCAGGCTAAGAGTAGATATTTCCATCTTGTGGTAATGAGATAATGTATTGGGTTAGGGTGAAGATTAACTCCTCCAGTCTATTCACATCTCAGGGTATTCGGTTGTACATGGTATCCTCACTTAGGTCCATATCGAAAAGAGAAATTACAGCCACAATCTTCAAAGTGTGTTTTTCTTGGTTATATTACTATCCACAAAGGCTACCGATCTTTCGATCCTTCTGCAAGTCGACTGTACATCTCTCGTCATGTCATTACAGATTATTTTGGATTATTTTTTTTGTTAAAACCCGAGGATTAGAAATTCCTTTCACCATTCGGGTCAACAAATTCAGCAACATTAGGAGAGTATTCAGGAGATTCCAATGTCAATTCAATTAAAGGACAATCAGAAAATGTAATACCAAAATCTTGTGGAATTGCCAATGAGACAAGTTCAAAAGAATGGATCTCATGACACTAGCGATTTCAGTCCAAAGTTTCGAGCAACCCAGCTGCGTACCAATGATGAATGTTTTGCATGTATTCCTGTTTAAATAAGGTGGACCAAGGGCTAGTTTCAGTAACAAGTTTCCATGCCATTTTCATACGCATCGCCTTGGATACATCTTGAAAAGATCGAATTACAAGCGGAACGACTGACAGAAGAAAGAAAAGCGGGAAGGGAATAGACATCTTTCTCCCAAAGTCAACCACATTTTACGCAACAAGCAGCCATACCGGGCAGTCCAATCCATCCAAGTCCCTCTACTGTGCCATTTCACCTTTCTACATCACTTTCCTCAAGACCCCGAGGGTGAATATCATATGACGCCAATACATAATCCTATGTCTAAATCAATAAAGTCTTTTCGTCCTTCCCTCTATCGTATCCGAACTCTTCCTCTTCTTGATGGTCACCTTATTTAGGGATCGATAGTCTATGCATAGCCATAGTCTCCAATCGTGCTTCTTCGAACCGAGGTTATAGCCACGTGCATCGATCCAGGGAATCTCTACGACCACGAACCGTACAGATGATAGGCTGGCGATCCAATGGTGGAAATCTCCAACTAACATAGCTCATTATGTAGATTCACCCCCAACACCCACCCGGGTCTAGTGATGGAAAATCTAGGATAGGATCAACTACTATCTTTCTTAGGGAGGAAATAGAGTTCTTAGGATTAGGGCTACCCCTATTTTAAAATGAAAGGAGGAAGTTACTAAATCTAATATAAAAAGGAAACTTAGTTTCTTAGCAACTAAGCCAACTCTCACTTTCTATTTTATTTAGAGTCAAATCCCATCACTCTTGGGAAATCCCTAAATCACCCTTAACCCACGTAATAATGACGATCCATGTCGCCAACTAATTAATACAACTAGGTTATTTATATGATTTAATTCACATAAACCAAAAACCCTCTTCCATTGTCGGTGGTTACTTCCTTGCAGTAATTTAGATCTGTTTTCCTTTTACGTTCTTACCAACCGGTACTCCATCTAGGCGGGCTGAACTCACCCACCCAGCCGCCCCAGTTGTTATTCAAAACAATATCTATATCAGTTCGTTCCTCCTTACAGAATGGTAGTAATGGGAATCCAAGGAACTGGAATGGGTGAAGGAAGAGCTCTTCTACTGGATCGATTGTGTTCTCCCCCCTTGAGAGATTCTTGCACGATCGAAACAATAGAAAAGAAAGACTTCTCGTGTTCCCGGATCAGGGAATCCAAAGGGCCCACCTTTCCCAGTCTCATAGTAGTTCTACCTACTCGTTGAACTCTTCTCGGTGGAGTATCCATACAAATGAGGAAGTTTCAAATCAAGTTCTAAAAGAATTAGGAATTCTTTGCCTCTTGGGATTCAGCTTTCAGTCTTTCATGATGGTGCACTGGTAGGGTGGCTAACTGACCTACTAGAAGCAGAATGGGATTCCCTCTCTAAGGACCCTAGTCAAAAGGCTAAAGGCATAAAGAAAAGATATTAATAGAAGACAACAAAAGTTGGAGATATTCGTAATACTGAAATCGAGAAAGTGATGCCTATCGACCCCAAAACCTACTATCTTCTGGGAGAGTTTTCGGAATAAATATTACAGAAAATCAGAAGAGCAACTGCTAGAAAAATAGCTACTATCAAGAGAGCTAGAGCTCCTAGGAAAGCAAAAGAAAGACTGAAAGTGATTAGCCGATAAAGAAGTAGGCTGCGGTGGGTAGGGCATGGGATATTGAATGAAAATAAAAGTCATTCATTACAAGGGATGAGCTAACTAGCACGGGATGAAGGATAGACTGACCACAGACATGAGCTCGAAAGGAAGATCAGACGAACAGCCGATAACCGAGCGGGAGACTTTACTGGGGAAGATCCTTCTAAAGGACTAAGTTAGTCCTATACATACCATTTCTTACCAGCTGGTGTCTCGGACCACACTCAATTGATCATCAAACTTGCGTCTCTGCCTAGGGGACTTTCGGTTTTTTGATTTTTGGGCTGACCACCCTCACTTTCTCTGCTTGGTTGAGGAGGTTTGGAGGATTGAGGTATCTGGTTCCCCTATGTTTCAGCTTCAAAGCTTCAGAGTTTGAAAAAAGTTCTGGGAAGATTGAATAAAGAGCATTTGTCGGATATTTCTGATAGGGTGAGGGTCTCTAGAGAAAATATAACTAGAATTCAGAATCTCCTTCATACTAACCCCTCTGATTCTGGTCTTTGGAAAGAGGAGTTGGAGGCGGTCAGAGATTACTCGAATCTTAGAAGGGTAGAGGAGAGATTTTCAGGTAAAAATCCAGAGACTACATGCGGGGAACCAGAACTCTAAATTCCTTTTCAATTCTATTAAAAGTATCCACGGTAAAAGTCAGATTGTCTCCATTTTCACCGAGGACGGCATGAAACTTGAGGATCCCTCCGATATTAAATAAGAAATTGTGTGGTTTTATAATAATCTCCTTTGGTCTTATCCGGTTCATTCGACTAGTAATATTGACTCCCTCCGTTCAGCCTTTCCTAAAAGACTTACGGAGTCCCAACAATCGGAACTGGCTAGGGAAGTATCGGCAAGTGAGATAAGGGAGGTTTTGTTTTCTCTAAAGGATAACAAATCCTCAGGACCTGATGGCTTTAATGCGTTATTCTACTAGAAGGCATGGGGTATAGTAGGGAACACTGTTATAGAAGCTATCAAAGACTTCTTCAAATCAGACAATATCCTTAAGGAGATAAACTCCACTATAGTGACCTTGATCCCGCAAACCCGGCTCAGATTAAAGATTTTAGGCCAATATCTTGATGCAATACCATTTACAAGTTCATTTCAAAGATTTTGTCCAATAGAATCAAGTGATTCCTTCCTGACTTAGTGGGAAAACAAGAGACGACATTTGTCAAGGGAAGAATAATAGGGTATAATGTCCTTTTGGAACAATAACTCCTGAGAAACTACCATCTTAACAAAGGCTCACCACGGTGTGCTGCCCTTAAGGTGGACCTGATGAAGGCCTACGATACAGTGATATGGGACTTCCTTTTTGCAGTGTTGAGAACTTTAGGATTTCCAGCAAGGGTAGTACATTGGATTGAGGAATGTGTTTCAAAAGAAAAGTTTTCCATAAGTATTAATGGGGAGCTCAATGACTACTTTCCGGGGCAAAGAGGTTTGATACAGGTCTCTTAGAGCCTACCTTTTTGTCTTAGTCATGGAAGTTTTCTTAGGGTTAATGAATACCATGGTGGATGAAGGCTCTTTTAAGTTTCATTCGAGGTGTCGAAAAGAAAGAGTTTTGCATCTTTGCTTTGCTGATAACCTTCTTATTTTCAGCAAGGGTGAAAGTAGACAGATCTATATCCGTGATAAAAGATTGCTTGGTTCTCTTCCAAAGGATGTCGGGACTCACCCCAAACCTGGATAAAAGCTAACTATTTACTTGTGGAGTGACCAAAAATTGAAAGTTTAGCTTCTGGGTATTGTAGGCTTCCAAGAAGGTAACCTCCCTGTAAGGTATCTTGGTGTACCTCTAATAACATCCCGACTGAGGAGAATAAATTTCTTAGCCTTGGTGGACAAAATTGTGGAAAAGGCTAAGAGGTGGACGTGCAGGGCCTTGTCTTTCGTAGGTAGACTCCAGCTAATCAAGTATATATTTTTTCCATCTCGATATATTGGTCCTCCATCTTTATTTTATCCAAAGAGGTGATTAAACAGGTGGAGAAAACCCTCATGGATTTTCTATGGAATGGTAGTGAGTTGACAAATGGGGGTGCCAAGGTGGCTTGGGAATGTGTGTGTCTTCCCAAAAAGGAAGGGGGATTGGGAGTGAAAAATATGGAGTTATGGAACCGAGCGGCTTTGTTAAAACACATATGGAATATTTTCACTGACAGCGACCAATCAATTTGGTCTAGTTGGGTGAGGAGTTACCTCATCAAAAAAATGGACTTCTGGGAACTCAAGAACCCAGGGGAGTGCTCATGGGCTTGGAGGAAAATTCTGAAGCTAAGAGACATAGCTCGGGGAAAGATGATATCTGTAAGAGGTGATGGTAGACCCATGATGTTATGGTTGTGGTCCCCCAATGGGACATTCTTAGTTAGTAGATCATGGGAGGATATCCGGAACAGGAGTACGCAGGTGACATGGTATAGAGTGGTGTGGTTCAAGGGTCAAGTACCCAGACACGCTTTGATACTATGGTTAGCTGTCAAAAAAAAGGAGACGTAGTACACTAGATAGAATGGTCGCTCAGGGGATTTCCCAAGAAACCCAATGTTTACTATGTGGAGTCGATGCAGAGATTCATGATCACCTCTTCTTCCAATGCCCATTTTATAACAAAATTTGGCTGACCTTTTTTCCCAGTGCGGAAATTCGTCTTCTTATGCCATTACTATATACCAGACTCTTTTGAGAAATACCTGCATAAACTCACTTGGTCATCCACCTAGAGAAGCCCTTATACAAAATCCCTACCACTTTCATTGGTTAGTAGATCCCCGCATCATCGCTCAAAATCAGAGAAGAAGATAGCAGCCCTTGTCCCTCCGAAGTAGCAGTTGGAAGCTTTAAGTAAGTAGACCCCATCGGTACTGGTGAATTGATTGATTGCCCTACCTCTATCTCTCCTCGGACTTGGACCTTACTTTATCAGAGGAAAGATAAGTCCGAGCTTATTTTCCTAGAATCTCTACACCAGTAGCTGTACAAGGAAGTAAAATGCTAGTGAGAAGAACACTTGAACACTGGAGGATTCGATGCGGGTGCCCTCATTTTATATTTATAGGCACTTGGGTTGGGCCTCCTGGTAGACCTTGATAGAGATTTCTGGGATTCTAGAGTCTTCTGGCCTTTGTCCCTCATCGGCACATCCAAGATAATACCATATTGGCCCATGAAATCATCCACACTATGAAGTATAAAATAGAAGAGAAAGGCTATTGCTGGGAGAACTTTATAAGTAGTCAACCTCCCTCTCCTCAGTTCACTTCACTCACTTTCTTGCTTACTTTCTAGTAGTACAGTTAGAGACAGAAAAAAAGGAGTTACTGTAGGAGTGACTACTACTTTCCTTAACCCCTATTTATTCCCATTCGTGTGGTTAAGAGCTAGTACCGCTAAGACAATAAAGAGCTACTACTGATTCAACTACTTGCTTACTTTACTGATGTGAATGAAGTCAAGTACTATACTATACAGGTCGTATAAACTCTTTTTTACCTTACAATACCCAGAATCAAAGCTGGCAGTTTCCCTTTCTCTCACATCAGAGTGAAAGTCGGTCTTACAAGGGGGTTTAACAGGCTTTAAATCCTTTAATAATTCATCACCAGTTAACGTTCTTTCGAACATTGCAGGCGGAATAAATCCAAAATGTTGAGGGAAACCTCTTTTTGATATGACACAGTTAGTTGTGGATATAGTCAACATCCTACTAGAGTAGTAGGGAATTGCTTTTAGAACATGATCCAACAGCTCTTTTTGAGGCATAAGCTACTCCCAAGGAAAAAGGGGAGGATGTTGCCCGTGGGGTTGGGCTTCTTCTGTTGTCACTGATAAGAAGTTAAAGGTATAACTTAAAGTGAAGATGGTTAGGATTCTGTTCACTTGATCTACGAGACTCTTAAGTAGGTCCCTCCTTATGATCACATTCTATTGGTACTTCTTTGCAGATCTGATAGAGTTAACCGCCCTTTATGTCCCCCTCTTCTTTCCATTTCTTGATTTTTAAAAGATTGTCTTCTATTCTTGTTGCCTTAGAAGCTGATCTACCTGAGCGGAGAGTCCAGATTCTATTCTATAGGCCCATCCCTTATTCCCTAATAGTCTCCCAGACTATCTCCCAGAGTACAAGGAATATGCCCAAGCCTGGATCACTAGGACGATGTCAGAAGAGCTGCTGCCGAATCAGATTGATGAGTCAAGTCTACTTTCATTCCCAATATCTCTTAACCAATTTCTATTAATGGAAGTGACTCAAGTTGTCTTGTTTTTTTCTTTTGTTGAATTTGCTGGTGTCTATGCTCATTTGGACTGGAAGCAGGGTTGGTCTGTTTACTGAACTGAAAGAGAATAGGGAAATAGGGTCACAAACAGAATCTGGAGAAAGCTCAATACCAGGGGTGGGTTATGTGGTAATGGCATATCCCGGGGTAAACCAAAGATAAGGAGATGACTCTAGTTTCAGATTCTACCTTCTATTACCGCTAGGAAATCCAAGGGGATATCCTCCTACCATTCTTTCAAGGAGAGAGGCGAGACTAACATGTTTTGAACACGGGGATCATCCTAGAGCGAGTGGAGAACAAGTCTTAAGGATCAGAGCAACTGAAAGGATTGTCCATTCAGCTCAGTCTGAAGAGCGAGGGGAATGGCCGAAGGGAATATCATTAAAATAGTCATTTCGGTGGGCAAGAGACCATCGATCATAGAAAGAAAGTTCAGATGTACCATATCGATCCATCAGAGAAGTGAAGAAGTGACGATGAAAGTGAAGTAATATCCTTCTTAAATTGTTTAGTTTAAGATGTTTTCTGCCTTGCTGCTGAGTTTTTACAGAAGGGAGTCTAATAATGGAGCACTAGTCGACATAACCGGGGTATTTTCTTGCTTTCAACAAAGGAAAATGCGCTTATTTACCTCTTCTTAATTGAGTCGTCTTGTATATTGATCACCAGGCATTGAAGTTCTTGAACAGTCATAAGCACATGAATAACATGCATGCTAGGTCTTTCCTACCGAAGTTTCCATTTTCTATTCGTCAACAATCAGGCGAGCTTCATCGAGTTGCTGATACATTGAGCCATAGACTGACTTGTGACTATGAGCCAGGATGTAGTGGGCTTTTAATGCTTGAAGGAGTTGTATTCTGAAGACGAAGACTTCGTAGGGTTCCATAAATAAGAGGGAGTCACTTATTTAATAGCTGTGGATTGAGAGCTTTTTCATCATACTATACCGAGGTTTGAGGGATTATCGATATGATTTTAAGATCAAACGGTGGGTTGAATTGTAACCACCACATGAGCATGAAAATGAGTTTCTTCGTTCCGGACGTTTGATCAACGAATGGAAGAAAAGGAGCAGATGCAAATGGATTGGTTGTACCCTTACCCTTGTGGGCCTAAATTATAATAGGATTTCTTACTAAATATCAAGAAAGGCACTTCCCTCACTTCGAGCAGTCTACGTGTCTCCTTAAATGATTCTGTACCGACTCTCTATTATGCCAATCCATTTCCCAATGTACTTCGTTATAACCACCTAGATCAGATTTTCTTGTTTGCATCGTTCTTCCTCTTTCACAAAAGTGCCCGGCGAGAGACTATTAGCTGTTGTTCGTAGGGTAGTTCAGTTTCTTATGGGATATCTTAAATAAAAGACTTATTGGACGGGTAACGGCAGCTACTGCCTCATTCCAATAGGAATGCATCCCTTCGCACTAAACCAAAAGAAGACTCATAGTTGAGCATCTCCTCGTATCAATAGAGGTACAACTAGAAAACCTTTCCATTTTTATGGATAGAGGTAGGATTCTGGCTATTTCATAGAAGAAGCCCAAGATTTTAGTTAGTTAAAAGAGGTGTATAGGATGATACAACCAACCAGCAGGGCTGGGCCGGCCGGTGTCCCCTTTATGGAATGTATATGTACGTGGTTTGGAACCCTTACTCAAACTATGAATCTTAGTAGGTAGCTGCATCCTCTCTTTGATCCGATCGGACATTCCACTTGTACCAAGGAATGAAGGAAGGGGGGATCAGGATTTGCCGTTGCTATTTTATTTCAGAAGAGGAATCCCTTGGATATGAGACAAACGAGTGGTGACTTATGCCAGCAACAAGTGAAGGAGGCGTAGCAGTTCCTGTTTCTGCCAAAACTACGGCCTAAGCTTCCAGAGAGGAGTGGCTATGCACCTAAGGAGTCTTTGGTATCATCACTCAGTACTATATCTTTCTAATGAACCCACGAACAAATAACCAAATTCTAAATAGGGATATCTGTGAATGCTCGACCATAGGGAGAGGGGCGATTCCAAGGGTTGGTCTAAAAAATATAAGTATGAAAAAAGCTCATATATAGGCGAGACACAGGCAAGGAGCTAAAGAACCAACAAGTGGGATTGATTAATGAATTACCGCTCGGGTCCCATACCGATGGTTCTCCTTCGCATCACCAGCATGTATTTTACCCAATTCTTCAAGTCTCCTCCCAGGATATAAGAAGGAAAGAAGATCCTTAAGGGTAGGGAATATGGTTTTTTGAAGATCATGATCTTTCTGTATTTAACTTCCTTGATCATGTGAAGGATACACATCTCTTTTTTCCGTCCCCGTAGTTCTCTACTTTTAAAGAAGCATGAAATTCCTCACGTGAAAGACAGATCCAGCTAGATATCTAGTCAATTACAAAATTTCCGAAAACTTGTACTTCCCGATGAAAGTGACCTACCTCACTTGAGAGTCTAAGAGTAAGAAACTCTTCCTCAAGCTAGGAACCATGATCTTCCCTCAAACTAGTAAGAGGGTGACCTCCCGCGCTGGCTAGTGAATTTAGCGCCATCATTGCGCCTAGTTCATAATCCTAGTATCTAACTCTACTATAGGATATGTAAAATATCACTAGTGACATCTCAAGTGAGATATTCGATGGAGACGAGATTTTGAACCTCAAGATTATTAGCCTGATTAGTCAACCAATGAAACTACCCTGCCTCTCTTCCTTGCTAAGGTAAGTAAGAAAATCCTTTCTCTTCCCACAGGGAATTAGTTTGTTTCAGTCAATGAATGAGCAGCCTACCTTTTAGTGAAAACTTATCAAAACCCCGTATTTTTTTCTTAAAGACTGATTCCACTCATAAGAGTTCAATAAAAAGGAGAAGACTTGTCTAAACCCCGTATTTTTCATTTAAAATTCATTTCCCTTCATACGAGCCCACTGGAACTAGAGAATATTTTCGAAAGACCGTACCCGTATTTTTGATTAAAACCTCTTCTAACCTTATTCTTGACCACTATTAGCACAGCTTTAAAGATCTTTATCTTTTATTCCTATATGTGACAAATGAATCAAATTGAGAACTCGATCGGACGTCCTAGATGTCCGGGAAGTAAGGAATATCTTTATCGTTGTTCCACTTTTGAATATGTTAGATCAGTAGGGAACTTTCCCAAAAGCGTTAAGCCTTAAGGGCTAAGAGAAGAGGGAAGGGCCTCCCCTTATAGTTAGGCAGGAAGACTCTGCTTTCTGTAATTAGGCAGGAAGATCACTCAAGAAGAGAAGCTAAGAGGACTTACTCAACTAATAGACCCAAGTCTTCCTCACTCAGGGGTACAAGCCTAGAAGAAATCAAACAACTAATCTATTCTTATCTATCATTGCCTGCTCTAAACCTAAAGGCAAGGAGAAAGTTTCCTCAGGTATTCCCACTAGATACCAATACCTAACAACGGACAGCGGAAAGGCCACATCGGCGGTTCTAAGAGGAACTTGATGATTTATTGATTCAAAGAGGAAATAAAATAGGGGAATTCACCTCTGTAAAGGATCATTGAAAGGCATAAGATAGGACTTAAAGGAAATCTAAAAGATAAGGTGAACTCACCTTCCTATCAGACTGCTTTCACTAGCCTTATTCCACTCACAGTTAGTTAAGGGAGAACCTCTTCTTACTACAGGATTGAAAATCTAGCTTGTGCTAACCCTACATGAAAGTAACAAGAAAGAGCACAAGAATGATATCCATTTCATTCCTTGCTTGGGGGTTGGTGGGATTCGTCTCTATCAATAAATAGAAGAAAGAAGCTACTTGAAGGAAGGACTGTCAGAGGGATGATAACTACCTATTACAATCCTCACTAGATGAGGGAGGGAATCAAAAAGGAAAAAGGCTGCCAACTATCCGGACTGGACTCACTCAGGACTTCTATCTAGAGATATAGAATAGAAAGGAAAGGGAAAAGTCTGACTCTATTACTTAATAATGGCAGGAAGAGAGGACTTCTTATCCCTGCTCTTCCCTTGGGGGAGGAAGGCCAATCACCCCTGGATTGCTTATTCAACTCCCAAAAATAACAATTGAAACGGATTCTCCTCAAATTTCATTCATATGTAGGATGCTAAATAGTATTCCTCGTAAGAAAGAGAGAAGTAAAGAGGCTAGAAGTCAAGAAGGGAATCTTACAAAGGACTTAATGCTCTCAGAGAATAGGTGAGCCCTATTGAGCCACTGACAGACTCTTTATCCTCCTCTCTTCATACAATATATTCTACACATCAACAGTGACAATGCATATTGAGGAAGATAGGTTGCATCTCTTTCTAGAATAGATACAGTAAGGATGGTTTAAGTTATATCCTAAAGGTAAGAAATAGATTCTTCTCATTTCTCCTAGCACCCGCTTGCTGGAACAACTATATTGCTAGATAGAATTCATTTTAATTTGTTCTAGCTTGATCTAAACTTACAGGAGCTACGTGCCCCAGGGGAAAGTCCTAACCCTAAGAAGGAAGACAGCTACAATATCATTAGTTATTCTCTGTCCTTATCCCTTCTCAACTTCAAGGAAGAACAAGGAAAGAAAAAGAGAATTCCTCTAGCTCCTAAGATCTTCTAATAGCTTACAGATAGAATACAGTCTTATCTAGCCTAGCGTGCTATAAACCTGAGGAATGAGCAAGTCTCAGGTATTTGATTCCCGAACCTACCAGAGTGACATACCACTTCTAAGAAAGAACAACAGAAACCTCATACAGTCTAATCTTCCCTTCTCTTCTATAGCCATCACTTGAGAGATCTTATTTGATAGAATCTAGCCTAGCTTGGTATTACCCTTAGACGGAATAGATGAATGGATAGGATGCAGGTTCGGGCCATTTCCCTTCGAAGTATTTGACTTGTGTCACTATTGCATTATTAGGCGTCTTACCTCTTTCAAAGAGAAACCCTTAAGAATTAATGCATTTCATTTATTTTGTTGCATAATTTCCAAACCATTGATTTACCTGTCAAAGTTTCCATTACTTAGAGGTTTGTATCTCTCTCCTTCGTGGTACCTCACGTTTTTGTTCAAGGTAACATGACCTCTTTTTAGTGGTAACTTACCTCTTTGGTACTAAGAACTCTCCCCTTAGTGGTGGAACTCTCCTTCCACACTAAAGATTTTAGGCTTTTCGAGACTTTTCTAGAAACATTCATTAAAACACAAGGCACGATGCCTTTTCGAGATTCGATCCATAGGATAACTTAAACCTTTTGAGGCACAACACCTTTTTCAAGATCAAACCCTAATTAGGCACGACACCTTTTTAGTCCAATCATCACCTTTCCATAGGTGAATCACACCTTAGGAAATCACAATGTCTATCTCCAAAGTCGGGTACAGGGCCCAACGCCCTTCCCAGTCATGGTCCAGCCCTGTCTATTTTCTAGGATTAAGTCCCCTTAGGATCAGTTTCTCTCTGGGATTAGATCCTTTTTCCGTAGGATTAATTATTTCTATAAGGTGAACTAGGTCCATTCCAATTCGATAACCAATGCAATATCCTGTACCTATTACCGGAACATCATCTGGTGCCAATATTCCTTCTTTTTTTATATACGTTCACATGGCAGATAAATGGTTTAACGGTGTTTCTAGCTCGTGAACCTCTAGTTCGTGAACCTAAGGCATGATAGGACTAAGGAAGTATTTCTGACTTAGTACCATATGTTCTTAGTACCAAACTTCCTGCACTAAATGCGTTTTGATTTAGTAGAAAACTCATCATTACAGCCCCCTCCATGACTGCGAGTGACTTTTTATTAATATTTCCTTGCTCTATTTCTAGTGGGACAAATTTATCTTCCTTTTGAAAGAGATCTTCCACTTGGGTGTGAACATATTTCCTATGCGGGTAGACTTCAGGTCATCAGATTATTGTTGTTCAGTATTCAGGTCTACTGGAGTTGAATTTTATTTTTTCTTTCCATTTCTATTGATACATATTTAGGCGGAGCAAGCAGAGCAAGGGATGCCTCAAGATGGGTAAACCAATTCTATGGAAAAATATCTGTATGGAAACCTTGTTTTGAGATTCCCCATAAGAACCTGAGAAGTAAGAAACTAGCTGTTAGAGAGCCACGTTCATCTCTCGGAGTAGAGTTACTCCATTCCTCTCTGTAATTGAGCGCATCTCCTCTTTTGAGGGCTTTCATGAAAAGTTGTTTGTTGGTATTCCAGATATAAAGGTTCCAGAAAACTGTAACACCTATGTCTCGGGACAATGATCTTTAAAAATACATGTATTCTTAGCGGGAGAAACCGCATAGGTGGCCTTTCTTATAAGTACATCTTTACGTGCGTTTGATATGTCCGAGCTGTATATTGATCCAACGGATTCGGATGCGAGTTAAGGGGAAAAAATAGCAGTATCAAAAATCATAAGAGAAGCAAGGTCCACTCTTTGTAAAATAAAGGAGAGCATCGATCCCTTTCTTTCTGTAAGGCAGTTAAGCCCTATCTAATTAAAGCTACGGCTTCTTGGTGGGAATGAAAAGGTGGTATCGCTATCACAACAAGACAAGTTCAGTTGACGAACTACTTTTTCCCGGTGGAGGAATCGTTTTTGTAGTCAAAAAGCTTATGCACATAGTTCGCTGGAAGCTCAGAGTCTTATATCCCAAAAACAAACGGGAATAGAGGTTTTTTTAGTTGCTTAAGACCTTATTACTAATCTATTTATAGTAAATCAAGCATAGATAACACACAAAAAATCACCCTTTACTATACTAGGGGCCTCTCTCTTTGTTTCGATGAAAGCCTCAACGCTCACGTTCTACAGGGAACTCTTTTGACTATTTACCTTTAAAAGCCAGAAGCAAAGGGTGAAAACTAAAAAACTAGTCTAGTGAAGGGTGATTGTGTTGTGGTTTTGAGTTCCTTGGCTTGTGTTCTAATAGTAACCACAGAAAGAAAGCGGGGAGAATTCTATATCAAATAATGACGGAGGGGGTTCATGGTCCCTAGTTCCAATTACCGAGCCTGCTTCCCATTCATTCTTTTATAAGGATGCTCTTCGGATGGTCAGTAGAGTAGTTGGCACACACTGGTCAATCCAGTACGTACGTCGCTTTCATTCCCAGCTGACCAGCATAGAAAGGCTGTTTAAGTTGTTGTTTACGCACTTAAATCACTAGGAGAAGAAGTAAGGAAAGATTCCCTCCTTATCTAAAAGACAAAAAGATGGATGAGACACTCTCTCCATCCGACTAAGCTTAGCCTTTACCTGGGCACCTTTCCTTCTTTCCTTGCTTTGGTGCTCGCGTATATAAATTAGTAGACCCCAGATCCTTTTAGATTTCTATGGTATGGCTCTTATAACTCTTAGTAGTTGTTCTCTCCTTCCCTTCCTTATCCTAAATCAATTGGATATAGAATGGTTAGGAGCATTCGTTAACAGAGATGGATTGGCTTCGGTCGACCTTCTGACTATGGGAATGCTTGAAAAAACTCTGATTCCAATAAGCTCGTGACCACTCTCAGAGGTAGCTGGGAACAAAAGGAATAAGTGCTCAAAGGTAAGATCAGCTGCTATTGG
The DNA here is from genome assembly GCA_963277665.1 of Viscum album. Taxonomy (NCBI): domain Eukaryota; kingdom Viridiplantae; phylum Streptophyta; class Magnoliopsida; order Santalales; family Viscaceae; genus Viscum; species Viscum album. Next base: position 1,837,127,049 of record OY728151.1, read on the forward strand.
ACTTCTTTCCTTGGCGAGAAGGGTTAGCAGGGAAAGCAGCCTTATTGATTAAAGTAAAGGACCAGGGGCACTTTTCTTTTGTTTTGTGGGAATACCCGCCTTTTAATATGGATATCAATGACTAAAGTCTCTTCCCAGCTAATCCTGAAAGAAAAAGAAAGAGAGTTAGATCCGAGAGTGAATTATAGACATTATCTCACAGATGAAAGAAAAGAGGTCACTTGTTTAAGTAAAGCAATCGTAGAGACCGAGAAGAGTTTGCAGTGAAAATTTTCCCTCTACAGGCCTCTTAAAGTCAGAACCAAAGAGAGTAGTGAGGGGAGAGGAGTTAAAACCCGACACAAGGCCTAGTAGATCTCTTTCTACCACCTTACTGACTTTCCTGAGGGATGTTGAGTTGAAGAAGCTGTGAAAGAACAAGCTGTTATAGAATCAGCAGCTATTGAACCCCAGAAGAAGGACTACTAGAAGTGGTTCGTCTTATATTATTAGTAGCGGTCAGTGGGAAGAAGACTAGCTCTGGATTTCAAGCATGAACCAGGTCTTATATTCGTCATTGGTTGGGCATGGAATTAGATTAGGAAGGGGCCTAACCTAAGCCCTGAAATTGGAATGCTTTAATCTTACTCTTTGGGTTTAGGAAGAGAAAAGCATTGTTCAACTTAGATCCTCTATGAGATAAAATGCGGAAAATTCCTAATCAAAGGCGAAAGGCGTCATCCAGGCAAAGTGGGAATACCCAGCAAGATCCGACCAACAATCAATTTCATACCCGGCTCAAGGCTTTGAAGAATAAATCCCAGGCTCAAGGGCCCATCTCTGTCATATTGTCAAGCCAAAGAAGAGAGAAAGCCTAGCCCTTAAAGCAATCCTTCTTAACCTTCACTTCCTTCCGTACCTGATTCTTAGTCTGCTCTAAAGGCAGCCAGTGACTCGAGGTCTTCTGGAGTGAAATCACTCTCAGGTAATTCAATGGTTCAGCTCTGGTTCAAATGGTATCTGTGGTATATATCTTATCTGTTGTTCACGAATCCGTTTCAGGGTTTCAGGCATACCCGGTCTTTTCTCATTCATTTGCTGCTCCGGGGAAAGAAGTTTCATTGGGGAAGGTGTTCTAGTTGATCACTTAAGCTTTTAGCTTAAAGGACTTATCTTTTCTTGAACTTAGCCCGAGTAAGGTCGACTTAAATAAAGATAACTAGGTGCCAAGACTTTATATAAAACCATTTCTTTCTCTTTGGGAATCATAACCTAATTTCGTACCAAATGGTTGAGACATTCCTTTTGATCCTAGTTCTTGGCACTGGGAAGAGTCTCTATAACCTATAGGGTAAGGAGCAATAGACGGAATTCACCCTAGAACCGTTAGTCTAGGATCATTAGACGTAGATGGAATTAGTCTGTTATGGCTGAAGAATGGTTTCAAGAGGTGAGTCATGACTCCAGCATAAAAACTGCACATGAATCCCGGAGTTGTGGATGATAGAGACAACTCTAAGATCTTGTTCGTAGTTTCTGTTTAATAAGTTGTACTCATTGGTTTCACTGAGAAATGTTTGGGAGAAGGATAGTGCACCATTAGTTGAACCATGTCTCTCGGATATCTCAGAAAGCCTTTGGGTTGTGGGGCTATTGTTTCCTTTAGGCATGGTTTGAGCCCTGGTGCAGAGCTCGGTAGTAGTCTTACTTCGGGAAGAGAACAATCGGAAAGCAGTCGGGAAAGTTCCAAGAAAAGAAATCCCTCAGCTAAAAGCATGACACCCAGCCCACAACAGCAAGAAAAGCAGTCCGAACACTAGCACGAAAAGCAGTCCCTACTATCGCGTCAAGCTAGGCCTAAAACCTTCAAAAGAGAAAAGGAAAGCATTGTTAGCAGCAAGAAGAGCAGTCCGTACCGCAAGAAGTACCATAAGCGGTACCACAAGCCGTACGTTCAGATATTATTATACGCAAAAAGCTGATGACGCAAGAACTCAATTGACTAAGGAATGAATATAGTCCCTAAAGATGAGACAGAGTCCCTAAGGAAAGCTTTCTTTATAGAAGATGCTAGCATTATAGAAGATGCTGCTAGTGCATTGTACTGGCCATAGGGGACTCAAGCCCTTGTCGATTGAGAGGAATAATCCCCTCGCCTCACTCGTCAAATGTTATCATGACCTCTCTTATTTATAAGGGAAAAGCTCGCCGAGATGAGAAAAGAAAGATACAGAGGCAGAGACTATCTTTTGAGCTTTCTACTCCCAGGCTTCCGTCTAAGAACAGGGGGTGGGGTCGATTTCATCGAAATGAACTGAAATGGGTTAGCAAAACCTTTATCCGACCAAACCTCCTATTCAGGAGTCAGCGCCTTCTTCTATGAAGAAATCTATATATGGTTTTTTCTCTGATTTTTGATTCCTTAGTCACATTGTCCCCCTCCCTCAGGGACTTATCAACTATGGATGGAGGGAGTCATCCCCTTGCTCCATATCACATCTAGTCTATCCCTCTTTACTGGAACCTTATAGATGTAATGGATACTCGAAGCTTCATCACTCGCTGTAGAGCAGATATCAGTAGCCGAGAAGATGGGAGAGAAGGAAGGAGAGTCCTTTCCATCTGATCTTTTCCTTCACTCATGAATCTGGTTGGAAAGGAAGGAGTCAATTTCCCAGGAATACTCCTCAGGAGAATATTTGTATCTTTTGGGCCCCTCTAGAGAGAAATATTGGTCGGTTGCCAGCCATAAGGAGATATGGAATGAAATATGTCCTATCGATATGCATCCATGCTTAAGAACGGTGATGATAGTTAATGATGCAAGCGGCGGAAGTTGAATGATTCATTCTATGTTTAGTGGCTTACTGGAACCAATTAACAACTCCGACTTAGCAAGCCAATTCTATGTAGCTGGCCCGAAGATCCAGAAGCCGTTTCAATAACGGGGGATACTCTAGCGATGACAGAAGTCGAGCCGAAGGCCAATGACAGTATCTAACCAACTGAGAGAGATACCACAGAAAATAGAGTGACGGAAGCAGCGTAGAAGCAAGAAGCTACGACCATCAAGGAACAAACAGAGGATGGGAGGATGGAGGTATTATAACAGAGGAGCAACTGGTCCTAACCTGCTACCTAACAATTCAGTCCACCCCTATTCCCTATTTTAGCCATTGTTAGCCTCTGGTTTCAGAACCGAACCAGGAGTGAAAAGTAGAAATTCATTCTTCGAGCGCATCCAGCCTTTATTGGGAATTAGTGCTCCGCTACCAATCGTCCATTGATGCGGATCGAATAAGGAATTGAATCTCTTACATTAGGGTAAGGAATGGATAGAGATAGGATCAAAATATCTGTCTTCAATACTCTTTGAATATCTCCTATCTGAAATGTGCGACTTCTCCCTGCCGGTCGATGAGGAATACAAGGTGGAGCGGTAGCAACCCTGGTTTGATAGGGGAGACATATTGACTCTGAAGTCTCCTCCTCATTCATTCGGTAACTATGAACATAGGAGATTTTGGTTATTTTCTCCTCTCTCTATCCCATTCCTCCCCAGACAGCGAACCGAAGGGACCTTCAGGAAGTTCCTTGTCGTGGGTGGGGGCATTCCAATATCCTTACCCGCTTTATCAAAAAGGCGGTAATCCCCCTCTAACATAAGGGGAAGTCATATTTTTTATGTAATAACGATCAATACAGTGCCAAACAAAAATGATGTATTGGAAAGAGGGTCTTATTGAATGAAGGATGGTCCGGTCTCGTCTCCCCCATGTTCGGTTTAGCAAGTTCATCAATTCGATCCACCAGTCGAGTGCCTAAAGCAGCTATTGCTTGAGTACCTACATGATGGCATTCACTCAGCGAAGGAAAGAGCTCTGATGATGCTTCCTACCCACTATATATCTGATTTCAAACCTGCTAAAACCACTTCCTTCCCAACGGTCTTCTTTCGATCCCCTGGTCACGAACTACACTTCAAAAAGACCCACGGTGCTGGATAGGAGAGCATAGTTCATCCATTAGTAATATGATGGCCTCGCCACTGGCCGGATGACCAAATCAGGGATTCCACCAGAATGAGTTTTCGTAATGGATAGATTTCCAATCAATTGCGATTACTGAAGCGATAACGTGAAGGGTTGGGCTGAGAAAGACGGAATAATGGAATACATCTATTTGATTCATCGATTTCCCAACATGAGAAAGGGCCAGTTCCTATTCAAGTCGACATTGACCCTTTATCTGAATCTGAGGGTGGGGAGAGTATGATTGAACATGGCTGAGAGGGAGGGTTAGTTTCTCAATTTCTCTATTCAAATTGTCAGGAAATCCTCCTTCACTCCTAACTCATTTGCAGTGTTGTAGTGGGAGTGGAATCAGGAGCAATCGCTGCGGCTATTCGAATTCCTCTTATCCGGAGGTAGGGTCCTCAAGAGCAGTATCTTCAGGCATGGGGTCTCAGAGGAGTGTAGCGCGTCGGCATTTCTCTCCCCGACTAGCTAGACTAGCTACTGCTATGGATATTGATTCGAGAGAAAGGCATCCGGATAGGAAGGCTTGGAACAATAAAACCCGGAACTGAGAAGGATTTATTTAATAGCCTAATTAGCCATAGATGGGACTACTCGGAAATCTCAGCAAGGAGAATAATTCCACTCAACCAGAGGCAGAGAAGCGGAATGGAGAGAAAAAGACTATGAAAAACAGAAGGAAGGTTGATTCGAAGGATCTCCCTTATCCCTTCAAGAAAGCTAGCACACACGGAAAGAGACAAGGATTGAACAATAGTATGGGATTCTTGATCCCCCTATCTTGATATATGAATAAGATGGACGAAGTCAAAGACGAAGAGAGATCATAATAGGAAAAAAGGATAATTAACAAAGCGAGAGTAGGGATCTCTCCTCTTCAGACGGGGAGGGATCTTCCAGCACTCTTTCCAGCTAGAAGAAAGCAACAAAGCCAGACAGCAATCAAGAGAGTGGGGCAGTCTCATCCCATGAAAGGTAAGGAAGGAATGCAGATTTCCTGAGTGGAAGATGGGAGCTATCCTCAAAGAAGAGAGTTGTAGGTTCCTTAAAAAGGGTTGGTTTGGTTCTATTCAGAATGAGTTTTGCTGGTTATTTCTAGTTGGTCATGGAAATGCTGCAGGGGGTATGGCGACACGAGTGCCAGGGAGTAGAAGAGCAGCGAAATTTGTACTACAATAGATGTAGTGGCTGTACCAGCTTAATTGATAGCAATATTTTATTTCATGATTCCTTTCCCCTTGGGGAGGCGAATAGGAGAGCTAGCAAGGCAGAACCTGCTGTATCATCTCATATCTTTCAATGTCTCCAAGTCCTCTTTCCGATCCGACCAAGAAGCCTATTGAATCCCCTACAACATGGTCAAGTGCTTTTCATTTTTTTGACTCCGACACTAAAGGGATTCCCCCTGGTCCTTCCCTTCAACTAAGAAGTAGAGGCCCCCAAAAGTGGACTCCACCAAGAAAGTCTGTACCACTCAAGGAGGACTTGGAGTGCATTCATTCTGGTTGTTGCTACTTCGGAAGATTGAGAATGGTATCAACTTGATCCACCTTCCTTTAATTCCTTTATTGATGGCCCAGCATTGCAATAACTCATTGAATCCAGTATAGGCTGGGAGGAGAGCAGAGGATGAATTTTATCGGAACCCTGATTGAGGGTTCTCGTTAGCTTAGCCGTCCAGTAGAACACGCATTTTGATACGGATGTCAGTGGGCTCGGAAAAAGAGAAATCTGGGGCCTCCATTGGTTTACTTGCTCCCATGGCCTCCCCTACAAGTTTCTAGCGCTTGTCTGGGACAGCAGGACATGACTTGGATCTGAGTGTTTAGGTGTATGGGCTTCCATGGCCATTAGAGGCACGAGATTGAGATGAATATCCAGCACCAGATGAAATTTATTTTTTCAGAGGCTGGAGTGAGATCGATAGTCGGAAATAGATGGATTGACTTAATGGATTGACTTGCAGTTCCAGGCTTAGATGTCCCAGTTCTGCTCTTCCAAATGCAAATGGCTGGGGAATGCACAAGGAATTTCTTGGCAGGTGCCTAGCCACTAGGATGGGAAGAAGATGACTCGGGTCCTGTAGTTAGGTAATCTATTGCTACTGGTAACGGCCGATCGGGACCAAGGAAGTACAGTCTGGAATCATTTGTTCCCAGGAAAGGGTTGAAATCAAATTCATTGGTGAGTTCCTCATAGCTTGAATCATTTGGTTGGCCAGAAGAAGCAGAAGATCCATTTTTAGCAGCAGGAATTCTCTCTAGAACCGCAGTAGGATCATGAGACGGAATAAGTTAGGAATATGTAGACAAGGTTTCCTTTGAGGTGATTGCCGCTCTTAGCCGTTTCCACAGAAACAGAGGCTTCCCCCAAAGATCATGAAAAAGAGAAGGATGTTCGTAGATCAATACAGGATCGAGAAGAAGGGACTGAAATTGAATGGTTGATGGGGTAGCTATCAAGGTAGATACATCACCCGTTCATGGGAAACTTAAAACTGATATGATATGAGGATTCCACAACCAAGTTGGCATGGATCCAAGGTCATTCTAGCAACATTTTATATTTTTATAGGATATCCGCTACATGGAATAGAGTTGACCGAACAAGGGGTCCCACTTGGAGATAAAAAAACTATACCTTGTGCGGTTCGAGTGGTCCCGTCATATGCACAAACAGTTGTAGTGAGGAGAAAAGAAAAGAAAGAAGGATCACTGTACTCAATGTACAAATATTAAATCCTACACCACTTTCTATCAAGATCCTCTTTATTTAGTAGTGGTCTACAAAGGCCTCTACATACAGGGGTCGAGTATGGGGATAACGAATGTCAGGTCAAAATCATTCTGAGTGAAGGTAATTTGTTGGGGAGAAAATAGACTTCCTGCCATAGCTTGCAAACCCTCAGGTGGAATGGAATTAGGGGCGTTTTCCACACTAACAACTCTCGGCGAGCGAAGGAACATGACGAAGCATGCCCGCGCTAGACACATCTATTATTTTACTTTATAGAGTGTGATAGATACCTGTATCTAGTCCCGAATCTTCACTCAAACTATATATCACTTCAAGTGAAAGAGCCAAAAATCCATCCCTAATGCACTAAAAGTGCTAGCGTTAACAAAGAGAAGATTTTCAGAAGTTAATTACACTTCAAATGTAAAAATGGCAGGATGTGGAAATCACTTATATTATCGGATCGGTAGTTCGAGATGGTGTTTGGATATGATTAGGCAGCCCACTCGGGAAAGGACTTGGCTTCAGCTCCCACACCGGTTAGTAACCGAGATAAGAGTGAAACTAAAGCAGGAATGAGATCCATTCCATCCCACTTCCAATAACAAGTCTTAAGAAAAGTTGCATCCATCTTGAGATACAGCTAGAACGGTGATAAAGCAAAAATAAGTAAGCCAGGTGATAGAGCGAGTTATAAAGCCAACCCTATCTCCAGCCTACCTTGGGGTTTTAGAAATCCTTGTCTTTTCTCCTGCTATCCCTCCCTTGTATGAGTAAGCGGTAGTCGTATTAGTAATTAATTCCCTAGTTTTGTAGCTATTGGAGGAATCGAAAAAGGATTGTTGTTGCCTACAACAAGCTTTGAATTCCCTATGTGTCTTTCCTTAGTCTTTAGTAGGTATTATCCCTCTTACAGTTGAATGCATGATACGCAGTTGAAGGTACTTAGTTAGCTTCACTTCCATAACTTAGTCTCTCTAAGCTGAAGACCTTAACTTCACTCTTATCTCTTTAAGGTTCTAAAATATATGACACCTTAGGGTAAGGTTCTAAATGATCTGACCCTTTCTAAACCGAATAGGGTTCAGTAGCCGAGTTCTAAAAGATCCGACCCTTTCTAAAGGGTAAGGTACCCTGGGTATTTTTGTTCTTGGTCACAAGTACTGACTCTATTTAGTCCGGATCGTGCTATATGACCATGAACATTGTGATTTGGTGGTGGCATTCGAGAGGGTAGGATATCAAGAGCGCCAGATCCACTCAATCACAATCAGCAACACCATTCCACTGAACCACCTGAGAAATGCTCAGGTATTCTTATATATATAGTACCAGCGAGTGGGGAAGTGTCCAAAAGAAACCTTTCGGAAAGCACGCACGCACCACTATACTAGACTGGTAGTAGTATTCCAGAGATGTGGCGATTGGCCTTGAGTATACACACTCAAACATCATTGGTGGCGAAGGTGGAACATGTTGGGAAGGGGGGGTAGCATGACTGTTTTGGTCGTCGAAGCGCTGCTTTCCCTTTCTGCTTGGTCCAATGCCAGAGATGAGTTCCTGTAATCCAAGGTCTCCCCGAGAACCACCTCCACCCGACCTATTCTTATTCTATGGTACTCTTATATATAGTTATAGAATAGTACCTGGATCCACTCCCAGACTTTCTATTATATCATTTCTGACATCTCAAATACCCTGATATTTGACCTTTCTTGACATTCGACCGCACCACAGGTACTCTTATATATAATTTCCGACCACCATGCTCTTCCAAACCGACCACCCTCAACCCAACCATGACAATTCCATGCCACCAGCCAGTCATAGTCATACTACTACTACTACTAGTCTAGTATAGTACCTCCAACTCCAATTCCAGCACCACCATATCCACCATTGAACCCCCGAACCATCGACTATCATATGAGGCGTCGGTATAATATAGTCGGAACACTATAGGCACTAAAAAAGGTGCCTATAGGGGTCCTCCTATAGACTATATAGAAGAGTACCTGGCTAGATTATACTGATGAACCCGAAACAACCTGCTGCCTTCTGTTTGGCAGATGCATTGGCCCCAAGGTCGACCAGACCATGACTCTGATGCATTCTAGACCGGTTTCCGTGGTTCCAGTGTCATTGGCCATCCGAATCATCTATGTTTCATTGTATTTGATATGGTGGAATATGGCGGTGTACATGGTGGTTCAACTCGAGTACCTGAGTGGGGTGGTGGCCCATGAGCTCTGAGCTACCTATTAGCTAGTTGTCCGATTAGTACGAATACGCTTGCTCCATGATAGCTCCCCGATCTCCGCCGCAGGTGAGAGTTCCAAATGGGATGGTTCACATCTCACCTATCCGCTCGCGTAATGTTCTTCTACCGAGTCCGAGAACAAGTCCATGTGGCGTTCCAAGATCCATCCACCAGTGACCACCACCAATAGAGATGATACCAACAACATAGCTGCACCGTATACCGCCACCCGGGTTCCGGCTCGCAATGGGTTGGCCCCGTGCTCGATTCCAATCCTCTAGAACTAGGGTGTGTACCTTTCCATTCTCATGACCCCACGGTAGATAGGAACCAAACTGTCTCATGATGTTTTAAACCCAACTCACATACCACTGTTTTCAATTAGCGAACAACCGAACCCTTGGGACCAGCTTCCTCCCCAGGAGGTGATGAGTCGACATCGAGGTGCCAAACGAAACCGTCAATCTGAGATCTTGGGTTTCATTAGCCTGTTATCCCCGACGTACCTGTGATCCGTTTCATGAGCACCCAACCACACGGAACTGCCCGGTTCACTATGGCCGACAGCTCAGATTACCTTTTGAATTGTCTGTCCCTGCTTGAGTTGTGCCATCTTGCAGTCAGGCGTTGAACACCAATACGCACCCAGTAGAGTTGGGTGTCTTTGGCCATTACACACCACCCGTTACTCTTTAGGAGGCATCTGTCCCAGATAAACTATAGAACTCGCTCTATTCCGAAGACTTGAACTTTAATTGAATGAATAAGCTGATGAACCAAGGTATCATCCTATATCGGTCACAATTACAACTGTCATGACCATATAGAGATCATACCCACATATAAAGTCCACTAAGACCACCACCATATAGAGATGATACTCTCTATTTCAGGCTACCCCGTGACCGTATCAGAGTAGTGGGCAACCTTGAAACAAGGGGGATGAATGGCCGAACTGCTTTCCACACCTATCCATGAATCGTCTAGAGCCTTTTGTGGATATGGCCTTAATACTTCATATATATAAGTACCAGGTTGTGCCTATAGTAGAACTGGTGAGTCTCAACTATTAGAATATATTAGTCACTCATGAGGTTAGAGCATTGGGCATTGACCGAACGAGTGGCCCGGTGGAGCGGTGGCGGTAGGAGACCAGATCACAACTACCATACTACGAGGCATTCAATTATCTTGCTCATAGCAAAGCGAATAGTCAAGGTGCGCAGGGTCTTACTGTCTAGCCGTGGGGAGCTCGACATCTGAACCGAGAGTTCATTTTCACCGGATTCCATTTCGGAGACAGTTGGGCAGTCGTGACACCATTCGTGCAGGTCGCTACTTATGCGACAAAGAATTTTCCTACCTTCGGACAGTTAGGGTTACTGCCAGCTTTTACCACTAGGTCGATACGGCTGGGCACCCTCCGCTCGGTACCCAACTGCATCGGCCTTGCAGCACCGGGAAGGTGTCAGACTCTATACATAGGTCGACCTCTTAGCAGAGTCCTGTGTTTTTAATAAACAGTCGCTACCTTGCTCCCCACCTATTGGATGCATGGACCAGAGGTGATCCAATGAGATAGATCTATCCTGAGTACTCTACTCTAATAGAATAGTTACACAACTGGTGGTTCAAGAACATGCCGAGTTCCTTCCAAATGGGTTTCTCACGTGCCAAATAGTATACTCTACTGGTGCACCTATGTCAGTTGTTGGTAAAGTCATCTGTTTTCCGGCTTGATTCGACTCTTCCACTCGCAATTGTTTCCAGTTTATGCTTTCCATAGCCCAACCACTTCCACCATAAAAACTGATGGAACGGTTGGAGTGGATTTTTCCTAGTCCCGCTACCTCTACTACCTATATTATATCGATTTCCACCAACAAGTATCACAAGACTATTAGATAGAGTAGCTGAAACTACCCCCGCCTTTGGCACTGCCATAGGGAAGGTGGCAACACTATTAGAAGAATCAGGTACTCTGTCTATATAGCTTCCACTCCCACTATAGTCGTGAGGTGGTGTCAGTGAATGATCCATGAAACCGATGACCGGTCGCCCGGTACTTCAACCTTATGGTGGTGATTCTCACCTTTCGATGCCCATTGCGCAACTCAACCCCCAGCTACTATATGTATATGTATATGTATATGTATATGTATATGTATATGTATATGTATATGTATATATATATGTGTATGTATATGTATATGTATATGTATATGCGATTCGGATGTGCGATATGCCCAATTCCAGCAATGCTGAACAGCTCAGGTACTATTCTAATAGTGAACTGCCGAAGAGTACCTGATCCGTCCAGTAACCCAACCATTTCATGGGGAATCATCAGTACTCTTCTAATATTCTATCAACACTATTAGAAGAGTACTGATGACCTCCACCCTGTGCCATTGCGGCACATGGTCAGTACTCTTATAATAGTGAACTACTATGGAAGGGTCAGGACTTGATTGGTATTTAGCATATAAAGTCCACATATAAAGTCCACCACCAACCGGTACTTCAACCTTATGGTCATGTTCATCGGCGTTTCACTGTCAGTCAAATAGACCTCTCACTCTCGAGTACCCCCATCGGCAAAAGGATAGCTAAGGGACCGATTCACTCAACACTTCCGACCACCCATTGAAACCCTGATTTACTGCTAGCGCTCCTCGTGGAAACAGGATTGAAATAGTATACTCATGTCATCATTCTCTCTTCTGAGAAAACCCTAGGCGTAGTAGCCAAGGCCCTACCATATATCAACAGAACGTCCCGCTACTGATAGCACCATCATTGTCGTATCCTGGAATACATGAAGTATCTGACTATCTAGATGATACGGAGGGAGGACCATGATGGAATCGTCTCGTTGCTAAGGTGCACCACTTATAGACCCGTGACATTTTCGGTTCGAACTCGCCCGTGACCAGTGAGCTGTGACACTTTCGATCATCCGTATGGCTACTTCGAAGCTGACCGCCTGAACCAACTCCAATACCCCCACTTCCTTGCGCACTAAGATAGTTGCTTGGGGACCTTAGCTGACGATCCGGGCTCTTTCCCTCTCGACATCGGATCTTGGCACCGCACCGTCTGTCTTGTACCACTGATACCAGGCCAGTATTCGAATAGAGTACCCATGGAGTCGAATACCTCCTAGCATCACATATCCATTGCCAATTCCAATGCACCAGCACCCTCTACCTCAAGCCATTTCGATTGTAGGTACGCACTACTGAAATAGCTTTCGCGGAAAACCTGCTATCCCCGATCTCGGTTGGCCTATCACCCCTAGCCACCAATTGTCCCAGTATTTTGCCACATACTTGGGCTCGGTCCTCCACTTACAACTAGCAAGCGACCACCTGCCTATGGCTAGCTCGATCGGTTTCGGGTCCAATGGAAGCACGTCCCAATGGATAGTAGCGCCATTACCGAGTAGCTCTAGCTGCATTTCCCATTGACTCGCTGACCCATCACGCAAAAGTTACGCCATTCGGAATCTAGTGAGTGACCAACCACTCTAATTGAGACAGACCATAAGGTTGAAGTACCGGCCGCTGCTATGCTACTCGCTTCTCCGACTGTCCGAACAACATCAGAATTGGGGTTTTATTTCACTCCCTTCGGAATGTGGTGGGTGCTCTTTCAAATGCCCCTCACGGTACTCGTTGGGCTATCAGTGTCATGGAAGAATCCGGTATATAAAACATTGCAGAGGGTGGTTCCCCGTGTTTCTGCAGGTTATCATGGACAATACATAATTCGAACACACCGCGTACTACTTATTGAGGCTCCACTCTCAATGGTCAGGATGAATGTCAGGGATTTCACCTTCGTGGGCAGATCATTCCAAACCATTCAAACCGCACTCGAATCGTCACACCTCAGTACTCCACTCTAATAGTCATCAGTAATCTACTCTAATAGGGGGGGACAGTCGTATTCCTTCTGAGCACAGTCGCTGAAATTCCAGTAGCCTGGTACTTCACCCTTATGGTCTTGCTATTGGAGCTGCCAAATTCCGGACTCGTAGGCCGATAGGTTCCCACGGACTGGTGGATGAATACCAGATGCATTATCCCACTCACCCCATGGTGCTCACTCACCGCTACTGCAATTTTCTTGGTTGATTTAGTGGATGGAGCTAGTCATATGTTTCCGTTCACTCCGATCTATGCCCCCATTTCCATTGCCAACGACTCCCGCACCCATTCGATTTACCCTTGGACATCCCGTTTCATGGTAGCTGGATCAACCCATCACCTCCATCCCAATCCATCCTACCCAGTCACCACTAGCTGTGCTTGTATTCCACCCCCCACTATAGGTGGATGATGTGGTGGTTGGACATTTCGCTCCGAGCTTGCTCACCCATGCCAGCAGTGCATGCCCCATTCCCCATTCCGGCTTCCTGACGACCTCATGGAACTCATTTGGTTTGAGTCCTATGTTGAACCATCCACTCGTATGCTGTCCAATGACCCATTTGCAGGTGTACTTCATCTATAAGGTTAAAGAGTAAAGAGGACTTGATTGGTATTTATCATATAAAGTCCACATATAAAGTCCACCACCCCACCAACTGTCGTAGGCGTAGAAGGTCCTCCATCACCCCCGATGTCCCGACTGGTGAAGGAAATCCAGGTTCTACTACTGAATATATAATATAAGGGTTTAAAACCTTAACCTAAGAGGTTTCAGATCTTTTAGAACCTTTGGACCTGGCTTCCTCTCGTACCCCCAGGTGCCCCACCTTCAGTACTCTACTCTATATAGTGCGGGAGCACCTAGACTTTCATTCAGTGGTACGGGCCGGGAGGCGACCTCCAGTACCCACTCTATATAGTCTAGCGATCCGACCTCGAACCATCAGGTTCATCCATCCACGAGTAGTACCACTTCCGAAGACAGCTCACGACCACCTGCCCCTTTCCTGCGTTCATGGAACCTCCGACTAGAGACTCCCGAATGACTTGCTGTCAAAATACCATGACCTTCTCTATGTATATAATATATATAAACAATAAAAGAGGATTCTGTATATGTGGAATTTATATGCTAAATATCAATCAAGTCCTCTTTATATGCTAGAATACTGTACGGACCGCTTTTCCAGCCATCCTGGCCCTAGAAAGGGTCAGATCTTTGAACCTAACCCTATAAAGGGCCAGATCTTTGAACCTGACCCTAGAAAGGGTCATATCTTTGAACCTGACCCTAGAAAGGGTCATATCTTTGAACCTGACCCTAGAAAGGGTCAGCTCTTTGAACCTGACCCTAGAAAGGGTCAGATCTTTTAACCTGACCCTAGAAAGGGTTATATCTTTGAACCTGACCCTTTATAACCCTTAGATATAAGTAGCAGATACTTATATATAAGGGTTTAGAAACTTACCGCCAAGCTGTTGTTTCGACTGGTGGAACCGGAGCACAAACCCTTGGGGGCCGAAGGGGGGGTGGTGAGTACGGGAACAATATTGCACTCCGCTAGGCCCACTATCACCTATACCTATTCCCCCTTCACCGAATAAATAGGGAAGTAGGGGCGGGGATGGCCAGCTGTGTATCAGGTGTCGAAGGGGCTCCTTCGGTGACACCTCACGGGAAGTGTATACTAGGGGGTCCAACGGGAATGCCTCGAGGCAATGGTGGACTAGTGCACGGTTTTCCACCACCATAGTGAGATGAATAGATGTGGGGGAAGCGACCGAGCCGGAGTACTGGCGTGCAACGGGCATGGACGATACATGGAGAACACTCAAGGCATTCAACCACTCAGCAAGATGAGTTCGATTCAATAATCTTCTAATAGTGAGGCAAACCATTGGAATGTCTGGTACTAATATATATTTATCGTTGACCCCCCTTTATATATAGTCTATAAAGGGCCTACTACCTATAATATACCGAGCTCGAAAGGTCCAGCAGTTGCTCTTTTCCACCCTCGTATCCCCTTCCTGGATATCTTGGTCGTGCGCTTCATCCGTGCACCTTGAACTCCACCAGCTGATGAGCCCCCACCAAACATCCATCTGTTCCATCACCACCCAGGAATTGATGGATGATGGCAAGGGGTGACCGTTGTTCTGCCAGTGCGATCATTGGTGTTTGACCTGCATGAGAGGTTCTGATCGCATCAGTCATACGCCCTCAAACAAGGCATTCCACCCCCCAGCTCATGGCGAAGGTCCCATAGAGATGAAACACAACCCCATTTCAACGCCTTTCAGCTCATGGTTTGCCGAATTCAGTATAATATAGGTAGTGTGTCAACTCAGGTATTCTTATAATATAAGGCTCAAACCCCCCAATTCCCCATCTCTCAATAAGTAATCTTCCCTATATAGTGATAGGCCAGCAGTTATCCATGTTTCCGATTCCAATTGATCAACCACTACCAATGCTCAACCTCAACTCCAAACAACAACCACCTAGGTACCTCTACCTTTTCGCTCCATCTCTCTATGACAACTATAGCCAGGAAGGGTGACTCGCTGACACTACCGTATGAATTGCCTCTTCTGGAATGGGAACGCCAACAACTATGTTGTACTTGAACCTTCTCTATCACCACCATATCTACTTTGTCTGGGAAGGTTGTTTTGAAAGGAGTAGTAGTGGGGAAATGTAGGCATATCAACTGGAAGCCATTGAATAATGTTGAGTTGGGGTATTGGTGCTCGGGAATTCTGGGAAGTGCATCACCCAACCATCCATCGCCAACAGTGTCCTTCGGGCCGAACCTCATTTCCTTACCATCCACACTACTTGTTGAGCAATAGATGCCATATAGATAGCCAACTCGAAGATCGAATACGAGGTGAAACTTTCTAGGATTTGAAAGACCAGCTCGGGAGGTGTCACTGTAGTGGCTGGGATAAGCGGCAAGACCAAGGCAAAACGATGAAGGCGACCCAATGCTGTCAGTTCCCATAGGAACATAGGTACACCAGCATCCCGAGTGCGGGAATCGATAGCGAATACAATGGGCCATGAAACAAAGATAGAAATGCCTGGGACTACCTAGGAGCCGACCGAACTAAGGAATGAAAATCGAACGACCAAGTGCAGATGGTCTGATAGGCTAGGTAGCATCATGCATTGGAGCAAGTGAGTGGTGAAGTGGTTGGCCGCCACGGAAGGAACATGCCAACAAAACGGCATGAGCGGGGTTGGAGTTAGGAACTGGAACACCATCAAACGACCAACACTCAAATTGAGTAAGCGACGGGATCTCTACCTACACCCAGAGAAGCAAAGCGGAACCATGAAGCACCACATTTGATGCACCATTAGAGGAAATACGAAGTAGACCATAGCACATGGAGACGTTTCAACAGCAGTTGGGAAACGATCAATTGATTTTGAATGAACAAAAGAGGATAATGCCGTACGACTATATACCGGTTTGGATATTAGAGATATGAACTCTTCCTGGTGCCAGTAACATGTCAAACATGTCCAAACAAGACAACCCTAGCTCCGAACTGAACGTATTCACACTTCAACCATCCAATATTTTGGATGGCACTGACCTGGTCTGTGGGAGCCAAGGGTATCATCCAGACGATATAGTCTTTGAACACTAGGACCCTGTAATAGCTATTGGTGGAAACGAGCGTACTCGTGTGTCTGGATGGAAAAAACGACTAGGACCCCAGTTCAACCATTGGGATACGGCGGTGGGGTTGGAAGGATGGGTGTTTTTGGTGGTTCCGGCGTCACCATTCCCACACAGAAGCGGACTATTACAGGAGTACTGAGCTCTCATATAATAGTATGGTGTCAAGCTGTAGGTGTCCTGGTCGACTACTGGGAACGAGCCAAAAAAAGACACTAGGTCTTTCAAACTACCGAGAAACTCGAACCATCCCAACTACCCAACGTTCGATCACGCGACTGCTAGCGCCAATGCCAAGATACGAGCTTCGGTGGTTTGTGAATGGCCAACCCCTCTACTCAATTGATTTTTAGGTGAACTATATAGAAATAGAAGAGTACTGATGGTCCCAGGTACTCTTCATATATAGTCACAGGTAGGTTCACCAATGGGATCAGACCTACCTTCAGTACACTGATATCGATCAGAACACACACTACTAACAAGACACAAGGGTTCGTTCACTATTTCAAAACCCCCACTAAGAATAAGAACAGTAGTGGGTGGTGACCTTCAAATGACTATATAAAAGAGTAACTGTTCCTTTTGAGACCTTCTTTATCAACATCCACTTTCTTCACTTATATTGAGACTTGGTCTTCAAAACTTTCATTCTTTTAAGCGTGCATTGGTCACATAGATGACTTCGTGAAGCATGAAGAGTGCTCATCTCTTCACTCTCCTCCTTCTGCCCATGCGAATATCCCGTTCTTGGTTCTGAAAGATATGTATGTCTCCTTCCCCTATGATGTGAGCCTTTATCATCTGGTTGAAGCTCTTTCATCGTGGGATATGGTTCATCCTCAGGCACGTGAGTGGTCGATCTAAATCATTTTCATATTAGGTCATCTCCATCTTGCAGCCCTAGAAAAGGTGCTGCTGACTCTGGGTATATGAGTTCTAGGTGAATCAATCGCCATTATATAGAGTATATTACTTCGATGGCGGCGGATGTTTCAAAGGACACTATTAGAAGAGTACTGACGGAGGTTTCAAAGCAACAGAGCATCAGCAACAGACTCTTTCCAAACCACTCGACAATATATATCAGTACCATCCCCCATACTGTTCTTCAACCCTTTGTTCATCCGCTTGCCCCTTCTTCTCGGACATAGATAGACTATATAGTCTATCTATATCCT
This sequence comes from Viscum album, assembly GCA_963277665.1. Classification (NCBI taxonomy): domain Eukaryota; kingdom Viridiplantae; phylum Streptophyta; class Magnoliopsida; order Santalales; family Viscaceae; genus Viscum; species Viscum album. The sequence continues at coordinate 1,837,144,872 of OY728151.1, forward strand.
ATATGTCCGACTGACTTCTTCTTCTTCCATGAAAGTTCCTTGGGCTAGTCAGGTTTTCTAATACCTATATTATACCGACTGTCTCTTTTCTTTCTCTGGCTTCCTATAGTGGTCAGAATTTCTTCTTTCGTTCAGTCTAGTTCGGTATAATATAGGTAGTAGAGTATTTTGATCTCCAATGGGATATTAATCAGTACTCTTCTATGGTACTCTTATATATATTGATAGAGATGATACCAAGTCCCGCTCTCAGTTAGACACTCTTGAGTGTTCTAGTGGTCTGAGCTTGAACCTCTTTTCTATGCGCCTGTCCGATCGGTAAGGCCTCGACTGCAAATCAATCCCTTTCTTTCTCTCAAGAATTCATCACCCTTGACTCTTATCTTTCTCAGTACTCTACTCTAATAGTCTAGCTTATTCATTCAATTCAAGGATCCATGTATCTCTAATCGGGATACAATAGAGCCAAGCAGATAGAAAAAAACTAGGATCAGAATAGATAGAATAGACAGAGAGATGGCGTCATCGCCTACTAACTATATTATACCAATAAATGAAAGGCCTCTGCTACCTTGCCAAAATAAAATCACGCTAGTCGACCGGTTAGCATAATGCTTCAACTGATAGGGATAAGGAACTTGAGGACGAAGAGAGAGTCTTTCTTTCTGGAAAAGGGGAAGATCTCCCTTAGTTCCATAAGGAGGATAGATAGTCTATCTCGGTTCCGACACTGTACTAGAAGACTAGCAGCGGGGATGTGACCTTGTCCATCTTCTTGGACTTAAAAAGTGATGGCAAGACTATATTCGAAATTGATAGAATAGAAGATCCAACAGATAGTATGATGATAAAGGAAGCCACCCTTAAGACCTTTTGATCATAGTTGAGGTTCTTCGAAAGACATAGAAGATTCAAGGATATAGCCACTTGACAGAAAAGTAGGGCTTAAGTGAGATGTTAGTCTTAGTCAAGTGTAGAAAAATCCTCCACATCCGTTTAGGAAGAATGGGAGGTCTTGGTCCTGACCCTTTAGAACCCATAGATATAATTAGTAGATACTGATATATTCAGTATCACCGAATACCGAATAGGGTTCAGTAGTTGGGTTCTAAAACATTATAGATGAAGTGGTAGCCCTTTAGGGAGGGGAAAGTTTTTTATTCTAGCTGACTTTGGATTCGAGTCTGAAAGGTCTGTAGCACCTGATCCAACTTAGAGGAATGGGTCGAATCAGGAAGTGGACTCCCCCTTTTGAGAGACAAGAACAACAAAGGGTGGGTAAAGAAAGATGAAGAGGCAATTTCTTGAGGTTATAGAATCCACTTTGATCAGATCAGGACTATATAGACAGAGTACCAGTCATTTCACACTCTTCAAAACGGATAGCGAAAGCCATTAGTAAACTCTAAGAGCTAGACGGAACCACGCAAAGATACCAGAAAGGAAAGGGGGGAATGACCGCCGCTGTTGAAACTGCAGGAGCTTCCAACTAGCAAGGAAAGGCAGGATTTTGTCTGAAATAGACTCTCCGACAGGTTCTGAATGATCAAACTTTTATAAAGTTGGTGTTTTTGGCTTCGAATCGATCTTTTATCAATCCGCTTCATCTTTTACAGAGGTCACCATGTCAACCAGCTGGAGTTTCTGTCCATTCAATGTCAAATCACCACCTCGTTGCTATTAGAGTGATAAAAACGAAGGTGCCCTCATTTTCTATTCCAGTAGGGATGCTTGAAGTCTGTTATTCTGCCTTTTCGGACCTAGGATAGCGATTTTGATGAAACTATTGGGAGGGAGCTCAAGGGGTCAAATGAAAAAAGTTGATAAAGTAAAATGGCAATTGACTCTATATTCGTTCCATCTTCTAGGGCTGACTTGGGATTGAATCCAAAACCAAAGTAATTAGAGGAATCGAAGCATAGCGCAGAATCCAAATAAGGGAAAAACATTTCCAAAGTCAACTCCAGTTGGAAAGCCAGGATTAGAAGCAGTTCCAACACCAGCTTTGGGTCAACAAGACAATCCAAGACCTTATTGTTGTCTTAGATTCATTCTACAAATGACTAGAATCCTTTTGAAAAATAGGCGTTTGTGGATGAATAGGTGAGAGCTACCTTCTGACATTCCATGAGCTTTATTTCAGGCTACGAACTTGTATAACCGATTTGATGAATCAAAGAAGTTTCCCAAAGGTTGGTGAGACCTCACACAAGAGAAATTCCTTATATAAATCAGAAGCGGGGGTGAACTATATAGGGTCAAGTACCGTAGATATGACCCTTTCTAAAGGGTGAGGAGAAACAAAATGTCTGATTCTTATATATTTATATATATATTACAAGTCAGATCATGCAGAATCTAGAGATAGAGTCTAGTTCATCTGATTAGTATGAATCTCAGAGCTAGGAAAGACAGTCTAGCCATATCGAGAAGCCCCATTGGAGGATAGAACTAGAGTGCAGATCGGGATAGCCAGTCTTGAGGCATAAGTCAATCTACGGGGAGTTCTCATTATAGGGGAGGTGATACCTAGATAGAGAAGAGGAAGAGGACTCACTCCATTTATCTTTATGTCTGGCCCCAGCTTTCAGAATGATTTGGGATCATTAACAGGGGACATGTTAATAGAGAGTTCCTTTGGTTCGTGGTTTGATTGACCCTTGAGCATGAACTCGGTTCAGAGGAAGACAAGAAAGCCAAAGGTTCCCGGTATAGAGGCAGTGGGGCTCTTCGAGCCGGAGTGCCCGAGTAGGTGGGGAGAAAACTCCTAGGCTAACAGCTATCCTATCATTTCGCAAGATCAAGGAATTTCTCATAAAATGAAATCAAATCCTGACCCTTTATGAAGGGTCAGATATATGATAACCTGACCCTTTCTAAAGGGTCAGATCTAAAAGAACCTCGTACATAAATTCCGGTAAGAAAGAGCTAGATTTGGGAGCATCTGATTCTGATTCAATTGCTGCGAAAAGAGCTCCGATATTACTTTACCTATTATATTATCTAAGGGTAGGCAAAGGTCCACTATTAGAAGAGTACCTGTTTAAAGAACTACTATAGACTCTTTCATATAACCTTCCTATAACCAAACCTACTACTTAAACTAGCACCATTTATAGTACCAGCACGGGGAAAACCTGTACCTTAAACTAGTTCCTATTATCTGTGTCTACTCTAATATGTCGTTACAGTACGGGAGTGGAAGAGAGACAGGTACTATTCTAATAGTAATAGTGGGGTAGGGTTCTCCAATTCTCCGGTCGAAATGCAAAGACTTACTTGACTACACCCACTGCCCTCAGTCTCTAAGCTATGCTATGAGAATCTATTCCCACCACCACCCTAGGTTTGAAATCAGTGTAGTATAGGGAAGTGGGCGGGGAGGGATGTATGTGGAGGTCGGAACGGTAGGGAGGGATGGACAGAGGGGCTGGTAGAGCAGCAAGGGTCCGAAGGAGGAAAGGAGAAAACGTGATCAAAGGCCTCAAAATGCGTTGCGAACGCCTAAAGGCATTAAACGCGCTTTTCTCTTCCCTCGCTTCAAAGAAGCCGTTGCGCCCCTATGATTTCACTCTACCACACCCACCCTTGACTATACAAGCCTCTGTTAGGTCTCATCCTAAATATTGTGAAATGGAGAGCTTAGTGTAGTAAAGGCACTAAAGAGAAAGACGAGGAGAACTACCTTGTTTATTCCACAAGATAGGGTAATTTCTGCTTACCTCTCGTTTTGAGCTCGATCTTTGTCTTGTTATAGAATATTTGGTTGACCTATAAGAATACGACACACCTTCCATTACCAAGCTTCCACTAATAAATAAAGAAGGATGAACCATCCCCTCTGTCCCTTGGTCCGACGGGGTCAACAAATGCGCTAATAAAACAACTTGATGAGGTGGGTCATGGTCAGCACGAGCTGAGTGGGAACAAACGCAATGGGTGTCCGGACAAGTGACAACGCAGTGGAAACTGTAACGAATGATCAACCCTGGTCCATTCCTGGGATACATGTATCTGACTATCTAGGTTGGAGGACCTCTTATAATATATACCTTGGCTGACCAGACCTTGGAGGACCTGGCGCTCAAGGCTACTATATATTATAAGTCGGTATAATCTAGATAGTAGAGATTGAAAACTTGGGTTTAGGGGAAGAAAAATGCTACTAAATAAGGGGATCTGCTCTTGTAGTGTTGTTTATAGAGGTTTCACTCTCTCTGTCGTGCTGTCTCTATTGTGCTGGTTTCAAGTAACCTTTCATCCCTCCAGGTTAATGAATCCATCCTTCTTGCAGTGTTTGAGGGTGGTTGTGCCCAAGTACTCTTCTAATAGTGAGGGACAACTATTAGAATACTATTATAATAATAGGGTGTCCCTCTTGGAGAAAGAGAGTGACTAGAGTTCACAGAAGGAATAGGGGTTGTGGATGAAGTTGCTAACGAAGCCTATCCGAATTGTATTTGGTATGGGGTTTGCTCCCAATGGGCTCGAAGAGGAATCTCTTCGACTATAGGGCCAGTCATCTAATTGCATATATTAGTATGATGTTATTAAGTAGCGTTCAGTCAACCATATCTCGAAATAGGAACAACCAAAGAGGCATGATCAGTTCCATTCACTTGCGGCCCATAAGAGAGTTGGGGAAGAAGACTGATAGGGATAAGGAACTCTGAGCTATTAGTTCTATTGAGAGACTCATGACAAGACGAGAGAGCAAGAAGGCGGAAAGTGAAAGTTGAAGCATGAAGCAGGGTCGTTGAAAGGGTTCGTAGTTGCTAAAGTCAGTGGTGAATCCCTAAGGGAGAATCCCAGAAGTGGCGAACTAGAATGATTGGGCCAAATAGGCAGTCGAAGGTTGAAAGAAGGGTCTGAATGCACCACTGTCAACTCTTTGGGCAGCTGATGGAACAGACAGAAGCAGCAGGAGATTCCAAGGTTTCCTTATCTATGGAAGGGACCAAGCAATCTAGTTATTGAATTATCGTATTCATTTTTAAAGGGGGATCTGGGCCCACTATTAGAAGTGCACTGAAGCTTGGTGGGCCCCGCTCGAGGAAGGAGGATATTATATTCTAATAGTTTATGCTTTCCAGGGCGTTCAAAACTCAGAGCCTCTCTATATTCCTGTCCTTAATGAATGGATAGTCCAGATCCCCATTCATGGAGATCACCACCAATGGATCCCGGTAGTTCCTCATAATCTAAAAAGATCAATTTCTCATAAGGAGGAGAGATCCCTATACTTTGAAGGGGGGCTCTAATCCATTGAAAGTGAACTAAATATGAATGAAAATCATGAATGGAATCATTTGGAGCTACTATCTATATTATACCGAATCTGGATATGTCAAGTAAAGGTACGAAAGGTCCATACTGGCTCGAGAGAGTCAAGGCGCAGACGAAATGTTTTGCAGTGAAGGGAGTTGAACATGCCGAAGACGATGCATAGAAGCATTCATCCTTCGTCAGTTTTTACTCAATAGTAGTAAACCTACTCATCATACCTTATGTAAGACTCTTTGGATGAGAGAAGGGCAGGATGGAAAGAGTGTACCAGGTCTCAATGGTACATTTTAGCTTTCCTGAGATTCAGTAAGCGTACAAATACTATCAAAAGTCATACTAACGTACTGACTAGCTTTGGGTTAACTGTCAAGGATCTAGGAAATAAGGAATTAGTTCTAGAGTGCTCTACGACCACCCTGAAGTATGGAACAAAATGAGGCAGAAGTCCAGAAGATTAGGAGTGTGGGCTTCATACGTGAAGTTTTGGTATAATATAGATAGTGGACTAAGTGCATACTAAAATAGTAAAGGCGTTGTACCAGTGACTAATAAAAACGGCCAAATCTGTGTGTGGGTCGATTTCCGTGATTTGAATGAGAGATGTTCAAAGGAAGATTTTCTTTACTCTTCCTATCATAGAGATCTAGATTGACTACACATACGGCCATGAGGTTAAAAAAAAGAAAGACGTTTCCCCTTTTCGCACACCCTTAGGCGTTTCTTGTTATACCGTAATGCCGTTTGGTTTCAAAACAGAGGGTGCTACATATCAACGGGCCATGATGGTTCAACCATTTTTAAGTATATGCTGCATAAACCCGTCGAATTCTATGTCGATGACCTCGCGGTTCAAAGTCAACGTAAACTTCAATGATTTGTGTCGAGTCTTTCGTATACTCTTTTTCAGGCTGAACCCATTGAAGTGTGACTTCGGGGTGAAATCGGGCAAATTCCTAGGCTTCATAGTCAGGAAATATGGGATAAAGCAGTTTCATTACATGGTGCATGCATATAGAGGTTCATAGCCTTACTAAAAGCCTGTAGATCCCGTTCAACCCATGGAATAAGTAGAGGAGGTCGTCCATGCAACCCTTTATCTTAAGCAGGCTTTACCTCAAAAAGATTTTTCCGGATCAACTGATTAAGGTGAAGCCCCTGCGTGTTTCCCTCTGTTACTAGAACTTCCGGTATAGAAGGTATGCCGATGACCAGGTACTTCGTATGAATCTGCAAGTGGCTGTGCCCCTACTGGTAGGGATGTTGGGGGATCGGTAAACTCAATACTTCACTAGCCTTTTCGATGATTTTTCGCTGAAAAAGAACCTTGAACAATATGATATCTCACACCAGGAAAATCTTTCACCCTTCCCCCCTTACTAAAACTACACAATGTTCTTCTAGATTATAGTGAAAGGTATATAAGCAGTGATTTCATATCTAGAGGTGAATCGTTCTCTAGCAATTGAACGCATGGTACAACCGAGCAACGAAGTCAAAAGTCCGTTATGATACGAGACTGCGGTTGTTAATGCTGTCCATTACAGTGGTGGGTCCCCTAGGGTCAGCTAAAGCGGCTAACTCGTCGGATCGGCGGGACCACTCATAAGGGATCAAAAATGATAGAACCACGTATCTAAGATAAGAAAAAGAAATGGAGTGACGAGAAAGATAGTTCACTTATAATATAATAAGAGTTCGGCTCTAGGAACATCGCAACTGGCACCCGTGAGAACCTTCAGCAGTTGACGTATTTACTGGGGAGAAAGAGGTGTGGTACCTAAAAGACTGGCAAGGGGGAATCCAATTAGAATGTACAGAGTGATGACTCCCTCCCGGGCTCCACAACCCATATCCGATAGCTATGGAATGCTCTTCACTTATTCTCCACCGACTAACTGCTGCCTCGCCTCACATCCCTGCAAATAACCGTTAGCCAGATCGTCTCCTTCCCAACCAGGCAGGACGCATCTCACACTCATGTTGGCCCCACTATTAGAACCTCTGACCCCTAAAAAATCTAAAAGAGTGGGTTTTCACTCTTTGTAACCCTTTTTCACTCGCCAATCCAAGTCACTATTAGAAGAGTACTGACCATGGCATGGGTGGGGAAATATGTAACCAACTAGTTGTACCCGGTTGGATGGTGAATAAACATATCTACTTCGGTCCTCGGTGGAGTAGGTATGACCAGATATCCATGTGGATGAACCAACAGTGAAAACTCGTATTCAACCTCTCATCAATTCGAAGTCGACGGTAGTACTTTAAACTAATTCGTATTTCATCTTCTCTTGTGGAGCGAAGATGATGTGATGGATATGCGGGGTGAAAGGTTATAACATCCTGGGCTAGCCACCTCCAATCGTCGAACTGGCAGGTCATGTTCCCCTACATTTCATACTACTATAATATAAGACATTTCCTACTCAATGGATTGGATTTTTGATTCAGGGGCTACTTACTGCTAAGTCCACAGACTTGATATGCTAAATACCAGTCCTTTACACGTTCTTCTATCTCTGAGAATGTTATACTTGCATATGGTCTTCCTCCCAGGGGTAGGAACTGGAAAAGTCTCTCCTTCTTATTGATAGCATTGGTCTCACATCTTCCCTTTCTTGTACTTGAATCTTGTAAAAATAATATGTGTTTAGTTAGAAAATCAGTCTCTTTTGGAACATAAATAGTCACTTCCACTCTCTCTCCTCGACCCCGCGGCTTTTCTCTCGCAGTAGCTCGACCTCTCCTTGATCTCGATCGCCTTGATCTTGCTCTAGGTCTGTATCTCCCATCTTCACACTTCCTACTTTCCGCTTTCCCAATGTCTCTTTCCCCATTTTCCTACGAGTTCAGAAAGCGGAATCAGTATCTTCTATCTGGCTGGCTCTTCAATGTGCACCATTCTCCGAAGAACTTTATGAAGCCTCCAGTCACCGGTTAGGCATTCTCAAACCCCTCCTTTGAAAAGTGAAGCAGGTCCTCTTCGCGGGCTGGACTCCACTCTACTCCTATTAGAGGGCTTGAACATTAGCGGTCTAAAACTCTTGAGGTAATTAGCCCCTACCATAGCTTAGTCTATATGGGCTCTCTCTCTTCTGTCTGTTACTGGCTTTCATGGATCGGTTGACTCGTCCTACCTCTCCCCTTCCTTATTCAATCTTGAAATATAGGAATTCTAGATTGGATCAGGAACATGATATACCCAAGGGTCTCCCTTAAAATCCCAGATCCTGAAATACATCACTTACAACTATTTGCTCTAGTTTTCATGGGCTGCTACTACACCATTTAAAGCTTTGGCTAAGTAGAAAAAGGAAATGCATGAAAAAAGCCTTCCAGACCCCATGCAGACAACATCCCTCATGAAAAGGATAAGTAAGGTGGGACAACCAGATCAATCGCTCCCCAGATTCAACCTCTTTGACCCCTCCTCCTGAAAACTATAATCAAACTTCACTTTTATCTAGCAATCAGGTCATCTAACTCCTTTCTCGGTATAATCCCACAGCTTGAAGAGAGTGATTTTGGAAGTCACAAGTAAACCGACCATGTAGTAGCTCACCCAGAAAGTTCAATTGGGAAACTACAGGGTACCTTTGCTTTCCTAATATCTATCTAGTTTCTCTTGGGTGGTTAAGGAAGTATGAAAGATTCTGTGGTTGCTGACTTTGCCAGGATGACGGCGGGAAGAAGCAAGCATAATCCTCTTCTCCATCAGTGAACTGCCACACTATTAGAAGAGTACTGGTCTCTGCATTCAAGGACTATCTCTAAACTCTTTCCTTCCAAGCCGCTTGATGAATCTAATGCAATTGTAGATGGGTACTCTTATATATAGTGATAGAGATGATACCAAGTTTCAAGGGAAGAATGCGTCTCAGTCGAATGGGAGTCAACCTTTTGATTTCATAGAACAGAACCTCTCTCCGTGAGATATTTCATTGTGGAAGGGCATGGTTTAGAAACCAAAAATTAGAAGCTCCTCAATAGTATGTCAACAACCTAACCATTTCTATTAGAAGGTAGTGTGAGAAGCTAAGAAAATAGGGCATGTGGTAAGCTTGTCTTAATGATAGAGTGATAGCTCGGTATAATCTGGCCAGGTACTCTTCTATATAGTCTATATGAAGACCACTATAAGCACCAAAAAAGGTGCCTATAGTGGTGCCTATAGTGGTCCAACTATATTATACCGATTGGACTCCATCCGAGCAGCGGTTCCGCCAGTGAGTTCTTTATCCTTATCAGTATACGGAAATGGCTCATGAATACATCACCATGGTGAGGTTTGGCTTTTTGGGGGGAAAGAAAGAGACTGATAGGGATAAGGTTCTAAAAGATCTGACACCTTAGGGTAAGGAACTAAAGCTAGTAGGAATAGAGAATTGGAAGTAACTGGTAGGGATAAACTATATAGGTTCAAGTACCATAGATCTGACCCGAAAGAAAGGGTCAGGTTCTAAAAGATCTGATCTGAATAGGACCAGGTTCAAAGATCTGACCCTTTCTAGGGTCATGAACTATGGGTGTGGAAATGGAGGTTGATCAGTTTCATACTATTCAATAGTATGTGATTACTAACAATTATTAAAAACAATGGCAACTCAACTCAGAATAAGTGGTCCACTCCAACTGATGTCCTTTGTTCTGCCAGGAAAGGTAGGAGCATAGGGGGTTCAAAAGTCACATCATGAGCCAATTAAATACCACCAAGATAGAAGTTCCAGCAGCTCAACCCCTTAGTTACTTATCCCTATCTGATAGTGGATGGTTTTGTGGTGACATTGACCTCCCCTGAGCATCACACCCTTCCAAAACTGGTACTTATATATAGAGGAACTGCCTTCGAACCCCATTATAGAGCTTCTAACTAACCTCTGCAAAACCATACTACAAGTGATCCACCGTTCACATATATACTATGATGACCCTACTCTGACCTACTCGACCCTAGGCCATAGGGTATGTTTAGGAGGCCGAAGGAGTGCGGGAAGCTACTACCTATATTATACTGAGATAGTGAAACTCGAGTATAGCCTCTATTCCCTATTTCCACGTATACCGACACCATCGAACCCCCCAACTGCGCATTTTGCGACCCAGTACGTAGCAGTGTATCATGGCACTATATAGAGTCAAGTTCAGTACTTTATTCTATATAGTCTACTCTAATAGTCTCCCATCCCCCCTTGTCGCCCAACGGGTACTCTGTCTATATAGTACTATATAGAGTAGAGTACTGACGACTCCATTACACCTTGTGTTCCTTATCCCTATCATAACTATATAGAGAGAGTATTGAACCTCCCGTTTTGATTTGGCCACCTTGAATGGTGTCCCCGTGTGCGCTTCCTAGTCGTTTGCCTTCCACTTCCGCCGATCTTGAATGGAAGGTATACTTGACCTTGCTCCACTTGTTTGAACCACCTCTAGCATCAACCGGAACATCTTTTCTATATCATAGCAAGAGATATTGGGAAAGCCATCCCATTTTCTAACCATCATTGAGGGATCATGACTAGCGCAACCAACCCCAACTCTTAGTTCCTTATCCCTATCAGTCAGTACCTCATACCATACTGAGCAGCCTAGCTCCAAGACTTGTAGTTGAGCCTATGACTAACCTTTCCTAGCCTATGGGGAATACAAGGTCACAGTCAGATAGCTATGAGTGAAAGAATCAAGATAGTTTAGAGTTGACCGTAGCTACCTAGAATTGTAGAGAGGCTCACTCAATGCTTGAGAAATACATCTAATGGGATACTTCATGTATCCTCAGTATATTATAGGTAGTAGGCACTGGGATACATCACGTATCCAAGGCCAGGAAATGACCGGGTCACACTTGGCAATGACCTGGTGAGTCTTCTAGCCAGGGACGTCCTGGTCATTGACTGGGATACATGAATCATGTATCCCAACTCTTCCCTGGGATACGTGAAGTATCCCAGACCAGGTCCTCCCTAGGATACGTGAAGTATCCCAGTGAGTACCTGGTCCTTTCCTAGGATACATTCAGTATCTGACTATCTAGATGATACGGTTGGAGGACCTCTTATAATCTAGAGTAGCCTTCCTTATCTGACCAGACTTGGGAGGACTTGGAATACATGAAGTATCCCAGACCTGGGAGGACCTGGTGCTCTAGGATAATCTAGATTATAAGAGGGCAGGGAGCGCCTGGGAGGACCAGGTGCTCACTGACCTAGTAGAGCGGATTCCCTCACTTGCACTAGTTCCAACTTCTCTCGTCTTAGTTCACTCTGCCTTCTTCTCTTTCCACTAATAGTAGGCCTTTATTTTTGATTACTCTATTTAATAGAATGGAGCTTATTCCTATTTTTCTAATAAAGATGATCACACCCATCTCTTCAGAAAGAAAATCCCTGCTACAACACAGAAAGCCCAGAGAGAGTGCGCTTGTACAACACTATCTTTGATGCTTTTAATATCATAGTAAAGTATCTAGTCACTAGGAGTAGTAGGGCTATCTCTTGCGCATTATCCTAAAGACTCTGAGAAGACATGAATTATATGGGAAGTTTAGCAAGTGTGAATTCTGGATTCAGGAGATTTCTTTTCTTGGCCATATTGTCTCTAAAGATGGAATCTCTTTTGATCCTTCTAAGACCAAGGCAATCCAAGAATGACTGGAACCTACGAGTATAACTGAGGTACACAATTTTATTTGTTTAGCAGGTTATTATCGACGTTTTGTCCAGATTTTTTCCCGGTTGGCTAACCCATTAACAAAGCTCACACGTTAAGGGGTTAAATTTGTTTGGACAAAAGAGTGTGAAGAATGTTTCGAAGAACTGAAGAGAATATTATCCAATGCTCTTATATTGACATTACCATCAGGGAATGATGGGTTCGTTATTTATAGTGATGCATCGAAGAAAGGACTTGGTTGTGTCCTTATGCAGAATGATAGGGTTATTTCCTATGCATCACGATAGTTGAAAATTCATGACCAAAACTATCCTACTCATGATCTCTAGTTAGAAGCTGTGATCTTTTCTTTGAAGATATGGATGCACTAACTCTATGGTGAAAAATGTGAGATTTATACTGATCAAAAGAGTTTGAAGTATATTTTCTCACAAAAAGAACTCAACATGAGGCAAAGGATATGGCTTGAATTACTCAAGGATTATGATTGTACGATACACTACCACATGGGGAAAGCAAGCAAGGTGGCAGATGCCTTGATCATAAAAGATAATGGAGTTTTGAATAATATAAGAATTTAAAGGGATCCAATTTTCATGGATCTAGTGAAGATGGAAATGGGAATAACCAGGGAAGGTGAATCATCAATGCCTTTTCAAATGGTTGTCAAACCATCTTTACTAGAAAAGATTAAGAGTTCTCAGGCCGATGATGAAGAATTTAAAAAGATGATTAAAGTGGTGAATGATGGGAGATTGAGATACTTTGTGTATGAAGAAGGAATTTTGAAATTTAGGAAGTGGATTTGTGTTCCTGATATACCTGATCTAAAAAGGGAATTGCTGGATGATTCTAATAGTTCCAATTTCTCTATACACCATGGGAGCACCAAAATGTATAGAGATTTGAATGAACATTTTTGGTGGGACAACATGAAGAGGGAGATTGCTGATTTTGTGTCAAGATGTATGGTTTTTCAAAAAGTAAAATTTGGAAGGCAACAGCTTGGAGGATTCATGAAACCTCTTCCCATACCGGAGTAGAAATGGGATAATATTATTATGGACTTTTTCATGGGGCTACAAAAGAATCCTAGAAAGAACGATGAAATATGGGTCATTATTGATCGTCTTACCAAGTCAGCACATTTTCTTTCTATAAGGGACGATTTACCACTTGAACAACTAGCAAGACTATATATTAATGAAGTTGTGATACTTCATGGAGTACCCCTATCGATTGATTCTGATCGTGATCCCCGTTTTACTTCAAGATTCTGAAAAAGTCTTCAGAAAGCCTTGGATACTGAACTTTATTTGAGCACTGCCTACCATCCTCAAACAGATGGACAATCAGAACGAACTATTCAAACATTAGAAGACATGTTGAGATCCTGCTCACTTGACTTTCAGGGTATGTGGGATCAATATTTACCTATGGTAGAATTTTCCTATAACAATAGCTTCCATTCAAGTATTCAGATGGCACCATATGAAGCATTATACAGAAAGAGATACCGCACACCAACCTGTTGGGATGACGGGGGTGAAAGAAAACTTGTTGGACCAAAACTGGTGGAGGAAACGATGGAAAAGGTGAAGGTCATCCAAAACCATATCAAAGCAGCTCAAAGTAGGTAGAAGAGCTATGTCGATAATCGAAGGAAGGATTTGGAATTTAAAGTCGGTGATCATGTTTTCCTAAAGGTATCTCCATGGAAGGGAGTCATACGTTTTGTTAAGAAATGTAAATTGAGTCCCAGGTACATTAGACCGTTCAAAATTCTAGAATGAATTGAGGATATATTTTACTGATTGGAAATGCCGCCAAGTCTCTCCAAAGTTCAAGATGTGTTCCACGTATCTCTGTTGAGGAAATACATGCCTGACCCAATGCATGTACTCACCTATGAGGAATTAGAACTGGAACCCGATCTATCTTATTGCGAAGATCCCATCAAGATTCTTGATATGAGAGAATAGGTACTGAGAAACTGGATGACTCGTCTGGTAAAAGTCTTGTGGAGAAACCATAAGATGGAAGAGGCAACGTGGGAACCCGAAGAACTTATAATGAAGAACCACCTGAGTCTTTTCATGCAGTAGTATTCTAGAAATTTCTAGGACGAAATTATTTGAAGGATGGGATAATGTAACACCCCAAGCTTCTATGGTACGCTTCTCTTTGAATAATGCAATAGCGTGTGTTGTACGCAACATTGAGTTCTAACACGCCACAACCAATCAAACTAACCGTTATGAATAGTAATACCCACTTTTTTGAAATTTATAAATTTTATGTTTCAAAATGGACTTCATTTTTGGATTCGGAATATCGAAATTACCCTAGGGTGATTTTTTGGTATTTTTCTGAAAAACTTCATTTTTTGATGAATAGTGAAACCACAATGTGGTAGTTAAAAAACTGAATTTTTCATAAAACTTAATTTTACCACTTCTGTGAGTGGAATTTCGAAAATCCAAGAAACATGGTTAATATCAAGGAGTAAAATGTGGTTCAATGAGATGAAAATAATTTTTTGTGAATAGTAACTTTTTACTTTTATTTACAACGGTTAAAAGTAAATAGGATAATTAAGGGTAAAAATGATTTTAATATTACCCCGAAACATGTCCTAATTCTATTGGATAAGCTTAATTAGACCAAAAAAAACCTTAGTAATAAGATATGAACCTCTTTGGTCCACTTGGATTAGATTAGGACATTTATTATTATTTAATTAAAAGAAGCGTTAAAAGAGGTAAAATCAATGTTTTACAACTAAAACATTTTTAATACAGGGTTAAACATAAGATAAATTTGATTATAAATATTCATTAGAAAGATATAAATATTTCCTACATAATTATATTTTATTTATAATTTTTAGAAATTAAATAATTTAATTTATTTATGACACAGTGATAATGCAGTAATTACCATAATAGTGAAAAATTAAATTAATGGATATTATAAATACACAAATAAATATAATTTGTGACTTTTTATGAATTAAAATAATTTTATTGGTTAATATGACATGTTAGGATTGATTTAATTAACATTTTTCTAAGTAATCATTCTGTTATGATTTTCACAAAAAGCAATTTTCCAAATAGTGTCAAAATTGACATAAAAGAGTTTTTAAAACAAATATTATATTATTAATTGATATTAAATTCCTAAAAATCTAAGGTTCGGCCAAGAGACTTATATCATGATAGTTTTATCATTAATGGACCACTTTGGGGTCTCTTGGAGGTATATAGTAAGTTTATTAACTATATAATATAAAAATACAAAGTTACATGGTAAGTGTCAAACTAATTAACTAAGAGTAAAAACTAAAGGATAAGGTTAATATAATGACCCAAACCAGTCTAAATTCTATTGGTTGAGTTGTTTTAGACCCATCCCAACCTTAAACTTTAAATAATCCACTTTTTATCCATTAGAAACCCAATATGAATTTTTTATAAAATAATATTTCTAGCTTTTCCAAAGGTGCCCCTCACCCCTCTTATAAAAGGTCACTCACCCTTCTCACTAATTCACCCATTCAACGCCTTTTGGCTCAGCCAAACCCTACTAAAATACTCTCTAAACTTCCCTCAATTCAACCTATAGGTCTTAGTTTTATCAGAAAGTCAACCTAAGGATCCCTTTTGATCAAATCAAAAGGAAGAACCCGAAGAAGAGGTAATGTTTTCACCACCCTCTTTCAAGTTCCTTTCTTCTTCAACTTCTTCTTTCTTTGTTATTTCCATTCTAAAATAATAACTCCAGTATCTTATATATAATTTTATGTTATTATAAATATGGTACAACCATATTCAGTATTCTATCCATCCTTTGAATGACATGTCACCATACGTACGTATTTACGGCTTACCGCCACCACGTCGTGGTGTAATTGTTATTCAATAAATTATTATTTGGATGGGTACAATAATGATGTGTAATTCATGAAAATAATAAATATAACATGATAATTATTCTTTATATATGATATACCATCCAATTATATATTATTTTAATATCGAAAGAATGATATTGTCGCTTGTGCGTACATACGGACTACCGTCTTCACGAATGCGATGAGATTCATTCTCCATCGTATCAATTCAAGTATAATTATCATTTGATGATTAAAAATAATGTTTAAGGAATTAATATAATTCTGGATATAAATATGATACAACCTATCCATAACAAACATGACTTATGTAACAAAACATATAAAATAAAATGAGTAAGTTAACACCCGAAACGACGATAATTCTAAAATATTATTAAAAAATCAATGTTAAAAGATCATATATGATATCATGTATATGGTTATTGTATAATTTAATAACGATGTTTTAACTATTATATAGGAGGTTAACATACCATCGACTAATGAAAATTACAAGGTAAGGGTTTATTTCACAATATCTTCATTATCCGAGGTTGTTTATACGTAATAATATACTAGGGATTTCTTTATCATCCACATCCATGTTTCTTAAAAATGTATTCCAAACATTTTTAATATTTAAAAGAATACGGGATAAAGTAATTTATACCATTGGTTTACTTTTTATAAGATGTTTATAAAGGAATCTTTCTGTCGTTTTCAAAACAAGGTGCTTTTTAACCTTTTAGACAGAATTAAGGTAAGAATGTTTTTTTACTTATACAGAGGGTGCGGCTATTTTCCACCATTATAAAATACTCAAAGCTTCCCTTAAAATATTATAAGAATATTTTCAAAGTAAATGTTTTATTTTATAATTATGTGACTTTTAAATGATTTCAAAAAAAGAGATATTTCTCTCAAATAGTTTTGATTTCATCTATGTCAACATCCTTTGATGGATTTTAAGCTTATTTGAAGTTAATTTATTATGAAACAAAACTTCCATATTGTATTGATGTTTTTGGGATATGTTTGACTGTGGATGTGTTATTTTTTTATACAACTCATGGTTTATGGAGAAAGTATTGACAATTCATATGCTAGTTTTAATACGAATGTTTATGTTATGTTTAAACATGTTCATATGAGGAATGCTTTGGACTTAATAAGTGATGGGTGGAGCCCAATATAGCTTCTCGATGCATCAGTAGGTCTTATGAGACAAACTAGTGTCTTGGCACAAGTCCTTGACAAAATCTTATTTGTAGTCTTAGCACGAGTCCTTGCCTATGTGGTTATGATAGTCTGGCATTATGGATTCCATCATTATAAAAGTGGTTATTTATATTGCATGTGATTATTCGATTAGTAGAATATCCATGTGAATAAGTAAATGGAATTATTTCATTTTATTTTTTCCATACTATGTTGAAGTTCAAGTTTAAAAGGCTTTTGTTTTAGTTATACATTTCCTTAAATGTTTATTCTTATTTATGAATGTTTCCGCTATATTGTTATCCTTACTGGGCATTTGTGCTCACCCCTTTTCTATGCTTTATTTTTCCCAGGATGTGAAGAAGTATTTTATGAATGACCTGAAGGGATATTATGAGGGGATAAGAGTGTGGACTATGGAGACCATATTGTTTTATTTTTTATTTTATGATGTAATGTAAACTTTATGAATGTATCTAGTTATTCCAAGGCTACTAAACTAATCGGTCTTTCGAGACTTGCTCTTTCTTGTGATCATGCCAATGTTATGTAATAAAGAACCGACTCTGGGTAACTGGTGTTAGGTCATTACAGTTGGTATCAGAGGGAGGTTTAGTACAAAACTTGAAAGCTAGATTTAGATAAAATCTGATTGGAGCACATAGACCTAAGATGGACTTTGAGGATTAATATAGAAGAACTTCCTAGAATTTTGGTATTGTAGATATTTTGTGTGTTTTCCGAGCAATACATCCTTGTCTAGATATGAGCAGGTAGAGGTGGATCTGGCACAGATGTACCTAGGGGTAAAACACAAAAACACCTCTTTGAGCTAGAATCGAACGAGAACTGGTGCACGACAATGGGCCTTGCTGCACTCTTGGTTACGACACTCCCGGGAGATATGCTTAGGATAACTCTCATTTTATTTACAAATCATTATGAAGGATTTATGAGTATATACTTTCTCAAAGAAAACATTTTTATGATTATGGATTATATCCATAAATAGTTCAATTTATGTTAAGTGTTTTATAAGTATGGAATTATGTATTTTGATTCATAAACTGCTATAGTTTATTCCATTGTTTAGAAATGGTGCCTAGTGGAAGAAATGGAAACCGTATCAATGCACGCAATCCATGTAGGGATTTCCCTCCTACTCAAGATAATTATAGTAGAGCTTGTGATGCAACTGGTGCTGATCAACTAATCACCATACTGGGACAACTCATTCAGGTTATTAATAATAACCTTACCCATATGGAGCACCCTGATCCACAATGTGAAGGATCAATGTTAGATCACTTCTTGAGGCAAGAACCACTAACATTCAATGGGAGTACAAATCCATTGGTAGCTGAGCAATGGATAAGTTCCCTAGAGAAAATATTTCAGGCATTGGGAAGTAGTGAAAGGGAAAAAGTTATCAGGGAAGTTTACCGCCTCACTGGAGATGCTGATCAATGGTGGTCATTGATTCAAAACACAAATGAAGATGATGAAGTATAAAATATGGATTGGAGGGAGTTCAAAGATCTATTTTTAGAAAATAATTTCCTCGTGACCATCGAGAAGATATGGAAAGGCAATTTATGAGTCTGAGACAAAAGGGGGATGAGAATGTCGCAAAGTATGAGGCTAACTTTACAAGGTTAGCAGGGTATGTTGGAGATTATATACGTAACCTAAGAAGTAATATTGATCATTTATTTTATGGGTTAAAACCATTTCTCCATCGAGCATTAGTCTCACAATCCATCTCGTCGTACAAAGACATTGTCTCATGTGCTATCAAGACAGAAAAGGAATTCTCTAAGTCTTATGACTTTAAAGCAAAGAAAGAGAAGAAGAGATCTTCTGATCAATCTGGTAATGGAAATAAAGGGAATAAGGTAAAATTTGAATATCCAACCTACAGTAAATGTGGGAAGAAACACCCCGGTACTTGCTTAAAAGGAATGGGAGTCTGTTACAAGTGTGGTGAAAAAGGCCACCAAGCTCGTGATTGAAAGGGGAAGAAGGAAGCTACAGATGTAAAATGCTACAATTTTAGGGAGATGGGACATTATAAAAATGAATATCCTAAGAGTTAGGGGAACTTACCTCAGAAAAGGCCAAGGGATCAAGTCCAAGCTTATGCTATCACTACTGCTGAGGTAGAAGCTCTGAAAGACGTGGTGGTAGGTAATTTAATGGTTTCCTCAAGTTTAGAAAATGCATTATTTGATTCTGGATCATCACATTATTTCATATCTTCCCATTTTTATAAGAAGATTAGATATTTCCAATTTTATTTAACAAAGGAGTTGTCAGTTAAAACTCCTAAGGGAAGTATCATTGCAACAAAGTTTTGTCAATCAGTCCCCATTAGAGAACATAAATGTTCTTTATCTGCTGATCTCATCGTCATACCTATGATTGAGTTTGATATAATCCTTGGTATGGACTGGCTTTTGGACCATGATGCGAAGATTTATTGTATGAAGAAGGAGGTTACAATTTTTGATGATGATGATAAGGAACACCTTATCTTTAGAGTAGAATCGTCACCACCTAATTCTTATCTATATCCACCCCCAGTAGCTTATCTAAATTCAATTATTGGGGAGGAAGGGATTGAAATTACAGTGGGTGAGGAAATGAATGTTGAAATAGAGGATGTACCTATTGTGAAAGAATATGTAGATGTGTTTCCAGAAGATTTACCTGGACATCCTCCAGAATGAGAAGTTTAGTTTTCCATTGATTTAATTCCTGGAACAAGGCCTATATCGATGACCCCTTATAGAATGGCAACTGTAGAATTATTTGAACTAAAGAAACAACTAAAGGAATTGAGTAATAAGGGATTTATTCGCCCTAGCGTTTCTCCATGGGGAGCCCCTATTCTTTTTGTTAAAAAGAAAGACGGATCTATGAGGTTATGTATCGTCTACAGGGAGATCAATGCTATAACAATAAAGAACAAGTATCCCCTACCTCACATTGATGATTTATTTCACCAACTACGTGGAGCTCAATACTTTTCAAAGATTGACCTTCGATCTGGATACCATCAGTTGTGTGTGAAGAAGGAAGACATTCCGAAGACAACATTTTGAACAAGGTACGAGCATTATGAGTTTACGGTAATGCCTTTTGGATTAACTAATGCACCCTCTATATTCATGGATCTGATGAATAGAGTTTTCAAGGAATATATTGATGATTTTTTGGTGCTATTTATTGATGATATCTTGGTATACTCCAAAATCTATGAAGATCATGAAAATCACATGCGCATTATCCTAAAGACTCTGAGAAGACATGAATTATATGGGAAGTTTATCAAGTGTGAATTCTGGCTTCAGGAGATTTCTTTTCCTGGCCATATTGTCTCTAAAGATGGAATCACTATTGATCATTATAAGACCAAGACAATCCAAGAATGGCCAGCACCTATGAGTATAACTGAGGTACGCAGTTTTATTGGTTTAGCAGGTTATTATCGTCATTTCGTCCAGAATTTTTCCCAGTTCGCTAACCCATTAACAAAGCTCACACGTAAAGGGGTTAAATTTTTTTGGACAAAAGAGTGTGAAGAATGTTTTGAAGAACTAAAGAGAAGATTAGTCAATGCTCCTATATTGACTCTACCATCGGGGGATGATGGGTTCTTTATTTATAGTGATGCATCGAAGAAAGAACTTGGTTGTGTCGTTATACAGAATGATAGGGTTATTGCCTATGCATCATGATAGTTGAAATTTCATGAAAAAAATTATCCTACTCATGATCTCGAGTTATCAGCTGTGATCTTTGCTTTGAATATATGGAGGCACTACATCTATGGTGAAAAAATGTGAGATTTATACTGATCACAAGAGTTTGAAGTATATTTTCTCACAAAAAGAACTCAACATGAGGAAAAGGAGATGGCTTGAATTACTCAAGGATTATGATTGTACGATACACTACCACTCGGGGAAAGCAAACGAGGTGGCAGATGCCTTGAGAAGAAAAGATCATGTAGTTTTGAATAATATGAGAATTGAAAGGGATCCAATTTTCATGGATCTAGTGAAGATGGACATGGGAATAACCAGGGAAGGAGAAACATCAATGCTTTTTTAAATGGTTTCCAAACCATCTTTACTAGAAAGGATTAAGAGTTCTCGGACTGATGATGAAGAATTTCAAAAGAAGATTGAAGCTGTGAATGATGAGAGATTGAGAGACTTTGTGTATGAAGAAGGAATTTTGAAATTTGGGATGAGGCTTTGTGTTCCGGATATACCTGATCTAAAAGGGTAATTTCTAGATGATTCTCATAGTTCCAATTTATCTATACACCCTGGGAGCACCCAAATGTGTAGATATTTGAAGGAACATTTTTGGTGGGACAACATGAAGAGGGAGATTGCTGATTTTGTGTCAAGATGTATGGTTTTTTCAACAAGTGAAAGATGGAAGGTAAAAACCCAGAGGATTCATGAAACCTCTTCCCATACCAGAGTGGAAATGGGATAATATTACGATGGACTTTGTCATGGGGCTACAAAAGACTCTTAGAAGGAACAATGCAATATGGGTCATTGTTGATCGTCTTACCAAGTCAACACATTTTCTTGCTATAAGGGAAGATTTACCACTTTAACGGCTAGCAAGACTATATATTAATGAAGTTGTGAGACTTCATGGAGTACCCTTATCGATTGTTTCTGATCGTGATCCCCGTTTTACTTCAAGATTCTGGAAAAATATTCAGAAAGACGTGGATACTAAACTTCATTTGAGCACAACCTACCATCCTCAAACAGATGGTCAATCAGAACAAACTATTCAAACCTTAGAAGACATGTTGAGATCCTGCTCACTTGACTTTCAGGGTATGTGGGATCAATATTTACCTATGGTATAATTCTCCTATAATAATAGCTTCCATTCGAGTATTCAGATGGCACCATATGAAGCGTTATACGGAAAGAGATGTCGCACAACAACCATTTGGTATGATGTTGGTGAAAGAAAACATGTAGGCCCAGAACTGGTGGAGGAAACGATGGAAAAGGTGAAGGTAATCCAAAACCATATCAAAGCAGCTCAAAGTAGGCATAAGAGCTATGCCGATAATCGAAGGAAGGATTTGGAATTTCAAGTCGGTGATCATGTTTTCTTGAAGGTATCTCCATGGAAGGGAGTCATACGTTTTGTTAAGAAAGGTAAATTGTGTCCTAGGTACATCAGACCTTTCGAATTTCTAGAACGAATTGGGGTTGTAGCTTACCGATTGGCAATTCCGCCAAGTCTCTCCAAAGTTCACGATGTGTTACACGTATCTTTGTTGAGGAAATACATGCTTGGCCCAACACATGTAATCTCCTATGAGGAATTAGAACTGGAACCCGATCTATCTTATTGCGATGATCCCGTCAAGATTATTGATACGATAGAACAAGTACTGAGAAACCAGATGACTCGTCTGGTAAAAGTCTTCTGGAGAAACCATAAGATGGAAGAGGCAACGTGGGAACCTGAAGAACTTATGATGAAGAACCACCCGAGTCTTTTCATGCGGTAGTATTCTAGAAATTTTGAGGATGAAATTATTTGAAGGAGGATAGAATGTAACACCCCAAGCTTCTATGATACACTTCTCTTTGAATAATGCAATAGCCCATGTTGTTCGCAACATCGAGTTCTAACACACCACAACCAATCAAACTAGCCATAATGAATCGTAATACGCAGTCTTTTGAAATTTATAATTTTTATATTTCAAAATGGACTTGATTTTTGGATTTGGAATATCGAAATTAGCCTAAGGTGAATTTTTGGTATTTTTCTGAAAAACATCATTTTTTGATGAACAGTGAAACCACTAAGTGGTAGTTAAAAAACTGAATTTTTCATAAAACGTAATTTTACAGCTTCTGTGAGTGGAATTTCGAAAATCTGAGAAACACGGTTAATACCAAGGAGTAAAATGTGGTTCAATGATTTGAAAATAATTTTTGGTGAATAGTAACTTTTTACTTTTATTACCACAGTTAAAAGTAAATAGGATAATTAAGGGTAAAAATGATATTAATATTACCCTGAAACATGTCCTAATTCTATTGTATAAGCTTAATTCGACCAAAAAAAACCTTAGGAATAAAATATGAACCTCTTTGGTCCATTTGGATTTGATTAGGACATTTATTATTATTTAATTCAAAGAAGAGTTAAAAGAGGTAATGTCAATGTTTTACAACTAAAAATTTTTTAATACAGGGTTAAAAATAAGATAAATTCGATTATAAATTATCATTAGAAAGATAAAAAGATTTCCTACATAATGATATTTTACTTATAATTTTTAGAAATTAAATAATTTAATTTATTTATGACACAATGATGATGCAATAATTAACATAATAGTGAAAAATTAAAATAATTGATATTATAAATACCCAAATAAATATAATTTGAGACTTTTTATGAATTAAAATAATTTTATAGGTTAATATGACATGTTAGTATTTATTTAATCGACTTTTTTTTTGAAGTAATCATTCTTTTATGATTTTCAAAAAAAATCAATTTTCCAAATAGTGTCAAAATTGATATAAAAGAGTTTTTAAAACAAATATTATATTATTAATTGATATTAAGTTCCTAAAAATATAAGGATCTACCAGGAGACTTATATCATGATAGGTGTATCATTAATTGACCACTTGGGGGTATCTTGGAGGTATATAGTAAGTTTATTAACTATATAATATAAAAATACAAAGTGACATGGTAAGTGTCAAACTAATTAACTAAGAGTTAAAACTAAAAGATAAGGTTAATATAATAACCCAAACCTATATAAATTCTATTGGATGAGTGGTTTTCAACCCATCCCCACCTTAAAATTTAAATAATCCACTTTGGACCCATTAGAAACTGAATATGAATTTATTATAAAATAATATTTCTAGCTTTTCCAAAGGTGCCCCTCACACATCTTATAAAAGGGCATTCCACTTCTCACTAATTCACACATTCAAAGCCTTTTGGCTCGGCCAAACCCTGCCAAAATAATCTCTCAACTTCCCTCACTTCAACCTAGAGGCCTTAGTTTGATCATAAAGCCAATCTAAGGATCCCTTTTGATCAAATCCAAAGGAAGAACCCGAAGAAGAGGTAATGTTTTCACCACCCTCTTTCAAGTTCCTTTCTTCTTCAACTTCTTATTTCTTTGTTATTCCCATTCTAAAATAATAAATCCAGTATATTATATATAATGTGATGTTATTATAAATATGGTACAACCATATTCAGTATTTTATCCATCCTTTGAATGACATGTCACCATACGTGCGTACGTACAGCTTACCATCTCCACGTCGTGGTGTAATTGTTATTCAATAAATTATTATTTTTATGGGTATAATAATGATGTGTAATTCATGAAAATAATAAATATAACATGATAATGATTCTGTATATATGATATACCATCCAATTATATATTATTTTAATATCAAAAGAATGATATTGTCGCTCGTGCGTACGTACGGACTACCGTCTCCATGAACGCGATGAGATTCATTCTCCATCGTATCCATTCAAGTATAATTCTCATTTGATGATGAAAAATAATGTTTAAGGACTTTATATAATTCTGGATATGAATATGATATAACCTATCCATAACAAACACATCTTATGTAACAAAACATATAAAAGAAAACGAGTAAGTTAACACCCGAAACGACGATAATTCAAAGATATTATTAACAAAGCAATGTTAAAAGATCATATATGATATCATGTATATGGTTCTTTTATAATTTAATAACAATGTTTTAACTATTATACAGGAGTTTAACATATCATCGACTAAGGAAAAGTACAAGGTAAGGTTTTATTTCACAATCTCATCATTATCTGAGGTTGTTTATACGTAATAATCTACTAGGGATTTCTTTATCATCCACATCCATGTTTCTTAAAAATGTATTTCAAATTTTTTTTACTATTTAAAATAATATGGGTTAAAGTCATTTATAACCTTGTTTGACGTTTTATAAGATGTTTATAAATGAATCTTTCCATCGTTTTCCAAACAAGGTGCTTTTTAACCTTTTCGACAGAATTAAGGCAAGAATGTTTTTTTAACTTATATGGCGGGTGCGGCTATTTTCCTCCAATATAAAATGTTCGAAGCTTCCCTTACAATCTTATAAGAATATTTTCCATGTAAATGTTTTCTTTCATAATTATATGACTTTTAAATGATTTCAAAAAAAAGAGATATTTCTCTCAAATAGTTTTGATTTCATCTACGTCAACATTCTTTGATGGATTTTAAGCTTATTTGAAGTTGATTTATTATAAAACAAAACTTCCATATTGTATTGGTGTTTTTGGGATATGTTTGACTATGGATGTGTTATTTTATTATACCATTCATAGTTTATGGAGAAAGTATTGACAATTCATATGCTAGTTTTAATACAAATGTTTATGTTATGTTTAAACCTGTTCATATGAAGAATGCATTGGACATAATAAGTGATGGGTGGAGCCCGCTATAGCTCCTCGATGCATCTTTAGGTCTCATGAGACAAACAAGTGTCTTGGAACAAGGCCATGACAAAATCTTATTTATAGTCTTGGCACGATGCCTTGTCTATGTGGTTATGAGAGTGTGGCATTATTCATTCCATCGTTATGAAAGTGGTTATTGATATTGCATGTGATTATTCGATTATTAGAATATCCATGTGAATAAGTAAATGGAATTATTTTATTTTATTTTTTCCATACTATGTTGAAGTTCATGTTTAAAAGGGTTTTGTTTTATTTATACATTTCCTTAAATGTTTATTCTTATTTATGAAAGTTTCCACTATATTGTTATCCTTACTGGGCATTTGAGCTCACCCCTTTTCTATGTTTTATTTTTCCCAGGATGTGAAGAAGTATTTTATGAATGACATGTAGGGATATTATGAGGGGATAAGAGTGTGGACTATGGAGATCATATTGTTGTAGTTTTCATTTTATGATATAATGTAAACTTTAGGAATGTATCTAGTTATTCCAAGGCTACTAAACTAATCGGTCTTTCGAGACTTGATCTTTCTTGTAATCATTCTAATGTTATGTAATAAAGCACCAACTCTGGGTAACTGGGGTCGAGGAATTACACTTACCTTAAATCATTTTGATAAACAAAATTCCATTACCAAAGTTATTAAATATCAAGCAATCACCTGGGTTTTAATATCATGATAAACACACATTAATCCAATTTATAATTAACTGTTATTAAAGGGTTCGCTCACCCAAAAAGAATCCATAATCCAGGGTACATCATCATTGAAGCCAAAATGAACCAAGAAGTAATCCAATCCATGATTTACCATCATTTATCATTTAATTAATTGATGAGAGCATTGTGTTAGGATATTATCAATATTCCACATAGTTGACATTTAAATAGATTATAGGGTTAGGTTTTAGACACCCTACCTTTAATAGGTGATCAATACAGTTCTTCCTACAACTAATGCCAAAAATAAAAAAGGTGTAGAAGATTTCAAGAAATAACCTAGATCAAAGAAGATCCAGATCAACTCCCAACAAACTGATATCAAGGGATTCTGCCTCCACAATTGGAGAAGAATGGAAGGTAAGGGAAGAACTAATAAAAACAACTCAATATAGATTGATTGCTTTAATAGGATGCCTAGAATGGAAGAAGGTGATCCTAAATTAATATGGAGTAATCCTAGGGTTCAGAGGAAAGATTGTTCATGACGTAATGAAGGAAAATTTATATAGGGAGAGGTTTTACAACCACTGGATCTAAGAAGTTCTCATCATGTAATCCTTACAAAATGTGTATTTCCTAATTTTCAAATTATGCCAAAAAATTCATCACCCTAGTCTAATATTAATCCCAATTTACCATTACGTGATGTGAACTAGTTTAATGACATGTAACAACTTCCCATAATGAACCATCTCATAACATGTGTCTCTCAACATTTTCACATCATTTAATATTAACAAGGTGTCTGACTGTCTTGTAGACTTCTTCACATACCATCTACTGTAGAAAAAGGTCACATCCACCATCAAAGCCTTCCAAACCATAAAAACCCCTTGTAAATCCCTTTGGAAATTTTTTACTAAGACTCAATTAATTCCAGAAAAAACACCCCCCAAAATTTATGCTATTTTCCCCGAATAATGGTTTCCATATCCGAACGAGACTCATCCATTAATGCTAAAATATGGAAGAAGCCCCAAACAATATATTTAACACAAAACTCAAAGAGGGATGGACCTGAATAAATATAGGTTATTACAACCTACCAACCATATTTCAACATGTCCCTAAGCTACTCCAAGCATCACAACGGTGTCTTAGTAAACAAGTATGGCTATTGTACTTGAAAATCAAACTTCTTATCCTAGGTATCCTCTTGAGGAAAGTAATGATTCCAATCCACTCAAAACAAAGGTATAGTCTGGCCTCATAGATTATTCTTACTACTATCCCCTCTCAGTATTTGATGCCCCTCAAAGGATGCATCTACACAATGCTAAATTCCCTAAATGTCTACCATAAGAGTTAGGCCAGGATGATATCTTATAATCTATTAAATTTTAAATACTTCATGCATAGAACTTAATTACCATGTAAGGGATAATTAATATTCCTCTGGACCAACCCCATCCACTATATTAAATGGTAGGAAAACCCTGGGTTCTAGCTTTTCATATTCCCTAATACAATGTTTCCCCAACCTAGGTGACACAAGAAGGAAAACACAATGACCATCCATAAACTCCATAGGTCATCTATTATGGTCATTTTATGATTTCTTATTGCTCTGTGTAATCACCAACCACCTCCAAATCATTTGAATAAGCTCATATGTCTCTTACATGAGACTAGTTCCAATAAGCATTGTCTCACCTGCCTCTAACCAACAATGAGGCAAAGAGAATGACCTTCCATAAAAAACCTAAAAAGGTTCCATTTGGCTCAATGCATGAAAAATATTATTATATAAAAACTCCAAAAATACCCTATGTTACTCCCATGAACCACTGAAATCCAAATAATAGGCTTGTATCATATTCTATAGAATTTTAATAGTCGTGTTAGATTGACCATCAGTCTAAGGATGACTGGTTGTTCCCAGAAGAACATATAATCCCATATCCTTTTAAGACTCTTCCAAAGTAATGGTCTCTATTACAAACAATATTCCATATAACAATCTGAAGTAGAACTACCCTATAAAAATAAATACTACACAGATCATAAATGGTGACGTTATCCCTGAATGGAAAAATAGGGATTCCTTCGTCAGTCGATCTACTATCTCCAATACTGAATCATTTTTTGAGGATTCCTTGATAATCTAATAAAAAAAATCCATAATTACATCATCAAATTTCCACTCTAGAATGGGCAGAGGTTGAAAAATCATAGCATGCCTTTAACGCTTGATATTCACCGAATAATACTTGAAACATATCACTACAAATTCTTCTACCACCATCTTCATTCATGACAACTATTACTATCTATAGTGATCAGAAACTATCTTTTTCAATCCAGGATGTACCACCCATATATATGTATGAAACTATCCCATAGACTCCTTACACAATCCCGTAGGAACCCTTACTCAGAAATATAAAATATATATAATTTTCACTACCTATAGACAATCCAAATGGAGGCTCCGCGCCATATAAGCTATCCCTCAGAAATGATCCCTCTAGATCAGATAATTTATCTATTTTAATTTGGTCAAAAAAATATGGGTACGATAGATGTCAAAGTCAGAGATACACATCACTAAGTCTCCTGGTCATATTGATGTATGTATGCAAAGAGTTCCATAAACTAACACTTGTTTCAAGACTCTAAAAATACCTTAATCTATGAATTTTGGATCAAGTCATTGGCATTGACATTTACCTTACCCTGTGTATAAGACAACATGATGTTGAAAGACTGTAGATGCTTGACCAACCTATATTAAAGAAGGTACAGGTCTTACTGATGAAATATGTATAAGAGGCAATTTGTTTCCATATACACCACAAACCTCTCACCCATAAGATAATCTCTTCATCATCATAGGGAATGTACCACTGAAAATAACTTCATATCATGTGTTAGACTATTTTTGGTAATGGCCCATACCTATCTTGTCCATTCCTTTCTAAAACATCTAGTGTCTGAGGTGTTCTGGGAGGTCAAGGTTACTTATCCACAACACTTTGCATAATATTAAGTTCACGAACAGTGTTTCAAGAATGGTGAGGTCCAACGGTAGCCTCTATTTCCTTTTCCAAATATTGGGTTCATGAAAAGTGATTCTAGAATGGTGAGGTCCAACGGTAACCTCTATTTTCTTTTCCAAATTTTGAGTTCATGAACAGTGTTTCCAGAATGATGAGGTCCAATGGAAACCTCTATTTCCATTTCCAAATTTTGAGTTCATGAATAGTGTTTCCAGAATGGTGAGGTCCAACAGTAACCTCTATTTCATTTTCTTAATTTTGAGTTCATGAATAGTGTTTCCAGAATGGTAAGGTCCAACTATAACCTCTATTTCCTTTTCCAAATTTTGAGTTCATTAAATGTGTTTCCCGAACGGTGAGGTCCAACGGTAACCTCTATTTAATTTTCCAAATTTTGAGTTCATGAACATTATTTCCAGAATAGTGAGTTCCAACGGTAACCTCTATTTCCTTTTCCAAATTTTGAGTTCATGAATAGTGTGTCTAGAATGGTGAGGTCCAATTATAGCCTCTATTTCCTTTGCCAAATTTTGAGTTCATGAACAGTGTTTCCAGAACAAAGAGGTCCAACAGTAACCCCTATTTCCTCTTCCAAATTTTATGTTCATGAATAGTGTTTCCAGAACGGTGAGGTCCAATGGTAACCTCTATTTCCTTTGACAAATGTTGAGTTTATGAAAAGTGTTTCTAGAATAGTGAGGTCCAACGATAACATCTATTTCCTTTTCCAAATATCGTGTTCATGAACAGTGTTTCCAGCTTCCTACAGTTTCGCCCATTTGATGTTTCCTTTAACGTAAAATGCATTTAAATCCTCATTTTAAAGACTTTAAGGACGATTCAAAGGCCATAACCCATATATTAATTTTTATAAGGACTAGGATGTTTTTACTTGGTCAAACCGCATGGTTTAATGTGATCCTCTTTTAATGGAAAATCCAGTGTATCTTAAACTAGGGCTCCGTTAAATCTTCTAAAAGGGAGAGATATCATCCTCCCAGGTTCTTCCACCTTGTTCTCGTGTGTGATAAGTTCAAACCATACATTCCTCCCATAAGAGTTGTACTATAAAACAGTCATCCTTGGATTGTTTCCCCTCTGTTTTTTATGAAACCAATAAGTATCAATCAATCTTCGATATACGGTATGATCTATCATCATTCTTTTGGGTTCATCTCTTTTTGTTTCTCATTTACCTTTTATAGAATGATATATTCAAGTTACTAATTAGTTTTTCATGGGTGTTTACTATTATGGTGGTGTCTCTGCATCCTCGGGTGGATACATTTTTCATGGGGGAGGAGGTCGTCACCTTTTGTGTGGCTCATTCTCGTATAAATAAAGTCAAGAACTGTTTGAGGTAGTGGATTCATTGCTTCTTAATTATTTTATCTCCAATTGTAGAGTCAACATATTTTATCCCACTAGATGAAAATGGAATTAACATATTAAATATTAGAAACAGAAAAATAAATTGACATCGATCGTATATTATTGCCTCCTGTTTTTACAGATAGTGTGAAATATATGCTTTCTTTGTTTAGATTTTCATTCTTGATGGAAATTGGTAATGAATGTAAAGTTGGAATTAATTGATAATTGTTCGGTTAAAGATAAAGAGGAATGTAAATGAATCTGGATGTTGTTTTTGTAATTTTATGTTAATCAAATTGATGTAGTAAGCATGTTTAATCAAATTTTTATAGCTTAATGTTTAGGTTTTCCATAGTTGGAACCTAAAAATAATAAATCAGTTAATTCAAGATGGATTAAAGAACTAGTTTTTTGATAAAAGATATTCTTTGTAGGGTTCTCAGTTACCCTCTTGCTTGTTTAAGGTCCAAGAGCCCATTTGATATGATGTTTTTTTCATGCTACTTTTTTTTGTGATGTGATCCTGTTAGGATGTGGCGATATGTGGGGGCAATGAGGCCTATTGGTATGGGTAGAATTTGACGCCTAGAGTGGCCAGATGCATCGGTTTATGCATGTGGGTATCGAGGAGGACACTGAGGATGATGGAATGGGTTGGATGTGATGGTCTAGATACTTGCTCATCTTGTTGGTTGTTTATCTGATTTACTTTCCCCACTACTCAAGGAAGCTGGTTTTTCTTACCCTCCTTCTAAAAGGGGAAAAGATACATGGGGTATGCCACCTAATTTCCATGTTTATCTTCTCGAGGGAGGATTGGTCTATGCTCTTGCTATAGGCGGAAAAGACTCGACGGGTAGTTTATCTACTCAACATGTTGAACACCCTTGTGTTTATTAGTGTATAATGTTGTTCTAGAATGCTTGGGAATATGGGAATGTAATACTGTAAATAAATGATTGAATAAATGATATTACCCCATGGCGTTGGATATTGCTGAGGCGCAATGTTAGGGTTAAAATTTAAAGGGACAGTGGAATTTGGGTGTGATGCTAATGAAATACAATGTTGAATTGATAATGATTAATTTATGTTTAAAGAATCAATTAGTGTAAAGTGAAACTGATAAAAATTTAATTAAGTAAGGTAATAAACCTCTTTAAATGGTTGTGTGTTTATAGGATACCTAGTCAAAGAAGTGGCAGCTGGGAGTCCGAGAGAAATTAGTTGCAGTTCAGTATAAAACTAGGTTATGCCCATAGTGTGGTTGTGAGCTATAGTATATTCCGTACTTTTGTGTTTCTATACGCTACTCCACCCCATCAGTTAGGGAAACTAACACCCGGGGTATTTTGAGCCCTAGGGGTGTTTCCCCATCATTCCGGTGGGAGCATGGATGGCTGACTACCCCCTTTGGCCCTGCTATCTTCTCCTAGTAGTTACTTGTACTGGTAAGCACAATGGTTAGTTTTACCCATATATGTGTGTAGAGGGATGTAATGTATTACAGTTATTCACACACATATACTTTGGATATAGTTTCCTATGGACTACTATAGGTGTAACGTGTATAGGCTGTTATGGCTTGAGGATCCCTACTCAGTGTATGGGTTGTAATGTCTTGAGGTATAATACCCGATGTATGATACACGTTATTCCAGCTATGGTGGATCTTGGAAAACTACCTAGTTACATTGCTTATATGGATGTGGTGGTTTTGTTGCATGAGGTGTATGTTGTGGTGCTTCACCCAGGTGTCTATGGGAAAGCCTTTTTGGAGAGAGATGATTAGGACATGTGATGTTGGGGAAAAATGGAAAACCAGTGGGGAAGTAGTACCGGGTTTCCCTTGATATTCATTACTATATTATATACTCTTGTATGCATTACTTGGTGAGAGTATCCATGATGAGGTTGGGAACATAGTATACCTATTTAAGTGACAAGTTAGTTTCACTTGTTGTTCATTGTTCTTTAACATGCTTTCTTTACGTTTTTACAAGAGGCTTTGGGGAGGATCCTACGAATTATATAGTTATACTCACCCTATGTATATATAAACTGTTTATAGTTCACTTGGAGTAGGTTAGAGATCATGCTGGTTTCTACTAGATTAGGATTGAACGAGCTGTTTGGGATTCATGGTCACTACTGTTTTCACTTTATTTTGGGTATTTACAGTTTTCCCCTTTCAGTTGTAGTAGTTTTTTATGACATTACATATTTGTACTTGGGTTTTCATTTATATTGTTTTCAGAGTTGGATTTGGTTAGTGTCTGTCTTATTTCTCTCTCTTTCACATGTGTTCTCTTATAATTCCTCTCATTTGTGTGTTTGTTATACCCTCGGTGCTAATCGCCAAACCAGGGACTACTGGAGTCGGGACTCAGGGGGTTCATTATCTCCCTTATCACATTGTTGGACTAGGAGGGGTACACCTTGTGGGGAGGGGGTCATGACAGAGTGGTATCAGAGGTCTGGTTGAGAGATAGGGTGGATTTTGGTGTTAGATACAGGTGAGGTTGCATGGGTTGGTAGGGAAACAGTGTCAGTCATGTTTAGAAAGTGATGTAAACACAGGTGACAGGAAGAGACATAGGATTTTAGGGCCCCCTATGATCTTATTTATAGAAATTTAAGTTTACAATGGATACTAAACGATTGGATACTAGTTGTAGGGTAGAGACCTTGGAACAGATCATGCATCATTCTTACTAATGTCTGTGTTTTAATGGGTATACCTTGGGATAGTTTAACCTAAAATGAATAAAAAACAATTAATTAATTAGTGTTGAGTCTTCCATATTCCAGGTTTAGGAGATCTAATTTTTTTTATTTTACTGGTATGTCTCCAGGTCGACATCCTCGTCAGGTTCGCATAGAAGATGTCCAATAGGTTGTGCAGCAGATCGTAGCAGAGTAGAGGATGATGAAGATGACACTTGGAGGAGGAAACTCAAAGATTTTGAGTTCCAGATTTTGTAGAAGTATGAGGGCTCTGTTTTAGATGCAGTCACGGAAGACATCATAGAGCAGGTTGGAGATCATGCTGGTTTCTACTAGCTTGGGGTTGCAGGAGTTGTTTGGGATTCGTGGCCACTGCTTTTTTCCCTTTATTTTGGGTGCTTGCAGTTTTCATCTTATATTTTAGTAGTTTTTCATGAAATTACATATGTGTACTTGGGATTTCTTTTATATTGTTTTCTGAGTGGGAGGTGGTTGGTTTATGTATTATCTCTCTCTATTTTGCATCTGTTCTGTTGGAGGGTAATGCCTCCCATTTGTGATTTTACTATACCATTGGTGCTAGTTGCCAACCCGGGGCCTACTGGAGGTGGGACTTGGGGGGTCATTTTCTCCCTTCTCAAATTGCTAGTCCATGAGGGGTACACCTTATGGGGAGGGGGTCTTGAAAATTCCTCTAATGCGGTCTTAGCTATATAGAGCAATATGAAACATCTCAATCCTCTAGCATCAGAACTTCTTTGAGTCTAACTATAGATGTGTCAAAATACATGGTATTATTATTATATGTGTATGTAAAGTGTGGATAGATTATATGGTAATCCATCTCATTAACTCCTAAAATTATATCTCATATAAATCCTACCAATCCAACATTATTCCTTTCTTAGTCATATCAAACATCGGTGCTTCCATACGAGAGAAGTCATGGATAAAACACCAATAATAACTAGATAATCCAAGAAAAACTTGAATCTAAAAGACATTATTTTGTTGATCAAAAGATATCATGTCTATAACGTTCTCTAGTTCTATTTACACTCCATCATTTCAGATGACATGACCCAATAACTTCACATTATCATCCCAAAAACTGCATTTGGATAGCTTTGTGTAATGTTGAAGATCTATTAATTTACAAAAAATTATGTCAATAATTTGTGAATGATCATCCATATACTAAGAATATACTAATATTTCATTGAAAAAAATCACCAAAAAATTATACTTGGAAAGATGGAAGATCCAATTTATCAGGTCGATTAATACCATATGTACTTTCATAAAAAATAACAGTATCACTAGGATATCATAAAATCCATACCTACTCCTAAAATAAATCCAAAGTATGTGTGATGGTATCTACCTCAACTAGTGGTACCCTGATTTAAAATCAACTATGGATATGATCATAGATCCTCTCAGATAATTGAATATTCTTTTGAGGCCCAAAAGGGGATATAATTTCATGATCTTTATCTAGTTCAATATTCTATCATCCAAAAATAAGTGAAAATTCCCATTAGGATTTGTGGGAAAAATATCCATAGAATCTAATGGAGGTATCCTAGGACGTATGGAAAATGTGACTTACAAATCTATCAACTAAACTTTCTACTCCCAAAGATCCTCTAGTTCCTTTCTCTAAGGTGGGATATAAACTAGATTTTCTCTCATCACCAAACCGATCATGAACTCATTTTCCTATTTGAGTGGTAAACCATATAAATCATCAATAAATACATAATGAAAATGGTTTACCACTAGAGGAAACATATCCAATTACACTCCACCATCATCGAGAATTAAATAATTAATCTAAGTCATGAGAACATACAATATGCACTGTATTGGTTCTGCTTTACTAGCCTAGAGATCACACTCACCCTGTTGAGAATACATGCCTCCCTCTGTGGATAGAAATTTAAGACTCCTCTAGTAACAGCCCATATGATACTAGTATAGAACTATCCAATCCATGACATGTGTCAAACTAAGAAAAATAATTTAATATGTGAATGGTTTCCAACATAAATAGTACCCACCAATATCTAGAGAATACACCTTGAAACATTTTATATTCTCCAAACACACTCCCCATAGTGTATCGATTGTCAAATAACTATCTAATAATTCCACAACCAATCGCAAAACATTTCCAAAATAGATTATAAAAAAGGAATTTAATGATTCGATAAGAATCAAAAAACATGCTAGGATATATGATACAATAATCATACCTCTATCGGTAGAAGGTCATGCATCCATGATATATAGTTTATTTTTAATATCTTGTAGTTTACTTGTCCATCCTCTAAGGGCTCGATCACAATTCCCATAAGAAATTACCTCTTCTTGTTAGTACCACTCCAACATTGGGTAACGACATCACCTACCCCATCTTGAACCTCTAGTGGAAATTTATCTACCTTCCTATTGAGGGGTAGTTAAGATCATTCAAAAACAGGGTACCAATTCTGATCCCCTTAAACTTATATTCTAGTACATTTCCCTAAAAACCTCTATAGGTAACCTATCCTACCATAAGCATGGAACTCCAAATTATGGTATAAACACTGACCCCTCTTATGGACAAAATTTTCACAAAATTTTCAATGAAATATAACACGATACTTAGATGTATTCTCACTAGTCTTTATACTCCACACACTTCTTCCATAAAGAAGACTGTCATAGCATCCCTCCTTATCACTAGAATGGGAGGTCTTAGTTGTTCCTAGTCAAAAATCATTTCCAATGCTTGGGGTCTCTCTTATATTCCATTCATTAATGAGTACATGATTCATAACATCATAAAAACTACTCAAGATGAAAATATTCACCTATGACCTAATATCATGGAGAATACAATCCTGAGAATATCTCCCCCTTGAGATATCATTATTAGCAAAAAATGGTGGTAACTATTTCTTATCAGTGAGGCGTCCAATGGAGTCCATTATTGGGATTCCTTCTAGTTTCATGTTCATGAACATGTGAGCCTTCTCATCACACAACATTTATGGATATATGTGTATCACAAAATTCACCTCAAATTCCATCCAATAATGATTCTCTTATTTCCCATATTGTTCTATAATATTGCACCAAGGCCTGGTTGTTCAATAAAAAATATAAGAATAAAGCTTCATCCTCCAATTTTTGGGGGTCTCAAGATTCTTGGAGATCGGCTAGAATAACTTGATCTACAAACTGACTTCCTTGGGTCTACCCTCTATAGTGACCATAGCCAGGTCATGTAGTCGAAACTCCCTCATTAGATCATACGTTGAATGTAAAGTTCAAATGGTCTCCCTTTACAAGGATCGCCTGACCCTCAAGATGTTGCCACAAACCTAAACATCCATATGATCCTATGGAGCTATAGGAATATCCTCTTCATATACGTTTGGATGATTTTGATTTTAACTCTCATGACCCTAAACTCAAAGGTAGTGGGGAGGAATTTTCTCTAGAAGACAACACACACTCATTAAAACACTGGTTAAAAACAAGGATAACCTCAACGGGTGAAAAAATAGAGAACCACCGTCCCATGGTCTCTAGAAACATGGAATAATATTTTTTTCATGAAATAAAAAATCTTCCATTTTCATTTATCAGATATAACAGGAAACCTATTTTATAGTTCATACAGGTAAGTATATAGCATATGGAATAAATATGTCCCCATCATGGACAACTTATGTCAGGATATGTCCCTATGTGCCTATTATGATGTGTGCATACTCATATCACACCATACTAGGCCACGAGTATAAGCCTAAAGAAGAAATAACATCATTTAACATGTGAATCACCCAAGTTGAAATAAAATCTATTGGTCGGAGTGGACACTCAAGAGGGGTGTGAATTGAGTTCCAATTAAAATTTCTATTAAAAACTTTATGATTAAAAATCCCCCAAATTAAATAAAAATTAAACTGTAGTGAATTTATAAAGATTTTAAGTTTTCAATTTTTTTCTCAAGAGATTGATTATTTCTCAGTTAACTCAATCTGAAGATTAATTAACTTTTGAAACTAACTTACTGGATAACAAAAGATATAAACACTTTCTAGTTTAACTATCATAGTAACTTTAAAATAGATTTGTATTTCAAAGTACTTAGCAGTAGAATAGAAAATAACTTAAACTAAATATAAGATGCATATAAAATATAACCAAGATGTTCAGTCTCAAGCTGAGACATAGTCCTCTCAAATAGTTTATATAAATCATTGATCAAAACCCTGGATCTGGGAAAACAACAGTACGAAGACTGTTCAGGTCCTAAGACCTCTACCACAGTTCTACGTGGGAAAACAAAAACAATAGCACACAGGATATCCAGGCCACAATTGACCTCTACCACAATTTACAGTGGGAACTAAAAAGATTCAGAAGGTTTGATTGAGGATTTTAGATATCCTTCAGTTCAGCATAGGAGATAGTGTGTAAATACAGAACACACACTGCTCAAAATGTAAACGAATAAAACAAAATAGAGATAAACATATAGATATGAGTTTAGAATGATCTATGTGTTTTGAGTGAAGATCTGGACTCCTTGGATTGATGCAGATGAGGTTTTGAGTCCTCTCTAATTTTTTCTCAAGAAATAGAGTGTTGTTTTTGTATTTGACTTCGAGGTTCAGGTCGATCAGCTTGATGAGCTTAAGTGAAATTGTTGAAGCTCTTTTATTATTGAATGTTTAGGTTCTACAGGTTCAGTATGTATTCTTCCTTTTTCTTCTATGCATGTAAGTTCTTGAGTATCTCCAGAAGAGTTTCTCGTATGTGCATGGAAAGACTGACTGATCATCACCTTGTCTAAAGAAGTTTGATGTTCCCTTATATAGCTTTAGCTCCGACAATAGGAATGATTACATTTTTATAGGTACAAGGTACAGTTCTTGAAATTCTAACCACAATCATTAATTAATAGTAGGTGTATTAAAAACATTAAATATTCCCGTTGCTAAATATAAAAGTAGAAATATAGTTTAAATAAACTGTGACTAATTTTCATCGGTAGCTCCATGTATCGGTGAGCATGTATCGGTAGCTCTTCTTTTTATATTAGCAAACTTGTTTCGGTGGACTTGTGTCAGTGGATGCCTTGTATCGGTAGTTGTTATTCTGTGTAACAGTAGCTCTATGTATCGGTAACTCTTTATATCAGTAGTGTTGGTCTATCGGTAACTTGGTTGTACCGGTAGCTGCTTATATCGATGGCTCTGTTTGTATCGGTGGACTTTGTATCAGCAGCTCTGTATCGGTGGACTTCAAATTGGTAGCTGTCTGTCTCTCTATTTGTATTGGTAGGTCTGCCCATATCGGTATCTATACTTATTGGTAGACTTGATCTATCGGTGACATTTTCTTACCGGTGACCTTTTCTTATTGGTGACCATTGTCTATCGGTTACCATTGTCTATCGGTGACCTTTTTCTATCGGTAGACTATGTACTGGTAGTTCTGTATCAGGGAATCAACATTTCATACTTATCTGTTCTATACAAATCATATTTAGAGTGAGTCAGAATCATTTCTAAACATTATAAACATAGATAATCATTGAATAACATATTTCAAAAATCATTTTGATATTCTTATCAACATAAAATTTGGAATAATATATTAATGAACTTTAATTGGGATTATCACAGCATATTAAAGAAAAATTGGGATTATCAAAATAGGTGAGGTCAAAAATCTCCCCCTTTTTGATAATCACAAATTATAATCCGAAATAATCTCTAATGTATCATAATTAAATACAATGGGTTTTATTTCTTAGTGTGAGTAATGACATTTTCAAATGTGAGATTTTAAAAGTATCAGAGGATATAGTATTAAATGAAATTTTATCAGAGGTAACAAAAGTACTAGAATTATAAAACAAATGCATCATAGGTAAAATATAATGGTTCTTCATATCATAGGTCTCCCCCTTTGTGATTTAACCATATTTCTCTATATCATTTCTAATCATTTCTAGATTATTTCTCCTTATTTGTGATTAGAAAAAAAAGGAAAGAGAGGTGAGAAAAGTAACAGAAGGTAAGAGAGAATTAAATCATGAATATATCACTTGAGGTAAAAATACAGAGAAATACTTAATTGAAGAAAAAAAATAATACAACGGATTCCTATCAAATTTCCTAGCCACTAATCAGTCCACCTACTCATCATGTGATTTTCCTTTCGGATCAAAAGACAATTTAGGCATGGTGGATGCAGGTGGAGGTTTAAGAACACCAGATATGAATAATGGAGGCTGAGCTGCTGATATAGTGTCTGGCCTATTCTGTGTAGCTTGCTGGGTGATCATAGGAGTGAGGCTCCTGATTTCATGGGCTAGAGTATTCTGAGGAATTGAGGCAGACTGAGTAGAGGTAGGTAGGGATGGAGGTACAATGACAGGTGTACTATCGACTTGCAAGAATGGCAACAACTAATTCCTAAAGTCCATTATGATTCCTCCTCCTCATTCCATACCTGAGATAAAGTCATCCTTGTTTTCCATAAACTTTTCAAGAGCAGGAGTCGATTCCCTGAGCTTGCTCACTTGTTCTCTGAAATCCTGATTGACTGGAGGTATTTTCAGGTCTTCTAACAGAAGCTAAATTATTTTTCAACTAATGATTAGTGTAGACCCATTGGAAATAGTAATCCACCTTTTCCTTTACTTATTTCTGATAAGTAGTGGCCTCTCTCATAAAATCATGAACAATTTTCATGATATCACTAGTGGTAGTGACCACTTGGGTCAAGGCAGCAGAGTCAGATGAGCTACTAGTACGAGCCTGACCAAGATCCTCTTTCCGCAAAGATCAAAATTGACCAATATCCACTGAAGCACTGGATGAAGCAAGAGGTTTAACAGTGAAGGCTACAGTCTCCTTGAATGAATGGGTCAAGTTTCTTATCACCTTCTAGACAACCAAATCATGGGTGATCACATGCTATTTGATTGTCTTCTTAAAAGATTCAAATACATCCAAAAATTTCCTTACTACACCTTTAATGTAATTGATATCAGCATTCCCATGATCTTGAGAACTACTCAGGGTAGTTAAAGAAGCAACAAACTGGTTCAAGGAAACAACAACTCCTCTCCAGCTCTCAATCTGAGTATGACAAACTCTTATCTCATTAAAAATATCTATCACAGGGCCTGACACCATAAATCCAAGCGAGATTTCTAAAGATTTTTCCATATTTCTCATCTCTTTAACAAAGAGATTCATTAAATCTACAACAGATGCATTCAAGGACTCTTTCATCTCAGCCTTCAAAGACTCAAGGTCATCCCTAGTGACCAGATTTTTAGGTACAACTATAGGTTCTATTTTTGACACAAAACTATCCACATATTCATTCAAAATAGATTTAATGGATGATACTAAATATGCTTCCATTCTTCTTATATCTTCTACAAATGGGGACTTAAGGTCAGACTTCAACTGGTCTAGATCAGCTTTTATTACCACATCCTTGGGTAAAAACTCAGAAGAGATGTTATACTTAACTTGTGGTCTATTGATAAGTGTATCATCTTCAGAATAAGGGTAGTCCAACCCAAAAACCACAAAACCTGGGTCTTCTATCCATTCATCAATCTCAACAGCTACTGAAACATTTTCCATGTCTGATAGGATGCTCCCCATCAATTTGTGCATTCTCATGTAAAGAAACAGCACCCTCAGCAGCTCAGTCTTCCTAAGAAGAATCTTCCACAACCATCTCTAAATCAACAACATGTGGATTATCTAAAATAAGTGTTGGTTCTGTCATATCACCCAATACATCCTCTTCAGGCATAACTGGATTCCCAATCAGTGGACTCAATCTTGGAAAACTCTCTTCTGAGCTAATAGAAACATGTTCTCCACTTTCATGGCCTTCTTATTCATTCTCTAGAGCAGCCTCCTCCTAATTGGATATCTTCTTGTCTTCCTCATCCACAGGTGCCTCTTCACTACTTAATCCCAAAACAGTTTATGTACTAGGTCGGTTCATAGAAGCATTTTACTTTTCTTGTGATACTATTTCAGGAGCTGGTCTAGGAGGCAAGTCCAGATCTCTTCCATCTTCTATAGAGGAATCCTCCTCATCTGAATCATCACTATATTGTGGCTCCTCCTCATCAGGTCATAGACCTGGATCTCTCTTATCTTTTGGTCTATTTGGATGGTCAACTGGATTGAATTTGTCATGTGTCTTCTCATCATCAATAACCCTCTTCCTTCTCCATGGGTTATAGCTAATCTTCATGTACTTACATAATGTGCTTGTGATACAAAAAATCTTCCTTACCACCACGGTCTCATCCTGAGACTCAGCTACCCCCTTTACATTAATCATAACCGAAATCAATTTGGAAAAGAATAATGCATTGGTTTTCTATTTGGGTGTGGTCATATACTCTATTTGAATCATTAAAAGCCTGCATAGAATCACCTTCACACCATGCCTTAAGAGATACAAAAAATAAATATCTTGATACCTCAGAGTTGCAAATTCCCCTCTTCTTGGACTTAGCACATGTTGAATAAATTTGAACCACAATCTATTTTCCCCATCCATCTCAGCAGCCACCACCTTTCTCTGTTTTCTACAACCAGTGAGCTCCTCTAAGGTAGTCTCATAGTCAAATATGTCACTAGTAGGAGGTATTGTATTCGATGAATACCCAAATACTCCTTCAAGTGGTACCCTCATGAATTCATCCCATTCAATGGATGAAAAATCTATTTCCTTGACATTTACCAATGAAACCATTCTACTCTCCTTATCATATTTCTCAAAGCGCAAAAAAGTATAGAATTCTTTTATCAGCTTCAGATAATAAGGATCAATATTGTTTGTGAAATATTCTATCCATATCTACTCCTCCAATACTCTTAGGGTCAGCGATTTTCTTGGAAAAATCCATTCTGCACACAGCTCCTTCTCGATTAAAATTTC
Source organism: Viscum album (assembly GCA_963277665.1). Taxonomy (NCBI): domain Eukaryota; kingdom Viridiplantae; phylum Streptophyta; class Magnoliopsida; order Santalales; family Viscaceae; genus Viscum; species Viscum album. The sequence goes on from OY728151.1 coordinate 1,837,187,338, forward strand.
TCTATTTTTCAAATGTGGGCTCACTGGATGCCTCCCCGACCTTGTTCTACTGACACTGCTACTTAATTCAGGCCATGTCTTCTACTTCTTCACATTCCGCTCATCAATGTCATCTCTGACAATCATAAGTCTGGTTTTTTCCATCTCTGGATTGAAGAACTTGGGGTTTTCGTGAGATTCAGGGATTCAAGGAGTTGGGTTTGAGAGAGGAGACTTCATTGGATTTAGAAGTAACTTAGAATTAGTTTTTATCATTTAGGAATCACAAAATAAATAAATAAAACATAATACATATAATATAATCGGTACAGATTCCAGTGGATAATGATACAGAAGTTTAAAAAATAGTGCAACCTAACAGTAACAAATACTGGTAAAAATTCCTAACGGTGAGGTATTTTTATCGGTGAGGTCCACTAACAGTGAGGTATAGTAGTGAGGCTTCTAAGAGTGAGGTTTCTAACGGTGAGGTTTCTAGCGGTGAGTTTTTTAACGATGAGGTTTCTAACGGTGAGGATTCTAACAGTGAGGTTTCGAACTGTGATGTTTTTAACTTTGAGGCTTCTAACGGTGAGGTTTCTAACTGTGAGGTTTCTAACCAATAAAGTCTATCATTCCTAACTCATATCTAATGTAACTTAACCTATCTGAACTTAATGTCTTGGTGAATCTGTCTGCTATTTGATGTTCAATACCTATAAATTCAAGAGTAATATCACCTTTTCAGTAATGATCTCTCAAAAAGTGGTTCCTTACATCAATTTGTTTGGTCCTAGAGTGAGACACTAGATTCTTAGAGACTTTAATTTCACTATTGTTGTCACAATTTATAGATACATGTCTAAATTTATATCCATTTTCCAATAATATATGATTCATCCACAGAATTTGTGCACCACAGCTACCAACAGCTATATACTCTGCTTCCGCAGTAGACAATGCAAAATAGTTCTGAATTTTACTACACCATGATACTAAGGACTTACCTAGAATATGACATGTTCAAGAAGTTCTCTTTCTATCTAACTTGCAACCAGAAAAGTCAGCATCTGAATAACTTATTAAATCGAATGATTTTCCTTTTCGATAAAACAATCCTAAGTTAGTAGTATGTTTATGATATTTGAAAATTATTTTAACAGCAAGTAAGTGTCATTCTTCTGTATTAGCTTTAAATCTTTCACACATTCACGCACTAAATATAATATCTGGTCAACTAGCAGTATGATAAATTAGTCTCCCTATCATACCTCTATAGTTGGTTTGATCCACTGGTTTTCTAGTTTCATCAGAATCCAACTTACAACTGGTACTCATAGGTGTAACACTTTCCTTAATACTATCTAAAACAAAATGTTTTAAACAGTCCTTTGTATATTTACTTTGTTTTAAAATAATAATATTTTCTTTTTAAAGACTATAAATCCTAGAAAATATTTGAGTTCTCTCATTAAACTCATTTCAAATTCATTTTTCATAATCTTTGAAAAATCAGTACACATAGAATTTTCAGAAGAACCAAAACTAATTTCATCAACATAGATTTGTACTATCAAAAAATCTTTAGAAATTATTTTAATAAAGTGAGTTGGATCATAAATCCCTTTTGAAAAACCATTTGAAATAAGAAAACTACTAAGTCTATAATACCAAGCTCCTGGAGCATGTTTTAAACCATATAAAGCTTTAGAGAGCTTAAAAACTTGATTTGGAAAATGAGGATTAGTAAATCCAGGTGGCTATTCAACAAAAACATCTTTAATTATAAAACCATTTAGAAAATTCCTTTTGACATCCATTTGATGTAACCTGAAATTCAGATAGCAGGATATTCAAATAGAATCCTAATAGCTTCTAATCTAGCTACAGGAGAAAAGGTTTCCTCATAGTCTATTTATTCCTCTTGACTATATCCTTATGCAACTAGCCTTTCTTTGTTTCTAACTATATTTCCATATTCATCATATTTATTTCTAAAAACCCATTTAGTGCCTATGGTCAAAGTTTCCTTAGGTATGTCAACTAATTCCCAGACATTGTTTCTTTCAAATTGATTTAATTCTTCTTGCATAGCCACTACCCAAAATTCATCATTGATTGCATCATTGATATTTTTATGTTCTAACTGTGAAATAAATTCTTGATGTTCAACCTGGTTTCTTAGAGAAGCTTTAGTCTGTGTCCCTCTATCAAGATTACCAACAAAATCATCTAACGATTGGTTCTTTAGAATCCTAGTTGATCTAGTAAAGGTGGGACTAGAAATTTCATGTTCTTCTCTAAGTTCGGGTTCAGCAGGAGGAGATTCTGGAATATTTCCAAAATTGGTTTTAGTCTTTACAACAAGTTCACTAGTTTTACCATTAAGGTCTAGAATAGATAGATCTTATTCAAGATTTTCTAGAGAAGACTTAGGTTCATGCAGATTAGTTTCATCAAATTTTATGTGAACAAATTCTTCCACACATTTGGTTCTTTTGTTAAAGACTCTATAAGACTTACTGGTTATAGAGTAACCTAGAAAGATCCCCTCATCACTTTTATAAGAAAACTTGTAAAGATTATCCTAAGTATTGAGAATAAAAACTTTTCAACCAAAAACTCTGAAGTAACAAACTTTAGGTTTTCTATTATTCCACAACTCGTAAGGGGTATTCTTAAGTACTGGTCTAATTAAGACTCTATTTATAATATAACAAGGTGTATTCACAGCTTCATCCCAAAATTAAATAGGTAGGTCATACTCATTGAGCATAGTTCTTGAAATTTCCTGAAGGGTTCTATTTCTTCTTTCTACTACACCATTCTGTTGAGGTGTCCTAGGGGAAGAGAAATTATGATTGTAGCCATTATGTGAGAAATAAATTAGAAATTAATGATTTTAAAACTCACATCCCTGATCACTTCTCAGGGTATTAATCTTAAGTCCACTAAAATTCTCTATAGACTTGGAGTATTTAATGAAATAGGAATAAGGTTCACTTTTGTGAACAAGAAAGTATACCCAAGTGTATCTAGAAAAGTCATCTACTAAGACATAGACATAGTGCTTCCCATTTAAACTATAAACACTAGAAGGTGCAAACAAGTCCATGTGAACCAACTCAATAGGTTGAGAAGTTATAACTTCATTCATTAATTTGAATGAAACTTTATGTTTCTTTCCATTTTGACAGGGAGTACAAACTTTGTCTGATAGGAATTTTAGTTGAGGTAGGTCTCTAAATAAATTTTTCTTAGTCAGTTTCCTAAGTGAGTAAAGATTGCAGTGTCCTAATCTTCTATTCCATATACAATACACTTTATGAAAACCATTTAATAAAGTAATGTTTTGTTTAGCTAATGAATTTAAATCAACTGCCTAAACATTTTCATTTATCAAAGAAGAAAATACTAAAATATTTTTATAATTAAAAACATGGCAAGAATCCTTTTAAAGATAACCTTGAAACCACCATCACACAACTGATAAATACTTAACAAATTATATTTAATTCCATCAATAAACAATACTTTAGAAATTAAAACTGAATCGGTGGTACTAATCTGGGCTAAGCCAATGATTTTTCCTTTTGAGTTATCACTAAAGGTGACATAGCCTCCATCAACTTTGACTAAGCTTTTAAAACATGAAATGTCTCTTGTCACGTGCCTTGAATATCCACTGTCCAAATACCAAGTCTTCCTATAGGAACTCTTCAAGCAAGTCTCTTACAAAACAAATTTAAATAGAAAATGATTTTGGTACCCAGATTCTCTTGGGTCCAGACAGGTTATCAAGCAAAGCTTTAGGTAACCAGATTTTTCTTATGGGTCTCGTATAATTTACAAGAATCAATAGATTTTGAAAGATAAACTTTATTTAATCCATAACTATGTGAATAACTAGTTTAAGCATAGGAATTTCCAAAACTAGAACTAGGAGTATTCTGTCCAGATTTAGGAATAAATCTAGTTTTTGTAATATGTCTCTGTCCCGGATGATAGCCTATTCTAGTGGTATATTTTGGTGCCACTTGTTTACCTAACATTTGTGTAAGTGTATCTTTTCCATTTTTGAATTTCTCTAAGTCCTTCCTTAATTTCTCATTAGACAATTTCAGTTCATTATTTTCCTTAAGTAATTGAGAATTCTTTTCCTTATCTATATCAAGTGCAGATTTAACAGAGCTGGTCAAAGCATGCTGTTTCTTCAAGGTCTTATACTTGTCCTTTAATTCGTTATAGGTTTTATCTAGCATATTAAAATATTCAAATAATTATTCACTATACATATCTTCAGATTTAGAATCAGAATCAACTCCAGAATAATATAAATTTAAAGCAGGAGTATCCAATGGTACCTTAGATGTGTTTTTCATAAAACACATGTTACCTTTTTGAAAATTTTCATCCCGAGTGGTGTCAGAATCACTCGAACTGTCTTCTGAAGCACTCCAAGTTTATTTCATATATTTCTTGTACTTATTGTCCTTTTAGTCATATTTCTTATTGAATTTAAACTTTGGACAGTCTACCTTTACATGTCCTTTCCTTTTTCATTCATAGCAGACAATTTCATCACTCCTATCATATTTTTCCAATCCGTCTTCTAATGACGTTTATTGTCATATTTTTCATTTTAAGTTTGATTTTCTAAAGAATTTCCTCTTCCTATAAAATTTCTTAAACCTTTTGGCTATCTGATCCATCACTACATCACTATCAGAATCTAAACCTTCACTCGTTGAGCTTTCAGTGGGTATGTGAACATTCTCATTATCCTTGAGTTTGGAAGTAGTAGACATAAATGCCACTGACTTCTTCTTAGTTTCATCATCTTCCTCTTTTTTTAACTCTAGTTCTTTTTCATACGTCATCAACTTACTAATCAGATCCTTAACTGGCAGTGAACTTATGTAACATGATTCTCTTATTGAGACTGATGCGCCTCTCCATCTTTTTAGAAGACATCTTAGTATTCTCATGATTTTCTCTTTTGTAGGAACAACTTTTTCAAGTGATCTCATTGTTTTTACAATTTCTTTGATCCTGAGATACATGTCAGAAATAGGTTCATCAGGATTCATTTTAAAATTATCATACTTAATAGTGTAGGTATTCAATCTCATTTACATAAAATTGGTTGTTCCCTCATGGGAAATATCCAAGGTATCCCTGATTTCATAAGCAGTTTTACAAGAAAATATTCGATTAAATTCTTCATCTCCTAAGGCACAATACATGGCATTTATTTCCTTACAATTATTATTCTTAGAAGTTTTCTTTAGGTTTATCCCAAGTAGTTCTTTCAGTTTCTGTAATCTTATACTGAGTTTCTATAGTAGTCCATAAATCCAATCCCATACTTTCTAAATTAATTTCCATTTTAGGTTTCCATTGGGCATAATTTTAACCATTAAATAAAGGTGGTCTATTGGTAGCAGAACCATCTAGTCTATTATCCATAGTAAGATTTTAGAAAATCTATTTAAAGAGATAAAATTTAGAACTAACAGAAATTTAAGATCATTAAGATAAAACTAAAATAACAGTTGAAAAACAGAGTATTTGGAAATCCTTTATTAACAAAAATCTACATATGATACCAAATTTTGGTCAGAGTGGACACTCATGAGGGGGGTTAATTGAGTTCCAATTAAAATTTCTATTCAAATTTTTATGATTAAAAATCCCCAAAATTAAATAAAAATTAAAGTGTAGTGAGTTTATAAAGATTGTATGTTTTCAATTTGTTTCTCAAGAGATTGATTATTTATTAGTTAACTCAATATGAAGATTAATTAACTTTTGAAACTAACTTACTGGATAACAAAATATATAAACACTTGATAGTTTAACTATCATAGTAACTTTAAAATATATTTTTATTTCAAAGTACTTAGCCGCAGAATAGAAAATAACTTAAACAAAATACAAGATACACAATAGATATAACCAAGAGGTTCAGTCTCAAGCAGAGACTTAATCCTCTCAAATAGTTTATATAAAACTTTTATCTACACCCTGGATCGGGGAAAACCATAGTACAATGAATATCTAGGTCCTAAGACCTCTACCACAGTTATACGTTGGTAAACAACAACAATAGCACACAGGCTATCCAGGTCACACTTGACCTCTACCACAATTTACAGTGAAAACTAAATAGATTCAGAAGGTTTGAGTGAGGACTTTAGATATCCTCCAGTTTAACACATGAGACAATGTGTAAAAACAGAACACACACTACTCAAAATTTAAATGAATAAAACACGATAGAGATAAATAGATAGAGATGAGTTTAGAATGATCTATGTGTTTTGAGTGAAGCTCTGGACTCCTTGGATTGATGCAGATGAGCTTTGAGTCCTTATCTAGTTTTTGGTCAAGAAACAGAGTGTCATTTTCGTAATTTATTTTGAGGTTTAGGTTGATCTGGTTGATCAAATTAAGTGAAATTGTTGAAGCTCCTTTATTATTGAATGTTCAGGTTCTACAGGTTCAGTATGTATTCTTCCTTCTTCTTCTATGCATGTAAGTTCTTGAGTATCTCCAGAAGATTGTCTCGTATGTGCATGGAAAGACTGACCGATCATCACCTTGTCATTAAAAGTTCGAGGTTCCCTTATATAGATTTATCTCCGACAATAGGAATGATTACCTTTTTACAGGTACGAGGTACGATTCCTGAAATTCCAACCACTATCATTATTTAATAGCAGGTGCATTAAAAACATCAAATATGACCATTGCTAAATAAACAAGTAGAAATATAGTTTTGAGAAACTGTGACAGATTTTCATCCGTAGATCTATGTATCAGCGAGCTTGTATCGGTAGCTCTTCTGTCTATATCAGTAGACTTGTATCGGTGGACTTGTGTCAGTGGATGATTTTTATTTGTAATGCCCCGGCCCCAGAAGCCCAAAGTTGGTTCATTATTACATAACATTGTCCTAATCATAAAAGATCAAGTCTCAAATGACCTATTACTTTATAAGCCTTCGAAGTGCTAGATACATTCATAAGGTTTACATAACATCATAAACTGAAAAACTACAACAACATAGTCTCCATAGTCCACAGTAATAACCCCTCATACAATCCTTGTAGGTCAGTCATAAAATACTTCTTCACATCCTGGGAAAAATAAAACATAGAAATGGGTGATCTTAGATTCTCAGTAAGGATAACAATATAGAGGAAACATTCATAAATAAGCATAAACATTTAAGGAAATGTATAACTAAAACAAAAGCCTTTTTAAACTTGAACTTCATCATAATATGGAAGAAATAAAATGAAATAATTTCATTTACTTATTCACATGGATATTATACTAGTCGAATAATCACATGCAATATCAATAACCACTTCCATAATGATGGAATTCATAATTCCAGACTATCATAACCACATAGTCAAGGCCTTGTTCCAAGACTACAAATAAAATTTTGTCAAGACCTTATTCCGAGACACTAGTTTGTCTCATGAGACCTACCGATTTATCGAGGAGATATAGCAGGCTCCACCCACCACTAACTAAGTCCAATGCATTCCTCATATGAATAGGTTTAAACATAACATAAACATTCGTATTAAAACTAGAATATGAAATGTCAATACTTTATCCACAAACCATGAATTGTATAAAAATAGCACATCCACAGTCAAACATTACTCATCCAATACAATATGGTAGATTTTATTATAACAGATTAACCTCAATCGATAATAATCAAGGATTTTGATATAGATGAAAATAATCATCAGAACTATTGAGAGAAATATCTCCCTTTTTCTTGAAAGCATTTAAAAGTCACACTATTTTTCAAGAAGCCATTTAAAAATAGATTTTTGAATCAAAGTGTCCCATACAACATTGAATAATTGAAATGAATTATCATTTTAAAACATTAATGTCCATATAAATAAATCCTTAAAAACATTTTTAAAACATGGACATTAATGAGAAATATTTAGAATAAAAAATATTTAAAACATTTAAAATGATATTTTAGTTAGAGTTCCAAACAAAAAGAGAGACACTTGAATACAAATAATTGAGGTAATAAAGACTTTATAATATCATGAGAATAAAAGGATTCATTATATACTATGTCAAAGTACATTATATACACCATATAAAAGTGAATTAGTGTATAACAACAAAGAAGTTTCAATGGAATGTAAATTGAGATGAAATCTCTTATAAAGACCTTATCCTTAAGTTAAGGATAAATCAACGATATAATTATGTGTGACCAATATAAATAAACTCAATATGATTGGATATTTAGTGTAAATCAATTAGAGGACATTCACACATATTCTTGTAAAAACAACACCAATGAATTGGATGTTTAACTCAATAAATATAGACTGAGTTAAAATTACTCTTATCAAGTTCATATCGATGACATGAGAATTTATCAATGGGGTTATTATGTGTATCAAAAGTATATCCATATAAAGGGGAGTGGAAATTATAACATAATCAAATGAATAGTGATTCAACACATAATCTTGGAGTAAAATAATCAATGAAGTATGCGTAAAGCCGAATGAGTGGAAAAAGAAATTTCAAATTCCCTTATTGATTTGGTAACTTACGAAACATACAACCATGAAAGAAGGATCATACAATGATGATGTAAATATAAATAAATTAAATTATACTATCAAATAAAGACAATCATGGGAAGTACACACACCACATGAAATAAATAAGTCGTGAACAATGGAAATCTCACAGAATTAAAAGTGAGTTATGAAACCCCTTACATTGTACTTTTTCCTTGGTCGAGGGTAAGTTAACCTCCTGTATAACAGTGAAATAATTTTTATTGAATTATACAATAATAATATACATTAATATGATTTCATATATGATCTTTTAACATATATTTTTTTGATAATATCTTAGTATTATCGTCATTTCTGGTGTTAACAGATTCATTTTCCATTATATCCTTTATTATGTGAGACATATTTGTTATGGATGGGATGTATATTATTCATATACGCAATGATATCATGTCTCTAAAAATTATCTTTAATCATCAAATGAAATTTAGTCTTGAATGGTTACGATGGAGAATGAATCTCATCGCGTTCATGGAGACAGTAATCCGTATGTATGCACGAGTGACAATATCATTATTTTGATATTAAAATAATATATAATTGGATGTTATATCATATATACAGAATCATTATAATGTTATATTTATTATTTACATGAATTAAACATCATTATTATACCATCAAAATAATAATGTATTGAATAACAATTACACCACGACGTGGAGACAGTAATCCATACATATGCATGTATGGTGACATTTCATTCAAAGGATGGTAGGATAATGAATATGGTTGTACCATATTTATAATAACATCACACTATATAGATGATATGGATTTATTATTTTATAATGTAAATAACAAAGAAAGAAGAAGTGGAAGAAGAAATGAACTTGAAAGAGTGTGGTGAAAACATTACATTTTCTTCAGGTTCTTCCTTTTGATTTGATCAAAATGGATCCATAGGTTGGATTTCGGATCAAAATAAGGCCTCTATGATGAATTGAGGGAAGTTGAGAGAATATTTGGGAGGGGTTTGGCCGAGCAAAATGGCTTTGAAGGTGTGAAATTGAGATAAGGGGGAGTGACCATTTATATGTGGGGTGAGGGGCACCTTAGGAAAAGCTAGAAATATTATTTTATAATAAAATCATTTTCAGTTTCTAATGGTCCAAAAGTGTATTATTTAATTTATAAGGTGGTGATAGGTCGAAAACCACTAAACTAATAGGTTTTATACTGGTTTGGTCACTATATTAACTTTATCTTTTTTATTTAACTCTTAGTTAAATAGTTTGACATTTACCATGTCTCTTTGTATTTTTATATTATATAGTCAATAAACTTACTATAAACTTCCAAGAGACCCCAAAGTGGTCCATTAATAATACATGTATCATTATATAAGTCCTTTTTCCGAACCTTAGATTTTTATGAATATAATATCAATTAATAATATAATATTTGTTTTAAAAAATCGTCTATGTCAATTTTGACACTATTTAATAATTGATTTTTGTTAAAGTCTTATCAAATTTATTAATTCGAACCAAATTAATTTCAGTAATACTAAGATGTAAAATTAACCAATAAAAGTTTTTAATTTAATCAAAACTTTCAAATTATGTTTATTTTAACATTTATAATACTAATTATTTGATTCATTCATTCATAATAAAAATACTGCATCATTATTGTGTCATAAATAAATTTAATTATACAATGTCTAAAAATTATAAATAAAATACAATTATGTATGAAATATTTTTATCTTTATAATTAATATTTATAGTCGAAAATATAACATATAAAACCCTATATAAAAATTGTTTTTCTAAAAGATATATGCTTAAGTCATTTTTGTATTTACTTTAATCTGATTAATATAAAATGTCATTATCACATACAAGTGGATACATGGGGTACCAAAATCTACCCAAATAAGCACATGATCAGACATGTATCAACCAATAGGGTTATGACACGTTTTATTGTAATTTATTATTCTTATAGTATTATTTTTTAACACTTATTTACCGGATTTACCCTTTAACCATGGTAAATAAAATATTTACCGAAGTAATTATTCAAAATGTCTAAAAATAAAAGTTAAATATTTAAACAATTTGGACCTACTTATTCTAAATATGGAATCCATTTTTCTAAATTTAAAACACAGAAGTGGAAGAAATTAATTTAAAATTAATTCCCGTTGTTAAAACAAAAAGCATGTTTTTACGAAATAATAACTATGAAAAGATTGACACTTGTTTATGTCTAGTTTAAATGTGAAATTATGTCCAATGACCAAAATTGTATTAAATGGTAAAAATATATTCTAAATATACATTAAAATCACTCAAATTCACAATTTATCATTGTTAATTATTTTGATTAAAAAAGTTGTTTTTAATTAAAATTTAGTAATTTTCACTATTCATCAAAATATGAAAGTTATCTGAAAAGTACCAAAATTTCACCCTAAGATAATTTTGATATTCCGAATCCAAAAATGAAGTCCATTTTGAAAGATAATATTTATAAAATTCCAAAAAGTGGGTATTACTATTCATAACGGCTAGTTTGATTGGTTGTGGTGTGTTAGAACTCGAAGTTGAGTACAACACACGCTACGGTATTATTCAAAGAGAAGCGTACCGTGGATGCTTGGGGTGTTACATTTTCTACTCCTTTAATAAATTGCATCCTTGCAATTTTTAAAATTGGGCTTGGGAATATAATGTAAGGTCCCACATCGAAAAAAGAGTCAATAAAACTATCACTTTTAAAGAAAGAAAGAGAAGTACAAAGGCCACCCGAGATAACCTATACTAGGATTACATGAAAATCATAGATATGGATGATAAAATAAGTGTAAAATTCTGATGGAGAGGGATAGAAAACATGATCAGGAGAAAGTTAACAGCAAGAAAACCAAAAACTTGTGATGGGACAAACGGTCCTTAGATTCCCAGTAGGAAAAGTAAACAGACAACATTTTTATTTGTTTATTTTTAAGTTACATTACATAAATATGAGGAATTAATTTATGATATTGACTAAGAACATAAAGAGATATACTTACTTTTTAAGTAAATTTTCATTCATTAATAAATTTCTACTACTAACTCATTTTTAATCGATGAGTATTCCTGAAGACAAGGTCACACTAGAAGAGCTAGAATAAACTTCTTATAGAATCACATGATCCACAAAGCATAAACTATATATTTACCTTGTCTTTAGAGATTAATCAAAACCAAAACGGTTAATATAAGATCTGATGATCCCCCAAAAGGTTATTCCATTATATAATTAAACACTAATCTTAATTTCTAAAATTAAACCAACAATACCCCAAAGTTAAATAAATATCATTCAATAATCAATTGTCCTTAAAATCCATCAATATAATACAAAATAATATTGAAACCCAAAACTTAGAAGAATTTGGTTATGTAGTCTTCCCCATTAAATGGTATCTCCAAATGACATCAACTACTCTTATAGTCACATACTTAAAAGTAATTAAACTATTCACATTTCTCTATTATAGGTTAATCATTTCCATAAATAACCCAAATCACTATAAATCCACAATGAAAACGTAGATAAAAATCTACCATTACTCCTCAAATGAAATCCCATAGTATTCTATTTTCCTTGGGCATATAGTGTTCCCAACAAAGCGAACATCTTCCAAAATAACATTTATCACTTAATCATCAAATCATTTTCCTATACTAAGGGTATTCATTTGATAAGAAATAAGATCCCAAATCGACTTATTATTGATCAATAAAATCATTTAATTAAAAATAATTAGTCACACTAACCAGGGATTTCACATAGTCCAGTGGTATGCGATAAATCCCAATCGCACTTTGGTTGTGGGTTCGATTCCCATAGCTTTGTCTGACGCGATGGGTTGTCACACAGTCTGTGTGTTGTCCTTTTTCAAAAACTATATTTTATAACATTACCAAAATGAGATAAATTCCTCAAAATAACCATAACATAATTTAACCACAAATGTTATCTCATACCTTGCATTTTCATCCCAAAATATAATAACTTGTAATTTCCTGAAACCCAATGATCATATAAAACCAAATGGTTATTTATAACTATATCCACAAGAGAAAAGATACGTCTTCCTCAAATATCATTCTCACATGGAAAACTGAAGGGTAACAAATACAAGAGAAAATTATTCCCAAGTAATCCCATCAACCAGGAGCACTAATACTTTTAAACATTTCTCCAACCATTTATTTCCACATAGCTTGTTATTTGACCAAGAAAATATCATATAGAATAGGGCATTCACTCGGGTAATGTCCAGGTCCCCTACATTTACAGAAAATGACTGTAAATGGATTCTTGGGACCATTTTTATTTTCTTCCATAGTACTCTTCATTTTTCCTCGGAAGTTCTTCACTTCATGTCCTTCTTTCCCGCACGTAAAGCATTTCTTTGTTCTGTTGAGACGCTTTCCTAGGTGTCTCCTTCCACATTTCCTGCATGATGGAGATTGGGGATTCTTTTCTCTATGATCTCCATTGCTGGAGCTCTTATCATTCATCCCCTTTCTCATATTTTTTGAGTCTGGGAGTTGGTTAATATATAAGTTATTGATCATATTTTTGGAAAAATGATTTGGCATGAACACGATATCTTTTATGCCTATCAACATTCCATTTTGTTTCTCATTTTCACCTCCATTCCCACCTTGTAAATCATTCTCAAAGATACTATGACTTCCTTGGAATCCATCCATTGACTAAAACTAGAAATCATTGTGTGAGTAACGGTAGTCATAAAATCATTTAGAGAATATCATGACACCATATTCTTAATTTGAAACACCTTAGGACTAACCAAGATCATTTATTCTCGTCTTATATTAAAATACTTCATATTTCTTTGGAAAGAAATTGTAAATTATCTTAAGCATATCCCCCTGGATGTCGTAACCAAGAGTGTAGCAAGACCCATTGTCGGTTACCAGTTCTCATTCAAGTCTATCTCAAAGCGGTGTTTTCGGGTTTTACCCCTAGGTACATTTGTGCCAGAGCCACCTCTACCTGCTCATATCCAGAAATGGATGTATTTCTTGGAAAAATCAAAAAATAAATATAATACAAAAAATCTAGGAAGTTCATATATACTAATCCTCAAAGTCCATCTTCGGTCTATGTGGTCTAATAATAGTTTATCTAAATATAGCTTCCAAGGTTTGTACTAAACTTCCTCTGATACCAACTATAATTCCCCAACCCTAGAAGCCCAGAGTCAGTGCATTATTACATAACATTGGAATGATCATAAAAGATCAAGTCTCAAAGGACCGATTATTTTAGTAGCCTTGGAAGCTCTAGATACATTCACAAGGTTTACATTACATAATAAAGTGAAAAACTACAACAACATAGTCTCCATAGTCCACACTCATAACCCCTCAGACAATCCCTGTAGGTCAGTCATAAAATACTTATTCATATCCTCGGAAAAATTAAAACATAGAAAGGGGTGAGCTCAGATGCTCAGTAAGGATAACAATATAGTGGAAACTTTCATAAATAAGAATAAACATTTAAGGAAATGTATAACTAAAACAAAAGCTTTTTTAATCTTGAACTTTAGCATAATATGGTAGAAATAAAATGAAATAATGCCATTTACTTATTCACATGGATATTCTACTAGTTGAATAATCACATGAAAAATCAATAACCACTTTCATTATGATGGAATGCATAATTACAGACTATCATAACCACATAGTCAAGGCCTTGTGCAAAGACTACAAATAAGATTTTGTCAAGGCCTTGTGCCATGACACTAGTTTGTCTCATTAGACCTACCAATGCATCAAGGAGCTATAGCGGGCTCCACCTGTCACTCACTAAGTCCAATTAATTCCTCATATGAATAGGTTTAAACATAATATAAACAATCATATTAAAAATAGAATATGAAATGTCAATACTTTATCCACAAACAATGAATGGTATAAAAATAGCACATACACAGTCAAAAATAACTCATTCAATACAATATGGAAGATTGTATTGTAAAAGATTAACCTCGGTCAAGAATAATTAAGGATATTGACATAGATGAAAATAATCATCAAAACTATTGAGAGAAATATCTTCCTTTTTCTTGAAAACATTTAAAAGTCACACTATTTGTCAAAAATCCATTTAAAAATATATTTTTGAATAAAAGTGTCCCACACCACTAGGAATATTTTAAATGAATTATCATTTGAAAACATTAATGTCCATATAAATAAATCCTTAAAAACATTTTAAAAAAATGGACATTAATGAGAAAGATTTAGAAAAAAAAATCATTAAAACATTTAAAATGATATTTTAGTTAGAGTTCCTAACCAAAAGAGAGACACTTGAATAAAAATAATTGAGGTAATCAAAAAATTATAATATCATGATAATAAAGGGATTCATGATATACTTTGTCAAAGTACATTATATACACCATATAATAGTGAATTGATGTATAACAAGATTGAAGTCTCAATGGAATGTAAATTGAGATGAAATATCTTATAAAGACCGTATCCTTAGGTTAATGATAAATCAACGATATAATTATGAGTGAAAAATATAAATACACTCAATATGATTGTATATTTAGTGTAAATCAATCAGAGGACATTCACACATATTCTTGTAAAAACAACACCAATGAATAGGATGTTTAACTAAATAAATGAAGATTGAGTTAAAATTACTCTTATCATATTCATATCACTGACTTGAGAATTTATAAATGGAGTGATTATGTGTATCAAAAGTATATCCACATAAAGGGTAGTGGAAATTATGACATACTAAAATGAATAGTGATTCCACACATAATCTTGGATTAAAATAATCAATGAATTATGCGTAAAGCTGAATGAGTGGAAATTGAAATTTCAAATTTCCTTATCGATTTGGTAATATACAAAACATAAAACCATGAAATAAGGATCATAAAATGATGATGTAAATATAAATAAACTAAAGTATACTATACAATAAATATAATCATGGGTAGTACACACACTACATGAAATAAATAAATGGTGAACAATGGAAATCTCACGGAATTAAAAGTGAGATAAGAAACCCATTACTTTGTACTTTTTCCCTGGTCGAGGGTAGGTTAACCTTATGTATAATGGTGAAATAATTGTTATTCAATTATTAAAGAATAATATTCATTAATATGATATCATATATAATCTTTTAACATTTATTTGTGGATAATATCTTTGTATTGTCGTCGTTTCAGGTGTTAACGGATTCGTTTTACATTGTATCCTTTGTTATGTGAGACATATTTGTTATGGATGGGATGTATCATATTCATATTCTGAATTATATCATGTCTCTAAACATTATTTTTAATCATCAAATGAAATTTAGTCTTGAATGGATACGA
The DNA here is from genome assembly GCA_963277665.1 of Viscum album. NCBI lineage: Eukaryota > Viridiplantae > Streptophyta > Magnoliopsida > Santalales > Viscaceae > Viscum > Viscum album. The sequence continues at coordinate 1,837,203,364 of OY728151.1, forward strand.
TGTGGAATTAATCTCAACACGTTCGTGGAGACGGTAATCTGTACGTACGCACAAGCGACAATATCATTCTTTTGATATTAAAATAATATATAATGGGATGTTATATCATATATATAGAATAATTATCATGTTATATTTATTATTTACATGAATTACACATCATTATTATATCCATCCAAATAATAATTTATTGAATAACAATTACACCACGACGTGGAGACGGTAATCCGTATGTACGCACGTATGGTGACATGTCATTCATAGGATTGGTAGGATAATGAATATGGTTGTACCATATTTATAATAATATCACAGTATATAAAAGATATAGGATTTATTATTTTAGAATGGAAATAACAAATAAAGAAGAAGTGGAAGAAGAAAGGAACTTGAAAGAGAGTGGGGAAAACATTACCTCTTCTTCGGGTTCTTCCTTTTAATTTTATAAAAAGGTTTCCTTAGGTTGTCTTTCTGATCAAAATAAGGCCTCTAGGTCGAAGTTAGGGAAGTTGAGATAATATTTAGGAAAGGTTTTTCTGAGCCAAAAGGATTTTAAGGTGTGGAATTGAGATAAGGGGGAGTGCCCTTTTATAAGAGGGGTGAGGGGAACCTTAGGAAAAACTAGAAATATTATTTTATAATAAAATAATTTTCGGTTTATAATGGCTAAAAAGTGGAATATTTTATAGATAAGGTGATAATAGGTGAAAAACACTCAAAAAATAGGTTTTAGATAGGTTTTGGTCACTATATTGACTTTATCTTTTTGATTTAACTCTTAGTTAAATAGTTTGACATTTACCATGTCTCTTTGTATTTTTATATTATATAGTCAATGAACTTACTACAAACTTCAAAGAGACCCCAAAGTGGTCCATTAATAATACCCCTATCATTATGTAAGTCCTTTTACCGAACCATATATTTTTAGGAATATAATATCAATTAATAATATAATATTTGTTTTAAAAACTCCTTTATGTCTATTTTGACACTATTTAATAATTGATTTTTGTTAACGTCTTAAAAACTTCTTTAATTAAAAAAAAATTCATTTCAGTAATCCTAAATTGTCATATTAACCCAATTTTTTTTATGTCATCAAAACATTCAAATTATATTTATTTTAACATTTATAATACTAATTATTTGATTCTTTCATTAATAGTGAAAATACTGCAACATTATTGAGTCATAAATAAATTTAATTATTAAATGTCTAAAAATTATAAAAAATACCATTATATAGGAAATATTTTTATATTTCAAATGAGTATTTATAGTCAAACATATAACATATATAACCCTATGTAATAATTGTTTTTCTAAAAGATATATGCCTATCTCGTTTTTGTATTTACTTTAATCTAATTAATATAAAGTGCCATTATCACTTACAAGTGGATCCATGGGGTCCCAAAATCGTCCCAAATATGCCCATGGTCGGACATGTATCAACCAATAGGGTTAGGACACATTTTAGGGTAATTTATTATTATTATTATTATTATATTATTTTTTTAACCCTTATTTACCGGATTTACCCTTTAACCATAGTTATAAAATATTTACTGAAGTAATAATTCAAAATGTCTAAAAATAAAAGTTACATATATAAAAAATTTGAACCTCCTGATTCTAAATATGGAATATATTTTTCTAATTTCAAAACAAAGAAGTGGAAGAAATTAATTTCAAATTAATTTCCGTTGTCAAAACAAAAACTTTTTTTTAATAAATAATATCTATCAATATATTGACACTGGTTTATGTCTAGTTTAAATGTGAAATTGTGTTTAATGATGAAAATTCAATTAAATGGTAAAATTACATTCTAAATATAATTTAAAATCACTAAAATTCAGAATTTATCACTATTAATTATTTTGATTAAAAAAGATGTTTTTAATTAAAATTTAGTAATATTCACTATTCATAAAAATATAAAAGTTATCCAAAAAGAACCAAAATTTTACCCTAAGATAATTTCGATATTCCGAATCCGAAAATGAAGTCCATTTTGAAAGATAAAATTTATAAAATTTCAAAAAGTGGGTATTCGTATTCATAACGGCTAGTTTGATTGGTTGTGGTGTGTTAGAACTCAAAGTTTCATACAACACATGCTACAATATTATTCAAAGAGAAGCGTACTGTGGAAGATTTGGGTGTTTTAGTATTGGTAGTTGTTACTCTGTTTAATAGTAGTTCTATGTATCGGTAACTCCTTCTATCGGTAGCATTGTTTTATCGGTAACTTTCTTGTACTGGTAGCTGCTTATTTCGGTGGCTCTGTCCATATTGGTGGACTTTGTATTAGCATCTCTGTATTGGTGGACTTCATATCGGTAGCTTTATGTCTATCTATTTTTATTGGTAGGTCTTACCATATCAGTAGCTATACTTATTGGTAGACTTGATCTATTAGTGACATTTTCTTACCAGTGACCTTTGCCTATCGGTGACCATTGTCTATTGATGACCATTGTCTATCAGTGACCGTTGTCTATCGGTAGACTAAGTACCGGTAGGTCTGTATCAGTGACTCAACACTTCATTCTTATCTGGTCTATGAAAATCATATTCAGAGTGAGTCAGAAACTTTTATAAACAAGTATAAAAATAGATAATCATTGAATAACATATTACAAATATCATTTTGATATTATTATCAACTTTAAATTAGGAATAATATATGAATGAACATTATTTTGGATTATCAAAGCATATTAAATCATAATTGGGATTATCAAAACAGGCGATGTCAACAAAATAAACTATAACAAGTGAACATCATGAACATCAATCACATCCCTGGGCACTTAGAATTTCTCCCATACATGGTTTACCTAATCTCATGACAAATCTCATTACCATGTCCAAAAACATCCCAAATTACTATGCAACATTCCCAAATAGTAAAGTAATAGAAATGAAAAACATCATCCTCTAATGAAAATTTTTAATGTCCGTTGATCTTATACTCTCTCACAAATCCAAATCAGTTTGGTTGTGAGACCTCAAGCACATCTCCCCATACTCCAGGGGTTGCTGACTCGTATTGAGGGCATGATGAATATAGTGGTGAGACTACACACTATGTTTTAGAGTTACAACACAATGTAATAATAAATAATAATAAATATCATATCAATAAAAATAGAGAAAATAGTACTACAAACTTTTGAGAAGTTAAATGAGGAACAATTAAACCAAATAACATTAAATCACATAATGACATGATGATATGTGTCTAAATTTCAGATTAATAAAGATAAAAATAAGGGAAAACTGACATAAAAACTAAAAATACCCTGGTCTTGAACCCCATGTAATTATCTTCTCCAAATTTCATCCCAACTAGAAAGAAAAAATTACCAACAAGGTCCTTTTACGATATCCAGACATGAATCCTTCTAATCTTATTTGGTTCCAAATGGTGGACAAAATAGGGTGTGAGTAAAAAATTTCTATGTCTAAACAAAACAAGTATGATAATAATTGCACAAAATAAAATGGTAAATAAGTTTATTAATTAATCAATTAATACAATATAAAAATCAACTTTTATTGACACCATTCTATAATATCTTTGAGCATATAGAACAGCCATGAAAACCATAACCACAAAACATGGTATAATAATTGTGACAAAGAAAATCCCTCTGTATAAGAATTTCATCATCCGTGGAATATCCTTCTATATATGAATTCCAACATCCTTGTCCCAACCATTTAAATATAAATTACATTATCAATAGGGTAAATCCCTCTATATAATAATTTAACACCAAATTGATCCAAACCCACTATAAAATCATTTCAGAATAAAATTGGGTGAAGCTCAATTTATATACATTTTAGCAGTAAAATAGGCTAAGACCTCTATATATAAAATTCATAATCAAACTGGACCAATCCCACTACATAAGAATTTTATAATCAACTCAACACATGTCACTACAATATTTATATCCCAATAACACATCATAATACTCAATGGTTAATTTTGTAAATTAACATTTGTATTTCAATTACACATTAATTTTTATATCAACTTATCAATAGCCATTTTGTTAAAAAAAATAGAAAATCTATTCTATGTCAAGAAGTCATTTGGATTATCATATCATGATAAACACACTTTTACGCTATTTGACAATTGATTATTCTTCAAGGTTTCTCTCACCCAATGAGAAACCAAAAGCTAGGTTGCATTATTATTGAATCCAAAGGGATCCAGAAAATAATCCAATCCATGATTTAACATCATTTATCATTCAATTAATTAATTTTCAAGAAAATTTGGTTCATTTTAAATATTTTAAATATTTGATAATTAAATAGACCATAGTGTTAGGTTTTAGACTCCCAAACTTAAACTGGAAATTAGGATAGGACTTACCATCATTAATGCCAAAAACAATGAAGGTGTGGAAGATATCATGAAAAAACCATTATCAAACAAGATCTAGATCAACAACCAATAAAATTTAGTCAAGAGATTATACTACCACAACTGGATAATAATTTAGGAGAATCTAGAACCTAAGAAAGAAAACTTACTAAATATCAATTTCATGAACAAGACATTTGGAATAGTAGAAGGCATTGAAAAATTCACTTGCTGTCATAATAGGGTCAAGGGGGAAGGCTAGATGTGAATGAGAAAATGAATAATACCTAAATATGGGTTTAAGACTATTAGAGATAATAATTTCACATCGTGTAATCCTTAAAAGATGTGTATTTCTCAATTTTCAACTTACGCCGAAAAACACATCACCCAATATTAATATTAATCTTGATCAACCAATACATAATTTGAACTAGTTTAATGATGTGTGAAAACTTCATGTCATCATATTTTTCAAGATAAATACGTCAAGTGGTTTTATAATGATAGGATTGGTGGTTCCCTTTTATATGTGATGATAGAGGAAATAATTTGAATACATCAAATATTAATATATAATATGAGTATAACAAATAAAAAATGGCTCAAAAGTAATATAGGTTAGAATATTAACAGGATATGGTTGAAATAAATTCATCCAAAAAATGTATACATGTTTATGTGTAATTTTAATCCTTATCTTTGGGATTAAATCCCTCATTAGCCACATTGAACCATAATTTTTATAACACATTTTTCAATATTTAAGGATAATTAAAGTAGTTTTAAAAATTAAAAGTGAGATAAAAATGAACCACTAATAATATACTATAAAATTTTAAATATAATTTTGTTATTATAGTAATATTATGATTTTATAATGATTTTAAAAAATAGTTTTTAAATAGTAAATACAATTAATGGTCGTTTTTAAAACTATTCAAATAAATTACTTTAAGAATATAATTAAAATAATTTAAATATAATATAAAAACTTTAACCATAAATTAAAATATATACTTATCAACTAAATTCATTTAAATTCATAATTCATCCAAAAAAATATAACTTTTAATATTTTTAAAATTATTTACTTTCTTTTTCAATAGCATCCAGAAATGTTGTGTTGGAATTAAGTAAGTGTTCAAGGCAATTACACTATCACTAAATATTGTAAATAAATTACACTAATTATTAAATAATCATACACACAATAATAATTTAGTACCATTCATAATTATATTTTTCCCTAGTATATCATATTAGAGATATTTTATTAAAGATTGTGTAATTTTGTAGTTATCCTTTACTCAAAATAATATAATGGTCATTATCAATGGTAAATGATACAAATTATCCCTAATTTTAAACCTTGGATTATTATGGTATTAATACACTTATTAAATTAATGAAATGAAAATGGTCTATGGAGTTTGATACCTTATTACATAGTCTTTAATCTAATTTAACACATTTTACTTTCCAACATGGTGAAATTGTTTTACCATAGTCGCTATTCCTTATGACCAAAAATGAATGTTAATATACGAAAATAAAAAACATTAATCAAAAATATTTATTATATTTTATAATATTCATTTTCCAAAATCTACATAAATTATATTTGAAATAATATCATAAAACTCAATGAAAACCCATTTTAAGATAAATATGTGTTTTAAGAATAAAATGAATTTATATCAAAATAGAGTATAATGTTGATTCCTATGGAAATAGTTGGATACATATTTATAAAATAAGACTTATGTTACTTTAAAACCAAAGCCAAAATATTATTGTACTTTAAAATTACTTTATTTAAATTATATAAATAATAGTTTTGAAAAAATTGGCATTTTCATTATTCGCCCAAAAATAAATCTTCAGAGAAAAATCACAAAAAATCTCTCTATGATAATTTTGAAATGGTGATTTAAAAATTAATTTCCATTTTTTCAAAAAAAAAATCCAATAGTGTCAAAAATAAATTACAATATTCTTGTATAAAAATAAAATAAATTTATTTTTAAATAAAATGATTTTTTGAAGAATTAAATAACTTTATCTTCATTCATTTCCTAATAAACACAATATAAATTGATAATTAGTTATATTGGATATAAAATTCACTAATTTCATTATAATAATCTATCAATTGTAATTAATTTAATCTATTATGATAAAAATCTATTATGAATATAAAAATATATTTATAAAAAACATATATTTTACCTTCAAAAGTTCTAAATTCATTTATATGAATATAATAATCAATATTCGATGTATTATTAATTTTATTAAAATATAACAATCTATATATTTTTCATAATATTACTATTTTAATTAATACCCTCCAAACTAATGGATATGTAATAATGGTCTTATTTAAATAATAATATTTCTATGGAATATCACTATTCATTTAAGCTCAATGTTTTTTATACCACATTATATCAATGATAATATTATTCAAATAAAATAAATTTTAAAATATTGGGGTGTTACTCTCAAAAACACCCCTTATATAAATTGTGTCGTTATAAGTATATCATGTGTCTAATAGAAATGCTTTAAAACTATTTCAGAATCAATTCCATGGAGTTGATGATTAAAGCATACAATCATGAAAGGAAAATCAGTTTTTATATTTAAAATACCTTTGTCTAAATCCCGCATCATAAAAATGTATACTAAAATTTCCTTTTGGAAAAAATAAAATTGATATATGATTCTTAGATAGAATAAACAACAATTAGTTTGTCAAATAAGGATAACATTGGTGGGATCTGAAAATATAGACTGTAACGACTTTTTTTCTTGTTAAACTTTTGAATATCTAAATTAAAATTATTGTGGATATGCTTTGATTTAGTATGGGATTCCAGATCCAGTGAAGGATCAGGGTTCATATAATAAAAATATAAAATATATTATATCATGTAGGTGCAGTATTTTTGAAATAAAGAAATAACTACTGAATGGAGCCTTGGATCAGAAATCAAAGAAAAACATTAAAATTATAATGTGGGTTTTACCCTGGAAACGAAATAATCCTTTTCTTCACTGTATGTTTTTTCGAAGTGATTTTAGGGGAACAAATAAAAAAATTAATTGATTTAATTAATTTACTTGTTATGTAAACCCAATGATCTAATACTTTTTATAAAATCTATATTATGGAAAATATCTAAGGTTGGCCCATAACCCTAGGGATTGAGAGAGGAGTTATTAGAGGAGATTTCTTGGATGGACAATAATTTATGTGATTTTGTGATTGGTGCGCCAAAGTAGTTTACGGATCTATCTAAAGACAACAACACTTGACTATTATCTATTGGTGATAAAACCAAACCCATGGTAGTGAATTGATTTTAAGGATTTAATCCTCATATTATTCACTAATTTATTGAATAAAAAATTATTACTCTATAAAATTAATCCATTGTTCCACAGTTATATTACCATTATTTATCTATCTTCTTGGAGAAAATAATTTAAGCTATTTATATTATTCATCCTAATTTTTTATTATAAAAAACATATTCCATGCAGTCCCTTGGATTTTGTGACTGGGGTTTTGGTAAGAGAAAAGTATCACATAATGTGTGGGACCAAACACATTCCATGTGACCCATCTCTGGAGAATCAGTGTGCAAGACCAAGGGTACATCGACATGGAAACAGTTTGGTACATGGGAAATTCCAAAGTACACATGCATGGTCATGTACTTCGAGACGGATAGGGTACCCCAAACATATGCAGGTATATGGGCATGGATAAAGTACAGAGGAATAGGTCAATGTACATAGATATGATCTCGAGTAAACTGGATGTCCTAGGGAATCCAATACACAACATGTATATCATTATACACATCAAGTAATTTCTCAAGGGTAGTTTTAAGACCTCAGACTCTTTAGTATAGTTTAGTAATAGTTGGGTGTGTTCTTATTGTCCATCCTAAGGTTGGTATAGTGAGGCATCACTTCTTGATAATAGGGCATGATACCATCTGTATGACTTGTCTCAGATAGAGTTCAATAATCCATCCATGTGATCTATAGTTTTATCCTCTCTCATTTTATCATATTCAATAGGTGGGGTTTGAGAAATTTTCATGACCAACATACATGGACATATGACACCCTACATAGATGGTTATTCCTGGTAGGGTCTAGTATGCACTAGAGGCCCTACATGAGATCCCTAACATAAGCTTTAGGGTCTTCTGAGATCTAGTGGCACATCATGGAGAGTCCCAATGAGCATGACTTCTCATATGAGTCCATGAATTATATTAGGCTTGTGGGGCGAGTTCTCTTGGATGACCATTACTTTGAATCATCAATTATGAATCCTAGTCTTTTCATATGATTGTGGATTGGCATTGAAATTTGGCATCTATTTTGAGTATATCTTTGTTTTTATATTTTTAGGTCTCATTTTCTAATAGATATAGCCTCATGTTAATGAGCTGACTACTCTTTTGATGTTTTTTCATGTTGATTTTGGAGTATCAAACTGGGTATTATTATACTCTCCCCGATGTGGTCTCTTCTGACACATGCCATTTCTTATGAAGATGAAAGAACTTTTGATGGTGTACTTTAAGGATTAAGACCATGTAGATCATAAATGGGAAATATATATCATATTTTAAACAAGGTGTTTCATTTGACAGTATTCATCTCCTTATAAGGTTATAATCATTTTACATTTTTGTGGGATTTTGTTTGACCCTTTATTATTTTTAGTACCTTTTCATACTCTGATGTGGTATATATTTTTATGAATTAATTTTTATATAATTTCAATTTTTCTTTCATCAGTGCATGTGTACTTGGATATGTGTGGGTATGTATATGTAACTTAGGTTGAGGCCTCACATGCGTGTGTGACATGCCTACTCAGTATTGGTCACTATCATATATACTATTAGTGGTGGTATTTGGGTGTCACAAATGGAATACCATTTCCATGTATTCACTAGTGGGTTAGTAATGATATAGTGGTATCAGAGTGGTGTTCATCATAGTATTGGAGTGTATATATTTACTAGTTATGAGGACTAGTTTAGGATCAAGGGTAACAATGTCATGGTGTTTTGATTTTGGATAGTAGGTTTCGAATACAGTGTTGGTGTGGTGGCTAATGTATCCATTCGTTAGGAATATGAAAAACTACATGTAGAATCAGTATATATATATATATAGGCCCTATTTTTAGTGAAAACATTGGAAAATGCATCATATAGTAATGGATTGTGGATTCCATGGCATCCTTTAGTCAAATCCCCATATATACTGTTTACCTTTTGTGAATCTTTCCTATTTTAGTATTCCTCCAAAATTATTTAGAGAAAGGATCCCATAAAAGGATAATAAGTATATTCCACCAAGTGACACAACTTTAGTGTAGGGACCTATGTAAGAGGAAGAGCCTTTGGTTGGTTTTTCAGTCTTTCTACCACCCATTTAGGAGCACCGGTAGTACTTGCTAAAGATCTTCATAGGCTGAGTGCACCCCATGAGGTTCATAGGTAGTTACCCCTTAGGTAATATAGTGATACAAATCCTCAAGTACATAAAGAATAGCTTAAGGTAGTTACATGAGTTTTCCACCTAGTGAAGACCCCTCCATATCAGATGTCATACCTATCAGTGAGTCTTACTCAAGGCTCTGCAAAGCGATGGTGGAGTTTGGTGACTAAGAAATATAAAAATTCTACACTTTCATTGACAAAGTTTTATTATATATTCAAATATTTTTTCTATCCAATCACATTATGGGTAGTATATATTCAAAAGATTCTATAACATCAGTAGGGAAGCATGGATGTGGAAGAGTATTTAATGAGTTTCACCAACATATCAAGATAATACATGTATATATTTCATGATACAATATTATGATAAATGACCTCCAAGAGGTAATTATGCTAATATATCAGGTATGGAGTGATATCTCCTTACACTCCTACATATTCTAGGGTTTTATTGGATTCTTTTTTAGTAGAGAGTTTTCTGGATGAATAAGCACTAATAGTTGGTACTGGTAGTTGGAAATCTGGAGATAATAATTAAACAAATGATAACCAATGATGTAATAGGTATTTGAGAGTATGAGACACTTTATAATATAGTCTTAGGATATAGGTTCTTAATTTTATTTCTCTCATGATGGTTTGAGTCAGACAAGGGAGAGGTGGTGTTTCTCTTGTGATAATAGAGGTTATCTAGCATGGGATTGTCCAAATGGCTATATATATAATAAAGAGATGGTTAATGAAACACCCAAGTAGAGGAAGTAACATGAAAAGGGAGGTACTCAAGGAGGTATATGTGTTACATGAGATGGGAGAGCAGTATAAGTTGGAAGATATTTTAACCTGTTTCCACCGCAACCTATTAGTAATCCAGTCCAGGCTTGTTGAGCTAGTCTTCTGGGATAAGGATAGTTGTAGGTTGTAGATTCCTACAACCCATAGGCTAATGGTATGATTATGTATATGATAATTTTCTTGTCTAATTTATCATTAGTATCAATTGACATAGTGATAAGCCAATATTTTGTTATTATATCCCTAGTTTGAGACCTAGAGATTCCAGTTTATCTATTGGCTTAAACCTTGTGATTAGAGACTCCTAATAGAGAGGATTTAGAGATCAAACACTTATATAGAAATTGTGACATGAATCATAGGGTAAATATCTTCTTATGGGATCTATCATAAGTATTGATGAATCATTACAACCTTATCTCAGGTATGGACTATTTATCCATAGTTCAGGCACAAGTGAACTATTTTCGATGGAGGATGTCGAATATCTACATTGATGGGAGAATGTTTCCCTTTTTTACTTAGATGTAAACATAGGAAGAGTAGTATTTCTCATATGTATAAGCATACAAACAATTACTCAACATTTATATAGTTTTAACCTTATATTAGTTGATTTTATGAGATTTCAGTTTCTTATAGTTATAGGGGAGTATGAGGATGTATTTCTCAAGAATGTGTCCGGATTAACTCCACACCAAGAGAAAAATTATTTATATAATTAAACCAAGGTATTTCCAGGATATATATTCCATCATATCATATGGATCCCATAGATCTTTCAATGGGTAATGTGCAGTTGGAGGATTTTAATATTAAGGGGTTTGTCAGACCTAGCGTGTCACCCTAGGTAGACCCATTTTCAATTTCCAATGAGGATGGGATATTGAGGATGTATAAGGATTAACATCACCTTAATAAGGTTACCATGGAGAATAAATATCCACTACCAAGGATTTATGGGCTCTTGACCAGCATATATGGTTGAAATGGTTGTCGAAGATTGACCTCAGGTTAAGCTATCACTAGCTCTAGGTCAAGGATGAGGACATATAGAAGACATAATTTCATTTTCACTTTTCTAACTATGAGTAATTTCAGATTACCTTATTCATATAAAATTACCAATAAGTTTTTATGGGACTTATGAACCCAATATTTCAGTCTTTCTTAGATCATTTCATATTAGTCTTCATCAATTACCTCATTGTGTACTCTCTGTCCAAGGAGATTCACACAAGACATTTTAGAATAGTCCTAGATATATTCTAGAGGTCCATATTAATGGGATTATATTATAGTTTAAGTTATTTATTTGAGGGATCCAATTTCTGGGACATGTCATCTCAGAATTGGGTGTAGTAATGGACCCTATAAGGGTTGAGGAAGTACATGCTTGGGAGAGACCGTAGTTTGTGACTGAGGGACGGAGCATCCTTGGGCTATCTTGGGAACATACTAGATTTTTTCCTACATTATCAAGGATATTTGAACTCTTTAATGAGTCATATTGAATGGTTTATCTTTTTTGTTGGTGAAAAGGTTCTAATGGTCATTCTAGGAGTTGTAATAGAGTTTAATGAGTGCCCCCATATTGAGACTTCTAGAGGAGGGGGTTAGGTATGGAGTGTTATGTGACGAATTTGAAAAATTTATTGGATTTTTTCTCATTTATAATAAGGACTGTTTTTCTTATGGTTCCTTAAATATTGGACCTCAGGAGAAGAACTGCACCACCCATGATTTAGAGATGGTAGTAGTGGTATTTTCCCTAAGGATGTGGAAACACTATCTTATGGGTGAGTGGTTCATCATCTATCCTTGAAACAAAAGTCTAAAATTTATAATTTAATAAAAGAATCACAATATAATTTAATTGAAATTTATATAGTTCCTCCAGGATTATGGATTTGTGATAGTATATGCTCTTGGTATAGGGAAAGTGGTGGCAGATTCTCTCAATAAGAGGTCCAATTCACAGTTTTTGAGAGGGGAATTAGAGTAGTTTTCCTCATTGAATTTATCCATACTGGATGAGGATGGTGAACCCTACCTCTAATTAATGGTTCTTACCCATCCAAAATTACATTTTAGTAAAGAGGATTAACTTGTAGATGTCGACTGTGAGGCCTTTCATAATTATAAATCCACAAAAAATGATCCTAATAGATTTTATGATTGTGTAGAGAATATCATCCATTTTAGAGGATGGATGATGGTACCATAGAAATTTTGTGTGGAGGATTTGAGGGAGCCTCATAAATCCCCATTATCGGTACATATATATGTGGATAAGAGGTACCAAGACCATCTATATTATCTCTAGTGGCCCAAATGATTTTTTTTTGAAAATTTTATCCCTAGATGCCACACTTTTCAGCAGGTGAAGACTGAATACCTAGTTCCACAATGTTTTGTGGAACCCCTTAAAGTGTTTGAGTGGAAGTGTGAAGGTATACCTATGTACATAAAGATACATCTCCCATGAATTTTTAGAGGACATGAAACCAATTGTGTGATTTCAGATTGACTTACTAAGTCAGTCCACTTCCTATATTTATGAGAGAATATTTCAGTAGAGATATTGGGAAGCATTTACATGCAATGTAGAGTCCATCTTCAAAATTTTCCATGATGATACTTTAATACCATCATTTTCAATTCATATCCTAATTTTTGATAGGATTTCAGGATTCCTTTTGGATTAAATTTCAGCTTAGCATGGTGCTTCACCCCAATAATGATTTCAAGGCTGAGTAGAAGATTCATGTTCTAGATGAAAAGCTTCGAGAAGTTGTGTTGGGAATTGGCCATAATTGGGAGGATCACCTTACATTGGTGGATTTTATATAGAGAAATAGATTCCATTCCAATTTTGGTATGGAAACAATTGAGGTCTTATAAAGGATAGCTTATAGGTAGCCTCTATGTTTGAAAAACCCATGAGATTAAACACTCATAGGCCTATAGTTAGTTAAAGCAACAATAAAAAAGGTGCAGAACATTATAGAGTGAACAAATACTGCATAGATTCATCAAATGTCTTATTTGGACCAACAATGAAGGACTTTGGTGTTCGATGATGGATACCATGTGTTCCTAAATGTCTCACCACGGTGATTATTGTGAAGATTCGATTAGGAAAGAAAGTTATCCCCAAGGTTCATTTGACCTTTTCTGATAAAGCTTATGGTTGGAGAGGTATCAGGTCACTTGGAATCAAAACTATAGTTGGAAGGAGTACAGAATGTATTCCAAGTTTTAAATTTTAGGATATATGTGAAGGACATACATCATGTTTACAAACAATGGTGAGATTGAAATCAAGGATTGAGGTACCTTCATATAGTACTCAATAAAAAATGAGCAAAATAGGAGAGGAATAATTTGTTTCTGAACAATTACCTTGATTAATGTTTGGTGAAATCTATTGAATCATCAATAGATCACCTTGGAGTAGTAAAACCAGATACGGGCACAGTACCCTCACCTATTTGATTAGGTTATTTCTTTTTGGGATGAAATTTGTTGAGGTGGGGAGAATGTAATAATTTTTTGTCCTTGATAAACTTTTTAATATTTTTAGGTACATTTTCCCAGCTAAGGATAGAGTCACCATGGGATTTTAGGGCTCGTGAAGGATCAGTATTGACATAATAAAAAACCTTGATATGTTATATCATATGCACTTAGTTTTTTTGAAATAATTTAATAGTTATAAAACATAGCCTCATATAAAAAATATGATACCACAATTAAAGTAATTCATGGATATCAACCATGATGGAAGTATATTATTGTTCTTAATCAGGAATCAATACAAACCTTATGTAGGGAATTATAATATTGTATTTAATCCCTGTTTTTTACCATTTATCACATAGAAATTAATTTTTCTAAAAATATTATTTGAGTATCAACCGTTATTTTGGAGTCATTATTTTATCTTCCTAGTGAAAATAATTATTTTTATTTGGATAATTATTCCTCATTAATCATTAAAATAAAAACATATTATGTAAATATTAATAAATTTCAAAGGTTCTTCCAACATGTTATTTTTTTGTTCATTTCTTACATTATTCATCACATGTTCATCATCGGTATTTTCCATGGCCAATAGTTCGAAAAAAATACCTAATAAATGATCATTGTGAAAATTTTCCTTAGTGTAATGGATCATTACCATGTGTTAAAGTTTTAGATTTATGGTAAGAACGCGGAGTGTGATGATGTTGGATGGTTTGGTCTAGATTTGAGATTTATCATTAAGATGTTTTCATGTTTTGATGATATGGAGTGACGGTGAGTGAATCCTGATCACACTTGGTGGCTAGAATCTGGTCACCAATGACGACCATTAATTTATGAATAGAGATACATGTTTATCAACCAAATATGTGGTAGAATTGAAAGAGGTGGTGGTGATATCAAGAGATATAGCATAGTTCATATTTTCCAAAAAAATCTTAACTACAGGGTGTATAGTCCAATGAACATACATTGTTTAATCTCATGATTATGGAACTAGGATTTTGGTTAGTGATAAATATCACACACCATATGGGACCTACCATATATTGGGTGTCCCATGTCTAGAGACATGGAATGTACCCAAGGGTACATGGGAATTGACATGGATATGTACATGCGAAAGACATGAGTACACGAGAATAGTCATATACTCGGACATGGACAAAGCTATAAGACATTATCAGGAGAAAAGGCATGACCACAGTACATGGGAATATGACAGATTACATAGACATGGGAAGAAGTACACAGTCAAGCCTAAGGTAGCCAATACACATCGTTTGTACCCTCATATATGTTGTGTACTTTCTTTAGGGTGGGTTCAGTTATTCCACCTCCTTAGTATAGACCATTATTTTTTGGGTGTGTTCCATTGGTCCATCTTTATAAGGGTACAATGATGCATTACATTATATTCCTAGGATATTATCCCATATATATGGTTAATCTTAGATAGAGTTTAGGAATCCCTCCATGTGTATAGGGTGCGATCCCCAAAAAATTATTTATCTTACTAATCTGGGGTTTAAGGGATCTCCATAGACAACATACTCAAACGTGTGACAACCTACTGAGAGGGTTATTTTACATAGGGTCTAATATAACCCATATTCACCCAGTGAGATCCCATGTATGTGATTTTAGATTTTATTAGATCTTGTGGTGGCTCATCATAGTGAAGCCTCATGTTCATGACTATTCAGAAGAGTGACATCAGTGTTATTAGACTCGTGGGGTGAGTTGTCCCAGAAAAGGGTTACTTTAAATCCTCAAGTAGTAATCCAAGGAGAGAAATATTGTTATGTATTTACTATGAGATTTGGAGTCTATATTTAGTTTATTAGGGTTTTTATATTGTTATGTATAATTTTCATATTGACATTCCTTTGTGATAATGAGATTACTACTCTCTCGATGCTTAATATTTTTCAATTTTAGGTCACCCTATTGAGTATTGTTATAATTACTCCTACATGGGATATTCCCACACATTTCATGACTTATGCAGATAAAATACTTTCTATATAGTCATAGCAGGACAAGGATAGGGCATAAAATTTTTTGGTTAGATATACCGTGGTTTTTACCAGGTGTTGAATTTTATAGTTTTCCCCTCCTTATTAGTAGGTTGGACTCGTTTTATAGCTTTGTTCCACCTGTATTTGTACATTTATTCTTTATTAAACTTGTGTCATACTATGAAGCGGGAAATGGATATATGAAATAATTATAGTAGTAATTTTATTTTACATTACAGTAGTGTATGAGTATTTGGAGAGGTGTGGAAAGAGTAGTTAGCTTAGGGTAAGGCCTCCCATGCATGTGTGATATTCTTATTTATCAATGGTGGGCATCCCCTAGGCTAATAAAGGTGGGATTGGGGTGTCTCACATAGATTACTATTGTCCTGATAAGGATTACTGGTTTGGGTAATCACATGGACATTGAAGAGAAGTCACCAATAAAAATTATGTAAATTATTATCAACAATGGTTTTCTTTTACTAAAAATTACTATACTGAGGAAGAATCAATGTATTAAACTATCATTCTCTTTAAAGAGAATATATTCAAAAAATTCATTAAAAATGATTGAAAAAGGAAATAAATTCATTTTAAATTCTTTTTTCCAAAGATTGAGATATTATTTTACCATCAATATAGATAACATAAGAAAATATAGTTATTGGATTTCATCACATCTATAAACTCTATTTAATCATTTGGTGGTGCTTTGAGTAATTTCCCACCACTTCTTCATCCCATATTCTAAATTTTAAATAAACATGATTATTTTTTCATTCCTAATGCACTAAAATTTACTTTCAATGAATCTTGATATCTATAAAAGGATGAAAGTTTGTTCCTCATATCTCTATACATTTACCAAAATCATGATGGTTAATACAATTAAAAAAAATATTCAATATGAATAAACATTTATAAGAAGAAAAATTACATTAATCATCAAATCTAAAACAATAACAAAAAATGTCCAAAATTAAGCATTCCATAAATAAATAACCTCAAATCTCTTCAAAATATTATTTTCCAAATTTGAAACCCAAAAAATCGAAATGATTTAAAAACATATTCTTCTACGATCAATTTAACATTTATCTCCAAAATATGATAAAATTTTCAATAAATAACCCGAATCACCATAAATTCATAATACTATCACACATGGTTTCAAAAGATAATTCAACAATTATTCATCAAATATAATTAATGTATCTATTTACCTTAATCATATAATATTCTCAAAATAGTTAACTTAATCAAATATAAATTCAATCACATAGTCATCAATTCAATTTTCAATCCCACACTTTTCTATTTGTGGAAATATAACTTCAAAAAATATAATAACCCTTTATCCCAATATATCACATTCTAATCAACATCAATGATCATATTAAACCTAAAGGTTATCAAAACCTTTTAAATTATTCCTAGAAAATATATAATCTTTCTTCCTTAAAAAATAATTTTCCTAAATCAAATACTAATCTTAAGGGATATATATACACCAATTTTTTTCCAAACTTAATAAATTTAACCTAATGTTATACTATCACATAAACCTTAAAATCATTATCTATTCATTTTAACTTATAATAAACTTTAGATTTATTAACACATAATCATGTCTAAAACTCTTAAAACACCATCATTTGAATCATCCTAACCTCTAAATTTTTCCAAACCTTTCCTCTCATACAAACTATAACACCACATCTCATAAACGTACCATGATTACATTCTTTATAAAAAGGTTTGTAGTTTGTTATATTTTGGGGATCCTTTCATATTAGATTTTTATGAAAATAGGAAACAAATATGACAAATATAACAATAAAATATAATATGAACACTTTCTTTCAATGTTCAATATTTCCATAAAAACAGGATTATTAAATTTATAGTCTTACTTCACAAATGAAACACTTAAATAATTCAATGATTTTTTTTGTTCAGATAAAAACTTAATAATGGTTAATTTTTTTATCCATAATCACATCAAAAATCCTTTTAAAACATGGGATGGGAAAACATCTCATTAAGGGATAAAAAATTAAAAACCTCATTTGACTATTTTGAAAATCATGAAATATTATTGAATATTTTACTTCAATATAATTATACATGATATCAAAATATTAATTTTCATACTCAATAAATCCACCTCAATTCCCAAGTATTTTCATAAAATATATTAAATTAAGAATCAAAGTCAATATGTTTTCTTTTAAAACATTATTCCCCATGAAAATCCATTTCTTGAAAAACATACCTCTCAACATTAAAAGATTCATAAACTTTAATAAAACATAATAATTTTATTCCCATGTAAACTAAATATATTTCCACAAAACCTCTTTTGAAAGTATATGAAATTAATGTATGTACTTGGGAATCATATTTATATAACTCTTAAAATCACACTAAAATATTGAATAATATATTCGGTAAATTCCAACATTATTCCCTAAAGAAGGAAATCATTACCCAATGCATTGGAGAGCTATATCAGGATCTCCCATCATCATGAACAATTTAAAAGGACCATAACATAAATAAAACGCATATAATACTTCATTTACATTTTTAAATATTATAAATTATTCCTTTTAACACATGTTTATTAACACATTTATTCTTATCATATAAATTCGGATAGAACTTTCTTCCTTGATAAATATTTTAGAAAATCTCTAGAATAATGATAAATAGGATTTTATTTTGAATAACCCTGAAAAAATATTAAGGAATATTATTAAATAATAATGTTCATGATGATGTAAAATTACACTCATAAAACACATGTTCAAAAAATATTCCCTTCACACTTTTGTAAAAATATAAAAAATAATCAATTTTGAAATTTTTTAAATGTATTCCTTCAAAAACGTTCTAAATATAGTTAGACATGGTTTAAAATGAATATAAAATAAATTTCAATATATTATTAACATACTAGAAATAGTTTAAAGAACTTTTATATAGAGGAAGAGTAGAATAAAAAACATTAAGACTGTTAAAATGATGTTTTAAAGAAAAATATCTTACCTAGAGTCTAACACCCCATGTAAATAATTTAAATACTAAAGAATAAAATTATATAAATTTTTTACTTTCTAAAAGAACCTATTGTAGTTTTTATCTCTTATTATTATTTCATTGGTTTAATTTCTTACAATTTATGGTGTAGTTGCTAAATCAATTAAGCTCAGGTCGGACGTTTTGAGGATGTTCGGTTGAGAATCCTAAAACAACCTAAGTATGTTAACAAACAAAAAAAGTATCATTATTAAACGATATAAAAAATAATAATCATGAAATGATTATAATTTTTATTGATTATGTAAAATTTTAGAATGTTTCATGAATGGATGACATGAAAAAAAATCACATCCCTTCATAGAAGTGGTAGTCCACATGTATGCACAAGTGACATTATCATTTTCTAATGTATATAAGGTTGAGAAGGTAAGAATGATATTATTTTTAAATAATATTAATAATTTAATTTATATCATATATATTTTTTAAATGTATTAGAGTAACCTTCCTTCTATGGTTTTGATGAAAAATGAAACACATCGCTTTGTGGTTGTATTAGTATACATGTACTCACAAGTGCTATTTTCATTTCCCATATGATGGAAAATAATTTATAGAAATCATTCTTCCATAAACAAAATAGAATTTAATTATATTTATGCGGATAGATTTTTCTCATATTAATAGTAATTCCTTACACATTATGCCTTATATGTTT
Organism: Viscum album; assembly: GCA_963277665.1. Classification (NCBI taxonomy): domain Eukaryota; kingdom Viridiplantae; phylum Streptophyta; class Magnoliopsida; order Santalales; family Viscaceae; genus Viscum; species Viscum album. The sequence goes on from OY728151.1 coordinate 1,837,223,419, forward strand.
GTTTTTTGGGGATATCATAACCTCAAGGATATGTATATTTTGTTTTTAAGTTATTTTTTTAGATATTAGTTTGTATATGTGGCTCAATATTTTGTAGGGTGATATAAGAGGTGGTCTCAATTTATATGTGAGGTGGCTGGAAATCATATAAATTCATTAAATAATAAAATATAATATATGTCTAACTCATGTAAATTGACTCTAAAGTGATATATAATTTAAAATAAGGTGTATATTGTTTAAATAAATACAGAAAAAATAAAATTTTAACATTTTTAGGTCTAATTTTAAAATTACATTTTTGATTAGCCTCCTTATTAACCTTGTTTAACCTTAATAGTTGTAACACAATTTTCAATCTCTAAGGGTCCTAAAAGTAATTTTAAAACTGAAATATTTAACATACATGAAAAATTAATTATATAACAGAACATTTTATATATAATTTAGTTGTGATAGTATTTTTATGATTTCAAAAACAATCTAAAAAATATTTTTTTTACATTAAATACCATTTATGTTCATTTTTCATGACTATTAAAAAATTGAATTTAAAAATATCAATAAAACAATGTAAATAAAATATAAACTCATTAAAAATAAATTATAAATTATAATTGTTCACTAAATTCATAGAACATCATAATTTATATAAAAGATATAACTTTAATTTTTTTAAAATATTTACATTCATTTTCTATTACCTGCACAAACGTTGCATCTATATTGTCTAAGCAATCAAGGAAATTATGTCATCAATAATAACTAAAAATAAATAAATAACATAAAATAATTAATCATATTTTAAATAAAAATTATTAATCACTAATAATTTCATTTTATTCCTTAGAAAAATTATTATAGATATTAAATGAAATAGAGTGACATTTTTGGAATTATCCTTTACTTAAATTAATATAATGGTCATTATCAAATTTAAATGATATAAAATTTCCAAAATTTTGAATATATGGTGTTTATTGTTGGTATCCACTCATGAAAAAAATAATTTAAGTTTTCTATTTTTTTTAGATTTTATCCCAATGTCATTAATCATGTTTAACCAATTTTACCTTTTACTATGGTGGTAAACTCCTACAGAGTTACAATTAATTTTGACCAAATATTAAAATGGGATTCCAAAAATAATAATAACATGATGATTCTAAATAAATAATTAATTTTATAATCTTCAATTTAAAAATTGGAAGAAATTAATTTTAATATAAAATCACAAAACTTGATGAAAAACTGGTTTTGGAAAAATACATGTTTTAAGAATAAAAATGATTTTACAAAAAATAATGTATAATGTTATTTATAAAATAATTAGTTGAATTATTTTTAATAAAATAAAAATTATGTCACTTTAAAACCCAATAAAAAATAATATGGTAATTTTAATTACTTTATTTAATGAAAATAAATACCAATTTTCAAAAATTCAGTATTTTTCACTACTCACTAAAAATCATGTTTTTAAAAAAGAATCCAAAAAATTAACATTAATATAAAATTTAAATGATCATTTATAAAATTATTTCCATTTTTTAAAATAAAATTTCTAAAATTAGAAGAAATGTTTTTACAAATTCATTGAAAAAAATGCAATAAAAATAATTTTTGAAGAAGAATATTATTTATCTTCATTCTTTTCCTATTAACCTCAATAAAATTAATATTAATTAATTGTAAATTTATAATTAATATACTATTATAATTATAATAATTTCTTAATTTTTATTCATTTAATCTTGTAAGATTAAAAAACATTCCTCACATAAAAATAGTTTTATGAAAAATATATCTTTTACCTTCAATAGTTTTATCTTCATTTATAACCAATTGAAAATCATTGTGTGACTGATTATTAATTTTATTACTGAAATAATTTCTCTATAAATTTAATAATATTTTTTTTCTTATCCATACCATCAAACCAATGGAAATATTTTAAGGGTCTTCTTTAAATAATAATATTTCTATTATTTTTTCCATTTGATTAAACTCACTGTTGTGTAAAACACACACTTCCAAACATAATATTATTTTAATAAAATTCATTTTAAAATATAAGGTTGTCACTTAGGGGATAATTTTTTGTTTTTTGATGGTGGTGACCATATAATTAATTTTCCTAGTAAACAGGCATCACATGAGAAATCCTTAGGTGTGGGAAGCCTTTTATTTACATTGGGATGACAATTTTGTATTTAATTATTTTCCAGATCATTATTTATTTTGGATTTCCCAAGTGGTCATGAAATACAATAAATTTATCATAGTCTGTAAATATCTAGTTTATTGTAATCTCTTATATTGTACATATACTAATGTAATATAATCGAAAGTCATGTCTTGGAAGTTTTTTTTTGAATAAACTTATTCTCAGTATTAATGATTGTTATATAGAAGTATTAATAACCACTTTCATCCATGGTCATGATTTGTTATCCATTTTAATGCATAAATTTAAAACATGAAAAAAATGGACTTTGGGAAAAATCATTTTTATTAAAAAATGTTTACCACAATGTTGTCATATTTTTTCTCTTCTGAAGCCTTTAATTGAGTTCATACAATCGATTAATATAAAAATAATACCCAATTCCACTTTATGGTTGATAAAATATTTCAATTATTTAAATCTTATGTTTTTCATGGTGCAAAAAAATGAAAATTTTCCTCATCGGGATTAATCCCAGGAAATCATTTCACAACATTAAAATCCACTAAAAATAACAATTCAATATGTATATAAGAAATAAAATGAATGGAGATGAAATAAAAAATTTAAAATTCATTTTAAAACTAAAAAATTATAAAGTACATCCCCATCATTATCATTTATATGTTTTAAATATGTTTTATGGATTCACTGTTCATGAAATATTAAAAAATGTCATCATTTACAATACTATCAACATATTTCAAGGTTGGGTATGCAAAATTTTCTTCAATACTATTTTATTTCCATTTGAATGATTATAGATGAATATCCAAAAAATTATTCGATGTATAAAAGTTACAAACCATTATCCCCTCCATGCCACACTACAAACATTCTCTTTCACTATTAATTGTTTTCTTTGATTGTGGTTATTCATTATTTGGGCACTTCAAGTAATGACCTTTCATCTTCTATTTTTGTGTATAGCCCACTCTAGTAGAAGAATTTATATTACTTAGAATCATAAATAATATATTTATCCTAGATTATATGTAGTCACATTCACTTCAAGAAATATGGTTGCATCGGTTGGTGAAGAATAAAAATCCTTATCAGGTTTTTAATATTTGTTTCACAACAAGAAGTCAAGAGAGTAATTGAGAGTATTTTGTAAATCACACCACTCTTTGTTATTTTTACAGAACACCATAGGATCGTTCAGATTTAGGTAATTATTCATAAAATCATCATAGGGGTAGTGGAAAAATAATATCATGGCTCGGGTACAGTCTTTAGAATAGTTATGATTTCCATATTTGGTAATATCACCAAACCTATTCGCATCAAGATGAATCTGATCATCAAAATTCTATGATAGATAATTATTTCTATAAATATCAAGATTAATAAAACCAAGATTCCCAATATTCCCCATATTAAATTTATAGAAATAATTTAAATTTTGGTTTTAGAAAAAAATTGGTATTAGTTATTTTGATTTATCAATTGTGATTCTGAGAGTGTTGAATTATTTGAAGCTCCCTAAACTCAGGAATAGTGAATCATACCTAGTGATTCACATTATATTTTGATTAATGTGATCACTTGGTTGTACACTCTATCTAAGATAATTGAATGTGCAAGTTGATTTGGTGTTCTTCATATTATAATTGTGTGAAGAGTGTCAAACCATATTTTTCTCTTCATCTAATTAAAAAACAAAGTGCACCAGATAATTTGGTTCCCTCTTTGAGGTTATAGATAAAAGGTAACCCTTCCCCCGTAAAATTTTTATCTCTCCAACCTCTTCAGTTTTCTCTCAATGAGTAAAAATTTCTTCACGGAAGTCTTTTAGTGATTCAAAATTTTTAATCTTCCACATTTTTTGGTATTTATCTTTTCTTAAATTGTTGGGTATTTATTAATATATTATTTTGTTAGATCATTAAATTTATTTCTTAAAATTATGTTACATGTCTTAATTATCATTAATATTATTATATTAGATGCCAAATATTAAATTTTTTACTTAATAAAATTCCTGGACTAATTAATAAAATTATGTTGTAATTACTAGTATAATGTTTTTTATTTTAATATTATTAAGTTGAATGTTTAATTGTTAATAATATTAATAAATTTTATTATTTTTTATTTTTTATATTAATAAATTATACTTATAATATGAGTTATGAATATTAAATTATATTTTTAGTGAAATTTCATGTTTAAAAATTATTATAGTGTGGTAATTATTAGTATAATTTTTTCTAATATGGTATATTAGTATGTTTAATGTTAAATTTTAATGAATACTCTTATAATATTTTAATTCTTTGGAATAATAATAAATTTCATGTTCAATATTTAGTTATATGTTAAATTTTATTATTAGCAATGACAGATTAAACTAATATATAAAAATATATTGATACTAAAATGTTCTTTTAATTAAAAGATTCTTTATATGTATTTATCTTATGAACTCTATGAAGTGGGGAGTCACATTAGACCACTATTATCATAATATTATGTATTATACTTGGCTAAGACTAGTAGTACGTTTAATTTTTACCCCACCAGACCCTCACTGACTATTTTATTTAGATACAAGAAATTAGAATAATGGATTAAAATATTTAGCCAAAATTTTTTAATGCTAAAACATTCATTTAATTAATATTTTAATTATATTTATTCACTGTAAGAACTCTGGGAGTAGGGAATCCATTTGGACATGTTTTTTGGTGATATGGGGGGAATTTACCTATCTAATAAGGGTGTATGTATTGTATTTACTTCAAAAGATTCACACTATGTAACATAATTATATAATATTTATTAGAAGACCTAACAATTAAATTAAATTTTAAAATATTTTCAAATCATTTTATGTTTCCTTTATAAAACATAATTTATATATCTAATATTTTGTGGAAAACTCCCTCATTATATCATTATGAATTTTTTGTGTCATTATTTCATTGAAAATTCAATTGAAAAAGAGTTTGAGGATTTATTAGGTGTTAAAAATTATTTCCACATAGACTACATATATAAAATGGAAAATATAATATTATTCTTATAAACAACATGGAAAATTAAAAAGGTTATAATTACACTTGGAAAACACTTGGAAAATGGAAAATAGATTTTTTCTTCTTAGAAACAACTAGAAAAATAGAAAAAGGTATATTTTTATTTAGAAAATATATGGAAAATGTTTAATGGAATATTAACACATAGAACAAACACAATAAAATTATAAAATGTAGAGAGTTCATGAAAACAACCTAGAGTGTTCATGTGGATTGCATATAGAGTTCTTGAAGCCTACATGGAGAGTTTGTAAATAATTAATGTTTCAGGTGGAGCGATGGTAGCATTAGGATAACCATGATATAGGGGCACATGTATGCGGTTTTTCCAAGGTTTGAACAATTTTTCCATGATTATAAAGCTTCATTATTTTCATTACTTATATAAATACGCCTAATCACTTCATTTATAAGAGTAGAGAGAATAAATCATAATCATACAGGATCATTACTAGGAATTTTTTTATGTTATGAGATTGTTTTCATAAAAGTTACATAGAGAAAACATTTCCTCCTAGAAATCAAGTACTGGAATGTGTTCCTCTTATAACTCATGTGGTGCATGGTGTTCCACTTATACCTCATATTCTTAAAACAATTCTACATAGATTTCACAAGGTGGATAGTCTTCCTTATATTCATTACATGGTGTATAGTCTTCCATAATGATATTATGTGTAGAATAGTATTCTGCATAGACGTTACATGGTGAACTAGTTACCCTAGAATTGATGCAATAAATAGGTTCTTCATAGACATCACATGGTGAATAGGGTTCCACTTAGACTTCACATAGTGGATAGTATTCCACCTGAACATCATGTGGTTAAAAAATTTCTTCTTGTACATTATGTGGTGGAAACTATTATTGCTAGAAAATATGTGGTAAAGTGGATTTGATCTCTTTAATGAATGTGTCCCTTGATGTCACACCCTAGTGTGAAACATGTCAATGTGGATATATATCATTTTAAGAATCTTCTATAGTAGTTTTTTTAATTTATTAGAGGGGATTATTAGTTCTTAAGTTTTATTTGTTGTAATCCTGGAGGGAAAGTTATTCCACTGCAAATATAATAAAATCAGAAGACTATAGTAATTACAGTATATCAACACATTGCCATTATATTCTACTTCGATTATCCTGGTTAGGGTGAAATGTTATTGCTTTATCAAAATCACATAAGAAATAAATATATTTTTATTCAAGAGGAATTAATTATTAATGGGAAGATCTACCCCCAAACAATCTATATGTAGTTCTTGTCATGTAAATTCTAAGATTCGATGTGGAAAAATATGATCATTAAATTTAATGAAAACTCAAAATTATTAGAATCAAAGTTGATAATTTTTTAGAATAAGTAATATGACATGGTAATGCACCCAAATGAATCATTTTATACATTCATTGTCCTAGGGAATGTGATTTTAAAGATATGTGTGTTTTTTGAGTACTTATAGATGATGTTGAGATCATCAAGAAAATCTAGTGAATATTTCCACTCTAGTATAATCCAAAAACCTCTGTTATTAAAGATAATGATCCAAAGTAGAAGGATCTAAATATTCTTCATGATACTCTTATTTCATATTAATTAACCTATAATGATAACAAGGCTGATAAAAAAGGGAAGATCAAGTAAGTGGTAATGATGGTTATAATGAATCTCACCATGGAGGATGATCAGGAAGAGGAACAGATTGATAAAGATATATCATTACTTTACTGAAATATAAAAAAAATCAAAATGAATGTTTAAATGGATACTCCCACACATGTGATTTCAGTGTGGAAAGGTTTTTCACCTAGTAGTGATGTGTCCAAATAGATTTTAAAATGATGATGAATATAATTAAACTCTTATGAGGAACTATGAAAGTAAATTGAAATGTTGGGGGTTTACTTATAAAACTTTATTTAACAATAAGAACCTACTTTCATAGTAATATTATAGTTTATAATAAATGGAGGTGGAAGAAATTGATAAATGGAAAGACCCAAGAGGTGATTTTTTCATGGATAATAATAATAGATCATAAACAAAAGATGACAGTGGATGATAATAAGTTTTGGGATATTTGATATTAATCATGATTTGGTAGCTAATCATAAAAGGATTAATTTTTTGAGATCTAAAATGAATAAATCCAATATGGTAGTTTGTGATTCCATACTCTATATTCAATAGTAGGAATAAGAGAAGTATGGTTTTATAGCATATATTTGAAATCTCAAATGTTAATATCCAAATACCACAGAGAATGTTATTGATTATAAGTTCAAAGTTGAAAACCAAGCATGTGTTATGAATTGTTTGACTAAATATAGTGAATAATTGAGTCAAATGAATTGAAGAGTTTGAGGAGAAAGTTTCCATCCTATGATGAAATGTAGAATATTATGTTAGACTCTTGGGTCTTTATATGAAATAGGGAAAGAAAATATTTTATGTGATAGAAAATATGAATGTGCGACATAGAGATCTAGAAAAATAGGAAAATGTTTTTCATGAGAAGAAAAGTACATATCTAAATGAAGAATATGGTATGTGTCTTGATCACCAAAATAAAGAAGATGCGGTTTATTCCATACAACAGGCACCCACTCTGATATTGAAGGATAATTTAGATGAGACTCAAAATTATAATAATTAGAAAACTGAAATGTTAATAGGTTTCATAGAAAATAAAACACAATAATACAATGAATATTTGGTTTTATTTATATGGAAGGATAGTATTTCTCAAAATTTATATTTCATAGACAATAGTTATTTAAGGGAATGGGAATAGTAATGAAATCATATAAGAGATTAATATTCAAAGAATTATTTTGATGGATGTTGTTTCTATTGTGGTGGTTTTTTTCATATAACTTGAAATATTTCATCAATGATGTAGATGAATATTCCTATGAAGACAAAAAATGTATATTTAGAGAAATAGATGGAATCATCTAGTGTATTGAAGGAACAAACCTTTTTTCTACTATATAGGATGAATTTAGTCCCTCATATTAATAGGAGGAAAAAATGTTTCAATCATCAAAAAGTATGAAGGAAAAAACATAGATCAATAAGAAAATAACTGAAAAGTTTTTAGTTTCATATATTTCCCTAAAAATTTCAACATAATGTTGGTACATCAATCCTTGATAGTATATGTACTACCAATATGGTAATAAAAAAATGTTGTCATAGGAATCAACTACAATAAATAATGTGTCATATTATTTGGTAATGATGAAGGATTAAAGATTTATATCTCTAGGATATACATATTTGGGGGTAAAGATATGAGGAATGTAGATGTCTTGTTTATTGAATACCATAGTAACAAATTTCATAGTGTTAGTTAACTTCGTGACTCAAGGAATTCTGTAAACATTACTAATAATATTATTATCATCAAGCGATAGGATAGTGCTATTTTTATGAAAGTAAAATGCCCAAAGGGTAATCTTGTATATATCAATGGAGAAAAATATATGTGATTTATATTCAAAGAAATGTAAAATATATTCTAGAATAAAAAAATTATATTTGAGACAATAATCCTAGGATGATTGGTAATAACTAATGGAGATCAAGACATCCTTAAGATGTCACATGATCATACTAACATGTGATATGTTTTTCAAAAAGGTAAAAAATTTGAAATTTATATGAGCAAAAAGATAACAAGTCAATAAGGGTACTTTAATTAGTTTATATTGATGTGTTTGGATTGATTAACAAACATTTATATAATGTAAGAGATTGTAATTCATTTTAATTTATGACTTATACTGGATGGAAATATATGATTTATCCCAAATAGGTCTAAGGTGTTCAGTTACATTTCTTAGTATTAGAGAAAAGTTGACAACATTCATGGATAGAAAATTTGGATTTTAGGAACCAAAAATGTGAAATAATTTACCATCATTTTGTTGGAGGGTTGTCATTAGAAACATGGGATAATTCACCAAGTCTCCAACATTATTACTCCAAAAAATGGAGTTATTAAATGTTGAAATCAGGTCAAAAACAACATATATTGGACAATGAATATTGAAAAAAACCTTATATATATGTTTTTGAAAGTGGTTGTTATAGAAACATTGAATAAATAAAATAGAGAAAATTTTTTTCTAGTAGAAGACAAGAATTTATATAATAAATTGTATAGAAATAAGTTGATAATGGTGTACATTGAAATATTTATAAATTAGTGTTTCAGTGTCAATAAATAGATGCATGATAAGATTTAATCTCATAGATATGAATGAATTTTCCTTGGGTAAATTGGAAAGTTTATGGCATATAAGTTTTATGATAATATGATATGTATGGTAATTGAATGTAATAAGGTCGCTATAATGGAAATGAGAATAATTTTCTATAAAATAATTAACAGATTCTTGATGGGAGTAATGGAGAGGTAAAAATATCTAACGGATTATATGGGATATGTAAAATTCAGAATAAGATACTAATGATGATTGGGATAAAGTTAAACCATTATATGCATATAATCCCAAGAGATGAGATGGAACTAAGAGATAAAATATCATCAGTGATTGGAAATCACTAGTTCAGATGAATATAATGAAGTCTCTAAGACAAAATTTTTTATTATATCAAGTATAACCAATGAGTTCTTAAACAATATACTAGAGATGAAAATAAGTTATGGGCATTGAATGGGAGCTTGAACAAATTGAAAATTACTGAACATTGGAGATTGTTTGGGGGCCATCAGACAAGAACGTCATAAAGAACAAATGAGTATCACCTAAGAATATTAATGAATAGGCTTAGGTGATTCAACACAAAGAATTTCTAGTGGAAAATAGATACACCCAAATCAAGGGAATCGATATTGATGAGACATTTTCAAATGTTTTAAGGGTGTAGATAATTATACTATTCATAGGCATAGAAGTATAAAGGGAATTAAAAAAAATTTAGTTGGGTATTGAGCTTGAATTTCAAAATCGAATTATTGAAGAAGAGGTTTACATCAAATAGCCATATGTTTTTCTAATTAATAATGACAAAAAATCTAAATAATACATTATATGGATTAAAGAAGGAACCAAGAGCATGATATTCATGGCTTGATTAGTAAATGAACAAGATAGGTGAATAACATGGTGTACTTGATTATAATATCTATTTCAACAATTAAATTAATAAAAGGATGTTAGTTCTCATAAATATGGAATAAATAATATTTCATGGTTCAAATTATGAATAGTTCAGTTAGTTTACAAAATATATGAAGTGTTTGTTTGAAATTTAAATAATTGGATGTGTGATTTTTTAATAGTTTTTTGAGTAAAAAAAGGAAATATTGATAAATTTTTCTATGATTATAAATATGACAAGGAGGTTTTATAGATATTTTGATTTAGTGAATCTAAATAAATGAAAATATTGTTCGCAACCAAAATGAATTTTCCACAGGATAATAATGAAAATGTAGTATATTTTATAGAGTATATGTAGATTATTATGAGCATGTTTTAATTAATATTGATAAAACCTAAAATTGTATATCCTACATGTCAAGAGGAATACTACTAGAGTAATCCATAATAAATACACTATCCAATAGTGAAATGAATACTTTTTATATCAAATGAATGGTGGATTTTAGTATTCTTTATAGTGAAACATTAGAATATGAATTATTGGAAAATATGTATGTAGATTGGGTTGGTTTTGAGGATAATAAAAAGTGAACATTAAATAATATAATGAATCATGGAGTATTGTTTATTTATTATCTAATTAATAATAAATATTTAATTTCATTGATCATTTAATAAGTGAAATATATTATTCGCACGCAAGAATCCATGCAATAATTATGGATGAAGTAGTAGATTAATGATACAAGGGTTGCAGTTAACTATACTATTGGAATCAAGTGTGAAACTTCAAGGGTTATAAAACTCATAAAAAATATCATTCCTCACTCGAGGATGAAGTAAATTGAAATAAATAATCACTTCATAATACAGAAAATTTATCGTTGGTTGGGGATATTGGAGTATGTCCCTCTAGAAAATTTGGTTGTAGATGAATATAAATTCATTAAAAAATAAGTATTTGAGGGAAATTGGTTATCTATTAGAGTCTATCCATGTAATGAAATGGTAGTGGGCCACTCATTAGGGCCCATACCTGATATGACAATAAACCTCAATATCACTTATTATACATTAAAGGCTATCTAATAGAAGTTTGTGCCTAATACTTGTAGTGGTGAGAATATTCCCTCTAATAAGAGTCATATAAAAAATAGAAGTAACTGAAGAATATACCTCCTATGTAGTCATCATAGTGTGTATGGTAATAATAGATATAATAATATATCAAATGTACCAAGTATAAGCATAAAATTAAACATTCACTTGTCTCCCATGGATCCAACTCCAAATACAAAAGTAGATCAAAAATAAGATGCATTCACATTATCCCTGCCGCTATCCCCAGTCCCCACACACCCTATCTCCAAAATACCCACCAAGTTACTCCAGCCTAATCTACTCCACATCTTATTTTGAACCTAAAATCAAGAATGATGTCTTTATGTACATTTAGGTTCCCATACAGGGTGTGATAAATACATCATGGTAGGGTCTCACCACGTAACCCTAGTATACAACATCGTATACATGTATTAATAATGAGGAAATAATGTCACACAATTTCCTAATATGTCATATTCCAACCAGGTCACCATGACTCTTTATACATTAGTTAGCCTTATACTAAATAGTCTACTATGGAACCTGACCATACTTTCCTCAGAATCATATTGGAATACACATATTTTCCTCATCTATCTCATTACATCATATGAATACCCATCCCATATCCAAATAAATAGGCTAGGACTTTGTGGAAACCTCAACCCACTACTCACAGACAATGGGCATGCTCATACATCCATATCTTAACCTACACCATAATCATTTTGTATAGGGTCCATAATTTTTTTTCATGTAATTCCATTAACCACCCCTAGGTTAATCCTTAAAAAACCTCTCAGGAAAGGTATATTATCATTTTATCTACCCATTTTTTCTATCTCAAGTCATGTCAGCAAATCGTTATTACTCAAGTATAGGTCCCCTTTTGAAACCACTTCATTGTCACTTAGGATATGTCTTGGCTTAGTTCTTGTACAATGAACCTAGCCACATATAATAAGGTGTTCAACCCAATACTGTAGCAACCTAGAATTATATCATTGGAAATTAACTACTCTTCATTATTTCATAAATCACATTGATAACATAATAAAAATAATATAAATGAATAATGAATGAAATAAACGAAATTATAGAACATATACCAATGAAATAGTAACAAGACAATTAGGAATAATAATCATGACAATAGAATAGTAACCATACTTCTGAAATTATATGCAGAATTTAGTCATATTATAAAAGAAAATACAATATATTCATATTATATTATAAGAAAATAAATTATTTAAAAATAAATTATTTAGTGTTGAAATTTTGATAAAACACAACTTTTCAATTTTTTAATTAATATAATGATTTAAAATAAAATTTATTTTCAAAAAATGTATTCTTAAATTAATATTTTTTATATTATTATTATAAGTTAGTTTGATTAGACCTTATGTAATTTTTGAAAGGGTCATAAAATCACTTATAATTTTAAAAAAAGAATTTTTCGAAGAAATGATGATTTTAATTAAAAATTTATTTTCTCTTATTAAAAAATCCATAAAACATATTTAATTTTTGAATTATACTCCTAAAAAATTTAGGGTTATTTTTTTTATTTTACTAAAATTGTTGAATTATTAGTAAATAGTGAAATATGATAATTTTCAATATTTAACAAATATATGGATTATTGAGTCATAGATGATGCCTGGTTGATATAAGCTCATAATCATGAAATATAATTCATTAATTTTATATATTTCATGATAAGGTTCAAACTATTTATAGTCTTGAGTCAAAATAATAAAATAATAAATAAAATAATGGAAAACACCCCTCTCCTAGGCTATAAATACTACCTCTCACCACCCCTTATCCTAACACCATACAAGCCTTGAAGATTGTCTAGTCTCTACCACACACAATTATAAATACCCTATCACATGTCCAAGAGACTTTTTTATCAACAAAATTAAAAAACCAATCCCCCTATGGAGGTTCTCAAGGATAAGGATTTATGAGGTAAAATCCAATCTCTTTTATTTTAATTTCTTTTCAATTTTTTTTTCTCTCTCCTCACCTCCCCTTATATAAGTTTCAAGATAATCCCAATATATTATATATACTATAATTTTATTATTTTAATTTAATAATCAATAATCAAACCTCTTCAACTCTCTATTTTTTAAAAAAAATTGAAACGTTGTCCGTGAGGTGTTGATTTATCACTTTCGAGGATGACCGGTTTTCATTTTCCTTTACCAACATCATGGCTTGTCCAAAAACCATTATAAGGGTTGAAATATATTTTAAAATTTATTTTATAACAATTTTTATGTTATGAACCAAACATATATTCATAATATTAAATAATAAAACAAAATGAGTTCATTGTGACCGAAAGCAGCCAAAATGAATCTAAATGATTAAAATTAACTGTTTATCTAATGATTCATCCTCATACCATAAAATGAAATGATATATAAGGTAATTCATTGTTTTTTATGTTCATTAACAAAATATATTATCAATTATAGATAATTATATTCATTTTACACGAACATCCGTATATGTATAGAAGTGAACCGATCATGAAAACCAAGAAAATTAATGCTCTCAGAATCATGGAATTGAAATCCTAGAGATGTCATAATGGCCATAAACTAACATAATAAAATTATAATAAATAAAATAAAACTAAAATAGTTTCTATATATATTTTAATTAATGAATCTAATTTTATTATCCAGTATATTAAAGTGAATAATGTTATAGGACATTAGGTAAGGGTATTCTCGAACACAATTTCCTTTCTTAGGGTTATTCCTATTTCATGAAAAATTTCAATATGGATGTTATTTTAATTTTATAGAAATATAATTTTAATTTAATTACATTTTTATTTCTAGGATATACATGCTTCAAATATTATTTTTTGAAAATTCAATGACTATTTTAAAATAAATACTTTCTCTAAAAATAATTTAATTATCTAGATATTTTTTCTTATTCACTCAATATTGATTGTTATTATACCCAGAATACTATAATATTTTTATTTTGGGCACCCCAATGATTATTTGTAAATTTATAATTTATTAAATTCTCAAAACACCCATTTTTATTCCATGGGTTATTTTATCTAAAATATTTCTATACACTCTATGTGGAATGTATTATTATGTAAATGTTATGATGTAATGGGTGAACAAAGATTTATATGGCACTCCAACACATTGGGTAATGTTATGTAATGGAAAATAACCCTTACTTAAGTTTGTTAACCGAATTTCTTGGGAGGGGATTCTTGAGAGCCTGGGGTGCTGTGGGAGAACTCTATATATAGGAGGTAAGATTTTCGATGTTCTAAAAGTATTTTGAGTTAATATAAATTGGATATTGGGTGGATTTATATAGGAAACGAGTGGTTAATTCTTTTTTTTCTCAAACATATGTCTTATACCCTATATAATAAAATTTCCAAAATAAAATTCCATAACATGGTTTTTGATCATGGTATCTTCTAGATGGTAGTGGATTTAATTATTTTATAAGAAAAAGTCTGAAATTAAAAAAATAATATTGTTGTTTATGTGTAAGTGAGTCATACACTTGAGTAAATGATTTTAAAACATAAAAATATACTAATGGTTTCTGAGGATTTAAAATGGATTTATAAAATTTAAAAATAAATTTAAAATCATATTATTTTAAATCTAAAAGATATATTTTTTATTAGGAACCCTTTATTGTGTTTATTACATCACTATTTGGTCGTTATTATTTAATAATAATAAAAATATATTTAAACTATATATAATTTGAAATGATGGGTTTTTCAATAATAATAGTTTTTGAACCTTTATAAAAATTACATTCAAATTCATTAAAATTATATGATAATTAATATTTAATAAGAATTATATAATTTTAATATTTTACTAAAATATTATTTATTTTAAAAAATCCATTAATTAATTAAAATAAATTTCTTAACTAAAATTAAATACTAATTAAAAATAAAATTTTTGTCGTATTGTATCAAAATAAAAATCATTTATAAATTAAAAATAATAGGATAAAAATATATTCATTTTTCTATAAAAAATCATGTACATACACAAATTGATATGCACTTGATAAAACTCCCTTTGAAATATATGTAAACTCCCTAAGGGTATGTTGTGAAATGGTGACTCTTTCATGGGGTGGTTTGGTGAACACGGTTTGTTTCATGGTCTCCATGAGCTTGAACTTATCCCATAAATAGTTTCAATCATGCATAAGTTGATGTGTCTCAGCTTGGTCTTGGTTATGAGAAAATCCATGTGATTCTATATCCCTCATAATCCTCGAAAACGGTCTTCATAAGGTATGATCTTACAGGTTGAGGCCATCACATCCTTTGTCTGTGTAAATTGGATTTGTTAAAACCCTATACTTATATTAATCATGTGATCATTGTTCAAAGGCTATATTATCAACGTAAATGATGGTTGATGGTATTTTAAATATCATATGGTAAAACCAAACGAGTTCATGTTTTTTCTATAACCATAATACATAACAAGACATTTTAATTAAAACAAAAGGGGGATTTTATTTATAATAGTTCAGGGAATTACAGTTATGTTTTCTCCAATTTTTCCATTAAATGAAATGAAATAAAAAAACAAGATGACTATAATTTTACAAAAAAAATGGAAACATAAATGATATATATATTATGACCTATGTGTCTCTAGGATTCAATCAATTCTATCCATGGTATTGGTTACTATTATGTTTTCTAATCTATCAAGTGTTTAGGCCCTTTATAATGTCTTATAAAGAGTGTATGAATTTCCAAATAAAATAATATGGGATTGTAAAAATATGTGAATAGTGTGGACCATTTTTGGGTACCCGGTGACACTCAAGACAAACCCAACAAACCATATTTAGAGTTATTACCCATAGTTAAATATTTTACATAATCAAATCTAATTTTAGTTTCTAGATGAGGATATAATTTCTCATAAACCACTCACTCTATACTTCACCAAGATTCCAAGATATTTTAATATACATAGTCTTATGCTTAGACATATCCCTGCGGTTCTCACTAATGTTTTCTCATCCTATATATAATGGATAATAACACATTTTCTCTGATACTAAATTTTGTGACCCATTCTATTTACACCTATTATTAAATTATTTTTACCATAATAATCTATTAATTACAACCTAATGATTGTGAGGACTAGATTCCTTAAAATAATATGATCATACTATATTAAAAGAAACTAAAACATGTAATCCTTATTTTTTCCATTTCCTTTGTGATCCTATAAATACATTTGATCTCCTTAAACTACATACCATAACATGGGAAATATATGGAATAAATGGGTGATATATAAATCCTATTAAGGGAATAAACATGATACTGAATCATAACATGAAAGTCAAATATATATTATTATATTATAAAATATAAGGATCATGATTAATCAAATGGAATCATAATATAATGAAAATGGTATAATAATATCATTTTATCATAGGAACTATGGTAGAAACACAAATACAAAATAAACATAAGTATAAGTTAACTTCCTAGATAACTTCACATGGTAGAAAAGGTATCATAATTAATTGGGTTTACTCCCTATTCCCATACATGACATATCATTACATAGAAACATTACCCATTACATTAGAGAACTGTCTGGGTTCACCCATTGTATCATATTCATGATTTCTCTATGACAAAGAGAGAAAATATATCGTAATTAATAACATAAGAATTACATATGGGAAGAAAATATATTAGGTAATGATGTCTCAGTTAATAGTAAAAAGAAATTTCATAATGAAGGAATTTAATAGAGAAACATAAGGTATGATTTACCAGAGGAATGAAAGAGAGAATAAGCTAGATATAGCTGTGTGAGACATATATGTGAATAATTTAAAATTAATCCATAACATCAATAGTTATTGGAATTTATGAATACCAATACTATAAAAATAACAAAAACATTCTCTAGGAAAATATACTTTTCACTTTGAAATACAGTTTTGAAAAAACTAATAATTCACAAGATATTATGGAAATCCATTTATTTTAAAAAATAGAAATTTATTAATTATTCTTTAATGAAAATAATTATCACGATGGTGGGTAATTTCATACATGTCATATAAGATAAAAAACCAAAACCTTGAACACTTTGGTTAAAATTCAAAAGTAACTCATTGAGAAAATGAAAAGAATATTCCAATTATTTTTTTAAAAAAAATTTATACATGGGTAAATATGAATTTCCAAAAACATAGAATTATATTATAAAAATTTCTTGGAGTCACAATAATGAAAACATGGACATCAAATAGAAAGGGTGTTCGATTGAAGAGTGAAATACAAGGGATTTTCCATAAAAACTTTTTCTCAATATTTTTCTCTGCCAAAGAGTTAAAAATCGAAATATTACAAGAAAATTTCATGAATAAAATTGGGTGAATGAATTGAGATTTTCTTACTAGAAAATAGAAAAATATTTTTCTTCAATTGAAATTAAATCATAAACAATCACAACTAAAATGAGATTGTGAAATTAATCATTACCGCATTAGTATTTTTTGACTAATAATTATGATGAATAAAATGAAGTAATGATTCATGTTATAAATTTTAAGGAGGAATTATATAATGCATATGAAATATATTATGTGAATAAAAGAACATGTGTCTCAAAGAAGGAAGTTTTGAGTTGAAATGCTTACGTCGAAGAAAAACCATCACTTGTGTGTCATGTATCTTCTTGAATAATAAGACTATTTTTATTATTTAATTTTTTATGAATATTTTCAATGTTTATTTCTATTTTTTATTTTATTTTTATCATGTAATATTAAATTACTTAATCTATTAATTTGAATCCATCTGTTTTAACTATAATTAGATCATATATCAAACATAACTTTGGTAATTTGACTATGGTCAAAGATAATATTATTTAATCATCTCCAGAATTTTATTCATAAAATAATTATCATTTGTTACCTAATTTATAATTTTAAAACAAACCATGAAATATTGTTATGTAAAATGATGTACATTACAATCATAGAAATGGTAATCCATATATATTAATGGGTAACTTTTTATTCTTCCATGATGATGATTGAAAGAAGGTAAGTGTTATTATTTACTTAAAAGATGATTAATATATAATAAATATCATATTATTTTATAAAATATCCTTACCTATACTATCCATATGATGTGGTAAAAAAATTCACATTACTTCATGAGGATGTAGTAAACTGAACACATGAACGACCTAATCATTTATTCAACGGATGGTATGTTAATGAATTATATGATGTATTAATACGTCATAATGATTATTATTTCATGAATATCATATATTAAAATAAAATTTATTTTTTGACCTTTTATGTAATGAGTATTTGAAAAATGAATCACATCACTTCGAGAGGTGGTGGTCTTCCACACACTTGAGTTTCATTATCATATTCCCTACAGAATTGAATTTAAGAAAGAGTAGATGATATTATAATTAAATAATTATAATTATGTAATAATTATATTTTATAAAAAATTAATACATAACTATATCCATCCATGAGTGGTGGTGATATAAAATTAATTACTCTGGTTCGTGAGGCGGCAGTTTTCCATACACATGATCACTGATTTTGTTTCCCATTTGAGGGAAGGGGTGGTGGATATTCTCAATTTAATTAACATACAAAACCCAAGTATAATGAATATAAGGGTTTTTATATCAGTATGATTGAATAATAATTGAAGGAGGTGGAATAAGAATTAAGACAAAACACACGACTAAGAATGATACCTCTTTTTCAAAAAATGACATTAGGTTTTCACCAAAATCCATCCTAGGTTGGATTTATGACCAACAAGTCTTATAATATGTTTTAGTTGAAGAAATGAAGGTATTTTTGAGTTATTTAAAAGCCCAATATATTTTTTTGAATATTTTAATAGATAGTATACTTGGGGCCCTTTCAAAGTGGGGAGAACACACGTTTAAATGTATTGAAAATAAAGAATTTCACGTCCATTTTTTCACATTACTCAAGGAAACAAAATTGGAAAAAAATATATAAGGTATAAATAGGATAATAAATTCTGAATTATATATGTTTTCTTCATTTATAACCATTATTATTTTATATTAATCCCTTAGTAAACTCAGTTTTACCTTTACAATGATAATTAACTTTTGTTGTTTTCGCATCTTATTATAAGAGTAAATTAACATTGATTTATTAGATATTATAAAAAAATTATTAAAATATTACAACCATTTTTAAAAATTCATCTCACCAATTTAGAATAAAATATACTAATATTAAACCCAGATACTTTTATAAATATGAGGATTTCAAGATATGAATTTTTTCAAGAATCTGAACTTTTTATGTTAGTTATATGTCTAGTAATCATTATTAAATTAATTTAAATTAATATTTATATAAATATAATATAAATAATTTCATATAAATAATTCATAATTATGAGATATCTTAATGATTTAAAATGGGGGACCATATGAACTATAAAATATTATTTTAATCATTTTTAAGCCTAAGAATATTCTATTACTAAAATCTAGTGTAAATATGATTTAAATTTAATAAATAAGATTTAAAATAACTAAATAAAAATTAATTTAATTTTAAATAAAATTAATAAAGTAATAGAATCTTTAATTTAATTATTTAACTGAAATATTATAATTGTTTAATAATCGATATTTTTAACTATTCACTGAGAAATTATTATTATTTGAAAAATCTAAAAAATTCACCTAACGTTAATACCAAAATTATTATTTCAAAAAAAATTCCATTTTATCATGAAAATTTAAAATTTTAAAATTAATTCACTATATTATTTTCTCACTGAATATTTTAAAAAACATTTTGTAAGATAACATATTTTTAATGAAACAATGACATTGCATAAAATTGGTAGATCATTTAATTATAATTTATGAGTAAATTAATAATTAGTAATAAAAATATATAAATTTCATAATTTAGATAATCCAATTGATACCCAACAATTTAATGGATCGATTAAAATCATCATATTTAAATAATAATATTTTATTAATATGTAGCAGTTTATATGAACACAATTTGTGTGTTTAGTAATATATCTAACGTAGTGTTATTTTAAGACATTTGGGTTTTTTGTATAATCAGAAAAATTAATCCTTAATTATATTACATCATAAATCTGGGACTTACCATATTTAACATAACCACAACGTTTCCCCTAGTGTGGTCTTGGGTGATTCGAACCGAGATCACTGATATGACTAGCTACTTGGGTGTAGTACCAAGGGATTTTTCATTTTCACATCTCCATAGAATAGAATACAATGTGGTGATCTCTAGATCACAATTTCCTCATTCCTCATGTGGTTGTACTATTCCACCCACATCACCATGCCTAGCCACAAATTGCAATGTTCTCCCTAATTTATTTTTCTCACAAGGTAACCATCCAAGCGCCGCATATTACAAAAATAAATGCCAAGGGATTTTTACCCTCAACCACTTCACAAAGGTAAACACCCCACATGAAAATACCTCGAACATTTCCTTCCAGGAAATTTCACTCATTGTGGTTCATCCTAGAACAAAAAACTGACACCACATCCGTCCTCCAAACAACCTATGCTAAAATGGAAATCCCCATGCTAATACTGCCATGAAGTCTTCACAACAACTAGAACCATTCTAGGTAAAATGTAATTATGATTATAAAACTGGATGAGCCTTCATTGTATCCTCCTAAAACCCTCTAAAATCCCTCTCAAAACAACTAGGTTATTGAAAAATTTAAAGGGAAGTTTAATTAATACAGGCACTCACATTAGATAGATCTCAAACAATTATCATCCTCGTGGATGAAAAAGATCCAAAAAGTAAGAGGTAAAGTGAATGGTATGGAAAATATTCCCACAAGATAAATGTTAGGGTTCATATTAAATCCTAAATATATCCATCAACAACTTAAAACTAGAATAATGAAAAATCATATTTCATAATTTTGAAATAGTGAATGTGTAACATCATCTAAGGAATAAAAGAACAAGGAAAATGTTCAAAACAAACATTGCCTACTAGGAACACATATTTTTCTCATGTTCCTAAAGACTTTCCTTTAATACACTATTCATCCATAACACATGATCTATTTGAATAACTCTCCCTTGGATAAAATTCACTCAATGATCCCAAATCACAACAAGTCTCTCCAGAAATTTTACTTATTCCTCAAAATCAAACTCTCTTGAGTCAATGAAATAGGAGAAATCAGGGAGATACCAATTATTGTGACAAATTTAAGATTTCATGGATCATTCCCTACTATTGTGAAAGCACCAATATATACACAAACTCTTCAAATCACTCCAATAATATAAAGGGCCCAAATAACTAGAAATAATGATTACTCTACTAACCAAAACTCCAGTACACATGGTGAGGGAAAACCCTCAAGAACATATGGTATCCAAACTCAAACTATGGGATCCTCTTCCTATGATCAGTATAGACATTTATGAGGGTATTTTTCTTCATTCATATTCTCATATACAATCATGTTCTTCTTTATGATGCTCCACAAAACATCTGAGAAAAGGACTAATGACTCCCTAACCCCATTCAAGAAAAATGGCGAACAAAATTACCATCCATACAATCTCTCAAAAATATCCAAACCATAAAACGAGTGATATATATTAATTGGAAACATAAAACAAGTGTATGTGTTACAACAATGATCCACTAAAATACATTATTCATTCCCAAAACATTCGCTCCAATATATTTATGATCAGGTTTTTCTGCTCATCTATTTGGTGATGAAAAGTACTTTTATAGAACAACTAGGTTCTAAAAGTAAGATAAAATTCTCCCCAGACCTATTATGTAAAATAATAACTTGATAAAAAATGATGACCCTCGATACCTCTAGAATATTCACAACATCATCCACATACCGCCTCTCGATAACATCCACATCACTTATCTCATGTATTCCCAAGAAATGTGTGGACTTCATCAGTAGATTCTAGATCAGCCAAATAGCTTTTGATCATATATGTACTCAGGATAACATATTGTTTAAATCCCTAAAAATTCACTCTGAAATCCAATGAGGTAAATCTAAATTCTATAATAAAACAAGATGAACATGGTTATCATATTTCACATGATGAAAAATAAAACATAATTCGACAAACTCTACCACTTTCTATTTCACCCATGGAAAATAAAGTTACCTATTTTAGCCATGATATATCTTAGAAACAATATAATTTACCACTAATGGTGATCTATGTATCTGATGGAGTATATCCCCATGAATCTATAATAGAGTGAAAAACCTACCTTGAAATAGTATCATATTTTGACTATCCTCAATCATCCCCTATGAAGCATCACTCGGATAGACACAATCGGGCATTACGTCCCCCTATTTATATCCCCATTGATTCTCCTCCACCAACCACATAGAAAATTATTACATAGTGATATGATAATTAAAACCTCTACCAATTATTTCAACATCATTGAAACTAAATTATTCAAGTTATTTCATCTATTCCTAAGCATCACTGAACACTAAAATGACATCATCTTGAGACTTACTACATAGTTATTCATCAACAAAATTTACTTTAACATGGGTTTTTGAGATCATGAAATCATATCCTTAGATAATCCCCACCCAAATCCATTTTCATAAATTTATATTCTTATAATATAATATATAAATAAAATAATTGGTGTTCATAAGTACAATAAAGTGTCAGCGATGAGGTAATGTCCCATAGAATTAGGGGAAAGAATTATTCTAGACACTATATATAATGGGTATCATAGTTATGACCATGGGGATGTAACAAAATAAGACCATAGGATATCAACTCCCTTTATTGAATAAAATCTCATCCCAATACTTGAAATGATGTGTCATAAATGAACATTAATATCACCCCTTCCTATAAGAATCAATTCACCTGGGAATTGATTAATGCCCCCATTATTTATTAAAAATATTCCTGAAACTAATCATTCAATGTGAAAGACTAGTCCTTACTATTCAAGTTAGTTTTTTGGGATAAAATATAAGAGAAAATAGATATAAATCATAGATAATTTCCTTAAAAACCAAAGAAGTTACAGACCATTGTTGTGTTCTGGGGGGAAGCCATGGAAATAACTTCCACTATATTTGATGGGTCCCTGTCCACACCATAATGAGAAAAAAATATCCAATGAAACTAACAAATACTATACAAAAAATTCAACTGGGTACATTTAGGTAGTGTTGATGGTGTTGAGAAACCTACTAGACGACGATGAGTTACTCATTTGTCTTATCCTATATATTATATAATATAGGGATTTTATCAATGATCATGACAATAGAATGGTAAATAAACTCATAAAATATAGAGTTCATTATCACCATTATAATATCTACTCCATTTGTGACAATAAACGACATGTACATGATTTAAAAGTACCCAAACATGTATAAAAATGAACTATTGGAAATATTATCAATATTCAACCTCGTATAATGACATCCAAACGAAAAATAGATCTTTCAATAACCAACTAGATGCATTCAACTGATCAAACAAGACATCTGTCCTTCGATGGGTGTAATGGTTCTTCACTACTACATAATTCAACCTTTGATATTCTATTAAGAACCTCAGAATATTATCACCCATCATGGATAAAAAATGGGATCATTCCAAATACATACACTAGGAAAAATGAAACACTTCTACATTAGATCAACATTCATGATCCTCAGATCCTATAACATCAAGGGTATCAACTGATTAGGAAATATTTAAATTTGAGACATGCTTAGTTGTAACTCTATCCCAGGACTGACATCAAAACAAGGGAGTACTGTCACAGAATAATTTGAGAATTTTTTTTCTAATAATATAATAATTTATGAAATATTATTTTCAAAAAATTTAATTTCCTTGATAACTTTCATTACATGGAACACTACTTTATGAAGAACCGCGATATACTATTAAAATTGAATTATTTAATGTGATAGATATCATATATACATTGGATTAATGGGTATAAATAATAGAAAATAATTATAAAAAATTTATGGTTATATATGTATAAAATTAAATCATATTTTATCAATTTATTATAAATGAACATAAAAATCATCTAAAAAACAAATACTTTCCTAAAAAACTAAATTTATGCATATAGTGTATTTTTAACATTATAAATCAATATAATCAATATTGTTCAATTACTTTTATTAAATGTATAAATTATATATTCAACTATATTTTTTAATATAATTTTCAAACTATTTTTCTAATCATGGGTCAAGAATAATCCATGTTCTATTCTTAAAATTTTATTTTTCTAAAAAGTGGTTATCAATGCCTCTTGAACAATTATTATAAAATTAATTTCTTCCACATTTAGAAATATAAATTAATAAAATTGATTTAATATTTTTAACTAAGAGGTTAAAATTTATTAAATATGACCATTTTATTTTTTTAGTGTGATCAGTTCCCATAATATTTTTTGATGCCACAATAAAAGGTAAATCATGTTATTAATGGATAAAAGTAATATTATTTGAATTATAAAAGGTTCTTAATACATGAAATAATTTTTTTATGAAGCCATTTCATTCATAATCATCCAATATTCAGTTATATGAAAAAATTACATTTTAATGAGATTATGATCTTTTTAACATTTTTCTGTAATGAGATGTAAAAAATGCCATAATATTGTTTTTAATAACAATAATATTTTTAAATTTTGAAAAAATAGATGATATGATCCGTCACAAATATTTATTTCCATGGTAATTTTATTTCCTCATCAAAAAAATTTCTGTTTTATTTTTTAGTCATTAAATTATTACCTCAACTACTTACACAATGGTGACCAAGTAATTATTCAATAAATTGAATAATCAAATAAATGATATTAATAATATAAAATTAATATAACTTGAATGAAATAATTCGGTATAAAAATTTCAAGAATAATATATAATGTTATCTATGAAATAAAATATTTTGATTTAATTTCATTTTTTTGTTAAGGATATTAAATTTAATGTATTGGTTAGTTCTACAATTGACATTAATGACATTTTATAATAATAAAAATTTATAATAAAAAATATTTTTTAAAATGTAATAAAATTAATAAAAATATATATTTGGAAAATTGAATGGGATATGGTTTAAAGAACAATCATGGTCTGTTAATGGGACTTTTTTCTATTTATATAAAAATTATTAGCCATTAATTGGTAGAAAACAATAATATTATGGTTGTTTTAAAAAGTGGTAATGGGGGGTTAAACCCAAATGATAAGGGTAAAAATTTATCCAAGATTGTAAAATTTTTATTAAATTAGGGGATATAGACTCATTCTCACACTATATTTAATTAGTATTTATTTGGAATCATTTTTCCAAAAAAAAATATATAAATTTCCTATTTTATGTAAATCCAAGAGTACCCCACCACATAATTATAAAAGGAAACCCATAAAACCTATTATTTTCATCACAATTATCCTTCTAGATCAAAAAAACTCTACCATTTTATCTTTTATACTTTCTTATACACATTCTATATGTGCTTATATTCCCAAAATACCAACCCTAGAGCCCTTGATTAGAGATCCAAATGAGTCCATTCAAATAAGTTATCGACTTAACTGATCAGTTTGTTTTAATTTTTTAACTCTTATAAATCCATTATATTCTTAATAAAATAGTAAATTAACTTATATAAATATTCTAAAATTTTATTATTCTTATTAAAACACCATTATAAAAACTCTTTCCCATTAAATGGGATGTGAAAATATCGCTCATATGTACATACAACTTTCTATCTCCATATAGAAATAAAATTGATTTTTCATCACCATATTTTACAGATTTTTGTAATTATGTGTTTCAAATTTATATATGATATTTTTGAAAAAATATATAATTTTATAATTCTAATATCATTTCTACCTTCTTTGAATTCTATCATTTGGGAAATTGTAACATCACTCGTGTGTATGTGCGGACTATAACCTCCACGAAGGAATGTGATTATTTTTCCATTAATATTTCACTTGGATGTTAATTATGATGTATTTGATGAATATATATGATATATATGATATAATAATGATCCAATAAAGGTTAATTAACTTATACATTTCTTTAATTCCATCCATTGTAAAATGAAAATAATGTTCTTATATACGTACGACCTACCATCTCCATGAATGCAGTAATTCATTTTTCAATCTATAATTTTATGAATGACTATAAATATATTTATATATATAATAAATATATATTATATTTATACCATGATTAAAAATATTTATATTATTTAAATATGATAAATGAAATAGTACCAAAACTACTAATCGATAACGTATATGAAAAATGAAGTAGATATCACCCAGAACATTGATTTTAATAAAAGATTGTTAACTAAAAGGTGAAAAAGGTTATGAGAAAATAATATATTACATTATATTTATGATTAATTTTATATAATAAATTTATAATAAGATATACATATTATACTAGAGGATCCAACATATATGATGGAAGTCATACCTGAGGTAAAGTATTTATGCCTCTCTATTATTCTACTGGGACAGATGCCACATTCAACACTTTTTAATTTTATTTACTGTATATTGTGACCAGGAATTTATTTTATGATGATAATTATAAAAATAATTGGAATTTTCATATACATATAGTTATATTTATTTCATAAGGATTATTATCCAAAAGTTTCCAAAGGGGTAAGTGTTTTATGTTACAAGCTCACTGTAGATCAAAACTTCTTATAATTAAGTTTCAAATGATGAATAATTATTATATTAATATTATAAAAATCATGAATATTATTTTCCAATGAATATTTCATTAATATACATGTTTCCTATAATTTTATCCACCTTAATTACTAGAGAGAACAAATATTTTTTCAAGGAAAAATAACTTTATTTCTCTCTTCAGATAAATTTCCATTCTCTTTATTGTCGTTGTTTTGTAAAAATGTTTTAAATAATGTTTTTACTATTTTATAATGATAATTTATAGTAATTTTACCATTTTTTACTTTCATAAAAATTCACTAAAAGTAATCATCTTTTTTCTATCCAAATTTTCTTATTTTTAACATTTTACAAAATATTAAAATAATGTTTTAATTTAACATATACAGAATGATCATAATTTCTTAAATAAAGTCTGAAAATTTATTTTATACATACATAAAAATTGTCCATGGTAATTTTAAAATAATACTATTTACAAAATAATTTGGTAATTTTAATCATTGAAATAAGTTTCTAAAAACAGGAATGGTTATTTTTCTCAAGAATGATTTAATGATATTTATAATCCTCAATGAAAACACCCTTGATTATATATAATAATTTCTAGTGATATTATAAAATGGTAATATCCTAGTTCATTATCTATATGGTCTATTCTTATGATGATAGGAATTTTATGAAACTCATTCTTTTCCTTCAAGTTATGTTGAGAATAATTGATAAAATTTCTATTAAATCCATTTATTTTCCATGGGTTATTTTATGATGATTTTTTTTGAAAATCATGTATTTTCATGATTTATTATATTATAAGTGTTTTATGATCTTGTGACAAACATATGTATCATTTTCATTATGTTATTTTTGGGACCCATATCTCCTTCCAATTAATTGGGTAATGATTGATATCTCATTAGATAAATAGTAGTAGAATGGGGAGTGACACCAATTAAAAAATGGAGTGTTTCCACTATGATAGTCTTGGGAGTGAACATTGAAATAAAATATGGACTGGGGAGTGAACCCCTTCCAGAATTATAGTATTGGTAAAGAGCCTTGAATACTAAGGAAATTATTTTTTGTGCTTATATATATATAACAATTATGTATCTTATTCCAATGTTATTCTTTCAAGGGTCATGTTCATTTATTTCATTATAATTCATATTTTAGGAAATGTAAATATTTATTTCATGAATTATGATTATGATTTTTTGTAAGTAGAGAGTTGTTTTAAAAATTTATTCTCATGTTATCATTCCCTTATACTCATGTTATGTTTAATTGACCATTAATATATCACTTATTTATAATTAGTGGGAATATTAGATCACCCTTTATTATTTTTCCTTCAAAAAATTTATAATTAATGATATAAAATATTATATATATATATATATATGGTTCTAGTTGTGTCCCATTTAATGAGATACATTTATGAACCATTTTTTATGTGTTCTGGATTACAAAGGGACTAGACCTATATGATTATGGCATGGATAATTATGTCATGTTATGAATATTTATCTAATATTATGTTATTTATATATATAAGTAATTCTATGGGTTTCTATAATCGAAAAAATCATCAATGACCAAGGTAACCTCCGATAAATGTGTTTTAACTAAATACTCTTCCATGTAATATAAAAAAGGATCCATTTTCATGTTACCAATTTGATAGCTCCTCTTAACAGCGAACACTATGAAATTGACTTAGATGTCATAAAATGAGTCTATCTTCCTAAAATAATTAAAAACTATATATATAGAATATAATTATTCAATTCCATATATTACATTATGTTGTTATATTTGTAATAATAAGATTCCCTCAACTAATTGTTGTATCCCCATCCTCATTCCACATCCTCACTACACACCAATCAAAGCTATTTGGACTCTAAATGTAGTGGATAACATCGGGGGGAATTGAAAGAATTTCTACCTCTAGTATTAATGTGTGGAACATAGAGGGTTCAATGAAGGATTGAAATCTAAAAATACAAACAATGAAAAACTATGGAATACAAAAAACTGATCATACCTTAGAGAACCATTTACCTCCCTATATATGGAACTTCTATATCAATCCTCCAATGGCCCGAAGGCCTTCATTTTTATTGATTTTTTATAATCCACCTTTCAAGGGGTGAGGTGGAAACCTTATAAGGCCCATAGGTGTAAGTATTACATGTCCTGTAGGCCTTATAGGAATTCATTTCCTATAGGTTTTCAAACATTACATACAACCCAGACAAACTACTTGGAACCACACCTCCCAAACATCTTCATCATGAAATCAGCTCTCCCCTTATCATGGCTGTTTGGCTATGCTTTCTTGTGAATACACAGGCCTATCCCGATGGCAGGTGTCATAACCTCTCATTATTTCAATTTGTTTAAATTTCTACTATGGTGAAAGATCATTTCTCATCCTCCTTCTAGAGCTTGTTCCTTGTAGGTTGTCTAGTTTACATCTACACTTAAGGTGTCTCGAAGGCCTTAAGGTGGGCGAAGGCCTTAAGGTGGCCCCAATACATTTTCCTCCCTATTGACACATTCTACGACCATGCTCCAGGTAAGGTACATATGGGTGAAGACCATTGAGGGGATGATCTATACAATCATCATCTCTCCTCATTTGCGTATAGGCCTCTTGACCTAGTTACTGAATATGATACTATATCCCCTTCTACTCATAATACATTGAATGTAATTGCAGATGTTGGGAAAAATATTATAGATGATGCCATTATGACCTCCCTGAATGGTTATGAATTGTTCCTCATGGTGAAAATGTGTCATATAGATATTGAATGTAAACAGAAATACCTTGGTAGACATTGAAGAACTTCTAACCCTTCAATTGAATAAGAATTAATATCATGGTCAACTTCACTCTAGTCAGAACCCAAATTTCTCCCAACATCTTAATTCCAAATATTGATGCTCTAAACCTCAAGATTCACATATGGTCTCCATATCACGACTCTCCTTCCTATGAATGAATGTGATCGATAACCTTTATTTCCTTAAAACCACCATATATGTAGGAAGATCAAATAGAATTAATTCAAATTTGATAATTGGGAAAATTTAATCCTCTATATTTCAAGCTCTAGATTCATTATCTATAATGTGATAAAAAAAATGCATAATTTTCTTTGATTAATTCTCAATATCTCACCCACCATGGCTCCTCAAGTGAGGGAAGTTAAGATATATCCTATTTTATTCCATTATTGATGATGAAAAGATATTCTACTTGAACTTTTTAAACAAGTCTCCTGAAGAAAAATTAGTCTCCTTACTCACTCCAAGATACAGTTCCAACCATTAATTCACATCTCATCGAATCTAGTAGAAATATAATATAACCTAGAACTCATCTTGGTAAAAAATAAAATACAAGGAAATATTGATCGCTTCCAACCAGTTCTCCATATTTATACAAGATATTATCCCCTTGTACATCACTAGGTTTCTCCATTGAAATGTAAGTACATGTTTCTACCATTATTAATAATTATCAATTGATCAATCCTCTGATGGTTAACATGAAGAACCTTATGAGACACTACTACATAATATTCAAATAGAAAACCATAGTGATCAATTATTAAAAATTCAAGGGAACCATCAGCCCAATATCATGAAATTTTAAGGATTTATATTAATTTTAAATTCATTTTAATTTCCACAAAATCAACCTATTTAATCACAACAAAAAAATAATATATTATAATATCCTAGTTCACTAAAATATCGGACACACCACTTCACTTGGTCATTCAGTAAACTTATATTCCAAATATCGGATCATGGGGGCCATAAAATTCCATATCCTTGACACTATCACTGGACTATTTTATACACCAAGATCAACTAATATCATTACCGAACCAACCCATTAAATCCTTATAATGAATAGCTCCATTATCCAACATACCCCTCAACCTAGATATCTAACACCATTTTTTCTTGACCCCCTCCTTCTAAAGGTACCCCTCTTGGTTTGGTAATGAAGGGAGAGAGATAATGAACACTTAAGTATACCATCATTAGGTCCCATTATGTTAACTATTTCTATGGATATAGAAATCAAAAATATGTAATTAATTACAAATAAAATTAAAAGTAGGATTACGAAATAAGATAACCTCCCCCAATAAACACTAATGCATAATATAAAAATGGAACAAGAAATCCCAAAATTAATTTGAAATAAAAAACAAATATAAATAAATTAGTATAAGTAAATATCAAAATATAATCCCAAAAAAACCCCAAAAAAGGCTCTAACCCCAAATAATATAAGGACCAGATCAGTCCCCAAAACCCCCTAGATAGTTTATAAAGAGTTTATATACATAGGGTGAGCATAACATATATTCATAAAATGATAAATCCAAAAGTCACTCATTCAAATTTTAATAGAGAATACTAATTCACTAGGGAATAAATATAAAAATGCCCAAGACCATAATCAATTAAATTATTCAAAAAACCCTCACCACGTCACTCTCAAAAAATAATGCATCCAATTTTAAAAATATTTCATGAAAAGAATATAAGAATAGGAACCCTAAAATCATATCCCCAATGATTTTACACTCCCAAAACCCAAATTAAAAATTCTTGTGATCCTATCCATTACATATCATTATGTCACATATATATCCATATAAGATGTTATATGAGATGAATCCATGCATATCCCATGCTAGTGAGGCCTAGAATCATGTGTTAGAATCAGTCAAAATCTACATCAAAACCTTATCATGTAACTAGGGAAGGAAGTTATCATAATCATGAAGGATATAAAACTCATTAACTCTTTCTACAATGCGTGAACACCAATTAATATTATGTCCTCACAATCACTGACCATCTCCAACAATAATTTACAGCACATATAATTTCCACCAACTGAGATTTCATCAGCTAATACTTACCACCATTTGTGTAACACCATCTCATACACATTTTGAATAAACAATAAAAATTAGGGGGTATCCCTCCACATAACTCACCAAAAATATCTGAGTTAGGGAAAACCCAATAATGAAAAAAATTTATTCATATGAAATGTTATCCAACTCAGGTAGGAGGTGAATATAAATATCCTGAAAATACATGATATAGATATATCTCATAATAATAGACCTAAGGATTCAAATCCAACACCACTCCTTTATCTGAAAAAACATTCAAAACACCTCATGAAATATGCAACAAATTTATTTCACATGAAAAACACACCCTATAAAGTCAAACCACACACAATCCGAAATTCATATTTTATTTACAAGTAAATAGACTTCCAAATTTAATCATTATCAACCATGTTTTACTTATTCATCCAATTTATTTTATATCCAATAAAAACCCACAAAAATCTACACTAATAATAATTAGAAATTTTATTGACATTAAATTCCTTAATTCAAGTAGTTCAAATTTATTATACCACACAAACATTAGATTAATAATTCCTACCAATTTAATTTCATTATTACTGATTCACTCCATTACAACCCAACTACTATGAAAATCCTGAAACTTAATAGTCCATCAAACTAAAAAAAATTAAACATCTCCTAAAATAAAAATTAAATCAGTAAAACACACATATCTCACAATAACATCATAAACAACCACTATTTTTTAACCCTCTTTGAAACACATGCCAAAACAAATATACCCTAACTTGGGAAAACATTCCCATTAGAACTAGTAAAAACTATCATTTTACGACATCTAAAAAATAACCACTGAAAAGACAAGGATATATAAAAAAAATAACTGACACTTATAAAGTAATTTCATGTTCTAAAATTACAACAATTTTATATAAGGATTTTAAAATTATACCTTTTCATAAAGTTTATTCTATAAAAAGACTTGACTTAAATGGGTATCTGATTCATTAGTAATATATAAGTATATAACCTTATTTTCTTATGGAGTTCAGGTTAATATCATAGCATATATTTATAAATCTGTTATAACCACAATGATATACAATTATATAAAACAATCATTATTCCATCAAAATCACCATGCAAGCACAACCCTAAAGGGGAAAATCACAAAAATAAGAAAACACATATGATCACTCTTATCCCATAAAAATTAATTTTAGAAAAATTATTTATCATTTTAATTTAAATGAAAAAATAAATATAAATTAAGAAAAAATAATGTAATGCCAAAAAATACACATAATCAGAAGAGAAATAGGATCTTCTACCTCAAAAAAATGTTCCACGTTCCTCGAGAAAAAATGAGAGATATAAAATCATCTACCACCATAGGAAATAACACTAAATGTAAAGGAAGTACAACCATAAAATATCCAATGTACGGTAAAATCAATATTTCCAAAAAATAATGGAATTTAATTTTATATTTATCTTTATATAAATTTAATTTCATTGATATAATTCTTTAAAATAAACCCTGATTTTATACAAACCATGATATACTATTAATTTTTTTTATATAAATATGAAAATTATAACCTAGACGTTAAACATGTGGTATAAATATGAATATTCACATTATGAAAAATAGTTATAAATTTCTAGTATAATTAAAAAATATTGATCAATATATAATATATAAATACTCAAATTTCAACCAAGTCATTTCATCCATCAAATAAATTTATTCAATATTTGTTTCTATTACATTTTTTAAATAAAATTATATTTAATTACTACCTTCTTATTTTGAATTTTTTTTAGAAAACAAAATTATTAATAACAACAAAAATTATCTTTGGGTGATTATTTTGGTATTTTAATGAAAATGTAGATTTTTTGTATATAATAGAAATTATATATTATTATAAACCAAAACTATATTTTGATATCATATATTTAAAATGTGACATTATATTTTTTATTTGTTTTAAAATTTAATCTATATATTTTAATTTAAAATAATCTAATAAATTTCATTGTAATCAACATTAAAATAATTTTTTAATATAAATATTTCTAGAAAGAAAGATCATTTTTCTGGATAACTGATTTTCATTGTATTTTGTAGGTTTTTATTTAAATTAAATACTATCTCTTAATGAAATGAAAATTGATAAAATGGGAAAAAATAATTATTATTTACAAAATATTTAATGATTCCACATTCAATTTTTTCATTATGTATCATAACTTTGGTAAATATTTAGTTACCACAGTAAAATTTGAAATGGGTTAAATGGTTAAAATTAAATTATAATGTTAAAATGACCTAAAATAATATTTAAATCCTATTTTATAGTCATATATCTAAAATAAAACGTATTTTATTTTATTATGTGTCATTTTGGAACAATTTTTCCTGAATAAGACATTAATATATTTCAATATTTTGAAATATTCCAAGGGTTTCATCTCCCTTACATATGAAATGACACCCTATCTTCCAAATTATCCCCACATAAAGATCCTTTATGATCATAATATTCCTACCAAAATCATTTCATAACATCCTTACCCATTCCATGGTGTTCATTTTTTTATCATAGTACCATTCTATGATGGATTTTTTTTAAATATAATGATGTTTTCTAATGAATATGTATAAATCATAATTGGGATCTTGAAATTTTATTTATTATTCCACATTCAATAAACCAATTTTATCAATTATAATTAGTTTAATAATATATTGTAAATATAATAAGATGTTATTATATTAATGAAATAAAAAATTTACACCTCATTTCCATTAAATGACAAATAAAAGTTTCACTTTTGTGTATATGTGAACTATCACCTCCACATAAAGATATGATTCATTTTCCATCACAACATGACATGTATGTTTATAATGAGTGGTTTAACATATTTATATGATATTTTTTATATAATTAACATTATTTTATAATAAACAATTGTTTTTATTTCTTTTATTCTTTTTTTACAATATGATAACAATGTTTATTTTTATATATTTATATTTTATGGAATGTTTTGAAAATAATTTTAATGAGTATATATATTATATTTATATAATTATTATAATTTCAGATATTTTTTAACCCTCATAAATATGAAATAAATACTACTTCTGAACCATAACATACATGAAAGAAGAAATATTTAACAGGAGAAAAATATGATTTTAGTAAAGAATTATTAATAAATGGTTGTTTAAAAGATATAAGAGGATAATATTTTTTATTATAAGTACGTATGTGGTTATGATAAATAATATTAAATAAATAAAAAATTTTATACAGGAGGTTTACACATATTCAATGCACAATGTACTGGACGTAATCATTTATGTTTCAATTTCATTTCTTTTCAAGTTTGTCCATGATAAATTTCAATTGACAGAAATTTTATATATATTATTATTTTAATCACATATATTTTCTTATCCAATATTTATTCATGTAATTTTCATGTATTAGGACCACTTATTTCTCACCAGTACTTACAATTATCATGAAAATGTTTTTTAAGAAAATTCATCCTTATTTTATACTTAGTCAATGAACTTTTACCTCCATGTCGATAATCATAAAAATTATTTGTTGAATATTATTTACTATATTTGAAATGTTATTTAATGATAAGTTCTCCTTTCATTGACTTTATTTATAATGGTTTTTGTTGTAATCTTTCAAAATGTTTTTTATTTTTTTTAAATATTCTAAATGGGTGAAAGGAATGTTTTATTCTAGTGAATATTGCATGAATGTATTTTCCCAATGTTAGGATAATTATCTAATTTGATGATTCCATTAAACGTGTAATTGGTTATATAAAATTAAAATATTTTTCTCAATATTATAGAAATTATTAGATAAAATGTTATAGAAGAAAAAATATATTCTCTACGATTTTAAAGAAATATTCATATGATCATTTAAATGTATTTTTCACAATTTCACAATCCAATAAGGATTAAAAATATCTTATAGTGATACAATCAAATGATGCCATATTTATTATTTCTCTCCATGGTTTGTTATTATATATCGTATATGTTTATGAAACTCTCTTATTTTTGAAGGGTTATGCTAAAATAAAATAATGAATGTTTTATGATATTGTGGCCTACTTATGTATAGTTTTCATTATGTGGAAGGTATGAATTGAAATATATATACCTCCAATATAACGGGTAATTACTTATTTCTCATGATATAATTTTGGTAAATGATTTTATGTCCTCAATTCCCTATGAAAAAATGTACACGTTCTTAATACACTATGATATGGGGAATAAGTGGTGATGATTGATCCATTATGATATTGTCTTATTAGTTTACCATAAAATATGATATGTTTTATATGCCTATGATGGTTCCACAATCTTACGAAATATTAATAATATTATGATTTTAACACGTGTCTCATGATTTATTTTTGGGGATTCTATAATTAAGTGACATAATATATTTTTATTGTCGTGACTCATGCTTTTGATAAATGAGTTTTTTGGTTTTAATTTTTATTTTAATAACATGTTATTATATACATGTTATCATGATATTCTTATATATTATCATTGATTGTTTTCTCCCATATTTTACCTTATTGATAATCTGAGATTACCCTGTAATATTTTCTAAATTTTTACCAGGTTGTGAATAAGTGTACTAAGTATGATGTGTCTACATGGTACATTATTTAAATAAATATTTTCATGTTGATGAATAATTTATTCAAAAAGGTTTTTGTAAACTATTCTCGGAGTACACTAAACCCTTTCATTTATTAAGGATGTTTATTTAGGAGAAATTTTTAATATTGACCAAAAATTTGTAATATCTATATGTTTTATACCTGCATTTATATAGTTGGTATCAGCACATGGTGTAGTTATTTTTATAGATTTTATTATGAGGAATATAGGGAGATAACATAATATTTCTTCTATTGAACATAAAGTTATATAGTATGAAAATGAAGTTTCATAGGTTGAAAATAAAGAGTACTTATTTTTTTACATCATATGAATGATTTTAATTATTGGTTTATTTATAAATATGATTATTGTGACATGATTATCAAATAGTTACTTTTTGTTTTTCTAAATGGTTGTAACTATAAGGAGTCACGATAACAAATAATGTTATGGATAATGTAATTATTTTCTTTATTATTAAACAAATTATATTTGTGTTGTAATGAAGAATCTTGTTTTTTTCTCAGAAAAACTTCTTATGTTGTGAATCATTTTGAGATTACAAATGATCTAGTTTGGGAAAAATGTGTTATTGAGTCATTCATGAGGAAACATCCAAAATATTGTACAGTGTATTTAGATTCACTAGCTGTTTAACAATAGATTAGTATCACTGAAAAATATATAATATTCTCTAGTTCTTAGAACAAGAAAATTTCTTATTTTAAATTTATATTTAAAAATTTGGTCCATGTCTCTAATGACCCATTATTTTCACACATAGATATAACAAATTTTTAGATGAATATTCATAATATTACACAAAAAAATTCCTAAGTAATTTAATGATACAGAGCCTTTGGAAATATGGAAATAAAAACAACTGAATCATATGTGAGTTATCTCATCTACCACTAAGTTCATCATAAAAAAGAACCATTTATATACATATAATAAAGAATACATTTCTTCATAACTTATGGGAAATGAATAATAATAAATTTTGAGCATAGATGCTTAGTAATGGAATGAAAGGGAGGTATGAACACAACAAAATCATAATGGTTTGACAATATAAAAACAACATTTCAAAACCATAACATGCATATCATTTATAGTACGAATGAGTCAGAGAATAAATCATGGAAGTTAATAAGACATGAATCATAATAGAATTGAAGAATATGAATTATGATAAAAAAAATATTATCATAAGACATATATATTTATCATACACATAATGATAGAAAATCATTTCCTTATTAGTAAGGTATTATTTATAAAAATATCATAGTGGAATGGTTTTACTCCCCAACCCATCATAGTAATCAATGTTCACTCCCAAGACTATAATAGTATAAAAAATACCTTTCCAAACTAGGTTAACTCTAATTTCTAGTCCAGTTCATCTCAAGAGATATAAATCATTTCCAAATAAATTAAAGGGAGATATAGGACCCACCAATCGTAGA
Organism: Viscum album; assembly: GCA_963277665.1. Taxonomy (NCBI): domain Eukaryota; kingdom Viridiplantae; phylum Streptophyta; class Magnoliopsida; order Santalales; family Viscaceae; genus Viscum; species Viscum album. Next base: position 1,837,261,967 of record OY728151.1, read on the forward strand.
ATGAAAATAATATATATATGTGTTCAAAGATCCTAAAAAATCATTAAATCATAACCCTTTTGTTAAATTAGGCCGTATATTACAATTATCATATCATATCACATTTAAGAAATTTGATTCCTAAAACATTTATCTTATCATAACCCATGAAAAAAATTGAGTTTCATAAATATTTTCTCAGATAAAAACCAATTGAAAAGGAATGGGTTTCAAAAATATCTTGTAATAATAAACATAGAAAATCCTAATAAATAATATAGATGGTATTATTTGATCATATCCTTAGTAAATCATAATAAACATAAATGGATTTAATCATTAGTGAAAAATAATTTTGATAAAACACATAAGAAATTTCATGATGAAAAGAACCTTTCATTGAAAATCATATTTTTGAAAACTTTAATCATATTCAAAATATTTTTCTTTGAAAAAAATTGTGAAAAAATATAAATTAAGCAATAAAAATTATTTAAAACTTTTATTAAGAAAAAATTCATTTCCTCATTGAAAATAAATTATCTAAAATTAAAAAAAAATTAAAAAAATTCTAGTAAAGTAAACATTAAATATTATCAAATAATCATTAAAACATTGGTTAGTCATGATATAATAAAATTCCATTCATAATATACATGATAAAATAAATTTTTCTTTCACATTTTTAGTAACAATACAAAATATCCTTATTAAGAAAAATGGAATAAGATTTATTTTAAAAAAATTATTAAAAGCTCGATAATTGGAATATATTGCATTTAACAATGTATTTATAATAGTGAATTATTTCTTTAAATTTTTTTATTTTTTATGGACATGGAAGAAAAACAATTTTACACCAAAGAGATAAATATATTTAGGATTCCATAAAAAAATTCTTTTGGAATCATCAGTACATTAAATGTGGAAAATCAAAGGAAAAAATGTATTCTCCAGAAATTACCATATTATAATAATTTTAATGTTTATTTTATATATAGATATTTATATTTCATTATTGAAAACCTAATCATAAGAGATCTAAATAAACAATTAGAATGTAACATCAAAACCTTACCACTTTGGTAAATTTTGAATCCTAATCCCCAATAAAGGTTTTATATTAAAATGAATCTATAAATATCAGGAATATAAGGATATTAATTATATATCATGTCAATGTGTTAGTTTATACACCTAATAAAATAATATAGATGCATAACATAACATAATCCCAAAGAAGACAATTTGAGACAAAATATTATACCTTACATCTCGACTTCCATTATACATGTTAATAACAACTAAATAATAAATATAGGTTTTTTATAAATCTAATATTGAAGATAAGTATATTTATAATTCCATATATTGTTTAATAATGACATTTTTTAAACCATTTGTTAATAATTCATTATTAAAATCATGTTTCACGTAATAACTACATTGTTTTCCCATATATTATTATTTAGTATATTGTTTCATCTTAATGTATTTATGGTTCAATAGTCTCTATAATTATAACCATGATATTAATATCATTAAAATTAATTATACTTTTATTTATAGTAATCCATAAAGATTATAGAAATAAAATAAAAAACACCATTCAAGGAGAGAGTATTCTATATATACACATGTATGATGTCTCAATTTTATCGATAGATTAAACAAAAAAATAATACAAAATATATTAATCTTAAAAAATAAATTTTAATTACTATATATCACATATATCCTATAAATTTACCCTTATTATATTACATGAAAATTTTTATTGGAAAATCAATCACAACACTGAATGAGGTGGTAGTTCGGTGTACACAAGAACGAAATTATCGTATCCCCCAAAAAATTAAAAGTAAGAAGTTATATGTGATAGAATAATTAAAAGGTAAAACTATGTTAGAATTATTATATATAATAATTTAATCTAATCTTATTACCATCCAATTAAATCATAAATGAAAAACACATCACATAGGTTTTCTAGGCAGTATTACGTCGTACACCCAAGCGATGATAATGTTTTCCAATAGTTGGAGAGGTAAAAAAGGATTATGTGGAATTATAATTCCCAAGGTATACTAGATTCATAAATTTATTATGTAAAAATTAATTCCATTATTTTATCAATTTGTGAGATTTGGTAATAGAAAATCAATAACAACGGTTCATGAGGCAGTAGTCTGTTTTACCAATGATTGATGGTTTTATATCCATTTTGATAGAATTGAAGATGGATATAGGTTATTAAATTAATAAAATAAAATCTATTTTTATTTTAGATATTGTGGTTATAACATAATATTATTTTTTTATTGATTATTGTGATGTTTAAGAGGAAATAAGGAAAACAAAAATTTAGGAATTTTACATATTCCTTAGAGATCCTATTTAGGATTATAAAAAAAGTATTATTTGGATGGGTTAATAATCAAAATATGGACTGTAGGATATGGAAAATGATTTAGGGAATTTATTTGGTAATTTATTTGTTGGTAAAAAGTATTTTTGATATGTGTAGAGTAATGGAGAGGGGTGGTCTTTTATAAGTGGATTTATTATTATCTTACTTATAGAAAATATATATGATTATTGATACATATTTTATTTGATATATAATATATAAATCTGAATAAAATAATTCATAACAGTTGAGTTGTTTAATATATTGACATAAATAAGAATGTCTTCCTAATAATTATTTTCCAAAAAAGATTTGTTTTATTTTCAAATGGATTTTATTTTATTTTTTTTAAAAAATAATCATCAAAAAATAAATTATATATAAATGTGAAGAACATATATCTTTATAATTTAGTTACTCATATTCATTCTCACCATTATAACTTATATAAAATAACTATAATGTAAAAAATGATTTTTAATAGTATTTTGTGTTTAGTTTAAGCTTGGTCTTGTGTGTAATGAAATCTAAAAAAGTGTTGGGTGTAACCCTATAGAAACATGATGTTTCATCTAACAAATTTTTTTAAAGTATTTAATTATTTTTTAATAATATTATTTCATAAAATATCATAGGGTTATATTCTAAACCCCTTAAATAAATTTCTCCACCCAAATTAATTACATTGGTACCAATAAATGAGGATTTTTATACCAGATAATGTACATATATTTCTATGTAGATTCCTAAATCAAGTGGTTTATCACCAAAACAATGAATATGTGAAATAATTAATTTCATAGAAAATTATCTATATGATTCAGAATATCAATTCAGTGTTACTTATAAAAAAGATCATGCTCTATTGGTAAGACCTCTCATTTTAATACATGTGAAGGATCACCTATATACATTCTCAAGATAGATACATGGAAGTCATCAAATACATTAGAGGGGTTTTGTGGAAGGAAATAGATGTTGGATACCATCCTCATTAGGTCATTAATTTCAAAGGGAATAATATACTAAGGGGTTAGATTTTCTATTTATTATTTGGTAAAGTTATTCTTTTAGTTGTGTTTAAATCTATTTCAACTTCAATTATTACTATATAAAATGAAGATTAATTTGATATTATTGAAAAACTAACTGATCATAATATCCATAAAAATGATAATTCATTAATTCTATCTGTTGTTATTATAAAAAACTAAATGATTTTCATAGGTTATCCAATGTGCATAAATATTCATATGAAGAAATAATACATTAATCTCTATAATCTCATCCAATAAATAAACCATCATTTAAATTTTTAACCTTATAAACCATATAATGTTCAAAATTTATAAATAATTTTACCATAACCCTGAAAATCACTTTAAAATTAATACCCAAAATATCTTAAAGTATATATTAATTTCAACATACCAAATATGGGAAGCCATTGGTCATATATTTTCCTAAAACATTGTAATATTCACAATTAATATAAAACATTAATTAAAACATAAAATCTTCCCCATTATTTAAATAAAACCATTTTTTTATTGAATATATTTCATAAATACAATAATGATGTAAGTTCCATTAGTGATAACATAAACCAATTTTTCAACTGGTCATTAGTCATTGTCATGAATTCTATAAAAATTACTTTATTCATATCTATTATATTGTTATCCTAACATCATTATCTCAAAATTAGTAACATATTAAGGGGAATCATCCCATAGTCATGTTTTTTCTGTAAAATATCATGTTTCCATTACATCACTATTATAGGTCATCAGTACTGATCAAAATATTTCTAAAATTCCTTAAATGAAATCATAAACTAAAAATTACATATATAACTACTGATTCTTAAAACATAATTCATGATTTCAAATGGATAAACACTTCAATATTCCAACATAATTCTTAAAATATTAACCAGACTTCATTATCTTATCCCTTAATACCTATTCCCTATAATATGAAACATGAATCATTTCATAGCACTCATTGGCTTGAAATTAGTCATGCTACTTACATTCAGAATAAAATATACACCAACAATATCCCATACATTTTATATATAGTTTCTATTCTCTTAATAAATAATAGTATAACAACTACTCATACAATATTGATGATATTCTTCATGAGATTCTCACATTGGGCATCGATTTTCATAATTCCCATATTTTATAATTTTGAAACATTAAACCACTCATGATGCCTTCGGGATACCATTATTATCATATATACTATTAACTAAACATTTCATTTCTCCACAAAAATTAATTTCTTTGGGTACTTATATTCCACACTCAGAACTTATTATCATACCTTTGAGGCATTCCCTATAGTTCTTTTTCAAACATTTTAATCATATAGTAAATTACATCTTCTTTTCTCCATGGTCTCTGCCACCTGAAATGTCATCGCACACAACCCTTCTATTATTTTTTGAGTATGAAATTTGGTCAACGTGAAACATGTTAATCATATATTTTGATAACTATTTAGTCATAATCAGAATATCCATCACTCTAGTTCTCATAACATTGGGTTTATCATCAACACATTGTCTATAAAATTAAGCATTAACCCAGTTCTATATGGTTCCTTCCATTGACAAAAAATAGAAAATATAGTGTGATAAACAATAATCATAGTCTAAAACAATATAATCATGAAAAAATATTTATCAAATGTCTATATAATGAAACCTTATTTTAAATATATGGAACTTTAGGATTAACCTATGTTATTTAGAGTCATTATTATTGTCCTTCATAAAGGTTCGTAAATATTTTTTGAATATCCAAAACAGATACCCTTGGAGTATCATAATACGTGTACATCAAGGCCAATGTTCATGAACTTCGTGATGATAAAATATAGCTCAAAAATCCCTTTTTTTAGTCTTTACCACTAAGTACCTATGTTTTAGAATCAAATCAACTTATAGTTTATAGAAAGGGATATAATTTCTTTAAAACACTTACTATATCCTTCAACAAAATTATATAACATTTCCCTATACTCTTCCTTACACATAAGACTATACTTATATATAAACATAGAAAAATCCTTATAAATATCCCAAGGGATTTAAAATAAGTTTTCTCATCCTAGTATCAAATGGTTAACTAAACCTTTCCTCTAACACCAACTATATCAACTCATTATTTTTATAAAAATATATTATATCTTTTTAGATGAACATTAATTATGTCGATCTAATACACACCTGAGAATCATAAATTTATTGTGCCTTTGGAAACATGGATATTTAAACAACTGTATCATAAGTGATCTCTATCATCTCCTACTAAGTTATTCATTACTAGATCCCTTCTTAGACATATCATACGTAATAAATTTCTTAATGACTTTGTAGAAGGGAAATATAAGAAAGGGTGAGGTCAGATTATCTATAATGGTATGAAATAGAGATATCAACATAACATAAACATAAGGTTATGAGAACATGAATATAACATTTGAAAACAATACCCTATATGTAATAGGTCATAATCACGAGTCATGGAATATATCATGAAAGTTCATAAGATATGAATCATAATGGAATCAATTATCATGAGTCGAGAGAACACAATATTTGTATAAGGCATACCAGTCATATAATTAAAATCATGCATACATGTGATAAATATCCCAAATCAATAATTATATAATAACTCATGAAAGGAAATTATAGTTTTATAAAAAATTATCATATCATAACCCATGAAAATGTATGGGATTCATAACACACTTCTCATATTGAAACACAAGAATGGAAATTGGTTTCATACAAAAAACACATATCATAACCTATAGAAATGGAATGTTTTCTTAAATATCATATCATCATACACATAAATCAGATTGATAAAAAATAGAGATGGTATCTTTGGATCATATCCCTAGTAAATTTTATGTTACAAGAAAATATGTCATATTCGATGGAAAATAAATATTAAACGTAAAATCATTTGGAAAATTTATTCATTAAATATCCATTATTTTAAAATAATATTTTTTAAAAAATAAAACATTTTTAAAATTATATTATTTTAAAATAACCTTAGAAACTAATCAACAAAGCCTTAAATCTAATTTATAAATTTTTTTAATGAAAATTGAATTTCAACACTGAAAAAAAATTTAAAACATTATAAATTTGAAAAATAATTTTCCTTAAAAGTAAGATAGAATATTATTAAATGAATATTTAAATCATTGAGTGGTCATTATAGTAGAAAATATTATTCATTCCATATATTTTAAAACAACGATACATTTTACATTTTTATTAAAAATTTAAAAGATCCTTGTTTGGAAAATGAAAAAAAATATTTTAAACCATTTTTAAAAAGTCAAGAATCTGTAAAAATTTCTTTAATAGAACTTTTTAGAATATTTAAATAATTCTTCTAAATAATATTATGAAACAGGTCTAGGAAGAATAATGTTATTCAACTGAAGAGAGAAACATTGCAGGTTTTCATTAAAAACATTTACTTAGAATATTGAGTACATAAATAGGGAAAAATGAAAGGAAAACAATTATTCTCTAAAAAAATCCATAGGAGAATAATTTTCACGTGTTTTTTGACATATAGATCATAATATTTCATCATCAACAGTATAATCATAAATAATATCGATAAACAATGAAATTGTAACAATAAACACTTACCCCTTTGGTAAAATTTGAATCATAATCCAAAAAAATGAAACTTTATAAATGATTAATATAAGGAGATTTATTATTTTAAATGTATAAGGGGAATTATATACCCATAATTAAATAATACTGGGGTATAACATAACATCCGTCCCAAAGAAGATAATATGAGAAAAAATCCATTAGCTTACATCTTGACTTCATTCGTACACATTTGAACCTCATGTATATTAAATATAGGTTTAATATATATATATATATATGTTAAAAACAAATAAATATATGTTTCGTATAATATATGATTTACTTATGACTTTTTATTTTCTTTTTATTATTAATTCCTTGTGAAAATCATGATTTGGTTATCATGTGCTTGTTTTTCATGTATGTATTGATTTGGTATTTTCAATCCTATTATGTTTATAATGGATATATGGTTTCCATAATATTAAAAATGAAATAAATATAATATAAATTTAGTTTATATTTATTTATATCAATCTATAAAAGTAATAAATAGAAAATGAAAAACACTACTCCTGGAGATGGTAGGTCATACATACGGATTAACGTTGTTTCCATTTTTTAGATGGATAAAAATAAAGAATAAAAAATTATATATTAATTTTAATTGGTAATTTAGATTTTATATTTATCATATATATTCATTAAAATTACCCTTATTACCTTCCATTCAAAGCATCTCTGTAAAATGAATCACACCGTCTTGTGAGGCGGTTGACCTCCAAACAAATTAACAATGTAATCGTATCTCCAACTGAATGGAATGTAAGAAGGTATATGTGATATATTAATTAAAGAATGTTAATTATGTTTCAATTATCATATATATTCAGATACAATATCCTTATTAACATCCTTGTAAAAAATAGTTGAAAAACATGTCACATCAGTTCGCTAGGTGGTAGTCTATTGTACACACGAGTGACGTTATTGTTTTTTCAACGGGTTGGGAGGTATGAAAGTATATGTGGCATTGTAAATACATTGGTATAATAATATAATAAATAATATATATATAGATATATTTATTTATATATAACATAAATCCATTATTATACCGAACCATGAAAGGTGGTGATTGAAAACGAATAACATTTGTCCACGAGGTGATATTTGGTCATACACACGATCAACGATTTTCTTTCCCATTTGATAAAGGTGAAGATAGATTTATTCTATGACCTTAAAATAATAACATATAAATATAATTTAAATAATTTAGTTATTATATCATCAATTTTATTATGATTGTAATGATGTGGATGAATAAAAAAACTTATGTTTCATAATTTTAGCTCTTCTTTAGATTACCTATTTATGATTTTACCAAAAGCCTTTTTAGGAGTAATTTGTAATAAAATAAGTAATATAGGGTTTTTTTGAGTTAATTAAGAAATAAATTTGGTTAGTTAATGGAAAAACAAAATTATAATTTAATTTTGAAGAGGATAATATTGGGGTGGACTTTTATAAGTTGGGGAGAGGGTAGACATGGAATTTTTTAAACGAATAAAGTGTGCTTATGTTTATCACTTTAATAAATCTTAAAATATGCGTCATTATAGAACCTTTAAGGGTATTTGGTATAAATATGTCCATAAAATTTGTCTTTAAAAACTCTCTATGTTATTTTACTCCGTATGTATTTATATTAACCCCCAATAATCATGTTTTAACATTTACTATAGTAGATAATATTTATTGTTTTCAACATTAATTTTGGTAGATAACTAATTTTAAATCACTAGAAAATATTAATATTTATGAATCTAATTGTGTGCTTCATTTTCAAAATTTCATTCACAATAATTGAAAATTTTATTTATAAATTAAAGCAGCAAACTCGATGAGAAAGAGGTTTTCAAAAGAGAAACTCTTCAAACGATTGAAATGTTTTAATATCAAAAATCATTATGAAATTTGTTACAATGCCATAAATTGGATTAATAGATATATATTGGAAATAATTTTACTTTTAATACAATATTAACATAATATTTAACTTTTATGTTCTTTTATTGATAATGAAGTATTTAAATAAAAAACTATATTTTTACTATTCATGGAAAAAATTTCCAATTTAAAAAATTGAAAAACAAATTAATATAAGATAATTTATTGATTATAATTTAAAAAATAAATTTCATTTTTTGAAATTAAATTTTATATAAGCTGAAGAAATCAATTTTACAATAAGTGCACAAAATGGAAAAAACATCCTTTTTAGAAAAATACAGTTTCTTGGCTTCAAATTCGATTTATTCTTATCATGTTCCTAGAAAAAATATATGAAGAATGTAAAATATTTTTATTGAATATATAATAGATTAATTTCATTAAATTAATTCACCAAATATAATATGTTTAATTTATTGATATATATCAAATTTTTTTCACGTAAAAGTAGTTTTAAAAAAAATAGTTTATTTTGTAAAGGTTTTTATTTATATATATAATTTATTCTTAATCAAGGAATTAATTATATATACATGTGTAATATATATTTTCATAATTTAGTTAATAATATTTATACATTCCATTTTAATGTCTTGGTGATAACTATAATGTTTAATAATGATGTTTTATTAGAATGTTTTTCTTTATGTTTGGTGTTGTGTGTAACGCATTATAAAAATAATATTGTGTGTAATAGAATCCAATTTAAGTGTTTTATGTAATGTAAATAATATAAAATAAGTCAATAAATTTTAAAATAAATTATTTTATAAAACATATTGGTGTTAGAGTTTTTATTGTGTTATATTATTTAGAAAATGAGGTAAGAGGAAGAAATTGAGTCCATTGATTAGGATGAGCTTAAGGGTAATATTTTTAATTATGTAAGTAATTAATATTATACATAAAAAATGGAGGATTTACTTCATCATAAGAATAAGTATGATGAATCTATTAGTACTTATTAGAAAATTATTAAAATTATGATAAGTTAATATTTTGGTTTAACCATTATCCCTAATATATAAATTTATAGATTCATTTGGGGATTATAATGAAAATCCAAAATTCGTTAGCTATAAGAGAATTCAATGTCTTTTATGAAATAATTGTATATTCTCTCAACCAAGAAATGAAAATTGGAAAACCCCATTTTCCCTTGGATTGGATAAGAAATGGAAGATAGTGTCTCCTGAAATATTTAATAAATCACATGTAAAAAAAGAAATTCTAATCACCTAAAAGCCTGAAAATTGGGTTGAAACACCAAGTTAATTTATTTAATTGAATTAGAATTTTCATTAAATGTGGATGGGCTGAATATAAAGTCCATGATTTTCAAATGGTGATAAATATTCTAGTTGATACAATAGAGGAATGAATATTTCCTACCAAAACATGAGACACATTCAGATGATTCAAATGAAAGGAGTATGTTCATTATAAAAACCATCACATGAATATAATGGTTAACAACGATGATCAATATAATAAACATCTTAAGGTAAATAAAAAATATAAACCTCGAACGATCATGAAATCAAAAGAGGGTTACATGAATGACATTATCAATGGTATATTTATCATCCAGTATAAAACAAATAATGTCTTATTTGATTTTTTATCCACCCACTATATTATATCGAAGGAATCTGGTAGTGGTATAACATGACCACCACCTGTATTAGATGTTGAGTTTCCAATAAAAACACATAATGGAATTATGAATGCATCTTAAACTCATATCTCCATTGTAATAGAATTTTGTGGGGATTTTCTTCCTAAAAACCTTATAATTATACATCTAGTTAAATTTTATATGATGTTTTTCATCATTTATCTCTCTATATAGATCCTATATCAATTTCCAAGAATGTTTTTCCAGGTTTTATATTCCATGTTATCCAATTATCAACTTTACATGTGAGGATGAATATGAACTTCATGTGAAAGTTGAATCCATTATATGGGTATTACTACCACTTCATGAGTGATATTTATCTCAAATGGTTTTATAGAAGCACAATATCCATGAAGTTCCTATAATTTGGGATTATGATGAAGTATTTCCTAATTACATACCTAGTCTTCTCCTAAATCAAGATGTTTATTTTTCAATAGAAATCGGGTGTAGTTCTAAACCTATTTGAAATACTCACTATATAATGGCCATGAATTATTTGAAGTTATTTATGAATAATCTCAAATATAATATTGATAGGGGATTCATACACCCAATTTCATCTCTATGGGGTTCACTTGTTCTTTTTTACTGAATAAACAATATTTAATGATTTTTTTTAATTGATTATCAAGTACATGACAATATCACTGTAAAGAACATGTATATTCTACCTTATAATGCTGAATAAATTAATAAAATTCTTGGATATCAATATTTATCAAAGATTATGAATCCTTATTAATATCATTAACTAGGGGTAAAATGGAGTACATACCCATGATATCCATTCATATGATGTGAAAATCCCTAAAATTCAAGTAATTTAATAAAATCATTTTTTTCCTCTCTATCTTGATTTGGCCATTTTTAAGCTGGAACCTAATGAATTTTAGAATATTTTGGAGGATTAAATAATATTTTCTAATGGTTCACTATAAAAACATAATGGATTGTACTGTGTAATAGAAGAATATACCATATAGTATCCTTCTATGTTATGGTGGAAATGATTTCACAGAATGATGGTATATTTAACTGATTACACATAGTAGTTATAAGAACAATTATATTGTGTAGGGTTTTCGTTTAGGATACAATGTATCTTAGGTCGTGGAAGTGTGGATCAAGGAATCTGCGCCACACATGCATGTACAATTCTTCATTGACGACTCTATGTGAGTTAAAGAGTACTATCTAAATATAGGTATTCATTGATTTTCTATCTTCAATGGGTCAGTTATATAAATTTTCTAGATGTATGTCTATATAGAAAAAGAGGATCATTTGTTAAGTTCATTGTGAACCTTAATCTTATGTAAATCAAACCATCAAAAACCCCCACAAGTACATACCTTTGACTACATCTTAGGAGCACTGAAATATTGGAGAAGTAGACCCACAATCATGGTCCTCCCCTTTATATAGTAGTGGTGTATTTTCCATCCATATCCTAATATGTAACATATTTTTTCATCGTGGAGGTCAACCTCCAACACTCCACTACACCGCAACATAATAACTTAAGCTAGTGGTGTTTCCGTGAAAATAATCCATGCTACATCTATAAACACTTTTTCATGGTGGTATTGTCTCCCATAAAAAATTTTTTAATAGTCATATATTTTTTACCATGGTGTTATTATTCCAGCCCACACCTACACTCTAGAAGTTTGAACGGTTCCATTTTGGTTGGTCTCCAGTACACCTCCTCACCGTAGCTTTTACCATGCGTCGTGGAGCCTCCTTTCCAGAAACTCTTCCAGCAAGAGCATGGAGTTATCTAGTGGACTAACTATTGAAATAATTGAATCTATCCATATGTATTTATCACCTTAAAATATAATTATTAATGTAATTGTATGAATCCAGTTCTAAGTGTAGATGGTGTGCGAGTATAATCTGATTTTGTGCAGACGTGATAACGTGATGACACCTATGAAAAATACTCACATTTACAACAAATACCATGAGGTGGGAAGTTCTTGACATTCATATACTCTTTTTAGACATGTTTCCATAGTATTATTATTATTTAAACATATTATATATTCAATTTTGTTTTCTGGTCCAATGTGGGTGTGTGTGTTTCCTATGAATTTTTGGATTACTTCCATGAGGCTTGTTGATATACCAAGATTACAAGACAATTTATTATTCACTTGTTTGATATATGATGATGTTGTATTTATCATGATGTGTTATATGTTTATTATCATACTATTCTTTTTCATGATTTCATTTGGAGGATTGGTATATTTTATACTTGACATGTGGAAACCGTGGTATGATTACCCCCTTAGTAGTGTGTACATGGTCCGCGGAGATACTGATTGTTATGAATGATAGAATTCTAAACTAGTATATTCTTGATGCCTTTATTATTTCTGAGTATATTGATGAATCTCGATTCCTTGTGTATTCTGATTTTTACCGTGTTCCTTTTCGATTCTAGGTAGGTTATAAATACTCATTGACTTGTGGATTTATGAGTTTTACCTAATGAGTTGTGGTTTCTATATAGGTTACCCACTCGATGACTTGTGAATAATTTGTGACTCACCAATAGCCTTGGGGATGGTTCTAGACATAAATTGTCATATTTAAGATTTTCTAGTATTGGGTTGAAGGATGTATGGTCGGGGATTTATGGCATATTCATTAGCTTGAAACATCTTAGTTTTAGAATGTATCATTGTTATTTTTAGGTGTTTATTATTAGTTTGGAATGAAATTTTATACATTATCAAAATAGGTTAAAGATGCATTGGTGGTGTCCCACTAACTCTTGAACACACACCCTACTTGGGAATTTTGGTGTTGTTTTTGATTTCCTGAGGGTACTGGTGAAGGGAAAGGGACTTGGGGAAGATTGTTGAGCTAAGGAGTATGGATATATTGGCAGATAGGACGACACAGGTGGGACCAACAATTATTTATTTATTTATCTAGAATAAACTATAATTCTTGGAATACCACTTTAGGAGCATGTTTATTATTCTATCTTGTATTACATTGTCTTTTCTTCCTGTTAATATGATTATTTTCTATTATAAATATTTTTTATTACCTTCTTGTGATATGAAATGATATAAAGGCAATAGTCTCACCGTTATGGGACTTAGACCCTTGTTGTTAGTTGGTGACATCTTTCAAATGGGGAGGCGTGAAAGAGGTCACATAGCACCTGTATCAGACCTAGTGGTTTAGGATGGTATGTTACAAAACTATATGAGAGCACATGGATGTACCAACATGTCCATTATATGGACTATACATGGGAATAATATATAAAAGATTTAGGATAAATCAAAATAAGTTATGAAAACTATGACAGTTCCTTGCCAGTACTATATAATGGACCTTCAAGTTACTATTAACAGGGGAATTATGATTTTCCTGTTAAGGTTTTTAGATTCACCTTCTATGATAGAAAACATTTTTATATGAATTAATATATTTCATGTACATTTTTTCTCCATCACTAGGAAAAATGGTTCACATTCCATATATATAATCCTGTTTCTATTTTTCATAGTATATATTTACAAAAATTATTGATATGTGCTATCTGTTTGGGATGGTTTCATGAATGTGTGATATTTTTGTGTCATGAAATGTGATATATCTTATTAGTATTTAATAGATGAACTTATCATGTTATTTTATTATTATATATATAGTTATTATGACTAATGTGTGTGGAAGAATACGAAGCTTATTGCTAGTATGGTACAACTTGGGATGAGGATAGACAATTAGGAGAACCTTGTTTAATCCATTAGTCTGGCTATGAATTTTTATGTTCCAAATATTCCTCACAATACAAAGATTTGACCTCAATGAAATTTTATAGGACCTCCAATTATGGAATCCTAGGATTCATCTATGCCACCACCCATAGCGGCATAGGTTATTATAGATGAAACCCCCCATTTAGGATACAATATATGCGATTAACCCAATACAAAGTGGAGGAGTCTCTAGGCCTATTGTAATCTATTCTCAAGTATTACATATCCAGTATCCACCATCATTATAGGGAATTGTAGGACCATATAATAGTGAGAATTTGATTCAGGTTATTGAGAGGATCTATTATATTATAGGGAATTTTAAGTATCATAAGTTGAACCTCATGTACTTTTTTGGTGATATTCATTATTATATGTTTTTGGATGCTATTATCTTTTTGAATATGTAATATAGTCTCAATTGAATGAAATTTAGGGTCCTCTTATTTAAGGATTTATTTCAATATGCGATGATGCTACAATAAGATCATGAGTTCATGGAGTTCAATGTCTTCTTAATAGGAATTATTAAAAATGGTTCTTCATTTCAGTCTCTCATTTATAGATATGATGCATAGAAATAAAAAAAAATTTAGACTAGTCTATGGTTGTAGTTGGGATTTCAATTCATGAACTTGTATCTACTGAATTACACTCAGGTTCTCTCTAATGACCTAATGATAGATATGTGTATGTGAGAGGACTTAGTTATTGGTATCCTCTCACAAACATAGACTGGTGGCCCCCAACATCTATCAAGAGTTCATTTTCTAGTGGAAAGTAGTGAAAGATAAGGGATGTCTATCATAGAACATGCTTACTATCTAAGTAGAGTTATTCTTCTCTAGGTTCATTTGGATGTACACTACAATGCTTCTACTATGGTAAGGTGGAATATTGTCATAGTATATATACTACACCTTAGATAATGCGTCATCAGTGTGGAATGAAATAAAACATTCAGTATTTTTTCATCAGTAATTTGTGGTCCGGAACCCATAGAGGTGGAAGATGTGCATCATCCTTGAAATATTAGTCCGGTAAAGTTTCCCAGCAGTAGAGGTAGATAGTTCATATACCTCATAGAAAAATAAATTGCTTTCAGTTAGGCCATGTGTACCCAATGAACCAGGTTCTCAAAAATTGGTGGACATGATCCATCTATAGTTCAAGGTATAGAGTAGATCACATATACTCTGTCAAAAACTCTATTCAATATATTTTATTCTCATTCCTTTATAGATGCATTGTTACTTATTGGAAATTCCTTAGCAGTTATGTTTTCTCTGAGTTAGTCTCCCATGATACACCATTGGTCACAAAATTGGACTATCTTCAATGATTCCTATAATTTAATATAGTTGTTTCTAGAAATGTACATTTATGGGAGTTAATGATTCAAGAGATGATGAACATCAACAAGATTTTCAACATAAATTTGATAACTTGCATCTAAGATCACATTAGCTGTTATATGAGATGTGTTTCATTATATTATCTAATTATAGAGATAGAGAGAGAGAGAAAAAAGTTCATAATGATTGTTGAGTGGTAATTATTAGTAGATAGAGTTGATTTTTACTTGATTCATCTTGGGATGATCACATAATATATGGAAGGGTTTTATATTTTGGCAGTATGACTGAAAAATACCTCATTTATTCCTCTATTCATGGATATCTATCAATATTTATTTCTACATGGAATTTTAAGACTCCCTAAAAATAGAGGATTTAAATATACTTTAGATATATACCAGATGAACATCCCATTTCAACACTACCGTATTGTATTGAACAAACTAAGCTGATGGTGATAGAGGATCATCTATATTACTAAGAGTGAAAAGTATTTATCAAGACACGTAATTCACCATGGGGTGAACCTGTGTTATTTTCCATGAATGATAAGGGTAGTAAATGAATTTTAATTGATTACTAAAATATAAACCGGGTGATGGAGAAGAACCATTATAATTTTCCCATGATCAACAATCTATTTGAAAATTTATTGGGATCTTGGTTGTTTTCCTAGATTGATATTTGATTAGGATATCACCAGTTATAATTAAAATAGGGTATATTCTGAAGATGGATTTTCAGAGTTTGGATCGACTATGATTACTTGTTGATGTTTTTCAGGATAAAGAACATGTCATAAGTTTTAAATAACCTCATTAACAAGATCATACATCCATACATGTACTCATTCATCATATTGTTTGTCTATGACATCCTCATATACTCACCATCACTAGAATAACATGAATAGAACCTAGAGATATTACTTAGTACACATTGATAACACAATATTTACACCAATGTGTTAAAGTATGAAATCTTTATTTGAGAGGTGAATTTTCTTGGACATTTGTTGTCTAAGACTGGTATATCCATGTATGTAGATAATGTTTATGAAGTTATTTCCTACACACATCTCTGAATCATGGTTGAGATCAAGATAATTCTTTGATTAGTATCATATTAATAACAATTTATCAAAAACTACAACTCACTTTTATCTTACATGATAGTACTAAAATAAGATATTGAAGTTCTAGTGGTCAACTAAGTATGAAGGATAATTGGTTATTGTAACACCCCAAGATTTCATAGCAGGTTATTTCTTAAAAGTAATTCAATAACTTGTGCTACACAAAACACAAAGTTCGAGCGCACTACAACTTACCAAACTAGTCGTTCAATAAGCGGTTATGAATAGTGTTAACTATATTTTTAATTTTATATAAACCATATAATGTTAACATACGTATTATGTATTTTTAGACATAATATAAGAACAAAGTCAATTTTTCAGATAAAGGATGTAATTTTCAGAAAATGCAATTTTACGGCCTTTTAATTGAGAACCTTTTTTAAATCCAATATTTGAAACTTTAATATATTCAATTTAATGAAATTAATTTCTTATTTATAATCGGTACATAAAAATTTAGTTTTGATAAAAAATTTGGTGTTTTCTGATAACTTTCATATTTTGATGAATAGTAAAAAATACTAAATTTTAATTGAAAACAATTTCTTTAATCAAAATAAATTATAGTGTTCAATTATAAATTTGAATGGTTTGGAAGTATAATTAGATTATATTTTTATCATTTAATACAATTTAGGTCATTATAAGTAATTTCACATTTAAATTTGACATAAACATATGTCAATCTTTTGATAGTTTTTACTTTCTTAAAAACCCGCTTTTTGGTTTTAACAACAAGAATTAATTTTAAATTAATTAATATAACTTCTATGTTTTTAATTTTCTAAAATAGACTTCATTTGTGAATTCGGAATATCAAAATTATCTTAGGGTTAATTTTTTGTATTTTTTCTGAAAACATTCAATTTTTTGATGAATAGTGAATACATTGTGTTATTGTTAAAAAAAAATTATTTAAATAATTATGTATTTTATTTAAATTTATTTTAAGTCAAACTAGATACATAATAAAAATTTTAGTTCAATGTAATTCATTGGAGCCATTTTTTATAATAAAATTAGATTTATAAAATTTTATTCAACTTTTTACCGTCTTTTACCCACCACCTAGGAGCATTTGCAAAATTTCATAAAAGATAATTTTACCGCTTCGATGATTTGAATTTCAAAAATTGGAGAGTCATGGTTTATATCATTATGTAATATTTGGTTCAATAAGATGAAAATAATTTTTGGTGAATAGTAACTTTTGACATTTATTTACCACGGTTAAAAATAAATATTGTAATTAAGGGTAAAAATGATATTATAATTACCATAACACATGTTATAATTCTATTGGATAAGTGTAATTAGACCAAAAAACAACCTTATTAATAAAATATGACCCTTTAGGTCCACTTGGATTAGATTGGGACATTTATTATTATTTAATTTAAAGAAGAGTTAATAGTGTTAAATTCATGTTTTCATGACTAAAAGATTTTTAATATAGGGTTATACATAAGATAAATTTGACTATAAATATTCATTATAAAGATAAAACGATTCCCTACCTAATGTTATTTTATTTATAAATTTTAAACATCATATAATTAAATTTATTTATGAAACAATGTTGATGCAGTAATTACTTTCTTAATGAAATATTAAAATAATTGATATTATAAATATTAAAATAAATATAATTGGAAATATTTGATGAAATCCACGAATTTTCATAGTGAATATGACATTTTAGGGTTGATTAAATGTATTTTTTTCGAATTAATCAAGTTGTGATGACTTTCACAAAAAAATACTAAATAGTGTCAAAATTGAAATAAATCTGTTTTTAAAACAAATATTATATTACTAAATGATATAATATTCCTAAAAATCTATGTGTCATGACCCGACCCTTGGGGACCATGTCGTGACTACCCCAAGCCATCCATCCTTAGGCCAGGGGCTGGTGATTAGCACCAAAGGCATAAATCCCTAAAACTGGGAAGGCATTGCCTTTATAAACTAGAATCACACACACAACAGAGTAAGGTGAAAGCAAAAAACTAATAAAAACTGTATACAAAAGAGTGATGTAAAGTAAAAGGGGCCGAAAATAAAAGCCCAACTATAAAGTACTAGTTCAACTGAAAAGGGACAAAATAGATTGAAGGTGAAAGAAGCTCTTGGATCGTCCACCACGGATCCTACATGAATGGTAGGTACAGATAGAATCCTTAGCACTCCACATCCTTCAGACTCATCCGTGTACCGACTCGTTGTAAGGTCCACCTCCGGGTACCGTTTAGTCCCATCCACTCAGCCTCGGTCAGCATTTTTTGTCGTCTACAACCAACACAACGAGGTGCGGGCAAATCCCATGGAGTGGTGAGTATAACGATACTCAGTAGGGACCCCGAGACCCTCATGGTCTCACAAAATCCAACAACGATATCCACAAAGTATGAAATCAACAAATAACCACACTTAGGTATATGCCCATACATATACCTAAGTTATCAAGTAATCCATATCAATCATGAGATAAACACAAAAGTTATTAACTCAGCTCAAACCGGGATTTTCATTATCGAAACCACGGCTGCTGAGAACTCCTCCTCTGTCGAGTACAGTGGGCCTCCCACGACACTAAGGCACTTCCCACCATCCTTGGACTGCTGAGTTACTCCTCCAGTTGAGTACCGCGGGTATGCTGCCAACAACTAGGTGCTCCTCCACTGTGGGTTTGCCGACGACTACCAGGCGCTCCCACTAATTGCCTGCAGAGGTACTCCTCATGTCGAGTAACACAGGTCTGTTTCCAACTACCTGGCACTCCTCCCCCTCCTCTCTCTCGTCTCTAGGAGGGTTTTCTCCATGAGCTACAATTCGATACTCCAACTATCACGAAGTCCCACGTAGAAGTATTTTAAAGGATCTCCACGTCAAAGGGGTCTCAATGCAATAGACAACGCTTCATTCGGACGTTCGGTCTGTGAGTTATTATCCTTTTAGTACCAGGGCCCTGGTTGGATTATTGTACGATCCAACCTGACCGTAACTCAAATATACCCCGAACTCCATTGGGGTATACTCAAATTGATCGCCTCTCATCGAGATTACCAGTGCCGGTGACGGTTCGTCAAATGGAAGTCCGGTGCCGAAGATATGGAAAACAGAAAGTAAAGGGTCTGCAGTGGGCCCGGGTCCAGTCCGACACGGTCAGACCGACTCCGCCCAACCCATTCTGGGCCGACCTGGTTTGGGTCAACCCATTCAGCTAGTTAGGTTCGGCCCGGTCCGCTGGGCCCGGCCCAGCGGACTTTTAGGGCGGTTCGGCCCGGAGGTCGCCACGTAGGCGGCTCGGTCCAGAGGTCGGGGCCGGTTTGGCCAGTGTCGTGAGGGGCGCAGCTTGGGTGGCTTGGCCCAGAAGGCAGTGCAGGTTCGGCCAGCAACACCGCGAGGGATGATGCGGGTCGGCTTAGGAGGCTGGCGGTTGGGAGGTCAGCGGGCAAGGCGCGTGGGGCGCAGCCAGGTAGTGGGAAAGGGGTGTGGGGCACAGGCTAGCCGCGCAGGCCACAGGTAGGCCACGGGCAGGCGGTACGAGGCACGGGTAGGCCGCGGGGTGCACGGGCAGGTGAGGGCAGGTGGCGAGGGGTGAACAGGCAAACGCGGGCATGCCACGAGGTGTGCGGGTTGGCAGCGCAGGGCACACGGCGGTGCGAGGCGCGCGGCAGCACGCAGGCACCCCCGCAGTGCGCGTTCAGGCAGTGCGGTATGTGGGCAGCGTGCGAGAAGGCCGGTTCGGAGATGCTGTGGCCGGCGCGGGCCGGTGATGTTTGGGCGGGAACACCAGTGTACCACGAGGGTGGTGCGGTTCACGGAGGTCATGGATAGCGCGGCCTTTTTCGTTGCCACCTTCGTCGCCAAGTCGAAGAAACATCACAAAAGTATCGGCGGAGGTAGTAGGGCATGTTAGTTTGGCCCTCACCCTCCATGTTTATGGGCGACAACAATTGGCTCATCAAGAGAGAAGATGGTTAACAATTCACCCGCAACAATTCATTCCCAACCATTGAAAGATACAAGAAAAAGGATTATCAACTTGTAATAAACCCCCTACTTGGATTGTCGGGTGTCGATGGTGAGGTCTCGGGAAGAAGACGTACAAGATCGTCATTCGTCGCATTCACCAAGCACTTCCAAACTAGAGTTGTATCGGCTCATTGACGACGCTCCACGATAGTAGGTGTCCGAGGAAGAAGTCGAAGAAGGTCAGCATTCTCTGTTCTTCGTTGGAGATGGCATAATCCTCCAAGTGTTAGGTGTCGCCTCACTTTTCTAGTGTTTCGTCTCTTGGTGAAGTCGTCCCAAAACCTCCCCCCAAGCTTCCTTTATATAGGAGAGGGAGGGAGGTAGGTAACGATCATTGGAATTTATGACGGTTCATTTATTAGGAACCTTCCTAAATTCCAAAGACGTGGTTACTTAAAATTAAAAGGAGAAATCCAATTAAGTTACGCTGGAAGAATTTAACAGGTGTGTTGGCTTTAATTAATGGGAGGATTCCAAGAGGCTCCCCCACTCATTAATGATGGGAGTTAAGAGGTTTTACTCTCCTCCAATTAATATGGGAGTTAATCCCGATGTGGTCCCCAAATCATTTATCCTTACATGGGAGGTTGAGTTCGGGAGGGCCCCACCACCATAACCTCTCATGGGAGGTTAAGGTGCGGTGGCCCCACCTCCAACTCCCTTGAAGAGGTTTTACCCACCCAACAACCACTTGGTAGAAAAAAATAAAATAAAGTGTTAGCTCACATTATTTTGTTAATTTTTTTATAAAAACCCAAAATCTAACTTTTACTCTCGACCAACTGTTGTCGAGGTGAAAGTCTCCTTAAGCGAATATTGGTGCTGCGAGTATAATGGTGCCCTGAGATTTCAATTCCAAGAATTGATTCAAAAGTTATAAAATCCCACTCATATGTTTAATAAACGTACCCGAACAAAACATCAAAATTTGATTCCGGGCACACCGGGCCTCAAAATCATACGACGTCAATTTTCACGGACTTGTAAAATTCCCATGTATATAAGAAAAAAATTACACGGAAATTCTGGGACTTTACATTCTCCCCACCTCAGGGCTTTACATCCCCATAATCTACAACTCGAACTAAGGGAACAAATGGGGGTACTGAGCATGCATCTGAGCCTCCCGCTCCCATGTGCTCTAATGGAGGTTCTCAGGCTGCCAACGAACGCGCACTAGAGGTATCAAATTTCCACGTAGGACCCTCTCTTGTCGATCCTCAATCTCAATTGGAACCTCCGTGAATGTCCCCCCATCATCGATGTCCAGCTCTCCATGGTCGAGGATGTGAGAAGGGTCATGCACGTATCTCCTCAGCTGGGATACATGGAAGACGTTGTGCACTCGGTTCAACTGAGGTGGAAGAGCCGGGCAGTAAGCCACCTCGCCTACTCTACTGAGGACCTGGAAAGGTCCGATGAAACTGGGAGATAACTTCTCACCTCGCCCAAATCTCTGTAGACCTCGTCGAGGTGGGACTGAATTCGAGGACACATGCACGAAGCATGTCCTCGAGGGTTTGAATGGTCCGCTTGGTCTGACCATCCGTCTGAGGATGGAAGGCGGTTCTCAAGCAAAGCTGCGTCCCGAAAGCTTCCTGCAACCCCTCCTATAGTCGGGATGTAAATCGTGTGTCATGATCAGAGAAAATTATCGATGGTATACCATGTAAATGCACAATATCCTACACATAGAGGCATACCAGGATCTCTACTGGGCTCTGCTCTCTGATCGGTAAGAAGTGGGCCGACTTGGCGAGCCGGTCGATGATCACCCATATAGAATCATGACTTCTGGATATACGTGGAATCCCCATCACGAAATCCATGGATATCCCATCCCACTTCTACTCAGGGACCTCTAAAGGTAGAACCAAGCCTGCAGGTACCTGGTGCTCTGCCTTCACTTGCTGACAAGTGAGGCATCGAGAGGCAAACTCTATAACTTCCTTCTTCATACCTGACCACCAGTGCTGTCGTCTGAGGTACTGATACATCTTCACCACTTCTGGATGTACCGCTAGAGGGGATGTGTGGAACTCCCTCAAAACTTCCTCCTGAAGTTCCACTGGTACCATGGTACATCCTCTGAAGAGGATGACGTGCTCCCCCACCTTCAGAAAATCCATCAGGTGCTTGCCCTGTGGATATATGTGCACGTCGTGTCTCGAAGTCAGCATCTCCATGTTGCGCATCCCTGGCTCACTGAAGAATTAGGGGAGTGACTAAAAGAGTCTATAGAAAGGCTGCTCTATCTCTATCCACAAAGATATCTGTAAAAGAGCCAGCTGCTCGGTCACCTCTCCTAGCAGTTGTATACCAGTTCTCCTGCTGAGTGCATCCACAACAACGTTCCCCTTCCCAGGAGTATAGACTATCTCAAAGTCATAGTCCGGGATGAACTCAAGCCATCGCCATTGTCTCAGGTTCAGGTCCTTCTAAGGTAATATATACCTGAGACTCTTGTGATCAGAGTACATAGTAAAATGTTCGCCCATAAGATAGTGCTGCCACATCTTCATGGAAAAGACCACTACTACCAACTACAGATCATTAGTAGCGTAGTTTTTCTCATGTTTTCTCAGCTACTGAGAACCATACATGATCACTGCTCGCTCCTGCAATAGGACACGCCCATGTCCGGTCCCAGATTCATCGTAGTAAACTACATACTCTATGCCTTCCTATGGAAGCCTCAAAATGGGGGCACTAGTCAGCCTCTCCCTTAGCTCCTGAGAGATTTTTTGGCATCTCTACGACCACACAAAGGGTTTCCCCTTCTTTTTCATGGATGATAGTGGTGCTTCAACTCTGTAGAATTTGGGAACAAATCTCTGGTAGTATCCATCCAAACCCAAGAAACTTCGTACCTTCGTCACACTCCTGGGTGGCTCCCAAGAAAGTACCGCTTCAATATTATTTGGATCCACTACAAATCCAGCCTCCGAGATGACTTGTCCCAATAAGTGAACCTCTCATATCCAGAACTGGCACTTCGAGAGCTTTCCATAAATCTGGTGCTCTTGGAGTGCATCTAGTACTACCTGCATGTGGTGGGCATGCTCCTCCTTAGTAGTCGAGTAGATACAAATGTCGTCAATGAAGACTACGACCAAGCGATCAAGGTATGGCTTGAAGATCCTTTTCATGAGTCCTATGAACACTGGTGGAGAGTTGGTTATGTTGAAGTGCATAACTAAGAACTCCTAGTGGTCGTACCGAAACCTGAAGGTCATCTTCTGCACAACCTCATCTCGAACTCTGAGCTGGTGATAGCCTAATCTGAGGTTTATCTTTGAGAACCACCGATCTCCCTTCATCTCATCAAAGAGGTCATAAATCCTCGGAAGTGGGTACTTGTTCTCCACGGTCACCTAATTCAGGAACCGATAGTCAACACAAAGATGCAAGTTCCCATCCACCTTCTTGGAGAATAGAATCAGGGTTGCCTATGGAGAAACACTGGTCTAGAAGAATCCCTTCCCCTGCAAGTCCTCGAGCTGTACCCGTAGCTCACGAAGCTCCACGGGAGCCATCCGATATTATAGAGTAGATATCGGTGTTGTCTCGGGATACAAGTCTATGTAAAAGTACACCTCTCTGCGAGGAGGTAGACCTGGGACATCATCGGGGAAAACATCCACGTACTAGTCCACCAAAACAGAAGAGCTTAGAATCTCCACATCAACTGCTCTGAGGGTAAGGAAATCCAACTGATGAGTGATAAGTTGCACCCTCCACTGAGTAAGTCTGTTATGTGATGCAAAGTCTCCCTTCTCTCTTGTGAAGGTAAACCTATTCCCATCCGTGCAGACACACTGCACTTTTCTCCTAATACAGTCAATCTGAGAATGGACTATAGATAACCAGTCCATACCCAAGATGATGTCGTAAGGCCTCGACACAGCTACTAGGAGATCCAAATTGAATCTCTCGCCTCCTAGAGTAAGCTCGTACTCCAGACACCAGTGCGTAATTGTTGAATCAGCTCCCGTAAGAGTCTCTAGTCATAAGGATCGAACTATCATCTCCTTTGGAATCTCTGAGCTCCGAACGAGGGAAGTGTAAATGAATGAGTGACTGAAACCTATGTCTATAAAAACTGCAACTAAGGTGGAATAGATATAGATGGTACCTCATATCATCTCCATAGCACCATGATCGTGCGCCTCAACTTCCTGAAGCTGAGCTCTCCCCTGTCCACCTGCTCCCTGTGGTCGGGGTGGACATCCTGGTGGTGGTGGTGGCGACACCTCGAAACATCATCCACCGCCAGCTGTACAGCCAGTTCCTAAGACTCGTCTGCCTACTCCCTGCAGACCTCCTCAATAGAATCTATGTCTCTGATTGGGCGTTCCTTCAACCGTCTACTGATCATCCGTACGGTGGGTCAAAAAGTCATGATCCATGTGACCATGCCCACCGCATGAGTAGAACTATCCTCTCCTGGCATGTCTGTCTCTGTCCCTACTCTGGGTGCCCCACACAACCGATTCTGAGTTCTATGGTCATCCACCTATAGGTCTGGTCTTCTTGGACCTCTGTGACATCTTTCTATTGCCAGCTACAGAAGACTCCACTGTATGTCAACTAGTGGTGGGTCTCGCTGCTGGAGACTACTCACCGAGGCAACTCTCTACTAGGAGAGCTCTCTCTAGCACCACCTCCTGCGTCGGGATGCTGAGTTAGATCATTGGAGCTCTGATCTCCCGTCTGATCCCCTGCTCAAAGGTCTGGGCCCTGGAAAATGGGTCTTCTACCATATCTGTGGAGTAGCGCTAGGGTTCAGTGAACCTCGCTGAGTACTATGCTACCATCATGATTCCCTACTGCAGATTAAGTAGCTCCGGTATCTGCACCGCACGTAGGGTGGCTGGGAAAAACTACGCTCGGAACAGGCTCTCGACTTTTCCCAGAGTAGGGTCGCCTTGTCATACACCTTGAGCATCAGGCTCCACCATCTGACTGCTGCTTCCTATATAAGGTTGGGAGCAAGAATAACCATGATGTATGCTGGTGTCCCTACCAGTTAGAAGACTCTCACCACAGCCTCTATCCAATCCTCAGCCGCTTGTGGGTCTGTCTCTCCCCAAAACCTAGGTGGGTTCTGCCACTGGAACTCATGCAACACATTCAAATGGCATGCATCGTCTGCTGCTGGGGCTGGTGGCATCGGTGGCCCAACAGGGAGTGGTACCGCTGGAGCCTCTGCTGGAAAATGGCCCTGCACCGAGACCTCATCTCTCAGTGGGCTATCTATGCATACAACTCTCGGGACACTCACTGGTCATCCATGGGGAGGAATCCTGAAAGAAATAGATGTGACACGGTCAAATGATTATACTTGGTGAGCTGACCTGGTTGATCTAACTTAAAAAAAACATTTGAAAACACAAATGAAATCAGTGTTTTCGTGCACTTAGTCGGAAATCACAATTCAGGGTCCTGGTGTGTGGATACGTCGGCCGCCGCAATAACACTAGACTCCCTGATCTGAAAACCACACTCAGTACCCTTAACACTATTGATTCACTTAAAAGTAATATCAGAGTCCTAATTTATGTGGTAGAACGGACTCCTCTGATACCAATTTGTCACGACCCGACCCTCGGGGTGCATTCCATGACTACCCCAAGCCCGCCTTCCATAGGCCAGGGGATGGAGACTAGCACCAAAGGCGTAAATACCTAAAAATGGGAAGGGATTGCCTTTATAAACTAGAATCACACACACAACAGAGTATGCTGGAAGCAAAAAACTAAGAAACATTGTATACAAAAGAATGTTGTAAAGTAAAAGGGGCCGGAAATACAAGCCTAATTATAAAGTAAAAGTACAATTGAAAAGGGAAAAAATAGCTAGAAGGTGAAAGCAGCTCCTGGATCATCCACCATAGATCCTACCTGAAGGGTTGGTACAGATATCCTCCTCAGCACTCCATGTCCGACATAATCCTCCATTTACCGACTCCTCGTCAGGTCCACCTCTGTGTACCGTCCAATCCTGTCCACTGAGCCTTGGTCAGCGCTGTCTGTCGTCTACAACAAACACAATGAGGTGAGGGCAAAGCCCATGCAGGGGTGAGTATAAAAATACTCAGTTGGGACCCCGAGACCCTCAAGGTCGCACAAAATCCAACAAGGATATCCAAAAAGTATGAAATCAACAGATAACCCCACTTAGGTATATGCCCATAAATATACCTATGTTATCAAGTAATCCATCTCAATCATGAGGTAAACACAAAATTTATTGACTCATCTCAAACTAGGATTTTCATTATCGAAACCACGGCTGTAGGAGAACTCCTCCTCTGTCAAGTGCAGTGGGCCTGGCACGACACCAAGGTGCTTCCCACAAACCTTTCAATGATGAGGTACTCCCCCTATCGAGTATCGCGGGTCTACTGCCAACAACCAGGTGCTCCTCCGTTGTGGGTCTGCCGCCAACTACCGGGCGCTCCCCCTAATAGCTTACAGAGGTACTCCTCCTGTCGAGTACCATGGGTCTCGCACCAACTACCAGGCGCTCCTCCACTGTGGGTCTGCTGCCAAATACCAGGCACCTCCCACTGGGCTAGTCGAATCACTCTGAGTTGAATCGGTCAAATAGTCATCAGGTCTCAGCCAGCTTCTAGGTCTCTGTACTCCGCTATCTCGTCTTCGTGAGGGTCCGCACCACAAGCTACAGGTTGATACTCTAACTATCACGAAGTCCTAGGTGGAAGTTTCTCAAAGGACCGCCACGTCATAGGGGTCTCAACGCAACAGACGGCGCGTCAATCGGATGCTCGGTCTGTGAGTTATTATCCTTTTAGTCCCGAGGGCCCGGTTGGATTCGTGTACAATCCAACCTAACCGTAACACAACTATACAACGAACTCTAGTGGGATATACTCAAAGGGACCCTCTCTCACCGAGATTACCAGCACCACTGATGGTACGTCAAACAGATGTCTGATGCTAATGATATGTCCAAAAATAAGTAAAGGGTCGGTAGTGGGCCAGATTCCGGTCCGACACAGTCGACCCGACTCGGCCCAACCCAGTCTGGGCCGACCCAGTCAGCCTGTTAGGTTCAGCCCGGTCTGCCAGGCCCGGCCCAGCGGACATCGAGGGCGGTTCGTCCCAGAGGTTGCCACCTAGGCGGCTCGGTCCGGAGGATGGGGCCGGTTTGTCCAGCACCGCGAGGGGCGCGGCTCGGGCAGCTTGGGCTGGAGGCTGGGGCCAGTTTGGCCAGCGCCGCGAGGGGTGCAGCTCGGGCGGATCAGTCTGGAAGGCTAAGATGGTTCGGCCAGCGGTGTCGTGAAGGACGTTGCGGGTCGGCTCGGGAGGCCGGCAGCCTGGAGGTTGGTGGGCAAGGCGTGAGGGGCACAGGCAGGCCGTGGGCGAGGAGCGCGAGACACAGGAAGGCCGTGCGGTCCACGAGTGGGCGGCGCGGTGTGCAAGTAGGTTGTGGGGCGCACGGGCAGGCACAGGCAGGCAGTGCGGGGCACGCGGGTAGGCGCGGGTAGGCTGCGGGGCATGGGGGCAGGCACGGGTAGGCGGTGCACAGGAAGGCTGGCGGGGTGCACAGGACACGGGTGGGAAGGCGGCACGGGGCGAGGCGGCGCTTGGTCAGGCGGCGGGGCGCGCGCAGGCAGCGACGGGTGCGACAATGTGCGGCCAGCGGCAGGGCACACGGGTAGGCCTGTTCGGCATGGGCCGACGGTGATCGGCCAGGAACACCAGTGTACCAAGGGGGCGGTGCGATTTGCGGAGATCGTGGGTAGCATGGCATTTGTCCTTGCCACCTTCATTTCCATGCCGAAGAAACATCACAAAACGATCGGCTGAGGGAGTTAGGCCATTTTAGTTTGGCCTGCACCGTCTGTGTTTAGGGGCGATAACAATTGGCATGTCAAGAGAGAAGATGGTCAACAATTCACCCAAAAAAATTCTTTTCTAACCATTGAAGGAGACAAGAAAAAGGATTATCAACATTTAATAAACCCCCTACTTGGATTGGCGGGCGTCGACGGTGAGGTCGCAGGAAGAAGACGTAGAGGATCGTCGTTCGTCGCGTCCACCAAACACTTCCAAACCTGAGTTGTGTCGGCTAGTTGACGATGCTCCACGTCAGTAGGTGTCTGGGGAAGAAGTCTAAGAAGGCCGGCATTCTTGGTTATTCATTGGAGAAGGCGTAATCCTCCAAGTTTTGTCCATTGCGTCACTTTGCCAGCGTTTCGTCGCCTGGTGAAGTCGTCCCAAAACCTCCCCCAAGATTCCATTATATAGGAGACAAAGGGAGGTAGGTAACGATCGTTGGAATTTATGACGGTTCGTTTTTTAGGATCCTTCCAAAATTCCAATGACGCGGTTACTTAAAATTAAAAGGAGAAAACCAATAAAGTTGTGCTGGCGCAATTTAAGAGGTGTGTTGGCTTTAATTAATAGGAGGATTCCAAGAGGCTCCCCCTCATTAATGAGGGGAGTTGAGAGGTTTTCCTCTCCTCCCATTAATAGGTGAGTTAAGCCCCATGTGGTCCCCACCACATTTATCCTCACATGGGAGGTTAGGTTCAAGCGGGCCCCACCACCATAACCTCTCATGGGAGGTTAAGTTCTGGTGGCCCCACCTCCAACTCCCTTGAAGAGGTTTTAACCACCCAACCTCCACATGGTGGCTAAAAATAACATAAAGTGTTATCTCACTTTATATTATTAATTTTTTGTATAAAAACACAAAATCTATATTTTACTCTCGACCAACTGTCGTCGAAGTCAAAGTCTCCTTAAGCGAATATCGACGCAGCGAGTCCAACAGTGCCCTCAGATTTCAATTCTGAGCACCGGTTCAAAATTCATAGAATCATGCTCGTATTTTTACTAAACTTACTCGAACAAAAATTCCAAAATTTATTCCAGGCACACCGGGCCTCAGAATCATGCACCAATAATTTTCGCGGACACGTAAAATTCCCATGTATTTAAGAAAAAATATTCCACAGAAATTCCGGCTCTTTACACTATGGTTAGAAAAAAGGGATTAAATAATATTATATATTTCATTAATTAACCACTGGATATTCTCTTGGAATTTTAGATTAAGTTTATTAACAATATAGTGTTAGAATACAAGAAGACATGGTAAAAGCTAAACTATTTAACTAAGAGTTAAATCTAAAATATAAGGTTAAAATGGTAACCTAAACTTGTCTAAAACCTATTGGTTGAGAGTATTTATACCCTTACCCACCTTATCTTCGAAATAAATCAATTTGGATCCATTAGAAACCGAAAATTAATTTATTATAAAATAATATTTCAATCTGTACCTAAAGAGCCCCTCCTCTACCTTATAAAAGGACACCACATCTAACTTGTTCCTCACACCTCTCAAGCCCAATGGCTCATCCAAACTCTTCCCAAATAATCTCTCAATATCCCTACCTTCCACCTAGAAGCCTTACCTCAGGCAGAAGGCACTTCATGAATTTGTTTTTGGTTCAAACCAAAGGGAGTTAGACAATTTTAAGGTGACGACTTCCCTAAAGTTCTCTTCTTTTATTTTACTTCTCCAATCCCGTAGACTCTTTTTATTACAATCTTTTATAACAACACAATTATCCACAATATTCAAGGTTGTTTTTATGAGAAGTATTCAGGATAAAATTACACACACCTACATCTAATGGGAAAAGAACATATTGTTTCTATGGACGACGAACTACTACCTCACGAAATGATGATTGTTTAATTATCTCTTACCACCTATTATGGTGTCCATTATGATGGAACTGTGTTTATATATGATATATATTATTTTTATTTTTTCTCTATGCTTCTTTAATATTCATTTACAAACACACCTTTATGCTTTCTAATATGTGTGAACATGATAATTTCATTTGAGGAAGTGTGGACTACCACCCCCTCAAGGTGATATGATTCGTTAATGACATACATGGAACATAAAAATAATGGAGTTAATTAAATTATGTAACACATATATAATATAATATTATAATAGAATTATAATATACATATGTATCATTATGTTTTCATTTCATTAAATATGAAATAGAAATGAAAGTGACGTTCATGCGTACGTATGGATTACCGTCTCCATGAACAGTGCATTTCATTTCTTATCACCAAATATCATGAACTAATTATAAATATATATTTATATATATATACAAGATATGTATGATATATATGATATTTAAATCATGATCTAAATGATACGATCAAGAACAACAAGTTAAAACATGTACGATAAAGAAAGCAACTATTACCCAAAATGTTAATTTTACATGGAAATAATTATTAAATGGGTAGTATAAATTCATAAATGAATATTGTATGATATAATAAATATGAATATGTTTCTGTTATAATTAGATAACATACAATGGTGATTATACAGTAGGTTAAACGTACCCTCGACCAAAGGAAAGTGCAAGGTAAGGGATAATTTCACAATCTCTTTATTATTCGAGGTTGTTTTTACAAAAGTATCTACTAGTACCTCTTTATCATCCACATCCGTGTTTTCTTAAAAATATATTTCAATTTTTTTTAATATTTACTAGACTATGGGTTAAATTAATTTATACCCTTATTTGACCTTATATGTTTTGAAAGGAATCTTTTTGTCATTGTCCAAAAAATGTACTTTTTTGACAAAATTAAGGTAAGAATGTTTTTTTAACTTATACAGCAAGTGAGGATATTTTCCGCCGTTATAACATCGTCGAAGCTTACCTTACATTATTATAAGAATATTTTCAAAATAAATGTTTTATTTATAATTATGTGAATCATAAGTGATTTCAAAATAGAAGAGATATTCTCTCAAATAGTTTTGAGTTCATCTATGTCAACATCCTTTGATAAATTTTACACTTATTTGAAGTTGATTTTTTATGATACAAATTATCCATATTGTATTTAAGGTTTTGTGATATGTTTGAATATGGATGATTTATTTTTATGACATTCATGGTTTATGGTTAAGGTATTTACATTTCGTATGCTAGTTTTAATGAGAATGTTTTTGTTATAATTCAATCTCTTCTTAAGATGAATGTGTTGGACTAGTATCTTCAGAGTTATTGACCAGTAAAATTAAGCCCTCCAGGTTTAGGACCGGTTATAGTAGACCCTCAGGGTTGGAGTCCAGTTACAGAGGCTCTTCATTTTGGAGTCCGGTTATAGAGGCTATCTGGGTTGGTGTCTGGTTACCAAGGCTCTCTGGGTTCGAGTCCGGTTACAGAGGCTCTCCGGGTTAGAGTCCGGTTACAGAGGCTCTCCAAGTTATGATCTGGTTACAGTTATCCCCTAGGTCCTGGCCTGAGGCCTTGACACAGAAATTGAAGTCCAGTATTATGCATTCCCTCATTACGAAATTTGTTATAACATGTGATTATTCGGATTGTAGAATATCTATGTGTATGTTAATATGGTAATGTTTGATTTATTTTTTTTATTATGTTCAAGTTATGTTTAAAAGGTTTATGTTTTTATTACACATATTTCCATAAATGTTTATAGCATTTGATAAATTATTTACCCTTACTGAGCATCTGATCTCACCCCTTTCTTATGTTCTATTTTCCCTATATCCCAAGAAGTGTTTTATGATTGAGATTTAGGGTTAATCTAAGGGAACAATGGCGTTCTCAAAGGATTATTTATATTGTGTTGTATATTAGAAAATGTAATGTAACATTCATGTATGTAATCTATTTTCCAAGGCTACTAAACTGATCGGTCTTTCGGGACATGATTTCCTTGTATCATGCCAATGTATTAAAATAATGCACTGACTCTGGGTAACTGGATTCGGGGTGTTGCAGTTGATATTAGAGGAAGTTTAGTAAAAACCATGGAAACTAGATTTAGATACACTCTAATTAGAGCAAATTACCCTAAGATAGACTTTGAGGATTAGTATAGAATAACTTCCTATAATTTTGGTAATGTAGAGTTTTTGTGTGTTTTCCAAGCAATACATCCATGTATGGATACAAGCTGGTAGAGGTGGCTCTGGCACAGATGTTCCTAGGGGTAAAAGCCGAAAATACAGCTTTGAGCTAGACTCGAATGGGAACTGGTGCACGACAATGATCCTTGGTGCACTCTTGGTTACGACACTCCCGAGGGATATACTTAGGATAATTCTCATTTTCTTTGCAAATCATTATAAAGTATTTATGGATATATAATTCTTCAAAGATAACATTTTTTTGATTATGGATTATATCCATAAACTGTTCAATTTATGTTAGGTATTTTACAAGTTTGGAATTAAGAATTGTGATTCATAAACTGACATAGTGTATGCCATTGTTTAGAAATGGTGCCCAGTAGATGGAATGATAAATCCAACAATACGTACGATCCAAAGAGTAAGAATGATCATATCTTTCATGGTATTAAGCCACCATTTAGAAAGGAAATAGTATCCCATGAATTCTCAACATATGAAGAAATAGTATCATGTATTAATAAGATAAGTAAATAATTCTATGAGTCATATGGATTTGAATGGAATCAAGTGAAGAAAAGGATGGTAGAGAGAAACATGGATAATGAGAAAAGGGGAAAGAAGGACTTTCCCATATGTGATAACAGTTGAAAGAATCACCTTGGTAAATTCTTGAAGGGAATTTGAGTTTTTTATAAGTGTGGAGAAAAAGAACAATAATTATGTGATTTCAAGGGTAAGAAAAAGGTTTTAAATGTACAATGTTTCATCTACCAGGAGTTGGGACACTAGGAAAATCAATGTCCAAATCATCAGAGTATACTCCAAATGCTACTATTGGATAATAATCAAGTTATGATACTACCGAAGATTAAGAGGAATGATTAGATTTCTTATGTTGTTATTAAAGTATTATGTCATTTGAATATTGTATTAATGATTTACATGTTATAATAATTATAGAATATATAAGGATTATACTGCAGTACTATTTCATAGAGGACATGAGATTATATAGAACCAAGAAAAGTGACTTAATAAAAGGTTAATTTGTTTGTTGGAAAATATATGGTTGAGAGAAAGATAAACCATAATATGGTTCTGATACTGAGGTAGTGATTTTGTAATAATATATGATTGATTTGGATAAATTATATTGGATATTATTGACTAACTTGAAACTGATTAATTATTTGTATATTCAATAATTGTTGGAGTTTACAACATTTTTGGATAGAAGGAGTATATCCAAAATTATATAAGGAATAAGAGAGAATGAATTTAATAAATAATTTTTTATGGTAATTCAGGGTGTTACAGTGTTTAAAAAAACATGATGAAGGTGTTCATATGTTATTACGTGAAAAAAAAGAATCATCAATATCTTTACCTTCCTTATATATATTGAACTATGAGTTTGGATAGAAGTATTTTGGATAAGTCTAAAGGTTGGAATCGATTAAGTTTTACATTGGATACTATTTTTAAGGTTAAATAATTTCTTGAGATTATTTTTGGATTATCATAAAATGGACAACCCGGAGGTCGGGCGACAACCTGTCGCGTCCGGCAAAGCTGTGAGACTTGAACTCGCAACCGAAGGGAAACAAAGGTGCATCACCTTCCACTGGCCTACGTGATGTCCTAGTTTGTGTAATTTAGTTTTTTTAAAAAGGTTGACAAATGAATTATAAATTCATTATTTTTAGATCCCTATACGATTATGATAAATAGAATATTTTTGAATTCTGTTATCTTTTGGAGTGAAAGATGAGTTTGTGGTAGGAATTAGTTGAAGGATGATACTCTACTTGTCAAGTATATTTTTTTCCTCTTATTCTATGAATAAATTAATTCTTAAAATTTAAGGAAGGGATCATAAAACCAAAAATTTGTTATTCTAATTCGTTATGTTTGACTGATGATATTTTAAGTCATCATAGATTGATGGCTTTGAGGCCCTCAATTTTACACTTGTTTGTGATTGAGGACCTCAATCACTCCCTATAAATATTTATGTTTTTCCTCTAATTATGTGTCTCTAATTTCCAGCAATGTTCACCTAATTGAGATCATAATTTTTTGGTGACCTTTTCATTTCCCTTTCCCTCTTATTAAGACTAAATTTTATTAACCCAGTTTCTGATGTGGGTTTTCCACAAAGGTATTTTTCTATCATCAACCTTATATTTTAAAAAACAATTTCAAATTGAGAGGACCCAATTTATTGATGGAGGTGAGAATGTAACACCCCAATATTTAAAAGCATGTTATTTCTTAAAATTAATTCAATAACTTGTGCTACACAAAAAACTGAGTTTAAGCGCACCACAACTTACCAAGCTTGCCGTTCAAAAATCACTTATGAATAGTGTTAATTTTATTTTGAATATTATATACACCATATAATTTTAATGTACATATTATGTGTTTTTAGATAAAATATAAGAACAAATTCAATTTTTCAGATAATGGAAGTAATTTTCAGAAAATGAAATTTTAACACCTTTTAATGGAGAACATTTTTTAAATATAATATTTGAAACTTTTATATATTCAATTTAATGAAATTAAAATTTTCTTTATAAGTTTTACATAAAAATTTAGTTTTGATAAAATTTTTGTGTTTTTTCGGATAACTTTCATATTTTGGTGAATAGTAAAAATACTAAATTTTAACTGAAAACAATTTTTTTAATAAAAATAAATTATAGCGTTCAATTATACATTTTAAGGGTTTGGAAGTATAATTATATTATATTTTTATCATTTAATACAATTCAGGTCATTATAAGTAATTTCACATTTAAATTTGACATAAACTCATGTCAATCTTTTGATAGTTTTTACTTTTTTAAAAACCCACTTTTTGGTTTTGACAACGAGAATTAATGTTAAATTAATTAATATAACATATATGGTTTTATTTTTGTAAAATAGACTTAATTTTTTAATTTAGAATATCAAAATTATCTTAGGGTGGTTTTTTGGTATTTTTCTGAAAACATTAAATTTTTGATGGATAGTGAAACATTGTGTTATTGTTTAAAACCCACTTTTTATTTAAATAATTATTTATTTTATTTAAATTTATTTTAAGTAAAAATAGATACATAATACCAATATTAGTTCAATGTAAATCATTGGAGTCATTTTTTTATAATAAAATTTGATGTATAAAATTTTATTGAACTTTTTAGCGTCTTTTACCCACCTCCAAGGAGCATTTGCAAAATTGCATAAAACTTAATTTTACCGCTTCTGTGATTAAAATTTCAAAAATCTTATAGAAATTATTGATATCAGTAATTAAAATTCAGTTTAATATGATGAAAATAATTTTTTGTGAATTGTAGCTTTTGACATTTATTTACCACGATTAAAAGTAAATATGGTAATTAAGGGTAAAATGATATTATAATTACCCTAACACATGTCCGAATTCTATTGGATAAGTGAAATTTGACCATAAACAACCTTATGGATAAAATATTAACTTTTAGTTCCACTTGTATTATATTAGGACATTTATTATTATTTAATTTAAAGAAGAGTTAAAAGTGTTAAATTCAAGTTTTCATAACTAAAACTTTTTAAATATAGAGTTATACATAAGATAAATTTGACTATAAATATTAATTAGAAATATAAAAATATTTACTACATGATTTTATTTTATTTATAATTTTTAGACATTAAATAATTAAATTTATTTATGACACAGTGTTGATGCAGTAATTACCTTCTTAATGAAATATTAAAATAATTGATATTATAAATATTAAAATAAATATAATTTGAATGTTTTGATGCCAGAAATGAATTTTCTAGGTGAATATGACATGTTAGTTTTGATTAAATATATTTGGTTAGAATTAATCAAGTTGGGATGACTTTCCCAAAAACAAAATACAAAATAGTGTCAAAATTAAAATAAATTAGTTTTTAAACCAAATATTATATTATTAAATGATATAATATTCTTAAAGATATAATGGTAGGAAATATGGATTAAATAAAACTATATATGTCATTAATGAACCACTTGAGGTTCTTCTGGAAGTTTATAGTAAGTTTATTAACCATATAGTGCAAGAATACAAGAAGACACGGTAAAAGTTAAACTATTTAACTAAGAGTTAAATCTAAAAGATAAGGTTAAAATGGTTACCTAAACTTTTCTAAAAAATATCTGTTGAGAGGATTTCGACCCATATCCACCTTATCCTCTAAATAAATTAATTTGGATCTATTAGTAACTAGAAATTATTTTATTATAAAACAATATTTCAATCTTTTACTAAAGAGCCCCTCCTCTCCCTTATAAAAGGACACCACTTATAACGCATTCATCACACCTCTCAAGCCCATTGGCTCATCCGAACTCTACCCAAATAATCTCTCAAGATCCCTACCTTACACCTAGAAGCATTTCCTTAGCCATAAAGAACTTCAAGAAATCCTTTTGGTTCAGACCAAATGTGTTAGGTCGGAAAAAACGGGGAATGATGGCAAGAGGGGGGGTGAATTGCCTTTTAAAAAATTGATTAACAAATTAAAATCAAAGTGAAAGATGCAGCGGAAATAAAGAAGGCAAGACACACAAAATTGATAACGGAGTTCGGCCAAAACCCGGCCTACGTCTCCGCTCCCAACTCAACCGTTGAGAGATTCCTACCGCTTGCTTTTCAATGGTTGTAGCAAGAAACCCACTAGGCTTTGAGGTAGCACTAGGACCTATTACAGCTTGCTTTTAGTGGTTGAGCAAGAACCCAATGCTTTTAGTGGTTAAGCAATAACCCACTAGCCTTTTTACGGGTGAAGGCTAGCTCACCGATCTCAAGCCTTTTACAAGGTAAGGCTTGTCAACCTTTTCACACCTTAGTGGTGATGTGAAACCCAAAAGAAAGGGAGGTTGAGAAAAGGGTTGGGGTTTGTAGGCACAAACCCAGTTATAAGCTCAAAATAAATAAATGCAATAAAACCCGTAATTGGGAAGACTCGGGCGCCAATGGATGATGGAGTTGATGAGCGTGCTCTCCCAAGCTTCTTGAGTGGAGCTCCTTGGATGTGGAAGTTGTTGGAGCTCTTGGGGTTCCTTGGAGGAAGTCCGCCGGAGGTTCGCCAAATGATGAGAAATGTGTCCGTAGGCTTCACAATAGTTCCGGTGGGTGTCCGGGGCTTCCTTGGCCTTTATTTATAGGCTAGGAACCCTTGGGGAGGCTTCGGAGCCGTTGGAGAGGTCTTCGGAGCCGTTGGGAGCCAAAAGGAGGTTGACTGGTCAACCCCAACGGCTAGTTTGACTGGCCTACCGGCTGGCCGGTGCAGGGCCACCGGCTGGCCGGTGCCTTGGCAGAGGAGAAGGCCTTTGGTCCAGGCTCCACCGGCTGACCGGTGGAGGAGCCACCGGCTGGCCGGTGGTGAGGCAGTAGCTCATCCTGTTCTGGCTGGGTGCCACCGGTCGACCGGTGCTGAGGCCACCGGTTGGCCGGTGGTAAGGCAGTGGCTCCTTCTTGAGAGCAGATGCCACCGGCTGGCCGGTGGTGTGCCACCGGCTGGCCGGTGGTCTGGATTTCAGACCATTTGCCAGCACACTTTCTAGGCCCAATTCCTTGGCCACCTGATTTGATTCCTATCAACCAAAAACACTTGAAAGAGGATTAGATAAATATGAG
The DNA here is from genome assembly GCA_963277665.1 of Viscum album. Classification (NCBI taxonomy): domain Eukaryota; kingdom Viridiplantae; phylum Streptophyta; class Magnoliopsida; order Santalales; family Viscaceae; genus Viscum; species Viscum album. The sequence continues at coordinate 1,837,300,680 of OY728151.1, forward strand.
GGTGATTGTGATCATGAAAATAAAACCTTGAGGGGTTCGAGAGGTACAACAATCTCCCCCTATTTTGATGATCACAATCACCAAAACAATTAATGTAAAATGCTGAAATTGAAAGGAAATACGAAGCATGATGAAAATTATTCTCCCCCAATCAATCAAGAAGTTTCTCCCCCTTTGTGATTATCAAAATAGAATGGGGCATAAAACTTGATTGAGGGAAACGAAGAAAAACGAGATTTTAAAACAATTGAAAATGATACTAATTGTTGGAAATTTTGAAAAGAAAAATTGAATTGAAAAATTTGGATAACAGTTTGAATTGAAAGTTTTGAATCAAAAACCAATTGAAATTCGAAATTTGAAACCAAAAGAAATTTTTGAAATTGAGAGTTTTGAATCAAAAAATCGATACTAACTGTTGGATATTTAAAAATGAAAATTTAATAGAAAATAGAGAATTTCGAAGCCAAGTGTTGAGTTTGAAATGAAAACTTTGAATACACAAAAAAGCTTAAAGATCCTAACTCCCCCTAAATAAAAATAAAAGATCACCGGGGAGAGGTTTTTGAAACCGAAACAAATTTAGGCCCGGAGAGACTTGCCAAAAGGGATTTTTCAATCCAAATTTGTTTCATGGAGGGTCTTCTCCTATAAAATTCATCGGAATAGAAAATCGATTTGGGTTGGCCGTACCGGGCGTTTTTACAATTGCACTCATAAATGAGATGCCCGGTTTTCTTGCAATAATTACAAAATTTAAAGCTAGAGCTCCCCCTTACAAAAACAGTGGGTGCATGGGAGGAGGAGGCTTGGTTGGTATAGCCAAGTCCATTGGTGGTTCGGGAAACCCTTTGGGAACCAAGTATATTGTTCAAATTTTGTTCCCCTTTGGTGAATTTAGCAAGAGATTCCCTAAGGTCTTTAATGGTTGATTCCAAGGAATCAACATCGGGGAGGTTTTGGACTTTAAGGGTCAACTCCTCCTTCTCTTTGAGAAGTTGTTCTTTTTCGGAGGAGAGTTTTTTGAAAGACTTTTTTAAAGAAACAAATTTTGAAGATAATTCATGAAAACCATTTTCTAATTGGTCTCTAGCAAATGAGAGTTCTTCATAAGATAAGTGATTTAAAGAATTTGAATTTGAAGAACATGAGGAAGAGGAATCGGAAGATGTTACCTCGTGAAATGCCATTAGGCATTTTGTACCTTGATCGCTCGAGGAGGAGGAGGAGGAGGAGGTGTCACTCCATGTCGCCTTGAGGACCTTTTTCTTTCCTTTTTCAATTTTTGAGGCCCGTTTTTTGTTGAGTGGGCAATCGGGCTTGTAATGGCCCTTTTCGCCGCACCCGTAGCATTTCACCTTGGGCTCGGGTCTTGCGGTGGGTTCTTGCTTTCGATGCTTGCGGGATTTCTTCTTCTTGTGCTTCTTCATAAACTTGTGCATTTGGCGGGCGAGATTCTCCATGTCCGAGTCGCCACTTGATGATGAGGAAGATGAGGAGGGAGATGAGGAAGAAGATGAGGAGGAGCTTACTTGCTTTTGTACCTTGAGGGCAATGTTCTTTGGTGTCTTTATTGGTGTGCCCTCCTTTTGTGCTTGCCTCCTCATCGTAATCTCATAAGTCATGAGAGATCCGATGAGCTCTTCTACCGGCATATTTTTGACGTCCTTAGCCTCTTGGATCGCCGTCACCTTTGGTGCCCATGAGCTCGGAAGGACCCATAGGATCTTTTTCACCATAGTTTCTGCAGAAATGTCATCTCCAAGAGATTTTCTACCATTGCACACGTCAGTAAATCTAGTAAACATTTCAGAAATAGATTCATTTGGGTGCATGGAAAAAGTTTCAAAGTCCTGACGGTACATGTCCAATCGAGTATCCTTTACTTTGTTGGTCCCCTCATGGGTAACCTCCAAAAGTTTCCAGATTTCATGTGCGGAGGTGCATGTAGACACTCGATTGAACTCATTTCTATCTAACCCGCAATGAAGAGCATTCATGGCTTTGCCATCAAGCTCAAAATTTTTAATATCGGCGGGGGTCCATTTGGATTCGTCGGGGGAAGAGAGAGTGTAACCTTGCATGACTATTTTAAAAATGGGATATCCTATACTTCTCAAAAAGGTGGTCATGCGGGTTTTCCAGTAATTATAGTCGGTCCCATCAAAAAATGGAGCCCGACCCAATGAGTAGCCCTCGGGGGCGAAAGAAGTTGATGCCATCTAAATGGATCTTAAATTTGAAACCGGGTTAGGGATTTTATTCAAAGTTCCCTCTGATACCAAATGTTAGGTCGGAAAAAACGGGGAATGATGGCAAGAGGGGGGGTGAATTGCCTTTTAAAAAATTGATTAACAAATTAAAATCAAAGTGAAAGATGCAGCGGAAATAAAGAAGGCAAGACACACAAAATTGATAACGGAGTTCGGCCAAAACCCGGCCTACGTCTCCGCTCCCAACTCAACCGTTGAGAGATTCCTACCGCTTGCTTTTCAATGGTTGTAGCAAGAAACCCACTAGGCTTTGAGGTAGCACTAGGACCTATTACAGCTTGCTTTTAGTGGTTGAGCAAGAACCCAATGCTTTTAGTGGTTAAGCAATAACCCACTAGCCTTTTTACGGGTGAAGGCTAGCTCACCGATCTCAAGCCTTTTACAAGGTAAGGCTTGTCAACCTTTTCACACCTTAGTGGTGATGTGAAACCCAAAAGAAAGGGAGGTTGAGAAAAGGGTTGGGGTTTGTAGGCACAAACCCAGTTATAAGCTCAAAATAAATAAATGCAATAAAACCCGTAATTGGGAAGACTCGGGCGCCAATGGATGATGGAGTTGATGAGCGTGCTCTCCCAAGCTTCTTGAGTGGAGCTCCTTGGATGTGGAAGTTGTTGGAGCTCTTGGGGTTCCTTGGAGGAAGTCCGCCGGAGGTTCGCCAAATGATGAGAAATGTGTCCGTAGGCTTCACAATAGTTCCGGTGGGTGTCCGGGGCTTCCTTGGCCTTTATTTATAGGCTAGGAACCCTTGGGGAGGCTTCGGAGCCGTTGGAGAGGTCTTCGGAGCCGTTGGGAGCCAAAAGGAGGTTGACTGGTCAACCCCAACGGCTAGTTTGACTGGCCTACCGGCTGGCCGGTGCAGGGCCACCGGCTGGCCGGTGCCTTGGCAGAGGAGAAGGCCTTTGGTCCAGGCTCCACCGGCTGACCGGTGGAGGAGCCACCGGCTGGCCGGTGGTGAGGCAGTAGCTCATCCTGTTCTGGCTGGGTGCCACCGGTCGACCGGTGCTGAGGCCACCGGTTGGCCGGTGGTAAGGCAGTGGCTCCTTCTTGAGAGCAGATGCCACCGGCTGGCCGGTGGTGTGCCACCGGCTGGCCGGTGGTGTGCCACCGGCTGGCCGGTGGTCTGGATTTCAGACCATTTGCCAGCACACTTTCTAGGCCCAATTCCTTGGCCACCTGATTTGATTCCTATCAACCAAAAACACTTGAAAGAGGATTAGATAAATATGAGGGTGATTGTGATCATGAAAATAAAACCTTGAGGGGTTCGAGAGGTACAACAAAATGGAGTTACCCAATTTTAAGGTAACGTCTTCCTTAAAGTTCTATTCTTTTTTTTTACTTCTCCAACCCCCTAAACTCTTTTTATTACCTTATTTTATAACAAAACAAGTATCCTCAATGTACTAGGTTGTTTTTATGAGATTTATTCGAGCTAAAATTAGACACACCTCTATCTAATGGGAATTGAACTTATTGTTTCTTTGCAGGGTGAACTACTACCTCACGAAATGATGATTGTTCAATTATCTCCTACAGCCTCTTATGGTGGCCCTTATGATGGAAACTTGTTTATATATGATATATATTATGTTTATTTTTTCTATATGGTTATGTAATTTTCATTTACAAACACTCCTTTATGATTTCCAATATCTTTTAACATGATAATTTCATTTGAGGAAGTGCAGACTACCGCCCCCTCAAGGTGATATGATTCGTTCATGACATACATGGAACATATAAAGGATGGAGTGAATTAAATTATGTAACATATATATAATATTTTATTATACTTGAATTATAATATACCTATGTATCATTATGTTTTCATTTCATTAAATATGTAATAGAAATGAAAGTAGCGTTCATGCGTACGTACAACTTACCATCTCCATGAACTGTGCATTTCATTTATTATCTCCAAATATCATGAAATAATTATATATATATATATTGGATATATATGATATATATGATATTTAAATCATGATCTAAATGATACGATCAATAAAAACAAGTTAAAACACGTATGATAAAGAAAGAAACTATTACCTGAATTGTTAATTTCACATGGACATAATTATTAAATTGGTAGTTTAAATTCATAAATGAATATTGTATGATATAATAAATATTAATATCATTTTGGTATAATTTAATAACATACTATGGTCATTATATAGGAGGTTAAATGTACCCTCAAACAAAGGAAAGTGCAAGGTAAGGGTTAATTTCACAATCTCTTTATTATCCGAGTTAGTTTTTACGTTAGTATCTACTCGGACCTATTTATCATCCACATCCTTGTTTTCTTAAAAACATATTTCAAAACATATTTAATATTTAATATACTATTGTTTAAAGTCATTTATACCCTTATTTACCATGTATTATTTTAAAGTAATCTTTCTTTCATTGTCCAAACAATGTACTTCTTTGAAAAAATTAAAGAAAAAATGTTTTTTTAACTTATACGGTGAGTGTGGAAATTTTCTGCCATTATAAAAGTGTCTAAGTTTCCCTTACAATCTTATAATAATATTTTCAAAATAAATGTTTTCTTTATAATTATGTGACTCATAAATGATTTCAAAATAGAAAGAGATATTCTCTCAAATATTTTTGATTTCATCTATGTCAACATCCTTTGATAAATTTTACACTTGTTTGAAGTTGATTTATTATGATAAAAATCATCAATATTGTATATAATGTTTTGTGATATATTTAACTTTGGATGAGTTATTTTTATTCCATTCATGGTTTATGGTCAAAGTGTTTACATTTCGTATGCTATTTTTAATACGAATTTTTATGTTATATTTAAACTTCTTCTTAAGATGAATGGGTTGGACTAGTATGTTCCGGGTTGGGGACCAGTAAAAGTAAGCCCTATAGGTTGGGTTCTGGTTACAGCAGACCCTCCGGGTTGGAGTCCGGTTACAGAGGCTCTCTGGGTTGGAATCTTGTTACAGTTATCCCCTAGGTTCTGGCATGAGGCTTTGAAACAGAAATTAATGTCCGGTATTATGAAATCTCTCATTATGAAATCTGTTATTACATGTGATTATTCGACAAGTAGAATATCCATGTGCATGTTAATATGGTAATGTTTGATTTATTTTTTCCATATTATGTTCATGTTATGTTTAAAAGGATGTTGTTTTTATTACACTTCTTTCCTTAAAAGTTTATAGCTTACGCTAAATTATTTACCCTTACCGAGCATCTGAGCTCACCCATTTCTTATGTTTTATTTTCCCAGGATCCCTAGAAGTGTGTTATGATTGATATGCAGGGTTAAGATAAGGGAACAATGGATATCTCAAAGGATTATTTATGTTGTGTTGTATGTTAGAAAATGTAATGTAATGTTCATGTATGTAATATATTTTCCAAGTCTACTAAACTGACCATTCTTTTGGGACATGATTTCCTTGTACCATTCCAATGTATTAAAATAATCTAATGACTCTGGGTAACTGGGGTCGGGGCTTTATAGTTATGCTAAAGATAATGTTGAATATAGCTTCAGTACTGATACTACCTAATCCTATCTTTTTATATACAGTGTAATGTGATTCATTAGTTACTAGGATGGGAGTGATATATATATATATATATACATGTAGTGTAGGTAGTATACTATGGTAATATTTAGATATAGACCCAAAAGTTAAAACTACCTTACACATTAAATCATGGTAGATGTCATGGTATATTCCCTAATGTGTTGGTGACACTAATTTTCATCAATATATTTATTTTTTACATGATAAAAAAGATCTATTGCTAAATCATCATATAAAGGGACACTATCTTGAGATAGAGGCATTCGGTATAGTATCTATAGATGTTGATTTTAATATTTCTTATTCACTATGGAAGGTTAATGTCATTCTGGATTCTCCTAGTTGTTTGATGTAGACTGAGTAATAGATTTGTGAGATACCATCAGATGGGTAGTGGATCTTGATGAGCCTATTTTTTGATTGGATGATATAAGATTTTGAGAATCTCTAATTTATGAATTATTTTCCTTTAGTGATGACAACCTTAATTGTGGATAAGGTGAAGAATAGATAAAAGTGATACCTAGAGTGTGATATCCTAAGGGGCCATCTGGATGAGGTTGACTTGATACTTGGATGATTGATAGAAACTGAGGATTTGATTTTGGTACATGGTATATTTTTAGTCCTTTATTCCATCAGATAGGATTTCATGAGAGATTAATTAACCTCTTTATGGGTTTTATATACTAGTGTATCCAAGATATACCAAGAAATAAGGCCCTGATTTTGGAGACTGTGGATGAAGAGAGGAATTTTTTGGTTCACCACTTGATGCATTACCTAATATAGAGTAAAGTTTGAGAACTAGCGACCTATAAGTTTTCTTCAGAAACATTTTATAAACATTTATAATTTATAATAAATCCCAATGTTAAATGTTATGGGGTTATTCTGGACCCCAAGGATCTATGATGTAGTATGGGAGGTTAATGAATGACTACTACTGTTTTCTCAATTCATACCCATCAGAGAGACTCACTCAATAGAGGAGATGGGGACGATCTATGTCTATGAGTTCATATTCTTGAATAGAGTTCCCTTGAGAATTTTATCACATAGGGACACACGTTTTACATCATATTTTTGGATTTTATTGCAGAAAAAATTTATGACACAACTTAGAATAAGCATGATGAAGCATAAAAAGAAATATTGACAATATGGGTAGACTATTTTCATATTGGAGGATATTCATCGAGAATGTAATGCCCTGACCCCAAAAGACAAGAGATGGTGAAGTAACTATTAAATTATCACTATTAAATGGAATTAAATCCTGAAGGAAGAATTATTTTAGTAGTCTTGAATAAACTAGACACATACATTGAATTCATATTATCAAGAGAAAGGTAACAAAATTAAATACATAACAAAAACTAATAAAATGGAACCACATGAACTCAATAAATTGTCTCCTCTTAATAACATGTTGAAGGTAAAAAAATGAAAGGGGTGAGATAAAATTCTTATTAAGGGTTAAAAATAGAGGAATCATGAATCAATAATAAATTAATCATAATAAAATTGGAATAATCAATATGGAATGGTGAATAAATGAAAAACACAGACCATTAATAAACTGAGAATGAAACTGTATCCATAGATTTTTTCATAGTGAAAACATCATGGATAGTAATAACTAAAAATGAATAAATAAAATGCTTATTAATTTGGAATCATGTGTCTAGAACATGATACCACTATATCATCGAAACGGTTTATGTCTGTGGGTAGAAACCCATATGATTTTTAGAAGCAAACATGAAGGGTTTGTCACCAACTGATTTGTCTCATGAGACCTGTAGATTCATCGAGGAGCTATAGAAGGCCCCTCCCAACACTTCAGGTCCAACTAATTCTTTATAAATAGATTTAATGCATGTAAAATATTCCTTCTCAATATCCCTATAGATTATAGGATATAGATTCATCAATATTTCCATAGTTAAAACAACATTCTAGATAAACACCGTATGTAAAAGGGTATATATCATACAAAAATAACCATATCCATAAAACCAGAATATAGATACATAATATATCTAAATTTTCAAATAAAAAATGATCTCAAATGGCCAGTGTATACACCACATAAGAAATATTAGGTGTATAATACCAAGTAAGTCTCAATAAAATGGAAATTGAGACAAAGTCCCTTACCATATTGTAATCAATCGAGTCATATGAAAAAGAATTAAAAACAAAAAAATGAATCATAGAATACCATGAATATAAATATAATCATGATAATATATATCAAATGGTAGTATAAAATACACCACATGCAAGAAATAAGTGGCAAATAGTGGAAATCTCATGGAATTGAAAGTGAGATAAGAAACCCCTTACAAACATTCCGACAAGGTAACGAGTGTTATTGTGAGGGCTTAATGAGAGGTAAATGAATGTAACATCATTTATATATCATAAGGGATATATGGGGGAGGTGAGAAAACATAACCAATCATTTTTAACAAAAAATAAAAGGACACAATGTATGAGGAATTCTTTAATAAATGTGAAGGAGAGGATCCCATACCTTATGCTCGAATATGTTCTTAGTTTGATTTTAAAGACCTGAATAATAAAATGTAGATTAATTAATTAATAGTTCAAGAACCTAAAAAACATTTAATTGATATATTATAACTTTATTATGTCCATTCATTCCCTTTTTGATTGGTTTAAGAAGTTCAATTTTATTATTTTCGAAGCATTTTCTTCCTTGGTTGTTCATGAACAATTTACTTGTATTCATAAATGGGAATTCATTTTAAATGTGGTTCAATATCAGTAATTGTAAATATATATTATTAGTGACATTATAAATTATATTATAATTATTTTGGGTTATAAACATTGAGGATGAATTGTTAGATAAACTTTATTGATAAACGATTTGGTTAACTTGGAATTTTTGTGCATAATGAATTTGTTTCGTATGATTATTTTATATTATGAGTGTGTAAGGATTACAGAACATTTAATAAGGTAAAATAAATATATTATGATATGGTTCAACCATTAAAAATATTTCATGACCAGTGTTGAATATAGTAAAAGAAATTTAAAACCCTTCATCCTTCAATGTGATAAATTAACACATCTCAGACGGTATTTTCATTTTTAGTGTAAGAGGTGGGGGAAAAGGGAGATGATGATGAAATATTCCATTAGCATAATAAAATTCCTATCTATATAAGGTACTGGAATTATCATAGCATTTGGATTTCGGGAGGTGAGTAGAGAGAAATAAAAGAATAGAACTTTTAAAAGAATTTGAATGAAAAGGAATGAAAGGTTATCCTCTTGAGTACTCCTCCTGTCGAAACTCCTTAAGGAATTTGGTTTTGGAATTTTGGTGATACCAAAAGGTCTAGGACGTTGGGGAGGATCTTAGTGAGATACTTGATTATAATTTATGCAATATATGAAACTTGAGTGGTGTGGGAGAAAGAGGGGGTGAGGGGTGGTTTATATAGTGGAAGGGAGGAGGGATATAACATTATTTTAATCATTAGGTTAATATTTTTACTCAATACTATGAATAGTATTCATTCATGTGATCCCAAATAGTAATAATTTCAAGTGAGTTTGAACCAAGTTAGATTATATCAGCCTTACATCACCTATGATGCAGTAAATCAAGTATCTATCATTTGTCGTAATTTATCATAATTTAATATTCACAAGGGTATGTTACTATTCATAAGGGTATGTTACTATTCATAAGGGTAAGTTACTATTCCCACAAAATTAACTTGATTCTATTATACTTCAAATATCATCTTGATCACAACCGTGTATATCCGTTTTTCAGAATTCAGAAAATTAAAAGGGAAAATTTATTTTTAATGACTAGGATAGGACTATCTCTTAAATAACATAGTGTTGTTTCAAAGAAAATTAGTTCCTTATAAAATATAGTCTATGAATCGAATGTACTTAAGAGAAACATGCCATAAAATGTTTGGGTTGTTATATTATTCAGACATTCGGAAATTTCTTCCTCGAATTTTTTCATGTATATTGATCCCTAAAAAGATGTGGGTGGTTCTTCGTCAAAACATCCTCAGGTTCCCACATTGAATCCTATATATTATCATTTCTATAGAGAACATTTATTAGATTATTTTTCCAACTTCTCGTGCCCGAAATTCCTTGTTGGAGTTTTCACAACTAGGTACATCTGTGCCAGAGCCAACTCTACTTATTTTTATCCAAACAGTGAGGTATTTTCTATAAGGATCCACATAATCTATACCTTATGAAAATTCAAATAATTTATTGTATGTTAATCCTCAAATACTAACTTAGGGATTTGATCCCCAATCAACATTTTCTAACCTAGTTTCCATTTTTTCTACTAAGCATCCTCTCATGCCAACTGTAACACCCCGACCCCAAAAGCCTGGAGCCAGTGCAGTACCGATTACATTGGCATGATTAAGAGGAATGAAATCCAAAAGTAATGATCAGTTTAGTAGTCTTTAAAAAACTATATATATACATGGAACTCATATTACAAATATAAAGGTAAAAAAATAAAATACATAACAAAAACTATTAAACTGCAACCCCGAGAACTCAATAAATTTTCTCCTCTTCATTAATTATTGAAGGTAAACAAATGAAATGGGTGAGATCAAATTATCAGTAAGGGGTAAAAATAATATAATAATGAATAAAAAATATGTAAATCATAAACAAATTAGAATATTAAATATGTCTTGGTGAATAAATGAAAAACACACGCCATTAATAAACTGATAATGAAATTGCATCCACATATTTTTTTTCACAATGAAAACCTCATGGATAGTAATAGATGAAAATGAAAAAATAGAATGATTATTAATTGGATTTTAGGTATATGGAACATGATACCACAATACCGTCGAAACGGTTTAAGTCTGTGTGTAGAAACCTGTCTGATTTTTTAAAAACAAACTAGAAGGGTTTATTGCTAACTTATTTGTCTTATGAGACCTGTCAATGGATCGAAGGGATATAGCGGGCCCCAACCATCAGAAAATGTCCAAATAATTCTTTATAAATATATTTAATACAAGTAAAATATTCTTTTGAAATTTCCTTATAGAGTAGAGGATACTGATTCATCAATATATCCATTGTAAAAACAAAATTCTAGATAAACACTGTATGTAAAAGGGTATACGACTTAAGAAAATAATCATATTCATGAAACCAGAATATGGATATATAATATATTTAAATTTTAAAATGAAAAATGATCTCAAATGGGAATTTTATACACCACATAACAAATATTAGGTTCACAATACCAAGTAAGTCTCAATGAAATGTAAATTGAGACAAATTCCCTTACCACGTTGTAATCAATCAAGTCGTATGAACAAAAATTAATAACCCCAAAATGAATCATTGAATACCATTAATATAAATAGAATCATAAAAATATATATCAAATGTTAGTAAAAAATAAAACATATGTAATAAATAAGTGGCGAACAATTGAAATATCACGAATTTAAACGTTAGGTAAGAAACCCCTTATAAACATTTCGTCTAGGTATCAAGTGTTATTGTGAGGGATTAATGGGAAGTAAAAAGGTATTGCATAATTTATATATCATAATGGAAGTATATGGGAGGTTTGGAAACATACCCCATCATTAAGAATTAAAATAAAAGGACACAACATATGGGGAATTCTTGAAAAAAGTGGGGGAGAGAGAGGATCACTTACCTTATTCTAGAATGTGTTCTTCAATTGATCTTAAACACCTGAATAATAAAATTTATCTTAATTAATTAATAGTTCTAGAACCTCATCAACATGTAATTGGTATTTTATAACCTTATTAGGTTCATTCATGCAATTTTTTATCGGTTTAATAGGTTCATTTTTATTTTTTTCGAAGCATTTTATTCCTTGATTTTCATGACTGGTTTACTTGTATTCAAGAATGGGAGTTCGTTTGAAATGTGGATAAACATCCATAATTATTAATATATATTATTATTAACATTATAATGATCTTATAATGATTTTGGGTTATAAACCATGAGTATGAATCATTAGAGATAAGTTATTGATAAACGCTTTGATTGACATGGAATTTTTTTTCATAATGAACATGTTTTGTATTATTATTTTATGTTATAAGTGTGTAAGGATTCAAAGAATATTGAATAAGATGAAATAAATATATTATAAATTCATTCAACCCTTAAAAAGTTTTCATGACAAGTCCTGAATATATTAATATATATTGAAAACCTGTCATCCTTGAATGTTATAAATTAACACATATCCAATAATATTTTCATTTTTAGAGTAGGAGGTGGGGGGAAAGAGAGATGATGATGAAATATTACAATTTCATAATACAATTAAACTCTATTTAAGGTACTAGATTTATCATAGAATTTGGATTTAGGGAGGTGGGGAGCGAAAAAATAATAATTGAACTTATAAAATAATTTGAATGAAAAGGGAATAAAGGTTCACCTCTTGAGTACTCCTACTTGAAAAACTCTTTAAGGCCCTGTTTTTGACCTTTTGGTGAGACTAGAAGGTCTTGGACATGGGGTAGGATCTTAGAGTGATATTTGAGTATAATTTTGGCAAGGATTGAAGCTTGAGTTGTGTGTGAGGAAGATGGGGTAAGGGGTGGTTTATATAGTGAAGGGGAGGAGGGGTTTTACATTATTTTAGTCATTATTTTAATAATTTTTGATCAAAAATTTGAATAGTCTTGATTCATGTGACCAAAATATTAATAATTTAATGTGATTTCAATCCAATTGGGCTTACATCAGCCTTACATTGCCTATGATGACATAAATCAAGTATTTGGCATTTATTGTCATTTATTGTATTTTACTATTCATAAGGGTAGGTTACTATTCATAATGGTCTGTTACTATTCAAAAGGGTAAGTTACTATTCACTAAAAATTAACTAGATTCTATTGGACTCCAGATATCACCCTGATCACAACCATGTATGCCTGTTTTTCAAAATTCAAAACACAGAAATTGGAAATTTATGTTTAATGGCTAGGTTATGACTATCTCCTAAATAAAAAAGTGTCGTTTCGTGGAAACTCAGAGCTTTATAAAATATAGGTTATGAATATAATTTATTTAAGAGAAACATACAATAAAATTTTTGTGGTGTTAAAGAGAATGTATCTCTAACTACAGAGTAGCGTGATATGAACAACTAGCCTTTATTGATCTTGGGTACAAAAAAACATTCCATTATTCGATTTAGAAGGCACATTACGATATAAGAGTATGTGTCGGTCACCGCTTTATTTCCATGAATTAGTCAAGGGAGAGATTCTAGGACCCAAAGTGGTTCAAGAGACCTATGAGAGTGTGAATCAGATTCATAAGAGGCTGATTAACACTCAAATCAAATTGATATTATGTTTTCTCCATAAGAGGATACCCTTAGGGATGATATTGTGTGATCAGGTTTTCCTACGAGTGACCCCTTAGTTATGTCATAATTATCTATGGAAGAAATGCATGATAGAACCACATTTTGGGGGACCCTTTGAGGTCATTGAGTGAATAGGGATATTATTTTACTTTCAAGATCTTACTTTGAATACTGAGGTACGCACAACATGTTTTATGTGTTACAAATCTATAGATACATGGAAGATCCTACAGATTTCAATGATTCTGTGGATATTGAGTTATATCCTAATGCATCTTATGAGGAGAACCTAGTTTAGATAATATACCAGACAAATAATGTCCTTGTGAGTGATGATGGGACCACTTGTAGAGAATTAGATGCAATATAAGTGGATTTAGGCAGAGAATTGGGATCAAGAGGTGGTCATTTGAGATTAGTGGCCAAATCTATATGGGTAATAAAACAAGAAACAATTATAGAGGTTGAGATGTATTTTGGGGGTGAATAATTATACCTCAATGAAATTCATATTCTTCAGTATAATTATGTTTCCCACCATTAAAATAAGTTTCATAATGTTTGGGTGGAACCCTATCACTTTGTGATAATTTTTTAAGATTAAAGATGTTTTTTGAGAAATATAATTTCCAAAAAATAGGGGTCGTGCCATGTCATATAAGACAAAACCATAAAGGATTATTTTCCACTTTGGTGGATATGGTTTCATTGAAATAGTTATTTAAGAATTTGTGCCATTTTATATCTATACAGAATGCACTATTGTTTGGAATTTCCATTTTAGGTTCTTCCATAACCTAGGCCATGGAAATATAGATGGAGGATTATGTGTTATAACATCTTATACCATGCCACAATTATGATTATGTGTCATCTATAAAATACTACCCAATATACATTCTTTGTGGGTATTCTTGAATTAAATGGTTCAATCATGGAATTCATTGAGAAAAATGTTTATGTAATTATGTTTATGACCCATTGGAATCTTTATGATCCTTAAATAAATACCTGGAGAACCCCCAAGACCCCTAAAAATACATATATTTTAAAAAAATTGAGGATAATTGAATATATTGACAAATATACCCATGACTACATTCTTACCCTTTTTACCACAATGGTTCACATACTAGCCTACTTCTTCATTGAAGCACCTCCTTCCAGACAGTGTAGGTCAACCATTGGTACTCTACTACACTAAAACATCAGATCCTACACCCATGGTGCTTTACTAACAAGGTATCCACTCTACATCACTATGACATAGTCTACTATTTTTTTTCTTCATGGTCACTATATAGTTCACACCAGATCTGTTGTAGTGTGACCTGCACCATAGTGGTTGTTCTCCAGTGCACCTCCACACCATGAATTCTTCCCTATGTTGTAGATCATACTTCCTAGAATCTCTTATAGATAGAGATTAGTTTTTTCTTATGGCCTACCATGGGTAAGCATTTATTATACCCATTTGAGTTACTTTCATTGCCCTAGAACCATAACATGATTTTTTAGATAAGGTTTATGGAGACGTTGATGTTTGATCATGTTTTGGTAGTGTGGATACTTGATATTGTGATGAAACCTCTAAACAATCATGACAATGACCTTTACTACCATGAGTTTATAAGTTCCTTAAATCCTTGATATCTTGCTATGCATATTTCCATGGTATGATTTCTATGTCATCATATTTTACATATGTTCATGAATTTGGATCATGTGTGGGTGTGTGTTTTTGTGTATAGAAGGTGATACCATGACTTAACTCCATGAGACTCCTTGAGAAATTTAGATTCCATGATGATGTTTTATTCACATGTTGGATATATTATGATGGTATATTTCACATTTTATATGTTATGTATATTATCATGATATCCATTCTCACATTTTCCTCTAGAGGATAGAAATGTTATATAATTGATAGGTGGCCATCATGTTATGAACACTCTTTATGGGGTATGTTCATGGTGTATAAAGATGATTATGTTGAAGAAGTATTGCCTTTTATCCTTTTATATTCTTGGTACCTTCGATATTTTTTAGTAGATTTATGATATGTGATACCTTATAAATTATTAATATTGATCAATGCCTCATAAATTCCATGTAGGTTATATATAATTGACTCCTCATTGATTTTTGAGTATTACCCGATGCCATATAGATTCTAGGTAGCATACTCACTTGATTCCGTTTGGATTTTGAGTGACTTTCCAATATCCTTGTTGCAAGTTCAAGAATCATATATTCAAATAATAAATTATCTGGCATGGTTCCAATGTAAGTAAGATTGAGGGTTTTTGGTTGCTTCATTAGTGAACGAACTCTATGTTTTGGATTATTTTTTTATTCTTATTATGTATTGATTATAAATATATCAAAAATTATTATACATATCCAATCTATGTTAAGAAAAAACAGTGGTTTCCTAATATGTCTTTTACTTACAACCGGTATAATAATTTCAGTGTGATTGTTGATTTTGTGAGGGATTCTGAAAAGGGAAAGGGATATATGGTGGACTAATGAGTTGAGGATTATATAGATGATGGTAGATAGGTTAGATAATGGAGGGACCCACATTTATTCATTTATTAATCAAATATTCAATAAAGTGGTTGGACTACCACTTTTGGAGCATGTTTTTTTATTATGTATTCCATTATATTTTCCACGTATTACTTTGATTGTTTTATTTTGTTATAACTGTGTGTTACCTTCCTATACTATGATATGATATATAGGGTATAATATCCCTATTATAAGATATAGACCATCACTACTATTTATAAACCTCATGTGTATGGTGATGTGTAAAAGTGGTCACGTAGCACTCAGATAGAACCCCATGGTTTGGAAAGGGATGTTACGTGAGTTATGCACATTATAAATTTATTGTTATTCCATTTGGACTTATAAATTCCCTTATTATATTCATGGATTTAATGAATAATGTATATTGAGATTACCTTGATCACTTTGTGGTAGTATTTATAGATAGAATACTAATATATTCAAAGATTAAGTAAGTGGATGTAAATCATTTGAGAATTGTGTTGAAGGTCATTATGAAGCATAATATATATACATAATTTTACAAGTATAAATTTTGTATTCAGAATGTTTCATTCCAAGGTTATATAATTTTAAGGGATGGTATATTAATGGTTCTTTCAAATACTAATGTCATTGAGAAATGGCCAAGGATGTAAATAGTAACTAAGATCTATAGTTTTCCTAGGTGGGTTACATACTACTGATACATTTTGAGAAATTTGATAAGGCTATCATCTATATATCACAAGTTGACATGAAAGGGATATATGTTCATATGTACAAATGGATATGAAGATAATTTCAAGGTGTTAAAGAGATGGTTTGTCAATGAACCTATTCGAACACTTCCCCATCGTGGAGAAGGGTGTTTGATCTATTTTGATTCATAATGTAAGGAACTAGGATTTATTCTTATACTGAATTATGTGTCGATATCATATTCCTCTCACTAATTTAAAATTATTGAAAAAAATTAATGGACAGGTGATATAGAGTTGGAAGTGGTAATTTTTTCATTTTAGATATAGAGGAATTAACATTATAGTTAATGGAGTGACATAAATATATATATAATTAAATATTTAAGTATATATTCACATAAAAGAGTAAAATATTTGAAATAGAATATGGTTTGAGGTTATTAATGTTTATAAATACCCAATACATTATCAATATGGGAATCCAAACACGATGGATGATTATTTCAGTTAGATGGAATATACTTGTTTTTATATGAAGTGGATTTAATGATATCAAATACATATGGATTTATAAAATATGGAAAATGAAATAATTATTATGTGGGTAATATCAAATCTTTCTAAGATGAATGTTCAATCATACATTCATGTAAGGATTAAAATAATACAGAATGATGGCGTGGAGCTGTAGAACAAGGTGATCAATATTCCTACATTAAACCGTGATTTGTATGGATTGATAAGTTATATTAATTTATTATTTGTATTATCAATAGAAAACTAAAAAATTGCGTTGTTGGATGAATCTCATAGTTCAACATTCTCCATTCATCCAGGATGTATGAAGATGTATAGAGATCTAGAAAAATAATTGAATTGGGATAACTTAAAAAGGAATATTGTAGAGTATGTTTCCAGATTCGTATTATGTAATTGATTTAAGGATATGATAAAATAGTCTATGATGATTTCATATACATTATAGAAAAAAACATGTATATAAGATACGACCACAGTGTATTTGATAATATAACTCCAGAAGACATCTAAAAGGCATAATTACTTTTGGTTTATAGTAAATCACATTTATAAATTCATAAATTTTCATTATTATTAGATATGGTTTCTCTATAGATCATATTTCTCAAATATAAGTTATGTATATGGTGAGATTTCTAGGAGTACCGCTCTCAATTAAATCTGGTCAGGATATTCAGTTTACATCAATTTTCTAGGGAAGTATTTAACAAGATCTGTATATAGAGATGATTTTTATTGATTCATGTCAACCATAGATTGATGTTAAATCTAACTAGACCATTTAAACTCAAGATAAAATTTTAATGTCTTTCACAATGGGTTTCAAATATGGTTGTATGAACAATGTTATGTTGAATAACTCTTTTATAAAATTATCTTTTCCTAGACTATTAAGATGGATCGTTTTGAATCCCTCTATGGAAGGAAGTGAAAATGTCCTACATGTTGGGATGAAATTAGAGATATAAATAAATTGGGACCGAAAATAAGTGATAAAAAGGAATAGATTGTTATAGTTACTCAGTAACACATCACAATCACTCAATGTCAATGATAATATTATGTTAAAAATAATAATCATGATCTAGAGTTTGAATTTATTGATAAGTTAACCCAATGAATATATCCATAGAAATTGTTATGATAATTGGAAGAAGTGAAAAAAGGATCCAAAGAGATATTATCCCCTTAGAAAATATTGATCATATCTGGATGGTTTCTTACCTTTTTGAATATCCATCGAATCTCTCTCAAGTTCTTGATTTGATCTGTGTATCTCACATAAGAAAGGAAATAAATGACCATTCACATGTACTAAAATATGAGGTTGTAACACTAGATCATGATATCTTATATCCGGAAGAACTAGTGAAGAGTTTTTTATCAAAGTGATAATGTTCTATGAAACCATACTAATAACTTGTTCAATATTTCTAGTGCAAAAATAAATTTTATGAAGCTACATGAGAGCCTTAGGATGTGATAAGGTAGAAGTGTCCTTAGTTTTTTTCTATTAGAGTGATGGAATTTCCAGGGAAAATTCATATAATTTTTTAATAACATAATATCCCATAGATAATGTTTTATTTCATGTTAAATAAATTTAATTTCATTCACATATTTATTTACATGTAACAATGACTATAAATAAACAATGATATAATAACTAATTATTTTTATATAAATATAACCATTATTAAAAAAATAAATTATTGGAATAAGTATGAATAATAAAATTATAAAAAAAAAATTATGAAGGATTTATATAATTAAAATTAACTTATTAATTCATAATAATTATATACGTATTTTCTAGTAAGTTGTTTTATGCTTAAAAATAAGTTTTCTTACAAATTTTTTTATTATATTATATACACACATTTTTTTATTAATTTATATCATTTTTATAAATTTTATTTGAGTTATTTAAATTCATTTTCTAATTCAAATTTTCAATAGTATCTTATGGTTAATTTGTGGGACTTTTCTAAAAAAATCAATTTTTGTGAATACTAGAAAATAATTATTATTTAATATAAAAAATATCTTTTATTTTAATGTATTTACAATTTTAAATTATATTTTGGATAAGATTAAAAATTCTCTAATTTAGTTTTATTTAAAATAATCTAGTAAATGTCTTTGGAATCAACATTACACATTATTTTTATTTGATTTTTTTTGTTAAAAAATTATTTTTTCTTGAAAACAGTTTCCATCTCCCATTATAGGTTTATATTTAAATTAATTTATTTTAATTATATGAATTTATTAGATAAAATTTAATCTATATTTGAATTCATCATGTCCAAATTTTTTAATGATTCTAATTTCATTTGTATTAATTATGTATAATAACTTTGTTAACAAGTCATTTATCACAATTAGATTTAAAATGGGTTTAAAGGGTATTCAATAAAAGGATATGGTATATAAAGTTCTAAAATTATGTATTAATCATTTATTGGTCATATTTATACCCATATAATCTTATATTAAAATATTATTTATTTTTAAGCCATTATCTTGAATAAAATATTCAAATATTTTTTATCTTTTGAAAACATAAATGTGTGTCTTCTCCCTCACATAGAAAAGAGAATCCCTAATCCTTTTTATCTAGACTTAAAGATATTTTTATCTTTGAAAATCCCTACACAATTACTTTCAAAACATCCCCCAAGAAGTCTTAGAGTTCATTTATTAATCATAATACCATCCTAATAAATATTTATTTATAAACCTAAGGAGGTTGTCTGAAAAAAGAAGTATAAATCATAACTGTTCTCTTTTAATATTTTTTTTCTATTTCCAAATATTTTACACTATATTATCCATAATAAAATGTTGGAAATATTATCAAAAATATACTTACATTTTGTTATGATGATATCATGACCATTTTCCACCACATTTCCATAAAATTGGAAATGAATGTATCGCTCATGTGTATGTGTGGACTTCCGCCACCACATAGCTATCTAATTTATTTTCCATCAGTAACTCAAATGGGAATTTATAATGAATTATTAAATGAAAAAATATTATATTTACAATATAATTATGATTATATAATGATAAAATTTTAATTATCTTTCTTTCGTTCTTTTAATTAGAAGGTAAAAATAGTGTTCATGTGTATGTACGAACGGCCATATCCATGGACTATTTCGTCAATTTTTTATCTCTAAATTTTATTTATAGTTATAAAGATTTATCAAATGTATATATATGATGTTAATATCACTATTAAAATTAAATATATTATGGAATCATTGTCACATTCCAAGTAAAGGAACTTCCTATTAATAACATCTATGAAAAAATGAAACAGTTAACACAGATAAATAATGATTTTATTAAATAATTATTAAGAAATGGGTGATAATGATTATAAGTGGTCCATATATAATATTATAATAATATATATTTATTTTTAATATAATTATGATAAGTTTAAATTTATTATACAGTAGGTTATACAACTTAAAAGAAAAATATGATCTGAGGTAGGGGTTAATGTTACAGTCTAATATCATTTCGAGAATGTATATGCTAAAATTATGTTAAGGGAAATTATATAGATCATATCATATAAACACCATACATATTTTCTTAAAATCATGTTATTATTCAATTTTAATTTATTATTTCCATATTTCTCTTTTTTTGGTATGTGAAAATATAGATAAAATGTTTTTGTGTAAAAGATGAACTTATTTAATATTTGTTAAAGGACCATTTCCTTCCATGTCCATAATATTAAAAATTATTTTATGAAAGTTACTATATATACATGAAATGTTTTCAAATGATAATTTTCACTACCCTTTAAAACAAATTAAGGTTTTATAATGGAAAAATTAAAAAATGTTTCTAAATAATTCATTACTAATGTTCTTTCCTAAGTGAGAAATAAGGTTTTATTTTTTAATATATGACATGAACCAATTTTTTAACCATCAAGAACATTATTTTATTTGAAGGAAGTGTTAAATTATAAATATTTACTTTTAAAAAATATGATATTATCTATATTTGGGGATTTTTAATTCAATATTTTATCACAGGAAAATAATAATTTCTCTTATTTTCAAAGAAATGTTTGAATTTTATTTTAAATTTATTTTCCATGTATGCCACTATAATTTAGGGATAATTATGACTTTCTAGGAATATGATAAAATGATACAATCTTTTTATTTCTATAAATGGTTTATTATTATGATATTGATATTTTTATGAATTTTTTTTATTTTATAGCAGTTATTTGATAGTGATATAATTTATGTTTTATGATATTTTATCACACTAATGTATATTTTAAATTACATTATAGGATTTTTGAGACTTATATTTCCCTCTAATTCATTGGTTAAATAATTATGTCATAAGATATAATTATGGAAAATGTGTTGATATTCTAGTTCCACTATAGGAATAATTTCCAGATTCATGATCAACTAACATATGTGAAATATATGGTGATTTTTAATATACTATGAAATGATTGTATCAATAATTAAATATGACATATAATATGAGTTTTTCTGATAATATTTTCAAACTCTTATGAATTTTCAATATACTTAAGATTTGAACTCATTACTTGTGATTGATTTATGATGATTACACACTCTTGTGAAATATTATTGATTTAAAAAATTAATAATTATTATGATTTATGAATTGTTTAATGTTATTTTATATTGATAATAAAAATTTTCAGATAATTATTCTTATGATATGGTTACATATGATCATTGATTGATATCTTCCATGTTTACCTAAAATGGGAATCTCATCTCACCCATTCAAATGTATTGATTTTACCTATGTTATAAAGAAGGGTACAATGTATGATGAGTCTAGGAGGGTACATTTTGTAAAGAAAGATGTTTAAGGTGAAAAATGTTGTATTTAAATAAGAAGTTTTTGTATCCTATCACTATGTACACTAAAAATTTAGAGTTATCAAAAATGCTTATTTTGGAGATATATTTGTAATATTAACCAAACATATGTTGTATATATTTATGTTATTCTTGGGTAACTATAACCATTATTGATTTCCAACCCAAAATAGAGGACTTACAACCAATAAAACCATCGTATAGAAGAATAAAAATAATAATGATGAATGAGAAGTATGAAGGGAAAGTATAATGATTCATAATACTTCTTTATAGAGGAACCAAGGTCTTCAAACTACAAATAGGTGAAATTGGAGGGTTAGAAGAGTTTTGGGGTCTTTCTATGGATCCAGAGAATAATAAAACCTAAAAAGTAATATGTGATACCCTCTTATATCAAGAATACTTCTAAATCCTTTATCATGCAATTGGAATACTGAAAATCCATGTGATAAACATCGGTAAAAGGGAGATACATAGTTGATTCCATTACAACCCTGATTCTCGTGTGACTAAAAATCCATTTATAACTATTTTATCCATTACCATATATGTGAACATAGTGCGGTGATCGGAATTTCATCCCCTAATTCTCACCATGACCAAATACTATGGTGTAGCCCCATGTGATTGGTCGTTTTCACCTTAGTATTCCTAGGAATCTATTATGGTGTGGTATATCATGTATTTTCCTCGTAAAACACATATATTAACTCCACCACACACCTCCAAATTCCACCACATCCAATCATATGGAATTGCGATCAGTACACAAACTATTTATCATAGGTTGACCATCAATGAACCAAAAACTACAAAATAATATCCCTTGGGAATTTTCCTGATGTCAATTTCTCACATGTGGACACCCCATATGAAACATCCTACAAAATGGTCATCCATGCGATTTTAATTATTATTGTGCATCCTTTCACCAAACAACCAACACCACAACTGACCTCTAAACACCCAAGGCCAAAATAGCCTACCCCATACCCAATACTCTTGGAATTCCTTAAAATTATCATCACCATTCCCACTACCATAGAATGGTGACCCTCAAAAAATCTAACACTCCACTCTAGCCAGTAAAGCAACTCCAAACTCCATATCAGCACACCAATAACTGGAAAAACATAAATGGTGGGTTTTGAAAATTTTCCCCTCACACAAGATATTGGAATAATTTATTTATAGTGGTTTATATTATTTAATTTAATTTTTTGAATGTTTTTAATATTCTTGGTGAAGATGGAGTCGATGAATAGATTGTCTCATGTTTTTAGAGAAGAATGGGTGTATTAATAATTATTTACATATTAATATAAAATTTCATTAAAATTATTCATGTCATGAATGAGATTTTAATTCATTATATCAAATTTTAGTTCCATCCTTGTAGGATTTTTATGAAAAAATTAATTTCATTTCATGGAGGTAGTAGCTCACACACACACAGAGACGATGTTTTAGTTTTCCATTAAATGTCCAGTTGGTATAAATTAATTTTTTTAGAATAAAAATAATTTTAGATTTATGATATTCATAAATGAAATAAAACTTTTAACTAACCATTTATGAAAGTGAATAAAAATAAATCACATAGATCAAGGAGGTAGTAGTCTTCATGTATTAATAAACAATGTTTCAATTTTTAGATGGAATACAGAGGAAGGTATATGATGATTATTATTTAATAATAATAATATTTTAGTATTATAATGATACAAATTCTTTTAAAATATATTTATTAATATATACTTGGAGGATTATTATTACAAATTAATGGAATATAAATGTAAAAGTAATGACCAAGAGTGTTTACCTTATCCTTGTAAAAACTCCTTTTTAAAATAGAATATTCCTTTGATGGGTTCTTATTTGAGGAGGATATAACATAAAAGATGTATATAAGAGAGTTAGAGTGTCATTAAATTTTATATTGGTGCAACTAAGATTCTCACAGTGTTTGGATATTTGGGCTATTCAACTGCCCCTTTTATAGATGAGAGGAGTGGCATTTTTGAAATAAGAGATGCATTATTCAAGGAATCTAGATCCAAAAGTGGTCAATGTTGAAAATGGGTTTAGTATTAGTTGAAAAAACACTTATAAAAAAATGTCATACATGTTTTAGGATATTAATCCTTAGTTTAACCCATTTTACATTAATAAACCTTTACCACGATAAATACTTTTTGTCTATGTAATTAATAATTTATTCCTAAAAAATGCGTATTATTAATAATTAAAAAATTATGATTTAAAATATGAAACTAAATTTATCATTTCTAATATCTATGTCTAAGAAAAAATAATTTTAACATTAACATTCATAATACATTAAATATCAATTTTAGAAACAGTGTAATTTGAACATTAATTTTTTTGTTTTGGATAAAATTTTCTATATTGTTGAATTCCATGACGTTAATTAGTTTACAATTAAAAATAATATTTTAATTTTTTATTCAAATCAATCCAAAACCTAATTCCACATCATTAATACTTAATTAAAATTAAATACCAAAAATATTTATTATGCGAATTAAATATTATTTAAGTTCAAAAATTAATAACATAGGTTTTATAAATTCAACATTGTATTTTTAATTTAGTTATTTAATTTAATGACAAAATTTATAGATGAGATAATTATTTTATAAATTTTTTATATCTTTCATCATGTTAAATTCATCAACACTATGGAATTTTTAAAAATTGTATTTTTTATTATCAACCTAAAATTCATTCATTTTAGAAAAATAGCAAAATGTAATAATATTATAATATTTCCATCAGTAGGTCCAAAAATCTATTTATTTTTTAAAATTCAAATTCCATAAATTTGTAATTCAACAGTAAAATATAATATATAATTAAAAATTATTTTTATAAGAAATAAATGTTTTTAATATTAATTATTCTAATACATATTTTGTATCAATCTATAATTAATGTTTTTAATATAATATTAATATAGATAGTATGTTTTATAATTATTTAACCATAATATATATAGTTTATTAATATAGTGTTCATGAAAATGAAATTTTTATAATAAAAATATATTATTAAGAAAAAAATAATATTATTTAATATATATATATATACTAATTGAAAATTATGAGGGATTAAAAATTAAAAATTGGATATCTTTTTCCTTTAAAAATATATCTTAATATAGTTCTATCTATTTCCACTAAAAAATTACAAGGCTACATTATAAAAGTTCCATTTTCTATTATATTTTTTCATAATAAAGTATATCGTGATTTCTATTTTCATTCAATGTTATAGTCATGAAAGGATAAAAAACACATAAAAATTAAGTTATTATTTTTATTATCAATAGGTTTAATTAAAATAATTCATTTGTAGAATTCAATTAAAAGTACTCAATACATTGGAAACAATGAGTCCATTGAATTTTTTAATAAAATCAAAAAATACAATAAAAATTTATTATATATATTATAATAATATAATTTTAAAAATAAATTGTTAGTAAATTCAAATTTAGAATTTTATAAATATCTTATATAATATTTAATCAATAATTATATTTTATTACTCATATTTAAGGGTGAATATGATCTAATTATAATGGTCGTATTTCATTCCTATATGTAGCCTTACAAAATCATTTATTCATTAGACCCTCACATTTCAAGTCACAACTCATATGACATATTATGGATTTTCTATATTTCATTATCCTTTCATAATGTTCACCCTAATTATAGGTTTATTTTTTCTATTACTCATCTTTAAGGGTGAATATGATCAAATAGATCTCATACTTATGAAGATTTAATTGTTTTCAATATGTTGTCCACTTTTGATTAATTAATTTGTAACAAATTTCATAATCTCTAGTGAATAATAACCATGGTTTATAATACATTGATTTATGTTATTTTGTCATAATGATCCAATACGGATGAATAAAGTGTTTTATAATGAATTTATATCTCATATGACTTATCTCCTAATAATTTTTATTTACATTAAACAAATAGATATACAAATTTTAGTATTATAAAAATTTAATTTATGTAAATAATATTCTTCCTAAAACATGGGTTATTACATATATGGCTCAATAACAAGGTTTTGTGCCTCTATAGAGTACCAATAGGGTTTGAAATATTTACACTTCCACTTATAGGTTGAATAAATAATCTCATTCATGGAAAAAATTGATGAATCCCTAATGATATTTTGATTTATTAAGAATGAATGTTATTCATGTTTCTAAAAGTGATTGAGTGGGTGTATGATTATTTTCCCCAAACTATATATTGATTAACTATTTCATTATGGAAATGAGATATTAGTCTCATAGTCAATTATGATATGGTTGATCTAGTTCTTACCATTGAGGAACATAGGTGAGTTAGACTACATCCAGAGGATTAAAAAAATTCATGACAGATCAAAAAGGAATCATAGACTATGTCGGGGTACTTATATTGACCTAATACCATCGATTTTTAGTATTTAAAAATTTAAGGTGTGATTATTTCCATTTTAACACTGTATACACCTCTATAATAAAATTGTTCCTCATTCACAATAGGAGTGGAAGAGTATGGAATTATTTTCACACAAATCTATGATTAGATCCATCATGTATTTCATGTTTTACCATACTCATTGTTTCTTATTCCCAGAGTATGGTAAAATGATATCAAGTAGATGAACGACTCTACTAGTGAATGGTTTTTAATATTATACTAAATTATATATTTAATAATAACGATATGTTACTATAATATGGAAGTTTTTATATTCTATTAATCAATGGATATCTATATTATAGTTTGGAAATAGATTATGATGGTCTGAAATCACACTTAGGATATGATTTTTTCCAAAAAGATTTTTTTTAAGATTTAAGGGAATAAATTATCCGGTTTTATCTAATTCTATAGTCGTATAAGAGAATATTTTTAGATAAGATATAAAAAATGAGTTTGTGTGGATGCATAACTTCTCCCAATATCTTGGTGTTATTCTTTGTATTAAATACTATATCATTGTGTAATACGATAATATTGTAGATGGGGATCCATCCATGGAGCCAGGATAAAATATATTGATGAAGAATATAATATTTATTTATCACATTTTAAGAGATTATTCAAATATTTTAAGTAATAGTGAGTTTAGATTCCAAATATGAAATTTTGGAAGTCTGCTTCACTAAATAATTTTCTTATCTAAAGCATTAAAATTATATCAGATCCAACATGTTGAAGAATCTCATGAGTTGGCTCTAGATTTAGTGGGAGTATATTGGAGTTGTTTCTGTATTACCATATACCTATATTCTTTATAAATAAAATTATATTCATGTTATTAATGGAATTTTTGTTCTTATCAATTCATGATCTTTCTTCAACGTGAATTTGGTTGTGATAATTTCCTTAGAGTTATATTAAAATCCAAACATCATAGTAGTATTCCAATATTATAAGAACCCTTAGATACTATGACTATATTATTCAATAAATATTCTATTTCTAGATGATATATTCTCATGAGACCCACATGATATTAGATCTAAAGTGTAGTAGGCTCATCATAAATTGAGAAATTGTAACATGGTGTCCACCCATTGTAATCTCTATGATAGGAGGTTATGATACTAAAAAAATGTCATATGAATTATAAACCTTTTTTTCATTGGATACTACTATCTAGGTTTGTGTTTAATGATACATTTTAATGTGATTATCATTAATTTATACCATTATTTGAATAATTTTATATATTAAAGAAAATTTTTACCCCACATTCTCAAATTCAGGTATAGTATATTGGGTGAAACATGAGTGATATGGAATTATTTGACAAGTGTTGATATAAATTTTCCGATCCATTTCATTGAAGTTGAAAACTCATACCTTTTATGAAAATTGAACTACCTGATTAATTCCTCGACCATGGTGGTATTATCAATGTGTTCATTTCCTGATAGTAAATGGAAGATATATTGATCACATAGGCTGATGGAACATTAATGAAACATGATTGATGATATATCAGGGCATACGAAAAATATTATAATGTGAATGATCATAATAGGTTTTTATCCTTTTGATATCAACTCTATTCTTTGTAGATTCCAAGATGATTTCTAGATGAAAATCCATCTCTTTAGGCATGTTCTATGTAATGCTATAATAAAAGAGTCCTAGATGGTTAGAAACTAAGTGAAATAAATATACATGATAAAACTATATATTAACATAATATTAAAATATAATAGTATTTAAATTTTAGATATAATATATATTCAGGATTTTTTGAAATTATAATTTATTTTTTAGGGAATAATTTAGAGATATTAAATTTATTACAAAAAATAGTCATTATTTATGGTGTAGTAATTATTTATGAGGATTAACTGGCCATGTTTAGCCCCAAATAGGACTTTATATATTAAATATAATTAAAAATTATACTGATTAATTTATTTTAAAAAATATTTACTTATTTTCCGGAATTTCACATGTAAATGATATAAATAATATTTATACTATTTATTCAATATAAGATATGATATAGATTAAAAGAATGATTCACCACTAATGTAAAATAATTATTTCAAAATGTATTCATTTATATATGATGGTGAAATTTTCATGTGCTTATAAATTCTAGATATTGGTGTGCATAATGACTCTCCTAGATATACTCTCAATCCATAGAGAGTAACTCACCCAAAACACTATAGAGTTTTGAGAGATGATCCCCACCTCTTCTAAATTCCCAATAGTGGTAAATAATTATTCCACTAGTGAAGGGATTATTTCTATGATCAAGGATGGTGTAAAAATATGGTTGTATTGGTCATGATAGAACCTAGTGACTCAATGGTGACGTCTCGATCTTTTGGTGCACAAGTGGATCACCACGAGATGGGTGATATGTTAGGTTCTTCATCACAATGATGGAATAACAATTAGTGTTAGTTAAATATACAAATATGAATGAATTAAATTTATATATTAATTCACATTACTTTATATTAGTTATAAATAATATGAAAAACGATATCCACTATAGAGATTTTTGTTTGTATTCATCTGAACCTAATCACTATTCCAAGGGAACGAGTGAAATTGTTTTGGGTAAAGGGCAAGAACTACTTCTATTAGGCACCCATAAACCTATATGCTTCTCATTATGAATGAATTATATATAGATTTTTTCTATATGCGACCTTATTTCCCATATAAACATTAATTTTATTAGTGGATGAATAATTTATAAATACATTGTGATGGTACCATTATCTCAACAAGATAAAATTTTATTTATCTCAAATTTTATTTACATCAAATGGTATCAATTATAAAAGCAAGAGGATAGAGAAAAATGGAGTATAATGGTGGAATATTAAAAAATATAATATGAAAATAGATTGGAATTTTCTTTAAATTACACACTGACATTTGAATTTATTTTAATTTAGGGAAGAAGAATTACATTGAGTTAAGAATGTATTTTTTATGGACCTCGGTATTGAAAAAAATCTAAAGGGGGATGTTAATGAACCTCAATAATTAGTGAAATATTGGGTCTATTTTTCAATATTTCTATGTTAATAAATGTTAATTTGTGTTTCGAAGAAGTTAGGTAATGTAAGTATGTCCAATTATGGAATAACTTATGGTTCTCTATTACTAATAAGTACTATATTGAGAGAAATACAGTTTTTTGGAGTTACTACAATGTTCATTAATGTAGAATTTATAAGTTGTGAGAAGTGTCAAATACATCTAATTATTATTGAGAATATATTTATAAGAAGGATATATAATCATTATGAGATAACACATTGTTTAAAACATGATAAATATTAAAGTGTTACTAGCTAATAATGAGATAAATTAGTTGATAAATAAAGAAGTAAAATAAATATGATATATGAAGAAAACATTTTTTATGATTGATTATAATGATCCACTTGTTGAATAAATATAAATATTCCTATGATTGGATAATTGAAGCCTGAATTTGAATTGAAAATGAATTTATTGGAATTACTCAGAAAATAGTAAATGTGTTATATGAACTATAGGATCAGAATAATTATAATTAATGTCATAATGTACAAGGTTATAAAAATAAAGTTGTCATTTATTTAAGGCTTGGTGGAATATGAAATTTTGTTCTTATGAATGACTTTTTGGTCGTATATTTTTGTGTAATTATTGAATTTTATTTGGAGGATAATGCTTTCATAATTATGGGATTTTTTTATTAAAAAAAATCAAAAAATAAACTACCATCCAATAACCCTACTACTTAGGGTACCTGAAAATACATAATGTCTTCAATACATTGTGGATATTGGGGATCATATATGGTGTATTTTTCATTTTCAGGAGAAACACAAACTAGATGGAATTGTTGGGAAGTGAATATAGAAGGAAATGTCAACCATCATACAAGTAAGAATATGTGGAAACAGATGGATGTAAGTCCCTATAGGTTTTTTTGTTGACCAGTGGGGAATGAATTTTGATAAATAAGAGTTCCTCCCACATAAGGATGCAATGTGTGATTGAGTTTTAACTGTATTTTTTATACATAGATGTGTGGGTGAGTTTATATTGGATAATTCCATTTTATTTTTCTTTTTATTTACACTATATAGGGTTTCAATATTTCACATTCACTAAGTTCATCTTTCTCTTAAAATAAATCAAGTTACTATATCATTTGAACCACAATAGTATACAAATAAGTGTCGATGCTCTTTCACTATGAGTGATGTGATCAATATGGTCTGAGATGTTGTATGATATGATATATGTGATGTAAAAATTTTATTCCTATATTCATGGAATAAATAGTACAACCATGATCATATGTGATATCATAGAGAATAATAGTTATATATGTATATAAATATAAAGTAAAATATATCTAAACAATAATATATTCAATCCTATGAATTTTTATATGATGATAAAATGATAATAAGAGTTTTAGGTGAAATATTACGTGATATAGAAATAGAGACATTATTCTATGTGATGACATTTTTATTTTTATGGATTGATTATTATATTATTGTATTTTAAAACATAATATAGAATTACATTCAATATAAATTTAATAGTAAAATAAATTAAATCATAGATGAATAAAACATGGATAAAGCATAAAATATAATAATTATAATTATCTAAAAATAATAAATAGTAAACCTAATAAGTCATATTTTATGTTAATTATCTAAAAAATTAGTTAATGTAATAACATAAAAACAAAAAAAGTTAAATATAAAGGATTTTTTCCTATGAAAGGATTACCAATCTTTGCCTTTTTATCTCTAAAAAAATAGACACCATGAGAATTATAAAATAAAACTACCACCTACAAAAGTACATCAAAAAAGCTACCTTTATTTAAAAATAACTAATAAAAATATATTTCCATAGAATTAAATTTTTCAAATGATTTTAATAAAAAACAATCAAATATAATAAATATAAAAATATCCTAAAACACCCAAAAAAATGTTTGTTCAGAGTCATATATATTGATTAATTTATCATTTAATAATCATAACATTGCACCATAACATTAATATTGATCAAATGAAGAGAATTGCATTGATGAATTCTATCACGACCATCATTACTCGTTTTTTATTTTTTATTCCATATTAATTTTTCAAATACACTGAAATAATATTTTTTACATCCATGTTTGATGTTTGGATATTTATGGAATATAATATGGAATGTGTGAAACTGTATAAAAATAATTATAATGTAGAATTTTGGAAAAAATATAAATTATAAATTTGTACCTTACAAGTCATTTTCTATTGATATTAACCAAAAACTATTCAAACCCATAAAAAATGAATCGTACAATACATTAAGAATATAATATTTTTTATTGCTAAAATTCTATCTAAAATGAAATATTCGGGACAATAGTAAACAAAAAATTGGTTTAAAAATGTAGGCTTTTTTTTCATCGCTAATCTATATTTTAAGAAAAAATTAATTTTATTAAAAATAAAAAACATTAATTTTTTATTATTTAAATCCAAGGAACTATAAGAAGAAGTTATAAAAAAAATTAATTCCAAAGAAAATATATGGAAATGAAAATAAATTATGTGTCTCAAGTAACAATTATTAATGGGTTAAAAATACTATTATAGGTTTTTCTGTGTCTAGGATTAGTCAATTTACAATTATAGGTCATTGAAGCTTGAAATAATTTCAGAATTATGTATTTGTCAATAAGAGATTAAAATCATGTCATACTATTAAAATCAAAAACAGGGGAAAGAATTTTTTATTATCTTTTTTTGGTGGCTTCATGTGTAATATAATTTCATGCTCTTAATATTATAGTACTAAAAATATTTGAAATTATTTCACTCACTTCTTCAGATTGAAAAAATTGAGATTGTGAAATTGATCCATGAATTCCTTTATGCTCCCTATAAAAGGGTAGTTCCCCTCCAATGAAATTATTACTTCTCATCCTCCCTATTTATCTCTCAAATAGACTAATATTATTCATTTTTCTGCTTTTTCAGTCCATCTTATTAGATGTGAAATATTTTAGGTATATTATTTTGTATTTTTTATTATAATTTTCATGGTTAGTTTTGGAATAAATATTTTTTAGAAATAATCAGTAATAATAAATTTTATGTTAAGTTATTTTTATAATGATCCAATTTTTAATATAAATTATTAACGATTTGTATAATGTTTTAAAATTAATATACATAAAATTTGTATATTAATTTACTTTTTATTTACTAGTGTAACTTTTTAAAATATCATATTCTAATTAGTAATATTAAATTCCATGCTTAATTATTAGAATACTGTATCAAAATTAAACAATAAGGTGAGTATAAATGTTAAATTTTAGGTTTAGTTATTAGTATAAAGTATCAAAAATGTTTACTTTTATATTTATTAACAAATTTTTTTCATAATAAAAAAATAAAATTTTATTTTAGTCAATAAATTATTTATATTTATTTAGAAAGAGTATTTTGGGTTGTGGGAAATCACATTCAACCACTTATATGGAAATAAATGGGGATTTACTTGACTATGATTGATGTGATGTCTAGTTCATACTCCAATATACTCACATTTTGAAATATATTAATATATTGTTAATTATAATAATCAGTTTAAAGAAAAATCTAAAACATTTTTAAATCGTATTTTGATTCCCTGATCAAATTTAATAGTGGGATAAATTTAATTTAATGTTGTTGTATTTTTTTATATAGTAATATTACATAAAATTATATAACACTAATGTCATGGATTATTATAAGTAAAATTATGAATGTGTATATTTATTTAGAAGGGTAAATAATTGTTGTTGGAAAATGATTTATTAGTGGAGGAAATATAGGATGAGTTATAATTACCAAGGAATGTAAAACATTGTAAGTTATTTTAAAAAAAGGCATTAATGGTTAATCCATAAGTTAAAAAATTAAAAAAAATTAATTAACTTTTTCTTAAGATTTATTTAGTGTGAGAACCTTGGGTCATGCGGTATCACATTCAACCTCTTCTATGACGATATATGGGACTTCCCCTAACACAGACTCATTGTATATTTGTTTCATACTCTACCTGACTCGTTCTATGTAATAATTTAGATAATATTAACAAGAAGAACCAAAGTTAAAATAAAATTGTAAAATGTTTTATAATTATATTATATATCTATGATAAATTATAATTAATCGACAAATTGAATGTAATGTCATTTATTTGATCATCTAAAAAAATCAATGTTACTAAAAAGAATATTATTTCTTATTATATATAAAATGACAATTGTATTTATTTATTTTGGTAACTGAATAATTGATACTGAATATTTTGTTAGTTATTGTACACAAGCATAATGATTTTTAATTTTCATGGAATGTGTAACATTAGATGTTGTTTCTAGATAAAATCATCAGCAGTTAAACCTCAATATTAACTAAATGATAAAATCCATCACATATAAGGATATTTAAGATATAAATAGGTTGTGTTTTATAGATTATCCAATTTTTAGTGATGAGGTCTATAAATAAATATTTTCACCTTTTAATAATCAATCATAAGATCAAATGACAAAAAATATATGTCATTATACATGATATTAATGAATCGTCATATGTCATGGAAGTCAGTCCATTGTAACCACAAGATACAATGTAATATAATCTAATTGTGACACTTCATGGAGAGGGAGGACCACTTACTTAATTTCCTCCATGTGATATAGTCATGATGGTGGAAAATTTTGTAGATGATAAAAATTTAGAAAAATAAAAAAATAATAGAAATATGAAAAAATTAGAATGTTTCAATGAAAATTTTTCTCCATTCCTTGGGATACTATGCGTACTATTAAATCATAATCCACCATTGTAATTATGGTTTACAAAAGGTATGAAATAATTAATAAAATATTATTGGTCAATAATTATTCCCAAAATAGTATTTATAAAAAAAATTGATGGAATGAATCATGTAAGAAAGTTAATTTTTGTTGAATATTGGGAGAGATTTTGATAGTAATGAAGTGATGAAAATTTTGATCAAAGAGTTTGATATTGATTGAAATTAAAATTAGGTGATATAATAAAAAACACATTAACTAATTTTTATTGACAAGATGAATTAATAATTATAGATTAATTATTCAATGAAGTATAATAAACCATTCCACTACCATAGAGCCTCTATATTTACTCAACACATATGTGTGAACCCATGCCAATCACAACGTCACATGAAAAAAGATTCTAAATTAATTTAAAAAATTATTAGTGAAATTATAATATCATGTAATGTTATTTTATAATTTTTTCCATATGATAGATTTTAATATATTTTGGCCATGATATTTCTTATAGGAAGGAATGTACAACACAATGGAAAGTTATTGTGATTGTAAATAGTGATTAGGATGACAATTTTCATGTTTATCCATAACATAAGGTGTAACTTCTTCAAAATAATCATGATAATATATTGTTGAATATATCAACCAAAAAACCATTTTATTCAATTAAAGGTTGTGTTTGA
Organism: Viscum album; assembly: GCA_963277665.1. NCBI lineage: Eukaryota > Viridiplantae > Streptophyta > Magnoliopsida > Santalales > Viscaceae > Viscum > Viscum album. Next base: position 1,837,335,797 of record OY728151.1, read on the forward strand.
TAGATTTATTCCACATTATTACATTGTGTGTACATTTTCATGTATTGAAATTATTTTACCCAAATCTACAGATCAAATAAGTATGGCCATTACTCTGGAGAATAATTTATTTCTTCCACATAGTATAAAACTAATTCTATTCTACCATTTGAATTCTATACTATTGAGAAGGAGATACTCCCATCTTGGAGTTGGTTCCAAGCCTTCCTCCCTAAGTTTATGATAGACATTGATGGACATTGACTTATTTATAATTGGTATTTTTTTCAATGAGGTAGTACAAGCATAGGGTCTTAAATTAAGAACCACCCATTCTAACCATCATTTATATATTATAAATATTGAATTAAATATGTGAAATGATTTCAAATATAAATCAATAAAGGATGAAATCCTCAAGCCGCATGTTTATTTTTTAAAAATCCATTTAAAAAGAGAGTATTGTTTTATTTTTTCTAACTAGTTCTCATTTGTTTTTTTTAATTTGAGACTCAATGTAAAAGTATTTTTCTGAATTATTAATGAATTAAAATAGATAATTTATAGATATAGGAATAAATTATGCAAATTACTAAATAAATATTATCACTATCATATAATGGTATGAAAAAATACAAAAAAAAAGATAATAAAAAACATGGAATGCATTGAAGTAGTCTCCATGAGACTTTTGATGTTACACATACAAGGTAATTATGAATATTAAATTATACAGTAATTAAATATATTATATTTTATGAATAATTATTATTAATAAATTTTTAAAATTATATTATATTTTTATTGAAACAAACCATCCATTACACAATGATGTATTTTGTAAAAAGAGTCAAGATTGAAAAGGAGTGTATTTATAAAAGGATATGACATGGGATGTATTTATAGTGAAATATTAATAAAATTATATTTTATTTGATTATGATAGAAATATATTATAGGTCACTAAGTATCTTAATCCCATGATTAGTATAAGTTTCCATTTTCTTGTAGTATTATAGGAGTATCATTACTCAGATTATTATATCATTATAGAATTATATAAGTAATTTAGACATGTGATCATAGTTAGTTTATTGTATATGCTTATATTATAATAAATTCACTGATCTAAATTATTAAATCTATACTATCATTGACATATAAATCTCTTTGGGGATAACTTTTGATGAATATAAGAGATTCTTTATGTTTTTGACAAACCAATTCTTCTTTCAAACCTGGATAAGCATTGATCTAGAGGGAGTTCAAAGTTTAATTATATTTATAATGGTGTTGATTAACCCTAAAAATAAACACCATAATGTATATGTTTTTAAAATCGTTAACAATGTCATGCCCACATATATGTCCCCTATTTGTATGGGTGGATCACCGAACAGTCCACGTGATTGATGTTTTACTCTAGCAATTAACATCACTATATATGTAATCAATGAGTTTTTTTATTATAAATAATAAAATCATATTATTTTATTATTACTTATGAAATAATTTTTCATGAGATCCACCTAATTATTTTATCATATAATAAAATTTTACTAACTTTAAATGACTTTCAAACATAAATTTCTCTAAAAAATTCATGAAAATATTGTATATATAGAAATATGTGGCTCAATTTTCTACCCAAAAATTACATGTATTGATTAATTTTTATTAGTGACCATTTTAATATATTTATCTCTAAATATCTCATCATCTTTTCCAAGATGAACCTCTATAATCTATTATTCCATACCACCATCATTCTTTGTTTTATGGAATTTTGACATGTGAGATCAAGTTTATTAATCATAATCTAGTTTTTTTCAAGATATGTAAACTAGGGGCACACAATTTAAATATTGTAGTGGGGGAGATGAAAATTAATTTGGAGGATGTTGCTCAAATGTTGTGTGTTCATATCCCTGGTTAGGTAGTTATGGGTAAAAATCGACAGATTTTTATGTTTTCATGAACTGATTACTATGATATGATGTTTTTATAGAATTGGAATTATTTTATTATTTTTGATTGTGTGTGTTATATATAAATTAAAACTTTTCATTGACTATTAATGGTACATATTTTTATTTTCCTGGTTTATGGAACTTGTTGAATTCCTCACGTGTTTTTAATTTTTGGACTTTGACAGGTAGATCAAATCCTTCCTTGTTAAAAGTAACATAATTCAAAATTTTACATTCACTAACGATGTTATTTTCAGTCATAGTTTAAGGATTAACATGTGTCATAGGGGGTTTGGTTGGTGTTCATTTCCATCAAAGGCTAATAAACCATGTTTTAAATGTGCGCATGCTGAGGTGTATGGTTTGGAAAAATCATGTTGCCTCCACAGTGAAATGGTGTTCCCTCCAAATGCATAGGGAACACATTGATAAATGTTGTAGGAGGGGTAACACGACAATTAATTAACCACTACAGATTTTAGCATAGGTATCTACACTTCTTGTACAATGTTTGTGTAAACTCTGCGTAAGCTGCATGCTTAGTGCCACTTAACCAATGGTTGCGCATGATCTCAGTATTGATTGGACTAATTGTGTGAGATAACCATGTGTTTCTTGGATCATCAGAAGTAGGATCCACATGAGTTTCTCACATTTTTCCTAACCATGAAGGATATTTAAAATTGTGAAATTATTAAACTACCCCTTCTACTTAATTATAATTTCATCCTTATTTATCCTCCAAATCGCATGCACAGTGGGGGAAGGTCTCCATTTTTCACTCCATTAGGATTTGAGAAAAATCTCTCATCTAATATCATTTTTTATCATTTTTAGGCATGTTTGAACCATGTGGTTGAGTTATTCAATCCTCTTTATTTATTTCTTTGTTCCTCTTGCCTTAGGGAGTCTTAAATTTTTGTAATCCATTTTACCCTATTTTCAGGGAGTCCATATAAAACACTCATTTTTTCAAATCATGTTGAGTTATAGGCTATGATCATTCATGTGGGTATCTAACAACACAAGTTAGGTGGTTCATATCTTTTTCATTGATTTTATGAGTGTTTTTGAGGGGCGTGTCTTTGAGAGAGCATTTGGGAATTATTTTAGAGACCCTATAAATTAAATGCATGTTTGTAAGTAATTTATTGTACACATTAGAGGTGACTATAAAAATTATCGTCAATATTAAAAATGTTTAAATCATAGTCGGGGGATTCAAACCTTGGGTATAATAGAAGGGGGTGGTATTATATTTAAATTGAACGGTTTAATTTACTTACATTGAATTATGGTGTTCCATGGGAACATAATGGGATCAGCACAAGGTTTGAGATAGTTTTTTCTATCTGATATGAAGCAATGTGATTATCAGGATTGGTGTGGCCCAATATATGTGTATTTTGGGTGATACTAATCACTAGTTTGGTGACACAGTCATTGGTTATGTAAACAACTTCCTCTTGTTAAAGTCATAGATTATGTGATATGAGATGGTGATGACCATAGGATGACCTACATGGTAACAAGGGAATGAGGTACCATATTAGTGTGGATTAGGTTCTTCTTGGTGATTTACACACAATCATGTCAGAAAATGTACCATTTGGAGTCGTGTGAACACAATAGGACTCAGATGAAAAGGTGGTATTGACAACTCTTATAGGGTAGAGGCCTCTCTCTATTGCAGCTTAGGGAAGTGTTTGAGGTGCATTATGAAGAAAGATATTGAGATAGTGTGAAACCATCAGATCCCTCAGATGAGAAGATCATATGGGGGATGTGGATTGATGTACTTGCGGTCATTGGTCTATGACTTGTTTGGTAGGATTGATATCACCATTCTTTGCGACCTTAGTTTTTAAGAAGATGATGTCATTATTTTATAGGATAGAAATCGATGTGCCTCGGACTTCAGGAAAATTTTCCTCAATGTTTCTTTTTAAATGAGGTCTAAGTGACATGGGTTTTATTTATTGGTCATGCCTTCAGTATGTCAGTTACTTGATTTAGAAATGAGTTTCCGTTTGGAACATGGTTCATGGTGAATTTACTAGGGGTGGAACCTGAGGGTTCATCTAAACTATTTTGCATCAAATGATACATTGATATTATTGATAAAGATCCCCCCACTATAGTTATACCAGTGATAGATGAATATGGTAATTTCTTCATTATGGATGATGATCACAAGGTAATAATTTTTAATAATGCTATCTTCATTTGCTGCTTTATTTATATTTTAATAAACACCAGCATAGTCACATATGTAAGATAAGCACATGTTGGTGGTGGACTACTGAGAATCATTCTCACACCCTACACAGCACCTTCGATACATGTTTGGAATTCAAGGAATTGCATTAGGTAATGTTTCGAGCTCAAGAGCTCTGTTTTAGTACTTGAGTTGACATGGGATGGAAGGAAAGGGACCATGGGTTCTTACCTCATTTGGAGTTTCAAATTTTTCCATTAGTGTATACACATGATATTATATGTATGTAAGGTGGTTGCCATTGGAGACCATTATGCTTATTGTAATGTTAGAATGGTCTTGTATGAATGTTCAGTTTTAGTTTCTAAAAATGGCCTGATGTGATGTTTAAATTATGAAAATTATATTGAGATTGTTTATTATTATTTCTTTTTCTCTCTATTGTTCTGTCACCATCAGTGGGTTATTTGTCTATTATTTTATGGTCATTATTTTTTACTAATTAATATTTATTTATACCATTATTATAACACGACAAGAAGGTAAAGTATCCCACCTATCAACCCTTTACAACCTCACTTCTAGTTAACTACCTTTAGTGTATAGAGAGGTGCACTTAAGGCCTTATGAAAAACTATCCCAGAGAAATGTTTGGTTAGAAAAATTGTTAGAGTTCTAAAATGGAAATAGAGGAGATTTTTTACCACTTTGGGTCCTAATATTAGGGAAATTGTAGAATGTCGATTATGATGTTTTCAGAACTGGGTTTATAACTCTTTTTTGGTTTCTTGTAGCCCCATTCATAGGGGATGGACCAAGTTTCTACAAGTGGGAATTGTTGTTCTTTTTTCTCATTTTACATTTGATGTTATTTCCTCCACTATTGGTGCAATTGTATGTGTATTATTTTACCTTTTATGACATGTGATCCTTGACTTGTTATGGAAAGGGAGGAATTATTGGACCCTTTTCCTGGGTTGGTAAGGGGTGTTTGTTATGATTAGTAACACTTTTTGATTATGTTCATTGGATGTTTTAATATATATATATATATATATATATATATATTCATGTTTTATGATAAAATTGGTCTATGATTTTCATTGGGAAACTGTATTGTGCTAAGATGATTTGGTTTTATTTAAAGATTCAACAATGGATGCTAATAGGTGCTACCCTACCTAGCATCTCTTTGGTGTAATCTTACTCAACCCTCTAAGTAATGTGGACCTAATGAAATCTATTTGTGATATATGATATATATATATATATATATATATATATATATATCTGTATTGTCCTATATATTGTAGTAGTATATGGGGATGATGATATGCATTGATGTTGATCATCTGGTGGGGTGATGAGGCCATCGAGTTGAGGCAACATGGTTCATCAGTATGGGCATGGCCTAAGGAATTTGTGATACTTTGCTCTGATATGTGCGAGTAAGGGGCTATATCGTCGTATGTCATGTGATTTGGTTTTGATTGGGGGGTAAGGGTAGTGATTTTTTTATTCTTTTTTCTGAATTAAATATCTATATATATATATATATTTGTGGGTGTGTGTTATCTGGGATGTTTGACCATTATATTGGTATTCTACCGGTTGCCACCTCGACAACATATGATGGAGCGTCCGCTGGGAGGTGGCTTAGTGTCGTATGAGTGGGAACATGTGGCCACACTTTGGGGTCAATATGATTCCCTAGAGGGTGAGGAAGATCATAAGACATAGGTACAAGATCAGGTACGACTTACAGTAGAGGTGGGTTAACTGCCATATTTGAAACCTTTTCACACATGGCTTGACGATCATCTCAGAGCGAGTCCTGTACATGTCGAGATTGATAGGGGAACTAAGGTAGAAGATCCTTTGATGGAATACCAAACTAGATACTTCCAATATTATCAACCACCAAAATTTTAGGGGGATTATGGACCACAAGCAGTTGATAACTAGATAGAGTTGATGCAGATGACCTTTGAGTAGCTTAAGACATCTCAAGGGCGGATGGTGAATCTAATGAACCAAAGTTTTATCAATGAAAATTCCCTTCATATACTTATGACATATAGTTTAAATAACAAAAAAAATCACATATAGAATATAATTCAAAATTTATAAATGATGAATGAATGAAATAAAAGATATTTGTATAAGTTAAGGAACATATACCAATGGAATAATAACGTGACCGTTGAAATGGTAATCTGACCCTTATGAATAGTAAACTAGATAATAGAATAGTAAAATCACCTATGAAGGTATAAAAAAATTATACATATTATAAATTAAGATATGATATAATTATATAATAGTACAATTAAATAAATTTTTTATAAATTATTAATTAAGTATTGATGTTTTTATAAAACAAAAGTGTTTATTTTCAATTTAATAATTAAAATATGTTTAAAAAAATTATTTTCATAAAATATTTTTTAAAATTATTATTTTTTTGTCTTGTGATTATAGTATAATTTTATTAGAACTTAATTATTTTTTCAATGTGTTATAAAATCAGTTATAATTTTAAAATTATAATTTTCCAAGTAAATGATGATTTTAATATAAAAATAAATTTACAATATATAGACAATAATTTAAATAAAATGGTGTCAATTTTTTACTTTTACACATTGATTAATGGTTATGGATAATTTTTTGAATTTTTGTAAAATAGTCGAATTTTGGTGATTAGAGAAATACAGTAATTTAAGGTATATATACATAATAAGTTAAATACAATATTCCTTAAGTCAACACTGATGTAAGAACAATAATATCTAACTAAAATTATTATATTAATATATTTATTTATAATGATAAATATATTCATAGTCTAGAGGAAAAATAATAAACTAATGAATAAAATAATGATAAAACACTCCCCTCCTCCCCTATAAATACCACCCCCACCACCTCTTCTCCTCACGCATCTCAAAATTTGAGCCTTGTCCACATTCTTCTATAATATTTTTCCATACACCTCCCACACTTCTAGGATCCTTTAGTCTCAAAAAATTACCAAAACCAATCCCACTAAGGAGTTTCTCAATAAGAAGGATTCAAAAGGTAAAATCCTCTTTCTTTTCTTTTAATTTATTTTCGTGTTCATTTATTTTCTTATTCTATCATCACCATCCATCATAAAAATGGTATGATAAATCAAGTACCATACATATACTATAATTTTTTTATTCTAATATAATAATCCAACATCATTTATTTCCCTCTCCTTTTCTACTAAAATTTAAAACATCGTTTGTGATGTGTTAATCTATCACCTTCAAGGAGAAGAATGTTTTCAATTTCCATTCCCTCCTTCATTAATACTCATAGAACCATTTTTAAGGTTAAAAAGAACTATAATATATTTATTATAGTCTATATAATCTTATGGAACCATTTTATATACATAATATTAATTAATAAAATAAAACTAATTTGTGATTATCTAAAATCGACCAAAAAAATCTAAACCATTCCCACTAACATATTATCTAATGATTCATCCTCGGCCCAAATTATTAAATGACTTATATAAAAATTTATTCTTATAGATGTTAATTAATAAAATATAACTTCAATACTGGACAACCATTCTCATTTTACATGATTTTTCATACATGTATACAAGTAACCGATCATGAAAACCACGGAAATGAACGCTCTCAAATGATGAAATTGTGTATTATAACTTCTCAAAAGGGATATAAATGAAATTAATAATAATATAATAATTAAATAACATGTATAAAAGGTTATTAATTAAATAATTAGGGTAATTAATTTTATTATACATGGTATTAGGATCAAGTGCAAAACACTTTCAAACATAAGTTAAGGTTTCTTCCTGAACCTCTGTTTTTCCTTCGGGTTACACATTATCTCTCTTTAACCTAATTTAAACCTTAATTTTTTTATATAATTATTATAAATTCTATTTATATGTTCAAAAACCATAGATTCATATCATTTTATCCTTATTTTTCTAGGATATACATGTTTTAATAAGGTTCTTATCTCAATTATTCCTGATAAGCAAGCCGGATTAAAGTGAACTTCTCAGTTTCATAACCATTTTTAGGTGCACTCAATAATATATATTAAGCCAAAAATATTTTTCTAAAAAAACTCATTTTATAATGAAAAACTATCCTTGTTCATTTCTAGTTTTATAAAAAAATATTCTTTTTCCACTATAAATTCTCTTTAATATTTTCCTCAAACTGCACTAAAATATTTTATTTGTAAATTTTCTTAAACACTATTTTAAAATGTTTTCCCATAGGTTATACATCACCTATAATGACCTATTAATATTTTCCCATATAAATTTCCATTCAAAATTTAAATTCATTCACTCATGGACACCATTATTATATTCCCTTTTTTATGCCTTTTGACATGATTATGATACCAAATTCTTTCCATGGGTAACCATTATGTTTATGTTTGATTCCATATATATGATTCCTCATAGATAACTTATATAAATTAATATTTTATGATGAGTGTGTTCAGATAGTTCACTATTTAATTTGGTAATGTTTAGGCTCATGATACATAATGTTGTAATAGTGGACGAACCTGATTCCTTTATGGAACCTTGTCTACCATGTGATATATTATTTCTAGTTATCCTTGAATCATGTTTATGTCATGTTATGAGATATTTACACATTAATATGATGTCATGGTTATATTTTCCCATGTTATTCTTGTTACTCTTCCTTATGTTTATTCAGGTTTCATTTTTTTATCCCATCATGTTATGCCATCTAACCCATGTGTTATGTTTTATTCCTATGATTATTCCGTTATTGCAATTTTTAGAACATCCATTTTGTTCATGTATTCCACGGGTTATGCTATGAATATATAGGATCTCAAAGGATGTAAGGAGCTCATTATTCATATTAAATAAAATATGTTTTTATTTTGGTTTTCATGTTTTTAAATTATCTAAATAATATTTCAAAAACACTAGACAATAAGATCCTTGGTTTTATTTGATGAAATTGTGATTAAAATAATGTAATAATATGTGTAAAATTATAGGGACCATATATTTGTTATTAGAGTAAGTCCAAATTAATTTTTGAGATTAATACTATAGAACTTTAGTAAGAACCCGATGTATAATTCTGTTTCCATGGTTATCCTACATTGAAACATAGGTATCAAAAGTTAGGATATAAATTTATTTTGACACATTATCCTTAATTGTTCAATGTTTTATTTTTATATGCTTATTATATAGGTATTCAAGCCCTTAAATGAAAATTATTTTTCATAATTACTGGATGGAAATAGAAGAACATGTTCAGACAATAAATGTGATAGGAAATGTAATAGTTTCCCAAATGATATGCCAAATAGGATGGGAACATGTTCTCAAAACGTGATGATTATACTTGCTCGGCTAGATCAAGATATGAATAATAACTTTAATCACATGTAATTACATTCTTTTTATAAGAAATATAATGTAGTGGTTGAATCCTTTTTTTGGAAAAGGTGATCCATTTTTAGTGGATATTTTGATCCCATCATCACAAAAAAATGGATTAACTCCATTGATTAGATATTATCTATCCTCCAGTGATGAGAAGAAGAGAATGTAGTGCTCGTTGTTTATCATTTTTATGGGGAAGCTAATCAGCTGTGGAAATAGATCAAGAACACCATGTACATAGAGGAAATGAATTCCCTGGAATATGAGGATTTAAAGAAAATATTTCTCAATAAATATTTTCCCTAACCCATTCATCTTAAAATGTAAAGGGAGTTCCTTGGACTTATACAAAATGAATACTAATCTGTCGTGGTGTATAACAAAAAATTCACAAGGCATACAATATACATCCCCAATTTTTTATAGACACTAAAATAAAGGTGGATCACTTCTCCTAGTGGACTAAATCCAATTTTACAAAAAGAGTTGGTGATTCGAGGCTATGATATCTATGATGAGATTTTATTTTGTGGCCTTAGGTGTGAAATGGAGATTGGAGACTCTCAGTGGTCTCATGGGCCTAAGGAAAAATGGAAAATGGTGTTTAATATGTTTGTATAAATAGATAAATCCCATGATGGAATAAAGACCCAACATGCCACGTGTTAGAAGTGTGGGAAAAAGTATACTGGAAACTTCTTAAAGAAAACCAATATAAGATTCAAATGTTGAAGAGACTGAAATATTTAAAATAACTACCAAAAGTATATGAAGAATCCCAATAATGAAGAAGACGAATGGAAGTTTCAGATAAACACTCAACATATAGTGCATTGTTTCAACTACAAGTATCATTGTCATTATGCATTCCATTTACCTATGCAACAATTTGTTGGAGGAAATCCGTAACACTACCCACCAAGGCAACAAGGAAGGGAATATTCTATAAGTACTACTGAGGTGGATCCCAAAAATTATGTGGGGACATGTAGGATATTTATTCTTCCAAAAATATATAATTTACTATTTGATTTTGGTTCTACACATTCTTTCATATCATTCATGGTTAGTAGAACAATTTAACCACCGCCTCAAAATTTGGAGGTTGAGTAATCTATGAGAACTGAAAATGAGAAAATTATTACATCCAAAGTTTATAACTCCTCCCCTATTAATGTTTTTGGACTGAATCGCCCAAAAAATATTATCACACTCCCTTTGGTAGAGTATGAATCTATATTGGGAACAGATTAACAATATTTATATAAAGTTAACGTCAATTTTTGTGAAAGGGATATCACTCTTCACATCCTTAAGTGTTCTCCAATTCTATAAAATTATAAAAAGGATGATGAATCATATTCAAAATCATTATCTCAATTATGGATATTTTTTACTATGAGAAAACATATCTAGCTCAAAGGATTGAGACAGAAAAGATAATCTTGTTCAAATAGATGCCCATCATTAGGTATTACACTAATGTATTCCATGAATAAATTTCTAGTCTTCAAATGGATTGAGATTTTGATTTATTGATTGAACTTATTCATGGATATCTGACTATATCAATGAAACTTTATAGAATTTCCATCGTTGATCTGGAAGAACTAAAGAAGGAGTTATAGGAGAATCTTGACAAGGGTTTTATAATCCCGAGTGCTTCAAAGAGGGGTGTGCCAATCCTCTTCATAAAAAGGAATGATGGATTAATGTGAATATGTATTCATTATCATGATCTCAATAATAATATTATATGAAACATGTATCCCCTTCCACAGATAGATGACCTGTTCGATCAATTGTATGGGACCAAGTATTTCTCAAAGGTGGACCCTCGGTCATGATATCACCATTTAAAGGTGAGGAATAAATATATTCCCCATATTTCCTTCTGAATGAGGTATGAACACTATGAGTTCATAGAGATTCCCATCAGACCAACTAATGCTCTAGAAATATTCATGGACTTAATGAATATAGTCTTTAAAGATTTCCTTGAAAAAAAATTATAGTCTTTACTGATGATATTCTGATATACTTCAAGGGAAAGGAGGAACATGAGGAGAATTTTAATACTGTGTTAAATAAAATATAAAGGGAGAATCTATATTCAGATTATAGTGAATTTTAGTTCTAGATAGAGGGAATATCATTATAGGGTCATGTTATCAATGGTAAAAGAATATCTGTGGACCCTTCCAAGACAAAGGAATTTGAACAGTGGCACATGATGACATCTATATTAAGGAAATATAGTTTCCTTGGTCTGGATGATTATTATAGTCTATTTGTGAATAAATTATCATTGCTGTAAAACCAACTAACCAATATGACTTCTAATGGAGAAATGTTTTTCTACACCATTGAATGTGAAGGCTGATTCAAAGAGTAGAAAACAAGGATTATCACTGGACTACTGCTCACACGACCAACAACTCGGGAACTATTTGTGGTATACAACGATGATTAAAAGAAATTATTAGGATTTATAGTAATTAGAAAAAGATAAATTGATATAGTAAATATCAATAGAGGTTAAAATTCCTGGGAAAAATAATCCCACGCATGATCTAGAGTTGGCAGCTGTGATCTTTGTGTTGAAAATTTGGCAGCATTATCTCTATGTGGATATGTGTTAAATATATACATATCATGAGAGACTCAAATATATATATATACATATAAATATATTAATATGAACAATCAAATATGGTTAGAGATCATCATATATTACAACTGCTCAATCCACTACCATCCGGGTAATGCAAATAAGGTAGAAAATGCTCTAAGTAGAAATGATCTTGCAACATTATGAATGTTGATAATTAAAAAGGATATAATATTCTTAGATTTTAAAATGATGGAAAATGAAATAATTTAGTTAGGAACATCATCAATCCTTTCTGAAATTATTTTTCAACCATACCTTATAGGGAAAAAAAGATTATTAATGAAATGATGTTGAAATTCCTAAAAAGTTGGAAGCTTTTAGAAATAGGAAATCCTTAGAGTTCAAAATGTAGGAGTAATAATTTGTGAGATTTGGTTCATGACTGTGTGTACCATCGATCCAAAAATAATTAAATTGATTATGAATGACCCACATTGTTCAACCTTCTAAATTCACATAGGGAGTATAATGATGTATCAAGATATCTGGGAGATCTATGGGTGGGTCAATATGAAGAAGTAGATCACTAAACATACATCAAAGTGCCTGGTATGTCACCAAGTGAAGGGGGAAAATAAAAATTCTAAGGGGATTATGCAACCATTATTCATACCATTATGGAAATGGGAGAACATCACCAAAGACTTTGTAACTAGACTTCCGAAGATATCCAAAGGACACAATGTTATATGGATTGTTGTTGATTATCATGTAGATATATCTTGGTTTGTCATAGTTTTACAAAACTTATCACTATATCAACTTTCATGGATATATATCTGAGATGTGGTAAGTCTATATGGAGTACCATTATCGATTCTATCTGATCATAATATAAGATTCACCTCCATGATCGAGAAAAGTCTCAATGTTATCTAAACCCTGAGTTGAAATTGAGTACGAACTATCATCCTCAAACTGATGGCCAATCTAAGAGAACTATTCAAACACTAGAATACATGTTCATAGGGTATTCTATAGACATCGAAGGAGGATTGGACCAACATCTTCCTCTGGCTGAATTCTTCTTCAATAATAGTTTCCACTCGAGCATCCAAATGGCTCCATATGAATACCTTTTTGGGAAATTATTCTAATCACTAATATATGGGAATGTTGTTAGTGAACATAAGATGGTAGGACCTCAAATGGTCATGGAAATGGATGAAAAAGTGAAAAGAATTCATCATCATATTTGGGTAGCCCAAAGTTGGAAGAAGTGTTATGAAGAAAATCTTTGATGAGACCTAGAGGTTAATCTTTGAGATATGGTATTCCTCCATATATCTCTATGGAATAGGATCTTGAGATTTGGGCAGAATGGAAAGATAAATCCCAAGTACATTGTCCCCTTTGAGATTCATGATCATGTCAGAGTTGTGTCCTATTTAATACAAATTCCACCTATAATGTCTTAAGTACATGATGTATTACACACATCCCTCTAGTGGATTTACATAAAATATGCTTCACATTTAATTAATTTAGAAGTGGCATAGTTGGAGGATGATCTCTCTAATGAGAAGAAGCTGGTAAAGATCAGGGATAATAGAGATAAATTTCTACACAACATGACTGATCACCTGGTCAAAGTAATATGAAGGAAACATGTGTATGAAGAGGAAACATGGGAACTGGAGGAAGTTATGAAGGAGAATTACCCTCACTTTTTTCACTATAGTTTGTAAAATTAAACTTCGAGGGTGAAATTTCATAAGGGGTGAATAATGTAATGAACCAAAATTGTGTCAATAAATATTACCTTATTATAATTATGTTACATAGTATAAATAAAATAAAAATAAGATAGGTAACATGATAAAAACATTATAAATGCTTAATTAATGAAATAAGAGGTATTTCTATAAGTTAAGGAAACTATAACAATGGAATAAAAACATGACCTTTGGAATAGTAATGTGACCTTTGTGAATAGTAGATATGATAATAGAATAGTAACCTCATATATGAAATTATAAATAAAATTTATCTATCTAATAGATGAACATATGATATAATTACACCATAGTATAAGTAATTAAATTTTTAGAGATTATTAATTAAGTGTTGATATTTTTATAAAACATTAGTGTTTATTTTGAATTTTATAATAAATATAATTTTTTAGAATAAAAATATATTTTCAAAAAATGTATTTATTAATAAATATTTTGTTTTTATAATATTATAAGATAAATTTATCTGACCTAAATTAATTTATCAAAGTGTTATAAAATCAGTTTTAATTTTAAAATTGGTTTTTTTTATTTAATGGTGATTTTATTTAAATTTATTATATTTAGAAAATTATATTCATTAAATGAAGTAAATTTATTAATTATATAGTTGATAAATTTTTATGGTTAATTTTTTGGATTTTTTAAAAATATTTTATTTTTTGGTGAATAGTGAAATATGGTAGTTTACTATATACATACATTATAATTTAAAAAATATATTCCTTCATTAATTTCTGATTTTGCACCATAATCTCGAAATATCCTTCATTATTTTAATATATTTATGGGTAATTATCAAATTATTTATAATCTTGAGGAAAAATAATATACTAATGAATAAAATAATGAGAAAAAACCCCTCTCCTCCCCTGTAAATACCACCCCTCGCCTCCTCTTCTCCTTAAACCTCTAAATCATTGATCCATATCCAACTTATACTCAACATATTACCAAGACCCTCCCCCATGTCCAAGAAACTTTTGTCTCAATAAAATTACAAAACTAATATCCTTAAGGAGGTTCTCTAGAATAAGGATTCAAGAGTTAAAATCCTCTTTCTTTTCTCTTAAATTTTTATAAGTTATTTTCTTTTAATATTATCTCCTCACCTACCATCATCCAAATAGTATGGTAACTCTATTAAAATAAATATAATTTTATTTTATTAATCTAATGAAATATTCCATTATCATTTCTTTCCTCTCTCCTTTTTTACTAAAAATTAATACATCATTTGTGATGATCTAATTTGTCACATTCATGGACGAAAAAGACTCATTTTCCATTCACTCCTCCAAGAGATCTCATAAAAACTTTTTTGAGTATAGATTATATTATAATATATGTATTACATTCTATGTAATGTTTTGGAAACATTTTATATACATAATATTAATTAATGAAACAAAACTACTTTGTGATGATCGAAAAAATGATAAAATAATCTGAACAATTATCAGTAACATCTTATCTGATGATTCATCCATACCTAAAATTAATAACTGACTAATATAACCATTTAATATTTTTTATTTTAGTTAATAAAATATAACTTAAATTATGGAAAACCATTTTGATATAACATGATTTTCTATACAGGTATACAAGTAACTATCATGAAAATAAAGGAAACGAACACTCCCAAATGATGAAATTATATCTTATCACTCATAAAAAAGAGAAATAAATGAACATAATAAAATTATATAAATAAAATAAATGTAGAAAATATTATGAATTAATTAATTAATTAATTAATTTTATTATCAAGGACATTACGATCAAGTGCAAAACACTTTTGGACATAAGGTAAGGGTTTCTTCACGAACCTCCATTTTTCCTTCAAGTTATGATTTATATCTCTCTAACATAATGTAAATCTACATTATTTTAATATAATTCCTTTAAATTTTATGTATATGATCCAAAATATTTATTAATATCATTTCATTATTCTTTTTTTTGAGATATACATGTTTTAATAAGTTTCCTTTCTCAAATTTTCTTGATATGCATGCCCGTTTAAAGGGAATATCCCAATTTCAGACTCATTGTAATGTGCACTCCATAATTTATTTTAAGAAACCATTATTTTAATAAAATAACTAATTTTATCAAGAAAAACTATCATTATGTATTTCTAGTTTTATTAAAACAAATATTCCTTTTCTGATCAAAATGCTCTGCAATATTTTCCTTAAACCGCACTAAAATGTTTTATTTCTAAAGTTTCAAAAAGAATATTTTTATATATTTTAATTTCATTTTTAAATAAAATATCATGATATATGCCTATATTCACTTATTAATGACCATGAATGATTTAAATACATTCTTTCATGGACACTATAATGATATTCCTATTTTAATGCCTTTTGATATGATTATGATACCCAATTCTTTCCATGGTTAACCGTTATGTTTATGTTTCATTCCTAAAATATGATTCTTATTTTGGAAAAATATGTATGAACATGTTTTGATGGATGTTTCTATATAGTGATCCAATTAATTGGGTAATGTTTAGTCTCATGAGATGTCATGTTAGGATATGGAGTGAACCTGATTCTTTTATGGGACTTTATCCACCATGTGATAAAGTCTTGGCAGTTATACTTGACTATGGTTTATGTCATGTTATATGATATTTCCACATTCCTTTTATTTATTGTTTTTATATTACCAAGTTATAAATTTTAATCTTCCTTATCTTTATTCATGTTCCATGCCTTTATGTCATCACATTATGCCTTTTGACCCATGTGTTATGGTTTATTCCTATGCTTATTCTCATTGTGGTATTTTTAGCTCATAACTTTTATTCATGTATTTCCTAGGTTATCCTATACAGATATAAGAGCTCAATGGATGTTATTATCTCACTATGGTGATTAAATAAATGATGTTTTTAAATTGGGTTTCATGTTTTCAAAATGTATACCTAATCTTCCAAATACACAAGACTTTATGAAAATTGGTTTTATTTGATGGAAAAGTATGATTAAACCATGTAATAATATGTGTAAAAGGATCGTTCTTCTATAATGAAGATGGATATTAACTTTCTCAAGGGATAAGAAAAGCATTTGTGGGACATGAAGTTCTAAGCAGGTAAACAACAAAGACTTTTCTGGAAGGTATTTGAGGCCACGATCATTGAGAAATTCTTCCCAAAGATGTGGAGGGTAGACATATCATGTGAGTTTTTGTTCCTACTCAAGGTAATATTTCTATCATAGACTATGCAATAACATTCACCGAGTTTCCATGTTTCACACCATGTATGGTGGGAAATGACACCTCGAGGGTCAGGTGTGATGAGGAGGTTTATGGAATGCCCTTAATGAGTATGTAAAAATATTTAGGTTGGCCTCATTCTCATAGGTGATGAATCGAGAACTCATAGCCTATGAAAAGATAATGGACATGTTTCACTTGAGTTAGGTGGTGGTTTCACGTAATTTTAGTGGTGGAGATATAGATATAAGGAAGTGAGGTCGAGAAGAGTTCCTACAGTGTAGTCAGACCAAGGACTCAGGTGCACCACCTCAGAGTGGGTAATCTAAAGTTTGATTCTAGTACAAGAATTCAGGCCATGTGCAGATATAGTGTGATCTAGTTCCAAAGGAGTGATTATCTTGTGGGCAGGTCATTCATCTCTAGAGGTTCTACATGAAGACTTCTTGAATAGCCAGCAATTGGGGATCAGGGCAAACTCAGGGCTTTGAGATTAGACCAGTAGTGGTACCATGAGCCTATAGTTAGGAGTTAGGAACACATAGAGGTGGGGGTGGAGATAGTGGAACCCTGTAATTGGGTCAATGAATGGTGGATAGTGTGGCACCATTTGTTGAAAAGGCTTCAGGAAGTCGGGCTTTAGGCATGACTCATTCCATAGAGCATATAGGGACATAACATTATTGTGAGATAATTAGGGTTAGAGGTACTCCATGGAAACATCAATGTTCTTTTTTTTGTCATGTCCTTTTTAGATTCATGACTATTTTGAGTGGACATGATATATCTATGAAATAACAAGATTATAGTTGGTAGTTTATCATTGGATCGTTTCATTATATGAATATATATATATATATGAGGTTCATGGAACCGGGTTTTATATGTGGGAATCGATGGATGCGATTCTTGTGGGATATTCATTGACATATGGGCATCTATACGATGTTGTATTACTTGATGTGTGTAGGAATCTGTGCATTAGTATGATCTGAGACTTGTTTGTGGTTTAAGGCACCAAGACTTATTTGAACTTTTAATGAGATGCGAGCCCACATAGATTTCATGTGTGTCATAGAAACAAGATGGGAATATGATGATATGTGGAACATGATGGGGTTCAAGTATGAAACAGGGGAACATGATGAGGTTCAGGAGTGAAAATGTGTCATGAGGGTACTTTTGAGTTCTAAGATGGTTGAAGGACAATTGTTTTTCTTTCTGTTTTAGGTCCGGAAGAGACTGAGGGGTATAACTCCTTAGGAGGGGAGAAAAATTGAGGCATATGACTTTTTCTTTAGAGACTAGTGTTTTCCAGGTTAATTTTAATGAGATGAATTTGTTTAGTAACATGTTTTTTTATAGCTCAAGGAATATCTATGTTAAGATGGGGAGTTTGCAATATCCCGAATTTTTTGAGTGGGTCTAATTCCTCACATATTTTGAATTTTTTTTATTTTGGTTGGTAGAACATCTATTTCCATTATTAACAAAACATAATTCTGAAATTTCATTTAACTAAAGACCTTTTTTAGTCATGGTTTAAGGCTTTACATGAGTTAAAAGGGTTTGGTTGGGTTTTGGGTTTATCAGAGACTGAAAAACAATGTTTTTTAGTATAGATACTGAGGTTAATGGTTTGGAAAAACCTTGTATCCCTCACGTGAAACTGTACTCCCCCCAAATGCACTAAGCATGGTTTGGTAAACCATCCAGGAAGGGTTCCACACACATTCATGAACCTGTATAGTTTTTATTAGATGGTTATGCATGGTTTGCACATATTTTTATAAAATTTCATGCTAGTCGCATACTTAGTTCCACTTAAATAGTTGCTACACATGACCTCAACGTGATTAGGCCTAACCATGTGAGATAACCATGTAGGGTTTGGCTCTTAAACTGAAGGAACTGTATAGTTTGTGCATGGTTTTCAAAAACATGTGGGAAAACTGTTTGGGATCATTAAAAGTGTGAACTTACTAAACCACTAATGACCTCTTAATTATAATTTCCGCCTCATATATCCTCCAAATCACACCCACTATGGGGGAATGTCTCCATTCTTCTATCCCATAGGATTACATCCATATATCCCATAAAATATCAATTTTTATCATATTATAGTTTGTTTGAATATTGTTATTGATTTCTTCAATACCCTTGCTTCCTTTCTTCTTTTCTCTTTCTTTACTAAGAAAAAAAAAATTCATTTGAGTTGTTTTACCCTATTTTCAAGGTGTTTGTCTAAAATGCCATTTTATTCCAAATCATCTCGAGTTAGAGGCTAAGTTCAGATTTATAGTCATATACCAATATAGGGTATGTGGTACTCGTCTTTATTGTTGATTCTTAATGTGTTTTGGAGTCGTGGATTCGATCATTCCATTGGGTCCTCTGAGCGAGACCCTATAAATTAAATGTTAGTATTTAAATAATAAATTGGACCCACTAGAGGTGTGGATGGGAATGCTCCTCCAGTTCATAAGATTGTTTTTTCTAGTAAGAGGCTTCATTACATTTGAATATTTGGTAGGTGCGATGTTTTATTTAAATTTAATTATTAAATGTACTTAAATTGAATTTTTGGGTTCCATGGAAATGTGGTGGGATCTATCTGAGGATTGAGATAGTGTTGGCTATCTAATTGGGGGTTATGTGACTGTTAGGTTGGGTGTAACCTAATATATATTTATTACGAGTGATGTTGATC
Organism: Viscum album; assembly: GCA_963277665.1. Lineage (NCBI taxonomy): Eukaryota > Viridiplantae > Streptophyta > Magnoliopsida > Santalales > Viscaceae > Viscum > Viscum album. The sequence continues at coordinate 1,837,355,794 of OY728151.1, forward strand.
ACTGGTTGGTTGACATGGTCATTTTTTGAGGCAAAAATTTCATCTAGTTACTGGCATGGCTCACGTGATATGAGATGTTGTCAACCACCAGATGAAACATCTGGTCATAGGAGCATAAGATTCTTAATTGGTGTGGCTTTCGTTCTTCTTGGGGACATCCACTCACCTGGGGTGGAAAATTCACCATTTGGATTTGTGTTCACATAGTATGACCTAGATGATACGGTGGTATTGATCACTTGTGTGGGTAGAGGCCTTTTTCGGTTTTAGATGATGGAATGGATGGAGGTTCTTGCTATATAAAGCTATAGGGATAGTGAGAAACCATCAGATAATGGTGATAAGACTATTGGTTGTGGGATGAGGATCACTATACTTGAGGTCATTGGGCCAAGAAAATTTTGGGAGGACATACATCACCATTCCAGGGACATTGGCTATTGAGCCTACGATGTTATTAGTCTGGAGCACAAATATCATTATTCCTAGAACATTAGGCCAAGGGATGACAAACTTTCTTCTGAGATGACATCTGAGGGACCATGATCACATTAATTGGGAGTTCCTTCAGAACTTTTGTTACTTTATATGGATACGATGTGTCCCTTAGTATACGGTTCAAGGTGAATTTATTATATCTTGAACATGATGGTTCACCTCGACTATTTTGATTCAGAGGATGCCTAGAGATAATTGATAAGGATCCTCCCACAATAGTAATATTAGTGATGGATTAAGTAGTAAATTACTTCCTTGTGGATACTGAGCACAAGGGAACAATGTTTAATAAAATTATGGGAATTTACGTTTTTATTTACTTTTTAGTACAAACCAATGTAGTCACAGATGTAAGATAGGCACATGTTGGTGGTAGGATATCTAGATTAAATCTCACACCCTACACGAGACCTTAAGGATGCATTTAGACTTTATGTATTTTCAATTTGGTAAAAGTTTGGTCTCAAGAGCTGGATATTAGTAATTGGGATGGCATGTAATGGAAGGAGAGGTACCATGGTTTTTCTCCTCATCTAGAGCTTCCTTATTTTATTTTCTGTATCAGTATGCTATTATATGTATGTACTGAGGTCGGCCATTATAAACCCTTATAATAATTGTATTGTATCAAATGTCTTGTATGAATTTTCATTTTTAGTTTCTAAAATTTTTATAAAGTGATGTTTAAATTATACAATGGTATTGATATTTTTTTTATTATTTATTCTACAGTCTATTATGCTTCTAGCGTTGGTGGGTTACTAGTCCAATGAAATATGAGATTTATTTCCCACTAGTTTATATTTATATAGACCATTATTATATCATTGAAAGAGGTTATTGTCTCCCCACAATCACTTAATTACACCCACACTTCTAGAAAGCAGCCTTTAGTGTGTGGGTAGGCGAACTTATGGCCTAGTGGTAAACTAGTCCTGAGAACTGTTCCGGTGGAAAAAACATGTTGGAGTGCTACACAGATGACTTGACACATATATAACACACATGTTCATATATTATGAGACTATGTGGAGAAATTTTTTGTTTTGATATACTACCTTAGTGAACATGATATACTAATTATTACTGGGGAATATAAAAATTAAAACTATATATAATTGGGGATCAACTATATATTCATATCGATGTAGAAGTATTTTTATTGAATTTCATGAAATGTAGTGCCTTCATGAATTTCACCCAGAGTTATCACAATGGTTCCTCATTGTCATTTTTTCGAATAGACCATAGGGTTGAATGTTTGTTTTCATCATTAATTTGACTAGTATTATTGTTTAGTAATATCATTTTCTAAACAATTAAATATTAATTTTTTACTTGATAGAGTCATGATCAGAATTATATACACACATTGAGGGAAACATTAGATTTTTTGAATAGATCTACAGTACTTAAAAACAATATTAGATGAGTTTAACATTAATTTTTTATATATTAATTAATTTTATTTTCTATTTTCTAACATTATATAAAAAATTATTTTTTCTATAAATTTATGAATACCATTTAACTATAAATTTTCTATAAAATGGGTCATATAGATTATAGTTTTATTAGTATCACTTCCACTACACTCAATAACTTTATTTTGACACCATAGTAGAGTGTTTCCACTCACCCACTTCCACATCATTGAGTTGAAATATCTAGATTGAGTATGTGGCTATTCAGGTGCTTGAAGCGCTTCTATTCTTATAGAGATATTATTTCAAAATAATTAGGGTTTTAACCAATTATATTTAATTTTTTTTCCAATATATCCATGTGGATTGTTAAAAAGTGGTGTTTGAAAGATTTTTCTTATAAATTATTAACTTCTAATACTATATTCATTAATTTTCAGAATATTTTCAATGCCAATATTTTTATATAAATTATACAATAATGTTTTTAATTACCACCACAATGTATTAAATTTTTCCCCCAATACTATTTTCATTCATTATTATTTTGAATGATACTTTACCATGTTATAGTTGAATGGGGCCTTAACTCCTTATTTTTATGAAATTAATTATAATAAAAATTCAAAAAAAAAAATCACGAAATAAAGGGGTAGTTTAGTCTCAAGGTATTATGGGGAGACCACCCAATCATTATCTATCAACAATGAATATTTAAAACTATAATAAAAAATTAAGGTTTTTTAAAAGTTGTGGATACTTTGGGTATCTCTAAAAACCACAACATTAGACTATTTTTCATATTTCATTTAATGTGTCAATGAAGTGAAATGATGTGACCATAAATAATTTAAACAATATTCTTGGTATGTAAATGATTTTCTAAAAATATTCATTTAATAAAAATAATATTCTTCAATCTATTATTATTAATTATCATTTATTTTAGCATATTAGTCTCACTAAAAATGTATGGAGGAGTATTTAAAAGAAATTCATAGATATAATTAGGAGGTATATTACTACATGGAAAACATCCCAAAAAATAATGGGAGGAGGTATGTATAAATGATGGCCAATATCATGGAATATGTTAATCGGGTTTTTATGGTATTTTAGAATCCATAAATCAAATGAAATTAAGAATATTAAATTATATGGTATTTACAAATATTATATTTCCTTTATAGTAATGAGTATAATTCTTCAAAATTAAATTATAGGTTTAGTGCATAAATCATTCTATCAAATAGTGACGTATTTTTTGGGAGGAAAGAAGAAAAAATAGGTTCTTAATAGAGGTGTAAAATATGGGGATAATTTTAACTGTGATATTTATAGGATTTTATAATATGATAGTACATTATATTTCCATATATTTTCACTGATGAGAGTATATTTGAGGTTAATCATTTTCATGATACATTGACCTGTAGTAGTCTTTGTGTAAATTTTGTTTTACTGAAGAAGTTATACTATGATTTAAGTAACATCAATCAAATATGGTATCCCGGTTCTCTTGTATTTGTAACATATTCATTGGAAATATTATATTTTCATAAATTCATTGATAAATTATTTCTACAATAGAAAATAAATTTATGATTGAATTAACCATGTTTTCTTGTAGCTGAATATCAAAACATAAGTTTTTATATTGATTCACTTCTGCTTTTGGTGAACGTGTATAGGAATTACCAAATAAGAGGAAAATGTTAAAAAAATTTCATAATGATATATATTGTCACATGGAATGGAATTATTTATAGGGATATGGTTTATGTTGATATGAATTTTATGAATGCACACATTCCCAACATAAATAAGGAAATCATCAAAAAATTCAATATGATTAATATTATGATATAACTATTAATGTCATAGTATTTTTATTCAATTAGTAGAATTTTTTAATAAAAAAATGGTATAATTTTTTTATTGATTTGGAAAGTATATTGTAATATGAGAAAATTACTTTTTTATCCATATAGTAATATGTTTCTTATATTATATATATTTAACTAATAAATGTATTAAAATAATTACACAAATTCTGTACATTTGTATGGTGGAGGACCTATTATCTTCCCAAAAGTATTCTATCTCACAGTATGTACTTGAGGGACAACTGATTTAAAATATTAATATTGAGGGATAAAATCATTTCCACGGTGTTTCACCTCTTGTATATGTTACTTCAAAACCACTACATGTTAGATTTTATTATGTCTCTATGTGTGACTTAATGTCTAATGATCATCATCTTATTAATTTATTCAATAAGAGATAATGATGAATAACACACACATTACAACTTATCAAGACGGAGATGATAGTGACATTATAGGATATAGAAAACATGTTGGCTCTTCATAAACCTGGTCATGTTTTTAGGAGTGAATCCTTAAGATATCAACATGTTGTATTGTATCAATAACAAGTCATTAATGTTATCGGATGATTGTGTTTCATTCAAAGAAGTTGATTATAGAATGAAAGAATTGATTAGAACATATTAGTGACTCTTTATGGTGCAAAAGAGTCGGAACTTGTCATCCACGTACATAAAGATATTATACAACTACATAGAGGCATGTTGTGTGTCGACTAATCTACTACATTAGTACACATAGTGTAAACATAATTATTTGATGATTTGGAGAGGATAATTACATATTTTTGGGCTCAAATGGATTTAAATTTTTGAATAGATTAGTTTTTAAAGAACATAAAGATGATTGTAATATAATTTTAGGATGTGTCATATTTGAATATATTTTTCCATGAGATCATTTTCAAAGTATGTCACCTGGATTTATCACACTATTTCTCAATACATTTAATTTTTATTCCTCGGTGAATTTGGTATCTTTGAATCATTAATTTGATAAGTATTACATATTCATAATATAATAAATATACTAACACCATATTTATTTTTTGACTGTGAATAATTAGGATCAAGGATATATATATTAGCTGAGGAATTATTTCCATAATTTTCAAGATATCTTCTACTCTATAAATAAATATATTGTAATATATTCTTTATTTATATCTATATAAATGGTAATTTTTTTATGTATTTTATAAGATAATATAATAATAATTAAATTATTTTCTTCTATCATGCTATGGATAGATCTATATATTATCATTTCTTATTACATAAATATCATATACTAAAATTGTCATGGGGTTTCTTCTCCAATATTGGATAGCTACGGTTGGAGACTACGATGCAGCGATGTCACTAATTCTCTTTTAAATCATTATATTTCACATTCTAGATTGATACTTTTGAATGTTTGGGTACTTGGATCATGATGAAATTAAACAATGATATGTTATTTCATTATACATTATTATATTCATAGATATTAAGTAGGTTTATTATTTATGAAACAATTGATAAATATATAGAGCATTGGTAAATGTATAACTAGTATAATAACATTCAACATGAATATCACACAATAAGATTCCAACACTATAATCAGGTAGAGTATGCATATTTTTTTGATATCGCGCTATTTTGTAGCATACATGTTATTGAATGTACCTCCATGAATAAATTCCACAATGAAAAATTAAAATTATCATAGTATAATAATTATACTTAGAAAAAATGAATACAATATTATCATTTTGTATCCCTATTAGTAATGTAATAGATAATTTAAATAATATATTTAATAAAATTATATTACTATACAACATTAGAAAAAAAATATCATGAACACATAATGATTCCACTCTATTTATATTGTTTTAAAGAGTGTGAATTCATTTCATAGAATTACATAATTTCATATTATTTGGAAATTTGTTCGCACACTTTCATCCCATAATGGTAATTAATATAATAAATGAATAATAATAAATGAAAGAATAACAAATTCATTAAAATTTTGTCTAATAGATAAAAAAATTATTAAAACCATAAGAAAAATTTAAATTGGAATAAATTTATAAATCATTTGATAAGATGTTTGATAGAGAAAGATCGAAATAAATATTCATGTGGTTAATGGTGAATTTTAATTCCCAAAATAACAAACAGAAAAAAGAAAAGTGGAGGGAACATAATATAAAGTACAATAAAAATAAAATATTTCATTAACATAAATATATATACAGTACATATTTTTTGACCAAATACATGTGATTATTAACAATACATAAATAATAATTTAATTGGAATTCCATGTTTCAGATAATATATATGTTTTTCCTTGGGATGGGTTTTTTTTGAAAAAATGAATCACCATTATTATGATGTAGGCGGTGTTCTATTTGCTAATGAAGGCAGGTAGTGACATGGGTTGTGACACCATTTGGTGATGTAGGAGTGACACATTATGTTGTGTAGAACCTTGTAATGGCATGTGGGTCACCAAGCCTTTGGACCAAAAAATTTAATGGGATTTCTATGGAGTAGGTCAAAGCATGTAGTGGGTAAGGCATGTGAATGTGGTCCCAAGGGTGTGTGTATATTGTATAATTTTAATGTAATATCCAAGAAAGTATCTAATTTTTATAAAATTTTCAAAATAAATTAATGTTTATAATATTACCACTTGGATGTCATAATTTTAAGTAATCTCATATAATCTTCACTTTAGGAAAACCCTATGAGAAATATAGAAAATCCAACATAATTATTCTCCATGATATGATGCCCCATCAAAAACCATACTAAGACCACCCATTGAAAAAAAATTATGTGGAAAAGAGTATAACATTCCCTAATCCCCTTATATATTCATGATATCAATTTCACCATTCACATCGTAATTTTATAAATTAACTTCTTAATTATTTCTATTAGAAATGGATTTTTAATAAATAAGTATGATTATAAAAATACCATGTTTATTGGTTATAAATCTTACTATTATACATACTTTGTTGAGTGAAAAATAATTTTGGTGGTATCTATTTTTTTATCCTTTCATATATCCACCCGGTAATTGTTCTATAACAGAAGAATTATATTTTCATAAAATCATGAGAATTCTATTATTTATATTTATACCACAATTAGTAAGGATATAATTAATAATTTTTCTCAAAAAAAAGTTCTAAAATTAATTCAAGAATTGTAGTCAACTCAACATAATAGGAAGAATTCAATGAAATTGTTTGTTTTACAGAGTTCCATGAAATGGTAGTTTCACTATATGTAAAAACATATCAAGAAAAATATAATTTATTTTTCTGACCAAAAAATTATCTAACATTTAAAAATAATAATTAAAAATAATAACTATTATAAAAAAATAATCCTTGGTCTACATATCCATCAAGGTATATTAATATCTAGTTTATTCTAACATAGTATTGATGACTATGAATGCAATTTTACCTTCCTAATTAATTCATAAAAATGATATATCTACACATTTACTATTTTCGTGGTATATTGGTTCTCCAAAAGAACAAAAATATAGTACACTATAACTAGAAGGTTCTCCATTATCCCTTTATTGTTTAAGAGAATCTTTTTCTTAATGAAGAGGTCGTATAACCATTTGAGTATGTAAGGGAAGTTAGAATTCCATATTGAACCCTTGTAGAAAATTTTCATTATATCATGATTGACGAACAAAAATTTCATCAGCATGTTGTTCATATTTTAATCCAAAAAAAATTATCCTTATAAATTTTTTCATTTCAAATTCCATTTTTAAATATTTAACAGCCATAGAATGTTCTTCAACAGTATTTATAATATAAAAATCACTAACATATAAAACAGTGACTATATTTTATGCTTTAAAACTTTTAATAATTACACATGGGAATTTTTATTATTTTCACCACCTTTTTCATAAAATATTCACTCATATGGTTATACCACATAATCCCATACTTCTTTAATCCATATAATGATCTATTCATCTTAAATATATAATGATCTAAATATCTACAATATTTTTCAAGAATTTTTGAATCATTCTAGTATTTTAATGTAAGAAACATTATTAATATTACTATAATGATATGAGGTCACAACCCCCATGAGTCATAATTCATGTTTTCATGTATATAGAACAATAAAAGATATCGAATGGTTTTGGTATCCATTAAATGAGACTTTGATTCTTTAAAGTCAATCATGATTATTTGTGAGATCCCATGAGAAACATTTGGTTATTTATAACTCACAAATTCATTACTTTCAATCCTATTTATAAAAAATTCCAACTAAAAACCAATGGTTTTAATCCCTTTAATGGTTTACATAACCAACCAAAAATACTCACATTTATCGAGTGGCTCTAATTCAGATGGGATCAAAAATAGGAATTAACCCCAAGCTTTTCAATCAATAAATTCATTAACCATATTGTGTTCTTCATCATCAACTAAACTTTCATTTTACAAACTAAATTAAAATATTTCATCAAGAATGGTATCTAATAAGTTACAACTTCTTTATGTTTTAGTAAACTTTATTAATATTTTCTCATGATTATAATCATGTACCTGTGATACATTTTTTATAGACCAAATACATGATCATTTTAATTTACATTATCCTTATCTAATATTATATTTTCCACAAAGATAGGTTGTTTACCATTTCATTAATGAGGTTTTCTATCTTTTTATCTAAATGATGTTCCATTATTAAGTTTTTATAGGAAGAAATGTTTATAAAGATGTCATATTGTCCTTCAATGACATATATTATTAGTGATTCTTTAATGGTGGAAATATATGATTATGTAACCCATTTTGAGCTATTGAATGCACCTGGAAAATAATTTTTTAATATTTTGATATTAAAAATTCAATGGACTTTAAGATCACCCATATTTAAGTGAGTATCAAGATAATAAAATGGAGTATTATCCCAGCATATTCCTTTTGATATATAATGATTTTTCAATTGTAATTTTTCAAAAAAATACATAAAAATGGAAATAATCGAATCAATTTATGAATACATATAATAACTTCATGTCATGAGAAATGATCATCTTTGATTAAAATATAATAAAAAACCCCAATATTATACATGTTCACATATTTTTCCACTATGGGGGTGATATAGGCATGTATAAAATACAACAAAATATTAAAAAATGTGAAAAAAATTTTCTGTGTTCACAAGATAATTATAAAAGGGTAATATTCATGATAGAATTGATACTAAAATTGAATTAGTGGTACTGAATGAAAATATTAATTAATAAATTTATTTTTTAGTAGAATTCGTATAAGAATTAGTTGTAACCATGTTATAAAAGATTCAAAAATACCATTTTATGTTATAATATTGGATACATTATGTTCAAAAGTTATTCCATTAGATATGTAATAATATTTTAATTCCATTGATTAAAATTCACAAACATTATCATATAAAATATAAAATTGTCAACAATCAAGGAGTTATTCCATTAACAATATCATTTAGTAAGAAATTTATAAAAATCAAGGATCTCTATTAATAATAAACACACACATAAGAACATCCATTTGTTTTATCAAACACGATAATAAAATATATAAATTTTATATATATTACATGAATTAGACTGCATATTCTGTATTGAATTTATTTGATGAAGATAGTGGATTAAGACCCATTTTTAATGGTGGTGGTCTTATAATAAATTTTCATTGTGAAAATGAATCACAAGAAAAATAATTAGGTGTGAGAACCCCTTTATAAAACATGGAATAACTATACTAAATTTAATTATTTTGTTCATCTTTATTTATTTTGGATGCCCAAATAAGTCATTCCATGAAATAAATGTATCATTTTACTTAAATTTATAGTTTATAATATTTTACTAAACTTAACAGATATTAACATTGTATTATCCAAAGATAATTCCTTGATGTTTCTCATGAATAACATGTTCTCAATAATAATGCTTTATATATAGAGTTATCCAATAACAACCTTACCCATATCCTTGATATTATATCTTTTTTCAGGGATACCAAAAAAACATTAAAAAATCATTGAGAAGTTGGAGAAAAACATATTGATTAATTAAATATTGTATACCAACAATTAAGAAAAATAATACTCCTCATCACCCTTTAATTAATTTCACACTACCAAATAATAAAAATACATGAGAACTTACCACATTAAGGTTGATAAAATATTTATCATATTAAAACATTTTGTGAATCATGGTGCAACCAATGAGATAGATTACATCATCATGGAGATTAATCATGAAGTGGAATTTCAAAATATCAATTTCTATTAAAAAGAAAATATGATTTAAATATAAAAAATAAAATAAACATAAATGAAGTTAAATATGGATATTTTTTTAAAAAGAAATTAAAATTCTAAAGTACAACTCCATCATGTAAATTTATACTTTATCAAGATTCTTAATACATTCAGGGGAGAAAATTCAATCAATGGTGTCAAATTGCATAGTGTCAATATTAATTATCAACCCATGGTCAGAAAAAATTTCATTAATGCTATTATATTTTTTTATTCAATTATTGATAAATATCCAAAAAATTATTTGCATTATTATACGTATTTTCCGTGTGCTAATTTATGAAAAAAAGACATTCAACTTCATAATTACTTTCCTTCGATGATTTTTTTTCTTGTTGATTATTTGGCCACTTCTAGGGGGCCTTTCAACTTCTCGTTCAGAGTATTAATACCTTGATCTTAAAACTTTCCTTAAACTAAATTGAAATGATTATTTCCCTAAAATTGATTATAAAAAATCATATTTAGTTCATGGAATTATGGTATATCAGTTGACCAAGATTCATGATTCCTCATATGGAGTTCACTATTTTATTACACAACTGTAAAGAAAGATATTAATTTAGTGTATTTTTTAAAACCCAAATCATTGTATTTTTGTTACATAATGATACTCGATTTATAGAATAGAGAATATTATTTTATATCATATCTGTAATACTGATATTGTCTTCATCTAATTTTATATTTGAGGCTATTTTTAAATATGGCAAAAATGTATTCACATATGGATTTAAAAAAATAGAATCACAAATATATTCACTCATATATTACTCTTGGTAAATTTATTAGTAAAATTTCATCATACCACTCTTTGAAGTTATTCCATAACACCAAAGAAATATTCTCTAACACCCTACTCTAGGTCACTCCCAGAAGTAGTCAGATAGGTCCACCATTGGACCCCAAGTACAACATCTCATATTCCAAAGGCTCCCAACTAGTTCTGGAAGTCAAAAAAGGTTCCATGGGGAGATTATAACCCCAATATCAATGTGCATATTCATCAAATAAAATACCATGTATCATATAAAATAAAAAAAATTATAATGCATAGAAACAATAATCAAATCCAATAATGGTAAATCAATTTTGATGTAATACCGACTCAAATGGTCAATCTAGAATATAAGATAGATTAAACACTAGTAATATCCCATATACAATAAAAATGTGCACTGGAGGATTCATCACTATGACTAAGCCTCACCATCTATCTATAGTTCACACTTGAGCTGCACCAGCTCAAACACATAATTTTAGGACTCATACAAACTGGCACCAGAAAACAGGTGATAGTTCTTCTTGGGTACCAAATTTTCATGTTCTCACAAATAGGTTGTGAGTAAAACATTAGAAGGTATCCACTAAAATGTTTTCATATTATACCAGAAAAATAGTGACATGTGAATATGACATGGTCAGAATAAATAAAAAATTCACTAAACAAAATAAAAAAAACTATCCACAATGCCATATTTGGCTGAAGATGGAGTATCTCTGATTAATTCATGGGGGCCATAATAACAACTAAATCACAACCACCCAAAGTGATTATGAATATAACTATGTTTTTTCCTAATAACCATAAATGATCTTCATGTCCAACAACATGATCGATTATACCAACATCATCCAATGTTAGAGTGTCTCTAAGAATGATCACTAACTCAGGGGAACCTATGTACACTCACATGGGATCACATAATAACACCTAAACCATTATGACTATCAAACGATGGTTCTTCACTAAGAATATATAAACATGTATCCTCATGATTCATATAACAGTAGTTTCTGGGAATTTTTCAATATTATTCCAATGTCTGATTCTATAGACAGTGAAGGCCCATGGAAATACTAAACATCCAAACATGAGTTATTTATAGGTCACATAGGTAATCAAATGGAATATAATAGTTGATAAAATGACACTCAATACAGAATCCATATCTCATGGTTCCTCATTCGAACCATTAATGGTTTTTATATCCAATCCTAATGGATATCTTAGGCATCAATCGAGTAGATCAAACTATCTCCCTTGATAGGTGCAACATTTGTGCACAATGATATACACCCAACGATGATACATAACTCCATTAAAATATCACAGTTCTCAAGAATTAATGATGATCTAATGGTTTCTCCATTTGAAACTAAGATCTTTGAGAATTAAAAATATTCTCACTATACTAAAGTAGTCACTAGAATCCCCCACATTCTTATAACTACGTCATCACTAGCTCTAATTCTGGACCGTAGAAGTCACCTTTAGGAATCCATGACCGCGTAAAACATACTAACACTATATGACAATGAGACTAGAAATATACACCTATAAATCATGTAACTATATCTTAAAAATTCTCAGAATCCTAACGTCTCATCCTTCACATTAATATAATCATGGGACACCCTTGAAATCATACATCATATATGGAAATAAATAAAAAATTCCAAATATGACATGGATGAATTCCCAAGACCAAACGTAAAATCACAACCCTTCATGGCTTAACCACCATATTGGGTTCTAGGGTGACACCCACAATAACTTCTACCTGTAACTTTATACACCCATCAAGGTTTCCAAGGTCATCACTAAGGTATAGGAATCCCACATGAGGTCCTCAATCTCAAACTATGTTCCAGGTCAACATCTGATGCTCAACGGATTTCACATACCATTGAAACCTAATAAATATAACATAGACTCTCAGGTATCACTGTGTATTCCTTTTGGGAGATGGTCTAGAGGGTTGGATTAACAATATCCAAAAATCAAGGGTTATCCAGGTTAATTCCTAAATTGACCCTAAATTTTATAACATGATTATGAAATCATTTTATAGATGAGAACAAAAATGAATTATAAAATAATGACCCAAGGATTTAGTGTCTTGGGAAAATTAGGACCATATGTAACGCCCCGACCCCAATTACCCAGAGTTGGAGCATTATTACATAACATTGGCATGATCACAAAATATCAAGTCTCGAAAGACCGACTAGTTTAGTAGCCTTGGAAGTACTAGATATATTCATAAGGTTTACATTACATCATAAAATGGAAAACTACAACAACATTGTTTCCATAGAGAACACTGAGATCCCATATACTATTCCTGAAGGTCAGTCATAATATACTACTTTGCATCCTGAGAAAAATAAAACATAGAAAGGGGTGAACTCAGATGCTCAGTAAGGATTACAATATTACAGAATATTTCATAAATAAGCATAAACATTTAAGGAAATGTATAAAACTAAAACAAAATCCTTTTCAACATAAACTTCATCATAATATGAAAAATATAGATCAAAATAATTTCATTTAATTACTCACATTGATATTCTACAAGTCTAATAATCACATGCAATATCAATATCCACTTTCATAATGATGGAATGCATAATTCCAGACTTTCATAACCACATAGTCAAGGCCTTGCGCCAAGATTACAAATAAGATTTTGTAAAGGCCTTCTTCCAAGATGCTGGTTTGTCTCATGAGACCTAATGATGCATCGAGGAGCGATAGCAGGATCCACCTGTCAGTTACTATGTCCAATGCATTCCTCATATGAAAAGGTTTAAACATAACATAAACATTCATATTAAAACTATCATACAAAATATCAATACTTTATCCATAAACCATGAATGATATAAAATAACACATCCCCAGTTAAACATATCACAAAACCTTCAATACAATAAGAAAGATTATTACCATAATTAATCAACTTCAAACAAGCTTAAAATCCATCAAAGGATATTGACAGAGATGAAATCAAAACTATTTGAGAGACATATCCCTTTATTTTTTTGAAATAATTTAAAAGTCACAAAATTATAAAAGAAAAAAATTATTTTGAAAATATTCTTATAATATTGTAAGGAAATATTTGACGATGTTATAATAGCGGAAAATAGCCTCACCTGCCGTAAAGTTAAAAAAACATTCTTACCTTAATTTTGTAGAAAAGTTTAAAAATGACATTGTTTGGAAAACGACGGAAAGATTCCATTCAACCCATTTTATAAAAAATAAAACAAGGGTATAAATGAATTTAACCCATATTATAGTAAATAGTAAAAATGTTTTGAAATTCGTTTTTAGGAAACATGGATGTGGATGATAAAGAGGTCCTGGTACATAATTACTTATAAACAACCTCGGATAATGAAGAGATTGTAGAATTAACCCTTACCTTGTAATTTTCCTTAGTTGATGGTATGTTAACCTCCATTAAAATAGTTAAAACATTGTTATTAAATTATAAAATAACCATATACATTAATATGATATCATAAATGATCTTATAATATTGCTTTGTTAATGATATTTCAGTAGTATCATCGTTTCGGGTGTTAACTGGTTTGTTTTCCTTTATATGATTTGTTATGTAAGTAATGTTTGTTATGGATAGTATGTATCTAATTCATCTTTAGAATGATATTAAGTCTTTAAAAATTATTTTTAATAATAAAATAAAAATTATTCTTGAATGGATACGATGGAGAATGAATCTCATCGCGTTCGTGGAGACGGTAATCCGTACGTACGCACGAGCGACAGTATCATTATTCTTATTAAAAATAATATATAATTGGATGGTATATCATATATATAATCATTATCAAGTTATATTTATTATTTAAATCATTTATACTCATTATTATACCCATCCAAATGATGAAGTGTTTGAATAACAAACATCACCACAACGTGGAGACGGTAAGACGTACGTATGTACGCATGGTGAGTTTGTTATTTATAGGTTGGATAGAACAATGAATATGGTTTTACCATTTTTATAATAACATTACAGTATATATAAGATACTGGAGTTACTATTTTAGAATTGAAACAATAAAAAATAGAAAGTTGAAGATGAAAAGAACTTGAAAGAGGTGATGAAATATTTACCTCTTCTTTGGTTTCTTCCTTTTGATTTGATCAAAAGGGATCCTTAGGTTGGATTTATGACTAAAGGAAGGAATCTAGGATGAACTGAGGGATGTTGATAGGATATTTGGTCATGGTTTGGACTAAACAAAAGGCTTTGAAGGTGTTAATTATAGATAAGGGGGAGTTCCCTTTTATAAGAGGGGTGAGGGGAACGTTATGAAAAAATTAAAATATTATTTTATAATAAATTCATATTCGGTTTATATTGGATCCAAAGTGACTTATTTCGAGTATAGGGTTGAGATGGGTCTAAATCCTTTCAACCAATATATTTTAGACATGTTTAGGTCACCATATTGACCTTATCATTTATATTTAACTCTTAGTTAAATAGTTTGACATTTACCACGTCTCTTTTTATTTTTATATTATATGGATAATAAAATTACTATAACACACCAAGAGAACCCCATGTTGTTAATTATTAATATATATAACATTATATAAGTAATTTGGCCGAATATTATATTTTTAAGAATAGAATATCAATTAATAATATAATATTTATTTTAAAAACTCTTTTATGTCAATTTTGACACTATTTGGTAATTGATTTTTGTGAAAATCATAAATGCATGATTACTTCAAAAAAAATTAATTAAATAAATATAAACATGTCATATTAACCTATAAAATAAGTTTAATTCATCAAAAGTCTTAATGTACATTTATTTGGGTATTTATAATATAAATTATTTTAATATTTCACTAATAAGGTAATTACTACATCATCATTGTGTCATATATAAATTAAATTATTTAATGTCTAAAAATTATAAATAAACTACCATTATTTGGGAAATATTTTTAAATTTCTAATGAATATTTATAGTTAAATTAATCTTATGTGTAACCCAGTATTAAAAATTTGTTTAGTTATTAAACCTTGATTTTAACACTTTTAACTCTTCTTCGAATTAAATAATAATAAATTTCCTAATCCAATCCAAGTGGACCTAAAGGATCATATTTTATTCCTAAGGTTTTTTTTGGTCAAATTAAACTTATCCAATAGAATTAGGACATTTGTTAGGGTATAAATAATATCATTTTTACCTTTAATTACCCTATTTACATTTAAACATGGTAAATAAAAGTAAAAAGTTACTATTCTCCAAAAAAAAATTTCATATAATTGAACCAAATTTTACTAAATAATATCATCCATGCCTATAGAAATTTTTAAATTCAACTCATAGAAGTGGTAAAATTATTTTTTATTCAAATTTACAAAAGCTCTTAGGAGGTGGGTAAAAGACGGTAAAAAGTTCAATAAATTTTTTATATATCTAAAATTATTATAAAATAACTCCAATGAATTAAATTGAACTTATATAGGTATTATGTATCTATTTTAACCTAAAATAAATTTAAATAAAATAATTAATTATTTAAATAAAAATTCAGTTTTAAACCATAACTCAGTGTTTTTCACTATTCATCAAAAATTGAAAGTTTTTAGAAAGACACAAAAAATTCACCATAAGCTAATTTCGATATTCTGAATCCAAAAATGATGTCCATTTTGACAGATAAAGTTTATAAAATTTCAAAAATTGGGTATTACTATTCATAACGGTTAGTTTGATTGGTCGCGGTATGTTAGAATCTCGAAGTTGGGTACAACACAAGCTATTGCATTATTCAAAGGGAAATGTATCATGGAAGCTTGGGGTGTTACATTCTTTCCTCCAAATATTTTTGTCCTCAAAATTTCTGTAATACTGCTGCAGAAAAATATTTGGTTGGTTCTTCATCATAATTTACTTGGGTTCCCACGCTGCCTCTTCCATCTTATGATTTCTCCATAGAACATTTACCAGACGAGTCGTCTGGTTTCTCAGCACTTGTTCTCTTGTATCAAGAATGTTGACAGGCACTTCACAATAAGACAGGTCAGGTTCCATTTCTAATTCCTCATAGGTCAGTACATGGATTGGGTTAGGCATGTATTTTCTCAACAGTGATACATGGAACACATCATGATCTTTGGAAGGACTTGGCGACATTTCCAAACAGTAAGTTACAACCCCAATTTTTTTTAGAATTTAGAAAGGTCTGATATACCTGGGACTTAATTTTCCCTTCTTACCGAAACGTATAACACCCTTCCATGGTGATACCTTCAAGAAGACATGATCTCCTACCTTAAGTTCCAAATCCTTCCTTCAGTTATCGGCATAGATCTTCTGCCTACTTTGATCTGCTTTGATGTGGGTTTGGATTACCTTCACCTTTTCCATAATTTCCTCCACAATTTTTGGCCCTACAAGTTTCCTTTCACCAACATCATCCCAACAGGTTTGTGTGCGAGATCTCTTTCCATATAACGCTTCATATGGTTCCATATGAATAATTGAATGGAAGCTATTGTTATAAGAAAATTCTACCAGATGTAAATATTGATCCCACATACCTTGAAATTCAAGTGAGCAAGATATCAACATGTCTTCTAAGGTTTGAATATTCTGTTCTGATTGTCCATCAGTTTGGGGGTGGTAGGCAGTGCTCAAACGAAGTTCATTATCTAGGGCCTTCTGATGACTTTTCCAGAATCTTGATTTAAAATGGGGATCACGATCAGAAATAATTGATAGGGGTACTCCATGAAGTCTCACAACTTCATTAATATATATTATTGCTAGACGTTCAAGTCGTAAATCTTCTCTTATAGTAAAAAAATGTGTTGAATTGGTAAGACGATCAATAATGTTTCATATTGCGTCATTCCTTCTAGGAGTCTTTGGTAGTCCCATGAAAAATTCCGTCATAATATTATTTCATTTCCACTCAGGTATGGGAAGAGTTTTCATGACTCCTCCATGCTGTTTCCTTCCATATTTCACTTGTTGACAAACCATACATCTTGACACAAAATCATCAATATCCCTCTTCTTGTTGTCCCACAAAAAATGTTCCTTCAAATCTCTATATATCTTAGTGATACCTGGGTGTATAGAGAAATTGGAACTACGAGCATCATCCAACAATTCCCTTTTTAGATCAGGTATATCAGGAACACAAATCCTCTTCCCAAATTTCAAAATTCCATCTTCATACAAAAAGTCACTCAATCTCCCATCATTCACAGCTTTAATCTTCTTTTGAAACTCTTCATCATCGGTCTGAGAACTCTTTATCATTTCTAGTAAATATGGTTTGGAAACCATTTTAAAAAGTATTTATGTTTCACCTTCCATGGTTATTCCCATATCCATATTTACTAGATCCATGAAAACAGGATCTCTTTCAACTCTCATCTTATTTAGAACTCCATGATCCTTTCTTCTCAAAGCATCTACTACCTTATTTACCTTCCCGGGGTGGTAGTGTATAGTGTAATCATAATCCTTGAGTAGTTCAAGGCATCTTACTTGCCTCATGTTGAGTAATTTCTGTGAGAAAATATACTTCAAACTCCTGTGATCGGTATATATCTCACATTTTTCACCATAGAGATAATGTCTCCATATATTTAAAGAAAACATTACAGCTGCTAACTCAATATCATGAGCAGGATAGTTTTTCAACTGAATTTTTAGTTGTCATGATGCATAGGAAATAAACCTATCATTCTGCATAAGGACACATCCAAGTCTTTTCTTTGAAGCATCACTATAAATAACAAACCCATCATTCCCCAATAGTAGAGTCAAGATAGGATAATTTACTAATCTTCTCTTCAGTTATTCAAAACATTCTTCCCACTCTTTTGTAAAAACAAATTTAACCCCATTATAGGTGATCGTGGTTAATGGGTTAGCCAATTGGGAAAAATTCTGGACGAAACGCTGATAATAACCAGCTAAACCAGTAAAACAATGTACCTCAGTTATACTCATTCATGATGGCCATTCTTTGATTTCTCTTGTCTTTGAAGGATCAATGGAGATTCCATCCTGAGAGACAATATGGCCAAGAAAGGAAATCTCTTGAAGCCAGAATTCACACTTGCTAAACATCCCATATAATTCATTTATACTGAGGGTTTTCAGAATGGTGCGCAAGTGATTTTCATAATCTTCATAGCTTTTAGAGTATATTGGGATATCATTAATAAATAACACTAAAAAGTCATCAAGATATTCCTTGAAAACTCTTTTCATTAGATCTATGAAAACAGAGGGCTCATTAGTCAATCTAAAAAGCATTACTGTAAATTCATAATGCTTATACCTGGTTCGAAATGATGTTTTCAGAATGTGTTTCTTCTTCACACACAAATGATGTTATCCAGATCGAAGGTCAATCTTTGAAAAGTATTGATCTCCATTAAGTTAGTTGAATAAATCATCAAGGAAATGTAGCATATACTTGTTCTTTATTGTTATAGCATTGATCTCCCTATATTCAATGTACAACCTCATAGATCCATCTTTCTTCTTAACAAAAACAACAGGGGCTCCCCATAGAGAAACACTAGGGAGAATAAATCCCTTATTACTCAATTCCTCTAGTTGTTTATTTAGTTCCACTAATTCCACAGTGGCCATTCTATAAGGGTTCTTTGATATGGGCCTTGAACCAGGAATTAAGTCAATGGAAAATTCAATTTCTCATTCTAGAGGTTGTCCAGGTAAATCCTCTGGAAACAAATCAACATATTCTTTCCCAATAAGTACATCTTTTATTTAAAAATTCCATTCCTCACCCATAGTTATTTAATTCTCCTCCTCCCCAATAATTGAATTTAGTTGAGCTACTAGGGTGGATTTAGATAAGAATCAAGTGGTGACGTTTCTGCTCTAAAGATAAGGTACTCCTTATCATCATCAAAAATTGTAACCTACTTCTTCTTAAAATAATTTTTCACATCATGGTTCGAAATCCCATCCATACCGAGGATTATATCAAATTCAATCATGATTATGATGATGAAATTAGCAGATAAATAACTTTTATATGCCTTAATGGGAACAGATTCACAAAACGGTGTTGCAATGATACTTCCCTTAAGAGTTTTGACTGAAAACTCCCATGTTAAATTAAATTGAAAATATCTAATTTTCTTATCAAACTGGGAACATATGAAACAATGCGATGATCCAAAATCAAATAAATCATTGTATAAACTTGAGGAAACCATTAAATTACCTTCCACCATGTCTTTAAGAGCTTCAACCTCAGTAGTAGTGATAGCATAATCTTGGCCTTGATCCCTCGGAATTTTTTGAGGTATGTTTCCTTAGCTCTTAGGAAATTCATTTGAATAATGTCCCATCTCCCTAAAATTGTAACATTGAACATCAGTAGCTTCTTTCTTCCCCTTTAAATCACGAGCTTTGTGGCCTTTTTCACCACACTTGTAACAGACTCTCATTCCCTTCACACAGGTACCAGGTTGTTTATTCTCATATATACTACAGGATGGATATTCAACTTTTCCCTTCTTCCCCTTATTTCCATTTCTAGAGTGTTTAGTGGATCTCTTCTTCTCTTTCTTTTCTTAAAAGTCGTAAGACTTTGAGCATTCCTTTCTTGTCATGATAGCACATGAGATAATATCTTCTTACGATAAGAAAGATTATGATACTAAATCTCGATGAAGAAATGGTTTTGACCCATCAATGAAACGATCAATCTTACTTATTGGGTTACGTATATAATCAGCTACATGACTTGATAACCTTATAAAGTTAGCCTCAATCTTTATGACATTCTCATCCCCCTTTTTCCTTAGACTCAGAAATTGTCTTCCATATCTGCTTGATGGTCATGAGTAAAGTATTTTTCTAAGAAAATTTCATTAAACTCCCTCCATTCAATATTTGGTACTTCATCATCTTCCTTTGTGTTTTGAATCAATGACCACCATTGATCAGCATCTTCAGTGAGGCGAAAAAATTCCATGAAAACTTTTTCCCTTTCGTTACTCCCCAAAGCATGAAATATTTTCTCTAAAGAATTTATCCACTGCTCCACTACTGGTGGATTTGTACCCCCATTTAATTTTGGTGGTTGTTCTCTCCTGAAGCGATCTAACATTGACTCCCACAATACGAATCATGGTTCTCCATATGGGTAAGTTTATTATTCATAACCTGAGTTAGTTTTCCCAGTATAGTGATAATCTGATCAGCAGCATTTGTATCACTAGCTCCACTATAATTATCTTGAGTGGGAGGAAAATCCCTACATGGAGTGCATTCATTGATACTGTTTCCATTCCTTTCACTAGGCACCATTTCTAAACAATGTCATACACTAGATTAGTTTATGAATCACAATACATAAATTCAAACTTGTAAAACACATAACATAAATTGAACAGATTATAGATATAATCCATAATCATAAAAATATTTTCTTTGAGGAAGTATATACTCATAATACCTTCATAATGGTTTATAAATAAAATTAGAATTATCCTAAGCATATCCCCCTAGAGTTTCATAACAAAGAGTGCAGCAAGGACATTTGTCATGCACTAGTTCCCGTTCATGTCTATCTCAAAGCGGTATTTTTGGGTTTTACCCCTAGGACCATCTGTGTTAGAGCCACCTCTACCTGCTCATATCTAGACAGAGATGTATTTCATGAAAAACTCACAAAATCTCTAAAATACCAAAATTTTAGAAAGTTCTTCTATACTAATCCTCAATTTCTATCTTAAGGTAATGTTCTCTAATCAGAGTTATTCTAAATCTAGTTTCCAAGGTTTGTACTAAACATCCAATGATACCAAATATAACGCCCTGACCCCAGTTACCAAGATTCGGTGCATTATTACATAACATTGGCATGATCACAAAAGATCATGTCTTTAAAGACAGATTAGTTTAGTAGCCTTTTATGTACTAGATACATTCATAAGGTTTACATTACATCATAAAATGGAAAACTACAACAAAATTGTTTCCATAGACAACACTAAGATACCATAGACTATCCCTGCAGTCCAATCATAATATACTTCTTTGCATCCTAGGAAAAATAAAACATATAAAGGCGTGAGCTCTGATGCTCAGTAAGGATAACAATATAGCGAAAACTTTCATAAATAAGCATAAAAATTTAAGGAAATGTATAAAACTAAAAAAATCCTTTTCAACATTAACTTCATCATAATATGGAAAATATAAATCAAAATAATTCCATTTACTTACTCACATGGATATTCTACTAGTCAAATAATCACATGCAATATCAATAGCCACTTTCATAATGATGGAATGCATAATTCCAAACATTCATAACCACATAGTCAAGGCCTTGTGGAAAGACTAAAAATAGTATTTTGTCAAGGCCTTGTGCCAAGACACTAGTTTGTCTCATGAGTCCTACTGATACATCTATAAGCTATAGCGGGCTCAACCCGTCTCTTACTAAGTCCAATGCATTCCTCATATGAAATGGTTTAAACATAACATAAATATTCGTATTAAAACTATCATATGAAATGTAAATACTTTATCCATAAACAATGAATGGTATAAAATAACACATCCATAGTCAAACATATCAAAAAACCTTCAATACAATATGGAAGATTTGTATCATAATGAATCAACTTCAAACAGGCTTAAAGTCTATCAAAGGATATTGACATAGATGAAATCAAAACTATTTGAGAGAAATATCTCTTTCAATTTTTGAAATCATTTAAAAGTCACATAATTATAAAAGAAAACATTAATTTTGTAAGTATTATTATAATATTTTAAGGGAAGATTCGACGATATTATAATGGTGGGAAATAGCCGCACCCACTGTATAAGTTAAAAAAACATTCTTACCTAAATTTTTTCGAAAAGGTTAAAAAGGACCTTGTTTGCAAAATGACGGAAAGATTCCTTTCAACCCATTTTATAAAAAGTAAAACAAGGGTGTAAATGAATTTAACCCATAGTATATTAAATATTAAAAAAAAATTGAAATACATTTTTAGGAAACATGGATGTGGATGATAAAGAGGTCCTAGTATATAATTACATATAAACAACCTCAGATAATGAAAAGATTGTATAATTAACCCTTACCTTGTACATTTCCTTAGTAGATGGTATGTTAACATCCTGTATAATAGTTAAAACATTGTTATTAAATTATAAAAGAACCATATATATTAATATTATATCATATATGATCTTATAATATTTCATTGTTAATGATATTTCAATAGTATCATCATTTTAGGTGTTAAGTGATTCGTTTTCCTTTATTTGATTTGTTATGTAAGTAATGTTTGTTATGGATATAATATAGCTTATTCATATTCAGAATTATGTTAAGTCTTTAAACATTATTTTTAATCATAAAATGAAAATTAGTCTTGAATGGATATGATGGGGAATGAATCTCATCACGTTCGTGGAGACGGTAATCCGTACGTACGCCCGAGCGACAATATCATTATTTTGATTAAAAATCATATATAATTGGATGGTATATCATATATAAAGAATCATTATCATGTTATATTTATTATTTACATCATTTATACTAATTATTATACCCATATTAATGATGAAGTGTTTGAATAACAAACATCACCACGACGTGGAGACGGTAAGTCGTACGTACGCACATATGGTGACTTTTTTATTTATAGGATGGATAGAAAATTGAATATGGTTGTACCATTTTTATAATAAAATCATAGTATATAGAATATACCGGAGTTATTATTTTATAATGTAAAAAACAAAGAAATAGGAAGTGTAAGAATAAAAGAACTTGAAAGAGGGGATAAAATAGTTACCTCTTCTTCGGTTTCTTCCTTTTGATTTGATCAAAAGGGCTCTTTAGGTTGGCTTTATGACTAACAAAAGGCCTCTAAGATTAATTTTGGTAAGTTTAGAGGATATTTGGTCAGAGTTCAAAGGATCCAAAAGGCATTGAAGGTGTTAATTAGAGAGAAGGGGGAGTGCCTTTTTATAATAGGGGTGAGGGGCACCTTAAGAAAAACTTAAAATATTATTTTATAATAACTTAATATTCGGATTATAATGGCTCAAAAGTGACTTATTTAGATGTTAGGGTGGGTATGGGTCGAAATCCTTTCAACCAATATATTTTAGACATGTTTAAGTCACCATATTAACCTTATCATTTATATTTAACTCTTAGTTAAATAGTTTGACATTTACCATGTCTCTTTGTATTTTTATATTATACAGTTAATAAACATACTATAATAAGACACTAGAACCCCAAGTGGTTAATCATTATTATATATAACCTTATATATGTTATTTTTCCAAACCTTATATTTTTAGGAATAGAATGTCAATTAATAATATAATATTTCATTTAAAAACTCTTTTTTGTCAATTTGGACACTATTTGGTAATTGATTTTTTTGAAAATCATATAAGAATTATTAGTTAGATATAAGTTAATTAAAGTAATAATAACATGTTATAGTAACCTATAAAATTACTGTAATTCATAAAAAGTCTTAATGATCATTTATTTGGGTACTTTTAATATCAATCATTTTAATAGTTCATTAATAAGATAATTACTGCATAATCATTGTGTCATATATAAATTAAAATATTAAACGTCTAAAAATTATAAATAAAATACAATTATGTAGGGAATTCATTTATCTTTATAATGAATATTTATATTCAAAATTATATTATGTGTAACCCTATTATAAAAATGGTTTAGTTATTAAACTATGAATTTAACACTTTAAACTTTTCTTTGAATTAAATAATAATAAATATCCTAATCTAATCCAAGTTGACCTAAAGGATCATATTTTATTCCTAAGGTTGTTTTTGATCGAATTACACTTATCCAATAGAATTATTACATGTTGTAGGGTAAAAATAATATCATTTTTACCATTAATTACCCTATTTACTTTTAACCGTGGTAAATATAAGCAAAAAGTTAATATTCACCAAAAATTATTTCCATCTCATTGAACCACATTTTACTTAATGATATCAACCGTGACTCTTGTATTTTATAAATTCAATTCACAGAAGTGGTAAAATTACGTTTTATGCAAATTTGAAAAAACTCATAAGAAGTGGGTAAAAGACGGTAAAAAGTTCAATAAATTTTTATATATCTAAAATTATTATAAAATTAATCCAATGAATTAAATTGAACATATATAGGTATTATGTATCTATTTTGACCTAAAATAAATTTAATTAAAATAAATTATTATTTAAATAATAATTTGGTTTTAAACCATAACTCTGTGTTTTTCACTATTCATCAAAAATTGAGAGTTTTTATAAAGATACCAAAAATTCACCCTAAGCTAATTTCAATATTCAGAATCCAAAAATGAAGTCCATTTTGAAAGATAAAATTTATAAAATTTCAATACGTGGATATTACTATTCATAACGGCTAGTTTGATTGGTTGTAGTGTGTTAGATTCTCAAAGTTGTGTACAACACAATCTATTTCATTATTCAAAGGTAAATGTACCGTGTAAGCTTCGGGTGTTACAACATACATAATATTTACATAATCTTTAAATTATAGAGTATAAAAATTATTTAATTCCTTTTTCTATAGCTTCTTACTAGTCCTCATGTTCTCTTTACTACAAGTATTCACCTAAGGATATGGATCAAAATAATGGGTGAGATAAAATCCAAGAAAGAGGATGAATAAAAGGCATAAAACATGGGAGATCATAAACATAATCATCATAACATTAGAAAAGAATCATCATCCTAATCCTGAGATGAATCATTAGATAATGTCATGTAATGTGGAAATGCATAAAAATAAATCATCATGTATTAGTGGTCAAATATAACACATAGTGGTGAACAAATATAGCATCATTTTCATGCTTAATTCACATTATCTCATGATAATCCCCACATTAACAAATCCATTATAGTGATATATAATTTCGAGAGCACCTATCACATCATTAAATTTATATAATCATACAAGCCACATAAAAAATATATCAATATTTTACATAAAACAACCCATGGAAAGGAAGGGATTTCATTTCATAAAGAATACATTCATGAAAAAAATATGGTATGCAGGAAGAAAATAACATAAGAATCAACCATCTTGAGTGAAGAATAAACAATCTCAAGAAAATTAAAAAAAATGTTTTTTTAGAAGGAAGAGTTATTTTGAAAAAATCTCTGTATTTTTCAAAAAATAATATTGTGAACATATATATACCAGAAAATAAAATTTAATAACAAATAATTTATTTTTTTTATTAATAGTACTGTATATTCACTATAAAATTTGGCATGAATGAGGAATAATCCAAATAAAGGAAATTGGGTTCGAGAATACCCTTACCTTTTGTCTGAATGATTAATTAAATTTAATATCCAGGATAATAAAATTAAATTCCTTAAACAAAAATTGATGAACTACTTATGTGTGTATTTTATTTATTATAGTTTTATTATGTTCATTTATTCCCTTTTTATGAGTTATATAGTTAAATTTTACCCCTCTAAGAGTGTTCATTTTGTTAGTTGTGTAATGATATTTTTGATTGTTTATAAGAATGGAAGTTCTTTTAAAATGATATTAATTCTCCATATTTGAAATTATATTTTATTAATAAAAATAATTATGTTTAATTGGACTTATATATCATTTGTTTATATGGTATTATAATTATTTATTATAAAGAATGTTAATTAAAATGATTTAATTTATTTTGGTATTTTTACGACCATTATGATCTTATATCATTTTATTTAACATCATGTTTATATATTGGTTTCTGAACATTATATAACATATATTATGTATAATAAAATATTATTAAACCATTATAATGGTTTTATGAATAGCCTCAAATAGTTAGTGAAAAATGTGAATGCATCATCCATGGTGGTAGTAAATCGACACGTTGTAGATAATATAATAATTTTTAGAACAAAAAATGAAAAGAAGAGATATTTAAAGATGAATTATAACATTAACACAATAAAATTACAGTATATAAAATATAATGTATTTATCATGAAACGTGGATATTATTATGTGATTATAGGATAATAAAATAAAATAAATTAAAATTAAATTAAATGAAGAAGAAAGATAATTTCGCATCTTCAATTTCTCCTCATTGAGAACCTCCAGAGAGAAAAGGGTTTGGTCTTATGGTGAGACCAATGGCTCTTAAATTCAGGGGAGGGGAGTGAAAAGTGTATTAGGTAGTTATTGTACAATATTAAAGTTTTTGATGGGGTAACAAAAATTATTGGGGAGGGGTAGTATTTATAGGGGAGGAGATGGGTGTTTTCTCATTATTTTAATCATTAGTTTATTACTTCATCTAAAAACTGTGTATAGAATAAATCATAACCCTAAATATATTAAAATAATTTAGGGTAGTATGATATTATGGTTATTACATCATTATTGACTCTAGGAATAGTTTATTTAACTTATAATGTATTTATAACATAAATTACCCTATTTAGCTATTCTCAAAAAATTCAAGTATTTTAGAAAAAAAGAAGAAAATAAACCTTAAAATTTTCTTACATGTAAAATTCAAAAATGGACTGCATTTTTTGAATATGAATATTTAATTTTTAATTAAAATCATCATTTTTTTTGAAAAATACTGATTTTAAAATTATAACTAATTTTATGAAACATTGAAATATTAATCACAGAATTATAAAATTATCTTATATCAAAAGACAAAAAACCACTAATTTATGAATCTATTTTATAAAAATAAATGTTATTCTAAATAATTATATTTATTATAAAATTGTAAATAAACATTAATTTTTTACAAAAAAAATCCCAAGAAGTAATTTTTAATTTTTTAAAAATTTATTTACTTATATTATGATATGATTTTATCATAATATTATTTATATGATGCACAAAATTTTATTTATAAATTCATTGGCTCGGTTACTATTCTATAGGTCTAATTACTATTCCTAATTGTTATGCTAATATTATAAGGGCCAAGTTATTATTATGTCATTAAAGGTTCCTTAATTTCAATGAATATCACTTATTTCCATCTTAATTATTGAGAATATTGTTTTTATTAGGATTTTAATTCTATGGGTTTGTTTTATAACATATAATATAATTATAAGAAATGGAATAATTTTATTAAAAAAAGTTTGGGTCATTAAAATTCCACTCACCAAACATAAATCCATAACCCTAACAACATGAAGGTATGTATTGTAATCACAATAAAAAAGTCAAATACATTAGTTACCTAGATTTAAAATGGATCCCAAGGTCCTTAGAACCCTTGGACCCTTACCCATACCATGACATCTCATATAATAGTAATCAATTAACATTAATTATTGAAGAAATAAACCAAACCATGAAAACACCCTATGTGATGGCACCACCCATCACATACAGCACAAAAAATAAGAAATTACATTGGGAATTTTCGAAACCACCTACCTCATTAGAATAAATTCCTTTTATTTGGGAGGGTCTTTAACTACTAGAGAAACCCATCATGAATTTTAGAAGTATGATTGTTCCTCAACCAAGCTCATGCCACTCTCTAATATCATGATTCACATCACACACCATTTGTATTTATTTGTAAATAATTATATTAAATTAATGAAATTAAACCGATGCATAAGAATCACGGAACCATCCACTGTGTACAGACACATTAATAGAACCTAGACCAACCACATCTGAATGGTCAAACACACACCCCTCACACCCACCTTAGTAAAATCCATTAAAAATTGTACCATTTAATCACTAAATTAATTTAATTTAAAGAAAGCATGAATATATTTAGGTAATATCTTAGCTCCACTAAAATGATTATTAATGGTATGAAGAATATTGGCTTCTCTTCAATGCTCACATTTTGAAAGCCCCAAAGATTGGTATGATTTCCACCATAATCAAATGGAAATAAAAAACCCATAAACCAATAATATAAAAATTTGGTAAAAATTAATGGATGAAGATTTAGAGGGATTATATTACCCCTAATCACCACAATTATCAGAAAAAACCACCCCATTTCAAGGGAAAGAATGGAGGGGAAGGGTTTAACCATTCTCACCTCCAAATAACGCTCCTCTATCCAAAATCATGGTGATTCGAGTAACATATTTTCAATTAAAAAAACCACCTAACATCCCATAATGGTGTGAACTTGTCTTCCACGTCGTGACCCACCATAGCATGAGGATTACCAGCTATCCCCAAGCATAAATGGAATAGCTCCTTTGGTCACAACATGAATGGTATGATGCTATAATTTTGCATTTTCCCAGCCATCCATCTTTTTTACTGTTCTTTCCAAAATTCCTAGTACATCACTCAATCGGTGAAAAAAACAAGAAACCTCATTTCTAGATGTTCAAATTATCATAATCACATTTTCATTATTGGTTCTCAAAAATATATATCCACCAAAATAAAAATTCTAATCCCCCATGAATACCACATCCCATTTGAATATAGGGCAATAGATTCTCCCCACATTAAAAAATATCATCCCTGAGATTTTTAATTGGTTATTCAACTACAAACATTACCAACTCAGGTCCCCAAACCCTGATCAATTCACTAAAACCAATTTAGGAACATGGAATGAGATTCATTTTTGATACACTAAATAGAAGGCATATATTTTATTAAAAATTGAGGCACCACTCACAACCTTCACTAAAGAATATAGATGTAACTCTATGACACCTTTCTATCTTAGGACACCACTTTTTTTTAAAAGAAATCATATCATCAAACATATGGGGCTCCCCACCATATGGTTTTTCTCGTAATGGTTGATTCCAATCCAGAGTGATCCCCACCATCAGATCCACCCACTAGAAAAACACCCTCTAGTGGTCCAATAACCCATTATTGACATCACACATGACACTCTTGATGGGGTTTCCCTCTTACCTTTTCTAATCTCAATTATAACACAAGCCATAACTCTTTTATCTTACTATAACCAAAACACTATATTTAACCCATTTCACCATCTTTAAATCAAGAGCCTTCTGTAACCCATTTATTTCAACTAATGGACTATAGAAAAAGGTTCTCACTCATGCATCAAATAATGTAACCATTATCTCATTCATACCAACCATTTTAACCTCACAAAAAACTTCACTAAGTTTATTTTCATGATTTAACCCTTGAGTAAATTATGAAATCGAGATTCACACCCATAAACCATGCAATGAAATAGGTTCACCAACCAAACTATTCTAAAAATAGGGTTTTACTCCCCAAAAAATGTCACAAATCTAGTTTCACCACCAAAATGAACCTTGGGTCACATTGACATCATCTAGGGACTAATATTAATGCACGAAATCCAGAAATTATCTCATCAAAACCTCAAATATATTGTTTAACCCAAGACAATATAAAATTAGTTTTACATACTCATATTAACTGTAGAATGATGGGTCTTTTCATACCCATAACCCTAATAAAAATTGGTAATTAAATAAAGACTCACACTCTACCCACTACCATATGAAATTGTTGGGCCAGAATTTATTTCCAACACATGAGCACTAACATGTGACATTAACTTGAAAACCTTCCTAGCTCATTAGAACATCATACTTATGAACCACTAAAATTACAATCATAACAATAGTCCTTCACTAAAAATATAAAGTTATGTACAACACACCATATGGATTAACTTAGACCACTCCTAATTCTCCCCCACAACATTTTCCATCATTTAACACATGTCTCCTCTCTGAATCCACACTCCATGTTTGGTCAATTACTTATAAGGATTGAGCTAGATCGGACATTCCACCACAACGAAACCATTTTACCATTCTCCTATATATAAAAAAACATTTCTCCTTTAACCACAACTCTTAAGAAACTATTATCATAGATTTAATCCAAACCATTTGAACTCAAGTCATACATGGCCTCTAAAAATTTACAAAAAACATTTCCACACATATCACAAAAACATTACCTCAATCTCATTGAAATGTAGGGGGTCATTCATTCCAATGAAGTCAGGTCATGTAACCTAAGACAGAAACCCATGAGTCTCATGTCATCAAATGAAGGTAGACCTTGCTCCATGGAATTTAAATTCCACCTTACAAAAGAACCCAAAATACTCATCTTTAACACTTGGAACCTCACTTATTCGATGCTTAACCACATGGTTGGCCACCAACAACCACTATTCTAAGTCATGAGATACAACCCACACCTTCAACAGACTACTAAATCGTATTCAAGTCAATGGGTTCAGGCTCCCAAAAATTCCATCCCTTAAAATCTATTCTTGATACTAAATTTATTGGAAATCAAAGTTTTAATCATAGAAATGGAAACCAAGGCATCACCATGTGTGAACCAAATCCCTAACAACACCTAATCTTCATTGAACCTTAACCAAAAGAATCCACCCATGTATTTACACCTTTAATGAATATAGATTCTCAATATAACCCCTAAAATTGAATACCTTTTCAAATATATATGAACTAACTCAAAAAACCCCAAATTGCACCTCTAGAGACTATAAGGCTTCTACCTCACCCTAACAAGTCAAGCCTCACAACTGCATGATCTCAAAGAACATCATAAAAGATCTCATATATGAATCTCATGGAGACACAAATTTCAAACCAGCCACTCATTGTTTTCATATTTGTAATTAGCATCACCTACAAAGACTATCATCCCACTAGTCATTGATCCTCACAGAGAATCTGACTAAGGAACAGTTCCATTGTCAATATCCACTCGTCGATCACCACTTTTATAAATTGCGACATCACACTAAATAATTTGTGTTAAATAATCACAAAAACAATATTTTTACACATATAATTAATATTCTTTCTATATTAGAAAAAACTATATAGGTTATTATTATAACTATATATATATGAAAATAGGTCACTAAACCTCTTTGGGAATCTTCACATTAGACTAATCCATAGAGGATCTTGTCGCATCACATAGATGAACCTAGTATACCAAAATCACCCAATAAAAATATTTATCCCATGAACCATTTTCAAATTGTTTTTAAGTACAATTCCATTCCGAGATATTGGAGAAAAGGCTTGATAAGTTGTTACTAACACATTATATAACTGAACCTCAATACTAGCATTGTGTTTGGGGTTATCACAAGGTCATTTAATACCAACATCAAACTACTTGGTTAAATTCCCCTTTTTGCACATGGAAATACATCATCATTTTCATCATTGTGTATGTCATTATATATACACATATCCTTCCATGATATGAAACTAAATATACATGTTAGTCCATATGGTTATAATTCCACCTAGAACATATATCTGAAAAAATAATTTATGCACTAGCTGACACTTTAATATACTGGGCATCATCATCAGTGAAAATAAACACAGTAGCTAGTCCCTACATTTCATGTGAATACCTATGAACTAATAATGATTCATGATATTAATCTTTCATATATAGGATAAAATCCAAAATAAATAGATGGATTCCTCCTAATCACCCATGTTCCAAAAATATATAATGAAACATAAATCCAAAAAACATGTGTTTCAAAGATGTTGAGATTCATGCAACCATATCAACATAAATCCAAAACATCATTAAAATCCCTTGAAACCTGGAATTCCTACAAGAAAAGGACTTCATGATGCACCGCACCAGTATTCATCACTGGATCAGACACATTCTTATCTACTTAATACTATACCATAAATTGTATGATAAACAATTTCTATAATACAATATTATAACACCTCAACTTAGCTCAATTTGAGTACTATCCAAACTAAACATCAACATGACCTCAGTCATAACTACCCATACACTAGTGGTTGTCAAATTATATAGGGGTCAATAAAGGTAACATTGGGAGACTATACTTCCCCTTATATTATAGTAATAAATCATAATTAAAATATACATGAATTATTCACAATCCATGACTAAAAAATTATGGAAACACAATAATAATTTATAAAATTGAAAAATGAATATGGAAGGAATAAAGACCCAAATGGTATTGTTAACATAATAGATAGATCACCTATTAGGATGATCAAATATATATATAAATAATAAAGAATAAAATAAAATACATTTGATGATCCTTTTCCACCCGCAAGCTTCACCTCCTTTCTCTATGTCCCACTCAGGTTTCACTAGTTCAAACACATAATAAAAGGGTGCATCCTATTTTTTACTTATAAAAAAGTGATATGTATACTCAATTACTAAAGTTCTGTTTCCATCTGACCAGGGTGTGAGTATAAAACCTAGTGGATAAATTCCAAATTTCTATCATTATATACTTAAAATTAAATGTTTTTTTCATGTAACATGATCAGAATAAATAAGTAAACTGCTAACAAAATAAAGACCATTTTCTATAATAACTTCTTTGGTCAGTGCTAATGTGCCTCTAAAAATTCATATGGTCCATTCCAACCATATAAGCAAAACATACACGTTTTTTTATATTTATAACCTTATATACTTCTTATAATCATCATCGATCATCAGGTTCAAGACCCTTATTGATCATTCCTACTATAAAAAGTTTCATAGTGACTTTGATAACGAGAATCACCTATAGAGAACCCTTATCCAGACACTAGGGATTCCTCACTCAAACCTGCACCATGATGAGTATTGTACACTTATGTGTCTCTAGTAATACCAAATCCTTAATCAATTAAGCTAAACCACATGGTATTACCTTGGATTTATTCACTATTGGGATGATGTTTGATTCCTAAGATGGGGGAATCCCTAGAAAATAATGTACATCTAGGAATGATTGATTCATAGCTTATATAGGAAGTAAAATGGAATACCCTACTAGATCTCATGGAAACACACCTAGGTATCCACATCCTAGAGATCCTCTACCAAACTATCCATGGTGCAACCACGAGATCATAGGGGTTGTCATAGGTATCGATCAAGGGGGGATACAATTTCCCTTAGTATTTACAACATCTTGTCTCTGGGATATAATTCTCTATGATAAACACATAGACCAATCAAAATCAAGTGGTCACAAAAACTCAGAATGGTCTAATGGTATCACCATTATAATCCTGGAACCCTAGGAATTCACAATGGTCCCCCTATATAAAAGGACTCTATGGCATTTCAGGCATTAAAATTCACACTCCATAATTATTACTATTGATAGATCCTAGTAAACACATTTAGGAATCCATAAATACAATAAACACAGTCACATTTAATGCTAATAAGACTAGACATCCACCCCAGTAAACTATGAGATCAGATCCCAAACAAAAAAGGCATCACATGGTTTTATCAATCTAGAAAATTGATTCACAAATTTCCTATGAAATCACATATCATATAAATAAATTAATAAAAATTAATCATAAGTAGATATGGTTGAACAACAACACCCAATAATTGCATTAACCATGAGTTAATAATCGTGGGTAAAAAACACAACCACCACTCCCATTTTATTATTAAACTGCTTAGGGTATTTAAGGTCATCACTTGAGTGGAGGCATTCCATTTTAGATCCTTAATCTCTTTCTAGGTTATGGGGCAACATCTGATGTTCAATGGACATCAATTTCCAAAAAAAACCTCTAAAGTATAACCCGACCACTCATTCCACATGAGCTACACTACTCATGAAATATTCTATAGAGATGGGTCATCCTTATCTCAAAGTATCGTGTCATCCTAGGTTAGTCCACTCACCCAACCCGAAACAACAAACCTAATTAATCTATGGTATCATATAGTATCTCTATAAATAGGACTCATCCATCAATGGTTGAGGCATAAATCTGATTCCAAAGGTCCATAGAGGTCTTTCCACCTTATTCGTCCAATGGTGTCTAATTTTAAATAAAAATTTTAATTCAATTAATAAGTAATTAAATTAATATCATCAACACCCCATGTGGTGTGATTTGGAATACCACAAATCACTGTAATGCATAACTTCCACCTGGAATGAATTCATAACACATACCTAAAGAGTAATTTTATTTTATTTTACAATGTCTACAGCAACTGTCCAATCTTCTATAGCAATTTCCATGTATGATCCCAACTTATCCAAGATATTTCCACCACCTAAGCTTGTTATTTTCATTACAACCCATATGTAATTTATTATAAAAAATAAGAATTTTTTTAGTTTAAATAATTATATATGAATCTTTGGACCAAATATTAATCACTGGCCATTCATGGAATATTAACTAATCACACCCATAGGGTTCTTAGTACACCACCTAACAACAACCTGAGTAAAATAACAAACCAACGACACCCAGTTGAACAAAAAATTAAATAATTTTTTTAAAAAATTAAATAAATAAATATAGTATCTTACCTCTAATGAAATTAAAAAGAATGGTATCCATACTGAATCTTGGTTTTTCTTTTATAGAAGTTGGGAATATTCCACATCGATCAGGAAAATTTCAAAAATTCTCATGTGGAAATATCCAAAATCCCTAAACCCAAATCTGCAATATCAGGGAAACATTTGAATCACCAAATACAGTGGTAAGATCTTACAGGAAATCTCGATAAAATTCTACCAAAAACCTCCTAAAATAATGGATAATGAAGAGATAGGGAGGGGAAGGATGTTTCACTCTCCCATGAATGCTCCACCATTCGAAAACAAGTGTGATGAATTACTGTTAATCGCTTTTAAAAACACCTCAAACCCCATCATATTTTGAAACTATATTTCACAATGTGATCCACCATGGTAGGGGTATCCTCACCCTTATCCCTGAATGTTCAAAAAATTCCCATTTAAAAACCTCATGAGTAGTATAATACTACAATATTGTATAAACATGTGTATTTTTTCTTATATGGTTACTTCTTGGAACTCACAGGTCATCACCCAAACCTTGATCCCCATTAAAAAACCAAATTTTGAGATACCCAAATGCTCATAATCCATTTTTAAGTCTTGATTCTAAAATAAAACCATCAACCAAAATAAAAATAAAAATTCACCAAGATTTTATCATCTATTTTGGGAAATGGGTATCATAGTTTAAATTCTTGTAATGGTTCGGTAAATTATAATTGAGGTAATGGAAAATGAATACAAGGGCTCAATAATAGCCTCAAGTGGAATCATTGTTACACAAATTAATAATATCATCACGGTCATTTCAACAAGATTTTTTCATATTAACCATATTCTAAGATATATGTCTTTATGACAATATAAAAAGTAAAAAATTCAATCAAAAAAATATTATCCATATACATTTTTTAGGAAAAAAATCATATATGTGGTATTATAAAATATTTTTTATTCCTTCTTGTCTTATTTATTTTTATATTTTAATATGGGGTTTTAGAGTGATTAATGATTGGTCTCCCTTGAAACATGTAATAAGTGCTTCATTCAATCTTACTCTCTGGTTCTGGTGGTGAAGAGAGTCAATTGGTTTGATTTTCTAACCTCTAAAATAAGTGTTCCATATAAGATTGTGATATTCCTACTATAGTACATTGAAGAGAAAAAAAAATATTTAACCATCACCATTTTATGGAAAAAATAGAGTTCTTAATAATTTAGTTCTCTTTATGATGATATTTATAAAAGGGAACCCTCAGAATGTTTCTGACTTAAACCACTCCACTTCTCCATCAAGAAGTAAAATTCTTTTCATGGTTCCATTTTAGTGATTATTCTTTTCTAATCACCAAATTTTTTGGTTTTATTTATGTTGTTAGTAATTTATTAATATATTTTTTTATTGAATTATTCCATTAGATGAATAATATTGTGTTATATGCTTTAATTATTTTTAATATTATTAAATTAAATGTGTAAAATTTAACATCATGTTTAATAAAATTACTTGTTTAATTGTATGTATAGTATTTTTATTTTTAATATAATGTTTTTACTAGAATATTATTAAGTTTTATGTTTAAATATTAATTATATTAATAAATTAAAAGTTCAATTATTAGGAATATTAATAAATTTTATGTCTAGTATTAGTTAGGAATTTTGAAGTGTATGTTCAACAAAATTTCATGTTTAATCATTAATATAATGATTAATTTTTTATTATAATATTTTATAACTTGGAATATTATTATGTTTTATGTTATGTAATTATGAATATTAATATAATATTTCACTTATTAGAAATATTGATAAATCTCATGTTATTTATTCAAATAAATATTTATTTTTATTTTCTGAAATTATGGAATAAAATATAATAAAATATTTTACCAAAAATATAAAATTATTCTATTATGGTATTATTTATATATATATATTTTTAAAAATAATTTGTAGTGGGGAATTATATTTGAAACCTTCTATGGAAATCTGGGGGCTTTCCATGACTAAGACCTACAATATTTCTACTATTTACTATACTAGGATCACATTGAGTAATATCTTCTGATATTTTTAGTTAGATGAATGAATAAAAATTTGATATAGTAATGTATTAATATTAAATCATTTTTAGGAGAAAAAGTATCTATTTTACAATGTAAAACCCTCTGGAAATAGAAAAAAAGATTACATTAGTCTAAAAAAAGATGTTTACATTGATCCTTTTGGAAAAGGGGAAAACTCCAATGAAGCATATTGGAGAATAAGAAATCATCAAAAATCACCCCTTTATTTTGAAGACCATCAGAATGTGAGTTAGCTTCTGGATAAAAATGAGTGAGGATGTAATTGATGGAGGATATCATGTCAAGGAATTTGATCCATTTCATAGTCATTATCCATGATAGATGAATATTACCTGTTCCAATAGCATGCAAAATTTTGGAAGAGTCACAATCAATACATATTTTGTTCCAGACCTGTTTATTTTCCATGACTAATAATTTAATCATAAAAAAAATTAGAATCTAACAAAGAGGCACAACCACAGGGACCATATAGATAACCAAGGATATCAACAAAATTATCTCTAAATACCTCCAAGTATCCCACGTAGTCTATATTTCTTCTAGAGGATCCGTAAAAATTTCAATTAATCTATCCTACATATGGTGAGTTCCATAAAAATTAAATGGTGCATGAAGGAGGTATAAAATTACCTACAATTTTATGATATATCAGCATTGATAAATCACAGTCAAAATTATTTCAATATCCCCACTCAAGAGTTTTGGCATGACGTACTAGTGAAATAATTTTGGTGGTGGCATCATCAAGATCAATATACACCTGCTCATGCATGAATATGTTTATAGTATTCTTAATGACATGATTTTTTTATATAGGCCTCTGTTAATAGAGTTATTATTTACTAAGAGAGAAATAGTTTAACACATTCCCTGAGGTGGTCTAGAATAAAGTTCATGCTTGGGAGTTTGATCCCAAAAATGTTGAGAAATATATTCCAAATGGTCATGGAAGTGAAACATCTCAATAAAAGGTGATCCAATTCCTCTTAGTGCTGTTTACATAAAACAAATATCAAGAATATTGTTACACCCACAGACTAGAAATTGGAATAAACATGGATTTTAGAGAATTAGATCCTCTAATAAAGCATAAACCTGGATGGATTAATCCACTTTTTATTGAGGGATCTGATCCTCGTTAGTGGGCCCTACATTTCAGGGATATAGTAGAATTATGAAGATAGGATTCCATTAAAATCTAGCTCCCAAATCATACAATAATCATTATAAATGAAATATTAATTTATTATGAGTGATTGGGGTCAGCCTAGCTTCAATAATTTTACCCATAATTTTTTGAATGGATTTATCAATAGAAAATAGCCAGAATATTACAAAAGCATTATTTTAAATAATTTTTTATTTATATTTGTTTACTATACAATCTATTGGTAGTTGGTAATATATTTGGACCTATTTTATGATGATCTATGGGATTTTCCAAACTAAGGTTGTTTATATGGCAACCCAAATATTTAATATGCCTTAATTAATGATTTATTACTTAATGGTACACCTAATAAATTCAAAAAATATTGGATTCCAATTGTATTTTAGTAATCAGGTACATAAAATAATAATGTGGAACATGGATATAAAAAAATTATTTAAAACCCCTTAACAGTCTCTTATATTCCATTGGTCTTCTAATACTGAATGGGATATCAAGGGGATGTACAAAAGAATGGAGTGAGCTAAAAAACTAGGTAAGTAAAAAATCTAATAACAACATGGTGAAGGTATTTAATGTGAGTTAAGTGTCATATAGAGGTGATATAATAGGGTTAATAATAATAAACAAGAACATATAATCATTATATGAGATGATAAGACCAAGACAATATATGAATATGGCTACAATATAAACCATGACATCATAGGAATATGTCGTGGATAACTACCATGATTGAATGACATATTGTTCTTAGTATATATTCTCATTCACCATAGATAGTATATCATGAGATAATAATAGTACCCAATCCATTGGAGAGCTATAAAATTTTGGGCCTACCTATCACATTAATATTATTTTATTGCATTTGAATTCAACATAGATCATTAAACATAAGAAAATATTGCGTCACATTTAATCCCACAATCAAGGAGAGTGGGTCATAAAAATGAATGTCCCAATTAAAGGTGGGATATGAAAATATATTAAATTTCTTTTGACTATAAATGGGGATGTGTATTCCATATAAAATCAATTTTCATGGAAAATCATGCGATAATTTCAAAAAAATAAAGATTCCTAGAAGGGTTTAATGGGTGTAAAATGTTTTCTAAAATTACATAGACATCAGAAGGATATTAAAAAGGATTTTTAAAAAAACATTACAACATATAAAATTGGAATTAAAAATGGATTAAAATATAGAATGTTTTGAAATAAAAAGAAGTGGAGAGAGTCCCTTACCTTAAAAGGGTACTTCTAAATTCTTGGTAGGAGCTTTCTCAAGATTTTGGAAAAATGATATGGGAGGTATTTTGATATGTATAGGGAGAGTAACTTCATTATAATTGGGTTTTGAGTGGAGTATGGTGGGGGATGCGTAAGAATTTATATTAAAATTAAAATAATTATTTATTAATTTCATAACATAGGTTTTGGACTCTATATGATAAAATAATCAAAACCAAAAACATTGCCTTTGTTTTTTGGAAATTGTTTCTTCCAAAGAGGAGTGGATTTAAAATATTTCATATGGAGAATAACTGAACTATTTAAAATAATAACCATTTCGATGTGGATGTGAGTCATGTTTATAAATTATTTATATTAAACCCTTAAAATATAATATAGGTTTTTGAAACTTCATTAAGATTTTATAAAATTAATAAAATAAATTAAAAAATACATTTTTTGAGAGTGGAAATATATTATTGATCATAGACTCAATTTATAAAATATAGTATGTTTTTTAGGATATTATAGTGTTAAATTTCGTACAAAAATATTTATACTGTATTTAATTTTTATATGAAAATTTTACCATTCTATAAAATGATGAAAAAAATTAATTAATTTCGACATTATGATTTAAAAAACAATAATTAATCAAAATAATTATCTAAAAATGAGAATTTATACATCAAAATTCAAGTCCCCTTTTGTTTTAAAGTACTTGTTTTTATGAAAATAACAGTTTTCTAACCATTATAAAGTATATATTAGAATTAATTAAATTATATTATCATTTTTATATAAAAATTATTTAATAACAATATTATGCTAAAATAATTTTTTATAAAAATCACAAATTTATCCAAATTCATTTAATAATTAAAATCATATAATTTTAAAAAAAAATTCTATTTCTTCATAACAAATCTATTTTTCATCAAGTCATGTTTACTTGTAAAAATGAAAATGGAT
This sequence comes from Viscum album, assembly GCA_963277665.1. Lineage (NCBI taxonomy): Eukaryota > Viridiplantae > Streptophyta > Magnoliopsida > Santalales > Viscaceae > Viscum > Viscum album. The sequence continues at coordinate 1,837,396,737 of OY728151.1, forward strand.
AAATATAATCATTAATTAATAAAAAAAACATACTACTAGGGTATAGATATGTATCCCCTTAGTACCTAATTGTACACCCTAAGGGTAAGGTGATGGATGGTGGGGCATTCTTGTGAAGGACTGGAGAACTTGGTTTGGGTTCTGATCTTAATAAGCTTGAACATCTCATTTTAATGGTTACTCATGAGCATCATTAATTGAATATCATCTTAATTTCAGTCATGGGAAATTCTTATGGATTCCCTCACCGTATAATGATCCAATAAATGGGATTTATATGGTATAATCCGAATAATCATTACCATTGTTCATTTTATCTTGTAATTTGGAACTTATCTTAACTAATATTATATACCAATATTAAAATTCAATGTACAATATATAAATTATTAATGGATAATTTTCTTTATGTTCATTCTTATTTGAATAAATATATTTATAATAGTCCAAAATAACAAAATTACTGAATTTTTTTTCTATAACTCCATTTGAAAATAAATAATTTATTCATTTTAAAATGGAATTTGATTTATAAATTTCCATGTCATTTCATTATTCCTCCCTTAATAAATTTTACCCAAATATTTCAACTTCATACACAATAACATATGAGTGTAATTTTTTTCCTTGCCTCATCTGATTCCATTATTTCTTCAAAAAACATATATTTTAACCAAAAATTTTTTTGAGGTGAGTTGTCTTATTTCAAAGAACATTGTCTCTATGATCATAGATCTTAATCGATATCTACTAAAATGAATGATAATTATCTAATGGGACCATTTATAGATTCATTACATGTGAGGTGTCTAATATATAATTACTCAAGAGGGATCCAGTGAATACATATTTTACTTTAGATATGTTATGTTTGAGTTCTAGTTGATGGGACACCACTCCAATACAGTTGAGGATCACAAAGGGGTTGGTGTATCTTGGTGAAAACAATCACTTATTCCCAAACCTCATGACATTATTTTATGGAAACATATGAAGGAACAACTTATATTTAACCTAAAACTCTTGAAGTGGTATATGATTTTATACATAGATTTTCTATTGAAAATGTGTAGATTTTATATGATGGTGATTAGTTTTAGCTATATCTTAGACCTCTTTTATACAATTAGTGCCCATAAGCTTATGTTGCCTAAAATAAACCAATTATGTTTGAGTTTAACACATCTTACCATACATAGAATCATAAGGTGTCATTTTAATGGTATAATTGAATCTATTGTTATATGAGAACCTCACCCATGGAAGTTAATGAACCCATAAACCTTGGAAATCTCTTGAATATGATATTTTTATATCTACTAGAGTTTGAATGGTTATCTCATATCAATGATCCATCTTAGGGTGATAGGTAGTTCTAAAACTCAACTCTATATCATGTTCTTGATTAAGGATTATTGAGTACCATGATTTAAACCTTAGATATTCATAAGTTAAAATTGAGATAGTTACTCCCTGATGTCTTACCGCTTCACTTATGTATATAATAGATTGTTTTTTAAGATACACTACTAGAAAATAGGTATATTATAGCACTAAAAATGGCCTTTAGCAGCACTAGAGAAGCACTAACCATCTGAGTGAGAATAAAGCTCAAGCCTATTAGCAGGGCTAAAAAAACTAAAAAACTATCTATTATCAATGATAAAAGAAGTAATGATATAGGGGTATATGATCATCACTTTTAGAAGTGATGATAAAGGATATAATTTATCTACACTTTTAAAATCCATGATAAAGGAAACCTTTATGAGCTCTTATAAAAGTGCGGAAAAAGGGTCATTCTATAGTGTGTTATAATAGCACACTACAGAACCATTTTAATGTGTTGTAAAAGCACCCTACAGAACCATAGACAACTCCGGGAATCAGCAAAAACAAATACCAGTACTAGATTTAAATGAAATAAAATTTACAATAAAAACAAAAGAAAAAACCACAATATTATAAACATTTAAAAAATTGGTTTGTATACTTATATAAGTACAAATTATTATATACATTCAAAGATATCAGTGTTTCTTTGAACTTTGATCCTGACCCTAACTAATGCAATTTTGAAATAGGCCATCCCAACCCAAGAAAAAACTCAATTGAATTAGAATAATTATTATTATTTTAGTAATTATATAAACACATAAATTAATAGAAAGTGTTAATTTTAATCTAATCATTGAGTCATAAAAGGAACATTGTGTATTAGATTGAGTTGCGGTTAATTTTTACAGGTCAATCCCTTTCTTCTTCATCTTCAAGAATTTTCTTTGGAAAATATTTAAAAAACAAGTACAAGAAAAAAAATTATAAGGAATGTTTTTATATAATATTTTATAAAATGATGAGAAAACAAAAATGAATCATTTTATTTGTTTCGGCTACGTGATGCATGTTTTAAAATAAGATTACAATTATAAATTAAAAGGATTCACTCAAATTAATACTGATAACATCGTGCATATGATTGAGGATCAGATGATTCCTACAAATCCCAGATGACTTAGGGATCACTTTTCTAAATAATTAAAATAATCACTATGTTATTCCTCTATTTGGAGTATGTAACTTTTATTTTTTAATAAAATGTCATTTGAAACTAGAAGCACATACTTTGAGAAATAGTGGTCACATATTGTGTCAAACTGATGTGAGATTGATTCTAACACATCAAAAGTTACTTATTAATGATTTCTCCAAATTATCAAGAGAATATGACAATGTTTTCCTAGGTTTCAGTGACTGACACTTTTTGAAATAAAATGTCAATATTAATCTGATAACAGACAATTTTAGTCATATTGGTAATATCATGTATCAAATTTGGGTGATTCTTATTTCTACACATCACAAATGACTTATAAATCATTTTCTTAAATTATCAAAACAATCCAAATTTATTTTTCTCATTTTTGATTAAGACAGTTTTCTTTTTTAGTAAAATTATTGTCAATTTTAAATTAAAACACGCACATGGAGTCATAATGAGCACACAATGTGTCATATTAGGGTTCATCTAATTCCTACATAACCCAAATGAATTATGAATAATTTTCCTAATTTATCAAAAGAATCTGAGTTTGTTTTCTCAATTTTGATTATGTCACTTGTCTTTTTTAGTAAATTTTCATTTCAAAATAGAAACATGCACTTTGAGTATACGAGTCACATATTTTTTTGGTACAATTTGAGAACAATACAAAAATTTCATGAATGATTTATGAATCATTATTCAAAACTAAGTCAATATGAGAATGTTTTCTCAATTTTCATTCAGTGGAACTTTTTAAACTAAAATGTCACTTTTTAATGTATAACAGAAACCTCCAGTAATACTATGATACACATGTATTGGATTTATGTGAGTTTTATTAATAAACCTTAAAAATTACTAATTCATCATTTTCCTAAACTATCAAAACAACCTGAATATTTTTTATTGGTTTTAAGTATGTCAGTTTTCTTTTTTACTAAAATTAATGTCACTTTTAAATAAAAAGACACGCTTTGACTCATACTGGTCACACTGTAAATAGGATTGAGGTGAGTATGATTCTTACACATATAAAATGAATTATTTATCATTTTAATAAAGTACAAAAAATATTCTGAATTCATTTTCTTGGTTTTGAGTATGCCACTTTTCTTTTTTACTAAAATGTCATTTTAACATGGAAACACGTACTTACAGTCATACCAGTCACATTGTGTATTATTTTGATGGGATACCAATTTATACACATCCCAAGTGACATATTAATCAATTAATATAATTATCTAGACAATATGAGTTTGTTTTTTGGGTTTTTATAGGGAGGAACTTTTTGAACTAAAATATCAATTTTAAACTAATAACAGACATTTCGAGTCATATTGGGAATATCATGCATTAGATTGAGGTATGGATGATTAATATATGTAAAAAATTACATATGTATAATTTTCCTAAATCATAAAAACGGTATAAATATGTTTTATTAGGATTGAGTGTGTCTGTTGTCTTTTTTACTAAAATTGATATCAATTTTAAATAAAACGATGCACTCGGAGTCATACTGGTCACACTGTGCATGAGATTGAGTTGGAGATAATTACAACATGTATCAAATAACTTATCATACATTTTCATAATGTATATAAATAATCCTAATTTTTCTTCTTAGTTTATAGTATATCACTTGTCTTTTTTAATAAAATGAAATTTTAAACTAGAAGCATGCACTTTGAGTCATACTAGTCACATCATGTGTTAGTTTGAAGTTAGACTAATTACTACATGTCATAAATGACATATAAATAATTTTATTTAATTATTATCAAAATATGAGTGTGTTTTATCAGTTTTCATTGAGTGAAACTTATTTTAACTAAAATGTCAATTTTAAACTGATAACGGAAATTTCAGTCATAAAGGGTAAATTGTGTATTTAATTAAGCTGAGGTTGATTCTGATATATCAAAAATGACATGTGGACCATATTAATAAAGTATCAAAACTATATGAATGATTTTTATTAGTTCTTAGAATGTTATTTTTTGTTATTACTAATATTAATGTCAATTTTAAATAAAAAAGATGCATTTGGATTCATACCAGTCACATTGTATATTAGATTAAGGTTTTTCTCATTCCAAAACGCCTCAAAAGACATATGGAATTTTTCCAATAGAATAAAAGCAATATGAATTAATTTTCTTGTTTTTGAGTTTGAAACTTTATCTGTTTCTACTAAAATTTCATTTTAAACATTAAAGGGGCACTTTTAGTCTTACCAGTCACATCATGTATCAGTTTGATATGAGACTGGTTCTTACATGTCACAAATTACATATGAAGCAGTTTAGTAAATTATCAAGAAAACACAAATATTTATTCTTGGTTTTTAGTGATTGACACTTTTTGAACTAAAATATGGAATTCAAATTGATAATGGGAACATTGAGTCACACCAGGCACATCGTGTGTTAGATTAACGTGTCGATGATTCCTGTACATCAAAAATCACATATGGATAATTATAATAAACTATAACAGTAATAGAAATATTTTTTATCATTTTTGTGTCCTCTAGACAATCTTTACTAAGATTAATGTCAATATTTAAAAAAAAGAATCACTTTCGGTCATATCAGTCGAAGTGTTTGTTAGATTGAGGTGTTATTGATTCTTACATGACATAAAGTTTCAAAATAATCTCAAACACCAATGTTACTAGGATTTATATTATCTTACTATTTAGAACATAAAAAAATTTATATTTATTTAAATATCTTATACCAAAAAGGTTTTTTGGTTAATAACATCAACTAAATATGAAGTCTTTCATTTAAATAAACAAAAAATGGAAAGTGTGGTAACCTTAGCATAATGGAACATGTTGTCATTTTTGTGGCTTGTTTTAGATAATAGAAAGAAAAATATTATTTACCAAAAGAAATATAAAAAAACTAATTATGTATTGGAAATAAATGATAAGGATATTAACTTAAAAATAGTATATTAAATGATGAAAAAATTATATAAATAAATTGTATGAATTAATGTTTCAAAAAATGGTTGTCTAAATTCCTGACTTGTTTACTTGTTTTCATTATCTCAATTACAGTCTTAAATTCCAATTTTTAATTAGCATGAGAATATTTTAACAAACCACCCCTTCTATAAAAAAATAATCCACATTTATAAGAAAACAATTATTATATGTTTAATACTAAATAAATAAATTAAACCTAAATGTGAAAAAATCAATTAATTATATGGAAAATTATTTTTCTGTTAAAATATCAAGATTTCCTATATGAGTGAGCATATGCGGTGTCGTTTCTCTTCCTTTAATGTCAGTGGAGGTAACTATATTAAAAGTAATAAATTCTAACACTGTAGTGGTGAGATAGTTTTAAAGGAGAATAATTATGTGAACGTTTTTGTATAGAAATTCAGGAAATGTATACACAAATCTTCTAAAATAAATTATTTGTAAAAATATATATTTCCAATATATATAAAAAACTAAATACATATTAGATAAAAATGATAAGGTAATTAACATACAAATATTATATAAAATGCTGAAAAAATTATTTGAATAATTAGTGGGAATTAACCTTTTCTTGATGGTTGTAAACATTCTTGACTCATTTCCGTATTGTAATTATCTCAGTTTTAACCGTGAAGTCTAATCACTCACGATCATGAGTATATTAGAACAACACCCCAAAACTAATCATGATGGTTGTATATATTCTTGACCAATTTACTTGTTGTCATTATCTTATTTTTATCCACAAAGTCAAATCACTATTGAGAATGAGTAGCTTCAAAAAAACCACCCTGACTCAAAAAAAATAATTGACTAGTATAAGAAAACAATTTTTATGGAGTCATACTAAAAAATTAAATTAAACATAAATATGAAATAGTAAATTATTTCCATGGATAATGATATTACTATAAAAATATCAATATTACTTCTATGATTGAGAAGAGGAAAAATTGTTGATATTCCTAGAAATACAGTTAACGGAACTATAAGGAATGTGATAAATTCCAAATCTAAAGGGGTGAAACTATTTTTAGGGTGAATAATTCATTCGCTGTTTTGGTGTAGAAAGGCATGAAATATGGACATAAATCTTCTAAAATAAATGAGCTCTGTAGGGAGAAATGAAAATTAAATAAACGTTTCATTATATAATTTTTGGGTAAAATATAGAAACTATATCATAACATTACCATTAAACCTTCCCAAAGGGTTTCATTCTTTATAGTCTAATCTTCTTTTTAAATGATAACATAATCATGTGCAGAAGACATTTTCTCCATGAGTAGTAAAACAATTTATTCAAATTATGTTACTACAATAGATAAAATATAATATTATGAGTGAAAACTTATTATATTAAAAGATAATTTTACATTATAATTGAAATCTAATTATTTTTTTAAAGGGTTTAGGGTTTTGATTCGTCTATCAAAAATTCAAATACCCCCTTTTTGGTCCACTATAATGTACAAGACATTGTCTACATGGGAACGACATAAACTTATTGTGATCTCTCAATCAAATGGCTATCCTTGATTGAATTTTCCTCTCACTCAAAATTTTATTTAGTCACCAACAGAAAAATCGAACAATTATCTATTGTTGGATCTAAGACATAAAATACATGAACTACTTTTGATTCGATTATGAAAAACTCATCATTTTCCCCTTTCACACAATAATTCACCTTCATTAATTTCATTTCATCAACTTCCCTACACTCATATTTTCAACCCAATTGTCATGAAAAATAATAACATGAAATTGTGTATAATCCAACTCATATATCTATTCAATAATGATAAAATATGTCTTATTTTCACAAATTTAATTTCAATACTTAGAACCAAAATGTACATTTCTTCCTCCACAATTGTAACACGGCTGTTTTTAATCATACTTCTATTATCATGTTCTTTTGTATTGAATGTATATCCATTGTTTACAAAACTAGTGTAGTATATAGCATTGGTATTTGGTACCACTACTAGTAAAATAACCTCTACTAATGTTTCAAAACCAAGGGTATAACCCCCAAAACCGTGGGTATAGTCTATACCCATAGTTTTGGGAACCCTGGGAAATCGAGGCGTCAGTATAGGTACACAACCTATACCCACAGTTTTGAAAATCGTGGGTATAGCTCTTAACACCATGTCATATACACACTTTACGGTATTTCATGACATTATACCGATAGTTTGAAAACCATGGGTAAAAATATTAGTAAAATAAATAGATTGAGTTTCACACCCACGACCTGCTTCAATACCATGCAGCACTTAACCAACCTACTTTAATTTTTTACCCTTGTATATATCCATATCTACCTTATTATATTAATTCAAGCTTACTGTATAGAAAGAAAATCCTTAGTGAGTTTCAATCCTGCGACCTTCACTACTACCTAATCGCGCCGCTCCAACGAGGTTGTTGAACTCGTTTGAAAGTATATCTATATTTATTTAAATATATTAATCGAAAGTGACTGTAAAAAATTTGCACCAGTGATTTTTGAACTTCTTACTCCTCAATGATGCAAAACTCCCGTAACACTATAGAAAATTAAATTATTTTAATATATATATATATATATATATTATCTTATATATACATATTTATAAAACGTGAGTGTAAATAATTTTTTTGGCACGGGTTTTGAAATCCAGTCATTGCTCTGTTGATAAAGTCTCTTACAGACACACCAGTTACAATTTAGTTTATATAGATCTATATGATGATATATATAAATATATATATATAATGTTCTATAAATTAAAAATAGTGCTAAAATTTTGAACCCGAGCCACTGGTTCAACGTTGAACTGCTTTACAACTATAACACTAGAAATTATGTTTACACAAATATATTTTCTTTTTTTTGTGCGCAAAAATTAATGGAACATATACCCATGGTTCAATAAAACTGTGGGTATATGTGACATATATACCCACAGTTTTCATAAACCATGGGTATATACTTATATACCAAAGTCTATACCCATGGTTCATGCAAATCGTGGGAATAGATGTCACTCATACCCACAGTTTAGAAAGAACATTGGGTATAGGTTTTCCCACGACATTAAAATGCAATTTTTTGGCTTCCCACGCTGACACAGGTACCCTATAACCATGGATTAGAATGAACCTTGGAATAGGTTATAAAATGTCTCTTATATCGACGGTTCATGATAACCATAGGTATAGGTGGGTCTATACCCAAAGTTTTTGGGAAAACCATGGGTATAGAACCATTTTCTAGTAGTGTCCCCTGGCAATCCATCGATTTCGTTCGATAATTGATTTTTTTATTTTAGATAACTCCATATAAAATTGATCTTAGAAACGTCATATAAACTATTGATAATGTATATTTGATATCCATCCTTCAACCATTTATGGATTCAAATATATTAGAATTTCATTGTGGGAATCAATGTATGGATCAACGACATCATTATTATGAAAAATGTATAGGATTTTTTCTCCCTCCATGTCAAGATAATTATAAAAAATTCTCTTATAGAAATCCCTATACCCATAAGGTATCCTTTATGATGGGACTCTGGGAGGCTTATGTAGTCAATATCTAATATGTAAAAAGTATACAATTATACAACTTCTTCAATAATATAACATTTTCAAATAAATACTTCTGGAAAAAATTGATTCTTGGAATACCCTTGAAAAATATTCATATACCATTCAATGGAGTTTGTCTATATGTAATAGAGAGGACCTCATAGTTGAACCACTCTAACCAAGAGAACCATCAAGTGGATAATTATATCAAAGAACAATAGTTGGAAGAACATCTCTAATTCACATAATATAACTATAACCTCCTTATTCATGATTGAAAACATCATCAAGTCTATAACTTTACTGAATATGTATTTAAAAAACAAGAAGATTTTGGTGATTGTATTCCATAAATTTTGAGGAAGAATGAAATGGATAGCATGCACCCAGTCTTGCATCAAAACATGACTTCCATGTGATTTTAGTCCATATAACACCAAATTAGTCATTGAAACAAAATTCTAGATATTTTAAGAATACCCCTCTAGAGCATTTACACTATTAACAAAGATGAAAAATTATAGTTTTTCTTTTCTGGATAGAGTACATGCTCTTGGAGTATAAAAAGTCCTCCATTTAGCATTCACCATTGCCAACTCATCCCTAGTCCCCATGTCAATCATGTCCCACATAGTCTTAAGGCCATCTTTCTTTTTTCAAGAATATTTATTAGCATTTCAAAAACACTATCAAATTCATTTTTTCTACATGCATGACATTTAGAATTATTTTCTAGACAAATAATTATAATATGGTAATTCCAAGAAAATTTTTCTCTTCTTCCAACAAGATTTTTTAAAGTTTTTCAAAAATGGTATAAAGAAAATAGAACCAATATATTTTAAATTATTGAACAATTAATCCCTAATTAGTGGAGATAGTTTTGTAAATGGTTTGATATTACCATTTAATTTTTGTCATCCAAGATTAGTATTTCTGTCCTCAAGGAAAAAATCGATGACCTAAAAATACAGTCTTCGATGAATGATTCAACCGAACTGAGTGTGTGCATTCATCACATATGAAACATCCCAATATTCCAATAATGATATATCCTGATAAATTTCAATAATCTAGGAAGTGATTTATCATCCCATACAACATGGACCTTAATGGGAATTCTTCACTTCTATGAGATTCATACATTGTAACACATATATCCCACATCAATTTAATATCGTTGATCAACTAAACCAAATATACATCAAAATCAATAATGAGTTTCCTTGGTCCAGATATAAGTATAGAAAACATAATTTCTTTGCACTATATGCATAACCATGGTGAAAAGATATAATTTACCAACATGATGGGCCATGTACAATTTTTATAAGTATGTACACCAAAAGGATTAATTAAATCTATAGATAATGCGAGATGATATTTTCTATACTCAAATTTAATACAGGATACACATAATCAATTTTATTCATCTATGGATAATCTACTGGATGAAATAGGATCTCATCATTAATTATTGTCTATATATTCCATGTCGATTTTCTCATTGTTTACTTACATCGATATAGTCTTCTAAACCATGGAATTATATGAAAGTACCATATATATTTTGAATGAAATGATTCATTTTTTTGGTATTGATCAATGCCAAACTTAGAAAATTTTATGAGTGATTCATGGTCCTTGAGAAAAAAAATGAAATCACTTAGACAAGAATTTAATTCATTAGAGATCATTACCATTGAACATATCATTTTCTTTGAATCATATTTCGACATGGTAGTTCATTTTTTTCTGGTAGCATGTCATTAAGAGACGTATTAATTTTGTAAAACTAGGGTCACTCCATATACTACCAGATGTCAAATTATATAACATCAATATAGATAAAAATGTTGTGTATTTAGTATAACTGGTATACAATGTTCTTAGCATAGATATTTAACATCGCAGACAACTTTGGACAATCCTGAAGGTCATCTTCAATTGAAATTTCCATTTCTTCCATATGACCTCAATCATCATTTACAATGGTATTTATATCAAATGATCCATGAACAACAGTATCATCCCAATAAGTGTGTCTGTTCATTGTTTCCCATGTTTAGTCTAATATTTATAGCATTGATCTATTCCATGAAAAATCAAATAGTCTTCCAACACTTCCAGACTAATTTTTCTTGAATAAAAACAATATAAACACTGAAAACGGATTTTATAAGGGTCATATGCATGCTCAATTTAAAACATAATGAAATCTTTAACTCCATCTTCTTACTCTTCTTTGAAATTATTACCGTGAATCAATTTTCTATTTATATATATTCTATTATACTTCTAAACTATTCATTTTTTACAATAAATAAATAAACACACATAAGATATTTATTATCAATAGTTAATGTTATAGATAATTCAGATAAAGAAACCCAACATTTGATTTTTTTCATATAATTTCAATGTGATTTGAAGAAAATGGATAATTGAATCTATTAAAATAATTACTCCACTATTGTAGGTGTTATCCTATGAATTAATCCAATGATTAATGTTATATAAAATTGTCATCCACATCGTCTTATCTCCATATAATTTATCATTGAATTTTTTTTTGACACTCATCCTCCATATCTTATGGATATGAAGATATGTTTCTTTAAATACTCCAATAAGTTATCGTCCATGGGATGACTTCTCCCCAGAGTAGCACCAAAAATATAAATGAGATGGGGGATGAGTCTCAGGAAAAAAATTCCAATAATAATTGGTCATGAGATTAAGATAAAGAGGATAACATTTGTACTCCATTGTGTTCTCTATAAGGGATAATACCTCCCATTTTTGATAATTAAACCATTGACACTAGTAATAAATTAATAACCTATTAAAGGTGATATTTGGGGGGAAAACACATTCTTGTAAATGATTTAATGGGTCTTTAGTGGGACATGTTCTGGTATATGTATCCTTGGTGGCTATATGAGTTATACATTTATAGGAGAAATCACACATTTAATACTTTTAATCCTCTAACTAAGGCAAGTCTTACCTCTATTAAAATGAACCATCATGTCTTTCTTAAATCACATAAACACATTAAAATATAATATAGGATATTAACGAGTAATAAGAAACCCAAATATGATAACCAAGAATAATAAACATTCACTATAACAACTAGAAAATTTAAAAATGTATTCATAAAATATTTTAATAAATACAAAAATATTGCATATACATGGATAGTAATATGATATCCTAGTGGTGGAACCAATAAATTTAGACCTAAAATTATGAATAACTAAAAATTATTTATAATAATAATTACAACATATTTAGAATTTCATAACCTCCATTATACTTTTTGGAACAAGGGATGTAACAACCTAAGGAATTTTTACATTTAATATTAATGGTAAATAAAATATTTAAAAACATATCAAAATTATAATTTAAATTTAAATTATAAATTTTTCAGGAATAGAAAGAATAATTTTATGAAAATAATATACCTAATCATTATAATTGTTCTAAACATTTCAAAATTATTAGTTAATAAATTGATTCAAGAATTATGTCTATAGAGGTTGAAAAGAAGAATTATTTTCAAGTAGAAAAAGAGTAGCCTTTATCAAGAAATTTAATTTTCATGTCCATTATGGGTTATATGGTGATATCAACCACATAGTATAAATTTTTAGTCATAATGAGATAAATAAGAGTAATTATGGAACATATAAAGATTTTAAATCAAAGGGGAGACAACCCACTCTTACCAAAATAGTTTTTATGTGAGACAAATATTCATAAGTAAAAATTGGGTGATGAATTTTAACCATTGTTTGATCTCTATTGAACATGTGAAAATTTAAATGGTAATATTGTCGATATTTTATAAAAACTTAGATGAATGTGACAAATTAAACAGTTATTTCATTCACATAACCACCTCTAGCTGTTTGTCCCACGTAAGGAACAAGTGAATTACTATCACATGTAAATTAGGAATAGTATTTTATAATTTTAGGTGTAGGAGGCATCACTCAATTGATTAGAATTACCCTTGGCTTCCACATCCATCAGACTGAATGAATGAAGAAAACCCCATTGTATATGTGAAGTGGTCACTAAGTCAATCCCTATATTTTCACCAATATCTATCATATTCAAGATAAATTTGGGAGGAGCGAAATTGTTCATACTATAGTATAAGAAGAAATGGTTTAGTAATGAATAAAAGAAATAATGATGATAAAAAACAAATAGTTATCTCCAAACAATAAATCAATTGGTGGGGATGAAGAGAAAATAACATAAAGTGGGTTGAAGCTTGGAATCATCCAAGAGAATGTAGAGATATCATCAAAATTAGAATTAATTCGAGCATTAGATTCATTCAACCCTTGAATTGTTCGAGCCTTGCAATTTTTTGAGCCTTCATTCGAGCCTTCATTAATTCTTGGATTATATGAGGAGGTTCACTGCCTAATGGTGGCTTCTGCAGAAAGCATTAGTTATCTCGATTGGGTTCTCTACAGGTTAGGGTTCTTAAAATATAATGGGAAACTTTTATCAGTTCTTATAGAAAAAAATAGATAAAGATCCCTTTTATCATTGCTAAATTAATAATTACGGATAAAATGAATCTTTATCAACTCTAAAAAAGCACTCATAGGGATTCCTTTTATTCGCTCTTTTTACTTAAGAGTTGATAAGGGATTTATAAATATAATTATAAATAATAAAATTTTAATATACATTTATAAAATTATATATATATAATATTTAAATATAAATATATTAAATGTATTGATTATTTAAATATATTTACTATAATTTTATAATCATATAATTATATAATTATATAAATACTTTTTGAAAAATAATATTTATATCTTTATATACTTATATCATAATTTTTATTTAAATAATTATATCTATATAATATATATATATATATAATAAATATATTGATTATTTAAATAAAATTTTTATAATTTTAAAATTATTTAAATACATAAAATTATTTATTTATAATTATGAAAATACATTTTTAAAAAATATATTTATTTATTTATAATTATAAATATATTAATGTATAAATAAATTAAATATAAATTTATACATATATTTATTTATATATATTTATTTACACATACATTTTTAGCATTATTAATGAATATTTAATCTTAAGAAAGTTCATGTTGAAAATTAGTGAAATTGAATAATTAAAAAATGAGTACACTTGTACAATATTGAAATAATAGATAAGTTTTATTAATTAAATATACATTATTAAAAAAATATGGATACATATTGAAATAAATATTAATATATATTGAAAATATTAAAACATAGTAAATAAATATGTATAAATAAATAGTAGAAATTGATTAAATTCATAAAGAAATAAAACAATTAAAATATAATTATTAAAAAAGATTTAATAACTTACTGAAATAAAAATAAAAATAAATAAAAATAGTTTACCGATTAAAGATATTATATATTAAATGAATTTTGTTATAATTAAATTATAAAATAATACTAAAATTAGAATTAGTTACATAAATATTATTTGTATGTGTTTCTATATAAGATCACATTAATTAGGTACATATTTGTATATGGGTGTGTGTTGTATATAAAAATTCATTAATTATATATATGTATGTGAAATCAATATAACATGAATTTTATATATTGTAAATTTAAAAATTAAAAGGCTTTCAATTATGTCCATTAGTCGATGCAATTAGTCAATATTTTCAATTCATATTAATTTTTAATTATAAAACACTCTTCACTAAATATATTAATATTCAATGTAAATCATAAATATTTTATATTATTTAAATAATATTTATATACATTCATATATATATATATTCTATATATATTATTTATGATTATTAACAATAATTATTTAATTAATAAATTTTTTTATATGATTCTTAATTTTGTAGTTTTTTATTATTTTATTTTTTATTTTATATATATCAATATATTTAATATACACTATTTATTATTATTTATAATTTATATATAGTATAATAAATTTATTCATTTTTGTCGATAATTATTTAATTAAAAAAAATTAATATTTTTTTAATAAACACATTTTTAACTTTTACTTATTTGATTATTTAATTTTTTTGTAACCATTATCAATTCTAAATTTAAAGCTTTTCTAAAGGTTAAATTTTATCAATGCTAAAGAAAAGTGCTGAGAAAGGTTACTGTTGATAAACACTAAAAATCACGAATAAAAGATACCCTTTATCTAGGTTTTTTTATCACTAATAAAGGAAAACACTGTTAAAGGCCTATTTATTAGTGAGTGAAGACAGCATTGATAGAAAATAAATGTGATAAATGTATTAGGTAATCAACAACCAACCAGTTGGTGTTATTTCCATTAGATGTCCTGGGAGTCCTATAATGAAATCCATGGTTAGGTTTTCCCATTTCAATAATAGTATGGGAAATGGCATCATCATAACCTTAGATTTATTTCATTAATCCTTAACTTGTGGGAATACCAATAATCAAGATAAAAATTCACTAATCTTCCAATTCATGTTATCCCACTGGAAACATTTCTTTAGATCTCTATATGTCTTAGTTCTTCCTAGATGAATAGAAAATAAAGGGCAATGTGCTTCATCCAGACGATTCTTCATAAGTTTTGGTTTTTATGGGATACATATCCGGGTTCCAAATTTTATAACTCCATATTTAGTATTGTTTAACTCTAGAATATTCTTTACCATTTTTTTGATGTTCCCCATCATCTTTTTATCCCTCTATGATCTTCTTAAGAATTGATGATTTAGAAGTTACTTGAGTAAGGTAAAATTATGGTCCTTTTATTATTCCTAACTTCATCTTTTTCATTTCCATGAATATTGGATCCCTATAAATCCTTAACATTTATAGAATTGCGGGATCCCTTCTACCCAGAGCATATGTGACATTTCTCTTATAAAAAATATTTTAATGAATTGAACAATCATAATATATGGTTAGATCTTACCACATGCATTGGTAAAAATTGAAATCTTTTTGTGTGACTACATACTTGATTATTTTATGATATATATATATATATATATATATATATATATATATATAACTTCCCCCCATAGAGATAATTCATCCAACCCATTAATGTGATGATCACTACAGCCAGTTCCAAATTATGAGTTTTTTATTTCCACTCATTGATATTTAATTAGAAATCGGAATAGGTTATATGCATGTCATATTCCATGAGAAAAAAACCCATGAAATTTTTGGGACATGTATCTTAAGATTAAAAAACATTCCCCACTAGTGGTTATGTTAGCATAACTATAGTGATTATCATATTCATTAACTCATTAAATCTATCATCACATTCAACAATCAAGAAAAACTTCACTCCCTTTAGAGTTAGTTTGGTTAGTGGTCTTGAAAATCATGAAATGTTTTAAAATTTCCATGATAGTACACATATAATTCAAGGAAACTTTGGATCCCTATTAAAAATTTTAGTCTTGTACATTATTCATTTTCCCATGTATTTTACGGATACACATATATTAGTTTTTTCTAATAATATGACATATAAGTGATACATTCTCTAGGTATTAGTAGAAATGATATATAAACCACTATTTTATGTTTAATACTAGATCATTAATTGAGGATCATATTATCTCCCAATGTTAATTTCATCAAATATGGTCTTTCCCTTAGTCTCAATCATTTGATAAAGAGACACTTTCTCATTTAGAAAAAAATATCAATGCTTAAGATGATGATTCCAATAGAGATTCATCCCCTATATTTCACTTATATAGAATCATAGGGTGATTGTAAACATAGAGGGTTATTTACTTCCCAAAAAAAATTGTGTTGTCTCTATATAAGGAAAGACAATCAATACCCAGAATAGAATAAAATTCCCCCAAAGTGAGTATCACAAGATTCGTTGGGAAATTCAGCTAAAAAATATATATAGGTGATAAGTTGTATATAAGGGATGAAATAACTGCTGAATTTTAAATCTTCCAAAATAGATCCACTTACAAGTTTTAAGATTATATAAAAATATTCCTACTAAAAATTCACTATATGAAAGAATTTCAAAAACCATAGTCTTATTGGACATTTGAAGTTCATTATTGGACGATAAGATTTCATTTCACTATTCTATTCTGGTAATAAATATTTTTTTCATCCAAAATATAATTAGGGATGATAATTTTAAAATTATTAGACACAAAACATGGAAATATGTACATTGAAGGGTTAAATCATAAATTATATATATTCCTCAACTTATGAATTTATAGTTTTATATTGAAGTTATCCATGGTCTATGGTCTAACATAATCTATCATGCTCCTTTTTTGTTTCCTTTATATTGGTTCTTAAGGAGACTCTGAATTTTCTAAAGAATATCCCTCTGGAGTGTCAAACTACGATTACAACAATTACACTTTTTCATTTACTAGGTGAAGATTTTTTCAATTCTAAATTATAACTTTTAGTGTTATTACCCCAATGTACAACTACACTAGATCCACATCAACTTGTAGTATCCAGAATGGATTTCTTTTTCTTGGAATATAATCCATTTATACTTTACCTACTTTTATTGAAGTTTTTGTATGTTTATTATTATCAATAAGGAAGTCACTATAGTTTTCTATTCTTAATATCCAAATAAAACTATACTTGGATCTGATGCTAATTATGACAACCGATATCATTGAAACAACTTAATTAATAATTTATTACATAAATACAAAATTTATAAAATCCCTAAAAATCATGAGGCCTATTGTCTTTTGGTAATTAGGTATAAACAACAATAACATGGAACATGTATAAAAAAGTATTATTTTATACTCCTTGATGTTCTCTAAAAATCCATTGTTCTTATAATACTGAATGAGATAACATGGGGAAATACATAAAAATTGATTGAGCTATAAATCCTAATCAAAGAATAATCTAGGAAATAACTTGATAAAATTAAAAAATATGAGCCAAAAGTCATATCATAGTGACATAAAATGGGTCAGAATCATCAACGAGAATGTTGAATCATGACATAAGATGATAAAAGCAATACAATAAAAAAGTATAGATATATCATAAATCATAAAATCATGGGTATAAATCAAGTATAACTAATGAGAAATAATTTTTTTTATCAAGGTTACCTCCCATGCACTATATATGGTATCTCATGTGGTAAATACAATACTTAGTACATTAGATGTCTTTATAATTTTGGGACAACCCATTATATTCATATTATGTGCATGAATTTGTGTTCCACATATATCATTAAAAATAAGATCATATTTTATCACATTTAATTCTATTATTATGGAGTTCGGAATATAGACATGGATGTATCCAATAAAATATGGATAACTACATCTTAGTGATTACCCTTGAGTGGAAATGGGGATTGGTATTCACTTTATAAATGTTTGGCATGGTGAATCATAGGATAATTTTGTCTACATAATACGTGTACATAATGATTCATGGAAGGGATTCATATGAGTGTAATGTCGTATATAATTTTTACGGATATCCTAAGGATAATAAAATAGATGTGTAAAAACACAGTATAACATGTACAATTCGAAATGAAAAGTGATTAGTATAAATAATGAGCATTAAATAAAAAGAAGAGTAAAGAGTCACATACCTTGAGAGGGAACTTATAAAATCTTAGGAGGAGATTCTTAAGATCTTGACAACACCTTGGAAGGGATTTACAGATGTATAGGGAGAGTAATTTCACTGTCAATGTGATTTTAGTGAAGAGAAGTGGGAGGAAGGATGGTAATTAATCAAAAAAGGTAGCATAATTATTTATTAAATACTAAACCTAGGTTTTGGACTCTATTTGATAAAATAATAAAAAAAAGAACCATCTACTTTTTTTTCTCACGCTATCTAAAACATTAGAGTTTAGTAAATTATATTAAAACTACAAGAAGAAAACCCATTCAAATAATACCCTTGATGGTGTGAAAGTGAGTCATGTACATGAAGAGTATATTTTAAAACTATAAAATGTAATATATGTTATCAAGGATTTGTGAAGGGGGTATAAAACTATTCAAATAATTTAAAAACGTTATTTTAAAGGTGAAACATATTTATTTCATGTAATACCTTTACACTATATATTAAATTAATTTTTTTCTATAATGAAGTCATAATATAAACTATATATTTATATTTTATTTAATTATTACTGAATAGTTTGGATGACTCAAAAAATATGAAAAAAATAAAAACTTCATATTTCAAAAATTAGGATTTAAAATAAAATAATTATTTTACCAAAATAATTCACTATTAATTTTAATTTAAGCTTCTAAACAAAAAAACTCATTTATTGAAAAATATTGGATTTTATAACAATAATTGTTTTCTAACCCTTTTAAGGATTATATTGGACTTCATTAAATTATATTATAATTTGTATATAAATATTATTTAAAAATTATACTATATTAAAATAATATTTATTTAAAAATTCTTGAATTTTTCAGAAATATTGTTTTAATTAAAATAGTACATTCTAAAAAATTGAATTTTTTCCCCTATGTCAAAATATTATTTTCAACAAGTCATATATAATTTTAATAATTAAAATGGATAAATATAATAATTGTTTTATTAAAATGAAAAATATAAAAAATTATTTCAATTGGTGTCTTGAAACATAACACCTTATTACCCAAGTGTATATCCTAAGAGTGTGGTGCGTGATGGTCTAGATTTCTTAGGGTGATTTGATGAACATGGTTTGTAAAGTGATCTGAATAACCATGAACTATTCCAATTAATGGTTTCAATCAACCTTCAGTTGTGAAATCTCATCTTGACCTTGTTTAATAAAAAAGCTCAATGATGACATCACCCTTAGAAGGTCTGTTAAATAGGATTCAAATGGTATGGTCATACTAGTCTTGGTCATCCATCATTTTTTTCATTTCAAAATGACTTTATTATAAACTTTATTACATTCCAATGTTAATAGTAACTATAAAATGTCTATATTATTAATTAATATTTAAACAAATGGATTTAAAATATAACAAACAATATTTATAATAATATAAAATAACTAAATTTATGAGTGTATTTTTTTTAACTATAATAAATTATAATGAAGTTATTCATTTAAAGATGGAATTTCATTTATAACAGTTTGGTTCATTACAAGTGAGTTTTATAGTGTCTAATGTCATTATATATTGATAAATTGAAGAATATATGTTAAAATAAATTATTAAAATATTTCTAAAATAATATTATGTTTCCTAGATCTGATAAAATATTTAACTATAATATGAATCCTTATTGTAGATAAAAAATATTTCATTGTATATTTGTTAAAATAATCATATAATTGATTCATAATTATGAGTTAGTTATTTTAGACATCATGAATGATTTATAAATCTCATGGATTACATATCTTTGGAATCCATTTAGAGAAAAATTCATTGAAGAAAAAAATAATGGTTACCCACATGATACAAATCATCGTATATGGATATCTAAAATATATCAATATGTCTTGGAATATAGACTCTTTGATTATAATATATTATGTATGTTAACATATGTTATAAATAGTTAATGAACAATCTAAAATCAAATGATAGAGTTATATGTCATTAATTTTCTATCATATCCTTTTTTTTCATTAGTATAAGTTAGTCCATCATAGCCTCTGAATAAAAAATTTTATCATCAAGTTGTGATATATCATAGACAGAGTTGGATTTTTGTGAAGACTCCAATACATTATATGGATTTTACGGAAATATTTTATTGAATATGATGAATATTAATATAAATATTATGATAATGATGCTACAAAATAAGAAGAAGATATTGAAGGACATTCAAAGCCCAACCCTTTGATACCACACTGATTTTTCAATCATCTTACACCATTGGAATCATGGTTGGAGGAATGTATGAAATCCTAATAAAAAATCTTTAATTCAATATTTATTCCCATCATATAATTTCATGAAATTATTTTATTCATGAATTGAGTTTTGGATGAAAGTGTTATTTATATTGGTATTGATTTTGATAGTAATAGGGAAATTATCATTATGGTCATATAATATCACATTAAGAGTCATTAAACTTCTTTCAGGGAAGAATAAAAGATACATTCTTACATGATTTTTTGCTTGATTTATATATTGTGTGTGAAAAAAATCCTCTAATGTGGTCACATTACCAAAAATGTAAAATTATTTTCAACACCTATTTTTGAAATTACTATGTCATATCAAGATGTTATAACTACTTTCTTGGTGGATAGAATTAAATTTCTTCTTCGTTATGAAATTTTTCAATGAAAGTCATTGGATACAAGATAAATTCCAGTGTAAATGCTAATTGTGAATGTGATGTTTCTTATCATGTTTACCATAGATTATGGAGTTGTTGTGTCATTTTTACTAGGTTTTTTACTACATAAATACTATTGAAATTTCAACCTAGATAACCATGTCTATATATTGAAGGTAGTGTTTGATGTATTATCTTTGAAATAAATAACGAGTGTGAAATCTTTCAGTTATTATATAATGTGTATCTATATTGATGGATATTTTATGTAAGTAATGTATACTATAGAATTATCTATTTTCACTATGAAGGATGGAAATTATTTCTCAATACCATTAGAAGTTTCTATTCTTATGAATGGGAAACCATCCTCTTGTATTTGTATCCCATTTTTCCACTAATAGTTCATAATAGATTTCTATGAAATCTGATTGATTTCAGAAAAGTATCTAAAAATATAACATTTAATATAGTATAAGGGTCATACATGTATACAACCCAATGAGTTTATAGATGTCGTATTAGACCCATTGCAAGAAATATGTAAAATAATTTCAGGTAATATTCTAGGAATAATGAAATAATTATGTACGGTGTGTATATTTTTTGAGTGAAAAAAACACATTTAATATTGATTGTTTTATGTGTTCCCATTAGTTTTCATTTTTTAGCATACGAGACTCAATTGCAGAAGGAGGGGCATCTCAATTGAATTCATAGAGCTAATCAGGACGAATATGAAAATATGATGAAAATTAAAAATGTAAAATGTTTTTTATCATATGATGATGAGAAGACATATGGACTCATGAAAACTGGCATCTTGGAATTCATTAAGAGAGACCTTAGGGGATTTTGAATGCTTCCCATAAAAGTTAATAATGAATGTTAAATTATATGATAATTATGAATATTAAATTGAAAAAGTAATTAGTAGTATAATATTTCAAAAATAAATTGTACAATTATAAAAGTAAACATTTTATTACGTTGCCATGTATTGTTGTAGAAAGAGTATAGTGGTCCAAATATGGTCTAAAATGAGGGAAATGGTATGGGAATTGTAACGAACTGGCATGGGTTGCCCTAAAACGCGACACCCGACTCGACCTGTTATATACCCGAATGGCGTTCCCGATCCCCATGAGCTGGCGACAAACACCTGGGCATCGAATGACAAAACCGAGGGAACAATTTCGCCCAACATAAAAAAACACACATAATATATATATATATATATATATATATATAAAGAAGGAATAGTTTATGGGTATCAAATATATATCTGAGAACTGTAAGGAAAATAGCAAAAGCAGAACAATTATAATAGTAGATAAAGTGTGAAGGACAAGTCCGACTGAAAAGGACTCAAAACCGAACAACTACTCCAACGATGGCATGGACGAACTCCAACCATCTCACCATGAACTACTCATCCCAGATAACAAGGACATGGCCACCTCACTATGGTGCCTTGGATTTCCCAACACTAAAATACAAACAATGGTCTATGCACCACCATAATAGTGCATAGGGTCTGAGCTAATTGGATCAGTAAGATCCCACCCAGGTGTTCCATAAAAAGTCTCAATATAAAAATCATTTATGCTAATTTTAAAATCAAACATGGCATGATAAGCAGTAAATTAGTTTTATAGAAAACATGGTAAATTTCCATTTTTCCACATTTCAAAACAACAGTAGGTATAACAGTTTCTAGAAAAGTTTCCATATAATCTTTCACAAGAATTAACAAACATATCAAAGCTTACTCAGAATTCCAAGCAGTATAAAACAGAAGCACTAGTATCTCGACATCAAGGAATATTACAGGTCAATGAAATAGACTACTCGTACCAAAATAATCAAGTGCATAAAAACTGATCCTAGAACAACGGGCCTAGTAAGCATAGGAATACCCCATGAGCAAACCCCCCAAAATTCATTATCAGTCCCCTAGACCAATGGGTCTAGGAAACAAATAAAATCCCCAAGACAAGACTCCTTGATAATCACAATGAAATGGATGATGCACTGAAGCTAACCTTCCACCTAAGTTCCCAAGGTAACCCATGTTCCCAATTTCACAAACCAATTTAAATGTTTTTAAAACCATTCAAAACCAATCAAAACCATTTCACTATCCATTTATCAAAATCCTGGGAATACCCATTTTCTTTCAAAACCCCCTTTCAACACACACAAACAATCATGCAAATTTCATGAATCAATTTTTAAAGTAGTAGAAATTAGGCTCATTAACATAGGATAGAGACAGAACCACCTACCTCAATGTATGGGTCACAAATGCTCCTAATGGGATCCAAAAGGAACTAAACCAACCAAAGCTATCAATTAAGGCCCTAGAATCAAACCTTCACCTCAAAGGACTGATTCAAAATAGAAGACAATGTTTTTTTAGATAGATAAAAGTCCATGTACCTCAAGAACGAACGTTCACTGCACCACAACTAGCCAAGAAAAGGCCTTTGAGAGAAGATATCACAACTGATCTAGAAGAAGAAGACTAGGATCAACCATCATAGATCAAATGATCCAATAACACAAGGCAAGGGAGATACCGCGATCAACTTCACAGAAGAACTGAAAATAACACTTACCCGAAGAGATGCACTATAGAAGAAATGATGACATTTAGATAATTGGATCAATCTACAAGGTTATAAACCTTTCAAAATTGAACAGGAGAAGTTTAGGGTCGATATCCAAGAGGTTTGGGAGAAAAAGGTCGAGTAAAATTGAAAAACGTGTGACTTAATCCTAGGCGCGGGTTGGGTCATGATGTGTACCCCTTAGTCACGACGTGTAGGCATTGTTGGATATGTTACGGTGAAAAACCCATCGCCTCAAGTTGAAAAACTTATATTTATCCCCTAAATGATGTGTAAATAAGGTACATGACATGTACGAACTCACGGCATGATCCCCCAATTCACGACATGATCTCCTAGTCCTCGACATGCAACCAGCACCATATACACGTTGTGTACTTCAGGTACACAACGTGTACCTATTCAACAGTCTATAGTAATCATATAAAAGACACATAAAATTATTTTTAAAACCATGAGGGTACATAAAAAAGGAATCTTACCCAATCAAGGTAACATTATGTTACAACCTACCCATCATACAGATTTTTCGTCCCTAGGAAGTCATGTTGAAGATGTAGTC
Source organism: Viscum album (assembly GCA_963277665.1). NCBI lineage: Eukaryota > Viridiplantae > Streptophyta > Magnoliopsida > Santalales > Viscaceae > Viscum > Viscum album. The sequence goes on from OY728151.1 coordinate 1,837,421,432, forward strand.
CGCGGAAAAAAGATGAAGCCACTGCTCCCTCATCAATGAATCGTGTTCCCAAGTATCATTATAATCTGATCCTTGTTTCCATATAACTCTAACTAACGAAATAAAATTCCCACATAAGAGATTTTTTTGAGAGTCAATAATCTCAACTGGTTTCCCCAAAACAGAAGCATCTAGCTCTAACTCAATTTCTTCCCAACTCAGAACGTGAGTGAGATCAGGGTGATACTTCCTGAGCTGAGATATATGGAAAACATCATAAATACATGTCAACGGAATCTGTAATTATAACCAATAATCAACCTACCTGATCCATTCAATGATCTCAAATGTTCAACAAATCTTGGAGATAACATTCCATGTTTTCTAAGCCGAAAGTGACCCTACTGTGGAGAAACTTTCAAAAAAACCCATTAACTGAGAGAAAAATCCAGAGGACGACATTGTCGATCTGCATATATTGACTTTGGGATATAAACAGACATCGTCGCACCACCAGAATCATTTCTGACATCTACTGAACTAGTCTTTGTCCAACCAAATCTACTTTTCCCACCTCCTCACAACAAAGAGGTGATATGCATGGGTGACCAAACAACGCCTCAAAGGTAGCTATTCTAATTGAAGACTGATAAATTTTTTTGAAAACAAACTCAATGAGTCCTAGATGGCTATCACATGATCCACCAAAATCCATGACACAGGCACAAAGCATATCATCCAGGATTTGAATCACATGCTCCTTCTGACCGTCTATCTGTGGATGGTATGCTGTGCTCAACTTGACCTGACTCCCCATTTCCTATTGGAGACTCCTTGAGAACCATGATGTAAACATAAGATCCCTATCCAAAACAATATTATAATGACTCTCATGCAACCTCACAATCTCCAACATATAAAACTTACTCATATATTCAACTCTTGTGGTGTCTTTGATCGGAATGAAATGGGAAGACTTCTTCAATTGATCAACAACCACCTAGATAGCATTTTTCCCTTAGGGAGCCTATTTAAAACCAACAAAAAAATCCATGGGCACCTCGTCCCATTTCCAAACTAGCACTGAATGAGGTTTAATTAAAACATATGGTTTCAAGTGCTCTTCCTTTATCCGTTGGAAGGTGTAACAGTGGGACACATAATCTGAAATGTGACGCTTCATACCTAGCCACCAAAATCGTCCTCTCATTTTATAATAAATATTCTTAGCGCATGGGTGAACGGACCATGAAGAGCTATGAAAATAAAACAAAACTAAACTCCTAAAAAAATGTAGGACGACAACTATATTTCTGAAGTGAATTAGTCCATATGAACAGAGAGACCAACTAGGAATGGTCTCCCCACCATAATGGATTTTCAGAGTCTTCTAAAACTCATCATTCTACTACTGACATTTCAAAATAGGATTCAGGAGAAATGATGATAACTAAACACTGGTAAGAAACATAATTAAAGAATCCTCCTGAGCATCCAAGTGCAACTGAGAAAAATCCCCCTAATATTCCACTCTTCCTTCGATTCCAAAACAGCTTGTGATGGTACCTTCCTACTAAGAGCATCTACAACAACATTCCCTTTCCCTAGGTTGTATGAAATGTCAAAATCAAACATATGATGTTATTTTATCCATCGTCTCTATCTAAGATTCATGTCTTTCTAAGAAAATATATATCTCAGTCTCTTATAATCATAGAACACTGTGAACGTCTTCCCAAATGGATAGTGTTGCCAACACTTAAGCACATGAATCACCATATAAAGTTCTAAATAATTATTGGGGTATTTCTTCTCATGTAGTCAGAGTTTAAGAGATCCATAAGCTACACTTGATCATCTGGGATCAGTACACATCCCAAACCAGCGCCATATGCATAATAAAACACCAAGTACCCCTTACCGGGGTTAGGTAAGATTATAATAGGTGTCGATGTTAGAATTCATTTTAGTTCATCGAAAGAATACTGAAACTTTTCATCCCATGTTAATTTCACCTCTTTCTTGGTAAGGGAAGTCAAAGGCGATGCCTTATTAGAGAAATCCTTGACAAACCATCGGTAGTATCCAAGAAGGCCAAGGAATGTTTGTATATCAAAGACATTATGTGGTTTCTTTAAGGAAAAAATAGCTTTTAACTTCTTTAGATCAACTGATAAACAATGCTCAGAAATTATGTGCCCCAATAATTTCACTTCCTGAATCCAGAAATGGCACTGTGAAAGATTTCCATAAAAACGATGATTTCTTAGAACTTCCATTACCAAACACATATAGTGCTCGTGCTCATGCTTGGATTTTGAATAAACCAAAATATCATCAATGATCACTACCAAAAAAGTGCCCAAATACTGATGCAATATCTGATTCATCAAAGCCATAAAAACTGCAGGAGCGTTAGTCAGACCCAAATTCATCATAAGATATTCATAATGGCCATTCCTTCTCCTGAAGGTCGTCTTCTGTATATCAGACTCTCAGACTCTGAGCTGATGATAACCCAACCTATGTTAAATCTTTGAGAACCACTTTTAATCCTTTAACTAATCAAAAAAATCATCCACATGATGTAAAGGGTATTTTTTCATAACCTTTATCCGGTTCAAATTCTGATACTCCACACACAACCTAACTCAACCATCATATTTCTTGGAAAATAAAATAGGGGATGCCCAAGCAGAAATAGTAACGTGAATGAAACCTATCTCTAATAGGTCTTCCAACTGAATATTGATATCCTTTAACTCTGCTGGTGACATACAATAATAAGGCATCGATATCGGATGCACACCTCGCACAAGGTCAATCATAAACTCGACCACTCTCTTTGAATGAAGACTGGAGAAGTCTCCTAGGAAAAAGTCAAGAAAAACTCGAATGACAACAGGAAGATCTCTAATACAAAAAATGTCATCAGGCTAAAATGAAACAGTAACCAAAAAACTCTGGAGCTCTGGGCGGGAACATCTTGCAATACCTACCCTTGGGTCCCACTCCCCCTAAAACACACGAGAGCTCCCATCGACAGCAAGAAGCGAAACACGCCGATGATAAAAATAAAACTCAATTCAATGAGTGACAAGAAAATCCATACCTATGATGACGTCAAATAGATCCAGATCAAGAAGGAGAAAATCACATACCAACTCTGTATCAGATATCGTAAATGAACAAGAAGAACATTGAAACCCCTACAATTTCCTCTTTCCAAGAGGTTTCACTAACTCCATTGAAAAGGTCATAAGTCCCATTTGAAGTTTACGCATATCAAAAAAACGTGCAGATATAAACTAGTGGGTGGTACCAGTATTGAACAAAGCAATTTCAACTGAAGCTGAAATAAGTAGTGTTCCTATCACTGTGGTCGGACCTGTATCAACTTCCATTGGACACTCATATACTGCGTGTAAATGCTTCAGTCTTGAAGCATGTGGCTATATCCCTATAGTCTTTGTAGCTTCTGACTGCACCATAGTAGCCTTTGGAGCCGACGAACCCTAACCACAAGGAGGTGTATTTATCGCCTGACATAAATGTTGTAGATGACCAAAACATCCACAACTATTTCACGTCTTTACAGGAATAGGACAAGAACGCCTAGTGTTTCCTCCCTTGCCACACTAATATCAATTCAGAGGAACACTGCTAGCTCTAACTGAAGGCGTAGAGGAGGATCTCTACTGAGACCCACCTCCACCACTTTTGTGACAGTCCTTCCACATTCTCTTCTTCCCATCAATTCCACCATATCTGTCACCTGTTGGAAGATAAGAGTTAGTAAATCCAACACTGCCTATGATGTTCATCGATTCCCTTATTTCTCTATCTGCCATCTCTGTATAGGTATAAAGATTCAACATGAACACCTGCGATCGAATATCCAGTTGTAAACCATGCAGGTACTTCTATACCTTTAGGTCATTATTATTTACCATGTCTAGAGCAGACGGAGAAGCTCAAGAAAACAGTAGGTGTATGCCAACACTGAACATTCTCCTTGCTACAATGATAGGAACACTATAGATTTTTCCAACATCCGAGACTCCATAAAAAACTAATTAAAAAACAGGGTCTTAAAACCTTTCTAATCCAAGCCCACATGTCTGTCTTCCTAGACCATAGAGTCCCACCAACACTTTTCATAACCCTCAAGTCCAAATGTTTCACACTTTACCCTCATATTCTCCGATGTCTCGAGGAAGTCAAAGATTTAATCGATCCTATCCAACCAATCCTCTGTCTCTTGAGGTTCGATCATCCCTTTAAAAGATGGTGTCTTCTCATGCAATAACTCCCACGACCAATCTCTTTTTCCTCCAACTACTGGTTTCACCTCAACCACTGTGTTCTGAACTCTTGGAACATCCTAGTAAATAGCATGTACTGTTCATATGATAGTATCTATAATATTCAGATCCATAGGTAGATTTCATTGAGGATCATCATCTACACCCTCCTGATGAACATGTGGAAGATGTCTCAGAGGAATATTGTTGCAAAATGATACATAATCATGATTAGATAAAGAAAAAATCTTACTTCAACCTATAAAACCCATAAGAAAAACTAATATTTTAAAAGAAAACCCCAATATTAGAGACACATATCTCAACAACCCATGGTAATTTGAGTCTTCTTATGACAAGAGCAACCCCGGAACTTATCGCAATAGAACTCCCAAGTCCCAAAAATCCTATCTCTATTCTAACAAAAGTCCCATGAAAAAGATTATTGAGGACGAACCACACTGTGATAGAAAACGGTAACAAATTGACATGGTTTTCCATGAAACCTGGCACCAAACCCGATCTGCCATATATCTGAAGGCCTTTCCCGATCCCCATGGGCTGGCGACAAGCACCTAGGCATCGAATAAAAAAATTGATGGAAAGATTTATCCCAACCTAAACAACCACACAACATTTATATAAAAGAAATAAGGAACAGTGTATTACTAAAAAAATATAGGCCAAAATTTTAAGGAAAACAACGGAAATAGAACAACTATAACAGTATCTAAATCCCAAAGGACAATTTCGACTACAAAAAAATCAAAACCAAACAACTACTCTAATGATGGCATGGAGGAACTCAAATCATCCCACAACTAGCTACCCATCCCATCTGACATGAACCTCGCCACATCACTGTGGCGCCTTGCCTTCCGTGAACTGGAATAAAAACAAAGGTCTCCACACCACCGTAGAAGTGCGGAGGGTGTGAGATAACAGGCTCAGTATTATCCCAACAATGTGTTCTATAACAATTCTCTATATAACAATCGTGTATGCTCATTTTAAAATAAAACTTGCCATGATAATCAATAAAGATGTTTTATAGAAAACATTGAAAATTTCCCTTTTTCCATAGCTCAAAACCACAAAAGGTGTAATAGTTTTATGTAAAGCTTCCATATAATCTTTCACAAGAATCAACATGCATATCAAGGATAACTCAGAAATCTAAGAACTATAAAACAGAAGCATAGGTATCACAACACTAGGGAATACTATAGGTCTAGGTAGCAGACTATTCGTACCAAAATAATCAAGTACTGAAAACTTATTATAGAATAAATGGCCTAGGAAGTACAGGAATACCCCATGAGTAAACCCCCCAAAAGTCACTATCTGTCCCCTAGAAAAGAGGGCCTAGAAACCGAGGAAATCCACAAGACAAACATCCTTGATAATCACAAAGAGATGGATGATGGCCTCATCCTAACCTTCCACCTAAGTACCCAAGGTAACCCATGTGATCAATTTTACAAACCAATTTAAATTCTTTACAAACAATTCAAAACCATTTCAAAATCCATTTATCAAAAGACAGGTAAAAACCATTTCATTTTAAAACCAACATTCAACACACACAAACAATCATGCTAATTATATAAATCCATTTTTAAATTATTAACAATTAGGTTCATTATATTAGGATAGATATGGAACCACCTGCCTCAATGTCCAAGTCACACATGCCCACAATGGGATCCAAAATCAACTAAACACAAAAATGTTATCAACGAGGGACCTAGAATCAAACCCTCACCTCAAATGATTGATTCAAAATAGAAGAAAAGGTGTTTGTGGATAGATGAAAGTCCATGTACCTCAATAAATAACATATGTTGAACCACAAATAGCCAAGGAAAGTCCTTTCATACAAGATCTCACAATAGATCTAGAAGTAGATGACAAGTATCAACCAACTTAGACCAAATGATCTGATAATGCAAGGAAAGGGCGCTACCGTGATCAACCACAAAGAAGAAGTGGAAAGAAGACTTACCCAAAGATATAAACCATAGAAGCAATAATGAAACAGAGCCGATAGGATTGATATGGATGGTGAGACGTCTATAAAAATTTCCTAGGATATGTTTAGGGTTGAGAGTCAAGAGGTTTGGGAGAAACAGGTCAAGCGGAACTAAAAAACACGTGACTTAATCCTGGGTGTGGGTTGGGTCACAACGTATACCCCTTGCTCATGATGTGTAGGCATCTTTGGATAAGACACGCCAAAAAAATCATCACCTTGGGTTGAGAACTATATATTTATACCCTACATGATGTTTACCTAAGGTACATGATGTGTACCAGCTCACGGCATGATCCCCCAGTTCACAACGTGATCTCCAAGTCCTTGACATGAAACCATCACTAAGTACACATTGTTTAAATTAGGTACATATCATGTACTTGTTCATCAGTCTATAGTAAACCGTGAAAAACATATAAAAGGACATTTAAAACCATTACGAAACTTAGAATAAGGAAACATACCCAATAATGGTAACAAGATGTAACAGGAATAACATTTATTATAAGATTCATAGGGGTCAATCATATCCAATCCCATTTTATTTTTATTCATTTGACCATGTTGTGGACATGTATTTTTTTTATTACTAGAGAACCCTTACTTGGATTATAGTAATTCCCATGATTTATGATATACTTTCACACATATTATCACAACATGATATTCTATAATCCTATATTGGGTGAAATTTATTGATCTAGTATATTGAATGAAATTTTTTAACAATAATTAAAAATTTTAATAGATATATATTGGTGAATATTATAACATTAGTCTTCTCATTGATGCATTGAACTTCATCCAAACATGTGTAGGTTAGGAACAATTGAGAGGATAAAGTTAACTTGTATTTTCAATGAAACGAATTATCAATATGAACAATGATTTGAAGAGAGGTTTGATTTATGTAGCTATAAATGAAAAATCCTTGCAGGTTTTCCCAAACTTATTGGGAAATCGTTAGATAATCAACAAAATTAATGTATTTGGATAACAATGTAATTTTTTTTCATCCAATGAAAATAATTATATTATCAATAATGACTTATTTTTCTTGTATTGTTTATTCTTAAACCATGTTATCTTGTGAAATATTTAATTTTTTAAATGCAATATAATATTAAATTAAATTTATATTTTATTAGCTAATAATTTATTATAATAAATTTTTAAAAATAATTTATATGGATGAGGCTTTCTTATCGACTCAATAGTCTCATTTCTCATGTAACATACTTGATCAAAAACTTATTTGATATCTCACAATCTAGATAAGAAATTATTTACAAAATGTTTCACTTCTTGTGGTCATTATCACATACCTATAATGTGAAAGATCTTGTAGAGTCTCTATATGTAACTTCACGTCTATTTTTTATCATTTGATTATTGTATTGGTAGTCATATGGTGACCAGAAACACAGAATTTCCATCCTCAGTAGGAGGAGGTGAAGATGACTTTAGAGATCCAAGAATACATTCCATACCTAACTTTCCCTGTACAGGGAGTTATATGTGTTACATTGGGTTATTTGTGTGCTTTTGTGAATTTTTTACTAGTAATTGAGGTTTTGTTCTAACCAAGTGTCTTTAGGGTGGAAAACTATACATGAGACACTTAACGTGTAATTGTTTCGTGATTCCTAATGATTTTAATGAGTTTACACTTTTTTAATAAACATGTATATATATTATTTGGTTACTCAAAGGCATGTACTGTGTTGAATACTCTACTACAATAGTACACATGATATACATCTAATTACATGAAAATATGGATTGGAAAACTTTATATAATTCAGGATAAAAAATATTATCATATTCATATATATTCCATTATCTAGAATGATGATAATAGTAGCACAAGATTGTAAGTTGTGTATTTCTTCAAGAAATATAGGCAAGGTAGCGGTATCCATACATCACTCATAAATTTATCACAATGCTTCCTCAACGCCATTTATAGGAAATTATTCATATATTATCATATATTTACATCATTAATTTTTTTTTATTAAATTTTTAATATCATTACAAAATATACCATATATTACATTATTTATCTAGTGGAGTTATTCTCTATGTTACATAGATACTATGTGGCATGAAATTTATAGTATTTATATACTTTTAGCTCTCAATGACTAGATGATATAACAAAAACATTAACTTTGTTTAATGAAAAAACAATTTGTTTGTTATTTTATAAGATATTATAATGAAAAATAATTTATATTATTTTCTAATTTATTATTACATTTTGTGTTTTAATTAAAGGTTTTATGGATCCCATATAATAGTGTTATCATGGTGTCACTTCCTCACACTCTTCAAATATGTCTTGAGACTGTGCATCAGTGGTTTCACTCATATGCTTCCATAATATTAAGGGAAAATATCTAGATAAAATCATGTGCTAATTTGGATTACTGTATAAAACCCCAAACACACCATTATATCTTGTTTTATTTCACATTATTATTTTTATAGGTTTGGAAAATTTAATTTTCCATGAAATAAAATTCATTAGTTGGAATTTTTGGATATATTTTACCATTACTATATAGTTTAGAACAAAAATCCCATAACACCACTCTGACTATATGATCAAGGATGGTAAACATATTGGTAGTAGAGCCACAATATTGTGTAGCTTACATTTCATGGAATAGGCCTCCCTAACGTCGTATTTTTAATGAATTTTATTATATCATTTTATTTCTTACTTCATATTAACATTAACATTAATTTATTTTTAAAAATTGGCATTAGAGTGGGTTGGACACAACATTGAACCTCAGCAGGAGGAAGATATCAATAGGTATATATTTCATAGAGATATACTGTCTCTCAAAGGACTTATCATTTTTTTATATAATAATGTATGTAATGAGGTTCCAAAAATATATGTTGTTCCACTTGCACCTATCAGGGTATTTATGGACATTGATTTTCAATTGAGCCCGTTGTGGACAATGAACCACTACAACCACCATAAACATGACGATAAATTAGATGGATCCTAAGTGAGGATCCTGCACCATGGAGAGTGGATCCTGTAAAATATAGAGTATATTATACATGCTAGTTAATGGATTCTAGACCATAGACATTTAATCATGCATCATATATTCAATTATCATCTCATACATGTTTTGTTTTTGATGTTACTTGAGCTCAAGAAGGGTGGGACAAAACAATTCTTCCACATGTTCCATAGTACTAAGGATATATTACCTTATTTTTATTTTTTTCATCTGTCAATGTCATTGTTATCATCTTCATATGGTCATATAGGGAAATCATAATTTCTGAACTATAGACCTACATATTATGTTCGTGATTTCTCTATACTATATGTTGGGTAATTATCTAGTGATTGTTATAAAGAGATAGGGGAAACATAATAGTACGTATAGAAAATAGTGCCATAACCATATATGCTACTTTTTTAGGTAGTGGAAATACCTGAAGATGAACATTTTCTATAGGTGGAACACTGGAATAGTGTAGTAATCAGAGATAATGTGTACGATTGTTTTATATGAAAATTTATGGAATAGAGAGGGGGACATGACATTCTCTATTATAAAACATTTTACATATAAAAATGTCTAATTTATGAAGTAAGTAATTTTTTGATATTTTAATTTTCAAAATAAAATTTCATGCTATCTTAACATATATATTTTTAATTATTTGATAAACATAAATAAGAAAATATTTTTAAAATTATAGACGTTTATTGAAAAATTTATTATTTATATTTATATTTTACTTATCACAATTGAATTAAAAACAAAACTCAATATTCAAATATAAAAAAGAATATATTTTTATATTAGAAATTCATTATATAATATTATTTAGTTAAATATATTATAATATTATGTTGAGTTTTTATGTAAAATTCTCTATTATGAGGGATTATAATTGCACTATCCTAGGGTATCCCTGATCATGACATAACTCAATATTCAGGTTTCCCAGTCTTAGGACCACACTAGGGTAATGTATAAAATTTAACAATATATACTACCTCATAAAACTTTTATGACTATCCTATTGATCATAGAGTTTGATTTTACCCCATCGTTGAGCCGATTGAGAATTAAGGTTGTTAAAAAATGTCAAAAATAATATAATAATTATAATAAATTATTTTCTATCCATGACCATGCCTTCATAAAGAGGTTGATTTATCATGAAAATGAAGTCTTGAATTGAAAATTTGATTCTAATGTTGCATCTGTAATAATGGTCTTAACCTTGGAGTGATATTATTTAAATTCCATATGAGTCATTGAGTTAGATTCATTGAGAGTAGAAACAAATTAATGAAATTAATTTAATGAAAACTAAAATATATTAACCTTAATATATTAACTTAAATATTTGTTAACAATCATAATTTAGTTCATGATCTACCCAATGGTGGACACCACATCCTGGGCTCAATGAATCAATCAATTTTTTTTTGTTATTGTATACAAAGTTAATGTACTAGTGAACCTCAAGGGAGATCCCATGACTTGAAAACAAATTCCTTTCATATTTAAATAAAACCTAGGTCACAATATTATTTGTAATAATATTTAAAAAAAAAGTAAAATTACCAATTCTAAATGGTAAACATATTATTAGTAATAACTAAAAAATAATTAATAATTAACATGTACTAAAAAGAAAAATGATAATAAAAAAAGAAAAAAAAATAAATTATTCATATTATTAGCAAAAATATAAATAAATTTCGTTTAATGTTTGTTAATAAAATAATATAACATAAATAATATGTTTCATTAAATAAAATTACAAAACTATAAAATAATATATAAAAAAAACAAAAATAACTCAGTTCATTCCATTGCTCCACATGAGTATAAAATATTTTCACATTATTAATAAATTATATTGATTTTTATTAAAATTAAATCAAACTAAAATATAAAATAAATATTTTATTTCAATATAAAAAATTATAAAATCGTAAAATAAAAATAAAAAAACATCAACAACATAAAAAAAATATTTCAATTATTTTATTTTCGAAAATAAAGTTATTAAACTATTAAATAAACTAATATAATATAATATAAATCGGTTGTGAGAGAATCCAACTGGTTGAAATTCTTATTGTGGGTTCCGAGAGTGCTACATCATTAGACCCTCCCAAAACCCATATCAGAAAATAAAAAATAAACTAGAGTGTAAAGATACTAACTCTGATATCCTATAATCAGTAATTAGTTTATACCATTATCATATGTTACAAGTGATTCAATCCTAAAGGACTGAATAATTTATCAATATTAAATATCTATATAAATACATGATTCCCATTTTTTATAATGGATGTAGAATATAAATCATTGTAAATTTACGTTTTCTGTATTATTGACTTCTTTCAAATATTAATTCTTTATAACCTAGGGAAAGGAGAAAATAAGGGTGATCTCAAATACTCAGTAAGGGTATTATTTATTGGAAGATATCATGAGTAAATATCATGTAATCAATGTAGTAAGGAAAATAACTAAAAACACATTCCATTTAATCAATAAATTGACCACAAAATTCTTTCAAATATAAAATAAATGAAATAATCTCATGGATAATAATGAAAACTGAATTCTCAATAGAGGAAGTGCTTATTATTGGATTTCATAGTCTCGTTAATCATGATATCATTAGAGTTAATTTTTTATTCCAAGATAGATTAAAATATTTAATGTTGTATAAGAAACCCACATTTAATTTTTCTAACTCATTTTTTACAAGATACATGTCAATGTATCGAGGTTCTATATAATTTTAACCATATATTTCACTACATGTCCAAATAAATCCTCATATATTGAACGATTAATTTAATTCATGAAAAATATTTCTTACCAAAAAATATCTTAATTTAGTAAATAATATATAATATTATTCTTTCCATGGTCAATGTGATCAAAAACCATCAAAAGAAATAATTTGTATGTTATCATTACAATATATTTTTGGTGTATATTTTATAAACCAATTACTACCACTAATGAATAGAAATTCCATAAAAATAAAAGTAAAAAAATTTCTAATGAAAATAACCTTTTCAAATTAAAATCCATGTTCAAAAACCTAAAATCTATAAAATAAAAGGAGAAAAATTTATTTGAAATGAATCATGTGAAATTTAAAGGAATCATCAATTAAATGGGTTTTCAAGATTTTGTGAAATTTTGTTCATTCTATATAAATGAAAAGAAAACATTCCTTTCACACATCTGTAAAAAGTAAAAAAGTATATCATATAGAAAAAAAATCCATTGAAATAATTTTTAAAAAATTATAACCTTTTTAAATCATATTTTTAATGAATCATTGTATAATATGTAAAATATTATTTAAAACATATTTTGGAAAATATTGACATGTAAGAAATATTTTCCTGACCGAATAGAAAAAAATAGGTTTTCCTTAAATTCAATATTTCACTATCTTGATTAATTAATTTACTAAATAATGGATATATTATAATTTATATAAATAAATAGAGGATAAGAATATATATTGAGTTTATGATTATATTATCAAATAATTTCCACAATGGAGGCATAAATATAAACAAACTTGTATAATGATGAGATTATAAAATAAACTCTTACCTCTATTCTAAAAAACTTCATATGTTTTTTAATATAAAATATAATAATTATATATTTATTATACATCAATAATAGAAAGATAATAATATATATCATAGGATATATTATTTACTTATAACCTTTATCACCCTTTTACTAATTTTTTTCAAATAAAATCAATATTCCATGTGCTAACTATTTCATTTTACATATATGTGTTGGTTTAGTAGTTCTAGTCCTTTTATGTTTATCATGGTTCCTTAATATCCAAAATTATAATAATTACATAAATATCATATATATTAATTATAACAATATTTAGTTTCATCCATAAAAGATACTGATATAAAAAATGAATTACATCATTCATCGTGATGGAAAGTCATACGTTCGCATTAAAATTGTTATCACTTTTCTTCATATGGAAAAAATAAAGGTAATAAATAATTAAACTTTTAATAATTATTATTATAAAATATATAAAATATATACTAAATAAATAATTCATTTTACCATCCATGTAAGGTGTAACTGAAAAATGGATTATATTTCATTGTGATTATGGTAGTCCACACATACGCACGAGTGATGTTACCATTTTCCAACTGTTTTGAATTTAAGAATTTATATGTGATATTTTACTTTTATAATAATATTTTTTTATAAATATCATATATATTCATTAGTTCCACCTATATATATATCCACTTAAAGTGGTAATGAAAGAAGAATTACACCACTACATAGAGATAGTAAGCCGTGCATATGTATGAGCAATATTTTTTCTCGTCTTATGATGGAAATGAGGATGGAAATGATTTTTCCATAACATTAATAATATCATATATGTATATTTATGATATTAGTGATATTATTTTAGTATCTTTAGAAATAGTTTATAGGATTTTGAAGAATAATGTAATTTGAAAGAGTCTATAAATAGGATAAGATCTTTTTCAAAAGTACTCCTTCATATATTATATTAAGGCAAGTAATATTATCATTTTGATGGAAAAACCTTTAAAACCTAGATACAGATGTTGAGAATTAAAATTATAAGGTTTTGGATCATCCCTATGGCTCAATTAGGTGTGAATAATTGATATAAGGGATTGACTCTTAATAAATGGGGAATGGACATGTATGGAATCTCAAAAACGATTAACATATAATGAAGTAATTCTCATGAAAAATGATTCAAAATGGATAGATATTAGAATAAAAAGGGGATAAATACAAAATAACATCAAAATTGAAATTAATACTGGTTTTCAGTTCTTTTAAAACTTATCCTTGGGTTTAACCAACATGTTCAAAATTTTAATTTTAACTGCAGAAAATACTTCATAAATAATAAAAGGTTAGGATTTTAAACATAAGGTAATATTTTTTACATAAATACAAAAGGGATGAAATTTGACACCATATATTATCATTTTTATCATATTTATTTATTTTTATGTTTTTTAAATAATTGAACAAGACACTATTTTCCAAAAAATATAAATAATTTAATTTCCGCACTGCAAATTTTATATGAATTTAAATTCATCAGGAAATATATTTAATTATTATATAAAATTTTACCAAAACTCTAATATTCCATATATATCTATAAAATTCATAGAACAATATAAAAAAACAAAATCAATTAGTTTTAATATTTTTAAAATAATATATTTTATGTTATTAATAACTGAATTAACAATATATCGATGTTGTGTAATAATTTAAGCTTATTTTTAAATAACTAAAATTTTAAATAAATTAGAATGATAAAAATAAACTAATTATTTCAAATGAAAGGTTTCAAAATAATTCATTGCATATTCTTATCATTATGGGAAAATATAAAAGAAATTAATATAATGTGTATTACATTTTTGAATTTGGTTTACTTAAACTAATATAAATGTCATTACCAAGGTAAAATCTCTCATAAATTTCATATATTCAAATATTGGATTGAAATAACTAAATTTATCCAATAAATGAAATAAGGTAATGTTTTTGGTTGACATTTAATTCCTTATCATATTATTTTTTTTCCTTAGTTACCATATATTCCCTTTACACTTGTGATAAATTTTTCCACGGTTATTATTCATAATGATAAAAAATAAAAGGGAATTTTTTTCCAAATTTGAACCTCCTAATTCCAAATATGGTATAAATTTTTTAATATTCAATTCACATTAGTGTAATAATTTTATTTAATATTAAACCTTGGAAATGATATTAAAATAAATTTCAAAGAAAAATTCATTTTATGTATAAAATTTTATTTATACCAATAATAATTATAATGTCGATTAAAAAAATTTGTTGGATTATATTTAATAAAAATTAAATGTATAAATTTTAAAACTGATCTAAATTAGAATGATTCTTTAAAATTAAATAATTTAGTTAAAAAATTATAGTATTTGAAAAATGGGTATTTTCACAATTTAAAGAAAAATCAATCATTTCAGGAAAATATCAAAATTTAAAACTAATATAATTTCAATATAATGAATTCTAAAATTAAGTTAGTTTTTTAGAATATATTTTATTAAATTATAAAATATTAATGATATTAGTTTATTATAAAAATAAATAAAAATAATTGTATTTTTGAAGTAAAAATGAGTTTTCTGTAAATTTATTCCTTATTTAACAAGTCATTATATATTTTATACCATAATTATTCCTATTAATTCTTATAATTTTAACTAATAAGTTATATTTAAGTAATAATATGTTTAAAATATATCTCAGTTCACATAAATTTCATTGTTTCATGTTAAAAAATTTATAAATATTATTATCAAATACTTAGATTATACAGAGGAAAAATAAAACTTTCTTTAGAAGAGATTGTGGGAAACATAATGGTTATATGAAATATCACGTATTAAGGTTCCTTGAAACGGATATAATTGGAAGGAATTTAAAATATAGATATAAAAGATAAGACTAACAACAAAAGGATAATAGATAGTTATGGAGAACATGGTCATGAGAAAATAAACAACCAAAAAAAACCTATATCTATGGGAGTGAAAATATCATCTATTCTTCGGAAATGAAGGTAATGGGATAACATTTTTATTTTAGAATCATTTTTCTAATGTTGATGGATTCATTTAATATCAAGATAAAGAAAACATGAAAACAAAATCACATGATATAATTTCATTTTTAAGCACAATTTAATCCTTTAGTCATTCATAAATGAATTTCTACATAATATATCATTTCAATAAATTACTATTAAGGATGGATATTTCATTACTTAAGAATTAAAATTATCTTTTAATGGATCATAATATCTCTAAAAAATGAAAATTTATTCCTTTTTATTCTAGATATTTGAAAAAATAAAAATGGTTAGAAAAAGTTATCCAATGTGGAATAATATAGTACATTATTCTATAAAACATGAATAATAACCCTCCAAAGATCAATTGAATCAAATCCATGAATAAATGACCTTACTAATCCTACAAAACATATCTGACCAATTTCAAAACCAAAAATGTGAAATATTTCATCCAACATAATGTAGATTATAATGTCACCTACTAAACATGTTAATAAATTTATCATATATTCTCTTAAAGTAGAATAAAAATATGAATCACCAAAAACCCTCAATTGAATCATAAATGCTTCTAAAAATTTACTCTTTCCTACGTTATTATATAAAATCAAGGACTAGTCCACAAATCTAAAAGTGGTATGAACAATACCACTTTGTAATCAAATGACTAAACAATTTCATGGATACTAGTAGTATCCCACTTTCTTAATAAATTAATATCATCACTTTATCCTAATTAAGTATTACTAACTCAACATCAGGAAAATATTAATGGTTATCTTTACCTTATTGATTTCTTATCTAAAAAATACTTCTTTACCACTAAATCATTGTTCTTGTTTACTAGTATAATTCAATATATTATTCCATACCATTAAATAAAATATTATTCAATACAATCATTATGTGTTTCATTATTCATATAACCATATTATCATTGATAAATTACTTTTATATCACATTTATTGAATCCCAAAATACATTCCTAAATCCACTTTTCATGTAGTAAAAGAATACACTCGGCCTTCTCCCCTTGGTTTCTAATGTTTTAAGTAGCCATAAATCTTAGTTCATTATTTTTAATAATGACCCCACTCTTAGCTATTGAAACATTTAACTTTAGAGGATTATTAATTACCAATGCATTCATGTTACTTAGGCCTTTTTCTCTACAAATGAATCGAATTATCATTACCTTAAAGAATTTACCTTGGTGTTCCTTTTCGTAATTATCATAGGTGGGAAGTTCTTCCCTTCACATATTTTCCTTCAACTCATTTATATTTCACTGTTTCTAAAGATTCATTTTCATGACTTGATTTTCATTAAAAATATTTGACCTAGAGGAATTTTTATCCATCATGATGGAACATGATACAATATCATCATATAATGAAAATTTATAAGAAAATATTTCCCTTTGAAGTCTTGGAATAATCCCATCAATGAAACAATCAATATTACTTTGAATATTTTGTATGAATACTATAGTATGGCATACTAACCTTGTAATGTTTTCCTCGTACTCAACAACACATTCCTATTCTTTATTCCTTATGTTGAGGAATTCAATTTAAATATTAGCTCATGGTTTAATAGGAAATTATTTCTCAAAGAATATGACATTTAATTATTTACATATGATAGTTTCTATTTCTTCATCATATTTAGTCTTCCTGTTAGGGCCAATAGGGGCCTATGTACCCTGAGAGGGGGGTGAATCAGGGTATGGATATTCTTTTCAAAATACTTCCTGCCCCACTGGATCTTGACCTCTTTGTTACAAGGGTCACTTTGTTTGCTCTTGTGTGTATACTATGCTCAGTTCTTTTCAAGTTTATCTGATGATAATGCTTTGAGTGCAATGCAGAGAAGCGACCAGGTAGACACAGCGATTTTTACTTGGTTCACCACTAAGGGCTACGTCCAAGGAGCATACGCCGACAAGTTGCCGGTTCGTACCAAGATCCACTAACTTCACTAGCTGTGGTTTACAATGTTCGGGCTAGATCACTTCTATACCCAGGCTCACTGCCTTTACAATGTTTAGGGTCAGCTCACTGCTTTCCCAAGGGTCACTCCCTGTTTCTCTCTCTCTGGCTCACTGCCGGTGGAGAGGATCACCTTCTTCCTCTTCCTAAGCTCACTGCTCCAGAAGGGAATCCACTCACAGTTTATAGACCTGTAGGTCTCTTCATTTGCATGAATGAATGCATCTTTCTCTGTATGTAGATGCTCTGTTGAAGTTCAACTTTCACCCGTAGATGAATACCCCTTTGCCACTATCCACTGGGCAAACAACCTTTGGAAAGACCTTCGCAAAGCACCCTACAATGCGAGGCTCCCAATTTCGCAAAGCTCAAACAAGCCTTCGCGAAGCTCCTTCCTTTTTGCGAAGCTCACTCGCGAAGCTCCTTCGCGAAGCACTCTCGCGATGCTCAAGCCGTCGCAAAGCAACGACCCTCGCGAAGCTAAGTAAGCCAACGCGGAGCTCGCAAGTTTCGCGGAGCTACAATAGCCGCCGCGAAGCACCTCTTTCGCGAAGCACACTGGCTCCGCGAACCACCTTCGCAAATCGAGAGAAAAGTATTTTCTCTGAAAATTCTCTCTCTTCGCTCGAAGGGGTCGGCCTCTATTTATAGGCGATTCCACCGACCCTCGAACTTTCCGCGCGAAGTCAACGCCACGTCATCTCAAATCGCGAAGCTCCAAAGTTTCTGTCAGAATTCTGTCCAAATCGTGAAGCTCCACCGCAATCTTCCGTTCGCGGAGCTCGACGTAGTCGCGATGAATCACCGTCAACTTACCTTCGCGGCTCGCTCCTTCGCCGCGAAGCTCTCCAGCATCTGCCGTTCGCGAAGCTTGACGTAATCGCGAAGCATCACCGCCTCCATTCTTCTGGTCTTCGCGATTTCCAAACCATGCATCCTATCTTCGCGAAATTCATGCCTTTGCCATATTAAATTATGCTCTTCATGGAAATCCTCTTTTCGCGATGCTCACCAAACTCCAAATTTTGGACCCCAAAAATTTGGCAAACACTGGGAAACGGCGCCACCTTGTACTGCTCTTTTTGTACCACCTCCAGATCGCCTTTTCCTTTGTCATCGTTCTTTGTCAACATGGATTGTCAACAACTTCTCGGGAACTCGACAAATATCCATGAAAACCTGCTTTGTCAACAAACACAATCAACCCAAAAATACTTCAATGTTACCTTGAGGGATTTTTGCCCAACAATCTCCCCCTTTGGGATTGTTGACAACTCTTCACAACTCTGCTCAGAAAGATTTTCTGCACTTTGATACCTCACTGAGTCTTCTTCCAGCTGCTACCACCATTCGCCTCTTGCGATTGTGATAGTGTTCAAGGATTCACTTAACACGTACTCTAAGCCCACATGAGCAATGCTCGGCGTGAGAAACAAGAGTAGTATGAAAAGTTCATCAATGAATCACTTCATGTCAGACCACAGTTGTTGATTCCACCCTGATACCAATTCTTAAAATAAAACCAGTTGTTGAACCACACTGATACCAATTGGTGAATTCTTAAGTTGATACCACTTGTTGATAGCTGGACACCGTCTCACACCGTTCCAACACCACTGTTCTGCTTTTATCACGATCCTCAGCTGTCGTGATTTCTATGATTTGATCGATCACGTCTAGCATCGTCAGATTTCATACACTCCCCCTTTCTCATTGCACCCCCTTTCTGGCTGCTCCACCTGTCAGCTTCTCCCCGTAACAAGTATGATTTATCAAATCTCCACACTATTTTCTCCCTTGAACAAACACTTTTCTCCCCCTTTGTCAAGCACTTTTCAAGCACTTTTCTCCCCCTTTGTCAATGAACCCAAAGGTCACGCCTTTGTAGTCTGTAACATAGTAGAGAACACATATCAGCACATTAGGGAAAAACACACCATACCTCGGGGAGAGGGGGGGGGGTGTCCCGCGTCCACACTATTTCAAGTGCGGGGAATCGACTGAACTCCCAGAGCTAGTCGATGCCTCTCAAAATCTTCCTTGGGTAAGGCCTTTGTCAGAATGTCTGCAACCTGTAGCTCTGTAGGCACATACTCCAACTTCACGATGCCCTGCTCAACCTTCTCCTTGATGAAATGATACTTGATCTCAATGTTCTTTGTCCTGGAATGATGGACAGGATTTTTGCTAAGATTTATAGCACTTGAGTTGTCACACTGGATTCCGATCGGAGACTTCACTTCAACTCCCATATCTTCAAGCTGCTGCTTCATCTGATCCGCCAAAAATTATGTCATCGACATACACTAGCACCATCATCCTTTGATTACTATCATTGCTGATATAGAGGTTGTAGTCAACTCCTCCACGCTGGAAGCCAAGCTTCTTCAAGTACTGATCAAGCCTTGAGTACCATGCCCTTGGTGCTTGTTTCAGCCCGTACAACGCCTTCTTCAGCCTGCAAACATTGTTCTCACCCTCATGAATGAGAAAACCATCTGGCTGCTCAATATACACCTCTTCTTCTAGAACCCCATTCAAGAATGCGGATTTGACATCCATCTGGAACACTTTGAACTTTCTTTTCACTGCTATGGCTAAAAATAATCTGATTGTCTCCAGCCTTGCAACTGTTGCAAATCTCCTATCACCATTCTCTTTGTCTGAGCTAGAGATGACTATTCACCAATGATATTCTGCATGTCAATCTCAGCTCGATTCTTTGACTATTGTGCAGATGAGGATTCTTCTTTTCTAAATCAGCATTAGTTACTTATGCTCCCCCTTTGTTGCTTTCCTTCTCAACACATTCGTCAGGAAATTGTTCACTGACTCATTATTCAGTGGCTTCATTTCTTTCCACTACTTCTCGCAGCTTCTTGGTATCCTGAAAACAGTCAGCTGATACCACAATGTTAGATCAAAATAAATAATCATGAAATTCTTGATCATTGCTGCTTCTCCCACAGTACGTCTTATCTCAATAGACAACACCTGAGCTGGGTCATCCGATTATTTCCTTGATGGATCTAGCATCTGATTTTGTTATCAAATGCTCCCCCTATGTTATGCAACACTTCCTGGGGTTAGACCCACTGTTTATACCCATAAACGTCATTCTTCTCCTGCATCATTTATTCTTATCTTCCACCTGTATGATTTATGCCAATCTAGCACTCATCATGGACCCATTAACCAAATCTCTAAGCCTACTGAGTTGGAACTCGGTGTAGGAAACAAGAGATAAAGCTAATAACACAATCACATTCTATTGTGCTCTTTTTCTCCCTTTCTTCTTCATCTCTAGTACCCGATTTGAATCAATTGAAACATTAGAGCATATCACTTCTCCACTTCGCATCCTTAGATGCCACTACCCCTTGGATTGTATCTCCCTGAAACCTGAAACAGATGGATCATCAGTTAATAGAATTTATATACATAGGGAGAGGGGATTCTTCCAAATTCCTCAAGATGAGGATTGTGGTTGATCCTGATGGGTCAACCATTTGATTCTTTCTTGAAGAGTTTCACACTCTTTCCTTGCTTCTTCTAGCTGCCTAGCCAACTTCAACTGTTCTGGCCATATGACTAGGCATTCTTTTCTCACATTCTGAGGTTTAGACCAACTGGTACACATTTTGGTCTTTGATGTTCTACTGAAATTCCATTTCCCTTGATTGTTTCTCGGTGCAGGAATCTCCTTTCTTGTCATCTTCCCCGTCTTCTTTGTCCATTGCAGGGATCTGCCTTTTTCTTCCACTTCTCGTTGCGGGGCGAATTTTGAAATGCATTCTTTGCTTATCTGCCTTTTATCAGATTTATGAGTCGCCACCCTATTTTGCATTGGTGGTGGGTCCTCCATTGAACGTTCATTCTTCTTTATCACAACTGGAGTAGATCTCCCCTTAATCTTCCAGGTTTGTTCACATTCTCTCCTTGAGAGTTGTTGTGAGCACGCTAGAGGAGGTGACTGATACAACTTTCGTTCAGCTCCATGTGATTTCCCCGAGGCTTTAAGCCTATTCTTCTCCTTACCACTTTGTCTCCCAGTACAGGCTTCTTTCTTGTACACTTCTTGTGGTGGAGATCTCTTTTCTTATTCCTTTCCCTTTCCTGCTTTCTTCTTACTGCAATGTCTCGCCATGTGCCCATAGTGAGAACATATAAAACATTTTCCCTCAAAGACATACCTCATTTCATCATCTCTCTGCTGAGATGTTGATGCCCCTTGATTTCTTCTTTTGATATTGGGCTCCTGAGCTTCCTGACACATACTCATTGTGTGTCCCATTCTTCCGCAGTAATAGCATCTAACATATGCTTTCCTCTGAGAGACTCCTCTCTCTGATTTCTCATGATGCTTCTTCTTATTCTCAGATTTAGTAATGTCTCTATTTTCACAACCTGAGATGTATTCCAGAGCCTTTGAACAGAAGCTTGATGTGTGGCCATGAATCCCACAAAAATAGCACATGTCATCACTACTTTTTGTATCTGTCCTTTTAGGCCTATCTCCAGCACCTATAGGATTTCTTTCCCATCTAGAAATGTTCATAGCTCTCTTTCTATCTTGCACGGGAGGGGATTCATCAAATCCGATACCAGCTTTTCCGAAACTTGCTGGTCTTTGAGCTGAGAAAATATTCTGTTGTTTCTCTTCAGAAATAGCATACCTATTCTTCATTTTATCATCACTTGTCGAAGGATGATCAAATAGCAAGTGTAAGGCATCCTTCATTTTTGGCATTCCTTTAGCATTAGATTTTTCCACATCCTTCTTTACTAATTCTAGATCCTCTTCCAACTTTTTAATCTTCGTCTCCCTTGATTCAAGTTGGACATCCAGTTCTTTCTTGAGAAGCTTCCCATTACTCACCTCATCTTCTAGTTCCTGTGTGAGCTTTTCCACCATTGCACTTTTCTTCACTACTTTTAATTTTTCCTCAGAAACAGATTTAGAGACAGATTCATTCTCTTGTTGAAGGCTTCGATTGTTCTGAACTTCTTCAGACAGCTGTGCTGCTAGATCATCATTTCTAGCTTTCAGATTCTGTACTTCATCTGACTTTTGATTCTCTTCATAATCATCAACCTTTTGTTTTCCTTTCATTTTAGCCAGCTTTTGTAATACCTCACCTTGAGAATCATTCTTCTTTGTTAGGTCAGTAACTATATCGATAAGCCTTTGATTTAAGCCTCTTAGCTTGTTGACCTCAGTTTCTAGAGCATTGATCTGTATGCCTTTAGATTTAATTTCTTCAGTGGATTTCTGATCCAATTCTTTAGTCCCATGGACAACTTCCACCTTTTTGTTCAGGCCATCGATCTCTCTTTTCTGTTCTTCAACCTTCAGCTTATACTTACTAACGGATTCTGAGTTCTCTGATGTTGATAAATTAAGTTTCTGAATTTCTTCCATCAGCTCAGATTTCTCTTCTTCCTGCTGCTGCATATAGAGTTTGGCATCGTGAACAATTTTGTTAGCTTTCTTGGTTTTGGCCCTCCAAACATCTATCTCTTCCAGAGCAGACTCCAACTCAGCTCGCATATCAATTCTTCCTTCAATTTCTTCTTCTTCATCGTCAGTGGTTCCAACGTCACTTGGAAAGTCAGGTTCTTCAATCATTCCGTCAACATCTTTGAATGAGTAAGTATTTTTGTTGTATGATTTATCCAAATCATTTTTCTGTTCACTACATGATTCCTTCAGTAAGCTATTTGATTCTTTTATTTGAATCACACTTTTTCCAAAAACACTTCCACACTGAGGGATACCACCTGACTTCTGATTCTTCTTTGAAGATTTTCTTTTTCCCATGGTAGATCGAGATAAGCGCAAACAATATCTTCAACAACACAGATCGACTACACAAAGTTGAAGCAAACAAATATGATAAAAGAAACCAGTCCCTCTGATACCAATTGTTAGGGCCAATAGGGGCCTATGTACCCTGAGAGGGGGGGTGAATCAGGGTATGGATATTCTTTTCAAAATACTTCCTGCCCCACTGGATCTTGACCTCTTTGTTACAAGGGTCACTTTGTTTGCTCTTGTGTGTATACTATGCTCAGTTCTTTTCAAGTTTATCTGATGATAATGCTTTGAGTGCAATGCAGAGAAGCGACCAGGTAGACACAGCGATTTTTACTTGGTTCACCACTAAGGGCTACGTCCAAGGAGCATACGCCGACAAGTTGCCGGTTCGTACCAAGATCCACTAACTTCACTAGCTGTGGTTTACAATGTTCGGACTAGATCACTTCTATGCCCAGGCTCACTGCCTTTACAATGTTTAGGGTCAGCTCACTACTTTCCCAAGGGTCACTCCCTGTTTCTCTCTCTCTGGCTCACTGCCGGTGGAGAGGATCACCTTCTTCCTCTTCCTAAGCTCACTGCTCCAGAAGGGAATCCACTCACAGTTTATAGACCTGTAGGTCTCTTCATTTGCATGAATGAATGCATCTTTCTCTGTATGTAGATGCTCTGTTGAAGTTCAACTTTCACCCGTAGATGAATACCCCTTTGCCACTATCCACTGGGCAAACAACCTTTGGAAAGACCTTCGCAAAGCACCCTACAATGCGAGGCTCCCAATTTCGCGATGCTCAAGCCGTCGCAAAGCAACGACCCTCGCGAAGCTAAGTAAGCCAACGCGGAGCTCGCAAGTTTCGCGGAGCTACAATAGCCGCCGCGAAGCACCTCTTTCGCTAAGCACACTGGCTCCGCGAACCACCTTCGCAAATCGAGAGCAAAGTATTTTCTCTAAAAATTCTCTCTCTTCGCTCGAAGGGGTCGGCCTCTATTTATAGGCGATTCCACCGACCCTCGAACTTTCCGCGCGAAGTCAACGCCACGTCATCTCAAATCGCGAAGCTCCAAAGTTTCTGTCAGAATTCTGTCCAAATCGCGAAGCTCCACCGCAATCTTCCGTTCGCGGAGCTCGACGTAGTCGCGATGAATCACCGTCAACTTACCTTCGCGGCTCGCTCCTTCGCCGCGAAGCTCTCCAGCATCTGCCGTTCGCGAAGCTTGACGTAATCGCGAAGCATCACTGCCTCCATTCTTCTGGTCTTCGCGATTTCCAAACCATGCATCCTATCTTCGCGAAATTCATGCCTTTGCCATATTAAATTATGCTCTTCATGGAAATCCTCTTTTCGCGATGCTCACCAAACTCCAAATTTTGGACCCCAAAAATTTGGCAAACACTGGGAAACGGCGCCACCTTGTACTACTCTTTTTGTACCACCTCCAGATCGCCTTTTCCTTTGTCATCGTTCTTTGTCAACATGGATTGTCAACAACTTCTCGGGAACTCGACAAATATCCATGAAAACCTTCTTTGTCAAAAAACACAATCAACCCAAAAATACTTCAATGTTACCTTGAGGGATTTTTTCCCAACACTTCCATATCAATTATAATCATTTATCAACTTATCTTTTCCAAAAAAAACTACCAAAATAACCTTTTAACTTTCATTATATCCAAAATCATGGAATATATTTCCTGGTATATAATTCATCATTCATATAAATATGGATTAGTATTTACATTAATAAATGATGTATAATTTATAATTATGTGAACCAAAATAGGTGATTCATGTTTTGGAGTAATAGGTTGTTCAATACGGGCAAGGTCATTCATCATGAGAAGAGTGAACTGCCCTAATATATCCATGATCTACTTAGTTTTTGTAATGTACCAAAATTTTATTAGGGTAAATTCCATTCTTGAAATTATTTCATATAGTTTAAACCACATAAAATCACTTTTATAACATAATAAAAACTATATAAATGAATAATTAAAGAAATATGAGTCTTTTTCAAAAATTAAGAAATCTGTACTAATTGAATAGTAAACTGACAATTATAATAGTAACTTGACCCTTAGGAATATTAATTCATCCAATAGAATTGTAACGTCACCTTTGAAAGTATAAATAAAATTTTGGTATCTTATTAATGAATATATAATATATTTATATCATGAAATAATAAAATAAATATTTTAAAAATCATATATTAAGTATTGGTATTTTTATAATTCATAAATATTTATTTAAAATTTTATAATTAAAGTAATGATTTAAGAAAACATATTTTCATTAAATATAATCATACATTAATATTTTTTTTATTTTTATTAAAAGATAATTTTATGATACATTAGTTAATTTTTTAAACTGTCATAAAGTAAATTATAATTTTAAATTTTGTATTTTTCAAATTAATGATTATTTTCATTAAAAAATAAATTTCTCATATTTAGTTAATTATTTTCATGAAATTGGGTTAATTTTTGAATTATAAACATCTATGAATGGTTAGGGTCAAATTTTGGTATATTTCTAAAATAGTTCATTTTTATGAATAGTAAAATATGATATTTTACAGTATATATACATTATAAGTTAAATACACTATTCCTTGATTCATCGCATATGTAAGAACCAAAATATAAAACTCACCTTCATTATTTTAATATATTTAGTGATAATTCCCATAATATTCATAGTACTAATCCAAAATAATAAACTCCTAAATAAAATAATGAGAAAATACCCCCTCTTCTCCCCAACAAATACCACCCCACACACATTATAAGCTTTTATCCTTATCTGAATTATTCCCAATACTCTTCTCAAACCCATATGACACATCCATGATCTCTTGGTCTCATAAAAACACCAAACCCTTTTCACTAAGGAGCTTCCCAAGGAGAAGAATTCAAGAGGTAAAATCCACATTCTTTTCTTTTAATTTCTTTTCAAGTTATTTTCTTTTCTTATTCTCTCTCCCACCTCCCCTCTTCAAAATAATATTATAAATATATTTCCTTACATATAATGTAATTGAATTATTATAATGGAATAATCCATTATAAAACCCCTTATCCTCTCCCTTTTATTCTTAAAATGAAATCATCATTTGTGAGGTGTTGATTTATCACCTTCGAGGATGACATGTTTTCATTTTACCTTATAACCTTTAAATCTGGTCATGAAAACATTTTAATAGTTAAAAAATATTTTAAAGTGTATTTTATAATCATTTTTATGTTTTTTATGTAATATATTTAAATAATAATAAATGAAAAAACAAAACGAGTTTGTTGTGATCAAAAACCACCATAATAATCATAACAATTATCACCAATGTCTTATTTAATGATTCATAATCATACCATGTAAACAAATAATATATATAACCATTTAAAAATATGGATGACATCTAATAACTAAAATTTATAAATTTTTAGAATTAATAAAATTTTACGTGAACTTTCATACTTTTATACAAGTGAACTGATCATAAAAACCAAGAAAACAACCACTCCCAAATGATGAAATTAAACACTACAACCCATTGAAGAGATCATAAACGAACATGAAAAGACTATAATTAATAAAATGAATTTACCAAATTTTATTTACTTTTTAATTAATTAATTTAATTTTATAATTTCTGATACTAATGTTAAGAAGGCATTCAGACATAAGGTAACGAGAATTCTCGAACCCAGCTCTCTTCCTTTGGGTTATCTCTCATTCACTCCATTTTTAGTATGGATGGTCCTATATTTTTCTACAAATACCATTTATTTTTCATTTTATTTTATTTTTCATGATATACATGTTCCCAATATAGTTTTATAACAAATTTAATATTTTTTTCAAGATAAATATTCTTTCATAAAAACACATCTTTCGCTTATCAAGAAAATGTTTCTTCTTCAAACAAGATTGATACAAAGAATCAGATTCCTTTCCATGGTTTATTTTATTTCCAATATTGATATATCTTCTAGTATTCTTGTTGATAATATAAATGTTATGATGTGATGTGTGCACCCAGAACTATATAGCGTAAGTAAATATTATGATGTGATGGGTAAACCTAAAATTATATAATTATCTAATGATTTGGGTAATTTGATGTATATCACGAGAAAAAGTAAAAATTCAAGAACATGATTCTATATTTTTTAAAAATAATTTGATATAATTGACCACTATTAAATGATGTTTCATTTTTATGCATTTACACATTCTGTGAAATTATCTGATGTTTTCTCCCATGATTATGATGATAATCCCATGATTATTTTATGACAATGATGATTATGCTCACCCATTCTATATTGATTCATGTTCTTATATATCCTATTATTGAGATTTTATTTCAACCCTTTTTTATGTATATCCTTAGGTTTATAATTGTAGTAAGTATAACATGAGGGCTAGTAAGAAGCTAGAGAAGAAATAATTAAATAAATTTTTTTGTTTTATTTTTTATAAGTTATGTATGGTACTAATTTTTCCATGACTCAAAACCTATAGATCCTAGTTGTATAACACTTTTATGTTGTTTATCTTTAAAGTGAAGTAATCATTTTGTAACTAAATTTTTGGTCTCTATAGTTGGAATTATAGAACGGTTTAGTCAATTTTGGAGTTTGGATTAGAAACCCTTAGATAAATCCCTTAGTATAAGACTAAGTAATCAACAAAAAACATTTGTCTTAGAAAATTTTTAAACCTTATTATCTAAAAAGATATGAATTTAGACTTAATATTAAAAAGGAATAAATTATTTATTCATGAACTATTTACTTATGTTTTTTCTAACATTTCTTATTTTATAAAATGGTGGTAACCAGTAGAAACCAGACCAATAATCCAATGTGAGAAACAATGCAGTGATTTCTCGAATGACATCCCCAATGTGTTGGGATGTGGAGTTCCAAATTTCATGGTGATGCTTACCCAACTGTCTCAGCCTAAGAATAATAACCTGAATAGTTTGGAACATCCTCATTCACCTAAGAGAGAACAAAAATCCTTAGAGACTTTTATACATTAATGACCACTAACATTTAGTAGACCTTCCAATCCACTAGTTTCAGAACAATGGGTCAACCAAATAGAGAGGATATCTTATGTACTTAGATGTTTTTATGTGGATAAGGTGACTCTTTCTATTTATCTTCAAGATAGAGAGGTATCACAATGTTGGGAATTAATTAATAATTCAAATACAAAGGAATAAATTTGTGAGATGGAGTGGGAAGACTTTAAGATAATGTTTCTTAAGTATTTCTCTAAAAATCTTCATATAAATAATGATAGAGAATTTAGAGAGGTGAATAAAAAGGAAGGTGAATCTATCATGGAATATGATGAAAATTTCACAATGATTTCAAGGTACACTTCAAGAATTATAATCAACAATGATATAAAAATTGATAGATTGTTTAGTTGTTTAAAACCACACCCTTGAAAGGATCTTCAAATTTGAGAATTTTGGAGTTCTGATGAAGTTATTCAATGTGCTCTCAAAATTGATATGGATTTTGTAGAATGGTCCCATGGATATAGTGATAATAAATTAAATATGGGTTTCCAAGTAGGAAGATCCAATGAGAAATCTTGAAATATAACTGAACTACCCACATATCAAAAATTTTGTAAGAAGCATCATAGGAATTTCCTCGAATGGATAGGGAAATTCTATAAGTTTGGGAGATAAGGACACCAAAATCATGAATTTATAAGATACATGAGGAATTAGTACAATATGGTGGGGGAATAGAGAGGACCACCCATGGTTCAATGCTTTAACTATAGGGAGAAAGCGTGCTATGAAATATAGTGTGATAAACCTGAGTCCTCAAGGGTAATCAACATCATCAACTACCAAAGAAAAATAAGAAAGGTATGGATTATTCCATCAATAATGCTATGGTGGAACCCAATAATGATGTGGTGAAAGGTATTCTGGTTATTCATTGAATAATATTGAACCTACTATTTGATTTTTATTCTACACATTTATCATATCGTACAAGTTTATTATAACTATTCAATCACCACCTCAAAATATGGAGGTTGATCTATCTGTGGGATCATAAAATGGGGAAATTATCATATCTAGAGTATATAAATCCTCCTCGGTTAATGTTTATATAATGAACCTCTGATAAAATATGTTCATACTTCCTTTGGTGTAGTTTGATGATATTTTGGGAATGGATTTTCTATCTTTATAAAAATCCAACATCAACTATAAAGAAAGGGAGATCAGTCTTCACATCCTAAAGAATCCTAAAATTCTATAAAAGAGTAAGGGGGAATATTAATCCTCTTCAGATCCATAATCTCAAGTGTGGATATTATTACCTTATGATAAAGTGTATCTAACTCAAATTATTGAGACAAAAGAGAGAGTCATGATTGAATACATGCCTATTATGAGGGACTACACACAGGTGTTCCCCAAAGAATTGTTTATTATTCTTATTAACTAAGAGGTTGAGTTCTCAATTACAGTTATTACTATACCTATTCCTATATCTAAGACATGGTATCTAATGGAATCCATTGGGTTGGAAGAACTGAAGAATAAGATACAAGAGAATCTATACAGGGGTTTTATATGCTTGAGTGCTTCACCATTGGGTAAACTTGTCCTTTTTTTCAAGAAGAAGGATGGATCAATGCAACTCTGCATTGATTATCATGACCTAAACAAAATCATGATAAATAAAAAGTAACACCTTCCATGAATATATGACTTGTATGATAATCTATGTCATTCCAAGTATTTCTATAAGGAAGAAATTCAGTTGGGATATCACCTATTAATGGTGAGGAAGGAAGATACTCCTAATACTTCCTTTCAAACAAGTTATAAACACTATGAGTTTATAGTTATTCCCATTATTCTCACTAATCCTCCAGAAATATGCATGGAAATAATGAATATATTCTTTATAGATTAACTAGAAAAAAATCGTGGGAGTCTTTATTGATGATATTCTGATATACTCCATGTGCATGGAGGAAAATGATGAGCATTTGAATAATGTGCTAAAGAATTTGTGAAGGGAGAAGCTTTATAAAAAGCACAATAAATGTGAGTCCTGAATGGACGAAGTATCAAACATAGGGAATGTTATCACCAATAAAGGATATCTGTGGAACCTTACAAGATAAAGGAAATCAAGTAGGGGCGCATACCAACATTTGTAATAGATATTCATAGTTTCCTTTATCTAGCTTGGTATTATCAATGATTTTGGAAGAACTTATCATTATTTTAAAATACACTAACCATGCTAACTCTTAAGGGATAAATTGTTTTATTGACATGTGAATGTGAAGACTACATCAAACAGTTAAAACGAAGTCTGATTATTGTGCCAGTCCTCACAGTTCTGACAAGTGGAGAACTCTCTTTAGTATATAAAAATTCTTCAAAGAAGGTATTAGGTTGTGTAGTGATGAAAAATGATAAAGTGATGGCCTATACCTCAATGAATTTGAAAATTGATGAGAATAACTATCATAGACATGATTTGGAGTTGGAAGCTATGATCTATTCAATGATAACAAGGCATCATTATCTCTATGGGGAGAAGTGTGAAATATATAATCATTATAAGAGCCTCAAATATAAATTCACACAAAAGGATCTTAATAAATTATAGAAAAGATGTTTAGAGATCATGAAGTATTATGACTTCTCAATCTACTACCATCTTGGTAAGGATAATAAAGTGGTGGATGCTTTAATTTGAAAGGATCCTGTAATATTTTCAATGAATACAATTGAGAAATATCCAATATTATTATATTTTCAAAGGATGGACATGGGAATCATTAAGGAAGTAAAATCACCAATTATTTCTCAAATGATTTCTCACCCATCCCTTATAGTGAAAATAAAGGATGCTCAAATAAATGATTTAGAAATTCAGATGAAGGTGGAAGAAATGAAAAAGGGGAAACCCTTAGAGTTTAAAATCGATGAGGAAGGAATTGTATGATTTGGGCCACAACTATGTGTAAAATATGATCTATAAATAAAGATGGTGCTTCTAAATAATTCACATACCTCAACCTTCTCTATTCACATAGGGATCAAAAAGATGTATTGAGATCTCAATAAGAACTGTTAGTGTGACAATATAAATAAAAAGATCACAGAATATACATCAAAGTTCATGGTATGTCAGTAAGTGAAGTCTGAAAGACAAAAGTAAAAGGGGATGATGCAACCATTACCCATACCAACATGGTAATTGGAAAAAATCACTATAGAATTTGTCTCTAAAATTATGAGGACATCCAGAGGAAACAAAGATATATTCATTTTCATAGATTGTCTTATAAAGATACCTCACCTTATCATAATTCATGAAGACTTCCCACTAGATCAACATGCATGTATATTCATCATAGAATTGTTAAGGATACATAGAGTACCACTATCGATTATATAGAATTGATATTCGAGATTAACCTCCAAGTTCTAGAAAAGTCTCCAATATTCTCTAGAAAATGAGATGAACATTAGTATGGATCATAATCCTCCAAATGATTTTAATTATGAACAAAAAATTCATAAATTTGAAGATATGTTGAGGGAATGTTCTATGGAATTCAGAGGAGGATGGGACCAACATCTGCTTCAAGTTGAGTTCTCTTATAAAAACAATTTCAACTCGAGCATCCAAATGGATCCATATAAATCTATTTATGGGTAAAGGTTTAGAAAACTAGATTTTCAAATGATTTTAGTTTAAGTAAGCTACTAGAACCAGAAATGGTCTAAGAAATAGTGAAAAGGTGAAAACTATTCAGTAACCCATCAACGAATCCTAAAGATGACAGAAGATCTATAAAACAATCATTAATGAGACCTTGAAATTAAGGTTGGAGACATTGTATTCTTGTGTATATATCTATGGAATATGATCATGAGATTAGGGAATAAAGTAAATTTAATTCCTAGGTACATCAGCCACTTTGAGATTCTTGATCAAGTCGAAGTCGTGGCATATCGACTGGAAGATCCACCTACCATGTCTCAAATTCACTATGTATTCTATATATCCCTTTTGAGGAATTACATACCAGATCTGTCATATGTATTGAATCTAGATATGGTACAGATGGAAAATGATATATCTTATGAGGGGAATCTAGTAAAGATATTGGACTATATAGATAATTTTCTATGAGGAAAGGCTACTCACTTGGTCAAAGTACTATAGGGAAACCATAAGTATAGAGGGGAAATGTGTGAATTGGAGAAAGTGATGAAAGATAATTACACTCACTTATTTTCACCATAGTTTGTAAAAAAAATTTGATAGAGAAATTTAATAAGGGGGAAAGCCTGTAACAATCCAAAACTTTATCAATGGAAATTCGATTTTTATAATTACTTCATATAGTAAAAACCATATAAAATCACTTTTATAATTCAATAAAAATTTTATAAATGTTGAATGAATGAAATAAGAAGCTTTTTTAGAAATTAAAGAACCTATACCGATGGAATTGTAACATGACCTTTCAAATAGTAACTTGACACATATGAATAGTAATTACTCCAATAGAATAGTAAATTCACCTTTAAAGGTATAAATAAAATTTAAATATATTTGAATGAAAATATAATGTATTTATATCATAAAATAATTAAGTAAATATTTTAAAAATTATAAATTAAGTATTGGAATTTTATTAACTCATAAATATTTATTTAAAATATTATAATTAATATAATAATTTAAAATAAATTTCATTTTCATAAAATAAACTCATAAATTAAATTTTTTTCGACTTTTGATTATAAGATAATTTTATGAGACATTAGTTAATTTTTAAAAAGTTTCATAAAATCAGTTATAATTTTAAAATATGTATTTTTCAAATAAATAATGATTTTAATTAAAAATAAGATTTATCATATTTAAAAATTATTTTCATAAAATTGAGTTCATTTTTTAATTATACATGTTTCAAAATGGTTAAAGTAAATTTTTTGGATTTTTCTAAAATAGTTGAATTTTTTGTGAATAGTAAAATACGGTAATTTATCATATGTATACATTCTAAGTAAAATATACTACTACTTGAGTAATATCTAATGTAATCACCATCATCTCTAAATACCGATCATTGTTTTACTACATTTAGTGATAATGATGAAACTATTCGTAGTCTTGATCCAAAATAAAAAACTAAAGAATAAAATAATGAGAAAACACACCTCTCCACCACTATTAATACAACCCTCACCACCTATTCACCTCACAGATTAAAAAATTTGAGACTTGAGAAAATCATACCCAACACTCTTTCAAATTCCCTCCCCCGCATCTAGATGATCTTGGTCTCATCAAAATACAGACAAATTTTCCCTAACGAGGTTCTCAAGGAGAAGGATTCAAGAGGAAAAATCTCTTTCTTTCCTTTTATTTTATTTTCATGCTCTTTTATTTTATTATTCTATACTCACCTCCCCACATTCAAATGGAATTATAAATCCCTAAGAAAAAATATACTGGAATTTTTTTATGTTCAGGGAACAATCCATAATCAACCCCCTTCTCCTCTCCCTATTATTTTTTAAATGAAAGTATCTTTTGTGAGGTGTTGATTTATCACCTTCAAGGATGACATGTTTTAATTTTACACTTAATTCCTTTAATTATATTAATTATACTATTTAAATAGTTAAAACAAATTTAAAATTTTATTTTATAATCATTTTTATGTTCTGAAAGTAACATATTTATATAATACTAAATGATAAAACAAAATGAGTTCATTATGATCCAAAACCTCTGTACAAATCTAAATGATTATCACTAATCTCATATCTAAAGATTAGTACTCATACCATATAACTAAATGATATATATATATAACCATTAAACTTATGTATGATCATTTATAATCTATAATTTAAATTCTGAAGAATTAATCCTATTTTAATCGAACTTCCTACTTATATGCAAGCAAACCAATCACAAAAACCAAGAAAACGAACAATCCCAAACAGTGATATTAAACACTATAACTCATAGAGATCCCATAAATGAACATGATAAAACTATAATTAATAAAATTAATGTATAAAAGTTTATTTATTTCATAATTAATGAATATAGTTTGATTATTCATGATATTAAAGTGAATAAATAATTTGTACATAAAGTAAGGGGTATTCTTGAACCCAACTCTCTTCCTCTGGGTTATCTCTCTTTCAATCCATTTTCAATAAGTTTGTTATTTTATTTTTATATAAATATGATTTATTTTTCCATAACATTTATTTTTTGGGATATACATGTTTCCAATCTGGTTTTATGATAAATTCAATGATTTTTCCAAAAGAACTCTTCTTTAATAAAAATATATTTTCTTCTCAAGAGATTGCTTCTTCTTCAATAAAAAATGATACCAATCATCATATTCGATTTTTATATTAGGAAATCCAATGTCTATGAATTTATGACTTATGAGATTAAACCCATTCATTTCTAGGGGTTATTTTATAAACAATATTGACATACATTCTATGTGGCATGTAAGATAATTTAAATGTTATGGTGGGACTATTGTGCTAAGAATTATATAGAATAATTAAATGTTATGATGTGACAAGTGAAGCCATAATTATATAAAACTCCAATTAATTGGTTAATTTGATTTATATCATGCGAAAAATTTAAAATTCATGAACATGAGTCTATATTTTTTCCCAACTGTCTATTATATTTGACCACTAAGACATGATGTTTCATTTTTATGCACTTCCTTATTATACACCTTTATCTAATTTTTCCTCCCATGATAATGATGATGATCCCATTATTATATTATTATGATGATTTTTATGATCACCCATGATATATTGATTCATGTTCTTATCTATCCTCAAAAAAGGATTTTAGGTCACCCCTTTTTGATGTATATACTCAGGTGAATACTTGTACTAAGGAGAACATGAGGGCCAATAATATGCTAAAGAATAAGGAATTAAATTAATGTTTATGTTTTATTATGTAAAATTTATGTATAGTCCAAATTTTCCCAATACACTAAACCTTTTCATCCTGGTTGTGTATTTCTTTTATATTGTTTTTCATAAAAATAATGTAATATGTTGGTAATAATAGGTTGGATCACTATAGTTCCAACACCAATTGTATTGTCTTGATTAATAGGGAAATCCCTCGAATAACTATGGGTGTTAAGTCCCTTTATTCAATTAGGATCCATTACTGTAAAATGATACACAATTATTTATATCATAATCATCAAGATTATTGATCTATAAAATAAAAAAATCTATAACATTAAAAGTTCTCATACAATAAATGGAATTATCATAATTCTTATGTTGTCAATATTCATTTAATATGTAGTTCCAAGTAATTATACTGAACTTTTTTCAATACAAACTGTAACTACCATGATTCCAATAGCTTGGATCCTATGGTTACATTATTTAATTTCATGAGATAAAAGTGATCAAATCCTAATGCACAAAATAGTTTATCAATATTGAATGAGTAGTAACAGATAAGATTTCCATTTTTACATTGTAAATAGAATATAAAACATAGTGAAATTAAGTATTCTACATTATTTAATTAATTAAAATATTACTTATATATATATCTAGCATAATCGATCCAAATATTATTGATTAAAAATTCATAGTAATGGTTATATACATTTGTATCTATTATTAATAATTATATAATAATCAACATGGGATGTTAAAAAACTAAAAACACATTCCATTTAATTAATAAAATGTGTAAAAAATGTGTCTATAGTTAAAATCAATTCAAAAATATCATGGATAATAATAAAATAATTCTCAAGGGGGAAAATTATTAATATTAGACTTTATGACCACAAATTTCATCATATCACTAAAGTAAAATACTTTTTTCCATTATATTTTGAACTGTAGGTAGTAATATACCAAAACCCATTTAATTTGGAGAAATAATTTTTCTCATGTGTTCTATTGATGTATGAAGGTGATATATAATTCTTGACCCCACCTTATAGTTCATGTCCAATTTATTCCTCATAAATTGAGTTATCAATTTAAATCATTAAAAGAAAGATTTATCAACAATTATTCATATTGAGTAAAGAATATGGAATATCTATATTTCCTTATTCAAACTGATTATAATCCATCCATGAAAATAATTAGTATTGAATCATTAGAATATATCCCCATTGGATCATATGTAAAATAAGGTTTTTCATCATTGATTACTAAAAATACCATTAAAATATAATTAAAAACATTTTTTTACGAAAATTTCCTTTTCACTTTAAAATCCACTTTTAAAAACTAAAAAATTCTAGAATAATTAGAAAATAATTTTCATAGAAATTAATCAATGAAACCTATAAATAAATCTTAAAATAATTGGTTTTTTATCATCAATGTAAACTCTTTTCATACACTATAAGTTAAAGAAAACATTCCATTCACACTTTTGTAAAATATCAAAAAGTAAATAGTTATGTAAAATAAAAAAATACAATTGATTTTTTTAAAAAATTAAAAAATGAAAATAAAATTATTAAACCATTTTATAGAAGTATAAACATTAATTAAAACTTTTTATAGAAAATATAGACAATGAGGAAAAGGATTCCGAACTGAAAAGAAAATAATGTTGATTTTCCTTTAAAAAAATATTTTTCTCTCTTTGGTAATAAATTGGGAAAATGGATGGAAAATAAATAATTTATTTAAATATAAAAGTGAGAGTAAAATATATTTATTTAAAGATATAAATATCAAATAATTCACCCAATGGGGACTTAAACATAGATAATCCCGAATAATGATGAAATTATAAAATGAACCCTTACCTTATGTCTGAGTTCATTGGAAAGTATTCGAACATCATTTAAAATTAATATATATTAATTAAAAAATATTCATGAATTATTATAATTAATATAATACCATATATTATTTACTTGTAACATCTTATCAATATTTTATTCATAATTCATTATTAAAATTTCTGTTTCGTGTGACAAGTACTTCATTTTTATGTATTTTTTGGTTCATTAGTTTTGGTACTTTAACATTTATCTTGGTTCCATAAAATTCATAATATTAATCAAGATATTAATATCATATATATTCATTAAAAAAATATTTATTTTCATTCATCAAAGATAGTGATATACAAATGAATTATAGTGTTCGTGGAGATTGTAAGACATATATATGCATGAACACTGTTTTAAATTTTTGATTGGTGGAATGAAAGAAATTTATATAATAGTTTACCATTAAAACCCATTATTATATCATATTTATTAATTATATACATTCTTATTTACATTCATGTAAATCATAAATAAAAAATGGATCAGATCGCTTTGTGGAGGGGGTAGTGAACACGTACTCACGAGCAATGATTTTTTTTCCAAATCATTGGAGGCTAAGATGGTATATATGATATTATAATTAATTAATAATATTTATTAAATAGATATAATATATATCCATTTCTTATATCTTCATAACCATCCATGTAATGTGGTGATGAAAAACAAATTACACTCATATATGGATATGATAAGTCTTATGTTTGAACGAGAGATGTTTTCAATTGTTATGTAATGGAAAAGAGGTGGAAAATGGTTTTACAAAAATAATCATAACATATAATTATATTAATGATACATGATTTATTTTTTGATAATTTTTACAATATATTTATAGGAAGTCGAATAAGAAATAAATCTGAATGAGTTAGTAATGTTGACTACACCTTCTTTAAAATAGATCCTTTTAGATATTATCTTAATGGAATAAGGTGTGGATTTTAAAAATAACCTATTTTCTATAAATTTGATAAGTATTTTTATTGGAGAAATTTAAAGGGTTTGGTTGATCAATATGGATCAAATTGTTGTGAATATTTGGGAGAAAGTTTTTTATTTCTATAACAGAGGAAAAAGACACACTTTAAATTTCTAAAAAATTAAAATATATTTAATTAATTTTTACATCTGGTCATATATTAGAGGAAAAAGTGGTTAAGGTATAAATAACATCACCCAACAACATTTAGATAGGTTTTAGTACCATTTTAAACAATAAAATTTGGTTCACTCCCCGAATGTCCAAGTTTAATTTTAACATTAGAAAAAAAAAATCAAAGGGTTACAATTTTAATTATAAGTTAATAATTTTATAATAAATGGGTTAGCGAAGAAATTATAGACCATATCCTACCCCCCCCATTTAATATTTAATGATATTTATTAATTTAATATAATTTAATAAATTATAATTTTTATAAAATATCAATAATGTCAGTTTTGACACTATTATTTTAATTTTACTTTAAACACATCAAGAAAAATATTTAACTAAAATATATAATTTTTCCACAACTATAATATCTAACGTATATCTAAAAAAATTTAGAAACTATAAATAAAACAAATTATAAAACTTTTAATATATTTAAAATCATTTTATTGTATCTTCCATTAATTTAATAACAACTCTATCGACATTTCATAAGCATTTAAGCTAATTACTAAATCTATATAAATTAAAAATATAATTATATGATAAAAATAAAATTTCTATCAATATATTAATTTTTATTATTCCATAGTAAATTCATATCCTTATTTGAACATATAAAAGATATTAAAAACAAAATTGTGGAATTGTGGAATTTTCATTAAATAATATAATATGAATTTCATTACCAAGGTAAAATTGCTCTAAAATTAAATTTGTTAGAATTTGTGATGGAAATTTGTGACTTATTCCAATCCAATTAAATAACAGAATGTGTTGGAATGTTTTCTATTTCCTTATCATATTATTTTTATCATTAATTTCACGATTTACCCTTTATCGATGTGGAAAATTTTACCGCATTTATTATTCATAATACCAAAAAATAAAATAAACCAATTTACAAAATTTAAACTACAAATTTAAATATATTTTGTCTACCTTTAAATATTGAATTCACATAATTAGTTGAATTTTAATTTAAATTTAGTCACTTTAAACATGATGAAAATAAATATTCTAGATAAATGCATGTTTAAGAATAAATATGTTTTTAAAACAATTTTATGTATGATTATGATTATACACAACATTTATTTGATTATGTTTTAAAAAATTTACAACTAAAATTTTAAATCAAATTAAAATATAATTAGTCTTTTAAATTAGTTAATTTAATGAAAACAAATTAATGTATAAGAATAATCAGTATAAATCACTATTTAATGAAAAATCAATCATTTCTAAAAACACAAATAAAATTATCCTACGTTATATTTGATATGATCATTTAGGAGATGATGTTTATTATTTTAAATAAATTTTCTAAAATTTGAAAAAATGAGTATATTATTTTGTCAAAAAAGTATAAAAAACATTATATTTTTGAATTATAATAAATATTTTACTATCAGTTACGTACTTATATATTTATTCATTATATTTTCAAAACCATAGTTATTCATATACATGAGACCAATTTTAAGGAATTTTTTATATTTAAATAATAATATTTTTATAATATATCCCAATTTGTTAATTGCTTGTTGTTGCATATTAATAAATCTATCTTAATTAGTATTCTTTTAATCTAAATTTTCCTTGGTGTTACATAATAAGAAAATGAAAATTAACCAAATTTGAACTTTTGATAAAAAAATTATTATATATTAAAACAATATTTTATCCTAGAATATATTCTCAATGAAAATAAATTATGATACTGATAGAACACCAATTAAATTATCATGTAACGTTGAAATTAAAAAAAATACCAGATCAATTGTTTTGTAATAGATGCAATATTGAAATGTGGAATTGCATAGTTGAGATTTATATGGCCAAATTTTGTTTATAATATAAGAAAGTTGCAATATTTTTTAAAAAATACTTGAAAATATAAATATTAGAAACTCATATCCAAAAAAAATCAAAATATCATGGGACAAAACCAACTAACTCCATATCCAGTCCAGTAAATCACAAAAGATAATTAATAATAAATACACAAGAAGTAGATAAAAATCATCATACAATATTCTGAATAATATTAAGCTCATCCATTATACAAATATAATGGGGCACCCAGAGTAACCATAATAATAATAATTATTATTATTATGAAAGATTAAAATTCAAAAAACAAAGGTGTTTAATTATTAAAAAATTAAATGTAACTCCACACTCAACACATGCTAGTAATCCCATAAAATATCGCACCCTACATCATCATTATTTATACCATTTTCATATTGATGATAGTATGAGATTGAGATGTCCCAATGAATGGGATGGAGAAATATATGAAATTTTCTATAAATAGCTCAATAGAAATATGAGTTTCCTTGTAATCTAATATTCTCATCATCTTCACATCATCCCTCTATGAAAAATACTATATAATATACTCTATAATCCCTAGGATTATATCATGGTTTTTTCCTCCCCCTTGTATTTTAGTTTTTCTAGGTATCCAAACATCTTCTTCATAGATCAAAATATTTTTCTCTGTTATTGTATGATAAGAATTGATCATCGACCGATGATATGAGAAGGAATTCACTTATCCTTAAAAAATGGTATCTAATCCTAGAGTATCATTATTAGAGGAATCTATATTATTGATGAAGATAATTTAACAATAGATATTTAATATCGGATCGACCATGATATAGGATGTGGATGAGTAGATTTTTAGTTGATGTGTTTTTCTAAAAATAGATTAGAAACATTTTTTCAAATACTAATATTCCAGGGTTGAGTCATGAATGATTTCCAACACCCACATTCAAGGGGCCTGATGGGTTCAAAAAATAAGAGGGCCTATTTTTGGGGAGTATTGTATCCTTAAAATGTTTTTTTTTAAACCTATATATATATTTCCTTTTCAATGAATTTGTATATAAATCTACATTTATGAAATATTATATTAGGTATGAAAACAAATCATTCTGATCATGGGATAGTTGATATATTTTATAAATTAGTGAAATCATAAATTTTACACAACCCCTTAAATGTTAGCCTAGGTGGACTAGGAATTTTTATGCCTAATCTATTTAGGATTGGTATTATTTACCCTAATCCCACCAATTAAACACCCTTATTAAATATATAGATTCTAATATAACATGAATTTATACTATACATTTATACTTCACTGAGTATGTAATAACAAAATTACATAAAGTTGAAATTGAATAAAAATATGAATACAAATTACACATAAAATATAGAAATAAAAATTAGAATTTTGAATTATGGTTATTTATTTTATTATTATAATATTTAAACAATATTTATTTATATTTATTTTAATAATAAAATTTATATCATCATCATTGTTCTCATAGTATTGTGATCATTTCACAATGATCAGTGATGATTGATAGTGAACAAGGATGAAAGATTAAGGATTGTGACATTAATAATACCTTATTATTCTTAAGATTCCCATATTCCTACATTCCAAAACTAATATTGTGGTGAATATATCCTTGGGGTTGGAATTTTGATTGATCACACTTATATATTTTTCTTCCACTTTATTCTTTTCACCATGTCTCATTCTTGATTTTTTAGAACAATAACGGAGGAAGTTAAATGGTATGGGTTTAAATTTATTTGAATAGGACATTAATAGGTGATGAATTTAATGATGAAAAATGAAATTAAATTATGTTATATATTAATAAATAGGTAAATAAATTTTACTAATACATTTTAAGTAGTATTAATTTATATAATATTTTGAATTTATAATAACTGGTTAAGAAAACTAATACATGTAAATTTATATTAATATTTAAGAACCAATATTTTCTCAAATATTTGAACATTTTTTTATTAATAACAAACTAATAATATTACAAGATAAATGAAACAAAACTAAAAAATATATGAAAAAATTAAATAACTATTCATTTAGATAAAATAAATATTATAATACTTTTTCAAAATTTAATATAATAATATTATTTATTTAAACTTTTTTTAACATTGCATCTAGTAATTATTCACTAATTCTTCTTATCAGATCATGATAAGATAAATCGTAATATAAATACACATGGTTTTATTATAATTTATGTCTATATTGAGGGTTTTAAAACTAGTTTAATCATTTCCAATATTAAATTTAGGAATTTTATTCCGAGAAATAATTAAGGGTCTATGTAACAAATATGATCATGGGATATTTTATACATTTAATAATATTGAATTACATCTATTTCATTTTGGTTTATATAATTATGGTTTTTTTGAATCATCATATTCAACCTAATCAAAATGAAAATAATTTTTTTAGGTTATGAAGTAATTATAGTTTTCTATATAAATAATTGTGGTTTCCAGCCCATTTTTTCACAAATAATAACTCAGAATTATAATTAAAATCCTAAATCATAACCATCTAAATTTTATAAATTATTAAAATGAAATAATTCTTCTATATATCATGAATTATAGATAAAAAAAATAGAAGCTCTTAAAAAAATAAGGCTATTTAATCATATTTTGGAATATTAAATAAATCTTTCAATATAATATTTTCTTTAGCTAATGCTTTAATGGTTGAGATAAATACACTACCTACTAGTTTCAATGAAAAAAATAATTAATTAATTATTTTTTTAAAATATATCTATATATCCATGAATGTTAATGATTTAATATTATAATATTTTCAATATAAGTCATTAGTTAATTTTATAACATTTTGATAATTGTTGTACAAAGGGGTATAAAATGAAATTCTGAAGAAAAAAAATATTAATGATTTGGGATATTTTTTAATCACACATTGATTTAAATGACTATTTATATATTACATTATAACTATATTGATCACATGGAATAGATCGCATATTTTTATATGTAGAATCTTAAATCATCATTATGATGGTGATTCATAGAAATACTTTTATCAATCGTATCAATGTTTTTTATTGGAACGTCATATTTTATGACTAGGTATTTTTAATAATGGTTTTCATCCATTTTATTCTTAATATAGTTAACGTAAATGCCCTTGGTTTTCTGGACTGTGAAATGAGAAGAAATTTTATTTTTTTCTTTTCATTGTTTGTATTGTGGAAAATAGTCATGTACCCTATAATATAACCTTAGATACTTTTATTGACCACTATATTGGTCCTAGAATATAGTGTTTAACCTATTATATAATATTTTTGGAAATATAATTCATTTACATTTTCATGGAATAATTAGTATTTCATATTTATTTTGATAAATATTATTTTATTCATGTCTCTTCAAAAAGAGAAATTATTTGAATGTATTTTTAGATTTAAATTGCATCTTCATTATTGAGTCTAAAATGGTGGGTTTCTCCTAAG
Source organism: Viscum album (assembly GCA_963277665.1). Classification (NCBI taxonomy): domain Eukaryota; kingdom Viridiplantae; phylum Streptophyta; class Magnoliopsida; order Santalales; family Viscaceae; genus Viscum; species Viscum album. The sequence goes on from OY728151.1 coordinate 1,837,465,722, forward strand.
TGTAACATAGACTCATGTTAGATACAAGGTTCATACTCGGTCAGGGCTGATCCCCCTCTCCTATGTTTTTTCATTTTCTTCCTTATTTTTATCCATTTAATTTTTCCCTCATCCGTGATTCTTTAATATAGACCATTTTGGGATTATCCTTTCCACAACTAATATATTTTAGGGATAGTGAGTGAGAGGTAGAGGGAGGGAAGAAGGGGGTTCTGTAATGGAGCTTAGTAGGATCAATACTATCATACTAAAACAATGGAGCATGGATATAGGTGATAGTATGGAAAATTATAGCTTTAGGTAGAAAATTTTTATATTTTTATGGAAAATTACCACCGATTTACCGGTTTCTATTTTTATGAAACTATTTGGACTATTAGGGACATTGTGGGGGTCGATCTACAGCTATTTTTGGAAAACTGGGGGTTTTTGGAAGATTGAAGGGTTTTCCATTCGGAAATTCTGACTACATAGTGTGTGGATCTGTGGACACATGTCATGGATTCTTCTTATTTATGGTCGAAGATATATGGATGACTACATGTTGGGAACTCTAGAGGAAGGGTTGTGTTGGGTTACTCACCATTTGGCCAAGTACATGGCCAAACAACTCATACCTATCCACTTTGATGTGTAAGGTACATAGCCAAACCCTGTATGGGATGCCCAACATGTTGAAATACACATCTAGGAGAAACATATGGTCAATACATGTGTCGTAAAAGAGTAATAACCCTTTTCTGTAACATACCATCTAAATTAATAACATGTCATTTAAATGGGTTTTATATTCCAATTCCTATTGAAGTACATTCCCAGGTGGGGATTTGATAGTAAGTGATGTTTACTTGGGTATAAACATGCTGTTCTACTTATATAATCCTTGTTTGAGGGGTTTTATATATATTTTTCTCATAATTATGAATTATGCATAATTTGAGCCCATTTATAGTGTTTTTACATATATAACATGATGGTTGATCCCTTTGGGCGTTTTGGGGTGTTCAAATAGGCATTTTTAGGTGAGAAACTTATGATAGAAAGTTTCCTCCTCATGTAATTTAATCTAGATATCTATAGAAGGTATGGCATGGGATGAGTCCCAGTTGAGGTTCAAGAGAATGGTTTGTAAATTTTTCATGGAGTCTACAATGTTCTTGTTTGGTGACTTTCTTGGGAAAGTCTCATGTTACTATGATTATGATGCCACTTGAGGAGGAAGATATGTTTGGTTTTCATGAAAGTATTGAGAAAGTTCTTGGAAATTAGATGGTCCATAAGTCATTTCCCTAGTCTTATGTTTAATTAGATATTCCCTTGATTCAAATAGGATTTTTTTTGTGATGACACTATCATAATCTGTGTCACTACTGAGAGAAAGGGTTGGATAGAGAGCCTTGTCTATGATTGAGCACCATAAGAGGGAAACCTCATATTATAATATTACCTAGAGAATAACATGAGTAATGAACCAAAAAATGTATTGACCCCTAGGGTACCAATAAGGATTAAACTTCTTTTTTTTTTTTGTGATATTAAGAGTGATATATATAGTTATATTCTAAATCATATGTTCGTAAGATAGATTCATCATCTTATGTATTGATTATAAGGATACAAAGAGGAATTCCTCTACTTATACTAACATAGAGAATACCAAGAGGGATAAATATAATTATTTTAGGAACATAAGGATAGTAAATGGGATATATCTCCTTGTTTCCATAGCTCACCCTAGTGTATACCCTTGTGGATAGATGACCCTAAGATATTTCGTTAAGGGCATGGGTACGGATGGTTGTGGACATCACCTTATAACTCGTACAAGTATTTTCAACCTTATGGTTTTTGGAAGTGGTGATGGGTTTAGGTTTTTTTCTAACCATACTCCTTAATTTGTTTCATTAAAAAAGTTATTATTGATATAGTTATGGGTTCTAGGTATTCTTCTTAGAATGTTGCCTATGTGCTTGATGTGATTAACTAGCATAGTGGGGGTTCCCATGTATATTTATTGGTATACAAAAATATATGATTGATGTTTTCATGATGGGAATTCCCAATATCATTGTGATTCTTCACCATAGAGACATGGATTCCTTGTGATTTTAGGGCCCAATATCTGGTTTCACTATTACATTAATTCCTAATGTATCTCAAATTCCTCCTTACAATGGGGAAATATAAGATGTTGTTGAGTTAATCTTGGAAACCCATCATAGATAGTATATCACCTTGTATTTCTAACCCACTATGATCCATGTGATGTCAGAAGTTTCTAGCTGGACACATTTCCCATGAGTACTAGATTATTTTTAAATAATCAAGGAATGATGATGAACTGCTCTATTTATACCTTAGAGGCTCACTTGGATTAGGTGGATGCACCATGACTCCATTTCCCAAAGCGATATCAGAATAAGACATTGATCCAGTGACTTAATGATGTTGTGTTATGTAACACCCCGAGCTTCCACGATACGCTTCTCATTCAGTAATACAATAGCTTGCATTGTACGCAACTTCGAGTTCTAAAACACCGCGACTAATCAAAGTAGCCGTTATGAATAGTAATACCTTCTTTTTGAAATATTATAAATTTTATATGTCAAAATGGACTTCATTTTTGTATTCGTAATATCGAAATTAGCCTATGTTGAATTTTTGGTATTTTTCTGAGAACTTCTAAAATTTTATAAATAGTGAAAAATACTTAAAACAACTTTTTTAATCAAAATAATTTATAGTGATAAATTATAATATTTGATGGTTTTAAAGTATAATTAGAATATATTTTTACCATTTTATCCAATGGTGGTCATTATAATTAATTTAACATTGAAATTGGACATAAACAATTGCCAATCTTTTGATATAAATTGTTTCTTAAAAACACGCTATTTGTTGTGACAGCGGGAATTAATTATAAAAATAATTAATGCAACTAATATGTTTGGAATTTTTTAAAATAGACATCATTTTTCAATTCGGAATATCAATTATAGCTTAGGGTGAAATTTTGGCCTTATTCTGAAAAACTTCAATTTTTGATGAATAGTGAAACCACTAAGTGGTTGTTAAATAACTGATTTTTCGTTTAAATGAAATATTACCACTTCTGTGATTTGATTTTCAAAAATCCGACATACATGGTTGTCATTAAGAAGTAAAATGTGGTTCAATGGGATAAAAATAATTTTTTGGTGAATAGTAACTTATTAAGTTCTTAATCGCGATTAGTGGTAATTAGGGTAGTTTAAGGTATAAATAATACTTTAATAATATTAAATGACCTAGACACATGTCCCAACCTCATTGGTTGTGTCATGGCCGACCAAGACAAGCCATGGCCTAACTTGGGGACCCCATGGATCCACTTTTGTTGGGAAATAACATAAATTACTTTTTATTTAATGTTAAAGTGAAAATGACACTAACATAAAGTGTTTTACTAAAACAATTTTTAAGTAGGGTTACACAAGTCCAAATTTTGATTATAAATAGTCATTGGAAAGATAAAAAGATTTCCTATATCATAGTATTTTTTTTATAATTTTTATACATTAAATAAATTTAATTATTTATGACATAATAATGATGCAGCGATGACATCATTATTTGACGATTTAAATAAAATGGAAAGATAATATAAAATCTATGAACTACACATGGCCAAAACCAATTGGATGAGTGGATTTCGATGCCTTATCACCTTATCCACGAATTCTATCAATGTGGGACCTTTTAAAACCGAAACACATTTTCAAATAATGTAATGTTCCTTTACTTTCCAAAAGTGCCCCTCCTCTCCTCTTATAAAAGGCCCCCACCTCTACCTCATTTCACACACTCTTCAAGCCATTGGCTCGGCCAACCCCTGCCCATTTGCTCTCTCCACATCCCTCTCCTCATCCTAGAGGATTCCCTTTGGGCAGAATCCTTTCAAAGGAAGCCTTTAGGCTCAACTCAAAAGGAGTTACACTTTTTAAGGTAATTCATTCTCTCATGTTCTTTTGTTTTATTTTGCTTCTCCAACCCCCTAAACTCTTTTTATTTACTTCTTTTGTAACAACACCAGTATCTTAAATATACTAGGATGTTGTTATAAGTTTTATTTGAGCTACACTTCCACACAACTACATCAAATGGTTAAAGAACATAAGGTTTCCGTGGATGGCGAAATTCTGCCTCCCGAAACGATGATTGTTCAACACTCATTTAACACCTTCAAAGGTGGCCATTATGATGTCACTATTTTTATATATGATATATAATATGTTTATGTTTTCCTTAAGCTTCTGTTTTTTCATTTTGGGCATACCTTTATGGTTTCCATTATGGGTAAAACACGATATCTTCATTTTAGGAAGCGCGGACTACCGCCCCCTGAAAGTGATTTGATTCGTTAATACCATATGTGGGATGTGTGAAGGATAAAGTTAATGATATTATATATGTTATTATACTGGAATTATAATATACTCTCATTATGATTCCATTCCAGAAAATATGAAATAGAAATGGAAGTAGCGTTCATGCGTACGTACGGCTTACCGTCTCCATGAACGGTGCATTTCATTTCTTACCTCTAAATGTGATGTAATATTATAAATGAATGTATGTACTGGATATATATGACATATATGATATCTACATCATGAATACCATTCTGGATATAATGAACCTTTGACCAAATTAACAACATGTAAGTGTAAGAAGCCTATTTTTGACTTAAGAACCAAATACCGACAAAATGAACATTATTAACTTAAATAATTACATAATGTTCATATCATTGTAATAAGTGATATAATAAGGATAATGAAGTTGAAAATGGTTCTTAATAAGGTATATATTAACTCTAGTTTATTATTCAGGAGGTTAAAGAACGGTTGAGTCAAGTCAGACACGAGGTAAGGGAAATTCTTAACCCAATTTCTGTTCTTTGGGTTAATCTCCTACTTTCAAATTCTGTCATGATATTGTTATGTATTATCTTGTATTTGTACTTTCTTTATGTGTACTTATAGTTAATACACATAATAGATCTATTTTATTTATAAATGATCTTGTAAGGGAACTTCTTAACCCAATTTCTATTCTTTGGGTTAATCTCCTACTTTCAAATTATGTCATGATATTGTTATGTCATATCTTGTACTTTCTTTATGTGTAATTATAGTGAATACACATAATAGATATATTTTATTTAAATGATATTTTTAAGGGAATTTCTTAACCCAACTTCCATTCTTTGGGTTAATCTCCTACTTTCAAATTATGTCATGATGTTATTATGTCCTATTTTGTATTTTTACTTTCTTTATTTGTACCTATAGTGAATACACATAATAGATCTATTTTATTTTAAAAATGATCTTTTTAAGGACTTCGTCTCAATCTCCTTTCATTGAGGCATATTTGGTTTTATACACAACCTTCTTTTATACGATGTATAAACCCCTTTGACTTTTACGTTTATTCAAAAGGAATCTTTTTTATACGAAGCGTTTTGCTAAACGACAAAAGGGAATGTTTTTCTTTCCGTACTTATGCGGCGACAACGACTTCTCCGCCGCCGTGACCATTATTTGAGTTTCGGCTTCCTCTACAAGCCATCATTTTCTTTTTTAATGAAAAATAAATACAAAGTTTTAACATTCTTTTATTTTGGTATTGAAAATGGTTTTGAAAGCGTTTTTATTATATCAATGTGTTGTATTGATATCTTGTGATTGAAATGTGGAAATGTTATGTTTCCTTTATGCATGTTTTATGTGATATGATTATGTTATGGTTTATGATATGTTTAAACCTATTCATATGAGGAATGTATTGGACTTAATATGTGACGGGTGGAGCCCGCTATAGCTCCTCGATGCATCGGTAGGTCTCGTGAGACAACTAGACGTGGAATTGGCCGAGGCCCTTTCCCAATTTGATTTATGGTTTTGGCCGAGGCCTTAATCATTTTAGATGTCTTGGCCGAGGCCTTGACAAAATGTTTCAGAATGTCCGGCATTATACATTCCCTCATTATGAAAGTGGTTATTGATATTACATGTGATTATTCGACCAGTAGAATACCCATGTGAAGAAGTAAATGGCATTATCTCATTTTACTTTTGCCATATTATGTTGAAGTTCATGTTTAAGAGGCTTTTGTTTTAGTTATACATTGCCTTAAATGTTAATGTTTATTTATGAAAGCTTCCGCATTATTGTTATCCTTACTGAGCATTTGAGCTCACCCCTTTCAATGTTTAAAAATTTTCCAGGTTGTGAAGAAGTATTTTATGACTGACTTGCAAGAATAATCAGTGAAGATATGAGTGTGGACTATGAAGACCATGTTTTTTTTGTAGTTTGTTTAATTTTGATGTAATGAAAGACTTATGAATGTATCTAGTGTTTCCAAGGCTACTAAACTAATCGGTCTTTCGAGACTTGATCTTTTGGGATCATGCCAATGTTACGAAGTAATGCACCGGCTCTGGGTAGCTGGGGTCGGGGCGTTACAGTTGGTATCAGAGGCAGTTTAGTACTAACCTTGGAAGCTAGATTTAGATAAACTCTGATTAGAGCACATAGCCCAAAGATAGACTTTGAGGATTAGTATAGAAGAACTTCCTAGAATTTTGGTATTATAGAGATGATATGAGTTTTCCGAGCAATACATCCCTGTCTGGATACGAGCAGGTAGAGGCGGCTCTGGCACAGATGTACCTAGGGGTAAAACCCGAAAACACCGCTTTGAGCTAGACTCGAACGGGAACTGGTGCACGACAACGGGCCTTGCTGCACTCTTGGTTACGACACTCCCGGGGGATACGCTTAGGATAATTCTCATTTTCTTTACAAACCACTATGAACGGTTATGAGTATATACTTCCTCAAATAAAACCTTTTTATGATTATGGATTATATCCATAAATAGTTCAATTTATGTTAAGTATTTTACAAGTATGGAATTATGTATTTTGATTCATAAAACTAATCTAGTTTATGCCATTGTTTAGAAATGGCGCCTAGTAGAAGGAATGGAAACTGTATCAATGCACGAACTCCGTGTAGGGATTTCCCTCCTGCTCAAGATAATTATTGTGGATCTGGAGATACAACTGGTGCTGATCAACTTATTTCCATACTGGGACAACTCACTCAGGTTATGAATAATAACCTTACTCGTATGGAGCACCCTGATCCGCAACGTGGAGGATCAATGCTAGACCGTTTCATGAGGCAACAACCGCCAACCTTCAATGGGAGTACAAATCCTACAGTAGCTGAGCAATGGATAAATTCCTTAGAGAAAATATTCCATGCCTTGGGGAGTAGTGAAAGGGAGAAGGTTGTCATGGCAGTTTACCGCCTCACTGGAGATGCCGATCAATGGTGGTCACTAATTCAAAACACAAAGGAAGATGATGAATTAACAAACATGGAATGGCAGGAGTTCAAAGAGCTTTTCTTAGAAAAATACTTTCCTCGTGACCATCGAGCAGATATGGAAAGGCAATTTCTGAGTCTGAGGCAGAAGGAGGATGAGAATGTCGCAAAGTATGAGGCTAACTTTACAAGGTTAGCGAGGCATGCTGCCGATTATATACGTAACCCAAGGAGTAAGATTGATCGTTTCTTTGATGGGTTAAAACCATTTCTCCGACGAGCTTTAGTATCACAATCCTTCTCATCATACGAAGATATAGTCTCATGTGCTATCAAGACAGAAAAGGAATTCTCTAAGTCTTATGACAACAAAGTAAAGCAAGAGAATAAGAGAACGGTGGAACAAGAGACAGATAAAGGGAAAAGGGGAAAGAAGGATTTTCCATTATGTGATAATTGTGGGAAGAATCACCCTGGTACTTGCCTAAAAGGAATGGGAGTCTGTTATAAATGTGGAGAAAAAGGTCACCAGGCACGTGATTGCAAGGGAAAGAAAGAGGCTGTCAAAGTTGAATGCTACAATTGTAGAGAAATGGGTCATTATGCAAATGAATGTCCTAAGCGTCAAGGAAACTTACCTCAGAAAAGGACAAGGGATCAAGGACAATCTTATGCTATTACTACAGTTGAAGCAGAATAACTAATGTATTGGTGCTTTTGGACTCATGGATTATATTCTGGTTATTAGAATAATGTGATATATATATAAGGATTGTACTGCAGTACTTTTTGATTTCAGTAAGGCTTTAATATGATTAAGGTAATCATATTTTTAGTATGTGACAATAAGAGAAACTTTTCTTTGTTTTGGGAATCTGATGTTACAATTGATTTTGGAATTTAGAGACCTTTTAGAGAAAGTCTGGACGGAGGTATTTTGGATAACTATTAAGGTTGGAATGGATTAAGTTGAACTTTGGATAGTATTGTTTAAGGCTAAAAAATTTATGAAGATTATTTTTGGAATATTATGATACTATAGGACAACCTGCAGGGTGGGGCATAACCCGTCGCGTCGGACAAAGCTGTAGGAATCGAACCCACAATCAAAGTGCGACATGCCTTTATTTCCTACCACTAGCCTACAGGAAGTCCCTGGTTATTAAAAAATAATTTTACTAATCTAAATGGTATGTGTTAACATTTGGAACCTTATACAAATAGGATAAGTATAATATTTTTAGGTTCTATTATCTTTTTGAGTGAAAGGTGAGCTGAAGGTTGAAACTCTAATTGTCAAGCATAAATATATATATACCTATCTCTTATTCAATGAATAAATTAATTCTTAAACTTTAGTAAAGGGATATTAAAACAAAAAATGTGTTATCCTAATACCTTATGTCTTGTTGAACTGATGATATTTTAAATCAACATAGATTGAAGGCTTTGAGGCCCTCAATTTGACAGTTGATTGTGATTGATGACCTCAATCACTCCCTACAAATATTTACGTTTTTCCTCCAATTATATGTCTTTAATTGCCACCAATGTTCTCCTTATCGAGATCATAATTTGGTGGTGACTTTCTTATTTCCATTTTCCCTCTTATTAAGGCTAAATTTTATTAACCTTATTTCCGATGTGGGTTTTCCTCAAAGGTATTTTCTCTTTTCAACCTTGTATTTTCCAAGAAAAATTTCAAATTGCGAGGACGCAATTTATTGAAGGAGGGGAGAATGTAACACCCCGAGCTTCCACGATACGCTTCTCATTCAGTAATACAATAGCTTGCATTGTACGCAACTTCGAGTTCTAAAACACCGCGACTAATCAAAGTAGCCGTTATGAATAGTAATACCTTCTTTTTGAAATATTATAAATTTTATATGTCAAAATGGACTTCATTTTTGTATTCGTAATATCGAAATTAGCCTATGTTGAATTTTTGGTATTTTTCTGAGAACTTCTAAAATTTTATAAATAGTGAAAAATACTTAAAACAACTTTTTTAATCAAAATAATTTATAGTGATAAATTATAATATTTGATGGTTTTAAAGTATAATTAGAATATATTTTTACCATTTTATCCAATGGTGGTCATTATAATTAATTTAACATTGAAATTGGACATAAACAATTGCCAATCTTTTGATATAAATTGTTTCTTAAAAACACGCTATTTGTTGTGACAGCGGGAATTAATTATAAAAATAATTAATGCAACTAATATGTTTGGAATTTTGTAAAATAGACATCATTTTTCAATTCGGAATATCAATTATAGCTTAGGGTGAAATTTTGGCCTTATTCTGAAAAACTTCAATTTTTGATGAATAGTGAAACCACTAAGTGGTTGTTAAATAACTGATTTTTCGTTTAAATGAAATATTACCACTTCTGTGATTTGATTTTCAAAAATCCGACATACATGGTTGTCATTAAGAAGTAAAATGTGGTTCAATGGGATAAAAATAATTTTTTGGTGAATAGTAACTTATTAAGTTCTTAATCGCGATTAGTGGTAATTAGGGTAGTTTAAGGTATAAATAATACTTTAATAATATTAAATGACCTAGACACATGTCCCAACCTCATTGGTTGTGTCATGGCCGACCAAGACAAGCCATGGCCTAACTTGGGGACCCCATGGATCCACTTTTGTTGGGAAATAACATAAATTACTTTTTATTTAATGTTAAAGTGAAAATGACACTAACATAAAGTGTTTTACTAAAACAATTTTTAAGTAGGGTTACACAAGTCCAAATTTTGATTATAAATAGTCATTGGAAAGCTAAAAAGATTTCCTATATCATAGTATTTTTTTTATAATTTTTATACATTAAATAAATTTAATTATTTATGACATAATAATGATGCAGCGATGACATCATTATTTGACGATTTAAATAAAATGGAAAGATAATATAAAATCTATGAACTACACATGGACAAAACCAATTGGATGAGTGGATTTCGATGCCTTATCACCTTATCCACGAATTCTATCAATGTGGGACCTTTTAAAACCGAAACACATTTTCAAATAATGTAATGTTCCTTTACTTTCCAAAAGTGCCCCTCCTCTCCTCTTATAAAAGGCCCCCACCTCTACCTCATTTCACACACTCTTCAAGCCATTGGCTCGGCCAACCCCTGCCCATTTGCTCTCTCCACATCCCTCTCCTCATCCTAGAGGATTCCCTTTGGGCAGAATCCTTTCAAAGGAAGCCTTTAGGCTCAACTCAAAAGGAGTTACACTTTTTAAGGTAATTCATTCTCTCATGTTCTTTTGTTTTATTTTGCTTCTCCAACCCCCTAAACTCTTTTTATTTACTTCTTTTGTAACAACACCAGTATCTTAAATATACTAGGATGTTGTTATAAGTTTTATTTGAGCTACACTTCCACACAACTACATCAAATGGTTAAAGAACATAAGGTTTCCGTGGATGGCGAAATTCTGCCTCCCGAAACGATGATTGTTCAACACTCATTTAACACCTTCAAAGGTGGCCATTATGATGTCACTATTTTTATATATGATATATAATATGTTTATGTTTTCCTTAAGCTTCTGTTTTTTTCATTTTGGGCATACCTTTATGGTTTCCATTATGGGTAAAACACGATATCTTCATTTTAGGAAGCGCGGACTACCGCCCCCTGAAAGTGATTTGATTCGTTAATACCATATGTGGGATGTGTGAAGGATAAAGTTAATGATATTATATATGTTATTATACTGGAATTATAATATACTCTCATTATGATTCCATTCCAGAAAATATGAAATAGAAATGGAAGTAGCGTTCATGCGTACGTACGGCTTACCGTCTCCATGAACGGTGCATTTCATTTCTTACCTCTAAATGTGATGTAATATTATAAATGAATGTATGTACTGGATATATATGACATATATGATATCTACATCATGAATACCATTCTGGATATAATGAACCTTTGACCAAATTAACAACATGTAAGTGTAAGAAGCCTATTTTTGACTTAAGAACCAAATACCGACAAAATGAACATTATTAACTTAAATAATTACATAATGTTCATATCATTGTAATAAGTGATATAATAAGGATAATGAAGTTGAAAATGGTTCTTAATAAGGTATATATTAACTCTAGTTTATTATTCAGGAGGTTAAAGAACGGTTGAGTCAAGTCAGACACGAGGTAAGGGAAATTCTTAACCCAATTTCTGTTCTTTGGGTTAATCTCCTACTTTCAAATTCTGTCATGATATTGTTATGTATTATCTTGTATTTGTACTTTCTTTATGTGTACTTATAGTTAATACACATAATAGATCTATTTTATTTATAAATGATCTTGTAAGGGAACTTCTTAACCCAATTTCTATTCTTTGGGTTAATCTCCTACTTTCAAATTATGTCATGATATTGTTATGTCATATCTTGTACTTTCTTTATGTGTAATTATAGTGAATACACATAATAGATATATTTTATTTAAATGATATTTTTAAGGGAATTTCTTAACCCAACTTCCATTCTTTGGGTTAATCTCCTACTTTCAAATTATGTCATGATGTTATTATGTCCTATTTTGTATTTTTACTTTCTTTATTTGTACCTATAGTGAATACACATAATAGATCTATTTTATTTTAAAAATGATCTTTTTAAGGACTTCGTCTCAATCTCCTTTCATTGAGGCATATTTGGTTTTATACACAACCTTCTTTTATACGATGTATAAACCCCTTTGACTTTTACGTTTATTCAAAAGGAATCTTTTTTATACGAAGCGTTTTGCTAAACGACAAAAGGGAATGTTTTTCTTTCCGTACTTATGCGGCGACAACGACTTCTCCGCCGCCGTGACCATTATTTGAGTTTCGGCTTCCTCTACAAGCCATCATTTTCTTTTTTAATGAAAAATAAATACAAAGTTTTAACATTCTTTTATTTTGGTATTGAAAATGGTTTTGAAAGCGTTTTTATTATATCAATGTGTTGTATTGATATCTTGTGATTGAAATGTGGAAATGTTATGTTTCCTTTATGCATGTTTTATGTGATATGATTATGTTATGGTTTATGATATGTTTAAACCTATTCATATGAGGAATGTATTGGACTTAATATGTGACGGGTGGAGCCCGCTATAGCTCCTCGATGCATCGGTAGGTCTCGTGAGACAACTAGACGTGGAATTGGCCGAGGCCCTTTCCCAATTTGATTTATGGTTTTGGCCGAGGCCTTAATCATTTTAGATGTCTTGGCCGAGGCCTTGACAAAATGTTTCAGAATGTCCGGCATTATACATTCCCTCATTATGAAAGTGGTTATTGATATTACATGTGATTATTCGACCAGTAGAATACCCATGTGAAGAAGTAAATGGCATTATCTCATTTTACTTTTGCCATATTATGTTGAAGTTCATGTTTAAGAGGCTTTTGTTTTAGTTATACATTGCCTTAAATGTTAATGTTTATTTATGAAAGCTTCCGCATTATTGTTATCCTTACTGAGCATTTGAGCTCACCCCTTTCAATGTTTAAAAATTTTCCAGGTTGTGAAGAAGTATTTTATGACTGACTTGCAAGAATAATCAGTGAAGATATGAGTGTGGACTATGAAGACCATGTTTTTTTTGTAGTTTGTTTAATTTTGATGTAATGAAAGACTTATGAATGTATCTAGTGTTTCCAAGGCTACTAAACTAATCGGTCTTTCGAGACTTGATCTTTTGGGATCATGCCAATGTTACGAAGTAATGCACCGGCTCTGGGTAGCTGGGGTCGGGGCGTTACATGTTATCATCTCTAATCAGTGGAGTCTTGCATATATATTACCTAAGGGTATTTTCCTTATAAATTCATTAAAATTATAGAAACTAAACCATCTATGGAAAGAGACATAGAATCTGACATTGTATTTGAATATGAAATTCAAAAAAATATTTGGATTCTAGAAATTACTCATGGATTGAATAGTATCCCTAGGATATGTATAATCCTTCTAGATAAATTACTTACAAAATATTTATTTGATATGTTGAATTATAATTTATATTTACTGGAGGTAATTATAGGTGAGCCTTAGGATATTACACGTATACCCCAATGGTGATGTATCTTTCTCAATGAAATTTTAGGTGCTGGATGAAATAGGTATAGTCGATTGGCATCACATACCTAAGGATGGATTATGGTTTAACTTTTTTATTTTTACTAAAGTTGTATATATCCTATTCTTGGAATATTCCAAATTGCTGAACCTATGGTAGAAGACCATAGGTTCACCATTTAGTTCTTTCTAATGAGATTATTTCTTACCCCTTATATTCACACCTAAATGTGTACGTAGAACTTATTTCTACATTCAGGTTGTTCACATATGCATGATAGATTGGGTGATGGATAAGGATTCATGATCAAGTGGAGCTACTCCAGTGTAGTTTTGTGATTGGGAAAGTGTATCTTGACAGTCATGGATACTTAGTATATGACATGGATCAAAATAAGAAGTAGTTCCTAGTGAAATTATAATTTATTTCTTATATTGTATATATGATCAAACTAGTGGGTGATTAGTTGTGGTATATATGAAATTGATATTTGGGCCTTTACTGTATTTCTTTTTATTATATCCTTGTTTATATTTATTTCTTCCAAAAAATGATTTTTTTTACTTTTATGGATGATTTTTACTAATTTATTCTTTTTTTATACTTTGATATGAGTGAATTGTAACCACATTGACACACCCCCAGCCCTCGCTACTAGTCATCATCCTTTAGAATATGGTAAGGTGTGTTTAGTCCTTATATAGAACTAGTTTTTCAATATTCATATGTAGAAATGGGGACGAATTTGACAAAGTGGTATCAGAGTAGTTCCTTTGTGTTTGTATTACTATTTCAGTCATGATAGATAAATATATTTGGAATGTGTTAGTACCTATGATGGATATTAGTCCGGTGCATTTATAACACTTGTTCTATTAATAATTCTAGGTTTCCAAGGATGTGGGAATGGTATTATTGATTTGAGATGTTATATTTTTATATGATTTTCAAATTGATCCATTCACATATTGTTTGGAGTCTATGATTTATGATGTAAATCTAGATTTTTTCTTATTAGAAAGAGGCTAGTTTCAAGATTACACTATTATACTATAGAGGAAATAGTTTTCAAATGCAAAATATTAGGAACAATGTATTCACTTTTCATATGGGCCTACTTCTATTTATTTTACATATGAATGATCCTCATAGATTATGTGTAATAAAATCCTTTATGGTATTTTCTTGTATAAGTACTTGGTGGAATTTTACTTAACTTGGATGACTTGTATATATATTTCCCTCTAATGGAATTTATTTTGAATTTAAAGTGATACATTTAATAGTGAGAATGATAACTCATTATTTATGAATTCGATGTGTAGTGGAAATAATGGGTCGATAGGGAACATGGTTCTCATGTGATGGAAACCTCATATGGAATTAAAACAGAGGTTTTGTAATTTAATTTCCTAATAACAATATATATAGTGTTTTCCAATATATGTTGGAATGGAATTGTACTTAAACTAATCATGTGTTTATGTGTAGTATGACACAGATCATTTGATATGATTTAGTGTGTCTATTTTTGAACCTCATCGGATGACATCGGCAACTTATAAAATTCTGGTGGACCCTTTCAAGGTGTATGCTTTTTAGTCATGGTATACATAAAATTAATTAAAACCTATATAGTGTTTTCCATAGATATTTATTTGATATTTTACTTAGCCAACAATCATTTATGGTTCTCTAGTCATATCATTATGTGCAATGTTGATATGTACCTAAACTGTTTTTGTTAAACTAAGACCATGAGAGGGTATTTCCTGGGTTAGTACATTATCGTTCCACTTTGACACTGAAACCCTATCGGTATTAGTCCCTTATAAGGATTATTAAAGGGGATTACGTCCTAGTAGGCTGATCATTGGTAGTTGATGCATTAAATGATTCCATAATTAGAAACCTCCTATAAATTAATAGTTACCAATAGGTTTCAATTAAATGGGTTTCTAATTTCAACTAATTGGTTATTTTATTCGATAACATGGATCTAAAAACATATATAGTGTAACCAATGTAGATATATTTTGACCCTCATAGGTTAATTATATTGTTTCCTTCCATTAGGTTTACCTCATTAGAGACTGGTTTTAGGTGTGTTAGATGTCATGTAATGGTCGATTTGGGAATAAGGATGTCTCACATGCTTATAAATAAAATGGGATATAAATATTGTGTGAGAGACCATTGTTCAAGGTGGTTAGACCTAGTCACCCTAATGTGTTACATGATATATAGGACTAGGTGGATGACCTAGAGACACATATATTTGAATCAGAACCTAGTGGGTTGAGGGAAACCCATTTGTGTGCTTATCCGTGTATTTGAGGTTCCATTATTAGAGTTGAATGAGGACATATTCTCTTAATGTGACAGATACATGTGAGGATTTACCACGTATGTGGACAAGATTAATGATGTGTTTGTTTTATGGTAAATCCTCAAGTATTATTAGGTTTTATGGATGGGTTTTATGGGTAATACTATTTAAGCACATGACCTAGTTGACTAGCGGTAATACTATTGGAATTGTGGATGGATCATGGGTGAATTATTATAACTAGTTTAGAATCGAGTGACAACTAACCATGTGGATGAGGATGAAATAATATATAATTAGGATGTATATCTACAGTTCTAAGAAGACACTATGTTATAGGAGGCTAGGGAATAAATCATGGAATAGGTATGGTACCAAATATTGAAGATGGGTTCTAAGGGAACTACTGGTGTGATGGGAATTATTTTCAATATAGCACATTAATATTGTCCTTGATGGGACATGATTTAGTAGATAAAGAGTCAGGTTATGTGAATGGGTGGAATGGGATCGTATACCCATCAACTTTGAAGTTTTGGATGAAAAATTCAGGTTACATGCAGTGCCTTTTGGGTATAAAATTGGTGGTGTATATAAGCGGTCTGAGGGCTAATGTTAAGCAAAGAGTCTACTCCAAGAGTGTTGACTAGATTATTTAGGAGAAATAGAGTAATGTACAATCTTTTAAGGGTAATAAAAAAATGAAATCAGATTTGGGGAAATGGAAAACCCAATGATGGGCCTTGACATACATTTTTGGGAGATAACATATTAGGGATTGGTTAAATGTATGTCCTACCAAGATTAATGTTAGTGTGTCTCAAGAAGAGTGACCTATGTGTTGGGATAAATCCTATTGATATAATAATTGAAGAGTATTATAAGTTAATACATATGGTGGGGAGAAAACCATTTCCCATATGAGGTTAGTAGCCCCTGATATTAGTTCAATTTCAGGGTATTCATTGAAACTATTCTTATTATGTGCGAATTGGTGAAGATTTGAGGTTCTCATTTTGGAACTCAAGAATGAGTTGGTTTGGACATGTCAGTTACTTCATTTAGTGATATAATAATTATGGTATATTGAAATTAGTGTTTAGTTTATGGTATATAATAAGGATAATCCTGTGGTGGTGATTATTATATCATTCATTTTGTTATAACTTTTATAACTCTATAGTATTGATGAGTGTGATCAGAAACAATCTTAGTAGTTTGCAGGCTATCCTAAGTGGTGGCATAACATTTTAATGATTGTACACATTATCATTATATTTGTGCATAGGAAGACATTTTTCATTAAGCATATTAACATAATAAGTTTGTGATGAAATTATTATTGATATGGGGAATATTTTTGTGGTTATAATTCCACATAGACTTCTTAGGGATGAGAAAAATTATGATGGGGAAGCTATAAATACAAATGTTTTTTTGGATTTTGAAATATGTAGAAATTTTGGTTTTTAATTTAGATACTTTGGAGGATTAAAATATTAACTTTTATAATAATTAGTTCATAGATTATTTTTCTTACCCCTCTTTTGTTCCTGGAATAAGGTGTTTACCCTTAGATAGGATATTGGTGGAAATTCGATCCATTAGAATTTTCACAGAATAAATATTATTTAATATTAAATAAATTAGATACAATTGCATTCATGTATGTTTGAAAGATAATATATTTTTAATATACTTTCATATTGAGATTACATATTCATGGTTGATTCCACAATGGGAGGTTTTCTTAGGAGATACATAATCTCATGTTGGGTACTAGGGCAAGGTTAGGTACCATTTTTCATTTTCTTTTATTTTTCCCCATTCTCTTTTTCACTTTTCATTATCCTCCTCTCTTGGATTATTTAATATTTCATATTGGTGGATTCTCCTTGAAATTAATGAAAAAATTATGGGGAGGGGATGATATAGAGAGATTTATTAATAAAGTGAGGTCCTATATCGATCTCAGGAGGAGCCAAATCATCATAGGACACTATCAGAGCATGGATATGGGAAATTATTTTGACGATTCTACCTAGAGGAAGTACATTTTTATTTTTATACCATAAATACTAGAATATTTACAACTTTACATTTTTAAAATCTCCATTATTACTTTTGGGGGGCTATGGGGGTTTTCCTATGATTATTTCATAGAAACCATTTGTTTGGGGCTGATTGCTGGGGTTTCCTTTTTAGAAATCCCTATCAAAAGACATATTGATCCATGAAAAGATGATATATTTTCTTCATTCATGGGTAATAAGATATAAGTCCAACTAAATGATGTTTATTCTATAGTACACAACATGTATGGTTGCTTATAATTTGATTAATAACATGGCTATATTGTTCATTCCTAGTCACTTGGTCATCTTATGTACATCGTCAGACCCCATGTGGGAAGAATGTTGTGTAGGAGTACATTACCAGGATAAAAATATGGAATTCCTAATGTGGTATATTTTGAAGGTACCTCATACATGGTACATTCATTATGTAGTTCTAACATGCATAGTACATTAGTTTTACATACCAAGTCCAGCTGAAGTACACACCATGGTGGATATTTGAGAGGAAACATTATGTACTTGGGTATATGTGCCTAGTACATCTCCTTTGATCCCCTTATGATGGTTTTTAGTAATTTTTTACTTTTAATTACTAATTTTAAACAATATCATTCTATTAACAGTTTTTTCCATATAGAACATAATGTTTGATCCATTTGGATGATTTGATGACTTCTTTGAGGTTTTTTGATGATAGTGACCTGTAGAGGAGACATTAATCCAGAATTAATTAAATTAATATATATCTTAAAAGTGACACATGGAATAAGAAATATTTTAGGGTCATGTTAATGGTTGGTTGACTTAGAATGTGGTCTTGAATTTCCTCTTTTTGTGACTTTCATAGTAAAGTACTTAGTTAGTGAGACTAGGATAAGAGTCAATGGGGTGGATAGGTTGGGTTTTTAGGCCAACCAAGAGTATGATATCACAAATATTATGTACCATGATCCATCTCCAATTAATTTTATTTATGTTTCTTTTCACTTAAGGGAAAATTCCTTTTTTTGTTGAAACCTCCCGAAATTATGCTACTCATGAGAGACATGCTTCACCTAAGAACCCAGTTTGTCATAGATTATCCCAAGAGGAATGCCTCTACTTATGATATGACCTAGAGGATACCATGGTGGACTCCACCACTAATGTATTTACCCCTAGGATACCTATAGTGATTAACCTTCCTTTATACCATTTCTAAGGATCCCATGAGTGGTTCTTCTACCTATGTAATTCCCTAGAGGGTCCCATGGGTGATATGTTTACTTATATTCCAATTCCAAGGATCCCAAGATGAATTCATATACTTAATAAAATATAGGGTCTCAAGAGGTACACCTCTAAATATGTTCCCAAATCGAGGAACCTTAATTGGATACCTCTATTATGTTTTCCATAGGGGACTGTAGTGGGTGACCTTATAGAAAACCGTCCCTGAGTGAGTTTGTTATGGAAATGGGTATAAATGGTTACATGTGTTACCTTAAATACTATACCAAAAGTCTAATCATGAGGGTTTGTGGAAGTGGTGATGGGTATATAAGTTTGATCAGATCTACTATTTTATTTATTTTATTAATATAGTTATTATTGATATAGTAATGGATACCAGCTGCGCATATTTGAACATGGAATATGGTTCATCCAAGATGCATTGGCATGTAGGAAATCCTAGAGATACTTTTTTGGATTGAGCTTATGAGCATTATATTAATCGATTCTACCATTATTGTAATTCTTGTTATCTATTTGATTCCACCCCATATATCCTTGGATTACTTTTGAAATACGGATCCAACAATTACTTCCATAATTAATGTAATTCTATGTTTCTCTGTGATTCATCCATGTACTGGGGAAATAGAGAATGCTGTTGAGTGAATATTATAAACCCCTATTGGATGGTGTATCACCCAATATGATTTTCCCTCTTTGATACATCTGATGCTAGAGTTATTTAGGTTTCCATATTTCCCTAATGAAATGGGGGATTGTGAAATCCTTGGGGATTTATGATGTTATCCACAATTAATGATTAGAATACTCCACATGATTATGTCGACACAACATGATTTCAATGCAAAAATTTGTTTGGTAATAGGCTAATGATCCACTGATTTAATTATGTCAAGTTATTATCTAATATTGGAAGAGTATTCCCTATATATTTACTAACAAACATCCCCTTAAGAATTCAATCTTGCTTTAGAGTCTTGATTTCCTATTGATCAAGACATAGGAACCCAAAATAGGATTGGAATTGGGAATATAGAGAAATCATTTGGGTTTCACTAGTTACTCATGGATTCAGTATTATACATTAGATTCCTACGACTCTATTAGATTACATATATTTCCAATTAAAACCTCAAATTATCCATTATATTTAGTGCATACAATTATGGGTGAGCCTAGGTCTAGGAAACATATTCCCCCATAGAGACATAGCTTCCTTAGAGACATTTCTAGAACATGATGAATCAGGAAAAGTATTTTAAGATCCTAAAACCAAGGATCGATGATGGTTTTTAGTTATGTCTCATCTAGATAGGGAATATTGAAAAGGTATGAAATTATGAAAATTTGATAAAGGATCCTCATATGGGGTATCATAGTAAGATTAATTATCATCCGTTTTTCATTAACCTTGTTGTATATGAATGTGTCGTGTCATCTTTCAGGTTGAGCACATATACATGATAGACAACATGAGGCCCAAGGATGCATGATCGAGTTTAAATACATGATTGAAGTCTTGTGATCTAGTTGGTGTAGCTTGAGAGTCATGGTTTTTTGGTGTGTGACACTTCCTTGAGATAGAAGTGGATGCTGGGGTATTTTTTTAGCTTATTATATTTTATATGTTATCATTCAAGTGTGACATCAGTTTTTGTATACATTGTTTGGGCCTTTAGTATATTTCATTTTATTACATGTTTTTTGATAACTATTACTTTCACACACTTATTATTTATTAGTATGTATGACTCATAGTTGTTTCCATTTTTATTACATAGATATACATCCTTATTCTCCCCATGGACACACCCTATTCCCTCTCTACTTGTCGAAAGACACTGGTATATAGGGAGGTTCACATTAGGCCTTGTGGAAGACTAGTCATGTTACTGTTAATAGAGTGATCTAGGGTGGTAAATAACAATCCATATTCTTATTATCATATTTTCATAACTCTTTATAATTTTCCTACTTATATATTTATAAAGGAACTATATATAGATCATGTTTTTAAATTCAGGACATCCAATGAAGAATATTGATATGTATTTGAATCCATTGATCAATGATATTATTTTATTATGGTTTGATTGTTTAAATACAAGTGGATTCGTTTTGGAATTGAATTTTTCATTTAAATCTACATTAATATAGATAATAAGATTCTTCCTAGTTAATTGTATGATATTTTGATTGAATAAATATGGTACAAAAACCTTTTGGTACTATATAAGTGTTAACCAATCATTTGTGATTATTAATGGATGAAAACCATATTTTTTTACTATAAATATATATTTATCATAGATGGTCATACTTTTATAATTAATATTTTTTTACAATTAGTTAAATTGAATGAGATGGACCTTTAACCATTCTCTATATTTTTTAAGTAAAATCTATCATCACTTCACTTGCTCCAATTACTTTTAAACCAATTATATATTAATAAAAAGTAATTTTTTCAGAATGATCAAAACTTACAATGAATAATATTTCATGGGACCTACTGTATTGTTTTAATTTGTTCTTATTTCATACAATATATGTAATTAATATTGATATGAACTATTTTTTGACTTATTTTACACCATTTTGTTCACACTATGAATGAGTAATAATACTATAAATCATTAATTAGATCATTCCTAAAATTATAGGCATACTCTTTATGAGTTATTTTAATTTTACAACACCAAAAATATAATGAAACATAAACCATATTATTTTATTAAAGAATTTTTATTGTTATTAATTAATGGTATATATATTTAAGGATATGAGATGGAAATGATTTTAATTATCCTTTTTGACCTAGCTAAAAATTCATGATTTTAATTTCATAATGGAAATATTATTGTCTATTGGGTTTTTTAATTCCTTGGTTTCAGATGTGTTAACTTAAATATCATACTTTTTCTATGATATTTTTTCATTAAAAATATACTATGATACATTGAGTATGAAATTAAATTATGTGGCATTAAATTTATATAAAATATATAAAATAATTTTTCTGAACTTTTTTGTTTCAATAGAGCATTTAATGTTACACTTATTATGTAAGGAAAAATGTGAAGGTAAGGTGAAATTCCAATAGATGTACCCATATAGGATATGTATGAAAAAAATGAAGAAGGTGGTATGTAACAAAGAATTAATTGACGGTTTAATTAAAAAATAATACCTGTAATAGAAAATTAAAATTTATTCTCTTATCATTTTAACTTTGAATATACATAAACAAATCATCAAATGTATCACAATGGAAGAACTTTTTTTCTTGTTATAGAAAAATTATTATCAGTATTTTAATGTCCTTATCTTAGTTTGGGATTTGATGTTGATTAGTGGATTTTATATGAAAAAACACATAGGACACATATATATTGTTTTCAAAATTATAAATAAATAACACAATTTCTATAGTAAGTGTTAAATTTACCTATTTTTGGAAAATTTGTTTTGAAAATAAATTTATATGGATTGTTATTTAGATTATATAATGATCATATCTGTTGAAAACTAAAGATATGTGAATATAATATTGTATTTATTATAAATATACATATGTTTGTGTGTGTGAATCAATGTTAATGTCTATTATGATAATGTTTTTTAATGAGGATAAGTCTAAAAAATAAAGAAATTTAATTCCTCCATGATTGATAAGTATCATATAATGTTGAATAATTTTTATTAGAGTTACAACAATGTTCTTGAATAAAGAGTTTATACATTTTAACAATTATCATATACATCTATCAATTCTAAGGATGGTATTTTTGAGTAATTCATGTGATTACTATGATTGACAAAATATTTACGATAAGATAAATGTGAATATGTTTCTAGATAACTAAAATATTGAAGAGAATATATGAGAAGAATTAAAAAAATAGATGATATATAAATAAAACATTATTTAATGATTTATAATGATGAATAATTTTTCGAATGAAGATTTTAATTGTTTGACATTAAGGAATTGAAAATTATATTAAAAGACAAGTTTAATTGCAATACATCCCTCAATAAAGAATAAATTTGTTTCCAAACCATGAGGATGAGAAGCATTTTAATTAATATGGAAACTCACATAGTTATATAATGAAATTTAAAATGTTTATAAGGATTGATTTAATTTTAAGAAGGGATTTTATGATTGTTTCTTTTAGTGGAAAATTTGTGTGTACTTCTGTAAGAACCCGGTTCTTTGTTTTGAGGTACGAGCTTCTTCTTTTTTCCTTTTCCTTTATTGTTTTTGAGAAAATATGGAAAATGGGGAAATATCCTAAATTTTATAACTACACGCCGTGTACATTTTCCACATGTCGTGTACTTCTGGCCATGTGGGGATTAGTACACGGGGCGTGTAGCCATGTCGGCGACGAAGGGTGTAGGAACCGTCTACATGCTGTGTAGTGGTACCTTACACACCGTTTAGTCAGTCAACAAGACTGAACAGTAAGGCGGTGGGGCAGCCGACATCTCGGCGAAAGTACACACCGTATACTTTAGAGTACATGTCGTGTACTCATGTCGACGGTTGAACAGTGTGGCGGTGCCTCCAAATGAACAGTTAAATGAAATAAGTACACGCTGTGTACTCAGAAGTACACGTCGTGTACTTTTTTTTCGGCTTAAAACAGGAAGTAGCCTCCTCATTTGGTAGAGGAGGTGTTTGAGCCATTTTGGAGCCAAGGAGGACGGTCGGACCTTTGAAGATCCGCCAGGGGTTCGTCTGGAATCGGTTTCCGCCTCGGACGATCCCGTTGGAACCACACGGGTAATCCCTCTTCTCTCCTGGTACCATTCTTACCAATTCTTTCCTGAGGGAAATTTATTTACGTTTTAATGGGTTTTGTTATTCGTCAGATCTACGCCGTTCTTGGGCATTTCTGGAGTCGGCATTCGGGTATAACGTTCATTGGCGTATAAGGTAGGTGGATCGGTGTTTATTTTCCAACTGTCGTGCATTTTTGTGCATTTTCGTGCCACGAACCCATGTTGGGGTGTCGTGTGGCAGAGGTTGTTTCTAAATTTAATGCCTAGAATTGCATAGGTGATTAAATTTTGATAATAAAATACTGGTTGGGATCGTTTCTTGGATCCGGAACCAACCCCGGGGTGTGTTTCATTGTTTAGCCGTTTGGCCAGGATACCCGAGGGTATGCCTTTAAAGTAGTAATTTTAGAATCTCCTTGAGAGGAATTTGTTGTTACTTCTTGTTTACCTGTTGGGCATGGCCCGGTTACCTATTTAGCCTGAGGGCGTTGTTGTATTTGGCCTGAGGGCGTTGTTGTGATTAACCTGAGGGCACTGCACTATTTAGCCCGAGGGCTGTAGTATTTCACCTGAGAGCAACCTTTTGTGCCTGAGGGCTTGACTTCTGTGCCTAAGGGAGACACTTCCTATGCCTAAGGGCAATTTCCGTTACGCCTGAGGGTAATACCTGCGGGTTGGATTCTGTATAGCCTGAGGGCAAGCCTGAGGGCGTGGTTACTATTTTAGTCTGAGTGCACGGTTCTGGTTAGCCTGAGGGCTTCATGCTATTGAGCACAAGAATGTTACTAAATTAAATAAATTAAATGAATAATAAAATGGAAATTAAATTGTTAAGTTAGTTACCTTTTAGTACTGATTACTCTATTGTATTTTACTATTGCACACTGTTGTTACATACTTACACGCAGTTGGGCACTGGCCTTTGGTGGGTGCCTAGTGGGATATAATTATCACACCCAACTTGGGTCATGCTTTTCGGCCCAAACAGATTAAGTTTCTGCAGGTGTAGATTGGGGAAAATTTCCCTATACAGGTACTTGACTGTTGCTGTGGAGTATGAGGGAATGGGACCGATCCTATGCTCATGATGCTGCTGCCAGCTGTTTTGCTTGTTTTGATGTACTCTGTATTTTGTTGTACTGTATTTATGTATAACGTGTTCTGGTTGTTTTCTTAGAACTTGAAACATGTAGCATCATCACTTATATACTGTTGGTTATATCCACTGCAGTTGTTTATTTTCGTTGTGTATGTTTAATACTTCTGCTGTCGTTGTATGTTTATTCTATATTCCGCTGCGCTACACTTTGACAAATGAGGGCATAGTTTCCCCACTATCAGACCTGGGCCCTCGCTGCTAGTCGGCAGCCTCTGGCGTTTGGGGAAATCCACTTGAGGTCACGTGGCAAACCAGTCTCGGGGCACCCATTGCGTGGCACCTGGGTCCGGGACGTTACAAAGTGGTATCAGAGGAGTTCTTTTCTTTGACTTACTATTTGGAATTGTATTCAGGGATAGGATGAATGGTAGTTGGTAATAATCTATGCCCGAGCATAGCTAACCCGCATACAGGGAAAATCCAATTTACCTCGTGATTGCAATTTTATTGATTTTTCAATTTACAGTTGATATGTTTTCACCGTTGGGTGACGCACATTGAGATTGTGCAGTTTATATTTTATTAATGGGTTCTATTTAGTTTCAACCCGATGAGATTAGGGTATGTCGTCTCATGCATCATATAGGCACATGCTAGAAATCACACGCCATGCATAGTTTCCATGCCATGTAGGTGCATTAGAATTTGCATGTTGTTGTGATAGTTGTTGTGCTAGTAAATCATGATGTTGTGATAGCTGCTTGATAAATACCTGCCTTGTGATATGGTATTTTTGTTTGAACTTGTATATAGAATGGACGCCAAACTTTGGTTTTTGGGGAGTATGGGCCCCCATTGACGGGAATTTGGTGGATCATTGACTGGTTATTGGTTATAACACATATAAGATGTCAAACATTGATTCGTGGGGAGTATGGGCCCCCACGGGTTGGAATTTGACACTTAGGTGTTGGTTTCAGTATTTTCTGGGTTACGGGGAAGTTTCTGAGGCATACTGTCCGACAACCCAGTATCTACGCCATGTAGTATTTTTTATACATGATGTGTATGTTCTTCTGTTCGGGAAGAAAAATGAACTGTTTGAGTACAGGTCGTGTACCCTGAGTACACGCCGTGTAGTCTCTTCATGTGTCACAAACCATGTGGGCGGCGACACGGGGTAGGGAAAGGCTTGGGTAAAACACGTTGTGTGCCGAATGGACACGCCGTGTAGTGTGACCCAGAGTCCGGACGTGTATCTAACAACACGGGTCGGTGAACTCCTTGATAGAACATGTCGTGTCAATAAGAGACATGCCGTGTAGTGTGACCTGGGGACTCGGCCGTGTAACTAACAACACGAGCCGGTGTCACCTCTCCCTGAACACGCCGTGTACCTATGGGACACGCCATGTAATATTGTCTGAGGATAGACCGGGTGGAGATAGCCGTGTGTCTTGGAAACAGGGTGGTGTACATGCCGTGTGCGGGTGTAACATGCCATGTAGTGTCAAGCCAAGTAGTCGGTAGTGTCACAGACGACACGGGCAGTTGGAAAATAACACCGTACATGCTGTGTAGATATTATACATGCCGTGTAGTTTTTTTTTTTGACGGAAGTCGTGTGTCTTAGCCGTGTAGAAGGACCCGAGCAGGGGAAGGGAAGTCAAGTACACGTCGTGTAGTCATTGTACACGCCGTGTAGTCTTGTTTTTCCAATTTTTCATGATTTATTCCTCTTGTTCCCTTTGTAGTACCTTCGCTTTTCGGTCTTAATAATATTGAATCTGAGGCAAGCTTTTGACCTTGTAGTGTCATGCCGCCGATATGACCGCAAGTTGTTTGCCAGGAGAGCTGCGACGATTATACTCTGGAGATGGTGGGCCATGGGCTACCAGTTGATCCTCCAGCAGAGCCAGATGCGGCTCCAGCTGCTATACCGGACACAGGCACAGAGGCGCAGTTCCATGAAGGCTTTATGTAGTTCATCCAGACCTTTCAGGGAGCTACTCAGGCTGCCACATCTATGGCCGAGCTGACACGTATCTTTCAGCAGCAGCATCCGCCTACGTTTTCAAAGTATGGCGGACCACAGGCTGTAGAGTCTTGGTTGGGGTCGATGCAGACTATTTTCGAGCATCTTGAGACGCCTCCAGGGAGGAGGGTCAAGCTCGCGACATATATGTTGCATGATTCTTCCAAGAGGTGGTGGGATGTTACCACCCAGTCAGAGCATCACGGGGACATGGCATGGGAATATTTTCAGGCAGTCTTCTATGATTTCTTCTATACAAAGACATTGAGGGTAGATAGAGCTCGAGAGTTCATGAATCTGCAGCAGGGCGCTATGTCAGTGATGGACTATTCTGCTCATTTCACCGAGCATCAGCGCTTTGCACCCATGCTGGTGGGTGATGAGACATTGAGAGCCAGACGTTTTCAGAATGGTCTTTGTTATAACATCTGAGTGCTGGTGAATGTTTTCAAGTTTCCTACCGTACACGCGATTGTGAACTAGGCGTTGATTACAGTGAGGAACCTGCGTGAATCTAGTGGTGTGGGCTGGGGCGGTTTAGCACCAGTTACTAGTATTATTTATGCTGGCAAGAGGAAGAGATATATGGACTTCTCTCAGGGTGGCAGTACCAGCCAGGCAGCTTCTTCAGGTGGCCTGATCAGGTGCTACCAGTGTGGCAGAGAGGGGCACAAGAGACCGTAGTGTCCACAAGACCCAGTGGAGTGCCGAGCTTGCAGCAATATGGGTCATCTGCATCACTTTTGTAGGGTGTTTCCACCAGTGGCTAGTGAGAGGGGTTCTGTGCATACTTCGTGTGTGGGAGCAGGACTAGTGGCTTCTTACCAGTAAGCGAACTACAATACGTCAGGGTGTGCAGGCAGAGATGGTGGTCGTGGTTGTGGTAGCCAGACACCAGGATCTCAGAGGCAGTAGGGCAGGACAGCTCAGGGTAGCCAGGCTGTGTCGCAGGGCCGTGGCACTGGGCAGGCATATGCAGTGCAACAGACCCAGCAGAAGCAGGATATCGGACCTTCTACAGTCAGATGTACTATTCTAGTAGCTTTTGTCTTGTCTTCAGTACTTTTTGATACGGGTGCTATGCATAGTTTCATATCTATACCTGTTGTGGATAGCCTTGGGCTCTGTGTTTCTACTTCTTCTGATATCATGACGCTAGACACTCCATTGGGGAATAGAATGGCTGGTGTGCATCGGTGCAAGGAGTGCCCCCTTGAGGTTGGAGCGTGTCACTTCCTTTGGGACCTCTATGTCTTGGAGATGACGAGCTATGATATTATTCTCAGGATAGACTGGTTGATTCCCTATCAAGCCTCTGTAGACTGCTATCTCCGTAGGGTGAGTTTCAAGTCACCAGAGGGAGGAGAGTTTCTATACAAGGGTGATTGGTCTGTTCAGGCGAGTCGAGCTGGACCAGAGCATCATGGGTGAGGTGGAGTCACAGCCCAGATTTCGAGTTTATATCAGGATGAACAGGGGACTTGTCAGACGGATTTCCCTCCAGTTGTCGATCGTTTCAAGGATGTCTTCCCGGGTGACTTTCCAGGTCTACCTCCGGTGCGTGAGGTGGATTTCTCTATCAAGCTTATTCCAGGAGCAGCACCGGTGTCCATTCCTCTTTATAGGATGGCCATGCCGAAGTTGCAGGAGCTCAAGAGGCAGTTAGATGAGTTACAGGAAAAGGGCTTTATCCGACCCAGTACTTCTCCTTGGGGTTCTCCAGTCCTTTTTGCGAAGAAGGAGGATGGTACCCTCAGACTTTGCGTGGATTATCGGAAGCTGAACCAGTTGACGGTTAAGAATCGATATCCCTTGATGAGGATTGATGATCTGTTTGATCAGCTTCGTGGAGCACAAGTGTTCTCAAAGATTGACTTGAGATCCGAATATCATCAGTTGCGCGTGGGACCATCTCATATACCTCTCACGGCTTTCAGGAGTAGGTATGGTCTATATGAGTATACGGTTATGCCGTTCGGACTCACGAACGCGCCAGCAGTTTTCATGGCTTTGATGAATCGTGTGTTTCATCCATATCTTGATTCATTTGTGGTAGTATTCGTGGACGACATCTTGGTGTACTCTCACTCTCGACCCGACCATGCCACCCATCTTGCGATCGTATTGAGTACACTGAGAGAGCATCAGCTATATGCTAAGCTCTCAAAGTGCCACTTTTGGATGGACCGGATTCACTTCCTAGGTCATATCATCTCAGTGGCAGGAGTTGCAGTAGACCCAGAGAAGGTGAGAGTAGCAGTTTCCTGGGAGAATCCTAAGAATGTGTTTGAGATACGGAGTTTCTTA
The DNA here is from genome assembly GCA_963277665.1 of Viscum album. Lineage (NCBI taxonomy): Eukaryota > Viridiplantae > Streptophyta > Magnoliopsida > Santalales > Viscaceae > Viscum > Viscum album. The sequence continues at coordinate 1,837,495,107 of OY728151.1, forward strand.
GGGCTGGCTGGTTACTACAGACGGTTCATATAGGACTTCTCCCGCTTAGCAGCACCTTTGACGAGTCTGACTAAGAAGGGTGTAAAGTTCGTTTGGTTAGAAGCATTCGAGACAGCTTTTTAGGACCTGAAGGGAAGGTTGACATCAGCACCAATCCTGATACTTTTGGAGTAGGGAAAGAGCTATACAGTTTATTGTGATGCATCCGGGATTGGGCTAGGATCCGTTTTAATGCAGGGTGACCGAGTTGTTGCATACGGGTCTCGGCAGTTGAGGCCACATGAGAGGAATTACGCGACGCATGATCTTGAGTTGGCTGCAGTTGTTCATGCGTTGCGCTGTTGGAGACACTATTTGTTGGGAGAGCATTTTGTTCTTTTCACCGACCACAAAAGCCTCAAGTATATCTCTACTCAGCGTGACCAGAATCTGAGACAGAGAAGGTGGGTCGAGTATCTACAGTCCTTCGATTTTGAGATTTCCTATACACTTGGTAAAGGTAATGCAGTAGTGGATGCATTGAGTAGGAAGACTCAGATAAAAGCAGTGCAGGAGTCCAGTGGTGAGTGGGAGCTCATGGATTTGTTCTCTGAGATTCATCTGGAGGTGCACGACATTCAGGGGCAGGCTTATCTTTCTTCTTTGGCTGTGACATCTACCCTCCTGGACAGAGTGAGGATGAGACAATTATCTAATTTAGAAGGCCTAGTCCTACGGGAGTCAGTGGGAAGTGAGGACCCTCCTCCCGGTTGGACGATAGGCGATGAAGAGGTTTTGTGTTTCCATGGAAAATTATGGGTTCCAGGGGATATACGCGAGGAGCTGATGCAAGAGATTCATGCTTCAGCTTGGGCAGTTCATCCCAGGGTTACCAAGATGTACCGCGACTTCAGACGTCAGTACTGGTGGCCAGGTATGAAGAGGGAGTTAGCTGGTTTTGTTACGAGGTGTTCCACCTATCAGCAGGTGAAGGCAGAGCACCAGAGGCCAGCTGGGCTGTTACAGCAGTTGCCCATTCTAGAGTGGAAATGTGATGATGTCGCGATGGATTTCGTGACGTGATTTCTGAGGTCACCTCGAGGAAATGACGTCGTGTGGGTTGTTGTGGACAGACTCACGAAGGTATCTCACTTCTTGATGATCAAGGAGACATTCGGTGTGGACGAGCTCGAAAGGCTTTATATCCGGGAGATCGTACGTCTTCATGGGGTCCCTCGTTCTATCATTTCAGATAGGGACTCCCACTTTACATATCGTTTTTGGCAGAGTTTTCAGAGGGCTTTGCGTACACAGGTGCTTCTAAGTACAGCATACCACCCTCAGACAGATGGCCAGTCAGAGGAGACGATACAGGTGCTAGAGGATATGCTGCGTGCATGCGTCCTATACTTTGGGGGCTCTTGGGAGAATCATATACCCTTAGTCAAGTTTTCCTATAACAATAGCTTTCAGGAAACTATTGAGATGGCACCATACGAGGCTTTATATGGTAGGCCATGCCGATCACCTTTATGCTGGTTAGAGGCAGGTGAGGCAGCTTTACTGGGGCCACAGCTCGTGCAGCAGACATCTGAGCAGGTCCAGTTGATTCAAAAAGTAGATGGCTACCACGCAGTCTCGTCAAAAATCTTATGCTGATCGCCGCAGACGAGCTTTGGAGTTCGTGGTCAAGGATCAGGTTTTCTTGAGTGTTTCACCGAGGCTAGGACACAAACAGATCAGGAGATAGGGTAAGCTCTCACAGAGGTATGTGGGACCATTTGAGATTCTAGAGAGAGTCGGGTTGGTTCCTATCAGTTGCAGTTACCGCAGTGGTACTGATCCATGCACGACGTCTTCCACGTGTCTCAATTGCATTGCTACCATTCAGACCCATCTCACACCTTTCATCCAGAGGAGGTTGAGCTTCAGCAGGATGCATCCTTTGAAGATCATCTGATCTGTATCGTTGATAGGAGCACGAAGGTTCTCTGAGGCCGGTCAGTTCCTCTCGTACGGTTGTTATGGCAGCATTGCCGAGTGCAGGACGAGACCTGAGAATGGGAGGCCGACGTACGTGCTCAGTGGCCAGAGCTGTTTTGAGCTTATTCTTCGCCACCCTTGGAAGGGAAATTCGAGGATGAATTGCTATAAGGGGGGAAGTTTGTAAGAACCTAATTCTTAGTTTTGAGGTTCGAGCTTCTTCTATTTCCTTTTCCTTAAGTGTTTTTGAGAAAATATGGAAAATGGGGAAAATCCTAAATTTTGGAACTACATGCCGTCTAATTTTTCCACACGCCATGTTCTTCTGGACGTGTGGGGATGAGTACATGGGGAGTGTAGCCATGCCGGCAACGAAGGTTTTAGGAACCGACTACACACTATGTAGTGGTACCTTACACGTCGTTTAGTCAGTCAGGAGGCCTAAACAGTACAGCGGTGGGGCATCCGACAGCTGGGCGACAGTACACGCCATTTACTTTAGAGTACATGTCGTGTACTCATATCGACAGTTGAACAGTGTGGAAGTGCCGCCAAATGAACAGTTAAATGAAAGACGTACATGTCGTGTACTTAGAAGTACATGATGTGTACTTTGTTTTATCGGCTTAAAATAGGAAGTAGCCTCCTCATTTGGAAGAGGAAGCGTTTGAGCCATTTTGGAGCCAAGGAGGATGGATGGACCTTTGAAGATCCACCGGGGGTTCGTCTAGAATCGGTTTCATCCTCGGACGATCCCGTTGGAACCGCACGGGTAAGCCCTCTCCTCTCCTGGTACCGTTCTTACCAATTCTTTTCCGAGTAAAAGTTATTTATGCTTTAATGGGTTTTGTTCTTCATCAGATCTACATTGTTCTTGGGCGTTTCTGGAGTCAGCGTTCAGGTATAACGTTCGTTGGTGTATAAGGTAGGTGGCTCTGTGTTTATTTTCCAACTGTCGTGCGTTTTTGTGCGTTTTCGTGCCACGAACCCATGTTGGGGTGTAGTGTGGCTGAGGCCATTGCTAAATTTAATGCCTAGAATTGCATAGGTGATTAAATTGTGATAATAAAATGCTGGTTGGGATCATTTCTTGGATCTGGGACCATCCCTGGGGTGTGTTTCACTGTTTAACCATTTGGCCAGGATACCCGAGGGTATGACTTTAAAGTAGTAATTGTAGAATTTACTTGAGAAGAATTGCTTGTTACTGCTTGTTTAACTGTTGGTCATGGCCCGGTTACCTGTTTAGCCTGAGGGCATTATTTTATTTGGCCTGAGGCCGTTGTTGTGATTAGCCTGAGGGCACTGCCCTATTTAGCCCGAGGGCTGTAGTATTTCGCCTCAGGCAACCTTTCGTGCCTAGGGGCTTGACTTCTGTGCCTGAGGGAGACACTTCCTACTCCTAAGGGAAATTTATGTTATGTCTGAGGGCAATACCTGCGGGTTAGATTCTGTATGGCCAGAGGGCAAGCCTGAGGGCGTGGTTACTATTTTAGCCTGAGGGCATGGTTCTTGTTGGCCTGAGGGCTTGGTGCTGTTGAGCACAAGAATGTTACTAAATTAAATAAATTAAATCAATAATAAAATGGCAATTAAATTTTTAATTTAGTTACTTTTTAGTTCTTATTACTCTATTGCATTTTACTATTGCACACTGTTGTTCCATGCTTACACGCAGTTGGGCACGGGCCTTTGGTGAGTGCCTACTGGGATATATTTCTCACACCATGTTTGGGTTATGCTTTTCGGCCCAAACAGATTATGTTTCTGCAGGTGTAGATAGGGGAAAAGGTCCCTATACAGGTACTTGACTGTTGCTGTGGAGTAGGAGGGCATGGGACTGAGCCTAATCTTGCGATGCCGCTGCCAGCTGTTTTGATTGTTTTGTTGTACTCTGTATTTTATTGTACTATATTGATTTATAACTTGTTCTGGCTGTTTTCTTAGAACTTGAAACATGTAGCATCATCACTTATATATTGTTGGTTATATCCAATACTGTTGTTTATTTCTGTTGTGTATGTTTACTGCTTCCGTTGTCGTTGTATGTTTATTCTGTATTCTGCTGCGCTACAATTTGACAAATGAGGGCATAGTTTCCCCACTATCAGACCTGGGCCCTCGCAATTAGTCGGTAGCCTCTGGTATTTGGGGAAATGCACTTGAGGTCACATGGTGAACCAGGCTTGAGGCACCCATTGCGTGGCACCCAGGTCCGGGACGTTACAACTTCAGACATTTTTTGGTAGAAAATTAATATAAATGTAACATAAAAATACCTTCACTCTCATACCATGTGTTGAAATCATTAAAATTAAATTTTCATATATCATGTTGAAAAGTGTATGCCAATTTTTTATTTCCAAAACATATAGCATAAATATGAAAAACTAGGTCACTTACATTATTGAAGTCATTTTAGGTTTATAGTTTTAGATAATTTGGAAAAACTCCTACATAAACAATACACATGTCATTAAATGATAATTTCTCCCACTTATCCCAAATTTTTTCATTCACATTAATTAATTTCCATAACTCATATAAAATAACTTTTAGGGTTAATTCATTTAACCTCGTTCTTTAAAAAATAATGAAATGGAAACATTAGAAGGGTGAGCTAAAATTCTTAGTATGGGAAAATGTAAGAATTAGAAAATGAATGTCACTAGTGAGCATATGTAGAGCGTAATGGTATAATGAAATAATAAAATTTCCTGACTATATCATAACCATATTTATACCCATTAATACTTATATCATCAAAACATGAAAATGTAGACTAATTTTTAATAAATTAAATGGTCTTAATAATCAATAATCATGAGCCACATAATATCAATCTTGATCAAGTGAAACATCATAAACCTAAATCAAATCTTAGATAAAACATTTTGTTATATTGTAATATGTTCTCAAAGAACCCTTAAATAACCCTTATAATTAGAATAACCATATGGTTCAATCCCAATATAGTTCTCCAAAAAAATAATCATTTACTAATTAATTGGAGCACTAGCTAGTCCCACCCATCATATAAGACATAACAGATTCAACCAGATCTATCTAGGTTCACCCATTGTATATACAATCCATGAACCACAACATGAATATAGTAAATATATATTTAATAATAAAACTCATTGGAATAGTAATTATTATTTTATAAACTAATGAAATCATTGAAAATAAATGGGTTTCATTTGAATATCTTTGAGACATGATTAAACATTAGAAAATGAATCGGTCCAATTAGAATCTCATTGATGCATGATTTATCCATGGAAAAGATACAAGTTTCATAAAAATATCCTTGAAACAATATTAAACTATATAGAGAAACAAAGAGGATGGTACCGTTACAAAATATCCCCAATGTATGATAAGTAACAAAAAGTTTTTATAATGTTTTGTGTATTTAATGTCACTAAATGATTAATGAAAACATTATTAATGAAAATATCCTTTTCATTTTTGGAAAATCACTATTTAAAACATAAAACATTTGGAAAATAATTATATTTGAAAATAAAATTCAAATATTATAAAGGAATATTATAAATATCATTTAAAATATTTATTTAATAATGTATCCCTTTATAAAAGAAAATATATTTTTAAATAATTTTCAAAAATATTTTTATAAAATATGGTTATTGAAGAAAAATATTTTTCAATCAAGAAGAGTATTTTTCATAAAAAAATTATTTTGAACACATGATTACATAAATAAAAGAATATTAATGTAAAACATCTATTTTTTTGAAATAAATAGATAATAATAAATTTCATGAGAATTATTTAGATCTATATTTTAAATTTCAATATTAGAGACTTAATCCCAAATATTCCTGATAAACGATGAGATTATAATATCAAACTCTTACCAGTTTGGTAAAAATGAATCATAAAACCTAACAAATGAATAAATTAAATGAAACATAAAAAATGACAATAAATAAATTAATTATATTTGAAATAAAATGGTATTTATATACACCTCTTATATGAAGATAGGTGCATAACATCACAAAATTATCAAAGAAGGAAAATTGTGACAAAAAACCATTACTGCTTTTATAACATTGAAACTATAAACCCCATGAAATAGAGATACTAAAATATACATTTAAATACCATAAATTTATTTTTATGATTCATAAAATAAATTCATGGTAATTATATACAAGACAAAACAAAAATAAGTTTTTATTATGGATTATATCTCAGAGAAATAAAAGTGTAGGGAGAAAAACAGTTACCTTGAGTTTGATTTGTCATGATTGTTCTTTATCTTCCCAAATAATAAACATATGTTCATTAAAAAATTTCTTGGGAAAATTTTTCAATTTTATTATTACCTTTATTTCACTCATAAAAAAAATTTACATTTTTACTTAATTAGTTAAGTTTAACTCGGATGTTTTGACCAAATTTGGCTTATGTGTCAAAAATGAATTTGGTAGGTCAAATATGGTCAAAAAGGTAATTATTTAAGCAGATAAATAATAATAATTAAATAAATAACATATATATAAAAATTTTAAATTTTAAACCAATCATGAATGAAGGTTATGAAAAATGAACTAACGTTGTGATCATGGAATGGTTGGTCGTACATATGCATGAGCAAGGTTTCCATTTTTTAGTGATAATTATTGAAATAAAGTAAGTAGTATTTTATATTTATTGAATAGTATTTATATAATAAATAAAATAAAATTTAGTTAAATATACTTATATAAATATCTTACTTTCTATGTAAAAGAAATCACATCGCTTAGAGGAGGCGATAGGACACACACGCACAATCGACATTATCACTTTTTCATAGTGTGAAAAGGTAATATGTAAAATTTTATATAATATTTTTTAAAACATAATTATGTCATTAATATCATTATTATGTAATTTATATAATATATATTACTTATTATTACACTTATTACCTTCTATGTAATGCACTATTGAAAAATTCTTCACATCGATTCTTGATGACATAGTATTCCGTGTGCATGAGCAATGTTATTATATTCCCTATGGTATGGAATGTAAAAAAGTTAATATATGATATAATTACTCCATATTTATTTTGAGGACATAAATCTCATATATGTAATTTAGATCCATCATTATTCCCAACCTTGATAGGTGGTAATGGAAAAAATGAACGACATCGGTTTGCAAGGCGGTAGTCTACCGTACTCACGAATAATGATTTTGTAACCCATTTTATGGAATTCTGTTTGGATATAAGTCATAAAATTAACATAATAATATCTTAATATATTGAGTATACTATGGTTATTATATATTCATTGTATAAAAATTATAGGAAAAAATTAATCAAGGTAACTTTTCAGTGTTTTTGGGTTGATTGTTTTTGTTGACAAAGAAGGTTTCCAATGTTAGTGTGAGTGGTTGACGATAATCTATGTGACTTCGACATGATTTTCAAACTGGGAAATTCCATTGAATATTTGAATATGTAGGGAGGTTTTCAAAATAGAATGTATAGATTCAAAAAAATAGTTGTTTTTTAGGTTTAATGAATTGAAAATGGGAGGAAACATCTATAAATATGCATCTTCCCCCTCATTTTATGCAAGAAATACTCAACCAAAATCCAAAAGATATGAATTCGCAAAGGTGATAAGTAAAGGATTTTTCATGCATGATGGTTTTCATAAGATCAAATTTTTTATGGTGAAATGTATTTTGTGAAGGATATGGAAGCTTTACGAGTGTTGTGATAATCATGAATGTTGTGGGTATCTTGAAGGATAATTGATCTTCACAAAATGAATGAGGTTGGCAAAGGCTAATTGTGCTTCACAAAAGGACTGATCTTTGTGAAGGCTATGTGAGATTCATGAAAGTAGTGAAATTCATGATAATTGGAAGAATTTAAAATTCATGAAATTCTTTTTATGAATTGGGAAGATTCACAAAGGTTTGAAAGAGGCTTTTCAGAAAAGTAAATATCATAGTGACTAGAAAGGATTTCCCAGTGAATTTGTGGTAAATTAATATTCATTAAGTTGATGAAAGAGAAAATTAATGGTGCACCAAATGAGGTGTAAAATATATTGATTCAGGTGATCAAAATAACAATCATATAAATTAGTAGTGAGCACACTTTAGTTGACATATAAGTGAGATTTCATATTGTGATGGGTTGAAAACTATAAGGGATAGTTAGTCTGCTCTAAAGATTATAATAGTGGGGGTCTTTAGTATTTTTGGTATCCCATTATAATTGAATGAAGAAAATTGAATGAATAAAATTAATGTGACTCATACATGATTTCATTTATGCTTAAACATTTCTACTGAATAGGTAGATAATACTATTTTGTTCAATGATGAATCAAGATCCAAAGGGGTAGTAGTTTTAATTTTCTATACCCTGATTCACTCCCCCCACTCAATGTATTTAAACTAGTTTTGATAATAATTGGTGTTAGGTAAAATGGTTGGGATCATTGTTTCTCCCTCAATGGACCCAATGCATGTTTTTATCATAAAAGGATTCTGATCTTCTATATAAGAAATTTTCAATTATTTAAGAGTTATATGCTGCAATACTTTCTAAATTTGTGTATGGATGTATTTATAGTATCAATTTATGGTATTTTTGCTTGTGTGGATAGTGGTTTATTATCATAAGATAACATAATGCAATTATATTCCAATTCCATTTGAATCAGTACATTATGAGGATAATTTTCCATTGAAATACACATGAATGTGATATCCTATAAGTCACTGCACCCCATGTGGTAAAAACTATTAAATATATATAAAGGAGAATCACAAGTTAGAGAATAAAAACTATACATTCTGGGGAACAAATATGTGTATCTGAGAATGAACCCAAATGAGTCTGTAGATGTGCGCTTTGACTGGGATAACATTTTTGTGGAATAAAATGATGGTATTAGAGAAACTCTTGAAGATATAAGTATTTTAAATCACATCATGAGAAGAAATTCGAACTAGTTCAATATGAAATTCTCTATTCTGGAAGAAAATATCCAAAGGAGCTAAAACTGGATAGCATTAAAATTACTCTTGTTATATAAGGGATTAAAAATGAATATATTGAGTCCATTGAAAAAGTTAAGTCAAAATAAGTGGCGTTCAAGGCCACAAATAAGCTCATTATTGAATATGTACAGGAAGAAAAAGATATAAATGAAAACATGTCATTCATTTCCTAAAATATAAAAAGATGAAATCGAAAGACCAAAGGAAAACTCCCAATCTCTTATATTAGATTTGTAAAGGTTAAATATCTTGAAGTATGGTTCCCTAAAAAATTTTATGGTGATGATGAGTATGAAGAAGAAATACCCATAAATAATTATCTAGTCTATGTGATCACTAAGAATAATTGTATGAGAAACTTATTAAAAAATAAAAATATCCATTCAAAAGAAAATGATAGCTTAGTGTAATATGAGGTTGAAGAGATCAAGAACTAGAAGGATAATAGAGAAAATACTATGGTAGAATTTGTTGGTATCACCCAGATAAGGGAAGAAAGTGACAATGATGATGAAGAAGTTAAAGGAATATTTGATATCTTGGTTGAATTAGAAGATTATATTGAAGGGATATATTTCTAGTGATCCAAAATGAAGAAATCCAATATAATGGATCATGATGAAAACTCTATATGAAACAACAGAATGATGATAAGTCTTAGCTGATGGATGAAATTGAATGTATCATGACATCAATTCTAGAGAACTTAGAAAAGGTTGTTGAGAATATGATCGATGTTTAATAACATAAAAGAGTGATTGATATATTGAATAATAAAAAAAGAAAAAATAAAACATATTTAATAACTTTAAGATGGATTTTTTGACCTATAATGAAAATTAAAAGATTAGGATAGACTCTTGACTCCTGATTTGACATCAAGAAATAAGATCACTCATGCAATAGAAAATATGGAAGTGACGTATATAGGTCCAACAAGATAAAAGTAAAAGTCATATTCAAATGACAAGGCTGGTATGGGGTTGGATCAGAAACATATATTTGTGGTGATTGATGTCAGACGGAAAGCACCCAATTCGATGTGGAAAATTGATTGGGGTCCAAATAAGAATCAGAATACTAATAGAACCCAAAAATAACCAATCTTATAATAATGTATAGGAATACACCTAGCATTATGAGTTATGTTTTTGGAATGTGGGACATTATCAAAATGTATGTTCCATAGAAAAAAGGTGTCAAAGTGAATAAGAGAAACAAAAAAGGACACAATGAGTTCGATTTTTTTTTATAATGATTTTGATGTTGTCTATTTATGGGGTTGATAATTTGAAAAAATGGATATATATTTCTCATAAAAATGTAAAGGGATGTTCTAAAGAAAAATAAAATTAGTCTTAAGAACTAGATTAATGTATCATCTAATGAGTTTAAAACAAAAAGATATATTTTCAACTCATCAAGAATAAGTTAGTCCATCATACTCTAAATATGGTCAGGATTAACAACTCATAATAGGTATGGATTCAAAGGTATGAATAAGAAATAAAATAGATGATCAGGAAGTGGTTTTTGATATTTCTCTTAAAGAATCATAACCTACTACTACATGGACCTTGACAGTGGATTTGTATCCCATATAAAGGAAAATAAGTATCTCATTACATGAATTAAATATGACAATGAGGGTGTTGTCAAATTTGGAAATGATGAAGGCCTGAAGATTATTTTCTTGGGAAACCCCAAATTTAGGGTAATAGATATGATATGTGTTGATGTCTTGGTTGTCAAAGGTCTTAATGAAAACATTATATCTGTTTGTAAACTAGGTGAAACGAGTCAAGCTATAAGTTTTACTGATAATATTTTTATCATCAATGGAATGGATTGTGCAATTTTTTTATAGGGAAAGCACAAGAACTAGAATATCAACCTTGTATGTGGATTAGAATATATTTTCATTCTATCCAGAGAGGAATAAAATAATTTTTGGCATAAATGTATTGTCCATATATACCACCCATCCCTAAAAAATCTGGTCAAATTTTATGTAGCTCAAGATCTCCCCAATCTATCACATAATCATACTCACTTATGTGATACCATTCAATAAGAGAATATTATCAGAAATAAATTAAAGGGGAGAAAAAGTCAACTTTGAGTACCTTAATTGGTACATTAATATGTGTGTGGACCTATCTCACAAAAATCCATTGATAGGAAGAGGTATTATGTTATATTAATTTATTATTTAGATATGATTTCATGGTTATTTTTCAATGACCACAAGACTACCGTATTCAGTTTCATAAAACAATATTGGAGGGGATATGAAAGGAAACTTGGAATGAAGATTCTAAATATTCATATTGATAATGGTATGAAATTTTAAAATACCTAGTGGAATATTATCTTGATATACATAGGATATGGATTCATGTTTCACCAGTGACAACTCCTTAAAAATTTGAGTGTTTTATAGGAGAAATTAGATTATTAACAACATGGCTAAAAAAATTTGTATTTAAAAGGACCTTTAAGAGAGATTCGAGAAGGGAGTAGTCTTACCATCAGTCTATATTTCCAACACGGATATGTTAGGTCAGAAAGAAGAAAAATTATATACGAGCTTTGGTATGGACAGAATCCAACATTAAAATAATGTTGAATATTGAGAATTAATTATTTTTTTCAGTAATGATAAATATAAGAAATTAGAGTCTCATAGATATGTGGTGGTATTCCTTGGATATTGAGGAAAAAGAAAATAATATAAATTATTAAAAAAGAGGCTAGGAAAAGTAGTTGAAAGTGACTATTTCACTATAGTAGATGATGAATAGAATATTTAATAATACAGAAAATATTTCCTTGATTCCAGTGATGAGGAGTTAAACACTATAGGAGGTGTAGATGTGGGAAATTATTATTTAGAAGAATATATAGATTGTAACAACCCAATAATTTATGATAAGTATTCTTTTTAATTTGTTTTATGTCATGTGTTTTATGCTACAACAAGATTATCTTGTGCTATATGACACTCTGTATTAGCTTGAAGTATACGCAACACTATTCTTAGATTGTGTTACACACAATTTCAAGTTCTTTTTATAATAGTTATTCTACGCAAAATTGAGTGTATATATATATATATATATTCAATGTATAAATGAAATATGGTCAGATTCTGTTATACAAAACAACGAAGGATTCTTTCACAACACGCAACCCTGACTTGGCTTGCATTACACGCAATCGCGACCTTCCTCAATAGCATGTGTTGTATGCAATATTGGGTTTCACTAAACAACAATATATGGTTATAATATTATCACGAACTAGCTGTTATGAATAGTATTAACTAAATTTTGAATTTTATAACATTATTATTCATCTTACACATTTTCTAGAACATGGTAATAGAACAAAATAAATTTTTCGGGTAAAATAAGTATTTTTCAAAAAATGCAGTTTTTCCACCTTTTGATGGTGCACCCACATTAAATCTAGTTTTTGATATGTTTATAAGTTCAATTTGACAAAATAAAATTATTCTTTGGAATCAGGATATAAATATTCACTTTGGATAAATTTTTGATATTTTTCTGATAACTTTCATATTTTGATGAATAGTAAAAATACGCTAATTTTTAATTAAAAAAAAACTTTTTTTCATTGAGATAATTTATATGGTTAAATTATAATATTGAATGGTTTTAAAGTATAAATAGAATATATTTTTACCATTTAATATAATATATGTCAACAGCATTAATTTCACATTGAATTCATAGGTAAAAACATTTCAATCTTTGGCAATGTTTTAACTTCTAAAACCTGTTTTCTTAACAATTGGAATAATTTTAAATTAATTACTGCAACTTATGTGTTTTTAATTTTGAAAAATGTATTCCATATTTGGAATCAGTGGGTTCAAATTATGTTACTTTTTATTTTTGGGCATTATGAATAGTAACTACAGTAAATTTTATTTACCATAGTTAAAGGTAAATCGGGTAATTAAGGGTAAATATAAGATTATAAAATTACCCTAACACCTGAAAAAATCTTATTGGATGACTAAAAGTCGACCCATATCACCTAAGGGTCAGATTAGATTCATTTAATGGACTTTTTTCCATGAAAATAATTTAATTATTATTAAAACCAAAGAAAGTGACAACATGTCACTTTCTTAAATCTTATAAGTATAATAATTTAAATTTAGTGATAAACTAAATGAAAATTTAGATATAAATATTATCCAGAAAGATAATACAATTATCTAAATCCTATGAATTTATTTATAATTTTTAGGGATTAAATAATTATCATTAATTATGACACAATAGTGATGTTGAAATTATTTTATTAAGAGATATACCAAATAAATGGTTTTAAAAATATTAAAATAAATATTATATTAAACTATTTAATGTGCTCCACGAATTTTCTAGACAAATTTGACATTTTAGGAATCTATTAAATATTTTATTTCGAATATATCCTTTGTGTAGATTTTATTTAAATTCAAATAAATGAATAGTGTCAAAATTGACAATATTGTTATTTTATAAAAATAACATATTATTAATTTGTTTAAAAATCACAAAAATATTTAAAAATTATAAATTGAAATTTATATAGTCTAAAATGTCATAAAGTATCCAATTAAGGAAAATTAACAACACATAAGTGATTATTTATAACCATTTAAAATTTAGAATTTTATTACCACAAATAAACTTAAATAGGTTAAATAAGGATAAATCAAAATGATAAGGTTTAAAATAAGATCAAAACATGCCTAAATTTTATTTTTTGATGATATTAAAACCCTATTTCTTCTAATATTCCAATTTAGGCATTTTTGTAGGTTTTTATCTCGGGTATGAATTGATATTAAACTAATATTTTTTAGGATTCCAAAGGTGCCCCTCTCCTCCCTTATAAAAGGGAACCTCCTCCATCTCTTCCTCACACCATTTTGAGCCTTGAAACTCGGCCAACCTCTACCCATTTCACTTCCCCACTTCCCTAGAAACCTTATAGAGGTACCTGTCTTCTCAAAAGACCAAAAATAGTTCCCTAAGAAGAATTTTAAAGAAGGTGCGTCGAAGAAGAGGTAATCTCTTCTACTGATTATTTCAAGCTTATTTCTTATTCAACATCTTCTTATTTAGTGGTTTCATTATAAAGTAATAACATTAGTATTACTAATATACTGATATGTTATTATAAATATTAAACAACCCCATTTAACCTTCTATCCATCCTACGGAAAATGAAATCTACGCGCGTGCGTACATACGGAATACCATCTCCACGCCGTGGTGTAATCTGTTTTTTCACCAACACCTTACATGGATGGGTATAATGGTGTAAAGAATAACTATATATGGTTATTATAACATCATACATATTCTGATATGTTATACCATCCACCCCAATTCTATTCAATAATTATGGGAATGATATCATCGCTCGTGAGTACGTACGGATTGCCGTCTCCACGACGCGATGAGATTCATTTTCCATGTTAACCATACATGAATGATTATAAAGTTTATATAATGAATAATAATGAAATATATGAAATAATAATGCTTCTTCATTTTTGTAATGTATATATATATGTCATCTATTTAGTTTCATTCAATTCAATAAGGAAACGAAAACCGCATTCATGCGTACGTACGGCCTACCGTCTCCATGAACGGTGTATTTCATTCCTTTTATCGATATGTAATATATATGTATATGATGAATATATATTATATATAAATAATTTTTTACATTCTTGAATTATATAAATCAGGATATAAGTAATAATATCAAGAACGACAAGTCGAAACACATACGATAAATGAAATGATTTTACCCAAAACGCTGCTTTAACATGGAATTTACAAAACAACGGGTAATATAAAGTCATAAGTGAAACATATATGATATCATAACAATTAATATGATTATGTAATAAGTCAATGAAATTATTTAAATCATTATACTGGAGGTTCGGATCCATATGAAGCATATCGGACCTAAGGTAAGGCATAATATTTCCAATCTCGTTCTTATCTGAGATTATTTATTCGTAAGTATTTACTGGGGTTATTGTTCTAATCCATGTACATGTTTCCTAAAAGTATTTTCATGTATGTTTAATGTCCTTTTTTCCCATTTTTCACTTTTACTACATGGTATGTATGGAATCTTTCTTTTACGAGGTACTTTTTGACTTTTCCGGAAAAAGTACGAGAAGAATGTTTTTTTAACTTATACGGCACAAACAGATTTTTACGGTTTTATAAAGCCATATTTTCATGAAGCTTCCTCCAAAATATTTCATGACTATTTTCAACAAAATATTTTTCTTTTAAAATTGCATGATGTTTTGTGAAATGAAATTTATTTTGAAGAAGAAAGGATATTTTCCTCAAGAATTCATTTCAAGTGTCTTGTCAAAACCATTTTCCATCTAAGATGACATTATTTAATATGTGTATGTTTCAAGTATAAAGTATCTATGATTTACATGGTTTCACTTTTCTTATTATGAAATGATATCCATTTCTTTTATATGTATTATGTGATGATGGGATGATGTTTATGAAACCCATTTTATTCATTGGGTTATTATGAATGATGTATGTTTATTTTGTGGCACAAGTAAGAATGATTTAATTATGAGATGGGTGGGACCTATATCTCCCTCCAATGCATTGGGTAAAGATTTATATCTCATGAGATAGACATGGCTGGAATGGTAAGTTAATTTGGTTGAGTGTTACAAGACTAAAATGAGGAGTGAACTCGATTCAGAAAGGGACTTTGTCCACTAATATGGTCTTGGCAGCAATGTCTTGGCTACTATGGAAATCATAACATGTGCTGAATGGTTGCCATAATTACATGTTTTATTCACATTATATTTTATCATGGTTGATGTTCCATTATGATATATGCCTTACGTACTTCCATGATTTATTTCTTTGCTCAAGATTTTGATGTTTAAATTTCATGTTCAAGTTTTTGCTTTTAAATGTTTATGGATTGTTTTATGTTCTCTATGTTTGCCCTTACTAAGCATTTGAGCTCACCCTTTTTATGTTTTATTTTCCCCAGGAAATAAAGAACGGTTTTAGGTAAGGAAAAAAAATGTTGAAGATCGTTATGGGAGATGATGAAGATCTTTCAACATGATTAGATGTTTATATTTTGAGTTTCCAAAGACACTAAACTATTACGGTCCTTGTGTGTATGTTTTTATTATGTATTAAGTATTCCAAAAAAGTAATGTAATGTCCATGTACATCAAGTTTCGGGTCTCTACAGTTGGTATCAGAGGAATGGTTTAGTGAACCTTTGGAAACTAGGATGAAAAAACGTTGGTGAGATCCCTAGAGATATTTCTAAGGTATGTCTAGGGATGTCCCTAAGTATAAGTATAAGTATAGGATATAGTCCTGGAACTACAGTAACGATCTTAGAATTTAACCTAAGATGTTAGATATTGATGGTACTCCCCCTTTACTATGTTTTTTTCAGTAGCATGATTTTTTCCTATCACACTATTATATTGGGGTTTTAGAAAATGGCTGTAAATATGAAGATTCATGATAATGGAGGATATGACGGACAATGGAATGATATTCTTCCTGAGGAACCAAATGAAACAGGATTTGGAAGTCCAAACATCGTTATTATTCCTAATCTGTAATCTCATAATATGATGAATAATCTCAACTTTGGTAAGTTTCCCGACTCATATAATAAGAGAAAGATGGAGTTTCATGATGATCATAGAGGAAAGAAAATTCAATTTCCCTCATGTAAATCATGTGGGAAGAGGCATTGGGGAGATTGTTTCAAAGGAAGTGGAAGATGCTTTAAGTGTGGAAAAGAAGGACACAAATCCAGTAAGTGAAAAGGAAAAGGTTCAGTTAACACCATGGACAAGGATAATGGTATCACTACAACATCAACAATGATTAGATGTTTTAAATGTGGAATGTATGGGCATTATGCAAACCAATTCCCTAAGGGAAAATCTCATGAAGAGAATCAGTATGGTTAGATGAGTAGTATTTAAGTGGATAGTGATGAAGAGACTACAAATGAAATATGAGATGAAAGAAATGATGAAGCTCAATCAGTTTTTTAAGAAGTTAGTGGAATGATTATATATTTATAAAGAATAATGCATGGTACTATGGAATGAAGAATCATCTAAGGATTGTTACACTATTTTTTCCTAAAGTATTTGAAAGTATATGTTGAATGGTACCGGTAACGATGAAAAGTGATTCAAATATTTTGAAAAGAAGATGATATGCACATAATGAAGGGATAAGGATAAAATGAAATGTTTGACAGTATTCATGAGCTCATGATTGATATAAGGACTAAGTGATATCATGGTTTGAGTATATAGAATTTTTGGGATTTTGGTATGTGGAAAGAGTTAACTTTTGACAGCATTCATGTTTTCACTAAGGTTAAATTTGTTTTTATTTTTTCAAGATAATACATGATTAAGGTATTCACATGTTTGTAATTTGACCAACAAGATATATCTTATGATATATGGGGAATAATGATGGCATTCACGAGATTGTTATGTGACATTTCAAGTAATCATTTTCTTTATACTATGAGCTTGGACCGAAATATTTTATATAAGCCTAAAGATTGGAATGGATTATGTTATACATAAGTTAGTATTGTTTATGGATTGAACTTTTTTTGATATTATTGATTGGATGTTATAGTAATGTAGTTTTAGAAAAAGGACAACCTGCAGGACAGGCGATAGCCCATTGCGTCGGACAAGGCTGTGGGAATCAAACCCACAACCGATGTGCGACAAGCCTTTATCACCTACCACTGGCCTACAGGATGTCCCTGGTTAGTATAAGTTAGTTTTAATTTTTTTTAAGTGGTATGAGATATGAAGTATAAGTCCATTTTAGGAACCATATACGATTAATCGACTTATGTATATTTAATAACTTTTTGTATCATTTTGTTTGAGACAGATGGAATGACCCGTCATTCTATCACATGATCTACTAACACTTCAAAAATAAAAAATTCAACTTCATTTCTTTAAGAGATGAAGTGGAAATTGTTCAAGGCATGAACAATAGTGAGATTGAACCAAAATCATGTAAGTATTTATTTTAATTCATCAAATTTAGGGAAATGATCTTCAAAACCAAAAATGTTTTCCTAGTTCCCTCATATTCGATGAATCATATGGTACCTTAGATCATCACAAATCTATGACTTTGTGATTTTTGTCTTTTTCATATCCATGTTCTCTATCTCTCTCCATCAGAGCTTGATGGTTAGATTTTTCTTCCATATCCATATTTTCACCTATGTTCTCCTACGTGGAAACCCAGTGATGAGTTAATTTGGGTAACCGTTACGTTTCATACTTTAGTTTTTTAATGTTAAGTTTTGGTATTTCATTTTACGATGTGTGTTGCAATTAAAGAAAATTTCAAGTAGAAAACCATGTATAACCCCGATGAATTTCGAGGGAGAAATTCATTTTGAGGAGGTAGAATGTAACAACCCTATATTTTATGATAAGTATTATATTTAATTTATTTGATGTCATGTGTTTTATGCTACAACAATATTTTCATATTCTATACGCCACACTGTATTATCTTGAAGTATACGCAACACTATTCTATGATTGTGTTACACACAATTTCAAGTTCGTTTTATAATAGTTATTCTATGAAACATTGAGTGTATATATATATATATATATTCAATGTATAAATTAAATATGGTAGGATTCTGTTATACGAAACAACGAAGGATTATTTCACAACACGCAACCCTGACTTAGCTTGCATTACACGCAATCGCGACCTTCCTCGATAGCGTGTGTTGTACCCAATACCGGGTTTCACTAAACAACGATATATTGTTATAATATTATCACGAACTAGCCGTTATGAATATTATTAACTAAATTTTTAATTTTATAACATTATTATTCATCTTACGCATTTTCTAGAACATGGTATTAGAAAAAAATAATTTTTCGGGTAAAATAAGTATTTTTCAAAAAATGCAGTTTTGTCGCATTTTGATGGAGAACCCACATTAAATATAGTTTTTGACTTGTTTATAATTTCAATTTGACAAAATAAAATTCTTCTTTGGAATCATGATATAAAATTTTACTTTGGATAAATTTTTGATATTTTTCTGATAACTTTCATATTTTGATGAATACTAAAAATACGCTAATTTTTAATTAAAAACAACTTTTTTCATTAAGAAAGTTTATATGGTTAAATTATAATATTTAATGGTTTTAAAGTATAAATATAATATATTTTTACCATTTAATATAATATATGTCAATAGCATTAATTTCACATTGAATTCATAGGTAAAAACATTTCAATCTTTGGTAATGTTTTAACTTCTAAAACTTGTTTTCTTAACAACGGGATTAATTTTAAATTAATTACTACAACTTATGTGTTTTGAATTTTAAAAAATGGATTCCATATTTTGAATCAGTGGGTCCTAATTATGTTACTTTTTATATTTGGGCATTATGAATAGTAACTACGGTAAATTTTATTTTCCATAGTTAAAGGTAAATCGGGTAATTGAGGGTAAATATAAGATTATAAAATTACCCAAAAACCTGCCAAAATCCTATTGGATGATTACAAGTATACCCATATCACCTAAGGGTCAGATTAGATTCATTTAATAGACTTTTTTCCATGAAAATAATTTAATTACTATTAAAACCAAAGAAAGTGACAACATGTCACTTTATTAAATCTTACAAGTATAATAATTTTAATTTAGTGATAGAATTAATTAAAATTCATAAATAAATAGTATAAATAAGTATAATACAATTATATATATCATATGAATGTATTTAAAATTTTTAGGGATTAAATAATTATCATTAATTATGACACAATAGTGATGTTGAAATTATTTTATTAAGAGATATACCAAATAAATGGATTTAAAAATATTAAAATAAATATTATACGACCTATTTATTGTTCTCCACGAATTTTATAGAAATATTTGACATGTTAAGAATCTATTAAATAATTTAGTTCTAATATATCCTCTGTGTAGATGTTATTTAATTTCAAATAAATGAATAGTGTCAAAATTGACACTATTGTTATTTTATAAAAATAACATATTATTAAATTTTTTAAAAATCACAAAAATATTTAAAAATTATAAATTGAAATTTATGTAGTCTAAAATGTTATAAAGTTTCCAATTATGGAAAATTAAAAACACATAAGCGATTATTTATAACCATTTAAAATTTAGAATTTTATTACCACAAATAAACTTAAATAGATTAAATAAGGATAAATCAAAATGATAAGGTTTAAAATAAGATCAAAACATGTCTAAATTTTATTGGTTGATTATATGAAAACCCTATATCATATAATCTTCAAATTGAGTCATTTTTGGAGGTTTTTATGTGGGTTTTGAATTTATATTAAACTAATATATTTTAGGATTCCAAAGGTGCCCCTCTCCTCCCTTATAAATGGGCACCTCCTCCCTCTCTTCCTCACACCATTTTGAGCCTTGAAGATCGTCCAACCTCTGCCCATTTCACTTACCCACTTCCCTAGAAACCTTATAGAGGTACCGGTCTTCTCAAAAGACCAACCCTAGTGCCCTATGAAGAAGTTTAAAGAAGGTGCGTCGAAGAAGAGGTAATCTATTCTACCGATTATTTCAAGCTTATTTCTTCTTCAACATCTTCTTATTTAGTTGTTTCATTATAAAGTAATAACATCAGTATCACTAATATAATGATATGTTATTATAAATATGAAACAACCCCATTTAACCTTCTATCCATCCTACGGAAAATGAAATATATGCGTGTGCGTACGTACGGAATACCGTCTCCACGCCGTGGTGTAATATGTTTTTCCACCAACACCTTACATGGATGGGTATAATGGTGTAAAGAATAACTATATATGGTTATTATAACATTATAATTATTATTATATATTATACCATCCACCCCAATTCTATTCAATAATTATGGGAATGATATCATCGCTCGTGCGTACGTACGGATTACCGTCTCTACGACGCGATGAGATTCCTTCTCCATGTTAACCATACATGAATGATTATAAAGTTTATATAATTAATAATAATGAAATATATGATATAATAAAGCTACTGGATTTGTGTGTATATATATATATATATTTGTGTCATCTATTTAGTTTCATTCAATTCAATAAGGAAACGAAAACTGCGTTCATGCGTACGTACGACCTACCGTCTCCATGACCGGTGTATTTCATTCCTTTTATCGATCTATAATATATATGTATATGATGAATATATATTATATATAAATCATGTTTTACATTATGGAATTATTTATATCAGGATATAAGAAATAATATCAAGAACGACAAGTCGAAACACATACGATAAATGAAATGATTTTACTCCAAACGCTGTTTTAACATGGAATTTACAAAACAACTGGTAATATAAAGTCATAAGTGAAACATATATGATATCATTAAAATTAATATGATTAATTAATAAGTCAATGGAATTATTTAAATCATTATACAGGAGGTTCGGATCCATACGAACCATATCGGACCTAAGGTAAGGGATAACTTTTCCAATCTCGTTCTTATCCGAGATTATTTATTCATAAGTATTTACTGGGGTTATTGTTCTCATCCATGTCCATGTTTCCTAAAAACGGTTTCGTGTATGTTTAATGTCCTTTTTAACCATTTTTTACTTTTACAACATGGTATGTATGGAATCTTTCTTTTACGAGGTACTTTTTTACTTTTCTGGCAAAAGTATGAGAAGAATGTTTTTTTAACTTATAAGGCATGAACAGATTTTGACAATTTTGTAAACCCTTATTTTCATGAAGCTTCCTCCAAAATATTTCATGACTATTTTCAAAAAAATATTTTTCTTTTAAAATTTCATGATGTTTTGTGAAAAGAAATTGATTTTGAAGAAGAAAGAATATTTTCCTCAAGAATTCATTTCAAGTGTTTTATCAAAACCATTTTCCTTCTAAGATGACATTATTTCATATGTGTATGTTTCAAGTATAAAGTATCTATTATTTAAATGGTTTCACTTTTCTTATTATGAAATGATATCCATTTCTTTTATATAGATTATGTGATGATGGGATGATGTTTATGAAACCCATTTTGTTCGTTGGGTTATTATGAATGATGTATGTTTATTTTGTGGAACAATTAAGAATGATTTCATTATGAGATGGGTGGGACCTATATCTCCCTCCAATGAATTGGTTAAGGATTTATATCTCATGAGATAGACATGGCTGGAATGGTAAGTTAATTCGGTTCAGTGTTACAGGACTGAAACAAGGAGTGAACTCGATTCTGAAAGGGGCTTTGTCCACTAAGATGGTCTTGGCAGCAATGTCCTGGCTACTATGGAAATCATAACATGTGCTGAATGGTTTCCAAAATTACATGTTTTATTCACATTATATTTTATCATGGTTGATGTTCCATTATGATATATCCCATACGTACTTCCACGATTTATGTCTTTTCTCAAGATTTTGATGTTTAAATTTCATGTTCCAGTTTTTTCTTTCAAATGTTTTTGGATTGTTTTATGTTCTCTATGTTTTCCCTTATTGAGAATTTGACCTCACCCTTTTTATGTTTTATTTTCCACAGGAAATAAAGAAAGGTTTTATGTAAGGAAAAAAAAGGGGAAGATCGTTATGGGTGATGTTGAAGATCTTTCAATATGATTAGATGTTTATATTTCGAGTTTCCCAACACACTAAACTATTATGGTCCTTGTGTGTCTATTTTTGTTATGTATTAAGTATTCCGAAAAAGTAATGTAATTTCCATTTACGTCAAGTTTCGGGTCTCTACATAGATGATGATAAATATGAAGTCCGAACTGTATATGCCCAAAAGCTGAAGAGTTGTGCTAAAAATGAAATGGAAAATATCATCGGTGATCAAACAGTGATAGCTCAAACACAGAGAATAAGTTATTTATAGAAAACAACTTTCCCATATCATGTAGATCTTAATTTTTTTGAGGAAGTGGATAGATATGACAACAGTGTTTAGTCTTTGATGGAAGATCTTTCAAAATTGAGATGAATCAGACATGGGAGATTTTCTCGACACCAATATATATGAATGTTATCTGGTCAAAATGGGTCTTTTTGACACGTTGGAATAATATGGGGAAATGATTAAGAAAAAAATGACTAGTACTCAATGGGTACTTATAGATAGAGGGTATTGATGTTTATGTGAAACTTATACCAACTGTGGGGCTGGAGACAATCATATTATTCTTGGCCATATTAGTGCAATGAAATTTAAAAAATTTCATATGGATATTAAGTCAACGTTTTTTAATGGGGTTCTAGAAAATAAAGTGTATGTCAAGCATTAATATTCTTTTTTCATTCAGGAATATGAGAATTTAGTTGTTTTCTAACAAAAGAGCTATGTGGTCTGAATAAAGCACCCAAAGCATGGTATTTAAGACTTTATAAATTTTTTAATAAACTATTTTTAAATGAGTTGGAGTTGATTACAATTTATATGTGGACAATGATAATAATAAAAGGATTATGGTGTTGATTTATATTTATGGAATAATATTTGGTGTATTAGATGAAGAACAAGAAAAATAGATCATAAAATTCATGAAATGTGTGTTTTAAATGTATATGATTGATGAAATGACCTTTTTTCCTTATTTTAGAGGTGACACATGGAAGTAATGGCCCATTTATTTCCCAAAAAATATTTAAATAAGGTTTTGAGAAGATTTGGAATGGATAATTATAAGTAATTTATAACTTAGATGGGTACTCAAAAGAAACTATCATGAGATAATGAGGGGAAAGTGATTAATTTCACAGAATATAAGAAGATAATTGGTAGTTTGTAATACTTAACTGTGACACAACCAAATATTTTTTGTGTCACATGCCAAGATTTATAGTATAAAAGTAATACAGAGGAAAGAAACTTACTTTTATTAAAAACTAATTCATTTTTATATCAAGGGAATAATGGATTTAGGTTTTCTATACAATGAAAAAACATGGGAAGAGTTATTCGGATATAGAGATAAAGATTGATCCAGATCAATATATGATATAAAATAAACTTTAGGTGGTGTATTATATCTTTTTGAATTTTTTATTTCTTGTATAATCAATAAACATGATTTAATTTCATTAAGAAACATAAACTTTGAATATATTTTGGATATTCAAGCTTTCAAATAGTTATTATGGATGAAGGAGTAGCTTGATGATATTGGGGTTGAATTGAGGTCTCCATTTGGAATCTATTAAAGTAATTAATGTTATTTAAATAATCATAAAAATCCATTCCATCACTCATATAAAAATAACACTGAAATAAAGTATTAATTAATCAAGGGGAAGATGGATCATGGACTTGTAAAGTAGGAGTATTTGCCTATATAACTACTAGTATCATCCATTCTAACAAAGGACTTACCTAGATAGGCATGTCAGTGGAATCGACGAGCTCATAGAGTTTAGTTGACTTCCCCACTTGAATGAGTGTGTATGTGTGATCCCCTCTCATAGAGGTATGGTGGGTTTTTACCTTATGTGATGATATGTGTTCTTTACAATGTTACAGCAAAAAAGTATTATCCTTTGGGTTCATTGAAAAAGGGGGAGAAAATATCTTGATCAAGATAGGGGTGAAGTTAATAGAGGAGCAGTGAAGTAGGGGTAGATTAAAATTCCTATGATGCTAAATATAACCAATAAAAGGTTATATATCAAGAAAGAATGGGAACGTGGTTAAATTATTTGACTGTTTTGAGAATTAAGTGAGTCATTGATGAAATTTTCATGCTATTCTTGTTTCTCAAGTAGAGAATTACTCATATGGGATAAGAGCATGTGTTGATTAAATCTTAGATCCATAAATGTAATCACATTAATCTAATATTAGTAGAAGATAGAAGTGGCATTAAATATGTATCAAAGGGTAAAGAGTTTTCAACAAACCCTAAGGGGGAGATTGATCGGAAGAAATCTTCCAAGGTAAATTTATAGTGTTTTTAGGTTGATTGTGTTTGCTAAAAAAGTAGGTTGACATGGTTAGTTGTGGAGTTCCAGAGATATTCATGAAAAATATCCAGTAGAAAGTAATGAATGCTCAAGAGTTTCTATAGAAAACTATGTATAAATGGTATGGTTTTTTCAAAGGTCTTGTGCTTCGCAAAATGTTAGTGTTTCATGAATATATGATGCTTCATAAAAGAGGGTTCATCATGAAGGGTTAACATTAATCTAAAAAAATAAGAGAATCATAGAAAATTTGAAAATCTCAATGAATCTTCATGATGATAGGGAGATTCAAAAATGATAATGGATTGATTTGAAAAACGGTGGTGGTGGGGATGAATTCTTCACAAAATGGATGAAATGTCTATAAATTAGAGTGTACCCTATCATTTGAAGAAAGAAACTATTAACAAAAATCTGAAGTCTATGTATTCATTCAGGTGATTCATGAATGATTTTCCTTGCATGAATATTTTCACAAGATCATATGTTTCATAGAGAAAAGGTTTTAGTGAATTCTATGAAAGCTTCATAAATACTGTGAGCATCACAAAAGTTATGAGAATCGTGATGTCTAAGTAAGCTTAGTGAAAGGAGAGAGTTTTGTAAAGGCCTTGTGAGCTTCATTATAGGAGTGAGATTAATTATTGGAGTGAGAATAACAGAGTCTATGTGAGCTTCATGAAATTAGTGATCTTTGTGAATTCAGGGATCATTTTATTTTCAAGATATTATTGTTAATAATTTTTCAGTTTTGCGAGGGATGGAAAGAGGATTTTTTAAAAATATAATATCATGAGAACCACAAACATTTTCCAAGTGAATATATGGAAAACTTGTATTCATAAATTGGATGAATTTTGAACTTAATGATTAAGAAATTAGGTGTAAATATATTTATTCAAGTGATTAAAAGAATAATCATATGAAGGAGAAGTGAGAACACTTCAGTTAAGAGATCGGTGAGGTTTCAAATTGTGATTAGTTTTAAACTATGATGGATAGTGAGTCCACTTCGATCATTATAATTTTAGTGTGCTTTAGTGGATTTGGTAAATAGGGAAATTACCTTTTTATTCTACTTTTATGTATCCTAGTGTGGGTGAACCATGTAAAATTTATGTTTCTTGTATAGGCTTTTATTTCAAATCATACATTCCTGTGATAATGGGAGAGAAGGAAAAATTAGTTAACGATGAAAAAAATATCTAAAGGGGAAGTAGTTTTAATCAATCATAGTATGATTCAACCACTATATTAGGGTATTTAACCTATTTGGTATAATAATAATAATTTAATGGGTGGATAAAGAAATATAACAAAAATTATAATTATTGAACTTTGCCTCTTCTTCGAGTAATTCACATTTGCTTATACCAAAGGCATTTCTTGGTTTAAATTCATCCAAAGGTGAGACTTATAGGATGATATGAGGGTTTTTGGAAATGATGTGGATATATTTTTTAAGATCCAAATGGATTGATATGTGTGAATAATTTAGGGGACTGAGTTCCCTTTTATAGTTTAGGAGCAGTAAAATTCTTGTAACTACAAAAATATATTCACTATTGGGAGGACAAAATTACCTAAAGTGGATCCCAAATTGATAATTAAAGTAGGTTAGGGATGAAAGGTTCTGTAAAACCCTACACCAAAAAATTAAAAACATTTTTAAAACATTTTATTAAATAAAAATAAGGTTTACTTATTTTTAATTTTTGTTTCTCATTAAGGTAACTAGTTTTCCAAACTTATTAATTAATCCATTAAGAATAAAATAAATTGAAAAATATTATACAATTTGTACGCATTTATTCTAAATATTAAATAAAAATTATAAAAAAAACATACCATGTTTTTTGGATATTATGATTAAAAGAACCACATCTAGCGTGAAAAAAACGCTACATTAACCTAAAATATGCCAACAATATTTTTACTATTTATGGGACAACATGATCATTATAATGGATAAATTGGTCCACTAAATGGCCACATTTAAAATTTATTAATATTTAAATATTAATTGGAAGAATATAATATTTTTAGTAATTTTAAATCATTTAATAAAATATCATTTATTGCAAAATAACAGTAATGTTAATTCTGACATTTTTTATTTAATCTCAATTTTAAAAACTCACAAAAAATATCGGATTTTAATATATTAAGTTCAAACCTATTTAACATGATATAATCATCTAAAATTTTAATTTATTTCAATAATTCATTAAATTTACTTCACATTTAATATTTTTAGTATCAATTATTTCAATTAATTGCTAACTATATAATTAATGTGTTTTTATTTCTAAAGAATTATATATAATTATTTAATATATATAAATTAAATAGAATTTATTAGTATAAATAAAAATAAATTATCTTTCAAAATAATATATATAATCTAACCCGTGTTTTCCCCTATACAACGCTTTATAAAAATCAAAAGGAAAAAATGTTCATTTTTGTATTTTTTCTTACTTAACATATTATTTAGGAACTTCCAAAGGAAATTATACAAAAAAATTATAAAAATATGTCCTAAGATAATTATGGTTCACATATATCAACAAAAAGTATTTTTAAAAAGTTTTTATGTCATTTTTTCCCTTAAGTTTAATGTTTCATTCCTTAGTAAACTCATTTTTACTTTAATTGTTGTATTTAAATTTAATGATTTTCATTAATAACATTGTTAAAAAAATATGATGGACTTATTATACATTATAAAATATTCTAATTCCAAATATGAATTCATAATTTAAAAAATAAACTCAAAGAATTTTAATTTTTAATTTAATATTAATCTCACAGTGGTAGTCAGATAGTAAGATTTTAAGAAGAGTATTTTTTTAGAAAAAATGATTCTATATTAAATCAATGGATAACAATAATAATAGTTTAAAACTAAATTAATATATAATAATATAAAATATATACATTTCATTTAAATAATTTCACATTTTTTATTATTTAAATTAATTAAAATTTATAAATATTATGCATTTTAAAATAGTTTTTAGACAGACCTATTTTTAAACCAAAAAATAAAGCTATAATATAAACCAAAATAAAGTTGATTAAAAAGTAATTAAGTGGATTAAATATTAATATTCAACTAAATAAAGTTCATTTTTTCAAATAAATTTATTATAATATTTTTTCCATTATTCACTAAAAAATCAATATTTTTCAAAAAATAAAACTATTTTACCCAAAGTAAATTTTTATATTTAAATTAATAAAATTAAGTTCATTTTTTCAAAAAAAAATTATAAAATTTCGATAATTTATTATAATATTTTTTTCATGGAAATAAATACAATTCATTTTTAAAGAAAAACTATTTTTGAAAAATAAAATCACTTTACGAAAAAAATTATTGATTATTTACTATAAATTTATAAATCATTTATATTGATTAAAAAATTTATATATATATATATATAATAAATTATTTAATACTGATCATACCCACCAATTTAATGGCTACGTTATAATAACAATATATATCATGGGTTGTTTACGTTCGGTGTTGCATGTAGAATATGCTATCGAACATAAATATCATTGGGTTTTTTCAAGTTCATATTAAGCTATGTTTTTTGGGTAATGAATGATAAAATAAATGTTTCATTTCCTTTATTCTATTTAATATTATTTTCTTCTTTTATAATCTCAAGGAGTCCCATCCAGTCCTGCCCCCACTTAATAAAATTTATTGTCACAATTTTACCTTTATCTTGGTAATAAAAGGATGGAAATTTGAAAATACTTTTTTCGTAAACCCATATAATAAAAAGGGTTGATAAAAAATATATTAATAATATATAAATTTAATTAAAATGTTCACATGGACTAACACGTTTCAAGGTTTCCAAATAAGTGAACATAGGTTAGAATTGAAGAAAAGTGTCAATAATTATAGGGAGTGATTGAGGTAATTGATCAAAAATAAGTTAATTATAAATGAAAAGTTAGGGGCTTGAAAACCATAAATCAATGATGATTAAAACACCATTGGTTCATTAGAAATTAAGGTTCTAGGATAAAATTTTTGTTTCAATATCCTTTTCCTTGAGTTATGGAATTATCTTCCCTTCTACACCAAGAGAATATGGAAATATACTAACATGACTAGTATAATTTAATCCTTTAATCAAATTACACCACAATCTCATATTTGCATCCAAATGACGTTTATTAATAGTGATTTTTTAATGTCTAATGAAGTAAAATCAATATTTAATGAACATATAACCATAAAAGGGATAAAAATATATTCCTCTTGTCCTTAAACATTAACCAAAACCAAAAATGGTTTGAACATGGTAAGATAATTCCAAAAATAATTAAACCGAAATATGATACTCTAATATTAAAAATTCAATTTAATACCCAAAATTCAATCAAAATTACTCCTTAAATAAATATCCTTAACATTCTTGAAACATGTCTTGTCTAAGTTATAAACTCAAGGATTGGAAACATTTGATCACATATTCTTCTTAGATAAATAAAATTTTATTCATAATTAAATCATATGTATTTAAAAAATAAACTTAATCTTAACCAGTAAAAATTGCATACCATCCATGACATATTGTAGCCTAGTGGTGGGAAAGAAACCCTTATCATCCTTCGGTCATGGTTTCAAGCCCGACCACCATTCCGGATGCGAATGGTCATCACCCAGCCTTCGGGTTGTCCTTTTTTCTTTAAACTTGAATAATTATTCCTCCTCAAACAACACTTTATGTTGATAATATGGGTTAAAAATAATCTAAATCAATAAAGTTAATCTACAAATTTCATTAATCACTTTAAACTCCCATCACTCAAAACCTCAATGGGGTGTATAAGACTATTAACTTACAATAATCCTTGTTCATATATAACTATGAAGGTATCCATTACTATTAATAATACATCACATGACAAAATCCTAATCTATAATGTTATCTAAACTTACCTTTGATACCAACTATAATAGCCCATGACCCACACTCCCAAATCCTGTGCCAAAATAATAAACATTACATTTCCATATTTGATAACAAAAATTATGATCCAATTTTTTCCATCCAAACCCTACATCATAAAAGGGAAATATTAGATAACTTACATTCTATAGGACCTTTTAGGTTTTGATTTTTAGAGAATTAGGATAAACTCCTATATAAATAATTCACATGTCATTAAATGAGCATTATTTTACTTAACCCACCTTTTCTTAATTCACATTAACTCGACATCATTATCCCTATAGAATCTAATAGAGATATAATTCATTCAACATCCTAATATATAACCATTGGAAAAGGAAACATAATAAGGATGATCTCAAATACTCATTATGGTAAAATATAAAAATTAAAAAAAATGTCAAAAGTGTGAATATGAAGAGGATAAGGGTATAATGACATAGTCAAAGTGAATGAGTATAACATAAGAATATTCATACACATTATTACCTGTATAATCAAAAATGAAATCATATAATAAGTATTTGATAAAGTAAATTATCATAAGAATCAATAATCATGATCCATGTGATATCAATCTTGATCAAATGAAACATTCTAAACTAATAACAATATTAGATTAATAATATTGGTATCATTTAACATCATATCATTGAACCCTTATAGAACCCCAATTGAACCCTTACAAATGGAATAAACATATAGTCGACATCCAATATACTTTTCTATAGAACATAATAATTACCCAATGCATTGGATCATTATCTAGGAACACAAATTGTATAATCTATAATAGGATCACCAAGTTCCATCTAGGTACACCCATATTATATAATGTCTAAGAACCACAACATGAATTAAGTTCATAGATATTTCATCATAAAACTCATAAAAACAATCATTATACTTCTATAACCTGATTAACTCATCAAAAAGAAATGGTTTTAGTTTAAATATTTTAAAAAACGATTCACTAATTAAAATGAAATGGGATCCATTAAAATCTCTTTGAAACATGATTATCCTATGGAAAAGAAAAGGGTTCCACAAAATTCTCCAAGAAATAATCCAAACATATATAGAGAATGAAAGAGGTTGTTATCATTAAAAAATACCATTAGTGGAGAATAGGTAAAAATAATTGTTATTAAAATTAATGAATGTAATATCATTAAATGATCAATTAAAACATTCTTGGGTAAAGTAACCCTTTAATTTTTTGAAAATAACTTTTTAAAAATAAAACATTTTAATGAAAATATGATTCTCTATGAACAAATTATTTTAAACTATTTAGTACATAATGAAAATAAAATGAAAGGAAAAAATTATTATCATGAAAACAAATTAGAAGAAAATTCATGAGAATTATTTATATTTGTATCATAATATTTTAACATTAGAGACATAATCACAAACAATCTCGATAAATGATGAGATTTTTATATAAAACTCTTACCACTTTGGTAACATTGAATCATAATCCCTATAAAAGTATTAAATTAAATGAAACATAAAATAAAATTAGTATAAATAATTTTATGATATTAAAATTAAAAGGTTATTTACGTACAACTCATAAAATATGATAGTTGTATTAAAAAACATAAGTCTAAAAGAAGGAAAATTTTTGACAAAAAACCATCACCACTTTAGTAACTCTGACACCCTAAACCCCATTAAAGAGAGATCCTAAAATAGATATGTTAATAAACATAAATTTATGTATAATGATATTTATATACATTAATGGGTTTTTTATGAACCACTCAACAAAAAAATGGTAAATATGGCCTATATCTCACATAAATAAAAGTGCGATGAGAAAACTATTACCTTGAGTGTGATTCATCATGATTGTTTTTTATCTTCCTGATTAATAAAATGATTTAAATCATTTACATTCACTATAACCTTTTACATGTTTATTACTACCATCATTTTACATATGGAAAAGTTCTAAATAATTACTTAATCAATTATGTTTAAGTCTGATGTTTTGACCATATTCATCTCATGTGTCAAAAATAAATTTGGTAGGTTGAATACAATCAAAAAGATCATTGGTTAATCATATAAATTAAAATAATCTTGAAATTATTATCAAATTTATAAATAAATTATAATTTTTAAACCAATAATTAAATATGGTTATGAAAAATAATCTAATTTCATGATCATGGAGATGGTAGGTCAAACATACGCATGAGTAATGTTTCAATTTTTCAAGGACAATTATGGAAAAACGTAATGTAATATTTCATCACTGAATAATAATAATTATATCATAAATACCATTATATATAATTATATATTCTTATATTTATCATTCTTATGGTGTAAAATTAATCACATCGCTCTGAGGTGGTGGTAGTCTACGTGTCCACAAACGACATTATCACTTTTTTAGTGTGTGAAAAGGCAATAATGAAAATGATATATAATATTTAATGAAATATAATTTTTATATTAATGTAATTATTATTTATTTTATTTCATATATATTCATTATCGCTTCTCTTATTTCCTTCCATGTAACACATTATTTAAAAGCACATCGCATCGCATCGCATCGCGAGGTGGTAGTTTTTCGTACACACGAGCGACGTTGTTGTATCCCCTACGGTATGGAATATTAAAGGTAAATTATGATATAATGACTCCTTAAGTATAATTATGTTATAAATATAATATATAAACATTATATTCATCATTATTCCCTTCCTTGAGAGGTGGTAAGGGAAAAAAACAAACAATATCTTTTCATGAGGTGGTACTCTATTGAACCCACAAATGATGATTTCATAACACATTTTATGAAAGTTTGTGCGGTTATAGGTTGTAAAATTAACATAAAAATATATCAAAATATTTATTTTATTATATAAAAAATTTATAATAACAATCTAAAGGGGTGTAGAAAAAAATAAATGAAAAATTGTCACTGCTGAATATTACCTCTTCTTCGAGTAACTCCTTTTAGATTTGACCAAAGGCCATCTTGTGGATTCAATATGAAAAAATTTATGATTTTATGATGATAGGATGGAATTTTGGAATTTATTTTTGTATATTTTTTATGATCCAAATGGCTAGATATTCTTGAAGAAGTGAGGGGAGTTATTTCACTTATATTGTTGAGGAGGTGTAGCATTCTTGTAAACACTTAAAATTATTCACTATTGGGAGGTAAAAATTACCAAATGTGGAAACAAATTATAATTAAATTTGTGGAGGGATTACATGTTCAATATAAACATGCAACACATAATTAAACACATTTTTTGTACATTTTTTTCCTTAACTCCTAAGATTTGTTATTTTTTATTTTGGTTTTTCATTAAGGTAACTAGTTTTATATCCTAAGTAACTTATCAATTTTGAATAAATTAAATTGATAATTTTTATAAAATTTATACCATGGGATTATAAATATTAAACACACGTTATAAAATTAAAAAACCATTTTTTTGGAAACTAATTTTAATAGAAGTGTGTCTAAAACAAAACGCCTTATTTAACCATAATCGTGCCAACAATGTTTTTTCTATTAAGGGGGAAATGTGTTAATTATAAAAGATCAATTGGTCCATTAATAGAAAATATTATTAATTTAATAATGTTTAAAAATAACATGAATGATGATATGAATTTTATTAATTTTAAATTATTTAATAAAATATCTTTTATCACAAAATATCATTAATCTCAATTTTAACATTATTTATTTAATTCAAATTCAAATTTATTAATAGAAAGTTGTAATTTGTGTAAATTAATTTTAAAACTATGTAACATGATATATTCCTATAAAAATTTAATTTAATTTAATAATTAATTAAATTTACTTCACTTCTAATATTTTTAGTATCATTTATTTCTTATAAATCCTAACTAAATAATTTCTATATTGGAATTTATTAAGAATTATATGTAATTATATCATCTTTAAAAATAAAATATAAATTATTATTATGAAAACATGAAATTTATATTTCAAAATAATATCTATAACCAATCCTATGTTATTTTTTCCCTTATCCCAATGTTTTTAGAAATTAAAAGGAAAACCCTTCCTTTTGTCTTCTTCTTTATTTAGCGTATAATATGGGTAAAATTCATGGAATATTTTCCCAAAAAAATTAAAAATATTTGATAATATCATATTTAAAAACTTATTTCACTAAAAATGGTTTTATACAAGTTTCAATGTCATTTTTATCCATATGTTTAACGTTTAATCCCTTTTAAAACATGTTTTCACAATAATTGTTCTAAATAAGTTTAACTGTTTTCACTAATCACTATGGTAAATAATTAAGTTGGACATATTATAAATTATAAATTATTTTGATTAAAAAAAATTAATAAAATTTTATAAATTCAATTCATATAATATTTAGTGTATAATTTAATATTAATCATAGATACACTGTGAGACATCGAGTTTTTAAGAAGTGTATTCTTTTATATGAAGATGATTCCATAATAACTCAATGAATAATAATAATAATTGTATGAAATTAAATTAATATTAAATTATATCTTATA
Organism: Viscum album; assembly: GCA_963277665.1. Lineage (NCBI taxonomy): Eukaryota > Viridiplantae > Streptophyta > Magnoliopsida > Santalales > Viscaceae > Viscum > Viscum album. The sequence goes on from OY728151.1 coordinate 1,837,529,799, forward strand.
TATATATTTCATTAAAATAATTCCCTTTTGGTATAATAAAAAAGTATTAAAAATGGAGAAACATTATTTATTTTAAAATAGTCTTTATAAAAAACATATTTTCAATCCAAAAAACTAACTTATACTAAAAACCAATGTAAAGATTATTCAAAAATAATTAAGTGGATTAAATATAACTAAATAATACTTAGGTTACCTAAAAAAATATTAAAAATATATTGGTGCTTTTTAATTAATTAACTTATTAAAAATAAAATACTTTTTACAAAAATCGATATTTTCACAATTCAATGAAAAAATCAATATTTTTTGGAAAATTCCAAAAAAAAATACACAAAGTAACTTTTGATATTAAAATTCCTAAAATTAAGTTACATTTATCAAATAAATTTTATAAAATTTCTAAAAAAATATTATAATTTTTTTCATGAAATGAAAAAAAAATCATTTGTGAAGAAAACAAATTTTTGAACAATCAAATCACTTTACAAAAAATTGATTAATTATTTAATAAAAATTTATCAATAGTTTATATTTAGTGATACATTTAAATATTATTTTATTTTTTAAAGGTATTAATAATATTCATTTCCAAAAATTTAACAGCTATGTTATAATGGTAGTATATATCACGGGTTATTTAAGCTTGGTGTTGTGCATTGAATACACTCAAAAACATAAAAATATTAAAGTTGAATGTAACTCAATATAAACTGAGTGTTCTATGTAACACAAGATAAACTTAGTGTTGAATTTAATTTATGCTATCGAATATAATTTTATTCTTCTAAGATCTCGGGGTATTACATATAATTGTAGAATTATTTCTATGGTTTTTTAAAAAAATCCCAATCAAAACTTGTAACCTAAGTAGCCTAATACAAAGCTTAAGTATAAAATAATAATGGTTTCCTTCCATGGTGGTGATAGAGGAGCATAGAGGATGTATGAATCATGTCTGTCAGAAATACATACTATGGGGGACTGTAGAGAGATGTATATAGGTGGAGAGATCTGAGCGCCCCTGTATTGTCTCGGCTTACATCATTTTTGACATTTTATTTGGGTTTTACTTAACTAGGAAACCCAATGGGTTAAGACGCTATAGTAATAGTGTTTATTATTCTCTATATTTTTAATATTGTTGAGGATTTTACAATTCTACTATCCATAAATCACAACCATTGTGATTGTATTGTTTTCTTACATTAATTTCAGAACTGATCAGTTTCACACAAAAATTAGGTAATATATTAGTTAAATATAAATATTTGATCACTACATTAATAATATGTGGGGTTAAATGTTTTATGTTGGATTACATTCATGATATGTCCTTACTAAAAAGATATAAAACATGATACTCATTGAATAATATATTTTTTTGTACATAAAACGCATCATAATTACCAATAATAACTATTATATTAAAACATATGGGGGTAACATAATATAAGAAACTCCTTCAACTGGTAACTTAAAAAAAATATCTTCTATGATATTTTATGTGTTAAAAAATCTAGCTTCTATAAACAGAATACTGAAGTTGTTCGACATGAGAATGTAGATACTTATTAAGACAATATAATTATTCACATGTGGAAAATAAGTCATTAAATGAGAATGAATTAAGGAATATTATCCTCATTTGAAATACATTATATGATTTCTTATGGTAATGACTTACAGATACTAGTGGTTTTATTGAAGATTCATCTTATTATAAAACTTAACCACTCCCATTAATGGAAATTTTCTAACAATTAGAATTATTTTAAGATAATTTTACTAGTTATACTGATGTTTTTAGAATAAATGGATTGGATATTTTTTAGGTTCATTTACAAAAGATATAGTACATGTGGTTAAAAGCTAAAACTTAATGCAAAATAGTTGTTTGTATATTTGATCAATGTTCCATCAAGTAGTTGTGTTTTTTAAAATATATAGTATTACTAGGTTGTTGGAGTAATGACTCTAGAGGATGGAATTATTATATATACCCCTAAGAGTTTATGAAAAATCATAGAATATTCATAGGATATTTTATTATTATAGAATTAAATTCTATGTTATAAATGGTATAAATAAATAATCTTTATTTTATTAATATATATGAGTTTAAAACCCGTGAAATTATTTGATTGAGATTATATAATACTTTCAAATAATAATAATATGTTTTTCCACATCAAAGATATAGATGTAAAGGGTTTTATCACACTCGGATGATTTTATGTAATGGTTTTGTATATTCATCTTAATTATTTAATATGTAAGAGGATTTCTTTGTTAATAAATAAGTTTTAAAGAAATATTTTCTGATTAATAACATACATAAGGTTTATGAATTATCATTTTACATAACATATTTATTATGGGATATGAGGATAAAAAAATTATAGGATAAAGAGTTTATGCAGTTTAATAAAACTTAAGGGAAGAAGTCTTTATAAAGAGGATGTTCTAGCACTATGTGAGAAACAAGTGGATGATTCATGATATATCTGGTGTTTAAAATTTTATTTTATTTCTAGTGATCTATAGAATATTTTCAAAAACATGCATACATTATTTATATTGTTTCATCACTTTTTCCTCTATAAGTAAAAGGTTAAATTAATGCAGTTAAAGATATCTATGGAAATATTAAGTTACATGATCTTAGAGGGGTCTCTAGTTGGGCCTTATGTAGTAAGGAATATTGGCTACACTGACTACTTATGAATAATAGGATTTGATCTTCCATGTTAGTTTAACACCAATATTATCCTATCCTCACTCTATCTGATCTTCTCATGATTTAATATTAATTTTAATATAAAAATTATGGAGAAGTATCTATTTAACTAAAACATTTAATTCTCTATATTGATATTGACGAGGGGAATGAAAAAATGTCATTATTATGGTGATGAAAATGAGGATAAAACAAAAATTCTTGAAGTTTTCCTATAAATATAAGGCTTATAAGAACATCCCTTCCATGAATAAGAAGATATAGCAATAGGGAAGAGAACATGATGCAATATGTTTCTCTTGTGGAATGTTATAAAATTAGAAGTTGAATTGAACAGAGAATCAAGGGTAACCTTTAGGGTCATTCATTTTTTTTTATCCATTCTAATTTATATAATTTAGTATTTAATAATTCCTATGGTTCTTATGTCTGTATTACTTTATTGGTTCCAAAAAGATTTCGTTTGGTTTCCCAATGTGATTTGGACTTATTGGCTTCCAATGGAGAGCGGTTGGCTACTCTAACCATTAGGGACTACAACCTCAATCTTATGACGATGATAATAATTTTTTTAATTAATTATTATTTTTTGAAAACTGTAATGAAAAATATAGTATCCATGCCATGTCTTTAAACATATGAATTTTTATTCATCTTGAAAATGTTAGCTACATTTTAATAAAGATAGTATTCTTTGTGGTATGGAACATCTCATTAACCATCATTTTGTGTTAAATGATAAAAAAGTATTGTTAATAAATAAAATATTTGAGTCTTAGGTCTCATATTACACCCATTTGTGGAATCACATTTTTGTTCATATTTACGATAAAGATTTGACAAACCTATATCAATATGTCTATTTAGAAACTTTTTAGTAAAAAAATAATAGATTCCATTTTTATAAAAAGAATTATCATGATTCCTTTTGGTGGAAATGTTAAAAGTGCTTTAAATATTTTTTAATTGGTACACGCTAAAGTGTGGAAATTTTTAAATAGAGTCTATATTGGATTCTTGTATATCCAAATAGTTAACAATGACTTGAATAGATTTTTATATATATACAGGATGTGGTATAAGTCAGGATCCCTAGAGATATTCAAGAAATTATAGAATTATGTTGACAATCATATTGGGAAGAAGGTAATGAGTAATTATTTTCCCCAAGGTTGTGAGTATATTATGAATGTGTTGATGAATATAAATTCATTAGTTTCCTTTAGACGTTTTATTCCAAGGGTGGTGCGTGAAAAAGAAGGGAGTGTAAAATTAACTCAAGGTACTAGGGTTAGATGGATTCCTCAAAGGGAGGGTCTCAAATTAAATTTTTTTAGATCTTGAACTTCATTTGTTATGAGAGGTGGAGGCCTAGTGAGAGATTAAATATTATATTTCATTTTTTGGTTTATTTTCTACTGCGGTTTAGGTACCGATTTGCGAACCTAAGCAAGTAAAATGGTTAATGGTCTTAAGATGTCTAGGCTATTTAATATTATAAATTTTGAGGTCAAATCTATCTCCAATGTGTTGGTGAGCTTTATACAAGGGAGATCCAATCCTCTATGGGATCTGTTGTACCTAATATGAAAGAAAAGGATGTTGATTATCCATGTAATGTAGGTGAAACACACAGTGAGATAAGGTAATTTTGCAATAGATATGTTTTTTCCAGAAAAGGGGGCCCAAATGAGCCGAACATTATTTACTTTTTAACTAGTTCTTTTCCAAATGATTGTATATTGTTTTCTATGTGCGACACACTTGGAATTAATAACTTTCTTCCCACATAAAATTTTTTCTCACTCTGTTTCATAATAAAAGGATAATGTTTATCCTTGGTTAAATTCATTAAAGATAGTAGTCAACAGATTTAACAAGGTTATAACTAAGGAAACAAATTGAATACCCAGAGTGTTAATTTATATAAATAAATATGATTCATTACGTACTCCTTTATGGGGTTGTGTGATATTTATTAAGTATTAATCATGAAATTAAAAAGTAACTCTCAGTACGAAGTGTATCATTATTGGATACCATATTGAAAAAATGTGTTATTACCTGAAAATAACCATAGAAAAAAATTAGTGTCATGTAAGGTAATTTTTATTTAGAGAGAGAATATCTTGAAAAGAGACACTAGGGGAAATATTTAATTTTATGAAGTTTATAATCATGATACAAATGAGTTAGAAAAAGAATACATTCTACAATTCACATTTGAGGTGATGTTCTAGATACATAACTAAATTATTGGGTCACCAAATAGGTTATCATAAAATAATGATATATTTTTCTAGTCATTAAGTATGGTGAATAATTTTGGGATGAAATTAATATTTCTCCTCACTATTAGCTGGAATTATAGATCTTGAAATCTAAAGGATATGAAGAATCCTATAATTTTGGAATATATTCTATATTTCACAAAATTTTATTTGTTTTTTTATCAACTAGTAAATATAAAACCTTTGGGGTCTAAATAAATATTTAATAGAAAACATTACATGTAAGGTCAATTTAGATTCTATAATTCATGCTTAATTACTAATAAGTTAAAGAAAAATCAACTAATAATCTTTGATAAAACCTTCTCACAAGTTGTGATACTGAAACCCATCAAAATTATTTAATCCATGTTAGCCTTCAATGATTATTTGATTTCTAATATCAATTTCAAAATATCTATTAAATGGGTACTAAATGGAATATATCTATATTTATTTTTCCTAATCTAAATGAACATAGTTATTCCATTTTTTAAAATTAATAGTCATTTATTTTCATAATCAGTCACATATTCCCGAGAATATATGAATTAGATTATTGTAATATTACATACATAAAAAACATAATTTAAAATAATATAAACTTTTACCCTTAACAGAACCAATAAAACCCCCCTTATTGACTTCACAAATGTTACGCTCATCTTCGTAACCTAGATAATATAAGGATAAGAAAGGGGTGAAATCAGATGCTCGACAAAGTTAAGTATATGAGATAATAATTGATGATAAAAAATGACTATATGATAAGCATGTGGGGATCAATATTAAATACAATTCCATGAATACAACATTGGAAAATCATTCCCAAATAAATAAACATCATTATTCATAAATAATATCATAATGATTGGAGAACATCATAATACATGAATCATTATACATGAGGATGGTTCAAAATATATGAGTATGGTATAAGAATAATAATTTTAATCAAAAAATTGTGGTATATGAATTTATATACTTGTATCACATAATATAATGGGTCAGGAATTCATATCATTTTCTCTTAATTCATAGAGGTTTAAGAATTCATGCCCCTGCATCCCTTAATGATGTGGGTCATGAATTCACTTCCCTTTATCAAATATTTATCTCATAATATAGAAACCATTATCCAATTTATTGGAGGTTTATATAGTTACTAACCATTACTTAATGAAAAACTTTGATATGAGTTCCATAAAAACATAAATACATTAAACAAAATTACAATATTATATAATTAACTCATAGAAAAAGATTATTTTCATAAAAATATCAATCAAAAATTTCACAATCCATTCCAAGAATGAAGTTGAATGGTAATATAATAATATCTCCCAATTGAACATTGAAGGAACATTATTACCCACATGAAATCAATAATTCTTATTAAATTACCTATTAAATATTGGAGGTTATAAAATTTTTAAAAATTTTATCACACATATTGATATCTTGTATTTTGTTGGTTGATTCCCAATCATCATTCACCTTAATTAGGTATCTCATAACAGAAACTAGACGGTGATTCATGATATTTGACTTATTTTTAAATATATCCCATATAGATTATAATTAAAATGGAACTGAAACCATAAGTAGAGTTTTAACATACATTTCTTTAAATTTTAATAAAAATACATATTTAGGAATCAAATCCAAAAATAAGAACATTTTTTAAATTTAATGTGGTGAAATTTTAAAAAACATAATGAATCCCTAAAAAATAAATAAGGGTTACCAAGAGAAAATGTGGAGTATATAATTAGATATACACTTTTGAATGGTTAAACCCTTTTATATTTTTAGAATAGTTTTATTGAATCTAATATCCTGAAAAATTCAATAAAACATATTTATGGAAAGGGGTAAGGTAAAATTTAATTATCTTATGAAATAATTCTTATTTAAGTCTCCAGTTATGAAAATAGAAAATGTGATAGAATTATGAATGAGGATATGGAAGAAAGAGATCCAATACAACAGATGTTAATTATTACTACTAAATTTACATTTTAATTCGGGAAAAAATAAATTAAATAGGAATATTTTTATGAGAAAAATTAAATTTAACCAATATAAAGTGGTAATAAAACCAAATAAAATCACATTATAAAAAGATTTGAATATATTTTAATAGTGTCCAAGAAGAATAAATATTACTCAATGAATCAGAATTGTGTTTAAAAAATCACTTACATCTTTGGTAAATTTTGAATAAAAAAGAAATTTTCAAAAGGAAATTGAAATGGATATTTTTTTTAAAATAATTTCCTTAAAATTATAACTATGTACATAAAAATGGTTGAATATACACTGTACATATGATAGGAAGTTGTTATAATGGTATATACCTCAAGATCAAATATTAGGATAAGGAAAACCCATGCATATTTGCTATAATTAAAAGAAAGATACCATGAATTGTATAACATGATTTGGGTTTATGAATACAATTAAATTTCAAAAAAATATAAAAAATAATTAATGGGAAGAATACACATCACCAAAAGAAAACAGGAGGTAAGTATAAAGCATACTATAATGGAGAAAAATTTAGATAAAGAAACCATTTCCTTGTATTCCTGATTGGTAAGAAGTGATCTAAAATCTTGTATAATAGAAATTACTAAAATAATAACATATATAATAACCTTATTCATGTATATTAACATTTATAAACAAAATTTAGAAATCATTTATTGAAAATATATAGTTAGTTTTTGTTTCTTTTTTCCACAGGGTTATAATAATTTTGATTTATTGTTTTCTACTAGTATTGTAATGAATATTATGATTCTTGTTTATTGATTAAAGTTATATCATTACTGTATTCTTCATTTTATTGTAAAAATTTCAATATAATGATTTAAATATTTCTAATTAATTCTATCAGTGTATTCTCTATGCTTTATGAATATGAAATCAGTGACGAGCTTATTTCTGTAATTGTTTATGAAAATAAGTGGCTATAATAAAAAAGTTAAATATTTATATAAAATATATATAAAAATAATAATTTTAATGAAATGATTATAATTAATTAAATAAATTCATATATCCATCCATGTTGTTTGGTAATGAAAAATGAAATAGAAAACATACTATATTGGTATAAAAAAATATAGTTTTACTAATACCGTAATGTTTATGGATTTACATTTATTAAAGCATGACATAAAAATTTATAAAATAATTTCATAAAAATTATATTTATATTTAAATTAATTCATTTAAAAATATTATGTTTAATTTAGAAAACCCATGATGATCATTTTGGAAATTATTAAATTTTTTAGACAAATTAAAACTATTTTTGGAAAATTATTTAAAATAATTATTAAAAATGTTAAAATTGATTGTTTCTTTATTATAATGAAACATAACATTAATTATTAATAATAAACCAATAAATGTTAGTAAATTCAACAACATTGATAATTTTATCCAATAAATAATCTTTTTTCATAAAAAAACATCTTCTAAAATCATTTTTAATGAGTTATACACACTAATATTAAATTTATTTTCTCTAAATATTATTAATTAGAATTGAAAAATTTTGAATTATATTTGAAATAATGATTTTGAAATTTGGTATTATGGCCCATCTTATTTATAGGAAAAATAATAATTACTTCTGTAAAAATTAGTTTTCAGGTTAAATGTAAATTTAGGTAAAAACAAATTATCTAAGAGTGAACTAACTATAACATGTTATAAACATGTGTCCAGATGAGTATTGGAGAGTTTTATTGACCAATATTCATCACATATCCATTATTTTCCACTTTTTGATGCCACTTTACTTGAATAGTTAAACTCTTATTACAATTATTTCACACCTCTCACCTATAAAAGTATCCATTAACCACATAACTTATCTACATATGATAATAATTCAGGTTTGAAAAAAACTACCCAAATACCTCCCTATCAATACAAGATATGTCCTTTATTTTTCTCTCTCATTAACTGACTACCCTTCATAGCCTTAATAAAAGTTAAATATGAGTTCTTCTAAGAAGTAAAGTAGACATTATAGATCACTCTCTTTTAATTTTTATCCCTTTAATTATTCTTCTAACTCCTCTATATAAATATGACTATTTTATTTTAATTATATTAGTATTAATAGTATAACTAAGTTTTATTATTGTTTATGGGATGAGTAAATATCATAAAAATATTTTTTATGTGATGAGTATGAATCATAAAAACTATGGTAATACATTCCATCTAAAAGTAATAAAAATAGTCCTCTCAATTTTAATTATCAATTAGAAATAAAAATATAAAAGTGTATCAAAGAGACAATAAATATTGAGGGACTAATTTCAAATGAGATATCTACCTTATTATATTTCTTGGGACTAAAAAACACATTTTTCATAATGATTTAAAATAAGTACATCTCATGATGAGTTATTAAGTCCCATATAATGAAATTAATCTTCTTATAGATTTTATAGTTTTCCTTGCACTGATAAATTATCATAGTTTTATTTGAAATATTATATGTGATTTTCCTATTTTTCAATTAATATGTTTTCTATGTGAGGAAAACATATTTATTTCCAAAATCAAATAAATATTATATAATAAAAGAATAATATGATATGAAAAATGAATATTCCTACAAAATTCATCTTTAAATAAAATAATCAAAAAACTAAAAGCCTTATTTAATTATTTAATATCAGATTATTGAGGTGGGAAATTTTAATCATTAAAAACATACAATATATACTAGAGTGTCTAATATAATAATCTGATAGGATGTCCATAAATCTAGAATGGAGGATATGTGTAAATTAATTATCATAATCCACTTCCTATATTTTCATTGAATATGACCGGACTTATTCCATTAGTCTTGGAGGTTTTTGATACTTATCATCCATTTTCACCATTATATTAAGGAATTAACATGGATAAATCTAAATTTCACCACATTTAAGGAATTAAACTATTATAGGTACTTTTCAATGAAATTTAATTCCTTCAATCAGGATAAAAACTATTTATTTTTCCTTGAAATTAGTATCTCTATTCCCTCATTAACAACACATAAAACATATTCTAATTTCTTTAATACATTTCCCTGTGTGTTTTACCATATTCTTAATAGTTATGAAATTCAATCTTATTTGCACAATCGTTTTTACCACATAAACCTTATGAAAACTCTATCCTTTTATTCTTTAGTGTGATTGGAAATTTAATTATGCTTAAGTTGCTGAACGGGACTCAATATAGGTGATTTGGAATAATCTTTTGATATATCACTATATCCCCTATCCATTTCAGTTTTTCATTAAGACAATTACGTCATTATCTAAGATATCCATTATTATCTTTGTTATTTTTTAATCAATCATTATATTAAGTAAATGAAATTTTGGGATGATAATAAATAGATTAGTGAAGGAATCAAAAAGTGGTCTATTAAAATAGATGTAATTACATAGAGAAGATGTATATAACATAACTTATGAATCACTAAGATACAATCTGGGTTATCAATGATCATTTTCATATTTTTATCTCTAACATAACTATAGTTAAATCTAAAAAAATGTTTTATAAATATATTTTCATGTAATCAATGAATATCCTCCTGGATTGTAAAACCAATAATTCATTTTGGTCTATTTTTCATGAAAAATGTGATGATATATTTTATTCCCAAATAACATTTTTCTATGTTCTTACCCAAATTTTAATAAATAACAAATTATGTATCCACTTGTAATATCTATACTAATATATCATTGAATGGAACCCATAAGATCTTTAACCTATAAAAATTGGATGTTTTTATCCTATAAATAAACTAATCCACTGGTTTATATCTAATTTTTTATCATCTTAATCCATAAAAATAACTAAACCCTTCTCTAACTCCAATTGATAGAACCATTCCTAATAAAAACACTTATTCCATTATTTAAAATGAACAGTCATTTAATATCACATATTGTAACACCCCGAGCTTCCATGATACGCTTCTCATTCAATAATGCAATAGCTTGCATTCTACGCAACTCCGAGTTCTAAAACATCGCGACAAATCAAAGTAGCCGTTATGAATAGTAATAACCACTTTTTAAAATTATAGAGATTTTATATTTCAAAATGGACTTCATTTTTGTATTCCTAATATTGAAATTAGCCTATGTTGAATTTTTTGTAATTTTCTGAGAACTTCAAAATTTTTATGAATAGTGAAAAATACTTAAAACAACTTTTTTAATAAAAATAATTTATAGTGATAAATTATAATATTTGGTGGTTTTAAAGTATAATTAGAATATATTTTTACCATTTTATCCAATGGTGGTCATTAGAATTAATTTAACATTGAAATTGGACATAAACAATTGCCAATCTTTTGATATAAATTGTTTCTTGAAAACACGCTATTTGTCGTAACAGCGGGAATTAATTATAAAATTAATTAATGCAACTTAGATGTTTGGAATTTTGTAAAATAGACATCATTTTTGAATTCGGAATATCAATTATAGCTTAGGATGAAATTTTGGCCTTATTCTGAAAAACTTCAATTTTTGATGAATAGTGAAACCACTAAGTGGTAGTTAAATAACTGATTTTTCGTTTAAATGAAATATTACAACTTCTGTGATTTGATTTTCAAAAATCCGACATACATGGTTGTCATTAAGATGTAAAATGTGGTTCAATGAGATCAAAATAATTTTTTGGTGAATAGTAACTTTTAAGTTCTTAATCGCGATTAGTGGTAATTAGTGTAGTTTAAGGTATAAATAATACATTAATAATATGAAATGACCTAGACACATGTCCCAACCTCATTGGTTGAGTCATGGCCGACCAAGACAAGCCATGGCCTAACTTGGGGACCCCATGGATCCACTTTTGTTGGGAAATAACATAAATTACTTTTTATTTAATGTTAAAGTGAAAATGACACTAACATAAAGTGTTTTACTAAAACAATTTTTAAGTAGGGTTACACAAGTCCAAATTTTGATTATAAATAGTCATTGGAAAGATAAAAAGATTTCCTATATCATAGTATTTTTTTTATAATTTTTAGACATTAAATAAATTTAATTATTTATGACATAATAATGATGCAGCGATGACATCATTATTTGACGATTTAAATAAAATGGAAAGATAATATAAAATCTATGAACTACACATGGCCAAAACCAATTGGATGAGTGGATTTCGATGCCTTATCACCTTATCCACGAATTCTATCAATGTGGGACCTTTTAAAACCGAAACACATTTTCAAATAATGTAATGTTCCTTTACTTTCCAAAAGTGCCCCTCCTCTCCTCTTATAAAAGGCCCCCACCTCTACCTCATTTCACACACTCTTCAAGCCATTGGCTCGGCCAACCCCTGCCCATTTGCTCTCTCCACATCCCTCTCCTCATCCTAGAGGATTCCCTTTGGGCAGAATCCTTTCAAAGGAAGCCTTTAGGCTCAACTCAAAAGGAGTTACACTTTTTAAGGTAATTCATTCTCTCATGTTCTTTTGTTTTAGTTATACATTGCCTTAAATGTTAATGTTTATTTATGAAAGCTTCCGCATTTATTGTTATCCTTACTGAGCATCTGAGCTCACCCCTTTCAATGTTTTAATATTTTCCAGGATGTGAAGAAGTATTTTATGAATGACCTGCAGGGATAGTCAGAAGAGGATATGAGTGTGGACTATGGAGACTTTGTTATTGTAGTTTTTCACTTTATGATGTAATGTAACGTTTACGAATGTATCTAGTGTTTCCAAGGCTACTAAACTAATCGGTCTTTCGAGACTTGATCTTTTGTGATCATGCCAATGTTACGAAGTAATGCACCGGCTCTGGGTAGCTGGGGTCGGGGCGTTACAGTTGGTATCAGAGGCAGTTTAGTACTAACCTTGGAAGCTAGATTTAGATAAACTCTGATTAGAGCACATAGAACTAAGATGAACTTTGAGGATTAGTATAGAATAACTTCCTAGAATTTTGGTATTATAGAGATGTTATGAGTTTTCCGAGCAATACATCCCTGTCTGGATACGAGCAGGTAGAGGCGGCTCTGGCACAGATGTACCTAGGGGTAAAACCCGAAAACACCGCTTTGAGCTAGACTCGAACGGGAACTGGTGCACGACAACGGGCCTTGCTGCACTCTTGGTTACGACACTCCCGGGGGATATGCTTAGGATAATTCTCATTTTACTTACAAACCACTATGAAGGGTTATGAGTACATACTTCCTCAAAGAAAACATTTCTTTTTATGATTATGGATTATATCCATAAATAGTTCAATTTATGTAAAGTGTTTTACAAGTATGGAATTATATATTTTGATTTATAAACTAACCTAGTTTATGCCGTTGTATAGAAATGGTGCCCAGTAGAAGGAATGTGAACTCCAGCAGTATGTATGATCCAAAGAGTAAGAAGGATAGTATCTTTCACGGTATTAAGCCAACATTTCGAAGGGAAATAGTCTCCCATGTGTTCTCAACATATGAAGAAATAGTATCATGTGTTAATAGGATAAGTAAAGAATTCTCTGAGTCCTATGGCTTTGAAGCGAAGCAAGAGACGAAAGGGATGGAAGAGAGAATGATGGATAAAGGGATGAGGGGAAAGAAGAATTTTCCAATATGTGGTAATTGTGGGAAGAAACATCATGGAACTTGCCTAAAGGGAATGGGAGTTTGTTATAAGTGTAGAGAAAAAGGACACAAAGTGCGTGACTGCAAGGGTAAGAAAATGGTTTCAAATGTACAATGCTTCTTCTGCAAGGATTGGGGACACTACGCAAACCAATGTCCAAATCATCAGAGCATGCCCCAAATGATGTTTTTGGATAATAATCAAGTTATGATACTACCACAGATGAGGAGTAATGATTAGAGTTCTTATGTTGTTATTAAAGATTTTTTTTTAATTTGAGTGTTGTATCAATGATGTACTGGTTATAATAATTATGGAGTATATAAGGATTGTACTGCAGTGCTATTTCATCAAGGACTTGAGATTGTGTTGAACCAAGAAAAGTGACTCCACAGTAGGTTAAATTTTTGGAAAATATATGGTTGAGAGAAAGATAAACCATAATATGGTTTTGATACTGAGATTGTGATTTTGGAATAAGACGTGATTGATTTGGATAAATTATATCGGATATACTTAACTTCCTTGAAACTGATTGATGTTTTGTATACATTTTTGGATAGAAGGAGTATATCTAGTATTCTATAAGGAATAAGGGATCATGGTAATTCAGTATGTTTAAAAAGAATACATGATGAAGGTGTTCACATGTTGTTACGTGGGATAAAGGATCTTCATTATGTTTACCTTCCTTATAAAATTTGGACTGTGAGTTGGACAGAAGTATTTTGGATAACTATTAAGGTTGGAATGGATTAAGTTGAACCATGGATATTATTGTTTAAGGTTAAAAAATTTATGAAGATTATTTTTGGAATATTATGATACTATAGTTTTAGGAAAAGGACAACCTGCAGGGTGGGGCATAACCCGTCGCGTCGGACAAAGCTGCAGGAATCGAACCCACAATCATAGTGCGACAGGCCTTTATTTCCTACCACTAGCCTACAGGAAGTCCCTGGTTATTACAATATAATTTTACTAATCTAAATGGTATGTGTTAACATTTGGAACCTTATACAATTAGGATAATAATAATATTTTTGAGTTCTATTATCTTTTTGAGTGAAAGATGAGTTGAAGGTTGAAACACTAATTTTCAAGCATAAATATATATATACCTATCTCTTATTCAATGAATAAATTAATTCTTAAACTTTAGTAAAGGGATATTAAAACAAAAAAATGTGTTATCCTAATACCTTATGTCTTGTTGAACTGATGATATTTTAAATCAACATAGATTGAAGGCTTTGAGGCCCTCAATTTGACAGTTGATTGTGATTGATGACCTCAATCAATCCCTACAAATATTTACGTTTTTCCTCAAATTATATGTCTCTAATTGCCACCAATGTTCTCCTTATCGAGATCATGATTTGGTGGTGACTTTCTTATTTCCATTTCCCTCTTATTAAGACTAAATTCTATTAACCTTATTTCCGATGTGGGTTTTCCACAAAGGTATTTTCTATTTTCAACCTTTTATCTTCCAAGAAAAATTTCAAATTGCGAGGACGCAATTTATTGAAGGAGGGGAGAATGTAACACCCCGAGCTTCCACGATACGCTTCTCATTCAATAATGCAATAGCTTGCATTCTACGCAACTCCGAGTTCTAAAACATCGCGACAAATCAAAGTAGCCGTTATGAATAGTAATAACCACTTTTTAAAATTATAGAGATTTTATATTTCAAAATGGACTTCATTTTTGTATTCCTAATATTGAAATTAGCCTATGTTGAATTTTTTGTAATTTTCTGAGAACTTCAAAATTTTTATGAATAGTGAAAAATACTTAAAACAACTTTTTTAATAAAAATAATTTATAGTGATAAATTATAATATTTGGTGGTTTTAAAGTATAATTAGAATATATTTTTACCATTTTATCCAATGGTGGTCATTAGAATTAATTTAACATTGAAATTGGACATAAACAATTGCCAATCTTTTGATATAAATTGTTTCTTGAAAACACGCTATTTGTCGTAACAGCGGGAATTAATTATAAAATTAATTAATGCAACTTAGATGTTTGGAATTTTGTAAAATAGACATCATTTTTGAATTCGGAATATCAATTATAGCTTAGGATGAAATTTTGGCCTTATTCTGAAAAACTTCAATTTTTGATGAATAGTGAAACCACTAAGTGGTAGTTAAATAACTGA
This sequence comes from Viscum album, assembly GCA_963277665.1. Lineage (NCBI taxonomy): Eukaryota > Viridiplantae > Streptophyta > Magnoliopsida > Santalales > Viscaceae > Viscum > Viscum album. The sequence goes on from OY728151.1 coordinate 1,837,545,668, forward strand.
TTTTTCGTTTAAATGAAATATTACAACTTCTGTGATTTGATTTTCAAAAATCCGACATACATGGTTGTCATTAAGATGTAAAATGTGGTTCAATGAGATCAAAATAATTTTTTGGTGAATAGTAACTTTTAAGTTCTTAATCGCGATTAGTGGTAATTAGTGTAGTTTAAGGTATAAATAATACATTAATAATATGAAATGACCTAGACACATGTCCCAAACTCATTGGTTGAGTCATGGCCGACCAAGACAAGCCATGGCCTAACTTGGGGACCCCATGGATCCACTTTTGTTGGGAAATAACATAAATTACTTTTTATTTAATGTTAAAGTGAAAATGACACTAACATAAAGTGTTTTACTAAAACAATTTTTAAGTAGGGTTACACAAGTCCAAATTTTGATTATAAATAGTCATTGGAAAGATAAAAAGATTTCCTATATCATAGTATTTTTTTTATAATTTTTAGACATTAAATAAATTTAATTATTTATGACATAATAATGATGCAGCGATGACATCATTATTTGACGATTTAAATAAAATGGAAAGATAATATAAAATCTATGAACTACACATGGCCAAAACCAATTGGATGAGTGGATTTCGATGCCTTATCACCTTATCCACGAATTCTATCAATGTGGGACCTTTTAAAACCGAAACACATTTTCAAATAATGTAATGTTCCTTTACTTTCCAAAAGTGCCCCTCCTCTCCTCTTATAAAAGGCCCCCACCTCTACCTCATTTCACACACTCTTCAAGCCATTGGCTCGGCCAACCCCTGCCCATTTGCTCTCTCCACATCCCTCTCCTCATCCTAGAGGATTCCCTTTGGGCAGAATCCTTTCAAAGGAAGCCTTTAGGCTCAACTCAAAAGGAGTTACACTTTTTAAGGTAATTCATTCTCTCATGTTCTTTTGTTTTATTTTGCTTCTCCAACCCCCTAAACTCTTTTTATTTACTTCTTTTGTAACAACACCAGTATCTTAAATATACTAGGATGTTGTTATAAGATTTATTTGAGCTACACTTCCACACAACTACATCAAATGGTTAAAGAACATAAGGTTTCCGTGGATGGCGAAATTCTGCCTCCCGAAACGATGATTGTTCAACACTCATTTAACACCTTCAAAGGTGGCCATTATGATGTCACTATTTTTATATATGATATATAATATGTTTATGTTTTCCTTAAGCTTCTGTTTTTTCATTTTGGGCATACCTTTATGGTTTCCATTATGGGTAAAACACGATATCTTCATTTTAGGAAGCGCGGACTACCGCCCCCTGAAAGTGATTTGATTCGTTAATACCATATGTGGGATGTGTGAAGGATAAAGTTAATGATATTATATATGTTATTATACTGGAATTATAATATACTCTCATTATGATTCCATTCCAGAAAATATGAAATAGAAATGGAAGTAGCGTTCATGCGTACGTACGGCTTACCGTCTCCATGAACGGTGCATTTCATTTCTTACCTCTAAATGTGATGTAATATTATAAATGAATGTATGTACTGGATATATATGACATATATGATATCTACATCATGAATACCATTCTGGATATAATGAACCTTTGACCAAATTAACAACATGTAAGTGTAAGAAGCCTATTTTTGACTTAAGAACCAAATACCGACAAAATGAACATTATTAACTTAAATGATTACATGATGTTCATAACATGGTATAAAAGGAATAATGAACTTGGAAAAGATTCATAATCAAGTAGAGATTAACTAAAGTTTATTATTCAGGAGTTTAAAGAACGGTCGGGTCAAGTCGGACACAAGGTAAGGGAAATTCTTAACCCAATTTCTGTTCTTTGGGTTAATCTCCTACTTTCAAATTCTGTCATGATATTGTTATGTATTATCTTGTATTTGTACTTTCTTTATGTGTACTTATAGTTAATACACATAATAGATCTATTTTATTTATAAATGATCTTGTAAGGGAAATTCTTAACCCAATTTCTGTTCTTTGGGTTAATCTCCTACTTTCAAATTCTGTCATGATATTGTTATGTATTATATTGTATTTGTACTTTCTTTATGTGTACATATAGTGAATACACATAACAGATCTATTTCATTTTAAAAATGATCTTTTTAAGGACTTCGTCTTAATCTCCTTTCATTGTGGCATACTTTGTTTTATACACAAATTTATTTTATATGGTGTATAAACCCCTTTGACTTTTACGTTTATTCAAAAGGAATCTTTTTATACGAAGCGTTTACTAAACGACAAAATGGAATGTTTTGGTCGTACGTATGCGGCGACAATGACTTCTCCGCCGCCGTGACCACTATTTGAGTTTCGGCTTCCTCTATAAGCCATATTTTTATTAAAATGAAAAAAATATACAAAGTTTTAACTTTCTTTTATTTTGGTATTGAAAATGGTTTTGAAAGCATTTTTATTATATCAATGTGTTGTGTTGATATCTTGTGATTGAAATGTGGAAATTTTATGTTTCCTTTATGCATGTTTTATGTGAGACTATTATGTTATGGTTTATGATATGTTTAAACCTATTCATATGAGGAATGTATTGGACTTAATAAGTGACGGGTGGAGCCCGCTATAGCTCCTCGATGCATCGGTAGGTCTCATGAGACAACTAGACGTGGAATTGGCCGAGGCCCTTTCCCAATTTGATTTATGGTTTTGGCCGAGGCCTTAATCATTTTAGACGTCTTGGCCGAGGCCTTGACAAAATGTTTCAGAATGTCCGGCATTATACATTCCATCATTATGAAAGTGGTTATTGATATTGCATGTGATTATTCGACCAGTAGAATATCCATGTGAAGAAGTAAATGGCATTATCTCATTTTACTTTTGCCATATTATGTTGAAGTTCATGTTTAAAAGGCTTTTGTTTTAGTTATACATTGCCTTAAATGTTAATGTTTATTTATGAAAGCTTCCGCATTTATTGTTATCCTTACTGAGCATCTGAGCTCACCCCTTTCAATGTTTTAATATTTTCCAGGATGTGAAGAAGTATTTTATGAATGACCTGCAGGGATAGTCAGAAGAGGATATGAGTGTGGACTATGGAGACTTTGTTATTGTAGTTTTTCACTTTATGATGTAATGTAACGTTTACGAATGTATCTAGTGTTTCCAAGGCTACTAAACTAATCGGTCTTTCGAGACTTGATCTTTTGTGATCATGCCAATGTTACGAAGTAATGCACCGGCTCTGGGTAGCTGGGGTCGGGGCGTTACACATATAGTAACACAATCCCGTGGACCTATGGTTTAGTATCATGGTATATTAGCAACAAAAATAACGTATTTTACAACACTATAAATATTTTTCCATAATTTAATAACACTAGAACCCCTTCTAGAGTTCTCATAAGTTATACTCATCTCCATAACATGGGGAATGGAAACATAAAAATGTGGTGAGAATAGATACTTAGTAAGGTTAGACATAAGCGTTAACAATTGATGATCATAAGTGAGCATAAGACAAACTTGTGGGTATGGGAACAAAATCAATGTCCATGAATTTAATACGAGTACAACATACCCGAATTAACATTAAACATTAGTCATAAATCCATGCATAAGGATATGATAATATAATAATGTGTGGTTCATCATACATGAGAATGTTTCAAAACATATTAATATGGACCAAGAAGAATTATATAAATCATAGCGTAGTGGTTAGAAATTAATGTCCCTATCTCTCATAACATAATGGTTCTGAAATTCACATCCTTGTCTCCCATATCATTCTTAGTACAGAATTCACATTTCTACTCCCTTAACAAAGTGGCTAGAGAATTAAAATCTACTTATACAATAGTTACCTCATTAGATATCAAAATTTACTCAATGTATTTAATGTCAATATAGGGACCATTAGTCATATGATTAATATTGTATATTAATTATCCACAATAACATTGAAATAATCATATTTCAATCATTACATAATTGACTCATAAATATAAACGAGTTTCATGAAAACCACAATTAAAAATTAAATAATAAATATAGATAAAGAATATATATGGTAATATAAAAACATATCCAAGTGGAACATTTAGGATCATTTATCATACAAGAAATTAATCATTCATAATAAACAAATCATGAAATGTAATGGGTCTCATAACATTTACATTTGGTATCACCAATATTGAAATCAAGGTTTTAATTAGAAGATACACCTTCTTCAATCACCAAAAATGAGTATATCTTAAGATAAATTATAGGGTGGTTCATGATACATAACTTCTTAGTAAATATATATATTAGATATAATAATGGTAAAAAATAAGTGAAACTATAAAAGTTTGTTTTTGAAAACATTTCTTAACATTAACATAAGAAATATGTAATTAAAACTCACATTTAAAAAACCTTTTGAAAATTTGATGTGTATACTTATTAAAAAAACAATTAATTAAAATTAAAACATTGAATCCTTAAAAATGACGTAAGTGGTTCCCATAGTAAACATATAGTGGAAGATAAAATATAAAATCATGAAAAGTTATATCCTTTGAATTTTTTCAGAAATACCTTTATTTAAGCCCACATTATAAAAAGGATAATAAATCCACTTTTTGAAAATGGGTACCTATAAAAATTAGTATCAAAATACATTATACATATTTTAGTTTCCAATTATTAAATTAGAACATTTGAGGGAAGAAATAATATAAATTTAGAGGGAAAAGTGTCTCCAAAAAGGATGGAAATTTTTCTTAACACATTCTATATTAATAGATGATCAAATAACTCAATAAATAATATTTTAATGGTAATATATAAATTCAATGGAGGGATATATTAAATTAAATTTAATTTAGCCATAGGGTAAAATTATTCAAACTTATAATAATGGAGTTCAAGAAGAATAGTAATAACTCAATGAAAGGGAACTAAGTTAACCAAATTACATATGATATTGGTAACCTTTGAATCAAAATTAAATTGAAGGATATAAAACTAAATTTAATTTTAAAACAGATTAATTTTTAAAAAAATTGACAATTTATATCCACATGGTAGTATTTACACAACACAAATGAAATTAAGTGGGGAAAATTTCATATGTCTCAAAAAGAAAAATTGATGTAAAAGAAATCCCTACAACATAACTATCATTAAAATAGAGAACCAACAGAAGTTATATTGTGTGTTGGGATTATTAATCCATAAAATGGAATGAAAATATGATAAAAATACATCCATTTTTAGTATCTACAAGACAAGATGAAAATAAGTGGTGTATATAAATCATATTTAAATGGCGTGAAACTGAGATGAAGAAACCATGACCTTCTATTCGTACTTGTTAAAACATTATATAACATAATTTTTAATATATATTTTTATCTTTATCACATATTTAGATTATATATTAAAAATATAACCTTTTATAAAAAAAATTATACTCATTTATTATAAATATTTTAGTTATTTATAGTTTATTTTCCTCATCGAGTGTTTTTAATTTTGATTGTTTGTTTAATTATAGTTTAATAATGGTGAAGTTAATTACCATTTATTTATTTATTATTAATCATTAAAAATTTATTATTTATATTGAAATAATTTATTTAGAGTGATTTATAATGTTATAATTTCATTTTATGAGGGTCTGTGTCAAACTTCCAAAAGATGGAATCGACAATGAGCATGTTTCATTAATTTTTCAAGAATATAAGTTATAATATTAAGAAAAAGTTAACAATTAGTATAACCTTTAAAATCCATAATCATGTTAAAAAAATAATTTTAGTTCATTAATTAAAATATTAGAACTAGTCAAGAAGGGTTGTGATGATTAATTAAATATGTCGCTTTGTGGAGGTGGTAGTCCTCAAGTACACATAGAAGAAGTTTTTTTCTATAAAATGATAGAGATTTATAAAATTAATTATAATTTTATAATATGAATAATTTCATATATGAAATATTTATTTTAAGATTCCTCATCCATATGAGTTAAAAAAATTAGAATAAATTCTAATTTTGTTTTACATGATGGTTAAAATTTTGAGATAAGACTCAAAGTGATAATCTTAAAGTTTGAATAACTTAGTTTGTGTTTTGATATGGGGAATGAGTATTGGGAGGTATCTAAGGTGTTAGATTATCCTTCTAGTATATTAGTTATGTTTTTGGATTTTTGGATTATTCTACAAAATAAGTAGGGTTTGGTGTGCATGCTTTTGGAGAAACCAAAAAACACCGTGATGATTAGGAGGTATAAAGTCCATTTTTAAATGATAATGGTTTTGTTTCACAGTTTGAGATTGGTTTGGAAAAAGCCATGCGTGCGAAAAGGATAAATTAGGTGATATTGACGGGGTCTTAGGACATAGTTCATGTCTCGTGTACAGTTGTATAAAATCCATGCCCCATGTTGTAGAAGGGTTGTAGTGGACTATCCACAGTCAGACAATGATTCGGCTATCCATGCAGTCAAACTGTTCAGATGGGTTGGCCTTAGATAGTTGAGACTACCTGGTTGATGTATGGTTTATAAAACATTCTGGAAGAACCATGAAACTATACAAAACTATTAAAAATGTTTTTATTACCATAATACCCCTTCATGAGTGTTAGAAACCCACCCCTCTTCATCCCCCTTTTGGTTCATGTGAGTAGGTAGATTCTCAAACCCCTACCTCTTTTTCTCCCCCTAAATTTGTGTGTGTCTTCATGGTGATTCTGTAGAGTTTAATGTGATTTCAATTTCTCTAGTGTCTTACAAATCCGTCTTCTTTCACTCTATAATTTTTTAGTTCTTGCTTTATGGGTTTTCAATAATTCCATTAGGTCATGGTGTAATCATCAGTTTCACATAATATTATTAGTTTGATTTCATATAGTAGACCCCTATATTGATTCATCACATCATTGTGTGGAATCTGATAATGTATGTGACTATGGTTAAATTCTCATAGGTTTTCTATGAAATTGCGTTTTGATTAATTATTCAAATGTTATAGACTCTAAGTTATTTTCTCTAGATTTCTATCCAGAGTACATTAAGGAACTCTTATTACAGTTTCGTAGATTTTTATCAAGAGGTGTAACCCTAGTGATATTTTCAATGCTATTTTTCATTAGGGTTTAAATGATAAATAAATCTTATTTTTTATAATTTATTAATTAATCTTACTTGGAATGGGGTTAGTACATGGGTGTTTGATATGATATCACTTGGTTGAAAAGGATTTTTGAAGATGCTTGTACATGCCTTATAAAGGACACCATGCTTTAGAAATGTATTTTAATGATTCAAAAATAAAGTAGGTGGTCTAACAAAATTACCCATAGTCTTATTAATTTATAGTAACATGTATGTATATTGTGCATTAAATCCCATGTGTTATGTGTTTTATTCAGTGGATTATGGAATTTTGTTTTGGGATTAGGATCAATAATTTAGACCTTTCACATATCCCACTAGATCCATCAGTTATTATAAGAACTAATCCATGGACACCCATGGTGTGTTTCATTTTAGGGAAATGGTAAAATTAAATTTTAAATTGTAAAGTATATGGGATATTGGATTAATCAGTTTAAGCATGATGATGGTTTTAAAAAATAGTTAAGTAACACATGAGGGAGATTGAAATTAAATATTTTATTATATATTTATAGAAATAATTGGAACATTAAATGGGAAAATAAATTAGTAATATCTTATGGGGACTTAAGACTATTTTTACTATTTTTTATGGTTTTGATCTGAAAATGGGTGAAAATGGTAGAAATAAATGTTTTGAAATGGTTCTTATTTTAAAATTAGGTGTTAACCTCCATGTGGTTTATAAAAAGGGGTTTTAAATGGATTTAAAATGTTCAATTAAAATGAGTGTGTGGTATATTATTTGGTGAAAATTACCCAATGTATCTTGTAGTGGTTTAAATAGAAATGAAGTTCTTTTACCATTTTTGGATTTAGAAGAGAAAAAATAATGTTTTTAAGGGACTCTTTAAAAATGTTTAACAGTGATATTTGGTTTTAGTATTTTTTTCACGTATGAAAGGGGTTAGTCTTTTGTGAGGTGTGTTTTGGTTTTTAAGGAATATAGGGACCTTGGTAATGATGAAATGATAAAGGGTATGGAATATTAATCAATGAATGGTGGTTCACCATTAATATTAATATGTAAAAAAGGATAATAATTTTTAACCTTGAATAATGGAATTGATTAAATAAGTAGTGGTTGAGGATATTGGGAATGGTGTTCCTAATCCATGGATTGGGTGTCAAACTGATTCTCTATACACCACAAAAAGTATCTGTAACAACCCGATATTTTATTATAAGTATTATTTTAAATTTATTTTATATCATGTGTTTGATGCTACAATAATATTATCTTGTGCTATACGCTACACTGTATTAGCTTGAAGTATACGCAACACTATTCTTAGATTGTGTTACACACAATTTCAAGTTCATTTTATAATAGTTATTCTACGCAACATTGATTGTATATATATATTCAATTTATAAATGAAATATGGTTGGATTCTATTATAAAAAATAACGAAGGATTCTTGCACAACACGCAACCCTGACTTGGCATGCATTACACGCAATCACGAGCTTCCTCGATAGCGTGTGTTGTACACAATACCAGGTTTCACTAAACAACAATATATGGTTATAATATTATCACGAACTAGCCATTGTGAATATTATTAAATACATTTTGAATTTTATAACATTATTATTCATCTTACACATTTTCTTGAACATGTTAAGAGAACAAAATAAATTTTTCAGGTAAAATAAGTATTTTTCAAAAAATGTAGTTTTGCCGCCTTTTGATGGCGCACCCATATTAAATCTAGTTTTTGACATGTTTATAAGTTAAATTTGAAAAAATAAAATTATTCTTTAGAATCAGGATATAAAAATTTACTTTGGATAATTTTTTGATATTTTTCTGATAACTTTCATATTTTGATGAATAGTAAAAATACGCTAACTTTTAATTAAAAACAACTTTTTCATTGAGAAAATTTATATGGTTAAATTATAATATTGAATAGTTTAAAATTATAAATAGAATATATTTTTACCATTTAATATAATATATATCAATAGCATTAATTTCAAATTGAATTCATAGGTAAAAACATTTCAATCATTGGCAATGTTTTAACTTCTAAAACCCGTTTTCTTAACCACGGGATTAATTTTAAATTAATTACTGAAACTTATGTGTTTTGAATTTTGAAATATGGATACCATATTTGGAATCATTGGGTCCAAATTACGTTAATAGGCTACTTTTTATTTTTGGGCATTATGAATAGTAACTATGGTAAATTTTATTTACCATAGTTAAAGGTAAATCGGGTAATTAAGGGTAAATATAAGATTATAAAATTTCCCTAACACCTTCCAAAATCCTATTAGATGACTAAAAGTAGACCCATATCACCTAAGGGTCATATTATATTCATTTAATGGACTTTTTTCCATGAAAATAATTTAATTATTATTAAAACCTAAGAAAGTGACAATATGTAACTTTCATAAATCTTATAAGTATAATAATTTAAATTTAGTGATAAACTTAATTAAACTTCAAATATAAATAGTCTCTAGAAATCTAATACAATTATCTACATCATGTGAATTTATTTAGAATTTTTATGGATTAAATAATTATCATTAATTATGACACAATAGTGATGTTGAAATTATTTTATTAAGAGATATACCAAATAAATGGGTTATAAATTGAAATTTATATAGTCTAAAATGTCGTAAAGTATCCAATTATGGAAAACTAACAACACATAAGTGATTTTTTATAACCATTTAAAATTTAGAATTTTATTACCACAAATAAACTTAAATAGATTAAATAAGGATAAATCAAAATGATAAGGTTTAAAATAAGATCAAAACATGTCTAAATTTTATTGGTTGATAAGATTACAACCCCATATCATCTAATATCATAATTGAGCCATTTTGAAGGTTTTTATGTGGGTTTTGAATTTATATTAAACTAATATTTTTTAGGATTCCAATGGTGCCCCTCTCCTCCCTTATAAAAGGACACCTCATCCCTCTCTTCCTCACACCATTTTGAGCCTTGAAGCTCAGCCAACCTCTGCCCATTTAACATCCCCACTTCCCTAGAAACCTTATAGAGGTACTGGTCTTCTCAAAAGACCAACCCTAGTGCCCTAAGAAGAAGTTTAAGAAGGTTCGTCGAAGAAGAGGTAATCTCTTCTACCGATTATTTCAAGCTTATTTCTTCTTCAACTTCTTCTTCATTAGTTGTTTCATTATAAAGTAATTGTGCAGACCCATAAAATCCAAGGACATTTTTTTTCTTAATTTTATTTGGAATATTACAAGAACGCAGTTTCTGACGGCACCTGATTCTGAGGCCCGGTGTGCCCGGAATCATTTTCCGAAGTTTGGCTCGGGTACGTTCAGTGAACGAACGAGCGGGTTTTTCTAACTTTTGAACCGTTGCTCGGAATCAAATTCTGAGGGCACCGATGGAATCGCAGCGCCGGTATTTTCTTAGAAACGCCATCTCCGGAGTTGCGTTTTCTCGGGTGTGGTTTTTAATTTTTGGGGTTATGTTTAGAAATAAAATAAAGTGGTGTGACAACTTTATTTTATTTCACTTAAGCCACTTAAAGCCACTTAAGATAAGCTGAAGCGGATAGGGTGGAACCCAAAATATCCTACCCACTTGGTAGGATATTTGTGAGGTGGGGCCCGCACGATCCCCACCGTTTCTTTTCCTCTAAGTAACGCACACGCGAAAACCCCTTTTTAAATGAAAGTCAATCGGAGCATTTTCTTAAATTCTTAACGCCCCTATTAATTGGACAGTTAAGTCATTACCATTAATTCATCGAATTAATGGTTTATTTCTTAACTTTTTTTTCAAATTGTTGGCATGGAATAAAATAAGACCAACACACGTTTTGTTTGTGGTGGCTTGTTGAGACGATTGACAGAAACTCTAAGTTCTTCATCCTCCTTCCTGAAGAACGCGAAGAACGCGAAGAACGCTGAACCCTCGGAGATCGAGGACGCGACACTGTGTACCGCGACGCTGACAATCCTTCTTCCACGATGTTCTTCTGTGACGATCCTTCCCCACGACAATCTTCAATCATCAACCGATTGAGGTAGGGGATTACTGATCTTTTAAATTTCCTTTGTGGATTTTACCCTCAACATGGATTTAATTCGTGAAATTGAATCTGTGTGTTTTCTTTAACCCTCGGAGATCGTCGACGCGACGCCATATGTCATGACGATGTGACGCCCCCTTCCATGACGCGAAGATCCTCTTCTTCCGTGATGGTCAATTTCGCGAAGAACTCTCGTCCAACGACAATGATGAGGTAGCGGTTTTGATTCTTTAAATCTTTGTGATTTATACCCGCAGCGTTGATTAAATATTTGTTGTGAGATACTTTTTAAAACCGCTAACGCGGTGGGTGCGGACCATCGAACAAGTCCGAACCCACCGCCCCTTTCGTTCTTGGTGTGCGAAATGGCAGACGTCGACAACGTGGCTGCACGGATGATGCGGGGTCCTCGCAGTAAAGGACGGACCCCGGGAGGACCTTAGGTGAAGAAGGCGCGAGACGCCGGCGGCAGCCTGGCGGTCTCGTGACCGTGCGGGACCATAGGAGCACGGGACACAGTCGGCTGTCGTGTCCGTTGGCAAGGGAAGCCCCATGCGGGGTCGCGGCTTCATCACACGGGGGTAGCGCACCCCCCCGCCCGCGGCTCGGCCGTAACAGCCGAGCCGACCCGCTGGCCAACCGGCCAGCCGGGTCGCGCCCAGGCTGGTCTCGGTCGCGCCCTTGCCGGGATGGGCCACGCCGTCCTGGTCGGACCGGGACCCAGGTCGGGTCGACCAGGTTCGGGCCGACCCAGGGGGGGTTGGGCTGGGTCGGTCCAGGCCCATACCCCCATTTACGGAACTTTTTGGTCTTTTGCTCATAACATGAGCTACGGGCCTCCGATCGACGCACCGTCAGCGGCGATGCGATCCTTGGATCGAGACGGTCATTTCGGTATATTGCACTGAAGGTTTTGGAGTACTTTGGGTTTGGCCAGGTTGGTTTGTACATGAAACTAACCGGGCCCTCAGAGCGGAAATGCTCGTAACTTGAGCTCCGGACGTCCGATTGACGTGTCGTCGACTTTGTTGGATTCATCTAAGTGAGAAGGATCTTTTGGCTTACTCCACCCAAGGTTTGGATGCAGTTGGAGTACGGTCGGGTTGGTTTTGTCTTAAAAACCAACCGGGCCCCTGGAGCGAAAAAGCCAATAACTCTCAGACCGGGCGTCCGATTGACGCGCCGTCTGCGACGTTGAGTTCCTGTTGACGATACGGAAATTTTGAATACATCAACTCTGGACTATGTGTCAATTGATGTATCAGCCTCTCGCCTCGTGGAGCGGACCCTCCCGAACGAGCTTGTTGTGTGCGGGAACCCTAGAACTGGCTGCGACTGCGACGACTATAAAGACAGTACGAGAATCCTCTGTGGGTACGGTAGTGACCACTACGGTACTTTTGGGATACATCAACTGCAGAATACATGTTAGTTTATGCATCGACCTCTTGTCTCGGGGAGTGGACCCTCCCGGAATGATCTTGCTGTGTTCGGAAACCCTCAAGCCGGTTGAGACTTGATGACAGCTGATCGAACGACTCGGTGTGTTACGGATAGCACAATGGGAAGCGCTTGGTTGTAGCAGCAGACCCACGGCGGAGGAGCGCTTGGCTGTAGCGACAGACCCGCGGTACTCAACAGAAGTAGTACCTATGGAGGCTATGAGGGGGAGCACTTGGTTTTAGTGGCAGACCCACAACAGAGGAGCGCTTGGTTGTAGCGGCAGACCTATGACGGAGGAGCGCTTGGTTATAGCAGCACGGGGGAGCGCTTGGTTGTAGCAGCAGACCCATGAAAGAGGAGCGCATGGTTCTAGCGGCAGACCCATGGTACTCAACAGAAGGAGTACCTCTAGAGGCTATGAGGGGTAGCACTTGGTTGTAGCGGCAGACCCATGGTGGGAAGTGCTTGGTTGTAGCAACAGGCCCACAGTACTCGGTTGGTGGAGTACTACAGCTGTCCAAGGTTAGAGGGAAGCGCTTGGTTGTATCGGCATACCCACTGTACTTTATGGAGAAGGAGTTTCCCAATAGCTATGGTTTCAACTTCATGATCGATCCTGTGTGGGTTATTGCGGGGGTTAGTACCTACCGATCATTTGTGGGTCCGACGGCTTAGATGAATCAGTGGAAATCTCTGATCATCTTTATCTTCATTCAAAGAAGTTTTCCTGTGTGATCTGAATCCTGTTTTTCTTTCCTATGTGGATTGTGTTGTGTTATCCTGTGTGGATTTACGTTTTTCTTTCCTGTGTGGACTGGGTTGTACTTGGGCTCAGATGTTGGAGCCGAACGAGAATTGATGACTTAGGTATATGTATGGGCATATACCTAAGCAGTGTCGGATGTTACTTCGTGATTGTATCTTTACTTTTTGGATTATTCTTTGTGGATTCTGGGAGACCTTCGGGGGTCTCGGGGTCCCTACTGAGTAGCTTATACTCAGCCCTACACGGGCTATGCCCGCACTACGTTGTGTTGGTTGCAGACGACAGAATGCACTGATCATGGTTGAGACTTGCGGAGCAGGACGGTGCATGGAGGTGGACCACTCGGCGGGACGTACTCGGAGCGGTCGGCTGGACACGAGGAGTAGTGGAGGCTATCCGTACCCACCCTTCAGGTGGGAGTTCTAGTGGACAGCTCGACGTTGCGGCTTTTCTTTTCAGTTTCTGTTTTCCCTTCCAGTTGTACTTTACTTTCATTTTGGTTTTGTATACTGGCCCACATACCTTTCCGCACTTACTGTTGTACTCAGTTTTTTCTTAGTGTTTACTTCTACTGCTTTCTTGCTCTGTGGTGTTTGTTTACTTTACAAAGGCAATGCCTTCCCTTTTTACCGGGATTTACGCCTTAGTGCTAGTCGTTAGCCCCTGGCCTATGGAAGGCGGGCCTGAGGTAGTCATGGCACGGGCCCCGAGGACGGGTCGTGACAATTGGTATCAAAGGAGTTTGGTTCTACCATAGAACTTGGGACTCTAATATCTTTCTATGTGAAGCAATACTGTTAAGCGTATTGGGTGTGGTTATCAGTTCAGGGATTCCAGTGTTGGTGCGGCGGCCGACGTATCCGTACACTAGGACCCTGACTTCTGATTTCTGACTTAGTGCATCAAAACATAGATTGCATGTGTGTTTCAAGTTTTCTTTGTGATTAATTGGTGTCACCTCACCAGGTATATTGTTATGACCGTGGCGCACCTGTTTCCTTTTCAAGATGGCCCCATGACAGCAGCCAGCTAGGTTTCTGAGAGTTGAGCGTGACGACAGCCCACCGAGCGACGAGGCCTCGGTACAGTGCCCTTTGACAGCTGAGGCGCTGGTGGTACCTCTACCCGCCGAGCCACCGATGCTTCCAGCCCCATCCGCTGATGATGCACATCACCTTAGTGCAATGCACGAGTTCTAGTGCCAGCGACCGCCAAGGTTCCGTGGGGAGATGGACCCCCAGGCAGCCGAGGACTGGCTGGAGGCAGTGGTACGAGTTTTCCAGTTAGTGAGGACACCAACAGACCTCATGGTGATCCTAGTAGTGAGCCTCCTGCATGCGGCAGGAGGAAGATGGTGGAGCTTGATGCTCCTGGGTCACGACGAGGCATATCTCCTTTGGACGGACATTGAGAGCCTTTTTCGCTCAGAGTTCATCCCATCCACCCTCCAAGAGGTGCATATCCAGGAGCTGCTACAGTTGCGGCAGGGCAGCGTGACAGTAGCCCAGTACGGGATGAGTTTTACCGATCTCTCGTGCTATTTGAAGGACATGGTACGTGACTCATTCTTCAGGGCCCGAACCTTCGAGCAGGGGCTCAGGCGAGAGATCAGAGCTTTAGTTGTTTCTCATAGCATTCCGACATAGATAGGAGTGTTGGAGCGAGCCCTCTTAGTGGAGAGTTTCCTTGCTGAGCATTCTCTAGTAGTAAGACCCACCACTAGCGGGCATGCGGAAGAGTCTTCTACAGCGGGTAGTAGACAGATGACGCAGGGGTCCAAGAGGAATAGAACTACAGGTGGTCGACCGCGTGACACAGGATCGTTTGTGCGAGGCACCCGGGGTGGACAACGACTTACCATGAGTGGACAGTGTTACTCATGTGGTGGGGTTGGTCACATGGCTCGTGACTGTCCGAGCCGCCATGCATATGACCAGCATATGAACGAAGAACCTCCCAGGCAGATGCAGAGGTTCGATCGGGGCAGACCGCATAGAGCAGGGGACCGTGGCAGGGGAGCTGGCCCTGCAGCTGGAGGTGGACGACGCTTTGAGGTGTTGCCACAACCACCACCAGGAGGTCCACCCCGACCACAGGGAACAGGTGGACGTGGGAGAGCTCAGCTGCAGGCAGCTGAGGCCTACGATCATGGCGCTCCGGGAGCAAATGGACAGTAGCAGGACTAGCTCCAGACCTGGAGACTTATTTTCATGTTGCTTCCAGCTCTGTTGCTGATGTTGTTTGTAGATGTTTTGTGTCTTTTTACTTTGAGCTACAGTAATAAAAGACACCTTCCTTTTGGCGTTTACCTTCTTGTCCTCTCTTTGTGTTGTTACTAATAGGTTCCGGTTTAAAAACCATTTACTTGACCCTCACTTTGAGATACCTACTGGAGTAGACCCAGTGACCACACACTGATGCTGTCAGTGTGACTCAACCCTTGGAGGCGAGAGTAACGGTTGAATCTCTTGGTAGTAGCGTTGAGGCCTTACGATGTCATCCTTGCTATGGGTTAGTATCATCCATGACAGGATGAACTGTATTAGGTGAAGAACGTGGTTCATCCAGGGGATGAGACCGGAATTCTCTTCTTGGCAAAGAAGAAATCTCAGCAGCTCTTGTAGGACCAGAAAGGTCCAAGTCATCCAATAGAAGATGAGGATAGCACAGAGTCGGTAAAAGCCTTGTGCTTACAGGAGGCGGAGACCACTAGAATTCGGGGTTAGTGACCACGTTTCCTTACAGGTCACACCTCGACGTGAGTTACGGAGATGTGGCCGAGGTGTCAGGTTATCTCCAAGGTTCAACGGACCTTTCTAGATCCTCATCAGGGTAGGTGAGGTGGTTTACCGCTTGACCCACCCACCTCATTTGCACCAGGTGCACGACGACTTCCATGTATCTCAACTGGGGAGATACGAGCACGACCCGACGCATATTATTGACCATGGGGAGCTAGACATTGGTGATGGGGCGACCTTTGTGGAGGTCTTG
Source organism: Viscum album (assembly GCA_963277665.1). Classification (NCBI taxonomy): domain Eukaryota; kingdom Viridiplantae; phylum Streptophyta; class Magnoliopsida; order Santalales; family Viscaceae; genus Viscum; species Viscum album. The sequence goes on from OY728151.1 coordinate 1,837,562,075, forward strand.
GTAGAGATTGAGGATTTATAGGAACGGGTCCTACGTGGATAGTAGATTCCTCTAGTGCACATTAGATGGCAGCACGGGAACCTCTAGGAGAGCACTTGGGAGCGGGAGGCTCAGATGTGTGCTCAGTACCCACTTTTGTTTCCCTAGTTTATGATGTATCTTTACAGGGATGTAAAGCCCTGAGCAGGAAGTGATGTAAAGACCCGTAAAATACAAGGAATTTTTTCTCTTAATTTTCTTTGGAATTTTACAAGAACGCTGTTTCTGACGGCACCTGATTCCGAGGCCCAGTGTGCCCGGAATAATTTTCCGAAGTTTGGCTCAGGTACGTTCAGTGAACGAACGAGCGGGTTTCTCTATCTTTTGAACTGGTTCTCGAAATCAAATTTCGAGGGCACCAATGGAATCGCAGCACCGATATTTGCTTAGAAACGCCATTTCCGGAGTTTCATTTTCTCGGGTGTGGTTTTTAATTTTTGGGGTTAAGTTTTGAAATACAATAAAGTGGTGCGATAACTTTATTTTATTTCACTTAAGCCACTTAAAGCCACTTAAGCTAAGCTGAAGCGGATAGGGTGGAACCCAAAATATCCTACCCACTTGGTAGGATATTTGTGAGGTGGGGCCCACACGAGCCCCATCGTTTCTTTTTCTCTAAGTAACGCACTCGCGAAACCCCCTTTTTAAATGAAAGTCATCCGGAGTGTTTTCTTAAATTCTTAATGCCCCTATTAATTGGGCAATTAAGTCGTTACCATTAATTCATTGAATTAATGGTTTGTTTCTTAACTTGTTTTTCAAATTGTTGGCATGGAATAAAATAAGACCAACACATGTTTTGCTTGTGGTGGCTTGTTGAGAGGATTGAAAGAAACTCTAAGTTCTTCATCCTCCTCCCCGAAGAACGCGAAGAACGCGAAGAATGCCGAACCCTCGAAGATCGACGACATGACACCGTGTACCACGACGCCGACGATCCTCCTTCCACGACATTCTTCCATGATGATCCTTCCCCGCGACAATCTTCGATCATCAACCGATTGAGGTAGGGGATTACAGATCTTTTAAATTTCCTTTGTGGATTTTACCCTCAACATGGATTTTGATTCGTGAAATTGAATCTGTGTGTTTTCTTTAACCCTCGGAGATTGTCGACGCGATGTCGTGTGCTGTAACGACGCGACGCCCCCTTCTGCGACGCGACGATCCTTTTCTTCCGCGACGGTCAATTCTGCAAAGAACTCTCATCCAAAGACAACGACGAGGTAGCGGTTTTGCTTCTTTAAATCTTTGTGATTTATAACTGCGGAGTTGATTAAATATATGTTGTGAGATATTTTTTAAAACCTCTAACGCAGTGGGTGCGGACCATCGAACAAGTTCGAACCCACTGCCTCTTTCTTTCTTGGTGTGCGAAATAGCGGACGTCGACAAAGCAGGCCACACGGATGACGCAGGGTCCTCGCAGTGAAGGATGGACCCCGGGATGACCTTTGGTGAAGACGGGGTGAATTTTCGACCACCGGAACTTGTCTGGTGGTCCGCGGAGCAGACCGCCGGCGCGCCACGCCAGCACGGCGGCGCCGGTGGAAAATGGCGGTGGCACCCGGCGCGCCGCTGGAGGGAGCCGTCACGGCTGAAGTCGCGGCGGTAGCAGCACTGTCCCGCGACCGCACGGGACTAGAGGAGCACGGGATGCGGTAGGCTACCGCAGCCGCTGGCAAGGGCGGCCCCACGCGGGGCCGCAGCTTCTTCACGCGGGGGCAGTGCACCCCCCTCCCGCGGCTCGGCCGTAACAGCCGAGCCAACCCGCTGGCCAACCGGCCAGCCGGGTCGCGCCAAGGCCGGGTCGGTCCACCCTGGCCGAGCCGGGCCGCGCCTGCCGGGTTGGACCTAGACCTGGGTCGGGTCGACCCGGTTCGGGCCGACCTAGGGAGGGTTGGGTCGGGTCGGTCCGGGCCCATACCCCCGTTTACGGACCTTTTCGGTCTTTTGCTCATAACATGAGCTACGGGACTCCGATCGATGCACCGTCAGCGGAAATGTGATCCTTGGATCGAGACGGTCGTTTCTGTATATTTCACTCAAGGTTTCGGAGTACTTTTGGTTTGGCTGGGTCGGTTCGTACACGAAACCAACCGGGCCCTTGAAGCGGCAACGCTCGTAACTTGAGCTCCGGATGTCTGATTGACGTGCCGTCGACTTTGTTGGATTCCTATAAGTGAGACGGATCTTTTGGCTTACTCCGTCCGAGGTTTGGATGTAGTTGGAGTACGGTCGGGTTGGCTTTGCCTTTAAAACCAACCGGGCCCCTGGAGCGAAAAAGCCAATAACTATCAGACCGGGCGTCCGATTGACGCGCCGTCTACGACGTTGAGTTCTTGTTGATGATACAGAATTTTTGAATACATCAACTCTAAACTATGTGTTAGTTGATGTATCAGCCTCTTGGCTCGTGGAGAGGACCCTCCCGAACGAGCTTGCTGTGTGCGGGAACCCTAGAGCTGGCTGCGACTGCGACAACAATGAAGACAGTACGAGAATCCTCTGTGGGTTCGGTAGTGACCACTACGGTACTTTTGGGATACATCAACTGCAGACTACATGTCAGTTGATGCATCGACCTCTTGGCTCATGGAGTGGAACCTCCTGGAACAAGATTTCTGTGTGCGGAAACCCTAGATCTGGTTGAGACTTGACGACAACTGATCGAACGACTCGGTGTGTTACGGATAGCCTAGTGGGAAGCGCTTGGTTGTAGCAGCAGACCCACGGCGGAGGAGCGCTTGGTTGTAGCGGCAGACCCACAATAGAGAAGCACTTGGTTGTAGCGGCAGACCTACGACGGAGGAGCGCTTGGTTGTAGCCGCATGGGGGAGCGCTTGGTTGTAGCAGCAGACCCACGACAGAGGAGCGCTTGGTTGTAGTGGCAGACCCGTGGTACTCAACAGAAGAAGTACCTCTAGAGGCTATGAGGGGGAGCGCTTGGTTGTAGCGGCAGACCCATGGTGGGAAGTGCTTGGTTGTAGCAACAGGTCCACAGTACTCTGTAGGTGGAGTACTACAGCAGTCCAAGGTTAGAGGGAAGCGCTTGGTTGTAGCAACATACCCACTGTACTTGATGGAGAAGGAGTTTCCCTATAGCTATGGTTTCAACTTAATGATCGATCATGTGTGGGTTATTGCGAGGGTTAGTACCTACCGATCTTTTGTGGGTCCGAAAGCTTAGATGAATCAGTGGAAATATCTAATCATCTTTATCGTTATACAAAGAAGTTTTCCTGTGTGATCTGAATCCTGTTTTTCTTTCCTATGTGGATTGTGTTGTGCTATCCTGTGTGGATTTACGTTTTACTTTCCTGTGTGGAATGGGTTGTACTTGGGCTCAGATGTTGGAGCCGAACGAGAATTGATGACTTAGGTATATCTATGGGAATATACCTAAGAAGTGTTGGACGTTACTTCATGATTATATCTTTCCTTTGTGGATTATCCGTTGTGGATTCTGGGAGACCTTCAGGGTTCTCAGGGTCCCTACTGAGTAGCTTATACTCACCCCTGCACGAGCAATGCCCGCACTACATTGTGTTGGTTACAGACGACGGACAGCGTTGATTGTGGTTGAGACTTGCGAAGCAGGACAGTGCATGGAGGTGGACCACTGGGTGGGACATACTCAGAGCGGTCAGCTGGACTCGAGGAGAAGTGGAGGCTATTTTTACCCACCCTTCATGTGGGAGTTCCAGTGGACAGCTCGACGTTGCGGATTTACTTTTTAGTTGTTGTTTTCCCTTCCAGTTGTACTTCACTTTCAGTTTGGGTTTGTATACTGGCCCACTTTCTTTTCCGCACTTACTGTTGTACTCAGTTTTTTCGTAGTGTTTTCTTCTACTGCTTCCTTGCTCTGTGGTGTTTTTTTACTTTACAAAGGAAATGACTTCCCTTTTTACTGGGATTTACGCCTTGGTGCTAGTCGCCAGCCCCTGGCCTATGGAAGGCGGGCTTGGGGTAGTCACGGCACGGGCCCCGAGGACGGGTCATGATAGTAATAACATCTGTATCACTAATATACTGATATTTTATTCTAAATATGAAACAACCCCATTTAGCCTTCTATCCATCCTACGGAAAATGAACTCTTCGTGCGTGCATACGTACGGAATACCGTCTCCACGCCGTGGTGTAATCTGTTTTTCCACTAACACCTTACATGGATGGTTATAATGGTGTAAAGAATAACTATATATGGTTATTATAACGTAATACTGATTCTGATATATTATACCATCCACCCCAATTCTATTCAATAATTATGGGAACGATATCATCGCTCGTGCGTACGTACGGATTACCGTCTCCACGACGCGGTGAGATTCATTCTCTATGTTAACCATACATGAATGATTATAAAGTTTATATAATGAATAATAATGAAATATATGACATAATAATGATACTGGATTTATGTATATATATATATATATATTTCATCTATTTATTTTCATTCAATTCAATAAGGAAACGAAAACAGCGTTGATGCGTACGTACAGTCTACCGTCTCCATGAATGGTGTATTTCATTCCTTTTATCGATCAATAATATATATATATATATATAATGAATATATATTATATATAAATCATGTTTTACATTATGGAATTATGTAAATCAGGATATAAGTAATAATATCAAGAACGACAAGTCGAAACACATACGGTAAATGAAATGATTTTACCCAAAACACTACTTTAACATGGAATTTACAAAGAAACGGGAAATATAAATTCATAAGTGAAACATATATGATATCATAACAATGAATATGATTTCTTAATAAGTCAGTGACATTATTTAAATCATTATACAGGAGGTTCGGATCCATACGAAGCATATCGGACCTAAGGTAAGGGATAACTTTTCCAATCTCGTTCTTATTAGAGATTGTTTATTCGTAAGTATTTACTGGGGTTATTGTTCTCATCCATGTCCATGTTTCCTAAAAATGGTTTCATGTATGTTTAATGTCCTTTTTACCCATTTTTGACTTTTAATACATGGTATATATGGAATCTTTCTTTTACAAGGTACTTTTTTACTATTCCCGCAAAAGTACGAGAAGAATGTTTTTTTAACTTATACGGCACGAACGGATTTTTACAGTTTTATAAAGCCTTATTTTCATGAAGCTTCCTCCAAAAGCTTTCATGACTATTTTTAACAAAAACTTTTTCTTTTAAAATTGCATGAGGTTTTTTGAAAGGAAATTGATTTTGAATAATAAAAGATATTTTCCTCAATAATTCATTTCACGTGTTTTAACAAAACCATTTTCCATCTAAGATGACATTATTTCATATGTGTATGTTTCAAGTATAAAGTCTCTATGATTTACATGGTTTAACTTTTTTTATTATGAAATTATATCCATTTCTTTTACATGGATTATGTGATGATGGGATGATGTTTATGAAACCCATTTTATTCGTTGGGTTATTATGAATGATGTATGTTTATTTTGTGGCACAAGAAAAAATGATTTCATTATTAGATGGGTGGGACCTATATCTCCCTCCAATTCATTGGGTAAATATTTATATCTCATGAGAGAGACATGGCTGGAATGGTAAGTTAATCTGGTTCAGTGTTACAGGACTGAAACGAGGAGTGAACTCGATTCAGAAAGGGACTTTGTCCACTAAGATGGTCTTGGAAGCAATGCCTTGGCTACTATGAAAATCATAACATGTGCTGAATGGTTTCCAAAATTACATGTTTTATTCCCATTATATTTTATCATGGTTGATGTTCCATTATGATATATGCCTTACGTACTTCCACGATTTATGTCTTTGCTCAAGATTTTGATTTTTAAATTTCAAGTTCAAGTTTTTGCATTCAAATGTTTATGGATTGTTTTATGTTCTATATGTTTTCCCTTACTGAGCATTTAAGCTCACCCTTTTTATGTTTTATTTTCCCCAGGAAATAAAGAAAGGTTTTAGGTAAGGAAACAAAAAGGGGACGATCGTTATGGGAGATGTTGAATATCTTTCAACATGATTAGATGTTTATATTCCAAGTTTCCAAAGACACTAAACTATTACGGTCCTTGTGTGTCTATTTTTGTTATATATTAAGTATTCCGCAAAAGTAATGTAATGTCCATGTACGTCAAGTTTCGGGACTCTACAGTTGGTATCAGGGGAAAGGTTTAGTCAACCTTTGGAAACTAGGATGCGAAAACGTTAGTGAGATCCCTAGAGATATTTCTAAGGTACGTCTAGGGATGTCCCTAAGTATAAGTATACGTATAGGGTATAGTGATAGAACTATGGTAACGATCTTATAATTTAACCTAAGATGTTAGATATTGATTGTACTCCCCCTTTACTATGTTGTTTTCGCTAGCATGATTTTTTCCTCTCACAATATTCTTTTTGGGTTTTAGAAAATGGCTAGAAACAGGAAGATTCACGATAATGGAGGATATGACAGACAATGGAATGATATTCTTCATGAGCAACCAAATGAAACGGGATTTGGAAGTCCAAACATCGTTATTATTCCTAATCAACAATCTCATAATATGATCAATAATCTCAACTTTGGTAAGATTACCGACTTAGATAATAAGAGAAAGATTGAGTTTCATGATGATCATAGAGGAAAGAAAGTTAAATTTCCCTCATGTAAATCATGTGGGAAGAGGCATCGGGGAAATTGTTTCAAAGGAACTAGAAGATGCTTTGCGTGTGGAAAAGAAGGACACAAATCCAGTAAGTGCAAAGGAAAAGGTTTAGTTAACACCATGGACAAGGATAATGGTATTGCTACGACATAAACAATTATTAGATGTTTTAAATATGGAATGTACGGACATTATGAAAACCAATGCCCTAAGGTAAAATCTCATGAAGAGAATCAGAATGGTCATATGGGTAGTATTTATTTGGATGATGATGAAGAGACTACAAATGAAATATGAGATGAAAGAAATGATGAAGCCCAGTTAGTGGTTTAATAAGTTAGTGGAATGATTGTATGTTTATAAAGAAGAATGTATGGTACTATGGAATAAATAATCATCTAAGGATTGTTACACTATTGTTTTTCCTAAAGTATTTGAAAGTATATGTTGAATGGTACCGGTAACCATGAAAAGTGATTAAAATATTTTGGAAAGCAGATGATATGCACATAATGAAGGGATAATGAGAAAATGAAATGTTTGACAGTATTCATGAGCTCATGATTGATATAAGGACTAAGTGATATCATGGTTTGAGTATATAGAATTTTTTGGATTTTGGAATGTGGAAAGAGTTAACTTTTGACAGCATTCATGTTTTCACTAAGGTTAAATGGGTTTTTATTTTTTCAAGAGAATACATGATTAAGGTATTCACATGTTTGTAATTTGACCCACAAGATATATCTTATGATATATGGGGAATAATGATGTCATTCACGTGATTGTTATGTGACATTTCAAGTAATCATTTTCTTTATACTATGAGATTGGATCGAAATATTTTAGATAAGCCTAAAGATTGGAATGGATTATGTTGGACATAAGTTAGTATTGTTTAAGGATAGAACTTTTTTTCGATATTATTGATGGGATGTTATAGTAATGTAGTTTTAGAAAAAGGACAACCTGCAGGACGGGTGACAGCCCATCGCGTCGGACAAGGCTGTGTGAATTGAACCCACAACTGATGTGTGACAGGCCTTTATCACCTACCACTGGCCTACAGGATGTCCCTTGTTAGTATAAATTAGTTTTAATTTTTTTATGTGGTATGAGATATGAATTATAAGTCCATTTTAGGAACCATATATGATTAATCGACTTATATATATTTAATAACTTTTGTTATCCTTTTGTTTGAGATAGATGGAAATACCCGTCATTCTATCACATGATCTGCTAACACTTCACAAATAACATATTCAACTTTATTTCTTTAATAGATGAAGTGGAAATTGTTCAAGGTACGAACAATAGTGATATTGAACCAAAATCATGTAAGTATTTCTTTTAATTCATCAAATTTAGGGAAATGATCTTAAAAACCAAAAATGTTGTCCTAGTTCCCTCATATCCGATGAATTAGATGGTACCTTAGATCATCACAAATCTATGGCTTTGTGATTGTTGGCTTTTTCATAGCCATGTTCTCTACCACTCTCCATCAGAGCTTGATGGTTAGATTTTTCTTCCATATCCATATTTTCACCTATGTTCTCCTACGTGGAAACCCAGTGATGAGTTAATTTGGGTAACCGTTACATTTCATAATTTAGTTTTTTAAAGTTATGTTTTGGTATTTCATTTTACGATGTGTGTTGCAATTAAAGAGACTTTCAAGTAGAAAACCATGTATAACCCCGACGAATTTCGAGGGCGAAATTCTTTTTAAGGGGCTAGAATGTTACAACCCAATATTTTATGATAAGTATTCTTTTTAATTTATTTTATGTCATGAGTTTTATGCTACAAAAATATTATCTTGTGCTATACGCCACACTGTATTAGCTTGAAGTATACGCAACACTATTCTTAGATTGTGTTACACACAATTTCAAGTTCATTTTATAATAGTTATTATACGCAACATTGAGTGTATATATATATATATTCAATGTATAAATGAAATATGGTTGGATTCTGTTATAAAAAACAACTAAGGATTCTTGCACAACACGCAACCCTGACTTGGCTTGCATTACACGCAATCGCGACCTTCCTCGACAGCGTGTGTTGTACGCAATACTGGGTTCCACTAAACAATGATATATGGTTATAATATTATCAAGAACTAGCCATTATGAATATTATTAACTAAATTCTGAATTATATAACATTATTATTCATCTTACACATTTTCTAGAACATGGTAATAGAACAAAATAAATTTTTCGGGTAAAATAAGTATTTTTCAAAAAATGCAGTTTTGCCGCCTTTTGATGGCGCACCCACATTAAATATAGGTTTTTACATGTTTATAAGTTCAATTTGACAAAATAAAATTCTTCTTTGGAATCAGTATATAAAAATTTACTTTGGATAAATTTTTGATATTTTTCTGATAACTTTCATATTTTGATGAATAGTAAAAATACACTAATTTTTAATTAAAAACAACTTTTTTTATTGAGATAATTTATATGGTTAAATTATAATATTGAATGGATTTAAAATATAAATAGAATATATTTTTACCATTTAATATAATATATGTCAATATCATTAATTTCACAATGAATTCATAGGTAAAAACATTTCAATCTTTGGCAATGTTTTAACTTCTAAAACTCGTTTTCTTAAGAACGGGATTAATATTAAATTAATTACTGAAACTTATGTGTTTTGAATTTTGAAAAATTGATTCCATATTTGGAATCAGTGGTTCCAAATTATGTTAATAGGCTAATTTTTATTTTTGAGCATTATGAATAGTAACTACGGTAAATTTTATTTACCATAGTTAAAGGTAAATCGGGTAATTAAGGGTAAATATAAGATTATAAAATTACCCTAACACCTGAAAAAATTCTATTGGATGACTAAAAGTAGACCCATATCACCTAAGGGTCGGATTAGATTCATTTAATGGACTTTGTTCCATGAAAATAATTTAATTATTATTAAAACCAAATAAAGTGACAACATGTCACTTTCTTAAATCCTATAAGTATAATAATTTTAATTTAGTGATAAACTTAATGAAACTTCGGATATAAATAGTCTCCATAAATCTAATACAATTATCTACATCATAAGAATCTATTTAGAATTTTTAGCGATTAAATAATTATCATTAATTACAACACAATAGTGATGTTGAAATTATTTTATTAAAAGATATACCAAATAAATAATATAAAAAATATTAAAATAAATATTATATGAACTATTTAACATGCTCCACGAATTTTATAGACAAACTTGACATGTTAGGAATCTATTAAATATTTTATTTCGAATATATCTTCTGTGTATATTTTATTTAAATTCAAATAAATAGATAGTGTCAAAATTGACACTATTATTATTTTTTAAAAATAACATATTATTAAATTTTTTAAAAATCACAAAAATATTTAAAAATTATAAATTGAAATTTATATAGTCTAAAATTTCATAATGTGTCAAATTATGGAAAATTAACAACACATAAGTGATTATTTATAACCATTTAGAATTTAGACTTTTATTACCACAAATAAACTTAAATATATTAAATAAGGATAAATCAAAATGATAAGGTTTAAAGTAAGATAAAAACATGTCTAAATTTTATTGGTTTATGATATTACAACCCTATCTCATCTAATCTTCGAATTGAGTCATTTTTTTAGGTTTTTATGTGGGGTTTGAATTTATATTAAACTAATATTTTTTAGGATTCCAAAGGAGCTCCTCTCCTCCCTTATAAAAGGGAACCTCCTCCCTCTCTTCCTCACACCATTTTGAGCCTTGATGCTCTTCCAAACTCTACCCATTTCACTTCCCCACTTCCCTAGAAACCTTATAGAGGTACTGGTATTCTCAAAAGACCAACCCTAGTGCCCTAAGAATAAGTTTAAAGAAGGTGCATCGAAGAAGAGGTAATCTCTTCTACCGATTATTTCAAGCTTATTGTTTCTTCAGCTTCTTCTTCTTTAGTTGTTTCATTATAAAGTAATAACACCAGTATAAATAATATACTGATATGTTATTATAAATATGAAACAACCCCATTTATCCTTCTATCCATCTTACAGAAAACGAAATCTTCGCGCGTGCGTACGTACGGAATACCGTCTCCACGCCGTGGTGTAATCTGTTTTTCCACCAACACTTTACATGGATGGGTATAATGGTGTAAAGATTAACAATATATGGTTATTATAAAATCTTACTGATTATGATATATTATACCATCCACCCCAATTCTATTCAATAATTATGGGAATGATATCATCGCTCGTGCGTACGTACGGATTACCGTCTCCACGACGCGATGAGATTCATTCTCCATGTTAACCATACATAAATGATTATAAAGTTTATATAATGAATAATAATGAAATATATGAAATAATAATGATACTGGATTTATGTATATATATATATCTATATTTCATCTATTTAGTTTCATTCAATTCAATAAGGAAATGAAAACAGCGTTGATGCGTACGTACGGCCTACCGTCTCCATGAATGGTGTATTTCATTCCTTTTATAGATCAATAATATATATGTATATGATGAATATATATTATATATAAATCATGTTTTACATTATGGAATTATTTAAATCAGGATATAAGTAAAAATATCATGAACGACAAGTCGAAACACATACGATAAATGAAATGATTTTACCCAAAACGCTACTTTAACATTGCATTTACAAAAGAACGGGTAATATAAAGTCATAAGTGAAACATATATGATATCATAAAAATGAATATGATTATGTAATAAGTCAATGAAATTATTTAAATCATTATACAGGACGTTCGGATCCATACGAAGCATATCGAACCTAAGGTAAGGGATAACTCTTCCAATCTCGTTCTTATCTGAGATTGTTTATTCGAAATTATTTACTGGGGTTATTGTTCTCATCCATTTCCATGTTTCCTAAAAATGGTTTCATGCATGTTTAATGTCCTTGTTACCCATTTTTTACTTTTACTACATGGTATGTATGGAATATTTCCTTTATGAGGTACTTTTTGACTTTTCCGGCAAAAGTACGAGAAGAATGTTTTTTTAACTTATACGGCACGAATGGATTTTTACGGTTTTATAAAGCCTTATTTTCATGAAGCTTCCTCCAAAATATTTCATAACTATTTTCAACAAAATCTTTTTCTTTTAAAATTGAATGATGTTTTGTGAAAAGAATTTGATTTTGAAGAAGAAAGGATATTTTCCTCAAGAATTAATTTCAAGTGTTTTATCAAAACCATTTTCCATCTAAGATGACATTATTTCATATGTGTGTGTTTCAAGTATAAAGTATCTATGATTTACATGGTTTCACTTTTCTTATTATGAAATGATATCCATTTCTTTTATATGGATTATGTGATGATGGGATGATGTTTATGAAACCCATTTTATTCGTTGGGTTATTATGAATGATGTATGTTTATTGTGTGGCACAAGTAAGAATGATTTAATTATGAGATGGGTGGGACCTATATCTCCCTCCAATGCATTGGGTAAAGATTTACATATCATGAGATAGACATGGCTGGAACGGTAAGTTAATCTCGTTCAGTTTTACAGGACTGAAATGAGGAGTGAACTCGATTCAGAAAGGGACTTTGTCCACTAAGATAGTCTTGGCAGCAATGCCTTGGCTACTATAGAAATCATAACATGTGCTGAATGGTTGACACAATTACATGTTTTATTCAAATTATATTTTATCATGGTTGATGTTCCATTATGATATATGCCTTACGTACTTCCACGATTTTTGTCTTTTCTCAAAATTTTGATTATAAATTTCATGTTCAAGTTTTTGCTTTCAAATGTTTATGGATTGTTTTATTTTATCTATGTTTGCCCTTACTGAGCATTTGAGCTCACCCTTTTTATGTTTTATTTTCACCAGGAAATACAGAAAGGTTTTAGGTAAGGAAACAAAAAGGGTAAGATAGTTATGGGAGATGTTGAATATCTTTCAACATGATTAGATGTTTATATTCCAAGTTTCCAAAGATACTAAACTATTACCTTCCCTGTGTGTATGTTTTTGTTATGTATTAAGTATTCCGCAAAAGTAATGTAATGTCCATGTACGTCAAGTTTCGGGTCTCTACAGTTGGTATCAGAGGAAAGGTTTAGTAAACCTTTGTAAACTAGGATATGAAAACGTTAGTGGGATCCCTAGAGATATTTCTAAGGTATGTCTAGGGATTTCCCTAAGTATAAGTATACGTATAGGATATAGTCCTAGAACTACGGTAACGATCTTAGAATTTAACCTAAGATGTTATATATTGATGGTACTCCCCCTTTACTATGTTTTTTTTTTCTAGCATGATTTTTGCCTCTCACACTATTCTTTTTGTGTTTTAGAAAATGGATGGAAACATGAAGATTCACGATAATGGAGGATATGACGGACAATGGAATGATATTATTCATGAGAAAACAAATGAAACGGGATTTGGAAGTCCAAACATCGTTATTATGCCTAATCAGTAGTCTCATAATATGATCAATAATCTCAACTTTGGTAAGTTTCCCGACTCAGATAATAAGAGAAAGATAGAGTTTCATGATGATCATAGAGGAAAAAAAGTTCAATTTCCCTCATGTAAATCATGTGGGAAGAGGCATCGGGGAGATTGTTTCAAAGGAACAGGAAGATGCTTTGGGTTTGGAAAAGAAGGACACAAATCTAGTAAGTGAAAAGGAAAAGGTTCAGTTAACAACATGGACAAGGATAATGGTATTTCTACGACATCAAAAATGATTAGATGTTTTAAATGTGAAATTTATGGGTATTATATAAACCAATGTCCTAAGGGAAAATCTCATGAAGAGAATCAACATGGTCATATGAGTAGTATTTATATGGATGATGATGAAGAGACTACAAATGAAATATGTGATGAAATAAATGATGAATCTCAGTCAGTGGTTTAAGAATTTAGTGCAATGATTGTATGTTTATAAAGAATAATGTGCGGTACTATTGAATAAAGAATCATATAAGGATTGTTACACTATTTTTTTCCTAAAGTATTTGAAATTATATGTTGAATGGTACTGGTAACCATGAAAACTGATTCAAATATTTTGGAAAGTATATGATATGAACATAATGAAGGGGTAAAGAGAAAATGAAATGTTTGATAGTATTCATGATCTCATGATTGATATAAGGACTAAGTGATATCATGGTTTGAGTATATAGAATTTTTCGTATTTTGGTATGTGGAAGGAGCTAAATTTTGACAGCATTCATGTTTTCACTAAGGTTAAATGAATTTTTTTTCAAGAGAATACATGATTAAGGTATTCACATGTTTTTAATTTGACCATCAAGATATATCTTATGATATATGGGGAATAATGATGGAATTCACGTGATTGTTATGTGACATTTAAAGTAATAATTTTCTTTATACTATGAGCTTGGACCGAAATATTTTAGATAATCCTAAAGATTGGAATGGATTATGTTGTACATAAGTTAGTATTGTTTAAGGATATAACTTTTTTTCGATATTATTGATGGGATGTTATATTAATGTAGTTTTAGAAAAAGGCCAACCTGCAGGATGGGCGACAACCCATCGCGTCGGACAACGCTGTGGGAATCGAACCCACAACCGATGTGCGACAGTCCTTTATCACCTACCACTGGCCTACAGGATGTCCCTGGTAAATATAAATTAGTTTTAATTTTTTAGGTGGTATTAGATATGAAGTATAAGTCCATTTTTCGAACCATATACGATTAATCAACTTATGTATATTTAATAACTTTTTCTATCCTTTTATTTGAGACTGATGGAATGACCCATCATTCTATCACATGATATGCTAACACTTCACAAATAACAAATTCAACTTCATTTCTTTAAGAGATGAAGTGGAAATTGTTCAAGGCACAAACAATAGTGAGATTTAACCAAAATAATGTAAGTATTTCTTTTCATTCATCAAATTTAGGGAAATGATCTTCAAAACCAAAAATGTTGTCCTAGTTCCCTCATATCCGATGAATCAGATGGTACCTTAGATCATAACAAATCTATGGCTTTGTGATTGTTGGATTTTTCATAGCCATGTTCTCTACCACTCTCCATCAGAGCTTGATGGTTATATTTTTCTTCCATATCCATATTTTCACCTATGTTCTACTACGTGGAAACCCAGTGATGAGTTAATTTGGGTAACCATTACATTTCATACTTTAGTTTTTTAAAGTTAAGTTTTGGTATTTCATTTTATGATGTGTTTTGAAATTAAAGAGACTTTCAAGTAGAAAACCATGTATAACCCCGTAGAATTTCAAGGGTGAAATTCATTTTAAGGGGGGTAGAATGTAACAACCCGATATTTTATGATAAGTATTCTTTTTAATTTATTTTATGTCATGTTTTTTATGCTACAACAAGATTATCTTGTGCTATACTCCACACTGTATTAGCTTGAAGTATACACAACACTATTCTTAGAATGTGTTACACACAATTTCAAGTTCGTTTTATAAAAGTTATTCTACGCAACATTGACTGTATATATATATATATTCAATGTATAAATGAAATATGGTTGGATTCTATTATACAAAACAACTAAGGATTCTTGCACAACACGCAACCCTTACTTGGCTTGCATTAAACACAATCTCGACCTTCCTCGATAGCGTGTGTTGTACGCAATACCGGGTATCACTAAACAACGATATATGGTTATAATATTATCACAATGTAGCCGTTATGAATATTATTAAATACATTTTTAATTTTATAACATTATTATTCATCTTACACATATTCTAGAACATGGTAAGAGAACAAAACAAATTTTTCGGGTAAAATAAGTATTTTTCAAAAAATGCAGTTTTGCCGCCTTTTGATGGCGCACCCCCATTAAATCTAGTTTTTGACATGTTTACAAGTTCAATTTAACAAAATAAAATTTTTCTTTGGAATCGGGATATGAAAATTTACTTTGTATAAATTTTTTATTTTTTTCTGATAACTTTCATATTTTGATGAATACTAAAAATATGCCAATTTTTAATTAAAAACAACTTTTTTCATTGAGATAATTTATATGGTTAAATTATAATATTGAATGGTTTTAAAGTATAAATAGAATATATTTTTATCATTTCATATAATTTATGTCAATAGCATTAGTTTTACATTGAATTCATAGGTAAAAACATTTCAATCTTTGGCAATGTATTAACTTCTAAAACCCATTTTCTTAACAACGGGATTAATTTTAAATTAATTACTGCAACATATGTGTTTTGAATTTTGAAAAATGGATTCCATATTTGGAATCAGTGGGTCCAAATTATGTTAATAGGCTACTTTTTATTTTTGGGCATTATGAATAGTAACTATGGTAAATTTTATTTACCATAATTAAAGGTAAATCGGGTAATTAAGGGTAAATATATGATTATAAAATTACCCTAACACCTACCAAAATCCTATTGGATGACTAAAAGTCGACCCATATCACCAAATGGTCGGATTATATTCATTTAATGGACTTTGTTCCATGAAATTAATTTAATTATTATTAAAACCAAAGAAAGTGACAACATGTCACTTTCTTAAATCTTATAAGTATAATAATTTTAATTTAGTTATAAACTTAATGAAACATCGGATATTAATTGTCTCCATAAAGATAATACAATTATCTACATCATATGAATTTATTTAGAATTTTTAGGGATTAGATAAGTATCATTAATTATGACACAATAGTGATGTTGAAATTATTTTATTAAGATATATACCTAATAAATGGTTTTAAAAATATTCAAATAAATATTATATGAACTATTTAATGTGATCCACGAATTTTATTGACACATTTGACATGTTATGAATCTATTAAATATTTTATTTCGAATATATCCTCTGTATAGATTTTATTTAAATTCAAATAAATGAATAGTGTCAAAATTGACACTATTGTTATTTTATAAAAATAACATATTATTAAATTGTTTAAAAATCACAAAAATATTTAAAAATTATAAATTGAAATTTATATAGTCAAAAATTTCATAATGTATCCAATTATGGAAAATTAACAACACATAAGTGATTATTTATAACCATTTAGAATTTAGAATTTTATTACCACAAATAAACTTAAATAGATTAAATAAGGTTAAATCAAAATGATTAGGTTTAAAATAAGATAAAAACATGTCTAAATTTTATTGGTTTATGATATTACAACTCTATCGCATCTAATATTTGAATTTAGTCATTTATTTAGGTTTTTATGTGCGGTTTGAATTTATATTAAACTAATATTTTTTAGGATTCCAAAGGTGCCCCTCTCCTCCCTTATAAAAGGGAACCTCCTCCCTCTCTTCCTCGCACCATTTTGAGCATTGAAGCTCGGCCAACCTGTTCCCATTTCACTTCCCCACTTCCCTAGAAACCTTATAGAGGTACTGGTATTCTCAAAAGACTAACCCTAGTTCCCTAAGAAGAAGTTTAAAGAAGGTGCGTCGAAGAAGAGGTAATCTCTTCTACCGATTATTTCAATCTTATTTCCTCTTCAACTTATTATTCTTTAGTTGTTTCATTATAAAGTAATAAAATAAGTATAACTAATATACTAATATGTTATTATAAATTTGAAACAACCCCATTTAACATTCTATCCATCCTACGGAAAACGAAATCTATGCACGTGTGTACGTGCGGAATACCGTCTCCACGCCGTGGTGTAATATATTTTTCCACCAACACCTTATATGGATGGGTATAATGGTGTAAAGAAAAACTATATATGGTTATTATAACATCATACTGATTCTGATATATTATACCATCGAGCTCAATTCTATTCTACAATTATGGGAATGATATCATCGCTCGTGCGTACGTACGGATTGCCATCTCCACGACGCGATGAGATTCATTCTCCATGTTAACCATACATGAATGATTATAAAGTTTATATAATGAATAATAATGAAATATATGACATAATAATGCTACTGGATTTATTTATATATATATATATATATATTTCATCTATTTACTTCCCTTCAATTCAATAAGGAAACGAAAACAGCGTCCATGCGTACGTACGGCCTAATGTCTCCATGAACGGTGTATTTCATTCCTTTTATCGATCTATAATATATATTTTTATGATGAATATATATTATATATAAATCATTTTTTACATTCTTGAATTATGTAAATCAGTATATAAGTAAAAATATCAAGAACGACAAGTCAAAACACATATGATAAATGAAATGATTTTACCCAAAACGCTGCTTTAACATGGAATTTACAAAAGAACGGGTAATATAAAGTCATAAGTGAAACATATATGATATCATAACAATGAATATGATTACGTAATAATTCAATGACATTATTTAAATCATTATACAATAGGTTCAGATCAATACGAAGCATATCAGACCTAAGGTAAGGGATAACTTTTCCAATCTCGTTCTTATACGAGATTGTTTATTCGTATGTATTTACTGGGGTTATTGTTATCATCCATGTCCATGTTTCCTAAAAATGGTTTCATGTATGTTTAATTTCCTTTTTACCCATTTTTGACTTTTACTACATGGTATCTATGGAATCTTTCTTTTACGAGGAACTTTTTGACTTTTCCGGCAAAAGTACGAGAAGAATGTTTTTTTAACTTATACAGCACGAACAGATTTTTACGGTTTTATAAAGCCTTATTTTCATGAATATTCGTCCAAAATAATTCAATACTATTTTCAGAAAAATATTTTTCTTTTAAAATATCATGATGTTTTGTGAAAAGAAATTGATTTTGATGAAGAAAAGATATTTTCCTAAAGAATTCATTTCAAGTATTTTATCAAAACCATTTTCCATCTAAGATGACATTATTTCATATGTGTATGTTTGAATTATAAAGTCTATATGATTTACATGGTTTCAATTTTCTTATTATGAAATGATATTCATTTCTTTTATATGGATTATGTGATTATGGGATGATGTTTATGAAACCAATTTTATTCGTTGGGTTATTATGAATGATGTATGCTTATTTTTTGGTAAAAGTAAGAAAGATTTCCTTATGAGATGGGTGGGACCTATATCTCCCTCAAATTAATTGGGTAAAGATTTATATCTCATGACATAGACATGGCTGGAACGGTAAGTTAATCTGATTCAGTGTTACAGGATTGAAACGAGGAGTGAACTCGATTCAGAAAGGGACTTTGTCCACTAAGATGGTCTTGGCAGCAATGTCTTGGCTACTATGGAAATCATAACATGTGATGAATGGTTTCCACAATTACATGTTTTATTCCCATTATATTTTATCATGGTTGATGTTCCATTATGATATATGCCTTATGTACTTCCACGATTTTTTTCTTTGCTCAAGATTTTGATGTTTAAATTTCATGTTCAAGTTTTTGCTTTCAAATGTTTATGGATTGTTTTATATTCTCTATGTTTGCCCTTACTGAGCATTTGAACTCACTCTTTTTATGTTTTATTTTCCCAAGAAAATAAAGAAAGGTTTTAGGTAAGGAAACAAAAAGGGGAAGATCGTTATGGGAGATGTTGAAGATCTTTAAACATGATTAGATTTTTATATTCTGAGTTTCCAAAGACACTAAACTATTACAGTCCTTGTGTGTCTGTTTTTGTTATGTATTAAGTATTCCGCAAAATTAATGTAATGTCCATGTACGTCAAGTTTTGGGTCTCTACATTATCAATGGTTTTGGGATGTTAAACTGACTCTACTCTCCCTTGTTTACGGTGGGCCAGACTAATTCTCCAATCTCCCCAGTGATCCATGGTTTTTATAGGTTGGTATTATGCTCCTGACTCCAAGGGTATGGACTTGGGGTTCTATATTTTTGGGTTATGATGTTGTAAATAGAGTTCTGAATCCACGGTGTAGGTTATATACTAATGCTCAAGGAAGCACATGTTTTATATATGATTTGGATGATCTTACATGGAATTAAAAATCCCTAGTTTAAGTACCCGGTCTGATTCTATTAGGTATAGTATATTAAATAAATTGATAAATGAATTTCCCTTGAAAAATAAATATTTTCGCCCCTATGGGATATGGTTTGGGTTCCAAACACGGACAGAGTGGGTTTGTTGGATTGGGTGACCTGGTAGACCTCAAATAATTAAAATTCTAAATGATATATTTAAACTTATAAATCCTGTTTATTTTACTACATAATTTATTTATTTCACCTATAGTTATCTACTTAAAAAAATTATGACCAGTATTAATTTAGACACTATTGGAAGTGGCATAATAAGTTTTACTCACATGATCCCTAGGTTTCCATTAAACATGGGTACCAGAGCATCTCCTATATATTTTTTGTAGTAATAGGTGTGTCTTGAGGTCCATGTTGAGTTTTCAAGATCGGACATGGTATATCATATAGTATTAAGAGACTGGATAAATATTTCCTTAGTGGTGTAGTGGATCTCTTTTTATTATTTTTATATTATATTGTATGTTTGGATAACTAGTTCAATGTGTGTACAGGGTATGGATTTTATAGTTGGTTGGACCCTTACTACATTTAATATATCATAGAGTCTTTTTATATTTATCTCCTTCAGTTTCCAATTATCTTTGTATGATATATATTTTTTTATTCTTAGTACTATAATGTCTTTTATTCAGGGTTATTTATTCTGTTAATTCTTTATTTGATATGTTGGTATAGTCTAATCATAGAATCACCTTAGGCCCCCACTACTAGTCATAAAACTTTGGCCTATGAGGAGGCATACCTGAGGTCATGTGGTGCTTTGGCTAGAGGCACCTATTTTAGTGGTGCCTTGGTTGGGATGTTACAATGTAGTCTCAAAGGAGTTATTTTCATATGATTTCATTATTTGGGAATGGTAGACTGGGGAGTTTTGTATTTGTAATAGATTATGATGTATAAAAATGGTTCATGAAGAACACCTATTCATGAGAGGGTTTGTTTGGGTTATGGGTTATTTTGGATATGTGAGGTAAATATGGATATTTTTTATTATTTATGGTTGTACATGAAGGGTGAGTCCTAGAATGGTGTTTTAGCATATAGGATGCCTTTTTTTTATAATGAGAAATTATGTGCTAGTTTTTTAAACCTATGGTCGGTTTCTATAGGTGAGGGGCTGTTTTGATTCCTATCTAGTTTGATGGTCGTAGAGACAAGATATGCCTAGTGGTTTTGAGATGGATTAGAAGTGTAGGTTTTCTTTTAGTAATGACCATGTTGGAAGGGTAGAACTAGTATGTTTACAAAAGGAGACAATCTAAGAGGTCTGAAATCCTTAGGGTGAAATGAATAGTGAATTCAGATTCCTTGGTAGTGAATGAGGTTTTAGATGGAAGGAATGGCTAGGTACCGAGCCTATTTAATCTCATATGAATCTTTCAGAATGTGTTGAGATCATAAATGACCTTTTTTTGTTTTTTCTTGTTCAACACTCAGGTTTTGAGTGGGTGAGAAAATGTTTTGGGCATGGAGTTTTTCTTTTGGTTTTCGGAAGCTCCAATAACGCTCTTACTAGGGTGAGATGAGAAGGTGGGAAAGAAATGTCTACTACATAGGGAGTATGAGATGAGTTTTCAAATGACATGACATACTAAGGTTTTGAATTGGTTCTAGGGTTGAGTTACACATGTCCACATAATAGTTAAATATTAATGGGGTCACAATATAGAGATGAGGTCGTAACTATACAATGTAACCTTGAGGGGATGGATTAAGGGAAAACTCTAAATTGATACTTTTCCAACTAGAATAAATGATGGATCCAATCGATCATAGATGAAGTAAACAGAATGAAATTAGGGTACATGGTGTGTAATGCTAAATATAAACCTTCCCATGTTTGTTCCCATGTTCCTATACCCATGCCTATGTACCCTGGGATGTGCCTATATACACATGACCATGTATGAGTACATGGATCAACCCATATACTTTGTCCATGTCTGAGTACACTACATTTCCCTTGTACTCAGACCATTCCCATGTATCATCTATGATATACGGCTTTCCACTTGCTAGAGGTCACGTGGTTTATGCTAGGGACCACATGTCATGTAACTCTTATACATTCCTAGAAAACTCTAGTGGCACAACTAGGGCCCCACACAACATGTAATTCTAGATTACAGGTTGAGTAACATCATTTTTCCAAAAAAACCACTGTTTCCTCCTCCGTATCATCCATCTTCACCACCACCACCATAAATATATTTGATAATCACATATCCGGGTTATGTTGACCCTTTCTAGTGTTGTTCGGTGGTAAATAAATATCTATGTCAATCTGCACCATCTTCATACTATGTCTTCAATGTTTGTCAAACATAGAAGAATGAGGAACATTGATCTAATCTAATCAACCATAATTTTCACTCCATCATCACACCATTGTCACAATGTTGATAAAAAAACACACCAAAAGTATTTATCTATTAATCTAAAGAATACGCATGCAATGATCAAATAATAAACATTCATCAAACAGCAGGGAAAAAAATTTACCACATTAAATTTACGATGAAACGAGAGAGAAAACTGTAAACCATAAACATAAGGAGTGAACCTTTGTGTTTTTTCATTTTAGACTTGATATTTTCTCATATAATATGTGAAAAAAGAGTCATAATCGACAAAAAACAAATAAATGAGTAGTGAAATAAATCAATCGTCGATGCATGATCCAATTATTGTATCAATAACTAATCCTTGTTCTACATTGGATTAATAAGTAGGATTACACCTCATAATAAATAATTCTACCTAGGTTTTATATCAATCACTTATAAATAATTATTTTTCATTGATTCCATTGGGTACATATATGATCTCTATTAGTGTAGAGGATGTTTATGGTACTAATCTAATCAACTTATCTGATGTCATTCGCCAACATCAATCCAAAATATACTCTCTAGTTATATAGGGTTATGAGGATAACCCTTAGACTTACTAATAATGGGGTATTTATTGGGGAGGTATTTAGGTCACTACATCAATGAAATAAAATAAAATAAAATATTTATTTATTAATTTTTAGTGTCCACGACAACTTTTTCACTTCCTCTCAATGTTGAAAAATCTTATCTCACACCTAAGGTAAAAACCACATTCTTAAAATAATAGTGAACTCATATTTATGAAATCAGACTCAATTCATGAGTTGTTACACATTTTTTGGAATATTTCCTTTATGTGAAATTAATATATTTATTATTATTTAAATATTAATTCTCAACTCATCGAGTCTCGAAATCATTCTCCATCTTAGAATATGGAACCAAAAAAATTAAAATATGTATTTTAAATATTTACATGGAAAAACTGAGACACTACCAAATAGTTATAACTCAAATCATTCACTGATCATATTTATAATCTCATTGTCCTATTCATTCCTCCCTACTATATCTTCTATGATAATTCTGTGTAAAACAATTCTGAACATACATATATTAGATGAAGTATCATGGTAATCTTTAAATTATATATCATTTAAATATTACCATAAAGTACAATCTCTTAATGGTATTCTATTATCATTATCCTAATCTATAAATATATGTAATCAATTGCTTTGATAATAATATTGCATTTTTAGTCAATAATGAAACTATAATATTTCTTGGTTCTTTATTATTTATAATTTTATAAAATGGGGTCACAAAACATATATAATAAACTCATGTATTAAAAATTATACACTTATACTCATTATCAATTTTTCTAACAATATAAAACATTTAAAATAAAAAAATATTTTCATGACTAATAAATTTGACTTTATACATGACATCATCTTTATTATTACACATCAATAAACCTGATAAAAACATTTAATAATATGAGATGGTCACAAAAATCTCAATAATTAACATAAAATAAAGAAATAATTATTCTAGTGAAAATAATGAAAACCCATAAAATTTTTACCTTTATCACAGTAATATTTTATCATGTTAATTGAATCATATAAACAATAAATAAAATTATTTCCTAAAATAAAATATTTAAAACTATATAAATTAAATAAAAACCAATATAGGAATCTTATAGAATTATATTCAATACATTTAATGTAAATAATAGGATCCTAGTAGAATATATCAGGTCAATCACCCCATTTAATTCCTTACTAATTTCATTTTAAGATAAGAAACATTACCCAATTCATTGGATAAAAATATCTGGCTGAACCATCACATAAGTTGTATTGCTCCCACCCATAATTCAAGTTATATCAGGATAAACCATATGTATTAGTAGTATCAGTTTCCCCCTTCGTCATCTAAAATTATCATGTTCCAAATATTGAATAAAACATTTTATTATTACATCATTTCATTATAAAACACATTAAAAATATTTCAAACCCTATAATTAAAACACTTTGGGATATCAAAATAAAAATTCATTCTAAAACAACATTTTCAAAACTAAAATACCAAGAACAGAGTGAATATTGGTATTTTTTGAGGAAAACATAAAAAATTATAGAGAAACCAATATATCAAATAACAATTTTAGTAATGGGAAAATCCATTGACATCGTATAGGTTATAAGAAATATTTATTTTTTTATTTTAAAAATAATGTCAAAAATCATTAAAAAAATAAGAAAAAATATCCCTATAAAAAAAATTTATAAAAAATTATAATTTCATAAAAAATTATTTTATAATTAAATAATATCCCTATAAATATGTTCCTAAAGTAATTTTAATATTATGGACAAGAAAGAAAATGATTTATAAAATAAGTATTTAAAACATTTATAATGAGGTTATATGTTAAAGTGTCCCATGCCTCATGTCTAACTCATCATGTTCAATATTTATATTCTCAAATAATAGACATATGATAATTATTTACTTTCATAAGAAACATTTACATGATTATTATACTTTTTATTTTATTTATTACCATGTTATATACAATTAAATAACAAATTAAGTTCACATCGGATATTTTTATTATATTCTACTCATATTTCATAAAAGAATTTGGTATGTTGACTATGTTTGAGGAGGTTGTTATTAAATCATCTCTAGACTAATAATTATGACATAAATATAATTTTTTAAAAATTAATTATACTTTAAAAAATATAACAAATTATAGATAAGTAAAATCAACAACTATAAATTCTTGGATATGATAGGTCTTACATACACATGAGTAATGTTACCATTTTTTAATGATCATGACAGAAAAAATGGAAATACAATTTTAATACTATGGAATTATTATTGTATCATAAAATAATATTTACAATTTAAAAAATATTATATATATAATATATGTAATTCGATGATGAAAAATGAATGAAATATCTTCATTGTGGTGGTAGTCCACACAAATGCTTGAATGAAGAAATAATTTTACAATAGATAGAATTGTAAGAATTTATAATATATATTATGTTTCAAGATTTGTAATAATGTCATTAATATAATATAAATTAATTAAATATATCATGATATAAATCCATGAGGTTTGGTGATGGAAATAAAATCACATCTCTTTGTGGCGGTAGTAATCCACCCATACACATGAGTGATGCATTCATTACCCATTGGATGGAAAAGGGTATGAAAAGGGGTTATACCATCATAAAAATTATATGGTAGTACATGAATGATACTTTTGAAATTATTCAAATACGGTTAAATAATATTTTAAGAATGTGGAAGAATAAATAATCATTAAATATGTGACTTGGGACTTATACCTCCTCCTAACCTAGTCTTGTCATCTTACAAAATAATCCCACTGGCTTGGTATTTTTCTGATACAAGAACCATTAGGATTTGTGTACTAGTGTTGGAGAGAAAAATGGGAAAAAAAATTTAGAACTATAGTTCTCAAAAGTTATGATGAAGAGTGGAGAGGTGAGGGGAACTCTTTGAATTATCAAAAGTGTTAAATTAAAATAAATTAATTTTCAAGTAAAAATATATACAAACTCAAATATTTCATATATTGTATGATTATGGGTCTATATAATACCATAAAATAATATTTGGAATATTTTAGGTGATTTTTAAACCCTTATGTCTTTATTTTAACTTGATGTTATCCCTTTTGAAAATTATTGTGTTATGAATGTTCTTTACTCTTCAGTGCACATGAGATTTACTATAAATGTAATAGTGACCATTAAATGGACCATGGATGATATATTAAACTATACCCAATTCACTTGTCTAGTAATATCTTTTTTATTATTTTGAAATGATATAATATTTTTTACAATAAAATATCGCTAATGTAATTTTTTGGAACAATTCAACTAATTTGGAATTGAAAACAGCATGAATGAGAATTAAATAAATATAAAACTTTAAAACATACATTATATGTTATATTTATATATAAAATTCCTTATACACTAGAACTCAACAAAAAAATATTATCTTAGTATTTATAGAATCATTTACTTGATTTATCTATTTCGTGAAGAAGCATTGTTTTGGCATTGTGTAAGTATTTAAGTTAATTATTTAAAAACTAAAAATTATAAATAAATTACCATGATAAAAAAATAATTTACCTTTTGAATAAACAATTGGAACAAAAAATAACCTCTCTTTATCCCTGTGAAAAATACTTATAGATTTTAAAATTTAGAGTGTGACATTTCATTTTAATTCATTATTCAAAATTATATTAAGCTCATTATTAACGAAAATTGACAACATATTTCCAAATTTTTAAGAATGTGATATTCATATTTCAAGAAATAGTTTACTATAAAATAAATACAGCTTTTATGGAAATTTTTTTGACTTATCATATTATTTTTAACCATAAGTACTTGATTCACCCTTAGTGAGGTGATCAATATTTACTATGGTTACTATTCATAATTTCCTAAAATAATACGGTCGTATTTACAAATTTTGTACCACATTATTGAAAATATAGAATAACATTTTCTTTATTGATTTTATATATGTGGAAAAAAAATAATTTATGATAAAATGAGAAACATAATCAAAAATAGTTTTTAGAAAAATGTGTTTTTAATCCCAAAAATGAACTTATTCATAAATTAGGTATAATGATGATTAATATGTAATTAATTAGATTGTTTATAAGTATATTATAATTATATTAACTGGAATAAAATTCAAATCATAGTGTTAGTTTTTAAAGATTTTAAATTATAGTTTTATAAAAAATTTATTTTTAAATCTTCATAGAAAAATAAATATTTTTATAAAAGTAATGACACTTCTCCCTTAAATAATTTTTATTTAATGATTTCAAAATGATATTAATTTTCTAAAAATAAAATTCAAAACCTTACTAATGAATATTTTAAATAAAACCTCATAATATAATAAAATGAGTTTAATAAGAATTAAATTGTATCTTTTTTGTTGGAAAAATTGAACAATATTATTATAATAATTATATAAAATATAATTCATGAATAATAATAAGGAATTAAATTGATTTATTATTAAAATTAGATTTTTTGGGACAACAATGATAATACTACAATGGTGGATCGAGCCAAGGATCCATGGTCTCATCAATAAATGAAGCATGTATGCTATAAGTATCACCTTTTTAGGGTTTCTCAAAGAGGTGAAGTGATAGTGATAAGAGTTTACATGGATAAAAACATGGAACACTCCTCTAATAAAACATTATCTTATAAAACACGTGAAAATCATGGACGATCCATCATATTGAATCTTATTAGTAGTTGGCTAAAGTATAATTAGGAGTCTATTGGAGTTAGTGCCTTAGTACCAACTGTATATTTACTTTAATATTATATATTTATATATTAAAGTTAAGAATATTAATATTGTTTATTTTCATTTCATAATCATTATTCTTCATGAAATTGAATGTGATAATGAACTTAGAGTATTATTCATGTAGTAATTCCGTATAAGTTCCCCATTATGATTGCAATGTTGGTATACAATGAAAATATTCTTAAATACATATTTTATGTCCAAATTATAACTTGTGATGGTAAGAACATGATATAATCTATCAAATTTAGAATTCTAATAATACATTGAGACTCCTTGACATTGTTTATTCCCTTATTAATCTCCAAGGAAGAGAGTTTCGAGAATAGAACCAACTCACAAGTATTATTCATCTTCTATGTTCTTGGATATTCCTATTTAAGAGCATATTTAATGATCCTTAGACATGAAATTATCATTAATTCATTTCATGAGTCTTGTACTTTGATGTATTTATAAAAAAACATGACACCATTTTCTTGATTCTAGGTTGGGTGTGTTGGATGTTTCATGAGTTATATGTAATTAATGGATAAGTCAAGATAGTATTATACCTTCTTAGATAGAAAATTTTATATCTCTTTCATTTTATGGAAACTTAAGTACTTGATTAAGTCCATGGCCATTGGGTTATTATTAGCATGTTCATTTCCAGAATGTTAATGAAAGATATATTGAGAACATTAATCGACGATATGGTTATGTAAAATGTAGGATGATACATCATAAAAATTATATTATATTATATGGTGAAAACTCATATATTTTTTTTCATTGTGATATTAACTCCCTTATATATAGATTTATAGATGTGTTGTTGGATATAAATGTACCACTATTGGAATGTTCAGCCTAATGCTTCTAATAATGGTGTTTATGGGGTCTCACACTAAGTGAATCCAAAATAATCCATTGAATTATTTATAATTTTATATTATAATTTAATATTGTTTTATGTTTATAAATAATATTAATTTGGGTTATTTTTAGCATATTATTTATTTATCGGGGATTAATAAAATTATATTTTTTTAATAAATAAATATTAAATAATAAATTTCATGTAAATATTAAGGAGTATTTATGGACAATCATAGGGACCTTCAAGAAAATTATATATTAAATATCATTAAAATAAACATTAATTAATTTTTTTAATAAATGATATTTATTTATCCACAAGTGTCACACACATAAAGGAAATAAATAATATTCATATTATTTATTGAATGTTGGGTAAGTTATATACTAAAATAAGTTTTCAGGAATAGTGTGCGATTATTTATTTATTCCAGTTATATTTACATATGATTGTGTCATTTTCCTAGTATTACCCATTTTATATATTTTTGTGCCAAATGAATCTCTTAAAAAATACTATAAATCATTATTGAGTTACTCTCTAAGAAAACTATCATATTCTAAGAGACAATCCTCCTCCCACTCTGATGTTCCTAGAGAGTTGATGAATCATTCATTTAAAGAAATGATTCTTGATTTGAACAAGGAGGATAGAACAAGCACTTTTTTTCAGTCGTACTAGCACCTAGTGATTCAACAGTGACGTCCCAATGTTTTGTAACATGCGAGGATCACTACTAAAGGAGTTCTATATTGGGATATTCATCATGATAATGGAATTCCAATAATATTCATCCACATCAACAATGAAAGAATAATTACTATTATAAGGTATTTCTCATTAATATAAATTAATTAAATACAAAATATAAAAATATACTCTCAATAAAGATTCAGTTGTGCATTCGTTAAAGAAAATAGTTTATTCTAAGGGAACCAATGAAATATTTTTCTGGAAATGTTTTGAACCTCTTCTGTTTCACACATGAGAACCCATTTTATCACATTATTACTAGATTATAGATATTTTTGAAGTATTAATTCATCGCTTTCTTCTATATTGGGTTTTTCAAAGTAAAACTATATCGGATTAGTAGATGAATCATTGATAAAATAAATGTGATGTTATCCTTATATCAATAAGATCAATTTATATTTCTCTCAAATGTTATTGAACTCAAGTTGTATATAGAACGTTAAATCCATTTACCAGAAAGGAAGTGTCATGCTACTATCGATTTCCTCCTCCCCATTCCCTAAGCGGTGATGGATTTCGATTAGGCCCCTCCCCATCTATGGGGGAGGTACCTTCATTGAACCTCGAAGTAAATTGATCCTCCTCCTTCTTCCAATTTTAAAATGCTGATTATCTACCTTCCCTTACTCAAATATCCCTTATTCCAAAAGTTACAGAGTTGTATGATGGCCTTACGCATCTATCTCTTTCGTCCCTAGAATTTACTTATTATTCTTCCCTATTGCATCTGATACCGATAACATATTTAAGATAATGATATCTATTTGTGGAATCTTTAAAACGATTCATATTTGGA
Organism: Viscum album; assembly: GCA_963277665.1. Taxonomy (NCBI): domain Eukaryota; kingdom Viridiplantae; phylum Streptophyta; class Magnoliopsida; order Santalales; family Viscaceae; genus Viscum; species Viscum album. Next base: position 1,837,592,044 of record OY728151.1, read on the forward strand.
TCCTAGGGTTTTCATAAGTGTTCTATTGTGGGTCTCCCCAAATCCAAGAACATCATAATACGATTTTATTTAGAAGATGATTTGGTCTTGGCCTGGTTGATAATTTCTAGATTCTGTAACAGATACCCATTTTTTCTCTTTAGGTGGATGTATGAGCTTTACATGAAGTGTGATTCACTCACCATGGTGATATGGGTTAGATTCCAGAACTCTCACTCCCTTTTCAGAATCCTTCCATTATCCATATGTTAGGTAACCTGGTAGGATGTTACCTTTGTTCTGATAGTACGACTAGATCAATTTTTCACTGTATTTCAATGAGAGTATATGTTGAAGTGCATGTTTCTAGACCACATGTTGAGTCTTTGGGGGTTATTTAATGTGAATAGTTTTGGTTGAAACAATTGATTAATTTCAACCCATGGTATGATTTCTACTCTCATTACATGAAAATAGGGCATCTTTTGGCAGTGTGTGGGCGTGGGAAGCTGAACCAAAAGATGGTCGAGGGTCTAAAGACCTGTGCTGAAAAGTTGTTATTTAGTTCTGGTGAAAACTAGTAAAATTAGGATTTGGTTGGAGTGGCATTTGATTGATTTAATTTCCTAGATTAGGGTTGGGAGTTGGTGGGAACTGGTCTTGGCCATGTTTTAGATCCCATGAACTCGTGTAGAGCAGTTAAGGATATCCAAAAGAAGGTAACGATTATACCTCTAGAAATAAGAGTGGATGATGTCTATAGATAGTTGAAACATGAACTAGAGGGGGTATGTGCTATAGGGGAAGTTTTTCTTCAAGATAATGTATTGAATATGGTTGTTGGAGCCAAAGGATTCACAGTATCCAAAACTATCACATCTCTTTCAGATTTCATTGAGGAGGTGGGGATGTTAATGTTAGTGAAAAGGATATGGGGGTTTCTTAGGAAGGTGGTTTAATGGGAGTAATCAGTGAGCGGGAGGAGGCTATAGGTGGGATGAGGCTGAGAGGGATTAGTTGAAACATAAATCATGAAGATGAGGGATTCTCAATTAGGATAATACCAAGAAGGCAGATGCTAGTTACTCATCTTGGAAGTGGATTTGAAGTATTGGTGAATAAAGAACTGGTTTAAGAGTATGAATTAGTTCGAGTTTTTATCCCTAAGGATGAGAAAGGGGTCCCTGAGTATGAGTCCAATGATGAGTCTTCTAGTAATTTTTCAATATATATTGTAGATTATTTCTAGGATATAAGGATTCCCAGTCCGAGGAGGAGGAAGAGCCAGATAGGAAATCAGAAAGGGAGAAAGGAATACTCTTACCTACCACTTACAATGGAAACTATATACATAAAGAATTATAAATCCAAGATGATGTAAAGTGATTCTAAGGATTCTAAAATATCTATTCAAGATGAGGATATAGATTATGGGGGTGCTTCCCCCAAGGATTCTTCAACTAGTCCTCAGCGGCAGAAATGTGGAACTCCTGAACAATCTACAGATCTTCTTTTGAACTTGGAAGAAGAAATGGTAGAATTTTTTTGGTGATTAATTATACTAAGGATGAAGATGGAAAGATGATGGGAAGGCTATTAAGAGTGATTACCAATGACGAGTAGAGTACTTGGATTGAAAACCATGATCTTATTTTGATAATAGGATTCAAAGAAGGGAAGATAAATCAATAGTAGTATATAAAGACTTGTGGAAAGATAGTGTATCAATTTGAAGACTTCTTAATGGATGATCTGGATACTCAGGTTAGCACTCTTTCCTAGAAATTATGTCGGTAAATAGTATTTGGTAGACTTATGTTTTTTCCATGGATTTTTTATGTCCTTTAGTGTTTAAATCTTGTGGTTTCTCAATTTTCCCTTATAAGTGTTTTGATAAAAAAAATTAATTTTCAATCAAGTGATATATATCTTGAAAATAATATAATTAAAAATAAGGAGAATAATTTAGAGATGAATAAATACACTATTTTGAAAATGGAATGAGTAAAACCTTTACCATACACATTGTCCTTTGGAGTTGTTTTCAATAAGGGGTAGAGTTATTACATTGAACTAATAATTTTTTTCACTAGGGTGTTGAAAAAAATAATAAATATGAGATTTTAAACACTATTGTATTAGTCAAGTTGAGGTTTTCTTTTCTATAAATATTTATATGAAAATTAAGATCAATGTCTTTTAAAAAAATTTGGGTTTCTCTGGTATGTCCAATGATGTAGTAACATGATTTTTTTCCATGATTGATGATTATTTTAGATAGAGGAATAAAATTTATTGGACATATTTTAATGTTCATTAATAAATATTTTAAAAATATTAAGAGGTTATATGTACGGCTAATGATTATATAGATCATTTTTGTAATGAGAGAATGTGTTAATTGTTAGCTCACACATTGTTTACAACATGAAAACTCTAAAAGTTTTTCAAGAGAATAAAAATTTTTAAGAGTTTATTTATAATTAATTATTTGTAACCTTAGATATAAGGAAACCATTATTAGATGATTTATAATGAAGAGTCATCGATTGAATAACTATTGAAAATTTTTGAGATAGGATAATTGAAGCTTGAATTAGAAGGGAAATTGAACTACTCAGCATTATAAAAAAGTGGAGTTACTATGTTTTAATTCCTTGTGTATAATAAGAATTAAAATTAATATGTAAATTTAAAAAGTTTTATTAATATATTTTAAATGAAATTAAATGTTTTGGGGTTTGAAAATAATTAAGAATGTTTTTTTGTGGAAAATGATTTTATATTTCAGGAATTTTATTAGTGGAAATATTTTTAATACAAACAGAATTTATTGTTTTTTATTAAATAATTGTTCCACATATAAGTTGGCACGAAAGAATCCCAGAACCAAGGGTACCTGACTATGGTTTAAAGTGGTTTTCCATTGGGAAAATGGAGGATAATAGATTAATTAGAGTGTATGAACATGGGAGGAACATGATAGACGTGTATGGTGGTGCATAAAGGATGAATGTTCAGACCAATATGTATTCAAACATGAGTGGACAACTAGAGTTGGTGTCCCAAATGTGTTTTTTCCTTAGTTTGTTAGAGAATGCATCTTATGAACTAGAGAACATCCCATACATGAATTGAATATGAGATCATGTTTTAACTATTTTTTCATAAATAAAAATGTGGGAGAGTTCATATTCTATAATTTGTTTTATGATATCCCATTACTCAAATTATGTGGGTTTTTAATTCTTCAAATTCATAAGGTTCATGTCACTCCTACATACAGTGAAGTGATTGTATTATTTTAACCTTGAAGTACCACATAATCACTCTTTTTAAGAGACACCCTTTATCAGTGATAAAAAATGGCTAATAAAGAAGGTGACTTTATCAACATTAGCAAGAAATATTGATAAGGTATACATTTATCAACATTAAAAAATTAGGGGGAATGAGACCTTTAACAGTTCATTTTTTTAGAACTAATAAAGGTTAAATTTGTTAGTGATTTTTTAGTACTTATAAAATTTGACATTAAATATATAAATATATATATTAAAAATCATAAATAAATATAGAAATATATTTCTATATATATAATACTAATTTATTAAATATTATTTTTATAATACTAAATATCTATTTACAATTAATATATAATATATTTTGTGAAAAAATGCATATAAAATAATGAAAAATTAATATTAATTAATAAATTTCTAAATATTATCGTGTAATATAAATTTTGTTGTTTAAAAACAATTAATAAAGTAATTAATCTTTTATGATAAGTATAAAAATGACATGAACATCAAATTACCATAACATTGGATCTTGGTCACTATTTGTAGACACATTATGTTAGATCGAAGCATACAAAAGTGGTCTAAAATTTTTAAATACATGGAAACCCTAGTGTCTATTTTTTTATTAGGAATAAATGGAATGTAAGGACTCCATAACTGAGGTTTTAATTGGGATACCCAAATTTTTTTATATTTGATTTGATTTCAGCATCGTTTAAAAGGGTATTAATATTTTTCAATGGTGGACTCTAAATTTATTCCATTTTATTATATTCACATGGATGTTTTGGTATTAATTTTTTTAAAAAACAAATCATATTGTGGTTCTATTTATAATTAAATATATACATACATATATGTACATATTTTCATATATTTACATATAAAAATTCGGTTGTATAAATTTATATTTAATCATATTTACATATGAAATATATTTTTATATATAAAAAAACATTTTTTAATAGATAATAATTATTTATTTTATTTAAAAAAAATTATATGAATATTTATATACTTATAAAAATGTGTATATATTGTTTATGTATAAATATGTGTGTGTATATTTATTAAGAGGAACATATATTTTTATGTTTGTATTATAATATATATATATATATAAACAGAAACATATGTATATGTGTGTACGTGTTTGAACACACACATACACACAAACACACACACACATAATCATATTTAATGAATGAATATAAAAATTATAATACATATATATATATATTAACAAATATATGGATAAAAATATGTATATATATATATATAAAGATATATATCACAAACTCTATAGTAAAAACCGTGTATTCTTGATAAGTGTATAGGTGGGGGAAAGTGGGTGTATCATGTTTGAATCTACGGACAGACACATCGGGGTTGCTGAGAAGGAAGATGCGAGAGAAACAATAATGGTAATGTTGGGTCGTTGGTTGGACAAGTGAGGAAGGGAGGGGAGGGTTGAGAATAGATATAGGGCTGGGTAGTGGGAAGAAGCGTCGATAAAATAATGTTTATTGTATATAAACCAGAGTTTTATCATCTCTTTTTTATACTAATAAAGGGTGTGTTTATTAGCAATAAAAAAACTGATAAAACATTTCCTGATAAATGATACCCTTTATCATCACTAAAAAAAGATGATAATGGGGAAATATTATAGTTATTTTCGAGTATTGATAAAGGGATCATTTTTTTATTATTTTTCGTATGATGATAAAAGAGAATGGATTTAAAGGTTCATAGAATATCACTTCCTTTTTAGTGATGATAAAATCAATTTCTATAAAAAATAAAGGGTCTCTCATTGGTATTTTCGACACCCTAAAATATTTGTGTTGATTCTCATGAACCATGAATGATGTGATGATGATTGTTCACAATATTATATGATATGAATGGAGAAATTTCAATTAGAGTAATTTATTCATGCAAGAAGTTGATAGTATTATCTTTATTATATTTCATATCCTCGAGGATGATAACAAAATGTTACTTTAACAATACATAAATATGATTTTAATATAAATTATTTCAAAAAAATTTCATTCCCATGATTATTTGGGTTTAGAGTTTTATAAAATTTGGAAAATCAGTACATCAAAAAAGAAATGTTATATATGGTGTACATTTTTTCAACATAAATAAGTCTTTATGTTTACTCCCTTGTTACATTCAATATAATTTTTCTTCTTTTAATATTAGTCCAATGTGGATTGATTAAACTTTATATAGTTCCTAATCATCCTTATATCTAGTGAAAAAATTGCGAACATGGAATGATCATAAAAATATCAGTTGGGGGTATATAATTAAAGGAACCCTATTTCTCTAGGGAAAAATATGAATACCCAAAAAAATATTTATATTATTCACAATAGAACATTTTTCACATAAAAAAATTTTATACATAAAAAATAAAACTTTTCCCAATGATATATTGGGAATCCCATTACCAAGAATATTAAAACTATGAAAGCATCATGAGGAACATGTGAAAACATAAAAAAAAAGAAATAAATCTTTCAACTAGAAGAGTTCATAAACATTACATACCTTATGAAATAAAAAATATTTTCCTAAAAAAATTAAAAAACGTGAAATATTTATCTTAGATAACCATCAACAATTTTTTAACTAATATAAGAATAAAGGAATCCCAAATAATTTCATAGGATTATCCTACATATTTATCTCCCTCATTTTTTCCTTTGATGTACAAATCATAACTAGGTGAATTGGAGAGCTATATCAAGCTCACCAATTTTCATGGGATATATCAAATCTCAACCATAAATATATATAATGATCAAGTACTACATAATGAATAAAAAATTTATAATCTTTCAATTTTTCATCATAACACCCATTAAAACTCATTTTAACCAATATTAATAGCACTTTACAATTTTATATATAAATAAGAAGAAATATATCTTTTTTTGAAAACATTAAAAAATAATAAATCAAAGAAAGAGTGTTAATTCAGTTTTATTTAAAAACTAAACAAACATGAACAGTGATATTGTTACTAAATTATGACTATGATGGAGGGAAATGGTAGTCAAGTCATATGTTAAAAAAATTGCACTTTTTAAGAGTCAAAAAATAATCGTTATAGAATACTTTGAAAATTTTATTATGTAAAAAATAAAAAGAAAACGAAAATAATATATTTTAAAGTTACCTTTATCAATAATTTAATTATAAATCATAACATACATTCAAAATTTAATATAATATTGATATATAAGAAAATTATTTGAAAGGAATACATTGAAAATGATAAAAATAAAAATAAAATTATTTAGGATATGTATAGCTTGGTATGTTCTATTACTCCATAAAAAATTATAATGTTAATTTTCCCATATAATTACCTATTTATTGTACATTAAGTAATAAATATTCCTTTTCTTTAATTTATTTCCACATTATATTTTATAACTAAATTATTTAAGTTCATATCAAATGTTTTTTAGGTCATTTAGTCTTTAATTTTTAAAAATACCTTTATAGGATGATTGGGGTCATGGGGTAATGGTTATATAATTTTATTCATATAATAATTATTATATTAATATATTATAGAATATTTTAAAACAAAAAATTTGTGTTGGTCATGAAAATTGAATCAAGTCATTTAACGAATGCAGTTGTCTGAAAGTATACACGAGCATCATTTTTATTTCTATAAGAGATTGAATGAAATAAAATATATAAATTTTTACCTTTATAGAGTCATATTTATGTTACATGTTTTATATTTATTCATTAAATATATCCTTATAACTATTTATGTAAGTTGTAAATAAAAAAAATGATTCGCATCGCTTCATGGAGGTGGTAGTCCACGTGTACGCATGAGAGGCATTATTTTTTCCCAAGAATGGAAGGTTAAAAGGGTAGATAATATATTGTATTTATATATACATAATAATTTTTTAAATATCATATATATTTATTAAAACACTCTTAATTACCATCCATGTAGTGAAGTGATGAAAAATGAAACACATCACTTCCTAGAGATGGTAGTCCCCATGTACATATGAGTGATTTTTTTTATTATTAAAGGATGGAAAAGAATACATAATATTATTGTACTATAAACATAATAAAATTTAAGTATATTCATGATAAATATTTAATTATATAAATATTTTTATGATAGGTTCAAATGAGGTAGAATAAGAATTAACCATGAAAGAACATGATTAAGAGTTATATTTCTTCTTTCAAAAACTTCTTTTCACTTAGACATAAGCCTTCTAGTTTGGTATTTTGGAGAGACCAAAATCTCTATGACCGAGGAAGGATATTTTGGAAGCTATTTTTTCATGGCTCTGATAGAGTTCTTAAAAAAATTAATATCTGAAGAGAGGAGATTCCTATTTATAAATGAGGATAGTTGTATTTTTATAATTATTTAAAATGTTTATGTAATATAAATATCTTAATAAGGGAGAAATATAACTATAATAGTAAAATTTATATGATAGGATGGAATGGGTTGAAATTAAATTATAAAATATGATTTAATGTGAGATCTTTTGACCCTATAATTATGTTTTAATCCAAATTATCTAGTTTTACTGTTTATCATGGTATTAACAATTTGCCAAGGTAACTATTCATTATGACCCAAAAAGAAATTAAAATAAATTATAAAAATATGAAACTCATGATTCTAAATATGACATAAAATTTTCATTAATCTTTCTATATATGTGTATTAAATTAATTTTAATGTAATAATCAAAAATTGAAGAAAAAACCTCTTTTAGAATTGTTTGTTTAGAATCCTAAAAATTATTTTTTACAAAAAAACAATTATAATGTTGATTATTATGGAATTAATTGGATTTTTTAAGTCATATGAGAAAAATTTTACTTTAAAACTAATCCAAATAATAATAATTAGTTTTAAATACTTTTTAATAGATTGTGTTTTTATAAAAATAATTATGGTTCAAAATTCATCCAAAAATCAGTTTTTTTTCAAATAGGCCCAAAAATACCCCCTAAAGGAAATTCGATATACTAAATCAAAAAATAAATTCTTTTTAATTTAAATTAAATTATAAAAATATAAATTTATGTTTTAAATTAGACTATGTAACACGTAGAGAAACTATTTATTTAAAATTATAACTATTTTATTTTCAATTGAAAAAATTTAAATAAAATTATTTATAAAACTATAATGAATATAAATCCACTAAATATTACATATAAATAATAATATTTAATCTTTATTAGTATTACCTAGGTTTTCATATTCTTCCTTATATATGAAATTATGTCCTTGAAATTTTTTTCATTACTTAAACTGGAAAGGATATTTTTCCCCCATGTATTTTTTCTCTTCACTTGTTCCTTCCTCATACGTGTGATTCTTTTATAAATCCTTAACATGGTTAATATCTGTTAGGATTAATAAGGGCCTATATACCCTGAGAGGGGGGTGAATATGGGTATGGATATTCTTTTTCAAAATTCTTCCTGCCCCACTGGATCTTGATCTCTTTATTATTAGGGTCACTTTGTTAGCTCTTGTGTGTTTATGTTGATCACTTCTTTTCTTCTTTATCTAATGATGATGCTTTGAATGCAATGAAGGGAAGCAAACAGGCAGACACAAATATTTTTACTTGGTTCACCATCACTGGGCTACGTTTAAGGATCGTACAATGGCAATGTGCCACTGTACCAAATTTACAAAGGCTCACTGCCAATAATGTTCGGGCTAGATCACTTCTTTGCCTAGGCTCACTGCCTTCACAATGTTTAGGGTCAGCTCACTTCTTTTCCAAGGGTCACTCCCCAGTTCTCTCTCTCTGGATCACTGTCGGTGGAGAGGATCACCTTCTTCCTCTTCCTTTGCTCACTACTCTGGAAAGGATCCACTCACAGTTTATAGACTTGTAGGTATCTTCATTTGCATGAAGGAATGTATCTTCCTCTCTATGTAGATGCTCTTTTTAAGTCCAAATTTCACCCGTAGATGAATCTCACTTTGCACCGAAGGTATCGAGCAATCTTCCAGCTTTTACGCAGCCTTGAATTACTACCGTGAACCAACCTTACTTGGTGCGCAATTCTAATCCGACATGCAAGTATCGGCGTGCAAGTCACAACTGGCCCGCAAGTCCACCTAAACTACTTGCGCGACACAAGCCTCTGCGACTACAAACTTGCACGACTCAATCCCTTTTACGCCCAAACCAATATTGGCATGCAACTACCAACTGGCGCGCAACTTCAAAGACTGGCGCGCAACTATCACCTGGCACGCAAGTCCCACTTGTGCGACCACACACCACTTGCGCGACCACCACACCTCTGCAACGGGAGCTCTAATTTTTCAAAGTGTTGAACTCCATGAAAAATGAGGAGGGTTGGTCCGGTATTTATAGGAATTTGGCCACCCTACGCGATGGTGCACAAGTCTCCCCTCAGTGCACAAGTTTTGTCGCGCTAGTCCAGCTGCCCTGCCGCCCTAGCCTCTGTCATGCTATTCACTTGCGCGACCAAAAAATACCACTTGTGCAACCAAACCTAAAACTTGCGCGCCCCTTATCCCTTTTCCATATTATGATGCTCTGATCTTGAAAAACATATGGTGCGCAAGTTTCTGAGCCTCCACAACCTCGGAACGCAATTCCCTTTTCCAAAAACACTTTTCTTCATTTTTCGGTTTTCAGGCCCAAAAATTTGGAAAACAGTGGAAAATAGTGCCACCTTGTAGCTTCTCTTTTTGTACCGCCTCCAAATCATCCATTCCTTTATTGAAGTTCTTGAATCAAACATGGATCATTGACCACATCTCTTGAACTCGACATTCCACCATGAAATCTCCTTTGTCAACAAAATTGTATGTCATGGTTTGCATTTTCAACAATCACAACACAGATGTACACTTTTTCAACAAACACAATCACCTCAAAAAATCTTCAATGATACCTTGAGGGATTTTTTCACAACAATAACCAAATTTTACAATAATTTCCCTATATGATACAAAATATGATATATCTTTTCTTTATATGAATTAATAATTTCTAACTATACTACCTTAGTGTTCAAAACATGAGATGGCTTTCGTACATATTTCCTTAACAGACATGAAACACATCATCTACATGGGAAAATCATAGGTGAGCATAATATGTAACAAACGGATCCCTTATTTTAAATAATTTCATACAGTATAATGAAACAAAAAATTAACTTTCAATTTTAATAAATACACATAACACAGTTCCATAGAGATATTTTATGAAACACATGATCACATACTTCAAAGGAATGGACATTCCACTTAGTTACTACATAATTCTTCTTGTGGATCAGAATTTCCCCCACATGATACTAAATCATATTTACATTCTCAACTATTTCTTATACCAGTTTTGGTACAAACAACTTCCTCTCATCGACTTCAACCCACTATAGAGAAGCTCAACACCAAATTAATATAAAACCTAAATAGGGTACATATGTATATAAGACTGAAAATTATTATTATATGAAAAATAAACTAAAGGAATATTTTGAACCCATCTTTCCTTATATTTTAATGAGAAATATTGAATAATATCTTCCAAGATAGACTTTTTTCCCCAAAATTCCCCAAAATTAAGAATGAAAATCTTTACTGAAATGTAATTTAGTATATAAGTAATTTTTAATAATTCTCCAAAAATTAGAGGTAAATATAAAATCATTATAAGATACAATAGATATAGGAAAACCATGTAATTTCAATATCTATTTAAGATAATCTATTCAATGTTGATACAATTAAATAGTACCTTGTATATAAAGAATATTCATAAATTTTCTCACATAGTCTATTTATAAATCTTATTAAGCATTATTTTTAAATATTAAACTCTTTCAAGATAAATTTCTTAAAAAACTCTATACTTTCATGAAAACCAATATAATCATTATTGAGAAAGAGTAATTCTATTTAACCGATAATATTTCATCGACACCTAATATAAAATAAAGGGTGTTCCTTCATACATATTTTTTAGGAAAAAATTAAATAAATAATAAACCAAAGGATAATGTTCAAAATGTATCATTTATAAGTATGAATTAAATTTCTGACTCAAGTAATCAACTACATTTTTTATTTATATACATAATATTGAATAATTCAATTATAATCCTTTATCAATTCCAAACATCTTATTTTTCTCATGTTAATTTATTTTTTGACTAAATTTATACATAAAACATTTGTTTTTAGAATATATTTCACATTTACCTCAATATAAATTATGTGTCTATATTTTTAAAGTAAGAAAATTGTAGCTAGTCCATGGTAATCCCTAGAATAATTCAGATCATGGGGTTTCAATTGATGTGATGCATATTAAATCACTCAATTATTATATATCAATGAAACTATGGCCCACAATAATGAATCTTTATAGATAAATAATTAACTATTTTTTATTGCAAAGTACAATACAGGAGAATTAAACAATATTATTTTTAATTTATGGAAGCATTCATCACATTCTGTTCATGTAGTTGAATTCAGCTCCTTTGTGAGTTAATATTGTCTATAGGATAGATAACCAAACAATTTCTTCTACAAAATATTAGTATTAACCTTATCATTAAATAAAAAATTTAATCTTAGTGAAATTTTTATGTCTTTGAAACTATTTCCCTATTTTAGTTAGATAAATATCAATAGATATGATATCTTTAGAAACAATATACCTGTGGAATTTAATATATTGTTACCAAAATTATTATTCTATAAATTTTCCATACAGATTATTTTTATTTAATTTTTACTGAACAATAATTATATATCCCTCATGGTCTTCATAAATTTAAGAATAAACCATCATATCATAACTAAAAAATAAAAAAAAATTATGAAAATACCCATGGAAAAATTTATTTATAAGGTCCAAAAATATAATGGATGAAAATTAAAATCCAAAAATAAAAACCTAAAAATAAAATTGGATATAGAAATAATGAAATGAAATTATTATAAAGTATTCCTCCATCACATTAAAATGGTGATAATCATACATAATACCAACCTTAAAAAAATAATGAGCACCCTAGATATGATCAAAAAAGTTATTTATATGAGGAAACACATAGTTGTTATTAATAGTGTTGTTATAGAGTTCTATATAAAGAATGTAATTCCTCATTGAACTATCCTTTTTCTAAAAGAAAAAAATAACAAAACCCTAAGGTGAGGTGAAAGGATAAAGGAAACCCATATCAAGATACTTTTGTAACTTCTTTTTCAATTCTAAAATTTATACTAGAGACATGTCTAAAGTGGATTTGATATTGTAATAGTATCAGGAACTAAGTCAATAGTATATTCAGACTCATGATAATGAATAAAACAAGGATAGTTTTTATGGAATAAATATACATATTCATTTAATAAATTCACATGGCAATTTTAAATAGTTCAATTATTTTCAACTAATTGTGAAGCATAACTATCAATCTCATATTTTATCTGTTCCTTAGCTTCATGATATGTTATTAGAGAAATGAATTCATTCCTATATAAAAATAGATATTAACATAGAAAATTGATGTATTTAGCTCTATAATTTGTCTTACCATGATAAACTAAAAGATAATATACAACCAAAATTACATCAAACTCTGTAATGAGACTGAAAACATGGTTTGAATGAAGAATCATTCCACATGAGTTAATACTAATATTCTAATAAATTCTTTATACCATTATACTATCCCCATTAGTTTTTATGAAATGTAATGACTTCCTTTATTATTTTGATATTTCCATTTTACAAGTAAATTTCATAGATATAAAATAATGTGTAGACCTAGAATAAAATAAAATATTGTATTAATATTAATAAAGAATTTATGTACCTATAATTAATTATTTTGAGTGTCCTACATCATACATAGTAGTATGAAAAATTCTTTTTTCACCATTATTTTTCCGGACAAGATGATTCCCACCGCATGTAGGTAACTTGAGGCTTGAATAATTATAATGAATTAACCCATTGCAATTATGACATCTCACTACTCACTAGTTGTCTATTTTTCCTTTACTAATATTGTGATAACACACTTCCTTGTAGTCACAAGACAAATGAATGAGATTAGAATATTATTTACACTTTCCCAATCCTATAAAACATTACTTAAAATTTATTTCAAAACATTTGGAACACATTGAGACTTACATTAAGATTTCAAAGATGACCACTTCTCCATTTTCTCCACCTAGAACATATCTAACTCTTTTTTTAATATAGGAAATTAGTGTCTATAAACTCCATATAATCTTTCCCATAATATAGAACAATTTGCTAATAAATTTTAACTTCACAATAGTCCAACACTATTTATAAAAAAAATTATACTGGTTTAAAATCTATCAATTTTACATCCATAGTTTAGAATGATATTTGGTACATACTTGGAGAATCGAATAAAATTTTCCCCATAAGTGGAAATCAATTCATCCTATTTCTTTATTCAATTCTTTAATTTTTATTTTTATTCTATGTTAAATAACTTTGGGAAAATACATCTCAAAAAAAATTAACGTATTTCCTCTTGGTGGAATCAAAGTCACCATTTTCTGTAGAATTACTATTTAGAGACCACCATCAATCACCTTCACCTTCAATATGATAAATAGAAAGTATTGAAAATTTATGTTTCGTACAAACCCATACTTAAAATATATTCTCTAATTCATTTTTCCACCATTCATCATTCACCGGGTCTACAAATCTACTAAAATATCAAGGGTTTTGTTTCATAGAATTTTCCAATATAGAAATGTTCCTATATATATAATTTGGTATTTATATTTAATAGGGGCCACTATCAATAGCATGATATGACTATGTTAACACTAATAGAAATAGATCTTATCTAATCATTCTATTTTCCTAATTTGGAAGGTTATTGTACCTCAAATTCCATCATACTTCAGCAACCTAATTTAATTATTGAAAACCAATTTTGAACATAAATGGATTAGGTGATGTCACCTAGAAATCCTCAAAATATATATCATGATAATATAACCATAAATAGGAATCACATTAGTGTTTCTTTTATAATCTATATAACCTTTGAATATTTCTAAACCTTAGTCTAAGGAAAACTATAATAGCCCATTATTTTAATAACTCATAAGTATGAGTTTAATAAAAAGGATTTCATATTTTTAAGTCCCCATGATAACTTATTTTTAGGGTTTTAGTTTTTTATGATAATCATTACATAAAAAATGGGAATATCCATAGTGTAAAAAAATTATACAAAAATTTGTATTTTAGGAACTTTTTCTTCTTTTAAAACCAGTGAAATAAAGAAATATTGAACTTTATATGGTTCATAGTCTTTTTTAGAACCTATGAATTTTTTTTTGAAAACACGGGATAAGAAAAAATGTTCAATAAGGTATATAAACAAAAAAGGAAACATGATAGTCCAATTACAAACATGAAATCCCCTAAAAATATACCTTTTTTATAAACATTGATTCTATAAATTAAAAATTTTCACCTATTAAAATCAAACACTAATAAATAAAATCCTTAGAACCCCATTACACGGAATAGGAAAATGATGAAGGAATCCTAAGGAATATAGGAAGTTGTGAAATTATTTATTTGAAAAACATACCATTCTCTTTTAAATGATCAAAATCTTTCCATGCCTTATTAAATCTATTGTTTTATTTTAAAACCCTTAGAAATAGTTAAATAGGTATCTTGGATAATCATATTCATAACTCATTACAAAACCATAAAATTTTAAAGGGATAAAATGATAAACATAACTACCCATTTCAAAAGAAGAAATATTCTTTTTAGGAGCCTACCTAATTAGAAATCCAAATATATCTAAGTTTTTTCTAAAGTACTGATCAATATGGGTGACCTCCTAGGAAGATTCATTAGGTATTTGTATGTGAGGAAAAATATTGCATGAAAGAACATATGTTATTGTGTTTGTAATTTTTTCATATTACCCATTTAGGCACATGGGTACGACCCATTAAGGGTGACAACACATGTTTTTGGGGTAACTCGGGTTCTTTTGGGATCCATTTGTTACATTGGTATCAGAGGAAGAACCTATATAGTAGTGATGTGGAACTTATTGAGATGATATATAGGGTCCACAGTGAATTCTATGAGAAAAAAAGTGGGGGTGAATGTAACACACCAAAATGTTAAAGGGTTTTATGTATAAATCATTCTACCTATGAAAATAAGGTGCATCATACTTTTTAGGAGCCAACTTGATAAGAATTCTATAGTGAAAGTGGTTTGACCCTGATTAATGAATATGGGTGAACTCAAACATAAAATCACAT
This sequence comes from Viscum album, assembly GCA_963277665.1. Lineage (NCBI taxonomy): Eukaryota > Viridiplantae > Streptophyta > Magnoliopsida > Santalales > Viscaceae > Viscum > Viscum album. Next base: position 1,837,607,725 of record OY728151.1, read on the forward strand.
GATATAGTAGAATGAGGAAAATTCACACTAGAAGGAACATTTTTTGGTCCTATGGGGACATTCATTTGTGTGATTAGAAATTTGAGCATGTGGGTGGGGCCCAAGAAGAGGATAACACATATATGTGGGGAAATTGGGGTGTATGGAGGCCTTATTTATTACACCCATTGTAAATCATGTTTAACCTATATCAAAATATATGAATCATAGTTAATTCTAGGTGATTAACCTACAGGGTTATCTTACATATTATTCTTTTTAATACTAAATCATTACTCAATGAATTGGAGATATATATCATGAACACTTGTCATTATGTGTTATATTGGCCTCACCTGTCATCATCAATAATTATCTAGTACTGAATCATGAAATAATTTTTTTTTATTTCATTAATTCATCATAACACATTTGAAAGACCTATTTAAACCCACAAAAAAATAACTTTACATTTCATCATAAAAATATAATGTAATATCATTTTATTTTGAATACACATAAAAATGAATAAATCTTAAAAGATTAGGAATAAAGAATTATTTTCAATACTTAAAAATAGAGTAATATTTATAATGAATAATGACTATGAAGGTGGTAAAATTCAACTATCTGGAATATGGAAAAAACAATCATTTTACACTTCTGTAAAAAGTAAAAAAAATGATACAAACAAAATACAATGAAATGTTCATTAAAAAAATAAAAAAAAACCTTTGAAAATTAATATTGTATACATTTATGCATAAATTATATTATTCTTTACATATTTAAAAAACATGGATATTGAATAAAAATATTTTAAAGGAATACTTTAAAACAATGTTTTAAACAAAAATATTTTACATTATATTCCATATAATTTCATATGTTTTATAACTCATAAATAATAAAACTATATTAGTTATTTACTTCATTATACACATTTTTTTATTTTCATTTGATAATAATTATTTTTTTATTTCATTTATTTCCATTTTTTATAGAATTACTGAATGTGTTAAGTTTATTTCATCGGTTTTGAGGTTGTTCAATCATTAATTTTTGAAACATACTTTACAGATTGACTCTAGTCAAGGATTAATGGTTCAAAAATCCTATCAATGTAACAATTATTATAATTATAAATTAAATACTCATTTTAATGAAACCATGTATGGTGTTAATCAAAAATAAATCAAATCATTTCCTGGAGATGGTTTCCCTCAAACTATCCCTGCAGGTCATTCATAAATTACATTTTCACATCCTGGGAAAAATAAAACATCGAAAATGGGTGAGCTCAAATGCCCAGTAAGGATAACAATATAGAGGAAACTTTCATAAATAAGAATAAAAAGTTAATGCAATGTATAACTAAAACAAAAGCCTTTTAAACACGAACTTCAACATAGTATGGGAAAAATATAATGAAATAATTCCATTTACTTATACACAAGGATATTCTACTAATCTAATAATCACATGCAATACCAATAACCACTTTAATAATGATGGAATGCATAATGACAGACTATCATAACCACATAGCCAAGGCCTCGTGCCAAGACTACAAATAATATTTTTTCAAGGCCTTGTGCAAAGACATTATTTTGTCTCATGAGACCTACCGATGCATCAAAGAGCTATAGAGGGCTCCACCTATCACATATTATGTCCAATGCATTCCTCATATGAATAGGTTTAAACATAACATAAACATTCATATTAAAACTAGCATACGAAATTTCAATACTTTCACCATAAACCATGAGTGGTATAAAAATAACACATCCACAGTAAAACATATCCCAAAACCTTCAATACAATATGGAAGTTTTTTTTCATAATAAATCAACTTCAAATAAGCTTAAAATCCATCAATAGATGATGACATAGATGAAATCAAAACTGTTTGAGAGAAATATCTCTTTTTTTAAATCATTTAAAAGTTACATAATTATAAAAGAAAACATTTAATTTGAAAATATTCTTATAAGTTTGTAAGGGAATCTTCACCAATTTTATAACGGCGGAAAAAAGTCGTACCCGCTGTATAAGTTAAAAAAACATTCTTACCATAATTCTGTCGAAAAGGTTAAAAAGGACCTTGTTTGGAAAATGACAGAAAGATTCCTATATAAACTTCTTATAAAAAGTCAAACAAGGGTATAAATGACTTTAACCCATATTCTGTAAAATAGTAATAATGTTTTGAAAAACATTTTTAAGAAACATGGATGTGGATGATAAAGAGATCTCATTAGATTATTACGTATAAACAACCTCGGATAATGAAGAGATTGTGAAATAAACCCTTACCCTGTACATTTCCTTGGTTGAGGGTAGGTTAACCTCATGTATAATGGTGAAATAATTGTTACTAAATTATACAAGAATCATATACATTAATATTATATCATATATGATCTTTTAATATTTCTTTGTTAATAATATCTTAGAATTATCGTCGTTTCGGGTATTAACTTACTCATTTTATTTTATATGTTTTGTTACATAAGTAATGTTTGTTATGGATAGGTTGTATCTTATTCATATCCATAATTATATCAATTCCTTAAACATTATTATTAATCATCAAATGAGAATTATACTTGAATGGATACGATGGAGAATGAATCTCATCGTGTTCGTGGAGACGGTAGTCCGTACGTACGCACAAGCGAAAATATCATTCTTTTGATATTAAAATAATATATAATTGGATGGTATATCATATATACAGAATCATTATCATATTATATTTATTATTTATGTGAATTACACATCATTATTATACCCATCCAAATAATAATTTATTGAATAACAATTAAACCACGACTTGGAGACGGTAAGCCGTACATACGCACGTATGGTGACATGTCATTCAAAGGATGGATAGAATACTGAATATGGTTGTACCATATTTATAATGACATCACAGTATATATAAGATACTGGAGTTATTATTTTAGAATGGGAATAACAAATAAATAAGAAGTTGAAGAAGAAAGGAACTTGAAAAAGGGTGGTGAAAACATTACCACTTCTTCGGGTTCTTCCTTTTGATTTGATCAAAAGGGGTCCTTAGGTTGGATTTATGATCAAAATAAGGCCTCTAGGTTGTAGTGAGGGAATTTGGGAGATTATTTGGGCAGGGTTTGGCTGAGAAAAATTGCTTTGAATGTGTTAATTAATGAGAAGGGGGAGTACCCTTTTATAAGAGGGGTGAGGGGGCACCTTTGGAAAAGCTAGAAATATTATTTTATAATAAATTAATATTATGTTTATAATGGCTAAAAAGTGGATTATTTAAAGGTTAAGGTGGGTATGGGTCGAAAACCACTCAACCAATATAATTTATAAAGGTTTGGGTCATTATATTAACCGTATCTTTTAGTTTTAACTCTTAGTTAATTAGTTTGACACTTACCATGTCACATTGTATTTTTATATTATATAGTTCATAAACTTACTATATACCACCAAGAGACCCCCAATAGGTCCATTAATGATACAACTATCATGATATAAGTCTCTTGGCCTAACCTTTGATTTTTAGGAATTTAATATCCATTAATAATATAATATTTGTTTTGAAAACTCTTTTATATCAATTTTGACACTATTTGGAAAATTGATTTTTTTGTGAAAATCATAACATAATGATTACTTAGAAAAAGGTTAATTAAATCATTACTAACATGTTATCTTAACCTAGAAAATTAGTTTAATTTATAAAAAGTCTCAAATTATATTTATTTGGGTATTTATAATATCAATTATTTTAATTTTTCACTGTTATGGTAATTACTGCATCATCATTGTGTCATTAATAAATTAATTTATTTAATGTATAAAAATTAGAAATAAAATATCATTATGTAGGAAATCTTTTTATATTTATAATTAATATTTATAAACGAATTTATCTTATGTTTAACCCTATATTAAAAATGTTTTATTTATAAAACATTGATTTTACCTCTTTTAACTCTTCTTTGAATTAAATAATAATAAATGTCCTAATCTAATACAAGTGGACCTAAATGATAATAATTTTTTACTAAGGTTATTTTTGGTCGAGATATACTTGTCCAATAGAATTAGGACATGTTTTATGGTAATATTAATATCATTTTTGCCCTTAATTACCCAATTTACTTTTAACCGTGGTAAATAAAAGTAAAAAGTTACTATTCACCAAAAATTGTTTTCATCTCATTGAACCACATTTTACTCCTTGATATTAGCTGTGTGTCTCGAATTTTTGAAATTCCACTCATAGAAGTGGTAAAATTAAGTTTTATGAAAAATTCAATTTTTTTAACTACCACTTAGTGGTTTCACTATTCATAAAAAAATGAAGTTTTTCAGAAAAATACCAAAAATTCACCCTAGGATAATTTCGATATTCCGAATCCAAAAATGAAGTCCATTTTGAAAAATAAAATTTAAAAATTTCAAAAAGTGGGTATTACTATTCATAACGGCTAATTTGATTGGTTGTGGTGTGTTAGAACTCGATGTTGCGTACAACACACGCTATTGCATTATTCAAAGAGAAGCATACCATAGAAGCTTGGGGTGTTATATTCTCCCCTCCTTCAAATAATTTTGTCCTCGAAATTTCTAGAATACTACCGCATGAAAAGACTCGGGTGGTTGTTCATCATAAGTTCCTTGGGTTCCCACGTTTCCTCTTCCATCTTATGGTTTCTCCACAAGACTTTTATCAGACGAGTCGTCCAGTTTCTCAGTACTTGTTCTCTCATATCAAGAATCTTCACGGGCTCCTCGCAATAAGATAGATCGGGTTCTAGTTCTAATTCCTCATAGGGAAGTACATGTGTTGGGTCAGGCATGTATTTTCTCAACAGAGATATGTGGAACACATCGTGAACTTTGGAGAGACTTGGCCGCATTTCCCATCGGTAAGCTACAGCCCCAATTCGTTCTAGAATTTTGAAAGGCCCGATGTACCTAGGACTCAATTTACCTTTCTTACCAAATGTATAACTCCCTTCCATGGAGATACATTCAGTAAAACATGATCACCGACTTGAAATTCTAAATCCTTCCTTCGATTATCCGCATAGCTCTTCTGCCTACTTTGAGCTGCTTTGATATGGTTTTGGATTACCTTCACCTTTTCCATCATTTTCTCCACCAGTTTTGGGCCTAAAAGTTTTATTTCACCAACTTCATCCCAACAGGTTGGTGTGCGACATCTCTTTCGGTATAACGCCTCATATGGTGCCATCTGAATACTCGAATGGAAGCTATTGTTATAGGAAAATTCTACCAGAGGTAAATATTGATCCCACATACCCTGAAATTCAAGTGAGCAGGATCTCAACATGTATTCTAAGGTTTGAATAGTTCGTTATGATTGTCCATCTGTTTGAGGGTGGTAGGCAGTGCTCAAATGAAGTTCAGTATCCAAGGATTTCTGAAGACTTTTCCAGAATCTTGAAGTAAACGGGGATCGCGATCAGAAACAATCGATAGGGGTACTCCATGAAGTCTCACAACTTCATCAATATATATTCTTGCTAGACGTTCCAGTGGTAGATCTTCTCTTATAGCAAGAAAATGTGCTGAATTGGTAAGACGATCAACAATAACCCATATTGCATCGTTCCTTCTAGGAGTCATTGGTAGTCCCATGATAAAGTCCATTGTGATATTATCCCGTTTCCACCCAGGTATGAGAAGAGGTTTCAATACTCCACCAGGTTGTTGCCTTCCAGCATTCACTTGTTGAGAAACCATACATCTTGACACAAAATCAGAAATCTCCCTCTTCATGTTGTCCCACTAAAAATGTTCCTTCAAATCTCTATACATTTTGGTGCTCCCAGGGTGTATAGAGAAATTGTAACTATGAGAATCATACAGCAATTCCCTTTTTAGATCAGGTATATTGGGGACACAAAGTCTCTTCCCAAATTTCGAAATTCCTTTTTCATACACAAAGTATCTCAATCTCCCATCATTCACAACTTTAATCTTCTTTTGAAATTCTTCATCATCGGTATGAGAACTCTTAATCATTTCTAGTAAATATTGTTTGGTAACCATTTGAAAAATCATTGATGTTTCACCTTCCCTGGTCATTCCCATGTCCATCTTCGTTAGATCCATGAAAATTGGATCCCTTTAAATTCTCATATTTTTAAAAAATCCATGATATTTTCTGCTCAAAGCAGCTGCCACCTTATTTTCCTTCCCTTGGTGGTAGTGTATCGTATAATCATAATCCTTGAGTAATTCAAGCCATCTCGTTTGCCTCATGTTGAGTTCTTTTTGTGAAAAAATATACTTCAAACTCTTGTGATCAGTATAAATCTCACATTTTTCACCATAGAGGTAGTGCCTCCATATCTTCAACGCAAATATCACTGCAGCTAACTCGAGATCATGAGTAGGATATTTTTTCTCATGAATTTTCAACTATCGTGATGCATAGCCAATAACCCTATCATTCTGCATAAGGACACAACCAAGTCCTTTCTTCGATGCATCACTATAAATAACAAACCCATTATTCCCTAATGGTAGAGTCAATATAGGATCATTAACTAATCTTCTCTTCAGTTCTTCGAAACATTCTCCACACTATTTTGTCCAAACAAATTTAACCCCTTTACGTGTGAGCTTCGTTAATGGGTTAGCCAATCGGGAAAAATTCTGGACGAAATGTCAATAATAACCTGCTAAACCAATAAAACTGGGTACCTCAGTTATACTCGTAGGTGCTGGCCATTCTTGGATTTCCTTGGTCTTAGAAGGATCAACAGAGATTCCATCTTTGGAGACAATATGGCCAAGAAAAGAAATCTCATGAAGCCAGAATTCACACTTGTTAAACTTCCTATATAATTCATGTCTTCTCAGAGTCTTCAGGATAATGCGCAAGTTATTTTCATGATCTTCATAGCTTTTGGAGTATACCGAGATATCATCAATAAATACCACCAAAAATTCATCGAGATATTACTTGAAAACTCTGTTCATCAGATCCATGAATACAGAGGGTGTATTAGTCAATCCGAAAGGCATTACCGTAAAATCATAATGCACGTACGTTGTTTGAAATACTGTCTTCGGAATGTCTTCCTTCTTCACACACAATTGATTGTATCCAGATCGAATTTCAATCTTTGAAAAGTATTGAGCTCCATGCGGTTGGTCAAATAAATCATCAATGTGAGGTAGGGGATACATGTTCTTTATTGTTATAGAATTGATATCCTTGTAGTTGATACATAACCTCATAGATCCATCTTTCTTTTTAACAAAAAGAACAGGGGCTCCCCATAGAGAAACACTAGGGTGAATTAATCCCTTATTACTCAATTTCACTAGTTGTTTCTTTAGTTCAACTAATTCAACAGTGGCCATTCTATAAGGGGTCTTCGATATAGGCCTTGATCCAAGAATTAAATCAATGGAAAAATCAACTTCTCGTTCTGGAGGATGTCCAGGTAAATCTTCCGGAAACACATCTACATATTCTTTCACAATAGGTACATCCTCTATTAGAACATTCCTTTCCTCACCCACTGTAATTTCATTATCTTCCTCCCCAATAATTGAATTTAGTTGAACTACTGGGGGTGGATCTAGATAAAAATTAGGTGGTGTTGATTCTTCTCTAAAGAAAAGGTGTTCCTTATCATCATCATCAAAAATCATAACCTCCTTCTTCTTCGAATAAATAATTTCCTCGTGGTCTGAAATCCAATCCATACTGAGGATTATATCAAACACAATCATAGGTATGACGATGATATCAACAGATAAAGAACATTTATGTGCTCTAATGAGGACTGATTCACAAAACTTTGTTGCAATGATACTTCCCTTAGGAGTTTTAACTGACAACTCCCTTGTTAAATCAAATTGAAAATATCTAATTTTCTTAGAAAACTGGGAAGATATGAAACAATGCGATGATCTAGAATCAAATAATGCATTTTCTAAACTTGAGGAAACCATTAAATTACCTACCACCACTTCTTTTAGAGCTTCTACCTCAGTAGTAGTGATAGCATAATCTTGGCCTTGATCCCTTGGCCTTTTGTGAGGTAAGTTCCCCTAACACTTAGGAAATTAATTTGCATAATTCCCCATATCTCTGCAATTGTAGCATTGGAAATCAGTAGCTTCCTTCTTCCTCTTGCAATCACGAGCTTGGTGGCCTTTTTCACCACACTTGTAACAGACTCCCATTCCTTTTAAGCAAGTACCGGGGTGTTTCTTCCCACATTTACTGCAGGTTGGATATTCAACTTTTTCCTTATTCCCCTTATTTCCATTCCCAGATTGATCAGCAGATCTCTTCTTCTCTTTCTTTTCTTTAAATTCATAAGACTTAGAGAATTCCTTTTCTGTCTTAATAGCACATGAGACAATGTCTTCGTACGACGAGAAGGATTTGGAGACTAATGCTCAATGGGGAAATGGTTTTAACCCTTCAAAGAAACGATCAATCTTACTTCTTGTGTTACATATATAATCTCCATCATACATTTCTAACCTTGTAATGTTAGCCTCATACTTTGCGACATTGTCATCCTCATTTTGTCTCAGACTTAGAAATTGCCTTTCTATATCTTCTCTGTGGTCGCAAGAAAGTATTTTTCTAAAAAAATATCTTTGAACTCCATCCATTCCATATTTGATACTTCATCATCTTCCTTCGTGTTTAGAATCAATAACCACCATTGATCAGAATCTCCAGTGAGGCCGTAAACTGCCATGATAACTTTTTCCCTTTCACTACTTCCCAAAGCCTAAAATATTTTCTCTAGAGAACTTATCCATTTCTTATCTACCAATAGATTTCAACTCCCATTGAATTTTGGTGGTTGCTGCCTCATGAAGCGATCTAACATTGATCATTCATGTTGTGGATCAGGGTGCTCCATACAGGTAAGGTTATTATTCATAACCTGAGTGAGTTGTCCCAGTATGATGATTAGTTGATCAGCACCAGTTGCATCACCAGCTCCACTATAATTATCTTGAGTAGGAGGGAAATCCCAACATGGAGTGTGTGCATTGATACGGTTTCCATTTCTTCCACTAGGCGCCATTTCTAAAAAATGGAATAAACTAGGTCAGTTTATAAATCAAAATACATAATTCCATACTTATAAAACACTTAACATAAATTGAACTATTTATGGATATAATCCATAATCATAAAAATCTCTTCTTTGAGGAAGTATATACTCATAAACCCTTCATAATTATTTGTGAAGAAAATGAGAGTTATCCTAAGCATATCCCCCGGGAGTGTCGTAACCAAGAGTGCAGCAAGGCCCGTTGTCGTCCACCAGTTCCCGTTCGAGTCCAGCTCAAAGCGGTTTTTTCATGTTTTACCCCTAGGTACATCTATTCCAGAGCCACCTCTACCTGCTCGTATCCAGACAGGGATGTATTGCTCGGAAAACTCACAAAATCCCTACAATACCAAAATTCTAGGAAGTTCTTCTATACGAATCCTCAAAGTCCATCTTAGGTCTATGTGATCTAATCAGATTTTATCTAAATCTAGCTTCTAAGGTTTGTACTAAACATTCTCTGATACCAACTATAACACCCCGACCCCAGATACCTAGAGTCGGTGCATTATTACATAACATTGGCATGATCACAAGAAAGATCAAGTCTCGAAAGACCGATTAGTTTAGTAGCCTCGGAATAACTAGATATATTCATAAAGTTTACATTACATCATAAAAATGAAAACTAAAACAATATAGTCTACATAGTCCACACTCTTATACACTCAAACTATCCCTGCAGGTCATTCATAAATTACTTCTTCACATCCTGGGAAAAATAAAACATAGAAAAGGGGTGAGCTCAAATGCCCATTAAGGATAACAATATAGCAGAAACTTTCATAAATAAGAATAAATATTTAAGGCAATGTATAGCTAAAAAATCCTTTTAAACTTGAACTTCAACATAGTATGGTAAAAATAAAATGAAATAATTCCATTTACTTATTCACATGGATATTCTACTAATTGAATAATCACATGCAATATCAATACCACTTTCATAATGATGGAATGAATAATACCAGACTATCATAACCACATAGACAAGGCCTCGTGCCAATACTATAAATAATATTTTGTCAAGGTCTTGTGCCAAGACACTAGTTTGTCTCATGAGACCTACCGATTCATTGAGGAGATATAGCGGGCTCCACCCATCACATATTAAGTCCAATTCATTCCTCGTATGAAAAGTTTTAAACATAACATAAACATTTGTATTAAAACTAGCATAAAAAATGTCAATAATTTCACCATAAACCATGAATGGTATAAAAATAACACATCCATAGTCAAACATATCACAAAAAATTCAATACAATATGGATGTTTTGTTTCATAATAAATCAAATTCAAATAAGCTTAAAATCCATCAAAGGATGTTGACATAGATGAAATCAAAACTGTTTGAGAGAAATATATCTTTTTTTAAATCATTTAAAAGTCACATAATTACAAAATAAAACATTTAATTTGAAAATATTCGTATAATATTGTAAGGGAAGAATCAACAATTTTATAACGGCGGAAAATATCCGCACCCTCTATATAAGATAAAAAAACATTTTTACCTTAATTCTTTCGAAAAGGTAAAAAAGGACCTTGTTTGGAAAATGACAGAAAGATTCCTTTATAAACATCATATAAAAAATCAAAAAAGGGTATAAATGAATTTAACCCACATTCTGTAAAATAGTAATAATGTTTTGGAAAACATTTTTAAGAAACATGGATGTGGATGATAAAGAGATCCCAATAGATTATTACGTATAAACAACCTCGGATAATGAAGAGATTATGAAATAAACCCTTACCTTGTACTTTACCTTGGTTGAGGGTAGGTTAACCTCCGGTATAATGGTGAAATAATTTTTATTAAATTATACAAGAATCATATACATTAATATGGTATCATATATGATCTTTTAACATTGCTTTGTTAATAATATCTTAGAATTATCGTCGTTTCGGGTATTAACTTACTCGTTTTCTTTTATATGTTTTGTTACATAAGCCGTGTTTGTTATGGATAGGTTGTATCTTATTCATATCCATAATTATATCAAGTACTTAAAAAGTATTTGTAATCATCAAATGATAATTATACTTGAATGGATACGATGGAGAATGAATCTCATCGCGTTCGTGGAGACGGTAGTCCGTACGTACGCATGAGCGACAATAACATTTTTTTGATATTAAAATAATATATAATTGGATGCTATATCACATATACAGAATAATTATCACACTATATATATTATTTACATGAATTACACATCATTATTATACCCATCCGAATAATAATTTATTGAATAACAATTACACCACGACGTGGAGACGGTAAGCCGTATGTACGCACGTATGGTGACATGTCATTCAAAGGATGGATAGAATACTGAATATGGTTGTACCATATTTATAATAACATCACAGTATATATAAGATAATGGATTTATTATTTTAGAATGGGAATAACAAAGAACGAAGAAGTTGAAGAAGAAAGGAACTTGAAAAAGGGTGGTGAAAACATTACCTCTTCTTCGGGTTCTTCCTTTTGATTTGATCAAAAGGGCTCCTTAGGTTGGCTTTCTGATCAAACTAAGGCATCTAGGTTGTAGTGAGGGTATTTGGTAGAGTATTTGGTCAGATATTTGCTGAGCCAAATGGCTCTGAAGGTGTGAATTAATGATAAGGGGGAGTTCCCTTTTATAAGAGGGGTGAGGGGCACCTTTGGAAATGCTAGAAATATTATTTTATAATAAATTAATATTCAGTTTATAATGGATAAAAAGTGGATTATTTAATGTTTAGGGTGGGGATGGGTCGAAAACCACTCAATCAATAGAATTTATACAGGTTTGGGTCTTTATATTAACCTTATCTTTTAGTTTTAACTCTTAGTTAATTAGTTTGACACTTACCATGTAACATTGTATTTTTACATTATAAAGTTAACAAACGTACTATATACCTCGAAGTGACCCCCAAGTGGTCAATTAATGATACACCTATCATGATATAAGTCTCTTTGCCGAACATTAGATTATTAGGAATTGAATATCAATTAATAATATAATATTTTTTTTAAAAACTCTTTTATGTCAATTTTGACACTATTTGGAAAATTGATTTTTTGTGGAAATCATAAAAGAATGATTACTTCGAAAAAAGTTAATTAAATCATTCTAACATGTCATATTAACCTAGAAAATTAGTGTAATTCATAAAAAGTCTCAAATTATATTTATTTGGGTATTTATAATATCAATTATTTTAATTTTTCACTATTATGGTAATTACTGCATCATCACTATGTCATTAATAAATTAACTTATTTAATGTTTAAAAATTATAAATAAAATACCAATATATAGGAAATCTTTTTATCTTTCTAATGAATATTTATAATTGAATTTATCTTATGTGTACCCCTGTATTAAAAATATTTTAGTTATAAAATATTGATTTTACCTCTTTTAACTCTTCTTTGAATTAAATAATCATAAATGTCCTAATCTAATACAAGTAGACCTAAATGATAGTATTTTATTTTTAAGGTTGTTTTTGGTCGAGATATACTTGTCCAATAGAATTAGGACATGTTTTAGGGTAATATTAATATCATTTTTACCCTTAATTACCCTATTTAATTTTAACCGTGGTAAATAAAAGTAAAAAGTTACTATTCACAAAAAATTATTTTCATCTCATTGAACCACATTTTACTCCTTGATATTAACTGTGTCTCTCAGATTTTCGAAATTCCACTCACAGAAACGGTAAAATTAAGTTTTATGAAAAATTCAGTTTTTTTAACTACCACTTAGTGGTTTCACTATTCATCAAAAAATGATGTTTTTCAAAAAAATACCAAAAATTCACCCTAGGCTAATTTCGATATTCTGAATCCAAAAATGAAGTCCATTTTGAAAAATAAAATTTATAAATTTCAAAACATGGGTATTACTATTCATAACAGCTAATTTGATTGGTTGTGGTGTGTTAGAACTAGATGTTGCGTACAACACACGCTATTGCATTATTCAAAGAGAAGCATACCGTAGAAGATTGGGGTGTTACATCTTTGATAGATGGAATAAAATTAAAATAAATAATCTATTTCCTTTTATTAAATAATATTTATGATATTATTATCATTTTAATTATTCAAATATATAATTATAAGAATCCATTTTTACTATATATGAAAAATGAATCGCATCGATTCATCAAGGTGGTATTACACACACACACATGAGCGACATTATCATTTTCCAAAAGGTGGAAAGGTCAAAAGGTAATGTAATATATTATCATTATAGATTCATAATAGTTTTATAAATATCATATATATTAATTATATTATTTATAAAAACCCGCTATGTGATGTCGTGATGAGAAATATGAAATACATCACTTCGTGGAGGTGGAGTTCCACACGTAAGAATGATCGATTTTTTCATTTTACATATGATGGAACAGGAGATGAAAATTGGTTATAACTTAAACATAATAAAATTGAATTATATTATAGATAATTATTTTATTATATCATCATAGATATTATTGGGTTTGAATAAGGTAGAACATGAAATGAACCTAAAAGATACTAATTATGATTTTTATTTCTTATATAGAAACACACCATTATATTACACATTAATCTGTATTGATATGTATTTTAGAGACCATAAAACCTCAAGGACATGGGATTGAGATTTGGTAAGGTATTTCAGTTAGTATTTTAAAGTATATAATGCTCAATGTTTTTTAATATGTTAGGAGAGGAGGTTCCCTTTTATATGTGAGGGGAGTGGTACTCTTATAATTAATCCTAAATTTAAAATACTATAAATTTATAACACCTATCCTAGTGGAAATAAAAAAAATATAATTTTGAATATAATTTGAAAAGGTTAAATCCAACTGTCCAATATGATTTGAGATATTATTTTTTTTAACTTATTAAAATTTTTTAATCCAAAATAACATGTTTTACCCTTTACTGTGGTCATAACAGTTTTCCATGGTTACTTTTCATTATGAAAAATATGATATTGACCACATTAATAAATTGGAACCACTTGATTCGAAATATGAAAGCACTTTTTCATGAATCAATCTATTGAATTTTTATACATTATTTTTCATATAAAAATTAAATACACTTTGAATGCCAGTTTTTATGGAAAAATCATTTTTAAGACCAAAAATAAATTTATATGGAAATAAAGAATAATGTTTCTTTATATTAAATTATTTGGATAATTTTAATTAAATGGGGAATATTTTATTTTAATCCCAATCCAATATAAAATGATTCATTTAAAATAATTAAAAAATTAAAAAAAATTATGAAAAACGGAATTTAACATTACCCATTAAAAAACAATCATTTAAGAAAAAACCCAAAAAAATATAACCAAAGAAAAATTTTATATTATTAATCCAAAAAATAATTTATTTTTAAAAAATTTAAATTATAAAATAAATTAATTTAACTTTTAAATAGAACCCTGTATTACATGGAAAAAATTATAGTGAAAAGAATAAATATTTCATTTTAAATTGAATTTTATAAAATAATAATTTATAAATACATGATAAATAAGAATCTATAAAATTATTACATATAAATAATCAAAAAATTTCATTAATATCATTACCAATCTTGTCATAATTAATAAAAAAATGATATATTCATTTCATATCACTCGTATGCATGTGTGATTTTATACTACAATCTCATAAAAATCAGAGATGATTGTCAAATATTATATGATATAGAAATTGTTAGGATATGATATGTTAAGAAATTTCAATTTAAAATGGAATATTGATATAATTTTTGGTGTCATAAAACATAATCCAAAAATTAATTCACTATAACATGAATAGTATATGAAAAAACATAGAAATTACAAAATGTGGCGAAAAATTTAGAATAATGAAAAGTTTACAAATAGAATCAATAATAAATATGATCAAAAAAAATTATTATATAAAACATTTTCTTAAAACTTCAAAAAAATTAAATGTCTAAAATTAATTCTTCTTAGGATGAATTCATTTCTAAATTCAATTTTTTGTCTCTCAAAAAAACATTAACATGAAGGTAATTGTAATATAAAACTACCACCTAGAAAATTAAAACCACAAATCCCTCTTAATTTAAAAATATATAAAAAAACAAATATCCATATAATGGAATTATTTAAAGGACATGGCCTTAAAACAATACATAATCATGATTTTTGAGTCAAGAATTTATTTCATTACATTTGAGTCTCTTTTCAGTTTATACTTTTAGAGAATTGGGAAAAACTCTTATAAAGAAAACCCATACATTAAAAGTGGAAACCTATATTCAATATCCATTTTAATCTCTAAAAAACATTAACAAAACATTTTTTTCTTTTTATGATTGGTCATCAATACCTTCATCATGAAATATTCTTTGTCCTTGATATCCTTTGAGACCTATTAAAAACATTTTAAAACATTGGATGATTATACAATTCTCACTATGGGATATAAAAATAATTAAACATAATGTTATTCCATAAACACTTATGAACACATGAAAACATCTTCGTAATGTTCTATTTTTCACTCAAAAAACATAAGCTCTTTATATTACCTTATTAAATCATAATTTTGCAATAAAATACATATAAAGTAAACATAAATAATAGTGGTAACTTATGAGATCATATTTACATCACACTTACATATGTTGTATCTCTCACTACTACACATTGAATAACCATCATGGTTAAATTTAGAATAATCACCTTAGTATACTCCTATAATATCTTAGGAGAAACCAAATTAGTTAATTTTGTATCATTACCAACTAAACTGAAGATCTATACTGGGATCAACTGCCCTTATTTAAAAATAGAACCAACCATCCTCATAAAAAATTCCCAAGAACCATAAAATAATAATAACACATAAAACATTCATAAAAGAAGAATTCTTGAGGAAAATAAATTTTCTATTTTGAAATCACCTTTCATTTTTAATAATTTGTGGAGTCTGAAATGAAAAAAAATATAAAATTTTAAAATTGTAATTTATATTTCAAAACATTAAGGTTTGATTAAAGTGTGAAAATTTGTTCTTTCCATATAATTTCACTATTAGAAAAATGACTTATAACCACTCATCTATAGCCACAATTATAAAATTAGGTGGATAAAAGTTAATTTATAGCCGCACTACAAATAAAACCTATAGCATTAGGTTATTTTAATCGGTTTCCTCAAAACTCTGAGGCCCCCTCTCCCTATGCGACCCTTCTTCCCTGATAGTTCCCTCTCTTCTCTCCCTGATCCTCCTCTCTTGATGGTGCCCATGTGACTCTTCTTCCCTGAAGATACCCACACGACCCTTCTTCCTCCCCCAACGATACCCGCACGACACTTATTCCTCCCCTGATGATACTCGTGCAACCCTTCTTCCCTGACGGCCGTTATTCCCCGACGGTCTGACGCTGCCACCGAATGCGGGACATTTCACCTCCCCCGGCCGACGCTACTTCAAGGTGGCCTCCCCACCTCTTCATCGGCGCGCCTCCAATGTGGAAACCCCCTCCCGATGATGATCCTCCTTGAATATAACTATTTTATAAATAACTTTCATAGATGTTGATCGTCTTAGGGTCTCATATAGTAAGAGTATGGTTAATAGTGATTGTTTTGGGTTATATGGGCTTGGAAGATGATGGAAAACATTTCCTAGGTGTTAAATCCACTTGGGGATGGTTCAATCCATGGAATACAACATAGGATTAGTGAAATTAGGAGACTGGATTAACTAGAGAACAATAGAGGAACACAAACAGTTTCATCCGTATCTCATAATTACTTAAGATTAGTGATCTACATAGGTGATTATTTATAGTTATTATAATTTTCATGTATCAAATAGAAAAATACATGTGAAGCATTGTTCTCCCATGTACATGGGATGCAATGTCTGGAAAACAAATTTCCTTGTGATTCCATTACATTCATTCATTTCACGTTAAATTCTTACTGCGATTGAGTGAATATATCCATCTGTTTTGACTCAGTTTGATGAATTAATGCGAGGATTTATTTTTATGTTTCAATACAATAAATGGTGGGAGTTTTCATTTTGGCGATTTTGTTCTACCTCTGAAATTTTTTGTGATTTAATATTCAATGATTAGAATATTTGTTGATGATTTTTCTGTAAGTGTTATTATAAATTTTTTTCATATAAATCCTTACAATTTAGAAGGTAACAACTTAGGTGCAATTCGCAAATGTTCTGATTTTATATTTTTATTCAGATATTATTGACCTCGGGCGCACATCTCTTTATGTCAATGGCTTTCGACTAGATGTGTAATGGCCCGGACCTCTCCGGTCCATTACTTTGTAAAAACGTTTTTTTTATGTGGTCAATGCGGCGAACATCAAAAATAATAATTATTATTAATAATAAATGGTGACGTGTTAATAAATTTTATTTGGGGTTTTGTTATAAGTGTAATACTAAATAATTATAATAATAATGTTGGTTTTTTTATAGATCTGGTAATAATGATTTAATGAGAATTATGTTTTGAATTAAATGCAATGAGATTTGAGATATGAGAATAAATTAAAGATGTTATGATAATTGTGTAAAAATAAATAAATAAATGTTTAAAATAAATTTGGGGCGTTCCACAAGGAGAGAGAAGATGAAAAAAAATATAATAATATGAAATAAAAGGGGATGCGCACCAACAAAATAAAGATTGGAGATAGAAAATAAAATTTATTGAAAAATAAATATAAGAGAGAGGCGCCACTTTTTGTGGGAGAGAATCTTGGGAGAAATAATTAATAAAGATTGGAGAGAGGGAGGAGTTATAAGATATTAATGGGAATAAAATTAAGTGTGAAATAAATAGTAAAGGATATAATTGGTGATCAATTTCCAGCGTGAAAAATGACAAATGGTGATTGATTGGAGTTAGAGAAATAAATAAATAATTAATTAATAAAATATTGTTATCATTTTTTTTGATAATAAAATACCTTTTTCACAATAACTTCTTCGTGCGACCTCGGTTTCACGAACCGTCAGTGGTAGTGCGACCCTGACTACGAGACTAAAATTATGAGTCCAATATTGGATGTCTTTTTCGGGTTTTCGGATTGGGTACCCGAAATGCTCATGAATTAATAGATTTAATATTGTTATTATTACGGGATCTTGTATCCAACGTATCTCCCTCATACGGTATCGGATTGAAGATCCGTCAGCGACAGCGTAAACCTGAAATTATGACGGTCATTTTAAGACCATTAATGAGCTACTTTTATGACTCATGCCTCGGGTCAACGAAACACCACATATTTATAGAATTATCATTATTATTAAAACGCGTGGAAACCGCGTGACGTGTTGTGTGTTAACCAATCAAAACATGTAACGTATTTATGGTCACATAGTGTATTCATTAATGCACGCTGAATACGGATTTACCTATTCGTTTCCTATATAAGAACGAGGTCATGTTTTATCTTCCATATCGATCGCTTCTTTGTCGCACGACGACGCTCTTGGACAATCGAGAGGTATTCCTCCTCTAACTTCTTTGTCCGAGCTCCGAATTATGATCCGTCAGCGGCCACAGGATCTTAGCGACGAGACGAAGCTTCTAAGCCCAGACATGTCACCTTTCCTTCCATCCTTCCTTCTCCAGCTTCCATCCAAGGAGGCGTTTGTCGGGTTTGGCGAAGGCGGAGGACACCGAAGGATGTCGTCGGAAGCGACGTGATCGGGACCTTTTGAGGTAGGGGTTTACCTTCGTCTCTCTATTTGGTGCAACATGCGGGGTGGGATATTTTTCTTTTGTTCCATGGGACGCAGTTGAACTTTAAATAAAGATAATAACCGGATAAAGAAGGGTTTGGGGTTTTGTGCTGTTTCTATTACCTTCCAGTTTCTTTATCTTCTGAATTGTGATTTTGGATTGAAAGGCCTTTGCCTACTGAAAATCAAGGTCGTTGGTGGCCTTTGAGTGCGCAATTGATATCTGAATTGTTTGTGGTTGGTTTTGTTAAAACATGAAAAATGGATAAGCATGTAAAGACTGGCTGATTAAATGAGAATGAAAACCTTGTGTGATCACCCCGGTTGAACAAAATTGGAATAATGAACATGTTGGTGGTTTGGTTGTTTTGTGGGAAATTTTTTGTAAACGATGGGGTTGAAATGGGAAGTGGTTGGTTGTGGAAAATGCCTTTATTTATAAAAAGTGTTTTGATTATGAAAAGTGTTTTGAAGTAAAAGGTGTTTTCAAATGCGGAAATGTTTTGTGTGTGGAAAGGGTTTTATGTGTGGAACTTTGAAATAAATGAATGATGGAATGTTGTATGGTTGTGATAATCTTTTGTAAATGAAATGGCATGTGGTTGCTTACGTTTTACCTAACCTTGGTTGTGGATGGTAGGGATATGTTTGTGAAAGGTTTTTTCTGGATGATAGTTTCCCAGTAGTAATAATTTGTTAAACCATTGCATGAAACATGAAAACCTAAATGGGGTTGGGGGATGATTGTTTGGTTGTTGATGCATGCTTCGTGGTAGCAGTGCCGAGGCACATTCTCAGTTCCTCTTTTAAGAAGCCATAGGTTGGGCTGTGTGTTTGGTATATGTATATATATAATTGTATCTTTGTGTTTTGTCGCACCACACCCATGTCAAGCACCTAGTGCCGAACACTCCCATTTTATGGGAGAGGGTGTTCCCCCTTAGTTACTAGCTCCTTCCTGCTCCTTCTTCCATAGGCTATGATGGCTTGAGGTGACCTTACACCCAAGACTCTTCGGGTACGTCTCTGAGGCTGTGATGGCTTGAGGCGACCTTTAGCCCAAGACTCTTCGGGCAGGCTTACCGTTCCCAAGAACCTTCGGGATGAGGCCCAGGTGTCTGCGGGCGGGTTAGTGGTTGTGGCCCAAGTGTGTGCGGGCGAGATGCGTGGTTGTGAGGCCCAGGTGTGTACGGGCGGGATGCGTGGTTTGGCCCAGGTGTGTGCGGGCGGGAAGAGTGTGGTAGCGTCAGGACGTTTTCCGTTAGGAAGAGAAGCATCTAACTTAGTGGGAAATGGTGCGGGGTACCCAATACTTTTGTTCTATATATATACTAAACTTGTTTGTGTTACTTGGTGAGTGTGACCAGTGAGGCTGGGTGGATAGTTTTTCCTTGTTAGTTTCTGGTTATTCTGTTTTCTCACGGGACCTTAGGGTGTCTCCCCACTTGTGCACGAGAGCTTTAGGTTCTCTACTGAGTATACTTGTATGCTCACCCTACGTTGTTTCAGGTTTTCAGGAGGACTACCAGGGCTATGCGGGACCCTACTAGTCAGGCAGTGGGAGCTGTGCAGTTGTTGTTTTCTTGTTTTTCTTTTGGTACTGTACTCACTTGTACTTTGAGCTTATTTTTACTTGTACCTGTTTCAGTTTATTTATACATGCATATGGGACTGGTTTGGGTTTCTTTTCAGCACCTTTGTTCTTTTTCCTTTTTGGTGGTTGACTTGTCCTATTTCCGATCCTAACTATAAAAAGGGTAATGCCTCCCATGATTGAAAAAAAATAAACTCATACCCTTGGTGCTAGTCGCCACCCCGGGGCCTACTGGAGGCGGGACTCGGGGGTCATTATCTCCCTTTCACCATTGCCAGCTCAGGAGGGGCATATTTGATGGAAGGGGGTCGTGACAGAATGGTATCAGAGGAATGGTTGAGAGATAGGATGGAGTCTGGAGTTAGGCACAGTGAGGATTGCATGGGATGGTAGGGAAACAGTGTTAGCTGATCTTGGTGTGTGACATAGGCCAGGGAAGACCGGCTAGGACATGGGATTTTAGGGCCCCCCGTGATCCGATGCAAGGACTCTGAGCCTACTGAACAACCAAGTGAGGATACATTGTTTTTAGGGTAGAAACCCTCGGAAAGGTACTTGCATCATCATGTTTGTGTTTTACTTGATTTGGGGCGTTCTGGGAATAAAGTAAAATGATAAAATGAACCCTTGAGAAATCTCCTTACTACTCGGGCTTAGGTTTTCCTTGTTTACCGTACAGCTATGGCACTTGGACGGCGTTCCCAGGTGGCTCAGGTGGCCGAGGCCCAGCAGGTTCAGGCGATCGATCAACTGAGGATTGATCGAGAGGAGGAAGAGAGCCAGTGGCAGAAGACCCTCCGTTCTTTCCAGCATCAGACTCTCAAGAAGTACGAGGGAAGTACTTTGGACCTGGAGACGGAGGGGTGGCTTGAAGAGATAGGGATCGCTTTTACCTTGATTCGTGCTCCGAAGGAGTACTGAGTCTCCCTAGCGGTCAGTCAGCTGAGAGGCGCGGCGCGCCAATGGTGGATGCTCTACCTCGGGGAGAGGAAGGAGGCAGAGATTCCATGGGCTGACTTCAAAAAGGAGTTCTGAGAGGAATTCCTTTCTTCTTTGATCAAGGCGGAAAAGCGTCAGGAGTTGCTCTCCCTTCAGCAGGGGAGTATGACTGTTCGAGAGTTGGGAATTAAGTTCAAGAATCTCCTACGCTTTGCTCCGGAACTCTTTCCAGATGAAGAGTCTCGGGCGAGACGTTTAGAAGAGGCGCTTCGTCCTTCGCTCCAGTATGTTGTGACCCCCTTCACCCTTCCGACATTCTTAGCCATACAGAAGAAGGTGGAAGTTGTAGAGAGGATGCACTTGCAGGGAGGTGCACCCCGAGAAGGGATCCAGGCGGGTCCGTCGAAGGGGAAGGCAGTCAGTAGCAGACCTCCTGCGACCGGACCTTCCAGGTTCAGGCCGGTGGGGAGTAGGCCCCAGCAGTTCCAGTTCAGGTCTTCAGGCCCTCGTCCTTCCTTCTCGATTCCTGGACTGAAGTTTTTTTCTTGTGGAGGTTTCGGGCACGTCTGGAGTCAGTGCCCGACCAGAGCTCAGCACGGTGGAGGTGGTCAGGATCTGTACCCGCCTCAGCAGCAGTTGTCGTCGAGGCCCTTTCAGCAGCAGCAGGGCCCTCCGAGGGTAGACCCTGTAGGAGGAGGCCGATCTCAGGGTGCTCCTCAGGGACCTCGACTAGGGCGTGGTTGGGGAGGTGGTCGACATCAGAGAGGTAGAGGAGCTGGGCGTGGACAGTTGCACGCAGCAGAGTTGGCAGCTCCAGCAGGACCAGAGGTGGTACGAGGTACGATCTGTTTGTTCAGCACTCTTGTTTCTACCTTGTTCGATTCAGGAGCTTCGCACTCTTTTGTTGCACCCATTCTAGCCCATGCTTTGGGTCTAGACGTAGAGAGACTTTCTATAACCCTAGTACTGAGTACGCCTGTTGGAGGTCAGACCCGTTTGTCTTGTGTTTGTCGGGGATGCGAGCTGACGTTGGGACCACATCGGTCCATTGGAGATCTTCTTTTTCTACAGATGCAGCCATACGACGTCATCTTAGGCATCGACTGGCTATTCTTTGTTAGTGCTGTTATCGACTGCTTCCGGAGAAGAGTCGTGTTCTCCGATATGGATGGACAGCGTGTGACTTTTGTTGGCGAGAGGAGCTATCAGGTGGGAAGCCGGCATGTTAAGCCTCTCTTTTCTTTGTTGGGTGGGATATCAACGGTTCTAGATGATACGGAAATGATGAATGTTCCAGAAGTTGTTGGGGAATTCCTCGATGTCTTTTCCGAGGAGGTTGTGACTCTACCCCCTCGACGTGATGTTGAGTTTGGGATAGACTTACAGCCAAGTGCTCGTCCGATCTCGATGGATCCTTATCGAATGGCACCTTCGGAGTTGCGGGAGTTGCGGATTCAGATTGACGATCTGATGGAGAAGGGTTTCGTTCGACCCAGTGTGTCGCCATGGGGTGCTCCGGTTCTGTTCGTGAAAAAGGCGGATGGTGGTCTCTGGCTATGCATAGACTACCGGAGGCTGAATCAGGTAACGGTCAAGAACCATTACCCCCTTCCGAGAATAGATGATCTCTTCGACCAGCTGAGGGGAGCATGTTGGTTTTCTAATATTGATCTGCGGTCGGGATATCATCAGCTGAGGGTAAAAGACAGTGACATCCCTAAGACAGCTTTCAGGTGCAGGTATGGGCACTTCGAGTTTGTAGTGATACCGTTTGGGGTTACGAATGCACCAGCTGTGTTCATGGGTCTTATGAACTTTGTCTTCCAAGAGTTCCTGGACCAGTTCGTCGTTGTGTTCATCGATGACATCTTGATCTACTCAAGATCAAAGGAGGAGCACGTTGAGCATCTCAGGGCTGTCTTGGAAGTCCTTAGGAACCATCATCTTTATGGAAAGTTGTCAAAATGTAAGTTCTTGACGCAAGAAGTACACTTCCTTGGGCACGTGGTGTCTCAGCATGGAGTGTCAGTGGACCAGTCGAAGGTAGAAGCAGTTGTTTCTTGGACAGCACCCAAGAGCATGGCAGAATTTCGTAGTTTCCTGGGGTTGGCTGGATACTATCGGAGGTTCGTCTCGGACTTCTCTCGAGTTTCTGCTCCGTTGATAGCTTTGACTAGGAAGAATCAGGTCTTCCTGTGGAATGAGCAGTGCCAGGAAGCTTTCGACTACCTGAAGGAGAAGTTGGTTAGTGCTCCCATCCTTAGGTTTCCAGAGGAAGGATCCGTGTATGAGGTGTTTTGTGATGCCTCTGGCCTTGGATTGGGATGTGTGCTGATGCAGAAGAAGGGTGTGATCTGCTATGGGTCTAGGCAGTTGCATCCTCATGAGCGGAACTATACCACCCATGACTTGGAGCTTGCAGCAGTAGTGTTCGCATTGAAGCTGTGGCGACATTACCTCTTTGGGGAGCGCTTTGTGGTCTTCACCGATCACAAGAGCTTGTACTATATCTTCTCCCAGCGTGACTTGAACTTGCGACAGCGGAGATGGGTCGAGTTTCTCTAAGACTACGACTTTGAGATCTCGTACACTGAAGGTAAGGGAAACGTTGTGGCTGATGCCCTGAGCAGGAAGCCGCATCAGGAAGTGGTTCGGGAATCTGCTGATGCTTGGAAGGAGATGGGGGAGTTGGCTGCCTTGCACTTGGATGCGAGGGTGGAAGGTGCTAGAGGCTGCTTGTTTCAGATGACGGTACAGTCCTCTTTGTTGCAGCAAGTGGAAGAGTCTCAGTGGGGAGACCCTGAGGTGGAAGTATTGTGGGATCGTGTCGATCAGGGGAACGCTCCGGAAGGATGGTTGGAGGACAGCCGACATCGGATGCTCTTTCATGGAAGTTTGTTTGTTCCAGAGGTGATGCGTGATGAAGTCCTTCGTGAGTTCCATATCTCATCCTTGGCAGTACATCCAGGTGTTTCGAAAATGTACCAAGGCCTGAGGGGATAGTTTTTGTGGCCCGGGGTGAAACGGGCAGTGGCAGAGTTTGTGGCTAAATGCATGGTGTGTCAGCAGGTGAAGGCTGAACACCGCGTTCCTGGTGGTTTGTTGCATCCTTTAGATGTTCCCAAGTGGAAGTGGGATGACGTCTCGATGGACTTCGTCACAGGACTACCCAGAGCTCAGCGCGGGCATGATGCTATCTGGGTAGTGGTGGATCGACTGAAAAAATCTGCTCACTTCTTGGCCATCAAGGAGTCAGGACCTGTGAGTACCTTAGCACAGAGGTACGTGGATGAGGTGGTGCGTTTGCATGTAGTTCCGAAGACTATCGTCTTAGATCGGGACACTCGGTTCACCTCACGAGTCTGGAAGGGGTTACAGCATGTTTTTGGCACCCAGCTACGCCTTAGCACTTCTTTTCACCCTCAGACTGATGGACAGACAGAGCGGACTATCCAGACTTTGGAGGACATGCTGCGAGCATGTGTTCTGGATTTCGGAGGATCATGGGTACGACACTTGCCTTTAGCAGAGTTTGCCTACAACAACAGCTTCCACTCTACTATCGGCATTGCACCTTTTGAGGCTTTGTATGGAAGACCATGTTGTTCACCCTTTTGCTGGGCGGAGGTTGGTGAGACTGGTACTCTTGGACCAGAAGTAGTGCAGAGCACCACGGAGAAAGTCCATCTAGTGCGGGAGAGGATGAAAGAAGCTTAGGATCGGCATAAGTCTTATGCTGATCGTCGGAGGAGGCCCTTGGAGTTCGAGGTGGTAGATCATGTGTTCTTGAAGGTTTCCCCTCGACGGGGGCAGCGGAGGTTCGGAAAGGGGAGTAAGCTCTCCCCTAGGTTCATCGGACCTTTCGAGGTGCTGAGGCGAGTTGGCGAGGTGGCATATCAGCTGGCCCTACCACACTAGTTGGAGACGGTCCA
Organism: Viscum album; assembly: GCA_963277665.1. Lineage (NCBI taxonomy): Eukaryota > Viridiplantae > Streptophyta > Magnoliopsida > Santalales > Viscaceae > Viscum > Viscum album. The sequence continues at coordinate 1,837,633,089 of OY728151.1, forward strand.
TGACGTCTTCCATGTCTCCCAGCTTCGTCAGTACTTACATGATGACTCTCATGTCATCAACTGGGGAGAGCTAGATGTGGGAGAAGACGCGACCTTCGAGGAACGGCCAGTCAGGATCGAGGATCGCAAGGAGAAAGTGCTCCGTGGACGAACCATCGGCTTGGTTCGTGTGTTGTGGAGGCATGGTGGCCTTGAGGAGAGCACATGGGAGCGGGAGACCCAGATGCACGCTCAGTACCCAGGGTTGTTTTGACTTGTACCTTCCTTTGTTTGTTGGTGTTACCCTGTACCTTTGATATATAAAATGTTGTCTTGTTGGATGTGAGATCTTTGTTCCTTGTTCTTGGGAAGTGTGTGGCTTGTCCGGATATATGGGAAAGGAAAACCTGATCCTTAATCAAGATGCATTAATGAGGATGCGATTAAACCCGTGCAGGCGAGTCAGTGCCTCCTAAAGAGGATAGTATCTTGACATAGGAGAGGGAATTCCTAACTCATAGATTTGTTGGTTGGTTCCTTGTCATGACAAGAGCCCTGAGAGGTATCTTGTGGAATCGTTCTTCAGATCCTTTCCTTCTTCTGGGTAAGTTTTTAATTCTCGAGGACGAGAATGTTTTTAGAGGTATCTAATGTAATGGCTCGGACCTCTCCGGTCGATTACTTTGTAAAAACGTTTTTTTTTTGATGTGGTCAATGTGGCGAACATCAAAAATAATAATTATTATTAATAATAAATGGTGACGTGTTAATAAATTTTATTTGGGGTTTTGTTATAAGTGTTATACTAAATAATTATAATAATAATGTTGGTTTTTTTTGATAGATCTGGTAATAATGATTTAATGAGAATTATGTTTTGAATTAAATGCAATGAGATTTGAGATTTGAGAATAAATTAAAGATGTTATGATAATTGTGTAAAAATAAATAAATAAAAGTTTAAAATAAATTTGGGGCGTGACACAAGGAGAGAGAAGATGAAAAAAAATATAATAATATGAAATAAAAGGGGAGGCGCACCAACAAAATAAAGATTGGAGAGAGAAAATAAAATTTATTGAAAAATAAATATAAGAGAGAGGCGCCACTTTTTGTGGGAGAGAATCTTGGGAGAAAGAATTAATAAAGATTGGAGAGAGGGAGGAGTTATAAGATATTAATGGGAATAAAATTATGTGTGAAATAAATAGTAAAGGAGATAATTGGTGATGAATTTCCAGCGTGAAAAATGACAAATGGTGATTGATTGGAGTTAGAGAAATAAATAATTAATTAATTAATAAAATATTGTTATCATTTTTTTTATAATAAAACACTTTTTTCACAATAACTTCTTCGTGCGACCTCGGTTTCACGAACCGTCAGTGGCAGTGCGACCCTGGCTACGAGACGAAAATTATGAGTCCAATATTGGATGTCTTTTTCGGGTTTTCGGATTGGGTACCCGAAACGCTCATGAATTAATAGATTTAATATTTTTATTATTACGGGATCTTGTATCCAACGTATCTCCATCATACGGTATCGGATTGACGATCCGTCAGCGACAGCGTAACCCTGAAATTATGACGGTCATTCTAAGACCATTAATGAGCTACTTTTATGACTCATGCCTCAGGTCAACGAAACACCACATATTGATAGAATTATCATTATTATTAAAACGCGTGGAAACCGCGTGACGTGTTGTGTGTTAACCAATCAAAACATGTTACATATGTACGGTCACATCGTGTATTCATTAATGCACGCTGAATATGGATTTACCTATTCATTTCCTATATAAGAACGAGGTCATGTTTTATCTTCCATATCGATCGCTTCTTTGTCGCACGACGACGCTCTTGGACAATCAAGAAGTATTCCTCCTCTAACTTCTTTGTCCGAGTTCTGAATTACGATCCGTCAGCGGCCACAGGATCGTAGCGACGAGACGAAGCTTCTAAGCCCAGACTTGTCACCTTTCCTTCCGGCCTTCCTTCTCCATCTTCCATCCTAGGAGGCGTTTGTCGGGTTTGGCGAAGGTGGAGGACACCGAAGGACGTCGTCGGAAGTGACGTGATCGGGACCTTTTGAGGTAGGGGTTTACCTTCGTCTCTCTATTTGGTGCAACATGCGGGGTGGGATATTTTTCTTTTGTTCCATGGGATGCAGTTGAACTTTAAATAAAGATAATAACCGGATAAAGAAGGGTTTGGGGTTTTGTGTTGTTTCTATTGCCTTCATGTTTCTTTATCTTCTGAATTGTGATTTTGGATTGAAAGGCCTTTGCCTACTGAAAATCAAGGCCGTTGGTGGCCTTTGCGTGCGCAATTGATATCTGAATTGTTTGTGGTTGGTTTTGTTAAAACATGGAAAATGGATAAGCACGTAAATACTGGCTGATTAAATGAGAATGAAAACCTTGTGTGATCACCCCGGTTGAACAAAATTGGAATAATGAACATGTTGGTGGTTTGGTTGTTTTATGGGAAATGTTTTGTAAACGATGGGGTTGAAATGGGAAGTGGTTGGTTGTGGAAAATTTTTTTATTTATAAAAAGTCTTTTGATTATGAAAAGTGTTTTGAAGTAAAAGGTGTTTTCAAATGCGGAAATTTTTTGTGTGTGGAAAGGGTTTTATGTGTGGAACATTGAAATAAATGAATGATGGAATGTTGTATGGTTGTGATAATCTTTTGTAAATGAAATGGCATGTGGTTGCTTGCGTTTTACCTAACCTTGGTTGTGGATGGAAGGGATATGTTTGTGAAAGGTTTTGTCTGGATGATAGTTGCCCAGTAGTAATAATTTGTTAAACCATTGCATGAAACATGAAAACCTAAATGGGGTTGGGGGATGATTGTTTGGTTGTTGATGCATGCTTCGTGGTAGCAGTGCCGAGGCACATGCTCAGTTCCTCTTTTAAGAAGCCATAGGTTGGGCTGTGTGTTTGGTATATGTATATATATAATTGTATCTTTGTGTTTTGTCGCACCACACCCATGTCAAGCACCTAGTGCCGAACACTCCCATTTTATGGGAGAGGGTGTTCCCCCTTAGTTACTAGCTCCTTCCTGCTCCTTCTTCCATAGGCTATGATGGCTTGAGGTGACCTTACACCCAAGACTCTTTGGGTAGGTCTCGGAGGCTGTGATGGCTTGAGGCGACCTTTAGCCCAAGACTCTTCGGGCAGGCTTACCGTTCCCAAGAACCTTCGGGATGAGGCCCAGGTGTCTGAGGGTGGGTTAGTGGTTGTGGACCAGGTGTGTGCGGGCGAGATGCGTGGTTGTGAGGCCCAGGTGTGTGCGGGCGGGATGCGTGGTTTGGCCCAGGTGTGTGCGGGCGGGAAGAGTGTGGTAGCATCAGGAAGTTTGCCGTTAGGAAGAGCAACATCTAATTAAGTGGGAAATGGTGCGGGGTACCCAATACTTTTGTTCTATATATATATACTAAACTTGTTTGTGTTACTTGGTGAGTGTGACCAGTTAGGCTGGGTGGATAGTTTTTCCTTGTTAGTTTCTGGTTCTTCTGTTTTCTCACGGGACCTTAGGGTGTCTCTCCACTTGTGCACGAGAGCTTTAGGTTCTCTACTGAGTATACTTGTATGCTCACCCTACGTTGTTTCAGGTTTTCAGGAGGACTACCAGGGCTGTGCGGGACCCTACTAGTCAGGCAGTGGGAGCTGTGCAGTTGCTGTTTTCTTGTTTTTCTTTTGGTACTGTACTCACTTGTACTTTGAGCTTATTTGTACTTGTACCTGTTTCAGTTTATTTATACATGCATATGGGACTGGTTTGGGTTTCTTTTCAGCACCTTTGTTCTTTTTCCTTTTTGGTGGTTGACTTGTCCTATTTCCGATCCTAACTATAAAAAGGGTAATGCCTCCCATGATTGAAAAAAAATAAACTCATACCCTTGGTGCTAGTCGCCACCTCGGGGCCTACTGGAGGCGGGACTCGGGGGTCATTATCTCCCTTTCACCATTGCCAGCTCAGGAGGGGCATCTTTGATGGAAGGGGGGCGTGACAAGAGGTGAGGTCCTAAGACATTCATTGGGTAGAATATTCAATATTATCTAAGTAAAACCACATAAAAATAAATAAACGCACCAAAAAAATCATTAATATAATCGTATTCATAATAAATCTATAAAAATCCCATATAAAATGGGATACAACATAAAACCAATCAACAAAACTAATCACATGAAGGAATAATCACATATTTTAAATTTATAAAGGAATAAAAATAAAGAATTATATATAAAGCCATGGTCTTGGCTAATCCCATCCTATTCTCCAAAACCACGTCGACCAAAACAATCCATATCCATTGCACATCCTCTGATAAACCTCAAATGTAACAAAACATCCACATTCACACTGAGGTTCTCGTGTAAGGTGTAAATGTATTAATTTGTAGGTTCTCACTATTCACCTTTAATATACACTGAAATATTAATGTGTATGCATGAGGAAAACAATTCATATAAATAAACATTATCACTAGGTCATAATTCTTTAACCCAATAATCACCACATTCGACATGTTTCAAGCACTAGTTGAACGTCAATTTGATACCTAGAAAACCATTATGTCTGACCATACCTACAGTAGTTCCATTATAGTATCTTATCCCCATGTTCCATATACACCATCTAATTAATAAAAAAATGGTTATTACATTTTTGAAGACCTGAACAATATCCAATGTTTCAGGGTAGAACCGTATGTCTAGGATCTGGTCTCATCTCGTCACTTGAGGATATACCACATCACTCAAGGGGGTTTATCCAATAATCCAATCCCTCAATGTATCTAGAACCCACTATCTCACTCAAGACATTATCATATTCCTTCCCCATATTACATTACAACCTAGGATGCATCTACCTCATGGAGGTCTAACCATTACCTCCTTAGTCAATGTATCTCTCCTAATAACATCACAATCCAAATAATTTCTTTCTGATGATAAGACATTATATTAAAATTTTAGAAATTTGGTCACAAAGCAGCATTTTACCATGGTAGCATGGATCCTTCTCGAAGGGAATTTATTCAGAAACAACAGATCAAAGATGAGATTAATATAATATGCGCAACATTTTCATTTGGAATGGGTGATGTGGACTATGATTTTATTACTTGTTTGTAGTTAACAACCATGTGCTCACAATATTATTTTAGGTATCAATAAACCCTATGTTCGCTTTGTGATTCACCATTCCATGAAAAAGTCTATTGAAGGCTATCATCAGGTTAGTTTTCCAAATTTATATTTATGTTTTGTTTTTAATGTTATCTCCATAAGGCTGGAGTTCAAATTTTTTTGTTACATCTAATCCAAATTCTATAATTATCTTCGCATTCCTAAGCGGGTCTGAATCATGCATGCATACTTGGGTCTGACCAAATCATTAGGGTAAGAGTGCCACCACCATGACAGTCTACTTGAGTATTTTGATAGGCTAGTTTCCAAGGGATTCCTTCAATGTGAAGGAGTTGAGTATTCTAAAAAAATTTCTCCTGTATTTAGACACTCATTCATTTGGTTATTTCTTTCTTTTTCTACTTACCATGAATTTCATATCAAAGAACTTGATGTTTGAACTACTTTTTTACACGGTGATTTTGATGAGAAACTATACATGAATCCTCCTCATGTTTTTGCTAATGAATTTAAATCAAATCAATTTTATCTACTTAATAAACCAATCAAAGGCTTAAAACATGCTTCACGGCAGTGGTATAAGAAATTGGATACATTCATGCTGCAATATGGGTTTAACCAGAGTAAATTTGATGCATGTGTTTACTGTTAATAATAACATTCTTCAACTATATTCTCATGTTGTTAAAGTATTTAAACTTGTTAGTGTTCCTTTTTCCCAGCATTTTAATATGTCACTCTCTCAATATTCTTGCACTGCTGCTGACACTGAACATGTTAGTAGAATACCTTATTTTAAACAGCTGAACTTGATGTTTTTTATTCCAATTGAAATCTCCTAAAATTTTCAGTTATGCTAATATTTTATCTTTCTTTTTTGTACTTATCCTTGTTAAATATCGCCTTCCATCATGCTTTTTCATGTCAAATCAATACACTAAGGAAAGAACATTTTTAGCAGTAATGGAACAGTATCATGTCACGATCAATCATCCTATAATGAAAATCATTTTTAAATGGATCTGCTTCATGTTTTCTACTCATGAAAATCCCTTGTGATCATGGGAGAGGTTGAATCACCTATAAAATAAATGTTCCAGGCACTCCATAATCAAGTTAGTTTTATTTTTAACAAGTCTAACCATTTTTTGTTTGTTTTGAATGTTCATAATTTAGGCTTCATTTGAAACATCTTTGTAAAAATTCTTATAACAATAATCACTTATGATAATGGTTTGTTATAAGTTTTACCAATTTATTGTTGGTATTTTTGATTTTAATGTAGGTAATGAAAAACAACTTCCAATTCGGTAGAATATTTTTTATGGCAATGGTGTGTGAGCTTTAAAAAATAGGAATGGGGGAGACTGCATTCAAAAAGGTGAAGTTATTGAACTTGACAAGTTTGGTTGAGAAATGTTTACATAATTAATTATGATATGAATTTTGGACAATTTTGTTTGCTTAAAATGTCTCACTATCAATCACGTTGTTGTGATTTTTGTTAATTTAATGCAGTTAGTGTTGAGCGTCTCATGCATGCATGTAGGAAATGGAAAAGTGTTTCTAGGGTGGGATGCACTCTTGAGAATTGGGTGAGTAATTGTATTTTTAATTGTGTATTGAAGTTATTTTACAAAAAATGTATTAAAATGGGTGATTGGTGCAAATGTAAGCTTGGTGAATGCAAGGATCTTCCTTGGTTGGACAAGTATTTATGAGAGCATGTATTTTGCGTCTGTTATAGGTCACTATAATGGAAATGGATTTTGATGAAAACAAGAGACCTGTTTTTTATATTTAAAAAATTAAGAGTTAAATAATTGAATCATTCTGCTATTATCACCATAGGATTACCATGTTTCTCATTTCCAAATACTATCACTCTAGAGGATTATAATAGCCATTAATTATAAAATTATTTTAAACTACCATTTTATTAAATTTTCTTTTGTAATAATGATATTGCGAAAGAAATATAAAAACGTTTTATTGCATTATTGTTGAAAAGAAAAACATTGAACTCTTGTTCAAGGAATGGATTTTTTTAGGTTAAGAACAATTTCTAATCTCTATTTTTCATATTTAAGTGCTGATGGAAGTTTACTTTATTCCAATATTTTTGCAATTTTTGATTTTTGAATAGGCAATTGAAGGTTATGTTTGAAAAAAAAGAGGTTTATTAATGATAATGTTATTTATTATTGGTATGTAAATATCAATCTAAATATTATTTGTTCATTGTTGGTTATGGATTCATGTATCATTTATCATGTACAGTTGAAACACTGATCACATATATATAAGAAGTCGTTATATCTAAAATTCCCTAACCCCAGAAGCCCAGATTCGGTGCATTATTTTAATACATTGGCATGATTGCAAGGAATCGTGTCCTGAAGGACCGATCAGTTTAGCAGTCTTGGAAAATAGATTACATACATGAACATCACATCATAATTTCAAACATAAAATGCAACATATATTGTTCTTTTATATCTCCATTATTCCATTAAGATTAACCCTTCGTATAAATCATAACACACCTCTTGGAAATCCTGGGAATATAAAACATACTGAAGGGGTGAGAACAAATTCTCAGTAAGGTTAAATAATTTATCAGAAGCTGTAAACTTTTAAGGAAAGATGTGTAATAAAAACAAAAGCCTTTTAAACCTAAACTTGAACATAATATGGTAAATATAAATCAAACATTACCATATAAACATGAACATGGATATTCTACTAGTCTAATAATCACATGTAATAACTAATTTCATAATGAGGGAATGCATAATGTCGGACATTCTGAAACATCTTGTCAAGGCCTTGGCCTAGTTGTCTAAAAATGATTTAGGCCTCGGACAAAACCATAAATCAAATTAAGAAAGGCCTCAGCCAATTCCATGTCTAATTGTCTCAGGAGACCTACTGATGCATCGAGGAGCTATAGCGGGCTCCACCCGTCACTTACTAAGTCCAATGCATTCCTCATATGAAAAGGTTGAAACATAACATAAACATTCGTATTAAAACTAGCATACGAAATGTCAATACTTTAACCATAAACCATGAATGGTATGAAAATAGCACATCCATAGTAAGACATATCACAAAATATTCAATACAATTTGGAAGATTGTATCTATAATAAATAAACTTCTAACAAGTTTAAAATCCATCAAAGGATGTTGACATAGATGAAAATGATGAGTAAAATGCTTTGAGAGAAATACCCCTTTTTTCATGAAATCATTTAAAAGTATCACAATTTATAAATGAAGTCATTTAAAAGATATTTCTGAATAAAAGTGTCCCATACCACTTTGAAACTTTTGAAAAAGATTTATCATTTCAAGACATTCATGTCCATATAAATAAATACTTAAAATCATTTTGAAATCATGGACATTGATTAAAAGGATTTAGAAAGATAAATATTTAAAACATTTAAAATAATTATCCAATTAAATAGTCCCTCCCATAAAACCCTAAAAGATCCATTTTGAAAACATCTTTATGAAATATGGGTATCAGTGAAAAGTATGTCCCAGAAAATACTTACACATGAACAATCTTGGATAGTAATGATATTGAGTAAATAACCCTTACCTCGCACTTTACTTTGGTCGAGGGTATGTTTAACCTCCTGTATAATGACCATTATATGTTATTAGATTATACCAGAACCATATTCATATTTATTATATCATAAATGATTTATTTATGACTTTATACTGCCCATTTAATATTGATTTCCATGTTAAATTAACATTTTGCGTAATAATCGCTTTCTTTATCGTACGTATTTTAACTTGTTATTCTTGATAGTATCATTTAGACAATGATTTATATAATTCAGAATATAAAACATGATTTATATATAATATATATTTAGAATATAAATATGTATAATAGATAGATATATGAAATGGAAAACACCGTTTATGGAGACGGTAGTCCGTAGGTACGCATAAACGTTGTTTCTGTTTTCTTATCGTATTGAATGGAAGTAAGTGAATAAGATGAATGTAAATAAATATATATATATATATATATCCAGTAGAATTATTATGTCATATATTACATACTTATTAATAATATATATTTTTATAATCATTTTTGAATGGAGAACGTGGAAATGAATCTCATCGCGTCGTGGAGATGGTAATCTATACGCATGCATGAGCGAAAATATCATTTTTATGATAATAAAATCATATATAATTGGATGTTATATCATATAAAAAGAATAATTATCATGTTATATTTATTATTTAAATCATTTATACTCATTATTATACTCATCCAAACGATGAAGTGTTTTAATAACAAACATCACCATGACGTGGAGACGGTAAGCCGTACGTACGCCCGTATGGTGACTTTTTTATTTATAGGATGGATAGACCAATAAATTTGGTTGTACCATTTTTATAATAAAATAACAGTATATATAAGATACTGGAGTTATTATTTTAGAAATTAAACAACAATGAAAGAGGAAGTGGAAGAAGAAAAGAACTTGAAAGAGGGTGGTGAAATCATTACCTCTTCTTCGGGTTCTTCCTTTTGATTTGATCAAAATGGCTCTTTAGGATTGCTTTATGATCAAAATAAGGCCTCTAGGTTTAATTTAGGGATGTTTATAGGATATTTTGGCTAGGTTTAGCCGAGCCAAATGGCTTTGGGGATGTGACTTTCAGAGAAGGGGAAGTGTCCTTTTATAAGAGGGGTGAGAGTCACTTTTGGAAAAGATTATAGTATTAATTTATTATACAATCATATTAGGTTTATAATGGCTCAAAATGAATTAATTTCTAGTATTAGGTGGTTATGGGTCGATATAATCTCAACCAATAGGTTTTAGACAAGTTTAGTTTTCAATTTTAACCTTATCTTTTAGATTTAACTCTTAGTTAAATAGTTTAACTTTTACTATGTCTTCATGTATTCATACACTATATGTTTGATAAAATTACTATAAACTTCCAAGAGAACCCCAAGTGGTTAAATAATGATACAAATATCTTTATATAAGTCTTTTGGTAGAACCTTATATTTTTAGGACAATTATATAATTTAATAATATAATATTTGTTTTAAAAACTCATTTATGTCAATTTTGACACTATTTAGTATTTGATTTTTTTGAAAGTCATCACAACTTGATTACTTATAAAAGGATATATTTAATCAATCCTAAAATGTCATATTCACCTATAAAAATTTTTCTTGTCATAAAAACATTGAAATTACATTTATTTTAATATTTATAATACAATTTATATGATTCTTTCATTAATAAGGTAATTACTTCATCATCGTTGTGTCATAAATAAATTTAATTATTTAATTTATAAATATTATAAATAAAATACCATTATTTATGAAATCTTGTTATATTTCTGATGAATATTTATAGTGGAATTTATCTTTTTTATAACCCTATATTAAAATGTTTTAGTTATGCAAACTGGAATTTAACACTTTAAACTCTTCTTTAAATTATATAATAATAAATGTCCTAATCTAATCCAAGTGGGCCTAAATGATCATATTTTTTTCTAAGGTTGTTTTTGGTCGAATTACAGTTATCCAATAGAATGATGACATGTGTTAGGGTAATTATAATATCATTTGTACCCTTAATTACCCTATTTACTTTTAACCGTGGTAAATAAAAGTCAAAAGTTACTATTAACCAAAAATTATTTTCATCTTATTGAACAAAATTTTACTTACTTAGGTTAACCATGTCCCTTATATTTTTTAAATTCAACTCACAGAAGCAGTAAAATTAAGTTTTATGCAAATTTTCAAATGCTCCTAGACGGTGGGTAAAAGACGGTAAAATTTCAATAAAATTATTATATATCTAAACTTATTATAAAATGACTCCAATTATGTAAATTGAACATATATAGGTATTATGTATCTATTTTTCCTTAAAATAAATTTTAATAAAATAAATAATTATTCAAATAAAAAGTAGGTTTTAATTAATAACTCAGTGTTTTTCAATATTCATCAAAAATTGAATGTTTTTAGAAAAATACCAAAAATTCACCCTAAGATAATTTTGATATTATGAATTCAAAAATTAATTATATTTTACCAAATTAAAAATATATAATTTTCATTTATTAATTTAAAATTAATTCCTATTATCAAAACCAAAAAATAGGTTTTTTTAAAAAAGTAAAAACTATCAAAAGATTGACACTTGTTTATGTCCAATTTTAAAGTGAAATTACTTCCAATGACCAAAATTGGATTAAATGGTAAAAATATAATCTAATTATACTTACAAACCATTAAAATGTATAATTAAACACTGTAAATTATTTCGATTAAAAAAAAAATTCAGTTAAAATTTATTAATTTTCACTATTCTCCCAAATATGAATGTTATCAGAAAAACACCAAAATTTTATCAAAACTAAATTTTTATGTCCCAATTATAAATAAGAAGTTTATTTTGTCAAATTTAATATATAAAAGTTTCAAATATTGTATTTAAAAAGGGTTCTCCATTAAAAGGCAGTAAAATTGCATTTTTTGAAAAATACTTCTTTTATCTGAAGAAAATTAATTTGATCATATATTTTTCTAAAAAAACATAATATGGATTATAAAATTTTATGGATTATATAAAATTCAAATTTTAGTTAACACTACTCATAACCGCTTTTTTAACGGCTATTTTGGTAAGTTTTGGTGCGCTCAAACTCGGTGTTGCAAGTTATTGAATTAATTTGAAGAGATAACGTATTATGAAATCTTGGGGTGTTACATTCTTCCCTCCTTCAATAAATTGCATCCTTGCGATTTGAAATTTTTCTTAAAAAATAAAAGGTTGAAAATAGAAAATACCTTTGTGGGAAAACCCACATCGGGAATTGGGTTTATAAAATTTAGTCTTAATAAGAGGAAAGGGGGAATGAAAAAGCCACCAATAAATTATGATCTCGATTAGAAGAAAATTGGTGGCAATTAGATACACATAATTGGAGGTAAAATTTAAATATTTATAGGGAGTGATTGAGGTCATCAATCACAAACAAGCATAAAATTGAGGGCTTCAAAGCAATCAATCTATGATGATTTAAAATACCATCAGTTCAACAAAACATAATGTATTAGGATAACACATTTTTGGTTTTATGATACCTTCCCTTAGGATTAATTCCTTAATATAATAAGAGAATATAAATCTATATATATATATATACTTGACAAGTAGAGTTACATCCCTTAACTAATTTCTACAACAAACTCATATTTCACTCTAAAAGATAATAGAACTTAAAAATATTCTACTTATCGTAATCATATAGGGTTTCAAAAAAATTGAATTTATAATTTATCTATAAGAACATTAAAAAACTACATTATACAAACCAGGACATCACATAATCCAATGGTATGTGATGCACCCTTGTCGCCCTTCAGTTGTGGGTTCAAGTCTCGTGGTCTTGCCGGACGTGATGGGTTATCGCCTGACCTCCGGGATGTCCTTTTAATGATAATCCAAAAATAATATCAAGAAATTATTTAACCTTAACAATGGTATCTAATGTCAAATATAATACATTCCAACCTTTAGACTTATCCAAAATACTTCTTCCCAAACTCTCAGTCCAAAATTTATATGGAAGGTAAACATAATGAAGATCCTTTTTACCAGGTAATAACATGTGAATACCTTCATCATGTATTTTTTTTAAACATGGTAATACCCTGAATTACAGTAAAAAAAATTGATTACATCCATGCTAACTTATTCCTTCTAAAATACTGGATATAATCCTTATATACAAAAATTTTGAATACTCTGACACTGATGAAATAAACATACCATTAATCAGTTCCAAGGTAGTCAATAATATCCAATATAATTTATCCAAATCAACCATCTCTTATTCCAAAATTACTACCTCGAAATTAGGACCATATTAAGGATTACCTTTCCTTCAACCATGTATTTTCAATAAAAGTTTAACTTGTTGTTGAGTCACTTTTCATAGTACCATATAATCTCAAATCTTCAATGAGATAGTATTGTAGTACAATCCTTATTTATTTCCATAATTCATTTTACTGGTACATCATCGATACAACACTGAAATGACATAATTATTTAATAACAACATAATAATACTAATCATTCATCTTCATCTATGGTAGTATCATAACTTAATTATTATCCAATAGCATCATTTGCAGTATACTCGGATTACTGGGACATTGGTTCACATAGTGTCCCAACTCCTTGAAGATGAAGCATTGTACATTTGAAACCTTTTTCTTACCCTTGCAGTCACTTACTTGGTGTCATTTTTCTCCACACTTATAACAAACTCCCATTCCCTTCAGGCAAGTTCTAGGGTGTTTCTTCCCACAATTATCAAATATAGGAAAATTCTTCTTTCCCCTCTTCCCTTTATCCATATTTCTCTCTTCCATCCTTTGCTTCTCTTGTTTCCATTCAAATTCATAGGACTCAGAGAATTATTTACTTATCTTATTAACACATGATACTATTTCATCATATGATGATAATACGTGGGAGACTATTTAACTTCTAAATGTTGTCTTAATACCAAGATATATACGATCCTTCTTAATCTTTCAATCATGCGTATTACTGGAGTTCTCATTCATTCTACTAGGATCCATTTCTAAACAATGGCATACACTCAATTAGTTTATCAATCTCAATAAATAATTCAAAATGTTTACAGCACTTAACATAAATTGAATAGTTTATGGATATTATCCATAATCATAAAATGTTTTCTTTGAGGATGTATATACTCATAAATCCTTCATAATGATTTTTAAAGAAAATTATGATTATCCTAAGCATATACCCTGGGAGTGTCGTAACCAAGTGTGCAGCAAAGCCCGTTGTCGTGCACCAGTTCTCGTTCGAGTCTAGCTCAAAGCGGTGTTTTCGGGTTTTACCCCTAGGTACATATGTGCCAGAGCCACCTCTACCTGCTCGTATCCAGACAGAGATGTATTGCTTGGAAAACTCACAAAATCTATACATTACCAAAATTCTAGGAAGATATTCTCTACTAATCCTCAAAGTCTATCTTAGGGTAATGTGCTCTAATCAAAGTTTATCTAAATCTAGTTTCCAAGGTTTTTACTAAACTTCATCGGATACCAATTGTAACGCCCCGACCCCAGAAGCCCGGAGTCTGTGCATTTTTTTAATACATTGGCATGATTACAAGGAATCAAGTCCCGAAGGACTGATCAGTTTATCAGTCTTGAAAAATAGATTACATACATGAATGTCACATTATAATTTCAAACATAAAATACAACATATATGGTTCTTTGATGTCTCCATTATTCTTTTTATCATAACCCAGCATATCAATCATAATACACTTCTTGTAAATCCTGGGAAAATAAAACATAATAAAGGGGTGAGCTCAGATTCTCAGTAAGGTTAAATAATTTAGCAGAAGCTATAAACTTTTAAGGCAAGATGTGTAATAAAAACAAAAGCCTTTTAAACATAAACTTGAACATAATATGGTAAAAATAAATCAAACATTACCATATAAACATGGACATGGATATTCTGCTAATCGAATAATCACATGTAATAACAAATTTCATAATGAGGGAATGCATAATTCTGGACATTCTGAAACATCTTTTCAAGGCCTCGACCAACACCTCTAAAAATGATGTAGGCCTCGGACAAAAACATATATCAAATTGGGAAAGGCCTCGGACAATTCCACTTCTAATTGTCTCATGATACCTACAGATGCATTGAGGAGCTATAGTTGGCTCCACCCGTCACTTACTAAGTCCAATTCATTCCTCATATGAAAAGGTCGAAACATAACATAAACATTCATATTAAAACATGCATACAAAATGAAAATACTTTAACCATAAACCATGAATGGTATAAAAATAGCACATCCACATTTAAACATATCACAAAACATTGAATACAATATGGAAGATTTTATCTATAATAAATCTACTTCAAACAAGTTTAAAATCCATCAAAGGATGTTGACATAGATGAAAATGATTAGTAAAATGCTTTGAGAGAAATAACCCATTTTCATGAAATCATTTAAAAGTATCACAAATTATATAGGAAGTCATTTAAAAGAGATTTTTGAATCAAATTGTCCCATAACACTTTGAAACATTTGAAAATAATTATCATTTCAAAAAATCCATGTCCATATAAATAAATCCTTAAAATCATTTTGAAAACATGGACATTGATTAAAAACATTTAGAAAGATAAATCTTTAAAAAATTTAAAATAATGATCTAGTTAAATAGAACCTACCATAAAACCTTTAAATATCCATTTTGAAAACATTTTTATGAAATATAGGTATCGATGATAAGTATGTCCCAAAAAATACTTACACATGAACAATCTCGGATAGTAATGAGATTGAGGAAATAACTCTTACCCCACACTTTACATTGGTTGAGGGTATGTTTAACCTCCTGTATAATGACCATTGTATGTTATTAGATTATACCAGAACCATATTCATATTTATTATATCATACATGATTTATTTATGACTTTATACTACCCATTTAATAATGATTTCCATGTTAAATTAACATTTTGGGTAATAATCGCTTTCTTTATCGTACATATTTTAACTTGTTATTCATGATAGTATCATTTAGATAATGATTTATATAATTCCATAATATAAAACATGATTTATATATAATATATATCTATAATATAAATATGTAAAATAGATATATATATGAAATGGAAAACACTGTTTATGGAGACGGTAGTCTATACGTACGCATAAACGTTGTTTCTGTTTTCATATCATATTGAATGGAAGTAAGTGAATGAGATGAATGTAAATACATATGTATATATATATTTCCAGTAGAATTATTAGGTCATATATTAAATACTTATTAATAATATATATTTTTATAATAATCGTTGAATGGTGAACGTGGAAATGAATCTCATCGCGTCGTGGAGACGATAATCCGTACGTACGCACAAGCGACAATATAATTTTTTTGATAATAAAATCGTATATAATTGGATGGTATATCATATATAAATAATAATTATCATGTTATATTTATTATTTAAATAATTTATAATCATTATTATAACCATCTAAATGTTGAAGTGTTTGAATAACAAGCATAACCACGATGTGGAGACGGTAAGCCGTACGTACGCACGTATGGTGAATTTGTTATTTATAGAATGGATAGAACAATAAATATGGTTGTAAAATTTTTATAAAAACATCATAGTATATAAAATATATTGGAGTTATTATTTTATAAAGGAAAGAACAATATAAGAGGTAGTGGAAGAAGAAAAGAACCTGACAGAGGGTGGTGAAATCATTACCTCTTCTTCGGGTTCTTCCTTTTGATTTGATCAAAAGGGATCTTTAGGATGGATTTATGATCAAAATAAGGCCTCTAGGTTTAAGTGAGGGAAGTTGAGAGGATATTTGGGTAGGGTTTGGCCGAGACAAATGGATTTGGAGATGTGATTTTGAGAGAAGGGGAAGTGTCCTTTTATAAGAGGGGTGAGGGTCTCTTTAGGAAAAGATTAAAGTATTAATTTATTATACAATAATATTCCGTTTATAATGGCTCCAAATGAATTTATTTAGAGTATTAGGTGGTTTTGGGTCTAAATAATCTCATACAATATGTTTTAAACAAGTTTAGGTTTCCATTTTAACCTTATCTTTTAGATTTGACTCTTAGTTAAATAGTTTAACTTTTAATGTGTCTTCTTGTATTCTTACACTATATGGTTAATAAAATTACTATAAACTTCCAAGAGAACCCAATTTGGTTAATTAATGGTAAAAATATCATTATATAAGTCCTTTTTCAGAACCTTAGATTTTTAGGACTATTATATAATTTAATAATATAATATTTGTTTTAAAAACTCATTTTTGTCAATTTTGACACAATTTAGTATTTTGTTTTTGTGAAAGTCATCAAAACTTTATTACTTCAAACAAGATAAATTGACTCAATAATAACATATAATATTCACCGATAAAATTTTTGTATTTCATAAAAACTTTGAAATTATATTTATTTTAATATTTATAATACAATTTATATGATTCTTTCATTAATAAGGTAATTACTGCATCATCATTGTGTCATAAATAACATTAATTATTTAATGTATAAAAATTATAAATAAAATACCATTATGTAGGAAATATTTTTATATTTCTAATTAATATTTATAGTCTAATTTATCATATGTATAACCCTATATTAAAATGTTTTAGTTTTAAAAACATGAATTTAACACTTTTAACTCTTCTTTAAAATAAATAATAAAAAATGTCCAAATCTAATCCAAGTGGGACTAAATGATCATATTTTCTTCTTGAGGTTGTTTTGGCCGAATTAAACTTATCCAATAGAATTAGGACATGTGTTAGGGTAATTATAATATCATTTTTACCCTTAATTTCCCTATTTACTTTTAACCATGGTAAATAAAAGTCAAAATTTACAAATCACAAAAAATTATTTTCATCTTATTGGACCAAAATTTACTTACTTAGGTTAACCATGTCTCTTGGATATTTTAAATTCAACTCACAGAAGCGGTAAAATTAAGTTTTATGCAAATTTTCAAATGCTCCTAGAAGGTGGGTAAAAGAAGGTAAAATTTCAATAAAATTTTTATATATCTAAACTTATTATAAAATGACTACAATTAATTACATTGAACTTATATAGTTATTATGTATCTATTTTTTTCTAAAATAAATTTAAATAAAATAAATAATTATTTTAAAAAAAGTTGGTTTTAACAAGTAACTCAGTGTTTTTCACTATTCATCAAAAATTGAAAGTTTTCAGAAAAATATCAAAAATTCACACTAAGATAATTCTGATATTCTGAATTAAAAAATTAAGTCTATGTTACAAAATTAAAAACATATAAGTTTCATTTATTAATTTAAAATTAATTCCTATTGTTAAAACCAAAAAATGGATTTTTTAAAAAAGTAAAAACTATCAAAAGATTGACACTTGTTTATATCCAATTTTAAAGTAAAATTACTTCCAATGAACAACATTGGATTAAATGTTAAACATATAATCTAATTATACTTTTAAACCATTCAAATTTATAATTGAACACTATAAATTATTTTGTTTAAAAAAGTTTTTTTCAGTTAGAATTTAGTAATTTTCACTATTCACCAAAATATGAAGGTTATGAGAAAAACACCAAAATTTTATCAAAACTAAAATTTTAAGTCCCAATTCAAAAGAATAAGTTTATTTTGTCAAATTTAATATATAAAAGTTTCAAATATTGGATTTAAAAATGGTTCTCCATTAAAAGGCGGTAAAATTGCATTTTTTGAAAAATAATTCTTTTATCTAAATAAAATTAATTTGTTCATATATTTGTCTAAGAAACACATAATATGGATTCTAAAATTTTATATAGTATATAAAATTAAAATTTCAATTAACACTACTCATAACTTCTTTTTGAACGGCTAGTTTGGTAAGTTGTGGTGCGCTCAAACTCAGTGTGGCAAGTTATTGAATTAGTTTGAAGAGTTAACGTACTATGAAATCTTGGGGTGTTACAATATATCATTTTTTCAACTATTTTATTATAGGTGGTTTCTTATGATGAGACCGGTTCTATCCACCACCATCGATGACAATGAGTTCGACATCAGATTTGGGTAACGTTTATTCTGTTTTTATTATTTGGCCTAATTTTAATTGGGTCATTTGTGATTTTTGGGTTCCTTATATTTTTGTAGTGCGTCTTAGATTTAGTTGAGGTGGGTTCGAGTTACTGTTGAAAAAGGCTTACATGTGTATGCATAGGTTGTCATATACATATATAAGTTCTCCCTTTATATATATTCACTCATGGCAGTATGAATATATATATTGGGGATAGGTGTGCTTATATATAGATATGAAAAATGCATATATGTGTAAGTGTAAAGGGGTATATTCAAGTATAAACATATATCTAAGGACCCCCTTGGGTGTATTTGGCCATGAAAATATGTACATAAGGGCTAGGATTCCTTATATAAATGTGATGTTGCATATGCGTGCAAGCGGAAAAAAGGAAGATTCGAGTTGTCGTCGTCAAAAGAAAACACGCCTTGAGGTTGAGGTATGGTTCATCTCCAAGACTCTTTAATTCAAGAATGTTTTAAATTGCATTTAGTTTCTTTCTTAATTCTGAATACATATATTAAATTTCAATTCTTGAATAAGTGTTAGTTAAGATAATTGTTTCATTTGATAAATAAGTCATGGTTTTGTAATAAAACCCCTCCAATGGAGGTGCGCTGTCTGCGAAAACACATAGTGGTATACCTTTCTTGACATTATTGCATTGATGTTTTCCTTATACTTGATGTCGTTGTTATTCATAAAGCACACATCGTACTTGACCCTTTTTATATCCTTGTTGGGGGGTTGCCTCTTTTTATTAAAACAATTTTTTGAACCAGGACACCCTTTAAATGTCGTTAGACTTTTAAGATGGAATTTCCCATAATGACCAAGTCACCACTAAGTGAATATCATGATTTGGATGGAATGGGTTGTACATTGTTTTAGTATGGTTTTAGTATGGTCAAACATATTCCTTCAATTCACATAAATTCTCTAAATATTTCTCCACAAAGAAATTTAGGAATCTCCTATTCATTGTTATTCCTTCGACTATGGAATACAAAATGATCATGATTCCACTATTTTAAAAATCATTTAAATGAAAAATTACATCCATGGGTTTTACCATGACATGGTTAAAAAATACTATCCATTTTATATCCTCTATGAGCACTGTCCATATCCTCCATGGGGTGGTCTTCCTCTCCTTGTTGACACTATATTTTTGAGTCCCATGTTAGACTTTAGTGAACACATCCACTATTTCATCACTCAATATGATACATATACCACCTTTGAAGTTAAGCCTAGTCGTTTCCTCATGGGAGAAAATAATAGATCTTATGGATAACTTGGGATGGATCCTTTTTCTCACTTATCCTTTCATTATTTTACTTTTTAAAAATGAACCTTATGCACACTTGGAATTTGTCATTTTTCTCACTACCCTCATCGTTGACCATCATGACTTGTTCAAGATAATCATATCATGGAGATCTTCATCATTTCCCATAGATAGGATTCAAATTTTGTAACTCTGGTTAAAACACACATAACAACTCCACATTAAACATTTCCATATCGAATATGGATTATCCAAATTCACTAAAGAGTGGTTCATTCTATAGTCTAGGATTCCATAACTAATCTTCATTTATTAAAATAAATCAAACTATTATCATACCTTTAATAATTATAGATTTATCATTTCATATCAGCAGCCTAGGAATGCTTGTTAGGGACTTTCTCAATAGTAAAACTGGTAGGATTCCCATGTGCAGACCTACTGTCTAGCTAAGTAGTACATGTATAAGTGAGAGATAGTGCAGCTGTAGTATTTTAAGGATTTTCCGGTACAATATTACAAAACATCATACATTCTATTTTAAACATTGTAAAATTTTATAACAACCACAACAAGAGGCTAGGTTTTATCACTGGTCCTATTACGGTGTTCCAACATAGTCAATATAGATGGAAAAATGCCTTTCACACCCCTAGATTGATATGGCTGTGAAATATTTATAGGTTAATTAGAAATATATGGAAAACTGGAAGTAGATTTATCTACCGAAGAGAATATCACAAGAGAATTCGTGTTTCAAGACTTACTTTTGAATTTCCCTGAAGTGGTAGCCACTTTCTTTTCTTTTCCTTTATGATTCTTTGAAGATATTATTATTTGTTCTTTCTAGAAATTGAAATATACGTCAGCTTGCACATCTAATTCCATTTTATCTTGGGTGTCATCAAATTCTTATTCAAGTTCATCAGTTATACCCCTTGATAGATATTCATTAAAAATAAAAATAGTAGTGGCAGCATGAGATTTCTCTTCCATATCATCCCAAGAACTCTTCACTTGAAACCTATTATGAGAAACATAAATACAAGAATCTCTATAATGGGGGGATGATTGAATAATATGATAATCAAATCCTCTAGTAATCAAACTCATAGAAGATGTCTTTTGAGGAATAGTAGACCTATCGTTAGCAGGGTCTTGATCCTCTAGGGCTAAAATATGAACATGCCCTGAATTTTCAACTACTTTATGTTGATCCTGAACCTCAATTGTTTATTTGGTCCCACATTTTACTGTCCTCAAAAAATTCTGAACCTCATAACCTCTAATCTGACAATTGGAGCACAAAAGATCACTTTTACATATATATTTTGAGTGAAAAATAATTTCACATGACTCACAGAACACATGAATTTTCTTATATTCTATTATAAGAAATATTTCACATTTTTGAGTGGGGGGAGGGGTGTAGAGCAGGGGGAGGGTGCAGGTCGGTGTCCAGGGTTTGTCCGGGGGGAAGGGGGTCTGCAGGGGAGGGGTTTCTGCAGGGCAGGAGGAGGGTGCAGGGGGTGTCTAGGAGGGGGAGGGGGAGGGGGTATTGAGGGCAGGGGGAGGGTGCAAGTGGGGTGCCGAGGGGGGTGTCCAGGGGATGTATAGGGAGGAGGGTGTAGGAGGGGGGTGAAGGGTAGGGGAGGATGAAGGCGGGTGTCCAGGGTTTGTTTGGGGGAGGGGGGTCAGCAGGGGAGGGGTTTCAACAGGGCATGAGGGAGAGTGCAGGGGGTGTATGGGAGGGGGTCTGCAGGGCAGGGGGAGGGAGCAGGTGGGGTGCCCCGGGGGGGTGTCCAGGGGCTGTCCAGGGGGGTGCAGAGTAGAGGGATGGTGCAGGAAAGTGTACAGGGTTTGTTCGGGGAGGATGGGGTCTGTAGGGGAGGGGTTATTGTAGGGCAGGGGGTGTCTGGGAGGGGCGGTCTGTAGGGTAGGGGGAGGGGGCAGGTGGGGTTCCCCAGGGGGGTGTCCAAGGGATGTCTAGGGGAGGGTTCAGGGGAGGAGGATAGGTTGAAGTTGGGGTCTCTAGGATGGGTCTTCCAGGAGGGGTCTTCAGGGTAGGAGGAGGGGGCAGGGGCAGGGGGGTCTGTAGGGGAGGGGTTTCTACAGGGCAGGGGGAGGGTGCAGGTGGGGTGTCAAGGGGGTGTCTAGGGGATTTCCAGGGGAGGGTAAAGGTGGGGTGTCTAGGAGGGGTAGTCCAGGAGGGGGAGGGAGCAGGGGGGTCTGCAGGTCAGGGGGTAGGGGAGTCTATAGGGTAGGGGTTTCTGTAGGGGAGGGGGGAGGGTGCAGTTGGGGTGTCTGGGAGGGGGGGTCTACAGTGTAGGGGGAGGGTGCAGGTAGGGTGTCCCGAGGGGTGTCCAGGGGCTGTCCAGGGGTGGTGAAGGGGAGGGGGGAGGGTGCATGTGGGGTGTCTAATAGTGGTTTTCCAGGAAGGGGGGAGGGTGCAGGGGAGGGTGCTGGGGAGGGTGCTGGGCAGAGGGAAGGGGGGTCTATAAGGGAGGGGATTCTGCAGGGGAGGGTGCAGGTGGGGTGTTTGGGAGGGTGTGTCTTCAGGGTCGGGGGAGGGTTCATGTGGGGTGTCCAGGGAGGAGGGTGTATGTGGGGTGTCTAGTAGGGGTTGTCTAGGAGGGGGAGGGTGAAGGGGGTCTGTAGGGGGGAGGGGGGAGGTACGGTGCAAGGGGGTGTCTTGGTGGGGCTGTCCAAGATGGGGGGTAGGGGGAGGGTGCAAGTGCGGTGCAAGGGGGTTTCCAAGAGGGGGAGGGGGAGTGTGGAGGTGCGGTGAAAACAAGTGCTAGGGGGTGCAGGGGGTGTTCAAGGGGGTGCAAGGGGGTTGTCCTCGGGGGTCCAAGGGGACTATCCAGGGGGGCATGGTGGTGCAGGGGGTGTTCAAGGGGGGTGTAAGGGGGATATATATGGGGGTGAAGGGGGTTGTTTAGGTGGGGCATGGGGTGATGGGGGTGTTCAAGGGGGTGCAAGGGGGCTGTCTAGGGGGCATGGGGGTGCAGGGTGGGTGTTCACGGGGGTGCATGGGGGTTGTCCAGGGTGTCATGGGGGTGCAGGGGGGTGTTCAAGGGGGTGCAAGGAGGCTGTCCAGGGGGCATGGGGGTGCAGGGGGTGTTCAAGGGGGTGCAAGGGGGCTATCTAGGGGGGGTAGGGGTGCAAGGGGGTTTTCAAGGGGTTCGAGGGGCTTTTTTATGAAATGGGATGACCTTTAACCACGATTTTAAACCATGGCTAAAAATATTGTGTGGATTAATGTTCTGCCATGGTTTCTAACCGTGGCTATAGGTCTTGCCCTATAGCCAAGCCAATACCAACCACGGTCCATTGAACCATGGGTATAACTTATGGCCACAGTTGTTGGGCTTATAGCCATGGTTTCACACCGTGGCTATAGCCAAAATTTCTAGTAGTGTTTAAAAACATTCTTTTTGGATTTTGTAAAAATATTTGAAGGAGTTACTTTAATAGAGGGTTTTTAAAATAATGCCCCTTATATAGTACATTATAAAGATTCATTTTTTAAATCATTTGAGATAAATTTGATAATTAATTTTTTAAATAATTATTTTAAATATATAAAAATTCATTAAAATATTTTTTAAAATATGGACATGAAAGATAATGATTTAAAAAATAAATCTTTAAAATGATTACAATGAGTTTTTTTAGTTCAATAGCCCCTCACATTGAGCCTGAATCATCACATACATCCATTGTCATCTTGAATAATAAAAATTGGTTAATATATAATTTCATTAGAACATTTTAATGTTTTTTTATTTCTTACATCCATGTTATTACAATTACTTAATCATTTAAGTTCACAACAGACATTTTGATGACATTCAGCAATTTAGTCCAAAATGACTTCGGTATGATGTTTATATTGAAATATGTCAATAAACCATCCTATATGGAATAATATTCATGAAATAATTATCAAACATAATTATAAATCCATCTAGTGAATATGGTTATAAAAAATGAACTATCTTATAATCAAGGAGAAGTTTGGTTGTATGTACGCATAAGTAACATTTTAATTTTTCAATAAAAATTACAGAAATAATGTAAGTATTAATTTATATTTAAATAATTATCATACTATAATTAATATAATATTAATCATTTAAATATTCTTATATATATATATATATCATCCATGTGATGTGGTGATGAAAAAAGAATCGCATAGCTTCGTGGAAGGCATAACTCACACGTACACATGAACTACGTTCTAATTTATCATTAAATATTATATTAAGGATTTAAATGATATATTATAATTTAATAATTATATATATGTCCTTAATATCATATATAAACTTTCATTCCATCATTATAACCTTTTTTGAGAGACGGTTATGGAAACAAATTACAACAGTTCGCAAGGCGGTAGTCCCTCGTACACATAGATGATAAATTATGTTCCCATTTGATGGAAAAGAAAGTGGATAAGGGTCATGAAAAAAACATAATAAAATATTAATATATTAACTATACTGGAGTTTTTACTTTATCATGGTTGATTAATATTTTAAGTAAGTGGAAGATGAAATAAAATAAAAACACTTTATTAAAAATGATACATCTTCTTTAGTCAATCTACTTTTCTTAACATGTTAAGACCGCTAAGGGTGGTCTTATTCATAAAATAAGTCCTGTATAATGTGGGGATATATTCTAGTAAGGGAATTAGGAATATGTAGGAATAAATAAATATGTTTTTAAGTGTTTTTAAATAAGAAGAAGAGGTTCCATTTTAGAGGAGCAGGGAGGGGCACACTTGGAATTTCAAAAAAATATTAAATTAATATAAAGTATTTTTCAAATACAAACGGATCCAAAATGATTTATTTTGAATATATTATGACTATGGGTCTAAATAAATTCAAAAAATTAAAATTTTATATGTTTTTTATACTTTTAATCATTATATTTTTTAACCCTTATTTAACGCCTTTAAATCTTACTATGGAAACATGTTTTTTTACACATTGATGGTTAATATAGTTACAATAAAATTACAAACAACAATAAATAGATAATGGATGAAATTTTAAACCTTATTCAAATAATTTATACAAGTTTATTATTTTTATAAATTTTATATCATTAAATATAATATTATATATTTTAGAATATCAACAACATCAATTTTGACACTATTGATTACATTAACTTTTCAAAATATCAAGATAAAACTTATAATTCAAACTAACTATTTTTTAAAAATAATAACATGACCTTATCATATATAAAATTAATTTATCAAATAAATTATATAAAATAATATTTATTTTAATATTCTTAATAACATTTATTTGAAATTCCCATTAACTAAACAATTACTCATCATTTTTCAAGTCATTAAGGTAATTATTTCATCCCAAAAATTTAAAAATAAATATCCATGATTAAGATAAATATTTTATCTTTGAAAACAATATTTATGTTTTATGATATATTATTTAGTAAAACATTTCAAAAAAATATACTAATTAAAAGCATTAGTGTGATTTGTTTGAATTTTCTTAAAATAAATACTATAAGGGGATTAATGTCATCCATGTAGCTCCAGTTGGTCATAAATTTTGACCAAGGATGATTTGGGTTAAAATATAATCATAAAAAAATTAGGACAAGTTTTAGGGTAATTTTATAATATTTATAATATTATTTTTTCCCTTAATTACCAAATTTTCCCTTACCATTGGTAATAAAATTACAATGTTCACTATTCATATTGACCAAAAATAAAAGGGACCTATTTGATAAATTTTTACCTTAGCTTTTAAAATATGGAATAAAATTTTCAGAATTTAAAACACATTAGGGAATAAAATAAATTTAAAATTAATCTCGTTGATGGGGATAGAAAGTGGGTTTTTAAAGTGAAAATGTTCAAAAGTTTAAAATATTTTTATGTAAAAATTCAGTATAAAAAATGTTACAATGAACCAAATAGTATTAATATATATATATGTGTGTGTGTGATCTATTTTTACGTTAAAAAATAATTTAAAAAATAATTTAACATTATAAATTTTTTAGACAAAAAGTTAGTTTTCAATTAAATTGCACTATTTTTCACTATTCATCAAAAATAAAATTTGTCATAAAAACACCAAGAATTCACCCAAAGAAAATTTTTATAATAAAATTCTAAAAATGGTTTTTATTTCTTCAAAAAAAATTCTAAAATTTTGAAAATTTAATTTTAAAATAATTGCACCATCAATGGCAGTAAATCTGTATTTTAGAAAAATGATTTTTTTAAGAATAAAACTTGATTTATTCTTATATTATGTTGGTAAAAACATTTTATAAATGTGTGTAAACAAAAAATATTTAGTCCTAGTTAGTCCTATTTATACCCACCAATATAACATCTTTGTGATAATGATAATAGTTAGTTTTTTTTGCTCGATGTGGTGTATCATGTATGCTATCGAACATAGTGCTTCCTTCTTAAAATATCAAGATGTTGTTGAAATAGTGGGTTCCCTAGACCCAAATATTTAGTGATTTTGATTACCATATCATGTATACAGTTATTTATACAAGATGTCATCTTACCATTATAGTGTAGACCTTTTTGCATCCACTATTGAAATGGTATTGCCTAAAGATTAATTTTCATATCGAAAGGTTATAGCAGTTCCCATGCTATAATGAGATCCTCAAGATAATATGAAAATATTCTTAAATATATGTTATATGTTCTAGATACATCTTAGTGACTCTAAACAATATATTTTTTTCTATCTGGTGATGGGGGATCATAAGCATTTAGACTTCTTCTCATTTAGTTCGCACTTGGTGATCTCTTGTAGTGAGATCACAAGGACAGACCCTCCAATAGGAACACCACATGTTTCGGGTGTCATGGGATGTTCCTATCTATGATCATGTGTAATGGTCTCCAGAATTGAGATCATTACCAATGTATGTCCTTTGATTGGATACTTTTATATAAGATGAAAACCATGGCATTGAAATCATGGTGAGGTAGTTTGTATTGAGTACGTCATTAGTGGCATGGCATTGTTTGAATGGTCAAGAAATGATTTTTCACTTTTAGGTTATGGAAGTAATATATCACAGGTCATTTTGATAAGGATGATAGTACCTTTATAAGACTATTGCCCTGGTAGTCTAGGGTAAATCTGTACAGTTATATCAAAAAACAATAAAGAAAGAAAGGGGTGGTGACACATCAGTGTGTCCTGCTTTATGATATATTATAGATAAAGATACTATATTACATAGTGTGTGTTCATAGGTTGGTTTTCACTACTGTGAAAATCCTTATTTCTATAGGGGTTATTATGGGTTGCTAGATCCCACTCATGGTCTTTGATTACTATTCACTACTGTTAGGATAAGGGCCTAGAGGGTCACACACAATAGCATATTCGAGAATGTTCCCTATTCAGTTGAAAAGGAGATTTGGAAATGGTGGGCCCACCACTCGGGTTTAGGATTTATCCAAGGAAAAATGATCCCCAATGCAATAAATAAATTCATATTATTCATGTTTATAATAATAAGCACTGAATTTATTTATTAAATATATTTACGATTTTTAAGTAAATACATGAAAAATATTAATTAATTCATATTAAAAATGTTAAAGGTCCAATTAATATTTATGGGAACTAATAGTCATGTTTTGGACTCAATTAATTTCATGTAATATATTTAATATATTACCAAAAATTGATAATTATATTTATAACTCAGTTTAGTAGTTATAATATGTCGTTAATAGTGTGTTGATTATTTGGGGGGGCCGGGTTGGCATTTCCGGGTAAACACATAACACACTATAAATAGAGGAGGAGGGGCTTTCATAAAGAACTATTCATGAGAGTTTTCTCTCCTCTCCTCTCTCCCATGTTCTAGAGATAGATTTTCTGGAACCAAGGAGCTCGGATCAATCTCTCCCTCAGGCATTGCAAGTGAAGCGATACTGTGATTATTAGAGCATTGAAGGGTTCATAGGATCTCTACACTAGAACCAGGAATTCGATGATCAGCGCACCCATGGATTTCATGAAGCATGTGTGGACAATCTTTAGGAATTCGACTTTGGATTCTTCGAGCATAAATCGCCAATGATGAGCAGACATTGTGCATGTCTTCGTATCTAAACCAGGTATTTAACAATTTAATTTTGTGCATAAAATTCTTCATGCGTTATCCTTGTCTTTAATCAGGCATCATTTCACCAACGTTGAAAAGACTATGTCGAACATTGGTGGAAAATATTAAAATCCCACCTGTTTGGGGCTTCCATTAGATGCTCAGTTCCTTAAGATGTTACATTATCCCCCAATTAATAAATTGAGTCCATTAATTGAACTTAGTCTTGGTAACTAGGGTTCAACTATTCAGTATACCTTTATTAAAATACCATATTTGAAAAAATATTAATTAAACATCCATTTGAAAAGATACAAAGGAAAGTACAAAGGTCACCTGAGATAACACATATTAGGGTTCCATGTGGGAAAACATAGACATGGAAGATAAATAACTATCATGTTTTCATGGAGTGTGACTAAGAACATGGTCGTAAGAATGTTAAAAACCATAAAATAAAATAAAATTGTGATAGGTTAAATGGATATTGATTTCTCTATAAGAAAATTAAATGAATAACATTTTGGTTTCAAGATCCTTTTCATAGAGTTGTGGAATTCATTTTCCTCATAGAATAAGAACATATGGAAAAATAATTACTTCAAAATAAACATTTGATCCTTTAATTAATTTCCATTATAATCACATATTTTTCTCCAAAGATGATAATTTAAGATTATTTTTTCATTCCTGAAGCACAAGAATAAACTTCTAAAATATCACAAAACACTCAAAAAGATAAAAATATATTTCTCATATATTTAGGCATTAACCAAACCAAAGTTTTTATTATAAGATATGAAAATTCCCCAATAATAATAAACCATTATTTGAAGAAAAATTTATTTTAGTCTCAAAAATTAAACCGCAATACCCAAAGATAAACAAATATAATTCTATAATTAAATATCCATAAAATACCTCAAAAATATTCTAAACTAATATTAAAACCCCAAAATAAGAAGGATTTTATCCCATTGATGTTTAGGATAGTATTAAAATTTATCACCAAATAACATCAATGAATGTTAAAGTCTCATAATGAAATGTAATTTCCCTAATAATATAATCTCCAAGAATGTAGATCCTTTCTATAAATAACATGAATCATAATAAATCCACAATAAAAATATATATGATTCTAGAATATAATTAAACTTTTATTCCTCTAAGAACATCCCATAGTATTCTATTATCCTTAATTATGTAGGGTTCCCAGGATAGTAAGCGTCTTCCAAAATAACATTAATCATATAATCACTAAATCATTTTTCAATACAATGTATATCTATTCTATAAAACATATTTTCCCAAAAAAAAAATTTATCCTTCCTCCTTCAGATGGTTGAAATAAAGAAAAAAATTTATATTAACTAGGACATCATGTAGGCTAGTGGAAGTTGATAAAACCTTGTCTCCATTGATTTTTTGTTCAAACTATTGGGGATTTCTGGATAAGACAAGTTGTCAGATGGTCTAGAGGCTTTCATTTTTCAAAAATATATAATTCTTATAGAATTAAAATAAATATAAATTCAAAATTAGAGGTAAATGTTTAACCAAAAATTTTATCTCATACCTTTCATTTTTCATCCCAAAAGTAAATGACCCATAATTAACTAAAAAATAAATGTCTTTAAAAATAACATTAGTCGTCATGAAATTTCATAACATAAATCCTCAAAAGGGTTTCTAAAATAATAAAATTAGGATCAAAATTAAAATTATAAACCCATGAAGATATCTATAACACTTAATAAGAAATCCAAAACATAATATTTGTCTAACCCATAATTCGATACCAACTGTAAGGACTCGGCCTTAAAAAATTACATAATCTTGACTTTGAAGTCAAAAATTTATTTTCTTACAATAGAAGATCGTTTCAGTTTTGATTTTTAGGGAATTTGAAAAAACCCATATAAAGTAAACCCATACATTACAAGTGGAAACATATATTTATCATCCATTTTTTCACCAAAGGAACCCCTTTAAAAAACAGGTTTCTATTTATGAAACATCTTCAATACTTTCATCATGACATATTATTTATCCTTACAAATCTTTAAAACCTAGGGAAAACATTTTAAAACATGGGATGAGAAAGAAAATATTAGTAATGGATATAAAAACTAAATTATACCATTACTCCCTAAATACTTATAAATCCCTGAAAACATTTTCTAATTGTTATAATTTTCACGTATAAAACATAAGCTCTTTATATTTCCTTTTTAAATAATAAGTTTCTTATAAAATCCAACGAAAGAATACATAAATCATAAAGGTAACTTGTGGAATAATTTTTTCATCACACATTCATATATAATAGATTTCTTGACTACTATAGATCTCATATCTATATAGGTAATAACCATCATTGTTACATTTTTAGTTACCACCATAGTATATTCCTATAATCTCTTAGTAGAATCGAAATAATTTAACTCTGTATCATTACCCAATTCATTAGAGAACTATAATAGGGTCACTCAGCCTCAGTTTATAATAGAACCATGCATCCTAATAAAAACTTCCAAATAACTATAATACAAGCATAACACATTTAAATCCCATAAAATAAAATTTATTTAGGAAAATATATTTTCCATTTTGAAATCACCTTTCATTTTTAAAAATTCATTAGGTCATAAATTAAAAAAAAAATTGAAAATAAAATTTTAAAACTATAATGGAATCTTGAATACATTATGGTGTCTTGAATATGGGGAAATATATTCTTTCAACATAAGTTAAAAAACATTCCTTTTGACTTTTGTAAATATAGTTCAATGAGTAACTTTAAAAGTGGGGTTTCAAAAGAAAATCCATTACATAAATCATTAAAAATAATCCTTTTTGAAATCAATTGAGAAAATTAAGCAACGTACATTTTAAATCATTATTTTCAATATAAATACATTCATTTAAATCATTTAGAGAACATGGGCATGAAATATAAAGATTTATAAAATAAATCATTAAAATATTTAAAATGAGGTTTTAGTTTAAGAGCTCATTACCTTGAGTCCAACTCATCACGTAAAATATTTATACTCATGAATAATAAAATTATTTCAATTTATACTTTATTGAGAACCCTTTAAATGTTTAATATTACTTATTCCCATATTATAACAATTACGTCATTATTTAAGCTCATGTTGGATGTTTTGATGATATTTGATACTTGAGTCTAAAAGTAATTTGTTGTGGTTTTTATTGTCAAAGTGAAACTTATTCCATATTCTCTAAAATAATATCAATTACATAATAATCACTTTAATATATAAATTACACTTTCAAATCAATCCGTTAAATATGGTTATGGAAAAAGAATTGTGTTTCAATCATGGAGATGGTAGGTTGTACATACACATGAGTAACGTTTTCATTTTACAATAATCATTAATGAAAGAAGGTAAGTATTATTTTATCTTTCCAGAGTTATCAAAAAATAATTAATATAAAATTAATAATTTCAATATTCTTATATATATCATCCATGTGATTTGGTGATGAAAATCAAATCACATCTCTTCATAGAGGTGGTAATTCACACGTATCCACAAACGGCGTTATCATTTTTTTATTCATAGAAATAAGAGAAGTTAAATGATATAAATTTAATGAATATCATATATAAACATTAATTCCATATTCATTACCATTATTGAGTGTTGGTGATGGAAAATTAATTACATCAGTTCGTGAGACGGTAGTCCACCGTACACATGGACAATGAATTATTTTCCCATTTGATGGAATAGGAGTTATATATGGGCCATGCCACAAACTTAATAACATATAAGTATATTTAAGATAAAATTTTTAATATTTTATTACAATTAGAAATATTTAAATGAATTGGAAGAAGAAATAAAATATAAACACTTGATTAAAAATGAAACCACTTCTTTGGAAAATATCTTTTTCTTTTCTCCTTAAGACAACTAAGGGTGTTGTTCTTACAAAAATAATACATATTAAATGTGGGGAGATATTAAAGGATGTTTTTTGGATGATAATATACAAAAAAAATAGTATTTTAAGCGTGATTAAAAGTGAAGAATAGGTACCCTTTTATAGGAGACTCGTAGGGCACTCTTGCAATTTCTCAAAATATTAAATTAATTTAAATTAATTTTATGATCAAAAATGGATCCAAACTAATTTATAATTCTAAAAAAATTAAAATTAATAAAATGCAAAGTTAATAATTAAAATATTTTATCATATTAATTATATCAAATTATATTTATTTAAATGTTATTAAAAACATTTATTCCATATTATGACCACATATCAAAAATGTCTACTTATTACAAACATTAGTGTGGAAAGTTTGAATTTTCTTAAAATAAATTATTATAATGTAATTAAAGTCATAAAACTATCTGAAAGTAGTCATAAATTCATACCAAGTAAGATTTGGGTCTAAAAACACTATAAAAATAATATTATGAAATGTTTCAGGTAAAATTTATAATATTTATATTACTATTTTTACCTTTAATGACCAAATTTACCCTTATTCATGATAAGAAAATTACTTAGTTTATTATTCCAATCTTCCAAAAAGAAAACAAGCCTATATACTAAATTTTCACAATATAATTAAAAATATGGAATCTGTTTTTAAAAATTTAAAACAAATGGGTTGCAAAAGTTAATTTGAAATCAATCCCATAGATGGGGTGATAGGGAGATTTTTTAAAGTGAAAATGTTCATAAGATTGAAAAGTTTTTATATCAAAATTCAATATAAAAAATGTTATAATGACATAAATTGTATTAATATGTTTATATTTTTTCTAATTTTACTTCAATAAAAATTAAAATATAAATTAACATTATAAATTATTTAGATGAAAAGTCACCTTCCAATTAAAATGCAATATTTTAACTACTAATCAAAAAATAAAACTTCTTGTAAAAATACCAAAAATATACCAAAGATAAATTTTTATATACTTATTTAAT
Organism: Viscum album; assembly: GCA_963277665.1. Taxonomy (NCBI): domain Eukaryota; kingdom Viridiplantae; phylum Streptophyta; class Magnoliopsida; order Santalales; family Viscaceae; genus Viscum; species Viscum album. The sequence goes on from OY728151.1 coordinate 1,837,666,441, forward strand.
TAATTAGTTTTATTTAGTAAAATAAAATTTATAAAGTTTTCAATATTTAATTTTAAAACACATTTTCTATCCAAAGGCGATAAATTTTCTTTTTAGAAAAATACAGCTTCTAAGCGTAAATAGGATTTATTCTTATCTTATCCTTGTCAAAATATTTTATAAACATGTGTAAATATAATATAATTATTCCTATTAATACCCACTAATATAAAAACTATGTGATAAATATAATATTTAATTGTTCTTTTATGCTTGATGTGGTGAACCATGTACACTATAAAACACAGTGTTTTCTTCATAAAATCTTCAAATGTTAAAATTATTCATCAAATTTAAAACTATAATTATCCCCCTAAAAAATCACCTTATCCTAAAAAAAACACAACCAAAACATTTTTTTGGAGTCATATCTCTTTTTTAATGTATCTTGTTTTCATCATAACAATGTAACACTGTAGTAATATTGACCAAATGTAATGAATTGTATAAAAAAATTACATCATGGACAACATTACTCTTTTTTTGTTATGAATTTATTTTTCACATCCCCAAAAATATAATTTTGTTTAATTTTTTGTTACATTAATTTAAATTTTAGAATGGAATATATAAATTCTACAACTAATCAGAAATCAATATAATGTAGATTTTAATAAAAATGATAAATTTTTAATTTGGACCTCACATATAATTTTTTCTCGATGTTACCAACATATAACTCATAACAATATGTATTGAACTATAACATATATTTCAAAAATAGTTATGTGAGTTTCATAATGATAACGACAATGAAAATATTCATTATACTGGTGACCACTAAACATGTTTGGAAACATATGAAATCAAATTTCTTTATCCCATTCTATAATCTACATTAATATTCATTTTATAGAAAACAAAAATAAAATATATTTTAAAGTAAAAAATATGAAGAACCAAAACATGAGGAACTAAAAAAACATAAGTCCAAATAGTAAATTAATAAAATTAAAATACATTATGACTCTTATAGACATAATTATTAAGGAAAAAATTATGTTATGAGTTTTTTTATTCTATGTTTAGTTTATTTTTTAATATAGGTCATTGGAGCATGAAATTAATTCACACTTTTTCATCTCATAATAATAGGGTAAAATAACCACATGATCATAAGACCCACAATAAGAGCATGAAATAATTTCACACTCCTTATTTTGTCAGCTAAAAGCATGAAATAATTTAATTTTCTTACTATTCCAGCCCAAATAGGAGTATGAAATGATTTGACACTATTCATCAAAAGGAAAAAAAGTGGAGTGTGAAATTATTTCACACTCTCTATAGGGAAACCTATAAAAGGGTGCTCCACCTCCCATGACATTCTCAATTCCAATACTCCCTATTTCTCTCTCAAATGGTCTTACAATTTTTCAAGGATATCTCATCTTTCCCACTGACAAATATTTGAGGTATTTTATCAAATTGTTTTATTTAAATATTATTTTTATAGAAATGTTTTAAAATATTTAGTTTTTAGAAATTAATTAGTGTTATTACATTTTATGTTTAGTGTTGAAGTGGCACCTTGGATAATATTTATTTAATTTTGTTTTGATAATTAAAATATTTCATATTAATGGTTAAATATAATTTTTACATCTCTACTTTGTGTTGTATTTTTTATACATAAATTTGGTAATATCTTATTATACATTACCTAATATTTATTTATATTTCATTTATTAATTGTTTATATCATTTTCTATAAGATTTATGTTGATTTTATAGGGTAATTATGTCCTCTGGACAATTAAATACTATTTTTACCTATTTTTACAATGTTAAATAAAGGTAACATTATGTTTATATAGTCCACATAATATTAGAGTGGGTTTTATAAAGACACTTAAAGGTAAACTAATCTTTCAATGGGTTATGTAATGGTAGTAGTGATTTTTATGAGTTTTCTATAGGAAATCAAAATTTTTTAGGATTTATATAATGGTAGATCATTAGTTTTTTAATGGTAATAATTAGTTATGTAATGTTAAAAATCACTTTTCCATTATTTTTTATGGATAACTAATGAATTAAATTCTTTTAATGAAGTTAACTAGAAAATTATAGGCAATTTTTAAATGTATCATGAACCTTCATTTGCATATATTTTTGTCTCACATAAAGGTAACTAAATATATATAAGGTTACTCCTATTTTTTTATAAAGGTAATTATTCTATGTTCTAGTAATCCATGTTTTTTTAAATTTAATTGATCTAAATAATGGTATTTTCGATCTTGAATTAATATAATCGAACAAGTGTAAGGGTGCCAACATACATGCATAAGCGTACAAATATATTTCAAAAACTTACATAAGGGTACCAGTATACTTGTGGAAGGGTACTAGAGTAATTAAATTTCATACATAAGGGTACCATAGATTTTTCAAATCCCATGAAATGGTAATATATTTGGAAACCAAATCCTTTTTGAAAATAACCATGAAGGATGGTTATAAAAAATTAACAATGTTACAATATTGGTGACATTAGGTTATACGTACTCATGATATGTCTCTATTTTTCAATGATCATTATGGAAATATGTAAGTGTTATCAAATCATTACAAAATTATAATTACATCATATATATTATATTGTTTCTTTAAATTCACATATATATATAATCCATGTTTTTAGGTAAGGAAAAATGAATCACATATTTTCAGGGATGTGGTAATCCACACATACACATGAACAATGATATCATTATTCCATGAATGGAATGTTAAGAAAATATATAAAATATTACTTTAATATAATCTTAAATATGTCATAAATATCATATATATACATTAAATCCATGATCATAAATCACTGTGAGAGGTGATGATAGAAAAAAATTACAGCATTTCGTGAGGTGGTAGTCCACCGCACACATGAATAGTAGTTTTGTTTCCCATTTGATGGAAGAGGATATGTATATAGGTTCTAATAAAATATTAGTATTGGTTAGATACTGATTTTATTATATCAACATGGTTGAATAATATTTCAATGAGTTCAATGAAAAAATAAAATAGAAATGATTGGTTAATAACATTACCAATTCATCATATGAACTATTTAGGTTTACACATAAAGTCTTCATAGGAGAGTTTTATAATTAAAAAATGGCCTATATAATGTGTTAAGGAATTTATGTAAGGAAATTTTTTCATTATTATCTAATATAAAAGAATTTTGTAGTGTTAATAATATAGGAGATGTGGTATCCTAATATAAGTGAGGGGATGAAAACTTTTTGGATTTCATAGAATATTAAATTTTTATAAATTAAATTTAAAAAAATGGATCCAAACTAATATAATTCAAATATAGGATGAGAATGGGTACAAATAATATCATAAAATAATATTTTTAAAAGTTTAGATTATGTTTTTACCCTAATATCTTTGATTTAAAGCTATGTTAACCCTTTCTTTCAATTACCACGGTAACAATGTTTTTTACTCTTTTGGGGTCCCGATAGATAATATAAAAGGAATTTCTTACAAAAAATGGAACATGGTCTATATATTCAACCATATGTAACTAAATTTTTGAAAGATACGATTTTTATGAATTTTAAATCATTCAATAAAATAATTATTTTTATAAAATATCATAAATAACATTTTTTGGAACAATTAATTTTATTTGACATCAAAGTCTACATGAAAAAATTTTAATTAAACTATAATCCTTTAAGACAAAAATAAAATTTAATACTTTTTTAAATAATTTATCATACTCAATAATTCTCTCAAATTATGTTATTTTTATCATTTTTATATATTTTATTTTATTTTTATTCTATTTAAATAAACTTTTTTCCAATATTGAAAAATCCTTTAAGGTAATTATTTAATCAGTAAAAATTAGAAACAATTATCATAATAAAGAAACATATATCCATTAAATTACTATTTAGAACTTAACATATGTTGTTATTGTCTTTTTAACAAATTATTATAGATATTAAAATCCAGAAAGTTACATTTTCATCTTTATTATTTATTTAATTATTATTAAGGAAAAAATAAAATATTTATGGAACCAAGGGTTTATAGTATAGAAAAATTAATGTTAATGGAATAAATACACTCATCCAATAGGATAATGTCATGTTTTATGGTCAATTATTAGTCCTTAATATATTATTTTTAACCATATTTACCTGATTTACCCTTACATTGTTGATAATTATTTAATAATGTTGCTATTCATAATAAATAAAAATAAAAGGGCCATATTTACCAAATTTGTACCTCCTAATTAAAAATATAGAATTTATTTTTTAATATTCAATTTAAATAAGCATTATAATTTAATTTCAAATTATACAGGTGAGATGGAATGGAAAAAAAATCCGACAAAATGCCTTTTGATGTACAAGAATGAACTTATACTAATATATATTAAAAATATGATTCAAATTTAATTAATCATATTAAATAATATTTAATTATACTTATGTAACTTTTAAATAAAATTCATATCATAACTGGACCTTTAAATTACCCAATTTATTGAAATTAAAGGTTATTTTTTCAAAAACCAGTATTTTTCACTATTCACTGAAAATAACTATATTTGGAAATATCCAAAAAATTCACCCTAATATATTTTTGATATTATGATATCTAAAATTATTTCTATTTTATTAAATACCATCTATTAATGGTCGTGTAATTAATTATTATGTTTGATCAAAAAAAGAAATAAAAAGTGTTTTTTAAGAAAACATATTTTTGATGGATAAAATGACATTACAAAAAATTGAGTGATTATTTTATTAGAAGATATCAATAATGAGTAGTAAATTATTATTTATTTTATAATTTATAAAACCAAATTCATATCATCCAATTTAATGGCTATGTTATAAATGTTATTTTTAAATAATAATATTGCATAGTTTGTTTAGGTTCGGTGGTGCGTGTCGTATACACTATCATTCAATGTTTTCTTTTAAAAACTAAAAGTTTTTCATTATTCACCCCATAAGTAATTTCACCAATGAAATTTCATTATATAGATTTTGGTAAAAATATGTGGGGGGTACTTCAGATTCATAACTTACTCTGGTTCTCGGGTTTCCTCTTCATATTTGTTGATCTTCCATAATACTTTGATTAGGTGAGTTATCTTATTGTGAATAAAATTATATCTAGAGTCAACTATCTTCACAATATTTTGATAATATAATATATTAGTTTCCATATGTACCACCAATGAATTCAAGATATGTGATGGATCTTGTTTGTACATTCTCAAGAAGGATACATGGAATGTATTGCGTACTTCAGAAAGGGTTAGTGAGAGTGCAAGTCAATAAAAAATACCTCTGGAGTGACTGAGAATCTGAATGGGGATGATAAATATGCAGTTTATCTTACTTATCTTCCCAAATATCATTATTCTCTTCCATGTAGTTGTGTAGGTAAACAATTTATCCCCAACCTAATACTACAACTCCCATCAATGATTGTCATTATAGCTCTTTTATCAACTCTGAGCATCCATGATGTGTTACTTAATGGTATTGAAACTTTCTTTGATTTCTAAAACCACTCTAGGTCCCAAATGTTTGAATTCACCAAAATTCATCCTGTTATATAGGTGTTATACATCTCTTCCAATAAAGTGATTCATATGGAGTCATTTGGATTATTCAGTGAAGGATATTATTATACGATAACTCAACTAGAGGAATATGTTGACCTCATCCTCCTTTGAAGTCCATTGATCCTATTCTCAAAATATCTTATAGTGGATTAATAATAAACTCGTATTGGCTATAATTTGGAGAGTGAGAATCTATACTGAACTTGAACTCGGTATTAAGAGCATGTTGGAGAATCCTCCATAACATGGAGGTAAATATTTGATCTCAGTCTAACATAATCAATAGTAGTGTTCCATACCACCTTACCATCTCTCTGATGTATATCCATTCACATTTATTGGGTGAGAGGTCCTCATGAATTTCAAATAAGTGAGCAGTCTTTGTAATAATATTGACCACAACCAATATGGAATTATTTCCTCTTGATATCTATATAATACGAGTGAAAATGACTATGATTTTGTCTTCCATTTTCCATATAGGTATGTGTAATGGTTTCATTATCCCTTATAATTTTTAACTTAAGTATAAACTTTTTACATAATAGACACTTAAATATACATTCTGTGATCTCCTTATTTATATTTAACAACCAATAGAACTTTAAGATATACTAATACATCTTCATAAACCATTGGTGTGTAGAGAAGGTAAATCTATGTGCATCATTATATAACTACTTTATTTTCAAATACTTTATACATAGGGAAAATTCCACTTTTATTTAATTAAATATATGTTAATGACTTGAATTGTTTTAGTCCTTGACCATCCATAACCATCCTTTAAATCCCATATTATGTTCCTCTTATGTGAATATATAATTTTTCTATTTTATCAATATTCAATTCACACTTATACCCACAGAGATAATGTCAATGAATTTAAAATGAAAATATTACTATATCTAACTTCAGATCATGTACTTCATTTTTTTGGCCATAAAAAATCTACATCCATGACGTGTAGGCTACCGTTTTTTCATTTTATATTATTACGTGGCCCAATACCTCTTTGAAGAATCACTATATACCAAAAAAAGTGTATGTACCAAGACTTAAATATCATATAATCTATTATCTTTAAACTAAAATTCAATTTTTTTCACTCAAAAATATCTCTCATGTTTATATTTTTAGGTAATTAGGTCATAAATAATATATATGTAATTTATTAAATCATAAAGAGTGAACTGACACTTAGTATTGATTTTTTTCAAAAAATAAAACTCTTAGGATATAAGAAGTTTTGTTTTCATGATATATCTTAAAATTTTAAATCTTGACCTCCTCCCTCTCCTAACTCATCATTCAAGAATTTTTAAAAAATTAAAATAAGGGATTATCATAAAACAATACGTATGTGATATAAAAAAAACATCATTCTATTAAAAGTTTCTTTTTTCAAAATTTATTTTTATTCAATATAATCCTTTTTAAAACCAAGAAAACATCTTATCTACCCCATAATTTTCAAAAAACATTTATCATGAATATTGAATGTAATATAAAACCAATAAATGTTTCTTTTCAATCATGAAAAACACATGAAAACTTTTTCCAAAATTTATATCTTTTATTCTTACATATGGATCAATAATCAGGGTTATAAATTGAGTAACCATCACATTTACACTTGTATTAAGCATAGTGGTTAAATTTGGAGTAACCATAAAGGATAAATGTGACGTAATGATAATAGTTACACATTAAATACCATTCATGATTAAAAATATGGAAACAATCATTGTCATATATTTAATTACCCTTATGGTGAACTTATAAACATTTTAATGTGGTAACTACCATGGTTACAATTATAATAACCATCATAGTATATTCCAATAATATATTAATAGAAACCTAATTGTTAAAATCTATCCATTTACACAATTTATTTTATATCTAAAATAGGATTACTCATTATTATTTTATAATGGAACAAGATTCCTCATAAAAATTTCCAATGAACCATAAAATAATCATTAAATTAAATATTTCACTCATAAAATATTCTTTTCACCCATATGATTTTTTTTTAGATATTGATATATACAATTACATTAAAACTAATTTACAAAATATATATATTCCCCAAACAAAATGGGAAGAGTGTTTTTATTTGGAGAACACAGGAATTGTTTTTAATTAATCCAAACATCAAATAATAGTTATGGTAGAGGTAAAAGTTGGTGTCGTCGTATACGTTAAAATAGAACATTCCAAATTTTTTTGTAAAGAAATTCAAAAAACTCTATAAAAAATTCCACTTAAAACCCATTTAAATAAATAATAAGTGAAATAAAAATTTCCTTTACAATTATTTTATTTCAATATTAAATCATCCATAAAATAATTTTAATGATATGGACATGGAAGAAAAAGAGTTCAAAGGGAATCTAAAAAATATTATTTTTTAAAGAAAGTCTCTTACCTTGAGATTAACACATCACATATATTATTTTTATACTTGAATAATTTTATTAATTTATTTACTTCCGTATGAACTGTTTTCAAGTTTATTATTGATTTTCACTATGTTATATAAAGCTAGTTAATTAATTATATTCACTTTGAATGTTTTGATAATACTTAGTTCATAAGCACAAAATGACTTTGTTTGAATGAAATTTGTCCAAGTGGTTATTATTATATCTTATACCAAATAATAATCATAAATTTTTTTAAATTTTTATATTTAAAATATTATTTTCAAAACAATCATGAAATATGGTTATGAAAAATGCACTATGATACAATCATGGAGACGGTAGTCTGTATGTATGCATGAGTAACTTTTTAGTTTTTCATCAATCATTATGGAAAGAAGTTAAGTATTATTAAATCATCAAAAAATTCAAAAATTAGAAAAATTTCAAATTATTTCTTTAAATACACATATATATATCCTTCAAGTGATGTGGTGATGAAAACCAAATCACATCGCTTTATAGAGGTGGTTGTCCACACGTACCTACAAACATCGTGATCATTTTTCAGTGAATGAGAAGTTGAGAAATTAAATGATATTTTATCATTTCATACTGATAGATATTTTATTAAAATAATATATATACCTTATATCCATCATTATAAATAGTTGTGAGGGGCGGTTAAGGGAAATGAATTAAATCGGTTCGTGAGGCGGTAGTATGTCATACATATTAATGATAGAATATTTTCCCATTTGATGGATGTTGGGATGTAGATAGGTTATTAAAATAACAGAATAATATATTATCATATTTATGAAACTTTTTTTATTATTTTATCAGGGTTGAAGATGATTTTATGATGGTGGAATAAGAAACAAAACAAAAACATGCAGATAAAAACTATATCTCTTCTTTGAAAAATCTCTTTTTGTTAACACATTAATACCTATAAATTTTGTATTATTTCAAATATAAAGCATGTAGAACATTTTTAGTGAATTAATTATGATATTTTGGAATATCTAGGATGAAAAAATTGGTTTAAAGAGTAAATAAATGAGAATAAGTGGGGCCTTATTATTAGAGAGTGGAGGGGAACTATTTCAATTTTATAAATATTAAATAAATATAAATTAATTGTTATGTAAAAATGGATTCAAATTGATATTATATAAATATAACACGTATATAAGTCTAAAAAATATAATCCAAAAAAAATTGGACACATCTGGATTACATTTTTAACTGTATCATTTTGTTTTAATCCTTCCTTAACCCTTTTGATAATTATCACAATATTAACTTTTTCTACCATTTAATTGTTAATAATGTTAATATAAAATTAAAATTTCCCATAAATGGATCAAATATGATTTAATATACCATATAATAATAGTTTGTATGAATCAGATTTTTTTTAATTTTATATAATTTAAATAAATATTATTTTTTATAAAGGATTACTAATGTCAATTTCAAAACTATTCATTACATAGAAATTTATAACATCAAGAAAATAAATAAAATTATAAAAAAAATTAATAAATATCTAAAATGATATATTAATATATATAAAGTTTTTTATCATATTAATCATTTCATATTATATTACATTTATTATTTTTAATATCATTAATTATATTTTTCAAAAATTAAATAATTACTCTTTTAGTATTGTGTAAAATTTGTACTTAATTATATCTTCACTAAAAATTAAAATTAATTTACCATGATTAATATAAATAAATTATATTTAAAAATATTATTTATAACCTAACATAAATTCTATTTTTCTCATGTTAAAAAAATAATAGCTATTAAGATCAAGAGTGTGATATTTTTTATATTTCTTTACAAAAAAAATATTTTAAAATTCATAATCACATCCTAGGAGAAAAAAGGACATATAAAAAAATATTATATGAGTTTGGATGAAATTTTATCATCAAAAATAATTATGGAAAATTTTAGGGGCATTTTATAGTCCCTGTAATATTATTTGTAACCCTTAATTACCATATTCACCATGTATCATGGTAAAAAAATTAGAGGGGTTAAATTTCATAATAAACAAAAATTAAAGGCGAATATTTAAAAAAAATTACCTTATAATTAAAAATATTAAATCCGTTTTTAAAAAATTAAAATATATAATTTTCAGAAAATAATTTAAAATCGAAATGGGAAAATACAAAAAAAAGTTTTCTAGAAAAATTCCCTTCTAAAGAATAAAATGATTTTATTATAAATTAAAGTATAAAACTCATTTAAAAAGACATAATTTCATTATTCTAAATCACAATGATCTATTTAAATTTTAAAACCACTCAAAAATAAAATATTACTTTTTAAGACAATTTAAATAAGAATACAACTTTAAATAAAATTTAATATTTTTCACTATTCATTTCAAAATAAATATTTTAGGAAAAATATTTAAAAAATCATATTATAATTATTATTTTATTATTTTAAAAAAATTATATCATTTTATAAATAAATTTTCTAAATTTTTTAAACAATATGCAATTTTCTTATAAAGATAAATAATACTACTTTTGAGGAAAACTGATTATTTTGAAGGGAAATGACTTTAATAAAAAAATAGGTTGTTATTTCCTATGAATTAATTAATGAATTAGTAATTATTTATACCATTATATATATCTTACAATGTGGTTAATACTCTTCATTCATACTAATTTTATAACTAGGTAATAATTGTCACATTTATATAATAATATTTCGATTTTCGTTTAATATTGGTGTTGCATATCATGTATTCAATTAAACATAGTATATACTTTTGAAATATATAGATAATACATTATCCCCTATCAAATTGGGTCCTTTTATTTCCAAATTTTTTTAGGTAACTGCGTTTTAACTTTTCAATATACCCTTGTTGAAAACCCATATCGTGAAAGGATTCAATAAAACATCCTCTTAAAAATGGGGAAAAGGAAGTATGAAGTCACTGAAAAGATGGGTTGATAAATTGAAAAACAATTTTGTGAAGTGAAAATAAGGATTTAGAATAAAACAAAAACTCCCAAGGAATTACATATAGTTATAGAAACATATTCAGGATAAATTTAATGACCATGAAATAAAAAATCATTGATGGGTGAAGAGACCATCAATTCATTAGAAATAAGAGGATTTTGGGAAAAATTATTCAATATATTTTTTCATATTTGTGGATTTAAGTTTCCAAATATACTAATAACATAATTAAATATAATTACTTTTCTATAATAATTTCATCCTTTAATAATTTCCAACCACACACTCATTTTTCTCTAAAAAATGAGTTTTTAAGATGAATTTTTCCTGTCTAAAGTAATCAAATCAACTTTTTAATGAATAACATAATCCATTAGAAAATAAAACAAATCTCCATAGCTTTGTAAATTAACCAAACCCAAAATGGTTAGTACAATTTAAGATAGTTACCATGATGAATAAACCTTCAAATGAATAAAAACTACTTCAATATCCAAGAGTCAATAGTAATACTGAATATTCAACAAAGTTCATTGGATAAACAACTATCTTGAAATTCCTCAAAAATATTCCATAATAATATTGAAACCTAAAATGAGAAGGATTTTATCACATAGTAATCCAAAAAAATAATTCAACATTTATCTCCAAATAACATCAATCATCGTTATTTCACATTCCAAAAAGTATATTCTCTGATCATATATTCTTCAAGATATGATAATCATTTCCATAAATATCCAGAATCACCCTAAAGAGACAGTAAAATAAAATGTTATTTCAAAATATAGTTCAACCTTTATTCCTAAAATAATATCCCATAATACTCAATTTACCTTAATCATAAAATGTTCCCCAAAATAATAGCGATCTTCTTCCAAAATAACATTAATCACTTAATCACCAAATCAATTTTCAATCCCATTATTATATATTAGATAAAACCTATCCTCTCAAAATAAATTTAATATTTCCATGTCAAATAATATAAATAATGAAAAATAATCTATTACTAATGGGAACAAGACAAAGGTATGTGGTAGGTGTTTGACCCTTTAATCTCTTTAGTTGTTTGTTCACACCTCGCATCCTTGTTGTATGAGACATGTTATCATCAGGCCATCGGGATATAATTTTTCTAGAATTATATTAATATAATAATTATAATGTTACAAGAAATGTGATAAACATACTAAAAATTTAATTACCAATAATTACCTCAAAATAGAATATCATATAAACCCTAATGGTTATACACACTTTTAAACATATATCCAAAAAATTAAAAGAAAATTATTCCTCAAATAACTTTTCACATGAGAAATGTAAGGGTAATATATACCAAAAACATTGATGGAATATCAATAATAGTCTCAAAAATTACTCACATAATAAAAATATTATTAATTATTTTAATCTTATAGCTATCCTTAAATATACAACTATATCATATGTAACAACTCGAACTTTCATAAATAAAAGTTCATATATGATTGAATTAAATTCCCTATTATGTATTATGTTTATAGAAAAAAAAGCACTTGTTTGGTTTTATTATGTCCTATTAGATTTAAAATACCATTAAGAAACATTACCATTAATAAAATAGTCATTGAGTAATGATTATATGATTAGTATAAATATAGGGTTATGATAAATCAAATTGACATAGAGAAGAAAATAAATGGCCTCAACTAGTAGGATAATACCATATGAATCCCTTTTATCGGAGCTTTTATGGGAGATTGAATCAATAGGATTTTCACTTGACCAATCCCAAACTAAGATATAATAACCAAATCATGATTGAAACCATTTACTAAATACGTTAAAGCTCATCGAGATCACAACCCAAACCATATATATCGGACCACACCAAGAAAATCACACCATCATGCACCATACCCTTAGGGTATTTTCTGGTCTAATAAAGGGATATGTGTCAATACCATAATTACTTAAATATTTATGTATACTATTTTCAATATATTAATTATTATATTTATTACTTATTACTGTTACTTTATAAATTATTTTAATTTTGATGTGAAAAAATAGAAATTGTATTTTTGTCTAATATAGAATTTCAATTAGGATATTCCTTTTTTATGTATTAAATTTTTTTTAAAATAAATTATATTTTAAGAAATTGATTAAATTAATTAATTAATATTAAATATAAATTATAATATAATTTTTATGAATTTAAATTTAATTGTTATAAGGGATTAAGAATTGTTATTGTGAAAATACCCAGCACATCTTAATAAATGTCAATTCTTGTTTTAAAACTGAAAATTAAAATATTTAAAAACTTATTTTGATGAAATAAATATTTTTTTGGAATAAAAATTTCAAAATTATCCAATAGTTAATTTTTTCTAATTTTTTGAGATAGACTATTTTTTGAGTAAAAATTAAATGTGTTATAAATATACAGTGTGTATTATGACATCATAATAACCCAAAAATGATGTAATAAATTATATAAAGGGTATCCATGACCAAACATATTTTTATACATTAAAATAATTTGATTTTGATTTATATTTTATTAATTTTATAATTCCTTTAGGAATCCTCCACAACCTATATTATATTTTAAGTTCTTAAAATAAATGTTTTATAAGTATGACTCACATAAACATGATCATGGTTAATATTTTAATGATTTTTTCCCTTTAACTTATAAAATAATAAATACCACTTCTATTTGGATGAAACCATAGGTAAAACCCATGGTATAATTTGGGTTTTTTATTACATAATTATATAGAGTCCAAAACCTATGTTTGGAAAATAATAAAGAACTCATGTCTCTTTTACTATATAAACACATTAAAGCATCCATTTATCTTCACTAAAATTTCATGGATCACATAATTAAACTATCCTCCAATATTTATAGTCCTAAAAAGGTCCCCCTAAGCTCTATATAAGTTCCTCTTAAGCTTTTCGAATCATCCCCTCAAGGTAAGTGATCCTCTCTTTCTCTTCTTTTTTCAAGAACATCATTTATGTAGTGCACTTTTTTATCCAATTACAATTTATGGGATATGATCTTAAACATATCATTAAATTATTTTATTATTTCCATGTGATTAGTTACCCCTTTTACTCTCATTAATCCCTCTTATGACACATCATGTACACCCTTTACGTCGTTCAAATTATCCAACGATTTTTTAATGCCAAGTTTTTATTAAAACACCCTCCTGGACTTATTCCAATTAATTCCAAAATTTACATATTGTATTATTTTATTATATATCCATCATACTATACTTTTTTACTTACAAGTAAATATGGAAAATTTCCCTCCCAATGAACCTTTTTATGAATCTTTCTGTACTATCATTGCGCTGTTGAAATGTCACTATGATTTTCCATGTTGTTCATTTATGTGGTGTATAATTGTAACCATTTACACTCAAATGTACTCACCTAGTTGTACCGATACGTAATTTATTATTTAATTATTTCTTTATAACTCTCAATCTTTAATCATGGGATGAAATGGGATGAAATTTTTCCTTATTCTATATGATATAAAAGGAAGACTTATGCATGTACATGACATGACTATGATGGGTTTTCCTAGATGGCACTCCAACGTATTAGGCAATGTTTTAGTCTCATGATATTCCATGTGTGGTTCATAGGAGGTTATCTTAAGGATATTATGTTATGAAATCATAGTAATTAACCTTGACTTATTCTTATTATATCATGTTTAAATTCATTTCCACATTCCTCTTATGCCTTTATATTATCATGTTATATCATGCATTGTTGTTCTTGTATATTATTTTCAACCATTTTATGTACCATTGAAATGTATATTGACTAACATGTAATAAATTCTTTATTTCATGAATTTATTTATTCCCTTATAGGTTATTATATCTCACACCATTCTTACGAATTCCCTTAGGTTATTCCATGTTGTCTGAAGAGAGATTGAAAATTAGAGTGTAACACCCAGAGATTTTATGAAAAATAATATTTTAATTACATTGATGTATTTTTTTGTAAGCTAAAACAAGATTGCCTTGCGCTATACGCAACACCGAATGAGCTTGCAGTATACACAACACTATTCTTGGATCATGTTACACACAATTTTGATAGTAGTTATTCTATGAAACATTGAGTGTATATATATATATATATATATTCAATGTATAAATGAAATATGGTTGGATTTTGTTATACGAAACAATATAGGAGTCTTGCACAACATGCAACCCTGACTTGGCTTGCATTACACGCAATCGCGCCCTTCCTTGATAGCGTGTGTTGTACACAATACCAGGTTTCACTAAACAACGATATATTGTTATAATATTATTATGGACTTGTCGTTATGAATATTATTAACTACATTTTGAATTTTGTAAAATTATTATTCATCTTACTCATTTTTTAGAACATGGTATGAGAATAAAATTAGTTTTTCAGGTAAAATAAGTATTTTTCAAAAAAATGCAGTTTTGTCGCCTTTTGATGGCGCACCCACCTTAAATCGTGTTTTTGACATGTCTATAAGTTCAATTTGACCAAATAAAATTCTTCTTTGGAATCACGATATAAAAATTTACTTTGGATAAATTTTTCATATTATTCTGATAACTTTCATATTTTAATGAATAGTAAAAACACGCTATATTTTAATTAAAAACAACATTTTTCATCGCAATAATTTATATGGATAGATTATATTTTTAATTGGTTTTAAAGTTTAATTAGAATATATTTTTACCATTTAATCCAATGTTGTTCATTGGAATTAATTTCACTTTGAAGTTGGATATAAACAAGTATCAATCTTTTGATTGTTTTTGTTTCTTAAAAACACGCTATTTGTTTTGATAACGGGAATTAAATTTAAAATTAATTAATGCCACTTATATGTTATGAATTTGGAAAAATAGACATCAATTTTGAATTCGGAATATCAAATAATGCTTCGGCTGAATTTTTGGTATTTTTCTGAAAAACTTCAATTTCTGATGAATAGTGAAACCACTTAGTGGTAGTTAAAAAACTGACTTTTTTAATTTAAACTTAAATTTACCACTTCTGTGAGTGTAATTTCGAAAATCCTAGAGACACGGTTAATATCAAGGAATAAAATGTGGTTCAATGAGATGAAAATAATTTTTGGTGAATAGTAACTTTTTACTTTTTTTACCACGGTTAAAAATAAATAGGGTAATTAAGGGTAAAATTGATATTATTATTACCCTAGCACATGTCCTAATTCTATTGGATAAGTTTAATTCGACCAAAAACAACCTTATAAATAAAATATGACTATTTAGGCATACTTGGATTAGATTATGACATTTAATATTAATTTATTTAAAGAAGGGTTAAAATAGTCAAAATCAACGTTTAATAAGTAACGCATTTTTAATATAGAGTTATACATAAGATAAATTAGACTATAAATATTCATTAGAAAGCTAAAAATATTTCCTACATTATGGTATTTTATTTATAATTTTTAGACATTAAATAATTTAATTTATTTATTACACAAATATGATTCATTAATTATCTTATTAATGAAATATTGACATAATTGATGTTATAAATACCCAAATAAATGTAATTTGAGACTTTTTATGAATTAAACTATTTTTCTAGGTCCATATTACATGTTATTATTGATTTAATTAACTGTTTTTGAACTAATAATTCTGTTATAATTTTCACAAAAATCAATTACCAAATATTGTGACAATTGACATAAATTAGTTTTTAAAACAAATATTATATTATTAATTGTTATTTTATTCCTAAAAATCTATGGTTCGTCCAAATGACTTATATAAGGTTATATATATTAATTATAAACAACTTGGGGTTCTTTAGGCTTGTTATAGTAAGTTTATTAACCTTATAGTGTAAGCAAATAAGAAGACACGGTAAAAGTAAAATTATTTAACTTAAGGTTATATCTAAATGATAAGGTTAAAATAGAAATCTAAACTTATCTATATTCTATTGTATGAGAGGATTTCGACCCATCCCCACATTAACTTCGAAATAAATTAATTTGGATCTATTAAAAACTGAATATGGCTTTATAATAAAATAATATTTTTAGTTTTTTCAAAGGTTCCCCTCTCCTCTTTTATAAAAGGGCACCTCCTCCCTCTCCTCCTCACACCAATTTGAGCCTTCCATCTCGGCCAAACCCTGACCATTTCACTTCCACACTTCCTTAGAAACCTACTAGAGGTATTTTTCTTCTCAAAAGACCAACTCTAGTGCCCTAAGAGAAAGTTTAAAGGAGGCACTTCGAGAAAGAGGTAATACCTTCTACCGTTTTCTTCAAGTTCCATTCTTCTTCTACTGCCTCTTATTTAGTTGTTTCATTATGAAGTAATAACATAAGTATCCCTCATATACTGATATGTTATTATAAATATGAAACAAAAATATTTCACCTTCTATCCATCCTACGGAAAACAAAATCATCACGCGTGCGTACGTACGGAATACCGTCTCCACGCCGTGGTGTAATCTTTTTTTCCACCAACACCTTACATGGATGGGTATAATGGTGTAAAGAATAACTATATATGGTTATTATAACATCATACTAATTATGATATATTATACCATCCACTCCAATTCTATTCAATAATTATGGGAATGATATCATCGCTCGTGCGGACTACCGTCTCCACAATGCGATGAGATTCATTCTCCATGATAACCATACATGAATGATCATAAAGTTTATATAATGAATAATAATGAAATATATGAAATAATAATTCTACTAGATTTATTTATATATATATGTATGTCATCTATTTAGTTTCATTCAATTCAATAAGGAAATGAAAACAGTGTTCATGCGTACGTACGGCCTACCGTCTCCATGAACGGTGTATTTCATTCCTTTTATCGATCTATAATATATATATGTATATGATGAATATATATTATATATAAATCATGTTTTACATTCTGGAATTATGAAAATCAGGATATAATTAATAATATCAAGAACGACAAGTTGAAACACATACGATAAATGAAATGATTTTACCCAAAACACTTCTTTAACATGGAATTTACAAAAGAAAGGATAATATAAAGTCATAAGTGAAACATATATTATATCATAACAATGAATATGATTCTGTAATAAATCAATGACATTATTTAAATCATTATACAGGAGGTTTAGATACGTACAAAGCATATCGGACCTAAGGTAAGGGATAACCTTTCCAATCTCGTTCTTATCTGAGATTGTTTATTCGTAAGTATTTACTGGGGTTATTGTTTTCATTAATGTCCATGTTTTCTAAAAATGGTTTCATGTAAGTTTAATGTCCTTTTTACCCATTTTTGACTTTTACTACATGGTATGTAGTGAATCTTTCTTTTATGAGGTACTTTTTTAATTTTCTGGCAAAAGTACGAGAAGAATGTTTTTTTAACTTATACGGAACGAACGGATTTTTACGATTTTATAAAGCCTTATATTAATGAATCTTACTCAAAAACATTTCATGACTATTTTCAACAAAATATTTTTTCTTTTAAAATTGCATGATGTTTTGTGAAAAGAAATTGATTTTGAAGAAGAAAGGATATTTTCCTCAAGAATTCATTTCAAATGTTTTATAAAAACCATTTTCCATCTAAGGTTACATTATTTCATATGTGTATGTTTCAAGTATAAAGTCTCTATTATTTACATGGTTTCACTTTTCTTATTATTAAATGATATCCATTTATTTTATATGGATTATGTGATGATGGGATGATGTTTATGAATGCCATTTTATTTGTTGGGTTATTATGAATGATGTATGTTTATTTTGTGGAACAAGTAAGAATGATTTCATTATGAGATGGGTGGGACCTATATCTCCCTCCAATGCATTGGGTAAAGATTTATATCTCATGAGATAGACATGGCTGGAATGGTAAATTAATCTGGTTCAGGGTTACAGGACTCAAACGAGGAGTGAACTCGATTCAGAAAGGGACTTTGTCCACTATGATGGTCTTGGCAGCAATGCCATGGCTACTATGGAAATCATGAAATGTTATGAATGGTTTACACAATTACATGTTTTATTCCCATTATACTTTATCATGATTTATGTTCCATTATTATATATTCCTTATGTACTTCCACTATTTATGTCTTTGCTCATGATTTTGATGTTTAAATTTCATGTTCAATTTTTTTCTTTCAAATGTTTATGGATTATTTTATGTTCACTATGCTTGCCCTTACTGAGCATTTGAGCTCACCCTTTTTATGTTTTCTTTTCCCCAGGATATAAGGAAAAGTTTTAGGTAAGAAAAAAAGGGAAGATATTTATGGGAGATGTTGAGGATCTTTCACCAAGATTAGAAGATTATGTTCCAAGTTTCCAAAGGCACTAAACTATCACGGTCCTTTGGTGTCTATTTTTTTATGTATTAAGTATTCCGCAAAAGTAATGTACTCTCCATGTAAATCAAGCTTTGGGTCTCTACAGTTGGTATCAGAGGGAGGAGGTGCCCTTTTATAAGGGAGGATAGGGGCACCTTTGGAATTCTTAAACATATTAATTTATAATAAATCTAACCCCACTTAAAAACCTCCAAAAAATACTCATATTAGAATATTAGATGAGATAGGGTTGTAATCTCATCAACCAATTAAATTTAGACATGTTTTGATCTTATTTTAAACCTTATCATTTTGATTTAACCTTATTTAATCTATTTAAGTTTATTTGTGGAAATAAAATTCTAAATTTTAAATGGTTAAAAATAATAACTTATGTGTTGTTAATTTTCCATTATTAGATAATTTATTACATTGTCTACAATATAAATTTCAATTTATAATTTTTAAATATTTTTGTGATTTTTAAACAATTTAATAATATGTTATTTTTATAAATTAACAATAGTGTCAATTTTGACACTATTCATTTATTTGAATTTAAATAAAATCTAAAAAGAGGATATATTCAAAATAAAATATTTAATAGATTCATAAAATGTCATATGTATCTAGAAAATTAGTGTAGCACATTAAATAGTTCATATAATATTTATTTTATTATTTTTAAAACCATTTATTTGGTTTATCTCTTAATAAAATAATTACTACAACATTTTTGTATAATTATTTAATATACTTATTTGTTGCATAAAAAATTAAAAATAAAATCCTATGATAAAGATAAATATATTACCTTTCACAATAATACTTTTACTAGAATTTATAATCTTAAAATCACAATATTTAAATTGATATATTTATTAAATTATGAAGGTGACAACTTTTGCAACATTTAAAATAAAATAATATAAGTGTCATAATCTATTTTATAAGGCTCCAAATGGTCAAATATTCTACCATCGGATGATTATGGTTTACATTTACATGAACACAAATTTTTGGTCAGGGTTTTGTGCATTTTATGGTCACTATTAGTTTAATAGAAACTATATTCTTGATTTTTCACTAGATAAACAATTTCTGCATCACTATTGTGTCACAATTAATGATAATTATTTAATCCCTAAAAATTATAAATAAATTCATATGATGTAGAAAACATTAGTGAGAATAAAGATTGGAATGGATTATGTTGGACATAAGTTAGTATTGTTTAAGGATAGAACTTTTTTCGATATTATTGATGGGATGTTACAGTAATGTAGTTTTAGAAAAAGAACAACCTGCAGGATGGGCGACAACCCATCGCGTTGGACAAGGTTGTGGGAATCGAACCCACAACTGAAGTGCGACTAGCCTTTATCGCCTACCACTGGCTTACAGGAAGTCCCTGGTTAGTAGAAAATAGTTTTATTTTAGGAACCATATATGATTAATCTCACTATAGATGGACTTATGTATTTTTGATAACTTTTATAACCTTTTATTTGAGACAGATGGAATGACCCATCATTCTATCACATGATCTGATAACACTTCACGAATGAAAAATTCAACTTCATTTATTTAAGAGATGAAGTGGAAATTTTCCAAAGAACGACCAACGGTGAGACTCTACCAAAATCACGAAAGTATTTCTTCTAATTCCAATTTCATCAACTTTAGGGAAATGATCTTGAAAACCAAAAATGTTTTCCTAGTACCCTTATATCTGATGAATCAGATAGTACCTTAGATCATCACAAATGTATGGCTTTGTGATTGATGGCTTTTTCATAGCCATGTTCTCTACCACTCTCCATCAGAACTTGATGGTTAGATTTTTCTTTCATATCCATATTTTCACCTATGTTCTCCTACATTGGAACCCAGTGATGAGTTAATTTGGGCAACCGTGACATTTAATACTTTAGTTTTTAAATCCAAGTTTTGGTATTCCTTTTTTCGATGTGGGTTTGTATTAAAGAAACTTTTGAGTAGTAAACCATTTATAACCCCGATGAATTTCGAGGGCGAAATTCATTTTAAGGGGGGTGGAATATAACACCCCGAGATTTTATAAAAAAAAATTATTTTTAATTTCATTAATGTCTTGTGTTGTACGCTACACCAAAAGGAGCTTGCACAACATGCATCCCTGACTTGGCATGTATTACATGCAATCACAACCTTCCATGATAGCGTGTGTTCTACGCAATACTGGGTTCACTAAACAACGATATATTATTATAATAATATTATGAACTAGAATTTATGAATAGTATTAACTAAATTTTTAATTTTATAACATTATTATTCATCTAACATATTTTCTAGAACATGGTATAAGAAAAAAATAAATTTTTCGGGTAAAATAAGTATTATTCAAAAATGCAGTTTTGCCGCATTTTAATGGCGCACCCACCTTAAATCTAGTTTTTAACATTTTTATAAGTTCAATTTTACAAAATAAAATTATAATTTGGAATCAGGATATAAAATTTTACCTTGGATAAATTTTTCATATTATTCTGATAACATTAATATTTTAATGAATAGTAAATACACGATATAATTTAATTAAAAACAAATTTTTTCATTATAATAACTTATGTGGTTAAATTATAATATTGAATGGTATTAAAGTGTAAATAGAATAAATTTTTACCATTTAATATAATGTATGTCATTAACCTTGATTTTACATTGAATTTGTAGGTTAAATAAATCCAATCTTTTGCAATGTTTTAAACAAAAACTCGTTTTCTTTCTACAACGGGATTAATTTTAATTTAATTTCTGCAACTTCTGTGTATTGAATTTGGAAAAATGGATTCCATATTTGGAATTAGTGGGTCTAAATTATATTAATATACTAATTTTTATTTTTGGGCTTTATGAATAGTAACAACTGTAAATTTTATTTACCATAGTAAAAGGTAAATTGGGTAATTAAGGGTAAATATAATGTTATAAAATTATCCTAATACATGTCTTAATACAATTGGATGATTATAATTTGTACTAAGTCATATTTGGGTTGAAATGTAATCCCTTATAACCCACTTGGAGGTGATTAAGACCTTTAGTTTATTTTATTTAAAGGAAAGTGAAATATGTCTCACTCAACATTAATTATTAAAGTATTTTTAATACAAGTTTATACAGAATATAAATTCAGTTATAAATACTCATTTGAAAGATAAAATGTTTTTCTTTGTCATGGTAATTTATTTGTAATTTTTAAGAGTTATTTATTTACCTTATTATCTTATACATTAATGATGCAGAAATTATTTATTTAGTGAAAAATCAATCATATTGTTTTTATTGAAATAGTAATACATATCAAAAGGCCCAAAAATCTGAAAAAAACTTATTATTAGTGTATATATAAACCCTAATCATCCACTGGCAGAATATTTGACCATTTGGATCCTTATTAAGGCCATTATGACACTTATATTATTTTATTTTAAATGATGTCAAAGTTGTCACCTTCATAATTTAATAAATATAACAATTTAAATATTGTGATTTTAAGATGATAAATTGTAAAATCATTATTGTGAAATTTAATATATTTATCCTCATCATGGGATTTTTTTTTAATTTTTATTCAACAAATAAGTATATTAAATATTTAAACAAAAATGTTGTAGTAATTGTTTTATTAAGAGATAAACCAAATAAATGGTTTTTGAAAATAATAAAATAAATATTATATGAACTATTTAATGTGCTCCACAAATTTTCTAGATACATATGACCTTTTATTAATCTAGTAAATATTTTAGTTCGAATACATCCTCTGTTTGGATTTTATATAAATTCAAATAAATGAATAGTGTCAAAATTGACACTATTGTTAATTTTTAAAAATAACATATTATTAAATTGTTTAAAAATCACAAAAATATTTAAAATTTATAAATTGAAATTTATATAGTCGAAAATGTCATAAAGTATCCAATTATGGAAAATTAACAACACATAAGTGATTATTTATAACCATTTATAATTTATAATTTTATTACCACAAATAAACTTAAATAGATTAAATAAGGTTAAATCAAAATGATAAGGTTTAAAATAAGATCAAAACATGTCTAAATTTAATTGGATGATGAGATTACAACCCTATCTCATCTAATCTTCGAATATGAGTCATTTTTGGAGGTTTTTAAGTGGTTTTAGATTTATTATAAATTAATATTTTTAAGAATTCCAAAGGTGCCCCTCTCCTCCCTTATAAAAGGGAACCTCCACCCTCTCTTCCTCACACCACTTTGAGCCTTCAATATCGGTCCAAACCTACCAAATTCTCTTCTCAACTTTCCTAGAAAGATCCTAGAGGTTCTGGTCTTCTTCAAAGACCAATTTTAGTTCCTTAAGAGGAGGTATCAAAGAGGCGCTTCAAATAAGAGGTAATGTCCGTTACCGATTCTTTCAACTTTATTTCTTCTTCCACATATTCTTCTTTAGTTGTTTAATTATGAAGTAATAACATAATTATTACTCATATATTGATATGTTATTATAAGTATGAAACAACCATATTTCACCATCTATACATCCTACGGAAAACGAAATCACCGCGCGTGCGTACGTACGGAATACCGGCTCCACGCCGTGGTGTAATCTATTTTCCACCACCACCTTACTTGGATGGGTGTAATGGTGAAAGTAATAAATATATATATGATTATTGTAAATTTATATTGATTCTGTAATATTATACATACACTTTAATACAATTCCATGATCATGGGAACGATATCATCGCTCGTGCGTACGTACGGACTACCGTCTCCACGACGCGATGAGATTCATTCTCCATGTTAACCATACATGAATGATTATAAAGTTTATATAATGAATAATAATGAAATATATGACATAATAATGCTACTGAATTTATTTATATATATATGTATGTCATCTATTTAATTTCATTCAATTCAATAAGGAAACGAAAACAGCGTTCATGCGTACGTACGGCCTACCATCTCCATGAACGGTGTATTTCATTCCTTTTATAGATCTATAATATATAAGTATATGATTAATATATATTATATATAAATCATGTTTTAAATTCTGGAATTATGTAAATCAGGATATAAGTAATAATATCAAGAACGACAAGTCGAAACAGATACGATAAATGAAATGATTTTCCCCAAAAGGCTGCTTTTACATGGAATTTACAAAAGAACGGGTAATATAAAGTCATAAGTGAAACATATATGATATCATAACAATGAATATGATTATTTAATAAGTTAATGACATTATTTAAATCATTATACAGGAGGTTCGGATCCATACGAAGCATATCAGACCTAAGGTAAGGGATAACTTTTCAAATCTCGTTCTAATCCGAGATTGTTTATTCGTAAGTATTTACTGGGGTTACTATTCTCATACATGTCCATGTTTCCTAAAAATGGTTTCATGTATTTTTAATATCCTTTTTACCCATTTTTGACTTTTACTACATGGTATGTATATAATCTTTCTTTTACGAGGTACTTTTTGACTTTTCCGGCAAAAGTACGAGAAGAATGTTTTTTAACTTATACGGAACAAACGGATTTTTACGGTTTTATAAAGCCTTATTTTCATGAAGCTTCCTCCAAAAGATTTCATGACTATTTTCAACAAAATAATTTTCTTTTAAAATTGGATGACATTTTGTGAAAAGAAAATTATTTTGAAGAAGAAGGGATATTTTCCTCAAGAATTCATTTCAAGTCTTTTATCAAAACCATTTTTCATCTAAGATGACATTATTTAATATGTGTATGTTTCAAGGATAATGTCTTTATGATTTACATGGTTTCACTTTTCTTATTATTAAATGATATCCATTTCTTTTATATGGATTATGTGATGATGAGATGATGTTTATGAAACCCATTTTATTCGTTGGGTTATTATGAATGAGGTATGTTTATTTTGTGGCACAAGTAAGAATGATTTCATTATGAGATGGGTGGGACCTATATCTCCCTCCAATGCATTGGGTAAAGATTTATAACTCATGAGATAGACATGGCTGGAATGGTAAGTTAATCTGGTTCAGTATTACAGGACTGGAACGAGGAGTGAACTCGATTCAGAAAGGGACTTTGTCCACTAAGATGGTCTTGGAAGCAATTCCTTGGATACTATGGAAATCATTACATGTTCTTAATGGATTCAACAATTACATGTTTTATTCCCATGCAATGTTATCATGATCTATGTTCCATTATGATCTATGCCTTATGTACTTCTATGTTTTTAGTCGTTGCTCAAGATTTTGATGTTTAAACATTGTGTTCATGTTTTTAAGTTCAAATTTATATGGTATGTTTTATTTTATCCATGCTTACCCTTACTGAGCATTTTAGATCACCCTTTTTTTGTTTTATTTTCCCCCAAGATTAAAAGAAAGTTTTTCAATAAGGAAACAAAAAATATAAGATCTTTATGGGAGATGTTGAAGATCTATCACCATGATTAGAAGATTAAGTTCCAAGTTTCCAAAGACACTAAACTATTACGGTCCTTGTGTGTCTGTTTTTGTTATTTATTAATTATTCCGCAAAAGTAATGTATTTTCCATGGTTTCACTTTCCTTATTATGAAATGATATCCATTTATTTTATATGGATTATGTAATGATGGGATGATGATTATGAAACCCATTTTATTTATTGGGTTATTATGAATGATGTATGTTTATTTTGTGGAAAAAGTAATAATGATTTCATTATGAGATGGGTGGGACCTATATCTCCCTCTAATACATTGGGTAAATATTTATATCTCATGAGATAGACATTTATGGAATGGTAAATTAATCCGGTTTAGTATTACAGGACTGGAATGAGGAGTGAACTCGATTCAGAAAGGGACTCTGTCCACTAAGATAGTCTTGGCAGCAATGCCTTGGCTACTATGGAAATCATGACATGCGCTGAATGGTTGCCACAATGACATGTTTTATTACCATTATACATAATCATGATTGATGTTCCATTATGATATATTCCTTACGTACTTCCACGATTTATGTCTTTGCTCATGATTTTAATGTTTAAATTTCATGTTCCAGTAATTGCTTTCAAATATTTATGGAATGTTTTATGTTCACTATGTTTTCCCTTACTGAGCATTTGAGCTCACCCTTTTTATGTTTTCTTTTCTCAAGGATATAAGGAAAGGTTTTAGGTAAGAAAAAAAAGGGAAGATCTTTATGGGAGATATTGAGGATATTTCACCAAGATTAGAAGATTATGTTCCATGTTTCCAAAGGCACTAAACTATTACGGTCCTTTGGTGTCTTTAGACAATACATTACTTTTTCAGAATACTTAATACATAACAAAAACCGACACACAAGGATTGTACTAGTTTAGTGTCTTTGGAATCTCAGAATATAAGCATCTAATCATGTTGAAAGATCTTCAACATCTCCCATAATGATCTTCCCATTTTTGTTCCCTTACCTAAGACCTTTCTTTATTTACTGGAGAAAATAAAACATAAAAATGGTGAGATCAAATGCTCAGTAAGGGAAAACATAGATAACATAAAACAATCCATAAACATTTGAAAGCAAAAACTTGAACATGAAATCAAAACATTAAAACCTTGAGCAAAGACATAAATCGTGGAAGTACGTAAGGCATATATCATAATGGAACATCAATCATGATAAAATATAATGGGAATAAAACATGGAATTGTGGCAATCATTCAGCACATGTCATGATTTCCATAGTAGCCAAGGAATTTCTTCCAAGACCATCTTAGTGGACAAAGTCCCTTTCTGAATCGAGTTCACTCCTCATTTCAGTCCTGTAACACTGAACCGGATTAACTTACCGTTCCAGCCATGTCTATCTCATGAGATATAAATCTTTACTCAATGTATTGGAGGGAGATATAGGTCCCACCCATCTCATAATGAAATCATTCTTACTTGTGCCACAAAATAAACATACATAATTCATAATAACCCAAAGAATAAAATGGGTTTCATAAACATCAATCCATCATCACTTAATCTATATAAAAGAAATGGATATTATTTCATAATAAGAAATGTGAAACCAGGTAAATCATAGAGACATTATACTTGAAACATACACATATGAAATAATGTCATCTTATATGGAAAATGGTTTTGGTAAAGTACTTGAAATGAATTCTTGAGGAAAATATCCTTTCTTCTTGAAAATCATTTTCTTTTCACAAAATGCCATGCAATTTTAAAAGAAAGAGATTTTGTTGAAAGTATTCATGAAATCTTTTGGAGGAAGCTTCATTAAAATAAGGCTTTATAAAACCTTAAAAATCCTTTCATGCCGTATAAGTTAAAAAAACATTTTTCTCGTACTTTCATCGGAAAAGTCAAAAAGTACCTTGTAGGGTAAATAAAAGAAAGATTCCTTCCATACCAAGGGGTAAAAGTAAAAATGGGTAAAAAGGGCTTTAAACATACATGAATACATTTTTATAAAACATGGACATGGATGATAGCAATAACCCCAGTAAATACTTATGAATAAGCAATCTCGGATAAAAATGAGATTTACAAAATTATCCCTTACCTTAGGTCTGATATGATTCGTATGTATCCGAACCTCCTGTATAATGAGTTAAATAATGTCATTGACTTATTAAAGAATAATATTCATTGTTACGATATCATATATGGTTCACTTATGACTTTATATTACCCGTTCTTTTGTAAATTCCATGTTAAAGAGCGTTTTGTGTAAAATTGTTTAATTTGTTGTTCGTGTTTTGACTTGTAATTATTCATATGATTACTTAGATCATGATTACTAAATTCAAGAATATAAAACATGATTTATATATTATATATATTCAGAATATACATATATATAATAGATCGATAAATGGAAAGAAATACACCGTTCATGGAGACGGTAGGTCGTACGTACGCATGAACGTTGTTTTCGTTTCCTCATTGAATTGAATGGAATTAATTAGATGACATGCATATATATATACATAAAGCCAGTATCATTATTATGTTATATATTTCATGATTACTTGTTATATATACTTTATAATCATTTATGAATGGTTAATCATTGAGAATGAATCTCATCGCGTCGTGGAGACGGTATTCCGTACGTACGCACGAGCGATGATATCATTCCCATGATCGTGGAATTTTATTCAAGTGTATGTATACTATTATGGAATCAATATCACTTTACGATAATCATATATAGTTATTATTTACACCATTATACCCATCCAAGTAAGGTGGTGGTGGAAAATAGATTACACCATGGCGTGGAGACGGTATTCGGTACGTACGCACGCACAGTGATTTCGTTTTCCCTAGGATGGATAGATGGTGAAATAGGTTTGTTTCATAATTATAATAAAATATCAGTATATGAGTGATACTGATGTTATTACTTCATAATGAAACAACCTAAGAAGAAGAAGTGGAAGAAGAAATAAAGTTGAAAGAATCAGTAACGGACGTTACCTCTTCTTTGAAGCGCCTCTTTGAGACCTCCTCTTAGGGCACTAAAATTGGTCTTTGAAGAAGAACAGTACCTCTAGGATATTTCTAGGGAAGTGGAGAAGATAAATTGTCAGGGGTTGGCCGAGATTTAAGGCTCAAAGTGGTGTGAGGAAGAGAGGGAGGAGGTAACCTTTTATAAGGGAGGAGAGGGGCACCTTTGGAATAACTAAAAATATTATATTATTATAAAGTCATATTCGGTTTTTAATAGCTCCAAATTGATTTATTTCGAAGATAAGGTGGTTATGGGTTGAAATACTATCATCCAATAGAATTTAGACAAGTTTAGGTCATTATATTAACCTTAACTTTTAGTTTTAACTCTTTGTTAATTAGATTGACATTTACCATGTCACTTTGTATTTTTATATTATATTGTTAATAAAATTACCATATACATCCAATAGACCCCCAAGTGGTCCATTAATGATACACCTATCATGATATAAGTATCTTGGCCGAGCCGTAGATTTTTAATAATATAATAACAATTAATAATATAATATTTCTTTCAAAAACTATTTTATGTCAATTTTGACACTATTTGGAAATTGATTTTTGTGAAAATCATAACAGAATGATTAGTTCGAAAAAAATTAATTAAATCAATAATAACATGTCATATTAACATATAAAATTATTGGAATTCATAAAAATTCTCAAATTACATTTATTTGGGTATTTATAACATCAATTATGTCAATATTTCATTAATAATATAATTCCTGCATCATCATTGTGTCATAAATAAATTAAATTATTTTATGTCTAAAAATTACAAATAAAATACCATTATCTAGGAAATCTTTTTAACTTTATAATGAATATTTATAGTCAAATTTATCTTATTTATAACCCTATATTAAAAATTATTTAGTTATTGAACTTTGATTTTAACTATTTAAACCCTTCTTTAAATAAATTAATAATAAATGTCCTAATCTAATCCAAGTGGGCCTAAATGGTCATATTTTATTCCTAAGGTTTTTTATGGCTGAATTAAACATATCCAATATAATTATTACATGTGTTAAGTTAATAATAATATCATTTTTACCCTTAATTACCCTATTTACTTTTAACCGTGGTAAAAAAAAGTAAAAAGTTACTATTCACCAAAAATTATTTTCATCTCATTGAACCACATTTTAGTACTTGATATTAACCGTGTCTCTCGGATTTTCGAAATTCCACTCACAGAAGCGGTAAAATTAAGTTTTATGAAAAATTTGGTTTTTTAACTACCACTTAGTGGTTTCACTATTCATCAAAAAATGAAAGTTTCCAGAAAAATACCGAAAATTAGGCCTAAGATATATTTGATATTATGAATTAAAAAATGATGTCTATTTTACCAAATTCAAAACATAGCAGTTGCATTAATTAATTTAAAAATTAATTCCTGTCATCAAAACAAATAGCGTGTTTTTAAGAGATAATAACTATCAAAAGATTGACACTTGTTTATGTCTGGTTTAAATGTGAAATTACATCCAATGACCAACATTGTATTAAATAGTAAAAATATATTCTAAATATACTTTAAAACCACTCAAATTAATAATTTATCACTATTAATTATTTTGATTAAAAAAAGTTGTATTTAATTAAAATTTTGTAATTTTCACTATTCATCGGAATATGAAAGTTATCCGAAAAGTACCAAAATTTCACCCTAAGATAATTTCGATATTCCGAATCCAAAAATGAAGTCCATTTTTAAAGATAAAATTTATAAAATTTCAAAAAGTGGGTATTACTATTCATAACGGCTAGTTCATAATAATATTATAATAATATCTCATTTAGTGAAACTTGGTACTGCGTACTACACACGCTATCGAGGAAGGACTTTATTGCGTGTAATGCAAGACAAGTCAGGGCTGCGTGTAGTGAAAGCTTTGTTTGGTGTTGCGTATAACATAAGCTAATTTTGGTGTAGCGTACAACACAAGACATTAAAAATAATATTTTTCATAAAATCTCGGGGTGTTACATTCTACCCCCCTTAAAATGAATTTCGCCCTCGAAATTCGTTGGGGTTATAAATGGTTTATTACATGACAGTTTCTTTCATAGAAACCCACATCGTAAAAATGAATACTAAAACTTCATTTAAAAAAAGAATGTTAAAAACATAACTGATACCCAAATAACTCATCATTGGGTTTCCACATAGGAGAACATAGGTGAAAATATGGATATGGAGGAGAAATCTAACCATCATGTTCTGATAGAGAGTGTTAGAGAACATGTCTATGAAAAATCCATCAATCACAAAGCCATAAATTTGTGATGATCTAAGGTACCATCTGATTCATCGGATATAAGAGCACTAGGACAACATTTTTGGTTTTCAAGATCATTTCCCAAAGTTGATGAAATTGGAATTAGAAGAAATAATTTCATGATTTTGGTACAGTCTCACCATTGGTCATTATATGGACAATTTCCACTTCATCTGTTAAAGAAATGAAGTTTAATTTGTCATTCGTGATGTGATAGCAGATCATGTGATAGAATGATGGGTCATTCCATCTATCTCAAACAAAAGGTTAGAAAAGTTATCAAAAAATACATAAGTCCATCTATAGTGAGATTAATCATATATGGTTCCTAAAATGGACTTATACTTCATATATCATACTGCTTAATATAATAAAACTAGTTTCTACTAAACATGGACTTTCTGTAGGCCAGTGGTAGGCGATAAAGGCCAGTCGCACTTCGGTTGTGGGTTCGATTCCCACAGCCTGTCCAACGCGATGGGTTGTCACCCATCCTGCAGGTTGTCCTTTTTCTAAATCTACATTACTATAACATTCCATCAATAATATCAAAAAAATTCTATCCTTAAACAATACTAACTTATGTCCAACATAATCCATTCCATCCTTTAGGCTTATCTAAAATACTTCGGTCCAAGCTCATAGTATAAAGAAAAAAATTACTTGAAAGGTTATCTACCAAGAATGTGAATACAAGCATTTATCTCACATATATCATAAGATATATCTTGTCGGTTGCATTCCAAACACATGAATACCTTAGTCATATATTCTCTTGAAACATAAATTACCATTGAACCTTAGTGAAAACATGAATACTGTCAAAAGGTAACTCCTTCCACATACCAAAATCCCAAAAAATCTATATAATCAAACCAAAATATCACTTAGTCCTTATATCAGTCATGAGCTCATGAATACAATCAAACATCTCATTATCTTCTTATCCCTTCATTATGCGCATATCATCTACTTTCCAAAAATATCTGAATAACCTTTCATGGTTACTGGTATCATTCAACATATACTTTCAAATACTTTAGGAAAATTAATAGTGTAACAATCCTTAGATGATTCTTTAATCCAATGTTGTTCATTGGAATTAATTTCACTTTGAAATTGGATATAAAAAAGTATCAATCTTTTGATTGTTTTTGGACCTTAAAAACATGCTATTTGTTTTGATAACGGGAATTAAATTTAAAATTAATTAATGGCACTTATATCTTATGAATTTGGCAAAAGAGACATCAATTTTGAATTCGGAATATCAAATAATGCTTAGGCTGAATTTTTGGTATTTTTCTGAAAAACTTCAATTTTCGATGGATAGTAAAACCACTTAGTGGTAGTTAAAAAACTAACTTTTTTTAATTTAAACTAAATTTTACCACTTCTGTGAATTGAATTTCAAAAATCCGAGAGACACGGTTAATATCAAGGACTAAAATGTGGTTCAATGAGATGAAAATAATTTTTGGTGAATAGTAACTTTTTACTTTTATTTACCACGATTAAAAGTAAATAGGATAATTAAGGGTAAAATTGATATTATTATTACCCTAACACATTTCCTAATTCTATTGGATAAGTTTAATTCGACCAAAAACAACCTTAGGAATAAAATATGACCATTTAGGCCCACTTGGATTAGATTAAGACATTTAATATTAATTTATTCAAAGAAGGGTTAAAATAGTTAAAATCAAAGTTTAATAAGTAAATCATTTTTAATATAGGGTTATACATACGATAAATTCGGCTATAAATATTCATTAGAAATATAAAAATATTTCCTATATAATGGTATTTTATTTATAATTTTTAGAAAAATAAATAATTTAATTTATTTATGACACAAAGATGATGCAGTAATTATCTTATTAATGAAATATTGACATAATTGATATTATAAATACCCAAATAAATTTAATTTGAGAGTTTTATGAATTTAAATAATTTTCTAGGTTAATATTACATGTTAGTTTTTATTTAATTAATGTTTTTCGAACTAATAATTCTGTTATTATTTTCACAAAAATCAATTACCAAATAGTGTCAAAATTGACATAAAATAGTTTTTTTAAAAATATATTATATTATTAATTGTTATTTTATTCTTAAAAATCTAATGTTCATACAAATGACTTAGATAAGGTTATATATATTAATAATAAACAACTTGGGTTTGTTTGGCTTGTTATAGTAAGTTTATTAACCGTATAGTGTAAGAAAACAAGAAGACACAGTAAAAGTAAAATTATTTAACTTAAGGTTAAATCTAAATGATAAGGTTAAAATAGAAACCTAAACTTGTCTAAATTCTATTGGATGAGATTATTTCGACTTATACCCACATTAACTTTAAAATAAATCAATTTTGAGCTATTAAAAACCGAATATGACTTTATAATAAAATAATATTTTTAGATTTTTCAAAGGTGCCCCTCTCTTCCCTTATAAAAGGGCACCTCCTCCCTCTCTTCCTCACAGCACTTTGAGCCTTCAAGCTCGTCCAACCCCTGCCAAAATCTCTTCTCCACTTCCATAGAAACATCCTATAGGTTCTGGTCTTCTTCAAAGACCAATTTTAGTGCCCTAAGAGGAGGTCTCAAAGAGGCGCTTCAAAGAAGAGGTAATGTCCGTTACCGATTCTTTCAACTCTATTTCTTCTTCCACTTCTTCTTCTTTAGTTGTTTCATTATGAAGTAATAAAATAAGTATAAATCATATACGTATATGTTATTATAAGTTTGAAACAACCCTATTTTACCATCTATCTGTCCTACGGAAAATGAAATCACCACGCGTGCGTATGTACAGAATACCGTCTCCACGCCATGGTGAAATCTGTTTTTCCACCAACACCTTACTTGGATGGATATAATGGTGAAAGTAATGAATATATATGATTATTTTAAAGTGATATTGATTCTTTAATATTATACATACACTTTAATATAATTCCACGATCTTGGGAATGATATCATCGCTTGTGCGTACGTATGGACTACCGTCTCCACAACGCGATGAGATTCACTCTCCATGTTAACCATTCAAGAATGATTATAAATTATATATAATAAGTAATAATGAAATATATGAAATTATAATTCTACTGGATTTATTTATATATATATATATATGCCATCTACTTAATTCCATTCAATTCCATAAGGAAATGAAAACATCGTTCATACGTACGTACGACCTACTGTCTCCATGAACGGTGTATTTATTTCCATTTATAGATCTATTATATATATGTATATTATGAATATATATTATATATAAATCATGTTTTACATTATGGATTTAATTAATCATGATCTAAGTAATCATATGAATAATTACAAGTTAAAACACGAACGACAAATGAAACAATTTTACCCAAAACGCTACTTTAACGTGAATTTACAAACGAATGAGTAATATAAAGTCATAAGTGAACCATATGTGATATAATAACAATGAATATGATTCTGTAATAAGTCAATGAAATTATTTAAATCCTTATACAGGAGGTCCGGATACGTACGAAGCATATCGGACCTAAGGTAAGGGATAATTATTGCAATCTCATTCTTATCCGAGATTGTTTACTCGTATGTATTTACTGGGGGTTATGTTTATTATCCATGTCCATATGCTCTCAAAATGTTTTCATAAAATTATTACTTTCCTTCCATTTATGTTTAAGATATTTTTACCTTTTTCTTACTTTTACCACATCGTATGGAAGGAATCTTTCTTTTGTTTACTATACGAGGTACTTTTTGAATTTTCCGACAAAAGTATGAGGAGATTGTTATTTTTAACTTATACGAAGTGAATGGATTTTTACGGTCTTATAAAGCCTTATTTTAATGAAGCTTACCCCAAATTATTTCATGACTATTTTCAACAAAATCATATTCTTTTAAAATTGCATGACATTTTGTGAAAAGAAAATTATTTTGAAGAAGAAAGGATATTTTCCTCAAGAATTCATTTCAAGTGTTTTATCAAAACCATTTTCCATATAAGATGAAATTATTTCATATGTGTATGTTTCAAGTATAATGTCTCTATGATTTACAAGGTTTCACTTTTCTTATTATGAAATGATATCCATTTCTTTTATATGGATTATGTGATGATGGGATTATGTTTATGAAACCCATTTTATTCATTGGGTTATTATGAATTATGTATGTTTATTTTGTGGCACAAGTAATAATGATTTCATTATGAGATGGGTGTGACCTATATCTCCCTCCAATGAATTGGGTAAAGATTTATATCTCATGAGATAGACATGGCTGGAACGGTAAGTTAATCCGGTTCAGTATTACAAGACTCGAACGAGGAGTGAACTTGATGCAGAAAGGGACTTTGTCCACTAAGATGGTCTTGGCAGCAGTGCCTTGGCTACTATGGAAATCATTACATGTGATTAATGGATGCCACAATTACATGTTTTATTCCCATGCTATTTTATCATGATTTATGTTCCATTATGATCTATGCCTTATGTACTTCCATATTTTATGTCGTTGCTCAAGATTTTGATGTTTAAACATTATGTTAATGTTTTTTAAGTTCAAATGTATATGGTATGTTTTATTTTATCCATGATTAACCATACTGAGCATTTGATCTCACCCTTTTTATGTTTTATTTTCTCCCAGGATTAAAAGAAAGGTTTTAGGTAAGGAAACCAAGAGTGGAAGATCTTTATGGGAGATGTTGAAGATCTTTCACCACGATTAGAAGATTATGTTCCAGGTTTCCAAAGACACTAAACTATTACTATCCTTGTGTGTCTTTTTTTGTTATGTATTAAGTATTTCGCAAAAGTAATGTAATTTACATGGATAATAACAATAACCCCAGTAAATACTTACGAATAAACAATCTCGGATAAGAATGAGATTGGAATATTTATCCCTTACCTTAGGTCTGACATGCTTCGTACGTATCTGAAACTCTTGTATAATGATTTAAATAATTTCATTAACTTATTACAGAACCATATTCATTGTTATGATATCATATGTGTTTCGCTTATGACTTTATATTACCCATTCTTTTTTAAATTCCATGTTAAAGCAGCATTTTGTGTAAAATCATTTCATTTATCGTATGTGTTTCGACTTGTCGTTCTTGATATTATTACTTATATCCTGATTTACATAATTCCATAATGTAAAACATGATTTATATATAATATATATTCATCATATACATATATATATTATAGATTGATAAAAGAAATGAAATACACCGTTCATGGATACGGTAGGTCGTATGTACGCATGAACGTTGTTTTCGTTTCCTTATTGAATTGAATGAAACTAAATAGATGACATAAATATATATATATATATACATAAATCTAGTAGAATTATTATTTCATATATTTCATTATTATTCATTATATAAACTTTATGATCATTCATGTATGGTTAACATGGATAATGAATCTCATCACGTCGTGGAGACGGTAGTCCGTACGTACGCACGAGCGATGATACTGTTCCCATAATTGTTTAATAGAATTGGAGTGGATGGTATAATATATCAGAATCAGTATGACGTTATAATAACCATATATAGTTATTCTTTACACCATTATACCCATCCATGTAAGGTGTTGGTGGAAAAACAGATTTCACCACGGCGTGGAGATGGTATTCCGTACGTACGCACGCGTGGTGATTTCATTTTCCGTAGGATGGATAGATGGGAAAATAGAATTGTTTCATACTTATAATAACGTATCATTATATGAGTTATACTGATTTTATTACTTCATAATGAAACAACTAAAGAAGATGAAGTGGAAGAAGAAATAGAGTTGAAAGAATCGGTAACGGACATTACCACTTCTTTGAAGTGCCTCTTTGAGACCTCCTCTTAGGGCACTAAAATTGGTCATTGAAGAAGACCATAACCTCTATGATGTTTCTAGGGAAGTGTAGAAGATAATTTTTCAGGTTCTGGCCGAGCTTGAAGGCTCAAAGTTGTGTGAGGAAGAGAGGGAGGAGGTGTCCTTTTATAAGGGAGGAGAGGGGCACCTTTGGGAAAACTAAAAATATTATTTTATTATAAAGTCATATTCGGTTTTTAATAGCTCCAAATTGATTTATTTTGAAGCTAATGTGGGTATGGGTCGAAATACTCTCATCCAATAGAATTTAGGCAAGTTTATCTATCTATTTTAACCTTATAATTTAGATTTAACCTTAAGTTAAATAATTTTACTTTTACCGTGTCTTCTTGTTTTCTTACACTATAAGGTTAATAAACTTGCTATAACAAGCCAAACAAACCCCAAGTTGTTTATTATTAATATATATAACCTTATCTAAGTCATTTTTCAGAACCTTATATTTTTAGGAATAAAATAATAATTAATAATATAATATTTGTTTTAAAAACTATTTTATGTCAATTTTGACACTATTTGGTAATTGATTTTTGTGA
Source organism: Viscum album (assembly GCA_963277665.1). Lineage (NCBI taxonomy): Eukaryota > Viridiplantae > Streptophyta > Magnoliopsida > Santalales > Viscaceae > Viscum > Viscum album. The sequence goes on from OY728151.1 coordinate 1,837,704,275, forward strand.
AACTCATAACAGAATGATTAGTTCGAAATAATATAATTAAATAAAAACTAACACGTCATATTAACCAATAAAATTAGTGAAATTCATAAAAAGTCTCAAATTACATTTATTTGGGTATTTATAACATCAATTATGTCAATATTTCATTAATAAGATAATTACTGCATCATCATTGTGTCATAAATAAATTAAATTATTTAATGTCTAAAAATTATAAATAAAATACCATTATGTAGGAAATCATTTTATATCTGTAATTAATATTTATAGTCGAATTTATCTTATGTATAACCCTATCTTAAAAATGATTTACTTATTAAACATTGATTTTAACTATTTTAACCCTTCTTTAAATAAATTAAAATTAAATGTCCTAATCTAATCCAAGTGGGCCTAAATGGTCATATTTTCTTCTTAAGGTCGTTTTTAGTCTAATTAAACTTATCCAATAGAATTAGGACATGTTTTGGGTAATAATAATATCATTTTTACCCTTAATTATCCTATTTACTTTTAACCGTGGTAAATAAAAGTAAAAAGTTACTATTCACCAAATATTATTTTCATCTCATTGAACCACATTTTAGTCCTTGATATTAACCGTGTCTCTCGTATTTTTGAAATTCAATTCAGAGAAGTGGTAAAATTTAATTTAAATTAAAAAGAAGTCAGTTTTTTAAATACCACTAACTGATTTCACTATTCATCGAAAATTGAAGTTTTTCAGAAAAACACCCAAAGTTCAGCCTAAGCATTATTTGATATTCGGAATTCAAAATTGATGTCTATTTTTCCAAATACATAACATATAAGTGGAATTAATTAATTTTAAATTTAATTCCCGTTATCAAAACAAATAGCGTGTTTTTAAGAAACAAAAACAATCAAAAGATTGATACTTGTTTATATCCAATTTCAAAGTGAAATTAATTTCAATGAACAACATTGGATTAAATGGTAAAAATATATTATAATTACACTTTAAAACCAATTAAAAAGGTAATATAACCATATAAATTATTGCGATGAAATTTTTTTTTTAATTAAAATATAGCGTATTTTTACTATTCATTAAAATATGAAAGTTATCAGAATAATATGAAAATTTTATCCAAAGTAAATTTTTATATCCTGATTTCAAAGAAGAATTTTATTTTATCAAATTGAACTTATAGACATGTCAAAAACAATATTTAATGTGAGTGTGCCATCAAAAGGCAGCAAAACTACATTTTTTTAAAAAATACTTATTTTACTCGAAAAAATGATTCTGTTCTCATACCATGTTCTAGAAAATGTGTAAGATGAATAATAATGTTATAAAATTCAATATTTAGTTAATATTATTCATAAAGGCTATTCCATAATAATATTATAATAATATATCATTGTTTAGTGAAACCTGGTATTACGTACAACACACGCTATCGAGGAAGGTGGTGATTGCGTGTAATGAAAGCCAAGTCAGGGTTGCGTGTTGTGCAAGACTCCTTCATTGTTTTTTATGATAGAATCCAACCATATTTCATTTATACATTTAATATATATATATACACTCAATGTTTCGTATAATAACTACTATCAAAATTGTGTGTAACATGATCCAGGAATAGTGTTGTGTACACTACAAGCTCATACGGTGTTGCGTATAGCGCAAGGCAATCTTGTTGTATCTTTCAACACAAGAAATAAATGAAATTTAAAGAATATTTTTCATAAAATCTCGGGATGTTACATTCGACCCCCCTTAAAATGAATTTCTCCCTCGAAATTCATCGGGGTTATAAATCGTTTACTATTTATAGAAACCCATATCATAAAAAGGAATACTAAAACTTAATTTTAAAAACTAAGTATGAAATGTAATGATTACCCAAAGAAACTCATCACTGGGTTTCCATATAGGAGAACATAGGTGAAAATAAGGATATAGAAGAAAAATCTAACCATCAAGTTCTGATGGAGAGTGGTAGAGAGCATGGCTATGAAAAATCCATCAATCACAAAGCCATAGATTTTTGATGATCTAAGGTACCATCTGATTCATCGGATATAAGGGCACTAGGACAACATTTTTGGTTTTCAAGATAATTTCCCTAATGTTGATGAAATTGGAATTAGAAGAAATACTTTCGTGATTTTGGTATAGTCTCACTGTTGGTCGTTCTTTGGACAATTTCCACTTCATCTCTTAAAGAAATGAAGTTGAATTTGTCATTCGTGAAGTGTTAGTAGATCATGTGATAGAATGATGGGTCATTCCATATATCTCAAAGAAAATGTTATAAAAGTTATCAAAAATACATAAGTCCATCTATAGTGAGAATAATCATATATGGTTCCTAAAATGGACTTATACTTCATATATCATACTGCTTAATATAATAAAACTAGTTTCTACTAAAAAGGGACTTCCTGTAGGCCAGTGGTAGGCGATAATGGCGATTCGCACTTCGGTTGTGGGTTCGATTCTCACAGCCTTGTCTGACGCGATGGGTTGTCGCCCATCCTGCAGGTTGTACTTTTTCTAAAACTACATTTCTATAACATCCCATTAATAATATCGAAAAAAGATCTATCCTTAAATAATAATAACTATTGTCCAACATAATCTATTCCAATATTTAGGCTTATCTAAAATACTTTGGTCCAAGCTCATAGTATAAAGAAAACAATTACTAGAAAGGTTATCTACTAAGAATGTGAATACAAGCATTTATCTCACATATATCATAAGATATATCTTGTTGGTTGCATTCCAAACACATGAATACCTTAGTCATATAATCTCTAGAAACATAAATTACCATAGAACCTTAGTGAAAACATGAATACTGTCAAAAGGTAACTCTTTCTACATACCAAAATCCCAAAAAATCTATATAATCAAACCATAATATCACTTTGTCTTTATATCAATTATGAGCTCATGAATACAATCAAACATCTCATTATCTTCTTATCCCTTCATTATGCGCATATCATCTACTTTCCAAAAATATCTGAATATCCTTTCATGGTTACCGATATCATTCAACATATACTTTCAAATACTTTAGGAAGATCAATAGTGTAACAATCCTTAGATGATTCTTTATTCCATAGTACCATTAACTATACAACATAACTCTTGTTAAACATACAATCATTCCAATACCTTCTTAAACAACTGACTGAGTTTCAACACTTCTTTCATCTCATATATCATTTGTAGTCTCCTCATCATCATCCACATAAATACTACCCATTTCACTATTCTGATTCTCTTCATGAGATTTTACCTTAGGGCATTGGTTTTCATAATGCCCATACATTCCACATTTAAAACATCTAATCATTGTTGATGTCGTAGCAATACCATTATCTTTGTTCATGCTGTTAATTGAACCTTTTCCTTTGCACTTACTTGCTTTGTGTCCTTATTTTTCACACCCAAAGCATCTTCCAGTTCCTCTGAAACAATCTCCCCGATGCCACTTCCCACATGATTTACATGAGGGAAATTGAACTTTATTTCCTCTATGATCATCATGAAACTCCATCTTTCTCTTATTATCTGTGTTGGGAAACTTACCAAAGTTGAGATTATTGAACATATTATGAGATTTCTGATTAGGCATAATAACGATGTTTGGACTTCCAAATCCCATTTCATTTGGTTGCTCATGAAGAATATCATGCCATTGTCCGTCATATCCTCCATTATCGTGAATCTTCATGTTTCCAGCCATTTTCTAAAACCCAAAACGAATAGTGTGAGAGACAAAAATCATACTAGGGAAAACAACATAGTAAAGGGGATTACCCTCAATATATAACATCTTAGGTAAAATTATAAGATCGTTACCATAGTTCTAGGACTATATCCTCTACGTATACTTATCCTTAAGGACATCCCTAGACAGACCTTAGAAATATCTCAAGGGATCTCACTAAAGTTTTCGCATTCTAATTTCCAAAGGTTGACTAAACCTTTCCTCTGATACCAACTGTAGAGACCCGATGCTTTACGTACATGGACATTACATTACTTTTTTGGAATACTTAATACATAAAAAAACAGACACAGAAGGATCGTAATAGTTTAGTGTCTTTGAAAACTCGGAATATAATCTTCTAACCGTGGTGAAAGATCTTCAACATCTCCATTAATGATCTTCCCCTTTTGTTGTCTTACCTAAAACCGTTCTTTAAATCCTGGGGAAATGAAAAAATATATAGGGTGAGCTCAAATGCTCAGTAAGGGTAAGCATAGGGAACATAAAACAATCCTTGAACATTTGAATGTAAAAAACATGAGCATAAAATCTAAACATCAAAATCTTGAGCAATGACATAAAACATGGTAGTACGTAAGGCATAGATCATGAAGAAACAATAATCATGATAAATTATCATGGGAATAAAACATGTAATTGTGGAAACCATTAAGCACATGATATGATTTCCATAGTAGACAAGGCATTGCTGCCAAGACCATCTTAGTGGACAAAGTCCCTTTCTGAATCGAGTTCACTCCTCATTCCAGTCCTGTATTACTGAACCGGTTTAACTTTCCATTCCAGCCATGTCTATCTCATGAGATATAAATCTTTACCCAATGCATTAGAGGGAGATATAGTTCTCACCCATCTCATAATGAAATCATTCTTACTTGTGCCACAAAATAAACATACATCATTCATAATAACCCAATAAATAAAATGGGTTTCATAAACATCATCCCATCATCAAATAATCTATATAAAAGAAATGGATATCATCTCATAATAAGAAAAGTGAAACCATGTAAATCATAGAGACATGATACGTGAAACATACACATATGAAATAATGTCATCTTAGATGAAAAATGGTTTTGATAAAACACTTGGAATGAATTCTTGAGGAAAATATCCTTTCTTCTTCAAAATCATTCTCTTTTCACAAAATGTCAGGAAATTTTAAAAGAAAAGGATTTTGTTGAAAATAGTTATGAAATCCTTTGAGGAAGCTTCATGAAAATAAGGCTTTATAAAAACGTAAAAATCTGTTCGTGCCGTATAAGATAAAAAAACATTCTTCTCGTACTTTTGCCGGAAAAGTCAAAAAAAGTACCTCGTAACGTAAACAAAAGAAATATTCCTTACATAACATGTAGTAAAAGTAAAAAATGGGTAAAAAGGACTTTAAACATACATGAAAACATTTTTATAAAAAATATACATGGATAATAACAATAACCCCAGTAAATACTTACGAATAAACAATCTCGGATAAAAATGAGATTGGAATATTTATCCCTTACCTTAGGTCTGATATGCTTCATACGTATCCGATCCTCCTGTATAATGATTTAAATAATGTCATTGACTTATTACAGAATCATATTCATTTTTATGATATCATATATGTTTCACTTATGACTTTATATTACCCGTTCTTTTGTAAATTCCATGTTAAAGCAGCGTTTTGGGTAAAATCATTTCATTTATCGTATGTGTTTCGACTTGTCGTTCTTGATATTATTACTTATATCCTGATTTACATAAATCCAGAATGTAAAACATGATTTATATATAATATATATTCATCATATACATATATATATTATATATTGATAAAAGGAATGAAATACACCATTCATGGAGACGGTAGGCCGTACGTACACATGAACGTTGTTTTCGTTTCCTTATTTAATTGAATGAAACTAAATAGATGACATACATATATATATACATAAATCCAGTAGCATTATTATTTCATATATTTCATTATTATTCATTATATAAACTTTATGATCATTCATGTATGGTTAACATGGAGAATGAATCTCATCGCGTCGTGGAGACGGTAGTCCGTACGTATGCACGAGCGATGATATTGTTCACATAAATATTGAATAGAATTGGAGAGGATGGTATAATATATCAGAATCAGTATGATGTTATAATATCCATATATAGTTATTATTTACACCATTATACCCATCCATGTAATTCGTTGGTGGAAAAATAGATTTCACCACGGTGTGGAAACGGTATTCCGTACGTACGCACACGTGGTGATTTCATTTTCCGTAGGATGGATAGATGATAAAATAAGGTTGTTTCATACTTATAATAACATATCAGTATATGAGTTATACTGATGTTATTACTTCATAATGAAACAACTAATGAAGAAGAAGTGGAAGAATAAATATAGTTGAAAGAATCGGTAATAGAGATATTATTATAATATTATTATGAACTAGCCATGTGTAGTACGCAATACCAAGTTTCACTAAACGATATATTATTATAATATTATTATGAAATAGCCATTATGAATAGTAATACCCACTTTTTGAAATTTTATAAATTTTATCTTTTAAAATGGACTTCATTTTTGGATTCAGAATATCGAAATTAGCTTAGGGTGAAATTTTGGTACTTTTCGAATAACTTTCATATTCTGGGGAATAGTGAAAAATACTAAATTTTAATTAAAAACAACTTTTTTAATCGAAATAATTAATAGTGATAAATTATTAATTTGAGTGGTTTTAAATTATACTTAGAATATATTTTTACCATTTAATACAATGTTGGTCATTGGATGTAATTTCACATTTAAACCAGACATAAACAAGTGTCAATCTTTTGATAGTTATTATCTCTTAAAAACACGCTATTTGTTTTGATGACAGGAATTAATTTTTAAATTAATTAATGCAACTGATATGTTTGAATTTGGTAAAATAGACATAATTTTTGAATTCATAATATCAAATATAGCTTAGGCCCAATTTTTGGTATTTTTCTGGAAACATTCATTTTTTGATGAATAGTGAAACCACTAAGTAGTAATTAAAAAACTGAATTTTTCATAAAACTTAATTTTACCGCTTCTGTGAGTGAAATATAAAAAATCCGAGAGACACGGTTAATATCAAGGACCAAAATGTGGTTCAATGAGATGAAAATAATTTTTGGTGAATAGTTACGTTTTACTTTTTTTACCACGGTTAAAATTAAATAGGGTTATTAAGGGTAAAAATGATATTATTATTACCCTAACACATGTCCAAATTCTATTGTATAAGTTTAATTCGTCCATAAACAACCTTAGGAATAAAATATGACCATTTAGGCCCACCTGGATTAGATTAGTACATTTATTATTAATTTATTTAAAGAAGGGTTAAAATAGTTAAAATCAAAGTTTAATAACTAAATCATTTTTAATATAGGGTTATACATAAGATAAATTCGACTATAAATATTCATTAAAATCTAAAACTATTTCTTACATAATTATTTTTTATTTGTAATTTTTAGACTTAAAATAATTTAATTTATTTATGACACAATGATGATGCAATAATTATCTTATTAATGAAATATTGACATAATTGATGTTATAAATACCCAAATAAATGTAATTTGAGACTTTTTATGGATTCCAATAATTTTATATGTTAATATGACATGTTAGTATTGATTTAATTAACTTTTTTCGAACTAATCATTCTGTTATGATTTTCACAAAAATCAATTACCAAATAGTGTCAAAATTGACATAAAATATTTTTTAAAACAAATATTATATTATTAATTGTTATTATATTCCTAAATATCTAAGGCTCGTCCAAGATACTTATATCATGATATTTGTATCATTAATGGACCATTTGGGGGTCTCTTGGATTTATATGGTAATTTTATTAACTATATAATATAAAAATACAAAGTGACATGGTAAATGTCAATCTAATTAACAAAGAGTTAAAACTAAAAGTTAAGGTTAATATAATGACCTAAACTTGTGTAAATTATATTGTATGAGAGTATTTAGACCCATAACCACCTTATATTCGAAATAAATCAATTTGGAGATATTAAAAACTGAATATGACTTTATAATAAAATAATATTTTTAGTTATTCCAAAGGCGCCCCTCTCCTCCCTTATAAAAGGGAACCTCCTCCCTCTCTTACTCACACCACTTTGACCCTTCAATCTTGGCCAACCCCTACCAATTTCTCTTCTCCACTTCCCTAGAAACATCCTAGAGGCCCTGTTCTTCTTCAAAGACCAATTTTAGTGCCCTAAGAGGAGGTCTCAAAGAGGTGCTTCAAAGAAGAGGTAATGTCCATTACCGATTCATTCAACTTTATTTCTTCTTCCACTTCTTCTTCTTAGGTTGTTTCATTATGAAGTAAAAACATCAGTATCACTCATATACTTATATGTTATTATAATTATGAAAAAACCCTATTTCACCATCTATCCATCCTACGGAAAATGAAATCATCGCGCGTGCGTACGTACGGAATACTGTCTCCACGCCGTGGTGTAATCTATTTTCCACCACCACCTTACTTGGATGGGAATAATGGTGTAAATAATAAAAAAAGAGACACACAAGAACCTTAATATTTTAGTGTCTTTGGAAACTTGGAACGTAATCTTCTAATCATGGTGAAAGATCTTCAACATCTCCTATAAAGATCTTCCACTTTTTGTTTCCTTACCTAAAACCTTTCTTTTAATCCTAGGGGAAAATAAAACATAAAAAGGGTGAGATAAAATGCTCAATAAGGGTAATAATGGATAAAAGAAAACATACCATATACATTTGAACTTAAAAACATGAACATAATGTTTAAACATCAAAATCTTGAGCAACGACTAAAAATATGGAACTACATAAGGCATAGATCATAATGGAACATAAATCATGATAGCATAGCATGGGAATAAAACATGTAATTGTGTAATCCATTACGCACATGTAATTATTTCCATATTAGCCAAGGCATTGCTGCCAAGACCAACTTAGTGGATAAAGTCCCTTTATGAATCGAGTTCACTCCTCGTTCCAGTCCTGTAATACTGAACCGGATTAACTTACTGTTCCAGCCTTGTCTATCTCATGAGATATAAATCTTTACCGAATGCATTGGAGGGAGATATAGGTCCCACCCATCTCAAAATGAAATCATTCTTACTTGTGGCACAACATAAACATAAATCATTCAACATAACCCAAAGAATAAAATGGGTTTCATAACCATCATCCCATCATCACATAATCCATATAAAAGAAATGGATATCATTTCATAATAAGAAAAGTGAAACCATGTAAATCATAGAGAACTGATACATGAAACATACACATATTAATTAATTTCATCTTAGATGAAAAATGGTTTTGATAAAACACTTGAAATGAATTCTTAAGGAAAATATCCTTTCTTCTTCAAAATCGTTTTTTTTTTCACAAAATGTCATGCAATTTTAAAAGAAAAGGATTTTTTTTAAAGTAGTAATGAATTCTTTTGGAGGAAGATTGATGAAAATAAGGATTTATAAAACCGTAAAAATCCTTTCATGCCGTATACGTTAAAAAAACATTCTTCTCGTACTTTTTTCAGAAAAGTAAAAAAGTACCTTGTCGGGTAAATAAAGGAAATATTCCTTCCATTCCATGGGGTAAAAGTAAAAATGGTAAAAAAGTACATTAAACATACATGAAAACACTTTCATAAAACATGGACATGGAAGATTGCAATAACCCCAGTAAATACTTACAAATAAGCAATCTCGGATAAAAATGAGATTTGAAAAATTATCCCTTACCTTAGGTCCGATATGCTTCGTACGTATCCGAACCTCCTGTATAATGATTTAAATAATGTCATTTACTTATTACAGAATCATATTCATTGTTAAGATATTATATATGGTACACTTATGACTTTATATTACCCGTTCTTTTGTAAATTCCATGTTAAAGAGCGTTTTGAGTAAAATCATTCCATTTGTCGTCCGTGTTTTGACTTGTAATTATTCATATGATTACTTAGATCATGATTACTTAATTCCAGAATATAAGACATGATTTATATATAATATATATTCATAATATAAATATATATAATAGATCGATAAATGGAAAGAAATACACCGTTCATGGAGACAGTAGGTTGTACGTACTCATGAACGTTGTTTTCTTTTCCTCATTGAATTGAATGGAATTAATTGGATGAAATACATATATATATACATAAATACAGTATCATTATTATGTCATATATTTCATGATTACTTATTATATATACTTTGTAATCATTTATGAATGGTTAATCATTGAGAATGAATCTCATCGCGTCGTGGAGACGGTATTCCGTACGTACGCACGAGCGATGATATTGTTCCCATGATCATGGAATTTTATTTTAGTGTATGTATACTATTAAAGAATCAATATAAATTTACAAAAATCACATATAGTTATTATTTACACCATTATACCCATCCAAGTAAGGTGGTGGTGGAAAAAAGATTACACCACGGCATGGAGACGGTATTACGTACGTACGCACGAGCGGTGATTTGATTTTCCATAGAATGGATAGATGGTGAAATAGGATTGTTTCATACTTATAATAACATATCAGTATATTAGTGATTCTTATGTTGTTACTTCATAATGAAACAACCTAAGAAGAAGAAGTGGAAGAAGATATAAAGTTGAAAGAATCGGTAACGGACATTACCTCTTCTTTGAAGCGCCTCTTTGAGACCTCCTCTTAGGGAACTAAAATTGGTCTTTGAAGAAGACAAGGACCTCTAGGATGTTTCTAGTGAAGTGGATAAGATAAATTTGAAGTGGGTGGCCAAGCTTGAAGGCTCAAATTGGTGTGAGGAAGAGAGGGAGGAGGTGCCCTTTTATAAGGGAGGAGAGGGGCACCTTTCGAATAACCAAAAATATTATTTTATTATAAAGTCATATTCGGTTTTTAATAGCTCCAAATTGATTTATATAGAATATAAGGTGGGTATGGGTCGAAATCCTCTCATCCAATAGAATTTAGACAAGTTTAGGTCATTATATTAACCTTAACTTTTAGTTTTAACTCTTAGTTAATTAGATTGACATTTACCATGTCACTATGTATTTTTATATTATATAGTTAATAAACTTACCATATACATCAAATAGACCCTAAAGTGGTCCATTAATGATAAAACTATCATGATATAAGTATCTTGGCCGATCCTTATATTTTTAGGAATATAATAACAATTAAAAATATAATATATTTTTTTAAACTATTTTATGTCAATTTTGACACTATTTGGTAATTGATTTTTGTGAAAATTATAACAGAATTATTAGTTCGAAAAAAGTAAATTAAATCAATAAAAACATGTTATATTAACATATAAAATTATTGGAATTCATAAAAAGTCTCAAATTACATTTATTTGGGTATTTATAACATAAATTATGTCAATATTTCATTAATAAGATAATTACTACATCATCATTGTGTCATAAATAAATTTAATTATTTTCAGTCTAAAAATTACAAATAAAATACCATTATGTAGAAAATATTTTTAGCTTTCTAAGTAATATTTATAGTCGAATTTATCTTATGTATAACCCTATATTAAAAATTATTTAGTTATTAAACTTTGATTTTAACTATTTTAACCCTTATTTAAATAAAATATGCTAATAAATGCCCTAATCCAAGGGTTAGTGATGATTGACATGAAAAAACACTTAAGGAAAAGGAAAAAGTGAATTCACATGCAATCACTATTGGCGATGTTGAATATGACAACGATGTGGTGGAATGATTAAGTGTTTATGTAATGGGATTCCAAAATAATGTTGTATATAGTATCGTGGAATATTGGAATATTTATGTATTGGTCTATTGTGGTTTTCAATAATTTTATGGTACCGGTAACCATGGAAAGTGATTGAGATATTTTTGAAAAAAAGATGATATGCACATAATGAAGGGATAATGAGAAAATGAAATGTTTGACAGTATTCATGAGCTCATGACTGATATAAGGAAATAGTTATATCATGGTTTTAGGTTTTGGTATGTGAAAAGAGTTAACTTTTGACAACAGTCATGTTTTCACTAAGATTCAATGGGTATTCATTTTTTAAGATAATACATGATTAAGGCCTTCGAATGTTTGTAATGTGACCAACAAGTCATATCTCATGATATATGGGGATCAACAATGGTATTAACATGCTTGTTATATGAACTCTTTGGTAATCGTTTTCACTATAATATGAGATTGGACATTAGTATTTTGGATAAGCCTAAATATTGGAATGGATTATGTTGGACAGAAGTAAGTATTGTTTAAGGATAGAAGTTTTTTCTATATTATTGATGGGAAGTTATAGTAATGTAGTTTTAGAAAAAGGACAACCTGCAGGATGGGCGACAGTCCATCGCGTCAGGCAAGGCTGTGGGAATCGAACCCACGACCGAAGTGCGACTGGCCTTTATCGCCTACCACTGGCCTACAGGAAGTCCTTGTTTAGTAGAAACCAGTTTTATTATATTAAGAAGTATGATATATGAAGTATAAGTCCATTTTAGGAACCATATATGATTAATCTCACTATAGATGGACTTATGTATTTTTTTGAGAACTTTTCTAACCTTTTGTTTAAGACAGATGGAATGACCCATCATTCTATCACATGATCTGCTAACACATCACGAATGACAAATTCAACTTCATTTCTTTAAGAGATGAAGTGGAAATTGTCCAAAGAATGACCAACGGTGAGACTGTACCAAAATCATGAAAGTATTTCTTCTAATTCCAATTTCATCAACTTTAGGGAAATGATCTTGAAAACCAAAAATGTTGTCCTAGTGCTCTTTTATCCGATGAATCAGATGGTACCATAGATCATCCGAAATTTATGGCTTTGTGATTGTTGTCTTTTTCATAGCCATGTTCTATACCACTCTCCATCAGAACTTGATGGTTAGATTTTTCTTCCATATCCATATTTTCACCTATGTTCTCCTACGTGGAAACTCAGTGATGAGTTAATTTGGGTAACCGTTACGTTTCATTATTTAGTTTTTAAAGCCAAGTTTTGGTATTACTTTTTACGATGTGGGTTTCTATTAAAGAAACTTTCGAGTAGTAAACCATTTATAACCCCGACGAATTTCGAGGGCGAAATTCATTTTAAGGGGGGTAGAATGTAACACCCCCGAGATTTTATGAAAAAAAATCTTTTTAATTTCATTAATGTATTGTGTTGTACGCTACACAAAAAATAGCTTTCAAAACATGCATCCATGACTTGCCTTGTATTACACGCAATCGTGACCTGCCTCAATAGCGTGTGTAGTACGCAATACCGAGTTTCACTAAACGAGATATTATTATAATATTATTATGAACTAACCGTTATGAATAGTAATACCCACTTTTTGAAATTTTATAAATTTTATCTTTCAAAATGGACTTTATTTTTGGATTCGGAATATTGAAATTAGATTAGGGTGAAATTTTGGTACTTTTCGGATAACTTTCATATTCTGATGAATAGTGAAAATTACTATATTTTAATTAAAATAACTTTTTTAATCAAAATAATTAATAGTGATAAATTATTAATTTGAGTGGTTTTAAAGTATATTTAGAATATATTTTTACAATTTAATACAATGTTGTTCATTGGATGTAATTTCACATTTAAACCAGACATAAACAAGTGTCAATCTTTTGATAGTTATTATCCTTGAAGAACACGGTATTTGTTTTGACGACGGGAATTAATTTCTAAATTAATTAATGCAACTAATATGTTTTTAATTTGGTAAAATAGACATCATTTTTGAATTCATAACATCAAATACAGTTTAGGCCTAATTTTTGGTATTTTTCTAGAAACTTTCATTTTTTGATGAATAGTGAAACCACTAAGTGGTAGTTAAAAAACTGAATTTTTCATAAAACTTAATTTTACCGCTTCTCTGAGTGGAATTTCGAAAATTAGAGAAACACGGTTAATATCAAAGACTAAAATGTGGTTCAATGAGATGAAAATAATTTTTGGTGAATAGTAACTTTTTACTTTTTTTACCACGGTTAAAAGTAAATACGGTAATTAAGGGTAAAAATGATATTATTATTATCCTAACACATGTCCTAATTCTATTGGATAATTTTAATTCGGCCAAAAACAACCTTAGTAAAAAAATATGACCATTTAGGCCCACTTGGATTAGATTAGGACATTTATTATTAATTTATTTAAAGAAGGGTTAAAATAGTTAAAATCAAAGTTTAATATGTAAATCATTTTTAATATAGGGTTATACATAAGATAAATTAGACTATAAATATTCATAATAAATCTAAAACGATTTCCTACATAATGGTATTTTATTTGTAATTTTTAGACTTAAAATAATTTAATTTATTTATGACACAATGATGATCCCGTAATTATCTTATTAATGAAATATTGACATATTTGATGTTATAAATACCCAAATAAATGTAATTTGAGACTTTTTATGAATTACAATAATTTTCTATGTTAATATGACATGTTAGTATTTATTTAATTAACTTTTTTCGAACTAATAATTCTTTTATGATTTTCACAAAAATCAATTACCAAATAGTGTCAAAATTGACATAAAATAGTTCTTAAAAAAACTATTATATTGTTAATTGTTATTATATTCCTAAAAATATAAGGTTCGGCCAAGATACTTATTTCATGATAGGTGTATCATTAAAGGACTACTTGGGGGTCGTTTAGATGTATATGGTAAGTTTATTAACTATATAATATAAAAATAAAAAGTGACATGGTAAATATCAATCAAATTAAATAAGAGTTAAAACTAAATGTTAAGGTTAATATAATGACCTAAACTTGTCTAAATTCTATTGTATTATAGTATTTCAACCCATCCCCACCATAGCTTATAAATAAATCAATTTAGAGCTATTAAAAACAGAATAAGACTTTATAATAAAATAATAGTTTTAGTTATTCCAAAGGTGCCCCTCTCCTCCCTTATAAAAGGGCACCTCCTCCCTCTCTTCCTCACACCACTTTGAGCCTTCAAGCTCGGCCAACCCCTTCCAATTTCTCTTCTCTACTTCACTAGAAACATCCTAGAGGTCTGGGTATTCTTCAAAGACCAATTTTAGTTCCCTAAGAGGAGGTCTCAAAGAGGCGCTTCAAAGAAGAGGTAATGTTCGTTACCGATTCTTTCAAATTTATATATTCTTCCACTTCTTCTTCTTAAGTTGTTTCATTATGAAGTAATAACATCAGTATCACTCATATACTTATATGTTATTATAAGTATGAAACAACCCTATTTCACCATCTATCGGAATACCGTCTCCACACCGTGGTGTAATCTATTTTCCACCACCACCTTACTTAGATGGGTATAATGGTGTAAATAATAACTATATATGATTATTGTAAATTTATATTGATTCTTTAATAGTATGCATACACTCAAATAAAATTTCACAATCATGGGAACGATATCATCGCTCGTGCGTACGTACGGAATACCGTCTCCACGACGCGATGAGATTCATTCTCAATGATTAACCATTCATAAATGATTATAAAGTATCTATAATAAGTAATCATGAAATATATGACATAATAATGATACTGGATTTATGTATATATATATGTATGTCATCCAATAAATTCCATTCAATTCAATGAGGAAACGAAAACAACGTTCATGCGTACGTACGGCCTACCGTCTCCATGAACGGTGTATTTCTTTCCATTTATAGATCTATTATATATATGTATATTATGAATATATATTATATTTAAATCATGTTCTATATTCTGAAATTAAGTAATCATTATCTAAGTAATCATATGAATAATTACAAGTCAAAACAAGGATGACAAATGAAACGATTTTACCCAAAACGCTCTTTAAAATGGAATTGACAAAAGAACGGGTAATATAAAATCATAAGTGAACCATATATGATATCATAACAATGAATATGATTCTTTAATAAGTCAATGACATTATTTAAATCATTATACAGGAGGTTTAGATACGTACGAACCATATCGGACCTAAGGTAAGGGATAATTTTTCAAATCTCATTTTTATCCGAGATTGCTTATTCGTAAGTATTTACTGGGGTTATTGCAATCGTCTATGTCCATGTTTTATGAAAGTGTTTTCATGTATGTTTAAAATCCTTTTTACCCATTTTGACTTTTACCCCATGGTATGGAAGGAATCTTTCTTTTATTTACCCTACAAGGTACTTTTTTACTTTTCCGACAAAAGTACGAGAAGAATGTTTTTTTAATGTATATGGCATGAAAGGATTTTTATGGTTTTATAAAGCCATATTTTCATGAAGCTTCCTCCAAAATATTTCATGAATATTTTCAACAAAATCATTTTCTTTTAAAATTGCATGACATTTTGTGAAAAAAAATGATTTTGAAGAAGAAAGGATATTTTCCTCAAGAATTAATTTCAAGTGTTTTATCAAAACCATTTTTCATCTAAGATGACATTAATTCATATGTGTATGTTTCAAGTATCAGTTATCTATTATTTACATGCTTTCACTTTTCATATTATGAAATGATGGCCATTTCTTTTATATGGATTATGGGATGATGGGATGATGTTTATGAAACCCATTTTATTCTTTGGGTTATGATGAATGATGTATGTTTATGTTGTGTCCCAAGTAAGAATGATTTCATTATGAGATGGGTGGGACCTATATCTACCTCCAATGAATTGGGTAATGATTTATATCTCATTAGATATAAATGGATAGAATAGTAAGTTAATCTGGTTCAGTATTACAGGACTGGAACGAGGAGTGAACTCGATTCAGAAGGGGACTTTGTCGACTAAGATGGTCTTGGCAGCAATGCCTTGGCTACTATGGAAATCATTACATGTTCTTAATGGATTCCACAATTACATGTTTTATTCCCATGCTATTGTATCATGATTTATGTTCCATTATGATCTATTCCTTATGTACTTCCATGTTTTAAGTCGTTGCTCAAGATTTTGATGTTTAAACATTATGTTCATGTTTTTAAGTTCAAATGTATATGGTATGTTTTCTTTTATCCATTCTTACCCTTACTGAGCATTTGAGCTCACCCTTTTTATGTTTTATTTTCCCCAAGGATTAAAAGAAAGGTTTTCGTTAAGGAAACAAAAATTGGAAGATCTTTATCGGAGATGTTGAATAACTTTCACCATGATTAGAAGAATACCTTCCACGTTTCTAAAGACACTAAACTATTACGGTCCTTGTGTGTCTGTTTTTGTTATGTATTATGTATTCCGAAAAAGTAATGTAATATCTATGTACGTCAAGATTCGGGTTTCTACAGTAGAGACTCGAAGCTTGACGTACATAATACATAACAAAAACAGACACATAAGGCATGAAGAATATCATGCCATTGTCTGTCATATCCTCCATTATCTTGAATCTTCCTATTTCCAGCCATTTTCTAAAACCCAAAAAGAATAGTGTGAGAGGAAAAAATCATGATAGTGAAAACAACATAGTAAAGGGGAAGTACCCTCAATATCTATCATCTTAGGTTAAATTCTAAGATCGTTACCATAGTTCTAGGACTATATCCTATACGTATACTTATCCTTAGGGACATACCTAGACAGACCTTAGAAATATCTCTAGGGATCTCACTAAAGTTTTCGCATCCTAATTTCCAAAGGTTGACTAAAACTTTCCTCTGATACCAACTTTAGAGACCCGAAGCTTGACGTACATGGACATTACATTACTTTTACCGAATACTTAATACATAACAAAAACAGACACATAAGGATCATAATATTTTAGTGTCTTTGGAAACTCGGAATATAATCTTCTAATCATGGTGAAAGATCATCAACATCTCCATTAATGATCATCCCCTTTTGTTTTCTTACCTAAAGCCTTTCTTTAAATCCTAGGGAAAATAAAACATATAAAGGGTGAGCTCAAATTCTCACTAAGGGTAAGCATAGCGAACATAAAACAATCCTTAGACATTTGAATGTAAAAAACATGAGCATAAAATCTAAACATCAAAATCTTGAGCAATGACATAAAACATGGCAGTACGTAAGGCATAGATCATGAAGAAAAATTAATCATGATAAATTAGCAAGGGAATAAAACATGTAATTGTGGAAACCATTAAGTACCTGATATTATTTCCATAGTAGCCAAGGTATTGCTGCCAAGACCATCTTAGGGGACAAAGTCTCTTCCTTAATTGAGTTCACTCCTCATTCCAGTCCTGTATTACTGAACCGGTTTAACTTGCGGTTCCAGCCATGTCTATATCATGAGATATAAATCATTACCCAATGCATTGGAGGGAGATATTGGACACACCCATCTCATAATGAAATCATTCTTACTTGTGTGCCACAAAATAAACATACATCATTCATAATAACCCAATGAATAAAATGGGTTTCATAAACATCATCCCATCATCACATAATCCATATAAAAGTAATAGATATCATTTCATAATAATAAAAGTGAAACCATGTAAATCATATATACATGATACTTGAAACATACACATATGAAATAATGTCATCTTAGATGAAAAATGGTTTTGATAAAACACTTGAAATGAATTCTTGAGGAAAATATCCTTTCTTCTTAAAAATCATTGTCTTTTCACCAAATCTCATGCAATTTTATAAGAAATGGATTTTTTTGAAAGTAGTCATGAAATATTTTGGAGAAATATTCATGAAAATAAGGCTTTATAAAACCATAAAAATCCTTTCATGCCATATACATTAAAAAAACATTCTTCTCGTACTTTTGTCGGAAAAGTCAAAAAGTACCTTGTAGGGTAAATAAAATAAAGATTCCCTCCATACCATAAGGTAATAGTCCAATGGGTAAAAAGGAATTTAAACATACATGAGTACACTTTTATAAAACATGGACATGGATGATAGAAATAACCCCAGTAAATACTTAGGAATAAGAAATCTCAGATAAAAATGAGATTTGCACAATTATTCCTTACCTTAGGTCCGATATGCTTTGTATGGATCCAAACCTCCTGTATATTTATTTAAATAATGTCATTGACTTATTACATAATCATATTCATTGTTATGATATCATATATGTTTCACTTGTGACTTTATATTACCTATTCTTTTGTAAATTCCATGTTAAAGCAGCGTTTTGGGTAAAATCATTTCATTTATCGTATGTGTTTCGACTTGTCGTTCTTGATATTATTACTTATATACTGATTTACATAATTACAGAATGTAAAAAATAATTTATATATAATATATATTCATCATATACATATATATATTATAGATCGATAAATGGAATGAAATACACCGTTCATGGAGATGGTAGTCCGTACGTACGCATGAACGCTGTTTTTGTTTCCTTATTAAATTGAATGGAATTAAGGAGATGAAATATATAAATATATATATGTCTGTGTGTGTGTGTGTGTGTGTGTACATAAATCCAGTAGCTTCATTATGTCATATATTTTATTATTAGTCATTATATATACTTTATAATCATTCTGGAATGGTTAATCATGGAAAATGAATCTCATCGCATTCGTGGAGACGGTAGTCCGTACGTACGCACGAGCGATGATATCATTCCCATGATCGTGGAATTGTATTGAAGTGTATGTATAATATAATAGAATCTATATCACTTTATAATAACCATATATAGTTATTTATTTACACCATTATACCCATCTGTGTAAGGTGTTGGCGGAAAATAGATTACACCACGGCGTGGAGACGATATTCCGTACGTACGCATGCGCGGTGATTTCATTTTCCGTAGGATGGATAGATGGTAAAATAGGGTTTTTTCATACTTATAATAACATATAGTATATTAGTGATATTGATTTTATTACTTTATAATGAAACAACTAAAGAAGAAGACTTGGAAGAATAAATAAAGTTGAAAGAATCATTAACGGACATTACCTCTTCATTGAAGCGCCTCTTTGAGACCTCCTATTGGATGACTAAAACAGACACCAAAGGACCGTAATAGTTTAGTGCCTTTGGAAACTTGGAATATAATCTTCTAATCTTGGTGAAATATTCTCAACATCTACCATAAATATCTTCCCTTTTTTTATTACCTAAAACCTTTCCTTATATCCTGGGGAAAAGAAAACATAAAAAGGGTGAGCTCAAATGCTCAGTAAGGGAAAGCATAGTGAACATAAAACAATCCATAAACATTTGAAAGCAAAAACTTGAACATGAAATTTAAACATCAAAATCATGAGCAAAGACATATATCGTGGAAGTACGTAAGGAATATATCATAATATAACATCAAACAAGATAAAGTATAATGGGAATAAAACATGTAATTGTGGCAACCATTCAGCAGATGTCATGATTTCCATAGTAGCCAAGGCATTGCTGCCAAGAACCTCTTAGTGGACAAAGTCCCTTTCTGAATCGAGTTCACTCCTCGTTTCAGTCCTGTAATACTGAACCAGATTAACTTACCATTCCAGCCATATCTATCTCATGAGATATAAATCTTTACCTAATGCATTGGAGGGAGATATAGGTCACACCCATCTCATATTGAAATCATTCTTACTTGTGCCACAAAATAAACTAAAAACATTCATCATAACCCAAAGAATAAAATGGGGTTCATAAACATCATCCCATCATCACATAATCCATATAAAATAAATGGATATCATTTCATAATAAGAAAATTGAAACCATGTAAATAATAGGAACATTATACTTGAAACATACACATATGAAATAATGTCATCTTAGATGTAAAAATGGTTTTGATAAAACACTTGAAATGAATTCTTGAGGAAAATATCCTTTTCTCTTCAAAATAATTTTATTTTCACAAAATGTCATGCAATTTTAAAAGAAAATGATTTTTTTGAAAATAGTCATGAGATCTTTTGGAGGACTCTTCATGAAAATAAGGCTTTATAAAACCGTAAAAATCCGTTCGTGCTGTATAAGTTAAAAAAACATTCTTCTTGTACTTTTGTCAGAAAAGTCAAAATGTACCTCTTATGGTAAACAAAAGAAAGATTCCTTACATACCATGTAGTAAAAGTAAAAAATGGGTAAAAAGGACTTAAACATACATGAAAACACTTTTATAGAACATGGACATGGATGATATAAATAATCCCAGTAAATACTTACGAATAAGCAATCTCGGATAAAAATGAGATTTGCAAAATTATCCATTACCATAGGTCTGATGTGCTTCATACGTATCCAAAACTCCTGTATAATGATTTAAATAATGTCATTTAATTATTAATGAATCATATTCATTGTTATTATATCATATATGGTTCACTTATGACTTTATATTACCCGTTCTTTTGTAAATTCCATGTTAAAGAGCGTTTTGAGTAAAATCATTTCATTTGTCGTCCGTGTTTTGAATTGTAATTATTCATATGATTACTTAGATCATGATTACTTAATTCCAGAATATAAAACATGATTTATATATAATATATCTTCAGAATATAAATATATATAATAGATCGATAAATGGAAAGAAATACACCATTCATTGAGACGATAGGTCGTACGTACGCATGAACGTTGTTTTCGTTTCCTCATTGAATTGAATGGAATTAATTGGATGACATAAATATATATATAGATAAATAAAGTATTATTATGTTATATATTTCATTATTACTTATTATATATACTTTATAATCATTCATGAATGGTTAATCATTGAGAATGAATCTCATCGCGTCGTGGAGACGGTAGTCCGTATGTACGCACGGGCGTCGATATCATTCCCATAATTACTGAATTGAATTGGAGTGGATGATACAATATATCATAATCAGTATGATTTTATAATATCTATGTATTTTTATTCTTTACACCATTATACTCATCCAAGTAAGGTGGTGTTAGAAAAGCAGATTACACCACGGCGTGGAGACGGTATTCCGTACGTACGCACGCACGGTGATTTCGTTTTCCGTAGGATGGATAGAAGGTTAAATGGGGTTGTTTCATATTTATAATAACATATCAGTATATTAGAGACACTGTTGTTATTACTTTATAATGAAACAACCAAATAAGAAGAAGTTGAAGTAGAAATAAGCTTGAAATAATCGGTAGAAGAGATTACCTCTTCTTCGATGCACCTCCTTTAATCTTCTTCTTAGGGCACTAGGGTTGGTCTTTTGAGAAGACCAGTACCTCTATAAGGTTTCTAGGGAAGTGGGGAAGTGAAATGGGCAGAGTTTTTTCGAGATTCAAGGCTCAAAATAGTGTGAGGAATAGAGGGAGGAGGTGCCCTTTTATAAGGGAGGAGAGGGGCACCTTTGGAGTCCTCAAAAATATTAGTTTAATATAAATTCAAAACCCACATAAAAATCTCAAAAAATGACTCAATTAGAATATTAGATGATATAGGGTTGTAATTTCATCAACAAATAAAATTTAGACATGTTTTGATCTTATTTTAAACCTTATCATTTTGATTTATCCTTATTTAATCTATTTAAATTTATTTGTCGTAATAAAATTCTAAATTTTAAATGGTTATAAATAATCACTTATGTGTTGTTAATTTTTCATAATTGGATACTTTATGACATTTTATACTATATAAATTTCAATTTATAATTTTTAAATATTTTTTTGATTTTTAAAAAACTTAATAATATGTTATTTTTATAAAATAACAATAGTGTCAATTTTGAAACTATTCAATTATTTGAATTTAAATAAAATATAAACAGTGTATATATTCAAAATAAAATACTAAATAGATTCTTAAAATGTCAAATTTGTTTAGAAAATTCTGGGAGCACATTAAATAGTTCATATAATATTTATTTTAATATTTTTAAACCATTTATTTGGTATATCCCTTAATAAAATAATTAGTACAACATTTTTTTATAATTATTTAATATACCTATTTGTTGCATAAAAATTAAAAATAAAATCCTTTGATGAAGATAAATATCAAATATTATATAATAATAATTTTACTCGAATTTATCATCTTAAAATAACATCATGTAAATTGTTATATTTATTAATTTATGAAGGTGACAACATTGGAATCATTTAAAATAAAATATTATAAGTGTCATAATCTCCATAATAAGGATCCAAATGGTCAAAAATTCGGCCAGTGGATGATTATAGTTTATATATAAACTACTAATAAGTTTTGTGCAGATTTTTGGGCCTTTTGATATGTATTACTATTTCAATAAAAACTATATTATTTATTTTTCACTTAATAAATAATTTTTGCATCATTAATGTATAAGATAATAAGGTAATTAAATAACTCTTAAAAATTAAAAATAAATAACCATGATAAAGAAAAACATTTTTTCTTTAAAATTAGTATTTATAACCGAATTTATATTCTTTATAAACTGATATTAAAAATACTTTAATTATTAAAGTTGAGTGAGACATATTTCACTTTCCTTTAAATAAAAAAACTAAAGGTCTTAATCACCTCCAAGTGGGTTCTAATGGATTCCATTTCGACCCAAATATGACTTAGGACGAAATATAATCATCCAATTGTATTAATACAAGTATTAGGATAATTTTATAATATTATTTTTACCCTTAATTACCCAATTTACCATTTACTATGGTAAATAAAATTTACCGTTGTTACTATTCATAATGCCCAAAAATAAAAGTTAGTATATTAATATAATTTGGACCCACTGATTACAAATATGGAATCCATTTTTCCAAATTCAATACACAGAATTTTTAGAAATTAAATTAAAATCAATCCCTTTGTCGAAAGAAAACGGGTTTTTGTTTAAAACATTGCAAAAGATTGAATTTATATATCCTACGAATTCAATATAAAAGGAATGCTAATGACATAAATTATATTAAATGATAAAAATATATTCTATTTATACTTTAAAACCATTCAATATTGTAAATTAACCACATAAGTTATTACGATGAAAAAAGTTGTTTTAAATTAAAATATAGTGTGTTTTTACTATTTCTTAAAATATGAAAGTTATCAGAATAATATGAAAAATTTATCCAAGGTAAAATTTTATATCCTGATTCCAAAGAATAATTTTATTTTGTAAAATTGAACTTATAAACATGTTAAAAACTAGATTTAAAGTGGGTGTTCCATCAAAAGGTGACAAAACTGCATTTTTTGAAAAATACTTATTTTACCCGAAAATTTTATTTTGTTCTCATACCATGTTCTAGAAAATGTGTAAGATGAATAATAATGTTATAAAATTCAAAAATTATTTAATACTATTCATAACGGCTATTTCATGATAATATTATAACTATATATCGTTATTTAGTGAAACCCGGTATTGCATACAACACACGCTATCGAGGAATGTCGTGATTGCGTGTAATGCAAGCCAAATCAGGGTTGCGTGTAGTGAAAGACTCCTTTGTTGTTGCATATAAAAAAATACAACCATATTTCATTTATACATTGAATATATATATATATATATATATATATACACACACTCAATGTTGTGTAGAATAACAACTATCAAACAAACTTGAAATTGTGTGTAACATGATCCAAGAATAATGTTGCGTTTACTCCAAGCTAATACGGTGTTGTGTATAGTGCAAGATAATCTTGGTGTATCGTACTACAGAAGATATGAATGAAATTAAAAATAATATATCTTATAAAATCTCGGGTTATTACATTCTACCCCCCTTAAAAGGAATTTTGCCCTCGAAATTCGTCAGGGTTATAAATTTTTTTCTACTTAAAAGTTTCTTTAATTGAAACCCACATCATAAAAAGGAATACCAAAAATTATCTTTAAAAACTAAAGTATGCAACATAACGTTTACCCAAATTAACTAACCACTGGGTTTCCACGTAGGTGAACATAGTTGAAAATATGGATATGGAACAGAAATCTAACCATCATGTTTTGATGGAGAGTGGTAGAGAACATGGCTATGAAAAATCCAACAATCACAAAGCCATAGATTTGTGATGATCTAAGGTACCATCTGATTCATCGGATATAAGGGAAATAGGACAACATTTTTGGGTTTCAAGATCATTTCCCTAAAGTTGATGAATTAAAAGAAATACTTACATGATTTTGGTACAATCTCACTGTTGTTCGTGAATTGAACATTTTCCACTTCATCCCTTAAAGAAATGAAGTTGAATTTGTTATTCGTGATGTGTTAGCAGATCATGTGATAGAATTATGGGTCATTCCATATGTTTCAAACAAAAGTTTAGAAAAAATTATAAGTCCATCTTATGGTTAGATTAATCATATATGGTTCCAAATATGAACTTATACTTCATATATCATACCGATTAATAAAATAAAACTAGTTTCTACTAACCAGGGACTTCCTGTAGGCCAATGGTAGGTGATAAAGGCCAGTTTCACTTCAGTTGTGGGTTCGATTCCCACAACCTTGTCCGACGCGATGGGTTGTCGCCCTTCCTTCAGGTTGTCCTTTTACTAAAACTACATTACTATAACATCTCATCAATAATATCAAAAAAAGTTCTATCCCTAAACAATACTAACTTATGTCCAACATAATCCATTCCAATCTTTAGGCTTATCTAAAATACTTCGGTCCAAGCTCATAGTATAAAGAAAACAATTACTAGAAAGGTTATCTACCAAGAATGTGAATACAACCATTTATCTCACATATATCATAAGATATATCTTGTTGGTTGCATTCCAAACACATGAATACCTAAATCATATATTATCTTGAGACATAAATTACCATAGAACCTTAGTGAAAACATGAATACTGTCAAAAGGTAACTCTTTCCTCATACCAAAATCCCAAAAATCTATATAATCAAACCATAATATCACTTAGTCCTTATATCAGTCATGGGATCATGAATACAATCAAACATCTCATTATCTTCTTATCCCTTCATTATCCACATATCATCTACTTTCCAAAAATATATGAATAAACTTCCATGGTTACTGGTACCATTCAACATATACTTCCAAATACTTTAGGAAAAACAATAGTGTAACAATCCTTAGATGATTCTTTATTCCATAGTACCATACATTATTCATTATAAACATACAATCATTCCACTAACTTCTTAAACCACTGACTGAGCTTCATTATTTCTTTCATCTCATATTTCATTTTTAGTCTCTTCAACATCATCCACATAAATACTACTCATATGACCATGCCGATTCTCTTCATGAGATTTTACCTTTGGGAATTGGTTTTCATAATTCCCATACATTCCCCATTTAAAACATCTAATCATTGTTGATGTCGTAGAAATACCATTATCCTTGTCCATGGTGTTAACTGAACCTTTTCCTTTGCACTTATTGGATTTGTGTCCTTCTTTTCCACACACAAAGCATCTTCCAGTTCCTTTGAAACAATCTCCCTGATGCCTCTTCCCACATGATTTACATGAGGGAAATTGAACTTTCTTTCCACTATGATCATCATGAAACTCCATCTTTCTATTATTATCTGAGTCGGGAAACTTACCAAACATGAGATTATTGATCATATTATGAGATTTCTGATTAGGTATAATAACGATGTTTGGACATCCAAATCCCATTCCATTTGGTTGCTCATGAAGAATATCATTCCATTGCTCGTCATATCCTCCATTATCGTGAATCTTCCTGTTTCCAACCATTTTCTAAAACCCAAAAAGAATAGTGTGAGAAGAAAAAATCATGCTAGGGAAAACAACATAGTAAAGGGGGGGGGTTTCCTCAATATCTAACAACTTAGGTTAAATTCTAAGATCGTTACCACAGTTCTAGGACTATATCTTATACGTATACTTATCCTTAGGGACATCCCTAGACATACCCTAGAAATATCTCTAGGGATCTCACTAACGTTTCTGCGTCCTAGTTTACAAAGGTTGACTAAACCTTTCCTATGATACAAACTGTAGAGACCCAAATCTTGACGTACATGGACAGTACATTACTTTTGAGGAATACTTAATACATAACAAAAATAGACACCAAAGGACCGTGATAGTTTAGTGCCTTTGGAAACTTGGAACATAATCTTCTAATCTTAGTGAAAGATCCTCAACATATCCCATAAAGATCTTCCCTTTTTTCAAGCCTAAAACCTTTTCTTATATCCTGGGGAAAAGAAAACATAAAAATGGTGAGCTCAAGTGCTCAGTAAAGGCAATCATAGTGAACATAAAACAATCCATAAACATTTGAAAGCAAAAAACATGAACATGAAATTTAAACATCAAAATCATGAGCAAAGACATAAATCGTGGAAGTATGTAAGGAATATATCATAATGGAACATCAATCATGATAATGTATAATGGGAATAAAACATGTAATTGTGGCAACCATTCAGCACATGTCATGATTTCCATAGTAGCCAAGGCATTGCTGCCAAGACCATCTTAGTGGACAAAGTCCCTTTCTGAATCGAGTTCACTCCTCGTTTCAGTCCTGTAACACTGAACCAGATTAACTTACCGTTCCAGCCATGTCTATATCATGAGATATAAATCTTTACCCAATGCATTGGAGGGAGATATAGGTCCCACCGATCTCATATTTAAATCATTCGTACTTGTGCCACAAAATAAACTAAAAACATTCATCATAACCCAAGAATAAACTGGGTTTCATAAACATCATCCCATCATCACATAATACACATAAAATAAATGGATATCATTTCATAATAAGAAAAGTGAAACCATGTAAATCATAGGGACATTATACTTGAAACATACACATATGAAATAATGTCATCTTAGATGGAAAAATGGTTTTGATAAAACACTTGAATTGAATTCTTGAGGAAAATATCCTTTCTTCTTCAAAATAATTTTCTTTTCACAAAATGTCATGCAATTTTAAAAGAAAAAGATTTTGTTGAAAATAGTCATGAAATATTTTGGAGGAATATTCATGAAAATAAGGCTTTATAAAACTGTAAAAATCTGTTCGTGCTGTATAACTTAAAAAAACATTCTTCTCATACTTTTGTCAGAAAAGTCAAAATGTACCTCGTAAGGTAAACAAAAGAAAGATTCCTTACATACCATGTATTAAAAGTAAAAAATGGGTAAAAATGACTTTAAACATACATGAAAACACTTTTATAAAACATGGACATGGATGATAGAAATAACCCCAGTAAATACTTACGAATAAGCAATCTCGGATAAAAATGAGATTTGCAAAATTATCCCTTACCTTAGGTCTGATATGCTTCATACGTATCCGAAACTCCTGTATATTGATTTCAATAATGTTATTGACTTATTACAGAATAATATTCATTGTTATTATATCATATATGGTTCACTTATGACTTTATATTACCCGTTCTTTTGTAAATTCCATGTTAAAGAGCGTTTTGAGTTAAGTCGTTTCATTTGTCATCCGTGTTTTGACTTGTAATTATTCATATGATTACTTAGATCATGATTACTTAATTAAAGAATATAAAACATGATTTATATATAATATATATTCAGAATATACATATATATAATAGATCTATAAATGGAAAGAAATACACCGTTCATGGAGACGGTAGGCCATACGTACGCATGAATGTTGTTTTCGTTTCCTCATTGAATTGAATGGAATTAATTGGATGAATTACATATATATATATACATAAATACAGTATTATTATGTCATATATTTCATTATTACTTATTATACATACTTTATAATCATTCGTGAATGGTTAATCATTGAGAATGAATCTCATCACGTCGTGGAGACGGTAGTCCGTACGTACGCACAAGCGATGATATCATTCCCATAATTATTGAATTGAATTGGAGTGGATGATAAAATATATCAGAATCATTATAATGTTATAATATTGAGGTATGGTTATTCTTTACACCATTATACCCATCCAATTAAGGTGGTTTTGGAAAATCACATTACACCACGGCGTGGAGACGGTATTCCGTACGTACGCACGCGCGGTAATTTTGTTTTCTTTAGGATGGATAGAAGGTGAAATTGGGTTTTTTAATATTTATAATAAAATATCAGTATATTAGTGACACTGATGTTATTAATTTATAATGAAACAACCAAAGAAGAAGAAGTTGAAGAAGAAATAAGCTTGAAATAATCGGTAGAAGAGATAACCTCTTCTTCGATGCACCTCCTTTAAACTTCTTCTTAGGGAACTAGGGTTGGTCTTTTGAGAAGACCAGTACCTCTATAAGGTTTCTAGGGAAGTGGGTAAGTGAAATGGGCAGATGTTGGCTGATATTAAAGGCTCAAAATGGTTTGAGGAAGAGAGGGAGCAGGTGCCCTTTTATAAGGGAGGAGAGGGGCACCTTCGGAGTCCTAAAAAATATTAGTTTAATATAAATTCAAACCCCACATAAAAACCTCCAAAAATGACTCAATTAGAATATTAGATGATATAGGGTCGTAATATCATCAACCAATAAAAGTTAGACATGTTTTGATCTTATTTTGAACCTTATCATTTTGATTTATCCTTATTTAATCTATTTAAGTTTATTTGTGGTAATAAAATTCTAAATTTTAAATGGTTATAAATAATCACTTATGTGTTGTTAATTTTCCATAATTGGATACTTTATGATTTTTTCTACTATATAAATTTAAATTTATAATTTTTAAATATTTTTGTGATTTTTAAACAATTTAATAATATGTTATTTTTATAAAATAACAATAGTGTCAATTTTGACACTATTCAATTACTTGAATTTAAATAAAATATACACAGAGGATATATTCGAACTAAATTATTTAATGGATTTATAACATGTCAAGTTTGTCTATAAAATTCGTGGAGCACATTAAATAGTTCATATAATATTTATTTTAATATTTTTAAACCATTTATTTGGTATATCTCTTAATAAAATAATTAGTACAACATTTAGTATAATTATTTAATATACTTATTTGTTGCATAAAAATTAAAAATAAAATCCTTTTATGAAGATAAATATAAAATATTTTATAATAATAATTTTAATTAAATTTATTATCTTAAAATAACAACATGTAAATTGTTATCTTTATTAAATTATGAAGGTGACAACTTTGCTATTATTTAAAATAAAATATTATAAGTGTCATAATCGCCATAATAAGGATCAAAATGGTCCAAAATTCGGCCAGTGGATGATTAAGATTTATATATACACTACTAATAAGTTTCGTGAAGATTTTTGGGCTTTTATATGTATTAATATTTCAATAAAAAACTATATTATTGATTTTTGACTAAATAAATAATTTCTGCATCATTAATGTATAAGATAATAAGGTAATTAAATAACTCTTAAAAATTAAAAATAAATTACCATGATAAAGAAAAACATTTTATCTTTCAAATGAGTATTTATAACCGAATTTATATTCTCTATAAACATATATTAAAAATACATTAATTATTGAAGTTGAGTGAGACATATTTCACTTTCTTTAAATAAAAAAAACTAAAGGTCTTAATCACCTCCAAGTGGGTTCTAATGGATTCCATTTCGACCCAAATATGACTTAGGACGAAATATAATCATCCAGTTGTATTAAGACAACTATTAGGATAATTTTATAATATTATTTTTACCCTTAATTTCCCAATTTACCTTTTACTATGGTAAATAAAATTTACTGTTGTTACTATTCATAAAGCCCAAAAATAAAAAAGTAGTCTATTAATATAATTTGGACCCACTGATTACAAATATAGAATACCTTTTTCCAAATTCAATACACAGAAGTAGCATAAATTAAATTAAAATTAATCATGTTGTTGAAAGAAAATGAGATTTTGTTTAAAACATTGCAAAAGATTGAATTTATTTATCCTACGAATTCAATGTAAAATCAATGATAATGACATAAATTATATTAAATGATAAAAATATATTCTATTTATACTTTAAAAACATTCAATAATATAATTTAAAAACATAAGTTATTACGATGAAAAAAGTTGTTTTAAATTAAAATATAGCGTGTTTTTACTATTTATTAAAATATGAAAGTTATCAGAATAATATGAAAATTTTATCCAAGGTAGAATTTTATATCCTGATTCCAAAGAATAATTTTATTTTGTAAAATTGAACTTATATACATGTTAAAAACTATATTTAAAGTGGGTGCGCCATCAAAAGACGGCAAAACTTCATTTTTTGAAAAATATTTATTTTACCCGAAACATTTGTTTTGTTCTCATACCATCTTCTAGAAAATGTGTAAGATGAATAATAATGTTATAAAATTCAAAACATAGTTAATACTATTCATAACGGCTAGTTCTTGATAATATTATAACCATATACCATTGTTTAGTTAAACCCGGTATTGCTTACAACACACGCTATCGAGGAATGTCGCGATTGCGTGTAATGAAAGCCAAATCAGGGTTGCGTGTAATTCAAGACTCTTTTGTTGTTGCGTATAACAAAATACAACCATATTTCATTTATACATTGAATATATATATATATATATATACATACACACTCAATGTTGCATAAAATAACAACTATCAAACAAACTTGAAACTGTGTGTAACATGATCTAAGAATAATGTTGCGTATACTGCTAGCTAATACGGTGTTGCGTATAGCGCAAGATAATCTTGGTTTATCGTCCAATAGAAGATATGAATGAAATTAAAAAGAATATATCTTATAAAATCTCGGGTCACATGCGATCACTATTGGCGATGTTGAATATGACAACGATGTGGTGGAATGATTAAGTGTTTATGTAATGGGATTCCAAAATAATGTTGTATATAGTATCGTGGAATATTGGAATATTTATGTATTGGTCTATTGTGGTTTTCAATAATTTTATGGTACCGGTAACCATGGAAAGTGATTGAGATATTTTTGAAAAAAAAAGATGATATGCGCATAATGAAGGGATAATGAGAAAATGAAATGTTTGACAGCATTCATGAGCTCAAGACTGATATAAGGAAATAGTTATATCATGGTTTGATGTTTTGGTATGTGAAAAGAGTTAACTTTTGACAGCACTCATGTTTTCACTAAGATTCAATGGGTATTCATTTTTCAAGAGAATGCATGATTAAGGCCTTCGAATGTTTGGAATGTGACCAACAAGACATATCTCATGATATATGGGGATCAACGATGGTATTAACATGCTTGTTATATGAACTCTTTGGTAATCGTTTTCACTATAATATAAGATTGGACAACACTATTTTGGATAAGCCTAAATATTGGACTGGATTATGTTGGACATAAGTTAGTATTGTTTAAGGATAAGAAGTCTTTTCGATATTATTGATGGGATGTTATAGTAATGTAGTTTTAGAAAAAGGACAACCTTCCGGATGGGCGACAGCCCATCGCGTCGGACAAGGCTGGGGGAATCGAACCCACAACTGAAGTGCGACTGGCCTTTATCGGCTGCCACTGGCCTACAAGAATTCCCTGTTTAGTATAAACTAGTTTTATTATATTAAGCAGTATGATATATGAAGTATAAGTCCATTTTAGGAACCATATATGATTAATCTCAATATAGATGGACTTATGTATTTTTTTGATAACTTTTCTAACCTTTTGTTTGAGACAGATGGAATGACCCATCATTCTATCACATGATCTACTAACACATCACGAATTACAAATTCAACTTCATTTCTTTGAGAGATGAAGTGGAAATTGTCCAAAGAATGACCAACGGTGAGACTATACCAAAATCACGAAAGTATTTCTTCTAATTCCAATTTCATCAACTTTAGGGAAATGATCTTGAAAACCAAAAATGTTGTCCTAGTGCTCTTATATCCGATGAATCAGATGGTACCTTAGATCGTCACAAATTTATGGCTTTGTGATTGTTGGCTTTTTCATAGCCATGTTCTCTACCACTCTCCATCAGAACATGATGGTTAGATTTTTCTTCCATATCCATATTTTCACCTATGTTCTCCTACGTGGAAACCCAATGATGAGTTAATTTGGGTAACCGTTAAATTTCATACTTTAGTTTTTAAAGTCGAGTTTTGGTATTCCTTTTTACTATGTGGGTTTCTATTAAAGAAACTTTCGAGTAGTAAACCATTTATAACCCCGACGAATTTCGAGGGAGAAATACATTTTAAGGGGGGTAGAATGTAACACCTCGAGGATTTATGAAAAATATTCTTTTTAATTTCATTAATGTCTTGTGTTGTACAGTACACCAAAATGAGCTTGCACAACACGTATCCTTGACTTTCCTTGCATTACACATAATAGTGACCTTCCTCGATAGCGTGTGTAGTACGCAATACCGAGATTCACTAAACGAGATATTATTATAATATACTTATAAACTATCAGTTCTGAATAGTAATACCCACTTTTCGAAATTTTATAAATTTTTTCTTTCAAAATGGACTTCATTTTTGGATTCTGATTATCAAAATTAGCTTAGGGTTAAATTTTAGTACTTTTCGGATAACTTTCATATTCTGATGAATAGTGAAAATTACTAAATTTTAATTAAAAACAACTTTTTTAATCAAAATAATTAATAGTGATAAATTATTAATTTGAGTGGTTTTAAAGTATATTTAGAATATATTTTACAATTTAATACAATGTTGTTCATTTTATTTAATGTCACATTTAAACCGGACATAAACAAGTGTCAATCTTTTGATAGTTATTATCTCTTAAGAATATGCTATTTGTTTTGACGACGGGAATTATTTTTTAAATTAATTAATGCAACTGATATGTTTTGAATATGGTAAAATAGACATCATTTTTGAATTCATAATATCAAATATATCTTAACCCTAATTTTTGGTATTTTTCTGGAAACTTTCATTTTTTGATGAATAGTGAAACCACTATGTGGTAGTTAAAAAACTGAATTTTTCATAAAACATAATTTTACCACTTATGTGAGTGGAATTTTGAAAATCCTAGAGACACTGTTAATATCAAGGACTAAAATGTGGTTCAATGAGTGAAAATAATTTTTTGTGAATAGTAACTTTTTACTTTTTTACCACAGTTAAAAGTAAATAGGGTAATTAAGGGTAAAAATGATATTATTATTACCCTAAAACATGTCCTAATTCTGTTGGATAAGTTTAATTCGGCCATAAACAACCTTAGAAATAAAATATGACCATTTAGGCCCACGTGGATTAGATTAGGACATTTATTATTAATATATTGAAAGAAGGGTTAAAATAGTTAAAATCAAAGTTTAATAATTAAATAATTTTTAATATAGGTTTATATATAAGATAAATTAGACTATAAATATTCATTAGAAATATAAAACGATTTCCTACATAATGGTATTTTATTTGTAATTTTTAGACTTAAAATAATTTAATTTATTTATGACACAATGATGATGCAGTAATTATCTTATTAATGAAATATTGACATAATTGATGTTATAAATACCCAAATAAATGTAATTTGAGACTTTTTATGAATTAAAATAATTTTCTATGTTAATATGACATTTTATTATTGATTTAATTAACTTTTTTCGAACTAATCATTACGTTATGAGTTTCACAAAAATCAATTACCAAATTGTGTCAAAATTGACATAAAATAGTTTTTTAAAACAAATATTATATTTTTAATTTTTATTATATTCCTAAAAATCTAAGGTTCCACAAAGATACTTATATCATGATAGGTGTATCATTAATGGACCACTTGGGGGTCGCTTGGATGTATATGGTAAGTTTAATAACTATATACTATAAAAATACAAAGTGACATGATAAATGTCAATCTAATTAACTAATAGTTAGAACTAAAAGTTAAGGTTAATATAATGACCTAAACATGTCTAAATTCTATTGTATGAGAGGATTTCCACCCATACCCACCTTAGATTCTAAATAAATCAATTTTTATCTATTAAAAAAAGAATATTACTTTATAATAAAATAATATTTTTAATTATTCCAAAGGTGCCCCTCTCCTCCCTTGTAAAAGGGAACCTCCTCCTTCTCTTCCTCACACCACTTTGAGCCTTCAAGATCGGCCAAACCCTTGCAATTTCTCTTCTCCACTTCCCTAGAAACATCCTAGAGGTCCTGGTCTTCTTCAAAGACAAATTTATTTCCCTAAGAGGAGGTCTCAAAGAGGCGCTTCAAAGAAGAGGAAGTTCAGATACGTACGAAGCATATCGGACCTAAGGTAAGGGATAATTTTGCAAATCTCATTTTTATAGGAGATTGATTATTCATAATTATTTACTGGGGTTATTACTGTCATCCATGTCCATGTTTTATAAAAATGTATTCTTGTATGTTTAAAGTCCTTTTTACCCATTTTGACTTTTACCCCTTGGTATGGAAGGAATCTTTCTTTTATTTACCCTACAAGGTACTTTTTTGACTTTTCCGACAAAAGTACGAGAAGAAAGTTTTTTTAACGTATATGGAATGAAAGGATTTTTACGGTTTTATAAAGCCTTATTTTCATGAAGATTCCTCCAAAATATTTCATGACTATTTTCAACAAAATCCTTTTCTTTTAAAATTGCTTGACATTTTGTGAAAAAAAATAATTTTGAAGAAGAAAGGATATTTTCCTCAAGAATTCATTTCAAGTGTTTTATCAAAACCATTTTTCACCTAAGATGAAATTATTTCATATGTGTATATTTCAAGTATAATGTCCCTATGATTTACAAGGTTTTACTTTCCTTATTATGAAATGATATCCATTTCTTTTATATGGATTATGTAATGATGGGATGATGTTTATGAAACCCATTTTGTTTATTGGGTTATTATGAATGATGCATGTTTATTTTGTGGAAAAAGTAATAATTATTTCATTATGAGATGGGTGGGACCTATATCTCCCTCCAATGCATTGGGTAAAGATTTATATCTTATGAGATAGACATGGTTGGAACGGTAAGTTAATCCGGTTCAGTATTACAGGACTGGAACGAGGTGTGAACTCAATTCAGAAAGTGACATTGTCCACTAAGATGGTCTTGGCAGCAATGCATTGGCTACTATGGAAAACATTACATGTGCTTAATGGATTCCACAATTACATGTTTTATTCCTATGCTATGTTATCATGATTTATGATCCATTATGATCTATGCCTTATGTACTTCCATGTTTTAAGTCGTTGCTCAAGATTTTGATGTTTAAACATTATGTTCATGTTTTTAAGTTCAAATGTATATGGTATGTTTTATTTTATCCATGCTTACCCTTACTGAGAATTTGAGCTCACCCTTTTTATGTTTTATTTTCCCCCAGGATTAAAAGAAAGGTTTTAGGTAAGGAAACAAAAAGTGGAAGATATTTATGGGAGATGTTGAAGATCTTTCACCACAATTATAAGTTTACGTTCCAAGTTTCCAAAGACACTAAACTATTACGGTCCTCGTGTGGCTGTTTTTGTTATGTATTATGTATTCCACAAAAGTAATGTAATATCTATGTACGTCAAAATCCTATTGGATGACTAAAAGTCGACCCATATCACCTAAGGGGCGGATTAGATTCATTTAATGGACTTTTGTCCATGAAAATAATTTAATTATTATTAAAACCAAAGAAAGTGACAACATGTCACTTTCTTAAATCTTATAAGTATAATAATTTTAATTTAGTGATAAACATAGTGAAACTTCAAACATGAATAGTCTCTAGAAAGCTAATACAATTATCTACATCATAGGAATTTATGGTTGCCACAATTACATGTTTTATTCCCATTATACTTTATCATGATTAATGTTCCATTATGAAATATTCCTTACATACTTCCACGATTTATGTCTTTGCTCATGATTTTGATGTTTAAATTTCATGTTCAAGTTTTTGCTTTCAAATGTTTATGGATTGTTTTATGTTCACTATGATTTCCCTTACTGAGCATTGGAGCTCACCCTTTTTATGTTTCCTTTTCCCCAGGATTTAAGGAAAGGTTTTAGGTAAGAAAAAAAGGGAAGATCTTTATAGGAGATGTTGAGGATCTTTCACCAAGATTAGAAGATTATGTTACATGTTTCCAAAGGCACTAAAATATTACGGTCCATTGGTGTCTGTTTTTGTTATGTATTAAGTATTCCGCAAAAGTAATGTATTGTCCATGTACGTCAAGCTTTGGGTCTCTACAGTTGGTATCAGAGGAATGTTTTAGTCAACCATTTAAAGCTAGGATGCGATAACTTTAGTGAGATCCCTAGATATATTTCTACGGTATGTCTAGGGATGTCCCTAAGGTTAAGTATAAGTATAGGTTATAGTCCTATAATTACGGTAACGATATTAAAATTAAACCTAAGATGTTAGATGTCGAAGGTACTCCCCCTTGATTATGTTATTTTCCTTGTATGATTTTTGCCTATCATAGAATTATTTTTGTGTTTTAGTCAATGGAGGGAACCAGAAGGAATTTGGTTAACATTGAATCCAATGGAAAAAATTGGTGACTATGAGCAACAAAATTGTGTAATGCCTAGAGAGAAAGATATTGTGATTATGTCGAATCAGTCATCGCGATATATGATTAACAAGGTGAAATTTAGTGGTAAGCCTAATTCATCAAATAAGAGGAAGATAGAATTTTATGCATGTTCGCATGTTGAGGAGCATAAATAAATGAAGATTGAGATTTCTAAAGAAGGGAAGAAGAACCTTGAGGAATACCTCAAATGGAGGGACATATGTTATCTGTGTGGAGAAAAGGTTCATAGAGTGACAGACTGTTATGGAGTTCAATGTATTATTTGTGGAGAACATGGAAATTACCCAACTCAATGCCCTGGCCTAAAAAGTTACTTCTAAATCAAGGAAGGACTTATTCTAGGACAATCATTGAAGAGGATGAATTGATGTTTTTATGTATTGGTATTCAATAATAATTTTTTTGAAGTACTTTTATGGTGTATTAGAATATTTTTGTATTAGTTTATTTTGGTTTTCATTAATTTTATGGTACCGGTAACCGTGAAAAGTGATTCAAGTATTTTGGAAATCAGATGATATGCGCATAATGAAGGGATAAGGAGAAAATGAAGTGTTTGACAGTATTCATGAGCTCATGATTGATATAAAGACTAAGTGATATCATGGTTTGAGTATGTAGAATTATGAGGATTTTGGTATGTGGAAAGTGTTAACTTTTAACTGCATTCATGTTTTCACTAAGGTTCAATGGGTATTCATTTTTTTCAAGAGAATACATGATTAAGGCCTTAGAATGTTTGGAATGTGACCAACAAGGCATATCTTATGATATACGGTGATCAACGATGGTATTAACACGCTTTTCATATAAAATCTCTGGTAATCATTTTCACTATAATATGAGAGTGGACTGCAGTACTATGGATAAGCCTAAATATTGGAATGGATTATGTTGGACATAAGTTAGTATTGTTTAAGGATAGAAGTTTTTTCGATATTATTGATAGGATGTTATAGTAATGTAGTTTTAGAAAAAGGACAACCTGTAGGATGGGCGACAGCCCATCGCGTCAGACAAGGTTGTGGGAATAGAACCCACAACTAAAGTGCGACATGCCTTTATTGCCCACCACTGGCCTACAGGAAGTCCCTTTTTAGTAGAAACTAATTTTATTATATTAAGAAGTATGATATATGAAGTATAAATCCATTTTAGGAACCATATATGATTAATCTCACTATAGATGGACTTATGTATTTTTGATAACTTTTATAACCTAATGTTTGAGACATATAGAATGACCCATAATTCTATCACATGATCTGCTAACACTTCGCGAATGACAAATTCAACTTCATTTCTTTAAGAGATGAAGTGGAAATTGTCCAAAGAACGACCAATGGTGAGACTGTACCAAAATCACGAAAGTATTTCTTCAAATTCAAATTTCATCAACTTTAGGGAAATGATCTTGAAAACCAAAAATGTTGTCCTGGTGCCCTTATATCCGATGAATCAGATGGTACCATAGATCATCACAAATCTATGGCTTTTTGATTGATGGATTTTTCATAGTCATGTTCTCTACCACTCTCCATCATAACTTCATGGTTAGATTTTTCTTCCATATCCATATTTTCACCTATGTTCTCGTATATGGAAACCCAGTGATGAGTTACTTTGGGTAATAATTACATTTCATACTTTTGTTTTTAAAATTATGTTTTAGTATTCCTTTTTACGATGTGGGTTTCTATAAATAGTAAGCGATTTATAACCCTGACAAATTTTGAGGGAGAAATTTATTTTAAGGGGTGTAGAATGTAACACCCCCAGATTTTATGAAAACTATTCTTTTAATTACATTGATATCTTGTGTTGTAAGCTACAACAAGATTGTATTGCGCTATATGCAACACCGTATGAGCTTACAGTATACACAACACTATTATTGGATCATGTTACACACAATTTTGATAGTAGTTATTCTATGAAACATTGAGTGTATATATATATATTCAATGTATAAATGAAATATGGTAGGATTCTGTTATATAAAACAATAGATAAGTCTTGCACAACACGCAACCCTGACTTGGCTTGCATTACACGCAATCGCGACCTTCCTCGATAGTGTGTGTTGTACGCAATACCAGGTTTCACTAAACAAAGATATATTATTATAATATTATCATGGACTTGCCGTTATGAATATTATTAACTACATTTTTAATTTTATAACATTATTATTCATCTTACTCATTTTCTAGAACATGGTATGAGAATAAAATAAATGTTTCGGGTAAAATAAGTATTTTTCAAAAAAATGTTGTTTTGCCGCCTTTTGATGGCGCACCCACCTTAAATATTGTTTTTGACATGTCTATAAGTTCAATTTGATAAAATAAAATTCTTCTTTGGAATCAGGATATAAAAATTTACTTTGGACAAACTTTTCATATTATTCTAATAACTTTCATATTTTAATGAATAGTAAAAACAGGCTATATTTTAATTAAAAAAAACTTTTTTAATTGCAATAATTTATATGGTTATATTATCTTTTTAATTGGTTTTAAAGTTTAATTAAAATATATTTTTACCATTTAATCCAATCTTCTTCATTG
Organism: Viscum album; assembly: GCA_963277665.1. NCBI lineage: Eukaryota > Viridiplantae > Streptophyta > Magnoliopsida > Santalales > Viscaceae > Viscum > Viscum album. Next base: position 1,837,744,258 of record OY728151.1, read on the forward strand.
GAATTAATTTCACTTTGAAATTGGATATAAACAAGTATCAATCTTTTGATTGTTTTTGTTTCTTTAAAACACGCTATTTGTTTTGATAACGGGAATTAAATTCAAAATTTATTAATTCCACATATATGTTATGGATTTGGAAAAATAGACATCAATTTTGAATTCAGAATATCAAATAATGCTTAGGCTGAATTTTTGGTATTTTTCTGAAAAACTTCAATTTCCGATGAATAGTGAAACCACTTAGTGGTAGTTAAAAAACTGACTTTTTTTAACTTAACCATAAATTTACCGCTTCTGTGAGTGGAATTTAGAAAATACGAGAGACACAGTTAATATCAAGGACTAAAATGTGGTTCAATGAGATGAAAATAATTTTTGGTGAATAGTAACTTTTTACTTTTTTTACCACGGTTAAAAGTAAAAAGGGTAGTTAAGGGTAAAATTGATATTATTATTACCCTAACACATATCCTAATTCTATTGGATAAGTTTAATTCGACCAATCACAAACTTAGGAATAAAATATGACCATTTAGGACCACTTGGATTAGATTAGGACATTTAATATTAATTTATTTAAAGAAGGGTTAAAATAGTTAAAATAAAGATTTAATAAGTAAATCATTTTTAATATAAGGTTATACATAAGATAAATTCGACTATAAATATTCATTAGAAATCTAAAAATATTTCCTACATTATGGTATTTTATTTATAATTTTTAGACATTAAATAATTTAATTTATTTATGACACAAAGATGATGCAGTAATTATCTTATTAATGAAATATTGACATAATTGATGTTATAAATACCCAAATAAATGTAATTTGAGACTTTTTATGAATTAAACTAATTTTATAGGTTACTATGACATGTTATTATTGATTAAATTAACTTTTTTATAACTAATCATTCTTTTCTGATTTTCACAAAAATCAATTACCAAATATTGTCAAAATTGACATAAAATAGTTTTTTAAAAAAATATTATGTTATTAATTGCTATTTTATTCCTAAAAATATAAGGTTCGGCCAAATGGATTATATAATGTTATATATATTAATAATAAACAACTTGGGGTTCTTTTGGCTTGTTATAGTAAGTTTATTAACCTTATAGTGTAAGAAAACAAGAAGACACGGTAAAAGTAAAATTATTTAACTTAAGGTTATATCTAAATGATAAGGTTAAAATAGAAACCTAAACTTGTCTAAATTCTATTTTATGAGATTATTTCGACCCATCCCCATATTATCTTCAAAATAAACTAATTTGGAGCTATTAAAAACCGAATATGTCTTTATAATAAAATAATATTTTTAGTTTTTCCAAAGGTGCCCATCTCCTCCCTTATAAAAGGGCACCTCCTCCCTCTCCTCACACCAATTTGAGCCTTCATGCTCGTCCAACCCCTTCCCATTTCACTTCCCCACTTACTTATAAACCTACTAGAGGTAGTGGTCTTCTCAAAAGACCAACTCTAGTTCCCTAAGAGAAATTTTAAAGGAGGAACTTCGAGAAAGAGGTAATACCTTCTACCATTTTCTTCAAGTTCCATTCTTCTTCTACTCCCTCTTCTTTAGTTGTTTCATTGTGAAGTAATAACATAATTATCCCTCATATACTGATATGTTATTATATATATGAAACAAATATATTTCACCTTCTATCCATCCTACGGAAAACAAAATCACCGCGCGTGCGTACGTACGGAATACCGTCTCCACGTCGTGGTGTAATCTGTTTTTCCACCAACACCTTACATGGATGGGTATAATGGTGTAAATAATGACTATATATGGTTATTATAACATCATACTGATTCTGATATATTATACCATCCACTCCAATTCTATTCAATAATTATGGGAACTATATCATCACTCGTGCGGACTACCGTCTCCACGACGCGATGAGATTCATTCTCCATGTTAACCATACATGAATGATCATAAAGTTTATATAATGAATAATAATGAAATATATGAAATAATAATTCTACTGGATTTATGTATATATATATGTATGTCATCTATTTAGTTTCATTCAATTCAATAAGGAAATGAAAACAGCGTTCATGCGTACGTACGGCCTACCGTCTCCATGAATGGTGTATTTCATTCCTTTTATTGATCTATAATATATATATGTATATGATGAATATATATTATATATAAACCATTTTTTACCTTCTGGAATTATGTAAATCAGGATATAAGTAATAATATCAAGAATGACAAGTTGAAACACATAAGATAAATGAAATGATTTTACCCAAAACACTGCTTTAACATGGAATTTAAAAAAGAAAGGGTAATATAAAGTCATAAGTGAAAAATATATGATATCATAACAATGAATATGATTCTGTAATAAGTCAATGACATTTTTTAAATCATTATACAGGAGGTTCGGATACGTACGAATCATATCGGACCTAAGGTAAGGGATAACCTTTCCAATATCGTTCTTATCCGAGATTGTTTATTCGTAAGTATTTACTGGGGTTATTGTTTTCATCAATGTCCATGTTTCCTAAAAATGTTTTCATGTATGTTTAATGTCCTTTTTACCCACTTTTGACTTTTACTACATGGTATGTATGGAATCATTCTTTTACGAGGTACTTTTTGACTTTTCCGGCAAAAGTACGAGAAGAATGTTTTTTTAACTTATACGGCACGAACGGATTTTTACGGTTTTATAAAGCCTTATTTTAATGAAGCTTCCTCCAAAACATTTCATGACTATTTTCAACAAAATATTTTTTTCTTTTAAAATTTCATGATGTTTTGTGAAAATAAATTGATTTTTAAGAAGAAAGGATATTTTCCTCAAGAATTCATTTCAAATGTTTTATCAAAACAATTTTCCATCTAAGGTTACATTATTTCATATGTGTATGTTTCATGTATAAAGCCTCTATGATTTACATGGTTTCCCTTTTCTTATTATGAAATTATATCCATTTATTTTATATGGATTATGTGATGATGGGATGATGTTTATGAAACCCATTTTATTTGTTGGGTTATTATGAATGATGTAAGTTTATTTTGTGGAACAAGTAAGAATGATTTCATTATGAGATGGGTGGGACCTATATATCCATCCAATGCATTGGGTAAAGATTTATATCTCATGAGATAGACATGGTTGGAACGGTAAGTTAATCCGGTTTAGTGTTACAGGACTGAAACGAGGACTGAACTCGATTTAGAAAGGGACTTTGTCCACTAAGATGGTCTTGGCAGCAATGTCTTGGCTACTATTGAAATCATGACATGTGCTGAATGGTTGCCACAATTATGTGTTTTATTCCCATTATACTTTATCATGATTTATGTTCCATTATGATATATTCCTTACAAACTTCCACGATTTATGTCTTTGCTCATGATTTTGATGTTTAAATTTCATGTTCAAGTTTTTGCTTTCAAATGTTTATGGATTGTTTTATGTTCACTATACTTGCCCTTACTGAGCATTTGAACTCACCCTTTTTATGTTTTCTTTTCCCCAGGATATAAGGAAAGGTTTTAGGTAAGAAAAAAAAAAGGTAAGATCTTTATGGGAGATGTTAAGGATCTTTCACCAAGATTAGAAGATTATGTTTTAAGTTTCCAAAGGCACTAAACTATTACGGTCCTTTGGTGTCTGTTTTTGTTATGTATTATGTATTCTGTAAAAGTAATGTATTGTCCATGTACATCAAAATTTGGGTCTCTACATAGAGTATGTTAAATAATTTTTAAATTATTCCAATGTACCACATGTTTTAAAAAAATTCTGAAATGTACCTAATTAACCAAACACACTATAATTATTGATCTTATGGGTTTAAATATTTTTGTTCTTATGAAATAAATCATAAATTAATGTGTAATTAATACAATCATTGTCATAGTAGGTATTAGAAAAATGTTTAGTTATTTTTGGGATTAGGATTAGAAAACATTATAGAAATATTTAGGGATAACACAAAACATTAGAAGACACCCCTAAATTTTAGTAAATTATATAGTAAGTGGATTCCAAGAAAATTCGTCCATATATAGATAATACAAGTAGAGGTGAATCTGGCATAGATTTACCTAGTTGTAACGCCTGACAAAATAACTATATTGAGCTATACTCAATCAGGAATGGGTGTATAAAAATAGTCCTTTCTACACACTTTTTTTGAAACTCCTAGTGTATATTCTTTCATAAATTCAAAATATCATTACAAATCGTTATTGAGGGAAAAAATTTCCCATAAGAGTCTATGTCAATAAATATATCATGTATAACATAGATTCAAGCATATAAATTCATATGTTAAGGAAATACATGCCATATATAAATTACCCCTTTAATATTTTCAACTTCTCATTTTTTTATTTAATAGTATAAGAGTACTCATCCCTAATTTTCCCTTTATTCTAGCCATTGGCTATAAATATGAGGAACTGAGAAAAAAACAAATATGAAGGGAAATGTGATGACTTCCAAAACAAGATTCATAACCTAATAGGAGTAGTAATCATGAACTTTGTGATGATAATCTCTCAGTTGAATCATGTTATAAATAGAAACCATAATAAAGAGGAATTACCAAATCACCCTAAGGATGAATAAGATATAATTGAGATATTTATTTTCCAAAGGCCTCCAAATTTCAATAGATCATTTGACTTTTTAATTACAGAACAATAGATCAACTCCATTGAGAATATCATATCCATATTTCAATGTTCCAAGAAAGATAAGGTTGTAGTGGGTGTCTTTCATATGGAGGGAGAAGGTAATCAGTCATGGACATTGATCAAGGATAAAAATCTAGAGGAATTAATTGAAGGTATGAGAGGGAAGTAATTATGAAAAATAATTTTTGATAAATATATTCCTCACACTCTCTGAATTAAAATAGAAAGGTATTTTCATGACCTTAATAACAAAGATGATTAATCCATCTGGTAATATGTGGAAAACAACACAATACTTTAAGGATACACCTCTCACATTTTCATTACTCCCGAATGAAAAGTTTATTGCTTCTTTGGTGCGCTGAAATTTAGTATATAAAAATCCCTGTAGATTCGAGAATTTGAAAACAACGAGGAAATTGTTTGACAATCACTTAGAGTTCTAATGAATATCAAATAATCTCAAGGGACTCACATGGATAAGAAGTGTAATTCGGAGTTTAATTATGGTGGTGCAATGAAGGAATATAATGGGGTGAAAGAAATTTAAACAACCCACTTATCAAAAGTGTGGAAGTAAGAACCCATAAAATTAACTAAAGGGGATGAGAAAATGATTTAGGTGAGGAAAGGAAGGGAGCTTAGCTAGATATTACCAATGAGAGAAACCCATTAATGTAATAGATAAGGGGAATGGCCAAAGAAACCCTCATCATATTTTTTATTTTTTTAGTGAAAATAATAATGACAATATGTGAAATATTTCCCTAAACCATGGGTTATAAGAGACAATCAATTCCAACGACCTCCAAGGTAGAAAGGGAGGGAATATTTCATCACTACCGATGAGGTAGATCCTAACAATGAAGTTGTGATAGGTATGGTAGTTATTCATTAAAAAAATTAAATGTCATTTTTTATTATAGTTTTTTGCATTCTTTTATATCACACAAGGTTAGTAGAAATATTCAAATACCATCACAAAATAGGGATGTATAGTTATTAGTGAAAATTGAAAATGGGTAATTTATTGAATCTTAAGTATATTACTCTTTCCCTATCAAAATTTTTGGGTTGAACTTCCTAATGAATTCTGTGATTCTCTCTTTGGTAGAATTTGATGCAATTTTTTGTATATATTTGATTTCTTTTTATAGGTTAATCATAAATTTCCACTAGAAAAAAATAACTCTCTATATCATGAATTATTATATGATTAAGTATTATTTCATGGAGGTGGATGGGTCTTATTTTGAACCAATATCTTAATCATGGAAATTATTTGAATATGAGAAAGTGTATCTACCTTAAATTATTTTTTCTAAGGAAAATATCATCCTTGAGGATATTCCCATTGTGATGGAATACACTAATTTGTTTCTTATAGAATTTATTGGTTTTCCTACTAGTATATAGGTTTAATTTTCAATCAATCATATACTAATAGATTTTACAATATCTAATAATCCAATAAAATAGATGTTGTATAACTTGAGGACCATATGAATCAACTATAAGAGAATATGGATAAAGTATTCATATGAAGAGGTGATTTACTGTGGGTTTCACCATTCCTATTTGATAAAGCTAGTATTTGAGATATTTTTTATATATATTTAAATGATTTAAACCCCGCCAATGTCCCATTATATTATAAATTGTATCATTTTTGGAATTTTGAGGTGTTTTGAGCTAAATTGTGAAAATTCCCTAATTTCGAAATTTTTGATGTTTCTCAACAGTTTGATGTTTTGATAATAAATATTTATTTATTAATCCAATTTTTGATATTATTTTTTTAGGAACCCTCTATCTATGGAATTAAACTTCTTTAACTTGGATAAATATTAATTTTTCTATCTAGATATCCAAAAAATAATTCTTTATTGAAATTTGTTCTATCTAAAAGAATGGACCCCACCTTATTAAATGAGGTATAACTCTAGCTAAAGGTTTTCGAAATCATTTATTCCAACTATATAAAAAATAGGATTCAAATTCTCATCTTAATTATGAGTTTATAGGATAAATTCACTCATTAGATCAGTCTTTGAGCTTTTCAAACAAGTGTGAGATGAAGGGTCTCATCAAGTAGAAATAGTTTCCCTTAGAAATGATTCATATATATTTTACCACATGTCAAAATATTTTGAAAATTGGTGGTTCAGTACAGGATTTAATTTCTAACATCTATTTAAAAGAGTTTAGAGGCAAATTCGGTTGGGAAGGAGTCCCAAAACAGAGACAACTTTTAGGGAAACAGAACTAGACAATATATTCCCACCTCCTTTTCCCATTATATTCTAATCTCAACATCATTTAAAGGTGGGTTTGAAGGAGGGGGTGTGATTTTATAGAAGATATATGCTATAGAATAGGATTTCCATTGATGATAATTAATTCATGGAGGTCTAAGATCCAAGCAGTTGTGGGCAGTGGAGCTCTTAGGATTCTTTCCTTTTTTGTTTGGTACTTCATTGTATTCTTATTATATTTTCCTAAAAACTACTTTCATGATTTAAAGAGGATTATTTTAATTATTGAATTTACTTTATTCTATTTTTATATGAAATTTTTTTCAAATTGTTAAAGTAATGTTATTATTCGCATTGTTTAAATTCATTTGGGTAAGGTCACCCCATTGAGAATAATGATTTTATTCAGTTTTGGTTTTTCAGAGATCTTCAAGTAATCGTATCATATTGATAAGTAGATCAACACTCATATTTGAGGTCTCTATATGGTTTATAGACAATTTTAGTGATCAATTGGAGTTCTTTGAGTAATATTTGAGAAATATAATTTTATAATTCAACTAAATAAGGGTAAAGAGAGTACCCAAGGGTTGAATTTTGTCCATTGTTGCCTTCTTTAGTTTCTTTTGTTCAGTCTGTTTTCTTATGATATAAAATCACTAACATATATTTAAAGTTTTAATTTATTTTGGTGTAATTTAAATTTTTTTAACTCATTTCAAAACCCAAATTTTTTTTATCATTAATAAAAAAATTAAAAAAGTGATAGTTTGATAGCTTAGTCTGTAACCTCCTTATGAGACAACCTAATGGTCACCATAGTACTGTATTTTAAGGGGGGAATTATTTATTGGAGTTTTGTGAAGAAAAACCTAGTGTCACTCTTCATCAATAATAATGATGGTTTGATGAACCTTTTCATGGATTATAGGGATCTTAACAAGATAATGATAAAGAACAAGTATTTTATTCCACAGATAGATGATTTTTTTGATCATCTATGTGGATCCCAGTACTTCTCTGTGGTGGATCTTCAATCAATATATTATCATGTAAGTTTGAATAAGTAGGATATCCCCAATACTACTTTCTATACATGGTATGGGCACTATTATTTCTCAATAATGTCATTCGGACTCACTAATTCTCTATAAATCATTATGGAATTGATGAATTGAGTCTTTATATACTACATCTAAAAATTTGTGGTAATATTTGAAGATGATATTATGATATACTCCAAACCCAAGGAGGAGCATGAGGTTCATCTTATCAATGTTCTAAAGACCTTATAATAGGAGAATATTTATGAAAATTAAAGAAAATGTGAGATTTGGAGGAATTAAGTATCGTTTTTGGGGAATGTTGTCACATGAAATGGAATATCTATGAACCCTTAAAAGAAAAAATAAATTTATGGACGGATAAATCCAACATTTATGACAGGTATCCATAGTTTTCATCGACTGGTTGGGTATTATAAATGATTTGTGATAAATTCACCATGATTTTCAAACCCTCTATCTGAGTTAACCTAGAAGGATGAATTTTTTTTGGAATAATTAATTTCAAGAGAGATAAAATGATTATAAAAAGAGTCTTATCAATTCACATGAACTTACACTACCCATAAGCATGGAAATTTTCAGGGTATCTAAGGATTCTTCAAATAAGGGATTGGGATTTTTACTAATATAGAAAGATGAAGTGATAGAATATGAATCAAGGAAATTGATTGTTCATAAACTAAACTAACCAACACATTATCTGAATTTGGATGTATTATTATTCACACTGAAATTTTGGTGTCATTATCTATTTGGGCAGAAGTGTGAAATGTGTATGAGTCATAAGAGCCCCAAGTATATATTCACACAAAAATAGATTAATATTCACCAACAAAGATGTTTTGATAAGATTAAGGAATATGAGTACTCAATCCATTAATATCCTTAGAAAGGAAATAATGTGACATAAATTCTTTGTATAAAGTATCCAACAAATTTATCATTGATGAAAATTGAGAAGGTTCCAATTTTAATCGACATGAAAAGGATGGAAATGGGAATCATAAAGGAATGAACATCATCAATAATTTCACAAATTAATTCTCAACTATTACTTATAGAGAATATAAAGGTTTCATAAAGAGACACTGTGGGAATTTAGAGAAGGGTGGAAGCTATAAGTAAATGGGAATCCTCATTGTTCAAAATTAATGAAGATGGATTTGTATGATTTCTATCACAACTATGCTTGACATCAAATCCTAGGTTAAGGAATGAGTTGTTGGATGATGCATATATATTGACCTTATTTATCCCTCTTGGGGGGGGAGAAGATGTATTGAGATATCTGAAAGAACTATTGGTGGGACAATATAAAGAAAGAGATCATGGAATATACATAATAGTGTCTTTTATATCAGCAAGTTAATGTTGAATGGAAAAAATCCAAGGGGATGATTCAACCATTATCCGTACATAAATGGGAATGGGAAAAAATAATCATGGACTTTGTCACTGTCCTTATGAATTCATCAAGGGTAAATAATTACATAAGGGTTTTGGGTGATATTCTTTCAATGACTGATAACTTCATTGAAATACCAGAGGACTACTCACTCGATCAAATTGAAATGATATAAATTGTCGAAGTGGTGAGGCTTCATGGAACACCACTATCGATTTCATTTCTTGAAGAACAAAAATTTTCCTCTATGTTCTGGAAGAGTCTCCAGCATGATCTAAATACTATGTTGAACTTTCCCATGACATACCACTCTCAAAATGATGGATAATGTTATTGGACTATCCATACACTTTTGTTCAGGTGAAGATAATGCTCAAAGGACTTAAAAGGATTATGGGTTAATATATTCCTCATTTTTATTTCTCATAAAATATTATTTTCCACTAAATCATATAAATGGATCCCTATGAATCCCTTTTTGGGAAGATTTGTAGAAAAACTACATGATGGGATGAAGTTTATGAAAACAAATTGGGTCCTCAAATGATTTCAGAAATGGTGTAAAGGGTCAAGACTATTTAGAAGGTCATCAGGGATTCTCATTTTCTACAGAATATATATGATAACAATCATCAAAGAGATCGGTATTTTGAGTTTTGAGATAAGTTATTAATTTGTATATCTCTTTGGGTTAATTTCATGAGATTTGGGGAGAAGGGAAAGGTTAGTCCAAGACACATCAGTCCCATTAAGATCCCTGATCCCATCGGAGCAGTGGCCTATAAACTAGAACTTCCATTAAACTTATCTTAATTACTTGATGTGTTTCATGTATACCTCTGGAGGAAGTTCATACCAAAACTCTCATATATTTTGAATCTATAGGTGGTACTATTGTAAAATGATCATTCAAATAAAGAGCATCCGGTAATGATCTTAGATTGTAGAGACAAAGTTCTACGAAATAAGATAATGAACCTAGTAATAGTGATATAGAGAAACCACATGTTTAAAGAAGACACATGGAAACCAGAGGAGGGGAAGAAATATAATTAACCTATTTTATTTTATTGTAGGGAATTAAAATTTCAAGGGTGAAATTTTTGAAGGGGGGGATATTGTAACCACCTGAACTATTATGAAAAAATTTAACATTTTAATTGAATTAAATTCCCAGTTATGAATTATGGTTATTGAAAAAACAATAAATTATTTGGTTTTAATATATCATATAATATTTAAAATACTATTAAGAATCATTACATTCTGATAAAATTTTCAATGAATAGTGATCCAATGATTAGTATAAATATAGGGTTATGATAAATCCAATTGACCAAGACAAGAGAAGCAATGCCTCAACTAGAAGGACCATACCCTATGCATCCAATTTATCAAAGATTATAAGGTATATATAATCAATAGGGTTTTCCCTTGACCAAGACTAAGATAATAACTAACAACTAAAGAAGGAGAAAAACTGGTTACTGGAGAAGTTCAAGCTCCTCGAGATCATGGCCCAAACCATATATCGAACCACCCCATACAAATCACACCATCACGCACCTTACCCTTGGGGAATTTTCATGTGTAATAAATGGATATGTATCAAGACACTAAAAATATTAATATATATATATTATTTTCAATAGAGTAATTATTATATTTAATTCTTATTATTGTAACATTATAAATGTTTTTTATTTTGATATGATAAAATACAAATTTTATTTTCTTGTAATATGCAATTTTGATTAAGATATTCCATTTTTATAAATTCATGAATTCTAAAAAACAAATAATTTCTATTAAATATAAATAAAAATATAATTTTTATGAAGTCCAATTTAATTTTTATATGGGTTTAAAAACTGTTATTATAAAAAACCCTATATTTCTCAACAAATATAATTTCTCAAATTAGAAGTGAAAATTAAAATATTTTAAAAATTATTTTGATAAAATAAATATTATTTTCTATAATCATCATGTTGAAATTATCCAATAGTTAATTTTCCCTAATTTTCTAAGAAAATTTAATTTTCAAGAAAAAAATTAAAACTGTATAAATATACAGTGTCTATTATACATAATAATAACCCAAAAATTATGTAATATATTATATAAAAGGAATACATAAAAATTATATGTTTACCAATTAAAATAATATATTTTTTACTTTATTTAATTAATTTTATAAAAAAAATTTGAATCCTCCAAAACCAATGTTATATTTTACAGTTTTAAAATCCATTCTTTATAAACATGACTCATTTCCTCATCACCCATGGAAATATTTTAATAATATCATCCATTTTCATTATAAAATTTTGAAACCACGGAACTTTGGTATAAATAATGGGAAAACCATAGGGATATTTTTAGTTTTTATTACATTAATATATAGAGTCCAAAACCAATGTTTGGGAAACAATAAAGAACTCTCCTCTCTTTTCCTATATAAACAGACAAAATATTTCATTAATCATCACTAAAAAAATTGTTTCATCCTTAAATATCCCTCTACTCTCTAGAGTCCTCCCAAGGTGCCACAATGTTTTAATAATTTCCTCCTCTCCTTTTGGAATCACCCTCTCATAGTAAGGTATCCTCTCTTTCTCCACCTCATTCAAGCACCTAATATATGTAATGCATTCTATCATCCAATTTTTATTGATGGTATATACTCATCCACATCCCACTTGCTTCCATTAATATTTCTCATTGATGAGTGACCCCTTTAATTCTCATTATTCCCTCCCGTGATTCATTATGTACCCCCATTATACTACTGATATTATCCTGTGATTTTCCATGCCATGTATTTATACAAACACCCTATTTGTATTATGCCTATTAATTCAAAAAAATTCATATTGGGTTCTATTTTTAAATATCCCTAATACTATAATTTTTAATTCCTAATGATCAAATACCCCATTCTTCCCCATTTAACCATTTTATGAGTCACCATCTACTATTGTTTTATTGTCTAAATGTCACTAAGATTTTCCATGTTTTACATTTGTTAGGTGTACAACCATGGCCATTTCCACTCAAGGGTACTCACCTAGTTGAACCAATAATTAATCTATTAGGTAATTTAATGAATTTAACCCAAATAATTAATTTTTGGATTCAATGTTATGAAATATGTTCTTATGTTATATTATCTATGTGGAACACTTATGTATGTACATGATATGATTATGGCAGTGCTCCCTAATAGGGTTCCAACACATTATATAATTTTTTAGTCTCATGAAATTACATTTGTGCTGAAAAGGAGGTTATTTTTATCACATTATTGGATTATTACTTGGTGGTAAACCTTTAATTATGTTTATGATGACATGTTTAAAGTTTTTTCCACATTCCCATGTTGCCTTTATGTTATCATGCCACATCATGTCACATTGTTCATGTTTATGATTCTCACCACTTTTTTATTTACATGCCTATTTTTTAACATGTAATAAATTCTTCATGTTAATATTTTTTATTCCCTTACTGGTATTTATATCTCCTCTATTTCTTATGTATGTCCCAAGATTATCCTATTCGGTTTTAAAAACAATGGAAAATTATGAGCTGATGAAGGAATTTTTCAATAATTCCAATGTACCCCCAACACTATGTTTTTATGTAATGTACCTAATTTCCCAAAGGCATTATAATTATAGATATTATGGGTTGTAATATGTGTATTCTTAAGTAATAAATCATAATTAATGTTTGATAAAGATAAAGGTGGTCATATCTTAACTATTGAATCCATTATATGCAGACATTATATTCCTTCAACATTAGTTATTATTTGATAACCATGTTTTTTCATATTATCCATTAATAAATACTTCCAATGAAATTGAATCATTTTCTATTATTCAATAATTTCAAAACATATTACTGGAAATAATCTATACCTTTAATTATTCATTTAATATTTCCTCATCATCAATTATAATGACATTAAATATTACTAAATAGATATCTGTATGGTCTTGAAGATCCCATTATTGAGCCTTCATGTAATGGCTAAAATTTCATATGGGTTTATTTTTATAAATTAATTAGGAAAATTATGAGACTAGGTACTGAGACGGCATGTGATTTTAAGGCCCATTGTGCCCGGAAATTTTAGTTAAGTAAAGTTAAGTTTTTAATTAAAATGTGTGGATGGTTTATCTTTAAACTGTAATAAGTTCTAAATGTGTGCCCAGGTCAGAAATCTGAGGGAACCATTGTGTTCCGAACAATGAATTTACCTTAGATGGGGCCTAACCATGACTGGTGTGATTCGAGGGTGGAATTTAGTTTTGGGATGTGAATGTCATTAACATATACAATAAAAATATTTTATTGAACGTTATCTATTGATGCAGTGGCGATTTCCCTTTTTAATAAGCCATGGCAGAGGAATTTAGGGTTATCACAATAACCATATAATTCCCATGAGGTAAGTAGAAAGAAGCTCTCTCCAAATGACAAATGTCGATGGATTGAGGATCAACAACAACATAGACCTATGTTCTTCATCAATGACGGATCCAGTCATTGAGGTAGGGTGTTGATATATTTTTGATTTCTTTTCCCTTATTAGTTTCAATGATGAACATGGACCAACCAAAGAACTATTGATCCATTTTTTTATCATTATTACGGGATGGAAAAAGTTTGCAGTGATTAAAGGGATGATAGATCTTGGTGATTATCATTTGATTATTCTTCGTTAAACCTTTTAATATGAACGGATAAAGGCCGACAAAAATAAGGCCAAGATCTGTTCATTTGGGAACTCATGTGAATTTCCTATTTCCGCCAATGTTCCTTGTTCCTCATGAATTAATATCCTAGATAGGGACATAATCTCATGGTGGAATAAGGAGGTGGAAGCTCCGACCGGTTCAGGTAGAGTGCGGCAGGGCAAGGCCTCTGGTAGGGGTGGCCGGCGAAGGAGGCAGCACGACCCAGCAGGGGCGACTGTTCCAAGAAGAGTGCAACCTGGATGGGCTGAAGGTAGGGTGGATGGTGGTGGTAGCTGGATACAGTCCATAAGAGACAGTATTGTAGGAGGGCCCATAGTGGTAGAGGTCGCGGGCGGGGACTAGGGGCTTCCATAAGAGGACACGGTGGCTGCGGCCGAACGTGGCTCGAAGGTCACGTCGGCGGGATCCTGCTGTGCTGGAGAGGCCATGGGACCATGTGGGTAAGGTGGTCTGGCTACATGAAATGTGTTCTGGCATCATTTTGATTATGGGAGTCGGCTGGCCGTGCGGTCAGACGACTGTGTGGATCTGAGGGACACAGCCGACGCAGGCCACATCCAATGGAGCAAGGTTGGCCTATGCGACGTCAGCCAGGTTGGAGAACCAGGCTGCTCTAACAGCCAATTAGGAGAGGCCCATTGGGATAGTACCATTTTGTTAGGCCGGTTTAGGGCAGCCCAGACCGACCGGGTTTTTTCAAGTCAGCGGGATCAGGTCGGGTTGGTTCAGGTCGGGTTGGTCCTGGACCAGACCGGACCCTTTTCACTAGATTGGCCATATTGTTCAAACCATGTGTCCATTTGATGATCCGTTTGTGGAATTAGGACCCTTGAGATAAGACAATCGTTTTTAGATGATCTAGTTTAGTTTTTTTGGAACTTGTTTTAAGACCTAATGGATTTGGGGAGTTGGTTCCCCTAGACTAAGCATGCTACGAGCAGAATCATGTGGCTGGTTATGACTATGTGATCTTGGTGACTATGTGACTTGGGGGATGCATGACCCATTGAAGATCTGTGCACCATTGATGCTCTATGAACCATTGATGATCTGTGCTCCATCAATCCTCCACACTCCATTAAAACTTTGTACGCCATCGACACTACCTGCGCCATCGATGGCTTGGGAACCATCGTCACTCTAGGAATCGTTGACGTTCTTTGTTCCATTGACACCTTGTGTTCCATCAATGATCTGTGTGCCACTAATTCTCTATGTACCATCGATGCTCCATGTGTAGTCGACACTTCTAGTGTTGAGGAGATTGGGAGATCTATGGACTGCAACTAGAAATCCTTCTCTTCGTGCTTTAGAGTTATACATGTGTGTGTTGGCCGTATTGACTATACGTAATGTGTTTCTTTTGTGGTGTACATCATGTATTTAATAGTGGTGTTACCTTTATGGATTCGAGGTCTTGACTAAGTATTGTTTTACTCACCCCTGAACGGGATTTTCCCACACGTGTCGTGTCTTGTGAAGGCCATTAATGCCTTGATGGAATCCTTGATGGACTAGTCCAAGTGGTTCTTAGAGAGAGGTCTGGCATACGAGGTGTGATTCAGCAACTTCAGATAGATGATTATGTACCTACCCTTCAGGTATGTTTTTCTACAGATGAATTTTTGGAGCTTGTACTTTTATTTTTGGTTAGGCTTCTATTTTTCCCTATTTACTTTCAAGATCTGTACTATTACTCTTTGTTGGAATCTTACTAGTATGCATTCATGTTTACTTATTGTTTTTAGTTCATCACTTTTTCTTGGAGACATGTGCATGAAGAAAAATACATAGGTAAATGCCTCCCATTTATGGCATATGACTACTTGGTGATAGTCTCCAGCCCCTAGCCTATTGAAGGTAGGCTTGGGGTAGTCACAACATAAGCCTTGGGGGATAGGTCATGACATAGTGGTATCAAAGGTGGTTAATTATACCTAATTAACCTAGAGTTTGTGAGATTGGATTGGGGAAACAGTTTCAATTTTGTCTTTTAGGCTAGGGAATCTAGAGTTTCTATGGAGGCTGAAATATCTATACACTATGAATTTGAATTCTGATTTCCGACTCAGTAAGTGAAAACACTGGTTGTAGGGAAAATAATGTTACATGCATCATATAGGATTGAGTGTGTTATCATGTCCTTCTTGAGTCAGTGTCAAGTCACCTGGTATAATCTATTGATTGTGGTACATCTTGATCTATTTCAGGAATCCTCCACATAGATAGCCAGCTAGGATTCCAATTCTCAATCATGATGATGATCTGCCTAGTGATGGGGCGTCGGTATAAGGACCAGTTCCGAAGATAGAACCCTTGGGTGGTATACCAGTAATACCACCACCCGAAGAGCATTAGTTACTACCAGTATTACCTATAGAGGATGCACATAGGCTGAGTGCATTTCATGAGTTATAGAGGTAGTGACATACTAGGTTCAGGGGTGATCTAGACCCCCAGGCAGCTAAGGATTGGCTGGAGGTAGTTACATGTGTCTTCTGCCTAGTGAGGATGCCTCTTGACTAGAAGGAATTCCTAGTTGTGAGACTTATACAAGAATTAGCAGGGTTATTTTGGAGCTTAGTGATCTAGACACATAAGGAGACTACCCTCACTTGGAAATACATTGAGTGTCTCTTTAGGGAGGATTTCTTTCCAGCGACGTTACGCTCCATGCGTATACAGGAACTACTACATCTGTACTAGGGTAGTCAGACAGTAGCGGAGAACTCTGTGAGATTTAAAGATATTTCTCACTACTCAATTGATATGGTGTGAGACCAATTCTTCAGAACCCGGACCTTCAATCTAGGGCTACGCCGGGAGATCAGGGTATCCAAGATATCCCATATCATTCTGATTTATGATGGGGTTCTGGAGAAAGCTCTACTCATGGAGTGATTTATGGCGGAGTAGGAGCCAATAGTGGGAGCTATAAGTGGGAAATAAATAGATTTATCTTCATCAGTTGGAAGTTGAAAGTAGATGAATGGACATAAGGGGATAAATAACTCCAAGGTATGACCCTAGTACATGGAATCAATGGTGTGAGGATCACAGGGTAGAGGGAGTCAGCCGAAGGATAGGCTGTGTTATATGTGTGGAGATTGGGGACACATGGATCGAGATTGCTCGACTCATCGTATGGATGATCATCAGCCAATCGAGGGACTTCTGAGGAAAAGAATCTGGCATGTGCAGGATGGTTTGCAGGGTTGCAGATGTGGTTGGGGAATAGGTCAAGTAGCATTTAGTGGGTGGAGATTTGAATTGTTACTACCACCACCCCCAGGCAGTCCACCATAGGATTAAGGATCTGGTGGTCAGGGGAGAGGGAAACTTCATGTGATAGAGGATTATGAACCTGGTGTTCCAGATATGATTAGAGGTAGGATCTATTTCTTTCCCAACCTACATGCAGTTTTGGTAGACATAGGTGTCAGTCACTCCTTTCTTTCCATGGGCCTTTTCGGGGCTCATAGATTCCAGTAGATCTATTCACTCGACCCCTACATTTAGAGACTCTTACGGGAGGAGATTTTATGATCAAACACTAGAGCTAATAGTGTTAAATTACTCTTCGAGGTGACACTTTTAGTTGGGATGTCTTGGTAGCAGCATCAAGGCCTTACAAATTCATTCTTGGTATGGACTAGTTATCTACATTCCATGCTCAGATTAACTATTTTTGGTTCTGAGTGTGGTGTGTCCACGGAGATGGCACCAGGGATTAATTATTTTGAAAAAAAGGAAACCCAATAAGTATAGGATAGACTCACACATAGAAGGGTGCAGTTCATCATGCACCAGTTGGCTAGCGTGACCCTTGGTGTAGTGGATTAGATGATTCCTCAGTTTTTTGTAATATTGGATGAGTACGACCACATATTTCCAGAAGATGTTATAGGATTACCACCTCATTGGGAGGTGGAATTATGCTTTGATATGTACCCTAGGATGGCACTGATATATACACCAACTTATCAGATGTCTCTCGTGGAGCTTTTTGAGTTGAGGATACATAAGGATGACTTCAAGAGTAAGGTCTTTGTAGGACCCAGTGTTACACCCTAGATTTCCCCAGTTTTGTTTTCCAAGAAGGCAGATGGGAGCTTGAGGTTATGTGTGGAATTTTATCTCCTAAATCAGGTGACCATGAAGAATAAGTATCCACTACCGAGGATTTAAGACCTCTTCGATCAGTTGAAGGGACTGAGGTGAATCTAGATGATAGACCTCAGATCTTGTTATCAACAACTTCGAGTACGAAATGAGGACATCCCAAAGACATATTTCAGATGTCGATACTGCCACTACGAGTACTTAGTGATGTATTTTGTCATGAAAAACTCTCCAGCAGTGTTCATGGGACTCATGAACATGATCTTCTAGCCTTACATAGACCAGTTCTTCATGGTCATCAATGATGACATTCTGCTGTACTCGACATCTGAGGATTAGAATGTGATACACTTGGGGATGGTCCTAGACACACTCCAAGACCACCATCTTTATGGGTTGATATCAAAGTATTAGTTCTTGATTTGGTGGGTCCATATTATAGGAAACATCATTTCATAGGATAGAGGTGTCGTAGATCCGGTGAACATTGAGGTAGTGCTTTCTTAGGAGCCATCAAAGAGTGTTACCAAGGTAAAGAGTTTAATGGGGTTGGATGGGTAATATTGAAGGTTTGTACCCGACTTTTCCATAGTAGAAGCACCCTTGATTTCCTTGACATAGAAAGGGAAAACTTTCATATGGATAGAGAAGTTCTAGTAGTGATTTCGGGAGTTCAGGAAGGGGTTGATGAGCATTCCCATATTGAGATTTCCAGATGGGGGTATTGAGTATATGTTATTCTACAATTAATCAGGGATCGATCTTAGTTTTGTATTGATGAAAGGGGAAGAAATTATTTCCTATGGTTCGTTCCAGTTGAGGCAGCATGATCAGAACTACACAACCCATGATCTTGAGCTAGCAGTGACAGTCTTCACATTGATGATGTGTAGACACTACTTGATAGGTGAGCAATTTACCGTCTACTCTAACCACAAGAGTATCAAGTGTATCTTCTCTCATAAGGATCTGAACATGAGACAGAGACTATGGTTATAGTTCCTCCAGCATTATGAACTTGAGATTGTCTATACTTTTGGGAAGGGGGGTGTAGTGGCAGATTCTCCCTGTAACAGCCCAAGATTTTATATAAAATATTCTTTTTAATTTTATTAATGTCTTGTGTTGTACGCTACACCAAAAGGAGCTTGCACAACACGCATCCTTGACTTGCCTTGCATTACACGCAATCGCGACCTTCCTCGATAGCGTGTGTAATACGCAATACCGAGTTTCACTAAACAACGATATGCTATTAAAATATTATTAAAACTAGCCGGTATGAATAGTAATAACCACTTTTTAAAATTCTGTAAATCTTATGTTTCAAAATGAACTTCATTTTTGGATTCGGAGTATCGAATTTAGCCTAAGGTGAAATTTTGGTACTTTTCGGATAACTTTCATATTCTGATGAATAGTGAAAATTACTAAATTATAATTAAAAACAACTTTTTTAATCGAAATAATTAATTGTGATAAATTATTAATTTGAGTGGTCTTAAAGTATATTTATAATATATTTTTACAATTTAATACAATGTTGGTCATTGGATGTAATTTCACATTTAAACCAGACATAATCAAGTGTCAATCTTTTGATAGATATTGTTTCTTAAAAACACGCTATTTGTTTTAACAGCGGGATTTAATTATAAAATTAATTAATGCAAATTCTATGATATGAATTTGGTAAAATAGACTTCATTTTTGAATTCGGAATATGAAATATAGCTTAGGATGAAATTTTGGCATTGTTCTGAAAAACATCAATTTTTGATGAATAGTGAAACTACTAAGTGGTAGTTAAAAAAATTAATTTCTTCATAAATCTTAATTTTACCGCTTCTGTGAATGGAATTTCAAAAATCCGAGAGACACGGTTGATGTCAGTAAGTAAAATGTGGTTGAATGAGATGAAAATAATTTTTGGTGAATAGTAACTTTTTACTTTTTTTACCACGGTTAATAGTAAATAGGGTAACTAAGGGTAAATATGATATTACTATTACCCTAACACATGTCCTAATTCTATTGGATAAGTGTAATTCGACCAAAAACAACCTTATGAATATAATATGACCATTTAGGCCCACTTGGATTAGATTAGGACATTTATTATTAATTTATTTAAAGAAGGGTTAAAATAGTTAAAATCAAAGTTTAATAAGTAAATCATTTTTAATATGGGGTTATACATAAGATAAATTCGATTTTAAATATGCATTAGAAAGATAAAAAGATTTCCTACATGATGGTATTTTATTTGTAATTTTTAGACATCAAATAAGTTAATTTATATATGACACAAAGATGATGCAGTAATTATCTTATTAATGAAATATTGACATAATTGATAATATAAATACCAAAATAAATGTAATTTAAGCCTTTTTATGAATTCCACTAATTTTATAGGTTACTATAATATATTAGTGTTGATTTAATCAACTTGGTTCGAACATATAATTCTGTTATGACTTTCACAAAAATCATATATCAAATAGTGTCAAAATTGACACAAAATAGTTTTTAAATCAAATATTATATTATTAATTGCTATTTTATTCCTAAAAATCTAAGGTTCGGCCAAATGACTTAGATAAGGATATATTTATTAATAATATACAATTTGGGGTTCGTTTGGCATGTTATAGTAAGTGTATTAACCATATAGTGAAAGAAAACAAAAAGACACGGTAAAAGTTAAATTATTTAACTTAGAGTTAAATCTAATTGATAAGGTTAAAATAATAACCTAAACTTGTCTAAATCCTATTGGTTGATAGGATTTCGACCCATCCCCACTTTATCTTTGAAATAAGACCCTTTGTAACCATTATAAACTGATTTTGACTTTAATATAAAATAATATTTTGAGATATTCCTAAGGTGCCCCTCTCCTCCCTTATAAAAGGGCACCTCCTCCCCCTCCTCCTCACACCAATTTGAGCGCTCAATCTCGGAAAACCCCTGCCATTTTCTCCTATCCACTTCCCTAGAATAATCCTAGAGGTCCTGGTCTTCTTAAAAGACCAATCTTAGTTCCCTTAGTGGAGGATTCAAAGAGGTGTTCCAAAGAAGAGGTAATATCCATTACCGATCTTTTCAATTTCTTTCTTCTTCAACTTCTTCTCCTTTAGTTGTTTCATGATAAAGTAATAACATCAGTATTACTTACATACTGATATGTTATTATAAATATGAAACAACCCTAATTCACCTTCTATCCATCCTACGGAAAAATGAAATCACCGCGCGTGCGTACGTACGGAATACCGTCTCCACGCCGTGGTGTAATCTATTTTTCCACCATCACCTTACAAGGATGGGTATAATGGTGTAATGAGTAACTATATATGATTATTATGAAGTAATATTGATACTGAAATTATATATATATATACTCCAATACAATTCCACGATCATATGAACGATATCATCACTCGTGCGTACGTACGGAATACCGTCTCCACGATGTGATGCGACTCGTTCTACATGATCTTCATTTCATAATGATTATATAAATGAATTGAATGAATGAATATGGTATATACTACACTAATACCATTCTGGAAATGAATTATCTATAACCTAAAGATAAGAATAAGAATTTATTCAACAAAACACGCATAAGAACAAAAAGTTATAAGGACCCGAGTAACAAGTTACAATGAAATATTACTAACAAGAAGCTAATAATATGACCATATATGATATCATATCAATATTTATGATTCTGTAATAAGTAAATAACATTATTTAAACCATTATACAGGAGCTTCGGACACGAACAAAGCAAATCGGACCTAAGGTAAGGGAAATATCACAATCTCATTTTTATCCGAGATTGTTTATTCGTAAGTATTTACTGGGGTGTATTTTATCATCCACATCCATGTTTCATCAATATGTAATATTATTTCCATCCACCTACAATTGTTTAAATCCATTTTTACCCTTCGGTGAGTTTTTAGTAATATCTATGAAAGGAATCTTTTGTCATACGAGGTACTTTTTGACTTTTCCGACAAAAGTACGAAGAATGTTTTTTTTAACTTATACGGCACGAACGGATTTCTACTGTTTTATAAAGCCTTATTTTCATGAAGCTTCCTCTAAAAGATTTCATGACTATTTTCAATAAAATCTCTTTCTTTTAAAATTGCATGATGTTTTGTGAAAAGAAATTGATTTTAAAGAAGAAAGGATATTTTCCTCAAGAATTCATTTCAAGTGTTTTTTTTAAACTATTTTTCCATCTAAGATGACGTTATTTGATATGTATGTTTCAAGTAAAATGTCTCTATGATTTAAATGGTTTCAGTTTTCTTATGATGAAATGATATCAATTGTTTATGGATTATGATGGCATGATGTTTAAGAATCCCATTTTATTACATGGGTTATGAAATGATGTATGATTTATGATTTTGTGGCACACATAAGAATGGTATCATTATGAGATGGGTGGGACCTATATCTCCCTCCAATGCATTGGGTAATGATTTTATATCTCATGAGATAGACATGGCTGGAATGGTAGGTTATACCGGTTCAGTGAAACAGGACTGAAACGAGGGTTACTCGATTCAGAAAGGGACTTTGTCCACTAAGATAGTCTTGGAAATGAGTCTTGACTAACAAGAAATGATTCTCTATGATTATGTGTGAATGCCACAAAGTTTCATGTTTTATGTTATGATTATTGTTATTACATTTCACTGCCATGATTTACCCCATGTTATGAAATTATGATCTCTTTTGCAGGTTAAGATTTCCAAAAGTTATGTGCTTATGTATATGATGTGATTGATATTTCTTTTGTTTACCCTTACTGAGCATTTGAGCTCACCCTTTTATGTTTTCTTTTCCCCAGGATATAAAGAAAGGTTTTAGGTATAAAAAAAAAGAAGATCTTTATGGGAGATGTTGAAGATATTTCACCACGATTAGAAGATTATATTCTGAGTTTCCAAAGACACTAAACTATTACGGTCCTTGTGTGTGTGTTTTTGTTATGTACTAAGTATTCCGCAAAAGTAATGTAATGTCCATGTACGTCAAGCTTCGGGTCTCTACAGTTGGTATCAGAGGAAAGGTTTAGTCAACCTTTGCAAACTAGGATGCGAAAACGTTAGTGTGATCCCTAGAGATATTTCTAAGGTATGGATGTCCCTAGGGATAAGTATACGTATAGGTTATAGTAATAGAATTACGCTAACGATCATAGAATTAAACCTAAGATGTTGGATATTGAAGGTACTCCCCCTTTATTATGTTGTTTTCCCTAGCATGATTTTTGCCTCTCACACTATTCTTTTTGGGTTTTAGACGATGGCTGGAACCCGAAGGAACCGTGTTGATCAATGCAATGGACAATGCAATGATTGCCCTCCTGAACAAACAAATGTTATGGGAGATGGAGTGAAAAATCTTATTGTTATACTTACACAAGCTATGAATCATTCTGGACTTCCAAATGAGAAGAGAAGGGAACAATATTCTATTGAGTCCTTCATGAGGCAACGTCCACCTTCTTTCAGTGGGTCTTCTGATCCACTTGTGGCTGAACAATGGATCAGTACTACTGAAAAGATATTTTCAGTTCTTCAATGTTCTGAACATGATAAAGTCATCTTAGCAGTATATCGTTTGGAAGGTGAAGCAGATCAATGGTGGAATCTTATCAAGAATACGAGGCCAAGAGATGAAATTGAGTCCATGGAATGGGACGAGATCAAGAATTTGTTTTTCAGTAAGTACTTCCCTCATATTCTTCGAACAAAGATGGAGAAAGAGTTTCTTGAACTGAAGCAAAGGGACGATGAATCTGTTGGTACCTATGAAGCAAATTTTACAAGACTTGCAAGGTATGCTTCTGGTATTATCATCCAACCTGAAAGTAAAGTTGATCGATTTTTCAGTGGCTTAAAACCAAGTCTTCGAAGGGCATTAGCTATAAGAGACTTCAGTAGCTATGAAGAAATTGTGCGTTGTGCTATCAAGGTAGAAATGGAAGTTGGTGTTACATATCCATCTCATGGTTTTGACAAGAAACGAAAGATGGAGTTCAAGGAGAAATCTCAGAATAATGGTGAAAAGAAGATGAATGTTTCCTTATGCACAAAGTGTGGAAAGAAGCATGGTGGAGATTGTCTTAAAGGGACTAGAAAATGTTTTAAGTGTGGAAAAGAAGTTCATCGAGCAGCTGAGTGTCGAAGTAATGGAAAAAGGGTTTCTAATGAAGTGAATAAAGCAAACACTGCAGAGAACATACAACCAACACTTCAATGCTTCAAGTGCAAGGAAATGGGGCATTATGCTAATAAATTCCCTAATCCAAGTGTTAGTGATGATCGACATGAGCAACCGCTTAAGGCAAAGGACAAAGGGAAGTCACATGCGATCACTATTGGCAATGTTGAATATGACAACGATGTGGTGGAATGATTAAGTGTTTATGTAATGGGATTCCAAAATAATGTTGTATCTTGTAATATTGGAATATTTATGTATTGGTCTAATGTGGTATTCAAAGTGATTGAGATATTATGCGCATAATGAAGGGAAAACGAGAAAATGAAATGTTTAACAGTATTCATGAGCTCATGATTGATATAAGGACAAAGTTTGAGTATATAGAATTTTGAGGATTTTGGTATGTGAAAAGTGTTAAATTTTAACTGCATTCATGTTTTCACTAAGGTATTCAAGAGAATACACGATTAAGGACTTTGAATGTTTGGAATGTGACCAACAAAACATATCTTATGATATATGGGGATCGATGATGGTGTTAAATCTCTGGTAATCATTTTCACTATATTATGAGAGTCGACTGCAGTATTATGGATAAGACTAAAAGATTGGAATGGATTATGTTGGACATAAGTTAGTATTGTTTAAGGATAGAAGTTTTGTTGATATTATTTATGGGATGTTATAGTAATATAGTTTTAGAAAAAGGACAACCTGCAGGACGGGCGACAGCCCATCGCTTCGGACAAGGCTGTGGGAATTGAACCCACAACCGAAGTGCGACTGGCCTTTATCGCCTACCACTGGCCTACAGGAAGTCCCTGTTTAGTAGAAACTAGTTTTATTATATTAAGCAGTATGATATATGAAGTATAAGTCCATTTTAGGAACCATATATGATTAATCTCACTATAGATCGACTTATGCATATAATTTTTGCTAACCTTTTGTTTGAGACAGATGGAATGACCCGTCATTCTATCACATGATCTGCTAACACTTCATGAATAACAAATTCAACTTCATTTATTTAAGAGATGAAGTGGAAATTGTTCAAGGCACGAACAACAGTGAGATTGTACCAAAATAAAGTAAGTATTTATTCTAATTCAAATTTTCAACTTTAGGGAAATGATCTTGAAAACCAAAAATGTTGTCCTAGTGATCTTATACCTGATGAATCAGATGGTACCTTAGATCGTCACAAATTTATGGATTTGTGATTATTGGCTTTTCCATAGCCATGTTCTCTACCAATCTCCATCAGAACATGATGGTTAGATTTCTCTTCCATATCCATATTTTCACCTATGTGGAAACCCAATGATTAGTTTATTTGGGTAACCGTTACGTTTCATACTTTTGTTTTTAAAGATTGGTTTTGATATTCCTTTTTACGATGTGGGTTTCTATTAATGAAACTTTCAAATAGTAAACCATTTATAACCCCGACGAATTTCGAGGGTGAAATTCATTTTAAGGGGGGTAGAATGTAACAGCCCAAGATTTTATAAAAAATATTCTTTTTAATTTTATTAATGTCTTGTGTTGTACGCTACACCAAAAGGAGCTTGCACAACACGCATCCTTGACTTGCCTTGCATTACACGCAATCGCGACCTTCCTCGATAGCGTGTGTAATACGCAATACCGAGTTTCACTAAACAACGATATGCTATTAAAATATTATTAAAACTAGCCGGTATGAATAGTAATAACCACTTTTTAAAATTCTGTAAATCTTATTTTTCAAAATGAACTTCATTTTTGGATTCGGAGTATCGAATTTAGCCTAAGGTGAAATTTTGGTACTTTTCGGATAACTTTCATATTCTGATGAATAGTGAAAATTACTAAATTATAATTAAAAACAACTTTTTTAATCGAAATAATTAATAGTGATAAATTATTAATTTGAGTGGTTTTAAAGTATATTTAGAATATATTTTTACAATTTAATACAATGTTGGTCATTGGATGTAATTTCACATTTAAACCAGACATAATCAAGTGTCAATCTTTTGATAGATATTGTTTCTTAAAAACACGCTATTTGTTTTAACAGCGGGATTTAATTATAAAATTAATTAATGCAAATTCTATGATATTAATTTGGTAAAATAGACTTCATTTTTGAATTCGGAATATGAAATATAGCTTAGGATGAAATTTTGGCATTGTTCTGAAAAACATCAATTTTTGATGAATAGTGAAACTACTAAGTGGTAGTTAAAAAAATTAATTTCTTCATAAATCTTAATTTTACCGCTTCTGTGAATGGAATTTCAAAAATCAGAGAGACACGGTTGATGTCAGTAAGTAAAATGTGGTTCAATGAGACGAAAATAATTTTTGGTGAATAGTAACTTTTTGCTTTTTTTACCACGGTTAATAGTAAATAGGGTAACTAAGGGTAAATATGATATTACTATTACCCTAACACATGTCCTAATTCTATTGGATAAGTGTAATTCGACCAAAAACAAACTTATGAATATAATATGACCATTTAGGCCCACTTGGATTAGATTAGGACATTTATTATTAATTTATTTAAAGAAGGGTTAAAATAGTTAAAATCAAAGTTTAATAAGTAAATCATTTTTAATATGGGGTTCTACATAAGATAAATTCGATTTTAAATATTAATTAGAAAGATAAAAAGATTTCCTACATGATGGTATTTTATTTGTAATTTTTAGACATCAAATAAGTTAATTTATATATGACACAAAGATGATGCAGTAATTATCTTATTAATGAAATATTGACATAATTGATAATATAAATACCAAAATAAATGTAATTTAAGCCTTTTTATGAATTCCACTAATTTTATAGGTTACTATGATATATTAGTGTTTATTTAATCAACTTGGTTCGAACATATAATTCTGTTATGACTTTCACAAAAATCATATATCAAATAGTGTCAAAATTGACACAAAATAGTTTTTAAATCAAATATTTTATTATTAATTGCTATTTTATTCCTAAAAATCTAAGGTTCGGCCAAATGACTTAGATAAGGATATATTTATTAATAATATACAATTTGGGGTTCGTTTGGCATGTTATAGTAAGTGTATTATCCATATAGTGAAAGAAAACAAAAAGACACGGTAAAAGTTAAATTATTTAACTTAGAGTTAAATCTAATTGATAAGGTTAAAATAATAACCTAAACTTGTCTAAATCCTATTGGTTGATAGGATTTCGACCCATCTCCACTTTATATTCGAAATAAGACCCTTTGGAACCATTATAAACCGATTTTGACTTTAATATAAAATAATATTTTGAGATATTCCTAAGGTGCCCCTCTCCTCCCTTATAAAAGGGCACCTCCTCCCCCTCCTCCTCACACCAATTTGAGCACTCAAGCTCGGCCAACCCCTGCCATTTTCTCCTCTACACTTCCCTATAATAATCCTAGAGGTCCTGGTCTTCTTCAAAGACCAATCTTAGTTCCCTTAGTGGAGGATTCAAAGAGGTGTTCCAAAGAAGAGGTAATATCCATTACCGATCTTTTCAATTTCTTTCTTCTTCAACTTCTTCTCCTTTAGTTGTTTCATGATAAAGTAATAACATCAGTATTACTTACATACTGATATGTTATTATAAATATGAAACAACCCTAATTCACCTTCTATCCATCCTACGGAAAAATGAAATCACCGCGCGTGCGTACGTACGGAATACCGTCTCCACGCCGTGGTGTAATCTATTTTTCCACCATCACCTTACAAGGATGGGTATAATGGTTTAATGAGTAACTATATATGATTATTATGAAGTAATATTGATACTGAAATAATATATATATATACTCCAATACAATTCCACGATCATAAGAACGATATCATCACTCGTGCGTACGTACGGAATACCGTCTCCACGATGTGATGCGACTCGTTCTACATGATCTTCATTTCATAATGATTATATAAATGAATTGAATGAATGAATATGGTATATACTACACTAATACCATTCTGGAAATGAATTATCTATAACCTAAAGTTAAGAATAAGAATTTATTCAACAAAACACGCATAAGAACAAAAAGTTATAAAGACCCGAGTAACAAGTAACAATGAAATATTACTAACAAGAAGCTAATAATATTACCATATATGATATCATATCACTATGTATGATTCTGGAATAAGTCAATAATATTATTTAAACCATTATACAGAAGCTTCGGACACGAACAAAGCAAATCGGACCTAAGGTAAGGGAAATATCACAATCTCATTTTTATCCGAGATTGTTTATTCGTAAGTATTTACTGGGGTGTATTTTATCAACCACATCCATGTTTCATCAATATGTAATATTATTTCCATCCACCTACAATTGTTTAAATCCATTTTTACCCTTCGGTGAGTTTTTAGTAATATCTATGAAAAGAATCTTTTGTCATACGAGGTACTTTTTGACTTTTCCGACAAAAGTACGAAGAATGTTTTTTTAACTTATACGGCACGAACGGATTTCTACTGTTTTATAAAGCCTTATTTTCATGAAGCTTCCTCTAAAAGATTTCATGACTATTTTCAATAAAATCTCTTTATTTTAAAATTGCATGATGTTTTGTGAAAAGAAATTGATTTTAAAGAAGAAAGGATATTTTCCTCAAGAATTCATTTCAAGTGTTTTTTTTAAAACTATTTTTTCATCTAAGATGACGTTATTTGATATGTATGTTTCAAGTAAAATGTCTCTATGATTTAAATGGTTTCAGTTTTCTTATGATGAAATGATATCAATTGTTTATGGATTATGATGGCATGATGTTTAAGAATCCCATTTTATTACATGGGTTATGAAATGATGTATGATTTATGATTTTGTGGCACACATAAGAATGGTATCATTATGAGATGGGTGGGACCTATATCTCCCTCCAATGCATTGGGTAATGATTTTATATCTCATGAGATAGACATGGCTGGAATGGTAGGTTATACCGGTTCAGTGAAACAGGACTGAAACGAGGGTTACTCGATTCAGAAAGGGACTTTGTCCACTAAGATAGTCTTGGAAATGAGTCTTGACTAACAAGAAATGATTCTCTATGATTATGTGTGAATGCCACAAAGTTTCATGTTTTATGTTATTATTATTGTTATTACATTTCACTGCCATGATTTACCCCATGTTATGAAATTATGATCTCTTTTGCAGGTTAAGATTTCCAAAAGTTATGTGCTTATGTATATGATGTGATTGATATTTCTTTTGTTTACCCTTACTGAGCATTTGAGCTCGCCCTTTTATGTTTTCTTTTCCCCAGGATATAAAGAAAGGTTTTAGGTATAAAAAAAAGAAGATCTTTATGGGAGATGTTGAAGATCTTTCACCACGATTAGAAGATTATATTCCGAGTTTCCAAATACACTAAACTATTACGGTCCTTGTGTGTGTGTTTTTGTTATGTACAAAGTATTCCGCAAAAGTAATGTAATGTCCATGTACATCAAGCTTCGGGTCTTTACACTCCCAGTATAAGAACCATCTTGTAGTTTTTGAGTGAGGCGTCAGAGCAATTGGTCACATTACATATATCATTTGTAGATGGAGATGGAGCATCTTAACTCTGTTCGATGGTTTTCACCCCTCTTCTCTTACATAGAGTAATGGAGGAATAACTTGAAGACACCGACTGTGAGACTATACGTGCTCAGATGTCCACAGGACATGCCCCTAATGGATATTCAAAAGGTTGGTAGCACATCTTTCTCTTTAGAGGATGCACAATAGTACCAGTGACATTGCTGGAGTAGACCTTAGGGGAGTCCCATACATCCCATTTGGTAGAACCCCTAGGATTAGAAAAGATGTATCCGGGCCTCCGATGTCAATTCTGGCGGTCGACGATATAGAAGTTGGTGGCCGGATACATTTCTTGATGCCTCACTTTCCAAAAAAGTGATGGCTGAGCACAGGGTTCCGACGGTCTTGACCCAACCACTTGATGTGCCAAAGTGAAAATTGTATGGGATATTGATGGACTTCGTAATGGTATTACCATGCTGGTCTTGGGGTTACGATACCATTTGGTTTATCTTTGAACAACGCACTAAGTTGGCCCACTTCCTACCAATCCATAAGCAGAGCTCAGTAGAGAGCTTGGGACACCTCTACTTATTAGAAATATTTTGACTCCACGTATTCCCATTCATGATAGTCTTATATCTTGATGCTCACTTTACTTCTTGGTTATGGAAGGTATTTCATGAAGAATTTGGGACTCAGTTTCTCTTGAGAATAATGTTTCATCCCTAGATGGATGGACAGATGAATAGGACCATCCATGTTCTTGAGGATAAGTTATGTGCTTGCATCCTAGAATTTTTCTGTAGTTTGGAGGACCTCCTATATCTATTGAAGTTTGCGTATAAAAATATATACCACTCCACCATTGGTATGACACAATTTGAGGCCTTGTACGGGCGACCCAACAGGTCACCGCCTTATTGGACAGACCTAGGAGAGTAAGCACTCATGGGCCCAGAGTTGGTGTACGAAACCATAGAAAAGGTACAGGTTATCTAGAAGTAGATGAAGACTACAAAGACCCATCATAATTCCTATTCTGATAGGCGATAGAGGCCTTTGGAGTTCGATGAGGGAGAACATATGTTTTTTTGGGTCTCACCTCGAGGGGGATTTCATAGATTTGGTCAGGAAAGCAAGTTATATCTGCGGTACTTTGTCCCTTTTTAGAATATGAGTAGAGTTTTAAAGGTGGAATACTGCCTAGCTCTACCACTGCAGTTGCACCAGGTGCACAATGTCTTCCATGTGTCACAACTGGGACGTATGGGCATGATCCATCACACGTCATCGACTAGGAAGAGCTGGACATTGATGATGGGGAAACTTTTATGGTGTACCTAGTGAAGATTGAGGATATATAGTAGTGGATACTACCTAGGTGTTTTATTCCACTTTTAGATGATCTTTGGGAGCAAAAGAATCTCTAGGAAAGCACTTGGGATTGAGAGGCTCAGATTCATACTGAGTACCCTCGCATTTTTTTTATTAGACTTTGTTTTGGATTTTGGTGACGTAAACCCCTAATGTGTGGAGAATGTAATGTCTTGTATTTTCCTCAGTTTTATTTTTTGTAATTTAATTGGGAATATTACAAGACCACGTGTTGAGACGGCATGAGATTCTGAGGCTCGGTGTGCCTAGAATTTTTTGTTGAGTAATGTTCAGTTTTTAATTAAAATGGGTGGACAGTTTATCTCTGAACAGGAATAACATCAAAATGGTTTCTCAGATCATAAATCTGATGGAACCATTGCATTATGAATAGTGAATTTACATTAGGTAGGGCCTAACCTTGATCGACATGAATCGAAGGTGGAAGTTTGTTTTTTGATGTGAACATCATTAAAATGTCTAATAAAAATACTTTATTAAACATTACATGAGGATGCGGCGGTGGTTTCCCTTTTTAATAATCCATGTTAGAGGAATTTTGGATTATCATGATAATCTTGGAATTCCCCTGAAGTAAGGAAGAGGAAGCTCTCCCCGGATGATGAATTCGGGCAGATCAATGATTAGTGATGACACGGACCTCTGTTATTCATCAACGACTGATCTAGTCATCATTATAGGGTGTAGATAACTTGTTGATTTCTTTTACCTTCTTAGGTTCAACAAAAAACGTAGACCAACCCATGAACAGGTTGATATTTAGTTCAATCATTAATGTGGGATGGATAAAAATTTTATGGATTAATGGGATGATAGATCTTGGTTATTATCATTTGATTATTCTTCATTAAACATTATAATATGAACTGATCAAGGCCGAAACAAACAAGGACAAGATCTATCCACTTGGGAATTCATGTGATTTTCCTCCTTTCCCTAATGTTCCTTATTCCTTTTGAATTGTTATCTGATTGAGGGACTCGATCCCATGGCGTTCAAGGTAGAGTCAGATCATGGTGGCAGTCGGAGGCAGTGGATTCAGCTGGTTCAGGCAGAGTGTGGTAGGGAAAGGCCACCAGTGGGAGAGGCCGGTAATGGAGGTAGCATGGCCCGGTAGGGGAACCCATGCTAGGTGGAGTGCAGCATGGATGAGCTTCCAATAGGGCAGCTGATAGTGGCAGCTGGACGTGGTCCTGGGAGGACGGCATTAGAGGAGGGGTCATGGTGGCAAAGGCCATGGGTATTGACTAGGGGATGTGGTAGGAGGTGATAGCAGTTTCAGTGGGATGCCGATCATAGGTCGCATCGATGGTGTCCCATGGTGGCAGCAAGTCCAATGAACCAGGAGAGTAAGGTGGTCTGACTACATGAAATGTTTTCCTATGACACACTGACAGGGGGATCCGATTTTCCATGTGGTCAGGCGACTGCATGGATCGAAGGGATGCGGCCAAAGCGGCCCACATCCGGTGGAGCAATGTCGGCCTGCGTGATGCAGTCTGGGTTGGATAACCAAGCCATTCAAGTTTCCAAGAAGGAAATGGTCAAGTAGCCATTCAAGTAGGGCTTGTTTGGGATGGCCCAAACTGACTGGTTCAGTTCGATCACCCGAACCGAGTCTGATCAGGTCGGTTAGGCCAGGTCTTCCCTAGACCGGACCTGACCCTCTTTACTAAATTAGCCATATCTTTCAAACAATGTGTTTGTTTGATTAGTTGTTTGTGGTGTTGGGACTATTGAGATGAGATGTTCATTTCTAGAAACTCTAAGTGAGTTTTTTGTGGAATTTGGTTTATGACCAAATGGATTGAGGTTTAGTTTCTCCCAAAACAAGCGTGCTACGGGTGGAATCATGCGGCTGGCTGTGACTATGTGATCTTGGTGACTATGTGAATTGGGGGTTGCATGACCCATTGATGTTCTATATTCCATTAACACTTCATCTACCCTTGAAACTTCAGGTTCCATTGATTCTCTATGTGCTATCAATTCTTTATGCGCCACCAACACCCTATGCGACATCAACGTCTCGGGCGTCATCGCCTCTCCAGGCACCATCGACGCTCCATTCACCATTGATGCTCTGTTCACCATTGACACTATGTGGTCCATCTATTCTCTATGTTCCATTGATGTTGCATGTACCATCGACACTTCTAGCGTCAAAGAGATTGGTATATCTATGGACTCCAACTAGAAATCCTCTTCTTCATGATTTAGACTTATACCTATGTGATATGGTTGTATTGACTGTACTTTGTGCATTTAATTTTTGGTTTAGTTCTTGTATTTCTTGGTGGTGTTACCTTTTTGGTTTGGGGTCCCTAGTGAGTATTGTTTTACTCACCCGTATAAGGGCTATGCTCGCACGTGTCATGTCTTATGCAGATGATAGACGCTTTCACGGAGTTCTTGGTGGACCGGGGCTAGCTGATGCTTAAAGAGATTCACAGCAGACGAGGTGTGCTTTAGTGACTTCAGACAGCTATTTCTGTACCTACCCTTCAAGTAGGGTTTTCTGCAAATGAATTTTAGGATCTTGTACATTTCATTTTCGTTGCACTTGTATTCTGGCATGTTTACTTTCTAGTTTTGTAATGTTACTCTATGTGGGAATCGTAGTGGTATGCATGCATATTTACTTAGTGTTTTTAGATCATCACTTTTTCTTAGAGACATGTGCGAGTGTACAAGTACTTAGTTAAATGCCTCCCATTTATGGGTTATTCCTACTCGGTGCTAGTCTCCAGCCCCTGGCCTATTGGAAATGGGATTGGGGTAGTCACGACACGGGCCCTAGGGGACATTTCATGAAAATTATCCCTAGGAAATTGATTTTTATAATGATTATACTCCCCACATTTAAAACATTAAATTGATACCTCAAGAATAACTTATTTAAAATTCAGGTAGTTAACTAAATGATTACTTTTTCCTTGGAGTATTATTTCTTTATGACCTCATTTATCACATATAAAAAAATTCCAATATTTTAAGAAAATCTCATGGGTTCTTCTTTCAATATTAATGACACATATGTAATTGAATATATTTAACATTAAGATCATTATCACCTGAATATCCACAAGAGTTCATTTCTCTACTAATTGACTCATTTGGAAACTCACCTAGGTTTAAGTTGTTAATCATTACACCTGATACCTAGTTAAGAATAAGAAAAATCTTTCTCAATACAAATATTATTCCACTCACTAGATCCTTCAGAAAACTACAAAATTCTCCTTCACATCCCTTTATAATTTGGTTTCTTCTAGATCTATCTATTTTCTAAAATGAAAAATGTTAGTGTGAGTATATCAAAACAAATTATCTTATGATAATAGTAAACATTAAAATATCTGTATTCATGTTGTCCCAAAATCATTCAATCTATAAAAAAATAACTACAATTCTACCAAACATATTGACAATTTTGGTTATAGATAACTTTCAAATTATACTCAAGTAATATCCTATCCTATAAATAAATATAAACCATTTCTCTAATACCAAGTGTAAAGACAAGGCTTTAAAAATCATATAATCTCATATCTTTAGACTAGAATTCACTTTCCTCCAATCCCAAAGACATTTTTGGTTTATAGTTTTAGATAATTAGGTTAAAAAAATTACATAAAAAATTTATTACATCAAAAATAGTACACTTCCACTTCATATCCATTTTTTCAACAAAAAAACATTTTCAATATAATAAGTTTTATTTTCATAGATCAACTTTACAATATTCTTATTGACCACATACTTATCCCAACTCATTCTTAAAACCATTTGAATAAAATTTTTAAATATGGGATGTGAAATAAAATCTCATTAAGAGGATTAAAAAAATAAAACTTAAGTCCATAAAAATTTTCCTTTTTAAAATTAGATTTTTTTTCAAAATAAACCTTTTCTTAACTATGAAAACATCTTATCTTACAAATAATTTTCAGAAAACATTTGATTTGAAATATTAAAGGTAATAAAAAATAAAGGTTTATTTTCAATCATCAAAAGACATTTCATTTTCAAGAAGATATATATTTTTCTATTATATATGTATTGACTATCATGGTTATAGATGGAGTAACCATCATAGTTACACTTTTACTAACCATCATGGTTAAATTATGAGTAACCATCATGACTAAACATAAATTAACCATCACAATTACTTTTTTAATAACCATAAATGTTAAACATAGATTGACCATCACATTCACTTTTGTAATTACCCTCACAAACATTTTACAATCCTTAACTTGGAGTAATCATCACAGTTACAATTGGAATAACCATCACAACATATTTCTACAATCTCTTAGGAGAAACCTAATCTATTAAATCTGTACATTTACCCAATTCATTGGATAGCTATAATGATCTCAACCATTATAAATTTATTATGGAATAACCCTTCCTCAAATAAATTCTCATAAAAAAATACATTATCATTATATTACATCTTGTACTCATAAAATATCATTTTCACCCATAAGAAATCATTTTTTTATATTGATATATCTCTATCCTTTAAAAAATTAAAATAAAATATTAACAAAAAATTTAAAGTTGGTTTTTATTTGAAGAAAAAATGAATTATTCTAAAGGATGATAAACTTAAAATAACTATTATAGTGGAATTAAATGTCAATGTCGTTTTTTATGTTAAAATAGAACATTCCATTTTTATTTTTTAATGAAATTCAAAACATTCTATAAAAATATTCATTTGAAATACATTTTATACAAAGTAAAATAGATATTATAATGTACTTTATAATAAATTTTTGTCAATATAAAAATAACCATAATTTTTTCTAAAAATATGGACATCGATGAAAAATATTTGAAATGGAATCATTAAAAGAGTATTTTTAAAAGAATGTACCTTACTAAGAGTCTGACACATCATATAGGTTATTTATCATCCTAAATAATATATTTTTAAAATTATTTATTTAATTAAAACACTTTTTTTATCTTTATAATTCTTTTTAATCATGTTATATACAATTACTTAATTTGTTAATTTCAATTCTGATGTTTTCACGATACCTGGTTCATGAGTCCAAAATGACATTTGGTAGGATAAATTTCATAAAATGGGTAATTATTCCATCATATATAAAGTTATAATCAGGAAATAATAATAATTTTATACATAAATTATAATTTTAAAACCAATCATGAAATATGGTTATGAAAAAGGAATTATGTTACAATCATTTAGATGGTAGTTTGTATGTATAGATGAGTAACATTTTCATTGTCCAATGATCATTATGGAAATAATGTCAGTACTATTATATCATTTAATAATGATAAAAATATTATAAATATCATATTATTTCTTTGTTTATACTTATATACATCAAACATGAGATGTGGTGATGAAAAATGAATCACATTACTTCATAGAGGTGGTAGTCCACACATACTCATGAATGACGTTATTGTTTTTATGTAAATGAAATGGTCAGAAAACAAATTATATATTATCTTTTAATAATGATAAATATTTTTTTGTCACATATATACCTAAAATTCATCATTATAACCAGCCATGAGAGGTAGTGGTGGAAAACATATTACATTGGTTTTCGAGGCAGTAGTCCACCATACACACGAACGATGGATTACGCTCTAATTTTATATATGTTAGAGATTTATATAGGTTATTACATTAACAAAATATGATATTAGTATATTATATTTCTTTTGTTTTTATTTTGGCATGGTTTAATAGGATTTGAAGGAGTTGGAAGAAGAATAAAAACTAAAATATGCGGATAAAAACTATACCTCTTGTTTGGAAAGTATTTTTTTATTTACAACTTAAGTCAAAGAAAATTGGAATTATACCCCAAATAAGGCCTCTAGAACATGGTAAAATATCTTGGAAAGGTATATGAGTATATATTTTCTGAAGAAAATGGGGTTTTAGGTGTGAAGAAATGAGATTAAGTGATTCTCTTTTATAAGAGAGGGAAGGGGTACCTTTGTATTTCATAAAATATTAAATTAATAAGTATTAATTTTGACATAAAAATGGATAAAAATTTATGAAATTCAAAAATTATATGAGAATAATATGAAATAATTTCATCATAGAAGATTTAAACATGTTTGGATCACATTTTTACCTTTGCAATTTTTTTTAACCATTCATTAACTCTTTTGAAAATTACCACCCAACGTTAAACTTTTATTAAAAATAAGGCATGGCCTAATACAAAAAGAAAATTACGGTGATATAAAATAATTAATTACAAGATAATGGGATTAAAAAAAGATATAACATTTCATAGTATGTGACCCTAAGCTAAAAAATTAAGACCACTGATATCATGAGACACCCGAGAAGAAAGGAAGTCCTTAACTTTGTTCCCCTCCCACCAATTTTGATAATGTGCCACCCGCAAATCAAGAAGTATTCTTCATTTATGAATGGAATAAATAATGAAAAAATAAATTTAATCTTATCTTTTATAGATCCTATAATGATAGTGGAATAAATCTCCATCAACTCTAACTTGATGTTGTGTACAAGGCATAGTTGGACTCCATTCGGTAGTGGCGTTGCCTCTTCCACCAGCAAGTCCCCATAACCAAATAATTCACCAAAAGAATGAATCATTGAACCATTTTGGTCCTGGACCCACCCCCCTCCTCACATGTCACCATTAGTACAAGACCCATCCATGTTTAGTTTATACACATGGATTG
The DNA here is from genome assembly GCA_963277665.1 of Viscum album. NCBI lineage: Eukaryota > Viridiplantae > Streptophyta > Magnoliopsida > Santalales > Viscaceae > Viscum > Viscum album. The sequence goes on from OY728151.1 coordinate 1,837,782,521, forward strand.
GAGGCCTCTGCCTCACCCATCTACCATACCTAGTCATGTTTAGAGAAGGTAATGAAATGGTTGAGCCTTCCAAGATCCACATCAATGATGAAGATCCTCTCCACCATTTAAATATAATAATAAATAGATCCACTAGAATTCTGCATTTAATCACCATACCCACCTGAGAACATTGATTTCCTTTGTAAACGATATGATTCCTAGCTTTCCAGACCGTCTAGCAACCCACTGATAGGAGAAGCACCCTGTCTTGCATTTGAGCACACTAATATATGTCTCCAAGAACCTTGAGTGTAGAAAATTCTCAATGTTGATTCCATGAGATACAAGGCTAGCGGACTCACCAATGGTACCCCAGATATCCTCCGCTCATTCTCTCTTAAGAAGGAGATGCACTAAATATTTCTCTTTGTTATGTTTAGAGCATGAGGACTTCAAATCCAGTGTGATGCCTCTGCTTATGATTTAGTGATATGTATAGAGAATATTATTATTAATTCACCATAATAATAAATTAAATTTCCCATGGATGTCATTGCACCAAGATTTCGCATTCCACTCCACCTGTATACCACTTGACAATGCCCATGAGGGGTAAACCTTAACCAAGAAGTCACTATAGGTAGAACCTATAAAAAATAGCTTCTCTAGATTGGTATTCAATTAAATTTTGTTGAAAATTTAAAACTTATATGGATTTAAAACTTCTTGAATAAAAGAAAAAAAATTTCTAGCATGGGTGAAGGTGATGTCTGGGGTCAGGAATCTGAGAAAACACAGTACGATTCCCATCCAATTACTATTCCAAAAATTAATCTTACCATTGTGGATGATCCACTTTGAATGGATCCTTAGGTTTGGGATGTGTCTTACGATTGAGATCCATAGCCGAGATTCACCCCATATATCTTACATTATTGTACCCATATCTATTAACAATAAAATTGTCCCATATAGATGGTCCTCAAAAAAATCCCATGTTATCATAGCATTCATGCTTTGAATTTCATCTATGATAATATTGAGGTTGATAACGCCCTCCCCCACCCCTTTAGGCATCTCGTTCCATGTCACCCAGTGATATCTTCCCTCAGCATGTGATTTCCAAATAAAACCTTTCAAAATATTTTTAATATTTTTAATACTATCTTTAAAACATTGATCACTAATACAATGTGCATGGGAATGGAATAAAGGACACAGTTTACAAGGGTGATGTGTCCCTTAATAGAAATAAAGTGACTTTTCCAGTTTTTAAAGTGGGAAGTGATTTTATCAATGATCCCATCGAAATGTTGGACATGGATCCTACTATGAGAAACTGAATCCCCAAGGTAATCCATCAGGAAAGACCACTTTTTCATCCTCATCCCCTCCTCAATCTTCTTCCTCTATCTTCATCGACATTCTTTTCATATGAAAAAACTAATCTTGTCTCGGTTGATAGATTGTTCACTCCATCTATAGTATAAGTCCAGGATTTTGTTGATTTAGGGAATATTCCTACTGTTTCCATTGAATAATAAGATCATTTCATTAGCAAAAAATGTGGTAAATTTCATTAGTAGTTTTTCTACCATGATATGGACAAATGAATCCATTGTGGAGTCTTTTCTCTATATATCTTCTCAAAGTGTCTTAAACCAAGCTGAACTACCTATGGGATAAAGGATCTCCCTCTCTTGATAGTTGATGATTGATTTATATAAGGATTACAAATCCATGACCAATATGGCATCAAACTCCACTAAAAGAATTAAGATTTTATTTTCTAAAAGACTTCAACAAAAAAAATTAACTTAAGGGGAGTTATATACTTTGGAAACAATAATTTATCTATTTAATGTTCTCACAAATATATCAACACCCATTTTTGAGGTTGTTTTTGAATAGTTCTACAAAACAATAAATATATGAAATAATCTATAAAACTAGAAAAAAAAATTAAATTCACTATTTATGAATGAAGAATCAGTGTACCTATCCCAGAATCATTGTCAAGATCCACCTTAGTATTTTTGATAGCATATTCACTTCCTTACTCCCTATTCCATAGAGGTTATTATCATTTATTGTATCTATCAACCAATTTCTTAAGGATTTAGCCTACATAGTTCCCATGCTTCTTATAGTTGAAACATTACAGTACAGGATGAGAGTTGATATGAACATTATTTCTTCCCTAATATTAATGGGTTTATTCATCTATCATCGGAATATACTATCTTGATTCGACCATTAAAAAATATGATAATTTCATAATTCCCTTCATAAGTTTTATAGGATGCTTATTCCTAAACTTCTTTTGTATTCTAAGTTGGGTTTTATTTCCTCTATTAAATTTATCCATTGATATTCTATAGGAAAACTATATTTTATGATTTTTATCTCCATGCCCATGACACCACTAAGAGTCACCAATATCCATCTTGACCTTATGGTCATACTAAACAATATCTTCATCACTTTCAAATTCTCAAATATTTAAATATTTTCATAAACTCACCTTTAACCCATTAAAGAAATGGTCAATCTTAAATTCTCTATTGATGAAAAATGTGGAGTTATACAGTGAAATCCTTGTGAATTTTGACTTATATTCCCCGATAGGGAACTACCTCTCCATTTTAAGATGGATATTTTAGTGAAAATTTATTGAAAAATTATCATCATTGATTTTTTCCACTCTATGGAATCAATATCCTCTTTGGAATTCATGTTCTTGACCATCATCCACCCCTAATAAGCTTCCCCCTCCATGTGATAAATGGCCAAAACAAAATTCTCATTTTATAAGAATTTGAGGATAGATAATATCTTCTTAGTTAAGTATGTACATTTTTTCGTCTCAAGGGAATATGAAGATCTACTAAATATAAGAAGTCTTTGTCACATAAAGTATTCAAGGGTAATGTTCTTGTTCTTAATAGAAGTAGGGTGTTCCTTGTGATTCAATTTATTATCAAAAAATATATCTAGTTGATCTAGTAATTATATAATTTTATTAGATATTGATTCTATAATGTTAGACATATAAATTGGAAAATTATCACATTTCCTATCACATTATTCATTGGAACAATTTCCCTTATTTCCATCCCTTAACTAAAAAATAATTTGAGAATACATTAACTAATGACCATACAAATGGAAACATATTAACATAAAAACAATAGCATATAAATGATATTTATATTATAACATATGATTCTATAGGTTTCAATCTTAGTTATCCATGGTAATGTTTCCTATTATATTTTCTAACCAAAATATTTGTTAAATTCTTTTATAATGTTTCTTAAGGAGTTTTTGAATTTTGCAAAGCATATCCCCTGGGAGTGTCAAACCAGCAATGAAGAACGGATTTTTTGCTTATACCATGTGATGATCAAGTTAATTGCCAATGCACCATTTTCAAGGTTATTACCTCTCGTTAAAATTGTGATATATCTTTATCCTCTAGTAATAACCAGATAGGGATATAATTTATTAGAATCCACTCGCTCTTTATTTCACTAAAATTCAAATATATTTTACTATACTTAGTCTAACCCTTAGGATTTTTGTAGATTATTATAGTCCCAATACTCAAAAATAACTATACCATTATTATATACAAACTATAATGTCCCAATAGTTTTTAAAAATATTATTATATAACTTTTAGAAAATATATCCATTAATAAAAAACAAGTATTGAAAAGGCCTATTGTTTTTGGAAGAGTAAGTATGTAAAATAGTAACATAAAAATAAAATATCTTAATTTTTTTAAATATCATGAGAACATTAATCCCTTTGATCTTAGAAAACCTGATGTGACAACCTAGGGAATAAATAGATATAATGGGTGATCTAAAAAACCCAGTAAGGGAATAAATATGTTAAGGGAACATAATTTGTGAGTGAAATGTATAACATGATATAATAAAAGTGACATATCATGAGTAGTTACATGGGATCATAAAATAAATAATATAGTATCATAAGGTCATAAAATAATAGGAAATATGTTAGTATCATAAAATATGACATAAGAATAAGTCAAGGAAAACATCCAAGACAACATCACATGGTGGAAAGAGTCCCAGATTGGATCAGGTTTACTCCCTGATCACATATGTAACGTCTAAAGAGAATTTTTTTACCTATTTCATTGGAGTGATATCAATTTTTTCCCATAATAACATTTTTATTATTATAGGTTTGAAAAAATGAAATCAATCGTTATCCATAAACATAAGAATTTACCATGGAAAATCATGGGTTTTAAAATCTTTCCTAATATCATAATCAAAGGAAAATTCATAATGAAGGAACCTAAGAAATGGACATAAGGAATATGTTTCCATTTTAAAGGAAGGAAGAATAATATTGGTATATATTAGTGAGATATGTATTTATAATTTATAATCATGACATAAAATTAAATATAGAGAAATAGAGTTAGAGAGATCATGCTCAAAACCTGAAGAATAAAGAGTGATTTAGAGCAATCTCTTTCCTTATGTCCAACTCATGATGTAAGTTATTTATCATAATTAATATAAAACTCATGTTAATTATTTAAATTATTAAAAACATTTTTCATGCTTAATATTCATTCTAAGTTATTTATTGTCATGTAATATTCAATTACTTGATCATTCAGGTTCATATCGTACATTTAGATGACATTCAAGTCATACATCAAATATAAATTTTGTATATTAACTAAGGAAAAAGATATTATTATTTCATCATATTAAGAATAATATTCATGAAATAATTATAATTTATATATATTAATTATAATTTTAAACCCAACCATGAAGGATGGTTACGATAAATGGAATATGTTACAATAGTGGAGATGGTAGGTCGTATATACGCATGACTAACATTTCCATTTTCCAAAAATATGGATTGAAAGAAGTTTTTTATTATTTTATAATTCCAAAGGTCAATAATATATTATAAATAATCTTATTTCATTATTAAAACTTTTATATACCATTAATGTGATGTGGTAATGAAGAAAAAATCACATTTCTTAGTATATGTGGTAATCCACACATACACATGGATGATATTATCATCATTAAATAAATATAAATATAAGAAAATATTTGAAATATTATATTTAAGGAATGGTAATTATATTATTATTATAATATAAAATAATTACATCCATCATCATAGATAGTCATGAGAGGCAATGATATAAAACAAATGAGATCGATCCGCGAGGTGATAGTCCTTCGTACACATGAATGACAGTTTTGTTTCCTATTTGATGCAATAAAAGATTGATTTAAGTTATAATAACAAGCTATCATATGGAATATTCTAATGTTTTTATACCTTTATGGTTGAATAATATTTTAATGAGGTGGAAGAATAAATAAAACAAAAATTCAGGTTTAAGAACGATACCTCTTCTTCAGATGACCTCATTAGGTTTACACCAAAAAGTATTCCTAGAAGTTTATTATAATATAAAAAAGACCACTGGGACATGTGAATTAAATTAAATAATGGATTTGGGTAGGTATTTTATGAACTAAATAGCTTTTTATAGGTTAACATGGTGACCATAGAAGAAAAACTATTCCTATTAATGTAACACAAATGATATTCTCAACCATTTTCTAATAAATTGGCCAATTATAGGATTTTTATTAATTTTGAATCATTGAGGAAAATATTAATTGTTATAAAATATAATTAATTCTGGTTTTGGAACTATTAATTTATTATAACATTGAAAAAAAATGATAATAATGGAATTTGAATAAAATACTATAACACATCACTAAAATGTTATTTTTTTATACAAAATTCATTTAAAATAGTAATTCTTCAAAATAATATTACTTTTAATGTTTTTAATAAAATTTATTTTTTTACTATTAATTAAGTAAATTATGTGTCTACACTATACAATCATATGAGATAAATATTTCATAAATAAAAATTAGAAATAAATTAAAATTTTAAAAAATTATTATCTTTGAAATTAATATTTATAACTGAATATCGGTTGTGTTTATCCTTGTAAAATAAATATTTTGAACATTAATATCAAGAAAGTGACATTTTTGTCTTTATATTTTACTTAATTACAATAAAGGAAGAAATTAAAGAAATATTTCACCAAGTGGCCATATATTCAAGATATGAATAAAAAGGGATTAAATAAACTCATATAATCAGATAATTGAATTTGTTATGGTAAATAATTTTTTATTTTCATGTTATTTTTAACCAAAATTATCAAACATATCTTTATAGTGGTGATAATTATTTAATATCGTTAATACTCATGATGAATAAAAATAAAAGTTCCATATTTAAAAATTTTATATCCACTGATTGAAAAATTGGAATCCTTTTTTTAATATTTAATTTACATAATAGGAATAATTTATTTTTAATTTAGACCTCTAAAATGTGACAAAAAATAGTTTTTCAATAGGAAATGTCTTCTTATGTCTAAAAAATAAACTTATAGAAAAGTCAATATGAAGAATATCAAATATAATAAATTATTTTTAATATAACTAAATAATACTTAAGTTACTTTAAAATCATAATAAAAATAATAATTTTAATTTAAAATTACTTAATTTATTTAAAAATCCAGTTTTACAAACATTGATATTTTTCACTATTCGATAAATAATAACTATTTTCAGAAATATCCCAAAATTTAAACCTTTAATAGTTTTGATGTGTTGATTTGAAAATTTATATCTGGTTTTTAAAATACCATTTCTAATATTTCTAAAAATTAATTAAATTATTCACAAAATGAAACAAAATTATATTTTTGATGAAAACATATTTTTGAATAATAAATGACTTTACTAAAAATTGAGTGATTATTTACTAATTAATATCAAAAATATGTAGGAAAATTATAATTATTTTATAAATTAGTCAATATTATTCATACTTTCTAATTTAATTTCTATGTTATAGAGATCATATTTAAATAGTAATATTCCATGGTTTGTTTAGGCTTGGTGTTTCATGTTATATACACTATCGAATAATGTTTTCTATTAAAAATTTGGAGTGTTATAACCAGAGTCTTATTTAAGGTATAAAGGGTTATCTAAATGTTTCATATGGGAAAAAACACATAAGGATATAAATTGGTTACCCTTATGCATCATGTGAGGTTCACATAAGGGTAAAAATTATCGTACATAATATTGTAATATTGAAATTATGCTCATTTCATACTATTTCACATTAACACTTATTAATAGTTTATTATTAATATAAATAAGTTTTAAATTTCATCTAGAATTATTTATTAATAATTTACAACACATACAAACATATTTTAAATTTTTTTATGATAAATTAAATGAGATCTTCAGGAGATATACAATATTGTTATTCACATTGAATTTATTTAGAAAATGAAATATTAAAATTCAAATTTGTTGAAATATAAAGGGTCAATCTTGAATATTGTTTGGGATATTTCCTATCACATTAATCCTTATTATTCGAAACTATATTTATTTTTCTAATGAATTCAATTGTGCAGGTTGTTGAGTGTTTTATAGGATATTAAGGTAGAATCACATAGATATTAATTTTTATTTATTAAAGATATATATAAATAATATTTTATGGGAAACGAACATGGAAAACTCTAATGTAGTTCACCGATTTCATATGTTAAATTTTTTTCTTTAGAAAAAGAATGCTTCATCAGATTTTCTATTTGAAAGATACAGTGAATAAAAAAACTCTATATATTTATAGTTTACATAACCAATTCAATAGAGATATGAGTTTGAGAGTTTTTTTCAGTATAATTGATTCATTATTTAGTGATTAACTACTTCTCCGAGATGGAAAAAATCATATCATACATTCATTCTGGAGAAAATATTTCAACCTAGACACTCAATTTATGAATTATTCATCCTAGTTATGTAGACATAAATTTTTTATATGTGTTTAATTATAAAGGGTTATAGAACCCATTAAAAATATAAAAATGGATGTGAATTCCAAAAAAGTTGAAACATTGGGTTTTGCCTCTAAGTGAGAAATAGGAAGACTATTTGGGTTGTGTCTCCAGGTGGGAAAAAGGAAAGTTCAATTTGGGATTAATCCTACTAGGGGGAAATAAATTTCAATATGCTTATGAATTTATTTTTGAAAAATTAATTTTATGATTCAATTATAGTGGATATATTCGGTTGCATCTCTCTTAGTTCCATAAACGGTGAATAGTGGACAAAAAAATTAGATCTGAACCACTATAAAAATTATTATTTTCATTCCTTTTTATTTTTATTAAGAGTTAACTTAATTTTATAACTGTGATATAACCTTATATTTAAATTAATTTAAAACTTCCAAATCACTTCCCTCCTCTTGGAAATACTGCTACATTTCCCTTTGGGACCATTAATTAGTATCAGAGAAGGACCCTGGGCTTGATATATATTTTTATTTATTTTAAGAATTTCTTGAACTAACCATCAAGGGGAAAATATCTTATTTATAATTGTAGGAAATATCTCAAATGATGGATAGATATGTCGAATACCACCTTATTTTGATGCTACTTATAATGGATACTAATCATCTTGACTAGAATAATTCTTGAATAAATAGAGAAATGATCATTGGAAAATCATGTAAAAACCTTCCAAGAATCCAAAATGTGAACATGAGTCGTTAGATATAAATGATACTATAATTTATTTGTTAAATTAAATGGTGATGAATATTTTAGACAGTTTAATGAAAATAAATGTGTATAGTCATCAAACATCATGTAAAACTTCAAATAACATTTGGAAAATTATAAATATTTCACATATTGGCTTAGATAATTTTATTAGAACTAAGTTTGGAAATTTATGATCAGAATATAAATAATATAAAATGGGTGAGGAAAAAAATTATTAATCAAATGTTCCATAGAATTACAAGTATTGTAAATGGTATGAATTTATTAGGATAATATATAGATTGTATTATTCTTGTTGAATGATTTCTTAGATAACTTACAGAGATATGGAATTAAAAATAGAAGATATAAATGAAAGTAATAAAATTATAGAATATACACATGATTTTCATATTGGATAATTATTAAAGTACGAGTTAGAATATAAAAATCATGTGGAAGAAGATAATAAAACGAATTTGGGAATTTATTTTTAGTCAAATGGTTTAAATTTATCTGTTGATTTTGAGTTATAGGGAAATGACAATAATTACAAAACATATGATATAATGGGTGGTTATAGAAGAATAAAGGGATACTCATGGTGATCCTGAAAATACTATACTAATGATGATTATAAGGAGAAAAATATTTATAACTTTATTTATAATTATTCTAAATTAATATTTTTTTATGATTGTAGGAAAATAGGATCATCAGGTATGATTTTACAATGTTAAAAAAATTAATGGGACAATATAAGAAATAATATAATGTATTTGAATATAGATGAATTTTTATTAAAGATTCATGTTGGGAAGAAGAATATGATTCGAAAAATTATGTGTAAATTTTGTGATTGTTGGCTTCATCCAAGCATGTAAGTTATTCTAAAAATTATTCTTCATATTAATCTAATTATAAAAAACCCACCATATAGGAGTTGGTTAAATTGGTTTATATAATTGATCATAAAGTAAATAAAATCACTAGTTTTTAAAATAATAATAATAATCATAATAAGGTTATTCATAATGAAATTGAAAAATATGAATTAATATTTCCTAGATGACGTCAATTCTATACATTCAGATCTGAAAAATACACATGAAAAACTACTTTATGCACTTTATGAAAATAAAAAATCAAAAAGTAAAATTGATTTTATGAAAAAAAAAATCATGAATATGATGTAAGGAATTTTGGAAATGTTTATAAATAGAATGAATATATCAAAAATGAAATTCATAGTTTATAATAAAATAATTTTATTTTTATTCAAGGTTTTGAAAAAAAATCATTAAATTATGTGTATTAATAATATAATCAAAAATAGATCAAGTATTGTTTATGATTAAAAAATTTCAAATATGTATAAGGAATTCTTTATAAAGATCATAAAGGGAATAACATATATTAATACATGTTTTAGATGTAAAATAAAAATGATATTATGAAAATGAGTGTTTCTTGATATTTCCACAATCTAATTGACATATAAATCATTCCATTTCTAAATATTTACCATCTCGAATACTTATAACAGGTATTTTAAATTAGTATGAATTCCCAATAATTTATATGATAGTCCCAATGGACCTAAATTTTTATGGTTAACAACACTTTGTTAAATATGTTTTTATAGGAAACGTGTCTTCGGTGAATCAAAAGAGGATGATTAGAACATGGATAGTGGGTTCTCAAAATGCATGATTGGTAATATATCAAAAGTTATTTTATTCAAAAAATTGGATAGAGGTAATGTAAATTGTGGTGATAGTGCTAATGAAATGGTAAATGGTTTAGTTGATATTTTAATTTTAAATTCTATTATTATATATAATTTTTTATATGATTAAGGATTTAAATATAATTTAACAATCATTTCACAACAATTTCATAATGAAATTTCTGTTAATTTTCAAAATTATAAATGCATTATATTCTAGGATAAATCTATTTTGTTTTATGAAAATAAGAAATACAATATTTATTCAATTATTTTTTTTGAATTAACTATTAAAAATGTTCAGTGTCTATTTTTTTGTACAATATGATTAAAAATTTTTGAATTAGAGGTTGGTACATACTAATTTATGTTTTCAAAAAAGCTACCCAAGAATAATTTTTTTTTATTATTACTAGAATATTAAGTGGACAAAACCATTGTTTATGAATCATTATTTAAATGTAAAAAATGATTCAGGTCAATTAAGGAAGTAAAAACTATCATTACAGTTTTTCTTATTCTCTTAGATTTATTTTCTCCTATCAATCCTATTATTTTTTGTTGTTTGACTAATTTTTTGTGATTTTTTATAATTTTAATATATACCCATTGGTTTATTTTCTTACTCTCAAATATGAAACATTTTATATGTTTATCATATTTTGAAAATTGATTAAAATGATAAATTCTACTTAATTAAACCAATTAGAAGTAATCATTGTTGTGAATTCAAAAATTGGTAATTTTCGTGTTTTAGGATGAAAATGGGTTTTTCCAAAATTATTAACCCCCTTGGCTACCACACCAAAATGGTGTATTAGAGAGGAAAAATAGAAAACTTCAAAAAATTCCTAGAACCATATTAAATGAGTTTATTATACCTAAATATTTCTAGTCAAAATCTATGAATGAATATATTAGGTCTACAAGGTTGAATACCCTGATAGGTGGTGTGAATTAGGGTATGATAGATTAAAACTTTTTACCCTTTGTATCTTGTTTCATTGTTAAACAATACTCAATTCTCTCTTCCTCCCATAGCAATATATGAGCAGATATGAAATTATGCACAGGACACAGTGATTTTTCCTTTGTTCACCCTCACTGGGCTACGTCTAAGGAGCATACAATGGTGATGTGCCAATGTACCAAATTTACTAAGGCTCACTTCCAATAATGAGTACAATGTTAGGTCTAGATATTTTAAGCTTAGGATCACTGCCTTTATAAGTTTTAGGGCCTTCTCACTGCATTCCCAAGGGTCACTCCCTATGCCTCTTTCTCGGGATCACTTCTGGTGGAAAGGTTCATTGTCTTCCTCTTCCTTCACTCACTACTCTTGGAAAGGAATCCACTCATAGTTTATAGACTTTTAGGTTGAACACAGTTTATGGACATGTAGGTATCTTCATTTTTATGAATTATGAAATCCTCAACTTTAGGTAGATACTCTTTTGAAGTTCCTTTTTCACCCATAGATGAATTCCACCTTCCCGGGTAATGTTAGACACCATAAAATACGTTTGAAAACATATTTGAAGCTTTTCAAGCTTCCTTGAGTGTTTCTAAAGCCATCGTATCCTCCTGCGTACTATGTAGTGGGTTTTCTATGCAGACTGCCTCTTCCACATATCAATGTCGCTTCTGCGAACAGTCCTCTGTTCGCATATTGTTTCCTCCTTCGCAACTGCATACCGCCTCTACGTACCAACACTGTAAACCTCCTCTATGAACTGATTATGCAAATAGTCTATACAAAATATCCTCTATCCGTAGATTTTTCTCTCTCTGCGGACTACCTCTGCCTCTATAAACCACCCTCTATCCAGGAATTGTTCTCTATTCATGGACTACCTTTTCTTCTCCGTACCAAATCTCCCCCTTCGCGTATTTCTTTCTTCCGCATTCTTCTTCTGTAGATTGTTCTTCCTTTGTGGACTACAACATCTAGAAAAAACACTTTCGTGAACTATTTTTCAAACATCTTTAGACTTTTCGGAATCTCTTCCCACAAACCACTTTCGAACTTCACTGAATTTCTGGAGCAAAGATATGTTCTCTAATGATATTCTCTCTCTCATAATTAGTTGGATTAACTCTTATTATATAGGCATGGATATATGCTTAATTTACTAAATCAAGATTTACCAAATCATTGATTCATCACCTCCTTCACCACATAAAATTTTTCCACTGCAAACCACAAGCCTTCTAGAAAACCATTTTTCATACGCGTTACACATACTACCTTTTCTCCTAAGCAGATCCATTCTCTTCCACCATCCCGCAAACCATCATTTCATCTACATACTTCACCCCCTTCACCACAAATCGTTGTCGTGAACCATTTTCACTGCTCCACATATAGTTCCCTCTTCTTAATACGCAGCCGCAAACCATTCCCATACATGGTACACATACCATATTCTGAGGTATTTGATTCCCTTATTTTGCTGATTATCTTCATATTTATTCATACCATTTACTACTATGATTAAAACATTCCTTTTACAAACACAAACTCCTAATTTTTATGCCCAAAAATTCAGTAAACATTGGGAAACTGCATCACCTTAAAAACATGTCTTTGGAAAACACCAACCATACTCATTCACGATCATCTGGCCTTGTCAACAAACAAAATCACACCCAAAAAATAAAAAAGAGGACACCCTGAGGGATTTTTTCCCAACATAATCTTATTATGTTACCAATATAATTATTCTATAACATTTGTTGAAAAGTACAACTTGTGATTTTTTGAAGTGGAAAAAACTTAAAATTTTCTACTTTGGAGTCATTGGGTGTGAAGTTTTCATTCTTAATACTAAGAATATTTTAAATACATTTGATTAAAAATATGATTAACAAATATTATAAGGATGTTAAAACAATAATAAGTAATATATATTATAAAATAAAATAATTATGGTTGTTGAAGAATCAATTTATATTAAGTTTGATGAAATATCATTTTAGAACATTGATTATGGTATTTTTCAATTTGTGGATGAAGCTATGGATTTTATTTGTAAATGGAAAGAAACCTAATGTAAAGATCCACATATTTAATGGGTGAATATTTCTTCCCAATCGAAACCTATTCATGAAAGATCGTGGAAACCACATAGAGATCATCCTATAAATTATGTGATTGGGAAAGTTGAATCAATAGTTAAAACTAGATAATATGATATGAATATTTATTCTTACCATGAATTTATTTATAATTTTGTATCTAATAATATTTATGAATAATTTAGTGATTATAATTTTATCTTTTCAATGAAATATGAGTTATATCAGTTGACTAGAAATAATGTGTAGATGTCAGTTTTTTCACCAAATGATTCTCATGTTATTAGAACAAAATGAATATTTACAAACAAAAATTGAAGAATAATTGTAGTAAAAAATTAAGGTATATTATTATCTTCAAGATATTATAAAGAATATGGAATTTATTTAGAATGGTATTTTTCACATCTTTCAAGATTATACGTAATTTTGTATATTTTTAGCATATCCTTCCTTTTATGGATTTATGTTATTTAAAATGGATTCCAAAACCTCTATATAAAAGATATATTTCGGAATAATTATATGTTATAAATACTCCTCATTTTAAAAATTAAAATCATCATAATAATGTTTTTAAACATTCAAAATATTTATATTTTTTGAAACATTCTCATCGAATTTGGTATGAAATGTTAAGTAGTTTTATTTTGAAAAAAATAAAATGGAATTTTTGATCCTATATTGATTATCAATAAAATATTTAATAATATCTTTGTATTTTAAATTTATGTTGAGGATATTATTTTATTATCAACATGTGAAAAAAAATTCAATGAATTTTCTGAGTTGATGACTTACGAATTTCAAATGAGTATGATGGAGGAATTTAAATTCATCCTTGTTTTGAAAATATTTCAAACAATTGATAGAATTTTTCTAAATCAGTCCATGTTTCATAAAGAGTTATTTCATAGATTTTTTTAGACTCTTGTAAAATTGAAAATAATCCCACAAATACCACTTGAAAATTAAATTTAGATAAATCCAAAAAATAAGTTGATGTTAAAACTAATAGAGGAATGTTCATAAGTCTGGTATACTTAACTAATTATAGACGGTATTTAATGTTTTTAGTTTTCATGTTTGGGGGATTTCCAAGTGACCCCATAGAAAGTCACATTAAATCTATTAAGATTATTATAATATTTTTTAATAGATATTTTAATATTCATTTATTTTATCATAAAAAACTAATTATCATTTGAAAATATATTCTAATTATTATTATGGAATATGAAAGATAAATAGAAAAATAACTTAAGTAATGTGAAATATAAAAGATAAATCATTAGTTTCATAAGATTTAAATAAATAAAATTATATTTATCATTCAACTTCTAAATATTAATATATTTTTTTGAAACTTTTTTTATTTATCTATTATGTATTAATAAAACACTTTCTTATTTTGGTTTTTATTTTTACTAAATTCATATCTTCTGTGATGATAAATATTCTATTTCTATTTCTAGGAATCAATTGATAAAAGCTAGGACTAAAAAATTTATATTAAATTTTATTTTCTTAGATATTATGTACAAAAAATAAATATAAGTCTTCAATTTATTTCTAAACAAAATCAAATCGTTGATATCATTACTATGCCCCTATATTTGACTGTGTCTAGTAAAATAATTTTTGAATATGTTATGATTGGAATTTATATTAAATTTTTTATTTAATTAATTTAGGGGGAGATTGAGTGTGTTTATATGATTAAATTTTTATTTTTACATGAAATTTATAAAATCTAGAAACTATTTTTCCATTTACTAAAGTATAATTTCTATATATATTAGTTTATTCTATTATTTATTTGAGTCTTATCATGAAAACTTTATGATGTTAACTTTCTTTTAAAACTTTTATTTTGTATAAAAATACTGTTTATCAGTGATTTCTTAATATGTTTCTAAAAAAATTTGTTAACTTTTTCTCACTATATAACATTGGAAGGTCTTAATGTGTCTCCTTGATATATGTTATGAAATTTGAATGATTAAAATTGATATGAAGTACAATATATACATTTTTAATAATAATTTATATGATATAAAATCTATTTTTAACTCAATATTAAATAAATATATGGAGAAGAATTATTATTTTAAAGACAAATTTTTTCTAGTAATAAATTATCAATTATATATATTTTTTAAATGGGGATAGTTTTTTAAAATATAATTGTTTTATAATCATAGAAAAGGAGTAGAATGATTAAGTGGCTCCTTGGATCACATTTATTTAATTACATTCTTAGAATTAAAAAATAACATATTAATAATAAACTAAAAAAATTACATCATTGCTAAGTGTTATCTTCAGTATGCTTAATATTGGTCATTTCATATTATCCTTTACATAGAATATCATTAGATTCAAAAATTAATTATTTATAACTTGTTGTATAAGTTTTATGATGATTTATGAGGCTAATTATTTCATTTAAAACATTAAATTATATTTTTACATGTTTTTACACTGTCACATAAATGTAATATTATGTTTATATAGGTTACATAACGGTAGAGTGTGTTTTATAGAGTATTATAAAGGTAACCATAGGTTTCAATTTTTTGTGTAAGGGTAGATGTGATTTTTATGTGTTAGGTAAAGGTAAGAATAACCTTCTATGAGTTTCATAAAGATAGTTTAGTAATTGCATAAATATAGTTATTAGTTACATATGGTAAACATAACATTTCCACAATTCAATAAGGGTAACTAGAGTATTCAATTAGTTTTATAATGGTAAAAATAACATTTAGAGAAATAAGTAATGATAACCTGAACCTGTGTAAGTATTATTTCTTTCTCACATGAATGTAAGTAAACCTATGTAAAGATGAAAAATTTTCACATAAAGGTAACTATTATACATAACGGTACTACCTGTTTCATTTAAAGGTGAGTATTATGTGTAAGGGTACTCTATTTCTCTTCTAAAGGTAACTAAACATCTATAAGTGTTCCACAATATATTCATATGGGTACATTTATATTTATAATATTTATATAAACTTAAATTTATACTTTAATATTGGTCATTGTGTTTTTCTATTACTTATGTAAGGGTACGAGGGATTTTTCAAACCCCTTATAGGTGTAAGGTACCTCTCATGTAAAGGTAAGAATGGTTCTCCAAAATTTTCATAAGTGTATAAATCCATATAATGTTAAAAATATATTACCCTTACACATTTTTTTTATTCACGTGAGGGTAAAAACAATCCTACAAAATGTAATAAACATGAAAATATGCTTTGTTTTTAATATTATTTAATATTTATACATAATGAAAGTTTATAATGAATATAATTACTGTCTTATAGGTTATAAAATTAATTATTAATTATATAGAACACGTATGAACATATTTAAAAAAAATATAATAAATTTAATGAGATCTTCATGAGATTTACAATATTGATATTCACACTAATAAATCTTGGAACATGAAATAATGAAATTCAAATTAGATAAAATATAAATGGTCAATCTTGAATGTTAATAGTGAGATTTCTTATTATATTAATCATTTTCATTTAATACTGTATTCATTTTTCTAAAGACATCCATTGCAAATGCTACTGATATTTTTATAGGATATTGGTTGAGACCCACATAGATATTATTTTTCATTTCTGAAACATCTACACATGGAATATTATCTGGGGAAAAGTGTGAAAATCTATAAATTAGTTCATTGGTTTTATATGTGAAAGGTTTTATTTTTAAAAACTAAAGATGCAATAATTTTAAAATTTTAATGATACTATTGATAAATAAACTCTATATTTTAATAGTTTATAGAAAAATTGAAATAGAGATATGAGTTTGAGGATTTTCTAAACCATAAAAGTGAAATGTTATTTAGGAATCATCTAATACTCCCAACCAAACTAAAATCATTTGATCCTTTGATTCTGGATATTTTCTCCCAACCTCAACACTTAGAATTTGAATTATTAAATCTAGTATAATAGATTTAGTTATTTCTATATTTTTCTATTTTTATAACTGTAAAGGATAATACTCGACAATAAAATTTAAGATGGTGGGTTTCTACTCCAAAACAAATGTCAGGAAATAGGTTGTTACATTAGGTGATTAAAAGGCAGAAAGTTCAGATTGGGACTCCGGGTGGGGAAAAGGCAGTTTTGGATTGCATTTAAGCCACCAAGGGGGATATGGATTTGTAATAGTCTTGTGACTCCATGTGTTAAACATCCATTGTAGAATACCATTATAGTGGATATAGTGGGTTCCAAATCTCTTGGTTCATGAGAGGGTTGAAGTATGGACTCAGATAATTTATATTTGAACCAATATAAAAATAACTATATTCATTTATTTTTATTTTTTCACAACATAATCTTAATTTTATAACTATGATATAACCTAAAATTTAAATTCATTTAAAAGCTTCAATTCACCCCCCCCCCCCACCCCCCCCCCCCCTCTTTCCTATATTTATATCTTTACCTTGGGGACCAACAACTAATTATTTTTATAATGTTCTAATTATTAGTATATTTTTTTAATAATTAGAAATGTGTAAAAAATAATTTATATTAATTAGTATTATTAAATTACATTTTTATTTATTAGTATAATTTTTTCAAATATTATATGGTAATTTGGTATATTAAATTTCATATTTAGTTATTAGAGTATTTTTTTCAAAATTAAACTATAAGGTGAGTATTAATATTAAATTTCATATTTATTTATTATTATTTTGTTTTATATAATGTATAAAAATATTTTTTTTAAATGTCATAATAAAAATATAAAAGATTATATTATTTAATAGATTAATTAAATTTACTTTGTATGAGAAATATTCATAGTGGTCATCACATTGGACATATTGTATGGAAATATGATGGCTTTTCCGTGACTAAGATTGGTGAGATGTCTAGTTTATACCCCATTAAAATCACACTGAGTAATATCTTTTCTTATTTTTAATGAGAATAATCATGGTGAGAATAAAATTAAAAAATGTTTTACATTCATACTTTTATTCCTTAATCAAATTAAATAATTAGAAAAATGGAATTTAATGTTTCTCTGTTTTTATATAATCAAATTACATAAAATTTGGTAACACTTAATCAAGGCATATAATAGATAAAATTATGTATTTATATATTTATTAAAATGAGAAAATAATTGATACTAAACAAGGATATATTTATAGTGGATAGATATAATAAGTTAGAATTATCATAAAATGTGTAACGTTATAAGTTGTTTGATGAAAATTTTATTGATTGGTACACCTTATGGTTAAAAATAGAAAAAATTATTCTAATAAATATTCTCATTAGATTTATTTAGTCTGTGGACTCTATGTATTGGGGAATTACTCTAGATAACTTCAATAGAGACATATCATATTTTCTATGACTGCGATAAGTGAGCTGTCTAGATCTTACTCTACTAGACAAGTGCAGAGTAATATCATCATAGAATATTAACTATATGAATCATAGTTAAAATAAAATTCTAAAATATCTTAAAATTATATTATGTATCCCTGATCAAATTTCATTACATTATAAATCAATTGTAATGTCATTGGTAGAATTATATTGTAAATTGATTTACAATTCTGAAACTCTAATATTATGACTTACTGTAGATACCCAAATAATTGATACCATAAAATGAGTTTGTTATAATAAATAACCTAATCGAGTTGTGATTCTCAACTAATGTTCAACATTAGAATTTGTTAGTATAAAAAATAAACAATAGTAAGACCTCCTAGTTTAATAGAATATACAATCCAACATATACTAGAATATTCTACATAAAGATATGTTGTGGACTATTGCATATCTAATTTTTGATAATGAGGGGAAAAACTAATATCTTCACCGGTTAGGAATCAATCTGAAGATCGAAGGAATTTGATGTATGTCACTACATCTATTATTGAAAATTAATCTTATATAACTCATTTTAGTCAATCACAACAACAAGATATAATTTCATATCATATGATTCGGATAGTTAGTAGAGATAGTGGATCCCATAGTGAATATCCTCCAAATTATTTAGACTTTATGGTGGATAACTTTCAAATAAAAAATACTTGAAACAATAATATGATTATGAGGATTCCAAAATCAAAGTAGGTTTCAAATAACATTCTGAATAAATCCCTATGAGATCTCACCAACTATTGAATCATCCCCCACCATTAACATTATGTTTTATAGAAGGAATTACATGCTTACCAAAATTTTATTATCCAATCATTACTCTCAACATAAAATTTATGTGAATTGTTGATGGATTGAGCCATGTGATTGATGAAATGTTTTAGTATATTTAGAGATAGATTGATTAAAATGATGTGATGAACAATGTTTTCAAATAGTATAACATTTATATACATTACTATTATTTCAAAGAAGAAGAAAAGAGAACTCTTTAAGTAATTCAGTGTGAAAGGATCAATTTAGAATAATAGATTCATCTTTATTGATACATGATAATAATTCAGATTAGTTGTGTAAACGTAATCCCAAAATGGGGTCACATGGGAAAAGATGTTAGATTCATTTCATATACTATTATTGATAATATAATAGCATTTAATGATATTATAATAGCACTATGGGAAAAATAGATTTTTGCGACGGGCTATTTGCGATGGGATTATTTCTCATCACAAATAGCTCGTCCCAGAAATTATTTGCAACGGGGGATGCTGCCCGTCGCAAATAATCGGTTATTTACGACGGGATTTGGGGTCTCGTCGCAAAAAGATTGGTGCGGTTTGCGTGCCAAACCGCGGGAAGGTTATTTGCGACGGGGAGATTCTCTCGTCGCAAATAGTGCATCGGTAAGAGGTTATTTGTGACGGGTCCCGTCGCAAATACCCGGCAGCGGTAAATAGGTTTTTGCCATAGGATGTTGTCTCGTCGCAAAAAGTGTGTCGGCAGGTACCTTTTGCGACGGGACCCGTCGCAAATACTCTTTTAACCGCCGACTGTAATTAATGTGGGTGAAGGTTTTTGCGACGGGTCTCATCGCAACAAATACTATTTGCAATGGGCTACCCGTTGCAAATACTCTCGTCGCAACTAATCCAACCTATATATACCGCCCATCCGTTTTTTCAAATCCTCCTCTCAATTCTCATTTTCTCTCTCTTTGAACTCTATTTTCAGAGTGAAAATTTTTGTGAGTTGGCTTTTTTTTCCACGAAAAAAGTTGTGAAGTCATCTACATCAATACGAGATCAAGTTTAAAGGTATTTATATTTTATTTTATTTAGTATTTATTTCTTTTTTATGAAAATTTTAATTTTTTTTATTAGTTGTAATTAAATTAGATTTAAATTGTTTTGTTATCAGTATTTATTTGTAATAATAAATTGAGATTATTGGTATTAATTTTTAATAAACAGTAATAAATAAGAATAATTAGTAATAAATAGGAATAATTAGTAATAAATAGGAATAACTAGTAATAAATATCAATAATTAGTAATAAATAGTAATAATTAGTAATAAATAGTAATAATTAGCAATAAATAAGAATAAGTAGGAATAATTAGTAATAAATAGGAATAATTAGTAATAACTAGGAATTAGTAGGAAAATTTAGTAATAAATGGGAATAATTAGTAATACATAGGAATAATTAGTAATAAATGGGAATAATTTGTAATAAAAGGGAATAATTAGTAATAAATAGAAATAATTAGTAATAAATAGGAATAATTAGTAATAAATAGGAATAATTAGTAATAAATAGGAATAAATAGTAATAATTAGAAAAAAATAGTGATAATTAGAAATAAATAATAATAATTAGAAATAAATAATAATAATTAGAAATAAATAGGAATAAATAATAATAAATAGGAATAAATAGTAATAAATAGAAATAAATAGGAATAAATCGGAATAAATATGAATAAATTGGATAGTTATAAATAAATATGATAATTAGCAATAATGAGCAATAATTAACAATAATTAGAAATAATTAGCAATAATGAGCAATAATTAGCAATAATGAGCAATAATTAGGAATAATTAGCAATAATTAGGAATAAATAGGAATAACTAGGTATAATTAGGAATAATTAGGAATAATTAGGAATAATTAGCAATAATTAGGAATAATTAGCAATAATTAGGAATAATTAGCAATAATTAGGAATAATTAGCAATAATTAGGAATAATAAGCAATAATTTGGAATAATTAGTAATAATTAGGAATAATTAGCAATAATTAGAAATAATTAGCAATAATTAGGAATAATTAGCAATAATTAGGAATAATTAGTAATAATTAGTAATAATTAGCAATAATTAGCAATAATTAGCAATAATTTGGAATAATTAGGAATAATTAGCAATAATTAGCAATAATTAGCAATAATTAGTAATAATTAGGAATAATTAGCAATAATTAAAAATAAATGGCAATAAATAGAAATAATTAGGAATAATTAGAAATAATTAGCAATAAATAGGAATAATTAGCAATAATTAAGAATAATTAAGATTAATTAGGAATAATTAGGAATAATTAGGAATAATTAGAAATAATTAGCAATAATTAGGCAATAATTAGGCAATAATTACCAATAATTACCAATAATTAGAAATAATTAGCAATAATTAGTAATAAATAGTAATAAATAGCAATAAATAGGTATAATTAGCAATAATTAGCAATAAATCACAATAATTAGCAATAATTAGGAATAATCAGTAATAAATAGAAATAAATAACAATAAATAGCAATAAATAGTTACAAATAGTAATAATTAGGAATAATTAGTAATAAATAGGAATAATTAGCTATAATTAGCAATAATTATGAATAATTAGGAATAATTAGGAATAATGATCAATAATTAGGAATAATTACAAATAATTTGGAATAATTAGAAATAAATAGCAACAATTAGGAATAAATAGGTATAATTAGCAATAAATAGGAATAATTAGAAATAAATAGCAAAAAATAGGAATAATTATCTATAAATAGGAATAGTTAGAAATAATTAGGAATATTTAGGAATAATTAGCAATAATTATGACTAATTAGCAATAATTAGGAATAATTAGCAATAATTAGGAATAATTCAGAATAATTCGGAATAATTAGCAATAATTAGCAATAATTAGGAATCATTAGTAATAATTAGTAATAATTAGAAATAATTAGGAATAATTAGGAATAATTAGGAATAATAAATTGTAATAAATTGTAATAACTTATAATAACTTAGCACAATTTCCACTGGATTGACGACACTCCTTTTTCCCGATGAGTCTTATTCTTTCAACTTTCACCGACTCAAAACCTTATGAAAATTATGCTTCTACGTATGCATATCCAATCTCATATGCACGGGTTTGAATATGCACTCATAGGACCACATTTTTCATAATGTTTTTAGGAGGTGATAGTTGCAAGAAGATGATTCATCGAAGAAAAGGGGGCTCTTTTATCTCACGGCTCATTTACTTCCATCTTTATTACACTAAAATCACAATGAAGAATCTGCTCGGAGGTACTCATATACATTCTCGTATACACGAGAATGAATAAGCGTACCTCCGAGCATATTCTTCATTGTGATTTCACTATGAGAAAGATGCAGGTAAATGAGTCATTGGACAAAAGAGTAGCCGTCAATCCACTGGAAATTGTGTTGCCCAAATTTAATGGTAATTATTATGAATTAGTTGTAATTATTAATCTTCTTTTTTCAAATAGTGTCTTTATAATTTCAAATTATTCAAAAATAGTGATGATTTTATATTTTGTAGAAAAATATGGAATAAGGAAATTGACATTAGTCATTATTAGATGATCATGCTTGGATAAATCAGCATATAAATCCAAATGTTTCTAGTTTAAATCCAGTATATATTGAGGGTGTTTAAGCGTTCTTATCATTTGCATAATCAAAACCAGAATATGTTTCAGAAGGCACAATTAAGTGTCCTTGTAAAAAAAATGTGCTCTGAGAAAGTTTGACACATTTGACAAGGTTGGGCGACATCTCTTTCGATTTGGTTTTCAACCAGATTATGTTTTTAGTATCAAAACGGTGAACGTAGTTCTAGGGAAGATAATAATAACTTGATTCTGGATCCATCACAGTTTCAAAATTTAGTACATGATGTTGTAGGTCCATCTGTTC
Source organism: Viscum album (assembly GCA_963277665.1). NCBI lineage: Eukaryota > Viridiplantae > Streptophyta > Magnoliopsida > Santalales > Viscaceae > Viscum > Viscum album. The sequence continues at coordinate 1,837,806,209 of OY728151.1, forward strand.
AACAAACTGAAAATCAATATGATATTGATTTAACTCCTGAGTTGGCACCATCTGAATTTTATGAGTTGTTGAGGTCTGTTGAGGATGCATTATATCCTGGTTACAAGATAAGAAAATTAGAAGCAGTTGCAAAATTTATGGTTATTAAATCAGATAATGTGATGTCAAACAACTGTTTTGATCAGATATTTTCTTTGGTTAAAACACTGTTACCATAAGGAAATGTGTTTCCTACAAATCACTATGAGAGCAAGAGGTCTTTTCGTAATCTGGTCCTTAGTTATTAGAAGATTCATGCATGTACAAATGATTTCATCTTATATTATAGTGAAAATTATTCATTGGATAGTTATCCCACATGTGAACAATCGAGGTATAAAGAAGCTCAAACAGGGAAGTTTGGATAAATTCCTATAAACAGTTGAGATATTTCCCCCTTACACCCAGGCTGCAACATTTATTTATGCCTTAGAACACAGCTTCAATGATTTCATGGCACAAAACCAATTTTTCAATCGATAAAATCTTAAATCATCCATCTGATGGTGATTCATGGAAACATTTTGACTGTCTGCATCCGTCTTTCTCTTTAGAAGCCCGAAACGTACGATTGGGTCTTTCTAATGACGGTTTCTGCTCGTTTGGTTCTTATGGTAGTCAGTATTCATGTTGGTCTGTCTTTATAATTCTTTACAATTTACCTCCATGGATGTTGATGAAGGAGCCCTATATATTTTTGACCTTATTAATCCCAAAACATCCGAAAAAGAATATTGATGTTTATTTGAACCCATTGGTTGATGAGTTAAATGCATTTTGGAGTAATGGTGTTAGTACATATAATGCTGCTGTGAAACAAAATTTCACATTAAAAGGTGCATTAATGTGGACGATTAGTGACTTTCTGGCATATGGCATATTATATGGCTGGAGTACACATGGTCCGAAATCATGTCCTTACTATATGAAAGATAACAAATCCTTTATGCTCGTCAATGGAAAAAACCTTGCTATTTTGACTATCATTGCAAATTTCTTCCAACCGATCATCCTTTTCGAAGGAACAAATCTCATTTCAGAAAATGAACAATTGAAAGAGATGAAGCTCCCAAAATGATCTCAAGTACATAGTTAAAATTAGTTTTATTTTCATTACATCCCATCACATTTGGTCTAATAGTAAACCAAAAAATAATTCATAGATTTGGGAATGAACATAATTGGATAAAACTGATCATTTTTTGGGATCTTCCATGTTGGTCTGATTTGTTGGTCCGCCACATGTTGGATGTCATGCATATTGAGAAAAACTTTTTCGATAATTTATTTCATACAGTTTTGGATACACAAGGTAATACCAAAGAAACTATAAAATCACGATTAGATCTTGGGAAAATTTGAAGGAGACCAGAACTTCAACTATTTTAAAATATCATATCAAAGAGGTTAATGAATCCAAAAGTAGCTTATACACTGTCCAAAGAGAGTCACTTATTATTTTGTTATTGGATTGCATATTTGAGACTTCCAGATGGCTATGCTTCCAATTTGGGTAGATGTGTTAAGAATGGTCATATTAATAGATTAAAAAGTAATCATTTTCATGTTATAATGGAAAGACTTATGCCAATTGGATTAAGAGGTTTGTTTATTTTTATTATTTGCTATTTGATAAAACACATATCATATTTTTTTCGAGACATTTGTGCAGTGAAAATAGACTATGATGCGCTATGAAAATTGGAAGAAGATGTTGCTGTAAATATATGTAAATTGGAAAAACAAATATTTACTCCGGCTTTCTTTGACTCAATGAAAATCACTTTTTTCCATTTTATAAAAGCCGAATTGTGGGTTGCTGGGACCCATACAGCATGAACCCAAAAACACATACCACATTTCAAAAGGAAATTCAAAATTCAAATCACCGCCACACTGCCTCGAGACGTGAGCCCGCACCGCCTCGAGCGCCAAACCGTCATCAGACTGGCACGCCGTGCATCAGCCTTTCGCCGACATCCATCGTCGCAACATCCACTACCCCGGATCACCGGTGAGCTTCACCGGCATCCGTCTTTGCCTGTAATCACCATCATCGATGTCCAGAAATGGAGTACCATCAACCACTGCATCTCCACTGAAACACCACCGGCGGGATCCCATCGGAAACCATCATAAAAAACCTTCAAGAACAATGCTGGTGAGAACCCGTCGTCTCCACCGCAAAATCAAGGAACTGCAAAAACATCACGCGCTCCACAGACAAACACAAAATCAAAACTAGGAAACCCCATAGCAAGCAAACCAACCACCGAAGAAGACCCTCAGAAACCCTCAAACGCACTCCGCCGCCGTAGATCAGATGATGACCTCCACATGATGAGAAATCGTCACAGCACAACAACACATCACCATGAGAAAACCCTTGGACGCTCCGAAGAGTGTGCCGATGAATCCGGTCTTACGCCCTTGGATTAGTCCATCGGAGATGTAGAAGTCCATGCGCAATGCAACCACAAGAAGAAAACGCCCTGAGACCGCCACAGCGAGCACACGAGACATCCGAAGAAAATCCACCAGAAGGATGAGGCGACGGCGAGAAAAACCCTAGATCTACCAGCTTCAAGCGTAAACAGCTAAGCGATATCCTTCAACACTGAAAAACAACACAAATGAAACAGGAAACAAACCCCCCCCCCTCCCCAGTCCACTCCAGATCTGTCGTCAACCACAATGAAAAGAAGTCCCTCCATAAAAACCAGACCCTGCCGATCGAGTCTCACAAACGATGACATCGACAAGCCGAGCCGACATAGCTGGAGAGATGATTCAAAGTGAGGAGAAACAGGACGAGATGGCCGGGGAGGGAAGAAACACAATATCATAGGAGAAACCCTAGAAGCTGCGGGAGAGAAAGAAGAGGCTGCTCCAAGGCTCTATCCAGGACTCAATGGAACATCTGATATTACATTTTCCACATGAAGCTAAATATGGAGGTCTAGTACAGTTTTTATGGATGTAACCATTCAATAGATGCATGTATAAATTGAAGAAAAAAGTATGTAACAAAGCATCAGTTGAAGGCTCAATTGTTGAAGCTTATTTTCAAGAGGAAATTGCTTTTTTCTGCTCTCACTATTTTGAATCTGAATATCCCTCAAAACACAACCACATGGGATGGAATGATGGAAATGTTAATGAAGAAATTGAAAATAAATTATCAATTTTTAATCAGCCAAATATTGTCTTAGATAGTGTTTAAGAATAATGGCTTTCAGACGATGAACATCACAGAGCTCATACATATGTTATGCTCAACTGTGAAGAAATGACAACATTTGTACTATAATTTCCTCTATCACTTATTCTATAATTTATGTTACAGTATGTAAACTTATTTTATTTGTAGGTTAAATGATAATCATATCAAGAAAAAACTTCCACAAATTACAGCAGCTGCTCTTGAAGAACGCAGACAAAAAAATTTCTCTCAATGGTTTCAAAAACTGGTAACATAAATTATTGATGGTTTAATATCAATTCAGTTTACTATTTATTATATTGATAATTGTTTTACAAATTTTTAGGTGTCTCAACATGCTGATGAAATTGATAATTGATTGTGTATATTGAGAAACCCACCATCCAAATGGTTAAATATTATAATTCATATGTAGTAAATGGTATTTGATTTCATACACGTTCATATAGGGAATCAAAAAAAATAATGAAAAGTGGAGTTTTTTTGAGAGGATCGCATCATAGAGAAACTGAATTTGACTTTTATGGCATTCTGGATGAAATTATTGAGCTGTGTTAACACGGAAAAAATTACATAATGATGTTTAAATATCGGTGGTTAGATACTGAAAGAGGATTGCATGTTCATCCGACTCTTGGAATCATCAATATTAAATATAAAAGTTGTCTTGTAGTAAATGAGCCATTTTTACTAGCTCCACAGGAACATAAAATTTATTATACAAAGTAATGTGCTACTTCAAGAGACCTGAGTAATTGGTAGGGCATAATAAAAATGAAATCTCAGGAAAATTAGTTTACTCAAACTGAATGTGGTTCCGCTGAAGTGGAAGGAATTAAAATTTTTCAACAAACTACTCAAAATCCATCTTTTTCACAAAGATATGTGAATATCGATGATGACACCCCACAATTAAGGGTTGATGGTGATGAAGATGTTAATGATGTTACAAATGAATTTGAAATGACAGGAGATGATGAAACTGAAACTCATATGGATATTGATGATGCTGAGGAGGAATATGAAGACATTGACAGTGTAAGATATGAAGATGATGATGAAGGTGAACATTGACACAGTTAAATGCTTGTTATAATCCTAACTAATATATATCTATATATAATATATATTTTCAACTATCTGCTAACAACAATCATTTTGTGTTTCATATGGACCCTGGTATATTTCGTAAGTTACAGGAGGCTGAGCTACCTTTAGATGAGGGGGATTTGGAATCATCTGACCCTCAGCCTACTGGTTATTCAGGGGTTACGCGGAGGGGGCACGGTCTTGAACGACTGACGATTCCTAACCCTATCCCCGAGCGACGTCCATGTCTTGGCTTCAATCCATGCACACAGAGGTATGGTAACCTGTATATTTTAGTTATATTTCATTAATTTATTTATATATATACTAATTGTTTGATTATTTATTCGTTTTTCACAGTTTTGCGCATGTAGCTGCTAGAAAGAAGAGTTTTATCTGGCACAATTATTTTTCTCAACCATGGATCACAAGGGAATAGATTCCCATTGATGTGCAGCTCAGCATATTCAATCATTGGATAGTACGTAAATAAATAATATTTATTTGGAAATTTATTTTATTAATAACTTGATATTATAAATTATTTGTAGGGTTTACAGTATCTCATCGATGATAGCATGTGTGGTGCTATCCACGTGGCATGGGAGGTGTCTATGGGTGACCGTTTTCGTCAGTTTTTGCACAATTTGAGAAGGATGGCCATTAAGAAAGTAGGAGTGAAAGATTTTTGATGAGTCATGTAGAGCCCACCAAATAGAGTATACTTCATCTAACATTTGGGATGGATTAGGTTTACACTATTTGGGTGGTGGATTTCAGAGGAGGTCATCAGTGGGTCGGCAGAACTGGGGGAGACAGGAGGTGACGTATCGAGTTGGTAGTCGTATATTGAGTACGCATAGAGAGCATCTAGTAAGTATCTTTTTTAAATATTTTATATAACTTTAAATATAAAATGTTTATTTTAAATTTTTATAGGCAGTTGAGCATCCCAATATTACGGAGTACGACATTTATCCGAAGATGTACAGTAATCCATCCACTCGAGAGATTAGATGTGATCTCCAGCGTCAGATTGTGGTTAGTATTTATTTTAGTTTGACAATTAACTGAATATAATATTTTCTCAATTTTATTTTAAAATTGGAATTGAATGAGTCATATGAGGCTGTGACCTCTCAAACACAGGTTGGGAGTCAGGATGAGGCGACTGATCAGACTAGTGCCCACCATTTTGATGAGGCGGCATGGATGCAGTCAACTTAGTATGGCTTTGAGAAGTGGCGAGTAGTTGGTATCGACTCTCATGTGACTCCTGGTACTTAGTATGGTACTTTTGCGATTTCGGCGTCCAACTCGAGAGGAGCTAATGGAGAGGCATCATCTTCTGGCTTACTGTATTAGGAGCAATTGCGAACTCAGGCAGGGATTATAAAGATTTTGCAGAAGTAGTATAAAGAGATGCGTTAGCAGCAGCATCATCATCATCACGATGAGGAGATGCGTCGATGGCCGCAGAAGCATCACGAGAAAGTGGATTACATGCATCGTCTCACTCGTAGTTTAGGGATGGAGTTTCCTCCACCATCTCCTACGGCTCCTCCACCTCTCCAGAAGATGACCCCCCAGAGTGATTTTTTTTTATGTTAAAAACATTTGAATTGAATATTTGTTATAATATGAACTATTTCAGTTCTTCTCTTTGATATTGATACGAATATTGCATAATTTAATTTTTTTATTTTTAATAATTTATAATTTATTAGTACTATTATATTTTTAATATTTTTTTATTTTATTAATAATAATAATATTTTATGATTTTTTTATATTTTTTTGTGAATATTGGGATTTTTAATTTTATTATTATTTTAATCATATTAATATTATTTTTTCATTAATCTTAATTTTTTTAAATATATTTTTTTAGTATTATATTTTTAATGTTTGTTTATTTTACTAATAATATTATTATTATTATTTTATGAAATTTTTATATTTTTTTGAGAATATTGAGAATTTTAATATTTTTTATTTTTTTATTATTTTAATAATATTTATATTTTACTAATAATAATAATAATAATTTATGAATTTTTTTTATTTTTCTTTTTGATAATATTGAGAATTTTAATATTTTTTATTTTTTTTTTATTATTTTAATAATATTATTATTATATTTTCATTAATTATAGTTTTATTAAATATATTTTTTTACTGTGGTTATTATTTGAAACGGGACATGTTGTGATGAGATCCTGTCGCAAATAGTTTAAATATATATAATTAAATAGTATATGTGACGGACCCTTGGTACCATCGCAAATACTTTTTGTGACGGACCCGTCACAAAAAGTTTATTTGTATATAATCTATATAGTTGGAGACTTATTTGCGCTGGGTAAGTTTCCCATCACAAAAAATATTTTTTGCGACGCCATTTTCTGCAATGGGCTATTTGCGACGGGACTCCATCGCTAAATATTATTTGCGACGGGATCCCATTGAAAATAGCCCGTTGCAAGTAGCACAAATTCTAGTAGTGTAGATTTAATGGTGTACATAAGTAAAAAAGGAATTTTAGTTATGTGGTTTCTTACAACAAGGAATGAATAACACAACATAATGTTATTGTAAAAGTGAATTGTGACTGAGATGTCACGTATCTTGTTTTTTCAAAACATATCCAACTGTATTTTCATAACAATTATTTTTTATAAATGTTACTTACTTTTGAATATATCAACCAATGGAACCATGTTAACCATATAATAGTGTTTTTTGAATGATTTCATTCCCATTTTTAAATTGTGGGGCTACATTCTTGAATTAAAAGAGTTTTTCAAGATCAACGAATCATATATTTATAGAAATTATTTTATAATGTTATTTTTTTCACATTTGATGTAAATAATTCCGCTCTACCATTTTCATTATCTATTTTGATAGGGATATATTCCCATATTTGAGTTGGTTTATCACCACCACAATCCATATTTTTATTTTCAAATGACACATTTAAAGGGTAAGTGTGAACCAAAACAACTCCAAACGTCACAAAAATTCAACCACTGCAAGTTCCACCCACTGAAAAATAAAATTCAAAGGACTGCCAGAAAATTCCAAAGCTCAGAATTAAAGCTGATCAAACACCACCATACTCGAACCACAAGCCAGCCTGCATCCCTCTTTAACAATTGGTTGCACATTGCCAACCATCGCCATCCTCAATGCTAGAATCCAACACATCCATGTCATCGAGAAACAAGCTGTCAACATCGTCTTCGTCCCGAACCAACCCACTCAAACTCACATCCCAAAGAGCCTTGAACTCCTCTGTGTAGCTCCACCTCAGAGAGAGAAGGGGAATTATGGATCCAGAGCAGAGAAAGGGATGGGAAATTGCAGGCTGAAAAAATAGTAAGAAACCCTAGAGTCATCAATGTAGAAGTAACCCAACACTGTCGCACCACCGTTGTTGAAAACCATCAGACTTCAAATAGGAGCCACACGAGAAGCACACCCTATTGCGCCATTCGCATCCACCCAAACCACTGTATGCCGGTGCCGTCTGAGGCACCACTGGAACCCACCCCACTGCAAAACAAAATCCAGAACTGGCGAGCCGCCTGAGAAACACACACCGAAGCCTTCACGCCGATGACCAACACCCGTAGCAAACAACCAAATACAAAACAGACCAAACCCATCGCAAAACAAAAAAAATATCCAAAAAAGATTGAAAGCTGCACCGGAGCATAGAACCAAATATAGAACAGAACCGGGGATTAAACCCTAGGAAAAATGGGAATAAACAGATATTGAAGAGGAAAGGAGATCAGAACCCTAAAAGGCGAAGTAGACGCTTGGATATCCATGTCCGCCGGACTGTGAATCCCAAAAACTCTTTGAATTGGATGCTCCTAGTCCGACCTGGAAGGGAGCAGCTGACCATGAGTTCAGAGTGCATAAGTGGTAGTCAAGGAAGATCCAAAGTTTCATCAACCACTCACCATCAAAGAAGCAAGCCCGAAGCCACGAATGATGAATAAGATAGATCCACCCGAGAGAATGAGTCTGAGGAGTAACCGAAGACGAAAATGATGTAGAAGAAAAATAATGGAAGGATAGAGAAGTAGGTACCGAGTGGCGGTGCTCCATCACGAGGAAGAAACCCTAAGGGAGAAGGAAAACACTTGGGAGATCCAACTAGGCGAGAACGGAGCCATCCTCCATGAGTTGGTTTATGGATTTCCTCTATGTGTTTTTTATAACTATTGATGAAATTTGTGTTATTTTTTTTATTATTTAGTGATAAAGGATTTAGTAAGCTATAAGAGTCTTATATTGTGGCTAACCCATGATTATCATCGATATTTTATTAGAGATATTGCACAGAGTATGTGGAATATGTACATATATTAGTTCATAAATAAATCAATCATCAATCTCAGAATTTATATTTGTATAAAATATACATATAAAAATTAAAATATTTTTTCATGGGTTCTTATTATTTCTCATTAGTTTTAGAATATGATCCTCAACATAAGAAGATGAAGTTCCATTTTTAAGGGATTCACAATGTTAATCTAGAGGTATATAACTACATGATACAAATTAAAAAATACAAATCATTGCAGGAATATGATGATTGGAAGAGATATGGAAATAAGATAACCAATTTCATAGAATTCATTAATAGTGTCTTTATGAAAATGAAACACTACTCGTTATTGGTAATTATAAATATCAAATTATTTTGTAATTTAAAATATTAAGTCTCATGTGTAACTATTAGTATAATAATTTAAAACTAAATTATAGATTTACTATAGTAAACCCATTATTACATAGTGAAGTATTTCAAAGAAATAGTAAATTAGGCTGAACTAGGCCTTTATAGAGGGATACAGCATAGAGACCATTTATATTATAGGGTTGTTTCAATTCTATAGGGCATCACATTTTTTCTATTCATTTGATCATTCAATGATTATATTATAGGTAACTGAGTATAGTGATATTTTGATTGGTTCCATGGGTCATGTGGTTGTGGTATATTAGAGTAGCATTGCTAGGATTTGAGTAACTTTGAGGAATTATTTGATCCATGAACACATCTGATCACATCATGTTATATTATACAATTATCATGGGAAATATGAATTGATCTATTATATTGAAATTATACTATCATTGATTTTTTAGGTTCTTTGGTAATGACTATAGGTTAATATCATATATTCATTCTTTTTTTGATGATCTTATATTTATGTTAAAAATGAATAAATATCAACCCAGAGAGAGTTCTAAGTAGACCTATATTTGGAAATATGTGGATTATCCCTGTATATTGACACCAAAATGTAGATATGGTTTACATATATAGTAACTTTACACCCTCACATGTTTTCCTAGATGTGTAGGGAAAAAATCAATCAATCCTCATGACTTCTGTTGAACTGTAACTATTAATGTAACCATATTTATAAATAATGTGCTGAATTTTATTTTAAATAAAAACATCATATTCCTTTACCATTAATTCTTAAAGAAAATTTTCATGTGTACAACATAAAATTTTAGTAGCTTAATAGTATGTTACCAAAATTATATGATTTTAACAAATAGATGTCTTACTAAATATATGAAAATATTGTAAATTTGAAAAGATGTGGATATATTATGTCTTATATGATGTGGTGGGGTGAAAATTTGGATATAATAATCTCTATATATCACATCATTTCCACCATGATGTACCTTCAGATTCCATTTTTATTCCTCTAGCATGTTGGACATTATATAGTGGCCATGTGTGACTTAAAATCTATTGATCAATATTCAATTATTTCATTGGGTCAAGGATATTGAGAAAATACCCACATTTTCTATATTGTTTACAGATATATGAAAGTGAATTTAGAGGGTGATTCGTAAATTATGGGTTTCATAGTCTATTGTGAGGTGGTTAAGGGTGAATCATCGGGATATGGGTTTGTTGTCACACATTGATTACTAATCATTGTGGTTTTCTGGGGACTTTAACTTTTTAGGGTGGTCAATTGTGCATAGGTAGGATATATAATCACTTCTCAATAATCCATAATAGTTCATCTCATCAAATTCTTATCCAACACACATGTACGTATTTTAAGAGACAACATTGAGGCATGTTTTGTGTCAACCAATCTACAAAATTACAGTACATGATATACATATTATTACATGAGGATCTAAAAATGAAAACTATATATCAATTAAGATAAACTATACCTTCATATATATATATATATATATATATATATAATGTAAAGAATAGTATAACCAGATTCTTCATTTTTTATAGATATAGGCATGGGAGTGTTTTGTAAACATTGTGTCTAGAGTTATCACACTAATTCCTCAACACCTTTTTAAAATCTTCACTCCAAGATGATGGTATATTTAAATTATTAATATTTTTTTATTTTTTATTCATTAATTTATAAACTACTCATATTATAATTTGTTTACCAACTGGAGTCAAGCTTATCATTGTATACATACATCAAAGAAAACATTGCATGGTTTTTATAGATCTCTAACTCTCTACAACAACATTATATAGTTTAAAAATTATTTTTATTATTTTAAAAGTGAAATTTTTATTTATAATTTTATAAGTTACTATAATAAAAATTTATTAATCTTATTTTATAAATTTATAAATACCTTTTTTATAACTATTTCTATAAAAATTGATCTCATTGACAACTATTGTAATCGTGTCACATCCAAAATATTTCCAAAATATTTTTCAACACTGTGGTGAAGTAGTTCCACTCTACCACATCCACATCATTGAGTTAAATAATAAAGACCAATTATTTAGATGTTTTAGTGATTACAACACATATTAGCTTATTGAGATCTTTTATCACAATAATCAGGTTGTAGGTATATTTTATATTATTCAAGACTTTATCCAAGAGAACCATGTTGATCATTAAAATGTGCGGTTTGATCATTTTTTTTTAATTTTTTTACTTTTTTTACTATTTTATATCATTTCATTATGATTATATATATGTTTGGAACATTGTTTATTGATATTATATTATAATGTTGTTAATTACACCCACACATGATTCAAATCATTCCCCGATATCATTTTCTTTTGTCATTGTTGAAAATGAGACCTTATCATATTAGTGGTGGTTGCAGTATTTCCTCCTAGTGATTGTGAATAAAATTATTTTTTTTGTTAATATTTTATTAGTTTAAATAAATTAATGAGGTACTATGGTATTGAGGTTTTATAAAGTGACCACCCACGTTCTTATAAAACCTTTTTGAATATTATTAAGGAAAATAAAGGGATGGGGTGGTCTAATATACGGGATCCCAATTGAATCCTAACAATCCTCAACATAACTCTATTATACATATTTGATGAAATGTGAAAATTATGTTCAAGGATGGGTCCATGATCAAATGAATCATCATTCTTGGTATGTATATGATTTTCAATATAATCATCTTAATAAAGAGAATATTATTATATGTGTTGTAATTAGTACTCATTTGTTTCATCAAATGAATCTTCATTATAGTTTATGGGGGAGTGTTTTAAAGGATTTTATAGAGCTAATAAGGTGTTATATAACAACATTATACAAATTCATAAAAATGAATGGTCTCTAGTATATGATGATAGGCGGAGATATAGACACATGATGACCAACCTTTTGGAATACATTATTGGGGTCATTAAGAGAATTCAAGAGCTATCTATCATATTTAATAAAAAAATTAAAATATATGGAATTTAAAAATATTATATTTCATGTATAATGATTAAAATGTTTTCAATTTTAATTGTATCATTATTGTATGAAACTATCTATCATAGGGAGAAGTATTTTGTGGAAATAGAAATATAGGATTAAGGGGGTCTTTGTAATGTCTCTAAATTTCCAAGTATTTTTTTAATTATAGGGAATTATTTCGAGACTACACGCTCTGACGGCACATGATTCTGAGGCCCAGAGAGCTCGGAATGGAATTTTTACCTTTTTTTATGGTACATTCAGTGCACGTGTGAGCGGGTTTTTCTAAATTTTGAACCAGTGCTCGGATCAAAAATATGAGGGCATCGTTGCACTCAGAATGCTGGGATTCGCCTAGAAAGGACTTAACTTTAGCCGAAAAAGGCCAAATGGAAAAGTTAATTTTCAAACCATTTGGAAAAAATAAAATAACTTTAAAAAGAGATTGTATTTCTTTTCCTCAACTGACAAGTGGTGACACGACGACATTGCAATTTGGAAAGGAGGAAACAACGAGGCGAATTAATGGAACTCATTAATGGCTTGAAAACACACAATGTAATGTTTCTTTAATGACACGTAATAGCGATGCTGTTTCATAAATGAAACAACGTAACTGAAACACTATGACGTGTTTTATTTTCAACAGTTTGACATGTTGGTGGACCGACGATTAAACTGTGAGGATTATTTGATGTACCTTTGATGGATTTCCTCCCCAACGAAGAATGATGAAATCCATTGGTGCATTATCAACTTCGACATACATCGAAGATTGACAAACGCCATTGACCACTTGTACCCTCGAGGATGAAGCACTATGGCAACGAAGTTCAACTAGGTAGTGGTTTTATTTTGATTTCTTTCCCATTATTTATTTTTTTAAATGACGAACGTGGATAAACCCACAAACAGGTTGATCCAGAGGTTGCTCATTATTACGGAAGGGTACTCTTTTTGGGGTTTAACATGAGGACTGAATTATCAAAGATTGAACATCTTACCCGAACCTCCCCTGATTTCAAAACATCTAACACGGAGGGAATGGGCCGACATGAACAAGGCCTGAGCCCCTTTGCATGTGAAATAATTTTGAATGGATTTTCCAACATGGAGGCAAGGTGAATCCAATACCATAACGGTGACAGTGAAACCCTATGGAGTCTGTAGGCGTAGGCAGATCGAGAAACGGACCACCAAAGAAACTCTAGTGGCCGGTAGAAGGAACTATCGGTGCGCCGGCGGCCATCAGTTGCCTCCAGCAGCGGCCGGTAGTGGCCCGTGGTGGCGGTCGCAGGTGGAAGGAGGTAGCGCGACCGTCGGTGCACCGCGGTGGTAGGAGGTCGTGGTTGGATGGGCGCAATGGTATGGAGGAGTGGAGTCGACTGGTGCCGCGTGGAGGTGTCGACTAGTGACGCGTGGAGGCGGCGACCCACATCCTTGCCGCCCAGGCGACCTAGTGAGTCGCGGTCGCTCAACCATGAAAGAGGGGAGGCCATGGGCCGTCAACCACATCAGGTTTTGGATGCAGCTCCAGGCAGGTGTCTCATAGGAGGAGTGACCCGCTCCTTGAGGACCGCTTTTGGACAGAGGAGGGGGCACGGCGGCGGCTGCCTCATCCCGGGGGCACACCACCAGCGACATGTGCATTCGGGTTTCAACTAGCGGGTCGCGCCCCCATCCAGCAATCTCGTCCCTTTCCTAGAGGGTAGGAAATGTCCCAGAAATCCAGACTCGCGCCCTTTGGGCCAGGTCGGATGAGACCGGGTCTCTGGTCGTCCAGGCAGGCTGGACCCTCAACAAAACCGGTCCAAGTCCAGTGTAGCCCATTGCGCCTGGCCGAATGGCATAGCAGGAATAGACTGACCCAGACCTGAATCGGGCTAGGTCAAGTCAGTCAAATTAAACTGCGGTATGTGGCACCCCTAGGTTGGGTTGGTCGGGTTGATCCGACTGGGTCGGACCGGGCCCAGACGCAACCAACCCCTATTTATTGAAACTCTAATAACTTTCAAACCGAGCATCTGGTTGATGAGACATTTGCGGTGTTGGGATCCTCTCCACGATATGGATCCTTTGGTATGTTCTAAGGAAACTTCCAAGTAAGTTTATTTTCAACTTATGGCATTGGGGTGTAGTTCTCCTAGGATCAAGCACGCAGATGGGAAGTAATTGTGTGGACCTAAGTGTCCTAGAAGAAGAGTAGTCGTGTGGACATCAGTGCACTAGAAGACCAATAGTCGTGTGGACCTCAGTGGCCCGGCATAGCCATGTAGAGCTTAGTGGCTCAACAGAAGAACAACAGCAGTGTGGATCTCAGTGACCCAATAGACTTCAACGACTCATCAGGGACGAGTCCCTCAACATTAAGAAATGTTATTCACTATAACTGTTTAACCTTTGATACTCTAGAATATAACTAGTGTTATATGTCTTATGCTTCATGCTTTTTCATCAGGATTATGCTCGGTGCTTTTCTATGAGGATTTATTTATGGCATTTACTTTATGTTTCAAGGTCTCCTACTAAGTATTTTGTTACTCACCCCTGCACGGGCTTCACCCACACATGTTGTGTCTGGTCTAGACAATCCATGCTTTGACAGAGGACTTGATAGCCTAGAATCAGGAAGGGCCCAGTAGTATTAGGCAGATAGGACGTACAAATTCGGCTTCCAGTACCTACACAACTCTTACCATTAGGTAGGGTTTTCAGTGGATGACTACCAGAGTCCCTTTGTACTTCCATATTTTTAGTTCTTTTTTTGGGTTTTTATTCTGGCCCACCAGTTCTTAGTCGTACTTGTACTCAACACTTCTTTTAGTATACTTGTTTTCCCCTTTCAGTTCATCGGACATGGTTAGATGTGTGTGTGTAATGGTACTCAAGAAAATGCCTTCCACTTGCAGGTTGACACCTTTGGTGCCAGTTTCTTGCCCCTGACCATTGAGAGGTGGGCTTGGGGTAGTCCCGACATGGGCCCCAGGGGACAGGTCATGACAAAGTGGTATCAGAGGTGGTCGGTTCTACCTCATAGCTCGAGAGACTATTGCTTTTGTTTTGGGGAAACAGTGTTAAATGTTGCGAGTCTGACTATTAGATTTTGGGAATCAAGTGTTGGTGTAGTGTCCAACATATCCACAATCTAGGACCTTGAATTCTACTTTTTTTCTAAATTCATAAAAAAACAATTGTTGAAAATGTGTCTCCTTATGTTCTTTTGTATAAGACTCACCTCACCAGGTATAATCTATTGACCATGGCCCATATTAATCTATTTCAGGATGCCTCCATGGGGAAGACCAGCCAAGATTCTGATACGTGGTTGGGAGGACATCCCGCCTAGTGACGAGGCATCTGTTCAGGGACCAATTCTCGAGATGGCCCCACCGGGTGGTGCAACATTTCTACCACCACCCATTGGTCATCATCTACTACCGGTGGTACCGGCAGAAGACATGCATAGAGATAGTGCCTTGAACCAGTTTCAGAGACATAGACCTCCCAGGTTCAGGGGAGAGACGTATCCATAGGTCACTTAAGGTTGGCTAGAGGTGGTAATGTGGGTATTCCTTTTAGTGAGGACACCGCTTGAATAGATGGAGATATTATCTGTGAGCCTTCTTCAGGGATTGGTAGGGAGATGGTGGAGTCTGATGATCTGGATGCATGATGATTCAACCCTCACCTGGATAGACTTTGAGTGTATTTTTCAGTAGAAGTTATTCACTGTTACTTTGTGGTCAGTGTGCATTCAAGAGTCTCTTCACCTTCCACAGAGCATCATGACTGTAGCTGAGTACTCAACAAGGTTCATCGAGCTTTCCCACTATTCTATAGACATGGTTCGAGACCCTTTCTTTCGAAATCAACCCTTTTATCAGGGACTCAGGATGGAGATCAAGGTGTCGATGGTGTCCCTAATCAAACCCACGTAGGCTGGGGTACTGGAGCATGCTCTACTAGTAGAGAACTTCCTCAAAGAGTAGGCACCGACAGTGGGTTCCACCACCGGGAAACAGGTAGTCGGGCCATCAATGGCAGGCAACCGATAGATGGTGCAGCAGTCCAAATGGGCCAGATCATCTAGTGGACAAACCCAATACATAGGATCAGTGGTTCGAGGCACTAGGACAGTAAGAGATAGTAGAGGAACAGGGTGTGCTACTCGTGCGGTGGGCAGGGACATATGGCTTGTGACTACCCAACCTGCCATGCAGATGATCCTCAGACGGTCGAGGGACCACTGAGAAAGAGGTAGAGGTTTGAGCGAGGAGGGTCACATGGTGGTGGATGTGGTAGGGTAGTAGGCTGAGTAGCTGGAGGTGGGATATGGTTCAAGTTACCACCGCCACCACCTCCATGTGGTCCACCCCGACCTCAAAGAGCAGGAGGACAGGGACAAGCTCATCCTCAAGCAGCGGAGGCTTATGACCACAGCACTCTAGAGTTGATTTGTGGTATGATATATGTCTTCTCCACCCTATCTTCAATTCTTATAGACACAGGTTCCAATCAGTCTTTTCTTTCCACAACTCTCGTTCAGATCTCGGAGATTCCAGTGGTTCCATTGGCTCGATCCTTACATCTAGAAACTTCTGTAGGAGGGGACTTGACGATTACACACTAGTACTAGTAGTAAGAGCTTAATCTAGGAGGTGAGAGATTCGGATCAGATCTACTAGTAGTATCATCGAGACCTTACGACTTCATCTTGGGTATGGACTGGTTATCTACAGTCCATGCTCAGATCGAATGTTTTAGGCACAATGTGCGGTGTGTTCGTGAGGATGGAACCAAGTTTTCCTTCACTGGAGAGAAGGGAACCTTTGTAGAACATGATGGACTTTCTTGGAGGTGGGTTCAGCTGATCACCCATTAGTTGTCTAGCCTCACCCTCGGTGTGGTGGAAGCGAGGAGTCCAAGCTTTCCAGTAGTGGTGGAGGACTACAAGGATTTTTTTCCTGAGGATGTTCTGAGACTACCTCCTCACAAAGAGGTAGAATTTTTTATCGACCTATACCCTAGGATGGCACTAATATCCACACCAACATATCGGATGGCTCCTGCGGAGATTTTCGAGCTAAGGTTATAACTAGAGGACTTGTAGGAGAAGGGTTTCATAAGGCCCAGTGTTTCCCCATGGGCAGCCCCGGTGTTTTTTTCCAAGAAGGCATAGGGGATCTTGAGGCTATATGTGGACTTCCGGCACCTAGACCAGGTGACCCTGAAGAACAAGTATCCACCACCGAGGATTGATGACCTCTTTGATCAGTTTAAGGGAGAGAGGTGGCTCTCGAAGATCGACATCAGATCAGGATATCCCCATCTTCACTTAGGGGATGAGGACGTACCGAAGATAGCCTTTAGGTACCAGTATAGCCACTGTAAGTTATTGGTGATGCTTTTAGGCGTGACCAATGCCCCATCAGTGTTCATGGGACTCATGAACGAGATTTTCCTACCTTACTATAACCGGTTTTTCATCATCTTCAATAATTACATCTTGGTATTCTCGGTGTTGGAGGAGGAGCATGCTACAAACCTACGGATACTCCTAGATACACTCTGAGAGCACAAAATTTTTAATAATATCTCAAAGTGCCAATTCTAGATTTGGGAGGTCCACTTTCTGGGACCTTTCATCTTGGAGGGTGGAGATGTAGTTGATCCGGTGAAGATAGAGGTAGTGCTCTCTTGGGAGCCACCTAGAAGCGTGACTGAGGTGCGGAGCTTCTTGGGGTTGGTTGGTTACTATCAGAGGTTCGTGCCCAACTTTTCCAGAGTGTAATCACCATTATCAGATTTTAAAGGGAAGGGATAACCCTTTACGTGGATGGATAAATTCCAGTAGAGTTTACAAGAGATGAGGCAGAGACTGACTAGTTCCCCCATCTTGAGACTACTAGAGGAGGGATTTGAGTACGTAGTTTTCTGTGATGCAACAGTGACCAGTCAAGGTTTTTTCTTGATGTAGGAGTGAGCGGTGATCAGCAAGGGCTCATGGAAGTTGAGGCAACATTATCAGAACTACGTGACCCAGGACCTAGAGTTAGAAGTAATGGTCATTGCCTTGAAAATGATGCGGCACTACTTGATGGGTGAATGGTTTATAGTTTACTTTGACCACAAGATTATCAGGTATATATTCTCCCATAAGGACCTGAACATGAGACATCGGCGATGGATAGAGTTCCTCAAGGACTATGACTTTGTGATAGTCTATACTCCTGGGAAGGGGAACATGTTAGTAGACATGTTTAGTATGAGTACCAGTTCTTTGCTGCTGAGTGAGACGAAAGAGCAGGTATCCGCGATGCAGCTATCCTTCATGGATAATGTTTGAGCAGCTTCCTTCAGTTAATGATTGTTACTCCCCCACTATCACGGCCCCCTCCCACCAAAGATTCCCCTCTTGAGCTGGCAATGGTGAAAGGGAGATAATGACCCCCGAGTCCCGCCTCCAGTATGCCCCGGGGTGGCGACTAGCACCAAGGGTATGAATTTTCACAAATATGGGAGGCATTACCCTTTTTATTTATTTAGGATTGGGAAATAGGACAAGTAAACCACCAAAAAGGAAAATAAGAAGTGTATATAAATAAACCCAAACCAATCCCACATACATGTTTAAATAATTTTATAACAAGGTGCAAGTACAAGAAAGATCAAAGTATAATACCAAAAGAAAACAAGAGAACATCAACTGCAACAACTCCAACTGTCCGACTATTAGGGTCCCGCATAGCCCTGGTAGTCCTCCTGGAAACCTGAAAGTAAACGTAGGGTGATCATACAAGTATACTCAGTAGGGAAACCTAAAGCTCTCGTGCACAAGTGGGGAGACATCCTAATGTCCCGTGAGAACAACAGAAGAAACCTAGCAAGGAATTATATCCACCCAACCTCACCAGCCGCACTCACCAAAACACAAGCACAACAGGTAGTAGTATATAAGAAACAAGAGTATTGGGTACCCCACACCATTTACCTTTGGTTATCTGCTCTTCCTAACGGCAAACGTCCTGACGCTGCCACACTTTCCCCGCCCGCACACACCTGGGCCTCACGACCACGTATCCCGCCCGCACACACCTGGGCCTCACAACCACGTATCCCGCCCGCACACACCTGGGACTCATCCCGAAGATTCTTGGGAAACAGTAGAACCTGCCCAAAGAGTCTTGGGCTAAAGCCACCCCAATCAAAACCTACCCAAAGAGTCTTAGGTGTAAGGTGTCCTCAATCCATCATAGCCTAGGGGAGAAGGAGCAGTAAGGAGCTAGTAACTAAGGGAAAAACACCCTATCCCATGAAATGGGAGTGTTCGGCACTATGTGCTCAACATGGGTGGGGTGCGATAAAACACAAAAGATACAGATATATATATATATATACCAAACACACATCCCAACCTATGTCTTCTAAAAAGAGAAACTGAGCACATGCCTCGGCACTGCTACTACGAAGAATGCATACAATAAACAACCCCTAACCCATTTAGGTTTTCACGTTTCAGCAGAATTAATTTATTTAGTTCCTTAACTACTGGGAAAATATCCACAACTAACCACATTGATCGTTCGTAAACATATTTCTGCCATCCACAAATCAAGTTAGGAAAACACAAGCAGCACAACCAATCCCTTCTTATCAACCAACCAACCCCATTGATTATTAATTCTGTTCCGTTACCAAGCACCACCATTCATTAACTCTTTCACTTTTTATTTATTAACCACAACCCATAGTCCGTTCACATTCAACCCATCCCCGCAGCCCCACTGCCAACCACCATAACCACAACCGCACCGAAACCCGTACAACATTATCCCTTTAATACCATTTAACGCAGCCCCACTGCCCGTTACCGACACAACATTCAAACCAACCCACAAACAAGTCAACTGCAGCCCCGCTGCTCACCCTATCCAAAACAACCCACAAAACACCCCCATCACATGCCATGTATCCAAGACAACACCCACATGTTCATTATTCCGTTTTTGTTTAACCGGGGTGATCACACAAGGGTTCCAGATTTTAAACAGCCAACTTTACATGATTAACCAAAATTCCACATTACACAAAGTTCCATCCACAAAAACGGTGTATAAATATAGGGCAATATTTAATTTCTCAAGCAAAGGCCCCCAACGACCGTGATTTTCAGTAGGCAGAAGCTCATTCAATTCACAACATAACAATAGGATAAACAAGATAAACATAACAACTTTCCCATCCCGTTCTTTAACCAGTTATTATCTTCATTTAATGTTTCAACTGCTTCTCATGAAAACAAGAGGATACCCACCCCGCATGATGCACAAAATAGAGAGACAAAGGTAATATCCCTACCTCAACAGGTTCTGATCACAGCGCTCCCCCGGATCAACTTTAGAAGACGTCTGTCGGCGTCCGTCACTTCTGTCAGGTCCAGGAAAAACCTCCTCAGGTGGAAGTCAGAAAGGAAAGGCCGAAGGAAAGACAACAGATCCAAGCTTGGAAGTTCCACCTCGTCGTTATGATCCCGTGGCCGCTGACGGATGGTAAATTGGAGCTCGGACGAAGAAGTTATGGAAGAAAAGGAGCCTTCGAGTCTCTTAGGAGAGCTCTGCTAAGAGGAATGGGGAGGAGAGGAGTGATTTGAAAGGAGGAGGGGACCCCTCATTTTATAGGCAAGAAATGGAAAAGTACACGGTGTGTACTTTATGGTACACGGTGTGTACTCGGTTATTTTACACGGTCTCCACGCGGCATCCAACACGGCTCCGCGGCTGTTGACTGGTCAACACACTGTTTGAGGGTAACACATATGCGGGGAAAGACTACACGGAGTGTAGTTTAGACACATGGCATGTACTCATTTATTACACAAGGCAAGGACACGACTCCAACACGGAACACGGCCGTTGACTGGTAAAGCATATGCGGGGAAGGACTACACGGCGTGTAGAACTGGACACACGGCGTGCACCCATTATTTCACACAGCAAGGACACGGTCTAGACACGGGGTATACCCGGAAAGGGGGGTACAAGGCGTGTAGTTACACTACATGGCGTGTACTGATTTACTTCACACGGTGAGGACACGGTCTGCGACACAGGGTATACCCGGAGAGGGGGGTACACGTCGTTTACTCAAACTACACGGCGTGTAGTTTCAAAATTCTGGAAAGTGTGGGAAAAGTCCATTTTACCCTACAGAACACTTCTTGACCTTATTTTTGACAAAGGAATGGGCCGGAGAGGTTCGGGCCATTACATTAGATACCTCTTAAAACATTCTCATCCCCGAGAATTCAAAAACCAACCCAGAGGAACCTAACAAGATATCTCTTAGGGTTCTCGTTATAACAGGAACCCAACCAACAACCCTAATCATATGTGTTAGGAATTCCTTCTCCTATGTCGAGATATTATCCGTTGTAGGCGGTACTGACTCGACTACACGGGTTTAATCGCATCCTCATTAATGCGTCTCGATTAAGAATTGGGTCTTCCCACTTTCATACATTATGATTTTTTTTCAACTCGTACTACTCCCCAACACCACACAACCAACACACTGCCCGAACATGTGGTTTTGGGAAATTACTTCTCCTATATCGAGATATTATTCGCTTTAGGCGGCACTGACTCACCTGCACATGTTCAATCGCATCCGTATTAATGCATCCCGATTAAGGGTCAGGTTTTTCCCTTTCCCCACACATCCGGACATGCCACAAATTACCAGGGAACAAGAAAACAAAAGGTCTCACAACTGACAAGCCAAGAATTCCATATATCAAGGGTACAGAGTACAAGATCAACACAAAGCTCAGAAGAACAAGGGAAAAACAGAAGTCAAAACAACTCCGGATACTGAGTGTGCATCTAGGTCTCCCGCTCCCAAGTGCTCTCCTCGAGGCCTCCATGCCTCCACAACACACGAACCAACGGAATGGTTCATCCACGGAGCACCTTCCCTTTACGATCCTCGATCCTAACTGGTCATTCCTCGAAAGTTGCATCATCTCCCATATCTAACTCTCCCCAGTTGATAATGTGGGAGTCTTCGTGTAAGTACCGACGAAGCTGGGAGACGTGAAAGACGTCAGGAACCTTCTCCAACTAAGGTGGCAGGGCCAGCTGATATGCCACCTCTCCAACTCGCCTCAACACCTCAAAAGGTCCGATGAACCTAGGTGAGAGCTTTCTCTCTTTCCCAAACCTCCACTGCCCCCGTCGAAGGGAAACCTTCAAGAACACATGATATCCTACCTCAAACTCTAAGGGCTTCCTCCGACAATCAGCATAAGACTTCTGTCGGTCCTGAGCCGCTTTCATCCTCTCACGTACAAGATGGACTTTCTCTGTGGTTCTCTGCACTACCTCTGGCTCAAGAGAACTTGTCTCACCAACCTCTGCCCAACAAATGGGTGAACGACATGGTCTTCCATACAAAGCTTCAAATGGTTCCATGCCAATAGTAGAGTGGAAGATGTTGTTGTAGGCAAACTCTACTAAAGGAAAGTTTCGTACCCATCATCCTCCGAAATACAAAACGCATGCTCGGAGCATGTCCTCCAACGTCTGGATAGTCCGCTCTATCTGCCCATCGGTCTGGGGGTGGAAAGCAGTGCTAAGGCATAGCTGGGTGCCAAAAGCATGCTGTAACCCCCTCCAGACTCGTGAGGTAAACCGAGTATCCCGATCTAAGACGATAGTCTTTGGGACTCCATGAAACTGCACAACCTCGTCTACGTACCTCTGTGCTAAGGTACTCACCGGACCCGACTCCTTAATTTCTAAGAAGTGAGCTGATTTCGTTAGTCGATCCACCACTACCCAGAGAGCATCATAGCCACCCTGAGCTCTGGGTGGTCCTGTGAATAATTCCATTGATATTTCATCCCACTTCCACTTGGGGACATCTAAAGGATGCAACAAACCACTGGGAACACGGTGTTCAGCCTTCACTTACTGACACGCTGGGCATTTAGCCACAAACTCCTCCACTACCCGTTTCACCCTGGGCCACCAAAACTGTTCCCTCAGGCCTTGATACATTTTTGAAACTCCTGGATGTACTGCTAAGGTTGAGCTATGGAACTCACGGAGAACTCCCTCACGCATCGCCTCCAGAACAAACAACCTTCCATGGAAAAGCATCCGATGTCAGTTGTCCTCTGACCATCCTTCTAGAGAGTTCTCCTGATCGACATGATCCCGCATCACTTCCGCCTCAGAGTCCCCCCACTTAGACTCTTCCACCTACTGCAACAAGGAGGAATACATCGTCATCTAAAACAAACAGCCTCTAACACCTTCTACCCTGGCATCCAAGTGCAAGGCAACCAACTCTCCCATCGCCTTCCAAGAATCAGTGGATTCTCGAACTACTTCCTGACGCGACTTAATGCTTAGGGAATTAGACACAACGTTGCCCTTACCTTCTGTGTAAGAGATATCAAAGTCATAGTCTTGGAGAAACTTGACCCATCTCTACTGCCGTAAGTTCAGGTCACGCTGGGAGAAGATATAACGCAGGCTCTTGTGATCTGTGAAGAACACAAAGTGCTCCCCAAAGAGGTAATATCACCAAAACTTCAGTGTGAACACTACTGCTGCAAGCTCTAGGTCATGGGTGGCATAGTTACGCTCATGAGGGCGTAACTGTCTAGACCCATAACAGATCATTCCCTTCTTCTGCATCAGCACGCACCCCAGACCAAGGCCAGAAGCATCACAAAACACCTCATACAACAAACCTTCCTCTGGAAACCTGAGTATGGGAGCACTGATAAACTTCTCCTTCAGGTAGTCAAAAGCTTTATGGCACTGCTCGCTCCATAGGAAGACCTGGTTCTTCCTTGTCAAAGCTGTCAATGGAGCAGCAACTCGAGAGAAGTCTGAAACAAACCTCCGATAGAAACCTGCTAACCCCGGGAAACTACGAACTTCTGCCATGCTCTTGGGTGCTTCCCAAGAAACAACTGCCTCCACCTTCGACGGGTATACAGACACTCCATGCTGAGACACTACGTTCCCAAGGAAGTTTACTTCTTGTGTCAAGAACTTACACTTAGACAATTTCCCATAAAGCTGGTGGTGTCGAAGGACTTCCAAGACTACCCTGAGATGCTCAACGTGCTCCTCCTCTGATCTTGAGTAGATCAGAATTTCATAGATAAACACAACAACGAACCGGTCCAGAAACTCTCGGAAGACAAAGTTCATAATCCCCATGAACACAACCGGTGCATTCGTAACTCCAAAAGGCATCACCACAAACTCGAAGTGCCCATACCTCCACTGGAAATCCATCTTCGAGATGTCACTGTCTTTTACCCTCAGATGATGATATCGAGATCGTAGATCAATTTGGGAAAACCAACCTGCTCCCCTCAGTTGGTCGAAGAGATCATCTATCCTTGGGAGGGGATAGCGGTTCTTGACCGTTACCTGTTTCAACCTTTGGTAGTCTATGCATAGCCTGAGACCACCATCTGCCTTCTTCACGAACAAAACTGGAGCACCCATGGTGATACGCTGGGTCAAACAAAACCCTTCTCCATTAGATCGTCAATCTGAATCCGTAACTCCCGCAACTCTGAAGGTGACATCTGATAAGGGGCCATCAAAATCGGACGGGCACCAGGCTGTAAGTCTATCCCGAACTCAAAGTCACATCAGGGGGGGTAGAGTCACAACCTCCTCAAGAAAAACATTGAGGAACTCCCCAACAACCTCCGGGACATCCATCATCTCGGTATCAGCTGGAACCACTGATAGCCCGCCTAACAAGGAAAGGAGAGGCTTCACATGTCGGCTTCCCACCTGATAGATCCTCTCGCCAACAAAAGATACGTGTTACCCATCCACGTCGGAGAACACAACTCTTCTCCGGAAGCAGTCGATAACGGCACTAATAGAAAACAACAAGTCTATGCCTAGGATGACATCATATGGCTGCATCTGTAATAGAAGAAGATCCCCACTAGATCGATGTGGTCCCAAAATTATCCCACATCTCCGGAAAACACAAGATAAGCTGGTCTGGCCTCCAACTGGTGTACTCAGCACCAGTGGTACGGAAAGTCTCTCTACGTCTATTCCCAAAGCATGGGCTAGACCAAGTGTAACAAAGGAGTGTAAAGCTCCTGAATCGAACAAAGCAGAAACAAGAGTGATGAACAAACAAATCGTACCTTGCACCACCACTGGTCCGGCTGGAGCTGTCAACTCTACTGTGTACAACTATCCACGCCCAGCTCCTCTACCTCTCTGATGTCGTCCACCTCCCCGACCACACCCTGGTCGAGGTCCCTGAGGAGCACCCTGAGGTCGGCCTCCTCCCACAAAGTCTGCCCTCGGAGGAGCATGGTCCTGCTGCTGGTGGAAGGGCCTCGCCGGAAACTGGTGCTGCTGAGGTGGGCGCTGAACCTGCACACCTCCACCATACTGAGCTCGGTTCGGGCACCGACTCTGAACATGCCCAAAACCTCCACAAGAAAAACACTTTGGTCCCGGGCTCATGAAAAAGGGACGAGGACCCGAAGATCTGAACTGAAACTGCTGGGGCCTGCTCCCCACTGGCATGAACATGGAATGTCCCGTCACAGGAGACATGCTGCTGATTTCCTTCCCCTTCAATGTGCCTGGCTGGTTCCCCTCTCAGGGTGCACCTCCTAGTGAGTTCATCCTCTCTACAACCTCTGCCTTCTTCTATACCACCAAGTACGTCGGAAGGGTGAAGGGGGTGAAAGCATACTGGAGCGAAGGACGAAGCTCCTCCTCCAAACGTCTCACCCGAGACTCCTCATCCGGAAAGAGATCTGGAGTAAAGCGCAAGAGATCCTTGAACTTGATCCCCAGATCTAGTATTGACATAATCCCCTGCTGAAGGGAGAGTAACTCCTGCCGCTTCTCTGCCTTGATCATGGAAGAAATGAATTCCTCTCAGAATTTCTTCTCAAAGTCAACCCATGGAACCACTACCTCTATCCTCTCTCTGAGGTAGAGCGTCCACCACTGTTGCACCGCACCTCTCAGCTGACTGCTAGGGGAACCCAGTACTCCCTCGGAGCACAGATCAAGGTAAAAGTGATCCCTATCTCCTCAAGCCACCCATCTGTCTCCGTATCCGAAGTACTACCCTCGTACTTTATGAGGGTCTGTTGCTGGAAAGAATGGAGAGACTTCTGCCACTGGATATCTTCCTCCTCTCGGTCAATCCTCAGCTGATTGACTGCCTGAATCTATTGGGCCTCGACCGTCTGAGCCACCTAGGGACGACATCCAGGTGCCATGGCTATACGGTAAACAAGGATCGCCTAATCCCAATTAGTAAGGAAAACTCAAGGTTTTATTTTATCATTTTATTTCAATTTCTTTCCCAGAACACCCAAATAAAGTAAAACACAATCATGGTGATTCATGTACCTTCCCTAGGGTATCTACCCTGCAATAAATGTAGTCTCACTTGGTCGTTCGGTAGGCTCAGAGTCCTTGCATCGGATCATGGGGGGCCCTAAAATCCCGTGTCCTAGCTGGTCTTCCCTGGCCTATGTCACGCACCAAGATTAACTAACATTGTTTCCCTACCATCCCATGAAATCCTCACTGTGCCTAACTCTAGACTCCATCCTATCTCTCAACCATAAGCTCTGATATCATTATTTCATGACCCCCTCCCACCAAAGATGCCCCTCCTGAGCTGGAAATGGTGAAAGAGAGATAATGACCCCAGAGTCCCGCCTCCAGTAGGCCCTGGGGTGGCGACTAGCACCAAGGGTATGAATTTTTACAAATATGGGAGGCATTACCCTTTTTATTTATTTAGGATTGGGAAATAGGACAAGTCAACCACCAAAAATGAAAAGAACAAGTGTATATAAATAAACCCAAACCAGGCCCACATGCATGTTAAAATAATTTTATAACAAGGTTCAAGTACAAGAAAGCTCAAAGTACAATACCAAAAGAAAACAGTAGAATAAAAACTGCAACAACTCCAACTGTCTTACTAGTAGGGTCCCATACGGCCCTGGTAGTCCTCCTGGAAACCTGAAAGTAAACGTAGGGTGAGCATTCATGTATACTCAGTAGGGAAACCTAAAGCTCTCGTGAAAAAGTGGGGAGACATCCTAATGTCCCGTGAGAACAACAGAAGAAACCTAGTAAGGAATTCTATCCACCCAACCTCACCAGCCACACTCACCAAAACACAAGCACAACAGGTAGTAGTATATAAGAAACAAGAGTATTGGGTACCCCGCACAATTTCCCTTTGGTTAGCTGCTCTTCCTAATGGCGAACGTCCTGACACTGCCACACTCTCCCCGCCCGCACACACCTGGGCCTCACAACCACATATCCTGGCCGCACACACCTGGGCCTCACAACCACGTATCCCGCCCACACACACCTGGTCCTCATCATGAATATTCTTGGGAAACATTAGAACCTACCCAAAGAGTCTTGGGCTAAAGCCACCCCAATCGAAACCTACCTAAAGAGTCTTAGGTGTAAGGTCGCCTCAAGCCATCACAGCCTAGGGGACAAAGAGCATAAAGGAGCTAGTAACTAAGGGAAAAACACCCTCTCCCATGAAATGGGAGTGTTCGGCACTAAGTTCTAAACATGGGTGGGGTGTGATAAACCACAAAAGATATAGATATATATATATATACCAAACACACAGCCCAAACTATGGCTTCGAAACATAAAAACTAAGCACGTGCCTCGGCACTGCTACTACGAAGCATGCATACAACAAACAACCCCAACCCCATTTAGGTTTTCATGTTTTAGTAGAATTAATTTATTTAGTTCCTTAACTACTGGGCAACTATCCACAACCAACCACATTGATCATTCATAAACATATCCCCGCCATCCAAAAATCAAGTTAGGAAAACACAAGCAGCACAACCAAGCCCTTCTTATCAACCAACCAACCCCATTGATTATTAATTATGTTCCATTACCAAGCCCCACCATTCATGAACTCTTTCACTTTTTTATTTATTAACCACAACCCATAGTCTGTTAACATTCAACCCATCCCCGCAGCCCCACTGCCAACCACCATAACCACAATCACACCAAAAATGATACATCATTATCCCTTTAATACCACTTAACGCAGTCCCGCTGCCCGTTACCAACACAACATTCACACCAACCCACAACCAAGTCAACCGCAGCCCCGCTGCTCACCCTATCCACAACAACCCACAAAACACCCCCATCACATGCCACATATCCAAGACAACACCCACATATTCATTATTCCGTTTTTGTTTAACCGGGGTGATCACACAAGGGTTCCATATTTTAAACAGCCAACTTTCTGTGATTAACCAAAATTCCACATTCCACAAAGTTCCATCCACAAAAACGGTCTAGAAAGATAGGGAAACATTTAATTGCGCAAGCAAAGGCCCCCAACTACTGTGACTTTTATTAGGCAGAAGCTCATTCAATTCACAACATAACAATAGGATAAACAAGATAAACATAACAACTTTCCCATCCCCGTTCTTTAACCAGTTATTATCTTCATTTCATGGTTCAACTGCTTCTCATGAAAAAAAGAGGATACCCACCCTGAATAATGCACAAAATATAGATACAAAGGTAAGATCCCTACCTCAACAGGTTCTGATCACAGCGCTCCCCCGGATCAACTTTAGAAGACGTCCTTCGGCGTCCGTCACTTCTGTCGGGTCCCTGAAAAACCTCCTCAGGTGGAAGTCGGAAAGGAAAGGCTGAAGGAAAGACAACGGATCCAATCTCGGAAGTTCCTCCTCGTCATTACGATCCCGTGGCCGCTGACGGATCGTAAATCGGAGCTCGGACGAAGAATTTATGGAAGAAAAGGATCCTTCGAGTCTCTTGGGAGAGCTCTGTTCAGAGGAATGGGGAGGAGAGGAGTGAGTTGAAAGGAGGAGGGGATCCCTCATTTTATAGGTGAGAAAAGGAAAAGTACACGGCGTGTACTTTATGGTACACGGCGTGTACTCAGTTATTTTACACGGTCTCCACGCGGCTTCCAACACAGCTCTGCGGCCGTTGACTAGTCAACACACGGTTTCAGGGTAACACATACGCGGGGAAAGACTAAACGACGTGTAGTTTAGACACACGGCGTGTACTCATTTGTTGCACACGGCAAGGACATGGCTCCAACACAGTACACGGCTGTTGACTGGTAACGCGTACGTGGGGAAGGACTACACGACGTGTAGAACTGGACACACGACGTGCACCCATTATTTCACATAGCAAGGACACGGTCTGTGAGACGGGGTATACCCGGAAAGGGGGGTACACAGCGTGTAGTTACACTAAACGGTGTGTACTCATTTACTTCACATGGTGAGGACACGGTCTGCGACACGGGGTATACCCGGAAAGGGGGGTACACGGCGTGTACTCAAACTACACGGCGTGTAGTTTCAAAATTCTGGAAAGTGTGGGAAAAGTCCATTTTACCCTCCATAACACTTCTTGACCTTCTTTCTGACAATGTAATGGGCCGGAGAGGTCCAGGCCATTACACCCACTCTTATAGAGATTCAGGGAGGATAACTAGTGGATGTTGACTGCGAAGTCTCAAGTGCTCAGTTACCCTTAGGACAAGCTCCTGATGGATTTTTGATAGGTGGGGAGAACGTCATCCTTTTCAGAGGGTGCACCATAGTACCAGTGGTGTTACAGGAGGATTTATTGAGGGAGTTCCATATGTCCCCTTTTTTGGTACATCCGGGAGTGGAGAATATGCAGCGGGAGCTCTAATGTCAGTACTACTGGCCAAGAATGAAGAAATAAATAGTCGAGTTCATCTCACGATGCCTCACTTGTCAGCAAGTGAAGGCCGGGCATTAGGTTCTAGCAGGCTTGGATCATTCACTTGAGGTATTAGAGTGTAAATGGTATAGTATATTGATGGAATTCGGGATGGGTTTACCACATACATCTAGAGGCCATGATTCTATCTGGGTGATCATTGACCTACTTACCAAGTCAGCTCACTTCCTACCCATCTGGTAGAAGGAACTAGTAGAGGACTTGGGATGCCTCTACATACAGGAGATAGTATGGCTTCACATGGTGCCTTTGATGACCATCTCAGAACACTATACATGAATTACATCCCGGTTGTGGAAGGGATTACAAGAGTTGTCTGGGACTCAGCTGCATTTGAGCATAGCTTTTCATCCCCAAACAGATTTTCCGACAGAGCAGACCACACAGACCTTGGAGGACATGCTTCATTCTTGTGTCTTGAATTTTGGTCATATTTGGGAGGACCACCAACCACTAGTGGAGTTTTCATACAACAACAACTATCACTCCACCATTGGTATGCCACTGTTTGAGGACTTGTACAGGTGGCCTTGAAGATCACCTCTATACTAGATAGACCCAGGGGAGTCAGAACTCATGGGTCTAGAGTTGGTACGACCTACCACTGAGAAGGTGTAGTTCATCCATGAGTATATGAGTACTACATAGAGAAGATATAAGTATTATGCCGATAGGAGACGGAGACCCTCGGACTTCGAGGAGGGACACCATGTGTTCCTTCGGATCTCACCCCAACTGGGATTGTAGGGATTTTGCTGGGGCGACAAGCTATTTCTATGGTTCAGCAGAAATTTTACGATCCTGAGTAGAGTTAATGAGGCGGTGTACTGCCTAGCTCTTCCCCCATAGATGCACCAAGTGGACGATTTTTTCCACTTTTCGCAGTTGAGGAGATACGTGCATGATCCATCGCACGTCATCAACTAGGGTGAGCTGGACATTGATGATGGGGCGATGTTTGAGGAGTTCCTGGTGGAGATAGGGGATCAACAAGAGTGGATCCTATGTGGGTAGTAAATTCCTCTAGTGCGCATTTGGTGGCAGCTTGGGAATCTCTAAGATAACACATTGGAGCGGGAGACTCAGATTCATGTTCTGTACCCCCAATTTTTTTATTAGCCCTTGGTTTGGCTTTCAGGGACATAAATCCTTATGGTGGGGAGAATGTAATGTATCGTAATTTTCATGTAAAGATTTTTTAATTAAATAGAGTTATTTTGAGACTACACGCTATGACAGAACGTGATTATGAGGCCCGTTGAGCCTAGAACGAAATTTTAAACTTTTTTTAAGGTATGTTCAGTAAACGTGCAAGAAGGTTTCCATAACTTTTGAACTGGTGCTCAGATCGAAAATATGAGGGCACCATTGAACTTAGCATGTCGAGATTTGCCTATAAAAGACTTAACTTTGGCCGGTAAGGGCCGAAAAAAAAAAGTTAATTTTCAGACCTTTTGGAAAAAAATAAAATAACTTTAAAAATATATTTTATTTATTTTCCTCAACCGATAAGCAGTGACACGGTGACGCCGAAATTTGGAAATGAGGAGATGATGAGGATCATTAATGGAACTCATTAATGGCTCAAAAACCAACATCATAACGATGCTATAACGATACATGATAGTGACGTTGATTCATAAATGAAACAGCATAACAACGTGACATCACAGTGTAACAAAAATGTTGTGATGTGTTTTCTTTTTAGAATTTTAATGCGTTGGTGGAACATGGACTAAACTCTGAGGATTATCTAATGAACCTCTGACAGATTTCCTCCCCAACGAAGAATGAGTAACGCTGGTGGGGTGTCATCGACCTCAACATACCTTGAAGAACGATGAACTCCATAGAAATCATGGACCCTTAGGGACGAAGCGCTACAGCAACGAATGCCAATGTGGTATGAGTTTTATTTTGAAGACTTCCCCGTTCTTTATTTTTCTAAATAACGAATGTGGATCAACCGACGAACAGGTTGATCCACAGGTCACTCGTTCTGGTGGGAGGGTACTATTTTTGGGGTTCAAAATCGGGACTAAATTATCATATATTAAACATCTAAACCAAACCTCCCCCCCCATCAATTTTAAAACTTCTAACGTGGAGGGCACGGGCCAACATGAATAAGGTCGGAGCCCCTCCACATGTGTGCTCATTGTGAACAGATTTTCAAAGATGGTGTAAGAGTGCATATGAGACCATTGTATTGGTAGTGACACCCTATAGAGTCCATAGGCATAGGAAGATCGAGAAATGGACCACTGGAGTAACTTCGATGGACCACAAGAACGAACAGTCGGCGTGCCAGCGGCAGCTACAAGCAGAGGGAGGCGGCATGCTGCGGTGGCATGAGGTCATGACGGTAGGGAGGAGCGGTGCCAACCAGCACCCCGCAGAGGCGATGACCCACGTCCGAGCCTGTCTGGTGACCTGGTGAGCCGTGATCACTCGACGGTGGAAGAGGGGAGGTTGCGGCCCGTCGGCCATAGCAGGTGTTGGATACGGCGCCAGGAGGGCGCCGTGTAGGAGGAGAGGCCTTCTCGTTGCAGACGACATTCAGATAGAGGATGGGACGTGGCAGAGAATTTAGTGTCCCGAGAACACACCACTGGCTACATGTGTGGTGGGGATTCAGCAAGCAGGTCATGGTCCCAACCAGCATGTCAGGCCGGACAAGACCCGGTCGCCAGGCAACCTGGCAGGCTAGACCCTCGGCCAAACCAGGCCAAGTCCAGCGAGGCCCACTAGGCCTGGCCCACTAGCTAGGCCGAACCAAAGCGACCAGGACCTGAACCGGGCTAGGTCAAGTTGATCAAATTAAACCAGGGAATGTGGGACCCCTAGGCTGGGTTGGTTAATTTGGTCTGATCGGGTCATAACAAGCCCACACACAACAGTCCCAATTTACTAAAACACTAATAACTTTCAAACCAGGCATCCAATTGATGAGATGTTTGTGGAATTGGGACCCTCTCGATGAGAAGGATCTTTTGGTATAATCTAAGAAAACTTACAATGATGTTGAATTTCAAATTATGTCTTGGGGGAGCTATTCTCCCATGATGAATCGCGTAGACGAGAAGCATCCGTGTGGACCTCAGTGGCCCGGCAGAGCCATGTGGACCACAGTGGCATGAAAGATAAGTAGTTGTTGTGTGGATCTCAGTGGCCTGACATACTTCAGCGACTCATCAAGGATGAGTCCCTCAATAGTACGAAATGATATTCACTATAACAAATTAACGTTTCCAACTCTATAATATACCTGGTGTGAGATATATTGTACTTTGTGCTTGTGCTTCATGCTTATGCTCTATTATTTTCTTTGAGGATTTCTTTTTGGTCTTTCCTATGTGTTTCGGGGTCCCCCACTGAGTATTTTGTTACTCACCCCTGCACGGGCTTCATCTGCACTTGTTGTGTCTAGTACAGATGATCGACGGTTCGACAGAGGACTTGGAGGCCTAGGACCAAGTGGGCCCCAATAGGATCAGGCAGATCGGATGTACTAATTTGGATTCCAGTAGCTACAATACTCTTACTATCAAGTGGAGTTTTCAGCAGATGGCTACCTTAGTCCCTCTGTACTTTCCTATTTTCAGTTCCTTTTTTGGGTTTGTATTTTGGCCCACTTGTTTTCTGTTGTACTTGTACTCAGCACTAGTTTCAGTATACTTGTTTTCCCCTTTCAGTTTGTGGGATGTGGTTGGGCATGGTTTTTCATAAAATTACACATGTGATTGTAACATGTTCTTTATTATTCTTATCATTAAAAAATCATTGATCTTATTTATTCAATGTGGATTATAAATAGATGATAGAATTCTTCATGGATGTTTATAACAGAATTTCATAACTTGAGTCTGACCATTGATTCACCTACTATTATGAAAAATATAATTATGTTGTAACTAAATTAGAGGATGAGATTTACCAATATTACAAATGATATGCATTGGAATATATATTTCATACATTCCCAAATAATTTTTATGTATATAGAGAGTTAACACTATTACACATTTCCCTAGATGTATAGTAAAATCTTTCAACAATCCATAAGATTTTTTTACACTAAATATTAATGTCAATGTATTTTTAAGCAATGGATAAAAAAATTATAAACAAAAGACATCATATGATTTTATTATTTATTATAAAATATTATTTTAACATGATTAACTTAAATATTTTGTATATAATTAAATGTAACATGAATTTTATATTATTAACTAGTAAATGGAAAACAATTTTTTAGAAAATATTATACATTTAAATGGTGGAAGATCTTTTATCTGCATAACATTATTGTGTTTCACATGATGTGGTAAAGGGAAAAAATTTTAAAAATGTTACTATATAAATATCAATTCATTTACACAATGGTTCACCACTTTCATCCATTGTTATGTATCTCTGATTTATTGGAATTTATAGAGTCTCAATGAGTTACTCCAAATAAATTTATCATCATCTTCTTGTTGCATCACTCAAGAGATAGTGTCCAGAGACACAAACATCCCATATTCTACAATGGGAGATGATAGTGACTTTAGAGGACATAGAATACATGTCAGGTATTCCTATAAAGGGTCATGTGGTTAAGAGTGTGTCATTATGAGATCAATTGATTACTAATAATTGAGGCTATTAGAAGATCATGCATATTTTAGGGTGGCTAATTTTGTATGGGATGGTTAGATGATTCCCTATAAATGATTCTTGATGGTTTTATTGATTTGGTTCTTATCTGAATCATACATGAATATATTATATATCCACTCTGAGGCATGTTTTGTGTCAAATACTCCACTATCATAGTTCACTTGATATACTTTTTGTTATTTTATGATCTTGATAGTATAACATTATATTATTTGGGATTGGATATATAATAATTTTTTATATATTTATTTTCATAGAATATATATCTGACTACCATCATAATGTAATACGTTTCATTTTATTACATATTTTGGACTCATAGAATTTTATAATCATTTATCATAATTTTATCATGCCACTTCCTCATCACCATTGGTGAGGCTGTTCTCAGATATTATTGTATGTTGGAATCATTAATTTGAATATAATTATATAATAATATCATTAATATACTAACCATAAATTTCGTTTTTTACTTGTAAATGTCTAGCTCAATGTTATGTATATATACTGAGGAACAATGTGAAAAAAAAATTATATAACTTTGAATCTAAATAGACATATGACATATGTTAACTATTAAATAATTATATAATAATTTATAATTTTAATAAAATTATAATAAACTATAATGATATGTTGATTATAATGTGGTAACAATTTATGAATACCTCACTATAATACCATTTTAGGTTACATGGATTTCATATACTAAAACATTCATGGTGTCTCTTCCACTATAATTCACAAATATGGTTGGAGGTTTTGGAAACATGATTGCACTCATCAACTTTTAAATCATTAAGTGTCACCTTCCAGATCAATTAATTAAACAATTTGGGTGCTTATAACATAGTATGATTACACTATTACAAGTTGTTTCACTGTATGGTATTAAGTTTATAAGTATGAAATAGGTCAATTAGTCATGTTATCATGATCAATACACAGAGAATTTGTACTTGCAATCCAATTAAAAAATCTTCCAACATTCATATCAAATAATATTATTCGTACACTATGATAAGTGATAGTATTCATATTGGTATGGACGTCAATCTATTATGTACCTTACCTATTAAATGATGGACCTTCATGATTTGGTATGTTTTCTAACATGTATTCAACCATCATAATTAATATTTTATTATTGAATTGAATGTTATGTGATTTATAGTTTTTGGTTCTTGAGAATTTATACATCTTTTATCCACATGAGGATGAATTATTAAATTGTAATATAGTTTATAGAGATATGAAGTCTCTTAATAATCCTATATATTTCTAATATGTATGTTTACATAATGATAGGCTACATATATATCATGATCCACATGAACCAAAAGTGGTAGATTGGGATTTTAATGTTCCTTATAACCACTCTGAGTGGAAAATAATGATATATAATAAAATAAAAAACAATGGAAACGATGTAATAATTGAAAAATGGAATATAAAAGTATCTGATATAATCATAATAATACTATTTTAATATGTAATATCAATATATTAGTAATTTAATTCCTAAAAATAAGGAATAAGTCATATATATGATACATTTATAATAATAGATAAAAGAAAGAAAAAATGTATGTCTCCATGATCACCCAGAGAACCGGCTCAGTTTGATACTTCAATGCTCTCATGCTAGTATAGAAAATTAGGCATCTATAGTTGGATTCTTCCCTTTATCCTTACATGAATTTATGAAGTCCATCCAGGTACCCATATTCAGCCTGAACAGGGTGTCATTAAAACACAGTAGGTCACCACCAATGATGTCTGTAAGAATTCCATGATCTAGATATTAATAATAATAGTGTGAAGGTATAATAAATGTAAAATTATTTAATGAATTCCTCATATAAGCTAGTTCTAGAATACATGATATGAAGGATTAATACATCAAGTAGAATTAACTTTACATAGAAAGAATTATGTGCATTCATGTAATGATCCAACCTTTTGAATAATATTTGTTTCCAAAATTTGTGTGTTATTTTATTTTATACTCAACAAAACTATATCCTTTAATTAATGAAGTTATTATAATGATACTGTTGGGTTTCGACTGTTATATGACCATTGGTCAACATGACCATCGGAAAATATACTCTTAAAATTATGATTATTATTTATAAATACAAGTGATCTAGGTTAATTAATATATAAAGAATAGTTGATGGCCTCATCCAGTAGAATCGGGCCATATGAAGCCCATCTTTCGGAGCTTGGAAAGGAGGTTGCGTCACTAGTATTTTCCCTGGACCAAGCCCAAGCTAAGCTTCAACATGTGAATCTTGAATGGAATTGCCTATAGAGAAAGTTCAAGCTGATAAAAATCACCACTCGGGAAATTTTGTCCGAGTCGCCCCAAGATTATATCACCATAGCACATCTGACACTTAGGTCTTATGCAGGTGTTATTAGGGGCTATGTAATGAGACCTTAGTTACTTTGTGTAATACTTTTATATAAATAAAATTATTATTTCTTCTTATGGTAAAGTTTGAGAATTTCAAATTTCTGAATAAAAGTAGGACGAATTTATAGAAGTTCAATATTATTGATGAATTTTGGAAAAAGGGTATTTTAAAATATTTTTGTATACTTTAAATAATTAATAATGTTAAATTATTTTCAACAAATGTTCTTCTACTGTTGTGACTAGTAATAAATTTAGAGTCTAATAAGATCAACTTAATTTTTAGTGAATAGTAAAGTATGAATAGTAATATTACCCTTATGAATAGTGATGTGACCAATGCAATAGTAACCTCACTTAAGAAAGTATGAATATAATATAGGTATCTTTAATGGTAATGTGATATAATAGCATAAGTAAATAATTGTTTTATAACTTCTAAGTTAAGTATTAGTATTTGTTCTAGTAAATAATGTTTTTACTTAAAAATTAAATATCTCATAATTAGAAAACTATTTTCATAAAATTGAGTTCATTTTTGTATTTAGAGAATATATATTAGGTTAGGGTGAATTTATGAGACTTTTATAAAATGTTTTTTTTGTGAATAGTAAAAATATAGTTTTGAGTTTCGGTGTGTTTAATTTCATCATTAATGATGTAATAATTCTAGTAAACTTGTGAATAGTAATATTTTTTATGAGGTGTCCCAAGTGGCCAATACCATGGGAAGCCCACGGTTTTGCAAATACCACTGATATGGTGTCCCTTAGAAATTAATAAAATATTCCCTCTCTTTTGCTATAAATACCAAGCCATTCCCTCAGTCCTTTCATTCCAAAATCCTCCTAAATGAATCTATGGTCTTTTTACCTCCCAAGGAATCCTCCCAAGGTTCCATCAAGCCCCCAAAGGTCCCAACCATTGAGCTTTCGAAGTCACTCTTCAAGGTAAGGGAACTTTTCACCCTCCTCTTTTAAGTCATGAATTCCTTTATGTTATGTATTCTGGTTTCCATTTTATTATGTGGGGGTTTTTTTTATGTATCCTAATTACTGTCAATTTCTTTTCCAATTTATTAGAGACCCTTTCCTCTCTCATCAACTTATTTTTCTGAATTATAAGCGACGTTGTTAGGCTGCCGAATTTTCGTAAAAGAAATAGCATCTTCTCTTTCCTTTCATTTTTTCATTTCATGTGATATGTAATTCAAATATCGATACCATGATCTTATTTATATTTTATTATTTCCCTATACTTTATTATGAGTTATTTATTATTGGGTGACTCTTTTCCCTACTCTTTATAATTTTTTTAAAAACCATGTTATATAGTCGTTATGGTGTATAAATTTCATCTCAAAATCTCTCTCTTACTCTCAAAAAATTATCTTATATGTGAATACCCATAACTATTTTGTATATATGGGTATTCATAAAGACATAAAAATGATATATTTGATTCTAGAATTGAAATACATGAAAACCTCATTCCATTTACATGGGTTATAAATTACATAACAATCAAGTTTTTAAGCACTTTTAAAACGTCATGATATTGAAATGAAACCCATTTCTTTTATTTTTTTGGTTTATTTATGAAACGTATGGTTATGATCTATCTAGATCACATGAAATTAAATAAATATTAATGGTTCTACCTGATAGTGCT
The DNA here is from genome assembly GCA_963277665.1 of Viscum album. NCBI lineage: Eukaryota > Viridiplantae > Streptophyta > Magnoliopsida > Santalales > Viscaceae > Viscum > Viscum album. Next base: position 1,837,844,963 of record OY728151.1, read on the forward strand.
CCAATGCATTGGGTAAAGAATTTAATCCCTAGAGATGACAAGTTTCACGATACCTTGGTGAATAACCCTGGTAATTTTTTATGACACCATGGGGATGAACCTTGGTGGTATATTCATGAATATATAAATTAAATGTTGTATCCACATATTCAATTTATGACTCATGTTATTTTTATTATTATTTTCCTATTCTTCCATTTCTCATGCCTTCATGTTTTTTTATTATGTTCTTAGTGATATCACAGGTAAACTGATTCCCTTATTTACCCTTATTGGGTCTTCTGCTCACCCTTTCCACTGTTGTATGTCTCCAAGTTATGAGACATAGTAATTTTACTTATGATGAACTTATGATGAAGCCTAAAAATTGGATTAGAAGAATTTTTTATGTTTTTTTCTTGTATATTGTTTCTGATTTCGAAGACACTAGACTTTAAAGATCCTCTGTTTGTAAAATGTAATGAAAAGTTATGTAATAAAAAGGTGGGATGTCATAGTTGGTATCAAAGGATAGTTTAGTTATTTATGGAAATTAGGATATCAAAACATTAGGAAGAAACATAAATAAAAGTTTAAATATAAAAAAACTTCTTGTTATTTTGGTGAAATATTAAGTAAGTGGTTTCCGAACAAATAAATACGTATCTGGATATGAAAAAGTGGATGTGGCTCTGGTACAGATGTACCTAGGAGTGAAAACTATGACAAGAAGTTTCGGTCTTAAAACGGGGTATCCTAGTACACGACAATGGGATTTTATACACTCCTAGTTTGGCACTCTTAGAGGATATGTTTGGTTAATCATAATCTTTTTATGAATCATTATGAAGGATTTATAGAGAAATATAATTGTTTAAGCATGAAGTTTTAAGACATAAAATCCTTTATAGTTAAAAGATTAAAAAATGAAATAATATTCTCACTAAGGTTTTATTCTTTTAGAAAATATTGGTCAATAAGAGGAATAATGAAAATGGTGACCATAATGGACCATGCACTGACGACCTTTCAATGGAAGCCAGAATGGAAAATTTCATAAGAATGATGAACCAACTAACTCAAGTTATGGAAAATTACTTGAATCAAGATGAGAGACCAATCTCACTGCGAAGGGAAAAACATTATTTTAAATCCTTTATGCATCAATGACCACCAACCTTCAGTGGATCTACTAAAACATTGATTGTTGAACAGCAGATCAGCTCTGTAGAGAAGATCTTTTCTGTGCTCCGCTGTTTGGAACAAGAGAAGGTTACCCTGGCTGTTTGCCGCTTAGTGGGAGAAGCTGATCAGTGGCGGGAACTGATTAAAAAATGAGACCAAGAGTGGAGGATGAAGCTATGGAGTGAGAAGAGTTCATAGGGATCTTCTTCAGTAATTGTTTCCCTCGTTTCATGAGAACAAGGATAAGGAAGGAGTTTCTCCTGCTAAAGTAGGAGGAGAATGAATCTGTGGGAAGTTACGAGATGAAATTCACCAGAATTTCTCATTATAACTCAATCTTTATCATGGATTCTAGTGGGAAGGTTGATATATTATTTGGTGGATTAAGACCTCATCTGTGGAAGAATCTATCCAACCAAGACTATGATAGCTGTGAGGAGATCGTACGGAGTGCAATGAAGATTGAACTAGAGTTCGGTGAGACGTAGTAGTATCATAAATCCAATGACAAGAAGAGATCAATGAATCCAAACTTATGGAGGATCTTTGATCATGGAAGATAAAGCAAGAAATTTCAATGTCCCATGTGTAATAAATGTCAGAAGAAGCATTTGGGGAACTTCCTGTTAAAGAGCGAGAAGTGCTACAAGTGTGGAAAAGATGTCCTTATCATACAGAATTGTCATAGTGAGGTGAATCCAAAACTTCCCAACACTAAAAACAAAGGGAATATGATGCAGGTCCTACCTGATGTCCAATTCTATAAGTGTAGACAACTTGGGAACTTTTCCAATCATTGTCCAAATCCAAGGGCAGTGGAGGGGAATCACCATCAGCCTCAGAAAAGGACAAGGGAGCAAGGTTGTGCTTTTTCTATCACTATGGCTAAAGTTGAAGTGCCAAATGATGTAGTGGAAGATACTCTTGTTGTTCTCTAAAATCTATAAAGTACTTTGTTTTATTATGGTTCTATGCATTTATTTATTTCCTCCTAGTTTGCAAAGAATTTAGAATCAACCCCCATTTTTCTAAAAGTATATTTATCAGTCAATACTTATGGTGGGATTGTCCAAGCATCGTCATTGTTTAGAAACTCTATTATTTAATTTAGTGAGCACAATATTATCACAAATCTAGTAGTCATTCCCATGCTAGAATTTGACATTATACAAGGGATGGACTGGTGCTCAAATTATAATGCTAAGATCAAATGAAGAAGCAAGGAAATCTCAGTAGTCTTGAATTGAAAACCTATGGTTATCTTCCAAGGAGAGATATATAAACCTAATATTTGTCTAGAAGAACCTCCTATATCCTTATTTATGGAGTTAATCGGTGAATAAGAAGAAGTAAATTAGAGTATAAGGATAGAAAATTTCCCCATCATCCAGGAATACATTGACGTATTTCCTGAGGAGTTACCCAGACCTCCCCCAGAAAGAGATGTAGATTTCACCATTGAACTCCTACCTGGATCTCATCTGATATCAAAGACCCTGTATAGGATGGAAAATATGGAGATGGAGGAATTAAAGAAACAACTCCAAGATCTTTTGGATAAGGGTTTTATCCGACCAAGTGTGTCTCCTTGGGGACCACCTGGTCTCATTGTGAAGAACGATTGATTAATGCAGTTATGCATTGATTATAGATAACTGAATGGGATCACAGTGAAGAACAAATACCCTCTTTCAATAATTGATGACTTATTTGACAAACTTTGTGTGGATTAATTCTTATCTAAGATTGATCTTCGTTATGGTTATCATCAATTGAGGGTGAAGAAGGAAGATATTCCAAAAACTGCCTTCCGATGAAGATATGGGCATTATGAGTTTGTTGTTATGCCCTTCGTATTGACTAATGCACCTTCTATTTTTATGGATTTTATGAATAGTATTTAAGGACTAACTTGATAACTTTATGGTAGTTTTTATTGATTATATTCTGATATATTCCAAAATTTGTGAGGAGCATGAGGATCATCTAAGGGTTATTTTGCAAACTCCATGGAAGGAGAGGATTTTTTTAAAGTTCAGAAAATGTGAATTATGGTTACAAAAATTTTCTTTCTTGGGGCACATTGTTACCAAGGAAGGAATCACAGTTGACCCTGCAAAGAAAAACTTTGTAGAGGAGTGGACCCAGCCTACAAAAATAACTGATATTCGTAGTTTCCTTGGATTAGTAGGATATTATAGGAGGTTTGTGAAAAACTTTTCAAAACTTTCTAATCTAATAAACAAGTTAACTAGAAAAGGGGTCAAGTTCATCTACAGAAAGAAGTGTGAGGAATGTTTCCAAGAGCTGAAGAAGAGATTGGTTACTGTGCTTGTGTTAACTCTGCCATCAAGTGGAGAAGTATTCATTATTATTATCGATGAATATCTAAAAAGAATTTGGTGAGTCCTCATGAAAAATGAAAAATTCATTGCTTATAAATATCTACAGTTGAAGACACATGAGCAGAACTATCCTACGCATGATCTGGAACAGGCTGTAGTAATTTTTGCTCTGAAGATATAGAGGCACTATCTTTATGGGGAGAAATGTGATATATACACATACCATCAAAGTTTGAAGTATATTTTCACACAAAATTAATTGAACATGATACAAAGGTGATGGTTGGAAATTCTTAAATACTATGATCTTCAATTCATTATTATCCCAAAAGAGAAAACAAAGTCGTTGATGCATTAAGCAGGAAAGACCCAACTATTTTGTCCATGATTAGGATTCAAAGAGATCCTTTAATCAATGACCTATTAAAGATGGAAATGGGAATTATAAGGTAAGGGACATCATCAACCCTAACCCAAATGATTTCTCAACCATCATTACTAAAGAAGATCAAGAAAGATCAGAAAGAAGAAACTTTATTACAGAAAAGGTTTGAGGCTATGAAGGATTGAATATTTCATTAGTTCAATATTGATCAAGAAGGTGTACTGAAATTTTATACAAGACTATGTGTCCATCTATTTCAGAAATAATGAAGGAGTTGATGGATGAAGCTCGTGGATTTACTTTCTCTATACATCCTAGAATCACAAAAATGTATAGGGTCCTTAGTGATCATTATTGGTGGGTAAATATGAAAAGTTATATTGTTGACTACACTTAAAGGTGCCTAGTATGTCAAAAAGTGAAGGCAGAGTGACAACTTCCTAAAGGGGTATTGCAACCACTACCCATACCACCATTTAAGTGGGACAATATAACTATCGAATTCGTCACTAGTCTCTCGATAACTTCCAAAAGAAACAATGTGATATGGGTTATTGTGGACCATCTCACCAATACTTCCCATTTTATCTTCATTTGGAAATATTTTGCTCTTGATGAACTTTCTAAGATTTACATGAAGGAAGTAGTAAGGATGTGTGGAGTTCTACTTTCTACGTATCTGATTGTGATCCAAGGTTCACATCAAAATTGTGGAGAAGACTTAAACATGATCTGAGCACTGAATTGAATTTCAATACGGCTTATCACCCTCAAAATTATTTCCAATCTAAAAGGACAATTAAAGCACTTGATTACATGCCGAGAACTTTCTTAATATAATTTAAAGGTGGATGGGATCAACATATCCCTTTATTTGATTTCTCTTACAACAACATCATACACTCAAGAATTCAAATGGAAACCTATGAAGATATATATGGGAAGTGATTTGGAACTCCTACTTGTTAGGATGAAGTTGGTGAGAGAAAGCTTCTTGGGCTTAATCTTGTTCAAGAGATGACAAAAAAAGTCCATACCATCCAGCAACACATTAAGGCTTCTTAGAGTCGACAAAAGAGTTATGCTAAAAACCATCGAAGGGACTTGGAGTTTAATGTTGGTGAAAAGGTCTTTCTTTAAATTTCACCTTGGAAGAGATTCATGGGGTTTGGGAAGAAAGGGAAGCTCAACCCTAGGTACATTGGCCCCTATGAAATCCTTGATCATGTAGGAGTAGTGGCCTATCGAATTTCACTCCCTCCAAATCTAGCACAAGTTCATGATGTATTCCATTTATCCCTCTTAAGGGAGTTCATACATGACCCTTCACATGTACTAAACCCAAAGGTGGTACAAATGGATAATGACCTCTCTTATGAGGAGCAGCCGGTGGAGATCTTGGATCGTAGAGACAAGGTTCAGCGCAACAAGACTACCCACCTTGTTAAGGTGTGGTGGAGAAACCAAAAATGTGAAGAAGTCATGTGGGAACCAGAGGAGTCTATGAGGCAGAAATACCCACACCTTTTCTCTTCTAAGGGTATGAGTTAAAATTTTGGGGATGAAATTTCTTAAGGGGAGAAGAATATAAAGGCCCAAACTTTTGAATAATATTTGTTTCCTAAATTTTTCTATTATTTTATTTTATACATAAAGAAACTATATCCTTTAATTAATGAAGTGAGTATAATGATACCATTGGGTTTCGACTGTTATATGATCGTTGGTCAATATGACCATTGGAAAATAAACTCTTAACGTTATGATTATTGTTTATAAATACAGGTGATCTTGGTTAATTAAGACATAAATAAGAGTTAATGGCCTCATCTAGTAGACTCGGGCCATACGAAGCCCATTTTTCGGAGCTTGGGAAGGAGGTTTCATCAGTAGGATTCGCTCTGGACCAAGCCCAAGCTGGGATTCAACATCTTAAGCTTTAACAGAATCACTTATGGGAGAAGTTCAAAATGATAGAAATCACCACTCTAGAAATGTTGTCAAAGCCGCACCAAGATTCTATCACCATAGCACATCTTACACTTAGGTCATATGCATGTGTTATAAGGGGATATTTAATGAGACCTTGGTTACTTTGTGTAATCCTTTTGTATAAATAAAGTTATTATTTCTTATTATGGTAAAGTGTGTGAATTTCAAATGTCTGGATAAATTTAGGATGAATTTATAGAAGTTCCATATTATTGATGAATTTTGGAAAAAGTGTATTTTAAAATATTTTTGTATACATTAAATAATTAATAATGTGAAATTATTTTCAAAAAATGGTCTTCTACAGTTGTGACTAGTAAGAAATTTAGAGTCTAATAAGATCAACTAAATTTCTAGTGAATAGTAAAGTATGAATAGTAATTTTACCCTTATGAAAAGTAACATGACCAATGGAATAGTAACCTCACTTAAGAAAGTATAAATATAATTTAGGAATCTTGAATGGTAATGTGATATAATAGAATAAGTAAATAATTGTTTCAGAACTTCTTAGTTAAGTATTAGTATTTATTCTGGTAAATAGTGTTTTTACATAAAAATTAATTTCTCATAATTAGAAAATTATTTTCATAAAATGGGGTTCATTTTTGAATTTAGAGCATCGATATTAGGTTAGGGTGAATTTATGAGATTTTTATAAAATGTTTTGTTTTTCAGCGAACAGTAAAAATACAGTTTTGTGTTTCAGTGTGTTTAATGACATCATTAATGATGTAATCATGACGTAATAATTCTGGTAGACTTGTGAATAGTAATATATTTTATGAGGTGTCTTATGTGGCCAATACCATGGGCAAGCCCATGGTTTGGAAAATACCACCGATATGGTGTCCCTTGGAAATTAATAAAATATTCCCTCACTTTTACTATAAATACCAATCCATTCTCATTCCTTTCTTTCCAAAATACTTCTAAAAGAAGCTATGGTATTTTTACCTCCCAAGGATTCCTCCCAAGGTGACCTTAATACCCCAAGGTCCCAACCTTTGATCATTCCAAGTCACTCTTCAAGGTAAGGGGACTTTTCACCCTCCTCTTTTAATTCATTACTTACTTTATGTTATGTCTTCTAGTTTCCATTTTACTATGTGGGGGTATGTTATTATATATTCTTATTACTGTACATTTCTTTTAAAATTTATGAGATACCCTTTCCTCTCTCATCAACTTATTTTCCTGAATTATAAGTGACGTCGTTAGGCGGCAAAATTTTCGTAAAAGAAATTGCATATTCTCTTTTCTTTCATGTTTTCATTTCATGTGGTATGTCATTCAAATATACATACCATGATCTTATTTATATTTTATTATGTCCTTATATTTTATTATGAGTTATTTATTTGTGGTTGATACGTGTCCCCTCTCTCTCTAATTTGTTTTAAAAACCATGTTATATAGATGTTATGCTGTAGAAATTTCATCTCAAAATATCTCTCTCTTTCTCTCAAGAAATTATCTTATATGAAAATACCCATACCTATTTCCTTTCTATGGGTGATCATAAAGACATAAAAATGAAATATTGTATTCTCTAATTGACATACATGAAAACCTCATTCCTTTTCAATGGGTTATAAATGACATAACGAAAGTTTTTAAGCACTTTTAAAACCTCACGATTTTGAAATGAACCCCATTTATTTTATTCTTTTTGGGTTATTTATGAAATTTATGGTCATGATATATGTTTATGACATGAAAATAAAGATATATTAAGGGTTCACATTGATATCACTCTAATTAATTGGGTAAATAATTTAATCTCTAGATATGAAAAGTTTCACAATAGCTTGGTGAATAACCTTGGTAATTTTTTATGACACCATGGGGATGAACCTTGGTGATATGTTCATGAATGTCTAAATTAAATTTTGAAGCCACATATTCAAGTTATGATTCATGTTATTTTTATTATGATGTTCCTTTTATTCCATTTCTCATGCCGTTATATTTTTTTATCAAGTTCTTATTGATATCACAGGTAAACTGATTCCCTTATTTACCTTTATTGAGACTTCTACTAACCCTTTCCTTTGATGTATGTCACTAGGTTATGAGACGCAGTAATTGTACTTAGTATGAACGTATGATGAACCCTTAAAAGTGGATTATAAGAATTTTTTATACTTTTTTCATGTATATTTTTCTTTATTTCCTAGATACTAGACTTTAAATATCCTCTGTTTGTAAAATGTAATGAAAAGTTATGTAATAAAAATATGAGATGTCATAGTTCCACCAGCCTCGACATGTACCGGGTATATCAAGTATCAAATCTCTATAGGTTAAGACCCAATTACAATGAACAATGCATCCACCTTAATTCCCAATAACTAATACATGGTGAACTCTAAAAATATTTAATTATATCCAAAATATCTATTTAAATGTGTTCCATGTCCAAGGAATCCATGTAGAATCTAAGGAGTTACTCCCAAGAATCCAAAATTATGGAATATAAGAGGCCCACTTTTTCCATACCATGATCACCCTCGCTGGTTCTATACCATGTCATCCACTATTTGTTCTATAGAATAACACCATCATTGGTTCCATGTCACAATATCCATCACAAACCATATAATATATGGATTCAAAGGGCCATGTCTATGTCCATTGAAAATAATAATAATTTAAATAAATAATCACAAGTCAAGAGGTTACCATATTATCTCATAATTATCATTTATTTTATTTCATTATCCTTTAACAAAAATGAAAACTTCCAAATTAGGTGTTCAATTTTTTAAAAAATTCAATTAATTCATGTATGCATCCCAATAACAAGTGTAAAGGTCAACACATCCCCAAGGGTGATATCATGAAAGTATTTCATTCAAACCCACCATAAGGGTTTTTCAAGTTGATGTTGAAAACCTACAGAAATGTCATGGGGATTAGTGAGAATCAAAATTATTTTCTAACAATTCAGTTTAAGGTGTTAATAAACTTATAAGAATCAAAGGGAAATTCGAGTGTGCATCACAATGATAATAGTTTATGAACAAAACAACTTTTAGGTGAAATGTATGGACCTTAGACCTTATGCCATTAGTTGAATACTTGTCCATAATATGCCTCTAATTTGGCTTGGAATAAGAGAAACAAGAAGAATAGAAAAATTCCATGAAAATATGGAATTTTACCCTATATGAAAATAATGAAAAATATTGAAAAAAGGAAGGTTGTGGATTTATAAACATATTTATGGCTATCCAACATGTTGAACAGTGTTTGATTAAGACATTATATGAGGGAAGAGGATCAAATCCTATCATAAGGGAGAAAGTAGCTCTCAATGGGAGAGTATGTTGTGTGTTTGAGTGTACAATAAAGGAAAATAAAAATAAAAGGGAGGGAAAATTGGAAATTATCCATTTTTATTGGGGGAGAATTGTTTGGATATATTATTAGACAAACTATGTGTCATTCATTTACCAGAACTATCATAGGTGCTACCCCTTAACATGGATACCCACATGGTAATATAAATCATGCACAACTTTTATGGATCCCCATTTCATTTTTCCAAAGCATCTCACATGTTATTTTGGACTCCCCAACAAAGTTTAAAAATTATTTTCACCACAACATGATCCCATGGTATGAAGTTAACTATTATTATTAACCATGTACTAATCATTTACCTCATGTTTTCTTTCTGAAAATGGAACATCTTCACTAAACTGAGACTAAACACTCACGGTACCTAAATAAATTCTTTAGGATCATTTATTTATAAAAAAAAAGAATATTTAAACTGATACATTTAAGGTTTTATACCATCATAAAAAATTTTATTCTTACCACCTCACATCCTTAAATCAACTAATTAAAGATTTTCTCTAGGTTTTTCAATCATCAAATCAGAATAATTATATCTACTAAGAATGTATATTGACCTATCACTCCCAGTTCTCTTCATGTAAATGGGTGTGAATCTGTAACACCTAAACTAGAGGAACTGTCATGACTCAATGATCCTTCACATAGGATCAATTATATGATTCATATACTCCCCAAAATATGGATCAACATCCCAGTGAACCTCATCAGTTTGGAGAACATGTTACATATATGAATGATAATGGAAAATTTTAGAAATATCAAAATTGTTGTTTAGGGAGTAGTACCTCTTAGGTAAATGAAATTGGCATTCTATCAGCCTGAATCTATCTAAAATATCAAAGTTCCCAATGAACCTAGGTTCCAGATTCCCTTATTTAAGAATCTATTGATGCCCAAATCTTAGGAAGAATTGTTATAAGACATGACCCCTAACCTCAAACTCCAAAGGTCTCTGATGAGGATCAACATAAGACTTCTACAAAGACTGAGTAGTATCCATACATGTCTTTATCAGTTGTACTAATTTATCCTGAATTATATATGGTCCTATTAGTATTCCCTATCCATCCCCTATCTTTCACATGGGTGAATGGCATGGAATCCCATATAGCACCTTATAGGGTGCCATCTTTATAGTATCTTAAAATATATTGTTATATGTTACTTCCACTTGAGGTATGTGTTTCTCCTAAGAACCTCAAAAAAAATATGCATGGAATAATCATATACTCTAACACCTTTATAATACTCTTGGACTAAATATAAGTCTAAGGGTGATCAGATTTAATCATTAGTACTTATGAACCTAAATCCCTCTACAACCCTTGGTAGAATTGAGAAGTAAACCAAGAATCCATATCTGATATGATAGTATGTGTAACACTATGAAGTATTGTAATATAATGACATATATCCTCCCTATAATGACTCCTGAGAAGGTAATGCTAGTAGAAAAGAAGTGGGTTACCTACATCATCCTATTAACAATTACCCATACAACATCACTACCTTATAATGATCTTAGTAATCCCATCACAAAATCTAAAGATAAATCACCCCAATTAAAATCCAAAATTTGTAAGTGATATAAAATCCTTATAGTCATTTGGATTTCCTCCTTCACTCGATGGAAGGTGGAAAACTTATTAATAAGGCTGGAGGTCTCTCTTTTCATTCCCAACCACCAATACAAAATGAGTATTCTAGGGTACATCTGTTTAAGTTTGGGGTGTACCACATAACTATAATCATATGATTCTTGTATTAAATCCTCTAAAACATCAATAGGAACCTAAGAACTTCTACCAATGTTTAATATCTCATCCTCACCCATAACCCACCCAAGTTGTGGATTCTCACCCGAAACACTTTCCCTTTAGACCAGGACCTCAGGATCAGAAAGTTATCTTATCTTCATTCAATATAGAATTCATGAGGTCACTATTATAGATGAAAGAAGAGGATACCCATGAAATTCATAAACCTCTAGATACATCTCAAAAAATATATCCATCAATTTATATTCACCAGTAGAATCCTGAACCACTTGTGTGTTGGTCTTCTATCTTAGACCATCAGAAACAAGATTTTGTTTCCTCTGAATATATTCATGCTCAAAATAGAAATTCATAAATTATTAAACCCATCATTATTTTATGATATTAAAATCATTATAATTTAATATGAATTTGATACTTTTATGGCCCATGTATTCAAAGAACCACACTCCCAGCAAATAATTCCCTTAAGGACACAAGACACGAAAACTATAGAAAGATTTAGATTATGTGTCATTTAATTATTCTCATGAGGCCTCAATTGATGAAACTATAATTCAATGACTTGATCCCCTGTCATAAAAGTAGTTCCTATGATGATACGTAATGACTTGTAAAAAATTTTATAGCCTATTTTAATCTTAGGAAAATTCAGGATCATTGTTAAAGTCAATCTTCCTTTCAAATCTTAAAAGGAATTCTCACAAATATCATAATATTAAAATTATTTTACTTTCTAGTTATGATCATTATTGGTGCTGAAAGGAATAATAAGTCCTGAATAAAATTATAATAATATCCATCCATCCCCATGATATTCCATTTCCAAAAAATTTCATGGTTTGTTCCTAGAAAAACATGGAACTCTCCATCTCCATGCCTATTCACACTCATTCTTCTATAATAATGTGAACAGAGAAGTTATCTTTATAAATATACAAGTTTCATTTTCTAACTCTTCATACAACCTTTGATCTCCTAGTGTATTCAATGTGATTTAAAAAAAATCACTATAATGTCATTTTTTAGAATATAACAAGATATTATCCATGAATACAACCAAAAAAAGTATACATGCACGGGTAGAAAAACTGATTCATCAAGGCCATAAAAACAAGAAATGAATTCGTTAAACCAAATGGAATTAAAAAAACATAAAGTCGATAACTTCTTTTGAAATTTTTATGGGGTATATCTTATGGAATGACTCTTACCATATGAATGTTGGCCTCAAATTGATTATCAAGTACACCTTAACACATCATATATTTTCAACGAGTTCATCTACATGAAGAAAAGGGAACCGATACATAACCATAAGATGATTCAATTTCCATTAATCCACACTTGTTTGAAGGGTTCCATTCACCTACTTTGTGAAAATAATGGGTTAATACCTTAGTGAGGTACTGGGTTATATAAACCCTTTAGATTCCTAATACTATAACTATCTCTTGGGTTCTTAAAGATAATTTTGAGCCATTTTGTAAGGTAGGACAGATACCGATGCATCTCCTGGAACCATTTCAAAAGCAAAATCCACCTCTCTTAGAATGTAGTCACACAAATTTGTCAAGGAATACATCCCTAAAATAATACACTACTTAAGGTAAATCAATCTATAATTACCCTGATAATTTATAAAAAAATCTATAAGGGATGACACCTTACCCAACCAATGATGATCTGGTCCATCTCGAGATGTCGGAACATCGTATTACCCTTTATGAATATAGATACCACCCTCTATTGATGAAAATGAAACCCTCCAATGATAATAATCTATATAATTGTGACAAGATAATAATGAGACCAATCAAGGAATGACATCAAATTATGACATATCAATGATGAAATTATTCCAAAAGAAATGATAGTTTCCTATCTTAAGGGGACACTCCCTACAATGGTAAACACTCTCTGGTCACACTCCAAATGGAGTATCAAGATTCATCACTCTATAAAAATATTGAATTATGAGCTTGAGTTTTTATACAATAGACACAAATATAAAATTATTTCAATTGACCATATAAAATAAAATAGATACTATATTAGAGGACACAAAAATTATACCTTGCACCATAGATATTCTGGAACTCTTCTCCAAAGATATATGTTGTATTGTGTGAAACTAGCCTAATTCACATCCCTAAGCTCCAACCTAACTACCCAGAGTAGTTCCAATTAATTTTTTCTACATATAATATTTATATCCTCCTCAACCATGACCACTACCATGGCTTGACCAACATGTCTTACTCTTGCATCCCGCTAATAAAGGCACTACTGATCCTACCCAAGAACCTGTATTCGATGTTGAACATATCTCACTAGACACTAGAGGAAAGTTCATACACAACCTCATAAGATGTCCCATTCGATCACAATATCTACACTCAACTAGAGATCCATCACACTAATACCTCAAATATCCCATCATCCCACACTGGGGACATATGAAAAAACATCTAGTATGAACACTCAAGCAAATACTATTCTAGAGAGAACCCTCAAAATGATGCTTCTGGATGATGTATTATGCACTACAAAACTGAGAAGTAAAACCATGCTTACCAATACCATCATATTCCCATAGGTTATTCTCAGATATAATAGCATCATACACTATCTAATAAATGGTAGTAAACTGAAAAACAATCACTTAAAATCTGATGGGTTTCCTAAGGCCAACCTCAAAATGTCTTTCCATGGATAACTCATCACCACTATGTGTTGTTGAAAACTGATGAATCTCTATAAAATGAGAAGAATAATCCATGATGGAAATATCCTCAACTCCAAATTCATAAACATCCAAGCTCAATAATACATCAATGTCTTTGTGAAAAAGTAACCATATAATATCAATTAGAATTCCCTCCAAACCAATCCTTGGTATTGATCAGCCCAGTTTAGAACATCCTCCATCACTTAGAAGATCCATGAAGCATATAATTTCTGGGATTTACCCTTATTTTAGTGGAATCACTAGAATATTGAATATATATTGGATAGTCTCAATCCATAACTTAATGTCCTAGTGTTCACCATCCCTATAAAAAATATGTAGATGATGTTGCTAGATCTCTCACATCATCTCTATGGTAAAAAAAATGTGGGTAATATGAATCCATATATAGAATTCATTTGCATTATGAAATAATAAAAAAATACGAATCAGTGCCCATATCAGTGAAAATAGGATGTTTCATCGGTGACACTATAAGAAGTAATAATAGTGGTTCAAGTACCACCACTACTGGGGAATGGCCATCCCCACCTTTGTGGTGTATAACTTGTTGTAATCTTAGAGACATAAATCGATAATTCCAATAACATGTATCAAAATGATTTTATTATTGAAATAATACTAATAGTAAAATTGATATGTACAAGCCATAACTATTAAAGATCAACTCCATGATATGTATAGAAATAGTATAGATACATTGATTTACTCCTCAGAAGAAAACTAACTCAACTACAAGCTACGAATGACATGTCAGGGTGAAAGTAAACTTTTAATCATGTGGATATGTTATATGATGTGTAAATTACAATTTATAAAGGAGAAAAATCTTTATGTTGTAATTGAAATCCCCATTTAATGATAACCATTTAATTACTGAATCAAAATTTAATTTCTTATATATATATGTTCTTGTTTAGTTATATGTATATTTCATTCCCCAGTTATAAAGTCCTAATATTTATATATTTAAATGGGTATTTCATATAACTATGACCAATCATTTAAAATGGTTTAATTATATGGATAATCATTCCAAAATTTTAGATCTATGGAAAATAATTAAATTGAAATTAGTATCCATTTAATTGAAACAACTAATGTTTTATCACATGTTGATATAGGACCTTGGATGAAACATACCATAATTGAATAATTATAGTTCCACTATCAAGATATGTGGAAAAATATAAATTAGTTTTATGCCAAAAATTTTAATAACCAATTATCATTCTCATTTACCCTTCCTGGAATTCTAGTAAAACATTAATTATAATAATCAAGGCGCTACAGCATGCTGCATACAATGCACATGATAAAGTAAACATAGCATGGATTATGCATGAAATATAAATCCTTTGATTCCTATAATGATATATGAAACAATACTTCCTTTACATACCATCCCATAAGGAAAAAGTAAATCCATAATATATAACAACCTCACCAACCATGTGCATCACCGATCTGTGAAAATGGTGCAACTGTAATAAGAAAAATTCATAACAACAAAACCACCCAAATTAATTTTTCCATTCCTTAGTACATGGGTTAGATACTCCAAGAACAGCCTCATTAAAAATTCTTACACATCTTAGACTCCTTCCAACCTACCTCAAATAGAAATAAAAAATGGAAAAGATCTCTGATAACACTTTATGTCATCATAGATCAGGTTCACCCATTAGAAACCCAACCCAATTTTCCAAATGGACTCAAGTGCACCTCACAATATTCTAGAGGCTTTTGATAAGCAATGAGGGTATACAGTGGTGTGTTATTGAGACTATAGCCTCATAACTAGAGTGGAACGTAGTGATGTATAATAAAAGAACAATCCACCAAAATGATGTAATAAATGAACATAGGAAGAGTAAACCATCCAAGATAACAATAACCAGACTAAAAAATCATAATATCAATATAAATTCAATTTATTATATATACAATAATGTATTATGAATAGATATGATTTATTTATAACAAAAGAACAAGAAGACAAAAAATTATACACTCTAAGAGTATAATGAGCACTAGCTCGGTCATGTGATCCTAATCTCTCATGCTGGTGTAGAAAATTTGGTATCCATAACTGGAAACTTCCCTTTATCCCTGTGTTCATCCATGAATTCTATCTGGGTTCCAATTGGTAGTATAAATAAGGTGTGTGTAAAAAGTATTATGACACCACCTAAAATGTCTATAGTAGTTATATCATGTGAATATAGACTATAAAAGTGTACATGTGAAATAAAGGTAAATCTCTAGAATTAATGTCTCATGTAAACCAGTTCCAACATATAATTTGTGTAGGAGAAATACATTAAAAGTAATCGACTATATATATAAATAAGTAGGAAAGTACCACCTTCTCCAGCATGTTTTGAGTATATAAAGTATCAAACCTTCATCTGCACGGAACCAAGGTCAATGAAAATGGCATCCTCTTTGAGTCCCAAGTACTCATCCAAGGTGAAATTTTCAAATAAATAATTGGAGGCCAAAGATATAATTTTATGAATTTCTCATTGAAGGACATCAAGTCATATCTAAAGAGTTAATCTATGGAATCCAAAATTTCTGAACATGAAAGGGGTTCATTGGTTCCATATCATAATCTCCCACACTAGTTCAATTCCATGTCATCTATTTGAATTTCTATATCAAAATTAACATCAATGGTTTGTAATGTGATTTCCATCATCAACCATACAATACATGGATTTAACAAGCCATCTCAATGTCTATAAAAATACCAATCAGTTAAATTAGTAATCACATTTCAATAGATTACCATATCATATAATGATTCCCATTTAATCCATTTCATTAACCATTCCTAAAAGTGACATGGTTCTAAAAGAAGTTATCATGAATTTAAACAATCCATTTGATTCATATACGGATCCCACTAATAAGTAGAATTCTCAATACACCACCAAGGGAAGCATAGTCAAAGTAATTAATTCTCACCCACCTCAAGGGTAGTTCTGGTTGAGGCTGGAAAACTCTAGCGTTGTCAAGAAAAAAATAGGTTATTAAAATTATGGTCTAAAAATTCATTTTAATGTATTACTCAACTTAGAAGAAATAATTGGAAGTTATGACATGTGGAAATATAATGATAGTTTACAAACATCACAAATTTTAGGGTAAAGTTATATACCACCTACCTTATGCTATTAGTGTACTCCTCATCTAGTATCATCCTCTGATTTGTCCTAGAATGTGAGAAACTTTAAGAATACACCAACTCTCTAAAAATAGAGTGTTTCATCCTACATGAAGATAATTGCAAATATGGAAATGAAAATTGAAAAAAGTGGGAAGATTGTTGATATGGTTATAATTTGATATCCAAAGTGATGAATGGTGCATGAATAATATATCATATGGGGGAGGAGGCTCAAATCCTAACTTGAGGGAGAATGGATCTCTTATCAAGAGAAGATATTGTGTATTTAAGGTAAGAATAAAGGAAAATAAACCTAAATGGATGCAGGAAAAAAAATTATATTCACCCATTTTAATGGGGGAAATTATTTGTCCACACAGTTTTTCCAAACCGTGTGAGAACCATTTCCGAACACTATCCAAGGTGGCACCATTTCTCATAGCTAGGTGCATGGTTTGACAAACCATGGGCAGATCGTGTAACCCCTTCATCATTTTTGTGTAGCAACTTGTACAATCATTAATTCCCTATGCATGATTCGAAAAACCCAGTGTCACCCCTATAGGACTACAAGGAATTAGGTCCACAATTTTTAACAATCATGTGTTGACCATGTGCCCCTTATATTCCTCTAAAAAATGAATATTCATCCCCAAACCAAGCCTGAACACTCTTGGGACCTCCATGAATTATTTAGGATATTTAATTTATATAAAAATTAAGATTTAAAATAAAAAAAATCAAATTTAAATACCTTCATGAAATTTCAGAATCTTACATCAAACATGACATGTCACCTACATTCTTGGATCCCAGTAGGGGTGGGACGTTGTTATTCTATAACAATTGTAATAGTTCTGAAGAGATATTCTATTTTATAACATGTTTTAGGGGTCTTTTGCATTTTCATAATATTTATGGAGTCCCACTAGGTACCCACTCTTATTGATATATGACTCTAAATCATATATTATGGAGTTCTCTATAAGGAATATTAAGGATCATCTAGTCAGCAATGTGTCGAGGAACCAATAGCATAACATTTCGATCCACCAATGGTAGAAAAATATTCTAAGATATGGACGTCATCATAGTAGAATATAGAGTTAGTATAACTATAATCATAAGATAACTAATTAAGGAAGAAGGAATGAAAGAACAAAAAACCACTCCTATAGTTAGCACACTGATGTGGGTGTGAGGTTTATACATCATGTTATATAAAAGTGAGGTATCAATGATGATATTTTATATTGTAAAAAATTATATAGTTAAAAATATCTTACCTTAAAAGTAATTAAATCACTATCTAGACTCTAAATTTCTAAATAAAATTATAAAATAACATAAAAACTATATTTTTTCGTTAATTAATTTATTAAAGTTGATTATCTACTTTTAAAAATTCATCGAAGTTAAATGGATACATCAGTGTCTATATGTTTGTTTTACACAACATAATTCATGTATAAACTCAAATTTCAATTTATAATATTACATTCAATACATTTTATTATAAATTTTAATTTTATAATCTTGTTTAATGTAATATATTATTATTTTATGATGAGTTTTATATGATCCTCTCTATTTTCTAAGAGCATAATTATTGTGTTGTGTTTTGTTAGTAACAAATGTTCTATCATATGAAATGGATTATGAACAAAATTCTTGTCATGTTATTTTTTTAAACACAAATTAAAAAATAATTGAATAGAAAAAAATCATATTTAATATCCATAAATCAAGAAAACGTATAAAAATGAAAACTAATAAGTTTAACAAAAATTGAGCATAAATGATTAAACAAAAATTACATGTTAGAATTATCGACCAAAATAGATAAATCAATTTCATTTCAAGGTCAGTAAAAATAAAATTCTTATTGTAGTAAATATGTACATATAAATATAATTTGATTTGATTCAAATTATACCTACATGAATAAAATGAGCAATGTGAATAAATTACACAATGAAAATCTAAATAAGTTTACTCCATTGATCATACTCAAAAAAATGATTTCATGTTTTTCATTTTTTATTTTTTATTTTATTAATAAATTAAATGATATGGTAAATAAAATATTATATTAAAGTATATTGTAAAAATATAAGAAACAAGAAATAGCATGAGAATGGAACTATTTCACACTATTTATATTTTATATACTAGTGTGAAATCATTTTACATTATTACATTAATACACAAGAGTGTGGAATGATTGCACACTCATATGTCTTATATTTCTAATTAGTCTGATTAATGACTCAAATAATAAAAAATAAAAAAATAACAAGCTGTAAAAGAGATAAAATTTGATTAAAAATAGTACGAACATAAAAATTTATAAAAAATGATCAGTTGTTGGTGGAGATATATAATAATGTAACATATCATCAAATATTCAAGGTGTTGAGTATAATATTAATTCTAATATAACATATAGGCAATAATTATATAGAACACAATGTTAAGGTCAAGAAAAATATCATATTTCATTAATATAATTTTTTATAGAGAGAGTACATGTGATTTGATCCATTGGTTAAGATTCATCACAACTATTCCTAATACAACTTTTATAACTCCAAGGATTATAGAATATTTTTATTTGGACATGTGATTTTCTTTTCTTGGGAAACAAAGATTTATCATAATTAATAGTTTTAATATATCTTCATAATAAATAACAATTCATAAAACTTACACATGGATGTCATAATTTCATGTAATCTCGTATAATATTCACATTAATAATACATGTTTGAAAAAATATTTAATCCAAAATAAATTAATTCCATTCCAATTTTCCACATTAAAAACCTTATTAGGATAATCTAGTGGAAAAACATAATAAAGGGAATAAAAGTACATTATTTCAAACTCCACCTCATAGAATCATGATAGACATTTTTGTAATCACATCCTAATTTATAAATTAATTTCTAAAATTTTGCAATTGTAAATTAATTTAAGAATAAATAACAATGAATATCATATGACCCTAATTAATAAATAATAATTATACCATTCTTTTGGTGATCCGGAGTGAAAAATAAATTTTTTGAGATACGTTAAGTTTCATCTCCATTGATATACCCACCCATTAATTGTGCTATATAAAAATCATTATCTTAAAAAAATGGTGGGTATATCATTATTCAAATATAATTTAAAATTATATATGATCTAATTAATAATTTTTCTCATCCAAACACATTCTATATATTCTTAATGAATTGTAAATAATTTAGTATTATTAGAATAATTTTATGAAATGTTTTTTTATAGTGTGAAATGAAATGGAAGTTATTCCATATGAAAATAAATATCTTATAAGAGATATATCTTCATGTGGTCCATAAAAACATTCATCATCAAATAAAATTAATAATTTTTATTTGGAACATTTATAATAAATTGTAGAAAGATAAAAAATATTTTATGTTATTTTAATTTTAAGTTAATAACATTACAGTGTTGATGAGTATGAGAAAAATTGTATTTGACTAATAAATTCATAGAAAATGATATATCTATACATGTAACATTTTAACATTGAATTGATGCACTTATATTACCTACAAATGACACATCAAAACTAAAAACATATTCATCAACCTATTATAGTTAAAAGGGTTCAATATTGCAAATAAGATGTCGTATAACCATTGGTGTACATAATGGATGTGATTTTTCCATAATTAAACATTTTCATAATTTTAATTATATCATTTTTAATGAAAATTAATTCCATGTTCAAGATGATCGACTTATAATATAATGCAAGACATTTCCCTTATAAAATTGTTCATTTCAAATTCCTTCTTTAAATATTCCACTACCTTGGAATGTTACTCAAGAGTTACAATATTTTTCAAATCATTAAAATATATATTAGTGATCATAAATTCATATCTAATAATTTTAAAAAAGACACATGGGAAAATTGGGTCATTTTTATAACCATATTTTATCGAATATTTACTCATTTGGTTATACCACATACACCCAGACTACTATAATCCATATTATGATTTATTTAACATAATTGAATAATGATCCCAAGATCTATAATCTTATGATATTGAGTACTTTAAAATTTTCAATTATGTTTCTTGTTTAATTTATCCTAATATTTTGGTGATTTCATATGAATCTCAACTTCCTTTGGTTATTCAATGTTCGAGTTCTCACTCAACCACTAATAGTGTTTTATTCCTCAATACAAAATTTTGTTTTTTTATTCAGTATTAAAAACATACATGATGCATAATTCATGTTTTTTATTTATAAAAACATCATAAGATATTTAATGTTTATATCATCCATTAAAAAAAAGTTTGTTTCATCATAATAAATCTTTAATTTTTGAAAGAATCTATAAGGAATTTTTTTTTATTTATAACTCAGATAATCATCAATTTCATTTTTTCCCTCATAAATACACATTAATAACTAATGTGTTTATCATTAATTTTTTTTCATAATTAAACCAAAATACTCACATTTATCAACTGATTCTAATTAAGATTGTATTATAACCATGCATTCATCCCAATCAGGTCTATCATGATACTTATTAACCATTTCTTTATTGATCCTTAACAATAATTTTGAGTTCCACATTAAATGAAATTGTGTCATTAAAAATAGTCTATAATTAAATCAAACATATTCTAATGATAGTAAAATTTAGTGAAATTTCATCTTGGTTATGAACATGTACTTCTGTTATATTTTTTATTGAGTAATTTCATGATCAAGTGAATTTACATAATATTTATCTTCATTTATTTTTTCTACTAGTGTAGTTTTTTTATTTTCCATTAATGTAGAATTTTATTTTATGAAACAAGTTTTCTCACATGCTCCATGTTCCATTAGATGAAATGTTGGTAAAACAATCTCATTTTCTATAAATGACAAATATTTTTATAGGTGTATTCAAAATTTTAATATAGGATTTTATACAATTTTGAGTAGTTGAATGAATCCAACAATTGATTTTATAAATTTCAAAAATTAATAATCTATTCAACTTCATGTTCAACATATTCAAATGTAGATCAAAACATAACAATAAATCCATTTTCCATTATATTCCTTCAAATAAGGATTTATTTTTTCCTTTTAATGTTGGACAACAATGTTCCATCAAAATGAAAATAGAAATGTCTAGTTGTCAATACATCTACATGGATTGTCTCAATATACATAGTAACTATGGTAGATTCAAATCTAACATAAATCCTTAATCATATTTGGGTTCAAATCAATGTTAATTGTGGTGTAAATACAGGAATGTGTAAAACATTACCAATATTACTAAATTTGAAACACTTGGTTCATATAGTGACCTAAGGATATTACACATATTATTACATGATTTTTAACATAAATATCTAATAAAAAAACCCAATGATTGATTGTACTAGATTATATGGAAAACTATGTCCATAATATATCAAAATTAAACTAAAACACAAATGGTTAATTTTTTTATAAATAATGAGCTCCAAAATCCAATTGATATATTAAAACTTAATTGGATATTATGGGGAATATATAAAGATAGGGAATGAGCTATAAATCCTATTAAGGGAATAAAAATAATGTTGCACCACATCATAAGAGTTAAAAGGCATAACATGATTTATTTATAGAAAATGCTCATGAATAACCATATGGGTTAGTAAAATTAAAAACTTTGATTATTGAGATCACTAAAACATAGTAATTTGGAAACAACATAAAAATGACATAAGAATATATCAAGGATAACAACTAATACAACATCATATGGTGGATAGAGTCATATCATGCATTTGTTTTACTCCTTTATCCAACACATATCTTCTCATTAGACATAAAAATTTAGTAATTAAATAGAGTGATATATAGTCACACACATCATAACATATATATTCTTATGTTTTATATCAATGGAAAAAAAATATGAATTACCTCTGGATTTTTAGAGATGAGAAGTAGATATCTCATGATTGTAACATGGTTAGAGATAAGTATGTGACATTCCCTAGTAAATTGTAAAACTCGTAATAAAATAAAAGTAAATTTATCACATAGTTTACCAAGACAAGTGGCCAAACCATGTGGTTTCCCTGAAGAGGTAGTGAACCTTACACAGATGGCATCCAGTTTAGTATACTGTGTGACCAAACCATATGTGTACAATTAAATCATCAAAAAATTACTATTTTCATCTAAAAAATCATCAAAACTTATCATTCTCCCTACAACACTAGTAGATATAAAACCTAGGGACTTTAGAGGTAGTTCTTGGAAAATTACATCCCTCCTGAGATTAATTCATTTGGATCTAGAGATTATAGACCTACCAATTTCACGGTATGTTGTCGTTTATCCTATAATCTTAGATTTCATGATAGATATTATTTTTTATCCTTGTAAATGAACCTAGATGCAGACTATCATGGTCTGATCTAGTAATTTTGATGTGATATAATATGATTTATTCTATATTAAATCAAATGATATGTTAAAATACATTTTTTCCATGATTTTTTTCGTATTCATCTAGATTCACATGTTACATTGAATTTTTTTTGGTAAGAATAATACAATCATATCACTTGATATATATTTTTCTTGCATCTTTTCTATTGATTAATCACATTGTGAGTTGGATATGATTCTTCAGATCGTATGTGTGTTAGGTTTATTTGGGTGGTGAACCATGACTTTTGGATTCAATACAATCATGGTATGATATTCATTAAAATAAGAATGAAAATTTATAAACTTAATGATATAACATGATTGTGGGTTTGTCTGTGTCTAACCCATGGAACCTCTCTTGATATTTAGTGTTTGTGCATGTGTGTATAAAATGTGACACCACTTTCAATATAGAATGGTTGTGCATGTGTGTATAGAATGTGACACCACTCTCAATATAGAATTGTTGTGAATTTGTGTGTATAATTTGATACCTCTATTGATAGGACATGATTTTTGTGTGTTTGTATCTATGTAAGTGAGGCCTATCCTGATTTGATATGATTTTGAAGGTGTATGTCTCAAGACATTCCTTATTCCATATTATGTATGATTATATTTATTTTCTATGAAATTATTTAATCTAGTTTAAAAGTGATAAGTGGAACCTCATGGATTAGTTAATAACATATAGGGGGAGAATTTTCAATGTGATGCATGATAATTATGAAAGGGTTTTAAGTGATAGATGACACAGAATTACAAACTTGATGTTGACTTAATATTGATAGTAGTTCATGGAAAATATGTTTTCTTACCACAAATCATTGGTAGGGTATGATAGCCTTCTATCTTGACCCACTTTATGGAATCTTAGTGGCCCATTTTGAGACTTATGTTGGCCTTTTTGATTGTTCAAAGATACATGAAACTAGAAATAAATTATCTTTCATAATAGTTCTAATGAAGTTAGAGTTGAGGTTTGTGGCATCTTGATTAGTCCAAGAAGACCCATGGGATTTTTTTACTTGTGAATTTACTTTTATCTCATTTCATACTTCTTCTAATAAATATTTTTCTTATATTAAGGATTCATTGTAAGTTTTCTACTGGGTTTATATTCACACTCATCATGAGCATCAAATTGGGTGGGATGATTTTATCATTAGATATTTATTTATGGGAAAGGGTCATGTGTCAGGGGACTGAGCTGGAGGAGAAGGGAAAATGGGTGGAGTCATGGTGGAATTTAGGTTTATTTTTATGGAATCTAATGTTATATTCAATATCTATTTTCATTACTACTTTACTTATAGTTGGATGGTTATTAGGTTTCTTTATATGAAAAATTGATACCAAATGGTTTATTTCCTTTACTTACATTGTATAAATCTATTATTTTATTATCACTTATTTATGTATATATATTGGTTGGATATTTTTTCTAAAGGACATGTATCTCCATGTTCTTATATAGGGCCTTACTACTAGTTGACAACCTCTTATGTATAGTGAGTTTCAAATGATATTTTGTAACACTCCATCACAGACCCGATGATCAATTCGGATCATTAAAAAATTATATCAGACTTATAGATTATCTATGGATATGATTTCTGATTTTTACGTAATAGAGAAAAGATAGTAGGGACTCAAGTATGGGAGTTAGGAACATGATTATCCATGTCATGTGTAAGGGACCTCCTATATACCAAGGAATTCCGGGTTACTACTACTTATAGTGATATTATAGTTTCATATGGATACAAAGTATTGATTTATAGTGATAGTTTATGGTATTTGGGTGAGTTCATGAATCATGAGTAAGAACATAGGATTTTATTCCATGTGCCCATTTTCAAATAATTTATAGAGGATTATTTATTTATATGTATTTCATAATCTGCATTATGTTCCCTTTTGATCCATTGTTTCTGAAATTTATTTATTTGATCTTGAGAATGCTTTATCTTTTTATATATTCATGCCTAAAACTCTTTTGAATCTACTAGATAAATATACATAGTCCTTGGTTAATGTAAATTTTTAGGTGTTTAGTAGTAGGAAACCTCAGAGGATGAGTCTCCCTGAAGTGGGTATTTGTGTTTTTTATGGAATTTTAGATAATTCCACCTTATTAACATCTTAGAGGAAAATTGTGGGATGTGTTTATGAAAGGTCTTTTCATAGGAAATTCTCCTGTAGAAATTTTATATTATAAATACAATTAAAATGAACAGTATCCAATAGTAAACCCAATTTTCTAGGTATTAGAATCAGTTCAGGCTGGAATATTTCAGCTAGTACATGTTTAAGGTGAAGGATCCAATAGGGGAGGGCCAACTATGGATAATTTTTTCAAATATTTTTAGTTTTAATATCCCTTATAATCCCATTAAATTAGAGGAATAAAATATATTGATGACTATATTAATATCACCATGGGTATTTTCCATCTAATAGAGACACCTGGTGAGTGATGAATGAAATTGGTTGAGAAGTACTTCAGGGGCCTTTGAGGAGATGGTAGAGAATGATGATCCATGTGGGGAGTCATTATTTTATGAATTGGATTTTCTTCAAGGATATATTTTTATAATATTTCATTATAGATATAATGAAGTTGTATAGATCTAAAAATTTCATAGATCTCCAAAAGGAAATGAAGATATTGATTCAGTATATGAATCATTTTATAATGTTGATGTGGTTTTCCAACAATGTTTCCTGAGAATGAGGTGCACAATGCCCATATGATTGCGACTGTGAAATGGTTTGATCTTAGTGAACTAGTAAAGAACATATTCTTGTCCATATAATTAGAAGTATTTTTCAATGCACTTTAAATTGAGAAGGGTTTAGAGGATGATAAATAATATGGTCTGCATCCTATCCTATATGGATTACCAAGAGGGTTCTTGTATGGAGATATGAGTACCTCCTTAGAAAAAAAATATAGGAATGATAAGGAAATGTTATAGGTTGTTGATAGAAAGATATATCAGATTATGGTTTATTTATTTCCCCCTCTAGGTGAGTTTTTCACATTTTCATTAACTGGGGAAGATAGGACACTACCAAAAATTCCACACAAATACAAAGAAACTTTTTCATCAGTGTGGTAAGATGGAAAATCTCCATTATTATTGGTCAAGAGTTTCATAACTATTTTTGTATTTTAATATCAGGAATACATAGTCTTCAAGGACATGGGTAGGATAATCATGGAAGGGCAGTCGATCAAATTCACGAGGGTTGGGCCATAGAGTACATAGGGGATCTCAGTAGAAGTTACAAACTCCACATGGTTTGGTGATTTAGGTGAATAAAGGATCACAAATACAAGGTCTTGGATCTAATACAGTAGGATTTTGTGATGTGGATCCAATTATAGTTGATGTTTCAGGGATGAATTGGATAGTATTAGGTACGGTATTTATTACATCTATGATTTACACTTCCTTTTTAATAAAGGTGTATTACATTCTTCTATATCTACTAAAGTAGTTATCAATTTATGTTTACATATAATTATTTTTCCAAAATTATTACCACTTGATACATCACTCATAATGTATATAATGTGTACATAGAAATTACCATAATTTCTAATAAATATTGCATACTTTGGGTATTTTTGGGATGTATTGGCTATAGAGATGACTAATTTTCATGCGATCTTTTTTATAGATTGTTTGATAAGTTAATAATATTATATTAATGGTTATAAATGGTGGGTGAACTTTACCTACCTAAGTGGAGAGAAACATGTTCTGACCTGATAATAGCATCTAGGACCATGAATATTAGGACCATACCATAGTCATATTATAATCATTATAACTCTAGTGGAACGTATGGCTCTTATAGTATATTATTTAATGAGTAAAAGAACTTTTCCTCCTATAGTGGATGATGGATTCATATTTCTCATGTATTTTTTGATATAAGAAATAATGTTTTTTCACTTTAAATTATTAATCATTCTAATATTTAATTGGTTTTGTGTTTTGTGGCTTGATATAGAGTTTGATGAAAAATTAAAAAAAATGAATATAGTGTGACGCAAACACCTGATGCCACATCAAGAAGGGGCATAGTGTTACACCAGTTTTGATATATATATGGAAGATGAAACATAGTCAAGGACTAAACCTATAGCTTGGAAATAAATAACTAGACTGAATTGGGAGAAACCTACTAGAAATAAAAATTACTCGTCATGTATTTCATTTTAACAAAATGTAACTAGTAGCTTTGAAGTATACAAATAATTACACAGAATGAAGAAAATTCACAACCCCACACATTAAATTCCATGTACACCAATTATACGCCATGTAAATTATCACATAGATAATGGAAATGATGATTTATGATGGTTCTTTAGTATACATAGTTTTTTAACACCCATTGATGACACATTATGATCTGGGATCATTTAATGGACCATCTATGATTCCCTAGGGATGTATTAAATCCTATAAAAAAGAATCTTGTGTGAAGTGTAGAATTATCAATTCTTGAGGATCTTCCACTGCACTACACTATAGGGATAGATCGGTCTTAATATATCTTTCATTTCTTTTTTTTCCATTCCCATGTAACATGAATTCATATTTTAATTAAAGTTTTTCCATTGTCTTCTTACATCCCTCTTTCTCTTACAAACCTAATATCATTTGTTCTCTCTTCCATACTCCATCTTGAACTCTTTCATCTTTGAAATGGAAAGTGACTAACTTGAGGCTTGGACTAGGGGGTGGATAAATGGGTTTCTTAGTTATTTCACTTCAATAAAAAACATTTTAATTTAATTTCAGGTGAATGCGAGAGAATTTAATGGGAGAATTTGTATACCACCGTAGATTGGATCTAAAATTTGTTTCTATTTTTTATCAAGGGTGTGGTGATTTGATTACGGAAGTGGTTTCTACGAGAAACTAAAAATATTGCTCAAGTTAGGGAATAACAATCCATTTATAGAAAGTATTTAATTGTAAAAATTAATTCAATAATGAATGAACCCATATAGTCAACCCTAAGAACATGATCCTTAGCGTAGTTGGTGTGGACTCGTCAGGTGCATCCACAAGACCCAGGTTCAATTTTAGGTGGAGGTATATTAATGGGATATTGTAGCAGTACTATAGAAGGTAATGTATAACGTAATGTTTAGTACTGTAGTAGCCGGAACTATTAACATTCGAGCTGCCGGTTTGGTCCTACAATCCTTCATGCCTTGGATCCACCTAGGCCTTTGAGTCAGTGAGGCCTTCGGGCCACCTCAAGGCCTTCATCCCACCTCAAGGCCTTCGAGCCACCTCAAAGCCTTTGGTCCACCTAAAGGCCTTCGGGCCACATGATGTGAAGATACATACCAGGAAGATTATACAAGAAACTGGCTCCAGAAGAGGTTCCGAGCAAGGCGCATTCACCAAAGAAGAACTGTTGGATTTGGAAGAATGAGAGGGTATGCCATTTCCATTGGTACCGGGCTTATGTATCGCTGCACATGACAGCTAGTCAAACATCCATGAGAAGGTGGAGAGTGGATCATGGTGCATATACTGGGGAGAGGCAGTTCCAAGTAATAATAGTCTGGGTTGATTCTTATAAGACCTTCAGTTCATGTAATATCATGAAATCCTACAGGCCATTTAAGGGTTCCCCTTCAACCCTTAAAAGTGGTATTATCAAAAATAAATAAAAAATAAAGTCCTTCAGGCCATAAAAACCACTAAAAATAATACAATTCATCCATAACTTCATTTTTTCTTTATCTTCATGTTAAATAATTTCAATTCTACATTCCATTATTTTATTTTCATGTTTTCCAAAAACTCAAAAACCATCATTTTGATAAAATAATTAAAACAAAAAAAAATAAGATTGGTTGAATTAAAATTAGTGATTGAACTGACTGCAATGCTCCTCAAGTGAGATAACCCTGGTTAGCCTCTCTACTGGATTAGGAAAATTAAAAATTGATTTTTCCATTCCTTATGATAGGTGTGTGTTAGTGAACTTTTACCTGGATTCATTCCTAGTAGATTTTTTAGGAATCCCTCCCCATAGAGGAATCAAGTTTGAGATTTTACTCATCCAAGGTGTGCAACACAAAGAAATCACTATGAATTATATGACACTAATCAAGATGAAAGAGTTGAAAGTGTATCTTGAAGATCTTGAGGTGGATATTTTTATTTTTATAAGAACACCCCATTGGGGTGCTCGATTAATTTTTTCAAAGAAGGTATATTTTAGCCTATTGATATGCATAGATTACCAAAAACTAAATAAAGTAACAGTTAAGAATTGGTATCCATTACCTAGAATTAATGATTTGTTTGATTAGTATAGAGGAGACTAATGGTTCCCCAAAATTAATCTAATATTGGGTTATTATCAACATCATGTGAGGGAAGGGGATATACTGAATATAGAATTCAATTGAATAAATGGGTTATATGAGTACCTCGTGATGTCATTAGGGTGGATGAATGCTCCAATATTGTTCATGGACCTTATAAACAAAATTATTCACCCATACATGGATTCCTTAATTGTGGTGTTTGTTAAATACATGGTTGAGATT
Source organism: Viscum album (assembly GCA_963277665.1). Lineage (NCBI taxonomy): Eukaryota > Viridiplantae > Streptophyta > Magnoliopsida > Santalales > Viscaceae > Viscum > Viscum album. The sequence goes on from OY728151.1 coordinate 1,837,875,007, forward strand.
TAGAGATCATGATGAGTACAATTTCAATGAATTTTCATTATATAAAGAATTCAATATTCTACTTTTGGATTTAAGTGGTACCCTTTATTGGACATGTTATTTCTAAGACAAGTATTTATATTGATATATAGAAGGTGGTGGTAGTTACGTCATGGGAGAGGCCTAGGATTGTTCTTGAGATTTAGTGTTTTCTTGGATTGGTATGGTATTATAGGTTGTTCATCTAAGACTTCTCCCATTTTGAAACACTTATTACCATACTTACCAAGAATGGGGTAAAGTTTTAATGGAATGAACTCTATGAGGAGGCCTTCCTAGAGCTAATGATAAGGTCAACATCTACTCTAATTCAGATTTTACTATAACTAAGGATTGGTCATGTAAATTAATTTAATTACTCTAGAGTGGGATTGGGGGAAATCTTGATAAAAAATGACTAGTTAGTTGATTATAGGTCTCACCAGCTTTTTACCCATGAGTAAAACTATCACACTTAAAAAATTAGACTTATCCATTATTCTTCTAGTATTTTAATGTCGGCATCATTATCTCTAAAAACAAAATATTTTTAATCCATAAAAATCATATACCTTTATGATATATTTATCACTAAAATACCAAAATATATGAGAAATACATTATGATGATAATATGCCAACTTTTGATTTTGAGATGGTGTATTCCCTTGGAAAAGGTAATGTTGTTATTTATTATCTCAGTAGGAAGATATGAAACATGGGATCTCCTACATTGGAATAATAGTGAAAGATGATGTGTCTTCTCATGAATTGTAATGTAGGTGTCTATGTGGAGAATGAGTAATTATCATTTTCACCCTTTGTTATCATTTCTAGGTTGGCTAATCTGGTGAAGGCTAGTCTAGAGACAAATCAAGATTTTCTAGTGATATTGGATAGGTTTAAAGAAGTTGAAATTATTCCATGATAGCCCTTAGACATTATGATATTCTCCATGTCCATGGTAGACTCGTAGTACCTACTACTATGAGGGTGGGATTAATAGAGGATTCACACACCTTAAAATGGGTGGTGCATTGAAAATTGACTAAGATCTATTATGATATCCACTACTATTTATAATGTCTGGGAATCAAAAAATATGTAGTAGGTTTTATATCTCAATGTCTCAGTTTCTAGAGGATCATAGTGGAACTCCAATGACCCATTAGTTTACCTTAACATCTTTATGTACTTTTGTGGATGTGGTATGAGGTAGTAATATACATTTCCATAGGGTGTACTGGGACCCCTAGATGCTATGATTCAATGTGGTTTGTCATTTATTATCTTATAAAGGTTACGTATTTCTTCCTTAATCAAGAATCTCAATTAATGGGTTTTATGGAAGGTTTTATGTCCGGGAGATAATGTGGAAATATATAGTGCTAATGAGTATCATGTTAAATAGATATACTATTTTTATCTCATTTTTTTGTACGGATATATAAAATTTTTGGGGTTACATATATGGAATATCATCTTCAGATATATGGACAATTTTAGTGGTTGGTACATTTTTTAGAATATATTTCAAGAGAATTTGTGCTATGATTTTTTGAAGCATGGGATGAAATATATAGAATTTGAAGAGATATTATATTATAAATTATTTTAGTATACAATTTAGATGGATCATTATGAGTCAATTTATGGTTAACTATGTCATCCTCTACTATTTTTGTTTGAATCCAGTGATTCAATTGTTATCAGAATAAGTTTAGTGTAGAGAACCTCCAAGATGGTGGAGTTAATTTGTAATCAGTTGGTCACCACTCAATGAAAGAATATTTATTATTAAAACTAATGATGGAGACCATTTGAGATCATCGGGGTGACTGATATTACTTATTAATATAACTATTGTTGGGGAACTGGAGATTATGGTTGTAGGGGAAATTAGCACCATGATTTTTAAGTCCATTTCACATAGTTAAATGTATTAGCATAGTTTCTTACCAATTGGATATTAATCCCTAACATAAAGGTATGAATTATGTAGTCAAATATTCTTATCATAGAAAGTAAATGTTTGATTCTTCACGTGTGATTGATTGTGATAATGGTCAACTAGAGGCAGAAACATTTTTTTAGGAATCCTAGACATGTTTAATAAGAAACATTTGTTTACGTTAGGAAATATGGTTCCACTCATTCGAGTCTTATGTAATCCTAGACATGTTTAATAAGAAATATGGGATTAGTAATCATATTTTCACCTTAGTGGACAGATTTTTCTGAGTATAATTTCTTGAGACACTTCCCTAGGATGATAAGTCCTTAAATGATGTTATTCAACTGACATTGAACATTTTAGGTCAGTTATTCCTTTTTTTCATCCATTCATTTTTTCTTTGAGTAATGATTTATTTGGGTGAAGTATCAGGTATATTATGGGTGGTTTTTGATGGTATTAAATTTCATTAAAGGTGTTTTCTGTTTGAGCATGGTTAGAGAAACCATACAGTTCTCCCCATGTAATTGTATAGCTTTTCGGAGAGGGGAAGTTGATGGAAAATGGTTAGTTCATAGTTTTAGATAGCTATAAAAAATTAACATGGAAACAGTATAACTCAAAATAAAAGAAATGTCATGGTCGGTGCATAGATTTCTATATAGTGTATCCAAACTATGTGTGTTCCCTAAAGAGGTAATTAGCCTCTCGTGGTAGGAGAAAAATTTAGTAAATCGTGTGACGAAACCATTTATTTGGAATTGAATAATACAAAAATAATTGTTTTTACCTTAAAATACCTAAACCTCATAATTATTCCTCCTATAAATAGTGATCTCACGCCTTGGGACTCTATTTGTGCTATTTAAAAAACTAATTCCCTCCTGAGAGAAATTCTATATGATCTACAGATTTCTGACATAGGGATGTCAAGGTCTGCTATCATTTATCCTCAATTATTCTTAGGATTTATATATCATCATTATTTTTCTTATTGAAGGGAATTGATCTAGATTTTCATGGTCATATATAGGAATTCTTATATTACCTAACATTATTCATTAATTATTTTAAGAAAAGAGTGGTGTAAATGTAGATTTTCATGATCATTCATGGATTCATATAGATCTGATCATTATATTTGATATCATTGGGTATGTATAAAAGTATCCTAGCCCTTGTAATATTCTTCATCTTAGATCTTCTCTCTTGAATCCTCATATAGAGATTTCGAGTTTATTCTAGGGAAAATAGATGTGAGTGTTTTATTCAGGTGGAAAGCATTGAATTTGGGCTTTGATGGGATAAACATTGTAAGATATATACCATGTTATGATATATGTATAAATTATATGATATGAAATGATTTTTTATTTGTGTGTATTCCATGTAACATCTCCTCGCATTCATTACTGGTAAATTTTTGTGTACCCCTTGAGACCTCTCAAGATATGGAATATTTATTCAAATGAATGTTTCCCATGATACCTATCATGATATGAAATTATTGTGCATACGTGTGTGGGTGTATATAGCTATGATAATTCCCTGGATTGTATATGTCTCTGTGTGTGTGTAGCTCAGTACAATCTTGTAGAGATTCTTTATGTTTATATATATATGGATCACATACTTATTTTATCTAGTATAAGTGACAAGTGGAACCAAAAAGGATTATTCAGACCCTTATAGTGGTAGCATGTGAAATGTGATGTGTGAAGATTATGGTAGGGTCTTGAGTGATAGATGGAACTTCAATATGCCCTTGAGGCCTGACAGGATACTTATAGTAGAGAGTGAAGGCCTTGTGTCATGACTAAAATAATTTGTAGAGTATGATGGAAATGTGGTCTAAACTAATTCAAGATTGTCTGGTGTCTCATTATGATACATACATTGGACTTAGTCTTGACCACAAATTTCTAGAAAGTAATTATAAATTCAATTTTTTAATAGTTTAAAAGTATGTAGGGTTGGGGGTTTTGGTAGCTTGGTTAGAGCATGATGACCTGACATGAGAATACTTACTTGAACATTTACCCATATTTCATTGAATATGCTTTTATATAATGTTCATACCTATGTTAAAGTTGCATTGAATTTTTCCAAAAATTTTTATACTCATACCATTCATAGGAATCTCTATAAATGTCAAAACTTTATATTTAGGGATCTGATTAAGGGTAAGTTCTCTTTTTCAAGATGCTAAGTAAGGGAAGTGGGAAAGATGAGTGGATTCACAATGGACTTCGGGTTTCTTATTATGGTGTCTCTTATTACCATTAATACTTTTTTATCTAATACATTACTTATAGTTGGTTGGTTATTTGGTTTTCTTTTAGGAAATATTGATACAACATGGTTTATTTCATTTACATATATTGTATGATTCTCTTATTTTATTTTGGATTCCTTGTGTATATGTGTTGGATGGTTATATATGACAAGGGAATCATTTCCCCATGTTCTAATTTATTACCTAACCATTATTTGACATCTTTTTGTATAAGGGGAGGCATGTATAAGGTTATATGATACTCTTAACCATAACTAGTGTTCTGTTTCAGGTTCTAAAATTCATAAATTATATAAATGTTCCACGTACATGATAAAATGAACCACATATGTCACCATAAATTCATCCTAATAACATAGTGGATTAAGACCCAATTATTTATAGTGGTGGTCATATAATCAATTTTATTTTTGAAGAAGAGTCACATGAAAAATAATTAGGTGTAAGAAACTTTTTATTAATCGTGGGATGAACATAGTAAATTTAATTATTTTCATCATAATTAGTGATCCCAAATAAACCAAATGATAACTCCATATAATAATTTTATCATGGTTGGTAAACATATTTTGTACAATATTTGAATTGACTATACAAATATTAACATATTATAATCCAAATGGAAATCTACTAATTTTCTATCAAATCAACCTGTGTTCATTTTTAATGCTTCTTATATTGAATTATTAAACCTCTCCTTCGTCTATAATCTCTACCGGTCATACCAGTCACATCGTGCATTTTTTTTATGTGAGACTACTTTATACACATCAAAAATGACTTATGAATTGATTTCCTAAATTATCAAGACAACTGGAGCATGTTTTCTTGGTTTTTAGTGACGGACACATTTTGAACTAAAATAACAATTTTAAACTGATAACGTACACTTTGAGTCATATCGATCACACCATAAATCAGATTGTGGTTTGATTGATTATTACACATCAAAATTGACTCATGGATCATTGTCTTAATGTATCAAAACAATTATAATGATTTTGATCAATTTTCAGTATGTCACTTTTTCTTTTTACATAAATTAATGTCAAATTTAAATAAAAAAGACACACTTTGAGTATGTCACTTGTTTTTTACTAAAATTAATGTCAATTTTAAATAAAGAGTGATACTTTGAGTTATACTAGCCACACAATGCGTCATATTGATGTTTGTTTGATTCTTACATATCAAAAATGACATATAGATCATTTTCCTAAAGTATAAAAACAATACGAATGGGTATCTTGGTTTTCATTATGTCAGTTGTGTTTTTTATTAAAATGTCATTTCAAAATGGAAACACACATTTTTGAGTCATACTGGTCACATCATGCATTGGTTTGACAGGATACTTCTTTATACACATAACAAATGAGTTATTAATCATTTTCCAAAATTATCAAGATAATTTGAGCATGTTTTCTTGGTTTTCAGTGAGGGACAAATTTGGAACTAAAATATCAATTTTAAACTCATAACATAAACTTTCATTCATATCAGTCACACTGTTTGTCAGATTGAGGTGTGTTTGATTCCTACACATCACAAATGAATAATTTATTTTTTTCCTAAAAGTATCCAAACAATATGAATGAATTTTATCATTTTTCAGTATGTCACTTTTTATTTTTACTTAAATTAATGTCAATTTTAAAAAAAAAATACACATGTTGGGTCATACCAATCACACCGTGCATCATATAGAGGTGTGTTTGACTCCAACATATCAAAAATGACTCATGGATAATTTTAATAAAATATAAAAACAACCCAAATGTGTTTTCTTAGTTTTCAGTATGTCTCTTTTTCTTTTTACTAAAATTAATGTCAATTTTAAATAAAAAATACACTTTGAGAAAATACCAGCCACACCATACATCATATCAAGGTGAGGTTGATTCCTAAACATCAAAATTGACTTATAGATTATTTTACTAAAGTTTCAAAACAATAAGAATGAATTTTATCAATTTTCATTATGTCAGTTGTTTTGTTTTGTTTTATTAAAATGTCATTTGAAACTGGAAACGTGCATTTTGAGACATACCGGTCACATCATGTGTCATTTTGATATGATACTGCTTCATACACATCAAAAATGAATTACGAATAACTACTTAAAATTATCAAGATAATCGGAGCGTGTTTTCTTGGTTTTCAGTGAGGGTGACGTTTTGAACTAAAATTTCAATTTTAAACTGATAACAGACACTTTGATTCATACTAGTCACGTCATGAATCGTATTGAGGTGTGGTTGATTACTAAACGTCAAAAATAACTCATGGATCATTTTCCTAAAGTATCAAAACAATCCGAATGCATTTTCTTTGTTTTAGGTATGTCACTTGTTCTTTTTTACATAAATTAATGTCAATGTTAAATAGAAAGAAACACATGGAGTCATAGCGGTCACACCATGCATCGTATTGAGGTGAGGTTTAAACCTACACATCAAAAATGACTCATGCATAATTTTACTAAAATATAAAAACAATATGAATGCATTTTATTAGTTTTCAATATGTCACTTTTTTTACTATAATTAATGTCAATTTTAAATAAAAATAGACACTACGAGTTATACTAGCCACACCATGCATCACATCAAGGGAAAGTAAATTTATACATTTCATAAATGATATATAGATTTTTTTCCCTAAAGTATCAAAATAATATTAATGCATTTGTTTGGTTTTTAGCATTCCAGTTGTGTTTTTTAATTAAAATGTCATTTCAAACTAGAAACATGCATTTTGAGTCATACTGGTCGGGTCGTGCATTGATTTCATGTTAGACTACTTCATACACATAAAAATTGATCCATGTATTACTATAATAAATTATCAAGACAATAGGAGTGTGTTTTCTTGGTTTTCAGTGTGTGACATGTTTTTAACTAAAATGACAATTTTGAACTGATAAAGGAAACTTTGATTCATACCAGTCACAAAATGCATTGGATTGAGGAAGAGTTGATTCCTATATGTCACAAATAACTCATGTATTATTTTACAAAAGTATCAAAACAATATGAATGAGTCTACTCAATTTTCATTATGTCACTTCTTCTTTTTCTACGTAAATTAATGTCAATTTTAAATAAAAATACATTATTGGAGACATACCAATCACATCGTGTGTTTTATGGAGGTCTGGTTGACTCTTACATGCCAAAAATCACTCATGGATCGTTTTCCTAAAATACTAAAAGAGTCCAAATGTGTTGTCTTGGTTTTTCAATATGTCTTTTGTTCTTTTTACTAAAATTAAGGTCAATTTTAAATAAAAAGAGACACTTTGAGTTATATCGGCCACAATATCCATCATATTGAGGTTTGATTGATTTGTACACATCAAAATGACTTATAGATCATTGTCTTAAAGTATCAAAACAATCCAAATGCATTTTCTCAGTTTTCAGTAGGAAAGTTATTTTTTTACTAAAATTTCATTTCAAACTGGAAACATGCATTTTGATTCATAATGGTCACATTGTGTAATGGTTTGAAATGAGACTCATTCCTACACATCAAAAATGACTTATGAATCATTTTCAAAAACTATCTAGACAAGCCAAGCACATTTTATTAGTTTTCAATGAGTTACACTTTTTAAATTAATTAGTCAAAAAATTTATTTATATTATGTTAATACAGTAGAAAATATATAATATTATGAGTAAAAACATAATATATTAAAAAAATTACCTTATCATTTAATTTTAAGTTACAGCCTTGAATCTCAATCTCTCATGAGCATGATAAGCTTATAACAAACCACCCTAACTAGAATAAAGGAATCCATCTATGTAAGAAAACAATTATTATGTGAGAAATATTGAAAAGAAGTAAACTAAACTTAAATATGAAAAAATTCACCAATTATATGGAAGTCACATCTTCATGTTATTTGTGTACATTCTTCCATCTGGTATGCTGCCCATTCATTTCTAACAAAATATATTTTGTCTTGTGAATATTAGTCTTTTTTATAGTCATAGTACTACTGGAAAAATATAAATACATTAATTATTAATAAATATTTTAAATGAAATAGTAATTATCTTAAATATTACCTTTTCAAGGATGCTAGTTTGTTGATGGAATATGATCTCTCTAATAAATTTACAAACATAGTAACCATAATATTTTCTATTTGTTTTTTTCAAAAACTATGGAAACATTGACAATAATAAGTAATTAGTTTTGATATGTGTTTCAATAGTAAAATCTTATTATATATAACCTAATAATTTTTCATTCCTAGAACTTTTCATTGTCCTCGTGCTTACCCATGGCTTCATTCCTTGTTTTTCATGATATTGATGTGTTTCCCTACCATAAAATAATCCTCATTAAAACATAATATAAATTACATAACATGATTTTTAGTTCTAAAACATTAAATTTTGTGTATTAAAAAATGAAAAATTCTATCATGTGTGGTCGGTTTGTTGGATATACATGCATTGAATTGAGAAAATAAATCTTTGGAGTATCCAAATTGACCACAATGAGCATCCAATGTTGCCTAAAAACAAAAAAAAGGAACATGTAATGAAATAAATGAATATATATTTGATATAATTAAATTACAAAGTTTTACCCCTGAATCACTGGTATTAAGAATAGTTTTTCATCCAAAAGTTTTCTTTCAAAACATTTCACCAGGCCTACCACTACTTCAAACATTTTTTGGATTTTATTTTTGTTTGTTCTATAGAGGAGATGTGAGGACTAAAGAGTCCATATTTTTTTCATGGTTAAATCCATTAAATTGTTTTTATATATATTCCTACCAAACATATGAAATTTATTTATTCATAATTAACATAGTATATTAGCTTTTGGAAAATCAAATCATGAAAACATTCCTCATGTATACATTTACAACTGAGGAACCTAACCAATCATTGTTGAGGATTTCACTTACAGTCTCAACACTAATGAATTCTTGAGATTCCTCTTCATACATATTTTCTTCAAAATAAACTATGTGACTACAACCATTTTTTAACTTTTTATCCACATGTACCTTTAATGATAGTAAATGCGGATATATAATGGGCGGGGTAAAGGTGCTTTTGGTATATCTTTTCGATTGGTTGGTCAATTTTTTAGATGTTTTGAGTCAGTATTTTAGTTCACATTATTTATTTTGTCTGTATGTAATAACATTCATCATTTTAGACCTTGTGTCATTATTTTTTAAAGGTTTATCTTGAAAAATAAATTGGAAATGAAAAACTACTTATCAATATGTTTTTTTAAATATGTTACAGTCATGTGATGAATGTTCCAACAGCTTTTTTGACCCTGTGAATATCTTCCTCATCAATTAGAATAGGTATCTTGGAACTCGACTCATGGGATATTCTAATCGACACTCTCACATGACCTGTTGGGATTGGTCTATTTTGTAGCATTCCATTTTGGATAATGAACATCGTATCCCTCCCAATAAGGAAATGGGTGGGTGTTGATAGATATAAATCACAGTCATTATCACCCTATAAAATATCAGTACAATAAAGGTATCAGTGTTTATCTCAATCACATTTCACAGAAACAATTATTAGAACTTTGATTACCATGTCCAAGATATCTCTTTGAGGGGAATGGATCGATTCAATGTTGGTGTGGGTAAGGGATCATTAGGAAATGGTTGTTCTTGAGTTTTTTCATCTCTTTGATTCCCCCCATGATAAAATTTAATATCATCTATCTCTGCCATTGAAATTGTTATTCAAGGGTAGATAGTATTTCTATCATCTGTTTCATTTTTTCACCATGATCCTCCTCTTTTTTTTTGTCAAAATATGTTCAGGGTGTCACCCCAAAACCCACACCTCTGAGGCGGCCAAAATATTTTGGCATCTTTAAGGCCATTAATATTATGTGTTCATCTAGTACATGTATTTTTGATTACTATGACTATATAAAATAAAAAATATTGGAAAATAAGTAATAATTTTTATTTAATAGCAATTTAAAGTAAAATAAATTTTTATTATGTCATACTTATACATGTTTCCCACAATTTTTGTGTGATTTTATCTATTATCATCGCATTTTTATTTACACCTGCCTCTTTCCATAGAAAATTGCATGGGATCGAAGTGTATTTGGATTTAGAGTCACTAATCTATATACAAAAAAAGGAAAATAACTATGTTGTTGTTTTATGTCACATAAAAGTATTACGACAGATTTAAAATGTGTACCAATTTCTTTTCAAGTGAAGTGTACCCCATCCTTGATTTATGTTATGGGTACGTTGATTTTGATGCCTTTTCCTTATTTTCATCAATAATTTGTTATTTCATAACTAAAAGACTATAAATCAAAGTGATGAATACATGTATCATCAATCAACATATAACTAGCCACAATGAACCTGAAAGGACACATATTCACAATGGCTAATAAATACATCCCACACTTTTTGGGTTATCAAGTGTGCATAGATAATCATTGGGTGCATGTTTATTTTCCCTTCAACATATTAATGATTATTTGTTGTTAAAATAGTTCAAAAAATCCTTTATGAATTCTTCTTGAAAGAATTAATACATATTTTTTGTGGTAGTCATCTATTATAAATGCACTGTGCAAGGGATGAGGAAGAGAAAGTCGATGTTTCATTATTATTTTTTAGTAAAATAATGGAATGATGTCATAATTTTACCGTAATCTCTTCCCACATCAGGTTCTTAATTCCAATAAAAACATAGTGACATGAATCTACAACAATCGACATGCATTTCCTAGTGATGATTCCAATGTTACTACTAAAACGGACCTTTTTCGGTTTAATATGAAATCCTGTCGCATTCTATTCAACCTCGTATTTGATTAATTTGATTTTCACCATACTGATTTTTACTAACACCATACAACTATGGCGCTCCTATTTTTTATGTGTCGTTGGTCCTTCGTAGACAAACATTTCCTCAAATTTAACATTTTTAATATGTTCCTCTAGAGTGGTAGAATCATAATGTGTAGATGGTAATTTCACCTATGCATTGGGAGCAAAAAAAGGTTGAGAAACTTGTTTTTCCTAGAGATTCGGAGTACCAAAAAGTGCAGAAGGTCGTTGTTCCTCTGCACTGTGAGCAGCAGCAGGTAAAGAGACCTATTGTTCCTCAGGATCAGGAGCACTAGCACATGCGGAATTCATTATCTGTAAAAAAAATTTAACATTTAATTTAGAGTATATAAATTGAACAACGAATGGTTAATAACATGAAATAACATGATGTATATTACAAAAATATATAACATTATTATTGAACTATATTTTTTTAAGGATGATGGGATTTTACCCCTCTATCAACAATTCAAATCCCTTTATTATGGTCTCCTATGACATACAAAATGATATCTACATTAGGACAACTAAGAAATTGTTGTGATAACCCAATGAAATGGTCATTCTCAGTAGAATTCTCATCTGACCCTTCAATAGTCTTGGTCGATAATAGAATAATTGATCACTTTTATTTTTCGGTATCTAGAACATAAAATACTTGTACTTCTTATGATTCCATAATAAAAGTTTCATCTTTGTACCCTTCCTTACTAAAATCAACTTTCATGAATACTAGTTCATCTATTTTAATTGAATTCATGTTATCAACCCACTTTCATTGAAAAATCGTCACTTATAATGTTGTATAATCTAACTCCCATATTTTTTTGATGATGCCAAAGTATTACATATTCTTGTAAATTGGATTTATGTCCTTAGTACCAGAAACATGCATCACTTTGGCCATAAGGGTAACTCCTCTATTTTTCATGGTACTATCTTCATCATGTTCATTTGTATAGAATTTAAAAACAATAATTACAAAACCATTGTAATATGATACATACACACTTGGTGCTCTGTCTATCCATCAAACTCATTCTAAAATTGAATCTGGATTTTCATTTGAATACTTAAAAATATGGTATGAAGACCATCCTATAAATTATTTATTAGGTGTATTTGATATCCATCTTTCAACCCTTGATGGATTCAAATGCCTAATAATTTCTTTGTGGGTTTCAACATATAGGTAAACCTCCAAACTATTATAAAAAATGTAAATGTGGGTCTGCTCTGGATTAGTAATATTGATTGTGACAACATCTCTTCTATAAATTCTTTCACTTTTAAACCTCCCAGTTTGATGCTATTTTGGTATAGCAATGTTTTCCACACTGTACAGGTATTCAGTACAGAATTCAATAACTTCCTCAACAATATATCACTCTATAGTACAACCCTCTGGCCGACTTTGATTTTTTTTAATACCCTTTCTAAATATTCACATACTTTTCAATGGTGTATATCTATCTATAGTGTAAAGGAACACATAGTAAAATATCTCTCACCAAGTTAACCATCAAATGAACCATCATATCAAAGAATGTTGGTGAAAAAAATATTTCAAATTCACATAATATGACGGAAAATTTTCTTTCCATAGTCGGTAATTTCATTGAGTCTATAACATTGATGTATATAGCTTTTAAAAATAAATAGATATTGGTAAATTTATGACAGAAACTCTTGGAAAAATTCAACATAGAGCTTTAGGAATTATATCTTTTATCAAAATACGGTAGCAATCTGATTTCAGACCCTTTAACATTAAATCAGTCATTGGCACGATGTTCTTGATATTTGATTAATACCCCCTCTAGAACCATTACATCATTCAAGAAGATAAAAAACTAATATATCTCCTGAATGGAATTATTATAAGGAGTTGGAGGAAGAAAAGTTTGTTTTTCACCCTTCACCGTCTCCAACTCTCCTCATATTCTCATTTCAACCATGTCTAGTATAGCCTTAACTCCATCCTTTTTTTTTCTGGGTATATTTAGCAATGTGTCTATGACACTATGACAAACATTTTTTAAATATTCATAACATCAAGAAAATTTCTAACGTATAGACAATTCCAATATGGTAATTCAAAAAACACTAATCTCTTTTTCAAATCGGTTTTTGTAAGGTTTTTCAAAAATGGTTTACCAAAAGAAGTGTCCACATATTTTAATTTATCAAAACATTTATCACCTATTAGTGGAGACAGTGTTGTAAGTTCTTATGAACTTCCATCAGATGATGTCATCTAAAATCAGTACTTATATTGTCAGGGTAAAAATCTACAATGTCTTAGAAACACAGTTTTCAATGAATGTTACAACATGATTGATCATGTACCTTGTTTACAAATGGGACAACCTTGATTACCTTTAATGATATATCCTAACAAATTTCCATAATAAGGATAGTCATTTATCAACCCATACAACATGGTTCTCAATGTGAAATCTTCATTTCTGTAAGAATAATACAACATAAAACCTAAATCCCACAATAATTTAAAATCCTCAATAAATGGAGACAAATAAACATCAATATCATTACTCAGTTGTTTTGGTCCTGATATAAGCATAGACAACATGATGTATTTTCATTTCAGGCATAACCATAGTAGTAATCCATAATTTACCAACACAAAAATCCATGTACTATGAGTTATTCTTTCAAAATCAAAAGGATTCACTCCTTTTGTAGATAATGTAAGATGAAGTTTTATCAACTTGTTTCTAAATTTAACATACACATGATCAATGATCTTTCACTGAAGATTCCTCTGGGTGATGTAGTTTCTCATCATTAATTCTTATATCTATGTACCACATTAATTTCCTTCAATATCCTCACTTATATATAGGAACCTAAACCTTGGAATGATTACAATGTACCACACAACTTTAATAGGACCAGATTCATATTTATTGTATCGAGAAGCACCACACTTTGGTCATTCTATAAGTGATTTTTAGTTCTTTAAAAATAGTATACAGTCATTTGGGTGGGCGTGTATTATTTTAGAGATTATACCCATTGAGTATAGAATTCGTTTGGTGTTGTATGTTTGGCTCATGAGCTCATTATCTTATGGTATCATGTCATTCAAGAAAGAAGTTATTTTTATAAAACTGGAATCACTCAATTTGTTTGCCACATTAAAATTATAAAGCTTATTATGGATGAAAATGTTTTATAATTAGTGAAACAAGCATACAATGGCATTTTTTCACAACTATTTAACTTCTCAAACAATTTTTGGGAAATCACAAAGTACATATTTAATTGTCCTTATCATTTCCTCAATACGATATTCATCATAATTCACATATTTAATCACATACTCAATACAATCTTCTTTATTATCCATACTTGTAATTGTATCAAATGACTCATAAAATGTAGTGTTATCCATCCACTAGCTACATTCTCTTTTTACCCATGTTTATTACATCATTTATAACTTTGATCTATTCTGTCACATATCAAGTGTTCTTCCAACTCTTATGAACTAATTAGTCTTGAATAACAATAGCATAAAAACTGACAAAGGATTTCAGAAGATTCATATTCATGATCTTTTTCAAACATGATAAACTCTTTCACTCCATATTCATACTCATTTATCAGACGATTGGAATCCACCCATTGTTTATTCATATCCATCTTATTTTATTTGGTAATATTAATAGTTAAAAAATAAATACACAAAAGCATCCTTTAAAATAAGGTGAACTCAAAATTTGAATGATAGTTATTATTTCATTTTATTTCCTGAGACTCATCCCCTTAATAGAAAACACCAAACTAGAAAAAAGATGTAATGGTAGAGGTCCCCATAATTTAAACCATGTAGGTGATGTTGGATGAAAAGTAGGTTTAAGAGTTTCAATGAGGTTAAACATTAATTCATATTTTGTGGGAGTGAGTTAATGATGGATATCCTATGGGTTGGATAGAGTTAGTGACATTCCCTTTCCATGGTTTCATTGTGAATCTAATTGTCTTCTCCATATAATGTAACGGTTTTCCTAATTATATAAAAATATAATATTAAAATATTATGGGAAAATGACATTTTATAAGTACTTTAAAAAATATTTATAAAATCACACTTAAAATTCCATTAAAAAACATCCATTTACAAAAATTACTCTTTAAAACAACACACCCTTTTTGAAATAAACGAATCAATTCCAATCACTCTTTCACAAAACCACAGTTCCTTTTTTTTAAGAATTCATGGAAAATTCATGAACCAACAATATTAATCATTTAAAATGAGTGAAAAGCCTCTATATTTTACAAATTTTCATTTAAAACTTCACACACCCCTTGTTAAAATGAACCCATCATTAAATACCTTTCAAAACATTCACATCCCTTTATAAAATTCAATTGGGTGAGTAGAAAAACACTTGGAATGCCACTTAAGTCCATGCCAAGAATTTAAATCATTTTAAATCTATTTAAAACCAAAAAAGGGTATGTTGAACACATATAATTTTTAAAGAAACATTTCAAAAAACTTGAATCATTTGGAAAGAGACACTTGGGAATTTTCAGAGACATAAATCCCAAGATATGTACTTTATAAAATATACATGAACCAAAAATAACCAACATTTTTGAAAATATAAATCTATAAAAAAAATTCATATGATCCAAAGAATAATGGTAAACCAAAAATAAATATATTTGTAATAGAGGAAACATATAGTAAATATCTTAAAATAACACAAAATGAATATTGTCTCTTTATGCCCAATAGTGACCTATACGTCCAATTATCATTATATATCTAACAAGTGACTATGGAACACCACTATAAAAGTGTGACCCTTTCCTTTTACCTATATCACAGACAACTAAGTCTATATATGAACCAATGTGTATATGTATGGTGTGAGAAAAGAGCCTAGTAGGATATCATTAAATATTTTATACTGTTATGTTTTTAAGACTAACCAAAAAATTATAGTTTTGGGGAAAATAATGAAAATAATTTTATTACAAAGGGTTGAGTAAATAAAACCAACAAACCATATATTTTTATTTTAAATATAATATAATTTACCAAGTTACAACCATAAGATAAAAATAATAATAAAATATCAAGCATCAACCATTAAGGGGTACCAACCAAAGTCCTAAGGAGATAATATAAGTTGAAAAATTAAAGGAATCATCACACAAGAATATTATTCAATACAAATGAAACAAAATCAACTCACCATTAATGGCCTCATCAAGAAGGAAATTTCAGTAGTAGGTGTGAGACCTAAGATAGGGGTACTATAAATGTGTGACCATAATATTATAATTCATGTCTCTAGAATTACCACATCTCTACCTAAATATTCCCATGATGTTTTTATAAAATCCCAACACTAATAATCGATGAAACACATTTATAAAACTATCATGTCAACATTGTATAAAATCCATTGAAGCATACACTTACACATCAACACCCATAATTAAACATGATAGATTTTAAAAATATATTACAAAAGCATACATAGAAAACACCTCAATTCATACCAAATCAATCATCAAAATGTTAATAGAAACCCAAACACAGAGACCACTTTCACTATAAGCTCCAACTCAAAAGTGTTTTATCTTATTTATCCATTGAAAAAATTATATTTTATCCAAACTACTCACAAAAAGCACTTCATTAAAATACCAATAATGATACTTTTCACCTAAAACAATCCCAATAATGTTTATAATATATCAAACCACCTCATCCAAACATGTTTTTATATTTAAATCAATCCAAATTAGAAAATTTTAATTGTACAAAAGTGCTAAATAACTATATAAATAAATTATCAAAAGTTTCATAGAATATACCCAAAAAACCAATCAAACACTTTACCAATCAAAAAACATTATATCACACTAATGAATCAAAACAAACACATAATTCATACATCAAAAAGATTTCTAACACTAAAACCCTATAATTA
Organism: Viscum album; assembly: GCA_963277665.1. NCBI lineage: Eukaryota > Viridiplantae > Streptophyta > Magnoliopsida > Santalales > Viscaceae > Viscum > Viscum album. The sequence continues at coordinate 1,837,892,132 of OY728151.1, forward strand.
TTATTTCACTATCTAAGGATTCTGAATCAAATAAGAACATACCATAGATTTGGAGGTCCTGTAGAAATAGTCGGGTTTGGCGGTGGTGGAGTCAACATAGGTGGTGGATGTAGTGGTGGAGGAGGTCATAGAGGGGTTCGCGGAAGATTTGGGATTCGCGACGGAGGTGGGTTTGTGGTGGAGGAGGGGTTCGTGGTGGAGGTGGGGTTTGGCATGTGATGGAGGTGGGGTTTCTGGGGGAGGTGGGGTTCGCAGTAAAGGAGGGATTCACAACAAAAAAAGAGGTATTCACGATGGTAGATGAGGGGTTGGGGAAGAGGAGGGTTAGCGATAGAGGAGGGGTCAGCGGAGGTAGAGGAGGGGTCGACGGCGATAGAGGTTGGCTTCCGCGATATCTTGAGTTGTGTGAGAGAAGAAGCCAATTATTAGGGTTCATTTATAAAATCAGGTAAATCATTTATCACTGCTAGTTAAAAAGAACTGATAAAGGTATGTTTTATCAGTTTTATAATAGAAAGCACTGATAAAACATGTCTTTTTCAGTGCTTTTTTAGCTCTCATAAAGATAGGCCTTTATCAGCAGTAAATAAGGGCTGATAAAAGGTGTCTTTATCAGCGCTATAATTTTAGCGCTGATAAAGAAATAATTTTAATAATTTATTTATATTATTATATATATATATAATTATATATATATAACAAATGTATATTTATTTATTCATAACTATATCTATAAATAAATATTAATTTGTTTATAATTATAACTATAAATAAATTAATATTTATTTATATTTATATATATAATAAATATATTAATATAATTATATATATTTATAAAATTATATATATAATAAATATATATTTATTTATTTATAATTATAACTATAAATATATATTTATTTATTTATAATTATAAATATAAATAAATATTCATTTACTTATATTTATATATATAATAAATATATTTATATAATTATACATATTTATAAAATTATAAATATTATAAATAAATATTTATTTATTTATAATTATAAAATTAGATATATATATTCATTTATATTTATAGCTATAAATTTATTTATATTTATTTAAATAATTAAAAAATTATAATACGTGTAATTATTATATTTATAATTTCATAAATATATATATATAATATATTAATTATATATATTTATAAGATTATAAATATAATAAATATATAATAAATATATATTTATATAAATATATAATTTAAAAAATTATAATAAATATATATTTGTTTATAGTTATAATTATAAATATATATATATATATATGTTTATTTATTTAAAAAATTATAAAATTATAAGAATCGTATTTATTATACTTATAATTTTATAAAAAAATATAATTAACATATTTTTTAAAATTTTATAATTATTTAAATATGTATATATTTATTTAGAATTTTAATTATAAATATTTTTATTTATTTATAATGAAGATTGGAGAGAATTCGATAATCGGTCATCTAGTTTTGCCAAAGTGTTCAGCACTTTTCATGGTTGATGACCTAACTGGAAATATCTCGCACATTTGGGGTTTTACGGGATAGAGATGTGTCTTGCTGGGCAGGAGTTTTTTCATTTTATTTTCCCTTCTACCGATCTAAAACTAAAGGCCTGAGGATTCGGCTCAATCTCTCCCAATCCAGGATTCCTTCATATCTGTGAATGGGAACGCACTTTAAACCCACTGGAGGTAGGCCGCTCCTTGGTACAGGTTTCGGTTAAGGTATTTGGTTTAAAATGGATTCTCTAGCACCCCAAAATTTTTTATGATATTGCAATGTCCATTGGATTACCGATTAGATTGGATAATGAAATAGAAATTGCTAGATTCGAGCACTATGCATGTTTCTTGGTTAAAATTTATTTGGATTCTATCCCGGTTGATCATGTTGTTCTCTCAATAAATGAGGATGGTCTTGACTTGATAATTGAGTATGAAAAAACCTCCCCATTTCTATTAAAACTATAAATCTATTGGGGATGAAGTCCCAAAATACAGGAGTAGAGGTGGTGTCTCATACATCAATGGGAGCAGAATTGTGAAGCAAGGTGTTGTAGGAACACTATAGCAAAATACCTGGGCTAAAAGGAATAGATCTGGTCCTTTGTTAGATGGTAAAACTAGTAATGTTGATTCATCTGGTCTTAATGGTTAGGCTGGTAGCAAGCCAAAAATTATGAGTGGAGGCTTGTATGGAAGCGTTGATCCACAAATCGATTCACAAGGATGCGCCATGGAAGTTGATCCAATTATGGATGGTATGATTGCTCTAATTATGGATGGGTCCTCATGTGTGGACAGGAGAATTTTGTAAGGTGGTGATGCATATATTGGATTTAGAAAGCATTATTCCAAGTCCTGGGTGAAAATTGTTGATGATGATGATGCTAATGATATCATTAAAGGGATAGGAAGTTGCCCCTTAGGTATAAGTCAGGGTTATGAGGAGTGGTAGATGACGTCATAATAGAGAAATTTTTCAGATGTTAATCCAGTACCTATTGAGAAATAGGGAGATTTTATCCCTCTTTCAAAGGTTGAAACAAGAGAGTAGGAGCGTGGTGATTCCATTTTAGATTTTTATGGTTTTTAGTAGATGGAAGATACAATTCAAGATGAAGTATATAAGGAATTGTTTCAAGAACAAGATTTGACTTACTTTAGTGGGAAGGGTAAAGCTAAGTTGGTTTTGAATTCTCATCACCGTGATAAGAAGAATGTGGCCAGTATCACTACCTTTAATCTTGGATAGTCCCCTTCTCCTAATCGTACCATGGAGAATATTTCTGATTTGGAGAGCGAAGAACTGAGAGGGGGCTGGATTCAAGTTAACACTTTGTAGTAGGGTTGTCATCCAAAGAATCATGGTAGAGGGCATGGTCGTGATGATTGGGCCAGTGAATGAGGGCATGGTTGCATGCCCTCCAAGTCTTCTTCTAAAGGGCTCACTCTAGAGTAGAAAAAATTAAGTAAAAGTACTTTATAATATTCAGTTTAAGGAACTCACACTCAGAGTGGGAAACTGCTGACAATAGTGATGAATCTGATCCGGTTTTTGGGAATGATCATGTTATGAATTTGTGGGTTTATTTTTTTGAATGTGGGCATGTCGCTGTTTTGATCCTGTCTATATCCCATTCCTTCTCATCATTACTTTCTAAATAAATTTTCGAGGAGTGGGCCCGCCTGCCTCCTGTACCTTTTGATTAAGTATAAATATATATATATATTTATAATTAAAAAATTATATTAAATATATATTTATTTATAGTTATAATTACAAATATATATATTTATTTATTTAAGTAATTATAAAATTATAACAAATATATATATTATATTTATAATTTTATTAATATACATAATTAATATATTTATTATAATTTTATAATTATTTAAATATATATTTATTTATTTATAATTATAATTATAAATATTTATATTTATTTATAAATATTTTTATATATTTATAAATATATTTATTTAATTATACTTATTCTGAACATTATAAGAATAATAAATATATTTTTTATAATTCTATAATTTTTTAAATGAATTTATATAAATTTATAATTATTACTATAGATAGGAGGATGGATTCGAGGGAAAATAAGAGCTTCTCTCTTTATTTTCATGGTGATTAAGGAAAATTCTTTGAAACGACGTTAATCTTGGATGATTATTTTGATCCAGCGCTGGTCTTTATTGGACCCCCAAAGAAATCGAGCAAGGACCCTAATATGGGGGTTGCACCATCATCCTATGTTGTTGAGTGGGGTGTGAGATATTTTTCATTCTCTCTCTTTATGAGGTTGACGTCTCAGCACACAGAGGAGGCTTCGAAGAATGCTTTGTAGTCTGATGTGAATCCACTGAGGGTCAGACATTTAAATTTAGATTCGGTTGTTTTTGTTTTGATGGAGCTAACAAAGTTGGATTCTGCCTCATATCTATATTCTCTCACTGATACTCAGAGGAGGGTATCGGTTTTGGTTCTGGATGCTCAAAGGCAAATGGATTATTCTTGGAGGATGTTAGCAATAGATCTGAATGTATCTAGTCTCCCGGTGGACTTCAATCTGGCCTACCTTTTTTCATCATTGGATGATCGAAAGAATTCCTTGACCACAGATCCAAGAGATGTACATTTGAAGGTGCATGTCATCATCCGCTTTTCCATTGCTGATAAGTTTATGTCAAGTCATGTTTTTACTTATTCTAGGAGTTAATTCTCTTATAGGGTCATGAAAAGTGGTTTTTATGCAATTGTTGAATCCATTTAACAATTGATTGCAGAATGACTTGAGATGTGCAAGCACTCGATTGTTTTATAGTTGACTTCTCAAGGCCAGGGTAATCCATAGAAGGTTGAAGATACAAAGAAGCGGCTTCTTCAAATCTGGGGCATCGATGGATGGAGGATCACCTCAATCTATAAGGGGTTCTTTCATATTGTGTTCTCTTCTGATGAACTGAAATCTAGAGAATGAGGATTAGGTTTTATTTACCATAAACCTAGAATTTTAGGGATCCAATATTGGGATTCCTTCTTCAATATTTTTTTCATAAATAACTCTGTCACCTTGACTTGGATACAAATTCATGGTCTACCATGGTTTCTTTGGCATTCTCATTTTTTGTGGGATATTGACTTAGCTTTTAGGTCTCCAATCAAATTTGGAAAAGAAATAGAGATTATGCGCTTTAGGAATTTTTCTAGAGTTCTTGTATAAGTTTATCTAAGTTTAACTCTTGCAAATTTGGTTTTATTTCTTGTTGTTGATTGATGGTTGGAACTCTCAATAAATTTTGAGAAGAAGCCTTCCTTTAGTAAGATATGTGGGAATATAGTGCACTTGGACTCTGAATGCCAGAAAAAAAATTATTTCTATAACATCAAGAAGAATGGTCACTCAATGGTTAATTGAAAATTGATTATTCCCTTGGTTGATAATATGAATGATGGGGAAGTGAATCCCATGATAGAGTATACTACTAGTCGGGTAGTGGCTGGTGAAGTTCAACCAATGGATAGGCTTCCTATTGAACCTAGAAATCAGAAGAAGGATGAGCTAGATGAAGTAATTTCCACACATGGTGACACGCATGTTGGTGTTAAGATGGTCCTCCATAGGGATACCACTATACAAATCTCTTATAAGAAAAATATTTGTTCAGATATTTTTTCCAAGGACACTTCATCTTATGATGAGGGACAAAAATTTGCAGCTGAATTCTCAAGAATAATTTAGTGTAAACATAACCTGGAGAATTCAATGAATTAAACACTTAATCCATTGGATGCTCCTGATGTAGCAGGGAATACTGGTGTTTTTTATTGTGCCCTCAGAGGGAATACGACAATGGAGGACTATACCAATGTTCTAACGTTACCTTGTGAGATCCCTCCTTGTAATGCAGGGCATGGTGAGAAAACATAAATTATGAATGATAAAATTTCTAAATTGGGGAGGGATGATCCGGGAGGGGAATGACAGCAGCCCAAGTCTTGGAAATGGGGTTATCATCCAAAATCTCATTGGTAGGGACGTGGTCACGATGATTGGGAGGCAACATGGGGGTGTGGCCCTTCTACGAGGCAACTCGCTATGGACTAAAAAAAGCATAGGGAGAAGTATTGTGTGCTCTTCAATCAGAGTAACTCATAGTCAGAATGGAAATATGCTGATTATGCCACTGATCATGATAACAGGGATTCCTAATTCCCTTCATTTGTAGTTTTATTATATGGACGAGGGCTTGTCTCTGTTTGACCTCGTCCTTCCTTGTTTCCTTTATCATCTTTATTTTCTAATAAATTTTTTAGGAGAAATCTCACCTATATCTTGACCATTTTGATTATAATTATAACTATAAATAAATATGTATTTATTTGTAATTAAAAATTTATAATAAATATATATTTATTTATAATTATAATTATAAATATATATATATATATATATATTAAAATTATTATAAAATTATATCAAATAATTTTATTATATTTATAATTTTATGAATATATATAATTAATATTTTTATTATAATTTTATAATTATTTAAATATATCTATATTTATTTAGAATTATAATTATAAATATTTTTATTTATTTATAAATATATCTATATATTTATAAATATATATATTTAATTATATATTTTTATAACTTTATAAGTATAATAAATATATTTATTATGATTTTATAATTATTTAAATATATATTTATTTATTTATTTATAAGTATAAATATAATTAAATATATTTATAAACATTTTTATATAATTATAAATATATTTATATATTATAAAATTATAATATATGTATCTATTTTTATTTTGTAATTATTTAAATATAAATATTTAGTTATAATTATATTTATAAATAAATATATTTAAAAGATATTTATATATAATTATAAATATAATAAAAATATTTATTACTTAAATATATTTATTGTAATATTATAAGTATTAATGAGAATAGATTCATGGGTATAACATGAATGAATCATATACATAGTAAAGTATATAGATAATATAAAAGGAGTTATCACATATGGATAACATGAATAACAATAATAAGGGAGTAATGTATAAATGAATATTAATTCATGAGGAATACATAACATATTCACATCAATTATACTCACACATCAATATATTTATTAACCAAATTCATCAGAAACATATATTTATTTAAATATATATATTGTTATTTATAATTATAATTATAAATATATATTTAAATAGCATATATATATAATTATAAATATATAATTATAAATATAATAAATATATTTATTATTTAATAAAATTTGTTATAATCCGGTAATTATTTAAATAATTATTTAAAATATTATAATGGACTTTTTTTAAAATATTATATATATATATATGAATTATTAAAATATGTATATTAATTATAAACATGAATTTTTTATTTAATGGGTATAAATAAATATTATTTTTGAATATAATTATAACAATTTTATATAAATTAATAATATTTATTATTATAAACATTTATTAGAAATAATAATATCACTGAACTATGGTAGTGATGATAGTGATATAAATAATCCATTATTATTATTTTGATTCCCATATTTTTTCATTCCTCAATGAACATGATGGTGAATATTGTATTGGGCGGTCAAGATTTTGATAGAACATAATTCCCTTTTTTTATTCCTCTGGAATCATCACAGCATGGTTCGTCCATGATTATGTGGAATAATAGTGGAGGATGGCCAATGGTATTGGTATACATTTATATTAATGAGACATTAACAAGCAGTGATAGTAATGATGAACAATGACATTAATTTAGGTTATAAACTTATAAATAAATAATTAAATATTACTAAAACAATTTAAGAAGTGTTAATTTATATCATATTTTTTAATTTACAATATATAATTAGAAAACAAAACAAAATAAAATAAAATAAACTATATTTTAACATTTATAATAATTCTAAATAATCTCTATTTATTAAAAATATTTTTAATTTTTTAATAAATAATTAAAACTAATTGAAAAAAGGAAAAAATTAATAATATATTTGAAAAATTAATTTATTGTTTATTTAGAAAAAATAAATTCTCTAATATATATTTAAATTTTCATATAATAAGCTAATTATAGTTATTTTTCAAAACATCTGTATACAAAGGATATAAATAGAAATTTTTATTCAGACATCATGATTGAATAAATCATCCCACAAATCCACATGGTTTGCGTATAAATCCTATCTATGTTAAGGGTGATGAAACATTTCATCCATTTTCATTGTCAAATTCCAAATTTCTTTCAGAAGGGATAATTTTATGTATGTGTATCAAATATGATATTAGGATTTCTTAAAGTTTTGATAATATTAAATTATATCTATTTTGTTTTGGTTTTTAGAAAAAAAAAATTGTATCAACATTATGAAATTAATTTCTTAAAAAATTATTAATTATTCTATTTTTGCAGATCTAGAATTTAGTTTATGATGTTTCAGGTCCATCATTTCAAGAAATAATAACTCGGAATGATGTTTCAAATACTGAAATGAAAAGGTATTAATATTACGAATTATTGAAGTGTTTTAATGAGGACTTATATCCAATATTTAGGATAATCTAGTTAAAAGATGTTATAAAAGTTATTCCCATTAAATCATATTTTTGAATGATAAATAATTTTTTCTATCAAATTTTATCATTAGTTAAATGTTTCATGATCAATAGAAATACAATACATATTAATTTATATGAAATTAATACGTTATTTTATAGTTTGGATGTTAGAAAATAGGATATACATGCTATTTAAAATGAATGCATCTTATATTATTATGAATACAAGCCATTAGTTAATTGTCTAATATATGAGAAATTAATATAAGAAAGTGTTAAAATAAGGAATGTCCTGATTAATTCCTATTAATGTGTTAAGATATTTTTATTATAGTTATATTGTAGGGGATATTTATGTTTCACAACCCTACTTCATTGAAGACATTGAATATATCCAATATTTTTGTAGGTAGAATATTACATCAACTGAGTGATGGTGATTTATAAATACAATTTGATCAGTTTTATCCATGTTTTCTTCATAACCTTTTAACATATGAGTAGGTCTTTCTACTAATGGTTTCTCTCCATTTGGTTCTTATGAGAATCAATATTGTTTTTATCTGGTTTTCATAACTCTGTAAAATTTACCTCCATAGATATTGATAAATGAACCATATATATATATATATATTATGTTAATAATCCCAAGAAATAAAAATAAAAAATATTTATTTTCATTTGAATCCGTTGATTTATAATTTAATTCTACTATAGATTGATGGTGAAAAAACATAGTGTAGTTTCAGAACATCATTTTACACTAAATGCTACATTAAATTGGACAATTAGTGAAATTCTAGTATATTGTATATGTTTTCTTTATAGAATTTACATGGTATAAAAACATATCTATAAAATATAGATTAAAACAAAGAATTGGTGTTTTGGGGGGTAAGAGAAACTTGTTTTTAACTACAATTGGATATTTCACCATCAATATCATCCTTTTGAAATGAATAAAAAGAATTTTATTAATGGTAAATATGAATGAAATAGACCAAAAATAGTGATATAAGTTATTCTGGTAAAATATATCATCACTTAATTACCTCCAATAATTATTAAAATAAATATAAACCAACAAATTAATAGTTGGTTTTGGGAGAGATCACAAATCGATAATGAAAAGTATTTTTTTTCACCTTCCATATTATCTTAATCTGTTTTCTTATAAATTACTATATTTAATGAATATTAATAAGAACAATTATTATAACCAATTTGAAATAATTTTAGACACACATAAAATTATTAAATAAACAAATAAAGGCATGGTTAAAATCTAAATCTTACAGGCATCCCCACTTGAGTTGTTTGAAAATGATGAATCCCAAAATTTAATGAACATAGAAGAATAATAAACACTTTTTAAAGAAAGTTTTATATTATTTAATCAGTGGATATAAATTTGAGGCTACCACATGGATATGTTTTACTTTTGTATTGTTCTCTCAGAAATAGATATATTATCAACTTAAAAATTATGATTACCCTATCGTAATGGAAATATTATCAGTTATTTCTCTTATAAGGCTATTGAGTTCATTGATTTAGGATGTGTTGACTGTAATATCATATTTTTTCCAATATATTATTTTAGAAATAAAATACTATGATACATTGAGTATTTTTTAAAATTATGTTTCTCTGATTTTAGGTGAATTGCGAAAAATATATTTTCATCGACTGTATTTAATTCAAGGGAACATTTAATATTTCATTTATTTTTAAAAAAAATATGAATTTATAGTGTAGTTCCAATGTATATACCTATATAAGTGATATATGAAAAAAATTAATGAATATGATATATAAAAATACATGAATTTAAGGTTCAATTATATAATTATACTTGTAGAAGGAATTTTCTAATTTATGTCTTAATATTTTATATATAAATATCCTTTATAAAATAATAAAATGGGCCACAATGAGGGATTTTATAAAGATATTATAGAAAATAAAATATTCATATTTTAATATAATGTGATATATTTGGGTGTTGATAAAGAAAAATATATTTAAGATTAAAAAACTGAGTCGATATATATGTTTGGATCAATTATGAAGAAAAGATGCAGTTTGTGTAATTAGTGATCCATTTACCTATAATTTTTAAATATTTTTTAGAAATAAATATATATAATTTTTTTATATTATATAATGGTCATATTTGTTGAATGTTGTGAATTGGTGATGTTGATGTTTAATTTTTTTTGAATTTTTCGATATAAAGCTATGTCAATCTGTGGTGTGATAATGTTTTGTAATGCTAATAGGTACAATGTTGGAATAAATTTAAGTAAAACATGATTTATAAATACTATATAAAGAGGGATATTTTTTATTAATTTTATAGAAAAGTTAGTGAACAATTATTTTCTAGATTATATTAAGTATCATATACATTTATCAATTATAGAATTTATCATTATGATGAATACATTGCTTAATTATGAGACATAATATTTTTTACAACATGAAAAATTAAAATGTGTTTCATGATAATCATATGATTGAAGAATAGATTTATAATGAAACAAAAACTAGTTTATATACAAAGAAACCATTCTATCATGGTTTTTAATGATCAATCATCTATTTAATGGAGATTAAAGTGGTTTAAGATTGATGAATTTAAGCTTCAATTAAGAGAGTAGTTAAATTTATTGTAATTACACAATGTGGAGGAACTATGTTACTAGACCTTATGGATTAAAATAATTGGAATAAATATAGAAATTTCAAATTTTATACAAACACATTGTAAATATCATGGAGTTTTTCTTAAATTTTAAAAAATATTTTTTATGAATGTTTATTTTGATGGAAAATTTTTCTGTATTTTAGGAAATTTTTAGGTGGAGAATGCTTGTACACATGAAGAATTATTTTTTATTTAAAAAAAATTGATCCAATTATAACCTGACACCTAGTAAATCTATTATATAGTATACATGACCAATATTAAGCGTTTCCAACCATGGAAGTGATGGGGAAACATAGAGATATAAAATTTCTTGTTCATCGTGAACACAAGATGGAAGGAAGTGAGGGATGATGCATAGAGGAGGCAAGGTCAGACCACCATTTGGGGTGGCATAATTTGACCACATGAACTATAAACCCAGATGTGCTTGTTCACTATTCTAGTAGATCATGTAGGTTAATAAATTGGAGTGAATACTATATAAATATTATATATGGGATTGTGTTTTAATGGTACTATTTATATTTAAAAATATGGGTGAGTTTGGATTTTATGACATAGTTTTTGTTTTTTCTTACCTCACACTATATAGGGTTTTCATGTGTTGGGTTCACTAGGTTCATATTATTCTTATAAAAAACCATGTGATTGGATCATGTGTTCATCAAAACCACAAAGATAAATAAAAACGCTCATATATCATAATCAATTCGAGGATGATTTCCCAATCTATTGTATGATATGTTCTCAGTGATGTAGAATAGATTTATTCCTCCAAGAAAGTAATTTATAATATTCTATCAACTAAATTTGGAAACACATAGGATGATAGATACACTAGTATGTAAATAAAAAGGAAGATACATCCATTATGAATCACTCACATTCATGTTATTTTTCATTTTACTATTGAATGGGTATGAATGTTGCATGTGAAACTTCACATAATATAGAAGTAGAGAGTCCTCTCTATGTGATTATGTTTTCATTTTTTAAATACTTATACTAATACATCTGGAATTAGAAACTAGGATTATATTGGGAAAATAAATTCAATTCAATCAAGGAAAATAAGGTGGTGGAAATCTACCTATAAATATCAGGGGCTGCATCATTTTCAAGATATGGTGAATAGAGATAGGTACCAAGGTAGATCAATGAGTATAAAATTAAATTCTCTATATTAATGTTAGTATTTCCTTGAAATTCATTACTATGTGATTTCTATGCATTTAACTATATTTTCCTGATTAAAACCCTATAAACAATTGTTGGGAAAATCCCATGCATTGTGATTCCATTGTATTAAGATTCTTCTGCATATTTATAAAAGCTTCAAAGTGGAATATAAGATGGTTGATCTCATTCCCAATGATTGATTTTCATAATACCTTTTGAATAATCTATACAAATATGAAAATGAATCCCCATATCTCATAAATATAACAATTGAAACTGGATGAAAGAATCCTAGAAGAGGTTGATCATTTAGTTGTCATTTGGATTCAATATAATTTCACATTGAGGTTTTAGGGATAGAATCCATCTAGAAATTATCCACATGTGATCCTTCTAATGTCAAATCCTTATTGATGGTACCCTGGGTGCTGGTGTGGTGATAATCATCATCTTGATTCACTCCCTATGATCATAACTATAATCCCTTCAGTTTAGAAGGACTATTTATTGGTCACTCATGTTTGAGATGTAGGAAGAGGAATTTCACTTTTTTCATTCTTGAGAGAAACACTAGATATATTCCTATTTGTGAGAATTATCTATGGGTAATACAAGATGTTCAGAATAAATGTATGACCTCTTCACCTGTCTCAAATGAAATAAAGAGTTATTTATATGCTATGGCTTAGGGCTTAATATTTATTAATCACATGAAACCCCTGAATAGCATATAAACCTAAAAAATAAATCATCTCAATAATATTATTATTATTTTATCTCATCTTTCGCACCATCATAGGAAATGATATATTTTATTTTATAGTATGGTACATAAATATTTTTCATCAAACCAAAACAGAGTCCCCTCATCCTTTTAAATTAAAAATTAAATTCTTGAGTAAATATTTAAATAAATTTTATTTATCCAATATATAAACCAATATTATATTAATAATATAATGAATAAATATTTACATTAAAATTCATGTAACAAATAAATTATTTATTTAAAAAATATTTATTTATTTATTACCCTTGGAAATTAGGAATAAATAAATATTATTTATCTACATAATTAAACAATTACCATGTGGATAGTTATTTATTTAATATTTTCAATTAATAAATCATGAATAAATTTTATTCCTTGGTCCATGGAATAAAATTTATTTTAATATATAAATATAAAAAAATATTTGATTTCAATAGAAAAACTAAGTGTGTCCCTCTAATTCACTTCCTTAGTGGAATTCTGCAAGATAGAATAAAGTAAAATACCAATATCTAAAAACACATCAAGGAACTTGAGAGGAAGAAGTTAATTTTTCAATAATGAAACTGACATATGAACACTTACCATTTAATATAATCTATTTATCACAATATCTTATCAAACAAGTTGCAAACTTGTCCCATCATTATATATTCTTGTAATATCTATCATTTAATTCCAAAAATGAACCCACTCATACACTATAGTCATGGAATTTATTTTGATGATTTCAAATAAATCATTAGGATGAGATATAAACTTCTATAAAGATAGAAGGTACAAATCCGTCCTCAATGTATTCTTTAAAAAAAATCACTCCTAACACACCCAATGTACCAAATGTAACCATGAGAATATATTTTATAGTTTATGGTAATAAATCTTATTTTTCAACTCATGATATTAATAAAATAAATGTCTAATGAAAATTAATCACATTCACATATATGAATATCTGATGAAACACAAACATGTGAAATTTCTACTAGTGGTAAAATCATTATAATATATCATCTTGGAGATTACCAATTGTGAAATTCCTGAGATAAAATCTTATCGCATTATGGGTAATAACCCTTGATATTCAACATACTATATTACCCATTATAGAGTATTATATGATTTTAGTATAAGTATTAAGAGATATCATCATAACACCTCAAGAATATCATCATAGTGGGGAACTTTTATAACCTGTATTAATGTGAGAGTTACTCTTGGAAATTATTGCATTAATTGTATATAGAATTAAAATCAATATTTTATGAGTTTATTAATTCATAATCAACCACTTTAGTATGTGGGAAATCATAAGTGAAAATAAGTTATTAATAGGGTAAAAAAAAACATCATCCCACATACACTATATCTAAATACAAACTATGTTGTTAGTCCTCATATCTAATATATTCTTATTTTAAGTGGAGTTTTTGCTATTGGGCCTACCAAGCTATTTTGTGGTTAAGTTTGGTCTAACCACACATATTTTTCAAAAATCTACTTACTATGAAAACACCTCTCTAAGAAAATACATTAACAGATGGTACCTATAAAGCATATATTTTTATATTGATGTGACCTTGGTTCTCTAAGAATAACCACCAATATAAAAGTATCAAAATTTAATGTGATAATTTAGTTATTAATAGGTATAACATTGGGTTCCTTGGATGAAGTTGTGTATTATATAATAATCATAAACTATTTTATATGTCATGTTAGAGTTTAATTTTTTTTATTGAATATATAACCACTAGAATCATTGAGCTCATACTGGTAACATATCCTCATAATGTAAAAATACATATACTTTCTATGATAAAAAAACATTTTTGGTATGTTTGGAAACTATTTCCTTATTTTATCCATAAACCAGGGACATGTCTTTTGTATTTCTTAAAAACATTAGGACAATATTGACTTCCATTTATTGACTACCTCTAATATCATCTTGATATCTTCCCACCATCATTAAGATTTTAATAAAATCAAGACAGTTATATATTATAGTGTACATGAGTGTGGAATTATACTCATCCTAAATATACCCTCATGTGTTTGGAGACACATTTTCCTTGATTAATGTAAACCATTGGACACATGATCCAATACTCATTTGTATTTTCTGATACTGTATTTTTTAGTTTTTGGTCTATGTGTGTACCCTGACATAGTCTATCAACCCCATTAGATATATAAAAATAGCTCCTAAAATCTTATATAGGATTTTTAATTATATAATTTTAGGTGGAATTTATTTTTTCCTAATTTATAGAAATGTAATACATAACAATTTTCATCCATATATCATTAAAATATCTGAATTTGGAAAACTGTAGTGCCTCCTCTAACCTTGTATAGATAACTAGAACATATTCTTCCTGCATGTATATTCTAGGATCATTTTTCATAATCCAATCCATAAAATTATTTTTTTCAATTTTTTTATCATATTAGAGTTATATGAAGTTAACAACCCTTTTTGTTGTGTATTTCAGACAAAAATCCTCATGTTTTTCATTAAAAAGTTTTCCTTGACATCCAATTTAAAAAATAAGGATCATAGAATATTTCTATGATAAGTAAAATTAAAAAAAATCTATGATGATTAATTAAAAGTTATTTACATAGTCTATGCCTTGATTTCATGATCCTTTCGATAATAAACTATACTGTATTTTTCCTATCCTGACCATCCATGATTTTTTTCTTTTTGATACTCACAAACTATATCAAGAAACCACTAATATACCAAGAACCCATAATTGAGGTTAATATAATACAATATTTAATTATAAAATAAACTAAAAATTATTATCTATTTTCCATTTACATCTTCATTATATGATCCCCTATTATTATTGATTAACAAATATAATCTACCCACTAAGGATAATATAAAACCATCCTACGCAGTATGTGTCTCTAGAAAAATTACCCCCATAGAGCATATTTGAGTCTATGTTCCTATTCTAACTCATGTTCATATAGAGAAATAACCTTTTAGAAGTTAAGTCTCATCCTAGTATCTCAAAGATAGTAGTTCTTCCTTTTTAATGGAATATATTTAGTCTTTATTAATATGTTAATATCAAAAATTAGATAATTAAAAAAGATTCACTTTTTGTTTCCATAATTTATGTTTCCTACAAAAGCTTTGAAAAATAGTTTTCATCAAACACTATTGGCTTTGACCAAACATAATTTCATAATAATATATTTTTTATCTATTAGTAAATATATGTAAATTATATTTAGATGTCTCCCTTCTATATAGAAAAAAATTATTGGAATAAATATTTTAAAAATTAAATATATACAAAGAATCATCATCGATCAACCTCATACCACCTTCTAGTATAAGGTAATCTGATTTTAGTAATAAAATCACTCTACATATAAATGAATAATGGATACATAGTTATGATATACTTTAATAAGACAACTTGAAGGATCTTTTAACTTTGAAAAAGTAAAATCATTCCTCAATTCACCACCCATATGAAATTTAATCAATTATATGAATTCATCTCATAATTATTCTATTGTATAATTCACAAGGTTTTATTAAACTTATTCAAGAATCATTATGGAAAAACTTTTTTTATAATGGTTTCTTTATCTAAAATATTGTGAGTACATTTTTCTTTATGCCTTTTTATTTATCTCTATTGAGACTAAAAAAATTTCTAGATAAACACTTCTCAACTACTATAACTTGAATTTCACTATGAATTACATTCCCATAAGAGGTATAATTATTATATTTTATATCGATCATTTATTTCTATTTGGATATAAGTGTTTCAAGAGTTTATGAATTATCACTTAAGTAAGAAGCACTATGACAACATCTTTTAAATATATGAATCAATATATTTATTTATATAATTAAACAATAAGACAAATTATTTTCAAACACTCAATACTAGCTTTAATAAATCTAATTTGGTAATCAGAAGTTCAAACCTCCTTTTTACTAACATAAGAATCGCTATTTCTTAGCTCCTTGTCAGTTCGGTAGACTTCTTATAATATTTTTTTATTTCCTTAATCCATATATAGGAATAAATATATGTGAATGAAATATTATATTTAAAAACCACGATGAATAACATATGTTTTATATATTTATGAATATTCTTAAAGCAGAATCATATGACTCACTTTTCTTCAATATGAGAGGAAAATAACCTCCTTACTATAAATATTTTTCTCTTTGAATGATTCTATAAAGACACTATAAAAATTGAATTAATTATGGTATTTTAAACCTTTTATTTCATTTTAGTCAACATTAGGTGTGGGAATGATATTTCTTAATATCACTATTTATTTGGTGATGTTTAGTTAATGATTCTTGATCACCTTCTCCATACTATTTATATGATCTTTAATATGTAAAAAAGTTATTTGTTCATAATGATGATAAAAAGAGGTTAATATATATTTTCTTATCCAAATAGAATTTTTCTTTTCTAATTTTTCAATTTATTTAAAAATATTTAAGACAATATATCATGTTATATAGATCTATGTAAAATGCATCTCATATAATGGTATAGTTTAGTGACAATATAATTTATCATAAGACTTTAATTCACCTTTTCAATTGATAGGATATGAGATACCATAGTATATACATCCATTTATTTATGTTTCATTATTATATATTCATACATAGCTTATGGGATAATGAAATAGGCATAACATCTAATCTCTAGGTTTATCCTATAGGTTTTTTAAAGACAAAAACTTCTCATAAATAAGTATTAAATCATAAAATATTATTATTACCTATCTAAAATAATGATTCAAATAATAATTTATTTGTTCTAGGGCCTTTGGAAACATGGAATCATAAACAACTGGTTCATAACTGATCCATGTTATCTCCCACTAGAATCTCCATAACTAGAACCCTTCTTAGACCTATCATACATAATACCTTTCTTGATATCCTGGGGAAAGGAAACATAATAAAGGGTGATTAAATATGCTCATTAAGGGTAAACAAGGGATATATCAAGGATCATGTAAGAATAACATGAACATAGGGTATGAGAACATGAGGTAAACATTTGAAAACCATACATTGTATATCATAGATCATAAACTTGATTCATAGAATAAATAAAACATGAATCATAATGTAATAAATGTATATAAGATATGATAGCATAAAATTGTCACATGACATATATTTGTGGCATACAAATAATCATAAAAAATCATTTCCTTACTTTTAAAGGATCTTTGACAAAACTATTATAGTGCAATGGGTTCACTCCCCAAAACATCATAGTTTTCAAGGTTCAATCCCATGAATATCATATTAGATAACGTACCTTACTAAATTAGTTTCACTCCCCATTACAGTACTATTTATATCATGATATATCAATCATTACCCAATTTATTATATGGAGATATAGGTCCCCCCATCCTTAGTTATAACATGACCATTGTTCTTGTTTATAACATAACCATTGTATTTGGTTATAACAAAACCACCTTGAGATAATTAAAATCATACATACATGTTCCCAAATATCATAAAAAATCATCATATCATAACTCATGAAAAGAAATGGGTTTCATAATCATTTCGTTATAGCATATCATGTGGAAAATAAAAAGGTTTCATAATAATTTCATCATTTAATCATATCATTACTTGTGGAAAAAAACATATTTCATAAGTATTCTATCATTGTATAACCAATAGAAATAGTAAATATTTTCATAATAATTTTATCACGGTATAAACTATGGATGAGATTTAGGATTCATAAATATTGTTTCATCAAAATAATAGACCTTTCATATAAGTAATATATATGTCATCATTGGATCATATCCTAAGTAAAGAATAAGTAACATCAAAGTATTTCATCTTTGATGGAAAATAATTTTGAAAACACAACCACTTAGAACATTTCTTGAGGAAAATAGAGTTTCCCTAATGAAAAAAAAAACTTTTTAAAACATAAAAAATATTCAAAATTATTTTCTTTAAAAATATTCATGGAATCTTATAAATTATGTTTTAAAATTCATTGAAGACATTTCTTATGAAAATGATTTTTCACTTATCATTTATTTAAATTATAAAAATTTACCAAATATTAAGTAAATATTTTTCCATAAAAATATCCTTTAAAAAATGTAAGTTAATCTTGAAACCATTTATCATTCATGAGAGTAGGAAATACTATTCATGTCATTTATATTAAAATAAATATTCATTTCACATTTTTTCTAAATCCATAGAGGTCCTAATTGGAAAAAGATATGTCGATTCCATTTAAAATATTTTTTAAAAATCCAAAAATGGATAAAAATGAATTTAAAATAATATATCGGAACACTAGAAAATTCTTGAAACCATTTTTTGAAAACATTTACATGGGAGAAAAGGGGATTTCAACTGATGAAAGATATAAAGATAGTTTTCTTTAAAAAAATTATTTTTGAATCCTTATAACATAAAGAGATTAAAATGAAGTTAAAACATTTATTCTTAAGAATTAACCAAATGAGAATAAAATTCACGAAGTTCCTAAGAAATATTTAATAATATTTCATCATTAAAAATATAATTATAAATAATACTGATAAATAATGAGATTTAACATCAAACCCTTACCACTTTGGTAAATTTTTAATCATAAGATCCATTGAAGAATAAAATTAAATTAAAATTTAAATATGATCAATATAATTATATTAATTATATAATATGTTAAGGGGTATTATATATATTTCACAAAATAATATAAGTACTTCACATAAAATATGTTTCAAATAAGGAAAATTGAGACTAAAATCTATTACCTTAAGTCTCTAATTCCTTTATACAAATTTGAACCTCAAATTTAATAAATATATGTTTATTATAAATATATTATAGAACAAAAATTATATATATCATATGATATATGACTTAATTATGAAATTTTATTACCCGTTTATAAACAATTCCTTGTTAAAATCGCATTTTGGTTAATAATTGTTTTGTTTTTTGTGTATGCTTTGATTTGGTATTTTTAGTCCATTTACTTTGATCACAGTTACATAATCTCGATAATTTTAATCATGATATAAATATTATATATATATTAATTATTTTTTTATTTAGATTAATTCAATAATGTTTTATATAGAAAATGAATTACACTGTTTATGGAGATGGTAAGTCATATGTAGACCTAAACGTTATTTTCATTTCCTCAAAAAATGAATCAAAATAATGATAATTAATATATTATATTTAAAAATTCATTTTAATGTCATATATATCTAAAATATTCATTAAATTTACCCATTTTTACATTCCATGCAAAGCGTTAGTGAAAATTTGATCACATCGCTTTGTGAAGTGGAAGGCCACCATACACACAAATGATGTTATCATATAACCCATGGAATGAAAAAATTCACGAACTAGCCTAGATACCCTGGTACCCTAGTTCCCAAGCTGATAGTTACATATCCAAAAGTGTGTTCTCTATCTATGCATGTTATCGACTATCATCTCGCATCATATAATAACAAGAGGGAATGTAATGACCTTGCCATTTATAAATAAAATTCCCTTTTGTGGTTGATTTATATTTATTATTATGTATTATAGTTATAGAACACATATTCACTTGTTTGATTTTATTATATCCTATAATATTTAAATTACCTTTAAGAATTATAAATATTTATAATATATCCCTTAAACAGTGATCATATGATTATTATAAATATAGGGTTTTGACAAATCCAATTGACCCAGAAAAAGGAAGTGATGGCCTTGACCAGTAGGATTGTACCCTATGAATCCAATTTACTAGAGCTTGCAATGGAAGTATCATCACTGATATTTTCCCTTTTCTAAGACTAAACCGATATCCAATAACTTAAGCCTTATCAAAACCATTTATAGGATAATTTCAAGCTCATCGAGTTCATGACCCAAACTATATACACTAAACAACCCCATGAAAGTCTCACCATCACACACCTTACCCATAGGGTTTTCTATGGAGTAATAAAGGTATATATATCAAGAACCTAATAAACTTAATATGTATATTATATATAATAATTAATATATTTCCTCTTTATAATTGTTACTTTATAAATGATTTTGATTTTAATTCGATAAAACACAAATTATAATTTTTGGTAATATGAAATTTCAAGTAAAAATTTCATTTTGATAAATTAATTAATTTTTTTAAATAAAGGATAAATTAATAAAACATTTTTATTAAATAATATTTATTAATTATAGTTTTTAATATAATTTTACAAAGTCAAAATTAATTTTTATAATGGTTTGAAAACTCTTTTTTCCAAAAACCCAGAATTCATCAGTAAATTTAAATTCTTATTTTAAATTTAAAAATTAAAATATATTTAAAATTATTTAGATAAAATATAAATTATTTTTGGAATAACAATGTCAAATTTATACAATGGATAATTTTTCATAATTTTAGGAGAATAAAATTTTCAGGTAAAAGTTAAATACGGTATAAATATAGTGTGTATATTGTGTCATCATATTGAATCAAATATGTTGTATTAAATACTATAAATGGTATCCATGACAAAATATATGTTTAAACTTAAAAATAATTTTATTTTTAGGTTATTTTATTAATTTTATAAATCCTTTAAGAATCCTCTAAAACCAATATTATATTTTATGGTTTTAAAATATTATCTTTAAGAACATGAATCACTTCCACCTAGACAAGGGTAATATATTATTAATTTAGGATCATTGACTTATAAAATAGTTAAAACCATCACTAGTTGGTATAAAAAATGGGAAAAATCATGTTAAGGTTTGTGGTTTTAGTTATTTTATTATATAGAGTTAAAAACATAAGTTTGGGAAATAATAAAGATCTCCCCTCTCATTTCCTATATAAACCAACACAATATCCCAATTAAATTTAATAAAAACCCATAATGAAGGTTCTTAAGCTTCAATCCCATCTCTATATTACTCCAAATTTTTCCCTAATATCTTAATAATCTCCTCTAAATCTTTTGGTAATCACTCTATCAAGGTAAGGGATCTCCCTCTATTATATTTATTTAAAAACTAATTTTATGTTGTACCTCATAATTTCCATTTTTCTTATTTAGGTACGTTTTTATATATCCCCCATTCTTCCCTTTTTATTTACTTATGATTATATACCCCTTTCACTCTCATTAATTCATTCAATAAAATTTTATGTACACCTATTGTCACGCCGAAATTTATTATGGGCCCTCTCCCTATTTTAAATTCAAGAATCCAATTCATTTTATGCCTATTATTTCAAAATCCTAATGTTGGGATATTATTTTCTATATACCAATTACTTTCCATTTGATTTATAAATAAATATTTAACTATTTCTCTCTCATTAAACCATTTTTATGAATATTTGATTATTGGCATTATGCTGCTGAAATTTCACCACGATTTCCCATGCCAAACTATTATGTAGTGAATACCTATACCCATTTACTATCAGGGGAGCTCAAATTTATGAACT
The DNA here is from genome assembly GCA_963277665.1 of Viscum album. Classification (NCBI taxonomy): domain Eukaryota; kingdom Viridiplantae; phylum Streptophyta; class Magnoliopsida; order Santalales; family Viscaceae; genus Viscum; species Viscum album. The sequence continues at coordinate 1,837,914,513 of OY728151.1, forward strand.
TATACTTATTTTATTTGGTACTTATATGTATTTATTCCACAATCCTTGATTTTGAAATAAAATGTGATGAAAAATGATTCCATGTTTTATGGCCTATGTGGAACACTTATGCCTATGAATGATATGAAAGTGATGGGTGCACCTAGAATTATATAGCACTAAAATGCATTGGGAAATGTTTTAGTCTTTTTAGATGTCGTGCAAGGGATTAATCAGTGAAACTAAAACATCATGGTACTTTTTCCACCCTGATATCTTGGAATATTTCCTTGACCCATGTTTATGATGTCATGTTTAAAGTTGTTGCCAAATTTCCATATTGTATTTTTGTTATCTTGCTTGATCTTGCCTCATTATTCATATTCACTTTTGTCACCCATTTTATGTTCTATTAAAATTCCTATTCTCTAACATGTAATAATTTATTCATTTTATTAATTATTTATGCCCTTATTGGGATTTATAAATCACCCTTTTCTTATGTATGTCCCAAAGTTTTCCCTTATAATTTTGAGTACGATGTAATATTATGAGCGTGTTAAGCATGTTTAAAGTAATTGAAATGTACCCCCTATTTTTAGTTGCTATGTAATTTACCTAATTTTCAAATACACTATAATTATAAATATTTAGGGTTGCATTATATGTAATATTAAGTATTAAATCCCCAATTTGTGTGTAATAAGAACAAGGGTTGTCATTGTTTATATCAATGAAAAAATTATTTCCTTTGGGATTAGGATTATAAGACTCCAAAAAAATACATTGGGATAAGAATAAATATAAGAATACATTATTATATTTTGGTAAATTATTGATTAAGTGTTTTCCAAGAAAATAAATCTATTTCTAGATACTACAAGTGGGTGTGGCTCTGGAATAAATGTACCTAGGGGTAAAACCTGATAACACAACATTTAGATAGACTCAATATGGAACTTATGCATAAAAACAGGCCTTTATTCACACTTAGTTTGACACCCCCATGGGATATTCATTGAAAAATTCACAATCTCGTTACAAAAAATTATTGAGGGGACAAAAATGCACATAAGTTTCTATGTGAGAAAATAGATCGTGGAATACATATAATTAAGCATAGATGTTAATAATATAAGGAATAAATTTCATTTATAAGTTATCCATTTAATATTATTGGATTCCCTTTTATATGTTAAATAGTTTAAAAATACACATCCCCAATTTTCCCTTTATTATAGCCAATATATGGATATATGATGAAATGAGTAAACAACCAAATGTGAAGGGAAATGTGATGAATTCCCCTAATGATATGCCTAACATGATGGGAGATCAAGTAGGAAATATTTTGATTATGTCAAACCAATTACAAATAAATCACAGTTAACAACTGGAACATTCATGAATTCCCAAAGATATCAAGGAAGAGGGAGATGACATATTAAGGAAGCTTATAAGATAAATGTGATAAGGGAAATAATATCCAATTTCCTTTGTGAAATTTTTTTTGAATGAGGCACCAAGGGAAATATCATAAAGATACAGAGATAATATTTAAGTGTGGAAATATAGGTAAAAAAGTATCTAATTTCCATGAAAAAATGGATAATGTGATGGATGTAAATAATATTCAATATATGGTACCATATACAATTCTATGTCTTAAAAGTGGAGGAGTTGGGAATTATCTAATTCAATGTTCTATTACAAGGCCTGAAAATCATGGTGAGCAACAATAATCTCCAAGACCAAGGGAACAAGTAATGTTCTATGCTAATATGGATCGTGATGACTGAAGTACATATAACCACTACTTCAGAGCAGTTTATTTCATGTGTTATATTAATTAATTATATCTAATACTATCTTGAAAGAACATAGAGCCACCAACCAAAATGATTTGGCATCATTGGGAAAAAACGTCAATGATTATGTATCAAATATTGGAGTTTTAGGGAACGTTCTTCTTGAAAATATTATTAGTATCCCTATAGTAGAATTTTATTTTATCCTTATTATGGAATGGTTTCTCTTTAATAAATATGACATAAATTATTAGGAGAAAGAACTCACCATATCTTCCATGAATTCACCTTTTATTATATACATGTTAAAGAAGTAGGATGAATATTATTTGGTCTCATCATCATGAGAAAGTATATTATTTCCCTATAGTAAAGCATATATAGATCAAATTATTGAGTTTATGGAAAATATAATTCTTGAATACATTCCCATTATGAGGGAATATGTTGATGTATTTCCCAAATAATTTTATAATCTTCCTCCTAGACGAGAGGTTTTATTTTTCGATTGAGCTTATACTTGGGGAGTTTCCATTATCCAAGACTTTGTATCAAATGAATGTTTTGGAACTTGAGAAGCTAAAGAAAAAACTATAGAAGAATATTTATTAAAGGTTCATACACCCAAGTGCTTCACCATGTGGTGTAGTATTCCTATTCATTAAGAAGAAGTAAGGTTCAATGTGCCTTTACATTGATTATCATGACCTCAATAAGATCATGATAAATAACAAGTATCCCCTTAAAATGATTGATGACTTTTTTGACCAGCTATGTGGAGCCCAATACATCTCTAATGTGGATCTTTGATCAGGGAGTTATCAAGTAAGTGTTAAGGAGGATATCCCTAAGACTTCTTTTGGAAAAAGGTATGGCCACTATGAGTTCCTAGTAATTCCATTCACACTCATTAATACTCCAAAAATCTTCATGGAACTAATGAATAGAGTCTTTAGATACTACCTTGACATATTTTTGGTATTCATTAAAGATAATATTCTAATATAATTCAAAACAAATGACTATAATAAGGATCATCTGAGCATAATTCCAAAAAACTAATAAAAGGATCATCTTTATGAAATGTATAGAAAATTTCTTTTTGGTTAATGGAAGTCTAATTTTATGACCTATTATCACAAGAAATGGGAAATCTATAGACCCTTCAAAGTAAAAAACATTTGATAGATGGATGATGCCAAAATCTATGATATAAATCCATAGATTCCATGAATTAGCTAGGTACTATCATCAATTTGTGAGAAATTTATCATGATTTTAAAACCCTGCACCAAATCTTACTCAGAAGGAAGTTAATTTTCTAGAATAATGAATGTGAAAAGAGGTTAAAGGAGTTGATAATGAGGATTATCACTACACTTGTACTTATGCCACCCACAAGTGGGGAACATTTTTTTCTATAAAATTATTCTTCAATGAATGGTTTTGGTTATGTGTTAATGAAAAATGAAAAAGTTATAGATTATTATTCAAGGACATTGAAATTTCATGAATATAACTACCAAATTCGTTATCTATAGTTGGTTGTAGTCATCTTCTCATTGAAAATATAGTGTCATTATCTCATTGGGGAGAAGTGTGAAATATATACAGATCATAAGAGCCTTATGTATATATTCACCCAAAAAGAGTTGAAGATGTGATAGTGAAGATGTTTAGAGCTGATTAAGGACAATGAATATTCAATCCACCACTGTTATGGGAAAGAAAATAAAGTGATAGATTCTTTAAGTAGAAAGGATCAAATAATTTTATGTTATTGAATGTTTTTTTGGTCTATGTGTGTACCCTGACATAGTCTAAAAATCCCATTAGATATATCAAAATATATATTAATCCCTAGATATATGATTTTTTATTATGTCATTTTAGGTGGAATTCATTCATTCCTTATTTATAAAATATAATACTTAACAATTTTCATCCATATATCATTAACATATCTGACTATGGAAAAATATTGTGCTTCTTCTAACCTATTATAGATAACTAGAACATATTCATCATGAATTTATATACTCGGATCATTATGAATAATCCAATCCATAATAGTATTTTTGTAATTTTTATATCATATTGGCATTTTATGAAGTTAACAACCCTTTAGTTTGTGCCTTTCATACTCAATTCATAGAGTTTCCATAAAAAACTTACCATTGACATCAAATTCAAAATATAATGATCATAAAAGATTTCTATGATAAGAAAAGTTTTAAAAAAATCTATGATGATTGATTAAAAGTAATTGACATGGTATATTCCTTGATTTCATGATGATTTAGATAATAAAATATATCATATTGGTCTTATCTTGACCGTTGATAAATTTATTCTATTTGATACTCACTAGCGGTATCATGGAACCACCAATATATCAAACACACATAATTGTGGTTATTGTAATCCTATAAAATAAATTAAAAAATCTTATCTATTTTTTATTTAATTCTACATTATATGATCCCTTGTTCTCACTGATTAATAAATATAATCCACCAACCATGGTTAATATAAAATCATCTTACGTAGTATGTGTCTCTAGAAAACATTATCCCATAGAAAAAACTAGAGTTTATGTCCCTATTCAAACTCATGTTCATATGGAGAAATAACCTTTTAAAAGTTAATTATTCTCCCACTATCTCAAATAGAGTAGTGCTTTCTTTTTAATGGAATATATTTAGACTTGATTAATGTAACACCCCTAGATTTCATGAAAAATATTCTTTTCAATGTATTGTGTTATACGCTACACCAAAATTAGCTTATGTTATACGCAACATCAAACAGAGATTTAACTACACATAGCCCTGACTTGGATTGCATTACACGCAATAAAGACCTTCCTCGATAGCGTGTGTAGTATGCAATACCGAGTTTCACTAAACGAGATATTATTATAATATTATTATGAACTAGCCGTTATGAATAGTAATACCCACTTTTTGAAATTTTATAAATTTTAACTTTCAAAATGGACTTCATTTTTTGATTCGGAATATAGAAATTAGCTTAGGGTGAAATTTTGGTACTTTTCGGATAACTTTCATATTCTGATGAATAGTGAAAATTACTAAATTTTAATTAAAAACAACTTTTTTAATCAAAATAATTAATAGTGATAAATTATTAATTTGAGTGGTTTTAAAGTATATTTAGAATATATTTTTACCATTTAATACAATTTTTGTCATTGGATGTAATTTCACATTTAAACCAGACATAAACAAGTGTCAATCTTTTGATAGTAATTATCTCTTAAAAACACGCTATTTGTTTTGACGACAGGATTAATTTTTAAATTAATTAATGCAACTGATATGTTTTGAATTTGGTAAAATATACATCATTTTTTAATTCATAATATCAAATATAGCTTAGGCCAAATTTTTGGTATTTTTCTGGAAACTTTCATTTTTTGATGAATAGTGAAACCACTAAGTGGTAGTTAAAAAACTGAATTTTTCATAAAACTTAATTTTACCGCTTCTGTGAGTGTAATTTTGAAAATTTGAGATACATGGTTAATATCAAGGACTAAAATTTTGTTCAATGAGATGAAAATAATTTTTGGTGAATAGTAACTTTTACTTTTTTACCACGGTTAAAAGTAAATAGGGTAATTAAGAGTAAAAATGATATTATTATTACCCTAACACATGTCCTAATTCTATTGGATAAGTTTAATTAGGCCATAAACAACCTTAGGAATAAAATATGACCATTTAGGCCCACTTGGATTAGATTAGGACATTTATTATAAATTTATTTAAAGAAGTGTTAAAATAGTTAAAATCAAAGTTTAATAACTAAATAATTTTTAATATAGGGTTATAAATAAGATAAATTCGACTATAAATATTAATTAAAAATCTAAAAATATTTCCTACATAATGGTATTTAATTTTTAATTTTTAGATTAAAATAATTTAATTTACTTATGACACAATGATGATACAGTAATTATCTTATTAATGAAATATTGACATAATTTATGTTATAAATACCCAAATAAATGTAATTTGAGACTTTTTATGAATTCCAATAATTTTCTATGTTAATATGACATGTTATTATTGATTTAATTAACTTTGTTTGAACTAATAATTCTTTTATGATTTTCACAAAAATCAATTACCAAATAGTGTCAAAATTGACATAAAATAGTTTTTAAAACAAATATTATATTATTAATTGTTATTATATTCTTAAAAATCTAATTATCGGCCAATATACTTATATCATTATAGGTGTATCATTAATGGACCACTTGGGGGTCTCTTGGATGTATATGGTAAGTTTATTAACTATATAATATAAAAATACAAAGTGACATGGTAAATGTCAATCTAATTAACAAAGAGTTAAAACTAAAAGTTAAGGTTAATATAATGACCTAAACATGTCTAAATTATATTATATGAGAGGATTTAGACCCCTCTCCACCTTAGCTTCTAAATAAATCAATTTTGAGCTATTAAAAACCGAATATGACTTTATAATAAAATAATATTTTTAGTTATTCCAAGGTGCCCCTCTCCTCCCTTATAAAAGGGCACCTACTCCCTCTCTTCCTCACACCACTTTGAGCCTTCAAGCTCAGACAACCCCTGCCAATTTCTCTTCTCCACTTCCTTAGAAACATACTAGAGGTCCTAATCTTCTTCAAAGACCAATTTTAGTTCCCTAAGAGGAGGTCTAAAAGAGGGGCTTCAAAGAAGAGGTAATGTCCGTTACCGATTCTTTCAACTTTATTTCTTCTTCCACTTCTTCTTCTTAGGTTGTTTCATTATGAAGTAATAACATCAGTATATCTCATATATTGATATTTTATTATAAGTATGAAACAACCATATTTCACCATCTATCCATCCTATGGAAAACGAAATCACCGCGCGTGCGTACGTACGGAATACCGTCTCCACGCCGTGGTGTAATCTATTTTCCACCACCACCTTACTTGGATGGGTATAATGGTGTAAATAATAAATATATATGATTATTGTAAAGTTATATTGATTCTGTAATAGTATACATACACTCCAATAAAATTCCACGATCATGGGAACGATATCATCGCTCGTGCGTACGTACGGAATACCGTCTCCACGACGCGATGAGATTCATTCTCAATGATTAACCATTCATAAATAATTATAAAGTATATATAATTAGTAATCATGAAATATATGACATAATAATGATACTGTATTTATGTATATATATATATGTATGTCATCAAATTAATTCCATTAAATTCAATGAGGAAACGAAAACAACGTTCATGCATACGTACGGCCTACCGTCTCCATGAACGGTGTATTTATTTCCATTTATCGATCTATTATATATATGTATACTCTGAATAAATATTATATATAAATAATGTTTTATATTCTGTAATTAAGTAATCATGATCTAAGTAATCATATGAATAATTAAAAGTCAAAACACGGACGACAAATGAAACGATTTTACCCAAAACGCTCTTTAACATGGAATTTACAAAAGAATGGGTAATATAAAGTCATAAGAGAACCATATATGATATCATAACAATGAATATGATTATGTAATAAGTCAATGACATTATTTAAATCATCATACTGGAGGTTCGGATACGTACGAAGCATATCGGACCTAAGGTAAGGGATAATTATTCCAATCTCATTCTTATCCGAGATTGTTTATTCGTAAGTATTTACCGGGGTTATGATTATTATCCATGCCAATATGTTCTCAAAATGTTTTCATAAAATTTTTACATTTCTTCTATGTTTGTTTAAAGTCATTTTTACCCTTTTCTACTCTTACCACATCGTATGGAAGGAATATTTCTTTTATGAGGTACTTTTTGGCTTTTCCAGCAAAAGTACGAGAAGAATGTCTTTTTAACTTATATGGAACGAATGGATTTTTACGGTTTTATAAAGCATTATTTTCATGAAGCTTCCTCCAAAATATTTCATGACTATTTTCAACAAAATCCTTTTATTTTAAAATTGCATGACATTTTGTGAAAAGAAAATGATTTTGAAGAAAAAAGGATATTTTCCTCAAGAATTCATTTCAAGTGTTTTATCAAAAACCATTTTCATCTAAGTTGAAATTATTTAACATGGGTATGTTTCAAGTATCATGTCTCTATGATTTACATGGTTTCACTTTTATTATTATGAAATGATAGCCATTTATTTTATATGGATTATGTGATGATGGGATGATGTTTATGAAACCCATTTTATTTATTAGGTTATTATGAATGATGTATGTTTATTTTGTGGAACAAGTAAGAATGATTTCTTTATGAGATGGGTGGGACCTATATCTCCCTCCAATGCATTGGGTAAAGATTTATATCTCATGAGATAGACATGGATGGAACGGTATGTTAATCCGGTTCATTATTACAGGACTGGAACGAGGAGTGAACTCGATTCAGAAAGAGACTTTGTCCACTGAGATGGTCTTGGAAGAAATGCTTTGGCTACTATGGAAATCATTACATGTTCTTAATGGATGCCACAATTACATGTTTTATTCCCATGCTATGTTATCATGATTTATGTTCTATTATGATCTATGCCTTATGTACTTCCATGTTTTAATTCGTTGCTCAAGATTTTGATGTTTAAACATTATGTTCATGTTTTTAAGTTCAAATGTATATGGCATGTTTTATTTTATCCATGTTTACCCTTACTGAGCATTTGAGCTCACCCTTTTTATGTTTTATTTTCCCCCAGGATTAAAAGAAAGGTTTTATGTAAGGAAACAAAAAGTGTAAGATCTTTATGGGAGATGTTGAAGATCTTTCACCACGATTAGAAGTTTACGTTCCAAGTTTCCAAGGACACTAAACTACTATGGTCCTCGTGTGTCTGTTTTTGTTATGTATTATTTATTTCTCAAAAGTTATGTAATATCTATGTACGTCAAGCTTCGGGTCTCTACAGTTGGTATCAGTGGAAAGGTTTAGTTAACCTTTGGAAACTAGGATGCGAAAACATTAGTGATATCCCTAGAGATATTTCTAAGGTATGTCTAGGGATGTCCCTAAGGATAAGTAAACGTATAGGATATAGTCCTATAACTATGGTAATGATCTTATAATTTAACCTAAGATGTCAGATATTGAGGGTACTCCCCCTTTACTATGTTGTTTTCCCTAGTATGATTTTTTCCTCTCACAGAATTCTTTTTGTGTTTTAGTCAATGGAGAGAACCAGAAGGAATTCTGTTAATATTTAATGCAATGGACAAATTGGTGACTATGAGAAAAAAAATTGCGTAATGCCTAGAGAGAAAGATATTATGATTATAATGAATCAATCATCGCGATATATGATTAACAAGGTGAAATTTAGTGGTATGCCTAATTCATCAAATAAGAGGAAGGTAGACTTTTATGCATGTTTTCATGTTGAGGAGCATAAAGAAAGGAAGATTGATATTTCTAAATAAGGAAAGAAGAACCTTGAGGAATACCTCAAATGGAATGGAAGATGTTATCTGTGTGGAGAAAAGGGTCATAGAGTGACAGACTGTTATGGAGTTTAATGTCTTATTTGTCGAGAACATGGTCATTACCCAACTCAATGCCCTAACCTAAAAAGTTACTTCTAAATCAAGGAAGGACTTATTCTAGGACAATCATTGAAGAGGATGTATTGAAGTGTTTATGTATTGGTATTCAAGAATAATGTCGTTGAGGTACTTTTATGGTGTATTAGAATATTTTTGTATTATTCTATTTTGGTTTTCAATAATTTTATGGTACCTGTAACCATGGAAAGTGATTGAGATATTTTTGGAAAAAAGATGATATGCGCATAATGAAGGTATAAGAAGATAATGAGATGTTTGATTGTATTCATGAGCTCATGACTAATATAAGGACTAAGTGATATTATGGTTTGATTATATAGTTTTTTTGGGATTTTGGTATGTGGAAAGAGTTACATTTTGATAGTATTCATGTTTTCACTAAGGTTCTATGGTAATTTATGTTTCAAGAGAATATATGACTAACGTATTCATGTGTTTGGAATGAAACCAACAAGATATATCTTATGATATATGTGAGATAAATGCTTGTATTCACATTCTTGGTAGATAACCTTTCTAGTAATTGTTTTCTTTATACTATGAGCTTGGACCGAAGTATTTTAGATAAGCCTAAAGATTGGAATGGATTATGTTGGACATAAGTTAGTATTGTTTAAGGATAGAACTTTTTTTGATATTATTTATGGGATGTTATAGTAATGTAGTTTTAGAAAAAGGACAACCTACAGGATGGGTGACATCCCATCACGTCGGACAAGGCTATGGGAATCGAACCCACAACTGAAGTGCGACTGGCCTTTATCACCTACCACTGGCCTACAGGAAGTCCATGTTTAGTAGAAACTAGTTTTATTATATTAAGCAGTATGATATATGAAGTATAAGTCCATTTTAGGAACCGTATATGATTAATCTCACTATATATGGACTTATGTATTTTTTGATAACTTTTCTAACCTTTTGTTTGAGACAGATGGAATGACCCATCATTCTATCACATGATCTGTTAACACATCACGAATGAAAAATTCAACTTCATTTTTCTTTAACATATGAAGTGGAAATTGTCCAAAGAATGACCAACGGTGAGACTGTACCAAAATCACGAAATTATTTCTTCTAATTCCAATTTCATCAACTTTAGGGAAATGATCTTGAAAACCAAAAATGTTGTCTTAGTGCTCTTATATCCGATGAATCATATGGTACCTTAGATCATCAAAAATTTATGGCTTTGTGATTGATGGCTTTTTCATAGCCATGTTCTCAACCACTCTCCATCAGAACATGATGGTTATATTTCTCCTCCATATCCATATTTTCACCTATGTTCTCCTATGTGGAAACCCAGTGATGAGTTATTTGGGTATCTGTTATGTTTCTAACGTTCTTTTTTTTAAATGAAGTTTTAGTATTCCTTTTTATGATGTGGGTTTCTATGAAAGAAAGTGTCGTGTAATAAACCATTTATAACCTTGACGAATTTCGAGGGCGAAATTCATTTTAAAGGGGGTAGAATATAACACCCCAAGATTTTTTGAAAAATATTCTTTTTAATGTCTTGTGTTGTACGCTACACCAAAATTAGCTTATGTTATACGCAACACCAAATAGCGCTTTCACTACACGTAGCCCTGACTTGGCTTGCATTACACGCAATAAATACCTTCCTTGATAGCGTGTGTAGTACGCAATACTGAGTTTCACTAAATGAGATATTATTATAATATTATTATGAACTAGCCGTTATGAATAGTAATACCCACTTTTTGAAATTTTATAAATTTTCTCTTTCAAAATGAACTTCATTTTTGGATTCGAAATATCGAAATTAGCTTAGGGTGAAATTTTGGTGCTTTTCTGATAACTTTCATATTCTGATAAATAGTCAAAATTACTAAATTTTAATTAAAAACAAATTTTTTAATCGAAATAATTAATAGTGATAAATTATTAATTTTAGTGGTTTTAAAGTATATTTAGAATATATTTTTACCATTTAATACAATTTTGGTCATTGGATGTAATTTCACATTTAAACCAGACATAAACAAGTGTCAATCTTTTGATAGTTATTGTTTCTTAAAAACACGCTATTTGTTTTGACGACGGGAATTAATTTTTAAATTAATTAATGCAACTGATATGTTTTTAATTTGGTAAAATAGAAATAATTTTTGAATTCATAATATCAAATATAGCATAGGCCTGAGTTTTGGTATTTTTCTGGAAACTTTCATTTTTTGATGAATAATGAAACCACTAAGTGGTAGTTAAAAAACTGAATTTTTCATAAAACTTAATTTTACCACTTCTGTGAGTGGAATTTCTAAAATCTGAGAGACATGCTTAATATCAAGGACTAAAATTTGGTTCAATGAGATGAAAATAATTTTTTGTGAGTAGTAACTTTTTTCTTTTTTTTACCATGGTTAAAAGTAAATAGGGTAATTAAGGGTAAAAATGATATTATTATTACCCTAACACATGTCCTAATTCTATTGTATAAGTTTAATTCAGCCATAAACAACCTTAGGAATAAAATATGACCATTTAGGCCCACTTGGATTAGATTAGGACATTTATTATTAATTTATTTAAAGAAGGGTTAAAATAGTTAAAATCAAAGTTTAATAACTAAATCATTTTTAATATAGGGTTATACATAAGATAAATTCTACTATAAATATTCATTAGAAATATAAAAATATTTACTACATAATGGTATTTTATTTGTAATTTTTAGACTTAAAATAATTTAATTTATTTATGACACAATGATGATGTAGTAATTCTCTTATTAATGAAATATTGACATAATTGATGTTATAAATACCCAAATAAATGTAATTTGAGACTTTTTATGAATTACAATAATTTTCTATGTTAATATGACATGTTAGTATTGATTTAAGTAAATTTTTTTGAACTAATAATTCTTTTATGATTTTCACAAAAATCAATTACCAAATAGTGTCAAAATTGACATAAAATAGTTTTTAGAACAAATATTATATTATTAATTGTTATTATATTCCTAAAAATCTAATGCTCGGCCAAGATACTTATATCATGATAGGTGTATTATTAATGGACCACTAGGGGGTCTCTTGGATGTATATGGTTAGTTTATTAACTATATAATATAAAAATACAAAGTGACATGTTAAATGTCAATCTAATTAACAAAGAGTTAAAACTAAAAGTTAAGGTTAATATAATGACCTAAACATGTATAAATTCTATTGTATGAGAGGCTTTAGACCCATCCCCACCTTAGCTTCTAAATAATTCAATTTTTAGCTATTAAAAACCGAATATGACTTTATAATAAAATAATATTTTTAGTTATTCCAAAGGTTCCCCTCTCCTCCCTTATAAAAGGGCACCTCCTCCCTCTATTCCTCACACCACTTTGAGCCTTAAAGCTCGGCCAAACCCAGACAATTTCTCTTATCCACTTCCCTAGAAACATCCTAGAGGTCCAGGTCTTCTTTAAATACCAATTTTAGTTCCCTAAGAGGAGGTCTCAAAGAGGCGCTTCAAAGAAGAGGTAATGTCCGTTACCGATTCTTTCAACTTTATTTCTTCTTCCACTTATTCTTCTTAGGTTGTTTCATTATGAAGTAATAACATCAGTATCACTCATATAATGATATGTTATTATAAGTATGAAACAACCCTGTTTCACCATCTATCCAACCTACAGAAAACGAAAACACCGCGTGTGCGTACGTACATAATACCGTCTCCACGTCGTGGTGTAATCTATTTTCCACCACCACCTTACTTGGATGGGTATAATGGTGTAAATAATAACTATATATGATTATTGTAAATTGATATTGATTCTGTAATAGTATACATACACTCCAATAAAATTCCACGATCATGGGAACGATATCATCGCTCGTGCGTACGTACGGAATACCGTCTCCACGATGCGATGAGATTCATTCTCAATGATTAACCATTCATAAATGATTATAAAGTATATATAATAAGTAATCATGAAATATATGACATAATAATGATACTGGATTTATGTATATATATGTATGTATGTCATCCAATTAATTCCATTCAATTCAATGAGGAAACGAAAACAATGTTCATGCGTACGTACAGCCTACCATCTCCATGAACGGTGTATTTCTTTCCATTTATTGATTTATTATATATATGTATATTCTGAATATATATTATATATAAATCATGTTTTATATTATGGAATTAAGTAATCATGATCTAAGTAATCATATGAATAATTACAAGCAAAACACGGACGACAAATGAAACGATTTTACCCAAAACGCTCTTTAACATGGAATTTACAAAAGAACGGGTAATATAAAGTCATAAGTGAACCATATATGATATCATAACAAAGAATATGATTCTGTAATAAGTCAATGAAATTATTTAAATCATTATACAGGAGGTTCAGATACGTACGAAGCATATCAGACCTAAGGTAAGGGATAATTATTCCAATCTCATTCTTATCCGAGATTGTTTATTTGTAAGTATTTACTGGGGTTATGATTATTATCAATGTCAATATGTTCTCAAAATGTTTTCATAAAATGTTTACTTTTATTCCATGTTTGTTTAAAGTCATTTTTACCCTTTTCTACTCTTACCACATCGTATGGAAGGAATATTTCTTTTATGAGGTACTTTTTGTCTTTTCTGGCAAAAGTACGAGAAGAATGTTTTTTTAACTTATACGGCACGAATGGATTTTTACAGTTTTATAAAGCCTTATTTTCATGAATCTTCCTACAAAATATTTCATGAATATTTTCAATAAAATACTTTTCTTTTAAAATTTCATGACATTTTGTGAAAAGAAAACGATTTTGAAGAAAAAAGGATATTTTCCTCAAGAATTCATTTCAAGTGTTTTATCAAAAACCATTTTCATATAAGATGACATTATTTCACATGGGTATGTTTCAAGTATCATGTCTCTATAATTTACATGGTTTCAATTTTCTTATTATGAAATGATATCCATTTCTTTTATATGGATTATGTGATGATGGGATGATGTTTATGAAACCCATTTTATTTATTGGGTTATTATGAATGATGTATGTTTATTTTGTGGAACAAGTAAGAATGATTTCATTATGAGATGGTTGGGACCTATATCTCCCTCAAATGCATTGGGTAAAGATTTATATCTCATGAGATAGACATGGCTGGAACGGTAAGTTAATCTGATTCAGTATTACTGGACTGGAACGAGGAGTGTACTCGATTCAGAAAGGGACTTTGTCCACTAAGATGGTCTTGGCAGCAATGCCTTGGATACTATGTAAATCATTACATGTGATTAATGGATTCCACAATTACATGTTTTATTCCCATGCTATGTTACCATGATTTATGTTCCATTATGATCTATGCCTTATGTACTTCCATGTTTTAAGTCGTTGCTCAAGATTTTGATGTTTAAACATTATGTTCATGTTTTTAAGTTCAAATGTATATGGTATGTTTTATTTTATCCATGCTTACCCTTACTGAGCATTTGAGCTCACCCTTTTTATGTTTTATTTTCCCCCAAGATTAAAAGAAAGGTTTTAGGTAAGGAAACAAAAATTGGAAGATCTTTATGGGAGATGTTGAAGATATTTCACCACGATTATAAGTTTACGTTCCAAGTTTCCAAAGACACTAAACTATTACGGTCCTCGTGTGTCTGTTTTTGTTATGTATTATGTATTCAGCAAAAGTAATGTAATATCTATGTACATCAAGCTTCGGGTCTCTACAATTAATATGATAATATACTAAATTATACAATTAAAAAAATTATCTTTGTGTTTCCATGATGTATGTTGCTTACATAAGCTTTATTAAATGGTTTCCATCAAACAATAATGGATTTAATCAAATAGAATTTCATAATAATATATATTTTCTCTGTTAGTAAATATTGGTAAATTATAGATAGATTTGTTCCTTCTATTTAGAAAACATGTCTTGGAATAAATCTATTAAAAAAGAAATATATATAAAGACGCATCATTTATCCATCTTATGCCACCATCAAGTATAATGTAATGTCATTTTAGTAATAAAACCAATCTTCATATAAATGAATATAAATACTTAGTTATGATGTTATTTTATTAGAAAATTTGATAGATCCTTTATTTTTGAAAAGGTTAATTCATTCTTCAATTGACCACCCATATGAAATTTCATGTAGTATATAAAGTAATCTCTAAATTCACCTCTTGAATAATTCACTTGGTTTTGTTAAAATCATTTTGGAATCATTACAGAAAACCTTTATTAATAATAGTTTCTTTATCTAAAATATATTAAGTAAGTTTGTTTGTATAACTTTTTCTTTATCTATACTAAGACTAAACATCTTTATAGATAACCCCTTCTCATCTACTATCATTTTTATATCACGGTGAATAATATTTCCATAAGTGGTATAAGTATTATATTTAATATTGATCATTTATTACCATTTGGATATTAGTGTTTCAAGAGTTTCTAAATTTTCAGTTTAGTAATAAGCACCATGAAAACATACATTAAATATATGAATCACTGTCTTAATTTATCTAAATATACACTAATAAAAATGATTTTGAAACACTCAATACTAGATTGAATCAATCCACCTAGGTAATAAAAAGTCATATCCTTCTTTTGTCTAACATAGGAATCACCCTTTATCAGCTCCTTTTCATTTCAATGAAATTCTTATAATCATTTTGTACTTACTTGGTCCCTATATAAGAATACATATATGTGTATGACATATTATATTTAAAAACCAAGATGTATAACATATGTTTTATATATTGATGAATATTCTTAAATCAGAATCTTATGATTCAGTTTTCCTCAATATGACAAGAAAATAACCTCCTTACTCTAAATATTTTACTCTTTCAATGATTCTATAAATACTCCAATGAAAATGAATTAATTATGTGATTTTAAACCTTTTCTTTCATTTTTTTAAATATAAGGTTTGGTAATGATATTTCTTAATATCATTATTTATTTGGTGATGTTTAGTTAATGATTCTTGATCAAACTCCCCATACTATTTATTTGATATTAAATATGTAAAAAAGATATTTGGTTATAAGGATGATAACAAGAGGTTAGTATATAATTTCTTACCCAAATTGAATTTTACTTTTCTAATTTTCAATGTATTTAAAAATATTTAAGACAAGATATCATGTTATATTGATCCATTTAAAATGCCTCTTATACACTGGTATAGTTCAATGACAATCTAATTTATATTAAGACTCTCATTCCAATTTTCAATTGATAGAAGATGAGATACCATAGTATATGCATCCAAGTATTTATGTTTCATTATTATCTCTTTTGAAATAGCTGATGGGATAATAAAATAGAAAAAATATATAATCTACATGTTTCTCCTATAGGATTTCTAAAGACCCAAACTTATAATAAATAAATATTACATCATAATAGATTATTATTCCTTATATAAAATAATGATCCAGAAAATAATTTTTTAGTTCTATGGCCTTTTGGGAACATGGAATCATAAACAACTGGTTCATAACTCATCTATGTTATCTCCCGATATGATCTTCATAACTAGAACCCTTCCTAGACATATCATACATAATACTTTTCTTCATATCCTGGGGAAAGGAAACATAATAAAGGGTGATATCAGATCCTCAATAATGGTAAAGAACGGATATATCAATGATCATATAAGAATAACATGAACATAGGGTATGAGAACATGAGGTTAACATTTGAAAATCATACATTGTATATCATAGACCATAAACTCGATTTATGGCATAAATAAAACATGAATCATGAAGTAATCAAAGTACATAAGCCATGATATCATAAAATTGTCCACATGACATAGATTTGTGGCATACACATAAGCATAAAAAATAATTTTTTTAGATTACAAGGATCTTTGAAAAAACTATCATAGTGTAATGGGTTCACTTCCCAAACCATTTTAGTAGTAAAGGTTTACTCTCATGACTATCATATAGGATAAGTTCCCTTACTTAATTGGGTTCTCTATCCATTACATTACTATTTATATCAAGATATATCAATCGTTACTCAATGCATTAGATGGAGATGTAGGTCCCACCCATCCTTGGTTATAACATGACTATTGCCTTTGGTAATAACATAACCACTATACTTGGTTATTACATAACCACCTTCACATAATGAAAATCATATATACATGTTCACTAAGATCATAAAAAATCATCATATCAGAACCCATGAAAATAAATGGGTTTCATAATCATTTCATTATAGTATATCATGTGGAAAATAAATATATTTCATAATAATTTCATCATTTCATCAAGGTATTTCTTGTGAAAAAACATATTTCATAAGTATTTTATCATTGTATAACACATGTAAATATTAGAGAGATTAATAATAATTTTATCATGGTATAACCTATGGATGATAAGTGGGTTTCCAAAATATCATTTCACCATAATAATAAACCATTCAGAGAAGGAATATGTATGGTACCATTGGATCATATCTCCAGTAAAGAATAAGTAACATCAAAGGGTGTCATATTTTATGGAAAATGATTTTGAAAATAAAATCACTTGGAACACTACTTGAAGAAAATAGAGTTCCTCCAATGAAAAACACTTTTAAAAAAATATAAAATATTGAAAATAATTTTATTTTAAAATAACCATTGAATCTTATAAAGTATGTTTTAAAATTCACTGAAAACATTTGTTGTGGAAAATAACTTTTCACTTTGAAATCATTTATTTAAAATATAAAAATTTCCAAAATATTAAGAAAATTTTTTTCCATGAAAATAAACTTTTAAGAATTTAATGTAATATTGAAACCACTGACCATTAATGGGATTAGGAAATACTATTCGTGCCATGTATATTAAAACAAATATTCATTTCACATTTTTTATAAAATACATGTAGGCACTGATTTGAAAAATACATACTCATTCAATTAAAAATATTTTTTTAAAATCCAAAAAAGGATAAAAATGAATTTAAAAAAACATGTAGGAACACTAAAAAATTCTTGAAACAATTTTTTGAAAACATGGATATGGGAGAAAAGGGGTTTTTAACCGATGAAATAGATAAAGTTGATTTTCATTAAAAACGTTATTTTTGAGTATTGAGTACATAAAGAGAGGAAAATGAAGGTAAAACATGTATTCTCATGATGTAACCACGGGATAAGAAAATTCATGAATTTCCTAAGAAATAGAACATTATATTTCATCATCAAAAAAATAATCACAAATAATCCCAATAAAGAATGAGATTGTAATATCAAACCCTTGCCACTTTGTTAACCTTTGAATCGTAATACACATTAAAAAATAAAATAAAATGAAAATATAAATATGATGAATAGAATTATATTAATTTTATAACATGTTAATGGGGTAGTATATACATTTCATAAAAAAAATATAGGAACCTCACATAACATATATCTCAAATAAGAAAAATTAAGACTAAAATCCATTACCCTAAGTCTCTAATTCATTCATACGCATTTGAAACTCCAATATAATAAATATAGGTTTATTACAAATATATTATAGAACAAAAATTATATATATCATACCACATATGACTTAATTATGACCTTTTATTACCCGTTTATAAATAATTCCTTATTAAAGTCACATTTTGGTTAATAACTACTTTGTTTTTTGTGTATGTTTTTATTTGGTATTTTTGGCCCATTTACTTTGATGATAGTTACATAATCTCCATAATTATAATCATGATATAAATATTATATATATTAGTTATTTTTTTATTTAGATTAATATAATAAATTTAGATATAGAAAACGATTTACACTGTTAATGGAGATGGTAAACCACGTGTACACCTGAATGTTAATTCCATTTTCTGAACGAATGAATCAAAAGAATGATAAATAATATATTACCTTTAAAAAGTAATTTTTCTGTCATATATATCACAAATATTCATTAAATTTACCCTTTTTACCTTCCATGCAAAGTGTTAGTGAAAAAATAATCACATCACTTTGTGAGGAGGAAGTCCATCATACACACAAATGATATTATCATATCCCCCACAGAATGAAAAGTGTCACAAACCAGCCTGGATACCCTGTAACCCTGATACCCAAGCCTATAATGACCTAAAAAAATGGGGTTCATGATCTCCATATGTTAGAAAAAAGCGGTTGGCCTCGTACAATAGCAAGAGGGAATGTAGCAACTTGAGCATTTATAAATAAAATTATTTTTTGTGGTTGAATTATATTTTTTATTATATATTATGGTTAGAGAAAAAAATCACTTATTTGGTTTTATTATATCCTATCAAAATTAAATTTAACATTAAGAATCATAACCATTGATAATATATCCATTTAATAGTGATCACATGATTGGTATAAATATAGGGTTTTGATAAATCTAATTGACATAGAAAAAGGAAGTGACGACATTGACCAGAAGGATCATACCCTATAAAGACCATTCCCTAGATCTTTCAATGGAGATAGAATCACTGATATTTTCCCTTTTCTAAGATCAAGAAGAGATAAAACAAATCAATCATGAGAAAAACCATTTAGAGAAGAATTTCACGCTCATAAAGATCAAGAACCAAACCATATATGTTGAACCATCCCATGAAAATCTCACCATCGCACACCTGACCCATAGGATGTTTGTTGGAGTAATAAAGAGATATGTATCAAGACCCTAATAAAATTAATTTTTATATTTTATATAATAATTAATATAGTTTCTCCTTATTATTGTTACAATATATATGATTTTGATTTTGATTCAATAAAACACAAATTATATTTTTTTGATAATATGAAATTTCAATTAAGATGTTCCTTCTGATAAATAAAATAATTTTTTGAAAAAAAATTTATTTTAATAAAAAATTATTATTAAATAAAATTTATTAACTATAGTTGATAATCTAATTTTACATAGTCAAAAATAATTTTTATAAGGGTTTGAAAACTATTATTTCCAAACATCCAAAATTTCTCAATAAATGTCAATTATTATTTTAAAAGTGAAAATTCACATATTTATAACATTATTTAGATAAAATATTCATTATTTTTGGAATCATAATGATGAAATTATCCAATGGTGAATTTTTTATTATTTTATGAGACAATCGAATTTTCAGGTAAAAATTAAATATGGTATAAATATACTATGTGTATTTTTTTATCATACTGACCCAAAATGATGTGATAAATACCATAAATGGTATCCTCTACTAAATATATGTTTAAAATTAAAAATAATTTGATTTTTAGGTTATTTTATTAATTTCATAAATCATTAATGAATCCTCCAAAACCTATATTATATTTTAAGGTTTTAAAATCATTTCTCAAAGAACATGAATCACTTCCACCAAATGAGGGGTAATATTTTATTAAGTTTGGACCTTAGACTTATAAAATAGTGAAAACCACCCCTATTTGATATAAAAAATGGGGAAAACCATGGTAATGTTTGTGGTTTTGGTTATTTTGTTATATAGAGTTCAAAACCTTAGTTTGGGAAATAATAAAGTACTCCCCTCTCTTTTCCTACACAAACCAACCAAATATCCCAATTACCTTCAACAAAAAACCACTGATCACATTCTTACTCTTCCATACCATCTCTATAGTCCGACCATAGTGTCCCAAATCTCTCAAGAAGCTCCTCTAAGTCTTTTGGGAATCACTCTCTCAAGTTAAGGGATCTCCCTCTCTTCTTTCTATTCAAGAACCAATTTTATGTTGTGCCTCATAATTTCCATTTTTTATTATTTGGGTGTGTTTTTATAAATCTCAAATTCTTCAATTTTTATTTCCATGTGATTATATATCCCTTTCACTATCATTAATTCCATCAATGTACCTTTATGTATAACTGTTATCATGCTGAAATTTAGTAAGGGACCTCTCCCACCTCTTTTCAATTCAAGAATATTCTACATATTATGCCTATTATTTCCAAATCCTAATGTTAGGAAATTATTTTCTATATAACTATTACATTCCATTTGATTTGAAAAAAAATATATTCCCCTTTCTCCCTAATTAAAACATTTTTATGAATCTTTCAGTACTACCATTATGCTACCGAAATTTCACCGCCACTATGGGAAAAATAACTTTTTGTGATAGGATTTATTCTCGTCGCAAATAGTCTGCCGAAAAGGTTATTTGTGATGGGTTGATGTGCTCATCGAAAATAATTAGTTATTTGCGATGTGACTTGGGGTCTCATCGAAAAAGTTAGGCGCGGTTTGACGTGATTTGTGCACCAAACCACGGGAAGGGTATTTGCGATGGGGAGGCACCCCGTGTCGCAAATACTGGGAGGCGTTAAAAGCTATTTTCAATTGGGGAATTCCCCCATCGCAAATAGTGCATCAGTAGGAGGGTAATTACGATGGGTCCTGTCACAAATATATAGTGGCGGTAAATATTATTTGCGATGATATGTTGTCCCATCGCAAAAAGTGTGTCGTTAGGAAAATATTTACAACAGGACCCGTTGCAAATACCCTTTTAACTGCCGACTATAATTAATGTGGATGAAAGTATTTAAGATGGGTCTCATCACAAATAGTCTCATCACAACTAATCTAACCTATTTATACCTCTCATCCATTTTTTCCATCCTTCCCCTCAATTCATACTTTCTCTCTCTGAACTCTAATTTTAGAGTGAAAATTTTTCTGAGTTAGTTTTTTTTACGAAGAAGTTGTGAAGTCATCTACGGCTATAAGAGATCAAGTTTAAAGGTCTTTATGTTTTATTTAATTTAGTATTTATTTCATTATTTATATTAATTTTAATTATTTTTGATTAGTTCTAACAAAATTAGATTAAAATTGTTTTGTCATCAGTATTTATTTGTAATAATAAATTGAAATTATTAGTATTAATTATTAGTAATTAGTAGTAATTAATAATTCTTAATGATAATTAGTAATGTATATAAATAATTAGCGGTAATTAGTAATTTGTAACTATAATTTGTAGTTATTAATAATAATTAACTCTAATTAGTAATAATTAGGGGTAATAAGTAATAATTAGTGGTAAATAGTAATAATTAGTAGTAAATATTAATAATTAGGAAAAAAATAGTAATAATTAAGAAAAAATAGTAATAAATAGTTACAATTAGTAATAAATAGTTATAATTAGTAATAAATACTAAGAATTAGTAATAAATAATAATAAATAGTAATAATTATTAATAATTAGTAATAATTAGTAATAATTAGTAATAATTAGTAATAATTATTAATAATTAGTAATAATTAGTAATAAATAGTAATAAATAGTAATAAATAGTAATAATTAGCAATAAATAGTAATAAATGGTAATAAATAGTAATAATTGGTCATAAATAGTAATAAATAGTAATAATTAATAATAATTAGTAATAAATAGTATTAATTGGTATTAATTAGTAATAATTAGTAATAATTAGTATGAATTAGTAGGAATTAGTATGAATAATTAGCAATAATTAGTAATAATTAGCAGTAATTAGGAATAATTAGCAATAATAAACAATAATTAGTAATAATTAGTAATAATTAGTAATAATTAGTAATAATTAGTAATAGTTAGTAATAATTAGTAATAATTAGTAATAATTAGCAATAAATAGTAATAAATAGTAATAAATAGTAATATATAGTAATATATAGTAATAAATAGTACTAAATAGTAATAATTAGTAATAATTAGTAATAATTAGTAATAATTAGTAATAATTAGTTATAATTAGTAATAATTAGTGATAAATAGTAATAAATAGCACTAAATTGAAATAAATATAAATAATTAGTAAAAATTAGTAAAAATTAGTAATAATTAGGAATAATTAGGAATAATTTGGAATAATTTGGAATAATTTGGAATAAATAGAAATAATTAGTAATAATTAGTAATAATTAGGAATAATTAGGAATAATTAGAAACAAAAAGAAATAATTTGCAATAAATGGCAATGAATAGCAATAAATAGGAATAAATAGGTTATTTGAAATAATTAGGAATAAATAGAAATAATTAGGAATAATTAGGAATAATTAGGAATAAATAAGAATAATTAGCAGTGGTTTGGAATAAATAACAATAATTAGCAATAAATAGCAATAAATATTAATAAATAGTAATAAATAGGAATAAATGGGAATAAATAAAAATAAATATGAATAAATAGGAATAAATATGAATAAAATAGGAATAAAGTGGAATAAAATAGGAATAAAATAGGAATAAAAAGGAATAAAATAGGAATAAAATAAGAATAAATAATAATAAATAGGAATAAATATGAATAAATATGAATAAATAGGAATAAATAAGAATAAAATCAATTGTAATCAATTGTAATAACTTGGCACAATTTCTAGTGGATTGGTGGCACTCCTTTTGTTAAAAAACTCTTCTCCTTTCAACTCTGACGGACTCAAAAAATTAGGAAAAATATGCTTCAACGTATGCATATCCAATCTCGTATGCATAGGTTTTGATATGCATTCGTAGGACCACATTTTTCATAATTTTTTCTGGAGGTGACTGTTGCAAGAAGACGATTCATCGACGAAAAGGAGGATCTTTTGTCTGACGGCTTATTTACTTGGATCTTTGTCACACTGAAATCACAATGAAGAATCTTTTTGGAGGTATGCTTATACATTCTCGTATGAACGAGAATGGATATGCATATGTCCGAGTAGATTCTTTATTGTTATTTCAGTGTGAAAAAATTACAAGTAAATTAGCTGTTGGAAAAAAGCATAGCCGCCAATCCACTGGAAATTTTTTCACCCTTAATTAATTATAATTATTAAGAAGTAGTTGTAATTATTTGTCTTCTTTTTTTTGAATAGTTTTTTTCTAATTTCAAATTATTAAAAATCTATAATGATTTTATATTTTGTAGAAAAATATGGAACAAGGAAGTCGACAACAGTCATTATTAGATGATCGTGCTTGGATAAATCAGCATATAAATACAAACATTTCTGGTTTAAATAATGTATATATTGTGGGTGTTGAAGCTTTCTTATCATTTGAATCATCAAAACCATAATTTGTTTCAGAAGTCATAGTTAAGTGTCCTTAACATTTGACATATTTGACAACGTTAAGGGACATATCTTGTGTTTTGGTTTTCAACCAGATTATGTTTTCTGGTGTCAACATGGTGAACGCAATTCCAGATAAGATACTAATAATTTGATTCTTGATCCATCACAGTTTCAAAATTTAGTACATGATGTTGCAGGTCCATCTGTTCAACAAACTGAAACTCAAGATGATATTGATTTAACTCCTGAGTTGGCACCATCTGAATTTTATGAGTTGTTGAGGTTTGTTGAGGATGCATTATATCCTGGTTGCAAGATAAGAAAATTAGAAGCAATTGAAAAATATATATCTATTAAATCAGATAATGAAATGTCAAACAAATATTTTGATCAGATATTTTCTTTGGTTAAAACACTATTACCTGGAGGAAATGTGTTGCCAAAAAATTACTATGAGAGAAAGAGACTGGTTTGTAATCTGGGCTTTAGTAATCATAAGATTCCTGAATGTTCAAATGATTTCATCTTATATTCTGGTGAAAATGATTTGTTGGATAGTTGTCCCGCATGTGGACAACCGAGGTATAAAGAAGCTCAACTAGTGAAGTCTGTATTGATTCCTGCAAAACAGTTGATATATTTCCCCCTTACACCCAGGTTGCAGAATTTATTTATGTCTCAGAATACAGCGTCAATGATTTCATGGAATAAAACCAAGATTTCAACTGGTAAAAGCTTGAATCATCCATCTGA
Source organism: Viscum album (assembly GCA_963277665.1). Classification (NCBI taxonomy): domain Eukaryota; kingdom Viridiplantae; phylum Streptophyta; class Magnoliopsida; order Santalales; family Viscaceae; genus Viscum; species Viscum album. The sequence goes on from OY728151.1 coordinate 1,837,939,799, forward strand.
TGGTGATTCATGGAAGCATTTTGACCGACTGTATCCGTCTTTTCCTTTAGAAGCCCATAACGTGGGATCGGGTCTTTCTACTGACGGTTTTTGTCCGTTTGGTTCTTATGATAGTCATTATTCATGTTGACATGTCTTTATAACTACTTACAATTTAACTCCATGGATATTGATGAAGTAGTGTTATATCTTTTTGACCTTATTAATCCCAGTACATCCGAAAAAGAATATTGATGTTTAATTGAAACCATTGATTGTTGAGTTAAATTCATTGTGCAGTAATGGTGTTAGTACATATGATGTTGCTACAAAACAAAATTTCATATTAAAAGCTGCATTGATGTGGTTGATTAGTGACTTCCCAGCATATGGCATGTTATATGGCTGGATTACACATGGTCTGAAATCATTTTCTTACTGTATGAAAGACAGAAAAGCATTTATGCTCATCAATGAAAAAAAACTTTCTATTTTGACTATCATAGCATATTTCTTCCAACCGATCATCCTTTTTGGAGGAACAAATCTCATTTCAGAAATGGAACAATTAAAAGGGATGAACCTCCAAAAATGATCACAGGTATAGAGTTAAAATCAGTTTTATTTTCATTACCTCACATCACATTTGGACCAACAATAAACCAACATAAAATTTATGGCTTTGGGAAAGAACGCAATTGGATAAAATGAAGCATTTATTGGGATCTTCCATATTGGTTTGATTTATTGGTCCGTCACATGGTGTATGTCATGAATATTGAGAAGAACTGTTTTGATAATTTATTTCATATAGTTTTGGATACACCAGGTAAGACCAAAGATAATGTAAAGGTATGATTAAATCTTGCCCAAATTTGCAGGAGACCAAAACATGAACTATTTGACAATGTCAGATCACAGAGGTTAGTGAAGCCAAAAGAAGCTTATACACTATCTAAAGAGAGTCACTTATTATTTTGTCAGTGGATTTCATATTTGATCCTTCCAGATGTCTATGCTTCCAATTTGGAAAGATGTTTTAAGAATTGTCATATTACTGGATTAAAAAGTCATGATTTTCATGTTATAATAGAAAGACTTATGCCGATTGAATTCATAGGTTTGTTGAATTCTATGATTTGGGATTTGATAAAAGACATATCATATATTTTTTTGAGACGTTTTTTCAAAGAAAATAGACTATGATACACTAAGAAAACTAGAATAAAATGTTGTAATTATATGTAAACTGGAAAAAATCTTCCCGCCGACTTTATTTGACTCAATAAAATATCTGATATTATATTTTCCACATGAATCTAAATGTGGAGGTCTGGTACAATTTCAATGGATGTACCCATTCGAGAGATGCATGCAGAAATTGAAGAAAAAAGTACGTAACAAATCATCAGTTGAAGAATCAATTGCTAAAGATTATTTGCAAGAGGAAATTACTTTTTTATGCTCTCATTATTTTGAATCTAAATATCCCTCAAAACAAAACCGCATGGGATGGAACGAGGGTAATATTGATGATGAAAAGGACAATCAATTATCATTTTTTAATTAGCCATAGCTTGTATTTGGTGGATTTCATAAATAATGGCTTTCAGATGATGAACATTACATAGCTCATACAAATGTTCTTCTCAACTATGAAGAAATGACATCATTTGTACTGTGAGTTCATCTATCACTTATTCTATAATTTATGCTATAGTAAGTAAACTTATTTTATTTGTAGGTTATATGATAATCATATCAAGAAATAACATCCACAAATTACAGCAGCATCTCTTGAATAACACCGAAAAAACATTCTCAATGGTTTCAAAAATTGGTAACATAAATTATTGATGGTTTAACATATAATTCATTTTATTATTTATTTCATTGATAATTGTTTTAAAAAAATTCAAGTGTCTCACCATGCTGATAAAATTGATAAGAGACTATGTATATTGAGTAACCCACCATCCAAAATGGTTAAATATTATAATGCATATATGTTTAATGGTTTTTTATTTCATACTCGTGCATATGGGGAATCAAAAAAAAACAATGAATAGTGGAGTTTTTTTAGACGATTGCATCATAGAGAAACTAAATTTGACTTTTATGGCATATTGGATGAAATTATTTAACTGTGTTATCTAGGAAATAATTACATAACGATGTTTAAATACTAGTGGTTGGATACTGAGAGAGGCTTTCGTGTTAATCAGACTCATGGAATCGTCGATATTAAATATAAAAGTATTCTTTTAGTAAATGAACCATTTTTATTGTATGAATAGGCACATAAAATTTATTATGCAAATTATTTTGCTACTTCAAGAGACCTAAGTGATTGGTGGAGCATAATAAAAATGAAATCTCAGGAAAATCAGTTTACTCAAACTAAATGTGGTTTGTTGAAGTACAAAGAATTGAAATTTTTCAAGAGACTATTCAAAATCCATATTTTTCACAAAGAGACATGAATATTGATAATGACACCCCAAAATTAAGGGTTGATAGTGATGATGATGTTAATGATGTTACAAATGAATTTGAAATAGCAAGAAATGATAAAACTGAAACTCATATGGATATTGATGATGCTAAGGAGGAATATGAATACATTAACATCGTCATATATGAAGATAATGATGAAGGTGAACATTGACACAGTTAAATGATGGTTATAATCATAAATAATATATATCTATATATAATAGTTATTTTCAACTATCTACTAACAACAATCATTTTGTTTTTCAGATGGACCCTGATCTATTTCGTGATTTATAGGAGGTTAAGCTACCATTGGATGAGGAGGATTTGGGATCATCTGACCCTTTGCCTACTGGCAGTTCAAGGGGTATGCGGAGGTTGTGTGGTCTTGCATGACTAATGATTCCTAACCCTACCCTCAAGAGACTTCCACATCTTGGATTCGATCCATGCATGCGGAGGTATGGTAAAATGTGTATTTTAGTTAGCTTTCATTAATTTATTTATATACTAATTGTTTGAGTATTTATTCTTTTTTCATAGTTTTGCACATGTAGCTATTGGAAAAAGGAGTGTTATCTTGCGCAATTATTTTTCTCATCCATGGATCACATGGGAAAATATTCCCATTGATGTGCAGCTTAGTATGTTCAATCATTGGTTGGTACGTAAATAAATAATATTTATTTTGAAATTTATTTCATTAATAACATGATATTATAAATTATTTGTAGGTTTTATGGTATCCCATCGATGATAGCATGCATAAAGCTATCCACGTGGCATGGGAAGTGTCTATGTATGACTATTTTCATCAGTTTTTGCACAATTTGAGAAGGAAGACCATTAAAAAAGTAAGAGTGATAGTATTTGATGAGTCGTGTAGAGACCACCAACCAGAGTACATTTCATCTCACGTTTGAGATGGATTATGTTCACACTAGTTGGGTGGTGCATTTTAGAGGAGATCTTCTTTGGGTCGGCAGAACTGGGGGAGACAGGAGGTGACGTATCGAGCTGGTAGTCATACATTCATTACGTATATAGAGCATTTGGTAAGTATATTTTTTAAATATTTTATATAACTTTAAATATAAACATTTTATTTTATATTCATATAGGCACTCGAGAAGCCTGATATTACAGAGTACGACATTTATCAGAGGATGTATAGTGATCTGGTTACTGGAATATTTAGAGGTGATCATCAGCGTCGGATTGTGGTCGGTATTATTAATTTTAGATTTAAAATTAACTGCATATAATATTTTCACTATTTTAATTTCAAATTGTAATTGAAGGAGTCATATGAGGCCACGACCTCTTAGACACAGGCTGAGAGTCTGGCTGAGACGGTTGATCAGACTAGTGTCAACCATTTTGATGAGGCGGCATGGATGCAGGAGACCCAGTATGCCTTCGAGAATAGAAAAGTGGTCGGTATCAGCTCTCATTTGACTCCTGGGACTTATAATGGTATTGTTACGATGTTGGCGTCCAGCTCGAGAGGATCTCATGGAGAGGCATCATATTCTGGCTTACAATATCATGAGCAGTTGCGATCTTAGAGTGAGCTTATAGAGAGTTTTCAGAAGAAGTAAGAAGAGAAGTATCAGCAACAGTAATAGCAGTACAAGGAGGATATACATCGATGGCAGCAGCAGCAGCAGCACGAGGAGGAGATGTGTCGATGGCAGCAGCAGTAGCATGAGTAGATGGAGTACATGCATCGTCTGACTAGTTTTTTAGGGATGGAGTTTCCTCTACCATCTCCTTCAGCTCATCCACCTCCTCCAGAAGATTATCCCCCCAGTGATTTTTTTTCTTATGTTAAAAACATTTGAATTCAATATTTGTTGAAATATGAACTATTTACAGTTTCTATCTTTTATATCGGTGCGAATATTGCATAATTTAATTTTTTTTTTAATATTTTATTATTTTATTATTTATTATTAGTATTATATTTTTTAGTGTTTATTTATTTTACTAAATATAATAATAATATATTATAATTTTTTTATATTTTTTTGTGAATATGGAGAATTTTTTTTATTTTTTTATTATTTTAATAATATTAATATTATTTTTTCTCTAATGATAATTTTATTAAATATATTTTTTTGTATTTGTGACGGGACCTGTTGTGATGGGACCCCATCGCAAATAGTTTATATATTTTTTCCTAAAAAACTATTTGCGACGGGACAACGAGCCCATCAAAAATACTCTTTGTAACGGGCCCATCGCAATAAGTTTTTGTATATATAATGTATATAATTGGAGATTTATTTGCGATGGTGCAGTTTCCCATCGTAAATACTTTTTATGATGGGCCTGTCACAAAACCTTTATATATATATAATGCATATAATCATAGATTTATTTGCGATGGTACAGTTTCCCATCGCAAAAGCTCATTTGTAATGGGATCCCGTCTCAAATACCTCAAATTCCAGTAGTGCATTATTTTCCATGAAAAACGATTGTGTAGTGAATACCTATAACCATTTACTATCAAGGGTGTTAACCTTTATGAACTTATACTTATTTTCTTGGGTACTTCCATGTATTTATTCTATACTTCTTTATCATGGAATAAAATTTGATGAAAAATGACGCCATGTTTTATTACCTATGTGGAACAGCTATGCATATGAATGACATGAAAGTGACAGATACACAAAGAATTATATATCAATAAAATGAATTAGATAATATTGTAGTCTCATGATATGTCATTCAAGGTATTAAGGAGTGAAACTAATCCATCATAGGACTTTTTCCACAATAATTCCTTAGCAACTATCCTTAACCTATGTTTATGATTCCATGTTTAAAGCTATTGCCACATTTCCATATTTTATTTTTTGTAATCATGGTTGATCTTGCCTCATTATTCATGTTCATGTTTCTCAACCATTTTATGTTCCATGGAAATTCCTATTCTCTAACATGTAATACTTTCTTCTCGTTATTCAATGCTTATTCCCTTACTGTTATTTATAACTCACTATTTTTTAATGTATTACCTGAGGTTTTCCCTTTCAATTTTGAGTATAAAGGAATATTATGAGCATGTTAAAGAATTTTTCAATAATTAAAGTATACCCCCTATTTTAATATGTTATGTGATGTACCTAATTACCAAATACACTAGACTTATTGATATTCTAGGTTGTATTATGTGTAATCTTATGTATTAAATCCAGAATTAATGTGTAATAAAAACAAGGGTTGTTATTATTTCTATCAATGGAAAGTTTATTTATTTTTGGGATTAGGATTATAAAACTATAGAAAAATCCTTTTGGATAAGACTAAATATAATAATTCAACATTATATTTTGGTAAATTATAGAGAAAGTGGTTTATGAGAAAATATATCCTTGCATGGATACTCTAGGTGGGTGTGGCTCTATAATATAAGTACTTAGGGATAGAACTCTGGAACACCTCATTGAGATATACTAAATTAGGAACTGGTGCATGATAATAGGCATTTATACACACCTAGTTTGACGCTCCCAGGGAATATGCATTGGAAAATTCACTTGCTTATTATGAACCATTATTAATGGAAAAAATTCATAGGAGTTTCTATTTTGGAAAATAGATCAAGGAACACATATAATGAAGATTATAAGTTCATAATTTAAGGAATATATGTCATTTATAAGTTATCCCTTTAATGTTATTATATTCTCTTCTATTTATTGAATAGTTTAAAAATACTCATACGTAATACAAGGAACATGTTATGTATCGATGTAAACTATGGTGGAAGTTCTGAATGATAAGACAAATTCCCCACATTCTAAATAACCTCAAATGGTCCCATGAACTATGGTGTGGGATTCCCCTTTTTTGTAGGCCTTTGATGACTCAAATTAGGTGAAACTCTCAAAAATACTAGGTCAACAACTAAAAACTTCAAAGGTCAGCTAAAATGGTCAACATAATATTTGTAATAGCTATATACTATCAATAATATCCAATGAATAAATTGAATCTTTTCCATCATCTCTTGGACTAAACTCGGTCCAACCAAATAACTTTCACCAATCTCTAACCAACACAATGGAGATTTATAGGGATGGAAACAAAAAAGGACTTAAAAGGAGCCATCCAAATTGTAGACAATTAACTTTTGTTTTAGGAGAAACAAAACCAGTCCCAAATGGAAATATGAATCTCCACCAAAGTTGAGAAAACAAACACAAAGCATACCCTCAAGAAACTATATATCCCTATCTGTTTGTCCATCCATCTGCAGATGATATTTCATTATAAAATGAACACGTGATACCATCACCTATTGAAGGAATCTATAAATATATGAGGTAAAATAGGGATCTCAATCAGAGACTATAGTAGATGGAACTCCATGAAAATTGACAATTTTTTCACATAGTTACATCCCAAATCCTCAACATTTGTTGTATAATTAATGGGAAAAAAGTGAGATGATTTGGTCAACCTATTGATGATAAGACATATCTAATTATTTCCTCAAGGGGTAAACTAAAATAAAACAAAAAATTATCTATATATATCAACTCACTTCCATCTTGGCACTGGAAGTGGATGAAACACTCTCGAAGGTCTCTGGTGATCATCTTTGAACAACTAATAGGTACAACAATGAGAAAAAAATCATAAATTTTACATATCATACCTAGAAACCATAATCATAATTGTATATCATAAAATGACTTTGTGGATAATGGGTTCACTACCCACTTGGAATTATGGAAATCCCCCATCATAACTTATCTCATAAACAAAAGAATAACGAACTGGTTCTGAAAACATTAGATACCCTCAATAGAGAATGACCACTCACCAATGGTGTCCCCACTATAAAGAAATTCCTAATTCCATGTTATTAATTTTAGAGATAATTAAACAAAAGAATCATATCAAGAATATTCGAGGTCAACTAAACACTTTATAGTAAAAATATCAGCTCCATCTTCCTAGCCTCTTAAATGAAACTGTGCAAAAAGAGCCATCATGTTCCCCTCTTCTGATGATTCTTTGATCGCAAGGGTTGGAATTTTCCTACTCAAAGCATCAAAAATAACATTATCCTTCCTCAAGGTTTTTCAAATGTAAAAAAAAATATTATAGGTACTCAACCCAACACCTCTGATAGAGGTTCAAATATTTTTGAGAGAAGATATAACTCTGGATATTATGGTCGAAAAACATGGTGATTCTACATCTTAAGTGAATGAATCATGATTATGAGTTCAATTTCATGGGTAAGATAATTTTTATCAGGTGGATGAAGCTATAATGAACCATAATTTAAAATGTTATCATCCTATGTAATAACATATCCCAAACCCAAAACTAATGTGTTATAAAAGACCACATAGCTCTACCTTGCATCTAGAAAAGTCAACACTGGCATAGAATTCAAAATACATTTCAACTAAATAAAATAAATCTGAAATTTATCAACCCAAGAGAACTTCACCCTCTTATAAATGAGATTATTCATCAGAGAAGAAAACTTTGTGAACTTCTTAACAAATTTGTGATAATACCCCACTAAAAAGAAGAATCTCCAAATCTCTGAAACATTATGTAGTTGATCCCAAGAAATAAAATATTTCTCATTCTTAGGATGAATTTAAATTATATGTTATGATACCACATGTCCCAAGAACATCACTTCTAAAACCTAGAAATAACATTTTTATAGATTTTCATAGAGATGGTGATTTCTCAAAATTTATATAAATAATCCCATGTGATGCACATGATCCTCCTCGAACTGAGAGTAAGTCGTGATTTCATACCCAAATACTACCACAAATTTATCAAGATACTCATGGAGGATTCTATTTATTATTGAAATAAATACCGCAAGATGATTTATTTGACCAAATTGTATGAAAAGATACTTAAAATGGTCATACCTTCTTAGGAAGTTGGTTTTATGAAAGTTAGATTCATTTATTAAGAACTGGTGATAATCATATCTATGATCAATCATCAAGAACCACTTTTCCCCTTTAAACTAGTCAAAAATATCATAAATATGTGGTAAAGGATACTTTTTCTTCACCATAACTCAATTGAGTTTCTGGTAATCAACACAAAGGAAAAGCATCCCATAATCTTTCTTACCAAAGGGAAATAGGTTTACCCAAGGTGATACACTTGAGAGAATAAATACATTATAAAATAGTTGTCCAACTGGGTCTTCAAATATTTCATTTTAGCTGGTTCCATATGGTAATAAGTAATATTCATTTGTTTAGTACCCAACACTAAATCAATAGAAAACTCTACCTATCTTACCATTGGAAGACTAGAGAAATGAGAAGGAAACTCATTGGGAAATTTGATTAAAACTGTAGGTAGATCATTACACAAAGATTCCCACTCCATATTAATAGAAATCATTGATATTAAATTCCCAAACTTTGGCTAAGATGGACCGACTCTACTCAACCTTGGGTCCCATTCCCCCTGAAAAACATAGTACACCCAATAAAGTATAGTAAAGGAGACCCACTGAATATAACAGTCATATAGGTACTTATTAGAAATGATGAAATCCATACCAAAAATTTCATCAAGTGGTTTCATGTTGAAAACTGAAAAAAATAGGAAAACTCAATCTATTATAAAGAGAATCTACAAGCTGGGAAATGGAGACCCTACTCACTCTTTGTTCCAAGGGGCATAGTAATAGCCATTACTTAAGATCAAAGCTCCATAGAAAGATTTATCATGTTAAAAATAAGTTTAATATAAAAGGATGAGATGATCTAGTATAAAATAAATTAGTCACTAAAGATTAAGCTATAGTGATGGTACCTCTCACAATTAATGTACTTATATCAGCTTACTCTAGAGACTCTTCTGGTGTGTGAAGAAGATTTGTTTCAGATGCATGTGGCTAAAACCCCTATATTAATGAAGAATATGATTTCTATAAAATAATTTTAGGAACTAATAGTCATTTCCCATTGTGTCGAGTGGAAAAAATATGGATGAAATTCTTTAGGTGGGCCAAAAAACCATAGGAACTTCACATCTTTAACACCCAATGCAAAAAAAATTCAAACACCCAACCTTATCACACCTAAAGAAAGTCAATAGAACTCTAGAAGGAAATACAGAAGGTTTTGATGGTTTATACTATATATAACCACCATAAGATTCATCACACTTCCATTTTTTACTTTAAAGGAAATCATAATGATACCACTATGAGAAAAAGGATCTCTTATCAACCTTGACTTACCAGCCAGATCAAGCTCAACCATGAATGCCCAATCTAGTAAAACATCATAATAAGTGAGATTAAAAAAGAAAAAAAGTGAATAGAAATCAGGTATGAGACCCATATTGAACCATATTTCCTTCAACTTCCCTTTTGATACAATCTCAGGTGAAACCTACATAAGCTCGGAAAAGTAGTTCCCATACTGTGACACGATCCTATCAGCCCACTGGAGGTTGAAAAAATCCATAGCCTCAGCCAGTGCTATTAATTCTAGATATAAATGGTCATTGAAAATAATATAAAATTCATTCCAATCCAAACCCTCATTCCTCTTAACCACTACCATCAAACCCCATAATCTCCTGCTAGGCCCTTATAGCTTGGCGGTAGCACATTCCATCTTAATAGCCTCGTGAATTTCTAGGAATTCAAAATGAAGATATATATTTCTCAACTATTCCTCATACTATTGAGGATTGTTATATCCTTATAAAGCATGTGGATTTTGGTAAAGAAACTATTGAGAAATATTTCGAGATTCATCCTTTTGAGGTTCTACAAATGGAGCCAGAATGGGAACCCCATTAGTTTCCTGTCATAGAGCATGGATAGCACGCACAAAAATATCAACAGGATTATTGTAAATGAGAGGATTTGATCATTGGGGTTCACCAGTATATTCCTCATAGAGAATATTTAGACATATTCTTGGAGACATGATGCTACACAACATTATAAAGAAACACTAAAACATATTAGTATTACTCAGATCGACAAATCAAGCATGAAAAATAGAAATATCAATCCCTTTATATAAGATTTAAATATTTGGATTCCAAAATAACAAATAAAAATTAGGGAAAATACTTGAATCATATCAAAACATTCCTCAAGGAAGATTTTTCCCAAACACTCATAGTGATTTAAGTCTCTTTATGATGAGAGTTGGCCAAGCACTCACTTGCAACATCCTACGAAGTTCTGTCAAGACATCCCGAGCTGTATACTGATATCAAGTAAATATTCTTAACTAGAAAATTTGAAAACAATTTTTCATGAACCATCTTGGAAACTATGGTACCCTAATACCAGATCCAGAAATGACATATCTCGAAGGGTGTTCTCGATCTCAAGGGGTGCCCGTAATCATAAATCATTAAGTGGGAATAGATTTTCCATAAAATAGTAAAGGGTAAAATATATAGGTTAATTTTATCAACACTCCAATAGGATAAATTACTAGAAATAAAGTGAAAAAATAGTTTCCAATAAAATTATAAACATCCCAAAAGGAACATCATCCCAAGGTGATAACATCAAACCAGACAGAAAAGGTCGCAAATATCATGTGTCCCAAGTAGAAAAAAGTTCTACAAGTCACCATCACCACTCGACATCCCAAATGACCATGAACATCTACCACCTACAAGTGAAGATTTACCTTTTCTCTCACCTAATATATGAATGTATACAAACTCCTGAATAAAAATATAGGGAATGGGCTATAAATCCTAGTAGGTTATCACCAAGTGTTCAATAATAAATACCATAACGATTAACCATTTATGTTACCGATTTAAATAAAATAATTCATGGCCAAAAAAATCATATTTTAAACCAAAACATGATTTCATTCAAAAAGATGGAAGATATACCTAAATATATTTCAAATAGGATTGAATGAAAATTTTATATAAAATAATTTTTATGAATCAATTGGCATGAATAAAACATTTCATAATCAATGACATGTATATCAAATAAAATAACTCATAAAACCATGGTCATATTCCCTAAAGTATGTTAGTTACAAGCTATAGGATCCTCACACATCTCATATGTGATCATGGATCATTAAAAGTGTGTATAAAAAAATCAACACTGTAATAGGGGAATCCATTACGAGCAATCAATATACACCCCAATAGGGGAACCCATCATGATTTTCATGATCCAACATGGTTTAGTAAGTGTTGTCATCGTAAATCCAGTTCTAGGGGGTCAAGGTCCTAGTGTTATTATCCTAACCACCTACTAAATACCCAAACTTTGATGTGATTCAATCAATCCATAAATAAAATTAGCAATCAATAATTTTAGATAATTTCAAAATACAATTTCCAAATTTCAACTTTCAACATTCCTTTTTTATTTTAAAGAAATGTCTTAGGTGTGTATATGGGAAGACTATACCCTCTTGTCAGATTGTAACACAGCAATGGAAAACATAAAATCAGTCATGGAAGTATTAAGTCAGATATATAGTAGATAAACATCAAAATATAGGTATATATAACAATGCTAGAAGTAGTCTCATAAATAATGATGATCATGTCATGTATCTACAAAGAAACTAAAAATGGTATACAAGCATCAATACAATACATGTAACAAAATACCAAAATGGCCAAAAACAATCTTATCTAGCATCAAGAGCCTCATCTCAGTCTTTTGCTCCCCTACTCCAAAGCAGCAATCAAAAACATGTATCAGGGTTCTTTCCCTGGTTCGTACTTATAGTCATGAAATCTTCTCAGGTACCAAAGGTATCCTGAGTTAGAAATGAGATAAAATCCTAGTATACCACAAAGAACTATTTATAATTCTATCCATTCATTGAATATATAATAATAACTATGTCCATGAAGTAATGAAATATGTAAAGGAAATACCGAAAGTAAACAAACCTTAAAGGTTGGGGTTCTCTTGGACACTCATCCCCTTCTACCTACCTCATCCTTAGCCAGAAAATCTCAGAATAAATAGTCAGTATTCTATCAATTAAATTCTTCCGAGGACCTTCCATGTATCCTAGCATCCCCCATAACCATATGTGATCAATAGTTTCCTAAACATACCATTAATAAGGTATAATCCTCTCACCGAATCCAATATTTTTCTTTGTCTTGGAATACCCGTTATATAAATAATTTCATTAATCATTCAATTAAGAACTTGAGATCTTCATTTGAATTCCTTATTTGGAATCTAGGTATATTTATAGGAACTACATGAACCAAACACATTATAAGCCCATCATAGTTATTCCTTATTGGAATCCAAGTACCACTCTAGGTGTAGTATAACATCGTTTCTTTTTGAGTCCATGCATAGCGGTCCACTAAGGGAGACCAAGTCTCACTTCAGGAATAAATAGAATTGTCCCTCTAAATCTATCTTTGGAATCCCATATAAAAAATCCAATTGTCACTCGAGTGCTTATTAGTAAAGAATTTAAGTCTATCATTGGTATTCCACTAAGGAGTCCAAGTGTCACTCGAGCACAAGTAAGGCATTAGCGAAATGAGTCCATACATGGTGTTCGTATATGAACCCATGTGTCACCCAAGGCATATAACTTACATTAAATAAATTTTATTTAATTATTTCAAAGGTCATCACCATAATCATTTAAGTTTAACCTCAACTTAGAAGGTGGCTCAAGGCATGAGTTGAACTTAGAAGGCTTAGCCTCTTAATTATCTCACATGCGAATTTCATTATAATGGAAAAGTTATTCTTAAGAAATAAAATATATATCCATATCTTAGTAACAAGATTTTTCATTATCGTACATTAATCAATTCAAATTAAAATTAAAATTTACACTTCAATTCATCATTTAACATCCCATATTAAGGGGTAAGTGTCACACATTAAAAGTGATAATTTTATATGGAAACCATGGTGGTCTATTTAATAAAAAACTCACCCATTGGGTGTCTTTAATTCAAGGTCCTTAACCTTTAATAATTTATCAATGAGTCTAAATAATTATATAGTTTACACCTATCCATTTTAATAAAGGAATAAAATTGATTTCAAGGGAAATGCTAATAAAACCCAATACATAGAACAATAGCATATATATAAGAATGACAATATTAAGGTAAAAGAATGAGACCATCTATCTTAGTTCCAAAGAGGGAGTTTTTATAAAGTATCATCTCCCAATTAAACTCAAATCAATAGGAAAATGAATAAAAAATAAAGAACCAATAAATTGGGAAAATTATATTTCACCTAATTAACTCCATTAATACAAAGTTAAATGAGAAATGACGCGAAAGGAATTGAGTACTGATGTTAATACAATGAGATGATCAGTTCTCGATTTCATGTCCATATGGAAGAATGAGATCAAATAATATGTTTTTTCTTTAAGAGAAGCTACAGTGGGTGCACTTCTTTAAGGAGGAATAAATGAGAAATTAATTTGGGTTATATGATTAATTAAAGGTAAAATGTTCATTTTGTGTTAAAATATTGGGTCACAGGGTTGGTCAAACAGTGTGCCAACTATGCGCCCTCTAATGTAAGAAGGGAGAACTCGCATGAATTGTATGCACATTTTTCCTAACCATCCACAAACCATGTATCCACCCATAATCAAAAAATACAAGTTATCCCACATGGTCATGCACCTTCATTCACACGGTTTAAAAAACCTTATAGGCTCTTCTTTCCCTCCTCCCAGGCCTTTCACGGTTAGTCAAACCCTGTGGTCTATCCCAAATGATATCTATTAACTATACAGTCTGCCCTAATTTTCAAAAAAGATGGGTTTCATGCACCAAACAAGACCTAAACACCCTCTATACCTTCAATACCTCAAAGGAAATTCACATTAGTCCATAATTAACAATTTCAACTAAAAACAAAAGATACATACCTCAGGAATGAAACAAGTTCTTACAAACATCCAACATAAATCAATGTGTCCCTGAATTGGCCTTCCAAGGGTGGTGAAGCATTATCTATGAACAACTCTGGCCATTGTGCTTGCACATCATCCTCCTACTCCCAGTCTCGTTATGTACATGGTCATGTTGCCAAAGCACCCATACTAGAGGAACTGACTGACCTCAGAGAACATTCATTCTATGATCCACAATATGAATGGGATGTTCCTTGAATTACGCATCTACCTATAATTCAACCTCCTTGGGTTGAAAAGAAAAATAAAAGTATGAATGATATCGATGCATCTATGATATATTGAAGGCATCATGCATGGTTTGGTACCTCAAAGGTAACTAAAAACGATAGGCTACCGGCCCAACTCTTGCCCGAATCTCAAATGCCCCAATATATCATGGTGAAATTTTACCATGTCTCCTAATACTTCTATGTCCCAACCTCTATGAGACATGTAAAGTACTCGATCTCTTACCTCTAACTCTATAGGTCATTGACCGAGATCGGCATAAGATTTCTATAGAGACTGTACAGTAGTCATCGACTTCCAAATCAACTAAAACTTCTCTATAGTCTCCCATATGAGATGAGGTCCAAGAATAACTACATATCTTGACTCTAACCATCACAGAGGTGATCAGCATGTCCTACCAAACAAAGCCTCATAAGGCACCATCTTTATAGTATCCTAAAATCTATTTTTTGTAGGAAAATTAAATGATAGGCGTGTGCCTATTCCAAGATCCCAAAAAATACTCGATGCATACATGTTGTATGTCCTCAAGAACCTATAACATTCACTCTAACTAGACATCAGTTTGAGGGTGGTTTGTTGTGCTTAGAAGAACTTTTCTACCCAATTCCCTATAAAACCCTTTCCATAACAATGAAGTGAACTAAGAATCCCTATCTAAAATGATATTATGTGGTACCCTATATAGCTATACTATCTCATGGATATACAACATCCAAATATAATCTATTGAAAAGGTCCCCTTGATATGTAGGACATTATTAACCTTTGTGATCCTATCAACAAAAACCCAAATGACAACATTTACTCGTGGTGACCTTAGTAACCTGCTCACGAAATCCATCACAGCATTATCCCACTTCCACTCAGGAATGGTCAGATGTTGTAAAAGTGTGGATGGTCACTGGTGTTCTGCCTTCACCTACTGACAGGTGGAACACCTCATGATAAAACCAGATATATCTCACTTCATAATCATCCACTAGTATTGGTGATGAAAATCTCAATACATCTTGGTGACATTGGGTTTCATTGCCTAAGTTTAAGCATGAATGTTTCACATCATCTCCCCAAGAATGTCTATTGAAATCCATACATGACCATGTATATGAAAAATCTAGACCTCACCTACAGTCCAACCAAGAGGAGTTTCCTCACCCACCACACTCACCCATAGGACTGGACCCTTATAATCAAATAGATACCCCATCCTCACTTTATTCATAACAGTAGAGTTCACTACAAAATATAAATGAAAAGTCTTCCTCGAACTATATTTCACCTACAAGTGGATCTCAGAGAACAAATCCATAATCATACAGTCATTGTTATCCTCTTAAACTACCTTTATTTAGGTCCTTCTCCTTAGTACATCATCCACTGCATTGCCATTACCAAGTGTATATGAAATCTTGAATTAAAAATATTGTAGGCACTCAAACCACCATTTTTGTCTCAAATTCAGATCATGCTATGTAAAAATATTCTTAATGATTTTTGTTCTATGTACACCGCAAAACACTCTCCCAATAAATAGTTTATCCAACAGCATAAAGCATGAAAAAATTCACCTATCTCAAGATCATTCACCAAGTAGTTCTTCTCGTGTGGCCTAAACTATCGATACTTGTACACCATGAAATTATCCCTTAGCACCAACACTACTCCAATACCTATACCTGATGATCATAATACATACTGTAGCATCTTCCTAGTTCTAGAAAAATTAGTATTGGTGATGAAGTCAATCTCCCTTTCATCTCTTGAAAGGATAAATCACATGAATCCAATCATACAAAATTCACACCCTTATTACTCAATCCTATGAGTGGTGATTCTAGGCATGAGAAGTCCAGTATGAAACACCTATAATATCCATCTATCCCTAAGAAACTCTATACCTCATATATGTTCTTGGGATTCTACTAAGAAACTACAACTCTCACCTTCTCTAGGTCAATTGATACTCATTCGTCTAAGATAATTTGACCCAAGAATTTAATTTTATCAATCTAGAAGTGTCACCTTGTGAACATATCATATAACAAATAATCTATCAGTGTATCTTGTATGACCTAAAGATGTTTGGCATGGTCATATTGAGTGTGAGAATACACCAAGATTTCAACTACAAATACCATGAAAAAAATCCATATAAGGATGGAAAACTAAGTCCATCGGTACCATTAAAACTGCTGGTGAATTTGTGAGACCGAACGACATGTCCAGATACTCATATAGACCATACCTATAAGGAAAGGCTATGTGAGGTATGTCTTATGGTGTAACAAGCACCTAATGATGACCAGATATTAAGAAAAGAAATTAGAATACCTATTATCCTTGGTGTTAGTCGAAGAGATCATCTATATATGGAAGAGGATATCAGTTTGTAACCATTAGTTCATTCAATTGCTGGTAAAAAGAACATTTATTGAGGTTACCATCCATATTTGTCTCAAAAAGGACCGATGAACCCCACAAAGAAGTACTAGGTTATATAAAACCCTTTTACCCTAAATCCTCTATCTACCTCTTGATATTTTGAATATCAATAGTATCCATCATGTAAGGAGGAATGGATACTAGTGAAGCTCCTAGAACAGTATTTATAGAGAACTCTATCTCTCACACTGGAGGTACTCTTGAAAATTAATCTGGTAAAACGTCCATAAAATGATCAACCAATGGTGGAAAATATTCCTAATGTGTTCCCTAATCATCCAAATATAAACTCACAATATGGGATGCCATCCCACCTAGACCACGATACAGGGGTCTAGCTCAACTCTCATGGACATATCATTCATCCTTGTGAATAAAATATCCATCCTCGTGTGATGTAAAGGTCACCCTTTGGTGATATAAATCAATGAAATCATAGAAGGGAATCAACCAGTCCATCCTACGAATGATGAAAAATCATATCATCTTTAGGAAAAAGAGGTCCCATATGAAGTGACACAAACCAATCTCTAGGGGGAAATCCCTATACTAATATACATACTCCATTTGAATCCTAAATAGATTATAAAGCATCATAAATCCATCAGAACACTGAACTCTAGGCCCAAGGCTCTCCATAACAGGCATAGATAGAAATCTATAATAAGAGCATGTATCTAAAAGAGAAGATATTATAGTAGAGGATACTGAACTAGTACCTATCATAGTATATGGTTTGGGACTCTATATCTCAATGGTCAATTTCACTTTTTATATATTGCGTGATCTGCATCCCTGTGATATGGCCTAGCTACACTAAGAAGATACGCTCTGATATCGCTGCAAATCTGGGGTTTGAATATCACGGCATGACCACCACCTTGTCCAAATTTTCCAATTATGCTCTAAATCCCTACATGAAAATAAGATTCTGACCCCACTTCTATATGTGGAGTTGTTGCAGACCCCCTCTC
Source organism: Viscum album (assembly GCA_963277665.1). NCBI lineage: Eukaryota > Viridiplantae > Streptophyta > Magnoliopsida > Santalales > Viscaceae > Viscum > Viscum album. The sequence continues at coordinate 1,837,957,893 of OY728151.1, forward strand.
ACTGGCTATTGAAGGAAAACTTCTTAAAAAGTGTTTTAGTGTATGTGTAATGACATCCACCTATCTTTTGGAAGAATCATGCATCATATAAGTATCAAGATTTACCCTCCTCTTGGTAGGTGTCTTGAGATTATCAAAGATATATAACATGACCTATAACCATGACTATATTGCCTTAGGTCTTCTATCCCATAAAACATGGGTGGATTCTGATATTGTAACACACATGTCAACTCATCCATAGATGAGTTATACTTTTGTAATCCCTAAAATTTCTACATGAAGCAGAAAAAACCCCCTCACAGAACTGTACCTCAAACCCTGTGTCTAGTAAAACTACTATTGAATTAGCTGGAACCATGGGAGGATCCACTGGTATCCCATGTCCCTCCACCTATGGAGCATGGTCACCATTACCCTCTTAGCATGAGATTGGAATACATAGCAGTGGTATATCTCCAAAAATGTCAATCACACGCCTCAGAACAATATTAAATAACCTCTAAAAGAGAATATATTTTAAAAAATATGATAGGCACTAGCCTTCTTATATAAAAATCACACCCCTATTCCTTATCCTTGAGTCAGGTTTGGGTGACATACAAATGATAAGAAATCAAGAGATACGACCTACTTCCAACTACTATGGTCAGGTCTGGGTCATGTTCTCTATTCAACAATTTAAAATTTCCATTTCATTTCCATATTCATTTCCATTAGATGACAATTCATTTTAAATGGTTGAATTAATTGGTTAGCCAAATTTCAATACACAAGGTCATATACTCATCATTAACCAAAATATGGTGTCCACTTTATCCACATAATAACATGTTCCTGTCTATGTGACTCATGGTCTATGTCTCAACATGCCATAACTAGCTGCTTAGCAAGTCTGCTATAACCTAATAAGGAAAACACTACTTAGGTTATGACAGGAACTCTAAGTACCAATCATTAATCTCAATTCCATGCATAGAATATCTATCAAATAGAATATAGATCTTCCACGAAACCTATCAAAATATCATGAAAACAAGAAATCCATCTGATATGGAATGGCATAATGCAAGGAATGTGATTCTTATAAATGCCTAAAATGATACATGACATGAAATACCCTCATCTCATTGGGTTTCAACAAAATAAACCCCAAAATAATTTCAATGATTACATCATAGTTCAAGTGCATAACCCAATAGTGGAATCAAATCAACTATGATAGAAAAAATCCAGAAAACTACAATTTCTATTTGATTCAATCTAGCATTTTCATGTACATGGGCTAGCTACGCCCAGGCACATCTCATTACCAAATCCATATTCCTTCCTATCCCTTTATATTTTCCCAGAATAGTAAATAAAACTAGAAAATAATTTCTTTAGTACTGATTTATAACATCTGAGACCTGGATGCCACTGAACGGTGCCCCGAGACTCATTTACCACATGGCCTCAATTGAATATCCCCAAACACCATAGGATTTCTACTTGGTGTGAGGGCCTATGGTGTATATATTAGGAGACTATTCCCTCTTGTTAGAGTGTAAAAAAATATTTGAAAAAATACAATCAATAGTTGAAGAAGTAAATCAGTAATATAGTAGATAAACATCAAAGGACATGTATATATGAAAATGAAAGAATTAGACTCATATATAATAATGACCATATCATGTGTTCACAAAGAAACAAAAATATGTATACTATAATAAATACAGTACATGTAAAAAAATAAAAAAAAATACTAAAAAATATCCTAGTTAACATCACGATCCCCATCTCGGTCCTCTGCTCCCCTACTCCTAAACAGAAATCAAAAACCTATATCAGTGTGCTAGCCCTTGTCCATGCCTGCAGTAATGAAATATTCTCAAGTACCAAAGATAGACCAACAAGGGTGTGAGATAAAATCCCAATAGTCCACCACCAACGGTGTCTAATACCATCTAGTCAGTGAATATATAATAATAATAGTGTGCATGCAGTAATGGAATATATAAAGGAAGTATAGAAAGTAAAAAATCCATAAAGGTAGGGCTTAGTAAGGACACTCGTCCTCTACTACCTATTGAATCCTTAACTAGACAACCTCAGAATAAACAGATAGTCATGTATCAATTAAATAAGTCTCGGGACCAAGTTCATACCCCAGCATCCCCCAAAAATATATGTGATCAAGAGTTACCTAACCATTCCATCAATAAGGTATAATAATTTTATTGAATCCAATCGTATGCTTTGTCTTGGAAGACACATCATATAAATCATTTCATTAATCATTCAATTAAGAACTTGATATCGGCCTTGAAATTACTTATTTGGAATTCATATGTCACTCTAGGAATAACATGAACCAAGAAAATTCCATTCCAATCTTCAGAATTCATAATTATAACTTGGGTATCTCTCTAGGTGTGGTATAACATCATTTTTATTTGAGTCCTTCCTTGGTGGTTCACTAAGGGATCCCAAGTCTCACTCATAGTATAAATAGAATCTTCCCAATGATTCCATCCTTGGTGGTATATATATAGATCCTAAGTGTTACTCTAGTGCTTATTAGTAAATCCTTTGAGTCTGTCCTTGGCAGTCCACTAAGGATCCCAAGTGTCACTCAAGCGTACGTACGAAAGTAGCCAAATGAGTCCATCCATGGAAATCTTATATGAACCCATGTGTCACCCAAGTCATATAACTAACATTCAATCAACATAATTTAATTATTTAAATGGTAATCACCATGATCATTTTAATTTAACCTCACCTTAGAATGAGGCTCAAGTAATGGGCTAATCTTAGAAGGCTTAGCCTCTTAATTATCTCATGTGGGCATTTCATTATAAGTGGAAACTTATGCCTAAGAAATAAAATGCATAGCCATATCCTAGGAACATGATATTTCATTCCATTACTTTAATAAATTAAAATTTCAATTTCAATTTACAATTCAATTCATCATTTAACATCCCATAGTAAGGGGTAAGAAGTTCCCTTTAAAAGTGATCATTGCATATGTACCCATGGTGGTAAATTTAATAAACTACTCACACAAGGGGTGGTTTGAATTTGAGGTCCTTAACCTTTAATCATTTGTAAATAGGTCACATTAATTACATAGGTCATACCTATCCATATTAATTGAGGAATAAATTTTATTTCAAGGGAGATGCTTGGAAAACCTGATGCGCGGTATAATTGAATATATATAAACACCTCGACTTTAATGTAAAAGTATGAGACCACCTTCCATAGGTCTGTAGAGGAGTTATCCTCCAGTATAATCTACTGATTCAACTCATATCATGAGGAAAATGAAGAAAAATGAAGAACCTAAAAAGAGGGAATATTAGCTCACACCTAAATAACTCTATCAATCTGAAGTTAAATGATAAACGAGAAAAAAGGAATTGATTAGTCACTAGTGAGAATCCAACAAGATGATCGGTGATCGATTCCGAGTCTGGATGAAAGAATGGGATCAAGGCCTTTATTTTGGATTCAAGAGAAACTCCAATGGGTTTACTACTATATAGAGTAATAAATGAGAAAATAATTTATTTTATAATATTAATTATGGGAAAATGGTAATTTTTCCTCAAAATACTGGGCAACACGGTTTGCCTAACCGTGCGCCAACCGTGCACCCTCTGTAGTAAGAAGGGGAACCTCGCACTATTTTCCTAACCATGTGCTAACCGTGTCTCAGACCACTATAAAAAACTATAGGTTCTCATATACTTTCATGTTCAGGCATCAGCACAGTTTTACAAACTATGTGGGCTCCTCTTTCCCTCTTCCTAGGCTTTTCATGGTTAATCATACCGTGTGGTCAGCCCTAATTTTCTAAAAATATGGGTTCCGGGCTCCGAACAAGCCTTTTAAAAACCCAATACCTCTGATACCTAAATGGAAATTAAAATTAGGCCATAATTAAGCATTTAAACAAAAAAACAAAAGATCCATACCTCAAGAAAGAATGAGGTTCTTACACGCACGGTTTTGAAAAACCACGTACCCCTTTAGAGTGGATTTCATCAGGGCATGTAGTTAACTAGACCAAACCAAATGGTTTTACCTAACTATTTTCCAATGATGTATATCCCATTGTTATTAAAAAATTAACAAAATTCATTCATAATGAATCCAAAAAAGTCCCAACTTAATGGAGATTAAAACAGGGGTTAAGGAATGCCTGAAAGAATGTAACAATATGTTACAAAAAGTAAGAAGTTATTTACGATATAATAATTCTAGATGTATAATTAAGTAAAAAATATCATATATATTCATTTAAGCTATCCTTATTTCCATAAAATTAAAATATAAATGAAAATACACATCACATCAGTTCATGAGGTAGTAGCATGTTGTACACACAAGTGACATTATTATTTTCCAACGAGTTTAGTGGTAAGAAGGTAGATGTGGTATTATAATTAAAAATGTATAATAATATCATAAATATAATATATAAAAATTAATTTCATCATTATATCTATCCATGATAGGTGGTGATGGAAAATGAATAACATCATTTTGTGAGGCGGTAGTCCATCGTATACATGATCAACAACTTTATTTCACATTTGTTTAAAGTGGTGATGGTTATATTTTATTCTATCAAAACAATATCATATTTTTATATGGTAGATACTAGTGTTATTATATCTTTATAATTGAATAATAATTTTTGGAGTTGGATGAATAAATAAAAAAAATAAGGTTAATAATTTTACCTCTTCTTTAGAGAACCTCTTGAGGTTTATACCTAAATCATTCATAAAAGGGATTAATAATAAAAATAATGAATCTAGGAATATTTGGGGGAATTAGGAAAGATATTTGGATTGGTATTTTCTAAATAAAATGGTTTTTTAAGTATGTATATGGGAGGAGAGTGGGTGGCCTTTTATAATTGGGGGAGAGCACAAACATGGAATTTTTTAAAAAATAAAGTGTACCAAAAAAATTCACTTTCCAAAAGGCTTAAAATGGGAAATTATCAAACTTTAGAATTTATGTGGTCAAAATATTTCCTTCTAATGTGTGTTGGTAAATTTTTTAGGTCATTTTAACTCTTATCTTTTTAGTTTAACCCCCGACAAACTCGTTTTAACATTATCAAGGAAAATTAATTTTTACTGTTTTTAAAAATAATTTTGGCCAAAAATTTTATTTAACGAATTATTTAATATATATTATATTGATTAAAATTATGAAATAAATTTATCAAAATTCCATTTATAAATGTGGTAATTTTTATTTTAAAATTAAATCCTCAGACTCGACGAGAAAGTAGTTTTCCAAAAGAAATTGCACAAAAGTTTAAAAAGTTTTTATATCAACATTCAACATTGAATTTATTAAAATGACCAAATTTGGGTTAATATATGTATAATTTAATAAAATTTATCTTTTAAATTATTTTAATGAAAAATAATTTTTTTTATAAAAAACAATATTTTTTCACTATTCACTGAAAAATTTATCATGTTATAAAATTCTCAAAAATTCACTCCAATATATTTTGGGAATTATGAATTAAAAAATGAAGTTCCTTTATTAAAATATATTTTCTAATAGTGGGAAAAAATACTTTTAAAATAATTTTTAAAATGATGAAAAAAAATTAGATGAAATCATAGTTTTTAAGTATAAAATTATTTTTATTGTTATCTCATGCCTCGAAAATACATAAGATGAATGTTAAAGATTTCATTGAATAGAAAATATATAAATTACTTTAAAATAATTCAAAAAAAATTATTTATTCAATTTATCTAGGTAAAACATGCATATGCACATAAAAAATTTATAGTTTTTTAGAAAATGATTTCCATTATTTTCAAATGTTATTTTTATTTTTATTTATAATTAATTTTTCACCAAATAAATAATTTTATATTCATTTATAAACCACATATTATTATAATTTAGTTAATCATTTTCATACCTACCATTCCAATGGTTGGGTGATAACTATCATATTAAATAATACTATTTGTATAATATGACGCATTTCTTTAAAAAATTGTATTTCATGTCCCATAAACTGTTAAAAGAGATTAAATTTATTTGAAAAATATATTTCATAAAATCGGGATTTGTTACATTATACCATTATTAAAATTAATTTCTCCATCAAAATTCATCACTTTGATAAAGACAAATGAGGATGAATATTCCTCATAACATCATCAGGTTCTCACATAGATTCCTCAAGCTCATGGATTTACTAAAAAACATTGACCAGTTGAGTGGACCTGTTTCATAGCACATTCTTTCTATGATCCAAAATATCATCCGGTTATTATTCATAAGAAATATCATGCTCCTATGGTACAACCTATAATTTCATTACATGAGAAGGATCAGGTTTTTACTACCATAGGAGAGATATGTGGAACATATCATGAACATGAGAGAGGTTTGGTGGAAGCGCCATACGATAAGATACCATCCTGATATGATCAATAATTTCAATGTGACTGATATAATTTGGGATTTTATTTCCTTTATATAATAAGAATTATTTCATACTTTGGTTATACTTCGATCAATTTCCACATCATCTCTTACTCCATGAAATAAAGATGAATGTGTTATTCCAAAATCCATTATGTATCACAATATCCATAATAGAATGCTATGTTATTCATTCTATCACTAGTTATCAGCATAACAAAATGGCTAGCACAAGTTATCCAATATCATAAATTATCATATATTTAATTAATACCTTAATCTATAAAAACTCATCCAATGTTCAACTTAAACCATTCCATAAATGGTTACCCTTATAACCCTTGAAAATTAAAAAAAAATTAAATGGAAGGTAAATAAATTTTCCAAAATCTACCTAACATTAATCCCCCAAATATCATTAAGTATCACTTAATGGTCACATACTAGATATGTGAATACCTTGGTCATATATTCTCTAAAATCATAGTAATAACCAGAATTTCTATAAAACCTCAATGAAAACATATAATCTCTATCATATTTTAAATAAAACAACATATTATTGAATATATTCTATAAATCTAATAATGATGTAAAATCCATCAGTGATTACATATAACACTTTCTCAATAAATAATTAATCAGTTCTAGGGTCATCAATGATATTCATATTACATTATCCAAGTCAATAATATCTTTATCCATATTAAACATAATTTTCTCAACATTAGGAACATATTAAGAGTTGTCTTCCCTAAATGTTTTTTTTCATAAAATATCACCTTACCATTAAATCATTTTTTTATGAAATTAGTACCGGTCAATATATTCTTAAAAATCCATAATAAAAAACTTCTACAGAACAATCCGTATATATTTCATGATTCATATAACATAATTCTTGAGTTCCCATACACATACACTTCAATCATTCCACTTAATTATTTAACCATTAGTTGGGATTCATCGTCATATTCATTAATACCTATTTTCTATAATGTGAAATATGAATTATGTAAAAAAAATCATCAACCTTTATTTTATCATGCTTCTAAAGTTTCACATAGACAATATTTTTATAACATCCCATACCTTCCATATGATTTTTTTGTCTCTTTATCATTAGCAAAATAACCATTACTCATAACACCTCGCTGATTATTTTCAGGATCATTCTTCTAAAGACATTTATTTGTATAATTTACATTATTTACAAATTTATATCATTTAAGAATTGATGGTGAATTGGGGAAACCATTATTGACATCACTTATGTTAACAAAAATTCTCATTTTTCCTATGAAATATCTTAATTTATGCCCATTTCCACCACACATAAAACATCTTCTCATTCCTTTGATAAATACCCTTTAGTACTTATTCTCACATTGTCAACATATAGGAAAATGATAATTATTTCTTTCATAGTCTAAATCAACCATGATCTTAACAAACACTATTCTTTTCTTCTATTGTGAGTTTGATAGTTGGTAAAGGTGCATGTTGTTAATCATATATCATGATAACTGATTAGGCATAATAACAATATCCTTCACTCTAGTCATCAACCCATTTGGTTTATCATCAGCACATTGTCTATCAGATTCAATGTATACCATGTTCCTTCTAGTTCCTTGTAATGACTAAAACCAAAAGGCATAGTGTGAGAAACAATATTCATAGTGTAACACCACATAATCAGGAAAAATTCACTTATATTATGTCTAAATAATGAAACAAACTTTTAAATATATAACACCATAAATTTATCCTATGCCATCCATGGTAATTATTCAAATCATTCATTATGGTTTGTAAAGATTTGGTGAATTTCTAAATCATATCCCCTGGAAGTGTACAACTAGTGGTGTATCAAGGCCTATTATCATCCACTAGGTGACAATCAAATCTAGATGAATTATCCCTTTTCAGAGTTATTACCCCTATGTTCTTCTGCTCTAGATCCACATCTACTTGTAGTATCTAAATAGAGATGTAATTTCTTAGAAACCACTAACTCTATCCTTTACCAAAATTGAAGGAAATTTTCTTATACATTGACACATCCATAAACGTAGCCTAATAAATATCCCTATAAATATACATAGAAATATACCTAGGGATATTACTAAATATTTTTCATCATAGTTTACAATTGTTAACAAAACATTTCTATAATAATAACTGTAAAGACCCAAACATCTCATATATAAATATTACGTCTTAATGGATGAACATTCATTACATAACATTATATTCAAATCTAGAATCAGTTAGTTCTAGTGCCTTAGGAAACTTGGAGGTGTAAAATATTGGTTCATAAGTGAAATATGTCATATCCCACTAATTTTTCAATAAATATAACCCTTATTATATATATCAAACAAATTACATTTATTCAAATCCTAGGGAAAGGAATTATAAGAAAGGGTCTCCTTAGATTATATGTAATGGTAAAAAATGGTTACATCAATGATAACATAAGAATAAAATGATCATAAGGTAACTATAACATGAGATTAACATTTTGAAACCATCCCTCATGTATCATAGATCATAAACATGAGTTATGTAATAAATCTTGGTTGTTAAAAATACATGAATTGTAAAGGAATCAAAGTATATAATTCATGAGAGAATAACATTGGTATAAGACATAGATCTATGGAAAACACATAATAATTTAAAATTATTTCCTTAGTAGTCAAGGATCTTTACCAAAAGTATCATAGTGAAATTAGTTCGATCCCCAAACCATCCTAGTAGTCAAGGTCCACTCCCAATACTATCATAGTGGGAAAATTACCTTACCAAACTTGGTTTACTCCACATTCTAGTCATGTTTATCTCATGAGATATGAATATTTATCCAATGAATTGGAGAGAGATATAGGTCCCATTCGTCCTTGGTTATTATGAGACCACCGCCCTCGATTATAATGTAACCACCAACCTTGGTCATACCATAACCACTGTCACATAATGAAAATCATATATACATGTTCTAAAATCTTATAAAATATTATTTATATCAAGAACCATGTAAATAAATTGGTTTCATATATATTTTACCATTGCATAATCGATGGAAAAGAAATAGGTTTCATAATCATTTCATCATTTCAATATTTCATATCCTATTGAAAGAGAAGGGGGTTCCGTAAGCATTTTAGCACTATATAACCTGTTGAATAATTTATAAGTTTAATAGGGATATTATCATTATATAACCCATGTTATAGAGACAAGTTTAATAAATATCATGTCATCATAAGAATAAACCATTAAAATAATGAATAAAAATGGTATCATGGGATCATATCCCCAGTAAATCATAAGTAAAATGAAAGGATTTCATCTTTTATGGAAAATGATTTTGAAAATAAAATCACTTGGAACATTTATTGAGGAAAATAACATTTATACAAGGATGAAAACATTTTAAAACATAATTTATTTTCAAATTATTTTTCTTTTAAAGTAAAGTTGGAGATATATAAATAAATATTTAAAGTTAATTTAAAACATTTCTTGAGGAAAATATATTATAAAGTTGAAATCATTTATTTAAAATAAAAAAGTATCTCAAATATTAACGAAAACATTTTACTTTAAAATAACCTAGAAAATATGTATGGTGGTCTTGAAATAATTGAGAGATCTTGATAGCAGGAAATATAATTCATGCCATATATGTTAAAATAATGATTCTTTTAACATTTATAGTAAAATAAAAATGGATTTTTTTGGAAAAAATAAAGATTATGGTTAATTTTTTTTGTAAAAATTCATAAAAAGATAAAAATGACTTTAAAAAATCTTATAGTATCATTAAAACATTTTTTAAAATTTTTTTTTTGAAACATGCATATGGAAGAAAAATGTTCTTTGATCGATGAAATAAATAAATTCAGTTTTATTAAAAAAAACTTTTGGAATATTTAGTACATAAAGGGAGTGAATTGAATGAAAAATGTATTTTAATGATGTAAAAAGAGGATAAGAAATGAATTGATGATATTTAGAAATATATCATAATATTTCAACCTAAAAAATGTAATCATAAATATACATGATAAAGAATGAGATTTTAACATCAAACCCTTACCACTTTTGTATATTTTTAATCATAAGTCCCATTAAAAAATGACATAAAATATCATTAATAGAAGTATATTAATGATATAACATGTAAATGGGGTATTATATACACCCCATTAAAGATGATAGGTGTATAACATAACATATGTCTTAAAGAAATAAAATTTAGACAAAAAACACTTACCTTAAGTCTCAAATTCCTTTGTACACATTAAAACCACCAGTATAAAAAATATAGGTTTATTGTAAATATATTAAATAAAAATAAAAATAAATATATCATACCATATATGATTTAATATTGACTAATTATTTCTCATTTAATAATACTTTCTCATTAAAATCAGGTTTCGGAAAATAATTGTTTTTTTCGTATATATTTTGATTTTGAATTTTTAGTCCTTATTAATTTATAATGGTTCAATAATATAAATTATTTTAAAATTATTTAAATATAATATATATTAATTATATATGTATTTAATTTAATAAAATAAATTTAGAGAAAGAAAATGAATTACACCATCTATGGAGATGGTAAGCCGTGCATGCACATGAACATTGTTTCAATTTTCTCAATGGATGAAACAAAATAAAGGTAAATAACATATTACCATAAAAAAATAATTTTTATGTAATATTTATCAAATATAATAATTAAACTTTCCCTCAATTCCTATTATGGAAATAATTAGTGAAAAATGAATCAAATCGCTTCATGATGTGGTAGTTCGTCGTACACAAGAACAAAATTATCTTATCCCCATCAGAATTGAAAGTAAGAAGGTATATGTGATATCATAATTAAATAAGTATAATTATGTAATAAATATAACATATATTAATTTAATATATTCTTATTACCATCAAATTAAAATAGAAATTAAAAAAAAATAGCATCGGTTCGCAAGGCGGTAGTCTGTTCTACCCACGACCGACGTTATTGTTTTACAATAGATTTTTAGGTATGAAGATAGATTATATATTATAATTAAATAGAAAAAATAATATCCTAAATATAATATATAATCACTAAATTAATAATTATATACATCCATGATATGAGGGTATGTAAAACGAATTACATCATCTCACGAGGCGGTAGAATGCCTTACACATGATCAACAGTTTTGATACCCATTTAATGGAAATGGATATATATATATTTTATTCCACAAACCTTATAAAATATATATATATATGGGAGATAATTGTGTCATTTTATCATAATAATTGGGTTGGGTTTTTTTGAACCAAATGGTTTTGGAACTATGAAATGGATAGGAGAGTGTGTGGCCTTTCATTAATGGGTGAGAGGATGCACATGGAACTTTTGAAAAGAATAAAGTGTACCCAATTTTTTAACATTAAAAAAGGAAAAAAATGTGAAATTATTGAACCATATAGGTTATAATTCCTAAATATAGAAACAAAATGGGTTTTGGACTTTTTTATAGGTCATTTTACCATATATATTTTTAGTTTAACCCCCGATAAATTTATTTATCCATAACCACAATAATTAATTTTTACATTTTTAAATATTAAATTTGACCAATAATTATGATTAAATTATTATATAATATTAATTATTATTATTCCAAATATGGAATAAATTTTTACAAATTTCATTCATAAAAGTGTAAAATTTTATTTTAAAATTAAAACTGAAGAATCAATGAGAAAGCGATTTTCCAAAGTGAAAATGTTCAAAAAATTAAATTGTTTTTATATAAAAACTCAATATGGAATTTATTTCAATATAATAAACTATATTAATTGATATATATAATGGAACTGAATTTTTTTTGTATATTTTTTGAAGGAAAATAATGTTTTTTTATAAAAAATTGTATTTTTCACTCTTGACAGAAAATTATATCATGTTAAAAAATTCTCAAAAGTTCTCTCCAAGATAATTTTTACATGATAATTTAAAAATGAAGTTATTTTATTAAAATAAATTTCCTAAAATTAAAAAATTTTAATTTTAAAATAAGTGTGAAAATGTTATAGAACTATTTTTTGGGAAAAAATAGTTCTAAACTAAAAAAATGGATTTTTTTCTTATCTTATGCCTAGAAAACACATAAGATGAATTTTAAACATTTGATTAAATATATAAGAAATATATTTCATTAAAATAATTCACCAAAATTGATTTATTTTATTTATTTATAGAAAACATGTTTTTGGTCATAAAAAAAATTCTGAAAACTATTTCGTTTCTTTTCAGATGGTTTTTTTATTTTCACTTATAATTAATTAGTCACTGAAGAATTAATTTTATATACATTTGTAAACCATATATTTTCATAATAATGTAAATTTTATTCATACCATCCATTTCAATATCTAAACTATAACTATCATATTAAATAATAATAGTGTAATAGTATGTTGTGTTTTGGTAAACCTTATTGTTGCGTGTAACAAATGCTATCAAAGAAATTAAATTTATTTAGAAAAAATATTTCATAAAATATTAGGGTTTTATAGTAATATTTATTTCTCATTGAGTACATTGATTAATACAATTGAATTCTAACAAATAGAATAAATATCCCAATAATAATCTAGAATATAATAATAGAACTTCTAAATGGAATGTTTTCCTATAAAGGAATTCCTTGAATTATATAATGATCACAATAATATCATAGTCAACAAATAATCTATTTGACAACCATAATAAGTAAATATTATCAATACTTTATTTGATTACCAAATTATGTGAGAGGAAATAATTTTATTTTATAAGTCTCTCACTGGATTACCATGTAACATCCCAAGTAATTAATGAATAATAGATATTCTTTTATATGTATATTTATGAATTATATAGTGTTTTAGAGGCTTAAAATGAGAATAAATCCAATCTTAAGCATGGAATACACTAATATTCTTAAAAGATTGTTTTACTACCTTTTGATGGAAAACCATTTTTAAATCAAACTTTTAACAATTTTATAAGCTCTATTTGTCAAAATAACCATATTATTTATGATTGAGACATTGAAATTTACAATGGATAATTTTTTGGTATTTTTCTGACAATGTTCATTTTTTAATGAATAGTGAAAAATACTGCATTTTACATCAAAACTCTTTTCTCATCTAATTTAATTATATGGTTAGATTATATTTTTAATTGGTTTTAAAGTGTAAATAGAATATATTTTTACCATTTAATCCAATGGTGGTCATTGGGATTAATTTCACTTTGTAATTGGGCATAAACAAGTGCCAAACTTTTCATATATATTGTTTCAAAAAAACACGCTATCTGTTTTGACAACGGGAATTATTTTTAAATTAATTATTGCAATTTATATGTTTGTAATTTGGTAAAATGGATTCTATATTTTGAATCATATGTTCCAAATTATGTAATTAAGACTCTTTTGTTTTTGGACATTATGAATAGTAACAACGGTAATTATCTTTAATTATCTTGATTAATGAGTAATCGGGTAGTTAAGGATAATAAAATAATATATTAATAATAAAAACAAAAGACACCAAAAAGTATCCTAATTCTACTGGTTGTCTCATGGACGACCATGGGATGCCTTGTGCCAAACTTGGGAACCCCATGGAATCACTTTTGTGTGAAAGTGACTTTTTATCTTTTTATTTTTAAAGAAAGTTAAATATAACAAAGAATGTATCACCTGAGTAAAAAAAATTTAATTTTGTATAAATAAATGATCTGTTGGACTATAAATAGTCATTAGAAAGCTAAAAATATTTCCTACATCATGATATTTTTTTTAATTTTTAGACATTAAATAAATTAAATTATTTATGACATCATGATGATGCAGCGATTACCTCATTAATAAACGATTTAAATAAAATGAAAAGATAATGTAAAATCAAAGACTTACACTTGTCAAATAACTATTGGATGAGTTTATTTCAAACCCTTATCACCTTATCCTAGAAATACATCAATGTGGGACCTTTAAAATCCAAAACACATTTGAAAATAAAGTAACCTTTTATAACTTTCCAAGAGTGCCCCTCATCTCCTATTGTAAAAGGCCCCCACCTCTACCACCTTACCCACACCTCTCAAGTCTTTGAATCGTCCAACCCCTGTCCATTTTGTCTCTCCACATCCCTCTATTACTCCTTGAAGCCTCACTTTGGGCAGAAGTCTTCCCAAGGAATCCTTTGAGATCAAATCAAAAAAGAGTTACCCGTTTTAAAGGTAGTGTTTTCTCTTGTGTTCTTATGTTTTATTTTGCTTCTCCAACCCTCTAAACTATTTTTATTCATTTATTTTGTAACAACTCCAGTATCTTCAATATACTAGGATGTTGTTATAAGAATCATTCAAGCTACACATACACACACGTACATCTAATGGTTAAAGAACATACTGTTTCTGTGGATGGAGAATTTCTGCCTCACGAAACGATGATTGTTCAATATTCTTCTAACACCTTCAAAGGTGACCATGAAGATGTCTATATATTTATATATGATATATAATATGTTTATTTTTAACTTAATCTTCTGTATTTTTCATTTATGGCATACCTTTATGGTTTCCATTATGGGTAAACGTGATATCTTCATTTTAGGAAGTGCGGACTACCGCCACCTCAAAGTGATTTGATTCGTTAATACCATATCTGATATGTATAAAGGATAGATTGAATTATATTATATAAGATACAATACTGGAATTATAATACTATTATGTATCATTATGTTTAAATTCCATTAAATATGAAATAGAAATGGAAGTAGCGTTCATGCGTACGTACGGCTTACCATTTCCATGAACGGTGCATTTCATTTCTTACCTCTAAATGTTATGTAATATTGTAAATGCATCTATATACTAGATATATATGATATATATGATATATACATCATTATTATAACTCTGGATATAATGGATACATGGAAAACTTGTAATTATAAAGATATTATTTTTGACTTAAGTACCAATGATCATTAAAACGACCGTTATTAACTTAAATAATTACATAGTGTTCATGACATGGTAATAAGTGATATAAAAGGAATAATTAACTTCAAAAAGGTTCTTAAGCAAGTATAAATTAACTCAAATTTATTATTCAGGACATTAAAGAACTATCGAGTCAAGTCGGACCCGAGGTATGGGACTTCATCTCAATCTCCTTTCATTGAGGCGTATTTTTGTTTTATACACAACCTTATTTTATACGGTGTATAAACCCCTTTGACTTTTATATTTATTCAAAATAAATCTTTTTTATACGAAGAGTTTTACTAAATGACAAAAGGGAATGTTTTTGTCGTACGTATGCGGCGACAACGACTTCTCAGCCGCCGTGACCATTATTTGAGTTTCGGCTTCCTCTACAAGCCATATATTTTTTTAAATGAAAAATAAATACCATGTTTTACTTTTCTTTTATTTTGGTATTGAAAATGGTTTTCATAATGTTTCTATTATATCAATGTGTTGTATTGATATCTTGTGATTGAAATGTGTAAATGTTATGTTTCCTTTATGCATGTTTTATGCGATACGATTATTTTACGGTTCTTGGGAATTGTTATGAAGACGAGTGGTTCTGTGATAAACTAAGGGCGGGTGAGCCCGATATAGCTCTCCAATGCATTGGGTAATGTGAAGGGGTTAAACGTTAAGGTTTATCTGAAGAGATTTAGGGAATATAATGTGATGGGTATTCCAAACGTAACCAAGAGGGTTACTCCCTATGTAAGAATGTTATGAATGCCTCAAGTTACCTTTATGTCTTATGATTTCTATGATTTATTTATGATTTGATGAGGTATGTTAAAGTGCTTATGTTTTATGGGTAAAGTATGATTTCATTGTTATGTATATATGTACTCATTTTTCCTTTCCATATTTTTATATCCCTTACTGAGCTTTTTATGCTCATCCCAAGTTTTTGAAATGTTTTTCACAGTTCAAGGGAAAGGTACATGATGTGATGATAGTGTCAATGAAGTTTCAAGAAATAATCCATGTTTTATTTTAAATAGGTTTCTGTTGATGGGAAAAATGAATACTATTTTTTATGTAACCACTTTGTTTAAATGTGGAATGTAATGCATGTTTTATGATCTAATTCTCTAAAACTCTAAACCTGAAAATATCCTCAATGTGTAATCTTGTAATAAATCAAGATTAAGTAAGGTTTAAGGTTGGGGCCTTATTTTTGGTATCAGAGGTCGGTTTATACAACTTTAGGAGTTAGAAAATTGTTAAATTATAAATTAATTTATGGTATGATTGAAATGATATAGCATTTAAATATTACCATGTTGCTTCTCATAAGATATTTCTGTGTTAAGAATGGTTTTTCATAGAGGAAATAGAACAGATTTTCTGGGAAGGCATACAGAGGGAAATGACCTTTCAAATCGGCATCCTGAGATGGTCAGAATCATAATTGAACAGTTTGTTGCAGTGATGGCTCAGTTGACTCAGGTGATAAATCGCGGTTGTGTTTACTGACGATATTTTGGTGTTTTCTAAAAGTAAAGAGGGGCATGAAAGTCATTTAATGGTTATCCTGCAAACCTTGAAAGAAAAGAAACTGTATGGAAAATTCAGCAAGTGTGAGTTTTGATTACAGAAAATTTCTTTCCTCGGTCACATTGTTTCAAAAAATGGAATAACTGTTGATCCTACTAAAACAAAAGTTGTTGAAGAATGGTCAAGACCCACAAATGTAACCGAGATCCGTAGTTTCCTTGGTTTGGAATGTTACTACCGAAGGTTTGTTGAAAAATTTTCACGGTTATATTGTCCAATGACTACGCTAACTCGAAAGGGTGTTAAGTTTATCTGGACAAAATAATGTGATGATTGTTTTCAGGAGTTGAAAAGAAGATTGGTGAATGCTCCAGTTTAGGCACTTCCTTCCAGGAATGGGTAGTTTGTTATATACAGTGATGCTTCATTGAAAGGACATGGTTGCGTCCTAATGCAGAATGATCAGGTAATTTCTTATGCTTCACGTTAGTTGAAAACACATGAGGTAAATTACCCTACACATTATTTGGAATTAGCTGATATTGTTTTCACTTTAAAAATTTGGAGGCATAATTTGTATGGAGTAAAGTGTGAAATATATACCGATCACAAAATTTTAGTGTATATATTCACTCAGAAAGAATTGAACATGAGACAGAGGAGATGGCTAGAATTAATCAAGTATTATGATTATACAATTTATTACCATCCAGGAAAAGAAAATAAAGTGGCTGATGCTTTGAGTCGAAAAAGTAATGATTCATTAGTAATGTGGCGTTTGTAACGTGATCCTTTGTTTAAGGATTTGAGGAACTTTGGCATAGAAGTTGTTGGTGCAGGATGTCTTTCTGTTTTGTTTCAGGTATCAGTGAAATATTCTCTATCATACAGAATTAAGCAAGCACAGAAGAAAGACATTGAGTTGTAGAAAAAGGTAGAACTGGTTCAGAAAGGTAAGTTACCTGAATTCAATATTGATAATGATTTTGTTTTGAGATTTGGGAAGAAATTTTGTGTGTCGTTTGATTCAAAGTTGAAGAGATATTTTTTATGTGAAGCTCATAGTTCTCCATTTTCAGTCCATCCGGGCAGTACTAAGATGTATAGAGATCTTCGGGAGTATTACTGGTGGGATGGAATGAAAAGGGATATTGCTGATTTTACTGTGAAGTGTTTGACTTGTCAATAGGTTAAAGCAGAGCAGCAGTTACCTAAAGGGATGCTTCAGCCTTTACCAGTTCCAGAGTGGAAATGGGAGAATATATCCATGGACTTCATTGTGGGATTGCTGAAAACACCTCAAAGTAATAATGAAATATGGGTTATTGTTGATCCCTTGACTAAATCTGCTCATTTCCTTTCCATACGAGATAATTTTTCCCTTGATCAACTTTCCTGTTTGTATCTTAAAGAGATAGTCAGGTTACATGGAGTTCCTCTCTCCATTGTATCTGGCCGTGATCCCAGGTTCACTTCTAACTTTTGTAAAGGCCTTCAGAAGTCATTGGGTACTGAATTAAATTTTAGTACAGCTTTTCATCCTCAATCAGATGGGCAGTCAGAAAGAACGATTCAGACTTTGGAGGATATGCTACGTGCTTTCTCTATGGATTATCAGGGAAGTTGGGACCAACGTCTTTCTTTGGTTGAGTTTTCATATAATAACAGTTTTCATTCTAGTATACAGATGGCACCATTTGAGGCATTATATGGTAAACGGTGTCGAACTCCAGCTTTCTGGGATGAAGTGGGTGAAAGGAAGTTGATGGGACCATAATTGGTAGAAGAGATGGCAGAAAAAGTTCAGTTGATTCAGAAACACATGAGAACAGCTCAGAGCAGGCAGAAGAGTTATGCGGATAACCGGAGGAAGGATCTATCTTTCGAGGTAGGTGATCATTTCTTTCTCAAAGTTTCACCGTGGAAAAGTGTGATGCGATTTGGTAAGAAAGGAAAGCTGATTCCAAGGTCCATTGGACCATATTAAATTATAGAGAAAGTTAGATTAGTTGCATACCGAGGGGCTTTACCTCCGATTTTATCTCAGGTATACAATTTTTTTCATGTTTCAATGTTAAGGAAGTACATGCCAGATCCAGATCATGTTTTGAGTCCAGAGGTAGTTCAGCTGGAAGAGAACCTATCTTATAAGGAACAACCGGTCCAGATTATTGACCACAGGGAGCAAGTGTTACGAAATAAGGTGATTCATCAGGTAAAGGTTTTGTGGAAAAACCACATGATTGAAGAGGCAACATGGGAATCAGAAAATGCAATGAGGGCTAAATACCCCCACTTATTCGATAAGTAAATAAATTGCGGGGACGCAATATTCTAAAGGGGGGAATGATGTAACATCCCAAGTAAGTAATGAATAATAGATATTCTTATCTATGTCTATTTATGAATTAGATAGTGTTTTAGAGGCTTAAAATGAGAATAAATCCAATCTTAAGCATGGAATACACTAATATTCTTAAAAGATTGTTTTACTACCTTTTGATGGAAAACCATTTTTAAATCAAACTTCTGACAATTTTATAAGCTATATTTGTCAAAATAAACTTATTATTTATGATTGGGACATTGAAATTTACAATGGATAATTTTTTGGTATTTTTCTGACAATGTTCATTTTTTAATGAATAGTGAAAAATACTGCATTTTACATCAAAACTTCTTTTTCATCTAATTTAATTGTATGGTTAGATTATCTTTCTAATTGGTTTTAAAGTTTAAATAGAATATATTTTTACCATGTAATCCAATGGTGGTCATTGGGATTAATTTCACTTTGGAATTGGGCATAAACAAGTGACAAACTTTTCATAGATATTATTTCAAAAAAACCCTCTATTTGTTTTGAGAACGGGAATTATTTTTAAATTAATTATTGCAATTTATATGTTTTTAATTTGGTAAAATGGATTCCATATTTGGAATCAGAAGGTCCAAATTATGTAATTAATACTCTTTTGTTTTTTGACATTATGAATAGTAACAATGGTAATTATCTTTAATTATCTTGATTAATGAGTAATCGGGTAGTTAAGGATAATAAAATAATATCTTAATAATAAAAAAAAGACACCAAAAAGTATCCTAATTATACTGGTTGTCTCATGGACTACCATGGGATTCCTTGTGCCAAACTTGGGAACCCCATGGAATCACTTTTGTGTGAAAGTGACTTTTTATCTTTTTATTTTTAAAGAAAGTTAAATATAACAAAGAATGTATCACCTGAGTAAAACATTTTTAATTTTGTATAAATAAATGATCTGTTGGAATATAAATAGTCATTAGAAAGCTAAAAATATTTCCTACATCAAGATATTTTTTTTAATTTTTAGACATTAAATAAATTAAATTATTTATGACATCATGATGATGCAGCGATTACCTCATTAATAAACGATTTAAATAAAATGAAAAGATAATGTAAAATCAAAGACTTACACTTTTCAAATAACTATTGGATGAGTTTATTTCAAACCCTTATCACCTTATCCTATAAATACATCAATGTGGGACCTTTAAAATCCAAAACGCATTTGAAAATAAAGTAACCTTTTATAACTTTCCAAGAGTGCCCCTCATCTCCTATTATAAAAGGCCCCCACCTCTACCACCTTACCCACACCTCTCAAGTCTTTGAATCGTCCAACCCCTGTCCATTTTTTCTCTCCACATCCCTCTATTACTCCTTGAAGCCTCACTTTTGGCAGAAGTCTTCCCAAGGAAGCCTTTGAGATCAAATCAAAAAAGAGTTACCCGTTTTAAAGGTAGTGTTTTCTCTTGTGTTCTTATGTTTTATTTTGCTTCTCCAACCCTCTAAACTATTTTTATTCATTTATTTTGTAACAACTCTAGTATCTTCAATATACTAGGATTTTGTTATAAGAAGCATTCAAGCTACACATACACACACGTACATCTAATGGTTAAAGAACATACTGTTTCTGTGGATGGAGAATTTCTGCCTCACGAAACGATGATTGTTCAATATTCTTCTAACACCTTCAAAGGTGACCATGAAGATGTCTATATATTTATATATGATATATAATATGTTTATTTTTTACTTAATCTTATGTATTTTTCATTTATGGCATACCTTTATGGTTTCCATTATGGGTAAACGTGATATCTTCATTTTAGGAAGTGCGGACTACCGCCCCCTCAAAGTGATTTGATTCGTTAATACCATATGTGATACATATAAAGGATAGATTGAATTATATTATATAAGATACAATACTGGAATTATAATACTATTATGTATCATTATGTTTAAATTCCATTAAATATGAAATAGAAATGGAAGTAGCGTTCATGCGTACGTACGGCTTACCATTTCCATGAACGGTGCATTTCATTTCTAACCTCTAAATGTTATGTAATATTGTAAATGAATCTATATACTAGATATATATGATATATATGATATATACATCATGAGTATAACTCTGGATATAATTGATACATGGAAAACTTGTAATTATAAAGATATTATTTTTGACTCAAGTACCAATGATCATTAAAACGACCGTTATTAACTTAAATAATTACATAGTGTTCATGACATGGTAATAAGTGATATAAAAGGAATAATGAACTTTAAAAATGTTCTTAAGAAAGTATAAATTAACTCAAATTTATTATTCAGGACATTAAAGAATGATCGAGTCAAGTCAGACCCGAGGTATGGGACTTCGTCTCAATCTCCTTTCATTGAGGCATATTTTTGTTTTATACACAACCTTATTTTATACGGTGTATAAACCCCTTTGACTTTTACATTTATCCAAAAGGAATGTTTTTTATACGAAGCGTTTTACTAAATGACAAAAGGGAATTTTTATGTCGTACGTATGCGGCGACAACGACTTCTCCGCCGCCGTGACCATTATTTGAGTTTCGGTTTCCTCTACAAGCCATACCTTTTTTTTTAATGAAAAATAAATACCATGTTTTACTTTTCTTTTATTTTGGTATTTAAAATGGTTTTCATAATGTTTCTATTATATCAATGTGTTGTATTGATATCTTTTGATTGAAATGTGGAAATGTTATGTTTCCTTTATGCGTGTTTTATGTGATACGATTATGTTATGGTTCTTGGGAATTGTTATGAAGACGGGTGGTTCCATGATAAAATAAGGGCGGGTGAGCCTGATATAGCTCTAAAATGCATTGGGTAACGCGAAGGGGTTAAATGTTAAGGTTTCTCCGAAAAGATTTAGGGAATATACTGTGATGGGTATTCCAAACATAACCAAGAGGGTTACTCCCTACGTAAGAATGTTATGAATGCCTCAAGTTACCTTTATGTCTTATGATTTCTATGATTTATTCATGATTTGATGAGGTATGTTAAAGTGCTTATGTTTTATGGGTAAAGTATGATTTCATTCTTATGTATATATGTACTCATGTTTCCTTTCCATATTTTTATATCCTTTACTGAGCTTTTTATTCTCATCCCAAGTTTTTGAAATGTTTTTCACAGGTCAAGGGAAAGGTACATGATGTGATGATAGTGTCAATGAAGTGTCAAGAAAGAATCCATGTTTTATTTTAAATAGGTTTCCGTTGATGGGGAAAATGAATACTATATTTTATGTAACCACTTTGTTTAAATGTGGAATGTAATGCATGTTTTATTATCTAATTATCTAAAACTATAAACCTAAAAAGATCCTCAATGTGTAATCTTGTAATAACTCAAGATTAAGTAAGGTTTAAGGCTGGGGACTTATATACCAAGTTTGCATATCCTAGACCATTGGACTCAAAATTTCATGTTTTAAAAAAATATCTGTTTGAAATGATCTATATTCCCCATATTATAATTCAAAAAAAAATTAATGAAAATCATGAGAATGTATTTATATGGTGATCTTGCCAACTAAAAACAAACAGTTCCTTGATCTATTGAGCAGATTACCAAATCCAAAAATATGGACTAAAATTTTCTCAATAAATTTCTCCAAATTTTATTTGAATAGATAAAGGATATCATATCCAATAAAAATTTGGTTGATTCAACCTACCATATTTTAAAATACTTATAGTAAATTATTTGTTCCCCAAGAAAATTCTTGAACTAAAACATTAACCATTGGTGAATCTTAATTCAGTTAATGAAATCATTAGTTCCATATAATATTTTGAAGTTTTTTTTCCTATTATTCATAAACATGTATTTTTAATATTATTGGGATTTTACATAGTTAATTAATGATTTCATTGATAAAATAAAATTACACATAATCCTTTTATTTTATTAAATATGTGAATACATGGTATTTAATTCATTTATTTATGTGATCATAATAGATAATATCTAAATTGAAATAAATATCCATGAATAAGGTATAATAATATATGTTGCATGATAATGAGAATTATCATCCAGTTTTTTATTGAGTGAATAATAAACAAATGATTAACCCTATAGGGGATACTCATTGAGATGATATGGGATCCAGTTTCTACATTCTACCATTGTCTTTTGTATCACCATGGTTAATTTGAACTCATATCTATCCAGAACCAGCTCTGTGAGATAAGGGGATACATATTTACCTATGATTTTACTTCACACGTAGGTGAATAGAATCAGAAAGTGGGTTTATATGAAAGAAATTATGATCACACAACCCCTTAAATAATAATTAGAGAGGGAAGTCTCATAGGATATCATTTTAATTAAATAAAAATAATTGGAAAAAACCCATGATATAATAAAATTAGAAGAAATCCCACATATACACAGGTGGGGAAATCTCATGAACATCCCCACATGAAATAAATAAACAATTAAAATAACTATATAGAATTTTTTTCAACTTGTTCTCCATTAAGATATAATGAGAAAATTATTTAAAACATTATATGATTAGTTAAATAATTATTTTTTATCTTATTTATCGATCCAAATAGTTATAAAGATACCCAATATAATCTTGAATAAAATAAAAAAATAATTTAAATTCAAATTAATTAAGTACATTGGGTGTGTACCTTTCAGAACTACCTTATATAGTCCTTTTCATGTATTGTGCACTCACATGATGTGAATCATATAACGAATTTCATGTATTTTATTGGTTTGTACTATAAGTAAATTACACAGAGACATGTGTTGTATTACATGGTTTGTGTTGATTTTAATGAAAACAAGGTACATGGCTTGTGACAACAATACAAGATGTATAGTTTCAAATTTTATATAGAAATTAATTAATAATTTAATATTTTATAAAACATATCACATGGTTTAATCTATAAATAAATGACACACTGACACATGTAGATTTTTTTTAATGGTGCGGTTATTTTTTTTTCTAAAATTAATTTACGTGTTATACAACCTAGTATGGTGTTTATTATGTGTAAACAAGTATGAGACCACATGTGTGTTATTTTGTTTATTAATGTGTGTAATAATTAATTATACACCATCTGAGTATTAATTAACTATAAATTCCATGTGTATTAATTATTTATATACCTCATGTGTATCAATGAATTACACATTATGTGAGTAATAATCAAACACCATGTGAGAATTAATTACACACCACATCTCTTGACCACACAACCATTACATCATGTGGGTTTTCTTAGTTATATGTTAACACACTTCATATCTACAAAATAAATTGCATATTTATTAATTATAGCACTACCATGTCATGTGTATTGAATAAACCATGTAAGTAATAGTGACATAATGTTTCAATTGACAAAATAATAACTTTCGTGCCATGTTATGTTAGTAAAAAATGTTCTATAATATACAGTGAATCCAGGATAAATTTTCTATCATATTAGTTTTTTGGAAGAGATAAGAAATCATCAAATAGAAAAAAAAATTACAATCTAGAAAACAATATAATATAATAAAATTAGAACTAACCAGTGTCAAAAAAATGAAAAAACAATAGTGAAAAAAAATTAATTTTTTAAAGTTATTAACAAAAATAGATAAATCAATTTAATTTCATGGTCAATTGAAAAAAATCATATCACAGTAATGATGTTCATATAAATTTTGTTTTATTTGATCTGAATTAGACCAACATTAATGACAAGAGAACAATAAAAAAAATACACTGTGAAAAATTAAAGGAAAAAATACTACATTAATCATTCTTGAACAAAATGATTACATGTTTTTCATTTTTTTAATTTTTATCTCTATTAATAAATTAAATTATAAATTATATTATATATATTGTAAAATTATATTGTAAATCTATAAGAGTAAACAAAATAACTAAAATGTGGAACTATTTTAAACTATTTATATAGTATCAAAGTGTGTGAATTCATTTTTCAAAATTATTTTAGTATTAAGAAGTGTGAAATGATTTCACTCTCTTACTCCTTATATTATTAATTAATATGATTAATGACTCAAAAAATAAATAAAATAAAAAAACTCAAGCATGTTTTAAAATAGAACAAATGTTGATTAAAACTATAAGTAAATAAAAAATTAGAATAACATAATCAAATGTTGGTAAAGTGATGTGATGGAGATACATGGAGTCAAATATCCAAGATTCCAATGGTGAATAACAATTATAATATAAAAAAATAGTCAATAAGTAGATACATCACAATGCTAAGGTCCAAACAAATCACGTATTTCATTAATATATTTATTTATATATACGGTATATGTGATTTTATCCAATGATTGAGATTAATCCCAAACATAAATAATCCAATAGTTAGAGTTCCATGGGATAGAGAATATAGAAGTTTGAAAATGTGAATGGTTTTTTTGGGTGGAAAAGTCACCATAATAATAATTATTATGAAATCCACACAATAAATGATATTTCATAAGAGTCCCCTATGGAAGTCATAATTTTATATAATCTAATATAAAATTCACATTATAAAACCATATGAAAAAAATTAATTAATGAAATATAATTTAATTCTATACTGTGTTTCCTCATTAAAAACCTTAATAGGATAACATAACAGGAAAATACCAATGAAGGGAAAAAGAATATTGTATTCCTAACTATCCCTCATAATGTCATGAGAGAAATTTCAATCCTCACATGATGATTTTATAAATTAATTTCTAAAATGTTGTAGTTGGAAATGAATTTTTCAAAAAATCATCATGGTTATCATAATACATAATTTTTTGAAAATCAATACTAATATTCTTTTGATGTTCATTAGTGAAAAATAAATTTTGTGAGATATATTTTGTTTTATATCCTTTGATATAGCGAACCATTAATTTTTCTATACAATATTCATTATATTCATATAATATATTTGGAATATCATTATTTTTATCTAATCCAAAATTATATCAGATATAATTGATAATCAATATCATCCAAACATGTTCTTGACTTTCTTCAAGAATTGAAATCAAGTCTGAATATTTACAAAAAGTATTTTAAATAGTTTTTTAGTAGAATGACATGAAATGGTTATCTAGTAATATTTACATAAATATCTAGTTGATATCATTCATTATATGGATAATATAGGTATTCAATATTGAAAAATTGAAATAATTTTGTTTCAGAAATTTTATAATAAAATAAAAACTTATCTATATCTAATTTAAGCTATAATAATAACTATTTGATACCACTAAAATTTCTATGAGTAAGAGAGAAGTTATATAATACTAATAAATTAATATAAAATGTTATATATTTACTGTTATTATTTTCATGGTACATAAATACTCCAATATCACTTACATACGGCACATCAAAACCAATGATTCATTCATTATCCTCTTTTAGTTTGAAAATATATTTATTTCAATTAAGAAGTATTATAACCATTGGTGTAATTAATAGTTGTGATTTTTTCATATTGAACCTTTGTTGGAATTTTAAATTACATAATAACTGATGAATAATAATTTTTTCATCAAGATATTAAATTTTTAATCTAAGGTAAAACATTTTCCTTATACAAACTTTTACTTAAAATTCATTCATTAAATATTATTCTGACTTGTAATTTTCAACAAGACATCTACTTATATTCAAATCAGTAACATGTATAGTAATGATCATAATTTAGATATAAACCTTTTAATAAAGGAACATGTTAAAATTAGATCAATTATATAAAATTATTTCATCAAATATTCACTCATATGGATATACCACATATGCCCATATTTCTTTAATCATTATTATGATTTATTCAAAATAACTAAATAAAGATCTCCCAATTTGGAATATTTTTCTAGTATTTTTAATCCTTCTAGTACTTTATTATAAACAACATCCCTAATGAATAATTAATTTTTTTATATAAAACAAATATCATAAGATATTGAAAAGTAGTATCAAGCATTATAGGTGATTACACTTTTTCATAATCAATCACAAGTTTTTATGAAAAGAATTGAGAAACAAGATCTATATTTTAACTCAAAACATAATTATTTTCATTTCCATTTCTAAAAAATTCACATTTTTATCCAACGTGATTAATCCTATCAAGGTCTTTAATTTAAACCCAAAATCATCATGTTTATCATGTGAGTATTACTGATATTGGGTTACATATTTCCATTGATCCTAGTATAGTCTATCAGGACATTCAATAACCATTTTTGGTTTATTATCCTCAAATATAATTTCAAGTTCCATAATAAATAAAAAATTTGACATCAAAACTGTATCTAAAAAGTTATAGAATATTTTAGTATTGGTAAAATTTATAAAAATGTCCTCTTTATTTCCATCATGTACTTCAAGTACATTTTTTCTTGATTAACGTCATGATTGTAAAAACCCAGACCCAAGTAGCCTGGAGCTGGTGCCTTACTTTATTACATTAGCTTAGATACAAGATTAAAATCCCAAAGGATCAATTAGTTTAGTAGTTTTTGAAAACTAGATACATACTCAAATATTTAATAACAATTGAAAATATAAAATACAAAAAATAAATTAATTTTATAACACCATTATTCCACTAGTTTATCCATGCATACCAATAATAATAAATCTCTTGGCATCCTAGGGGAAAATAAAACAAAAGAAAGGAGTGAGCTCAGATGCTCAGTAAGGGTATGTATATAGTAGAAGCTAAGAAATAATAATTATAGTAAGGTAAATAATTGAAACACATGTATTTTAAGTAATAACATGAGCATAATATGAACATAATAAAAGATGACTAAATAATTCCATATAAATAATCACATGAGATAAAAAACATAACCATGGATATTCTAAAAATTGAATGATAACATATAAATTAATAATAAATCTCATAATGATGGAATTCATAATTTCAAACATCTAAATCATACTATTGAGGATTCACACCAAGAATCTAACATCACCAAGGCTTCGTGCTAAGAATCTTATCAATGGGTAAGTACCTGGCCAAAAACTAGTATAGTTTGTCCCGTGAGACCTATTGATTAATTGAGGGTCTATACCATTCCTCACCCATCACTTACTAATTCCAAATAATTCCCCACATAATTAAATAATAAAACCAAATCAACTTTCCCTAGTAAAATCAATAACTATCTATATTGGAAGAACTAGTCAAAAAAAATATCAATACATCCCCAATTAAACTGATCAAAACCATTTAATAAAGTATTTAAGATAGTATCATTAGATATTAACCTCAATTAAGCACAAGATTCTAAAATACATTTTTACATAGAATAAATAGTTTAAATTAGACCATTAGAAAATATTGAGTAAAATACCATTTTCCATTTTGGAAATCACTTATTTTTAAAATGATGTGCAATTATAAAATAAAAAAAATTTATTCGAAAATAATAAAAACAATTGTAAAGGAAGATTTAAAGTTCAAATAACTCATGAATGAGGGAAAATATTCTCATTAAATATAAGTTAAAAAACATTCCTACGGTATTTTTGTCAAAAAGTGTCAAATAACCTTAGAAAAAGAAAAAATAAACCTTTCAAACTATTTTTTAAAAATTAAAATATGGGTGAAAATTAATTTAACCAATTGTAGGAGAATATTAAAAACCTTTTGAAAATATATCTGGAAAACATACACATATAAGAGAAAAATTCCCCAATGGAGACTTAAATATAAACTATCTTGAATAATTATGAGATTGTGAAATAAACTCATATCTTAGGTATGATTTCCTTCATATGTATTTAAACCTCCTGTGTAATAGTTTAAATCATGTAATTAATTTATACTAGAGTCATAATCATATTTATTATATCATATATGATCCTATTATATTATCTTATCACCCAGTCGTTAATAATATTACATTATTACCCTTGTTTCGGATGTTAACTTTTTCATTTTCCAATGCATGTTATTTTGTGTATGTCCTAGTTCATGTGTATAGAATATTAATATCATATTTATCATATTTATTCATTATATATATGTTTTTAATCATTCTTGAATGGTTAACATGGAAAATGAATCGCATCGAATAGTGGATACGGTGGGTCGTACGTACGCATGAGTGGTAGTATTATTACCTTAATAGTGAAAGGGTAAATAAGTGGATGGTATATTATTTTTTTAAATAATAAATATTGGGTAATAATTATTATATATATTGTATTTTCAACATTAAAACTATCAAAGTAAAGTGGTGATGAAAAAAATATTACACCACAACATGGAGACGGTAAGTTGTACGTATTCACATGTAGTGCTTTCATTTTTTATAGGATGGATAAAAGGTAGAATATGGTTGTCCCATAATAATAAAAACATATAAGAATATATATGATATAATATTTATTAATTTATAATTTAATTAACATATTAATAGTAAGTAAAAGAATAAATAATTTGAATCAGTCGGTAAATATGATTTCAACTTTTTTGTAGAACTTCCTTTAGATATCCTCTAAGGGACACTAATGTTGGCATTTTGGAAGGACCAAAACCTCTATAACTTAGATAAGGATTTTAGGAAGATAAATTTTAATGGTTTAGTTGAGCTATAAATCTAAAAGTGGTGTGAATAATGGAGGGAGTTTGTTCCCTTTTATAATTGAGGTGAGGGGCACTTTTGGAAAGCCACTAAATATTAAATTAATATAAATTAATTTTGAAATAAAAAAGAATCAAAATGAGTTATCTCAAAGATAATATAAGAATGGTTTAAAATATTTTCATCCAATAATTTTTAGATAAATTCATGTCACATTATTATCTGTATCATTTAGTTTTAACCATTATTTAACCCATTTAACTCATACCTTGATAACATAGATTTTACTTCTTAAGGGTCAATATTTTTACTATAAAATGAAAAAAAACACATAAATGGATCATTGATGAAATTTTAAACATTATCCTAATCATTTGAATTAATCTAAGGTTTTTATAATTTTTTATCATTTAATAAAATATTATATTTTAAAATATCATTAATATCAATTTTGACACTATTTATTGCTTTGACTTTTAAAATTTTCAAAACAACTTGATAAATTTGAAAAAAATATTTTAAAACAACCATGGAATATAAAATTCATATATAAAAGTCATCTATGACAATAATTATATCATGTTATATTAATTTTAATACTTTTAATATCATTTATTTTATTTTTACATTAAATGAAGAATTACTCTATTAGTGTTATGTCAGCATTTAAGGAAATTATTTCATAACTAAAAATTATAAATAAATTGTCACGATGTGGATAAATATTTTATATTTAAATTTAATATTTATATTTGTATATATATTTTGAATAACCATATATTAAAAATGATATATTTATTAAAAAATATAAGTATGACATCATTGACTTTTCTTTAAATAAAATATTATAAGTATCTTACTCTCATCCAAGTGGATTACAAAGGTATTAATTTCAATAATTTTATTACTATGGTAGAAAATAACTCATCCAATAAAATTTGGTCATGTGTAAAGTTCATTTTCTAGTCCTTATCATTTTGCTTTTAGCCTAGATTATCTAATTTACCCTTTATTATGGTAATAAAAACTGCAAAAAATACTATTCATATTGGCTAAAAAATATAAGGGAACTATTTAATAAATTCTAAATTCTGATTCCAAATATATAATCCATTTTTCAAAATTCAATCACCATAAGTGGCAAAAGTTAATTTAAAATTAATCTCACAGAGGGGATGAGAAAGCCAGTTTTTAAAGTGAAAAAGCTCAAAAGTTTACAATGTTTTTATATCTAAATTTAATATGAAAATGATTCCAACAACCTAAATTATATTAATTAGTTTATAATTAAACTATTTTTATTTAAAAACAAATTCAAAATATAATTTAACATTATAATTTATTTAGATGAAAAGCAAGTTTTGAAATAAAATTCAGAATTTTTCACTATTCATCAAAAAATGAAACTTTTCAGAAAAATAAAAAAAATCACAATAAGATAATATTGACATTATTATTTAAAAAATAGATTTTATTTTGAAAAATAAAATTTATAAAATTTTCAAAATTTAGTTTTAAAACATGTACACCATTAAAAGGTGGGAAAAATACCTTTTGAAAAATATAGCTTTTTATGCTTAAAATTTGATTTGTTCATTTGTTATGTATATCAAATCTATGGGATGAATTTCAAAAAAATTTATGAAATATATAATATATGAATTTTATTAAGTTCATTAATTGAAATTAATTAATTTAATTTATTAGTATAAAACTCATTTGGATCATCATAATAGATTTTTTATAAAAAGACTTCTTTTGTATTTAATTTGTTTTTATATTCATTTAAAATTAATTGGTAACCAATGAATTTAATCGTACATTTAAATTAGTTAGTTAATACTATTCATAACCTCAAATTTAATGGCTATGAAATAATTTTCATTTTAAATAATAATATATTTTATCATGGTTTATTTAAACTTAGTGTTGTGTGCAACGTAATCTATCAAAGAAGTTAAATTTAAAAAGAGACATATCATAAAATATTAAGTTGTTACATTCTCCCCATTTAATGAATTTTATCCTCCCAATTTAAATTTTTTAATAATAATCATGAAGTTTAAATCTTAAAATACCCTTTTGGAAATCCCACTTCATAAAAAAGGTTAATAAAACTTCCTCTTAAAAAGAGGGAAAGAAAAATGTGAAGGTCACCACAAAACTAGGTTTTCGTATAAGATAACATTAGTGGGAAGTGAAAACATGGATATAGAAAATAAATATAACAATCATGTTTTTATGAAGAGTGATGGACATCATGGTCATTATAAAGTCTACCATCAATAAACTATAAATATGTGATGGGTTAATAAGGTCATTGATTTCTTGGTAATAAAATTAAACTAATAACATTTCATTCCAAAATAATATTCCTAGAGTTGATGGATTCTTTTACTATCAATATAAATAAATTAATAAAATAAAATTACTTTATTTATTTCAATTTCATAAGCATAACATCATCCTTTGGTTGTGATTTTATCTATTTCAACTTCATATCCTACATTAGAAAATGGATATTCAAGATGAATTTTTTTAAATGCCCGAAGCAATTTTAATGAATCATTAGATCCAAAATTCATTCCCCGTACCTCTAAATATTTAATAAAACAAAAAAGGTAATCACGTGATATCATAAAATAATATCCAAAGTTCAATTGAATCCATTCCATGAGTAATTAATCTTAAGACTCATCCAAAATAAGTCTTTTCAAACTCAAAGGCCAAAAATTTAAACTAAATATCACTAAATTTCCAAAATTAGATTCTAAAAATAGAATAATGTAACTCTTAATGTCACATACCAAATATATCAATACCTTTATCATCTTAAAAAATTAATGAAAACATGCGTACTTCTAAAAATAAATCTCAGGTTTTTGAATATATTCTGTGAATATAAACATGTAGTAAACCTAGAAAATAACATAAAATATAAAATCACTTACAAGTCCATAAGCATCCCATTATCATTAAAAACATATCATTTGTTTTCCAAAGGATAAACTTGTTATAAAATCACTTTTCTTAGTCATAGGTACCTTTCAACATATGCTCTCAAATCCTTAAAGAAAAATTATTGTGTTAGAATACTTATATGTCTCATAATTATTATAATGATAATTTCATACAATATATTACTTAAATAAAAATAAAAAAAACTTAGTAATAATTCCAATTTGGTAGTATTAATAAAATAATCTTGACCTTGATCCCTTCGCTTCTTTTGAGATGTATTTCCTATATTCTTGGGGAATTAATTTTCATTGTTCCCTATATCCTTACCATAGAATCATTTCACATTGGAAAATTATTTCATTTTATTTCAATCATGAGCATGGAGGACTTTTTCCCCACACTTGAAACAAAATAATTTTCATTTTAAGAATATACGTTTGTGTTTCCTTCCAAAAGTATCGCATGTTTGAAAATCCTTCTTTCACTTTTCCCTATATTTGTCTCTTGATCTTCCATTATCTTCTTCTCTTTATTTCCTTTGAAGTCATAAGTCTTTGAGAATTTTTTCTCTGTCCTGATAGTACAAGATATTATATCCTCATATAATGATAAATTTTGGGGGACCAATGCCCTTTGGAGGAATGGATTTAACCCATGAATGAAATGATCAGTCTTACTCCTTGGGTTATGTATGTAGTTCATATAATGCCTTGATAATCATGTAATGTTGGATTCATACTTAGAAACATACTCATCATCCTTTTGTCCCAGACTCAATAATTGTATCTCAAAATCTACTCGTGGTTAATGATGGAAATATTTTTTCAAGAAAAGTACCTTAAAATCCTTCCATTCCATGTCTGTTATTTCTACATCCTCCATAGTGTTTTGAATCAATGTACACCATTGATCTATATCTATAGGGAGATGATAAACATCCCTGATATCCTTCTCTCTATCTTTATTTACCAAAGATAGAAATATATTATCTAAATAACTTATATATTTCTCTTCTACAAATGGATTTATAGTTCAATTTAATGATGGAGGTTGTTGTCGTATTAAACAGTCTATCATTGTTACACCACATTGTAGATTGGGATACTCCATATGGTTAAGGTTATTACTAATAACCTGAGTTATTTGTCCCAATATAGTAATAATTTTTTCATCTCTATCTCTAGGCACAACTCCTATACCTGATTCATTATCCATCCTAAGAGGGAAATCCCTATATGGATTACGTTTATTGATACAGTTCAAATTCCTTCCTCTAAGATCTATTTTCCCAATAGTGTCAGCCACTAGATTAGAACATAAAATTATAAAACATAATGCATAATATCAAAAATACTTAACATAAATTTAAAATTTAGATATAACTAACCTATAAATCATATGTTTGGTTTCTTTGTGAGTATTTTTTAATTCATTCTTAGATTTTTGTTCTCTAATATATGTTTTCCTAAATTTAGTTCCCAAGTTTTCTACTAAAAATCCTCTAATACCAAGTATAAAAACCCCAACCCTATTGTCCTAGAGCCAGAGCCTTAATTTATTACATTATCATAGATACATGATTCATATCCCAAAGGGAATATCAGTATAGTAGTTTTTGAAAACTAGATACATATTCAAATACTACAATACAATTGAAAACATAAAATACAACATAAAAATTTCTTTGAGAGCAATATTTTTCCCTTATTTTATCCCTGTATATCAATCATAATAAACTTCTTGGCATTCTAGGGAAAAATAAAACATAATAAAGGGTTGATATTAGATTCTTAATAAGGGTATGTAAAGAGAGAAGGATAAGTAATACCAATTATTTCAAGGTAAATAACTGAAACACATGTCATTTTATCAATAACTTGATAATAATATGGATAGAATAAAAGATGATCAAATAATTCCATATAAATAATAATATGAGACAGAAAACATAACCATGGATGTTATTCTAATTGAATAATCACATATAAATTAATAATTAATATCATAATGATGGGGTGCATAATAATGAACATCTGAAACATATTGTCGAGGTTTTATTCCAATAATCTAACATCATCAATGATTTGTGCCAAGAATCTTATAAATGGGTAAAATCTTGGCCAAAACCTAGTCTAGTTGGACTCATGAGACCTAATGATGCATCAAGGGGCTATATAGGGCCCCTCCTATTAATTAATAAGTTCAAATAATTCCCCCACATAACTAAATAATAAAACTGAATCAATATGACTTTAATAAATCAATAACTATTTCAATTAGAAGGACTAGTCATACAGAATATCAATACCTCCATAGTCAAACTGATCATAAACCAATTAATAAAGTATAGAAGATGGTACCCTAAGAGATCAACCTCAATGAAGCATAATATTAAAAAAATAATGTTTTTATAGATGAAAATACTTTAAATGATACCATTGAAAATGATTGGGGGAAATACCAATTTTTACTTTGAAAATCATTTATTTTTAAACCACAATATAATTATGAAAGAAAAAAGTTTCTTTGAAAATAATAAATAAAACTTGTAAAGTATTTTTTAAATCATTAAGTAATCGTGACGGAGGGAAAATCCACTAATTCTATATATGTGAAAAAATATTTCTTCCATATTTTTTTCAAATAATTCTCAAAGAACCTTTCTTAAAAAATGAAAAAATATGCCTTTCAAATAATTTTTTAAAAAGTAAAATATTAGTGAAATGACTATAAAAAATATTATTAGAGTATTAAAAACCTTATGAATACATTTTTGGAAAACATAAACATAGAATATATATATTCCTTAGTGAATACTTAAACATAAATAATCATGAATAATGATGAGATTGTGAAATAAACCCTTACCTGAGGTATGATTTCCTTCACACATATATGAACCTAATTTATAATGGTTTAAATCATGCTATTAATTAATTCTAGAAACATATTCATATTTATGATATCATATATGATCCTCTTATATCATATTATCACCTTGTTGTTAATAATATTTTTTAATTACCCTTATTCTGGGTGTTAACTGCTTCATTTTCCTATGCATGTTTTGTTGTGTAAGTCATGTTACTTGTGAATAGGATATAGTTATATCATATCCAAAATGATATTAAGGTCATTTATATCATATTTATTCATTATATACATTTTTATAATCATTATTTAATGATGAACATAGAAAATGAATAACATCGTGTCGTGAAGATGGTAGGTCGTATGTATACATGAGCAACGGTATTATTCCCTTAATGGTGAAAGGGAAAGGAAGTGGATGATAAATTAAATTTTTCTAGAATCAATATAATTTCATAATTATAATATATATATATATATATATATATTGATCATTATACCCATCCATGAAAAGTGTTTATGAAAAACATATTACACCACAGCATGGAGACGGTAAGTTGTACATACACACGCGCAGTGCTTTCATTTTTCATAGGATAGATAGAATGTGGAATATAGTTGTCCAAAAATCATAATAACATCTTAGAACTTATAAGATACTGGATCTATTAATTTATATATAAAAAACAAATGAATAATAAGTATAAAATTAAATAAACCTGAAAGAGTCGGTAAAGATGATTACCTCTTTTTTGGCGAACTTCCTGTAGATATCCTCTTAGTGACACTAGGTTTGGTATTTTGGATGGACCATAACCTCAAAAAATTGTCTATGTATGTTAGAAAGATAAATGGGTAGGGTTTGGTCAGTCTAGACAGCTCAATGTGGTGTGAAGAAGTGAGTGAGGAGGTACCCTTTTATAATTGAGGCATGGGGCACTTTTGGAAACTATCTAAATATTAAATTAATATAAATTAATTTTCAAACAAAAATGTTTCAAAAATAATTTATTTAGAAGATAAGATGATTATGGGTCAAAATAATCTCATCCAATAATTTTTATACAAGTTTATGTCTCACTATTACCCATATAATTTATTTTTAACCCTTAATTAGCCCTATTAACTCTTACCCTCACAACATATATTTTACTTCTTAAGGGTCAATATTATTACTATAAAATTACAAATGACCCATAAATGAATCATTAATTAAATTTTAAACCCTATCCCAAAACTTTGGATTAATATAATTTTTTTTAGGAGTTTTATATCATTTAATAAAATATTATTTATTTTAAAATATCATTAATGTTAATTTTGAAACTATTCATTACTTTGAATTTAAAAAATATCAAAAAATCAAGATAATTTTGAAAAAAATTATTTCAATAATTTTATAAAATATTTAAATAATCAATAAAATTCTTGTATGATAATAATTATCTCATGTGATAATTATTTTCATATTTTAAAAATAATTTATTTGTTTTTTCTATTAATTGATTAATTACTACATTATCGTTGTGTCAACATTTATGGTAATTATTTCATGATAAAAAATTATAAATAAATTACCATTATTTAGATAAATATTTTATCGCTCAAATTAGTATTTATAGTAAAATATATTTTCTAAATATCACTATATTAAAAATGATATATTTATTAAAAAATATGAGTGTGGTATCTTCAACTTTTCTTAAAATAAAATATTATAAATGTCATACTCTCATCCAAGTCACTTAAAAGGTTATAATTTATATAATTGTATGATTAATTTCAAATATCACTCATAAAATAAAATTTGTTCATTTTTTAGTGTCATTTTTTAGTTTATATCATATTATCTTTACCCTTAATTACCTGTTTTACCTTCTACTATGGTAATTAAAATTCCTAAAGTTGTTATTCATATTAACCAAAAATAAAAACGTCTTATTTAATAAATTTGAAAATTATGATTCCAAATATATAATCCATTTTTCTTAAATTAAATACACATAAGTGGAAAAAATTAATTTCCAATTAATCTCACAGATGGGACAAGAAATAGAGGTTTTAAAGTGAAAATGTTCAAAAGTTTATAATGTTTTAAAATATAAATTCAATGTGAAAATGATTCAAATGAAGTAAATTAGATTTATAGATTTATAATTTAACTATTTTGATTTTAAAAATAATTCAAAATATAATTTAACATTATAAACTATTTATATGAAAAGTTAGTTTTTAATTAAAATTCTTTATTTTTAACTATTCATCCAAAAATAAAACTTCTCAGAAAAATACCAAAAATTCAAACTAACCTAATTTTGACATTATTATTTAAAAAGTAAAATTTATGTTTCAAAATATAATGTATAAAAGTTTCAAAATTTAGTTTTAAAATAATTTCTCCATTAAAAGGTGGAAAACTCACTTTAGAAAAATTAACTTTCTACACGTAAAATTAGATTTTTTCTTATATTATTCCTATAAAATATATTTGATAATTTATTAGGATAAAACATATTTATCACATAATAATATTTTTTTTATAAAAACATTTCCTTTATATTCAATTGGTTTTTAAATTCATTTCTAATTAATTTTTTACCAATTAATTAAATTATATATTTTAATAAATTAGTTAATTCTATTAAAAATACCAATTTAATAGTAGGGAAATAATTTTGATTTTAAATAACAATATAGTATATAATGGTTTGTTTATTCTCGGTGTTGTACGTAGCATAAGCTATCAAAGAGGTTAAATTTAAAAAGAGACATATCATAAAATACTGGGGTGTCACATTCTCCCCACATCAATAAATTTTATCCTCATAATTTAAACTTGTTATTGATAATAATGAATTGGATATTTTGAAATAACATTTTTTAAATATCACATTGTAAAAAAATTAATACAAATTCCTCTTAAAAATAGGGAAAGTAAACTGTAAAGGTCAATGAAAAACTAGGTTTCCATATAGGAGAACATTAGGGGTAAATGAAAACATGAACATAAAAAATGAATCTAACTATCAAGTTCTGATAAAGAGTGATATAGATCATGGTCATTAAAAATTATACCATCACAAATGTAACACCCGAGACTTTTATGTGAAATATTTTGTTTTTTTTATGTTATATAAATCATCAAAGGAATCTTTCACTAACACTGGCTTGGCTTGCTTTACACACAACCGCGGCCTTCCTCGATAGCTTGTGTCGTACGCAATACCGAGTTTCACTAAACAATGATATGCTATTAAAATATTATTAAAACTATCCGTTATGAATAGTAATAACCACTTTTTCAATTTTCATTTTTCAAAATGGACTTCATTTTTGGATTCGGAATATCGAAATTAGCCTAGGGTGAAATTTTGGTATTTTTCTGAAAACTTTCAATTTTTGATGAATAGTGAAACCACTAAGTGGTAGTTAAAAAACTGAATTTTTCATAAAACTTAATTTTACCGCTTCTATGAGTGGAATTTCGAAAATCCGAGAGACACGGTTGATGTCAGTAAGTAAAATGTGGTTCAATGAGATGAAAATAATTTTTTGGTGAATAGTAACTTTTTACTTTTTTTTACCACGGTTAAAAGTAAATAGGGTAATTAAGGGTAAAAATGATATTATTATTACCCTAACACATTTCCTAATTCTATTGGACAAGTGTAATTCGACCAAAAAAAACCTTAGGAATAAAATATGACCATTTAGGCCCACTTGGATTAGATTAGGACATTTATTATTAATTTATTTAAAGAAGGGTTAAAATAGTTAAAATCAAAGTTTAATAAGTAAATCATTTTTAATATGGGGTTATACATAAGATAAATTCGACTATAAATATTAATTATAAAGATAAAAATATGTCCTACATAATGGTATTTTATTTTTAATTTTTAGACATTAAATAATTTAATTTATTTATGACACAATTATGATGCAGTAATTATCTTATTAATGAAATATTGACATAATTTATGTTATAAATACCCAAATAAATGTAATTTGAGACTTTTTATGAATTACACTAATTTTATAGGTTAATATGACATGTTATTATTGATTTAAGTAACTTGGTTAGAACTAATCATTCTGTTATGATTTTCACAAAAATCAATTACTAAATAGTGTCAAAATTGACATAAAATAGTTTCTAAAAAAAATATTATATTATTAATTGTTATTTTATTCCTAAAAATGTAAGGTTTGGCCAAATTACTTAGATAAGGTTATATATATTAATAATAAACAACTTGGGGTTCTTTTGGCTTGATATAGTAAGTTTATTAACCTTATAGTGTAAGAAAACAAGAAGACACGGTAAAAGTTAAATTATCTAACTTAAAGTTAAATCTAAATGATAAGGCTAACATTGGTACCTAAACTTGTCTAAATTATATTGGATGAGAGTATTTCAACCCCTAACCACCTTATCTTCTAAATATATCAATTTGGAGCTATTAAAAACCGAATTTGACTTTATAATAAAATAATATTTTTAGTTATTCCAAAGGTGCCCCTCTCCTCCCTTATAAAAGGGAACCTCCTCCCCCTCTTCCTCACACCACTTTGAGCCTTCAAGCTCGGCCAAACCCTTAAAATTTCTCATCTCCACTTCCCTAGAAACATCCTAGAGGTTCTGGTCTTCTTCAAAGACCTATTTTAGTGCCCTAAAAGGAGGTCTCAAAGAAGCACTTCAAAGAAGAGGTAATGTCCATTACCGATTCTTTCATCTTTATTTCTTCTTCCACTTCTTCTTCTTTAGTTGTTTCATTATGAAGTAATAACATCATTATCACTCATATACTGATATTTTATTATAAGTATGAAACAACCCTATTTCACCATCTATCCATCCTACGGAAAAATAAATCACCGCGCATGCGTACGTACGGAATACCGTCTCCACGCCGTGGTGTAATCTATTTTCCAGCACCAACTTACTTGGATGGGTATAATGGTGTAAATAATGACTATATATGACTATTATAAAGTGATATTGATTCTGAAATAGTATACATACACTCCAATACAATTCCACGATCATAGGAACGATATCATCACTCGTGCGTATGTACGGAATACCGTCTCCATGATGTGATGCGACTCGTTCTACATGATATTCATTTCATAATGATTATATAAATGAATTGAATGAATTAATATGATATATATTACACTAATACCATTCTGGAAATGAGGTATCTATAACCTAAAGAGAAGAATAAGAACTGATTCGACAAAACACGCATAAGAACAAAAAGTAATAAACACCCGAATAACAAGTAGTAATGAAATATTACTAATAAGAAGCTAAGAATATGACCATATATGATATCATAACAATAATTATGCTTCTATAATAAGTAAATAACATTATTTAAATCATTATACAGGAGGTTCAAACACTTACGAAGCAAATCGGACCTAAGGTAAGGGAAATATCACAATCTCATTTTTATCCGAGATTGTTTATACTTTGGAATTTACTGGGGTGTATTTTATCATCCACATCCATATTTCCACAATATGTAACATTATTTTCATCCACCTAAAATTTTTTAAATACAATTTTACCCTTCGGTGAGTTTTTAGTAAAAGATATGAAAGGAATCTTTTATCATTTTTCGTACGATGTACTTTTTGAATTTTCCGACAAAAGTACGAGAAGAATGTTTTTTTAACTTATACAACATGAATGTATTTTTAAAACATTATTTCCAAGAATATTCCTTTACAAGTCTTCAAGTTTATTTTTAATCAACTTCTTTTAGTTTAGAATTGTACGACATGTTAAGAAAGGAAAAGTGTTTTTGAAGCAGAAAGGGTATTTTCCTCAAGAATGGAGTTCAAGTGTTTTATCAAAATTATTTTCCATCTAAGATAATAAAGGGTTCTGTTTCTATCCCTATTATTACATTGATTTGATTATTTTGTGATGAAATTATATTTTTATGAATTCCTTTATCTTATATTAATTGTTTTATGATGTCACGATGTTTAAGATTCCCATTTTTATTACATGGGTTATGTTATGATGTATGGTTTCTGATTTTGTGGCACACATAAGAATGGTATCATTATGATATGGGTGGGACCTATATCTCCCTCAAATGCATTGGGTAAAGATTTTATATCTCATGAGATAGACATGGTTGGAACGGTAGGTTATACCGGTTCAGTGAAACAGGACTGAAACGAGGAGTGAACTCGGTTCAGAAATGGACTTTGTCCACTAAGATAGTCTGGGAAATGAGTATTGACTAATAAGAAATGATTCTATATGATTATGTGTGTATGCCACAAAGTTTCATGTTTTATGTTATGATTATTGGGATTCCATTTCACTACTATGATTTATCCCATGTTATGAAATTATGCTTTCTTTTGTAGGTTAAGATTTCCAAAATTTATGTTCTTTTGAATATGATGTGATTGATATTTCTTTTGTTTACCCTTACTGAGCATTTGAGCTCACCCTTTTGTATGTTTTCTTTCCCCAGGTCAGGAAGAAGGTTATTAAGTAAGATATTCCAAAAGGGACTATAGATATGATGAAATAAATGGGATACAGTGTAGACGCTTTATGAACCAGTTATTTATGTTTCCCAGTTTCTAAAGACACCATACCTATACGGTCCTTTTGTGGTTTTGATATATGTTGTAATAATTATGCTTCAATTTTGAAGTATTAACAATGTATGTAAATTATGGGTCGTTATAGTTTGTATCAGAGGAAAGGTATAGTCAACCTTTGGAAACTAGGATGTGAAAGCCTTAGTAAGAACCCTAAGGATAAGTCTAAGTATAGAACACAATCTTAGTGTTTTAGAAATGTCCATGAATAACCTAGGATAAGACCTTAAGTGTGAAATTTTATTCTTGATTATGTGGTTTTCCTATTATAATTAGTGTTGCTCACACTATTCTTCTTGGTTTTAGTCAATGGCTGGAACCTGAAGGAACCGTGTTAATGCGGAATGTGATGGGAAATGCAATGATTTTCCCCCTAAGAAACCAAATGTTATGGGAGATGGAATGCAAAATATTGTAGCCATGCTCACAAAACTTTCTCAAGCTATGAATCATGCAGGACTTCCAAACGAGCAAAGGAAGGAGCAAC
This sequence comes from Viscum album, assembly GCA_963277665.1. Lineage (NCBI taxonomy): Eukaryota > Viridiplantae > Streptophyta > Magnoliopsida > Santalales > Viscaceae > Viscum > Viscum album. The sequence continues at coordinate 1,838,000,916 of OY728151.1, forward strand.
ATTCTGTTGAATCCTTCATGAGACATCATCCACCTTCATTCAGCGGGTCTACTGATCCATTAGTTGCTGAACAATGGATTAGTACTACTGAAAAGATATTTTCAGTTCTTCAATGTTCTGAGCATGATAAAGTCATCTTAGTAGTGTATCGTTTGGAAGTTGATGTTGATCAATGGTGGAATCTTATTAAGAATATGAGGCAAAGGGATGAAATTGAGTCCATGGAATGGGATGAGTTCAAGAACTTATTTTTCAATAAGTACTTCCCTCGTATTCTCCGAACAAAGATGGAGAAAGAGTTTATTGAACTGAAGAAAAAGGATGATGAATCTGTTGGTACCTATGAAGCAAATTTTACAAGACTTGCAAGGTACGCTTCTGGTATTATTATCCAACCTAAGAGTAAGATCGATCGATTATTTAGTGGATTAAAACCAAGTCTTAGAAGGGAATTATCCATAAGGGACTTCAATAGCTATGAGGAAATCGTTCGATGTGCTCTCAAAGTCGAGATGGAGATTGGAGTAACCCATCAGTCATATGGGTTTGATAAGAAGAGGAAAATGGAATTCAAAGGAAAATCTAAAGAGCACACTGAAAAGAATATGAGCTTTCCCTTATGCTCAAATTGTGGAAAGAAACATGGAGGGAGTTGTCTTAAAGGGACAAGTAAATGTTTCAAATGTGGAAAGGAAGGTCATCGGGCATTTGAATGCCGCGATGATGGGAAGAAGATGTCTAATGATGCAAACAATGGAAGGGATACACAGAATGAACCTACTACACTTCAATGTTTCAAGTGCAAGGAGATGGGACATTATGCCAATAAATGCCCTAATCTAAGGTTTGATGATGATGGTCTACGTCAACAAACTCTTAAGGCTAAAGACAAAGGAAAGTCACATGAAATTTCTATCAGCGATGTGGAGTACGATAACGATGTGGTGAAAGGTACACTTACCATCCACTCTAAAGTAGAAAATGTTTTATTTGATTATGGATCCACCCACTCTTTTATTTATGAAGAATTTTATAAGGGTATCACCGTATTACCTCAACAATTAGATGTTGAGTTAGCTGTGACAACACCTAATGGCACAACAGTCACATCAAAAGTTTATAATTATTCCCCGATTGAAGTTTGTGGGAAAGTGCTTCCTGCAAATATTATGATCCTTCCTATAGTGGAATTTGATGTGATTCTTGGCATGGATTGGCTTTCTTTATATGGAGCTCATATCAATTCCCAAAGAAGGGAATTCATATTTCATATTCTAGATCAATCTATGATCATCTATCAATGCAAGGATGAACATAACCTTCCAGTGGAAATTCCTTCTACCTTATGGGTCTTGATTCCACTAAATGAAGGTTATTTATCTCAAATGCTTGGTGAGAAACTCACGATTAAGAATATGCATGTTTTACGGGAGTTTGATGATGTCTTTCTGGAGGAATTACCGGGTCTTCCACCAAATTGTGAAGTTTATTTTTCAATAGAACTCGTACCGGGTGCTTTGCCTATTTCAAAGACACCTTATAGAATGGCCCCAATTGAGTTGCAGGAATTGAAGAAGAAACTCCAAGAGAATCTTGATAAGGGATTCATACACCCTAGTATGTCACCTTGGGGACCACCTATTCTGTTTGTTAAGAAGAAAGATGGATCAATGAGACTCTACATTGATTATCGAGAACTTAACAAGATCCCTATCAAGAAAAAATATCCTCTCCCACGCATTGATGACTTATTTGACCAACTATGCGGAGCTCAATACTTTTCCAAGATTGATCTTCGTTCAGGGTATCATCAATTAAGGGTCAAAAGGGAGGACATACCAAAGATTTATTTCCATACAAGGTATGGACACTATGAATTTATAGTGATGCCATTTGGTCTTACTAATGCCCCTGTTATCTTCATGGATCTGATGAATAGAGTCTTTAGAGACTATCTTGATCAATTTGTGGTAGTCTTTATAGACGATATTCTTGTCTATTCAAAGTTCAAGGAAGAACATGAAGATCACTTGAGAATTATATTGAAGACCCTGAGAAAGGAGAGTCTTTATTCCAAATTTACCAAGTGTGAATTTTGGCTTCAAAAAGTTTCATTTTTGGGTCACATAATCTCAAAAGAGGGGATATCTGTGGATCCAGCAAAAACAGAGGTTATCGAAAGATGGTTGAGACCAAAAACAGTAACTGAGATCCTAAGTTTTCTTGGTTTGGCTGGATATTATCGACGTTTTGTGAAAGATTTTTCACGATTATCTAATCCACTCACCAAGTTTACTCGGAAAGGAGTTAAGTTTGTTTGGACGGAAGAATGTGAAGAGAATTTCAAGGAGTTAAAAAGAAGGTTATCCAGTGCACCTGTGCTCACACTGCCTTGTAGTGGAGAAAGGTTTGTGATCTATAGTGATGCATCGAAGAAGGGATTGGGGTGTGTTCTTATGAAAAATGATATGGTGATAGCTTATTCCTCACGACAGTTGAAAATCCATGAGCAAAATTACCCAACACATGATTCGGAGTTAGCTGCAATAATCTTTGCATTAAAGATTTGGAGGCATTATCTTTATTGAGAAAGGTGTGACATTTATTCTGATCATAAAAGTTTAAGTATATTTTCACACAAAAGGAGATGAATATGTGTCAAAGAAGATGGTTTGAGCTGATTAAGGATTATGACTGCTCAATCCATTACCACCCTGGGAAAGCAAACAAGGTGGCATATGCATTAAGTCGACAAGACCATGCTAGTTTATCCATGATAAGGATCACAAAAGATCCAATAATTATGGATTTGCAAAGGATGGATCTTGGAATTATAATGGAAGGGGAAAAATATTATCTTTCTAAAATGAATGTTCAACCATCTATACATGTGAAGATTAAAGAGGCACAGAAAGAAGATGTCGAGTTACAAAAGAAGGTGAGAAATGTTCCTGAATTCAACCTTGATTGTGATGGGATAATAAAGTTCAGGAATCGGGTTTGTGTTCCTCCCATCCTGGAATTAAAGAAGGAGCTGCTGGATGAGGCTCATAGTTCTTCATTCTCTATTAATCCTGGAAGCACGAAGATGTATAGGGACCTGAAAGAGTACTTCTGGTGGGATGGCATGAAAAGAGATGTTGCTGAATATGTCTCTCGATGCTTGGTTTGTCAGCAAGTTAAAGTTAAGAGACAGAAGTCTAAGGGGATGTTACAACCATTACCCATACTCGAATGGAAATGGGAAAACATCACTATGGACTTTGTCACAGGACTTCCTAAAACATCCAAAGGCAATAATGCTATCTGGGTCATAGTTGATCGTCTTACAAAGTCTGCACACTTCATTGCTATTAGAGAGGATTTCTCTCTGGATCAGCTTGCCGGGATATATATAAAGGAAGTGGTAAGATTTCATGGAGTACCACTTTCTATTATATCTGATCGGGATCCGAGGTTTACCACAGAGTTGAGTTTCAGCACTGCTTATCATCCTCAAATAGACGGTCAGTCTGAGAGAACAATTCAACCCTAGAAGATATGTTGAGAGCTTGCTCTATGGATTTCAAAGGTGGTTGGGATCACCTCCTACCTTTGGTGGAATTTTCTTATAATAATAGCTTTCACTCCAGTATTCAGATGGCTCCTTATGAAGCTCTCTATGGAAAGAAATGCAGGACTCCAACTTGCTGGGATGAAGTTGGGGAAAGAAAGCTATTAGGACCTGATCTCGTTGATGAAATGGCAGAAAATGTCAGATCTATTCAACAACACATAAGAGCAGCTCAGAGTCGACAGAAAATTTATGCCGACAATCGAAGAAAAGACCTAGAGTTTGAAGTGGGTGATAAAGTGTTCTTACGAATATCTCCCTGGAAGAGAGTCATGAGATTTGTAAAGAAGGGGAAGTTGAGCCCTAGATATATCGGTCCTTTCGAAATACTGGATCGTGTTGGGAAGGTAGCTTACCGATTGGCGCTTCCACCGAATCTCTCTCAAGTTCACGATGTGTTCCATGTATCTCTCCTGAGAAAATACATACCTGATCCTTCACATGTACTTAGCTCAGAAGTTGTACCGCTGGAGAAAGATCTTTCTTATGAAGAACAGCCGATAGAGATTCTGGATCGTAGCGAAAAAGTCCTACGAAGCAAGACCACTCGATTGGTGAAAGTTTTAAGGAGGAACCACCAATTAGAATAAGCTACATGGGATCTTGAGGATATGATGAGGGAGAGGTATCCTCATCTATTTGTTACAAAGTGACGAATTTTGAGGGCAAAATTCATTTTAAGGGGGGTAGAATGTAACACCCGAGACTTTTATGTGAAATATTTTGTTTTTTTTATGTTATATAAATCATCAAAGGAATATTTCACTAACACTGGCTTGGCTTGCTTTACACGCAACCTCGGCCTTCCTCGATAGCTTGCGTCGTACGCAATACCGAGTTTCACTAAACAATGATATGCTATTAAAATATTATTAAAACTATCTGTTATGAATAGTAATAACCACTTTTTGAAATTTTATTTTTCAAAATGGACATCATTTTTGGATTCAGAATATCGAAATTAGCCTAGGGTGAAATTTTGGTATTTTTCTGAAAACTTTCAATTTTTGATGAATAGTTAAACCACTAAGTGGTAGTTAAAAAACTGAATTTTTCATAAAAATTAATTTTACCGCTTCTGTGAGTGGAATTTCGAAAATCCGAGAGACACGGTTTATGTCAGTAAGTAAAATGTGGTTCAATGAGATGAAAATAATTTTTTGTTGAATAGTAACTTTTTACTTTTTTTTTACCACGGTTAAAAGTAAATAGGGTAATTAAGGGTAAAAATGATATTATTATTACCCTAACACATGTCCTAATTCTATTGGAAAAGTGTAATTCGACCAAATAAACCTTAGGAATAAAATATGACCATTTAGGCCCACTTGGATTATATTAGGACATTTATTATTAATTTATTTAAAGAAGAGTCAAAATAGTTAAAATCAATGTTTAATAAGTAAATCATTTTTAATATGGGGTTATACATAAGATAAATTCGACTATAAATATTCATTATAAAGATGAAAATATTTCCTACATAATGTTATTTTATTTGTAATTTTTAGAAATTAAATAATTTATTTTATTTATGACACAATTATGATGCAGTAATTATCTTATTTATGAAATATTGACATAATTGATGTTATAAATACCCAAATAAATGTAATTTGAGACTTTTTATGAATTACACTAATTTTCTAGGTTAATATGACATGTTATTATTGATTTAAGTAACTTGGTTCGAACTAATCATTCTGTTATGATTTTCACAAAAATCAATTACTAAACAGTGTCAAAATTGACATAAAATAGTTTCTAAAACAAATATTATATTATTAATTGTTATTTTATTCCTAAAAATCTAAGGTTTAGCCAAATGACTTAGATAAGGTTATATATATTAATAATAAACAACTTGGGGTTCGTTTCGCTTCATATAGTAAGTTTATTAACCTTATAGTGTAAGACAACATGAAGACACGGTAAAAGTTAAATTATCTAACTTAAAGTTAAATCTAAATGATAAGGTTAAAATTGGTACCTAAACTTGTCTAAATTATATTGGATGAGAGTATTTCGACCCCTACCCACCTTATCTTATAAATATATCAATTTGGAGCTATTAAAAACCGAATTTGACTTTATAATAAAATAATATTTTTAGTTATTCCAAAGGTTCCCCTCTCCTCCCTTATAAAAGGGCACCTCCTCCCCTCTTCCTCACACCACTTTGAGCCTTCAAGCTCGGCCAACCCCTGAAAATTTCTTCTCTCCACTTCCCTAGAAATATCCTAGAGGTTCTGGTATTCTTCAAAGACCTATTTTAGTTCCCTAAAAGGAGGTCTCAAAGAAGCACTTCAAAGAAGAGGTAATGTCTGTTACCAATTCTTTCATCTTTATTTCTTCTTCCACTTCTTCTTATTTAGTTGTTTCATTATGAAGTAATAACATCAGTATAACTCATATACTTATATGTTATTATAAGTATGAAACAACCCTATTTCACCATCTATCCGTCCTACGGAAAAAGAAATCACCGCGCGTGCGTACGTACGGAATACCGTCTCTACGCCTTGGTGTAATCTATTTTCCAGCACCACCTTACTTGGATGGGTATAATGGTGTAAATAATGACTATATATGACTATTATAAAGTGATATTGATTATAAAATAGTATAAATACACTCCAATACAATTCCATGATCATAGGAATGATATCATCACTCGTGCGTACGTACGGAATACCGTCTCCACGATGTGATGCGACTCGTTCTACATGATCTTCATTTCATAATGATTATATAAATGAATTGAATGAATTAATATGATATATATTACACTAATACCATTATGGAAATGAGTTATCTATAACCTAAAGAGAAGAATAATAATTTATTCGACAAAACACGCATAAGAACAAAAAGTAATAAACACCCGAATAACAAGTAGTAATGAAATATTACTAATAAGAAGCTAAGAATATGACCATATATGATATCATAACAATAAGTATGATTCTGGAATAAGTCAATAACATTATTTAAATCATTATACAGGAGGTTCGGACACTTACGAAGCAAATCGGACCTAAGGTAAGGGAAATATCACAATCTCATTTTTATCCGAGATTGTTTATACTTTGGAATTTACTGGGGTGTATTTTATCATCCACATCCATATTTCCTCAATATGTAACATTATTTCCATCCACCTAGAATTGTTTAAATACAATTTTACCCTTTGGTGAGTTTTTATTAAAATATATGAAAGGAATCTTTTATTGTTTTTCGTACGATGTACTTTTTTACTTTTCTGACAAAAGTACAAGAAGAATGTTTTTTTAACTTATACGACATGAATGGATTTTTAAAACATTATTTCCAAGAAGCTTCATTTACAAGTTTTCAAGTTTATTTTTATTCAACTTCTTTTAGTTTAGAATTGTACGACATGTTAAGAAAGGAAAAGTGTTTTTGAAGCAGAAAGGATATTTTCCTCAAGAATGGAGTTCAAGTGTTTTATCAAAATTATCTTGATTGATATTTCTTTTGTTTACCCTTACTAAGAATTTGAGCTCACCCTTTTGTATGTTTTCTTTCCCCATGTCAGGAAGAAGGTTATTAAGTAAGATATTCCAAAAGGTACTATAGATATGATGAAATAAATGGGAGACAGTGTAGACGCTTTATGAACCAGTTATTTATGTTTCCCAGTTTCTAAAGACACTATACCTATATGGTCCTTTTGTGGTTTTGTTATATGTTGTAATAAGTATGCTTAAATTTTGAAGTATTAACAATGTATGTAAACTACGGGACGTTATAACAAAACCATGAATTTGTGATGAGTTAAGAAGTCCATTGAATTCTTGGTAAGAAAATTGAATGAAAAATGGTTTAATTCCAAAATCATTTTCCTAGAGTTGATGGATTATTTTACTATCCATATAAATCACTTGATAAAATAAACATAACCAATTTATTTCCATGTATTAAGCATAATCTCATCATTTTGTTGTGCTTTTATTTAATTCTACTTCATCTCTTATGATAAAAAAATTGATATTCAAGATGAATTTTTTTAATTATAGAAGCACTTTTAATGAATCATAAGATTAAAAATCCATTCATTTGTCCTCTATACATTTAATAATACAAAATTGGTAAGAACATGTCATCAAAAAAAATATCTAATGTTCATCTTAATCCATTCCATAAGTATTTAATCTTAAGATTCATCCAAATTACTTCTTTCCAAACTCAAAGGACAAAACCTTCAAAGAAAGATCACTAAATTTCCAAAACTAGATTCCAAAAACATTATAATTTAAATATTAATGTCACATACTAAATATATGAATACCTTTATCATTATAAAATTTTAATTAAAACATTTATACTTCCAAAAATAAAATCTCAAGTTATTAAATATATTCCTTAGATCTAAACATGTAGTAAACTTAACAAATATAACATAAACTATCAAATAACTAACTATTCTATAAACATCTCTTTTTCATCAAGAACGTATCATTCATTTTCCAAAAGATAAACTTTCCACAAAATCACTTTTCTTAGTCATAGGTACCTTTCAATATATTATCTCAGTTCCTTGAAGTAAAAGTATTATAGTACAATCCTTATATATCTCTTAATTATTATAATTATAATTTCATACAACATATTTCTTAGATCCAAATACACAAGCATAGTAATCATTCCACTTCGAATTTATCAATAACATAAACTTAGACTTGATCCCTTAGATTTTTCGTTGGTATATTCCCTTGAATCTTAGAGAATTTATTTTCATAATTCCTCATATCATTATAGTGGGAGCATTGCACATTGTAAAATTATTTATTTTTCTTGAAATAATGAGCATAGTGAAATTTTCCCCCACACTTAAAAAAAATCATTTTCTTTTTAAGTATGCACATTGGTGTTTCCTTCCAAAAGTTTCACATTTTAGAAAATACTTCTTTCCATTCTTCACTTTATCCATATCTTGCTGTGATATTCTCTTCCTCTCTTTCTTCCATTTGAAGTCATAAGAGTTTAATAATTATTTATATATTTCAATAGAACATCATACTATATATTCATATGATGATAATGTTTTGGAGACCAGTTCCCTTTGGAGGAATTTCTTTAACCCATCAAATAAATGATCAATATCACTCCTTGAGTTATGTATCTAGTCTATAGAATTCCTTGATAATATTTTAAAGTTGGATTCATACATAGCAACATTATCATCCTCTTTTTATCTCAAATTCAAGTATTGTCTCTCCATAACTACTCATAGTTAGTGAGGGATATATTTTTTCAAGAAAAGTTCCTTAAAATCCTCTTATTCCATGTTTTATATTTCTCCCTCCTCCTTAGTGTTTTGAATAAATTTCCACCATTAATCCATATCTCTAGAGAGATGATAAACTACCATGAAAACCTTCTCCCTTTGGTTACTTCCCAAATCAAGAAATATCTTCTCTAAAGAAGTTATCCCTTTCTCAGCTACAAATGGATTTTTACTCCCATTTAATTTTGGAGATTGTTTTCACATGAATCAATCTATCATTGTTACACCTCATTGTGGATTAGGTTGCTCCATGCAGGTAAAGTTATAACTCATAACCTGAGTTAGTTATCCCAATATAGTCATAATTTATTCATCTCTAGCTACATCTCTATCTCCAACCATAGCTCCAGCTCCAGATTTATTGTCTTTTCCATGAGGGAAATCCCTTTATGTATTACATGTATTGGTATGGCTACCATTACTTTCACTATGAGCTTATTCTAAATAGTGGAATACATAAGATTATATCATAACATTATGAAACATAATGCATAATCTAAAAACTACTTAACAAAAATTTAAAATTTAGGAATAAATAATCTCTAAATCATGAGTTTGGATTCATTAGGAGCGTTTTCAAATTATTTCATAATGTTTTTTCTCAAATCTATGTTTTCCTAAATCTAGTTCCCATGTTTTCTACTAAACTTTATTTGATTCCAACTGTAAAAAAATGATCCCATTATCTTGGATTTAGTGCCTTATGTTATTAAATTGTCATAGTTACAAGATTAAAACCCCAAAGGAACGATTAGTATAGTATTTTTTGAAAAAAAAGATACATATCTGAATATTACATAATAATTGAAAACATAAAATACAACCTAATAATTCTTTTGAGAACACCATTATTCCATTATCTTATCTCTACATATCAATCATAATAAACTTCTTCATATCCAGAGGGAAATATAAAAAAAGGGTGAGATTAGATTCTCAATAAGGGTATATAAATAGAAAAATGTAATAGATATAAATCATGGAAAGGTAAATAACTAAAAAACAACTCATTTAATCAATAACTTAAGCATAATATTTCCAAAATAAAATAAGATCAAATAATTTCATATAAATAATCACATGATCTAGAAAACTTAACCAAAGATATACTTCTAATTGAATAATCACATGGAAATTAATAATTAATCAAAAAATTATGGAATGAATAATTATAGACATATGAAACATAATGTCAAGGCTTCACACTAAGAATCTATAATCATCAAGTCTTGATGTCATGAATCTTATAAATGGGTAAGTCCATGGACAAAACCCAATCTAGTCTGACTCATGATATCTAATGATTAATTGAGGGGATATATCTAGCCCCTCCCATCACTTAATAATTCTAATTCATTCATCTCATAAATAAATAATAAAACTGAATCAACATGCCTTAACTAAATTAATAATTATCCATATTGGAATAAATAGTCGTAAAAAATATCAATACTTCCCTAGTAAAACTAATCATATACCATTTAATAAAGTATGGAAGATGGTATAATAAGATATCAACCTCATTGAATCACAGTATTCATCAAATTATGTTTACATATATGAAAATAATTTAAATGATATCATTGAAAAATAATTGAGGAAAATACCATTTTTCACTTGGGAAATTTCTTATTTTTAAAACAATGTTCAATTATAAAATAAAAATTTTTCTTTGAAAATAATAATTGAAACATATAAATGATTTTTTAAATTATTAATCTGTCATGATATTAGGAAAATAAAAAAACACCGCATAAGTTAAAAAAACATTCCTTTTGAATTTTTTCTAAAGAAGTCTCAAAGTAACTTTCTTAGAAAACGAAAAAATATACCTTTAAAAAATATTTTTAAAAAGTAAAACATGGGAGAAAATGAAATTAACCAGTTATATGAAAATATTAAAAAAAATAAAACTTTTTTGGAAAATATAAACAAAGAGGATAAGTATTCTCTAGTTGATACTTAAACAAAAATAATATCGGATAATGATGAAATTGTGAAATAAACCCTTACCTTAGATCTGATTTCATTCATACATATCTAAACCTCTTTTATAATAGTTTAAATCATGTTATTAATTTATAATAGAACCATATTCATATTTATGATATCATATATTATTTTCTTATATCATCTTATCACCCATTTGTTAATAATATTTCATTATTACACTCTTTTTGGGTGTTAACTGCTTCATTTTCATACGCATGGTTTGTCATATAAGTAATGATTATTGTTCATGGGATATATTTCCAACCTCTATATAATTATATTAAGTTCATAGATATCATATTTATTCATTATATGAATTTTTATAGTCATTATTGAATTATGAATATAGAAAATGAATCGCATCGCATCATACAGACGGTAGGTCGTACGTACGCACGAGTGATGATATCATTTCCTTAATGGTGAAAGAATAAGGAAGTTGATGGTATATTAATTTTTTCTAAAGTAAATATAATTTTATAATTTATATATATATCTGTGTGTGTCTGTGTGTTATCATCATTATACCCATCTAAGTAATGTGGTGATGAAAAACAGATTACACCAAAACATTGAGAAGGTAAGTCGTAAGTAATCATGCGATGTGCTTTCATTTTTTATAGGATGGATAAAAGGATGAATATGGTTTTCCCATAATCATAATAACATATAATAATATTTATTATACTGTATTTATTACTTTATAATTGAAACATCACATGAAGAGGATATAGAAGAAGAAATAAAATTGAAAGAGTCAGTAAAGATGATTACCTATTCTTCATCAAACATCCTTTAGATATCCTATTAGGGACAATGGGGTTGGTATTTTGGAGTCACCAAAACCTGTATAACTTGTATAAGGATTTTGGGAACAGAAATTGGTAGGGTTTTTTATATAGAAGGCTCAATGTGGTGTGAATAAGTGAGGGAGGAGGTGCTCTTTTATAATTGAGGTGAGGTGCACTTTTGGAAACTCAATAAATATTAAATTAATATAAATTAATTTTCAAATCCAAATGGCCCAACAATGTGTTACTTAGAATAAAAGATATATATTGATCTAAATACTCCCATATATTAATTTTGATACTGGTTTTGTTCAGATTATTACATGTATTATTTAGTTTTAACCTTTATTTAACACCCTTAACTCCTACCATGACAACATGAATTTTACTCTTTAAGGGTGAATATTATTACTATAAATTTAAAAAATACAAATAAAATAAACATTTATGACATTTAGATAATTATACTAATAATTTTTCTGAATCTAATATTTTTAGGAAATTTATATCATTTAATAAAATTTTATTTATTTTAAAATAATCTTAATGTCAATTTTCATATTATTCATTAATTTGAATTTTAAAAATATCAAAAAAACAAGATAAATTATAAAAAAATATTTTAATAAATCCCTAACATAACATTATAATCTATAAATTTTTTGGATTAAATTAATTATCTCAATTTATATTTATTTTAGTATTTTTAATATCATTTATTTTATTTTTCTATTAATTGAATAATTACTACATCAGCATTGTGTCTGCATTTAAGGTAATAATTTTATCACAAAAATTTATAAATAAATTACCATGATGTAGAAAAATATTTTTTCTCTCAAATTACTATTTATATTCTAATATATCTTCTGAATATCCCTATATTAGAAATGATATATTAATTAAAAATATGAGTATGACATCTTTGACATTTAATTAAGTAAAATGTTTTAAATGTTATAAATGTTATAATATCATTCAAGTGTCTTCTAAAGCTTATGATTTAGATCCTTGGATAATTATTGTCGAATATAAAACATCAAATAAAATTGGGTCAAGAGTTAGGGTCATTTTCTAATCCATATCATTTCATTTATACCCTTAATTACCTAATTTACCATTTACCATGGTAATAAAAATTGCTAAAGTTACTATTCATATAGGAAAAAAAGGAATAATATTAAATAAATTTGGAAATTATTATTCCAAATATAGAATCCATTTTTAAAAATTCAATCCAAAAAATTGAAAAAAAAAATTAATTTAAAATTAATCTCGTATACCGGATGAGAAAGCGGGTTTTTAAAGTGAAAATTTTAAAAAATTTACAATATTTTTATATCTGAATGCAATGTAAAAGTGATTCCAATTACCTAAATTAGATTAATAGGTTTATAATTGAAATATTATTATTTTAAAACTAATTAAAAATATAATTTAACATTACAAATTATTTAGATGAAAAGTTAGTTCAGAATTAAAATTCAGTTTTTTCACTATTCATCAAAAAATGAGAGCCCTCAGAAAATACCAAAAAATAACCCTAAGATAAATTTGAAATTACTATTTGAAAATTTAAGTTTATTTTGTCAAATAAATTTTATATAAGTGTTGAAATTTAGTTTTATAACATGTGTGACATTAAAATGTGGAAAAACTACCTTTAGAAAAATATAGCTTTTTATATATAAAATTGGATTTTTTATTATCTTATGATTATAAAATATATTGGGTGAAATTAAAAACATTTTATTGAATATATAATATATAAATTTCATTAATATCATTCACTAATAGCAATTAATTAATTTTATTAGGATAAGACACTTTTGGAGAATAATAATAGTTTTTTTACAAAATCATTTCCTTTATATTCAATTGGTTTTTATATTCATTTCTATTTAATTAGTAACCAATTAATTCAATCATAAATTTTAATAAGTTATTTAATCCTATTTATAACCACCAATTTAACTGCTAGGAAATAATTTTCATTTTAAATAATAATATAGCATATCATGGGTCGTTTAAGCCTGGTGTTGTGTGCAACGTAAGCTATCAAAGAAGATAAATTTAAAAAGATACATACTATAAAATATTGGGGTGTTACAATAATAAATTGATTTTATATTATCCTTAGGTTAATTTATTTTTTAAAGAAACATAGGTTTTTCCCTTTCCTTTAATGATGTTTTTTATCTTCTGAACCAAGTGGTTTCCCATGATTTGAGTATTAGTGGAATCACTATTGGTAATACCATTAGTCTGTCCTTCAGAGACATATATTCTTATTGGTTAATTGACAATGGTAATATATGATTTTTTAACCAATTTGGAGTCATTCAATGCATCCTGAAATAGGTTTTATTTTTTTCAAATTAATAGTCACTTGAATTTCATGTTCACTCATATTCATACATAGAACAAGATATAAAAATGAAGTAATTTTACAAGATATTCACTCTAATATTGATTGATTTTTATATTTTAATTTCAGAAAAAAAATTCCCTCAAAATAAAATTAAAAAAAATAATTATGAATGTATCTCCTACAATTCATCAAAATACTTAATGATCAAGGTATATTGAAATCTAATTTAGGTCCCCTCATCTTTTTTGGGTTCAAAATATTATTCATTATGGGTGCTCTATAATAAAATATTCAACAAAACCAAATATTACATAATTTTAAACAATTGTTTCATGAACATAAGATAATTATAAAGGGGAATATTCATGGTAATATGAAAACCTTATTTCAATTAGTGTTTTTGTACGTAAAATTTGAACTAGTAAAATTAATTTTCATGATATGTGGTCTAGAGATAAGTTGTTAGTGTATTATAAAGGTTTTATCTAGAAATTTTTTAGTTATAATATAATCTACATGATTTTCATCATTTATTCTAATTTAAATGTAAGAATTATTAAATGCATGTGATGAATATTCACTAGAATTATCAATTCAAATATAAATAACTGAATAATAAGGGGATTTTTCCCTTAAACACAATATTTGGGAATGTAACTTTTTCAATTCTAGGATGTAAGTTGATATTAAACACGCATGAGACTATCTAGATGATGCATCAATCAAGAAATATTTTATAGAAACATTATTTCATGTGTTTCGTGCTTTTATTTTAGCCCTCAGTTGTGTGTTTTTTGGTTATAATTAATTTTTTCAGTGACTCTAGTAACTTCTAGGTGTTATTGTAAGATTTTAAATTTATTTTAGGGTGTGAAATTTTTTATAATTGTGTAAAGAAGAAACACAATTATCCAAAGGAAACCATGTGGCCTCTTAGAGAAGGGAAGTACATGGAGCACAATTAGTGCATGGTTATAGATAACCATTCAACATTCCCTATGAATCCATGTAACTCAGAACAGTATTGTACCGTTTACCAAACAATGTGGGTTCCCAAAATAAAAAGTGAACCTAACACAGTTGGAACACCATTTAGTATACCAAGATACCAAACCATGTGAATGGAGTTAAATAATATGAAAATCCTAATTCTTACATGATAACTCCATAAAAGCCCTCATTATTCCTCCTACAAGTTGGGATATTAGACCTATGGATTCTAATTGTGTTTCATGGTGAATCACAAGGGGTTGCTCTAAATGAGGTTCTAATCAAAGATTTTTCATTATACTATTGCTATTTGGAATTGGATGTTTGAGATAGTATGGATTTTTCCATCAGTACCAGGCCCATGAATTTTTTTCACGGGATAGCTAGATGAACAAAAATGTGAATATAGAAGCTAGATTTAATGGTATTTGATGCTAGGGGGTATTTTTTCTTATATTCTTGAACTGGTATGTTTAGCTTTTTGTCATTGGGGAATTGTTTGTTTTAAGTCTTTGATATCACACCGGTTTTCCCCTTATCCCTTAAAGGGGGTTTATGCTTTTAATAAAAAATTAATTACCAGTCAGACATTATTTTGAAGACAAATTCTGTTATATCTAGAGATATGGGAACTAGTAATTTTAATGTGAGTTATTTTTTATCCTCAGCTATTATTATTATTGTAAGATATTCTTTATTATCCTTATAGAAGACCCTAGATTAAGAAATTTATTATTTTATTTTGGAATTTTGGCATGATATAGTGTGATTTATTCTGTATTCAATGAAAATAGAGGTGTAAATCAAAAAAAAATTATCGTTCTCATATTCGTCTAGATTCGATCAATACATTGGATGAAAATGGGTATCTCTAAACTGATCTGATCCCATGAAATTTTCCATTTCTTCAATAAAATCTCTTGAATCACCACATGGTCATATAGACTTTATTATATAGATCATTGGTGTGATAGACCGATTCATGTATATAACCTTGACTATGGTCTTCGACATGTTTTTTATAGGATGTGTCTTACCTTGTTATGAAAAATATATAAGTAGTATGATATTAAATTACTGTTTTTGTGTGTTTGTGTACATAACACATGAAATATATCTTGATATGGAATACTTGTGAATGTATGTAGAATATTATACCTATCTTGATATGTTAAGATTGAGTTTGTATGTGTATCCCATGAGACCCCTCTTGATAAGGTATTCTTATATGTGTGTGTGAATATCCATGATAACTCTCTTTATCTGACATATTATTTTGCCTATATGAATCCATATTTTCTTTGTATGTCTTGTGTATATTTTCACATGTATTTCCCATGGTCTTCTTCAATATAGTATCAATTTTAAATTTGGACCCTTACTGATTGATTAATTGATTATTGGTAGATCATGTGCAATTTGATGTATGATGATTATAGAAGGGTACTGAGAGATGTATGGCATGTAATGATGAACATGATTCGTGTCTTGAGGTTGACAATGGGGCATGATTGACTTTTGGCCCAACCTAAGATCATTCATGGTGTTTGATGGACTTATGGATATAACTTATTCATTAGACATGGTGGCCCATTTCTAGAGTTATATTAGCCATGTTGATTTTTCTGAGATTTATTAAAACATGGAATTTCTTCTCTTATGGAATGGAATCAAAGAAGATAGGGTTGGTATTTATGGCATCCTTCTTTGTGTACGATGACCCTATATGTGATTTTTCACATCTATATTTTATTTTCTATCATTTCAAACATGCTTATATAAGAGTTAAATATATGTTAATGATTCATTTTATGTGTCATATTGGGTTTATAGTCACACCTTTCATGTAAATATCATTGAATGTGTAAAATTTATGGTTAGGGATCTAATAAAGGGAATGAGCCCTAACTTGGGTGTCTATGTAGGTGGAGTAAGAAAAATAGTAGGAGTCACTATGGGCTTCATGTTCATTATTATAAATTTACCTATTATCATTGATATTTTTTTCTTTAGTACATAACATAAAGATGGATGGCTGTTTGGTTTCCTTATTGACATATTGATAAAATATGGTATATTTAGTTTAATTAAATTGTATTATTCACTTATTTTATTATCAATTCCTCATGTATATGTGTTGTTTAGATATCATTATTTAAATAATAGTATCAATATGTTTGTATTTATGTCCTCACCGCTACATGAAAACCTCTTTTGTATTGGGAAAGGTCATATGAAACTCAGGCTTGGACTTGATGATCCGGTTTAGGGTGTTAAAAAATTCTATTAAACCTCCCTATTTATCATGTATATGATTTATAAGTTTTCTAGAAATGAGTAGAACAGTTGGGACTCGAGTAGGGGAGTTACACAGGTGTGGGATAGCTCTTTTGTAATGGAACTCCAAGTTACTTATGAAAGTGGGTTTTAAATTATTGATTTTAGTATTATAGTTTCATGTTGATCTTGAGTGTTGTTGTGTAGTTATAGTTTATGGTATTTTGGTGATTTTGTTAATCATTAGTTGGCATGTATTTTCAAATTTCATGTGCATGATTTCTTATCATTGATAGATGTTTAGTTAATTATGTTTTTTTAATAACATTATTCCACTCACTTTTGATTTATTATTTGTGACATTTAATTATTTGAGATTGAGCATGGTATATATTTCTATATCTACATGACTTTGACTAATGTGACTGTACTAGAGACTTTCAATGAGAAATTGGGATATATAATGGGTTATGTGTTATAGTCATATGTAGCCTCTTCGGATGAGTTTTCATGAAGTTGTTATGTGTGTTATCTATGGAATTTTAGATAATTTCACATCAGCAACATCTTAGGTGACAACATAGGGATGTGGGTCAAGATTATAACTTCATGGTAAATACTCCTACAACACTTCTAGATGTGTAATATAACAAAGAAGAGAATGATATAGTAGTTTCTATAGTGTTCTGAGTAGTTGAACTAGTTCAAGAATCTTTAAGCTAGTACATGTTCCAGGAGGATGAGACCATAGGGGAAGGCTGACTATGGTTGATTTATAATATGATTTATAGTAACAATTTCCCCCAACTATCAAGGGAATTGGATACCCCCAGAACACTAAGGATGAGATTGAGATCATTGAGGGGATTTTTTATTTGGTAGAGACTCTGGAGATAGATGAGTGAACTTTTCATCATATATAGTTTAGGGACCTTGTTGGATATTGTAGTGGATGATGAATAAGTCTAGTGGGCAAGAGTGTTGTAATTGGTAGATCGTCAAGAATATATTTTTCAATTAGTTCATTCATGGTAGGGTAAAATTGGATAAACCCCAAGAGATAATGGAATTTAAATAGTGAATGATGAAAGTGATAATGTATTTTACTCATTTTACAGAGTTGGTGTGTTTTTCTCCTCTTTTAGTTAGGAGTGTGGAATAGAAATCCTTTAAGATTGAAATTGTCTTAAAAATTGAGTTAGGATTCCTACCAATTTTTTTTTTTATTATGTTCATACCAATTTTAATGGTGAAGTGGGAACCATACAACCAGTAGTGGGAAACAAAACCACCCAATACAAAACAACATATACCAAAATTCAAAAAGAAATTAGAAAAATATATTTTAAATTTAAAATTTTAAAATTGAACTTCATCGCACATGTACGAACAAGCCTTGAGCCTAGCGTACTAACTCTGCAATCATGCCACCGACTCAAACAAACTACTTTTAGAAACCAATATTCCTCTCAACACTATCTCCAATGAACAAGAAATCCACTCCAAGGGGATCCTAAAGGGAGAAAATAGATCTAATGTAGTATGTTCTACTTGGAACACTGGAATCCAATCAAGAAGAACATCCCAAAACCTATTTGGAATCCTTTTCACCAGACCTAATGGGATAGGAGTGAAGGAAACATAAGCAATAGAGGATATTAAAGTGGACTCAGCCTCACCAGCAGGACATGACCTACACCAGGATAGTTATATCCTTAGAAAATTCAATATGTGAACACCATGAACCATTCACTTATGATTTAAAATCATTGATGAATTCACATCTTCAAAGTCATATAAAACAACCTCATAAATCACAAATGAAAACATAAAAAACCAAAATATCAATGATATCAGTTGGAAACTCCATCATTGAACACTTTTGTTATCATCAAGGATGAAAACCAAAAACCATCAAGCCAAATCATAAAGTAGAAACTGGGGACAAGAATAATCATTCAAAATCTCAACCATAAAAAATCCAAAAATTCCCTAAGGCCAAGCATCATTTGATACAAAAAAAACTACCATGAATGAAAGACCAATGGAGGACAAAAAAGGCCCAAATCGCAACCAATTAAGTAAAAAAGAAACCCTAAGGTAGAACAAAACCATCACAAATTTCAAATCTTGGAAAACCACTGAGATCTCAACCAACATATCCCAAATCCCCCATGAGGGCCACTGTATTAGAGAAATATGGAGTCCAGTTTATTAGATATTAGAGCAAGATAATAGGTTGATATGAACAAGGAACTCGGTAGTGAGTCACAATCATGAAGAGACAGGAACCACTCAAATGGGAATAATGGAAAGATAATATAGGAATGTAGTGAAGGATGAAAAATCATTAAGAAGCATGAAGAGTGCATCCCTAGAGAAAAACTAGGGTTCCAATGGAGAGATCCCCATATGATAAGGTGATTAAATAATGAAATTTGAATCCTATAAGAAAAACAAATAGGTATAGAAAAATACATAGGAAGAAGCAGCATCAATGTAAATTAGAGAGGAGATAAAAATAGGCAGGAAGAGGTATCTCCATCACCAAGGGGAGGAACCCTAGATAGAGGAGAGGCACGTTCAAGAGAGAAATCTAGGAGAGAAAGGATCTATCCAACTAAGTTAGGATTACATGTAAAGAATATTAACCTGGCCACATACTCAGATGTTCTTCACAAGGCCCATAAAAGTAAGGTGATTTAGAGGATAATAATGTAATAGGCCTTATCACTATCATATATGGACTATAAATTAGGTTCTAGATAGTTTATATGAGTGAACCATCTGGTGGTACAAACATCAAGGCAGAGGAAATTATTCAGGGATACGATAGGTAATTGTAGAAGGACAAGGTTTCTTAATATCCTTCTACTGGAGGAGGTGTTCTCCAGTGTGTTAACTATTTTCATATCATGCACTACCACAATTCAATCCAAATACTCCAAATTTTTTCCATAATCATTGTAATATGTGACATCCCAAATGTTTCTATTTAAGATCATCATGATTGGTTTATCATGGGAATATCAGGAAGACACATTCTCTAAGTTAATGGAGAGGTGAATCTAATACAATGAGTCCAGAAACTATAGGAGGGTCAATCTATAGAGTAGGTAATGGGTGTCAATGGTAGTTTTTGAATCCATAGGGTTTAGTGAATCAGGTGAACCATATATCTTGGGGATAAAACCGTGGATCTAATGTGGGTAGATTCTATGAAGTGGATCAGATTATTGATGATGTTGGAGATGGGCCATTGACAATTAAATGAATTATTTTGATTAAATATACACACTCTTCTATTATTTTTAATACATGATCATCTCATTATTTCCTATTTTATCAAGTAGATTATAATTCTCATTTTTAATAAAATCATTTTCCAAAATTTATTCTTCTTGATTCACCTCTCCAAGAAGGGATATAACATACTCAAAGATGTAAAGAATTTATTTGTGTGGTTATAGGCTATAAACATCTATGAATTTTATGGTTTTAGAGATGACCAATTTTGATGTGTTTTTTGGTACAAAATAGTTGAATTTTTATAGATCTTATATTGATTTTTATTATATATTGGTAACATTTACCTCTATAAAAGGATAGAAACACATTATGACCAGAAATTAGGATATAGGAGTAGGTATTTTTGGACTAAAACCTTCTCAGATGAGAACCATTACAACTTAAGTGGTAAGTATGGTTATTGGAGTATTTCAGGTAACAAATCCAACTAATTTTCCTCATGTTGTGGACCATAAACCAATCGTATTTCTAAAAAAATTCCTGTGACTCCCTCTCTATAGTGGAATCAAGTTCATGATCAAACTCCTTCTAGGTGTACATACCATATTGATCCATGTATATCAGATGGAACTGACCAAGATGAAGGAGTTGAAATTGTAGAATGATGATCCTAAGGTGAAGATAATTAATTGAACACGAAAATATTCTAAGGGTTCTCTAGTTATTTTATCTATGAAGGAATATGGAAACCTATGTCTATTTTTGGATTATAGAAAATTGATTTAGTTAATAATTAAGAACCATTATCTATTTCCTTGGATTGATGATTTTTTTGATCAGTTTATGGGGTTCATTAGTTCTATAAAATTAATCAATTTTCTCTCTATCACCAACACTAGGTTAAAAATAGGATATTCCAGTAATGGAATTTAAGTGAAGATATGGGTTACATGAGTGACTTATAATATTGTCTGGGTTGAAGAATTCTCTAATAGTGTTCATGGCCCTTATTAACATAATAATTCACCCATACATGGATTCCTTTATGGTGGTGTTTATTTATGGAATCTTAGCATATTCTTTGTAAGATTTACTTTTTTCAATCAGGTATGGATCCTTTTAAATTCATTCTAATTCTTTATTTTGGACCTAATATGGATTTCTAATGAGTTAATAGGTGTCTTGGGGTGTCTGGGGTAGGTTCAGAGCCTAGGACCCAAATTTTTTGGAGAAATATCTAGTCACATGGTTAGTAGAAACTCTGTGAGGAAAACCTCATGGTTATTTCTAACCATTTAAGGCTATACAATGGGTTGGGGTATGGAGAAAGGTCTTCCCTAACTATGTTCTAGGGGTCGTATAACCATGTGAAAATTTTTAGACATTTTGTAGAAGTTTTTTTCATGGTTTGAACACATTTTCTCTAACTATGCATACTAACCATACATAGTGACCCTTCTTACAAAAGATAGTTCACGATTGGCACACGGTTTGGCCATCTCTGTGGCCAAACTATGTGATGCCTATTTTTAGGTGATTTTAAAAAAACTACCTTAAATGATCTAATTCAACTCTCCCCTTCTCTCATTTTTTTCTCTAGTATACAGAGCCTCTTATCATCTCATTTGTGTTCCCTCCTCAAGCCTAATATAGAAATTATTCCTGATCTCTGATCTAGTGTCCAATTTGATCGATGGAAACTATGCTAGATCTGGGTCAGTAGGATCTTAATTCCTTTTTACCCTTTTTAATTATTCTATCTATCGATGACTCTATTTAAATGAAGTCTCTAAGGACTATATTTAGGGAATTGATCAATTATTCATATCTCTTCCAATCCGGGCTAAACTAGAGGCTGATACTAGAAGAGGAGTGTCATATGATTATGTGGGAGGTGGTCTATAATGCATCCCTCAAGATTCATAATTTTATAAATTATCAAGTGTGAGCACTGATTTCATTAGTTGTCATCTATTTAATTAATTTTTCTTTCTTATAGTCATTAGAACTATATTTTAAGACTATTATTAAATATGTTATCCATCATTAGTGGTTTTGACCTCAACGATGACCACCCATGTAAGGTATTTTCCATAATTGTCCTTTTAGTTGGTTTTCATGTTTGTCTAATCCATAGTTCAGGTGTGTGTCTTGACCCTGATAATGGTAAGAACCATTAATTAGAAGAATTATGAATTGATAAATGGATTATACCGTGTTTTCTTCTCACTTTACCATTTTAAGGTAAGTGCTTCAATTTGATAAATACATCTTAAATGGAAATGAAAATTATGTGGTATATATATGACTTCTCATTATTAAATGTAATTGAGTAACTTAGTTTCACATTCATATCACACATTTTCATGATTATGGAAGGTAGTGGAGTGAACCTAATAAATTGAATATGACTTATATGATTTAATAAATGGTTTCATGGCCTTGATATTCCAAGTCACTTATATGAAAGGCATTTAATGAACCTATATAAAAATTAAATGGCATGATTATTTCATAAAATACTTTATTAAATGAATTGATTATATAGTGCTTGATGCATATGGACATATTAATTATTATAGTAGTGATTAGACTTGATCTCACCATGGACTCTTGAGGGAATTCCTTGAGCACTCGTGGACTCCATTCCGATTCAAGGATGTCGATTTCCAATGGTGAGACCCACCTTCGAACCCAATCCTTATCTATCAATAGATTCCTAGTATGAAACCATAGGATCCATCCTTTATCATTATAGGTTTCTTTGGATACACTCTTTAGTTCTATCATGACTTCTATAGAAATGAGTCCCCTTGGATACACCCTAGGGCCTAGTCACTTCTTATCCCATTCTACCTTGGATTTTTTCCATATACTAGGTTATAATTTCATCACTATGGAATGCCTTAGATGATTCCCCTTATATTACACTCTTACCCCTATAGTTATGTTGTAGTTTACTACCTAATTTGGCATGACCCCTAAGGTCATGGATTCCTTGGTTATTACCTTGGATCCCTTTCATTATAATTATCATTACAGGATGCCTTGTCACATCTTAGATCCTTTATTATTATCATCATGCCAGAGATGGTTATTCCTCATGTGACATACATTAATAAACAAGAACATAACTAATTAATGAACTTGTTACATGTTCAGACACTAATTGAAGCTGAAGTATGTACTTGGGTATTTAAGTTACTGTACTTATTTACTTTTATATATATGCATGCTTACACACTATTATAGTTTATATTACATAGAATGAATGTTATAGATGTCATTTTTGGTGGCCTAATAAGATTTATCTCACACCTTATATGGGCCTCCATTGGCACCAGAGAAGATTACATGTATGCAGGTGTTGAGTAAGGGAAATATATTGCTTTGGAAACATAATTGTTTTACTGCTTAGGATGGAGCTGGTAGCAGATCATTGAGCTCGATTTTAGGATACTAGCGAAAGATTTTGGGTTCTTTTTTTCTACTTTTGTACAGAATTTATTGTCTACTACTTTGTATCCATTATTTACATCTTATTAGATAAATGACAGATCATCATTAGATTTTTTATATAATAATTAGTTTTTCAGTTATTTATTACTTCAGTATGCTTCTAATAGGGGTCTTGTTTATTACTCCTTCCACTATTTACCTATTCATATATTTATCCTGTCACAACCTGTAACCCGAGACCCGTTCTGTGAAATACCCCAAGCCCGCCTCCCAAAGGCCAGGGGTTAGCGACTAGCATCGAAGGCGTCAACCTAAAAGTGGGAGGCATTTGACTGAGTACCTGTACGCACACACACACAACCACATCCCAAAGCTGGAAAAGTAAACAAGCATGCCACTATAAATAACCACTAATTAGAAGTAAAATTGAGATTCAAATGGTCCAAAATACAACCCCAATAAAAGACTAACTGGAAAATAGGAATGTACAAAAGGAAATTTGATAGATATCCTCTGAAAAACCCACCTGATGGGTAAGTATAGAGTAGCTACTGGAAGCCGTCAAAGTACTCCCTACCTGCCTGGTCTCACTGGGCACCATTGGGTCCTAGGCCACCAAGTTCTCCATCAAGTCTTCGGTCATCTGCATCAGACACAACACGTGTGGGACAAACCCGTGCAGGGGTGAGTATAAAAATACTCAGTATGGACCCCAAAAAAACAAGGAAATACCACAAAGCAATCCATAAACAAACCACAAAGCATGATCATGAATAAAGATAGCCCACACCAGGTATATTATAGAGTAGGATGTAGAACCATTATTCACATCATCGAACACCTTGTGCTACTGGAGAACTCCTCCTCAATGAGTATAGTGGGCCTACCGAGTCACACAAAATCCACTTCCCACTATCCTTAGTACTGTTGTGGTAGTCATCCCTGATGAGTAATGTGGGTATGTTGGGTCACATAGAAGATTCTCCCCACCGTGGGCATGTTGGGTCACACAGAAACCACTTCCCACCTATGGCCATACTAAGGTACTCCTCCTATCGAGTATTGTGGGACTGTTGGGTCACACATAATCCACTCTCCACTGTGGGCCTGCCGGGTCACACATAAGCTGCTTCCCATTGGTCCATTATATTAAATTCACATAGGTTCGGTCATCAGTAGTCTTTAGGTCTCAGCCAATTGTAGGGTTTCCACACATAGTAAGCTTGATCCCGGGAGAGCTGCTCCCCAATCCATTCATCGAACACCAAATTCCATGAAATTCTCCATAGAGTATTCCAAAAGATATTTCTCATCATGAGGGTTCCAACGCCACAAACGTCTCATCAATCGGACACCCAGTTTGAAAGATATTGGCATTTTTACAAAAAGAGGCTAAATGGGTATGATGTTCCATCAACAATAAATCAATCCGAAAAACAAAACCCAAGAAACATCACCCTCCTGCAAGAACAGGTGATTTTCAGATCAACCTATTCATGGTTTGGTCCACGTTCTCCATTTATAATGAATAACAGGGAAAACATAAACCAAAACAACCCCTACCTCGATCGATGTTTGTGGTTGAAGCACTCTGCCCTCCAGGGTTCAAGATTCATAGGCATTCATCGCTTTCCGGTCTCGTTCCTTGTAAGGATTCAACATCTCTATCTATCCTGGTGGCATTCGTTGTTTGTTGTTGGAGGGAAAATTATCCATAGCTTTATCATAGGAGATTACACCATTTTATTTCGACAATGTTTTATTAAAATAAAACACGTCGTGGTGTTTCTGTTATGCTGCAACATCACATCGTTACACAATTTCATTGATGAAACAGCGTATCTGTTAGGCTGCACAAAAATGATCCATTAAAGAGCTCCCTTTAATGTGCCTCATCACTTCCCTACAATGCCATCTTCCACTGCTCAACAGTAAAAAATAAATAAAATAACATTTTAAGTTATTTTATTATTTTCCGAAAATTCATAAAATTAACTTTTCTATCCGACCCTTACCGGTCAAAGTTAAGTCCTTTCTAGGTGAATCCTAGTGTTCTGATTTCAACAGTGCCCTCGTCTTTTTGATCTAATCACTAGCTCAAAATTTAGAAAAACACACTCTCACATTTACTTAAACAAACTTTAGAAAAGTTCAAAATTCTATTCCGGGATCACCGGGCCTCGGAATCACATTTCGTCAAAGCGTATGGTCTCTAAATAATTCCATATAATTTAAAAAAATTACATGTAAATTCTGTGACATTACATATCCACTATTCTACAATTTGGTACCAAAGTAATACTCTCCCCATGGACACACCCTAGGTCCCCACTGCTAGTTGGCAGCCTTTGGCATTATGGGAGATGTGCTTTAGGCCATGTGACCAACTAGGCCCATGGAACCTTTAGTGGCATCCAATTTTGGGACATCACATTATGGAATCAAAGGTTTCCTTTCTTTATTTAATATTTACAGACAATATAATGGTGATTAGGAATGCATTGAAACTTGGTTAAAAGTTATTCTTGGGTGTAGCAAACCCATGTTCGCGGTAAATTTTGAGTTTCCTGAATTATAACTGTTGTTATACTTTTTCCAATTATAGTTGATTTATTTTCACCCTTTGGTGATGCACATTTGGTATGGTGGTTATTATTATTATTGATGATTATTTTATTTCATCCTTTTCATAATGATATGAGGGAAAGGAGAATTGTTCATGCAGCATTGTAGGCACCTAGAAATTAGTTTTCATAAATATTTCCATTCCATATAGGTGCATTTCACTGCTTGCATTGCTTGTTATGCCTGTGATTTTTGGTTGAGCCTTGTTTATATATTATTATTGTTCTGATTTTTGGTTTTGATTGAGTTATTGATGGTTTCAATTCCTAAGGTGTATGGGAACTCATAGGTTGGAATGGGTAATTAACTGAGTTGATCCGTTATAATAGAATTAAATGCATATTTATTTCATTGATAAGGTATATGTACCCTAATTAACTGATAAGGTAAATCCATTTTAAATGAACCTTGAATTATGAAAATGAGAAAATGAAATTTGGAAATGTGAAATATGACTTATGAAATAAATGGTTTCCAGTAAATGAAGAGGCAAGGTTCTATTGACCCTTTAGCTATTGGAACCCCTATAATTTATACAAGAGAACTTACCAGAACCTGGCCATCTAAGTAAGTAGTTGGGGTAGTATACTATGGGTAGTGATCCCTTTCCTTTATTTTAATTTTTTATAGAATTTCAATTTATCTTATTAAATATTTTTCTAAGGCATTTTCTTGGAATTTATAGAGCAATGGTGTCATGATGTCCTCATGATGTGCATAAGTAGGGTGGTGATGACCATGATCTAGACATGGTGGGACTTGATTCTACAGTCTTAACGCTAGGAGTGACACTTGTGGCACTACTTTTTTTACCTGATCTGGGAACTGACGATCAACTCCATGATAGTTTCCTACATATAATGTAGTCCATGCAAGGTGCTCTATGACCTAAACCTATGATGGATAATCTGACACATGAGTTCTAGTGTGAGCTTCATCCTACCTTCTTAGGGGATGGAATTCCACAAGCTATAGATTATTGGATAGAGGCCACATTTTCAATATTTTAGCATATGGATATGCCTCCAAAGTGGAGGGTTAAACTTTCTACCAACATTATTAATGATTTGACCAAGTTCTCGTGGGATGTGATTACCCAGGATGGTCTCCATCAGGTCATGGTATAGGCCAACTTCCAGACTATTGTCTATGAGTACTTCTTTCATCATACCTTGAGAGAAGATTAAGATAGACATTTCATGAATCTTGAGAAGGTTGTTTTGTTATTTATGGGTTATTCAGTGTATTTCACTGACTTACATTGATTTTCACTACTTCTAGCTAGTGATGAGATTTCACATGCTGGATGCTTCGAGGATGGATTTTAGTATTCCATCTATACTCAAGTGGATGTCTTTCACCTACCTACTTTCTCCAAAATATTCAATCAATATCTTATGATTGAGAACAACCTAAAGTATGGTGATAGTACTAGGAATATAAGATCAATTTCAAGGTAGTTTGGTAGTTCTTTAGGAATCAGGAAGTGATCCCTCAAGGTTTATCATCAGGGTAGTGGTAGGCAAAGTACATGTATTGGTTTCTCTATGGTGAACCATCAATTTGGATGATAGGTGCATTTGAAGCCTCAATGTGATATTGACCTTCTATAGTGAAATTATTGTGGCCATATAGGGAATCTTCAAATATTCTATCAAACCTTTAAATCTAATTCTAGGGGAAGAGGTTCCACACCAGCTCCACCTTTAGGGATAGGTTATTTTACTCTACATCAGGTTGGGAGTTTAAGTAGAACCAGTAGTAATGGATGAGGAGGTGGTCATGACTATAGTACACAAACTTTATATTATCAGTATAACTAGTAGATCAGTCATGATTGAGGTAATATAGTTGTTTTATAGGGCTATGGATTAGGTTAGTTGCATGCGCTATAGCTGATACCCAAGGATCAGGCTGTAAGACAATATATAGTATGAGGTAGTATTCTAGTAGCCTCCTTTATAGTATCTACTTTTTTTATATAGGTTCTTCACATTCCTTAATCTACTTTTCTATCCTGTAAATTCTTGGGCTGGAAATATTGTATTATTATGGTGTAATGACCATGGATACACCATTGTGAGTACAGCCAGAGCGAATACGCCAATGCAGTTAATGCACCTTGAGGTAGGAAATTACCCTTTCTTATGGGATCTCTTTGTTCTCAAGATGAAAGTATTCAATGTCATTATCAGGATGTATTGGTTATTCCTAAATCACACCTTTTTATACTTCTATCATTATAAGGTTTTGTTTATATCACCAAATGGAATCAGTTATCTATATATGGGTTAGTGGTATGTTTAGGATAGTAGAGATGGACCAAAGCATCATGGTCTAGGTGGAGTGACCACCCATATTTCTAATATCTTAATGAAGGATATAGTTTTCCATTAGGTTAAATTCCCTCCCTTAGTGGATTGTTTCAGGGATTTATTTATTGATTATTTTTCTTTCTTACCTCCTCAGAGAGAGGTAGAGTTTACAATCAAGCTTTTTCTAGAAGCAGATCCAGTGTCCATTCCTCCATATAGGATGGAACCTACTATGATCCAAGAGTACATTTAATAGTTGGAGGATTTAGAGGACAAAGGTTTCATAAAGCCCAGTATTTATTCTTGGGGTTCACCCATACTTTTCACTAAGAATGATAATGGGACTCTTTTTCTATGTGTGGATTACATCAGGTTGAACCAGCTTAAGTTCAAGAAACAGTATCCACTTCCTCAAATATATGATCTCATTGAGAAGTTATGAGGAGATAGAGTGTCCTCTAAAATCAACCAGAGATCAAGCTATCATCAGGTGTGAGTCAGGCCATAAGACATACCACATAAAATGTTCTATAGCAAGTATGGTATTTATTAGTACCTTGTTATGTCATTCAATATTATGAACACACCTTTCATTTTCATAGATTTGATGAATAGGGTGTTCTATCACTATTTAGATTCTTTTTTCATAATATTTTTTGATGATATCTTAGTGTATTCTCAGACACAAAGTGACCATGTTAAACACCTTAAGATCATTTTGAGTACACTGAGAGTGCATCAGCTTTATGGTAAGATTGTTAAGTGACACTTCTGGATTAGAAATGTTCCCTTATTGGGAAATGTTATCTTAGAATCAGAAGTCTATGTTGACGTAGATAATGTGAGTGTTGTAGTTTCTTGGGGGCAACCAAATAATGTTTTTGACATAAGGAGTTTCTTAGGGATGGATGGATATTACTGGTATTTTATAAAATACTCATCACACCTTGTTTCACCTCTTAATTATCTTACAAAGAAGGTTGATAAGTTCTTGTGTTCTAGAGCGTGCGAAAAACCCATTCAGAAGTTTAAAGAAAGGTTTTTCTTGGCACCGATTTTGATTAGACCAGTGCCTATCAGAGGCTATATGGTGTTCTCTGATGCATTAGGCATCATCCTAGGACTAGTGATGAAGTGGGAGGGAAGATTAATTGTGTATATATATCATTATTTGAGGCCTTGTAAGAGAAACTACCTGACACTTGACCTTGATCTAGTAGTAGTTGTCGATGCCTTATGTTGTTGGAGACACCGTCTCATGGGTGAGCACTTTGTGATGTATACAGACCACAAGATCCTCAAATATATCTTTACATAGCGTGACTTGAATCCCAAATAGTGAATATGGGTCAAATATCTTCATTATTTTGATTTTAATATTTCTTATATCCCTAAAAAAGGAAATGTGATAGAGGATGCGCTGAGTTAGAAGACTCTGGAATAGGCCATATGGGAAGCCAGTGATTAATGGAAATTAATGGCCATGTTTTCTGAACTAAATCTAGAGTTTCATGAAATTCATGAATAGTATTATCTCTCAAACTTGAAAATTACCTCTTCCCTCCTTGAGAAGGTGAAGAGTATGAAATTTTTAGATCATGAAGTCTTGGTTCACCATGAGAGTATTTCAGGAGATGATCAGCCTTCGGATTGGTCTATGGATAGACATTTCATCCAGCATAATCATGGGAATATCTGGGTTCCTATAGATATGAGAGTGGATTTTATGTGTGATTCCCATTCTTCCTAGTGAGCAATTCATCTAGACATCTCCAAAATGTATTGAGATATGTGAATCTAGTATTGGTGGTCTCATATGAAACATCATACAGAAGTCTTTATCACTAGGTGTCCCACCTATCAGTAGGTGAAGGAGGAGGACCAGAGACCCATGGGATTATTACAACTACTTCAAATCCCATAATTTAAATGATAATATATTTTCATAGAATATTTTTTTCAGTTTTTTGAGGTCGCCTAGGGGTAGAGATGTTGTATGGTTTTTCATTGAAAGACTGACGAAAGTATATCACTTTCTTCATATCTGGGAAACTTTATCAGTTGATGAGAAAGGAATAATGTAGGTCTATGAGATCATACTTCTACACAGGTCCCTCATACTGTCATTTCATATAGGAATTCTCACTTCATGTCATGGTTCTGGCAGGGGTTTCAAAAATCTATGGGTACACAGGTTCTTTTCAGCACAACCATTCACCCTCGAACTAATGGAAAGTTGGAATGGATGATAGATGTTTTAGAGTACATGATCCAAGCATGTTTCCTTGATTTTTTTCTATTCTTCGAAGAATAATATCCCTCTCGTCGAGTTCTCATATAATAATATATCATTGGAGATAATATAGATGGATCCTTTTGAGGCCTTGTATGGTAGGTTGTGTCGTTTACCCCTATACTAGATAGTGGTATGAGAGGAAATCCAGCTAGGTCATAATCTCATGTAGGAGACTTCAGAGCAGGTTTAGATAATCAAGAATCATATGTATTCTTCTTATTTTAGATAGAAATATTATTCCAATCATCGTAGATGACCTCTAGAGTTTGAGGTTGGGGATCGTGCTTTCCCATGGGAATTAACTAGGCATAGGCATAGACTGATACAGAGGCAAGGGAAGATATTGCCTCATTATGTAGGACTGTTTTAGATTCTAGATAGAGTTGGGTCGGTATCCTATCACTTGTTACTACCTCATAGGTATCGTTCCATGAATGATGTCTTCCACGTTTCATAGATTCTCCATTTTCAGGAAAAAACATCTCATACATTTGATCCTAAGGAATTGGAGCTAGATTCCAATGCTTATTTTGGGGATTATCTTATACGCATCATCGATCAGGTCATGAAGTATATACAAGGCTCCTTTGTCCCATTATTATGGCTTCTATGGAATCATGGGCTTGTACAGGATGAGACTTTGGAGCAGGAAGCTGATGTACATGCCTAGTGGTTAGAGTTTTTCACAAACAGTGTTTCACCACCCATGGAAGGTGAAATAGGGGATAATTTCCTTTAAGGGGGGGAGAATGTAAGAACCCAATTTTTTACTCAAGTATGGAACCTTTTAAATTCAGTCTTATTATTTATTTTCGAAATAATACGGATCTCTAGTGGGTTTATGAGTCTCTCAGGGGTGTCGAGTGCTGGTTCAGATCCCGGAACCTGGATTTTTGGGAGAAATAGGGAAGCTACATGGTTAGTAGAAACCATGTGATACAGGCTTCATATTTATTTCTAACCATTCAAGTCTACATAGTGGTTTGGTGTAGGGCACACAGTTTTCCCTAACCATATTCCAGGGGCCACAAAAATGTACGAAAAACTGCATACATGTTGCAGAGGTTGTTTGAATGGTTGGCACATAGTTTCTCTAATTGTGTAGCCTAATCGTACGAAATTTCCCTTCCTATAGCATATGGAACATGGTTGGAACACGGTTTGGACAACCATGAGGCCAAACTATGTGATGCCAATTTTTGGTTGATTTTACTAAAATTATATTAAATGGTCTAATTAAAATCTTCCCTTCTATAATTTGTTTCTCTAGTAGATAGAACCTCTTATCCTACATTTTTTTATCCCTCTTCAATCATAATATAGTAATTGATCCCGAGCTCCGATCTGGTGTCTGATTCGATTGCCTCCAGTCAGGTTGGATCTGTGCTGGTAAGATCTTAATTCCTTTTACGTCACTTTTTATTCTTCTTTCTATCGATGATTCTATTTAGATACAGGATCATATGCCCTATTTTTAGGTAATTGATCTATAATTCAGATATCTTACAAAAGTGGCCAGACTAAAGGCTGATACTGGATGAGGAGAGTCCTACGAGTATAAGGTAGGTGGTTAATAACACATTCATAAAGATTCATCATTTTATAAATTGTTTTGTGTGCGCACTGATTTCATCGGGCGTTGCCTATTTAATTAATCTTCATTTATTATAGTCATTATAACGATATTATAATATTCTCATTAGATATGTTATCTCATTGGAGGTTGTGACCTCAATGACAACCACCCCATATTGGGTTTTTCCATAATTGGTCTTTTAATGGTTTGACATGTTCATCTTCTCCACCGTTTGGGTGTATGGATTGACCCTTCTAATATTAAGACCCTTTAATTAAATAAATTTTGAATTTATAAATGGATAGTTCCATGTTCCATTCCCACTTGAACCTTCTAAGGTAAGTGCTTCAATTTTATAAATACATCTTAAATATATATGGAAAGTATATTGTATATATATGACTTAGCCTTATTAAATGTATTTGAGGAACTCAGTTTCACATCTATAGCACACCTTTCCAAATTATGGAATGTAGTGGAGTGAACTTAATGAATTGAATATGACTTATATGATTTAATAAATGGTTACATGTCCTTGAGATGCCTTGTCACTTGTATGAAAGGCATGGAATGAACCTCTTAACATATTAAATGAAATCATTATTACATGGTGTGATTTATTAAATGAATTAATTATATGGTTCCAGATGCATATGGACCTAATCGTTATTATAGGAGTGTTTAGACTCAAGATTTCCTTGGATTCACAAGGGAATTCATTGAGCACTCGTGGACACCATTTTGGTTCAAGGATACTGGTTTCCAAGGCTAAGACCCACCTTGGAACCTGAACCTTGTATATTAGTTGATGCCTAGTATGACACCATATGATACCTCCTTTATCATTATAGGATGCCTTGGATACACACCTTATATCTAACATGAATTCTACAAATATGAGGTTCCTTGGATACACCCTTTTTTCTAATCACTACATATGGCATTTTACCTTGGTTGTTTTCCTTATACCCAGTTAGAATTTCATCATTGTGAAACACCATGGGAAATTCCCCTTGGTTTACACTCTTACCCCTATATACATTCTACATATTACTACCTGATTTGGATTGACCCCTGAGTTCATGGATTCATTGGTTATTACCTTCGATCTATTTCATTGTTATTATCATTATAGGATGCCTTGTCACACCTTAGATCCTTTATTATCATAATCATCATGTTAGTGTTGGTTATGCCTCACATGACATACATATATAAACTAGAACATAATTAATTAATTAATCGGCTATATGTTCAGACACCATCTGAGGCTGAAGAAGGTACTTGGGTATTTGTGTTATTGTACTGCTTTACTTTAATATATATATATATGTGTGTGTGAATTATTTCACACTATTACAGTTTATATTAAATGGACTATACGTTATAGACGTCGTTGGTGGTGTCCTGCTAAGATTTATCTCACACCCAATCTGGGCCACCAATGGCACCCACATAGATTACATGTATGCAGGTGTTTACAAAGTGAAGCATACCACTTTAGACACTTGATTTTCTTATTGATTAGGTTACAGTTGTTAATAGATGACTGATCTAGAGCTCGAGATGCCAGGGATAGTTTTTGGATTCCTTTTATATACTTTTTTATAGAATGTATTGTCTGCTTCATTATATCCATGTTTTCCATCTTATTATATACATGAAATATAATCATTATCTTTTATATATGATCATCATTTTTTCTGTTATTTATTACTTTATTATGATTCTTCTATGGATTTTTTCTATTACTGATTCCTCTATAAACATTTTCATATATTTATCTACTATTATACACACTGGTAATTAGGTCAAAGTCTCCCCACAAACACACCCTAAGCCCTCGCTTCTAGTCAGTAGCCTCTATTTTTCAGGGAGATACTCTTGAAACCATGTGACCAACTGGGCTTAGGAAAACTTTAGTGGCATCCAGGTTTGGGAAGTCACATTCATGGACCTCATAACTTCATACTAGAAATTTGGAGATCATTATGAGTACAGTTTGACGACATAGTCTTTATGTTAAGAATTTTTTGTCACTTTTGGATATAAAAGTTTTGATTTCTTGGGAAATTTATTTCAGATACAAGTACTTCTATTGATATAGAGAAGGTGGAGGTGGTTAAATCATGGGCATGTCCTAGGAAACTTTTTGATACTCAATGATTTCTCTAATTAGATGAATAGTAATGCCAATTCATCTATGAATTCCCCCACTTGGAAACACTTATAACCATACTTACCTAGAAGGGGTAATGTCTAAATCAATAGACCCATGTGAGTAGGAAATCCTATAGTTGAAGATAAATTTGAAATATTCTCTCGTTCTAATTTTACTATAACCATAGATTGGTTATATATTGTACAAATATGCCTCTATAGTTAGTTTGGGGTCTATATTGTTTCATAATTATCAATTATTTGTTTATATGTCTCGCCATCTATGACCCCATATGTGAAATAATTTTATTAATGATCTAGAGTTAAACCTTGTGGTTAAGGTCATGAAATTTTGGTGTTATTATATCTTTAAAATGTTTTTTTCTCTATATAGATAATAGATATTGTGATATATTTTATCCCGATGAGATATGAATTTTTTTTAGAGACGTTGGGTTGAGTAACTACAGATGTTTGATTTTAGGATGGTGTATTCCCCAGGAAAAGGTAATGTTGTTATAATTTCACATAGGAGGAAGAAACATTATTTGAGATCTTAGACATTGAAAGAAGATTGTAAGTTTATGAGTTTGGTCATGAAATTTACAGTAGGTGTATATGTGGATAAAGGGGTGGTATCTTGAGAACCCTTGGTTACTACATCTACCATGGTTGATCTGGTGAAGTCTAGAAAATAGGATGATTAGGATTTTCTAGATATATATGAGAGTTTGAAAAGATATGACATTATTTTAGTATTTTCCTTAGAAAATAATTATGTTCTCCATGTCTATGGTAGAGTGGTATTTCCAAATTATATGAGATATGATTTTATAAGGGATTCAAACACCTCAATATGGAGGGTGAATCTATGATCAACTAAGATATATCATCATATATGACTTTTTTTGGTGGTTTACATCATCCTCTTCCTCTACTTTTTTTGTATTGTGATGAGGTGGTGATGAACATTTTCATGAGGTTTCCAAGGTATTCAATAGGTTAGAATGCAATTTTGATTTCCATTGATCAGATTACTAAGGATTAACATTTCCTTTATAATATATAAACTCATTTTTTGGATGAGTTACATTGGTTGTACATCTGGGAGATAGTTCCGAAACATGGAGTGCTTATGAATATTGTGTCAGGTTATGATTAAAAATTTTTGTAATGACTTTGGTATGGGTTTTATAAGTTTATGGTTTCATAGCTTCAATATATCACCTCTAGAGAGATGGAAATTCTAATAGGACAATCATGATTTTAGAGTATATGCTCAGAGCCTGTGTGAAATACTTTTGTGGAAAATAGGTTGACCATCTAGTATTGGATTATTTTTCACATAATAATAGCAGTAAATATTGAATTTAGATGAAACCTTTTTTGGATCTTTATACTTGACCCTATCATTCTCTATAATGTTGGCATAAATCTAGTAATTCAATAACTATCAGTCTGTGTTTAGTCTAGGAAACCTCAAAGTATATGCAGTTAATCAGGAAGTAATTGGTTACCACTCAAAGAAGGTATCATTTTTAAGTAGAATAAGGATTATGAGATTTTTATTTTTTTGTTGGAGAATGAGTTTTATTAGGTGTATCACCTCAGTGAGTGAAACATCCATTATGGAGGCAAGTAAAATAGCACCATGTTTTTTAGACCATTTAGAATAATAGAATATATTTGAATGATATCTTACCTATTGGATCATCCTATATGAAATAAAGTTATGAATGATGTGTTCTTTATTTCTTATGATAAAAAGTATGATCCAGATCATTCACATATTATTGATGGTGATGATCTTTATTTAGATGAGAACACTTTGTTTGAGAGATATATTGTATGAAATTTTTATTGGAGAGAAATGGTACTGTAAAGGAAGATGATACCACTCATTCATGTTTTATGGTAGAACAAAAATGTTCAAGAATATACTTTTAAGCACCAATTAGATGTGAAATATTAATGGCATGGGTTTTTTAAGTATGGTCTCTAAATAGATTTCTCAATGTTGATATGGCCTTAGAGGGGGATATTGTAACACACCCAAGAATTTTAAGTAGATCATGATTTTATTTCTACCTATTTTAATTTTTTACTTATTTTGTGTCATGTATTAGGTAGCTTATGGGTGGTTTATAGAATTTTATAATACTTTAAGGTGGTGAAAATTTTGAGCAAGGTTAGGGGAAACCATGAGGTTCTTCCTTAGTCAGCATACAATATATTGGACAAGGGTAGTATATGGTTCACAGTTGGTGTAAAGTTTCAGATAATAGTATGAAATTACCAATAAAATTACATAACTTGAAATAGAGGAAAAAGAATTTTTGGTACATGATTTATCAAATAGAGAGGATACACTTTATGGGTTCCATGATGAGGTGGTGATAATTGCATGATTATCACATCATTTATTGAACTTTGCGATCGTACCTTGTGTGGGGAATTTAAAAAATCCAAAAATATTTATTTTGATAAGAAAACTACCCAAAACCCATAATTATTCTTACTGCACCTAAGAAACTAAATCATAGGGACTCCAGTAGAGATTAATCAGGAATTACTTCCCTCTGGAGAGAAATTATTTTGGGTATAGAGACGTCAAAACTAGAGATTTCAAGGCAATCTACCATTTATCCTCAATTCATATTTTTCTTACTAGATCTTATTTTTTTCTCCTTGATAAAACACTAATTTTAGACTATCATGGTAGTATCTAGGAATATTTTTATGATATAATGTGATTCCTTCAAGACTCGATGAATGTAGAGGTAGATATATAGTTTTTTTCCTAATCATTCTGGGATTCAATTAGATCCACTCATTACATTGGATATCATTGGGTAAGTCAAAACTAATCCCATTACATGAACATTATTATTATTGGATCTTAAATCATAAGTCCTCATGTTGTAACTTGGGGCTGATCCTTGGGGTTTTGGTTCTAAGAATTTCATTTGTGTGAAAAACTAGGACATTGGGATTAGATATGATTAAGGTAAAAGGTATCTCACCATGTGACAATAAATATATAAATTGCATGATATGATGTGCTT
Organism: Viscum album; assembly: GCA_963277665.1. Classification (NCBI taxonomy): domain Eukaryota; kingdom Viridiplantae; phylum Streptophyta; class Magnoliopsida; order Santalales; family Viscaceae; genus Viscum; species Viscum album. Next base: position 1,838,039,006 of record OY728151.1, read on the forward strand.
ATGTGTATTTATAAAGACATTATAACTCTATTTATATGAAATTATTGTGTATATGTATCTTTTTTGTAAGACCGCTCTTAATATGGTATACTTTTTCTTGTGTGTGTACCCATAATAACACCTTTGATATGACATGATTATGCATTTTTGTGTGTGTATTTGTGATAAATCTCTTCATATAACATTTTTTTCAAGGGTATAGCTTAATAATTCCTTTGATGTTTCATGTGTATGTTTGTATATGTATATCCCATGGCCATATGATATCTAGTACAAGTGATAGGAAGACCCTCATGGAATGCTTAATCAATTAGAGGGGGATAATGTAAAATGTATTGTGTGATGAATGAAGAAGGGTCATGAGGGATAAATGGCAGGGAACGATATCCTTGATGCCTAACCTGGGATTCATAGTGGGGCATGATGACCTTATTTCTCAATCTATGATCATTAGTGGGGTATGTGTACTATGTGGTCTGAACCGAGGCATGATGGCCTAAAGACCAATTCTAATATATAGGTTTTCTATGTCTGTTGTTCTAAGATTCATAAAAAATAGACATAACTTCTCTTTTGGTATTTTGCTAAAGTAGGTTAGACTAGGGTTCTTGGTAGCCTAGTTAGTGCATGATGACCCACCATGTGATTTTTTTAATCTAAATTTAATTTTCCTTCATTGCATACATTTTTATATAAATGTTGTAATTATGGTAATGATGAATTGTTGGTGTCCTACTTGGTTTATAATCACACCCTGCACAAGAATCTCAGTGTGCATGTAGACTTTATAGTCAGGGATCCAATCATGGGAATGGGACCTCTATCAGAAAAATAATTTGGAGGAGTAGGGAAGAAGGGTGGAGTCACAGTTGACATCATGATTCTTTTTATGGAATATCTAATTATCTTTCATCTTTGGTTTCTTTAGTATATTTCATAAATTTGGTTGGTTTTCTTATATGAAATATTGACATGACATGCTTTGTGTTTTTTCTTATATTGTGCATCTATCTTCTTTTATTATCACTTATTAATGTATATTAGTTGGTTGGATATTTATACCAAGGGAATAGCCTCTATATGTTTAGATTTAGGCCTTTTTTCTAGTTGATAGCCTCATGTATATGAGCAAGTGAACATGAGGTCATGGGACACTCTAGACCAAACCCTGGGATTTGGGTTGGGGCGTTACAATCATTAAATATAGAAATAGTCCACATGGTGGATGAATTGGAACACATATGTCTCCATGAGTTCATTCTATGAATATAGATTATTGAGTTACAATTTTTGATAATGGTGGTCTTATAATCAATTTTCCATTATGAAGAGGAGTCACATGAGAAATCATTAGGTGTGTGGACGCTTTTTTCAATAATGGGATGATTGTGGTAAATTTAGTTATTTTCCTCATCATTAAGGATTATGAATTAAAATCATGATAATTAAATAAAATAAATGTATCATGATTGGTATACATTTATTTTATCATATTTGACTCGATGGTAAAAATATTGACATAATATAATATAAAGGGAATTATTATAAGTTTAACTCAAATCAAATTATACTCATTAATATTTCTTATTAAATAGAGGTATTAACCACCACCTTTATCCATAGTCTTGATATGATATCCATTTTCAAGGATATTGTTAAAACATACTAAATTTCATTTAGATATAGGGGAAAGTCATTTTTTATTAAATTTTATGAACAACCTATTAAAAATATTTTTACTATTCTATTTCCTTCAATTAGTTTCACAATACTACTAATTGATAAATATAAATTTTTACTTCTCATGTTAAGGTTGGTAAAATATTTACCATATTTAAAAATTATGTGCATAATGGTGCTACCAATGAGAAAAAGTTTCTTCATCATGGGGATTAATCCCAATGGATAATTTCACAACATCCATTTTTATTTGAAAGAAAATAAGACCTATTTAAAAAAAGGAAATGAAATAAAAACTACATCATTAATTATTCAACCTTAAAATTAAAAAGTACGTCTCTATAGAGAGTATTTATACATTATTAACATTCTAGATACCTTCAAGGATCACAAAAAATAGAAGGTGTGAAAATTATAATGACATTATCATATTTCGAGGCCTAGTATACCAAATTTCTTTAATTTACTCTTATTTCAATTTGATTGATTAATTATTAATATAAAAAAATCACTTCAGTGTATAAAAGGTACACAACCATCCCCCCTTCATGCCACACCAAAATCATTCACTTTTATCATTAATTATTTTCTTCGATTATGTATTTCCATTATTTTTCCCCTTCTAGTGGTGCATATTACCATTCTCATTTGGTGTATGTCTACCTTCATCAAGGGATTTAAATAAACTTTAATTGAAATAATTATTTCCATGGCCTTATTTATAAGAAAAAAAATCAATTCAATGAATGGATATTCCTTAGTTTATTGAGATTCTAGATTCCTCATCTGAAGTTCACTATTTAGTTTTACAATAAGAAGAGAGGTGTGTAATGCACTATATTTTATATAACCCTTAACATGATATTATTTCTAAAAATGGTGTTTGAGTAATAGAATGTAGAATATGTTTTAATATAATATAAGTATTAGTTATATTATCTCTAAATAATTTAATTTCATTGTAATTTTTAAATAGCATAACACTATATTATCATACTGAGTTGAAATTAAAGAATCGCAAATTTATTCACTCCTATCACACTCTAGGTAAAATTAATAGTTCATTAATTACACTTCGAGGTCTTTCCATAACATTGTTGGATCATTTAAATTTGGGTACTCATTCTTAAAATCATTATAGAGGTAGGTTTAAATGAATATAAGGGCAAGATAATAGTCTTGAGTAGAAGCACGATTTATAGTATTAATAATATCATCAAGGAAATTTTTATCAAATTGTATCTTAGTATTTAGAGTCAAGAAAGATAATTATTTCCAAAAACACCAATACTGAGAAAACCATACATTATAATAATTTATATATAAAATATTTAGAAAAAATAATATTTTTTAATTTCTAAAAAAAATATTTTTTGGGATTGTATTTTTATATTTATCAATATGGGTTCTCTAAGAGAAGAATGATTTGTAACACTAGGAATATATGACAATTTGACTCTCTTTCACTTGTAGTGAAGAGTGTCAAATTTTATAATGATTTAGCCGCCAAAACAAGAATGTGAGATGATTTATTACTCAACAAATTAGAGTCATTTGAAGATAATTAAACCATTTTAAACTCTGTATCTATAGAAAAAAGAGAGAACAAAATAATTTAGTGCCCTCATAAATTTTTCCTATAAAATAACTCTCACCGTTATTTTTTCCCTCGTCAACCTCTCCTCTTATTTCTCAACTAGTTAAAAGTCTTTCAAGGTTCTCTTTATGTGATTTAGCTTTTCCAACCTTCAATATTTTAGTTATATTTCTGTTTTTTTAATTATTATTAATTAATTAATATAATTTTTTTTAGTGATTACATTTCGTGACTAATATTATGTTATGTGTTTTAATTATTATAATTATTATTAAATTACTTATTTAGTATTAAATTTCATTTTTAATAAAATTAATATTTTAATTGTTCGTATAATGTTTTCACTATTAGTATAATGTTTTATATTTGAATATTTTTAAGATTCATTTTTAATTTTAAATAATATTAATAAATTTCATATTTAATTATTAGTAATATTGATAAATTGAATGTTTAATATGAGTTAGTAATATTAAATTATGTTTTCAATAAAATTTCATTTGTAATAATTACTATAATGATGTAACTATTAGTATAATCCTTTCAAATTTGGAATATTAATTAGTTGAAAGTTTAATAATAAATAATATTAATATAAAGTTGTAAGTATTTTGAATATTATTAAAATACTTGATTAATATTTAAATACATCTTTAAATTTATAGTTAGTAATGATGGATTAAATATTTTGTAATAAAATATTAATAATAAAACATTCTTTTAATTACTAGAGTTTTTATATTTACTTATTGTGAGAATAATGTGTTGTGAGGCATCGCTATGGACCACTTTTATCAAAATATATGGTCTTTTATTTGACTAATAACTATAGGATATCTAGTGTTTAATCCACTAAAATCACACTAAGAAATCCATTCAGATATTTTAAATTAGTGGAACGGATAAAAATATGTCATGGTAATTTATTAATTATAAAAAGTTCATTTAATTTATATTTTATTTAGATTTATTTAGTGTATGAATTATAGGTAGTGGGTAATCAATTAATACCTCCTCTATGGTGATCTGGGGTATTTTTTATTCTCTATAACTAGTGATATGACTAGTGTTTACTCCACTAAACTCACACTAATTAATATCATTGGATACTACTAATTTGTAGACCTGTGGATAAGATAAATTATTAACGTATTTTAAATTCATAGTATGGTTCCTTGATTAGATAATATTATTAACTCTAATATTAAACCTAATTATAGATAAAAAGATGACATCATATATTTTTTAAAATAATCAAACAATTTATACTGAATAAGGATTTATTTATAATAGACAACAATAATGAGTCATAATCCTTAGATATTGCAAAAAATTAGAATCCATTCAAAAAAAACTATCAAAGTTTAAAAATAAAATTTATAAAAGTGATATTTTCCATTGTATATAGATATATATTGTATAAAGATAGGTTATGGTATATAACCTATCAAATTATTACTAATGGTGACTATCAAATTATATTTTCATTGGTTATAAACCAATACAATGACCAAATGATAATGTTATATATCATTAAATACACTATTAAAATGTTCCATCTATATTTTAAGTTAGTCTATTAGAGACTTAGGATACAATCTTGTATCATCGGGCTTTGATATCACATAAAGTGAGTGTTGTTTTGGGGATAGTTATAGAAACCCATAACATTCTTATATAAATATTAAATCTTATTTGATGAATAAAATAAGGATCCATGCCAGAATTATAATAGTTTTGTGTCATTAGAAAATTTGATACATAAACAAATTATTCTTAAAAAAATTACACCACATCCATCTTATTTATTAACAACCATCACCCTTCATAGAAACATTACACTTAAAACTATTCTTCACATCCAGGGGAAAATAAAACATAATAAAGGTTGTCCTTTAATGCTTATTAATGGTGAAAAGGGGATATACCAATAACAATTTAAACATAAAATGAGAATAAAGGGTTTGAGAACATGAACTTAACAATTGAAAATAATTTACAGTAATTCTAATATCACAAGACTAAGTCAATGATTAAATCTTGGTAGTCATAAGACTTAAATAATGAATTAATCAATGAATATGAGCCATGAGAACATAACATTGGCATAAAATCATTCCATAAAAATGATTCATAAGTGTGGAATAGGCATAATAATAAAAATATTATATCAAGGATACCAAAAAAGAAATTCATAACCTAATAGGATTGGGATAACTACTAGTGAAACTAATTTAGGATTTTAATAACCTCCAGTGTACCCTCTTTCAATCTTGGTATAACATCTAGTGTACCATATTTTGAGCATGGTATAATTTCTTGTGTACCCTCGTTTTTTCTTTGGATAACCTCCCTTATAATATTATTTCTCATAGAAAATTAATATTTACACAATTAATTTGAGTGATATACTGTTATAGGCCCACCCATCACATAATCATAAATCCATTCATATGTATTCCATAATATCATAAAAATATTCATCATAACATAACCCATGGAAAAAGTGTTTCATATATATTTCATGATCATAAATATAAACCATAAATGGAAAAATAAATATGGTATCATTGGATCATATCCCTATGAAATCCAATGTAACATCAAAGGATTCCATCACTGGTGAAATTTCTTTTTAAAATATTGTTGGAATACTTCTTGAGTAAAATACCATTTTATTTTTTAAATCACATATTAAAATATAAAAATTTACCAAATATTATGGAAAAAAATATTTTAAATGAACTTGGAAAATTTTAATATAATAATAATGGTATTTAGAGTTTTATATGGTGGGAAATTGTGTTTATTTCATGTATGTCAAAACTGTGATTCCTTTCACATTTATGGTAGAAAGAAAAAAGTTCCTCATTTAGAAAACAAAAATAAGATTCCTTGGAAACCATTTTTTATAAAGTGAATCATGGAGGAAAATGACTTTAAAAAATAGTATATCAATATAAGAAGATTTTTTAATAAAATTTTAGAAATCATTGATATAGAAGAAATAGTATTTTCATCTGGAAGAGAAAAATAAAGTTGGTTAAAAACATTCCTTCAGTCTCATGATTACTTAATATAAGTAAAATTAAAGGAAAAAATTTACTATAAATAATTAAATAGGGGATAATAAAATTATATGGATTTATTAGTAAATGATCATATAATCCCCTTCAAATGAAATTCAATCAAAAATATTTCTTATTAAAATGATATTGAAACATAAATCCTTTTCTAATTTGGTGATTTGTATATCAGAACCTTATAAAAGATATAACCTTAGTTAGATATTTAAATATATATATTTTTCAGGAATTGATCATAAAATACATTCATGGTTTGAATATACACTATATAAAGGAATCAGGTGATGAATATAGCATAACTCTCGCAGAAATAAAACTGAGATGAGAAACCCTTATCTCATATTTGACTAACTATAAAGGAGATCTAACATTTGTTATAATAAATTTATATTTATTATAATTATATAATTTAGTGTATTAAAAAGTTTTATTATAATATATGATATTATTATGAAATTTTAACACCCATTTATTAATAATTCATTATTAAAATATTTGTTTTCAAGTGTTAATGGTTTCATTTTTCCTGAGAATTTCTGTAAGGTAGTTCTGGTCCTTATACTTTGATCATGGTTATATTATCTCCAAAATGTTGAACATGATATGAAAACAATATATATATATATATATATATATATTCATCCTTAAAATATAAAGATAAAATAATGAATTACACCATTAATTGAGCCGATAGGCCGTACGTACACATGAGAACTCTTTTTCATTTTTTGATGGTTGGAAAGAAAGAAAGGTAAAAAAAATTAAACTTTAATGAATCAATATTATTTCATAGATATAATATATATTAATTAAATATATCCATATTAAAATCTATATTAAACGATACAAAAAAAAATAAATCACATCACTACATGCAGGTGGTAGTCTAATAGTACGAACGAACGACATCATCGTTTTCTAGAAGATTGGAAGAAGGTTGATAACAGATGTACAATAATCATATTAAGAATTAAATATATTTAAGATACTTAATTAATTATTTTCTAATTAATATCATAGATTTATATGAGGTATGAGAAGAAATAATATTGAAAACACTCTTCTAAGAGTTATACCTCTTCGTTGAAAAACCTCTTTTTGATTATAACTTATGCCTTGAAAGTATGGTATTCTAGAAAGAAAAAAACCTCTATTATCACACCCCAACTTTTTGATTTATTTTTATTTTACTATTTCTTGGATCTAGGTCCTCGCACTAAGGTCTGGTATGGGTCCCGGTTTAAAAATTTTGTCATTTAATATATCTAATGGGTTTCGGACCCGTGTGTGGTCACCACGCGGCTGGCCTAGGAGTTGGGAAATTTCTAATTATTATTATTCTTATTATTATTATTATTATTATTATTAAATTTTATTAATATTATCTTTATTGTTGTCAATTTTATTATTACTATTTTTGGTTTTATTATTATTATTATTATTATTATTATTATTATTTGTATCATTATTATTATTATTATTCTGGAATTATTATTATTATTATTATTATTATTATTATTATTATTATTATTATTATTAATATAATAAAATTAAAAAAAAACAAAACAAAACCTTAGTCTACTCGGCACCCCCCCCCCATTTTCCCTTCTCCCTCTCCCCTACGCACCGGCGTACAGCCCGACCTTGTTCCCCCTTCTCCTGCGAGAGCCGCACCCAAGCCTCCACCCTCATCCCATGCTATGCCCTGCACCCCTACTAGTTCCCCTTCGCCACCTCCACGCTCACCCTCATGCTTCGCCTCTCACCCCCACCGACCTCTACCCTGACCTTTAGCAGCCTCACTCAGCGCTCTCACCCCTACAGGACCCCACCTCCAGACCTTAGGACTACTAAACTCCCACAGGTCATCACGCCCAGGCCCTATTGTCCGCCTCCTTCCCTCTACGCCTCAACGCACCCGACCTCCCGCTCCCGCTACCTTCCCACATGCCAGGTCTCGGCCGACTGACCAGCCCCAAAATATCCTCTCCCATCCTATTCTAGGCTACTACCCCCATGCCCCGATTAGTCTCAGCCTTCCACACCACTGGCCAGGCCGCGCCCTGGCCCTCCGGCCTTTCGTGCCTCTTTCAAGTCCTATCCGGCTATCCCCCTCTCACCCTCCATTCTGGCGGGCTTCCGACCACCACCCTTGACTTCACCTGTAGCCACCGGAAGATGACCCCACTTACAGAAAGGCCACCTCCAGCCTCCAACCTTTGGCTAGCAACGCATCCGACCCCTTATTCTCCTTGTTCTAGCTAGCAGCGCATCTGAACCACTGGTGTGGTGCCTCTTCCTTGCTCCGTCATGGCCACATCCCCCCTTACAAGCAACCGCTTCCCCTGTTATATTTATTAATTTATTTTTTTATTTCTTTTCATCCGTAGTGTTTTTATTTATTTTGGATAAATCCTAATACTATCTTGAGTTTTGTGTAATGTGTTTTCCTCATTTTTTAGCATGTGTGGTTGGTCCGTGGGGTGTTTTCCATTCTTCCATCGAAGTTTTGCTTCATCCGCACTGTATTTGAGGTAGGCAAACCCGTATTTTCCATTCCAAATATATACATTTAATGATTTCATGTTTTAATTAATTCTTTTACTTGATTTTCATCTTACAAAATAATTGTTCAATCTGCTATAGTGTTTTCATGTTAGTTGGTTTTGTTAAAAGTAGTGTGTATACTGTTTTTTAGTTTGTGTAATTTTTTGAACCTATTTATAAAATTATTAATAAACTATTTGATTCATTATAAAACTGTTTATAAATCATTTGGTATGTTTATTAAATTGTTTATAAATTTTTTGTCTTGTTCGGGTAATTTTTGAGAAATTTTTTAATTTGTTTTATAAAATTTCTATCACTTTAGAGTTTTTGAAAAACATATTGAATATGATTTGGTGTGAGTTTTGAAATGAAAACCATTCTATTGAAAAATGTGTGTTATTTAGGTGTGTGTTTGGTTATACCTTTTTAAGGGTCCGTTTGAAATACTTTCTAAAGTTTTTTGTTTTTCCTAAATGGATTTTAAATTTTCAAATAAAGTTGGTCCCCTTAAGTGGTTTCTAAGGAGAGTTTTAAATGAGGTATTATAAAGTGTTGTTTTAAGTGTTTTTGAAAACATGGTTTTTAATGGGTTCTTTAAGGTTTGACCATTTGGTTTGAAACATGTTTTGGTGTTTAACGTTGTTTTGAAAATGGTTCTTAAATATTTATTGTTTTGGCATGTTTTGGTAAATTCATGTTTTTGTGAAAGAATATTGGAATGTTTTGGTCTGTCTGACCATGTTTGTAAGAAATGACATTTATTACTATTTTGGAAAAATTTCTAAATGTTTTGGTAAATGGTTGAATGAGATAAAGCTAAAGTCATGTTTGGCATCTTTGAAATAGTATGTTGGAAAACCCCTCTTTGGTTTGGTCTCTTACCTCATTGATTGATCATGAGACAAGAGGGTCCTCGATATGGGCCTCCTTTTGAGAATATTTATTTTAATACATGATACTAATATTTAGGTGGTCAGGGTGGTGCCGGATTTTGTCGCGTTCTTGGTTATATATATATGTGTGGATTTTTGTTTGAATGTGTGGAACACCTCTTTATGAACATAGTACAGAAACTTAACATAGCAAGGGGTTTACTGAGAATGATTATTCTAATAGTTTATACCACACACTGGCTAGTGGCCCTTAGTATGGACTTTTCTCTGCTAGGGGATTGGCCCCTCAGTTAGGCCAAGTAGGGCAACATTGAGCGTTTGGGCATTATAACGTCATTGAGAGTAGGCATGCCTTCAGGATGAGTCATATGTATAGTACCTTTGGGTCTTCCTCCGATTTTATAGGTTTTCTGTGATCCATGATACAAACACTTTTTATACCATTGCCAAAGTTGTGTGTAGAATCTTACCCTTGAACTTGGTTTTTGTGCTTTCTTGGAAAAATATTGTATGTATCGTTGGTTTTAAAAAGTATTTCAAAATAGATGTTTTGGAAAAGTTTGTTTGTGCCCCTCTTTATTTCTTTTCCTTGTTTTTTAATTATAAGGGAAATGGAATTGAAATTGTTAGTTTTCAAAATGCATTGTATATATGAAGACCTTATTTTTTATAATTGTATTTCAAACTAGTGTTATTGGTCTCTTTTGGAATTGGAAAATGCATGGATTCTGTGGTTCACTTTTGGAATCCCTACTGAGAATTTTTATGCTCACACCTATTCTACCATTTCAGTTTTAGGTTCTGTTAGTGCTGGATAGCTCTCAGAGAAAATGTGGTTCTGAGTTGGGTGGTTACCTGGAAGGTTATGTGGAGGTATGTGTGGTTTTGTGTTTCTCTAAACTGTTAGTTTCTTTTTTTTTTGTCAGTTTTTATTTATCTATATATATTTTGTTCATGGTCCAAATCGTTCCCAATGGTTTTTTTTATGTCTGGCGTTGGTTTCCAGCCCGAGGGGATTAGGAACGCCCTTTGGGATATGTCGTAGACTCCTTCGGGTGACCGTTTAAGGTTCGACCCAGGTTGGTTCGTGAAAAAATTGTATCAGAGGAGACCCTTGTTATTTAGGGTGTTCGGTAGATGGAGATTAGGACTGTCAAGACTCTGGAGGTAGGTACGGGAAGGACGTCATGAACCCTCACTCATTTTGAGCCTCGAGTCACCAGGGGTAGTCTGGGAATTGAGTCATTGTCTCGTTCTAGTTTGTTTTATATTGAAGGATGAAAATGGAGGCAAGCCGATGTTACATCATCATTTCACATGGAGTATTGACCCATGTGGAGTCCGATTAAATGGTTTCAGTTCCTCCTAGCTTTTGATGCTTACTTGGTGAATGGACCACTACCATGTCCCCAAGTTAATCATGACTACTAGTCCCTCATTTTGGTATTTTGATGCAAGTTGTGTGTTTTCTTGGTTCTATTTGGTGTAAGCGCCCTTTTGAAAATGAAAAAAAAGGTTTTTGAAACGAAAATGATTTATTTTAAATGGATTTAAGTTCGTGAAATGGGATTTTAAAAATGAAAGCTATTGGTCTAAAAAAACTTTTTTTTGCTTGGAATTGGTAGAGAAATGGTTTTGGTGAAACCTCTAGTACTTTTTATGAACATTTGAACATGTGAGGGTATGCAAGGAAATGGTATGTTGGAAAACCCATCTTTGGTTAGGCCTTTTTCCTCATCGATTGATCATGAGACAATAGGGTCCTCGGTATGGGCCTCCTTTTGAGAATATTTATTTTAAGGCATGAGAAAAATCTTGAGGTAGTTGGGGTGGTGCTGGATTTTGTCGCATGCTTGGTTATATATATATGTGTGTGGATTATTGTTTGAATGTGTGGCACACCTCTTTGTGAACATAGCATGGAAACTTAGCATAGAAAGGGGTTTACTAAGAACGATTCCAACACTAGTTTATACCATGCACTGGATAGTGGCCCTTAGTACGAACTTTTCTCTGCTATGGGATTGGGCCCCTTGGTTAGGCCAGGTAGGAAAACACCGAGCGTTTGGGCATTATGACATCATAGAGAGTATGCATGCCTTTAGGATGAGTCACATGTATAGTACATTCTATTCTACCTCCAATTTCTTAGGTTTTCTATGATCCTTGATATGAGAACTATTTATACCATTGCCCTTGCTGTGTGTAGAATCATACCCTTGAACTTGGTTTTGGTGTTTTCTTGGAAAAACTTTGTATGTATGGTTGGTTTTAAAAAGGATTTTAAAATAGTTGTTTTGGAAAATTTTGTTTTTGCCCCTCTTTATTTCTTTTCCTTTTTTGAATTATAAGGTCAATGGAATTGTGATTGTTAGTTTTCAAAATGCATTGTATATATGAAAACCTTATTTTTTATAACTTTAGTTCAAACTAGTGTTATTTGTCTATTTTGGAATTGGAAAATGCATGGATTTCATGGTTCACTTTTGGCATCCCTATTGAGCATTTTTATGCTCAAACCTATTATACTATTTCAGTTTCAGGTTTCGTTAGTGCTGGATCACTCTCGGAGCGAATGTGGTTCTGAATTGGGTGCTGACCTGGAAGGTCACGTGGAGGTATGTGTGGTTTTATTTTCTTTCTGCTATAAGTTTCTTTTTCTATAATTAGTTTTTATTTATCTATTTATCTTTTTTTCATGGTCCAAATCATTCCCAATGGTTTTTTTGGATGCCCGGCACTGGTTTCCATCCCGTGGGGATCGGGAACGCCCTTCGGGATATGTCATGGACCGGCTCGGGTAACCGGTTCAGGGTCAACTCGGGTTGGTTCGTGACATCTATAATGTGTTTAAAGGACATAGGAGGGTATTATTTATGGTATTGGACATTATATAAGGATCCAAATGTGTGAGGAAGATAGTAGTAGTGCATAACTCTTATAAGTAAGGGGATGAGCACTCTTGGAATTACAAAAAATATTATATTAATATAAATTAATCTTTACAAAAAAATAGATCAAAATTTATATATTTATAATATAAGATGAGTATTATTCTAAATAATCTCAAAAAATAAAATTTTGACAAGTTGTGGTTATTTTTTTCCCTTATCTCTTAGTTTTAACCCTTTGTTAACCCTTTTGACAAATAATGTAATATCGATCATCTTACTATTTAGGGGTGAAGAAACAAACCATAAAAATAAAATTGACCCATAAATAGACAATGGATGATATTTTAAATTATATAAAATTAATTTGGACAAATATAATATTTTTATTAATTTTAAATCATTTAATAAGTTATTATTTGTTATAAAATATTTTTAATGTAGTTTTTGGGAATACATGAAATATTGAAATATAATATGTTTCTAAATAATTTATAATGGTTTCAAAATGATATAAATTATAATATAATGAATATATGGCATCATTATATTTATAAATTAATTTTTTTAGGTTTACATATAATTTTAAACAATATCAATTGGTTTAACCCCTTAGTAATCCAATCTTAATCATAACCGTAATAATAACCTTTATAATATTAAATGGTTATAATTTTACTTATAATGTTTCAATTGGAATATTTATTTTCAAGGGATAAAATTTTAGACCATTTATATGCGTTTTTTCTCATTAAAGATTTTTTTTAAAAAAAAAATTAAAAAAATATTATTTTTCATAAAATATCTTTAATGTATTTTTTGATAGTATTCATTTACATTGACTTTAAAGACATCAATATAGTTATGAAATTCAAATATAAAACATTCGCATATACCCTAAATGTAATATCTATCTAAAATATTCCTATAATAAAATTCATCACCCAAATGTCATTACTTTTAATATTTTTAAAATCATTAATTTTTTAAAATAATTGAATAAATACCACATCATAGTTGCATAAGTATTTAAGGTATTTATTCAATAACAAAAAATTATAAATAAATTACATTGATAAAAAAATTAAATATTCCTTAAAATAAAAAATTATAACTGAAATTGTTTAATTTTTATCTATATGATAAAATTCAGGGACATTAAATTCAAGAGAGTGGCATTTTGGAATTTTATTTACATAAATAATATACATTTCATTATCAAGGTAAAATAAAACCAAAATGAAATATATTTGAATTTGGGATGTCTATGGTAGAATTAAATCCATACAATTAAAGTAAAGTTTTGGGTTGATTTCGAGACCTTATATCATGTTTTTAACCCTATTTTACCCATTTTACCCTTACCGAGGTAATAAATATTTATCATTGTTAATATTCATAATGATCAGAAATGAAAGGGACCTTTTTACCAAATTTGAACATCCAAATTCCAAATATGGTTTAAATTTTCCAATATTTAATCTCCATATGTAGAAGAAAACTATTTTAATATTACTGTGTAAAACACAACGAAAACCAATTTCTTGAAAAAAAAAGACTTCAAGCATAAAAATTAACATATATAAAAATCATTAATATTTCTAATTAAAATGGAATTAATGAGAGTATTATGAATCAAATGTATTATATTTTATTTTATAATCAAAACCAAAATATAATGGAACTCTAAAAAAACTATATTTAATGAAAAAAATGATAATATTTGAAAATCAGTATTTTCCACAGTTTAATGAAAATCAATAATTTTAGAAAAATAAAAAAAATACCTAAGAGAATAATGATACAAAGATTCAAAAAATTAATTTTATTTTATAAAATAAAATTTCTAAAAGTGTCAAAAAATAAATTAATTATAAGTTCTACAAAAAAATTAACAAAAAATAATTTTTGAATAAAATTCATTTTTGCGGTATAAAATTACTTTACTAAAAATTGAGTTATTCTTTCCTGATAATTATTAAATAAATTTATATTAAGTATGAATATAATACATATATTTCATAATTTTTTTACTCGTATTCAAAACCTCCAATTCAATGACTATGTTATAATGGTCACATTTAAATAATAATATTTTTATAATATATCTCAATTTAGTTAAAGCTTAGTGTTGCGTAATTACCAAGTTATTGAGATTATAATTAATTTAAACTAAATTTTAATGTTGATACATTCCACCTCCTTGCATTAATTGTACCTTCATAGTTTTATCTTGGTCATCAAATGTCTAATATTTTAAAATACCTTTATTGAAAACCCACATAATGCAATTAGATAATAAAAATTCTATTAAAAAGGGAAAGTGTGAAACATAATGGTTACTTGAAATATTATATAATAATATTCCTAATTAAGCATAAAATTGTTGGGAAGTTAAATTATATACATGGAGGAGAAAACTATAATTCAAGTACTAATAGAAAATTATAGAGAACATGGTTATGGGAATGTTAATGACTACAAAAAAATAAATCTATGATGGATGAAAAGAGCATCATTTCATCAAAAATGAAAGTAAAAGTATAAAAAAATATTTCAATGTCATTTTTCTAATGTTGGGGGGTTATTTTACTATAAATATAGAGAAAATAAGAAATATAAATTATTTATTTCTATTTTTAAGTATAATTTCATGCATTGGTTTTTCTTTGATGAATTTTCTCTTCATCTCTTACGCCATGAAATAAAAATTCAAGATGATTTTTTCATTCCTAAATTACTAACTTTACTCTTGAGGGATAATAAGAAAGGTGAAATAATGATAACTCATTAATTTTATATCTAGTTATCATCAAGACCAAAATGGTTATAAAATTTTACTAATATAGTTAAATATAATACATTAGTCTCTAAAACCTCATCAATAACACTAAAAGATTTCTATAATCCATTTTAAAAATATTTGACATCAAGACTCCACTAAAATGGGTATGAAAAAATTCATATCCCACTAATCTGAATGATTTTATCACACACTCACACACACACACATATATATATATATATGATGAACATTAAAATTTATCCTA
Organism: Viscum album; assembly: GCA_963277665.1. Taxonomy (NCBI): domain Eukaryota; kingdom Viridiplantae; phylum Streptophyta; class Magnoliopsida; order Santalales; family Viscaceae; genus Viscum; species Viscum album. Next base: position 1,838,054,753 of record OY728151.1, read on the forward strand.
AGAAAACATGAAGTAGAACATAATGTTACAAAACATATATGTGAATACCTTCATTCTCAAAAACAATATAATAACTTTAATCGCCATAAAACCTCAATGAAAACATATATTATTCATAAAATTAACACTATCTGTATTCCCCATATAAAATAATAGGCTATAATATATTCCATAAATCCAAAAATACAGTAAAATTCATCAATGGTGACCTAAATCCCTTTTTTATCTAATCACTAAACAATTTAAAATTTACCAATACTTTCCCATATACATAATCAATTACAATAATCACTTTACCATATCTAAAAATTAATAACTCAACATCAAGAACATATTAAGGGTTATCTTTCCCAAAATCATGTGTTCCCCAAAAAATATCACCTTACCACTAAATCACTTTTATTTGTTATCACATCTATTAAATATATGTTTTAAAATGATTAAATAAAAACTATTATGGAACAAAAATTAGATGGATCATGATTTTTATAATGCAAATATCATTGATAAAACAATTCTATAACATAATTATAAAATTCTGATATATACGCACAGCAAACCATTCACTTCAATGATTGGAATAACATATTCTTTTCCCTGGATTATGAGTTCACCCTTGGATTTGATCATTGACTCGAATAATTACCATATTCCCCACATATAAGATGTTGAATTACAAACCAATTTATTACACTATGACCTTAATTTCCAGATAGAAAAAATCATTCAATTTCAATAACACATTCTTATGGGTGCTCCTTCCCACATTCTTGACAAGAAAAAAATTAAACATTCTTTCCTCTATAGTCATTACAATAAGAACATTCATAAAACATAATATTCTTTTATTTGATGTGTTATGAAACTTATTAGAGATTAAGTTTTTATTCATATATAGTTATAGTTTATTAGTTATAATCATGAGGTTTCTCTATTTAGTTCCTATTTCATTTAGTTAATCATGTTACCAATCATTACATTGTTTGTCACATTCACCGTCATCATGAATTATCTTGGTTAAATCCATTATCTAAAACTAAAAACCATATTATGAGAAATAATAATCATAGTGAGGGATCATGAAAAATTATATGGATAATATTTAAATCATGACACATTATTTACATTTTATTACACCTTTGTTTTAACCTATTCTATCCTTTATTATCATCTATTAAAATCCTTCATAATTGTTCATAATGGAAATTTTAATTAACCCAGGAATATCCAATAGGAGTTTAAAAATAGGTGAATAGTATGTGAACATGCATCATGAATCGGAATGATGGTCAACATATACTTAGACAACACTTTTTGATGCTAATACCGCTATATGCATCTATGAAAAAACCATGTCCACTTTTATTATCCAGACATGGATGTTTTTCTAAGAAAACAAGGCTCCTTTCATTACAATAACTTAGTAAGTTCTCCTATAAATATGATTATCCTAAGGGTTCTCACTAATTTTTTTATCCTAGTTTCCAAACGAATCTAGAACTTTCTCAGGTACCAAATATAGTGACTATACTTTACTTACAAATATATTACATATAATTTGATGAATAACATTACGATCCATGCCAAAATCATAAAAGTTCATCATATTTGGAAACAAGGATATATAAACTACTGGATCCAGAATAGTCTACATCATATCCAACTTAGTTATATATAATTATCACCCTTAATAGACACATCATACTTAAAAATTATATTATTATTTTGGGAAAAACATAAGATGACCTATAATAGTAAAAAAGGATGATATCAATGATCATTCAATCATAACATGAGCATAAAGGGTATTAATATATGATTTTATCCATTTTTAATAATACCCAAAAATTATTAGATCATAAAAATGATTAATGAAATAAAACTTTTTATTTCGTAAGACATGAATCATAATGGAATCAATGAACATGATACATGATAACATAACATTGTCATAAGGATATGTCATAAAATAGTGAAAAAGTGTGTCATGTCGATAATCATAGAATCTTTATGTCATTGATACCCAAAAATACATTCATAACATGCTAGGATTGGGATAACCACCCATTAAACTAATTTAGGCTTGGGTAACATCCTGTGTACCCTATTTCATTCTTGGGATAACATCTGATGTACCCAATTTTGGGCTCAGGATAACCTCATGTGTACCCACTCTTAGGCATAGGATGACCTCTAATGTACCCTATAAGATCATAGAACATTAATATTTACCCAATTCATTTAATGGGAATATAATTCATGGTCCACATATCATATAATCATAAATACATTCATATGTATACCACATGATCATAATAGCATTAATCATAACATAACCCACGGAAAATTAAAATGGTTTCATTGATATTTCATCATCATAATCACAAACCATCTAGATAATGAATAGCTATGCTATAATTGGATCATATCCCAATTAAATACTATGTAACATCAAAGGTTTTTATCATAGATTAAAAATTCATTTAAAATATCACTAGAATAATTCTCAAGGAAAATATATTTCTCCTTATTAAATCATATATTAAAATTTTAAAAAAATCCTAATTATTAAGAATAAAAATTTATTTTAGATGAACCCTAGATGGTGTTATTTTATGCTTAAAATAATTAAGTGGTCATGATAGTAGTAAATTCCATTAATTTCATTTACATTAAAACAAATACACCTTTCACATTTTAGATAAATATTCAAAAGAGCCTCATTCTATAAATGAAAATTAGATTCTATTTAAACCCTTTTTTAATTCAATAATTGTTAAATGTGACTTTAAAAAATCATCAACAAATATAAAAACATTTTTTGAAAACATTTTTAGAAAACATGGACATCGAAGAAGGAATATTTTCGACTGATGGGGGAAATAAATTTGGTTTTCCTTAAAAACATTCTTTCAGTCTCTTGATTACTTAATGTAAGGAAAATGTAATGAAAACCTTTATTCTAATTAAATAACTAGAATATAATGAAATTAAATGTAATTATCAGGAAAGGATCATATAATTTCCTTCAATGGATATTCAAGAATAAACTATCCCAATTAAAATTATATTGAAACATAAATCCTTTACTGCCCTATTAATATCTGTATCAAAACCTCATGAAATAGAGAACCTTATATAGCTTTTTAATTCCTGATAACTTGTAGGAAATCATCATAAATGATATTCCTTAGAAATATATACACTAAATATAGGAAAAAATTGGTGAATATATTATATGTCTCATAGAAATAAAAGTGAGATGACAAGCCTATACCACAAGTTTAAATTTCATAAAAGGTGATCTAACCTCCCATATAAAAATTTTAAATTTATAATAAATCTAAAAAATAGTCCTTTAAAAAGGTATAATATCATATATAATCCACTTATAAAATTTTTAGCACCCATTTACTAATAAGTCCTCACAAAAATCATCATTTTTGGGTGTTAACTGTTTTATTTATCATGAGATTTTTTTTTTGGAAGTTTTGGTCCTCAATTAAGGATTCTGTTATACAAAGAAATAAGAACTTTATTGACAATGAGGGTTTCATACGTGATCCTACAAAGAGAAGGTTGTAAAAGGACTACTCAAACATGAAACAGACTATATCTACCAAATATTCCTCTAAGGTTATGAGAAGGTCCAATGTAGAGATCCTTAAGATCTTCAATAAAGGTAATTCTCAGTCTTAGTGGGAAACTACTAACAATTACAATTATTAAAATAATATTTCATATTATGATTTTTAACTTTGTTGCTTTCTGGATGAGGGTAATCATATTTTTTGACCTCGTTCTCTTTCCTTATCTACTTTTACTTTATTTTTAATAAATGTTCATAAGGATTTTCTTCTAGTTGGACTTATATTATTATATATTAATTCATTAAATAAACATATAAATAACTAATTAATTACACCATTCGTGGAGACAATAGGTTGTACATATGCATGAATATTGTTTTCATTTTTTGACTGGAGAAAAAAATTAATGGTAAATAATAATTTTACTATTAAGAATAAAACATATATCATATATAAAAAATGTATCCATTAAATATATATTTATTCCCATATATTTAAAATGGTATAAAAATTAATCATATCACTTCATGGAGGTGGTAGTCCACACGTGCACACGAGCAATGTTTTCATTTTCGAGCGGATGGAAAAAAGGTGAATAATGGTCATTACATCATCACAATAAATATTAGTTGTATTAAAGATAATAAATTTATTATTTTGTAAAAAATACCATATATTTTTGGGAGGTATAAGAACAAATAAAATTGAGAACTCTCAATTAAGAGCTATACCACTTCTTTGAGTAACTTCTTCTGGCTTACACCTTATGCCTTAAAAGGATGGTATTTTAGAATGAAAAGAATCTCTATAATGTGGTGAAGGAATCTATGAGGGTATTATGGTATGTATTATCCATGATATAATTATAAAAATGTGTGATGAAAAGAGGATAAGAGTTTCACTTTAATAAACTAGGGGAGGGGCACTCATGTAGTTACTTAAAATATGAAATTAATATAAATTATTTTTCATATAAAATGGTTCCAAATTAGTATATTTACAACATAAGATGAGTATGAGTCAACTTACTCTCATATAATTAATATTTAAAAAAATTGGCTATTTTTTTACCCTTATCACTTATTTTTATCTCTATGGAAACCATTTTAATAGTTATTGGGATATTAATGTTTTTACTCTATAGGGGTCTTAAAAGTTACAATAAAAAGATTAGTTATCCATAAAGGGAAAATTTTTGATATTTTAAATAATATAAAATTAACAAGGCCTGATATTTTATTTTTCATGAATTTTAAATCATTTAATAAAATATTATTTATTATAAAATATAATCAATGTCATTTTTTGAAATACATGAAATATTATAATATAATATGTGTCTAACTCTTGTAAAATGTTTCCAAAAATGACATGTATTAGAAAATAAGTATGATATGATAATTATATAACAATAAAATAAAATTTTTATAGGTTATCATATCATATTAAACATTATATTTTGGTTTAACGACTTGGTTAGCCAATTTTATTCTTAACCCTATCAATGGATTTTTTTAATATTAAGTGGTTATGATTATACTTATAAGGAAAAAAATTGATTCTTAAATGAAAATGGTATGAAATTTTAGAACATTAAACATCCAAAATTTCATATTTAATTTTTTTATTATTTTAAATAATTTAATAAAAGTTTACTTTCAATAAAATTTCATTAATGTCATTTTTAACACTATTCATTTACTTTTACTTTAATATCAACAATATTGTTATACAATTAGAATAAAAACCATTCACACATCCCTATCACGTTTTATTTATATAAAAAATTATTTTAATATAATAATTCACAAAAAAAATTATTACATATAATATTTTTAAAATCATTTATCTTATTTTTCTATTAAATAAATAAATATTGTGTCAGTGTTGAGTAAGAATTTAAGATAAATATTCAATAACTAAAAATTATAAATAAATTACCTAAATAAATAAAATTAATTATAATTTAAAATAAATATTTAAAACACAATTAATCCTCATTTTATTATTGTCAAAAAAATTAGAGACATTAATGTCAAGAGAGTGAAATTTTGGAATTTTTTTTACATAAAGTAATATTTCTTTCTTTATCGTGAGAAAATGGAACCAAAATGAAATATATTATAATTTGGGATGTCTATAGTTGAATTTATTCTAACAAATTAAATAAGGTTTAGTTTTGAGTTGATTTTGAGACCTTATCTCATGGTTTTAACCATGTTTTTCCCATTTTACCCTTACCGAGCACATAAACATTTATCACTATAACTATTAAAAATGAACAAAAATAAAAGTAAACTTTATAATAAATTTTAACATCATGATTAAAAATATTGTATCAATTTTTTAGATTCAATATCTAAAAGTGGAAGAAATCAATTCTAATATAAATGGGTAAAATGAAATGAAAAATAGTTTTTTTGAAAAAAAAAATATTTTTATGCATAAAAATTAAATTATATCGAAATAATTAATATTTTTGATTAAAAGGTATTAATTATATTATAAAAAATAAAATGGATCATATTTCACTCTAAAATTAAATCCAATATATAATTAGAATTTTAAATTACTTTACTTAATGAAATGAAATGATAATATTTGAAAAATTGGTATTTTTCCCTGTTCGCTGAGAAATCAATCATTTCAGAAAAATAAAAATTAAAATTACCATCAATTAATTATGATATAATTATTTAAAAAATCTTTTTTTCAAAGTAAAATTTCTAAAGTTTATAGAGAACAATTATAACTTCATTGCACAAAATACAGTAAAAATTACTTTTGAATAAAATAACTTTTTGAATAATAAAACAACTTTTCTAAAAAATGAGTTCTTATTTCCTTCAAATAAATCAATATATTTTCATTGATTAGGAACATTATAATTATATTTAATAATATTTTTACTCATTTTTTTACCTTCCAATTCAAAATCTATGTTATAATAGTCACTTTTAAATATAAATATTTTTATAATATATCTCAATTCTCTAAAAGATTACTATTTCATGTTACAAAAGCTATGGATCATATTATTCCTTTAACATAAATTTTCTAGGTGTTAAGTTCTCTCAAGATTAAATAAATTTTTCTCTCACTCTATCATCTCAATCATCATATTTTCAATATTAGAGAATAACATAATTGAAAACCAACATTGTATAGGGGAATAATAAAACTAATTTTAAGATGGGAAAGTGGGAAAGATAAATTTTTCCTGAGATAGTACATAGTCATATTCCTAGATAAGAATAACATTAGTGGGAAGGTAAATTATAAACATAGAGGTGAAAAATAATATATGAGTGCTGATAGAGAGTGATAGAGAACATGGTCGTGGGAAAGATAACAACTACATAAGTATAAATATATAATGGGTGAAAAGACCATCAATTCATCGCAATTGAAGGTAAATGTATAACATTTTTATTTAAATATATTATTCCTAAAGTTTATGGACTTATTTTCTTTATAGATTGTGAACATGGTAAAATATACATACATGATTTTTTTCCATTTCATAAGAACAATTTTATCCTTGTAATGGTTTGAGGAATATAAACATCATATCATTCTCAAATAAATTAATATTTATGTTGAATTTTCTAGTCCTGAACTAAAAAAATTAACAATTAATGGATCATAAGACCCATAAAATAATGATAAGTCTTTCCTTTTATCTCTAGTTATCATCAAAACCTAAATAGTCAGAACAAGTTATCTAATATGGATAAATGCAATACATTAATCTCTAAAACCGCAAAAATAACAAATAAAGTTCAACTTAATCCATTCCATAAATATGTATCCTTAAGTACCCTCCCAAATATTCCTAACCAAATTTAAAACCCTAAAATTTGAAAGATTTTATCACACCCACAAAACCATAAAGATATATATATATATTAGATCAATTTTATTATTTAACAATAGAAAAATTGAAATTTCTCATAATGTCACATACCAAACGTGAATACCGTGATTATATTATAACATTATTATAACATGAATCATTATAAAACCACAATGAAAAAATATATGCTTCAAAAAATTAATATTATCCTTATTATCCAAATAAAATCACATAATATTAAATATATTCTATAAATTAAAAAATGAAATAAACTTCATCAAATATTACCTAAATCACATTATCATAAAATCACTAACCAATTAAAAGGTTACCAAAATATTATTAAATCAACATAAAGAAAAAATTAAGGGTTTTATATCCCAAAATCATGTGTTTTACAAAAATATCACCATACCACTAAATATATTTTATTGGTTATCAGTACAATTCAAAATATGTTTTCAAATCCATAAAGGAAGTCTAATGTTGAAAAATCCATATATTTTTCATTATTATTATATCCATAATATCATTGATATAAAATTTATAAAACATTATTATTAAATCCCAATACAAAAAAACTTCAATATATTCACATCAATGATTGGAATAACATAGGTCCTTATTTGGTATATGAGAAAACCCTTGGTTTAGGGAATTATCTTAGATAATTTCCAATTCCCCCAAACATAATACATTGAATTTATCAAAAAAAATCTCTATTAATTTTATTTATTCACAAAAAACATCTTACCCTTCCTTTGAGACATTCTCTTGGGTTCTCTATCCCACATTCTTAATATGATGAAAATTGAACTTTTTTTCCTCTCTTTTAATTACCACATGAATTTTCATAAAAATAAATTTTCCTCTTATTTTATGATCTAGGAAACATACTTATTTTTTAAATTTTTAATCATATATTTCCATATATTATTAGTCACAATCATAGTTTTTCATATTCTAGTTACTGATTCATTTATTTTCCCATGAGTACATTTATTCCATTTTCCATCATAATCACTATTAACATGAATCCTCCTTCTTCCAACCACTGTTGAAAACCAAAAATCATATTCTTACCAACAATAATCATAATTTGATATCATGAAATATCATTTATAGAATGTATAAATTATGACACATTATTTTCTATCTATGAAACCTTAGGTGTAATATAGGCCATCCTTGGTCATTATCTATTCAAATCCAACAGAATGGTTTATAAAGGAAATGTGAATTAATACTATAATATCCCTTGAGAGTGTGAAACCATATATATTGTAAGGTAATACTAATTGTTTACAAGAATGATGGCCAATATATACTCAGGCTACTCTTTTTGGGGTTATTTCCCAAGATGCATCTATGCCAAAACCATGTCTACTTATAGCATCAAGACAAGGATTTTTTTATTAAAAAACCACACTCCTTTCTTTACTATAACATAGGATGTTCTTCTATATATAGGATTATCCTAAAGGTTATTAATCAGGTTTTATCATCCCCATCTCAAAATTTAACTAAACCTCTCTATGATAACAACTATAGAAACCTGTACTTTTATTATATAAATAGTACATCTTATTAGATGAATAACATTATAATCGATTCCTTAACCATAAAATATTAGTGTATTTGAAAACATGTATACGTAAATAAATGGTTCTTAAAAGATCTAAATCATATCTCACTTTGTTCCTAATAACTACCACCCTTATTAGACACATCATACATATATATTTTCTTCATATCATGTGGAAAAGGTAACATAATAAGGGGTGAGATCAGATTCTTATTATGTTTAAAAAAGTGAGATATCAAAGATCATTTTAATGTAACATGAATATAAATGGTATTGGAACATGGTCTTAACCTTAAAAAATCATACCCCTTAATTATTTGATCATAAACATGATTCATCGAATAAATTTTTTTATTACATAATACATGAATCATAAAGGAATCAAAGAACAGAAGTCGTGATAACATAACATTGAAAAAAAATCATATCATAAAAGTTTGGAATAAATATAACATAATAATAATAATATAAATATTTTTTAAATTATACCCAATATGATATTTATAATATGTTAGGCTTGGGATAAAATCCCATGTACCTACTTAGGGATTTGGATAACCTCTGGTGTACTCTATTTCAAGATTGAGATAACCCCATGTGAATCCTCATCCAGGCTTGGGATAACCTCCCATGTACCCTCTTTTTGGATAGGGATAACCTCCATCATACCCTTTGGACTTATATAACTTTAACCAATACATAATTAATTAGATGGATTTATAATTTCGGGCCCAACTTCTCTATAATCATAAATCAATTCATATGTATGCCATAAGAACATAAAAACAATCATCATAATTTTTCCTATGGAAAAGAAAATGGGCTTCATAGATATTCCATCATCATATCCATAAACTATATAAATAAATAATGAAAAAGGAATCATTGGATAAAATATTTAGTAAATTATATCTAACTTCTAAGGTGTTATCATAGAAGAAAATTTCCTTTGAATGAACATTGTAATATTTTATGGGGAAAATACCATTTTCATTTTTAAATAAAATATTAAAACCTAAAAATTTATAAAATATTAAGAAAAATATTTACGTTGAAAATAAATATGTTAAATTTTAATGTAATCTTCCAATAATTTTTTTTTCATGATAGTGTGAAATTTCATTCATGTCATGTATGGTAAAATAATGATTCCTTTCACATGTTTGGTAAAAATTCAAAAATACCACATTCAAAAAATGAAAAGATGATTCATTTTAAATTTTATTGCAAAAATTAAATAATGTATAAAAAATTATTTAAACAATAACATAATAATATAAAAAATGATCTCATTTTTAGAATACATGGATATAGAAGATAGATTATTTTCGATAGCAGGAACATATAAAATTTGTTTTCTTTAAAAAAAATTAGTCTCTTAAGTAAATAAATTAAGGAAATTGAATGGATAACATATAATATCAAGATATAACCTAAGGATAATTAAATTAAATTTATTTAAAAAATGTACTATATAGTTTCCTTCTATGAAAATTCTTGCATGAACAATCCTTATTAAAATGATATTGAAACATAAATCCCTTACTGCCTTGGTAATATCTATATCAAAACCTTATGAATAAGGAAAAATTATATTGATTTTTAAATCTGAATCATTTTCATGAATTTTTTATAAAATACATTCATGGTAAGTATATACATCACACAATGGAAACAGGTGGTGAATATGACATAAGTCTGACAGAAATAAAAGTGAGGTGGGAAACACTCACTTCAAGTTTTACTTACATCGAAGGCACCCTAACCTACTATATAGTAAATTTCAATTTATTAAAATTTTATAAGAGAGCCATTTGAAAACTTATAATATCATATATAATCCAATTATAATATTTTAATACCAATTTAATAATTATTCCTTATTAAAATTGTCATTTTCATGTATTATCTGTTTTATTTTTCATGAGAATTTCTCTTTGGTGGTTCGGATACTTGTATATTGATCAAAGTTATATCATATTTAAAATTTTAAAAATGATATAATTATAATTTATATTAATTATATATATACATAGAGTAATCCATAAAAGATAGAGATAGAAAAATGAATTACATCATTTGTGGAGATGATACGTCATACGTACACATGAATGTTTTTTTCATTTTTCATCGAATGGAACAAAAGAATGGTAAATAAAAATTAAACATTAAATAATAAATATTATATCATATATATTCATTAGATATATCTTTTTTACCATCTAGATAAAACTGAATCAAAAAAATAGTCACATCAATTCATGGAGGTGGTAGTCCACACATGTCCACAAGCAACGTTATCATTTTTCAATAGATAGAAAGAAGGTAGAAAATGGTTGTTCCATCATCATATTAATATTTCATTATATTAAGGATAATTTAACATTTATTTTTTAATTAATACTATGTATTTATAATAGTTGTAAGAAAAAATAAAATTTAAATCACCTGGTTTAGATTTATAACTCTTCATTGATAAACCTCTTTTGGATTACGCCTTATGCATTGAAATGATTCTCTTTTAGAAATACAAGAAGATATAGAATGTGATTATGGAATATTTTATGGTATTATTTCATGTATTATTAAATATATAAGTCTCAAAAGGTGCGAGGAATATATGATAAGAGGTTCTATTTTATAAATAAGGGGAGGTACACTCTTAGAATGACATAAAATATTAAATTAATATATAATAATTATCATGGGAACATGGATTAAAATTCATATTATTGGATGATAACATGAGGATGAGTCTAAATACTCACATAAAATAATTTTTAGAAATTTTTTTGTTATGTTTTCACCCTTATCTTTTAGTTTTAACCCTATGATAACCCTTTGGACAATTACCAATATATTAATGTTTTTTAATCTTTTGGGTTTAAGAAAGTTACAATAAAAACACAAGTGACCCATAAATGGACCATGGTTGAAATTTTAAACCATATCACAATATATTGTATTATTATAGTATTTTTATGAATTTTAAATCATTTAATGAGATATTATTTATTATAAAATACAATTAATGTCATTTTTGGAAATACATGAAATATTTTTACAAAATATCTATCTAACTCATGTTAAATGATTTAAAAATGATATTGATTATAATATAATGAAGATATAGTCTTAATAAAATCATAAAATAAAACTTTTATAGTTTTATTTATCATTTTAATCTTTTTATTTTGTTTTAACCCCTTGGTTAACCAATTTTAATCATAACCATGGAAATGACTATTTCAGTATTAAAGGGTTATAATTTAACTTATAAAGTAAAAATTAGATCAAAAATAGAAAGGAAAAAAAATTATGATTTATTATCTTACTTTTCCTATTTCAATATTTTTATGAATTTTATATAATTAAATAAATTTTTATTTTTCATAAAATATCATTAATTTCATTTTTGATAATATTTATTTACTTTGACATTAATGTAATCAACATTGAAATGGAATTTGAATATAATCCATTAACACATCCATAAAAGGTTATATTTATCTAAAAAATTATTTGAACAAAAAAATTCACAAAATTGGATTATTTTTAATATTTTTAAGATAATTTATTTTATTTTTCTATTAATTTAATAAATTCTTTATCGACGTTGCGTAATCATTTAAGCTAATTATTCAATCATTAAAAATTATAAATAAATTACAATGATTTAAAAAAAATATTATCTAAAATAATCATTTGAAACTAAAATTATCCTTTTTTATCCATATGGAAAAAATCTAAAGACATTAATATAAATAAATTGAAATTTTGGAATTTTATTTACTTAAATTAATGTAAATTCATTAATAAGGGAAAATGCTATAAAAATACCATATTGTAACATACCAAGTATTTATATAATAATCCTTTTATATTTATAATTATTTATGAATTAGATAGTAATTTTACCTTAAAAGGGATTTTATGTACAATAGCATACCCAACATGCAATAATGAGTCTCTCTGAAATCTTGAATTACACGTAAGAATGAGTTAACCAAACAATAATATATTGTTAATATTATTATTTTAAGTGGTAGTTATCACCTATACATTATATTGGAGGGTGTGAATGGGACTAATAATCTTATTTTTACACGTGTTTATAAATGTTTTAAAATTAATCCAATAAATTTTATAGGCATATGATAAGGATAAATCCAATTTTACACATAAAAAGCCGTATATTTTTTAAAAGGTAGTTTTACAACCTTTTAATGGTGCACATATTTTAAATATAATTTTTGAAAAAATTATCATTTTTCTATGAAAAATTTAACTTCGTTTTTGAAATAAAATTATCTAAATGTACTTTGGGTTAATTTTTTGTGTTTTTCTGATAACTTTCATATTTTAATGAATAGTGAATAATACTGAATTTTAATTCAAAATTTAATTTTTGTCTAATTTATTTATATATTTAAATTTTTTATCTAGTTTGGATGTATAATCAGATCAATTTTATATCAGTTAAACCCATTTAGGTTATTAGAAACAATTTTAATTTTAATTTAGATATAAAAACAAAACAAAATTTTGAACATTTTAACTTTAAAACCCGGCTTTGTTGCCCCATCTGTGGGATTAATTTTTAATTAATTTCTACCAATTATGTGATTTTAATTTTTAAAAATTTATTTCATATTTATAATTATCATAATTTATAATTTATAATAATTTCAACATAGATTTTCACTAAAAATATTAGTGATAGAAATTAAAATTAATTATCAGGATTAAGGTGAAAATGTGGTTCATTAGTGGTTAAACATTAATCTTAAGAGTATAAACTACCTAGAAACTTTTAAAAAACCCATTTAAGAGAAATTTTTAGACCAAATAACATATTTTATATAATTTTTATCATTATTGGAGTCACGTGATGTAATGGATACCTTCCAATAGTGTTTACCTTTTTATATTAACCACTCCCCCTCCACTATAAAAAGGCACTCACCCACCTATTTTTTTCACACCTCTCAAGAGCCTTTGGATAATATAAAACCATCCAAAATAATCTCAAAACACCCCTCACCTCACCCTATATTCCTCACTTTGGTTATAAATCCATCCAATTAGTCTTTCGGTGCAAACCAAAAGGAGTTACCTGAAGAAGAGGTAACTTTCATCAACATGCATTTTTTACTTTGTTTCTATATACACTCCCTTAATTTAAATTTATATAAATATTATATAATGAAATAATTATATTAAATATTCTTATATTTTTTTATTTTAAGTTTTATACCTATACCTACACACACTTCCATTAAATGGGTAATGAACATACCATTTGTGTGTACGATGAACTATTGCCTCATGAAACGATATCGTTCGTTTTTCCTTTACCACCTAAAATTTTTGGGAATTATAATGGACACAATATTTTTATATGATATATAAGATATTAATATTTCCTTAATAATTATTTAATTTTTATATAACACATACCTTCAAGATTTCTATTTTGTGTAAATATGATAACATCATTTGTGGATGTGTGGACTACGACCTCCTCAAAGTGATGTGATACGTTCACACATTACATGGAATTTATTAAGGATAGATTTAATTAAAAATATGTGACACACATAACATATATTTTATATTCATGAAATAATTAACTTTCTATAAATATAATATATCTTTTTCATTTATTACAATTTCACACACTTAAAAAGTGATAACGTCGTTCGTGGACGTGTGGACTACCACCTCCTTGAAGAAATGTGAATAATTTTACATCAAAATAATTATATATATATGTATATATAAATAAATAATATTTTATTTAATATATAATGATCCTTATGTAAAAATAAATTTTACTTACCTTCTTTCAATAACAAAAATGGGAACGTTACTCATGCAAACATACGGGCTGCTGTCTCCATGATTGTAATATTGGTTAATTTTTTATAAACATATTCCATGATTGGTTTTAAAAGTATAATTGATTTATAAATATGATAATTATTTCATGATTATTATTATTTATATTTTTTATAATGAACATGTAGATTATATTTAACCTACCAAATTCATTTTTGACACACAAACTGAATATGGTCAAAACACCAAACGTAAAATTAATTATCTATGTAGTTGTTTACAACATTTTAATAAGTGAAATAAAAAAGAAATAATAAACTTGAAAAAGGTTATAAATCAAGTAAATAATTAACATAAGTTTATTATATAAGAAGATAAATACACACGCGACATGTTAGACTCAAGGTAAGGGATTTCATCGCAATCCCCTTTTGTTGAGTCATTTCTTGATGATATGTAGATTTATTCTTTTATAAGGTGTATATATAGCCCCTTTCACATTTTATATCCATATTTTATCTATTATTATGTTATTTAATTTTTTTAAAATGTTAATATTTCATATGGATTATGATTTAAATGTTCAAATTTGTATCACACACTTTGAGGGTTTAAAGATTTAATTTCAAAATACTTTATCCATGTAAATATTCTTGATATTATTTTATATATTTTTTTATATTTATATAAAACTATTATAAAGGAAATTTTATGTATATTTTTAATTTCATTCAAATTTTTTCTAAAATGAATCTTTTTTACATGTTTTATATGGAACATTTTAACAAAGGAAAAAATGAATGTTCTATTCTTAATGTACAGAGTGAAAATGAATTTTCCATCACTATGGCCATTATTTTATTTTTTTATTCCCTTTAAAGATTTCATGTTTTATTAAATGAAAAACCTTCTTTCCTTTTTACGGGTATTTTGGTATTGAAAATAGTTTTTCGAAAGAAATGTGTATTTTGTATTGAAAATTCTATTTTTGAAGGAAAATGTTATTTTAATATCTGAATGTGATTTTCATACAAATTTAAAAGAGTTTTAAAAATGATGAAATTTTTTATTTCATGTTATGGTTATTGGACATTATAAATGATGGGTGCATCCAAATAGAACTAGTTGATCCCGTTATAGCTAAAATAATGGGTGCACCCAAATAGTTCTCTAATGCATTGGGTAATGATTATATTCTCCAAATGATTATATTGGATATTGGATACATGGTTATTCCAATCTGTATGGGTTCTGTAAGGGTTATGTAAGGGTTTTATAAGAGTTTAATGGGATGATTTCCCAAGGTACATACATGAATTTTCTATATTTTCTAATTAGATTTCATTGAAATAATTTGTTTTCAAAAGGTAAAATAAATTATATTTATTAAAGAATGATATTTTCCTTTTTGGGTAAAATGTTATGTTTTTAAGAAATCTTTTTTCATGAGTTTTAATGTTTATCAATGGACTAACAGTTTCCTTATTTTTATATCCCTTACTAAGATTTATATTCTCATCCACATTTTTAAATATTTTTTCTAGGATTTAATTATGAGTAAGGGATTGTAAGTGGTCAAGTTGAAAGTCTTGAAGAGTTTTCATAAAAAAGATCATGCTTTATTTTGTAAAAGTTATATATGGTGGGAAAAATAGATACTAATTAGAAGTGTCCACGTTGTATTTTTTTGTTTTTTTATGTATCATTCATGTCATGGATATCTAAAATTCTAAAACTAAAAATATCCTCAATGTGAAAGAAAGTAAATTCTTAAATAAAATTCAAGATTATGTAATATTTAAGGTTGGGTCATTATAGTTGGTATAAAAGGTCAGTTTATATAACTTTAGAGGTTTGGGTAATATTAATAACTTGACCTTGAAATATTTCACCTTATGGTAAAGTTAAAATGTTATAGCATTCGAAGATTACTATGTTTCTTTATCTAAAATATGTCTCTTAAGAATAATTTTCCACATAAAAAATAGTGAATTAGTGTTGGGAAGGAACTGAGAGGAATATATCCTTCCAAATTAGCATCCAGAGATGGTTGGAATCTGAACATAATAGTTTGTTGAAGTAATAGATCAGTTGACTCGGGTGATAAATGGTGGTGGAATCCATGATAAAGAGGAACCCAATCTACCCCCCGAAGGAATATGTATTTTGTGGAGTATTTTATGAGGCAACATCCCAATAATTTAGCGGATTATATGAACTAGTGGTACCCAAAGGATGGATCAATTCTCTAGAAAATATATTTTATGTCATAGGATATTTAGAATATCAAAAGGTAACCCTTTCCATTTATCAATTTGAAGGTGAACCTAATTGATAATGTTCTTTGGTTAAGAATTCCAAATAAAAATATGATCTTTATGCCATGGAATAGGAAAAATTAAATGATATTTTCCTTGGGAAATATTTATCTAAGGCTTTTAGACTCTGAATGGAAAAATAATTCCTAGAATTGAGCCAAAAAGATGAAGATTCATATCCTCATACGAAGTAAACATTACAAGATTGGATAGAAATTTTCTGTATCATATTCAAAACGCTTATAGAAAAATTAATTAGTTTTACTCAGAATGTAAAACAATTATATGAATTTATTTGGCTGCATGAGAATTTAAAATCTATTAGAAAGTTGTTTGTTATGCTGAAATGGTTGACATAGAGTTTTTTGACTCTTATGTGTCTCATGATGAGGAAATTAAGAAGCGTTCAGGATATCAAGTGATGGTGAAACATAAAAAAATATGGAGGTAAGAAAATGAAGTCCCAATCATGTAGTAATTATGGTAAAATGAACCCTAGATAAATACTTATAATGACAGGGGAGTGTTACCGATGTGGAAAGTTTGGCCACATGACCCGAGAATGAAAGGAAAAGAATCTCAAGGAATCTAAGAATGTGGCACTGATATCCAGAAAATAGTAATATGTTTTACCTATAATGATATGATTCATTATGAAAATTCATGTCCAAACTTAGTTCCACGGGATAAAAATTATCATGATTGGAAATAGAAAGGTGTATGGAGGTTATTTTATACTACTACAGTTTATGTTGGGTCATCAAATGAAGTGGTGACATGTATGTTACTCATGTATTCAAATTATTTCAATTCCTCATTTTACTTTGGATATTCACATTATTTCATTTCTAAAAAAATTTAACATACATTGGGAATATCACCTAAGGAATGTATGATATAACTTTTGGTAAAAACTTCTACTGAAAGTATTAAATAAACAAATATTTATTGGAATCTTCATATTTTTATCATAGGGATGGTCTTTCCCATAAATATTATTGAACTAACCATAATAGAGTTTTATATCACTCTTGGTAGGTATTGGATTTTAGTTTATCATTCTAAGATATATTTCAGTCATATGACAGTTGTGTTCAATGATTTAATGCATTTGATAACATACAAAGAAGTATATAAATTGATTATAGGTGGAAATTAAATTTACCTAACTCATATTGTTGAAAATAAAGAAACTATTAAAATTAGTGATGTTCCAGTAGTAAATGAATACATGGATAGTTTTTCAAATGATTTTATTATAGTTATTCTTGATTGAGAGGTTGAGTTTATTGTTGACTTTGTTCCCGATGCTAATCTTATTTCTAAACCCCATTATCAAATGGCTCAAGTAGAACTTTTAGAGTTGAAAAATCAATTGCATGAGTTTTTATATAAAGGTTTCATCAGACCTAGAACTTCACTATGGGGTTCCCCCATATTTTTTATAAAAAAATAGAGATTTATCAAAGATAATTTACATTTATTATAGATCTTTGAATAACATCCCTATTAATAACAAGTATCATATACCTCATATTGATGATTTGTTTGATCAGCTCTATGGAGAACATTAGTTTTCAATGGTTGACCTGAGGTTGGGGTACCATTAATTGAAAGTGAAGGAAGATGACATTTTGAATACTTTTTTTCAAACTATATGTGGACACTATGAATATTTAGTTATATCATTTGGGTTATCTAATTCACCTTCTGTATTTATGGATATTATGAATATAATTTTTCATGAGATCTTGGATAAGTTTGTGGTTTTATTATTTATCACATTTTAGTATTTTTTAAAATTCAATAGGAACATAAAAGGAATTTATGAATTTTTTTTATACCTTATAAGAAAAAAATCTATGGAAAATTTAGCAGGCATGAATTTTTGTTGCAAAAAAATTCATTCCTTGGTTGAATTTTTTTTAAAGATTCCATAACTATTGATCCTTATAAAATGAAGTTTTTTAAATAATTTACAAGACCAAAAAATAACACTGGGATTCATAGTTTTCTTAGATTAGTGGGTCACTACTGGTGGTTTGTTAAAAAATTTGCTCAGTCATCTAGCCCAATGAAAAATTAAACTCAAAAGAGAGTTAAGATCATCTGGAAAAAAGAATGTGAGGATTGTTTTCAGGAACTAAAAATAAGATAATTGAATGAACCTGTTTTGGCCTTGCCTTATAGAAATGGTGAATTCATCATCTAAAGTAAGGCTTTGTTTAAAGTACTTGGTTGTGTCCTTGTGATGAATGATCAGGTAATTTCTTACATATCATGTAATTTGAAACCTCGTGAACCCTACACGTGATTCAGAATTAGCTGTTGGTGTTTTTTCATTAAAAATTTGTGGGTATCATTTGTATGGAGTGAAGTGTGAAATTTATATTGATCAAAAAAATTTGAAGTATATATTAACTCAAAAAGAACTGAACAATGAGACAAAGAATATGGTTTAAACTAATCATGGATTTTTATTTCATGATTTGTTATCATAGTAGTAAAGAAAACAAGGTGGATGATACTTTTAGTTGAAAGAGTAATTCTACATTAACTATGTTACATTTGTAACATTACCCTTTGGTTAATAATTTTATGAATTTTGGCCCAGAAGTTCTAGATGTAGGTACATCCTATGGTTTGTTTTAGGTTTCAATATAGACGAATTTGTTAGGAATAATTAGGAGGGATCAGAAGGTGGATCAATATTTTTAAGAAAATTTATAATCTATTAAGAAGGGTATTTTTCCTTATTTTAATATCGTTGATGAAGGTTTTTTATTATTTGGAAAAAGATTATGTTTCCCTTATGATTAATAGTTGAGGAAATAGTTGTTAAATCAATATCACAGTTCTCCTTTTTCCATTTATTTTAGAATCAACAAGATTTATAGAGACCTTACAAAGTATTATTGGTGGGATTTAATGAAAAGAGACATTTCTAACTTTACTGTGAAGTGTTTGACTTATCATCAGGTTAAAGAATAATGAAAGCTACCAAAGGGGATGCTTCAACTGTTGTTAGTTCCAGAGTGGAAATGGTAGAATATATCAATGGATTTCATGGTAGTATTTCCAAATATTTCTCAAGTTAATAATTTGATTTGGGTTATTTAAGATCAATTAACTAAATCTGTACATTTTCTTCACATTTGAGATACGATGTCTTTAGATAATATTTATATACTATATCTAAAATGGATTTTTAGGTTACATGGAGTGACTCTCTCCATTATATCTGAACATGATCCCAGGATCACATCCAATTTTTTTAAATGAATTTAGAAGTCATTGGGTATTTAATTAAATTTTAGTATATATTTTTATTCTCAATCTGAAGGAAAATCTAAGAAAAATATTTAGACCATCAAATATATTCTTCGTTCATGATTAATGGATTACTAGGGAAGTTGGGATAAACATATTTCTTTGGTTGAATTTTTTTATAATAATAGTTTTCATTCTAGTATAAATATGGTACAATTTGATTCATTATATGTAAATAGGTGTCAAACACTAGATTTTTGGGGTTAGGTAAGAGAAAGGAAGTTGATGGGACCAGAGTTGGTATAGGAAACGGTAGAGAAAGTTTAGGTGATTCGGTCATGAATAAGGGAAGCTCAAAGTAGGTAGAAAAGTTATGAGGATGATTTGAGGAAAGATATTTTTTTTGAGGTAGGTGATCATGTTTTTCTCAAAGTTTCTCCATGGAAATGTGTGATGTGTTTGGTAAGATGGGGAAGTTGAGTCCATGAATCATTGGACTATATGAAATCCTAGAGAAAGTTGGATTAGTTTCTTACCTAGTTTAATTAACTCTAATATTATCCCACGTACAAAACATATTTAATTTCTCAATTTTAATCAATTATTCACCGGATTTAACTCATATTTTGAGCACTGAAGTAATTCATCTAGAAGAGAATCTTTCTTATGAGGAATAAATAGTTCAGGTTCTTGACTGTAGAGAGAATGTGTTATAGAATTAGTTAATCAATACAGTTAAGGTCTTAAGGAAAACCATATATTTAAGTAGGAAAAATGAGAATCTAAAAATTATATTAGGTTAAAATATCCCCACTTATTTGATAAATGAATAAAATTACAAGGATTCAATTTTCAAAAGGGGGAAGGATGTGACATCCCAGGTAATGATAAAATAAGTATTTTTTATATTTATTAATATTTATGAAATATATATTAATTTTACCTTAAAGGGGATTCTACTACCAATAGAATACTCGAAATGCAACAATGAGTTTCTTTGAAATCTTGTTTTTCACGCAAGACTGAGTTATACTGAACAATAATATACTTCTAATATTGTTATTTTAAGTGGTGGATATCGGCTAGCCTTTATATTTGTGGGTGTGAATGGAATGAACTATATTATTTTTAGACATTTTTATAAATGTTTTTACATTAATCTAATAAATTTTATAGGCATAAGATAAGAATAAATTCAATTTTAAGCATAAAAATGTATATATTTTAAAAGGTAGTTTTACCACCTCTTAATGGATTACCAATTTTAAATATAATTTTTGAAGCTTTTACAATTTTTATATGAAAAAATAAACTTCACTTTTTAAATATAAATATCAAATATTACTTTGTTTAATTTTTTGGTATTTTTATGAAAACTTTCATATTTTGATAAATAGTGAATAATACTGAATTTTAGTTCAAAACTACATTTTCATCCAATTTATTTATACTATTATATTATGTTTTTATTTTATATAAAGGTATAATTAGAACAATATTATATAATTTAAATAAATTTTGTTCATTGTAAACAATTTTACTGTGAATTTAGATATAAAAACATAGTAAACTTTTGAACATTTTACTTTAAAAACCTGTTTTGTCACCCCATCTGCGAGATTAATTTTAAATTAATTTCTTCCTATTACATGAGTATAATTTGGAAAAATTGACTCCATATTTGAAATTATAATAATTTATAATTTATTATATTTTCAACTTAGTTTTTTACTAAAATTATTAGTAAAAGTAATTAAAATTAATCCCAATGATTAAGGTAAAAATGTGGTTACTTGGTGGTTAAACTTTAATATTAAGAGTATAAATAACCTAAAACCTTTTCCAAAACCCATTATATGGATATTATTTTGCCGTATTACCTATTTTATATAATTTGGATCATTATAGTAGTTACATGATGTAAGTAAGACCTCCCAATAGTGTTTATCTTATTATATTTACAAGAATTCCACTCCCCTCCGCTATAAAAACACACTCACCCCCTCTCACTTATTCTCACCTATTAAGCCCTATTGGATCATCCAAACCATTACCTAATAATATCCCAACATACATACCCTCACCCTATATGCCTCACTTTGGGAATTAATCCATCCAAGAAGTCCTTTGGTGCAAACCAAAAGGAGTTATCCAAAGAATAGGTAGCTTTCATAAAAACGTATTTTTACATTGTTTCCTACTCCACTACCTTCATTACACTTTATATAATGATTATATAATGAAATTATATTAATAAAAATACTGATGTGATATTATTTTAAGGTTTCTACCTACATCTACACACACTTCTATCAAATGGTTAACGCACTTACCTTTCGTGTGTATAGCGAACTACAGCCTCATGAAACGGTGTCATTCATTTTTCCTTTACCACCTCTCATAGATGATAATTATGATGGACACACTATTTTTTAATATATATATATATATGATATTTATGTTTCCTTAATACTTCTTTAATTTTTACACAGCACATTCCTTCATTATTTCCATTTTTTGTAAATATGATAACATAGTTTGTGGGCATGTGAACTACCACCTCCTCAAAGTTATGTGATACGTTCACAAATTACATGGAATGTATTAAGGATGGGTTTAATTAAAAATATGTTACATAGATAAAATATATATGATATTAATTACATAAATACAATTCTGTAAATATAATATATCATTTTCTTTATTACCTTTTCACACACTGAAAAAGTGATAACGTCGTTCATGGATGTGTGGACTACCGCCTCATCGAAGTGATAGGATTCCATTTAAATCACAGTAATTATATATATATATAAGTATATATGATTAAATAATATTTTATTTTATATATAATGATCATTCTATGAAGATAAATTTTACTTAAATTCTTTCTATAACAATCATTGAAAAATGGTAATCTTACCTATGCGTATGTACGGCCTACCGTCTCCATGATTGTAATGTTTATTCATTTTTCATATCCATCTTTCATCATTAGTTTTAAAAGTATAATTTATGTATAAATATGATTATTATTTCATGATTATTATTCTGTAAATATTTATATAATTACCCATTACACCATAGATGATCTACCAAAGTCTTTTTTGACACACAAAACGAATATAGTCAAAACATGCAACGAAAATTTAATTGTTTAAGTAGTTGGTTACAACATTGTAATAAGTGAAATTAAAGTAATTATAAACTTGAAAAATGTTATTAATATCATAAATAATTAATATAAGTTTATTATTCATAAATATAAATACACGCGTGACCATTCAAACTTAATTTAATGGATTTTGTCTCAATCTCCTTGCATTGAGTCGTTTCTTGATGATATATACCTTTATTCTTTAATAGGGTGTATATACAGACCATTTTCCATTATATATCCATATTTTATTAATTCACATGTTATTTAATGTTTTTTAAATGTTGATATTTTATGGGGATAATTATTTAAATGTTTAATATGGTATGGGACACTTTGAATTTTTAAAGTTTTAATTTCAAAATATTTTCTACATGTCAATATTATTGATATTATTTTACATATTTATATATATATATATAAGAGATATAAATAAAATTTTATTTCTATTTTCGATTTTATTCAAAAAAAATTAAAAATTAATCTTTTTATGTGTTTTATATGAAATATTTTGGCAAATGACAAAAGGAATGTTTTATTCTTAACGTACACTACGACAATGAATTTTTTCCATTGTGTCCTCTATTTGATTTTCAGCTTCCATTGTAATATTTCCTATTTTCATAAATGAAAAACCTTCTTTCCTTTTTTTGGGTATTTGGGTATTGAAATTTTTTTATCAAAATAAATGTGTATTTTGTATTGAAAATGGGATTTTTGAATGAAAATGGTATTTTAATATCTGAAAGTGATTTTCATATGAGTTTAAAATATTTTTTCAAATGATGAAATGTTTCATTTAATGTTGTGGTTATTAGACATTATAATTGATTGGTGTGCTCAGAAAGCACCAATTGATCCCAATATATCTTAAACGATGGGTTTTCTCATATAATGCTCCAATAAATTGGGTAATTATTATATTATATAGAGTTTGGTCGTATAGTTATTCAAATCTGTAAGGGTTATGTAAGGGTTCTATAAGGGTTTAATGTGATTATGTGCCAAGGAATCTACATGAATTTTATATTTTTTCTAATGAGTTTTCATGGAAATCATTTGTTTTTAAAAGGTAAAATAAATGATGTTTATTAAAGAATGATATTTCCCTTTTTGGGAAAAATGTTTTTTTTTCAAGAAAGGGTTTTTCATGATTTTTAATTTTTATCAATGAACTAATAGTTTCCTTATATTTATATCCCTTACTGATATTTTTATGCTCATCCCATGTTTTTAAATGTTTTTCAGAGGATTTAATAATGAGTAAGGGATTGGAAGAGATCATGTTGAACATCGTTAAGAGTTTTAATAAAAAATATCAAGATTTATTTTTTTTAAGTTTTATACGGTGTAAAAAATGGATACTGATTGGAAGTGTCCATTTTGTATTTTATGGTTTTTTTATGTATCATTTATGGCCTAATTCTCTAAGAATATAAACCTAAAAAGATCCTAAATGGGAAAGAAATTAAATTATGGACTAAAACTCAAGATTATGTAATTTTTATGGTCAGGGCCTTATATATATTTGAATTTTGGATTTATAGGGTTTAATTTATTCCAAATAATGAAATTTGGGCATGTTTTGGGTTGATTTTGAGACCTTATCTCATGGTTTTAACCTTGTTTTATTGATTTTACCCTTATTAAGGAGATAAATATTTATCATTGATACTATTCATAATGACCAAAAATAAATGATAATTTTTTACTAGATTTGAAACTCCAAATTCAAAATATGATATCCATTTTTCAGGTTTCAATCTTTATAATTTGAAGAAATAAATTTTAATATAAACTCACAAAACACAATGGAAAACATTTTTTAGAAAAATTGTGTTTTCAATCCTAAAAATTAATTTAAAATAAAAATACTAAATTTTGATGATTCAAATGGAATTATTTTGATTATTATTAATAAAATGGATCATATATCACTTTAATATCGAATCCAAAATATAAATAGGAATTTAAATTAATTTATTTAATTAAAAAAGTTAATGTACTTGAAAAATCATTATTTTTCACTATTTAATGAAAAATCAATCATTTCATAAAAATCCTAAATGTCACCATAAGTGAATTATTGTATCATTATTTAAAAAATTATATTTATTTTATGAAATATAATTTCTAAAAGTGGATGAAATTAACTATAATTTCAACACATCAAAGGTAATAAAAATCATATTTGAATAAAATTCCTTTTTGAAGCATAAAATGACTTTACTAAAAATTGGGTTTTTATTTATAATAATTAATCCATAAATAATTATTGAGTAATACCTTATAAATATATTTATTAAAGTGGTTACTCATATTTTTACCCTCAAATTCAATGAATATGTTATAAAGTTCACATTTAAATAGAAATTTTTTTTATATATATTTCCATTTCTGTAAATCTTGGTGTTGTGTGTTAGAAAATATATCGACATTATTATTCATTTAATATAAATTTTTAGGGTGTCACAATATTCCACTAAATGATGTGGACTTTATAGAATTTTTTTTGAAAATAATGAAAATTGATAACAAGAAGATGATGATGTAGAAGCAGAACAAGAAGAAAATATTGAAGAACATTACAAACCTATCCCTATGAAATCACACCATCATTTGAATCATCCTTCATATTTGGAATCATGTTTGGGGGGAGGTATTAAAATCTTATAAATATATAATTGTTCAATCATTACTTCAGTCCAAGAATTTCCTATAATCATTAGTATCAAGAAATAAGTGTCATATAAAATTGTTCTATATATTTTGTGAGATTTTAATAGAAAATAATTGATGGAGGTTATGATCAAACATTATCACATTGATGTGCATTAAAATTATTTCATGGAATAATAAAATATATCTTTCTATATAAACCAACATGAAAATAATGATTTGGTCTGTACACGGGCCTATTATAGGATCATGTGACCATAGATATTGAATTTATTTTAGTTTTTATTAATGAAATGATTTGAGAATGTCAATATATTATGTAATTTTTGTGGTAGATATTATTAAATAACTTTATAGTTATGATATTTCTTATATAAAATAATGAACAATATGATAAAAGGTGAATCTGAAAGTTTATGTTGAATAGGATGACTTTTACCATATTTTGCCATATTTTATGGAGTTTTCATGTCACAATAACCTCATTATCTACTATTTACATAATATTTAATATGTAAACCAATATTACTAAATCAATCAGTTTATGGAGGGGTTTTATAGATTATTTAATAAATTCTAACTGTGTGTGGCTATTTTTCATGCATTATTATTAGTTAATCCACATATATGGTACATTAATGTAGGATAAATTATTGTTGGAACATTATTGATTTCCACCACATAGTATATAAATCATGCCCTAATGCCATTAAAATTTTCTATTATTGAGAAGGATAACATATCATAATATAATTTTTTCCAATATCAAAATTGAGAGGTCATGATAGATATTGATAGAATTTGTGTGATTGTTGATAAATATATATAAATCATGGATGGAGTACTATATAATGGTATTTCAAGCATACCACCCCATTATTATAATAAATAATGAATTAATCACATTGCAATAATCATTTTAATGAAGACAAATTCAAATTTAGTAAAGATTGAAATCATTATGTTGGGTATATATATGATTTTTGTTAAATAAATCATTTTAATAATGATTATTTTATGTGTTATTATGTATTTTCATTTTTTACTATACAAGACCTAATATCAGAGGATAGAAGACAATATTAAAGTAATTAAATGATATAATTATGAGGTATATGACTACATGATGAAAATTCCAAAGGATAATATCATATGATAATGGCATGAAATATGGACACATGATAAAAATCATCTCGGAATGCGTTAGTAGAGTCTTTAAGTGATTTTAGGAGATTATTATCAAATGTGATTACTAAAAATAAATTATATACTAATTAATAATATTAAATTTAATTAGTAATTAGTATTATAATAATGAAAATTATAAGTATAGAATTAGTATTGGAAACCTTTTATCACAATTCCATGTATTTTTTAGAAAAAGGAAAGAATATTGAAGAGGGTGTGAATATAGGGATGTGGTATAGGCCACATTTTCAATGTGGGTTTCATAAGATTATATATGAGGCCACAATATTTAAAATTTATTAATTTGACTATGTTGGGCATAGATTTTAGGTAACTGATTACAATGACAATATGATTTATAGAAGTGTTTGTGTGGTTGTTATGTTATTGGGGAAATTTTACTGTGATTTTAGTAACATCTAAGCATTTAGGTATCCATACGAACCTATGATCACAACATGTTCTTCTATATGAAAATCATGGGAAAAATTATTAATCTAGTATATCAACTATGAACTATTAACAACTATTAAAATTCTTTGTGTATTCTTTTTTTATGAATATTTGAACTTCGGTTCACCTATTGATGCAACAAATCTTCTGGAAAACATGAGTAGGATATGAATTAGAGGGAGGATAAAGTGAAAATATATTTGGAATAAGAAATATTTTCACTATGAACTATCAATTTAATAATGGGGTGGTTTATATCACCATAAAGGATACACCATCACACATTTTTCTAAAGGTAAAAGGAAATCATAAAATAATCAACATGAATGATGTTCTCTAACTAATAATGTAAAATTATTTTCAATAAATAAATATAATTTTATTTCAAATAAAGGATTTATTTTATTTTATTATTCATTCTTCAACTGTGTTGTCATGTGAAAGACATAATATTTTAGTTAAAACATAATATTTTATTAAAATTAAACAATTTTATCTACTAATTTCACACACAAAAATATTCAAATGATATATATTTAGATGGAGGAGGATTTGTTATCTATACAGGAGTCTTATGTCTCACATGTTGTGCTAGATCAATATCATATTTAACATCTTACTAATTAAAAAAGAACATCATTTCAAACATGATTAAAATATTGTATCAATTTTCACATACCTTTATTATGCCAAAATTTATGGAGTCTCTATATGTGACTTCAATCTTATTGAATATCATTTGATTTCTATATTGGATGAGAGATAGAGACCCAAGACACAAATATTCCATCTTCCTAATGGGAATATGACTATGAATTTAGAGAAAATAACATACATTTCCGATCTACCTATCCATGCTAAGGTGGTTAGGGGTGTGAAATTGGGTGATTTGTGTGCTATCATGTATCATTTACTATGAATTGTGGTTTTTATACCACCATGTAGATTTTATGGTGTCCAAATGTTCCTGAGCTACCTTGATGATAAATTTTTAGTTATTCTCAATGATGATGATGAGTTTGAGACTATTCAACAGAGGCATGCATATATTATGCAGTAATAGAGAGGCATGCTGTGTGTTGAATACTCTACTACCTTGGATAATAAGATGAACTTACCGTTACTTGAGGATCTAGATAGGAAAGCTACATATAGTTGGGAATTATTTTTATTATCATATATATATATATATATACATATATATTCCTTTAGATGTAATGTTGAGAAGATAAGAACTATATTATTGAATGAGTTGTTCTACTATAGATGTGGAAATGGGATTAGTTGCCAGGCATTGCTCCTAGAGTTATCACAACACTTCCTCAACAACTTCTACAGGACTATCCTTGAGGATCTTTGTATTCTTAAATCATTAATTTCATTTTATTATTAAATTATTAATATCATTTAAAAAATAATAATATATTACTTCTTTAATTAGGTGGAATCAGGATCCGCATAATGTACATACATTGAGGAACAATGTGCATATTTTTTGACAAATTTTTGACTCTCTATAGTAGCTATAGGTGAGCTATGAAATTCATAGAGAACTCCTTCACGCATATATTATGGAAATAACAACCACCGCTAGAGAAACACCTGGTTCTGACCATCCTTTTACCATCCCTTAGGGGTGTCACCATGACCAACATGACCGTTCATCACCTCTGCCTCTAAGTCCCCCCATTGAGACTCCTTCACCAACTTCAACAAGGATGACTGAACTTTCATCTAGAAAATAAAAACTTGGACACTTATCTCTCTGATTTCAAGATGCATTGTTTCAAGATCTTTCATTCCTTTCCAAACATCTATGGACTCCTAAGCCACATCTTTTCAGGACTTTTGACTCAACACATCAGCAACTGTATTCACCTTTCCTAGGGTGTAAGAGATATAAAAATTGTAGTCCTAAAAAAACTTCATCCATCTATTCTTCCATATATTTAGATCACACTGAGAAAAAATGTACCTCAATCCCTGTGGACTATGAAAACCAAAAATTGCTCCCCAACAAGGTAATTCCACCAAAACTTTATCACAAACATAACTTCCACAAACTCCAGATCATGGGTGGAATAGTTATTCTTGTGGGGACATAACTTCCTAGACCCATAAGAGATAACACCTCTCTATTTAATAAGCACACGTCCCAATACCATATGAGATGCATCACAAAAATCCTCAAAGAGAACACCCTCCTTTGGAAAATTAATCACTGGATCACTGACCAACTTCTCCTTCAGGTAATTTAATGTTGTATGACACTAACCTATCCACACAAATGCCTAGTCCTTCTTGGTCAATACTGTTAGTGGGGATACAACTTGAGAGAAATTGGGAATGAACATATAATAATATCCTATGAGACCAAGGAAACTGTAAAAATATACCATGTTATTGGGTACTTCCTAAGAAATAATTGTCTCAACCTTCACCTGGTTCAATAAAACACACTAATGAGACACCACATTCCCAAGGAAACATGCCTCTCACATCGAGAACACACACTTGGATAACTTTCCATAAATTTGGTGGTACTGAAGGACCTGGAAAAAAAATCTGACATGATCGACATGCTCCTCCCCTAACATCAAGTAGATCAAGATATTATTGATGAATATAATGATGAATCGGTCCGAGAACTCACATAACACAGAATTCATAATCCCCATGAACATTTATGGTGTGTTCCTAAAATTGAAGGATGTGACGACAAACTCTAAGTGATCATACCTACATTTGTAGGTAGTCTTTGGGATATCCTCATACTTCACCCTCAACTGGTGATATCCATACCACAGATCGATCTTCAAAACCCAACTAGAACCTCTCAACTGTTTGAATAGATCATTTATCCTCATAAGAGGGTAATGGTTTTTTAGTACTATTTGGTTTAACCTCTAGTATTCTATACACAACCTCAGACTATCATCTACCTTCTTGGTGAAAAACACTGGATAACCCCATGATGAAACATTGGGTCGGATGAAACCCATTTTAATTAGATCATCCACCTACAAACTCAACTTACACCACTCCTAAGGTTCCATTCAATATGGAGCCATCAAAATTAAGGATGTAACCTACTATAGCTCTATCCCAAAATCAACATCACATTGAAGGGGTAGTATCATGACCTCCTCTGTAAAAATATCTAATAACTCTTCCAAAACCATGGGAACATCCTCAATATGATATTCCACTAATTTCTCTACAAACTATGATAAAATAGGCTCTTATTTCTAGCCTCCCAACCAGAAATATTTCTTGCCAATGAATGACACTCATTGGCCCCCCACATCTGAGAATATAACTCTACTTCAAAAGTAGTCAATGACTGCATGTATAGAACACAAAAAAATTCATGCCAAGGATAAAATATTATGGTTGAATATATAGTATGAGAAAATATCCCATGTTTAGGTGCTACCCCATCACCAGTCAACATCTACAGCACACATCAAACAAAACAGCAAGACCTCCAACTGGAGTAGATAACACTAGGGGCACTAGAATCCTCTCTACGTCCATTTCTAAAGCATTGACTGAAATGAGAGAAATAAATGATTGAAAAACTCCTAAATCAAACAAATATCAAACAAGGGTAGATGATAAACTAATAATACCTCAAACAACCCCTACCTTTGGCGAAACTATAGCCTCTAATGCGTACATCTGACCATGCACACCTCCTTTGCCTCCCAGTTATCGACCTCCATGACCATGCTCTAGCCTAGATACCTACTAAAAGAGACCATTATGAGGTTAACATCTACTAGATATACCTTCTCTTGGCTACTGAACAACCACCTGTAGTCTTCACTATTGAGACTTCCATAGAGGAAACTGCTTATATTGAAAAGGGACCTGAACACCCATCTAAAACTAGCCTCCTTGAGTGGTCAAACACTAATATTGGAAGTTCCCATGTCCCCCACAGACATAACATAAAAAATAAAATCCCCCAAATGGTGATTGTAAACCAAATATCCCTGAAATATGGGGAAGGAGCTATTGTAGTCAGTGCCTCAATGAACGGAACCCTGAATGGATGAACACCTATGGCCCACTACCTGAATCTATGCTTCTCAAAACACCTTGTTTCCACTCTATTATGGTTCACCTCCCAGAGAAAATATCCTCTATATAACCACTTCCTTCTTATGTATTTCCATATATGTAGTAAGAATGAATGGGGTGACTATAAACTTGATCATTGGGTGTAAATCCTCCACCATATGTTTCACTCTAGACTCCTCATCTGAAAAAACATCAATGGAAAAGTACAGGAGGTCCTTGAACATGATCCAAATCTCCCACATACTCAGACTCCCCCGCTGAAGAGAGAGTATCTCCTACCTATTGTCTACCCTCATCTTCAATTATAAGAACTCCACACGGAACTCCCTCTAAAATTCAGGATATAACACATCATCTTCCTTAAGTTCACCAAGAAAATGCATCCACCATTGATGTGTATCTCCATGAAACTGACTAACTTCCAATGAAACCTAGAACTTAGCATGTGATCAGATTAAACCAAAAGAAATCTCAAGCTTCTCTAACTATCACTCTATCTCCAGATCAGAAACACTCCCCTTATACTTTCCCAAACACTGTCATCAGAAAGCATGCAAGGTCCTCTGCCATGCCTCATCCTCCTCTGCTGGATTAATCTTCTGAAGATCAAATGGATCAACCTGTTTAACCTCAACTACCTGAGATACTCACATATGATGAACATGATCCATTCTAAAAAGAAAAGTAGAACATCCTAAGCCCAATATCATGTAATTTTATCAAATATTATTTAATTTATTTATTTTATCTACCCACAATAAGCCATTTAATACACGAACACAAATAATCATGATGAATGTACCTCTCCAAGGTCTCTACCCTAGAAACAAGTTGACCTCACTTTGTCATTTGATAAGATTGGAGTATGTGCATTAGATCATGGGGGCCCCAAAAAACCTGTTTCCTAACTCATCTCCTAGACCTATGTTATACACCAAGATCAACTGGCACTACTACCCTAAAAAAACATGCAATCCTCATTGTTCACAACATAAAACTTAATCCTATATCTCAACCATAACCTTTGACACCACTCTATTGTGAACTCCTCCCTTCAAGGATACTAAGATGAAGGAAGAGAGACAATGACCCCTGAGTCCCACCTCCAGTAGGCCCCGAGTTGGTGACTAGCACCGATGATATAAAAATATCACATATATGGGAGGTGTTACCCTCTATAATAAAATAGTATTGGGATATAGAATAAAAAAATCACCAAAAAAATACATAAGATAATATAACATAAACTCAAATGATCCCATAATGAATATACAAAATAAACCAACATATATAAAAGTCTCCAATATAAAAAAAGACAAGTCCTATAGTAGAAAATCAATAGTAGCTCCAACCTAAGTTATCAACGTCCATATAAGTCCCCGATGTACTCTTAGAAACCTAAAAAACAATTTTATATTCATAAGGCGAGTATAATGGGTATACTAAGTCAGGACATAACCAAGGTATCAAGTGAACATGTGAAAAGAGAATGCTAATGCACCAGTGAAAAAACAACAGAACCAACAAGAAAATATACAGGACTTCTAACCAAACTCAACCTCACAAGGAATGCTTACCAAATCACTCATCCAATATAGTAATATAGTATAGAGATCATAATAAATTAAGGTTCCCCGCTTTCACTTCCCCCACTAACACCCCAATGTCGAATGAATTATACTCCCATACCTTCCATACATATAACATCACATCACATCACATCACATGCCATCCATCTATGAAGTGGTTTATGATGCATCCTTACCTACCCAACCCTCAGAAGGTCTAGAATCTAGTGATAGAATTAGGTATCATCATATCATATCTCACCTGTAGACACCATGGCCATCACATCATGCCTTTCCAAAATACACCTAGACCAACACATCACATCTCAACCACATAACCAAAGTAATAGGGTATCATGAACCTGAAGTATATCAACCTCATGACCTCCTCCTACCACAAATGACCCCCACCACATAAAACATCTCATCACAACCTCATCACATCACATATTTCTCAAAAACACTCGGTTCATCATTGTACATTTGACCCAAAGACACCTGGGATATTACTACTGAATCAAGACCAAGGAAGAAGGGGTATTCATCCATCTATATCACCACCATCATTGATGATGGAGGAAAAATTATCAACCTAGAACCTTTGAGTGTGGTAAGGTTATCCAGCTTGGGTTGGCAACATAAATAAATAACATAATCATACATGATATATCGATAGTACACAAAGCCCAACCTATGGGTCCAAAAAAACTACACTCATGCACACCACATCACCACCACCATACCACACATCAATCATCATAACTATTACCAACACTATATGAAACACTCCACACCACCACCACACAGTCCACACAGCATTTCTCACTTACATTTTTAGGTTCACCACTTTCTAGATATAGCAGTTTCACTAACTTTTATTACCAATCCATTACATTTCATATACCCACAACCCATCATTTATTAAATTAATTTAAGTTATAACCACACATAAAATTGAAACCCATTAATAATCATTTACCAAATTCATTTATTCCATATCTAACTAGGAAACTAATACTACCACACCACAAAATAACTCACCCATCTTGCACCAACTATCATCTTTGCACCATACTAGACAAACCATATCAATAAATCAACCACACATATCATTCATTGCACACCATAAATTCCACACACTACAACCACTGTTTCACAACCACTTCACCACAACCTCGGTGCCACAACCACATCGCATCACATCCACTGTGCATGAAATCCGTTGTGCACCATGACGCACACCACAACCTCATCACAAAACACTTCCACACATCATCACCACATTGTAAAACTTCCAACGTCACATACATTCCAACCAAACACCATATAACAACCCCGCAAATCACATATCTTATCTGTTCATCACCAACATCTCACAACATCCCATACCATGAAGGGAAACATAACAAGAAAAAGAACACACAATAACAACACATGTCAACTTCCAAAATTATTCAAGGGATTTCATTTCATTTCTTCTTTATTATTATGGGTAATATCACCCAAACCAAATATCCATGGGAAACCAATTTATTATCCAAATATACATTCTTCATCCTTTTATTCAGGGTGTGATCACACAACAACACAGAAAGTTTCATCATAACATTACAACTACAACACAACCATGGCTCTCAATAGCCATAATTTTTAGTATTAGAAAAAATCATAAATAATATCATCAAAAAAAATATGTCAAAGCAGTAAAGCATGTGATATCTCTCTAAACCCATCAATTTTAGTTATTAAAATTAATTATATTTATTATGCCAACCCTTACTATTTCCCCAATGGAAATAAAAATCATGAAAATCTCACACATAACACATAAATAGGTGATAAAAAGGATCTCCTACCTCAAAGAAAGATTTTCGAACTCATTGTGCACCATAGGGAAAATAATAATCATCTCAAAAACTATAACCGCACAAGGAAATTACATATCAACCTAAAGCACTCCAAAGGATCATCAAAATGAAGCCCAACACTCCCCCAAATAAAAACCACAATGCTATAGTGAATCCTCCAAAATAAGAATTGAATAAAAAAATGGGGTAAGGATAAAAATTCAATATGGATTGTTGACAAACAACCATTGAAACCCAAGGATCAAGGAGATGGAAGACGGGTTGGAAGGTCCCCCAAAAATTTCCTAGGGTTCATCTATAATGAGAGAGATATATATATATAGATGAGAGGATGAATGAATGAAAGGTCATCCAAACAAGGGTTTTAAATAATGTGAAGCTCATCCAACTTACAATGTAAACCACAATTTTATAGTGTAAAATCCATATATTTAAAAACTTACATTTTAAAACCAACCTTTAGGTTGTAAAACCATAAAAACATCAACTTTCACTAAAAATCATGGAACCTTAGGCCTAATTAAACATACGTTGTAAACTTATATATTCCAGTGTAAATAGTTTTTATGGGATACTACCCTACTGAACACAAGACATAAACTGGATGGCCACACAGGTTGTAAACCACCAGCTTATATCGTAAATGTAACACCCCAATCTTCCACGGTATGTTTCCCTTTAAATAATGCAATAGCTTGCATTTTACGCAACTTCGAGATTCTAACACACCATGACCAATCAAACTAGCCGTTATGAATAGTAATACCCACTTTTTGAACTTTTATAAATTTTATCTTCCAAAATGGACTTCATTTGGGGATTTGGAATATAGAAATTAGACTAGGGTGAAATTTTGGTATTTTTCTAAAAAACTTTCAATTTTTGATGAATAGTGAAAAACACTAAGTCATAGTTTAAAATCGAATTTTTATTTAAATAATTATTTATTTTATTTAAATTTATTTTAGGTCAAAATAGATACATAATACCTATATAAGTTCAATTTAATTCACTGGAGTCAGTTTATAATAATTTTAGATATAAAAAAAAATATTGAACTTTTCACCGTCTTTTACCCATCTCAAAGGAGAATTTGCAAATTCACATAAAACTTAATTTTACCGCTTCTGTGAGTGGAATTTTGAAAATCCGAGACACACAGTTAATATCAAGGAGTAAAATGTGGTTTAATAAGATAAAAATAATTTTTGGTGAATAGTAACTTTTTACTTTTTTTACCACAGTTAAATGTAAATAGGGTAATTAAGGGTAAAAATGATATTATTATTACCCTAACACATGTCCCAATTCTATTTGATATGTATAATTCGACAAAAAAAAACCTTAGGAATAAAATATGAACCTCTTTGGTCCACTTGGATTAGATTAGGACATTTATTATTATTTAATTCAAAGAAGAGTTAAAAGATTTAAAATCAAAGTTTAATAACTAAAACATTTTTAATATAGGGTTATACATAAAATAAATTCGATTATAAATATTCATTAGAAATATAAAAATATTTCCTACATAATGGTATTTTATTTATAATTTTTATACATTAAATAATTTAATATATTTATGACACAATGGTGATGCAGTAATTACTTAATTAATGAAATATTAAAATAATTGATATTATAAATATCCAAATAAATGTAATTTGAGACTTTTTATGAATTAAACTAATTTTCTAGGTTACTATTTCATATTATTGTTGGTTAGATAAATTTTTTTCGAAGTAATAATGCTGTTATGAATTTATCAAAAACAAAATACCAAATAGTGTCAAAATTGACATAAAAGAGTTTTTAAAACAAATATTATATTATTAATTGATATTATATTACTAAAAATATAAGGTTCATCCAAAGGACTTATATCATGATAGGTGTATCATTAATGGACCACTTGGGGGGTCGATTGGAAGTTTACAGTAATTTTATTAACTATATAATATAAAAATACAATGAGACATGGTAAATGTCAAACTAATTAACTAAGAGTTAAAACTAAAAGATAAGGTTAATATAGTGAACCAAACCTATCTAAACCCTATTGGTTGAGATTTTTTTTGACCTATCCCAACCTTAAACATTAAATAATCCACTTTTGATCCATTATAAACCGAATATGAATTTATTATAAAATAATATTTCTAGCTTTTCCTAAGGTTCCCCTCACCCCTCTTATAAAAGGGAAATCCCCCTTATCTCTAATTAACACCTTAAAAGCCTTTTGTCTCGGCCAAACCCTGCCCTAATATTCTATAAACTTCCCTCACTTCAACCTAGAGGCCTTAGTTTGATCATAAATCTAACCTAAGGATCCCTTTTGACCAAATCAAAAGGAAGAACCCGAAGAAGAGGTAATGTTTTCACCACCCACTTTCAAGTTCCTTTCTTCTTCCACTTCTTCTTTCTTTGTTATTTCCATTATAAAATAATAACTCCAGTATATTCTATATACTGTGATGTTATTATAAATATTTTACAACCATATTCATTATTATATCCACCCTTTGAATGACATGTCACCATACATGCGTACGTACAGCTTACCGTCTCCACATCGTGGTGTAATTGTTATTCAAAACATTATTATTTGGATAGGTATTATAATGATGTGTAATTGAAGTAAATAATAAATATAAAATTATAATGATTCTTTATATATGATATACCATCCAATTATATACAATTTTAATATCAAAAGAATGATATTGTCGCTCATGCGTACGTACGGACTACCGTCTCCACGAACGTGATGAGATTCATTCCCCATCATATCCATTAAAAACTAATTCGCATTTGATGATTAAAACTAATGTTTAATAAATTGATATCATTCTGGATATGAATAAGATACAACTTATGGATAACAAACATGTCTTATGTAACAAAACATATAAAAGAAAACGAGTAAGTGAACACCCGAAACGACGATAATACTAAAATATTATTAACAAAGCAATATTAAAAGATCATATATGATATAATATTTATGTATATTATTATTGTATAATTTAATAAAAATGATTTAACTATTATACAGGAGGTTAATCTACTCTCGACCAAGGAAAAATACATGGTAAGGGTTTATTTCACAATCTTTTCATTATCTGAGGTTGTTTATACATAATTATCTACTAGGACCTCTTTATCATCCACATCCATGTTTATTAAAAATATATTTCTAATAATTCTTACTATTTTAGAGAATATGGGTTAAACTAATTTATACCCTTGTTTGACTTTTTATAAGAAGTTTTTAAGGAATATTTTCGTCGTTTTCCAAACAAGGTCCTTTTTAACCTTTTCGATAGAATTAAGGTAAGAATGTATTTTTTTTACTTATACGGTGGGTGTGGATATTCTATGCTGTTATAAAATTGTCAAAGCTTCCCTTAAAAGCTTATAAGAATATTTTGAAAGTAAATGTTTTATTTTATAATTATGTGACTTTTAAATGATTTCAAGAAAAGAGATATTTATCTCAAATAGTTTTGATTTCATCTATGTCAACATCCGTTGATGGATTTTAAGCTTATTTGAAGTTTATTTATTATGATACAAAACTTCCATTTAGTATTGAAGGTTTTGTGATATGTTTGACTATGGATGTGTTATTTTTATACCATTCATGGTTTATGGAGAAAGTATTGACATTTTGTATGCTAGTTTTAATATGAATGTTTATATTTTGTTTAAACCTGTTCATGTGAGGAATGCATTGGACTTAATAAGTGACGGGTGGAGCCCACTATAGCTCCTCAATGTATCAGTAGGTCTCATGAGACAAACTAGTTTCTTGGAACAAGGACTTGACAAAATATTATTTGTAGTCTTAGCACAAGGCCTTGACTATGTGGTTATGATAGTCTGGCATTATGCATTCAATCATTATGAAAGTGGTTATTGATATTTCATGTGATTATTTGAATAGTATAATATCCATGTGAATAAGTAAATGGAATTATTTCATTTTATCTTTTCCATATTATGTTGAAGTTCATGTTTAAAATGCTTTTGTTTTAGTTATACATTTCCTTAAATGTTTATGTTTATTTATGAAAGTTTCTGCTATATTGTTATCCTTACTGAGCATCTGAGCTCACCCCTTTCAATGTTTTAATTTTTTCCAGGATGTGAAGAAGTATTTTATGAATGACCTATAGGGAATGTATGAGGGGATATGAAGACAAGATGTTTTTGTAGTTTTTTTTCTACTTTATGATGTAATGTAAGACTTATGAATATATCTAGTGTTTCCAAGGCTACTAAACTAATAGGTCTTTCGAGACTTGATCTTTATTGATCATGCCAATATTATGTAATAATGCACCAACTTTGGGTAACTGGGGTCAGGGCGTTACAGTTGGTATCAGAGGAATTTTCGTACAAACCTTTGAATCTAGATTTAGATAAACTCTGATTAGATCACATAACCCTAAGATAGAGTTTGAGGATTAGTATAGAAGAACTTCCTAGAATTTTGGTATTGTAGAGATTTTGTGAGTTTTCCAAGAAATACATCCCTGCCTGGATACGAGTAGGTAGAGGCAGCTCTGGCATAGATGTACCTAGGGGTAAAACCCGAAAACACTTCTTTGAGCTAGACTCGAACGGGAACCAGTGCACGACAACAGGCCTTGCTACACTCTTGGTTACGACACTCTCGGGGGATATGCTTAGGATAATTCTCATTTTCTTTACAATTCATTATGAAGGGTTTATGAGTATATACTTCCTCAAAGAAAACATTTTTGTGATTATGGATTATATCCATGAACTGTTCAATTTATGTTAAGTGTTTTATAATTTTGGATTTATGTACTGCGATTCATAAACAAATATAGTGTATGTCATTGTTTAGAAATGGAACCTAGTGGAAGGAATGGAAACTGTATCAATGCGCACACTCCATGTAGATATTTCCCTCCTTCTCAAGATAATTATAGTGGATCTGGTGATATAACTGGTGCTGATCAGCTAATCACCATACTGGGACAACTCACTCAGGTTATGAATAATAACCTTACCCGTATGGAGAACCTTGATCCACATCGTGGAGGATCAATGTTAGATCGCTTCATGAGGCAATAACCACCAACATTAAATGGGAGTACAAATATCTTAGTAGCTGAGCAATGGATAAATTCCTTAGAGAAAATATTCCATGTCTTGGGGAGTAGTGAAAAGGAAAAAGTTATCATGGCAATTTACCGCCTCACTGGAGATTCTGATCAATGGTGGTCATTGATTCAAAACACGAAGGAAGATGATGAAGTATCAAATATGGAATGGAGGGAGTTCAAAGAGTTTTTCTTTGAAAAATACTTTCCTCGTGACCATCGAGAAGATATGGAAAGGCAATTTCTGAGTCTGAGGCAAAAGGAGGATGAGAATTTCGCAAAGTATGAGGCTAACTTTACAAGGTTAGCGAGGTATGTTGTAGATTATATAAATAACCTAAGAAGTAAGATTGATCGTTTCTTTGATGGGTTAAAACCATTTCTCCATTGATCATTAGTCTCACAAACCTTCTCATTGTACGAAGATATTGTCTCATGCGCTATCAAGACAGAAAAATAATTCTCTAAGTCTTACAACTTTAAAGAAAATAAAGAGAAGAAGAGATCTATTGATCACTCTAGAAATGGAAATAAGGGGAATAAGAGAAAGGTTGATTATCCATATTGTAGTAAATGTGGGAAGAAATACCTTGGTACTTGCTTGAAAGGAATGGGAGTCTGTTACAAGTGTGGTGAAAAATGCTACCAAGCTCGATATTTTAAGGGGAATAAAGAAGCTAATGATGTTCAATGCTACAATTGCAGGGAGATAGGACATTATGAAAATGAAT
This sequence comes from Viscum album, assembly GCA_963277665.1. Lineage (NCBI taxonomy): Eukaryota > Viridiplantae > Streptophyta > Magnoliopsida > Santalales > Viscaceae > Viscum > Viscum album. The sequence continues at coordinate 1,838,096,078 of OY728151.1, forward strand.
GTCCTAATCGTTAGGGAAACTTACCTTAGAAAAGGACAAGGGATCAAGGCCAAGTTAATTCTATCACTACTGCTGAGGTAGAAGCTCCGAAAGACATGGTGGAAGGTAATTTAATGGTTTCCTCAAGTTTAGCCAATGCTTTATTTGATTCTGGATCATCGCATTATTTTATATCCTCCCAGTTTGCTAAGAAAATTAGATATTTCCAATTTGATTTAACAAGGTATTTGTCAGTTAAATCTCCTAAGGGAAGTATCATCGCAACAAAGTTTTGTAAATATGTTCCCATTAGAGCATATAAAAGTTCTTTATTTGTTTATCTCATCGTCATACCTATGATTGAGTTTGATATAATCCTCGGTATGGATTGGATTTCAGACCATGATGCGAAGATTTATTATAAGAAGAAGGAGGTTACGATTTTTGATGATGATGATAAGGAACACCTTATCTTTAGAGAAGAATCGTCACCACCTAATTCTTATCTATATCTACCCCCAGTAGCTCAACTAAATTCAATTACTGGGGAGGAATAGAATGAAATAACTGTGGGTGAGGAAATGAATGTTCAAATAGAGGATGTACCTATTGTGAGAGAATATGTAGATGTGTTTCTGGAAGATTTACTTGGACATCCTCCAGAATGAAAAATTGAGTTTTCCATTGATTTAATTCCGGGTTCAAGGCCCATATCAAATACCCCTTATAGAATGGCCACTGTGGAATTAGTGGAACTAAAGAAACAACTAGAGGAGTTGAAGAATAAGGGATTTATTCTCCCTAGTTTTTCTACATGGGGAACCCCTTTCCTTTTTGTTAAGAAGAAATATGGATCTATGAGGTTATGTATCAACTACAGGGAGATCAATGCTATAACAATAAAGAACAAGTATCCCCTACCTCGCATTAATGATTTATTTGACCAACTGCATGGAGCTCAATACTTTTCAAAGATTGACCTTCAATCTGGATACCATCAGTTGTGTGTGAAGAATGAAGACATTTTGAAGAAAGAATTTCGAACCAGGTATGAGCATTATGAGTTTACAATAATGCCTTTTGGATTGACTAATGCACCCTCTGTATTCATGGATATAATGAATAGAGTTTTCAAGGAATATCTTGATGATTTTGTGGTGGTATTTATTGATGATATCTTGGTATACTCCAAAAGCCACGAAGATCATGAAAATCACTTGCGCATTATCTTGAAGACTCTGAGAAGACATGAATTATATGGGAAGTTTAGAAAGTGTGAATTATGTCTTTAGGAGATTTATTTTCTTGGCCATATTGTCTCTAAGGATGGAATCTCTTTTGATCCTTCTAAGACAAGAGAAATCAAAGAATGGCCAGCACCAACGAGTATAACTGAGGTATGTAGTTTTATTGGTTTAGTAGGTTATTATCGACATTTAGTCCAGAATTTTTCTTGATTCGCTAACCCATTAACGAATCTCACATGTAAAGGGGTTAAATTTTTTTTGAAAAAAGAGTGTGAAGAATGTTTTTAAGAAATGAAGAAAATATTAGTCAATGCTTCTATATTGACTCTACAATTGGGGAATGATGGGTTTGTTATTTATAGTGATGCATCGAAGAAAGGACTTGGTTGTGTCCTTATGCAGAATGATAGATTTATTGCCTATGCATCGTGACAGCTAAAAATTCATGAGCAAAACTATCCTACTCATGATCGTGAGGTAGCTGATATAATCTTTTCCTTGAAGATATGGAGACACTATCTCTATGGTGAGAAATGTGAGATTTATACTGATCACAAGATTTTGAAGTATATTTTCTCATTGAAAGAACTCAACATGAGGCAGAGGAGATGGCTTGAACTACTCAAGGATTATGATTTCATGATACACTACCACCCAAGGAAGGAAAATAAGGTTGCAGATGCTTTGAGTAGAAAAGATCATTGAGTTTTAAACAAGATGAGAGTTGAGAGGGATCCTATTTTCATGGATCTAGTAAATATGGATATGGGAATCACCATGGAAGGTGAAACATCAATACTTTTTCAAATGGTTTCCAAACCATCTTTACTAGAAAGGATTAAGAGTTCTCAGACCGATGATGAATAATTTCAAAAGAATATTAAAGCTTTGAATGATGGGATATTGAGTGACTTTGTGTATGAAGATGGAATTTTGAAATTTGGGAAGAGACTTTGTGTTCCTGATATACCTAATCTAAAAAGGTAATTTTTGGATGATGCTCATAGTTCCAATTTCTCTATACACCCTGGGAGAACCAAAATGTATAGAGATTTGAAGGAACATTTTTGGTGGGACAACATGAAGAGGTAGATTGCTGATTTTGTGTCAAGATGTATGGTTTTTCTGTAGGTTCCGGGCACAGCCGAAGCGCGTTGGTGGGTTTGCCCAACTTAATTTTTCGTTAAACAATGTTCAATCCGAGATCCGTCACAATATAAAACACCGAATCTTCGGAATAGAACGAATAACGAAAAGAAAATATGAGTCCCGGAACCCTTGAGGAGGATCATCATATGTTGATTATAATTAATTTAATTAATGCATAATAATTACCTCGTTGGAATTCTTTCTTCATTGATGTGTCCGGTCATGATTCGGTGATCCGTCGTTGCGTCGTAGAATCCAAGTGTAGGATTCCTCTAGCGGTGATCCACACGTGTGTCACGTATCTCCGGACGTCACCGAAGAGATCTCTGGGTGCTAGCGCAGAAGAACCTTCGCTTGCAATGTCCGCCTTAGACCGCCTTGATCCGGTGTAGGATCTTGCTCTCGTAACTTGAGGGCGTTTTTGGTGGAAAGGGAATTCTCTCTTGGCTTGAGAGTATTTCCAAATCCATTGTGCACAACAATGGCTCACCAAAAAATGTTGGGGTTGCGAGGATATTTATAATCAGGTTTGAGGTTAATAGAGTTATGACAATAAATAAACGCATTAAGCGTTTTATTTATTTCATTAACTCTTATTGAAAACCCCCATGTCGAATTATTAATTCCTTGACATGCACCCACGCTGATTATAATAAATATCATTTAATAAAACAATATTAAATCCTCAAAATCCCAATTGGAAAAACTACACAGCGTGTAATAATTAATACACGGCGTGTACTTGTTTTCCATAAAACTACACAGCGTGTATATTTAATATACATGGCGTGTACTTTTATTTTCCATTTTTCTCCACCACATTTATTAGACCTTGAGTAATGACTATTTATTTCTTAAATAAATGTAACTGCATTACTCACTAATAAATATATTATTTTATCCACAGTATATTCTCTTGAATAACTAGTGTCAAAATAAATGCGATCAGACATCCTTAAATAATTATTAAACCACAGTCGGGAATAATATTTATTTAACTTGTTAAATTAATATTTAACTGAGATACATGGACACACTTAGTGTGTGACCCTCTAGGCCTCTTTCTCAGTGGCATTAGGCTGAGCCTGCCTAAAGTCCAAGGTTAGCGTCTAGCAACATGCCAAGGCACCCATAGAGAAAGAAGTTAACGCCGCAATGACGTGTCACCTCCTACGAACGCTTACCGTGTAATATAATCCCTTTGTCTCGATATCTCCAATCAATCGGGTTGCATGCTAGTGCCATCAACCCATGTTCTTGATTATTCTTTCTTTGACTTCCCGGAATTGAACTTGCCCATACCTTACCATGGCCATGGATTTATTTAGGCTATATCAATTCCATTAAAGGGCCTGAGATATCTACTTCCGTTATGGAACGGAAGGGACAAATACTTTCTCGCATTATCTATTAATGCGGTATTACTCGTGACGCACCCAACGTATCCTACCTCGCTGTGAACAGTGTGTCGTCACAGTTTTCGTCAATACATCTAAGTGCGCGAGTTGTAATACCCATTAATAATAATCTTAAAGTCTAAGGATCAATACACACGTCCGTAGATAGGAAAATCCAATGACACTATGAAATGTGGATTTCCTACTGGCGGGTCTCGTTCTCATAATATCCTCCTGGATATTACCAAGGGCGCACACCAAGATAAGGTGCCTCAAATTTTTATGAGTCCTCACCCCTAATGACCTGTATTATTTGTGTCCCTAAAATAATATCATCCGGTCATAGAACATACATTCAAGAATAGTGTTATGGAACTTTCGGGTTCTCATCATAGCAGGGATCCGCTACGACCCTTTAATGCAACAGCTGTCCTTAGGACATTATCACATGACATGTCACGCAGAAGAACAATCAAGATGTGATAAGGCTTTTATTTAATGAATAAAGTACAAAGTAGTTGGTTCTAGACCACCAACTCCAACAGACTCCCACTTGGACTAGAGACAACTGCTAACAATCTTTAACCCGCTAGCTCTCACATGATATTCATGCTTCTGCTGAGATAGGCCTTTAGTCATGGGGTCCGCCACGTTCTCTTACGTGGACACACTGCTCACTGAAACTTCACCCCTTTGATAGAAATCCCTCAAGAGGTGATACTTTCGGAGTATGTGCTTTGTATGTTGATGTGACCTTGGTTCTTTTGCAAGAGCCACCGCTGCAGTATTATCACAATACAATGTAATGGGATCTTTACTTCTAGGCACCACATCAAGCTCCTGGACAAAGTTCCGAATCCAAACGGATTCTTTGGCTGCATCAGAAGCCTCTATATACTCGGACTCCACTGTAGAATCGGCGACAACTGGCTGCTTTGAACTCTTCCAGCTCACAGCTCCTCCATTGAGATAGAAAACATATCCAGATTGCGACTTCAGATCATTCTGATCTGTTTGAAAACCAGCATCAGCATACCCTCTGATGACAAGCTCCTCGTCTCCTCCATACACCAGGAACATATCCTTAGTTCTTCTCAGATACTTAAGGATCGTCTTAACAGCAGTCCAATGTTGTTCTCCTAGATCTGCTTGATATCTGCCTACCATGCTCAGTGCATAGGCAACATCAAGCCTAGTACATAACATGGCATACATGATGGATCCTATAGCCGAAGCGTATGGGATCTTTCTCATCCTATCTTTCTCCTGTTGTGTCTGGAGACACATTTTCTTAGAAGGATGTAAGCCATGTGACACTGGAACCAATCCCCTCTAGGATTTTTCCATACTAAATCTCTTTAGTATCTGGTCAATGTATGTACCCTGACTTAGTCCAAGAAGCCTCTTGGATCTATCATGAATGATCTTGATCCCTAGAATGTAGGCTACTTCTCCTAAGTCCTTCATGGAGAAACACTTGTTCAACCAGTCCTTAAGTGACTGTAAGGCTGGTACGTCGTTTCCAATAAGCAATATGTCATCAACATATACCACTAGGATGACGACCGCATTCCCATTAAACCGCTTATAAACACATGGCTCACATTCATTCTTAATGAAACCAAATTCTTTTATGGCTTCATCAAATCGAATGTTCCATGACCTGGATGCTTTCTTTAATCCATAAATGGATTTCTACAACTTTCAAACCCGTTTGGCTTCACCTAGTGTCACAAACCCTTCTGGTTGTGTCATATAGACATCTTCCTGAAGGTTCCCGTTAAGGAATGCTGTTTTGACATCCATCTGCCAAATCTCGTAGTCATGGTAAGCTTCTATGGCAAGTATGATTCTTATGGATTTAAAAATGGCAACTGGCGATAAGGTTTCATCATAGTCAATTCCTTGACGTTGTCTGAATCCTTTAGCCACTAGCCTTTCTTTATAGGTGATAACTTGACCTTCCATGTCCAGCTTTCTTTTGAATACCCATTTGCATCCAACAGGCTTTACATCAACTGGCTCATCGACCAGAACCCAAACTTGGTTCTGATACATGGAATCCATCTTAGAATTCATAGCTTCTAGCCATCTTGCAGCCTCTGATCTTTCTACTGCTTCCTTGTAGGAGAGAGGTTCATCATTGTCCAACAATAATGATTCACCATCCTCGGTGACTAGGAAACCAAATCTCTCTGGTTCCCTTACCTCTCTTGAGCTCCTACGCAGTACTTGTGTTTCTGCAACCTCTTCCACGGGGACCTGTGGAACTTGTTCCTGTACCAACTCCTATGTATCTTGAGCATCAACTTCGTCGAAGTCAATTTTTCTCCCACTATCCTTCTTGAGGATTTCCTCCCTCTCAAGAAAGACGGCTTGTCTGGCGACAGTCACTTTCTTGTCTTGGGGGTTATATAGGTAATATCTTTTTGTTTCCTTGGGATATCCTATAAAGATACACTTCGTGCCCCGGAGTGCTAGTTTGTTGCCTGATAAGGCCTTAACAAAAGCCTTGCATCCCCATATACGTGTGTGCGACAAAGTGGGTTTCCTTTCATTCCATAACTCGGATGGAATTCCATTTGCCGCCTTAGTTGGTACTCGGTTTAATGTGTATGCTGCAGTTTGTAATGCATATCCCCAAAAGGATAATGGAAGATCTGCATGACTCATCATCGACCTCACCATGTCCAACAAGGTGCGGTTCCTCCTTTCACTAACACCATTCCACTGTGGTGTATAAGGAGGAGTGAGCTGAGATAGAATCCCAGACTCCCGTAGAAGATCAATGAACTCTTGGTTCAGATATTCTCCACCTCGATCCGATCGAAGCTTCTTTATCTTCTTACCAAGTTGATTCTCTACTTCATTCTTGAATTCCTTAAATTTCTCTAAGGACTCTGACTTATACCTCATTAAGTAGACATAGCCATATCTACTCAAATCATCAGTAAAAGTAATAAAGTAAGAATATCCACCTCTAGATTCTACTGGAAATGGTCCACACACATCTGTGTGTACTAATCCTAGAAGCTCTGTGGCCCTTTCACCTTGTCCACCAAAAGGCAGCTTAGTCATTTTTACTTGTAAACAAGCATGACATCTATCAAGTGGTTTTAGCTCAGTAGAGTCTAAATAGCCATCTTGGCAGAGCTTTGTCAAGCGCTTCTCGTTCACATGACCAAGGTGGTGATGCCATAACTGGTTGATGTATGAGTCATGTGAGTTTGTTTCGTTATCGATTGCCAACACTTGGTTTTCGTAATTTAATACATACAAACCATTATTCAAATGTGCCATACCATAACATACGTTGTTCTTATAAAAGAGACAACCCTTATTTCCAAACTTGAAAATAAATCCATCCATATCCAAACAAGATACAGAAATTATGTTCTTGGTAACACTAGGCACAAAATAATAGTTTTGTAAAACCAAAATCATGCCAGTTGGAAATGAGAGGTGATAGTCGCCAATAGCCAACGCAGCCAGCCTTGCGCCATTGGCAGCTCGAAGATCCACCTCTCCTCTGGCGATCTTTCTAAATCTACTTGGTTCCTGCATTTGAATACAGATTTGAGTCCCACAAGCTGTATCTAATACCCAATGTGTAGAAATAGAAAGATTGCACTCGATAACAAACGCACCTTTAGAATCCCCATGCTTCTGGGTGTAGTTCCTCTTCCAGTGGCCCTGCTTGCCACATGCAAAACACACTGTTTCCCGTTCCTTTCCCTGCCTCTGGATCTTCCCCTTCTTGGAGGGACGGTGCTCGGGGGATTCAGACCGTTTATAAGTCTTTGTCCCCTTTTCCCTGTCCTTCCTTTTCTTGTTCACCATAAGGACCACGGGTTTGTCACGCCCCATGTCCTTATCTACCTGGCGAATCAAGGTCAGAAGCTCCGATAGACTCTTCTCATTGCCGCTCATGTTATAGTTGACAATGAAGCTAGAGAAGGTCTTGGGCAATGATTATAGGATGAGATCTGTACGCAAATCATCTGGGAATTTAATCCCTAAGATGTCCAAGTGTTCAATGTAGCCAATAAGCTTAACCACATGAGGCCCAGCTGGCGCAGACTCTCCAAGCTTCGTGGTAAACAAAGAATTGGAGATCTCATACCTCTCATGTCTCGCCTTCTCTTGGTAGAGATCTTTAAGGTGAGACATCATGCTATACGCATCCATGTTTTCATGTTGCTTCAAGAGCTCATTAGACATGGCTGATAGCATGAAACACTGGACATCTGTGGCATCATCCATGTGTTTCATGTAGAGAGATAATTCCTCATCACTAGCCTCTTTCCCAGGCGCAACTGGAATAGGCTCTTCTAGTACATATAATTTCCTTTCGTGGTGAAGGATGAAACGTAAACGCCTCTGCCACTCTTGGAAATTGGTGCCGGTGAGAAGGTTTTCTTTTTCGATTATGGTGCGCAATGATATGTTTGAAGTAATTTTCTTGCCATTTCTACAATTTAAGATGAGAAAAGCTTTATTACTTTATTATAAAAATTGAGACAAATAAATAAATTAATACTTATTAGTCTCCCACTATTTTATCGAAATACAATAGCCCTCACCATTGACTTCGGAATATTCTATTGTGTGAATATTCTAGTGGCAAGGATCCATATTGCCCTTCACATTACCCCAACTAGGGTTGGTCAAGCAACTTGAAGGGTTTTAGGTAGGCATTCCAAATTCCAACTGCATTAACTCGCAGTTCCTTGATCCGCTGAGTGGACTCCCCAATCCTGAAATCCTTTTTTGGATTTCCTCAACCTTTGCCTCTTGGTCACACCAAGTCCTATTGTGGCAGTCAACCCTTGATGCGAACCAAGTCAAGTCAACCCAAAACCTTGAATTAGAATTCCCCGATAATTGAAAGCACCCCAACTAGGGTTGGTCAAGCACTTTGAACTATGGTTCGATTCTAACCAAGATTATGGAAGGCTATGCCGACTTAATATTTATTTTGAGGGATTTTATCCTTATACATAAGTTTCCATTTTATTATCTTTGATTACATGCTTGTTAATATTATGTGGGATATACTTAAGTGATTAACCATGTCTAAGATAATATTTACGTATAAGCCAATTTTATTTTAGTTCCATCTTGCATGCTCGTTTAATTCATTAATTGTGTGATCGTGACAACACACCCACAATAAATAAACCATGCAACTGATAGAAATAAAATAAATTGTATGATGATGAGCTTTTCTATTGGTTAGTTTATCTAGCGGTTGATAAACTAACCCAAGACCTGGGATAGAAACACCTTGAACCTTTCGGGTTCGTGTTTACAGCTTTCCACCTGTCCACCTTTGTATCTCCTTGGATTGGTTTCATCTTGGCTCCTGAATTGAGCCGCCTCCACTAGCTTGGGAGCTCCATCAATTACATATGCATTTATCTCACACGCAGGTGAGGGGAAAAAAGGGTTTTTACATAAAAGATTCCTTGGGCGCGCAGGCCCTACATATTAATGAGGAGATGGCTCGCAGGCCAACAAATTTAATTTAAATAAATAAATTAAAAGAAACCATTCACATACAAAGGTCTCGGTCTAGCTCATGATCATCCATACATGCAATGATATTTACGCATAAATAAAACTAGCATTCAATTATTTAATCATTCTTGTTTAAGATAAATCACGCTCGAATCAATTAATTATCTTTAATTAATCAATCCTTTTATCTTAAATCCCTTTTCTGAATTTCCTTGAGATTCTCATCCATCATAATTTTAAACAAATAAATTCATTTAAAATTATCCTTATACACAACTTGTACCTTGGAGGAAACCCGGCAAATTCTCATTTATTACGCAGATGTTAAATTAAACACATATATATAAAACACCTATCACGTGTTGTGCCTCAGCTTTACGCCTGCACCATGGTACACGTCTCAAGGGTTTGTATAATATAATAATAAATTTTAATAAATCTACATAATTTGGGTGAGTACACGGTGTGTAGTTCCGACTACACGGTGTTTACTTTTTCTTCACCGTCCATCCGAAGTACACGCCCGGGGATAGGGCGTGTTAATGTACTTCGGAAATTTTCGGAGTACACGGCGTGTATATTGGGACACACGCCGTGTAGTTTTCGCGTTACACGGTTTCCAGCCGGGCAGGCTATGTACGGAGTACACGACCCAACCCTAACCCGAAGGGACTACACGCCATGTTCATTGGACCACACGGCATGTATTCCGGAAACCGTGTGCCACCTGTTTCTGGTCAACACACGGTGTCTTAAATTCTTAGAAAGAATCCAATACCCGGCCTGATTTGGCAGATCAGTCAATGTATTGAACCTAGACTACACGATGTGTACTTCCAAATACACGCCGTGTATTCTGGTGTTATACGGCCAGAAACATTTGGTTCCTCCGGATGATTTCCTCTATTTTATTTTAATCAAAATTAAAAGAAAAAACTGTTTCTGTGAGGTGAACAAGAAACGAGAGAGGAGGAACAGATCTCGATATTCAGATTTCCAGAACGATTAAACATGAATTGAAATAACTAAATTATTAAATGCGTAAATCACCAACAAAAAACTAAATAATTATAACCAACGATATGACCCCCCTCTGATACCACTTGTAGGTTTCGGGCGCAGCGGAAGCGCGTTGGTGGGTTTTCCCAACTTAATTTTTCGTTAAAAAATTTTTAATCCGAGATCCGTCACAATATAAAACGTCGAATCTTCAGAATAGAGCGAAGAACGAAAAGAAAAGATGAGTCCTGTAACCCTTTAGTAGGATCATCATATGTTGATTATAATTAATTTAATTAATGCATAAGAATTACCTCGTTGGAATTCTTTCTTCATTGATGTGTCCGGTCACGATTCGGTGATCCATCGTTGCGTCATAGAATCCAAGTGTAGGATTCCTCTAGCGGTGATCCACACGTGTGTCACGTATCTCCGGACATCGCCGAAGAGATCTCTGGGTGCTAGCGTGGAAGAACCTTCGCTTGCGATGTCCGCCTTCGACCGCCTTGATCCGGTGGAGGATCTTGCTCTCGTAACTTGAGGGTGTTCTTGGTGGAAAGGGAATTCTCTCTTGGCTTGAGAGTATTTCCAAATCCGTTGTGCACAACAATGGCTTACCAAAAAATGTTGGGGTTGCGAGGATATTTATAATCAGGTTTGAGGTTAATAGAGTTATGACAATAAATAAACGCGTTACTTGTTTTATTTATTTCATTAACTCTTATTGAAAACCCCCATGTCGAATTATTAATTCCTTGACATGCTCCCATGCTGATTATAATAAATATCATTTAATAAAACAATATTAAATTCTCAAAATCCCAATTGGAAAAACTACACGGCGTGTAATAATTAATACACAGCGTGTACTTGTTTTCCATAAAACTACACAGCGTGTATATTTAATATACACGGCGTGTACTTTTATTTTCCATTTTTCTCCACCACATTTATTAGACCTTGAGTAATAAATATTTATTTCTTAAATAAATGTAACTGTATTACTCGCTAATAAATATATTATTTTATCCAAAGTATATTCTCTCGAATAACTAGTGTCAAAATAAATGTGATCATACATCCTTAAATAATTATTAAACCACAGTCAGGAATAATATTTATTTAACTTGTTAAATTAATATTTAACTGAGATACATGGACACACTTAGTATGTGACCCTCTAGGCCTCTTTCTCAGTGGAATTAGGCTGAGCCTGCCTAAAGTCCAAGGTTAGCGTCTAGTAACACGCCAAGGCACCCATAGAGAAAGAAGTTAACGCCGCAATGACGTGTCACCTCCTACGAACGCTTACCGTGTAATATAATCCCTTTGTCTCGATATCTCCAATCAATCGGGTTGCATGCTAGTGCCATCAACCCATGTGCTTGATTATTCTTTCTTTGACTTCCCGGAATTGAACTTGCCCATACCTTACCATGGCCATGGATTTATTTAGGCTATATCAATTCCATCAAAGGGTCTGAGATATCTACTTCTGTTATGGAACGGAAGGGACAAATCCTTTCTCACATTATCTATTAATGCGGTATTACTCGTGACGCACCCAACGTATCCTACCTCGCTGCGAACAGTGTGTCGTCACAGTTTTCGTCAATACATCTAAGTGCGCGTGTTGTAATACCCATTAATAATAATATTAAATTCTAAGGATCAATACACACGTCCGTATATAGGAACATCCAATGACACTATGAGATGTGGATTTCCTACTGGCGGGTCTCGTTCTCATAATATCCTCCTGGATATTACCAAGGGCGCACACCATGAGAAGGTGCCTCAAAGTTTTATAAGTCCTCACCCCTAATGACCTGTATTATTTGTGTCCCTCAAATAATATCATCCGGCCATAGAACATACATTCAAGAACAGTGTTATGGCACTTTCGGGTTCTCATCATAGCAGGGATCCACTACGACCCTTTAATGCAACAGCTGTCCTTAGGACATTATCACATGACATGTCACACAGAAGAACAATCAAGATGTGATAAGGCTTTTATTTAATGAATAAAGTACAAAGTAGTTGGTTCTAGACCACCAACTCCAACATTTTCAACAAGTGAAAGCTGGAAGGCAACAGCCTAGAGGAGTCATGCAACCTCTTCCCATACCTTGGTGGAAATGGGATAGTATTACTATGGACTTTGTTATGGGACTACCAAAGACTCCTAGAAGGAACGATGCAATATGGGTCATTGTTGATCGTCTTACCAAATCAGCACATTTTCTTGCTATAAGAGAAGATCTACCACTTGAACCTCTAACAAGGATATATATTAATGAAGTTGTGAGGCTTCATGGAGTACCCCTATCGATTGTTTCTGATCGAGATCCACGTTTTACGTTAAGATTCTGGAAGAGTATTTAGAAGGCCTTGGATACTGAACTTCATTTGAGCATTGCATACCACCCTCAAACAGATGTACAATCAGAACTGACTATTCAAACCTTAGAAGACATGTTGAGATCTTTCTCACTTGACTTTCAGGGTATGTGGGATCAATATTTACCTCTGGTAGAATTTTCCTATAACAATAGCTTTCATTCAAGTATTCAGCTGGCACCATATGAAGCGTTATATGGAAAGAGATGTCGCACACAAACCTGTTGGGAAGATGTTGGTGATAGAAAACTCATAGGCCTAGAACTGGTGGAGGAAATGATGGAAAAGGTGAAGGTAATCCAAAACCACATCAAAGAAGCTCAAAGTAGGTAGAAGAGTTATGCCGATAACTGAAGGAAGGATTTGGAATTTCAGGTAGGAGATCATGTTTTCTTGAAGGTATCTCCATGGAAGGGAGTTATACATTTTGGTAAGAAAGGTATATTGAGGCCCAGGTACATCGGACCTTTCGAAATTCTAGAATGAATTGGGGTTGTAGCTTACCGTTTTGCAATGCCACCAAGTTTCTCCAAAGTTCACGATGTGTTCCACGTATCACTGTTGAGAAAATACATGTCTGAACCAACGCATGTACTCACCAATGAGGAAGTATAACTGGAACCTGATCTATCTTATTGCGAAAATCCTGTCAGGATTCTTGATACCAGAGAACAATTGTTGAGAAACCGGATTACTCGCCTGGTAAAAGTTCTATGGAGAAACCATAAGATGGAAGAGGCAACGTGGGAACCCAAGGAACTTATGATGAATAACCACCCAAGTCTTTTCATGTGGTAGTATTCTAGAAATTTTTAGGATGGAATTATTTTAAGGATGATAGAATGTAACACCCCAAGCTTCCACGGTACGTTTCCCTTTGAATAATGCAATAACTTGCATTGTACGCAACTTTGAGATTCTAATACACCGTGACCAATCGAACTAGCCGTTATGAATAGTAATACCCACTTTTTGAAATTTTATAAATTTTATCTTTCAAAATGGACTTCATTTTTTGATTCGGAATATCGAAATTAGCCTAGGGTGAAATTTTGGTATTTTTCTGAAAACGTTCAATTTTTGATGAATAGTGAAAAACACTAAGTCATAGTTTAAAACAGAATTTTTATTTAAATAATTATTTATTTTTTTAAATTTATTTTAGGTCAAAATATATACATAATACCTATATAAGTTCAATGTAATTCATTGGATTCAGTTTATAATAATTTTAGATATATAAAAATTTTATTGAACTTTTCACCGTCTTTTACCCATCTCCAAGGAGAATTTGCAAATTCACATAAAACTTAATTTTACCGCTTCTGTGAGTGGAATTTTAAAAATCTGAGAGACATGGTTAATATCAAGTAGTAAAATGTGGTTCAATAAGATAAAAATAATTTTTGGTGAATAGTAACTTTTTTACTTTTTTTACCAAGGTTAAATGTAAATAGGGTAATTAAGGGTAAAAATGATATTATAATTACCCTAACACATGTCCTAATTCTATTGGATATGTATAATTCGACAAAAAACAACCTTAGGAATAAAATATGAACCTATTTGGTCCACTTGGATTAGATTAGTACATTTATTATTATTTAATTCAAAGAAGAGTTAAAAGAGTTAAAATCAAAGTTTAATAACTAAAACATTTTTAATATAGAGTGATACATAAGATAAATTCGATTATAAATATTCATTATAAAGCTAAAAATATTTCCTACATAATTGTATTTTATTTATAATTTTTAGACATTAAATAATTTAATTTATTTATGTCACAATGGTGATGCAGTAATTACCTAATTAATGAAATATTAAAATAATTGATATTATAAATATCCAAATAAATGTAATTTGAGACTTTTTATGAATTACACTAATTTTATAGGTTAATATTACATATTAGGGTTGGTTAAATGAATTTCTTTCTAAGTAATAATGCTGTTATGAATTTATAAAAAACAAAATACCAAATAGTGTCAAAATTGACATAAAAGAGTTTTTAAAAACAAATATTATATTATTAATTGATATTCTATTCCTAAAAATCTAAGGTTCATCCAAAGGACTTATATCATGATATGTGTATCATTAATGTACCAATTGGGGTTATATTGTAAGTTTATAGTAAGTTTATTAACTATATAATATAAAAATACAAAGAGACATGGTAAATGTTAAACTAATTAACTAAGAGTTAAAACTAAAAGATAAGGTTAATATAGTGACCCAAACCTATATAAAACCTATTGGTTGAGTTTTTTTAGACCTATCCCCACCTTAAAATTTAAATAATCCACTTTTTATCCATTATAAACCGAATATTTATTTATTATAAAATAAAATTTCTAGCTTTTCCTAAGGTACCCCTCACCCCTCTTATAAAAGGGCACTCCCCCTTATCTGTAATTCACACCTTCAAAGCCTTTTGGATCGGCCAAAACCTACCCAAATATTCTCTCAAATTCCCTCAATTAAACCTATAGTCATTAGTTTGATCATAAAGCCAACCTAAGGAGCCCTTTTGATCAAATCAAAAGTAAGAACCTGAAGAAGAGGTAATGTTTTCACCACCCTCTTTCAAGTTCCTTTCTTCTTCCACTTCTTCTTTCTTTGTTAATTACATTATAAAATAATAAATCAAGTATATTCTATATAATTTGATGTTATTATAAATATGGTAAAACCATATTCAGTATTCTATCCATCCTTTGAATGACATGTCACCATACGTGCGTACGTACGGCTTACCGTCTCCACGTCGTGGTGTAATTGTTATTCACAACATTATTATTTGGGTGGGTATGATAATGATGTGTAATTAAATTAAATAATAAATATAACATTATAATTATTCTGTATATATGATACACCATCCAATTATATATGATTTTTATATCAAAAGAATGATATTGTCGCTCATGCGTACGTACGGACTACCGTCTCCACGAACTTGATGAGATTCATTCCCCATCATATCCATTCAAGACTAATTATCATTTGATGATTAAAATAAATTTTAAGGACTTGATATAATTTTGGATATGAATAAGATACAACCTATTTATAACAAACACGACTTATGTAATAAAACATATAAAATAAAATGAGTAATTGAACACTCGAAACGACGATAATACTAAAATATTATTAACAAAGAAATATTAAAAGATTGTATATGATATCATATTTATGTATATGATTCTTGTATAATTTAATAAAAATGATTTAACTATTATATAGGAGGTTAAACTACTCTCGACTAAGGAAAAATACAAGGTAAGGGTTTATTTCAAAATCTCTTCATTATCCGAGGTTGTTTATACGTAATTATCTACTATGACCTCTTTATCATCCACATCCACGTTTATTAAAAATATATTTAAAATCATTCATAATATTTTATAGAATATGAGTTAAAGTCATTTATACCCTTGTTTTACTTTTTATAACAAGTTTATAAAGGAATATTTCCATCGTTTTCCAAACAAGGTCCTTTTTAACCTTTTCGACTAAATTAAGGTAAGAATGTCTTTTTTTAACTAATATGGTGGGTGCGGCTATTATATGCCATTATAAAATCATCGAATCTTCCCTTACAATCTTATAAGAATATTTTTAAATTAAATTTTTTATTTTATAATTATGTGACTTTTAAATGATTTTAAAAAAAAGAGATATTTATCTCAAATAGTTTTGATTTCATCTATGTCAACATCCTTTGATGGATTTTAAGCTTATTTGAAGTTGATTTATTATGATACAAAACTTCCATTTAGTATTGAAGGTTTTGTGATATGTTTGACTGTGGATGTGTTATTTTTATACCATTCCTGGTTTATGGAGAAAGTATTGACATTTTGTATGCTAGTTTTAATACGAATGTTTATGTTATGTTTAAACTCGTTCATATGAGGAATGCATTGGACTTAACAAGTGACGGGTGGAGACTGTTATAGTTCCTCGATGCATCGGTTGGTCTCATGAGACAAACTAGTGTCTTGGAACAAGGACTTGACAAAATCTTATTTTTAGTCTTGGCAAAAGGTGTTGACTATGTGGTTATGATAGTCTGGCATTATGCATTCCATCATTATGAAAGTGGTTATTGATATTGCATGTGATTATTCGACTAGTAGAATATCCATGTGAATAAGTAAATGGAATTATTTCATTTTATCTTTTCCTTATTATGATTAAATTCAAGTTTAAAAGGATTTTGTTTTAGTTATACATTGCCTTAAATGTTTATGTTTATTTATGAAAGTTTCCACTATATTGTTATCCTTACTGAGCATCTGAGCTCACCCCTTTCAATGTTTTAATTTTTCCCAGGATGTGAAGAAGTATTTTATGAATGACCTAAAGGGAATGTATGAGGGGATATTAAGACAATATGTTGTTGTAGTTTTTTTCACTTTATGATGTAATTTAAGACTTATGAATATATCTAGTGTTTCCAAGGCTACTAAACTAATCGGTCTTTCGAGATTTGATCTTTTGTGATCATGCAAATATTATGTAATAATGCACTGACTCTGGGTAACTGAGGTCGGTGCATTGCAGTAAACTCCTCTTTTACAGCTTAAAAATTCTATTATAGTTCTTCTGTAACCCCAACCTATACTGAACCTCCTCAAGACTCCTCCAAACACCTTTGATTTACCAAAAATTCAAAGAAATGATCATGAAGGCACTGACCATTACACAATGACCCCCTGCCTATGCCTGGGATGTGCCACCACCTCTGTCAGCGTGTACTTGGTTATGTATCCCTACCTACATCGCCACTTGCATCATTGGCTATAAATGGCTCAGAAACCCCCCTAGAGAGGCATGCAATATTTGAACCCTGGTCATATATATAATAATAAATACTAAATACTAATAATTAATAATTAATAATTAATCCCTTAAGTGTCCAATACCTTATCGACAGCCTACTGCTTATTAACTATAGGTTTTTCATGATGTTTACTCACAATATGACTTCTATTATTTCCACTCGTTGATGTTTCAGGTTAAATAGATCCTTTTGAAAGTTGAACTTTTTTCCTAGAGGAGGGGACATAATTGTATATAAGAACCCTCTTATTGAAATAGGATATTTAAGCACCACCTACTCAATGGAAACCTAAATCTAGGATATAGAGGAAACTAAAACTGAGATTCCCAATATATCATCCTTGTAATTGAATATGGATTTTGGTTTATAGGATCTAATTCCAATGGAAATAGATCCCTCATTGACCCTAGGTATCCATTCTATGACAGTAGGAGCACTAAACACTACATCCATCTTGGGAGTAACCCTATCTTTATTATTTAAGCCTTCAGTGAAGTTAAAAGGGTGCATGAAGGATTGTGTTAGAACCATTCTAGTAGAAACTTTTTCAAAATTGAGTTTTGTTAGAAAATCAACAAATTGATTCGTTTTACCTTTTTGTCCATTTGAGGAAACCATTTTGTGCACCTACTAAAGAAGATCATCAACTTCCTATTGAATAGTCAATTTATCATTAGTCTGGTTATCATGAGCATCAACACTTGATTCAACCTCTATTAATTTAACAATAATGTCCCTAAAAGAAGTTCATGTATGATAATTAATCTCGTCATTTATAAAATCATCCCATAACCCTTCTATCTTACCCATTTTTGAATAAGAATTAATACATTCAAACTAATCATGTTTCCTGTATACTTTATCAGTATTGTGATATTTTGAATAACCCATGCCCATTTAAACCTGTTAATGAGAATTTTCTATGTCCATAGACTATACATTATCTTCACATCTCAACAAATCGTCTCCCTTATTAAATTTATATGATACCCCTACATCAACCTAATAATAACAAGCCTTTATAGTAGTAGGATTATGATTTTTTGAAACCCCTACATTCCCTGTGTATCTTTGTGCACCTTGCATCTAATCAGTAGCCAATTAATCCCCTTAAATTAAATTCAATTTAAAAGTATATATAGGAGTAAGGTATGACACATGTCCCTCCCCTTGATTTGGAACCCTATCGCATATGCTCCTCCCAGTTTCATAGCTGGAAACTCCCCTAGAGATAAAAGTCATTAAATAGCTAACTACCAACTTAGTTATCACCTACTAGGTGATATTGATTCAGTATATTGTATTTTTTTATATTCGTTTTCCTAGAGATCCCCTCCTCATACCCTTTTAGACAATGTAAAGTACAAATAGATTCTTTATAATAGTTTTATTTCCAATGCCCAATAGACTGGAATAAAATACAAAAATGTGGTAGCTTATTATATTTAATTTAGAGGTTAATGTCATCCTCAATAGTAGATAACACTACCTTAACTATTAGAGAGACACTAAGATCAAACTCGACTAGTATTATAGAATAATAACCAAATCGATAAACCTTTGTTGCCCTATCCATTTTAACAGGTATTCCAATAGTTGATACTATGTCAAATAAAGTTTAAGGATTCTAAAGAATCAGGTTAAGACTAATAAATCTGATCCATATTTTCACATGAGTTTTTTTAACCTTAAAATGATTAAATTTAAAATCCCAATCTCGAATATTAAGAATACCATGATTAAGTGAAATGGGGCCATGACACCATGCCCAACATCATAATTCATCATCAAAAAACATTAAGTGGAAATAGTCCTTACCAATTAGAACACATCTCCAATCGAATAATACCTAATTAGAGGATTAGTAGAGAATAAAATCATTAGTGTTCCATGGTTTGATTCCAACAAGAAAAACCAATCATGTGATGATTGAACATTTACAAATCAAAATCATGTCTTTGATCACATCTTGATTAGAAACCACATGCTTCATGGATCCTTTATGAAGATATTTCTCTCAAATTTAATCCTTAATCAAACCAAAGTGTCACTAATTGACATCATCATAAAGATAAATACCATGCTGATAAATTTGAATATCATCTTTCACCTTCTTTGACGGTTCTCCCACATGATAAAAATCTGAAAACCTACCTCTAACCAATAGATCAAAACAAATATCATATAGAAACACCATAAATAATAATAAAAAACCTTAGTTGATGAAGGAATCACCATAGAAACGTTAGGCTTTGATCTTCTCCAACATCTCACCCCCTAAATAATAAATAATGAATAATAAATCAATAAATCAATAACTATAAATAATAAATAATAAATAATAATAATAAAATGTGAATTTTGAATTATAAATTTAAAATTATATATAAATAAATAATAATAAATAATCAATATATAATAATAAATAAAATAAATTATGAATTATGAATTATCTATATTAGGTGGAGAGGTTTAAAAACTACAAATACACATAAACTAAGGCACCCTAGTGTTTTAAACCCTCATCCATCCCCACAAGGGTTGGAAAGCACCAACTATGACCTTATTACAATTTATTGATAGCCTAAACGCTCTAATATGAAATGAGGTTAGAACTTTATGTGGCTTGAAATCCCTTAAAAGGTGGCTCGAAGGCCCATTTGGGTGAAAAGTATTGTCTACTCGAGCACTCTTCCTACTAGTGTTTGGATGTAACTAGACTTGTACATGGGTTTAGGGATCCATCCAACCTAATAATACCAATCCGATAAAAAGAAATAATTTTTTAAGTATGGTTATTAAGAAAGACTAAATTTATAAGTCTAGTTAATAACAGGGTCGGGATTAGGATTTAATAAGTAACCTAAAACTGGACCTTCCCAGCTCGATTAAGACATATTATAAATATATTTTTTATAAAATTATAGTATTATGTGTTTAATATTTCAATTTAAATATTATTATATATCAATAAACATTTTTTCAAGGATCAATTAGTAAAAGGGTTGGGTCAAGGTCGGTCCGACCAAGCCTAATTAATAAACATGCTTTTTTCAAGGCCTGGTTAGTAAACGGTTCAACTTAGGGTTGGTTCGACCAGGATCAATTAATAAATGGGTCAAGGATTTTTTATCCTAAACCTGATAGGCATGTCCCTTGTACAAATATAGATGGTACAGTACCTGATATAGTTATATTATAATACCTGTATAAAATCCCACCAAATTGGAGGTTGTTGGGGGTTGAACTCTCGACCTCATGGATGTGGAGTAATAGTTTGTACAACTTAGGTACAAGAAATATAAAAAATAACTAAATTATAAATTATAAATTTTAAGTAAATTAAAAATTATAAATAAATTATAAATTATAAATAATAAATAATAATAAATAATAAATAATCAAAACAAGCTTGGGTTTAAGACCTTTTATTAAAAAAATCCAAAATAAGGACTAGGGGAGGGGATGGGGTCAAATAGTACACACCTTCTCTCATTCCAAAATAAAATGAAAAAAAAGATTACAAGTAAAAAAACCAAATAAAACAAACACAATGGACCATGAGGACATGATCATAGAGCTACTTCACAATCATGTATAAAAAATCTCATAATATGCTTCATAGACATAAATTATCTATATAATCAGCTTGATAATGAAGAATCATACTATGATAGGTCCCTTACCTCCCCAACTACATCAATAATGTCTGCACCTCTAAATTTTCACTATTTTCCAAGTGTTATCTTGATCCTCATAGGTAGAATCCATGATAAGAAGTGGAAAATCCTCTACAATATACTTAATTTCAGTTCCCTTCATAGAGGTTTCACCCATTATGTTATCCATTGGAGTAGATGATGGATGTTCCTCCTTAATTTCATTTTTAAAAATTTTCTCAAATGCCTTTAGGGAAGCAGCAATTGAGTCATTCATAGAGGATTAAAATGCTACCTTTTGACATGGTGTAGGTTCATCAATTAAACCCTACCCAGTATGCTTAGAAGATTGGTGTGAGACAAATATAGCAGTATCAGCCTCATAAACTACATATATTCCAATAGTTTTAATAGGAGTTTCTATTGGAGAACTCATATTGGAGCTTGCAATAATACCCCGTGATTTTTTGTAGCACTAGTGATTTCATCAGTGACCACCTCATTATCCCCACCCTTCTCTTTATTGGTTTTATCCTTTTCCTAGGACTTGGACACCAATTTCTTCATCTGTGTTTATACCTATCTCTAACCTATAGTATTAACTATATAAGGGGAAGTCACAAGATTAGCCAAAGATCATATGTTTCCATCACCCTGATGTAATACAAACTTTTGGAGAACATCACTCGATGTGGAAGGAATGTTCTTGTTTGGAACCTTTAGAGGGACTATTACAGAGGTATGATCCCAATAGGCCACTGATGAATCCTACTCATAACCTATTGGCATGACCATCATCTTCTTTTTCATATGAATAGGAAGTGAACCCATAATAGAAATACACTTATTTCCCATACTATCCCAAGTTTTAAAACATTTATCTTCAAGAATATCATCTAAATAAAACTCCTCATCACTCCAAAATAACCACTGTTTATCCTACCCCTTCTCCCCATGGTTAACTAAAACAACATGCTCAGCTCTGATAGGAAGAATCACCCTAGTTAGATCTATTTTCAGACCACCAGGAGTAAAGTTTCCACCACCTTTAACCTCTTTATTGGGAATTATTGAGTTGAATCGAACAAATTAAACCTTAAATCCCAGGATCACACAATGATGATAAAAATAATAGGTCATTAGAGTCTATGAAATTAAGATAAAAAAACAAATAAACAGTGATAATCAAGAATGATTAATGAAAGAAAGAAATCAACAAAGAAGGAATGAGAATTTAACATGGTTTAGACCACATTGGTATTACTCTAAAATAAAAACACCACCCTTTAATTCATTTATTAATTCCTAAACAAATCCTAGAAATAGATATAGAGAGAGAGAGAACATGAAAACAAGCTATCAAAAAGAAAATGTTGCAATTTAGAAAACCCTAAAGAAATAATAAGAAGGAAAAATCTTGCTACCAGATGGATTTTCCAACTGACCAATGGAGCACAACACCAGGGAAATATTAGATCTTCAATGGTGAGGAATACATAATGTTTGGTATTGGATGAAACCTTCATCTTCGATCAACCTTCTTAAGCTTGAGATCTCTATTTCTCACTAGAATAACAATATTCATCTACTCCCAAAACAACCTTTGATTTAGTCTTCCCAATATGGATATGTAAAGGGAAGAGATAGATCTAAAGAGTAAAATATATCGCAATAGATTAATAGAAAATGAAAAATAATGGAAGAAAAAAAAGAGTTGTAGTAGCCTAGAAAAAAAACAAATCCATGGCATAAAGGGAAGAAATGGTTTAAGCATATTGTAATGATCAACATAAGAATTTTGTGATGTAAGTGACCAAGATATAAGAAAAACTCTACATATGCATCTTATGACATATAAAAAATCTCTCCAATATAAGCATTGTTACTTTTTATCATCTCTTGTTCCATATATTATAGGATTCTCTGGTGATTGGCTACGATCTTAACAGGTGTTCATTTTTATACATGGAAGTATCAAGTTGTGGTGATTTGTTAGAGGGTGCTGGAGGGAACTTTCATCTTTTTGGAAATGAGTCACATGAAATGAGGGATCATGTGGTAGGGATTTGGAATTTTTTGGGTTTCTTTAGGAAATATCTAAAGGATTGTGGTATTTCATGGTAGAATTTGGCATTTTTATTGGGTTTTATAGAGAAAGGTCTGAGGGATTGTAGTATTGCGTGGTAAGAGACAATAAAACACACCTCCAAACCAGATTTCATGGAAGGGTTTGGAATTTTCAATGGGTTTCATCGATAAAGGTCTAAGGGGTTTTGGGATTGTGTGGTAGGATTTTTAATATTCAATTGGTTTCACCGGGTTTAGATTTCATCATAGTGTAAATCAATGTATTCACTGGAGTGTAGTATAGAATTCATGTCATTTTTTCTATAGTGAAAATAGTGGAAGTGTGAATCATCGGAGTCATGGGAGTGTAGTGTTGAATGCATGTGATTTTTTCTAGGTTTTACCATTATGGGGGGAATTAGCCTTTAGTCTATTGCATTTTGAAGTTTTCATTTTTTTTATTCTACTTATAATGGTTTCAAATAATGTTTTTTCATATTATATTTGAATTATTTTTACTATTAGTTTTTAGTAAATCTAGAATTAGTTTCAATCCAAGACCGTATGCTGAATTTTTTAGTGTATGTGAAGGTATTGGAGATTATATTTGAAGTTTTTTTACTGTTACTTTTATGGTAAATATAGAATTAGTTTCTATCCTAGACCGTATGATGAATTTTATAGTGGATGTTTTACTAAAATAAATATATTATTTTGTTCCATTATAGAAGTTCCACTGGTTCTTCTATTGAAGTTTCACTGGAAGTTCCAGTGGGAATCCCACTAGAATTTCTAGTATAAATTCCACTAGAAGTTCTAGCAGAAGTTCCACTCAAATTTCCGCTCAAAGTTCCACTCAAAGTTCCACTTGAAGTTCCACTGGATGTTCCAATGTAATTTCCACTAGAATTTCCACTAGAACCTACAGTGGAAAATAACTTCAATATATCTTATAAAAAAATTATTTATAATTTCAAAAATATTATTATATATATTAGGTGATTTGGGGTATAACTACATTAAACACACACACACCACACACTAGATGAAAAGGCAGTCTATAGCTCCCCCCCAAGGGATATCTCACTCATCAAGACATATTTATTCAGTACATGGCCTGAAGGATCAGTGGGCATGAAGCTCATTACATGGCGCAAAGTCCCAAAAACTGTCCTGAATTCCCAGTGTAGTGTCATGCCTATATCATACTACATTTGTCCTACCTACATCACCACCAACGTCACTACCTGCATGCATCATGCTTGTGTCACCACCTAACTATGTAAATTCGCTCCCACCTAAATTTGAACCTAGGTTTGATGCTGAATTATGGGGATCCCTTACCACTCAGGTAATCCCCCAACTGCAATTTCAAAAATAATATTATATTTATTATATTTGTAAATAATTTTTTTCCCAATTATTTAATTTTTATTTACATTATTTTCAAATTTTTTATAAAATTTAAAATTATAAATTTAATCATTTTTATAAAAAATATATAAAAAATTCAATTCATATTTTTTTATAATTTTATTTAATAAAAATTTATTTATAAAGGGTTCCGGTGGAATTTCTTCTTGTATTATTTTCCCAATTATATAATTTTTATTTTCAGATTTTTTCAAATAGTTTATACATTTTCAAATGTTAAATTAAATCATCTATATAAAAATTATGTAACAAATGTAATTAATATTATATTATAGTATTTAATAAAAATATATTTATTAAACTTTAATTTTTATTAATAAATTCCTTAGTTTTAGAAATATACAGTTTTTTGTAGTGTGGAACTTCCAGTTGAACTTCTAGTGGAAAATATATTTAATATATCTTATAATTTTTTTATTTATAATTTATAAAATATATTTATATTTTATATATTTTTAAATAATTATTTTTATAATTATATAATTTTTAATTACGATGTTATTAATATATATATATATTAGGTACTTGGGGGTAAAATTACATTTAAACACACACATTGCCTAAAAGCCCAGTACGGCGTCATGCCTGCATCATCCTGCCTACATCATGTCTATATCACTACCTACCTATGTCATGTCCATGTCACCACCTACCTGAATCGTCACATTGAACTTAAGTTTTTTTGTTGCAAGTTGTTCCAGTGCTGATTAAGTTGATGTTGTAGCAGCTTCTATTAAACCAGTTGTAGGGATAATGTTCAAATCACATGATTATGCGCAATGTTTTTATGTCATGTATAGGGGAGTGAATGGGTTTAGTGTATTCCCAAAATACTCAAATAAAAGGAGAAAGGATAAATAAATTGTCACATAAAGCCTCTATTCATGTAGAAAATAAGTTCATAAGAAGGTTGTAAAATGTGATAGCATGGTGAAATTTCCTCGAGATGAGGAATGTACAGGTTGTCTTATTGGAATGGGGTTTAGTTTGTTGTCTTCTTGGAAATATGCATGTAATGTATTTTTTGAAGGGAATAATCATCCCTTTCACTACCCTAAATCAATTCATATGATGAGGTCCCAAACAAAAATAACAGAAACACAATCATCTGAGTAAGATTTGAATGATTCAGTAGGTATTAAACCAAATGATTTATTCTCCTTGGTGAAATATATTATAGGGGGTTGAGATGTTATTTGGTACATGAGTGTCAATTAGTTAAATTTTTTAAGATCTGAATAGGAAATGGAATTGGTTCATAGTGATTCATGTTTCCTATTAGATTACCTATAAAGACAAAGTTGGGACAATCCATCATTTTTGTATAATATTCATTTTGACATGAATGGGAAAATTAGTAATATTTTCAAGGCTGGTCCAAAAATAAAGACAGATTATGAGTTTTTTAGATATTTTTTTTTACACCACTTTTAGCACAAATAAATACACATACCCATAGGTGTCTTTTTGGGGTTCAATCATCATTGGGAGATTGTCGTTTTTGGGGCATCTTTATTATATAATGAAATAGAGACTTAATTTTCTTGGTTTTTTTAAAAAAATTACAGGTGAATCACATGAAGTGATCTCAAAATATATTTACTTATTAGGATATGATAATGGGAAAATCCATTTTTGAAGTTTTAGTGGGAACTCAACATTACCTTCATTCATGGAATTTGATAAAAAATAGCATTAAACATTTAGGTAATTGGATAAAAGATGGGTCTATTTTTATAACTAGATTAAAGAGTTGTATGTTCCAATACCCTGATGCACATAAATTTGATTAGGAGTGGGATTTCCTTATATTAGAATATGGGGATTTTATATCATAGTGGTTGGATGATGTATTTGTGTTGGGAGAAAAATGGGTACATTTCTTTTTAAAAGATTATTTGACATTAGGTATTCGTAGCACTAAATTAAGTGAAATTTTTAATAGATTGATTAAATATTATGTTCATCACAAGTTAAGTGTTGTTGATTTATTAAATCAGTTTGAGTGATTATTGTAAAAACTTGATATCATGAAATAAAGGCCTAATTTGAGATGTAGGAGAATTTTCCTCAAAAATTTTACACTTACCATGCATTGATGTTCCATGTTTCTACTAGATATAAACCTAAGTTATTTGATTTATTTCAATATGAATATAAAACAATTGGTTCTTATTTTCAGATATCATGTGTTGATATTGGAGTTCAATTCATTTATGTTATTGGAATGGTTGGAAATGAAGATCAATTTCATGTATCACATGAAGCTTCTAATGAAGTTGTTGAATATTCTGGTCAAAATTTTGAGTCGGTTGAGTATTTTTTTTGTCATGTTTTAGAAATTTATGATCAGCTTAATGTGAGATAAATACCTAAAAGATATATTTTGGGGAGTTGGACCCGATTGGATAGAAATATTGTGATGTTCAAAGGAGATTCTACTAAATTAAATGATAATACAAAATTATTTATAGAAAAACATTAAAAATATTTAGCATGAATGGGAATGAAGTTGATTATCATCGCTTTTGAGATAGATGTGGGTTATGACATTTCCTTCTCTAATTTCAGTAATTTTTAAAAATATTTGACTATTGTAAATACATCATCGGATAGAGTTACTGGTCATGACAGTTCAGACAAAATTTTAAGAAACGATTCTTTTAAAAGGAAAAAAATAGGAAAGGGGGAGATAGAATAAAAAGTTTTCTAGAAAATGGACTCCAAAATCAGACACAATTGAATAAAAATAAAAACAATCCTAGTGCTATGATGATGGTATGATTTAATTTTATGATGTATTTCGTTTCTCAGAGTATTCTTCTAATGGTAATGTGCTATCTAAAATCTTTTTTCTTTGCATGCAAGGAATTGTAGATCAAGCAAGATTAGATTTTTTTGTTTTAGCTAAAAAATAGTTTTAAATATAATTTTTTAGCAACATTTTTTCTATAAGTATTGTAATTTTTTATTTTATTTTTTTGAAAAAATTATTTTCAACCAATTTGGAACTTCATATTTGGAGGTAGACTACCACAGATTTGGAAGAGGCTGAGCAGTATAGAAATTGGATGACTGTTGTTTTTTTGGGTTTAATTATGATGTATACACACTATGCATAGGTTTTTTTAACTTTTAATTACTCTATTGAATCATTTATAGGATATAAGAATTAATATTCTAGTTTTAGTTGTAATGGATTTGGATTCCATTCTAAGAAACTACAATTTTTATGAAAATGTGATGTATGATAATATAGTAGCCTCTCTAATTCATTTATGGACTGGGATACCATTTCAAGGAACTATAAATGTGTTGTATGAAAATGTGTTGTATGGAAATGTTAAAGTGACACCAGTGAAGATCACATTTTTTACTGCAAATATGAAAATAACAATTCCTAAAAATAATATTAAATATCAGAACATGGAAAATCAAAGGTTACTTTTGAATCCTTATTCGTCTTAATGTTGACACATAATAGAATAAAAAATTTGATATAAAATAAGGGAAGCTAATATTGGGTATAATTTTGAAGAGGTTTTTTTAAATATCTTGGCTTCAACTTTGTTTTCAATTAATTTTTTTATTATTATAATAGTATTTTTTAAAGAAAAAATGCATTACAATATTTTTTGATACATTATTGGAATCCCCTAAACTACTTATAAACAACCCATTACAATAACCAAAACCAAATAATTCACCCACCTTAAAAACAACTCACCAAACAAATATAACTTTGCAAACAATTACCCCTGAAAACACTCTAATAATGTAACCAAACATCAAATCCACTCAATAAACCTGCATCTCATCAATAGTATAGGTTCTTTCATTAAGTAAATAAATGTAGAAAAGAAAAATCAGCAACCTTGACATGGAAAAAATATTCCCCTCGAAAGAATAAAATCAATAATATTCCCTTCAAAATTAAATAAAATCAAAATAATAACTATATAAAAAAAATATAACATCAATATTAGTATTTAATTATCAATATTCCATTTGTTAAATCATCAATAGAATGAAATTGAATTAGTAAAATAGAAATATGGTATCCAGTAGTATAATAGTGATGAAATATCCATCAACCAGTAACCTAAACAATCATGAACACATAATAACTAATAATGATATATCGATACCAATTTAAACAAACCAACATTAGTATCTATTTACAACCTAAAATAGAATCTCCATGATCAGACATCTATGGAAAATTGAAAATTCATCATTGAAAAAAACCCAATGAAGTAATTCCATTCCACATACAACGATCAAAATCTACCATATAAACAAAAACAAACATTGTTGAACACCCATTTAACCAAAACCACTAGACCAAAAAACATCTATCACACCGAGAAGGATTTCTAATATTAATGATATAACCATAGAAGAGTTATATTGAATAATAATTTCTGAAATACCGTGTGATGTAACAAAATTTAAATCAAACAAAATATTTTTGACCTCAATAGAATCATGTGAATCATTAGAGAAAATCATATTCATAGAAATAGATAATAAAAAACTTATATCATCACGTGACATAATTCCAAAGTCATTTCCATCACCACCCAATAAAAAATATGCATAAAAATTAATTTTATAACTAAATTTAATAGAGGATACCAAACGTAATCCTTTGAATTAAAATTATCACAATTTATAGTCCAACACTCTTAAAAAATTAAATAAAGAAGAAACCAAACCATCAGGATATTGCACTCTCCTATTAAAAAATATTTCTAGTTATTCAATAGTACTCATGATAGATACATAATAACTACTTTCATATTCCACTCTATAGAATATTCTATATGAATCAAGGATCCAATACAACCCCTCATATAATTTAAATATAAATATTAAGAAGCAAAATAAAATGATATAACATAGAATAACCCATCTATATATAAACACCAAATCAATATTCAATTCTAGTTTCCTATCACAACCATATAACTAGGATGTATAAATTCTTTGTAACCTAACAAAATTATATTATATTTTCTTATAACAACCATAAAAATGGGTGGTATAAATGTTTAATAACTTGAGAACATTAAATTATATCTTCTTATCATAGCCATAAAACTAGGTTGTATAAATGTTTAAGAACCTAATAATATTCAATTTGAGTTTCTTATCATAGCCATAAAACCAGACTATATAAATCTTTAAGAACCTGATAACCTTTTCAATTCCATTTTGATTTCACATCCATAAAACTGAGCTATTTAAATGTTTATGTCAATGTCGGAAGCACTGTTTCCAAGAGGAAACTCCTACTTCTAAATGATGTTTATGTCTGACTGTTAGTTGGGTCGGTAAGGAAGAAATGTTCCATATAAAGATCCAGGTCATCAATTTATTCTTGTTGTATCTTCTTATTATATTCTTGATCAGTTGCTAATTACTATTTAAGATAGAAAATTATTATTCCGTAGTCCAAGGTTGTATCCCCCTATTAAGAAGTGTCTTCCACTAGAAATTGGAGAATATAAGGAGTCCTATCCAAGTAATTGGGGATCCATTTATTGATGACGTTTTTAATAAATTCTTTTTGTAAGTTATACAAATTTAATTCACTCGGTTGATTTACATTAAAATATATTTGATGTCAAAGAGGATAATATTTACCATTTCTAAAGCATCCTCCTGGTAACTATCATGTCTAGAACTGCCCATCTGAGGCTGCATGGAGTTGTAGTGGATGAAATATTTTCTCTACATATCAAAAATGAACAATGTATAATGCATATTTTTTGTGTCGAAGGGGATGAAAAGTTTTCCATTTAACTACACCACATCCTTAAATAGTTTCTCTATCAACATCTCTATCAAATTTTGGTTTTCCTTAGAAATTATTCCCTCAAATTATGAATAAATTTATAAAAACTATTAATTAATATATTTATAACTTAAATAATATAGATATTAATACACTCACCATGGAATAACTTGTAATAATCATTGATTTATCTGGGAATATTTTAGTTATATTCCTTATTCACACTTCTTTTTTATTATCTGCCCATAAGCATCTATAACCAGATATCATTGAAAAGAATTAGAGGATGTCATGCTAATTGAATATTAGTTTACAGTAAGCTTGGGTAACTTAAATACTCACCCTGATACTTTTCATTTTTTTGTTGAAAAGAGAGAAAATATCATTCATTGATACTTAATATAAATTGTTCTCAGATTCCCAAAAATATTCACTACATGGTAATAATAGTAATTTATAATAAAATATGTATAGTTCAGGAGAATTTAATAAAAAACTTTAAATTTAGGGAATTCATTCCCTTTGGTTCTAACAACATGCCAGGTTGGGTCCAACTATAGAATCTTCTCAAGGTTCTCGTAGTCTTTTTTTTGGAGTCAATGACTTTTCCTGCCCCATTTTAGTATAACATCCAGCCCTATAATATCCCTTATATGTTATGGTTTCTCTGAAACAATGGTTGTGTAAATGGTTTTTTCTAGCTCAGAAAGATATTCTGCTACTTTTGATTGATATGATGTTACTTCTCTTCTAGTATTTAGGGTTTCATTAAGATATTCCATATCCAATTTCTTTTTCTTTCTTGCAATTGATTTGAAATTTCTAATCAATTATCAGGTTTGGTGAATTTTTGCTTCCATATTTTATTCTTGGTTGCTACCTAGGAGAGGTGTGGTTTTTTCAAAAGGTTCTTGCACGTCTGCTACCTCCTCCTATATCCCAGATTCATTGGTACCTATTTTACAAATTTCATCCATTACAGAAATAGTCATTTCCACTCTATAAATGATATTTACTCTTCCATTTTCCTCTTTTTTGGGGTTGTCAGTTATTAACAGATTCAGTTTTTTAATTTTTTCATCTTATTTCCTAACTATTGCTTCCATTTTCTCTAGTTTTCTTTTCAATGATGAATTTTATTCTTCAATAACTTTTATTTTTTCATCCTTATCATCAACCTTTTCTAATTGGGAAACACCACATTCATTATTGGTTGTTATCTCTTTAGTAATTTCTTCTTGTTTATAAATCTGTAATATTTTTATTTTTACAAACCTGTGGGTTGATAAAATAATTAATTTTAGACTATAATTGGTAGACTTACCCCACTAGTTACAAGTTATTGAATATTTTGTTTTTTAATAGCAGCATCAAAATCTGACAATCTCTATTTTGTGAAAGGTTAATTTTCAACTTTTTCATTTCCATTCACTAATCTACTTTCTTCACAATACCAATACTATGAAAATAACAATACTCTGAATAAAAAATTATATATAAAAGGTAAAATAAATATTAATCCATACCAATAATGAAACAATGGCCCCCATAATCATTCTATGATACTTGTGAAAAGGACTAGAATTTTTAGTGGAAGTTCCAGAGGAAGTTCCAATGGAGGTTCTAGTGTAAGTTCTAGTGGAAGTTCCATTAAAAGTTACACTAGAACATTTGGTCGTACTTCATGTGAAGTTCCACTGGAACCTCTAGTGGAACCTCTAGTGGGAGTTCCAGTGTGAAATAATGGCATGAAATTCACTTCTGAATCCTATAAAATTTTCACTGCAAATTTCTTTTAAGGATTCCATAAATTACAGTACATGTTTAAAAGGTGGAATAGGACTAGAATTTCTAGTGAAACCTTTAGTGGAAGTTCTAGTGTGAAATAATGGCATGAAATTCACTTCTGAATCCTATAAAAATTTCACTAAAAATATTTTTTTTATGGATTAAAAAAATTATAGTAAAGGTTTGAAAGGTGTAATATGAATGGAAGTTACACTAGAACTTCTAGTGGGATAGAACAACATGAATTTTTCATTAGGTATCTTTTCACTATAATTAGGTTGAATAGGTTCTAGTGAAAGTTCCGGTGGAACCTCTTATAGAGGTTCCAGTGGAGGTTCTATTGGAACCTCGGGTGAAAATTTCAGTTTAAGATTGGAAGTTCCTATAGGGAATAATATAAAAAATCCCCCTCAATCCTATAAAAAATATGATAAAATATAAAACATGTTTGTTTAATGATTCCACAAATTACAGTGGAATATCTAGTGGAATTCCCAACTGAACTTTCATGAGTAAAGTTATAAAATAGTTTCTTTTTCCTCTATTATCATGGGTTGTAGTGGATTCAGAATAGGTAAATTACATATTTTAGAATGGGAAAATTATATATATACATTATTTACAAAAAACTGTTAATAAGATAAATTTATTAAAAATTTAATGGTAACAAGATAACATTTAGTTCTACCGAAATGGAATAGATATTTTCCACTAATAAGGACAATCAATATTTTAGTAGAAATAGATAATCTATGACACCTTATTCATCCATTGGTGTATTTTTTGTACAAAAAAAGTTTTGGGGATTGATACTAAACACCACTAGAGTTAGCAAAATTCTTGTTGAATAATAATCACACCTTTGCGTTGGAGGAGGCTTGGGGACAACGTGGCACTACGTTTGGTGGATTCGTCATCACTACCGAAGTCATTGGACTTGTCAATGTTGTCACTGAATTTAGATAGACTCTTCGATATCACCGCATTCACTGAATTTTTTGTTGTCACTGCGATCATTGGAGTCGCCGCAACCAAAATTCGATCTGTCTTGAGGATTTTCCTCCCAAAAAATAAAATTTTCTACAAATTGAAATATAGGTAATGACCTAAAAAATGATCTAACATATGAAAATATAATAGGAAACATTTCCTCATCCCAAGTGTGTACTAGAATATCCAGTTAAAAGGTTAACTGGATATGATGTAGGTCCAAGCATTGTGAATGGATAATGGGTTACATAAGAGGATTCTCATAGAAATCCCCTTATATAGAGTTCAACCAGGAATCATGTAAGGGGATGTTTCCATGTAATGTTCCACATAAAGGGAAAACTAAGGAACATGAGAAAAAAATAAAATGAAATAAAAATTGGTAGAGAGTTATAATCATGATCTAAACATGAAAAATTCAAACAATAAACTAACAAGAGATTGGTTTCATTTAGAAATCAATAAGTATGCCAAAAAATCACCACCATTTATAAAAAAACTAAAACAAAGAAAGGGTTGTTGTACTTACACCTACTATTATTTATGTGGAACCATATTCAAAATATCTAAATAATTCTTGAATTTGGATAAATCCACAACCTTAGTCAAACTATCTAATAGATTATCATTGGTGTGTATCTTATTGACACATTGCTAAAATTTCAATAACCTCTCAAATAAAATAAATCCTAATATCTATATTCTTGGGTCTACTATGACATACTAAGTTATTAGAGAGATGTAAAGAATAATGTAAATCACAATGAACTATAATAATAGAATTACAAAAACTAAGTTCAGAAATAAAACCCTTAAGTAAAATGGATTTTTTTTATAACCTTTTTCAATTCAATATGCTCGGCCTTAGTGGTTTAAAGTGTCTCCACCAATTGTATATTTTATTTCCATGAGATAGGTCTCACACATGTAGCGAAAACAAAATCAATCATTGGTTTCCACATATTGATATTGTCATCATAATTAGAATCAATATAACCAGTCACTAAATATCCATAATTTTAATTCTAACCCTAACTAATTAAAAAATATGAAGTAAAATAAATGTACCTCAATGGACATTTAAGAGCATTCCAATATATATTAATTGAATTTCCCAATAACATGCTCAAAGTACACACATATAAGGCTATATCTGGCCTAGTTTAAATTATAACATATATAATACTTCCTAAAACATTATCATATTGAATTTTACCCATATATTCAATATTATTAGTGGTGGTGGAAGATTTAGGAAATAATAGTTTGAAATGTTGAGAAAAAGAAACACAATCATGTTTTAATGCATCAAAAAAATATCTCTTAAACACTTTAAGGATATAATAATTATGAGATAAGTAAATCAATCTATGATTTTTATCCCTAGTGATTTCTATACCCAAAATATTCTTAGAATGACCTAAATATTTCATTTCAAAAGCTGAATTCAGTTGAATTTTAACATTGGTGATCAATTTCATATTATTACTTATAAGAATCATATCATTAAAAACAAAAGAAAATAAAATATGAAAATTTTAATGAATTTAAAATAAACACATGCGTCAAGATTACTCCTTTTAAAACCATTTTATAACATGAATTGATCAAATTTTATATACCACTTTTTATGAGCTTGTTTTAATCCATAAATAGATTTATTCAGCAAACAAACTTGGTTAGAGGAAGATTTATGTTCAAAACCAACATAAGGATTCACGTATAATTTTTCATCTAAATCACCAAGAAAAAAATATATTTTGACATATAGAAATTTTATATGAAGATAATGATAAGAAAAAAATGAAAGCAAAAGTATAATAGAATAATGCTTAACTACAGGATAAAAAATTTCAGAATAATCTACTCCATCTCCTTGAAGGTAACCTTTAGCCACTAACTTGGAATTGCATTTAATTTTATTCATTATAGTATTATCTCCCTTCCTCTTATAGATCCATTTTAGCTAATCACCTTGGAAGTAGGTGGTTTATTGACTATGGACCAGGTATGTTTCTTTCTAATATATTTTGTATCATCTTTCATGGAATCAATCTAGTTCTTATAGTTGCAATCATTAATAGTATACTTGTAGCTTTATGGATCCTTACTATCAAGATCTTGGGGAGCATGAAAATAAAAATTAGACATATCAGCATGTATATACCTAGAATAGGTTCTAATCACTCTACTTTCTCTATCCCTAGTGAGTTGATAATTTCAAAGATCACTGGGAGCTTCACTATCTAAAGAAAAATCTAATTCATATTTAGGATCTAGTTTGGGATGATTAATCAGTGGAGAAGTATCTATAGGAGACTCACAATCAATGGGAATATTAGACTTAACATCCCTCTTTTGGGAAGTATCATCACTCATAAAGTGCATCCAAGAGACCCGAGATCAAATCTGGGTGGAGACGTATTTCTGGGTTACTATAGAAGCTACTATAGAAGTACTGTAGTAGGTATTGTTTGGTACTGTAGCATATAGAACTATTCATCCATATAGGCCATTGGGCCACCGGTTTGGTCCTCAGGTCCTGCAAGGCTTTCGAACCACCAAAGGCCTTCAGGCCAGTTGTCTCTCAAGGACTTCGGGCCACCTTAAGGCCTTAGCCCCCCCCCCCCCCCCCAAAGGCCTTTGGGCCATATGATTATGCAAATTTACCAATCAGACTACAAGGAACAAGGCTACAGATGAGGATTCAGGGCAGACGCATTCACTAGAGAATATCTAACCAAAATTGGAAGAACGAGAGGGTATAGCATTGCCATAAGTACTAGGCCTGTGCAGCTTTGCATAGGATATCTAGCCGACCATCCCTATGAAGGTGGAGTGCGGATATCATGACATATGTTGGGGAGGGTCAGTTCCAAGTTTTCTTGTCTGGTTGATTCCCTTTAAGACCTATGAGTCATGTAACTGTCTCTAATCCTTCAAGCATTGTAAGGGTTCCACATAACCCCTTAAAAGGTGGATTATCAAAAAAAAATAAGGCTTTCAAGCTATTCCGATCTAGCTAAGAATACATTATTTAAAACTAGGTTTATCTACCCAAAGTTTATAGCTTTTCACTCTCTTGGGATAACCTATAAAGACACATATGATAGCCTTAGGCTCAAGTTTTGTAGTCTTGAAATGAGAATATGCATTACATATAAATACTCTAAGATGTCTATAGTATGGTCATTGGATGCTTTAAATTTCCTCTTGATTCTTAAGGAAATTATTATATATGGTACACTGGTTGATCAAATAAACTGTCAGAGTGGAAACCTCAGCCCAAAAAGACTTGGGAAAGCCTGAGCATGAAATTATGTTATGAACCCTGTCAAGAATGGTGTGGTTCATGTATTCATATAAACTATTATACAAAGGATTATTACACATATTTTGGTGCCTCAAAATTTCCTCATTCTTGAAAAAATTAATAAACTCCATATATAGGTATTCAAGGCCATTATCAGTACATAAGGCCTTTAAATGTCTTAAATATTGATTTTAAATAGATAATTTATAAGTCTTATACACATCAAAAACATCAAATTTATTTTTGAATATGTAATTATAGGATTTCCTTTAGAAATTATCTATGAAATATAAAAACTAAGAACCTCATCCACCATGTAAGGTAGTCTTAGTAGGTCCCCACAAATAATAGTGAACATATTCAAGTAGATGACTTGGTTTAAAGATATATTTTCAAAAACTAACTCTTTTAGACTTTATAAGAAATTAATCTTCTCAGAAGGGTAATTTAATTAGTGTAACTTTGGTAAGAAACCCTATATTATTCAACTCCTCTAAGCCTTTAACACCCATATTTCCCGGCCTTTTAAGCCAAAGCATGGTGTTGTCACTGTTAGTGACATAAGTGTTTCCAAATATCTTGGTTTAGTTATTTCAATTTAAAACATATAATACATTAAATAAGGAACACTTAACAACCATACAACCATCATTTAATATTTTTTGGAAACCAAATTCAAATTTGAAAGTAAATCCCCTTTGATCCAAAACACCTAGTGAAATAAGATTCCTATTCAAATATGGAACCCATCTCATATTCAATAAGTTGATAAGAGAATAGTATAAGAGTTCTAACATAACATATCATCTACCCATGAGACGAAATCTCTTATTGTTTCTTAAACCAACATATCCTTTATAAGCCTTGGTCAACTCAGAAAAAGAACTCTAATCTGGGTACATATGGAAAGAACACCTTGGTTCTAAAACGCACTCATCTATTAGTGTGTCTCTAGATATTATTAACACTTAGTCACTATTATATACTTGAAAGGTAGAGAGGTAATGATTATAAAATTCTTTATAAGTATCACTAGAATTAAATTTAGGGAAATTCATTCTCTCATGCCCAGGTTTCCCACAATGATAGTAGATAACCTCTCTCGACTTGGATTTAAACCGATTTTCCCTAGACATAATATGGTTCTTTCTTCTCTACTTACTCTTGCCTTTATTCTTCCACAAAAACTCATAAAAATATCTAAAAATCAATCCCTTGTCCTTGGAATTAACCTTATCATTTCCACACAACTCACAAGAAAGAAAGTTAGGTTTGAATTCCTCTAAAATCAAGGAGTCTCTGAAATTTATCATAGCATCTATAAGATGTTCATATGAACTATCCAAGGAGATTAAAATAAAAGTGGATTGGTTATCATATTTTAAATTAAAATTGATTTTATAAAGAACTAATTTAATTTTATTAAACTCTGTAAATATGTTCTTGAATGGAAACTTTAGTATGCATCTTGAATGTACATAATTTTTTTTCCTATGTAAATGGCCTATCAATGAAGTTTTCATATATAATTTTTCTAATTTACACCAAATTCTAGCTGCAAATGTTACAAATTATACATCTCAAAGAACCTTATCAGATAAGTAAAATGTTAAATATCTATAGTATTTCATTAAAACATCTGGAGGGGCATCATAGTATGTGGTCATAGTCTGTCCATCAGCAGATCGACTAATGTTCATTTGATGATTTCCATGAAAAATTGGTATCATGGACTCTATTTCAATCAACCCATCCAATCAGTTTTTTTATATGAATAACATTAAAGATTCAATCTAATTTTACGATATTATTTTTGTTTATCGTAATGGAAACCTTGAAGTTCGATATTATGATTTTGGATTGGAACACCAGATTTTCATTATGGTAGGTTAATATTAAAGATGTTATCACATGGATGGATGTGGATAATTAATTTTTGGGATTCAAAAATATTATTAAATCCTTTATTGTAGAGGAAATTAATTCAAGGATCATAAGGATCTCTCAAAAATCCAAATACATC
This sequence comes from Viscum album, assembly GCA_963277665.1. Lineage (NCBI taxonomy): Eukaryota > Viridiplantae > Streptophyta > Magnoliopsida > Santalales > Viscaceae > Viscum > Viscum album. Next base: position 1,838,134,701 of record OY728151.1, read on the forward strand.
TATCAAATCAAATTTTATAGGATGTTTTGAAATATAAAATTGTTACTATGTTATGGTTTAAACTAGAGCTACTTTATATGAAGAAGAATATTACCAGTAAGTTTCATTTGAATCAAATTTTATACTTCCATATCATTTCTGAAGGTGCATCTATTGAAGATCATTTAGAAATATTTAAATAAATTTACTCTGATCTGGAAAATATAGAGGTGAGATATGAAGAAGAAGAAGGTTTGGATTTAATTTTGTTATGTTACTTTCATTATTCTCATGTGTCGTTAGATATAAAATCCTCTATATTCATGGTACACTTACTATCAATTAGATTTGTGAGGTTTTATTTTTGAATGATAAAATTAAAAAAAATGTGGTTGGTTTTGAATCCTAGGAAGAGGGTTTTCTTATTAGAGGAAGAACAAGTGAAAAGAAATTTTTTACTTTTAAAAAGGGTAGGTCATAATCATGAAATAAATATGAAGCCTATAATAACTATAAGAATAAGTGGAATATTAAATCATAATATTTCAAGATGAAATAAGAATAGTAATAACATACTTGTTAATTAGAAAGGAAAGAAAGCAGAAAATTTTAGTGTTCGATTTTAATTTATTTGCCTTTTGTGATTGTTCATTTAACCAAAATTTAATGCAGAAATGGTTAAATGAACAACCATGAAAAAAATGATAAAACCAAAATTTTATGTGTTAACACAAATTGGTAAAAACCACAGATATAAGTAGTGTCAAAAATTCACTATGAGATTGAGTTTGTACAAAATGCCTCGTAGGGATAAAAATGACATAAATAGAGGAATATATCTCAATCATTAATGAAGATATAGTTATCATCATTGATGGAGATAATAAAGGGGTGTGGACTATATTAATTAGAGATATGGGTCACAACACCAACAATCTTTAACTTGATATAAATCCTCAATATGAAGCAACAACTTATGTAAGGTTTCTATAGGAGTTGGTGTCTTAGGAACAACTGTTTGTACTCTGATTACATGTATATTCGATGTATTTAATATTAATAAAACTTATTGTTACATATTTTTCATTATTCTACATTAATTTAATGTAATGATAACTTAGAGTATATATCACATTCATAAGGTTATAGTAGTTCCCCGCTATGATGATATTCTTAAATATAGTTCTATAGTTTGATAATATACTATGATAGGGAACATAGTATATAGAATTTTAGGTGTGAGTACTCATAAGCAGATGAGGCGTATTCTCATGAAGTTCACACTTGGTAATATTCAAGATGGGAGATTATGATAACAATACCACCAGTAGGAATTCCACATGTTTTTATGTCATTATATATTCTTATTTATGAGTGTGTGTAATAGTCCTTAGACTTTAAGATGGTTATTAATGCATGTCATGAATTGTGCACTTAGATTTTATAAATAAAAAAAATTGAATCCATATGTTCATGGAGAGGTAGGGTATGTTGGGTGCGTCATGATTGACATTTCATTAATGGATAAGTTGAGGAAGTATTTTTCCCTTCTATATCTATGGAAGTTTTTATCTCATCCCTTGGATTGGAATATAACCGTCACACTAAGTTCCATGGTCATGGTGTAACGACACATTTATTTTAGATAGTCAAAGAAAGATGTATCGAGAATATAGGTTGGTGACACATATGTGAAACCTATTTGATGAGATATTGTGACAAAAAAATTATATTACATGTTGATCATTCTTATTTTATTATCATCATTGTTACATTAAGTTCTTTTTTTTGGGTTCCTTGACCTATTTCTAGATAGTAATCATGAACTTTAAGAAATACACCTAATTCCAACAAAAAAGAATCCTAGAGGGTCACACACTAATTGTTTCCATTGATATTAATTAAATTCTATTGGAATTTAATTAATAAAATAAATATTATTCTCAAGACTGGGGAATAATTTTATTCACATTTTATCAATCACAAATATTTATTGATGAATAAAATATTTAATATTTATTCGGGTGTTCAATAAATTCAAGAGGAGTTTGAACAGTCCAAGACTATATCTAGTGAAAAATATTAATTAAAAATATTGTTAAATAATATTTGTTATTTTACAAGTTTTAATGGGACAAAAAAATATTATTATTATTATTATTATTATTATTATATGACATGGTGTTTATTACATTTTATAATATTTTTTAAGATTCAGAATGAAATTAAATAATATTTTAACCTAAACCCTAGCTCTATAAATAAAGGGTTATATCTATTATGTGGTGTGAAATGAAGATAGATAATTATTTCACACAATTATATTCTCCCTCGAATCCTCCTCTCTCCATCTTAATAATGAGAAACACAAGAGATATTACTTCAAGACTAAAGGATGGATAATCAACACGAACAACGTAATACAATCGATTCACCATGCTAGCACCCAAAAATCAAATAGTGTTTCTCAGAGATCAAAGTAGAATGTTTGGATAGCCACTAGAGGCATTCTACCATTGGATATTCACATCACAATGAAGACAATCTAAAAAGGGTCTTTCGAAAGATCAAAATCATCAATGAGGATCATAAGTTGAGGTATTTATTTTCATCAGATCTAAAAAAATTAATTGTAAATTTAACATGAAAGATCCATTGTCAGGGTTTTGGGTGACTAAATATTGAAATAAAATTTAATATACCACCCACCACTGTAATCTCCTGCTATTCCTGGAACCTATAAATGGTATCAGAGTGGATCAAATTTTAAATTTATAATTATTATTTTTGATTGTTGATCTATACACAATCATGGTTGAATGTTTCATTTCATGTTATTATTTCTTTAATATGATTTGAATTAACATGTTATCGGCCTAATAATCATGTTAGTTCAGTGTTTCATTTTCTTAAAGGTTTAATAGCTAATGAATAATGACCAGATATACCATTGGGAAGTGTCAATTTTTTTACGGGTAAAACTGGGTTGGATGGCGTGAAGTTGGAGTACACGTTGTGTACCAATGTGCACTGCACCTAGATGTGTCACGGGATACATGGCACATCAAGATGTTAATTACATGCGGTTCATTTATTTCACACCATGTATAGACTGGTCCATTCTGGAACACAGTGTGTTGTATTACACATCATGTAGCAAGCGTACACACCGTGTAGTCTACACGGGTTAGCGGCATAAATTGAACAATCTGTGTGGTCATTATACACAATCAAATATCATGAGACTGAAATCCTAGAGTATTTATCATATACATGATATATATACAGTGTACACAGTGTGTTGTTAGTCATTTCCCACATCCAAAATACACATCGAGCCCTTCGGTGAGTTATGAAGACATAAGACATGTGCAATACATGGTATGTAGCTAACCTATACATGCCATTTAGTCATGATCGATGAACACACTGAGTTATTTTGGTAGGTTTTGTGGTCACACATCATTTTAACCACATAGCATGTAGCTAGCTTGTACACGTCGTGTATTCTAACTGAGATACATACCTAAGTCCAAGAGTTTATCCCAGGAACATGACAAGTGGATACATGGCATGTAGCTAACATGTACATGTCGTATTGTCTAACCGAGTCAACATGTTGAAGACCCAATCATTTAACCCAGATACATAAAAACTGAGGTATATGGAATGTAGTGAGATAGTACATGTCGTTTAGTCACCCAATTACTAGAAGAATTAAATTACATTAAATTGAAACTTGCAGCATTAAAACCTTATTTCATTGATCAAAACCTATTGTGTTTTAAAAATTTATAATGGTTTTAAATAATTTTAAATTCTCAATTAATTTATTGTAATAAATCTATAATTATTGGTTTTTTCATTTATTTTACATTAATTTCCTAATGATGATTATATCCAAGAGGATTTGGATGGTCATTAAGATGAAATGGAATTAATTAATTAATTAATTAGTTGATTAATTAATTAATTAATTCAAGCATGTTTATATTTATAATAAATAATGAATAAAAATAAATTTTAACTAGTTTACTTGTGCGTATACATTTCATATATGATCATTCATGAGCTTGACTAAGACCATTGTATGTGATTAATGTTTTAATTTAATTTATTACATGGGTTTGTAATTATTTAATATTAAATTAATTTTGATGGACTATGAGTCATCCCACCCTCTATTATTATGTAGGACTTGTATGTCCAAGGATATTTATGTAATCCCCTTATAACCAATACTTTGATTCCCCTCACCTATGTGTGAGTTATAAATACTTTCAATTAATGGAATTTCCCAATACATGTGGAGGTAGTTCAAGATGGAACCATAATGATGCCAACCCAGGTGATACATAGGTGGTTAGGTGGAATGTTTTACTCATTCCAAGACCATAAATAGGATTTATTTCCCCTAGAGAATAGGTTAATTTAATATCATCTCATTAAATCAATCATTATAAAATCTCTTAAATAGGTTATTTAATTATTTATTTCTATCTATGCATTATTTATTTTATGGATGCAAAACCATGATCACATAAATAAATGAATTAATGTACAATGATGTAATTAAAATAAATGGATAATGTATACGCGTTTTATCCATGGTTAATTAATTAAGTAAAATCTAGTTAATATTAACAAGACATGTAAAAAACAAAACAAGATAAAATTTATGCAAAATAATTTAAAATCCATTAATTAAATATTAATTCAAACTTGGATTCCATTACTTGATTATGAATTAAATCCTTAGAACTAAGTGTTTGAAAAACCCTTGTTAGGAAACTTACATTTAACATGGAGTTCTTATGAAGGTTATGGGTTGATTTAACCATCTTAATACAAGAGAAGTATCCCTAGTTGGACTTGATGTAACTTAGAGACAATTTCTAAGGAAATCCAAGTTAGGATTTTATGATTGGGTAGTCCAATCAATGGATCAAGGAGCTTTAATCCCACAATTGGAAAAGAACTACCTACCTAAATACCTTAAACTATCTAGAACAACCCTCACTGGGGTTATGAAAAGGGTAATATGGATCCTTTCCACTAGAATATCCTAGAAACAAGACATTCCAAATCTAATGGTGAGAGCTATTGGGACTTGATAAAATAGTGGGAGATTTAATTAAAATAATTAATTTATTATTTCTTACATAATTTTTAATCAAGAAAAGTACTAATAATTTTCTCTTTTAAATTATAGAAAATGTAAAGTTCATCATCTACACTATCCCTGTGATCTATATTGTAGAAAGACCATATCCTCACTATCAGTAACTTCTAGGAGTGGTTTAGACACCTTTGGGTTGTGTTGATCCATAGACATAAATCTTAGGTTCTAGAATCCTCAATGCCTAACCCACCTTCCAAGGATTCAAGTAATGAATATTTCCTTTTATATGAAAAAACATATGAACTACACGGTCAAAATTCAATGTTTGATGGTATCCTCAATGCCTATTTAACTCATGAAGTCTCATGAAAACATGGATGCTTATAGAATACTTGACCACCTTCATGGTATTTACTAAGAGATAGCTAGACAGGAAATATTTTAGATTTATAAGGTTCCCTTTCAGAGTAAGTTTGTGGAGGATGTTCCAAGTGGGCCTCACATAGTCAAGCTAATTGGCTATATTGAGAGCCTATAGGTTCTAGGTTTTAAACTCCCAGGTGAGCTACACACTAATCTCATTCTTGAATCACTCCCCCATAGATTCTCCATATTTTTTGTAAAATTTAATATGAAATCCATTGAGAAGTCTTGACCCAATATTCTCACACTTATTCACCAATTAGATAAGGAGACAAAGCACAAATATCCTTTCATCCTTATGGAGAACAAACAAAAATGGAAATTGAAGATTTGTAAGCCCGAAGATTCTTCAAAACCTTCCATGAATAGGAATATCAAAGGGAAATATTGGGAATAGGATGTTGTTTTTTTCATGTGGTGAGAAGGGACACTGGAATAAAAATTGCACCCATTCAAAGAAGCAAGGGGAAGCCTCAGGTGAATTTTTTATTGAGTTCAATTTAGTTGTTTCTATAAATTGGGTGTTAGATATAGCTTGTTTTTCACACATATGTATTAAAATATAATAACTAATTATATTTAGAATATTTGACTGAGGGGACACAGATCTATGAGTAGCCAACATCGCTAAACTTTTTTTGTAGCTATCGAGGACTATCACCTCGTGTTTCTAATCAAAATGATATCGGTTTTGAAAGATTGTTAATTTTTTTATCTATTACTAAAAACGTTATTTCTTTATCCAGACTTGATGAAAATGAATTTATTTTCAAATTTGGGAATAAATGTTTCTTATTTTATAAGGATAGCATTTTTATGGTAAGATTCAATTAAATAATGGTATTTAAGTGTTGGATTACATGATCTACATATTGGAAATCGATAACAAAAATAATTCACATGACTTATTCCACACCCAAATTTGGCATCATCAGCTCGATCATGTAAACAAAAAGTGATTGACTAAATTATACCAAGATATATATTTATATTCTTTTTAAATAAAACCACTTGTTTTATTTCATGCATGTTTATAATAAAAAATGAACAAATCCCCATTTAGTGGAAAATGTGAAAGTACTAAAGATATTCTCGAATTAGTTTATACCGATGTGTGTGGACCATTTCCTATTGAATTAAGGGTGGTTAATCATGCTTAACAACTTTTACTGGTGACTTTAGTATATATGGATGTGTCTAATTGATGATGTATAAGTAAGATTATTTTTATAAATTTAAAGAATACAAGAATGAATTTGATAACCAAATTGGTAAAAGTATTAAGAAACTCCACTCAGACTGTAGTAGATAATATTGTAATCTAGACATCATTGATTATTTATGGGAGTTTAGGATTCTATCTCAACTCACTTATATATATACACCTCAATGGAATGGTATAAGTGAAAGGATGAACCATGCTTTGTTAGAAATAGTCAGATCAATCCTGATTCATGTGTGTCTTCCATTATCTATTTGGGGATACACGTTACAAATAACATCACAAATACTAAACCAAGTGCCAACTAAAGAGGAAGATAGTATACCATACCTATTATGGATTAGGTTGAAACTTGTGTTTTAATATGTACATGTGTAAGGTTTTGAAGTATTTTTTAATTCCTCTTCAGGTAACAAACTTGAACCTTGTGGCACAATGTTTACCTTTATAGGATATCCCAAGGAAACAAGGGGGTAACACCTATATAACCCCTCATAAAAAAAGGTAATAGTAGAAAGAAATTCTATATTCCTTTATAGGTATAACATCTATAAAATAGATATTGTGATTAATATAGACTTTGATGAAGTCAAGGATCAAAGTGTACAAGAGTTAGCATATGAATTGATTCCACAAATCCCCATGGAAGAAGAAGTTGTTCGAGAGATACAAGTAATGTGTAGGAATATAAGAGAGGTTAGAGAACTAGAAATGTATGTTTTTCTAGTCACCAAGGATTTTGACCCATTATTAGTTGATAATAATGATCCTCTAACATATAAGGAAGTAGTAAGTAGAATAGATGATGGAAAATTTAAAGGATCTATAAATTCTAAAATGGATTCCATGTACCAAAACCATGTCTGGATTTTGGTATATCCTCCAATGGATGTAAATCCAATTTCTTATAAATGGGTATTCAAGAAGAAACTAGACATGGAAGGAAAATTTAATTACTATAATGTGAGACTAGTTTCAAAAGGGTTTAAGAAAAATCAAGGCATTGACTATGATGAAACCTTTTCACCATTTTCAATGCTAAAATAAATTATAATTATACTTTTCATTGTGAATTAACATGACTATGATATTTGGAAAATTGATTTAAAAATAGCCTTCCATAATGAGAACCTTTAGGAAGATATCTATATGATACAACCTGAAGGTTTTGTGACTCCAAATTCAAACAAGATATAAAAATTACAAAAACCCATTTATGGATTAGAAAAAGAATCTAGGTCATGGAACATTCATTTTGATGAATCCATGATGTAATTTGGTTTCATACAGAATGAATGTGATCCTTTTGTCTACATAAGGTTTATTGGGAGTGTGATCATTTAATTAATAGTATATGTTGATGACATATTACTCATTGGAAATGAAATACCAGACTTATAATCTATTATGGCCTGTTTGAATAAATGATTTTCCATAAAGGACATAGGTGAGGAAACATATATTCTTGGGATAAATATCCATCGTGATAAATAAAAGATAATTCTTGGCCTATGTTAGGGTACATATATTGACAAGATGATGAAGAGGTTTAGTATGGAACAATCCAAGGGGGGATTGTTTCTAGTATCACATGGAATTCATCTTTCTAGAAAAATGTGTCCCCATACACATGAGGAAAGAAACAGAATAGCAAGTATTCCATATGAATCAAAAATTGTTTCAATCATGTATTTTATGTTATTTACTAGGCTATATGTTTCCTATTCATTAAGTGAGGTATGAAGATATTATCTGACCCAAGTCACTGTCATTGGATGGAATTCATGACAATCCTTGAGTATCTGAGGTGTATTGAGGATATGTTCCTAGTTTATAGAGTATATGAGGAACTAGTCATCATATGATATTCATGTGCTAGTTTCAAAATAGATCAATATGATATGAAATTGAAAACAGGATATAAATTCATGTTGAATGGATGTTTTGTGAGATAGAAGAGCTTAAAGAAGCCAATGATCATAGATTATAAAGAAAAGTCTGAGTATATTATGGCTTCTAAGGTAGCTGAAGAATAATTATGGATGTATAACTTCATCCAAGATCTTTATGTGGTTCCAATAATTAAAGATCATATCACACTCTATTGTGATAATATTACAACGGTTGTTCTTGCAAAAGATCCAAGGTTACATAAGTGTACAAAGCACATACTTCATAAGTATCACCTCTTAATGGATTTTTCTTAGAGAGGTGAGGTTTTAGTGAGAATTATTTCCATGTAAGACAATATGGTAGATCCCCTGACTAAATCCTTAACTCATTAGAAACATGATTATCATGTGAGGTATAACAGACTGAAAGTCGTAGGCAGTTGGCTCTAGTACAAGTGGTAGTTTATTAGAGTTGATGCCCTAGGATCAATTGTTTGTACTCTGATTACATGTATATTCTATGTATTTAATATTAATAAAACTTATTATTTCATACTATTCATTGTTATATAGGATTTTAATGTAATAATTTCCTAGAGTATATATCACATTGATAAGGTCATTGTAGTTCCTCTCTGTGATGGGAACCTTGAAGTGATATGATGATATTCTTAAATATAGTTTACTGATGGGATAATATAATATTATAGGGGACATTTTATGTATACTATCAGGTGTGATTTATCATAATCATCTGAGGCTTCTTCTCATGAAGTTCACAATTGTTAATCACCAAGATGGGAGATTATGAAAACAAACCCACTAGTGGGAATTTCGCATGTTTTGGTGTCATCGTATATTCCTATATGTGAGTGTTTTTCATATTCCTTATACATTAATATTATCATTAATAAATGTCATGACTCTCATGATTATATTTTCTTATGAAAAATGTGATTCCATATGTTTATAGTGAGGTTGGGTGTGTCATAATTAACATGTCGTTAATGGAAAAGTCGAGGAATGATTTTTCCCTTCTATATTTATGGAAGTTGTTATATCAACCCTTTGATTGGAATAGAACCATTGAATTAAATTCAATTTCCATGGTGTAATGAAATTTTTATTTTAGATAGTCAAATAAAGACGTATCGAGCATATAGGTTGGTGACACAGATGTGCAACCTGCCTGATGAGATATTATAACAAATGGATTATATTACATAGTGAGTGTTCGTATTTGGTTTTAATCATTATGAAATTAATTTCTTTCTCTTGGGTTTCTTAACCCATTTCTAGATAGTAATCTTAGACTTTAGGTAAGTCCATCTAATTCTAATAAGAAAGAATCCTATAGGGTCACACACTAAGTGTTTCCATTAATCTTGAATAAATTCTATTTGAATTTAATTAATAGAATAAATATTGTTCTCAAAACTGAAAAATAATTTTATTCATGTTTTATCAATCTCATATATTTATTGATGAATAAAATATTTAATATTTATTCTGGTGTTCAATAAAAGATTAAGGAGTTTGAACGGACCAAGACTATTTCCAGTGACAAATATTAATTAATAAGTTGGTTAAATAATATTTGTTATTACACAAGTTTTCACACATAAAATAATAAGAATAATAATATTATTATTATTATTAGTATGTGACATGGAGTTTATTAATGGTTATAACATTGTTTAAGGGATTTCATGTAATTAAATAATATTTTAACCTAAACCCTAGCTTTATAAATAGACGGTTATGTATAGTGTGTGGTACATAATGAAGATAGATAATCATTATGCACAATGAAATTCTATCTAAACTTATCCTTATCTATTCTCTCAAGAATGAGAATTGTAAGAGATATTACTTAAAGACTGAAGGATGAGTGATTAACAGGAACAACGCAAGATAATTGATTCACTGCGCTAGCACCTGTAAATATACTGGTGTTTCTTGAAGATCAAAAGAGCATGTATGGGTCACCACTAGAGGGATTCTACCCTTGGATCCTTACATTGAAACAAAGGCAATCCAAAAAGGGTCTTTCATAAGATCAACATCATCAACTAAGAAAGGATACTAAATCAGGGTATTTATTTTCTTTTGATCTAAATAAATTAATTATAAATTTAACATAAAAGTTCCTCACTCTAGGTTTCGGGAAAATAAATATTAAAATAATTTTTAATATATTTTTCACCAACGCACACGTCCATTGTGGCTAGAACCTTTAGTTTCTTAGGGCCATACAGTGTATCTTAAAGTCCTTATTGGACTAACAACGCACTTATCTTAATATTCCAAAAATTAAAGTTGTTTTCACCATCAAATTTATCAATATCATACTTACTGGAATCCATATTCGTATGTGTGAGGCTATAATAAAAACAATTGTGGGGAATCACATGGATATAGCCTTAAATCCCAAGATAATGCAATGATGATACAAATTATAGGTAGAGAGAGTTTGAGAAATGAAGATGAACAAATGATGAAATGGAATAAATCAGGGATTAGTGATGAAAGGACAAAATTCGTAAAGAAGATGTGATAATTTAACATGGTTTGAACCACTTTATTCATACTCCTTGATAAGAATTCCACCCTTTCCTACCTTTATTAACACTGAAGCAAAACTTTAAAAGAATGTTATAGAATGAGAAAACAAGATATCAAGAAGAAAATTATGAAACTATGAAAACCCCAAATAAATAGTGATATAGAAAACTCTTACTCCCAGTTAGATTTACCAAATGACCAGCAAAGTATGATATTTAGGAATATCCAGCATTTTTAATGACAGGAGAGCAAATAGAGAACCTCGTGATTAATAGCTTCCAAATATCTACCAGAATACATCACTGTAGAAAGATATAATTTTCAATGGTGAGGGTTATGATGCATCTAATAGTGGATGATGCCTCCATATCCGGTAAACCTTCTCAATAATAGGATATCACTTTCTCTATAGAATAAAAATATTTTTCTTTTTCCAAAACAACTCCAAATAAATCATCCCAAGTAGGAGATATAAAGGATAGATATAGATCTCCAAGAGTTGAATATATTACAATGGTTTAACAGAAGATGTAAATGAATGGATGGAAACAAAAGAGTCATAATATCCCCAAAAAATAGTGGAACCCCAATGTAAAGGGAAGCATTGACATGATTGTTATAAGAACCCGGATCTTCAGTTTTAGGTACGGATCTCATTTATGGACTTTTTAAAGAAAAATAGGGAATTTGGAAATTTCTTGAGTACACGCCGTGTACTTAAGTACACATCGTGTACCCTGAGTCCGTGTATTAGTCGTGTATGGTTGAGTACATGTCGATTACATGCCGTGTGATTTCCTGCTGGCTCCGATTATATAGGAGGTCACTTAAGGGTACTACACGGCGTGTACATATAAAGTACATGCCGTGAAATTTTCTTTTCATTTCGTTAAATGGATCGGGGTCACATATTAAACTCATTTTTACCTTCTTCTTCACCTAATTCCATCCAGAACATCTGAGGAGGCCTAATATTCTCCGAGCCATCGATCCATCACTGGTTATCTGAATCAAACGCCGCTGGTTGCAATAGAATCGCATCGGTGAGTTCTTGGTTCTTCTTTGACCACGTTTCCTGATTCTTTCTCTCATGTGAGTTATCTGAGGTTGAACTTTTTAGACATTTTTGCAGATCTACTTCATTCTAGGCTGATTCACGGGTTGAGGTTCAAGTATATCAATATAAGAGGATCGAGGTAGTTTGTTTGATGACTTACATTGAATGTCTTTGATTTTTTGTGCAAAAGTGTCGGATACCCATGTATCGGGTATCTTGGGTTATGGTTTTGATCCTGTATTATTATCTGCCTTAGATTTCTTATGTGTTTGAGGCTATTAGATGAATAATGATTGCTTTTTAGCATGTTTGAGAATCGCCCCATGGGTGTTTTCCTTGTTTTGTCCGTTTATTGTCGTTTGGCTTAGGTTTCCTGTGAGGCAGACCTTGTTGCATTGATTGCTTGCTTTGATATAGTTGATTGCATGTATCTCATGCTGTTTATATTCTTGATGTAGTGTATCTTTTAGCCAAGTAGTTTGTTGAACTTACTTAGGGCTGTTGACAATCGATTACACACGACTAGACGGCTCAGGGTTGTGTGAACCTGGTGCAGGAGACTAAAGAGGGAATTGACGATTAAAGGATTCCCTAGAGAGTCTATTATAAATTTGTATCATTTGCAGGACCTACGGGAATTGGACTTTGTGCTTCCTCAGAGTGTCCTTAGTTATGTATCGAGACTACAGGAGGAATTAGACGTAAGTGCTTCCTCAGAGAGTCTATAACTATCGCTGCAAGACTACAGGGGAATTGATGGTGAGTGCTTCCAAGAGTGTTTGTGCCTTTGTATGAATACTTGACCATAGGGTTCTGCCCACGTGAGCCACCCAGAGGGTCAATGTGATAAATTGTTGTTTGGTTGGTTGTGATGAGTCCACCGAGTCAAATAATATGCTTGGACTTATTATCCTGCTTGTTTGTTAGGTAGTCTTTTGAGATATCTGTTGTGTTACTTGCTATGACTTGGGAATATAGAGCTGTTGCTAGATTCTTTGGTTGATAATTAAATTATTTAATTAAATTAATAAATAAATGTGAATGGAGATTGTAGGATTTTTTACTTTAGTGTAATCCTGTTTCTCTGCTGCATTTAATTCCTTTACTTTTTCTATATTGCTCACTGACAGTAGGTCACAGATCTTGTGGTGGTTACCTACTAGGATTAGTCTCACACCCTGTTTGGGTCCTGCTTTTCGGCCCAAACAGGTTATATGGTTGCAGGTGTGGATAGAGATTGTGGCCCTTCTATCTCAGGTGCTTGATTGCTGGTTAGAGATGGAGAGCATGGGATCGAGCTTAGGCTTTCGATGCTGCTGGAGTTTACTGTTTACTTTTAGTACTTGGGTTTCAGTTGTATTTCAGCATGTTGCTTTGTTACTTCTTTCCATAGACACATGTACCATGTTGTATCATTATTATATTACACATCGCTTCTACTGTTTAGTTTCAGTTGTTGTATGTTGTTTACTGCTTCCGCTATTGTTTATTATTTTCCTTCCACTGCATACTTTACCAAATGAGGGCATAGTTTCCCCACTAACTCGCCAAGGCCCCCGTTTCTAGTCGGTAGCCTCTGGGGTTTGGGTAAACGCGCTTGAGTTCATGTGGCGAACCGGGTATGGGGAACCAGTTGAGTGGCTCTGGATTTGGGTCGTTACAAAGTGGTATCAGAGGAGTCTTCTTTCTTTTCTATTTCCTTGATATTTGGCGACAATAGACAGGGATAGGAAGTAACTGGTAGTTGGTACTTAACTGTGCCCGGGAGTAATTAACCCATGTACAGGGAAAATCTATATTACCTCGGAATAGCAATTTTTAGTTTTTTCAAGTGTTACAGTTGATTATATTTCACCATTGGGTGATGCACTTGTGTTGTGCTGTTACAATTTATATGATTGTGGTTCTATTTTGTTGCAACCTGATGAGATGAGGGTATGCCATATCATGCATCATATAGGCACTGGTTAGAAAATCACATATCATGCATTTTATCATGCCATCTAGGGTGCATTAGAAATTTCATGTTGTTGTCATAGATGTCATGATAGATTATGAATGTTGTTGTGATAGTTGTTGTGATAGAAATATCTGTTATGCTGATAGGGTATTGTTTATTTTTACAGCTTATTTATCTTGGACGCCAATCTTTGGTCTTAGAGGTGTTATGGGCCCTCAAGGATCATAATTTGGTGGATCATGGGATTATCATACTATTTACTTGTTATATGCATTGTTATGATGTAAAGCTTTGATTCGCAGGGAATATGGGCTCCCACGGATCAGAATTTGACACATAGGTGCTGGTTTTTAGTGTTTTTCAATGGTTTTTGGGAGTTTTGTATGCTTACTGCCCAGAAATCCAGACAACATGGCATGTGGTCTTATGAACACACGCCATGTGTTCTTCTATTTGGGAAGAACTACTTTTTACGGTTACACGCCATGTACTTTGAAGTACACGTCGTGTACTTTCCATCCATGTGACCCAGTCGTGTAGTTGAATGCATGGGTTGGAAATATTAGAGACAACACGCCATGTACATTGTTGACACACCGTGTAGTTGAAGCCCATGTACCAGCCTGTGTGACTAACGACATGGACGGGGGGAAAATATTCAAAGACACTCCATGTAGTGTAAAAACACGCTGTGTAGTATTTAGATGGGACAGTCCATGTGACTTAGTCGTGTAGGAGTAACCGGGCAGGAGGAAAAAGGTAGGTACACGCCATGTATATTTAAGAACACGCCATGTAGTTGGGTTTACATATCCAGGTTGGCCGGTGTACATGCCCAAGTAAAATCTTTCTAGAACATGTCGTGTGTAGGGACTACATGCCGTGTAACCATGTTTTCCTAGTTTTAATATTTTTTCCTCTTCTATTCTGTTTTCACTCCTCTATGTTACAAACTGGGATCGTCGTTAATAAAGGTCTGCTTTGACCTTGCAGAATCATGCCGCCAAGACGTCCTCCTATTGTACATCAGGGATCTGACAATGATCGTACACTGGATATGGCACCGACATTTATCCCGAATACTGGTGCTGACACACAGTTCTGCAAGGGATTTATGAGGTTCATGCAGACCTTTCAGGGAGATCAGCAACATACCCTGTCTATGGTAGAGCTTACACGAGTCTTCCAGCAGCAGCATCCTCCCACATTCTCAGGGGATGGAGGACCTAAGGCTGCTGAATCTTGGTTCGAAGCTATGGTTTATATCTTTGGTCATCTCGATACACACCCAGATAGAAGGTTGAATCTCGTAACTTACATGCTACGGGATTCCGCCAAGATATGGTGGGACGTAGTTTCTCAGACAGGGAGACAGCAAATAGTTTCTTGGGATGAGTTTCAGCATACGTTCTACGACTAATTCTATCCGGCAACACTGAGGGCTGACAGAGCCAAAGATTTCCTGAACCTTCAGCAGGGTACTCTTTCGGTTATGGATTATTCCTCTCGCTTCATAGAGTTACAGCATTTCACTCTCATTCTGGGGAATGACAAGCTATTTTTGGAAAGGAAGTTTGAGGAAGGCCTCAGATCGGACATCAGATCACAGGTGAATGTCTTCCAGTTGAATTCTATTTTTTTGATAGTCAACCAGGCGCTTATCACGTAGATAAATCTGAGGGATACTAGAGCATGGAACAGGGAGGTTCAACATTCAGGGTTGTTTCATTTCAGACGGATAGCAGGAAGCGCCACTGAGAGTCTACATGAGGTGACTCGAGGAAGCGAGGTTTTCCTTCAGGGAGCAAAGTTGTGTGCTACCAGTGTGGGAAGGACAGGTATAAAAATCCTCATTGCCCGAGAGACCTAGTAGAGTGCTGATCTTGCGGCAGAATGGGTCGTCTGCAGCAGTTTTGAAAATTTCTTCTTCTAGTGGCTAGTGAAGGAGGATCAGTTTCGACACCGCGTACTGGAGCAGGATTACCAGTTCCGCAGCAGACTGGGGGCTGGAGTTCTTCAGGTCGTTCAGGCCAGGGAAGAGGCTGTGGACGCAGTGGTCAGGCTCAGGGAGGACCATCTCAGGGATCTCAGGCTGCTACACAAGGCCGCAGTACGGGCCAGATGTTTACAGTAGAATAGATTTATCAGGAGCAGGATCTTGGACCTTCTACAGTGCGAGGTATGATCTTATTAGCCTCATTTTTATCTTCTTCACTTTTCGATACAGAAGCCTCTCATAGCTTTATTTCTGTGCACACTTTGGAGAGCCTTAGACTTACTATCTTTACTTCTAATATTATGATGACACTAGACACTCCCTTGGGACTTAGAACTACTAGTGTGCGCCAGTGCAAGGATTTCCCCCTTGAGGTTGGTGGGTGTCACTTCTTTTTGGATCTTTATTTCCTAGATATTATAGGTTACGATTTCATTCTCGGAATAGACTGGCTAGTTCCTTTTCAGGCCTTTGTCAATTGTTATCGTTGCAGGGTGAGTTTCACATCACCAGAGGGCATATCCTTTCTTCATAAGGGCGAATGGGATGTCCAGGCGAGCAGATCTGGACCAGATCATCATGGGTTGGGTGGTGTTACAACCTAGATTTCTAGTTTATATATGGATGACCAGGGGACTTCTCAGATGGATTTCCCTCTAGTGGTTGATCGTTTTCCGGATGTCTTTCCAGAATACTTTTCAGGGTTGCCTCTAGAGCGTGAGTTAGACTTCTCTATTGAACTTGTGTCAGGAGCAGCACCAGTGTCCATACCTCCTTATAGGATGGCTGCACATGAGTTACAGGAGCTCAAGAAGCAGTTGTAGGAGTTTCAAGCAAAGGGTTTTATCCAACCCAGTACTTCTCCTTGGGGTTCACCTATTTTATTTGCAAAGAAGGCGGACGGTACTTTACAGCTTTGTGTGGATTATCGGAAGCTGAACCATTTGATGGTCAAGAATCGATATCCCTTGCCCACGATAGATGGTCTCTTTGATTAGCTTCAAGGAGCCAGGGTGTTATCGAAGATTGACTTGAGTTCTAGCTATCATCAGTTGCATGTCAGACCATCTGATATACCTCTTACAGCCATTTGGAGCAGGTATGGTCTGTACGAGTATTTGGTTATACTGTTTGGTATGATGAATGCACCTGCAGTTTTCATGGCACTGATGAACAGAGTTTTCCATCCTTACTTGGATTCCTTCGTGGTGATTTTTGTGGATGATATCTTGGTGTACTCTCGCACTCGACACAACCATTCTACCCATCTTGATATCATACTGAGTACACTCAGATAGCATCAGTTATATGCTAATATCTCTAAGTGACACTTATGGATAGAATAGATTCACTTCCTGGGTCTTGTCATCTCAGAGACAAGAGTATCAATAGACCCAGAGAAGGTGAGAATAGTAGTTACCTGGGAGCAGCCGAAGAACATCTTCGAGGTATAGAGTTTATTAGGGTCATATGGTTACTATAGGCGGTTTATATAGGAATTCTCATGCTTAGCAGCGCTGTTGATGGGATTGACTAAGAAGGGTTTGAAGTATGTTTGGTCAGAAGCCTACGATTCAGCCTTTCGGGAGCTCAAGGGAAAATTTACTTCAGCACTGATTCTAGTTTTTCCAGAGCCGGGCAAGAGTTATACCGTTTTCTGTGATGTATCTGGAATCGGGCTTGGAGAAGTACTTATGCAGGAGGATCGTGTTGTTGTATATGGATCACGACAGTTGAGGCCACATGAGAGGAATTATCCTACGCACGACCTGGAGTTGGCTACAGTTGTTCATGCTTTGCATTGTTGGAGACATTATCTTCTGGGAGATCATTTTGTGGTATATACTGACCACAAGAGCCTCAAGTATATCTTCACGTAGCGTGACTTGAATCTGAGACAGTGAAGGTGGGTCGAGTACCTACAGTATTTCAACTTTGATCTTGTTTATACGCCTGGGAAAGGCAATGTTCTGGCAGACGCACTGAGTAGGAGGACTCAGATACAGGCAGTTCAGGAGGCCAGTAGCGAGTGGTAGCTTATGGCTCTGTTCTCTGAGATTCATTTGGAGGTGCACGACAGACAAGGACATATGGTTATTTCTTTTATAGTTGTTACCTATACTCTTCTGGATCAAGTTCGAATAAGGCAGCTATCAGACTCAGAAGGCCTAGTCCTACTGTAGGGTGTGTTAGGTAGAGACCCTACTCCAGGGTGGACAGTGGGAAATGATGAGGTGTTATGTTTTCATGGCCACGTATGGGTTTCGACAGATATGCGTGAGGAGATTATGTGGGAGTTTCATGCTTCAGCTTGGGCAGTTCATCCTGGTGTCAAAAATATGTATTGAGACTTATGTCATCAGTATTGGTGGCCGGGTATGAAGAAGGATGTGGCTGGTTTTGTTATGTGGTGTTCCACCTGTCAGCAGGTGAAGGTAGAGCATCAGTGACCAGCAGGGCTTTTGCAGTAGTTACCCATTCCTGAGTGGAAATGCAATGATGTTGCGATGGACTTCATGACAAGGTTACCGAGATCGCCTCGAGGGAATGATGTAGTTTGGGTTGTAGTTGATAGGCTCATGAAGGTTGCACATTTCTTGCCGATCAAGGAGACCTTCGGTGTGGATGAGCTTGGGAGGTTTTACATTCGTGAGGTGGTATGACTTCATGGGGTTTCGAGTTCTATCGTTTCTGATAGGGACGCCCACTTTACTTCGCATTTCTGGCAGGGGCTACAGAGGGCTTTGGGTACACAGGTACTTCTAAGTACAGCTTACCATCCCCAGACAGATGTCCAGTCAGAGCGCATGATTCAGGTGTTGTAGGAAATTCTACGAGAATGTGTCCTTGATTTTGGAGGTTCTTGGGAGAAAAATATACCTCTAGTGGAGTTTGCCTATAATAATAGTTTTCAATAAATTATTCAGATGGCACCTTACGAGGCTTTGTACGGTAGGTCGTGCCGATCACCCTTATGTTGGTTAGAGGTAGGAGAGGCAGCTATGCTAGGACCTCCTCTTGTTCAGGAGAACACAGAGCAGGTGGAGTTGATTCGGAAGAGGATGAATACTGCACAGTCTCGGCAGAAATCTTATGTTGATCAGCAGAGACGACCTTTGGAGTTCAAGGTCGAAGATCAGGTTTTCTTGCGTGTTACCTCGAGGTTGGGAAACAAGAGTATTAGGAGACAGGGGAAGATTTCACCGAGATACGTCGGGCTGTTTGAGGTTCTGGAGAGAGTCGGGTTGGTTGCTTACAGGTTGCAGTTACCTTAGAGGTACCAGGCTATGCACGACGTCTTCCATGTTTCTCAGCTTCGACGGTATTTCTCAGACCTGTCTCATGTTTTTTAACCTGAGGAGGTTGAGTTGGATCAGGATGCATCTTTCAAGGAGTATCCTATCAAGGTTGTTGATCATAGTGCAAAGGTACTCCATGGTCAGTATGTTCCTATAGTATGGGTGCTATGGTAGCACGGTCGTGTATAGGACGAGACTTGGGAGAGGGAGGCCGATATGCAATCACAGTGGCCAGAGTTGTTTGAGGTTTCTTCTTCTCCACATTGTTAGGGAAATTTGGGGATGAATTTCTTTAAGGGGGGAAGTTTTTAAGAACTCAAATCTTCAGTTTCAGGTACGAATCTTATTTATGGACTTTTTAAGGAAAAATGGAGAATTTTGGAAATTTCTTGAGTACACATCGTGTACTTAAGTACACGTCCTGTACCCTGAGTCTGTGTACTGGCCGTGTATGGTCGAGTACATGTCGAGTACATGTTGTGTGATGCCCTGTTGGCTCCGCTTATATAGGATGCCACTTAAGGGTACTACACGGCATGTACATGTAAAGTACACACCGTGTACTTTTCTTTTTATTTTGTTAAACGGAATGGGGTCATGTCTTAAACCCAATTTTACCTTCTTCTTCACCTAATTCCATCTAGAGCATCCAAGGAGGATGAATCTTCTCCGAGCCATCTATTCGTCATCGGTTATCTGAATTGAACATCGTTGGTTGCAATAGAATCGCATCGGTGAGTTCTTGGTTCTTCTTTGACCATATTTCCTGATTCTTTCTCTTGTGTGAGTTATCTGAGGTTGAACGTTTGATATGTTTTTTCAGATCTACTCCATTCTAGGCTGATTCATGGTCTGAGGTTCAAGTATATCAATCTACAAGGATCGATGTAGGTGGTTTGATGCCTTACGTTTAATGTCTTATATTTTTTTTGCAAAAGTGTCGGATACCCATGTATCGGGTATCTCAGGTTAGGGTTTTGATCCTATATTATTATCTGCCTTAGATTTATTGTGTGCTTGAGTCTATTATATGAATAATGATTGCTTGTTTCTTGCATTGATATAGTTTATGACATGTATCTCCTGCTATTTATATGCTTGATGTAGTGTAGCTTTTAGCCAAGTAGTTTTTTGAACTTACTTAGGGTTGCTGACAGTCGATTACACACGACTGGACTGCTCGGGGCTGTGTGAACCTGGTGCAAGAGACTAAAGAGGGAATTGACAATTAAGGGATTCCCTAGAGAGTCTATTATAAATTCTTATCATTCGCAGGACCTATGGGAATTGGACTTTGTGCTTCCTCAGAGTTTACTTAGTTATGTATCGAGACTTCAGGAGGAATTAGATGTAAGTGCTTCCTCAGAGAGTCTATAACTATCATTGCAAGACCGTAGGGGAATTGATATTGAGTGATTCCCAGAGTGTATGTGCCTTTGTATGAATACTTGACCATAGGGGTATGCCCGCGTGAGCCACCCAGAGGGTCAATGTGATAAATTGTTGTTTGTTTGGTTGTGACGAGTCCACCGAGCCAAAGCACAAGCTTGGACCTATTAGCCTGCTTGTTTTTTAGGTATTCTTTTGAGATATTTGTGGTGTTACTTTCTATGCCTTGGGAATATAGAGATGTTTCTAGATTCTTTGGTTGATAATTAAATGATTGAATTAAATTAATTAATAAATGTGAATGGAGATTGTAGGATTGTTTACTTTAGTGTACTCCTATTTCTCTGCTGTATTTATTTCCTTTACTTTTTCTATATTGCTCACTGATAGTAGGGCATAGATCTTGTGGTGGTTGCCTACTGGGATTAGTCTCACACCCTATTTGGGTCCTGATTTTCAACCCAAATAGGTTATATGGTTGTAGGTGTGGATAGGGATTGTGGCCCTTCTACTTCAGGTGCTTGATTGATGGTTATAGCTGGAGAGCATGGGACCGAGCTTAGGCTTGCGATGCTACTGGAGTTTACTGTTTACTTTTAGTACTTGGGTTTCAGTTGTATTTTATCATGTTGCTTTGTTACTTCTTTCCATAGACACATGAACCATGCTGCATCATTATTATATTACACATTGCTTCTACTGTTTAGTTTTAGTTGTTGTATGTTATTTACTGCTTCCGCTATTGTTTATTATTTTCCTTCCGCTGCATACATTACCAAATGAGGGCATAGTTTCCCCACTGACTCACCAAGACCCTCGCTGCTAGTCAGAAGCCTCTGGCGTTTGGGGAAATGCGCTTGAGGTCCTGTGGCTAACCGAGTACGGGGCACCAGTTGAGTGGCTCTGGATTCAAGTCATTATAAATTGGTATCATAGGAGTCTTTTTTCTTTTCTATTTCCTTACTGTTTGGAGATAATAGACAGGGATAGGAAGGAATTAGTATTTGGTACTTAACTGTGCCCAGGAGTAATTAACCCGTGTACAGGGAAAATCTATATTACCTAGGAATTGCAATTTTTATTTTTTTTCAAGTGTTATAGTTGATTATATTTCACCGTTGGTTGATGCACTTGTGTTGTGCTATTATAATTTATATGATTGTGGTTCTATTTTTTTACAACCTGATGAGATGAGGGTATGCCATCTCAAGCATCATATAGGCACTGGTTAGAAAATCACATATCATACATTTTACCATGCCATCTAGGGTGCATTAGAAATTGCATGTTGTTGTGATAGATGTCATGATAGATTATGCATGTTGTTGTAATGGTTGTTGTGATAGAAATACCTACTATGCTGATAGGGTATTGTTTATTTTTACAGCTTATTTAGCATGGATGCTAAGCTTTGGTCTTAGAGGTGTTATGTGCCCTCAAGGATCAGAATTTGGCGGATCATGGGATTATCATACTTTTTACTTGTTATATGCATTGTTATGATGTCAATCTTTGATTCGCGGGAAGTATGGGGCCCCACAGATTAGAATTTGACACATAGGTGCTAGTTTTTAGTGTTTTTTAGTGGTTTTGGGGAGTTTTGTATGCCTACTGCACAGAAATCTAGAAAAAACAGTGTGTGGTCTTATGAACACCCGCCATGTGTTCTTCTATTATTGAAGAACTAATTTTTACGATTACACGCCGAGTAATTTGAATTACACGCTGTGTACTTTCCATCCATGTGACCCAGCCATGTAGTTGAATACATAGGTTGGAAATCTTAGGTACAACATGTCGTGTACATTATTGACACGTCGTGTAGTTGAAGCCCATGTACCAACCCGTGTGACTAACGACACGGACGGGGGAAAAATCTTCAAAGACATGTCGTGTAGTGGAAAAAAACGTCGTGTAGTCTTTAGCTGGGACAGTCCGTGTGACTTAGTCATGTAGGAGTAACCGGTTAGGAGGAAAAAGGTAGGTACACGCCATGTATATTTAAGAACACATTGTGTAGTTGGGTTTACACATCCAGTTTGGCCGGTGTACACTCCCAAGTAAAATATTTCTAGAACATGTCGTGTGTAGGGACTACATGCCGTGTAACCATGTTTTCCCAATTTTAAGAGTTTTTCCTCTTATGTTCTGTTTTCACTCTTCTAAGTTGCAAACTGTGATCGTCGTTAATAATGGTGTGCTTTGACCTTGAAAAATCATGCCACCAAGAAGTCCTCCCGTTGTATGTTATAGATCTGACAATGATCATATGCTGGATATGGCACCGGAAGTTATCCCGGATACTGGTGCTGACATGCAGTTTCACAAGGGATTTATGAGGTTCAGGGAGCTCAGCAACCTGCCCAGTCTATGGTAGAGCTTACGTGAGTCTTCCAACAGCAGCATCCTCCCACATTCTCAGGGGATGGAGGAACTCAGGATGCTGAATCTTGGTTTGAAGCTATGGTTTCTATCTTTGATCATCTCGAGACACCCCCAGATAGAAGGGTGAAGCTCGCGACTTACATGCTGCGAGATTCCTCCAAGAGATTGTGGTACATAGTTTCTCAGACAGGGCGACATCAGATAGTTGCTTGGGATAAGTTTCAGTGTAAGTTCTATGAATACTTCTATCCAGTGACACTGAGGGATGACATAGATAGAGAGTTCATGAACCTGTAGAAGGGTACTCTTTCGGTTATGGAGTATTCCTCTCGATTCACAGAGTTACAGCGTTTCACTCCTGTTCTGGGGAATGACGAGCTGTTTTTGGCAAGGAAGTTTGAGGAAGGCCTCAGACCAGACATCAGATCACATGTGAACGTCTTCTAGTTGACTTCTATTTCTTTGATAATCAACCAGGCACTTATAACGGAGAGAAATATAAGGGATATTGGAGCTGTGGACCAAGGTGGTTCAACATACAGGGCTGTTTCGTTTCAGACGGACAGTAGGAAGCGCCACCAAGAGTCTACACGAGGTGACTCGAGGAAGCGAGGTGTTCCTTTAGGGAGAAAAGTTGTGTGCTAACCATGTGGTAAGGACGGGAATAAAAATCCCCAGTGATCGAGAGACCCAGTAGAGTGCCAATATTGCAGAAGAATGGGTCATCTGCAGCGGTTTTGCAAGGTTCTTCTTCCAGCGGCTAGTGAAGGAGGATCAGTTTTGACTCCATGTACCGGAGCAGGATTACCAGTTCTATAGAAGACTGGAGGATGGAGTTCTTCAGGTCATTCAAGCCAGGGAAGAGGCCATGAACGTTGTGGTCAGGATCAGGGAGGATCAACTCAAGGATCTTAGGCTGCTACACAGGGTTGCGGTACGGGCCAGATGTTTGCAGTAGAACAGATTCATCAGGAGCAGGATCCTGGACCTTCCACAGTATGAGGTATGATCTTAGTAGCCTCAGTTTTATCTTCTGCACTTTTCGATATAGGATCTTTGCATAGCTTTATTTTTGTGCACACTGTGGATAGCCTTAGACTTACTATCTTTAATTATGAGATTATGATGACACTAGACACTCCCTTGGGACTTAGAACTGATAGTGTGCACCGGATCAAGGAGTGACCCCTTGAGGTTGGTGGGTGTTACTTATTGTGGGTCTTTATTTCCTAGAGATGACAGGTTACGATGTCATTCTCAGAATGCACTGGCCAGTTCCTTTTCAGGAATTTGTCGATTGCTATCGCCGTAGGGTGAGTTTCAAGTCACCAGAGGGCAGATCCTTTCTTCACAAGGGCGAATGGGATGTCTAGGAGAGCAGAGCTGGACCATAGCATCATGGGTTGGGCAGTGTTACAGCCCAGATTTCTATTTTATATCTGGATGACTAGGGGACTTCTCAGATGGATTTCCCTCCAGAGGTTGATCGTTTTCCAGATATCTTTCCAGAAGACTTTTTAGGGTTTCCTCCGGAGCATGAGGTAGACTTCTCTGTTGAGCTTGTTCCAGGAGAAACATCAGTGTCCATTCCTCCTTATAGGATGGCTACACCTGAGTTACAGGACCTCAATAAGCAGTTGGAGGAGTTGTAAGCAAAGGGTTTTATCTGACCCAGTACTTTTCCTTGGGGTTCACCTGTTTTATTTGCAAAGAAGGTAGACGGTACTTTACGGCTTTGTGTGGATTATCGGAAGCTGAATCAGTTGATGGACAAGAATCGATATCCCTTACTTAGGATAGATGATCTCTTTGATCAAATTCGAGGAGCCAGGGTGTTCTCAAATATCGACTTGAGTTCCAGCTATCATCAGTTGCGTGTCAGACCATCTGATATACCTCTTACAGTCATCTGGAGTAGGTATGGTCTGTATAAGTATTTGGTTATGCCGTTTGGTCTCATGAACATGCCTGCAGTTTTCATGGCGATGATGAACAGAGTTTTCCATCCTTACTTGGATTCCTTCGTGGTGGTTTTTGTGGACGATATCTTGGTGTACTCTCACACTCGACACGACCATGTTATCCATCTTGAGATCATACTGAGTACACTGAGAGAGAATCAGTTATATGCTAAGCTCTCTAAGTTCCACTTCTAGATGGACGAGATTAACTTATTGGGTCATTTCATCTCAGAGACAGGAGTATCAGTAGACCCAAAGAAGGTGAGAGCAGTAGTTACCTGGGAGCAGCCGAAGAACATCTTCGAGGTACGGAGTTTCTTAGGGATGGCTGGTTACTACAGGCGGTTTATACAGAACTTCTCATGCTTAGAAGCACCGTTGATGGGCTTGACTAAGAAGGTTGTAAAGTATGTTTGGTCAGAAGCCTATGATTCAGCCTTTCAGGAGCTGAAGGGGAAATTGACTTCATCACCGATTCTAGTTTTTCTAGAGCCGGGGAAGAGTTATACAATTTTCTGTGATGCATCTGGCATCGGGCTTGGATCAACGCTTATGCAGGAGGATCGTGTTGTTGCATATGGATCTTGGTAGTTAAGGCCACATGAGAGGAACTATCCTACGCACGACCTGGAGTTGGCTGAATTTGTTCATGCTTTGCGTTGTTGGATACATTATCTTCTGGGAGAGCATTTTGTGGTATATACTGACCATAAGAGCCTCAAGTATATATTCACGCAGCGTGAATTGAATCTGAGACAGCGAAGGTGGGTCGAGTACCTACAGTCTTTTGACTTTGAGCTTTCTTATATGCATGGGAAAGGCAATGCTGTGGCGGACGCACTGAGCAGGAGGACTCATATACAGGAAGTTCAGGAGGCCAGCAGCGAGTGGAAGCTTATGGATTTGTTCTCTGAGATGCATTTGGAGGTGCACGACAGACAGGGAAAGATGGTTCTTTCTTCTATAGCCGTTACCTCTACTCTTTTGGATCGAGTTCAAATGAGGCATCTATCAGACTCAGAAGGCCTAGTCCAACGAGAGGGTGTGTCAGGTGGAGACCCTACTCCGGGGTGGACAGTGGGTGATGATGAGGTGTTACGTTTTCATGGCCACGTATGGGTTTCAGCAGACATGCGTGAGGAGCTGATGCGAGAGTTTCATGCTTCATCTTGGGTAGTTCATCCTAGTGTCACAAATATGTATCAAGACTTACATCATCAGTATTGGTGGTCGGGTATGAAGAAGGATGTGGCTGGTTTTGTTATGCGGTGTTCCACCTGTCAGCAGGTGAAGGTGGAGCATCAGCGACCAGTAGGGATTTTGTAGCAGTTACCCATTCCTGAGTGGAAATGGAATGATGTCGCGATGGACTTCATGATAGGGTTACCAAGATTGCCTCGAGGGAATGATGTGGTTTGGGTTGTAGTTGACAGGATCACGAAGGTTTCACATTTCTTTCCGATCAAGGAGACCTTCGGTGTGGATGATCTTGGGAGGGTGTACATTCCTGAGGTGATACGACTTCATGGGTTTCCGAGTTCTATCATTTCTGATAGGGACGCCCGCTTTACTTCGCATTTCTGGTAGGGGATACAGAGGGATTTAGGTACACAGGTACTTATGAGTATAGCTTACCATCCCCAGATAGATGGCCAGTCGGAGCGCTCGATTCAAGTGGAGTTTTCCTATAATAATAGTTTTCAAGAAACTATTCAGATGGAACCTTACGAGGCTTTGTATGGTAGGCCGTGCCGATCACCCTTATGTTGGCTGGAGGCAGGAGAGGCATCTATGATGGTACCTTGTCTTGTTCGGGAGACCAAAGAGCAGGTGGAGTTGATTCGGAAGAAGATGGCTACTGCACAGTCTCAGTAGAAATCTTATGATGATCAGAGAAGATTACCTTTGGAGTTCAAGGTCGGAGATCAGGTTTTCCTGTGTGTTACCCCGAGGTTGGGACACAA
Source organism: Viscum album (assembly GCA_963277665.1). Classification (NCBI taxonomy): domain Eukaryota; kingdom Viridiplantae; phylum Streptophyta; class Magnoliopsida; order Santalales; family Viscaceae; genus Viscum; species Viscum album. Next base: position 1,838,161,915 of record OY728151.1, read on the forward strand.
GAGGATTAGGAGATAGGGGAAGCTTTCACCGAGATATGTCGGGCCGTTTGAGGTTCTGGAGAGATTCGGGCTAGTTTCTTGTAGGTTGTAGTTACTTCAGAGGTACCAGTCTATTCACGACATCTTCCATGTTTCTCAACTTCGACGGTATTTCTCAGACTCGTCTTATGTTTTTTAACCCAAGGAGGTTGAGTTGGAGCTGGATGCATCTTTCTAGGAGCATCCTATCAAGGTTGTTGATTGTAGTACAAAGGTAATCAATGGCTGGTATGTTCCTCTGGTATGGGTGCTATGGCAGCACGGTCGTGTACAAGAGGAGACTTGGGAGAGGGAGGCCGATATGTGATCACAGTGTCTAGAGTTGATCGAGGTTTCTTCTTCGCCACCTTGTTAGGGAAATTCGGGGATGAATTTATTTAAGGGGGGAAGTTTGTAAGAACTCGGATCTTTAGTTTCAGGTACGGATCTCATTTATGGACTTTTTAAGGAAAAACGGAGAATTTGGAAATTTCTTGATTACACGCCATGTACTTAAGTACATGTCGTGTACCCTCAATCTGTGTATTGGCCATGTATGGATGAGTACATGTCGAGTACATGCCATGTGATTCCCTGCTGGCTCCACTTATATAGGAGTCCACTTAAGGGTACTACACGGCGTGTATATATAAAGTACACGCCGTGTACTTTTCCTTTTATTTCATTAAACAGACCGGGGTCGCGTCTTAAACCCATTTTTACCTTCTTCTTCGCCTAATTCCATCCAGAGTGTCCGAGGATACCAAATCTTCTCTGAGCCATTGATTCGTCACCGGTTATCCGAATCGAACACTGTCGGTTGCAATAGAATTGCAGCGGTGAGTTCTTGGTTCTTCTTTGACCATGTTTCCTGATTCTTTCTCTTGTGTGAGTTATCTGAGGTTGAACATTTTAGACATTTTTGCAGATCTACTCTATTTTAGGCCGATTCACGGGCTGAGGTTCAAGTATATCAATATACGAAGATCAAGGTAGGTGGTTTGATTCCTTACGTTGAATGTCTTTGAGTTTTTTTTCAAAAGTGTTGGATACCCATGTATCAGGTATCTCTGGTTAGGCTTTTGATCCTGTATTATTATCTGCCTTAGATTTCTTGTGTTCTTGAGTCTATTATAAGAATAATGATTGCTTGTTAGCATGCTTGAGAATCTCCCCATGGGTGTTTTCCTTGTTTTGGCTGTTTATTTCCGTTTGGATTAGGTTGCCTGTGAGGCAGACCTTGTTGCATTGATTTCTTGCCTTGATATAGTTGATTGCATGTATCGCCTGCTGTTTATAAGCTTGATTTAGAGTAGCTTTTAGCCAAGTAGTTTGTTGAACTTACTTAGGGCTACTGACAGTCGATTACGCATGACTGGGCTGTTCAGGGTTGTGTGAACCTGGTGCGGGAGACTAAAGAGGGAATTGACGATTAAGGGCTTCCCTAGAGAGTGTTATAAATTCATATCATTCGCAGGACCTATGGGAATTGGACTTTGTGCTTCCTCAAAGTTTCCTTAGTTACGTATCGAGACTACAGGAGGAATTAGATGTAAGTTCTTCCTCAGAGAGTCTATAACTATCATTGCAAAACCTCAGGGGAATTGATGGTGAGTGCTTCCCAGAGTGTCTGTGACTTTGTATGAATACTTGACCATAGGGGTCTGCCCGTGTGAGTCACCCAGAGGGTCAATGTGATAAATTGTTGTTTGGTTGGTTGTGACGAGTCCACCGAGCCAAAGCACAAGCTTGAACCTATTATCCTGCTTGTTTGTTAGGTAGTCTTTTGAGATATATGTTGTATTACTTGCTGTGCCTTGGGAATATAGAGTTGTTGCTAGATTCCTTGTTTGATAATTAAATGATTGAATTAAATTAATAAATAAATGTGAATGGAGATTGTAGGATTGTTTACATTATTGTACTCTTGTTTCTCTGCTGCATTTATTTCCTTTACTTTTTCTATATTGCTCACTGACAGTAGGGCACGGATCTTGTGGTGGTTGCCTACTGGGATTAGTCTCACACCCTGTTTGGGTCCTACTTTTCAGCCCAAATAGGTTATATAGTTGCAGGTGTGGATAGGGATTGTGGCCCTTCTACCTCAGGTGCTTGATTGTTGGCTAGATCTGGAGAGCATGTGACCGAGCTTAGGCTTGAGATGCTACTGGAGTTTACTCTTTACTTTTAGTACTTGGGTTTCATTTGTATTTCAGCATGTTTCTTTGTTACTGCTTTCCATAGACACATGTAACATGCTGAATCATTATTATATTACACATTGCTTCTACTTTTTAGTTTCAGTTGTTGTATGTTGTTTACTGTTTCCACTATTGTTTATTATTTTCCTTCCGCTGCATACTTTACCAAATGAGGGCATAGTTTCCCCACTGACTCACCAAGGCCCTCTCTACTAGTCGGCAGCCTCTGGCATTTGGGGAAACGCGCTTGAGGTCATGTGACGAATTGGGTACGGGGCACCAGTTGAGTGGATCTGGATTCGGGTCGTTACAATTGTCCCACAATTCACTACGTAAGATTCTTGCGATGTAAGAATTTGTGACATATTCAAAACTCTATGTACATGTTCTAAGACATACACAAAATCCCTTTGACATAAGTGATATGTAAGTAGAATGGGATATGTGAGGGGAATTAAAGGAACACCCAATACCTAAAAAGGTTTTTTTGAGACTTCATCATCATTCTTAACATCTATGAGCAAGACTTAAAATAAGATACCAACCCAAAATTAGCATGCATCTTGTACATAGCCTCCTTAGGTTTTTAAATTTTAGGGGCTTTGGAATATTTCACTAGTCTAATCATAGGTCCCATATTCCCATCAACCTTTGAAATGTGATTCCATACATTAGGCTCTCCATTAATTAGTAATTTAAACTTGAATTTATCTATAAAATGCCTAGACTTATTATAGTTCCCGCACTTTAAATTTCTATGAAAATATTTAAGAGAGTTTCCAATATAGTTTCACTTTCCACAAAATATTGGGTGTTTCTCAAATTATATGCTTAAGTCCAAATTATTTTCATAAGTAACAAGAATCACTATATCCACAAGAGTCTCGCAAAAATCAATCTCAGATAAAATTCCTACAAAATGGTTATACCTATCACGTTCTGTTTGATTGTTAGTTTTGATGGGATCCCCTATAGATGAGGAAACATCCTAATGAATTTGGGTGTTCCAAATAAGAATTTAGATTCAACTTTGGGTCACCAAGTACCCCACAAGATCAACATTTAATAATGGATCCCAATCCTAGAACCTCAAAAACCCTGGATTAATCGAAACAAAACCCAGTTCCCAAACTTTGAGTTTTAGATCGTTTAATGGAAAACCCACTTGATAAAATCCCTTCCATGAGAATGCTTTGATATGCCTTGAAAAAACCAAGGGATCCATTACTTATAATTCGAATAGACGAATGATTAGAATCACCCCTAAAACCCAAGAAGAATCTAACCTCTCCATATTTTTGGGAAGAAATTTCATTCCTCCCTCCATCCAGATTCTTCCATATGAGATCATTCAGATTCAAAGTCAAATGAGCCACAACAGCCCTAATTGAAGCTTCATTACCCTCAAATTTCTTCAATGATCCAACAAAAAACATCATGAGGATCAAAGTAACACTTAGAATAAAAATCCATCGAATTAGAAATGTAATTTCCATTTGATTCTAGAGAGATAAACTCTCAACCCGTGCATATCACTACTACAGCACCCCCAATAAATAGCAGTAGCCTTTATCAGTACTAGATAAAACTGATGATAAAGTTACCTTTTATCAGTGCTAAAAAAAAATTGTTAAATGGTGGTCATTATCAGTGCTTAAAAAAAAGTTGATAAAGGTCACCTTTTATTAGTGATTTCTTTAAGCACAGATAAAGGTCACCCTTTATCAGTGCTTTTATTTAGTGCTGATAAAAGGTGGTCTTTATCATCACTTTTATTTAGCATTGATAAAGGGTTGTCTCGCACAGCATCATCCCGCATCAGACTTCTCGTTTGTATGGGTCGTGATTTATAAGTCTAGGCATTCCGTTATCATAACATATCATGGCTGCGGGGGATTGGCACCCACATACACCTTCACACACACAGGTCACGCGGGCCTACTTCTCCCTGCACTGGTCCACATGCCCAGCCTGCCTATCTAGCCAATTTACATGAGGCCTCACTCAGTCCACCTTCCCAACCGCTATTTGCCTTTTTTTTATATACTCTAATAAAAAACAAATAAAAAAATATAAATAGTAAAAATATTTTAAAAAAATTGAAATAATTAAACAATTAAAAATTAAAAATTAATAAATTACAAAAAATGTTAAAAAATTATTAATGAAACAATTTTTAATAAAAATGAATAAATTTAATATATATATATATATATATATATATATATTATAAATAGTAATATATAGTATATATTAAATATTAATATATAAAATGGATAAAATGTAATAATTAAAAACACAGTAATAACTTATTCATTTTTTAAATATTTTTTCAATCAATTCATCTTTTAGTTGAATTTCACTCATTTTTAACATGCATTCATTTAATATTATTTACTCATTGATAATGTCAATTGTTTGTTTACTATTTTTATAATTTAGATATTTTAAATATCTATTCATTTAATATTTTTGAAATTTTTTCATTTTTAATGTTTTTTATACATAATTATTCATTAATATTTTTAATATTTTTAATATAGAAATATATTCATATATATATATATATATAATTTTTTTTAAATATGATTTATATAATACAAAAATATGTATGTTTACATTAAATAAGTCAAATCTTTAGTGAAAAATGATTTATAGTTGATAAATAATATTAATTAAAAATATTAAATAATTATATCGAGTAATGGAAATTTATTTAAATTTTTTTCTATTTTTTTCAATTTAACCTATATCAAACATGTGTTACACTAATTTCACACATACATATATGTAATTAATATATTTTTATATAGAACGCACAAACACATAATATTTCTATAATTTATTCATTTTTTAATATTCATTTTAGATTTATATTTGTTAACATAAAATATTCAATATATATTATGTTTCTAATTAGTAAATTTTATTTATTTTTTATATTTTTATTCAATATGTACTATTTATTACTTTTTAATATTTTTTTCAAATTTATTCATTTTTAATATTATTTTTTCATCAATAGTCTTAATTTTTTTTAATATTTTTTTAATTTATTCATTAATCTATATTTTTGTAATTTTATCCATTTTTAATATTTATTTATGAATGTTTATTTATTAACATTTAATTATTTTAATATGGAATTAATTTATATGATTAATATGTATTCATTTTCATTTTAACATATGTTTTTATAAATATTCATTTTTAATTTTTTTAAATAATATGTATAATTAATACCACTTATTCATTTTTTTAAATATATTCATTATTTTTATTATTTATTTTATTAATAGACATTGCATATTATATAATTTTGTTGTTCAATTTAACATGTATAAAACTTGTGTTATATATACACACACACACATATTAATTTCACACACAAATTTATGTAATTAATGAAATATTATATAGAAACACGCGCACATAATATTTATGTAATTTATTTAAATTTTAATATTCTTTTTAGAATTTCATTTAGTAACATAATATATTTAATATATTATGTTTTTAATCGGCAAATTTTATTTATTCATTTTTATATTATTTCAGTTAATATTATTTATTCACCTTTAATATTTTTTATTTTTTATTTTTTTGGAATTTAAAAATTTTCTAATATTTATTTATTATATTTTAATATTTTCAATATTTATTTATCTTCATTTTAATATATATCCATATTTAATTTTTTTAAAATAATTTGTATAATTAATAAAACTTATCCATTATTTTTAATATTTTTAAAGTCTATTCTTTTTTAATTATTCAATTTCACTCATTTTTAACATTCATGCATTTAAGATTATATATTCATTAATAATGTTAAAACTATATTTATAAATACATATATAAAAATAAATATATTTACATTTATATATAAATATATTTATAAATCTATATTTACTATATTTATAAAATTCTATATTTATAATTATAAATAAATATATATAATTTTTAAAAAAAATATTAATATAATTATAAATAAATAATTTTTAAATTATAATAAATAAATTTAAATGATAAATATATTTATTATATTTATAATTATATATATATATATATTAATAAATATCTATATATATAATTTTATAAATATATTTATAATTAAATACAAAAATTTATAAATATATTTACAAATATTTATAAATATATTTAAAAATATACTTATTTATAATTATAATTATAAATATCTATCAATAATTATATTTATAAATACTTATTTACAATTATTTTAATATATTTATAATTATAAATAGATTATTAATTATTTATAATTATATATATTTATATTTATTTATAATTATATTTATAAATATATATTTATAATTCTTTAAATATATTTATAATTATATTTATTTATTTATAATTATACATGTTTATATTTATTTATAATTATATAAATTTTTTTTTTAATTATATTAATTATATATGTTTTATCAGTGCTTTTTTAGCATTGGTAAAGATAAGTCATTATCAGTGTATTAATATAAAGTGCTGATAAAAGTTATCTTTATCAGTGCTCATATTCTAGTACTCATAAAGATAGGTCTTTATGAGTGCTTTTTAAGCACTGATAAAGATTTGTTTTATCATTGCTTATTATTTTAGTGCTGATAGAACTCCTCTTTATCAGTGTTTTTTTAAAAGCACTAATAAACCTCTTCCTGTTCTTATAAATTTATCCCTAACGGAACTGATTTCTCTCATGTCGTTCAAGCTCTAGTGGAAGTCCAGCTCTGCTGCCACTCCCCCTCAACCTTCTCTCAGATGAATCAATCAACTCAAATTCTAAGGTATGTTATTATTTATACTCCTCTCTCATTTATCGGTGTCTTTATACTTTCCATGATGCAGGTCACCTCCCTCATGCATACCTAGAACCACCGCGTGTCTCCTCTGCTATGCATGTTTGGTTTTTGGGTATGGAGAAGGGTTAGAGGATGTTGTTGTTCCCTGCAGGATGTGATGAATGGAAGTAGGTCCCATTCATCGCAATCACTAAATGACAGATTGTGTATGTTGGCGTGTTGTTATTTTTTTCATGGGCATTTGTAAGATTTGTTTTTTGGAGTTGTTGCTTGTTCCCTTATCAGAATAGAAAATGCATGAGGGAAATGAAATGGGGATAAATGGATTTCTCCCCAAATGTAGATCTAGAATCACCCCAAAATAGGGATGATTCGGAAGGAAACCAATTGTGGGCATGACCTTTTTTATTTAATTTACTATATTATCTATGTAAACATTCTATTTGATTCAAAAAAAAATTAATTAATGTTTATATAATGTTTATGATTATTATTGATAATAATAAATAATTGTTTTTCTAGATTTTATGTTATATATAAATCATTATATAATTTTTATTTAAATAATTTGTATATAGATATTTTAAATTTTTTTATAAATATTTTTAATAGTTTCTTAAATTTAAAGGTCTAAAAAATAATTTATGATGATGATTATGTATAAATATAAAATATAATTAATTTAAAATAAATAAATATATTGATTATGTAAATGAATTTTATTAATATATGAAATCACTTATTTTAAAAATTTATTTTTAAAAATAAAATAAAATTTATATTAATATATTTTTCATAGTTTGATATTTATATAATTGCTCTGACATGAAAACATAAGAATGAATTAAAATTTAAATTGTTATTTTTTATTTGTTAGTAAAAATAGTAATAAATATTTATATTTTTTAATAAAGGTTAATTGTGCCATTTAACACAAAATTATATCTTTTCTTTTCTTTTAAAAATTATAACCAAACAAGATGGGAAGAAAATATAATCATTTGTTTTCTTTTACCAGGTGTCAAACCAAGTATTATTTCTTATTCATGTATTATTTCTACTTCATGTTGCTAAACTCTAATTTTCTCCTTCATGTAAACTAGTGCACAAGATTCTCTTCTTATAAGTGCATGGATTACTTCTGCTTCTTCTTCGTGCAAGTTATAACCTGTGGATTCTCCTTCTTCTCCATGTAGATAAGAGTTCATTTTTTATTCTCTTTTTTAGGTTCTATTCTTCTTCATGTATTGTTATCCTCCACATAACAGTAAATATACCATATGGATTGTTTTTACAAAATTGGAAGGCTGGGTTTTTTAATTATATAAGATTAGGTTTTTTATTTTGGAAAATGGGAGGAGATAGTGCCAGATCATTTGGCGCTAACTAGAAAATGAGTGACTAATACTTGTTAATGGTCAAATTTCTCGTATGATTTCAATTGATTTTTGTTCTTTCTAGATCTTAAAATTAATCATATGTGACATTTAGCCACGAATAAGTGATGGTCACCTGAACTTTCCCATTCCTTCCACATCCTGAGGTAATTTTGGAATGAGGGCTTGGATTGAACTTCAATCCTTTTAATATTTTCATTATCATGAACATCTACAATAGGAATTTTGTAACACAAACCACTAACCTCATGTTTAGTTAAAATTCCTTATTGTAAGAATGATACAAAAATTGAGTGTATACAATAGAAAGTTTTAGATCACTATTAAGTAGGTTAATTCACCTGTTTTTTCATTTTTAGTGCCCCAGTTCTATAAATATTCACTCTTAGTAGTTGCTTCCCCCTACTAAACCCATTGAGGGTTCCTTCCACTTTCATTTCTGACTTGGTTCCAATTAGTAATTGGGTCTTTCTTTTCAGTGTGTTCTTGCTCTTTTCCCTACTTACATTCATTCTGACCACCATTGGATTTCTTTAAGTCATCAATATTTTGATATTTTTTCCAGTTGACTTTATCATTCCATCCCATTGAGCTAGACCTTCAATTTTATTTAAACCCTAGTACCAGTTACAGGGACTCCCATAACTCTATTTAGAGCTCCACTTAGACTACCCTTCAATCTTTAAATTCATATCATGACCAGCATTCAAAACATTCATATCCACTTTTGTCATGTTTAAACCTCACTCCCAGTTTCCACTATGAAATTTTTACAAAGTTTATTATCTCTTTTGATTCAAATGAGGTTTAATTTTTTATTTGATCTTAGGTAATTAAGTTTATACTCTAATCATTATTTTGAGATAAGGCTTTTTGTTGATCCTACTGGGAAACTTCTTCAACTTGTGTTGAAGTTGATTATTTCAACATCTGATAAATGATCATCAAATTTGGTTCCTAATCACCCTATTAATGAAACACCACCTGGCCCACCATGTACCAAGTGAAAAAAATGAACAAAAAACAAACTCTCCCTCTTGTTGGACTCCCACCTAGAAAGGTTACAAAAACCATCCTAGAATTACTACCTTTTTTCCCACACAACATAAAATCGAGAACCTAGACCAACAACCACATGTTGACACCATGTTGTTTCTTTTCATGTCACCCTTATGTAAAATGATAACTTATTAGGATTCATCACCAATATCATTAAAATGTTGGGTTTCCCTTATTATAATTATCTATAACTTTCTCCTTTGATTATGAATATCTTATGTGTATTTATTTATTTATTTGTAAAAAATGAATATTTTATGAACCTAATAGGATGGATATGAATTGAAAATGGATGAATTCTAATTGTATCAAAAAAATAGTATGAAGATAGAGTTAAAGAGTTTATCTTTTCAATGAATCATGCATATGACCCTTCTCAAATCCTTTTTCTATGTTTATGTTGTTTTTATTCAAGACAATTTATTCCAAAAGAGTTGGAAGAATATTTGGTTTGTCACAAAATAGATCATAGCTATAAATGTTGGACTAAACATGGGGAGAAACTAAATGTACACACTAATTTGGATGATATCTCATTTTATGAATTAATTGATATGAATACCAGGGAAAATGATGATGGAGATCATATGGAAGAAATGATAATGGAAATTGAAGATGACCTTCATGATTGTACAAAGTTGTTTGAGAAGTTAAATAGATTTTCTAAGAGACCATTGTATATCGGTTGTACTAAATATAAAATATTTTTAGTTGTATTAAAGTTATATAATTTGAATACTAGCAGTGGATGTGGAAACACCATCTTTATATAACTACTTGGTATCCTGAATGATATGCCACCAAAATAAAATGAAGTTCCTTGTTGAACATATTGTGCTAAACGAATTCTATGTTCAATGGGAGTGATCTCTGAAAAAAATACATTCTTATACAAATGATTAAATATTATTTTGTAAGGACTATAAATCACTTGGAAAATGCCTTGAGTGTGGTGTGAATCAATAAAAGAAAGATGAATCAAGTCCTTAGAAAGTTTTATGGTACTTTTCTATCATTCCATGATTTAGATGACTATATGGATATTAGGAAACTACAAGACAATTTACATGGCATGTAGATGTAAAAATTGAAGATGGAAAACTATGTCATCCATATGACTCTTCTTAGTGGAATAAAATTGATTATGAGTATCCTGAATTTAAAAATGAGTTGATAAACCTTTGTCTTGTGTTATCTATAGATGTAATAAATCTTTTGGTGTATATAGTAGTACTCACAATACATGGTTAATTATATTGGTAAATTATAAATTTCCACCACGGTTATGCATGAAGCACAAATAAATTATATTTTCTTTACTTATATCTAGACCAAAACAACTCGATAATGATATCGATATACATTTTTATTTATTGATAAACGATCTAAAATTGATGTGGGATAAAGGTGTTATATTGTATGTCTATCATAGAAGTGAGAAATTTACATTGAGAGCCATGTTTTATGGGATGATAAATGAATTTTTTTCTTATGGAAATTTTTTAGGCTATAGTATTAAAGGAATGTTGTGGTGTCCCATTTGTGAATAATGCACACACTCAGTTCATTTGAAACTATCCTCAAAGACTTTGTTTTTAGGACATCATAAATTTTTACCTTGATGCTAGAAATACAGATCCCGGATGACAACATTCGATGGGAATATAGAACAAGGTACAACATCATCTCCACTAATGGGTGATCAAATTTTCAAGAAAGTAAAATATATTGACACTTCTTTTGGTAAACCTTTTTTGAAAAACCTTACAAAATCGGGTTGGAAAAAGAGATCAATTTTCTTTGAATTACCGTACTATATTTATTTGTACGTCATACATTTTCTTGATGACGTGCATATAGAAAAAAAATGTATTTGATAGTGTTATAGGCACATTACTAAATGTTCATGAAAAAAAATATGTAATAAAGAATAGGTTAGACATGATTGACATGGGAATAAGGGAAGAGTTAGCACTGGTGAAGGGTGACATGTGAACATTTCTTCCTCTGACATCTTACACTATATTCAGACAAGAAAAATTATAATTTTTAAATTTCCATAATGGTATAAAATTTCCATAGGGGTGTTAATAAAATTTCAAGGATGTCGTGTCAATGAATAATTTGAAGTTACATGGTCTAAAATCACACGACTATCATATTTTGATGCAATATTTTATGCCCATCACTTTATGATGTATTCTGTTTAAAAATGCATGACATACATTAACTAGAATTTGCTTATTTTTAAAATCCATGTGAAATAAAGTTAAATACCCAGTGAATTTTCCAATCATGAATAAGGATATTATAGTCATATTATGTGAATTATATATGTTCTTCTCACCATCATTCTTTGATATAATGGTCCATCTGATAGTTTACTTTATTAGATAAGTTTAACTATGTGGTCTTTTCCATTACACATTTATGTACCCCATTGAATGATATATGAAGATTTTGAAAGGGCACATCAAGAATTGAAGTCATCCAAAAGGTTGTATTTCATATTGATATATTGTTGAAGAACCTATTGAATTCTATACAGATTACCCATAATATGCTGATAGCATCGGTCTCTTAATGTATCATCATAGTGAGTGTCTTATGGATGAAGGTATTTTCAGAAGATATGTTGTTAAAATTACCATCATGGAGAGGGGGAAGATCACCTTTATATTTTACATAATAGTGCATAGGTTTCTCTATACATTGAATCCCACAAAGTAATTATTAGACATTTGAATCCATCATGGTATGAAGTATGGATATCAAATACACATAATAAATAGTGTATAAGATTATTATGAGATCATATTTATAAGGATTTATCTAAAAATATGAATTTAATTAATGAACGAATTTGATGGCTAGCCAGAGGACCAAATGAAAAGGTTGTGTCTTACACTAGTTTTGTAATTAATGGTTATACATTCTATACAAAGGAACAAGATGAAAGTAGGACAATAAAAAATAATGGATTTATGCTTGTGGAAGAAGTGATGCACATATCCAGTTCCAAGGATATAAATCCAATTTATATTAATATTTCATATTTAAACATCATTTAATAGATATATGAGTTCTATTATACAACATTTCAAGTGCCAATTTTCCATTGCAAATGGGTTGACAATGGGAGTGTTGTGAAAGTAAATGAATTTCACTTTATAAAGGTGAATTTTAGTATGTAAGGGTATAAGGATGATCTATTTATAATGGAATCACAATAAGTGTAGGTATTTTATGTCTCAAATCCAGTAAACAATAATTGTTTAATTGTCCTATTAGAAACTAAAAAAATTGTAGGGACAAATGAAAATTCAATTGAGGATGAACCTTTAATTAGGAGATCACAATCATTTCATGGTTGTCTCAATATAGACAATGCCTTGTATGTTAGAGGGGACCACAGAGAGGGGATTTGGATACTCGATGGAGGAGACAAATCCCATCAACCATTAAAGAAAAAATATAGAATTTAATGATAAGGTTATAGTGTTTTTTAATAAACTATGCTTTTCCTCATACTATTATGTGGTCACTACTACATTTAAATAATTTAAATTAAATGTTTTACTAATCATACAGATAATGACTTATTCACATGATGATGTTAGAAATACAAAGGAATAACACATGGTAGATGTTAAAACTACAGAATTATTAGGCGATCAACAATAAGTTGATGAAAAAAACTTGAAAGATATAGCATCAATATGTTGAATAAAATTATCAAGGCAAGGATTAAGGGTATAAAATTTGAGGTTGGCTGGAATCAATGTGGTTAACCTGTTGACCCCATAAAATCAATGTTCATTAGTTATATTGGGGTCATGATAAGAATTCATGTGTCAATTGATATAGAAACATGGCACCATGTACATCCAGCAATGAAGGAAACCCTTTGGGAAGATATTAAGGTAAGGTTATGATATACTTTCTCTATTTTACCAAAAAATTATATAATAAAACGTTGATTTACTTTTCATCATCCCTTACAAAGATCATTTATTTTATATTATTTCTATAAGAAATATGTATTAATGGTCACTGGAAAATCTCATAGAGGCTTACAGAAACTTCTTACAAAGCATCATCTTAGGGTTGATGAGGGGAAAGTAAATCCATACCCACTATTTTTGTATGCACACATTATAAAATAGGATACATGGAAAGTTTTCATTATTCATTGTGATGAGAAATCATTTTAGGTGAAATTTAGTTGATAATATTTTATTTTAAATTATTTATTTTATCCACTTTGATTCAAAAAATATAATTTATGAAACAATAAAGGAGTTTTGAAAATAAACATGTAGCAAAACCAATGTACCCTTCCTGGAAAGCAAGGATGGGGTACGCTTCACTCGAAAAGAAATTGGTATGTATTTGAAATCTATAATAAAATTTTTATGTGATATGAAACAAAATATATTCCTTTGTTTATATGTATATTTATGAATCAAAATTTGAATCCACTTCCATCCTATGTCATGTGATATGAAAGGAGGCCCTTGTAAATAAAAAGGGTAAACTAGATAATGAAAACACACAAGCAGTATGGGAAGCATGTGTAAGTACGAAATAATAGTAATTCGTTATGATTTATAATAGTATTACATAAAAATATCTATTTATGTTTATATTCTTTTTATACGGTTTAGAAATAATAATTAGAATCAATTTTACTTAAATATAAACAACTTTCAGTAGCTTTGAAGTGGCCAGAAAAATATGGCTGCATTAGAGGTGTAGGTTTTTGAGTGTCACCTTGAACATATTTCAAGAATACAAAGCCACAAGGAGATATATATGAGATTATTAAAGTACTTTAGGTGTATATGGATGATTTTAAATATATTATTGTTTAGTATAGTTTGGTGGATCAATATATGTGAAAGGGTTAAAGTGAACCATCAGTGAAATAAAGAACACTACATGAAGATACAAATGAACCCACTATATTTGAGGCTATCCATTCCCCTCAAATACCTACCTTACCCAAGTTAATCAATTTTTTCGTTACTCTTTATCCTAAATGTTAATTAAACAACTTCTAATAACTTTATATTACTAAAATTATACAGGGTGAAGTTGGATGTGACTTATATCTATCAACACCCATGCATCGCCTTGTTGTGAGGGGTACAGTGTATAATATCCCAGGATACATTCCACACACCAATAAACTCCCAAAATATCACATAATATTTGGGATTAAATTATATTACAAGTTGAGTGTTGAGTTGCATGTGCCACTTGATGATCTGGATATTACCACAGTCACAGATACTACTGGAACTTTCATAGCATGGTCGTCTAATATTATAAATACATGAGATATATCTTTAACAATTTTTTTAAATGAAAAAATTTTAAAATTTGATGAAACAAGGTATTAAATGAGGTATGGTATTATAGAAGGATTAAACGATGGGGAAACAGAAGGTCGGATCAAGATAATCCAGTGAACCAACCAAGAAAACTAAAGGACCTTCCAGGAGTACCTTCTCCCAATCGGTTCCACTACTACATATATTAACATTATAAGTTCATGAAGACACCATATTCAAATATGTAAATATTTCATACATTCAATATGAATATTAAATATTTGTAAATTCCATTACAGATATGATAGTTTGGAGAGTATAAATGAGATTACCAAGTTTGAATAGATGGGAGTCTTAGTTGTGAATGCATACATGAGGTACATTTTTATAATCCTTCTGTCCAAAAAAGGATTTACTATGTTCATTATAGTTAATAACTATTCATATTTTCTATAGGAATTTATATTATTACTATATAAAGTTAAAACCCTATAAATCATGATTTTGACTCATTAATCCCTGTATTGTTTCTACGCATGAAATTTATTTGGACTTAAAAGAAATTGATAAGAGAAAGGATGAACTAAGAGAGGCGTTTGAGAAGAAAATAACAGATGACAGACTCTTCTTTATTCCAACATTGCAGGGATTAAAATCTACAATCTAATCATATAAAATATATTTTTCTTTAGGAATCATTGTATGTTGATCACAATCAATTTAGATACCCCAAATGTTTATTTTTTGGATCCAATGCATGAGTTTTCATCAAACTAACCACACATGATGACTATTGTGAATTTTTAATGCACTACAATAAACATTTTACAGATAAAATTAGAATTATATGTTTCAATTTTTTATTTAAAAATAATTTTTTTATGATAGGGTGATCTATAAATATAGGATAAATCATGGTATGAATACGATGATTGAACATAATAAGACTATTGATTTATTTAAATGGAAACAAATTAAGGTATATATAGTAATATTTAACTATCAAAACATATTTCAAAAAAATACTTATTTTGTTAAATATTTATGTAGTGTCCAAAGAAATATAATGAAAATGATTTTGGATATTGATTTTTCAAATTTATGAAAGATATCATGTACCATCAAAAGACTAGCATCCCTGAACATGTAATTTCTGAAGGTAATTAAAATTTCATTAAAAATATGTCTTAATCGTTTTTTTGCCAATATTTTCTCAATACTACCAAGATTTACAACAATCTACGTACTCAAAAGAAGAAGTGAATTTGTTTAGAGATGAGTGGGTAAACTACATTGTGTCAGAATGTTTGGTGACATCAAATTTAGGTGATTACTTATTATATTTGTGATCTAGTGTGGGTTATTGCCTTATAGATACATTTGAGATGTGAATAATTAGTATCATAATGCTTATATATTATTTTTGACCTGTTTTTAAAGGATAAATATAATGGAGGGTTATGCTCTATGGATTCTGACATAGTTTGTAGCATGTCCAAAGTTTCTCATGCTCATGAGAGATTGGACTTTGCGGTTGCAAATGGGATAATTATGATAGGGAAATGGATCAAGAATGTATATAAACATCACGAAAAGTGACTTCCTACTAATTATTTATTTAATTTTTTCATCGTTTTATCTACTATTTTTAAGTTAATTCCCTTATCATTTGTATCTGATACTTATTTTATTTTTTTCATAGATCTTTTAGGAATTCATGCATTGTTTTCAACTATCTGTAATAATCCAAAAAAGAGAGAACGTGTTCCTTTTTTATGTAATAGTAAACTGCAAGATTCTTAAAATGTGAATTGAATCAAAAGGATGTATCTACAAAATCTATGATCACACTGATTTTCTTCAATTCAATTTTGAAAGAGACTCTGGTTCAAATAGAAGCTCTCATCTACCGAGGGATTTTTCTATAGTTTAATGAAAATTATGAATTCTCAAAATATTTGTTGTGAAAATTCTATTGAACAATATAGGAATCATCTTCACCTCAATATGATATACAGTGTTCTTGGTATGAATCTAAGTGTATGTTTTTTGTTTATAAATTACATTTTAGTTCAAAACACACATCGCATACTCAAAACTAAGAAAATGAACTCAGTTGTTTTGATACATTAGTATAGTGATCCATAAGTTGTTTGTGATGTGTAGGAATCAATTGAATCTCAATCTAATACTTAGTTTTTATGGTATGACTCAAAGTGTGTGTTTTCAGTATAAAATTGACATTTTATTACAAAACACATGTGACATACTCAAAACCCATAAAACACATTCATAGTATTTTTATACTTTAGAACAATGATCTATAATTCATTTATGATGTATAGGAATCAACCACATCTCAATCTGATACATGGAATTCCCTGTATGACTCGAAGTGTATATTTTTAGTTTAAAATTGATAGTTTAGTTCAAAACACACACCACATGATCAAAATCAAGAAACACACATTCATATTGTTTTGATACTTTATAAAAACGATCTATAACACATTTGCGATATGTAGGAATCAACCACAACTCAATCCAATATACAGTGTGCTTAGTATGTCTCAAAGTGTATGTTTTTACTTTAAAATTGATATTTTAGTTCAAAACACATGTGACATGATCAAAACTAATAAAATGCATTCATACTATTTTAATAATTTAGTAAAATGATTCATAAATCATTTGTGATGTATAGTAATCAACTACACCTCATTTTGACACATTATGTGGTCGGTATGACTTAAAGTGCATGTTTTCAATACAGAAGTGTCATTTAAGTTTAAAACACATGTCACATAGCCAAAACCAAGAAAACAATGTCAAAATATTTTCAAACATAGGGGGGGAATTCATAATTCTTTTTTTATGTATAGGAATCGACCACACGTCAATCTGGAACACGATGTGGTCAGTATGATTTGAAGTACATGTTTTCAATATAAAAGTATCATTTTAGTTTAAAATGAACCACATAGCCAAAATAGAGAAAAATAGATCATATTGTTTTCAAGATTTAGTAAATGATACATAATTCATTTGTAATGTGAAAGAATTGATCGTACGTCGATCTGATAGATGATGTGGTAGGTATGACTCGAAGTGCATGTTTTCAATATATAAGTTTCATTTTAGTTTAAAACGCATGTCGCATAGAAAAAACTTATAAAACAAGATTATAATGTTTTCAAAATTTAGTAAAATGATCCATAATTCATTTGGGATGTGTAGTAATTAACCACATGTCAATCTAACACATGATGTGGTTAGTATGACTTGAAGTGCATGTTTTCAATGTAAAAGTGTCATTTTAGTTCAAAACATTCATCACATAGAAAAAACCAAGAAAAAGAGCTCATATTACTTCCAAACTTTATGAAAATGATCCATAATTCATTTTTTACATGTAGAAATCAACTGCACATCAATCTGACGCATGATGTGGTTGGTATGATTCAAAGTGCATGTTTTCAATATAAAAGTTTTATTTTAGTTTAAAACACGTATCACATATCCAAATCTGAGAAAGAGATTGGATTATTTTTAAAATTTAGGACAATGATCCATAATTAATTTGTGCCATGTAGGAATTGATTGTACATCGATCTTCCAGATGATGTGGTAGGTATGACTTGAAGTGTGTGTTTTCAATATAGAAGTGTCATTTTAGTTTAAAACGCATGTCATATAGCCCAAACTGATAAAACAAGCTCAGATTGTTTTCAAACTTATGAAAACAATTCATTATTCATTTTTTATGTGTAGGAATCGACCACAAGTCAATCTGAAACATGATGCGGTCGGTATAACTCGAAGTGCGTGTTTTCAATATAAAAGTGTCATTTTAGTTTAAAATGTGTATCACATAGACAAAACCAAGAAAATAATATCTGATTATATTAAAACTTTAGTAAAATGATACATTATTCATTTGTGACATGTAGGAATTGACTTCCCCTCAATCCAACACACGATGTGGTCATTATGACTCGAAGTACGTGTTTTCAATATAAAAGTTTTATTTTAGTTTAAAATGCATATCACATAGCCAAAACCAAGAAAATGTCATCAAATTGTTTTTAAACTTTAGGAAAATGATCCATAATTCATTTATGACATGTAAGAATCGATCGTACGTCAATATGATAGATGATGTGCTAGGTATGACTCAAAGTGAGTGTTTTCAATATAAAAGTGTCATTTTAGTTTAAAACGGGTGTCACATAGCCAAAACTAAGCAAACAAACTTGGATTGTTTTTTAACTTTAGGAAAAAATCCATAATTCATTTTTTATGTATAGGAATTGATTGCACGTCGATCTGACACATTATGTGATCGGTATGACTCAAAGTGCGTGTTTTCAATATAAAAGTGTCATTTTAGTTTAAACTGCACATCACATAGCCAAAACCAAGAAAATGAGTTTTGATTATTTTCAAACTTTAGGAAAGTGATCTATAATTCATTTGTGATGTATAGGGATCGACCACATGTCAATCTGACACATGGTACGGTCGACATGACTCGAAGTGCGTGTTTTCAATATAAAAGTTTCATTTTAGTTTAAAACGCATATCACATAGCCAAAACCAAGCAAATGAACTTGATTGTTTTCAAAATTTAGGAAAATGATCCACAATTCATTTTTGATGTGTAGGAATTGATCATACATCAATCTGACAAACAATGTGGCATGTATGACTTGAAGTGCATATTTTCAATATAGATGTGTCGTTTTAGTTTAAAACACATGACACATAGCCAAAACTGAGAAAACAGGCTCAGATTGTTTTCAAATTTTAGAAAAAATATCCATAATTCATTTTTGATATGTAGGAATCGACCTCATTTCAATTTGACACATGATGTGGCTGGTATGACTCGAAGTGCGTGATTTCAATATATAAGTGTCATTTTAGTTTAAAAGATGCATCACATAACCAAAACTGAGAAAACGAGCTCAGATTATATTCAAACTTTAGGACAACGATCCATAATTCATTTGTGATGTTTAGGAATTGACTGCATGTCAATCCGACACACGATGTGATTAGTATGACTCGAAGTACGTGCTGTTGATATAAAAGTGTCATTTTAATTTAAAACATGTATCACATAGCCAAATCCTAGAAAATGAGATCACGTTATTTTTAAACTTTAGGACAATGATCCATAATACCTTTTTGACGTGTAGGAATCAACCGCACATCAATCTGACACGTGATGTGGTTAGTATGACTCAAAATGCATGTTTTTAATATAAAAGTGTCATTTTAGTTTGAAACGCATATCACATAGCCAAAACAGAGCAAATGAGGTCGGATTGCTTTCAGACTTTAGAAAAATGATCTATAATTCATTTGTGACGTGTAGGAATTGACCGCTCATCAATCTGATGCACGTTGTGAATGGTATGATTTGAAGTGCGTGTTTTTAATATAAAAGTGTCATTTTAGTTTAAAATGTGTATCACGTATCTAAAATCGAACAAACGGGCTCAGATTGTTTTCAAACATTAGGACAATGATCCATAAATCCTTTGTGGTGTTTAAAAATTGAGCGCACGTCAATCTGATGCACGATTAACCAATAATATCATTAATGTATATGTGTGTGTGTGTGCGCGCGCGCATATATACATCAATTAACAATATAATTTATCATATGTAGATTATATACCATTGAAATTATAATGTTTTTATTTTTTATTTAATGTTACTAAAATCAACATTGGTTTTATTGCGGAAATAAGTTGTATGAGTGTTGATCTTTAGAGAAACCCTGTTATAAGAGTTGCGATTTTGTATATTAGTTGTAATCTTTTTGGATTAATTGTAAATATCGCATCAATGTAATTTTTTTGTATGTAAAATTTGAATTGAGATGATAGTGTAATGTTATATTTGTATTTAAATTTGATTTTTTGTTTATATGTATTTATGTCTATTTGTATACTGATTGGGTTTGATGTTATAAGAGTGATGTGGGAGTGTTGCAACCTTTACCAGCTTTAGTAAAAGAGTTGATAACGGTCGCACACTTTTAATATCGTTTTGATTGTCAGGGCTTTTTTGCACTGACAAATCCGTTTTCTAGCACTGTTAAAGTCCACATTTGTAGCAGTGTATCCTCTTTATCGAGGGTCTAATAAATAATAAATAATGAATGATAAATAATAAATAATTAATAATAAATAATAAATAATAAATAATGATAAATAGTAAATAATAAATAAATAATATTTAATATTTAATAAATGAATAACAAATAACAAATAATAGATAAATAGTAAATAATAAAAAATAATCAATGAATGATAAATAATCTATTTTAGGGAGAGGGGATTACAAACGTAAATAATAAGTATATAAATATATAGTATATAGTATATAATATATAATATATAATACATATATAATAAATAAATAATAAGTACTAATTAATTAATTAGAATAAATAAATAAATATTAAATACCAAATAATATATAAATAATGAATATATGATATTTTTTTAGGCAAAAGATGTTTGAGCCGGTGGATCTTCACGACCAGAAGGCCAACCCCTATTCAACGTGGATGACCCGCGTCAGCTCTACGTTCCGTCCAACGACGACCCCAGTCGCCCCGCTGTCGTCGTCCCCACGTCACCCGCGTATCCTGCACTCTGCCGTCGTCGCACCACTGCGGCTCCGTCATCCCGTCGCCGCCAAGACTTGCCGCAATACCAGCCGTCATCCTCGCCGCACTATCGCGGCCCCATTATACCATCGTCCTGAGTGACCACGTCCGCCTGTCGGTCGACGACCCTGCCAACACGCCTTCCCCTGCCCTCCTCGAGAAAGGCCCCCACAGAGACCCGCGTATCACGGGTCAACTCGCGCAAGAGCGTCCACCGGTCACAAAACCGCCACTCATGTGTGCCCTCCACACCCCCGAAAATTATCGTCTCAGGTGTGGACCTCACACAACGGGATGAACTCCACCTGGCAAAAAAAATGATGTGGCGGCAGATCTAGTTTTTGATTTAAAACGATTTTTAAAATTAAAACCGTTTCATTTGCGATTGGACAGTAATACCCTTCTGTGTAAACTGTTTTATTAAATAAATGTAAAATGTCAAAATAAAATCTATTATTATAAAACATTAATAATATAGATAAATAAAAATGGTTTAATAATAATAAATATATAATAAATATATAAAAATCATTCATTTTAGATTTTTAATAATCAATTTTATGGTGCAAATTTATAGTATAAAATTTTAGTGCAAATTTAAAATTCATATATGTTTTATATACATTGTTTTATATAGAAATTTTTCCATTGTTTAAAAATAAAACAAATAAGGTTTTGAGATATTAAAATTTATAGCTATTTTTTCATTATTTTATAAGAAAACTAATAGCATCATTTTTAAAAGAAACATTTAATTATGTCTTGACAATTTTTGTGGGCCCCCGTGGGCGTGGTGGAGTGGTCGAAGGCTCCGCTTCCCTTAGGGGAGGTCGGGGGTTCGAACCCTGTCAGGGGGTATGCTTTAAAAAGCATGTTCACCACACGCGGTGCACGTTTGCACGCCGGTTACCCAAGCGTTTACGCGGCGCCGGCCCCCGTTGGGGAACTGGGCTTCACCCCTTGGGTGGGCCTGGGGAAGGTAGGGGATTTTCGGGCCACTGCATGCCTGACCACGTAACCACTCGTGGGCTGGGCCATCACCCGCAATGTTTCCCGGCCCCTGCCTTTTATTATAAAAGAAAAGGAGGATGTCTTGACAATTTTTGTGTATTATAAGTACAAAAAATATAATAATGATCATTAAATTACTTTTTAGTGAAAATTTACATTTTTATTTATATATTAATATATTTTCGATTTAATTTTATGTGAAAAAGTGAACTATAAATTTCCTATTGAAATTTGCATTGGAAATTTCTAGAGGAAATTTTTATTGAAAATTTTCACCATAAATTACATTATTCAAGTATTAGTATACCTACACTAAAAATGTAAACATGTATGTATTTTAGAATTTATTTAATTAAAATTCAAGTATAATTATTGTAAATATTAAGTGAAATTTTTAACTGGAATCTTTAGTGGGAATATGAACAGCAATTTTCCATTGTAAATTTGCACTAAAAGTTTCCAATGCAAATTTCTAATGCAAAATTTCAGTGAAAATTTACAATTTTTTTCTATATTAATTTATTTGCAGTGTAATTTTAAGTAGGAATTTGAATTGTAAGTTTGTAGTGGAAATTTCCACTGGAATTTTACATTGTTTATTTGTGTATTGATATATTCTCACTTATAATTTAAGTGGAAATCCATATTGGAAATTTCAGATGACAATTTTCTTTTCAAATTTCCACTGTAATTTTCCAGTGCAAAATTGCATTGTTTATTTATGTATTGATATATTTTTTACTTGTAACTTAAGTAGAAGTCTGAATTGAAAATTTGGGATGAAAATTTTCATATTATGACCCTAGGTAGTGAAATCAAACTCAAATACATGTAAAATCTATCATCAATAGAATCAACATGCAAGGAATAACTTACACTAAAAACAAATCATACCAGGGATGCACTGTCACAACCCGTCCTCGGGGCCCGTGCCGTGACTACCCCAAGTCCCACCTTCCATAGGCCAGAGGCTGGCGACTAGCACCAAAGGCGTAAATCCCAATAACTGGGAAGACATTGCCTTTATAAAAATAAACAAAACACCACAGAGTACAAGCGGAAGTAAAACACTAAGTACAAAAGAAAGTGCTGAAAAGTAAATGAGTCAGAATACAAACCCAACTGAAAGTACAGCTACAACTGAACAAAAGTACAACAGAAAAAGACAACAGCTGGAAGAACGGAAGCAGCTTCTGGGTCGTCCTCCTCAGATCCTACCTGAAGGGTAGGTACAGATGGCGCAGCTCCTAGATCGTCCACCACGGATCCTACCTAAAGGGTAGGTACAGATAGCCATCACAACGCTCTCGCCCGTCAACCTCCTCTGTGTGTCGTCTCGTCGTGAAGTCCACCTTCGGATATTGACTCGTCGTGTGATCCACCTCCGGGTACTGACTCGTCATGTGGTCCACCTCCGGGTACCGTCCAGTCCTCGAACACTCGGCCTCCGTCAGCACTGCCCGTCGTCTGCAACCAACACAACGAGGTGCGAGCATAGCCCGTGCAGAGGTGAGTATAACAATACTCAGTAGGGACCCCGAGACCCTCAAGGTCTCACTAAAACCAACAAGGATAACCACAAAGAAGATCTCAACAGATAACCTCTACTTAGGTATATGCCCATACATATACCTAAGTTATCAAGTAACTCATCTCAATCATGAGGAAACACAAAGATTATGAAATCAACGGATAACCACTACCCAGGTATATGCCCATACATATACCTAAGTTATCAAGTGACCCATCTCAATCATGAGGTAAACACAAAGGTCATAGTCTCAGCTCAAACCAGGATTTTCATTATCAAAACCGTAACTGCTGAAGAGCCCCGTCTCTGGGGTGTACAGTGGTCCTGTCACAACTCTGAGGTACTGCTCACTAACCTAAGACCGCTGAGGTACTCCTCCTGTCGAGTACCGCGGGTCAGCCACCCAAACACAGTAGTGCTTCCCGTCAGGGTATGCCACCCAAACACAGTAGTGCACACCCCCTAATAGCCTGCAGAGGTACTCTCCGGACGAGTACCGCGGGTCTGCACTGTCACACAGTAGTGCTCCGTCCGCCATGGGTCTGCACCCAAACAAAGTAGTGCTCCGTCCACTGGGCTAGTCGACTCACTCCAAGTCGATTCGGTCAAGCAGTCGTCAGGTCTCAGCCGGCTACACGGTCTCCGTACTCCGCACGCTCGTCTCCGGGAGGGTCCGCTCCACGAGCTATAGGTCGATACTCCAAGTATCTCAAAGTCCCACGAAGAAGTATCTCAAAGGACCTCCATGTCACAGGGGTCTCAACGCAACTGACGACGCGTCAATCGGACGCCCGGTCTGTGAGTTATTAGCTTTTTCGTCCCAAGGGTCCGGTTGGTTTCGTGTGCAAACCAACCTGGCCGTATCTCAACTGTACCCCGAACTCTCATAGGGTATGCTCATAGGGACAGTTTCTCAAAAAGATCACCAACGCCGCTGACGGTTCGTCAAACGGTCGTCCAATATGAAAGTTATCAGTTTTTCCGTTCGAGGGGCCCTGTTGGATTTCGGGTACAATCCAACCCGGCCACTATCCAACTGCAACCAAAACTCAGGTGAAGTATGCCAAAAGTTCTGTCTTATCAAGAGGAATCCAACGAAGTCGACGACACGTTAATCGGACGTCCGGAACCCAAGATATAAGCGTTTCCGCTCCGAGGGCCCGGTTGGTTTCGTGTTCGAACCAACACGGCCATACCCAAAGTTCTCCGAAACCCTGAGTGTAATATACCGAAACGACCACATCGATCCAAGGATCGCTACGCAACTGACGGTGCATCGATCAGAGGCTCGTAGCCCATGATATGAGCAAAAGACTGAAAATAGTCAGAAGTGGGGGTCTGGGCCCGGCCCGACCCAACCCCCCCAGGTCTAGGTCCGGCCCATCAAGGCGCGGCCCGGCCCGGCTGGCGCGGCCCGGCCCAACCGGCGCGGCACGGCCCGGCGCGGGCGGCCCGACCCGTCCAGGGCGGCCCGACCCGGTGCGGCCGGTCCAGCTCAGCGGGTACCGCGCGCGCTGAGCGGACGCGGGGGTGCGCTGCCCCCGGCCCTTTGCACCGGACGCAGCGCGAGCCGCCGCGTCTTCCCCGGATCCCGCGCGGCCGCGGGATTTGGTTGTCCCGCCGCCGCCGCGCCGGCGCGGCGCGCCGGCAGCACCTTCCGCAGACCACCGGACGCGCTCCGGGGGTCCGTTTTACCTGCCGTCTGCGCCGACGGTTCTCCCGGGATCCGCAGTTTACTGCGAAGGTTTCAAAACGCCCTTGAGGCCTGCTTCGTCACTCGTCAATCCGCGCACATTGATCAACCAGCAGAGTCTTCAATCGCCTCCGCGACCCCGACTCCGGCTGCGGTTCGTTTGGCCTCAACGGCGCGGCGCGACGGCGCCGCGCTTCTTTGCTGCGTTCTTTCTCGTGTCCGCGCGGTGCCGTTGCACCGCGCCGCCTTTGTTCGTGCCGCAACGAATCAAAACAACAAAGGGGGAGGAGAGTCGGCCGTGTTCGTGCAGTCCGACCTCCTCCCGTTAAGTTGGTAACAAGCGGCCCAAAAGATGAAGAACAACAAGGATTTTTCACGAACCAATAAAGAATCAACCCAAACAGTTTACCCCGAAATAAATATTCCCAACCCGCAAAAGAAATCATTCGCGGATCAACTTGAGGATGAGTTGATCCGAGTTCTTTGTTTTAAAAGGAAGGAACCACAGGAATATAAACTTATACAAAAAAATAACCCCTACCTCGAGCGTAGTCGTCGAACGAGGTTTGTCGCGGAAAGGGACGTCGCAGAAGAAGGCGTCACAGAAGGTGGATCGTCGCGTCGCAGAGAAAAGATTCGTCGGCGTCGCGTCGTCGATCTCCGAGGATCCGGCGTTTTTCGCGTTCTTCGCGTTCTTCGCATTCTTCGACGAAGAACGAAGAACTTCAAGACTTCTCTTATTCTCCCCAAAAACTCAACACAACAACCCAACAATAATAAAATAAGGGTTACCTTATTTTATTACTCACACCAAACGTTTTAAAAATTCAAAAACGAATCAAACAATTAACTCAATTAATTGCAACGTTTTAAACCGCCCAATTAATAGAGGCGTTTATTATAAAGTTTAAACGCAAGAGTTGACTTCGTTTAATGGGGGGGGGGTGCGTTACCTTAATCAAAAAGGGGGTTTCGTGGAAGTTAAAAAGGTGGGGATCGTGTGGGCCCCACCTCACAAATATCCTACCTAGAGGTGTAGGATATTGTGGGTCCCACTTTAACCTCTTAACTTAGGTTAAACAACTTTAAATAAAATAAATTGGTTGCCCCATTTTATTTTATTCATTTACTTAACCCAAAAATTTAGTAACCACACCCGAGCAAACGCAACTCCGGAAAAGGTGTTTCTAAGCAATTACCGGTGCTACGATTCCATCGGCGCCTTCGGATTTCGATTCTGAGCACCAGTTCAAAAGTTAGGAAAACCCGCTCGTTCGTTCACTGAACGTACCCGAGCTAAATTTCGGAAAATGATTCCGGGCACACCGAGCCTCGGAATCAGGTGTCATCAGAAACTGCGTTCTTGTAAAATTCCAAAGAAAATTAAGAAAAAAAATTTCCTTGAAATTTCCGGGTTGTTACATTACTCCCACCTCAGGGCTTTACGTCCTCGTAAAGCTTTAACACAAACTAGGGTTACAAAAGCGGTACTGAGCACGCATCTGAGCCTTCCGCTCCCATGTGCTTACCTGGAGGTTCCCGTACTGCTAGTGAAGCGCACCTGAGGAATCAACCGTCCTCGTAGGATCCGCTCCTGTCGATCCTCGATCCCCAATGGAACCTCTGTGAAAGTCACCCCATCGCCAACGTCCAGCTCCTCATGGTCGATGATATGCGAAGGGTCGAGCACGTATCTCCTCAGTTGAGATACGTGGAAGTCGTCGTGCACCTGGTGCAACTGAGGTGGATGGGTCAAGCGGTAAACCCCCTCGCCTACCCAGCTGAGGACCTAGAAAGGTCTGTTGAACCTCGGAGATAACTCGCCGCCTTGGCCACATCTCCGTAAACCTCGTCGAGGTGAGACTCGTATAAGGACGTGATCGTCATCCTCGAACTCTAGAGGTCTCCAATTCCTGTTAGAACTGAAACTCAAAACGACTGCTGCCACGAGGGTAAGGTTGACCGACTCAAGAGTGATCGATCACACCCTCCTGTGCATGAGTTTATCCTATGCTGCCTGGGGTTTCCTTTTCGCCGACCAAGGAAAACCCATCCCGATGTCGTAGTTAAACCACAACCTTTTTGCCTAATACCGTCAATTTGTGTATGAACTGTGATTGCCCAATCCATACTCAAACCAACGTCGTAAGGCCTCGACGCTGCTACCAAGAGATTCCAACCGAAACTCTCACCTCGAGGGTCTGACCACACTGTCGGCGTAAGTGTGATTATCGAGTCTTCTCCCAAGGTATCTCCAGACGTGAGGGTCAAGTCTACGGCTTACCGGAAACTCTAGGTCTGGGACAAGATTTGTGTAAGGAAGGAATGATTCATATCAACGTCTGTTACTACGGCAGCTAGTAGTGGACACAAACTATCCCTCGAATCATTCTTAGAGCCATTGGGTCACTCTCCCTGACCGCATGCAGTCGCACTCTTCCACCGCCCTCCAGCTCCCTGAGCCTGGCAGGGACAACTAAGGCGGGTGGTTGTAGCATGTTAAAATGTACACCACCTCATACTGCTCTCCTAGCTCTGCCTCCACGTCTGCTGCTTCGCAGACTAATCTCTCCTTAAATCTTCCTCTTCTTGAAACATTTAACACGCCTGAGTCTCTAAGACTGGTGCCGGTTTCCTGTTTCTTACCGCACTGTGTAGTCTTCATCCGCTCCTGGATGATCTGCCCCTTCTTTGCCTACGATCTGAAAGAGCTGCTAAGATTTCTCTTTTGCCGAAAAGAGAAACTCGGTCTCATCCCCTAGATGAACCACGCCCATTTCCTAATACAGTCAATCCTGACATGAATGATGCATTCATGCCATGGATGACGTTGTAAGGCCTCGACGTAACTACCAAGAGATCCAACCGTCACTCTCACCTCCAAGGGTCGAGTCACACTGTCGAAATCAGTGTGAGGTCACTGGGTCTCCTCCAGTAGAAATCTCGAAAGTGAGGGTCAAGTCAACAGTTTTAACCGGGACCTCTCAGTATCAACCAAACAAAAGGATATGAAAGCAAACATCACAAAGATAAGTGTCTTTTTATTATTGCAGCTCATAGTACAAAGACACGAATACAACAACAATATGGAACTAGAAGTATAAGGGACGTATCCACTAGTTCCTCTCCTGTCCACCTGCTCCCGGAGCTCTACTGCCTTGTCCACTGCCCGACTGTTTCTCAAGCACCCGCCGCTGCTTCTGCCTCAGTGGCTCCTCCAATGCCTGCGGATCGACTGTGCGGGGGGTCGGACAGTCACGTGCCAGGTGACCCTTCACGCCGCATTCATAACAGTTCCTGCTCCTCGTATGGATGGCTCTGGTCCTCTTGGACCTCTGCATCATCTTTCTACTGCCCACAGATGACTCGGCTACTGATCGAAAATCCTACGGCAAAGGTAGCAACTCCTGAACACGCTCGGGGTGCAGAGCTACTGGTACAAACTCCACCCTGAAGAAGGTCTCGAAGTCTCCCCATGTGAAGGTCATCTCATCGCAAAACTAGAACAAGTGGCTCCACCACCTACCTGCTGCTGCCTGAAGAAGGCTGGCAGCAAAGATCACTATGAAGTCTGCTGGCATCCCCACTAGCCTGAAGACTCTCACCACAGCCTCCAGCCAATCCTCAGCCGCCTGCGGGTCCGTCTCTCCCCGGAACCTGGGTGGCCTATGGCGCTGGAACTCGTGCAGTGCGCTCAAGTGGCGTGCATTGCCTACTGCTGGGGCTGGTGGCATCGGTGGCCCAACGTATGGTAGTACCGCTGGTGCCTCAACTACAAGAGGGCCCTGTACCGAAGCCTCGTCGCTCGGCAGGCTGTCAGTACGCACATCCCCCTGGGCTCTAGCTGATCGTCTGTGAAAAGGCATCCTGAAAGAAACAACGTGACACGGTCAAAAGATTATACTTGGTGAACTGACCTGGTTTGAGCTGACTTTTAAAACTTCTGGAAACACACACGCAATCGGTGTTTTCGTGCACAAATTCGGAAATCAGTTTTCAGGGTCCTGGTGTATGGATACGTCGGCCGCCCGCACCAACACTGGACTCCCTGAACTGAAGACCACACTTGGTACCCTTAACACTATTTCTTCACAGAAAGAAAAAATATCAGAGTTATAAGTTCTGCGGTAGAACCGACTCCTCTGATACCAATTTTTCACGACCCGTCCTCGGGGCCCGTGTCGTGACTACCCCAAGCCCGCCTTCCATAGGCCAGGGGATGGTGACTAGCACCAAAGGCGTAAATCCTGATAACTGGGAAGGCATTGCCTTTATAAAAGTAAACAAAACACCACAGAGTACAAACGGAAATAAAACACTAAGTACAAAAGAAAGTGCTGAAAAGTAAATGGGCCAGAATACAAACCCAACTGAAAGTACAACTACAACTGAACAAAAGTAAAACAGAAAAATACAACAGCTGGAAGAATGGAAGCGGCTCCTGGGTCGTCCTCCTCGGATCCTACCTGAAGGGTAGGTACAGATGGCGCAGCTCCTGGATCGTCCACCACGGATCCTACCTGAAGGGTAGGTACGGATAGCCTTCACAACGCTCTCGCCCGTCAACCTCCTTCGTGTGTCGTCTCGTCGTGAAGTCCACCTCCGAATACTGACTCGTCGTGTGGTCCACCTCCGGGTACTGACTCGTCGTGTGGTCCACCTTTGGGTACCGTCCAGTCCTCGAACACTCGGCCTCCGTCAGCACTGCCCGTCGTCTGCAACCAACACAACGAGGTGCGGGTATAACCCATGCAGGGGTGAGTATAACGATACTCAGTAGGGACCCCGAGACCCTCAAGGTCTCAATAAAACCAACAAGGATAACCACAAAGAAGATCTCAACATATAAATTCTACTTAGGTATATGCCCATACATATACCTAAGTTATCAAGTAACCCATCTCAATCATGAGGAAACACAAAGATTATGAAATCAACGGATAACCACTACCTAGATATATGCCCATACATATACCTAAGTTATCAAGTGACCCATCTCAATCATGAGGTAAACACAAAGGTCATAGTCTCAGCTCAAACCAGGATTTTCATTATCAAAACCGCAACTGCTGAAGAGCCCCGTCTCTGGAGTGTACAATGGTCCTGTCACGACTCCAAGGTACTGCTCACTAACCTAAGACTGCTGAAGTACTCCTCCTGTCGAGTACCGCGGGTCAGCCACCCAAACACAGTAGTGCTTCCCGCCGGGGTATGCCACCCAAACACAGTAGTGCACACCCCCTAATAGCCTGCAAAGGTACTCTCCGAACGAGTACCACGGGTCTGTACTGTCACACAGTAGTGCTCCGTCCTCCATGGGTCTGCACCCAAACAAAGTAGTGCTCCATCCACTGGGCTAGTCGACTCACTCTAAGTCGAGTTGGTCAAGCAGTCGTCAGGTCTCAGCCGGCTACATGGTCTCCGTACTCCGCACGCTCGTCTCCGGGAGGGTCCGCTCCACGAGTTACAGGTCAATACTCCAAGTATCTCAAAATCCCATGAAGAAGTATCTCAAAGGACCGCCATGTCATAGGGGTCTCAACGCAACCGACGACGTGTCAATCAGATGCCCGATCTGTGAGTTATTAGCCTTTTCGTCCCAAGGGCCCGGTTGGTTTCGTGTGCGAACCAACCCAGCCGTATCTCAAATCTACCCCTAACTCTCATAGGGTATTCTCATAGGGACCGTTTCTCAACAAGATCACCAATGCCGCTGACGGTTCGTCAAACGGTCGTCCAGTCTGAAAGTTATCGGCTTTTCCGTTCCAAGGGCCCGGTTGGATTTCAGGTACAATTTAATCCGGCCACTATCCAACTGCAACCAAAACTCAGGCGAAGTATGCCAAAAATTCCTTCTCATAAAGAGGAATCCAATGAAGTCAACGACATGTCAATTGGACGTCCGGAACCCAAGATATAAGCGTTTCCGTTCCGAGGGCCCGATTGGTTTCGTGTTCGAACCAACCCAGCCGTACCCAAAGTTTTCCGAAACCCTGAGTGTAATATACTGAAATGACCACCTCGATCCAAGGATCTCTACGCAACTGAAGGTGCATCGATCGGAGGTCAGTAACCCAAGATATAAGCAAAAGACTAAAAACTGTCAGAAATGGGGGTCTGGGCCCGGCCCGGCCCGACCCAACCCCCCCTGGGTCTGCCCGAACCGGGTCGACCTGGCCCAACTCCCCTGGGTTGGCCCGAACTGGGTCGACCTGACCTGGGTCCGGGTCCGGCCCATCAGGGCTCGGCCCGGCCCAGCCGGCGCGGCCCGGCCTGGCGCGGGCGGCCCGGCCCGGTGCGGCCGGTCCGGCTCAGCGGGTGTCACGCGCGCTGAGTGGACGCGGGGGTGCGCTGCCCCTGGCCCTTTGCACCGGACGCGGCGCGAGCCGCCGCATCTTCCCCAGACCCCGCGCGGCCGCGGGCTCCGGTCGTCCCGCCGCCGCCGCCTCCGGGCGGCCGGCCGGTGCCGCCGCACCGGCGAGGCGTGCCGACAGCACCTTCCGCGGACCACCGGACGCGCTCCGGTGGTCCGTTTTACCCGCCATCTACGCCGGCGGTTCTCCCGGGATCCGCAGTTTACTGCGAAGGTTTCAAAACGCCCTTGCGGCCTGCTTCGTCGCTCTTCAATCCTTGCACAACGATCAACCAGCGGAGTCTTCAATCGCCTCTACGGCCCCGACTCCGGCCGCGGTTCGTCCGGCCTCAACGGCGCGGCGCGACGGCGCCACGCTTCTTCACCGCGTTCTTTCTCGTGTCCGCACGGTGCCGTTGCACCGCGCCGCTTTTGTTCGTGCGGCAACGAATCAAAACAACAAAGGGGGAGGAGAGTCGGCCGTGTTCGTGCGGTCCGACCTCCTCCCGCTAAGTTGGTAACAATCGGCCCAAAAGACGAAGAACAACAAGGATTTTTCACGAACAAAAAAAGAATCAACCCAAACAGTTTTCCCCGAAATAAATATTCCCAACCCGCAAAAGAAATCATTCGTGGATCAACTTGAGGATGAGTTGATCCGAGTTATTTGTTTTAAAAGGAAGGAACCCCAGGAATATAAACTTACACAAAAAAATTAACCCCTTCCTCGAGCGTAGTCATCAAACGAGGTTTGTCGCGGAAAGGGACGTCGTGGAAGAAGGCATCGCGGAAGGGGGATCGTCGCATCACGGAGAAAAGATTCGTCAACGTCGCGTCGTCGATCTCCGAGGATCCGGCGTTCTTCGCGTTCTTCACGTTCTTCGCGTTCTTCGACGAAGAATGAAGAACTTCAAGAGTTCTCTTATTCTCCCCAAAAACTCAACACAACAACCCAAAAATAATAAAATAAGGGTTACCTTATTTTATTACTCACGTCAAATGTTTTAAAAATTCAAAAACGAATCAAACAATTAACTCAATTAATTGCAACGTTTTAAACCGCCCAATTAATAGAGGCGTTTATTATAAAGTTTAAACGCAAGAGTTGACTTCGTTTAATAAGGGGGGGGGTGCGGGTGTGTTACCTTAATCAAAAAGGGGGTTTCGTGGAAGTTGAAAAGGTGGGGCTCGTGTGGGCCCCACCTCACAAATATCCTACCTATAGGTGTAGGATATTGTGGGTCCCACTTTAACCTCTTAACTTAGGTTAAACAACTTTAAATAAAATAAATTGGTTGCCCCATTTTATTTTATTCATTTACTTAACCCAAAAATTTAGTAACCACACCCGAGCAAACGCAACTCCAGAAAAGGTGTTTCTAAGCAATTACCGGTGCTGTGATTCCATCGGTACCTTCATATTTCGATTCTGAGCACCGATTCAAAAGTTAGGAAAACCCGCTCGTTCGTTCACTGAACGTACCTGAGCTAAACTTCGGAAAATGATTCCGGGCACACCGGGCCTCAGAATCAGGTGCCATCAGAAACTGCGTTCTTGTAAAATTCTAAAGAAAATTAAGAAAAAAAATTTCCTTGAAATTTCTGAGTTTTTACATGCACTTGCTGCAACAAACGTAGATTCCACTGATAGGTTTAAAATTTTATTGTAAGTTTTCATTGGAAATTTTCAATGGGATTGTGTGACTTTCTAGTGTGAAATTTTAATTAAAATTATATTGTATATTTGTATTTGTATATATACATATATTTATGTATGTATAAATACATGCATTCAAATTTTGTACTGTAAATTTGCACTAATTTTTTTAGTATAGATGTATATTAGTAGGGATTTACAGTGGAAATATAAAACACAAAATTTCAATGCAAATTTACATTAAAGTTTGTATATACATACTGAAAATTTCCACTGTAAATTTTCACTTGAAGTTTATAATTTAATATTACCATATTTATTTGTATTTGTATATTTGTCTGTTTTTTAGCTTTCATTGAAAATTTTCATCATACATTGATATTTTATTGGAAAATTTCAGTGCAAATTTGCACTATGAATTTTAAAAGATATTGTATGGTGGAAAATATACATTGAAAATTTCCACTGGAAATTTGAATGGAAATTGGCAATAAAAGTTTCCAATGAAAATTTGCACTGAAGGTTTCCAATGGAAATTTTCACTGAAGGTTTCCAATGAAAATTTTCACTAAAAATTTCCGGTGGAAATTTTCACTAAAGGTTTCTAGTGTAAATTCTCAATGTAAATTTCCGGTGAAAATTTACATTTTTTATTTTTGTATTAACATATCTTCTTTGTAATTTATAGTGTGAATTTGAACTAGAATTTTTCATTCGATGTTTGCACTAGAATTTTGCAGAATGAGGATCTTGGGAATAAAATCTTTTACTTATACATGATTTATAAAATGTTTATAGACTCTTAAGAATCCCTAAATTTTACACCAGAAGTTTTTAATGTAAATTTAGAATGCAAATATCCAGTAAAACATTGCATTTTTTAACTATGTATTAATATATTTTCATTATAATTTTAAGTGAAAATTTTAAGTGTAAATTTCATTTGGAAATTTACATAGGAATTTCCGGTGGAAATTTAGACAGGAATTTCCAGTGGAAATTTAGACGGAAATTTTCAATAGTGGCAGCGTAAAAAAACCCCAAAAATGCATAATGGGGGCATTTTTTTCCAAAACCCCAACCTGAGGGGTAGGTTCAGGTGACCAACTTGAGACGATTTAAATCCTTTACACCCACGAAGACCCGGACCAGCCTTTTTTTAAGGCTAGCGTTGCGGTCGTTTAAAAAAGAAAAGTCTGAATAATAATGAACGGTTTTTACGATTTTCGATTTTGGTAACAAGCTTGAAAGGGGTTAACGCTTCCTGACCATGCCCAAATAGACATGAACCTGTTCACACGTCTTTATATATATATATATTAGTAAATAAATTATATTTACAAAACTAATAATTTATATTACTGAATATATTAATTATAAATCGTTATAAATCTTTATTAGTTAATAAGCTATATTTATAATTTTTTTTATATAAATCTATATGAAACTTTTTAGATAATTATTAGTAATTTATTAATAATTAATATATTCATTAAATTATCAGTTGTATTATTTATTAGGAAATAATAATATATTATTCTGTTAATAATTTATTAATAGTACTATAACAAATATTTATCGTTTAATAATATAAATAAAATAATTTGTATTTAGAAATATATTTACCAGTTAATAAAGATATTATATTTAATATATTATGATCATTTATTAATTATTTAGTTATATAATTAATAATATAATATTCATTATTAATAGTAATAATATTTAAAGAATTATTATTTATAAGCATTTGTGACTTTTTTGTTGATATAAAATATTGGTGATTTATTAATAAGTAATTTATTTAATAATAAATCAATTGTATTATTTATTATTAATTAATTAATAGTATAAAAACTAGTATTTATAAAATTTTAATTATAAATCTTTGTTGATATAATTATTAGTTATTTATTAATATGTAAAACATTTATTAATTATCATTCGTATTAATTAATAATATACTATTATGTTATTAATATAATTAATAGTATTATAGAAAATATTTATTGTATAATAATATAAATAAAACAATATGTATTTATAAAAATATTTACTAGTTAATAATTATATTAACGGGTGATCACTACATTGATAAAGCAACTACATAGGAGCTTGTTGTCCATCAAGTTTTCCAGGAGTAGTTGATTGCCTCAAAGATGCATAAATGCAATAAAAAATAGTGGATAAAGAGGGTTTTCAACTGGTTATTCCACGGAAATTCAAAGCCCATGTGCCTAGTTCTAAGTTGGTGCATATGTCTTCTGATCAGATTCAAATTAGTAAAATGAACCCTTTGCCGGTGGAACATCCTAATAGCATTCCTTCATGAGGAGTGGTGATGATTGTGAGAATGTGGGGTGGTATTATTCATCCAAGTTTTCTGATCTAATGAAAAATGCATATACCTCTTCTGGAAAGGCTACAGTCGAGGAATGTGATATTGCACGAGCTAAAAACTCTAGTATTACACCTCCTGAGGATTAGAAAGTTGAAAGGTCCACTGAAGGTCTCGATAAGGAAGTGGCATAATGTTTTTTCTCACAATTGGAAGTCACCTATTCAATGAAGGAGTTGGATATTTTTGGCTCCAATGGCTATTTAGAAGTTCAGAAGCTGCTATCAATTATCATTGAAGATAGATTCCGATCAAATTTGAATATGGACTTTTGGGATCTATCTTGGAACTTTATGATTGATCTGCTCCACTTTGGAGGATCCCTTTGAATTGTCATCAGATGAGGAATATGAACACCCACAAAGAGCCAATACATGGCGGAGAGAGAGAGATATCCAAGGGGTGGAGGAAGGAACTTGGGATCTAGAGGGGTTTGTAGGAATTGATGGGATGTTTTTAGTCTCTTCTCTTTGATGTGGGCATTTTTTTACCTTTCTTGAATCGTCTCTATCCTTGTATGCTTTTCGTTTTTTAAATAAATTTGTAGTCATGAGTTTGACTTCCAAACCCATGGGTGTGCCATTTTGGTTATTATTATTATATTTTATTGTATTATTAATTAATTATTTATATAATAAATAAGATAATATTTAGTATTAATATTAATAATATTTATATAATTTAAAATAATAATGTCACGAACCAGGCCGGGTCGCCATCTGACCTGACGCCCGACCCAGTCCGCGGCATGGCCCGAAGGGTGTTCCCGATCCCCACGGACTGGCACAAGTGTCCGAGTATCAAGAGTAACATGTGGGAATGGTTTCCCTGAAATAAGATACATAAAACAATCAACAAGATATATAAACTAAAACTGAAGATCGATCAACCAAACAAGCCCTTAAACTAAAAACAAACTTAAAGGTCTACAACTCGATCCAATAACTAAAAAGAAAAGACAACGGTGAAAATTAAAACACTGACTCAAACCTCCCAACAAAAGAGAGACCACATCAACACCACTCTGAAAGAGAAGAACAGGATGGCTCCCCACTCTCCAGGTCTCCGCTCTCCTCTACGCTAGGGTCTCTTCCCAGCGCCGCCGCCCCCTCCCTCACCCCCCTCGCGGTGAAGGTCCATCTCCATTGCTACTCCTCTTCTCTCCTTGTTCTCCTACTCTCATCCTGGCCTCGTTTGCTCTCTCTCGGCGACCAGGGTTCCTCTTCCCATCGCCTTTGGATTCTCCGTGTTTCTTTCTCTTTGGTCATGTTTTCCGCTTTCTCTCCGGGCGGTCCTCTCTGCTCTCGGTTTCCCCCTAGGGTTTCTGAGGCCTCATCGGCTGAGAAACTTCTCTCCACCTCTCCAGTTACGCTTTTCTTCTCCTATGTGGCCCCTTTTTGCCTGGTGATTCCTTATTCTTCTTTCTGGTGCTCGCCGTGTGGGTTTCCTCCTGTTGATCTTTCTGCTTCCTGTTAGGTTTTTTTATTGAAGCCCTAAGCCGCTCTATCCCTCCTCTGGCCCTAGGTGATTCTTCCCCTCTTCTGGTCAGAGCTGGTGTGGCGGTTTCAACGGGGCTTTGGGTTTGGTGGTTCGGTGGACTACAGGTTTCCCAGCTCTACCGCAGTGGGTTCAATTATATTTGTTCTGATTTTGGATTTCTGCTTTCTCGACGATGGTGGTGTTCGGAGCCCTCAGATGCTTAATGATATGCCCTGACCTCATGATTCTCGGTGCCTCTCTCAGTCGGATCTAGTGCAGAGGTATCTCTGAGGTTTTGGGATCTGTGTTGCGGTGGTCATCGGGGTTCAAGGCATGACAAGATTCGCTTTCCTCTTGTGAAGATGGCTTCTGGTTTGTCAGATCTATGTGGTGTTTCTTCTTCTAAGTTTCAGGTGATGATGTTTTGTGGTATTTTACGAGTGCTATGCTGGCTCGATGAAGTTATTTTTTTTTGTATATGGTTCAGGGACTTTTGTTTCAAGTGTGGTGTTGGAGTCGACGCTGATGGTTCAGTTTGTGAATGATGCATTGTTTTTTGGTGACTACAATTATGGTATTTTCTGCGGGCAAGGATGCAGTGGTTCCGGTGGTGAGGATTTCCGGTGGGCGGTTGCTGATGGGTTTTTGGGCGCCTCAGGGTTGGCGGCTCGAGGCTCTGCTCGTGGTTGGTAGTGGTGCGTCACTTTTTTGATTTTTGAATTTGGTGAATCCCGATAGTTTCATGTGATCTCCTTGAAATTTGGGAAGTCTGTTTTGTTGTTTTTGAATCGTTTTTTGATCTGTGCGGTTCCCACTCACCCATAAAGTGCTTATGGAAAATTAAAAAAATAAATATTTGTAGAAGATAAGACCAACTGCAACATGAACCACCATCATTGACTTCAACGCATCGACCTGGAATACAAAAGAAACAGAGTCTACAAACACCCAAAGGTGTATGTAGGGTGTGAGCCAAAAGCCCAGTAGGACGTCACCCAATAAAAAGGTTCCACACATAATTATTAAATGACAAATACATTTGCAATTTTAATTAAAGAAAAGAAGTAAATGCTTAAACAATTTTAAAGAAAATGGGATTAAGGAAAATAGTTTCAAATGGAACAACTTAGATTAAAAAAAACACACACACCCTTACTTTTTAAAATAACCAATGTGTCGCATTGTTGAGAGTGAAGTAACCAATGAGCACTAATATGGGAGAGGCCTCATGGGTGTTAGCTATCTTGGGTCCCTAGATCTTCGTGTCTCAGTGAAACATGGCTTAGAAGGCCACGACCCTCATAAAACTTGTCTTAGAAGGCCATGACCCTTAGAAAACGTGGATTAGAAGGTCACGACCCTCAGAAAAGCATGTGTTTAGTTAGTGTTGCGATCGTTAGTCCTTCCAGTGAAACTGGGTCGAGTCACCTCCAGAACACTAGCCCGCTAGTCTAGTCCACCCTCCTAGCTACCCAAGCTTCTCAGTTTGTGCCCAAAGAAGTTTCAAGTTCATGTCACATGTCACACTAATGCATAGAATCCAAGCAGGGTATTTACGTACGCAAAATCTCAATTTGCACACCCAAACCCACTTTTAAAACCATACACACACCAAAATATTTTCAAAACATAATCTGCATAGGCTACATACTCAACTAAACCATCTCGACAATTTAAAAGACACTCACCACTAAACAAACCACCAATTACACACGTAAACACCATTTTGAAATAATATGCACACTAAAACATTTTTCAAACACATTTCACACCATTGTCATAACTACGTAAACCATAAAAAAGTTATAAAGCAATAGAAAAAGGGTGTCACATGGATTTGCACAAACTAAAGTAACCATTTATAAATTCAAACGCATTCACCCATCACACGCACTCAAATAAAAATTTTAAAGTGTGACCTGCACTACCCAAATAGTTTGATGGAAACCTTACACCATATGAAAAACACAATTGCATAAGCCATATAATTTAACAGGCCAGAAATAAAAGCTTATAAAACAATTTAGAAGAAATCGCTTGGCGTTAACCACTAAACTCAAGCAAAAACTTCTTTTATGACCAAACGCACCCGACGCCATGTTAGAAATACAGTTCACACCACTTGTACAAATTAATAAGCTAACTACACAATTTAAAAAAAAATCACTACAAAGTTGTTACGTCCACTAGGATGAGTACCCTGAGAGGGGTGGTGAATCAGGGTATGACTAATTCAAAATTAAAGCCCGTTCTGATCTTGTTTCGCTGTTAATCAAAACACTCTTCTCTCACTTTCCTATTGAACAATATAAATAGAAGGTAAAGCATGCACATGACACATCGGTTTTTACTTGGTTCACCGCTAAGGGCTACATCCAAGGAGCATACGCCGACAAGTTACGGGTCGTACCAAATTCCACTATTCTTCACTAGATGTGGATTACAAGGTTCGGGCATAGTCACTCTATCCCAGGATCACTGCCTTTACAAGGTTTAGGGTCAGCTCGCTGCTTTCCAAAGGGTCACTCCCTATTTCTCTCTCTCTGGCTCACTGCCAGTGGAGAGGATCACCTTCTTCCTCTTCCTTCGCTCACTGCTCTGGAAAGGATCCACTCACAGTTTATAGACCTGTAGGTCTCTTCATTTGCATGAAAGAATTCATCTTCTTCTGTATGTAGATGCTCTTTTGAAGTTCAACTTTCACCCGTAGATGAATCTCTCTTTTCACCGAAGGTATCGAGAAAACTTCCAGCTTCCACGCAGCCTGAAAATCACTGCCGGAACTAAACCTTACTTGGCGCGCAAGTATCGGCGCGCAAGTCACAATGGGCGCGCAAGTCCACCTCAGACACTTGTGAGATATAAGATTCCCCAACTCCAAACTTGCGCGACTCTCTTCCTTTTACGACCAAACCAATATTGGCACGCAACTACCAACCGACACGCAACTTCTAACACCAGCGCACAAATTCAACCACCGGCGCGCAACTTCACCAGCGTGACCACACACCACTTGCACGACCACCACACCTGCACGACGAGAGCTCTGAATCTTCAAAGTGTTGAACTTAGGTGAAGAATGAGGAGGGGTGGTCCAGTATTTATAGGTAATTTGACCACCCTGCGTGACGGCGCACAAGTCTCTCTTTGGCGCGCAAGTCTCTGGGCACAGGTCTCTTCTCCTACAAGTCACTTGCACGACCTAATTCCAAACTTGCGCGAACCTTTTTCCTTTGCCATATTTTGATCTTCTGATCTTGAAAAACATATGGCGTGCAAGTTCTCAAGCTTCCAAGGTATCGACGTGCATGTCTCTTTCACGGCGCAAAAGTCACTTGCGCGACACTACCAATACTTGTGCGACACTTGTCCCTTTGCCATATTTTAATGATCTGATCTTGAAAAAAATATGGTGCACAAGTTTCCAAGCCTTCAAGTACACGACGCACAATTCCCTTTTCCAAAAACCACTTTTCTTTATTTGATGATTTTCAGGCCAAAAAATTTGGAAAACACTGGAAAACGACGCCACCTTGTATCTGTTCTTTTGTACCTCCTCTAGATCATCCATTCCTCTTGTCGACGTTATTGAATCAAACATGGATCGTTGAACTCAACTCTTGAACTCGACATTCCATCATGAAATCCCCTTTGTCAAGAAATTCGTATGTCATTGTTTTACTTTGTCAACAATCACTACTCAGATGTCCACTTTTTCAACAAACACAATCACCTCAAAAATGCTTCAATGATACCTTGAGGGATTTTTTCCCAACAAAAGTTCTCAGCAGAAAACACACTCCTAATATAAACAACCTACTAAACAATTTTCAATGCAAATCAAATTTCAAAGAAAACCAACTTCGCACCACACAAATTAACTAAATGATGTGCTAAACAGATTAAACTTGCAAATTAATTTATCAAATAAAAATTAGACGTGGATCCACCAACCTTGTAGGAAGACATTGCCAGAAAGTGGTACAAAACCTCATCTGCACTGCAACTGCCTCACGAACAAATCCTAGTAAGGCCAACAAATCCTAGAGGATTTCACTCGCGACTTGAATACAAAACCCATCATGCCTCACAATAGAAATTAATGGCTAAACATATATGTCCTTCTACCCAATACTAACTCGTGAAACTTAAAACAAATATGCATAGTGAATCAGAGATGCTTCTGCTAAATCACAACGCAATCCATGGAATTAACAAAAATTAAACACACTACGAGAGGAGGTATAAGGCTTACCGGAAGGAAGGGTTCGCTGGATGGAGACCAGCCATGGGAAGAAGGGGCGACACATCAGCTGGTTGGGGATGATAGGGAAGAGGGTGGTTGTGGACGGTTGTGATGGGGATGACCGGGAGAGGGAGGGCACACAACGCTAGGGAAAGCTGGTCGAGGAGCGAGTCACGACGCAAGGGGGCTGGCTGAGGAGGGTAAGGCCGGGCGGTGGTCGCCGAACGAAGCAAGAGGCAGTGGGGCGACGACGCTATGGGATGTGGACGAACGGGAGAAGAGGTTGGGATTCTGGGGTGTCGGCGCGATGAGAAGGCCGGCTGGGAAGCTGTAGGGTGCGGCTGGTCCGGCAGAGACGGTGCGAGCGAAGAGGGCAGTCGGGAGGCGGTGGCTGGTCCAAGGAGCGGGGAGCGCGATGACTGCGACGTGAGGTAGCCGGAAGGGATTAGCGCAGGGGGGGAGGTGTTGCAGCGTGAAGGGGGGAAGAAAGAGGCCTTTTTTTTAATATACATTTTTTCAGAAAAAATATTTTGAAAATACATCTAGGTTAAAAAAAATTATTTTTTTACCCCCCAAAGGCGGCACCTGGTGTGCCGCCTTTGGGGAATTTTCCGCCCAGGGCAAGGCGGCACCGGGTGTGCCGCCTTTTCCCAAACAATAACCGCAAAGGCGGCACACCAGGTGCCGCCTTTGCCTAAATATTTTTTTTTTAAAATTTTTATTTTTATTTTTTGTTTTGTTTTGTTATATATATATATATATATATATATATATATATATATATATATATATATATATATATATATAACAAAACTTTTCAGCAGAATTTTTCTGCTATTTAATATCCAGCGGTTCTGCCATTACAGCAGTCTGGATTCTGACTGATACCCTCACCCAGGACTCCCTTTTATAAGGGGGTTTGCCCTGAAAACAATACTGCATTTCCGATGTGGGATTCTGGTTCTCCTTTTCCTGCACAGTACATTCTGCGTTTCCGATGTGTGATTCTGTTTCAAGTACGCGACTTTGAAAGACTATAAAAGTTAAACTATAAGACCAATATAAATGAAACTTTAAACACTGATTAAAAATATAATAAATAATTGAAAACAAAAATAATTTCATAAAAAATGTTGATACAGATTAATTTATAAGCTTTCAAAACCACCTACTTGAAACATAAACATATTTAAAGTACGTGACTTTGAAAGATTATAAAAGATAAATTATAAGACGAATACAAATGAAACTTTAAACATTGATTAAAAATATAATAAATAGTTGAAAACAAAAATAATTTCATAAAAAATGTTCACCAAAAACAATTTATAAGCTTTCAAAACCATCAACATGAAACTTAAAAATGATTCAAGTTCCCGACTTTGAAAGACTATAAAACATAAACTATAAGACCAATATAAATGAAACATTAAACATTGATTAAACATATAAGAAATAGTTGAAAACAACAAAAACATCCTAAAAAATGTCCATAAAAATTAATTTATAATCTTTCAAAACATTCTACTTGAAACTTAAAAATGTTTCAAGTACGCGAATTTCAAAGACTATAAATTGGCAAGAAGAACATATTGGATGACACTAGAGAACCCATCAATGTTCCCATGGTTGGGAAGATTCAACCAGGAAATATAATCATAATATTCAATATGTTCTACCTAACTAGGTTGGAACTTTATTCATGTACATGTCCACTTCCATATAAGTTCATAGAGAAGAAAAAAATCCATAAATCCCCAAACCATAGATAGGATATAATACTAAACTAGAAAGAAATTTTTCACTAATATAGGTAGACTATAAGCTCCCCAGACCTAAAAAACACTATCAAACTTATTGAAGATTTCATTATATAATTCTCAGAATTGATGCCAAATCTAATAATATCCCAAATGACTCCTCTCACATCTAGAACGTGAATAGAAATGACCAATAAAATCCAATTCAGAGGCCACAAAGACATGATTTGAGAAAACTAAAACCCATCACCATTTTAATTGAAACTAGTACTATCCCTATAGGGGTAAAAATAATAGGGCACCCAAAATAGTTTTCAGAACCACATAAATAACATAAAAACCAATACAGTTCTACTCTACCACATGTAAAAAACCTTAATTCAAGACCATATAAATAGGACCTCATCCATCCTCTTGGAATAAAACCTATATCCAAACAATACCTCACACATTATAATATACTAAAAGGTCCATCAGACCTAATTAAAACTTTACTTAATAGAACTCATTTGTTCTTGACATCCCCATAGGGTCACCATATCATAATGTCTATAAAAAAAACTAAACTTTGAGAAACTGACTAATAAAACACAACCATGAGACTACACTATCCTTAATTATAGAAAAAATCAAAAAGAGCATAAAAAAATACACCATGGTAATTCTAAGTCATTCCAAGAAGAAATCCTACAGCCCCCACCTGGACCTCACACCACACTTCCTTTAATAGGATTCTAAAATAAAAACCATGAAGGGGTCCTCCAAAAACCATTGTAAAAACCAAATATAAATATATAATATATCAATAATTTCCTCATATCACCACTTCATCCTCACACCTAAAATTCATAAGAAGTAAATGGTGTGTTCATCATGTATATAGAATGTTCCTCCTCAATCCTTACCTTCTCATAAAACTCTTCCCAACCTAACATGTACATCCGAATTATATGGAATGTCTCCCTTATACATACCGTGCATATCAAATGCGGTACCTTACCATGTACCAAAATTTAATCTTTCCATGTTCCAACATGGAATCCTTCCATGTTCCAACATGGAATCTTTCAATGTTCCAACATGGAATCTTTCCATATTCTAACAT
Source organism: Viscum album (assembly GCA_963277665.1). NCBI lineage: Eukaryota > Viridiplantae > Streptophyta > Magnoliopsida > Santalales > Viscaceae > Viscum > Viscum album. Next base: position 1,838,206,660 of record OY728151.1, read on the forward strand.
GGAATCTTTCCATGTAACACATATAGCTACTTTCTACATATAATAAATGGGATATGGTGATGTTACTTACATGTCCATATTCCCCCACATAGGGTATCCAAAAAACTAAAAATCCACACCCATATCTACTCTAAATTGAATTTCCCAAAAAAGAAAATAGTGTATCCACAAACCATTATTCATGCGATTAATCAATCACATGTGTTGATAAATTTCAATGAGAGTCAAAGTTGAGGTAGATCAATGAGAAATCCCTAGAATTTCAATCCATCAAAACAAGGATCCAATCCATCAGCAGCATATGAATTTTTCACTCTCAAAGATAGAGAGTAGAGAATAATGGTGGATTCCACAACAATAAGAGATATCCACATCGAAGGAAGAATAATAACATCCATTGTTACTTTGGTCTAAGAATATTACGGGTTAGAGTGGTCAAAATAATCTACTGAGAGCCTAAAAAAACCAAAGGTTCAAATTAGAGTTGATTAGGAGGAGTTAGTGTAACATCATATCCTGGGTGCCATAAAACCAGTGCCTCGGTCAGGAAAGGCCTTCAGTGGAAGCACTAAAGTGAGAAGGAAAGAGGAATTGTAGGTGTGCATGAATTATAAAATATTTTCATGAAAATTAAATAACACTTACATAAAATTATCATGGAATATTTTATATTTGTCTTTTTTAAATAAAATTGAATTGATATTCCATTAATTTTATATACATAAATATTGAGACCGATCTAGGTAGTGTTTCAGAAGATATATACCCATGTTATGAGTTTTTTGAGATTAGTCCAGGAAATTTTATGTTCAATGGATAGTGATAAAGATAAGGTCATTGAAAAACAGTTGCATAATTTCATTAATATTGTACATGGTTAGATCAGGTGCTTTGGTTTGTTTTTTGAGAAAGACTATATATGAAGGTTGTCCAGAAATATAAAAATTTGATAGATATATTTAGAAAAAAGTTCATATATTGTGTGACTTAGGATTTTTGAAGTCTTTTTTGGGACTCAGATGTAGAAGAGGTCACCAGTGGGACTCTCGAGTAGGCTTATGAGATTTTAGAATCACCATGGATATAGTATAAAGATCCACCTATGGGAGTTAAGAGTTGTTAGTGAAGGTGGGAGCTTGTAATTTATAGTGGGACTCTAGATATGAAGCACTATTGGACTTATTTTTTATGGGAATACAACTTTCCCATGTTGTAACCGACTAAAAAAGTGAATAACCTTTATCAAGGTGTAATAAATGGTTGTAGTAAGGAGTAGGCCTTTGTAATGAACCTAATAGAATCCCTGTGTTTTTCATTGATTTTATTTTTTCATTCAGGCGGATTTTCAGAATTTAAGATAAGGGATAGATAGTTTAATCAGTCACAGATTTTAGATTACAGAATAGTGAATTTTTAAAACAATTTACTATGGATTCACCCCCCCCTCATTAGAACCCAAATGATCCTTGGTTAAATCAAATGGTATCATAAAAATATCCCCTCTCATGATAATAAAACATTATGAAAAATGAAGGATCGTAATTTAGTGAGAAACCATGGAATACCTAATTTTAGGGAAATAACTACCATACATAGAGGAATATTATACTCTTTTCCTTCAATCGCTTTTCTTATAAATGAAAGACGTATCAACCATTATATTACCACTATTATTAAGTATTATTATTGTACTAAATCTAAAATGATAAATCTTGAAGTTGATGGAAAATATCATAATTATACCCTAATGGATTTATCAAAAATGTTATACACTAAAGCGATGGGTGTTGAAACTACCAAGGATATTTTAGACAAACTAGGAAGTACTTATGAAGGAAATATTAATGTTAAGAGAGATAATATGAAAATCCTAAGAATAAAGTTTGAGAATATTAAAATGGTCTATGATGAAATCATTGATGACTATTTCATTAGGTTCAATGAGATGGTATGTAATATCTATGGATTTGGTTAGAAGATATAAGATTCAAAATTTTTGAAAACAATTTTGATAAATTTCCCTATAGGATTTGATGTCATGGTTTTAGACATGGAAGATAGGGAATATATTTCATTAGAGGAGTTATATTTTATTCTCATAGATTATGAAATGATAAAGGAAATGAGTTTCAAAAAGAAGATATAGATTATATATCCTTTGAGGCTATAAGAAAAAATAAGTTCAAATAATTGGAAATTGGGGAATCAATTGATTCTGATGATGATGAATTTGATGAATACATTAATGAAATTTATTCACCTATTTAAAGATGGATTATATAGGGTAAATGAATTTAAAACTAAATAAACCACTATGGTGATGAATCTATAATTTCATTGGAATCTTTTCCATGAATTTTATAATGAAAATGGATAATTTATAATTTGATAAAAAAAGTGAGAATCCTCTAAAATAGAAAAACAATATGAAGAAGACGTATCATTCTAGTAATAGACATAATAATTTGATAAGAAATTATTTAAAAGATAATTCATCAACTAGTAGTTCTTAAAAATATGAATTTAGTTTCATTAATCAAGTTGAGAAATTTTCAATTTATTCATATAGTAATGATAATGGTAAAGCTATAAAATACAATAAATGAATATTAAAAGATGAGTTGGAATATTCTCTTGAGAAAACCACACAATGTTGTATCATTATGCCTATAATTTTTATTAGGATCATAAGAATCATAATCATGATAGATTTTATTAATTCAAAAGTTTTGTTATTATCAAAATCATATTAATATGGATAAAATCATAATAAAAATACTAATATGATGTTTTGCATTCAATTATATGTGTGGTGGAAATATAAAAACTTTTTACAAAAAAGAAATACAATTTCATACAAAACAAATAATGACTTTCAAAGCCATTAAAAGAATAATGTCTTTTAACCTTACGAGAATCGTATTCTATAACCAAAAAATAAAGGTGTCCCTTATTTTATAATTATAAGAAAGTCTATATTCTCTTAAAAAATAAATACCTCGATATAATGAATGAAATGAATATATCTTCCTATCCAAAAAATCCATAGATACAATGATCCGATTATCTATCTACCTAGCCCCGGTATCCCTCAAACTGATGGATCAGATTCCCTATTCAAGTAGATTGTTTTGAAAGATTATAAATTAATTTTTATGGAAATTTTTTAGGATGTTTTTGTTGTTTTCAACTATTTCTTATATGTTTAATCAATGTTTAATGTTTCATTTATATTGGTCTTATAGTTTATGTTTTATAGTCTTTCAAAGTCGGGAACTTGAATCATTTTTAAGTTTCATGTTGATGGTTTTGAAAGCTTATAAATTGTTTTTGGTGAACATTTTTTATGAAATTATTTTTGTTTTCAACTATTTATTATATGTTTAATCAATGTTTAAAGTTTCATTTGTATTCGTCTTATAATTTATCTTTTATAAGCTTTCAAAGTCACGTACTTCAAATATGTTTAAGTTTCAAGTAGGTGGTTTTGAAAGCTTATAAATTAATCTGTATGAACATTTTTTATGAAATTATTTTTGTTTTCAATTATTTCTTATATTTTTAATCAGTGTTTAAAGTTTCATTTGTATTGGTCTTATAGTTTAACTTTTATAGTCTTTCAAAGTCGCGTACTTGAAACAGAATCACACATCGGAAACGCAGAATGTACTGTGCAGGAAAAGGAGAACCAGAATCCCACATCGGAAATGCAGTATTGTTTTCAGGGCAAACCCCCTTATAAAAGGGAGTCCTGGGTGAGGGTATCAGTCAGAATCCAGACTGCTGTAATGGCAGAACCGCTGGATATTAAATAGCAGAAAAATTCTGCTGAAAAGTTTTGTTTTATATATATATATATATATATATATTTTAGGTGGTGGTTTTTCCCTAATCAAAGATCAGATTCCTCAAAGGATCATCAGAAAAGGCACCATCACGCACGTCTCGGCTTCATATGGAGCTATCTTAGATAGACTAAAGCTTTTTAGGAATTCCTTCATCGTGCACATCTCCCTATCTAAAGGTATGAAACCTTGGGAAGTCTATAATTTGGTCTCTCGACTCACTTTGATTTGGGGGTTTGTTGATTTCAAATGCGTCTCAATTGGTCAGAGATTTTTTCATCTGCGTTTTCCTTATGCTAAACTAAGGGGATATGGTTATCTCAACCTTCGGCCAGGGATTATGAAGATCCACAACTGGTCTTTGAATTTTAATTTACATGATTTTAATGACACTTGTGCTCAGTTCTGGATTAATATTCATGGACTGAATTGGGTCCTTTGGCACTCGTAGATATTGTATGATATTGCCTCTCCCATTGGAATTCCAGTAAGAATGGATTCTGCTACAGAAATGGTTTTCTATGGGAACTTTGCTCGGGTATTAGTAGAAATTAATTTTAGATCTGCTTTAATTGAAAAAGTAGTGCTCACTACTTTACAGGATGAAATCTGTTTAAACATTGAATATGAAAATATTATGCCTTTTTGTGAGACATGTGGAATAATTGGGCACAATAAATCTACTAGCAGAAGAGAGGTAGTATGTACTAATTGTCACATGAGTGTACACGACTCATTTAAGAACCCGGTTTTTTCTATAAAAGACTTTGGAATATTCTTTATGTTATTCCAGAGTAGCACCTTCAGACGGCGTACGATTCCGAGCCCCGGTGTGGCCGGAATTAAAATTTCAGTGCATTCACATCGGGCACGCCAATTAAATGGGATAACTCCTAAACAGTGATCAGGACCAGAAATATGAGTGTACGGATGGGTCTAAAATGGGGTGTTTACCCTAGGAACGACATAAAATATGTCGGCGCGGGACGTTGGGACCCCTCGCCCATTAACGGAACGTTAAACAGATGATTAAAATAATTAATTTATTCGTTTAATGGTTAAACTCAAGTATCTCTTAAATGGTGGCTTGGATTGGAAAACCGAGGGCACTATTGAGTCTGAAATGTGCCGTTTACCCCAGGAGGGGTGTAATTTTCACAGGCGCGGGTCTTCTATGAAAAATGCCGCCAGGGGTGTTTTCGTAATTTGGCGGCCTCGGGCGTTGAGTTTAACAACTTTTGATCGAGGCCTCAGATTAAAATTCCGAGACCTCCGTTGTGCTCGGGAGGTGGTGTTTACCCTAGGCATGATCTAAGTTTGATTGCGTTTGGGGTTTCAGACGCAGATTTAAATTGGGATGAGTTTTTAATTATTTAAGGGATTAATTAATTTCCCTTATTTAATCCCTTTATCCCCTTCCTCCCCTCTCTAAATTCCCCTGGCGAAACCCACCTTCCCTCTCAAACTCCTCCTCCACCTCCCTCCTCCGATCAAGGCATCATCGAGCATGGCAGGAGCGGTAGCGGCACGTGCGACGAAGCTCCGGGCTACGCCTCGACAGGTAGGAGGTTTTGGTTTGCGTTTTAATTTCTGAACATTCCTTACAAGTTCAATTATTTACATCGAATTGATGTTGGATCGTCGAACGAAGCCCAAAAATGCGTAGTACTGGTTCTGAGATTCCCGACTCATGCTTCAGATTTAAAATCCGAGTCCCGACGTGTTCGCAAGCGTCCGACGAAGTTCACTAGTTTTTGGACGTTTTCTGGAAGTTTTCAGGCTGGTCCGACGGCACGCGTGGCAGCCCGACGATCCAGCGGAGGCGGCGCAGGCTCTCTTCAGTGGAGCTGGATGGGGGCGGCTTGCGGTCGAGCATGGCAGTCGGTCGGGCACAGGTGTCAGCGGCTCGCGGTCGAGCAGGGCGGTCGGCCGGGTGTAGGCGACGACGCCTTCAGCGAGCGCGGCGACAGACGGAATATCGGTGCGAGGCGGCAACTCCAGGTGGGGCGAGGCGACCAGGCGACGGCGTCGCGGCGATCGTCTGCTGCAGGTGCTGGGCGCAGAGCACGGGTGGACCGGCCCTTTGGCCGGTCGTTGCCGGAGAAGACCGGGGTCTTTGGACCCCGGCTGGCAGACAAAGGACCCGCAAATGCGGGTCCTATTCTTGATGAGGGGGAAGACCGCAAGAGAGAAAAAAATAATAAATAAAAATAAAATAAAAATTAATAATTATTTTATAATAATAATAATAATAATAATAATAATATTATTATTTTTATGAAAATGATTTATATCATAAATCATCCGTAGGGCGTCTGATTTGGGCACCGTCTACGGCGACGTGTCCCTTAAATTGAGACGGAGATTTGGAGATGGTCTCGGGAATTTTTAATTCCCGAGATGAGGGGCTCGGTGCCACAACACGTACATTAAGTGAATTGACGTTTTTCCGGGGGTTCGTGTCTGAGTGGCGCAGACACATCCGACGTCCGATTTGAGCGCTGTCAGTGGCCTTGAGACCCTGGCATTGAGACGAAGATTACCAGTGTGGTTTTGGGCGTTGAAGCCGGAGTTGAGGCATGGGCCCCACGACCCGTCTTTCGAGCTGCACACAGCTTTTTGTAATTTTTTTATCGGACGTCCGTTCGGGGCGTGCGAGTAGTCGATGCTGGGTGTTTTCCCGAGGGCATTGCAATGGAGCAATCCGCCCGCTTTAATTCAGCACACTGGTGTGGGCCTCACGAGTGCCGTTTTGGGAGTTGGCGGTGATTTCTAGCTTTATCACCGAGTGTCCTTTTTGGAAAAGTTAATAGTCCATCTCTTGTACTTTTTCGAGAGGATCGCAACGGTGCGATCCGTTTGTTGTGATTCGGGACCAGGATGCGGGTCCAATGAAGCACCACACGTGTGCGGTGCGGTAAAATGCATCTTTTTCTCCGGATATCTGTTCCACTCAAGTGAGCAGTCCTTTTGATGTGTTTTCCCGAGGGGATCTCAATGGTGCGATGCGCCCTACTGTTTTCAGGGCCGAGGCTTGGTGTCACGGGACGTCGTTTGGGCGTAAAGCGGTGTTGGCGACTTTTACGTCGGATATTTGTTAGAGGCGAGTAAGTAGTCGACCTCGCATGTTTTCCACGAGGATTACAATGGTACGATCCGTTTGGATGTACAGAGACTCCTTCAAGATCTCATTTAAATGCGGAAGCAAGTAAGGTGCTCCGGTGGTGGTTCATCCTACTTTGTTTGTAGGGGACCCTTGGCGTGTGATCGCGTGCACTCCCGTGTGAGTGAAGTAAATGCTTGAAGAGATGTAGTTGGCCATGCCTAGGCCGATGAGGTGGCAAGTTGGAGTTGTTACATTTATGCCTTTGCGTTGACATTGGTTTCCATGTGCACGATAGCCTTTGGGCTGGAAACGTGGTATACTCTGGGAGTATACGTGAACGCTTGGAGGTACATGTGGTTGTTTGTGCCTGAGAATGTTTATGCGCTTGGTTGGAGTTGACTTGGGGCCACATGTCATGTGGGCCCCATGTGGGTGTCGTGTTATGTTTTTCGTTCCCTTGACCTCTCGCGACGTAGAGGGTCCTTCTGTACTCGTTTTTTTGACCAGCAGGGTTGAGTTTCCCCTGGTTCTGTTCTCGTTTGTTTGACCAGCAGGGTTGAGTTTCCCCCTGGTTCTGTTCTCATTTGTTTGACCAGTAGGGTTGAGTGGGTTCCCCTCCTAGTCCTGTTCACGATGGTTTCGACCAGCAGGGTGAGTGGTTTTTCCCTGGTTCTATTCTCGATGGTTTGGTCGACAGAGTTGCTTTGTGTTCCCTAGTAGAGTTCTTGTGGATTCGGTGTGACCAACACATTACACGGGCACCGATTCTCTACCTAGGAGTTTGTTTCCAGCAGGGCTGGCCAGGAGTTTGTTCTAGCAGGGCTGGCCAGTGAGGTACCATCCAGCAAGATGGCCAGTGAGGTACTATCCAGCAGGGATGGCCAGTGAGGCACCATCCAGCAGGGATGGCCAGTACAGCGGTGTTCACCAAGCAGTACCATCCAATAGGGATGGCCAGAGTGGTTCCGGGTTTACCTCCAGTTGGGCTGGGAAGTGGTCCCTGATGCCGGGTTTACCTCCATCTGGGCTTGGAAGTGGTCCCCAATGACGGTTCCGAGCCTCCCTCCAGTGAAGTACCCTTTTACGGGACTGGGCATTGGGACTTGTTGACAACTTTAGTCGAGTCTCCCTCCAGTGGTTTACCCTTTTATGGGGCTGGACAGTGTGGCACCCATTGACTCTTACCGGGTCTCCCTCTAGTGGGAACCCGCCGACTTCCAGGGATTACCCTCCAGCGGGACTGGGCAGGGGTTCACCTATCGACTTTGAGGAGATCTCTCGACTGTAGGGCAGTGCTGAGGTGTGGCTTGACGTTCCCCCAGAACTCTCAAGTACGAGGGGCGCTTTCCCCACCAAGACACATCCTTGTGACGCGACCTAAAACCGTGCAGGCGAGTTAGTGCATCCCAAAGTGGATAGTGTCAAGGTGCGGTGATTTGAGCCCCTTGAGTTGAAGTTCGGGGCAGACGTGCGAGATGCTGGGCATCAATGGTGTTTACTTCTGGGACTGTTGGCTACTCACTTTTTTGGGCTGAGCTACAGGATGGAGATCCCCTTACGATCCTGTTCTGGTTTCTTGACAGAGCATATATATATGTATATACCTTGTTCTAGTACCCACTTCTTGGGCTTGGTTACTCTCCCTACAGGAGAGGCGAAGATGCGTGGGGTATTCCACGTGCTTTCCATGTCTAGATTCTCGTGGTTGGATGAGTCTAATCTCCTGCTGTAGGCATCAAAGACTCGATGAGAAGTTCATCTTCTCACTGTTTCTAGCTCCTTGCGTTTTGATGAGTCTACCTCCTTTCTCTTGATGGGTTAAGCTGGACTCTATACTGTTACTCCTTACTTCACTCTCGGTTGTACTCCTTTTCTATTCCCTGTTCGATCTACTGCTCACCCTTCGGTACCTCCTTTGTTGCTCCCTCGAGCCTTCAGGGTATCCTACTGAGTATTTTTATACTCACCCCTGCTTGGGATTTGCCCGCACTTGGTGTGCCCTTGCAGACGACGAATAGGTGGATCGTGACTTCAGCAGGGCTTAAGAGTTCAGGAGCTTGGACCGCGTGCGGTGGTCGTAGTCGGGTTCCAAGTGGGGGACCCTTCCAGCTGTTTTTATTTTGTTTACCTGTTGTCGGGTTATGGCACCTTTTCTAGTTGGGAGCGTGTTTGCCCATTTTCTTTTTAGTTTACCTTTATCCCTCACTTTGTACTGTTTAGAGGTTGATGCACCTTTGTGGTTTATTTATAGCAGTTGGTACTTTACCTTTTCTTTTACTCTGCACCTTTTCATTGAGTGTGATGCATGTGTGTGTACAGGTACTTAGAAAAAGGCCTCCCTGAGTTGATTAGCCTTCAGCGCTGGTCGCCAGCCCCTGGCCTATGGAGGCGGGCTTGGGGTAGTAGCGGTTGAAGCCCGGGTAGGGTCGGGTTGTGACATAGTGGTATCATAGGTGGTTCGTTCCTTGGAACGCTGTTCAGACATCCCTAAAAAGGAATTGGTTGGGATTTAGGGCAACAATGTTAATGTGTCTCGAGAGAGGCTCTCAGGCCAGGGAGTCCAGTGATGGTGCAGTGGCCGGCGTATCCATTCACCAGGACCATGATAACCTGCTTGTCGACTCGTCATGGTGAGACACTCGTTGCAGGGAAAATTGGTTTGTGCATCACATATGATTGAGTCTTTAACTATCCTTCTTGAGTCATCTCCCCATTGTTGTGACTGTTAAATACATATATGCTCATCTGACCGCGACACTCCTTAATAATATTCAGGATGTCACCGCGAAGACAGCCATCCAGGATACCTGCTTTGGTTCGTGAAGACAAACCTATGAGCTATGAGGCCTCATTCTAGGACCTATCATGCAAGCCCCTTTCTACGGGTGGGCCAGTAGCAGCACCCCCACCTGTTGAGCAGCAGATAGCTTCAGCAGAGCAGACTAAGCTTGAGCGTAGGTTGAGCGCACTCCGTGAGTTACAGCGGCAGAGACCGCTGAGGTTCGGTGGTGAGCCAGACCCTCAGGCAGCAGAGGTTTGGATGGAGATAGTGGTTCACCTCTTCAGGCCTGTACAGACACCGACAGATCTTATGGTGACTTTGGCCGCTAACCTTTTCCATGGAGCAGCTTGGCGTTGGTGGAGTCTAGTGACTTAGTTTCTTGACGAGTCGTCGCTTTCATGGGGCGACTTTCAGTTGTTTCTTCGTGAGGAGTTTTTTCCCTCCTGCTTACGCTCCGTTCAGATTTAGGTGCTCCTGTAGTTTCAGCATGGAGGGATGTCGGTGGACGAGTATGCGGCCAATTTCACAGACCGTGCACGCTTTTACTCGGACTTGGTCCATGATGGAAACTTTCGAGCGCCGAAGTTTGTGAGCAAGGTCTCCGTCGAGAGATTCGTGCTATCATAGCACCCTTGGATATTTCCACATACGCCAGGGTGCTATAGTAGGCGCTGGTGATAGAAAGCTTCCTATCACATTCTAAAGTAGGTGGTGGCAGCAGGCACGATGGATCCGAGACGTCTGCCGCAACTAGCAGGCGTCGACAAATAGAACCTTGATGCAGGTGGCTTTCTGATAACTGGACTCAGGGGCATGGTCGTACACCACAGTGGAGCTGAAGGGCACCAGTGCAGCCCGGAGAGTGCTGGTGCTATGCTTGCGATGGGCGAGGTCACCTGACACGAGACTGCCCGACCAGGCGCACTGAGAACATCGGGCAGGTAGCAGGTGCACCACCACGACAGAGGTAGCGCAGTGATCAGAGTAGCGCCCAAAGAGGTGGTGCTTGCAGAGGAGCGGGAGGAGCTGGTAGTGGAGGATGACCTTACGAGGTCTTCCCATCACCACTAGGCGGTCCACGTCAGGCTCCGGGAGCTGACAGTTGGGACCGCAGACAGCCGCGAGCTTTGGATGTCTACGATCCTGCAGAGCATGAGGTGACAAGAGGTACATTTTATGACTCTTCTACTTATTGTAGTAAAATTGTTAGACTCTGTGTGCGAAATGATTTTTCTCCCTGCTCCTTGTTTGAGTTGTTACCAGGGTGGTGCGAGGCATCGGTGTAACCATGTGTTGGTAAGGTAAAAGGCATAGGACCTTTTTCTTTAGTCGATGGTGTTGACTCCTTCTCTCTCCGAGCGTGTAAGAGAGTCTTTGTTGTGAGACATCGACTATGAAACCTTGCATGACCAGATATCCTTGGGTGTTTCACCATATGGATATTCTGAAGGAGGGGATCACTGGTCTTTGTCTCAGGTCCAAGCGGTGATTCCAGTCGCGGCGTGCGACGTAGGAGTTCGTCCGAGGAGGTGAGCTACCCCCAAGGGCCTTCGGGCCGTTTGAGACCGTGCAAAGGGATGGCGAGGTTCCCTACCGCCTTGCCCTAACCCCAAAGTCAGGAGTGAGTGCACGACGTCTCCCGCATGACTCACCTGAGGATATGTGTGCGTGGTCCTATGCACGTCATCGTAAAGGGCAGAACTTGCATGAATAGATCCAATCATTTGGTCTATGTGCAGTGGCGTAGGGCTATGCAAGAGTTCTTCTGGGTACGGGAGAGCCAGGTGCGGGCTTAGTACCCTGAGTTGTTCCCTGGTTTTTCTTTTCAGGGACAAAAATCTTGAAGGAGGGAATGATGTAAGAACCTGGTTTTTTCTATAAAAGACTTTGGAATATTCTTGATGTTATTCCAGAGTAGCGCCTTCAGACGGCGTGCGATTCCGAGCCCCGGTGTGGCCGGAATTAAATTTTCAGTGCGTTCACACTGGGCACGCCAAATAAATGGGATAACTCCTAAACGATGATATGGATAAGAAATATGACTGTATAGATGGGTCTGAAATGGGGTTTTTACCCTCTGAACGACATAAAATATGTCAGCGTGGGACGTTGGGACCCCTCGCCCGTTAACGGAACGTTAAATGGATGATTAAAATAATTAATTTATTTGTTTAATGGTTAAACTAAAGTATCTCTTAAACAGTGGCTCGGATTGGAAAACTGAGGGCACTGTTGAGTCTAGAACATTCTGTTTACCCTAGGAGGGGTGTAAGTTTCGCAGGTGCGGGTCTTCTGTGAAAAATGCCTTTAGGGGCGTTTTCGTAATTTGTCGGCCTCAGGCATTGAGTTTAATAACTTTTGAATGAGGCCTCAGATTAAAATTCAAAGACTGCCATTGTGCTCGAGAGGTGGTGTTTACCCTAGGCGTGACCTAAGTTCGATTGTGTTTGGGGTTTCAGACACAGATTTAGATTGGGACGAGTTTTTAATTAATTAAGGGATTAATTAATTTCCCTTATTTAATACCTTCATCCCCTTCCTCCCCTCTCTCAATTCCCCTGGTGAAACCCACCTTCCCTATCAACCTCCTCCTCCTCCACCTCCCTCCTCCGATCAAGACATCATCAAGCGCGGCGGGAGCGGTAGCGACACGTGCGGTGAAGCTCCGTGCTACGCCCCGACAGGTAGGAGGTTTTGGTTTGCATTTTAATTTCTGAACCTTCCTTACAAGTTCAATTATTTTCATCTAATTATTGTTGGATCGTCGAACTAAGCCCAAAAATGCGTAGTACTGGTTCTGAGATTCCCGACGCATGCTTCGGATTGAAAATCCGAGTCCCGACGTGTTCGCAAGCGTCCGACGAAGTTCACAGGTTTTTGGAGGTTTTCCGGTGGTTTTCAGGCCGGTCCGGCGGCACGCGCGGCGGCTCGGCGATCCAGCGGAGGCAGCGCGAGCTCTCTTTAGTGGAGCCGGACGGGGGCGGCTCGCGGTCGAGCAGGGCGGTCAGCCGGGCGCAGGCCTCGGTGGCTCGCGGTCGAGCAGGGCGGTCGGCCGGGCGCAGGCGACGACGGCTTCAGCGAGTGCGGCGGCAGGCGGCGGATCGGCACGAGGCGGCGGCTCCAGGTGGGGCGAGGTGGCCAGGCGGTGTCGGCGCGGCGGTCGTCGGCTGCAGGCGCTGGGTGCGGAGCATGGGCGGACTGGCCCTTTGGCCGGTCGTTGCCGGAGAATACCGGGGTCTTTGGACCCCGGCTGGCAGACAAAGGACCCGAAAATGCGGGTCCTGTTCTTTACGAGGGAAAAGACCACAAGAGAGAAAAAAAACAAATAAAAATAAAATAATAATTAATAATTAGTTTATAATAATAATAATAATAATAATAATAATAATAATATTATTATTATTATTATGAAAATGATTTATATCATAAATCATCCGCAGGGCGTCCGATTTGGGCACCATATGTGGAAACGCGTCCCTTAAATTGAGACAGAGATTTTGAGATGGTCTCGGGAATTTTTAATTCCCGAGACGAGGGGCTCGGTGCCACGACGCGTACGTTAAGTGAATTGACGTTTTTCCGGGGGTTTGTGTCTGAGCGGCATGGACACATCTGAAGTCCGATTTGAGCACCGTCAGTGGCGTTGCGACCCTGGCGTTGAGACGAAGATTACCAGTGTGGTTTTGGCCATTGAAGCCGGAGTTGAGGCGTGGGCCCCACGACCCGTCTTTTGAGCTACACACAACTTTTTGTAACTTTTTCATCGGACGTCTGTTCAGGGCGTGCAAGTAGTCGATGCTGAGTGTTTTCCCGAGGGCATTGCAATGGCGCAATCCGCCCGCTTTAATTCAGCACATTGGTGTGGGCCCCGCGAGGGCCGTTTTGGGAGTTGGCGGTGATTTCCAGCTTTATCACCGGGTATCCGTTTTGGACAAGTGAATAGTACATCAAGTGTACTTTTTCGAGAGGATCGCAACGGTGCGATCCGTTCGTTGTGTTTCGGGACCAGGATGTGGGTCCCATGAAGCACCGCACGTGTGCGGTGTGGCAGAATGTATCTTTTTCTCCGGATATCCATTACACTCAAGTGTGCAGTCCTTTTGAAGTGTTTTACCAAGGGGATCGCAATGGTGCGATGCGCCCGACTGTTTTTGGGGCCGAGGCTCTGGGTCACAGGACGTCGTTCGGGCGTAAAGCGGTGTTGACGACTTTTATGTCGGATATCCGTTGGAGCCGAGTAAGTAGTCGATCTCGCATGTTTTTACACAAGGATTACAACGGTACGATCCATTTAGATGTACATAGACTCCTTCGAGATCTCATTTAAATGCGAAAGCAAGTAAGGTGCTCTGGTGGTGGTTCGTCCTACTGTGTTTGTAGCGGACCCTTGGCGTGTGATCGCGTTCACTCCCGTGTGAGTGAAGTAAATGCTTGAAGAGATGTAGTTGGCCGTGCCTAGGCCAATGAGGTGGCAAGTTGGATTTATTACGTTTACGCCTTTGCGTTGACGTTGGGTGCCATGTGCACGATAGCCATTGGGCTGGAAACGTGGTATACTCTGGGAGTATACGGGAACGCTTGTAGGTACATGTGGTTGTTTGTGCCTGAGAACGTTTGCGCGCTTGGTTGAAGTTGACTTGGGGCCACACGTCGTGTGGGCCCCATGTGCGTTCTGTGTTCTTATTTGTGTTCCCTTGACCTCTCGCGGCATAGAGGGTCCTTCTATACTCGTTTGTTTGACCAGCAGGGTTGAGTTTACCCCTAGTTCTATTCTCGTTTGTTTGACCAGCATGGTTGAGTTTTCCCCTGGTTCTGTTCTCGTTTGTTTGACCAGCAGGGTTGAGTGGGTTCCCCTCCTGGTCCTGTTCACGATGGTTTCAACCAACAGGGTGAGTGGTTTTCCCCTGGTTCTATTCTCGATGGTTTGGCCGGCAGAGTTGCTTCGTGTTCCCTGGTAGAGTTCTTGTGGATTCGGTGTGACCAACACATTACGCAGGCACCGATCCTCTACCCAGGAGTTTGTTTCCAACAGGGCTGGCTAGAAGTTTGTTCCAGTAGGGCTATCCAGTGAGGTACCATCTAGCAGGGATGGCCAATGAGGTACCATCTAGCAGGGATGGCTAGTGGGGTACCATCCAGCAGGTATGGCCAGTACAACGGTGTTCACCGAGCAGTACCATCCAACAGGGATGACTAGTGCGGTTCCAGGTTTACCTCCAGATGGGCTGGGAAGTGGTCCCCGATGCTGGGTTCACCTCCAGCTGGGCTGGGAAGTGGTCCCCGATGACGGTTCTGAGCCTCCCTCCAGTGGAGTACCCTTTTACGGGACTGGGCATTGGGACTCGTCGACGACTTTAGCCGGGTCTCCTTCTAGTGGTTTACCCTTTTATGAGACTGGGTAGTGTGGCACCCATCAACTCTTGCCGGGTATCCCTCTAGTGGGAACCCGTCGACTTCCAGGGATTACCCTCTAGTGGGGCTGGGTAGGGGGTCGCCTATCGACTTTGAGGATACCTCTCGACTGCGGGGCAGTGACGAGGTGTGGCTTGCTATTCCCCCAAAACTCTCAAGTACGAGGGGCGCTTTCCCCACCGAGATGCATCCTTGTGACGTGACCTAAAACCATGCGGGTGAGTCAGTTCTTCCCAAAGTGGATAGTGTCAAGGTGCAGTGATTTGAGCCCCTTGAATTGCAGTTCGGGGCAGACGTGCGGGATGCTGGGCATCGATGGTGTTTACTTCTGGGACTGTTGGCTACTCTCTTTCTTGGGTTGAGCTACAGGATGGAGATCCCCTTAAGATCTTGTTCGAGTTTCTTGATATAACATATATATATGTATATACCTTGTTCCAGTACCCACTTCTTGGGCTTGGTTACTCTCCCTCTAGGAGAGGCAAAGATGCGTGGGGTATGCTACGTGCTTTCCGTGTCTAGCTTCTCGTGGTTGGACGAGTCTACTCTCCTGCTGTAGGCAGCGAAGATTCGATGATAAGTTCATATTTTCAACGTTTCTATCTCCTTACGTTTGGATGAGTCTACCTACTTTCTCTTGATGGGTTGAGCTGGACTATCTACTGTTACTCCTTACTGCACTCTCGGTTGTACTCCTTTTCTATTCCCTTTTCGATCTACTGCTCACCCTTCAGTACCTCCTTTGTTGCTCCCTCGAGACTTCGGGGTATCCTACTAAGTATTTTTATACACACCCCTTCTTGGGCTTTGCCCATACTTGGCGTGCCCTTTCAGACGACGGATAGGTGGATCGTGACTTTAGCAGAGCTTAGGAGTTCAGGAGCTTGGACCGCATGCGGTGGTCGTAGTCGGGTTCCAGGTGGGGGACCCTTCCAGCTATTTTTATTTTGTTTACCTATTGTCGGGTTGTGGCACCTTTTCTAGTTGGGCATGTGTTTGTACCTTTTCTTTTCAGTTTACCTTTATCCCTCACTTTGTACTTTTTAGAGGTTGATGCACCTTCGTGGTTTATTTATAGCAGTTGGTACTTTACTTTTTCTTTTACTCTGAACTTTTTCATTGAGTGTGCTGCATGTGCGTGTACAGGTACTTAGGCAAAGGCCTCCCCGAGTTTTTTAGCCTTCAGCGCTGGTCTCCAGCCCCTGGCCTATGGAGGTGGGCTTGGGGTAGTTGCGGATCGAGCTCGGGTAGGGTCGGGTCGTGACAACTCACTCCAATGTCGTATATTTAAAAAGGACCCCCGCTCAGTGTTCTAATAATCAAATTATGGATGTTGTTATCACACCTATCCCCTATTTAGAGCTGGACCAACCTCAGATTCACCCCTGAAAGAGAAGTATCAATCCCCTTCCAAATCCTTACATAGATAAGAGGAAGGTGTAATGGTTTACAGTTCCAAATTTTCTTCCAATGCTCATATTGACTCAAGATTGATGGATTCTTCAAAGCCCAAAGTAGTTTGGGCTGATGTTCTTGATGAGGGGTAGGTGCCTATTGAAATGGTTTCTTTTAAAGATGTTTTGTATATGGGGCTAGTGGATGATATTGCTGACGTAATTTCTTTTGATAGTCACGATGACATAGAATCTTCAATTCAGAATGAGGTGGATTATAACTTGTGGTAGGAGGGGAAGATGATTGCCTCCAAAAATAGAAAGGGGAAGTTTAAAATTAAAGTTTCCACTTCAATGAAATCTATACATAAAGGGTATTATTCTCTAATGATGACTACTAAGCACACTATTGGAAGTGGAGGCTAGGTGTTCTCTGTGGATCCCTTAGAGTCTCATGGAAGGAGACAGCTATCACTCCACTTTTTAATAAGGTTTTTCATGATATAAATCTTAGTGGTAGGGCTAAGAAAGAATCTAAAATTCCCATCTCCTATGGAGTTATGGCTGTTGTGGGTATTCATCTTACTGTACACATGGAATCTAGGATGAAGAACAGATTTGATGGAACAATTTAGGTTCACCATGAAACTACTTCTACCCATTCAGTAGGTGATGCTGCTGCCCATTCGGATGGTGACCCTATGCACTATTCTGCTGCTGCTCATGAGGATGGTATTAGTGTTTCTACTATCTTGAAACCTCTAGTTTCAAATTTTCCTTTAGTTGGTGATACTAGTTCCCATTTTAATGGGGATACTATGCGTTTTTTTGCTGCCCATTCAGATGGTGACCCTATGCATTCTACTGCTGCTGCTCACCAGGCCGGTATCAATGCTGCTGCTAACTCAGCTGGAGACATTGCTGAGGTCCCCTTTAAATCCAATCAGGGAAAGTAGATCCTTAAAAGAGTTTCAGAACCATCCTAAGGTATAATTTTTTCATATACAGATGACATATCACCTCTGGTTGCAAGTGCAGGAAAAATAAAAGGCACTGAAAAATGTGTTAGCTCATCTTCAATCAGCAATGCTCGCATGAAACCTTCCCTAAATGTTAGTACAAAAAACACATTTTACCAGCTTGCCTCTATAAGTAGTGAAGAAGAAGCAGTATCCAGTGATCATGGGCCTACCGTTAAATAAAAATTAGTGATCAATGACGAGGAACCTGAAAATGGTGGAGGTGGGTCGTGGAAGCAGGTCAAAACATGGCTAAGAGGATGACATCCTCATGGGCAAGGAGGATAGGTTTATCATCATAGCATGAGTACTAGATTGAGGGAGTATTGATTTATGCTGGATTTTATGTGGAACTTTGATGTGTTTTTTCCATCCTCTTTCTTTACTTTTAATTAATAAAGGGGCCTTCGAGCCTCAATCTTTTCAAAAAAAAACTGGCTTGTATTATTATAAATAAGACATAATAATAATAATTATTACCAATGTATTTATTAATATTAATGTTTCTTAATCGTTAAAAAATATTTGTATGAATTTCCAATTATACCAACTTATTATTTTATGCAACAAAATATAATATATTAGTATGTTTTTAAATAATGTATAAGTAATGATTTAAAAATCATATAACATGTATCAATCTAATCTATGCTGGTGTCCTGGATGCACCTCCGTGCCACAACTAGGTGTATATATAATGTGTCCATGTTGTGTCTATCTATATCTATGCTCTCGCGTATGCAGATCCTATGTATCATCTCTGGTACCTACCTCCACATCAACCTGTGTGATAGACGATGGATCTATAGTCTCGCTACCTATACCATGTCCTACCTTCAAGGATAGTGGCTGGTGGCTGGAACTCTTTCCAACATGTGAAGAAGATGACAGTTGTGCAACAAATATATGAAGACCAGATACAAATAAATTCTATAACACAGATCAGTCATCTTTTAGCTTTGTAATAAAACATGCCACACTAACAAACTATGTATGTGACTATGCCTTTGGCTATGGGTATGAATCATATACAATAGGAACCGAAGGAGCATCTGGCTAATCATGATGAAAACCTTATGTCACATCTACATCCATATCAGGGTCGTTACCCCTTAACACATCTATATCAGGCTATGCACCCTCATCTTCTCCTGACACATCAAAGAAAATCCCATGATAAATCTCATCCATAGGAGGAAGGACCTTTTTCATTGCTCTATAAAAATAATTCTGGTTAAAGGAACATCCCTTTATGGGATTAGATATTTGAAGGATATAAATGATACAAGTATACTGCGAAAACAAATTATGCAGTTAACTAATGTTAATAAAAAACTATTCAATAGTGGAAGGAATAATTATTACCAAGTCATGATAACCTTTTCCATGTCATGTAAGATATATCACTGGGGAAATGTGATAATATTATGGAATCCCGCCTTTTTATTACATAAACTTTTCATTCCATTGTAAAAAATAGAGGATCTTTTAAAGTTTAGTTTATTGGAAACAAGGTACATAATATATGAAAACTTAAAAAATTCTTATAAACAATGTGAAAAGATTTTTTATTGGTTTAACCTATGTAATTTTAAAACATCTCATAACATGGGGACATACATCAAAGGAAAGGGTGAGTATAAGGCCCAGTAAGGGAAAACAAGTGAAACTGTTTACATGTGATCTTGAGAAATATCAATAAGATCTTGAGGAATATAATAAAGACATGAGAAAAGGAAAAAGGGACATATCATAATAAAAAGAAATTGAATCATAACATGAAAATGTGGGTAAAACATTTAAATGATACATTTATAATCATATCACCAAGGTTTTTCACCTAGATGTTGTAAAAATTACCAAGGTTATTCACCAAGGTATCGTAAAACTTGTCATCTCTAGAGATTAAATTCTTTACCCAATGCATTAGAGTGCTATCAGGGCACACCCTTCATATGTATTAATTAATGCAATCCATATATATCATAATCAAACATTTCATAAATAACCTGTGGAGAATAAAATAAATAGGTTTCGTATCAAAATCATGACATTTTAAAAATTTCTTAAAGAACATGATCATTATGTCATTCTTAACCCATAAAAAGGGAATGTGGGTTTTATGTATGTCAAAACCAGAATCAAATAAATTAGTCAAAAATATTTTCAAATACCCCTGGAAAAGAAAGAGGTTTGGGTATTCACATAAATAAATTCACATAAATAAAATAAAAGATAATTTCTTGAGGAGAAAAGATAAAATTTAAGAGTAAAATTAGCAGCATAACGGGTATAAAACATGGTTTTAGAAAAGGGTAAAAAGAGATGAGACATGGGTCTCCCATTGATAAAAGATAATTTGGAAGTTTTTTAATGAATAAAAAGGAAACAATATAGAGTTAATACAACATTTATAAGACATATATAAAAAGTGGTTCTTGAACCAAAGAGAAAAGAAGGATATTTCTTTTACATTGAAGAGTAACTCCTAAAACTCAAAGAGTGAGACCTTGGAGGCTTGAGGACACCATGGAAGGAATAATTGGGAGGTAAAAGTATCATAGATTTGTAAAGGATTAAATGAGAGTGAAAGTAAATGGATAAATGGGTGGGTATTTATAGAAAAAGTGGGGGATTTGTTTATTAGTTTCTAAATAAAGGCCTTAGACACCTAGGTAGTGGTAAATGAAAAACCATGGGATTGACCATGGTATTTTCTCACGTTGTTTGAAACTTGGGACACCTATTATGTTATTTTAATCCAAAATAGTCTAAAATTATTTTATATTACTTATTTTGGCAAGTAAAGTTAAAGTTTTCATAAAATAACATTTTTAAAGCTAAAGTTTTCATTTTAGAATTTGGAAAGTAAATTATATATTGGAAAATTTATTAAAATATATTAAAATACTTGATATTAATTAAATAACATATTTTAAGTCATGGATTATGGTTAATTAGTTATTACATCATTATGACGTAATTATTATGTCATTAAACATACCAAAAAACTCAAATGTATTTTTACTATTCATGAAAAATTAAAGTATTTTAGAAAATCCTCATAAATTCACCCTAACCTGATTTCAATGTTCTGATTTTAAAAATGATATTTATTTTATCATAATATATCTATAAATATGATAATTTTAACTTTTAAAAATAAAAATCCTTATTTATTAAAAATAATAGCAGATTGAAAATGCATAGTAAAATTTCTAACACTTGAAAAAATAAAATTATTTTATCATTTATTTTTAAATAAGAGTGTTTTTATCACTCTATTTTATTAAAATAAGTATTATTCATAATATATTAGTTTATTTCAATTATTTATATATTTTCTAAAAAGTACAATCTCTATCCAAAAAATCAAATTTTCAAATTCCATCTCAATTTTATTAAGAAAAAATATTCTTAAAAGAAAAATGATGGAAAAAAATTATTTTTACAATGGAATTACACTTTAATTAACTAAGTTCTGGATATGTAACCCCTTATAACACCCATATACGACTTAAGGGCAAGGTGTGCGATGGTGATAGATTCATGGGGTGGCTCAGCTAACATTGCCTAAGTGGTAATTTCCACTAACTTGAACTTATCCCGAAGGAGATTTCGTTCAAGTTTCACTTATTGAAGCTCAAATTGGGCTGGTCAAGAGCGAAGACCAGTGATACTACCTCCCTCCCATTTTCTGATAAATGGGATTCATACAACACGTCTCTATTGGTTGAGGCTATCAACACACCTTTCTGTATCAGTTTCCTTTGTCAAAAATTTTACATATAAAATCTAATGGTAATGTTAAAATTATTATAAAGAGTATAGTTCCCAATGGTCATATTGACCAATAGTCATAATTGAATGATGGTCATATAACGGTTGAATCCAAATGGTCACATTTCACTTTATATTCACTTCATTAAAAAAATATATGGTTTTGTGTGAATAATATAATATAACACACATTTTTAGGAATTAATTATCATTCAAAAAGTTCAGGTCGTTACATTTCCCCCCCTTAAGAAATTTCATCCCTGAAATTTCAACTCGTTCCCTTGGTTGAGAAAATGTGTGGTTACTTCTACCTCATTGTCTCCTCTGGTTCCCACGTCTATTCTTTATATATATGGTTCCTCCACAACACTTTGACGAGGTGGGTAGTATTATTGCGTAGAACCCTATATCTATGGTCCAAGATCTCCATCAGATTCTCCTCATAAGAGATGTCATGTTTTGGTTATACCACCTTAAGATTCAGTACATGTGAAGGGTCATGTATACACTTCCTCAAGAGAGATACGTGGAATACATCATAAACTTGAGCTATATTTGGAAGGAGTGCAAGACGATAGGTCATTTCTCCTATGCGATCAAGGATTTCATAGGGGCTAATGTACCTAGGGCTAAGCTTCCCTTTCTTCCTAAACCACATGAATCTCTTCCAAGGTGAAATTTAAAGGAATAATTTTTCACCAATATCAAACTCCAAGTCCCTTTGACAGTTGTCAGCATAACTCTTCTTCTAACTCTAAGTAGCATTTATGTGTTGTCGGATAACATGAACCTTTTCTATCATATCTTGCATAATATCACACCTAAGAATCTTTCTATCACCGACTTCATCCCAACATGTAGGAGTTCTGCATCACTTCCCATATAGATCTTTATAGGGTGACATTTGAATACTCAAATGAAATCTGTTATTGTATGAAAACTCATCTAATGGAAGATATTGGTCCCATACACCTTTAAATTCCATTGAGCATGTTCTCATCATATCCTCAAGTGTCCAAATAGTCTTTTCAGATTGACCATCAGTTTGTGGGTGATGGGCCATACTGAAATTGAATTTAGTATTCAGATCATATTGAATACCTCTCTAAAATTTTGATGTGAACCTTAGATCATGATCAGAAATGATAGAGAGTGGTACCCCATGTAGCTTTACCACTTCCTTTATGTATATCACGAAAAGTTATTCAGTAGAGAAATCTTCCTGAATAGCGATGAAATGAGCAGTCTTGGTGAGATGGTCCACTATAACCCAAATTATGTTGTTTCCTTTGGATGTTTTCGGGAGACCATTGAAAAAGTCTATAGTGATATTTTCCCACTTCCATGGTGGTATGGGTAGTGGTTGTAACATCCCTTTAGGAAGTTGTCTCTCTGCCTTCACTTGTTTACACACCAAACACCTTGTAGCATAGTCGACAATCTCCCTTTTCATGTTATCCCACCAATAATGATCATGAAGGTACCTATACATTTTAGTTCTTCCAGGATGTATAGAGAATGTAGAGCTATGAGCTTCATCCATCAGATACTTCTTTATTTCTGGAATAGATGGAACACATAACCCTGTACGAGATTTTAGTACACCATCTTAATCAATTGAACTCAGGAAACTTCCCATTCTTCACATCCTCTATCTTCTTCTGTAACAAAGGATATTAAATTTGATATTTATTGATCTTCTCTAGTAATGATGGTTGAGAAATCATTTGGTATAGGGTTGATGATGTCCCTTCCCTTATGATTCCCAAGTCTAGTTTTACCAGGTCTTTGATCAAAGGATCTCCTTGAATCCTCATCATTGCTAGAAAAAAGGGTCTTTTCTACTTAATGCATCAGAGAATTTGTTTTCTATTTTGGGATGATAATGAATTGATCAATCATAGTATTTAATAAGTTCAAACCATCTTCTATGTATCATGTTCAATTCCTTTTTTGTGAAAATATAATTCAAACTTTGGTGTTCTATGTATATATCACATTTCTCCCCATAAAGATAGTGCCTACATATCTTCATAGAAAAAACAACCACATCCATCTCCAAGTCATATGTAGGACAATTTTTCTCATGAGGCTTTAATTATCAAGATACATAAAGAATCACCTTTTCATTTTTCATGAGGATTCACCTAATCTATTTCAAAGATGCATCACTAAAAATAAAAAATACTTCTCCAATAGAGGGTAGAGTTAACACATGGGCAGTGACCAATCTCTTCTTCAGCTCTTGGAAACTTTTAATCACACTCATTTGTCCAGATGAACTTATCCCCCTTTCAAGTTAACTTGGTTAGTGGATTAGAAATTCATGAAATGTTTTTTACAAACCTCCTATAATATCCTGCTAAGATAAGGAAACTATGAATCTCAGTTACTATTGTAGGATGAGGCCACTCCTCCACAACCTTTGTATTGGCAGAGTCAACTAAGATTCCTTAATTGGTTATAATTTTCCCCAAGAAATAAACTTGTTGTAACCAAAATTCACATTTACTGAACTTTCCAAATAACCTCTCCTTCCTCAGAGTTTACAATATAACCTTTAGACGATCCTCATTCTCATTATGAATTTTAGAATATATTAGTATATCATCAATAAAAACTACCACAAAGTTATCAAGGTAGTCCTTAAATACTATATTAATAAAATCCATAAATATAGCAGGAGCATTAGTCAATCTGAAGGGCATAAAAACAAACTCATAATACTCATATATTGATCAGAAGTAAGTCTTTAGAATATCTTCTTTATTCACCATCAATTGATGATAAACAAATCAAAGATCAATCTTGGAGAAGAATTGAGCCCCAAGAATCTAGTCAAATAAATCCTCAATACTTGTAAGAGGGTACTTTTTCTTCACAATGATCCTATTAAGTTCTCTATAATCAATGTATATCCGCATTGATCCATCCTTCTTCTTTATAAATAGAACAAGTTCTCCCCAAGGAGACACACTTGGTTAGATAAACCCCTTATCCAAAAGATATTGGAGTTGTTTATTTAATTCCTCCAAATATAAATTTTCCATTCTATATGGGGTCTTTGATATCTACTTGGATCTAGGAATGATTTCAATGGATTAATCTACCTATATTTCTTGGGGAGGTCTAGGTAACTCCTTAGGAAATACATCATTGTATTCCTGAATGATGGGGGCATTCTCTATTTGTATACTTTTGTTTCCTTGTTCATATTCACCAATCATCTCCATAAATAAGGCTACGAGAGGTGATTTTATAAAAAACTCAGGTTGAGATGTATCTCCTTTGAAAAAAAATATAGGTTGTCTAATAAATACTACTGATATTTCCTTTATTCTATAGTTGATATTTTTGTTATACTTTGAGGACCAATCCATCCCTAGTATAGTGTCAAATTCTATCATGGGAATGAATACTATATCTGTGATGATATTATTCTCTCCAAAGTAAATACTAGAGTTTCTATGCACTATTGATGATTAGATTTTCCCTCTAGGATTCTTGAATAAAAACTCTACTTCTAGAAGTTCAGGGATTGATTCTATATTCTTTTCAAAATTGGAGGAAATAAAGGAATGTGTAGAACCAGAATCAAACAATGTACTTGCTAGTTTTGAGAGAAAAGTGGGAGTACCTTCCACCACATCATTTGGAGCATCTACTTCAACCATCGTGATAACAAAATCCTAACCATGCTCCCTTGGCCTATGATGTGGTTGATGGTAATTCCCCTCCATCAAATTTGGATTTGGATAGTGATTGGAAAAGTTCCCAAGCTTTCCACACATGAAGCATTATACTTTATTTTGGGCCTGCACCATCTTCCATTTGTCCTTAGTGTTGAGAAGTTGAGGTTTCACCTCACTATGATAGTTTTGAGCAATATGGCCATCTCTTCCACACTTGTAACATTTACCGCTCCCGAGAAAGTAGTTCCCTGAATGATTATTCCCAAATTTGATGCATGTGGAAAGTTTCACTTTATTTCCTCATCTTCCATGATCAAAGTTACTCCCTAATCTTGGATCCATTGATCTCTTCTTTTCATTTGATCTATGGGACCACTAAATCTCTCCATACTCTAGTTCAACCTTCATAGAAATTCATACTATCTCCTCGTAACTTTTGTAGTCTTTATTGGATAGGTTCTTCTGTACATGGGGTCTTAGTACACTAAATAATCTATAAACCTTTTCATTAGGATCCATGAAAAATCTAGAGGTGTAGTGATAAAGTCATGTAATGTTTATCTCATAGCTTCCCACAAATTAATTTTCCATTTACTTCAGCTCAAGTAATTCCTTCTCCATTTTCATTTGCATTGAATGGGGGAAATATTTTATGAAAAAGGTTCCCCTAAACTCTTCCCACTCCATATATTCAATCTCCCTTCTTAGCTTTGTGTTTTTAATCCCTTTCCACCACCGATCAACTTCTCCCTCTAAGTGGTACACAACCAGGGATACTTTCTCTTGTTTCGAACAATATAGTACAGAAAAGATCTTTTTTATAGATCTTATCCATTTCTCAAAAATCAATGGTCAGTAGATTCATTGAAAGATAATGGTCATTGATGTATAAAGGACTCAACAGAAAGTTGTTCCCTTTGGGGTGAATCTGGCCTCTTAGTTGGATTCAAGTTATTGTTCATAACTCGATTCAGTTGATTCACCATTCTTATGAAGTTTTCCATCCTGGATTCCATTGGAGGGCTGTCAACACATGGTCTATTGCGCTCACCATTTACATGGTTCCTCCTATTTCCCGCCATTTTCTAAAAGAAGAAAAACTTAGTGAGAAACATGTTTCTTTTAAGAAGCTTATAATTCTAAGAGATTTTTTAATCTTGAAACACCATTCTTAAATATGTTATTCATTAAAAAAAATTAATTTTTATATAAATCCTTTATAATGGTTCATAAAATTATTGTGATTAACCAAACATATTGTGACATCCTAGACCCAGATTCCACTTAGGAGGTGCCCCGAGCCTGGTGGGCCATATGGCCTCAGGTGCATCTTCCCAAATGGCAGAGGCTACTGACTAGCAGCGAGGGCCTAGGGTGTCCGTGGGGAGACTATTCCCCCATTACCAGAGTGCATCACAATAGATAACACATATGATGCAATATGAGGTAAATAGCGGAAGCAGTATAAGTAAATAGAATGCACAATGGAAAGAAACAAATCAATGATAACTGAAATAACTGTAATAACATACAAAAACTGATGATGATATATTTCATGTCACTAGAAAGTTGAAAAACATGGATACAAATTAGCAGACATACATGAAAAACCCCAATTAGAAAAAGGAAATACATAAACTATCCCAAGCACCCTGAACTGTAGCTTGTTCATCTACTACCATCTCTATACTAACACAACAATCAATCAAGTGTTTGAAGTGGTAGGCTTCCCTTTATCAACACATGCATACATGTAATCTACCCTAGGTACCAATGGTGCCTAGAGAGGGTGTGAGATAAATCTTAGCAGGCCACCACCAAAAGTGTCTATAAAATCCAGCCTGTGTAATGAAAATATAATAGTGTGCAAGCATGTATATATAAAGTAAAGCATTACAATGTAACTAAATTCCCAAGTACCTACTTCAGCCCTCAAATAGTGTCTAAACATATAACTAGTTCATTAATTAATTAATTACCAATTTATCTTAATAGGTCATGTGAGGCATATCCAGCACTTACATCACCTCTTGATAGTATAAATAGTGAAGGTTCCAAGGTGTAACAAGGAAACCATGATTGATAATTAATATAAAGTGTAATGACCCAAACTTTTGTTAATGAAAATCCCTCTTGATCTAATTAAATGTCTTAATATGTGAAATGGTTATAAAACATATGCACTTCCTTGGTTTTATGTTTTTGAATTGTGACCATTGCTAATATGGCCGTTGAATAGTGATCACATGATTAGTATAAATACGGGCTTTAAGAAATCCAATATACTCTGACAAAGGAAGCGATGACCTCATCCAGTAGACTTGCCCCGTATGAATCCCATTTTTCGAAGCTCAGAAAGGAGGCGGCGTCATTGGGCTTCACTCTTGACCAAGCTCAAGCCGAGCCTGAACACGTTAATCTTGAGCGGAACCGCCTACGGGAGAAGTGGAAGTTGATAGAGATTACCACCCGAGCAATTCTATCAGAGCCACCCCAAGAGTCTATCACCATCACACACCTCACCCTTCGGTCTTATGCGGGTGTTTTAAGGGGTTATGTAACAAGACCCTAGTACTATGGTTATGTACATTATTTTTTATATAATAATGAATATACTTTCATTTTTATTATTGTTACCTTGTAAATGGTTTTTAAAGCACAAATAGTATTTTTAGTTAATATTCAACTAAGAAATCTATTTTGACGAATTAATGGATTTTTGAATTAAATAATATTTTAATAAAATATTATTATTATTAAATTAATTTTTATTAAATATAAATAATCATATAATTTTATGAATGCAATTGTAATTTTTATTAAGGTTTGAAATCCATTTTTGTCAAAACCCATGAATTTTCGACAAATATCGGTTTTTATTTTAAAAGTGAAAATTAACATATTTAGAAAATTATTTAGATAAAATTAATATTATTTCTGGAATCAGGACGTCGAAATTATCCAATGGTGATTTTTTCATAATTTTCGGAGACAGTCAAATTTTTGGGTAAAAAATAAATACCATTTAAATATATAATGTGTTTTATGACATCATAATGACCCAATAGTGATGTAATAAAATAATATAAACTTTATTTTCTTCCAATATATGTTTTACCATTAAAATAATGTGATTTTGGGTTTGTTTGACTTATTTTACAAAGCTTTAGTGGACCCTTCAAGACTGATTAAACATTTTGTCTTTTTAAATTGTTTTCCCTGGGAGTGTGACTCATCTCCTCATAAACAAACCTATTATTTTAAGAAGTTCGGACTTAGGCCTTATAAAATATTGTTTTCCAATCCCCTTTGATATAAACCATGGGAAAAAACCATGGACTGGTTTGTGGTTTTGTTTAGTTTAATGTGAGGTGTCCCAAACCTAAATAATAAATGATTCCCTCTCCTTTTCTATATAAACCCATCCAAGATCGCACTTCCTCCTCACTCAAATCCTTTTGAGTTCATAAAAAATCTTCCATCATCTCTCTATAATCCTCCCAAGGTACCCCAATCTCCCAAGAAGCCTCTCTCAAGCCTCTCTCAAGCCTTTGGAAGCACACTTCCAAGTAAGGGTTTTTTTCCTTTCTCATTTTTGTCTAATATTCTTTAAGTTGTTATGCCCTTTTAATTTCAATTATAAATATTATGGTATGGTTTCTTACCTCCAACATACTACCCTCTTTATGTTTGAATGATGGGAGACCCATTTCTCTCTCATTAAAATTCCCCCATGTACACCCGTTACTATGCCAAAATTCCGAAAGAAATTTCTCTCTTCTCATTTACATTCAAGAAATTATTTTGTATCATGAATCAAAATTCCATTACATTTTTTGGGAAATGTATCTATATAACCCACTTACTATACATGTCATGTAAATATTATGAGACACCCCTTTCTCTCTCATCAACCATTTTTATGAGTTCTTATGTCATGTCGTTATGCTTTCGAAATTGCACCGCGTTTTTCCAAGTGAAAGTCATTGTGTAGTGAATACCATTCCCATTTCTCTATCAAGAGTATTCACCTTTATACACATTTAATTATTGTTTAAAGAGTTTCATGTATGTATTACACATTATTTTATCATGGAATAAATTATTATGTTGAATTATTCAATATTTTACGATCCATGTGGCACACTTATGCTTGAAATGAAATGTTTAAGAAGGGTGCGCCCTGATAGCACTCCAATGCATTGGGTAAAGTATAGTATCATGATACGTTATTTGCAATGGGTGTTAACTCATGATAATTAAAGTGAAATTAGGGTTTACTCATGCTTCATGTGCAATGAGGGTTTACTCATTCTCTATGTGCAATGATCCTTGGCTCATGCTAATTCCATGTTAAGAGTTGTTGCCACATTTCCATGTTATGATTATCATGCTTTATTATGCCTTTATGTTTATGTTTCTCTTGTTCTCTATTGATATGCCTATTGTATAACATGTATTATATTCCTCATGTTATTCTATGATTATTACCTTACTGGGATTTATAGCTCACCCTTTTCTTATGCATGTCCTTAGGTTATCCCATGTAATGCTAAGTACGAGAGAATGTAGTGGTCATGTAAAGGAAGTTTTCAATAAAGATGTTTTATTTCATGTTTTAAGTTGTTATGTAATGATCCTAAGACCTAAAGACACTATACCTCTCAATATTCTATGTTGTATCAAGTGAAGTTTATGGAATAAATTATGTTTAATGGTGTAATAAAAAGTAGGGTTGTCATAGTTGGTATTAGAGGATAGGTTTAGTTATTTTTGGGATTAGGATTAGAAAACCCTAAGGAAGCCTTAGAGACAAGAATAATAAGAACATCCTTATGTTTTGGTGAGTATTTGGTAAGTGTATTATCAATTAAATACATCCCTGTCTGGATACGAGTAGAGGCGGCTCTAGCACAGATGTATCCTAGAGGGAAAAACCCGAAAACACCGCTTTGAGCTAGACTCAAACGAGAACTGGTGCACGACAACAGGCCTTCCTGCACTCTTGGTTACAAAAATCTCGAGGGATATTCTTTGGTATATTTACGAGATTAGTTGATGTTATTAATATTTTCATGACTTATTATATTCCCTCTTTACTGATTTTATATGAAATGTGCGTAATTTGTGTGAAATATTAATGTTTTAATATTAAGTATAATTTTTGAGCATTTTTAGAAGTAGTCCAATTGAGTCAGTTTAATGTTTTAATAATAAATATCACTATACTGATCAAAATTGTGTGGTTCCTGTTTTTTAGGATTCTCCTTTCAATATACACAATTTCATTAGAAGGTACCATGAGCCAATTCGGCCATTTGAAGGGTCATATGGTCCTCACAAACAAGACCAAAGAATCTGTGAACAAACTGGACCAGCCTTGAAGATTGATTTACTGGGCTCAATAAAGAAGTCCAAAAACATTAACTATCCACCATAATTCAGGGTACACTACATGTCATATTGGATAAAAATTTCAAGGCCCAAATCCAAGTACAAGGGCCCCAAATGAAGCTTGGAATTCCACCCCACCATTCTGGCCGAGAAATAAAATCAGTATAGTATTCATGATATATATCATGATGTAAGCATCAAATATAGCTGAGATTTTTCAGTGTGAAATAAGATATATAGGTGGACGACTTTGTTGAAGAAGTCATTCGGATTTTAAGGCATCTTCCTGTTCCAAAATCCATTCACATTTTGGCCATCGAAAAAGAATGGATAGAAATGGATAGTTTACAACTTTGGATCCACTTGTCCAAATGACTCCAAATTTTTATAGTAGTCGGAAAACTTTATTATATAAAACTTTTAGGAAGGATATTTCTTGAGATTAGGCTGTCTTGTTGTCCATATCTACAAGCCAAGTGGAGGGCTATTTCTGGAATGTAAACAGTCCACCACCTTGGGCTATAAATACATCCCCTCCTCTCCTTTCAAAAGGGTTGGAATTTCAGAAGAGAGGAGAACATATTGGCACGACCAAATCCTTGAAAAAGGCTTGGGAGGACCTTCCATACTCAAGTTTTCACTTGAGAGACCTTTCCTCCTCTCTTTGTTTTCACTTACTTTTGTGTTCTTCATTTTTGTAATTTTGTAAGTCCTTTCTTTTGTAATTCTGTTTTAATGCAAGTTTCTTATTCAATATCTCTTATTCTCCTCAACCTTCTGTATTTTAATATTAATGTTCTTAAAATATTTAAAATTCAGTTAAATATCCTTCCTTTTATTTTTCTTCCTCATTCAATCAAAAATCTGTTTTTAATTATCATCATTGTTCGTGTGTGTGTGTTCGACGTACCACTCTTTTCTAATCCCTTTCTTTTTCTTCTATTATTAATTTATCATCATAATTATTATAACCAGAATATTAAAAACCCAAATGGATGAGTAAATATCTCATTGGGGTGAGTCAAAATTTAGGGATGTTAAGTGATTGAGAGTATTTTCTCGATGAGTATTCATTAATTTAACATTGTGTATGTTGGACTTAATATGTCATGGATTAATGACATATTTTGTTTAGAATGTGGTTTCCATGGATTATTGGAACCACAAATACACTACCATAAACAAGTACTGATTTATTTTAGAATCCTAGTTAAGTTAAGGCTTGGATTAAAGCTTTAACACTTAGGAATTCTAATCAACGTCAACTTGTGAAGTGAGTGTTAATTTAAATGCAATATAAAGCAAAGCTCAAGGATTTCACAAGCTTAACTCCCTAATAATGAACTCACCCCAATCAGTATCAATTTCTTAAATCAATCATAATCAATTAGTCATTTCAATTAAGCTCTGCAATCAAATCCCCCCAATCAGAATACAATCAACTAAAAACAAACGACTATTTCAAAGTATCATCGCCGAGGATTCGACCCGAGTGCTGCTATACACATTAGCAGAGCACCAGAACTTTGACTGGTCGATAGGCGACAATCGGCCGCACGTTTCAAATGGTTCCATTTCCGAGGATGGTGCTTTAATTATTCGTTAGTTTCTAGTTTTTGTAATAAAAAACAAAAAAAAACAAAATTTTAAAAAAGAAATTGAAAAAAAAACACAAAGAAAAACCCGTCTTCTCATAAAAATCATAAACTGAAAAAAATACAAAGAAAAACCCATCTTCCTCTTTCTTACAAAATCTATCTGAATGCCCCGTAGCCTCCCAAACAATCCCTCGGATTTGTTTGACCCTGAAATTGAGCGAACACTTTGCCAACTTAGGAGGAACATAAGAGATACTCAAATAATCCAAGAACGAGTCCTCATCCAACCAGTTGAAATTGAAATGGTCAATCCTAGGGAACAAACCCTAAAAGAACTCGCTGCCCCTGATATGAATTACTAACCTCTTGGTATTCAATATCCAAACATAGAATCTGACTTAGAACTCAAATCGTTTTTGATTCATCTTCTCCCTCATTTTCACGGGCTAGCCGGTGAGGATCCACATCTTTACCTTAAAGAGTTCCAAGTAGTGTGCTCTACCATGAAGCCTCAAGGGGTTTATGAAGAACAAATCAAACTCCGAGCATTCCCTTTTTCCCTAGCTGACACTACTAAGTCATGGCTCTACTACCTACCTCCTAGTTCCATAACTACATGGAATGACATGAAGCAACTATTCTTAGAGAAATTCTTTCTTGCTTCTCGTACTGCTTCTATCTGAAAGGAAATAAGTGGTATCCGTCAATTCCCAAGTGAATCACTCCATGAGTACTAGGAGAGGTTCAAAAAGCTTGTGGAAACCTGCCCACATCATCAAATCCCTGACCAACTCTTGATCCAATACTTCTATGAGGGGTTATTGGCTATGGAGAGAACTCTCATAGATGCAGCAAGTGGCAGTGCTCTTGTTGATAAAACTCCTGTAGCTGCAAGAGATCTCATAAGTAACATGGCTGAAAACACACAACAATTCCATACTCGAGCACATGCTCAAGTCAAACAATCCCAAGATAATCAATCAATTGAGCCGAACAAAATGACCAAGTGGATGAGTGAACTTACAAGTCTTGTGCGACAGCTAGCTGTGGCCACCAAATTCCCAACCTCGTCTTCTCCGCAATCAATGTTTCCTGGACCAATCAAAAACTGTGGAATCTGCAACTCTCCATCTCATCCAACTAACACTTGTCCACAACTTCAAGAGGATCAATCCGATTCATCTGGACCAATGGAGCTCAATGCAGCATATGCTCAGCGGAACACCAATCCTCAACTATCAGGTCAGTTTGTTAGAAACTTCAACCAACCTCACTCTGAGCCCTTCTCCTCTAACTTTAACCAAGGATTGAGGTATGGTAATCCCGTCTCTCATCCCCCTCAATTCCCTTCTCAAAACCCAAACCAATTCCAATATGGTCAAGGTGGTGGTAACTTCCATCAACCTTATCCTTTTGTTCCTCAACCTCAAAGGATCAATCCTCCTCCTGGATTCCATTATCCTAGTGATCCTTCCCAATTCCAAAACCAATACAATCGATTTCCCAAGAACCAAAATCAAGGCAATCCCAATCCGGGACAAGCCTCTTCTTCCAAGCAACCATGGGAAAGTGCAGTGGAAGATCTTTCCTCCTTCACCCGTTATAGCCTTAAAAACATTGAAACTCAAATAGGTCAACTTGCATCCCACTTGAGCCAGCAACAACAATCAAATTTTTCCCAACTCCCAGCTCAACCATTACCTAACCCCAAAGGTAATGTAAGTGCAATTACACTTAGATCGGGAAAGAACATTGCTATGCCTCAAGATAAGTCCTCTAGCCCTCCTTTTAATGTTGACCTAGAAAATGAAAAGAAAAAGAAAATTGAAAAGGAATATGAATCCATTCCCTCACCTCCTTCCATTCCACTTAGGAATCCAATTCCTTTTCCTCAATCCATTTCTAAACCAAGGAAGTCCTTTGAACCTGATCCTGAAATGCTTGACATGTTTAGACGTGTTGAAGTCAACATTCCCCTCTTAGATGCCATAAAACAAATTCCTAAGTATGCCAAGTTTCTTAAGGAATTGTGCACCAACAAGAGGCAAATTAGGACCGTAGAAAATGTTTCCACCCAGCAGTCTATTCCCATAAATTGCAAGGATCCAGGGACCTTTACGGTCCCATGACAAATTGGATGTTCAAAATTTGATGATGCACTAATAGACCTAGGAGCCTCAATTAATGTCATTCCCAAATCCATATTCTCCAACCTTAGTCTAGGTCCCTTACATCCAATAGGTGTTGTCATTCAGTTAGCCAATCGAAGCACAGCTAGTCCTGAGGGAATAATTGAGGATTTCCTTGTCCGAGTCAATGATCTTATCTTCCCTGCTGATTTCTATGTTCTTGACATGGAAGGTGAGATGAACTCTTCTCGATCTCCCCTAATTCTAGGAAGACCATTCCTCATGACTATGAGAACCAATATTGATGTCCATTCAGGCATCTTATCCATGGAATTCGGTGACCAACTGGTCAAGTTCAACATTTTCCAATCCATGCGATACCCATCTGAGGATCACTCTACAGTCTCAATCCATGCTTCTGAGGACACTTCTAAGAGTAAATTGAACCCCAATCCACCATGTTCTTTATGTTCTAATGATAAAGGATCTTGTGAAATCTGCACCATGATTAACAAAGTCATAAATGGTGAAGTTGATGTGGACCTTTCATTAATAGACTCCATCAATTTAGAGTATCTTGAAAACTCTCTTGAATTCCATCTCAACTCTGATCTCTACTGCTCCACCTTGGGCAGTATTAAGAAAAATGAACCCGAAGCAACTGAAGTCCCTTCTTCCATTCCTGAGTTGTCGAGCCCAAAAGTGAAAGATGAGACTGATCTGAAACCTCTTCCTGCACACCTGAAATATGCATTCCTCTTCCATGATCAATCATATCCTGTCATTATCTCTGCCACACTTACTAAAACCGAGGAGTACAAACATGTTCAAGTGTTAAAGGAAAACAAAAAGGCCTTAGGTTGGACCCTAGATGACATACCAGGAATCAACCCTACCCTTTGCATGCATCACATCCATCTGGAGGAGTCATCCAAACCAATTAGACAACCACAAAGAAGACTCAATCCACTCATCCTTGAGGTAGTTAGGGAAGAGATCCCAAGCTTCTTCAAGCTGGTATTATCTACCCAATTTCTGATAGTGAATGGGTTAGTCCAATTTAGGTTATACCAAATAAGGGTGGGATAACTGTTGTCACAAATGAACATGGGGAGGTAGTCACAACTCGAGTGAAGAACAAATGGCGTGTATGCATCGATTATCGAAAATTGAATGTTGAAACCCAAAAAGATCACTACCCTCTTCTATTCCTTGATCAAATGCTAGAAATATTGGCCAGAAAGTCACACTATTGCTTTCTTGATGGATACACTGGCTATTTCAAAATCCCAATCACACCTCAAGACCAAGAAAATACTACTTTCACATGCCCCTTTGGAACATATGCATATAGAAGAATGCCTTTTGGACTTTTCAATGCTCCTGAAACATTCCATAGGTGTATGATGAGTATATTTTCTGAATTCATTGAACACTGCATGGAAGTCCTCATGGATGACTTCACCATTTATGGTGATTCATTTGAATCTTGTTTGAATTCACTCTCTCTTGTCCTCCAAAAGTGTGTCAAGTGTAACCTTGTGTTAAATTTTGAAAAATGTCACTTCATGGTTGAAAATGGGATTGTTCTAGGGCACATAGTTTCAAAATATGGTATTGAAGTAAATCCTACCAAAATTAAAGTGATCCAATCACTTCCTGAACCCAACTCTGTTCGAGACATCCGTTCATTTCTCGGTCATGCTGGTTTCTATCAGAGATTCATCCATAACTTCAGTATAATTTACCTCCCACTCACTCGTTTTCTCCAAAATGATGTCACTTTCCATTTCGATGAGGTTTGCAAGAGATATTTTGTTGAACTCAAAACTGATCTAACATATTCCCCAATAATCCAACCCCCAGATTGGTCATTACCCTTTGAGTTGATGTGTGATGCTTCTGATAGAGCTGTTGGGACTGTTCTTGGTCAAAGAAGAGAAATAATTCCTCATGTCATCTATTATGCCTCAAAAACATTGGATGAAACTCAATCTCACTAAACTGTCACTGAAAATGAACTTCTAGCAGTGGTTTTTGCCTTAGATAAATTCTGGCCCTATTTCTTAGGTGCCAAATTCATAATCTTCATAGACCATTCTACTATAAATTTCTTACTCAAGAAAAGTGATTCCAAACCGAGGCTAATAAGATGGATCCTAATGCTCCAAGATTTTGACCTTGAAATAAAAGATAGACCAGGAAAAGAAAACCCTGTTGCTGATCACTTGAGTAGAATTTATAATTCTTCTCAATCTAAAATCATCGATCCTAAATTCACCACTGAGCACCTTTCATCTCTCACTCCAAAAATACCATGGTATGCCCCAATTGTAAATTACTTGGTTTCTGGTGTTTTTCCTGAAAAGTTTTCAAAAGAACAAAAAATGAAGTTGAAAAGTGATTCAAAATACTATTTTTGGGAAGAAAATAAACTTTGGAAAACTGGGGAAAACATGGTATTTAGGAGATGTGTTGAAGAAAATGAGCATTCTTCCATATTAGAATTCTGTCACTCACTTCCCGGAGGTGGCCACTTTGGACCACAAAGGACCTCCCGAAAGGTCCTAGACTCTAGATTCTTCTGTCCTTTACTCTTCAAGGACTCACATGAGTTCTTTCAATCATGTCTCACTTGGCAAAAGTTCGGCACAATCTCCAAAAGAAATGAAATTCCCCAAAATCCTTTAATCTTTTGTGAATTCTTCGATGTTTGGGGCATCGATTTCATGGGACCATTTCCCCCTTCCAATGGATTCTCATACATTCTTCTTGCGGTAGATTATGTTTCAAGGTGGGTTGAGGCCAAACCCACTAGGAAGGATGATGATCATACTGTTAGTGAGTTCCTAAAGACCCACATCTTCCAAAGATTTGGCACACCACGTGCCTTGATCAGTGACTTAGGAACCCATTTTTGTAATAGAACCATGGAAGCTATTCTGAAAAAGAATGGGGTTGTACATAAAACTTCAACTGCATATCACCCTCAAACAAATGGCATGGCTGAACTCTCTAATAGAGAAGTGAAAAGGGTACTTGAGAGAATTGTTAAGCCCACCAGAAAAGACTGGCCTGAGATACTTGGTGAAGCCCTTTGGGCTTATCGAACTGCCTATAAAACACCCATTGGGATGTCTCATTTTAGGCTAGTTTTTGGTAAAGTGTTTCAATTACCATTTGAAATCCAACATAAGTCTTTTTGGGCTGTGAAAACCTGTAATTTTGATTGTGAAAAATCTGGTGAAGAAAGATTGTTTCAATTGGCTGAACGGGAGGAGCTTCGACTTGAATCCTATGAGAATTACAATCTTTACAAAGAGAAGGCTAAGGTACTCCATGACAAACACATCCTGAGAAAGGTATTTCATGAAGGTGAAAAGGTAATGCTCTTCAATTCTCGATTTCGGCTTCACCCAGGTAAGCTTAATTCTCGTTGGGAAGGTCCTTTTGTTATTACTAACGTTTACCCATTTGGTGCAGTGCAAGTCCAAGACCCCTCTTCCAAAAGGACATTCACGGTTAATGGACATCAGTTAAAGCATCACCATGAGAGGATGCACAATCCTGGATCAACATCGACTTCCACTGGCTCCCCAACTTCTCTAGCCGACCTACCACTAGATGGAGAAGGCAACCCGCCAAATCCAAACCAGGGGGCACCTCTTTCCCTTTAACTCTCTCTATCTCTTCCTCTCTCTACCTCTTTCTTCTTTTTCCTCTCTCTTTAATTTTTTTTACCACTTTCTTTTTCAAAACCTTTCTTTTTCACTTTCTCTATTTTTTGTGGCTGTATCTTTATAAAAAACCAAAAAAATATAAAAACAAAAAAAACTTAAAAAACCAAGAAAACAATCACTTAAAAAAATACAAAAAAAATTAAAGAGTCATGCTTAATCACCATCGAGTTTTGAAATTTTGTACAACCATTTTGGGGAGTTAACAGACATGTTTTCATCTCAAAAATTTTGTATTTTCATTATGACTTTGAATAAAGAATTTTGTTTCAAAACCAACACATTTTGAATGCTCAATTTTTGATTTGGAAAATGCTTTTCCCGAACCGTGAGGAAAAACATTTGCTTTCATTCCAAGGCCACCTATGGCCATATTTTCAAAATATGTGTTTTCACCTCCATTTGTGAGTCTTGAGTTTTTAGACCTTTGAGCTGAATTTACTACCTTAGTGTGTATTAATATGATAGAGGCATTTTCTGAACCACATGAGAATCACAATAGCCAAATAGGCTCCCATTTCCCTTACATTAATCCTCCTTTTGAAAGCCCCTTCGAGCCTATGAAAACCTTTTCTTTGATAGACACATTACAATCCCAATACCTTCTCCCACCTAATATCAACATGGATTTTCATTGCATAAGTTTTTGAAATTTAAGTGTGGGGGGGAATGGATTTCCTTTTTGGGTATCATTTCCTTACTTTCTGGTGTGTTATCATATGCTTGAGGGAAAGCATACATTTTAGTGTGGGGTGGAGGTTTTCATTCAGTGGTATTTTGGAATGTATTGTACAGATGATATTGATAAGTGTTAAAAAAAAAATTCAAAAAATAAAAATAAAAAAAAAAAATGAAAAAAATTGGTTGTGTCTTGGGTAGGTCAAAAATCACTCTTCCTCAACCTTTGATCTTGTTATAACTATTACAATTAGTGTCATGAGGAGATCAAACATGGGTTGGGATATGAGTGTGAGATATGTTTCAAGGTCAACTTTCGAAAAAACAAAGAAAAAAAAGAAAAAGAAAAAAAGAACACTTGCATTATATTCTTATTGGGAGAAGTTTTTTTGTTTTGTAAATATTCCATCTTCTCATTACCTTCATATTTTATTCCTCTATTGTGTCTTTCTTCACACAATCATTTCCTTGTAAATATGTGTTTTCATTTCCTTCCATGTTTCATTTCAAAAAAATGTGCATTGCTTTTTCTATGTTGGTATTTTAACCCTCTTCTTCTCTCTCTTGGACATTATATTCCTACCGTCCCATAGCCACAGAAAAACCCCTTAAAAAGACCTCTTGATTCTTTTTCACTTTTTATAGGAATTATAAGATGAGATCTCTTTTCAAACTCTAAGATTTTCACTTTTGGTTGGTGAAAGAGTGAACCTCCACAAATGAATTTTATCATCTTGAGAGGTGTGAGTTTTGAGTGTCCACATTTTCCATTTCTAAATTTGAGCATGAAAAAATGAATTAGTTTTGGAACATTGTTTCTGTAACAACTTGTGGTGGAATTCAAAATGGATGAGTGAAATAGTCTAAACCTCCCCTGATTGGAGAAAACAAAATTTTAAAATCTGTTGGTGAGTAAAAATGATTTTGTCATGTTTTTATATTTGTTTCACATGAGGACATGCAAAAAACTAAGTTCGGGGGATTTGATGTTATTAATATTTTCATGACTTATTATATTCCCTCTTTACTGATTTTATATGAAATGTGCATAATTTGTGTGAAATATTAATGTTTTAATATTAAGTATAATTTTTGAGCATTTTTAGAAGTAGTCCAATTGAGTCAGTTTAATGTTTTAATAATAACTATCACTATACTGATCCAAATTGTTTGGTTCCTATTTTTTAGGATTCTAATTTCAATATAAAATATTTCATTAGAAGGTACCATGAGCCAATTCTGCCATTTGAAGGGTCATATGGTCCTCACAAACAAGACCAAAGAATCTGTGAACAAACTGGACTAGCATTTAATATTGATTTACTTGGCTCAATAAAGAAGTAAAAAAACATTAAATCTCCACCATAATTCGGGTACACTAAATCTCATATTGGATAAAAATTTCAAGGCCCAAATCCAAGTACAAGGGGCCCAAATGAAGCTTGGAAGTTCAACCCACCATTCTGGCCGAGAAATAAAATCAGTATAGTATTCATGACATATCTCATGATGTAAGCATCAAATCGAGCTGAGATTTTTCAGTGTGCAAGAAGAGATATAGGCGGCCTAATTTGTTGAATAGGTCATTCGGATTTGAAGGCATCTTCCTGTTCTAAAATCCATTCACATTTTGTCCATCGAAAAAGAATGGATAGAAATGGACAGTTTACCTTTGTTTAATAAAAACACCATAACTTTGGCTCCACTTGTCCAAATAAATCCAAATTTTGAGAGTAGTCGTCCAACTTTATTATCTAAAACTTTGAAGAAGGATATTTATCTAGATTCGGCTGTCTTGATGTCCATATCTGCAAGCCAAGTGGAGGGGTATTTCTGGAATGTAAACAATCCACCACCTTGGGCTATAAATACATCCCCTCCTCTCCTTTCAAAAGGGTTGGCATTTAAGAAGAGAGGAGAACATATTGGCACGACCAAAGCCTTGAAAAAAACATGGGAGGACCTTCAATACTCAAGTTTTCACTTGAGAGACCTTTCCTCCTCTCTTTGTTTTCACTTACTTTTGTGTTCTTCATTTTTGTAATTTTGTAAGTCCTTTCTTTTGTAATTCTGTTTTAATGCAAGTTTCTTCTTCAATATATCTTATTATCCTCAAACTTCTGTATTTTAATATTAATTTTATTAAAATAGTTTAAATTCAGTTAAATATCCTTCCCTTATTTTGCTTCCTCATTCAATCAAAAATCTGTTTTTAATTATCATCATTGTTCGTGTGTGTGTGTTCGACGTACCCCTCTTTTCTAATCCCTTTATTTTTCTTCTATTATTAATTTATCATCATAATTATTATAACCAGAATATTAAACACCCAAATGGATGAGTAAATATCTCATTGGGTTGAGTCAAAATTTAGGGATGTTAAGTGATTGAGAGTATTTGCTCGATGAGTATTCATTAATTTAACATTGTGTATGTTGGACTTAATATGTCATGGATTAATGACATATTTTGTTTAGCATGTGGTTTCTATGGATTATTGGAACCATAAATACACTACCATAAATAATTACTGATTGATTTTAGAATCCTAGTTAAGTTAAGGCTTGGATTAAAGCTTTAACACTTAGGAATTCTAATCGACGTCAACTTGTGAAGTGGGTGTTAATTTAAATGCAATATAAAGCAAAGCTCAAGGATTTCACAAGCTTAAATCCCTAATAATGAACTCACCCCAATAAATATCAATTTATTAAATCAATCATAATCAATTAGTCATTTCAATTAAGCTTTGCAATCAAAACCCCCCAATCAGAATACAATCAACTAAAAACAAATGACTATTTCAAAGTATCATCGCC
This sequence comes from Viscum album, assembly GCA_963277665.1. NCBI lineage: Eukaryota > Viridiplantae > Streptophyta > Magnoliopsida > Santalales > Viscaceae > Viscum > Viscum album. The sequence goes on from OY728151.1 coordinate 1,838,248,045, forward strand.
GATGATTCGACCCGAGTGCTGCTATACACATTAGCAGAGCACCGGAACTTTGACCGGTCGATAGGCGACAATAAGCCGTTCATTTCATTAGTACAAACCATTATTAAGGGACAAAAAAGCCCATAAGAATACAAGTTAAGAAATATATTGAGGATAACCTAGATTTAAACCTAAGAAATCACGAGTTAGGATATACTTCTTCTTTATAAGTTTATAATTTTATGTTAAAAGTTTCTTTTTTAGGCTCAATGGATAAGTATTTATGACCTCTAATTATACGTTATTTTTCTTAGTTAATGGCTAGAAATAGAAGAACACGTTCCAACAACCAATGTGATAGGCAATGTGAAGATTTTCTTAATGATATGCCTGATATGACGGGAGAAGGTGCTCAAAACTTTATGACAATACTTACTCAGTTGGCTCAAGTTATGAATAATAACTTGAATCAGGCGGAACACCTTCCTCCTCCACGGAAAGAGCAAGTTGCCATAGAATCCTTCATGCGACAAAGGCCTCCCATGTTTAGCAGATCTTCCGATCCCCTCCTCGCAGAACAATGGATTAACTCCATTGAGAAGATATTCTCCATCCTCCAGTGCTACGAAGAGGAAAAAGTTGTAATAATGGTCTATCATTTTGATGGGGAAGAAAATCAGTGGTGGACACTGATCAAGAATACAAAGTCCCAAGAGGAAATTGATTCCATGAATTGGGAGGAATTCAAGAGGATGTTTTTCAACAAATATTTTCCTCGAACCCTCCGTCTCAAGATAGAAAGAGAGTTCCTTGGACTCAAGCAAAAGGAAGATGAGTCCATCAGGGCATATGAAGAAAACTTTACAAGGCTTGAAAGGTATGTCTATGGCTTTTTCATGAACACTGAAATCAAGGTAGATCATTTATTTATAGGACTAAAGCCGAGTCTATGAAAAGCATTGGCGATTCAAGACTTCAACAGTTACGAGGATATTGTCTGTTGTGCCCTCAAGTTTGAAATGGAGATTGGAGACTCTTAGTGGTCTCGTGGTCCCAATGAAAAGAAGTGGAAAATGGAGAACAATATGGGTGATCCATCAACAAAATCCCATGATGGAAATAAGCCTAACTTTTCCCCTTGAAAAAATTGTGGGAAGAAACATCCTGGTAACTGTCTCAAGGGAATCAGGAATTGCTTCAAATGCGGAATGTTTGGTCATCTGGACAAGAACTACCAAAGGGATATGAAAAATCCTGCTAATGTTGAAGAATAAAGGAAGGTTCAGATCAACACTCAGCCGAAAATGCAGTGTTACAACTGTAGGGAGCTTGGGAATTATGTAAACAATTTCCCTAAGCCAAGGGTTGTTGGATTCAATCAACAACAACCTCTGAGGCAACAAGGAAGGGCCTATGCTTTCACTACTGTTGAGGTGGAACCAGACAAGGATGTGGTGACAGGTACGCTAGTTATTCATTCAAGAATAGCGAACGTACTATTTGATTCTGGTTCTATGCATTCTTTCATATCTTATAAGTTTAGTAGAACAATTCAAACACCACCTCAAAATTTGGAGGAAAAGTTATCTGTGAGAATAACAAATGGGGAAATCATTTCATCCATGGTTTATAACTCCTCCACGATTAATGTTTGTGGACTGAACCTCCCATAAAATCTTGTCATACTTCCTTTGGTGGAGTTTGATGCTATCTTGGGCATGGATTGACTATCTCTATACAAAGCCACTATCAACTGCTGGGAAAGGGAGATCACTCTTCACATCCCGAAGCATCCTCCAATTATTTACAAGTGAAAGGAGGAAGATGAATCTCCTTTTGAATCATCATCTCAAGTGTGGATATTGTTTCCATATGAGCAAGCATATCTATCTCAAATTATTGAGACAAAGGAGAGAATCATGCTTGAAGACATTCCCATCGTGAGGGATTACACTGATGTATTTCTTGAAGAGTTGTCTAGTATTCCTATGGACTGAGAGGTTGAGTTCTCAATTGAACTTATCCCTGTATCTCTACCAATCTCAAATACACCTTAAAGAATGGCCACCATAGAGCTGGAAGAGTTGAAGAAGCAGTTACAGGAGAATATGGAGAAGAGTTTTATACACCCGAGTGCTTCACCGTGGGGTGTGCCAGTCCTCTTCATAAAGAAGAAGGATGGATAAATGAACCTCTACATTGATTATCATGAGATCAATAAAATCATGATAAAGAACAAGTATCCCCTGCCACAGATAGATGACTTGTTTGATCATCTTTATGGGGACAATTATTTCTCTAAGGTAGACCTTCAGTTGGGATATCACCAATTAAAGGTGAGGAAGAAATATATTCCTAAGACTGCCTTTCAAACGAGGTATGGACACTATGAGTTAATAGTGATTCCCTTCAGTCTCACTAATGCTCAGACAATTTTCATGGATTTAATGAATAGAGTCTTTAGAGATTACCTCGACAAATTTTTGGTAGTCTTTATTGATGATATTTTGATATACTCCAAGAGTAAGGAGGAACATGAGGAGCATTTGAAAACTGTGTTAAAGACTTTTTGAAGGGAGAAGTTGTATGCAAAGTACAATAAATGTGAGTTCTGTATGGAGTAAGTATCATTCATGGGCCATATCATCACAAGCAATGGGATATCTGTGGATCCCTCCAAGACAGCTGCAATAGAGGGATGATCGAGGCCAACATCAGTAACGAATATCCATAGATTCTTGGGGTTAGCTAGATATTATCGACAATTTGTGAGAAATTTCTCACGATTTTCCAACCCTCTTACCAAGATAAATCAAATGGGAGTAAAGTATTATTGGAGTGATGAATGCGAATAAATCTTCAAGGAGTTGAAAAGGAAGCTTATCACTGTGCCCGTGCTCACACTACCCACAAGTGGAGAACTCTTTGTAGTGTATAGTGATGCTTCTAAGAAGGTATTAGGCTGTGTGCTGATGGTGATAGCCTATACCTCAAGGCAGTTGAAAATCCATGAGAAAAACTATCCAACACATGATCTGGAGTTGGCGCCTGTGATCTTTTCCTTGAAAATTTGGCAGCATTATCTCTATGGGAAGAAATGTGAGATATATACTAACCACAAGAGTCTCAAATATATATTCACACAGAAAGAGCTTAATATGTGCCAGTGAATATGGATAGATCTCATCAAGGATTATGACTTCTCAATCCACTACCATCCTGATAAGGCAAACAAGGTGGTAGATGCTCTAAGTAGAAAGGATCCTGCATCTTTATCAATGATGAGAATTGAAAAGGATCCGATCTTCTTAGATTTTCAAAGGATAGACATGAGAATCATCAAGGGAGGAACATCATCAATCCTTTCTCAAATGATTGTTCAACCATCCCTCCTAGAGAGAATAAAGGATGCTCAAAGAAAAGATGTGGAAATTCAAAAAAGGGTGGAATCTGTTAGAAATGGAAAATCCACTGATTTCAAAGTTGATGAGGAAGGATTTGTAAGATTTGGGATGTGATTATGTGCACCATCTAATCCAGAGATAAATAAGGATCTATTTAATGATGCACATAGCTCAACCTTCTCTATCCACCCAGGGAGTACAAAGATGTATCAAGATCTCTGAGAAAATTTTTGGTGGGACAATATTAAAAGGGAGATTTCTGAATATACATCAAAGTGTATGGTATGTCAGCAAGTGAAGGCTGAGAGACAAAATTCTAAGGGGATGATGCAACCACTACCAATACCAGCATGAAAGTGAGAGAACATTACCATGGACTTTGTCACTGGACTTCCAAGGACATCCAAAGAAAATAATGCTATATGGGTCATTGTGGATCATCTTACAAAGACATCTCACTTTATCACGTTTCGAGAGGACTTCTCATTGGATCAACTTGCACGGATTTATGTTAAAGAAGTGGTAAGGCTACATGGAGTACCACTATCTATTGTGTCCGATCGAGATCCAAGATTCACCTCTAAGTTTTGGAAGAGTCTTTAACATGCTTTAGATACTGAGCTGAACTTCAGTATGGCTTATCACCCTCAAACTAATGGCCAATCTGAGCGGACTATCCAAACACTTGAGGAAATGTTGAGAGCATGCTCAATGGACTTCAAAGGAGGATGGGATCAACATTTTCCTCTGGTTGAGTTCTCATATAACAACAGTTTCCACTTGAGCATCCAAATGGAACCATATGAATCCCTGTATGGGAAGAGGTGCAGAACACCATAATGTTGGGATGAAGTCAGTGAGCGTAAGCTGCTAGGACCAGAAATAGTTGATGAAATGGTGGAGAAGGTTAAAACCATTCAACATCATATCAAGGTGGCCCAGAGTCGATAGAAGAGTTATGAAGATAACCGTCGATGAGACCTTGAGTTTATAGTTGGAGACATGGTATTTCTACGCATATCTCCATGGAAGAAGGTCATGAGATTTGTAAATAAAGGGAAGTTAAGTCCTTGGTACATCATCCCCTTCTAGATTATTGATCGTGTCGGGGCTCTGGCCTATCGACTAGCACTTCCACAAACCATGGACAAAGTACATGATGTCTTTCATGTATCCCTCTTAAGGAAGTACATACCAGACCCTTCACATGTACTCTTTTCCGAGGTGGTACAGTTGGAGGATGATCTTTCCTATGAGGAGCAGCCAGTGAAGATCTTGGATCGTAGAGACAAAGTTCTATGCAACAAGACTACTCATATGGTCAAGGTACTATGGAGAAACCATCAGTACGAAGAGGAAACATGAGAACTGGAGGAAGCAATGAAGGAAAAGTACCCACATCTATTTGTGGCCTAGAATGTAAAATGAAATTTCGAGGGCGAAATCTCTTAAGGGGGGAAGATTGTATCAACCTAAACTTTTGTTAATGAAAATCAATCTTGATCTAATTAAATTTATTAATATATAAAATGGTTATACAAAAAATTCACTTCCTTGGTTTTATTTTTTTTAATTATGACCATTTCTAATATTGCTGTTGAATAGTGATCACATGATTAGTATAAATATGATCTTTAAAAAATCCAATTTACTCAGAAAAAGGAAGTGATGACCTCATCCAGTAGACTTACCCCGCATGAAGCCCATTTTTCAGAGCTCATAAAGGAGGTGGCATCATTGGACTTTGCTCTTGACCAAGGTCAAGCCGATCTTGAACACGTTAAACTTGAGTGGAACCACCTATGAGAGAAGTGGAAGTTGATAAAGATTACCACTCGAGCAATGTTATCCAAGCCACCCCAAGAGCCTGTCACCATCGCACACCTCACCCTTCGGTATTATGCGGGTGTTTTAAGGGGTTATGTAACAAGACCATAGTACTATGGTTATGTACATTATTTTGTATATAATAATGAATATACTTTCATTTTTATTTTTGTTACCTTGTAAATAGTTTTTAAAGCACAAATAGTATTTTTTAGTTAATATTCAACTAAGAAATCTATTTTGATGAATTAATGGATTTTTGAATTAAATTATATTTTAATAAAATATTATTATTATTATTAAATTAATTTTTATTAAATATAAATAATCGTATAATTTTATGAATGCAATTGTAATTTTTATTAAGGTTTGAAAGTTATTTTTGTCAAAACCCATGGATTTTCGATAAATGTTGGTTTTTATTTTAAAAGTGAAAATTAACATATTTAGAAAATTATTTAGATAAAATGAATATTATTTATGGAATTTGGATGTCGAAATTATCCAACGGTAAATTTTTCATAATTTTCTGAGACAGTCAAATTTTTGGGTAAAAATTAAATACCGTTTAAATATATAATGTGTTTTATGACATCATAATGAACCAATAGTGATGTAATAAAATACTAAAAACTTTATGTTCGGCCAATATATGTTTTACCATTAAAATAATTTGATTTTGGGTTTTTTTGACTTATTTTACAAAGCTTTAGTGGACCCTTCAAGACTTATTAAACATTTTGTCTTTTTAAATTGTTTTCCTTGGGAGTGTGACTCACCTCCACATAAGCAACCCTATCATTTTAAGAAGTTAGGACTTTGGCCTTATAAAATATTGTTTTCCACCCCCCTTTGGCAAAAACCTTGGGCAAAAACCATGGGCTGGTTTTTGGTTATGTTTAGTTTAATGTGAGGTATCCCAAACCTAAATAATAAACAATTTCCTCTCCTTTCCTATATAAACCCACCCAAGCTACCACTTCCTCCTCACTCAAAGCCTTTGGATTTCATCCAACCTCTGCCATCCTCTCTCTATAATCCTCTTAACAAGATCCTAATAAGTCTCTCTCAAGCCTCTCTCAAGCCTTTGGAAGCACACTTCCAAGTAAGGGTTTTTCTTCCTTTCTCATTTTTGTCCAATATTCTATAAGTTGTTATGCCCTTTTAATTTCAATTATAAATGTTGGGGTATGGTTTCGAACCTCCATCATACTTCCCTATTTATGTTTGAATAATTGGATACCCCTTTCTCTCTCATTAAAATCCTCCCATGTACACCTGTTACTATGCCGAAATTCCGAAAGGAATTTCTCTCTCCTCATTTACATTCAAGAAATTCTTTTGTATCATGAATATAAATTCCATTACATTTGTTGGGACATGTATCTATATGAACCCTTACTGTCCATGCCATGTAAATATGATGAGACACCCCTTTCTCTCTCATCAACCATTTTTATGAGTTCTTATGTCACGCCGTTATGGTGCCGAAATTGCACCATGTTTTTCCAAGCCAAAGTCATTGTGTAGTGAATACCATGCTTATTTCTCTATCATGGGTATTCAACTTTATGAACATTTACTTATTGTTTAAAGAGTTTCATGTATGTATTCCACATTCTTTTATCATGGAATAAATGATTATGTTGAATGATTCAATGTTTTATGATCCATGTGGAACACTTATGCCTGAAATGAAATGTTTAAGAAGGGTGTGCCTTGATAGTGATCCAATGCATTGGGTAAAGTATAGTATCATGATACGTTATGTTCAATGGGTGTTGACTCATGCTAATTCAAGTGCAACAAGGATTTACCCGTGATTCATGTGCAATGAGGGTTTACTCATGCTCTATGTGCAATGATCCTTGGCTCATGCTAATTCCATGTTAAGAGTTGTTGCCACATTTCCATGTTATGATTATCATGCATTATTATGCCTTTATGTTTATGATTATATTTTTATCTATTGATATGCCTATTGTCTTGTAAAGACCCAGAAATTTCAAGTATGTTTTTTAAATACTTTGGAATTTTACGAGTCTGTAGTTTCTGACGGTGCCTGATTCCGAGGCCCGGTGTGCCCAGAATCATTTTCTGAAGTTTTGTTCGGGTACGTGCAGTAAACGTACATGAAGGTTTTTCTATCTTTTGAACCGGTGCTCAGAATTGAAATCCGAGGACACCAATGAACTTGCAGTGCCGATATTCTCTTAAGGGGACCTTTACCACAATTGAATTTTATGTGAGCCAAAAGTTATAATTTGGGGATTTATCTTAAATTAAATAAAATTGTGGTGATACACAATTTTTTTTGAAGAGGTGGTTATTTCCTCCAAGAGGAAGTTAGGGGTGGGGTCCACACCCCACATAACCTCCCAGGAGAGGATTTAGTGTGGTGGGGACCACACAAACCCAAACCCTTTCACCTCCCCTCAACTCCCCAATAATACCCCTTATTTATTATTTTGACAACTCCTCATATTTATTATGGTGGAACCTCTCCACCTCCCACCCTTTGAATGTGCCAACCTATATAATAAATGTCTGCATTAATTAATTGACACATCTTTTGAATTAATTTGAATTGCATGACAATTCTATTAAATTGGGAGCCTTTTTTTCTTTTGTGTTGGAAAGTTTACTATTGGGGAGGGTCTGGAGAATTAGAAGAGAGGTGATCCTTTTTCGACGAAGAACATTGTTCTTCAACAAAGAACATCCCCGAAGAAGAATGCGGAGGACTTCTTCCAATGACGCTTCTTCCTCAGACGCACCCCGACGTTAAGGAAATATACTTTGTCTTTGGATTCTCTTCCTGCGTCACGACAACGTGTCTTCCTCCAACGTTGACGGGATGACACCGTTCTCCATGATGCTCGTCTTCTACGGCTCGATGACGTGCGATGTCAATTGCGAGGTAGGGATTTTTCATATTCTTTAAGTGAATAATTGCACCTCGTTATTCATTGTTTTTACTGGGTTTATCATCAGCTACCTGCTACCGCCTAACACGGAGGGCGCGGTCCGAACGAACATGGCCTGACGACCCTCCGTTAATCCTTGTTTATTTTCAAAATGGAGGCGGAAATGGAAGAGGCGGAGACGACCGAGGTGGAGGTGGAAACGACGGCCATGCACCAGCTGTTAGAGGACCGTGACACTGGATTCCATGTGAAGGAGGGAAGACCGTGGCTGCAACCGGGCCACTCATATGAGGAAGAACCGGCCGGCCGAATAGGAGGACCGCGGCCCGTGCTCCGCACCTCGCCGGGCCGGGACGGGCCGCGCTCCGCCGGGCCAGGACATGTCCGCCGGGCTAGTCCGACCCCTCAACCGGGTCAGACCCGTTGATCCAGGACGGGCTGACCTGCCAGCCCACTGGGCCTGACGGGCCGGGCCCGTTTTGCTTAAATGCGAATAGCGTCACGACCGTGCATCCGATCGACGTGCCATATGCGACACTGGGATCCTCATGACGAGACAGTCCTTTTTCAATACTGTAAGTTAGTTTTTGATGGATTTGGAAAACGGCTAGGTTTGGAACGAGCGTAATTCCAACCGGGACCCTAGAGTGGAAAAACCAATATCTCTCAGACCGGGCGTCCGATTGACGTGTCGTCTGTCGTGTTGGGTTTCTTTTGATGAGATGGAACTTCATGATACATCAAATATGGACTTCGTGATAATTGATGTATCAAACCCCCTTTTTATCGAGGAGCATACCCTCCTGGAATCGAGCGTGTTGTGTGCGGGAACCCTAGAGCTGGCTACGACTGCGTCGACTTCTGTACTGGGATCCTCCATGGGTTCGACAACGATGACTACCGTACTGGAATTCTCTGTGGGTTTGACGACGATGACTAATGTTCTTGTATTCCTTGTGGGTCCAACAGTTTGACCTCTATACTTGTATCCTGTGTGGGTCCGGTAGAGTAGCTGGTCTTGTATCATGTGTGGGTCCGACAACTTAACTAGTCTTCTATCCTGTGTGGGTCCGAAAACTTAGATGAATCAATGACTACATATAATCATTTATATTGCTATTTGAAAGATGTATATCTGTGTGAGCTGAGTCTTGACTTTCAATCATTATCATCGATGTGATTGACTTTTTTCCTGTGTGGACTGGGTTGTACTTGGGCTTGAGAGTTGGAGCCGTACTGTGGTGGATAACTTAGGTATATGTATGGTCATATACCTAAGTAAAGTTGGTTGATACTTCGTGTTTGTATCCTTCTTTTGTAGTTTATCCTTCATGGATTCTAGGAGACCTTTGGGGGTCTCGAGGTCCCTACTGAGTATCATATACTCACCCCTGCATGGACTATGCCTGCACTACGTTGTGTTGGATGCAGACGACAGACATCACTGACCGAGGTAGAGACTTGTGGAGCTGGATGATACCCGGAGGTGGACCACTTGGTGAGACGTACACGGAGCAGACAGTCGTACCTGAGGTGCTGAGGAGGACATATGTACCGACCCTTCAGGTGGGATTTCTGGAGGACGAATAAGTGGTTGCTGTTTTACTTTACTATAGTTGTACTAGATTTTCATTTGTACTGTACTTATTGTTGGGCTTGTATTTCTGGCCCCTTTCCTTTAGGCACTTACTTTTGTTTTCAGTATTACTTGGTGCTTACTTATGTTGCGTACTATGTTATGTTGTTTACTTTTATAAAGGCAATGCCTTCCCTTTTTATCAGGATTTACGCCTTTGGTGCTAGTTGCTAGCCCCTGGCCTATGGAAGGTGGGTTTGGGGTAGTCACGACACGGGCCCCGAGGACGGGCCGTGACAAATTGGTATCAAAGGAGTTGGTTTTACCGCAGAACTCATGAATCTGATCCTTCTTTCTGTGAAGCAATAATTTTAAGAGTATTGAGTGTAGTTATCAGTCCAGGGAGTCCAGTGTTGGTGCGACGACTGACGTATCTATACACCAGGACCCTGACCTCTGATTTCCGACTCAGTGCACGAAAACACTGATTGTGTGTGTGTTTCTTTTGAAAAGTTTTCTTTGTGATTACTTTGTGTCAGCTCACCAGGTATACTTTTTGACCATGGAACACCTGTTTCTTTCCACGATGGCCCCACGAAGGCAGCCAACCAGGGTTCCGATTTACATACGATATGGTAGCCCACCGAGCGACGAGGCCTCGGTGTAGGGCCCCATTACAGTGGAGGCACCAGCGGTACCACTACCCGCTGGGCCACCGATACCACTAGCCCCAACAGTAGAGAGTGCACGCCGCCTGAGTGCATTGCATGATTTCCAGTAATAGAGGCCGCCTAGGTTCCGCAGAGAGACGGAACCACATGCAACTGAGGATTGGATAGAGGCTATCGTTAGAGTTTTCAGATTGGTAGGGACACCAGCTGACCTTATGGTGATCCTTTCGGCGAGTCTTCTGCATGCAGCAGCAGGTAGATGGTGGAGCCTGATTCTCCAGGTGCATGATGAGGCATCACTTCTTTGGAAAGACTTAGATAGTTTCTTCCGCTCGGAGTTTGTTTGAGCCACTCTTCGTGCGGTGCGGATTCAGGAGTTACTACATCTGCAGCAGGGCAGCATGATAGTAGCTCAGTACTCAGCGAGGTTTACTGATCTCTCACACTACTCCATGGATATGGTATGAGACATGTTCTTCATGGCCCAGAACTTTGAGCAGGGACCGAGGCACGAGATCAGGGCTTCGACGATTCCCCTCAGCATCCCAACGTAGGCGGGGGTGCTGGAGCGAGCCCTTCTAGTGGAGAGATTTCTCGCTGAACAGTCACCAGTGGTGAGACCCACCGCAGGGCGACACGTAGCAGAGTATTCTAAAGCTGACAATAGACAGATGTCGCAGGGGTCCAAGCAGACCATGCCATCAGGTGGGTGACCTCAGGATACAGGTTCGGTTGTGCAAGGCACACGAAACAAATTCAGCCTTACGAGGAGCAGACAATGCTATGCATGCAGCGGGCAGGGCCACATGGCTCATGACTGCTCGACCTGTGATGCAGATGAGCAGAAAATAGTAGAGGGACCTCCCAGGAAGAGGCAAATGTTTGACTGTGGTGGTCCGCTGGGAGCGGGTGGACGAGGCAGAGGAGCTGGCCGAGTAGCGGGTGGTGGACGACGTTTTGGGGCTCCACCACCACCACCACTAGGAGGTCCACCCTGACTATAGGGAGCTGGCGGACAGAGGCGGGCTCATCTCCAGGCAGTCGATGCCTATGACCATGACGCACCTGGGATAATTCAAGATACTATCTATGTTTACTCCACCCTTGCTGCAGTACTTATAGAAATAGGTGCGAGTCATTATTTTATTGTCGCTACCCTTGTTTGGAGTTCGGAGATTCCGACAGAGCCGTTGTCTCGATCCTTAAGGCTAGAGACTCCTACGGGAGCAGACTCGACGATTACGGACTGGTGCCGGTAGTGTGAGCTTACTCTAGGAGGTGAGATCTTCAGCTGAGATCTTCTTATAGCGGCGTCTAGGCCTTACGACATCATCTTGGGTATGGACTGGTTATCTACAGTCCATGCTCAGATCGACTGTATTAGGTGCAAAGTGCAGTGTGTCCGCACAGATGGGACCAGGTTCACCTTCACCGGCAAGAAGGGAGACTTTTCAGTGTAGGATGGACTTACACAGAGGAGAGGGAAACCGCTCACACATCAGTTGGCCAACATCATCCTTGGAGTGGTTGATGTGCGGAGTCTGAGTTTTCCTTTTGTGGTGGATCAATATGCAGATGTTTTTCCTGAAGACGTTCCAGGACTACCTCCTCATAGAGAGGTAGAATTATAAATAGACCTGTACCCTGGTACAACACCGATATCTACCCCAACATATCGGATGGCTCTCGCCAAGCTTCGTGAGCTGCGGGTACAGCTGGAGGACTTGCAGGGAAAGGGATTTATCCGACCTAGTGTTTCACCCTGGGCTTCTCCGATTTTGTTCACCAAGAAGGCAGATGGGAGCTTGCGACTGTGTGTCTACTACCGTCTCCTGAATCAGGTGACTGTGAGGAACAAGTACCCACTTCCGAGGATTGACGACCTCTTCGATCAGCTCAAGGGAGCACAATGGTTCTCGAAGATAGACCTCAGGTCAGGCTATCACCAGCTCAGAGTTCGAGATGAGGATGTGCATAAGACGGCCTTCAGGTGTTAGTATGGCCACTACGAGTTCTTGGTTATTCCCTTCGGTGTAACCAACACTCCAACAGTGTTCATGAGTCTCATGAACAGGATCTTCCAGCCTTACCTTGATCGATTTGTCGTAGTCTTCATCGACGACATACTTATTTACTCGACTATTGAGGAGGAGTACGCCTACCATTTGCGGGTAGTACTGAACACACTTCAGGAGCACCAGATTTATGGTAAGCTCTCGAAGTTCCAGTTATGGATTCAAGAGGTTCACTTCTTGGGACACGTCATTACGGAGGCTGGGGTAGCAATGGATCCAGTGAAGATCGAGGCAGTGCTTGCTTGGGATCCACCCAGGAGTGTAATGGAGGTTCGGAGTTTCCTGAGCCTGGTTGGATACTATCGGAGATTTGTGCCATACTTCTCCAGAGTTGCAGCACCGCTTCCAGCTTTGACAAAGAAGGGGTAACCCTTTGTTTGGTCAGATAAATTCCATCAGAGCTTTCAAGAGCTGAGGCAGAGATTGACCAGTGTGCCCACCTTGAGGCTATCAGAGTAGGGCGTTGGGTACGTAGTTTATTGCGATGCATCAGGGACCAGACTTGGGTGTGTTCTGATGCAGGAGTGAGCGGTGATCACATATGGTTCACGGTAGTTGAGACAACACAAGAAGAACTATGTTACCCATGACCTGGAGTTAGCAACAGTGGTCTTCGCCTTGAAGATGTGGCAGCACTATCTGATGGGAGAGCGCTTCACAGTCTACTCTGACCACCAGAGTCTCAGGTACATCTTCTCGGATAAGGACCTGAACCTGAGACAATGACGATGGATCGAGTTCCTCCAGGACTTTGACTTTGAGATAGTCTATAATAATAGGAAGGGAAACGTTGTAGCTGATGCTCTCAGCAGGAGATCAGACATTCAGCTGCTAGGAGAGGCGACAGAGCAGCTAGCCGCGTTGCAGATATCCTTTGTGGATATAGATGGAGCATACTTTCTTCAGTCTCTCATAGTTACTCCTCCACTTCTTCAGCGAGTCAGAGAGGCACAACGTGGGGATGTTGACTGTGAGACGCGACATGCTCAGATATCCACAGGCCTAGAGCCTGATGGATTTTATAAAGGAGGCAACCACGTCATCCTCTTTAGGGGATGTACCATGGTACTAGTTTCACTACAGGAGAAGGTGCTGAGGGAGTTCTACACTTCCCCTCTAGAGGTACATCCAGGAGTGGAGAAGATGTATCAGGACCTCAGATGACAACACTAGTGGCCGGGTATGAAGAAGGCTGTAGCAGAGTTTGTTTCACGATGCCTCACTTGTGAGCAAGTGAAGGTGGAGCACCAAGTACCAGCAGTCTTGGTACATCCCTTAGAGGTCCCAGAGTGGAAGTGGGATGGGATATCCATGGATTTCGTGATGGGGCTTCCACGTACATCCAGAGGACACAACTCTATCTGGGTGATTGTCGACCGACTCACCAAGTCGGCCCACTTCCAACTGATCAGAGAGAAGGGCTCAGTAGAGATCTTGGGACGTCTCTACATACATAAGATCATACGGCTTCATGGTGTACCATCAACGATCGTCTTCGATCGGGACGCAAGCTTTACTTCCCGGCTTTGGAAGGGGTTGTAGGAGGCATTTGGGACGTAGCTACGTCTGAGCACCGCCTTCCATCCTCAGAAGGATGGCCTGACTGAGAGGACCATTCAGACTCTTGAGGACATGCTCTGTGCATGTGTCCTCGACTTTGGTCATAGCTGGGAGGATCAATTACCCTAGGTGGAGTTTGCGTACAACAACAACTATCACTCCACCATCGGGATGACACCTTATGAGGCACTGTACGATCGACCTTGCATATCAACTCTGTGCTGGACAGACACAGGGGAGTCAGCACTTGTAGGGTCAGAGATGGTGCAGGATACGACGGAGAAGGTGCAGATCATCTAGGAGCGGATGAAGACTGCACAGAGTAGACATAAGTCCTATGATGATAGGATACGAAGACCACTGGAGTTCGAGGATGGCGACCACATTTTCCTACGGGTCTCACCTCGATCAGGTACGGAGATTTGGCCAGGGTGGCAAGTTATCTCCACGATTCATCAGACCTTTCCAGGCCCTCAATAGGGTAGGCGAGGTGGCTTACCGTCTGGCCCTTCCACCTTAGTTGCACAGGGTGCATGATGTCTTCCACGTATCTCAGTTGATGAGATACGCGCATGACCCGTCCCACATCATCGATCATGGGGATCTGAACATTGATGATGGGGAGACTTTCACAGAGTTCTTGGTGGAGATTGAGGATCAACAGGAGTGGGTCCTACGTGGATGGTCGATTCCTCTAGTGTGCATTCGCTGGCAGCACGAGAACCTCCTGGAGAGCTCTTGGGAGTGGGAGGCTCAAATGCGAGCTCAGTACCCCCATTTGTTCCCCTAGTGTATGTTGTAGCTTTACGGGGATGTAAAGCCCTGAGGTTGGGGTAATGTAAAGACCCTAAAATTTCAAGGATTTTTTTTTAAATACTTTGAAATTTTTATGAGTCCGCAGTTTCTGAGGGCGCCTGATTCTGAGGCCCCGTGTGCCCGGAATCATTTTCTGAAGTTTTTTTCGGGTATGTTCAATAAACGTACCTGCAGGTTTTTATATCTTTTGAACTAGTGCTCAGAATTGAAATATGAGGACACTGATGAACTCGCAGTGCCGATATTCGCTTAAAGGGACCTTTACCACAGTTGCGTTTTATGCGAGTCGAAAGTTATAATTTGGGGATTTATCTTAAATTAAATAAAATTGGGGTGATACACAATTTTATTTGAAGAGGTGGTTATTTTATCCAAGAGGAAGTTAGGGGTGGGGCTTACACCCCACATAACCTCCCATGAGAGGATTTAGTGTGGTGGGTCCCACATGAACCCAAACCCTTTCACCTCCCCTCAAATCCCCATTAATACCCCTTATTTATTATTTTGACAACTCCTCATATTTATTATGGTGGAGCCTCTCCACTCCCACCCTTTGAATGTGCCAACCTATCTAATCAATGTCTGCATTAATTAATCGGAACCTCTTTTGAATTAATTTGAATTGCATGGAAATTCTATTAAATTGGGAGCCTTTTTTTCTTTTGCGTTGGCAAGTTTACTATTGAGGAGGCTCTGGAGAATTAGAAGAGAGGTGATCATTTTTCGATGAAGAACACCGTTCTTCAATGAAGAACATCCCCAATGAAGAATGCGAAGGACTTCTTCCAACGACACTTCTTCCTTGGATGCACCCCAACGTCAAGGAAATCTACATCATCTTCGGATTCTCTTCCCACATCACGACAACGAGTCTTCCTTCAACATTCATGGGACGACACCATTCTCCGTAATGCTCGTCTTTCGCGGCTCAATGATGTGCGACATCAATTACGAGGTAGGGGTTTTGTATATTATTTAAGTGAATAATTGCACCCCGTTATTCGTTGTTTTTACGGGGTTTATCATCGGCCATCTGCTACCGCCTAACGCAGAGGGTGCGGGCCGAACAAACACAACCCAAAGACCCTCCGTTAATCCTTGTTTATTTTCACAATGGAGGCGGAAATGGAAGAGGCGGCGACGAACGAGGCGGTGGTGGAATTGGAGGCCATGCACCGGCCATTAGAGGACCGTGACACCGGATGCCACATAGAGGAGGGAAGACCGCGACCGCAATCGTGCCGCTCGGCTGAGGAAGAACCGGCCGGCCGTAGCTGACCACACAAGAGGACCGCGACACCATGTGGCGCCGCACTGCGGAGGACCACGACCCGCGCTCCGCAAGCCGCTTCGACGGTGAACCGGCCGGCCGCCTACTGGCTGGGTTGAAGGCCGCGGAGCCACTAGGCACCACGTATGGAAAACAGCAGCCCGCCCGAGCGGGCCGCTCATGCCAGAAGAGCCGTCCGGGCAAGAGGGGCGGCGCCACTCGGTGCCGCCGTTTCGGAAAACCGAGGGCCACACCCACGGACCGCTCGGCCAGTTGGCCGGGCCGGGCCGCGATCACTGGCACGGGTTGACCCCTCAATCAGGTCGGACCCACTGAGCCAGGACGGGCCGACCCGCAAGCCCACCGGGCTTGACGGGCCGGGCCCATTTCGCTTAAATGCGAATAGCTTAACGACCGTGTGTCCGATTGATGTGCTGTCTATGGCACTGGGATCCTCATGAAGAGACGGTCCTTTTTCGATACTCTAAGTGAGTTTTGGACGGCTTTGAAAAATTTCCGATTTAGGAACAAGCGTAATTCCAACCGGGCCCCTGGAGCAGAAAAGACAATATCTCTCAGACTAGGCGTCCGATTGACGCGCCGTCTCTCGCATTGGGTTTCTTTTGATGATATGGAACTTTGGGATACATCAACTTTGGACTTCTTGATAATTGATGTATCGACCCCCCTTTTTCTTGAGGGCCGGACCCTCCCAGAATCGAGCGTGCTGTGTGCGGGAACCCAAGAGCTGGCTACGACTGCGTCGACTTCTGTACTGGGATCCTCCGTGGGTTCTACAGTGACAACTACCGTACTGAAATCCTCTGTGGGTTCGACAGAGATGACTACTGTTGTTGTATCCTATGTGGGTCCGGTAGTGTTGCTGGTCTTGTATCCTGTGTGGGTCTGACAACTTAGCTGGTCTTGTATCCTATGTGGGTTCGACATCTTAGATGAATCAGTGACTACATATGATCATCTCTATCACTATTTGAAAGATGTATATATGTGTGACCTGAGTCTTGACTTTAAATCATTATCATCGATGTGATTGACTTATTTCCTGCGTGGACTGGGTTGTACTTGGGCGTGAGAGTTGGAGCCGTACTGTGGTTGATAACTTAGGTATATGTATGGGCATATACCTAAGTAAAGTCGGTTGATACTTTGTGTTTGTATCCTTCTTTTGTGGTTTATCCTTCATGGATTCTGGGAGATCTTTGGGGGTCTCGGGGTCCCTAATGAGTACCGTATACTCATCCCTGCACGGACTATGCCCATACTATGTTGTGTTGGATGCAGACGACGGACAAGACCGATCGAGGTAGAGACTTGTGGAGCTGGATGATACTCGGAGGTGGACCACTTAGAGAGATGTACACAGAGCGGATGGTCGGACTTGAGGTACTGAGGAGGCCATCTGTACCCACCCTTTAGGTGGGATTTTCGAAGGACGACTCAGTGGTTGCTTTTTTACTTTACTGCAGTTGTACTATCTTTTCAGTTTCACTGTACTTATTGTTGGGCTTGTATTTCCATCCCCTTTCCTTTCAGCACTTACTTTTGTTTTCAGTATTACTTGGTGCTTACTTCTATTGCGTACTCTGTTGTGTTTTTTACTTTTATAAAGGCAATGAATTCTCTTTTTATCAGGATTTATGCCTTTGGTGCTAGTCTCCAGCCCCTGGCCTATGGATGGCGGGCTTGGGGTAGTCACGGCACGGGCCCCAAGGATGGGTCGTGACATGTCTAACATGTATTGAATTCCTCATGTTATTCCATGTTTATTACCTTACTAGGATTTATAGCTCACCCTTTTCTTATGCATGTCCTCAGGTTATCCCATGCAATGTTAAGTACAAGGGAATGTAGTGGTCATGTAAAGGAAGTTTTCAATAAAGATGTTGTATTTCATGTTTTAAGTTGTTATGTAATGATCCTAATCCCCAAAGACACCAGACCTATCGATCTTCTATGTTGTATCAAGTAAAGTTTATGTAATAAATTATGTTTAATGGTGTAATAAAAAGAAGGGTTGTCATATAAAGTGGTTCTATGGTAATCACCAATGAAACCTAGAGCTCAACGGTCACCAACTTAGTAATAACTGATCCTGGGTAAGGGGTAAGAGTTTAATCTAAGGAGAATCATTCACATCATTACCACAATAATGTTTCTAAACGAATCCAAGGAATGAATCCAAGGTAAAATAAGAGATAAGTAGTGGCTGGGCCCAAGGATGTAACCAAGGCACCTCATGTCAAGCTGGATCTAAGGAGGGTATCTGAGGCATCCTATAATAATAATGAAGGGATCCTATGGTGTCATATTGGGCATCCATAGGTAGATAAGGATCAAGTTCTTAGGTAGGTCTCACCTAAGGAAACCTACACCCTTTAATTGGAATGACGTCCTTGAGTACCCAAGGCATTCCCTCAGGAATCCAAGAGCTAACATGAGGCAAGCCTTCCTATAAATATTTCACGGTCCATGTGCATAAAGAGACACCTTACATTTAATTCATTACAATTAATTTAGTCATATGATAACTATTCCATCAAAAAATTCACTTGGTTCAATCCTTTCCTTTCATTAGTTTGACAAGGCCAAGTAGGATGCAACATTTTAATTAAAACTATTTAAATCAAGTTCAATTAATAAGGTTCACTTAACTGCCTTCCATAAACATGGAAATGTGTGATAAAAACATGAAACCAAACATTCATTTACATTTAATAATCCCAAGTCATATACTTAAGTATGATTTCCATAATATCATTTAAATCAATCACTTACATTTAATCACTTACCTTAGGTAGGTCAAGTGGAAGTGACAAGGTATAAGAAATTCATAATTTCATGATTAAATAGGCAATTAATATAAGGATGCTTACCATTAGTGTGTTCAAGCTCTAGCACACCTGAATGATGACTCAAAAGTGTCAAAACACTAAAAACCCAATTATGGTATATCACTCTACATGGGGTGTTGGGAGTTGTGGATGCAACCACCACCAACCAATAAAATTTATGGAAAGAGAATAACCATATAGTTCTAATGACTATAAAAAAGGCATATAAATTCAATAAATGACACCTGATGGAATTAGTGGGCCCTACACATCAATTCCAAAATCAACGAACTTAAGGGATGAGTTATAAAACACCCACCTTGTACTCGTACGACTCTCCTCATCTAGTATCAGTCTCTAATTTGGCCTGGATCGAAGTAGATCTAAAAAACAAACATAAGGTATTAAACCTTGATAACTAGGTTGATATCAAGAGAAACAAAGAATGACTAAAAAGGACTCAAGTAATTATCATTGCGCATCCAACGTGACAAACAGAAGCTCGATTAGACCCCGAATGAAGGAGATCTCTCAATCCCTAGATTTGGAATTCAAAAGCTCCAAAATAAGAGAAATGGAGGTTCATCCCACTAAAAATATGAATATAGAAGAAGGAGGAGGTTAAATTATATCATTAAGGTTAAAATTATCATTTTGTACAGAAAATAGCCTATGCACAGTTTGGATGCATGGTTTTCCAAATCATGCACCTACCATGCATGAGTTCTTAGAGAAGAGGGGCACCCACATGGTTAGTTTTCATGGTTAGGGAAATTTTTCACCAACCATATAAAATGGATTTTCCTGAAAATGTAGAGCATCCACATGGTGAGATATAACCATGTTCCCTACCCACATAGTTTACACTAACCATGAGATATAACAATTTCTCCCAAAAAGATGGGCTTTAGGCTCCGAACAAGCCCCAGACACCCCTGAGACCTTTGTGAACTCATTAAGCATCTGAAAAAGGTCCATAATAAGAATTTGGACCAAAGTTTAAAGGATCCATACTTGAGTCAAAAAAACATATTCTTATAGTCTCCCCCCTTAAATGAACTCATCCTTAAGTTCACCTTCCAAGGGTGGTGAAACACTATCTGAGAATAACTATGGCCACTAAGCATGTGCATCAGCCTCCTCCTCCTAAGTCTCATCCTATACATGATCATGATACCATATAACCTGTACTAGAGGGATAGATTAGACTCGTAGATCCCTTGTGATCCTATCAATTATGCATGTAGTATACTTATTAAAAGAAGCATTAGCATCAAGATCAACTTCCTTGGGATCAAAAGTATGATACAAGTTGGCATGATAATGATAAAGATTTGAAACATGGAAGAGGTCATGAATAATATAGTACCTCTTAGGTAGAAATAACTGAAAGGATACCGGATTTACTCTTTCCAAGATCTCAAATGTCCCTACATAATGAGTTGACAACTTACCTTACTTCTGTAACTGATTATTCCCTAGACTGGGAGATACCTACAGGAAAAAACAATCCCCAACCTCAAACTCTAGAGGTCATTGATAAAAATAAACATAATATTTTTGTCTATATTGATCAATATTCATATTATTTTTGATCAAATGAACTTACTTCGAAGTCTCTTGTACGATATGAGGACCTAGTATGGATGCCTCACCCACCTCTATCCAACACATGGGTGAACGACATGACCTACCATATAAGGTCTCAAAAGGATCTATATGAATTATTGTCGGAAAGATATTATTATAGGAGAAATCAATGAGAGGGATATGATTCTCCCAAGAACTGTTGAAATCAAGGACACATTCTTGGATCATGTCCTCTTGAACCTGTATCATCTATTCTGACTGTCCATCAGTTTTAGGGTGAAAGGATGTGCTCAGAAGCACCTGTGTACCCATAGCCTTTACAACCCTTGCTAGAAATGTGGTGTGAAATGAGAATCCCTATTATAAACGATAGTATGAGGGACCCCATTTAGTCATATTATCTCACATATATACAGTCTTCCCAACTCATCAACTGAGAAAGTCTTTTTAATAGGAATAAAGTGGGTTTCTTTAGTTAGTTGGTCAATAACTACCCATATAATGTCACTACCCCTCAACAACCTAGGTAAGATAACTATGGAATCTATAGTAATATATTCCCATTTCCATTCTGGTATTGGAAACAGCTACAATAAGCCAGTAGGTCTTTGGTGACATCCCAGACCTAGATGCCACTTAGGAGGTTCCCCAAGCCCAGTGGTCCACATGGAATTAGGAACATCTCCCCAAATTCTAGAGGCTTCCAACTAGCAATGAGGGCCTAAGGTGTTTCCATGGGGATACTATTCCCTCATTACCAGAGTGAATTGTAGTGGATAACATATATGATACAATAGAAGGTAAATAGTGTAAGCAATATAAGTAAATAGATTTCATAGTGGAAATAGACAAATCAATGATAACTGAAATAACTGGAATAACATACTACAACTGATGATGTTATATGTCATGTCATTAGAAATCTGGAAACCATGGATAAAAATTTGCATACATACATGAAAAACCCCAAGTAGAAAAAGGAAATACATAAACTATCCCAAGGTTCATGAGCTCCATCTCCGTAATCTTCTACTGGCTCCATAAAAACACAACAAACCATTACGTGTATAAAGCAGTAGGCTTCCCTTTATCAACAACTTCATATATGTAATCTACCCTAGGTACAAATGGTGCCCATAGAGGGTGTGAGATAAATCTCAGTGGGCCACCACCAATAGTGTCTATAACATTCAACCCATGTAATTGAAATGTAACCGTGTGAAAACATGAATATATAAATTAAAGCAGTATAATGTAGCTAAATGACTAAGTAATTGCTTCAGCCCTTGGTTGGTTTCTGAACACGTAACAGGTTCATTAATTAATTAATTATCAATTTATATTAATAGGTCACGTGAGGCATAGCCAAAAGTGACATCACCTCGTGATAGTATAAATAGTGAAGGTTCCAAGGTGTAACAAGGAAACCATGATTGATAATTAATATGAAGTGGTTCCAAGGTAATCACCAAGTAAACCTAGACCTCAAGGGACACAAACTTAGTAATAATTGAGCCTGGGTAAGGGGTAAGAGTGTAATCTAAGAAGTATCATCCATGTCATTACCACAATAATGTTTCTAACCGAGTATAAGGAATGTATCCAAGGTAAAATGGGAGATAAGCAGTGGTCGTGCCCAAGGATGTAACCAAGGCACCTCATGTCACACTGGATCCAAGGAGTGTATCCAAGGAATCTTGTAATAATAATGAATGGATCCTATAGTGTCATACCAGGTATCCAGAGGTAGACAAGGTTCGGGTTCCTGGGTAGGTTTCACCCAAGGCAACTGACATCCTTGAATCAGAATGACATCCTCGAGTACCCAAGGCATTCCATTGGGAATCCAAGAGATAACATGTTTCAAGACTTCCCATAAATATTTCAAGGTCCATGTGCATAAATTTTAACCTTACATTTAATTCATTACAATTAATTTGGTTATACAACAACTATGCCATTAACAAATTCACTTGGTTCAAGCCTTGCCTTTCATTTGTTTGACAAGGCCAAGTAGCATGGAACCTTTTAATTAAATCCATGTAAATCATTTTCAATTAATAAGGTGAAATCAAATTCCTTCCATAAACATAGACAGGTGTTCTACGGATGTGAAACCAAACATTCATTTATATTTAATAAGGCCAAGTTATATACTTAAGTATGCTTTCCATAATATCATTTAAATCAACCACTTACATTTAATCACTTACCTTAGGTGGGTCAAGTGGAAGTGAAATGGTACAAGATATTCATAATTTCATGATTCAATAGGAAATTAATATAAGGATACTTACCATTAGTGTGTTCAAGCTTGAGGGCACCCGAACAATGGATTATAAGTGTCAAAACACTAAAAACCCAATTATGGCATATCACCCTACATAGGGTGTTGGGATTTGTAGATGTAACCACCAACAATCAATCAAATTTATGGAAAGATCATAACTATATAGTTCTAATGAATATAATCAAGGAATATAAATTCAATAAATGACACCCAATGAAATCAGAAGGCCCCACACATCAATTCCAAAATCAATGAACTTGAGGGATGAGTTATAGACTACCCAACTTGTACTTGTACAACTCCCCTCATATAGTATCAGCCTCTAATTCGGACTGCATCAGAGTATATATAAAAATATTCATAAAATTCTAAACCTTGATAACTAGGTCGATATCAAGAGAAATGAAGAACGACTAAAAAGGACTAGAGTACTTACCATTGCGCATCTAACGTGACAAACGAAAGATCGATCAGACCCCGAATGAAGGAGATATATGAATACCTATATTTGGACTCGAAAAGCTCAAAAATGGGAGAAATAGAGGTTCATCCTTCCATAAATCCAAATAGGTAAGAAGGACGAGGTTAATTTAGATCATTAATGGTAAAATGGTCATTTTTCCTAGAAAATAGCCTATGCACGGTTTTCTAAACCGTGCGCTAACCATGCATAAGTACCTAGAAAAGAGGGAACCTTCATGGTTAGTATTCATGTTGAGGGAAACTATGCACCAACAATAGGGAATGGCTCTGTCTAAAAATGCAGACCATCCACATGGTTATATCTATCAGTGCGCCCTACCTGCACAGTTTACACTAACCGTGCAACAGGCCAATTTCTCCCAAAAATATGGGCTCTAAGATTTGAACTTGAATTAGACACCCCTAAGACATTCATGAACTCATTAGGAAACTAAGAAAAATCTATAATAAGGATTTAGACCTAAATTTAAAGGATCTATACCTGATTCAAAAATAGGGTTCTTACACATATCCCCCCAGAGTGTCAAACTAGGTGCGCAGTAAGGCCCATTGTAATGTACCAGGTTACGCCGAGTCAGGCACGATGCACATTGTCAGAGTTTTTACCACTAGGTACATCTTTTACAGAACCAAATCCACTTGTTCATATCTATACAGAGATTTCTTTGCTCAGAAACCACTTACTTAATACTTCACCAGAATACCAGGATGTTTTACTATATTTAAAATTTTCTATAAGGTTATTCCTAAAGATTTAAAATAAAATTTACATATATAACTAAAATATACTTTGATACCAACTATTTAATCCTACCTTTTTATTAAATAAACTTTTCATTTCATTCTACAAAACAGAAGATCTTTTAAATACTAGTTTCTTAGAAACAAGGTACATAATTCATGAAAACTTAAAATATTATTCTAAACAACATGAAAGTATTATTCATTGGTTCATCATAATTAATTTTACTACATGTCATAACCTAGGGATATACATTAAAGGAAAGGGTGAGCATAAGGCCCAGTAATGAAAAATAAGAGAAACAATTTACATGTGATCTTGAGAAATATCAATAAGATCTTGAGGAATATAATAAAGGCACGAGAAAAGGAAAAAGGGGAATATAATAATAAAAATAACTTGAATAAAAACATTTTAATGTGTCTAAAGAATTTAAATGATACATTTATAAATATATCACCAAGGTTTTTCAATAACGTGTCGTAAAAATTACCAAGGTTATTTACCAAGGTATCATAAAACTAGTCATCTCTAGAGATTAAATTCTTTACCCAATGTATTGGAGAGATATTAGGGAACATGATTTATATGTATTAATTAATGTAAAACAAATATATAATAATAAAAAATTTCATAAATAACTCATTGAGAATAAAAGAAATGGGTTTTGTATCAAAATTATGGCGTTTTAAAAGGTTCTTAAAGAAAATGATCATTATGTCATTTTTAAGCCACGAAAAGGGAATGTGGGTTTTATGTATGTAAAAACCAGAATAAAATAAATTATTTAAAAATCATGGTGAATACACCTTGAAAATAAATAGGTTAGGGTATTCACACAAATAAAATAAAAGGGAATTTCTTGAGGAGAAGAGATAAATTTTGAGAAGTAAAATCGGCAGCATAACGGGTATAAAACATGGTCTTAGAAAAGGATAAAAAGAGATGGGATAAGGGTATCACATCGATAAAACATAATTTTGAAGTTAATGAATAAAAATTAAATAATATAGAGTTACCATAACATTCATAAGACATATACAAAAATTGGTTCTTGAAATGAAGAGAAAAGAAGGATATTTCCCTTACCTTGAAGAGTGACTCCTAAAACTAGAAGATTGGGACCTTGTGGGCTTGAGGAAAGCTTGGGAGGAAAGATTGGGAGGAATCATTAGGAGGAAAAAATATCATATATTCGTGGATGATGAAATTTAAGTGAAATGAAATAAAGAAATGGGTGGGTATTTATAGAAAAAGTGGGGTATTTGTTTATTAATTTCTAAATAAAGGCCTTGGACACATAGGTAGCGATAAATGAAAAACCACGGGATTTCCCATGATATTTTCCCATGTTATTGGAAACTTGGGACACCTATTATGTTATTTTAATCCAAAATAGTATACCATTATTTTATATTACTTATTTTGTCAACTAAAGTTAAAGTTTTCACAAAATAACATTTTTAAAGATAAAATTTCCATTTTAGAATTTGGAAAGTAAATAATATATTTGGAAATTGATTAAAATATATTAAAATAAAAAAATTAATAAAATAAAATATTTTAAGTTTTGGATTGTGTTTAATTAGTTATTACATCATTATGACATAATTATGATTTCATTAAACATACTAAAGAACTCAAAATATATTTTTACTATTCATGAAAAATTAAAGTATTTGAGAAAATTATCATAAATTCACCCCAACCTAATTTTGATGTTCTTATTTCAAAAATAATATTTATCTTATCATAATAATTTTCTAAATATGATAATTTTAACTATTTAAAATAACAATCCTTATTTATTAAAAATAACAGTGGAATGAAAATGCATAGTAAAATTTCTAAAACATAAAAAAAATAAAATTATTTTATCATTTATTTTTAAATAAGAGTTTTTTGTCACACTATTTTATTAAAATAAGTATTATTCATAATATATTATTATTTTTCAATTATTTATATCTTTTATGGAAAATACAATCTCTATTTGAAAAATCAAAATTTCAAATTCCATCTCAATTTTATTAAGAAAAATATTCTTAAAACAGAAATGATAGAATATTTTTTATTTATACAATGGAATTACACCTTAAGTGACTAAGGATAGAATATGTAACCCATTATAACACCCAAATACAACATAAGGGTAAGGTTTTTAATGGTGATAGATTCATGAGGTGGCTTGACTAACATTTCCCAAGTTGTAATTTCTGAAAACTTAAACTTATACCGAAGGTGATTTCATTTAAGCTTTACTTGTTAAAGCTAAAATTGGGATTGGTCAAGAGTGAATCCCAGTGATGCTACCTCCCTACTAATTTCTGATAAATGGGATTTATACGACATGAATCTACTGATTGATGCCATTGAATCTTATTTATGTACCAATTTTCCTTTGTAAAAAATTTTACTTATAAACTCTAATGATAACATTAAAATTATTATCAAGAGTATAGTTAAATTGGTCATATTAACCAACAATCATATAACGGTCAAATCCATATGGTCACATTTCCCTTTATATTCACTTAATTAGAAAAATATATGGTTTTCTGTGAATAATATAATATAACATACATTTTCAGGAAACAATTATCATTCAAAAAGTTCAAGTTTTTACAACTAGGGACCATAATATAGCTAATCTTATAAATGAATACATACTGTGCCATCCCCTCAGAATCAGGACTCATATCATCTATCCCACATCTCAATATATTGGGCATTCTATCTCCTCCAGTCAAAGTCTCACTTCCCTAACATCTTCAGGGAATGAAGTGATGGGTGATGTTGGAATGAGCTGATAGAAGCCTAACTACCTCAGAAATCTATCAGTATGATGCAACTCAACAATATGAAAATGAATAAATGGAACGAGGCATGAGCTGACAACAAGAATCACCATACAATATGGTGGGATACTTTGGATAATATCCTCACTATATGACATCTATGAAACTTGAAAAAATAAAAAAATGAATAATCAATTAAAAAATGAAGAGATTTACTATGCAAAATAATAATTTAACTACATAATTAATAACCATGTATGTCTTCCACTCGAAGACTATCTAGCATAAGTCTATAAGCATGGACATCGTGTCTAGCTGTATATGAATATCAATGTGTTTAACTCCACCCATAGATAACATTTTTATACTTATATTTCATAATAGAAAGTTATAAAATTTATTTTAACATAATAAGGAAGGAAAAACATACCATCATCCACACAAAGAATCTCTTAAAATATCGATAGGAAATAACATGCGTTCATGTGGATCAGAGTAAGGGATGCACTCCCATATCCACTTCTGTATTAGAATAACATATCTTGCGATCTGCATCTTATTGATGTTACATACACTCAATAGTTTTCTATATGTATATGCAAGACACGCAGACCACCAGATATACTACCATGTCTAGTCTAAGTCCTCCAATAAGGGTAAATGTATCAAATGTAAAAACGTAGTCTAATGATCAATGTAGATCGTGCCTCCAAAAATCCTCAAAATGTATGCATGTGAAAATCACAGCACTATGATCTCATCGACATCACCAGCTAGATGAGGGAAGTGCTCATCTATCCATGGAATGCATAATCTACTACCAACGATAGACTTTCCATCATCATGGACCCCACTTCCCTTTAATTTGTGAACTATATCAAACTAATATATACCCAATCATCCCATCACATCCATATCATCGACATAGAGGCCCAACATAATGGACACATCCTCAAGCATAATATTCATCTCTCCCTCTAAAAAATGGAATGTATGTTTCTTTGGCCTCTATCTCTCTACAAGCGCATCAATGAGTTGATAATTGAAAAATGTGAAGCCCCACATAACTACACTATATAAACCAATATGATAAATATGAGGTATGATTTAAAGAGATGGAGAAACATGATGAAAATGATGAGATCTCCGTATACTCAAAGTAGGAACTAGATGTTCCTCTGTGACTAGTCATGAAACACGTATGTCCTGGAATGTGAGTAGTGGAGGAACCACCATCTCTACATTTGATATCATCATTACTTTTAATAGTTAATTCAAAAAAAATTATATTGTTTTTTAAAAACTATAAGAAGAAAAATGAGGTTGAGAATTAGCATTTATAATTAATAATTATAATGAAAAATGAGGTAAACAAATATATGTGACTGATGTTGTTGTCTTAGTCTATAAATTTCTTGTTTTAATGATCTCCATTCAGGTTTAATTTATTTCTAAATAATTCTATGTATATTTTCCATGATGAAAATCGAGCTTAGTACACGTGGCTTCATGATATATTCAATTGAATGTGTGATTTAAAGGATGGATTTGCAGGCATTTTATTTAGAGGCTGAACATCTTGTTATTCATTTCCATTGTGTGTGTATTTTTTTAATAGTTGAATTATCAAAAAATTATTTCTAATTGAATCTAAAAATTAAACAAACTAGAGATGAAACAAGCTATAAATGAATCAAGTCATAAATAAAAGGATCTATTAATGAAAAAGTCTTCATATGAAAAAATGTGCACACATTCATGATAAAATACATAAAATCAATCAAGGATGTTGGAAAGTGGAGATCTGTACTAACAATTCGGGACATATATTATGAGTATCCCCTTCTATGTGACAAATGATTCATCATAGTCCCCTTCCCATTTTCAAGGCCAGTCCATCTCATTTCTGATACGAGTAGACTTTGGTTGTCCTTGAGGGTGAAACATGGTAATATCATGCAACATAGTCGTCTCATGAGTGGGAAAGGGAAAAGTATAAAATATCATAATTTTTTTCTAATTATAACCATAAATGTAACAATACATTAATGGGAAAAAAGAAAAAATGAAATAATTCATAAATAAAAAATCTATAATACGAAACCTGGAAATATTAGGGACTACAGTTGGATGACCAACAGGAAAGGTAATAGAATGAAAGTCACCAACAGTCATCCAAGATGAACTATAATAGTCAACCAGATTTCTCACATGATACATTGAGTCAACATAGGGCTCCCATGATATGTTTATCGATGCAAAAGATACAACAACATGTGCATAAGGATATCTCAATGCTTGTAAATAACAACAATCACAATAGCTATTTTCCAATATGACCACCATCACTTGACCACTATTTCCTATGAGAAATTCATGGCACTCTACTACCTGAAAGAAGCTCCGTACCCAGTAAAAGGTTCAAACATGAAATGATGATTCATTATACAGTATATGATCAATTCCACTATGGAAATTATGACCAAAACGCATTCCATTTTTCATCCTATGACAGGCCTATTGGAACCGTTCAATAATGTAATTCACATATCTATAAAATGTATCATGTACTAACTCTATGATCGGTAGTTTGTGAACACCCTCAAAGACCCCATTTATGCACTCCACAATATTAGTGGTCATATGTCCATATCTCCTACCACCATCATATGCTAATGACCATTTGTCCTTTGAAATCAGCATCATATAATCATACACATATTGATTAGCCATTTTAATTTCTTCAAGTCATTGATTGAACTTTTCTTGTTAGGGATTGTATGCTAAAACCATAAGAGAATAATTTATTTAAAAGGATATTATTTTATTTTCAAAAAATATAAGTTTAAAAAAACATAACCAACTTGATGATCGCATTCTTTATTACCTCATCTCTGAAACTATTATGCACATTACTAGAAATATGTCTAATGAAATATTGACAATAAGTATTTAGTACTCACCATAAAGCTCCATCACTATTAACAACCTCTATAATTACTCGATGGTGATCAAATATCAGGCACACTCCCTAGATTTATGTGACCTGAATGCATATACATGATAAAAAAACTCTAAGAATCAAAATTATTCTTTTCAATAATGGAAAATGTAAGTGGTAGAGGAGAACGATTACCATCCTATGTGGCATAAATAAGTAGAACACTTGTATACTTTCCATAAATAAAAGTTCCATTGACTTGAATGAATTTTTTACTATACGGTAAAGCAATGATACATGGCCTCAATTCCCAAAACAACCTATGGAACTTCACCTTTTTTTGATCAACACAGTGATCTGTGGAGACATACTCAACAATGTCCAAATAATAAATAACCTGATTTTGGAGAGACAAAAATCCCATAAGCTACAACAACATTGCATATTATTCATCCCAATAACCATAAACTTTCACAGTTACCTTTTTTTTTGATTTAAAGCTTTGTCGTAGGATATCTTATATTTAAACAACTATTATATTCATTCATGAACAAGGGAGGCAAGAATTTCCTAAAATGTTTATATTATATCTACAGTAATAGTCAATATAAACTCTACATCAAGTTGTGACTGATCTTATTATAAGCTTCGATGTACAAAAGTGTGTAGGCCTTCCAATTTTTGTTATCTTCCAACATGAAAAAAAATTATCATATATTTCCATCATTTGGAATTTACATTCTAGCCCATATTTATCACATCAAATAAGATATTTTTCCTTCTTCAACTCACCAACCACAAATGAAAAATTTCACTCTATGCGGTATTTTTGTCATCATTTTTCAAGACAGTTTTACTTTAAA
The DNA here is from genome assembly GCA_963277665.1 of Viscum album. Taxonomy (NCBI): domain Eukaryota; kingdom Viridiplantae; phylum Streptophyta; class Magnoliopsida; order Santalales; family Viscaceae; genus Viscum; species Viscum album. The sequence goes on from OY728151.1 coordinate 1,838,278,709, forward strand.
AATCCTACCCAACATATATGGTGTTATCAGTCGATTTAGATCTATTACCTACAATTCTAGGGAATTCATTAGCTGGTGTAATTAAATACCAATCAAAATTCTATGCATGTGACATTCCTTAAAATAATGAATTCAATAAATTAGGATGATTACCACTAACTAGTGTTTGCTTATATATCAAAGGAATATCATAAGTCTTATTCCCTACATTATCCTCATACAAATCATTTCCTGATGCTTCACTAGATACTTCCACATCAGATAAAGTGTAATTCAGTAAATCACAAGTATACACAGGGATGTACCTTATAATTCCTTCCAAATCCAGATAATATTCTTCATAATTTGTTTTCTATTACTGAAGTCATATGAGCAAGAAATGAATGAGAGTGTTGTGAAGGAACAACTTCAACAGAGCTCACATAACATGGTTTTGTAGTAGTAGGTTTCACCTCATCAATATCATAAATAACCACATATAAATCAATTATACAATTACTACACTGTTTCTAAACAACAATGAAGCATCCATCCAGTATCATCCCAAGTTTCAAGTAAGTAACCTTTTCTTTATGATTTTTAAGTACATAAAGTGTTTGGGGTGAAGTTTGGAAGAGTTTGGAAGAGGTTTTGAGTGTTTTTGGGGATTTTATAAGGGTGAAAGATTGGTGAAAAATTTGTGGAAACCTTGAAGCACCTATAAGATACCATGAAACTTGAGATAGGGGCTAAGGATAATGCACACGGGTAGGTGCATGGTTTTTCAAAACCATGCAGTTGCCTAGGATAAACTATGCAACATGGGATAGTGGGATTTTACATGTCTGGAACTTTTTTTTATAACCTTACGAGCCAACTGTGCGATGTACCCCCTTGAGGCTGTGGCTAACACATAATTAGCACATGGTTTTCCTAACTGTGTGCCTAACCATACATGGTTTTAAAAACTAGATCCATAAAAATTGGATCTTCGTCAGGATTAAAAAATAAATCCTTGTTTTTGCCCCAAAATATACCTAACTATAAATTTCTTCATCTATAAGGCTAAATAGTCTTCACCCATCAATCCATAGGCAATTCAAAGGCTTCTCTTAGTGCGTTGAAGCTGGATTGTCATGGTAATCCATCATTATTGATGGTTTTCCTTGGTTTTCCTTAAATCTACTTCTCCCTTTCTATGGGTTTATTAGATCTATGTATTATGCAGATAGATATAAGGTATTTGATTAAAAATATTATTAGATTTGTCTATTTTGATGTTAGGGGAAGAGATCTAAGGTGGGTTTTTGAAGTTTCAACCTGGTTCAATGGATGTTTTTGTTATGTTTTCCATTTTAATCATGTTTTTTGAGGTAGGTGGATTCAATATTGACTCCTCTATTTAGAATATGAAGGATTGATTTCAAATTGGTTGTTTTACTTGAATTTTTTTGTGAAATTTTTGTTCAAATCATGGTAGAAACCCTCTTTAGTGATGGTCTGTATTTTTTTTGGAAATTGTAGAATTGTTGTGCAAAATGATTTGTGGTTTGATTTTAAAATGTTGATTTTAAAATTGGTTGCTTGGTTGAATTTATGATTTTTTAATGGAATTATTTTCAATTAAAATATTGTTTTGTTGAAATGGATTTGGCACACTAGGTTTTGGAATGGGTTTGGAATGGTTGTGTGGCTTGTGTTTATATATATTGGGATAAATAAGGGTGTGTAGTAACCGAGTCAAAAGGTTGGGATGAACATGGAAATTAAGTACGCCCATAAAAATAGTTTGATAAGTGATGGATTAGTGAAAGGATTACTCACTAATCATGAGTATAGGGAGGTCCATGTTTCATGCATGGTTTGATGTGTGGAGATGTGGAATGGAATGGGTTATTCCAAAAATGTAATTTGTGAAATGGTTTTAGAGCATTGTTTGGTTGCATTCCTTGGAATTTATTATTGTTTTGTGAAAACTGCTTTGTTTTGGCCCTTGTTTGTATTTTGATATAATCTGTTTTAGAAATTGTTTTATATAAAATATTTTGTATAAATGTGCTAACATGTTTTACCCTAATGGCATGAGTAAGGAAGTAATTTAGGGAAAGCCTACTGAGTTTCATTACTCACCCATGCTTTGGAACATTGGTGCTTTTATAGATGTTGTTGATTAGGACATGGGAAAAGGTAAAGTATCACACTTCTCTAGTGGTGATTAATGATACTTGGGCTATTTATGGAGTTAGAGAATGGATCTTGTTAGAGCCTTGGAGTTATATGGTCTTCTTTGAGTTTTGTTGGTTTTTGTATCCAACTATGTACTTGGTTGTTTTGTAGTCATCCATTGTGGTAATTTTTATAGTTGGTTTTGATATAAATGGTTTTGCTGAGCTATCTTTCATTAATATCATGCATCATGTAATGGTTCATTTGGTTATGAAATGTTTGGTTGGTTGTTTTTTTCAAAGGTAAAATCGTCCCCCAATTTTTAATGAAGCCCTTGGAATTTATTTTCATCTTTTAGCATGTTGGGGATGTCTCTTAAGTCCAAGTAACTTCCTCCAAACTTCTCAAGCCAATGAGGAGGAGAGGGATGTTACACATCTAATCCTCATCATTGACTAAAGGATACTCAGTGTGCCATAGATGTTCAATATATTGAATAAGTCAATATGTAATTGAAGTAATTGATTGATCCACACTCATTTTTAACTGACTATGAATCTTTCTGTAAACTTTATCCATTGTCACACATTTATGAAGATTTTCCACTATTATAGGTGGAAAACTATAGATAAATCCCTGATCTTTAAAAATTATCTCACCATTTTAGTACATCTTTACAAACATGATTACCTATAAAAAAATAATTAATAAAATTTTATATACAGCATCATTAAATGTTTAAAATGTTTAAATTGGTTATGATTAAATAATTATGACTTGATATTGATGAATTTTCTATAGAATGGTTTATCATTATTTGATAAACCAACCAAAACCTAAGGGGGATCCTAGTGCCACTATTATCTCATATTTTAGCAACTATTATCCACCTTTCAAGTATGGTGTAAAAATATAGCTTCAAACAAAAACACTTATTATCAAACACCCTTTTATTACAATGCTACTCACATGAAAATGAGGGGATTTAGGGGTCTGAGATACATAACATTTTTTATACAGACACACAGGTCCTTACGTACTTATAAAGAGGGATGACATGTAGGTTATCAATAATAGAAATAAAATGAAATTATCACAAATTATATAACTGTAAAAAAATGACACGAAATTTCAATCATACATTGTCCAGTCATCTCAAAATCATTCAATTATTATAAATTAAAAAACCAGATACAAAAAATACAACATGAAATTTCAATCATACATTAGACGGTCATCTCAAGATCAGTCATCATACAAGATTGATAACATGTTTTTTTGATATAGTTATTATGTTTTATATCTTGTAACTTTACTTATAACTATATTTAATAAATAATATAAACATATATATACTTCTATATATACTCAGAATTTCATGATTTTTTTCACTTTTGCAGGTGAAAAAATATAACTAAAACCTTGATCAATACAAATAACCACACTATTGTAGTATAATGATGGTAATATGATTACCTAGAAATAAAATTTAATAAAATGTTATATATATTTATACCACATCATCAAATGTTTAACATCTTTTAATTAGCTATGAATAAATAACTATGACTTGATCTTGAGACTTTTTCTATAGATTAGTTTATCATTATTTGATAAACCAAAAAAAACCTATGGGGGACTCCTAGAGACTCTATTATTATATATTTCAGTAACCATCAGTCTCCTTTGAAATAGAAATGCCTCTTATCGAACACCTATTATTGAACACCTTTTTATTACAATGTTGGTCACATGAAAGTGAGGGGGTATAGAGGTTTAGGATACATAACATTTTTATACATACACACATTCCCTTACATAATTATAAAAAAGGATGAAACATAGGTCATCAATGAGGAAAATAAAATGAAATTATTAAAAATTATATAACCACATACACAAAAAAGACATGCAATTTCAATTATGCATTGGTCGGTCATCTCAAGATCAGTCGTCGCATAATACTCTTAACATGTTTTTTAGGATACTTATTATGTTCTACATATTATAACTTTACCTATAACCATATCTAATATATATTAAATATCTACATATTTATCCATATATTTATATCAAATGCTTTCCAAAATTTAAACTTTCCAATGTGTGTGTATATATATATATATATTTAGGTAGATTCACTTTATTTGTCTATGTGCATCGAATATTATAATTTAAATTTATTTTACTTTAGATATAATATACAATAATATATACATATAAATATATTTAAATAATATAACATAAATATATACAAATTTAAATATATTCAACTTTATTTATAAATATTTTAAAATATAATTATATAAACTTTTATAAAAAACTAAATTTTTCTAAATATAAGTATTATTAATTTATATATAAATACTAAAAATATTATTAATAACTAATTTTATTAAATTTAATTAATAAAAGTGATATAATTTACACTTACATAATAACCATTAAAATATTGTAAACTTATGTTAGTTTCAATTTTATAAAATTATATATGTATATATATAAATTTTTTGTAGTATTTCTACTTTCCAAAATTTAATTAATTATATTTTATACATTATTACTTGGAATAATAATTATTTATAATTAATATAATTTAAAATTATTATTTATAGTAAAAAAATTAATACTATTAACAAAAATAATATTATATATATATTTAAATAAATTTAAATATGATACTTAATATGACTAGTATTTTTTTATGAAATTAGTCATAATATAATTTTTATAAAATATTTAGCTGTATTCACATTTTTTACTTATGTGTATGGAATATTATAATTTAAATTTATCTTACTTTAAATATAATATATATTATATACATATAAATCTATTCAAATATAATTATTCAACATTTAAATTACAAATATATACATTTAAAAAAAATAATATTTCCCTAAATATAAATTTTATTTTATACATAAAATTTAAATTATGTCAATACCGTATTAAAATTTCCTAAATCATTCAATTTAAATTAAATCATACAAAAAACAAAAAATCATTCAGAAATTAAATCAAACAAAGGAAAATAATTTATACATTCATACATCTATACATCTATACATCCATACATCCATAAAAATTAAATAAATAAATCATACAATCAAAATAAATAAAAACAATTAAATAATTAAAATTTTCAAATAGAAATTTTACCTTCTTAAAAGCTGGAAATATATGCTGAGAAAGAAATACATCAGAGATTTTCAGCAAAATACAGAGTAGAACAATTTAAAATAGAGGTGGGGGAACCTCTATTTGTTGTTTTTTTTCTGGCCAAGAGACGAGAACCTCATTAATGCCTCCATTGTAAATTTTTTGAAGGAAGCATGAACGAGGTTCACGCTTCCTTTGCCATGACAATAAAGCGTGAATGGGGTTCGTGCTTCCTTAGGGTCTGAATAAGAAGCACAAACCCTATTCACGATTCTTTAGACCTTTTTTTTAAAATACACACTACCTAATCCCTTTTAAAAAAATTAACCCATTAAAAGAAAATTCCCACGAACCACTCCCATGAACATTGACCGCCACCACAAAAACATTCTCCAAAGAACACAGTGAACCAAAAATGATCCAAATAAATATAAAATAATAAATAAATCATAAATCAAAAATAAAAAATAAAAAATAAAAAATAAAAAATAAAAAATAAAAAATACTAAAAAATACTAAAATAATAATAAAAAATAATAATAAAATAAATAATTAATAGGTAATAAATAATAAATAATTAATAATAAATAAATAAATATTAAATAATAATTAAATTTTAAATTGTAAATAAATTAATAATAAGTAAATAAATAATAATTTATTTAAGGTCTTGTAGGTTATAAGAAACAGAACAATGTGCACTCCCTAGGGCCAACAAGGACAAATAATATCCCCCTCCAAAGGTCGAGTCACTCCATAGCCAGTCCATTATAATTTTTAAAGTTCAAAGGTCCACTATTTGATGGCCTGAAGTCCCCTTTTACTTGGCCCAAAGGTTTTACATCTACATCTTTCACTATACTAATGTGTACATGTGTCTTCACCACTACATGCATCATCGCCTGCGTCATTGGCCATAAATGACCTAGAAATATCCATCTAAGGGAGGCTATTAGGATTTTAATCCTAGTCATATGTATAATTATAGTGACTAATAATAAATAATAAATAATAAATAGCAACTAAATATATAAGAAATAAATAAATAATAAATAATAAATAATAATAATAAATAACTAAAAAATAAAAAATAAAAATAAACAAATAAACAAATAAATAATAAATAATTATACATTATCATTGGGGGCATAACGTCATATCCCTACTCACTCTGACTAGTAGTTGAACCAGTTCTTCAAGTGATCTCAGGTGCACCTCCCTGTATGCTAGAGGTTACAAACTAGTAATAAGGGTCTAATGAGAAACATGATGAGATGATACCCTATTTATCATAGTAAAACAACAATAGAAATAATAATAAATAATAAGAAACAATAACCACACATCACATATCAAATCCAAAAATTGGGAAAGTGACCATAAGCCAATAAAGTAAACATGCCATGTCCTAATAATATCATGTATCAAAAGGAAACCCAAAAAGAAAGAAACAATTAACAATCCCCAAAATGGGTCTCAACATCAAGCCTGACCCCCTCATCCATGATCCATACCAAGTCCCAAAACAACCATATATCATAAGGTTTTCCCATTATCCAGACCTACAACCATGAAGTTTACTCGGGTACCAACGATGACCCAGGCAGGGTGTGAGCAAAACTTAGCAGGCCACCACCAATATTATCTAAAGCAATATTAAATATAAATAAAGGTGTATATAGATGTACAAGAGAATAATATGCATGAAAATAAATGGAAACATGTTTTAAAAATAAACAGTATTCAATTAACCACTTTGGCCCTCAGGTTCCCAAGTGACACACATGCTAACTAAACCCACCTCGACCCATGATGTTTGTCTAGACCATACACCATAGGGTTTACATAATTTATTTGAAATAAATGGGATTTATAAATTATTCAAAACTAGATATAAAGGATCATAATTCCAAATATCTACACCATATCAAAATCCATTAGTTCGCAGACCATCATGTTGGAACCCAAACCAGGGATACATAACGCCATGTCTAACATTTCAAATCAAGGATGTAGAGAGTCATGTCCAACCATACTAATTTTAGGATACATAGGGTCATGTCCAACATCCTTACCGATGGGTGCAAAGTTTCATGTCCAACATCTTTAACCATCTCATCAACAACCAATTTCAAAGGTCCAAAATACTTGACCTTTTAATACACCATGATAACAAGGGTGAACCTTTTTCAACATTCATTATTCCCCATGGTATATTATATTCAACAACCTTAACCTAATTACACAATTCAACCATAAAATCATTTATTCATATATAACATCCATTAAATATTCTTTAAAACCATTTAATAATTTAAACATATGGTTTTAAAAATTTACCATTTCTCCCTTTTACCATGTCATAAAACATATAATCCCCAAGTTAAGCCAAACAAACCCTTGTGCCATACTAACAAGCCAAGCAACAAGTTTAACTAGGTTAAACTCATAAAACCACTATTCCACCATCTATAACCCGACTATACTATTTCCAAGGAATTGGCACACCCCATGGGTGGTCATAGGTCTCATCTCATAGCCATCAACAGACCTAAAAGGGTTTTTGAAGGGTATAAAATACCATTTAAAGACCCAAAATATTTTTCTTAATCAAGGAAACTAAAGTGTAACATGTTAGTTCCATAACACATGACACATACACATTACAAAATATCAATACTATGGGAAATAACTTGTAGAACACCTACCTTATGCTCGTAGACAACCACTTATCTAAAATCAACCTTTGATTCAAGATAAAACAACCACAACCACAAAAGTAGAGAAATAATTTGAAAAAGGTATTATGAGATATATAATAAGAGGGTAGACCAAGTAGTGAAACTTCTAAAGAATATAAGGAAACAAACTCATAGAATTACCTAAGGCTTTGAATAACAAGAAACGATGCTTCAAACACCCTATAGTCGAAGGGGTTCCACTAATGGAAGAGAGGGAAGAGTTTGAAGTGAACCCTAGGCTACTAGAAGTGAAATGGGAGAGAAAATTAGGTGAAAATTTATAATGGTATAGAGGGGAAAAAAATGAAAAATTGACACTTTTAAGGAGGTGTATAGTTTGGCCACATGATTTTCCAAACCATGTTTCAACCTTGTGAGCTACTCTATATAAGGAAAACTCTTTTGCACGGTATCCTTGGCCATCCAAATCATTTTAAAAACTATGAGGAATCCATAGAATGGCTCTAGACCAAACCTACATGGTTTCCAAGCCTCCTAAAATTGTTTGTTAAACTGTTCCACCCCTTAAACCATGACATGTGGCCATAGTTTGCAATTAACACTAACTATGAAATAACCATGTGCCATGTGTTGTAAGGTCCGTTTTTTTACATTTTTCAAGTCCTGAACCCCCAAAACACTCCCAAGAAGACCCTTACCACTGGGAAGAATTATAAAAACTATTTTAAAACATATGTTAGACAAAATTTAAAAAAAATGGACCTTTGAAAAGATCAAGATCTTACAACATACCCACTATAAAATAACTTATCCTTCAGTTTCACTACCCAGTATTACTAAGCCTCTTAGGTAAAATGGTTAGGCCACAAGGATCACATATCTATTTCCCTCTCCAAGTTTTATCTTAGACAAAACCATGCATCCAAAACACTCAAACCAAAGGCATGGTATTATCCCAAAGAGTTTTCTCACTATGATCCACAATATGAATCAGATGCTCCTCAAAGGATTCATCATCCTCAAGATAAACATCATAAACATAAAACACATGAGATGAGTTAGGGTGATACCATCAAATCCATGAAACATGAAAAAAATCTTTTATATTAACATACCACTATGGAGGGGCCAATCAATACACTACCAAATGGATCCTCTCTATAATCTTGAATGACTCGACATACATGGGCACTAAATTACCCTATTTCCAAATCTAACTGTGACACAGTCTCGGTGATACATGAAGGAATAAATGGTCACCCACCAAAAAATGCAATATGATGATGATGTCGATCAATGTATGAATTATGTCTATTCTAGGATGTATCCATATTATTTTGGATCAACTGGACATGGTCTCATGTCTCCTGCACAAGTCTCGACCCCAACAACTACGATTCTCCCGCCTCTATCCATCATAAATTTGATTAACATGGACTACCACGTAGTTCCCCATAGGGTTCCATCTAAATATTCACCTAATGACTATTATTATAGGAGAACTTAATGAGTTCTAGGTGTTTCTCCTAGGTTCTTCCAAAATCTAGGATGCATGATCTCATTATATCCTCTAACACCTCGATAGTCTGCTCTGATTTCTCATCCGTCTGTAGGTGGTAAGTTGTACTAAAAAACACCTGAGTACTGAGCACCCTCTTAAATACTTTCCATAATCATGAAGTAAAATGAGGATCATGATCTATAACAATATTTTGAGGGACCCTATAAAAATTTACTATCTCCTAAACATATAAGTTACCCAACTCATCGATGGTAAAAGTCTCTCAAATCGATAATAAATGGGATATGTTTTTTAATCAGTCCAAAATCACCCATATCACATCACTCTTCTAAGGATTCCTTAGTAAACCCACCATAAAATCCATGGTAATATCATCCCACTTCTATTATGAAATAGGAAATAATTGTAACAAACTAGTAGACTGCTGATGCTTGAAATTCACCCACTATTAGGTGTAGAATCATGTCACAAAACCTAAAATCTATTTATTTATTCACGAAAACCAATATTGTCTATAAACATCATGGTACATTTTGAAAAAACTAGGGTGTAATAGCTATTTCGAACCATGAAAATCACACATTAACTCCTCCCATATAACCTTAGGCACATAAACACATCAATGAATATGGTTTATATCATCTCCATCAATGGTCTAGTTAGGTGGTATCTCACCACCATAAAATTTCTATCTTAATGATAGGCACTCTAGATTCTCATACTTCCTCCTCTTGATCCAGTTCAGAATATTGGGTACAATAGATAAATACATGAGGTTCATCTCCTCTTGAACACCTATATACTATTACTGAAAATGAGAGCTATACCAACAAAACTACACCAATGGTTTTCTAAAACCATTGGTATAGGTCCCCCTATACCAATGGTTTAGAATAACTATTGGTTTAGCCTATTTATGGGAAGGCTATACCAATGGTTTACTTAAAATGTTAGTATAGAGTAAGGATATACCAATGGTTCTTTTAAAAATGTTGGTACAAACTTCAACATATATCCTAACCGCACTACCTCTACTCCTCCCATATCACTCCCATACATATTTAACCCTATGAGAAACCTTATGTTGTTTTCCAATCCATGGAAATATCTCCCTAGTTCATGTTTTGATTACATTCTTATTGAACATAAAATTGGTGTGTTCTAAATCTTTCATCTCTTCTACCAAGTATCATTTTAATTTTTTAGGTATAAAACACTATCCTAGATTCTTTTATGTTAATATTCTTCCAAATTCATTGAACAAGGGTTATTTTTATTATATTTGTTATTGTATTTCATAATAATATATATGCAGTTGATGCATTTTTTTAATTTAGTTACTCACTACTTATACATAAATCTAATATTAACCTATTATTTTGTGTAATACATGAGTTAAATATTTAATTAATTATTGTAATAGTTTATTTGTTTTGTGTATATATTAGGGCGATATCAAATTATTTGTAATGACCCAAACATTCATTAATGAAAATTCTTCTTGGTCTTTTTAAATTTCTTATTATGTAAAATGGTTATGTAAAACATATGCACTTCCTTGGTTTTATATTTTTGGATTTTAAAATACCATTAAGAATTGTGACTGTTTCTAATATAGTTGTTGAATAGTGATCACATGATTAGTATAAATACAGGGCTTTAACAAATCCAATTTACTCAGACAAAGGAAGTGATGACCTCATCCAGTAGACTTTCCCCATATGAAGCCCATTTTTCGGAGCTCGAAAAGGAGGTTGTGTCATTGGGCTTCACTCTTGACCAATCCCATTCCGATCTTGAACATGTTAATCTTGAGTGGAACCAACTACAGGATAAGTGGAAGTTAATAGAGATTACCACACGAGCGATATTATCTGAGCCACCCCAAGAGTCTGTCACCATCACACACCTTACCCTTCAGTCTTATGCGGGTGTTATAAGAGATTATGTAACAAGACCCTAGAACTATGATTATGTACATTATTTTTGTATATAATAAATAATATACTTTCATTTTATTATTGTTACTTTGTAAATAGTTTTTAAAGCACAAATAGTATTTTTAGTTAATATTCAACTAGGAAATATATTTTGATAAATTAATGAATTATGAATTAAATAATATTTTAATAATATATTATTATTAAATTAATTTTTATTAATTACAAATTATTGTATAATTTTTATGAATACAATTTTAATTTTTATTAAGGTTTGAAAGCTCTTTTTGTCAAAACCCATGAATTTTCGATAAATGTAGGTTTTTATTTTAAAAGTTAAAATTCACATATTTAGAAAATTATTTGGATAAAATTAATATTATTTTTGGAATCAGGACATCAAAATTATCCAATGGTGAATTTTTCATAATTTTCTGAGACAGCCGAATTTTTGGGTAAAAATTAAATACCGTTTAAATATATAATGTATTTTATAACATCATAATGACCCAATAGTGATGTAATAAAATACTATAAATATTATTTTCGGCCAATTATGTTTTAAAATTAAAATAATTTGATTTTAGGTTTTATTTATTTATTTTACAAAGCTTTAGTGGACCCTTCAAGACTTATAAAACATTTTGGATTTTTAAATTGATTTCCTTGAAAGTGTGACTCACCTCCACATAAGCAACCCTATTATTTTAAGAATTTAGTCCATTGGCCTTATAAAATATTTTTCTACACTCCCATTCAGAAAAAACCATGGGCTGGTTTGTGGTTTTTATTAGTTTAATGTGTGGTGTCCCAAACCTAAATAATAAAGAATTCCCTCTCCTTTCATATATAAACCCACCCAATCTCCCACTTCCTCTTCACTCAAAGCCTTTGGAGTTCGTCCAACCTCTTCCCTCCTCTCTCTATAGTCCTCCCAAGGTGCCCCAAGCTCCCAATAATCCCCTCTCAAGCCTCTCCCAAGCCTTTGAGATCACAATTTTAAGTAAGGGATTTCTTCCTCTCTCATTTTTGTCTAAGTTTCTTTATGTTGTCATGCCCTTGTATTTTCAATTAAAAATGTGGGGGTATGGTTTATAACCTCACCTATACTTCCCTCCTTATTATTTAATGATGATAAACCCCTTTCTCTCTCATTAATTCCTCCCATGTACACCCGTTATCATGCTGAAATTCTGTAAGGGATTCCTTCCTTTCTCATTTTATCCAAGTTTCTTAATATTGTTATGTCCTTTTATTTTCAATTATAAATGTTAGGGTATAATTTATCACCTCCCCCATACTTCCCTCTTTATGTTTTAATGATGAGATACCCCTTTCTCTCTCATTAATTCCTCTCATGTACACCCGTTACCATCCCGAGATTCCGTAAGGAATTTCTCTTTCCTCATTTACATTCAAGCGATTATTTTGTATTATGAATCTAAATTCCATTACATTTGTTAGGAAATGTATCTATATTAACCCCTTACTGTCCATTTCATGTACATATTATGAGACACCCATTTCTCTCTCATCAAACATTTTTATGAATTTTTATGTCACGTCGTTATGCTACCGAAATTGCATCACGAGTTTCCAAGCCAAAGTCATTATGTAGTGAATACCATCCCCATTTCTCTATCAAGGATATTCACATTTATGAACATTTACTTATTGTTTATATAGTTTCATGTATGTATTCCACATTACCTTATCATGGAATAAATGATGATGTTGAATGAATCCATGTTGTATGATCCATGGGGCACACTTATGCATGAAATTAAGTGTTTAAGAAGGGTGCTCCCTGATAGCACTCCAATGAATTGGGTAAAGTATAGTATCATGATACTTCATGTGAAATGAGTGTTGAATCATTCTAATTCAAGTGCAATGAGGTTTTACTTGTGCTTCATGTGCAATGGGGGTTTACTCATGCTCCATGTGCAATGAGCCTTGGCTCGTGCTAATTCCATGTTAAGTGTTATTACCACATTTCCATGTTATGATAATCATGCTATATCATGCCATTATGTTCATGTTTCTCTTGAGATCCATTGATATTCCTATTGACTAACATGTATTTTAATATTCATTTTATTCTTTTTTTTACTCCCTTACTGGGCTTTATGGATTACCCTTTTCTTATGCATGTCCTCAGGTTATCCCATGTAATGCCAGGTACGAGGGAATGTAGTGGTCACAAAAAGGATGTTTTCAATAAAGATGTTGTGTTTCATGTTTTGAGTCATTATGTAATGTTCCTAATCTCCAAAGACACTAGACCTCTCTATATTTAATGTTGTATCAAGTGAAGGTTTTATGTAATAAATCAGGTTTAAGTGTGAAATAAAGAGCAGGGTTTCCATAGTTGGTATTAGAGGATAGGTTTAGTTATTTTTGGGATTAGAATTAGAAAACCCTAGTGAAAGACTTAGGGATAAGAATAAGTATAATAAAAACATCCCTAAATTTTGGTGAGTATCGAGTAAGTGGTTTATCAAGAAAATACATCCCTGTCTGGATACGAGCAGGAAGAGGCAGCTCTGACACATATGTATCCTAGGGGTAAAACCCAAAAACACCGCTTTGAGATAGACTCAAACGAGAACTGGTGCACAACAATAGACCTTGCTGTAATCTTGGTTACAACACTCCCAGGGGATATGCTTTGGTAAATTCATAATCTTAGTATGAACCATTATTGAGGGAATAGAAAAAAATTCCCCTAAGAATATATTTTAGAAAGTAAATCATGTATAACATAGATTGAAGCCTATAAATGCATAAGTTAAGGAAATAAAAGTAATTTATAAGTCATCCATTTTTGAATTTAGATTCCTCTTTATGTGTTTAATAGTTTAAATTCCATCATACCATAGTCTATATTGGATAGAGTAGAACCAGAATCAAAAAGTGAAAGGAAGTGTTATCGCCCATAGTTCTATGCATTATTTTATATCCCGAAATTTTAGTAGAACAATCCCAACACCATAAAAAATTATGGAAGTGAAGATGTCAGTGCGTATGGTAAATGGGGAAATCATTGCATCCCATGAATATAAATCCTCCCCTATCATAAATTTTGGAGTGAACTTCCCAGGAAACCTCATCATACTCTCTCTGGTGGAATTTGATGCAATTCTCAGCATGGATTGTCTTTCCTTATATAGATCCAATATAAATTGCTGTGAGAGGGAAATCACTCTATGTGTGGAGAATCCACCCCCGATTCTGTATAAGTGCAAGGAGGAGGATGAATATTCTTTAGCTCCATCATATCAAGTGTGGATATTACTACCCTATGAGCACACATATCTAGCTCAGATGATTGAGTCTAAGGAATAAACCATCCTTGAAGACATTACTGTTGTGAGGGAATTCACTGAAGTGTTTCCCGAGGAATTGCCTGGTCCTCCTTCGAGAAAAGATGTTGAATTATCAATTGACCTTATACATGGGGAGTTGCCAATATCCAAGAATCCTTATAGAATGGATATTGTGGAGCTTGAGGAGCTGAAGAAACAACTACAGGAGAATCTGGATAAAGGGTTTATACCTCCAAGTGCTTCACCATGGGGTGAACCAGTCCTCTTTGTCAACAAGAAGGATGGGTCAATGCACCTTTTTATTGATTATCGTGAGCTCAAAAAAATCATGATAAAGAACAAGTATCATATTCCCCGAATTGATGACTTGTTCGATTAGATTCATGGAGAAAAATACTTCTACAAGGTGGATCTGCGGTTGGGATATTATCAAGTAATGGTGAATAAGGAGGATATCCCCAAGACTACTTTTTGTACAAGATACGGGCACTATGAATTCATAGTAATTCCTTTCAGACTCACTAATTCTCCAGAAATATTCATGGACTTGATGAATAGAGTCTTTAGAGATTACCTAGAAAAATATGTGGTAGTCTTTATAGATGATATTCTAATATACTCTAAAACCAAGGAGGATCATGAGGAGCATCTAAGAACTGTACTAGAGACCTTGTGAAAGGATAAGATCTATGCAAAGTACAACAAGTGTGAGTTTTGGTTGAAGGAGGTCTCATTATTGGGGAATATCATCACAAGCAATGGGATATCTATGGATCCCTCGAAGACAACTGAAATAGTGGGATGGACAAGGCCAACATCAGTAACGGATATCCGTAGCTTCTTGGGGTTAGTTGGATATTATCGCCGATTTGTGAGTAATTTATCATGATTGTCCAACCCTCTTACCAAGCTAACTCCGAAGGGAGTAAAGTTTTCTTGGAGTGATGAATGCGAAGAGATCTTCAAGGAGTTAAAAGGGAGGCTTATCACTGCGCCCGTGCTCACATTACCCACAAGTGGAGAAATTTTTGTGGTATTTATTGATTCTTTGAAGAAGGTCCTGGGTTGTGTGTTGATGAAAAATGATAAAGTGATAGCCTACACCTCAAGGCATTAGAAAATACATGAGAAAAAATATCCCATGCATGATCTGGAGTTGGAGGCTTTGATAATTATATTGGAAATATGGCGGCATTATCTATATGGGGAGTAGTGTGAGATATATACTGATCACTAAAGCCTCAAGTATATATTCACACAGAAATATCTTAATACGCACCAATGAAGATGGATATAAATCATCAAGGATTATGAATGCTCAATCCATTACCACCCTGGGAAAGTG
Organism: Viscum album; assembly: GCA_963277665.1. NCBI lineage: Eukaryota > Viridiplantae > Streptophyta > Magnoliopsida > Santalales > Viscaceae > Viscum > Viscum album. The sequence goes on from OY728151.1 coordinate 1,838,294,854, forward strand.
AACAAGGTGGCATATGATCTAATTAGAAAGGACCCAACAATTGTATCATTAATGATAATTGAAAACGATCCAATATTATTGGATTTGATGAAGAAGTACATGAGAATCATAAAGAAGGGAACATCATCAATCCTTTCACAAATGATTGCTCAAACATCTATTTTGGAAAGGATAAAGGATGACTAAAAGGATGATGTGGGAATTTAGAAGAAGGTGGAAACTATCAGAAAAGAAAAATCCTTAGAGTTCAATGTCAATAAACAAAGAATTGTGAGATTTGGGAAAAGACTATGTGTCCCATCAAGTCCATAGCTAAAGAAGGAGGTTTTGGATGATGCACATAGTTCAAATTTCTCCATCCACCTAGGAAACACAAAGATTTATCGAGATCTCCGAGATCATTATTGGTGGGATAACATGAAGAAGGAGATCACTGAATATACAACAAAGTGCCTAGTGTGTTAGCAAGTGAAGGCTGAGAGACAAAAGTATAAGGGGATTATGCAACAATTAACCATACCAGCATGGAAATGGGAGAACATCACCATGAAATTTGTCACTGGAATTACAAAGACATCTAAAGGAAAAAATGCTATCTAGGTTGTTGTGGATCGTTTTACAAAGACTACACACTTCATTGCGATTTGGGAGGATTTCTCACTAGATCAACTGGCACGAATATACATCAGAGAAGTGGTAAGGATTCATGGAGTACCGCTATCTATTGTATCTGATTGTGATCTTAGATTCATCTCAAAGTCCTAGAAAAGTCTCCAACATGCTCAAAGTACTAAACTGAACTTCAGTACAACCCATCATCCTCAAACTGATGTCCAATCTAAATGAACTATTTAGACACTAGAAGATATGTTACGATCATGTTCTATGGACTTCAAAGGAGGATGGGACCAACATCTTCCACTGGTTGAATTATCCTATAATAACAGTTTTCACTCGAGCATCCGAATGGAACTATATGAATCCCTTTACAATAAAAGGTTCAAAAAACTGACATGTTGGGATGAAGTCGGTGAGCGTAAGTTACTAGGACCTGAAATGGTTGAAGAAATGATGTAGAAGGTGAAAACCATTCATCAGTATATCAAGGCAGCCCAAAGTTGACAAAAGAGTTATGAAAATAACTGTCGATGAGACCTTGAGTTCAAAGTTGGAGACATGGTATTTCTATGCATATCTCCATGGAAGGAGGTCATGAGGTTTGTAAAGAAAGGGAAGTTTAGTGCTAGTTACATCAGCCCCTTCGAGATTCTTGATCATGTCGGTGATGTGGCCTATCGACTAGCACTTCCACATACCATGAACAAAGTACATGATGTATTTTATGTATCCCTCTTAAGGAAGTACATACCAGACCCTTCACATGTACTCTCTGCAGATGTAGTATAATTATAGGATGATATTTCTTACGAGGATCAACTAGTGAAGATCTTTGATCGTAGGGTAAAATTTCTAAGAAATAAGACAATGTCCCTTGTGAAAGTGTTATAGAGATACCAAAATTTTGAAGAAGCAACATGGGAACTAGAGGAAGTAATGAGGCAGAGTTACCCACATCTGTTTTAGTGTGGGAAAAGGAAATTTTGAGGGAGAAATTTCTTAAGGGGGGAATATTATAATGACCCAAACATTCATTAATGAAAATTGCTCTTAGTTTTTTAATGTATTATTATGTAAAATGGTTATGTAAAACATATGAAATTCCTTGGTTTTATGTTTTTGGATATTAAAATACCGTTAAGAATTGTGACCATTGCTAATATAGCCATTGAACATCGATCACATGATTAGTATAAATATAGGGCTTTAACAAATCCAATTTACTAAGACAATGGAAGTGATGGCCTCATCCAGTAGACTTACCCCGTACAAAGCCCATTTGTTGGAGCTCAGGAAGGAGGTGGTGTCACTGGTCTTCACTCTTGAAAAATCCCAAGCCAATCTTGAACATGTTAAACTTGAGCGGAACTAACTACGGGAGAAGTGGAAGTTAATAGAGATTACCACCCGAGCGATGTTATCAGAGCCACCCCAAGAGTCTGTCACCATCGCGCACCTTACCCTTCAGTCTTATGCAGGTGTTATAAGGGGTTATGTAACAAGACCATAAAACTATGATTATGTACATTATTTTTGTATATAATAAAGAATATACTTTCATTTTATTATTGTTACTTTGTAAATAGTTTTTAAAGCACAAATAATATTTTTAGTTAATATTCAACTAGGAAATATAATTTGATAAATTAATTAATTACGAATTAAATAATATTTTAATAAAATATTGTTATTATGAAATTACTTTTTATTAAGTATAAATTATCTTATAAATTTTTTGAATAAAATTTTAATTTTTATTAAGGTTTGAAAGCTGTTTTTGTCAAAACCCATGAATTTTCGATAAATATCAGTTTTTATTTTAAAAGTTAAAATTCACATATTTAGAAAATTATTTGGATAAAATTATTATATTTTTTTGAATCATGACTTCAAAATTATCCAACGGTGAATTTTTCATAATTTTCTCAGATAGTCGAATTTTTGGGTAAAAATTAAATACCGTTTAAATATATAATGTATTTTATGACATCATAATGACCCAAAAATGATGTAATAAAATACTATAAACATTATGTTCGGCCAATATATGTTTTACCATTAAAATAATGCGATTTTAGGTTTTTTTGATTTATTTTACAAAGCTTTAGTGGACCCTTCAAGACTTATAAAACATTTTAGATTTTTAAATTGATTTCCTTGAAAGTGTGACTCACCTCCACATAAGCAACCCTATTATTTTAAGAATTTATGCCATTGGAATTATAAAATATTGTTTTCCAATCCCCTTTGGATAAAACCATGGGAAAAAAACATGGGATGGTTTTTGGTTTTTATTAGTTTAATGTGTGGTGTCCCAAACCTAAATAATAAAGAATTCCCTCTCCTTTCCTATATAAACCCACCTAAGCTCCCACTTCCTCTTCACTCAGAGACTTTGTAGTTCGTCAAACCTCTTCCCTACTCTCTCTATAGTCCTCCCAAGGCACCCCAAGCTTCCAATAATCCTATATCAAGCCTCTCCCAAGCCTTTGGGATCACACTTCCAAGTAAGGGATTTCTTCCTCTCACATTTTTGTCTAAGTTTCTTTATGTTGTCATGCCCTAGTATTTTCAATTAAAAATGTTGGGGTGTGATTTTTAACCTCCCCTATACTTCCCTCCTTATGTTTTAATTATGATAGAACCCTTTATCTCTTATTAGTTCATCCCATGTACACCCATTACCATGCCAAAATTCCGTAAGGGATTCCTTCCTTTCTCATTTTATCCAAGTTTCTTAATATTGTTATGTCCTTTTATTTTCAATTATTAATGTTGTGGTATGATTTATCACCTCCCCCATACTTCACTATTTATTTTTTAATGATGATATACCCCTTTATATCTCATTAAAGCCTCCCATGTACACCCGTTACCATGCCAAAATTCCGTAAGGAATTTCTCTCTCCTCATTTACATTCAAGCAATTATTTTGTATTATGAATCTAAATTCCATTAAATTTTTTTGGGACATGTATCTATATTAACCCTTACTATCCATTTCATGTACATATTATGAGACACCCCTTTCTCTCTCATCAACCATTTTTATGAATTTTTATGTCACGTCGTTATGCTACCGAAATTGCATCATGAGTTTCCAAGCCAAAGTCATTATGTAGTGAATACCATTACCATTTCTCTATCAAGGGTATTCACATTTATGCACATTTACTTATTTTTTATAGAGTTTAATGTATGTATTCCAAATTCATTTATCGTGGAATAAATGATGATGTTAAATGACTCCATATTGTATGATCCATGTGGCACACTTATGCATGAATTGAAATGTTTAAAAAGGGTGTGCCCTGATAGCTCTTCAATGCTTTGGGTAAAGTATAGTATCATGATAAATCATGTATAATGAGTGTTGAATATTGCTAATTCAAGTTAAATTATGGTTTACTCATGCTTCATGTGTAATGAGGGTTTACTCATTCTCCATGTGCAATGAACCTTGGCTCATGCTAATTCCATGTTAAGTGTTGTCACCACATTTCCATGTTATGATAATCATGCTATATCATGCCTTTATGTTCATGTTTCTCTTATGATCCATTGATATGCCTATTTAATAACATGTATTTTTATCTTCATGTTATGATTTGTTTACTCCATTACTAGGCTTTATATCTCACCCTTTTCTTATGCATGTCCTCAAGTTATCCCATGCAATGCTAAGTATGAGGGAATGTAGTGGTCACATAAATGAATTTTTCTATAAAGATGTTGTGTTTATTGTTTTAAGTCATTATGTAATGTTCCTAAGATCCAAATACACTAGACCTATCGATCTTCCATGTTGTATCATGTGAAGGTTTTATGTAATAAATTAGGTTTAAGTGTGAAATAAAGAGTAGGATTGCCACATTATTTATTTCAATGTTTTATTTTAATAATTGAAATTATTCATTTCAGGTTCTAAACATGATTGAATTTAAAATTTAATATATGGTTTGAATATATAGATTGGTTTTATTTACATAATTTTTTTAATATGGATAGATTTTTTTTGTTACATGAAAATATTTCCTAAATTATGTTAATTATGTGGAAAACATATTTAAATAAAGGGGAATTTACTTTATTTTGATAGGTCTAAAGAGATGTTTTTGTTATGACTTATGCCTTATGTGGGTTGTTTTGGGTAAGTTTTTGTTATGAAATATTCCATACTAAATAGTTATTAAGTTTAATACTAATATAATATAGTTACTAAACAATCTCAACTAATTCTATGTCTAGTTTGCAACTTATGGTCTTTAGACCACTATATATACCATGGATCATGTTTGATATACATTGTTGTATTTTATATTATAATTATAATATGGACTACTTTGAAAATTATTCCATAAATATTTTTTTTGTGGTATTATGTATAGTTATTACTCATTGATAAAATGAAATTAAATATTATGGTTTTATATATATATTATTTTTGATTTATTTTATATTATAATTCTCATATGGACTAGTTTGTCAGTTATGGTTTTATATAAAGTGGAAAAATTATAATTTCCTTAAATATATTTTATATTTTAATAAAATATTATTCATTTTATTTCATGAAAATAAATATAATTTTTTAACAAAATGAATAGAATTTGAATGTACGAAACTGATCAAATCTCAATATATTTTCCAAAAAAGTTGGAGAAATTTTTATATTTTTTATTTAACAATACTTCAGATAGATATCTTATACACTGACTATGTTGCAATTATGTTGGAAGACCTTGGTTAATTAATAAATAAGTTATATACCATATAACATTTTTTTTTCAAACAAACTATTATGGTCGACATTATAATGGGGAGAAAAGACAGTCTTAAAATGTTCATGATCTTAATGAGATAACTGGATTAGAGAATTTATTATATGTTCAATTACCATTTATTCATTATAAGGAGAAATAAAGTATTACAATGTAAGAATACAATGAAATGAGTACACATGATTCATGTAATGAAAATGATGATGTTGATAGAGTGAAAAAAATTAAAGGATGTTATCACGACTCTAGTATAATAACAATATGGTGGAATAAAAATTATTTGATTTTTAATACAACTGTTTCATAGAAAAACTATGTATGGAATTTCTAATATTGACATATATTATATTCTTACCTTTTTAAAGGGATTACTTCCATATGATATAGATATTCCCCAGAACCATTATATGGTATGGAAGTTACTTGATGAACTTGGACTTTATAAAAAACAATTCATGATTTCCTGAAAGATTGTAGCTTATTTTGGGAGGAAACCACTAGAATAAATGATTTTATAAAATGTGGTACATATTAATGAAAGGAAAATACTGATATAACACCACATCATGTTCCACACAAAGTAATGTATCACTTTATATTGATTACCAAAATCCAAAATATTTTCATGTTTGATGAAATATACGCAAATATACAATGACATGATACTAAGATAAATAAGGATAATGATGAGTTTTTCCATCTTACAAATGGATTATCATGGAAGAAATTTGATGCTTGATATCTTAATTTTATAGTTGAGGTGCATAATGTGGGATTGGGTCTATCATGTGATAGTTTTAATTTGTTTGGTCAGATGATTACATTGCAAAAACACATGGTCAGTTTTCATACACATTTATAACCTTTCTCCATGGATGAGTATGAACAAACCATTAACTTTCTTGATTATACTCATATTTGGACCTTCTAATCCTAAAAATGATATAAATGTATACTTTAAACCTTTAATAAAATAGTTGAAGCATCATTGAACCATGTGTGTGTGCACAAATGATGCTCATTCAATAAAAATATTTCAGATGTGTGTTATTCTTATTTGGATGATAAATTTTTCTTCTTCTTATGCAATGTTGTATAGAAGGATCACAATGGGAAAACTTTCATGTCCTATTTTTATGAATAATATAAGATCTAGAAGTCTTAAATATATTCATAGTTTTAGTTTTATGGTACATTAATGATTCTTTCCAATGGATAATCCATATAGGAATAATCATTCAAGGTTTTACAATACCATGGAGACCAAAATTACACCTTAGAATATATATATATAACTAATATACCTAACAAATTTCAAGATGTTAGTTTTTTATTTGGGAAAGGTTAGATGAAATATATAAATAGGAAGAATGTTTTCACCGAATCCAATTAGAATTAGAAGAAGAAAGGTATCTTCATTGAGTTTCCTTATTGGCCAACCAATTTGTTATGTCACTATTTAAATTTAATTCACATTGAAAAAATACATGTGAAATTTTTCTTTCAATTCTTATAAAGGTTAAGGGGAAGAAAAAAAATGATTTATGATCTCGAAATGAATTGGTTGATTGAGGTATCAGACCATAATTCCATCCCGTGTGTATTAGTTAAAATAAATGGAAAATTATGTGCACTTACTATGTGTTGAAACCTTTATAAATCAAATAAATTTCTATAAGTAATAGATAATATAACTGTTCCCAATGGCTATTCAAGAAACATATCAAAATGGGTCAACAAAAGAGAGTTGATGCTGAAAGCTTTGAATACTCGTGATTATCACATACTTCTTCATGAGTTTATTCCAATAACAATTCACTATCTAATATATAATAATTTAAGGGTGGAAGTGAATTGATTTTGCTATTTTCATAGAGATATTTGTGATAAAATTTTCTCCAATACTTTCTTGGAAATAATGTAGGAAAATGCACCATTAATTTTCTATTATTTATAAAAAACTTTTCCTCCATCATTTTTCATATGTATGCTACATCTAACTATCCATCTTCTAACTAAAATACTTATTGGAGGACCTATATATTTTTTGGATGTATCAAACTAAAATAAATATGTACACATTGAATTACTATATAGGGAATATGAGTCCTCTTTAATTTTACATTGTGAAGGATAATTGGACCAAGAATGTATGGATTCCTATTTAATGTATTTGTTTGATTTGACTATAAGACATTATCAGACAATAAAAAATAAATAATAGAAGTATAAGAAAATCGAATCTAGTTTTCCATCACTTAAAAAAATAGGGGTAATTAATGGATAATATACATTGACTACATTAATCCTTAAATAGAAATATATGGCGCATCACACAGTCTTGTTTAACTATGATTTTTTTGATGACTACATCATGTAAGTAAACTGAACATGTATATTTTATCGTATCCCATATAATTGTACATATGTGTTAAAATGTTTCTATCTTTTTATACAGGGAACATAAAAAATTATAAATAGAAGTGACCATTCATTAAATTTGAGAATGAGAGATAATTTTTATAACAAAGTCTTTTCTATTTAGTTGAAATTGAAAGTAGAAGTATTACTGAAATAAAATAAAAAAATTAATATTCATTTAATTTTAATATTAATTTATATTTCATGGAATGATTTTACCAATATAATCTATTTATTAAGAAATAATATCTTGATATTTTGGTCCTAATTCATTGGTTCATGAATGAAAATCAATTATGATCAATGAGTATAAATTTTTTATCCCTGAACAAACAGTGAACATGATAACACTACATAATGGTGTTATGGTAACAACAACAAAAATTTTTTATTCCAGTACATAAGACAGTAGGTTTTAATATGAAAATGCATCTTATTATGTATTTATTGATAAAATACTAATATTTTATTATTAATCTCATGGTTGAGTCGCTATGATCAATTGAAAGTTGTTTGATTCAATGAAAATACATGAAACATTTATTGTTAACTATGGATTTTGTGTTGTTGACATGACACGTATTCTTTCTACTGATGATCCATATATTCTGGTATCATTGGTGAAATAAGTTTTTTTATGATACATATCACCCGAGACTTGAATTTGATGTCATTATTGAAGTAATCCTAAGAGATATTTTTTATGATGGTAGGGATGAAATTGACACCATCACTTCCCTTATTGGCCTCAATCAATTTTTTACTTATGATGACTCAAATAGTCTAATTTTTAGAGTTGATTGTGAACCTAAATATTTTGTGGGTAATATATATAATCATCCATATATGTTCTCAATTATTTTGGTTTATCTCAACTTGAGTTTTTTAGGTTGGTACTATTCAAATTGATTTACTATTGGTTTCAAGTATTTTTTATCCAAATTGACCTTCATGTGAATTTTAAATATAAAGTGGTTGTAGTTTTCTTTGAGTTTCATTTTATAATATTGAATTGAAATTTATAAAAACCTAACAAACCAAAAAAAAAAAAACTGAAACAATCCAATTAAAAAAACTATATGAATTGAACTTAAACATATTAAACTAATTAGAATGAAAAAAATAACAATGAAATAAATGGCCTAATAAAAAATGGACAAATGGATGAATAAAAAAACCCAAAATATGAACCAAATGAACCAACCCAAAAATGGAAAAATTCCCTAATTAAATTACCAAAATGAACCAAATGAACTAACCAAAACATAATTGGATCAAATTGAAAATATAAGAAGAAAACCATATCATACCCATTTTTAACATTCTAATTAGAGTGAGTTGATTTTTCTATACATATATTTTATGTTTTTATATTATTATCATTAAATATAATATGATTATGTTATGTTACTACCTATTCTTTTTTGGGATTAAAAATTGGTATCCCTTAATTAAGTTACATCACCTTTTCTTTCTTGTTTGGATTACACATTAGTTATGAATTTATAATTAAATTCATATATCTTTTCTAATGTAGGAAAGAAAAAAATTAAAGAGATATTAAGGAAGAGGATGTATGATAATAATTACCGCATGAGAGAGATGGGAATTCCTCGTATATAACACATTATGAGTATACTATTTCAAATATATATATATATATATAAATAACTTATAATGTCATGTTATTAATCATTTTCAAAATTTTAATCAGGAACCATCACCCAGGAGAGAATTATTCTCTGAGAAACCTAGTAGTAGTGATGCTTAGTTGGATGATTTGAGGGGGTGGGGATGGGGGGTACTAGAGAAACTCACACTACTCATCATACCCAATCACATCTAGAACCTTTATTTGATACAACATGTATTATAATTTCTTATCCCACAGTTCCATCAGAGGTACCCCAGATATTTAGACCTCCTATAATATCACCATTATTTACATCTGATCCTCATTGTATATATTTTACTTATTTGATGATGTACCCCACTCCCCATACATATTATCCTTTTCTACATATTTCTATGCCGGTTTTTTTTACAACTACTTCGTTCTCTCCAAGATTTTTGTTTATGCTCCTTTGAATTCTGCTCTGGTGCATTCTGTACCTCTCAATAATACTGATCATCATAACCAAACATTGGACCACACTACTACACAGGTCGATGGACCTTTATATCCTAGGTATTCAGTAGTACCCACTGATCATCTTGGCTCAATTATATGTATATAACCCTAGTAAAATTTTTTGACCATTATTTATTTTCATTATAAGATGTATTGGTTTAATATTTGTCTTTTATTCTTTCACAATTATACATGAAACTATAAGTTGGAGTGGTTATACACAAATGTGTGAAGTTTGAAACCACTAAACACATGTTATGGTTGAGTACAATGAGGATAATAAAATAATCAGTAAAATAAATATAGAATGCTAGATTTTTTTATGGAGACACTTTTAAAATACCACGACATCATTCCCATCAAACCACTATCTTAGAGACACTTTGAAAATGAAATAGAGGATAATTATTGGGATAAAATATGGGTAAGAAAATTAATTATATTTAATGTTATATGATTATTGTATTTATATGAATTAATATTTTGTTAGAATCTTCATTATAATTTTCTAGATAGTGAGTCTATAAGGACTACATGAATAATGGAATTATGTGAGCTATGGAGTGACTATATGAATGGGTTGTATAATGGTTGGGTTTCTAGAGTTAGAATGGATTTATAGGCTATACCTTCTTGAATAAGTTTCAAACAACATAGTATTGGGAAATGATTCCTCATTGGAAGAGTGATGAGTTTAAGGTATTAATAAAATTTTAGGTTTTTGGTTTGAAATTATGATGATTTTAATTAATGATCTACTTTTTATTATTGAATATTATTTTTTAGGAAGCATAAAAAAGAAATAAAAAAACCAGAATGCTAATAAGTATCTCTGCACTTTGTGGTAAATGATGATTTTGGAGCATGAGAGGAATCATGTATTTTTCATTGAAAATTTCATTTAATTAAGTACAATTGCCAAAAAATATATACTACTTTACATCTTAAGATTTAGTGAATTTTTATACCCTTTAATCATTAGATTCAGATTTAGATCCTTTTGAATTATATTTAGTTAATTTTATTAACATTCCAATGGATCAATAAATACCTTAATTTAACTTATGTGGCACACAATATCTCTAAATAATAGAAGCACACATAATATGGAAAACCGCTATAAGATAGAAAACATTTAAAAATTTCAATAAATTCTTAGAGAATCAAAACATCTACTTCATACTTCATCATATATTAATGAAATGTATATAAACTTATAATATTTTCAACATAATAATCAGTGTGCAATTATGAGATCTATAACTCAATTTATCATTGAAAAATAGAAGCACATATATTTTGGAAAATTGACGAACTATCAATTTTTTTAGAAATTTGGTTAAATTTAATTTTTTCATTTTGGTTTAATTGATTATAGTTTCATACAGTTTGGGATAATAAAATAAATGTCTATGTAATTTAATTCAATTATTTTTTTTCTTATTTAGAATTAAATATTTTTTATAATGAGTCAATTTTGTTTAAAAATAAATTATTATTGAATAATGGTTTTGTACATTCAATGTCATTATAGTGGCTGGTATTTAACATTAAAGGACATGTGCCTTAATCAATTTTTTTCTTGAGTGGATTGAAGAAATATGTAAGTGTGGTAAATGAACAGACACAAAAATATATTTTAAGTTTTACTTTCCTGATTTCAAATTTTAATATCTATTTTGTAACTAAATAGTTCATTTATAATTGAAAATGCGTGATTTTGAGGCCCTTTATGAGTAGGAAGCTAACAACTTTGGTCCAAATGATCATTTTCACTAGATATTAAGAGATGATAACCATGGGAGAATACACTATTGACCATGGAAGAGTATTTTCCCTACTAGATATTGGCCCACTTTTGGTGCCTCTAACTGTTCTGGAAGCACTAAGTTGGAAATGGCTTATAAAAAGGAAACAAAGGCTCATATAAAGGAAGTAGAGGCTAAAAAATATCCATGAAGTAGTGTGAATTAAGTTAAACATACAATGAGAAATTTATAAAAGTTATGGTATTATTACGTACATCGATTCCACCAAATACTACCATGGTTTTTGATAAATGCATGTTGACAATTCATTAATTATATGATGCACTAGGCAATGGTGATGATGATCCTAGTAGTGGACGGGATGATGAATTTCCTGGTGATGGTGATGGCGGTGGCAGTGATGGTGATAGTGATGGTGATGGTGAAGGTGAATGTGATAGTGATGGTGATTATGATAACGATGGTGATAGTTATGGTGAGGATGGTGGTGATGCTGATGACAATGATGATGTGTAATTTGGTAAAGACGATGATGAAAGTGGTTGTGATGAGAGAGAGGTTGATCCTCTATATTTATGACCAATATATATGAAACATTATGTCTGATGACTAAATGTGATTGCACATATATACTGTTTCAAATTCATATTATAACTTGTTCAATGAATTCATTTGTTTCTTTATTTTTTATATTGGATGCTAGTTTTTTGGGGGTATTAGTACAGGTGTTTAGGTTGAGTGATGGTTCTGGGCCAATATGGGAGGTACTAATGGATGAATTAGTTATAGAAGGCTATACGAATGGTTTATTAACCATTAGTATAGTGTAAATCTAGGTTACCTATACCAATGGTTTCAAGGAAACTAATGGTATAGGGATTTCCCCACACCTAGTCCATTAACAGTTTAGGGAACCATTAGTATATGTTATAATAATGATTCCACAACCTATACCAATGGTTTAAAACCATTGGTATATGGTATATTTATAGTTTTATTCATCTCAGCGAATAAGTCCATCGCCTTTTCACTCAAAACATAACTATTGAATTGCATGAGTCTGTGACTTTTGACTCCAGGGATCAACAAAACTATTTATTTTTCCTGACAAACAAACTAGCTCAAAATCAAATAGTTGTGTACACTCAGACCATCTTCACTATAATAGGTTTAAATCATGCTAGTAAAAGATATATTTAAAGAACTTATGGTTAGTAAAATATTAAACCATTCACCCATGAGATAGTGCTGCCAACATTTTAAGTCATGAACCACTATGTCTAACTTAGGATCATGCATAGGATAGTTTTGTTCATTTGGCCTTAACTATTGTGATCCACATGCCATGAATCTATCTACCTACATCTACAATACCTCAAGATCAATACAAGAGGAATATCAATATATGGTATACTTCTTACTTGGTTAGAGTAATATAAGAATCAGTGTTGTGGTCAAACACATCTTAAGCTCTTGAAAAGATTCCTCACATTCTCTAGACCACTCAAACTTCATAAACTTATTGGTTAAACCTGATAGAGGAACTTATAAGTGAGAAAATTCTATGATAAACCTATAGAACCATTATGATAAATTGTACTGACAAAGTTTTTTTTATTTGTTGACCTTTTTGTATAAGAATGTTTTTATTATTCAAGAATCAGACCCAGTCCATCATAATGAGTTCTATAATAAAGTTGAAAGTTTATGAATGTTAAAACCCACATGTAAAGTGGGAGAAAAGATTTTATTTTAATAATTTTGTTTTTCAGACTCAGAGGATCATACCGAGAATCACCAGATGCAGAGTATTAGACCGACCAACACCATATGCAAAGGTTGTTAGAAATATGAAGTTGTTGATCGAATGCACCATTGGTATTAGGTCCATCGGTATGAAGTTAAAGATCCACCAAACTCAGTGTTTTTCAGATATTCATATGTTTCTAAGTGAAGAAGTTTTAATGATGCTGAAGAGGTTTTTTGAAGAAAGTGAAATCAAGAGTTAGAAAGTTCTAAAACTTTCTAATCTAAATCAGACAACACTTTGCTGATCATGGAGTTCTCGAAAATAAAGAAAACTATCATGATAAATGATTTTGAAGAAATGAAGGAATTTTAATGATTTTATAATATCTAGAAGAACCAAAATTAGAAGTTTTTAGAAGTCAAGAATGTGTAAAGATGATAAATTTTGAAGAATTTCAAAGTTTCCGAGTAGATAATTCCATCGTAATGAGAATTCCATCGTAATGAGAATTCCATCATAATGAGAATTCCATCATTACAAGGATTCCACAGGCTTACTCTAAGAAGGAAATATGATCAAAATGACTATGAGAAGGAAAGTTAATCATACTGAACTATGAAGAAGAAAAGGAAGATCATAATGAGCTAAGGAAGATAGGAAATTCATAATAAGCTAAGGAAAAAAAGCATATCATAATGAGATAAGAAAGAAAAACATATCACAATGAGCTCAAAAATAATGGAAGATTATAACGAGCTGGGAAAGAAAGGAAGATCAAAATGAGATAAGAAAGAAAGGCAGATCATAATGATCTAATAAAAAAAGATAGATCATAATGATCTATGAATGATAGGTTGGTCATAATAATATGGGGACGAAAGGAAGATTGTAATAATCTAAGAAAGAAAGGGAGATCATAATGAGCTGAGAAAGAAAGAAAGATCATAATAAACTAGAAAATAAAGACAAATCATAATGAGGTGATAAATAAAGATAGATCATAATGATCTGAGAAAGAAAGTTAGATTTAAATGAAATGAGAAATAAAGGCAGATCATAATAAGAAGAGGAAGATGAAGCAGAGGAAATCTCATTGTAATAAGCCGAGGAGGGTTCATCATACTGAATAAAAGATAGTTTGTTTAAGAAGGATGGTTATGAAGAAGAATATATGTGAATAGTTGAAGTGTCCAAAATTGAAATTCAACTTTGTGTAAATATTGAAGAAATCTGAGAAGGATTGAAGAATTCAAAGTTGAAGTTTAAATGTGAGAGTTTTTCAGAGTGTTGAAATTTTTGGAAGTGTGAAAAGTTTTCATGTTTCCCACTCTTTCTTTTTTGAGGCACCTATAAATCGTTTATTAGATCATTTGTACATTGTAAATTTTCACAAAAGTGTAAAAGGTGGAGCTTTGATGAATTTAAAGTGAAATTTATTTTTGGATTGAGATCTCATAAGAAGATATGACACTTGGATGTTTTTTTATTTTATATGATAATCTTGTTGAGTCAATCGTATTGAGTCAATTAGATTAAGGAAGATCAGACTGAATGTTTTAGCAGAGTTGGAAAAGTGAATATTGAGTAAGGGAGAATCATATTGACCTCATCAGATTAAGAGAATCAGATCCAACTAAATCGTACTGAGGATCCAGACTGAGATTTTATGGATCAAATTGAATAAAGTCTTTATTATTTTGTTTTGGATTAATTTTTTTGTAAGAAACTTTGATAACTGAAAGCACTCAGTATAATATTTCTTATCTAGAGATAAATGGTGTCTAATGGGATTTGGAAAAAGTTTTATTCACTTCTTCATAATAGTGAATTTTCATAGACCCATGGGAGTGACTATGACAAGGATGTAGGTCCTCACACTGAGGAAAAACCTTGTAAATATTATTTTATTTACTTTATTTCCTACTTTTTCATGTATGAGTATTTACTAAAATATTATAAAGAAATAAATCTTAACAAGTTACAGGGGTTAATTTCTAAAAGTTTTGAAACTCATAAAAACTTAACAACTGATTCAAACCCCTTATCAGTTGTTATTAAATCCTTTGGAACTTCAAAACCCATGGTAGTATCCCGATAAACCCAAAAATCTTTGTATGTAAAATAAATTCTTGGGATGCTCCCATGAAACAACCACCCAAAAATTTTCAGGATCCATTGACACACATTCTTCTAAGACGATGAGACCCAAGAAATGGACCTTATTAATACAAAAATGAAACTTTTATATATTGGCGTATAACTTATTCTCTTTCAGTGTACTCTGGATGATGTAAAGATATTTTACATGATCATATTGAGTATGAGAGAACACTAAGATTTCATCAATTAATACCACCAAAAAAAGATCGAAATACAAGTGAAATATTTGATTCATTAATAACATGCACATAGTAGGAGCATCCTTCAACCCAAACAACATTATAAAGAACTTATATAATCCATAACTAATTCTAAAAGCAATAAATGGTATATCATATGGTCTCACCCTCAACTGATAGAACTCTAATCTTAAATATATCTTAGAGAATAAACATACATCCCTCAACTGGTCAAAAAGATCATAAATACGAACAAGATGAATCCAATTATTAATTTTCATCTGGTTAATCTTAGACTAATCGACACATAAGCACAACATTATATCATCCTTCTTGGAAAATAGAACTGGTGAACCCTTAGGTGATATACTTGGAAGGATGAAACCTTTAGCCTCTAATTATTCCAATGGAGTCTTAAGCTCTTAAAGCTATAATGGTTCCATTATATAAGGTGAAATGTAAACAATATCAGCCCAAACACCACCTCAATAGTAAAATAAAATCTCTCTATCAGGTAGAAACCCTAAAAAATTCTCTTGAAACACATCCTGAAACTAATCAACTATAGGAGGGAAGACATCCTAGTCCACTCCCCCACCATCTAGCACAAGACTTGGATCCTGGACTGTGAAATCACCCATATTTTGACTGACTGGACCTGTATAGCCTGTCTAGATATCTTACTCTCTGTTATAAACATATATGTTCCCCTGAGAGACATGAATTTTAATCTTCTACGGTAATAGTAAATGTGAGCCTGATATATAACATACTAGTCCATTCCTAATATCAAGTAAAATACTGATAGCTCAAGCCCCAACAGAACTGAAAGGATATGATACCCACCAACCTTGAGGACACACTCCTTACAACATTAGATAACCTTTGATCACACCCCCAACTGTGTGTCGATTGAAAAAACCCCATACAAAAAATACACTATCAGGACAAAACCATCCAAAAATCAAGAAGATATAAAATAATGTAAATCTCTAACATAAAATTAATCATTAAAAATCATATAATCCAAAATGATCATACCTTGGATAGTCAATGACCCAACATCGCTACCAACAGGTGCAAACTGAACTGCATGTTGTGGACTTGTCCCTCTACCCTGGGCTCTTGTCTGAGCCCCATTCACTACAATACTTTTTTCATACAACCACTCCTATCTTAGAGTACCTCATCTTCCACCTCAATTGGTATGGTTGGTAGAACTCCAACTTATAGACTGATATGGGGTAGAATATCCCCTATCGGTGATCTATATCAACCTAGGTCCTTCAATACCATCCATTTTCTAAGGTTTCATATAAAACCTTTTCATGTTATCTATCTTTCCACAAGCTTGACACTCTACTAATGGTTTAAGACACTGACCTCACATGTGACCAGGCTACCAAACTGATAATATACCACTTTATCACTTCCCTAAGAGGTTGAACCGCTCCCTTAGCTCCTCTTCCCACCACCACCTTAGAAAAAGTTATCATAATGATGCTTCTTACTATATGAGGACACACCACTAGATTTACCAGATTAAACTATCCATCCAACACTAGATACCTCATTTAAGTTCTTATTTGGGATGAGATCCTGATTCACCACCTCAACAAATTTCTTCAAATGGAAAATATTTACTTGGGACTTGATCTCATATCTGATTCCATCCTGTAACCATTTCTCCTTAGCTTATTCATCTCTACTAATATCATAATAAAATGATGCAAGTCAGTGAAGTGGCCAAAATAATCCATCACTTACATAGTCCCTTGGGTTAAATGCACAAACTCCATAAATCTTTCCCATATCAAGATCTTTGGGTAAAAGTGTTCCAATAAATTCTCCTTGAAGTCCTTATAAGCCATTCTGCTTAGCTACTCATCATATACCTAAATATACCACTAGTGATTCATTGTTCCCTGTAAAATTTAAGCTTCTAAATTAAACTTTTTTTTCATATGAGACTCCAAGTGATATAGAATCTTTTGGATAGACTCAATCTAGAACTCGGCTGCCTCAAGTGCATCCTCTCTGAAGAATGCCAGAGGATGTTGTAGTTATAACTCCCTAGTCAGATCAAACACACTAGGTGAAATACAAAATGAATTTATCTCTATAAAATTCATAGAACAATTGAAATTCTCATGGAACTTCTCTTCATACCTATCACTTGGAACTAATAGGGGCTCTGGCCCTGCTACCAAAGGTGCATTTCTTGTAAAGTCCTATTATTTCCCACCCAAAAAAACATCATCATGCAGGAATATATTTAAAATGAGAAACACAAATTTTAGGGAACATAAAATATAATTACATAGTTACACAAAAGTGGGATCACAACTATCCATAAAGAAGCTACTCCACATAAACTATCCCAACATTCATAACCACAACATTGTCACTATAGCCAACCATCCTTATCTAGGGACACTATCCAACTCAAGTTAAAGTAATATTACAAGTTTCAATCATTATGTTTAACACCATTTTAATAAAAAATTACCATATTTAAATTTGAAATATTAAAAAAAAATACTTTATTAGTCACTATTTCTTAAAAACCACAAATGAAAAAGAAAAACATTTTATTTCCCACAACCTAATTTTTCTATTTCAAGAAACGTACCATAACATTATTTTCTATGTGTGTCTAATATGATTCATGTCACATAAACCATTGAGTTCCAGAAATGATGTGTCTATACATAATATCATGATGTACTAGAGCACGAGTTAAATCTCATAAAATAGTAACTTCAAACAACAAGTGTATTACCCAAGGTGAAATAAAATCCAACTATAAAAAGATAACCACAAGAACAAAAACCCCCTCCATGAAAACTTGGGTTTTAAATTTACATTGGTTAGATACTCTCATGCATGATATCATTACCAATCCCCTACACATCTTAGTATCTTTTCTATCTTTACCAAATATTAAATAAATAGAAAATACCTAATCCTCTGATACAACTTTGTAACATCATGGTCCAGCTCACTCCAACAAGTATCCAACCTAATTTTTTTGCATGACCTTAGGCACACCTCCCTTTACTCTAGAGGTTTCCAACTAACATTGAGGGTCTAATGATAAATTTTTGGACACTATACCCTATTTATCAGAGTAAATAAATAAGGATATAATAATAAAAAATAAGAAACAATAACTACACATCACATATCAAATCCAAAAACTGGGTAAGTTCCCCCATGCTAATAAGGAAAACATTCCATGTTATAATATTCTCATGTATCAAAATGAATCCCAAAATAACAACACAACTGATAATCCCCAAAAATGGGCACCAATATCAAGCTTAGTCCCCTCATCCATGCTCCATCCCAAGTCTCAAATTAGCCATCCATTACAAGGTTTTTTCCCTTATCTAGACCTAAAAGTATGAAGTATACTCGGGTACCAATGGTGGCCTAAGAAGGTTGTGAGTACAACTTAGTAGGCTACCAACAATGGTTTCTAAAGCAATACTATAACACCTAGAGATTTTATGATACATTCCTCTTTAAATAAAACTAATTTCATTGATAGCTTTCTTTAAATGGAGCACCGAGTCTAAAAAACCACAAAAACTATTGAAATATTATTATGAAATATTTTTATCATCTTTGAAATCATTATGTTAGTGTTAGCTTAAGTACAATTTTTTCTTATTTTTCTAAAAAGATTTATTTTTCAATGAATAGTGATTTTTTTTGTAAAATCATCATTTATTTTATTTAAATAAAGTAATTTAAAGTTATAATTATATTTTTTATTTGGTATTAAAGTGATATAAGATCCATTTTATTTACATTAGGATCATCAATTTACATTATTTTGATATAAGTCAATTTTTAGGCTTAAAAACACAATTATATGGAAAAACGTTTTACATCATATTTTGCGAGTTTATTATTAAATTTATTTCTGAAACTTATAGGAATTTAATTTGATAAAATGGATTTCATATTTTGAATCATTAGGTTCAAATTTTTTAAATACGATCCGTTTATTTTTGGGCATTATGAACAGTAATCGTGGTAAACTTTATCACCTTTATAAAGGGTAAATTGGATAATTAAGGTTAAAAATAATGTAATAAGGCATTAAAAATTTATACAACACTTGAATTTATTTCATTTTATGAGTTTAATTCGACCATATTCATAATAAATTCTAATATATGTAATTTTGATGCCATTTTCCTTTGAGAATTACATTTAAATTATTTTAAGTAAAGAAAATTACAAAATGCCACTCTATGGACTTTAATATACCAAATTTTTTTTACATAAGGATAAAAGAGGATAAGTTTAGTAATAATTTTTTATTTTAAATATTAATTATTTTTTTATCATGGTAATTTATTTTTATTTTTTAGTGATGAAATAATTACCATAAATTATTGCACAATGTCGATGAGTTCTTTTGTAAGTAGTAGAAAAATCATGTAAATAATTTTAAAAACTCTGAAAGTAATATTGTTTGAGTGATTTATAGTCCCCCAATAATTTTATAGATAAATATAAAATATTATGGATGTTTCAAATATTTATATTTTAAATCATAGTTTCCTTGATTTCTTTAAATTCAAATTAAATGAATAATGTAAAAAATGATATTAATGATATTTCATGAAAATGATATTTTGTTACATAATTTAAAAATAATAAAATACTTAAATAGGAAAATTGGGATAATATATGGTTTAAAATTTCATCCATTTTCCATTTATGATCCATGTTTTATCTTATATATAAAATTATAACCCTTTAATATTGAAATAGTTGTTACCGTAGTGGAGGTTAAAAATGGTTAATAAGGGGTTAATAAAAAAGATAAGGTTTAAAATGATATCTATTACTATATAAATTTGATTTTATTATTATATTATAACCATAAAATACTTATATTATAATCCATGTGATTTTTAACCACTTTTTTATGAATGTGACTTTATTATATTTTAATATTTTGAAAAATTACAAGAGCACCCCTCCCCTCACTTATAAAAGGGAACTCATTCTCTCTTTTAATTACACAACTTTGAGCCATATATCTCAATAAACACAAAAAAATTATCTTATAAACTTAACTATACATGAATTATTGGTTCTATAAATCTTAAAATACCATTCCAAGAGTTCTTAAGAAAGGATATAAAGGAGGCCAACCGAAGGAGAGATAGTCATTATACCTGACCTCTTTTAGATTATTTATTCTTTTAACTCCTATAAATTTGTGGTATTAATCATAAAATAATAACATAATTATACTATATATAATTAAATTAAATTATTATTATTATTATGTAACCACCATTATTCATCCTCTTTTCCATTAAATGTGAAGTCAATGCATTGCTCATGCGTACGTGTGGACTACTGCCTCCACGTAGCGTTTCAATTTATTTTTCCATCACCATGTTTCATGGATGGTTATTATGATGATTTTAATGTTTATTTATGATATTTATTATATATTTATTATTTTTTAACTATAATATCATATCTACCATCTTACCTTCTAATCCATTGAAAAATGATAACATTGTTTGCGTGTACGTGTAGAATACCACCTCCACAAAGCGATGTTATTCATTTTTCATTTATGATTTACATAGATGGTAATAAGGATATATTTAATGAATATATATGATATAATAATGATTCTACAAAGGTGAATTATTATTTGTGTTTCTTTCGTTCCATCTTCTGAAAAGTGAAAACCATGTTCATGTGTACGGAAGACATATCATCTCCATGAACACTATAATTTATTTTTCTATATCTATATTTTATGGATGAATATAAAAATATATATAATGAATATATATTATATTTATATAATTATTAAAATTCTGGATTTTATGTAACCATAATCAAAGTACAAGGACCGAAACCACCGAACTGAAATTCACATGAAAAATGAAACAATTAACACAAAAAAACTACGATTTTAATAAGAAAGTATTAATAAATGGGTGTTGAAATGTTATAAGTGGATAATATATGATATTATAAGTATTTAAATTAATATTTTATAAAATTATAATAAATTAAAACTTATTATATAATAGGTTATATCATTTTGAGGAAAGTCTAATTTGTGGTAAGGGATTTTGACTCAATTTCCACTCCATTAAGACATATTTGTTATTATATACCTATTTAGTTTTATGTGGTGTATATACTTATCCTTTTATATGTTTAACATGAATATATATTTATTCATTATTATTAATGTTTCCATTCATGTTACTCTTTCATGGTGTTACAATTTAACAGTTACCAAAAAGGTAAGAATTTATTTTATAAACTCATTTTTTAGATTACACTTATTTTCATTGAAGTAATATTATAACCCATCATTAATAAGCTCCATATATTTTCTTATCCAATATATATTTAAGTAGTTTCCATATTTTATTCAAAATTTTCATCTCTTTGTTACTTTAATGAAGAAAATTAATATTCAAAAGAAAAGTCGATCTTATTTCTCTTTTTGATTGGGTATATTTTTCTTCCATGTCTATATTTTTTAATATTTTCATACAAAAGTCTTTTTATTTAATAAAATGATTTATAAATAAAATTTTATGTTATCCTTGAATTTTTTTAGGGTTATAAAAAAATATTTCCATTTTTTTAAAAAAGGGTTATTTTTGATTTACTTTTCAAAAAGTTAAAAGGAATGTTTATTTTTAACATATACAACATTAAAGGATTTTCCCACCACCACAAATGTTTTATGATCTTTATCTTCATTTAAAAGTTTTTAATTGTTTTATAAAGAAAATTATTTAATTAATTTTTTTAAATGTTTTTCTTCCATATTTTTATTTATACAAATGACATGATTTTATTAAAAAACCTATATTTTTGATGAATTTACAACCATCTTATATCTCTTATTAATTTTTTGGTCATTAACTTTATCTTGAATCATTCAATTTCTTGTGATAAAATTTCACTGGAAATTAAATTTCTCTAAAATATTCCTATTATATATACCATGAATATGCTTATTTACAAATCCATATACCATTTATACATATAGTGTTTTATTATGAAAGTTATTTGATTGATTGGGTAAATCTTGATATTCCATTTTCTTTACTCAATACAGATATTATTTGATAAGCCATATTTTTTATGAATTAAATTAACCATTAAATATATGAGGAATGAATTAAACATGAAGTGGCAGGTGGGACCTAGTTATAGATAACCCCTCAACGCATCGACATGTCTCATGAGACAAACCGGTTAAATAGCCTTATTAAATGGGGGTTTTGGTGTATACCTACCCATCAATTAAAATATCTTGGAATAAGGACTTGATGGTAAATAAATTACGATTTCTGAAATCATTACATCTAATATTAATCATTTCATTCATTGAAAATTTAGTTATTATTATCCATGATATTACTACATTGATATTATCTATGGATTCATTTCTTACTCAATCTATTGATTAAAAAGAATGTGTTTTTTGTTATTTTCCTTAATATATTGATTATAACCTATTTATTCATGATATCATCCACTATAAATAACTCTTATTGATCATTTTAGCTCACCCTTTATTTTTTTTTCGTTTCCCCAATATGTGAAAAATGATATTATGAATAATATTGTGGATGCAAGAATGTTTCTTATGCTATGTATTTTATATTTCCAATGTAATATGGAAACAATGTATGTATTTGATTCTTCAAGACTAATAAACTGGTTAGTCCTTTGGGATAAGATCCCTTATATCTTATGACAATGTAAAAAGGTAGACACTAGCTCTAGGTTATTGGATTTAGGGTTTCTATAGTTGGTATTAGAGGAAGTTTAGTAGAAACCCTATGAAATATATTTTAAATGAAAATAGTTAACATGAGAATTATGATAATCCCTTATAGTATTTGAGAACTTCTACTATTATAGAGATTTTATTTTATGGATCAATATTTATGATTATTATGAGTAAACTTGGTGTGTTCTATTATTTATTGACGACATCTAACAAAATAAAGAGAATAAACACCCATAGATATTGTAGAGATTTACCTTATAAGAAATACAATAAAATTGGTGTTGGAACTGAGTATATCATGGCCATATTAAGGAATATGAATCAAGTTATAATTAATAAACTTTCACATATGAAGCAACTTACTATTCTATAGTGTGATTGACCTATACTTGATCGCTTTATATGATAGAATCCTCCATCTTTTAATGGAACTACTAATATATTGGTAACTGAGCAAAGGATTAAGTCCCTTGAAAATATATTCTTGGATTTGGGAAGTAATGAGGGTGAAAATATTCTTGTGTGTATTGTTTGAGAGGATATTTTTATCAATGGTGGTCATTCATCTAGAACACTATAGACGTTGAAGAAATAAAAACCATGGAATGGAGAACTTTTAAAGTGAAATTCTTCAAGAGATAATTCCCTTGAGAACAATGATCTAAAATATAGAGAAGGGTCCACACTCTAAAGAAAAATGAAAAATAAAGTGTTATAGAGTGTGAGGATAACTTTACAATATCATCTAGTCATTCTTTGGACAATATATGTAATCCATGAAGCAAGATTGACCATTTATTTGATGGGATTAAGATGAGAATATGAAGGGAACTAGTTTATCAAATATTTTAATAGTATGATGATATAGTATAAAGTTCTATTAAGATAGGGAAAGAAATTTCTAGATCCTATGTTTTCAAGGGAAATCAAGAGAAGAAGATTTATTATGATCACTAAGAAAAAAGGAATGCATCAAAGAAGAACAAGGGAATGGAGAAATTTACATCATGTAAAAATTATGGAAATAAACATCTTGGATAATGATTGAAGGGCATAAAAGTTTGTAATAAGTTTGGAGATAAGGTTCATTTGGATAAGAAATGTAAGGAAAAGAAAAAAACCAATTCTATCCAGTGCTTCAACTATAAAGATATAGGTAATTATTCAAAACAATTCCCCAAACATCAAGGGAACTTACCAAATAAAAAGTCATGGGGAGAAGTCCAAGAATATGGAATTTCTATAGCTAAAGTGGAAGTAATTAGTGTGTGATGAAAGGTACATTTATCATTCATTCTAGAAGTGAAAATATTTTATTTTATTTATATTTTACCGAATCTTTTAATTTTAAATAATTTTTAAGGGTATCATAACACCACCTCAATGATTAGATTTTGATTTAGAAGTAAAAAAAATAATGGTAGGATGATCACATATCAAGTATATATGTCACACCTTGACCTATCTTTTATTTTATTTTATAATTTTCTTTTACTATTAAAATTTTGTTGGGGTCCGGGTTGAGTCCCGGAAGAAAAAAACTTTTGAGTTATGTCAAAAAACACATGTTTCTTGGTTGACATCACTGGGTGCACAAGAAGAGCGCATTTGGAAAACCCCGCGAAGCTCCACCCAGAAATCTTTACGGTCTGCCTACCTTCGAAAAAAAAATAAAATGGGTAAAGATTTTATTGTTGTTAATAATTTTATATCTTTTATAAAAAATAAAATGATAATTTATTATTGTTAGTATTATTATTATTACTCCGGCTGGTGCGCGGGCACTGCACAGTTAGTGAAGGCTGTGCGGTCTTCCCGAGAACCCATGCGTACGCTTCTGGATCAGACAGAAGCTACCACACGGTCTGCACATAAGCACTTGAGTTGTGCGTAGGCCACGAGGTTGCAGTATCCAATTAATAAGACTAAGTAAAGAAAAAATGAGGTAAACTTAAAATGAGGCAGATAATAATACTGTTACTGAATTTTTCTATTTCTATTATTATTATTATTAAAATTATTATTATCCTTATTATTATTATTAAAATCTTTATAAATAATAATATTATTGATATTATTATCTTTATGTTGTAGTTATTATTATTATTATTATCATTATTGTAAAAGTTATTAATTATTATTACCATTAAGAAGTTTAATTATTATTAGTGTTATTATTATTATAGATTAAATTCATTAACTTGTGTATTATTACAATTATTATTATTACTTTTAAGAAAATCATTATTATGAATATAATTTGATTTAATTTAATTAAGTTTAAAAAAAATATAGAAAAAGGGAGAAATTAGGGTTGCGCATAACCTGTTGAAGGCGCCGCATGTCCCACTATTAATTGACAAACAAGCCCGCAACAAGTCATCTCCGCTGGGGCACCCCCCTGACCAGCCGATCACGACACCCCCCCTTCCGCCGCATGACCTCCTGGCTCATCTGCACGCCTCTCTAACCTCGTCTGACTACCAGAAGCCACCCTCCACACCTTATCCTACTATCCACGACCTCCAGAATGCCACACCCATCCTGGTGATCCACAACCCTCCTTCCCACCAGACGACCAGACCCATGCAGAGCCCCCCACTTGCTGCACGCAACTCCTCCGGGCGACCCCTCTTACTCGTGCTACGGATGACCATACCACAAGCCCCAGACTCCCGACCTCCTCCTGTCTAGCCACTCCCTCCCGCGGTAGCTACCACCTGGTTTTCTTCTTGATTGAGGGTTTGGGTTTTCCCCAAACCCTAAATGTAAGGTTTATTGTTTTTTGGGTCTTTCTCTTCAATTATGTGATCTTCTTTGTTACGCAGGCTGGTTTTGGCTTCTCGCAGGTGCGGTTGCGGTGTGAATGAGGTTTCACACTGACTTCGGGAGGTCCATCCATGGTTGAGGTAGGAATTACCTTGAACTCTCCTCCTTTAAGTATTGAAATACATTGTTTTCTTGTGTTTTTGCAGTGCTTAAATTTTAATTAATTAGTTTAGTATATGATCTAATTAATTAGTTTGGTGTAAATTGAGTTTTTAAAATAATTTAGTTGTGTCTGATATTTTGCACCCTGTTTAAGTGAATTGATGCTGTGCACACAATTATTTTGTTTAAACTTGTGGTCTGAATTTGACGGGTTTTACATACAAAGGCCTAATTAGTCCCACCGGCACTTGATCATAGTTTAAAGTTTTTAGAATTAATTAAATGATGTTTGAGTTGGTTTCATGTGTTTAAAGTTGCAATATACTTTTCAAAATTGTTTTATAAATTTTTAAATGATTTATTAAATAATATGGGTGTTGCGAGCCTGGTTTTGAAAATGTTTTTTGGCACACGTGTTTTTAAATGTTGATCTCATCGTGTCGTGAAATTTTTTCAGGTTGTTCACTCTAAGTGTTTTCTTAAAATGGTCTGTTGGCTCCTTAAAATGATTAGTGAATTATATTTTCATTGTGTGGTTTTTGCAAACACATTGTAGATTTTAAAAGGGGTTTAGTAAAATAGTGTTGATGGTGCGATTTGTGTGTTGAAAACAAGTCGAGGTGGTGTTTGCATTGTTCATTTGGATTGTTTTAAGTCTGTGTTTTTGTACCTTTGTTGTTGTGCGTTTATTGTAGTGCATTGGTGGGGTAACCCCGCATTACCGCGATCATCAGCTTGCGCGTGCTTGTGCACCTGTGCGAGGCATGTCGTGTTGCGTGTTCGAGCTGTGTGTTGAGGTAGGTCCCCACTGCACTTGCCTTTACATTTATAATTTATTAATTTCTTTTTATTTCATTAATTTTAGATTAGTGGTGAATAATATTAAATAATTAGTTTTAAAATAAATGTTCTTTGTAAAGGATAGCGGTTCTCTCTATTTTGAATTACTTGAAAGTGTTTTCTTTTAAATGTGCATCGTTAGTGTTGATAAAATTCCTGGTTGGCCTTTATAAGTAAATTGTGTTTCTTTTAAAGAGCATCTTGGGTTTAAAATGTGTTCAGCTTTCTAAAATGGATTTTTTTGGAAACAGGTTGGTGTCGATTGGTTGGTTAAGGCCCGTTTGGCACTTTGATGAAATAAATTATTTTAATAAAACTTTCTTTAGGGTAACTCAGGGGTGATCTCGTTGTGTACATTGATTGTGTGAGTTGTTGTGTGTGATGTTTGTGCATCGTGACTGGTTACTTTATTTATATTGTTGACTCACCCCTGTTTATTATACGCGTTGACATGGGAACCTGGCATAGTGAGTGAATTTTTTGAGAATGATTGCTACACTAGTTTAGATTACGCATTGGCTAGTGGCCCTTAGTACGGACTTTGCTCTGCTAGGGGATTGGGCCCCTCGATTAGGCCATGTAGGGAAACACCGGGCGTTAGGGTGTTATGACATCATTAAGTAGGGCATGAATTCAAGATGAGTCACATGTATAGTATGTTCTTGATTGTTCACGAGCTTCTAGGTTCGACCTATGTTTCTTTTAGTGCTTATTTCTATGTGGCAGACGATTGAGAGGTCTAGTTCGGTTGCTGGCCCCTGTGTGCCACTTTTCCCATTGCCCTTAGTGTGTGTTGTGTGTCATGTGCGGTTTTACTTTTTGACTAACAACTAAAATTTGTATTTCTAAATTGTTCGTAGAAATGTTTTAAAATGAAATGCACCTGTTTCTTTCAGACATTAAACTTGTTTTTAAATTAAAAAGGGAAATGGACTATTACTTGTTTTAGAAATGAAAGTGTGTGTGTGAAAACCCATATTTTATATAATTTAGTTCAAACCTGGAATTATTAAATTCTTTATTTAAATTTAGTGTTTTGGGGATAGTTTTTTTGGGAACGCCTACTGAATTTTAATACTCACGCTTATAGTGTTTTCCTATTTTTAGTTTCTCTTTCAGGATTGACTCGAGATTTCTCTCTTTGGGTGAGAGTTGGTTATGGTTTGGTGGGTGACTCTCGGGGTCACGAGGAGTTTTATCCGTGGTCAGGTTAGTTTTTTTGTTGGTTGTTCTTCCTTTTTGTGTCTTTTTATTGTTTTCTATTGTTCTATTTTCTTTCCACTTATTTATTTATTTTTATTGGGAAAAATAGTTCCCCTATTTTTCCCTGTTGATGCCCTGGTGCTTGTCGTCATCCTGGGAGGATTGGGAATGCCTCTTGGGCCATGTCATGGACCGACTCGGGTGACCGGTTCAGGGTCAACCCAGGTTGGGTCATGAGAAAATTGTATCAGAGGAGGTTGGATCTTGAGAAGACCTTGTTCTTCAGAGCACCCATTGTTATTTTGGGGTTGTTATGGTAGAAGGAGTATAATTTTCAGGACTTGAGGTGTGCAGACGAGAAGGAAGTCATGAACCCTTTCTCGTTCTGAACCTCAGGTTACCATGGGATGTTCGGGTTGTTGGTGTCTTTTGGTTCCTTTGAATTGTTTTATGTTGGGAAATGAAATGGAAGACAGAAAAGTGACCTCTGTGATCTCACATGGTCTGGAAAGCCATGTGGAGCTGGGGACATTTCCCTGGAGTGCTCCTTGTGATAGTAGCGTGACTGGCGTATGTCCGCCAACAATATGTCCAAGTCACCCATCGACACTAGTTTCCTCTAGTGAATCGTTTGGTTCTTCTTTGATTCTAAGAATTGTTTTGAAAAGTTTTATTTTGTAAATTGTGAAAAGTTGAATTTGAAATGGTAATGGCCATGTTTTGATCTCATTCCCTGTTCTCTTGTTCCTTAGTGTTCTTCCCCACGAAGGTTTGATGGATGCCCAAGGTGTAGCTTCAGGTGGTGCATCCTTAGAAAATCCCCCAGTTGATCAGCCCATAGATTACGTCCTCGAGTTTTAGAAATTGAACCCTCCTCTCTTTTATGGACAAACAGATCCTCTTGAGGCAGAGGAGTGGTTGCGGAATATTTACAGGAACTTCAGTTTCATTAGGTTGTCTGAGTCATTGAAGGTGAAGTTGGATACCTTTATGATTGAAGGTCCAACCTGAAAATAGTGGAAGTCCGTGTCTCAAAGCAAGCCTTGAGAAGATCTCACTTGGGAATTCTTCAAGTCTTCATTCATCCAAAAATACTTCTCTGAGTTGACGAAGCTGAGGAAGAGGATGAAGTTGTGTTGTCTTGAGTAGGGTGTCGAATCAGTTCTAGAATTCTATTGACGTTTCATAGTCCTAGTTCTGTACAACCAATGGTTTGTTGCAAACAATCCTAGAAAGGCTTGAAAATTTTAGTCTAGACTCCGACCTAAACTACGATCGAAAGTGGAAGAGCTCAACCTAACCACCTTCTCGGATGTTGTGGGGAAAGCCTTTCCAGCTGAATTTGAGTTAACAGGAGGACTTGAGGTGGCGAATCCTCCCCCAACCTTGGGAAGAAGTGTAGAGGATGGAGATAGACAGAATGGGAAGAAACCTAATGTGAGGGGATTTAATAGAGGAATCAAGAGGCCTTCAGACCTTCAGTCTTCTTCTTCACAAAACAATGTCATGATCTATCACCAGTGTGGTAGGCAGGGTCACAGGAGGCGAACATGTCCGAGTGCTCCGAGACCCTGCCACACTTGTGGACATTTGGGTCACTTGCAGCGAGTCTATTGTGGTGTTTCCATGAAGTGCACTGAAGCTCGACCTGGCTCATCAAAGGTCACCTCATCCTGTCAGCAGGAGTAGGGCGATGTTTGTGGACCAGTTTGAGGTTTTCTCTTTTTAGTGTTTCTTGGGTGTAGTAATCGTCTCTTGAAGCGTTTTTCGGTGTTTCTTTACTTTCATTTGTAAGAATGGTTGTGGTTGAACCTCTTTGAAACTTTTATTTTATTGGAAGTGTGTTTAGTGAAATTCTAGGTTGTGTGTTATGTTTGGGAATTTTTGAAGCCTGACTACGAGGCAGAAGATGCTTCAATCATCGATACTCCAACAATAGGTCTCAGAGTGAAGCTGGCGCGTAGTCAGGAGAACCCCAATGGTGAAAAAGGGAATTGCTTTAACCTTTTCCTTTAGCGTGACATGGTTTGTTTTCTTTTGGGGGTGAGATGTTGTTTATATAGTAATCGTGGTAGTTTTGATCCTCTACCAGTTCGGCCCTTCCCTTCTCCCCCTCGCGGTTGAGGTTTTTTTGGTCCATGTGGAAAGTTTTCAAGTTCGGTTAATCTCATCAGTTCTTATAGTGGGGAGACCTAGAGTGGGACTCGCAAAGTTACACCTAAATTAATTTTGAGTTAGCTCAATCCTTATGGTGGGGATTCCATTCGGGCATCCCCGTGTTAGTATCAGAGTCCTTTTCATGCATCCTTTGGTGGCGAGTGGTCTCGTGCGGAACTAGATAATCCTAAGTTTTTCCTCTTGAGTAAATATTGGTATTGAAGTACACCCAACGGTTCCATTCGGCTAAGAGTATTTGAATAAGTGTTAGAGGTGGTTTAAGTTCGTTTGTTCCTTGGTTGAAACAGATGGTTTGGGTTCTTCTTGGTAATGGTTAAGGTGATCATGTTTTAAGTATGAGTTGTGTGTCATGGGTTTTCAGTGTATATTTGGATCAATCAACTCGAGGCACTTAAATTTTTTTAGGTGGGTGACACTTGATAAGTTTTATCTTTGGGTCTAGATCTTGTTGTGGCTTTCTAAGGGAGGAAAACGTTATGGTGGGGAGAATTGTCACACCCCAACCTATCTTTTATTTTATTTTATAATTTTCTTTAGCTTTTAAAATTTTGTTGGGGTCCGGGTTGAGTCCCGGATGAAAAAAACTTTTGAGTTATGTCAAAAAACACGTGTTTTTGGGTTGACGTCACTGGACGGACGAGCATAGAACATTTTGAAAACCCCGCGTGGCTCTGCCCAGGCATCTGCATGGTCCACCTGCCATCAAAAAAAAATTAAAATGGGTAAATATTTTATTGTTGTTAATAATTTTATAATTTTTATTAAGAATGAAATGATAAGTTATTATCGTTATTATTATTATTATTACTCCGGCCGGTGCACGGCCACCGCATGATTAGCGAAGGCCATGCGGTCAGCCTAGGAACCCATGTGTACACTTCTGGATTGGATAGAAGCTACCACACGGTCTGCACATGAGCACTTGAGTTGTGCACGGGCCTTGAGGTTGTGGTATCCAATTAATAAGACTAAGTAAAGGAAAAATGAGGTAAAATTAAAATGAGGTAGATAATAATACTATTACTGAATTTTTATATTTCTATTATTATTATTATTATTAAAATTATTATTATCCTTATTATTATTATTAAAATCATTATAAATAATATTATTATTGATATCGTTATCTTTATGTTGTAGTTGTTATTATTATTATTATTATCATTATTGTAAAAGTTTTTAATTATTATTACCATTATGAAGTTTAATTATTATTACTATTATTATTATTATAGATTTAATTCATTAACTTGTGTATTATTACAATTATTATTATTACTTTTATGACAATTATTATTATGATAATAATTTGATTTAATTTAATTAAGTTAAAAAAATATAGAAAAAGGGGGAAATCAGGGTTGTGTATAACTTGTTGAAGGCACCGCATGTTCCCCCCCTTTATTTACAAACATGCCTGCGACAAGTCATCTCCGACAGTGCACCCCCCCTGACCAGCCGATCGCGATACCCCCTTCTGCCGCATGACCTCCTAGCTCATCTGCGCCCCTATCCAACCTCATCCGACCGCCCGCAGCCACCCTCTGCGCCTCCGCCTCCTACTCGCGACCTCAAGCATGCCACACCCATCCCTGAGATCCACAACCCTCCTTCCCGCCGGATGACCAGACCCGCGGAGAGCCCCCCCTTGCTGCGTGAAACTCCTCTGGGCGACCCCTCTTACCTGCGCTCCGGACGACCAGACCACAAGCCCCAAACTCCCAGCCTCCTCCTGTCCCGCCACTCCCTCCGACAGTGTCTACCACCTGGTTTTCTTCTTGATTGAGGGTTTTGGGTTTTCCCCAAACCCTAAATGTAAGGTCTATTGTTTTTTTGTGTCTTTCTCTTCAATTTTGTGATATTATTTGTTGCATAGGCTGGTTTTGGCTTCTTGAAGGTGTGTTTGCGGTGTGAATGAGGTTTCGCACTGACTTTGGGAGGTCTATCCATAGTTGAGGTAGGAACCCACTTGCACTCTCCTCCTTTAAGTATTGAAATACTTTGTTTTCTTGTGTTTTTATGGTGCTTAAATTTTAATTAATTAGTTTAGTATATGATCTAATTAATTAGTTTGGTGTAAATTTAGTTTTTAAAATAATTTAGTTGTGTCTGATATTTTTCACCCTATTTATGTGAATTGATGTTGTGCGCACAATTATTTTGTTTAAACTTGTGGTCTAAATTTGACGGGTTTTGCATGCAAAGGCCTAATTAGTCCCGTTGGCCCTTGCTTGTAGTTTAAAGTTTTTAGAATTAATTAAATGATATTTGTGTGGGTTTTATGTGTTTAAATACGAAGTATACTTTTCAAATTTTTTTTATAAATTTTTAAATGATTTATTAAATAATATGGGCGCTACGATCCTGGTTTTGAAAATGTGTTTAGGTGCACATGTTTTTAAATGTTTATCTCATCGTGTTGTGCGCTTTTTTCAGGTTGTGCACTCTAAGAGTTTTCTTAAAATGTTCTGTTGGATCTTTAAAATGATTTTTGAGTTATTTTGTCATTGTGTGGTTTTTTCAATCACTTTTTGGATTTTAAAAGGGGTTAGTAAATAGTGTTGATGGTGTGATTTGTGTGTTGAAAACATGTCATGGTGATGTTTGTGTTGTTTGTTTGTTTTAATTGTTTTAAGTCTGTGTTTATGTACCTTTGTTGTTGTGAATTTGTTGCAGCGTGTCGGTGGGGTAACCCCATGTTACCGCGATCATTAGCTTGCGCGCGCTTGTGCGCCTGTGCGAGGTGTGTCATGTTGTCATGTTCGAGCTGCGAGTTGAGGTAGGTCCCCACTAAAATTTCCTTTACATTTAGAATTTATTAATTTCTTGTTATTTCATTAATTTTAGATTAGTGGTGAATAATATTAAATAATTAGTTTTAGAATAAATGTTCATTGTGAAGGATAGTGGTTCTCTTTGTTTTGAATTACCTGAGAGTGTTTTCTTTTAAATGTGCATTGTTAGTGTTGATAAAATGCCTGGTTGGCCTTTATAAGTAAATTTTGTTTCTTGTAAATAGCATCTTGGGTTTCAAGTGTGTTCGGATTTCTAAAATGGATTTTTTTGGAAATAGGTTGGTGTCGATTGGTTGGTTAAGGCCCTTTTGGCACTTTGATGAAATAAATTATTTTGAGAAAACTTTATTTGGGGTAACCCAGGGGTGATCTCATTGTGTACGTTGATTGTGTGAGTTGTTGTGTGTGATGTTTATGCATCGTGACTGGTTACTTGATTTACATTGTTGACTCACCCCTATTTATTATACGTGTTGACATGGGAACCTGACATAGTGAGTTAATTTTCTATGAACAATTACTGCACTAGTTTATATTACGCACTGGATAGTGGCCTTTAGTACAGACTTTGCTCTTCTAGGGGATTGGACCCCTCAGTTAGGCCATGTAGGGCAACAACGGGCATTAGGGTGTTCTTTTGTCATTGAGTAGGGCATGCCTTTAGGATGAGTCACATGTATAGTATGTTCTGGATTGTTCACGAGCTCCTAGGTTCGAACCATGTTTCTTTTAGTCCTTATTTGTATGTGGCAGATGATTGAGAGGTCTAGTTTGGTTGTTAGCCCCTGTGTTCCACTTTTTCCCTTGCCCTTAGTGTGTGTTTTGTGTTGTGTGTGGTTTTCCTTTTTGACTAACAACTAAAATTTTGATTTATAAATTGTTCTAAAAAATGTTTTAAAATGAAATGCACCTGTTTCTTTCAAACATTAAACTTGTTTTTAAATTAAAAAGGGAAATGGACCATTACTTGTTTTAGAAATGAAACTGTGTGTTTGGAAACCCATATTTTATATAATTTAGTTCAAACTCAGAATTAGTAAATTCTTTATTTAAAGTTAGTGTTTTGGGGATAGTTTTTTGGGCACGCCTACTTTGTTTTAATACTCACGCCTATAGTGTTTTCTTGTTTTTAGTTTCTTTTGTAGGTTTGACTCGAGCTTGCTTTCCATGGGAGAGAGTTTGTTGTGGTTTGGTGAGAAAATCTTGGGGTCGTGAGGAGTATTGGCCGTGATCAAGTTAGTTTGTTGTTGTTGGTTGTTATTCCTTTTTGTGTCTTTTTTTTGTTTTGCGTTGTTATATTTTCTTTCCACTACTTTATATATTTTTATTGGGAGAAATCATTCCCCTACTGTTCTCTGTTGATTCCCTGGCAATTGTTGCTAGCCCAGGAGGATCGAGAATGCCTCTCGGGCCATGTCGCAGACTAACTAGGGTGATCGGTTCAGGGTTGACCCGGGTTGGTTTGTGACACTATTGCTCATCTTAGATTGAAGTTTATGGGAGTTTTATTTTTGAAAATTTTGTTATTCTTCCTATAGTTGAATTTGATGTATTTTTTGGCATGGATTGGATTTATTAGTATAGATCTCATATTAATTTTCAAGGAAGGTAAGTTACATTCAAAATTATGAATCAACCTATGATAGTATATCAGTGTGAGGGTGAACTTGAACTCCTAATGGAAATTATTTCCATCACATGGGTTTTTATACCTATTATTGACAGATATTTATCATAGATGGTTGGGTAGAAACTGAAAATTGAGGATATACATATTTTATAGATGGTTGTTTAAGTCTTTAGAATATTTTCCTTATGTTCCCCTGAATTATAAAGTTGAGTTTTCAATAAAACACATTCCTGGTACTACAACTATTTCAAAGATTACATATAGAATAGCCCCAATTGAATTGCATGAATTGATGAAGAAACTCTAAGAGAATCTTGATAAGGGATTAATTTATCCTAGTGATTCACCATGGGGTACACCTATTATTTTTATTAATAAGAAATATAGGTCAATTCATCTTTGTATTGATTATTAGGATCTTAATAAAATTACTATTAAGAAAAAGTATCTTCTACCCTGTATCGATGATAATTTTGATCAATTATAAGGAGAGAAATATTTTTACAAGATTTATATTCAATCGCATTGTTATGATCTAAGTGTAAAGAATGAGGATATACCTAGTACAACCTTCTGTATGAGGCATGGTAATTGTGAATTTATAGTAATTCTAGTTGGGCTTACCAATGCTTCTGCTATCTTCATGGATTTAATGAATAAAGTCTTTAGAGATTTACTTGATATGTTTATGATAGTATTTATAGACAATATACTTATATATTCTAAGATAAATTAATATCATAAATAAAATTCAAGGATTGTGCTGATGACTCTAAGGAAGGAAAATATGTATTCCAAATTTACCAAGTGTGAATTTTGGCTAAAAAATGTCTCATTATTAGGTCATATAATTTCAAGTTAGGGTATATCGGTGGATCCTTCAAAGATAGAAGTTATTGAGAATAATCCTAGAACAACCATAATAACTAACATCTATAGTTTTTTTTGTTTGGATGGATACTTCTAATTATTTTTGATAAATTTCTCATGACTATCTAATCCACTCACTATGTTGACTTAGAAGGGGGTTAAGTTCTTGTGGATAGAAAAATGTGAGGAGAATTTCAAAGAACTGAAGAGAAGGTTGGTTAGTTATCCTGTGTTTACACTATCCTGTAGTCCATAAGAGTTCATGATATATAGTGATGCATAAAATAAGGGATTGGGATGCATCCTCACACATAATGATATAGTGATAGCTTATGCCTCTCTTTAATGGGAAATTCATGAGAAAAATTACCTTAATAATGATTTTAATATGGTAGTGGTAATTTTTACATTGAATATTTGGAGGCATTATCTATATGTTGAAAGGTGTGATATATATATATATATATACTGATCATAAAAGATTGTTGTATATATTTACATATAAAGTGTTAAATATGTGCCATAGAAAAAGGTTAGAGTTGATCAAAGACTATGAATTCTCAATACATTACCACCCTATGAAGGTGAGAAAAGTGACTGATTCTCTAAGTCAAAAGGATCATGATAGTTTTTCCATGATAAATATTGAATGTGATCTAATATTTATGGATTTATATAAGTTGTATCTTGAAATCTTGAGTAAAGGGGAAAATATTAACTTTATCATATAAATGTTTAACCATCCATCCATGAGAGGATTTAAAAGGAATAAAAGGAAGATGTTGAATTATAGAAGGTGGGGAATGTTCTTGATTTCAACAATGATCATACTAGAATGATAATATTTAGAAATTGAGTATGTGTTACATCAATACCAGACTTGAAGAAGGAGGTGTTCGATGAAGATCATAATTCATCATTCTCTATTCATCTTGGAAGTAGGAAGATGCATAGAGATATAAAAGAGTATTTATGATAGGATAACATGAAATGGCATTCTAGAGTATGTATCCTGATGTTTGGTGTGTTAAAAAGTTAATTATAAGAGACATAAGTCTAAGGGGATGTTATAACTATTACCTATACCCCAATGTAAATGGGAAAACTGAAGAACCCTCATGATGTTTTTTTTAACAAAGTTTTGTATTTTTTGACACCATCATTTTTTGTAAAAGAATGTTTTTGTTATTCAAGATTATACCTAGTCCATCATAATTAGTTTTCATAAGAAATTTGAAAGTTTCTGAAAGTTTTAATCCAAACATAAAGGGGGAGAAAAGTTTTTTATGATTTTCTTAGACACAGGTTTTTGGACTGAGTAGTACCGAACACAAAAGGCTTAAGGAAGATGAAATATTAAGGTTTTGTAGAGTTCTTGATTGGATGCCTTGTCAAATCCAAATTCATCGACATGAAGTTAAATATTTATTATACTTGGTGTT
This sequence comes from Viscum album, assembly GCA_963277665.1. NCBI lineage: Eukaryota > Viridiplantae > Streptophyta > Magnoliopsida > Santalales > Viscaceae > Viscum > Viscum album. The sequence goes on from OY728151.1 coordinate 1,838,332,365, forward strand.
GGTTAGAAAGTCAGATGTTGTAGAGTGAGTAAGTTAGACCGATAAATGAAATATAAAGTTCATCAGATACAAAAGAATTAGAGGTAGAATTTTTATTATTATTGGAAGTTTTCCATTTCCATAATCAGATAAAGAAATAAGTACATGAAAATGATAGTTAGAATGTTGTTGAATATGTTTAATGAAGATAGTATTGCCAGGATTTAGAAAGTTTTCATACTTTCTAAACAAAAATCATACAATTATTTTTTGGTCCTGAAGTTCTCAAAAATCATGAAAACTATCATGATAATTTTTTTAAGAAATGGAGGAATCATAATGCTTGTATTGGTTTTATAAATCCAGACATAGAAGATCAGATACAAAAGTATCAGACAAAAAAGTTTTTAAAATCCAAAATGTTTTAATATGATGAAGTTTTATGAATTTAAAAGTTTCATAGTGGAGTTATCATCGAATGAAGAACATATTAATGAGTTTTCCATCGTAATTATAAATCTGTTGTAATGAAGGAAATCAGTCAGATGAAGCTAAGGAAGACCAATCAGATTAAGAATTGGCACTAACTCATCAAATGAATGCCTCAAACTAATAAAACACATCAGATGTAGGAAATCAGAGTTATCAGAGTTGTTGATACTGATCCATCAAAGGGAGATAAATTATGAAGAAGAAGTTAATATTATAAAAGAGTTGTTTTTTCTTGAGAAGAAACAAAGGGAGAATTCAAGTTTTCCATCAGATAATATTATGAAACCAATAAGTCATCTGTTGAGGAAGTTCATCATAATGATCTGAATATAGTTAGATCATAATGAGAAAAAGATATTCAAATCATAATGAAATGAATATAGTCATATCATAATGAGATGAATATAGTCAGATCATAATGATCAAGAGAATAAATTCAGATTAGGGTGAGTTGAGAAAGTTTCATTATAATGAGCTGAGAAAGAAATACATATCATAATGTGCTAAGAAAAAGGTAGATTGTAATGATAAGAGGAAGATAAAGATGAGGAAGTTATATTAGATTTAAGAAAAGTAAGTTTTTTTGAGAAGACTGATCTCAAATAAATCTTGATAAGTTTTTAAGAATTCAACATTTAAGTTTTAATGTGAGTATTTTTTTTAATGTTTTGAAATTTGAGTAAGCGAGAATGTTTTTTAGTTTCCCACATTTACTTTTTTGATTCGCCTATAAATAGTTTATTAGATCATTTATACTTTGTAACTTTTTATTGAGAGTAGAAAAAGTCTATCACTTATGAATTTGAGTAAGAGTTCTTTCTATACTGAGATCTCAGAAGAAGATCATACACCTGAAAGTTTTGTTTACTAGGCCGAGGAAGATCATATTGATCACTTGAGTAGAGTTTGAGTTTTTTATATTGAGACTGATTTCATTGTATTGATTTGATCAGATTAATTCAATTATACTTGGTTCATCGGATTGAAGTCCATCAGACTCAGGGTCATCAGACTAAGGAAATTTTGTGGAGAAAATTGAACATAGTCTTTATTCTTTTGTTTTGGATCATTTTTTTTGTAATAAAATTTTTAAAAAAATTAGAGTCAATATAATCATTCTTATTCAGAGATAAAAGGTGTATAATGGGATTTGAAACAAGTTATATTTACTTCTTCATAATAGAAAATTTCAATAGACCTACGAGAGTGGCTATGACTAGGTTGTAGGTTCTCACACTGAGGCCGAACCTTGTAAATATCATGTTCTTTACTTGATTTCCTACTTTCTCATGCATGATTATTTACTAAAATATTTTAAGGATATAAAATTTTATAGGTTTTAGGAGTTAAGTTTTAAAAGTATTAAAACTTAAAAAAGCGAACAATTGAGTCAACCCCCCCTTTTTAGTTGTTATTCGATCATTTGGAACTTCAATTAGTATCAGAGCCAATGGTCCTTTTTTGAATCCTTATCATATATAATATCAATTCTTTCAATATTAGAGTAATTCCTACATTTAATGGAAAAATTTACGATGGATGAAAAAATAGGATGATTCCTTATCTCATATATCTTGGCCGGGAAGTTGTTGATGCTACTATAATTTATTTTCCACCTATTGAGAAAGACAATCCTATGATGTTTTATGATAAGAGAAATATATAAGTTGATGGAAAGGCTAGAAATTCTATCCTTTTTTACTTATCAAATTTTTATATATGAAGTTGATGTGTCTCAAAACTTCAAAGAGTATATGGGACAAGATAGAAAGTATTTTTAAAGGAAATACTAAAGTGAAGGAAGAAAAGCTACAAATATGGATTAGTAAGTATAAATAAATTAAAATGAGAGCTGAAGAAATGATTGATGAATACTCAAATAGAGTAAATATTTTTTTTGAAACATCAAATGATTTAGAGATGTCCTGGAAGATTCTAAAATTATGAAGAAACTTATGAGAAAATTTCTAGATAGGTTTGATTCTAAAATTTCCTTTTTAGAAGATAAGGATGATTTATCTCTTGAAAAATTGCATAAATTTATTATTTCATATGAAGTGATGAAATATTAAATTTTTAAAAAGAAGATAAAAGATGAAATTTCTTTTGAAGCCATGAGAAAAATGAAAATACAAGATGTTTAAGATGTTGATCCTTGTGACCATGAAGATAAATAGGATGATGAGTTGAATGAAAAAATCATGTATATTATATCTAAGAACTATCTAATAGGAAGAGGAAAGTACGGGTTATACTTCCTCTCAAATATTTTGAGTGTGGTTGAATCAGAAACTTTTCTATAAATTTCTCTAAAATTAAAGTTGGATAATATTTAGACAATTTTGATGAAAACTTTAATAGAATAAGAGGAAAAAAATTTCTAAAGATGAAAATTCATCCAAAAAATATAAGAATAAGTTCATTGGAGACAAAATAAGTATTATAAGTAAGAAATATGAATCAGAATCAGCTGTCAACAATTATTTGGAAGATGAAAGTTCAAAAAAAATTCAAAAACATCATTGTAAAAGTTGAGAAAAAAATATTCCTCATATAATTAAGAAGGTGGTGAAGAAATATATAGATAATATCAACTCAAAACATAACTTGTTTCATATCTTGAGAAAAATAGAACTCTCAAGAAATAAATCAAAGTAATGAAGAAATATTGTGAAGAAATTGCTGAAGGAAGAAACGATTTCATCAAGGAAGAGGAAGAATACATTCAGGTGATCTTAAGTTACAAACTAAGAATTACTGAATAGGAGAAAATGATTGAATATCTTAATAAGAAGTTGGTATCTAAGGAAGAATAAGTTAACAAGTTTTAATCAAAACTTCTTGAGTATAAAATCACCATTAGGAAGATAAATGAAAACTTCAACAAGGATTTAGAAGTAAAATTTGAGACTTCTAAAATTACTGAGAGATATCAAATCAAGAGTTAGGTGAAATCCTCACCCACCAAAAATAATGTTTCATATGATTTTTCTAACATTTCAGGTTTCAAAAAAATTGTTGAAAATATTAGGTGGAAAAATTGTTTGAGAAACATATTTCATCTATAAAATATGAAAACTCACTAAGTAGGAAATATGGTCCATGTTCATATACTGTTAAAGTAGGAAGAATTTATCAACTTCAACAAAGTTTCTATAGAGAATGATCTTACATTAATAGAAAATCAATATTTTATAGCTATTTCTGGTGTTGTGTAATATATGGTTCCAAGTCTTATAATTGTTGGCACAACTTTTCAATTACTGAAATAAAGTTTAAACAAATTTAAAGAAATGGTGGAATAAGGATGAGTAACTTTCATAACCCATAATAAGTTTAAAAGAAAAATCTCAAGATGTTAGAAAACTTCCAAAAAAATCAATTTGAATATATGGATGAAGGCTATGGAATATGTGATGATAGTGGTCATAATATTGAAATATATATGACACTCCTTCCAGAATAAGTTTTTTATAGTAGAAAAGAAAAGGAATATGTAAAAAAGAAATTTAAAGAAATAGATTTTTTTTATCGATATATATTTAAAAGAAAGTAAAAGGAACAAACCATAGATACTTGATGGTGGTTTCTCTTAATATATGAAATGTGACATAAAATCTTGAAACATGTTGAAAGTAATTATGGAGCATCATTTCCCTTTGGTGATGATAGTTTCTTAAAAATCAGAGGAATTGAAATAGGTGATATTGAAGAGAAAAAGCTAAAATCTAATGAAGTTTTATTTGTTGATGGGTAAAAATAACTTAGTGTAAGTCAAATTTGTGATTATGGAAACAAATTTGTTTTCAAAAAATATTCTTGTATCATTAGAAGTATGAAAGATGGAAAATTTATCACAAAAGGAAAAAGAACTATGGGTAATCTTTTTCAAATTGGATATTTTAATGACTCATGTTACTTGATTGCTAAAGATATAAAAAAATTTTGGCAGCGAAGACTTGGGAACCTTGGGTAGAAAAACATGAAATAATTTTATAAACTTTATTTTTTCCATTATTTTCTAAAACTAAAAATAATAGATGAATATATTTGTGTTACTTGTCAGAAAGAGAAGATGACTAACAATAGTCATAAGAGAGTTGAGATTTAGTCTACAAGACCTCTTGATCTTATTCATTGTGATTTATGTGGACCGATGAGACATCAATCAACAAAAGAAGATTTATATTTTATCACTTTTATTGATTATTTCACTTGAATGACAAAAATAATGTTTATGAAACAAAATTCATAGGATGTGGAAATGTTTAGGTTTTTCAGAAAAGAAGTTGAGAAAGAAATGAGAGATTATATAATGAAGTTGATAGATAATGGTACTAAATTCATAAGCAATTTTTTTTAAACTTATCTAAGAAGGCATGGTATAAAAAATCAGTATAGTTCTCTGGATAATCCACAAAAAAATAGAGTATTAGAATGAAATAATATAATTTTAGTGGAAATGGGAAGAATCATGTTAGCAGAATACAAACTCCCAAAGTTATACTAGAGAGAAGATGTTGACACTATTATATATATTCATAACATATGTTTGTTGATATTGGAATCCAACATGATTTCTTATGAAATATGGTATAACAAAAAACCTTAATTTATGTTCTTCAAAGTTTTTAGAAGTCTATGTTTACTTAAAATAAAAAATCTGGATTTGGGAATGTTTGATGAAAAATCCGAAGAAGGAGCTTTCATGGGTTATTCACCAAATGAAAGAAGTTAAAAATATTGGAACAAATATTTACAAAATTTGGTTTACTTATATGATGTTAAGATTATTAAAAATAAAAATTCCTTAACAAAATATTTTTATAATGCTAAGGAGGATAAACTAAAGGTTTATAATGAAAGTATGAATGATAAAAAACAAACTTACAAAGATTCATAAGAGTCATGTGATTAGGAAAGTTCAGTTGGGAAAGAAACTTTGAAATTTAGTATGTTACAAAAACATGTTGCAACTGAAAATATTATTGGGAATCAGATGAATCAAGTTTAGACCAGAATAAAGTTGATATTAGAAAATTAGACCTCACTTATCTCAAAAGTCGAACTAGAATCATTTTTAAAATCTATTCAACACAAAGAATGATCAGATGCTATGAATGAAGAGTTGGATCATATTGAGAAAAATAAAAAATAGGAACTTGTTACATGATTAAAAGGTAAATATGTTATCATAACAAAGTGGGTTTAAATAAACAAGTTGAAAAACATGTAGAAGCTTCAAGAAACAAATCCAGGATTGTTTTTAAAGGATTTGCATAGATGTAACTTATAGATTTTGATGAAACCTTTTCCCCCATTGCAAGGTTAGAAACTATTCAAATATTTTTAGTAGTTTTGATCAATAAAATTAAAAATTATATCAGATGGATGTAAAGTCACTATTTCTCAATGTAGAAATTTAAGAAGTTTACATTGAAAAAATTTGTGGGTTTTTACTTGTCACGGATGAAAATAGATTTTTTAAACTAAAAAAATATTTAAATAGGATGAAACAAGAACCATGTTCTTGGTATTAAAAACTTGAAAATTATTTTATAATGTTGAATTTTTATAAAGTAAAAGTTTATAGAAACTTATATGTGAAATATGTTTACTCCAGAACTCTAATTGTAATTGTTTATGTAGATGATATAATTTTTTCTTGGGAAGAAGTAATTTTTTTTAAAGAGTTTAATGAGGAAATGAATAATAATTTTGAAATGTAAATGTTGGGATAATTAATATTCTTAATTATATTTAAAGTTCAAAATAAAAATAAAAATAAAAATACATTTTCTTATCCCAAGAAAAGTATGTTAGGGAATTGTTAAATAAGTTTGCGATGGAATAATCCAAATAAATTTCTACTCCTTAATCTATGATAAAAAATTTGAGTAAATATGAGTCCAAAAAAACGATGAATTAGAAAAAATTTTGGAAGCTAATAGGAAGTCTACTTTACCTTACAGCCTCAAGGACCACTATTTTTTATGCTAGGAATTTTTTTTCCTGGTATCAAATAAATACAAAATAATCACATATGTTGTAAGAAAAGATAATTATGAGATATTATAAAGGAACAAATTCACATGGGTTTTTATAAAAAATAAATTTTGAGATACAGTTTCTTGGTTATACTGATGCCAATTGGGATGGAGATTGTAATGATACAAATTCAACCTTAGGAGGAAAATTTTTCTTGGGAGAATGTTGTGTAAGTTGGAATAATAAGAAAAAAATTTGAGTAACATTGGGAACAAAATAATCAAAATATGTTGCGACTACTCTGGCTTGTACTCAAATGTTGTGGATAAAAGTTCTGCTGGAATATTTGGAAGTAAAAGTTTTTAAACCATTGAAGATACTTTGTGATAATCAGAGTGGAATTGATATTTCTAAAAATACTTTCCAACATTCAATATAAAAATAAATTGATATAAATTTTCACTTTATAAAATATAAAGTTTTAGCTGGAGATGTTTTTATGGAATATATCTCAACGAAGTATCAAATTGATGATATATTCACAAAGGCAATTCCAAAAGAAATGTTTGTTGAGTTGAGGCTACAACTTCATATTCAACATCCTCCAATGTATTCCTAAATCTCTTAAGAAAGTACCCCACTATGATTTGTATTATGTTGAAAAATAGAGAGAGAAAAATAATAACTTTTTACTTATGTTTATTTTATGAATCTGAAGTTGTGGTTATCATAAAGCAGGGGAGAGAAAAATAAAAGTGAGGAAATTTTATCTTTACATGGAAGAAAAATTTTATTTTCAATAGGGGATATAATTCCTTCAAAAACATTACTTTATCCAGTATTGATGTGTTATGACACTCTATTTTGTGAAGACTACGTTTTGATAAAATTTAAAAAACTTTATTTGTTATAAAAGACATGTTTTTAAAAAAAATTATGAGTGTTTAAAAAGTTTTTAAAGAGTGTTGTCAATAAATTCAAAGGGGTATATTGAATAAAATTTTTGATGTTTTCTTTTTAAAAAAGTTTTGTATTTTTTAAAAATTGAACTTTTTGTAAAATAATGTTTTTGTCATTCAGGATCAGACCCAGCCCATCATTATGAGTTTTCATAAGAAAGATGAAAGTTACTATATGTTTGAATCCAAACATAAAGGGGAAATTTTTTTTATGAAAATTGTTTTCTAGATAATGGTTTTTGGACTGAACAGTATTGGGCATAGAAGGTGTAAGGAATATGGAAGACGAATGTTCTATAGATGCACCATTAGATTTAGATCCACCAGCATGAAGTTAAAGATTCATCAGACTCAACATCGGTTAGAAAGTCCAAAGTTGTATAGGGTGTATGTCAAACTGATAAATCAAATATATAGATCATCTAATCCATAATAATTTCAGGAAAAATTGATTGATTTTTGGAGTTTTCCTTTTCCATAATTAGAGAAAGAAATATGTTTCTAAGAATAAAAGTTAAAATTTTGCTGAAGAGGTTGAATGAATATAGTAATGTTAGGATTTAGAAAGTTTTCATACTTTCTAAACCCAAATCTGATGATGGTTTTCTATTCATGAAGTTCTCAAAAATCATAAAAACTATCATGATAAAATATTTTTGAAAAAATGGAGGAATCTTAATATTTTTATCGATTCTAGAAACCTAGACATAGAATATCGGATATAGAAGTACCAAACATAGAAGTTTTCAAAAGTCAGAATGTGTAAAGATGATGAAGTTTTAAGAATGTCTAAGTCGCAGAGTGGAGTTATCATTGGATGTAGAACATTGTAATGAGTTTTCAATCATAATGAGATTTTTTTATTGATGAAAATCATTCAGATGGATATAAGGAAGATCAATCAGATCGGGAATAGGAACTGATTCATCAAATGAATGCCTCATAATGATAAAAAACATCCGATGTAGAACATCAGAGTGATCAGAGTTGTTGATGCCGATCCATCAAAGGGAGATCAATTATGAATAATAAATGAAGATTAAAAAAGAGTTGTGTTTTCTTGAGAAGAAATAGTGGGAGTGTTTGTGTTTTCAATCCGATAATTTTGTGGCACCAATAATTCATCTATTGAGGAAGTTCATCGTAATGATCTAAAGATAGTTAGATTGTAATGAGATAAAGATAATTATATCGTAATGAGATGAATATAGTTAGATCATAATGAGAAAAGAAATAAATTTATATCATGGTGAGTTGATAAAGTTTCATCATTATGAGATGAGATAGAAAGGTAGATCATAATGTGTTGAGAAAGAAATAGAGGTCATATTGAGAAGAGACAGCTGAATATGAGGAATTTATATTAGTCTAAAGAAAAGTAATTTTGTTTTATAATACTGATCTTGAAGAAATATTGAGAAGGTTTGAAGAAGTCAAAGTTGATCTTAAATATGAGTATTTTTTAGAGTTTTGAAATTTGAGCAAGTGAGAAGAGTTTTTTAGTTTCCCACCTTTGCTTTTCTAAGCAATCTATAAAAAGTAAATCAGATCATTCATACTTTGTAACTTTTTCTTAAGAGAAAAAATGTCAAAGTGTTACGGAATTTGAGTAAGATTTATTTCCAGAATAGGATATCAAAAGAAGATCAGACACCTGAATTTTTTTTACCAGACTGAGGAAGACCATTTTGAGAATTTGAGAAGAGTTTGAGTTTTACATATTGATACCTATTTGACCATATTTAGTCGATCAGATTGAGTCAATTGGATTGGGTTCATCTAACTAAAGGCCATTAGACTCAGGCTCATCAGACCCAAGAAATTTTGTGGAGAAAATTGAACAAAGTATTTATTATTTTGTTTTGGATAAATTGTTTTGTAAGAAACTTTGTAAAATGATGGGAGTGAGTATAATAATTAATATCATGAGATATAAGGTGTCTAACTATATTTGGCACAAGTTTTATTCACTTCTTCATAATAGTGAATTTTTATAGACCCACATGAGTGGCTATGTAAATTATGTAAGTTGTCAAACTGAGGTCGGACCTTGTAAATATCATGTACTTACTTTCTTTCCTACTTTTTCATGCATTAGAATTTACTAAAATATGATAAGTATATAAAATTTAAAAAGTTGAAGGGGTTAAGTTTTAAAATTATTGAAACTTACAAAAAGTGAAAAACTGATTCAACCCCCACTTCTTAGTTGTTATTCGATCCTTTAGAACCTTAATTGGTAAAAGTTCAAAGATTCCCTTGTTGAATCATTATCATGTATAATATCAATTATGTAAAATGTATAAGAATTCCTACATTTGATGGAACAAATTATTATGGATGAAAAAATAGGATGATTCCTTGTCTCCTATCTCTTAGCCAGTAAGTTTTTGATGCTACTAAAATTGGTTTTCCACCTATTGAGAAATATTCTCTTATGATGTTTGGTGATAATATAAATATATAAGTTAATGGAAAGGCTAGAAATGAAATCCTTATGTCCTTATCAAAAAATTTTTATATGAAGTTGATGGGTCTCAAAACTTTTAAGAGTTTGTGGTACAAAGTGAAAAGTATTTTCTATGGGAATAATAAAGTGAAGGAAGAAAAGATAAAAATATTTAATAGTAAGTATAAATACATCAGTATGAGAGATGAATAAACTATTGATGAATACTTCACCTGAGTAAATGAAATATTTTGCAACATTATAGGATTCATACATGTCCTAGAAGATTATACAATTGTGAAGAAACTTATGAGAAACTTTTTGGACATGTTTGATTCTAAAATTTATTCTTTAGAAGATAAGGATGATTTATCTTTTGATTATTTTCATAAAATTCTTGTTTATTTTGAGATCAATAAATCTCTAATGATCATAAATAAGTTGAAAGATGAAATGGATTTTGAATCCTTGAGAAAAATAAAAATACAAGATGCAGAAGATGTTGATCCTTGTGTCTCTAAAGATAAATAGGATGACGAATTGAATGAAAAATAACGTCTCTTATATATAAGAACTATTGAAGAGAAAGAATAAAGTATTTAGGTAAAATTAATCTAAAATGTTTTAAGTGTGGTGGATTTGGACACTTTGATATAAATTTCCCCAAGAAGAAATTTGGAGAATATTAAGACGATTCTAATGAAAAACCTTGATGTAAGAAGTGGAAAAAAAATTTTAAAGAAGAAAAGTCATCCAAAAAATATAAGAAGAAGTTCATTAGGGAAAAAATTAGTATGATGAGTAAGAAATATGAATTTGAATCAACTGGAAACAATTATTTAGAATATGAAAGTTCAGAAAAATTCAGAACCTTCATTGAAAAAGTTGATAAAACAAAAGATTCATGAGATAATGAAGAAGGAAGTGAAAAATCATATAGAGAGTATCAAATCAAAACATAACTTGTTGCATGTCTTGAGAAAAATATAAATATAAAGAAATAAATCAGATTAAATTATAAATATAGTGAATAAATTGATGAAGGAAGAAAATATGTCATCATGTTAGAGGAAGAATATATTCAGGTGATATTAAGTTAAAAAATAAGAATTGCTGAACATGGGAAGATGATTGAAGATGTTATTAAGAAGCTAATAGCTAAGGAAGAATAATTTAACAAGTTTTAATCAAAACTTATTGAGTCCAAAATTACCTTAAGGAAGATAAATAAAAACTTCAAAAAGGCTATGAAAGTAAAAGCTGATACTTCTAAAGTTGTTGGGAGAGTTCAAATCAAGAATCTGATGAAATCCTCACACACCAAAAATAATTTTTCATCTTATTTTTATAAAATTTAAGGTTTTGAAAATAGTATTGGGAAATATTTGATAGAAAAAGGGTGTGACAAACCTATTTCATATAAAAAGATTAAAATTTACTCTAGAGGAAATATAGTCCACATCTAGAGATTGTTTAAGGAGGAAGAAGTTGTCAACCTCATCAAAGTTTCTACAAAGAAAGATCTCACTTCAATAGAAAATCAATATTTGATGGATATTTATATTATTGTGAAATATTTGGGAATAAGGATTATAATTGTTGGTATAAATTTTCACTTCCTAGAATAAGGTTTGAACAAATTGAATGAAATGGTAGAAATATGATGAATAAATTTCCTGACCCATAGTAAGTTTGAAAAGTTAAATCTCATGATGTTAGAAACCTTATAAAAAAAATCAATTTAACGGTCTGGAAGAATCTTTTGGAAGATGTGATTAGACTAGTCATCATACCGAAAGATGTATGACACTCCTTTCGGAACAAGTTTCTTATGGCAGAAAAGAAAATGAAGCTGAAAATAAGAAAGTTAAAGAAAGATCTTTTGTTGTCCAGATAACTTCAAAAGTAAGTAAAAGGAAAAAACCATAGATAATTGATAGTGGTTGTTCTTCACATATGACAGGTGATATAAAAATCTTGAAACACATTTAAATTCAAAATGAAGGAACAATCACCTTTGGTAATGATAGTTCCTTAAAAATCATAGGAATCAAAATGACTGATATTGAAGTAAAAAAGTTAGAATCCATGGATGTTTTTTTGTTGATGTTCTAAAACATAACTTACTTAGTGTATGTCAAAATTATGATGATGGAAAAGATGATGTTTTTAAAAAATATTATTATATCATCAGAAGTGCGAAATATGGAAAAGTTATCACAAAGGATAAAGAACTAGTTATAATATTTTTTAAGTTGTAGAGTTTAATAACTCCTGTTACTTGAGTGTTGGAGACATAAAAAATTGTGGCACCGAAGAATTGGGTACCTTGGGCATAAAAACATGAAAAATTTTTCTAAAGTTGATACTATATATTATTTTACATAATTGAAAATAATTGATGAATATGTTTGTGTTACTTATCAGAAAGGGACGATGAATAACAAGAGTCATAAGAGAGTTGTGATTCAGTATACCAGAGCTCTTGATATTATTCATTTTGATTTATATGGACCGATGAGAAATAAATAAAGAAAAGGAGATTTATAATCTATCACTTTTATTGATGATTTCACTCAAATGAAAAACATTATGTTTATAAAACACAAGTCAGAGGCTATGAAAATGTTTAGGTTTTTGAATAAAGAAGTTTAGAATGAAATGGGGGATTATATAAAGAAGATAAGAATAGGCAATGTTACCAAATTCATAAGATTTTTTTTGAAAATTATATAAGAAATCATGATATTAACCATTAGTATAGTTCTCTGTATACTTCAAAACAAAATAGAGTAGTATAAAGAAAGAATATTAGTTTGATGGAAATGAGAATAATCATATTAGCAGAATACAAACACTCAAAGTTATACTAGAGAGAAGATATTAGCAATACTGTACATATTCAGAATAAATGTTTATTAAGAATGGAATAAAAAAAGAATTCTTATGAAATGTGGTATAATAAAAAAACTTTTATTGAGTTACTTAAAAGTTTTTTAATGTACATGTTTAATTAAAATAAAAATCTATATTTAGTAAAGTTTGATGAAAAATATGAAGAATAAAATTTTATGGGTTATTCAAAAAAAGGAATAAGTTAAAAATTTTGAAAAAAATGTTTACAAAAGTTGGTTGAATCATATTATTTGAAGTTTATTAAAAATAAAAATTCATTAATTTTTTTTGATAATTTTGAAGCGGATAAACTGAAGTATTACAATGAAAGTAGGAATGATACAAAACAAACACATCAAGATTCAAAAGAATCATGTGATAAGGAAAGTTCTGTTGGAAAATAATATTTGAAATTTCCTACCTTATAAAAAAATATTGAGAAAAAAAATATTCTTGGGAATCAGAAGGCTCTAGTTTAGATTAGAATAAATTTGAGATTAGGAAATCAGACTTCACTTAACTCAAAAGTTAACCCAAAATCAATTTTAGAAGCTATTAAACACAAATAATGGGTGGATTATATGAAGGAAGAGTTGAATTGGATTTCAAAAAATTAAACATGGGAACTAGTTCCACATCTGAAAGGTAAAAATGTTATCAGAAAAAAGTGGGTATATAGAAAAAAGTTGAATAAACAAGGAGAAGATTTAAAAAAAAACCAAGATTATTTATAAATGCTACACATAGGGGGAATGTGTGGATTTTGATGAAACGTTTTCCCCTGTTTCAGGGTTAGAAACTATTTGAATGTTTCCAGCAGTGGATGCTCACGAGAATTAAGAAGTACACCAGATGGATGTATAGTCATCACTTCTCAATGGAGAAATTGAAGAAGAAGTTTACATTAAAAAATGTGGGTTTCTAGTTTATAAGGATGAAAAAAAGTTTGTAAAATGAATAAATCTTTGTATAGGATGAAACAAGATCTACATGCCTGGTATTCAAAACTTGAAAATTGTTTGAGAATGTTGACTTTTTCTAAAGGAAAAGTTGATATCAACTTATATGTGAAAGATGTTAACTATAGAACTCTAATTGTAATTGTTTATGTGGATGATCTAATTTTTTATAGGGAATAAGAAAAAGTTATTAAAGAGTTTTTTGAGGTAATGAAGAATAATTTTTAAATGTCAATGTTGGGAGAATGAACTTTATTCCTTGGTGTACAAGTTCAAAAAAAATTACATTTTATTATCCAAAGAAAAGTATGACAGGGAATTGTTAAATAATTTTGGGATTGAAGAATCCAAATAAGTTTCAACTTTTATATATGTGATCACTAAGTTGATTAAAGATGATTCTGGAAAAAGTGTGAATCTAAAAGACTTTCAGAAGCTGATAGGAAATATATTTTACCTTACGGATAGGACTACTATTATTTATGTTGTGACTTTTTGTGCTATCTATAAAATTAATCCTAAAGAATCACATATTTTGGAAGAAAACATAATTCTAAGATATTTCAAAGGAATAACTTAACATGGGTTATTATACAAAAGAAATTATGTAAAGAAGTTTTGTGGTTATACTGATGCCGATTGGGCTGGAGATTTTAATGATAGAAATTAAAATTTAGGTGGAATTTTTTTCTTGGGTGAATGTTGTGTAAGTTGAAGTAGTAAGAAATAAAGTTCAGTAACATTGAGCAAAACAGAATCATAATATGTTGTAGTTACTCAGGCCAGTGCTCAAATGTTTTGGATGAATGTTCAGTAGGAATATTTGAAAGTAAAAGTTTCTAAACCATTAAAGATAATTTTTGATAATCAGAGTGCAATTGATCTTTCTAAAAATACTATCCAAAATTCAAGACTAAAACAAATAGATATAAATTTTCACTTTATAGAATAGAAAGTTGTATCTGGAGATGTTTTGATGGAATATATATCAATGAAGTCTAATTTTTTTGATATCTTCATAAAGGCAGTTACAAAAGAAAATTTTGTTGAGTTGAGGTTGTAACTTAATGTTTAGACTCCTCCAATGAATTCATAAATATCATAAGGAAGTCCCCAACTGTACTTTGGATTATGTTAAAAAATAGGGAGATAAAGTAAAAACTTTTCTACTTTGTAAAAAGTTTTTACTTATCATTATTTTATGAATATGAAGTTGTGGTTATCATAAAATGAAGGAGAGAAAAAGAAAAGTGAGAGAAAAAGAAAATTCAGGAATGTTTATATTTACACATCCACAAAATTTTATTTCCACTGAGGGATGTAATTCCTCAAAAAACATTAATTTATCTAGTAGCTTCATGTTAGGAAACTTTCTTTTGAGAATTGTTATGATTTTATAAAAGTAAAAAAACTTGAGTTTTTTACAAAATTTGAGTTTTTGAAAAAATTTCTAAGAGTTGAAACAGTTGTTACTGAGTGTTGTCAAAAAATCCAAAGGGGGGATTGGAGAACCTTTGTTATGGATTATTTTTAAATATTTTTTGAATTTGTTGACAAATAATATTTTTGTACATGAACATTATTTTTATTCAAGATCAGACCCAGTCTATCATAATGATTTTTCACAAGAAAGTTGATTTCTTTTTGAATTTTTGAATACAAACATAAAGGGGGTGAAATTATTTTTATGAAAATTGTTTTACAAAAACATGTTTTCAGACTGAGCAGTATCGAAAGCAGAAAGCATAAGGAAGATGGAAGTAGGATGTTCCATAGACTTGTTGACTGGATGCACCATCAGATTCAGATCCATCATCATGAAGTTAAAGATTCATCAGACTCGACATTGGTTACAAAGTCAAAAGCTATAGAGTGAGTAAGTCAGACTGATAAATCAAATATACAGATCAACAGATCCAAAATAATTAGAGACATAATTTTCTAATTTTTGGGAGTTTTCCTTTGTGGAAATTAGAGAAATAAGTTCCTAAGAATGAAAGTAATAATGTTGTTGAAGAGGTTGAATAAAGATATTAATGTCAGGAGTTAGAAAGTTTTCATAATTTCTAAAACCAAATCAGATGATTCTTTTCTGGTCTTGAATTTCTCAGAAATCATGAAAACTATCATGATAAAATCTTTCGAAGAAATAGATGATTTTTTATGTTTGTATCGGTTCTAGAAACCCAAACATATAAGATCAAATACCGATGTACCACACAGAGAAGTTTTCAAAAGTTAGAATGTGTAAGGATGATGAAGTTTTAAGAATTTAAAAGTTATAGAGTAGAGTTATAATTGGATGCATAAAATGATAAGGAGTTTTCCATCGTAATGATAAATTTTTCATAATGAAGAAAATTAGTCAGAAGGAGCTAAGAAAGATCAATCACATAAGGTATAGGAACTGATTCATCAAATGAATTCCTCACACCAATAAAATAAATCAAATGCAGAACATAGAAGTGATCAGAGTTTCTAATGATGATCCATAAAAGGGAGATAAGTCATGAAGAATAAGTGAAGATTCTAAAAGGGTTAAATTTTATTGATAATAAACAAAATAAGAGTTCAAGTTTTCAATCATATAAGATTGTGACACCAATAAGTCATCTGCTAAGAAATTTCATCATAATGAGGTAAATATATTCAGATTGTAATGAGATAAATATAGATAGATTATAATGAGTAGAAGATAGTCAGATCGTAATGAGAAAATTAAGAGAGTCAGATCATGGTGATTTGAGAAAGTTTCATCATAACGAGATGAGAAATAATGGAAGATTGTAATGTGATGAGTAAGAAAGGAAAATCATAATGAGAATAGGAAGTTGAAGCTAAGGAATTTATATCAGGCTGAAGAAAAGTTTGTTCGAGAATATAGATCTCGAAGGAATCTTGAGCAGGTTTTAAGAAGTCCAAGTTAAAGTTTAAATGTTATTGTTTTCAGTGATTTAAAATTTGAGTATTCGGGAACATTTTTTCAGCTTCCCACCTTTTATTTTTTTAGTCACCTATAAATAGTTTCTCAGATCATTCGTACTTTATAATTTTTTCTTTTGAGAAAAAAAGGCGGAGTGGTGAGGAATTTGAGTAATATTTTTTTCTAGATTTAGATCACAAAATAAGATCAGACACTTGAAAATTTTGTTTACCAGACTGAGGAAGATCATATTGATCATTTGAGCAGAGTTTGAGTTTTTCATATTCAGACTGAGTTCATCATATTAAGTTGATTAGATTGAGTCAATCAGACTAGGTTCATTAGACTAAAGTACATAGTACTCAGGGTTAATAGACCCTGTAACTTTTTTTTTTGCAGTAAAGTGAAAAAATTAATTATTCATTTTTTCGGATGAATTGTTTTATATGAAACCTTTTAAACTTAAAATAGTTAGTATAGTAATTTATATTGAGAGATATAAGGTTTCTAATGGGAGTTGGAAGAATTTGTATTCACTTATTCATAATACTGTATTTCTATAGACCCATGGGAGTGGCTATGTCAATGATATAGGTTCTCAAACTGAGGCTGAACCTTATAAATCTTGTGTTCTTTACTTTCTTTCCTAATATTTCATGCATTAGTATTTACTAAAATATGACAAGGATATAAACTTTAATAGGTTACATGGGTTATGTTTTAAAGGTATTGAAACTTAGAAAAATTGAACAAATGATTCAACCCCCCTTCTTATTTGTTATTCGATCATTTGGAACATCAAAAGAATTACCATGAGTCTCATCATCAGACTCCACAAAACATATAAAGGGTACAATTCTATTTGGGTTGTAGTCAATTGACTTATGAAATCTATACATTTTATTACTTCTAGAGAATATTTCTCTGTTGATCAACTTACTCGGTCATATATTAAGGACATTATGATATTGTATAGATTACCAATCTCAATCATATCTGATTGGGATTTTGGTTTACCTTTATGTTTTGGAGAAGCCTTTAATAGGATCTAGATATAGATTTGAGTTTCAGTACAACTTATTATCCTTAGATAGATGGTTAGTCTAAGAGGATAATTCAAACTCTAGAACACATTTTGAGATCATGCTCTATGGATTTCAAAGGTGGTTGGGATCAACACATTTATTTGGTATAATTTTCTTACAAAAACAACATTCACTCGTTCATTCTACTAGATCCTTATGAAGTCCTATATAGAAAGAAGTATTGAACTTTAACATATTGGGATGAAGTTAGAGAAATAAATCTATAGGGGCCTGATCTAGAAGAGGAAATGTAAGAGAAGGTTAAATCCATTCAACAAAAAATAAAGAAAACTCAGAGTTGAAAAAAAAGTTATGTTTTCAATTTTTGGCGAGATATAGGGTTCAAAGTTAGTGAAAAGGTATTCCCATTATTATCACCTTGGAATAAGGTTATGTTATTTATAAAAAATGGAAAACTAAGATCTAAATTTAATGATCCCTTCATTTTTTGATTATATAGGAATAATATGTTAACGTTTGTAACTTACACCAAATATCATTAAAGTTCACGATGTGTTCCATGTATCACTACTAATGAAGTATAGACCTAAACCTTCACATATAATAAACTTAGTGGTCATACCTCTAGAGTAATATCTATTTTATAAGGAATAACTAGTTTAAATTCTAAACCATATAGAAAAGTGCTACAAAACAAGACCACTCATATGGTCAATGTTTTATAAAAAAACCATAAGTTTGAGGAAGATAAGTGGGAACTAGATGATATGATGAGGTAGAATTATCCTTAGTTTTTAATATCAGAATGATGTAATTTTTAGGGATAAATTCTTATAAGGGGGTATAATGTAACTCCTTGAGATTTTATGATATATTCCTCTTTAAATAAATCGATTTTCATTAATAGCTTAATTTATTCAGAACGCTAGGTCTAAAAAAACTGAAATAACCTATTGAAATATTATTATGATATAGTTTTATCATTTTTTAAATCATCATGTTAGTATTATCTTAAGTATATTTTTTGGGATTTTTCTAAAAAAACTATTTTTTAGTGAATAGCGAAAAATAAGGATTTTTATAAAATTTCCATTTCATTTATTTAACTCAAGTAATTTAAAATCCTTATTATATTTTGGTTTTGGTATTAAGGTTATATAAGATCCATTTTATTTTCATTTGGATTATAATTTTAAATTATTTTGATATATATCAATTTTTAGGCTTAGAAATACAATTTTCTGGAAAGTATTTTTTCATTGCATTTTGTGGGTTTTTAAAATTAATTTATGCAAATTATAGGAATATAATTTGATAAAATAGATTCCATATTTAGATTTATGAGTTTAAAATTTAGTAAACAGTTCCCTTTTATTTTTTAGGCATTACAAATAGTAACCGTGGTGAAATTTATCAGCATGATAAGGGGTAAATCAGGTAATTAACACAAAAGTAATATAAAAAAGAATTAAGAATTTATCCAACACTTGAATTTATTTATTTTTATGAGAAAAATTAGACCATAAATTCATAAATTTTATTATATTATATTTTATGTCATTTTCCATTAATAATGACATATTATATTATTTAAGTAAAGAAAATTCCATAATGTCACTCTCTTAACTTTAATATCTCCAATTTTTTTTTACATAAGGATAAAAAAGAAATATTTTATCTAAATATTCTTATTTTAAAAATTATTTATTTATTTTTACAATTTTAATTTTTAGTGATGAAATAATTACCTTAAATGCTTACATGACACTGACATATTGCTTGTGTAAGCAGTAAAAAAATAATATAAAGGATTTTAAAAACTCTAAAAGAAATATTTTTTGGGTAAGTTATAGTTAACCATGAATTTTATATATAAATATAACATATTAGGGATATTTTGATGGTTTATATTCTAATTCTATATTTGTATTGTTTTCATTAAAGTCAAATTAAATGAATAGTGTCAAAAATGAAATTAATGATATTTTAAGACAATAATATTTTATTAAATTATTTAAAAATCATAAAAACATTTAACTAGGGAACGGGTGATAATATTTTGTCTAAAATTTTATCCCTTTTCTATTTATAATCCAATTTTGACCTTATAAGTAAAATTATAACCCTTTAATATTGAAATAGTTATTACTGTGGTTAAGGTTAAAATGGTTATTAAAGGGGTTCATAAAAAAATAAGGTTTAAAATGTTATCTAAAACTAAATAAATTTTATTGTATGATTATATTATTACCATATAATCCTTATATTTAAATCAATGTCATTTTGTAACTTTTTTTTCCATGAATGTGACTTTATTATATTTTATTAATTTAAAAAATTACAAGAGTGCCCTTCCCCTCACTTAGAAAAGGACACCCTTACATATTTTATTTACAGTACTTTGAGCCTATAGATAAAAAAAACCTAAAAAATTCTCTTATAAACTCACCTATTCATGAATTAGAGGTTTTCTTCTTCTTAAAAGACCTTTCCAAGAGTTCTTAAGAAAGGATCTAAAGGAGGCCAACCAAAGGCGAGGTAATCACTCTACCCAATGTCTTTAAAATTATTTATTATTTTAAATCCTCTAAATTTGTGGTATTAATCATAAAATAATAAATTT
Source organism: Viscum album (assembly GCA_963277665.1). Classification (NCBI taxonomy): domain Eukaryota; kingdom Viridiplantae; phylum Streptophyta; class Magnoliopsida; order Santalales; family Viscaceae; genus Viscum; species Viscum album. The sequence goes on from OY728151.1 coordinate 1,838,352,678, forward strand.
AGTATCATAAATATACATAAATTTTATTATGATTATGTAACCACCATTATTCACTCTCTTTTCCATTAAATGGGAAGTGGGAGTATCACTTGTGCATATGTGTGGACTACAGCCTCCACGCAGTGATACAATTCATTTGCCATCCCCATATTTCATAGATGGTTATTATGATGAGTTTAATTTTTTATATATAATATTTATAAAATAATTATGCTTCTATATTTATAATATTACATCTACCTTCTTACATTCTAATCCATTGGAAAATGATAACGCCGCACGTGCGTACCTGTGGACTACCACCTCCATGAAGTTATGTGATTAATTTTCCATTTCCACTTTAAATGTATAGTAAAAAGGATATATTTAATTAATATATATGATATAATAATGATTATATAAATTTTATTTATTATTTACCTTTCATTCCTTCCAACTATTGAAAAGTGAAAAGAGCGTTCATGCGTACTTATAACCTACCATATCCATGAATGATGTAATTAATTTATTCTATCTATAACTTTTATTGTTGAATATATATATATATATATGTATAATGAATATATATTATATTTATATCATTATTAAAATTATGAATATTATGGAACCATAATAAACATACATGGATCAAAACTACCAAACTGAAATTCTCATGAAAAATGAAACAGTTAACACCTTAAAATGACGATATTAATATGGAATTATTAATAAATGAGTGTTGAAATGTTATAAGTGAATAATATATGATAATATATGTATATAAACAACTCTTGTCTAAAATTATAATACATTTAAATTTATTATATAGGAGGTTATAACAATTTCAAAGAAAGTTGAACTTGAGGTAAGATATGTCATCTCAATTTCCACTCTATTGAGACATATTTGTTATTATGAACCTATTCAATTTTATTCATTTACTTTTATGAATTTTAAATTAATTTATATTTGTTCATGATTATTAATTTTTCAATTCAATTTATACTTTCATGGGGTTATAATTGAAAAGTTACTAAATAGGTAAGAATTTATTTTAAAAACTCATTTTTTGGATTACTCTTATTTTCATTGAAGGAATATTATAATCCATCCTTTATAAAATATATAACTTTTCTTATCCTCTATATATTTAAGAATTTTATATATTTTATTCTAAATTTTCCTCTATTTTTCACTTTAATCAAGAAAATTAATATTTAAAAGAAAAACTGATCGTATTTCTCTTTTTGATCGAGTATATTTTTCTTCCTTATCCATATTTTTTAAAATTGTTTTTATAAAATTACTTATTATTTACTCAAATTATTTTTCAACGAAATTGTTTTATTATTTAATTTTTAAAAGGTTTAAAAATAATCTTTATAATGTTTTCCTAAAGGTTCATTTGAATTTTTTTTACAAAAAAGTGAAATAGAAAGTTTATTTTTAACGTATACAATGTTAATGTATTTTCCCACCCCATTACCATTTTATGATATTTGTCTTCTTATATAAGTTTTCAATGGTTTTAAAAAGAAAATTATCGAATGAAAATTTATTTTAAATGTTTTTATTCATTTTATTTATTTATCCAAAGGATATGATTTTATTATAAAGCCTATATTTTTGATGAATTGATAGTCATCTTTTATCTCTTATTAATTTTATGGTCATTAAATTTATCTTGAATCATTCACTTTCTTGTGATAATATTTCATTAGAAATTATGTTTCTCTTAAATATACATATTATTTGTATCATGAATATTCTAATTACCTAAACTATATACCATTTCTATATATGGTGTTTCACTATGAAAGTTATTTGATTGACTGGGGAAATATTGATATTTTGTATTGTCTACTCTATATGAATATTTTTTTTATGAATTAAATTGATCCTAAAATATATGAGGAATGTATTGGAAATATATTGATGGGTGGGGCCAAATTATAGAGAACCTCTTGATGCATTGAAAGGTCTAATAAGACAAATTAGTTGCTTTGCCTTATTAAATGGGTTTTTGGTGCATACCTACCCATCGATTAAGCCGTATTGGCATAAGGAATTGATGGTAAAGATATCATGATGTCTAAAATCATGACGCACAACATTAATAATTTACTTAATTGAGAATTCATTTATTATTATCCATGAGATTAATTCATTGATATTATATATGGATTCATTTTGCGAAAAAGTTATTAATTAAATGGAGTATGTTTTCAGTTATTTACCTTTCCATATAGATTATGTATTCATGATAACTTCCACCGTATGTAACCCATACCAATCATTACCATTTTTTTCCTTTACTTAGGATGTGAAGAAGGATATTACGAATAATATTAAGGATATAAGAATTTTTCTTATGCTATGTATTTTATATTTCCAATGTAATATGGTAGTCATATATGTATCTGGTTCTTCAAGACTGCTAAAATGATTGGTCATTTGGGTTGAGATCACTTGAATCTTCAAAAAATATACAGTCTAAATAATTGTATACAGATATACAAGAGAATAATAGAGAGGGAAATAAATGGAAACATGTTTTAAAAATAAATAGTGTTCAATTAATCACTTTGGTCCTCGAGTTCCTAAGTTACACCTAGACCAACCAAGCCTTCCTCGTTCCATGCTAGTTGTCTAGACCATGCACCATAGGGGTTACATACTAAAGTTATAAGGTTTGAATAACAACTGAGAAGGGGGGGGGGGTTGAATTAGTTGTTCACTTTTTATAAGTTTCAAAAAAATTAGAAAATTAACCCCTAAAACCTATTAATATTTATATCCTTATCAAATTTTATTAAATACTCATGCCTGAAAAAGTAGGTATGAAAGAAAAGAACACAATATTTACAAGGTTCAACCTCAGTGTGAGAACCTATGTCCTTGATATAGGCACTCTCGTGGGTCTATGGAAATAAAATATTATGAAGAAGTGATTACATCTTGTAACAAATCCCATTAGACAACTTCTATCTCCTAATAGGAAAGATTGTAATGACTCCCATTAGTTTACAATGTTTTCTTTTAAAACAATTGATCCAATAAAGAGAATAAATACTTTGTTGAAACTTCTCCACAAATGATCAGTCTGAATCCTCAGTCTAATTTGTATGGATCCGATTCTATCAATTCGATGATGCTGGATCCAATTTTCTTAATACAATAATGTTGGATTCTAGATCCAATTTTTTGAATACAAATATGATGGATTATGGATTTGATTTTTTTAGAATGCTGGTGCCGATTTTTGTAGAAATTTGGATATGATTTTATCAGAATGCTGGTGTTGTTTTTTAAAGAATTCCAGATCTAATTTTCATAGAGTGGAGGTTTCAATTTTTTTAGAATGGTGGATCTGATTCTTCTTAGATTGAACCATAAAACTAAAACTCTAGTAGAATGCTCAATACAATTCTTCTTCAATCAGATGAGAACTTTTACTTTGATTTCTCTAGTGCTCCACCTTAATAGAATGCTCAATACAATTATTCTTTAATAATATGAGAACTTTAACTTAGATTTCTCTAGTATTCCACATTTTGCACTATGTAGAAAGGAGAAAATGAACAATTGTAATGAGTAAGTATTTATAGGCAACTTAGAAACCAAGATTATGAAACTTGGAAACTCTCCCCACTTCCTCAAATCTCAAAACTCTGAAAATATTTTTCATTCAAAATTCATCTTTGACTTTATCAAAATTCCTTATATATCTATGAGATTTATGAAAAATTGAATTTAATATTTGAACACTTTAATTCTTCTTCATAATCATCTTATTATAAATTCTTTCTTAATACAAAAATGCTGGTTCCTATTTTGGCATAATTTTGGGGCCGAATTTCTCAGAATGTTGGATATGTTTTTTACAGAATTCTAGTGATGATTTTCTCAGAATCATGGATCTGATTTTTGCAGTATTATAGTGACAATTCTCTAGATTTGATAGGTTTATAAGTTTCCAGTGGATAATCGGAAGGGTACAATAAACTTCATTCATCTCTTTCTCTCATTACTAAGTCTTTCACAATATTGTATTCTAGTGCTGATTTTCTAGATTTGATTTTTGTAGGATTCTGGTGCCAATTAGTCTCAAAAAATGTAAATCCCATTATGATGGAAATATCATTATGATGAAATTCCCATTATGAAGGAATTATCATTATGATAAAATTCATAATTTCTTCAAACCTCTCCACCATTTCATCATAGGATTTTATCATGAAAGTTTTCAGGATTTTTGAAAACTTATTGATCATCAAAACATCATCTAATTTTATTTTAGAAAGTATTAAAACTTTATAACTTCTTAATTCACATTATTATTTCAAAACTCTTCAGAAAATTCATTCTTTCTCTAATTATAGAAAAGTTAAACTCCCAAAAAACAATAAATTCTACATCCAATTATTTTGGATTTGATGAACTGAATACAAATTAGATTGATCCAATTTATAAAAAAACATTCTAATACATAAAAGTTTAGTTTTTAACAAATAAAAAAACTTTGTTAAAAAAATTTATCAAAAAGTTACATCAATCTTCCCCTTTAGATTTTTTGACAACCCTCTTTAATAAAATTTCCAACTCTCAGAATTTTTCATAACTCAAATTTTATATTTTATCAAAACATAGCCTTTCTCAAAAGAGTTTCCTGAAACCACACTACATGATAAAATAATGTTTTTTAAGTAATTCCATCCCTCAGTGGCAAGAAAAATTTGTTCCCATGTAAAGTTAAACTCTCCTCACTTTTATTTTCATACTTTCTTTTTCTCTCTTCTCATTATTTCTTTTCTCACTTTATTTTTCTTTCTCTCCCCCATTATATGATAAACAAAACTTTAGATTCATTAAAAAAAGACAAGTAAAAAGTTCTTACAAAGCACAAATTTATTTACTTTTTCTCCCCCATTGTAAATATAATCCAAATAAGAGTTGGGGGTTTTTACTTATAAGATTTAGGAAGACATATAAGGAGGCTGGACATGAAGTTGCAAACTCAATTCCACAATCCTTTCTTTCAGCATTACTTTTCTAAAGATATTGACAATTTGATACTTTGTTAAAATGTATTCTATAAAAGCATCTTCAGTAGACACTTTCTCTTTTATAAAGTGAAACATTATATCAATGTGTCTTGATCTTGAATGTTGGACATGATTCTTAGAAAGATCAATTCCACTTTGATTATCTCAAAGTATCTTTAATGGTTTAGAAACTTTCACTTTCAAGTCTTCTAGATGAACTTTCATCCAAAATATTTGAGTACAATCCTAAGTAGCTACAATATATTTACTATGCCAACTCACACAACATTCACCCAAGAAAAATATTCCTCCTATGGTTGATTTTTTTATCATTACAATCTCCAAACCAATCGGCATCAGTATAACCATGAAACTTCATCTCACAATTTCTTTTGTATAATAACCCATGTGAAGCTGTTCCTTTAACATATATCAGAATTTTTTTGCTGTTAAAATATGTGATTCCTTTGTATTACTTTGATACTTGGAACACAAAGTCATAGCATAAACAATATCAGCCCTTGAATCTATAAGGTAAATAAGACTTCCTATCAGCTTTCAAAAGTCTTTCTGATTCACACTTATTTAGGATTCATCTTTTCTCAAATTTATGCTCACTGAAATAGGAGTTAAAACTTATTTGGATTCATCCATCCTAAACTTATTTAACAATTCCCTCATATATTTTTCTTGAGATAAGAAAATTTATTTTCCCTTTTGTTGAACTTGTAATCCAGGTAAGAAAGTTAATTCTCGTAACATTGATATTTCAAAATTATTCTTCATTTCCTTAGAAAACTCTTCACAAAACTTTTCTTCATCCCCAACAAAAATTATATCATCCACATAAAAAATTACAATTAAAATTCCGGAGTCAACATATTTCACCTACATGTTTCTATCAAATTTTCCTTTAAAAATGTTCATCATTCTCAAATAATTGTCAATCTTTGAATACCAAGAATGTGGAGCTTGTTTCAGCCCATAAAAATATCTCTTCAATTTACAAACTTTTTTTTCATCCTCATAAAGTAGAAGCCCGCAAGGTTTATTAATGTAAACTTCTTCCTTAATCTCACCATTTTAGAAAGTTGGATTTACATCCATCTAATAAACCTTTTAATTCTAATGTGCATCCACTTAAAGAAACATTCTAATAGTTTCCAATATTGTAAATGGTGAAAAAGTGTCATAAAAATTCACACCTTCCATATATGCATAGCCCTTACAAACAAGTCTCTGTTTCTTAAAACTTATCCATGATCATTCAATTTTTTTATATAAACCCACTTGGTTCTGATAACATTTTTATTTTTTGGACTTGGAAAAAGTTCCCATGCTTATTCTTTTCAATCTAACCCAACTCTTAATTCATATCATACAATCATTCTTTATGTTAAATAGCCTCTAAAACTGATTCTGGTTCACCTTTTGAGATAAGTAAAGTTTGATTTTTCAAATCTCATCTTTCTTATGGTCTGAATCGGAGCCTTCTAAATCCCAATAATGTTTTTGGATTCAATATGTTTTTGTAAGGTAGGAAATCTCAATGTTTATTTCCTAGTTGGAATTTTCTCATCACATGATTCTTCTGAATCATGATAGGAATGTTTTGAATTACTTTCACTATTGTTGGAAATATCCACTTTATCCTCCTCAGCATTCTCAAATACCTTTGTTAAGGAATTTTTATTTTCAATTACCTTCACATCATATGAGTCCATTTTTTTAAACATATATTCCAACATTTTCAACTTCTCACATTTGGTGAATAACCAATGAATGTTCCTTCCTCATCTTTCTAATCAAACATTCAAAAATCCGGATTTTTGATTTTGAGAAAACACGTAATTCCAAAAACATTGAAGTATTTAAATGAAGGTTTTTTTATACCACATTTCATAATAAGTCATGTTGGTTTATGGTCTCAACAAGAATCTATTTTGAACATGTACAGTAATACTAACAACTTCTCTACAATAGAACTTTGAAAATTGTATTATGCTAACATGCTTCTTCCCATTTAAACCAAGATTCTATTATTTATTTATGATACTATATTTTTTTGTGAAGTATAAGGAGAACTGTACTAATGTTTGATACCATGATTTCTAAGATAAGATTCAAATGTTTTTTTTTTGAATTTAGTACCATTATCTGTTCTCAGATTCTTGATGGAAACCCCCAATTCTTTCTCAACATCTTTTCTAAATAATTTGAACATTTCAGTAGCCTCTTTTTTTTTGTGCTTCATGAAAATGATGTTTTTCATTTGATTTAAATCATCAATCAAAGTGATTTAGTATAAATACTATTTTATTGATTGATGTCTCATCAGCCTACATAGATCAGAATGAATAAGATCAAGTGTTCTGTTAGATTGAGTCTCAATTCTCTTATGAATTTTTTAGTCATCTTTACTTTCTGGAAAGTAATACAAACATCTTAAAGTCTTATTTTCAATTATGTAAAATTCAAAACAACATCAAATTTAGAAAGTTTATTCATTTTTTTCTTCCTAAGGTGACCAAGTCTTCGGTGCCACAATTCCTTTTCATCTTCAGCACTCAAGTAACAGGAGTTATTGAATTCTCCCATTTTAAAGAGATTCCCACTGGTTCTTTCTCCTTTTTAATGACTTTTCCATATTTCACACTTTTGATGATACAAGAATCATTTTCGAAGATTAATTATTTTCCATCATCACAAATCTGAGTTACACTAAGTAAGTTATTTTTTATCCCATCAACAAGTAAAACTTACTTAGATTTTAATTTCTCTGTTTTAATCTCTGTCGTACCAATTCCTCTAATTATTGAGGAACTATAATTTCCTAAAGTAACTGCTCATCTATCATGAATTTCAACATGTTTCAAGATTTTTATATCACCTATCATATGTGATTGAAAACCACTATTAAGAATACATGGTTTGTTCCTATTAATTTATTTCATAGTTGTATCAACAACAAAAGCTCTTTCCTCAACATTATTCTTTTAAGATTTATTTTCTTTTCTATCATAAGAAACTTTTTTTGGAAGGAGTTTCATACATCTTTCTGCATGATGAACAAAATGATCATATATTCCACAAACTTCTTCCAGACATTCAAATTTATTCTTTTTTGGAATGTTTCTAACATCTTGAGAATTCACCTTTCCAAGTTCCTATGAGTTAGGAGATTTTCTCATTCTTCTTTCACCATTTCTTCTACTTTTCTCAAATATTTTTCCAGGTAGAAATAAGTTGTGATAACAATTATAAGATATATTCCCATAGATTCCATAACACTAGAAGTAGCCTTCAAATCTTGATTTTCTATTCAAGAAGGATCTTTCTTTATAGAAACTTTGTTGAGGTTGGTAAATTATTTCAGCTTTAACATAATTAGGATGTAGACCATATTTTGTTTTGAGTGATTTTTTTAGTTCTGTATAATTTATATATTTATCACTTCCTTTATCCACCCAATATTTCCCAATAATTTTTATGGAACCTAAAATGTTAAAAGAATCAGTCAGAACATTATTTTTGGTAAGAGAATATTTCACTTGATTCTCATATTGATCCTTCTCAATAACTTTAGAAGTCTCATATTTTACTTCTGAAGCTTTGATGAAGTTTTCATTCATATTTCTCAAGGTACTTTCATACTCAAGAAGTTTTTATTGCAACTTGTTAAACACTTCATCCTTATATTCTAGATTCTTTAAAAGATCTTCAATAATCTTTCCCTATTCAACAATTCTAAGTTTGTAACTTTAAATCTCTTGAATGTATTCATCCTTTTGTTTGATGATATATTTTCTTCCATTAACAACTTCTTCATAATCTTTATTAATTAATATAATTTATTTCTAGAGAGTTTTGTTTTGGTCAAGACATGAAACAAGTTCAGTTCTGAGATGATACTCTCTATAATATTCTTCACCACCATATTCACTCTTTAAGTAATCTTTTGTTTTATCAACTTTTTCAATAAAGGTACAAAGTTTTTCTGAACATTCATCTTCAGATGAATTATTGTCAGTTGAGTCTGATTCAAATTTCTTACTCAACAAACCTCTTTTGTTTCTTATAAACTTTTTATTTTATCTGTTGGAAGACTTTTATTCTTTATCATTTTTGTTACACATATTCCATCAAGGTTTTTCATCAGAATCATTTTGATATTATCCAACTTTATTCTTGGGGAAATTCATAGAAAAGTGTCTGATTCCACCACATTTAAAACATTTGAGAAGAAGTTTTCCTCCATACTTTCCCCTTCCTCTTAGATAGTTCTTGGATATAAGAGAAATGATTTTTTCATTCAACTCATCTTCCTTATCATGAAACTCACAAGGATTGACTTCATTAACATATTGAATTTTCATCTTTCTCATGGATTAAAAATACATTTCGTATTTCATATTCTTTTTAAATATTAGACCTTTCCTCATTTCATAAGTAAAAATAAATTTATGCAATTAATCAAGAGATAAATTAACTTTATCTTATAAAGAAGAAATTTTAGAATAAAACATATCCGGAAATTTTATCATAAGTTTTTTAAAAAATTTAGTATCTTCCAAGAAATCTCTGAATTCTATAATATTTCAAACAATTTCATTTACTCTGGTAAATTATTCATCAATTGTTTCTTCATCCCTCATTCTGATGTCTTCATACTTACTATTCCATATTTGTTTCTTTTCTTACTTTTATTTAGTATTCCCTTCGAAAACACTTTCTAGATTTTACCACATACTTTTTGAAGTTTTTAGACCCATCACCTTCTTATAAAAATTCTCTAATAAGGACATAAGGATTGTATTTATAGCCTTTTCATCAACTTCTATGTTTCTCTTATCAGAGAATATCATGGGAGCATCTTTCTCAGTAGGTGGAAAACCAATAGTATCAACATCACCAACTTCCAATCCAAGAGATAAGAGATAAGTAATCATCCTATTTTTTCATCCATAATATTTATTTCCATCGAATGTTGGAATTAATATACTATTAAAAGAATTGATATTATCCATGATAAGGATTCAATAAAGGAAACTGAACACTCTGATACCAATTGAAGTTCCGAGGTTCGAATAACAACTGAGAAGGGGGGGGGGGGGGGTGAATCAGTTGTTCACTTTTTATAAGTTTCAAAACTTTTAGAAACCTAACCCTTATAACCTGTTAAGGATTATATCCTTATAAAATTTTAGTAAATACTCATGCATGGAAAATTAGGTTTGAAATAAAATCACACAAGATTTATAAGGTTCAACTATAGTTTGAGAATCCACGATAACCACTCCCATTGGTCTATGGAAATCCACTATTATGAAGAAGTGAATACAACTTGTGTCAACTCCCATTTGACACTTTTTATCTCCTGATAGGAAAGTTTATACAGACTCCTATCAGTTTACAATGTTTTCTTTTAAAATAATTGATCCAATCAAAAGAATAAAGACTTGGTTTAAAATACTCCACAAATTATTAGTCCCAATCTTTAGTTAAATTTGTATCGATCCAATTCTCTCGATCCGATGATGATGGATCCGATTTTTTCAAAACAACAATGTAGGATTCATGATCTGATTTTTTGAATACAAATATACTAAATTATAGATTCGATTTTCATAGAATACTGGTGCCGATTTTTGCAAAAATATGGATATGATTTTCTCAGAATACTGGTGCAGTTTTTTGCAGACTTTTGGATCTGATTTTCACTGAATAGTGGTACCATTTTTTGCAGAATGGTGGATCTAATTTTTCACAGAATGAACTATAAAACTTAAACTTTGATATAATTCTCAATATAATTCGTCTTCAATCATATAGGAACTTTAACTTCAATTTCTCCAGTGCTCCACCTTTTTCGCATATATAGAAAGTTGCAAATGAACAAATGATATGAGAAAGTATTTATAGGGAACTTAGAAACTAAGAGAGGGAAACTTGAAAAATCTCCCAACCTCCTCAAATCTCAAAACTTTGAAAATCTATCACATTTATGCTTCATCTTTGACTTCATCAAACCTCCTTAGATTTATCCAAGATTTATGAAAAAGTATATCTTAAGTTTGACCACTTTAATTCTTCTTCTCAATCAGCTCATTACGAATTCTTTCTTAATAAAAAAATGTTGGATCCTATTTTTACAAAATTTTGGTGCCGATTTCCTCAGAATGTTGGATCCATTTTTTGTTGAATTCTAGTGGTAATTTTCTCAGAATGATGGATATCATATTTGTATGATTCTTGTACCAATTTTCTGGATCTAGTAATTTGATAAGTGTTCAATGGAGAATCAAAAGGGTATAGTAAATCAGTTCTATCTATTTCTTTGATTAAAATATATTTCTCAATACAAGACTCTAGTGATGATTTTATGGATCTGATTTTTCAAGATTCTAGTTTTGATCAGTCTCAATACAATGTAAGTCCCATTACGATGTAATTATCATTAAAATGAAATTCCCATTATGATGAAATTATCATTATGATAAATTATGAATTTTTGGAAACCTCTACGCCATTTCTTCAAAGGATTTTATCATAAATTTTTTCATGATTTTTGAGAACTTCTTGATCAGCAAAGAATATTCTAATTTTGTTTTAGAAAGTATGAAAACTTTCTAACTCCTAAATTCAAATTATTATTTCAAAACTCTTTAGAAACTTCATTCTTTCTCGAATTACAACAATGATAGAATCCCAAAAAATAATAAATTCTACCTCTAATTCTTTTAGACATGACGAACTGAACACAAAGTAGATGGATCTAATTCTTGGAAAACAAAAAATTCTAATACAAAAAGGTTAGTTTTCAAAAAATACACAAACCTTGTTAAAATTTTTTTATCACAAAGGTCCTTAACATAATTTAAAATAACAAAAGTGGATTAATCACTTATTTAAAACTAGGTATCAAGGAGCATTGGTCAAAGTACCTACACCATTTAAAAATCCATTAGTGCTTAAAGAATCATCTGACACCCAAACCATGGATTTTGAGCGCCAGGTCCAATATTTCATTTAGAGGATGTAGAGTGTCAGGTATATCTATCCTAATTCAAGAATATGGAGTAGGAGGTCAAATATCCTTACCCATATGCATGAAGCATCATGTGAAACATCTTTAACCATCCTATAAACAACCAATTTACAAGGTCCAAAATACTTTACCTTTTAAAACATCATGATAAAAGGGTTCACCTTTTTCAACATTCATTATTCCCCATAGTATATTATTGTCAACACCTATAACTCAATTACACAATTCAAACATCACATCATTTATTTATATATAAAATCTATAAAATTTTATTTAAAACCAATTTAAAAATTAAATATAGACCTTTTACCATTCACCATTTCTCCCTTTTATCATTTCATAAAACATATAATCTCCAAGTTATTCTAAACATCCCCTAACTCCATGCTAAAAATATAATCAATAATTCTAACTGGGTTAAACTAATAAACCTCATATTCCACCATTTATAACCCCATTATAAAATTTCCAAGGAATTTTCACACCCCATGAGTGGCCATAGGTCTAGTGTCATATTCACAAAAAGACCCAATGGGGTGCATGAAGGGTCTAACACATCATTTAAAGGGCCAAACCACTTTTCATAATCAAGGAAACCAATGCGCAACCTGTCAATACCATAACACATACCACATAAACTTGAAAAAAATATAAAGACTATGGGAAATATATTATAGACCACCTACCTTATGCTCATAGACAACCACTTTTCCAACATCAACATTTGATTCAAGATAAAATAATCACAACCAAAAAATCATAAAACTCTATAGAAAAAGGGTTTATGAGACATAGAATAAAATAGAAAAACAAGCAATGAAACTTCTAGATAATAGAAGGAAATAGAACCACAAACTTACCTGAGTATTTGTATTGCAATAAACAACACTTACACCCCATTATCGAAGGATTTCCACACTCTGAAGATAAGGAAGAGTTTAGAAAGAACCCTAGGATGTTAGGATTGAAATAGGGAAGAAAATTCGGTGAAAATGTATAAAGTTCAGGAGGGAAAAAGGTAAAATTTACACTTTTAATGAGGCCCACGGTTTGGCATCACCATTTTCCAAACCGTGCACTAACCATGAGAGCTCCTCTATCTAAGGAAAACATCACACACATGGTTTTTAGGGCCACATTTATATTTTTGAAAACTATATGGAAGCTATGAAAATGGATATGGACCAAACCTACATGGTTTACAGGTGTCCTCACATGGTTTTTTAAACAATTCCCCCCCTTAAACCATGATTCATATTCATGGTACATTATTAGCCCTAACTGTGCATTAACCATGCACCATGTGCTATAAGGTCCATTTTCCACCTTTTCAAGTCCCAAACTCCTGAAACACTCCCAAGACCTTCCCTACCCTCAATAATAATTTTATAAACTATTTTAAAATAGAGGTTATCCAAAATTAAAAACAAAACAAACATCAATAAAGTTTGGGATCTTACAGGGGAACAAGAACAACGAAATAACACATGCACATAGATGTACCCACTACCTCTAGGAAAACCATCCCAAAATCCCCTCTCAAGATCTGACCCATATCCATTTAATATAGTTATAAAGATATCCAAAGGCCCAAATTTAACATCCCTCCACCCCAAATCACTCAACAGTGCTCAAACCTACCGTATCTACTTGACCACAAGTGCCCCTCCCTATATTCCATAAGCTATCAACTAACAGTGAGGGTCTAGAGTGTTACCGTGGGGAGAATATAAACCCATATTAGATTTTTCAATAATAGATAAATAAAAAAACATAAAAATCATAATAATACTTAAAGAACATAGAATAATTAAATCATAATATGCTATATCAATGTAAATATGTAAGAAAAGAGTCATAAAATCTCACATTCATGCTAGTATACAAACATTGATCGCTAACTAGGATGGTCAAAATGCACTAAATGAAATTAATTAAGTGAATTAATGTGATCTACACTACCATAATTGACCCACACTTAAATCATGGTCTCAAATCCCATCCAATCCATCTCTCTCAATCATGCATCTTTGGACATATACCCAGCCTAAACCTATAATCAGTGAAGGATACTCTGGTACTCAAGTGACATGGCCTCCTAAGAAGGGTGTGAGTACAACTTAGTAAGGAATTTCCAAAATGGAATCATATATAAAAATTAAAATTAGGGTGTGCACTTGTGATATTATCAGCTGAAAAATGAATACGATGTGAAAGCGTACATAAATAAACACTATCGATACTTGGTTTTAAACATGACACCTGATATTGACTATACCTACTTCGGTCAGTATAATGTGTCTATGAGATATTACCTCATCTAGAACCTGTGGTTAGGTTCTATTTTCCTAGAAAAACATGTTATGTAGAAACATAGGGGTATATTGTCACCCTACAGGGAAATAAATCATTCAAAAACTGATGGGCGTATATACTCCTTAACATAAAACCAAGCCACCTAGAAAATTAGGCCATATTCACACCCTACTAAGAAAATATGTCATCTAAAAATTGTGGTAATATTCACACCCTTCCAGGAAATAAAATCATTCAGAAACGCCGGGTGTATCTGCACCTTGTAGGGAAAACATGTCATCTTGAAACTCAGGGTGTATCCACACCCTATCGGTAAAGTAAGTTATCTTGAAACTCTAAGATGTATCTGTACCCTGTTAGGAAAAAAAGTCATGCAAAAGTAGAAAAAGGGATATATCTAAGGAAAATATCTTGGAAATCCCATATATATACATACATCTTAGTTTTTAGTGCATCCCACCTGAATCCTCTCCTATAACACATCTTGATGGGGTTGAAAATCTACACAAATCTATACTATATAATAGAGGCCAATATCTCAAGTTCATAACCTAACATTGTCACTAAAAACATATCAGATTCACATAATTGATTTAGGTTCTAAGGAGACACCAAAAATAATCACTACCCATTCCTATATATAGTCTATCAAGGGTTGTTACATCATCGGGGAATACACTAGGGTCCTTGAAGTCACATCAATACCTGGATACCCCTCATGGGTTCCTCAGTTATGATCTTGAATCTTCGGGAAATAACATCCCTCATAGCTAATAGAATCCCTCAACATCGTCATGATCACACCACTATCTCACTAGCCTCATAAGTCAAGTCACACTAGAATTGGTCTCAAGATATGCCACAAGGCCCATCTCACTTTCTATGTTATCTCAAGATAGTACTCTCACTAAACCAATCCACAATATACCCCGGGAATACCTACTTAGTCATCATGTACTAATGGGGGAGGAATACTCTCCCCACAATCATCTATAGTAGCTAGAAGGCTCCAAGGAATATCAATATTTTCACAATGGCCTACTCAAAGAAACCATTTCTAAACCAATACTCTCCTCTATAAGGAGGTTTTTTTGGATCCTACACCAAGGCCAAAACATTATGTTAACTTATTTTAATTTAGTCTCCTTAGGGTCCTATATATCTCAAGGAATATGATCATTATCAAGGCCCCATTCATCAGTAACTGAGCCATCAAGCCAATGCACAAGGGTCCTTCATGGACCTTGGTAGTTTGTTCAGTCTAGTAATTTCATTTAAATCGAACAATTTATTTAATCAAAAAGGTCAATCACCTATAGTGGATATACCAAACATATCACATTCCATGTATAAAAAGAATAAACCAAAGGGAAATTTATAGAGACCACCCACCTCATTTTATAGTTATTCACTTTGAAACATCACTCAACAACTCTTACCCATGCTCATCCAAGTTCAGTATATGCTCGCGTCAATATCCCGAGCACCTATCTCAAGTCACAAAATCTGATAATTTATCATAAAAATTTATAATTATCTGTCTAATTCATTTATAACAATTCAAAAATAGTGTAAAATTTAATTAAAATAGTCATACTGTGATACACCAATACTTTACAATTTATTTTCTATAATTAATATATTTGATATTGTGTGGTATACACAATACTGACTTAAACGAACCATGATAGAAATATTATTATTTAAATATGACTATTATAGCCTAGATATTTATTTCGATAGTATGAATGGGAATAACCATATTATGAAATATATCTTGAAAGTTTTTTTAATAAAATTAATAATCAATCATACATTTATTATTAATTGGTTGGGAAAGAAGATAAAATCTCTTAAAGGTGAATGAGTTACTTTTAGTAAAACTATTTTTATGTGTGCAATGTATTTTGATCATAATAAATTAAATTAATTACTATTTATAAATTATTATAATTAAATAATTAGATTATATATACAATTTAATGAATTAAAAATCATTTTATTATATTTAATAAATAATTAATATGAATAAAGTCATTTTAGGCTTCAAAAATGCATTTCTTTTAAAAATGGTTTTTTATTTCATTTTATGTGTGGATATTATAATTAATTTCTTCCAAACTTATCAGTTTTATTTGGAAAAAATTGATACCATTTTTCGAATCATCATGTAATGATAAAATTAGGATTAATTTTAGGTATTTTTCTAAAAATATTGATTTTTGAGCGAATAATGAAATTTGTTAGTTTTTGAAAAAATGTTTTTATTTTATTTAAATAAAGTAATATAAAATTTCCATTATTTTTTGTATTTGTTTTTGAAGTGAAATAATACTTATTTTACAAAAAATTATCTAATTAATTCTATATTAATCAACATTATATTTTATTTTAGTATAAGTTCATTTTTATTCTAAAAAACATATTTTTCTAAAAACTGTTTCTCATCACATTTTATTTATTGATATTAAATGTAATTTTTTCCATTTATATATATTTAATATTAAAAATTTTATTTCATATTTAGAATCATCATGTTCAAATTTATTAATAATTCGAATTTTATTTTTTTCATTATCAATAGTAACAACGACAAATAGTTTTCACAATGGTAAAGGGTAAATCGGGTAATTAAGGTTTAAAATAATGTGATAAGGCGTTAAAAATATATCTAAAAATTAACTTATTTATTTTGGATAATTTTAGTTCGAACATAATCATCCAATATTCTAATATATGTAATTTTTCCATTTTTTATTAATAATGACCTATATTTTTTATTTTAAGTAAAGAATAAAAAAATGTCACTATATTTCTTTTAATTTCTATGACATATTATAATATAGATAAAAAGAAGTTAAGATCAGTTATAAATGGTTATTTTTAATATAAATAATTTATTTTTATGATATATGTTTTTTAATTTTTAGTGATGGTATAATTACCTTAATCACTTACACAACACCGATACAACACTTGCGCAAGGAGTAGAAAAATCAAGGTAAATGACTTTAAAAACAATAAAATTAATATTTTTTGGTTGAATTATAGTTTTCAATGAATTTAATAGGTAATTATAAAGTATAATTAATTTTAAATGTGTTTATATTATAATTCCATTGATGTATTTATGTCTTTGAAGTCAAATTAAATTAATAGTCCAAAAAATTAATTTAATGACATTTTATGACAAACAATATTTTATTAAATTATTTTTAAAATTTATATCATATAATTGGGATGGGAAATGGTCTAAAAATTTACCCATGGACCATTTTGAGAGACTTTTCACCTTATAATAAAATTTATGACCCATAAAGGCTAAAAAATTATTACTATGGTTAAGGTTAAAAAGGGTAAAAAAGGTGGTTAAACCAAAAGATAAGGCTCAAAATAAAACAAAAACATATCTAAATTTTATTGGTAGAAGTTATTTAGGCCTTATAATTTATTAATTTAAAAACAATTTCCATTTTCATCTCTTTACATGATTATGATCTATATTATATTTTAATATTTTAAGTTATTCCAAGTGTATCATTTCCCTCACTTATAAAAGCGAACCTCCTCTTCTCATTTATTCATGATGTTTAGGTACTATATATTATAAAATAACTATACTAATACATTAATATATTCCTTACCTTATTTTCTTGAGCTTCTGGTATTCTCTTAAGATCATCCTAAGAAAGATTAAGGTGTAATCCAAAGGAGGTCTCTCAAATAAGGGGTAATCATATTTAAGGACTATTTTAAATTTTGTTTCTTATTTAAATTCATATAAATCAATTGTATGCATAAAAAAATTATTAATAAAAATCTTAAATATACTAATATATTATTATTATTTTGGGAAAACCATTATCTACCTCTTTTCTATCGAATGATAAATGAAAGTGTTGATCATGCGTACATGTGAACTACCGCCTCCACATAGCGATATGATTCATTTTAAATGACCATATTTCAAAGTCGGTTATAATAATGGATTTAATATTTATATATTATATTTATTAAATACTTATTATTTTATAAATATAATATATTATTTACCTTCTTACCCTTCTACTCGTTAAAAAATGATAATTTCTCTTGTGCGTACGTGTGGACTAAGTCCTCCACAAAGCGATGAGATTCATTTTTCATGTCCACCTATCCTTTAGGATTATAAATATATACATAATGAATATATATATGAAATTTATATTATTAATAAAGTTATGAATATTATTGAACCATGATCAAGATGTAAGGACCATAACCATTGAATCGACACATACATGAAAAATGAAACGGTTATTACTCGGAGAAGTGATTTTAATAAATAATTGTTGATAAATGGGTGATAAGATGTTATAAGTAAAAAATATATGGTATTTTGATTATAAATAAGACTCTGTTATATATTTATAATAAATTTAAATTTATTATACATTAGGTTAAAGGAACTTACGTTGAAAGTTGAACTTGAGGTTTGGGTTTCTCATCTCACTTTTTCCATGATATATATACCATATTCACCACTTATTTTCTTCACGTGGTGTATATAATACCAAATTTATATGTTATATATTGAATATATTTATATTAATAATATTTAAAGTTTCATTTCAAGTTATTTATTTCATGGGGGTTATGATTCAAATGTTACCAAAGTAGTAATGGTTTTATTCTCAATTTCACTTCATTGAGAATTATGTCATATTATACACTTAATTTATTTAATATGGTGTAAATACCACCAATTTGAAATATCATATAATTAATTCATCTTTATTCATGTTATTTTAAGTTTCCATTCAATATTTATCTTTTAAGGGGGTTTTTCTGAAAATTTATTAAAGTTATAAGGGTTTATTTCACAATATCATCCTTATTTGGTACTATTTATGTTTAAGGTTTTATTGGGGTAATTATATGATAATTATATATTAAACTATATATATTATCTTATATTATGTTTATTTATGTAAATTACATGGTTTTATTTCATTTTACTCTCTCTAATTACACAAAAGGCCGCCAGAATGTTTTTAAGAAAAATCGACTTTATTTTTCTATTCGTTCATGAATATTTTTCTTACATGTGTATATTTTCTATAAAATGTTTTATATAATGTTTTTAATATTATAAAATTATTTATAAAATTCATTTTTAACTATTTTTTAATTTTATAAAAAGGTTTAAAATGAATCTTCTTATCATTTTCTGAATAAGGAACTTTTTACTGAAGGTGTGAACGAAATATTTGTTTTAACGCTTACTGCATGAATGAATTTTCCCACCATCATGAATATTATCTTACTTAAATATTAATTTATAAATTTCTATGTTAATTTTAAAATATTTTTTTCATAATATTCTTGAAATTTTTAGATTCTAAATTAGCTATTTCAAAATGGAAGTGGTATTTTCCCTAAAAAATGTCCTAGTGATATTTTAAAAGTGTTTTAATTTATTTAAACATCCTTTGATGAATATTATTATTTAATGTGGATATAATATAATTATACTATACACTATATTAGTCTGGATATCTTATGATCATCTTGTTCTATTTATTGACTGGGGAAAATATTAACATTTTTTATTCTAGTTTTTGAATAAGAATGTTTATGTTTATTATGTATTGAATTGTTATTTATTTATTTCATATGATTAATGAATTGGACTTATTATTTGATAATAGAGGTCCATTATATACTTTATATGCATTAGTAGGTCTCATGAGACAAATTAGATTGGGTATTTGGTGTATGTTATACCTATTTATATAAGGTTTCCTGGCATGAATCCTTGATGGTAATATTATGATGTATAATATATGAATTCTATCATTATGAAACTATTTACTATTATCCTTGTGATTCTTTATGTTGTTATTTCATCCATTTATATATTTAACTTTTATGGTATTATTTATATGACATATTTTATTATTACTTATCTCTGCCATATTATTCTTGATTTGTTTATTTAAGGATAACTTCTATTGTACACTTTACCTTACTAAGCTACTGAGCTCAACCTTTATTATGTTTCACTTTCCCCAAGATACAAAGAAGGGATATATGAATGAGTTTATGGATATACTAGAAGAAATAACAAAGTTCACACTATTTTTTTTTTGTATTTTTTATGTTTCCAAATGTAATGTGAGAATCATGTATGCATCTAGTGTCTCAAGACTACTAAACAATTCGATCCCATAATATGTGATTTATTGAATCTTGTACCAATTTAGTAATATTAACATTGGATCTAGGTTAATAGAGTTAGGTTATTATAGTTGGTATCAGATCAAGTTTAGTAGGACCCTTGAGATCTTGATTTAGGGAAAAATATACTAGAGAACATAACCCAATGATAGATTCTAGTGATAAGACTAAGTACAGGTTAATATCATGAGTCTTTGGTAAAGTAGAGATTGTGTGGTTTCTCTAGAAAATACATCCTTGTATGGATATTGGAAGGTGGATGCGACTTTGGAATAGATACACCTAGGGGTAACAATACTGAAAGTGGATGATTGGGTATTAACTCAATAATCACCAGTGCATGATGAGTGGGATTAATATTTCACACATGGATGGAAAATTTTGGGGGATATTCTTGCATTAATCCACATTTTCTTTATGATAAATTATGATTAATGAGAAGGTAGAACACATGACAACCTATCATATGCCATAGTGATATGGGATAAACTTAAAATTTCAATGGTTGATAAGTCTAAGGTAGATCATAAGTTTAAAGGAATAGATACCACTTTTTAGGTTTTATATGATGGGATTTTAAGATGATTAAGGATATTTTGGGAGATATTTATAGGAATACAACACTTAAGTTTAGTATGTGTTTTAGTTAAAATGTTTTTTGAGGAAGAGGGATTTTATATTATGTGCACATAATTTGAAAGGTATTGATAAACTTTATGTTTAATATGATATTTGATTTTGATATAGTTAATTTGGATAAAAGGGTTACGACATTTTGGGAACATATGTTTTATAGTATATACAACCATGAGATTAAAAATTGATTTGGTGACTAAGTGAATAATATTATTTTGAAGAGGCACACTATATTGGGAAAATTAAATTATTAAGGTAAATAGAATTTTAGGAATAAATATTGAGTTAATTTATGGAAGAATATATGATTTTATTTTATATTTATGGTGATTAAAGTTATTTATGGAAAAGATTAACATATTTTGGAGATTATATGATTAGGACATATACATGTTTGACATGTGACTTTATGAGTTAATAATGTCATTTAGTGATGAATGTTAAGTTTATCTTAGAATAATATGATATTAAATGATTATAATATTTGGGTTTTAATCTGGTCTAACACATTTTTAAGAGATTTAAGGTTAGTTATTTATAGAATGATTTAAGTTAAACTTTGTGTTTTATTTTTAATGAATCGACCCAAGTTGATATCCTACCCAACACCCAACCTGATTCACCACAAGGCCTAAAGGTATTTACTGATCCCCATGAGCTAGCTATAATATCCTGGCCAACATAAGAAACCCTTCAAGAATGGGTTTTCCCAAAATAGAGATATAACAGTGGAATAAATAGTTATATAAGATAAAATAAATAGATGGCATACCAAATAGGTCATAGCCAACTACCATGATCCAACCCATTTTCATATACATAACCATCATTCATAAACAAAGAGATACAGGAAATCTTAAAAAATAAGGAATAATACTAAACAAAATAAACTACAAAAAAATAAAAAATTCAAGACAATCCCAAAATCCTCTCCATGAAACCTCATGTTTCTCACTACTACCCAACCCGCACCATTCCATCTATAATGAATAATATGGTCCCAACCAAGAAAATAGAACATGAATTTTTGTAAGTGTGAGCTAAAATCTCAATAGGTTACCAAAAATCACCGAAACTATAAAATTTGTTTCATAATAAAATTAACTAATTCTAGTTTTAAAATAAGGATATAAAGTAAGCTTTATATATATACAAATCATGGAAATAAAAAAATTTCCTCCATTCACTTTCAAGAAACATTCCCTTAGTTTTTCCAAAATAAAACACATGCATTTTGAAAATAAATACATCGAGAAAAGCCTTTCTAAAAACCACACACACCATTAACATTCCTAAAAAATAACTCACACTAGTTTTACATAAATGGAAACAGTTACTTTAAAACATTTTACTATATTAATTGATCTTGAAACCCAAAACCCATTTTGAAATTTCCCTTAAATCATACACATAAGAGTATTTAAAAACATAAAGTAGGGTTTCACAAACATCCTTGAAAACTCAATTTAAAAGGAAACAACCTTACTCACATGGGTTAAGCACAAGTAGACACCACATATATATAAAAAGCCATATAGACATAAAATATAAGAAATTAAAGTTCTATATCAAATAAAGAAGTGGAAATGATATAATAAAGAACTATATCAAACTCCCTCAATCTATAACTCACCGATAAAATGAATGTCATCATCTTACCCAAATTTACTAACAATCCAAGCTTCTAACAATATACGGGTATAACCTCCTGAACTGGGAACTAGAATATTATAAGTCCTTACCATCATCCAAGTATCACACACAATCCTAATTGGAATAAAATACCCAACATAGACCTATTTCATGCTTTGGGGCCACTAGCAACATGTGGACCTACTAGTAGAACAAGATAGATCTTCCACTTAGTAATTTGGACCCCATAACCAATAAAGAAAGTGATTCATAGTGAAAAAATACAAGTATACTTATAATTAATAACCAAAAATACCCTAAAAACAAACACCTAATGATGGAAATCCCCATACATTTAACATACACACAAGGAATAACAATATCATTCCCAAACAAGGGAAGGAACAAGCATCACATAGTGATCACAAACCCACAAAAGGGATATGAAAGCAAGGTAAAATGAAGGGTTGTATTTCATGAATTCCATTTAAAAACCAAGGTTCTAAATGATCCTTTAACACCAAAACATGTCTCAAAATTCTAAGCCCTTCACATTACATAAAATACATTCAAAACACCATTTGTAAAACGATAGAGACCACCCAAACATTTAAAACATTTCAAAGTCACTAACACACAAGGGTTCTCTTCTTTTAAAATAAAAAACATGGAAAAACTCCTTTATTTACATCATAATTTCATAAGAACCACTTAAATCATTTTAAGAGTTCCAAATAAATTACCCATTTCTTTTAAAAAATTTAAAAGTTCCCCATCCACAAGGGTCTTTCTATTTGAAGAACAAAATGAGGAAAAAAGGATAAACACTTCCCATTAAACCATTTTAAATAATATTACATGGAATTTCAAAAGCTTTAAACCACACACAAAATTAAAATTACCATTTTAAATACATTAAAACACCTATTTACAATTAATTTTGAGGTCCACACCTCAATTCAAAACCAAATTCACCTTAAAACCTTTTTTACTCAATGAAAACCAAAAACATTTTAAAAACTATTAGAAAATTAGAAACCATTTCAATATGCCATAAGTAATTTTAAAATAGTCTTAATATAATAAAACATTCCATTTTAAAAGAAAAAACATGGAATTTACATATAAAATAAATTATTCCAAGCATAACACTCAACAAAATGGTTCCCAATCATCACAAGGCTACCATATATAGTTATAATTTTATAAAAGGTGAATTTAAAAAGTATAATCATTCATATAATTCTAAAACAAAACAATTTCATATTAACACCAACCTCAAGGAGTGAAAACCATACTGAAACCTTTCAAAACATATTGCCTTCAACATCATCCACACCCACTGGATAAGTAACAGTGCCTACGACCCCTATACAGAAAAAACCCATAATTATACCAACATGGAACCCTAAAATCAAACCACATGATATATAGGGTTCATGGGAGAATAAAAATCGAATATAAAAGATATGAAGAATGAAGAAGGAGGTAGGGAGAGAAGAAAATCACCTCATACCTCTTGGAAAACACAATTGGAAGGGCAAGAATCAAGGGAAGAGGAAGGTGGAACTACCCCAAGAGCTCCCAAGGATCGGTTGAATTTTGTTTGGGAGAAGAGGGGTAAAATCCATCTTAATTAGGGATAGAAAAAATGGGAATTACCCAAATTTTTAAACACTTGGACAACTCACATGATTTGGCCATATAGTTAGGAAACCCGTGAACCAATTGTAAATGTGCCACTGCCTCCCCAAAAAATCCAAGCCACATGGTTACCTATGAGATTCATCATAGATTACTAAACCATTTTCCACACTCTAGGACCACCCATACCTCTAGGGGTTCACCACACAGTTTAAAAAACTATGCAGAATCCATGAAAATGGATCTATCCAAAACTACAAAGTTAGTTTTATACTTGCCGCATGGTTTACCAAATCAAGTGAAAGTCATGTTCCACACCTCAAAATCATAAAGGACATTGTACAATTTTTAAAAGGGTCCGCATGGTTTGGAATTAACCACGAACTCCCTATGTTAACAAATCAAGCATAGTTCAAAATTAACTAAAAAGGATCCTCATGAAGGAAGGTCACATGATTTCCCTCCAACCATTCATTTTAACCATGTACAAAGTAAAACCTCAAAATTTTCCATGTTCTGATTCAAAACCCCATGGAAATATAACATGGACATCCACTTCTCAAAATAAGAATAAATGAACAAAACCATGCCTAAGGTGTCAAGAACTCCCCACCATGCCACTTTCTGTCCCCAAATACTCTATAGTTTAAATGAGAGGAAAAGGAAGCAAAACAATCCAATAGGACCTAACCAAACCAACCAATTACCATGATCTATCCTCAAATACAACAAACAAAGTCTTAAATGATCAAACTGATCAACCATAAGGAAAAAATGTCTCTAAGAAGAACCAAACAAAAAACTCAAATAGTAAGCCCTAGAAAGCACAGGTGGCCTGACATGGTCTCATCCCCCCATTTTGAGTTCATCTAATATAGTGGTACAAAGGAACCACTACTGAGAACACATCCTCAAAAAACAATCAACCATGTAAAAAACACACTCTCAACCATAAACACTTATGAATCCAATGAAATGAAAAAAACAAGGGCCTAAAAAAACTATAAGAGGAAAAACCTTGTTCCATGACATGCATGGATAACCTAGGGTCGAACCCTTGATCACCCTCACATGGTTCATCCCAAGTTAGTATACCACACTGAATTGGTGTATCACACACCCTAGTTACCTAATCATGCACCCAAAGGCCTCTCTCAAGTCCAAAAACTGAGCACCACTAGGATCAACCAAAATAATGGGAACAACCTACTATCACTAATAAGGGGTTTCCCAAATAATGAGGATGAACAAAAAAACACTCACAACCCATACAAAAAACACCCAAGAGGGTAGGATAGGGGGATACATTACTCAATAGAAAAGCACACCATAAAACAACATTCAAACCATCCATCAAAACATTACAAAAGGAAACCATCCATAAGGACCATCCTTAAAAGGGAAAGTGTCCTCTAAAATCCAACCAAACAAGTAAAATCTCCCTAGCCAAGATTATGACCACTAAAAGAGTGTCCCTATAATTAACACAACTAATTCCCATCCAAATCATATAAAAATATAGAGCACTATATCTAAGACTCTCACAAGGAATGTTTTGTGTCCGCCACTCCATTTGGAGTCTAGATAGGAACTAAAACTAAAGATACCTCTTTGACCACTCTTGGGGACAACAATAAAAAAACATGAACTGCATCGATTAATGTCATAAAGTGGAAACCAAATAACTCCTCAACCAAAGAATCCAAACCATAAAATCAACCATAAAACGAGAAAAAACATTCATATCAAAAGAAAATTTTATTTTTAAAACTATTTTTCCATGGAATTTTGAAATCACATTCCACCAAAGAATTTATCAAAAATCAATCTAATGATACTTTAAAAGAAAAAAAAACTAACCTTGGTGTAATAGACCCATTTCTCAAACAAGTAAAGCCAAAAAATTCCTTTTAAAATCCAATTTTTACTTTAAAAACCCAGAATTTGAAAATTATTTTTCAAAACTCATTTCTCATTTTCAAAACACTTTCCAAAAATGTTTCAAAAACAAAAAATATTTTTTGAACACCTAATTTTCCAATTATAACAATGGAAACTACCATTTTCATAAAACATTTTATAAAACCATGGGAATTCCGTCTTCACATTATTCACTAAACCAAATTTGAAAATAAATGTTTCCACAAAACTCTTTTATTTCCAAAAAAATTTAAAATACAAGTAAAAACAAGCATTGCACAAGCAACAAATAATTCCCCTAAGAACCAAATCTCAAGAATGAAAAAAAAAACACTCCTCATTCGATATCCAATAAGTTAAAACCACTTTTATAGAAATTCAAAATTCAATAGGAGTAAAAAAGGATAGCCATAGAGAAATAGTGTTATGCAAGCCTTGAACACTATGGTTTGGGCGATTGGGTATCAACCATGAAACACACCATGAAAAAAGGAATAATTGACCAGATGAGCCCCACATGTTTTCCTAGTCCATGTGAGATAACTATGAATCTCGAGTTCCCTCCCACCCTGAATCCAAAGTGTGTTTCCCAATATCATTCAACCGTCAAAGGGGACCCAACAATGTCAATCACATCAAGAGATACCAGAAAGAGATAATAGAAACCTTTAATTCACAATCTGAAACCCCAAAACTCATGTAATCTTGAGGTTCAGGATAAGAAATATCTAGCTTGACTCTCCCCATACTCACCTCTCAATCTGTGATAGACTTAATATCATTTCTACTAGGATATACCAAAATAAAAAGGACTATAAAAGAATCTTAGGTTCTTATTTAAAGAAAAACCAAGGGCTATGAGACCATTTTGTAATGAATCTTCCTAGGATTCTATCCTACCCAAAACCCCACCCAATTGTCCCCAAGTCCCGAATAGTGTTCCCAATCCTCATAGGTTGGAGAGAAGTTCCTGGGCATCATAGGAACACCTTTGGGAATGGGTTTTCCCAAATAAGAGATACAACAGTTGAATAAATAATTATATAAGTGAAACTAAATATAAAACATTATAAAAAGTTCATAACCAATTACCATGATCCAACCCATTTGTATATACATAACCAACATTCATAAACAAAGAGATTCAAGAAGGTAGGAAAAAGCAGGAATAAGACTAAATATAATAAAACTATAAAAAACCAAACAACTGAAGACAATCTTGGAATCAACACCATGAAACATATGGTTTCTCACCACCACCCAACTCACCCCATGTTGGTCACAATCAACAGTAAGGGTTCAAATTATAACCTATAACCTAAAATTTTATAGGTGTGAGATAAAAATCCTAGTAGGTCACCACAACCCACCGAAACTATGAAGTTGTTTTGATAAGGAAATTCACTAATTCTAGATTAAAAATAAATCTAGAAAGTATGATTTTATTTATATAAAAATCATGAAAATCAAAACAATTCAATAATCCACTTTCAAAACAATTTCCATTTTTTTACAAAATCAATCACACACATTTGGACAACAAATACACTAGACAAATCCATTGAAAAAACCAAAAAAACTATTAAAATTTCTCAAAAAAAAACTGACACTAGTTTCACATAATTGTAAACAGTTACTTTAAAACATTCCACCTACTAAATCTATATTTAAACCCAAAAGACACTTTTAAATATTCCTTAAATCACTCAAACAAGAGTCTTTGAAAAGTTAAAATATGTTTTCAAAAAAAACCTTGAAAACACATTTTCAAAGGAAAAAACACAACTCACATGGGTTAAGCACACAAATAAGGATCCACATATATATCACAAGTCGTATAAAAATGAAACATAAGCAAGGGAGGTTTTATATTAAATAAATAATGGGAAATTATTGAATCAAGAATTAGATAATACTCCCATAAATTTATAACTCATAGAGAAAATGAATGTGTGATGGTCCTACCCAAAGTCACTAGCATTCCAAACATCTAACCATGTATGGGTTTAACCACTTGAACTAGCTACTGGCATATTCTAACTCAATACTATCATCCAAGTACCCCACACAAGCTTATTGGAATGAAAAAACCCACTTATCCCTATTTCATGCTAAGGGGACACTAAGCTAGATCTTCCACTTAGTACCTGGGACCCAATGACTAATAAAGGATGTGAGGCACAGTGAAAAGAAGACAAGTATACTCACATGGAATAACCAAAACTACCCTCATCACTAACACATAATGATGGAAATCCCCACACATATAACATGCAAATAAGGTATAAAAACACATTCCTAATCAAGGGAAGCAACAAGCGTCACATAGTGATCCCAAACCCACACAAGGGATGCACAAGAAAGGGGAAATCAAGGATTTTTTCACAAATTATATTTAAAAAATGTTTCAAATAGGTCTTTACTATAAAAAAATATCTCGGAATTCCAAACCCTTTCACATTTCATAAAATAATTTCCAAAAACCATTTTTAAAATGTTGTAAATCACCCAAACATTTATAAAATTTCAAAGTCACCTCTATAAAAGGGTTCTCTTCTTTGAAAAACCAAAACATGGACAAAGGTATTTATTTCCATTATAATCTTTATATGCACCACTTAAATCATTTTAAGAGGTCCAAATAGATTACCCATTTATTTAAAAACTTTTCAAAGTTCCCCTTTCACAAGGGTATTTCTCTTTGAAAACCAAAATGAGGCCAAAAGGATAACCACTTTACATTAAACCATTTGAAACAAAAATTGATGGAGTTTAAAAAGGGCTAAACCAGACACACATTTCAAATTACCATTTAAAATATATTAAAACACCACTTTAGAAATCATTTTTAGGTCTGAAACTCATTTCAAAACCAAATTCCCCTTAAAACATTTTTCACTCAATGAAAACCAAAACTCGGTTAAAACCCATTACACAACTTAAAAACTATTTCAAAATTCCATTAGTTATTTCACAAGAGGCTTAGAATAAAAAAAATTCCATTTTAAATGAAGAAATATAGAATTCACATATAAAATCAATTATAAAAAGCATAAAAATATATGAAATGGTTCCAAATCATCATAAGGTTACCATATATAGTAACACTTTAATAAAAATGGAATTTGGAAAGTGAAAGCATTCTTAGAATTCCAAAACAAATAATTTTCATAATAACACCTACCATAAAGGAGTGGAAACCAAGTTAAAATGTCTTGAAACATGTCACTATCAATGGTGAACACACCCAAGATTTGAGAATTTATTTTCTTTAAGTAATATTTTTTATAGCATGTGGTATACAAAATAAAATATATTAAACATACCATCATAGAAATATTATTACTTAAATATAACAATTATCACTAAGTTGTTGATTTGAAGAGTATGGATAGAAAAAACCGTATTATGAAATATATGTATAAATTTTTTCCTTAATAAAATGAATAATCAATCATACATTTATTATTAATTGGTATTTATCATTAATTGGTTGGAAATGAAGATAAAATATTTTAGAGGGAAAAGATATATTTTTAGGAAAACTATTTTTATGTGTGAAATGTATTTTGATATTAATAGATTCAATTAATTTATATTGATAAATTATTATACTGAAATAATTATGTAATATATACAATTAAATTAATTAAAATTCATTTAATTATAGTTATTAAAGAATTAATAAGAATAAATTCATTTTATGCTTCAAAAAAACATCTACTTCAAAAATTGTTTTCATTGCATTTTATGTGTGGATATTAGAATTTATTTCTATTGAAATTATAAAATTTATTTAAAAATATGGTTATCTTTTTTGAAATAATAATTTCATGATAATATAATGATATTTTTTTTGGATTTTTCTAAAAATATTGATTTTTGAGTAAATAGTGAAAAATACCGATTTTTACAAAACTATTATCTATTTTATTTAAATTAAGTAATTTAAAAGTACCATTATATATAGTATTTTATGTTAAATTTAAAAAAATATCCCTTTAAATAAAAATAATCTAATTAATTCTGTAGGAGTTAATATTATATTAGATTTTGGTATAAGTTCATTTTTATACTTTAAGACACATTTTTTCTAAAAACCGCCTTTCTTTGTGTTTTAAACACTTATATTAAAAGTATTTTTTTTCCATTTTCAAAAATTGAATCTCGAAGATTCTATGTCAAATTTGGAAACACCATGTTCAAATTTATAAATAATTCCAGTTTCATTTTTAGTCATTATGAATAGTAACCATGGTAGATATTTTTCACCACGGTAAAGGGTCAATCAGGTAATTAAGGATACAAATAACATGATTAGGCTTTAAAAATACATTTAAAACTTTAATTATTTCTATTTTATGAGTTTATTTCAACCATACACATCATATATTATAATATATGGAAATTTAGTGCCAGTTTTCTTTAATAATCGCCTATATGTTATTTTAAGTAAAGAATAAATACAAAATGTCACTATCTTTTTTTTTTAATTTCTATAAAAAATTTTCATAGGTATAAAAAGAACTAAAAAAAATTTATAAATTTTTATTTTTAATATTAATATATTATTTTTGTGATATTAATTTATTTTTAATTTTTATTGATTCCATAATTACCTTAAGAACTTACACAATGTCGAACAAGGGTTGTGTAAGCAGTAGAAAGATCATGGTAAATGATTTTAAAAATAATAAAAATAATATGTTTTGAATTAATTTTATTACGAAAATAATTTCATAGTTAATTATAAAGTATTATTAATTTTATATGTGTTTATATTTTAATTCCATTGCTTTCATTATGTCCTTGAAGTCAAATTAAATGAACACTCCCAAAGAATTTAATGATATTTTTTTATAAACATTATTTTATTAAATGATTTAAACATATAAAAAATATTGATATAGTGTAGTTTGGATGGAAAATTATCTAAAATGTCATCCATGGACCATTTTTATCCACTTATCACTTTATAAGTAAATTTATGACCCTTAAAGTCTAAAAAACATGTTACCACATTTAAGGTTAAAAGGAGTCAACAAGGGGTTAAACAAAAAGATAAGGTTTAAAATGAAACTTAAACATGTCTAAATTTTATTTTTTCTGGTATTTAGTCCTTATAATTTAATAAATTCTAAATTATTACCATTTTTTCCACTAGGAATTATTATGATATAGATTATATTTAAATCTTTTAGGTAGTTCCAAGTGTTCCTTTTGCCTCACTTATAAAAGGGAACTTGCCCTTCTCCTTTATTCAAAAAGTTTTATCACTCTATATTAGACAGTAATTACCCTAAAAACTTCTTATATTCCTTTAAATTATTTTTTTCATTTTCTTCTACTAATACCATTCTAATAAGGGTTACAGTGTAAGCCAAATGAGGTCTCTCAAAGAAGAGACAATCATGCTTACAAACTATTTTTAAGTTTATTCATTCTTCTACTTATGATAAATATATTGTATCCCTCATAAAATGATGAATATAGTATCATAAATATACTAATATTTCATTATTATCTCGATTCAACCATTTTAACCTCATTTCCATCAAATGGGAAATGAAAGTATCGCTCGTACTTATGTGTAGACTACCGCCTCCACGTAGCGATATGATTAATTTTCCATCACCATATTTCATGGTTGGTTATTATGATGTTTTTAATGTTTATATATGATATTTATGACATAATAATTGTTATATAAATATAATATACCATTTACTTTCTTACCCTTCCACCTGTTAAGAAATGATAATGTCGCTTGTGCATACGTGTGGACTACAACCTCCATATAGCGATGTGATTTATTTTTAATATACATCTATCATAGATATTTATAAATATGTATATAATTAATATATATTATATTTATATAATTATTAACATAATTTATATTATTTAACCATGATCAAGATGCAAACACCATAGCTGTTGAATTGAAACATACATGAAAAATTAAACAGTTGTCACTCAGAACCGTGATTTTAACAAAGAATTATTAATGAAAGGGTGATAATATGTTATACGTAAATAATATATGGTAGTATAATTATGAATATTATTTTTTTATATATGTATAATAAATTTAAATTTATTATACATGATGTTAAAGAAACTTATGAGGCATGTCAAACATGAGATAATGGTTTCTCGTCTCACTTTAGTTTCTAAGAGACATATGCCATATTAACCACTTGTTTCATTCATGTGGTATATATATTTTTTCATTGATATGTTATATCATGAATATATTTATATTAATGTTATTTAAAGTTTAATTTTATTTTTTTTCTTTGATGGGGGTTATGATTCAAAAGTTACGAAAGCAGTAAGGGTTTTTCATCACAATTTTACTTCATTATGAATTATATTATATTATAAACCTAATTTATTTTATGTGGTTTAAATACAGACCATTTATTATATAATATTATTAATTCCACTTTATTTATGGTATTTTAATTTTCCAATAATGTTTTCTCTTTTAAGGGGTTTTGATTGAAAAGTTTTTAAAGTTGTAAGGGTTTATTTCACAATATCATCATTATTCAAGATTATTTATATTTAAGTTTTTTAGGGGTATTATATGATATTTATATCTTAAAACCCATATATTTTATTATCCTATGGTTATTTATATAAATTAAAATTTTTCATTTCCTTTTCATTTCTCAAAGTACTCAAAAATTTCAAATAATGTTTTAGTCGGGAATATTTTAGTTGGGAATATTTTGAATAATGTTTCCTTTTATTTATATTTCAGTTGGGAATATTTCTCTTCCATGTACATATTTTTAATTTAAATATTTTTAGTAATGTTTTCACTATTCTCCAATGATTTATTGAAGTAATTTTTACCCATGTTTAACTTTTATAAAATTATTTTAAAGGAATAACTTTATTCATTTTCCAAATGATGCTCATTTAACCAAAGGTGTGAATAGAATCATTATTTTAAAATTTACTTTTAAAATGAATTTTTACACCATAATCAATATTATTTTAGATGAATCTTACTTTAAAAGTTCATATGGTTCTTTTCAAATAATTTTTTTTCATAATATTCTGTAAATATTTATATTTTAAATAAGTGATTTAAAATGAAAATGGTATTTTCCTAAAGAAATGTTTCAATTATATTTTAAAAGTATTTTAATCTATGTTAATATCCTTTGATGAATATTATTATTTACCAAGGACAAAATTTGTTAATACTATTTACTATATTACTATTTATGACTTCTTATAATGTTGTTATATTTATTTATTAGGTTAAATATTAACATTTTGAATGCTAGTTTTTAAATATGAACATTTAGGTTTATCATATATTTAATTTTAATCAATTTATTTTATATGAGAATGAATTATAATTAGTATGTGATAATGGGGCCTATTATATCCCCTCGATGCATTAGCAGGCTCATGAGAAAATTTAGCTTGGGTATTTAGCGTATACCATAACTATTTATGAATGGTGCCCTAGAATGAATCCCAAATGTTAATATTATGTTGTAAAACATATGAATTCGATCATTATGAATCTAGTTATTATTATCCTTGTGATTATTTATGTTTTTATGTAATACATGGATATATTCCCATTTTATGGTATTGGTTACATGGAATATTTGATTATTGTTTATCTCTTCCAAATTATTCATATTGTGTTTAATTTATGATAGCTTATATTATAATATTTAGCTTACTGAGCATCTAATATCACACTTTATTATTTTTTCCTTTCCCCAGGATACTAAGAAGGTATTTATGAATTATTTCAAAGATATAATAGAAGAAATAATAAAATTATCACTAAAATTTTATAATTTATTTCATGTTTTAAAATGTAATATGAGAATCGTGTATGTATTTACTCTTCCATGAATGATAAACTCTTCGATCCTTTTCGATTCGATCACATATATCTTGCACCTATTTAGTAAAATTTACACCATCTCTAGGTCACTGGAGTTGGGTTGTTACAAATTTCACCTAAAATCTCATTATTCTACCTCATCGCATTGAAACAATGACCCACCACTTGTGGAAGGTTTACAACATCCTCCTAATAAAACCCCTAAAAAATCCCAAATAATCAGAAATAATTCAATCACCAATTTAATTTAATTTAATCCTATTTTAATTAAAATCATTGAAAAATAGAAGCATCGATATACATTCTTTAAAATGGTGTGTGATGACGTGTGATCACCATATCGGAACATCCTCCATGTCTCGACCCCCTCCACTTAAAGATTACCCCTACAAGGACAAAAATGAATTATGAGAGATAGTGACTGCCCGAGCCAAGCCGCTAGAAGTCCACTAGTTAACAGCAAGCACCGAGGGTATAATCATAGAAAAAAAGAAGGAATTACCCTCTATGAGAACATGATAAAGATATTTATAATACAAATACACCAATCAACTCCTGCTCAAATATATAAAATAAATCCCAAGTGTAGATATGAATGTTCACACAAAGATGATACAACTAAAAAAGGAACTAAAAGTACAATAAGAGTAAACTCAGAAACAAACATGAATCCCAAATAGCTCCTGCAAAAACACGAGCTAGTAATATCTAGCCCAATCTCTA
Organism: Viscum album; assembly: GCA_963277665.1. NCBI lineage: Eukaryota > Viridiplantae > Streptophyta > Magnoliopsida > Santalales > Viscaceae > Viscum > Viscum album. The sequence continues at coordinate 1,838,387,725 of OY728151.1, forward strand.
ACCTGCTCCTACTAAGCTAAAAAATAGTTTATATATACATGGGGTGAGAATAATAGTATACCCAGTGGGATCCTCCCTAGTGACTCTCATGCAAATGATAATGAAAGCATACTAAATAATAGTGAAGAAAAGTAAAAATAACTCATAATATAAATATGTATACTAAGTTCTCAACCTCACTGTGGATATCTCTTACCAAGCAACACATACAAGAGATCATATATTATAATAATAAATCAGCAAGGTTACCCCACTGCTGCTTCCCCACTTGTTTTCCACTTTGACCCAACATCGCACATCCTGAGCCATCTCTCTCTAAAAGAATCCATCACAAAACACCTAGGATATATATCACAACATGAACCTCACACATAAAATAATCACATCAGCCCATGAAACATATCGATATGGTATCTAAGTATTTTCTTGGAGCCACCACATCCTGGATGATGTGTATCATAAGATGGGTATTATACCTCAATCCAGCATAGCCCATACACCATGTAAGTACCATGATCTATTACATAACATACACATGATACCTATAATAACCATTTTGACTCTATATCCAGAGATACATGTGTGTTAAATAACAAAAATACATCACACCCCTCTACACACATATATGGGAAAAATGAAACATCATGCATACCAACACATAATACTATCAGGAGAATATATTGGGGCCAGAGGGGGTAATCATCCATACATACTCCCACCAGGATGTTTGGGAAAATACCATCATATTTTAAACTTTTCTTAGCACCCTTATATTTTAAAATAATAATGTTTTGTTCAACAACATATACAATATGCAACACCAAGCTTAAAAGACCAGTGAAATAAATTATTTAAATTTTACCATTAAAACCTTGCCATAAAATTTGAGGGTATGAATATGATTAAATAATTTATGATATATATATATATATATAATTCATAATCAATATAAATTTATTGATAAATTCTTAGTAAATAATCACTCAATTTTTTTAGTAAATTCGTTTTATTCTTCAAAAACATGTTTTCTTCAAAAATGTTTCTATTGTTTTTTGTAAGAAAATATTATAATTAATTTAAATAAATTTTAGAAAATTTATTTTATAAAATTAAATTAATTTTTAAAATCATCATATCAAAATTAACTTGGGGTGAAACTTTGGGATTGTTTGGAAAACACTTATTTTTTAGTGAATAGTGAAAATATCGTTTTTTGTAAAACTGTCATTTAGTTTCAATAAACTAAGTAATTTAAATGTACCATTATGATTTGTATTTGATTTAAAGTAAAATAAGTATTATTTAGTTATATTTAATCAAATGAATTATATTTGAATCATCTTCACACCATATTTTAGTATAAGTCATTTTTAGGCTTAAAAATACACTTTTTCAAAAAACTATTTTAAAGTGCATAATGTTTCTCCATTTTAATTAATTTAAAAAACCCATAATAATAAATTATTTAAATTAAAATTATATATTATATATCATTTTATATGAATTAAAATTCATATAATGATGATTTATAGCCATAGAGGTAATATAAGATCATTTATTATTTAAAAAATAAATTACATGAAAACCTATTTTCAACACATTTTGTGGGTTTAATTTTAAATTTAATTCTATGTATTCTGTGATTTTAATTTTATAAAATGGATTCCATATTTTTAATAATCATTATTAATGTTAGTTAATAATTCAACTTAGTTTTGGTTATAATGAAGAGTAAAAACAGTAAAAAAACTAGTTAAAGTGGTGAAAAACTAACATGGTAAAAGTGAGTAAACTTAGTGGTAAATGGAATATTTTTTTTTAAATTTTAAATTATTTAGGTGTGGATAGAACATATAAACCATCAACTTTATCAATTTTTGAGCCACTTTTCTTGAGAGTTACTTTCCATTATTGAATAGTTTTGGGTATTTTCAAAAATTCTATACCTCCTTAGTTATAAAAGGGAACCCCTCTCCCCTTATCTTCACACTAACAAAAACTTTTAGATCATCTAATAACTTATAAAAATCCATTACTCACTTCTCTCCCAAAATTCTATAATCCTTGGTCTGATTATAAAACCCTCTAAGGAAGTCATTTTGTGCAAACCTAAAGAGGTGGTCCAAAGAAGAGGTATCATTATTAACCGATCATATTTGTTATATTTGTTCTTCTACCTCCTTAAAATATTTATCAATAATTATTATATTATAATATCAGTATCTGACATATATTTATATGTTATTATGTTAATTTATCCATCTCCTCTTCCATAAAATGGGAAATGAAACCATGGTTCATGTGCATGGCAGACCACCGCCTCACTAACTAATGTAATTTTTTTCCATCATCACTTATCACAGATGTTCATGATGATGTATATAATGTTTATATATTATATTGATTAAATATTAATAATTCTATAAAATTAATATATCATATAACTTCTTACTTTTCCATCCATTAAAAAATGATAACATCATTCATGTGTACGGCAGACTACCGCCACACGAAGCGATGTGATTCATTTTTTATCAACACATCACATTTATGATATTTTTTAGTATATTTAAAGAAATAATATGTTATTTATGATAAAATTACTGTTATTTTAAGATAAATGACATTTATCTTCTTTCCACCGCGATCATTGAAAATGGAAACGTTACGTACCCATGCGTACTTACGGCCTACCATATCCATGATTGTAACGTAGATTATTTTTCATAAAATTATTTCATTATTGGTGTTAAAAATATAATTTATGTATAAAAATTACAATTATTTCATGATTATTACCCTTTATATAATGGAACAATGGCCTATTTTACCATAGTGAACCTACCAAAGTCATTTTAGGTACATGAATCGAATACCATAAAAACATCCAACATGAACTTAAATGATTAAGTAAATATATATAAAATAGTAATTAATAAAATAAAAAGAATAATAAACATGAATAATTTTATTAAGAAATTAAATAATTTACATAAGTTTATTATTTTGGAAGATAAGGTATGTACGTGATGATTTGAACTCGAGGTAAGGGATTTCAACTCAATTTTCCTTCATTGAGGAATATTTTAATATTATCACCTAATTTAGTTTATATGGTGTATAAAATAACATTTTAAAAGTTATATCATAAATAATTCATACATAATGGTATTTTAAGTTTCAATTCAAATTATTTTATCTAAGGGGATTTTACTTGATAATTACCAAGTGATAAGGGATTTTATAACTCAATTTATATCATTAGGTTAAATTACTTCTTCATTATCTTTGATATGTTAAGATTATGTGTATAATTACCATTGATTATATTATGTTTCATTTACACTTGTTGCATGTGGAATTACATTTGGAACACATAATAACTTCATTGAATAATTATCACTTCAATAACATGATCTTTGTAAGGGATTCCATCTCAATTTTCTTTCATTTAGGATTATTTCAATGTTATGACAAATTTTATTTTTAATGGTGTATATACCACCCATTTTACATCTTATATCATTAAAAATTAATAATTCATGGTATTCTATGTTACAATTCTTTTTAATTCATCCCAGGGGATTTTATTTGAATGTTACCAAAGAAGTAAAGGCTTTATGTTACAATCTATTTCCTTTTAGAGATTATTTATGTTCAAGGTTCCGCTGGGGGAAATATTATACAATTATTTTATTGAAACACATCCGTTTTATTATCCTTTAGTCATGAATTTTTTTTACATGGTTTTATTTTCATTTCCTCCCCAATTGAATAAAGAAACATTAAGAAAATTGGTTGTATGTGATACTAGCCTTATATCTTCATTTAGATCTTGAATCTTTATCTTCCATGTATATATTTTCTTTAAAATAATTTAAATAATGTTTTTAGTATTCTATAATGATTTATTAAATAAATTTGTAACCATGTTTTAATTTTTAAATTTCTTTTAAAGTAATATTTCTATCATTTCTAAACAAGGTGTTTTTGACTTTTTTTACAAAAGTGTGAAAGGAAAGTTTCCTTAAAACTTATACAACATGTAAAAAATTTCCTTCCATCATGAACACTTAATTATTTTAATATTATTTTATCTGTTTAAATGGTTCTTTTTAAATAATTTTTTTCTATAATATTTTGGAAGTTTTTAGATTTTTAATAAGTGATTTCAAAGTGAAAATGGTATTTTTCCCAAGAAATATTCCATATAATATTTTAAATACATTTTCATCAATGATGAATTTTTTTTATCTTATGGATTTCTTATAAATTATGTATAAATTTCTATAATATATATACCTAGATTATTATCTCTTACTTTTATGGGGTAATACATGCCTTATGTTCATCTCTCAAATGCCTCCATTATGAAATTTCCTTTGATTATGACATGAGACAATATTATCCAACCCATTTTATTTTCATGGGTAATTATTTTGTTTATGCCATGTGATTGAATTCCTTTTTTTTGGTACACATAAATCATGAAGATTTTATTATGGGTGTGCCCAAATACTTCTCTAATTCATTAGATAAAGCTTTAGTATCATGATACTCCATGTATAGGAATAAGGAGTAAACCTAATCCATTATGGGAATTTGTACACCATGTGATACTGTCTAAGATGTTATCCTTGACTCATGTCTATGTCATGTTATATGTTATTACCACAATTAATATGTTTCCATGATCTTATTATACCATGTTCTTTATGTCATGATCCTATGTTATCACTCATGTGACTTCTATTTTATGATATCATATTATACCTTTAACTTACACATTATTTTTTCTTTTCATGGTTATTCCCTTAGTGGGATTTTTAGCTCAAACTTTTTTGTCCATGTATTCTATATGTTATCCCATGTAGTTTTAGGATCTTTTAATGGTTTAGGAGAACATTTTTGAGAATAAAATAAATAAGTTTTATTTTATTCTCACTTTGATGTATTATGAACCTGGTCATCCAAAGGCACTATGTCTTATGACCTTTGGGTCTTAATTAATTTATGTTTAAGTTAAAATTCATGTAATAATATGTTTAAAAGGATTCGGTATCTATATTTGGTATCAAAGAAAGGTCTAGTTATTTTTTGGGATTAGGATTAGAGTAAATTACTAAAAAAACCACGGGGATAAGTCTAAGCATGGGAAAATATACTGCAATTTTGGTAAAGTATAGAGAAAGTGATTTTCAAGAAATTACATCTATGTCTGGATACTACAAGTGGATGTGGCTCTAGAATTTTTATACCTAAGGGTGATAAATCTGAAATGGGTGCATTGATATGGGCTCGATTGTCAACTGGTGCACAAAAATGGGCCTTGTTATACACCTGGTTTAACACTCCCAAGGGATATGTTTTAGAAAATCACAAACTCTTTACAAACAATCATCAAAGACCTGAATAGATTTTGACCATGAATGACCTAGGTTAAACCTAAGGTGTCATAAAGTGAAAATAAGGTTCCATGATTTATATATCCTCTAAATTATTTTTTTATGATTATATGGTTTTATACTAATATTATTACTTCTCACACTGTAAATTTTTGTTATATTCAATGGATGAAACCATGAGGAGTTGTGTTAATGATGATGAATAATGGAATAATTGTTCTATATGATAAACCAAATGAAATAGGATATGGAAGGAAAAACCATATGATTATTCCTAATCAGCTATATTGATATATTATTGACAATATCAACTTCCTTGATCTTACAAACATGCTTAATAAGAGAAATATGGAGTTTTATGAAGACCATGGAGGGGAGAAGATTCACCTTCTTATATGTCATGAATGTGTGAAAAAACACCCAGGATAATGTTTGAAAGGAAGGGGAATATATTTTCTATGCAAAGAGAAAGGTCATAGAGTAATGAATTTCCAAGGAGTTAAATGTATTATGTTTAGGGAACATGATAATTATCCGACTCAATGCCCCAATCCAAGATTTAATCCCTATACAAAGGAAGGACCTTTGTTATACCAATCATTGAAGAATTTATATATTGAATTCAATAATTATTTTTTAGAAGTTTTTTTTTCAATGGTATTTTGGCAATAACACTCATGAAACACCTAAGGGTTGTGTTAATTTTGGGAAGCATATATGTATTCATCTTAGATTAACTTAATATTTATTGATACCATCACGGGTTTATGAATTTAAGTATGATAATAATTTCAAAGTTTTAGACATACATTTTAATGTTTTAAGAAATGTAATTTTCATGTGATTAATGACTTTTGAGAGATATTTATGGTAATATAACCCTTGGTATTAGTATTAGTTTTAGTGGAAATTTTATTCAAGGAATGATACATTAGTATTTTAGGGATATAATTTTAAAGGTATTAATAAAATTTAGCGTTAAAATAATCAATGATGTTAAAGTAATAATAGTAAATTAATATTAATTTTATTTTTTAAAAAATAGGTTGTATAGAAAACCAGTGTGGTTAAAGAGGGATTTTATGACTCATTTTTTTTTGAGTTTGTTCTTCATATTTTTGGAAATTTTATATGAATTATATTAATATAGTATTATAAAAAATACTACTTTGATGCTGGCCAAAAACATGTCGGATTCGACAAGGCCATAGGGCCTGAACCCACAATCGAAGGGTGATTATGGTGAAGTACTTACCACTGGCCTACATGATATCATGGTTAATGTGGCATTGTTTTTTCTCAAACCTTTTTTTAGATAAATATTATTTTGATCAATTTTTTTTATTTTTTTATAATTTTGAGGTGATTAATGATATTTTAGGAGATGTTTTTTTGGGTTGAATCATATATAAACTTTAGGTTTAATGTAAAGGATTATTTAGGAATAATGTTATTGTGTTTTTGGAGATGTAAGTAGATGGGTTTTAAGAAAAGATACTTATGGAATGGATTAATTTGAACTTTGGGTGTTATTGTTGAGGTATTAAAAATTAATTTATTATATTAGATAACTTGTGTTAACCATTTTTATTTTAGTAAAGAGAGGAGGAATATATTTTTATTATTTTTTGGATTATGTTATCTATTAGAAGTTTATTTTCGTGCTTTATGATGAAAAAATTCATCTTGAATACTCATTATTTAGAGAAAATATAAGATTGGGGTGGAAACTGATTAAAGGATAAAATTATACTTTTTAAGTAAGTATAGTTACTTATTCTCTTAGTATGGATGGTAATTTAATTTCTCATACATTAGAAAAATCTCATGAAACAAAATAATTATCATATTACCTTAATTTCCAATGAATCTATGGTCTTTTTCACACCTTATTGGTTTATAGTTTTATGTTAATTTACTTTATCTTGATCATTAAATTTATTTTGATCAACGATATCTATCACTCTCCATGATTATTTATTCTTTTCTTCAATGTTGATATTTTCACCTCCCACTAATGTTCTCTTACTTGGAATCCTAGTTATGTGATGACCATCATACTTTCCTTTCTCTCTTTTCAAGTGAACATTTTATTAACCCTTTTTACGATATGGGATTTCAATAATGGTATTTTCAAATATCAAACCTTTGATTACTGAGTTCATTTATGAATTATGAGGATGTAATTTACTAAAGGGGGAAGAATGTAACACCCCAATATTTTAAAATAATAATATTGGGTTCAATAGCGTATATGACACACAACATCGAGCTTAAACTAACCGTGAAATGTATTATTTAAATATGATCATTACAACCTACCTATGAAATTAGCAGGTATAAATAGGATTAACTAATTTATGAAGTATATATATAATTCCTACTCAATATAAATTTATTGATAAATAGTTAAAAAATAATCACTCAATTTTTTAGTAAATTCATTTTATTCATCAATGATACATTTTCTTCAAAAATGTTTTTTATTGTTTTTGTGAGAAAATATTATATTTAATTTCTATTTTTTGGAATTTTTTTTATAATTATAATCATTTTCAATAACATTATTAAAATTAAATTATGGTGAATTTTTTGGATTTTTTAGAAAAAATTGATTTTTGTAAAACTTTCATTTATTTTAAATAAATTAAGTAATTTAAAATTACCATTATTATTTATATTTTATTTCATCTAAAATAATAATTATTTATTTATATTTTATACAATTAATTAAAATTTAATCATCTTTATACCAGATTATAGTATGAGTTTATTTTTAGGCTTAAAATTCATTTTTTATGAAAACTGTTTTAAAGTGTATAAAGTTTCTCCATTTTAATTAAATAAAATAACCCCTAATGAGGAATAATTTAAATTAATTTTTTTATATAACATATAAATTTATATTAATTTAAATTTATATAATGATTATTTTAAGTCATACAGTTAATATAACATCATATATTTCTTGAAATATGCATTTCTTGATAAACCGTTTTTCGACACATTTTATAGGTTTAATTTTAAATTGAATTATACCACTTCTATGATTTTAATTTTATAAAATGTATTATATATTTTTAATTATAATAATTAAAATTATTTAATATGTTTAACTTAATTTTGGTATTAACTAATAGTAAAAATAGTAAAAAATAGTTAACATGGTGAAAATCTAAAATGTTAAAAGGGAGTCACCTTAGAGATAAATGGAATAACATGTTTATAAAATGTATAATTTTGAATTATGGAGGTTTTTATAGAATATATAACCCATCCAATAAATTATTTATCAATTTTTGAGTCACTTGGATTGAGAGGGACTTCACATTATTGAATAGATTTGGGTATTTACAAAAATGAAACTCCTCATAAATTATAAAAATAAGCCCCCTATCCTATTATATTCACACTGAAAATCCTTTTGGTTTATAAAATACCTACCAAAATCCCATACAAATTTAACTAATCATATTTTAGAATACTTTTTTTGATTATAAACTCCTCAAAGTAAGTCTTTTGGTGAAAACCTAAAGTGGTGGTCCGAAGTGGAGGCACTGTTCTTAACCGAGCATATTTGTTTTATTTATTTTTCCACCTCATTAAAATATTAATCAATCATTATAATATGATAACATGAGTATCTATGATATAATTGGATGTTATTATGTTAATTTAATAACATACATCCATCTTCTCTTCCATCAAATGAGAAATAAAACCATCATTCGTGTGTATGTGGACTACCACCTTGTGAACCGATGTAATTCATTTTCCATAATCACCTCTCAATATTGCTTATGATTATTAATATAATTTTTATAAATTATATTGATGAAATATTAATCATTATGTAATATTAATATATCATATAACTTGTTACCTTTAATCTATTGAAAAATGATAACGTCATTCGTGTGTACGGAGGACTACCACCTCATGAAGCAATGCGATTCATTTTTTATTTCCATGCCACAAGGATAATTTATGTAAGTGTATTTAAATAAATAATATGATATTTGTGGTAATAATTATAATTAAAAAAATATTAAATATCATATACCTTCTTTCCATCATGTCTATTGAAAAATGGAAATGTTACTCATGCGTATGTATGGGCAATCGCCTCCATGATTGCAATCTAGTTCATCTTTCATAACCATATTTCATGTTTAGTGTTAAAAATACAATTTATGTATAAAAATTATAATTATTTCATGACTATTATTCTTTATATGATGCAAAAATTACTTCTTTTACCATAGTCAACCTATCGATGTCATTTTAGACACATGAACCAAATATCATCAAAACGTCTGACATGTGATTAATTGATTAAGAAAAAATATATAAAATGGTACTGAATAAAATAAAAGAAATAATAAACTTTTAAAATGTTATTAATAATGTAAAAAATTAACATAGTTTTATTTTTTAGGAAGATAAAGTACGTACGTGATGATTCTAACTCAAGGTAAGGGATTTCGTCTCAATTTTCCTTTATTGAGGAATATTTTAATGTCCTACACCTAATTTAGATTTTATGGTGTATAAAATGAACTTTTATATGTTATATCATGAATAATTTACGTTTAATTGTATTTTAAGTTTCAATACAAATTATTTAAGCCAAGCGGATTTGACTTGAAAGTTACCATGTGGTAAGAGAATTTATAATTCATTTTTTTCATTGTGTTTTATATGTTAAAATTATATATATAATGACCATAAATTATTTTATGTTATATTTACAATTTTTTATGTGTAATTACATTTGAAACGCATGATAACTTCAATGAATAATTCTCACTTCAATGACATGAACTTTTTAAGGGATTATGTATGAATTTCCTTTCATTGAGGCTAATTTCAATGTTTTGCACCGATTTATTTTATATGATGTATATAATTTCAATTTTAAATTTTATAAAAATAATAATTCATAATTCATTTTATTTTATGTTAGTTTTAATTTTCATCATTTAAGGGGATTTGATTTGAAATTTACCAAATATGTAAAGGCTTTATGTTACAATCTCTTTCCTTTTAGATATTGTTTATGTTAAGTGTTCAATTGGTGGAAATATTATAATTTTTTTATTTAAACACATCCCTTTTATTTTCCTATGATCAGGATTGTAACGACCCAAAGTTTCATTAATAGAAAATCCCTCTTGATCCAGTTAAATGTTTCTTTATGAAAAATGTTTTTATAAGATGTCAACTTCTTTAGTTTTACATTAATATTTGTGACTGTTACTTTTATAGCCATTGAACAGTGATCATCTGAGTAGTATAAATATAAGGCTTTAACGAACCCATTTCTACTCAGACGAGGGAAGCGATGGCCTCATCCAGTAGAATTGCCCCTTACGAAGCCCATTTTTCAGAGCTCGGAAAAGAGGTGGCGTCTTTGGGTTTTCCCTTGACCAAGCCCAAGCTGAGCTTCATCAAGTCAAGCTCGAACATGATTGTCTACGGGAAAAGTGGAAGTTGATTGAAATTACCACTCGAGCGATGTTATCCGAGCCGCCCCAAGAGTCTGTCACCATCGCACACCTTACCCTTAGGTCTTATGCGGCTATTTTAAGGGGTTATGTAACAAATAATTAGCACCATGTTCATGTACATTATTTTTGTATATAATAACGAATATAATTTCTAGTCATTTTTGATACATTGTAATTAGTTTTTAAAGTACAAATGGTGTTTTTAGTTATTATTTAATTTATAATTATATTTTATTAAATTAAAGGATTTTTGAATTAAATAATATTTTAATAAAATATTATTATTAATATTACATTAATTTTTATTAAATATAAATGATCTTATAATTTTATGAATGCAATTAAAATTTTTATTAAGGTTTGAGAGCCATTTCTGTCAAAACCCATGATTTTTTTATAAATGTCGGTTTTTATTTTAAAAGTTAAAATTCACATATTTAGAAAATTATTTAGATAAAATAAATATTATTTTTGGAATCAGGACGTCGAAATTATCCAACGGTGAATTTTCCATAATTTTCTGAGACAGTCAAATTTTTGGGTAAAAATTAAATACCATTTAAATATATAATGTGTTTTATGACATCATAATGACCCAATGGTGATGTAATAAAATAACATAATCCTTATGTTCGGCCAATATGTGTTTTATCATTAAAATAATGAGGTTTTGAGTTTGTTTGACTTACTTTTTAAAGCATTAATGGAGCCCTCAAGACTTATTCAACACTTTGCCTTTTTAAATTAATTTCCATGGGAGTGTGACTCACCTCCACATAAGCAACCCTAATTTTTTAATAAGTTCGGACCTTGTCCTTTTAAAATATTGTTTTCCTCTTTCCTTTCCCAGAAACCATGGGCAAATACCATGGGATGGTTTGTGGTTTGGATTATTTTAATATAAGAGGTCCCAAACCTAAAGAATAAAGAATTCTCTCACCTTTCCTATATAAACCCACCCAAGCTCCCACTTCCTCCTCACTAAAATGCCTTGGAGTTCGTCCAACCTCTGCCATACTCTCTCTAGAGTCCTCCCAAGGTGCCCCAAGCTCCCAAGAAGCCTCTCACAAGCCTCTCTCTAGCCTTTGGAAGCACACTTCCAAGTAATGGTTTTTTTCTTCCTTTCTCATTTTTGTCAATTTTCTTTAAGTTGTATTGCCCTTTTAATTTCAATTATGAATGTTGGGGTATGGTTTCAAACCTCTCCCATACTGCCTTATTATTGTTTGAATGATTGGAGACCCCTTTCTCTCTCATTAAAAGCCTCCCATGTACACCCGTTACTATACCGAAATCCCGAAACCTTTTTCTCCTCTTTTATATTCAAGCAATACTTTTGTATCATGAATCTAAATTCATTTTCAATTGTTCGAACATGTATCTATATGACCTCCTTACTGTCCATTACATGTAAATATGATGAGGAACCCCTTTCTCTCTCATCAAACATTTTTTTTATGAATTCTTATGTCACACCGTTACGCTGCCGAAATCGCACCAATTTTCTAAGCCAATGTCATTGTGTAGTGAATACCATGCCCATTTCACCATCAGGGGTATTCACCTTTATGCACATTTACATATTGATTGTAAAGTTTCATGTATGAATTCCACATTCCTTTATCATGTAATAAATGATTATGTTTTATGAATCCATGTTTTATGATCCATGTGGCACACTTATGCATGAAATGAAATGTTTAAGAAGGGTGCACCCTTTATAGTGCTCCAATGCATTGGGTAAAGTATAGTATCATGATACGCCATGTGTAATGAGTGTTTACTCATGCTAATTCAAGTGCAACTAGGGTTTACTCGTGCTTCAAGTGTAATGAGGGTTTACTCATGCTCCATGTGCAATGAGCCTTGGCTCATGCTAATTCAATGTTAAGTGTTGTTGCCACATTTCCATGTTATGATTATCATGATTTATCATGCCTTTATGTTCATGTTTCTCTTATGATCTATTGATATGCCTATTTCCTAACATGTATTGTACTCCTCATTTTATTCATTGTGTACTCCCTTACTGGGCTTTATAGCTCACCCTTTTCTTATGCATGTCCTCAGGTTATCCCATGCAATGCTAAGTACGAAGGAATGTAGTGGTCATGTAAAGGAAGTTTTCAATAAATATGTTGTATTTCAAGTTTAAAGTTTTTATGTAATGATCCTAATCCCCAAAGACACTAAACCTCTCGATCTTCTTCGTTGTATCAAGTGAAGTTTTATGTAATAAAGCATGCTTTAGTTGTAATAAATAGCAGGGTTGTCATAGTTGGTATCAAAGGATAGGTTTAGTTATTTTTGGGATTAGGAAACCCTAGTAAAGCCTTAGATACAAGACTAAGTATAATAAAAACATCCCTAAGTTTTGGTAAATACTAAGTAAGTGGTTTATCAAACAAATACATCCCTGTCTGGATACGAGTAGGTATAGGCGGCTCTGGAACAGATGTATCCTAGGGGTAAAACCCGAAAACACCGCTTTGAGCTAGACTCGAACGGGAACTGGTGCATGACAACGGGCCTTGCTGCACTCTTGGTTACGACACTCCCGGGGGATATGTTTTGATAAGTTCACAATCTTAGTATGAACCCTTATTAAGGGAAAAATTCCCCTAAGAATATATGTTAGAAGGAAGATCATGAAAAGCCTAGATTGAATCCTATAGACTCATGAGTTAAAGAGATTAAAGTTTATTTATAAGTCATCAAACTTTTGTCTTTGGATTACCCTTTATGTGTTACCCCTAACTTTCCTTTTATTCCAGCCAATGGCTGGTAATAGGAGAACTCGGGCTAACAACCGTTGTGAAGATCAGTGTGATGATTGTACTTATGAGATGCCCAATCCAATGGGAGCGGGAATCGCGAACTTTGTCACGCTTCTCTCTCAGTTAACTCAAGTTTTGAATAGAAACACTGGTCAAGAGGAACATTCAACCCCCCCTAAGAAAGAACAAGTCGCTATTGAAAGCTTCATGAGACAAAGGCCTCCTACTTTTAGTGGATCATCCGATCCCACGATTGCTGAACAATGGATCAACTCCATTGAAAAGATATTCTCCATCCTCCAATGCTCTAAAAAAGAGAAGGTTCTCCTGGCGGCTTATCGTATGGAGGGTGAAGCTGATCAATGGTGGACGTTGATCAAAAATACGAAGCCTAAGGAGGAGATCGAGGCTTTGGAATGGAAGGAATTCCGGAAGATGTTTTTTGATAAATATTTTCCACGCACCCTCCATCTTAAGATGGAAAGGGACTTCCTTTCCCTCAAACAGAAAGATGAAGAATCTGTGGGAGCATACGCGGCAAACTTCACAAGGCTTGCACGATATGCTTCTGGCTTTGTCGTTACCCCCGAATGCAAGGTTGACCGCTTCTTTGGTGGGATGAAGCCTAGCTTGCGGAAAGCATTAGCGATCCGTGACTTCGATAGCTATGAGGAAATTGTCCGATGTGCCCTCAAGGTTGAAATGGAGATCGGAGAATCACAAGGGGTATCATGGGGACAAGAAGCGGAAGGTGGACTTCAATGCTGGTGGTCCGATGGATAAATCCAACGGTGCTAAGAAGTTCCAGCACCCCACTTTCCAAAAGTGTGGAAAGAAGCACCCTAGAAATTTCCTTAGGGGGACAAGAAAATGCTTCAAGTGTGGAAGAGAAGGGAACCTAGCTGTTAACTGTCAGCAAGAAGGACCCGCGACTATGACAGAGGAGAGGAACGCTCCGTTCGAACCTCAACGCGTTGTTCAATGCTACAAATGAAAATAACTGGGTCATTTTGCAAATCAGTGCCCTAATCCAAGGGTTATCGGAGGCAACCAGCAACCTCCAAGACAGCAAGGAAGAACTTTTGCCATCACTTCTGCCGAAGTGAACCCTGACAACGAAGTGGTGACAGGTACGCTAGTTATTCATTCAAGAATAGCGAACATACTTTTTGATTTAGGTTCTACACATTATTTTATATCTCAAAAGTTTAGTAGAACAATCCCGGCACCACCAAAAATCATGGAAGTAAAGATGTCGGTGAGTACGGCAAATGGGGAAATCATTGCATCCCATGAGTATAAGTCCTCCCCTATTATAATCTGTGGATTGAATTTCCCGGAGAACCTCGTCATACTCCCTTTGGTGGAATTTTATGCAATTCTTGGCATGGATTGACTTTCCTTATATAGAGCCAACATAAATTGTTGGGAGAGGGAAATCACACTCCATATGGAGAATCAACCCCCGATTCTTTACAAGTGTCAGGAGGAAGATGAATCTCCTTTAGCCCCAGCATCTCAAGAATGGATATTACTACCTTATGAGCACGCATATCTGGATCATATGATTGAGTCCAAGGAAGAAACCACCCTTGAAGAAATGCCTATTGTGAAGGAATTCGCTGAAGTATTTCCCGAGGAACTTCCTGGTCTTCCTCCAAGAAGAGATGTTGAGTTCTCAATTGAACTTATACCTGGGGCGCTACCAATATCCAATACTCCATATAGAATGGCTGTTGTTGAGCTTGAAGAGCTGAAGAAACAACTACAGGAGAATTTGGATAAAGGGTTTATACGCCCAAGTGCATCACCATGGGGTGCACCAGTCCTCTTCGTCAAGAAGAAGGATGGGTCAATGCGGCTTTGCATCGATTATCGTGAACTTAACAAAATCACGATAAAGAACAAGTATCCTCTCCCAAGAATCGATGACTTGTTTGATCAGCTGCGTGGAGCACAATACTTCTCCAAGGTGGACTTGCGGTCAGGATATTATCAAGTAAGGGTGAAGAAGGAAGATATCCCCAAGACTGCTTTTCGTACAAGGTACGGGCACTATGAATTCATAGTAATGCCTTTCGGACTCACCAATGCTCCAGAAATATTCATGGACTTGATGAATAGAGTCTTTAGAGATTACCTTGACAAATTTGTGGTAGTCTTTATAGATGATATTCTAATATACTCCAAAACCAAGGAGGACCATGAGGAGCATTTAAAAATTGTACTAGAGACTTTGCGCAAGGAGAATCTCTATGCAAAGTACATCAAGTGTGAGTTTTGGTTGAAGGAAGTCTCATTCTTGGGCCATATCATCACAAGAAATGGGATATCTGTGGACCCCTCCAAAACAGATGCAATTGAGGGATGGCTGAGGCCAACATCGGTAACTGATATCCGTAGCTTCTTGGGGTTAGCTGGATATTATCGACGATTTGTGAGAAATTTATCATGATTGTCCAACCCTCTTACCAAGCTAACTCTAAAGGGAGTAAAGTTTTCTTGGAGTGATGAATGCGAAGAAAGCTTCAAGGAGTTGAAAAGGAGGCTTATCACTGCACCCGTGCTCACTTTACCCACAAGTGGGGAGCTTTTTTTGGTATTCAGTGATGCTTCGAAGAAGGGATTAGGATGTGTGCTGATGCAGAATGATAAAGTGATATCCTATGCCTCAATGCAGTTGAAAATACATGAGGGAAACTATCCAACTCATGATATGGAGTTGGCGGCGGTTATCTTTGCCTTGAAAATCTGGCGGCATTATCTCTATGGAGAGAAATGTGAGATATATACTGACCACAGGAGTCTTAAATATATATTCACACAAAAAGAGCTTAATATGCGCCAGAGAAGATGGATAGAGCTCATCAAGGATTATGACTGTTCAATACATTACCACCCTGGGAAAGCGAACAAGGTGGCAGATGCCCTAAGTATAAAGGATCCAGCTATTCTATCAATGATGAGAATTGAGAAGGATCCAATCTTCTTAGACTTGATAAAGATGGATGTGGGAATCATAAAGAAGGGAATATCATCAATCCTTTCACAAATGATTGCTCAACCATATCTTTTGGAAATGATAAAGGATGCTCAAAAGGATGATGCAGGAATCCAAGAAAAAGTAGAAGCTATCAAAAAGGGAAAATACTCAGAGTTTAATGTTAATGAAAAAGGAATTGTGCGGTTTGGGAAAAGATTATGTGTTCCATCATGTTCGGAGCTGAAGAAGGAACTTTTGGATGATGCACATAGTTCAAATTTCTCTATTCACCCAGGGAGCACAAAGATGTATCGAGATCTCCGAGAAAACTTTTGGTGGGAAAATATGAAGAAGGAGATCGCTGAATATATATCAAAGTGCCTGGTGTGTCAGCAAGTGAAGGCAGAGAGGCAGAAGTATAAGGGGATGATGCAACCATTTCCCATACCAGAATGGAAATGGGAGAACATCACCATGGACTTTGTCACTGGACTTCCAAGGACATCCAAAGGCAAAAATGCAATCTGGGTTGTTGTGGATCGTCTTACAAAGACTGTACACTTCATTGCTATTCGAGAGGATTTCTCTTTGGATCAGCTGGCACAGATATATATCAGGGAAGTGGTACGGTTGCATGGAGTACCATTATCTATCGTGTCTGACCGAGATCCAAGATTTACCTCTAAGTTTTGGAAGAGTCTTCAACATGCTCTGAATACTGAACTGAACTTCAGTACGTCCTATCATCCTCAAACTGATGGCCAATCCGAGCGGACTATCCAAACACTTGAGGATATGTTGAGAGCATGCTCAATGGACTTTAAAGGAGGATGGGATCAACATCTTCCTCTAGTTGAGTTCTCTTATAATAATAGTTTCCACTCGAGCATCCAAATGGAACCATATGAAGCCCTGTATGGGAAAAGGTGTAGAACACCGACATGTTGGGATGAGGTCGGTGAACGTAAGCTGCTTGGACCAGAAATGGTCGAAGAAATGGTGGAGAAGGTGAAAACCATTCAGCAGCATATCAAGGTAGCCCAAAGTTGACAAAAGAGTTATGCAGAT
Organism: Viscum album; assembly: GCA_963277665.1. Lineage (NCBI taxonomy): Eukaryota > Viridiplantae > Streptophyta > Magnoliopsida > Santalales > Viscaceae > Viscum > Viscum album. The sequence continues at coordinate 1,838,405,468 of OY728151.1, forward strand.
AATCGTCGACGAGACCTTGAGTTTAAAGTCGGAGACATGGTGTTTTTACGCATATCTCCGTGGAAGAAGGTCATGAGGTTTGGAAAGAAAGGGAAGTTAAGTCCAAGGTACATCGGCCCCTTCGAGATTCTTGATCGTGTTGGGGCTGTGGCCTATCGACTAGCACTTCCACCTACTATGGCCAAGTTGCATGATTTCTTCCATGTATCCCTCTTAAGGAAGTACATACCAGACCCTTCACATGTACTCTCTTCCGAGGTGGTACAATTAGAAGACGATCTTTCTTATGAGGAGCAACCAGTGAAGATCTTAGATCGTAGAGAAAAAGTTCTACGAAATAAGACAATGCCCCTCGTCAAGGTGTTGTGGAGAAACCACAAGTTTGAAGACGCAACTTGGGAGTCGGAGGATATGATGAAGCTAAGTTACCCACATTTGTTTTAGTGTGGGAAAATGAAAATTTCGAGGGCGAAATTTCTTAAGGGGGGAATATTGTAACGACCCAAAGTTTCATTAATAGAAAATCCATCTTGATCCAGTTAAATGTTTCTTTATGAAAAATGTTTTTATGAGATGTCAACTTCTTTAGTTTTACGTTAATATTTGTGACCGTTACTTTTATAGCCATTGAAAAGTGATCATCTGAGTAGTATAAATATAAGGCTTTAACGAACCCATTTCTACTCAGACGAGGGAAGCGATGGCCTCATCCAGTAGAATTGCCCCTTACGAAGCCCATTTGTCAGAGCTCGGAAAAGAGGTGGCGTCTTTGGGCTTTTCCCTTGACCAAGCCCAAGATGAGCTTCATCAAGTCAAGCTTGAACGTGATCGTCTACGGGAAAAGTGGAAGTTGATTGAAATTACCACTCGAGCGATGTTATCCGAGCCGCCCCAAGAGTCTGTCACCATCGCACACCTTACCCTTAGGTCTTATGCGGCTATTTTAAGGGGTTATGTAACAAATAAGTAGCACCATGTTCATGTACATTATTTTTGTATATAATAATGAATATAATTTCTAGTCATTTTTGATACATTGTAATTAGTTTTTAAAGTACAAATGGTGTTTTTAGTTATTATTTAATTAAGAATTATATTTTATTAAATTAAAGTATTTTTGAATTAAATAATATTTTAATAAAATATTATTATTAATATTACATTAATTTTTATTAAATATAAATGATCTTATAATTTTATGAATGCAATTAAAATTTTTATTAAGGTTTGAGAGCCATTTCTGTCAAAACCCGTGAATTTTTTTATAAATGTTGGTTTTTATTTTAAAAGTTAAAATTCACATATTTAGAAAATTATTTAGATAAAATAAATATTATTTTTGGAATCAGGATGTCGAAATTATCCAACGGTGAAGTTTCCATAATTTTCTGAGACAGTCAAATTTTTGGGTAAAAATTAAATACCATTTAAATATATAATGTGTTTTATGACATCATAATGACCCAATGGTGATGTAATAAAATAACATAATCCTTATGTTCGGCGAATATGTGTTTTATCATTAAAATAATGGGGTTTTGAGTTTGTTTGACTTACTTTTTAAAGCATTAATGGAGCCCTCAAGACTTATTCAACACTTTGCCTTTTTAAATTAATTTCCATGGGAGTGTGACTCACCTCCACATAAGCAACCCTAATTTTTTAATAAGTTCGGACCTTGGCCTTGTAAAATATTGTTTTCCTCTTTCCTTTCCAAGAAACCATGGGCAAATACCATGGGATGGTTTGTGGTTTGGATTATTTTAATATAAGGGGTCCCAAACCTAAACAATAAAGAATTCTCTCACCTTTCCTATATAAACCCACCCAAGCTCCCACTTCCTCCTCACTAAAATCCCTTGGAGTTCGTCCAACCTCTTCCCTACTCTCTCTAGAATCCTCCCAAGGTGCCCCAAGCTCCCAAGAAGCCTCTCACAAGCCTCTCTCTAGCCTTTGGAAGCACACTTCTAAGTAAGGGTTTTTTCTTCCTTTCTCATTTTTGTCAATTTTCTTTAAGTTGTATTGCCCTTTTAATTTCAATTATGAATGTTGGGGTATGGTTTCGCACCTCTCCCATACTGCCTTATTATTTTTTGAATGATGGGAGACCCCTTTCTCTCTCATTAAAAGCCTCCCATGTACACCCGTTACTATACCGAAATTCCGAAACCTTTTTCTCCTCTTTTATATTCAAGCAATACTTTTGTATCATGAATCTAAATTCCTTTTCAATTGTTGGGACATGTATCTATATGACCTCCTTTCTGTCCATTACATGTAAATATGATGAGGAACCCCTTTATCTCTCATCAAACATTTTTTTTATGAATTCTTATGTCACGCCGTTATGCTACCGAAATCGCACCAATTTTCTGAGCCAATGTCATTGTGTAGTGAATACCATGCCCATTTCACCATCAAGGGTATTCACCTTTATGAACATTTACATATTGATTGTAAAGTTTCATGTATGAATTCCACATTCCTTTATCGTGGAATAAATGATTATGTTTTATGAATCCATGTTTTATGATCCATGTGGCACACTTATGCATGAAATGAAATGTTTAAGAAGGGTGCGCCCTTTATAGCGCTCCAATGCATTGGGTAAAGTATAGTATCATGATACGCCATGTGTAATGAGTGTTTACTCATGCTAATTCAAGTTCAATGAGGGTTTACTCGTGCTTCAAGTGCAATGAGGGTTTACTCATGCTCCATGTGCAATGAGCCTTGGCTCATGCTAATTCAATGTTAAGTGTTGTTGCCACATTTCCATGTTATGATTATCATGCTTTATCATGCCTTTTTGTTCATGTTTCTCTTATTCTCTATTGATATGCCTATTTCCTAACATGTATTGTACTCCTCATGTTATTAATTGTGTAATCCCTTACTGGGCTTTATAGCTCACCCTTTTCTTATGCATGTCCTCAGGTTATCCCATGCAATGCTAAGTACGAAGGAATGTAGTGGTCATGTAAAGGAAGTTTTCAATAAAGATGTTGTATTTCAAGTTTAAAGTTTTTATGTAATGATACTAATCCCCAAAGACACTAAACCTCTCGATCTTCTTTGTTGCATCAAGTGAAGTTTTATGTAATAAAGCATGCTTAAGTTGTAATAAAAAGCAGGGTTGTCATAAGGTTTTTTTACATGGTTTGTTTTCCATATCATCCATTATTTAATAATGAAACATCAAGAAAATTGGTTATAAGAAATATCGGTCTTCTATCTTCATTTAGATCTTTAATATTTGTCATAAATGTCTATATTTTCTTTAAAATATTTTAAATAATGTTTTTACTATTCTAAAATTATTTATAAAATATTTTTTCCCATGTTTGATTTTTTACCAAATGATTTAAAATGAATCTTTCTATCATTTTTTGAATAAGGTACTTTTTAATATTTTACAAAAGTGTGAAAGGAATTCTTTATTTTAACTTATTCATCATGTAATAAATTTACCACCATCATAAACACTTAGTTATTTGAAGATTTATAATTTTACATTGTTGTTTTTAAATAATTTTTTATATAATACTTTGTAATTTTTTATATTTTGGAGAAGTGATTTAAATTGAAAAGGTTATTTTTCTCAAAAAATATTCCATGTAATATTTTATATATATTTTCATCAATGATGATAAACTTTGATGTTACGGATTAATTATAAATTATGTATATATTTCTCTCACATATATACCTAGATTACTATACCTTACTTTTATGGGTTAATACATTCCTTATGTTCATCTCTCAAATTATTTCATTATGGAACTTCCATTGATTATGATATGGGACAAGATTATGCTACCTGTTTTCTTTCCATGGGTAATTATATGTTTATGAATTATGATTGATTTAATTTTTTTATCACACATAAATCATGAACATGTTATGATGATTGCAACCATATAGAGCCTTAATGAATTGGTTAAAGTATTAGTTTCATGAGACGTCTTGTATGTGATTAGTGAGTAAACCTAATTGATTATGTGACTTTTTCCACGATGTGATATTGTCTAGTCAGTTAGTCTTGACTCATGTTTAGGTCATATTATATGTTACTACCAAAATTCTTATGTTTACATTATCTTATGATACTATGTTATTTATATTATTCTATCAAGTGATTACTCATGTGCCTTCTCTTTTATGATACCAGGTTATACCTTTGACAAACACGTTATATTTCATTATCCTATTTATCCCCTTACTCAGCTTTTCAGCTTATCTATTTTTGTCTATATATTATCCATTTTTACCATTTAGTTTTAGGTTCTCAAAATTATTTAAGATATCATTATGGAGAATAAAATAAATAATTTTTATTTTAGTCTCACTTTGATGTATTATGAATCTAGTATTCAAAATGCACTGATCTTAATGATCTTTGGGTTGTAATTAACGGATGTTTAAGTTACAAATCATGTAAAATATGTGTAAAAGGCTTGGTTCACTATAATTAGTGTCATTATCCCTAACCAACATGGTTTAGGTAGCTTATGTAATCACAAAACATACAATATATTATATATCTGACAACCACACTATGGGCATAACCTAATCCTAGGATCAACTGTATCAATCGTCATCTGAACGCCTGGCTGCCACTACTAGGGACTAGATATCCTATAAGAACAGAATAATTTAAAATAGTTACATTAATTAATTCTTCTCTTTTAACATTTCAATTTCTATTAATTAATTTATTAAACATTAATTAACATTATTTTGTTTCACATTTCATTAATCATCAAGACACACTGATTCCATCCAGGCATATCCAATAGATTCCATGGTTTCTTAAGATTAACATTATAATTTTAATTATAGAAAGAACCAACCCCATGGTTTAAAACATTTATTAAACATTATTTAAAATTCCATAATTCTAGGAACTCTGGGAAAACATCCTGATCCACCAACTATAGAAATGAAACCAAGCACATCTAGATGCCTCATGTAGCAGGGAAAGGAATGCAGATAAACAAGAAACCCAACCATACAACCATTAAATATATCAAACACAAAAAACATCCATATTTCATTACATTAATGGGAAATATTATCTTCAACCCATTCCATAAAACTCAATTCCATCCTCGACACCCTCATGCATATCCTGATTCATCTATCCATCATAGGCATTAACTATTACCATATCATCCAGGCCTTCCCACCCATATTTCATCATCCATAACTCTCTCAACCATCCCAATATTATATCACATCTCATAAAAATTATCACTTTCAAATCACACAAAAGGAAAAAAATCAATGGGGCAACTAGTCCCTAAAAACAAGGCATTTAACCTTCAGACACAAACATGATCTCATGGTCCCAACACAAAGCATCCAGACTTCATAAGAAAATAGAAAATCACAACCCCAAACATTTATTATCTTCAACAAACAACTGATTTTTATTCCATATTGAATTTATTGGTTCATTATTAATAGGTTCCAACAATGGTCAACCTATGGAATTACTATATCAAGATATTAAAAATAATTAAACATCCCCTCTAGAATTTTCCAGTTTAAAAAAACTTTAAAAATTAAAAATTCACTTTAACCTGACTATTATCATTATTCATATCAACAAGTATTCTAACTTCAATTTCTTTATCCAATTCCATTAATATGTTGAATAACTTATTCAATTAAACATACACATTGCATCAAATTGAATTAACATAAAATTATAAGAAACATCATATTAATTTAATAATTCCTATTTAAATTATTATCCAACTAATTTAATTTATTTAATTTATGTTTTTTAAAATTTTACTTTGAAATAAATATGATAAAAAAGAATATAAAAACATGAAAATAATAATATGATAGGTAGTGAACTATCTAGAAAAACACGAGGCAAACCGTTATCAAGGTGGAAAACAAATTAACATGCGATCACTATCAAATTCTATAATTTAATCTAGTTAGTTATTTATTTGGTTATTCCCACTACCATAAAACATGAGAAAACATTATAAATATATGATTTCATGTAAATAAAATAATAATAAATGAATCCCCTACCTCAAAAGAATCAATGTTCTTCACATGCGAACAGATCAACATCAAAGATCTTTGATCACCTCCCCTGTAATAGAAATACAATCTCCCAAATAAAACATGACACAAACACATCAAAAGATAAAAAAGGAAACTCCATTAGAATAGTAAAGATCAAACTTCAAATCAAGGAAATAAGAAATAGGAAAGAATGAGATAAAATATAGAGAAATTTCTGTAAAAATGAGATAGATCTTACCTTGGATTACCATAGATCGATCACGGAAGGTCATAGATTGATCCTTATCCAAAGGGGATTCAAATGCTTCAAAAAACACCCATGGTCACCTTGTTTTTGAGAGAAAGATGTGGGAATGAAGGTGGATCTTAGGGTATGGAGGTATTTATATGTAGACATTTACTTAAGGGACCCTGGCGCAACCCAAGGGCCACGACACAACACACCTCAGCTATGGAAGAGTGGGAGGAGACCACACTGTAACCCAAATTTGGTAGAATAATACCTAAATATCAAGGGCAGATCCTATAAAATTGGATCTGGGGGATACAGCATATCCCCAATCACCATGCTATAGAACTTTTTCTGCTAATAGGGATGCTACATTGCATCCAAACCTCCACGATGCAGCTACCCCTTGATTTAGTAGTAGCCTAAAAACTTAATACACTATATCCTCCTCACCACTCCACATCCATGCCTAAAAATTATATATCTGCATTTTCCTCCATGAGATCCCATAAACTATATCTGGATACACTACACTACAACCATCAACACTATAGTGCTATGCATCCCTCTATGTCACAACATTGCTATTTTGGGTAGTGGTACTCCCATTTACCATAAAATTCCCTCTAAAATCCTTGGAACCTCCTCTGAGTTCTTCCAAAACCCAAAAATCACAAAGGTATGGGATACTAGAATCCATTACCTTACATAAAATACCTCAAAAACTATTCTTTTCCTCAAGAATTCAACCCAACCCAGATCGGAAAAAGAAAAAGAGGTCATCCGGATATCCACCCCATGAGATACCTCTCAAGGATCTCACCAGCACAAGAGATAAACCACCTAATCATAGGAAAAATTGAAATAACATACAAAAAAACTCCAAAATACCCCATAGGGAGATACCTCTCAAATGATAGAAAGGTTATCAATAATAAATAAACACGAGAAAACCATCTCATAACTAAAAAAGGTTAAACATCCACAAAATGAGAAATGTTACAAGAGAATAGATAAAGATCAGTGTACTGAGCACATATCTATGAATCACATTCCTAAGTACTCTCTTCTACACCACCATGACACCACAGGACATGAACTAAGGGAATAGTATGCCCACACAATACCTTCTCCTGACAGTCCTAAATCTCTACAGGATGATCCTCAAAGGTCACATCATTATTAATATTGATCTCAAACTAGTCAATGATGTGAGATTTATCATGAATGCAATGATGATGCTGTGATTCATGAAAGATTTCATGCATCTAACCCATCTATGGGGGAAGTTCTATTTGATATTCCCTAGCTCCAACACAAGCCAACACCTCGAAACTCCCAACAAACTAGGGAGAAATATTAATCCCATGACCAAACCCTTTCTTACCATGATGAGGTGTCACCTTCAAGAACAAATAATATCCAAATTTGAACTCCATAGCTCTCTTTTTATGGTCATCATAGGATTTATGAAAATCTTACACTTGTTTCATCCTTTCAAAAATCACCTAAACCATCATTGTCATGTTATGTACTAGTTCCAGCCCAAGAATTACTTACTCTCCAACTTCGGTCTAACACAACGAAGAATGGAAATGTTGGTTGTACAAAGCATCAAATTTTATCATACCAATAGTGGATTGAAAACTGTTATTATAAGAAAACATGACTAAGGTAAGGTGCCTCATCCATGAACCTCCAAAAGCTATGGCACAAGAATACAACATGTATTTAAGGGTATGGATGATCCTTTCTTTCTGACTATCCATCTACATATGAAAAGTGGTGTTAAGGAATAAATGAGTTCCAAAAGCATGTTAGAGGCCTCTAAACACCCAATAGGAAAAAGGAGGATCTCGATCAGAGATGATTGTCCTCAGGACTATGTGGAGCCTCACCACCTCCACGTGGTACCACCTCAATAGAACCTCCACTGAGGTTAACTCCCTAATCATTATGATGAGATATGATTTCATAAAATGGTCCAATATCACCCATATAGAATCAAATACTCCCTTATATTGAGGTAAAATAGTAAAAAAAATTATCGATATATCCTCCCACTTCCACTGAGGAACATATAATAGTTGGAGAAACCCACTGAGAACATGGTGCTCAACCTTCACCTTCTAGAAAACCAAACATAGAGACCCAAACAATACAACTTCATGCTTTAACCTAGGCCACCAAAACCGACCTCTCAGATCTTGGTACATATTTTTCATGAGGAGATATATTTCCAAAGGTGAGATATAGGACTCATGGAGAACCATATCATGCATAGAAAAATGGATAAAACCATTTCCCTAAAATAACACTCAGTGTTGTCCATCCTCAGACAAACCATCAAGGGAATCACTAAAGAAAAGTTGGTTTCTCTAAAACTCTACCTCAAAATCCTTTAGCTGGGAATCTCCTACCTTATACACCAAATACAACTATACTATCATCTAAAAAATATAACATCTGAATCTAAAATCTCCCATATCAAGATGCATCATAGAGAGATCTTCCATCACTCTCTAGGAATCTCCATATTCACAAATGACTTTTTGTTTAGTGCATCATCCATAATATTAACCTTTTTTGATGTATATAAAATCTCAAAGTCATAATATTGAAAGAATTTAATTCACTATAATTGTTTTAAGTTCAATTCATGTAAGGATAATACAAACCATAGGATATTATGATTAGTGAAAACAAAAAAACACCCATCGATGAGGTATTGTATCCATAGTTTCAAGGAAAACATGGACTCTACCAACTTGAGATCATGGGTGGCATTGCTATGCTAATGGAGACATAAATTATGTTACCCATAAGAGATAAATATCTCTTTTACATTATAACATATTCCAAATGAAGATGTGAATCATAACAAAAAACCTTGAATTGAACTCACTCTTCTGGAATATGAAGAACTGGAGCACTAAACTAATTATCCTTCAGGTACTAAAAACATTCCTAACAATATCTAGTCTATAATAATGCCTAATAATTTATATTAAAGTATGTAAAAGGAGTTACAAACCAATATAAATCAACTATGAATCTCCTATAATAGCTTGTAAGATCAAGGAAACTCCACAACTCTGCAACTGTCTTGGGGGATGCCCAAGAAATGGATGGATTTGTCTTAAAAGGATCCCAATAAACTCCCTACGAGGATATAAAATAAACCAAGAAACAGACATCACAAGACCAGAACTCACACTTTGATAACTTCCCAAATAATTATTGACACAGAAGAACTCTCAAAACTACACGCATGTGCCCTACATGCTACTCCTCAAATGTGGAACAAACAAGGATATCATTGATGAAAACCACCATGAACTTATCTAAAAAATAACTTAACACCACATTTATCATACCCATTAATGAAACTGGAGAATTCATCACACCAAAAAACATCACAATGAACTTATAATTCCCATAACAACATCAGAAAGTTGTTTTCAGAATATCTTCATGCTTTAGCCGTATCTGATGATATCTTGACCGCAGATCGATCTCTGAGAACCAACCGCCTCCTTTCATCTGATCGAATAAATCATCAATCTATTGAAGAGGGTAATGATTCTTCACTGTTACATGATTCAATTATGATAATCAATACACAACCACAAACTACCATCACCCTTATTAAAAAGACCAGCGTACCCCATAATGACACACTCAACTGAAAAAAAAACATTACTAAAATAGGTCATCAAGCTGTAATTTTATCCCTAACAACTCAACAGGCACCATCCTATGCATATAAATTGAAATTAAATAAGCACCTGGTTATAGCTCTATCTAAAACTAAATCTCCCACCAAGGGGGTAATGCCACAACCTCATTTGGAAAAACATCCAGGTACTCTTCTACAACACTAGGAAACTCTACCAGCTAAACCTTATATGAACTTAGAATCAAGTCAGCTATTAGGAAAGACAATGATGGAACACACCACTGATCCATCTGAGGGTCTCTCTCACCAACAAACACTATTGTCTCTCTACCAGCATCATAGAACACAACATGTCACTTGAAGAAATCCAAAACGACCTAAACTGAGTATATCTAATCCATGATGAGGATGTTTTCATATAGATGTATCCATAAAAATAATAATTCTCCCCAATAGCTGTGTTTCATTAACACTATCTCACAGTATCTACATACTTTATACATGTCTTCTCGACCTCCAACTGGCATAGTCAATGCCAAGGTAACTTTATGCCTCTACACATCATGTACAAAATCATTTAATAATGTAGGTGATATGAAGGAGTGTGTATCTTCTAAGTAAAAAAAATTATGCACCCATGTATAAAACAAGGAAGGGGTACCTCGAACAATGTTTGGATCGCCTGACACTAAAACACTAGAGCATGGAGATGACTATGACATGATCCATGACCTCTCTAAACTTTATGGTGACAAAATCCACATTCATGCTCTTATATATAAGGATGAAGAATATATTTGGGATGCCCTCTACCCACTCCATCTCCCCGTTTCTGACCCAAAGCTGAAACACCCTGCTATTGCTACCTCGGATGAAACAACCTTAATAGAGGAACTTGATGCAGAACACCTCATTCACACTAATTTCTCATAAAGGTTGGTCAATCTCACCACTAATGACCTGAACCTATACAATAAAAAAAGTTTTTGATCCCTTGGAATATGTATGATTGCCACCAACCTGAGTGAAATGAGATGATGAGGATTGGGACCAACCCCAAGCTGACCAAAAATTATTTTTCTAGGAAAATGGGAAACCTAGACCATAGATCTGCTTCTTGAGGAATCATGATTAATCTCCTCTCATAAATATTTGGTTATAGCCAACATCCTCTCAACAACCTATTCTCTCTCCATCACATCAAGATATGTCGACAACATGAATGGGGTGACCTGGAACTAGATATCTGGATGAAAAGACTCCTCAAAATTCCTCAACCAGACCTCCTCATCTGGAAATAGGTCTGAATAATATCATATAAGGTTCATGAAATAGCTTCCAAACTCCCACACACTAAAAATACTACATCTAAGATTAAGTAGCTCCTAGAAACTGACCTCCTTCATGGTTGAAGAAAAAAAATATGCTCAAAACTATTCTATGAATTTCTCCCATGAGACTGATGATTAATCATGATACCTAAGGAACAAGATCCACCACTATATCATTTCACTATAAAACATCATCATAGAAAATGAAACACACTTCACCTTTTGGGATTGGATCGAACTGATATCTATATCAACTTCATCTAACTAGTCATTTAATACTGAGTCTGAAATGGAGTTGTAACACCCTGAGATTTTGTGATTTTTTTTCAAATTAATTTAATATTTTTGATATTTTTCACTTTACAAGACACTGAATATATATTTTTGTAATTATATAAAAACACTAAGTTTGGATTACATTATACACAACACTAAATTAATCGTGTACTATATGTAATACCGACTCAACTTGCATTACATGCAACAAAGAGTTTCTGTGAAACAACACTTTACTATTATAATTATTTAGATGAGATAGTTGTAAACTAGATATTAAAAATATTAATATGAATAGTAATAACTAATATTTAAATTTTTTCACATAAATAAAACATATTTATAATGAAATGTATATTTTAAGTAAAGTCTTTATATGTTTAGAAATACTATTTTCTTAAAGGAATTATTTTTATGTCCTTATATGAACAATAGTAAAAGTTAATTTTAGATACTATTAGAAGTTTAATTTGATAAAATAAAAATAATTTTTGAATATTTAATGTAAAATTTATCTTTGGGTAATTTTTTATTATTTTTCTAATAAGTTTCATTTTTTATGAATAGTAAAAAATACTACATTGTAGTTAAAAACTACCATTTCTAATTATTATAATTAAAATTGATTTTAAAGTCACAATAGATAAATTATACATATATTAATACAATTTAGGTCATTGGAATCATTTTTATCTTTTAATTTTATTTAAAAACTAATTGAATTTTTTAACATTTTTTTATCCGCCTTCTCGCCACGTTCGCAGGATTAACGTTATACTTAATTTTGACGCTTCTGTGAATTGAATTTCAAAAAAAGGACATACATGGTTGTAATCAATATGATATTTAGAGTCGAATAGGATCAACTTAATATTTTGGATATTAGTAATAACAACATTAGTTAATTTTTATTTACCACGATTAAGGGTAAATTGAATAATTAAAGGTAAAAATAATATTATAATATTATAAAATTACCCTAACACTTGTCTTAATTTCATTGGATAAGTGGAGTTTGACTAAATTAAACCTTAAGAAAAAATTATAACCTTTTTAAGTCACTTGGTTAAGAATATGACTTTTATTATATTTTATTTAAAGATAAGTTAAAAATGTTATGCTCACATTTTTAATAACTATAACATTTTTAATATAGGTTTATACAGAAGATAAATTGGACTATAAATATTAATTTTAAATATAATATTTTTATCTACATCATGATAATTCATTTATATTTTTTAGTGATACAATAATTAACTAAAATGGCGACACAATGATGATGTAGTAATTATTTAATTAATAAAAGGATCAAATAAATGATATTAAAAATATTAAAATAAATATATTTTCAATTAATTAAGGAACTACATGAATTTTATAGACTACTATGAAATTTTAGGAGTGTCCTAAATGATTTGGTTCGAAATCATCTTGCTGTTTGGATTTTATTTAAAGACAAAGTTGTGAATAGTGTCAAAATTGACACAAATGATATTTTATAAGAATAATATTTTTTATAAATTAATTAAAAATTATAATTAAAAAAAATAAAAAAATATTATGATAAGGTATAAGATGAATTTAAATTTCAATTTATGGAAAATTTACCCCATATAAGTAATAATTTATAACCTCTTAATATTTAAAATGTTGTTACCATAATTAAAATTGCCATATATTAATTAAGAATGAATCAAAATGATAAGATTAAAGATAAAACAAAAACTTGTCAAAAAATTATTGGATGAATAGTATTAGAATGTTATCACCTTAATATCAAATTGGAGTTATTTAATGGACACTAGTACATGAAAATAACTTATATATTATTTAAATTCAAGGATAATTACAAAATATAACTCTCTTGTATTTAATATATTTTATGTGTCACCATAGAGAAAAATCAAGAAATGAATGAATATAAATGTATATTTTGTTCATAATGAAATTAATTTCATTAGATAATTTTATTTTTATTTTTTTAAAAATTATATAATAACCTTATATGCTTCTTCAATGTTAAAACAATATATATTTCATTAATAGAAAAATAAAATAATTAATTTTAATAATATTAATTTGGATTATTTAAAGTGTGTGGAGAATTTTATAGATCTATAAGATATATAATATATGTTTGAAACCACTATATTCTAATTCCCAATTTGTTTTGATGTATTTAAAGCCAAATTAAATTAATAGTATCAAATTTGAAAATAATGATACTTTATTGAATTGATATATTATTAAATTATTTACAAATCACAAAAATGATAAATAATAAAAAATGGGATAATATATGGTCAAAAATGTCACATAACATTCATTTATATCTCATTTGGATGGTTTTGGCCCTAAAATAGCCTTATTATATTTTAATATTTTGAGGATTTCCAAAAGTGCCCCTCACCTAAATTATAAAAGAGAACCTTCCCCCTCACTTCCTCATACCACTATGAGCCTTAAATATAGACCATAAACTTAAAATTTACCTTATAAGGTTCACTAGTAACATTATATAGGTTATTTTAATACTCAATAGACCAAATCTAGTGCCCTTAAGAGAAGATCTAGGGGGAGATCGTCGAAGAAGAGGTATTCTCCTTACTGAATCTTTCAAAATTGTTTCTTCTTATACTTACTATTCATATGTTGATTAAATTATAAATTATTAACTCTAGTGTAACCTATATTATGATATTTTATTATGACAATGGACCAACTATATTCACCCTTTTATTCATCATATGAAAAATAAAAGTACCATGCATGCGTACGTACAACTTGCTGTCTCCACGTCATGGTGTCATATTTTTTTCATCAAAACTCTACTTGGATGAGTATAATGATAGAAATAATAATTATATATTATTATAACATAATATTTTTTCTATAAAAAATTATATACCACCCCCTTCCTTACTTTTTCACAACTAAGGGAATGATATCATCGCTTGTGTGTATATACAACCTACCGTCTCCACGATGCGATGGGATTCATCTTCCACTTTAACCATTTCAAGAATGATTATAAAAAAGTATATAATGAATAAATATTAAATATTTGAAATAATAATTGTAATTCAATAATATATATATATATATATACATATATGTCATTTATCTTTTTTTATTTAGAATTATAAGAAAATAGAAACAACGTTCATGTGTACGTATGACTTACCATCTCCATGAATGGTGTATTCGATTTCATATGTTTATATTTTATATATATTTATACACTAAGTATATATAATATATAAATCATGTTTTAAATTATTGAATTAATTAAATATTGATATAAGTAACAAGATCAAGAATAACAAGTCAAAACACATATGATAAACAAAGTGGTTATTACCCGAAACGTTTCTTTAACTTGGAATTGTAAATAAACAGGTAATATAAAGTCATAAATGAATCATACATCATATCATATATATTATTATAATTATGGTAAGTTAATAATATTTTTCAAACCACTATATAGGAGTTTCAGACACATACGAAAGGAATGAGACCAAAGGTAAGGGTTAATTCCACAATCTTCTTATTATCGGGATTGTTTCTACGTAATTATATACTTGAAAATACTTATCTTCCATGTACATGTTTCTTAAAAATTTATTCCAAAATATTTTTATTATTCTTATAAAAATTTTTAATGTCATTTTTACCCATGTATGACTATTTATTAAATGGTTTTAAATTAATATTTTATCATTTTCTTAATGAGGTACTTTTTGACTTTTCTAGAAAAAGTACAAGAGGAATGTATTTTTTAACTTATATAACATGAAAATATTTTTACACTTTCATGACGCCTTATTGACTTGGTTCTTACCTTACAATCTTACAAGGTTATTTTCAAAGAAAGTGTTTTCTTTTAAAATTGTGTGGAATTTCATGTAACGAAAATGTTTTCAAAATGGAAAGTATATTTTCCTTAAGAATTGTTTTCAAGAGATCTCTCAAAATTATTTTCCATATAAGATAACGTTATTTTTTGTTAATTATGTTTTACTAGGGATATGATTCAATTATACCATTCTTATTCTTTCAAATAATTTTTTATGTTTATGATAGAATGATATTTATGAAACTAATTTCTTTTCTATGGGTTATGGTATGATAAAATGTTTATTAAACTCATTTATTTTATGGGTTATGATATGATTTATGTTCTTGTGGCACACATATGTATGGTTTTCTTTTTTCTGCCTAGTGGGACTTATATATACCTCTAATGCATTGGGTAAATATTTATATCTCAAGATATATACATATAGGACCTTGTTTGCTAATATGGTACTGGGAGTGAACCTTGACAACGAATATGGTCTTGAGAGTGAACCTTGACTACTAAGATGGTTATGGGTGTGAAACATGCTATAAAGATGGTATGGGTAGTGAAACCATACTAATAATATATCCTTGTAAGTAATTCCTTGACTAGTATGGAAATAATTTTTATATTCTTATTTTTCTGATACAAATTCAATATCTTATTCCTATGTTATGATTTCATGGATTATGTTCTTTATTTCCTTATGATTCTTGTCTTATGAACTGTTAATATTTATTCCATGATTTATGCTTATGATAATTGACACACATGGTATGATCTTATATTTTCATGATCATGTTCTCATACCCTTATTCTCAGGATTATGTTTACATGTCTTCCTTATTTACCCTTACTAAGCATCTGAGGTCACTTTTTTTCCTTATGATTTATTTTCCCCAGGCTATAAAGAAATGTTTTAGTTAGGGGTACTAAAGGGGAAGATATTTATGGGAGATGTTTAATATCTTTCAATAAATTAGAAAATTGTGTTCCATGTTTCCAAAGTCACTAAAATAATATAATCTTTGGGTGTGTGTTTGTGTAATGTATTAAGTATTTTGAAAAAGTGATGTAATGTTAATATTCACCAAGATTTGGTAATTATAGTTTGTATTAGATAAAAAGTTTATTCAACCTTTGGAAACAAGGATGAAAAAAACTTAGTGATATCCCTAGGTACATTTCTAAGGATATGTATAGGGATGTATCTAAGGATAATCCTAAGATTTCATAGGAAGGTTTCATAATTTAGAAATCCTATAAGTGATTTTCCATGATTATACGATTTTACTCTATGATACATGTTGCTCACAATATGATTTCTATTTTTAGTTAGTTGATAGAACCAAAAGGAGACATGCTAATACTAAATGAAATGGGAAATGCAACAATTTTACTCCTAAGAAATCAAATTTTATGAGATCTAGAATTCAAAAGCTTATTTCTATGGCCACACAACCTTATCATACCATGAATACTACTAGTCTTCCAAATGACCAAAGGAGGGAAAAACATTTTGTTGAATCCTTATTAAGGAAACATCCACCTTCTTTTAGTGTAATAACAAATACACTAGTTGTTTATAAATGGATATGTTCAATTGAAAATATATTTTTCATTCTCTATTGTTCAGAACATGAAAAAGTTAAGTAGTTCACTTATCAGTTGGAAGGTGAAGTGAATAAAGGGTAGAACTTTGTAAAGAATATGAGGAAAAATATAAAATTGACTCCATGGACTAGGATGAGTTCAAAGACTTAATTTTTAGTAAGTACCTTCCCCATATTACTTTTACAAAAGGAGATATTGAATTTTCCCATCTAACACATTATTATGATAAGAAAATAAGGATAAAATTAAAAGGAAACTATAAAAACTATGGAGAGAAGAGGATTATATCTACTTAATTCTAAAAGTGAGGAAGGAACTATAGAGGAAATTGTATTAAGGGGACTTATAAATGTTTTAAGTGTGGGAAATAAGGTCACCATGCATTTTACTATTGAATTAATGAGAATAAAAATAAATCTCCAAATAATGCGCCTCTTGCAAGTCAATGTTTCAAGTGCAAGGAAAATGGGCATTATGCTAACCAATGACTAAATCCAAGGGATCGACATCAGCAACCTCTTAAGGATAAATAAAAAGGAAAATATCATGTGATCACTATTGGTGATGTAGAGTGTGATAAAAAGTTTTGAAATGATTTAGTATTTATGTAATGGAATTCAAGACTAATATTGTAGAAGTAATTTTAAGGTATCATGGAATAATGAAACATCTATGTATTAGTTCATTGTAGTTTTTTCATAAGGATTTAAGAGAATATGATGAATGGTACTGATAACCCTAAAAAGTGATTGTAGTAATAAGGTTATAGTTTTGGAAAGAAAATGATTAATGGAAAAATAACCCTTAATATTTCCATGATGTTGAGATAATGATGTTTAGATAGAGATATGTTGGATATGAATAAGTAAATTGGATGGTACATATTCCCTTGGAACTCATTAAGGATTTTTTGAAAAGTGGTTTATACTATCATGGATTAAGTTTACAATGTTTTATACATAAGGAATATATCCAATAAACTTTTTAATAAGGAAACATGCATGTTTTCAATAATGATTTATTGTATGTTTGGTTATTACCATGTTTCAAGAGAATAATTGATGAAGGTATTCACATGTTTGGAATGTGACAACCAAGAGCTACCTTATGATATACTGGGTAAATGTTAAGATGATTTAGCGCACTTAATTATAATGATTTTTACTTTCATCATTAAAAAGGGTTATAAGGTTAACTATTTTTGAAATGGTTTAAATTAAACTTCGAATGAGGTTTTATAAATTAAAGTATTATCTCATCATGTGAGGATTTATGCATATTGGATAAATTTTGTTAATTTTTTTTATGATAAAGATAGATGGAATAACCAATAATTATATTTATAGATATCATGATATTATAATGATTTAGGAATTAAAAATTCACCTTTTGTGAAAATTTATTGAGGCACAACAATGGGTATGGTTGTCTTAAAATTAGGTATGTACATCTTCTCATAAAATTCTTCAAATCTATGGAAAGGATCTTGAAAATAAAAATTTTATCTTAGTACCTTATTTTATAATGAATCAAATAGTCCCTTAGATCATACCTGATTTATGGATTTGTGATTGTAAACTTTATCCTAACCATGTTCTCTATCACTCTCCATCAGAACATGATAGTTATATTTCTTTTCCATGTCCATGTTTTCATTTACCACCTATGTTCTCCTATGTGGAAACCTAGTTATGAGTTACTATGGGTAACCTTTATATTTATAACTTTCCTTTTTTAAAATTGAGTTTAGTTTTTTAAAAGGATAAAGACAATTCATCTTTTATTATAAACAAGCAAAAACATAGGAACCAAAGAGGGTATGGGAAAACAAAGAAAATAATACCAAAGAATAAAAGTTATACACCTAAACTTTTTCTCAAACTTTCACCTATTTTTATTTCTTCCTCTTAAATTGAATTCTAGATAACCCTTCTAAATCCATACCCCAAATTCTAGTTCTCCCCCTACATGAAGGATGACATTTAATCCTTTCAAGTAAGGTCTCAACATCAGTACTTTCAGAGTCCAAACTATCAACCTGCTGTTCTTTGATTTTTTCAGGAGAGGAATCCCTTTCCATTGGAGTCATAATACCCTCTACATTCTTTATTATAACTTGAGGAAGAATCTCCTAGTGTTTTGACTCTTTATTTTATTAATAAACCACCACTTGAGAATCTACTGGAGCCCTTGTCTTCTTGTAAGAAACAAGTTGCAAACCCTCATTATCTATGATGGATTTTGAAGAAGCTTAGATAACATTAGAAGGGAGTTTCAGTATTTATTTTTATGATGTGAATTTATATGAAAGGTACATTAAAGTATTAAAACTTTGATAACCCATATAAATTTCAAGGGAAAAATTCATTTTAAGGGGGGGTAAAATGCAACACTGAGAGATTTTGTGATTTTTTTTCGAATTAATTTAATCTTGTTGATATTTTTCAATTTACACAACACAGAATATACATTTTTGTTATTATATAAAAACACTAAGTTTTAATTACATTATACAAAACACCAAGGTAAGCTTTCACTACACACAACACCGAATCAGCTTGCGTTACATGCAAAACTGAGTTTCTGTGAAAAAACACTTTACTATTATGATTATTTAAATTATATAGCAATAAATTAGTCATTAAACATAATAATATTAATAGTAATAACTAATTTTTAAAATTTTAACATAAATAAAGAATATTTGTAATGAAATGTATGATTTTTGGTAAAGTCATTATATGTTTAGAAATACTATTTTCTTAAAAGTACCACTTTTATGTCCTTTGGTGAACAATAATAAAATATATTTTAGACAATATTATAAATTTAATTTGATAAAATAAACATAATTTTTGAATTTGGAATGTCAAAATTAACTTTGTTTGAATTTTTAGTATTTTTATGAGAAGTTTCATTTTTTTCATGAATAGTAAAAAATAATACATTATAGTTAAAAACAACCTTTTTTAATTATTATACATTAAATTGATTTTTTAAGTCACAATAGATAAATTATACATATATTAATACAATTTATTTCATTGGAATAATTTTTTTATTGAAATTAGATATAAAAACTTATTGAACTTTTGAACATTTTTTATCCACAATCTCACCACGTCTGTAGGATTCGATTTAAATTTAATTTTGCAACTTTTATGAATTAAATTTTGAAAAAAAAACATAAATGGTTATAATAAATATTATATTTAAATTATAATAGGATCAAGTTAACATCTTGTATAGTATGAACATTAAATTTAGTAAATTTTTATTTACTGTGGTTAAGGGTAAATTAGATAATTAAAGGTAAAATTAATAGTATAATATTATAAAATTACCCTAAAACTTGTCTTAATTTCATTGTATAAATGATTTTAGACTAAAATGAACCCTATTTCGAAATTCCAAAATTTTTATGACACTTGGGTAAGCATATTAAATTTATTATATTTTATTTAAAGATAAGTTAAAAATGTCACACTCATTTTTTTAATAACAATAAAATTTAAAATATAGGGTAATATAGAAGATAGATTATAATATAAATAGTAATTTGAAATCTAAAATGTTTATATACATAATTTTTATTTATTTATAAATTTTAGTTATAAAATAATTAACTTAAATGGTGATATAATGATGATGTAGTAATTGATTAATTAATAAAAAGATTAAATAAATGATATTAAAATATTAAAATAAATATATTTTTAATTAATTATGTTACTACAAGAATTTTATAGGTGAATATGAAATTTCAGAATTGTATTAAATGGTTTAGTTAAAAATTAACTTTCTATTTATATTTTATTTATAGAAATTTTTTTGAATAGTGTCAAAATGGACACTAATGACATTTTATAAAAATAATATTTTATTAAATAAATTAAAAATGTTAAGATATTTTAAAAAATAAAAATATATTATGATACGGTCTAAAATTTTATATAGTTTCAATTTATAGAAAATTTACCCTATATAAGTAATAATTTTTAACCTCTTTATATTTAAAATATTGTTACCACAATTTAAATTACAATAGATTAATTAAGGGTAAATCAAAATGATAAGGTTTAAAATAAAACCAAAACTTGTCAAAAAATTATTGGATGAATATTATTCTCTCATTATCACCATAATATGGAATTGGAGTTGTTTAATGGACACGATTCTATGAAAATAACTTATATATCATTTAAATACAAGGATAGTTACAAAAATATCAATCTCTTGTATTTAATATCTTTTATGTGTCCACATAGGAACCAAATCAATCTATGAATGAATATAAATTTCTATTTTGGTCATAAATAAATTAATTTAATTATATATATTTTTTTTTAATTTTTATAAATTATGTAATTACCTTATATGCTTCTTTAAGGTTAAAAAAATATTTATTTAATTAACAGGAAAATAAAATAATTTATTTTAATAATATTAATTTTGATTTATTTTGAATTAATAAAAATATATAAAAAATTGGATAGATCTATAAGATATATTAGTGTTGTTGTAATCCATTATATTCAAATTTCCACTTTTTATTGATTTATTTAAAGCCAAATTAAATGAATAGTATCAAATTTGAAAATAATGATACTTTATTGAATTAATATATTATAAAATAATTTAAAAATAAAAAAAAGATAAATAATAACATATGGGATTTTATATGGTAAAAAATTTCATATGCCATTCATTTAGTTTCATTTGGATGTTTTTGTCTCTATAATAACCTTATTATATTTTAATATTTTGAGGATTTCCAAAAGTTCCCCTCACCTCAATTATAAAATTGAACATCCTCCCTCACTTACTAACACCACTTTGAGCCTTAAAACCCAAAAATCCCATACCAATTTCCATTATCAACTTTCCTAGTAACATTATAGAGGTTCTGGTATTCTCAAAATACAAACTCTAGTGTCCTTAAGAGGATATCTAGAGGGAGATTTTCGAAGAAGAGGTAATCTCCTTACCAACTCTTTCAAAATTGTTTCTTCTTCTACATTATCTTCATGTGTTGATTCCATTATAAAGTAATAAATCAAATATAAAATATATTATTAGATGTTATTATGATTATGTAACAACCATATTCAACCTTTTATTCAACCTTAAAAAAAATGAAAGTACCATGCGTGCGTACATACGACTCGTCGTCTCCACATTGTGGTGCAATATGTTTTTCATCACCACTTTAATTGGATGAGTATAATGATGGAAATAATAATTATATATAATTAATATAACATGATATTTATTATTAAACAAATTATACACCATCCACTTTCATACCTTTTCACAATTAAGGAAGTGATATCGTTGCTCGTGCATACGTACGACCTACCGTCTCCATGATGTGATGAGATCCATCTTCCACGTTAACCATTTCAAGAATGTTTATAAAAAATTATATGATGAATAAATATGAAATATATGAAATAGTAATACTAATTTAATAATAATAATATATATATATACACATATATTTCATTTAACTTCTTTTATTCAGTACGATAAGAAAACAGAAACTATGTTCATACGTATATACGACTTACCATCTCCATGAATGGTATTACATTTCATATATCTATCTTTTATATATATTTATATAATAAATATATAAGATATATAAATCATGTTCTACATTCTAGAAGTAATTAAATCATGATATAATTAATAAGATCAATAATTACAAGTCAGAACACATATGATAAATAAAGCAGTTATTACCCAAAACATTGCTTTAACTTGGAATTGTTAATAAATGGGTAATATAAAGTAATAAATGAATCATATATGATACCATAAATATTATTATGATTTTTTTATAAGTTAATAATATGTTTGAAACCACTATACATGGGTTTTTGACACGTACGGAGGGAATGAGACCTAAGGTAAGGGTTAATTCCACAATATTCTTTTTATCAGGATTGTTTATACGCAAGTATTTGTTGGGAAATATTTATCTTCCAGGTCCATGTTATTTAAAAATTTATTCCAAAATATTTTTACTATTATTATAAATTTTTTAATTTCATTTTTACCCATGTATTAATTTTTATTAAACAGTTTGAAAGGAATCTTTTTTCATTCTCTGATTGAGGTAATTTTTGAATTTTCTGGTAAAAGTACAAGAATAATGTATTTTTTAACTTGTAAGAAATGAATGTATTTTTAAGATTTAATGATGATTTATTTTCTTAAAACTTCACTTATAATATTATAAGGTTATTTTTGAAGAAGATTTTTTATTTTAAAATTGCTTGTAATTTCAAGTAAAGAAAATGTTTTCAAAGTAAAAAGGATATTTTCCTCAAGAATTGTTTTCTAGAGATCTATAAAAATTATTTTCCATATAAGATAACATTAATTGATGTTAATTATTTTTTACTAAGGATATTATTCAATTCTACCATTCTTATCCTTTATAATAATGTTTTATGTTCTTTATTGAATGATATTTATGAAACAAATTTCTTTTCCATGCGTTATGGTATGATAAAATTTTTATAAAACAAATTTATTTAATTGGTTATGATATGATTTATGTTCTATTGGAAAAAATTTGTATGATTTTCTTTATATGATATGTGGGGCCTATGTCTCCCTCTAATTCATTGGGTAAATATTTATTTCTCATGAGATATACATAAATGGCCTTGTCCATTAATATGGTCTTAGGATTGAACCTTGACTACTAATATGGTATTGGGTGTGAACCTTGAATAATAATATGGTTATGGGTATGAACCATGACTACCAATATGGTATGGGGAGTGAACCCATACTACTAATATGGCCTTGGTAGTGATTCCTTGACTACTATGGAAATTATTTTTATATGTATATGTGTCTTCTACAAATTCCATGTCTTATTCCTATGTTATGAATTCATGCATTATATTTTTTATTTACTTGTGATTAATGTCTTATGAACTACCAATATTTATACCATGATTTCTATTTATGATCATTGACACATAGGGTATGATCTTCTATTTTCATGATCATGTTATCATACCATTATGTTCATGATTTTGTTTACATGTCTCTTTTGTTTACCCTTATTGAGCATCTGAGCTCACCCTTTTTCTTATGTTTTCTTTTCCCCATTTTATAAATAAAGGTTTTAGTGAGGGGTACTAAAGGGGAATATATTTATGGGAGATGTTGAAGATATTTCCCCAAATTATAATAATGTGTTCCAAGTTTCCAAAGGTACTAAACTAATACAGTCTTTGGGCTTGTGTTTGTTTAATGTATTAAGTATTCCAAAAAAGTGATGTAATGTTAATGTACATCAATATTGGGTAATTAAAGTATACCTAATACTTTTGTATACTATGGAGATGAAATTATCATAGCTTTATCCAGAAGTGTCATCTTCATTAACGTATACTCAGCAACGATCTTCTAGCACATCCCACTAAACATATTTGGCAAAAACCTAATGAGGACGTTGACCTGGTTCCATACCCGCAACAAATTTTTTTAGATCCCCTAAACCTAGAATATAGAATATTTCACATTATTTATTTATTTATTTATTGTTTTTCTTTTAAAGTTTTATCTTATCTTATGGTCTTCCTATTTTAAACACAATCAAAAAGGAGAATGATACATGATCCATTCCTAAGTATCTACCTTGAAACCATAATCACTTTATTTAGTAGAATTAATAAAATTAAAGATCCATACAACATATCACAGGGGACCAAAATACTTACGTCTAAGATGGACTCTGATGGTTACATCACTCACTAAACTTAAAAGACACTATTTCACTACCAACTACTGCAATCTCACCTGTGCCTAACTCCAAAATTTATCCTATCCCTCAACCCGATCCTTTGATACCACTATTTCATGACCCCCCCATATAGTACCCCTCCTAGGTCAAAAATGAGATAAGTGAGATGGTTACCACCCGAGTCCCACCTATTATAGGCCATAGGTTGGCGACAAGAACTGAGAGTATAATCATGCACAAAAATAGGAGGCATTTCTGTATATGATAACATGAATAAGAGAGAGATAAGAAATATAAAATAATAAAATATTTATCAGATAAATAAAAGAAATCCCAAGTGAATAAATGTAATGTAACACAAAACTGATACAACTTAAAAAGGAACTCCAAGTACAAGAATAGTAAACTTGAGAACGACCACGAAGCCGAAAAAACTCTTGAAAAACCATGAGCTAGTAATATCCATCCTGATATCCAACCTTCTCCTGCTAACTTGAAAAATAGTTTATATATAAATGTGGTGTGAGAATAACAGTATACCCAGTAAGATCCTCCCTAGATCCTCTCATGAAAAAGATAAAGAAATCATGTTAAATCTCAGTGAATAATAAGTGATCCTAACTAATCAACTAAACAAGTATAATAAGTTCAAAACCTCACCATAGTTATCTATCACCAAGAAACACATACAAGAGATCATATATAATAATAATAAATCATCAAGGGTACCCCACTACCACTTCCCAACTAGTTTGTCACTCTGTCCCAATGTCTCACGTCCTGATCCATCTCTCTCCAAAATAATCCAACAAAAAAACACCTACGATAAGTATGAAAACATACACCACATACATCACATCATCACATCATCCCATGTCACATATCAATATAGTAACTAAGTAATTTCTATTATCCACCATAGCCCATATAATGTGTATCATACAATGGGTTCCTCAATCCATTACAACACATACACCAAGTAAGTACCTCGAGCCATCACAACCCATACACGTCATACCTATACTAGAAATTTGGATATTATATCCAGAGAAACATGTGTTTGAAATAACCACAAGCCATCACATACTTCTATACATATATATGTGGAAAACTAAACTATGTGTATACCAAAAAATAATACTAATAGGAGAAGAGAGCAGGGCTAGAGGGGGTAGTCAGTCATCAATCCTTCTATTGAGATTTTGGGGAAAACACCCTCTCAGACTCCACTGGGTGTCAGTTTCCCTAACTGATCTGGGTGGGGTAGCGTATGTAATAACAAAACACATAGGATATAATATATCTCATAACCACACTTGGATATCACCTAGTCCTAGTATCAACTGTAGTTATCATCACTCAGACACCAGACTACCACTGTTAGGGACTAGATATATTATAATCACACAAGAATTTAAAATAGCTACAATAATTAATTATTCCATTTTCACATTTCACCTATCATTAATTAATTCATTATCTATTAATTGACATTATTTTGTTTCACATTTCATTAACCATCAATCCATGTCCATTCCTTCCAAGAATAATCCTACCCAATACACAATTCTCAATATTACCATTATCATTTTCATTCCAGCAAGAACCAACCCCATGGGTTAAAACATATATTAAATAGTATTTACCATTCCATAATTACAGGCACTCTAGGAAAAAAATCATAAGCTAAAAACCAATAGAGATTTAACCAAAGATATCTAGCTTCCTCAAGTAGTGGGAAAAAAATGCAGATAAACAAGAAAATCAACCATCAGAACATTAAATACATTAAACAAAAATAAACATCAAAATATTATCACATCAATGAGAAATCCCAACTTCAACTCATTCTATAAACCTTAGTTCCATCCTCGACACCCTCATTCATATCTCTATGTATCTCACAGTCACATGCTTCAACTACTACTATATCATCTGAGCCTTCCCACCCATATCTCATCATCCATCTCTAGATCAACCATCCTAGGCTCATATAACCTCACATTTAAAGCTCAAATCTAAATCAAATAAAAGGAAACAGACAAAAAAAATTCAAAAGGGAAACTAGACCCTAAAACCAAGGCATTAAACCTTTACACACAAATGGGTTCTCATGCCCTCCAATACAAGGAATATCATATTTATAAGAAAACGAGAAATCCCATCCCAAAAAGTTCTTTATATTTGAAACACAACAGGTTTTTATTCCATATTAAATTAACCGATTCATTATTCAAAAGTTCCAACTATGAGAAACCGAAGGAATCATCTATAACAAGCTATTAAAACTAATTAAACATTCTCTCTTTAATTTTCCAATTTCAACAAACTTTAAAGAATTAAAATTCTATTTAACATGAATTTTATCATTATTCAAATCGACAAGAATTCTAGATTTAAGTTATTTATACAATTCTATTAACACATGGAATAACATATTCAATTAAACAAGAACATTACATCAATTTTAATTACTACCAAATTATAAGAAACAACATATTTATTTAAATATGCCTTTTAAATTCTTAGCTAAATAATTTAATTTACCTGCTTTATATTATTTACTATTTCCCAATGAAAGAAACATGCTAACTAAGAATAAAAAAATATTCTAATAATAATAAGATACATATTACACTATCTAAAAAAACATAAGGCCAACCATTATCAAAGTGGAAAACAAATCAACATGTGATTACTATCCAATTCCATTATTTAATCTGTTTAACTCTTTATTATATTAATATAACTTCCATATAAATGGATAAACCATGATGACTTTAAATTTTCATGAAAATAAAATAATAAGAAATAAATACCCTACCTCAAAAACATTGATTTTCTTCACATGATAATGAATCAACAACAAAAATCATTGATCAACTCTCCTATGAGAAAACTTTGATCTCCTAAAGAATTCGTGCAATAAAAAAACCATAAAATGATAAAGGAAACTATATTATTATATAATAAATAAAATTAAAAAGCAAGACAAGAATAAATGATAAGAAGATAAAATGGAGAGAAACCAATAGAAAAAGGATTTAGATCTAACTTTGGATCACTAAAGATCGATCATAGAAGGATGGGAATTGATCTCTATTGAAAGGGGTTTGAAAGCCTCCAAAACCACTATTGGATGCCTATTGTTTCATAGGAATATGTATTAAATAAGGTTAATTATAGGTTCTATGGGGTATTTTTAGGTAATATTTTACTTAAGGGACCATGACATAGCCCCACGAGACACACCGTAACACAACTCAGCTACAACACATTGGGAGGAGACCATGCTGCAACCCCCCTTTGTTCCAAGACTGTTTGAAGATCAAGAAAATATCCTATAAAAGTGAATCTAGGGGCTACAATACATCACTAGGAACTACACCATAGAACACCCTCAACCATCTGGGAGGCTATGTCAAAACCCAACCCCCATCGTGTAACTACCCTTGATTTGGTAGTAGCCTCAAAACCTAATACACCAAAACCTCATCACCATGCCAAAACTATGCCAAAAAAGGAAGATGACCTATTTTCCTCCAAAATATCCCCTACACCACAACTGGATACAGTATACCACATCCACTAGAACTATAACACAATGCATCCCTCCATGTCATAGTACTACCATTTTTGGCATTGAAACTCCCATTTCCCTCCAAACACCCACCAAAATCCTCATAAACTCATCTAAGCACCTCCAACATCCAAAAATCACAAAGGTATGGGCTACCAATATATGTTCCCTTACCCTCTAATGTTGTTAAGATAAATCCCCATTATATCAGATTATTTCCACCTTCCTGGGGTAGAAATTATCACTAAAACCTAAATAAAATTGGCTAGAATGAGAGGGGTAGTAAGGGGAGGAATAATATATGGTAAATAGGGGGAGAATCACCTCTAATTGATGAAGAAATGAAAAATATTCACACCTAACCATCGGTGATCGACGAAGACAAGGGAGATCCCCCATTGTTTTTCCCACATGCGAGGAGAAGAGAAAAAAGGGGCACTGATCCCATAATAATGAAAGTAGAAAAATGGGAATTCACAAAAACATTGAAACACATTGGGGAAAAATGGATTACACCATAAATTTTTCTACATCATGGTGTGCTCTAAATAGCCCTTGAGATCCCCGACATGTCCAATACCACACCAAAGGTTACTCACCACTCACAATTTACCACTACAGATCCTCCTAACTTAAATTCCTAGTGGGTAGGGACCATGACGTAGTTCATCCATATTTCATAGCCTCAGTTGCACAGGCCGCAACTACGGTTACCCAAATGCACAATTAGGGTATTTTGGTTATCTATTTCACATAGGTATCACCCCTAGCATCGTATATAGCTCTATGGTATGGAGGTCCCTAGCCTAGCTAAAATAGACAAACTAGGTTTACCATTACATAACTTGTGCTGTCATGAGACTCTACATGCCATGAATGCACCAAACCTTCCTTGACATCCACTCAAGCACCCATACACCTATCCTGGTCTCATTCTATATCAAAAAACATCACCTTGAGATATTCAAACACCCAGAACATTAATTCAAACACCAATTCTCAAATGAAACCCCACTATGGGAATCAAAAATTCAAATTTATGCCAAATTTCATTACATATATGGATAGAGGGTTTTACAACCTCCCCACCATATCACTTATTATACCCAAGAAGCCTTGATAGTCTTCCAAACATTAACCTAAACCTATTATGGTTTTCAATTCCCAAAAATCTCATAATGTTATACACCGTAATGATGACCGATCTTTCACAACACAACTCTAAACATGAGGAAAACTATTTATTAGAAATTGAGCTATTTCTCATCACTATTACTAAAACACCGAGATGATGCTAAAATAAACCCATTTAATCTAATTAACCATAGTGTTTTATTTCCTTAATATCCTATAGCTTATGATTCTCCCCACTATAGGTCTTAGCTTATAAGGGGTGATTCCAATACATGATAATACTCACCATTGGAATCACCTATAAAAATACAATTCCAGTGATCAAATGATACACTCAGTTCAATTTTTATCTGATCACACCCATTTATATATGAAATCATCAGTTTAACTTCCTATGACTGATTTTTATCACAATCACTCGGTCTCACCCACCGATGTGCCACCACATCACCCGATTCTGATAAATTTACTCTTGAAGGAATCCTATGGTCATCCAAACACTCTAACTAAAGTCTTATCATGAATCTAAGTGTAATTCCATAGTTGGGTTTCCTCGATCAACTAAATAAACCATCATACACTCACCCAAGCACTAGTGCAACATCGATCAAACTCACCCTCTAATCATATAAAAAACTATCCAACCCAATTATAATGCATAGAATCCATCTAATATTACATTTTAATCACATATATTTTATTATCTATAGAACTAGATATAATCATATTTACCTTCTCACTAATATCCAAAAGTCACCTCAATTATCCATTGATTAGTCTTAAGCACCCACAACCCTACTAACATGGGGGTCATTCCTCTGTGGACCATGCTCCATTAATTACTACATGTAATTATTGTAAATGACTATCCAAATCATACCTAAGTAAAAACATAGAACATAAAATGATTACCTTTCCCAACTTACCAATAACCCCATCCTCAAAACTCAGTAAAATTTCATTCACAATGAGGGCCACACCCTAAATCGACCAATGGTGTACTCCCCACCCCATGTATTAGCTTACACCACTCAATGAGTGAAACCTCAACAGGCTTAATTGACACACCTCCTTGACATCACTTTTCAAGGCTCAAACTCGGGTTGGCCACATAACAACACCCCGATACACCTTTGATTACACCTCCCACTATAAATGGATAATTCCCATTTCATCCGAACCCTTCAGAAACTAACCCCGTAATAATTTCATTAAACACATCAATACTATTCCCACACACAGTATCTCACTGATACAAAAATCAACATGAACCACATCTATAAAATGCTTACTACTTTGGTTTTTTCAAAAGCCAATAGGTGTATACTATTGTACCACCCAATCACATAACTCGACTCATAATACTATGAGTCACATCTCATCAAACCTAAGAACACATACCTTGTAACACCATATGGTTTTATGAAATATATTTTTTCAAATTAATTTAATATTTTTGATATTTTTTTACACACAACACTATTTTTACCTTAAGTTATATGAAACACTGATTTTGGATTGTGTTGCACACAATTTCAAGCTTAGATTTCATTACACACAACATGGAGTTTAAATGAAATGTGACATATTATTAAAAAATCATTATTTAATATAATAGTTGTCACCAAGTCATTGGAATGGTGGTTACGAATAATATTAACTAAATTATGAAAATGTAGTTTACACATGTATATAAAATTAATTCTTTGGTGACTAATTATTTATAAATGAAAATAAAACCATTTTGAAAATAAAATGAAATTTTCTCTGAAAAATATTTTTATGTGCACAAATGTGTTTTATATCAATAAATCAATAAAATAACTTTTAGTTAATGATTTAAATGAAATTAATATATTATATATTCAATAAAATGTTTAAAATTAATCTTATATGTTTTCTAGACAATAGATAAGAATAAATCCAATTTTACGAATACAAATTGTGTTTTTCTAAAAAATTGTTTATCACCTTTTTATTGAACACATATTTTAAACGTAAAATTTTCCAATTTTAGAATTTTTTTTGAAAAAATAAAAAAAAATTGAAATAAAAATATCAAAATTATCTTAGTGTGAATTTTAGGTATTTTTTTGAAAAGTTTCATTTTTTGATGAATAGTGAAAAATAGTGAATTTTATTTGAAAACTACATTTTTGTTTAAATTATTTATAATATAAAATTATATTTTGAATTGTATTTAAAGTAAAATTAATTAAATTTTATATAAATTAATCAAAATTAGTTCATTTTAATCAATTTCATATTGAAATTAGATATAAAAACTTTGTAAACTTTTGAACATTTTCACTTTAAATCTAGATTTCTCTTCACATCTGTAAGATTAATTTTATATTAATTTTTACCACTTATGTGAGTGTAATTTTTAAAAATGTCTATATTTAGATTCATCATAATTTATAATTTCTAATAAGTACAAATTAATTTCTAACCAAAATAAATAGTAAATACAGTAAAAATTAATTACCGCAGTTAAGGTAAAAATGGGTTTACTGGGGTTAAACTAAAATGATAAGGGTAAAAATGAGCAATAAAATTTTCTAAAAACTATTTTATGGAAATATTTTGACCATTAAATTCCTAATTTTAGATAATGCTCTAATTTGGACCCTTTTTACATATGAAAAATGTGGGATCACTTATTTATTTTCAAAAATACCAAGTGTGTCATCTCCTCCACTTACAAAAGGCCACCCACTATTATCTTTTACTCACACATTAAAACAAATTTTTTCAGCCAATAACTACCCAAATAACATCCTTAATTCTCGAACCTCATACCAGAAACCTTATTCTATGCATAAATCCATCCTAGGAAGGATTTAGTACAAGCTTAAGGAGAATACCTCAAGAAGAGGTAATGTTCTTCAATGAGTTTTTTTTTGTTTCTTCCACCACCCCTTAAATTATTATTATAACAATATTATATAATAACATAAGTATCTTACATATAATTATATTTTTTTATGTTAATGTAATGACCTGCAACCATCTCCAATTCCATCAAATGGGTTATGAAATCATTGTTTGTGTGTACAACGACTACTGCCTCGGGAACCGATGTCATTTTTTCCATTACCACCTATAAAGGATAATAATAATGATTTATTTATTGTTTATATATTATATAGATTATTTTTTATTATGTTATCATTATTCTAGAATTATTATATCACATATACCTTCATTCTTTCCATTTTGTGGGAATACGATAATGTCGTTCATGTGTACGAAAAACTACCACCTCGTGAAGCGATGTGATTCATTCATTCTTTACTAGGAATGTATTAAGGATGATGTTAATGAAAATATGTGATATATATGAAATAATTTTTTTAATGATAATATATCACTTATATTTATTTATTTCAATCCAACAATAAAATGGAAATAATGTTAATGCGTATGTACGACCTACTGTCTCCATGAACGATGCATTTAATTTTCTATCTATAAATATTATGGATTACTATAAATACATATATAATGAATATATTTGATATTTATATCATGTTTATAATTTTAGATATTATATAACCATGATCAAATTAATAAGACCAAATATATTACAAATAAAAACATATATGAAAAACAAAGCGATTATTACTTTAAACATAACATTAACATAGAATTATTAATAAAAGGGTAATAAAAGGTCATAAGAAAATAGTATATGGTATGATATATATGAATAATTTTATTTAATATGTTTATAATAAACATATATTTATTGTATATAAGTCTTGAATGATTATTATGGAATTAAATACTTAAGGTAAGAGATTTTCGTCTCACTTTTATTTTCTATGAGATAAATGACATATTCACCACATGTTTATTTTATGTGTTGTATATAATAAACATGAATTCATTTTACGATGATTATAATTAAAATTATTGGTATTTAACTATCCATTTTAGGATCTCTATTTCACAGGGTTTATAGTTTCAAAGTTACCAAAGTAGTAAGGTATTTGTGTCTTAATTTAACTTCTTTGATACATACATTATGTTTTGTACCTATATTCTTTAACAAGGTGTATATATAGACCGTTTGACATGTTATATCATGAAATTATTCATACTCATGATATTTTAATTTTCATTTAATTTTATTCCCTCATGGGTCTTATGAATCAATGTTACCAAAGTGATAAAGATTTTATGTTACAATCTCATCATTTATCAAGATTGTTTATGATTAAGTCTCGAATGTTGAAATATCATGATCCACCTCTTAATAATCCTCATGAATTTTCTTATCCTATAGTTATAAATTATATCATCATGTAATGGTAACATTTATCCACTCTTTGGTACATAAAATTATTAAGAAAACGTTTTTAAGAAAATATGACTTTATTTATCTTTTCGGTTGGAAATATGTTTTATTATAAAACTACATTTTATAAAAATGTTTTAAAAAATGTTTTATTACTATTTTATGATTTTTTAAGACATTTTTACCCATTTTGAACTTTTTTAAAAATAGTTTGAAAGGAATCTTCATGTCATTTTCCAAAAAATTCTCATTTTTTAAATAAAAAATGTGAAAGGAATATTAATTTTAAGATGTATGGTATAAACTGAATTTTATAATGTCATGAAAAATAAATTCTAAAAGATTATTTTATAATTTTTCAAGGTTATTTTTAAATGAATAAGTTATCAAAAAATTTTATGTTTTGATCAACATTTTTCAATGAAGAAAAGATTTTTTGTCAAGAAATGTTATAAATGATTTTTAAAATCTTCTTTTGTAAGTTTTGAAGGTTATTTTAAAAGAAAAGTATTATCATAATGTTTTATGTTTTAAAAATATATTTTAAATGAAAAGTTATTTTCCTCAAGAAATGTACCAAGCAGTATTTTAAAATTATTTTCCATGTAATATGAAATTCTTTGAGGTTACTTATCCATTATTGAGGATATGATACAAGGAAACCATTATTTTTATTTGTCTAAATGATTTATATTTATGATGAAAAGATTTTATGAAACTCATTTCTCTTCCATTAGTTATACCATGATAAAATTATTACGAAACCCACTTCTTTTTCCATGGGTTATACCATGATAAAATTCTTTTGAAACCCATTTATTTTCCTAGGGTTATTATTTTATGAAATGATTAAATGATTATGAAACATGTTTATTTTCCACAAGTTATGTTATAATGAAATATTTATTAAACCCATTTCATTTCATGGGTTTTTATATGATGATTTTTTATGATCTTGCGGCATAAATATGAATTATTTTCATCTTATGAAGGTGGCTATGTTATAACCAAGGATGGTGGTTACTTTATAACCAAGGATGGGTGGGACCTAAATATCCATCTAATTCATTGGGTAAATATTTATATCTCATGCGATAGATAGAACTGGAATAGAGAGTGAACCCAATTCAAAAATGGATTTTGTCTGATATAATGGTCTTGAGAGTGAACCTTGAATACTATGATGTTGTGTGTGTACCTATATTTCATTTCCATAATGTTATGTGTGAACCTTATTACATGTTCACAATTTTATACATGAACTTGATAAAATGTTCACAATGTTATTCATGGACCTATCATTGATGTCCATAATGTTATTTGTGGACCTGGTTGCATGTCCATAAGTTTATGTGAGGGTCTGATTTCATGTACTTAACTTATTGAGTGAACCTGTTTCTATTTATACATGTTCACAATGTTATAATATGATGTGTATTCCACAAATGTATGTTTTATTCCAATGTTATGCTCTTGTGGCTCATGTTATTTGATTACCTTATGATTCATGTCTTGTGAACTACCAATCTTTATGTCATGACTCATGTTTATTGTCTATGACAGGTTGGGTATGAAGTTAGTAATTTATGTTAATTATTCAATACCCTTATGCTTACCTTATTCTTTCATATGATAATAGATTTGTATCCATTATGTTTAGTCTTACTGAACATCTGAGATCACCCTTTCATATATTTCCTTTCCCCAGGTTATAAAGAAAGTTTTTATGTAGGCAATATCTATCAAGTACTAAATGGGAAGATCTTTATGGGAAATATTGAAGATATTTCACCATATTAGATTATTGTGATCCAAGTATCTAATGGAACTAAAATATTATGTTCCTTAGGAATGTGTTTTTGAAATGTAATGAAGATTCATCTAAAAAGATGTAATATCCATATATGAGATTCCTGGGTCACTATAGTTGGTATTAGAGGAAAAATTTATTTAACCTTTAGAAACTAGGATGAGAAAACTTTAATGATATTCCTATGGAAATTTATAAGGATATTTATAAGTATGTATCTAAGGATAAGTCTAAGGATGAGTTAAAGTGTAGGAATATGTCTTGGAATTTTGAAAAAGGATCGAGTGAGTGGTTTCCAAGAAATTAAATCCCTGTCTAGATACTACAAGTGGACGTGGCTCACAAACATATTTACCTAGGGGTAAAAAGCCTAAAAATACTATATTGATCTAGACTTTATTGGGTAATAGTATAGACAATGGGCCTTTATATACACCTAGTTTGACACTCCTGTGAGATATTCTTTGGAAATTCATGAACACTTTACAAACCATCATGAAAGATATAAATAGATGATGACTATGAATGACATATGATAAACCTTAGGTGTCATAGATTAAAAAGGTTTCATGATTTAAATTTAATATAAGTGATTTTAATGATTATGTAGTTTCCCATTATGATTAAAATTTATAAAATTATGATTTTGGTTTTATTTAATGATAGGAACTAGAAGGAATTGGGTGAACATTGAATGCAACAGACAATTTGATGATTAGTATCCAAATGGGATGATAAGTGGAGTGAAGTATATTGTAATTATTCCAAATTAGTTATCATGGAAAATTATTAACAATGTGTACATTAACCAATTCTCAGACTTAATAAAGAAGAGAATCATAGATTTTTCTAAGAGTTCAGGTTGTGGAGACTATGGAGGAAAGAAGATTTAGTTTCCTATATGTCGAGAATGTTGAAAAAAGAACTATAGGGAATCTCTCAAATGAATGAGAATATTTTTATGTATAGAGAAGAAGGGAATTGAGTAAGAAATTTATTAAGGAAAATGAAAAATTAAGTTAATTAAATGGATGATAATATTGGTATTCCTAAGGTATTATCAATGGATGAATGATTTTAAATTTGGAAAGTATGGGAATTATACAAATCAATGTCCTAGGAGGAAAGCTTGTGAAGATAATCAGCATGGTGAAATAAGTAATGGTTATGTTACTGATGATGAAGAGACTAAAAATAATATATGAAAGGAAGGAATTATTAGGGAATAAGATGAGGAATCCTAGTAAATGGATTAAGGATGAGGTATAATAATCGAAGTGTTTATGTGTTAGAATTAAAGAATTATGTTATATAAATATATATAAGGATTGTTTGTAGATGTTTTTAATTAAGGATATTCAAGAATAAGTTAAATGGTACTGATGGAATAGAAAAGTTATTTAATGGAAAGGTGATATTTTGATTAAGGGAAGATAACCCTTAATATATTATAGATATTGAGATAATGTTGTTGGGATAAAGATATGTTGGATATGAATAAGTAAATTGTATAGTACTGAATACCTTAGAACTGATTAATTATTTATTACCAAAGTGGTTTATGAAATCATTAATAGAGTTTATAAC
Source organism: Viscum album (assembly GCA_963277665.1). Classification (NCBI taxonomy): domain Eukaryota; kingdom Viridiplantae; phylum Streptophyta; class Magnoliopsida; order Santalales; family Viscaceae; genus Viscum; species Viscum album. The sequence goes on from OY728151.1 coordinate 1,838,442,677, forward strand.
ATTATTGCATTTAAGGAATAAATCCAATAATATATGTTTTATTTAAGGAATAAGGAAGCATGTATGTTTTCAATAAGGTTTTTATATTAATTCAGGTTATTTCCATGTTTTAAGAGAATACATGATGAAGTTATTCACATATTTGGCATGTGACAATAAATGGACACTTTATGGTATATGAGAATTAATGATAAGTCAATTTTGGAAATTTAGTGACCTTGTTTCTAAAATTTTATATTTTAATCATTTGTAAGGGTCATAAGGATAACAATTTATGGAATGGTTTAAGTTGAAATTTGGATAGGTATTTAGATATTAATTTATTAATTCACCATATGAATATTTATTCATATTGGATAACCTATTCTGACCATTTTTTTGTGATTTTTACTAAATATAGAAAGAATAAATTATTATTCTATTTATGGATCTCATGATTAATTATTTATTTAGGAATAAAAAATTCACCTTCATTTCTTGGATTGAGAGTTGAATTTTAAATTGATCAAGGTACAACCAAAGGGAGAGGTTTTTATTATGAAATGTAATGAAATCAAGTAAGTATATCTTCTCTTGGAAAAATATTCAACTTTAGGAAAAAGATCTTGAAATAAAATGATGTCTTATTATCTTCATTTATATGATATCAATGACCTTTTTCACGACTCTTTGGTTTATAGTTTTGTAGACATTAACTTTCTTTATATCACCCAACTTCTTGTGATCAATTATCTTTATCACTTTCTATAATTATTTGTGATTTTCTTCTATGTGCAAATCTTCACTTCCCACCTATGTTCTCCCATGTGTAAACCTAGTTATGATTTACTTTAGGTAACCTTTATGTTTAAATCTTTTACTTTTTAAGGTAATATTTATTATTCATTTTTATGATATGGTTTTCTATGAAGGAATTTTCAAATATTAAACCTTTGATGACTGAGATTAATTTCGAGGAAAAAATTCATTTTTAGGGGGGTAGACTATAACACCCCCTAATTGTAATTTTTTTTTCAAATTAATTAATTATTTTAAATATTTTTATTTACATGAAAAACTATTTTTATATTAAGTTACACATAACATTGAGTTTTTCTTTCATTACATGCAACACCAAGCTTATTTTTCATTACACATAACACTAAGTTTAAATTAAACATGACATATGATTAAAATATTATTATTTAATATGATAATTGACATCTTGACATTAGAACGGAGCTTAGGAATATGATTAAAAAAATTATTAAAATAGGGTTTACATATGTTTATAAAATGAATTCTTTGGTGACCAATTAATTATAAATGATAATAAAACCCTTTTAAAAATAAAATGAAATCCTTCTATGAAAAACTATTTTTATTAGAACATGTGTGTTTTGTCTCAATAAATTAACCAAAACAATTTTGGTTAATAATTTTATTGAAAATTTTATATTTTATATTCAATCAAATATTTAAAATTCATCTTTTTTGTTTTCTAGACAAGAGATAAGAATAAATCCAAATTTACGCTTAAAAATTGTATTATTCTAAAAAGGAGTTTTGTCGCCTTTTTATGGCACACTTATATTTTTTTTAAAACTTTATAAAATTAATTTAATAAAATAAAAATAATATTTGAAATCATAATATAAAAATTAGTTTACAAGGAATTTTTGGGATTTTTTTTGAAAAGTTTTATTTTTTTTAATGAATAGTGAAAAATACTAAATTTTAATTGAAAAGTGTCTTTTCATTTAAATTATTTGTATTGTTAAATTATCATTTAAATTAGTTGTAAAGTAAAATTATTTAAATTTTATATCAATTAATGCAATTTATATCATTTTAATCAATTTCATATTGAAATTGGATATAAAAACTTAGTAAACTTATAAACTTTTTCGTTTTAAAACCCCACTTTCTCATCACACCAGTAAGATTAATTTTAAATTATTTTTTGAAAATTTTTTGAATGAAATTTTTAAAAATGGATTAAATATTTGAAATCAAAATAATTTATAATATATAATAATTCCAACTAAATTTTTGACCAAAATGAATTATAAAAATAGTAAAAATTAATTATTGCGGTTAAGAGAAAAATGAGTTTACCAGGGGTTAAACTAAAAAGATAAGGGAAAAAATGACATATAAAATTGTATAAAAACTTTTTTATATACATATTTAGACCATTAAAACTATAATTATTGATAATGAATTATTATTTACCCTTGTGACATATAAAAAACATGAGATCACTTATTTCTTTTCAAAAATATCAAGTTTGTCCTCTCTCCCAATTATAAAAGAATACCCCATATCCTCTCTTACTAACCCCTTAAAAAATATTTGGTTTGGCCATTACCTAACCAAATAATTTTAAAACTTCTCTCCCCTCATCCTAAAATCCTTATTTTTTTCATAAATCCAACCTAAGAAGGATTTGGTGCAAGCCTATGGAGAATACCTGAAGAAGAGGTAATGTTCTTCAACGAGCATATTTATTTTATTTCATCCTCCACCACATTAAATTATTATTATAACATGATTATATAATAAATTAATTATCTTACATATACTTATATGTTTTTATGTTAGGTTCATGACCTACAACCATCCCCACTTCCATCAAATGAGTTATGAAATCATCGTTCGTGTGTGTGGCGAACTACGGCCTCACGAACCAATGTCATTCATTTTTTCATTACCACTTATCAAGTATGGTAATAATTATGGATTTTTTTATATATGTTAAATATAATATTTATGATTTTATTATGATTCTGTATTTTTTATATCACACATACCTACATGCTTTCCATTTTTTGGGAACACAATAACGTCGTTCGTGTGTACGACAGACTACCGCCTCGCAAAGCAATGTGATTCATTCACAATTTACATGGAATATATTAAGGATTATTTTAATGAAAATATTATATATATATGAAATAAAAAATATTTTTTAATGATAATATATCATTTTTATTTCCTTTATTAAATCTAACAAGAAAATGGAAACATCATTCATGCGTATGTACGGGTTTCTATCTCTATGAACAGTGAATTTCATTTCTATCTCTAAATATAATGGATTACTATAAATACATATATACCAAATATATATGATATTTATATCATGGTTATAATTCTAGTGATTATGTAACCATTATTTAAGTAATAGGACCAAAAATACAACAAATAAAAACATATACAAAAAACAAAGCTGTTATTTCCCGAAACGTAACTTTAACATAGAATTGTTAATAAATAGGTAATATAAGGTCATAAGAAAATTATATATGGTATGATATATTTGAATATGGTTCCTTAATAGATTTATAAAAAACTTATATTTATTATATTGGAGGTTTGAATGAGTATGATGAATGTCAAGTCTTAAGGTAAGGGATTTCCGTATCACTTTTATTTTCTACGAGACAAATGTCATATTGAACACATGTTTATTTTATGTGGTTTATATAATGACCATGAATGTATTTTATGATGATTATAATTAAAATTATTGGTATTCAAATATCCATTTAAGTATCTATCTTTCATGGGGGTTCTAGTTTCAAACTTACCAAAGCTGTAAGGGATTTTTGTCTCAATTTTCCTTCTTTGAGATGTAAATTATGTTATACATCTATATTCTTTTATGAGGTGTATAGATAGACCATTTGAAATGTAATATCACGAATTTATTCATCCTTATAATATTTTAAGTTTCATTTTATGTGATTCCCTAATGGGTCTTATGAATCAATGTTACCAAAGTCATAAAAAGTTTATGTCACAATCTCATTTATCGGGATTATTTATTATTAAGTCTCCAATGTTGAAATCTAGTGATACAACTCTAAATAATTATCATGAATTTTATCCTCTAGTTATTCATAATATATTTAATTAATGTTACTATTTATTATTTGTTTGGTACTTAAAATTATTAAGAAAATGTTTTTAAGAAAATACGACTTTAGTTCCCTCTTTGGTCAAAAATCCATTTTCTTTCAAAAACCTACTTTAAAAAATGTTTTATTACTCTATTATGATTTTTTAAAATAAAATTTTACCCATGTTTTAATTTTTAGAAAATATTTTGAAAGGAATATTCGTATCATTTTCCAAACATTTCCTGTTGGGATTTTTGTAAAAATGTGAAAGGAATCTTTCTTTTAACGTGTACAACATGAATAATTTTTTTTACATAATGACCAATAATTTTTTAAAAGATTATTTTATAATATTTTAGGGTTATTTTCAAATAGAAATGTTTTCAAAATGTTTTATGTTTTAATTTTTTTCCAATAAGAAAAAATATTTTTCTTAAGGAATGTTTTAAATAGTTTTTAAAATATTCCTTTATAAGTTTTCAGTCTTATTTTCAAAGAAAATGATTTTGATAATGTTTTAAAATTTAAATTTAAATTTTCAAATAAAACCTATTTTCCTCAAGAAATTTCCCAATTAGTCTTTAAAAATTATTTTCCATATAAGATGACATTATTTGAGGTTACTTATGATTTACGAGGGATATGATACATCGATATCATTGTTATTATTTCTATAAATGGTTTATGTTTATGGTGACAAGATGTTTATGAAACCTGTTTCTCTTCCATATGTTATACCATAATAAAATACTTATGAAACCCAATTCTTTTCCCACGGGTTATACCATGATAAAATGATTATGAAACCTGAATATTTTTCCATGGTTTATTCTTTGATGAAATAATGAATTGATTATGAAACCTATTTACTTTCCACAGGTTATGTTATAATGAAATGATTATGAAACTCATTTCATTTCATGGGATTTGATATGATGGATTTTTTATGATCTTTCAGAACACATATTCATGATTTTAATTATATGATGGTGGTTACATTATAACCAAGGATGGTGGTTATGTTATAACCAAAGAAGTTTGAGACTTATATATATCTCTAATGCATTGAGAAAATATTTATATATCATGATATAGACAAGACTGGAATAGAGAGTGAACTTTGTAAATTAAGGGAATTTATCTGTTATAATGGTCTTGGGAGTGAACCTTGACTACTATGATGTTATGTGTGGACCTATGTTTTATATCCATAATGTTATGTTTGAATCTGATCACATGTTCACAATGTTATGTGTGAACTAGATTACATGTTCACAATTTTATGCATGGACCTATCATTGATTTTTATAATTTTATGTGTCGACTTGGTTGAATATCCATAAGTTTATGCAAGGGAATAATTTCATATCCTTAAATAAATGAGTGAACCTATTTCTATTTATAAATTTTCACAATGTTATAATATTATGTGTATGCCAAAAATATTTGTTTTATGAAAATTTTATGATCTCATGGATCATATTATTTTATTCCCTTATGATTCATGTCTTATGAATTATTAATATTTATGTCATGAATCATGTTTATGATCTATGAAAGTTCGGGTATGAACTTTTTAAGTTATGTTCATTTTCAATAAATACAAAATCACCTCATGTGACTATACCATATACCCGATAGCACCTATTTTTTATTCTTCTCAACCTAAATAATCTACCCATGCTTCTTATCTCTATAGAACTCACAAGTCCAGCTTAACCCCTCTCATGGGTTACCCTCAAACATCACAAAGCACTATGCCATCCCACTTATCGATAGGATAAATCTCACATATATCAAAACTCATGGGAATCAACTCTTTATTTTCATTTCTAACATAATTTAGTAACTCATGTATCAAAACACACCCACTTTGAGGTCTCACATATATGTCACAGGTATCACGTGCGAATGCATCAAAACCTACCAGGGCACTGATCCTCATCAGGCATCAGTATACAAGACTACCCTCTCGATAACCACAATCCCCCCCCCACACATATATAATGTCATCTTCCCTTGATGATTCATGTTAAGTATACTATTTCTTAAGGGTTTTATTATGTATAATTCCACTACTAAGTTGTATGGGAAAACACTATATTGTTTTTTTTGTGAAACTTTGAATAAATAAATTTATTTTACTTTGGAACCGGTGCCAAGGAACTAAATTTATATACATATTCATCCCTAAAAAGAGTGACTACATAGTTTTCATCAAGGATCATACCTCCAAAAGATCCACATAACCCATCACCAGTATAAAATATACCATGATCAATCTGAGTTGAATTCCACCACCAAATCATATGGGAAAAAGTAATATAAGTTGTTGATGATAATTTAAATAGAAAAACCATCATTTTTAGTGATATCAATCACACACAAGAACATGTATGTCATGTGAACCTTATGTTCCAAATATGATACATATACATAGGTCTCTTGAAAATGGTCCAAGAGTTAAAAAATCATAAATCATAAATCCACAACTCAAGTGTGCCACACTATATAAAATTATCCAATTATAAAATAAGAAACCAAGAATAGTAATCTCATATCCATATTAATGTTTAATTTTTATTGGAAAAGGTGTTCATGATGCACTAGTCCGATATCCTTCACAAGCTCTGACCCATTCCTATGTTTCCTATATACCAAATCCCTAAATAGTAAGATAAAATAAGAAATCTAATATATTTTTTGATATTATTCACATAAAGAATATGATACCACTTTGTAACATCTTACCACCCCAGACCACTTGATGGTGCCCATATCGATGGTTTCTACTTGACCTCGGGTTCATCTCCTTGTATGACTGAGGATTATGACTATAAGTAGGGGTCTAGGGAGTTTTCATGGGGATACTATACCCCATTTAAGTATGCACAATAATAGATAAATAACCAAACATCAATATTAAAATAATTAAAATAAAATTTCATAGAATCAATAAGACATAAAATTCTATATCAATGTAAATATAGAAGTAAATGATCATGAAGACTCATGACCATTCTATCATAAAAACACTAATCTTCCATTAGGCTTGTCACAATATATTAAATGAAATTAATAAATTGAATATATGTGGGTTCCACTACCATGTACGATCAATACCATAGTCCTGATTTCCAGTACCATATGATCCATATTGTTAGATCATATAAATTTGGGCCTCAGCCCAACCTAAACCTATAAATAGTAATGGATTCTTCGGTACCCAAGTTTCATAGTCACCCAAGTAGGGTGTGAGTGAAACTTAGTAGGGAACTAACAACATGGCCTCATACATAACTAGTAAATGCAAGGTGTACACATGAAATATGTCTAGAAGAATAATAAATATGATGCAGAATCATATATAAATAGACATCATCAATACTCATGTTCTAGAATAACACTAGAGAACGAATATACCTTCATCAACCAACTTTGATATGTCTATGATCATGTGTCCTCATTTGGAACCTGAGGAAAAATGATCCCCATCTAGGAAAACATTTCATCTAGAAACTCAGAGGCGTATTGAAATATTATTAGGAAAGAAATCATCCAGAAACTCAAGGAAGTATTTGAACCCTACTGGGAAAGAAAGTCATTCAGAAACTCAAGGTGTTTCCTTACCCTATCAAGAAATAAAGTCATCCAAAAACTCTTGGTGTAACCATACCTTGACAGGAAAACATGTCATATGGTAACTCATGGAATATCTACACTCTGCCGGAAAATCAATTCATATAGAAACTCAAGGGAGTATCTACACCCTATTGGGAAAACAAGTCATATAAAAGCTATCATAAAGTCCAGGTCCAAGGATAGCATACAAAGCATCCCATGTATCTACAAACATTTCAGTGGGTAGTGAATCCCACTTTAATCCTCTCTTATAATGCATCTCGAAAAGGTCATCCATTTTCCTGACCCTATCCCACATAACATACATTATCTTATCAAGTGAATGACCTAACATTGTCACAAAATTCATGTCAATCTAATATGGTTTATTCAAGTCCTAAGGTGACACTTACAATCACCAATACCCATTACTATACGTACTCTATCAGAAGTCATTACATCACCGGGGCACCCATTAAGGTTCCTTAAGTCACATTAATACTCAGAAACCCCTCATGGGTTCCTTAATCATAATCTCAACTCTTAGTAAAATCCTTTAAATAAGAGGGAATAACATCCCTCAATATCCTCATGATCACACCATGGGTTTCACTAGACTCATAAGGAAAGTATCACTGACATTAGTCTCAATAGATGTCACAAGGCCCATCTCACTTTCTAAGTCATCACAAGGTAATCCTCTCACTCAACCTATCTACAACCTACCTAGGATATACCCACTCTATTCTCATTTAATAGTGGGGGAGGAACATTCAACCCACTATTATCTCAACTATCCTGAAGGATCTAAGGCATCTCAAGGTTTCCACAAAGTCCTACTCATGTCAACTATTTACAAACCAATACCATCCTCTATAACGAGGTGTCTAAGGATCCTATACCAGGGCCACTAAATTATGTTATTTTTTTAATTTATACCCCTTTAGGGTCCCATTTATCTCAAGTAATACATTAATCATCATGTTCTTAATCATTGGAGTCTGAGGCATCAAGCTAGTGCGCAAAAGTTCATCATAGCCCCTGTCACTTTATTCGGTATAAACATTTCATTTAGATTAAACAATTTATTTAATAAAAAAGTTTCATCACCCACAGTAGTGACACCACACATATCGCATGCCATGTATTGAAAGAATAATCCAAAGGGAAATTAATAGAGACCACCTACCTCAATTTGAAGTCATTCCCTTTGATACACTGGTAGATAGATCTTTCCCAGGCTCATCCAAGTACAATCCATGCTCATATCATCATCTAGAGCATCTATCTCAAGTCACAAAATATGATAATTAATAATAAAAAATTTATAATTAATTATCTAATTCATTTATAACAATCCAAAACTAATTTAATTTTTTTAATTAGGCATAATTCCCAAAATCTCACTGGTTTACCTCATCACAATGAAATAACAATCAAACACCCATGGAATGTCTTTAATATCCTCCCAAAACTACCCTAGAAAAAATCCATAACAATCATAACCAATTCAATTTCAAATTTTATTCAATTTAATCTATTTTTAATTAAAACTCATAAAAAATATAAGTAGAGATGTACCTTTATTGAAATGGTGTGTGATGACATGTAGTCACCATCTCAGGACAACCACTATCCATGTTGAGCCAATGACTGATCATATTGGATGATTTCCACCACGATATGCTGGAAATCATCACCAAACCCAAAGTAAAATTAGCTAAAAATGAGAGTGAGAGTAAGGATATGAATAATAGAGGAGAAAATAGGGTGAATATCACCTTTAATTGATGAAGAAACACAATGAATCCACCCCTAATGATGGGGGTTGAAGGAGAAAATGGAGAACTCCTTGCTAGTTCGGTCACACATGAGGATAAGAGAAAAAAGGGCCCTAAGAAATTAATAATTGAATATGGGTAAAAGGGAGACTTCAATAAAAAATTAGAACACATAGGGAAAAAAGGATTTCACTATAGCGTACACTACAATATTGTGTTCTCCAACCAACCCCAAGAGTGAAATCACACATAATGCCTCACTGAAGGCACCACCCCACTCATCATTTCAAATTGAAAATCCTCCTATCCAAAAATCCAAATATCATTGGAATAAGGTATACTTTGTCCACATTTCATGGCCTCGGTATCACATTCCACCACTACAGTTGATCAAATGTCCATCTTGGGAATTTTGGTCAGTCATTTCACACAGATTCCACCCCTATCACCGTAGAGAGCTCTACAAAATGGATGTTCCCCTGGCTAACCAAAAGAGAAAGATAATGGGAACTATGATGTAGCCTATGATCCTAACTTCTTGTTGATCCACCTCTGGTTTCAAGAAGGGTGTAGAAAAATATAATAAGCATGTAGATGATAAACCAGATGTAAAATGTATCATGTTTTCATCTATGTGGATTTAATTGTAGAAAATTCATGCGGACCAAGATGCATATAAGATGTTGACTCATCTCCAAGAATTGTATCAAGAGAGAGAAAGTAAAGTGTGGTATTATATATAAAGTGAAATTTATAGGTGTAGGCTAGCATAAGGGATTCAAGAAGGGAATCATGTACTCAATATGATCGGGTACATTTAGAGATTTGAAACTCTCGGGTCCAAGATATACCTAGAACTAGAAAATGATATCATTATTTCCTATTTAATGCCAATATTTTCTATTTTAATTGTTAACTACAATATGAATAACATGAAAAAGTCACCCATAGATCTTTTGAATTTAAATTTCAAAGTGGATAAGGATATGAATAATACCAATTATTCAGTCCTTATATTGAACAAGAGGAGGAAGTGAAAGCCTAAGTGGTCTAAGGCTAAGTCCAAGCCAAAGATATAAATTTGTCATCCTTCTAAGAAGCCAAAGATATAGAGGGAGGTGAATGACTAGGAGGATGTATACTTTTATTGTGGAAATAAAGACCACTGGAAGAAGAATTGTAGAGCTATGAAGTAGAATAAAGGAGATGCTTCTAATTCAGGTATTTTTTTCATTGAATGTAATCTATCATTATCTATAAGTTTGGAATTGGATATGGAATGTGGATCAAAATTTTTTATTCATATATAGGAACCAAGTAGATTCAAGAATATTATGAAAGGTGAAGTGGATCTCCCGACCACAAATGGTGTGATTCTAGTAGCCTTGGTAGTGGGAGATTATCACCTAACTTTACCTAGTGGTTTGGATCTTGTATTGAATAATTTTTATTATGTATCTTTGGTAACCAAAAACATAATCTTAGTGTCAATTATAGACACCATTAGACTATTTGTCATGTTTGGAAATAAATGTTTCCTCTTTTATAAGGATGAAATTTTTATGGTATGGTAGATATTAACAATGGTTTATATATACTTGAACTTGAAAACTCAGTAACAATAATCTTTGAAAAAAACAGTGAACATGACTTATACAACACCCACCTATGGTACTTCAGTCTTGGTCATATAAATGAGAAATAATTAAAGAAATTACATTAAGTAGAGTATTTATAATCAACTAATTTTAAACGTATGAATGTATGTCATGATTGTTTACAAAAGAAAATGACCAAAGAACCCTTTTCTGGTAAGGGAGTAAGAGCCAACAAATTATTGGAATTAATTCATACAAATGTATGTGGTCCATTTTCAGTAGAGGCAAGGGGTGAGATTTCGTACTTCATTACTTTTACTAATGAATTTAGTAGGTATTTTTGTATTTATTTATGATGGTATAAGTCATATTGTTTTTATATCTTTAAGGAATGTCAACACGAAGTATAAAAAACACTTGGTAAGAAGATCAAGGAACTTTACTCTGACTGACGTAGAGAGTATCTTAACTAAGATTTCATTGACCAATTAACAGGGTATGGGATATTATACCAACTCAATTTTCTTTATAAACCATACTGGAATGGTGTTTGTGAAAGGAGGAATCAGACATTGTCTGACATGGTCAGATAAATGATGATTCATGCAACTATTCCATTATCCTTTTGGGGATATGCCTTGTAGAAAAAAACATATACCCTCAACCGAATACTAACTAAAGCTACATATGGGATTCCATATGAGTTTTGGTATGGAAAGAAACCCATTCTGTCACACATACATGTTTAGGGATGTGACGATTTTTTCAAGACTATACATAGTGACAAATTTTCACCTTGAAGCATGAAGTGAATATTTATAGGTTATCCTAAATAAAATAAAGGATATTAACTATATAACCCTTTATATAAGAAATTTATTATGTTGATACATTCCATGTTTCTAGAAATGGAGAAAATTTTCATTGGAAATAGTGGGAGTATAATTGAATTTGATGAAGTTGATGCTACAAATGTACAAGAGTGGGTATGAGAAAAATATCCACAAGAGGCCGTGGGAGATGAATATGTTTATGAGAAAAAAGTTTTGCGTAGGTCAACTCAAGAGGTTAGAGGACCAGATCATTATTGTTTTCTCATCACTGAGTCATATGGCACATTAATCCTTGAGAATGATGAACCTATAACCTATAAAGAATAAATAAATGGAAATGATGATGAAGAATGGAAAGAAGCTATGAATTTTGAGATGGAGTCCATGTACCAAAATCAATTTTGGATCTTAGAAGACCCTATAAATTATGTAAAACCCATTAGATGAAAATGGAAATTCAATAAAAAGCTGGAAATGGATGGTAAAGTCAATACCTATAAGGAAAGACTGGTAGCAAAGGGTTTTAAGAAACATCAAGGCATAGACTATGATGAAACCTTATTACTTATAGCAATGAAGAAATCCATCAAAATATTACTTGAAATTTCAGCCTTCCATGAATATGAAATATGTAAAATGGATATCAAAACTGCTTTTCTAAATGGGAAGTTGGTCAAAGACGTCTATATGGCTCAAGTAGAGGGGTTTACTAAGTCAAAGAGTGCCAATAAAGTGTGTAATCTATAGAGATCCATTTATGGGTTGAAGAAAACATCACTATCATGGAATTTTTATTTTAATGAGGCCATAATAGAATTTTTTTCATCAATAATGAAAGAGAGCCTTGTTTATCTAATAAGTTTAATTATAATGTCAAAATTTTCCTAGAATTATATGTTGATGACATATTAATTATGGGAAATTAAGTGAAAGTCTTACAGCCAGTTAAGATTCGGTTAAATAAATGCTTCTCTATGAAAGAATTAGGTGAAACAGTATACTTCTAGGGATGAAGATCTATCAAGATAAATCTCAAAGTCTTCTTAGGATAAGTCAAAGTACATATATTGACAAGATACTTAAAATTTAAAATATAGAATAATAAAAAAGAGGGCTATTTATCATGCCACTTGGTATCAACGTCTCCAAGAAAATGTGTCCAAAAACACAAGAAGAGATTACAAGAATAAGTAGAATCACTTATGCCTCGGTGGTGGGATCTATATTTTATATCATGTTATGTACTAGGTTCAATGTTTCATTTGATTAAAGAATGGTGGAAATATATCAATCTAATCCAGGAGAGTTCCATTGGGTAGCTATAAAAACTATCCTAAAGTACTTGAGGTGAATAAAAGATATGATCCTAGTTTATGGAGAAGATAAGGAACTAGTAGTAAGATGATACACTCATTATATTTTATATAAGGATTATGAGGATCTAAAATATCATTTAGGCTATTTATTTTTCTTGAATGGTGCTTCAGTGAGTTAGGGAAGCTCAATGAAATATATGGTCTCTAAATATATAGTAGAATATGAGTATATAGAAGCTTTTGATTCAGGTATGGATCTAGTCTGGATACACAGATTTATCTCAAACATTGGTGTTATTCCTAGTAGTGTAGTACCTATTCCAGTTTATCATGATAATATTGTAGTAGTGGAACTATCTAAGGATCCTAGGTCACACCAGAGGATAAATCATATACTTTATAAGTTTCATATCTAGATATATTTTTCTCATATATGAGAATTTGTTGTTATTAAATTATCCATATAGGAAAATGTGGAAGACCCCTTGACAAAAGCCATATCTTAGAAAAAACATAATTCTATTATGAGAGCCAGTGGATTGAAATGTGATAATAGTTGGATCTAGTGAAAGTGGGAGTGTTGAAAGTGGGTTCCCTAGACCCAAATTATGAATGTTCTTTGATTACCATTACATGTTTATAATTTTATATATACATGTGTTTATCTTACCATAATAGTGTTGATACTTCTATGTCTAATATATTTATGGTAATTTCATTATATTAGATGTCATATCGAAATGTTATAGCAGTTCTTAATCTATAATAAGAATCAAGATATAACATGATAGTAATCTTAAATTAATGTCATATGGTATAGATAAATAATACTAATAATACATAGATATTGTGTGACCATCAGGTGCTAGGGTATCATTAGCATTAAGACTTATTCTTATGAAGTTTTTACATGGTTATCTGGAGTAGATGTGATCACGATGAAAAACCCACCAATAGGAACACTACATGTTTCATGTGTCATTTGTTGTTCCTATCTACATACATGTTTATCATTATCTTGACTTGATATCATTATCAATGTGTGTCATTTGATTGAATACATTGATATAATTAAAAACCCATGACATTGAAGTCATGGTGAGCCAACTTGTGTTGGGTACTTCATTGGTGGTATGAAATTTGTTAAATAGTCAAGATATAATTTTTTATTCCTGATTTAATTAATATATTGGGCCTAGTTGATCAGAATGGTAGGATCTTCATAAATCGATGGCCATGGTAGTCAATAGTTAGTCTGTCTAGTTAAACCGACAAATAATAAGTAAATAAAGGATAATGAAATAAGTGTGCATCTTGATTTATGATATATCATATGAAAAAGATATAATATTATATAGTACATGTTCATATGATAGTTTTCATTGCTATAACTACTTGTTATCTCTTTAGGGGTCTTGATGGGTTGTTAGACTCCACTCTTGTTATGTGAATACTATTCAATTCTATTGAGATAATGGACTAGAGGGTCACACACAATAGTGTATTCAAGAATCTTCCTAATTCTAGTGAATAGGTATGTAGAACATTGTAGGCCCCACCATGGTGTATGAGGGTTGTACAAGTTTTATCGATCACCAAAAATAAATAAATACATTATTATTCGAGTATAGAATAATTGGGATGAATTTATTTTTTAAAATTATTTACAAGTGTTTAACTAAATGCATGGAATAATATTATATGAACAAATATTATTTTAATATTAAAGGTTCATTTAATATTAGTAGAAATTATGAGTTGAGTTAGAGACTCGAGTTTATCACATAATATATTTAATATATATTTTAAGTAGTTTATAAAATATAAATAATATTTATGATGCAATTAGTTCATCATAACTATTTATTTATTTCTTATTTAGTGGATGTTAAATTTATGGAGGTCGGGGAACCCTAACCATATATTTTGGACATCCACTAAATAAGTATACGAGAAGCTCATTCCACATACTATTCATTAGTTGGAATTGAGATCTTCTCTATCATCCTAAATCATGGTGAGATAAATGCTCGTACCAAGTGAACGATCCAAGAATGATTTCACAGATCAAAGGCATGAGATCGAGGTGATCATCACAACATCGAAGAAATCATCACAGTTTCACACTAGCACCTAAAATGAAATGAATATTGTACATGAAGATTATTGAAGCATGTTCAGATGACATAGAGGGATTTAGGATCAGATTCTTCAAGCAATAGTGTTTGATGATGTGTGATAGATGCACTCAATTTGATTAAAATGAGGTACTCATTTTGTTTTATTTACTATTCTTTGATAATTCACCCAAGATCCTCGCATCATACCAAGACTCAGATCATTGGAGCTGGAAAAGTTTCATCACTTCGATGAAGGAAAATTTTAAATATTTGGCCCACTAACTTTCTCTACATGCCTCAATATCATCAACTTTTTTATTATATTGTGCCCATATATTTTTCTTCTGTTTTTGTTATGATTCTCTTCTTTATGTGAAGTTTTCTTTGTCTTAAAACCTTTTTTTCTATTATATAGTGGGATTTTTCGATACTTCCTCATGCCTTGGATTTTTATGTTTCATTGGATACTTCCCCAAGATAGATAACACCCCAATTGCATAAATAATAAATAATAAATAATAAATAATGAATATTAGAAACAAGAATAGGGTCGAGCCCAAAGCCCTTATCCTATTTATTAATGAAAGTAAAAAAGTACAATTAGGTAAGATTATGTCATATAAGGTAGAAAATTACCTCAGTAAGAAAATAAAAACAATAACACTATGTTAGTGAAACCAACTAGTAAGCACTAAAAGTCAAAATTAAAAACTTGTGGTCGAGTAATTATGATGTGATGGGAAACTCGTTCACCTTAATTGTGAGGATTTCATCTACACCTCCACATTTTGACCATTCAAAAAGAATCTAGTTGGTCCTCATTGTCCATCCCAAATAGATCATTATATTTCTCTTTTTACTTTTCCTTCCAAAAAAGAAAGTGTTTCAAAATAATTAGAAGTGGAAACCTAACTTTCCATTATGACATCAGTAGGTTGAACCAAGTCATTAGTTTATTTACAATTGATCAGATGATCACCTACAACATCATTCTTAAAAAGAATTTACAAAGCCTACATAACAAGATAAACCTTATTGGTAGCATGACCACCCCTGGCCTTCTCTTGTGAGCTCAAGGCATAATACTCTTACATAGGGGATTTAACAGGCTCTCCCTTGGATGGTTGTACAATGTATCAAGCTAAACCTAAAGGTTTATTCTTAGTCTTATATGTGATCATACAAATTTTCTTTTGAATCTTCTCAGTAATCTAATTATATAAATTTCAAAAATTAGGGGTATTAAAAGATTAAAGCATAAAAAAGATGTTGGAAGAAGAAACCCTTAACCAAAAACCTAAAAAAATGCAATAAAATACTCAGTGCATCCATCCTAGGTAGTGGGAACATTTTTCCCACTCCCACTATGATCATCCTTATAAAAGACCAAAATGGGAACATTATCTTATTTCTGGTAATATTTGGAAGAAACACTATCATAGATAATAGGAGATTAATTCTTTCTAGAAGTGGCTTGCTTGGGAAAATCCATTATTGTGTACAAAGTTGGGGTCAAGACTTATGATTTATTGGAACCAGCATGTACAGTAGGTTTACCAGATTTCTTTGAAGAATCCTACATAGGTGAACATATCATACTAGAGTAAAACCCTCCCTAAAAATATTACTATAAACCTCACCAACATGTTTTTATATCTTTATCATTGTCACATGGTTTTGAATAGAATTATTTTCATTTCCTATGGACTATTCAAACAGACTATACCCTATAGTTGTTTAAGATAAAGAAATTTTCTTTCCTCCCATATAAATTCCCTTTTGAATAGTAGGTTGAGGGTTTCGTGATATAGGTGTGAACCCTTCCTTGGATAGAGATCCCCTACAGTAGCTAGAGTCACTAAGCCACTGCCCTCTTTCTTAGATTCTTTCCTTGGAGCCAAATTCTCTTACACTCCTTATTTAAGAGTCCTCTAAACCTAAGATAGAACAGATTTTGAACCATTTCCTCTAAAGGTTGAATCTTTATTTTCCAAATGTACTAAGGAACTAAAATTCATACATATTTTCCATTAAATATAACAAGAAGGAAAAACTCCATATCCTTTAAATCCATAAGATCCTATTTAAATTAACTCTATAAGGAACAATAATTCCTCTGAGACTCACCAGATTCAATAGTATGAGGGGAGAGATCAACCACCACAACCATAGATTGAATCTGATCAGAATAACTAACCTAGAGATATCAGTTCCCAAAGAAAGTTTGGGATCACAAGTACTAATTGAACGTTCTTTGTTCTTAGTTATTCCACTATCATTCTTAATCATTGCCTACTAAGAGTACTAGAGAGTAGTTCTTGACTCTTTTCAAATTGTTTATGCCATATTATTTTCTAATACATCCCTTAATTTAATTTTCAATTTTAATTTATTTGTTCCAATCAAATTAATAAACTCTTTACAATTAAATAACTATGATTTCCTTCAACATTTCTCAATATAATTCCCAATAAATTTAGAATTCATACCAATTTATAGAATTATTTTAAATTAAATAATTAATTGTATCTAATGTTAAAAGGTAACTTGAATCACAATATCAATAGTATAACCAGATAGATCAATTTTAACTATGATTCAAGGAAAGTTCCCATACCTGGAACTTTCTACTTTCGTATCAATATTTTTAGAACTGGTTAAGTGTATTTACGGGTTAAGTGTATTTTTGAGTCCAAATCAGTTTCCTCCTACTTGTATTTTTTTATCTATATTTAAATGAAATTATCCACCTCTATTTGAAGTAGGAATTGTACTATTCAACACGGTATTATAGGCATACATCTGATAAATTTTTTCCCATCCACTGCACCCCGCCCAATTTTTTTTTTAAATCTAATATACCTCATCATTGGCTTCCCACCTACACAAAAAGTTATTTATCCCCATTGTTGGACACTCCTTATGAAATCTATTTGCATCAGACATGATAGCCGCTGACATACCACCCCATATAGACCCATCTTTTCCCATTGTTTGTGACTTATCCCCCACCTTCTCCCTGTGCATCGGTCACATTCCAGACTTGCAACTACATGAACACCCTGCAGGAGATCCACCCTCCACGAGCGCCACCCCTCTATTTTGAATGCACCTCCCTATACCTCCTCCTCAGGCTCTCTTTCCTTCCTATGAGACTACTCCTTTCAATCCCCCCATGCGGCGACCTTCCTCGATGCTACCCTCTTCCCAGCACCAACACCCTGTCCCCACTCCTCCCAATGTGCCCTCTTTATGTGCGCCTTCCTCCTGATGTGCTCGACCACCCATGTGGTTCCCCTAGAGACTTCACCTCCACCTACCACCAGTAACAGTGTCACACTACCCAGGCACACCCCGATGCCCCTACTGATTATTTTTTGTTCTATGCATATCCCCTAACGGTCACTACACTCTCATGTCATGTAGAAATGCTTCTGATCCATAGTCCCTACTATGCACACCTATGCATCGACTATATCCAATAGCCCCAATCAGCACCACCAACCTCCCCTTCATTCGACACCACTTGTAATGCGATGCTTGTTCCCACACACCCCTGTTGTTGTCTCACCACATCATTGGCACACTCCAGATATTCCTTCCAGACATTTGATTAGCATCCTATTTATCGATATTCTTGCATGCCGTGATACTACTGAGCCATCTATTTCCACTAATGCATTTTTGGATATCCATACCAGTTCCCTACATCCCATTATAAATTCACCATCTTATTCATGAAATGGTAGCATTATCACTTCTATCTAGTATCTATCACAACTTGGCACTCTCTATGGATGATATTTCACTTATACACTCTCATCGTGATGCCTTGACACCTCCATCTTCTTCAAACTCTATTTATTATACTGGTGGCCCTCCCGATAGTGTATCTCATTGAAAGATAGCTTGGATTTTTTATTCTAGTGATTATGATCATCTCATAGGTGATTCAAGTATACTTACTACCTATCATCCATACACCAGTGTGATGTAATTACACTTGATAATAGATCAACAATCCCGATTGTGGGATTTGTCACATGATCCTTGACTCCTTATATTTGTCTGGATTCAGTATCTCATGTTTTATCAAAATCCTTTTAATCTTCTCTCCTTTAATAAACTCACAAAAGACTTAAATTGGGTTGCTATTTTTACATCTTCTAGTGTTGTTTTTTAGGAGTGTTCGACGAATCAAAAACCTGGTAGAGGTCGTCTTAGTGATGGGTTGTACATGTTTGATACCCCACCACCCCTTTCGTTCTCATTCACCTCTAATTGTTCCCTCTACCAAAATTTTCTTGATGACCATCCATTATCTTTAGTCTTACATAAGTTTTCCCCCATTTAATTACACACCTTTCCTTCCATTATGAATCCTTTTTTTCTAAACATCATTGAGCGACATATGTTCCTCATTTGGTGATGTGTGTGGTAGATCCTTTTAAATTAGTATATTCTGATGTATGGGGTCCTATTAGGGTTCCAAGTTAGTCATGGTACCATTTTTATGTATCCTTTATTAATGATTTCTCTCGAATGACATAGCTATATCTCCTTTTTTATTGTTCAGATGTGTGTGATACTTTCAAAAATGTTACCATGATATTCATACTCAATTATACAATCCTATTAAATGTCTCCTCTTAGAAAATGGACAAGAATATTTATCCATTTATCTTTAGAAATTTATCAAAGATAATGGTATCCTCTATCAAACATCTTACCCTGATACCTCTCACTAGAAGGGTGTGTCAGAGCCTAAACATCTTTATATTATAGAAACTACTCGGGCCTTGTTATTTCACATGCATGTACCTTTTCCTTTGGGGGGGAATTTATTCTTACTGCTTCCTATCTTATCAATCATATTCCTTATTATATTCTTTAGGTGATAATCTGTTATCATCTCTATTTCCCTATCTTCAACCTCACCCTCTTCCACTTCACGTGTTTAAGAGTATTTTCTATGTTTGTGAAACTCATCCTCATATCTCTAAATTTTCCCCAAAGGCCCAGAATTTCATATTTTTAGGATATTATCATACACAATGAGACTAATATTTTTTATCACCTATCATGAGATGTTATATCACCTATGCTCACGTATCATTCAATGAGAGCTCTCCATTGTTACCCTCTCCACCCTCTCCCTGTCCTGATCCCACCATCGATGACTGTCTCCATCTCACCATCCAACCACCCCTACCTCTATTGAACTAATTAGATGGTCTTAATTTTTTCACGACCTTCTCTTTTCATATATTGAACATTCTACCTTGTCTTGACCAAGGACACCATTTCCCTAACTTTGTTTCTTTTCTCCTGTTGTGGGCACCGATGACTTGCTGATTGTATTGCAGAAAGGTACTTGTTCTTTCTAGAATAATCATATTTATACAAATTCATACAAAGTTTTATCTACTATAGAGAGGATATATGTTCCTAGTGAGGTTTTTGAGGCCAAATCTCACCTCAGATGGTTTCAAACAATGTGGGATGAATTACAGGCCTTGGATGACAATCAAACATGGGATCTGGTCCCCCTTCTGGATGGTAAACAAGTTGTTGGTTGAAAATGTTTTTATATGGTCCACCTAAATACAAGATGGAACTCTTCCTCACCTTAAATCCCATCTTGTGGAAAAATTATTTTCCTAGAAATATGGTGTTGATTATTTTGATACATTTTGTCTAGTTTCTAAAATGGAATCTGTTCGATTATCCATATCTCTTGCAGCTGCTCCACATTGGCCTCTTTATCAACTTGGTGTCATGAATTTATATTTACATAGATTTTTTGAATAAGAAGTATATATACAAAAACCTTTGGATTCCTTTCCTTGGGAGATGGTTATCATATAAGTCATATTTTTCTCTCTCTTTATGGACTCAAGTAGTATCCTCATGCATGGTTTTCTAGATTCTACATTATCATCACTACATTTGGTCTATCTCAGTGTATGAAGAAACATTCTATTTTTCTACCACAAAAATCATTTGGTTTCATTTTTTTAGTTGTATATGTTAATTATATCATTATTACTGGTAGTGACTTGCATTTCATTTCCCATATAAAGGTTTATCTTCAATAATAATTTCAAACAAAAGACCCACATTCTTTGATATATTCTATTAGAATTGAAGTCTCCCATTCTCTAACCAAAATATTTATTTCCCAAAAAAAAAATATTCATTAGATATCTTGTAGGATACTATATTTTCTCAGGAAATTTCCGTTGACACCCCTCTTGAACTTAGGTAACTATCTCTACATGATGCGTCAAGACCATATTCTCACCCATAGAGGTATCTTAGTATTATGGGAAAACTCCATTATCTTATCATGAAAGATTCATATATTTCATACACTATTAGTAAGGTTATAAAATTCATAGAACGTATGAATAAATCCCAATGTTATGATTTCATTTTTATTGTCAAGTATATTAAGAAAGGACCTTCCCATGGTCATCATAATTCACATCATGATCATCTGAATATTGAGGTCTTTTGGGATGCTGATTATGCTCATTTGTTAGCTACCTATAATTCTACTTCTAGGTTTTCCATTTTCCTGGATGGTAATTTAATTTCATGTAGAAGAAAGAAACAAACTATTATCTCTAGATCTAGTGATAAATCTAAATATCGTGCGATGGACATAGTCACTACTGAAATTATTTAGCTTCATCACCTTCTTCATGAAATTGGTTTCCCACCATACACTTTTGTTCATATTTGATGTGATAATCTAGAAGCCATAAATATTTCTTCTAATCTATAATTCCATGAACACACAAAGCATTTCGAGGTTAACTATCACTTTCTTCTTTATCTCCTTGAGAAAAACCATATCAGTTTTAGCAACATTCTAAGAACTCATCATCTTGACTACATCTATATCAAATTATATTTGGGAGCTCGACTGGACTCTTTATGCACTAATCTGGGAATCCACAACATTAACGACCCAACTTGAGGGGAAGTGTGTGAGGTATTTTTGGTGTCTTCTTACTTTATTTTTTTGTGGTACTATTATTCTATGATATACCTGTTCTATCTTAAGGGGGAGTGTTAGACCCAATTAAGTGTATTTACAGGTTAATTGTATTTTTGAGTCCCACATCAGTTTCCTTATACATGTATTTGTTTTCCACTATCTATAAATGCATTTATTCACCTATCTTTATGGTAGGAATTGTACCATTAAAAAAATATTAATAGGGACCCCTATAGCTGAAGCAATACCCCAAAGGATTTGGGCATGCCAAAAAAACCAACTAATCCCATGAATGTGTGTCCAGGTTTGGGTAATTGAATTCTTAACCAAATATGGGTTGAGGAAAGGATCCAAATCCTATATACGCTTGAACCTTGTTTTAAGTAGACCAAATACTAGGCCCCATGATCTGAGTTTTAAATCATTCAAAGGTAAAAAAAACATGAAATAACCTTTACCACTCTACAAAATATTCCAATATTGAAAGCCCCATATTTGAATCAGTTGGTGTTGAAAATCGTTTAAATTCTATAAAATACCTTTTCAGTGAAGCATTGATCAAAATATAATATAATGCTTACAATCTTTGATTCAATTCATAAGGTTTCTTTGATCATCCTTGGCAATATAAAATGATCCATTACTTGAAGTTATTTTTCTATAAGGGGGTGAGATTCCCCTCGGACCCGAGAAAAATATTACAATTTTGAGATACACAAAATACTTTTCTTGAGTAATCTAAACATTTCTTTTCAAATTATTTCATATTAGGGTTCGATCAAGGCAATACGAGACTAGTTAAGACACCGATGGCTTCAATATTCTTCGATTCCCTAACAAGGACATTCCAAGGAATAAAATAGAATTTGGGATCGAAGGAAACTAGCTTAATTGAGGCACTGAAAACTTCCATCTTATTCTATGATCCAACAAAAACATTACAGGGATTGAAATAACACTCAAGATTGAAATACTGGATAAATTTTTTTATCACCATTCTAAATTAAAGAGATAATCTCTAGATGAATGCCCATTCTCCCTAGGGATAATTAAAAAATAAATGATAAATGATAAATAAATAATAAGCAATAAATACATAAATAATAAATAGTAAATAAATAATAAATAAATTATAAATAAATAAATAATAAATAATAAATAAATAATAGCAAATAATTTTTATTCAGTATAGGGGATTATAAGCCACAATAAACTAAAACACCAAGACACCCTACTGGTTTATGCCTCATCCCTCCCCAGTACAAATGACAAGCACTCACTTGAACTATTTTATTAAATTTTTAAATGGCCCAAAGACCCATAATTAGTAGTCCAAAAACCTGAAGAGAATAACCTAAAGGCCCATATGACCACCTTATAAAGACCAACTCAGACATGAAATGTTGGGATATATTGTGTTCACTATATCCATCCACCACCTAAAAACTGCCTCATTGAATGCTTTCATGTTTGATTTTAAAGTCCATCACTATAAATGCATAACATCAGTCACTACCGTGTTCACTTAAGTTTTCCCCTAAGGGTCCCATCATTATATCCCACATCCCCTACCTATGCCTACAATGAATCACCACCTACTTTAGCATGTACCTAGGTCTGTATACCTTCTTACATCCACTCATGAGTTATCAGCCATAAATTGCTTAGAAATACCCCCAATGAAGGATGACAGGATTTGAACGCTGGTTATAAGATGAATTATGAGGTGACATTACCACTCAGTTATTCCCTATAATTACATAATAGATGATAAATGATAAATAATAAATAAATAACACATAATAAATAATAAATAATAAATAAATCAATATTATTATTCCTAAAAAGGAAGAGACATGGGAAATACTCTTTCCATTTTATTAAAAAATAGAAAAGGGATAGAGTGGGTGAGAAGGGGTTAGATAGAGGGACCTTTTTTCATCTAAATAAAAGGATAGATATAAAATTAGTGACGATAATAAATCAAATCATTTCTATAATCATACTCATCAGTAGTCTCTCCACTAGACTCTGAGTTACCCTGCCGAATGATCCTACAGAACTCAAAATAATCCCTATAATGCTCCATATTGAGCTTATATTTTGGAACTTTCATGGATTATATAGTAGACACATTCATTGTGAGATTGGATTAATCCTTTCATGACCTCATTTTTTGTGGGACTGAAGTGAAACCGTCACTATCAACCAAATTTTTCCTACCTTTTATAAAAAAATCCATGAAATATGGGATTATAAAACTAATAATGACCATGGAAGGCTAGTTTTATTTCCTCTATACAGTAATATTACCCTGAGTATGGTGACTAATGCTAAACATACATAAATAATACATTGATACCATAGTTTAATTAATACAACTCACAAATAGTCGTGCTACCCAAGGACCTAAATGTTTAATTTATTAGAGACTATCTACATAAACATCATGTTTTACAACTATTTTGAACATTTCTCCATAACCATGCTCCTAAAGAACCTCTTCTAGACACATCATATGATATAATCATCACTATTACATGGGGAATGAAAACATAAAAAGGGGAGATCTTGAATGATTTTTAGGGGAAACTTATCAACCAATCATAACTATTAGATCATAAACATGAGGGAAAACATGTGAAAGGGATAAATATTAGACAAAAAGATCATGGGATCATAAGTTACAATCATAAAACTTGATTGAGCTTAAGGATCACAGAATATAAACATAATTCTAAAGAAAGGTCATCAAAACATGGCATAGAAACACATAAAAAAATAAAACAAAATAATAAATCATAACATAAGAAAGCATGGAATCTTTCGAACATGGAATATCAAAAAAATTGGCATATCTTGTAAATAAGGTATATTTTAGTGAAGTGCCAAAAATATAAGAATAGGAACATATTGTAAACAAATCCAATTATATCCACTCCGAATTGTTTTGAAAAAATACAAGTATGTACACCCTTATGTTTGGTGAAAAAATTCAAATATGCACACCCTATAGTTTGTAAAAAAACTAAATTATGTCCACGCTTCATTATATCAAGAGATATAAAACCATAACCAATGCATTGGAGGATGATATATGACCCCACCCGTCATCATCCATGCATATGAGTTCGAATTAAAATAAAAAAATTCATTTTATCTTAAATAACCCATGATAAGAGAATTAGTTTCATAAATTTTCCAAATGGTATCATTTAAAAAAATTATGATCATTTTTTAAGATCTCGTGCCTGTATGATTTGAAATTTTTTGGAGTTTGAATTCTTAAATACTGGAAGAGTCAGATTTTGATTTAAGATTCAAAATGGAATTTCAAAAGTCAAAATCCATAAAAATGCCTAGTTTGGATTTATAATGAAGTTACATAGAGGGTTTAATGTTGTAGAGATCATTCTAGGAGTTCAGGGCTCAAAGTTTGAGGTTTTGGAAGGACAACCCAGGGTGTACTATTGGCGCATAGTTAATGTTAATCATGCACCCCAACCATGAGTCCCAGAATGTTTATATGCATGGGTTGAAGAATTGTGTGTCTAGTATTGACAAACCATGTGCGTGTCTACAATGAATTAGAGACATGTATCCTAGTTGGTGCACATCCTATTAAACCATGCATTGTTCCCCTGTGAGGTGTGATGCCTTGGAAAGTGGGGGTGTATGGTTGGTGCAAGGTTTGTCCAACCATGAGACCAAAACATGTGACCCGTTAAAGGGGTGAAAATTACCATTTTTACCAATTGATATTTTAATAGGCAATCACCCAATTTCTCTTACATTAATCACTCATACGAGCTAACACCTATCCAACTTCCTTACCTTCTTCAATATCCTTCAAGAGGAGGTCTTTGAGGACTTACCTCAATGATTTAAGGTACTTTTAACCATCCCTTGTAATTTGATAACCCATTCCTTCATTATTACATAATTTTTATTTCTAATGTTTAGGATTTTGGCGCTGATTCCAATGTATTATGGTGTTATTAGTTTATCATTATGGGAAATTTTCTCTGCCTAGAAAGAGGAAGTTCTGTGGTGATTCAAATGCTTCACCCCGTGTTGTTTCATCAAGGTATGTCACTATAGTAAAATTTTAAAAGATTTAAAGATTGAATTAAATTAAATAAATTATTTTTTTTGATGTCACATTTCTTGGTTTTTTCTTGATTCTAGGTTAGGGGTATGCCATGGGAATTTGGAGAGTGGTTGGTCATTGTTCTGATGCGATGAGATATGCCTATGAGAATTTGGGAATTATTCCCCTTTAAATAAAAGAGTTTTATTATTTATAATTTTTTATATTAATAAATTAATTATAATATAATTATAATTAATTAATTTTAGTGGTTTATTATTGATATAGGGCCTCGGATTCCTTAGAATAGGTTGGACAATCTTGGATGGGCCTTGTCCGCTACTGATGGACCTTAGCAATAGAATTTGAAATATCCTTAGAGGTAGGTGTCGTCAGGTACTTTCACTATTAAATTTAATATTTTTAAGGTTTCATGTGAATACTTAGGTTCACCAATAAGGGTGAAACCCAAGATTAATTTACTTAAATGAAAATTTTAGACTAAATTAAATTGATTTATTAAAATGGGTGGACGCAAGGGGCCACAAATAACCCATGTGAACTAGATGGATTCCTCATCCACCGATGGATTAGGATGAAAACTTTATCATAATGGATGGCCTCTATATCTCTTGGGGGTGATGCCAAACTGTCTAAGACCCAGTGGCCTGTGTGAAGGGGTTTGAGACACCTACAAACAAGAGTCAAGGGTGAGTTAAAGACCCTATGTCCTATAGGCCTTTGAGGACCCCCTTTATACTATGAGATGTTTAGTATTATCGAGACAAGGATGTAATAGTTGACCTTATTCAATCTGATGTGACTAGGCCTTGGTGGGCAGACCTTAGGTAGATATTTATCGGGTTGGTTTAGTAGACTGACCCAAATTGACCATGAGGGATGAGATGGATCATACACCATATCTTGATTGTTTCAAATATGGGGAGACCCTATGTAGACATAAGGTACATGAAACCCTATTAATTATTTCATGGGATGCAACATTCCAATGCGTTGGGTGTTAACCTAAGGTCATGACTAAGACTGAGGACCCAAGTGAGGGAGAATCTATTATACTGAGAATGAAGGGACCCAGTGGGTTCCCCATTGACTAACTAACCCTGAGATGGTATGAGTAACCCTTGGTGGTGATGTTTTCAGGTGGAACCTATAACCCAAACCAATGTGTAAGCCTAAGGGGTTGTAGGTAGTGACAACTAAGGGTATCTCCCTAAAGAAATAATTAACTAGCATGACCACTATGTCAAAAAACATAATAATATATGTTCAAAAATTTGGAAAAATCTCCAAATCCATGATAAGTATTAATTCATTAATCAGTTAACTTTAAATTGATTATAATTAGATAATTATAATGAATTGGTAGTGTTTACAGATGTATTGTGCTTAACTACCTTTTGTGGTTGGGTTCCATAGACTCTGTGGACCCAACACTACCTATCTATTTCATCGGATGTTGGTTTTACCAAAATCATAGATGTGATAGGTCAATATGTTTATATGGATATAACCATATGTATATTTATAATTTTTTATCTTGTTGGATTCAAGTAATTATATATAAATTTGGATTCCTGATAGACTGGGATCCATCTCTTAATTAATGAAGACTGTTAATTTACTATACTTTAATGTTTAATTTAAAGTAATGAACTCTTATAAAGACTTGAATTCCTAGTAAGATAAAGATCTAATATTCGATGATACCAATACTATAATGCCTAGTTTCTATTGGATTCCTCCCTGTATCTAGAAACAAAGGAGGCTTCCAAGTTTATCTCAGAAACCCCTATTAGTTAGAATATCACCTAGGATGCTTAACACTATAGGATCCAAATGATTCCATAGGTTTTCAAGTGGTCACATTTTTCCCCAATAACTAGATTCTTATGATATAACCTAGGTTGATTATGATGACTTGATTTATACCTAGGATAATCTCTATGATCATGATGTTAAACCAATATTTTATTTCCTAGAGATGTCTAAGAATATTCCATAAAGTCGATGATTTATGGATACTAATTAATCATCTCAAATCAAGAGAGTATTCTTTATATATATTTATTAAGGGTCATCCCTTAGGAATTATTCTATTTTCTAAAGTCTTAATTACCCATGGATTATGAACAATGAATTATGACATTTGATTGGAATAGGGGATTCTGAGACATTTCCAGGGTTTCACTAGTTGCATAAAGGATGGATAGTATTCCTGGGATTCCTAGGATCCTACTCAATTCCTTACTTTTAGGATTTCTAGATGATACCTAGAATTATATATTATATTTTATAGAGATGAGTATGGGTGATCCCAAGGATAGGACTTGTATCCCCTTATGGAGATGTAGTTTACTTAGAGATATCACCAACATTAGTTGAAGTAGGTGTGGTCACACCAAGGAAGCCATCAGGACCTAGGTGTGACATTAGTTATTTAATTTTTTAGTAGATAAATTTTATTATTATTATTTATTTGAGTAATTAACATGAACATAAATTTTTTATTATTATAATGTACTGGACCATATTGATGGTGCCTTTCCGAGTTTAGTACTCACACCCTTCCTAGTATTATATTTCACTTAGGTACCCAATAAGACATTCACTTGGTTGTAGGTGTAGTTTTGGTCCAAGTATTAGGATAGAATGATCGAGTAGGATGGATCAAATGAGTACATGGATCTTGTGATGGGTTTGGATTAGGATATTGTAAATACAAAATTTAATTTTATTTACTTTATTCTGTTAAATATATATAACTGTCCCAACAGTTGAGTAATTTTATGTATGTCATGGATGTTAAGTCCTTTACTATATTTCATTTTATTATAGATTTTTCATCTTATTTATCATATCGATGTACTCTGTTTTGTATTATTCTTGGTTATTTTACTTTCATTACATGCTCTAATATGGGGTATAATCTCATCACTGCACAACCTTAGACTAACTATTATTCGATAGTCTTAGATGAATGTGTAGGTGCACTTGAGGACTTGTGGTGAACTGTTCTAACTACTATTCATAGAGTAATCCGGGGTGGGACATGATAATGTGGTAACAGAGAAGTTGATTTTCTATTGTTTCACTATTTGTGACAAGTAGAGTAGAAATTTATGAATAATTCAGATCTTGTGATGGATATCGAGCTGGTGTGTCAAGAAAACCTTTTCTAGTAATAAGTCTAGGTTATTATGGCATGGTATTGTTGTTTTGGTTTGTCTTATTATAGTTGTATATGAATTTTTAATCGGGTGACACAAATTTGGTTTGTATTTTATGATTTATGATGGTTTTTTGGATCTTGGAACATTTTAAAGAGGCTATTTATTGGATTTGGCTCTTATACTATAGATTCAAGAGGTGTCTCATGCATTATATCATACATATAGGATCTATATTTCTTAGGAATGATAGTGTGTGATTTATTGAACAACAAGGATTAATTTCTTAATGTGTAAAAAAAATCTCATAATTTTTTTTTGCAAAATTACTTAGTGTAATTCTACTCAACTTGGATGAATTTTATATTGATTTTAATTTTGATGGTAGGTCATGTGGATCTATAGTGAGGTGCTCATTGATGATGATGACGTCGACACAACCCTTGTGCAAAAAAGGTGTAGTGACCCTAGTGGGTTAGGATAAAAATGTAGTTCCAATGTGTTTAACCCCTTATAAGGTTTTTTAATTTTGTTTTGGTTATTTAATGTTTTAGTAACAACCAATATGACATATTACCGTATAGATTGGAATGAAATTATAATTAACTGAATGATGTGTGTGTTTTTTCCTTTAATATGGATCATCTAGGGAGATGTCATTGGTTATTGGATGGGTTGAATACTGAGATATAATCCTACTAGGAGTTATATTATGTTAATATTCTCAGAGTGGATGGGTTCCCTTATTATGGGAAGTGGTTAGTGTGTGATTATGTTATATGTGAAACCCCATGAATGGGTGTTTGGGCATGTCGATATTGTGGGTTCAGATGTGATCTTTGACTATGTCTCATGTGATATGATCTTGGTGAGAGGTTTGACCATTGAGCTTGGTGGTTAGACCTAGTGACCCTGATGTGAGACTAGACTGCTAGGTCTAGGTGGGAGATCTAGAGATCTTTAGTTTCAACATAGACCCTAATGGGTTGGAATTTGGTTTGATCAAGGAAAGCTATGAGTGGGGTTGTTCGGGGTTTTGGGGTTCATTTAGAGGTGGTGGGTGTGGTGGTACACTAATGATAAGATTGATACAAGTGTGGTGTTTCCAATTATGTTACCAATCAAGGTGATGCCTTCAGTTTCTAACTAACTACCTAGGGTCTTGAGTACCAAGACTAGCTTTCATGGGCATGATAATTTCAATTCCTAGCCCTATTGACCAGTGGATGCTCTTTTATTGTTGTGATCAGAGCATAGATAGACACTTGTGGTTGGAATGATGTTGGGTGAGAGCTAAGTGTGCAGGTGAGGATGACAGGCTTTGGACTAAGGATGATCACTTATGGTGATAGAATTACACCATGAGGTGGGAAATCATTTTATGGGTCATGTCACAAGTGAGGTTCTAAATATTGGTGAGGAGTTCCTAGGAAGTTTCTAGCATATTTAGGCTAATTTTTCATAGATCACAGTTAGCATGGACATGGTGGCATGGGACATATAGAAATATGAGTTAGTCATTGGGATCAGTGATGTCCATGAGTGGGATGATGATCAAGGGAATTGGAGGAGATGCTTGTAGGCATGGTGACCCAAAGAATAAGATGGAATAAAGAAAGATCCCTATGAATAGGGTTTTTTTGTAAATGGATTGGGGGCCATGGAATGGTCGACCTGAGGTTGGACCTTGACACACATTTTTTGGGAGACAAGGTGTTAGGGGTTATAAATAACTAAGTATGGATCAAAATAAGCGACATGAATTTTGGGATAGAATCATTGGGGAGATTCTTAGGAGTGAGCGAGGTTGGAAATTCTAGTCCTTATGCCTGGTGATAGATGGTATGTGGGCCATGATGGTTAAGATCATGTTTTATAATATCAATGATAATGATGCTCCAAATTTTGGGAGTGGGATGTGAGTCATGAGTGAGTGCCCCTCATGTGAGAAGGGTCATGGGAATGGGACAGATCATTGGATGGTCTCTTTGGCATTCTGATACTACTGAATATGTGGAATATAGAGATACTATATTCCTTGGTGAATTCTAGGTACAATTTTGGACATGAAATTGGGTGGAGCTTAGGTGTGGGTGTAGATCTCAGAATGGATTTGTTATAATCCTAGAGGGTTTCAAATTAGTGTTTCATCATTGCTTGTGGTGTAGCATGAAAAAAGAAATTCACAGTGGATGGTTCATCTAAGGAATTCCATAAATATTTCGGTATGGACTTTGGTGGGAATTAATTGATGATCATCGAATGCCTCTGGGGATAAAGGCATCATGATCAAGTTCTGGTAATGTATCAGATGATTGAGTCGAGCATTTTTTAGGAAAATTGGGTAGCTGTGGGTTGTCTTGTGTTATTATGTGTAATTGTATATAGTTAGTGAGGAACCATATATATAACATCATTTTGGATATGAAATCAGTGTTTCAGTCATTGGTTAGATTTTTGAGGAAGGTTCGACATACCTGTGCTGTAAATGGATGCTAGATGCATATTCATTCTGAATTGGAATCTTGAAATGATAATGGGTGTTGGTTCTAAATGAAATTTCTCATGATTTGATGGGTGTGATAATTTTAAACCAGATCAATAAAAATGTTTTAATGTGTGATGAGTGTTGGGAAGGAAATTTCTGATGGTGGGTAGTGATGTGTCTCAAAACTAGCCTTCTCATTCTAGGTCCTAGGGTGGGGACCTCCATAGGATGGTTTATGAATGAGATGATGATTTATTCATGTATCTAGTTGGATGGGATCATATGGGGCGGTGTCTCAGCCTATTGGTGGTGGTTATGAGAATTGTCTTAAGTTTTGATGTTTTAATTACTGCATTTTAAAAGTGGAACTTGGGTGGTTTGAAGGGAGTTCGATGTAGAATGAATCTATTTGAGTAGTTATTCATGACTATGGTAGGTTGGGATATTCATCTTGATGGCCATAAAGGCTTCATATGGTAGATAAATATTAAGGTGGGGAGGTTGTAATATCCCATTTCTATAAGAGTTGAATTTTTCATAAGTAGTTTGAATTTTCAAGTACTTTATGGGTTTTATTTTGATCGGAAATTAATAACTGAATTTTGAAGGTTGGAATCCATAAAAAAGACCAATTTGGACTTATAATTAAGTTCCTTAAGGGTTTTATTGGTTTTTTAGTGTCTCAGGAGTCTGGATCTCATAGTTCGAGGTTTTAGAAGGATATCTTAGGGTTCATGTTTGGGGCATGGTTAGTAGTAACTGTGCGCCCTAACTGTGCATCACAAAATGTTTAGACACATGGGTTGAAGAACCATACAGATGATCTCACGAGACAATGTGATTTTCCACAGTGAATTAAAAACATATCACATGGTAGGAGAAGGGTCTGTTAAATCATGCGACATGCCTGTGTCAAGTGTGATTCCTCAGATAATGGGGACACACGGTTGTCGCACAGTTTAACCAAATGTGTGTCCAAAACACGAAACTCCCTAAATAAGGTAAAATTTCCATTTTACCTCCTAATATTCTAAGAGGGTATCCCCCTATTTCACACAAATTAAACCCTCACATGAGCTGAAAACTCTCCCCTTCCTTACCTTCTTCAAGCTCTTTTAAGAGGAGGTCTCTAATGGATATCTTTAGTGATTTAAGGTACATTTAACCCTATGTTGTTATTATATCACCACTTCCTTCACTCTAATTTCAGTTTCACCAATTTTGGGTTTTGGTTCCAATTCCACTAGATCTTAGTGGATTTCGTTGAGTATGATGGGGATTTTACTCTGCCTAGGAAGAGGACACCTCATGGTGTCGTCTGCACTTTGATGTGTATTGTTTTGTCAAGGTATGTCACTGTGGGGATTTTTTCAAAGCTTAAAATCTTGAATTAAATTAAATTAATGAATTATTTGATGTCATGTGTTAGGTATTTTTCCCAATTCAAGGTCGGGGGTATGCCATGTGCTATTAGTGAGTGGTTGGTTATGATTAAAATGTGAAGAGATTAGCCAGTGAAAATTTGGGAATTATAATTCTTTAAATAAAATAGTTTAATTAATTATAACCATTTATATTAATTAATTAAAATGTGATTATAATTAAATAATGTTAGTGGTTTTTTTGAGATAGGGCCTCATATTCTTTAGGATGAGGTTAGATGATCTTGAACAAGCCATTGTTGAAACTACCAACCCTTGGTGATAAAAGTGGAATGCTCCCTAAGGGTAGGTGGTATCTCATACCTACCCTATTTAATTTATGATTTTTTATGGTTTCATGTGATTTCTTGGACTTTCCACTAAGGTAGACACTCCAAATTATGTTACTTTAATGAAATGTTAAAATTAAATTAAATGGTTGATTAAAATGGTTGGACACCAGGGGTTAAGAACAACACATGTGTGCTAGTTGGACACCTTAGTCACTAATGGATGAGTCTAGGACATTTATGATACCATGTGGCCTCTAGAACTCTTGGGTGGTGATGACAGAATATTAGAGACCTAGTGGACCATGTGAAGGGGCTTGAGATATCTCCAGGCCAAAAAATGAGGGCGAGACATATAACCTAGGTCATTTAGTATTTTCAGGACCCCCTTTACCCCTTGAGCTTCTCATGATTGTCTAAATGAGGAAAAGATTAGTAACCCACTTTTATAATATGTGACCAGGCCTAGGTGGAGAGACCTTAGGTAGAAATGGATAAGGTTGGTCAAGAGGACCGACCCAGATTGATGCTAATTGTCACGACCCGCCCTCGGGGTCCGTGCCGTGACTACCCCAAGCCCGCCTTCCATAGGTCAGGGGCTGGCGACTAGCACCAAGGCGTAAATCCCAGTAAAAAGGGAAGGCATTGCCTTTGAAAAGTAACCAACACCACAGAGTAAGCAAGCGGAAAGTAAACACTAAACAAGCAGAGTACAACTGAAAGTGCGGAAAAGTAAATGGGCCAGAATACAAACCCAAACTGAAAGTAAAGTACAACTCGAAAAGGGAAAAACAGCAACTGAAAAGTAAAAGCCGCTACTCCGAGCTGTCCACTGGAAATCCCACCGGAAGGGTGGGTATAGATAGCTCCTCTGCTCCACGGGTCCCGCCGTCCGCTCCATGCACGTCTCGCCTAGTGGTCCACCTCCGGGTACCGTCCCGCTCTGCAAGCCTCAACTAAGGTCAACGCTGTCCGTCGTCTGCAACCAACACAACGTAGTGCGGGCGGAGCCCGTGCAGGGGTGAGTATAAGCTACTCAGTAGGGACCCCGAGACCCCTGAAGGTCTCTCAAATCCACATAGGATAAACCACGAAGAAAAGTAACAATCACGAAGTAATAACCGACACTGCTTAGGTATATGCCCATACATATACCTAAGTCATCAATTCAAAAACGCTCTATCCTCCGAGACCAAGTACAACTCAGTCCACACAGGAAAGTAAACGTAATCCACACAGGATTGCACAACACAATCCACACAGGAAAGCAAAAGGATTCAGCTCACACAGGTATACTTCTTCAAGGACGATAAAGATGATCACTGATCCATCTAAGTCGTCGGACCCACGAAGGATCGATAGGTAACTAACCCCCGCAATGACCCACACAGGATCGGGCCCACACAGGACCTGTAGGCGCTGGCTCACACAGAACCGCTGAGCGCAAGGACCCACACAGGATCGGGCCCACACAGGACCTGTAGCCCTGATCCACGTAGGATCGCTGAGTGCGGTAGTCGTCGTCGTCGAATCCACACAGGATCTCTGTACTGTCGTCGTCGCAGTCACAGTAGCAGTCGTAGCAGTAGAACAGTCGCAGCCAGCACTAGGGTTCCCGCACATAGCAAGCTCGTTCGGAGGGTCCGCTCCACGAGCCGAGAGGCTGATACATCAACTGTCACGAAGACCGAAGTTGATGTATCCAAAAGTTCCGTATCGTCAACAGGAACTCAACGCAACAGACGGCGCGTCGATCGGACGCCCGGTCTGAGAGTTATTGGCATTTTCGTCTCCGGGGCCCGGTTGGTTTTTAAGGCAAAACCAACCCGAACGTACTCCACCTGCGTCCAAACCTCGGGCGGAGTATGCCAAAAGATCCGTCTCACTAAGAGGAACACAACGCGACTGACGGCGCGTCAATCGGACGTTCGTAGCTCAAGATATGAGTGTTTCCGCTCCGAAGGCCCGGTTGGTTTCGTGAACGAACCAACCCGGCCGAACTCAAAGTTAACCGAAACCTTGAGTGCGATATATCGAAACGACCGTCTCGATCCAAGGATCGCGCTGCCGCAGACGGTTCGTCATTCGGAGGTCCGAGGCTCAAGTTATGGGCCAAAAACCGAATCTGGTTCGAAACGGGGGGGTCCGGGTCCGGGCCGACCCGGCCCGACCCCCCCCTGGGGCGGCGCGGCGGCTCGGCGGCGCGGCGGCGCGGGGAGCCGCGGGGAACCGTGGCGGCTGTCGCCTGCGGGGAGGCCGCACGCACGCGGGGGCTAAGCCCCGCGGTTTTTGAGGGGCCGCGCGGCACAAAGGGCCGCGCCCTTTTTTTTAAAGAAGCCCCCCCCACGTGGGGGGCCTGCTGGTGCGGAACCGAGGGGGCCGGCTGCCCCCCTCCTTCAAAGAACCGCCCCCCCTCATAAAGAGGGGGGTTTTTATGAGGTGGCCGGGGAATTAAATTCCCCGGTTTTAATGGTATCCGGCCGGCCAGCTGGCCGGCCGGTTTTCTCTAACGGGACCGGAAATTCCGGTCCCGCTTCGGCTTCCGACGCCGGCGGCCCGGCCGCCGGTCTTCTCTTCCGCCGCGGCCTGGAACCGGCCGCGGTCTCCTCGTCCCGCCGCGGCCCGGAACCGGCCGCGACGTTCGTCATCCGGCGCGGTGCGACGGCACCGCGCCCCTTCGCCGTGCTTTGATTCTTTTCAACGCGGCGCGACGGCGTCGCGTTCTTGAAGTTTCTACCTCGGCGTGGCGCGACGACGCCGCGTAAAATATTTGTACGATCAACCGCGTGGTGCGACGGCACCACGCCACTTGCTTTCTCACGCAAGAAATAATCAACATGAACGATGGAGGGGGGTTCGGCCGTGTTCATGCGGTCCGGCCCCCCCTCACGTTAAATAAATAACTCAACTTAAACATTCAAGCCTCAAGTTTGACATGTGAGGTCCACGTTCAAGAAATGGAATAAATAAATAATGAATCAACAACCCCTACCTCGGGTTTAAGATTCGAAGATTCGTCTACGTTCCGCGGAAGACGGCGTCGCGGAGGTCGGGCGTCGCGGTCGTCGTTCGTCAAATCCGTTGACGAAGAGTTATGCCCGAAGAGATACGTCGTTGGCGAATCGTCGTATGCCGACGAAGAAGGTCCGAGGAGGAAGCGGCATTCCCTCTTGTTGACACCGAGGACGAAGAAGAGAGGCGTCGTTCTTCGTCGGAGTTTGGGTGTTCTTCGTTCTTCGTCAGAGCTTGAAGATGAAGAAGAAGCTCTCAAAAGTTCTCCAGGAGACAAACAAACAACCCATAATAAAATAAGATAACATCTTATTTTATTATTACAAAACACACAAGAATTTCAAAAGTTTGAAATTCAAAAAGGGTTTAACTCCCAATTAATTAAGTAACCCAAGTTGACAACATTAAATGAATTGAGTTAAAGGGGAGGTTTTGAGAGAATTTGAGGAGTTGGGGTTCGTGTGGACCCCACCTCACTTAATCCTCCCAAGGGAGGTTAAGTGGATGTGGGTCCCACTCCCAACTCCCTTTGGTAGGTTTTAAGAAGTTTAAAAATAAAATTGTTCTACACAATTTTATTTAACTCAAACTAAAAACCCCTAAAACTAACTTTCAACCCGCAAAAAACGCAACTCCCGAAAAGGTCTCTTTAAGCGAATATCGGCGCTGCGAGTTCATCGGTGCCCTCGTATTTCAATTCCGAGCACCGGATCAAAAGTTAGGAATTCCCGCTCGTTCGTTCACTGAACGTACCCGAGCCAAACTTCAGAAATTAATTCCGGGCACTCCGAGCCTCGGAATCAGGTGCCGTCTGAAACCGCGCTCTTGTAAAATTCTAAAGAAAATTAAGAAAAAATTTCCCTTGAATTTTACGGGTCTTTACATTACTCCCACCTCAGGGATTTACGTCCCCGTAAAGATACATCAAAACTAGGGAAACAAATGAGGGTACTGAGCACGCATTTGAGCCTCCCGCTCCCATGTGCTCTCCTGGAGATTCCCGTGCTGCCATCTGATGCGCACAAGAGGAATCGATCGCCCACGCAGGACCCGCTCCTGTCGATCCTCTATCTCCACCGGGACCTCCGTAAAAGTCGCCCCATCGTCAACGTCAAGTTCCCCATGATCAATGATGTGCGTCGGGTCGTGCACGTATCTCCTCAGCTGAGATACGTGGAAGACGTCGTGCACCCGGTGCAACTGAGGTGGTAGAGCCAGGCGATAATCCACCTCGCCAATCCTGCTGAGAATCTGGAAGGGTCCGATGAAGCGCGGAGATAACTTGCCGCCTCGGCCAAATCTCCGAATACCACGTCGAGGTGAGACCCGCAAGAAGACGTGGTCGCCATCCTTGAACTCTAGTGGCCTCCGCCTCCTGTCAGCATATGACTTCTGCCGACTCTGAGCTGTCCTCATCCGCTCCTGGATGACCTGGACCTTCTCTGTCGTGGCCTGGACCATCTCCGGTCCCACCAGTGCTGACTCTCCAGGGTCTATCCAGCACAAAGGAGATCTACATGGTCGGCCGTACAATGCCTCGTACGGTGCCATCCCAATGGTGGAGTGGTAGCTATTGTTGTACGTGAACTCCACCAAGGGTAGGTGGTCCTCCCAGCTACGACCAAAGTCGAGGACACATGCGCGGAGCATGTCCTCGAGAGTCTGAATGGTCCTCTCCGTCTGACCATCCGTCTGAGGGTGAAAGGCTGTGCTAAGACGTAGCTGTGTCCCGAACGCCTCCTATAACCCCTTCCAAAGCCGGGAAGTAAAGCGGGCATCTCGATCGGAAACGATAGATGATGGCACGCCGTGGAGCCGCACAATCTCCTGAACGTAGAGACGTCCCAAGCTCTCCACTGAGCCCTGCTCTCTGATGGGTAAGAATTGTGCCGACTTGGTGAGTCGGTCAACAATCACCCAGATGGAGTCGTGACCTCTGGAAGTGCGTGGAAGTCCAGTCACGAAGTCCATAGACATGCCGTCCCACTTCCACTCCGGAACCTCCAAGGGCTGTACCAAGCCTGCTGGTACCTGATGCTCTGCCTTCACCTGCTGGCAGGTAAGGCATCGAGAAACGAACTCTGCTACTGCCTTCTTCATGCCCGGCCACCAGTGCTGTCGTCTGAGGTCCTGGTACATCTTCGCCACTCCAGGATGTACCGCCAAAGGAGAAGTGTGAAACTCTCTCAGCACTTCCTCTCGCAAAGCTACTGGTACCATGGTACGTCCTCTGAAAAGGATGTCATGCTCTGCTCCAAGGGAGAAACCATCAGGTGCCTGTCCCGAGGATATCTGTGCACGCCGTGCCTCACAGTCAGCGTCCCCGCGCTGTGCCTCCCTGACTCGCTGCAGTAGTGGAGGAGTGACTGTGAGAGACTGAAGAAAGGCTGCTCCATCTCTATCCACGAAGGATATCTGCAAAGAGGCTAGCTGCTCCGTCGCCTCCTCAAGTAGCTGAATGCCCGTCCTCCTGCTGAGGGCATCGGCTACTACATTCCCCTTCCCAGGAGTATAGACTATCTCAAAGTCATAGTCCTGGAGGAACTCGAGCCAACGTCGCTGTCTCAGGTTTAGGTCCTTCTGCGAGAAGATATACCTGAGACTCTGATGATCGGAAAAGACTGTAAAGTGCTTGCCCATCAGATAGTGTCGCCATGTCTTCAGAGCGAAGACCACTGCTGCTAACTCCAGGTCATGGGTAGCTTAGTTCTGCTCATGCGGCCTCAAATGACGTGATCCATAGGCGATCACGGCCCGTTCCTGCATCAGAACACATCCGAGTCCGGTCCCTGATGCATCGCAGTAGACTACGTACCCTACTCCCTCCTCAGGCAACCTCAAGATAGGTGCGCTAGTCAATCTCTGTCTCAGCTCCTGGAAGCTCTGCTGACATCTGTCTGACCACACGAAGGGTTTTCCCTTCTTCGTCAAAGCCGTGAGTGATGCCGCAACTCTAGAGAAGTCTGGAACGAATCTCCGATAGTATCCAGCTAGTCCCAAGAAACTCCGAACCTCAGTCACGCTCCTGGGTGGCTCCCATGCTAACACAGCCACAATCTTCACGGGATCCACTGCAACTCCCGCCTCAGAGATAACGTGTCCCAAGAAGTGGACCTCACGTATCCAGAACTGGCACTTCGAGAGCTTACCATAAAGCTGGTGCTCTCGGAGTGTGTCAAGAACAACTCGCAAGTGATAGGCGTGCT
Source organism: Viscum album (assembly GCA_963277665.1). NCBI lineage: Eukaryota > Viridiplantae > Streptophyta > Magnoliopsida > Santalales > Viscaceae > Viscum > Viscum album. Next base: position 1,838,482,531 of record OY728151.1, read on the forward strand.
CCTCCTCTGTCGTAGAGTAAATCAGAATGTCGTCGATGAAGACCACGACAAACCGATCGAGGTATGGCTGAAAGATCCTGTTCATGAGAGCCATGAACACTGCTGGGGCATTGGTTACACCGAAAGGCATAACCAAGAACTCATAGTGGCCATACCAACATCTGAGGCCGTCTTCTGCACATCCTCGTCTCTGACTCTGAGCTGATGATAGCCTGACCTGAGGTCTATCTTCGAGAACCACCGTGCTCCCTTGAGCTGATCAAAGAGGTCATCAATCCTCGGTAGCGGATACTTGTTCCTCACTGTCACCTGGTTCAGGCGACGATAGTCAACACAAAGTTGCAAGCTTCCGTCCGCCTTCTTGGCGAACAATATTGGGGAAGCCCAGGGTGAAACACTGGGTCGGATGAACTCCTTGCCCTGCAAGTCCTCCAACTGTACCCGTAGCTCTCGAAGCTCGGCGGGGGCCATCCAATATGCTGGAGTGGATATCGGGGTTGTCCCGGGGTACAAGTCAATATAAAAGTCTACCTCTCTGCGAGGAGGTAGCCCTGGAACATCGTCGGGAAAAACGTCCGCAAACTGATCCACCACTGCAGGAAAACCAGGACTCCGCACGTCAACTGCTCCAAGGATAAGGCTAGCCAACTGATGAGTGATGGGCTGTCCTCTCCTCCGCAGAAGTCCATCCTGTGCTGCTAAGGCTCCCTTCTCGCCGGTGAAGGTGAACCTGCTCCCGTCGGTGCGTATACAACGCACCTTGCGCCTAAAACAGTCAATCTGTGCATGGACCGTAGATAGCCAATCCATGCCCAAGATGACGTCGTAAGGCCTCGACGCTGCTATAAGAAGATCCCAGCCGAAGCTCTCGCCTCCTAGAGTAAGCTCACACTGCCGGCACCAGTGCGTAATCGTCGAGTCTGCTCCCGTAGGAGTCTCTAGCCGTAAGGATCGAGCCAACGGCTCTGTCGGAATCTCCGAGCTCCGAACAAGGGCAACGGCTATGAAAGAGTGACTCGCTCCTGTGTCTATAAGAACTGCAGCAAGGGTGGAGTAGACACAGATAGTACCTCGAATCATCTCAGGTGCGCCGTGGTCGTAGGCCTCTGCTGCCTGGAGCTGTGCCTGTCGCTGCCCGCCAGCTCCCTGTGGTCGGGGTGGACCTCCTGGTGGTGGTGGTGGTAGTGCCTCAAAGCGTCGGCCACCACCGACTGCTCGTCCAGCTCCTCTGCCTCGTCCGCCTCCTCCCTGCGGACCGCCACGGTCGACCCTCTGCCTCTGCCTCGGTGGTTCCTCAACCGACTGCTGCTCCTCGGCACGGCGGGTCGGGCAGTCGCGAGCCATGTGGCCCTGCCCGCCGCACGAGTAGCACTGTCTGCCAATCGGAAGACTGGCTCCGCGCTGTGTGCCCTGCACTGCTGAGCCAGTGCCCTGAGAACGTCTGCCTGAAGGTCTAGTCTGTCTGGATCCCTGAGTCATCCGTCGACTGCCTGCTGCGGATGACTCTGCCACGTGCCGCCCTGCAGTGGGTCGCTGTGCTGGTGTAGACTCAGCAAGGAAGCTCTCGATCAGAAGGGCCCGCTCCAGTACTCCTGTCTGAGTCGGTATGCTGAGGGAGATCAGCGATGCCCTGATCTCGTGTCTCAAACCCTGCTCGAAGGTCCGGGCCCGGAAGAATGGGTCCCGTACCATGTCGGTCGAGTAGCGCGAGAGATCGGTAAATCTCGCCGAGTACTGAGCGACCGCCATGCTGCCCTGCCGCAGCTGTAGAAGCTCCTGGATACGCACCGCACGAAGGGTGGCTGGGACGAACTCCGAGCGGAAGAGGCTCTCAAAGTCCGTCCAAAGAAGAGATGCCTCATCGTGCACCTGGAGCATCAAGCTCCACCATCGTCCTGCTGCTGCGTGTAGTAGGCTCGCAGCGAGGATCACCATGAGGTCTGCTGGTGTCCTCACTAGCCTAAACACTCGAACTACTGCCTCCAGCCAGTCCTCTGCTGCCTGGGGATCCGTCTCCCCGCGAAACCTGGGCGGTCGCTGGCGCTGAAACTCATGCAGTGCGCTGAGGCGACGTGCATCGTCAGCGGCTGCTACTGGAAGCATCGAGGGATTGGCGGGTAAAGCTACCGCCGGTGCCACTACTGGAAAAGGGTCCTGCACCGAGGCCTCGTCGCTCGGTGGGCTGTCGTCTCGCTCGACTCTCGGAACCCTAGCTGGCTGCCGTCGTGGGGCCATCCTGAAAGGAAACAGGTGCGCCAAGGTTAGAACAGTATACCTGGTGAGCTGATATAAGTAATCACAAAGAAAACTTTGAAACACACACGCAATCAATGTTTTCGTGCATTAAGTCGGAAATCAGAAGTCAGGGTCCTGGTGTACGGATACGTCAGCCGCCGCACCAACACTGGACTCCCTGGACTGATATCCACACTCAATACGCTAAACATTATTGCTTCACATAGAAAAGATCAGAGTTCGCGGTTGAACCGAATTCCTTTGATACCAATTTGTCACGACCCGCCCTCGGGGTCCGTGCCGTGACTACCCCAAGCCCGCCTTCCATAGGCCTGGGGCTGGCGACTAGCACCAAGGCGTAAATCCCAGTAAAAAGGGAAGGCATTGCCTTTGAAAAGTAACCAACACCACAGAGTAAGCAAACGGAAAGTAAACACTAAACAAGCAGAGTACAACTGAAAGTGCGGAAAAGTAAATGGGCCAGAATACAAACCCAAACTGAAAGTAAAGTACAACTCGAAAAGGGAAAAACAGCAACTGAAAAGTAAAAGCCGCTACTCCGAGCTGTCCACTGGAAATCCCACCGGAAGGGTGGGTATAGATAGCTCCTCTGCTCCACGGGTCCCGCCGTCCGCTCCATGCACGTCTCGCCTAGTGGTCCACCTCCGGGTACTGTCCCGCTCTGCAAGCCTCAGCTAAGGTCAACGCTGTCCGTCGTCTGCAACCAACACAACGTAGTGCGGGCGGAGCCCGTGCAGGGGTGAGTATAAGCTACTCAGTAGGGATCCCGAGACCCCTGAAGGTCTCTCAAATCCACATAGGATAAACCAAGAAGAAAAGTAACAATCACGAAGTAATAACCGACACTGCTTAGGTATATGCCCATACATATACCTAAGTCATCAATTCAAAAACGCTCTATCCTCCGAGCCCAAGTACAACTCAGTCCACACAGGAAAGTAAACGTAATCCACACAGGATTGCACAACACAATCCACACAGGAAAGCAAAAGGATTCAGCTCACACAGGTATACTTCTTCAAGGACGATAAAGATGATCACTGATCCATCTAAGTCGTCGGACCCACGAAGGATCGATAGGTAACTAACCCCCGCAATGACCCACACAGGATCGGGCCCACACAGGACCTGTAGGCGCTGGCTCACACAGAACCGCTGAGCGCAAGGACCCACACAGGATCGGGCCCACACAGGACCTGTAGCACTGATCCACGTAGGATCGCTGAGTTCTGTAGTCGTCGTCGTCGAATCCACACAGGATCTCTGTACTGTCGTCGTCGCAGTCACAGTAGCAGTCGTAGCAGTAGAACAGTCACAGCCAGCACTAGGGTTCCCGCACATAGCAAGCTCGTTCGGAGGGTCCGCTCCACGAGCCGAGAGGCTGATACATCAACTGTCACGAAGACCGAAGTTTATGTATCCAAAAGTTCCGTATCGTCAACAGGAACTCAACGCAACAGACGGCGCGTCGATCGGACGCCCGGTCTGAGAGTTATTGGCATTTTCGTCTCCGGGGCCCGGTTGGTTTTTAAGTCAAAACCAACCCGACCGTACTCCACCTGCGTCCAAACCTCGGGCGGAGTATGCCAAAAGATCCGTCTCACTAAGAGGAACACAACGCGACTGACGGCGCGTCAATCGGACGTTCGTAGCTCAAGATATGAGCGTTTCCGCTCCGAAGGCCCGGTTGGTTTCGTGAACGAACCAACCCGGCCGAACTCAAAGTTAACCGAAACCTTGAGTGCGATATATCGAAACGACCGTCTCGATCCAAGGATCGCGCTGCCGCAGACGGTTCGTCATTCGGAGGTCCGAGGCTCAAGTTATGGGCCAAAAACCGAATCTGGTTCGAAACGGGGGGGGTCCGGGTCCGGGCCGACCCGGCCCGACCCCCCCCTGGGGCGGCGCGGCGGCCGGAGGCGCCGGCCGGCGGCGGCGGGCGGCGGCGCGGCGGCGCGGCAGCGCGGGGAGCCGCGGGGAACCGCGGCGGCTGTCGCCTGCGGGGAGGCCGCACGCACGCGGGGGCTAAGCCCCGCGGTTTTTGAGGGGCGGCGCGGCACAAAGGGCCGCGCCCTTTTTTTTTAAAGAAGCCCCCCCCCCCCACGTGGGGGGCCTGCTGGTGCGGAACCGAGGGGGCCGGCTGCCCCCCTCCTTCAAAGAACCGCCCCCCCTCATAAAGAGGGGGGTTTTTATGAGGTGGCCGGGGAATTAAATTCCCCGGTTTTAATGGTATCCGGCCGGCCAGCTGGCCGGCCGGTTTTCTCTAACGGGACCGGAAATTCCGGTCCCCCTTCGGCTTCCGACGCCGGCGGCCCGGCCGCCGGTCTTCTCTTCCGCCGCGGCCCGGAACCGGCCGCGGTCTCCTCGTCCCGCCGCGGCCCGGAACCGGCCGCGGCGTTCGTCATCCGGCGCTGTGCGACGGCACCGCGCCCCTTCGCCGTGCTTTGATTCTTTTCAACGCGGCGCGACGGCGTCGCGTTCTTGAAGTTTCTACCTCGGCGTGGCGCGACGACGCCGCGTAAAATATTTTTACGATCAACCGCGTGGTGCGACGGCACCACGCCACTTGCTTTCTCACGCAAGAAATAATCAACATGAACGATGGAGGGGGGTTCGGCCGTGTTCATGCGGTCCGGCCCCCCCTCACGTTAAATAAATAACTCAACTTAAACATTCAAGCCTCAAGTTTGACATGCGAGGTCCACGTTCAAGAAATGGAATAAATAAATAATGAATCAACAACCCCTACCTCGGGTTTAAGATTCGAAGATTCGTCTACGTTCCGCGGAAGACGGCGTCGCGGAGGTCGGGCGTCGCGGTCGTCATTCGTCAAATCCGTTGACGAAGAGTTATGCCCGAAGAGATACGTCGTTGGCGAATCGTCGTATGCCGACGAAGAAGGTCCGAGGAGGAAGCGGCGTTCCCTCTTGTTGACACCGAGGACGAAGAAGAGAGGCGTCGTTCTTCGTCGGAGTTTGGGTGTTCTTCGTTCTTCGTCAGAGCTTGAAGATGAAGAAGAAGCTCTCAAAAGTTCTCCAGGAGACAACCAAACAACCCATAATAAAATAAGATAACATCTTATTTTATTATTACAAAACACACAAGAATTTCAAAAGTTTGAAATTCAAAAAGGGTTTAACTCCCAATTAATTAAGTAACCCAAGTTGACAACATTAAATGAATTGAGTTAAAGGGGAGGTTTTGAGAGAATTTGAGGAGTTGGGGTTCGTGTGGACCCCACCTCACTTAATCCTCCCAAGGGAGGTTAAGTGGATGTGGGTCCCACTCCCAACTCCCTTTGGTAGGTTTTAAGAAGTTTAAAAATAAAATTGTTCTACACAATTTTATTTAACTCAAACTAAAAACCCCTAAAACTAACTTTCAACCCGCAACAAACGCAACTCCCGAAAAGGTCTCTTTAAGCGAATATCGGCGCTGCGAGTTCATCGGTGCCCTCGTATTTCAATTCCGAGCACCGGATCAAAAGTTAGGAATTCCCGCTCGTTCGTTCACTGAACGTACCCGAGCCAAACTTCAGAAATTAATTCTGGGCACTCCGGGCCTCGGAATCAGGTGCCGTCTGAAACCGCGCTCTTGTAAAATTCTAAAGAAAATTAAGAAAAAATTTCCCTTGAATTTTACGGGTCTTTACACTAATAATCGAGATGGTCTATGCACCATCTCTTGATTATTGATAATATAGTGAGAATCTATGTATCCCGCATAGCCATGTTACCAAATTGGTGATGTTGTGGGACACGATGACCTGAAGTTTTGAGTGCTGACCTGAGTCCATGAATGAAACCAAGGACCCAAATTAGGGAGACTCTATTGTACTAAGACCAAAGGGATGCAACGAGTGCCCTTTTGATAGACTGAGCCTTTGCGTAAAGTAATGTCCATGGGTAGTGATTTTTTTTATGGAACATAGAACCCAAAATGATGTGTAATCCCGAGGGTTTATAGGTAGTGATGAACAAGGGTATCCCCATAAATCATCAATTAACCATCATGACCATTAATGCCAATAACATAATAATATGGGTTCAGGCATTCAGGTAACCCTATGGCTCCAAGATAAGTATCAATTCATTAATTGGCTAAATTGATATTTATTTTACTTAGATACTTATAATTAATTGTTAGTGTTGTGGGAAATTTTGTGCTAAACAAATTTTTTTGACTGGGTGCTAAGGAATCCTCTGACTTGACACTACCTATTTATTGCCTCATATGTTGGTTCCACCCAAATCTTGAATGTGATTGTTCAGTATGTGTATACGAATATAAAAATATGTGTATTTATAATTGTGTATTTTTTTAGATCATAATATGTATATATCAAGTTTGATTATTGATAGGTTGGGATCCATCTCTTTGTTAATGATGATGATTGATTTTATGTAATTTAATATTGAATTGAATGTTACGACTGTTTATAATTCCTTGGATTCCTGGTGAGATTGAGATATAATATTTGATTCTACCATTATAGGAATTACTAGTGTCTCTAGTTTTCCTCATTGTACCAATAAATAGAGGATGTTTCCAAGTTCATCTCAAAAACCCCTCTTATTTAGTATATCAACCATGATGCTTGGCACACTAGTATCTAGATGATGATGGAGGTTATCAGGGGGCCTTTCCCCCCACGAACTAGATTTTTTTTGACATCTCTAAGGTTGAAGATGTTTTCCTAGATTGATTTCTAGGATACTACAAAGGATTGGGTGGATGTACCCTGATTTTATTTCCCAAATCTATTTGGTAATAGGTCATAGAGCCAATGATTTATGGATTCTAAGTTGTCATATCAGATCAAGAGAGTTCTCCTTATATATATTTCTTAAGGTTAATACCGTTATGAATTCATTATAATTTCCAAATTATTTATTGACTACATACCAATACCTATTAATTCTGAAATCAAATTGGAATAGGGGATATTGAGACATTGTATGGGTTCCCTTGGTTTCACACACCTTGTGTAGTATTCCTAGTATGCCTATGATCCTACTTGATTCCTTACTTTCAATATTTCCAATGGATACCTGGATTCTATCTTATATTTGTTGGAAGAAAGTATGTGTGATAATATAGTTAGGAATTGTATCCCCTATGGTGATATAGCTTGTGTAGAGATATCACCAATGTTAGTCAAATTAAGTATGTTCAGGCTAGGTTAGCTATCAGGCCCTAGGTTTGAAATTAGTTATTTAAAATTTTTAGCAGATAAATGATAATATTATTTTGTTGAGTAATTAAAAATAACACACACTATTTTTCTATATAAAGGATCTTTTTGGAGGTTCTTTATTGAGTTTAGTACACACACCTTTATTAGGCCACTATTTCACTTGGGAACCTGAGCATATGTTCACTTTATTATAGGCACAAGTTTGGACCGAGGCCCAAGATAACATGATCGAGTGGGGTGGCTCGGGCGAGTGCATGGATATTATGATGAGTTTGGATTAGGGTGTCATATATATAATATTTTAATTTATTTTATTTATTATCTAATGTATATGTAATCTCCCCTGTGGTCATAGATTTGTATATATGTCATGGTAGTTTAGAACTTTACTGTATTTCATTTTATTATAGCATGTTCAACTAATTTATTATATCTCTGTACTCTATTTTGTATGATACCCATTTATTTTACTATTATTAGCTATTGTTATGTACGGGTATATTCTCATCAAAATAACACCTTAGACCCCTATTACTAGTTTAAATACTCTAGAGGATGAGGAAGCATGCCTGAGGTCTTGTGGTGAATAGATTCATCTACTGTTCAAAAAGCAGGACAGGGTGGGATGTGACATGTTTGATTCCAAAAACAGAATATCTCAAAGGATTATTTAATAATAGAACATATAGAGTTATTTATAATCCATTAATCTATTGGATAATAACCTATTGAAATTATAATATAAATCACAAAAATAATTTTTCTTAAAAAGTGTTTCTTAATATCATCTTAAAAAATGTTATTTTCAAGTAACTTTCAAAAAACAATTTTTATAAAGATAAATAAAAAAATTCTTAAAAAATTTCTTCAAAAATAATTCCAATAAATATACCTTGATAATAAATAAAAAATATTTCAAAATTTGAAGTATAATGGATGAATATAAGATCATAAAAAGTAAAATCCTTTTAAACATTTTGAAATGCCATTATTGAAAACCCTCATTGTTAAAAGGTTAATGGAAAAATTATTTTCAAATAAATAAATGTAAATAAAATTATCATTGGAGATAAAAATAATTTTAGTTTCCACTTGGGAAAGGATAACATCAGTGGAATATAAAAAAGGATATGGAGGAAAAATCCATTAAACATGGGAATTATTCTTAACAAAATTTAATTTTCAATGAACAATAGATTCATAATGGAAGAATAATTTTGTTTAAATCATGATTTCCTCTTAAAATAAGGTGTAATTGCATCATAAAATCATCATAGGTTATAATATATCAATCTTGAATGATAATACTCAAAGAGGAGTGATCATGACCCAATGAAAGTATTTAAGTAATGAAAACCACTTACCTTTATTCCCACTTAGTTGAATTCACTATAACCTCCTATAAAAAAATAAATATATTAATATAATATTTATAAATATTTTCATACCTAACACTATTTATAACTTTAATTTATAATCATTATCTATATATATATTTTCCAGTTTTTTCCTATTTTCCCACATTAGTGGTTTATAGTTTAAACCATTTTTACTAGTTTCATAAGAGAGGTATTAGTACATGTTATTATTACAATTTTATAATCAAAATTTCTTTAAAGTAACTATAATGGATGAATTATAATGATTTATTAAGTTCTAATTTCCATTGCTAATTATTTCACTCTTTATACTTAAATATGAAATCGACAAAAGAAGACTTTGATGATTTTCTTAACCAATGAATGCGGTTTTCTTAATTACTTAGTTAAACATTTATGTTTCTTTAAATAAACCAAAAAATATAATTATTTAATTATTTATATCATATTATATCATTAATTATTTTTTCATAGTCATTCCTGATATAATTTCATAGCATTGTTCAAGTATGTGGTCAAATCGACCTAAACATGAACAAACCATGATTATTGATAATTATGAGGTGATTTAGTTACAATATCATTAAACTAGTAGAATAATGAAATATTTTAGTGTTTCTTAGAGTGATATATAAATAATAGAAAGGAATTATAAGAATAATTGATGGATTTAAAAATATTACATAATTTGAATAACAACTTTTTCTCTTAGTATACTTTCTCTGAACTACTGAAATAGTGATGATAATTTATTAATCATATAATTAATAGGATCTCTAATTTTTAACAAATAACCTTAATGATATAATAAAAATCAGATTTATACATTAAAATAATTCTCATGAACATCCTTGTTATGTAGTGATTAAAATAAAAATGAAAAGCAATTGTTCCATGGAGGTGGTAGTCCACATGTACACATGGTTGATGATTTCCTTTTCCATAGAAAGGGGGAAATGAAAAATATTTTTTATCATCTAAGAATATAAATTATGTTTTATATATAATAATTATTTATGAAATTAAAAATTAGGACCATCTATTTAAGGTATTTATGGAAAATGAAACATGATGCTTTGTGGAGGTGGAAGTTCGCACACGCACACACATGATTTTCATTTTTTCTTTTCTTAATGGGATAAGTGAAGGTTGGTTAATGGTTGTACCATAATTATAATAACATATATGTATAGTAGAGAAAATTATGTTTTCTTTAATATGATGAATTTTAATTTTAGGAAGAATAATTACACATAAAAAATTAGAAAATAGAAAGATAGGTCGAGAACATATACCAGACTTCTTGGATATATCTCTCTTTTAAAGGGGGTTTATCCCTTTAGATATGACCTTTAAAGAAGAAAATAACCTATTTAAGGTGTATATAAGTGTTTATGAGAGTTATGTTTAGAGTTTTGGATTATCTTATGGGGTTTTTGTCTGATTGTAAGTGAGGATAAGAGAGCCCCTTTTATAAGAGGGGGGGATTTTTGTAAATACCCATAACTTTTCAATAATGGGAAGTCACCCTCAAGGAAAGTAGCTCCAAAAATTTAGAAATTATGGTTTGGCTAATATATAAGGTTGAGATAGCCTCATCCTTGTTTTTTCAAACATGTTTTAAACTTGTTTCAACCCCTTTTCCCCTTCAATTATTACTTTTTTCCATTTTAACATTTATTGTGGTAACTAGTTTTATCCTAAGGTAACTTAATAATTATGTCTAAAAATAAAGTTCACCTTCTTAGATAATTTGGAATTAATAATTATAAATTTTAAATCCATTTTTTATGCTTCAATTTCTAAAATTTCTAAAAATTAATTTTAATATAATAAATGTATAATATATTTAAATAATTTTTGAGAAAAATATTACTTGAGTTATAAAAACAATCATAGGTTTATAAAATATAATAAATATTTTAAAATGTATAATGTTAATCATAAATTATATTTTTTTCAAGAAAGTTGTTTCATAAATTCCAAATTCATACTTATCTACTAATGATGGCATAAATAATCATAGGAATAGTAAAAACGCTATATTACACTATTCACCTAAAAACCAGTTTTTTAGAAAAATATCAAAAATTAATCCTAAGATAAAATTAATTTTATAAGTCTAAAAATTATTTTCATTTTTTTAAAATTAAAATTATAAAATTAATGAATTTATCTTTGGAATAAAGATAGAAAATATAAAAAAAACTGATTTTATTAAAAAAATATGTTTTAAACATTAAGTGTTCTTATTATTATTTCCTATCAATTTATAATTTGAGGAATGTTAATATATTAGTTCGTATATTGAAATATTATATATTATTATTTTATATTGTTTTATTTTATTATTTAGATAAAATATGCAATACTTGTAAAATTTATACTAGAAAGAACAATTCATTTTAATATTAAATATCATTTAATATTTATCCTCTAAATGTAAGAATTTTGGATGATTAATATAATTTTATGTAATATAGGCCTTTATTTTTCTTATATATTTCTTATTAATATTCATTTTAATATTTTTAGATCATTTTAGTTTGGCATTGTGTGTAAAACAAGCTATCAAACATAAAATTAATTTAGAAAAAAATATATATTCCAAAATCTTAGGTTGTTACATTATACCTCACTTAAAAGAATTATAAACTCGAAATTATATTTCTATAAAGGAAACACATGAGGGTAGTTTTACCTAATTATATCCTCAAGTTCCCACTTATATTCTTCAAACTAGAGATTCCTCCATAGAAATATGACCAGTTAAGTGGTATTTTTTTGCAACACATTATCTTTTTGATCCGGAATTTACCCTATATATTCCTCATATGAGAGACCATGTTCCATTTTATTGGATTTTGATTTGAGTGAATGTGAATCTTCCGGTATGTACTTCCTCAAAATAGATACGAGGAATATATCATGTACTTGGGAGAGTTCATGAGGGAGTGATAAGCGATAGGATTATACCCTGACGTGATAAAGGATCTCAAAGTTATTGATGTACCAAGGAATCATCTTCCATTTCTTCCCAAATCACATAAGACACTTCCATAGAGATATCCATAGGAATACCCTGTCACTAAATTCAAATATTTTATCTCATAGTTTTTTATTTTTATAGATATTATATTGACTTTCTGATGCATTCATACATTGGTGAATGGTTTTAACTATCTCTATAATTTCTTAGACAAGATCATCACCTATCAGCTTCTTCTCTCTAACTTCATCCTAGCATACTAGAATCCTATATCTCTTCCCACAAAAAATCCTCATATGGTGCCATCTAAATTACAGATTGGAAAATTATGTTTTATGAGAATGCTAAAAAGGGGATGTATTGATGTTAACATCCTTGTAAATCCATAGAACAAGATCTAAGTATATCTTTTAGAGTTTGAATGGTCCTTTTGGACTGAACATCTATATGAAGGTGATATGTAGTGGTGAAACTAAAATCTACATCTAATGATTTATAAAGACATTTCTAGAACCATGAGGTAAACCCTGGATCATGATCAAATACAATGGATAGTGGCACCTCATGCAATCATAACACTTATCTTATATATATCTTGGAGAGTTGTTCAAAAGATAAATATTTTTTTTAATATTGGTAAAATACACTAACTTTATAAGGTGATTTATTACAATCTAAATTGAATTATTAACTTTAGATGTCCTAGGGATTCCCATAAAAAAATCCATGTTAATGTTTTCCCATATCTATTCTAGTATGGGTAATGGTTTCAACATACCCTCATAATTTTATCATTCAGACTTAACTTTATATCATACTAGGCTCAATATGTGTATTATATTATTTAACTCTTTATTTTATCCCACTAGAAGTTTTAATTTTAAATAACTCTACATATTATTTCTTCATGTATGAATATATAAGTATGATTTATGAGAATCATCAAAATTTCCATATTTAGATCTTGTTTTTATGGGACACATATCCAAGTTCCAAACCTTATAAATTCATCTTTATCAAATATGAACTCTGGAATATTCACTACCTTTTTCTATAGATGTACATCATATTTATGGGATTCTTTGATCTTCATGTGAATGATGGTTGAGAAATAATTTTTAAAATATATTATTTCTCTCATTCCCTTATGATTTAAAGACTAATCCATTTCAAATCCATGATTAGTGGTTCTTTTTCAATCCTCATCATGGAAAGAGTAACATGGTATTTCCTATTCATAGCATCTCCCACCTCATCTTACTTCCTCAAGTGGTAATATATTGATTAGTCATAATCTTCTATCAATTCCAAGTATCTAATTTGGTTCATATTTAACTCTTTCTGTGTGAATATATATTTCAAGATCTTATAATTAGTATATATATCAAAATTCTCTCTATAGAGACAATGTCACTAAATCATTAATTTAAATATCACTGTATCCAAATCCAAATCCTCAATTAGGTAATTTTTATCATGATTCTTTAATTAGAATAAAGCATAAGTAATTACCTTGTCATTCTTCATGAGGATATAACCCAATACTTTTGTCAAATCATCATTATATATTACAAACCCTTCCCCACTATAGGACAATGTTAGTATAAGGATAGTGTCCAACCTATTTTTTAGTTCCATGAAACATTATTCACATTAATAAATCTAATGTAAATTGAATCCCTCCCATTTTAACTTGGTTAGTGGATTTTATAGATGTGATGAATTTCTAATAAAGAATCGATAATATCCTCTAACCAAAGAAAACTATGGATCTCAGTTATAGTTGTATGTCTGGTCTATTTCTCGATAACTTCCATTTTTAATGGATCTACTGATATGCCATTGATTGTGATTACATGACCCAGGAATGATAATTTTTGGAATCCATAATTTAAACTCTATAAATTTATAATATAGTTTCTCCTTTCTTAAGGTCTTCAACACAATCCAAAAATGATCTTCATGCTCTTCCTTACACTTTGAATATATAAGAATATATTTTATAAAGACAACCACAAATTGACCAAGGTGGTCTCTAAAGACTCTATTCATTTGATCCATGAATATAATGGGAGCATTCCTAAGTCCAAAGGAAATAACTATATATTACTAGTGTATATACCTCATACAAAAATTTTCCTTGGAAATACCAACCCTTTTAACCCTTAAGAGATGGAATCCAGATCAAAGGTAAATCCTTAATAAGTATTGAGCTCTTATAAGTTGTTTTAGTAGATCGTCTATATAGGGTATATGATACTTCTTATTGATCATGATTTTATTAAAATCATGAAGATCAATGAAAAGACGCATTGATCTATCCTTATTTTTAATAAAAATCACTAGTGCACAACAGGGTGAAGCACTTATGCATACAAAGACCCTATATAGATTCTATTGATGTTTCTTATTTAATTCTTTCAAATAAACATGGCCCTTTATATAAAGACTCTTGGAGATATGAATAAACCCTAGTACGAGATCGATTAAAAACTCAACCTCACTCTCTAAGGAAAGACTGATTATTTCATCTAGAAATACATTAGCATATTCCTATAAAAGTAATGGGAAATTATAAGTAAGGGGTAGCTCAAATACCTAGTAAGGTAAACTAGTCAACTAGTGATAACCATTAGATCATATACATTATTGAAAAATTATGAAAGGGATAAATATCAGATAAAAATATAATTAGATCATAAGTAAAAATGATAAAAATTTATTTATCATTATGAAACATGTCCTAGAAACATAATACCAAAAAAGGTCATCAAAACTTTTCCTAGAAACAAATAACAAAAAAAAACATGAAATCATAACTTAGGAAAGAGGAACATCTTTAGAAAATGGAGTATAATAAAATTTTGTCATAGACTATAAATAATTCACATTTTAGACAATTAGAACAAAATATAATCATAGGAAAACATTTTTAATAAATATATATATGTTAAACCTTTAATTTTGTGAACAAATACAAGTACATACACCCTTTAGTTTTTTGAAAAAAAATCCAAGTATTTCCGCCCTTTAGTTTTTGAAAAAAATACATGTATGTCCACACTTCACTATTTCATGGGATATAAAACCATACCCAATTCATTTTAGGGTGATATAAGACCCCAAACATAATCATCCATATATATGAGAACTACATAAAATTAATTAATTCATCTTATTATAAATAACCCATGAGAATAGAATGGGTTTTATAACTTTTTCAATTGGTATCACATAAAAAGATCATGATCATTTGATACCAAAAGAATAATATCCAAAAATGAGTATTTAATAAGAGAACATATAGAGTGATTTATGAACCATTAGTCTATTGGAGAATAAATTATTGAAAATTGAAGAGAAATTATAAAAAATATTTTTCTTGAAAATTGTTTCTTAATGTCATCATAAAAAACATGATTTTCCAGTCACTTTGCAAGAAGATTTTTTTTGAATATGAAAAGAAAAAATATTAAAAAATTACTTGAAATAGACCTTGATAATAAATAAAAAATATTTTAAAAATTTAAGTACAATGGAATAATATAAGATTGTGGAAAATAAAATCCTTTTAGATATTTTAAAATGCCTTTCTCAAAAGACCACATCATTAAAAGGATAAAAAAACCTTTGTTTTAAAATTAATAAAGGGGAATAAAAGGATTATTGAAGATAAAAAAATTTGAGTTTTCACTAGGGAAATTATAACCTTTTTGGGAAGTGAAAACATGGATATGGAAGAAAATTTCATTAAAAGTAATGGGAACTATTCTTGACAAAATTTCTTTTTCACAAAAACAATAGATTCATCAAGGAATATAATTTGTTGTGAAACATGATTTCACCAAAAAATAAGGTGAAAATACAACATAAAATCATCATATATTATAATATATTAATTTTTTAATATAATAGTCAAATAGTTTTTATTATGACCTAATGAAAATATTTGGGTCATGAAAACCCCTTTCCTTTATTCCCGCTTATTCGAGTGCACTCTAACCTCCTATAAAAAAAGATAAATATCTTAATATTCTATTTTATAAAAATATTAATACTTAAAAATATATATAATTTTCATTTATAATAATTATCTACATATATATTAGTTGGGTTTTTCTTATTTTCCCACATTGGGTGTTTATAATTTTGACCGTTTGTACTAGTTTCGTAAGTGTGGTGTGAGTATTAATTATTCTTGAAAAGTTAATAATAAAAAATGAATTAAATTTAATATAATGTATTAATTATAATTATTTATGAAGTTTCAATTCCCCCTAATTAGCACTTCATTCTTTATCCTAATAAATGAAATCGATAAAATAGATACTTCGATGATTTTCTTAACCAACAAAAGGTGTTTTCTTAATTATTGAGTTAAAAATTGATGTAACCATTTCATAAAAAAAACATTATTTAAATATTTATATAATATTATATCATTAATTATGTTTTTTAGTCATTCATGAAATAATTTCTTAGCGTTTTTCAAGTTGGTGGTCATACCGATCCAAACAAGAACATGCCATGATTATTGATAATTATAAGGTGATTTAGTTTCAATATCATTACTATTGTATCATAATGATATCATTTAGTTTTTTTTCATATTATATATAAGAATTATAAATTAATTATAATAAGAAATAATTAATATTAAAATATTACATAATTTTAATATAATATTTCCCTCATAGTACTCTTATTTCAAACGATTGAATTAATAATGACTGTTTATTGATCATATCATTAATAGGTTCTAAAATTTATCATAAAATAACCTTAATGATATCATAAAATTAATATTTATAATTTTAACACATTCTTATGACCATCAATCTAAGATGATGATGAAAATAAAAATAGAAATCAATCGTTCCATGGAGGTGGTATTCCACCCGTATTCATTGTTGATGATTTCATTTTATATAGAACTTGAGAAATGTATAATATGTTTTATCATTTAATAATATAAAATATATTATAAATATCATACTTATTTTCTAAATTAAACATTTTTATTATTCTTGTAAGGTGGTTAATAAAAATGAAACATGGTGCTTTATGGAGGCGGTAGTTCACACACCCACAAATGTCATTTTTGATTTTCTAAGGGGAAAAGGGATGGGAAGTAAATTATTGTACCATCATTATAAGAACATATAAGTATAATAATTTTTTTTATATTTTATCATTTTGATATTTTTTATTTGAATTTAGGAAGAATAAATGCACATAAAGAAATAGAAATGAGAAAGAGAGGTTAAGAACTTATACTACACTTCTTGGATTATCTCCTTTTCAAAGGGAGTTATGCCCCAAAGGGATGGAATTTTTAGAATATCAGAACCTATCTAAGGTGTATAGGAGTGTTTTGGTGAGTTTTTTTAGATTTTTGGCTGACATTATGGGTTTTTTGTGTGAGGGTAAGTGTGGAGAGGAGAGTCTGTTTTATAAAACAAATGGGACGAATTTTTTGTAAATACCCATAACCTTTCAATAATGGGAACCCACTTTCACGACCCCTCCCCACAAGGTGTACCCCTCCTAGGCTGGAAATTTTAGAAGGGTCCTTCCTCAAGTAGGCCCTGGGTTGACGACTAGCACCGAGGGTATAACAAACACAAAAATGGGAGGCATTACCCTCTAAGAGAACACATGAAAAAGAGAGAGATAATACAGACACCAAAAAAATCCAATTCAGTCTGTAATATAAAATAAAACCCAAGTACACATATGTAATGTCATGAAATAACTACTATAGTTGAAGGGGAAAACTACAAGTACCAAAATAAAGTAAAAAACAACAGTGACCATGAATCCCGAACTTCTCCTGCAACCCCAAGATAGTAATAACTAGCCTGATCTCTAACTTACCCCAAGTGACCTAAAAAATAGTTTATATATACATAGGGTGGGTATAACATTATACTCAGTAGGATCCTCCCTGAATCCTCTCACGCAAAAGTAAATAAAGCATGCTAAAGCACAATGAACTATAAGTGAAACTAACTCATCACCTAAACATGTATACTATGTTCCCAGCCTCACCATGGATACTCTCACCAAATATCACATACAGGAGTATATAATATAATACAAAATATCAAGGGGACCCCACTACCACTTTCCCACTAGTTTTCCGCTTTTCCCCAACATTGCACGTCCTAAGACATCTCTCTCCAAAAAGGCTTGCCCGCAGGCACCTGGGCAAATCACCACAATATTCACCTCGTGCCACACAACCACCACATCCACATAACTAAAGTAACCAAGTAGTTTATGGGACCCACCAAAACTTGTATAACATGTATCATACATCAGTAATTAAACCTCAAGCCATCATATCCCATACACTGAGTAAGGATCCTTAATCCATCACAACCTATACACATTACACCTATAGTATTCTATAGGAAACTATATCCAGAATATATGTGTGTGAATAACCACAAGCCATTACAACCCTCTACACACATATATGGGGAAAACTAAACATTGTGACTACCAGAAAAAGTAACTACCAAGCTAAGAGAGAGGGGACAAAGGGGGTAGTCAGCCATCCATCCCCCCACGATAATGTTTGGGAAAACACCCTCCTCAGGGCCCAGAATCTCCGAGGGGTCAGTCGCCCTAACCGACAGGGAGGGGTAGCATATAGAATCACAAAATGTACATGATACACTATAGCTCACAACTACACTATGGGTATAACCAAGTATTAAACTCAACTGTAGCTAACGCCTCTAGACTCCCGGTTTCCACTACTAATACTAGGTATCCTATAATCATACAACCAATTAAAGAGCTACATTATATTACTTTATCCATTTTCATTAGTTTCAATTTATACAAATTAATTATTTAAAAATTAATTAACCATTATTAATTCTACATTATATTTCATTAGCATCCCACCAAAGTTTCATTCCCTTTAGTCATAACCAAACAAAGTCCACATCTTCTTAGAAATATTACCTTAGCATTGCATCCCAAAAAGATCAAAACCCATGGGTTAAAATCATTTATTAACAAAATTTTGACTTTCCCATATTCCCAGGCATTATAGAAAAACATTTTATGCTACTAAACACAAGGGGGCAGAACACAGTGAGTAGTTGAACTACCCTTCAAGTCTTTTTCACATATATTAAGAGTGTAGAAGAATCCCCCCTCAAGAAGCTGAACACAGAAAGCACATGGAATACCCCGCGCATATTCACCCCTTTTGGAAGGAGGGTAAGCAAGACCAGCTACCTTGAGGAGTGGGAAAAGTAAATAAGATAAAAAACCAACAAGCATCCAACATTCACATACAACCCATTTCATCATATCTGGTGTCCTCCCCGACACCCACATGCATAAAACTATGCATCTCACCACTCTAGACGTCCACTAACGCCACAACCAATTAGCCTTCCTTCCACCACATATCATAACATCCACCCAAGCTCACATAACAACAGAATAAGTGGGAAACAATCATCATATCAACTAGGATCTTGGCCCTTAAACAAGGCATCTAGCCTTCAAACATAATAAGCACTTATGGCTCTAAAGAATAAGGCACTTGTCCTTACAAAAAAGAGGGTAACTCAAAACCCTACCATTCATTATCTTTTATCAAACAACTAGTTCTTTAATCCGTCTTGAATTAACCAGTTCATTATTAGTAGGTTCCAACTAAGGTCAACCTAAATAAAAGCTATCATAGCTATCACAAATAATTAAACATGCTTACTGCACCAATTTGATTAACATCAAATTACAAAAAAAAAACAAGATTCATTTACATGCCTCTTTTATCATTGAAAAATAAATAAAATTATTCTGATTTTATGTTATTTACCAATTTATGTCAAGAAATACATGCTAAACAAGGCAGGAATAGATATTACACTATCTAGAAAAACAAGAGGCAATAACATACGATCGATGCCAATTTTTATATCCAGTTAGAATATTTATTATTTCAATTCCATTGTGATCCAGTGGGATATAATATTATAACTCTAAATTTTCACATAAAAGAATAGATAATAAAATAATCCCCTGCCTCAAAATGTTCTTAACATTATTTATACAATAACGATCCAAACAATGGATTACGATCACCTCCCCCGTGATAACTGCATCCACCCGAGGACGCCGGGGCATGACCTCACCAATAGACACCCAATAAAACTCCATTAGAAGCATGGATATCACATGAAATAACATGGAAATGAGAAATAGGGGAAGAATGATAAAATAAAACACAAGAACAGAGGTAGATCATACCTTCTATTGATGAAGGATCGAAACTTGCTTCTTACACCAAAATAGGGGGTGTGCATGTAGTAGGAAGAAACTTCAAAGGGAAACAATCCAAGGATTAAGGTTTAAATCACACAAATCCTATGGTAAGAAGGAAAGGTTTGAGCATATCAGACTAGGGAATAAGAAGGTAGAACAAGGGAGGAATATATCTCGTCTCTTTATAAGATTTAACAGAGCAGCGGTTTAAGATATGATGGAATTTATATTAAAATTTGATTGCATTAAACCATGTGGTTTGACCAAGTATAGGCATAACGAGCCTTAGTAAAATTAATATAGGAGTTATGGTCTTTGAATCAGCCTTAAATCCCTTAAAAAGGCATTGAATGCATTTTTATTAAATGAAAATGCTAAAGGGGAGAAACTGTAGGAAGATGGAAACACTATTCACAAATGTCTCACCGAAAAATGACTCACCAATAGATGAGTCACCAACAAATGACTCATCGACAGATGACTCACCGATAGATGACTCACTGATAGATGACTAACCGAAAGATGACTCACAGACAGATGACTCACCGATAGATGACTCACCAACAGATAACTCACCGAAAGATTCGTCACCGATAGATGAATCACTTACAGATGACTCCCCAACAAATGACTCACCGAAAACACTATTAAAAAAATGGAAACACTATTCACAGAACTGTAAATTTGAAAAAATTCTAGGGATAAGTCACCTTGAACTTTCAGAACACCTTAGACACCAGATTTGAGTAAAGGAATGGACTAGAGAGGTCCATTCCATTACATCAGATACCTCTCCAAACATTCTCATCCTCAAGAATTCAAAACCAACATAAAAGGAAAAATAAAAGGGGTCTAAACAACCACCCATCGAGATACCTCTCAAAAGACAGCAAGCCACAAAAAATCAATAAAATAAATCCGTCTCACAAACATGAAAGGTATACAACTACAAAGTGAACATCGATACATGAAAAGAGTTAAACATCAAAAGACTAAGGGAACTGAGTGCATATCTGTGACTCATGTTCCCATGTACTCTCCTCCACACAACTGTGTCTCCACAAGACACAAACCAAGTGGATTGCACACCCATGAAACACCTTCTCCTTGTGGTCCTTAATCTCTATTGGCCGCTCCTCAAAGGTCACATCGTCATCAACATCGATCTCACCCCAATCGATGATGTGTGAGTGATCATGAAGATAACAACAGAGATGTGACACATGAAAAACATCATGTATCTAGCTTATATGTAGAGGAAGTGCTACCCGATACACCATGGCTCCAACATGAGACAACACCTTGAAAGGTCCAACAAACATGGGAGAAATATTACTCCCACAACCATACCTTTGCTTCCCATAACAGGGAGTCACCTTCAAAAACATGCAATCCTCAACTTCAAACTCTAAATGTCTCCTACTTTGATTGGAATATGATTTATGAAGATCTTAAGCTGCCTTCATCCTCTCATGAATCATCGAAACCATCTCTGTCATATTATACACTAGTTCTGGTCTGAGAATTACTAACTCTCTGACCCCAATCCAGCACAATGGAGAATAGAAAGGTCGACCATTTAAGGCTTAAAACAATGCCATAATTATGGTGGAGTGAAAACTATTATTGTAAGATAACTCCACCAAGGGTAAGTTCATCATCCATAAACGTCCAAAATCTTGGACACAACAGCGCAACATGTATTCAAGAGTCTGGATGTTCCACTCTTTCTGACCATCCATATTTAGATGAAAAGAAGTGATAAGGCATAACTGAGAACAAAAATCATACTGGAGACCTCTCCACACCCTAGAGGTAAAATGAGGATCTCAATCATAAATGATCGTCCTTGGGACTCCATGGAGTCTAACCACCTCCTCTAGATATTTCCTTGAAAAAAAATCCAGTAATCTTGACTCCTTGATCGCTATGAAGTGGACTGATTTTGTTAAATTATCCACTACCACCCAAAGAGTGTCATGATCTCCCTAATATTGAGGTAAACCAGTAACAAAGTCCATTGATATGTACTAACACTTCTATTGAAAAATATCTAATGGTTAGAGAAAACCACCGAGGACACGATGCTTTGCCTTCACCTTCTGGCAGACCAAACATCGAGACACAAACTCCGTAACTGCATGCTTCAGCCCAGGCCACCATAACTAACTCCTCAAGGCTCGGTACATCTTTTTCATTCTAGGATACACCACTAAAGGTGAACTATGGAACTCTCTAAGAACCATCTCATGCATCAAAAAAGGAATGAAAAGACTTCTATGATATAACACACGATGTTGTTCATCATCAAACCAACTATTAGGGGCCTCACCACAAACAAATCGGTCCCTCCAAACCTCCACCTCTAGATATCCCAACTAGGACTCTTCCACATGATACACCAGAGATGACTTCATCGTCATCTAAAAAATACAACCTCTTCCCCTAACTTCTCCCATATCGAGATGTAATGCTGAAAGTTCTTCCATCACTCTCCAAGAATCACCATATTCATGCACCGCATCACTACACAACTTCCTACTTAGCACATCAGCTGCAACATTCCCATTTCTAGGTGTATACGAGATTTTAAAGTTGTATTCCTATAAGAACTCCATCCACTAACACTTCCACAAGTTCAAGTCACGCTGGGAGAAAACATACCTCAGGCTCTTATGATCAGTGAAAACCACAAAGTGCTTTCCAATGAGGTAATGTCTCAACAACTTCAGAGAAAACAACACAACTAGAAAATAAAGATCATGGGTGGAATAGTTACATTCATGGGGACACAACTATTGAGACCTATAGGAAATGACCGATCTCTACTACATCAGAACACAACCTAACCCTAGATTGGATGAATCGTAGAAAACATCAAACTGAACTCCCTTGACTGGAAGACAAAGAACGGGAGCACTTACCAACTTATCTTTTAGATACTTCAAATATTTCTGACATGGATCAGTCCACATGAACTCCCTATCCTTCCTATTCAATGCTATCAGAGTAGTCTCAACCTGAGAGAAATCAACTACAAACCTCCTATAGTATCCTGTGATACTAAGGAAACTTCGCACCTCTTCCACTTTCTTGAGGGATACCCAAGACACAACTAATTTTATCTTTGATGGATCCAAAGCTACTCTATAATGGGATAAAACATGACCCAAGAAATGAACTTATCGATCCCAAAACTCAAACTTCGACAACTTCCCAAAAAACTAATGTTGACGAGGAAATCCGAAAATGGCGTGTATATGCTCTGGATACTCCTCCTCAGATGCGGAGTCCACAAGGATTTCATAAATGAAAACCACCATGAAATTATCCAGGAACTCATGGAACATTGCATTCATCAACCCAATAAACACAACTAGAGCATTCATCACACTAAATGGTATTACAACGAACTCGTAATGCCCATGACAACAATGTAAAGCAGTATTTGTGATATCCTCATCCTTCACACGCATCTGATGATATAATGACTACAAATTGATCTTCAAGAACCAACTTTCACCCTTCAGATGATCGAATAAATCATCAATCTATGTAAGAGGATAACAATTCTTCACTATCACTTTGTTTAAGCGACGATAATAAATACACAACCACAAACTTTCGTTAGACTTCTTCACAAAAAAAACTAGTGCACCCCATAGTGACATACCTAGCCATACAAAACCACATTGTAATATACTATCAAGATATATACACAACTCCCGTAACTTAGAAGGAGTTATCCTATATGGAGACATAAATATAGGAGACTCTCTTAGTTGTATCTCGATCCCAAACTCAATCTCTCACCGAGGGGGTAATGCTACAAACTCTTCTAGAAAGACACTAGGGTACTCTTCTAAAACCCTATGAAACACCAACTTTTGAACCTCATAAAAACTTAGCATTAGCTCAGCGATCAAGGATGACTAGGATGGAACATGCCTCTTACCCATCTGAGGGCCTCGCTCGCCAACAAATACTACTGGCTCTCCATCAGCATTGAAGAACACCACCTTCATTCAGAAGAAACCTACGACTTAAAACACTGAATACAACCAATCCATGCTGAGGATGAAATTTTATGGTTGTATTTGTAAACATAGGAAATCTCCCCAAGAGCGGTGCTTCCCCAACACTGGCTCACAATCTATACATACTTTAAACAAGTCATCTCGACCTCCAAATGGCATAGTTAATGCCAAGGGAACTAGAAGCCTCTCTAACTCAAGTCCCAAAGCATGGATAAGGATAGGTGATATGAAGGAGTGCATCACTCTTGAATCAAACAAGGCATATACCCTAGTAGAAAAAAATAAAAGGGTGCCTCGAATGATGTTTGGCTAGCCTGGAATTGGCAACGCTGAAGCATGAAGCTGACCATGACCTGCTCCACGACCTCTCTGACCCTAAGGAAGACCACCACCATAGCCAATATCTACTCTATGAGGATAGGGAGCATCATGGGGTTGTCCTCTGCCTACCCCATATTCTATCTACTGATCCAAAGATGATGTAACATGCTGCTACTACCTCGGCTGGAACTGCCCCAATGGAGGAACCTAGAGTGGAACACCTAGTTCATGATGACCACTATGAATGGTCAAGAACTCTCGGTACAGATGACCTCAGTCTCCATAAGAAAAAAGCACATTATCCCTTAGCATTGTCCTGAGAGCCACCTCCCCCGGAGAAATGAGATGCGGAGGGATGGGACCTACCCCCTGTCGAACGGAAACTCTTCTACCCTGAAAACCGGGAACCATGGACCAAATTTTTTTTTCATGAAGAATCCTAACGACTCCCATCTCATGATGATCACATTCTGGATAATGTCCTATCGATGACCTCTACCCTCACGATCACCTCAAGATATGTCCCCAACATAAATGGGGTGACCTGGCATTAGATCTCTAGATGCAAAGCCTCCTCGAAATGACTTTCTATGACCTCCTCATCTGGAAATAGATCTGAATCATATCATAAAATTTTCCTGAAATGGATTCCAAAATCTCACACAATGGAGATCCACAGTCAAAGGGTAAGTAGCTCCTAGCGACTGGAAGAATTCGTTGTTGAAGAAAGAAACTTGACTCAGATCTTGTCTTGGAACTCCTCCCACGATATCGACAACTCCTCAAAATCCATGAGGAATAAGAACCACCACTGCCTCAATTCCCCATGCAGAATCATCACAACCAAAGAGACCCAGTGCTCCTTCCAAGCATGGATCGAATTGAAGGTTATCTCAACCTCTTCCAACCAGTCTTCCGTGACTGCATCTAAAAAATATCCCTTGTACTTCTGTAGACTCTGGCACTGAAACTCATGGAGTGTCCTCCTCTAAGTGTCTTCATCATCTACCTATAACTTTTGGGGATTTGCTGGAACAACCTACTGGACATCTTCTACGTGAACCTAATGAGGATGTTGACTTGGATCCATACATGCAAAATAAAAAATAGTTAGATCTCATAAACCTAGAATATAGAAGACTCAACATTAATTAATTAATTTTTTTTTTCTTTTATTCATTTTAGTTTAACCTATCCCAAGGTCTAACCATTCAAACACCAGGAACACAGAATAATGATACATGATCCTTTACTAGGTCCCTACCCTGCAACCAGTATCACCACATTTAGTATCCACTATAAACTTAAAGGTCCATTCATCAGATCACAGGGGGCCCTAAATGCCTATGTCTCATCTGGTCTCTAGTTTTGACATCACTTTATAAACTTAACCGACATCATTTCCCTACCAATCCAAATAACCTCACCTGTTCCTAACACCAAACTCCATCATATCCCTCAAACAGACCTCTGACACCACTCTATCATGACCCCTCCCCACAAGTTGTACCCATCCTGGGATGGCAATGTGAGAAGGGAGATAATTACCCCTAGTCCCTCCTCTAGTAGGCCTTGAGTATGCGACTACCACTGAGTGTATAGAAAACTCACAAATGGGAGACATTACCCTCTAAGAGAACACATGCGAAAGAGAGATATAAGACATACACCAACCAACTCCAACTCAGATTTTGTATAAAAGAAAACCCAAGTAAACATATGTAATTTCATGCAAGAAATACTATAACTGAAGGGGAAAACTGCAAGTACCAAAATAAAGTAAAAACTGCAGTGACCACGAAGCCCAAATAGCACTTACAACCCCAAGCTTGTAATAACCAGCCTGATCTCCAACCTTCTCCAAGTGATCTGAAAAATAGTTTATATATTCATAGGGTGAGTATAATAGTATACTTAGTAGGATCCTCCCTAGATCCTCTCTTGAAAAATTAAAGAAAGCATGCTAAAGCATAGTGAACAAAAAGTGAAACTAACTGATCGCCTAAATAGGTATACTATGTTCCAATCCTCATCGAGGCTACTCTCACCAAATATTGCATACAAGATTATATAATATAATAAATAATATCAAGGGTACCCCACTACTACTTACCCAATGGTTTTCCACTTTTCCCCAACATCGTACATCCTAATCCATCTCTCTCCATAAAGTATTACCTATAAACACCTGGGCGAAGCAACACAACATGAACCTCGTGCAACACAACCACCATGTCCATTTAACCAAAGTAACTAGGTAGTTTCGGGGATCCACCATAGCTTGTATAATGTGTATCATATATCGAGAATTAAACCTCAAGACATCATAGCCCATACACCGAGTAAGGATCCTCAATCCATCACAGCCTATACACGTTACACCTATAGTAGTCCATAGGAATCTATATCCAGAATATATGTGTTTGAATAACCCCAATCCATTACATCCCTTTACACACATATATGGGGGAAACTAATCATTGTGCCTACCAAAAAAAGTAACTACCAAGATAAGAGAGCGGGGCCAAAGGGGGTAGTCAACCATCCATCCTCCCACCAGAATGTTAGTGAAAACACCCTCCCCTGGGCTCATAATCCCCAGGGTGTCAGTCGCCCTAACCGACAGGGCGGGGTAGCGTATAGAAACATAAAAATTACATGATTCACTATATCTAACAATGAAACTACAAGCATAACCTAGTCTTAGACTCAACTACAGCTAACATCTCTCGACTCCTGACTGCCACTTCTAAGACTAGGTATCCTACAAGCACACAACAATTTAAAGAGAAACATTAGATTACTTTATCCCTTTTCATAAGTTTCACTTTATGTTAATTAATTATTTAAACATTAATTAATAGTTATTAATTCCACATTACATTTCATTAGCATCCCACCAATGTTTAAGGCCATGTAGGCATAAGCAAACCATTTCCAAAGCTTCTCAGAAATATTACCTTAGCATTGCATCCTAGAAAGCTAAAACTCCATGGGTTAACATCATTTATTCAGTCATTTATTAATAGAATTATTATATTCCTATATTCCTAGGAATTCTAGAAAAACATTCTAAGCTACTAAACACAATGGGGATCAACACAATGAGTAGTTGAACTCCCCGTCAAGTCTTTTCCACATATAGCAAGAGCGTATAAGAATCCTCCCTTGAGAATCTAAACATGAAAAGCATGTGTCATACCCCACACGTCTTCTACCCTTTTGGAAGGTGGATAAGCAAGAAAAACTTCCTTGAGGAGTGGGGAATGTAAAGAAGATAAACAACCAAAAAGATTCAGTAAGAATCCAATATTCACATCTAACCCATTTCATCATCTCTGGTGTCCTCCCCGACACCCACATGCATAAACCGATGCATCTCACCACTTAGGTGTCAACTGTTACCACAAACAATTGGCCTCCAAACCCCCACATATCACAACATCCACCCAGGCTCACATCATAGCACAAGAAGTTGGAAAAAATCATCATATCTGTCGGGCTCTTGGTCCTTAAACAATAAATCCAGCCTTCAAACATAATGAGCACTTATGGATCCAAAGCACAAGGAACTCGACCTTACAAGAAATAGGGTAACTCAGAACCCTAACAGACATTATATTTTATCAAAAAACTACTTCTTTAATTCATATTGAATTAACCAATTCATTATTAGTAGGTTCCAGCTATGGGAAACCTAAACAGAAAGCTACATTTTCTATCACAAATAATTAAGCAATCTTACTACACAAATTTTATTAACCTTAAATTACAACAACAATAACCGAATTCATTTACATGCCTCTTTTATCTTCAAAAAATAATTATAATTAATCTGAGTTTACATTATTTACTAATTTCCATCAAGAATGACATGATAAACAAGGTAAGCATAAATATCACACTATGTAGAAAAATAATAGGCAATAACATATGATCAATACCAATTTATTAATTTGGTTCAAATATTTATTATTTCAATTAAATTGTGATCCAGTGGTATAAAAAATGATAACTCTATAGTTTCACATAAAATAAGGGAGAAACAAATAATTCCCTACCTCAAAAGTTTCTTAATGTTCTTTATACGAGAACGATCCACACAACAGATTATGATCACCTCCCCTACAACTACTGCATCCACCTGAGGATGCCACGACTTGACCTCACTGACCGACACCCCTAAAAAATCCACTAGAAGCATGAAGAACACATTCCATAACATGTAAAGGAGAAATGGGAGAATAAGGATCAAAGAAAATACAACAATAGAGGTAGATCATACCTTCTATCGATGAAGGATCAACACTTGCTTCTTGCACCAAAATAGGGGATGCACATGCAGCAGGAAGAAACTTCAAGGGGAAATAATCCAAAGGTTAAGGTTCGATCACACCAATCAGATGGGAATAAAGAAAGGTTTGAGAATAATGCACCAGGGAACAAGAAGGTAGAACAAGGGAGGAAGATATCTCATCCCTTTAGAAGATTTAACAGAGCAATGGTTTAAGATATGATGGATTTTCCATTAAAATCAGATCACATTAAACCACATTGTTTGACCAAGTAAAAGAATACCAAGCCTTATAAAAATTAATATAGGAGTTATGGGCTTTGAATTGGCCTTAAATACCTTAAAACAAAGCCTTGAATACATTTTTTGTCAAAGAAAATGCTAAAGAGGCGAAACTGTAGGAAGCTGGAAACACTGTTCACAAATGTCTCACTGACAGATGAATCACCGACAGATGCATCACTAACAGATGACTCACAAACAAATAACTCACTGATAGATGAATCACCAATATATGACTCACCGAAAGACGAATCACTGGCAGATGACACACCGACAGATGACTCACCGACAGATGACTCGCCAATAGGTGACTCACTAACAAATGACTCACTGACAGATGACTCACCGACATATATCTCAGTGACTTATGACTCACAGACAGATGACTCACTGGAAGATGACTCATCGACAACATTGTTCACAAAATTAGAAACACTGTTCACATAACTAGAAATTTGGAAAAATGTTAAGGATTAGTCACTTTAACCTCCCATAACACCTCAGACACTAGATTTCAACAATGTAATGGACCAAAGAGGTCTGGGCCATTACAACCAATCTCATGGAAATTGGCACCAAAATTCGAGAAATAATAGGTTGTGGAAGGTATATGGTTTTTATTTCCTCAACCATGTTTTTTAACACACGTTTCAAACCCTTTAACACTTGAATTATTACTTTTGTTATTTAAAATTTTACTATGGTGACTAATTTTTAGTTAAGGTAACTTAATATTTATTCCTAAAAATAAATTTGACCATCTTAGATAATTTGGACTTACTAATTAAAAATTTTAAATACATTTTTCTCTTTCTCAATTTCTAAAATTTTTAACAATTAATTTTAATATAAGAAATCTATAAGGTATTAAAATATTTTTTGAGAAAAATATTACTCGAGTTTTAAAATATCAATCATATGTTTTTAAATTATAATAAACATTTTAAAATGAATAATTTCAATTATAAAATATATTTTTTCCACAAAAAAGTCTTATAAATTTATAAGTCCTACTTATATACTAATAATGGGATAAAATTTCACAGTATTAGTACAAATGGTATATTTTACTATTCACAAAAAATCATATTTTAGAAAAATATAAATAATTAATCCTATGTTAATAGTTTTATTATGTGTAAAAAATTATTTTCTTTTTTTAAAATTAAAATTATAAGATATATTAATTTATATTTTAAATGAAAATATAAAATATAAAAGAAAACTTCTTTTATTGAAAAGAGACATTTTAAACATGAAGTGTTATTAATATTATTTCATAGAAATTTATAATATAAATAATGATAATATATTATTTCATATACTGAAAAAATTAAATATAATTATTTAATATTGTTCAATTTAATTATTTGGATAAAATATACAATACTTTTAAAATTTATACAATAAGGAACCATTCAATTTAATATTAAATCTCATTTATTATTTATCCTATAAATTTAATAATTTTTGGGTGATTAGTATAATTTTATTTACTTGAGGTATTTATTATTATTATAGATTTCTTAATAAATTCATATAATACATCTCATTGCATTTTAGTTTGGTGTTGCATTTGAAATAATATATCAAAGGTAAAATTAATTTAGAGAATATATATATATATATATATATTCTAAAATATTAGTTCATTACATTGAGCCTTATCATCTTTGACATCAGATATCTCACCCCACTTTCTAATAAAACCAAATGTTTTAAAAATATCTTTAACAGCTTGATAAAAATCAGCAACAACCTCTGGGAAAGCCTCTGAACAATAGACGTCAATAGGTTGGACATCAGAGGCATGACCCTATACCTCTTCAATAGCATGACTAGATCAATCAACCACCAAGTGTTGGGCCGCATCATGTGTTTTTGAATATTTAACAACATCCATATTTTATTCTAAATGTAGTCCATAATTAGATCATTTTCTATCCAAAATACCCTGCACTTGTGGACTAGCCCTCAAACCAATGATGGATCCCTTCTAGACTGTTGAAAACCAACATCCTCATCCTTCTATCCTCGTAAGTCTCATTACACATCCTAGTTCTATAACCAAAATCCACAAACTACAATCCATCCCCAGCACAATACTCATGAAAAACTCCAATATGATAACTAGACACCAACCTGGACTCCCTAGCCCGCCACTAAAGAATAGGTCCATCCTTCCCAACTTTGATACCATGTATAGATTGAGAATACTTAACCTAAATACCAGAGAAACTAGAAGAAGTCCTCTTACAATTTCGACCCCCCACCATCATCTCATGCCATATCTGGGATATATCCATACCCAACAATCTCTATTTTTGAAATATCTTGATCAAACAGAGTACTAGAGAACCCCAAATTCTTATAAAATTAAGGTCCAAATCCAAACCCTTGACATCTATATTCATTTTTAACAACTGAGATATATTGAGGAATTCCATTGAGAACCTTAGGATGAACTATATGAGAAGGAACCAAATTATTCTCAGCAACACCAATGCTTAATTTGGGAATTTGTCCCCGACCCAATGAACCAGAACCATCCCCCCTGTTCATCAACTCCTAAAGGAACCAAATAACTAGAAGTAGAATAAAATATATTTCTCCTCTTACTATTAATAAAAATAGAGTCACAATACCCTTTTAAATAATATATGGAGCAAATAAAATCTTTACGACACTTATCCTTTAAGTTCCCTATAGACTAGAATCTAGTTTAGAAATCAGAAAATATCTTATATATAATATTTAGATCAAGAACATCATTTAAAGTGGAATGGAAAAAATTATCTATCATAGTTGATCTATGATATACCTCTTTAATAATCCTAGAAAAGTATCCATATTTAGCCTCTTCAATGGACTTATCCATTTTTATAGGAATGCTAATTATAGAAGAAACATCATACAATATCCTTAGATTCCACATGACATAGTTCAATCCAAATACCGGAACCCAAACTTGGGTTATAGTACTAAGAACTATAAAGGGATAAAAATTAACATCCCAATATTGGATACACAATGTACATGGTTTTAGGGAAACAAATATGTGACCCCATGATCACCTATTTGAATCCTCCTAGGGAAACAAAATGTGAAAATTCCCATGCACATGAGCCTCAGCCCAGTTGGTGAGGTATCCTTAAGTGCATCCATGAGACCCATGTTCAAAACTAGGTAGATGACTTTTTTGGGTACTATAGCAGTACTGTAGCAGGACTGTACACTGTATAGGTACTGTAGCAGAACTGTACACTGGGTGGGTACTGTAGCAGGCACTGTAGAAGTTACTATAGCAGGTACTGTTCGACACTGTAGCAGCTGGAACTATTCACCTTGGGCCACCGGTTTGGGCTTAGAGTCCCTAAGGCTTTTAGGCCACCTAGGCCTTTGGGTCCGTAGGGCTTTCGAGACACCTTTAAGGCCTTTGGGCCACCACAAGGCCTTCAAGCCACATGTAGTTTCCCCAGGAAGACTCTACAAAAAAGGAGAAACCCTAGAAGGGGATTTAGAGCATGGTGTACTCAACAGAGCAGAGCCAAATGGAATTTTCAGAATGAGAGAGTATGACTATGCCATCGGGACCAGCCTATACTTGCACAAGAAGCCTAGCCAGACGACCATGCGAAGGTGGAGAGCTACTATCATGATGCAGATGCTGGGGAGGGGCAGTTCCTTGTAGATAGTTTGGTTAAATTCCCTAAGGCCTTCAGGTTATGTAATATCCTAAGCCTACGAGCCATGTAATCTCTGAGCCTACGGGCCTTGTAAGGGTTCCCCCTCATCCCTTGAAAGGGGGGTTATCAAAAAAAATAAATAAAGGCCTTTGGTCCATTCATGGGGGTGTAAATTCCCATGCCCTATAGGTATAAATTTAAAATAAATGAAACCCCAACCACTATATGTCGGAATAAATCATCAACCCTCCATGAAATAGAACCTGAAGCCAGAACCAATCCAACAATAAAAAAACACCAATCTTGAACCAATTATAAATCACCACCCGATTGGCCATCACATGATCATTGGATGCCCTTATGATGATACAATTCAAGGATCTACCTTTAACATAAAAAACTTCTAGCAATTTAGCCCATCCACATCAAAAAACATCCCTAAAGGAAACATAGCATCCTTATTCTCTTTCCTATTTCAGCCAGCTTTCAACGAAGGACTAGGAAGATCTCCCCAGACTAACAAATTGATTTCTAAAACACAGGGAAACTCCATTTGATCATAATAACCCAAGATTCTAAAATCTCTCCCATTGTATCCCTCCTTAATAAATAATAAATAATAAGTAATATGTAATAAATAATAAATAATAAATAATAAATAATAAATAATAGATAATAAATAATCTATATTCAGTAGAGGGGATTAAAAACCACAAATACACATGCTCCCAGGTACCCCATTGGACCAAACCTCATCTCCCCATACAAATAATAGAATGCACTCACTGAATTTATTTTATTATATGGAGTGGCCCAAAGGCATAAGCTCTAGATGGAATAATGGCCTAGTTGATCATAGCCCAAAGGCCCTTTAGAGGAGATGATTCTAAGGCATAAAAGAGAAGTCTTCATCACACCATGAAACCTATCTTCTACCATGCTTCCCACATAATTAACAATAATCACATCAAATCACCAGTCTCGAAGTTATGTCACTCCCCTTACCAAGAAGGCATGACACCCCTCTATCCCACATCAAAAAAAATTATGGGAGGAGGGTCGGTTGATAGATTATAATACACCTAATAAATAATAAATAAATTATAAATTATAAATAAAAAATTATAAATAATAATAAATTAAAATAAAAAATAATAAATAAAAAAATAATAAAAATAATAAAAAATAAAAAATAAAAAATAAAAAAATTAATAACTACTAGTTAATAACAAATAAATAAATATTAAATATTAAATAATTTATTAAGGCCCTAGAGATTAGAAGAAAATGAAACAACTCACATATCCCTTGGCCAACAAGGATAAGTCACACCACCACCAAGGGTTAACCCAATCGATTATTGAACCATTACAATTTTATAGCTCGAAGGCCTCAGATTTGATGGCCCGAAGGCCTCTCCATTATGGAATAAAGGCCCTTGCTTACATTATGTGAAGAGTTTTCATGTACCTAGGTTTATTCTCCTTCCTTCATTATCACTAGTTTCATTTCCTTAACCATTACCTATGTCATCAACCATAAATGGCCCAAAAATCCTCCCCAGAAAGGGAGGTTTCCAGGGTTTGACATCTGGCCATATGCAGAATTACGAGGTGACTTTAACACTTAGATAAGCCCCAAACTACATGTAATAAGTAATAAGTAATAAGTAATAAATAATAAATAGTTAATAATAAATAATAAATAATAAATTATATAGAAGAATAAAAATAAATAATAAGTAATTAGAAATAATTTAATAATTAATAATCAATTAACAATTAACAATTAACAATTAATAATTAATAAATTATTAATAAATAATTTGAAATTAAATTAAACCATGAGTTTTGGATAATAAAACTCATATATCCTTTATTGAAATAAGACAAAACATTACAAGGAAAGATGACATGTGAAAATAGTGAAATAATCACTGGCACACAATGCTAAGCAAGTAAAAATCCCTACAAAACCACCCTAACATGACAGGTAAGCATAGTCCAAACAATGAATGAAAATAAATAACAGGAAATCACTACCAAAACCGAGAAATCATCCACAATCTCTCCTTATAATATTTTTAGTAGTGCCTCAACCTCTCGGGTAATGACCTCTACTCCAAGATTTATGATTTATCATGAGTTATCATCATAAAAAGTTGAAGGAGTTGAAGTAAAATACTTTTCATGTATCTTTTTCCAATGATCACCATCACTTGGGATAATAGGTGAATTGTAGAAATCTAGAGGTGGCATTATCATACCCAAAAACTCACCCATCTCAAGTCCATGTTCTAGATACGATGAATCCATACCTAAAGTTTCCTTCAAGCAAGGGTCATTATATCTAACATTTCTACCTAAAGAAGTATTATGAGTAGGATAATCATATAACATGACATGTCCTACCTTTATGTAAAAAGTCACAAACACTTTTTTCTTCCTCGATGAAAGAAGTTTAGCTTGTCCAACCTTTGAAACAATATCCACCTGATCAAGGTTAAAACATGCTCGATCCTCTTACATATATTTCATGATAATGATTGATCTTGTTTTCTTAACATCATGCTCAAAAACCCTAATTCTAGATAGCTCATATAACCACTTATAAGAATTGACACTAATAATAGTGTTACACCTATAATGTTGTGCAATAGGCGATAAATTCATCCCTGAAGCAGCATCATGATTGAGAGTAACAAAAGTCCATGACTTTTGTTTCCATTTACTATTGGTAGAATCCAAAACAATCGGTGAAATTTTTTATTGAATTGAGTCTTCAACGCCTATATTATTAGGTTCCTAATGAGGTATACAAGCTTTAAAAACAATATACATGTTAGTTTAAAGGATTTCCTACCTATTATGACAAGATATTGAAGCAGAGTGAAATACCTCATTAAATTAAACATACACATCACATTCAATGCCTTTAAAAATTCTTGGGTTATTCTTATTTTCCTTTCTATAATTTTGTTTTTTAATTTTGAGAAATGGAGAGAGATCTCATTTCAATTGCCTTTTTCCCTTTTCTATCTGAGGCATGAAAAGAATCTACTTGATCTAACTAAGAATAAATGATTTAAAAATTAGATTCATCATAAAATTAATCCTTGTATAATATATAAATTTTTTGAGGTGCACAAAACTAGTCATCCTTTCTATACTGATCCAAATCATCTTAAACTATTTTATTTTACTCACTTACATGAGCTTAGGAAATCGAATCCACATAGGTTGGAGAGAGAGTACCTTGAGCCTAAAACCCACCATGAAAATAAACTTTTATTGTCCCACCTTCCTTTCATGATCTATGGTTAACATTATCTCCTTGATGATCTTGGATATTTAGATCCAAACTAGATATTGTGATTTCTTTATCAGGGATAGTAGTCATTCCCCTTTTGTGACACTTCTCACTTCTTTTATCTCTCCTTTGATAATTATCAACAGAATGAACTATGTTACCACAATGGTTTAAAGTTATCCTTATATGGAAATTATAAAATAAGTTTTCAATTTTATTACATCCTTTACATAATTAAAATATTTTTTCCTAATCCAGCAAAAAATCATTGATATTTCTCATCAGTTAAAACAAAATTATTGATCAAAGGAAAACATAGATCAACTTCCACTAATTGTCTTTAAAAATGAACATAAAAATATTTTTTAGTTTCATTAACCATTTTAATTGGGATACCGACAACATATTCAATCTCCTAGAGGATTTTTGGGTTCCAAAGGAACCAACTTAACCCCTATATTCAAATTAAAATATGAGTGATCATATTTTTCACATATAAGGGGATTCAAATGAGGGTATTGGTTTAGGATCCATATAATTCCTGGATTCAAATTGATGAATCAAAATACCCAAATACTTGGATTTAAATATTTTAGAATAAAGAAATCTGTAAAAAAACCTTTATTAATATATTTGATTCTCTATTCATAAAATCGCCAACAATCAGTGAGCTATTTATTTAGATCTAATAGATTCTAATGAATATCATTACCTAGTAAAGAAAAATGATTTAAAAAACCAAGTAGATTACTCTACAATATATGAATCATCTATAAAATACATTTTTAGAGCTTGATCAAAAATAAGAAGGCACAAATAAGACACGTTTGATGAAAAAATGGCTAGAGAGGAAGGGATTTGGGCCAAAAAATGGGCCCACGGGCCATGTAATGGGCTAAATGCCCACTGGGCCTTCGGGCTATGTAATGGGTCCCCATCTACCCAGTTAAAGATGCCTTTTTATTTTCTTTAATAATAAATAAGGCTTCGGTGCCAAACTTTTTCTTAAAAATATTTTTTATTTATTAAATAAAGATAATTTTTTAGTAAATACAAATGAGAAATTATATAGTGATTACACTTGTTTATCGTTTATGTAATACTACCATGTTTATATTTAAAAAAAGTCATTTCCCCTTTATTTGTGATTTTCTAGGACACCACACTAATATTTCTATAAACCCCTTCAAAGGATCACTTACTCAGAGCATAAATAAAATCATGAAAATGTTTTTTCTCATTAGATACAACACCATGAGAATATTCATTATCCCCAAACTTTGATGATTTAGAAATATTCATATGTAATATCCCTAAAAGTATTTGAGCATAAGAAACCTATTTAGCCTTCGAGAAATTGAATGTATATTTGGCATTCACTCAACCCATATACCTCATGTTATTTTAATCCTCCAAAGCCCAACCATCCAAATTCGAAATTTCTTCAAGAATACCCTTTGGACTATGTGGATAATAAATAATAAATAATAAATAATAAATAATAAATAATAAATAATAATTTGAAAGGAAATGAATAGTGGATTTAGATATCCAAACCCATGGACTTAAAAAATTTATTATGAAAAATGAACACACGATACAAGGGGTTGCAAATTTAAAAAATGTGCACAGTCACCACCATAATATAATAATGAAAAATAGAAAAACCAATGGGTCTATGCTCTATGTTGGATGCCTCACAACCATGAACCATGTAAATAGAACATGAATTATCACACACATCTATAGATTCCAGACTGTCCATTATAACTAACATTCTAGGGAGTTCCTTGAACTCATAGGTGGCAGCCTAACTTCTAAGATTTGTCCCTTTACATGAGTTTTCTTCCTCTACTAAGTCCAAATAATTTGAGGGAAAAATATATAACATATATATTTTCCTTTAAAATCCTCATAAGTACATATGATTTCATCTATAGTGGCCTTAACAGGATTATCATGTACATCCTAATTTTTATTAGAGTCGAATATCATTGGATTGAACTTCTCTTGAGAGTTCATAGATTCCTCTAAGAGGGAGCCCATTTGACCAAATTCACTTGGAAAGTTTATAATATTGAAATATTTAGGGGTAAATTTACCACTTAAGTTTACTCCATCATGTTTACTCACAATAAAATAAATCACAATTTTTCTTGTATCACTCTCTTTTTTGGTAACATCCATCTCACAAGATAAAAAACCAGCCTGCATAATCATCATCTTAGAATGCCCATCACTGCAAATGGAAACATCCACTTCTTATGCTATTATAACCTATTTGAATTACCTATCTGGAACAGCCTTAAAACCTTAACTACTTCACAAAAATATACTTATTTACTATTTACTATTTATTATTATTTTTTATTTATTATTTATTATAGATTATTAAATATTTATTATTCATTATTCATTATTTATTTATTTTTTATTAAGATAAAGAAAATGTGATGTGAATTAGTTTTATATCCAATATTTTAATAAAAATTGCTCTGCCTTTGATAAGTTGTAGTCCTAATAAGAGATTAAGTTGGACTCATATGACTAACAGAGAGATAACTTCATCAATTTTAGTGATAGTAGGGAAAAAATCCTAGTAGGGTTGAACACTTCTAATCGGTTATAGATCTCAAAGAAATGGAAAATAAGGAACAAATAATCATATCAACATGTCCAAAGAGAATGTTTGGTTGGTGGGTGTTCCAACCATTGAATTTGGATCCACCCCTATCTCGAAGCTAGTAGGTTTTGGAGATAGGGATACTACTTATAATGAAATTAATATGGATTTGAATCCTGTAGGTAGTTAGGGGTGTATTGTTTACTTTTGTCTTACTAGCATGAGTACTGATAGAATAATCGATCAAATGAACACCCCAGGTCTGAAATCAGTTGTGGTTAATTATAATAATTTATAGAGTGATTTGAGAAATTAAAAATCTATTAATTATTCTTCTAATGAATATGATTCTAAATAACAAACAGATAATCCAACTGGTATTGTTAAACAAAAAACAAGGTTGAATTTTATTTTTCCTAACGCCAATACTTCTCGGTAGTTTGACGATGAAACTTTATCGGGTTAGTATCTAGATCACAAAATGAGATACCTAAAATGTAGGGGTGAAACTATGTCAAGGATGCAGATTCAAAGAATGGGAGTGAAACTTTGAAGGCTCAAAATATTAATGATAAGTATATTAATATTTATATACTTACTATTCAAGGATGACATCTTCTACTGCATAATATTCTGTGTTCATTATTTCTATTAGTGTTGGTTCTAATATGGCTTGTGCCAAGGGGGGATTAATTTTTCAATTTTGGGAACACTAGTGATTAATTGGTTAGTACTAGAGGATTTGGGTACTCTGTAATGCTGCCTACATCCTTTTATAAATCCTCAAATAATGTATGTATTGATGAACCTAGAAAAAAGATATGTGAGCAATTTTTCCCTAAAATACTTCACCTTTAGATTATGAACCATTGAAACATCCTGAAACATAGAGGAGATTCCACTAACCCTGGGGTCGAAGTTCTCTTAAGAAAGTAGGTGGAAGATGTAATTGACCGAGGATGGTTGCTTGTTGGTGGTATCCAAGGAATACCACATGGTTGAACCATAGAATCTAAGGGTAGAGGGGAGTATATTATGGTATATGTGATTTTTATATCCTTGGGACATTTTTATCTCCATTATATTTGATAATTTCTTCTTTCTTTGTTGGTTTTTTTCTTCAATTTTTTGGCAGTGAGATTTGAATTATTTTACCCTTGTATAATGGATTATTAGATTTTGTAGAAGAAAACCCTAAATTATTTCAAGAACGAATTGAGGAATGAAAGTTTTAACACTTTCAATTTCAAAGGTTTATTTCCCTTTTTATGTTTGTAGGTTTGGTCTTGTTTTAAGGGTATGACATGTGGCTTAGAGAGATAACATGATGGAGACATGATCAAGAACCAAGATAACTATTGCAGAGGCTATCAACTAGCTAGTAGGATCCATCAGCTAGTTGGTGTTCCTATAAGTGGATATGTAATTCCAAGTATCCCAATATCTATCTAGTGGATTAGTTGATGGTTATGAAATTATATAGATCCCATCGACTTTTTGGTGGCTGTGGCATAGGTTTTATCCCTCTTCCTGGCACACTAGCTCCGTTGATGCCTAGACAATTGGGTAATTAATGGATACCCCATATTTTCACCTAGAATAATCTATTTGATATCCCCCTCTATGACATGGATGACCTCAAGGGATTCCTTTTGGTAAATTTGACCCTCTCCTTCTCCTATCTTCAATTCTTGAAGACAAGATTGATGTATCAACTTCCATGAGGTAAGATTTATCTATTCTCACCCAAATATTCTCTTTCAACTAAAATTGATAATCTATATAAGTAAATCCTTGAAATGATCCTCCATGTACAAGACAGAGATCCAAAAGACCTAATGTGTGCCTCCCCATATACATTAGGCTTCTGAATAGAAGTGGGGATCTGAATGCCATCAGTGGGGACATTACACCCTTAGTATCATATCCATTCACCAATAATATAAATAAATTATAAAACTTAGAGTAATATGGGAGTAAAAAGGAAAAAATAATATAATATCATATGGAACACATGTCATATAATAAATAAATGGGGTCCCTGTGTGGGAAGACAAACCAAAGTAATAAGGGTAGACAAATATATAAATAAAGTAACACTTCAAAAATCCTCTAGTGTACTTCCTGGTCCTGCTACCACCAATATTTTTTGTTCACATACTTATACTGAATCCCACTTCCACTTGAAATTTTTCAATGTATGTTATAGATAATCATGTGATATTTCATGGTAAAACATCATAATTAAATGTAATAATATTTAAACTAAACATTAAAAACCCTAATGATTTCATACTATAATAAAGAAAGAATATTGATACTGTATATTCAAACTACATATTAGTGTTTTTGAACTATAACATAATAGTATGTATGAAAATTCATTTTTTACATAAATTTTTTGTTAAAAATACCATAGAACGATTGGAATGCATGGAGAAGGCTACTGAATTCAACATAAATTGGGCCTATACCAAATTCCAGATAGCTAAAACTACATTCATAGGGGATGATTAGAAAATATCAGAAGGACTGACTTTAACATCCCTCAATATACGAAACCACTAATTATGGATTTATCCAACAAAACATCATAAATAATGTGTGTTGTATAATATTATTACTTATAAATAGTTATCTTTTATACATGAATTTATAGAATAAGAATAACATAAGTTAAAAAGTGAATAGAATAAGAGAAAAAAAATTGTAATTATAAACACACTTTTGTGTAGTATTATGTATAGTTATTACTCATTGACATAATGGAATTTCATATTATGTTTTTATATTTTTATTATTATTATATATATATATATTGTATTTTTTTATTTTATGTTATATTCTCATATATACTAGTGTTTCAGTTATGGTTTCATATAAAGTGAAAAATTATCATTTCCTTAAATATATTTTCAATTTAAATTCAATCTTATTTAATTTATTTTATGAAATGACATATATAATTTTTTTATATAATGGATAGTATTTGGATGTATTAAAATAATTAGATCTCAAGCAATTTTTAAAAAAAGTTGGAGAGACATTTAGATTTTGTATTTAAAAATGATCCAGATAGTGTTCATATAAACTCACCATGTTATAATTTTGTTGTAATACCTTGTTTATGTCATGAATAAGTTATCTACCATATAAAAAAATATGGTTTCAAAACAAAATAATCTATCTGGTATCACAGTAGGGAGAAAATGAAATCTCAAAATGCTCATGATCTGAATGAAAGGACTAGATTATATAATTTATTAGATGACCAGTTTCCTTTTATTCGTCATCGTGAGAAAGAAAGGATTCCAAACAAAGAATAATTTTAAATTAGGACACATGATGCATGTAATGTAAATTATGATGTTGATATGGTGAAAATATTGAATGATGCAGCCATGAATCCAAAATATCAGCAATGTGGTAAAATAAAAAAGTTGTAATTTTTAATATAATTGTTTCAAATAAAAACCATGCATGGGATTTCTAATAATATCATTTATTTTATTATTAACTTTTTGAATTACTTACATACAGATGATGTAGATATTCCCAGAAACCATTATACGACATGGAAGTTAGTTGACGAACTTGGATTTTCTAAAAACAAAATCCATACTTTCCTGAAATATTTCAGCTAATTCTGGGAGGAAACTAATGAATGAAATAATCGTATAAATGTGGAACATAATGGTGAAATCCAAATTCTGATGGAACCCCATCCCATATGACACATTAAGTATTGGGGAACTTTCCATTGATTTCAAGACTATAGAATCTTTTCCTTTTTGCTGAAACATTAATAAATATGTGATGGAATGATACCTAGAGAAAGAAGGATAATGATGAGTTTGTTCATCTTGAAGATGGATTAGCATGGAAAATATTTGATTCTTGATATCCTGATTTTGCATAAGATGTGAACAATATGAGTTTAGGTCTATCAGGTGATGGTTTTAATCTGTTTGGGAATATGCTTACTTTTCACAACACATGATCGGTTTTTATACACAGTTATAACCTTCCACCATGGATGTGTTGGAAGAAACATTGCAATTTCAGGATTATACTCATATCTGGACCTTATAATCATGGTAATGATATAGATGTATATATTAAACCTTTAATAAAAGAGTTGAATAATCTTTGGAATGTGGGTGTGCTCACATACGATGATTTTTTTAAAGACATATTTCTGATGTGTTCTAAACATATGTGGATAATAAATGATTTTCTTGTATATGTAATTATTTATGGATAAATCATAAAGGGAAAACATTCATTTACTATTTTTAAGAATAATAAATGATCCATAAGACTTAAATATCACCATAGTTTTAGTTTTATGGTACATATATGAATCTTTCTAATGGACTATATATATATGAATAATCATTGAAGGTTTGACAATAACATGGAGACTAAAAATCCACCTCATCATATGACTAAAACTGATGTGCTTAATGAATTAAAAGATTTCAGTTTTTTCATTAAGGAAGGGTTAGATGAAATATATAAATATCATGAATGTTTCCACTAAAACCAATTACAACTGGTAGGAGAAAAGTATCTTCTTTGATTTTCCTAATTGGTCAACAATTTGTTATGTCATTTCTTTAACATAATTCATATTGATAACAATATATGTGAAATTTCTCTTTGAATTCATCTAAATGTCATGGTAAATACAAAAGATTATTTATGATCTTGGTATAAATTGGTGGATTGAGGCATTAAACCAAAACTGTATCCTATGTGTATTAGTGAAAATAAATGGAAACGTCCTTGTGCTTCTTATGTGATGACACCTATATAAAATAAAATCAATTTTTGGAAGTACTAGATATTGTTAAAGTTCATGATGGATATTCAATAAACATTTCAAAATGGTTCAACATAAGATATTTGAACATGAAATATTTGAAGACTCATGATTATCACATCCTTTTTCATGATTTGATTTAAATAGAAAATTTTCATCTACTGTTCAATAATGTATGGGTGGAAGTAATTTAGTTGGGCCATTTTTATAGAGATCATTGTGTTAATAAGTTGTCTATGTCTTTCTTGAAAAAAATGTTGGAAGTGGCACCATTAATTTTTTGTGAGTTAGTTAAAATATTTCCTCCATCATTTTTCACACACATGATACATCTAATTATCCATATTCTGACCAAAATACTTCTTGGAGGAACTATTGATTTTTTTATGTATCCAAATGAAATAAATATATACACATTGAATTCTTATATCCAAAATATGAATCGTCCTGAAGGTTCTATCATGAAAGATTACATGGAGTAAGAATGTAGGGATTTCTATTCAATGTATTTGTTTGATGTGACTATGATATAGAACAGACTTATGATAAATAAAGAAGAGAAGTTTGAGAAAATTGAACCATGTTTTCTATCACTTACCCAAATAGGGGTAATTCCTAGATCATATACATTGAATACATTAAACATTGAAGAGAAGGATATGACACATCACACAGTTTTTTAACTGTGATTTGTTCAATGACTATATCAAG
Organism: Viscum album; assembly: GCA_963277665.1. Taxonomy (NCBI): domain Eukaryota; kingdom Viridiplantae; phylum Streptophyta; class Magnoliopsida; order Santalales; family Viscaceae; genus Viscum; species Viscum album. The sequence continues at coordinate 1,838,526,735 of OY728151.1, forward strand.
TAAGTAAATTGAACATGTATATGTTATATCAACTCATGTAATTATATATATCTATTAAAATTTTTCTATTTTTTCTATAGGGACCATAAAAAAATATAAATATAAATCAATATTATTTATCTTTGAGAAGGAGATATACTTTTCACTGAAAAAAGTTTCTTTCTTGGTTGAAATTAAAGGTAGAATTATTACTGGAATGAATTAATAAAATTTGTATTTAGATCATTTTAATATTTATTTATACTTTATGTATTGAGTTTTTCTACTGACTCTGTCTCTAAGGAAATAATAGATTTGTATTTTGGTCCTAATTCTATGGTTCAAGAATGTAAATCAATTATAATCAACATGTATAAATTTATTATCACTAAATGAGAAATGAACATGAGAACACACAATGATTGTGTTATGGTAATTACCACAATAGACTATTATGATAGTGCATGAGATATTAGACCTCGTTTTGAAAATGTATCTTATTATGTAGTCATTGAGAAATTAAAAATATTGGATTATTAATCTCATGGTCGAGTCACTATGATGAAATGAAAGTTATTTGATTTGATGATGAGACATAACATATTTATTGATGATTGTGGATTTTGAGTTATTTTCATGACTCACACTCTTTCTAATAATGATCGATATATATTGGAATCAATGGTGAAACAAGTTTTTTATGTTAGAGATCATTCGCAACCTGAATTTAGTGTCATTATTAAACTATTCTCAAGATATATTTTTTATGATGGTGATGATGAAATTGACACCATCACTGCTCCCACTAGCCCTGATCAATTTTTTACTTATGATGACTCCAATAGTTTAATTTTTAGAGTTGATTGTGAACCTGAAGTTATGTTGGGAAATATATAGAATCATCCATCTATGTTATTAGTTATTTTGATTTAGATTGACTTGAGATGTTCTGGTCCATATATTCAAATTTTTTTACCATTGATTACAAATATTTTGTATCCAACTTGACCTTCATTCTCATTTTCAATATATATTGGTTTCATTTTTCTTTGAGTTCCATTTTCTAATATTGAATTTAGTTGTATTAAAACCAACTAAACTAAACAAAATTAAACTAATTCAACAAGAACAAAAAAATGAATTGAATTTAAACATATTAAACTAATTAGAATGAAAATAAAAAATAATGAAAATAATGACAAAAAATGAAAAAACGACCTATCACAAAATATGAACCAAATGACCTAACCCAAAAAATTGAACAATTGAACTAATAAATTGACCAAAATTAACCAAATGACCTAACCAAAACTGAATTGGATCGAATTAAAAATAGAATAAAACTATATCATACCCTTTCTAAACATTCTAATTTGAATGTATTGATTTTTATATTACACATCTGTTATGTTTTCATATTCTTCCCACAAAGTATAATATGATTTTGTTATATCACTACGTATAATTTATTCAGTTTGAAAATTAGTATTCCTTAATTAAGTCAGGCCACATATTTTTTCTTGTTTGGATTACACATTAGTTATGAATTTCTAATTAATTGAATATTTGTTTTAAATGAATAAAATTATATAAATTGAAGAGATATGAAGGAATTGGATGAAATAAAATAATTTCCACATGAGAGAGATGTGAATTCATCCTATAGTGCTTATTTGGAGTATTTAATTTCAAATATATATTTCAATAACATATAATGTCATGTGATTATTTTTGTTTTTAACTTTTAATTAGGATCCCCCACCTAGGATACAATTGTTCTCTTATGAACCTAGTGGTAGTAGATAATGCAAGGGGTTGGTACTAGAGGTATGCTCACCACTCATTGTACTTGATCAAACCTTTTCCCTTCATCAGATATACCATCTTGCACACTTTCTTATCCCATAGTTTCATTAGAGGAACCTGGAATATTTAGGTTGCCAATATTTTCACCACTATTTACATATGATCCTCCAATTATTTCTTTTCCTTATATGATAATGGCTCCTACCACCATCTATATTATACTTTTCCACAAACATCCATGCCAACTTCTTCTTTTTCTTATATTTCCTTCTCTATGAGCTTATATATTCATGTTACTTTTACTCCAACACAATCTGAGCCTCATGAGTAGACATTGGATCCTGATCCTACTATACAGGTTGATAATCCTTTATAGGCTAGGGATCCAATGATACCCAATGATCATACTGACTCAGGTATATTTATAGAACCATGGTAATTTTTTGACCATAATTTATTTTCATTATATGATGTTTTTATGTTATATTTGTTCCTTTCACATATGGATCTTTCACTAGGAATCATAGGAGTACATGCATGTGTGAGGTGTGGAAATGTTGTACACAACTGATGGTTGAGTACAATGAGGATAATCAAATTATTTAAAAAATCAGGTGATAATGTTGGAGTTTTATAGAGATTCTTTTCAAATACTCTGAAATTATTCCCGTTAGGACACTCTCCTTGAGACACATTCAAAATGATGTAAAGGATAATGCTTGGGTGAAAATATGCATAATAAAATTCATTGGATTTAATATTATATTATTATTTTATTTAATTGAATTAATATTTTTTGTACCAGCTTCATTATAACTTCCCCAATAGTGAGACTATGAGGGCACCATGACTCATGGAATTAGGTGAACTGCGGAGGAATATAAACATGAGTTTTATAGTATCTATCATGATAGAGTTTTTTATGGATTTATAGGTCATAACTATCATAAATGAGTTTCCAATAGAACATTACGAGGAAATTATTACTTGTTATAAGAGTAGCAAGTTTAAGAAATTAATCAAATTTGAGTTTTTTGAAGGAAAATTACCATGATTTTCATTAATACTTTGTTTCTTATTATTGAAAATTATTTTTTAGGAATCATTAAAATGAACTGAAAGAACAAGGATATTATGAAATATATCCACACTTTGGAGCCGACTAATATTCTAGAACATTAGAGGAAGCATGTATGACACTCATTTATAATTTTTCTATTTAAATAAATTATGAAAATATTTTTTTTTTCAATTGTAAATTATATGGATTAATTATAATTTTTTTCATAACAACTCTATTGATGTTCATGTGAATTTATGAACATTAAAATATATTGATGATAAAAAATAGATTAATTAGTTTTTCTATTACTTGAATTAGGAATTTTATTTTTTTAAAAAGAAATTATGGAATTTTCAATATTGTTTATGGGTTTTCTTCAAAATTATTGTTGTGTGTCACATGTTTATTATATGAAAATAAATTGTGTGAACTGGTTCATGATTTAAAACTAAAGGAAACTATAAATTGAATTTGGGTAGGGATGATTTGATAATTTGGAATCCAATGATGATGAATTTACCTAAACCTACAACATTCATGTGTAGCTAATTGATTGAGAAGTAAAATTAATTATTTTTCTTTGTAAATTCACGAATTATATCTCCCATTATTTCATATAACATATCTTATTTATTTCATCTTCAAAATTATGTTGGGGTTTTAATATTATTTGTAAATTGATATAAAATTATGATTTTAGTGTTTAAAATGGTTTATAATATTTTATCTGATGATATATATGGAAATACGGTTGAGTCCATCCTTCCTATAAAAGAAAAAGAATCTATTTATCTTTATATGTAATAATAAATTCAATTTTATAAACAATTTTATAAATATAAATGGTGTGGGTGAATGGGTATGTCTAAATAAAAGTCAAAGCGTAAAACCCATTCCACCATAACACTTATTTCGCATACCCTCTCCCAACCCTAAGCCACGACATAAAAAATAACCATACCCACAACGATCCTCACTTCCAAAACCAAATCAGAAACTCACCTAAGAGATCTGGTGGGGTTCTCAAACCCTTTAATGTGAATATGAAATTTTAAGTAGAACCATAGTCTCCACATAGATCCCATCCAAGTCCAATTTGGATAAACCCAACAACAATTCCTCTTCTAGTAGCCACCTCACATGAAGCCAACACCTTAGGTGATTAATTTATGGGAATACACAAAAACTACTTGTTCTACCCTTATTTCATCATGGGATAAAAACTACCTAATTCTAGTGTTATGAATTCATGCTTAAACTAACTCGATCACTTTATAATCAGTAGATCTTCCTTGAATATTCCAAGATCCATAATCATGAAGAATATTAGTTAGGACCTAATTATGGTACCAGGAAAATCACTACATGACACTTTCTCATTCCCAATCATCTCTAAAGAACTTAAGCCTTACCCAAAAATATTTTCCCACTAACTCTAGTGTAATTTGATCATAGAATCCATCAATACCAATCCACATACTCATCATGTTCTTGAAGAAATTCATGAGTGAGTATAATATATCTATCCACCTCCAACATAGAAGCTCACATATTGAATACCAATTCTACTGATTACCAATCCCTACCAATAGACTTCATCGTACTAAACATGATGTCCGTGTACACCTATTTTTAGGATTCCTTTAAGTAATAAATCATTTCAACATCCATGTAAAAATTCTACAAAACATCTTTTCTAGATAATTTCATCATTTTAGGTTATCAAATCAAAACCATAATTTTTAAAACAAAAAACTATTAACAGTCACACATTAAATTTATTTATAAACAAGGTATTCACTTAAATTCATTATGTAATATTTAATTAACACCATACTAAACTCATATTTGAATCCAGAAAATTAATCATACTTTATACCCCAATACCCAAACACACCACTCTTGGACTCATATCTATGAGTTTATAAATTAATAATTTAATCATCAATTTTAAACCATATAATTAGTCCTTAACCATTATAAATTTAAATCAAACCCATTTTAATTATGTTTATAAACTCCCACAAGTGTTAAGAAAAATCCGTGAAACTCAAAGGTGGACCAAGGAAATTTTTAGATGATTGTAGGATGAAATTCCTTACATTATAGCATTGAAACTTGCAGAAATTTCTATTTAAAACCCTCATTTAAACCACTTATTATCACCATTTAATAACTCATTATATCCCTTAAAAACCACACATGATTTATTCACCTATAACACTATTAATATAATGTTTTAATTAAATTATAGCAACCTGCACTATTTATTCAACCTAAAAAAGAAAGTAAATCATATAAAATACCTTTTACATGTCAGCATGCCAAATGATGATTTAAAAAAATCATTATAGATCATTAATGTTCACTCACCACACAAAAACACTATTAAAACAAAAAAATGAAAAAAAATTAGGTGATTTAGTGTTATTAATTAAAAAACTGACACCTTTATCACCTTTAAACATTATTCCATCAATTTACCCCTTTAAATCACATGTAATTATTATTAAATACTAGATAATCAAATTTTTACAGCATTAATTCAACAAAATAAAACATCATAAAACATTTTATTCCACTTAAGGCCTTTATTAATATTCTTAGACAAGAAGGAGAAATCATTGATAGTGGTTGGGGATAGTTTGAGAGGGATTAGAGAGAGGAGACTTTTCCCGAATAACCTTTAGAATGATGAAAAAATAGATTAAGTCTTAAATACCTAGAAAAAATGTAAATTCTTATGAAAAAATAAACTCCCAATAACTCCACCAGGTACCTAGTCCAAGACCACTGAGTACTTGAAGGTCATCATAAGTACCCCCCTCTCATTTATCCTCCACCATGAACCCAATACCCAAAACTGGGTACTCAGTGATTTTTTCTAGTGTTTTTAGAATAAAACAACACCAACCCCTCCTCTAAAGTAATTAATCCACTATAAACCCCCAATACCAACTCAAAATATTTTAAAAATAAATTCATATACATCAAAGTTAAAATAAATTGATGCCTTATCCCAACTCATTCAGTTATAGAGTAGGCTGAATTTGTTATCATCCTAGATATAAACCAAACTAACCACATAATATCATAGAAATATCACAACTATAAGGCTATAATTCCTACTCAATTTAAAAAATTAAACTTCTAGAAATATCAAAACTATTGGAATATGTCACAAACATGAACCTTACCTTTGAGGGAATCCAAATGAAATGAATACCAACAATAAAAATCCAAACCCAGATTCCCACTAACTACTCCTTTCTCCTCAATAAACATCATTTAAAAATAATTAACCCTTTGAAATAATACTTAATCCAATTTAAATCCTTTATGTTTCATGAAAACAAAATATTGAAAATATGGGAACACTACTTGATAATTTCACTAAGAGGAGAACTCATTAATTTTAACATAATTCAACACAAACTCTCACTTTTAAATAAGATTTTAGAATTATCTTCAAAAACACATAGAAGTATTTTAAATAAATGTGTAGGGTAACCATCCTACAAAATAACTTAGTTACCAAACCATAGATAACCACCTATTATAAGCTAGGAGACACAAAAAGCCTCAGAAAATTCATACCAATGATTTCATATTTCAAAACAAGGAAAATTATGCAGCTAAAATGCCTCGAGACAACACAAATGGCTCAAATCTAGGGCTTATAGACACACACTAACTCTATATGAAGTCTAAAAACCTTTCTTTTGTGGTAAATGGGATTCACAACCTAATTCATACATTTTAATCATAGGATCTCTTCTTGAAGATTCTTCATTCTATCAGCTATCTATATAAGGAAATTAGAATCCTTCTCAAATATATAAGCCAAATCAACTGATGCACCTTAACCAAGTGGTAGTGTTTCATCTTCCATCATCTACATACCAATACCAAGGCATCCAATGATGCTAGCACATATCTCATGAATTACATCAAAAAAATTAGAAACATCACAAAATATAATATAATACATTATTTAATTTAACATATATTTCAAACATAACCCAAGAATTGTCACCACAAATACATCAATTATAGATCAAACCCCACCTTTTATGAAATCCAAAATCAGGTTTCAATTAAAAATCATATCAAGGTCTCCTTATTCATGAATATATGGAAGAAAAATCATAACACTAAAAAAATATCAATAAACAAACAACATAGCTTCAAAGAGTGCATGAAATGTTAAAAAACAGGGGATAAGAATATCCAAATGATATTATTAATTCCATCAACATCAAGAAATTATAAAAAATTAACTGTTAATTAAACAATAGTATCTAGTAAATAATCCATCATTAGTTAACCACTACCTCATTCTATTCCCTTTTTCAAAAAATGGTATGAATTATCACAACTATAAAATGACCATATAGACACAATTATATTGCCATGGTTTGGAAAACTAGGGTCGTAGGTAGCCTATATCCATAGTTTCTGTAAACTATGGATATAGTGATATATATAGCCATGGTTACATGAAAAAGCGGCGATAAGTTTCACGGGAACACAAAAAAACCTAGGAAATTGGTGGGAAAGTGCTACTACCACATTTTAGTAAACCATAGACATAGCTACCTATTTCCATGGTTTAATCTATGGTGGTAACCCCCGATTTCCAGGGTTTTAACTGTGGTCTTAAACTTCTATTTCTGTGGTTTAAACTGTGGTCATCACGACCTACTTCCATGGTTTAAATTGTGGATGTTGCCACTTATTTCCACAGTTTAAACCATGACCATATGCACCAATTTCCACATCTTATACCATGGTTATATCCACATAAGGCCATAGTTTGAAACCATGGTGATGACCACCTATTTCGACGGTTTCAAACCCTAACAATAAGTATTTTATTTTTTTAAAGATTAATAATTATAATAATATATAATAATATATATTTTTACTTTTATATATACATATAAATATATATACATATAGTTGAATTCAGCGTAATGGTAAAGTGTTGTAAGAATATATAAGAATTTTGAGGATAAAACCTCATCAGAAACATTTTTTTAAGGCTACAAATACAATTTCAAACTATGGAAATAGTATCCTAAGGCCATAGTTTGAAACCATGGACATAGCCACCTAAGACTATGGTTTGAAACTATGGATAAAGCCACCTAAGGACATATTTTAAAGCATTTCCAAATCCACCTAATTCCATGATTAAAACCATAACTGTAGGTTGGACCCTATTACAGTGGCTATAGGAGCCACAAAACATGTAAATTATGGAATTAGGCAATGGCCATGGTTTTTGGGACTATTGAAAGTGTTTTCAAACCATATAAATAATCTTATTTTTTAAGTTATGCAATAAATAGTATATTTCATTTCATTCCATCCTAATAGAATTTCCATAACATACCATTTTATTTGCAAGATGACATTATTTTATAGTAATAGAATGTTAAATAAAATAGCTAAATCCTGCTAGATTATATCTTAAAAGTGACATTTTTAGTAGGATACCAACTAATGTTTCCCTATAATAGACTTAAAATGATGATTTTTATACTTAGTGATTTGTTACCCATGACAACAAATATTAACATGCATATTTTCTTAATATAATTGGATATATTTTTTCTTTATAATTTCTGAAACACACCTACCATCTACTTATACCATGACATCATAGAACTTGGCTCAATGCTTTAAGGGGATTAAGGTTTCATTTGTAGATACTTATAAAAACTATTTCTATAGAAGTGATTTGGATTGATCATGGAAAGTGTGTTTTTTCCACTTATACATATGTGATTTTTTTCTAGAATTTAACTGCAAGTGGTTAATTTTTTGTAAGTGTTGCAAAAAAATCCTAAAATAAAGATAAAATTGGGTGAATAATAGTTTTTTTGAGTTCATTGTTTGAAAATAAAAACAAAAAATGTTTTCCAACAGAAAACAAAAGACATTGTTAGAGAAATAAGTAATGAGTGTTCATACCTCATATTTGGATTCTTTGGATCGTGCATGGAATGAAAAATAATTGTTTTCGTTTATCAATGACATTTCCCTTTGATAATTTTTAGTTCTCCTTTACTAAAATGGTTCATTAATACTGCCATTGGGTTAGTCGGGAATTTATTTTTGTGAAATATCCTCTCCACCGGCCAATACTTTAGGGAAATCATGCCACGTATTGTTCATTCATTGGTTAGTGTTTGTTCTTAGAATGTGATATACTTTACATATTGATAAACATTTCACTATGTATATAAATCCTATAAATTGAAAATATTCCTATTTTTTACGACATCTTGACTACTGAGTTCATTTGAACTTTTGGTTACTATTATATGTATTTTTAGGATTTTTTTTCTGAAAAAATTTAATTTCCATTGGTTATATTCATGTTCACCGTGATACTCATGCCTCGATACTTTTTGAATAATGGTTTTCTCCATTTATTTTAATTTTATAGGTTAGTATTGAATATTAGATGATGTGTGCCTTAGGAAAAAATTTATTTTTTCAAGCAGAAATAAGAAAAATGGAAGTATGGTAAACAAATAGAAACGACATAAGATTTTAAGTTTTACTTTGTTAATTTCAAATTTTAATATCTATTTTGTAACTCAATATTTCGTTTATATTTATAACAATGTGCTTTAGAGGCCCTTGATGAATAGGAAGATGGAAAATTTGGGACAAACGACCATTTGCATAAGTTATTAGGAGATGAGAACCATGGGAGAGTATGTTGTCGACCAGGGAAGAGTATTATCCCCAATAGATATTGGCCCCTTTAGGTGCCAGTTCTGGTAGAAATGGGTTGGAAATAACTCATGTAGAGGTAACACATTCTCGTACTGAGGAATAAAAGGCCATAAAAATGGTCATGTAGAAGAATGAAAAAAATCAAAATGACAATGAGGAATTTATGAAATTTATGGAATCCTGATGTCCTTCACTTCCACTAGAGGCCTCTGCATCTTGTGATATATATATAGTGATGATGCGTACATTATAGGGTGCATCAAGCAATGGTCCTAGTGGTGGTTGGGATGATGACATTCCTGATGATGGTCCTAGTGGTTTTTTAGAAGATGAAGTTCCTGGAAATGGAAATGTTGAGCATTAGTATAATGGTGATTATGATGGCGAGTATGATGATAACGAGGATGATGGTGATGATATTGGTCGTTATGAGAGATACATTGACCCCTTACATTTTTTACTAATATTTATGACACACGATGTTTGAAAATTTGATGGGAATTAATAAATGTGATGTTTTAATTGTGTGTTTTCACAAGCTGAATGCATTAATTAGTTTTTTGTGTTATAATTGTTTGTATATTGGTTGGTGATGTTTGATGTAACTATTTGGTGATTTATACCGTTAATTAGGAAAGGTGGGTTTACTAATTCCTGGGAAGGTATACCTGGGATATACCATTGGTTTCATAGAACTATTGGTATATCTTGTAGCCAGGAAAGGCTATTCCAACAATTTATAAACTGTTGCTATATGAAATTTACCATTGTATTTTAAATCATTTGCAGTGACATATAAATTTTTTTTTTATCAAAACCATTAAAAAAATGAAATTCTAACAGGACTATACCAATGGTTTTCTATAAACCATTAGTGTAGGGATATACCCACACTAAATAACTAAATAGTTTAAGGAACCATTGGTATAGCCTATACAAAAAATTTAAAACCATTGGTATAGGTTAACAATCCAACAATGAATATAATTAATTTCTAGAACATTGATAAATTTTATTTGAAAAAAATGATAAAAAATTTGAATTAATAATAAAAAAATTATAATATGGAGAAATTTTGAGATTTTTATGAAATGTTTAGTGAATAGTGAAATTTTTCGATTTTTCAAATACTTCCATTTATTTTCATAAAATAAAATAATTTAAAAGTCCCATTATATTTTTAATTTAGTATAAAATTTAAATATGAACCATTTTATTTTAAAAAATCTAATTAATTTTATTTTAAATAATAAATTTCCTAATTTTGTTATAATTTTATTTGTATACTTAAAATCACAGTTTTCTGAAAACTGTTTTTAAGTGCATAAAGTTTTTCCATTTTAATTAATTAAAATAATAAATAATAAGGAAAGATTTAAATTAAATATTATATATATATATATATTTATATGAATTTATATTCATATAATTATGATTTCTATTCATATAGTTTATATAATATCATCTATTTCTTGAAAAAAATGCCATTTTCTGAAAAACTATTTTTTATCGCATTTTATGGGATGATTATAAAATGAGTTTCTATAACTTATAGATTGAAATTATTAAAATGAATTATATATTTTTAATTATAAAAATTATTATTATTTAATAATTCAAACTTAATTTTTGGTCATAATGAATAGTAAAAACAATACAAATTCATTGCCATAGTAAAAGGGTGAATCAGGATTACCTATGTTAAAAATAAGTGATAAGGATTCCATTTTTAATATTCAAAATTATTTTATGAAGGAATTTAAAACCTTATCAACTTATGATAAATATTTATTTTTTATTGGATACTTTTCCATGAAAGTGACCTATATAATAATTTAAACAAAGAAAAAGAAAAATGTCACTCTCTAACTTTTAAAATCTCTTATGTGTTCACATAGAGACAAAAGAAAGTTATGAATGAATATTAATGGTTATGTTGAGAATAATTTAAATATTTTAATGGTTTTAACTGATTTATAATTTTTATTAATTCTATAATTTCCTTTAATTCTTACGTAACGATGGCACAATATTTATTTAATTACAAATAAAATAAATAAATGATTTTAAAAATATTAAATGTATTATAATTTGAATTAATTATTATGTTCAGAAGTTTTTTTAGATAATTATAACAAATTTTGGGTGAGTTAAATGTTTACATTCACTTTCATCTTTTTTGAGGTTTCTAAAGTCAAATTAAATGAATAATATCAAAATTGACATTAATGTTGTTTTATAACAAATAATGTTTTATTAAATGATTTAAAATTAATATAAATGTTAAATTAGACTAATTAAATAACATATGGTTGATAAAATCTACCATATTATATTTATGGTCCCTTTTCCCTTTTATAGTAACTTTATTGACCCTTAAAGAGTAAAAAAATTAATATCGCAATAATTGTCAAAAAGGGTTAAAATAGAAAATAAAGGTGAAAACATCACCTAAACTTATTAAATCTTTATTTTATGAGAATATTTAGACTCATATTCATCTTATATTTGAATATTATCAATTTGGAACCATTTTAATATGAAAATCAATATATATTAATTTAATACTTTAAGAAATTCCAAGAGTGCCCCTCCCCTATCTTATAAAATGGAACATCCTCTCCTATTTTCTTCACACTTCAAAAACCTTTTTTTTGGAAAATAAAAATAAAAATCCATTACTTAAATTCCTCCACATATCTTATAGTCTATTTTTAATCATAAAAACATCCTAGAAATGCTTTTATTGTAAACCTTAAGAGGTTTTCTGGAGAAGAGGTATTGTTCTTAATCAAGCATTTTTGTTTTATTTCTTCATCTACCTACTTAAAACTGTATTTAAACATGATATAATAATTAAAATATTATCTTAAATATTATTATATGTAATTATTTTAATGAAATAACCTATAACCATCTCATCTTCCATAGAATGGAAAAAAAACCATCGTTCACGTGTACAGTGGACTAACACCACGCTAATCGATGTAATTGTTTTTCATCACCTCCTCTTATGGCTAGTTTTATTGATGTATTTAAGGTATATATATTATATTCATATAATATTTATAATTTTTAAAATATAATCTATAATTTATTGTCTTACCTTTCCAAAAACTGAAAAATGATACCATCGTTTATGCGTACGTGTGGAATACCACATCCACGAAGCGTTGTGATTCATTTATCATCACCACATCACATGGATGATATATATTAGTATATTTATTGAAATAATATGTTATTTATGATATTATTATAATTCTTAAAATATAAAATAATACTTACCGTATTTCTATAATGATCATTGAAAAATGGAAATGTTACTCATGCGTACTTATGTCATACCGTCTCCATGATTGCAACATAGATCATTTTTCACAATAATATTTCATGATTGGTTTTAAATTATAATTTATGTATAAAAATTATAATTTTTTTATTATAATGGATATGATGGAACAATTACCCCTTTGACCATGGTCAACACACCAAAGCTGTTTTGAAATTATGGATTGAACGTTTTCAAAGAACCTGATATAGAATAAATTGGTTAAGTAATTAAATATATCATTAAAATAAATGTTTTATGGATAAGGGATTAAACATGTAATGTTTTATTAATAAATCATTTAATTTATATTAGTTTATTTCACAAGATATAAATGACATGCTTGGAATGACTGGACCCGAGATAAGAGATTTCATCTCAATTTCCTTTAATTGTGGCATATTTTAATACTATGCACTTAATTTTTTATGAGGTGTATATAATAACCCTTTTATGTGTTATATCATTAATCCTTAATAATTCATTATATTTTAAGTTTCAATTTGAATTATTTCATCCAAGACAATTTTACTTAAAAGTTACCAAGTGATAAAAGGTTTCTTAATTCAATTTCCTTTCTTTGGGTTAAAAATCTTCTTCCTTAACTTTGTTATTCCATGATTATGTGTGAAATGATACATAAATTATTTTATTATATATCTACTTTTTTTAGATTTAATTTTTTTACACATAATATCTCTATTTATTAACACTCAATTCAATGATTTGAACTCTGTAAGGGTTTTCTATGTCTCGATCTCATTTTCTTGAGGTGTGTTTCATGTTGTACAACATGATTTCCTTGTATGGTGTAATTAATTAACCATGAATGAATTTATAAATATTAATCAATTTAATTCATGGTATTCATATATCCATATCATACTCTTTATTCTAATTACTTTTGATTTGAAATTTACCAATGCGACGAAGGATTTATGTTACAATATCCTTCCTTTTTTCAGATTGTTTATGTTCAAGGTTCCTTTACAGAAATAATATAATATTATTTTACTAATCCACAGGTATTTTATTCTTCTCTAGTTAATAATTTTTTTTCATGTTTAGTTTGAATTTTCTCCATAATTGATTAAAGAAATCTCAAGATGGTCTTTTATTAAGTGATATCGATATTGTATCTTCTTTTAGATTGGGGATATTTCTCTTACATAACCATGTTTTTTAAAATGTGTATAAAAATTATCTTTTATAAAAATAAATAATTTCAAAAATTCATTTTACAAGATATTTTAACTTCTCTTAAAAAATTTCAAAATTAAAATTCTTAACATTTTTCACATGGGTCAATTTTGACTCTCTTTACAAAAGTTTGAAAAGAATGTTTATTTTTAACTTTTACAACATGAAAATATTTTCCCTCCATCATGCTTATTATTTTATAAGAAGATTAATTTATTAGTTTCCAATGTTATTTTCAAAGAATTTTTTTTCACAATATATTTTAAATTTTAAATTTTTAAATAGTGATTTTCAAAGTGTGAAGTTTATTTCTTCAAGAATGTTTTTAATGATATTTTAATAGTATTTTTATTTATTAATGAAAAAACCCTTTATTTTTCTTATAATCCATTGGGGATATGTTGTAATTATTCCATCCTTATCCTTTCATTGGATTGATTATGATTGTTTCAATGATATTTTCATGGAACCCATTTCTTTTCCATGAGTAATTCAAGCTATAAATGAACAAAAGTTATTGTAGTTCTAAAAAGTGAAAGATTTTTTTTCTCATTATATGGTACATGGAAATATATGTGTTTGATTGAATGGTGGTTATATTTTAAACAAATGAAGGCAGGTTCTGTTATAAAAAAAATATGGGTTTTTATGTTATTAACCAAGGATGGGTGCCCAAAGATAGTGCTTCAATGCATTGGGTAATGATAAAAAGTTAATTATATTTGAGTTACACCTAATAGATAATGGAGTTTACTTTTTATAGTTTACTCCCAATAGATATGGTAGTTATCTGGTTATGTAAGTCCATTATGAATGTTTGATGTTCCAAGATACCAATATGATTTTCTCTATTCTTTCTATGAGTTTTAAATGGTTCCTTTGATCAAAATTGATATCACATGGATCATGAATATTGATTATCATGAATCACACTTTTAATAAATATTTATCTCGTGTTTCATGTTTTATGATCTAGGTATTGATGGGTATTATTCTCTTATATTATTCTCATGCACTTTGATTATGTCACCATGCCCTTATGCTCATCTTATGCTCACGGATTACATTCAATTGTTAATGCTTATGTTTACCCTTATTGAATGTTTGAGCTTAGAATTCTTATGTTTCCTTTTCCCCAGGTTTTGAAGAAAGGTTTTAATTATGTTATTCCTAAGAAGGTTACTATGTGAGATGATATTAGTTGGATATGATGTAGATATTTATGAACTAGTTGTTTATGTATCCAAGTTTTTATGTAAGGGTTTTTTATATTTATCTATAACCATAAACCTAAAAGGTTCTTGGATATTAAGTGATTTAATATTTACTTTTTATGTTTTAAGTTTTAGATGAAAAAAATTGGGTAATGTTTATCGGTATCAAATCCGTAAATATAATTTTTTTAATAGTACCAGAATTGAGAGTGCGGTTTCAGGGTTGTTATATTGATGTGGTGGTACCATCACCTATTCAAAATAAGAGGAATATGATTACCTTTCCCAGGGATTATGAGAAATTATCATATTATATATCAGATGTTAATAAGATGTTTTATGCCTCATCTATCTCTGGTTATACACAGTAGTGTCAGTCGAAGGTGGCCTCATCAAGAGGAATTGAGAGATTAAAATATGAACCATTTGATTTGGTAATATTTCAGATGGACAACAATGTTGTTGTTAAGGATCCCACATTTAAATTGGTTGCTCTTATAGTCAAGAAATTGAATTCTGTTTAGATTTAATTGGAATATGACCAAGATAATATCATGGAATATGGGGTGGTCAGGAAATATAAAGGCTTGTCTCCTAACTCAGGCATAAATATGGATGCATATAATGAAATAGATAAACAAAAATTGGATGGTGTAACTGGTGGAACATTATATGAGGATAACTCAAGAATCTCCTAGGATACCCCTACACTATATTTGTCTTATTCTGAGAGTAATGAAAAATTAAAGGATTCCATCATTCCACCTTCATTGGATAACGATAATTTGATTAAAATGGTAGTGTGAATTGATACTTCCAACTTAAATGGTTATCTTGAGATGTATGTCAGAACTGGTAGTGTTATTGAAATGTTGGGAGGATTTATACAACCAAAAAGTAATTCTTTTGAGGATTTTAGTCTTGATGGAACCTAAAACTAAAAGGTTGGTACTAATAGGGATCCTGACTTGGGTATGACTGATGAAAACCCCCTTGTTAAAGATGATTCTACAACTAGAAACAAAATGTGCAATAATAAAGATATTGATAAATGGAAATACAAGGATGTTTATAGGAATTATTAATCCTATATACAGAACCTTAGATAAGGTAAAAATCACTTGAAGGAATTATAGGGCATGAATTCATCTGTATTAGAGATGAGTTCTCATCATGCACATCATTTTTCATACAACACTGAGTTGGAAAGGTATGCTGGTAAGAAAATGTTGACTCCTTCTTTTTAAATGGAACCTACTATTGTAGGTGATGATAACCAAGTGGAAAAGTTTTATGAACAATTTTTTTCCTCAACACCTTCACCTCTTGATTTTGACTCATGGATAAAACCCAAATCCTGGAGGAGAGGCCTCTACCAAAATGGTCAGGGCACCCCTAAGAATACTAGTCGCATATCTCAATCTGATAAATAAATGATCATGCCAGTGGATCATGGAAGGGATCCCATATTCATTTTTGTTGACTTTGGGAAGTCTTTCTATTGGGCATATCACCCTTTTACTTTATTCATTTTTTTAATAATGGAACCATGAGTTTGGTCTTTGAAACTCATGGTTGAGATCATTTCTAATTATTATTTATTATTTATTATTTATTATTTATTATTTATTATTTATTATTTATTATTTATTATTCATTATTTATTATTCATTATTTATTTTTTATTATAATTTATTATTATTAATCCATAGAAGTGGGGTTTGAAATGCAACAAGGGAATCTCTCTCTAGATACCGATTGATATTAGGGTTCAACTTTGATGAAATTTTATCTAGATTTATATTTTGATCATACTACTTGTTTTTATTTTGAAATAAGAAAAAGAAATCGATGATTTGGATAGGGTGAACCCCAAGAATTATGTTTGGGTAGCTCCCTATGACACAGATGTGAAAGTTGATTCAATTTTCATTAGTACCAATAGAGAGGTGAATTTGAGGTTCTTCAATGATCTTAGAGATTATTATTCTCAAAAAATCATTAGGAATGGTTATTTGGAATTTCTAGAGGCATACTTGAATATCTTATAGGAACATATTAGGTAATGAAATCATTGTAACATCACTCGTCTAAAAACTTAGGAAATGGAAAATCATTGGATGTTCAATGAACTATAAAATCGACTTCGATAGATTTGGGGTTTTGATGGATGAAAGATGACTTCTTTGGGTAAGGGTTTATTCTATATTTATTTCACTTTAGAAAAAGTATAATTAAAAGCTCAAGGTATTGGATTCATATTTCTTAATCATGGAATTATGAGGAATAAAGATTGTAATCCTTTTTTAACATTGATTCTTTCAAAATCTCAATTACTCAAGTGTGAAAGGATTCACGGACATAGTCAATTCTTATAGAATCCACATATTCTCTAGGATATTTACCTAACGGTGGGGGTTCCATTAATATTTGAAATAGAAATTGAGTGAAAACAATTTAAAATTATTTCTAAAGTCTTTTTTGGGGCAGATCTCTTCCCCCCTCTTATTTACACTGATTTTGGTTGCCACAAAATTTAGGCTTGAATTAGTTATTGAATTTGAGAAGCTTCCTACATATTATAATAACAAAAATAATATTAGAAATTCCCTTGATAGAAGTCATTGAAATTTATGTTGTATCAAGTGAAAAATTGTTGGTAACTTAATTTCATAATGAAATTTTAAAGTGGAAAGATTTGATTCTATAGCACAGGAGAATGGAAAGTTCACTCCATCTGTGATTTTTTTCTAAAATTCTTCTTCCTGTAACAATGGCTCTATTATGAAATTGGTTCCTCCTATGGACCTTTCTCCAGGTATTTGTGAAAAACCGAAGATAGTAATTATGGTTCAACTAATAGTCTCAAATGATATTGTAAAGGATGTTAGACCTAAATTTTTTGGGTAGAGATAAAGGAAAGTTATTAAGGGCACCCCATCCAATCATATGATCCTCTACATATTTTTACACTTGTTAAAGATAGTAAAGTTAAGGGATATGTTATAGATTTTTCTGATATGGATGCTTATGGAAGTGTCATTGAATTAACCATGTGATATGAGGATGCATGCACCAAGGATTCCTCATATAAGATTTTTTTAATTTCCATATGAAAATATATATGCTTATTTATTTATTCCATTTATAAATTGTTATGAAGTCATTCCAAATTGTTTTTTAATTTTCATTTAATTATTACACTCAAATTTTGATTCTGAAACTTAAAGTGGTTCCCATAATCATGCAATTTTGGTTACCCTTACTAGATTGTGACCCTTAAACATGGGTTCAATGGATTTACCCTTATGTGAGGGTCTCTTTACCTTAGTTTGGTTTAGGGAATACATACATATATATATATATATATAGGATTTGATTACCCTTACATGGGTGGTAACCTTATACGTTTACCCTTACGTGGGTGGTACCCTTATATGTGTACCCATATGTGGCTGGTACCCTTACTGATTTACCCCTACACATCGATGGTTCGGATCGATACCTTTACACAATATATCTTACCTTTACATGTGGCTCTCATTTCCATTACATGGGTGTCTCTTACCTTTACGTAGCATAACCCTTTTAAAATTCCATTTCATTTCTTATTTTATATTTTATAGGGCTTTGTAGAATCTTATGATTGGTTGGGAAATTAGACAGGTATGTATGGTGTTCATGGGAATTAATAACCCCATATTACCTCTTCCCCTAGGAGATATTCAATTCAATATGGCTCACTAATTCCTCTTGGTTCATGGATATCATTTATTGAAACCCTATATTTACTTACCAATCTCTCTTTCCCGTGAAATCATTACTATCATGTCATCCTCCTCATTTATTCTTTATACTCCATTCATGGTGGAGTGTTGATAATGTCCTTCATGAAGAAGAAATGTGTTGGATTTATTGATCTATGAGCTCCAAAATTACTAGGAACCATCAGATACAGAGTATTTCTAGAATTATGAAGTTTTCAAGACATCTATAGATATACCTTCTCTTGATTAAAAGTATTATTTAAAATAAAATCTTGTTTTCTTGTTTTTCATACTCCTAGTTTGTTACTTATACCCTTTTTATTTTAGAATTATAAAATTAAAGTGTGTGGGGTGGTGTTATTTCCAAGAACATAGGATTCCAAAGGATCTGAATCACATTAAATCATATGTCCCTTTCTTTCTTTCTATTTTATTTATTGTTCTTCTGTGTTTGATGTCATTTTGACTTGATAAATAACTCTTTGTTTTTTTCTTTTATTTTTCATTTTGAACACATTATATCAAAAATATTAAGTGATAAATAATATGATATTATGTGATAATTAGAAGTTCTTGGGGGTATCCTTAATATTTCCCTATAAACTTGGTATTAGATCCACTAAATATGAGATAATAAGATTTTATGTTGATAATGAATTCAACCTCCAATGAATCAAGAAGAGAACCCGTATTATACAACAATGAATTATTAAGGCTTTTCATATGCCTAAAAACCCTATATATTCCCATTATGGTGATGGAAATATTATAACTAATTATCAATATTTCCTTTTTGACACCTTTCAAATGGCCCATAGCTAGATTCTTCCATACCTAGATGATAAAGTTCTTAGAGAAGTAGCCTATTAAACAAATGATTCTGATAGATGGTTAAAATTTTAAAATATATATATGGCTTATTCTCTTATTGATCACATGTATAAGAAACATAGACTTTTCACCTTTAGAATGTGCCCAGGTACTCCAATTTGAGAACACCTTGATGAATTTAAGAAGATCCTATTATATCCTTCTAACATTAATATTGAAATTGAGTTTGAGTACCAATATATTATCTTATTAATTTCACTTGAAAGTTCTTATAATACCCTAGTATAGACCATGGTTTATGGACAAGACTCTTTAGAATAATAATAATCTAAATGAACCATTATTTCTAAATAATTTCATGATATACCCAAAGTGAAGTCTAAGGTAAAAATAATTTTAATTAGGGTAGACCTTAGAGTAATAAGAAAAGGAAATAAAAAATATGGGAAGTATAAATAAAACTAAAAAATCTAAAAAAAAACAAAATATTAAGGGAAAGAAGGTTACCTAATATAATTTTGAAAAAACCTAGACACATTGCTCCAGAATGTCACAAGCCTAAGAAAAAACAATGTATTAAACATGATGAATTTTCTTATCAATATTTGTTAATTGATACTAGTTATGTCACTAATGATGTGATAAATTTTTATACTATTAATATTTCTAAGGAATGGGTGCTAGATTCAGGGTTCTACTTTTATATGTTCCCTATTAAAGATGTTTTACTTGATCTGTCTGAGAGAGTTGAGGGAGAAGTTGTGTTGGGTAACAATAAGCGGTTTAGAGTTTATGGTAGAGGATAAATTATGTTTTATCTTCATGATCACTCTTTAGTAACCTGACTAGATGTTAGGTGGGCCCCTAAAATATATAAAAAACTCATTTCCTTGGGTGTATTAGACCATAAAGGGTATAATTTCAGTTTTGATGCTAGATTTATAAGGATTTAAAAGGGAAATAGGATATTAATCAATGGAATCCTTGTAAATGATCTATATGTTTTAAATTTAAGGACACACCATAGATATATTGGTAGTACATATGTCAATAATTCAGACAGTACTGTGATTTGGACTTGAATATTAAGGCATATAAGCTCCAAAGGTTTAAAGGAGTTGAGTAAGCAAGGGTTTTTTATTAGTATAACACCAAGAAACCTTCTATTCTATGAAGATTGTATTTTAGTAAAGGCTAGGATATTTATCTTTAATAAGACCTAATTTAAATATGGTCACCCATTAGAATATGTCCATTATGATCTATAAGGACCAGCTAGGACCACCTCTAATGGGGGAGGTTATTATTTTGTAACCTTTATTGATGATTACTCTAGAAGACATGGTATTTATATTCTTAAAAATAGGTCTAATGAATTTGAAATAATTAAATTCCAGAAATACGCAATTGGGAATAAAACTAGTAGAAATATTAAACCTTTATGAAAGGATAATGGATACGAGTATCTCTTTTCTAAAATCATCCAATCTTGTGAGATAGAAAGTATTGTTTGACATCATACTATTAGGGAAACACACCATTGAAATAGGTTTATAGATCATATGAATTGAACTATATTAGAGATAGTCTTAAGTATGTTATCATACATAGGTTTACCCAAATACTTATAGATATAAATGAAATTTATATAATTTTACCTCATTAACTTATGTCTTTCTTCTGTAGATGGTTTTAAAAATCCTCATGATTTGTGGTGTGAACGACCCCCTTATTATAACCATTTAATAGTTTTTGAATGCACAACCTATGCTCATATCAATGGATATAAGTTCAAACTAAGATCCCTTAAATTCATATTCATAGGACACCCTTAAGGGATTACAGGGTATAAACTTTGGGTTGATAAGCTAGGTTACCAAAAATGCATTATAAGTGAGCATGTTGTTTTTCATGAGTATGTAGTTCTCAAATATAAATATGTCATTAATGTTAGTGATGAAATGATTCAAAATGAGGCTATCCAAAATGATAATAAAATCCAATTTGTTTCTCTAACTAATCCTTCTTCACTATAAAATCACCATCAATACCATAATTAACCCAATTCTCTTGTTGAATCATATGATGAGCCAAAAAATGATCAAGTTGATTACCAAATTACTTAGGAAAAATCCGGGAGGTTCATCAAGCCTCCAACTCAGTTTAACCAATAATACATAACATCTTTTGATTTACATGTTTCTCAGGATCATGAATATGAGGATCCCCAAACTTATAAAAAATCTATACATGAAAGAAACTACAAGAATTTTTCCTCCTCCATGAATGAGGTAATGAAATCCTTAAAATATAACATCACATAGAATATTGTTGCTAAGCCACTGAGTTCCAAAGTAATTGTTTGTAAGTGGATATTTAAAATGGAATAATATAACACCAATGATAATAGAATCAAGTTTAAGGATGGTATTATATCCAAAGGTTTTTTTCCAAAGGGAGGTAATTGATTATTTTGAGATTTTTTCTCCAATGGTTAAATATTCATCAATCTATTTGTTAATTCATTTTTATACTTATTATGATTAGCACATTTAGTGGATTTATATAAAAATAATATTATTGTATGCTGATATAAATAATACAATTTACATGAAACCACCAAATGGTTATTTGATTAATTTCAAGGAAAATTAGGTATATCTTCTAAATAAATCCTTGTATGGTTTGAAGAAAACATCTATGTAGTTGTGTTTGAAGTCTGATACATTCATGATTAGTAGTTCTTTTAACATAAGTAAACATGATGCATTTTTATATTACAAACTTTTCAAATCATTTATGTTTTATTTTAAATAATATGTTAATAACATGCTTGTTATTTTCGATGATATGCAACTCTTCATTTTTTAAGTCTCAATTGAAGGAAATTTTTCAAATGAAATAGCTAGGAAATGATAGAAACATTTTGAGAATGTAAAAAATAAGTAATATGAACAAGAATTTTATCTACCTATCATAACATGAATATATTCTGAAAATTATTATGAGATATATGTTTTCAAGATTGAAATATGATAATGTCCAGATTTTTGAGTCAGAAATATTACTTCTTACTTTTCTATTCCGTTAGTTTTGAAAACCACAAACACTTTCTTATAACCTTGATTACTAAATTTTTATACCCCAAGTGTTTTAGTATGTTTTTTTAGAAAAAATTACCTTTTACCATACCTATAAAAATATCTAATGTTTTAGGAATATAAAATTATCTTTCTTCATTATGATCATCTTGAGCATGTGTCTGATTAATCGGTCTTACCTTTAATCAATCCAGAAGTTTAACTTTATTCATGTCTATCGTACTGAAAAAATTCATGACCATCAGACTGATTGTGGTACTGATATATCTAATTGACTCTCATAAGTATTATTGTATTGACAACAGATAAGGAAGTCCATAAGACTAACCTATGTTTATAATCAGAATATATAAGACTTATTTCTATCATGATGAATAACTTTGGCACTGTAATGGTGTTAAAAAAATTATGTAGTACATTTAGTTATGCCAGAACATTATGAGCTATCAATAGCCAGTTATCTGAGGCTATTATAATAAAATCATAAATATGTTTGTTGGATCTTAACCTATAAATAGTTGTTCATTTGAAGAGTTTGGAGCTGATGAATTTTTTGAAACTCAATTATTATAAAGTTTTCTTAGTGTGAACATCTCGTTCTTAGTCATTGTAATAATTTAGAGAGTTTTAGTTTTAAGGAATCCTTGTTAGGGTTGTTTTCTTTAAAAACAATTTAATTTTAATTCCATTTCTAATCATTGTTATGAACGAGGGATTATAGGGATATGAATATGGTAAATATGATACATCATATCAAGGGTTTCTGAGGCTAAGAAGATAGACACTGATCATTATATCGAGGGATTATAAGGATGGTAAAAGAGGGCTTATTCCAATCATCATATCCAGGTATTTCTTAGTACGGAAAGATAGACTTTATAGTAAGTATAAAATTGTGGATACCTTTATTCAAAGTTATTTAAAACCTTAATCTTAAGGTTAAAATAGTTAAATCTTTTAATATAGCTTTTAAGTCATTCTTATTGTTATTATATATTTTATTACTTGTTTTTATAAGTTTCTATTCCATTTTTCATGATATAGAGAGTTTTTCATCATACTTATTTTTCTATACTATTTGTTTTATTAGTATAAATGTGAATATGATAAATAAAATACTTTGATTTAATTAAGTCAATTGTGATTGTGATTTTTTTCTTTTATGTAAACAAAAATTTTATGGTTTTGATTTTGACACTTTGATAATCAGATTAAGTCTAAGTCCAATAATATTACTTTAATATGTTTGTGTTTTGTTTTGTTTAAAGGATTTTTAAAATACAATCACCCCTCCCTCTTGTAAGTATATCCATCATAATATAATCTTATGATCCTACAATTGGTATCCAAGAAGGTTTCTACTACTTATATACTTACTGGTTTTTTACATTCTTTACTTACTGTATGTTGTTAATGTTTTGTTTTAAACTTATTTTTATAAACATTACTAAATTGATGTGTATTTATAGAAAAGAGCTTCTATTGTTTTAATATGGCATGTAAGAATATTGGATCTCTTGAAAATATGAATCCTAGTCAACCAAATATATCTTATGGGAATGACTATGAATATTGGAGAGACGTAATGAAAACCTCTATGATCAACACTGGAGTTGATAACTTCTTGATGCTTACTAGAAAATAAAAGATTTCTAATAAAGAAATTTTTGGTTTTAAAAATGATTAGAATTTTGAATATGAATTTAATTACAAAGTAATAAATACTTTGTTGTGTTCTATGGAAAGTAATATCTATAGTCATATATCATTTTGTGAAGATGGAAATAGTATTTGGAGTAAATTGAAAGTAACAAATTTTTATTCATCCAGAGTTATGAAAATAAGAAGATATATACTTAGAGATGATTACCAAGCCTTTGATTTTTTACCTGGAGAGTCAGTTTCAAAGTTGCACTAAAGGTTTATGAATATTATTAATAGTTTACAATCTCTTGGAGAAATATTTCTTGATGATGAAATTATTTTTGAAAAGATATTGATATATTTCCCAATGAGTGTGAATCAAAAAAGAACAGTTGTGGATGATATAAGGAAGTTAACTAGTCTAATTATTTATGATTTGATTAGAACCTTCATACAATATTAAGGAAGACTTAAAATACATGTTGAGAAAGCTAAAAAGAAAAATGGTGGTGTTTCTTTTGCTACAACATCTACTATACCTTCTAAAGTTTAGTTAGCTGAGAAATTTGTTGTTCAATCAGATTCTAGTACATCAGAATATTTTGAGAATGAGTTATCTAATCTATCTAGAAAGATGAACAAGATAGTTGGAAAGAAATTTTTTCAATACTGATATAATAAAGTTCATAAGGATAAAGTTGACAAGAATGATTCTTTAGTCACTTTCAATGAATGTAAGAAAGCTGGACATATCCAACCTAATTGTCTAAAGTTAAAAAGTAAATAAAAGAAAGAAATTAATTTAGATGTAAAGGCCAAGAAATACTATAAGTATAAAGGAATGAATGTTTTGAAATATTCTAACACATAGAGTTTCAGTGGTGGAGATTCTTCTGGTAATTATTCTGATAATGAAAGTTTCGAATAGAGGAACGTTGGACTTTTTTAAATGTACCCATGGTAAATAAATGTCTAATGGAAATAGTAAATACATTTTAATACCTTACAAATATGTATTTAAATGAAAATTATCCTGATCAGAAAAAATTTACATCTTCTGAAGAGGAATATTCCTTATCATAATATAACATTTTACCTAGTTATGATGATGTTTCTAGATTTTCAAAACTATTAGAGAGTAAAAATTTGTATGATTTAAGAAAAAACTTGATAATGATAAGGATAAACTTGTTAAGCATGATTTTATAATAACTATTTTGAAAAATTAAATATCATATCTTTCTAAATAACTTGATAAAAATATTTTTGAAAAATATACTACTTCTAAAAGATTTTGAAATATCTATTTCTAAGTAAAATGATTTAAAAAAACATAGTTCTAAAACTAATACCGACAATGATAAAAATTTAGTTGTAAAATTGAAATCAGAAATTTCTAGTTTTAAGAAACAATTATCAAAGTTTACCAATGGTAAGTAAAAATTTGACAAGATGTATAAAAAAAATATAACTCATGTTAATAGTTTTGGAATGATTTTTTCAAATAAGAAACCAATTTTTTGTAACAATTATTTTATTCCTAAATGTAAAACTTTTTTTCACTAAGTTCCAAAGTTGTGGGCACTAAAAGAAAAATTGTTATATGAATAGATTAAAACCATTAGGTTTTTATAAGGATTATTTTTCTAAGGAAATGAGATTTTCTCAAAACAAAAAAAATAGACAAATGTGGTTACCTAAAATTTTGTTTTCTAACTATACCAGAACAAAGAAGGTTTGGGTTCCGAAAAACTAATTATTTTTTTCAGGAAAAGAAAGATAATACCAAAAAAAATTGGTACGTGGATATTAGGTTTTATAGACATGTGACTAGAAATAAATATTTATTCAATAAGATAATCAAGATGAAATGTGTCAATATAAATTTCAGAGATAATGCTCAAGGAGAGATTATCGGAATATGTAACATTGTTCTTCTTGTAAAATCTCTTACTTCAAATGTTTTATTTGTTTTAGGAATTAATCACAACCTTATAAGAATAAGTCAATTATGTGATTAATGTTACCTTTTGAAATTTAGGAATGATAAATTTATAGTATATAGTTCCAAGGATGAATTTATTATTTCTTCCAATCATTATGATAATGTTTATATATTTAACTTAAAAGACCTTAGGATCTAAGACTTACCCTACCTTAGTGTAATAAAAAATTAATCTTGGTTATTATATAGAGGGCTAGGATACTATAACCATATATACTTATCTAAGTTGACTAAGAAAGTAATTTTTAAGGTTCTACTAAAACTTAGGTTTGATGCTTCAAAAGTTTGTGACCCTTGCTAATATAGTAATCATAATAATTCAAGTTTTAAATCTATTAGTGAAGTAACAACTTACTATGATTTATAGTCAGTTCAAATGGAATTATTTGTTCCTACACAAACTAGAAGTATTAGAGGAAAATTATATGTATATGTCTTAGTTGATGATTACACTAGATACACATGGGTTTATTTTCTTACAAATAAATATGAAGCCTTTAGTTATTTTAAAACTTTTATATCCATATTTAAAAATAAAAATAAAAATTCTCCTTAATTACTATTCATACTGATCAAGGTAGAGAATTTAAAATTTCTGATTTTGAATATTTTTGTAGTAAGAAAGGTATTGATCATAACTTTTCAGCACCTAGAATATCCCAGAAAAATTGTTTAGTTAAAAGAGTAAATAAAATTATTAAGTTTATTAATATATTTATATCGATTGAATATTTAGATGATAAATTTTTTGGGGTGAAGCTATTATTAATGCATGTTATTCTATAAATCATGTTTTAAATAGACCTTTTCTTAATAAAACCCTTTTTGAGTAGTGTACATGAAGGAAACCAAAATTTTATTACTCCAAAGTTTTTGGTTGAAAATTATTCATTATAAATACTAAAGATAACTTACATAAATTTGCATCTAAATTTGATAAAGTAATATTTTTAGGTTATTCCACTACTTCTAAGGCTTATAGGTTTTTTAATAAAAATTATTTTATTATTGAGGAAATAGTTCATGCTATGTTTAATAAAACTAATCCCTTTGATTTCAAAAAACCGAAACCTACATCCTCAGATGTTATTTCTAATACTGATTTTCAACCATTGTTAATAAGTTCTTATCAAAAGAAAATAACTCATGAATTAGTTTCTAAATTTATTCCTCAAAAATATTTTTTATCAAATGTTGAATAACATACTTTTGAAACCAAATAAGTCCATTGTTTCTTTGGAATCGTCCTATTTAAAGTATCATTGGTGATGTCGATTAACTAGTTTGGACTAGAAGTTCCTTAATAGATGAAATTTCACATCTATATTTGTCATCCTAATTTGAACCTAAGAATCCTAATGAGCCTTTAGGTGATGAGGATTATATTAAGGATATGAAATATGAGGTCAATGAGTTTTAAAGGAATAAATTCTGGACTTTAGTTTAATGACCTATAGAAACTTCTATAATTGGGGTAAAATGGGTATTTCAGAATAAATGTGACAAAAATGGAATAATAGTTAGAAATAATGCTAAACTTATTTCTAAAGGATATAATCAAAAAGAGGGAATATATTGTGATGAAAATTATGCTTCCGTAATAATACTTGAAGCTATTTGAATACTTATAGCCTTTACGACGTTCTTTAATTTAAAATTATTATAAAATGGACGAGAAGTGTGATTTTATTAATAGATATGTTCACTAGGAACTTTATGTAGAACAAAAACCTAGTTTTGAAAATAAAAAAATCTAGAATATGTTTATAAACTTACCAAAGCATTATAGGGACTTAAACAATCCCCTAGTTCTTGGTATAATGGATTAAATAGATTTTTGTTACAAAAAACTTTTGTTAAGGGAAAAGGGAATCCAACACTTTTTATAAATGAAGTTTATAAAAACATTATGATTTTACAAATTTATGTTGATGAAAATATATTTGTTTTAACTCAAAAATCATTAATAGATTCCTTTGTGGGTCTTATGAAGTCTGAGATTGAAATGAGTATGATGGGTGAGTTAACATATTTCCTTGGTTTTCAAGTATCATAATAACCAGAATGAACAATTACATATCAACATAAGTATATAAAATATCTTATTATGAAATTTGGATACAAAAATACAAAAGGTATTAGTACTCTCATTGGTACCTCCAATACTTTAGATCTTGATTAGGCTAACAAACTAGTTGATCAGAATATTTTTAAAGTAATGATAGGATGTTATTTTTACTTAACTAGTAGTCACCCAGATTTAATGTTTTTAGTATTCATATGTGCAAGATATGAAGCCAATAAAAAAGAATCCAATCTTAAATCTATAAAATGAATTTATAATTATCTTTTTGGAACTATGTATTTAGTCCTTTTCTATTATTCTAAAAAAAAGTTGGAATTAAAAAGTTTTTTCTATGATGAATTTGGTGGATGTAGAATGGATATAAAAAGTACATATGAAACTTGTTATTTATTAAAAGATTCTTTTGTTTCTT
Source organism: Viscum album (assembly GCA_963277665.1). NCBI lineage: Eukaryota > Viridiplantae > Streptophyta > Magnoliopsida > Santalales > Viscaceae > Viscum > Viscum album. The sequence continues at coordinate 1,838,555,927 of OY728151.1, forward strand.
GGTCATTTTAGAAACAACACTCAGTATAACTTTACACTACTAAAGATGAATATATGATAGTTTGAATTGTTTGTGCTTAAGTGTTGTGGATGAAACACACACTCAAAAACTATGTCATGAGTTTTACTAAAACTAAAATACATTTTGATAATACAAGTGCAATTGATTTAAGTAAAAATACCATCACATTACTCACATGCTAAACATATAGATATAAGATACCATTTTTTTAGGATCACACACTTAAAGGAGATATAATTTTAAAATTCAACAGAATGCAAGAACAACTTTCTAACATTTTTAGAAAACCCATAAGTTCTGATAGATTTGAATATATTAAGCAGAAGCAAGGAATGAACAATGTTAATTGATCATTCACATATAATTATTATTGAACCATATTTTTAAATTAATATAATCTTTTTTAGGGTTATTACATATGTTTTTCAAAAACATCTAGTTTTTTATTAGACCTTTTAGTTTTCTATTTTTTTTGTTTTTCTAAAAAAATTATTCAAATGAGTTTTCTAGACTAAAACTTTTATAACAATTTTAGAGTCAAAATTCTCAAAATGTTTTTTGGAATCAGGAATTTTTTATTAGGTCTTTTAGTTTTATATTTTTTTTATTTTTTTACACTTATTCATTACTTTAGTTTATAATTTTTGTTTTTATACTTTATTTTTTAAACTTTTTTTATTTTAAAAAAATTAAATGTTTTTCTAATCGTAATGATCCGCACTCTGAAAAAATTATTAAAACATCAAGGTTTTGAATATAATTTTAAAACTCTAGTCAATAAATAATGGTCATCAGATTATATTGGTTTTCATCTCAACCATAGGATTTCTTATGTAAGTTGAATAATAACTCCTATCACCTATATAATGGTGGTTCACTCTAAGTCCCACATCAGTTATCTGTGATTTTTCTGCCAAGCTGTCTCACCCTTCAAAGGCCATAGTCCGATGTTTTTCCTTTTTGTCTAATAACTAGTCTCAAATATAGTTATAATAGAAACCATGGAAGACTATGATAAGTTATTTTTTTTCAAGGAAATGTTGATTTAAAGGATGTGGTTTGACAAGTATGATTATAATCTCAATATGATTATTTATTTCCAAGGATGGGAGTTAGTTTGTGTTGAAAATCCAAACAAGTATTTTGATTTATACTATCCTGAGTCAGTTTCTAATTTTTTTTGCATCATTTCAATTTGTTATGAAAGATGATAAGGAAAATGTTTCCTTTACAATGTTTATTAAAATGCATAAGATGTATTATAGAAGGACCATTGACTTAGTTAGAGTTCCTTTAGAAGGATAAGTCTATTTACCTTCTCATAAGCTACCTAACAAACTCAAAATATTTAATAAGAATAAATCTAAAGATTATCTACTTTTTTTCTATGATAAAGTAAGGAAGGTATCTCATTTTACTCTAGAAAATATATTCACAGTTCTATGGATGTAGGGTTATCTTATTACTAAGAAGGGTGATAGAGACACTTTAAAAGTTTCATATTTTTTTCCTTTTGGATTACCTTATAAATATGAGGAAGATTGATTTGGTGAAATTCATCTTCATTATGGTGGATAATATGAAAAATTACCTAATCGGGTTAAATAAAATAATGTTTTTTTCATTTAAGGGTAAGATCATTGTAACGTGTATGGAGATATTTAAGGTGGAGAACAAATTGTATCATGTCATGGAAAAGATTTATTTTATCAGTGAAGACATTATGACAAGAATGAATCTAGTATTTGATTCTAAATAAAAGAAGTTTGTAGAAAAAGTATAAGGAGATACTTTTAATTCTAAAACATAGAAGAAAGATTAAGAAGATGAGAAGAAGACATGAAATTTTGAGACTACTTCTCCAATCAAGAAAAAAGAAACAAAAGAAAATACTGGATAAAGTCTTTAAGAAGTTTATGAAACATAAAGTTCAGAAGAACTTAGGGGATCCAAAGTTTAGACTTGAACTTGCTGAAGATAATACTTTAAATATCTGAAGAGATGAATAGTTAGTTGAGGAACATAAAATAAATAATACAAAGAAAATATTGCAAGGATCTAGAATTAGTGAAATTTTTATTAAAGGAATTGAGATAGCTTCTCAATATCCTATGATTCTAACATCCCATACTGATAAGATAAATCCAAGATTATGATTACTTTTTGAATAATCTTATATCATCCCTACTGAGATCCCTTCTGTGGAGGATAAGGGAAAGGGAAAGATTATTATTTAAGAATTAGTCCTAAATGTTCAAGAGAAACAATTGGAACAATAGTTAGCTGGATTTTGAGATCTAATAATAGAAAAATAGTTAGAAGATGATCTTTAAAAAGAAGTTGATAAAGAAGTTGGATAAGAATAATAAGGAAAATTAAAAGAAGAATAAGAAAAAGTAGAATAAATAAAAGAATAAGTAGAAGAAGAAGAATGATAGGAAGAAGAATAGAAATAGATAAGAAATGAAGAGTTAGATGATAAATAAATGTAATTAGATAAGGAATCATTGAAATTATCATCTTCATTGAATTTACCTTCAAATTCTTGTAAGGATAAAAAATTATAATGTACTCAAGAAGAAAAATCCTATTCAGAAAAGAAATCAGAATCAACCTCCATGAAACAAGAAGAAGATCACATTCAAAAACAAAATTTGACGAAAAATTAGAATATGATAAAGATTTATAAATTATTGAAGTTATGATGATAAGAATGTTTCAATGGAAGTTTTAAAGAAAAGAAAAGAAGAAGATGTCCGAATGAGTAGTCCAAAACCCCCTCAGCTTGAGCCCGATCAATCGGACTCCACAACAAATATTTCATAGAAAGGTGTTGATTTCATTTGTATTTCTTTAAAAATAGAAATAGATCAGATTATATATATTCCAAATATTGAATCAAGGCGTAATCTACTTCAATAATCCATGATTTAAAAAATGGAGTCACTTATTATTCTGATAGAAATATTTATAACGATTGAGACCGATTTGAAAGTTTTTCAAGAAAAGTTCAAAACTCAAAAGTCCTCATATAATCAGATGGTAAAATGGTCAATTCATATTGATAATCATATTCAGGAGCATGATGAATAATTTCTATATGTAAAAAACATATTCTATAATAGGCTAAATCATTCAACAAATTATGATTTGATATGACAGATAGAGTTAAGTTTGTTGAGGAATTTAGAGATGTTATGGATGACCAGAAAAAGGATTTCAATGTTTCGAAACAAAATATGTGAGATATAGATTTAGAGATGAGAATAATAAGATCTTGTGTAATAGAGTTGATCATTATAATGGGTTAAAATAAAGAACTCTTGGAGGAAGTTAAAAGTCTGAAATCTGAAGTTCGGAAGAAGGATGCTTTGGAAAGTTACAAAGATGGAAAAAGATTTACATGAGTTCAATAAGATGAAGGCTTTTTTGAAGAATCTAATGATGAAAGAATTATTTTTTTTCCTTTTTAACTCTCTATGTACTTTTTGTAAAACATTTGAAATGTTTATGAATGAATTAATTTTCATCCAATTATATTGTTCTTGAATGTTTTCCAGTTCTGCTTGGTTATATATTCATTCATACTTAAATGGATGATTTGTTAGTTCATCATTTTTTCATATGTTATTTTTCTAACATTTCAGGAAAATTATTATTCTTTCCCATTCATTTTTGAAAATCATAAAGGGGAGAATGTTTAATCAAAATGATAGAGTGTTTTACAAGGGGTGAATTTTTTATTAAGGGGGAGTTTGTTTTATAAGGGGGGGATTTATTTTAAAAGGTACAAGTATTAATTAAGTTGGATTTATTATAATAATATCTATCATATTAAAAAGAGTTACAAACTCAGGGGAAGTTAAGTTTTAAATAATAACTTTGATGTTCTTAAAGGAACAAAGGGTTATAAAATTTTCAAGTTATTTTTCTATTTATGTTTTTCGGTTTCTTCTTTCTAAAAAGGGGGAGATTGTTGGTTCATAAGTACTACTTATTAATTTTACATTCCTTTAGTTTTGTAAATTAAAAAAACTTTCTTAAAACCTTGTTAACTAACATTTTATGTCACAAGTGTTCTCACTTGTTTGTGTAGAAAACATTAAATTTTACCATACATAGAAAAAGATCTCATTTATTATAAATATAAACTTATCTTTCTTCGTTATGATCATTAGATTGAGAATGTGTCTGATTAATCAGACTTACCTTTAATCATACCAGAAGTTAGACTTTATTCATGTTTATTGTACTAACAAAATTCATAATAATCCGACTGATTCTAGTACTGATATATCATACTGAATCTTATTAGGATTATCACATTGATAATATATAAGGAAGTATATCATAATATCTTATGTTTATAATTGGAATACATAAGACTTTTTTCTATCGTAATTAATTCCTTTTTCACTAAAATGGTGTTAAAGAAAAATGATATTGAACATTTATTTATGCCATAAAATTTTGACATGTTAAGAGCTAGTTGTCTAAGGTCATTGAAATAAACATAAAAATATGACCATTAGAGCTTTGCCTGTAAATAGCTAGTCATTTGAAGAGTTTGGAGCTAATACAGTTTTTGCAACTCAATTCTTCTGAAATTTTCTATATGTGAACATATAGTTCTTAGTCAATGTATTACTTTATAGTGTTTTAGTTCTAAGTAATCCTTTTTAGGTTTGTTTCCTTCAGAACAATTTCATTTTTATTCTATATCTGATTGTTCTTACGATCAAGGGATTTCAAGGATAGAAATATGGTGAATTAGATCAATCTAATAAAGGTATTATGTGGATAGAAAAATAGATGTAAATCATCATATCGAGGTCTTCTAATGATAGGAAGACATAGCTTATTCTAATCATTGTATCAAGATATTTCCTCATAAGTAAAGATAGACTTTACATTAAGTATAAAATCATGGATACCTTTAGTCAAGGTTATTTACTTCCTTACTCTTAAGGTCAAAAGAGTTGAATCTTTTAACATCTCTTGTAAGTCAGTCTTAATGTTACTAGTTATTTTATTACTTGTTCTTACAAGTTTTTATTCTTATATGCATGATATAGAAAGTTATTAACATACTAATATTTATATACTATTTTTTATCACTATAAATATGAATATGATAAATAAAACTCTTTTATTTAGTTAGATTAACTTTGATTATGATACTTTTACTATGATATAGTTGGAGATTGTTTTGTTCCAATTTTAAAACTCTGATAATTGGACTAAGTCTAAGTCTGATAATATTAATTTAAGAGGTTTATTTTTTGTTTTGTTTATTTTTTTTAAACTACAATTCACCCCCAATCATATTGTAATTATAGACATAATAATCCACTCTTAAGTTCCTACACTGATAACACAATATTTTAAGCTCTCATTATCTCAATCTCATGATATAGAAAATGATTTTGAATTTATTTATAAGACACCATTTACTAGTATAGTAGGAAACATCATTTATATGATTATTTATACATGAACTATTGTTTCATATGTTGTTTTTTATATTTGTAGATTTATGAGTAATCATGGGAAGCCACATTGGAAAAATTTATAAAGATTAATTAGATAGATTTATCAATATCCAACATTTTATTTTTGTTTTGGAAAAAAAGATGACATTATTGACCCTGTTGTTGGTTATATACATTTAGTTTATTTAGGAAATATAGATACTCCTATTTCCTTTATATGGTATGTATTAACTTCCTGTGGATGAATAGTGTCTGGTAAATGTAATATACAATCCATGGTGGACCTCTAAACCACCGAAGCCGAATATATATCCTTAACTGAGGTAGTTAAAGAGGATATTTAGCTCAATGGTTTGATTTCTAAACGTAGACTTGGTAATTATATAATTACAATATATTATTAATTTCAATCAACCTTAAACCGATCTAAAAGTTTAGTATACCATGGTAAGTCTAAGAATATTTACATTAGGTTACACTTCATTAGATACATCATTGAATTAGGAATCATTTATGTTAATAAGATACACACTTATGACAATAAAGTCAATAATTTGACTAAGTTCGTGATGTTGTCTAAGTTTAATCATTGTTTATACTTAGTGAACTTGGTTAAAATTCAATTAAAATAAGTGAAAGAACATAACCAATCTCATGTAAAAATAGTGTTTAATTTCTTTAAAATTTCTATATGATTTTTTTTCATTTATGTCTTCCATTTATATATTGTTATACATGCATGAAAAAGTTCTTTTTAATTACTATTTTATTATTATGATCAAATTTTGATTGTGAGTCTAAATGTGTTACCCTTATGCATGATGTTTTGGTTACTGTTACATGATAATTACCCTTATGTATGGGTTCAATGGTTTTCCCTTACGTGAGGGACCCTTTAACTTTATGTGGTTTATGTATTTCCATTATGTGGGAGTTTATTATCCCTACATAGGCGGTACCCTTATGTATTTATGATTACATGGGAAGTATCCTTACATATATACCCTTACCTGGGTGGTACCCAAATGGGTTTACCCTTACTCATCGAAGGTATGAATTTGTACCATTATGTAGTGTGGTTTAATCTTATGTGTAACTCTCCTTACCCTTACATAGTTGTATCTTAACTTTATATAGTGAAACCTTTTTAAAATTTTGTTGCATGTTTTATTTTTTATTTTTTATGGTTTTGTGAAATCCTCTAATTAGGTGGGTAGTTGGGATATCGTGTTCATTTTTCATGGAAATTAATAACCTCCTATGTCCTCATACTCTAAGAGATGTTCAATTATATATGGATCACTCCTTCCTGGTTATTAAATTTTTCTTAGTGAAACCCTAGATCACCCTACTGATATCTGGTTCCTATGATATCATTGTAAGCCTCCTCAACTACTTCTCATATGCCATTAATGGTGAAGTATTGAAGAATTTATTCGTTAAGAAGAAGTGTGGTGTCTTTATTGATCAATGAGCTTACATAGAAACATGAACCATAGGATCCAGAGGATTTTTAGCATTACAAAGAAATTAAAACCATCAAATAGCTCCCATCATTGGATTATAAGTATTCATTAAAATAAAAGCATGTTTTCTTATTGTTAGTACTACTGGTTTTTTACCTATATCCATTTTATTTGAGCATAATAAAATTTATGTGTGTGGGGTGGTTTTTGTCACACCCCAACATTTTTGATTAATTAATTTAAATACTTTAATTATTATTTTGAGTTTTAGTGGCAGGAAAGTGGAGTTTCATAATTTTAGAGGATTTTTCATTGTGGTGTGGTCAACCTACACTATTAGGAGTAACTATACAGTGCCCAAAAAGATGCCAAAGTGGGTCTGAGTTATGGCGCACAACTTGTTCATGGTTTGTAAAACCATGCGACAAGTTTTCAACTTAACACTATTAATGGGAAGTGATGAGTGGAACAGTTTAAGCATAGTTAGCGCAACTGTGCATTTGGCTGGAGGCGAACCATGCAGCTACCCTGTAGTCAGAATAAAAAGAGAAATTAATTGAAAGATAAATACAAAATTAAGCAAAGTAAGATAAAATAAGGAAAATAAACATTTAGAGAATGTTTACTAATATTATTATTATTATGTATTTTTATATTAATATTATTATTGTAATTAAGAATATTATTATTTCTATTATTATTATGTTTATTATTATCATTGTTATTATTATTATTATTAATAGAATTCTTATTATTTTATTTGGTTTTAGTTTTATTTTATTTATTTATTTATTTTTTTTCTCTCCCTCTTGTTTTACCATAGGGTTTGGCCCTCTCCTTCTCCCCCTCGATCTGTGTTGTGCACCCTCCTTGGTCTATTTCCTGTGTGTGCCCCACCATCACCGGAGCTCCCTCTGACCGTACCTCCCATTCATAATGACCCACCCCCTGTCGTGTTTCCCTTGCCTTGTGTGACCCCCCCCCAACGTAGAGAACCCTACTCCCAGCGGCCTGACATCTGGCCGACCTCACCTGCTCTGGCCACACCACCCTCAACCCGTGCGACCCCCTCCTCTCTGACTGTCTTTTCACCGGTCACGCCTCCCTAGTTGGTATCCTCCTTCTACAATGATTTTTATTTAAATTTTTTTGGGGGTCTTCCTTCAATTTGGACAAACCCTAATCGTGGGGTCTGTTGGTGTGTTTTCTCATTTTTAATTAGTGTGTTCGAAAGGACTTCAAGGATCAGTTCTTCCTTGCACCGAAACATCATCACTCTCACACACCATTGAGGTAGGAGAAATCATGATTTTCCATTCTGATTAAATCCATTTAATGCTTGAGTATTTTCAATTAAATCTTTGACTTGATTTGTACACTGGTAATACGTATATTTATCTTGTTATGGTGTTTTTATGATATTTGATTTTGTAAGAAATAGTTTTTGAAGAAACATTTTGTTTATGCCTATATATTTTCACACCCAATGTTACATGCGCATTCTTAATAAATTTATAGACATGTTTTCACACTCATGAAACTCATATTCAATTCTTTGTGATGATTTGTCATCAGTTTGAATTTCTAAAATTATTTTTCAAAGCAATTCTTCATTTGAACCCATGTGGTTATGACTTAGTGTGTCTTGAAAACTGTATTTTATGTTTTTATCTTATTTTGAAATAAAGAGGGACTTTAATTAAAGGTCATGTTTGACACGTTTTTATAAATTTTAACATTTTTACTAAAGTTTGGGAAATTCTCATTTGGAAATGTCAATATAAAAGTGATGTTTGATCTTGGTTTTGAAAATGCCTTTTAAAGTGTTTTTGGTAAATGTATTTGGGTGTGTAAATCTAGGGACCCGTTTGGAATTTTGATGGCATTGTGAATTTTTGTATTATTTTTGAAATAAAGATAAGACTTGATTTCTTGAATGGTATGTTGGTTTCTAAATGATGATGGTACTTCTAGGTTAATTAATTAGAGCTTTGGTGGCTCCTTGGTGGTTCACACACACACACATGCATACGTATGTATGTGTGTATATATATATCTTCCTTGCACATATTCCATCATGGAGTGGAGAATATTTACATTGGATTAAGGGTTTATATATATATATATATAAATGAGAATGTATGTGTGTGCTGGTGTGGAAAATTTTCATCAGAAGCTTCAAGAGCCGAAGTGTCTCGGCTTGGTCTGCTTCCTTTTTGAGGTTGGTCCTCTATGTCCACACCTTTAATTTGAATTCCATGATTTCTTATCATTTTTTAGTGTGTTTACATATTCATATGGTATTTATATATGTATATATGTATATGTGTTTGGTGAAATGGATTTCACCTATTGGATATTGGTTTCCCATTAATTTTCATAACTTGTCTTAGGCCGTTTACAATTTTTTTGAATTACGAAGGTGTCCTAAGTGTTTTAGAATAGTTTACTAAAAGTTTCCTAGTTGTGAAGTGTGTTTTTTGAAACAAAAATGATTTGGCTAAATGTGTTGTTTAAAACCAATCTTGTTTGGAACCTTGAAGTTCGGATTGATAATTCAATGGCACGAAGGCCCATTTGGAACTTTTTAAGTGTGTTGTGTGTTTTTTACCCAGAATTGGAAATGGATTTGGGAAGTGGTTTTGGTTTGGAATATTTTTATGGTATATTGGAATTATAGTATTAAAGTCCTGGTTGGTATCTTATTTCACTTTGAAAGAGTGAATTCCTGATTAAAAACTTGGTGATTTTTTAAATGGTTTAAAAGTTAATGCGACATGATGGAATGGTTGGAACCTTTGTTGATATGACTTGTACAAGTTTATATATTTATATATATATATATATAGTGAGAGTACTTATTGGATGGATATCCCTTTATGTGTTATCGTGTGGTGAGTCACATGTGCGAGGGCCTCCTATTTACACAGCATTACTATTACAACTGTGGGTTCTTTGACAACTTTTAGAGGGTTGAGTGATGGTTGCTGATGAACCCCAATTAGATGGGTTTTTACCCCCTGTATTTTCTGTTAGGACAGGTGGGCTATGCCACTAGATTGTTCAGTTGAGGGCAGCCATTTGGTTATAGACATAGGAGCTTCATAATACACCAGTAGGTGGCTTCGAACTGAGTATGTCTAGGGATCTCTCTAGGGATGTTTAGGAAATTTCCATGGTTGCATACAAGTATGTTCCTTCTTTATTTTATGTACCTTTTGGTTTTTTGATCACAAGACACTTTTAAATTGCTTTTTTATATTGAATAACCTTTTTTGGTACTATTTGGATTTTAAAATAATTCATTGCAATGAGTTATATGCTTTGGTAATTGATTTAGAAAAATGAAATAAAAAAGTTGTTTTTCTTAAAAGTAAAATATTGTTACCTGTTTTGTTAAAAGAATGGAAAACCATGTTTTATATATCCTATTTTCAAATTATTAAGAAATGATTTCATTTCAGAGGTGGGGCATCGGGCGTGGTTTATTTTGGAATTCATACTAAGCATTTTTATTCTCATGACTAATTTATCTTTTTAGTTTTAGGTTCCTCTAGTGTTGGATCACTTTCAGAGTGAACATAGCTCTAAGTAGGGTGTTGACCTGTGAGGTCACATGGAGGTATGTGTATATTTATTTTTCTTTTTGCTGCTATTTTTTATTTTTATCATCGATATTCATTCATTTTTTATATTTCTTTTATGGTCCAAATCATTCTGAGACAGTTTAATTTTGATGCCCATCACTAGTTGTCAGCCTGTGGGGATTGGGAATGCCCCTCAGGCCGACACAGGTGATAGGTTTAGGGTCTACCCGGGTTGGTTCATGGAAAAATGGTATTAAAGTAGGCCCTTGTTATTTGGGGTGTCTGGTAGATGGAGATTAGGACTATTGGGACTTGGGATGTAGGTGTGGGAAGAGTGTCTCAAACTCTTGCTCGCACTGATCCTCATGTTACCAGGGGTAGTCTTGGATTTGAGACTTTTGTCTTAGGTTGTTTTGGATTGAGGGATGACGATGGAGGTGAATCGGGTTATGTTGGGGCCTCACATAGGGTGGTGACTCATGTGTATTCCAAGTTCTCGGTTCATGATCCTCTTATTATGATACCTTAATTGGGTCATGACTCACCACGAAGTCTCCAAGTTAGGCATAAGCACTAGTTCCTCATTTTGGTGGTTTGTTGTTGGTTGTGTTTCGTTTTGATCTTGGTTGATGTGAGTGTGTGTTAAAAAATAAAATTGGTTTTGAAATGGAAAAGGGTTTCTTTCAAATTGTTTTGAAATTGGTGAAATGGATTTTTAAAGGGGAATTTTTTTTATTTGGAAAATTTGGTATGTGTTTGGATTTGATAAGGAAAAGAGATGTTTGGACCTTTTTATTCCTTATGGAGGGTCACATGTGTGTGCGTATGTATAGAGAGTTCATGGGGGAACTTCTCTGTGGATGATGTAAGCGGGATTGGATGAACGCACATGTGACGGTTCATAAGATACCATAGGTGAGTTTTTAAATTTAAAAGGGAATGGTGGTTTTGAAAAGAGAAATGAAATTTAGGAATTGAATTTTATTTAAAAATAGGGTTTTAGTATTTATAAAGTCACCTAGAAATGTGACCATTTTGAAAATTTATATGAAATGGTATTTTTTAAATGATGTTTTTGGTTGTACTTGAGTTGGATTGGATTCCGAGAAGGTTGTTTTGAGCTCTAGGTGTTCCTTTTGATTTTATTTTGGGCCTTTTGCTGGTTTCAAGTTGTGTTTTTCATGTTGATTAGGATGTGCCACCTAAAAAGTCCCCTAATGTTTCTAATGTGTCATATCTAGTTCCTAGTTCTCTTTATGTGTTACCTATTTATTGAGGTAATTGAGGTCCATTATAGGCATTTGTGTGGTTTGTGGAGATAGAGTGTGTCATTGGGTGGTGGGGAACTCCTGAGGGTGTCAAGGTTCGTACCATCTCAGGTTTATTTGAGGGTACAGTTCAGGACTAGTAATGATGCAATGTCTCATCGTCATTAGAGTTTGGGGGGTAGTTCGTGGTGGTAGTATTTTGTAAGGGTTCCCTATCTGGCAAGGAGTGGCTGTCGTAGGAACATGTCTCCAAGAAGCTATTTCATTGGTGCCAGCTCCCAGTTTGTCGGACTATTTTCTTGTGTGCCACCAGTATGGCCAGTTCAGGTATTCTAATCCATCATGTTGCATCCCTTTAAAAAAGTACCACCATTATGGTTGTTTGAATCATCGGGAGGAAGATGGATTTGGGAACTATAGGATATAAATTCCTATCTGTGAGGCAGTAGATTCTTCAACCATGAGGGCCCCAGCCACAAGTCTAAGGGTGAATACCACACACAGTCAGGAGTTTCCAAGGGAGTGTGGAACCTCGGTCTGGATTATTCTTTCATCTTTGGGATGAAAATATCCAAAGTTCCCTTGTTCTATTCTTGTCACTATCAAAAGATCATCCTTGTTGTGGTGGTTTGATGATTTCATTCTATTTAAATCCAAGCGGCCTTATATACTCTTAGTGTGTTTTATAAGACATTCAAATTCCTTGAAGGGTGTTAGGCCCATGAAAAAATGGACCTATTCTAATTTTAAGTTTGGTCTCAGTTCTGTTCTTTTGGGGAATGTTTGGTTTCTTGAAATTAATGGGTGGTGTTTCTGGGACCTTTCTTAGTTCAGGCGCCTCTGTGGGTTTAATACTACAAATAGGGATTTTAATAGCACTAAAAATCACCTTTAATTGTACTAAAAAACACTATTAAAAATAGAGAAGATAATGGGTGTCCCCTTTATCAGCGCTCAAAATAGCACTGATAAAGGTCCCAATTTATCAGCTCTTGCTTAGTGCTGATAAAGGACCATCATCATCAACGATTTTTTAGTGCTGATAAATTTTCCCCTTATCATTGCTATTTTTAGCGTTGATATATTAGACATTTATCAGCGCTTAATTAGTGTTAATAAAGGCCAAATTGCCTGTGCAAACACAACACCTACACATCACCTGCACACCTGAGACAACACCTTCACACACAACACAAACAACACCTACACACAAATCACATAAGAACAAAAATGCTATATACATTTACTTGAAATCATTAATACAAAACAAAACAATGTTATATACATTTGAAACAATGTTTAATCTGGTTACAATTACAATTGTCCAACAAACAGCTAAAAACATTAATGTTTCATCCTTTTTTGCATCAATGATCTGCTCTAAAAAATTGTCGTCCATTGTATTAGTTGTCGAACAAAGCATTCAAACTCTGGAAAAAGAGTTCACCTATATAATAAAACAAATATTATGTTAGTAATACAATAATGAAATAAATTAAATATTAATATGAAAGACTACATTAATAAAATGTCAATTGTTACCTGTTACAACCTTTACATGTCCATATTTCCTTGGATTGAATTAATATTTTAGAAGTGGCTCAACATGATTCATTAACTTATAAATATTATTTTTTTAATATTACATGGATGAGAAAAGAAGAGGAATAAATGTCAACAACAACATGGAATCCAAAAGGTTTCATTTATTAATAATAAAAAAATGGAGGAATCTCCACAGGTTATTCAATATGAAACATACATGATGGTGTATTCAATTTCATAGGAGTATTCAATTTTAGAATAAATTATAACATTTTCCTAGTGACACCACCATCCTAGAAAGGTTATAAACCCAATAGTTACATATATCAGTAGCCTCTAAGAGTGTACTCTACCATGCTAGGTCAAAGGGAATGAGTGCTAGTGCATCCATATCAGACATTGGGTCCAACCCTACTTAGACCCTGACCACTTATGCCTCTCCAAGGACCCCATACAATTTCTAAGGTCCCATTGAAGGTATGGAAGGAATGTATCAGTTTTAGAGAGGTCCTGATTAGAACCTACAAAATTAGATAGGCCATGATCATATCAGTTCACTTTTCTCTTGATCCCCTAGTTATTTAGTGTGATTAGCCAAACCCCCTCCCTCACCTCCCCGAGACAGCCCCCAGACAACCCCCCTCCCACCACTCCACCTGAAGCCACCCTCCCTCCTCCTGGACAACCCCCCTCTTTGTGCATCCCCCTCCCTACCCCTGGACATCCCCCCACCACCACCACTCCACCTGCAGCCCCATCCCTCCCCTTGCAGCCCCTCCCTTTCCTTGGACATCCCCCTTCCCACCTCCTGGACACCCCCCTTCTAGACACCCCCACTTTACTAGATAACCCCCTCCCTCCCCTCCCTGAGATAACCCCCCTAGACAGCCCCTCTCTACCCCTGGATAGCCCCCCCTCCCACCACTCCACCTGCATCCCCCCTCCCTCCTCCTGGACAACCCCCCTCCCCGTGAAACCCCCTCCCTACCCCTAGATAGCACCCCTCACACCACTCCTCCTGCAACCCCCTCCCTCCTCTAGGAAAACACCCCCTCCCCTTGTAGCCCCCTCCCAACCCTTGGACAGCCCCCTCCCACCACTCCACCTATAGCCCCTCCCTCCTTCTGGACAACCCCCTCCCTCCCCTTCCAGCTCCCCTCCCTTTCCCTGGACAACCCCCTTCCCACCTCCTGGAAAGCCCCCTCCCCTCCTGGACACCCCCTCCTTCTGGGACAACCCCCTCCCTCCCCTCCCTAAGACAACCCCCCGGATAGCCCCCTCCCTACCCCTGTACAACCCCCCTCCCACCACTCCACCTGTAGCCCCCCCTCCTCTGGGACAACCCCCTCCCTCCCCTTGAACCCCCTTCCCTATATAGCATCCTTCCGACCTCCTAGACAATCCCCCTCCTCTCTTGGACAACCCCCTCCCCTTCTGGACAACCCTCCTTCCTGGACAAACCCCCTCCCTCCCCTCCTCGAGACAGCCCCCTCTCTACCCTTGGACATCACACTCCCCTCCCACCACTCCACCTACAACCCCCTCCCTCCTCCTGGAAAACCTCCCCTCCCTTCCCTTGAAAACCTTTCCCTTTCCATGGAAAACCCCTTCCCACCCTCTGGATAACCCCCTCCCCTCCTGGACAGCCCCCCTCCCCTCTTGGACACCCCCCACTCACGGACACCCCCTCCTTCCTAGACAAACCCCTCCCTCCCCTCCCCGAGACAGCCCCCCTTGGACATAACAAAAACATATTTTTCTTCAAATATATAGTGAACTTGAACCAGTAAAAACCAAATTATATCTTTGGACAATGAAATAAAATCAACTGAAAATCTATAAATGATAATAGTAACAATAATAATAATAATAGATTTTAGTGGGTATGACCAAATGAACATATTGTCACAAAAAAACTTTTCAGTTACAAAAAGAGGAATAAATCCTTGAAATTTCCAGAATTAAGCCATTGAATCCAAAATGGATGCTCTCATGTTGCACCAGTGGCGGTGGGATCAAGAGAAACGAAGGTGGGAACATGAGTTGACAGAGCAAGCAGAATACTGAAAACACACCACTAACATACTACACAACATGGAGAAAGTGCTACAAAAAGGGGGAGATACTTACATTGGAGATGAGAATGACTGAGACACAAGAAAAGGAAGGAGATTGGTTGATGCTGGCTATGGAGGAGACTGAAATGTTCTGACGGAGGCAAAAATAGTGAGATGAATGAGAGAGATGCGATCTGGATGTCAGTCGCATCTTTGGTGGAAAATGTGACTGAAACTGAGAAAGAGGAGCCATCTACACTTTTTTTACCACGGGATAATGTGCGGCAGTCGAAAAGTATGGTGAAACTAGAAAAGCACGCATCTGTACTCAAAGAAACTGCGAAATACAACACTCGTTCAACAGTGATCATGGAGGATACAATGCAGAGGTGAGAACAACATGGAGAATGCTTGCACAATCGTATGATATGGAAACCAAGTTGCCCAAGGAACTAAAACAACCTTTGTTCGATGGAAGGGAACTAAGGATATGGGACACATGAGTGGAAACATGCGATAACTTATCCATAAAATATGTTTTCACTACCATTAAGACCATGACTGATTATGAATCAGTGATTTTTAATCCAGTGGTACCGTCTGACATTCTTGTTCAAATGAAAAAACCCCATTGAGGAACCACACCATCAGTCTTGAGATAATGAACTACAACAACTTCTTATTTTAAGCACCTGGGTGAAAAGTTTTGAGAAAACATGGTAGAGAATGCATGGCTTATGCAGCCTACATTTGAGTGAATTTCAGTCTTATATTTTGGGATTTTATTTATGTTTTTGATGGTCTAAATGAAGATATTAAATTCTATTTAAAGGCAACATGGTGATCTTGTTAAAGGATCAAAACTGTCTTTTATCAAGTTTTCTGATCTACCTCGATGCTCCAATTAACATCAATGCCCCCTCCCTACCTCTGGAAAACACCCCCTCCCACCACTCCACTTGCAGTCCCCTCCCTCCCCTTGCACCCCCCTCTCTTTCCCTGGACAACCCCCTTCCCACCCCATGCACAAACCCCTCTCCTCCTAGACAACCCCCATCCCCTCCTGGACACCCCCTCCACTTCTGGAAACCCCCTCTTTCCTGGATAACCCCTCCCTCCCCTCCTCAAGACATCCCCCCTGGACAGCCCCCTCCCAACCCCTGGACAGGCCCCCCTCCCACCACTTCACCTGTAGCCCCCTCCCTCCTCCTGGACAACCCCCTCCCTCCCCTTGAAACCCCTCTCCCTTTCCCTGGACAACCCCCTTCCTACCCCTGGACAACCCCCTCCCCTCCTGGACACCCCCCTCCACTCCTGGAAACCCCTACCCACCCTCCCACCTAGAAATCCCCTCCCTCCTAGACACCCCCTCCCTCCTAGTTCTTTAGTGTATACCCATTAATAACCATCTTTATCCAACTATATTTTCATCATCTATTTGATAATGGAATAAATATTATTCATACACCATCATTCACTAATATGAATTATAAAATCATATATATTTTGAAGAGATATAGTTCAACAAATCAAGGAAAAACACCAAACAAAAAAATATTGGAGGAATACGAACGAAATTTCACATAACATTATCAAAAATATAATTTAAAAATACAAAAAGAATAAAAATAAAGATGTTATGAAACAACTGGTAGACGCAACAGAGGAGAGGCGCACAACAGAGGAGATTTCCAACTAAAAAGAAAACATAAAATGAGAACCCATATGTTATACCTATCCAAAATAGGTCAAATGAGATTTAGGAATGGGACATGTCTGGTTAAACATCATTGAAACCTATATATGATGATCCATGAAACCCATCCATTCAAGGTCACAATTTTTTCACTAAACACATCATCAGGTTCATGGTGATACCCACCACGATCCTGATCCAAAGTTATCCACACCATTATAAACGCCTATTGTAACACATCATCTAGTAGTCCAAAAACACACTTGGTGTGTTTTACAACTAACCAAACCAAAACACATATGAAAAAACCCTCCAAAATATAGTACCATTTGTCATATTTTATTC
The DNA here is from genome assembly GCA_963277665.1 of Viscum album. Taxonomy (NCBI): domain Eukaryota; kingdom Viridiplantae; phylum Streptophyta; class Magnoliopsida; order Santalales; family Viscaceae; genus Viscum; species Viscum album. The sequence continues at coordinate 1,838,573,404 of OY728151.1, forward strand.
CAAAGAGAATAAAACAAGTCTCTACTGCTTATGAACAAGGCCCTAACATGTTGAATTTCCCTCAAAAAGTCCCAGTCATACCTCAAAATGAACTTGTCATGCCCAATATTAAGTAACCATTTCCATTTGTTGTCTACAACATAAAATCTTAGGAAAAACACTACCACTACATTTTTACACATGATCCAATATTTGAATCATGTGAATAAATAGGTCCACCTCCTAAATAATGCGATGAATGGGTTTCAACCCCAAAATCACATAATGAATCATGATTTACCTCATGAATCACCTTTGGATCACATCAATATTATCCTGATCATTCTGTAAACATATAAAATTTATCTAGAACATCATTTAAAATCTAAATATGGTATTTATGTGGGACAAGATAAGTCAGATTCACCAACTCAATGACATACAAATGCCATATCAACCATCCAATAACCAGTACCATTATACTGAAGACCCTTGTAACATGTGGTTCATACCTCCACAGTGAGTTATACATCTATTATCATAGATATTTAATATATGTGATCACATTTAACATACCTAATCTCTAACATGAAATATCAAGTGCCACATATTTCCCGATCACTGAAATATTATACCCATCGCCCATTGAAATTCATCTAAAATGAAAGTCGCACCCTCAATAACCATTGGTTCACTCCCCACTACAGTTTTACCTTATACCACTTATTGATCATCACCTCAACATGTTCTATCACCAAATGTGTGTTGCTTCTCTTGATCCATGATCATTTATCCAAAAAAACACATGTCTGGGATTAACTCTTGGATCAAACATGACACTATATTTGATCCATTTCTGACGTATCCTCCACAATATAGATTGAAATTTTCTATTTCATCCAAAACCCCAAGAAATTGAGTCTAAAATAATTTCTTCAACTCCATTGGTCCTCGTCTCACACTTTACATCTCACCAACTTAAAATTTAAATGGGCACCACACATAACCGGTGTGTACCATTCTCAACTCATCCAATATAATGGGTGTACAATATTGTACCACCTAATCAAATTACATGACTCATGATCCAAGAAGTCAAACACCATTTTTTTATACTAAAATAAAACCTCCATGAGATACTCAAATTAACCTGATCTATAAACTTACTATTGTAAACCCCATACAACCGCACAAGTCAGTCTCCAGAACAGTGATAAAAAACCCTCGTTATCGAAATAATGCATGTCTAGACAGGTGTAAATCTCTATGATACCCAGAATTATCACCTGACATGGAATAACTTGAGTCATATCTCATCTATATTAGGCCCACGTGCCTAAACCCATGACCATGCTCCATGGTATGTCAGTCATCAAAACAAAGAACCTCCATGCTACTTTCCAACAAGATTAACATTCTTAAAATTTGCATAAAAACCGCACTAATTCCATTCAAATGGCATTGTCTCAAAATCACATGTGTCCATCCATAATTTAATAGCTACTCCACTATGAAAAACATCAAAAAAAACACATGGATAGGAATCACACTAATCTTACCCTCGAAAGAAACCTTGATACCAAAAACATGGACACTCAAGGCACCCTTCTCAAAAATATTCCAACGAATCTCAATGCCTATACAATCTCAAGTCCAAGAAAATTAACCATACCTTCCACATTCCCAATGTATAAGCCATCACCAAGGCATATATCTCATACTTGGTATGACACCACTTATGCTAATCACTACTCAAAGCATATACCTTTGCTTCATGTTTCTAAATAATTCACATGCCTAGGCTAACCCCTAACATATTTTACATTCATAAAACTCATTTAATATCATCCATAATACCTGAAACACTAAAAACCTGATCCATATATCAAATTAATAATATATTCTTATAAACCATTATGTTTTACCAAGTATGAGGGATCGCGGTGGAGGCAGCCGCGACGGAGGTAGCCGCGGCGAAGGTAGCCGCATGGGAGGCAATGGCGGCGGAGGCTGTGGCGGTGAAGGCTGCGGCGGCGGAGGAAGTTGGGGAGGAGACAGCTGCAGCAGAGACAACCGTTGAGGAGGCAACCATAGAGGAGGCAGCGGCGGTGGAGGCATCAGTGACCGAGGCTACGGCAGCGGAGGCAGCAACGACAGAGGAGAATGACGGTCACATCAGAGGAGGAAAACCCAGTGGCGGCAGAGGAGGAGGAGGAGGAGGAGGAGGAGAGGTCGCGGCAGAAAAGGGGTAGGGTTCGGCTTCCATGAAAGCTTGAACTCGTGTAAGAGAGGAGGGGCCTGTTAGGGTTCTTAAATAAAAACCACTGGAACCCTTATCAGCACTCGTTAAAAGTGCTGATAAAGGTATGTTTTATCAGCGCTAAAATAAAAGCGCTGATAAAACATAACTTTATCAGCACTAAAAAAGTGATTATAAAATACCTATTTATCAGCGCTGTAATTATAGCGCCGATAAATAGCTATTTTATCAGTTCTTTCTTAGAGCTGATAAAGGTATCTATTTATCAGCACTAAAAAAGCACTGATAAAAAATCTATTTATCAGCCCAATAATTATAGCACTGCTAAATACTTATTTTATAAATGTATAATTTTAATAATTTATTTATATTATTATATATTTATTTAAAATGACATATAAGATAAATATATATATATTTATTAATAATTATAACAATAAAGAGTATATATTTATAAATATTGGTATATAATTGTTAATGTATACAAAAACATTTTTTTTGCTTATAAATATTATAATTTTATATAAATTAAGAATAAAAACATTTATCAGTGCTAATAATATTGTTGATAAGGGTTAGCTTTATTATCGCTTTTATCTAGTATTGATAAAGTCTCACCCCTTTATCAGCGCTTTCTATTTAGCGCTGATAATGGGTCGTACTTCCCTTGCCTTGTTTTGTGGTAGTGGTTTTCATCTAGTGTATTTCAGTTTTTTAGGCGATTCATCTATCCCAGTGTCTCGATGTGACGGTTTTCCCCATAATGGTTTTAATCCTAGTGGTGGGGTCATTCTGTTAGCATTGAGAAAGTGGGTTGAGTTAGAGATAGGAATTCCCTATTATCTGGTTGCAGTGAGGATTTTATTTGGTCAGTTTGGGAGGTGTTGAGTTGATTTCTCATCCTTAGGTTGCTAGGTCATTTCGTATCAAGCTTTCTATTTAAGTATCTGGTGTGTTGTTTGGTCAATATGGATAAATTTAATGAGTTCAGTTTGGTAATTCCTGCATCCCCCCCCAGGGGTGGTTTTGTAAGAACCTGGATCTTCTTTTTAGGTATGAATCTTGTTTCCTGGTGTTTTTGAGAAAAACAGAAGTTTCTGGAAATTTATTGAGTAGACGCCATATAATTATAAGTACACTCCATGTACTCGATTGTCGCGGGTAGCATTGTGATGGCAGTGTAACGGCCGAGCGCATGGCCGTGTGTGGTGACCTAGAGACCACCTAATGCGAGGGCCTATAAAGGCTAGTACACGACGTGTACGTAAAAAAAATTCCATGTACTTTTCTTATTTAATTAAACGGACCGGGGTCGCATCTAATTGACAGAAACCTCTTATTCTTTTTCCATCTTCTCAAGGATCATTTATAGCTGATGATTCTTCTCTGAGCCCCTGACTCTTCATCCGTTCTCTAATTCAACCGTTTTCGATTACGTTGGAATCGCCATGGTAAGCTCTTCCTTTCTCTAGGGCCTCATCTCTTGATTTATCCTCTTTCATGAGTTATCCTCAGTTGAATGTTTTTATCATTTTTGAGATCTATGGAGTTTTAGGGAAATTCAAGGCATGAGGTTCATGTATATCGTCCGTACAATGCCGAGGTAGTTGGTTTGTGCCTTTCTGTAGTTAGTCTTTGATTTATATGTAAAAAAGTGCCCAATACCCTTGTTCGGGGTATTGCATGTTTATGGTTTTTAGACCTGTTGTTTCCTAATATGACTTTTTTTGGATAGAGATTAATTTTTTGTGAATAGGGTTAACTTTTACATGCTATGGATGTTTTTCCCATGTTTACTTGTTTTGACAGTTTGGTCTAGCTTGTTTGTTAGGCTACTTTTCTTTCCATGTCTAGTATTGTAGGATGGAGTTATTTTATCTAAAATGTTGTGATATTCTATATACTATTTAGCCAATTAGTTATTAAGGTTTACTTTGTCTTCCATACATCTTTTGTGCATGATTGACCTACACAGGGCTGTGGGAACCTAGTGTAGTATACCATAGGGAGAATGGACGTTGAGGGATTCTCCAGAGTGTCTGTTTACATTTAAATTGCAAGATCATAGGGGGGATGGATGTAAGTGATCCCTCAGAGTGTCTGTAGTTTCACTTTGCGAGACCAAAGTGGGAATTGGATGTTGAGTGCTTCCCCAGAGTGTCTATAGTTACCGATAAGAGACTATAGGTGGAATTGACAGTGAGTGCTTCCTTAGAGAGTCTTTGCTAAAGCTGAACCAGAGAGGTTAGACTATGATTACTTCCCAGAGGGTTTCTTGTATTTGTTTGGTTGAACTAGAGGGGTTAGGTTGTGAGTACTTCCCAGAGGGTTACCTTCTTTTCATTAGATGCTTACTTGATATATGAAAATGAATGCAATTGAAACTGTAGGATTTTTTACTTTGATTACTTCCTTATTTACTGCTTCATTTTGTTTATTGTCTGCCATATATATATTCACTGACTATTAGCCACAAATATTTGGGTTCTTTCCTAATGGGATTTGTCTCACACCCTGTTTGGTTCATGCTTTTGGTCCCAAACAGATTATATTGTTGCAGGACTAGATAAGGGAAAACTCCCTTCTACTTCAGGTACTTGATTGTTGTGGAGTAGGGGAGCATGGGACTGAGCTGAGGCTTGCGATGCTGTGGAGTTGTTTACTTTATTTTCTTTTGTACTATAGTTTAGTACTTTATTCTATCATTGTGATTTGTTTGGATTCTTTCCTTGACATATGTATCATGCATCATTATGTATGTGTTCTAGTTGTTTATTCCTTCAGTCTTCCGCTATTTACTTATTGCCTATTATTATTTCTTTTGTTATTGTATATCTGTTTATTTCCGCTACGTTACTCTTCTAATGAGGTAATAGTTTCCCCACTATCACAACCAAGGCCCTCGCTACTAGTCGGTAGCCTATTCTATTTGGGGAAATGCGTTTGAGGACATGTGACCAACTGGGTACGGGCACCTCTGTGCGACACCCTAAATTAGTATGTTACAAAGTGGTATCAGAGGGATTATTTTCTTCTTGACTTACTGTTTGGAGGCTATATCTGGGATAGGATGAAATAAGTACTTGGTAATAAGTTGTGACTGGGAGTAGCTAACCCATGTACAGGGAAAATCCAATCTACCTCGTTATTATTATTTTCTACTTTTTCAATTTTACATTTGATTTGATTTCACTGTTGGGTGATTCACTTGATTTGTGTTTTTATCGTTGATATCATTGAGGTTCTATTTTTTTTGCAACCCGATGAGATGAGGGTATTCCATCTCATGAATCATAAAGGAACTTTCTAGAAATCACATGTCATGCATTCTTGCCATGCTATTTAGGGTGTATTAGCGATTGCATGTTGTTGTGATAGGTGTTGTGCTAGATATGCATGCTGTTGTGATAGATGCCTTGAGAGAATACCACTGTTTGATAGGGTATTGAATTTTGTAAGGTTTTTCTTGAATTAACGCCAAAAAATGGTTCTTGAGGTGTTATGGCACCTCACAGATCGGAATTTGGTGGATCATTTCCTTGTTATTCATTGTATATAACATGTATAAGATGAAAAGATTTGATTCGCGGGGAGTATGGGCCCCCACGGATCAGAATTTGGAACTTAGATGTTTGTTTCAGTTTTTTTGGGGTTCAGAGTAGTTTCTGAGGATTATTGTCCAGAAAAACCCAGAATACATGATGGGTATTGCAGAATACACGCCAGTTGTCCTTCTGTTCGGGAAGGAACTGTTTTTCTTAAGTACATATCAAGTAGTCTCCAACTGTTTCACTGTCTGTGTGGGAAGAGACATGGGGTTGGGAAATATTTGGTGAAACATGTTGTATACCTGATGTACACACTGTGTGTTTAGACCATGTATCTAGCCGTGTAACTAACAAAATGAGTGGATGAAAATTTGAAAGTACACGTTGTGTCCATCTGGAACACGCCGTACTGTGATAGCCATGTATCTGGTTGTGTAACTAACAACACGGGTCAGTGAAGTCCTTCTAGTACACATCGTGTCTAGCACAAACACGTCATGTAGTCTTGTTCTTGGAGAACTGTGTGGCTTAGCCGTGTTAGGGAACTTAGGCAGGGGAAGAGGATTCAATTACACACCGTGTGTTATGAAAACACGCCATGTATATGGGGTGTTACACGACCTTGGTTGGAAAAAGTACACACCCATTTGAAGGATTAAGGGAACACGTCGTGTATCCATGTTTTGAAAAACCATAATGCTTTCTTTCTCTTGTTCCCTTCATACAATTATAAGTTTCATTCCTTGATAATATTGATCTGTGGTGTGTGATTGACCTTGCAGAGTCATTCCACCAAGATGTCCTCCAGTTGTACTCCAGTTACAGGGCAATGATCAGACACCAGACATGGATGATCAAGGACTACTAGTAGATCCTTCAGTAGTGCCTGTCTTTGCACCATCCGTCATTCCGGACAGAGGTGATGATTCTCAATTCCGAGATGGATTTATGAGGTTCATGCATAAATTCTAGGGAGTACTGCATCCTACCCCTTCTAGGGTAGAGATGACATCGGTTTTCTAATAGTAGTATCCTACCGTCTTCACATGGTATGGAGGACCTCGGGCTGCAGAGTCATGGTTAGAGGCCAGGATATCTATCTTCGACCATCTGGAGACACCTCCATAGAGGAGGTTGAATCTTGCTATGTATATGCTTTGGGATTCCACCAAGAGATGGTGAGATGTGATCTCACAAGCGGGATGCCAATAGGTTATTGCTTAGGATGATTTCTAGCTGGATTTCTATGATTATTTCTATCTGGAAACTTTGAGGTCCAATCAAGCCCAAGAGTTCATGAGTCTGGAGTAGTGTACTCTCTTAGTCATTGAGTATTCTTCTCTCTTCACGAAGTTGCAGCGCTTCACACCTATTCTAGGTGGTGATGAGTTATTTATGGAAAGGAAGTTTAAGGATGGTCTCAGGAACGACATCTGATCATAGGTGAATATCTTTAGGATGACTTCCATCACTTATATAGTCAACCAAGTTCTGATCACAGAGCGTAATCTGAGTGATTCTGGAGCTGCGAGCCAGGGTGTATTGACATCTGGAGTTGATACCCCTCCTACTGAATGTAGGAAGTTCCACAAGGAGTCTATGTTTGGGGATCCGAGTAGGTGGGATACTTATTCTGGTATCCAGGTGGTGTGCTACCAGTGCGAGAAGAGTGGGAATATGAGGCCACATTACCCTAGAGACCTAGTGGAGTGCCAATATTGTGGCAAGATGGGGCATCTTCAGTGTTTCTATTAGTTTGTCTCACCAACAACTAGTGACATGGGTTCTTCTATGACTCCTCATTCATAAGCATCGCCACCAGTTTCTCATCAGTCAGGGAACTGGAGTTATTCCGGCTGTTTAGGATGAGGTAGAGGTCGTGGCCATGGTAGCCAGTTGTTAGGCTTTCACCGACTGGAGGGTTGATCAGATCAGAGTGGTCAGGTAAGGTCATAGGGTTGTGGTTCATGTCAAACTTTTTTAGTGGAGTAGACCCAGTAGGATTACGATCCCGGACCCTTTACAGTTCAAGGTACGATTCTAGTTGCCTCAGTTTAGCTTCTTCTCTTTTCGATACAAGGACTTCCCATAACTTTATATCTGTTACTGTTGTGGAGATCCTTGGGCTATGTATCTTCTCTTATACTGATATCTTGATGCTAGAAACTCTGTTGGGGACTAAAATGGCTAGTGTACGTCAGTGCAAGGAGTTCCCTCTTGAGGTTAGTGGGTATCACTTTTTTGGGACCTCTATGTCCTAGAGATGACAGGCTATGATTTCATTATCAGAATGGACTGGTTAGTTCCATTCCATGCTTTTGTTTACTACTATCGTTGTAGGGTGAGTTCCACATCACCAAAGGGAGGATCGTTTCTTCATAAGGGAGAATGGGATGTCCAAGAAAGCAGAGAAGGACCTGAGCATCATGGGTTAGGAGGAGTTACAACCCAGATTTCTAGTCTACATCTGGATGACCAGGGGACTTCACAAATGGAATTTCCTCCAGTTGTGGATCATTTCAAGAATGTCTTTCTAAAGGAATTTTTAGGTTTTCCTCCAGAGCGAGAGGTTTAATTTTCTATTGAGCTTGTGCCAGGAGTGGCACCGGTTTCCATTACTCCTTATAGGATGGCTACACCAGAGTTACAAGAGCTCAAGAAATAGTTGGAGGATTTGTAGGAAAAGGGTTTCATCTGACCCAATACTTCTCCTTGGGGTTTTCCTGTCCTGTTTGTGAAGAAGGCAGACGGTACCCTCAAACTTTGTGTGGATTATCAGAAGTTGAACCAGTTGATGGTCAAGAACTGATATCCCTTACCAAGGATTGATGATCTCTTTTATCAGCTTTGAGGATCCCAAGTGTTCTTGAATATTGACTTGAGATCTGATTATCATTAGTTGCACGTTAGACCATCAGATATACCTCTGACAACCTTTTAGAGTAGGTATGGTATATATGAGTACTTGTTTATGTTGTTCGGTCTCACAAACGTGCCTTCTATTTTCATGGAATTTATGAACCGAGTGTTCCATTCATACTTGGATTCTTTCTTGGTAGTCTTCGTGGATGATATCTTGGTGTACTCTCACACTCGACATGACCATGCCACCAATCTTGAGTTCTTTTTTAGTACACTGAGAGAGAATCTGTTATATGTTAAGCTCTCCAAATGCCACATTTGGATGGACCAAATTCACTTCTTGGGTCATGTTATCTCAGAGATAGGAGTATCCGTAGACCTAGAGAAAGTGAGAGAAGTAGTTTCATGGGTGTAGCTGAAGAATTTATTTGAGGTAAAAAGTTTTCTAAGGATGGATGGATACTACAGATGTTTCATACAGGACTTCTCATGCTTAGTATCACCCCTGACAGGGCTAACTAAGAAGGGTGCGGAGTACTTGTGGTTAGACTCTTGTGAGTCATCCTTTTAGGAGCTGAAAGGGAGGTTGACTTCAGCACTGATGTTAGTATTGCTAGATCCGAGAAAGATCTATACAGTTTACTATGATGTATCAAGTATCAGGCTAGGAGTAGATATTATACAAGGGTAAGGAGTCATTGCGTACAGGTCTCGACAGTTGAGTCCATATGAGAGAAATTACCCGACACACGATCTCGAGTTGGCTGTAGTTGTTCACGGCTTACGCTATTGGCGACATTATATTTTGGGAGATAATTTTTTTGTTTTCATGGACCACAAAATTATCAAATATATCTTCACTTAGTGTGACCTGAATCTGAGATAGTGAAGGTGAGTTGAGTACCTACATTCCTTTGATATTGAGCTTGCCTATATTCCTGGGAAAGGCAATGCAGTGGCTGATGCACTAAGCAGGAGGACTCAAATACAGGCAGTTCAAGAGGCCAGTAGTGAGTGGAATCTTATGGCTATGTTCTCTGAGATGAATTTCGAGGTTCATGATTGATAGGGGTAGACGTTTATTTCTTATGTGGTTGTTACCTCTACATTTCTTGAACGAGTGAGAATGAGGAAACTATCAGATTCTTAATGCCTAGTACTATGGGAAACTGTGTCTGGAGAGGACCCTATTCCTTGTTGGACCATATATGAGGATGAGATATTGCGTTTTCATGGGTGCGTATGGGTGTCAGCAGAAATATGCGAGGAGATGATGTGGGGCTTTCATTCCTTAGTTTGGGCAGTTCATCATGGTGTCACCAAGATGTATCACGATATGCACTATTAGTATTGGTTGCCAGGTATGAAGAGAGATGTTGCTGGGTTTTTCATGAGGTGTTCCACCTGTCAGCAGTTGAAGGTGGAGCATCATCGACCATCATGGATTTTGTAGCAGTTACCCATTCCCAAGTGGAAGTGGAATGATGTCACTATGGATTTTGTGATAGGTTTATTGAGATAACCTCAAGGGAATGATGCATTTTGGGTTGTTATTTATAGACACATGAAGGTTCCTCACTTCTTTCCAATCAATAAGACCTTCAATGTTGAGGAGCTGGGAAGATTGTACATCTGAGAGATTGTACGTTTACATGGAGTTCGACACTACATTGTTTCAGAAAAGGATGTATGTTTTACTTCTTAGGTCTGGTAGGGACTATAGAGGGTGTTGGGTACACAGGTACTTATGAGTACTACTTACCGTCCTCAGATAGTTGGCCAGTCCGAGCGTACAATTCAGATGATTGAGGACATGCTTCGAGCATGCATCATGGATTATGGAGTTTCTTGGGAGAATCATATACCTCTAGTGGAGTTTTCCTACAACAATAGTTTTCAAGAAACTATTCAGATGGAACCTTATGATGCTTTGTACGGTAGGCCATGTCGATCACCATTATGTTGGCTGGAATCAGGAGAGGCAGCTATGATGGGACCTCGTCTTGTCTAGGAGACCATGGAGCTGGTAGAGTTGATTCGGAAGAGGATGGATATTGCACAGTCACGATAGAAGTCTTATGCTGATCGATGGAGATAACCTATGGAGTTCAAGGTCATAGATTGGGTTTTCTACATGTCACACCGAGGTTCGGACACAGGGGATTAGGAGATAGGGTAAGCTTCTACCGAGATATGTTGGGCCATTTGAGATTTTGGAGAGGATAATGTCGGTTGCCTATCGGTTGCAGTTACCTCAGAGGTACCAAGCTATGCATGATATCTTTCACATTTCTCAGCTACGACATTACTTCTCAGACCCGTCTCATGTCTTTCAACCTGAGGAGGTTGAGTTAGAGGTGGATGCATCTTTTGAGAATCATCTTATTCAGATTATTGATCGCAGTGCGAAGGTTCTCTGTGGACAGTCTATTCCTATGGTATGAGTGCTATGACCTCATGAGCGAGTACATGACAAGACTTGTGATAGGTAGGCCGACGTATGATCGCAGTGGCTGAAGCTGTTTGAGGATAATTCTTCTATGCAGCCTTACTAAGGAAATTTGGGGATGAATTTCTTTAAGGGGGAAAGTTTGTAAGAACCCAGATCTTCTTTTTTATGTATGAATACTGTTTCCGGGTGTTTTTAAGGAAAATATGAGTTTCTAAAAATTTCTTGAGTACACGCCGTGTACTTATAAGTACACACCGTGTACTCATTTTCTACAGGTAGTCGTGTGCTGGATGTGTAACGGATGAGTACATGGCCATGTGTGGTGACCTGGAGACCGCCTAATGCGGGGGCTGGTAAAGGCAAATACATACTGTGTACTTTTTAAATACACACCATGTACTTTTGTTTTCATTTCATTAAATGGATCGGGGTCAAGTCTAATTGAAAGAACCCTCTTCTTGTTCGTCCATCTCATCAAAGAGAGTCTGTAGCTGATGATTCTTCTCTGAGCCCCCGACTCTTCATCTGTTCTCCAATTCAACCGTTGTCGATTGAGTTGGAATCTCCACAGTAATCTATTCCCTCTTCTTTAGCCTCATCTCTTGATTTCTCCTCTTTCACAAGTTATCCTCAATTGAAATTTTTGTTAGCATTTTTGTAGATCTATGGAATTCTAGGGAGATTCAAGGCCCAAGGTTCAAGTATATCATCCGTACAAAACCGAGGTAGGTGGTTTGTTCCTTTCCATTGTTATTCTTTGAGTTATATGTGAAAAAGTGCCCAATACCCTTGTTCAGGTTATTGCCCTGTTGTTTCCTGATATACCTTGTTTGTTTGGATAGATGTTAATTTTTTGTGAATAGGGTTAACTTTTCCATGCTATGTATGTTTTTCCCATGTTTTCTTGTTTTTACCACTTGTTCTAGCTTACATGTTAGGATGGTTTGCTTTCTATGCCTAGTATTTTAGGATGGAGTGATTTTAACTTACATACTGTGATCTGTTGTAGACTGTTTATCCAAGTAGTTCTTGAGTTTTACTTTGGTTTCCCTACATCTTTTGTGCACGATTTACTTACACAGGGATGTGCGAACCTGGTGTAGTGGATTATAGGGAGAATGAATGTTGAGGGCTTCTCTAGAGTGTCTGTTTACTTGTACATTGCATGACTGTAGGGGGGATGGATATAAGTACTCCCCCAGAGTGTCTATAGTCCCACATTGTGAGACCATAGGGGGAATTTTATGTTTATTGCTTCCCCATAGTTTTTATAGTTACTGATACGAGACTACATGGGAAATTGATGGTGAGTGGTTCCTCAGAGAGTCTTTGATAAAGCTAAACTAGAGGGGTTAGAGTGTGCGTACTTCCAATAGGGTTGCTTGTGTTTGTTTGGTTGAACCAGATGGGTTAGTTTGTGAGTAATTCCCTCAGGGTTACCTGCTTTTTATTAGATTCTTACTTGATATAGGAAAATGAATTCAATTGAAACATTAGGATTTTTTACTTTGAGTACTTCCTTGTTTACTACTTCTTTTTGTTTATTGCCTGCCATATACACTCACTTACTATTAGGCACAGATATTTGGGTGGTTTCCTATTGGGATTCATCTCAAACCCTGTTGGGGTCATGATTCTGGGCCCAAATTGATTATATTTTTGTAGGACTAGATATGGGAAAGCGCCCTTCTACTTCAGGTACTTAATTGTTGCGGAGCGGGGGAGCATGGGACTGAGCTGAGGCTTTTGATGTTGTGGATATGTTTACTTGATTTTATTTTGTACTATGGTTTTTTACTGTATTCCAGCATTGTGATTTGTTTGGATGCTTTCCTAGACATATTTATCATGCATCATTATATATGTGTTCCAGTTGTTTATTCCTTCATTCTTCCACTATTTACTTATTTCCTCTAATTCTTTCTTCCATTATTGTATACCTGTTTATTTATGCTACGTTACTCTTCCAATGAGGGAATAGTTTCCCCACTACAACACCCAAGACCCTTGCTACTATTCAGCAGCCTCTTGCATTTAGGGAAATGTGCTTGAGGCCATGTGATCAACTGGGTACGGGGCGCCTCTGTGCAGCACCCGGAACTAGGACATTACATGTGCGTTCGGGTTTCATGGTTTCCGTGTTAGTGAATTTTTGTGGTAGGGAGAAACCTCTTGTGTTCTCCCCTTAATCTCGGCTTGTAGTTCTCCTTGAATCAGTCAGGTGTGACGTGTGTTGGGAATGGTCACCCCGAGGCTTTTGGACTTCCTCATTTTTTTCTAGTCATGGACTCATGTTTTGGTTATCCTTTCGTTTGGAAACTTTCTGGCGAAAGAAAGTGTCTATAGTGTGGAGAATTTTCACACCCATACTTTTTTGATTAATTATTTTAATTACTGTAATTATTATTTTGAGTTTCATTGGTAGGAGGGTGGAGTTTCAAAATTTCAGGAGCCTTTTCATTGTGGTGCAATTAGTCCACACTATTAGTAGTAACCGTGCGGCACACAAAGGGGTGACCAAGTGGGTCTGAGTTACGACACATGACTTGCACACGGTTTATAAAACTGTATGATAAGCACACAACTTGAATATGTAAGTGGGAAGTGTTGGGTGGAACGTTTTGAGCACAATTAGCTCAACTAGGTGTCCAGATCCAGGAGAACCATACGGCTACCCAATAGTTAGAATAAATAAAGAAATTAAATGAACGATGAATAAAAAATTGATCAAATCAAGATAAATTAAATAAAGTAAAAAATTTATAGAATGTTTAATAATAATAATAATAATAATAATTTTATTATTATTATGATTATTATTAGTTTTGTAATTAAGAATATTGTGATTACTGTTATTATTAAGTTTATTATTATTATTATTATTAAGAGTATTCTTATTATTTTATTTGGTTTTAGTTTTTTTTCTCTCCCTCTTTTTTTACCCTAGGGTGTGTCCCTCTCTTTCTCCCCATCTATTCGTGCAACACCCCCTTTGTTTGTTTCTTGAGTGTTCCCCACCTTCACCAGAGCTCCCTCTGGCCACACATTCCATTCCCAGCGACCCCCAACCACGTTTCCTTTTCCCTGCGTGACCCCTCCAGCATGGCATGCCCTTCTCCTAGTGGCCTGACCTCTGGCTGAGCTTTCCTGCTCTGGTCGCACCACCCTCTACCAGTGCGACCCCCTCATCTCTGGTGGTCTTCACTCCAGTCGCGCCTCCCTCACTGGTATCCTTCTTCTCCAGTGATTTTTTTCAATTTTTTGGGGGGTTTAATTCAATTTTTCCAAACCCTAATCATGGGGTTTTTTGGGGTGTTTTTATCATTTTTTAGGGTGTGTGAAGGGATCACAAGGCTTAGTTCTTCCTTGCATTGAAGTAGCGTCGTGTTCACACGCCATTAAGGTAGGAAAATATGTGTTTCTCCATTCCGATTAAATCCATTTAATGCTTGATTATTTTCAATTAAATTTTTTACTTGATTCACACACTGTTAATACGTGTCTTTATCTTGTTGTGGTGTTTTTATGGTAGTTGATTTTGTTAAAAATAGGTTTTAATGCAACCTTTAGTTTATGCCTGTATATTTGTGCACCCAATGTTACTTGTGCATTCTTAATAAATTTATAGACACGTTTTTCACACTCATGGAACCTATATTCAATTATTTGTGATGATTTGGTATTGGTATAAATTGATAAAATTAGTTTTCAAAGAAATTCTTCATTTTCACCCATGTGGTTATGCCTTAGTGTGTCTTGAAAATTGTAATTTTTGTTTTTATCTTATTTTGAAATAAATAATGACTTGAAATAAATGTTATGGTTGACACATTTTATAAAATAAGATGTTTTTACTACTGTTTGGGAAATTATCATTTGGCAATTTCAATATAAAAGTGATGTTTGATCTTGGTTTTGAAAATGGATTTTAAAGTGTTTTAGGTAAATGTATTTGGGTGTGTAAAGCTAGGGCCCCATTTGGAATTTTGAGTGCATTATGCATTTTTTTATCAGTTTTTAAATAAAGATAAGACTAGTATTTTTTAATGGTCTTTTAGTTTCTAAATGATTTCGGTCCTTTTAGGTTAATTAATTAGAGCTTTGGTGGATCCTTGGTGATGCACACACACATACATAGGTACGTATGTATATATGTATATATATATATTCCTTACACATATTACCTCATGGTTAGGGGAATATGTACATTGGATTAAGGGTGTATATATATATGTATGAGAATGTATGTGTTTTTTGGTGTGGATGTTTTCGTCAAAAGATTCAAGAGTCGAATTGTCTCGGCTTGGTCCACTTCCTTTTTGAGGTAGGTCCTCTATGCCTGCATCTTCAATTTGAATTCCATGATTGATTATAATTTTTTTAGAGTGTTTATATATTCATATGATATTTATATATGTAGATATGTATATGTGTTTGGTGAAATGGATTTTACCTCTTGGATATTGGTTTCCCATTAATTTGAATAACTTGTCTAAGTCGGTTTACAAATTTCTATGAATTACAAAGGTGTCCTAAGTATTTTAGAATAGTTTACTAAAACATTTCTAGTTGTGAAGTGTATTTTGTGAAACAAAAATAATTTTGTTACATTTATTTTTTAAAACATGACTTTTTTCGAACCTTGAAGTGTGGTTTGAAAATTCAATGACATGAAGGCCCATTTGACACTTTTTAAGTGTGTTGTGTGTTTTTAACCTGGAATTGGAAATGTATTTGCATGGTGAATTTGGTTTGGAATATTTTTAAGGTATATTTTAATGATAGTATTAAAAGAACGGTTGGAATCTTATGTCATTTTGAAAGTGTGAACACCCAGTTGACAACTTAGTACTTTGTAAAGTGGTTTAAAAGTTCATGTGATGTGATGGCCCGGTTGGAACCTTGGTTGATATGATGTGTACATGTTTATATATATATAGTGAAAATATATATAGGATGGATAAACCTTTATGGGTTATTGTATAGGGTGTCCGTGTTTGGGATAGGCAAGTGTGGTGATGGTACGTAAGGTGAGTCACGCGTGCAAGGGCCTCCTATTTACACAACATTACTATTACCACCATGGGTTCCTGGACATATTTTAGAGGGTCAAGTGGTGGTTTTTGATCAACCCCAATTAGATGGATTGGTACCCTTGGATTTTTTGTTAGGCCTGGTAGGTTATGCCACTGGATTGGTTAGTTGAGGGCGGCCAGTTGGTTATAGACTTAGGAGTTTTACCATATGCCAGTAGGTGGTTTCGAACCAAGTACAAATAGGGATCGCTCTAGGGATGTTTAGGAAATTACCATGGTTGCATACTTGTATATTTATTCTTTATTTTGTGTAACTTTTGTTTATTTGATCTCATGACATTTTTACTTTGTTTTTTTATATTGAAGAAGCTGTTTTGGTACTATTTGAAATTTAAAAGAATTAATTGTAATGACTTATATTCTTGGGTAATTGATTTAGAAAAATGAAATGAAAAAGGGGTTGTTATTAAAAGCAAAATCTTGTTACCTATTGTGATAAAAGAGTGGAAAACCATGTTTTATATATATAATATTTTCAAACTACCAAGAAAGGATTTCATTTTAAAGGTGGGGCATCAGACATGGTTTATTTTGGCATTTCAAATGAGAATTTCGATGCTCATGCCAACTTTATCTTTTTAGTTTCACGTTCATCTAGTGTTGGATCACTTTCAGAGCAAACATAGTTCTGAGTTGGGTGGTGACCCATGAGGTCACATGAAAGTATATCTAGTTTTATTTTTCTTTCGGCTACTTGTGTTTATTTTTATTGTCATTCTTCATTCATTTTTTTACCTTTTGTTTATAGGTAAAATCATTCCCAATAGTTTAATTTTGATGTCAGTCATTAGTTTCTAGCCCATGGGGATCAGGAACACCCCTTGGACCTTTCTGTGGGCTGACTCGGGTGACCAGTTCAAGGTCGAACTGGGTTGGTTCATGACAGTTTTCTTAATGTGCACATAGGATCTAAAATGATCTGATTCATGTTAAATCTTGTTTGTCTTTAATTTTTTTCTTTATAGTGCTTCCGAATTTGCTCTCTTTTTGACTCACCAAATTGATCTCTATTTTTTGTTCTTATCTTTGTCATTTTTAAATCATTCTATGAAATATATTAAGAAAAAAAAATTGTTATTCAGTGATCTTGAGTTGTTCCTAGGGGCGTATCCTTAATATTTACCCTAACAAAATTCTCTGTTTGTTTTTATGCTCAACAAACCGTGGAACCTTATTCTTGTCAGAAAGTAGAAGTGGGATACCCTACTATGAAGAACATAAGGTATTATTCTTAAAATATATTTGGGTAGTCTGAGAATAACTTGGAGGAAACATTAAATGGAGGAATTTATTCCATAAAACCACAAAATATTAATAAAAATTTGACAGATAGTGGGTTTTAAGCTACAAAGAAGGTTGATCCTATCACTGACTTTAACCTGGTCTTCAAGTGGGTGATAGAGGATCCTACAAAACTTGGAACCTTCATCTACACTGAGCGGGTTATTTCACTAGTTGGGATCTCCCTTGTTCTTATGGAATGTCCTCACAAAGAGGGTTTAAAAGATAATTGGGACTTAACCCCATATTTTACTCCCAAGTAGAAATCTATTTCCATACCTATAAAATTTGGGGAGATTAGGACTCCAGAACATGATGGGATATAGTTAAACACAATTTACCAGGATAATCCTAGGGACACAATAGTAAATATAGGTGATTTAAATGGTATGTTCTTAATAGATTCCAAACTGGAGAAGCACACTTGTGAAGCTACTTATGTCCCTATCGTACTGGGATGGGTTCTGGGGAGAGATAGTGTCTCATTAAGAGGAACTAATTCTATCCCAATGAATCCAAAATAGAATTCATGGGTGAAAATTCTTTAGGGAACTACTTTTGAGACTCAAAATAGGGAATCAAGGAAGATTCACACACGTCCATATGGTGCATGATCTTAATAGTCTTCATTGGGAGGAATGAAATTTTTCCATATGCTTGAATCAAATAATACCCCTTATTATGATTTTTATGTTATCATTAATCAGAGGGATCAAAGAAGGTGAGATGGTGCCTAACACCCTAGGGAAGAAACAACCATCATAAAATGATCTAGGTAATGATTCTAAACCTGATCTCGTAATAGTAGTTGTTCAAAAAAGGATAAATTTTTTAGATTAAAGGAAAAAGTTTCATGATAGATTCTTTGCATATTCTTTAGTTGTATATGAATGGGGTGATGATAATCAATGGATCACTAAATCCTAGAGGAGAGGCCTCTACCCCACATGAGGATGATACCCCCGTAGTAAATATTCTCATAGAGGATGGATTGACATTTTAAAATTGATATATGACTTTTTTCTTGGTCTTTTGTTGATTTTTTTATTTATATTGGTGGTTATTGGTCACTTGTGATGTGTTCACACCTCCTTGTACCCTGTGTGTTTGTGTTTTTCTTAATAAATTTGTTAGGGCCATGGCTTTAGATCTCTAAATCTATGGTTAATTCCATTTATGATTGTTATTTTTTATTTATTTACTATTATTTATTGGTATTTATTTATTATTTATTACTTATTATTTATTACTTATTACTTATTAATTATTACTTATTAATTATCATTTATTTATTATTAATTATTAATTATTAATTATTATTGATAGATGAGGGTTGAAAGGTGTTAATATATTTTCTCTCTAGTTCTTCATGGTTATTACGGTTATGTGATGGCTTTTTACCCTAATTGTTACCCAAATTCATGTGTTAATCAGCCCTTCAGAAAAGGTTGAAAATTTATATTCTTTGGTTAATGTTTTATCAAATTTGATTTCATAAGATATTTTTGGTGTTGATAGAAGCATATTCATTTATGACATTCAAATTTCATCCAAAAGGATAACCAAGAATGGATCATTGGATATAATTGAGCTAGATAATATGATTTTAGAGGAATGAATTATGGTTTGTCAGCTATAACACCCCCGATATTAGGTACTTTACTCTTGTATCGTGTATTTACAAGTTATATAATTCTTGGGTTATGTTTTAGAAGTTTCTATAAGGTTTGGAGTTTTTTAGAAGTGTTTTTGGAGGTTCAGAGTTAGTAGAAATCATAAACTATCTCTAAAAAATTGTACAAGGTGATGTTGGGAGTCACTGGGAATGTACATGACTAGAAAACATTTTTTTATAAATTTTATGTGAACCAGTAGAAACTTTTTGTTTGTAGAAAGAGGGAAAATTGTGGTTATCACATAGTTTGTGAAACTGTGTGAGCCAAACATTTTAGGGTGTGTCCTTGGGATAGTAGCACCACATTGTTTTTTTATGATTTTTGAAACCATTCGGATCTCTAGATCTTGTCCAGTAGCATGCTCAAGGTCAGTTCATGGTTTGAAAAATTGTGAAGACTAACCATGTGATGTGTAGTTAATTCTCTAAAAATTGTTTTTTAATTCAAATTAAGGCTGAAAAACCCTCATTTTTGTCCTATTCTATTAGTCTCTCAAACTCATTTTCCTCCATAGGCATCTAAGGAAATTACTTTTGATTATGAAGAAAATTTTGATGAATCTAAGTTTGTTGGAGATCTAGAATTAATGGTAAGTACTTGTTCTTCCTTGTTATTCTTAGATATACTCTTCTACTCTTTATTTAATCCATTGATCTAATCTATTATATATATATCTATGTATTTTGATGTTAATAATGATGAGATATTGTTGAATCTATCAAATAAAATGTGTTGTGATCCTAGATCTGTAATTTTTTACATCATTCTTTATTTTTGTTATCTGTTGAGAGGTAGGTATCTTCTCTATCATCTTCACTCACTCTAAAATAAGAAGTATTGGTTTTATTTATAATATTTTCTATAGAAATATTATATTATTTCTTGAAGGAAACCATTTGGGATTAAGTTCTAGAAATATAGGATATTCAGTGGATTTTGAAAAACGCCTTTTATTATAATTTAAAAAATAGTGGTTTTAAAATTATGGTATGGTTTTGATACATTCAAATTGATTGATGAATGTTTTTAAAATGAATAATAGTTTTATGAAAAATGAATTGGCATGAGATTTAGTATAATTATGTTGCTGTGTGTTCAATGTGGGATAAATAATGGTCATGAAGTACAACCATCAAAGTCAGACTGAGTGTGTTCGTGTAGTACCACCATCAATGTGTGGAATTAAGCTTGAGTGTGTGTATGGGGATGAGTGTGAACATAAAAATGTTTTTCCAACTATTAATGAATTTTTATAAGTTTTCTTATGGTTTTTCTCATGTGAATTTATCTTAGAGTTTTCTATAAATTGTTTAATTATTTTTCAAATATTTTATATAAAATGTGCTAATCGGTTTTTACCCAGATGGGGTGTGTTGGGAAGTTTTTGGGTATTACCTACTAAGTGTTATACTAACCCTTACCTCCAAACATTGGTTCATGTGTAGATGTTTTATACTGATATATAGGAAAGGTAAAGGTATATTATTTCTCTAGCAATGAATTTTGATATTTTGGGCATAGAAGGTGGTGTTTGATATTGGATCTATTTTGGGCGGTTCTTGGGATTATACTACTTTGGTGTTACTGGGTCACGTTGTCTTTTGGATTTTTTTAGTTAATGTCCCTTATTACGTTTTCACTCTAATTTATTTTTAATTTGTTTTTATATTGGAATTATATTACTTATACTTGTTCATCATGTATGAAGTTTAGATTTTTAGATTTTGTGTTTTCATAACATCATTATGGTTTTAGCTGATGATTATTGCATATCACGCATTGATAGTGAGACTTCCCACATAACTACAATTTTTATTTTCAGTTTTATGATATTTGAAAATGGTTTAAATTGGTTGATTTATAGAAATTAATTTTATAATTATTATTTCTTATGGTGATTTATAATTTTCTAAGATTTCAATTTCTAGTGAGTGATGACTAAATTTATTATTTCTTTGGTCCTAGAAAATGATATTTGGTATACAATTTTGAAATCAGCAGGAAGAGGCCAAAGAAAATGTGGTTACAACAAAGCTTAAGGGGAACCAAAAACATATCCAAAGAATAATTTAGTATTTTCAATATGTTGATAGAGGAAATAAAAATGATAAAACCTTACAATAGTATCACTCTGTATAGTTTTAGAAATAGGGTCCACCCATCTTTTAGTGGGGTTCTAAGACTAAAAATTGGAGTTGTGGCTGAATATAATGAATCTAATCTTCAAATTATAGGGTACACTGACTGAGATGAAAGTTAAGTTAGAATCTTATATGTTGGAGGATCATTCATGCTAATTATTGGATTTATTTTTCCAGGATAAATTCGACCAAGGAATTACATGGTAGGACTTTGAATAATTTTTAAACAAAAAATTATATCATCACACATTCAAGATCAGAAGAACAACTAATTATTTATCTTTAATAAATAGAGTCTATATATATGATATAATGTGATGATAACTTTATAATCTTAGTCCAAATTTCCCCAGAAATTTTTGTTAGTGAATACTAGAAGGCACACATCTTTGAGCATGGGTTGCGATGGGAGATTCTCTCTAATATAACGATTCTTTATATTATGAATTATATAGAGATTATAAGTATAGAGATAGTGATGTAAAGAGATATATCTATAAATATTATTAGAGTAAGTATGTTTATATATATGGGAATAGGTGAGAACTGAAAAAGTGAGAATAAGTAGAAGAGGTACACCTACTTCAAAGGTGGTGTAAAATCTCATAATTAGACCAAAAAATCTATTAACTTTCAGCCATGACCCAAGAATAAGCCTGGGTGTTTTTAGTTTTGTTCAC
Organism: Viscum album; assembly: GCA_963277665.1. Lineage (NCBI taxonomy): Eukaryota > Viridiplantae > Streptophyta > Magnoliopsida > Santalales > Viscaceae > Viscum > Viscum album. The sequence goes on from OY728151.1 coordinate 1,838,595,379, forward strand.
TTGATCATATCAAGAAAAATTTTATGACACCACCTAGATAATGTAACATATATATTCATATGGTAGATCTCTATATTTATTATTGTAGTAATCCAAAGTCTAGCTTTGGAGAGGTATCTCTTGTATCTCATACATCTTACGCTTTGAATAGATAACCTCGCTAGAGTAACTATCCTCCACAAAAACAAGAGATCAAGGATGATTTTAGGAACACCATGACTCTTTAAGCAATGAAATATCAATAAGTAAGGATAAAGTAATCATGAGTAATGAATTTTATGGAACTTGGTAGATGATCATAGAGGATCAATATGGTCCTTCAACAGTGTGAGTTATGGTTCTCATGAATTTTATCCTTATACAAGTATTTTTTATTACGGTTTAGTACTAATATTTAATTGTTTCTCATGTTTTTATAATATAGGATTACATATTTAAATGATTCCCTATATCTTGAAACTTCAAACACCTCTTGTCTAATGAGAACTTCGAGCCTTTGTATATACAGTGTGTTCCATAACTATCTATGGGGATGAATTGGTTTGGGATTTATCTATTCTTGAGATGGATATTTATGACCTAATTTTTAGAATGTATTAGTTGATGGGATTAAAGGGTCACATCTACTATTATACCTGACATGTAATTTTCATATCTTCTTATGGCGTTAGGAATATCTTTAGCGCATTTTTTTAAGTTTAGCGGCAATTTTAGTTGCCTCTAAAATATTTCGAAGAAGTTTTTTTGAACCACTGAGAAAGGGTATGTTGTTATATTTAATGATGGTTTAATTTTTTACTGATAAAATTTATAATTATAAGCGGTTTTGTATTAATTAATGCTGGTATTTCTAATTAGTGGAATTTTTTTTGAGAAAAATATTTAGTGGCAGTTTTTTTATTAGCATTGGTTTTCCTAGAGAAACAATATGTAGTGGCAGTTTAAACCACCACTAAATATAGAAACTTAATATATTTTGTAGCATTTTTAACCACCATGAATTTATTCATAGTGGTCAAAACTACCACTAATTTATTAGTGGTGGTTAAAAACACCATTAATTATATAGTTTTAGAAATAAGATAATTCATTACCTCTTAATCCACTAAAAAATAGCACAGAAAAATATATACAAAAAAATTAAAATTTCATAGTTTATAAAACATCATTATATATAATGATGCATCATTAAATTAAATATAATTCAACAATATCAAATTACATTATATATTATAAAATTTCAATATAAACATCACTCATAAATACTCTATAGAGATACATTCCACCTTCCCTCCATTACTCGGTCATGCTGCTTCCCATCACCTACTTCCCCAATTCCTGCATCTAGTATTTTCATTTAAAGTAGCTAACCACACATCACTAATTATCACATTCAATGAATAATAAATGGATTATAGTTAAAATAATATATTATTTTATCTAAATTATGTTTAAGTAATTGTGTGATAATGACTAATATTGTTTAGATACATTTAAATTATTTTATCAAAAATCATGTTCCTCAAAAACATAAACTCTTTATTCCAAAAGTAATACTTATAAAATATTATATATAAATGGTTTTAATGAAATATATTTAAAATAATCACCAAATGTTTTCATTGTGATGACTTTGATCTTGAGTAAATAAAATTATTATCTAAAAAACACTACATTTTTGGTATATATATATATTTGGAAATTATGATTTATCATATATATATACCACAAAATCATTAGTCACCCCCAATTTCAATATTAGTAATTCATAATGGAAATAAAAATTCAAAAAATATTGTTTTGGAATTCCATACTCCTTCACCCATGAATAAGGATATTATATTCTCATGTTAGTCACTAAAAAACTCCTTATTCCTTTCTAATGGTAAAAATTCATTAATTTGTGGTAAAGGTGTTTTTATTGATTACTATCACTTGTCTACAATTTTAATAGTGAATATAGAAATGTAAACCACCATCATGATTCTTGGAAAATAATATTGGAATTTTTCATTGAAAAAACCCCATTCAAATAAATACCTTTCTCTCAATATCATCCATTTGTACCTAAATTATCATAACTACAAGAATTCCATTATATAAGAAGGCAAATTTTTTTTCTATTTCAAGATAAAAGTTAAATTGAAAATTCATTATGTCATTTTAAAGTTAATCCCAAAAAATATTTAGGATGAGTGTTAGGGTATTTTTCTATAATCAATAAAATTTGGAACTCATAAATTACCTTTGAAGATTCCTAAAATGGTCTCATTAACTTACTTGAGTTAGAACCAATTTCTTAAATAATTTTAAAACTCCTAATTAAACTATAATCCCACACATCTTGTAATGTATAGATAACTCCATATAGAGAGATAAAAATAAACATTTTCTTGAGACTTTCATTAGTTACCAAATTTTGTTTAAAATTAATGAGATCTATAAAATAATAAACTTACTATATGATATATTGACTCCCTTATTGGAAATATATAAATATTCAAGCCTTAATCAAAATTCAGAACTTATGGAAAAAATATTCATTGATCATCTTCTAAAAACCCACCTAGAAAATCCCCTCATGAAATTTATCTTTTATCTTAATCTTCCACCATTTAAATTTCAATCATTCTAATGAATATGTTGTAAAACTCACCTTATAAGTCTCTAGTTTAAAAAAACATAAAAATATAGTGCATTCACACTAACCAATAGTATGCATCTTGAAGTATAACATCACCCTAATTTTTTAAAAACATTTTCAACGCGTTTTGGAAATCATTGTCCCAAAGAGTTATTTGAAATCCATGCTCACGTAATAAAATATTTTCAAAACCATTTCACTGTGATGAAATATCTAGCATCTCTAAAATGTTTCATTAACACTTTCTCATTTCAACTTTTTGTGGTTGGGAACATATAAATGGAACAGTAGATAAAGCATACAATAAGATATTCTCTAACCTCGTATTCTACTTGAATTCCTCGATAACTTATATTATGAATTACTTATATAGTTTATGATAATAGAAATGATATTTCTCAAGTTAATGTGATCCAAAATTTTATCAAAATTATCATAAGATTATGATGTGGATTATTTCAGGAATTAAAGACCTGTTTTTATGGCATCCCGCCTTTTTATTACATAACTTTTCATTACATTTTACAAACAGAGGATCTTTAAAGTCTAGTGTCTTGGAAATCAGGAACAATATATATGAAAACAACATAAAAAATTATTCTAATACAATTTTAAGGCTTAATCATAAGTTCAACCTATGTATAATTACTACATCTCATAACCTGGATACATACATCAAAGGAAAGGGTGAGCAGAAGGCCTAGTAAGGAAAATAAGAGAAATAGTTTTCATGTGATATTGAACGATATCAATAAGAACATGAGGGATATAATAAATTAATGAAAAATAGGAATATAATAGCAATAATAACATGAATCATAACTTGAAAATGTGGATACAACATTTAATTTATACATTCATGAACATATCACCAAGGTTCATCCCCATGGTATTATAAAAATTATGAGGGTTATTCACCAAGGTATCATGAAACTTTTCATCTCTAGAAATTAAATTATTTACCCAATTAATTAGAGTGATATCAGGTATCACCCTTAATATGTAATTATTTTCATGTGATACTCATATATAATAAGAAAAAATTACATAAATAACCCAAAAAGAATAAAAGAAATGGGTTTCATTTCAAAATAGTGACGTTATAAAAGTTCTTAAAAACTTGATTGTTATGTCATTTATAAACCATGGAAAAGGAATGAGGGTTTAATATTTGTCAATTAAAGAATAAAATATATCATTTTTATGTCTTTATGAATACCCCTAGAAATGAAATAGTTTTGGGTTTTCATATAAATAAAATAAGATAATTTCATGAGAAAAAAGGAGAGAGATTTTGAGATGAAATTTCTGCAGCATAATGGCTATATAACTTGGTTTTAGAAAACATTAAAAAGAGAGGGGATGGGGGTCAACCACTCATAAATAACTCATAATAAATTATAGGGACAGAATAAAAATAAATAATATCATGTTATGGATATTTAAATGACATACCACATGAAGAGGAAACTTGAAAGAAAAGAGGAGATGCAATTTCTTTTACGAAAAATCAGCTGCCTAACAACGTCACTTATAAATTCATAAAATCAGTTGATGAGAGAAAAAATGTTCTCTCATAATTTGTACATAAAATGAAAAGTAATAAAAATGTATAATAACATACCCCCACATAATAAAATTAAAACTAGAAGACATAACATAAAGGAAGTGATGACTAAAAAGGAGGATGAAAGGTTCCATTACCTTGAAGAGTAACTTAGAAAGCTCAAAGGTTGGGACCTTGGGGGGCCTAAGGTCATGTTGGGAGGACTACTTGGGAGGTAAAAAGTCCATAGCTTCATTTATGAGGAATTTGGAATGAAATGAATGAATGAATGTGTTGGTATTTTTAGCAAAGATGAGGGAATATTTAATTAATTTCCAAGGGACACCTCATCAGTGGTATTTACAAAAATATGGGCTATCCCATGGTATTATACCATGTTATTGGCCAATTGGTACACCTCATAACATATCTTACTATAAAAAAGTCTACTAGAATTATTAAATCATTATTACATCATTAATGATGTCATTAAACACATTGATAATCAAAACTGTATTTTTACTATTCACCAAAAAACAAAACATTTTATAAAAATATCATAAATTCACCCTAAACTAATATCGATGATCTGAATTCAAAAATGAACTCCATTTTATGAAAATAATTTTTTAATTATGAGATATTTAATTTTTAAGAAAAAATACTATTTACCCAAAAAAAAACTAATACTTAACTAATAATTTCTGAAACAGTTACTTACTTATGTTATTATATTACATTAACTTTCAAGATGCCTAATTTGTATTTATAATTTCCTAAGTGAGGTTGCTATTCTATTGGTCACATTACTATTCATAAGGGTAATATTACTATTTATACATTATTATTCACTAAAAATTAATTTGATCTTATTAGACTCTAAATTTATTACTGATCATAACTACAGAAGACCATTTTTTGAAAATAATTTCACATTATTAATTATTTAAAGTATAAAAAAATATTTAAAATACCCTTTTTCCTAAATTCAACAATAATATGGAACTTCTATAAATTCATAATATATTTATTTTAACATTTGAAATCCACAAATTTTACCATAATAAGAAATAACAATTTTATTTATACAAAGGGATTAAACAATGTAACTAAGGTCTCGTTACATAGCCCCTTATAAAACCTACGTAGGAACTAAGAGTAAGGTGTGTAATGGTGATATAATCTTGGGGTGGCTCGGACAAAATTGCCCTAATGGTGATTTCTATCAACTTGAACTTCTACCGTAGGCAATTCTGTTCAATTTTTACATGTTGAAGCTCAGCTTGGGCTTAGTCTAGAGCAAATACTAGTGACGCAACCTCCTTCCCAAGCTCTGACAGATGGACTTCGTGTTTCCTGATTCTAGTGGATAAGGCCATCAACTCCTCTTTCTGTATTAATTAACCATGATCACTTTTATTTATAAACAATAATCATAACGTTAAGAGTATAGTTTCCAACGGTCATATAACAGTTAAAACCCAACAGTCTAATTTAAATTATACGAACTTAATTAATTAAAGGATATAGTTCTGTTGATTATAGAATAAAATAACACACAATTTTAAGAAACAAATATTAATTAAATTTTCGTGTCATTACAACTTTTATGGGAGATACTAAAGAAACATTTAGAGTCATTTTATATAGAATATTAACTGAAAAAAGGATAACTACTAAAATGAATAATATAAGTGTAAATTTTATGCTCCTACATCCCCAATGAGTGTTTCTATTTCTTTAGGAATACTTCCAATCATCTTCTAAAACACAATATCCAATAGATTCTCTAATCTAGACACCCAATCATTTTGTATATTAAACCTGGTTTGTAACAATATTCACCAATGCATCAATTTCCTATTATGAACTAGAATCACAAAAATATATTAGCCCCCTAATTATAATAGCATTGGTGAAGATATATGTAACCTACCAAATACCCTCGACAGAGATGACCCACAACCTATCGCCTTAACACAACCAGAATGCTATTTTCCTAGAACTCATGCCATAACGTCCTCTAAGGATACTGAAAATGATAAGGCTCAATTGGTGTACAATTATTATTTGAGATTATGTTGTAAATTGAATAATATTATATTATAAATTAATTTATTAACACAAAATAATAATTATAATTTTTACCCCTATATTTTCTGTAGGGTTGTTGACATAACTTCCATCTTTTTTTATGAACATAAAACCCCAATTCTTTCTTTTAAATAGATGACATACCTCCTTCAACAATTTGAAAAAATTATGTAACTAATATTTATAAAAACTAAATTACATTAAGTGTTATAGATAACTATTATAATAAATTATCTAGAACCGTTCTATATCATTTCCTTTTGAATGTCATTGATCTAGTAGTGTGGGGAATCATTTTCCTCTCTCAACTGATAGAATTTCTTATACAAATCACTTGAAGAAATTATATATCAATAAAACATGGAATGTTTTTAAATAATTTTTATTTATATACTAATGTTTAATAAAATATCTTATTATATTCAGTGTGATTATAGTCAAAGGATGTTTTCCATTGGTCTATAGGCATGCCTTCGAGGACATTATCATACATCTGTGACAATGATAGAGATGTGTTATTGAATTCATGCCATAGTGGTTACTTGAAATATTTACATTTTTTTCTAAATTTTTTAAGGTCTAGGGACATGAAATGGAATTAGGAACATCAAAATGGAACATCATCTACAAAAAACATAAAATTCATTAAATTATTAACACATTAACTAATAATATTTAATTTAATAATATGTGAATACAAAATAATGATAATACCTTTACTTGAGAATCAAAAAACTCAATTTTCCAGGATAATGGAATTATTTTCCAATATTAATAATGAATAGGGAGGGATGTCTAATCACATGATAAAGACCCTTGTAACTACCCGGAAATGCACGTTGCATCCTGAGTGGGTACCCTATATTCATCGAAAGGGACAACTAACTTTATGTTAGTAAAAATAAAAACATATTGACTATTTATATTTGTATCCTTTATATTATTATTCTCATCTACTTAAAATATAAATTAAAAAAATATCAATATCTAATAAAGAAATATTGACACACTGAATTGCATATCGATGAAAATGACCCACCAATAACCTCTCGATGGAAACTGATTGTCGGTAAAATTACCAGAAGGATCTATAATATATTTCCTATCTGATTACTCAACATCATTAGTAGAAGTCATACCAATGGATAAAAACATAACAGGATAATATTAAATGGTATAAAAAAGTGTGCAAGTTGTGTGATGAATTGTGCCTTGTGTCGTAGAGGGAGAATGAGAACCTTGTGACATAGTGTGGGTACTGTCATTAAACCTCTTATGGAACAATATACTTACAAAAAAAATTCATGTGTACTTGACTTCCTACACTATAAAATATAAAATATTATTATATTATTATATATATAAATGAAATAAATTTAATTTCTAGAATGAAGAAACTTGTAATTTTTTAAATTAGGATAAACATATTAACAAACATAATTTATTCATTCACATAAAATTTTATTTATAAATTAATATTAAAATATTATATAAGCAACATAATAATAAATAAATATATTTTTAGAATCCACACACAAAATTTATACCCAAACACCCATTTCATGATTTATTTCACCATTTATAACAATGAACCACACTATAACATAACAAAATACAACTAAAATAATAATTTAATCGCATATAACTTTATTATTAATTATTAAAATAATGTTAAAATCAATTTCATGAATTATTTCACCAAAATTCACCTCAAACAAAAATAATTCATAAATATACTAAACTGTAAACATTTAAGGAGAATTTGAATAAGTAAATTACTAAACCAGACTCTATTGCATAAATCTACCCTAAAAAATAGAATAAATAATCTAGTTTTGATTAGGGTGAAATGAATTTGAGGGATATCACTACTAATCAAGGATAGGTTCCAGTGGCATAGAGGCAGATATACAATCAAAGAGGGGGTTCTAGCATTGATTCCATGGTGGAATTCGTTCTAGAATTTATTTTCATCAAGGGGGAGGTTGAGAGGGGGCCCAACATCAATTAGTGGTGCGGAGGAGGCCAAGAGGGGTCCTATGTTGACTGAAGATGAGGGGGAGTATGAGGTAGGTTTGATGCCAAGTGGTGGGGGGGGGGGGGGCGTGGCTGAGAGGTATTTCGAGTGGGGGGGGGGGGTCGGGGCTGTGGTGGTCTTATTAAAAACTATAGTGATATTTTTTTTCAAAATTCATTAAATACTTATTAAAATTATTTAGCAGTGATTTAAAAAAACACCACTATATACCAACACTTTAAAAAAAATTCAGTAAAATAGGGGGATGAAATACTGTTTTTATGTTTAGTGGTGGTTTTATGAACGTCCGCTAAAAACCCAAAACAATATACTATATTTCTTATAGTGAGAGAGGACTACGATGTGAATGAAATTATAGTATCACCTTAGATACTTATATTTGGTAAAATATTTTATCAGTTCGAAGTGGTAACTTTTCTATCTGTTGTTGAAATTAGGAATAGTGATTTTTCAATCATCATTCAACAATTTCCTGATGTCTTTCCCAATTATTTATCTGAGTTTCCACATGAAAGATAAGTTGAATTTATGATTGGTCAACTACTAGAGACTAAACCTATCTATCTTCTATGTTATATTATGGAACCAATGGAATTAATGGAATTGAAAGTCCAACTGGAAGAGTTAGAAAGAAAATGGTCCATTTGACTGAGCATATATCTATGGTGAACATCAATTATTTTTATAAAGAAGGTAGATGGAACTCTTAGACTTTTTGTGGATTATAATAAGTTCAAACAAGTTATAATAATTAACTAATAACCTATTCCATTAATTGATTATCTATTTGATATATTAAAGGGATCCACATGGTTCTCTAAGATTCATTTATAGCTGGGGTATCACCAACTATGAGTTTGGAAAGAGGATATTCTTAAAATGGATTTGTAGAGTTATTATGGACATTATGAATATTTGGTTATACCCTTTGCTATTAATAATACAATGGTGGTGTTTATAGAATTTATGAATCAGATTTTCCAAAGGCTTCTTGACTCCTTTGTGGTGGTGCTCGTCGATGATATTTTGGTGTATTCTAAGATCAAGTCCAATCACGAATAAAACTTGTCTACAATGTGAGTATCTTGTAAGAAAATCACATTTATGAAAATATTTCAAAGTATGATTTATGTATATTGGAGGCATGTTTCCTTGGTGGCATCATCTTTGAAAGAGGAGTTTCTGTAGATCCTCAAAAGATATAAGTTACTGCCTCTTAAAAACCACTAGAGATTTATTTTGAGATATGCAGTTTCCTTAGCATAGCAAGATATCACCAATGTTTTGTTTCTAATTTTTCATGAATTTCCTCACCAATGAAAACTTTCACTTATGACTTCCATAAATCATTTCAAGAACTTAAGGATCGACTTATATCAACACATATCCTTACATTTAAATATTTTGGATAGGGGTATGTGGTCTATTGAGATGTATCTAGATCTAGGTTAGTTTTTTCTCATGTTGAGAGATCATGTTGTAGATTATGAATCATGATAGTTACATACGCATGAGAATAATTACCTGATACATGATTTGGAATTAAATATTTTAGTATATGCCTTGAAAAATTTTCATCCATATCATTTTTATGAGAAATTCATAATGCTCATAGATCATATTATCTTGAAGCACATTTTATCCTAAAGGTATTTTAATCTAAGGTAACACATATGCATAAAATAATTACATTTTTTTACATTGAATTTATTAATACACTGGGTAAAGGAAATTTTGTAGCTAATTCATTGAGTAGGGAGTCGTATAATCAGTTGTATAAAGAGGATTTGGATCAATGGAAGCTTATGTTGATCATAGATGATAAGAATATGGATTGTGTTGAGCAAGATGATGTCGCAGTTTTCTATCCTATTTCTCTTATTCTTGATTTGGTTGAGTAGTTTAAAGATTCTCAGGCATTTGATCCTAAATTTTTAACCACAAGGTTAAAACTAATGGTGGGGAGACTATTGAGGGATGGATTCTAGATGAGTTATTTGTTTTATGTTTTAGTGATCTGATTGTTGTTCCTATAACCAATCAGGAACAAATTCTTTTTTCCTACCACCATTCAAGATGGATTTTTCACCACAGAATTTGGAATATTTATAAAGTGATGAGAACATAGTTTTGGTGGTATGGCATAAAAATGAAAGTGGTGGAGCTTGTCTCGAGATGCCTCACCTATAATCAAGTCAAATTAGAGAACCAAAAACTAGATAATATGATTCATTATTTATTTATTCCCATGTGAAAATTGGAGAAAATAATGATGGATTTTGTCATTGTTATATCCAAACTCTACATTCATGAATTTTTAAAGACTCATGGAATTATATATTAATTTTTTATAACCGAGAACTCAATTTTGCATCTCATTTTTTAAATTCCTTGTAGAAAACACCCAGAACCAAGTTGACCATTAAAAAATCTTATCATTCATAAATAGATGAAAAATCCAAATAGATGATCCAAACATTAGAATACATTCTTAGATATTATTTAATGAATTTTATATTCTTATGGGAGGATCATATATTTCTAGTGTAGTTCTCATACTATAATAGTTATCAGGCCTTTATACATATAGATTCATTCAAAGAATTGTATGTCAATCCTTTTCATTCTCCACTTTATTGGGTGAAAATAGGTGAGACTTATCTTTTTGGACCTATAATTATGCAAGAGACAATAAAGAAGATCAAAATGATCAAAAAGAGGATGGAGATGGCTCAGAGTCATCATAAATCATATGCATATCATCATCAATGACCGTTATCATTTGGTGTAGTTGATCATGTTTTATTTAGAATCTCTCCAAGGCTATGGAACCATTGTTTTTGTAAGAAAAGAAATTTTTATACTCAATACATTTTTCCTTTTGAGATACTTGAATGAGTTGGTAATTTGGATGTCCGGTCTATCAGTTTTGTGCATAATGTGTTTCATGTATCTCAATTGAAGAAATCTAGCCTAGTCCCGACCATGTGATTTGATGGGACCATGTTGATATTGAACTAGATGATATATTAATTCAAGTGTCAATACGAATTATGGATAGACAATAGAATCCCTTGTGTAATAAAATTATCGGTTTGATATAGTTTTTATGGAAGCGTGGTCTAATTCCAAAGAAAATACGAGAACATGAAAATGAAATATTGGAGTAGTGGCCCAAGATCTTCTATAGAAATATCAGTCTCATACTTTACGATGACAAAATGAAAAATGGTGGGGAGAATGTAACACCCCCAATTTTAGGTATTTTTCCCTTTTATTGTGAATTCCTAACTTATATAATACTTGGGATAAGTTTTAGGAGTTTCCTAGATGTTTTGGAGTATTTTGGAAGTGTTTCTAGAAGTGCATGGTTTGAGAATGATTTGTAGAAATTTTTCACTATCTCCAAAAAATTGTATAGGGTGATGATGGGATTTACTAGGTAGGTACATGGTTGGAACAATTTTTTTAAACCATGTTCATATTAGGAGAAACTATGTGATTATATTGAGAGGAAAAACATGGTTGTTGCATGGTTTTTCAAACCATGTGAGCTAACCGTGCGAGGGTGTGGCCTTGGGATAGTGATGCAGTATGGTTGGTACATGGTTTTCTATACCATATGAGAAAAATCATACAAATCTCTAGATATTTTCTAGTATCATGTTCACAGTTGGTGTACAGTTTGAAAAACGTTTTGATTTAACCATGCAATGTTTAGATAATGATCTAAAAATTGTGTTTTGATTTTGATTAAGGCCACAATTCCCTCTCTATTCTCCTATTCTTTTAGTAACCTGAACTATTTTTACTCCCAAGGTGTAAAAATATATTCCTTTTGATCCAAAATAAAATTTTGACAAATATAAGTTTGTTGGAGATTCAAAATCAACAGTAAATCATTTTTCTTCCTTGTTATTCTTATATCTACTCTTGTCCTCTCTCTTGGAGAAATATATCTAATATTTTATTGATAGATATATGTTTTATGATGTGAATATTGTCAACTGTATTCTTTTCACTATCCCGATGCACATCCTTTTGGTTCTCAAGGTTCCCAAAATAGTTTTAAAAGATATTGACTACCTGTTGTCCTCTTTCATATGGAATGCTTAGGGGGAAGGTAAGTGTCACTGGGCCCCTTGGGATAGACTTTCCAAACTAGTGGAAAAGGGTAGAATTAACATGAGTAATGTAGAGTATATGAAACATTTTTACAAGGAAAATTGGCTTGCGAAGTTATTAAAGGGTGCTCTCTCTGGAGAAATTTTGTTTCTGGTAAATATGGAAGATTATTAAATAATAATCCCAAGGGTCACTCCTCCTCTATCTAGACCTCCCTCTAATTTCACATCTCAATCTTTATTCAATATTCTCATTGGATTATTGGACATGGAGATATCTATTTTTGGAACTAAAACTAGGTGGGGAACATTCTTGGATTCCCTGGTTATCCCATGCCAGACTTATCTTTCAAGAAATCTTGCGATCATCTTATTTTTATCCATGAAATTTTTATCCCATACCATATGAATTTTTTTACAGAATAAAGATCAAGGATGTACAGGATGAGTTTTTTTTTCAGAGGCAACAGATTGGGTAAATTTTCATCCAAGGCTTATCATCGTTTTTTTCTTCTTCGAGGAAAACTAGTGACCCATGAAGGGATATTCTCGGGTGAAAAATTATTCTATCAAAATATAGTTTCCTTGTCTGGTGGGTTCAGAACCATGTGCTTCCAACATATACAGTAGTGGTGGGTAAAAGAATCTATCATAGTGATTGGGTGTTGAAATTTTGGATGAATCTCAGAATTTTTCAGATTTTTCAAGCCCAGCAGAATATTTGGATGATCTAATTCATCGGTGGCCTTATGGTATGGGAGGTAGTGTTAATGAATTTATGGAACATTAACTTATTATTATAAGGGTTAATGGATTATTTAGGATGCGAGGAAAAGGAATCATCACAATGGTCATCATTCCTCCAATGTGGTTGTGGTGGTGAAGGCCCCCTACCTGGTGACTAAGTTTGCATATATCCTCAAGAGCTGAGATGAATCACCATCGATGAGGTATTTCTTCTTCCATAGTGGAGCGGATCCTACTCCTAGAGTTTTGTCTTTGGGTCACTGGGTTAAGTGGAATCCCCCTACTCATGGTCTAAAATTAAATTTTGATGGATCTTGCATTAATGGACACATGTGCAAGGGAGGTATTGTTTGTGACTTCCATGGATTGGTTATCTTCACCTTCAGTGATTCTTTTAGGGACAGTGACTCAATTGGAGCAGAAGAAAATACAATTATTCATGGTTTGGAATTATGCCACTCCAACAAAATTCAGTTAGTAGTGGTAGATGCTGATTCTAAGATTCTTTGGAGTTCTCTCAATGTGAATTCATCCACTCCCTGGTCTATCATTTTTACTACACAGAAATGAAAAGCCTTCATGGATAGTGGTATCAAATTACATCATAGGTGGCATGAGGGAAATCATGTGGGTGACTTCCTGGCATCCAAATATTCTCATGAGGTACCACTTATTGAATTTTGGTCTATTGGGTCATTCCCTTCAAACGGTGTGGACATTGTAATTGGGTACGCTCTTGGTCTTCACTTTTTCTATCCCCCATGATCCTTTCCTTTATTTTTGTTCTTTTTTCATTTTTCTTTATTCTTATTTATTTCACTATTAATAAAAAGTTTATTTTTTATGGTGAAGTCTTAATTTTATTTAAAAGTTTTTTTGTATTTTCTATAGAAACATTGCGAGGTTTCTTAAAGGAAACTATTTTGGTTTATTTTTTGGAAATATGGGAGATTGGGTTGCTTTTGGAAACCTAGTTTTCATATAATTTTAAAAATGGTGGTTTAATAATTATGGTTTGGTTTTGATGCATGAAAAATGTCTAATGAAAATTTTATAAAGGTAGAGTTGTTTTATCAAAAAATAATTGGAATGGAATTTGGTATAATTATATTAGTGTGTGTTCAAATTGGGGAGAATCATAGTCTTGAATTACCACCATCAAAGTGGGATAATTAATGGTCATGAAGTACTACCATCAATGTGTGACACCATGATAGAGTGTGTGTATGGATGTGTGTATATGAGCACAGGAATGGTTATTCAAAGTATTAATGAATAGTAATAATATTGTTTATAGATTTTCACACATGGATTTATCTTATAGTTTCATATAAAATATTGACCATATTTTTAAATATATTATATAAAATTTGATAACCGGTTCTTATCCTGGTGGAATGTGTTTGGAAGTCTTTGGGGATTTCTTAATGAGTGTTATACTCACCCAATGCTTGGGAACCTTGATGCACTTGTAGATATTGTATATTAGTGCACCAAAAATGGAAAGGTATATTATTTATCTAGGATTGAATCTTGATACTTTGGGCCTAAAATGTGGTGTTGGAGCATATATCTAGTTGGGGTGGTTCTTGGGATTATGCTACTTTGGTGTCATTGGGTCATGTTTTCTTTTGGTTTTTGTTGGTTTATGTTCCTTGTTTCATTATCACTCTAATTTTATTATTCTATTAGATTGAACTTTTATTTGTATTGATTATACTCATGCATCATGTATGATGTTTGGATGTTTATTTTTTTATTTGCATATTATTTTATTTCAAAGGGAAAATCATCCCCCAATGTTCTCCAAATACCTTGGAATTTATTTCTAGCCTTTAGATTATTATGGATGTAACCTAAGGTTAGAAGCACTCTGTATATTCTCAAGCCAATGAGAAATGAAGATATGTTACATAGTCACTCCATTATTGAATATATAACATTCCAATAGCACAATATAACATGGAGGGTAATGGGTTGCATAATCCAATTTCACAAATATGGGGCTTGAGTAGACGATACATGATTTCTATTGTTAGGGGTTTCTTTCACATAATTTTTCCTTCAACCAAATTGAAATATAAGCCTTGGGGTTTATATTTGTACCTATCAAGTAGGTAATTTTTAAGATATGGTATTGAGATCCACTTTTTAATCCATTAATTATTAAGAAATAAATTACACAATTATGGATTTGTATGAACGACCTCAGCTGGTTCTATTAACATCTTTAGATTCCCTGGGATATTACCACAATAGTGGGTGTTCCTATAAATTTTGATAAGGAAATAGAAAGTATGAATTTCAGTCACTTTACTAGAGTCTTAGTCAAAGTTTATCTTATTTATCCTTTAACTAAAATTATAATTATGGTTTATGTTGATCATTGTACAGAAATCTCTAAGGAATTTGAAATATTTTTGGATTTTTTTACTAAATGTGAGAATATTGAGAATTCAATTGATGTACATTGAAAGGTATTGACTTAAATTAATTTTAATAATCATTTATATTCATTATTGAATTGTAAATTCAAGAATCAAATTGTTTAGAATATAGGGGCTTTACTAGTGGGAATTATTGGGACTCATAGACCTAGGGGTTCTAATTTTATGTCCGTGAAGACTATCATTAGAGGGAGATCATACCTCATTTTTGTGGTGATATAAACTAGGGATAATGTTATCCTATGGTATAGGAAGATAGTGGAAGATGAGAATTTCATCTTAATAGAATCGAGTGATCTGGATAAAATTTTTGATGTTTTAGATGGTAATTAGGAGGTATTTAACTATGATTACCCATTTTAATTCAAGGGGATATATAAGTATAAAATTGTTACACAATATTTTTCATGGGAAGATATATAGTGGATTCCTTATAATGAGTTGAATATGAAATTTCCTATTGTATCTCAGTAGTAAGTAATGTAGGTGATGATCATTTTAGAACCTCAATCTCTTGGAACCTCAACTAGGGTACAAACATGATCAATGGATAAAACTAAATCACACATTATTTTAGGAAACTATAAATGGTATTAGGATGATTTAGAAAATAAGGAATAGAATTATCATTTAGGTGATTTCTTGATAGAGGTACTTGATAAAGGATTAGAGGTAAAGGATCATGATTATACACTTGAAGATAGTCAAACTGATTGTGTCCCTGAGTCAAAAGAATATTTTGATCATCATTTATGTCTGGATTATAGGCTAATAACTTAAAGGGGTGCAAATGGAAAATTAATTCCACTTCATATTTGAGAACCAATCCAAGTAGGGGACCCCATATCATTAGAATATGGACTTTGTTTAGGATGAATGTGAAGACTCTAGTAATGCCTTGGGTTGGGTATTGACTAAGGAAAACGTGGTAGTGGCTCCTAGCATCAAGGTTGATGATCCTGTTAATGTTTTTTTTGTTTCAATGAGGGTGAAGACCCATATTTTTTCTAATAGGTTGTAGGTAAATATCATATAAAACATGTTTTAGGGTAGCAAGATGTGTTCAAGCCTATTAGTTCTCAACCAATCAATAATGACCTTAAATTCCTTATCTTTGTTAATAATGAACCTATAAAAATGAGTTAATATATCACTAAGGTACCTCTTGATATAGGACTATCCATTCAAAACAAGGGGAAAATTTAGGTAACTACTTATAATTCCTTCACCTCACTTAATTTTAAAAACATTATAGAGGGAACTGAAAATAAGGTTGTTGTGGAGGTGGATTCACTTCCTACCATGGATTCTACTAGAAAGGACCATGAGGATCAATATGAAACTTGTAAAATGGAAGAAATTATAAATAACGACTTTTCCCACCATTTTTTCGGATGGTGGGGGCCTATCAAATATTCAATCATTACTCGACTTGTGTTACTTATGGCCTGGATGCCTTAGAAGTTGAAATATTTTATGAATATGATATAAAATATTTTGGGTTTCTATGATTCTAAATTCATTAATATGGTGCATAGATTATATCATCTAGTTTTTCCTTTTGATAAACTAAAATGGAGTTAATAGGGCTTTGGTCCACTTTCTTTGAAATTGAGTGTGGTCTGTATATTGGAATGAGACCCTTATTTCAATCCCTTTTCCATCAAGAATACTAAAATTCAGGTGTGGATTCGTGTTTTTAAGTTGAAATGGATATTTTACCATCCAAATATTCTCTTTGATATTGCCTCAAACATTAGAGTTCCTATTAAGATTGAAAATTCCACCACCAAAAAATATAAATTTTTTATTATTAAGCCACTTTAAGGAGAAGTGGGAAACCATAGTTCAGAAAACATTGATACCACTACATGATGATAGAACTAACAAATTGATTAAACACAAGACTAATAATTTTAGAATCAAACACTCTATATAATTTCCAGTGCAGAGTACTAAACTATATGTTTGGATCCTTGCTGATAAGCTCTTCAAGATGGGTAACCATTCTATCCATTGTCTGAATGAATTCCTCCAAGTTGATTTTACATTGGTTGGATCCTTGATCCAAGTTTCTATCTTGTTTGTCTAACCACACCTCTTGATCCTCCTTGGAATCAAGTCGCAACTTTCTTTCATATATTTTGTCGATCACCTGTTTTGAATTGTTGACCCGAATTTTTTTTTGAAGAATTTGTTCCTTGGAATGGAGGATAAGTTTCATGAACTCCCCTTATTATTCTTAAACTATTCTTGATTTCCCACTTTGTTCTCCACTTTCCCCACTCTTTAAGGTTTTGATTTATTTGTTTCCACCCTTCTTAGCTAACCTAGTTTCCATCGGCTTAGGAAAGTGTGAATAGTCTTTATGTCCCTTTGATTTTTCCCCTTGACCAAAATGAATTTTCATGAGTCTCGATTTCCTTTCTTCTCTTTATTCCATCTAGGACTATGAATACCTTTTCCTTGAATTCTTTCCAAAATATCCAATGAGAGTTGGTTTTAACTGTCGTCACCTGAATCATCCTCCTCTAGAGCCAGTGTTGGTTCTTGGACATCTAGACCATCAAAGTAGTTACCCAGCACCACAACTAGGCCTTCTTGGAGGGGGCACTTCCTACATGAAGACTTCACCATTCCTAACTTAACCTCGAAGGTAGTCTTCTTCCCTACACTCATAGCCTTCAGTTGGGATGGAGGTTGTGAAGTGAGAGTGTTTGGGTCTAAGAGACCCAAGACATTCACCTCATTCATCCTTCCTTTTCCAATCGATGATACTATAGTTGACTCATCCTGTAAATTTTTGCTAGATAGCTCATCCTCCACACTGATGTCAACCCCAGTTGTAGCACTACTAGAGGCCCCCTAATGATTAAGGCCTTTCCATTTTCCCCTGGAGGTGCACTTTCTAGGACAAGACTGAAGCAAATAGGCTGCCCAAGGGGTTATGCCTCCTTATCACACAGTTCTTGCACTTGATTGAGGATACCCAGGTCCTATTTCAAATGACTAAACACCTCATCCACCGGTGTATTTTCACTCGACCCACTAGCCTTGCCCAGGATTGAAGGCGATGGTGCGGTTTTCTGTCACGACCCGCCCTCGGGGTCCGTGCCGTGACTACCCCAAGCCCGCCTTCCATAGGCCAGGGGCTGGCGACTAGCACCAAGGCGTAATTCCCGGTAAAAGGGAAGGCATTGCCTTTGAAAAGTAAACACACACCACAGAGTAAACAAGCGGAAAGTAAACACTAAGCAAACAGAGTACGACTGAAAGTGCGGAAAAGTAAATGGGCCAGAATACAAACCCAAACTGAAAGTAAAGTACAACTCGAAAAGGGAAAAACAGCAACTGAAAAGTAAAGCCGCTACTCCGAGCTGTCCACTGGAAATCCCACCTGAAGGGTGGGTACAGATAGCTCCTCTGCTCCACGTGTCCCGCCGTCCGCTCCGAGCACGTCCCGCCCAGTGGTCCACCTCCGGGTACCGTCCCGCTCTGCAAGCCTCAGCTAAGGTCAACATTGTCCGTCGTCTGCAACCAACACAACGAAGTGCGGGCAAAGCCCGTGCAGGGGTGAGTATAAGCTACTCAGTAGGGACCCCGAGACCCCTGAAGGTCTCTCAAATCCACAAAGGATAAACCACGAAGAAAAGTACAAACACGAAGTAACAACTGACACAACTTAGGTATATGCCCATACATATACCTAAGTCATCAATTAAAATACACTCCAACCTCCGAGCCCAAGTACAACTCAGTCCACGCAGGAAAGTATACGTATTCCACATAGGAAAGCAAAATATAATCCACACAGGATTGCACAACACAATCCACACAGGAAAACAACAGGATTCAGCTCACACAGGTATACTTCTTCAAGGACGATAAAGATGATCACTGATCCATCTAAGTCGTCGGACCCACGAAGGATCGATAGGTAACTAACCCCCGCAGAAGACCCACACAGGATCGGGCTCACACAGAACCTGTAGGCGCTGGCTCACACAGAACCGCTGAGCGCAAGGACCCACACAGGATCGGGCTCACACAGAACCTGTAGCACTGATCCACGTAGGATCGCTGAGTGCTGTAGTCGTCGTCGTCAAATCCACACAGGATCTCTGTACTGTCGTCGCCAAATCCACACAGGATCTCTGTACTGTCGTCGTCAAATCCACACAGGATCTCTGTACTGTCGTCGTCAAATCCACACAGGATCTCTGTACTGTCGTCGTCAAATCCACACAGGATCTCTGTACTGTCGTCGTCAAATCCACACAGGATCTCTGTACTGTCGTCGTCAAAGTCACAGTAGCAGTCGTAGCAGAAGAACAGTCGCAGCCAGCACTAGGGTTCCCGCACACAGCAAGCTCGTACGGAGGGTCCACTCCACGAGCCGAGAGGCTGATACATCAACTGTCACGAAGACCGAAGTTGATGTATCCAAAAGTTCCGTATCGTCAAAAGGAACTCAACGCAACAGACGCCGCGTCGATCGGACGCCCGGTCTGAGAGTTATTGGCATTTTCGTCTCCGGGGCCCGGTTGGTTTTTAAGGCAAAACCAACCCAACCGGACTCCACCTGCGTCCAAACCTCGGGCGGAGTATGCCAAAAGATCCGTCTCACTAAGAGGAACATTACGCGACTGACGGCAAGTCAATCGGACGTCCGTAGCTCAAGATATGAGCGTTTCCGCTCCGAAGGCCCGGTTGGTTTCGTGAACGAACCAACCCGGCCGAACTCAAAGTAAACCGAAACCTTGAGTGCGATATACCGGAACGACCGTCTCGATCCAAGGATCGCGTTTCCGCAGACGGTTCGTCATTCGGAGGTCCGAGGCTCAAGTTATGAGCCAAAAACCTAAACTGGTCCGAAACGGGGGGTCCGGGTCCGGGCCGACCCGGCCCGAACCCCCCCCCCCTCTGGACGGCGCGGCGGCCGGCGGCGGCGGACGGCGGCGGCGGTTGGCGGCGTGGCGGCGGCGGCGGGCCGCGTGGCGGCGGCGGTTGGCGGGCTGCGTGGCGGCGGCGGGCCGCGTGGCGGCGGCGGCTGGCGGGCCGCGTGGCGGCGGCGGCTGGCGGACCGCGCTGGCGGCGGGGTGCCGCGGCGCATGCGGGAGGCACGCGGGGCTAAGCCCCGCGTTTCAGTCAAAACGGCACGGCTTTAAGCCGTGCCTTGTAAAAGAAACGGCCCCCGCGGGGGCCGGCTGAATAAAACCGGGGGGGCTTTGCCCCCCCCTCCTTAAATGAACCGCCCCCCTCATTAAGAGGGGGGTCTTGAAGGTCCGGCCGGGGGTTTAATCCCCCGGTTTTTATGACATCCGGCCGGCCCGCTGGCCGGCCGGTTTTTACCAACGGGACCGGAATTTCCGGTCCCGCCCTCGACTTCCGACGCCGGCGGCCCGGCCGCTGGTCTTTCCTTCCGCCGCGGCCCGGAACCGGCCGCGGTCTCCTCGTCCCGCCGCGGCCCGGAACCGGCCGCGGTCTTCTCGTCCGGCGCGGTGCGACGGCACCGCGCCCCATTCGCCGTGCCATGAATTCTTCCAACGCGGCGCGACGGCGTCGCGTTCTTGAAGACTCTCCTCGGCGTAGCGCGACGGCGTTGCGGAAGAATTATAAGCATGTTCATCCGCGTGGTGCGACGGCACCACGCCTCTTGCTTCCACCCGCATGAATAAAACGAGAACTAAGGAGGGGCGTTCGGCCGTGTTCATGCGGTCCGACCCCCCTCACGTTAAATAATAACATAACTAAAGAATACCCAAAAGCCTCACATTTAGTCATGCTAAAATCCATGATTCAAGAATGGAATAAAATAATCAATAAGTAACATCCCCTACCTCGGGTTTAAGATTCAAAGGTTCGGCTACGCTCCGCGGAAGACGGCGTCGCGGAGGTCGGGTGTCGCGGAAGCCGTTCGTCAAATCCGATGACGAAGGGATGCGTTCGAAGAGACACGTCGTTGGCGGATCTTCGTTTGTCGACGAAGAAGGTCCGATGAGGGGGCGACGTTCCCTTTTTTTTAAGACACCGAGGACGAAGAAGAGAGGCGTCGTTCTTCGTCGGAGTTTGAGAGATCTTCGTTCTTCGTCAGAGCTTGAAGATGAAGAGGAGCTCTCAAAAAGTTTTCAAGGGAATAAACAACAACCCTTAAACAAATAAGATTGCATCTTATTTCATTAACACATAACTCAAAAGAATTTCAAATGTTTGAAATTCAAAAGAGTTTAACTCCCCAAAATTAAATTAAGTAACTTAAGTCATAAAAGAGGGGGGTTAAGTATGTTGAGAGAATTTGAAAAGAAAAGGGGTTCGTGTGGGCCCCACCACACTTAATCCTCCCAAGGGAGGTTAAGTGGGTGTGGGTCCCACTTCCAACCACCTTTGATAGGTTTTTAAATAAGTTAAAATAAAATTTGTATTACACAACTTTTATTTAACTTAACTGAAAAACCCCAAAACGTAACTCTCAACCCGCAACAAACGCAACTCCCGAAAAGGTCTCATTAAGCGAATATCGGCGCTGCGAGTTCATCGGTGCCCTCGGATTTCAATTCCGAGCACCGGATCAAAAGTTAGGAATTCCCGCTCGTTCGTTCACTGAACGTACCCGAGCCAAACTTCGGAAATTAATTCCGGGCACTCCGGGCCTCGGAATCAGGTGCCGTCAGAAACCGCATTCTTGTAAAATTCTAAAGAAAATTAAGAAAAAAATTCCCTTGAATTTTACGGGTCTTTACATTACTCCCACCTCAGGGCTTTACGTCCCCGTAAAGCTACATCAAAAACTAGGGAAACAAAAAGAGGATACTGAGCACGCATCTGAGCCTCCCGCTCCCATGTGCTCTCCTGGAGATTCCCGTGCCGCCATCTGTTGCGCACAAGAGGAATCGATCGTCCATGTAGGACCCGCTCCTGGATGACATGGACCTTCTCTGTCGTGGCCCGGACCATCTCCGGTCCCACCAGAGCTGCAAGATTTCTCTTTTGCCGAAAAGAGAAATCTGGTCTCATCCCCTGGATGAACCACATTCTTTGCCTAAAACAGTCAATCCTAACATGGATGATACTAATCCATACTAAGGATGACGTCGTAAGGCCTCGACGCTACTACTAAGAGATTTAACCGTTACTCTCGCCTCCAAGGGTTGAGTCACACTGTCGGCATCAGTGTGTGGTAACTGGGCCTCCTCCAGTAGATGTCTCACAAGTGAGGGTCAAGTCAACAGCCAAAACTGGAACCTCTTAGTAACATTACGGTAGAGGACAGGAACGAAAACATCACAAGGTATGTGTCTTTTATTATTGCAGCTCGTAATACAAGACGCTACACAAAAGCAACAAGGAACCAGAAGTACAAAGGATGTAACCACTAGTTCTGCTCCTGTCCATCGGCTCCCAGGGCTCCATGATCGAAGGCCTCGGCTGCCGCATGCATAGCACTGTCTTCCACTCGAAAGACTGGCTCCGCGTTGTGTGCCCTGCACTGCTGAGCCAGTGCCCTGAGGTCTGGTCTGTCTGGACCCCTGAGTCATTCGTCGACTGCCAGCTGCAGATGACTCTGCCACGTGCCGCCCTGCGGTGGGTCGCTGTGCTGGTGTAGACTCAGCAAGGAAGCTCTCGATCAGAAGAGCCCGCTCCAGTACTCCTGTCTAAGTCGGTATGCTGAGGGAGATCAGCGATGCCCTGATCTCGTGTCTCAAACCCTGCTCGAAGGTCCGGGCCCGGAAGAATGGATCCCGTACCATGTCGGTCGAGTAGCGCGAGAGATCGGTAAATCTCGCCGAGTACTGAGCGACCGTCATGCTGCCCTGCCGCAGCTGTAGAAGCTCCTGGATACGCACCGCACGAAGGGTGGCTGGGACGAACTCCGAGCGGAAGATGCTCTCAAAGTCCGTCCAAAGAAGAGATGTCTCATCGTGTACCTGGAGCATCAAGCTCCACCATCGTCCTGCTGCTGCGTGTAGTAGGCTCGCAGCGAGGATCACCATGAGGTCTGCTGGTGTCCTCACTAGCCTAAACACTCGAACCACTGCCTCCAGCCAGTCCTCTGCTGCCTGGGGATCCGTCTCCCCGCGAAACCTGGGCGGTCGCTGGCGCTGAAACTCATGCAGTGCGCTGAGGCGACGTGCATCGTCAGCGGCTGCTGCTGGAAGCATCGGGGGATCGGCGGGTAAAGCTACCGCCGGTGCCACTGCTGACAAAAGGCCCTGCACCGAAGCCTCGGCGCTCGGTGGGCTGTCGTCTCGCTCGACTCTCGGAACCCTAGCTGGCTGCCGTCGTGGGGCCATCCTGAAAAGGAAACAGGTGCGCCACGGTTAGAACAGTATACCTGGTGAGCTGAATTAAGTAATCACAAAGAAAACTTGAGACTTTCATAAAGCAGATCAGTATACCCAGTGAGCTGACACAAGTAATCACAAAGAAAACTTGAAACACACACGCAATCAATGTTTTCGTGCATTAAGTCGGAAATCAGAAGTCAAGGTCCTGGTGTACGGATACGTCGGCCGCCGCACCAACACTGGACTCCCTGGACTGATATCCACACTCAATACGCTAAACATTATTGCTTCACATAGAAAAGATCAGAGTTCACGGTAGAACCGAACTCCTCTGATACCAATTTGTCACGACCCGCCCTCGGGGTCCGTGCCGTGACTACCCCAAGCCCGCCTTCCATAGGCCAGGGGCTGGCGACTAGCACCAAGGCGTAATTCCCGGTAAAAGGGAAGGCATTGCCTTTGAAAAGTAAACACACACCACAGAGTAAACAAGCGGAAAGTAAACACTAAGCAAACAGAGTACGACTGAAAGTGCGGAAAAGTAAATGGGCCAGAATACAAACCCAAACTGAAAGTAAAGTACAACTCGAAAAGGGAAAAACAGCAACTGAAAAGTAAAGCCGCTACTCCGAGCTGTCCACTGGAAATCCCACCTGAAGGGTGGGTACAGATAGCTCCTCTGCTCCACGTGTCCCGCCGTCCGCTCCGAGCACGTCCCGCCCAGTGGTCCACCTCCGGGTACCGTCCCGCTCTGCAAGCCTCAGCTAAGGTCAACATTGTCCGTCGTCTGCAACCAACACAACGAAGTGCGGGCAAAGCCCGTGCAGGGGTGAGTATAAGCTACTCAGTAGGGACCCCGAGACCCCTGAAGGTCTCTCAAATCCACAAAGGATAAACCACGAAGAAAAGTACAAACACGAAGTAACAACTGACACAACTTAGGTATATGCCCATACATATACCTAAGTCATCAATTAAAATACACTCCAACCTCCGAGCCCAAGTACAACTCAGTCCACGCAGGAAAGTATACGTATTCCACATAGGAAAGCAAAATATAATCCACACAGGATTGCACAACACAATCCACACAGGAAAACAACAGGATTCAGCTCACACAGGTATACTTCTTCAAGGACGATAAAGATGATCACTGATCCATCTAAGTCGTCGGACCCACGAAGGATCGATAGGTAACTAACCCCCGCAGAAGACCCACACAGGATCGGGCTCACACAGAACCTGTAGGTGCTGGCTCACACAGAACCGCTGAGCGCAAGGACCCACACAGGATCGGGCTCACACAGAACCTGTAGCACTGATCCACGTAGGATCGCTGAGTGCTGTAGTCGTCGTCGTCAAATCCACACAGGATCTCTGTACTGTCGTCGCCAAATCCACACAGGATCTCTGTACTGTCGTCGTCAAATCCACACAGGATCTCTGTACTGTCGTCGTCAAATCCACACAGGATCTCTGTACTGTCGTCGTCAAATCCACACAGGATCTCTGTACTGTCGTCGTCAAATCCACACAGGATCTCTGTACTGTCGTCGTCAAAGTCACAGTAGCAGTCGTAGCAGAAGAACAGTCGCAGCCAGCACTAGGGTTCCCGCACACAGCAAGCTCGTACGGAGGGTCCGCTCCACGAGCCGAGAGGCTGATACATCAACTGTCACGAAGACCGAAGTTGATGTATCCAAAAGTTCCGTATCGTCAAAAGGAACTCAACGCAACAGACGGCGCGTCGATCGGACGCCCGGTCTGAGAGTTATTGGCATTTTCGTCTCCGGGGCCCGGTTGGTTTTTAAGGCAAAACCAACCCAACCGGACTCCACCTGCGTCCAAACCTCGGGCGGAGTATGCCAAAAGATCCGTCTCACTAAGAGGAACATTACGCGACTGACGGCAAGTCAATCGGACGTCCGTAGCTCAAGATATGAGCGTTTCCGCTCCGAAGGCCCGGTTGGTTTCGTGAACGAACCAACCCGGCCGAACTCAAAGTAAACCGAAACCTTGAGTGCGATATACCGAAACGACCGTCTCGATCCAAGGATCGCGTTGCCGCAGACGGTTCGTCATTCGGAGGTCCGAGGCTCAAGTTATGAGCCAAAAACCTAAACTGGTCCGAAACGGGGGGTCCGGGTCCGGGCCGACCCGGCCCGACCCCCCCCCCCCCTCTGGACGGCGGCGGCGGACGGCGGCGGCGGTTGGCGGCGTGGCGGCGGCGGCGGGCCGCGTGGCGGCGGCGGTTGGCGGGCCGCGTGGCGGCGGCGGGCCGCGTGGCGGCGGCGGGCCGCGTGGCGGCGGCGGCTGGCGGGCCGCGTGGCGGCGGCGGCTGGCGGACCGCGCTGGCGGCGGGGTGCCGCGGCGCATGCGGGAGGCACGCGGGGCTAAGCCCCGCGTTTCAGTCAAAACGGCACGGCTTTAAGCCGTGCCTTGTAAAAGAAACGGCCCCCGCGGGGGCCGGCTGAATAAAACCGGGGGGGCTTTGCCCCCCCCTCCTTAAATGAACCGCCCCCCTCATTAAGAGGGGGGTCTTGAAGGTCCGGCCGGGGGTTTAATCCCCCGGTTTTTATGACATCCGGCCGGCCCGCTGGCCGGCCGGTTTTTACCAACGGGACCGGAATTTCCGGTCCCGCCCTCGACTTCCGACGCCGGCGGCCCGGCCGCTGGTCTTTCCTTCCGCCGCGGCCCGGAACCGGCCGCGGTCTCCTCGTCCCGCCGCGGCCCGGAACCGGCCGCGGTCTTCTCGTCCGGCGCGGTGCGACGGCACCGCGCCCCATTCGCCGTGCCATGAATTCTTCCAACGCGGCGCGACGGCGTCGCGTTCTTGAAGACTCTCCTCGGCGTAGCGCGACGGCGTTGCGGAAGAATTATAAGCATGTTCATCCGCGTGGTGCGACGGCACCACGCCTCTTGCTTCCACCCGCATGAATAAAACGAGAACTAAGGAGGGGCGTTCGGCCGTGTTCATGCGGTCCGACCCCCCTCACGTTAAATAATAACATAACTAAAGAATACCCAAAAGCCTCACATTTAGTCATGCTAAAATCCATGATTCAAGAATGGAATAAAATAATCAATAAGTAACATCCCCTACCTCGGGTTTAAGATTCAAAGGTTCGGCTACGCTCCGCGGAAGACGGCGTCGCGGAGGTCGGGTGTCGCGGAAGCCGTTCGTCAAATCCGATGACGAAGGGATGCGTTCGAAGAGACACGTCGTTGGCGGATCTTCGTTTGTCGACGAAGAAGGTCCGATGAGGGGGCGACGTTCCCTTTTTTTTAAGACACCGAGGACGAAGAAGAGAGGCGTCGTTCTTCGTCGGAGTTTGAGAGATCTTCGTTCTTCGTCAGAGCTTGAAGATGAAGAGGAGCTCTCAAAAAGTTTTCAAGGGAATAAACAACAACCCTTAAACAAATAAGATTGCATCTTATTTTATTAACACATAACTCAAAAGAATTTCAAATGTTTGAAATTCAAAAGAGTTTAACTCCCCAAAATTAAATTAAGTAACTTAAGTCATAAAAGAGGGGGGTTAAGTATGTTGAGAGAATTTGAAAAGAAAAGGGGTTCGTGTGGGCCCCACCACACTTAATCCTCCCAAGGGAGGTTAAGTGGGTGTGGGTCCCACTTCCAACCACCTTTGATAGGTTTTTAAATAAGTTAAAATAAAATTTGTATTACACAACTTTTATTTAACTTAACTGAAAAACCCCAAAACGTAACTCTCAACCCGCAACAAACGCAACTCCCGAAAAGGTCTCATTAAGCGAATATCGGCGCTGCGAGTTCATCGGTGCCCTCGGATTTCAATTCCGAGCACCGGATCAAAAGTTAGGAATTCCCGCTCGTTCGTTCACTGAACGTACCCGAGCCAAACTTCGGAAATTAATTCCGGGCACTCCGGGCCTCGGAATCAGGTGCCGTCAGAAACCGCATTCTTGTAAAATTCTAAAGAAAATTAAGAAAAAAATTCCCTTGAATTTTACGGGTCTTTACATTTTCCCCTGGTTCTCCCCCATTGCAAATACAATTGCATCCCCTCTGCGTCTCAGACCAACAAAGTCTTCTCCCTTCTCAGATTGATTAACAACTATAGCCTTTCAAACCGAGACTGTGCCAACTTCCATAAGATAGGAAGGCTCAATCTGGGAACAACTAGGGAAACTATGACAACATTTGGAATCCTTCTGGACTAAATGACAACAACCAGAACATATGGGGATCCAAGAATCATAACATACCGTCTGGTTCCAGTGGAGCTCTCCCTCGATCTCAATGGTGATGGATTCTAGTGGGCCTTTTGATATATCAACATACACATAGATCCTAGGTGTAATGGGATGGTAAATGACACTGGTGCGGGAGTCAGACCATAGATAACGACCTAACAAATTACCTATCAACCGGAGGATAACTGGGTTCTGGAACGGAAAAGGAAGTCCAGGTAGAGAAATCCAGAGTTCTGTGGTCAAAGGGTCGCGCCTCAGGTGAAAATCAAAGGTCTAATAGAAGAGGGAGATCCTAACTCCTCCCATAGAGCACAAAGTAAAGGCCCAAGCAGTAACAATGTCTTCTTCATTTGAAAAAACTGACTTGAATGAGTCTTGCATCTAATAGGACAATGATTAATCAATCTTTCAAATTCCAAGACGAAAAGATGAACTGGTTAAACGCATCAACAGAGCGGGGGTTACTTCCAAATCGGGCTACCAAGGTGATATCCAACGACGCTGAAGCTTCCGTGAACTCTAGGGGGGAAATAGGAACAGAGGGAACTCCATTCGAGAGGGATTGTACCATAGGGTTTATTTCAATTGGAGGGAAAAGAGGGAGGGAGGACAGGTCCGTGAAACGGGAGAAAGAGGGAAAATGGGAATGGAGTGAGCGCAAAGATTGTGGTCTTCTAAAATGTGGATGATAATATTAATTTCATAATTTTTTACCAATTTGTTTCACTTTCAATCTGTGAGGCATCATCAGGAGAATTTTTTTAAGGACATTATCTATTGTTTTTCTTCTCAAAAGAGGTATATTTTAGGGAATTACTAAAAGAGGACTACGAAGAATTTTTATCCTAAGCATGTAGTTTCTTCTGAATTTGTATGGGAGATAGATGATAATTATTTTGTAAAGTAACAACCTGTAGTGGGTGGTCAGGATATGGAGTATTATGATTTAACAATAGTGGAAAATGAATTGGATGAGACATTGATCTATTTTACTATCAAGACTAATGTTTTCTTTTTTATTTTTGGGTACTTCCATGTAACTAAACATACCCCATCTCCTATTGTATTGGTGTGTGTTTTATTTTTTATATATCTTTAGGAATCATGGTCTCTTAACCCATGGTCCATGTCCTCTTTGATTATTGATTATTTATTTATATTTATTTATTTATTATTTATTAGTTACTACTTATTTATTATTATTATTATTATTATTATTATTATTATTGGGATTTAATGAGTGGTAAAGGTACCCTATAATCCTTTATATAAATAGGGTTCAAATATTGTATCTTTTGTAGTGGTTAATGGGACATTTATGTCCATTATAAGAGGGCCTCAATAGAGGCACACTGACATTGCAACATAGAGAAGCTGATAAGGTGAGAAGGTAAGAGACCATCTTCGGGACTAGATGAAGTGGCCTTAGGTCCATCAAATATGGGGACTTTAGGCCATTATAATTATAATGGGATAAATGTGGAGTGGTTCAACTATTGGAGGGTGTTGAGGGAAGAATTATTGTGGTTTTCCTCAAGAATGAACAAGATCCATTTATTTATATTTTATAGATCACTGAGTGATTATATAAGTAAGTTTTGTTTACAAAAAAGCATGAATTAAATTTCAAAATTGATAAGTATTCTTTAATAATATGAAAACATAAAGTAATAAAAGGATACTGAGATATAATGTTCTTTAGATTACATTGATATTAAATTCATGATGAGAACACCACCTTGGGCTACACTCTAATAATAATAAAAACATGAAATATTTACAGACTCAAATATAGAAAAAAAAATATGGGCCATAGAAACTATTCAAGGAGGTCAACCTTGCTGAACCAGGTGATGATGATGAACCCTGTCACGATGATTCAATGTTATCCACTTTGGGATGAACTCACACACACATGAACAAAATAATACAACAACATAAATGATGTAATATAAAATGGATTCTCTTATTGATCCAAGATTCATTACCAACACCTGGTTATAATGAATGTGGTCATGTTTGGAGTCTCTAGGTTTTTCAGGTCACTATACAATATCCAAAAAACCAATGTCTCCATAGAATCTCCATCATAATGAATAATTGGTTGCAAGATGTCAACACACCAAGGATCAAGGGAGAAAGAGGCATTAGGAAACCTCATTTTCCCCTTCTTCTACTTTGAAATCTCACAAAGAATCAAGAGTTCTCTTATTAGTCACAAAACTCTCTCAAGAACCATATCAAAAGAATAATTTTTATCAAGTTTTGATATTCCATTCCATCATGAAATCATGACATACATGAAAGACCTCGGCGAGCGTAGGCAGATGTGTGAGATGAAAATCATGTGGGTAACCCAAATCAAAAAGGTTATTCAAGTAGTGTAATTAAAAATGCTAGATGGGACCTGTGAAGACACACCATAGGACATGTGAAACGGATGAGGATTAGTGTCAACATATTATTGGAAACAAGAATAGTAAACAAACACACAAAACACAATTGAGGGTCATTGGATCACTGATAATCGATGATCCCAATAAAATGAAACCCACATCCACTAAAAATTAATTAAAATCCATAAAATTAGTAATAAAAGATAAATATGTGGATGAAATAAATGCACACATAACCATGAATGAAAAAGTCATGTAGGTAGGGAAGCGACAACAAATAGGAAAGGAAATATGATCATATCTAAATTGACCAAATCAATTTAAATGAAAAGAAAGAAACATGTGAAAGAAGATTAACAAAAATCAACCTTAAAATTAAAATGATTTATAGATGGTTTCCTCAAAACCTGTTTTATTTTTTTAGGACTAATTCCATCAACTTCAAACAATGTTTGAACTTGGAAAAATTCACAACCCTAATCAAACCATCAGTTGGGTTGTCCCTAATGTGTATCTTCATGAAACACACCATCTCAGAGTCAATAAAATCCCTAACAAAATGAAGCCTAATGTTTATGTGCATTAATATATAATGGAAAACATAGTTTTTATACAAATTTATTTTATATTTGTTATCATAATGAAAAAATATGCTATAAATGGGTAAATAATATTTATTAATCAAAACTATCAACCATATAGCTTCATTTATTTCATTAGTCAATGTTATATATTCTTCCTTAGTGGTGGAAAGTATAACAAAATATTGCATATTGTATTTCCAGGATACCAGTCTTCCATATTCTAGAAACAAAAAACTAGTGAGTGATTTATGAGTGTTAATATTTTTCAACATAATCAGAATCCATAAATCCAAAAATGGTATTACTAAAATTATAATTTTTTCCATATCAAATGAAAAAAAATCACTAGACTTAAAAACATACAATTAATGTACTTTAAATATTTCTAATGTTTTTTAAAAATATTCATCATAAAATTTCTCAAATTACAGAAAATAAAAATCAATATTTGGCCTTGAACAAACCATTTCATGCACAATACTTTTTATAACACTTGCATACAAAATATTATTCACAAAGGAAACCTATACTTCATTAAAAAGGGACAGATTTAAGGACAGTTTAAAGTGTTTTCCTAGTGAAATTTTAACCGGTTTAATATTCTCAAAGACATATTGTTTCAAAAACATTTTTACATAGGCATATTATGATAGGTCTAAGTTTATATCCTTCATGTCTCTAATTCTTTCCATACCAAGTATTTTTTTTTCATTACCAAGATCCTTTATCATAAAGAAATAATCAAGTAAGTCCTTAACATGGTTTATAAGATTTATATTTTTAGAGGTTATGAGAATTTCATAAACATATAAAAGTAGGTAAATAAATTCATTCTTAACATTATTAAAGTAAACAGATTCATCAAAAATGATTCTATTAAAACCATTTTCAATCATAAATGAATCAAACTTTTATACCATTTCCTTAAAGATTGTTTAAATCCATACAAGGACTTATTTAAAAGATAGATTTTATTGGGTTTTAATTTATTCTAAAATCCATTAATAGGCATCATATAAATTCATTCATCAATGGTTACATCCAAAAAAAGTAGTCTTAACATCCAATTGTTCAATATGAAATCAAATTTTGTAGCAAAATAAAGCATAATTCATGGTGATTAATTATTATAAATAAGGGATAATATTTCACTATAGTTTATCCCTTCATGTTCTAGGAACCCTTTTACAACTAATATAGATTTATATTTTATTTTAGATTCCTCTAGTCATCATCCTTTATTTTTAATATCTATTTTCAACCTATAATTTATTCATTATTATATTTGGTTATAGTAAACTTGGTTTTATTTTTAATAAGGGAGTTAATCTCATCTTTAATGGAAGATAACCATTTTATGGATTATTTAGATAGTATAGATTAATTTTAGGGTTTTAGTTCCTAAATATACAATTAATGAGCTATATTAAATTCATATGCAGTCCCTTCAGCATGGACAAACTAGGTTGGTGGCCTAATGACCCTCCTTTATCTATCTCTGGTAGGCTGATAATATCTAAAATTATCATCTTCCTCCACCTTAGGTTTAGATTCTAAATAAAAATTAGAATAACCTTGAGTATGTATAGGAATGTCAGTGGAGACAACTTTGGGTATGACTATTATCTAGAATCTAAGGGTGCTTCAACAAATAAGGATTGGGTCTAGGTGGAGTCTTAATATACTCAATAGAATTGTCTCTAGGCATACTAGTCTTAACACTATTATCCTTAGATATACTAGACTTATGTAATACAATATCATAGTAGGCAATTCATTTATGATACCCAAGGTTATCTATCCCAAACCTATAACCCTTAACACCCTTTGGATAACCTATAAAGTTACAATTGGAAGCCCTAGGTTCTAGCATATCATTTTTTCTGTGTGCATAAGTATTGGATCCAATCACTCTAATGTGTAAAATGCTAGGGGGTTTATATTTCTATACATTTTATGGTGTCTTAAAACTATTATTTGTGGACGACCAGTGATTAATCATATAGACTTATATAGTGGCAGTATCTACCCAGACGACTGAGGAAGACCATAGTGTGAGAGAATACATCTCAAACTCTATAAGATAATGTCATTGCTATTCTAATCTAATACATGATATTGTGGGGTTTCCCAAATATTCTGGTATCTTTTGATACATTTAGAGTTACAAAATTCAATGAATTCATTAGATAAATACTTTAAACTATTATAATTCCTAAAAAAATTAGTTTCTTACCATATTAATTATCTATAATAACTTTATGGTTATTGAAAGACTGAGAAGAATCATATTTAAATTTCAATAACAAAACCCAAACCTTCCTAGAGTAATATTTAATGAGCAAGATAAAGTGATACTGTAAAACCTTGACCCTTGTACGAATCTAGACCCATTTTAATTTTTCTTGAAACTTCCTTAAACCACCATGGTTGGGTGTTTTGGAGTTCTCAAAGAAGTATCAAAAGTTCTTGAAGGGTTTGGGTGGAGCTCGCAACATGAAACCATAGGGATATAGTACTATAGTCAAGATGATGGTGGAGGGAAGTAATATGAGCATCATCAATGGTACGACAATCCACAATAGGCATAGAGCTTCATTAGGTGTGTGGCATGGCCTTGTGCACCACGAGGTGTGATAAGAGGTGTCAATTTAGGATCTACTATAAAACTCTATGTTTTTAAAAGAATATCATGCTTGATATCTTGCTTAACATGCAACACCATGCATAAATAGAATTAAGATATACCATAAAAATGTTATTATTTAAATTTGACACTTGAAATCTAGTCATCAAAATGGAGGGTATGAATAGAATTAACTAAATTATGAAAAATATATTAATGTTTTAATTAATACAAAATTGTTTATATATGCTTAGTAAATAATCACTAAATTTTTAGTAAATCCATTTTATTCTTTAAAAGTACATTTTTTTTCAAAAATTGATTTTATTGTTTTTAAGGAGAAAATATTATAATTAATTTAAATAAATTTTTGAAATTTTATTTGATAAAAATTATTTCATTTTTGAAATTATAATATCAAAATTAAATTATGCTAAATTTTTTATATTTTTCTAAAAAGTTTTATTTTTCAATTAATAGTGAAGAATACAAATTTTTATTGAAAACTGTATTTTCCTTTCAAGTATTTAAAAAATAAAATTCTATTTTCGATTAGTTTTAAATTTTAATCAGTTAATTTTTATTTAAAATAATCTAATTATGGCCTTTGTAATTAATTTTATTCTTTGATATATTATAAAAACATTTTACACTTAAAATTTTATTTTTCTAAAAAAAACTGTTTTATCACGTCTAACGAGTATAATTTTAGATTAAAATCTGCCACTTATTTGAATTTATTGTTGGAAAATGAATTCTATATTTGTTATCAGGAGGTATAAATTAGGTAAATATGACCCTTTTATTTTTATTCATTATGAATAGTAACTATAGTAAATAATTATCACCTCGATAAGGGAAAATTAGGTAATTATGGTTAAAAATAATATGATAAAGACTAAAAAATCACTCTAAAGTTCAACTTTTTTCTATTGTATGAGTGTATTTGAGCCATTTACATCCAATTTCTAATATATTGTCATGAACTGACCCTAACCA
This sequence comes from Viscum album, assembly GCA_963277665.1. NCBI lineage: Eukaryota > Viridiplantae > Streptophyta > Magnoliopsida > Santalales > Viscaceae > Viscum > Viscum album. The sequence goes on from OY728151.1 coordinate 1,838,630,145, forward strand.
GGTCTTAATCAACAACTACCCCAAGCCCGCCTTCATAGGGTAGGGGTTGGCGACCATCGCCAAAAGCATAACAAACATGGGGGGGGGGGTCTTTTCTAAAGTATTTATATGCACACACATCCATATCAATGCACAAGTGAAGAGGAATACTATTAAAAAGATTAAATAACTATATTGTAAACCAAGAATGAAAAACATAAAAGTAAAGGGGAAAATACATTCCCTACCAAAAAGATGTCCCAACCTAAAAAAACATTAATGTAAACTACTAAGAGATCCCATCTTTTAATCTCTAATATATGACCATCATCCACTATCCAAAGCACCAAGTATCCCTAAGATCCTCAGTAGTCACCTCTGACCTATATTTCATCTTCATAAGGTACGACACGTATCGAAAAAACCCATGCAGGGGTGAGTATATACATACATAGTATGATGCTCCGTAAGAAGAAATGGGGAGTAGTAAGAGACACAAAATGAAAGGAAAGACAGTAGATAGTAAACAAGATGCATCTCAACCCAAATAAAGATAAATAATAACCTCATAAAATCACAAGGGACTCAACATAGAGTTTAGATGGACTACATGTTGAGTCTTTAACACCCATAGCTGTAGAGTAACATCATCCAACCATGAGAAGCTAAACACGGAAAGCACATGGCATACCTTGTGCATCTTCATAACCCATAGAAGGAGAGTAGCTGAATAAAAAGGAATGGATATATATATGAATATATATATATATATATTATAAACAAGAATCCAAAATGAGAGAGTAAGGGGATCTCTATCTCACAGCTCATCCCGGGAAAAGAGCCACCAATAGTTCCAAAAGTCAATCAATTATGCCCAACATCTCACATGTCTTCCCAGTAAAAAACATCCAATTCAAAACATAACTCACCATTGTTACGCACATTTGAGGGCCACTAAGTCTAGGTACAGGGCTCATGACCTGGTACAATAGGAGGGTTCCACTCAGTGGATGAATAATGAACTCATACTTTGTTCCAATAAGAGGGTTCCACTCTAATTGTCGATAGATAGAGGACCCATACCATGTTCCAGTAGGAGGGTTCCACTCTAATAGTAGAGGACCCATGCCCTACCTAGAAGGAGGGTTCCACTTTAGTCATCAATAGAGGACCCATTCCCATCCAAACTAGAGGTTCCACTTTGGGAACAATATTTACTTTAGGCAAAGGACTCCCATTTAGGATATGCTTTCAGTGCTTGTCACCACCCCTTGACCTATATAAGTGAGATTGGGGTAATTTCAGCTCAATCCCAGATTTGGGTTGGGTAATGAAATATATGGACACTTGGTGCCATATTTATTTGATTTTTTCCTTTATACTAATTAAGTTAAAGATAAATACAAAATTTTCACTTTCACGATTTTAATATCTATAATATATTATGGCGGGGATAAAAATAACTTATGTTTGGTTCTATATAGTCATTTTAAATATAAATTATTTTTTTATCATGATAATTTTTTTTCTAATTTTTGGTAATTAATTAATTACCTTATATTCTTATGCAATGCTAACATAATATTTATTCAATTAATTAAAAAATAAAATAAATTATTTTAAAAATATTAAAATTAATATAAATTAAATGAATTGTTGCGTTCCATGTATTTTTTAGGAAAATAAAACATTTTAATTATTTGTTAAAGGAATATATTCAATTACATTCTTTTCATGTTTTTTTCAAAGTCAAATTAAATTAATCGTTCCAAAAATGAAATTAATGATATTTTATAATAATTAATATTTTATTAAATGAAATAAAATTCCAAATTATTATATATTCATCCAGGTTATTAATATATGGTTTAAAATATCAACCATGGTCCATTTATTGTCCTATTTTTCTTTTATATTAATTATCATGACCCCTAAAGAGTAAAACCTTTGTTATCATGGTAATTTTCAAAAAGTGCTAATGTTGGTTAAAACAAAGATATAAGGGTAAAAACCAAATCTAAAATTGTAAAAATTTTATTGGATGATATTATTTAAAACCATCCTTATCATATATTTGAATTATATTAGTTTTTATATTTGTTTCTTTGAAAATTAATTTATATTAATTTAATATTTTAAGAAATTCCAAAAGTACCCCTCCCCTCACTTATAAAAGGGAATCTCCTCTCTTATTTTATCCACAATTCAAAAACCTTTTGGTTAAGACAATACATAACCAAATAGGTTTCTAAAATCCCTCACCATATTCTTGTGGACTTGTGTTTTATCATAAATCAAATATAGGAAGGCTTTTGGTATAATCCTAAAGAGGTTGTATGAAGAAGAGGAATCATTCTTAACTGAGAATTTTTTGTTTTATTTATTCTTACAGCTCCTTTAAATATTATTCAACCATGTAAATATAATAACACCAGTATCTCCCATAAACATATATTTTATTATGTTAATGTCATAACCTATATCCATCTCCACTTCTATCAAATGGGAAATGAAACCATTGTCTATGTGTACTGTGAACTACCGTCTCATGAAATGATGTAATTTACCTATTGATCCAATGGTTCTCAATCATTTAGGGAGTTGGGACTATTGTATTCTCCAAAATACTAGTATGAATCTGAATTTTGATGGATCCTATGTTGTGGTGGTGATATAGGGAGGTGGTCTGGTTATGGATGAAAAAGGTTTGGTGGTGCTTGGATTTAATACTTTTTATGGTTCAAGAAATTCCATTTGTGTAGAGGCTTAAGCAATGTGAAGTGGGATCACTTTATGTAACTTTTACAACATTTTTATCTCTATGGTTGAATCTAAATCTAAAATTCTAGTTGTCCTTCTTTGAGAAAAAAAAATAACCTCATGGGAATTGATCTACATTATTTGGAAGTGAAGACATATCTTGGACTAGGGAATTGAGGTGAGACATAGTTGGAGGTATGGTAAATTTTCTATGAAGACATTGTATAGAAAAGTGTTGGTAATAGACTCATAATTTATAATTTCATTGGGTCTTTACCTAAGGATTTTAATCTCTTTATAATGGGAGATTCACTTAGATTACATCATTTTTAGCCTCCATGATCCTCTTATGTCTGTATTTTATTTTGGAATAAAAATTTACTTTTGAGTGAGTAAATATAAAATAATACTTATTTTCTTTCCATATTGTCCATTGAAAAATGAAAACCTTACTCATGCATATATACATATTACAATCTCCATGATTGTAATGTGGTTCATTTTTTCATAACCATATTTCATGTTTTGTTTTAAAAGTACAATTGATGTATAAAAATGATAATTATTTTATGATTATTATTCTATAGATGATGTAACAATGAACTATTTTACCATAGTCAACCTAGTGAAGTCATTTTGGACATATGGATCGAATATCATCAAAACATCCAATGTGAACTTAATTGAGAAATTAATTAAATATAACATGGTAATAAATAAAATATAATTAATAATAAAATTTAAAAAGGTTCTTAATCAAGTAAATAATTAACATAAGTTTATTTTTTAGGAAGATAAATAACATATGTGATGAGTCGGACCTAAGGTAAGGGATTTCATCTCAATTTTCCTTCATTGAGGAATATTTTATTGTTATGAACCTAACTTATTTTATATAGTGTATATAATTCCACTTATACATGTGATATCATTAATACTTCATAATTCATAGTATTTTAAGTTTAAATTTTAATTATTTCATCTAATGGAATTTGACTTGAAACTTAATAAGTGGTAAGGTGTTTCTTAACCCAATTTCCATTTATTGGGTTATACCTCTACTTCATTGACTATGTTATGCCATAATTATGTTTAAAATTACCTTTAAATGTATTATTTTATATTTCCACCTGTTTTTTCAATTTAAATTTATCACACATAAATACTTTATTGATTAATTCTCAATTCAATGAAATGACTTTTGTAAGGAATTCTCGTCTCACTTTTGTTTTCGTGATACATATGTTATATTAACCACTTATTTATTTCTTGTGGTGTAGATAGATCCCCATTGATATGATATATCATGATGACCAAAGTATTAAGGGTTTATTTCAAAATCTAATTTTAATCAAGATTGTTTAAGATTCAATTTAATTTGACATAAATTATTTGATAGTTGTATAATAAACCCATTTCATTTTCATATCCTCTGGTTATTTATAGAAATTAAAATTTTCCTTTCATTTTCCACTCTTTATGTTCTCAAGATACCAAAATCATGTTTTTAAGAAAATCATACTTTATTTCTCTTTTCAATCGAAAATTCTTTCTCTTTCATATCCATGTTTTCTAAAAATGTTTTCAAGAGTTTTAAATATTAGGATTTTTAAATTCATTTTGAATCACTATTTATGTTTAAAATAATGGTCTAAAAGGAATCATCTTGTCATTTTATTAATGTTTTACTTTTTAATTTTATCGAAAATGTGGAAGAAATACTTTTTTAATATATATATTTTGAATGGAATTCCCACCATCATGATCACTCATTATTTTAAAGCTTACTTTAAAATTTTATATGATTATTTTTAAATAAAATGTATATAATGATATTATATAAATTTATAGTTTTTAAAAGTGGACTTTATAGTTAAAAGGTTATTTTTCTAAAGAATTCTTATAATGATATCTTTATGGTCTTTTCATTCATCAATAACATCAACTCTTTTATTTTATACTGGGGATATGTGGTAATGGTACCATCCTAGTTATTTCTATAGTTGGTTAATGATCAGTTTTACTTAGGAAGGTTTTGAAATTATGTATGATATTTCTTTCTATATGGGAAGTTTTTGAATAAATCTTGTATTAAGTTGTATTTTTTATATAAATGATGAGTGAATTAGACTTATTAACTGATGGTTAGGGCCCATAATTGCATATCCCCTCGATAAATCAGTAGGAACCATGAAAAAACTAGTTGTATAACAGTCTTAAATGGGTGTTTGGTGTATATCTACGCATAGTTTAAACTATATTAGAACAAGTAATCGACGATAAGTTTTAGATGACTGAGATTATACATTCCATAATATGAGATCAGTTATTAATGTGTCTGTGAATATTTTAAATAAATTCCATGTATTAGTTTCAAAATCATGTTATTATTTATATGGAATAATTTAATATTCATTTAATTATATCATATTATTATTGATTCACAATTTATTGATTAAATTTAATGTTTTCTAGTTAATTTCCTTTTCATATTGATTATGACTTACTTACCCATAATATATTCCATTGTATGTAAACCTTATTAAACATTTATTCTTACCCTTATTTTGTTTCCTTTTCCTAGTGTATGAAGATTAAGTTTTTGAATGAGTTTCAAGGAGGAAAAATATCTACTTTCAATATGTTTTGTATGTATTAAATGTAATGTGAGATTTAAGTATGTATCTAGTTTAACAGGAATACTAAATTATTTGGTTCTTCATGGTGTTATTCCTTATATATAGTCCCAATTTAATAATGTAACCGGATCTAGATTACTAGGGTTGAGGTATTTATAGTTGGTATTAGATAAAGTATAGTATAAACATAGGGAACTAGATTTACAAAAACATAGATTAGGGAACATGGACTTATGAATGACTTTTAGGATAAGTCTATGCATAGGATAATATCCTAAATTTTTGGTAAGGTAGATATTATATGGATTTACTAGAAATAAATCCCAGTATGGATACTATAAGTGGATGTGGTTTTGGAATAGATTCATCTTGGTATAATAACTCGGAAAAAAGTTGGTTGAGTATATCTCGACCATCATTCTAATGTATGGTGAGTGCTCCCTCACTACACACCTAGTTTGACACTTATGTGGGATATTCTTAGGTTAATTCACATTTTTATGAACTTTCATGAATTATATGAATAGATTGTGATCATGGATGAACTAGGTTAATCCTAAGGTTTCATAGATTAAAAAGATTTTTTTTGTGATTTAGACATTATATAAATTATCTTTTGTAACTATGATTACTATTTCTCACACCATTAGTTTTGGTTTTATTAATTGGTTGGAACCATGAAGAATGATGTTAATGATTAATGTGATGCAAAATATGGTGATCCTAAGCAAACAAATAGGAAGATGACTGAATTGAAAGATGTTGGGATTATGCCTAATAATTTATCATGATATAAGATTGATAACTTATACCTTAACCAACTCTCAGAGTCACCAAAGAAGATAAGGATAGAGTCATCTAAGAGCTTGAGTGGTGGAGACTATGGAGGAAAGAATGATTAATTTTTTTATGTTATAAATATTGAAAAATATATCTAATATAATGTCTCAAAGGAATAGTAAACTTTTTTATGTGTGGAAAAGGGGTCATAGAGTGATGAATTACCATGGAAAACAGAGGATTTCAATATACAGAAATAAATTTCATCCTAGAGATCCATGTATAGTACATCATCTTAAATGTGGTGAACATGGGAATTATCTGATTCAATTCCCTCTTTGAAATGATAAATCATAGACCAAGAAAGGACCTATGTTATACCAATAATTGAAGTGGAAGGGTATAAGTATTTATGTATTGGTATTCAAGAATTATTTTGTATAAGTTTTTTTATATCAATGGTATTTTGGTTATAAGAATAATGAAACATCTAAGGATTATGTTAATTTTTGAAAGCATATATGTCTTCATTAACTTGAGATTTATGGATACCATCATGGGTTTTTGAGCTTAATGTTGATCATAAGTTACAAGTCTTAGAAACCTATTTTGGTGTTTTAAATAATGGGATTTTAATTTGATTAATTAGATTTTGGGAGAAATTTTATTAGGATAAGGTATATATAACCCTTATGTTCAACCAAAATTATTATTTGAGGAAGAATTCTATTTTAATAATTTTAAAGGCACTGATAACCTTCAGGATTTATATGATATTTTATTATTGAGGTTATTTTAATGATGTTCATCATATTTATGGGGATGTTATAAGAATTGTATTGATATATTTTTGGTAAAAAGGAAAACTTTTCACATCTGGGAAATATATGGGGATTGAATCCAAAACTAAAGGGACATACGGGTGAAAATCATATCAATGGCCTATGTGATATCTTGGTTAGTATGACATTTATTTTTTAAAATAATCTAACAGATAAATATTAAGTTGATTTTGGAAACATATTTTATATAGTAGAGATACCTATGGGATTAAAAAGTGATTAGGTGATTAGTTAATTAATATTATTTCAGAAGAAGTTCACTAATTTTATAACCTTATATGATTAAGGAAAATAAAAATTATAGGATTTTATTTTACAAATAAAGGTTGGATTGTCTTTTGGAAGCATGTATGATTTTAATGTGGATTTATGGTGATTCAGGTTATTCATGGAAATGATTATCAAATCTTGGAGATTATATGATTAGGAAATATGCATTTTTTGTATGATACATTAAGAGTGATTTTTTTTTGGAGATAAGTGTTAAATTTATCTTGGAAAAATATGTGATCAATGATAGCTGTCAATATCTATAATTATTTGGACATTACATTTTTATCCAGGTTCATATTTTCAATTCCCACTAATATTCTCCTATTTATAAACCAATTTATGTAATGATATTCACATTTCATTTTCCCTATTTTCAATGGGATGTTTTATTAACATTTTTTATGATGTTGGATTTCAACAAAGGAATTTTGAAATTTCAAACACCTATTTACTAATCCTGAGTTAACATCGAGAGGAAGAAATTTATTAACGGTTTTAATAATATAATACCTTTAATTTTTAATAGAATTATATGCTCGATATATTTCTTAACATGCAACACTAATCATTAAGAGAATTGATAAATACCGTAAAAATATTATTATTTAAATGTGATTATTATAACCAAACTATTGAAATAGTGGTTATGAACAAGATTAATCAAATTATGATATATATATATATAGGTCCTAATAAATAAAAATTTATTGATAAATAATTAGTATATAATCACTCAATTTTTAGTAAAGTCATTTTATTCTTTAGAAATATGTTTTCCTCAGAAATTGCATTATTTTTTTTCATGAGAAAATATTATAATTAATTTATGGAAATTTTATTTTATAAATGGATATCATTTTCGAAATAATCATATCAAAATTATCTTATGGTGAAATTTTTATATTTTTCCAAAAAGTTTTATTTTTCAATGAATAGTGAAAAATACTATTTTTTATTGAAAACGATAATTTAATCTCAAGTAATTACAAAGTAAAATTATATTTTGTTTTAGTTTTAAAATTTAATTAGTTAATTTTTATTAAAAATAATCTAATTATGGACTTTTATTGAATTTTATACTTGGATATAGTATAAAAACATTTTACACTTAAAAATACATTTGTCTAAAAAATTGTTTTTCATCACACCTCACAGGTCAGATTTTATATTAAAATTTTCTACTTCAATTAATTGAATCTTAAAAAATATATTCCATATTTATAATCAATAGGTCCAAATTTGGTAAATTTATCCCTTTTATTTTTTGTCATTATGAATAGTAACTATAGTAAATAATTATCACCATAGTAAGGGTAAATCGGGTAATTATTGTTAAAAATAATATAACAGGGACTAGAAATTTACAATAACACTTTACTTTATCCTATTGGATGAGTGGAGTTCAGTCATTTTCATCCAAGTTCTGAATATATGGCCACTAGGTGTCAAATTTATTTAAGTTTTTTCTTAATAATAAATAAGTAAAGGATAAAGACAAAAAATGTCGATTTGTTTATTTTAAAATTTATAATATTTTGTGATGTGGAAAAAAATAATTTACATTAATTTCTAAATATTCATTTGAAAGATAATTTTTTTATAATGGTAATTTGTTTATAAATATTATTAATTAAATTATTACCTTAAAGACGCTGACACAATATTTATTCAATTAATAGAAAAATAACCTAAATTATTTTAAAGATATTAAAAGTAATATAAATTGATTGAATTATTGTGTTCCATAATTTTTTTAGACAAATATAACATGTAAGTGATGTGTGAAAACATTATATTTGAATTAAATTACTGGCATGTTGTTTTCAAATTCAAATTAAATAAATATTTCCAAACATGACATTAATAATATTTAATAATAATTAATATTTTATTAAATGATTTAAAATTACTAAAAATTTTATATTCATCCAATTTATTGGGATATGGTTTAAAATATAAACTATTATCCATTTATTTTTCAATTTTTCTTTTATAGTAACTATCTTGACCCCTAAAGAGTAAAAACTTTGTTATCACAATAATTGAAAAAAATGGTTAACAGAGGTTAAAACAAAAATATAAGGGTAAAAAAATAATATAAAATTGTCCAAATTTTATTATATTATATAATTTTTACCCATGATCATCCTATATTCTAATTATATAATTTTGGATCATTTTGTACTTGAAAATTAATTTATATTAATTTAATATTTCAAGAAATTCTAAAACTGTCCCTCCCCTCACTTATAAAATGTAACATACTCTCCTTTTTAATTCATACTTAAAAAACCTTTTCATTCAGACAATACCCACCCAAATAACTTCCTTTCATACCTAAACATAACCTATAATAATTTTTTTGATCGAAATCTAATTTAGGAAGGCATTATGTATAATCCTAAAGAGGTTGTCTGAATAAGATGTATCATTCTTAACTGATTGTTTTTCTTTTATTTCTTCTTACAAATAATTAAAATATTATTAAAAAACTAAAATATAATAACATGGATATATAAAATATACTAATATGTTATTATTTTGATGTCATAACCTACATCCATCTCCTATTCCATCAAATGGGAAATGAAACCACTATTCATGTGTACTGTAGACTACTACCTCGTGAACCAATGTAATTCGTTTCCATCATCACCTATCACGAATATTTATGATGATGGATTTAATGTATATATATTATATTTGTTAAATATTTATCATTATGTAAAATTAATACATCATATACTTTTTTACCTTACCATCAATTGAAAAATGATAACATTATCCATGCATATGTATGGACTGCCACCTCCACGAAATAATGTGATTTTTTTTCATCACCACATCACATGGATGATATATATATATATATGTGTGTGTGTGTGTGTGTGTATTTAAATAAATAATATTTTATTTATTATATAATTATTATTTTTGAATGGTAAAATAATACTTACATTCTTTCCATCACAATCATTTAAAATTGGAAACATTACTCATGCATATGTACAGCATACAATCTATATGATTATAATGTAGTTCATTTTTCATAAAAATATTTCATTTTTGGTTTTAAAGTATACATGATGTCTAAAAATGATACTTATTTCATGATTATTATTCTATATATGATGAAATAATGACCTCTTTTACCATAGTCAACATACTGATGTCATTTTGGACATATGACCCGAATACATAAAAACATTTGAAAATAAAATAATTGATTAAGTAATTAAATAAAAAATGATAATAAATAAAATAAAAATAATATTAAACTTTAAATGGGTTATTTACCAAGTTAATAATTAACATATTTTTATTATTCAGGAAGACAAATAAGGTACATGATGAGTCACACATGAGGTAAGAGATTTCGTCTCAATTTTCCTTTAGTAAGGAATATTTTATTATTATACACATAAATTATTTTGTATGGTGTATATACTACCCATTATATATTTAATTTCATGAATCCTTCATACTTCATGGTGTTTTAAGATTCAATTTTAATTATTTCAAACAATATTATTTTACTTGAAAGTTACCAAGTGTTAAGGAGTTTTTTAACTCAATTTTTATGTATTGGTTTATACTTTTACTTAAATGATTATTTAATTCCATTATTATGTGTGAAATGACCTATTATTATATAATTTTGTATTTCCAATTTTTTTAGATTTACAATTTTCACACATAAATACTTCATTGATTAATTCTCACTTCAATGATATGAATTTTTTAAGGGTTTCTAGTCTCACTTTTGTTTCCATGAGACATATGTTATATCCATGAATTATTTCTTTAATGTGGTATATATAATTCCATTTTATATTATATATCATGATTCCCTTTATATTAATGGTATTTAAAGTTTCATTTGAAGTTATCTCTTTCATTGGGGTCATGATACAAAAGTTTCCAAATCGGTAAAGATTAATTTCACAATATTATCTTAATTGATATTATTTATTCTTAAATTTCAACAAAATGAAATTATTTGATAGTTTTATAATAAAACCCTTTAATTTTATTCTCCTTTTGTTATTTTTAGAAATTACAAGTTTCCTTTCATTTTCCACTCTTTAAGTACTTATGATACAAAAATCATGTTTTTAAGAAAATCCGTCTTTATTACTCTTTTTGGTCAAAAATGTGTTTTATTTCATATTAATGTTTTCTAAAAAAAATAGTATTTTTAATATTATATTATTATTTTTAAAATTCATTTTTACCCAGGATTGAATTTTAAAAAAAATTAAAATGAATCTTCTTGTTGTTTTCTAAAAGATGTACTTTTGAATTTTACCGAAAATGTGAAAGGAATATTTGTTTTAAAATACATGACATGAATGTAATTTCATGTCATCATGACCACTCATTTATTTTAAGTTTCTTTTAAAATTTAACATGGTTCTTTTGAAAGAAAATAAATTTCCTAATATTCGAGAAATTTTTAGTTTTTAAAAGTGGTCTTAATAAGGAAAGGGGTATTTTTCTCAAATAGGTTTCTAATGATATAATTATGGTATTTATATTCATAAAAAACATCAACCTTTTTATATTCCAATGGGGATATATTTTAATGATACCATACTTATTATTTCTATAGATTTTTTATGATCAGTTTGATTGGGGAAAGTATTAACATTCTGTATGCTATTTCTTCTTATACGGATAGTTTTTTAATAAGGAATTTTGATTAAGTTGTATTTTTTATTCATATAAAGAATGAATTGGACTTATTAAGTGATGGTTGGGGCTTGGAATTACATATCCCCTTGATGTATATCTACGTATCATGAGAAAAAACAATTTTCTAACCTTATTAAACGGGTTTTTGGTGTATGTCTACCCATAGTGTAAATTGTCCTGGAATAAGGCCTTGATGGTAAGTTTCAGATATCCAACATTATTTATTCCATAAGTATTAAATCAGTTATTAATGTCCATGAGATTATTATGAATAAAATTCATGTATAAGTTTTAAACTCAAGTGATTATTTATATGTAATCATTTTATCTTCATTTACTTCTTCCATATTATTATTCATACACAAGTTATTAATTAAATGGAATGTGTTTATAGTTATTTACCTTAACATATTTATTATTCCATCTTTACCCATAATATATTCTGCTATATGAAACCATTACTGAGAATTTGAGATCACCCTTATTTTGTTTATTTTACCCAAGGTATGAAGATAAATTTTTTTAATCAGTTTCAAGGAGGTAGAATATTTATTTTCACTATGTTTTGTATATTTTCAAATGAAATGTGAGATTCAAGTATGTAAATAGTTTATTAATACTACTAAAACTATTCAGATATTTAGGATTTGATTCCTTGTATCTAGTTCCAATGTAATAAATTAATTATGGGATCTAGGATACTATGGTCAGGGTCTTTATATCCACACATGTCATTTTTAATGGCATGGTCGAACTAGCAGTAATAGCCGCATGGGGAAAGTCATGGCACACACATGATGCGAATGAAATATATTGGATGATAATAGGAACAAGATATTTCATGTGGAGAATAGTGATATAATATTGTATGATCCACTGATGTGATAAAAATGGGGGTGGTCTAGCTCATGTAAGTGGACACAGGATGGGCGTAGTCAACTTCATGAAAAATTAATGGGAACATTGGCATGTTGGTGATTGGAAGAAATCACATGACATGATCCAAAAAAAATGAAACACATGAAACATGGTTGGTTGGATAGAATAAAGGTTTCTCAACAAAAATGTATGGATGTAAGGTATCCTTGATGTGGTATGTGGACGAGAATATGCAAAAAAATACAAGTGTATCCAATCTCATTAACAAGGGATGCAGACGAGATAATCACCATGATGAATTTGAGGTATACACCCATAGTAAAAATGTATAATATAAATAAAAGAGTTGGTCATGGGGAACCCAACCCTTAGGTGGATATTGGGTTGTTAGGATCATGGATTGGGTGTTGTGTGATTTATTTGGTTGTATTGTACTCCCAATAAATACATAAATAATATAAATAAATAATTTATTTATTACTTATTATTTATTATTTAATAAATAAATAAATAATAAATCAAAAATCAAAAATCAAAACTGGTTGGGGCCAATACCCTTTATTACGAAAGAAAAAAAAGGTCAAGGAGAGAGAAGGGGTTATACATAGTATTCTTTCCCTCATTCCAAGAAAAAGAAAAGCATACACAAAAGATAAATAAACCTCAAAAAAATAAACATCAAATTCCAAGGTCCTTTAAAAACTGAGCTTGAGATCAAAGAATCATATTATACTATGATTCCTGAGATACCCAATCATGAGTACATTTACCTCTTATCCATTGATTCATAGGGGCTATCTCATCCCTCTACCATGGATGCTCAAAATTCCAAAACTCAGATTCTCGCATCAACCAAATTCTCCACACCCTGCTTGTCCAGTTGATCATCCTCTTTTTTTTATCTATTATTTCAAAGGAGTTAGAAGTTACAACCTTAGAATATAACATCCCAGAATTATATATACTTGATCCATCTAAAATCCCCATGATTTTAGTAGAGCCTTCTGTGGATTTAGGTTCCATAATATAACCATCTTCAAGATTTTTCATCCATTTTCAATCATGTGAAGAAATTGATAGATTATCCAAAATCAACTACATTCTATCCACATTCTGTATAGTGAATTAATTTTCAAATTCCTCGTGAATAATTTATCCCCCAAATCATTATTCTTTACAAGTTCATTCTCAAAGGAGATGCCTTCACAATCCTTCTTAGGAAACCCTCCTCCTCGTAGCATACTAGAAATATCCTGACAAATATTGTTAGAGTAATCTATACCAATAGGTGGAACAATAGAGGATTTCCCCTACAAAAAATACTTTCCAATATTCAGAACCTCAAAATATCTTCCAATGATAGCTTAATCTATGCCCCTATGAAACTGAAATCTCTTTTTAGAATTAGTACCAGCATAAGCTTCGAAATAAATCCCCCCAGATGGTTGACATGGGACTCCCTTATGAGATATGGCCAACCCAAAAACAACTAGTTGTCCCTGGAAATAGCTAATAAAATCAACCTTTCCATCATTCTAGACCTCATCATGTTTTCTAGCCTCAGGATTTTCATTATCTTTCTCCGTGCATGATCCTCCAACATTAAATCAAACCATTAAAGTCAATAGACCACCTAAAACATGATTATATAAGTTTCTAGTATATACCAAATTCACTATCCAACTTATAAGATCCTATGTTTTTTTTTGAGTTAGAAATTTCGGATGGAATTTGGATTTTCAACCTGTTCGGCAGGTCGAATTTTTATGGGAGACTCGAAACAAAATTATGATGCTTGGAATACCTTAAAGTGATGTTTTTGAATGTGGAATGAGTCTTGGAGGTTATATTGGAGGTTTTAAGAGTGTTTAGAAGGTTCAAGACCTGAAACTAGAGTTTTTGAAAGGTGTGGCCTTGGGAGAACAGTTACCAGACAGTTAGTGTAAACCAAGTGGCCTAAAATATGAAGGCACTCGGGTTTGGAAAACTATGAGGGAGGACTGAAAAATTGTGTGAGATTCTATAATAAATTGATGACATGCCGCATGGGTGGTTCATGTTCTGTTAAACCGTGTTCCCTAATAGTGCAATGTGGGTGTGCCTTAGGCACTAGAGTCACATAGTTACCACACGGTTTTGACAACCATGTGTCCAAACCGTGCATCCCATTAAAAAAGGGGAAAATTTCCATTTTTCCATTCCAAATTTAAGTGGGAAGCCCCCTTTATATTCCATTATCCTTCCCCATATGAGTTGACCATCCTCTCCACTCCATCCCATCTTAAAAACCCATAAAAGGGGGTGTTCTTGATGGACTTTCATGGCATTTTCAGGTGTGATATATCCTACAATGGACTCTATTGCTCTTATCCTATCTTCATTATTAATTTTTGGTTTCTGCAATTACGTATTTTGATCCTGATTCCACTATAGAATGGTGAAATCAGATACCATTATTGGGGATTTCACTCTGCCTAGGAAGAGGGTGACCCGAGATGTCTTCTTCACTTCGATACAAGCCGTTTTGTTGAGGTATGTTACTATAGTTAATTGTTAAATCGTTAAAGCCTAAAAGAATTGTTTGGGTGTTTTTTGGAACTGTTGGTTAGGTATTATGATAGATTCAAGGTTTTAGTTATATCGTGGGCTATTGGAGAGAGTTAGGTTTCAGTTCTAGCTTGACAAGATCGACCAGATCTCTATATGTCTCAGATGAGCTCGACGGGCCTTGGTAGCAGCTGTCGACCCATAAAAATTAAACAAAAATCTTCTTGATGGAAGGTTGTCTATTATATCTAACCTAAAGTATTTATGAATATTTATAGCTTTATTTTCACACTTGTGATAGCCCCTGAGGTCAATGCCCCTATTTATAATTATTCTAATGAACTGTTAAATTAAACGAATTTGGCTAGTTAATGAATGATTGTTAGGGGTCACTAACAACCCCTGTGCACTAGCTTCATACCTCTACCTGATACTAGAGACTGAATTAGGATCATAATAGGGATGCCTATAGTTATGATCGGACCTAGAGGATCCCATGTAGGATGCCTCTACTTACATACTATTTTTGAGGGTCCCAAGAGGGATGCATGTACCCTTGTACCTTTTCCCATGGATTCAAATATGGATGGCTCTACTTACGTTCTAATAGGGATACTTATGCTTGTGTATAGACCTCAAAAATCTTAAGTATAATTCCTCTCTTTAGTACTGACCTAGGGGATCCTGTGGGTGCCCTAGTGTTTGACCGACCCTGAGCTATTACGACATGGTTTTTGGTAGATATGGTAGCAGGTGGAACCTAGAACTTGTTCCAAACCTGTAAGCTCATAAGGTTGTTATAATGGTGAGTGATTTTATTCATTTTTCAACCCTCACACTTTTATGTATGAATTCTAATGGCTATTGATGATGTATCTATGATTCTAGATGTTCTTCCTCGACTTAGCCCATGGGGCCAAATGTGATGTGATACTTTGATGGGGATGTCCATAGATACTTCATGGGATATAACTTTTAAGCCTATTTTTTTTACTAACTATTATATGATTCCATGGGCGATACATGTATTCCTTTTATGAAATTCCTTGGAATATCTCATAGGGAAATTAGAACTATATTATATGCCTTGATTGATACATGGATTCCCATGCAGGAAATACTTGGATGAACTCATAGGGAAAATGGATTATATTATATAACTTGAGTGATACTTGGATTCCCATGTAGGAATTACATGGATGGAATTATAGGGAAAATGGATTATATTATATGTCTTATGCGATGCCTGGATTTCCCAAGTAGGAATGTCATGGATGGGCTCAAAGGGAGGATGAATGAATTATATTACTCCTTGAGTGACACTTGGATTCCCATATAATAATTCCTTGGACGGACTCATCGGGAAAGTAAATTTTTATATTCTTGATGGTAGACATGATGTTCTATATATATATATATACATAGATAAGAGGGATGGTCAGACATGACATTCTATATCACTTGGTTTTTATGCTTATGTTGATGACCCTAATCATAATATTGAGACTTTTATGACGTCGAATAGGGATGCCTTGGTTTTATGCCTCATGTACTCATCATACTTATATATATATATAGATGGGTATTTATACACACACATATATATATATGTGTGTGTGTGTGTGTGTATGAAAGCAATTGTTCAGATACATTTCAGTATTGTCCAAATCAAACATTGTCGATTGGGATTATGGACCCAAGGATTGATTGTGGTGTTTATTTTATCAGTAGTCATTATTATTCTAGTTGTGTCTTGACTTGGTTGAGCACCTTGTGTGATTATGTAATTCTAACCCCACACCTTGGTATGACTTATTTTAATTTATTCTCAATATATAGTTCTTATTATTATTGTTATCTTGATGAGTAGATCACATATACATACATTGTATTTAATTTCTATGTATGAGATCACGTTGGTGGATCCCTACTGAGTTTTTTACTCACATCCTACTCAGACCGCTATTTCACTAGTGTACCCAAGAAGATATTTACTTGGTTGTAGGCACAGGATGGCCTGAGGCCCGGGACTGATCGATCAAGATGGCTCGGTTGTTTATGTGGAGATCGGGTGTGTGGTTCGGCTCAGAGATAGAAGTAGAGACTTATACTTTTATTTATATTTCTTTTATTTACTCTGGAATATGTGGTCCTCCTAGTAGGAAATTAGTGTTTTATATATGACATGGTCTTTCGGGCCTTTACTACATTACATTTATCATTAGAACTTGTTTATATTTATTACTTATTCACTCTATTTATTTACAATTATGTATTATGTTTAGTTGTTTTCATTGTTTATCTTACTCTAATATGTGGGTGTAGTCTCCCTGCAGACAAACCCTCTACCCTCACTCTTAGTCAGTAGGCTCTAGAATATGGGGAGGCATACTTGAGGACTTATATCCAACTGGATTAGGGCACTATTTTGGTGGTACCCGATTCAGGACATGACAAAGTGGTATCAATGGTTGTTTATTTTTCTATTGTTTTATTGTATGGGATATGGTAGAAAGGAGTACTAGGAATTTGTTGGAATCTATGATGGATATAGAACTGTTCAGCGAGAACACTTGTTTTGGTAAGAAGTACAAGTTACTAGGGATATGGGATTAATATTCTTGATATGAAATTTGATAGTTCTATATGATTTTTTCTTTGAGGAACGCACTTGTTGTGTGGAGATTATGATTTATTATGGATTTATATCTCTTAGCCCACTGAAGAGAGGCCATTGGTGGATTTAGAGCTCTTAGCTCATTGGCAAGGGGCCACTGAGTGATTTTGATTCTTGTCCAAAAAAGGAAGGAGGCATCTCATGCGTTATATTTGGCATGTAGGTTCCACATATTATAGGCTACTAGTGTGAGACTTTATTGCTGATGATGAGGTTAGCTGTTTAAATTGTATAGAACAACCTAAATGATATTTTCCCATATAGGTTCTTAGTGGACTTCTAATCAGGTAGACTGAAATGTATATATATATATATATATATATATATATATATATATTTATTTTTGATGTCAGGTTATGTGTATCTATGGTGATACATTCGATAGAGTGGCTAATGACGCGGTCCTCATGCATAGGAGTTACAGTGACCCATGTAGGTCGATAGAGCACATAGTGCATTGGTTTTGGAACCCTTGTGGGGTGTTCTTTCTAGGTATGATTATTTAAAGTGTTATTAACTACCTATATGGTTTTTCCCACATATATTGGAATGAAATTCTACTTATATGAACCACAAGATTATGGTATTATGCATATTGATAAGATGATGTTGTGTGCTCATTGCTAACCCTTATAGGTCAGTATCAGTAGTTGAAACCTTTTAGTAAACCCTTTATGGGTGTATCCTTTTTTAGGTGCGATTAACTAAAGGTTCATAACAACCTAAATGGAGTTTTTCCATCTATATTTCTATGATATTTTACTTAACCAACCTTATTTTATGGTTATCTAGTAGAATCACGGAGTATGATATTGATAGGTACCAATACATTTTTAGTGAACTATGACCTCTAGGGGTATTACCTTATACGGATTCCCAGTGAGTGTAAGATCTTTATGTTTTCCTTAATTTTGTGACCCATCAGGGTGCAATCCCTTATAAGGATGCTTGATTCGGTTCAAGGCCTGGTAGGCCGATACTTGGCAGGTGATTCTATTAGAATCCCCTCATTATGTTGATAGTATTTTGACCCACATAGGCCAGTGTTATCATTACCTACCATAGAGAGAGATGTTTGATCATATGGGTTAGGTGGTCAGACCTAGTGACCCTGATATGATACTTGATCAATAGGGTTAGGTGTGTGACCTAGAGACCCATAGTTTTGGCTCGGACCGTAATTGGTTAGTGTTTGTTTTATTGAGGGAAACCTATGAGAGTTTTTTCCTTGGGTTTATGGATGCATTTTTAGGTGGTTATATTGGTTATATGCTCATGTAGAGACCGATACATAGGAGGTGCTTAGGTTTTTCATTACAGTAATTATGATGCCTTTCATTTTCGATGAAGCACCTAGGGTGCTAGGGTATCAAGGCAGGCTTTGTAAGGTAGGATTGTTTAGTTTTCTGGCCGTGTTTTATAGTGTTTATACTATTATAATAGTTAGAGTGCAGGTATATTCTCATAACTGGAATAACACCTTGTGATGAGTGGTCATGAAATGAAATCTTGACAAGGGTGAGGTGTCTGATTTTGAAGAGAAGTTCTAAGGGAGCTTCTAGATAAATGAGACTTATGTTCTATGTAGCATGATCATATTGACCTTAGTGTTGTTTGGATTATGGGAGCTTGAGTCAGGTGATGACCAGGTGGTACAAGATTGTACACTCATTGTGCTGGGTGAGATGGAAAAGGTACGCATTGATTCTTCATGGTACTATTTAAATCATAAATTGATAAGTGGTTACGCGCAAGCTGAGGACCAATGGTTTTAGATAAATGTTTTGGGAAAGGCTTCCCAAGATTTCTGATAAAATGAGAAATTTCAATCCATGGTAGAGGAGACATTGAGGATAAATCAAGTGTTGTGAGGCGGTTGACCCATGGTTGGACCTGGACACGTATTATCTGGATATGTGGTGACAGTAGTTGGTTAAGACAAGTAAAACCTATTTTTATGTGAGAGTGGATTGGGAGAGAGATACACACCTATCGATGGAATCTTAGCATACTCCAATTCATATAAGAATGTGCTCTATATCTTGAAATCATCCTGAGTGTGATAAGAGGACATCGGTTATATGTTGAGCTACCAAAATACCCTTTCTGGTTCGATAAGGAAACTCCTTGAGGAGAGATGGATAGTAATCCATATGGCGGGGAGTGAACCATTGTCTATTTTAGGGTGGTGACCCTTGTTGTGTTTTGAATTCAGCAAGCATCATGGGAACCATTCTCAATAATCTAGAACAAATGATGGATGATATTTGCATTAGCACTCGAGAATTAGCGGGTTTCTAGCCAAGCCAATCATTGTTTCTGGATATGGACAAGGTGTGGGTTGTGGTGATCGAGAGCTCGTTTAGTTGGTGAAAAATAAAGGATGATCCTAAGGTGGTGACCAGTGTGTTGGTCACCAACTATGACCCTCATGTGAGAAGGGTCGTGGGGCCTTAAGACTGGTCATTGGATGGTCGTTTTGGATTTTGAGGATGTTCACTACTATAAAACTGGGTTTATCCAGCGCTAGGGCTTTAACAATGCTATCTAAAAGCACTATTAAAGACCCCCTTTGTTAATGCTTGAAAAATAATTTTTAAAGGGGGTCTTTAACAGTGCTAAAAAAATAACTGCTAAAGGGGGGCCTTTATTGGAACTTTTTTATAAGTGTAGATAAAGGGGGGGTTTATCAGCGTTTTTTAGAAGCGCTGATAAAGACCACCCTTTATCAGCACTTTTTTAGTAGTTCTAATAATTTTATATTTCAAAACAAATCATTAAAAATAATATATTAATATATTAATATAATTATATTGATATAAATATAATATATATTTTTTAAAATATGTTTTAGATAATGTAAATAGGCATTTACACTAAATATATATAAGATATTTAGTGAAAATGACTCATAAAATAATGAAAAAAATATTTTTAATTAATAATTTTATTATTATTACCAATTAATCGTCATTTAATATCAATTTGAAGATAAAAAAAAATCAAAAAATCAATAAAATATCTAAAATAAGTTGAAAACGTAACTCAAATTTCAAACAACCATAACATTCAATCTGGGTGTCCATTTGTGCTCTACCACATATCAAATCAAATCATGTGATGAGATATATGCCCTCAATGACACAATTAAACCACTATCACAATTTTCAAGGCCAAAAAAGGACCAAAAGGCCTCCAAAACCGCTTTTTTTAGTCAGGGTGCCCTAATTCTTTAACATTCGATGGATTTTCAGCCTCACTTAAGGGGATATTATTTCCTTTTTTGGTGGCAACTAAATTTATTCCCAGGGATTACATTTATATTGATATTATGGTTTTGAAATTTTATCATTTTCATAATGAAATTTTATTTATAGTAAATATATGCATGTTTTCTTATATTTTCTTATAATAAATCACTCATATAAATACATATATCAACATATATACGTAAAAATGTATATTCTGATATATGTAAATCAATACATATTCTAAAAATGTATATAAAATAATATATAACCATTTTTTACATTATAAAAATATATTTATAATTTTTATATATACATATATGTGTGTATTAATAAACAAATATATATTTATATTATATTCTAGTATATGTAAATGAATATAATATATAATAAATTCGATTAAATATAAGTATATATATATATATCACACACACATATATTGTATAAATGTATTTAAAAATAATTATATAAATATATGAATAAAAGATATATATGTATATATATATATATAAATAGAAATATCATTAAACAAACAAAAAATCAAGATGGTGTAGTGGTAAAGGTGTTCCATATTTGAAGTAGAGGTGTAAGGTTCGAATCCAGGTGGAGGCACATGAGACTGGAAATTTGAAAAGTGCTGATAAAGGGGTGGTGGGGTGAGAAGTGCTGATAAAGGTGGTGGGAGCATTGTTAAAGGTGTCATTGAATCACTAATAAAGGGTTTGGTATCATGTAAGTCCAAAAAAAAATACCCCCTTTAACAGTGATGCCTTTATCAGTGCTACAAAAGCGCTGTTAAAGGGGGCCTTTAAGAGTTCTTTTTTAGTGATGATAAAAGCTTCGGGCCTTTAACTGTGCTCAAATTATCAGCACTTTTTTATCATTGATAAAGTAATATTATAACTCTTTTAAATGCCTATTTTTTAGTAGTGGTTGGATCAATTTAACCGGGAACTATTGGTTTTCCTTTTTAGATGCCAAGTAGGTGTTCAAATATGGACTCAGGTGGTGTCTAAGTGAGGGAATTGAGCCATAGATAGCTTATGATGATCCATGGTTATTGGATCAGGGATGTTCCAGTGTTCATGTTGTTGAATGAATATGGAAATGGATGGATGTTTTGATGATAAATGTCACCAGAAGTCAATTATGGGCTTCAGTGAGCATTCTTAGAACGATCTCAAGGTTCCTTGACATGAAGGCATTAGGATCAAGTTTTAAAAGTTGGTTGGAAGTGGAAGTTGAGAATCTCAAGGAATAATCAGCCTAGGATTATTCTAATTGAGTTATCTAGTAGATTTAGATGCGTTGAGAGAGGAACCACATTAGGCACACTGTTAGGATGATACAGGTGCAGTGCAAGAGTTTGCTGGGGATTTTCGAAGAAAAGATGGTGCAACTAGGTTGAGCTTATTAAATTAGAGATTTACCATTTAAATCACATCTATGACTAAGAGCAGTGTCCTCATGTGTGATCGGGTGTAGCGAATTGGAAAATTTACTGACAGTATTGTTATGACACTAGGTGTGGGTTTTGTAGGAAATTCTAATGGTAGAAGAACTGTGGCTTGGAATTGGACATTGAAAGCAAGGACCTATGGTGAGGAGTTTCATGGGATGATTGGTGAAAGGGAATATAACCTTATCATGTCTTAGCTTAGACAGACTCAGGTAAGTTCCATCTCGATGTTTCATTATTAGTTACGAGTGTTGGCTCAGGTTTTGGTGGTTATGTGTCAAATAAGTGGCTCCGGAAGGCGCGTTGGGAGTTTAGAAACACAACGTGGCCATTTGATTGGAATTTCATGACTCAAGTAGGTCAGGTTGCTCATTTTAATTCCCATTAAGGATTCTTGAGGACAATAAGTTTTAAGGTGGATAGGTTGTAAGATCCTATGTTCTTAGAGTTGGAAATTTCTGAAGGAATTTGAAATTTTAATATGTTGGGTGGGATGAATTTTGATCAGAGACTCAGAAAAAAATTCTAAAGGTTGGAATGTCTCAAAGTGATGTTTTTAGACATGGACTGAGGGTTGGATATTATCTTGGAGATTTAGGGAGTGTTCTGGGGGTTCGGGACCTGAAACCAGAGTTTTGGAAAGGAGCGGACTAGGGTGCACAGTTAGTGTATACCATGCGATCTAAATGTGTGGACCACATTACATAGCTGAAAAGGTTAGGAAAACTATGCGGGGGAATGATAAACCATCCATGATTAATCAATAAATTATAGAAAAATTGCATGGGTGGTGCACGACCTATTAAAAAGTGTACCATAACCATGAAAGATGGGTGTACCAAGGGCAGTAGAAGAGCATAGTTGACACACCATTTGGACAACTGTGTGACCAAACCATGCATCCCATTAAAAAGAGGGAAATTACCATTTTGACTCTATGGGATTTAAGAGGGTAGCCCCTTATTTTCTTACCATATCCTTCCTCATGAAAACCATCCATCCTCTCATATACTTCCCTTCTTCAAACCCCATCAAAGGGGGTGTTCTTAATAGCCTTCCATGGAATTTTGAGGTATGATTTCTCCTCTAGTGTCCTCTTTTTCTCTTCTCCTATCTTCGTTATTAATTTTTGATTTCCCCAATTAAGGATTTTTATCTTGATTCCTCCAGAGTATGGTGGAATCAGATAACTGTGTTGGGGCTTTTACTCTGGCTAGGAAGAGCGTGACCCAAGGTGTCGCCTGCACTTCACGACATGTCGTTTGGTTGAGGTATGTTTTCATGATAAATTTCTATAGCTTTAAAGCCCTAAATTAATTATTTGGGTATTTTTTTTGACACTATATCTTAATGATTATTCCTAGTTTTAGGTTGGGGAAGTGTTTTGGGTTGTTGGAGTGTGTTAGTTCGCAGTTTCAGCTTGATGAGATCGTCCAGATCTCCGTATGACTCAAATGAGCTTGACGATCCTTGGCAGTGATTGTCAGCCCCTAGAAATTAAATGTAAAGCTTCCTAAAGGTGTGTGGTATTTCATATCTATACTAAATTATTTATGCATTTTTATGGAATTATGTGAACGCTTTGGTTGGCCCCTAAGGGTGACACCTCATGTTTAGAATTATTCTAATGAACATTTAAATTAAATGAATTTGGTTAATTAATGAAAGATTGTCAGGGGTCACTAACAAATCATGTGCGATAGTTTCATACATCAACCTGAGGCTACAGAATTACTGAGGAACCCAAGAGGGATGTCTCTGCTTATGATCTAAATTAGAGGAACCAATGTAAGATGACTCTACTTGCATACTATTTCTGAGGGTCTCGAGAGGGATGCCTCTAGCCTTGTACCTTTTCATGAGGATCCCAAGAGGGACACCTCTTATTACGTTCTAATAGGGATACTTATTATTTATAGAGCTCGAGGATCCCAAGAAAGATGCCTCTCCTAAGTACTAACATAAGGGATCTAGTGGTTTCCCCAAAGTTTCATTGACACTGAGATAGTACGTCATAGTTTTAGGTAGAGATGGTAACAAGTGACACATAAAACCCATACCGAACATGTAAGCTCATGAGTCTATTGTAGTCGTGAGTGGGTTTGGGCATTCATCCACCCTAACTATTTTATGTATGCATTCACATGGCTATTGATGATGCAAATAAAATTCCAGAGGTGCTTCCTAGACTTATCTCATGGGGCCTAATGTGATGTGATGTTTTAATGGTGTTGTCTATAGGTACTTCCTCGTATTCAAATTTTAAGCCTACTAGTTTTACTACCTATTATATGATTCCATGGGAGATAACTGAATTCCTTATATGTAATTCCTTGAAATGGATAATAGGTAAATCAGAAATATATTATAGTCCTTGAGTGACACTTGGATTCACATGTAGAAATGTCTTGGACAAACTCATAAAGGAAATGGATTATATCATATGACTTGAGTGATACTTGGATTCTCATAAAGGAATGACTTGGATAGACTCATGGGAAAAATAGATTATATTATATTCCTTGAGAAATACCTGGATTTCCCAAGTATTAATTCCATGGACAGGCTCAAAGGGAAGGTAAATGAATTATATTGCAGAATAGATGACCTTGGTGGAACAAAATTTTCAAGAATTAGCTCATGTTTCAGAAATCATTGATGAGGATCAGCGGTTGGTGCATGAGGTAGATAAAGTTGGGCGGAATGGGGATATCTATTGAAATTTAATCTAATCCATATATTTAAATCCTTCATTATGGATCATAAATAACATGTGAATTATCTAAAAAATATACCCTGGGAGGGGGACATAATCATTTACAAAGGAAAGAACTCACCCCATGGGTGGTTCAGATTGTGGTGAAAAACCTCCAACCTTGTATAAGGGTGTTAGGGAATGTATTAAACAAGAATTTAAAATTTATTTTAAGGGTTTATTGATTTAGGAAGCACCTTGAGTGATACTTGGATTCTCATGTAAGAATGTCTTGGACAGATTCATAGAGAAAGTGAATTATATTATTCTTGATGGTGGACATGATGTTCTATATATATATACATAGATGAGTGGGGCGGTCTATCATGAAATTTTGTATCCCTTGGTTTTGATGCTTGGGATGATGCCCCTAATCTTAATATTTTATACATTTATGACATCGTAAAAGGAAACCTTGGTCTTGTGCTTTGGGTCCTCACTATACTCTGATATATATATACACACACACATACACACACATATGGGTATTTATACATATATTTATGTATGTAAACACTTTTTTAGAGACATTATGACGCTAACCAAAGAAGATATCGTCTATAGGGATTATAGAACCAAGGATTGATTGTGGTATTTATTTTAATTTGTTGTCTTTATTATTCCAATTGTGTCACGACATGGCTAAGTACCTTGTGAGAGTATGTGCTTCTGACAACACACATTGGAATGACTTGTTTTAGTTTACTCCCGGTAGACAGTTATTATTATTATTGTTATCCTAATAAGTATCTCACATATACATACACTACATTTACTAGCTATGTACGAGACTATATTGGTGGTTCCCTAATGAGTTTTGTACTCACATCCTTCTCAAGCCTCCATTTCACTAGGATATCCGAGCGAACTTTTACTTGTTTGTAGGAACATGATAGGCTAAGGTTTGGGACTGATCATTCAATATGGATTAGTTGTTTATGTGGAGATCGGGTATTTGGTTTGGCTCAGAGATAGAAATAGAGAAATTTACTTTCATTTTTGTTTCTTTCATTTAATCTTGTATATGTGGTCAACCTAGTGGTCGATCAATGTTGTATGTATGACAAGGTTGTTCAGACCTTTGTTACATTACATTTGTCATAACAACTTGTTTATATTTATTATTTTTCCACTGTTTATTTATTGTTATGGATGATATTTAGTTTTTTACATTGTTTGACTTACTCTGATATGAGGGCATAATCTCTCCATATGAACACCCTAGTCCCTCACTACTAGTTGACAGCCTCTCGTGTATGGGGAGGTATGCTTGAGGACTTTTTTCCAACCATCTTAGGGAACCATTTTAGTGGCTCTTAGTTCAGGAGGTGACATTACCCATCCTCTCAGATTCCCTTGGCCCGGAAACATCATTGTCACTATGAAAGTACAAAGTTTGATTCCCTTACTGAGAAACAAAACTATCCAACTAATGAATTTGAGCCAGATTTGAGGATCGTTCTTGTCCAACCCAACTCACATGTATTACATGCATGCCAATAAATGTTTCCCAATGTTACCTGAAGAATATGACCTGAAGGTCATATAAAGTGTCAAGCAACACTTCATGTCACCATCCTTTACACTATACCCCTACCAGTACCATTATGTCGTGTTGCTTCATCGATCCACAACATGTCACCCCTCCATCAAACATTGAAATTTTTTGTAGGTAGAGGGATGGTTGATAGGTGTCTACACACGCATCCCTCATTCGAACCTCCCACTAGATGATATCTATATCTCTTCATGTTGTGTTTCCTGTTAGTTGAACCACATCATTTGCTTGGTCACATGAGTCATGGTGTCACTGGTCAGCGTGTCACACTACCCCTACCAGAAACCATCACGTCGTGTTACTTCTGTCAGTTGTTTCAGGGCACCCCATCATCCCACATCGTAAATATGAGTGGGAAGAGGGATAAATGATAAGGGTTGATGCACCCATTGTTATTTTGTGTGGCCTACCTAGTGATGCATGTGTGTTTCCATATTTCACCAGCTATCAAGTCACACTACGTCAATCAACTGATCACATTGTTCTACCAAGATGTTTGTTGTTATGAAAAATTATGATTGTATGGAGGTCCTATGTCCCAAAGACCTTTGATAGCCTGGAGGCCCTATGGCCTTAAGGCCCAAATCTATGGCTCGAAAACTCATTTTGGATTAATACTACATCTACTATAGTGAATTTATACAATGAATGTATTACTGAAGTGATAAGATACAACTATAGTACCACAATAATACACCACTTTAGATTTGAACTTGGGTATCATGCATGATTACAAGGTGACATTACTACTCAGGTAAGACCCCACCTACAAATAATAAATAATAAACAAAGACTAAAAAAATAACAAATAAACAAGTAATAAATAAAAAATAAAAAATTATAATTAAATAATAAATAAATAAATACCAAATAATTAATTAATAAATTAATAAAAATTGAAAGATAAAAAAATAAAAAAATAAAAAAATAATCAAAAATGGCCAGAAACCATGAGTTTGGTCTAACCAAACTCATTCCTTTTTTATATTAATAAAATAAAACATTATAAGGGAATATGACATGTGAAAACATTGAAAATATCCCTACCAAAAAAGGTCAAGCAAGTACAATTACGCATTTCCCAAACTCGAGACAAAACATGAAGTCCTTGCCAAAAGCAAGCAACCATACTTGGTCTCTACTTCCAAAATTTTTATGAGTGCCTTCATATTTAGGGTAGTGAACTCTCCTCCAAAATATAATATTTTTCTATGAGTTTTCATGATCAAAATACGAATCTGAAGCAATTTTTCCAAAGATCAACATCGCCTACAACAACAAGTGCATTATAGAAACATGGAGGTGGAATTTCCTTACCAACTAACCTGCCCATTTCATGTCCATAGGTAGAATGAAATGAATCCCTACCTTGAGTTTCCTTAAAGTTAGAGTCATCAGGTTTTTTGAAATTTCTCCCAATAAGCCTGCCCAACCCAGTGCTAAAATGATGTGTAGGGTGAGAGCACATCTCAAACTCTTTCCCTTGCCCACTAGACAATGAAGGTGGAATTACAGTGTGAACAAAGCCTCTAGTCCTAGATGATTCATTTACCCCTTTGGCATAGAACTTAGGAGCATAAACACTCCTAGTGGTTTCTTGGTCTACATCAATAGTATTCAAGACGAATGAAGAAAACACTATCATAATGTGATCAACACAACCAATTCCCATGGAAGTAGGGTGATCTACCATATTTCCATGATCAGCAGCCACTAAAGAAGGTATTTGGAGTTTCTTCATTGGAATTATCCCCGGAATAGTTGTTAGAGTGTGTCTCATCAGGTTCTGATCATCTATAACAGTAGATGACATGACAACATTTTCATTCTGAGGATGTTTAATGATGATATCTCCAGTCGGATTTGAATTCAGGCTTGGAGGATTCACTTGGGAATTCAGTCCACCCGTATTATTTCTAGTAGAATATTTTATAGCCTTAGGATTAAAAACAATATCATATTTTCTAGGTGCAACATATGAAACTAAAACATCAATTCCCATGGATGTTTTAATTTTTCTACCTTCAGTTTGAGAATGATCAAAAAAATCTGCAGCCTAGTTTAATACAACACTTGTCGATCCATCAACATTATTAGAAGTTGTTAACAATTGAAGACTTATTACTTATATTATCCATTGGTTTCAATCCAAATTTATCCTTGTATATTGTATATTATTTTCCACTGATCTTTGGTAGAGCCAGAAACAGGTCATTTCCAAATCCAACCTGTTATTCCCCTTGTTCCCTTCACCTATTTTTTAGTTGGACAGGAGAGTTCACTATTATATCTTCCTTCTTACCCCTATTGTCACTTGATTGAGAAACTTCCCTTCCTAGAGGTCAACTGAGTCTAACATAGGCTCACTCTCTGGGGAACAAATCTCATTATGAGATCAGTTATCATTTCCCACTCTAAATGAGGGGCATGACCTATCTTTAGTTGTGTCTGTATTGTGAACCTTTAGGTCACCTACATGAAATTACAAGGGAAAATCTAAATTTGGAGCCTCAACCAGAGAGTTATGACCATGAGAGTCTGAGCCTTCATCAATGGCCTATCTTATTTTGACTAGTCCAGAACTGCCAATGTCAATGGTTGTGGCACCATGGGAATGTACTTTCTCTCGGTACATATCAGAACCATTTCCGCTCATCCTAAAATAATTATAGGTCAATCTCCTATGATAATTATCATAATAACTTCCTATATTGTTCCATGAATGAAAATAATCAGGTACTTTTTCATAATCAACAAGAATATTAAAAGATGATCAGTGATTGTCAGCACAATTGTGATCAAAGGAGAACTAAGGTAAACTTCAACAAGAAGTTGAGAAAAATTCCCAAATCTACCCTTTTCATTTTCTTTATCCATCTTAATTATAACATCACCAGTAGATTCAATATCCTACATGATTTGGGGGTGGAAGAAAACTAACCCAACCCCCAGATTTGAATTCAGATTTTAGTAGTTTAGTTTTTTGTGTTTAGAGGATTTGAAAATGGATGAAATTCTTAATTTTTGTGGAATCTAGGTTTCAAATCAACAAAACCCTTCATGAAATCTTTATATTTCAATTCTGCAGAAGAAAAAAAAATGTGAAAAAACTTCCCCTAAGGAAGTCAGTCATACACCAAGCATCATAGCACTAGGTATCTAGAGGGGGATTTCTAGTACCACAATAAATCCTACTGTGTTGTTTATATTGTACTGAAAAATTTGAAATGAGAGAATTACTACATTCATTGAGATTTTCATAGATAATTCCATGATATTATTCCCTAAACATCATATCCATTTTCTTTTTAATCATCAGAGCCATCTAGTTGGACTCCCTTTGAGTCCCGTCAAAGTAACGAATCCTTGAAGCATGCAAAGAAACACACATATGGTCGGGATCATAATAAGGAACTTCAAAACGCACCTCTGATTCAACCCTAATCAAATTTGACTCAGGAATCATGTTTTTAATCACAACCTGAGTATAAGAAGCCCGATTTCTAGACCTGGGATTTCTTTATTCCCTAAAAATCTGGATCTACCTCTAAAAATCCAATACCTCCAATCTTGTATCAACCCGATTGTGATTCTCCTCAAGAACAACCATATTACCTCATGTCGAAGCATTCCTTGAGACTATTTAACAAAGTCATATCTAATGAGGGTCAATGTCGATCGCCAAGGAATCACCCGAGTTCCCCACCCATGAACCTCCCTAACTCCATCCTCCTCATAATAACTATAAATAAATAATAATTATAAATATCATATAATAATAATAATAAATTGTTATTATTTAAGGTCTTGGAATTTACATGAAATGAAACAACTGAAATCTCTAGACCAGCATGGATAGATCACCCCCACCCCCTCCAAGGGTTACTTCATAGCTAGTTCATTACAATTTTAAAGTCTTAATGTCCATCATTTAATAGATATAAGTGTTGTGGAAACGTCAGGATTCACAGCGGAAGAGGTTTGTAGATGAAGAAAAGATAAAAACAAAAGAAGATGATGATGATGAACATAAACACAAAAAATTTTGTGGTTTGGGAAATGATCCCTAAATCCATGGAGAGGTAGAACAATCCACTATAATTGAGAGAATAATTTCAAGGAGGTTTTTCAAATTTTCCCTCACATAGACACATAACACCCTAAATCGTGTGAGATGATAAAGAAGATGGATTACTATGTCACCTATTTCATTGTAAGTCAACTATGCCATAGTGACTGATGGTTGGAAATTGTCACTTCTTTGGTGTTGTGGTCACCCAAGTCCAAGATGCAATTTTTTCGGTGTCAAGAAGTCTGTGAGCTACATTGAACAACTACATACTGCTACAATAAGTCTTCACTACTATAGTGTCTTGTCAGTGTTGTTGGTCTGATGTGTAGTATAGGCCAGTAGTATTCAGCCCAACATCATCCAAACATATTTGGATACACCAATCCAACATGAAAGACCCTTCATCATGGCCCAAAGGCCCTCTACCTAGGTCCTATGTTATGTGAGTGTGTACCTGGGTCTACACCCCTTCCTGCATCATTGTCTATACCATTGACCATAAATGACTCAGACCCCCCCAAGTGAGGATTTTGGGATTTAAACCCCAGTTATATGAAAAATTATGGGGTGACCTCCAGATAAGTTTCTTAGGGTGTGTGTGATTGAGAAAAAAACACATTGAAAGAAGATATTTTCGCCTTTGGGAGTATCCATTAGTCTGATGACCCATTTGGGAATGTGGTTGGGCCCTAGGGAGGGGACAACATGTGTCTATGAGGCAACTGGGGTGCCCACAGTGCCTAATTATTACTTTTGTATCTGAGAAGAAAGCCAAACAGAAGTGTGGTGGTACTGCCTGAATTGAGATATAGGGTCCACAACAAGGACATTATACTCTAAAGGGGGGTGGAGTGAGTGTAACACCATAGAATGTTAAATGGTTATAAAAATAAATTTTACTACTCGTGTCAACATGTTGTACCTTTATTTTTGGTAGCCTACCTGATTATAACTCCTGATAAAAGAGGATTGATTTAGAGTAGTGATTAGGATCAGTGACCTCT
The DNA here is from genome assembly GCA_963277665.1 of Viscum album. Taxonomy (NCBI): domain Eukaryota; kingdom Viridiplantae; phylum Streptophyta; class Magnoliopsida; order Santalales; family Viscaceae; genus Viscum; species Viscum album. The sequence continues at coordinate 1,838,662,312 of OY728151.1, forward strand.
TGGGATGTTTCCCAGAGTGTGTGATAATGAGGAAGAAACACACTAAATAACATGTGTAGGAATGTGGGGGATATTCATTAATCTGATAATCCATTCAGGCATGTGAGTGGGCCTCAGGGAGGGGACAACACATATCTTCTATCACGACCCATCCCAGTGGGGCCTATTCCGTGACCCCCCAAACCTACCTCCAATAGGCCAGAGGTTGGTGACTAGCACCGAGTAGGCATATCACTAACATGGGAGACATTTCCTAAGTACTTGTATACACACACACATCTCCAAACCCAAAAAATTTTGAAATTTAGAAACAACTAAACAACCCAAGTATGCATACATCTATATCCCACAACCAGAGTATGTTAGGAAGTAATGAAAGTCAACATGGAAAAATACAAACACACCACAAAGAAGTCTTCCACACAAGTCTAACCTAAAAGTAAAGGGTACTCGAAATGCTATCTAAAAGTCACAAGAACACACCACAGTCTTCCCAGACCCACTAAGCACCATCTGGTCCTAGTCCACCTAGGACTCCATCAAAAGGTGGATCATCTTCACAAGACATGACACGTGTGGGAAAAGCCCAGGTAGGGGTGTATAACAATACTCAGTGGGACACCCCGAAACCACAAAACATAAAAAAAGGAAAGTACAGTCATCTCCGCACAAGTATATTTCTACAGTATATATAATAAGAATATCCTGATATACTCAATAAAGACACATGGTCTAGGAGTAAACCACAATCATAGTATACAACCTAGGATTCTAGCTAGAAGATTCCATGAAGCGCTTATCCAGGATAACATACACTTGATTTCGATAACAATGATAATGTCTATCTGAGAGGTACTACTCATAAAGTCTCTCCATGAGAAAGATATGATGATATATCTGAAAAGAATATGATACATGAATGAGGATGAAAACTTGGGACATTGGGTGATACCAACAAATAAATCAATATTAACCCACTAAGTAGACGACCGGTTCCCTATAGGATTGGTCATATTGATACCCAGACTCTACCTAGGGAAAAAATGAATAGAGGATCCAACTACATGCCTCTCGAAGGTATTCCAATGACTTTATCCATGAATTCCTGTTGAAGGGATCATATTCCTAAGAGTAAGAAAATGATTCATACCAACCTTCCGGGAAATGATAGGGGGAATAAAACCTAATGAAACTTTTCTAATATATGGAGGAAAAGAGATCTAAGCCATGTAAGAAAGAGTACATAGCATGTATAAGGGTTACACATTGTGTCCCTTGACCCTAGGTTCTGTTCATGTAAATGGATCATGTCATTCGAATTGTGTTTGTGTAAAATAGAAGTACACAGTTTGTAGAGGGTTTACATATAATTTCATTATATCCAAGGTCCCTCTCATGTACTCCAGTCATGTGCTAGTACACAGTTTCATCCCGTGTGTCCATGCCCATGTACCAGCACATAGGGCAGCATGTGTACATGGTCTAGGTTGTGTCGTGTGAGGGAGTACACACCATGTGGGAAAACTGTGAACTCCACCCTGTGTCTGTGTACTATCTTAAGTACATGCCGAGTACATCCAAGGGGACTACACACTATGTAGCCAAGGACTACACATTGTGTGTATTCGGTTTTTTTTTCAAAAATCCTTCATCTTCCTCCTACTTGAACTTGTGCTGCCATCGCCTTGAGATCTAGCATCAATCATGCTAAAACTCATGGATCTACTTTGGCCAAACTCCGCTGTGACTATTCACCAAAATATATGGATTCAAATCCATTCATTAAAAATATTCCATTCATCTGAATCATCTTCCACACATCTCACTCGAGGATTGGGGGCTTCCAAACCGGTCTAATCCATTCACCGCTACAACCCTCGCACCTATGTTGAATCATACTGATCTCGAATCTACAATCTCGAATCATTGCACCAATAATCATGTGTGCAAAAATCGATCTTTCAAAGAAACATCAAAACGTGGGGAAGAATGAAGAACATCACAAAGAACGGTGAATTGGGGGATAAAATCAAAAATCTGAACAGGTGGAATGAAACTCGATCGATGTTCGTGTCGATCTTGGTTCATTTTTTTTAGAACGACAATTGAATAAAAAAATAATCACAACGATTAATCTTCTGTAAAAACCCCAAAAATATAATCCCACCCCATAATACGCATGATCTGTGAATCAATCCATTCATCAATTGATTCACGCTCATTGTAGAAATAGAGGATGAGGATTAGAAAAATTAAATCACATTCCCTACCTCAATTTGGTTCGATCAATGATGATGAATGATCAGTTGTCGTAAATGTTGACAAGATCCATTGAATTCAAGGTGCGTCGATCTTTGATATTCAACTTCACCATTGTTTTCTCAAGAGGATTCCCTAGAGGTTCTCTCCAACGACTCTCCATAGGTTCCAGGGTTATGTGGCTAACCCTATATTTCCAACATAATGATCTATTTAAAGATGATTAAGTTTATGAATTTGAAAAACAAAATAATAATAATTTATTTTAATTATTTTATTCATTTTACATCTGCAACAACTTTTTCACAGATGACCTGCACCGACCAATGTTAAGTCATGCCTAGGGTAAAACTGTTATTCTGAACTCAATGGTTCCCTTTGATTTCTGAACTGGGAATCCATTTAGAATTTATTCAACTTTTTCAAGAAAACTGCATGAGTGTTCTATTTAATATATTTCAATTTTTTTATGGGCACACCGAGCCTCTTAATCGCATTCCATTTCATCACCTGGTCTCTAAATTAATTAATATAATATTTAAAATTAATACATGGAAAATCCAAGATGTTATAACTTTGGAGGAACTATAGCGCCCATGGGGCCCATTTTTTATATAAGAAGACCCATGTCAACAACATACCACTAAATGTGAGTGCAAATCACGACCCATACACACTAACCACCATGCAAATAGTACCAATCATTTTTCCTAGAAAAAAACAATACTTATAATGCAATCCAAATAAATACATGTCAGAATTTGATCCTCAGATCTGCTAGATATGGTTCCACAGCTGAATACCACTAAGTCATGACCTTGGCCACATAAATAATAAATAAATATAAATATTAAATAAATAATTAATAATGAATAATATTGAATAATAAATAATAAATAAATTATAAAGGATAAATAAATAATAAATATTAAATGATATAGAATAAATAAATAAAAAATAAAAAATAAAAAATAAATAAATTATAAATTATAAATTATAAATTATAAATTATAAATAAATCATAAATAATAAATAAAAGATAAAAAAACATTCAAAACCATGAGCTCAGGTAACCAAACCCAATATTCTTTTATTAAAAAAGATAAAGTGTTAAAAAGGGTTCCAATGTCAAAGGAATTGTCACGAAAGGCCACCAAATACAATGGAAAAATAAATACTAGTCTCAAACAAAAAAGAGTGAGAAAACTCTCCAAGTGACCTCCAAGATTATGTAACCATAAAAAAAGTTTACATTTTACCCATGTTTTGTGGTCCATTCCTACCATGTGGACGCCGACCTCTCTTCTATTGTCTATGAATATTCCAAGGGTTGGATGAAACATCTATGTCCAAATTTTTCAGATCCACATCCTTAGAGATCATATTCACTTCCATGATGGATTCACTATTTTTTTCTTGATATATTTTGGAACTATATTTCTATGATAAGTCCTAAATATCCTGCTTTGAGTTGTACTAGATATCGTCTTCAATATTAGAGGATATTGAGTTCCCCAAGCTAGATTGACCACTGATAGGGGATGGGTGAATCAGTGGTTTCCTTTTTTATGAATTCTTTTTCTTTTGAATTTAACCCCTTGAACTTGTTAAGGTTATCAATATACTCAGTATTATATCTCAATCTCACCTCATATGCAATTTTAATAATGGAGAGAGAAGCTCATGTGATTTACAAGGTTCAGTAGAAAGTTTACTCCATACTGCAACTCATTATCCCCCTCGGTTATAAATTATTCACTGTTAAACAAGTGATTAAAATGATCCCAACTCCAACTGAGAGACTTCATATACTCTGGCTCCAACTTAGAGGCTCTTTCTTCTTTCGGCTCAAACGGAAATACTTCTTCTACTCCAGCTCCAACCGAGAGGCTCCTTATTCTCCTATCACTAACCAAAATACTTCACCTTCTCCCAACACCAACTAAAAGACATCACCTTTTCTTTTAGTCATGAAACACTATAGGATGATCTATTGATATTCCTCTATGAGATCTCTAAATCATACTTGATTGTGTACCCTTAAAGTACCTTCAATATCCAATGATTTATTATATTAGTCTTGATCAACAAATTGTGATCACCAATAAATGACCAGTTGCCTCAGTGAAATGTATGATTGGGGTGTTATTATTTCTTATGATTGATGAAGACCCAACCTCACAAATTTTTTTGCAAGTGATGGACACAATTTCTTCAATATTATTTTATTTAATATTAATCTTACACGATATAGGTCTAACTTCATTCAATCAACTCAGATATACCTCATGCAAGAATTGCATGGACTTGTCAACTATTTAATATGAACCTACTTTTCTTTCCCACTTTATATTCCTTAAATAGTATTCCAAATTATTCCTATGAACATCAAATGCTCATAGCATAACATATATGACAAGTCGCGTACTGTTGGAAAACTTCTTTGATGCTTCGCGTACAGATGCTTCAAAAATTCATTTTAATTGTTTTTCAAGTAATAGAAAATACATGAAACAATCTTTATAAAATTATAGAAAAGTGTAATTAAAATAGAATTCCATTTTCATATCACTTATCATAGCACTTCTCTTCGTAATATTTTATCAGTTGTGAAATCAACCACAATCTTTGTGAAACACAACCAGAGAAAACTATGAGGTTCCTCTCTCGATGAAATAATTCTCCCAAAAGTCTTGAAAATGATTAAACATGTATCTATAGGATCATGAGAATGTGGTTAACACTTGATAATCCCAAAAATTTTGCTAAGCCATTCAACTTTATGCGATGCGGAAAAAAAATTCCGCCTCTCTCTATGAATGGATTTGCCTATACATATTGCATGGTCGCATGCCGTTTATCACTACAGATTGAATAGATCACAAGGAATTTCTATTCATAAATTGTATGCATGTTTTTATACTGAAACCCTCATTTTCATATCATGTTCACCTAAAAATTAACCTTCACCATATGACTAATTTTTATTTATGGGTTTTTTTTATCAAAAAGGGATAAAGTTAGGGGTATTTTTTTAAAAAGTGTTTGGAGATGTGTGCACCTCGTTCACGCATATTTCATCCACTAGAGAAACATTAATGGGGTTCATGCATCTTCCACTGTGCCAAAGATGCGTGAACCCCATTCATGCATCTTGCGCAGATGTGATGAAAGATGCGTGAACCTCGTTCATGCATCTCTCTGCATCAAAGATGCCTGAACAGGGTTCACGTATCTTTGGTGCCACATAATATGCCTAAATAACATTCATGATTCATTCACATATGGTATGAAAGATGTTTGATCCTCATTCACACATCTCATCAAGGTAAATATATAAAGCCCCCCCTAGAAGGGCCACACACTTGTGTGCATCCAAGATTGTTGTCGGATCACACTTCCTTTGATTCAAATTTTATATCAAATGTTATATGTTAGATTATACGAACATGTTAGTATGTTACTATTTTCCTTATTTAGGAAAGAATTCAACAGTTGTATAACTATAAGATATCATACAACAAAGCATGGAATGAAAAATAAAAGGCAATTGTAAAAGTGTACGGTGATTGGGATAAATCTTATGCAATGTTGACACAGCTTGTGGAATTTTTTTCTCTCAACAATCAGATTTTTCATCAGTTAGAAATTGTTGAGTATGTATCCCCCAATACCTGAGTTGATTTATCAAGGGTAATGTTCAATAGGCTTTGTTGGGCATTCATGTCGTGTATTTCTGCGTTTCCCTATTGTTGAGAATTTATTTAGGTCGATGAAACTTTTCTATATGGAAAGTATACAGGTGTTCTACTCATTTCTGCCACATAGGATGGTAATTGTGATCCTCTACCACTATATTTTTCTATTTTTGAAAAGGATAAGTTTGAACGATGGATCTTTTTTTTGGCATGTGTACACGTTTATGTCACACAAAACTAGGGCATGTGTCTAATATCTGATTTCCATCAAGCGATTATAGAGGATATGGATAGTGATGGGGTTTTATGTACTGAGTCAAATGATTATCATTGTTATTTCATTAGACATATTTCATGTAATGTGCATAATAATTTCATAGATGAGGCCATAAAGAAGGTGATCATCAAGTATGGTATGTTTTTCTAAACTTAATTTTTTTTAAAAACAATATCCATTTTAATGCATTATTCTCTTATGGTTTCAATATATGATCCCCAACAACAGTGTTTTGATCGACGCATTGAAGTGATTCAAGATTCTAATGAAGATGTATATGAATATATGATGAAGATTTCAAACAAAAATGGTTATTAGCATATGATGGTGGCAGAAGATATGGCCATATGACCACTAATATAGTGGAGTGTATAAATGGGGTCCTCAAGGGTGTGATAAAACTCTTGATCATAGGGTTAGTGCAAGATAAATTTTATAGATGTGTTCAATACTTTGTTAATCGATCCCAAAAGGCCTATTAGAGGATGAAAACAGAATACATTTTACTCAGCATTTCCAAAGTGATTTTGATAGATACCGAATGAGGCTTCAAGATGTAGTGTTCTAGCCTTTGATAGGGAAAAGATGAGATTTCAGGTAAGACAGTGCTACAACCGAGCTACATGCACTAGTGGTCAAGTGTTTGTGGTGATGTTAGATAACATGTACTATGATTGAGGAAACTTTCATTCTATCTCATTTCCTACTGATCAACCGACCATCATCCCTCATATTTCCAGGTTTCATAATTTGGTTTTGTTTTCATTTATTATTTTTTCAATGTTTGTCATTTTTTAAATTATTATCTTCATACTACCAAGTTCTGAACCCGAGGAAGAAAAAATGTCAACTCGAATCTTAAATGATATGCATTGGACTCATCAATGAGGTTAGAGAATACGATGTGGTATTTTTCATGCAGAAGGACATACTCATAAGAGATGTCCCTAAGTGGTAGGACAGATCTCCACATACCATCATCCATTATTGAGTCTGTGTATTTTATCATAAATATGTATTTTTTTGTATATTGAATTTTTAGTATTGAATCCTTTTATTTTTGACTTTCTCCATTTATGAAATGTTTCAATTTTCATTTGTCTCATTTCTGGATTCTATAATAAAGAATTTTGTGATACTAAAACTATTAAAAAAATAAAAATACAATGAAAATGAATATATCATGCTTCCACATGTAACAATGACACTTATCCATAGACAAAAAATCAAGAATAAATCAAAAATATTAACACAATCATTTTTCATTTTCCTGTTATAGATTTTTATAAATAAAAGTCTAATTTTTTTATTGAATTTACTATAAAAAAGTAACTATGATTTCATTTGTGTAGATGATAGGTTTTACATTGATAACATCCTAGGCTAATCATGTATCACAGTTTCTTTTAGAGGGACGTCACGTGCCTCCATTGAGTGTATACAGATCTCACCATTTCCATCATACTGCACCACCTCCCGCTATCATCCCACATCTTCGTCGTGTTGGATTCTATGGCATAGTGATGTGCGACTTCACCTATCTCGGTCATCAGATCATTTCTGTTCTTATAGATAGATGGAGTCTAGAGTCACATACATTTCATTTTAGGGAGGGGGAGATGACTATTACCATATAGGATGTGGCCATTATGTTGGGCCTCCCCATCGACGATGCAGCTCTAATAGGTCGAGTTGGAGCAGATTTTCCTGAGCTTGTTCATAGAATACTGGGTATAGAATTCCCCAATGATGGCAGGACCATCGTCGGTGGTAGATTACACATTCCTAGGTTAGACCAGCACTTCACTCATTTAGCAGAGGATGCTGATGAGATCACCATGCTACGATTTGCACGTGAATATATTTTGAGGATGATTGGTGGCACGCTTTTTGTTGATCACTCCACTAATTTTGTAAATCTAATGTATTTACCTTTTTTGGAGGATTTAGATGAGGAATACTGGTATAGCTGGGGGTCTTCTTGTCTAGCATATACATATAGGGTGTTATGCAGTGTATGTTGCATCGATAAGATGCGGATCATGGGATGCATGGTTCTTTTAAAAATGTGGTTATGGGAGCACATACCTCGTTTACCTCTACATGTTCGTGTGCCATTTCCAGTAGATATTGTATTAGAGGCTCCATGTGGACATTAGTATGTTAATCCTTCCTTATAATGTCTAACTTAATTGTATAACATTCTATTATTAAATGTAAATAAAATAATATTATCTACAGGTGGAGTCAGGTACATTGACATTCAGATTCCCCTAGACATGATGTCCATGCCTACAGACTTTTGTTGGAAAGCATTCGAAGACATGATGTAAGTGATTATTATTTATATTGTTAAATCTTTATTCTTTATTGTACATATATTCATTTATTAATTGATTATTCATTTTCTATTTTAGATTATATGGATTCTATATACAGATGATATCATCCAAGTATTCCATCTTACTGTACAACGATGCTTTTTACCGGCTCTTATAGGGTTCCATAAATTCATTTTCATATAGTAGAGTGGCATCAGACCGATATAGTTATGAGGCAATTCAGATTCTTTCATTGTGTTCCAGACCCGCCCAGTCAGTTAGCTTCACTGTATTCCCTGAAGATTTCAGGGAAGAGAAATTTTGATTAGAGGAGATACCATGACAGATATATTGATTTATGGGACAAACAACATGAATCCTGGTTGTGAGGGGTGGGGAAAATACATTTTTCTTTGGTGGATCAGATGGATTATGAATCCTGGTACAACAGGTGCCTAGTCATATTTCTGAAACAACACATATGGGCCTTTCATGAGTTGGTATACATTGTTCCTTCCACTGTTCAGCAGATTTTTTGTTAATGTTACTTAACAATGGAATTTGTTTTCACAGGATTCTCATATCTGTCATCTACTTCACATGTATGATCCAGTAGAGAGATTCGTATTTAACCCGACATATTTTCACAGCCATGTGACAGAGTTGCTTCTTTCAATGGACGAGATTTAAAATGGTATTTTTTTGATCCACCACATGCTGAGGAGGCTACAGAGCCTACTGAGCCTCATGTAGATGTATCGGGGGTAAAAACCCTATTATGGATGTTTTTGTTTCACAAAAGGAGGGTGTTTAGATCGATCAGTCAGATGATAATGTTCCATAGGAGGAGGGCATTCAGCATGATCATCCAGATGCTCCTCTCGCTTCTCAGGCTCAGCCACAGGTAGATACAGACATTGTCTGGATTGAGCTGGATGCTTTATTACAGACATCCGCAACACAATATCAATCTTCTTCCCAAGTTAGTGAGAGTTCCAACCAACATCCACTATCCTTATATGTAGGATATGGTATAGACAATGAGACTATACATCCACCGCCTGTCACACAAGAGGATGTGGAGGTGGCTGCTGATGATGATGCGCAACGTATCCCAGAGCGTAGACATAGACAAGACACGACGTGGATGCATCCAGTATACACCTGGTTGTGGGTTAGAGGAGCATCCACTCAAGAGGCATAGATTTGGATGATTTTTGATTTTTGATACATTTTGTATGTGCCTTACTATTATCATTTATAGAGTTCTACTTTTTTTTAATAAGTTTCTTACTGTTATCAAATTATAAACCAAAATTAATAATTTCTATTTAATATTTATATTATTACTTATTATTATTATCTATATATGTATAATAAATAATATGACTAAATTCATTAATAAATATTAATACTCTGGATGAAATGATATGTGATCTACAATAAATATTGAAAAATATTATTGATCTCAATAATTTGAATCCAAAAATCATAGAACATGATTATTTGTTTAAAAATATTAAATTGCATGAAGAAGAATTTGAATGAATAATGGATATTTGTAAAGAGTAAGATATTATGATTGGTGATAAAAAAACACAATATGAGATGTATGGAATTAGAAGTTCATTTGGCCAATTTTGAGAAGATGCATATTTAGACTTTATAAAAGGACACAGTTTCTACTAGTATGCAATCTTCACTAGAGGGTTTTACTATTAAAATACCTCTATCATGTAATAAAATTTTATACATTATTGAAAATATTGATTTCATATTATTCCAGAATAAGAAACAATCCTTAAGAGGTTTAAGATTGAACCATCCATAAAGGCTAATAAGGAAAAAAAATATCCACAAAAATCAGAATGTAATGTGAAGAGATCCCTACCACACAATATAAATTAGAAAAACTGTTCAGATATACAATCATGAATACTAGAGAAACTGGACCAACTCCATTGAGAAAAAACCTCGTCCTTACAATTCACATTAAGAAGTAAGAAAGATCCAACATATTTTCTTAATCATTGCTTAATTTATCTATTCTTATGATGTAAGGAAGAGGGTCATCATTGATGAATTTTAAGAATGTGTTATCATATCCAAGACAATTAGTATAAAGAAGATATCATCATGGTTTAGTCATACTTTTGGTATCCTGAAGAATAAGTATCAAAGAAGATCATACTTGATGAAGTTATATAAGTTTTTGAAATAGATATTTATGAGTGTTTCCCTTGAGGGGGAGGTAAATGAAGAAATATGAAATTACTTCCAGAATTATAATATCAATTAGAATCAAACCTAATTACTATAGAATGTTCAGGAAAATCATGTGATTGAATGAGAAATGTTTTTATAAATCTCTCTTCCTTTGTTAACAAAAAATAAACTGAATAGAAAGGGGTTGTAATTTAATTAATCAAAGACATAATAAAAGTTCTAGTATAGATGCGTTCAATGGATGTTTATCATTTTTATTGTATTTTAATGTTTATGATCTATCTATTAAAGTGAGTGCATGAGTTTTAAGATGATTGTTCTAATAAAACTTTCATATATCATTTAATATCTTAATCCTGAAATAAAATTGGATTATCCTTGATGATAAGTGCATGAATTCTCATATCATGTGGTATCATGATCAGTTGGTAGAGGACAACATTATTTACCAAATCAAATCCTAATATGTTCTAGATAGAATTCGACTCACGTAGACTTAGAGTGAAATAATGGATGATATATTCTTAAGTATGAACTGATACTGGCGATCGAGTAGTCCACCAAGAATCGGGCCAGTTGATCAAAATTACAATGAACACTATTGTCACAACCCGACCCTACCCGGGCTCAAGCCGCAACCACCCCAAGCCTGCCTCCACAAGCCAGGGGTTGGCGACAAGCGCTGAAGGCTAAACAACTCGGGGAGGCCTTTGCCTGAGTACCTTTACACACACACGCAGCCCACTCAATGCAGAAGTGCAGAGTAAAAAGAAAAGAAAAGTACCAAATGCTATAAATAAACTACAAAGTGCATCGAAAGTAAAATCTGAAGGTAAAATGAAAAGAAAAAGGGAAAAAGACATGCCCAACCAGAAAAGTGCCACAAACCATCAACAGGTGAACAAAAGTAAACAGTTTAGAGAGTCCCACACCTGGAACCTGACTACAACCACCACACGCGGTCCAAGATCCTGAACTCCTAAGCTCTTCTGAAGTCACGACCAACCTGTCTGTCGTCTGCAAGGACACACTAAGTGCGGGAAAAGCCCAAGTAGGGGTGAGTATAAAAATACTCAGTAGGATGCCCCGAAGGATCGAGGGAGCAACAAATAAGGTACTGAAAAGGGGAGTAGTAGATCGAACATGGGAAAGTAAAGGAGTACAACCAAGAGTGCAGTAAAGAGTAAAACAAGGAGTGTAGTAGAGTAACAGTAGAGAGTCCAGATCAACCCAACAAGAGAAAGGAGGTAGACTTGTATAGACACAAGAAGCTAGAAACGGTGAGAAGATGAACTTCTCATCGAGTCTTCGCTACCTATTGCAGGAGAGTAGACTCATCCAACCATGAGAAGATAGACACAGAAAGAACATGGCATACCCCACGGGTCTTCACCTCTCATGGAAGGAGAGTAAACAAAACCCAAAGAGTGGGTACTAGAAAAAGGTATATACATATATATATTCTCTTTCAAGAAACCCGAACAAGATCGTAAGGGGATATTCATCACGTAGCTCAGCCCAAGAAAGTGAGTATCCAACAATCCCAAAAGTGAACACCATCGATTCCCAGCATCCCGTACGTCTACCCCGAACTGCAAGTCAAGGGGCTCAAATCACCGCACCTTTACACTATTCTCATTGGGCGGCACTGACTCACCTGCATGGTTTTAGGTCGCATCACAAGGACGTATCTTGGTGGGGAAAGCACCCCTCGTACTTGAGAGTTTTGGGGGGAATGTCAAACCACACCTCGTCACTGCCCCGCAATTGAGAGGTTTCCACAAAGTCGACAGGTGACCTCCTACCCAACCCCGCTGGAGGGTAATCCCTGGAAGTCGACAGGTTCCCACTAGAGGGAGACCCGGCAAGAGTCGACGGGAGCCACACTGCCCAGTCCTGTAAAAGGGTAATCCACTGGAGGGAGACCCGGATAAAGTCGTTGAGGAGTCCCAATGCCCAGTCCCGTAAAAGGGTACTCCACTGGAGGGAGGCTCAGAACCGTCATCAGGGACCACTTCCCAGCCCAGCTGGAGGTAAACCTAGCATCGAGGACCACTTACCAGCCCAGCTGGAGGTAAACCCGAAACCGCTCTGGCCAACCCTGCTGGATGGTACTGCTTGGTGAACACCGTTGTACTGGCCATCCCTACTGGATGGTAACCCATTGGCCATCCCTGCTGGATGGTACCTCACTGACGATCCCTGCTGGATGCTACCACACTGGCCATCCCTGCAGGATGGTAAAACCTCCTGTCCAGCCCTGCTGGAAACAACCTCCTAGGTAGAGGATCAGTGCCCGCGTAATGTGTTGGTCACACCGAATCCACAAGAACTCTACTAGGGAATACGAAGCAACTCTGTCGGCCAAACCATCGAGAACAATTCCAGGGGAAAACCACTCAACCCTGTTGGTCGAAACCATCGTGAATAGGACCAGGGGAAACTCAACCCTGCTGGTCAAACAAACAAGAACAGAACCAGGGGAAAACTCAACCCTACTGGTCAAACAACTGAGAATAGAACTAGGGGAAAACTCAACACTGCTAGTCCAACAACCGAGAACAGAGGGACCCTCTATGTTGCGAGAGGTCAAGGGTACGCAAAGCAGAACACGACAGGCACATGGGGCCCACACGATGTGTGGGCCCAAGTCAACTACATCCAAGCTTAGAAACGTTCTCAGGTACATACAACCATATGTACCTCCAAACGTTCCCGTATACTCCCAGAGAATACCACATTTCGAGTCCAAAGGCTATCATACACACGACACCCAACTTCAACGCGAAGGTGTAAATGTAAAAACTTCAACTTGCCACCTCATCAGCCCAGGCACGACCAACTACATATCTTCAAACATTTACTTCACTCACACGGGAGTGCACACGATCACACGCCAAGGGTCCGTTACAAACACAGTAGGATGAACCACCACCGGAGCACCTTAATTGCTTCAACATTTAAGTGAGGTCTCGAAAGAGACTCCTCACATCCAAACGGATCACACCGTTGTAATCCTCATGGAAAACATGCGAGATAGACTACTTACTCGCCTCCAACGGATATCCGACTTAAAATTCGCCAACACCACCTTACGCCCGAACGACATCTCGTGGTCCCGAGCCTCGGCCCCGAAAACAGTCGGGCGCATCGCACCATTGTGATACCCTCGGCAAAACACATCAAAAGGACTGCTCACTTGAGTGCAATGGATATCTGGAGAAAAAGTTGCATTTCGCCGTACCGCACACGAGCACTGCTTCGTGGGAACCACATCTCGGTTCCGAAGCGCAACGAACGGATCACACCATTACGATCCTCTCAAAAAAGTACACAAGATGGACTATTCACTTGTCCACAACAGACACCTGGTGATAAAGTTGGAAATCACCGCCAAGTCCCAAAATGGCCCTCATGGGGCCCACACCAGTGTGCTGAATTAAAGTGGGCGGATTGCAACATTACAATGCCCTCAAAAAACACCCAGAATTGACTGCTCACACACCCCGAACAGACGTCCGATGAAAAAGTTGTGAAATGCCATTCGCAGCATAAAAGACGGGCCGTGGGTCCCACGTCTCAATTCTAGTTTCAATGCCTGAAAACCTTTTGGAAATCTTCGTCTCAATTCCAGGGTCGCAACGCCGCTGACGGTGCTCAAAATGGACTCCGGACGCGCCTGTGCCATCCGAAACAAAAACCTCGGCGAGGCACTGAAGAGTACTTAGCGGACGTGTTGCGCCACCGAGACCCCGTCTCGGGAATTATAAATTCCCGAGTCCATCTCAAAACCTCTGTCTCGATCCGAGGATCGCGTTTCTGCAGACGACACGTTAATCAGACGCCCCATGTAAGAGCTATGTTCGATCCAACCTTTGAAAATAATAATATTATTATTATTTCTAGGGTGTTTTATTGACCTGCTCCACGAGTTACCTAAAGATACCCAAAGTTAGTCTTAAAAAGACTGCATTGAAAACATAGGCACACTGCTGCTGACAACGCAAGAATTGGACAACGCACGGGGAAGTTATGCCCAATTCACCGTTTTAATAATTATAACATTATTATAATTATTAAAATCATTTTTCATTTATTTATTTAATTATTTATTTTTTGGTTGTTTCTCTCCCAAATTAAGGGAGACTCCTCTTTTTTTATCTTGTTGCACCCCTCTTTTTTTATCCTTTTTTTGGTTGCCTGCTTTTGAAGGTCGCGTCCAGCAGAGACCCGCAACAGCGGGTCTTCTTCTCCACCAGGGTCGCGCGACCCTAGTGGTCCGGCAACCCCAGCACTGGCCGCTCCTCCACAGCTCAACCGCTGCCTCCATCCCTCTCCAACCACGCCTCTGATCGGCCTCACCCTGCTCCTCCGCAGGCGCCTCCTACTCACCCGGCCGAAGCCGCCTCACCCACGCCGTTCATCCGCGGCGCCCGGCTGAAGCCGCCGACCACCTCCGCCAAAGGGAGCCTACACCACCCTGGATTGATCCGCCCCACCTGCCTGAGGCTTCCACCATCCGCCACTCCGAGCTATTTCCTAAGATCTCATCAGACCGCCCTAGTTCATCAGAAAACAGAGCTTTGGTCCAGAATAACCTCCAAAGACTTCAAACCTTCGTCGGGCAACTGCGGACGCGTCCGAACTCAGAATCTCAATCTGAAACAAGAATCGGAAAGCTCCGAACAAGTACTACACAACCATGGGATTCTCTCAACCATTTGAGGGAAATTAAATGTGATAAATGGACCTCAAAGTAGGTGCAGGAAATAAAAATGGAAACGCACGATCCTACCAGCAGGGGCATAGCCCGACGCTTCACGAGCGATCTGCCTCGTCGTTGCCGCGTCCACCTTGATTGGGAGGGAGGAGGAGGAGGAAGAGGAGAGGAGGTTGAGGTTTATTCCAACAGGAGGTGAAAATAGAGGAGGGAGGGGAGTGGGTTGGTTTAAGTAGGAAATAAAAATTAATTAACTTAAATAATTTTTAATCACCCACGAAAGGACCCACATCCGAAACTCTTGTTGGGGTCAGGGTTGAGCCTCCCCTAGGGTAAAAACCACCTCTAGAGCACAACGGAGGTCTCGTAATTTTAATATGAGGTCCCATTCAAAAGTCATTAAACTCAACGCCTGAGGCTGCCAAATTACGAAAACGCCCCTGGTGGCATTTTTCACAGAAGGCCCGTGCCCGTGAAAGTTATACCCCTCCTAGGGTAAACAGCACACTTCAAGATCAACGGTTCCCTCGGTTTTCCAATCCAAGCTACCATTTAAAAGATACTTGAGTTTATCCATTAAATGAATAAATTAATTATTTTAATTATCCGTTTAACGTTCCGGTAACGGGCGAGGGGTCCAAACGTCCCGCGCCGACATGTTTTATGTCGTTCCTAGGGTAAACACCTCATTTCAGACCCATCCATACAATCAGATTTAGGATCAGAAGCATCATTTAGGAGTTATCCCATTTATTTGGCGTGCCCAGTGTGAACGCACTGAAAATGTAATTCCGGCCACACTGGGGCTTGGAATCGCACGACATCTGAAGGCCCTGCTCTAGAATAACATCAAGAATATTCAAAGGTTTTTTATAGCAAAAACTATGTTCTTAAATCATTCAATCATTCAAGATTTTAGTACCTGAAAAGCAAAACTAGGGAACAACTCAGGGTACTAAGCTCGTACCTGGCTCTCCCATACCTAGAAGAACTCTTGCACAGTCCCGCGTCACCGCACACAGACCAAAGGATTTGATCCGTTCACACGAGGTCAGACCTTGCCGATGACATGCATAGGAGTACACATACATCTCCTCTGGTAAGCCACGTGGGAGACTTCGTGCACCCACTCCTGACTTTGGGGTTATGGAAAGGTGATAGGGAACCTCGCCGTCCCCTTGCACGGTCTCAAACGGCCCGAAGGCTCTCCGGGGTAGCTCACCTCCCCGATCGAACCCCTACGTCGCACGCTGTGACTGGAATCACCGCTTGGATTTGGGACCAAGCCCGGTGATTCCCTCCTTCAGAATATCCATATGGTGAAATACCCAAGGATATCTAGTCATGCAAGTTTTAATAGTCGATGTCTCGCAACCAAGACTATCTTACACACTTGGAGAGATAAGGAGTCAACACCATCGACTAAAGAAAACGGCCCCATGCCTTTTACCTTACCAACACAGTGTTACACCGATGCCCCGCACCACCATGGTAACACCTCAGGTAAGGAGCAGGGAGAAAAGAATTTCACACACAAAGTCTAAAAATTCTACTGAAAAAAGAAGAAGAGATGTAGAGAATAACACTTATCACCTCATGCTCTGACGGATCGTAGACATCCAAATCTCGCAGCTATCCGTGGTCCCAACTGTCAGCTATCAGAGCCTGACGTGGACCACCTAGTGGTGATGGGGAGACCTCGTAAAGTCATACCCCACTACCAGCTCCTCTCGCTCCTCTTCTATCACCACCTCTCAGGGTGCTACTCCGATCATGGCACTTCCTCTACAGCAGTGGTGCACCTGCTGCCTGCCTGAAGCTCTCTGCATGCCTGGTCAGGCAGTCCTATGCCAAGTGACCTTAATCCTCGCAAGCATAGCACCGACACTCTCTGGGCTGCATTGGTGCCCTCCGGCGCCACTGTGGTGCAGAACCACGCCCCTGAGTCCGGTTATCAGGAAGCCACCTACGTCAAGGTTCTACTTGCTGACACCAGCTAGTTGTGGCAGACGTCGCGGCTCCAACGTGCCTACTGCCACCACCAACTGTAGGACGTGACAGGAAGCTTTCTGTAACCAGCGCCTGCTCTAGCACCCCGGCATAAGTGGGAATGCACAAGGGTACTATGATAGCACTAATCTCTTGGTGGTGACCCTACTCAAACTTCTGTGCTCGGAAGTTTCCATCGTGGACCAAGTCCGAGTAAAAGCATGCACGGTCTGCGAAACTATCCGTGTACTCGGCCACCGTCATCCCTTCCTACTGAAACTGCAGGATCTCCTTCTTGAATGGCCCGAAGACCCTCATTTTTATTGATTTTTGATAACCGCCCTTTCAAGGGATGAGGGGGAACCCTTACAAGGCCCGTAGGCACAGAGATTACATGGCCCATAGGATTAGGAGATTACATGACCCTAAGGTCTTAGGGAATTCAATCGGACTATCTATAAGGAACTACCCCTCCCCAAAATCTGCATCTTGATAGTATCTCTCCACCTTTACATGTTTATCTGGCTAGGCTTCCTGTGCAAGCACATGCTGGTTCCGATGGCATAGCCATACCCTCTCATTCTGACAATCCATTTGGATCTGCTCTGGTGAGTGCCCCTGCTTTGAATCCTCTTCTGGGGCTACTCCATTTCTGTAGTGTGTCTGGGGCCTACATTCATGTGGCCCGAGGGCCTTAAGAATCAACTGTCCTGAAGGCATTGGGTGGCCCGAAAGCCTTGCAGGACCCGAGGAACAAACCGGTGGCCTGAAGGCCCAGATGTATGAATAGTTTCGGCTGCTACAATACCGAACAGTGCCTGCTACAGTACTGATACTGTACTTCTACAGTACCCTGGAAGTATTCCTCCACCCGTATTTGATCTCAGGTCTGTTGGATGCACCTAGCGAGTCCTCACCAACTGGGCTGAGGCTCTTGTGCAGCTGCAGGAGCTTCTAAATCCAAACGGAGCATAAGCAAGAGGGGAAAACCTCTTCAAAAAACAACAACTGAAAGTGGCCCCACGAAAGGGACAACTCGTCAAGAAACTGAGTCACCAAACTCCAACAACGCCACACTGCTCCGCGGAAAAGGTTTGCGGCCAAAGCCACCATAAGATATACCGGTGTCTGCACAAGCCTGAAGAGGTGAACCACTGTCTCTAGCCAAACCTCTGCTACCTGAGGGTCTGGCTCACCCCTAAACCTTAGTGGTCTCTATCGTTGGAACTCGCGGTGCGCGCTCAAACTGCACTCAAGCCCTGTCTGCTCTGATGAAGCTGTCTGCTGCTCACTAGGTGGGAGTGCTACTACTGGCCCACCTGGAGAAAGGGGCTCGCATGATGGGTCCTAGACTGAGGCCTCGAAGCTCACAGGGTCGTTGTCACGCACCAAAGCTGGTAACCTGGCTGGCTATCTTCGCAGAGACATCCTGGATATTATCAAGCAGTGTCATGACCAATTGAGTATATATGTATATCACAATAACAACAATGGGAAGCTGAATCAAGAAGGACAATCAAAGACTCAATCCTATGTGATGCACAAACCAATTTTTTCCCTGCAAAAAGTGTCTCAGCATGCCGAGTCGACAAGTGTGTTATCAGGGTCCTGGTGAATAGATACGTCGTCCGTCGCACCATCACTGGACTCCTTGGCCTGAGAGCTTCTCTCGAGACACGTTGACACAGTTTCCCTAAATCCCAACCAATTACTTTTTAGGGACATCTGAAAAACGTCCCAAGGAAAAAACCACCTATGATACCACTTTGTCACAACCCGACCCTACCCGGGCTTGAGCCGCAACTACCCCAAGGTAGCCTCCATAGGCCAGGGGTTGGCAACAAGCGCCGAAGGATAAATAACTGGGGGAGGCCTTTGTTTGAGTACCTGTACACACACACATAGCCCACTCAATGCAGAAGTCCAGAGTAAAAAGAAAAGAAAAGTACGAACTGCTATAAATAAACCACAAAGTGGATCGACATCTAAACAGTACAAAGTAAAAGCTGAAGGTAAACTGAAAAGAAAAAGGGAAACACACATGCCCAACCAAAAAGTGCCACAACCTGGCAATAGGTGAACAAAAGTAAACAGCTGGGAGAGTCCCACACCTAGAACCCGACTAAAACCACCTCACGCAGTCCAAGATCCCGAAATCCTAAGATTCGGTGAAGTCACGACCAACCTGTCCGTCATCTGTAAGGGCACACCAGGTGGGGGAAAAGCACAAGTAGGGGTGAGTATAAAAATACTCAGTAGGATGCCCCGAAGGCTTGAGGGAGCAAAAAAGGAGGTTCTGAAGAGGGGATTAGTAGATCGAACAGGGGAAAGTAAATTAGTAAAACCGAGAGTGTAGTAAAGAGTACAACAAGGAGTGTAGTAGAGTAACAATAGAGAGTCCAACTCAACCCAACTAGAGAAAGGAGTTAGACTCATCCAGGCATAAGGAGATGGAAACGCTGAGAAGACAAACTTCTCGTCGAGTCTTCGCTACCAATATCAGGAGAGTAGACTCATCTAACCATGATAAGCTAGACACGGAAAGCACATGGCATACCCCGCAGGACATCGCCTCTCCTGGAAGTAGAGTAACCAAAACCCAAAGAGTGGGTACTGAAACAAGGTATATATATATATATGCTCTGTCAAGAAACCCGAACAAGATCGTAAGGGGATCTCTGTCCTGTAGCTCAGCCCAAGAAAGTGAGTAGCCAATAGTTCCAAAATTAAACACCATCAATGCCTAGCATCCCACACGTCTGCCCCGAACTGCAAGTCAAAGGGCTCAAATCACCACACCTTGACACTATCCGCTTTTGGCAGCACTGACTCGCCTGCCTGATTTTAGGTCGCATCACAAGGATGTGTCTCGATGGGGAAAGTGACCCTCACAATTGAGAGTTCCAGGGGGAACGTCAAACCACACCTCATCACTGCCCCATAGTCGAGAGGTCTCCTAAAAGTCAATAGGAGACCCCCTGCCCCGCCCCGCTAGAGGGTAATCCCTGGAAGTCGACGGGTTCCCACTAGAGGGAGACCCGGAAAGAGTCGACGGGGGCCACAATACCCAGTCCCGTAAAATGGTAATCCACTAGAGGGATACCCGGCTAAAGTCGTCGACGAGTCCCAATGCCAAGTCCCATAAAAGCGTACTCCACTAGAGGGAGGCTCGGAACCATCATCGGGGACCACTTCCCAGCCCATCTAGAGGTAAACCCGGAACCGCTCTGGCCATCCCTGTTGGATGGTACTGCTCAGTGAACACCGCTGTACTGGCCATCCATGCTGGATGGTAACCCACTGGTCATCCCTGCTGGATGGTACCTCACTGGCCATCCCTATGGGATGGTACCGCACTGGCCATCCCTACTGGATGGTAAAACCTCCTGGCCAGCCCTGCTGGAAACAACATCCTGGGTAGAGGATCGGTGCCCGCGTAATGTGTTGGTCACACCGAATCCACAAGAACTATACCAGGGAACACGAGGCAATTGTGTCGTCCAAACTATCGAGAACAGAACCAGGGGAAAACCACTCAACCCTGCTAGTCGAAACCATTGTGAACAGGACTAGGGTAACCTCAAACCTGCTGGTCAAACAAACAAGAACAGAACCAGGGGGAAACTCAAACCCGCTGGTCAAACAACCGAGAACAGAACTAGAGGAAAACTAAACCATGCTGGTCAGACAACCGAGAACAGAGGGACCCTCTACGTCATGAGAGGTCAAGGGTATGCAAAGCATAACACGACACGCACATGGGGCCCACACGACGTGTCGCCCCAAGTCAACTCCAACCAAGCGCACAAACGTTTTCAGGTACATACAACCATATGTACCTCCAACCATTCCCGTATACTCCCAGAGTATACCACGTTTCCAACCCAAAGGTTGTCATGCAAACGACACCCAACGTTAACGTGAAGGCGTAAACGTAACAACTCCAACTTTCCACCTCATCGGCCCATGCACGTCCAACTACATATCTTCAAACATTTACTTCACTCACATGGGAGTGCACGCTATCACACGCCAAGGGTTTGCTACAAACACAATAGGAGAAACCACCACCAGTGCACATTACTTTCTTCCGCATTTAAGTGAGGTCTCAAAAAGAGACTCCGCACATCCAAACGGATCGAACCGTTCTAATCCTCAAGGAAAAACATGTGAGATAGACTACTTACTCGTGTCCAACGGATATCTGACGTAAAAGTCTCCAACACCGCCTTATGCCCGAACGACATCCTGTGGTCCTGAGCCTCGACCCGGAAAATAGTCGGGCACATCACACCATTGTGATTCCCTTGAGAAAACACGTCAAAAGGGCTTCTCACTTGTGTGCAATGGATATCCGGTGAAAAATATGCATTTCGTCGTACCGCACACGAGTGCTGCTTCATGGGACCCACATCTCGGTCCCAAAGTGAAATGAACAGATCACACCATTGTGATCCTCTCGAAAAAGTACACGAGATGGATTATTCACCTATCCACAACGGACACCTGGTAAAAAAGCTGGAAATCACCACTAAGTCCCAAAACGGCCATCATGGGGCCCGTGCCAGTGTGCTGAATTAAAGTGGGCGGATTGTACCATTGCAATTTCCTCGGAAAAACACCTAGAATCGACTACTCGCATGCCCCGAACAGATGTCTGATGGAAAAGTTGTGAAATGCTGCTCGTAGCATAAAGGACGGGCCGTGAGGCCCACGTCTCAATTCTGGTTTAAACGCCTGAAAACCCCTTCGAAATATTCGTCTCGACGCCAGGGTCGGAATGCTGCTGGTGGTGCTCAAAACGGACTCTAGTTGCGCTCGTGCCATCCGAAACAAAAACCTCGGCGAGGCGCTAAATATTAATTAGCGGACGTGTCGCGCCGCCGACCCCCTTCTCGAGAATTAAAAATTCCCGAGTCCATCTCAAAACCTCCGTCTCGATCCGTGGATTGCGTTTCCATAGACGACACATTAATCAGACACCCCATGTAAGAGTTATGTTCGATCCAACCTTTGAAAATAATAATAATATTATTATTTATAGGGTGTTTTATGGACCCACTCCACAAGTAACCGAAAGATACCCAAAGTTGGTCTTAAAAATAACGCATTGAAAATAGAGGCACACTGCTGCTGACGGCGCATGAATTGGACGACACACGGGGAAGTTACGCCCGATTCACCATTTTAATAATTATAACATTATTATAATTATTAAAATCATTTTTCATTTTTTTTTATTTTTTTTCAGATGTTTCTCTCTCCAATTAAGGGAGACTCCTCTTTTTTTCTCTTGTCGCGCCCCTCTTTTTTTTATCCTTTTGTTTTTTTGGTCGCTTGCTTTTGCAGGTCGCGTTCAGTAGAGACCCGCAACAGTGGGTCTTCTTCTCCAACAGGGTCGCGCGACCCTAGAGGTCCAGTGACACCAGCACCAGCCGACCACCCAGCCGGCCGCTCCTTCACAGAAAAACCGCCGATGCCATCCCTCTCCAGTCGAGCCTCTACTTGGCCTCACCCGGCACCTCCGCAGGCGTCTCCTGCTCGCCCGGCCGAAGCCGCCTCACCAACGTCGTTCGTCCGCTGCACCCGACCAAAGCTGTCGACCACCTCTTCCAAAGGGAGCCCGCGCCACCCTGGACCGAGCCGCCCCACCTTCCTGAGGCTGCCACTACCCACTGCTTCGAGCCGCTGCCTGAGATCTCGCCGGACCGCCCTGGTTCACCGGAAAATGAAGGTTTTGGCCGGAATGACCTCCAAAGACTTCGAACCTCCGTCAGCAACTGCGGACACATCCGGACTCAGAATCTCAATCCTAAAAAAGAATTGGAAAGATCCAATCAAGTACTACACAACCATGGGATTCGCTCGACCATTCGACGGAAATTCAATGTGATAAAGTGAGCTCAATGTAGGTGCGGGAAATAAAAATGGAAACACACAATCCTACCTGTAGGGATGTAGCCCGATGCTTCGCGAGTGATCCGACTCTCTGTTGCCACTTCCACCTTGATTGGGAGGGAGGAGGAGGAGGAAGAGGAGAGGAGGTTTAGGGTTCTTCTGCTAGGAGGTGCAAATGGAGGAGTGAGGGGAGTGGGTTGGTTTATGTAGGAAATAAAAATTAATTAACTTAATTAATTTTTAATCACCCACGAAAGGACCCACATCCGAAACTCTTGAACAGGTCGAGGTTAAGCCTCCCATAGGGTAAAAACCACCTCTCGAGCACAACGGTGGTCTCAGAATTTTAATTTGAGGCCCCGTTCAAGAGTCATTAAACTCAACGTCCGAGGCTGCTAAATTACTAAAACACCCCTGGCGGCATTTTTCACAGAAGGTTTGCGCCCATGAAAGTTATATCCCTCCTTGGGTAAACAACATGCTCCGAGATCAACGGTGCCCTCAGTTTTCCAATCCGAGCTACCATTTAAAAGATACTTGAGTTTAGCCATTAAATGAATAAATTAATTATTTTAATTATCCGTTTAACGTTCCGCTAACGGGCGAGGACTCCAAATGTCCCACGACATTTTTTTTGCCGTTCCTAGGGTAAAAACCCCATTTCAGACCCATTAGTTCACTCAGATTTTGGATGTGAAGCACCATTTAGGAGTTATCCCATTTATTTCATGTTCCCAGTGTAAACGCACTGAAAATTTAATTTCAGCCACACCGGGGCTCAGAATCACACGCCTTCTGAAGGAGATGCTCTAGAATAACATCAAGAATATTCCAAAGCCTTTTATAGAAAAAATGGGTTCTTACATCATTCCCTAATTCAATATTTTCGTCCCTAAAAAGAAAAACTAGGGAACAAATTAGGGTACTAAGCCCGCACCTGGCTCTCCCATAACCAGAAGAACTCTTGCACAGTCCCGCGTCACCGCACAGAGACCAAAGGATTTGATCCGTTCATGCAAGGTCTTCCCTTTCCGATGACATGCATAGGAGTACACACACATATCCTTAAGAAAGCCACGCGGGAGACGTCGTGCACCCACTCCTAACTTTGGGGTTAGGGCAAGGAGGTAGGGATCCTTGCCATCCCCTTGCTCGGTCTCAAATGGCCCGAAGGCTCTTGGGGGTAGCTCACCTCCCCGATCAAACCCCTACGTCGCACACCACACTTGGAATCACTGCTTGGATCTGGGAGAAAGCTTGGTGATTCCCTCCTTTAAAATATCCATATGGTGAAACACCCAAGGATATCTAGTCACGCATGGTTTCATAGTCGATGTCTCACAACCAAGACCCTCTTACACGCTCATAGAGCGAAGGAATCAACACCATCAACTAAAGAAAAAGGTCCCACACCTTTTACCTTACCAAAACAGGGTTACACCGATGCCCCACGCCACCCAGGTAACACCTCAAGCAAGGAGCAGGGAGAAAATCATTTCACACACAGATTTTAACAATTCTACTGCAAAAAAGTAGAAGAGTTGTAGAGAATATCTCTTATCACCTCATGCTCTGCAGGATCGTAGACATCCAAAACTCGCGGCTGTCCGCCGTCCCAACTGTCAGCTCCCAGAGCCTGATGTGGACCACCAAGTGGTGATGGGAAGGCCTCGTAAATCCATCCCCCACTACCAGATCCTCCCACTCCTCGACAAGAACCACCTCTCAGGGCGCTACTCCGATCACGGCGCTGCCTCTGCCGCGGTGGTGCACCTGCTGCCTGCCCGAAGCTCTCCGCATGCCTGGTCGGGCAGTCCTGTGCCCAGTGACCTTTCCCATCGCAAGCATAGCACTGACACTCTCTGGGTTAAACTGGTGCCCTTCGGCGCCGCTGTGGTGTATGACCACGCCCCTGAGTCCGGTTATCGGGAAGCCACCTATGTCAAGGTTCTGCTTGCTGACGCCCGCTAGCTGCGACAGACGTCTCAGATCCAATGTGCCTGCTGCCACCACCAACTGTAGGATGTGATAGGAAGATTTTTGTCACCAGTGCCTGCTCTAGCACCCCAGCGTAAGGGATAATGCACAAGGGTACTATGATAGCACGGATCTCTCAACGGAGACCCTTCTCAAACTTCCAGGCTCGGAAGTTGCCATCGTGGACCAAGTCTGAGTAAAAGCGTGCACGGTCTGCGAAACTAGCCACGTACTCGGCCACCGTCATCCCTCCCTGCTAAAACTGCAGGAACTCCTGAATCCGAATGGAGCATAAATAGGAGGGAAAAAACTCCTGATGAAACAGCAACTGAAAGTCTCCCCATGAAAGTGACGACTTGTCAAGAAACCGAGTCACCAGACTCCACCAACGCCAAGCTGCTCCGCAGAAAAGGTTGGCGGCCAAAGCCACCATAAGATCTGCCGACGTCTGCACAATCCTGAAGAGCCGAACCACTGACTCTAGCCAAACCTCTGCTTCCTGAGGGTCTAGCTCACCACTGAACCTCAGCGGTCTCTGCTGTTGGAACTCGCGGTGCGCGCTCAACCTGCGCTCAAGCCCCGTCTACTTTGCTGAAGCTGTCTGCTTCTCACCAGGTGGGAGTGCTACTACCGGCCCACCCAGATAAAGGGGATCACATGATGGATCATGGACTGAGGCCTCGTAGCTCACAGGGTCTTCGTCACACAACAAAGCTGGTATCCTGGCTGGCTGTCTTCGCGGAGTCATCCGGAATATTATCAAGGAGTTCCGCAATCAATTGAGCATATATGTATATCACAACAACAACAATGGGGAGCTGACTCAAGAAGGACAGTCAAAGACTCAATCCTAAGTGATGCACAAACAAATTTTTTCACTACAACAAGTGTCTCAGAATGCCGAGTCGACAAGAAAGTTATTAGGGTCCTGGTGAATTGATATGTCGGCCGGCACAACATCACTCGACTCCCTGGCCTAAGAGCCGCTCTCGATACACGTTGACATAGTTTCCCTAAATACCAACCAATTTTTTTTAGGGATGTCCGAACAACATCCCAAGGAATGAACAACCTCTAATACCACTTTGTCATGACCTAACCCTACTCGGGCTCGAGCTTCAACTACCACAAGCCCACCTCCACAAGCCAGGGGTTGGAGAAAAGTGCTGAAGGCTAAACAACTCAGGGAGGCCTTTGCCAGAGTACCTGTACACACACACGCAGCCCACTCAATGCATAAGTTCAGAGTAAAAAATAAAATAAAAGTAACAACTGCTATAAATAAACCACAAAGTGCATCGACCTCTAAATAGTACAAAGTAAAATCAGAAGGTAAACTGAAAAGAAAAAGGGTAAAACACACGCCCAACCCGAAAAGTGCCACAACCCGGCAACAGGTGAACAAAAGTAAATAGCTGGGAGAGTCCCACACCTAGAACTTGAGTATGACCACCTCATGCGGTCTAAGTTCCCGAACTCCTAAGCTTCGCTGAAGTCACGACCAACCTGTCCATCATCTGTAAGGGCACACCAAGTGCGGGAAAAGCCCAAGCAGGGGTGAGTATAAAAATACTCAATAGGATGCCCCGAAGCCTCGAGGGAGAATCAATGGAGGTACTGAAGAGAGGAGCAGTAGATCAAACAGGGGAAATTAAAGGAGTAAAACTGAGAGTGCAGTAAAGAGTACAACCAATTGTGTAGTAGAGTAACAGTAGAGAGTCCAGCTCAACCCAACAAGAGAAAGGAGGTAGACTCGTCCAGACACAAGGAGCGGGAAATGGTGAGAAGATGAATTTATCATCGATTCTTCGCTACCTATAGCAGGAGAGTAGACTCGTCCAACCACAAGAAGCTAGACACAGAAAGCACGTGGCATACCCCGCACATCTTCACCTCTCCTATAAGGAGAGTAAAGAAAACCCAAAGAGTGGGTACTGGAACAAGGTATATACATATATATATGCTCTGTCAAGAAACCCAAACAAGATCTTAAGGGGATCTCCATCCCGTAGCTCAGCCGAAGAAAGTGAGTAGCCAATAGTCCTAGAAGTAAACACCATAGATGCCCAGAATCCCGCACGTCTGCCCCAAAATGCAAGTCAAGGGGATCAAGTCACCACACCTTGACACTATCCGCTTTGGGCGGCACTGACTCGCCCGCACGGTTTTAGGTCGCGTCACAAGAATGTGTCTCTGTGGGGAAAGAGCCCCTTGTACTTGAGAGTTCTAGGGGGAACGTCAAACCACACATCGTCACTACCCCGTAGTCGAGAGGTCTCCTCAAAGTTGACAGGCGACCCCTTGCCCAGCCCCGCTAGAGGGTAATCCCTGAAAGCCGACGGGTTCCCACTAGAGGGATACCCGGCAAGAGTTGATGGGTGCCACACTGCCCAGTCCCGTAAAAGGGCAATCCACTAGAGGGAGACCTGACTAAAGTCGTCGATGAGTCCCAATGCCCAGTCACGTAAAAGGGTACACCACTGGAGGGAGGCTCAGAACCGTCATCGGGGACCACTTCCCAGCCCAGGTGGAGGTATACCCGGCATCGAGGACCACTTCCTAGCCCAACTTGAGGTAAACCCAGAACCGCTCTGGCCATCCCTACTGGATGGTACTGCTCGATGAACACCACTGTACTGGACATCCCTGCTGGATGGTAACCCACTGGCCATCCCTGCTGGATGGTACCTCACTAGCCATCCCTACTAGATGGTACCGCACTGGCCATCCCTGCTGGATGGTAAAACCTCCTGGCCAGCCCTATTGTAAAAAACCTCCTGGGTAGAGGATCGGTGCCCGCATAATGTGTTGGTCACACCGAATCCACAATAACTCTACCTGGGAACACAAAGCAACTCTGCCAGCAAAACCATCGAGAACAGAACCAGGGGAAAACCACTCAATCCTGCTGGTCGAAACCATCGTGAACATGACCAGGGGAAACTCAACCCTACTGGTCAAACAAACGAGAACAAAACCAAGGGGAAACTCAACCCCACTGGTCAAACAACTGAGAAAAGAAACAGGGGGAAACTCAAGCCCGCTGGTCAAACAACCGAAAATAGAACTAGGGGGAAACTCAACCCCGCTGGTCAAATAACCGAGAACAGAACCAGGGGAAAACTCAACCATGCTGTTCAAAAAACTGAGAATAGAGGGACCCTCTATGTCGCGAGAGGTCAAGGGTATGAAAAGAAGAACACATCACGCACATGGGGCCCACATGACGTGTGGCCCCATGTCAACTCCAACCAAGTGCACAAACGTTCTCAGGTATATACAACCATATGTACCTCCAAGCGTTCCCGTATAATCCCAGAGTATACCATGTTTCTAGCCCAAAGACTATCATGCACATGACACCCAACGTCAACGCGAAGGCGTAAACATAAAAACTCCAACTTACCACCTCATCGGCCTAGGCACGACCAACTACATCTCTTCAAACATTTACTTCACTCACATGGGAGTGAACGCGATCACACTCCAAGGGTCTTCTACAAACATAGTAGGACGAACCACCACTAGAGCACCTTACTTGCTTCCACATTTAATTGAGGTCTCGAAAGAGACTCCACACATCCAAACGGATCACACCGTTGTAATCCTCGTGGAAAAACATGCGAGATAGACTACTTACTCGCCTCCAATGGAAATCTGACGTAAAAGTCGCGAACACCGCCTTACGCCCGAACGACGTCCCATGGTCCCAAGCCTCGGCCCCGAAAATAGTCGGGCACATCGCACCATTGAAATCCCCTCAGGAAGACACGTCAAAATGACTGCTCACTTGAGTGCAATGGATATCTGGAGAAAAAGATGCATTTCATCCTACCACACACAAGCGCTGCTTTGTGGGACCCGCATCTCGGTCCTAAAGCGCAATGAGCGGATCGCACTGTTGTGATCCTCTCGAAAAATTACACAAGATGGACTATTAACTTGTCCACAACGAACACCCGGTGATAAAGATGGAAATCACCTCCAAGTCCCAAAAACGACCCTCGTGGGGTCCGCACCAGTGTGCTGAATTAAAGTGGGTGGACTGTACCATTGCAATGCCCTCGGAAAAATGCTTAGAATCAACTGCTCGTATGCCCCGAACAGATGTCCGATGAAAAAATTGTGAAACACCGCTCGTAGCATAAAAGACGGGCCGTGGAGACCACATCTCAATTTTTGTTTCAACGCCTGAAACCCCTTGGAAATCTTCGTCTTGACGTCAGGGTCGCAACACCATTGACGGTGCTCAACGGACTCTGGACGCGCTCGTGCCATCTGAAACAAAAACCTCAGTGAGGCGTTAAATAGTACTTAGCGTACGTGTGGTGCTGCTGAGCCCCAGTCTCAGGAATTAAAAATTCCCAAGTCAATCTCAATACCTCTGTCTCGATCCGAGGATCGCGTTGCCGTAGACGACACGTTAATCAGACTCCCCATGTAAGAGCTATTTTCGATCCAAACTTTCAAAAATAATAATAATATTATTATTTCTAGGGTGTTTTATTGACCTACTCCACGAGTTACCGAAATACACCCAAAGTTGGTCTTAAAAAGACAACATTGAAAATAGAGGCACACTGCTGCTGACGGCGCATGAATTGGACGACGTACGAGGAAGTTACGCCAGATTCACTGTTTTAATAATTATAACATTATTATAATTATTAAAATCATTTTTCATTTCATTTTATTTATTTATTTTTTCGGCTGTTTCTCTCTCCAATTAAGGGAGACTCCTCTTTTTTTTATCTTATCGTGACCCTCTTTTTTTTATCCTTTTGTTATTTGTTTTTTTTTGGTCGCCTGCTTTTGCAGGTCGCGTCCAGTAGAGACCCGCAACAGCGGGTCTTCTTCTCCACCAGGGTCGCGTGACCCTGGTTGTCTGACAACCCTAGCACTGGCCAGCCACCCGGCTGGCTGCTCCTCCGTAGCTCAACCGCTGCTACCATCCCGCTTCTGCCTAGCCTCCACTCGGCCTCACCCATCACCTCCGCAGGCGCCTCCTGCTCGCCCGACCGAAGCCACCTCGCCCACGTCGTTCGTCCGTTGTGCCCGACCGGAGCCGCCGACCACCTTCGCTAAAGGGTGCCCACGCCGCCCCACCTGCCTGAGGTTTCCTCCGTCCTCCACTCCAATCCACCGCCTGAGATCTCACAGGACCACCCTGGTTCACCGAAAAATGGAGGTTTTGGCCGGAATAACCTCCAAAGACTTTGAACCTACGTCAGGCAACTACGGACGCGTCCGGACTCGAAATCTCAATCTGAAACAAGCATCAGAAAGCTATGAACAAGTACTACACAACCATGGGCTTCTCTCGACCATTAAGAGGAAATTAAATGTGATAAATTGAGCTCAAAGCAGGTGCATGAAATAAAAATAGAAATGCACAATCCTACCTACAGGGGCGTAGCCCGATGCTTCGCGAGCGATCTGCCTCGCCGTTTCCGCTTCCACCTTCATTGGGAGGGAGGAGGAGGAAGAAGAAGATAAGAGGTTGAGGGTTCTTCTGTCAGGAGGTGAAAATGGAGGAGGGAGGAGAGTGGGTTGGTTTAAGTAGGAAATAAAAATTAATTAACTTAATTAATTTTTAATCACCAACGAAAGGACCCACATCTGAAACTCTTGGCGGGGTCGAGGTTAAGCCTCCCCTAGGGTAAACACCACATCCTGAGCACAAAGGTGGTCTCAAAATTTTAATCTGAGGCCCCGTTCAAAAGTTATTAAACTCAACGCCTGAGGCCTCCAAATTACGAAAATGCCCCTGGCGGCATTTTTCACAGAAGGCTCGCGCCCATGAAAGTTATACCCCTCCTAGGGTAAACGGCACACTCCAAGCTCAACGTTTCCCTCGTTTTTCCAATCTGAGGTACTGTTTAAAAGATACTTGAGTTTAGCCATTAAACGAATAAATTAATTATTTTAATTATCCGTTTTACGTTCCGCTAACGGGCGAGGGGTCCAAATGTCCCATGCCGACATGTTTTATGTCGTTCCTAGGGTAAACACCCCATTTCGGACCCATCCGTACACTCAGATTTAGGATCCAAAGCACTGTTTAGGAGTTATCCCATTTATTTGGCGTGCCCAGTGTGAACGCACTGAAAATTTAATTTCGACCACGTCGGGGCTCGGAATCGCACGCCGTCAGAAGGAGCTGCTCTAGAATAACATCAAAAATATTCCAAAATCTTTTATAGCAAAAACTGGGTTCTTACAACTATTATTAATATTTTTTACTATTTAACTAATATGTATTAATATTTATTTATATTTATTGATATTTTATACATATTGATGATTTTTTAATTAATAATATATTTATATTTAATTGTTATTTACAAATATTGATGATTTTTATTTTAATTAAAAATTCGATTGGAAAGGTGAATATTTATTAATAATTATTTAATGGATATATATTATTCATGAATATTTAATAATAACTGTTACCATCAATTAATATTTATTTAAAATTTATTAATAATTAATAAATATGTATTTATATTCATTAGTATTTAATTAATATTTCTATTCTTAATAATAGGGTTTCACCCTCAAACTGTTAAAAAAATTATTAAAATTTATCAATAATAATTTAATATTTACTATTTTAATTCATATTTATTAATATTTTTGAATATATGTTAATTTTTACTTAAATTTTATTATTTTCAAATTAATATTTATAAATATAGAAAAATATTTTGTTCTTATTTAATACTATTTCATTTATAATATTTATTATTTAATTAATATTAATTAATATTTGTTTAGTATTGGTGAATTTTTTTATTTAAAATTTCTATAGGATGTGTGAATGGGGTTCACGCATCCTTTGTAAACATTATACAGTATGCGTGAACCCCGTTCAAGCTTCCTTATGTGGGAAGATGCGTGAACCGGGTTCGTGCACCTGAAGAACCATTTTTAAAAATACTCTTAACACTATACCATTTTGATAAAAAAAATTAAAAACCCCATATTTAAAAATTACCCTCACCGTATACAATTTTTTATACATAGAAGAATTATTCGTCATGAGATATCATCTTCCATTCTTTCATAACATTTAATATTCTTTGCAGCTTCGCGTGGAATTTTGGTTCTCAAGCAGTATGCATGATCATCTCATACTGCATAAATTTAAAACTTCTCATATTGTATTTCTGCACCACATAACACTTGTATCCACAAACTCAACATCACATCGCAAACTGCTCATACAATTTATAGAAATCCTTATCTGAATTATAGTGTTCCTTGATGCTTCAGAAATTCCCACATGGCAGCTTTCTCGAATGATGACTTTTGTGAACTACACTTCATCAACAAAATCAACTTAATTATTTGCTAAAATGAATACCTATCCACTTTTCAAACTCCCATCAAGCTTGGGTTGATCTCTCATGGAGGTCCAACTCATACACGGTCAATTCATGCAAACCCTCCATCCGCAGATGCATTCGACGTCAGAAGGTTGAATATAATCATGAGCTTGATCAGAAAACTTGAATCGACTGGATTCTATGGAGGTCATTTTATGCATAAGATTTTAATTGGTTGAATAATTTCCCATAAATTTCCTCATCCTACATCAAATTTCCATTCGTCCTGGACTCCGCTTAATGAGGAAACTGCTTCCTCTAGCTGGCCAAAGGCAAGTATTGGGTCTGCTCCCAGTCATCATGCCCCGTCGTTCTTCCATACCTATGTCATGGTCTATTTATCCATTGTGAACCCATGTTGTGTTCTCACACCGTCCTTATACATCCCACTCACTCTCCTGCTCCCATGTGGGCCACTTGGTCGGCTCACTTTTGTGTGGTTAAGCTAAGCTCCTACAAAGCCTCTGTTTAGCTGACCAAGGTGTCTTGTGTGGTTGGCCCTATTTTTTTGTTAAAGGCTCACTCACAAACTTAGTAATATACTAAGTATGAAATATAATTCCAATAATTCCTCAAATTAATTCTTCTAAGAAATCATCATGTAAACAAAATATATAGTTGCACAACATTCTTTACTTTCTCTTCTTCTTCAACTCTTCATCATGTAAAATATTATTTTACATGGTCTTCATTTATATCTCCATTATTGTAAGACAATGTGTCCCCATTGATATAAATATTTGATATAAAGATCAGTCCAACAATAATCAAAATTAACAAGGATAATTTTCCAAGAATGATATTCAATTAATTTTTTCCATAACTATTATCTTAGAATAGCCACTTCATCCACCAATACATATTAACTTATTGAAATCAAATTAAACCTGATATGAACAATCTACCCCTTTTATTGTGTATTCAATATCAACACATATAATAAAATTCAATATGTGGTGCAAAATTTCTCCCCCTTATTGAAAACCAAATGCAAAGGATAAGTGAGATCTTCCCATCTCATCTTTCTTCTCAAAAAAAGTTCTCCTCCATTTAAAGATTATTTCTTGAAAACTTTTGAGAGAGAGATGATATCATATAGTTCTCTCAGCAAAACACCTTTATTTAATCAACTCTAAGTCTACATGGGCTAACTCGATGTAAAAGAAAAGAGAAATATAATACATGTTGTATATTCTTTCCATAAAATATCATGCATGTGTAATCATGATAAGAAAAAATAAATTCATATTTGAGGGGATGGAAATAATCCAAATTAACAATAAAATTCAAAATCACACACACACTTCAACAAACACATCAAAAAGTTCAAGTGAAAAAGTTATTTCTCCTCCTTTTGTCTCATTTTTTCATCATCCAAGCGCTTCCCCTTAATTGATATAATTAATGAAATTAATAATGAGGGATTAAAGTGTAATGAATTGACCTGGGTTACCCTCAAAAACTGGTACCCGACCCAATCCTCCACACACCCAAAGGATATTCCCAATACCCACGGGCTGGAGACTAGTAGTCAGGCATCAACAACAAGAAGAGGGACGATATCTCACAACCTGAAGTAGATGAAATGATATATATATATATACATAGTGGAAAGAAATAGTGGAAGGAAAACTATAAGAAATATATGCCATAACTGAAAGAAGACAACATAAGTGATACAAATCAAAGAAATCAAAATAAACCCAAAGTACAAGTCTAATAAAAAAGGAAAATTAAAATAGAAACTGACTATTCCATGTGATAACATGGAAAAATCCCACCGTCCTACCACCATCTACCTATAACCACCTGATAGAAACCTCACTACCTCACTAATGTTCCTATCCTTTTCCTATAGAAAATGACATAATCAGTTTTACACACCACCGAAGGGGTATGATGGGTGTAAGCTAAAAAAACATGATATGATCCCACCCATGTGTTCCATATTAAATATCTATACAAAAAATCCAAATATGATCATTTTAAAGAAAACATGGAATGATAGTCAGTAAAGTAGTTTATTTCAAAATCATGTTAAATGTTTCCATTTTTCCACAGTTCCAGAATAAATTCGGAAAAATATTTTCAAAGAATTATTCCCATAAACATTTATCAAATTCAAAGAAAGTATATCAAATAAACAATAATAAAAATCCCAAACACAATGGTAAATATGACAAGAAATCACAATAGGTTAGGCTAGACGACTACTTGTACCATAATCAATGACTAGTGATCACTCGAGTACTTAGATCATAGGCTTAAGGAGTGGAGGAATGATCCATGAGTGAACCTACCTACAATATCAATATATACTACCAATAACAATAGGCCTAGGGATAAGAGGAACACGCCATGAGTGAGCCCCCTATAATAAAATAGAGTATGGCCCTAATTTTCAACTTCCACCTATGTACCCAAGGCTTCCCATGTGCTTTATTTCTCAAATCATTTCATAGGGTTTTAAATTTCATAATCAATTTCAATAACCCTTTCATTTCAACCAACCTGCTTGAAAACCCATTTTTCAATGCTTCAAAAACACCCATTTTCCTTTATCAAAAACCAAGTAAAATCCATATTTAATTTCAAATCTATTCACATACAAAAAATAATCATGCCAATCATTTATAAAATAGTTTATAAAATAGGAGCATTCACAGTTCATCCAACCAAGGCTAGAGACGAAACCACTGACCTTAAACTCAGGTCACAAATTCCCACAACGGGATCCACCAACATTGTAAGGAAATTAAATACAACAATAGGGTCCCTATAAACAATTCTCACACTTATAATCCATTCAAAAATAAAAACAGATGACAGAGATGATATATTGTAACATACCTCAAATATAATGCACCCGCCACACTACAACCAACAAAGGTCTGACTCCTAGAATAAGATCACACAATATATATAGAAAGTGTCAAACAAAATGTCACCGCAGGGTTGAAGAATCCAAAAAATGCAGTACCACACCACTAATTTGATCAATGGAAATGAAGAATTAGAAATATTTCTTACCAAATAGATGTGATGTAACCACCATGAAGATCAAACGCCAAAAAAAGCATTACAAAAGGAGATGAGATCACCCAAATCACACATGGAATCACTTAGGGTTTGAGTGAGGGAGGTGTGAAAATTAATGTAGAAAAATAAATGTGAATCATGATTAAAACTTGTCAGGACATGGGATTTATGGTGTAAACATTTCATTTATGACATAAATATCTCATGACTCATATATGCTAAAAACACATTTCCTCAAGTTAAATTTATCTCGATTGATGATTTTACGATGTAAAAATGGGTCATATGGTGTAAAAATAAATTTAAAGAATAAAAAGGATTTTATGGCTTGAAATATTCTTATGTTGTAAACCATCTTACAATCGGTTCCCAGTGAAGTACTTACACCGTAAGCTAGAACTTATGACATAAAACAATTGAGCAACCAGTCTTCACCCCATGTTCCACGAAACTCCCTAAATGAGTCCTGAACCCAAAACAACTATTAAACATTAAAAATATCATACCTTAAAAATATAGTATGTTACAATATCCCCACCATAAAACTTTCTTTCCCCAGGAAGTCATGTGGAAGAAGGGTGCTCTGGAAAATGATGAGGCCACTGCTCCCTCACTAAATATTCATACTCCCAAATATCATGAGAATCTAATCTATGTCTCCATAAAACTTTAAATAATGAGATATAATTCTCATGCAAGACTTTCACCTGATAATCAATAATATTCACTAGCTACTCCACAACTAAAACATCTATCTCTAACTCGATCTCCTCATAGGGTTCAAGATGATACCTCCTGAGCTAAGATATGTGAAATACATCATGTATACCCATCATGTGAGTTAGTAATTCCAATCAATAAGAAACCTTCCCAAGCTAATCAATAACCTCAAATGGACCAACATATCTCAGATCCAACATTCACTATTTCCCAAGCTGATGATGACCCAACAGAGATGAAAATTTCAATAAAACTCGGCAGCCAAAAAAAAATCCAAAGGACGGAATCAATGATCCACATATGATTTCTGCTGACTCTATTCTATAACCAACCACTGACATATATCCTGAATCATTACCAAAATCTCATGAATGAGACTCGATCCCACAAGAGAGGTCTCCCCCACCTCTTCCCAAAAAATAGGTGACTTACATGGGCGACCATAAAAAGACTTAAAGGGATTCATTCTGATTAACAACTAGTAATTACTATTGTAAGAAAACTAAACCAGTCCTAAATGGATATCCCATGATCCATCAAAATATAAGATGCAAGCATAAATAATATCCTCTAGAATATGAATAACATGTTCCATCTGACTATATGTCCATGGATGGTATGTTATACTTTACCTAACCTGAGTCCTCATCACCTCCTAAAGAATACTCAAGAATCTAAAAGTGAACCTGGGATCCCTTTATGAAATAATGGAATAGGAAATACCATGAAACCACACAATCTCCTGCACATATAGATTACCTAGATCTTTAACTTTAGTGGTGTACCTGGTTTGAATAAAATGAGTTAATTTCATCAACCGATCAACCACCACTCAGAAATCATTCTTCCCTCATGGAGTCCATGGAAATCCAATAATGAATTCTATAGACGCCTCGTCCCATTTCCAAACCAACACTAAAAGAGGATAAATGAGACTAGAAGGTTTCAAATGCTCTTCCTTTATCTACTAATAGTTGTAATAGTGAAACACATAATCTACAATGTCATGCTTCATACTCAGCCTCCAGATTCATTATCTCATTTCATAATACATCTTCATAGTGACTAGATGAACAAACGATGAATAACCATGATAGTCAAACAAAACTGAACTCCTCATAGATGCTGGGACGACAAGAAAATCCCCAAAATAGAGGATACCATCAAATGGGAGAGACCGGCTAGAGACAGTCTCCCAACTATATAGGGATCTCAAATTCCACTGAATTCATCATATTGCTAATGAACCTATAGAATAGACTCAATAAGAGATGATGATAAATGGACACTGGTAAAAACCATATATAAAACATACTCCTATGAATCCAAGTGAAACTACATGAAGAGTCCCATCAAGTTTCACACTTCCTTCGATTCCAAGAGATCCTGTGATGACACCTTCCTACTGAGAGAATCTGCGATGACATTCCCCTTCTCAGGGGTGTAGGTGATGTCGAAATTGAAGGTCTGATGGTATTCCATTCACCACCTCTATAAGATATTCAATTATTTATGAGAAAAGATACAACTCAAAATATTATAGTTATAAAATATAGTGAATCTCTCCCCAAAGAGTCTGTTAATGCTTAAGCGCATACATAACCGCGACATGCTCAAAATCATGAGTGGGGCAATTCTTCTCAAAAGGTTGAAGATGAAGAGATCCATAAGGAACAAAATGACCATCCTACATATCCACACGGCCCAAACCAACACCAAAAGCATCACAGAATACCACATACCCCTTACTAGGATCAGGAAAGATCAAAATAGGAGTCGATGTCAAAATTCATTTGAACTCATTAAAAGGAGTCTGATGCTTTTCATCTCATATGAATTTAACCCCTTTATTGGTAATAGATTTCAATGGTGACACCAA
The DNA here is from genome assembly GCA_963277665.1 of Viscum album. Classification (NCBI taxonomy): domain Eukaryota; kingdom Viridiplantae; phylum Streptophyta; class Magnoliopsida; order Santalales; family Viscaceae; genus Viscum; species Viscum album. The sequence continues at coordinate 1,838,700,706 of OY728151.1, forward strand.
ATTTGATAATTCCTTGACGAACCGATGATAATATCTAGTAAGACCATGGAAGCTCCATTTATCAAAAATATTTTGTTGATTATCCAATTATAATACATCATTCACCTTCTTAGGATCAAATGATAAGCCACATTTAGAAATCACATGCCCCAAGAATTTCACTTCTTGGACCAGATAATTGTATTTCAGATGTTTTCAATAAATATAGTGATTCATCAAGATTTCCAAAACCAGATTTTGATGGTGATCACGCTCATACTCGGATCTCGAGTAAACTAGAATATCATCCATGTACACTACCACAAAAGTGTCAAGATACTAATGGAATATCCTATTCATAAAATCCATAAAAAATATATGAGTGTTAGTTATACCAAACAAAATAACATGATATTTATAATGGTAATACGTTCCCCTGAAAGATGTCTTCATTATATCATACTCTCAAACCGCAAGCTAATGGAAAACCGACCAAAGGTAAATCTTTGAAAACCCATTTTCCCATTTTAATAGACCAAACAAATCATACACACATAGAAAAGGATGATTATTATTAATCATCACCCAGTTCAATTTTCAATAGTCCACACACAATCAAAGTGTACCATCAGCCTTATTGGAAAAGAGCACAGGGACCACCCAAGGAAAAATACCATGGTGAAAAAAACCATTCTCTGGAAGGTTTTCCAACTGAATATTGAGTTATTTCAGCTCCTCTAGTTCTATATGATATAATGGTATCAAAATCGGCTGCGAATCTAACACCAGGAAAATCATAAACTCTACCTCCCTCTTTGGAGGAAAACCATAGAAGTCATCTAGGAAGAAATTAGGGAAGTCCCTAAAAACCAAGGGAAGATCACCAATAGAAGAAACATCATTGGGATCAACTGTAAAAATATATAAAAAACTCTTGATCACTAAGAAGAAGGGTCTTACATGACCAGACCTTGGATCTCACTCTCTCTGAAACACCCGAGAGGTCCACTCGAAAGAAAATAACGAGACACACTAATGATAACAATTAAACTCGGCATGATGATTGAAAAGAGAGTACATACCAATGATGATGTCAAAAAGAACCATATTGAGAACAAGAAAATCTTACATTAACTCTACATCATCTATCGATAGAGAACAATATGGATAATGAAAACCCTGCTCTATCCCCTCTCCAAGAGGTATTGCTAACTCCATGAAAAAGGAAATGAGAACTATTGGAAGTTTCAAAATATCAAAAAATAGGTAGATATAAATTAGTAGGATTCACCTGTATCAATTAAAGCATCCACTAAAAAATATGCAATAAATATGGAACCTCTCACCATCTTTGGACCTGCATCAACCTCCGTAGGAAACTCATCTACTGAATGAAAGTGCATCACTCTTATTGAATGTAGATGGAGCCCTACCAACTTTGAAGCTTATGACTACACTGTAGTGGCCTTTAGACCTGATGATTCTTGACCATAATGAGGCATAGACATTGAAAGAGTGTTGTCGTGGGTGCCCTCAAATGATTAATGTGATTTTGGGGTACTTAGGTGCAGTAGAGTGGCTGACCAAGGTCGTCTCTCAAAGGAGGAAGTGAATTTAACAACTTATTAAATGTATTCTAAAAATAAAATAAAAGAGAATAAAATAAAAACACTACTTTAAAGGATTGGGATTTTTTTATAGTTTATGAATCTAGAAGAAGTTTGCTGGAAGAATATTGTATATTTTTTTTGTTTTTAGTTTTGAAATGAATTTCTATTAAAATGACACAACAAGAAGATGTTTTTTAGAAATCTATTTTAAAAGGCGTAATCAATCTAACTATACCTCTTCAATCATTTATTAATCATTATAATTTAAATTAATATTCACTTAATTATGATCCCATAATTTGTTAAATCCCGAACCCTACGAGAATTAACTTTTCCACGAAGATGAAGTGAATTTAACCTTAGGCTAACTTCGGAACATGCAATCGCAACACCCTGATTTGATTGATGTTATAAGATTAGATTATGGTCAGTGGTAAATTAAGGCACATAACCACTCTGGAAATAAGGATTAATTGAGTTTAGGGATTTTATTTGAACTCTACAAATTGATCCCGTGTGGTTTTGAATTACCGGTTAAGGTTGCGCTCTAACAGTTCACACAATTCTCGACCTCGCGTGTTTTGTGTTAACTATTCAATTGCTTGCTTAGTTTCATTTAAATTAAAAAATCAATTGATAGATCATAATATGTGAATTACAGTAGCTCATTGATTCAAAATAAATGAATGAAGAAAGAAAGAGGTCGATCGATTACTAAAAAGAACTACTCTTCCATGGGTGGCGTAATCATCGTAGAAGCGTTTTGCATGTGCAAAGGTTTAAAATGGGTATAACCCAATAACACTTCTACTCAATAATTAAAGCCCAAATAGGAAGATTAAGAGAAGAAGTGATTTAAACAAAACATAAGAAAAGAGAAGAAATAAAATAAGAACAAATAAGTTTATTACATAAACAAAATCATTACAACATGAAGGAGAAGAAGAAGGCTTCGTCGAAGGGATCCTTGCTTCAAGAGATACCCTTATTGAAATGGTTGGATAATTGGAGTGGATACACTTCTCCTCTGCCCTTAACTTCCCAAAGAAAGTCAAAACCCCTCCAAATGATAAGAAACTACAATTTATAGAGGGGAGGGTAGGAGAGGTTACAAGTGGTTTCAAGTGTGAATGTGGAAATTCGGCCAAATATTTTATTCAAAATTGCACCGCCCATTTGACCACCAAAACGCATGTATTGGCCGGCATTCCAGAATTATTATTTGTTCCAAATCATGTCCCCGAGCATTCCTCAAAATTTGGGCTTAATCCAAGTCCGGATGAAGACGATATGACCCAAATACAGAACCCATGTCCATTCTGCCGAGTCCAGCCCACCATTGGATTAATGACCCATTTATTCTATACAAATGAACTCGTTAGCCCTAGTGTCATGAATAAAAGTTGTAGAAAAATAAGTTAAGAACACGGTTAGAAAATTTCAAATTCAAATAATAAATATAATAATATTTATCTTCGAAATACTACAGTGCACTATTAAGGGTAAACCTGAAATTTTCACCAAATTTTCAAATGAATGATCAAATCCCAAATATTTTATAAATAAACATATTTAACACAATGTGAGGAAATTATATCATTTATTATCAATAAAATATTCAACAAAATAGTGTTTTATCAACTCTCCCAGACTTACCATTTTGCACTCCTGGGCAAAACCTCATGTCAAGTAAACATCAATATCAAATCAAAACCAATTTTAAATCACATATCATTGGGATCCATCAATTCCGCACCAAGAATCGAAAGATATCATGCATCATAAAAAACCTTATTTCAAGTTCTCTATTAATATCATTCAATATATTTCCACTTCATTTATCCTCTCATGCACAAAACACTTACCTCGCTTGAATTTTCTCTCATCACTAAAATATCAATTTTTTTGCAATGTCTTTCTCATCCAAACTCATACAAGGGTCACCATAGGCTTGATAGATTCCTACATCGCCACCTGATGTGAGTCAAGGACATATGTTTATCATGAGGACTTTTCAGGGTTGTTCTTTGGCTTTCGGTTGGTAGGATTTAGATGTGAAAAATTCTGAGGCTGAATGAGGAGGGATTGACTCTTTTTGAAGCAAAATTGCATTAATCTAATTTTCACTTAAATATGGTCTTCTCCTCAATCCCCATAGTATCAATTCATATCCATCATCATGAAAAGTCATGAAAGGTTTACACCACTCATTATTTTAGCATAAAAATTTTCAATCTTCTCAAACATGATTTTCTTGAAAGCTCTAGATGGGCACAAATTTCCACCTCAATTAGAAGCTCCAGAAAAGGCACAGCTTCACTTGTCATGAAAGCTCCAGAAAAGGCACAACTTTCAATATAATGACTTTCTTTAGTAGAAAACGCATCTCTTCATAATTTAATTTTCCACCCAAAGTATCACAGAATGTGGTGGCACAACACAAGATAGATTCCCCCACACTTAAGCTTAACTAGATTATGCAATTTCACTTCAAGAGTTGGTTGGATAGGGAAAATTGGCTTGTAATGTGGCTAACCTAACAGGATGTGCATGTCTTATAAGGGATACAAGGATTAAATATTCATGGTAGGACATTATATAAAAGGATTCTTTGAAATAGGGGATTTAATACCAAACAAATTCCTCAATCATTTAAACATAAGTACCTCAAACCCTCAAGTTTTGATAGGAATAAATCAAATTATGGTTAAATAAATCATGGTTTGGTTCTCTCAAGAAGTTAGGTGAATGTAAAGAATATGAAAATAATGGTTTAGAAGCCTCAAAAAAAAGTGATTTCAAATATAAAGACAGTGAGATGTGGCATGAGATTCAAAATTCAGCGTACTTTTCATGAAATTACTAAATATTTGAACATGAAACAAAGTCATTTCATCTTTCATTTAAGCTCAGTTTATTTGGTTAAATTATTTCACTCATTTATATGGATTTAAAAATGGTGATGAGAATCATTTCAGCTCAAAAGTTTCAAAAACACAAAGAAAATTGAAAAAATAAACACACAAAATTTGAAAAAAACACACAATTTTTTTGTTTGTTTTTTTTAAACAGGAAAAGAAAAAAAAATTGGAATTACTAAACTAAAAGGTTCCCTCCACCACACTTAAAATATTGCATTTTCCTCAATGTGAACCCATGAGATGATATATGCACATGAAATGCAGAATTTTTAAATAGGACAAATAATATAAAAGTGAAAGGGTTAGGAACAGCCTGATGTGCTCAAGTGATGATGGGGTCATGCAGTGTGATAAAATCCACTACATCAGTAGGAATTCCCTCAATCTATCTCTTCAAACGTTTCCCATTGACTGTAAAGCTCCTTCCAGTGTCCTATTGTGTGATCTCTACTACACCATAAGGAAAAACATTAGTCACAATATAAGGACCTAACCATCTGGAACACAACTTACCAGGCATCAGCTAGAGTCGTGAACTATAGAGAAGGACTTTCTCTCCAACATGAAACTCCATTTGTTGGATCATTTTTTCATGAGATGCTTTTGATATTTCCTTGTAGAGCATTGAGTTCTCATATGATGAAAGTCAAATCTCCTCAATCTCTTGAATTTGCAACTTCCTTTGAATTCCATCTTGGGCCAAATCCATGTTGCATTTCTTTATAGCCTAATATGCCTGATGCTCAACTTCCACTGGGAGATGACATGCATTCCCAAAAACAATCCGAAATGGGGACATACCAATGGGGGTCTTGTATGCTGTCCTATAATCCCACAATGTATCATCCAAGCGCTTGCTCCAATATTTCCTATTTGGCTACACGGTTTTCTCTAAGATTTGTTTCAACTCACGATTTGAAACCTCAGCCTGGCCATTTGTTTGGGGGTGGTATGGTGTTGATGTTTTGTGTGTCACCCCATACTTTCAAAGGAGAGAAGAAAAATTCCTATTGTAAAAGTGTGTCCCTTGGTCACTGATGATGGCCTTTGGTACTCCAAAATTGCAAAAAATCTGTGCTTTGACAAAGTCCACAACAACATGAGAATCGTCAGTCCTGGTGGCCTTGGCCTCCACCCATTTACTCACATAATCAATAGCAACCAAAATATAAAAGAAACCATATGAACCTGGAAAAGGACCCATAAAATCAATGCCCCATACATCAAAAATCTCACAGAATAGTATGGGTTGTTGTGGCATCTCATGTCTCCTAGAAATATTCCTAGTGTGTTGGAAATGAGAGCATGACTTACAAAACACATGGGCATCATGGAACAAGCTAGGACAATATAATACAGAGTCTAAAACCTTACTAGCTGTCCGTTGGGGTCCAAAGTGTCCACCACAAGCAAGTGTATGACAGAAATGCAAAACAGACTCAAACTCATGATCGGGAACACACCTCCTAATGACTTGGTCACTACACATGCGCCAGAGGTAAGGACCATCCCACACATATTACCTAGACTCACTTTTTAATTTTTGGACTTGATATTTCTTTAAATTTGCTGGGATTTCAGAGGAAAAAATGTAATTAACTAAATCAACATACCAAGGATGCGTACCTGAGATGGTATAGAGATGCTCATCGGGGAAAGTGTCCCGAAGTCGTACCTAGTCCAAGGTGTCATCCTCTAGTGTGTGAGTAAGCCTACTCATGTGGTCTGCCACCAAATTCTCTGAACCCTTCTTGTCCTTTATCTTAATATCAAATTCCTGAAGAAGGAGCATCCATCGAATCAGCATGGGATTTGCATCTGGCTTCTTTAGGAGGTACCTCAAAGCTGCATGGTTGGAAAAAACAACTACTTTAGAGCCCAATAAATATGAATGGAATTTATCTAAAGAAAATATGACTGCAATAAACTCCTTTTCTGTGGTTTTGTAATTTGATTGGGCTGAATCCAGTGTCCTTGATGCATAGGCGGTCACATGTGAACGTCCCTCCACCCTATGAGATAAGACAGCTCCAACCACAAAGTTGGAGGCGTCACACATAATCTCTAAAGGAATCTCCCACCGTGGGGGATGTATGATCAGTGGATTGGTCAGACACTTCTTTAGCTCATCAAATGATACCCTGCACGAATCATCAAAATTGAAGTCAATATCTTTTTGAAGCAATCGAGTTAAGGGTAGAGCGATCTTACTAAAGTCTCTGATGAAGCGTCGATAAAATCCAGCATGTCGAAGGAATGATCGAACATCACGCACACACGTAGGATATGGAAGAGATGAAATAATGTCTACCTTATATTTATCAACTTCAATGCCATGTTGTGAGACTATATGACCTAAGACAATTCCCTTTTCGACCATGAAATGACATTTTTCAAAATTTAAGACCAGATTCTTCTCAATACAATGATGCAACACATCACCCAAACTAGAGATACATCATCAAATGAGGACCCATAAACTGTAAAATCATCCATAAATACCTCCATGTAGGTCTCAATGAAATCTGAGAAAATACACACCATGCATCTCTGGAAGGTACCTGGAGAATTGCAAAGTCCAAATGGCATCCTTCGGTAAGCAAAGGTACCGAATGGGCAGGTGAATGTAGTCTTCTCCTAATCCTCTACTGCAATGGGAACCTGAAAATAGCCAAAAAAATCCATCCAAGAAACAATAGTGTGTCTTCCCAGCTAGTCTCTCAAGCATCTGATCAATAAATGGGAGGGGGAATAGTCTTTGCGAGTGGAATGATTTAGTTTCCTATAATCAATACACACACTCCAACTGTTTTGTACCCTCATTGGAACTAATTCATCTTTCTCATTTTTAACAACAGTTACGCCAGTTTTCTTAGGCACAACCTGAATTGGACTTACCCAATGAGAATCTGAAATAGGATAGATTATACCTGCCTCAATAAATTTTGCAACTTCTTTTTTAACAACTTCCAAAAGTGTTGGATTGAGTCTCCTTTGTTGTTGCCTCACCGGTTTAGACCCATCCTCCAAGAGAATCCTATGCATTCAAATGGAGGGGATAATACCTGATATGTCAGCCAATGTCCAACCAATTTCCCTAATGTTATCTCTCAATAGATTCAAAAAATTTTCTTCATGTTCAAAAGATAGATTGTTAGAAATGATAACAGGTAATCTATCACCACTCAACAAGTATTCATATTTAGGATTTGGGGGAAAAGGCTTGAGTTCCAATGTAGGGGGTGATGTATGGATGGATAAATTGATTCAAGAGACATATCTGCACAATGAACATCAGTATCAGAATAAAAATCATCACAATCAGAGAATAAACCACCAAATCCATCAGCATGCTCAATAGCCATGTCATAATCAGAGTTCACATGATCAAAATCAGAATATGATTCCATTTCAAAATAAAATCTTAGAGAGTCTTGTTCCTTAAAAAGGGGTGTAGAAGTACTCTTAGACATCAAACTAGAACCAATACACGTAATCTCCCTAAGCATAGGTCAATCCAATTCCATGGTGTTTTTACTTGGTGGTTCAAAATGGGAGATAACAAAAGCAGAATGGTCCTCTTAGGGGTACTTCATGGAATCCATAACATTAAATATAACAACTTCATCTCCAAATTCCATGGAAAGTGTACCCTCATTGACATTTATGATAGTTTTTTCAGTTTTGAGGAAGGGACTACCTAAGATAATGGGGGCATGAGAACTTACCTGATCATCCTCCATGTTAAGCACATAGAAGTCTTCTAGAAAGATCATGTCTCTTACCCGAAAAAGTATATCCTCAAGGACTCCCTTTGAATATGTCGTAGCTCTATTCGCCAATTGCACCACTACTCTTGTTGGCTTCAACTCACCAGCCTGCAAGGAAGAGAATACAGAGTGAGGCATCACATTTATGGAAGCACCTAAATCACAAAGTGCATCAGAAAAGTGCAACTCCCCTATGGTGCATGGGATGGTGAATGTCCCTGGATCCTTGCACTTTGTTGGAATTGCTAGAGTCGGTGAAATGAGTGCTGAGACATTCCTTCCAAGGTTGATCCTCACATTTCCCTTGAGTCCTCTTCGATTGGTGCAGAGTTCTTTTAAGAATTTGACATACCTTGAGATTTTCTTAATGGCTTCAAGTAGAGGAATGTTGATCTCCACACGCTTGAATGTGTCCAAAACCTCCTTTTTCATTGCTTCTTCAGCCATCTTCTTGGTTTGAACAACCATATTTGGAAAAGGAAGGGGTTTAGGAGGAACATCATCAATCTTTTTCTTACCTTTATCTTTCTCCTTGGATTTCTAATCAGTTGGTATGGAATGCGGCTTCTCTAGAGTAGAGGTGAATCCCAGTGGAATGGTAAGTACATATGTATCGTTCATTTTATTCCCACTTCTCAATGTGATGGAACAAACATTCCCCTTTGGATTTGGAGTGGGTTGGGAAGGTAGATTTCTGAAATTATTACTTACGAGTTCAAGGAGGGTAGTGGCAATCTGGCTCATTTGAGTCTTCAACTCCCTCAGCTTCGAACCTTGACTCTTTATCTCATTCTGTTGATTAAGAAAAATTTGATTTAAAAGGTCATCAGTGTTAGAATCTACATTGGGTGGGGGATTCCCTTGTTGTTGGCTTGCTGATGCTTGGGCTTGAAATCTCCTTTGGAGTTGTTGGAAACCCTGCTGGTAAGGCAGAGGCTGCTGGAAGTTTTGTTGAAAGGGTGGCCTTTGTTGTTGTCCAGATCCATACCTCATGTCCGGTTGATCTTTCCACCCTTGGTTGTATGCTGGATCAAACTTCTTTTGGGGATATGGTTGTTGTTGCTGCTGCTGATATGGTCTCCCAGGGAACACTGCTGCACAATCCTCTGTTTCTTGGAGTTGTGGGAAACAGTCAGTTGTGTGGCTTGTCTCAGTGCAAATACCACAAGGCCTTGAAGGAGGGGGTAGAGATGTCTTTTGTGCCAAGGAAATTTGCCTCACTATAGTGGTCAATTCTTCCAACTTAGTATCAATCAAATAACTTTCAAGAGAAGAAGGACTTACCTAATGAACTCCCCTGACATGTGGTGTACCTCTATCACCAAATTGTTGGGAGTTTTGGGCCATCTTGTCGATAAACACACGTGCATCTACTGGTGTCTTGTCCACCACTGCTCCTCCAGCCGCAGAATCCACCATGCTTCTCTCCATAGGTGTGAGTCCGTCATAAAAGTACTGAATGAGTAATTGCTCACTGATTTGGTGATGTGGGCAGCTTGCACACAACTTCTTGAATCACTCCCAACACTCATACATTGACTCCCCTTGTGCTTGCTTGATCCCCGATATCTCCTTTCGAATAGATGTGTTCCTTGATGCTGGAAAAAATATTTGCAAGAAAAGACACTTCAAATCATTCCAACATGTTACATCTTCATGTTGAAAATAATACATCCAATCTTTTGCAGCTCCGTCAAGTGAGAATGTGAATACTCTTAATTTGATTTGATCTTCAGAAAAATTTCTTGGTTTTAAATTTGAACAAAACACATTGAATTCTTTAAGGTGTTTGTTGGGATCATCACCAGATAAGCCATGAAACTTTGGAAGAAGGTGAATTAATCCTGATTTTAACTCAAAGTCTGATTCGAGATTCGGGTATGCAATACAATTCGGTTGATAGTAAATATCAGGTGCAACCAATTCTTGAATGGTTATATTAAGTTAATTTCCATTATTTCCAGCCATTGGTTCTTCTTTTAGGTTTAAATTTTAATAACTTCCAATTCCAATGTTTCCAGAAGAGAGGAATTCACCAACTGGTTGAATATTAAAACTTCCCGTAGACTGAGAGTGTCTGATTCGTGCCCTAAGGCTGCGTTCAATCTCAGGGTCAAGATCTAAGAGATCATCGGTATTAGTTCATGTCATAAATCAAATAAAAATTAAAATAAAGTGAGTGGACCATAGTAAAATAAAAATGTGAAGTTGAGTTGATGGTCCAAAAAGAAAAGAAGAGGATGAAAAAAAAAGAAAACTTAAGAAAGGGGAAAGATGAAAGAGAGAGGTGAAGAAAACAATAAAATGAAAAATAAAAGAAATACCTCTAAATGGTTGAATAAATTACTTGCATCCCCGGAAACGGCGCCAATTTGAAAGAGCGCTATCGTGGGTTCCCTCAAATGATTAATGTGATTTTGGGGTACTTAGGTGCAACAGAGTGGCTGACCAAGGTCATCTCTCAAAGGAGGAAGTGAATTTAACAACTTATTAAAGGTATTCTAAAAATAAAATAAAAGAGAATAAAATAAAAACACTAATTTAAAGGATTTTGGTTTTTTATAGTTTATGAATCTAGAAGAAGTTTTTTGGAAGAATATTGTATTTTTTTTTGTTTTTAGTTTTGAAATAAATTTCGATTAAAATGACACAACAAGAAGATGTTTTTTTAGAAATCTATTTTAAAAGGCGTAATCGATCTAACTCTACCTCTTAAATCATTTATTAATCATTATAATTTAAATTAATATTCACTTAATTATGATCCATTAATTTGTTAAATCCCGAACCCTATGAGAATTAACTTTACCACGAAGATGAAGTGAATTTAACCTTAGGCTAACTTCGGAACATGCAATCACAACACCCTGCTTTGATTGATGTTATAAGATTAGATTATGGGCAGTGGTAAATTAAGGCACATAACCACTCTGGAAATGAAGATTAATTGAGTTTAGGGATTGTATTTGAACTCTACAAATTGATCCCGTGTGGTTTTGAATTACCGGTTAAGGTTGCGCTCTCACAATTCACACAATTCTCGACCTCGCGTGTTTTGTGTTAACTATTAAATTTCTTTCTTAGTTTCATTTAAATTAAAAAATCAATTGATAGATCATAATATGTGAATTACAGTAGCTCATTGATTCAAAATAAATGAATGAAGAAAGATAGAGGTCGATCGATTACTAAAAAGAACTACTCTTCCATGGGTGGCGTAATCATCATAGAAGCATTTTTCATGTGCAAAGGTTTAAAATGGGTGTAACCCAATAACGCTTCTACTCAAGAATTCCAGCCCAAATAGGAAGATTAAGAGAAGAATAAATTTAAACAAAACAGAAGAAAAGAGAAGAAATAAAAGAAGAACAAAGAAGTTTATTACATAAATAAAATCATTACAACATGAAGGAGAAGAAGAAGGCTTCGTTGAAGGGATCCTTGCTTCAAGAGATACCCTTATTGAAATGGTTGAAGAATTGGAGTGGATCCACTTCTCCTATTGCCTAAACTTCCCAAATCACGTCCCAAACCCTCCAAATGAGAAAAAACTCTAATTTATAGAGGGTAGGGGAGGAGAGGTTACAAGTGGTTTCAAGTGTGAATGTGGAAATTCGGCCAAATATTTTATTCCAACTTGCACCGCCAATTTGACCACCAAAACGCGTGAATTGGCTGGCCTTACATAAGGATGATTTGTTCCAAATCATGTCCCAGATCTTACCTCAAATTTGGGCTTAATCCAAGCCTGGATGAAGAAGATATGGCCCAAATACAGAACCCATGTCCATTCTGCCGAGTCCAGCCCACCATTGGATTAATGGCCCATTTACTCCATCCAAATGCACTCTTTAGCCCTAGTGTCCTGAATAAAAGTTGTATAAACATAAGTGAGGAACACTATTACAAAATTTAAAATTCAAATAATAAATATAATAATATTTATCTTCAAAATACTACAGTACACTATTAGGGGTAAAACTGGAATTTTTACCAAATTTTCAAATGAATGATCAAATCTCAAATATTTTATAAATAAACATATTTAACACAATGTGAGGAAATTATATCATTTATTATCAATAAAATATTCAAAAAAATAGTGTTTTATTAGACATACCTTGATAGAATCGATGTAGATGGTCATAGTGGCCATAAGCACTACACATATTTGCAGGCACAGAATAAGAATGTCAGGTGTTCCCAACCTTTCCACACTAGTATCATAGCAGGAGAAAACTATTGACTATAAATGATGGTGTAGAGGAAGCCCACTACTAATAATCACCTCTACCACCACCACTCTTGATATTATCATGCCGCTTCCTCTTCATTCACTACACGCCATTGAAACTTCCACTAGGTGGAAGATATGGGGAAGAATAACCAGTATTGCATGTCATGTTCATCTATTCAATCTTGAATCTATCTACCATCTCTGTATATATGAAACAATTCAACTTAAATACCTATTATTTAATATCCAGTCACAAACCCTGTAGGTACTTTCGAAATTTTAACTAGCCATCCTCACTACCTCCAGATCAAAATGAACCAAATCTTTAAATTGATTGGTGTATCCCAACACCAAACTCTCCCCCTGTTTCAAAGAGAGTAAATTTAGTGATTTCACCATCATTAAAGACTCCAAGAAGAACTAAAAGAAGAATATGGACTTGAAACCCTTCAAGTCCAAGCCCACATGTCTATCTTCTGGCACCATGGAATCCCACCACCACTTTCTGGGAACCTCAAGTTTGAAAATTGCACACTTCACCTTGATAGACTTGAGTGTGTCTAGGATGTTTAATATCTGATAAATCTTGTTCATCCAGTCCTCAAACTCTTAAGGCACATTGGTACCTCTAAGGGATGGTGGGTTCTATCATAAGAACACTTGTGATCGATCCATATCTCTATTAGCTCCTTGTTGTTCCTCAACAAAAGTGTTATAAACATGTGGTACATTTTGGTATACGGAATGAACTACCCACATGATAGCCTTATTAAAATTTTAATACAAAAGAATATTTCTATAAGAATCTGTTATACCCTCCTGTGGAAACCATGTGAGAAATATTTGAGGCATATTATTACACACTCCTCCAATGGCCCGAAGGCCTTCATTTTTTATTGATTTTTGATAATACATCTTTCAAGGGGTGAGGTGGAACCCTTAAAAGGCCCATAGGCTTATGTATTACATGGACCGTAGGCCTTAGAGGAATTCATTTCCCATAGGCTTCAAACATTACATACAACCCAGACTAACTACTTGAAACTGCTCCTCTCCAGCATCTTCATCGTGAAATCATCTCTCCACCTTCGCATGGCTGTTCGGCTAGGCATTCCCGTGCATGCACATGCTTGTCCTGATGGTAGGTTCCCTACCCTCTCATTCTTTCAATCCATATAGCTTCTAATTTGGTGAAAGCTACTTACTGATCCTCCTTGTAGAGATTGTTCCTTGTAGGTTATCTGGTTTGCATCTGCACTTTAAGGTGGGCCGGAGGCCTTGAGGTGGCCCAAAGGCCTTACTGACCCGAAGCTCTGGGTGGCCCGAAGGCCTTAATGGACTTAGGGACCAAATCGGTGGCCCAAAGGCCCAAACCGGGACATATTCCCGGCTTCTACAGTGCCAAACAGTGACTGCTACAATTCCCTCTACAGTACTGCACAGTTCCCGCTACATTACCTGCTATAGTGCTGCTTCAGTACTCATAAATTCTTCCTTCACCTGGATTTGATCCCTGGTAGCTTGTATGCACTTACAGAGTCTTTACCAACAGGGCTAAGGCTCATGTACTTATTACACACTGAAAATGGAAGAAACGATTAGAAAAAATGATTAATTTAAGCTCAAACCAGAAAACTATAAGTAGAAATTGACATTAAGATTAAACTCATCATAAGAGATAGAAATATCCCAACATCCCATGGTAAATTGAGTCTCGTCATGGAAAGAGATGGTCAGACACTTCCCACAACATGCCTCTCCAGTCTCGAAAATCCTATCTACCATCTACTAACTTCCCAAGACTGAGCATAACCATGCTCTAATACCATTTTTTAACAAACCAACCAAGGATACCCCCACAAACTGGTTCCTGACCCACACTTCTAGATACTTGAATGGTGTTCACGGTTCTCAGGAGATGATGACTACCACCCAGGAATCAACAACAACAAGAGAGAAATTTTTTCACCCAACCTAGAGCAGAAAAAATGAAATATATATACATAGTTTAAAGAAACAATAGAAGGTAAACCAAAATAAATATATGTCATAACTGAAATAATACAGCTGAATTGATACAACTCAATGTATTCAGAACAAACCCAAAGTACAAATCCAATAGAAAAAGACAACTAAAACAGAAACTAATTACTCCATGTGATAATGATGAAAATGTCCTACCATCTCACCACAATCCACCCATACCCAGCTGAGAGAAACATCATCACCTCACTAAAGTGCCTTGCCTTTTCCAATATCAAAATACATAACTAGGTCTACACACTGGAGAAGGGGTGTGCAGGGTGTAATCTAAACATGCTCAGTTGGATCCCACCTAGGTGTTCCATATGAATTATCTGAACTAACAATCCAAATATTATTATTTTAAAGAAAACATGGCGTGATAATAAAAAATTGTTTACAATAAAATCAAGGTAAAAATTTCCTTTTTCGTAGTTCTAAAACAAGTTTAGAAAATAATTCAAATCATGATTTCCATAAACATTTATCAAATTCAAAGTAGGTATATCAGATTTAGAATAATAAAAAACAAAAGAAAAAGGGTAAACAAGACAAAGTATAAAAATAGGTCATACTAATATACTACTTGTACCATAATCAATGACTAGTGAACACTTGAGTCCTTAGATAATGGGCCTAAGGAGTAGAGAAACACCCCATGAGTGAACCTCCCAACAATGTCAATATTTATTCCCTAGAAAAATAGGCCTAGATATCATAGGAAAACCTCATCAGTGAACCCTCTCTATAATAAAATGGAAGATGGAACAAAGATACACTTCCACTTAAGTACCCAAGGCTTACCATGTGTTTCATTTCTTAAATCATTTACAAGGGTCTTATATTTCACAATCAATCTGAACTACCCTTTCATTTAATCAAAACTGGTTAAAAATCCATTTCATAATGCTTTGAAAACACCCATTTTCCTTTATCAAAAACCAAGATAAAACCATATTTTATTTCAAATCCATTCTTGCACACAAAACAATCATGCCGGTTCATTTAGTAAATACTTTATAAAATAGGATCATTCACAGTTCATTAAATAAAGGCTAGAGGGGGAACCACCTACCTCAAACTTAGTTCACACATGCCTGTGACAAGATCCACCAACACTATAAGGAAATAAAAGGTAACAATGGAGGCCCTTAAAATGATTTCCACATTTAGAATCCACTCAACAAGAAAAATAGATGGAAGAGAGGATAAATTATAATATACCTCAAAGAACATGCATCCGCCGTACCACCACCAATAAAGGACTGACCCCCACAATAAGATCACACAACATATCTAGAAAGGATAAAAAAACATCAGCACATTGTCAACGAATCCAAAAATACTATGTCATGCCACTGTTGCGGCCAATGGAAATAAAGAATAAAAAAGACAGCTTACCAAAGAGATGTCAAACAACCATTATAGAGATCGAATATAAAATAAAGAAATCCAAAAGGAGAGAAGATCACCCAAATCACACCTGGAATCACCTAGGGTTTGAGAAAGGGTGTTTCGTAAACAAACATGGAAAACATCAATGCACAACCTGATTAAAACTTGTTGGGCTGCAACAACCCAGAATTCTATCAATGAGAATTTCCGTTTTATAATTATGTCATAATCACATAAAATCACATAAATAACACACAAAAAACTTTATAAATGAAGAATGAATGAAATAAGAGGTATTTCTAGAAGTTAAGGGATGTATACCGATTAAATAGTAACTTGGCCTTTGGAATAGTAATATATCCTTTATGAAGAGTTAAACAACCAATAGAACATTAACCTAACCCATGAAAGTAAAAATAAATTTTAAGTTTCTCATAAATTAAAATGTGATATAATCATATCATAGTATAAGTTAATAAATGTTTTATAAATAATTATTTAAGTGTTGATTTTTTTATAAAACATAAATTTTTATTTTCAATTTTATAATTAATATAATGATTTAAAAGAAAATTTATTTTCATTAAATTTATTCATAAATTAATATTTTATTTTCTTATGATTATATGATAATTTTACGAGACCTTGATTAATTTTTCAAAGTGATATAAAATCAGTTATAATTTTAAAATTCGCATTTTCCAAGTAAATGATGATTTTAATTAAAAATTAAAATTCTCATACTTATAAAATTATTTTAATAAAATTATGTTCATTTTTTAATTCGAAATTCTTAAAAATGGTTAGGGTGAATTTTTAGTATTTTTATAAAATAGTTTATTTTTTTTTTGTGAATAGTGAAACACGGTAATTTACAGAATAAGTAAATAAATGAATTTTTGAGTCATTATTCAGTCATGGGTGATGTAAGTGACCATTTTTTAGAACTCACATGCACTAATTACTATATTTATTCACAATAATTCTTACTATTCATTATCTTGAGAAAAATAATAAACTAAGGAATAAAATAATGTGAAAACACCCCTCTCCTCCCCTATAAATAACAGCCATCGCCACCTCTTCTCCTCACATGTATCAAGATTTGAGCCCTGTAAAAATTCCACTAAAATCCATTCCAAATACCCTCCCCCACTTCCATGACCTCTTGGTCTCATAGAAAGACCAAAATATTTTCCCTAAGGAGGTTCTCAAGGAGGAGAAATTCAAGAGGTAAAATCATCTTTCTTTTCTTTTAATTTCTTTTTAAGCTCTTTTATTTTCTTATTCTCTCCCCACCTCCCCTCGCCCAAATAGTATTATAACTCCATTAAATTACATATAATAGAATTTTATTATTATAATGGAATAATTCATCATAATTTCTCTTCCCCTGTCCTTTTGTACTAAAATATAAAACATTGTCTGTGATATGTTTATTTATTGCGTTCAAGGAAGAAAGAGTTTTCAATTTCCTTTCCCCCTTATATATTGATCATAAAACCATTTTTATGGTTAAACCAGATTATAATATATTTATTAAATCATATTTAATATTCTTTAACCATTATATATACATGATATTAATTATTAAAATAAAACTAGTTTGTAATGATTGAAAAAACGACAAAATAATCTAAACGGTTATCATTAACGTCTTATCTAATGATTCATCCTCACCCTAAATTACAAGATAAAATATATAACTATTTAACCATATTTATATTCATTAATATCATATAACTTCAACTATGGACAACCATTATCATTTACATGATTTTCTGTACATGTATACAAGTAAACCGACCATGAAAACCAAGGAAACCAATGCTCCCAAACGGTGAAATTGAACCTCATAACCCATAAAAAAGGTCATAAATAAACTTAATAAAATTATAATAAATTAAATAAATGAAAAAAGGTTATAAATTAATTAATGGATTTAATTTTATTATATTTTACATTAAGATCAAGTGAAAAACACTTTCGAACATAAGGTAAGGGTTTTTTTTCTAAACCTCCATTTTTCCTTCGGGTTACCCCTTATATCTCTTTAACTCAATATAACTCTTCATTATTTTATATAATTATTATAAATTATATATATATATATATATGTTACAAAATAATTTATCTTGATCATTTCATCCTTATTTTGCAAGTATATACATGTTTTAATAAGGTTGCCTTCTCAATTCTTCCTGATAAGCAAACACGATTCAAGGGAACATCCAAATTTCTTAACCATTCTCAGGTGCTCTCCATAATCTTGTCTAATCAACCATTATTTTCCTAAAATCATTAATTTTATCATTAAAAACTATCTTGGTTCATTCTTTATTTTATAAAAACATTTGTTAATTGTTTGTGTTAATTAATATTTAATATTTCACTTAAACCACACTAAAATGTTTTATTTATAAAGTTCCTTAAACACTATTTTTCATGTATTCAGTTTAGTTTGACATAACTTATCATGATATATGTCTTTGTTTCCTTATTAATGTCCATGTATTATTTAAATCCTTTTTTTCATGGACACCATTATGATATTCCCTTATGTTATGCCTTTTGACATGATAATAATACCTAATTATTTCCATGGGTAACCCTTATGTTTATGTTTGATTCCTTATGTATGATTTTTCATGTGGAACACATATTCATGAAAATGTTTTTATGGTTAATGCTAGATATCACCTTAATTAATTGGGTGATGTTTAGTCTTCTGAGATGTCATGTTGGGACAGGGAGTGTACTTGATTCCTTTATAGGACTTTGTCCACCATGTGTTGGAAGATTGTCTTGAATCATGTTTATGTCATGTTATATGTTGTTGTGACCTTCCTATGATTCCATGATTATAAGTTACCATGTTATATGTGTTATTATTCCTTATGTATATTCATGTTCCATGTCCTTATGTCATCATTTTATTCCTTATAACCCATGTTCTATGTTTTATTCCTATACTTATCCCCTTAATGTGATTTTTAGCTCATCCCTTTTGTTCATCTATTCCCCAGGTTATACTATGAATATAAAAAATATCAAATAGAGTTAGTATCTCATTATGAAGATTAAATAAAATATTTTTTTTATTTTTTTCATTATGTTTAATTTTGTACCTAATATTCAAAGTCACTAGAATTTACTATCCTTGGCTTGTAATTTTATGGTAAATTATACTTAAAATCATGCAATAATATGTGTAAAAATATAGGGACTCTATAGTTGGTATCAGATCCAGGTCTAGTTATTTTTGGATATTAGGAATATATAACTTTAGTAGGACCCCTAAGGATAATTATATAACCACAGATAACCTAGATTGGAACTTAGGTAATCACAAGTTAGGATATATTGTTCATTTACAAGTTTATCCTTTTATGTTAAATGTTTTATTTTTATATGATTATTATCTAAGTATTCAATCCCCCTAATTGTAAATTATTTTTCTTAGTTAATGTATTGAAATAGAAGAACCCATTATAACAATAAATGTGATAGGTAATGTGATTATTGTCCTAATGATATGCCAAATATGATGGGAATGAGTGCTCAAATATTTATGACAGTACTTGCGTAGCTGGCTCAAGTTATGAATAATAACTTGAAACATGTGGAACTCCCTCCTTCTCCTAAGAAAGTTAAATTCATCATTAAATCCTTTATGTAGCAAAGGAATCCCATGTTTAGTGGATCTTTTGTTCCCATCCTTGCATAACAATGGATTATCTCCATTTATAAGATATTCATTGTCATACGGTGCTGAGAAGAAGAGAAAGTTGTGATAACAATCTATCATTTTGATGGGGAAGCTAATCAGTGGTGGAAAATGATCAAGAACACAAATTCCAAGGAGGAAATTGATTCCATGGAATGGAAATATTTCAAGAAAATATTTTTAAAAAAAATATTTCCCCTGAACTCTCCATCTTAATATGGAAAGGGAGTTTCCTAGACTAAATAAAAAGAAAGATGAGTCTATTAGGGTGTATGAGGAAAACTTCAAAAGGCGTGTAAGATACGCATTAGAATTTCTCATAAACACTGAAAACAAGTTGGATCGCCTCTTTAGAGGAATAAAGTTGATTCTATGAAAAGCATTGGTGATTCAAGACTTTTATAGTTACAAAGAGATTGTCTATTGTGCCCTTAAGGTTGAAATAGAGATCAAAGACTCTCAATGGTCTCATGGTCCAAGGGAAAAAAGGAGGAAAATATAGTTTAATATGGGTGGATCAATAGATAAATACTATGATGGAAAGAAGACCCAACATACCATGTGTAAAAAGTTTGGGAAGAAGAATATTGGAAAATGCTTAAAGGGAACCAAGATATGCTTCAAATGTGAAAGATAAGGGCATGTGGAAAATAACTACTGAAGGGATATGAATAATCCCACTAATCTAGAAGGAACAATGAAGTTTCAAATCAACACTATACCTGTTATGCAGTGTTTAAACTGTAAGGAACATGGACATTATGCAATCTATTTCCCTAATCTAAGGGTTTTTTGAGGCAATCAACAATAACAGCCTCCAAGGCTATAAGGATGGGAATATGAAATCACTATTACTAAGGTGGAACTTGATAATGATGTGTTTAAAGGTATGTTAGTTATTCATCAAGAGTATCAAATATACTATTTGATTCTAGTTCTATGCATTCTTTCATATCTTGAAAGTTTAATAGAACTATTCAATAACTAACTTAATGTTTGGAGGTTGAGTAATCTATGAGAACAAAAAATGGGGCAATTATTGCATCCAAAGTTTATAAATCCTCCCTAGTTAATGTTTTCGGACTAAACCTCCTAGAAAATCATTACATACTCCCTTTGGTAGAGTTTGATGCTATATTGGGCATGGATTGACTATGTTTATACAAATCCAACATTGACTGTCTATAAAGGGAGATCACTCTTCAAATCCCAAAGAATCCTCTAATTATATACAAGTGTAAAGAGGAAGATAAATCTCCTTCAGAATCATCGTCTCAATTGTGGATATTGATTCCCTATAAGAAATCATATCTAGCTATATTTATTGAGAAAAAGGTTAGAATCAAGCTCAAACACATGGCCATCATGAGGGTTTACACTAATGTATTCACTGAATAATTTCCTGGTCGATAGGTTGAGTTCTCAATTGAAATTATTCCTGGATCTCTACATATATCAAATACTCCTTATAGAATGGCTACTGTTGAGGTGGACGAACTAAATAAGAAGTTACAGGAGAATCTGGAAACGGGTTTTATATGCCCCAATGATTCACCATGGGGTGCTCCAGTCCTCTTATTCAAGAAGAAGGACGGATCAATGTGCCTCTCCATTGATTATCATTAGATCAACAAAATCATGATAAAGAACAAGTATCTCCATCCATGGATATATGAATTTTTTGATCAGCTAGGTAGGGATAGTTATTTCTCTAAGGTGGAACTTCAATTGAGATATTACCAATTAAAGTTGAGGAAGGAGGATATTCCCAAGACTGCCTTTTGAACGAGGTATGGACACTATAAGTTCATAGTGATTCCCTTTGAACTCACTAATGCTCTAGAAATTATTATAGACTTAATGAATAGAGTCTTTAGAGATTACCTTGACCAATTTGGGATAGTATTTATTGAATATATTCTGATATAATCTAAGAGTAAGGAGGAATATGAAGAGCATTTGTATATTGTGCTAAAAAAATTGCAAAAAGAGAAACTCTATGCAAGGTACAATAAATGTGAGTTATGGATGGAGGATGTAATGACTCAAATTTTAGTTAATGAAAATCCATCTTGATCATATTAAATGTCTTAATATGTGAAATGGTTGTACAACATATGAAATTCCTTGGTTTTATGTTTTTGAAATATGACCATTGCTAATATGGTCATTGAATAGTGATCACATGGTTAGTATAAATATGGGCTTTAACAAATCCAATTTACTCAGACAAAGGAAGCGATGGCCTCATCCAGTAGACTTGCCCCATATGAAACCCATTTTTCGGAGCTCCGAAAGGAGGTGGAATCATTGGGATTCACTCTTGACCAAGCTCAATCTGATCTTGAACACGTTATGCTTGAGCGGAACCGCCTACGGGAGAAGTAGAAGTTGATAGAGATTACCACCCGAGCAATGCTATCCGAGCCACTCCAAGAGTCTGTCGCCATCGCAAACCTCACCCTTCGGTCTTATGCGGGTGTTTTAAGGGGTTATGTAACAATAACCTAGTACTATGGTTATGTACATTATTTTTTATATAATAATGAATATACTATCATTTATTATTATTATTACCTTGTAAATAGTTTTTAAAGTACAAATAGTATTTTTAGTTAATATTCAACTAAGAAATCTATTTTCATGAATTAATGGATTTTTTAATTAAATAATATTTTAATAAAATATTTTTATTATTATTAAATTAATTTTTATTAAATATAAATAATTGTATAATTTTATGAATGCAATTGTAATATTTATTAAGGTTTGAAAGCCATTTTTGTCAAAACCCATGAATTTTCGATAAATGTCGGTTTTTATTTTAAAAGTTAAAATTCAAATATTTTGAAAATTATTTAGATAAAACGAATAATATTTTTGGAATCAAGACGTCGAAATTATCCAATGGTTAAATTTTCATAATTTTCTGAGACAGTCGAATTTTTGGGAAAAAATTAAATACCATTTAAATGTATAATGTGATTTATGACATCATAATGACCCAATAATGATGTAATAAAATACTACAAATGATATGTTCGGCCAATATATGTTTTATCCTTAAAATAATATGATTTTAGATTTTTTTTTATTAATTTTATGACGCCTTAGTGGACCCTCCATGACTTATAAAACATTTTGTCTCTTTAAATTGTTTTCTTTGAGTGTGTGACTCACCCCCACATAAGAAACCCTATTATATTAAGAAATTATGACTTTGTCCTTATAAAATATTGTTTTCGACTTCCCTTGGGTGAAAACCATGGTCTGGTTTGTGGTTTAGTTTAGTTTAATGTGAGGTGTCCCAAACCTAAATAATAAACAATTCCCTCCCTTTTCCTATATAAACCCACACAAGCTCCCACTTCCTCCTCACTAAAAGCCTTTGGAGTTCGTCCAAACTCTTCCCTCCTCTCTCTAGAATCCTCCCAAGGCACCCCAAGCTCCCAAGAAGCCTCTCTCAAGCCTCTCTCAGGCCTTTGAAAGCACACATCCAAGTAAGGGTTTTCTTCCTTTCTCATTTTTGTCCAATATTCCTTAAGTAGTTATGTCCTTTTAATTTCAATTATAAATGTTAGGATATGGTTTCACACCTCCCCCATACTTCCCTATTTATGTTTTAATGATGTGAGACCCCTTTATATTTCATTAAAAGCCTCCCATGTACACCTGTTACTATGCCGAAATTCTGAAAGGAATTTCTCTCTCCTCATTTACATTCAAGGAATTATTTTGTATCATGAATATAAATTCCATTATATTTGTTGGTACATGTATCTATATTACCCCCTTACTTTACATGTCATTTAAATTTGATGAGAAACCCCTTTCTCTCTCATAAACCATTTTTAGGAGTTCTTATGTCACGTCGTTATGCTGCCGAAATTACACCGCGTTTTTTCAAGCCAAAGTCATTGTGTAGTGAATACCATGACCATTTCTCTATCAATGGTATTCACCTTTATACACATTTACTTATTGTTTAAAGAGTTTCATTTATTTATTCCACATTCTTTTATCATGTAATAAATGATTATGTTGAATGATTCAAAGTTTTATGATCCATGTGGCACACTTATGCATGAAATGAAATGTTTAAGAAGGGTACGCCCTAATTGCACTCCAATACATTGGGTAAATTATAGTATCATGATATGTCATGTGAAATGGGTGTTTAATCATTCTAATTCAAGTTCAAAGAGGGTTTACTTGTGCTTCATGTGCAATGAGGGTTTACTCATGTTCTATGTGCAATGAGCCTTGGCTCATGCTAATTCCATGTTAAGTGTGGTTTCCACATTTCCATGTTACGATTATCATGATTTATCATGACCTTATGTTTATGATTATCTTGTTCTCTATTGATATTCCTATTGTATAACATGTATTGTATTCCTTATGTTATTCCATTTTTATTCCCTTACTGGGCTTTATAGCTCACCCTTTTCTTAAGCATGTCCTCAGGTTATCCCATGCAATGCTAAGTACGAGGGAATGTAGTGGTCATGTAAAGGAAGTTTTCAATAAAGATGCTGAATTTTATGTTTTAAGTTGTTTTGTAATGATCCTAATCCCCAAAGACACTAGACCTCTCAATATTCTATGTTGTATCAAGTGAATTTTATGTAATAAATCATGTTTAAGTTTGTAATAAAAGAGTTGGGATGTCATAGTTGGTATCCAAGGATATGTTTAGTTATTTTTGGGATTAGGATTATAAACCCATAGGGAATCCTTAGACACAATACTAATAAGAACATACCTATGTTTTGGTGAGAATTGGGTAAGTGGTTTATCAATAAAATACATCCCTGTCTGTATACGAGTAGGTAGAGGCGGCTCGGGAATAGATGTATCCTAGGGGTAAAACCCGAAAACACTGCTTTGAACTAGGCTCGAACGGGAACTGGTGCATGAAAATAAGACTTGCTGCACTCTTGGTTATGTCACTCCTAGGGGATATGCTTTGGTAGATTCACGAGCTTAGTACAAACCATTATTAAGGGACAAATGAAATTTCATAAGAATATAAGTTAAGAAATAGATTGAGGATAACATAGATTTAAACCTATGAAATCACAAGTTAGGATATACTTCTTCTTTATAATTTTATACTTTTATGTTCAATGTTTCTTTTTTAGGCTCAATGTCTAAGTATTTAACTCCTCTAATTATACGTTCTTTTTCTTAGTAAATGGTGGGAAATATAAGAACACGTCTCAATAACCAATGTGATAGGCAATGTGAATATTTCCATAATGATATTACTGATATGATAGGAGTGGGTGCTCAAAACTTCATGACAGTACTTGCTCAGCTAGCTCAAGTTATGAATAATAACTTGAATCAGGCAGAACTCCTTCCTCCTCTATGGAAATAGCAAGTTGTCGTAGAATCCTTCATGTGGAAAAGGCCTTCCATGTTTAGCGGATCTTCCAATCCCCTCCTCACAGAACAATGGATTAACTCCATTGAGAAGATATTCTCCATCCTCCAGTGCTCCAAAGAGGAAAAAGTTGTACTGGAGGTCTATAGTTTTGATGGTGTATCTGATCAGTGGTGGACACTGATCAAGAATACAAAGTCCTAAGAGAAAATTGATTCCATGAATTGGGAGGAATTCAAGAGGATGTTTTTCAACAAATATTTTCCTCTAACCCTCTATCTCAATATGGAAAGAGCATTCATCGGACTCAAGCAGAAAGAAGATGAGTCCATCGGGGCATATGAAGAAAACATTACAAGGATGAAAAGGTATGCCTCTGGCTTTGTCATGAACACCGAAAGCAATGTTAATCATTTCTTTAGCGGACTAAAGCCGAGTGTACGAAAAGCATTGTCGATTTGAGAATTCGAGAGTTATGAGGATATTGTCTGTTGTTCCCTAAAAGTTGAAATGGAGATTGGATACTCTTAGTGGTCTCGTAGTACCATTGAAAATAAGAGGAAAATGGAGAAAAACATGGGCGATCCATCAACCAAATCCCATGATGGAAAGAATCCTGACTTTTCCCCTTGAAAAAATTGTGGGAAGAAACATCCTGGTAACTATCTCAAGGGCACTAGGAATTGATTCAAATGCGGAAAGTTTGGTCATCTGGCCAAGAACAGCTGAAGATATATGAAAAATCCTGCTAATGTTGAAGGAGAAAGGAAGGTTCAGATCAACACTTGGCCGGAAATGCAGTGTTACAACTGTAGGGAGCTTAGGCATTATGAAAACAATTTCCCTAAGCCGAGGGTTGGCGGAGGCAATCAACAACAACCTCCGAAGCAACAAGGAAGGGCCTATGCTATCACTACCACTGAGGTGGAATCATACAACGATGTGGTGACAGGTACACTAGTTATTCTTTCAAGAATAGAAAACTTATTATTTGATTTGGGTACTATGCATTCTTTCATATCTTATAAGTTTAGTAGAACAATTCAAACACCACCTCAAAATTTGGAGGAAAAGTTATATGTGACAACAGTAAATGGGGAAATCATTACATACATGGTTTATAACTCCTCCTCAGTTAATGTTTATGGACTAAACCTCCCATAAAATCTCGTCATACTACCTTTGGTGGAGTTTGACGCTATCTTGGGCATGGATTGACTATCTTTATAAAAACACACTATCAACTGCCGGGAAAGGGAGATCACTCTTCACATCTTGAACCATCCTCCAATTCTTTATAAGTCCAAGGAGGAATATTAATCTCCTCTAGAATCATCGTCTCAAGTGTGGATATTTCTACCTTATGAGCAAGCATATCTAGCTCAAATGATTGAGAAAAAGGAGAGAATCATGCTTGCATACATACCCATCATGAGGGATTACACTGATGTATTCCCTGAAGAGTTTCCTGGCATTCCTCCAGACCGAGAGGTTGAGTTCTCAATTGAAATTATCCCTGGATCTCAACCAATATCAAATACACCTTACAGAATGGCCACCGTAGAGCTGTAAGAGTTGAAGAAGCAGTTACAGGAGAATATGGAGAAGGGTTTTATACGCTCAAGTGCTTTACCGTGGGGTAAGCCAGTCCTCTTTTTCAAGAAGAAGAATGGATCAATGTGCCTATGCATTGATTATCATGATCTCAATAAAATAATGATAAATAACAAGTATCCCCTACCACGGATATATGACTTGCTCAATTAGCTTCGTGGGGATAGTTATTTATCTAAGGTAGACCTTCGGTCGGGATATCACCATTTAAAGGTGAGGAAGGACGATATTCCCAAGTCTGCCTTTCGAATGAGGTATCGACACTATGAGTTCATAGTGATTCCCTTAGAACCCACTAATGATCCAGAATTTTTTGTTTATTTAATGAATAGAGTCTTTAAAGATTACCTAGACAAATTTGTGGCAGTCTTTATTGATGATATTTTGATATACTCTAAGAGAAAGGTGGAACATGAGGAGCATTTGAAAAATATGTTAAAGACTTTGTAAAGGGATAAGTTGTATGAAAAGTACAGTAAATGTGAGTTCTGGATAGAGGAAGTATAATTCTTGGGCCATATCATCACAAGCAATGGGATATCTGTGGATCCCTCCAAGACAGCTGCAAAGAAAGCTTTAAGGAGTTGAAAAGTAGGCTTATCACTGCGCCCATGATCACACTACCCACAAGTGGAGAACTCTTTGTGGTGTATATTGATGCTTCTAAGAAGGGATTAGGATGTGAGCTGATGAAAAATGATAAAGTGATAGCTTATGCCTCAAGGTAGTTGAAAATATATGAGAAAAACTATCCAACGCATGATCTGGAGTTGGTGGATGTGATCTTTGCCTTGAAAATCTGGGGGCATTATCTCTATGGGGAGAAATGTGAGATATATACTGACCACAAGAGTCTCAAATATATATTCACATAGAAAGATCTTAATATGCGCCAACAAATATGGATAGATCTCATTAAGGATTATGACTGCTCAATCCACTACTATCCTGGTAAGGCAAATAAGGTGGCAGATGCTCTAAGTAGAAAGGATCCTGCATCTTTATCAATGATGAGAATTGAAAAGGATCTGATCTTCTTATATTTACAAAGGATGGACATGAGAATCATTAAGAGAGGAACATCATCAATCCTTTGTCAAATGATTTCTCAACCATCCCTCTTGGAGAGAATAAAGGATGCTCAAAGAAAAGATGTGGAAATTCAGAAAAGGGTGGAGGCTGTTAGAAATGGGAAATCCTCTGATTTCAAAGTTGATGAGGAAGGAGTTATAAGATTTGGGATGAAATTATGTGTACCATACGATCTGGAGATAAAGAAGGAGCTATTTAATTATGCACATAACTCGACCTTCTCTATCCACCTAGGGAGCACACAGATGTATCGAGATATCTGATAAAACTTTTGGTGGGACAATATGAAAAAGGATATTGCCAAATATACATCAAAGTGTCTGGTATGTCAACAAGTAAAGGATGAGAGACAAAAGTCTAAGGGGATGATGCAACCACTACCCATACCAGCATGGAAGTGGGAGAACATTACCATGGACTTTGTCACTGGACTTCCAAGGACATCCATAGGACATAATGCTATATGGGTCGTTGTGGATCATCTTACAGAGACATCTCACTTTATTGCAGTTCAGGAGGACTTCTAATTGGATCAAATTGCACGGATTTACATCAAAGAAGTGGTAAGGCTTCATGGAGTACCACTATCTATTGTGTCCGATCGAGATCCAAGATTCACCTCTAAGTTTTAGAAGAGTCTTCAACATGATCTATATACTGAGTTGAACTTTAGTTCCACTTATCACCCTCAAATTGATGGCCAATCTGAGCAGACTATCCAAAAACTTGAGGATATATTGAGAGCATTCTCAATGGACTTCAATGGAGTATGGTATCAACATATTTCTCTGGTTGAGTTCTTATATAACAATAGTTTCCACTCGAGCATCCAAATGGCACCATATGAAGCCCTGTATGGGAAGTGGTGTAGAAAACCAGCTTGTTGGGATGAAGTCAGTGAGCGTAAGCTGCTAGGACCAGAAATGGTCGATGAAATGGTGGAGAAGGTGAAAACCATTCAGTATCATATCAAGGCAGCCCAAAGTCGACGGAAGAGTTATGATGATAACCATCAATGAGACCTTGAGTTTAAAGTTAGAGACATGGTATTTCTACGCATATCTTTGTGGAAGAAGGTCATGAGGATTGGAAAGAAAGGTAAGTTAAGTCCTAGGTACATCGGCCCCTTCTAGATTCTTGATCATGTCAGAGCTATGGCCTATATACCAGCACTTCCACCTACCATGGCCAAAGTACATGATGTATTTCATGTATCCCTCTTAAGGAAGTACATACCAGACCCTTCACATGTACTCTCATTCGAGGTGGTATAGTTGGAGGATGATCTTTCCCATGAGGAGCAACCAGTGAAGATCTTGGATCATAGAGACAAGGTTCTATGAAATAAGACTACTCATATGTTCAAGGTACTATGTCGAAACCATAAGTACGAAGAGGCATCATGAGAACTAGAGGAAGAAATGAAGGAAAATTACCCATATATGTTTGTGTCCTAAAATGTAAAATGAAATTTGGAGGGATAAATTTCTTAAGGGGGGAAGATTGTAATGACCCAAACTTTTGTTAATGAAAATCCCTCTTGATCATATTACATGTCTTAATATGTGAAATGGTTATACTACAAATGCACTTCCTTGGTTTTATGTTTTTTAATTAGGACCGTTTCTAATAAGTCCATTCAATAGTGATCACACAATTAGTATAAATATGGGCTTTAACAAATCCAATTTACTCAGACAAAGGATGTGATGGCCTCATATAGTAGACTTTCCCCATATGAAGCCCATTTGTTGGAGCTCGGAAAAGAGGTGGCGTCATTGGGATTCTCTCTTGATCAAGCTCAAGCTAAGCTTGAACATGTTAAGCTTGAGCGGAACCGCCTACGTGAGAAGTGGAAGTTGATAGAGATTACCACTTGAGCAATGCTATCTGGGCCACCCCAAGAGTCTGTCACCATCGTACACCTCACCCTTCGGTCTTATGCGAGTGTTTTAAGGGGTTATGTAACAAGACCCTAGTATTATGGTTATGTACATTACTTTTTATATAATAATTAATATACTATCATTTTTTATTATTGTTACCTTGTAAATAGTTTTTAAAGAGCAAATAGTATTTTTAGTTAATATTAAACTAAGAAATCTATTTTGATGCATTAATGGATTTTTGAATTAAATAGTATTTTAATAAAATATTAATATTATTATTAAATTAATTTTTATTAAAAATAAATAATCGTATAATTTTGTGAATGTAATTGTAATTTTTATTAAGGTTTGAAAGCCATTTTTGTCAAAACCCATGAATTTTTGATAAATGTTAGTTTTTATTTTAAAAGTAAAAATTCACATATTTAGAAAATTATTTAGATAAAATGAATATTATTTTTGGAATTAGGATGTCGAAATTATCCAATGGTGAAATTTTCATAATTTTCAGGGACAGTAGAATTTTTGGGTAAAAATTAAATACCGTTTAAATGTATAATGTGTTTTATGACATAATAATGACCCAATAATAATGTAATAAAGTGATATAAATGATGTTTTAGGCCAATATATGTTTTATCCTTAAAATAATGTGATTTTAGATATGTTTTATTAATTTTATGATGCCTTAGTGGACCTTCCATGACTTATAAAACATTTTGTCTTTTTAAATTGTTTTCCTTGAGTGTGTGACTCACCTCCACATAAGAAACACTATTATTTTAAGAAGTTTTGACTTTTTCCTTATAAAATATTGTATTCCACTTCCATTTGGAGAAAAACATGGGCAAAAACCATGGGTTGGTTTGTGGTTTTGTTTAGTTTAATGTGAGGTGTCCCAAACCTAAATAGAAAAAAATTCCCTCTCCTTTCCTATATAAACCCACCCAACATCCCTCTTACTCCACACTAAAAGCCTTTTGAGTTCGTCCAACTTCTTACTTCCTCTCTCTATAATCCTCCCAAGTCGCCCCAAGCTCCCAAGAAGCCTCTCTCAAGCCTTTGGAAGCACACATCTAAGTAAGGGTTTTCTTCCTTTCTCATTTTTGTCTAATATTCATTAAGTTGTTATGTCCTTTTAATTTCAATTATAAATGTTTGGGTATGGTTTATCACCTCCCCCATACTGCCCTATTTATGTTCTAATGATGGGAGACCCCTTTCTCTCTCATTAAAATCCTCCCATGTACACCCGTTACTATGCCAAAATTCCGAAAGGAATTTCTCTCTCCTCATTTACATTCAAGCAATTGTTTTGTATCATGAAACTAAATTCCATTATTTTTGTTGGGATGTGTATATATATGGCCCCCTTACTATCCATGTTATGTAAATATGATGAGACACCCCTTTCTCTCTCATCAACCATTTTTATGAGTTCTTATGTCACGCCGTTATGCTGCCGAAATTGCACCGCGTTTTTCCAAGCCAAAGTCATTGTGTAGTAAATACCATGCCCATTTCTCTATCAAGGGTATTCACCTATATGAACATTTACTTATTGTTTAAATAGTTTTATGTATGTATTCAAAATTCTTTTATCATGGAATAAATGATTATGTTGAATGATTCAATGTTTTATGATCCAAGTGGCACACTTATGCATGAAATGAAATGTTTAAGAAGGGTGTGCCCTGATAGCACTCCAATGCATTGGGTAAAGTATAGTATCATGATAAATAATTTGCAATGGGTTTTTAATCATGATAATTCAAGTGAAACTAGGGTTTACTCATGATTCATGTGTAATGAGGGTTTACTCATGATCTGTGTGCAATGAGACTTGGTTCATGCTAATTCCATGTTAAGTGTTGTTTCCACATTTCCATGTTATGATTGTCCTGATTTATCATGCCTTTATGTTTATGATTATCTTGTGATCTATTGATATACCTATTGTCTAACATGTATTTTATTCCTCATGTTATTCCATGTTTATTCCCTTACTGGGCTTTATAGCTCACCCTTTTCTTATGCATGTCCTCAGGTTATCCCATGCAATGCTAAGTACAAAGGAATGTAGTGGTCATGTAAAGGAAGTTTTTAATAAAGATATTGCATTTTATGTTTTAAGTGTTATGTAATGATCCTAAGTCCCAAAGACACTAGAACTCTCAATATTCTATGTTGTATCATGTGAATTTTATGTAATAAATCATGTTTAAGTTTGTGATAAAATAGCACGGTTTTCATAAAGGAATTATCATTCTTGGGGAATGTAATCACCAACACATGGATATCTGTGAACCCTTCCAAGATAAAGGCATTCGAAGAGTGGCCCAGGACAACATCTTTAATATAGATCCATAGCTTCCTTGTTCTAGTTGGGTATTACTGGTGATTTGTGAAGAACTTCTCATGATTTTCAAACCCACTAACCAAGATGATTCAGAAGGGGAAAATGTTTGTCTAGACCAATGAATGTGACGAATACTTTAAAGAGTTGAAAAAGAGGATCTTCACTACACTAGTTCTCCCACTACCAAAAAATTGGAAACTCTTTGTAATATACAATGATGCTTCAAAGAAGGGATTAAGTGGTGCATTGTTTCAAAATGATAAAGTGATAGCCTATGCCTTATGAAAGTTGGAAATTCATGAGCAAAACTATTCTACACATGATCTGGAGTTGGAAGTTGTGATATTTTCATTGAAAATCTTATGGAATTATCTCTATGGGGATAAATGTGAGATATATACTACTCATAAGATCCTAAAATATATATTCACATTGAAGGAGCTTAATATGTGCTAGCGAAGATGGTTAGAGCTCATCAAATATTATGACTTCTCAATCCACTACCATACTGGTAAAGAAAATAAGGTGAAAGATGCTCTAAGTATAAAGGATCCTACATCTTTATCAATGATGAGAATTAATAAAGATCTAAACATCTTATACTTTCAAAGGATGGAAATGAGAATAATTTAGGAAGGAATATCATCAATCATTTCTCAAATGATTTCTCAACCATCCCTTATGTAAAAAAATAAAGGATGCTCAAATAAATTATGTAGAAATTAAGAAAAGGTTGGAAGCTATCAGTAATAGGAAATCCAATGAATTAAAGATTGATGCAAATTGAGTCATAATATTTGGGTCACGACTATATGTACCATCCAATTTAGAGATAAAGAAAGAGATTATGAATGACACACATAACTCAACTTTCTCTATTCACCTAGGGATCACCAATATTTATTGAGATCCATGGGTGAACTATTGGTGGAACAATATGAAGAAGGAGATAACTGAATTTACATAAAATTTCTTAGTGTGTCAACAAGTGAAGGCGGAAAGGAAAAAGTCTAAGGGGATGATGCAACCATAACCAATACCAACATGGAAATGGGAAAACATCACCATGGTCTTTTTCACTAAACCCATGACAACATCCATAAGAAACAATGCTATATGGGTTGTTGTGGATCATATCACAAATAAAGCTCACTATATCACAATTTTAAAGGACTTCTCACTAGATCAACTTGCACAGATATATATCAAATAATGGGTAAGGCTTCATGGAGTACCACTATCAATTATATCCGACCGGGATCCAAGATTCACCTCAAAGTTCTAGAAAATTATCCAATATGTTCTGAACACTGAGTTGAACTTCAGTATAGCCTATCATTCTCAAAATAATGTCCAATTAGAGAGAACTATTTAGAAACTAGAAGACATGTTGAGATCTATGGACTTTAAAGGAGGATGGTACCAACATCTTCCACTGTTCAAATTATACTACAACAACAGTTTCCACTCGATCAACATTCATTGTTCCTCCTTCATCGTGGTTCACTTCACATGATTTATTTCTTAAAGTTCACTTAGTGTTACAGAATCAACTGTACTAACCAGTGTTGTTGGTTGTGTACAATAATAATATCCTTAATTATTTTGAATAACCTCCTTATAGTAGTACACACAGGTAAACATGACTCTCTATGTTGAAAATGTTTTCTAATCATGATTCTGATAGTGTAACTAATATTGAAAAAGATGGTTGATCATATAATATTTATTATACTAAAATTTTATAATGTCTTTTTATACCCTAATATATGACACTATTGTTTTGTTATATAAATGTTTATTAGAATATCAGTCACAATTTTTTTAAACCTAAGTAAAAAAAGAGATAACAACATATAATTTACAATATGAGAATATCACAATGGAGACAATAAATCATTGTGGTTGAGAGTGTGAACTCGACCCAACAATGTTAGGGCATCGTTTCTGATTATGACCTTCCTAATGACATATGGTGAATCTCAACATTTTCCCTTGTTCTCGAGGCCAGTCCACCTCATTATACATCCTGCTGGCCATCAGTCTCCCATGGGTACACAACCGATTTATGTCAGGTATCACTATCGGATGGCCTTTAGGCATTGGGAAATAACAAAACTCCCCAATAGGCATCCATGGTTCTTCATAACGGTTAGAAATGGTGTTCATATGGTACCCTGGAACATCACATACTTCCCATGATATGATCATAGAGGCACATGCTACGATGGCATGAGTGCATGGAAATAGCAAGGCCTGAAAGTTTCCACATTGACATTGCCTCGCTTCTAGTAATAACACCAATTTTCATTGATGCTATTTGTGATGGGGTCTGAAGGCTCTTGAACTTCAAAATCGAGAGTATTCTCAGCATAAATGTATGAAATGATAACTAGAACATTCTTAAATGTTATTTTCAATATCTCATTGAAAGTACCTTCCGTACCTTATCCCCTGCTGTATTCTATCCGAGGATAGTTTTTTCTATAAAAAAAGTACTTCTTGAAATGATATAATGTCTCTTGAACTAGGGAAGTTATAGGTAATTTCAAAGACCCTTGAAGATACCATTGACACACTCCACAATGTTTCTAGTCATGTATCCATACATCTTCCCCCCATCATATGCCAATGTCAATTTTTCTTTTGGAATCTGCATCATATAATCATACACTTCTTGATTAGCCTTGTGGATTTGTTTGAAATGTTATTCAAACATCATTGATATGGATCATATTCTATATAGAAGTGATCATATTTCACATAATTGTTTTTATCTTTACATTGAAATAATAAAAAATAAAAAAGACAATGCATACCTATCATTGTGATTTCCTTCTTCATAGGTTCGTTATGGAATGTTTTTCCTCACATTTCTAGCTATGTGTATAATGAAGAATAGATGATGTGCATTTGGGGGTATCCATGTTTCGAGGTTGACATTTATTGCCTCATTGATTGCTTGATGCCGATCAGATATCAAACAAACATCCTGAATGTGGGTGAAATGGTTGCTGATACATGCCAAAAACCAACTCCATGATTCATAGTTTTCCTTATCCACAATGGAAAAAGGCAAGAGGAAGAGGTGAACAGTTGCCATATTAGGTTTCTTCAATCAATAATACGCCCTTGTTTTTTCTATATATAAACATTCCATCAATATGAATGGACTGTTTTCTAAAACAATATAGAGATACAGGGAAAGAATACCCCAAAAAACTGATGAAATTGAACACGAGATGGATTAAGTCAGCTATCTTGAGACACATGTTCATTTGGATCAATATGGAAGACAACATGGTTATGGTGCCTCAGTATGACTAGAAATTATGGCAACACCCGATAAGATTCATCCCAATCACCATTTCCTTTTGTTTTTCCATCCATTCCTTATTATATGAAATATTATAATCAAATGTTTGTTGTATCCTCTCTCACACAAGGGTTATAGGAACATCTTGGAATGAACTAATCATCTCAAAGACAATGGATAACTTGAATTATACATCCAATGAGGTATGATCTTGTGTTAGGATTGGATGAATGCAAGTATGAGATGCCTCGATTCTTGAGATTCTATAACCTCTAAGTGCAATGTCTAAAATCTCCCTCAATAGGAATCTACAATCATCCCCATACTTATCACACTATATTGGATATTTATTACAACATCATTCGTGAAATATATATCTGAAGTGCCACTCAATGTGAAATCTATTTAGAGTTATTTTTAATGTATCTTTACTTGGAAAGTTTCTTCCAACATATAAGGTTTTGTCAAGCTCACTAAACCTATCTGGTACAACTCCGTGAAACTCAGTTGTGGATGTGAGGAAATTGCAGTCGAATTTATCCGTACATGTCATTGATTCTAACCAAGATGCAAAGATTGGTGGTTGATTTATTGTGGTTCGAGGCTACTATACAACTAATGCATTTCTAGAAACATCCTCCCCAACTTCGGATGCTCCCTCCTCTCAGCATTGTTGTCACAATCTGTTCCATCATTATAAAACTCCTTATTGGAATTCGGATTGATATGTATATCTAGAAGATCATCTTGGTTTCCCTCTTCTACATCATTTGGAATAGGATAAATTTCATGGGGTAGACCATCTTCAACCACTTCTGTAAGTCTATTTCATCGTACAACTAGACATTGTTGTTGTACAGTAGAAACATCAACATATAACTCCATCATGGTACCATCTGAACGCTGAGAAAATAAATTTATTGCTTAGACCCACTACACATCAGCAACTAATGGACAATCTAGATTCCATAGTATTACCAAGAATTACAATTGTCTATATCTCATATAATTGATCTCTTGATTGGGTCCCAAATTTAAGGAACCACAAATTCAGTCTTGAAAGTCACTTAGGGTTACACAATCAGTTGTACTAACCACTGTTGTTAGTTGTGTACTATAAGAAGCTCCTTACTCAGTTTCAACAACCTCTTTATAGTAATACACACATGAAAACATGACTCTCTACATCAAAAATGATTTTTGATCAAGATTATGATAATGTAACTAATATTAACAATTATGGTTGACCATATAAAATTTATTAGAATGAAATTTTAGGATGACTTTTTATACAATAAAATATCATAGTAATGTTTCATTATATAAAAGTTTATTAGAATATAATTCACAAAATGTTTTAGAAACTGAGTTAAAAAGCATAGGAAACATCAAATTAGTTTATTTATCATTGATAAAATGATAGTTATAATCATATAAAGTGAAATGGAGAAGAAAAAAGACATTAAATAACATGTGAATTATTTAAAACATACAAAAAAATATTAAAATTTTTCAATAGAACCTGGTTTGGATGATACGAGCCTCACTTCGGATGTGAGGTAAAATCCAGCTTATTTTTACATCTTAACTTAATAACATCTTCAAAAGGTATATACTTAACATTAGAATTTTGAAAATCTTTCGGCCTTTTGATAACATATCTTAGATGTTATGAGAAGGACCAAAGATTTCCAAAATTCTAAAGTTAAGTACATATCCTTTGAAAATGTTATTAAGTTACCAAGTGAAAATAATATGGATTTTACCTCATGTCCGAAGTAAGGCTCATCTCATCCAAACCACATTTTATTGAAAAATTTCAAATTATTTATTGTATGTTTTAAATCATTCATGTGTTATTTAATGTCTTTGTTCTTCTCTATTTCACTTTATATGATCATAAGTATCATTAGATAATCATTATATGTATTCATTTTTTAATCCTATGTTATTCATTAATTAATCTATAATTAATCATTACTAATAATAAATATTATTTATAAACTATATAATCTTTATGATACTAAAATTTTAAAACATTTTCTTATATACTAAACTAGGATACTAATGTTTCATAGTAGAATTTGTATTTATTTAATCATTCTTTAATCACTAGGTAATCATTGTTAAGTTATTCATTAGTTAATCATTCTTCAATCACTCTATAATCATTCCTTATTCAATCATTAATCATATGATATTCATTAGTTAATTATCATTAGCTAATCATTATATGTATTCATTTTTTAATCCTTATTTATTCATTAATTAATCTATACTTAATCATTACTAATAATAAGAATTATTTCTAAACTATATATAACTAATTAAACTACTTAATAAATAACATATTTAAAATTAACTAAAAATATTTCAATTACTAATAATAAATTTCATTCTTTAATGTCTTTGTTCTTGTCCATTTCATTTTATATCATCATAATTATCTTTTTATCATTATAAATATTCTAATTTATTTTTCTTTTCTTAGGTATTTTAGTAGTTTATAAAGAAAATATGAATCATATAATGCATATCCCCTGGGAGTGTCAAACTAGGAGTGTAGAAATAGCCATTGTTGTGTACTTGTTCTCATTCGAGTCTAGCTCAAAGTGGTGTTTTTGGGTTTTACCCATAGGTACATATGTGTTAGATCCACATCCACTTATTTGTATCCAGATAAATATTTGACTGTCTAGATAACCACATAATATTTATGCTACCAAATTTTTTGAACATTTAATCCTAAGTTATTCTATAGTTCATCTATACATAATCATTACAAATAATAACTATTATTGAAAACTATATATAACTAAATAAACTACTAAATAAACAAGATATTTAGAATTAACTAAACTACATAAAAAATGACATATTTAGAACTGAAAAAATTCAAATAAATATATTTAAATTAAATAAAAAAATACCTCTAAATGATGCTTCGAAAAAAAATCAGGACTTTTTTTAGACCACTGAATCAACTGCATATAAAAAAGATTTTTTTTAGAGAGAGAAGTAGTGGAATAGAGAGAGATGGAGGGAAATAGAAGTGAGGAGAAGGGTGGAGGGTGCCCTATTATAGGGAGATGAGGCAGAGACAGAATTGGGGTGCAACCTTTCACTTAATGTAAAGGAGAAAGGAAGCACCCATAGTTCCCTCTTTCGCGGAACGTAAAGGCGAAAGATGAAACCCCCACTGTCGTCTTTGCCATGTCATCAATCCAGGTCAAAAGTAGTGATAGGAGGGAAGGCCACATCCCCGCTACCGCCTTTCAAGTATATTTTATTAAAAAAAATTAAAAAAACATAAAAAAACTCAGATCCCTTCTAGAAACACAGCTTAACCATAAAAAAACAACTCGGATTCAAAGGAAAATTATTGAGAACAAAAAAACAAATTTCTATGAAAACTTCCTTCCCATCTAAAATAACTGCTCAGACTAGTCTCCTG
Organism: Viscum album; assembly: GCA_963277665.1. Lineage (NCBI taxonomy): Eukaryota > Viridiplantae > Streptophyta > Magnoliopsida > Santalales > Viscaceae > Viscum > Viscum album. The sequence continues at coordinate 1,838,739,480 of OY728151.1, forward strand.
AGCCAAGAACCCCACTTATGAACTCATCCACTTCATTAGAACATCTCATCAAGATGGTTCACACATACAAATGGTTGAGCATCAAGCGTGAAACATACTTCTTCCATGCCACCAACACAAAGGGAAATGAGGAGGCCCTGTCGTCGCCTTCCTTCATCAAACAGTAATGTCAATTCCAAACAGAAATGTGTGATCTTCATCCGCACTCAGATAGCAGGAAGGGAAACGATAAGTCCCCATCATCGTCAAGCTTCATTTGGAAGCCTCAGTCCCAATTTGGCCATATTCAACCTCAAAGCATCGACAACATTGGGAAGAATCAACACAGGATCCATCTTCGGTCTGTCTCCCTTTGAACGGCGGGCTCAGCTTTGGTTGACCTCATCTAATCATCAAGATTTGGTTTCAATGGCCATTTTAGCATGGAAACTCAGCAGTGACACCAAAATCATCATTTCCTTCGGTGCAACGACTGGAGCTTCTTGGGGAAGTACTAAAATTGCTACGTCAGTCTGCTGTAACTAAAAAATAAAATAAAAAAGGGATTAAAAATCCATCAAAGCATAAAATAAATATTCATTTTTAATTAATTAAAAATATAACTAATCATTAAAATAAAATTAATTCAAACTAAATTGTTTTTCTTAAACATTAAATGATAAAATATTAACATACTTAAATTAGTTAACTAATTAATTAATTAAAAAAATTAAGAAATGATAAAAGAATTGAATTAAAATTAAATGTTACTAAATATAAAAATGTTTAAATAAATGAGATTAAAAGTTAATCACGAAGAATTAATTAATATATTAATACCAAAAACAAAAAGGCAAAATAATTGTTAAATACACAGAATGAGAAATTAACAAAGTCACTGAAAAGAAATAGATATTTTAAAATAAACTTTAGAATTAAATTAAACACTGGAAAAAATATTAATTTAGTCATAAAAACACTCATTTAAACGGAAAATTAATAAATCTAATATTTTAACAAGCACGACAAAAACTATTTAATTAATGAATAAAATAAACATTTTACTTTACACACAATAATGTACCAAATGGAATGTGGTAAAATGTAATGAATAAACACCACATCACTCATCATGTACATGCCTTTTACAAATATAAGCTAGATGTCCTTTCATTGTACAAAGAGAGTATGTAGATCTCCTATAGTTTTTCTCATGAGTATGTCCTATTTTGCTTCACCCCATACAGAAATCAATTAATTTTTCCTCATCAACTGGCAAGGAAAATAATAACTCATCACCAATTAAAACAATAGATCTGATTACTACAAACAGCGATTAACTTCCACAAGTAGCCTTGTAAAATGAAAAATTATTTATTTTTTAGTTTCTTCATCTATTTTAATTGGGACTCCAACCATAGAGGCAATCTTCCACAGAATTTGAGGGTACCACATAAAGAGACTTAAATCCCAATTTCTAATCCAAAATTTGTTGATTTAGTTTTTCATATTCATAAGGTTAAAATGAGGACCCCGGTCTAGACTTTTACAAATTCATGGATTTAGGTTAATGAATCCATGACCCTAAGCCTTGGATTTCATTTCCAGTGATAGAAAAACAATGTGAAAGAATACTTTTCCTAAAGAAGTCATACTCCATTCATTAATTCCACATCAAATCCCCAACGATCGAGGAGCCACTTCCTAAGACCTAAGGGCATCGATCAGATATAATTCCATTGTAAAGATAAGTGAGCTATAGAAGAATTTTTATATTTGTTAGGCCTCTCTAAGATAATACAATTATTAGCTTTAATAAAGGTCATGTCCCATTTCTTCATAAACCTCTAAGACAACTCATCGCCTCAAATACCTTTGAAGGTTCACTTACTGAGAGAAAAAAAATAACATGAAGTTCTTATCGTAGTGGGAAAGACACCTCATGAACCATTATCATCCCCGACATTGGATGATCCAACTAGCATTGGATTAGAGATCCCCAAAATAACATGAAAAAAGGATGATCTATTTACCTTTCTATGTCTGATAGAATCCATGGGATCCACCAAAATAGATTTCTTCTTAGTGTCGTCTACAACCATAACAACCAAATTGAGAGAACGATCATTAACATCTTCCACCTTTGATTCATCATCCCAAGGTGCCATTGAATCTAAAGACGTTAAAATCATCTCACAATCACCATGAGAATTGCTATGGGGCCAAGCGATTCACTATCCGAGAGTCATAATAATAATGATAAAATAAATAAATCATAAATCATAAATCATAAATAATAAATAATAAATAATAAATAATAATAATAAATAATAAAAAAAATAAAAAATAAAAAAATAAATAAAAAATAAAAAATAAAAAATAAATAAATAAATAATAAATAATAAATAATCAAAACATATGTGTCTCAGATACCAAAGAAATAAATAATAAATAATAAATAATAAATAATAAATAATAAATAATCAATCAATAATAAATAATCAAAAATGATATTAGCTATGGATTTGGAAACCCAAACCCATGACACTAAAAAAATTCAACAAGAAAAAAACACACACAATATACAAGGGTGTGTCAATGCATACAACTATCCCATTGCCACCAGAAGAACAAAAGCAAAAAATAAAATCTCATAACATTTGTTTTATCTTCTTTTTTTATGTCTACATCATTTTTTCTGAGATCCACCTTCTCATCAGATGTCAGTCTCTCCTCCTTTGTTTAGGTGGCTATAATGAAGGATTCTATTCATCCATATATGATTAATCGTCCTTCCATATAGAAAGGGAACCTTGCTCTTTCATGTGATCAGCAGTGGGAACATTGGACAACTACCTTTCCTAGAGTTAAGAATAGGAACATCAAAATTCATAATATCAGCCCGGAATTGTGACTTATGAGGATCTCTCGTATGTACCTCCACCATTGTAGGATTCATATTGGAAGTAACAATAATATACCCTACATTAGAGGCATGTTGTGTATGGTATTAGAGGTTACAATAAAGGAAATAACAAATACACCTCTATGTCGGCAAAGAAAGATCACACCCCACCTCCAAGGGTTGTCCCACTCTATAGTTAGCTCATAAAAAATTTAAATCTGAAACTCCCACCATTTGATAGTCTAAATCCCCCTTCATCTTATCTTAAAGGCCCCTACCGACATCTTGTGTTACACCAACCTGTACTTGGTTTTGGACCCCTACCTATGCCATGGGCCATAAATGGCCCAAAAAACCACTTTAAGTAAGTCTTATATGGTTTGAACCCTTATCATATGAAAATTTACGGTGTGACTTTACTACTTTGGCAAGCCCCCCCGACTATAATAATAAAAAATAAATAATTTATTTAATGTCTTGGGGGTTACAAGAAAATAAAATGCCCAAACACACCTAGTATGATAGAAAGGCTCAAAAATCACCTATCCCTCAAGCATAGGCCTATAACCAAGCTAATCCATTATAATTTGTCTTGAATGCTCAATAAGATTTAAATCCTTTTACATGGACCTAAGGCCATATGCTACATCAGTATGGAACTAAGTCCACAACCCTTACTTACATTATCTTGTTTGTGTCACTATTTTAAGTCATCCTGCATCACCACTTACAAATTTCATCACCTATAAATCTGTTTAATATCTCCTTTTCATTCTCATTTTGATTTAGTTTTGATAATTACTTCAACCCGTCAATATTGGCTTTCTAATAAATTTGTTAAGTGATTCAGATTTAGTATGTCGAAGTATTTATGTTATATTTGAAGTAATAGTAATCAGATTCTTATATAGTTTATTCTGTTGGAAAGATTAGAATATTATATTCATTTACTTTATGTAAGTCGAAATACAATTCAATTGTTTCTATGGTGAAAAAATTCACCAAAGCTGTTACAAGTTGTTCAAGAGATATTGTATTTTTCAGCTTAAAGTCAATTCAGAATTATGATGATATCTCAAGCTATATTGAATGGATTCATATTTTTATTATACCATTAGATAGATAATGGAATTATCTAAACATCAGTAGTTTATGTGGAAGTCGAAAAAGGGTGTTTTGATACTCTAAAAAAATCAATGAAGTTTCAAAAGAAGTTTTTCAACTGTACAGTGAAAAGATTTAAAATCCTATAGTGTTCATTATGCTGCAAGTTCTACAGATGTCATAATAACTCAAAAACTATATAGGTGGAAGGAAAATAAGTTTATCTTGATTTCATCAGTGTACATCAAAGGTTGAAAAATGGTTTGGATGGTCAATAAATTCACTGAAGATTGAGAATGCAGTTTTCCTGCTCCAGTTTTCCAGAATGTTGTTGCTTAAATTTTTTGAAGACATCAAGAGATATTGATGTCAAATTGATTTGATTCTTGAATCATTAGAAATATCTTGAGATTTACAAAAAATATTTCTGTTGGGATTAACGCTAAATCTGATGGTAAAGGGAACAAAAAATTCAGTAAAGTATAAAGTTATGTTGTTTACATTTTCTAGAAACATTGTTCATACCCTACATTGATAAACATAATGTAAGGAGTCAACCCTACGCTATGATGAAAAATTAGTGTATGGATCAGAAACTATACATTGGAGTTTGGATTTACTGTTTTCATCCTTACATTTGAGAAATATGAAGGTATGGTTAATCAATTCAACATTCCAGATTTTATGCTGATAAGGATGAACATATGGATCATCATCCCTATGTTACTTTTTGATCCCTACATTACATGCAGATGAATGTATGGATAAGGAACCATATGTTGGAAGGAACCCTACACTATAAAAAGGAACCATATTTTATGTAGTTTAACCCTACGTTTGATATTTTTTCATTACATAAAGGAACCCTACATTTGACTTTTCAATGATGCTGTTTTAAATCCACAATATTTTGCACGATTTATAAAATGGTCTTCTTAGTATTCAAGGTCAATATAAAGATGTTTTATGACCCATTAAAAGGCTCACATGGAATATATTAAATCATTCCAATTTATGAAGGATTTTATGAATATCTTTGAATGATTTGATTTCAAATATTCATTATTTATTGTGAGGCTATTTTTCAGGAACCGTTTTGACCATATTTAAAGAGGTTTGAATGGATTTAAATGAGAGTTTTAAATTTTTCAATGCTACTATTATGATACAGATATTATTAGAGGAGTTATTCAAATTATTTTGAATGCATTTATTAGAGATTTTTTTCTACATAAATAAAGAGGCAACGATGCTATGCTATTCTTGGGGATATTTATGAAGGTTAGTCAATCTATTTATTTTGAGCATCCTAAGAAAGAGGAATGCTTCTACAAATATTGAATATTTATTCTCAATATATATCTCTCTCTGGCAGGAAAAGAATATACACAACGAAGAAGAGTAGAGATGTAAAAACATTGATGGAAATAAAGTGTTGAAATATTTTCATTCTGCTGCTTATCATTTTGAAGAAGAGAAAGAAATATTCCTTGTACATTCTTATTTTCTCACATTGTAAAGATGAAGGAAGCCTCTAAAAAATTGTTAGATCTATTTTTTTCTATTTTAAAGAAGAAGAAGCATGCTTGACATTGAATATTATTTTTCAGCTGCTGTTGTGTTATACTGAATATCTGATTTCATTTATCATTTGCTGCTACAACTGTGAAGTTCAACCTATACCATCAAAAAAATAAATATCTATTCATTTGGTGGAGAATCAGATTATTAGACTCAATCATGGTGGAGTTTCAACTTATTAGACTAAGTTGTGGATATTTTGGTTCCCTATAAAAGAACCAGAAGGCCCTGTAAAAGCCTTGTAAGGTGTTAACTACCAGTACTCAGTTGTGGATGGTCTTGTGATAAGAGGACTAACTAGTGAAAATCACCAAGATTGTGGAGTAGATCATTGGTGGAGTGTACTAATGGATTCCTATTCCCCGATCCACTATACATCCTTGTGTTCTTTTCCATTATTTATTTTCACTGCTCGCTCTACATTAAGAGATAAGGAAATGATCGCTTCATTTCAAGAGGGACATTTTAATATTATAAAGATTTTTAAAAGGACACAATTCAACCCCCTGTTGTGTCTTCATTATATCCATCCCGACCTAAAAAATGGTATAAGAGGTTGGGATCTACATATTTATTTTAGCTCTAACAAGACTGAATTAAAGATTCAGATGAAGAAAATTCTCAATGGAAAATTTTAAAGAAGGTATGTTGATGATCCATGATCCTTATTTTAATGGTTATAATTATGGATGCTGGAAAGATTGCATGAAAATATATTTGAAGAATCATGGTTTCAAAGTTTATATGAATATTGTCAAACCTTATGAAATCCTTGGAGAACCAGAAATGTGAGATGCGTCTAAGGAATCTGAGTTTGATATTAATTCAAAATCCATGAATGAACTTATATGCAGTCTTGGTCCTGATGAATTTAATCATGTTTTGTCAATGTGCTACTACCTATGAGATGTTGAATAATATTGCGGTTTCATATGAAGGAACTAAAAATGTTATAAAACTAAGGTTCAATACTGCAAAACTTAAATTTGACACATTCAAGATACATGAATATGGGAGCATCACTCAGATGAATGGAAGATTAACAAAAACTGTTAATGATGTTGATTCCTTGGGAACTTCAATTCCAGAACTAGATCAGGAATTAAAGGTACATAGATTCTTACCTTCTAATTGTAATAGAATATCAGCTGCTATTTGAAAATCCACACTAGTTAAAGAATTAACGATGAAAGAATTGATCAGAACCTTGATGATATATGAAGCAGAGATGAAAGAAGAAACTGAAAATCATATTTCTATAAAAAAGGAATCAGATTCACTAAATGTTTTGATGGTTGAATTTTCTGATTTAGATTCTAGTCATTCAGGTTCAAGTGATGAGCTACCACATCTTGCTAAAAAATTTAGCAAGCTGTATAAAAGGAAAAAAGAGAAAGTAGTCAGATGCTATGAGTGTAACAATAAAGGCCATTTGAGACCAAATTGTCCATTTCTTAAAGATCAAAGTAAAGTTAAATATAAAAGAAAAGAAAATAAAGTCATGAAGGAAACTAGTAATTCATATTAAGATTCAAGTGATGAATCTACTACAAACTTAGAAGTTGAGCATGATAATTAAAAGGTTAATCTGTGTCTTATGGCTCATGCTAATGAGGTACTATCTTCTTACTCTGAAAGTTTTAATTCTAAATTTTTTTCTTATGATGAACTTAATAATATTTGTTTTTTGCTTCAAGATAAATTTTATTCCTTAAAGAAAGAGCATAAAAATCTTAGAAAATATTATGAAACTATTTCAATTGATAATGAAGGTTTGTCAAAATAGATTTTTGATTTAAGATCAATTTTTTTAAAAATTTCTTGTGATCTGTATGAAACTAAAATTAAAGAATTGTTGAATAAAGATGATAATTTAAAGAAATCTTTATGTATTCTTATTAAAGGAGAAAATTATTTTAATCAAATTCTTGGTAAAAATAAAATTCAGAAATGAAAACTCGGTTTTGGTTGTAATGGATAAAAACTAAAATTATAAAAAAAATTATTTTATTCCTGGTTAAAACAGAAAAATCATGTAAAACATTAATTGTTTTTATTGTGACATTAACTCAACTTATGCTAATGACTATTATTTTAGAAAACATCAATTTTGTGGGGTCAAGCATGTTCATGATTCAAAATCATTATCTATATTTAATTATAACATTTTTTTTATCAAAATAAACATATTTGGTTACCAAAATCATTAATTTCTAAAACTACCGGACCCAAAAGTATATGGCTACCAAAAGGCACTTGTTTTTTATATTTTTCAGGTATGCGCCACAGAACATCATAGTTATATCATCAAGTGGCTGCTTAAAATTTCTATAATTTATTATATTTTTATTTCTAATTCTATTAAATAGAAACTTCATTAGTGCTGGAATGGTTAATCCAGAAAATATTTTATTTTCAATTTTTCATATTCGAATTAAATTCACTAACTGTTTTATATAGGTGGATATTTTTTTTAATGTTTTATCTTTTATTCCTTTATATTTAATTAATCTTTTTCTTAAAATATTAAATATTTTTACACTATTATTTTATAAAATCAATTAATTAATTGGTTTATTTTATTAATCAATGACAATCAAAAGTTCTATTAAGATGTTATATAAATAGTTATCTTGCATGTAAGCATGTGTTTAATGTGTGACTATTTAAATTAATTTCATGTGCTAAATTAATCTCTTGTTGTTTGTGATAAATTATTCTATTAATATATTAAAAGGTTCCTGTCATTTATGACATATGTAAAATTTTAATTAAATTATTTCAAAATATTTTTATTAAATTCTCTGAAAGTACTTTAATTGAATTCTTTGAAAATCCTATATTAATTTTATCATTTTATTTATTTTTATTAAACAATAATTTATCTAAATTCCTTGAAAATCATTTATTTAAATTCATTAAATATCATAAATATTTATGCTTGGTCTTAGGGGGAGTTATTTTAAATATTTATCATGTGTTTAAATGTTTCATTATTATGGCCGAAATTAAATGGTTTAACACATTTATTGTAAACCCTTGTTAATCATTTAATAATATTATATATGTTTTCATGGCTCCTTGATTATCTCTTTCTATCTTTTTCAATGAATCATGAATGTATGGGAGTTTATATTGTTGTATATATTTAGAAAATATTTTGAAATAACTCATCTTTTTAATATTAAAAAAAATAAAAAAATTCGAATTTTCAATATTAAAAAATATTCAAATTTTAAATACTTACAAAATATTATTTTTAAAATTTTAAAAACTTACAGAAAATTATTTCTCAAATTTTAAATACCTAAAAAATTTATTTTTTAAAATTTAAATACATAAAAAAATTATTTTTCAAATTTTAAACACATAAAAAAATTATTTTTCAAATTTTAAATACTTACAAAAAAATATTTTTTAAATTTTGAATTCTTAGAATAAATTATTTTTTGAATTTTAAATACATTCAAAAAATTATTTTTTAAATTTTAAATATGTTAAAAAATTATTTTTCAAATTTTAAATATGTTAAAAAAAATTCACGTTTTAAATATTTTTAAAAGGGGGAATAAAATTTAGTTTTTCAAATTTTATTTTATTTTATTTTATTTTTATTTTTATTTATTTATTTATTTTTACTTAAATCTCAAATTCCAATTCTTTATAAAAAGGGTAGATATATTGTATTATTTAATTTACTCAAGATCATATCTTTTTTATCCTTACAAAAAGAGGGAGAAAAAGTTAGTAGTTAGTTAGGGTTTTATAATTATCAAAAAGGGGGAGATTGTTGGGTGGCTCCTTTTCATTCTCATTTTGATTTACTTTTGATAATTACTTCAACCTGTCAATATTTGTTTTCTAATAAACTTATTAAGTGTTTCAAATTTAGTATGTTGAAGTATTTATTTTATATTTGAAGCAATAGTAATCAAATTATTATATATTGTATGCCTTTGGAAAGATAATAAGATTGTATGCATTTAATTTATTTATGTATAAAGCCAATTAAATTGTTTCAATGGTGCAAAAATTCATCAAAGTTGTTAAAAGTTATTCAAATGATATTGTAGTTTTCAACTTAAAGTCAATTTGGAATTATCATGATATCTCAAGCTATCTTGAACAGATTCATGTGAGAATTATACCATTGGATATCTAATGGAATTATCTAAATATCATTAGTTTATGTGGAAGTCTCGAAAGGATGTTTTGATACCCTAAAAAAATCACCGAATTTTTTTAAGCAGGTTTTCAAATTTATAATGAACAGATTTGAAATCCTATTATGATTATTTTGATGTATATTCTAAAGATTTTGGAATCACTCTAAACCTAGGGTGATGGAAAGACAATATGTTTATCTTTATTTCAATAGTATACATCAAAGGATGAAAAAGTGGTTTAGATGGTCAATAAATTCATCGAAGATTAGGAACGAAGTTTTCCAGCTACAGTTTTCCAGAATGTTATTGCTTCAGTTTTTCAAAGATATCAAAAGATTTTGATGTCATATTGATTCGATTATTAAATCATTGGAAAGATATTGAGGTTTAATAAAAATATGTATTGTGGGATTAAGTCTTAATCTGATGGTAAATTGCTCAAAAACTTCAGTGACGAATGAAGTTAAGTTGTTTATATTTTCCGGAAACACTATTCATACCCTAAATTGATAAAAAAAACATAAGGAGTCAACCCTACGCTATGCTGAACAATTCTCATATGGATCAGAAACCCTATATTGGAGATTGGATTTACTATTTGTAACACTACATTCCAAAAAGATGAACGTATGGTTAATCAATGCTACGTTTGAGATTTTATGCTGACAAGGATGAACTTATGGATCATCATCACTATGTTACACGCAGATGAACGTATGGATAAGTAACCATACATTTTAAGGAACTCTATGATACACAAAGGAACCATACGTTATGTATTTGAACCATACATTTGATATTTTTTCGTTACTTTAAGGAACCCTATGTTTGACTTTTCAACGACACTTTTTTAAATCCGTGATATTTTGCATGATTTCTGCAATGGTATTCTTCATATTAAAGATAAATATAAAGCTATTTTATGACCTATTCAAATTCTCTAATGGAATAGATTAAATCATTCCTTTTATAAGGGGATTTATGAGTCTCTTTGAATGATCTGATTTCAAATATTCATTATTTATTGTGTGGCTATTTTTTTGGAACTGTTTCAACCATATTTAAAGAAGTTTGAATAGATTTAAATGGGAGTTTTAAATTGTCCAATTATTCTATTATTATAGAGATATTATTGGAGGATTTATTCAAATTATTTTTAATTCATTTATTAGATATCTTTTCTACATAAATAAAGAGGCAATGCTGTTATGCTATTCTTAGAGATTTTTATGAAGGCTATTTAATCTATTTATTTTGAGTATCCTAAGGAAGAGGAATGCTATTAAAACTGCTTGATATTTATTCTATATATATATATATATATATATATAGCTGGAAGGAAAATAATATACATAATGAAGAAGAGCAGAGATGTGAAAACATTGAAAAAAATAAAGTGTCGGAATATTTTCATTATGCTGCTTATCATTTTAAAGAAGAGAGATAAATATTCTTTGTACATTCTTATTCTCTCACAATGTAAAGATGAAGGAAGCCTGTGAAAACATTGCTGGATCTTTTTTATACTATTTTAAAGAATAATAATCCTACAAGAGATTGAATATTATTTTTCTACTACTGTTGTGCTATATTGAAGATCAGATTTCATCTATCATTTGTTGCTACAACTGTGAAGATCAACCTATACCATCAAAAAAATCAATCTCTATAGATTTGGTGGAGTATTGGCTGCTCAGACTCAGTCATGGTGGAGTGTTAGCTTCTCGGATTAAGCTATGGATCTTTAACTTCACTATAAAAGAACTAGAAGGCCATGTAAAATCCTTGTAAGGTGTCAACTTCATATACTCAGTTGTGGATGGTCTTGTGATAAGAGGAAGAAGTAGTGACAATCACCAAGCGCATAGAGTAGAGTGTTGGTGGAGTAGACTAGGGGATTTATGTGCCTCAAACAACTATACATCCTTATATTCTTTTCCTTTATTTATTTTTTCTGCTCGCTCGATGTTAAGAGAGAAAATGATCGCTTCATTTCAGGAAGAACATTTTAATATTGTCAAGATTTTTAAAAGGACACAATTCAACCCCCTATTATGTCTTCTTCATAGCCATCCTGACCTAACAAAATCCCCTAAGGGTCAGATGAGATTCAAACCATGGTCTCATAGATGTGCATGTCAGTGATGAGTACCACTTGACCACAACTTAGTCCACATAAATAATAAATAATAAATAAATAATAAATAACAAATAATAAATTATTAATAACCTAGAGGTTACAAGAAAAGGAAAAAACTCAAACACCCATGGGCCAACAAGGATAGGCCATACCCCTATAAGGGTTGACCCACTCCATATCTAGACCATTAAAATTTTTATAGCCCGAAGGCCTCACATTCTCGAAGGACTCTTCATCATGGTCCAAAGACATATAATACATGCTCACCATACCACATTTGGTATGCTATTCCTTTACTCTGTCGCTACTATGACCCTCAAATTCTATCCATAAATGAAAAATATATCACCCCTAAAGAGGATCTTAGGATTTAACCTTGGTTGGATATAGAATTATGGGGTTACATTACCACTCAAGAAATACCCCAACTTATAATAAGAAGTGATAATTAATAATATATATATTTATATTATTAGTAGGGGTATTACAAACTTCAATCAACACACACTTAGGAACCCCAATGGGTTAAGCCTCATTCCTCTCCATAAGGAATTAAAAGCACTCACTAGAAATATTTTTTGTCATGTTCAATGGCCTAATGGATAATGATATTTATTAACCAAAGTCCCTAACTGAATGTGGCCTAAAGGCCTCTGAATGAGATGAACTAAAGGTCAAATTTATAAGCTTGAATCATTTCATGTCACCAATCTTATGCCATGTCCCCAATTGTTAGTATTCATTTCATCATGTTACCAGTTTGAATGTTGTGTTTCTCCCAATAAAAATAATTACATTATGATACCCTCCAATGAATCATGTAAGGTGTAACACCCTGAACCAAACCACCAAGTTCAATTCAAGGGTTTTACATTACCTCATGTGTACCTCCCTTTATGAAAAATGTTGACGACTAGTGATGAGGGCAGATGGAACGATGTTGGGAGACTATGCCCCCAGTACCAGGTAATATATGACTCTGATAAAGGAAGTGAAAAAAGTATGGAAAAAAATAATAAATAAAGAAAATATTTAGGAGTAATAGAAAATACAAATAAAACAAATCTCATGTAGAAATAGTATAGCATGTCAGGAAAAATAAAACAAAACCAAAACAAGGATCCAATGTACGGGTAAGCCAAAAACATAAAGCAGCTACATCTTGCACAAGGTCTATCTAACATCATCTACTGCCTTCTACTAACCTACTCAACCATCCACCATATAGGACCCTTTACCTTTACCGGATCTTTGAGAATGAAATTTATAAACACACTAAAATGCATAAGTATGGTGTGAGTACATGACTCAACAGGACATCACCAATGACCCTAAACATCAGTTCATAAGATATATATGTGTGTGACATGAAAGTAAGTAGGATACATATATAAAACTAATATATCACACAAGCATATAACATATTCCTGGTCCTTAAGGACCAGCTCTACCTACTTTAGAACCATGGTAGAAAGATCAACGATCAACCATCGACACACCTCCTTGATGGCACAGTCCAAAAACTTGAATGAAAAATAACTCTTGAAGGGATATCCCAAAGCATGCAGAACAGGCATCTAACACATCCCCCTAAGGTGATTAGTCTATGAGGATCAAACTGCATGCTCAATTACATGATAGAATCATAACATAATATGATATAAGATATAAGTGATAGATAAAACATCACATCAATAAACAACTATAATATCAAGCATAATCTACATGCAAGAAACACAAGCATAAATCTCACATGTCTACGAACATAAACCACATGTGATGAAGCATAAAACAGGTTTTACATACTTAGAACTCAAGGATTGAGGTATAATGGAAAACAAAACCAAATAGTTATGATAAAATCAACTCACCAAAGAAGATCTGCTACTAACAACAGTCTTGGACCAAACATTGGATAGAATCCAAATCCTTGAATCTTGATGCTAAGTCTATAAATGATCATAAAAAAACTTATTATATCATGTAAGAACCATTAGATCTTAACCAAATATCAAATATATAATTTATTTAAATAAAGGATAAGTGGAGATAACCAATCACAATAAAAGAAGAACTAATCAGATTGGATGTGCAGGATCAAATAGGCATTAGGGCATCAAAGAGAGGAATTTAAAGGGGACAGGAGAGACCAAAATCACCAAAGGAGATACTAGGGTATTGGGGTCTAATTAGTCTATAAGGAATTAAAAATAGGGTAAAAATTCATGTTTTTATAAAATCAACTATTAAAACGGCATCCCTGCCGGGATCTACGTGATGACACTAGCTTATTGGTGGCCTCCTCTAGATACTCGGTCACTATTGGGAAGATTTACTTTGTCCTAATAGAAAAATAGGTATGAAGGTGGCTTTTGAGAAGAATTAATTTTTCTAGGAGCCTCACCAACGGACTGGTGGGATATCTGTAACTTAAAAAATTACAACACATCCACCAGCCTATCCTCATCTTGGTTCCAGCCTCTTGAGCACCTCTAAAACCCTTATAAATCATAAAAACATGCTAAAAATCTATATAAAAATTTATAAGAGAAATAATCGAAATTTAAATTTCACAATTATCCCCCTCTTATGAATTCTCATCCGTGAGAAGCATCCCTAGAGGTCTAGTTGAACAAATTGGGCCACTATGACCGAATGTAAGCTTCATACTCCCATATTTCTTCCAGAAAATATTTATACTATCATTGAACTCTAGAAAAAAGAACAATATTTCCTCATAATTAATTTTCTATTTAAATAACTATTTTAATATATCACTCCACAAAATTTGAATTTGGTTTCAGCTCAATATTCTCATAGTTGAGCACATGTGCAAAGTCAGTCTCGTACTTCTAAAGTTATAACGCATGGAATAAATTGTACATACCATAGTACCTCGGACAAATATCCTAATAATATGCTACTATTTTGATGCATTCAATGATATAAAATGGCCTGAAATACAATATTTCCAATTTCCCTTGACTCTTAATATGTTTATCGCCAATCAAGGGGACACCTGCAAGAAAACCTTATTATCTATAGAAACATAAAGTGTTGTATCCTTCAATAAGAATAAGACCATTTTATTTTATAATTAATAAGAATCCATTTTTGTATCAACTAAAACTTCTCCAAGGTCTCCTATACCATACTCGGCCCAAAAAATGAATATTCACTTGCCTAATTACAACAGATAGGTGAATTAAACGGATTCCAATAAAGAGACTCAAATAGATCCATCTGAATTGAATACCTAGATATTTTATTGTAGGAAAACTCCAATAAATCCATGTGATCATACCAGGATCCCCTAAAATTCATAATACATGATCAAATAATATATTATAAGGTTTAGATTGTTATTTTTGAATGACTATCATTCTAAGGATGAAATTTCATGCTTCGATTCAACTAGGAACCCATAACCTTCTGTAATCCATGCTATAACCATGAGGTAAACTGAGTATCTTAGTCAGATACCACACTTCAAGGTACCCCATGAAGCCACATGATCTCTCAGACATAGATCTTTCCTAGCTCATCTATTGAGTACATCTCCCAGAATGATATAGAGTGAGCCACCTTAGTCAACTAATCTACAACCACCCAAATGACATCTCAGCCTATTGGGATCCTATTAAATCCTATCAATAAGTCAATAATCGCATCATTTAACTTACACATAGGCACTAGAAGTGTATGGAGTAACCCTATAGGTCTATGAGGCTCAGTTTTAATTCTATGAAAAGTTAGAAAATGGGAGAAAAAGAATGAAAATTTTCTTTTCATGTCAGGCCACCATAACTTTAGTTTAACATCCTGATACATATTTTTCATCCTTGAGTACAATTACCACTATGAAGCATGAGAGGATCTCATTGTCTTATCTCTCATCGAATATGGAACCATCACCCTTCCATGAACTAGAATCACTCCACATATTTCTAACTCCCAACATAAAATAGATCCAATTAATACCAACCTATCATGCATCACCCCACACTTCGGATCAAGATCACGACTATTCTTCACTCAGTATACCAATGAGGATGTTATTATCAAGGGAACACAAGATACTACCCCTCAATCCTATGCTATGCCCACCTACCAGTCTACCAATAAATCTATGAGATTCCATATATCTTTATATGTACTTTCTCCCACCTCCCGTGCTTTCCTACTTAGATCATCTACAACCACATTTCCTTTTATAGGAGCATACTCCATCTCAAAGTCAAAAATCTATAAGTAATTTTCTGAAGGCCTCTAAAAAATTTTCAGGTCAAATTGGGAAGTGATAAACCATAGATTCTCATAGTTCGTATACACAATAAATCTCTCACTGAAGAGATATTTATGCCAATATTTCAATACATGAACAAAAATTTATAATTCTAAGTTATTAGTAGGGAAGTTCTGCTCATGGATACATAATAGATGAGGCTCGTAAGTGACTACTTTGTCAACCTATATTAAAAAACCCTAATATAATTCCATACACATCTCAATACATAGTATAGAAACATCAGGCTCAGAAAGGGATGAGATCTAAGCTAGAATAAATATTTTCTTTATATTTAAGAAAAATTCACACTGATATTTCCATTAGAGCTTGACTCCCTTCTTGTTAAGTGAAATAATGGGTGTTACTATATGAGAGAAGTCCTAAATGAATTTCTTATAGTACCCAACCAATTAAAGAAAACTCATAATCTTGAATACATTTCTTAGTTTTGCACAAGACCTAATTGCATAAAATTTATCTTGATCGATTGATATTCTTACGTGAGAAACCATGCGCCTAATAAAGAACACCACCTATATCCAAAAGTGACACTTTGAGTACTTGGTGTAAAGCTGATGTTCTTAGAGTATACTCAACATGATATCCTGGTGTCTAACATGTGATTCTGATGTATTGGAATATATAAGGATGCCATCAACAAATTCAATTATTAATGAATCCAAGTATGAGTGATTTTTTTTCAAGAGGGACATGAACACTGTTGGACCATTCTTCAGTCCAAAGGTCATAACATATACAACTCGTACCTACTCATAAAAATTTTCTTTGGTATTTCTTCCTCTATGAACAAAATTTGATGGTAGCTAGAATGTAGATCAATCTTAGAAAACCACTAGGCTCCCCTCAACTGATAAAACAAGTCATCTATTCTTGGAAATGAGTACATGTTATTTACACTAATCTATTTCAATTTATTATAGTCCACAAAGGTTAAAGTCTATCATCCACCTTCTTGGTGAAAAACATCAGAGTAACCCTAAGGTAAGTGGTCGTTATGATGATACCTTTAGCCTCAAGATCATCAAGTTGTACCTTGAGTTATTTCAAATCAGTTGGTTCCATGCGATATGGTAGAATCAATATTGGGAATTCACCAAACATAATATTGATCTCAAATTCAACTCCCATATGTGGTGGAAAACCCAAGAAATCCTCTAGAAATACATCTCATCACAGGTCTACCACCGATGGAAAAGTGGATGGAGTCACTGTTTGATCCACTACAAGGATAATTCTAGCCACCTACGCTGAAAATATTTCTCTATGAAAAGGGTTTGGTCACACTCTTCATACCTCGAAATCATATTCACTTTTCAATGCATACTTTTCAATCTTAAGTGGTGAGAAGGTCACCCATCTCTGATAACAATCGATATGTGCATGGAAACTAGTTAACTAGTCTATCCCAAGGATCGCATTGAAATTTGTTATCTATAGAATTATGAATCCCCAAACATGCTCAAATATAGAACCCACTATTAGATAGTTTGGATAGATATGAATACCATCCAATATCTTTCCTATGGTATGTATTGATAGACATATGCTTAGAAGATAATTTAACAAGTAATTCTAGCCTGTAAACCACTTCAGCAGATATGAATGAATGAGATGCTCCTATGTAAAATAGAGAAACATATAGAATAGAAGAGACCAGAACCATACCTCAAAATATGAAAGGTCACTCTCCACCATTATCTAAAGCTTGATCAACCACATACACCATGCCATCCACCACTCTATAGCACCCCAGAGGCTCATGAGTCACCTGGTACATCGACCCTTGGGAAGTCTGCACTTGCTGCCGAGGTCTTGTATCCACACAATTACATGATTTAGCTATATGAAACAAAAAATACTTTGAATAGAGACACTTCATATGACCAATATTTCCACATTGATGATAAATTTTGACTGAAATAGGACAATACTTGAGAAAGTGTCCTTTCCTCCCATAATTATAGCACCTAGCAAAGTTTCTCCCCATAAAAGGAGTCGAAGAAGCTTGGATTTTATCTAAATATCAACCACTTCCCTAGTGTACATACTCTGACTTCCTCTACTTACTCCCATAATGAGAAATTGTGACGACACTGGATAAGTCACATGTCGGTCTGCTGATAGCAAGAAGAATACCAATAGCTATGTCCTTCTTGATGACCTTCTATATCGTTAGTGATTTACAAAAAACTACAACATAGGTCATCATATTTAAGTTATTGAACTGTTATCTTATCTCTAGGAGAAGGCCAATATCGAACTTTCTAGATTTGTGCACCTAGTTTCCCATATGAAGTGTTGCAAAGCAGATTAACTATCTGAAGCATTCTAAATAAGTCGACACTGTTATCAACCCCTACTGGAGATCCATAAACTCCTAAGTATGATCCATATTCAGTGAATCAAGGACTAAATCCTTGAAGTATAGGTCTATAAACGTTTCCCATTTCATCCATCCCCATATACCAGATTGTATCATGAAATCCTTCTATTATCTAGTTGTTCATTAAAGAATAAATGTTACAAGCTGAAAATTATGATCATTTTTTGTCTCTACCAAGTCAAAAATCCTCTTTATGACTCAAATCTATCCCTCCACATCTTGTGGACCTATAGTAACCTAGAAGGATGGGGGTGTTGGAGTTGAAAGTCATGCGCAGATTTGACCATCGTTGACCCACCCCTATGGGATCATCTTCCCTGAATAAGCATCATCCAAAAGAGTCTTGGTTGGACAAGTTCTATTTCTTGACCCACTGGAGCAATTAAGGGATCATTCTTGGTTGCATTCTCCTTATCAATGGGTGGTGAAAATAGTTTCATGAGATGTATATATGGTGTAATTTCATGAAATGATATAACAAACCTTAAATATACCCAAAAACATAAACAAAAGAACCAGAACAAGAAGACTATTAACAGTTCACAGGTACACACAAGGGTTTAAAACAAAGTTCAACTTAAGAGGATACCCGTAAGAATAAGGAATCACCCCTAAGAACTACCCAAACCCCATGTCAAGTCTTAAGTACTCATAAATTAGTCACAACCACATATATACACTCAAACATATAATACAACAAACCCAAATAAAGGAATGTAAAGATAATACACTAAAGAACATATCATAATTTCAACATGCATTTAATTATTTGGGAAATATCCAATGAAAGAAATAGGTATATATGGAATATGAACCTATATATCTAGAATGATGCATGAACACGCACTAAATACCATAAATAAACATATCAATATCCTGTGCATCAATAGAAAAACAAAAATTCACACTTTATGGAAACTCGGATGTCCACTATTCAGTGTTCGAAAGATATTGAAATCGTTTCCCTTCCTGATTCCATACCAACATATCAAATGTATACCTTGTCCCAATCAAGTAAAAGTGAATAAAAAAGTTATAAAACATGAACTTTTGATACCAATAAGTAATACCCCGACCAAAACCACAAGGTCTGAGATGGGGGTGCCACACGAACTCACGAGTGCTTCCCCATGTACAATATATTATCGATTAGTAGTGAGGGCCCATGAAACAGTGTGACACTACCACAAAAATGGATTTTCACAACACCACCCTTTAACAGCACTACAAAAAGTACTAATAAAAGGTACTTTTAATAGCACTAAAAAATCACTGTTTAAAGTACCCCTTTATCGACACTTTTTTTGTGCTGATAAAGGAACCCTCTTTATCAGTACTTTTTTATAAGAACTGATAGAGACCCCCCCTTTATCAGCATTTTTTTACTAGTGCTGATAAAGAATATATTTAAAAAAAATCATTAAAAATAATATATTAATATATAAATATATTGATATTGATATAAATATAATATATATACTTTTAAATATGTGTTAGATAAGGCTAAATAGACATTTACACTTAATATATATAATAATTAGTAAAAATGACTTATAAAATAATTAAAAATAATTTTTCTTAATTAATAAATTTCTATTTATTATAGAGAAAGAGTCATTTAATAATAATTTGAATATAAAAAAATCAGAAAATTAATAAAATATTGAAAATTAGCTGAAAATCTAACTCGAACTTTAAACAACCATAATTTTTTTATCCAGGTTTCCATTTGAGCACTACCACATATCAAATCAAAGTCTGTGATGAGCTCTATGCCCTTAGTGACATAGGTAAACCTATTTCAGATTTTATAAGGTAAAAAAGGTCCAGAAGGCCTCCAAAACTAAGTTTTTAGTTGGGGTACCCCAATTTTTTAACAATTGATGGATTTTCAGCCTCATTTAAGTGGGTATTTTGCCCTTTTTTAGTGGGGAAAGAATTTATTCTCATGGCTTACATTCATAATGATATTATGGTTATAAAATTTTATCAATTTTTCACAATTTACTATTATTTATAATCAAATATATACAGATATATATATTTTATATATTCACCCATAAAAATTTAATTTTATAAATAAATAATTAAATATATTTACATATAAAGTATATTTCTCAATATATAAACCATATCTAACTAAAAAATAATATCCATTTTATTTAAAATACAAATGTATGAATATTTATATACATAAGAATATAAAATTAATGTATATATAATGTTTATATATATATAAATATATTTGTGTGTGTATTGAAAAACATATATAAGTTTATCTATATATTCTAATATATGTATATAAATTATGATTTTTTAATCTATGTAAATAAATATAAATATGTATAATTATATTTGTAGATACAAACATATATATATGCATGTGTGTATTTATAAACACACACACAGACAAAAGATATTTAAATATTTAAATATAAATATAAATATAAATATATATATATATATAGATAAACAATTTATGATATATATATATATATATATAGATATATCATAAAATGAAAAAAAAATAATGTAGGCTAGTGGAAGAGGTGTAGGAGCATGAGGTGGAGGTCCAAGGTTCGAAACCTAGTAGCAGTAAGGGCATGCACGGGTAGGTGAAATAGGCCCTAGCACTTTTAAAGGGGTGGGTTGGGGGGTTCATAGTACTATTGAAAGGGGGGATCGAGTGTTGTTGAAAGGGTGGTGGGTCTACCCTCCGATTTTTTGATTTTTTTTAGAAAATGTATTTTATCAGCGCTTTTAAAAAAACAACAATAAAAGGGATCTTTTATCAGCACTGAAAAAGTGCTAATAAAAGACCCTTTTATCAGCGCCCTTTTAGTACTGATAAAATGCCCCTTTTATCATCACTTTTTTATCATTGATAAAATGGGAATTTATCAACACTTTTTTTAGAGTAGATAAAAGGGACCCCTTTTAATAGCGCCTCAATTATCAATGCTTTTTAGCACTAATAAAGGTTTTTTTTGGTGTAGATAAAACCCTATTTTGTAGTAGTGTAGAGAGGCTATTCCCTCATTACCTTGTAACATTATATTATTGTAATAGAATAAATACAGAATAAGGTAATAAGTAATAAATAATGAATAACCATAAGAGTATAAGAAAGTATAAAAAAACCCAATGCATGTAGCAATAGTATGGAATATCTAGTAAAATAAATGGTGAATAATATGTTTATGGAAAAGTTCTCTCATATATGCCTTTGAGATTCCCTTCAGGATATTCCTTGATAGATTATGTGATGGCTGATCTGCCTCCAGCTGTCTCTCATAAGGGAAAGCCTCCGCCTTGTGACCCCCTACTGGGTGATGGCACTGTTGTCTCGGTAGGGACCTCTGGTCCCCGGATCTTCAAAGATTATTTATATGGGACACATAGATTAGTTTTAGCTATCTTGTCAGTCACTCCCATGGATTTCATTTCCCCTATATGTGTAGATAGGGTGGATGGGTGTTCAGTGGTGTATTTTTCAATGGGTGAACTCAATGAAGATGTGGACTAAAACAACATATATTTGGCAGTGACATTTGGAGGAGATTAACTCCATATTGCTTTCTTTAGGAATTTTGTTTCCTCATGGGTTCTACAATAGTGGGTTTCCATTTCAATCATCTCCAGATCTTCCTTCTGTATACACCTCTTCTCTTGGGATGATTTCATCAAATTTTTGTCCAAGGAATCCCATTGTAGTGGTTTCTAGAAGTTCTTATTGTCTAGGTGGTCTTGGAGCTCACATATCGGTTTGGAATCTAGGCATGCAATGGTTTGGATTAGACTCCTAGGTATCCCTACCCCACTACAGAATCCTTCAACGCTTCTCTCTGTAGGTAAATCTATTAATAAGTTCCTTTGTGCCGTCAATGGAACTCTTTTCCTACAGTTAACATCATCCCACCGTATTTGTGTGGAGTTAGAAGGCATCTACCGATGGGTTAAAGATTCTAAAGTGGTCAGATTCATAGGAAACCACATTTTTTCCTCCTCTTGTTTCCCCCTCTACTTGTGATCGTGTTTCTACTTCTCCCATTTATCAGTCTCTGACATCCTTGGCTAGTGTGGGTTGTGATATGGTTTCTTTTCCGTCAAGTTCAACTCCTTCTCTTAATATCAAGTTGATCATGAAGGATTCCTTTTTCTTGGTTTAGTTTCCCCTGAAGACAAATAATACCCCTTTCTTGCCTCATATGGAAAATGTAATGGCCCGAATTGTTATAAATGAAGTTTCCCCTTTTGATTTAATTAAATATATTATTATTTTATATTGTAATAGAAAACACATGCTCTTCCTTGGTTATACCTTATTGTATTTAAAATACCGTTAATAATATTTATCATTGATAATATAGTCGTTAAATAACTATCACATGATTAGTATAAATATAGGTCTTTAACAAATCTAATTGACTTAGAAAAATGAAGTGATGACCTCAAACAGTAAAATATTTCCCTATGAAGCTCATTTATTAGAGATTTAAAGGGAGATAAAATCTCTAGGATTTGACCTTAACCAAGCCCAATCTAAGATCCAACAACTTAAGCATGAGCGAAATTGTTTACAGGAGAAGTTCAAGCTCATCGAGATCACGACCCAATCCATGTTTAGAGAACGACCCCATGAAAGAATCACCATCGTGCACCATACTCTTAGAAAATATTCTAGTGTAATAAAGTGATATGTACAAATACCTTAATAATATGAATATTTATATTGTATAGAATAATTAATTTGTTTTTATTTTTATTGTTACATTTGATTTTGATTCAATTAAAAACAAATTGTATTTTGAAGTAATATTTAAATACAATTATTAGATTTATTTTGATGAATTAATGGATTTTTTAATAAAATATTAACATAATAAAATGTTATTATTAAATATGTTTTATTAATTATAAATTATCATATAATTTTTATGAAGTGAAATGTACTTTTTATAAGGGTTCAAAAACTATTATTGTCGAAAACCCCAAAAATTTTCAATAAATGTCAAATATTATTTTAAAAGTGAAAATGAATTTTTTTTTAAAAATTATTATATTTTTTTGAATCAGAATTTCTAAACTATCAAATAGTAAAGTTTTCATAATTTTCTGAGACAGTTGAATTTTCGAGTAAAAATTAAATATTGTATAAATATACAGTGTGTTTTATGACATTATAATGACCCTAAAATGACGTGATAAATACTATAATGGGTATCCATGAACAAATATATGTTTTCCCCTTAAAATAATATGATTTTAAGTTTACTTGATTAATTTTATTAAGCCTTTATGAATCCTTTTAAACATTTAATATATTTTAGTGTTTTAAATTCGTTAATATAAAATTATGACTCACATCCACATAAGGGAATTATTTTAATATTTTAGCACTTTTCATAATAAAATAATTAATACCTATCCACTTTGGCAAAAACCATGGGCAAAAACCATGGGAAGGTTTGTGGTTTAAAATATTTTATTTTGTAGAGTCCAAAACCTAAATATTAATGAAATCCCTCTCTTTTACTATATAAACCTACCCAAGATCCCACTTCTATTCACTAAAAATCCTTTAATAATGACCATAGTATTACCTCATCTCTCTAGATTCCTCCAATGGTTCACCCAAGCTCTCAATAATCCACATTCAAGGTTTTTGTGTCATTCTCTTAAGGTAAGGGATCCTCTCTTTCTCACTTTAATTCAAGAATCTATTCTATTTTATTCCCTTTTAATTTTAATTTAATAATTATCAGGTATGTTTTTTCACCTCCCCCATACTTCCTTTATTATATCTAAATGACGATATACCCCTTTCCTATCATTAAACCCTCCTAAGAACACTTGTTACCTTGCGGAAATATCGTAAATGTTCTTTCCTTTCTCATATTTATCAAAGTTTATTTATCATGTTACACCCTCTTATTTTCAATTACTAATTATGGGGTATGTTTTTTAAACTCCCAAATACTTACATTATTATGTAAAAATGATGATATACCCCTTTATATCTTGTTAACCCTCCCATGTACACCCGTTACCATGCATAAATTTCATAAGCATCCTTTCCTCTCCCTTTTTCTTCAAGCCTATTTATTATTGTATGACTTATTTAACTAATTAAAAATGTGATAAAATGTACTTACATGTCCCAATTACTATAAAATTCATTTAAAAATGATTTTAAAACCATTCCTCTCTCATCAACCCATTTTGTGAACTTTTAAGCGACATCGTTATGGTGCAGAATTTTCACCACGATTTTCCATGCCAAACCAAATGTGTAGTGAATACCATACCAATTTACTATCAAGGGTGTTCACTTTTATGCCCATATAACTTTTTATTGAAGAACTTAATGTATTTATTCCAAACTTATTAATAATGGAATAAATTATAATGATGAATGAATCCATGTTTTATGATCTATATGGCACACTTAAGCATGAGAATGAAATGAAAGTGATGGGTGTGCCCAGAATTACATAGCGCTCCAATGCATTGGGTAATCATGAGTATAATGATTTTTCATGTTGGGATAGGGGTATACCTGATTCATTTGTGGTAATTTTTCCACCATGAATTCTTGGCACTTTATACTTGACCAATGTTTATGATGCAGTGTTTTAAGTTTTCACCATATTTCCCTTGTTATGATTATCTTGCTATATCACACCTTATTATTTGTGTTCCTTTATTCCTCATTGATATGAATTGTCTAAAATGTATTATTGTCTTCATGTTATTCCATGTTTATTACCTTACTATTTTTTATGTCTCAACCCTTTCTTATATATTTCCCTATGTTATCCAATATATTTTTAATCTTAAGCATGTTAAAAAAAATTCAATAAAAATGTTGTAATTAATTTTTAAAACTGTAATGAAATTTACCTAATTACAAAATATAGTAGAGTTATCAATATTTCTGGTTATATTAAGTGTAATTTTATTTAATTAAATCATGTCTTAATTTGTAATAAAAATAAGGGTTGTTATAGTTGGTATAAGAGGAAAAGTTTAGTTATTTTTGGGATTAGGATTAGAAAACTCTAGAAAAATCCTTATAGATAAGATTAAGTATAAGAATAAATACCTAAAATTTTAGTTATTATAGAGTAATTTTTTTATCAAAAAAAAAATAAATCCCTATCTGAATAGTATTAGTAGATGTGTTTCTAGGATATTTGTTTCTAAGAGTAATAACTCTGACAAGGTGTTCCAGGCCTGACTTGGGGTAACCTCATACACGACAATAAGCCTTGCTGTGTAATTAGTTTGACACTCCTAGGGGATATGCTTTGGTAATCGATAATATCATTATGAACCATTATTAAGGGATTGAAAAATGCACATAAGAGTATATGTTAGGAAATAGATCATGGATAACAAATTATGAAGCCTAGAAATACATAAGTTATGAAAATACATATCAGTTATAAGT
The DNA here is from genome assembly GCA_963277665.1 of Viscum album. Lineage (NCBI taxonomy): Eukaryota > Viridiplantae > Streptophyta > Magnoliopsida > Santalales > Viscaceae > Viscum > Viscum album. The sequence goes on from OY728151.1 coordinate 1,838,765,500, forward strand.
TATTCCTTTAATGTCATTAAATTATGATTTATGTGTTCAAAAGTTAAATAAAATCATACTAAATTTTACTTTTATTCTATCCAATGGTCAGAAATAAGAGGAATTGGATAAACAATCAATGGGAATAGAAATGTGATGACTGTCCCGACGAGATGCCCAACCCGATGGGAGAAGGAATCGTACACTTAATGATGAAACCCACTTAGCTGACTCAGGTTCTAAACAAAAACATAGATCAGGGGGAGAGTTTAATTACCTATAAGAGATAAAAAGTTTCAATTAAGAGATTTATTCATCAAAGGCCTCCTAATTTCAATGGGTCATATGTTCCCTTAATCGCAGAACACTAGATCAACTACATTGAGAAGATCTTATCTATCCTTCAATGCTCCAAACAAGAGAGGGTTATTTTGGTTGTTTATTGTATGGAGGGTGAAACTGATAAATGGCGGACATTGATCAAAAATAAAAAGCCTATGGAAGAGATCAAGGTGATGGGATGGAAGGATCCATGCACCCTCTGACTTAAAATGGAAAGGGATTTCCTTTCCCTCAAGAAAAAGGATTATGAATCTATTATGGGCGTATAAGGAAAACATCACAAGGCTTTCATGATATGCCTCTTCTTTTTTCATTACCACCGTGTGTAATTTTGACCACTTATTTGGTTGGATAAGGCCTATCCTATGAAAATCCCTGGTAATCCATGACATTGATTGCTATAAGGAAATTTTCTAATGTGCCCTCAAAGTTTAAATTGAGATTGGCGAATCTCAAGGGTATCATGGGGATATGAAACAGAATGTAGAGATCAATTTTAGTGGTCTGATAGAGAGATATAATGGTCCCAAGAAATTGAAACATCCCACTTACCAAATGTGTGGAAAGAAGCACCCTGGAAATTACTTGAAGGGGATGAGGAAATTTTTTATGTGTGGGAAGGGAACCTAGCCAGTGATTATCGATTGGAGAAACCTGCTACTATGATAGAGGAAATAAATTCTCCAATCAATCCTCAATGTTTTTTTCATTATTATAACTATAAGGAACAATGGAATTTTTGAAACCAATGCACTAAGCCTAGGGTTTTCAGAGACAACCAACCACCTCCAAGGAAGTAAGGGAAAGATTTTTCCATCACTATTGATGAAGTGAATCCTGACAATGAAGTGGTGATAAGTATGCTAGTTATTCATTCAAGAATATAGAATGTAGTTTTTTATTCTGGTTTTTCACTTTCCTTCATTTCATAAAAGTTTAGTAGAACTATTTAAACACCAACAAAAAGCATTGAAGTAGATACATCAGTGAAAATAAAAATGAAAAAATTATTTCATGCCAAGTATATTACTCCTCCCCTACCAAATTTTGTGGGATGAATTTCCCAGAAAACCTTTCATACTCCCCTTAGTGTAATTTGATTCAATTCTGGTCATGGATTGGCTTCCCTATATGTAGCCAACATAAATTGTTATGATAAGGAAATCACTCTCTGTATTGTGAATCGACCCCCGATTATGTATATGTGCAAGGAGGATGATGAATCTTCTTTAGCACCATCATCTCAAGCATGGATATTATTTACCTATGAGAAAGTGTATCTAGCTATAATGATTGATTCTAAGGAAAGAATCATCCTTAAATACATGCCCATTGTGAGGGAATACACTGATGTGTTTCCTGAGGAATTTTCTAGTCTTCCTTCTAGACAAGATGTTGAATTTTCGATCGAGATTATACATACAACGTTAAAATTATCCAAGACTCCATATAGAATGGCTATTGTAGAACTTGAGGAGATGAAAAATCAACTACAGGAGAATCTGGATAAATGGTTCATATGCACAAGTGCTTTACCATGGGGTGCACCAATCCTCTTTGTCAAGAAGAATGAAGGGTCAATGCGCCTTTTAATTGATTATCATGAGCTTAACAAGATCCCGATAAAGAACAAATATCATTTTCCTCATATTTATGAATTGTTCAATTAGCTATGTGGAGAGAAATATTTTTACAAGTTGGATCTACAGTTGGTATATTACCAAGTTAGGGTGAAAAATGAGGATATCCCCAAGACTTCTTTTCGTACAAGGTATGAGAACTATGAATTCATAGTAATTCCATTCAGACTCTCTAATTCTCTATTAATCTTCATAGACTTGATGAAAATAGTCTTTATAGATTAGCTCAAAAAAATTTGGTAGTCTTTATAGAAGATATTATAATATACTCTAAAAGTAAATTGAATCATCTGGAGAATGTTAATATTGTACTAAAGACCTTTTGAAAAGAAAATATTAATGCCAAGTACAGAAAATGTGAGTTCTTATTGAAGGAAGTATATTTCTTGGGGAATATCATCACAAGAAATTAGATATCTATAGAATAATAAAAAATAAAAGAAATTGAAGGATGGATAATGGCAACTTCTATGACATATATCTATCATTTCCCTGGATTAGTTGGGTACGATCGCCAATTCATGAGAAATTTCTCATGATTGTCAAAAACTCTTACCAAGGTAACTCGGAAGGGTGTAAAGTTTTCTTGGAATGATGAACGCAAAGAGAGATTCAAGAATTTGAAAAGGAGGCTTATCACTGTGCATTTTCTCACATTACCCACAAGTGGAGCGATTTTCATGGTATTCAACAATTCTTTGAAGAAGGGCCTAGGATGTGTGTTGATGCAAAATCCAAAGACTATATAATTAAAGAAGAAAATACATAACCATGAAATATTAATAACGTAATTTTGAACACATATATATTATAATAATTTAAATATCACCTTTCCTGATCTTCTTCTTGTGAAAATCTTTAACCCTATTGCGTGGGGGAATACCTTCTTCTCTCTACTTGAAATTTTTTTCTTAGAAATTTTCTAAAAAACTAAAGATATATTAGTATGAAATTTAATATGATTAAAAACAGTAATATGATTTATTGATTAATAAAAATATAATTTCACATTATAAAATAACTTATATGAATCTGTCGACAACCTACCTATAAAACACTTCCACTACTCTCTGGGTACCTCTTTAGGTACTTTATCATAGCTTTTTGAAAAAATAATGAGTTTTCACTGAAATAACACCATAATGTATTCCCTAATGACAAAAATGTCACAAAATGGTTACCCTCCAATACCCTCATAATGTTATGGGTGTGAAAATGTGATTAGTTAATTCAAGCGCATATACTGGCTGAGATTATGTCCCAACAGTCACTTCCATCAACCCTGTATTTGTGGGAAATATACCTATAGTGGTAGGAGACATACCAGATGGGGTTGAGACCATCACTTATGGTGTGGTGTCACCTGCTTGTATATAATTTAAATGATCCTCATTCCTTTTAGTCCTTGTTAATTTTCTTAATAAATAAATAGTGAAAGCAGTTGCAACATTTAAAATGATACCGAACAGTAATAAAATTTAATATTAAAAATATAAATTTACCAATATAAAAATTTACAATTAATTATTGGTATTTAAATAGTTGATTTTATTTTTTATACTATATATTTATGTTATTAAAATCCAATATAGTTATATATTTTGGTGAAAAATCATATAAGGAATTGGTTGTGAGATATACTACAATGTATGTCTTACATAGTCTAAGACATAAAATGTACCAAGTCATAGAAAATAACTAGTCTAAAATAGAGTTAAAACAAGTGAATAATTATGTATGGCATTAAATATATCCAATATATATTCATTATGATCCAAATAGGGTATATGATGTATCCTAAATAAGGTATTATAATACACACAAACATATAGTAAGAGTTATTTGTCCAAATGAGTTTTCCATATTTAAAACTACAATTATGACGAATATACACACATGAAAAATTTATATGCATAGAAAATAATTAATTTAGATAAAATATTTAAAAAAAATTATGTTTATTCACATTAAACCTTTTCAATATAAGAAGATTTACATTTGGTTTGTGAAAAATTATGTTTTATTAAAAAAAGATGAGTAATGAATTTAAAATAAGTTCTTGTTTCATAAAGGGTAATCTAATACTTAAATGTTTAAGTATAAAACCAAATTCATAATCAATTTAGTATTTATAAAGTGTTTATTTTAGTAACAATACAAGTTAAAGAGAATAAAAAATTCTAGTAACCAAATAATTCTTTCCCACTCAATTAACCCATACAATATCTCACCACTAACACAATACCGTAAAAAATTTAATATTGGATAATTTATTTAGAATTAATTTATAATTATTTTGAATTAAATTATTTACTATGTGATAATATGATAATGCCTAAGGAATCATGATTTATTAAAAATTAGTTATACCATTAATGATTTAGTTGTAAAATATTTTTTTTTAAAAGGTTGGGGTCGAAGTCTCATTTATTATTAAAGCAAAGCAAAGACCTCTTTAACTGGGTAGAGAGAGACTCATTACCATTAATTATTTAGTTATAAAATAAATAATAGTCTAAAATTACTCAAAGTGTATTAATATAAGTGTTACATTTTGATATTATGCATCAGCTTGAATCATATGTTAAAAGAATATTTATAACACTTTAAAATTATCAATAATTAATATATCTTAAGAGAAAACCTGAAAAATATATTTTTTATTCTTTGGTAGCTATGAATAATTATTAAAAACATTACTAAACATAACCATTATGGTTAAAAGGATATCACTAAAAAAGGAATGATAGGTTACCTTCTATATTCTTGAAAAAAACCCAATTATAATAATGGAACATTATTTGTGAAGATTATAAATGAAATTGGGAATAAAATAAATCAAATGTTCAAAAATAAAATAATCAATCATAAACAAACCTACCTAAAATATGAAGGATAATTGTTTCCTTTGATAATAACCACTGGAAAAAATTTAAACGTTGTCCTCATGAACCATAGATATAGAAATCTAGGAGTTATAATCAACCCTACCCATTCAGGGTTTGTCCAAAACCCCACATTTTAAGGAGAGTGAAGAAACTCATAATAAGATAAGAGAAATAATAAATAGAGTATGAAAGAGATCTCTCCACAAATATTCACTTGTGAATTGTGAATAAAACAGTGATAATTGTGAGAAAGAGAGAGGCTATACAGAGGGGGAAGGATGATCATGTAAGAGATATACATGAATGGGGTCTATTTAAGGAGATGATAAATGGTTCATCAAGTTGATTTAAATTGTTGTTAGTATTTTTTTAATTAACTGCCTCTAAACATTTATCATCGACAATTTTTTTAAATAAACTTCCATTAAAAATTTACAAACAGTAGTTTAAGATAAGTACCTATAATCAGTCAGAAAATATTTTATGATAGAAAATTATAGATTTTTATTATAAAACAATAGGGATAAACTAATTATACTATATAAATTCCTGGTAGTGAGGCGCCCAACCGGCGATGCTTGCGTGGTGCCCCGCCGCATCACCTATCTATTGCATATCATTATCAAACTACACCCACTATATAGATTTTCACATGGAAATGAGCACCTATATCTCACATCATAATTCTATTATGAAATAACATTGGTTGATTGGAATCAGTTTTCCCATCACTCTTTCTATATTTCCCATGAAACAGAATTGGCATGTCACCAAGCTTCAACACCTATCTATTGTGTTGAGTCAATTTCCCGGTCCTTCCATGTCACCTACTACTAAATGATGAGGTCTATGTGGTATGAAGGATTTTTTGTGGCCCAGAGGCCCAAATTTTTGGGCTTAAATCTCAACAATAGTGAATAGTATTTCTAATACAGTACCCATTATAATACTACTACCACAATAATGCTATAATTCCCATGGGATTCTTCTCATGTCCAGATTTGAACCCGAGCCTTTCATGTCAGAATACGGGGTTCTTGTCACTAATACAAACCCCATATTAATAAATAATAAATAATAAATAATAAATAATAATAAATAATAAATAATAATAAACAATAAATAATTAATAATTAATAATAACAATGGAAAATTAGAAAATTATTTAATAAAACAACCATGAAAGGATTTCTGACGAATGAATTCACGGAAATTTATAGAGAAACACATGAAGATCCTCTAATCCATTGAACATTTATTAGAGGGAGTAAATGGAGAGTTTCTAAAGGCCTTTCCTGAATAAATAATATTGAATGTTTTCTAATATAAGGGGGAGATTTTAAGATTGATTAATCTTGTTTTGATTTCATTTAAATTGATTTATTCATTGAATTTCTATTTATAATTTCTTTAATGAAACATCAATATAGAAATCCTTGAAAGTTGAAGAAGAATCCATATAATAGGTGGAAAAAATAAGAGGACTCATACTTTTTCATACCCCCATCATACAAGTTGTTTATCAAAGCTAAGGGAATGGATATAAAATCCTTTATCCATGGATTTGTCTATAATTTGTAAATAGTAATGATTTCTTTAAGAATAAAGATGTTGTGTATCGCATCACAAAAACCTAATAAAGTATTTAATTTTAGGTGACAGATGGTACTACCTCACATTGGGAAATCAAAATCCAGTATCCACCTAGCTGTTAAGCTAAATGTTATCCATTTTCTTTCATTCTCCCTACATTTTAATTTATTTTTATTTTATTAAATTTATCATGGTTTCAATTTATTTTACTTGTAGGACTATAATGGGTAGTAGCTCGGAGTGTAACTTAAGGCTTACACTACCAATAAGTCAAGTTGTATCACTCATTTTCCTCTTATTTGTTTACTACCCAATTAAAATTCCAAGGTTAAAGTTTTTGTGATCATGTTTGAATAAAAAATTGGGTAGTTTAAATTTAAGTATGGGGGATTTTTTACTAGCCTGAGTCACAAAATATTCTTACAATTTTGTTTTTATTTTTATTTTTATGTGTTTTTAGGAGGCTTTGAACTTGATTAAATACCATTGGGAAATTTATATCATCTTTATATTTTGGAAAAGTTTCTTCATATGAATATCTAAGGATTTAAATGATTAATAGATGTATTTTAATCCTTGATTTCAAGTCTATTAATTTAAGGGAGTTTGATCAAATGTGAAACTCATGTGCCCAAGTGTTTCCCAACAGGCTTTCATGAAACCTAGGATCAAATCATGGTGGAGGATGATTTTTGGGTTACTGTAGAATTAATTTTGGGATTGTAGAAATTGTAACTTTTCATTTTTTTGGGCCTTCAGGCCACCGGTTTGGGCCTACGTGCCACAAGGCCTTCTCGAAACCCAAGGCCTTTAGGCCACAGGGCCTTAAATCCACCTCATTCCTTTAGGAAATTCTATTTATGGACATAAATACCATGGATCATCCCATGAGGACCACATAGAGTAGGACCCAAAAGAGGATTCAGAGCAAGTAGAAACCACCAGAACAGAGCTAACTGGATTGGAAGAACAAGAGGGTATGGAAATAACCATAGGTACCAGGAACCACGCAGCTATTCATGGGGAAATTCTATCCAATTAGCAATGCGATGTGGGAGGCTAAGTACCTTAAATGATGTAGATTCTAGGGGGGTAGTTCTAGTATAGTTTGGTTGGGCCTTCAGGTCATGTATTGCGCATTGTGCCTCTGGGCGTTCCAGTCATGTACTGGACCTTATGACACTAGTCTTATGAGTCATATAAGGGTTCCCTATCAACCTAGTTAAGAAGGACATTATATATATAAAAAAAATAAAGGCCTTAGGGTCATTCAGGCGAAATCTATTAGAGTTTATGAACTTGATTTGAATTGATTAAAATCCCCTTTTCTTTAATAAACCTCTATTTTCATCCTACCCTTTATATATGACCTTGGTTAACCCCTAATATCTACGTATAACCTAGTTATTGGTAACCATGTTTAAAATTCAAATCCATTTCCATATTACTCAGGAAGTAAATACATGATTATGGATGAATTCAACTGTGGGGGGAGGAGTTGGCTATTTTACATGTTGTGTCAATATAAGTTGTTTGGGTACTAACTTGAATCTATTTTGAGGAATATGGAAGGGGGATTATATTTGAAAAATTATTCAAGGTATTTCACATAATTATTTAATGACTAAATATGCCTATTTAATTTCAATAATACAAATATGCACAAAATTGATATGTTGAAATAATTAAAAATAGCATTTCTACTAGAGGGAGAGAAGTTGAAAAAATAAGAAATAAATAAGTGTTGATGTGTGAACTACCCATGATATTTGAAAGGTTTTTTGAGGTCAATATTTGAAAGGATATTTATTGAGTATACCATTATTGAGTGAAATATTTACAACATGAATTTTAATTCATATTATATCCAAAACCTCCTCATTTATCCTTTGATTTTTTGACATCTTAAAACCATCATCCCTTTTCCATAGAATATCCCATATAAAATTTTCATGATTAACACACTTTCATGATTATGTTAAATAGAGATAATAAGAAGATATCAGGCTTATATAAATCACACATCCTTTTGAGAATAAGAAAATATATATTTTAAAATACATTGATTAAAGAGAGATATGTTTTAGACAGGTAGGTAAAAATTCATATGGGGATAAATAAGAGATTGAGTGAATTTTTATGATTAATGTGGAGTTATAGAGTTGAGATCCATATAGGAATCATGATATTTTCAAAGTTTTGATAATTTGAAAGTTCCTCCATTAATTTCATGATGATTATATTTTGGCCAAACATTTAGATTATTGATCAAGAGTGCAATGTTTAAGTGTGGGGGAATTAATAGAGCTCAAATATCTCATTATTTTCACATTTAATTTTAGTGATTTAATCCATAAATTTTTTATATTATAAGGTTCAATGTCATATTTTTAGTTTATAGGAATAAATTGGACATTTTTATGAAAATGTATCAAATATTGGGTGGTTTCATTAAAAGGCATTCCTTTTCCTCTAAGGGTGAATTTTGTTAAGTGACTAATACATATAAACCTTTCAGGGATGAAATATTGAAGATTTGGAAAAGTATAGAGATGTGTATGAGTCATTTCAAACAATATATTAGAGTTTTTATGCACTATATGGGATACATAAGGGTATTTCACTTAGAAACAATTTGGATAAGATTTATACATTTTATTCATTTAATTTTTCATGAATAGGAATCCTATAAAATGTAAGGGTTTTCATAGCTTACGTAGAGGTCAGAAAAATAGAAGCTCACACCATGGGAAGTTAAACCATTCTATAAAGTGTCTTAGGTGAGTTTTAATTCTAATTTCAATATAGAGGTTCCCGTACTATAAAAATGTTAAGGATTACATGAGGGTTGAAAAGAAATAATGAAAGGAAAAACATTAACAACCACACCATGTTCGGTCCCTCTTTCAAGATTTGACATATTTTAAAGTGATGTTAAAGTGGCTTGAATCGCGACACTTTCTTCTATTTAAATATTTATAAATATTTTTTTGAATGCATGAATTAAATTATAAGGGGGATTGAATATTAATATTAACAAAAAATCATGATAATATTTTAGGGGATTAAAATTTGAAGAAAAATATGGAATCAAATTTCCCATGTAGAAACTTCCCACTGATCCCATGTTACATTCATGGGAAAGAATCCCCATGGATGTTGATACTTGATGCTCTATAGTGTTAATATTTAAATTATTTTCCATCCATTAAAAAGGAGGCTCCCACTCTCTCTATCTTGTGATAGTGGTGAAAAGTTAGGTTTACAACTTGGCCTTCAACCTTGTGATGATAGATTAGGGATTTCTGTTTTGTTTTCAATAGTAATTGTTTTTATAAATTTTAATATACAGTAGTTATATTTCTCTTTATATTTCTTCTATCATTTTCTTGTTTTCTTACACCATATATCTAATAATATTTATGGTGAGTAACTAACCATAGTCTTGGTCTTGGAGAAGGTTCTCTTAGTGTTCCCATATCCCTAATTAGTATTTCACAATGTTTATCATCTATTTGTAACGAGGCAGGGGGAATGTTCTGACTTAGTGTGGTGATTTTGCACCTATCCATGAAATGATTCGCAATCTCATTATATTACCTTCCATATAATCACTCCCTACCATTTCATATAATTTCTCTTCATACGATGAAGCTGAGTTTTTTTAAGATATGAAACAACATACGATGGATCTGGGTGTTAGAAGGTTTTACACACTCGATTGAGGTGTGATAATCTTTTTTGACCATTGATGGAGGTGATATTTGGTGTGGTAAAGAAATTTCCTAAGCATGATGAGTTTCAAACTCAAAGTGGGGCATGATTTTTCTTGTACGGTGGGATAAACTATCAAATATAACTTATAAAATAGAAATAGACGATGAAGGAACCCAAGAAGCCAGCCCTAGTATGATGAACATTATTATTAACTCTTTGTTTAGTTTTTATTTTTTTCATTTATTTTCAGGTATGAATTCATTATTTTCCAAACCTCCCCAATTTTCCCTTTTCTTTCATAAAATATATAAAAATATCCAAAATATTATAAGTGAACTAGAATCATAGTTATCTAAGACATGCTCCTTACGAGATGATCTTGGTCATCCACTTTGTTGTGCTAGAAAAATAAATATTATTTTTGTACCACCATATGATTGGGTGTGTCAATATAATAATATATATATATATATATATGAATAAAAAATTATAAAAAATGAAATAATGTTACATTTTTTTTTCTAATTAGATAGGCATAGTACCATTAGAACTCATATAATCACAAATATTAATGGTGAGGATAAATAATAATTCTTTTAGCTTTCACATGTGAATGAGGTTGAATCATCGATATGTCCTAAAAAGATCCTTGGATAAAAAATCCATCATCGTTGATTGAATCAGGATGAATATTTTTCTAAGAATATGAATAATTATCATGCATATTTCTAGACCCATATCAAGATCATTTCAATAATTTAATAAAATACATGATTATTTAAACCCTACCATTATATATTATCTACTAATCTCTCTAATTGAGAGATAATCTACCAATGATAATGAAAACCCTCAGAGTATAGGTTTTAAAGTTTAGTATTCTTTGAGAACACAACATCATATTTTGGATCGAGACCACACCTTGAAGCTTCGATAAGACACATAATTTTTTAAGGTATTTAAAAAATGAAAATAAATCTAGGTTTATTTTTTTTGAAAAATAAGCCACAAAGGCATTAATGCACCAAACACCTTTAGGCTTGTTTGTTGGAGGTAAAAGGAATTCGGGGAATTAACACCTTTTCCCAAACTTAAAAAAATACTATATATTTATTTAAATATATATGTTTGTATACTTTATGGATTTATAATGTAGGATTCAACTTTCCCTTTTATAAGGGGGGTTGCCCAAAAAATCTTAATGATTGGACAGCTTTGCAGGCAGTGTATAGGTAATGTCTCGCTTATCGATAGGAGGATCCATAGATGTCTTAAGAGAGTGGAGAGGGAGAGAAAAAAAGAACCATTAGGGTCTCGAGCAGGCCTAACCACGGTGTCTGATGGCAGAGGGGGCACTGGAGGGGGTAGCATGTAGGGTTTGTTTGTGTCATTTGTTGGTGTGCTTTCCTACCACCAGTGTGGTTCCCCCATGGGGCTCTAATGTGCAGGCTTGGCATGATGACTACTGATGAAGAAAGGGAGCAGTGGTGTGGGGGGTTACATTCTCCGACGATGGGCGTCCACGGGGGATGGTAGTGTCTGCTTGCTTTTGTACTAATGATAGAGTGTGGATGGTGATCCTTGCCTAGCATGGGTGGTATTAAGAATTACTATCACATATTAATATTTATTAATTAATAATAAATTAGTAGTTAAATAATATTATTTACTATTAATAATATTAATATCTAATAAATACTAATATCTAATTATTATAAATTATTAGTAAATATTTAAAATTATTATTTATTTTCTATTAATTAAAAAAATTGATATTTAATTGATAATTAATTTTTAATTTTTAATTTTTAAAAAATTTATTAAAAATAACTAATGATTTTTATTATTAATTATTAATGAATTTTAATTAATATTAACAATAATTAATTAATTAATTAATTATTTACTTTAAAATAACTAAAAATAATTGTTATTTAATTAATAATTAACTAATAAGTATTAATTATTAATAAACATAATACAAATAAACATTATTTATTTTTAATAATTATGAATAAATTGTAATTAATTACTAACAATACATAAATACTAGAAATAAATTAATAACTATTGGTTGTTGATAAACTAAATAAAAATACATAATATTTATTAGCAAATTGTAAATAATTAATTAATAATTAATATTTTTTAAATTAATTAATAATAGTTTTTAATAATTAAAAATTTCCAAATTTTTAATTGAAAACAATTAATTAATAATTAATTATTATTATTAATTAAAAATTAAAGATTATCAATAATTAGTTAATTTGTTAATAATACTTTATGAGGTAGGTCTATCCAGAAGCAAAGCTCCTGACCTTTTATTAAAGAAAAGAAAAATATAATAGGAGAGCAGATGAGTTCAAACAAAGAGACAATCCCTCATCTGAAAAACTAGTTTTAGAGTCATAAAATGAAATATCATTACCATATCCATGATCGGATTCATCAACAATTTCCCACTCTGTCTGTGAGTTAGCTTGATGGTAGTGGAATTCATTCCATGGGGATCCCTATTGTAGTGGTGGAAAATCATGATGCTCCTTGTAGATCAGATCCGTTGTGTGTGTGGGGGGGGATCTAATAGGATCTTGTGACAGGATTAGATCTATAATGAATCGGGTTGTTGATGTAATAATTAATGATTTTTTTGTGTTCATGATGTATGCTTTGAGGTTCCAAAATCATAGTCAGGGTTTTATGGGAGGTCCAGATCCAAAATATAATGGCTTCCAGCCAATTTTGGATTCATTCAAGGATTCATGTTCTGGAAGAATCCTTCGGAAGGGATCGACAGCCCACGTTGAAGCGATCTATGAAGCGTTTGCTGAGAGATTGAAAATTGGGAAAACTCCATGATTGTGCATATTCTTTTACCTAAAGGCGAGACATATTAGAATCTTGATGATTTGGTTTATTTGAGTTAATTTTTGTGGGGCTTCAATGACTGGAGATTCATCTCGCTTAGTCATGGTTTTTTTCACTGCCCCATCCATTCGAATGAGTCTAAGCATCGAGCATGGAGTGTTGGTTCCCTATTATTCAAGCCTGAGTTGATTTATCAATATGAATGGTCTTTGGATTCTAATGTATTACTAGTAACAAATTCATTTTTCTTAGGTTTGGGTTTGTCTTCATGGACTCAATTGGGTCCTCTAGCATCTGAAGATTTTGCATGATATCAGCATGACAATTGAGACTCCTATTCATCTGGATAAGGAAATCGAGTATGCGTGGTTTGGGAATTTTTCAAGGATATTGGTAGAGATTGACTTCAGTTACACCATTATTGAGAATTAAACACTTTACACTCCATCTGATGATATCCAAATTGATGTGGAATATGAAAGAAAGCCTATTTTCTGTAATGATTGTATGTCTATTGGCGACTCGTTGCAGTTATGTTAGAGGAAGGCCTCCTATGAGAGTTGTGGGATGAATGGTCAACTAGCTACACTCTATTGTAAGAATCCAAATATAAAGGATGTTTCTAAACTAAATCTCTTTACTCATGATGGAGATGTTCCTAGAAAGACACTATCCAATGAGGTTGATGTGCTGGTTTCTGAGAAATGAAAATCTCATGTGCCCAATTTGAAGGGAAAAGGGCTCCTACTGGATGAGTCTCTAGCTAGAGCTAATAGTAGACCCTCTAATGCTCGAGCACACTCTATAGAGGTGATAACTTCCAATGATGATTAGATATTTAATAATTTAATCATTATTATAAATAATTTGTTACTAAATAATTCTTTTGAATATTTATTAGTAATTGTTTAATAATAATTATAAGTATTTATTTATTAATTAATAATTAATTATATAATTAATAAGTAATATTATTAATAATTAATTAAATACTTTTTTTTATTAACTAATTAACAACCATTAATTGTTAAAAATTAATTAGTTATTAATTAGTATTTTTATTAATATTATTAATATTAATAAGTTAATTATTAATATTTAATATTTAATATCAATAGTTATTAATTAATTAATTAATTATTATTATTTAATAGAAATTAGTTAATAATAATTAATAATGATATATTATTAATTCTATGTAGGAAAATAGGAATTTGAACCTCACATTGGAAATCCTTAAGGATTTCAAGTGCAACCCCCTTCGATGATGATTTTAGTCATAATTCCAAATTAATTTAATTGTATTAATGTGGGATATTTAATATCAGTTAAATTCTGCAATTGTTGTTCCTAATATTGTACAGTAGGTTGAAGGATGTTGAGCCTAGGAGGTAATGGTGGAGTGACCTGTGGATGAAGACAATAGCAGCATGGGGGGCCAGAGCGGTGATGACATCAGTGTGAGGTAGCATGAAAACTGAGATAGTTTAGAGGTAGTTTAAAGCATGAGGTGCATGATGGGATCCATATGGAAGAAATAAGTGGTAAGGCAACAGCTTTGGGTCCTGGTAGGCATGGGTGGTGTTTATGGTAGCGACCAGTGGTGGAAAGGAGGGTTTTGATAAATAAGAATATGATTAGACAGCATGTATCCATTGGTCTCGTGATGTGTTTTGTACTGCTATGTGACTAGGGTTCTGAAAAAGTAAAACAATAACACATATTGTGTATCTTTTTAGTTAATTTTTTTCTATATAAAGGAACATGGGTCACGTGAAGCACATACTCGACTACCCATTTGATGCATATGGCATGTTTGTGTTAAGCATAAGGAATGTCTAAAACAACATGACATATGCCACAAAGTATATGCCAGAATAAGTCTTGGGTCTCCCAGGCCATGTCAAATATATGGGTATTCCATGTATATTTGGAGACATGATTTTTAACCTTCACGTTCCTTCCTAGCCCGTTACTTTTTCAGTTTTGGCAGTCAGAGGTGTTTGGAGGGGGGATTGAGGAGGTTCAATAGAGGTAAGAGCTATAGTTGAACTACATGATGATTTTTATGTTGTAGAAAAGGGGTTTACATCATAAGTTGGTTGTTTACAACATGTGTGGTCGGTTGTATTACGTCTTGTGCTCGAGATAGGAGTGGTCGTAAAAAGGGTTTTACGCCATAAGACAGAAGTTTACAACATAAGTTTAACGAAGAACAAGGTGACTTGTTTTTCACCAGAAAGGGTGTTTATGGGCTAAAGTTTTTTTTATAGCATACTTTTTGTGTACCCATGTATTTTATGATGTAAAAGTGTGGTTTACGATATAAATTGGGTGATTTATAGGTTGTTTTTAAACCTTGTTCAACCAATTCTTCTTTCATTCAACCACTCATCTTTCTCTCTGTTATTGTGGATGAACCCTAGATAATTTTTGGGAGACTTTACAACATGTATTCCCTCACCTTGATCATTGGGTTTTAGTGGTTGTTTGTTGGTGATCCACAGTGAGTTTTTCTCCTTACCACATTGTTTCCTTTGGTTATTCATTAGGAAGATTTTCTCCGATGATGTTTCTTTGGTTTAGGGAAAGTGTGGGGTATGTTTTGATGATTCATTGATGTGGTATATGGTGGTATGTGACCTCATTGTATGGTTGTGGTTTTGAGATATTTCTTCTCCACCCTACAGTGGATAATGAGATCAACAATATTTCTTTGAGGTAGGGGATCCTCGTTCTCACTCTTTTATATGCTATGTGTGAGATCTGGATTTTTTTCTTCCCTTTGAGTGGATAGTAAGTCTCAACATAATCATATAATTAATTAAATTAATTGAAATTGATGGTTATAAGGTAGATATCACACGATTTACTACTTTATTATATGTTGTTGATGCTATATTCATTCTTGTTTCCAATACTGAAAATGAAGGATGTTGGAAACCATTGTTGCATTGTAGTTGTTATGATGTGATAACCCTTGCTATGTTGTTGTGTGATCACACCCTGAATAAAAGGCTAAAGAATGTATATTTGTATAATAATTGTTTTCCAATGGAAATATGGTTTTTATGATAAAAAATATTCTAATTAAATAAGTAATGTGATAAATACCTTGAATAAATGTGGAAACAATAATGTATTGTTGTGATATGCACTTGTGTGATGTGTTTCCTTGGGTCATCTGGGCTATTTTTGCAGAGATAGTGGTGACCATCTATGGTATGTAATTTTTGGTGGTTTGATGTAGTTATTGGTTGATATAGATGTGATGTGGGTAGTTTTGTGGCATGCGATGTGGTTGGGGCACAATGGTTGTAGTGTGTGGTGGTTTTAGTTGTGTGGTGGATGAGATGTGTGGTTATTGTGGTGAGATGGCTTGGGTAATGTGGAGTGGTGATGACTGTGGATGCACTGTGTTATGGAAATGGTTGTGTGATATGATAAATTTATTGTGTTCATTATTACACATAAGGAATTTAAAAGTTATGTAATATGGCTTTGTCAGTACAAAAAAGCATCGACAATCTGACCTCCCTTAAGAGCCCCAGGCCTTTATCAATTCTAAAAATAGCATTAATAAAGGTGGTTGTCTATTAGCACTAGTTTATCACAAATAAATGATTCCTTTATCAATTTTTTTAACATTGATAAAGGGTTGTTTTATTATCTCTATTACTAGTGCAGATAAAGGGGCATACTGATGTACTGTGCTATTAAAATTACAGCACACAATAGTAGAAAATACAGGGAGAAAATATAAGGAGAAAATACATAATTTAATTGAAATAAAATTTAAATCACAAATACAATAAAAAATAACTATATTATATACATTTCAAACATTGGTTTGTATAATTACTTGAGTATATAAAATTTATCACAGACATTCAAAAATATCAACGTTCCTTTGTCTTTGGCCCCCAACCCCTGTTCATGCTATTAATTGTTGAAAAACCACCTCATCTCAAGAAAAATAATGCACATGTATAAGAATTAAATTCTTATGTTAATAATACTATAAAAAATAAATTAAATATAAAGTTTCAATTTTAAACTAAAAATATATACTTTGAGTCACACTAAGAACACTATCTATTAGACTGAGTTGTTGTTGATTATTACGCATCACACTATTTCTTATTGTTCTCAAAAGAAGGTGGTATTGAATTGGATCACATTCATGGTGATAAAAAACTCACTACAGATGTGATCCAATTCAAGAGAACTTTCTTTTTGAGAATAAGCTTTTAATTGGTACACTATTTCTTATTCGTCTTCCAGAATTATCTCTGTGGACATTAACTAAATAAGTATCATATAAAATTGATAAATAAATAATTAAATTAATAGATGATAAAATTATGAGAAAAACATTTGAGCTTGTGTGCTCAGTTTTTCTTATGTGATGCAAATTTTAAACTAAAATGACGTTTATATATTGAAAACACACACTTCGAGTCATACCGATCACATTGTGTGTTAGATTAACATTCATTCGATTTATACATGTTAAAAATGAATTATGGATCATTTTCTTAAAGTTTGAAAACAATATAAGATTGTTTTCTCAGTTTTGGCTAGTGAAGAGTGCTTTAAACTAAATGACCCATTTATATTGAAAGCACACACTTTGAGTCATATCGGTCACATCATGTGTCATATTGATGTGAGGTCAATTCTTACACATGAAAATGAATTATGGTCCATTTTCCTAAATTTTGAAATGAATCTGATCTCATTTGCTCAGTTTTGGCTATTTAATTAATGTTTTAAACTGAAATGACGCCTCTGTATTGAAAACACACACTTTGAGTCATACCGACCGCAGCGTGTGTCATATTGATGTGCGGTAATTTCCTACACATCAAAAATAAATTAGGCATCATTTTAATAATGTTTGATAATAATTTGAGCTCATTTTTTTTGTTTTTGGTGATGTGACATGAATTTTATACTAAAATGGTACTTTTTTATTGATAACACACACTTTGTGTAATATCGACCACATAAGGTGTCAGATTAACATGTGGTCAATTTGTATATAATAAAAATGAATTATGGATCCTTATCCTAAATTTTGAAAACAATCCAAGCTTATTTTCTCAGTTTTGGCTATGTTATTCATTTTAAACTAAAATAAAACTTATATTGAAAACCTGAAATTCAAGTCATACTAACCACATCATGTGTTAGATTAGCGTACGATAAATTTCTATATATGAAAAATAAATTATGGATCTTTTTCTTAAAGTTCAACAATAATATGAGTTTGTTTGCTTGGTTTTGTCTATAAGACACACATTTTAAACTAAAATTAATATTTTATATTGAAAACATGTATTTAGAGTCATAAAAACTACATAAGGTGTCAGATTTATGTGTCATTCATTCCACCATGTCACAAATGAATTATTGATCATTGTCTTAAATTTGGAAAATAATCTGAGCTCTTATTCTTAGTTTTTTATATGTGATGTGTTTTGGATTAAAATGTCACTTCTGTATTGAAAAGATGCACTTCGAGTCATACTAACCACATAATTCATTAGATTTATGTTTGGTTAATTCCTTCATGTCAAAAATGAATTATGGATTATTTTCCTAAATTTTGAAAATAATTTGAGCTTGTTTTTCTGATTTTGGTGATGTGACATGTGTTTTAAAATGAAATGACAATTTTTTATTGAAAACACGCATTTAGAGTCAAACAGACTACATTGGGTGTCAGATTTATGTGTGGTAAATTCTTGTAACATCTTGATATTTTAAAAAATAAATACTATGTTTGATAGTGTATAAGATATAAAACATTGATCTTAAACGAACAAATAAATATTATTATTTAAATGTGATCATTATAACCTAGCCATTAAATTAGAGGGAATGAATAGTATTAACTACATTCTGAAATATATAGTGTTCCTACTCATTTATAATTTATTAATCATTATTTTTAAATAAGAAATATATTTTTAGTAAAGTCGTTTTATTCTTAAAAAACATTTTCTTCAAAAATTAATTTTATTGAATTTTATGGGAGATTATTATAATTAATTTATAGGAATTTATGAAACTTTATTTTTAAAAATGAATTTAATTTTTGAATTCAGAATTTAAAAATTATATTAGGTTGATTTTTTGATAATTTTATGAAAATATTGATTTTTCAAGGAATAGTGAAAAATACCGATTTTTATTAAAATATGAATTTTATTTTAAAGTATTTACCTGGTAAAATTATGTTTTTGATTAATTTTAAATTATTATTAGTTAATTTTTATTTAAAATAATCCAATTATGGTTTTTGAAATGTATTTTATACTTTAATTTAGTATAAAAACATTTTATATTTAAAAATATATTTTTTCCAAAAAAATAATTTCTCATTGTGTTTAGTCGGTTTAATTTTAAATTAAATTATCCAAATATTTTGCTTTAAATTTTTAAAAATAGATTCAATATTTGGAATTAGTGGGTCCAAATTTAGTAAATATTTCCCTTTTAGTTTTTTTCCATATGAATAATAACTTTAGTAATTTTTATTACCATGGTAAAAGGTTAATTAAGTAATTTAGGCTAACAAAATAAAATGATAATAACCATAAAGTGAACCAAAAACTTAACTAAATATTATTTTATGACTGAATATAAATCATAATAATCCAATATTCAAATTTATAACCTTTTGGATCCACTTGTATGAGATTATGGTATTTATATTATTTTATTCAATGAAAAGTCAAACATGTCACACTCTTGTGTTTTAATAAGTGTAATATTTTTAAAATGATGTTATCTAGAGGATATGTTTGACTATAAATATTTTTTAAAATCTAATAGATTTATATTCATTATAGTAATTTATTTTTAATTTTTAGTTAAGAAATAATTACCTTAAATTCATGCACAAAGCTGATGGAGTTATTATTTAATTAATGGGAAAATCAAATAAATGATATTAAAAGTACTAAAATAAATATAATTTGAGATAATTAATTTTATAAAATAATTTTTCATATTACCTTGAAATTTTAGGGATATAATAAAGTATTGTTTTTAAATTATAAGTGATATCTTGATATTATAAAATTCAAATTAATGAATAGTTCTAAAAATTGACATTATTGACATTTTTTAATAAATAATATTTTATTAAATGATATAAAATTCCTAAAAAAATAAAATTTGGTTAATTTATTAGGATAAGGTTTAAATTATCAACTATTTTCCGTTTATTGGTAATTTTTCTTTTTATAGTAACTATATTGACCCTCAAAGTGTAAAAATTCATGTTGTAATGGTAAGGGTTAAATTTGATAAATAAAGGATAAAACAAAAAGATAAGGATAGAAATATAGTAAAAATTTATCTTATTTTTATTGGATGATGGAATTTAGATATATACTCATCTTATGTTATAATGTAATAATTTTTATCCATTTGGTATTAAATATTGTTTTTAAATAATTTATTATTTTGAGAAGTTCCAAGAGTGCCCGTCCCCTATCTTATAAAAGAGCACCCATTCTTCTCAACAATTCACACTTCAAGAACAATTTGGTTTAGAAATTACATTCCAAAATAATTTCATATAATATATCCCCTAATTCTAGATGTCTTAGTTTGTTTATAACCCCAAACATAGTGGTCTTAAAGTGTAAATAAAATGAGATTCTCTGAAGATGAGGTACTATTTTTAATCGAGCATTTTTGTTTTCATTATTCTTCCACATCCCTCTAAAATTATTATACAATGATAAAATAATAACTCAATTATCCTCTACATACCAATATTTTATTATTTTAGTCTAAGGAACTATATATATCCACACTTCTATAAAATATAAAATAATTCATCATTCGTGTGTACAGTAGAGTACGGCCTCAAGAACCGATATAAGTTTTTTCCATCACCATCTCTCAATACTGGTTATAATGATGAAATTAATTATTTTATATTATATTCATGAAATCTTTATAATTATTAATATTCAATATATCATTTATGTTCTTACCTTTCCATGCACATACAAATGATAACATCATTCATGCGTACGTGTAGACTACTGCCTCTACAAAGCGATGTGATTTCATTTTCATAACCAATTCACATTGATGATATATATAAGTATATTTAAATAATTTATATGGTATATATTAAATTATTTTCATTATTTAAAGATAAAATTTTAATTACCTCCTTTCCATAATGATCGTTTAAAAATGGCAATGTTACTCATGCGTACGTACAACCTACCATCTCTATGATTGTAACATAGTTCATTTTTCACAACCATGTTTAATGGGTGAATTTAAAAGTATAATTTTATGTATAAAATTATAATTATATTATTATTATTATTCTATATATGGTGTAATAATGACCATTTTGACCATAATCTATATACCTAAGTCATTTTGGACTTATGAACCGAATGTTTTCAAAGCATACGACGTGAACTTAAATGACTAAGTAATTGTATATAACATGGAAATAAGTGATATAAAAGGAATAATAAACTTTAAAAATTTTATTAATAAATTAAATAATTAATCTATTTAATTATTTATTAAGATAAAATATATAAGTGATGAATCATACTCGAAGTAAGATACTTTCTTTTAGAAATTATCCTTTTAAAGTTTCCCTGAAAACTTTCTTTTTCTTCTATATCCACATGATTGTTTTCTAAAAATTATTTAAATATGGTTTTTATTATTCTTATATGGTTTTTTACATTCATTTTTATCCTTGTTTTACTTTTTAAAAAATGGTTTAAATGGAATCTTTTTGTCTTTTTCCAAACAACGTACATTGGGACCTTTATGAAAAAATACAGAAGGAATATTTTTTTAACTTTTACGACATGAAAGGATTTTCAAACTATCAAGATGAATTAATTATTTAAAGTTTAATTTTCAATTTTAAGTGTTTATTTTTTAATGAATTTTTTCCTTTTAATGTTTGTAGGTTTAAAAAAATGTCATTTTAAAATGGGAAAGTTATTTTCCTCGAGAAAAGTTTTTATAATGAATGATTTCATGTTTTATGATTATATTATGGATCTTGGGAATTGTTTATGAGGATGTGTGGGTTTTTATTAACTAATTATGGGTTTTTATGTGATAAACCAAGGATGGGTGGTTA
This sequence comes from Viscum album, assembly GCA_963277665.1. Classification (NCBI taxonomy): domain Eukaryota; kingdom Viridiplantae; phylum Streptophyta; class Magnoliopsida; order Santalales; family Viscaceae; genus Viscum; species Viscum album. The sequence goes on from OY728151.1 coordinate 1,838,787,681, forward strand.
TGTTATAACCTTAAATGCATTGGGTACTTCTAAGATGGATGTCGACCGTACGATGATTCTATATTTGAGACAGAGTTAACCGATTGGGAGTCTACTAAGAGATAATGGGAATATACTGAAATGGTTATTCCAAGATTAATTGTGATAGTTAATAATGAGTAGTTTTTATGGTTACTCTAAGTTAATGATCGGAAGTTAACCATGATGGTCTTCCATGAATAGCTATGGTGGTTACTTCAATGTTTATCTGAGTTTCCAAAATGTTTTATCTATGTTTGATATGGTTGTTAAAAGTTATATTTGAGAAACAAATGTGTGGGATTTTCATATATAAATTATTAATTCCATATGCTCAAATAATAACGTGATAAAGTTAAGTAGATTATGTATTTTTTGGTTTTTTTCACTAGACTAATGGGTTTATTTCTTTTTATGTCCCCTACTAAGGTTTTTATGCTCATCCTAAGTTTTAAAATTATTTTAATAGGCTTTAATAGAGATTAGGGTGAAATGATAAGATTAAGAAGAAAAATTTGAAGATTTATCATGAAAATTAATCATGTTTTACTTAAAAGGGTTTTGTTTGGTGGAAAAATTTGATACTTTGTAAAAGTGTCCACTGGTAATGTATGAGTTTACATTTTAAGATTTCGTGAAAATTCTCTAAAACTCAAAACCTAAAATATCATCAGGATTATAAATAAGTTAATTCTAGTTTAAAAAAATTCTTGAATATATAATGATTAAGGCCAGTTCCTCATAGTTAGTATAAGGGGGAGGCTTATACAATTTTGGAGATTAGGGTTTCTTTCTTGTGAGGTATTCTTAAGAGGTATGGATATCATCATGGGTTTAATTTTAAGGTTGATAATAAGTTCATTGTATTAGAAATCCATTTTGAGGCTTTAAGTTATGAAATTCTAAGGTGACTAATGATATTTTTGGAGACATTTATTTTTGAGTTAATTATGGGTTATTATATTTTGGGATGAAAAATGAAAGGTATTAGATAACCTTTGAGGTTAAATCGTTTCTTTAATGTTGAATATATTAAGGTTATTTTTGAGGATTTCATAAAATTTATGGGAACATTATAAGAATTATATTAATATAGTTTTAGAAAAAGGAAAATCCATAGGTTTGGTGACAACCCATCACATCCGGACAAGTAGTGAAGTTTGAACACACAACTGAATGGCGACAAGGGTGTATCACCTACCACTGGACTACAAGAAGTCCAAATTATTATGAATTTTTCATTTTAGTTAAATGATTTTATGGATAATGAATAATTTTATTTCTAAAACATATTTTTTATTGAATATATGACCATGAGATTTAAAATGATTGTGAGATTGAATGATTAACTTTATTTTATAAGATGTTCACTATTTTGAGAACCCAATATGATTAATGTAAATAGAATACTATGGGGTTTCATTTGAGGAATAAAATTTGAAATATATTTTGGATGAAAATTTGATTTTATTTTGGATTTATATATGATTTTATTTTGTATTTATATTGATTTAGATTATTTATAGAAATTATTATCATATCATGGAGATTATCTAATTAGGGAAATTATATTTTGGTATGATACTTTAAGAGTTATTGATGTGATTTGGAGATAAATACTAAAATTATTTTGGAAGACTATGTGATCAAATTATTATAATTTTTTGGTTTCAATATTAGTCTAGAATATTTTTGAGTAATTTTAAGGATAGTTTTTTTTATCGAATTATCTATATTGAACTTTGGGAATTACTATTAAATTTTGGAGATTAAAGTAGTTTTTCATCATATAATGGTTTATTAATTTTGGAGAATTATATTATCATATACTAACCATATTGGTTTTGGTTAATTTATAAAGACAAGAAGAATATATCATTTTTTTTTGTATTTTTTGATCTGTATAAGTTGATTATAGTTCTTTAAGAATGAAAAATTCCTCTTAAATACTCATTATTTGGAGAAAAGATGAGTTTGTGGTGGCAATTCATTAAAGGATGAAATTTTAATTATCAAGTAAATGTATTTATAATTTTTTTTAGTATAGATAACAATGTAATTCATCATCCTAGGAAAATAATCTTGAAACAAAAACATTATTGGCATACTTTTCTTACAGAGAAATTAATGGACTTTTATCCAATCACGAATTTATGGTTTTTTTATGTTATCTTTTGAATGTACACATTCTCTATCACTATATATCAGTCATTAAGAGTTATATTTTCTCTTCCATGTCCATTTTTTCCTACATGGAATCCTATAATGTGTTATCTCAGGTGACTTTAATACTTTCCTTTCTCTCTTTTAGAAAGAAATATTTATTGATTCTTTTTAAGATGTGGGTTTCCAATAAAGGTATTTTGAAAAGTCAAAACCCATGTTTTTTATCCCAAGTTAAAATTCCGATGATAAAATTTTGCAATGATTGAAGAATGTAACATCCATAGATTTTTTAAAAATAAATAATGTGTTCGATAGTGTACAAGATACGCAACACCGAGCTTAAATGAATAAAGAGATATTATTATTTAAATGTGGTTGTCATAACCTAGCTGTCAAATTGGTGATAATGAATATTATTAACCACATTATGAAATATATAATTTCCATAATCATTTATAATTTATTGATTAATTCTTTTTAAATAAGTACTAGATTTTTAGTAAATTTATTTTATTCTTCAAAGAAATACATTTTATTCAAAAATTATTTTTATTTCTTTTTAGGGGTGATAATTATAATTAATTTATGTAAATTTAAGAAAATTTATTTTAAATGATTATTTTCATTTTTTATTTCAGTATCTCAAAATTATCTTAGGATGATTTTTGATAATATTCTGAAAATATTTATTTTTCAAGGAATAGTGAAAATAGCGATTTTTATTGAAAACTGTATTTTATTTTAAATTATTTACAAAGTAAATTATATTTTGGATTAATTTTAAATTTTTATTAGTTATTTATTATTTAAAATTAAAAAGTTATTTTTTTAAATTGATTTTATAATTTAATTTAGTATAAAAACAGTTTATATTTAAAAGGGAATTCTCTAAAAAAATTGTTTTCTATTATGTTTTGTCAGATTAATTTTAAATTAAAATTTGAAACTTCTATGTTTTTAATTTTGAAAAATATATTCTATATTTTTAATTACTGGGTCTATATTTAGTAAATAATTCCCTTATATTTTTTGTCAATATTAATAGTAACTTTAGAAATTTTGGATACCATGGAAAATAGTAAATCATGTAATTTATGTCAAAAAATAAAATCAAAATAACCATAAAATGACCTAAACACTTACATAAATCTTATTTTATGAGTTTATATCGACCATAATCATCCAATAGTTTAATTTATAACCTTTTGGAGCTACTTAGATGAGATTATGACCTTTGTATTATTTTATTTAAAGAAAATTCAAACATATCACACTCTTGTTTTTAATAAGTGTAATTTTTAAAATATGGTTTTACCGAGAGGATATATTGAGAAATATTGGATTTATCTTAATCATGATAATTTTTTTATTTTTTTATTTTTGAAATAATTACATTAAATTCTTGCACAATGCTGATGCAATAATTATTTATTTAATGGAAAAATCAAATAAATGATTTTAAAAATGTTAAAATAAATACAATTTGAGATAATTAATGTGATCAATATATTTTATATATTTCCTTGAAATGTTAGGGATGTAATAAAATATTTTGGATTTTGAATTATTCATGTTATCTTGATATTATTAAAGTCAAAGTAATGAATAGTTCTAAAAATCGACATTATTGATATTTTATAATAACTAATATTTTATTAAATGATATAAAGTACATAAAAATATTAAATTCATCAAAGTTACTAGTATAAGGTTTAAAATATTAACCATGATCCATTTATTGGTCCTTTTATTTTATAGTAACTATATTAACATTGAAAGTGTAAAAATCTATGCTGTCATGGTAAAAGTAAATGGGGTTAAATAAGAGTTAAAACTAAAAGATAATGGTATAAATGTAGTCAAAACATATATTATTTTTATTTTATGAGATTATTTAGATCCATAATAATATTATATTATAAATTAATAATTTTTTATCCATTTGGTATTAAATATTATTTTATATTAATTTATTATTTTGAGAAGTTTCAAGAGTGCCTCTCCACTCTCTTATAAAAGGGCACCTCTTCTTATCAATACTTCACTATTAAAACCCATTTTTTCAGAAATTAACTAAAAATATATTTACTATAATAAATACCCTTATTCTAGAGGTATTATTTTAGTAATAACACCAACCTTAGTGGTCTTAATCTGTTAAGCAAAGAAGATAGTTCAATGAATATGTATCGTTTTTAATCGAGTGCTTCTGTTTTGTCTATTCTTACAAATAACTGAAACATTATTCAACCATGATAAATAATAATTATGGTACCCTTAATATAATTATATGTCATTATTTTAGTTTCATGACCTATATCTATATCCACTTCCATCAAATGGAAAATAATTCATCGTTTGTGTGTACAGATGACTACCACCTCATGAACCGATGTAAGTCATTTTCCATCACTGTTTATCAAGAAGAGTTATAATGATGCAATTAATATATATATATATATGTATGTATATATTAAATTAATTAAATATTTATCATTATAAAAATATAATATATCATTTACATTCTTACCTTTCCATACACAAAAAATGACAATTTTGTTCGTGCGTACATGTGGACTACCACTTACAGAAAGCGATGTGATTTGTTTTTCATCACCAAAAAAATAGATGATAAATTTAAGTATATTTAAAGAATTAATATTATATATATATGATATTATTTTAAAATTTTAAATATAAAATGTCTTACCTTCTTTCTATAATGATTGTTGAAAAATGGAAACGTTACTCAAGCGTACGTACATCCCACCATCTCCAGGACTGTAACATAGTTAATTTTTCATAACAATATTAAATGGATGGATTTAATTGTGTAATTTATATGTAAAAATTATTATTATTTATTGATTGTAATTCTGAATATGGTGTAATAATGAACTCTTTGACCATAGTCCACATACCTAAGTCATTTGGGACTTATGAATCAAATGTTATCCAAACGTCTGACGTGAACTTAAATGATTAAGTAATTCAAAATAAAATGGAAATTAGTGATATAAAATGAATATTAAACTTTAAAATGGTTCTAAAGAAAATAAATAAACAACCTAAGTTTATTATTCCATAATATAAAGGATATACGAGAAAAATCATAAACGAGTTAAGAGACTTTTTAAAAAAATGATCTTTTTAATGTTTCCATTTAAACTATATTTTTCTTCAATATCCATATGATTGTTTTCTAAAAATGATTAAAATAAAGTTATTATAATTATTTTTTATGATTTTTTATATTCTTTTTTACCCATATTTTACTTTTTAAAAAATGGTTTAAAATAAATCTTTTTTTCATTTTCCAAAGAAGGTACTTTGTGATTTTTTCTGGAAAAAATACAGGAATGTTTTTTTAACTTATACAATATAAGAGGATTTTACCAATGTTATAAATCCTTAATTATTTAAAGTTTCCTTTCAAAATTTACATGGTTATTTTTAAGTAAATGTTTTTACATTGTATATTTGTAGTTTTTTTAAATAAGTGATTTTAAATTTGGAAAGTTATTTTCCTCGAGTAATGTTTTTAGGGATGCAATATTTCATGTTTTATGATTATATTATGGTTCTAAGGAATTATTTAAGGGGAAGGGTGGTTATGTTATTAACCAATTATGGGTGATTTCGTGAAAAACCAATGATGAGTGGTTATGTTATAAACTCTAATTCATTGGGTACTCCAGAGTTGGAAGCTGACTGTATGGTTATTCCATATAAGAGAAGGATTTAACTGATTAGGTTTATCCTAATAGATAATAGGAATATACTATGATAGTTATTCAAATATTAACTATAATAGTTAATCATGAGTATATATTATGGTTACTCTAAGTTATTTATCATAAGTTAACTATAAAGGTCCTCTATGAGTAGCTATAGTGGTCCCCCCAATGATTACCTAAGTTTTCTACATGTTTTTATAAATGTTTACTATGGGTTTTAAATGTTTTATTTGAGAAAAATGTGTTGGTTTTTCATAAATAAATTATTAATTCCATAATCACAAAGAATAATGTGATAAAGGTAAGTATATTATGGATTTTCATGTTTTTTTCACCAGACTAATGGTTTTATTTCTTTTTATGTACATTACTATGATTTTTGTGCTCATAAAAACTTCTAAAATGTTTTTCAAAAGTTTTACGGGAGTGTAGGGAAAAGGATGAGATCAAGAAGTAAATTGTAAATATTTATCCTGAATGGAAATCATGTTTTATTTAAAAGGGTTTTTTTGGTGAAAAAATGGATACTGTGGAGAAGTGTCCACTTGCAATGTATCAGTTTACATTATAAGAGTCTAACCTAATTCTATAAAACTCTAATATGAAAGGTTCCACAGGATTTTAAATAAGTTAATTCTAGTACAAAAAAACTAGAATATTTAATGATTAATGTCGGTTCCTTAAAATTACTACACTTAAAAAATTAATTATTGATTGTTTTATGAAATTTTGAAAACAACCCTTATACTTTTTCTTGGTTTTGGAGATATGAAACAAGTTTTAAACTAAAATAACACTTTTATATTGAAAAATTCATTTTGAATCATACCGACCACATCGAGTTTCTAATTGAAGTGTGGCCAATTCCTACACATCAAAAATGAATTATTAATAATTTTTCAAAATATTGAAAATAATCTGAGATTATTTGCTCAATTTTTTCCATGTTAAGTGTTTGAAACTAAAATGATCCTTTTATATATAAAAGACATACTTTGAGTCATATAGACCACATCGTTTTTTAGATTGGAGTGCGGTAAATTCCTACTACAAGAAATGAAATATGTATAATTTTACTAAAGTTTGAAGACAATATGAGATTGTTCTCTCAGTTTTGGCTATGTGACACACATTTTAAACTAAAATTACACTTTTATATTGAAAACACATACTTAGAGTCATACTGACCACATCAGGTGTCTAATTGAAGGGTGGTCAATTCATAAACATAAAAAATTAATTATGGATCATTTTAATAAAATTTTAAAGCAATCTGAGATCATTTTATTGGTTTCATATATTTCAGGCATGTTTTAAACTAGAATGACATTTTTGTATTGAAAATATGCACTTTGTGTCATACCAAACACACCATTTGTCATATTCTAGTGTGGTCAATTAATACACATCAAAAATGAATTATGAATAATTTTCCTAAAATTTGAAAACAATATCATCTCATTTTATTGGTTTGGGTGACGTGACATGTGTAACTAAAATTACACTTGTATCTTAAAAACACACATTTTGAGTTATACCGACCACACCAGGTGTCAGATTGATGTGTGGTGTATTCCTACACATCAAAAATAAATTATAGATCACTGTCTTAATTTTTAACAAAAAATATGAGATCATTTTATTAGTTTTGGATATGTGATGAATTTTAAACTAAAATGACACTAATATTAAAAACATTTACTTCACATCATACTGACTACCTCATGTTTCATATTGTCATGCAGTTAATTATTACATGTGAAAAAAAATTATGGATCGTTATCTTAAATTTTGAAAACAATTTGTGATCATTTTCTCATTTTTGTCTATGTGACACGTATTTTAAACTAAAATGACAATTTTATATTGAAAACACATACTTAGAGTCATAATGACTACATCGGGTGTCAGATTTACATTTGATTGATTACTAAACATCACTAATGAATTATGAAACATTTTCATCAATTTAAAAAACAATTAAATTTCATTTTCTTAGTTTTGGAAACATAATACGTGTTTTAATCTAAAATGGAACTTTATTATTGAAAAAAAACACTTCAATTCATACCAACCATGTGTGTCGTATTGATGTGCAACCAATTTCTACATGTCAGAAATGAATTATGGATCATTTTCCTAATATTTGAAAATAATTCAAACTCATTTTCTTTATTTTTTCTATGTGACACATGTTTTAAACTAAAATAGAAATTTTGTATTGAAAAAAAAACTTTATGTCATATCGACCACATCGTGTTTTATATTTTTGTTTGGTTAATTCCTATAGTTCTATGATGAATTATTAATTTTTTTCCAAAATTTTGAAAACTATTCAAGATATCTTTCTTGGTTTTAGTGATATGACTTACGCTTTAAAATAAAATAAAAATTTTATATTGAAAACACATACTTCTAGTCATACTGACCAAATTGTGTTTCAGATTGGTGTGAAGTCAATTCCTATATGTTAAAAATGAATCACGTAATGTATTACTAAAGTTTGAAAACAATCTGTGATTGTTTTCTCAGTTTTGGATATATGAAACATGTTTTAAACTAAATTGACAGTTTTATATTAAAAACACATAATTAGAGACATTTCGACCACATCAGGTGTTAGATTAATATGTGGTAAATTCCTACACGTCAAAAATGAATTATGGATCATTTTACAAAAATTTTAAAACAATACAATATTTTTTTATTGATTTTGGATATGTGATATATGTTTTAAACTAAAATGACAGTTTTGTATTAAAAACACAAAATTAGAGCCACATCAACCAAATCTTGTGCTATATTGATGTGCAGTCAATTACTATACGTCAAAAATGAATTATGGATCATTGTTATAAAGTTTAAAAATAATCTGAATTCTTTTTCTTATTTTTGAGTATGTGATGTGTGTTTTAAACTAATGTGTAAATTTTAATAAATAAGTACCAGATAAATTTAATAAGGAATTAACTAAAAAAGTTGATAAAATGATGAGAAAATTAACTAAATATGTAGTAGGAATTCACCTCTTCACTATGAATGTATATATTCTAACACCACGTATTCTTCCCATTCATTTCTAAACAAATTTACTTCCTCTAATATGCTTCTCCTTGAGAAATAGATAAAAGATAATATATAACAATTACAATACTAATGCTTCACATATCAAGTGTATATCTAGGGTCATAGTCCACACTAGATCAAAAACATAATAGGTAATCATCTAAATTTTATGTCAACAAACATTATAACACCATGTAATATAACCACTCACCTCAAAATAAATTTACTCATTCTTTTGATTATGTAGATTTCTAGATATCTTGCTGGTAAAGAGAAAATATATACAAACAAATGATTAAGAAATATTTTTAATGAAATTGTATTTATCTTCAGAAATTATATGTTTGGAGAGGATATTCTTTTGATAGTATATGATATATTTCAAAAATTTGTAAAAGTAATATCTATAATTGTTGTTGTTATCTTTCTTCATACACTGTAGAAACATTGACAAAAATAAGTAAGTTGTTTTGAAATATGTTTTGATAGTTAAATATTTCTATATATACCTTAATTTATTTCCATTTTAAGAAATCTATAGGATTATTATGTTTATTCACCAACCTTATACCATGAATTATCCTATATTTATAGATCATTTCATCATAATCAAAATCTTGTGAAAAAAAACTAAAACATATAATTCAAGGTTTATCTATAAATTATTGATTGTAGTGCATTAAAAATTCCCAATACACATCATGTGTGGTCATTTTTATGGAAATACATGTATTGAATCCAAAAATTAAACATTTGGGGTGTCCAAAATTGATTATAATCAATATCTAGTGCTTCCTAAATAAACAAAAACAAATAATTAACGAAAATAGAAAAAAAAATTATTTTATATGATTTGATTGTAGACTTTTACCTCAACATTATAAGAACCTACATGAGTCTATCGTCTGTTATTTTATTCTCAAGAAACATTGTTATATCATCTTTTTTTTTTCTGATCAATTTCTTCCAACCCCAATGAAATTTATTTCAAAGAAATAATATAGGTATTAATGAATCCAAATAATTATTTTTTGGGTTTTCCATTTATATAGTAGTAATATAAACACCTATAGAAAATATGAATAGATATTAACTATAATGAACATAGTAGATAATTTTTTGGACAAACAAATTATGAAAATTTACCTTATATATGTATTCATAACTTAGATTCCCAACCATTGAAACTTGAGAATCTCATTTATACTCTCAAGTCCAACCATATATGTAATGAAATTTCAAAATATTTATTCTTTATATTAAATATAGGACACAGATCCATATTTTCATGTGGTGTTTTCATGAACTTCTAATGTTAATATCTGTTATAGTGGAACTGGTGGGGAGGAGGTTCTCCTAAAAGTTTCTTTTGTTTTCTTGGTCAATTTAATGGATTGTTTTGATTTGGCCTTCCATTTGCCCATAGTTTTATCTATTTTTAATACCATACCTCACTTCAGACCTTTTTTCATCAATTGTTACAAGTTTTTTATTTTTTTTTTAATTTCATACCTCGTGTATATTTATAATATTATATGTCCATGCTAAAAAAGTTCCAATAGAATCATTGACCGTTGTAATATCTAGATCCTCAAGTGGAGCAAGAAACTCAGTGCTTTTCTCTTGGGCTACTTCAATCCCTACTATCATGTGATCTTTTCGGAGTTCATTGTCATGTATCATGTCTCTTGAGATATTATAGACCATACCCTTTACAACAAGGTGATGTGTGAGTGTTGATATATAGAAATTTTATGCAACTTCACCCTGTATAATTTTAGTAATATAAATTTTTTGTAAGTTATTTTATTCACATTTATAAGAATGAGTAAGGAAAAAATTGATTATCCTAGGTAAGGTATTCAGTTGAGGGGAATGTCTATCCTTAAAACCAGTGGGGTCATTTGGCTCTTCATGTGTTGATATTTGATCCATTATTGGTTCTCTTTGATCCTTTCACATATATGTTCAAGGTGACACTCCAAAACCTACACCTCTAAAATGACCATATTATTCCAGTTGCTTGAAATCTATTGAAAGTACTTTTTCTTCAGATACGGTCACTGCCGATTCTTATATCTAAACTGTATAAAAACGTATGATCATAAATAGATATTTTTATGCAATAATATTATAAATAATAATTAATTACTATTATTCCATAATTACGCTTGTTTCCCATATTGGTTTTGTGTTTTAATCAACTAGTTTACCCTCTTTATCTATGCAGGCATCCTTCCATAGCACATGATGTGAGATGGAAGTGGATTTGTATTTTGATTCTTCAATATACATATAAAAAAGAGCATATTTTGTTTCATATCTCAAAAATATTTTATTGTATATTAAAAAATATACAATTTTCTTCTCTAGTGAAGCATACCCCATCCTTGCTTTGTGATAGGGGTACATTTATTTTGATATATATTGTTTATTTTTATAACTCCTTTTCTATTTCATAAATTTTCAATTTTGAATCAAATTGTATAAAATAAATAATTTCAAATAATATATTATTGACTATAATTCAATTGAAATGAATTATCATCATGATGACTGATGAAATCCTTCCATGTTTCCTACATTATAATTGGTGCATACATGACTGGTAGGTGGGGATTTACTTTCCCCTCAGTATCCCTAATATGCAGCTTGGTAAGAAGTGTCTAGAAGCCTCTATGGGATTTCCTAGTGTCCATTAATATATACATTTCTTATGTAAATCATCTAAAAAGTATATCATTATATTACCTCAATATCTTCCCAAAGGGATTATTTTATTATAGGATGGACATGGTTCCATGAATCTATATCAATTGGAAAATTCATTCTTACTGTGAACCTAATATAACTAATGAACATTGAATTTCTAGGGTGAAAATGTTGGAATAATTGATTCCATAAAACCAAAAATTTCATACCCTTTCTTCTTACCTTGATAATTTTAGTCAACATAGTGATTCTATGTCATTCCTGTGTTTTCAGCAATATGTTGTTAATCCCCTAATAATTCTATAGTTTCAGCATCAAATATTTTTTCTTACCCAATATTGGAAACATCATCATGTGAAAAATCCATTTTCAACATGATTAGTAAAAAATTTAATTTAGATTATGTTAATAGAGTAGAGAACACATAATATTATTTGAAAAATCATAGTATATTAAAAATCTATAACTTGATCATTGAAATATCATTATTTTCTTTAAAGGATGAAGGGATTTGGATCCTCTATCAAGAATCCAAATCACCTCTTTGTGGTCCCCTCTAATGTGAAATATATTGTCTACATTGGGACCACTATGAAATGATTGTGATCTATAAATGAAAGGGGAATCCATGATTTAATTTTTATCTAACCCTATAGTTGTTTTAGTCCCTAGAAAGATAATTGAATAATTCTTGTTTACTAGATATGAGATATAAAATACCTATACTACTTGTAATACCAATATAAATAACTCATCCTTATACCCTTCTACACTTAAATTCACCTTTATGAAGCCCATTTCATAAAATTTCACTCCACTCCTATTATCAACCCATTTTCAATGGAAAATCAACACTTGAAATGTCATATAATCCAACTTGTATATCTATTAGATGATACTGAAATATTATATATTCACATAAATTGGATTTCTATCCTTATAACCATATATGTGAATTACTTCCACCACAAGCATAACTCTACTATTTTTCATCGTATTATGTTCATCATGATCCATTGTAAAGAACATATAACCATTAATTACAAAGCTAGTGTACGATATAAAATTTTCATTTTCTCCTTAGGATTTCCATCGAATTCGTTCATTAATTGAATTCATATGTTCAAATAAAAAAAATACAAATATGATATAAGAACCATCATATAAATTGTTGATTATGTGCATTTGATATCCATACTTCAGACCTTGATGGAATCAAATGTCTAAGAATTTATTTATGGTATTCATCATATAGAAGAATGTTTTTAATTTTATGTAAAATGTAAAGGTGAGCTTTCTATAACTTTGGGATGCTAATTGCAACAACATATATTCCTAAAATCCATTCACCCTTAAGGTGTCCACTGTGACGAGACTTTCGTAAACTGATATTATCAATATTTGATAGGTAATCGGTATAGAATTCAATATTTTCTTAACAAATATATCATTCTATAATACAACCTTCTGGATGGATTAGAATCTTGATGTAACCTTCCAAAATATTCATATACCATTCAATGGGGAACATCCATATTTAATGGAAAATATCATATAGTTTAACATCTCTAACTAAGTGAACCATCATGTGGACCATTATATCAAATAATTATTGTGGGAAGAACATATATAAATAATATAATATGATTGAAACCTATTGATTCATGATTGTAAACTTCTCCATATCTATAACTTTACTACACAAGGCTTTTAAAAAGAAGAATATTTAGGTTAATGTATGTTATACATTTTTAGGAAGAATACAAAGTAAAGCGATGGGCATCAAATCTTACATCAAAAACATGAAATTCAAGTGATTTTAGTTCTTTTAACTTAAAATTTTTCATTAAAACAACTTTATCGATATTTTATGCATAACCATATAGAACTTTTACACCATTAAATAAAATGAAAAATAGCGATTTTTCTTTTCTAGATAGAGAGTAAGTTGCTAGAGGAATAAAATTCCACCTTTTACCCTTCATAGGTGCCAAATCTTCCCTTATCCCCATGGAAAACAGGTCCAACCTAGCCTTGAAGCCATATTTTGTTTCTAGTAACATTTAATAATGTGATCATAACACCATCAAATTCATTTTTTTTCTACATGAAAGACATCAAGAAAATTTCAAACATACAAAAAATTATAGTATGACAATTCATAGAAAATTGATTTCTTTTTCCAATCTGATTTCATAAGGTTTAGAAAATGGTTTACCAAAAATATTTTCAATATCTTTTACTTTATTGAATAGTATATCACTCGTTAGTGGAGATAGTGTTGTACCTTGTATGGTCTTCCCATTGAATGTCACCATCCATGATTGGTATTTATTTCATCGAGGTAAAAATTTATGATGCCCTAAAAATACAGTCTTTGAGGAATGTTTCAACCGAAATGTGTTTGTACATTATTCATAAATGGGACACCCAAAAATTCCTTTGATGTTATAGCTTGAACAATTTCCATAAGTAGGAAAGTCATTTATCATCCCATAGAACATAGCCCTCAATGTGAATTATTCACTTCTATGAGCATTATACACTGAGAAAAGTGTATCCCACATCAATTTCAGATCTTAAATCAATGGATCCAAATAGAAATCAATATCATTACCAGGTTGTTTTGGTCCATATATAAATAGATACAACATAATATATTTATTCTCTATTCATAACCCTGATAGAATGTAATAATTTGCTAACATTACTGGTCATGTATTGTGAATACCATTCTTTACACTAAAAGGATTTATTACATCTGTATATAAAGTAAGATGTGATTTTATGATCTCATTTCCAAATTCAGGATACGCATAATCAATTTTATTCCACTATGGATAATCTACTGGATGATGTAGTTTCCCATTTTTTATTCTTGTATATGAGTTCCATGACATTTGTCTTATAGTTTCCTGATATCCATATAGTAGTCTAAATGATGGAATTATATGAAAGTAACACAAATATTTAAAAGGATTTGATTCATATTTCTTGTATGTATTCACAACAAACTCAGGTCATTTTATGAGTGACTCATGGTCCTTGAGAAACAACATGAAATCATTTGGAAAATCATGTATTTTCTTAGATATCATTCTCATTGAACATAACACTCATTTAGAATTATATGTTCGACAAGGAAGTTCATTTTATTCTAGTACCATATCATCAGGAGACCAAGAAGTTCTGAAAAGATAGTTTTTCTCCATCCGCTACCTTCTTTAAAATTATATCACTTCAATGTAGCTGAAAATTTTGTGAATTTAGTACAATCAGTATACAATGGCCTCTTATAATTTCTATTTTAATTCTCATACAACTTTGAAAAATCTTAAAGGTTATATTTAATTTATATTTCTATTTCTTCCATAGGATCTCCATCATCATTTACACTGGTATTCATGTCAAATGATCCATCAAATGCAGTATCATCCCAATCGGAGTGCACATTCCATTTTTACCTGTGTTTAGTTTAACATTTATAGATATTATATATTATATGATAAATAAAATGTTCTTACAAATCTTTCATACAAATTTGTCTTGAATAACAACAACATAAACATAGATAAAGGGTTTTAGAAGGGTCGTATATATGATCTATTAAAAACTTGATGAACTTTTTAACTCCCTATTCAAACTCTTTTGTCATATGATTAGCATGTATCCATTTTTGATTCATATATATCCTATTAGGTTTATAAATATTCATTTTTTATTAATAATAAATAAATACACATAACATACTCATAATCAAAGGAGAAAGTTATAGATAATTATAATAAGGGTAACCCAACATTTGAATATTATCAATGATGATTCCTAAGAAGATATCATTTTCCATAAGGGTGACATAAAAAGAAACAACCCAGGGTAAACATGTGGCAGTTGGTCTAGTTTCTCTCTTTTATGTTGTGTGAGGCAAAAAAGAAGGAATCCTAAGATGGTTTCTGTAACCTTTCAAGATGGGAGTCCAACAAGAGATATTATTTGATGTTTATTCATTTATTCCCTTAGTATGTGGTGGGCCAAGTGGTGTTTCATTGATAGTCTGAGTGGAGATTTAAAGGAGTGGAAATTTTCTGGTGACCGTCACCTGTTAGTGGCCAAATTTCATGTATGATTAATTCAAATATATAGAAAAATTAGGAAGTAATTGAAATCATATGGGAAATTTGACCACTAACAAGTATCGGTCAACCCTTGATCATTGTTTCATATAATTATGACATTTTACCAATGATAGTTATCCACTTAAAGCATAAATGTTTCCTCTCTCATTTATTCCCATTTACCATGTTCTGATACACTTTACATAATAAATTAATTGATTTAAAATGATTATTACATATATAATTATAAAATATCTTATTAACAATGTTAATAAAATAGATTTCTTACTCAAATGAATCACTTATAGACATATATTAATATAATCATCCCTACTAAATATGTTGGAAAACCAAATTTATTTATTATTAGATGAAATAATTCCCTTGGAAATTCTTATTATTACTTTCCATTTAATTATGACCCATATTTTTAAATTTGTGTAAAAATATCTTTGCTCGAAACATACAAGGTCATGTAATCATCTTATTTTCACATAGGATTAGGGATCTTGCAATTTCATGAAATTAAAGGATGACAATATTATTGATGATAGATGTGATGTTGGATTCCATGTTACTCTCTTTTTTAAAATATCCTAGACCATGTATTATAGGGATACCAACAAATATATTTGTAAACAATTTTTCCCCTATGCTACATTAATAAATCCAGGTTATAATTCCACTCATTTCACTCATTCTTTAATATTTAATATTGTGCATTATATTTTATTAAAAAATTCCTTGATATGGTCTGTCACAAACTATTTCATATGGATGAGAGATTCAATATTTAAAAAGTAAATTTTAATGGATAATAACAAATAAAAATGGTATTGGAAAATAAGAATAGCCTAGTCATGGGATCATAATTGGGTTTTGAATCTTTAATACCCATGAAGCATAATTACCTTTTATTGGCCAATATCTTATTGGATTTGCTTATAAAAAAAGTCATTCAACCAAAATTTTGAAAAAATGATGGTAGAGTGTTGTTCAGTAAGGGAGTGGGGGAATGCTTATTATGTCCCACCCCGACCTAGCTGATGTGTGACTTGTATGTGAGTTATAAAACAGCATGACAATCACACATCTTAACCCTGTATGTGGTCAGTGCCAGGTGGCACAGTTCGTGTGCAACTCGCCCAACCGCGCACTCGGCGGCAAGCGAGTCGTGCGGTTGAGCGATGTATAAAATAAATAAAATATTTTGTTATTAGGGTTGTTAAATTGTTATTATTATTATTATTATTATGTTTTTTATTGTTATTATTATATTATTATTATTATTATTAATATATTATTATTATTTTGATTATTAAAAATATTAATATCATTAATGATGGTATTATTATTATTGTTATTGTTTTTTTTCAATAATAATACAATTAATATGATAATTTAAATTTAGTAATAATTTTAAATTGCTTCTCCATAAAAAGACAATAACAATAATAATATTATTATCATTAATGATATTAATATTTTTAATAATCATAATAATAATAATAGGCTAATAATAATAATAATACAATAATAATAAAAATCATAATAATAATAATAATTTAACAACCCTGATAACAAAATATTTTATTTATTTTAAAGATCGCTCAACTGCATGACTCGTGTGCCACTGAGCGCACGGTTGGGAAATCCATGCACGGACCGTGCCACCCGGCACTGACCGCATACAGGGTTAAGATGCGTTCTTGTCACGCTATTTTATAACTCATGCACAAGTCGCGCATCAGCTAGGTCACTTGGAACTGGTAGTGTTATGGTTTGGGTGCAACCTCGAGTTCTCCTTCTGAGCGTCTGCACATATGAGGGAATGCAGGGGAAGTACATGTTGGTGCATATGGATGAAATCACATGAAGACAGGTGCAACGGTTTATGGGATTACTAGGGTGTGCGCTTGGAATTAAAGGCTTGACCTTGTTTTTCTAAAGTGATTTTTAAAAGGGAAATGATTTTTGGAAAAATTGAATTTGGTTTGAAAAGTGAACTTGGTATTTAGAAAGTGACCTTGAAAGAAGGTGGTTTTGAAATTTAAAATGAAAAGGGGATTTTAAAAGGGGAACTTTTGAGTTGTGTTTTTTTTCTTGTTTCTTTCGAGCTGGTTGTTTTTGATGAAGGCACTTTCTTTGATGTAGTTTCGGTTTGAAATTGGTTTTGGATTTGTGTTTTATATGTTGTTCAGAAAATGCCACCCAGAAGAGTCCCCAAGATTTCTAATAAGTCTTGCCCAGTTTTTGGTCCTTCTCAGACATTGTCCGTACTTAACAGTGATCGGGGTCCGTTAAAGGTAGTTATGTGGTTTGAAGAGGTTGAGTGTGCTTTTAGGATGTTTGGAACTCCCAATGATGTCAGAGTGCATGTCATTTTGGGTTTGTTTGAAGGTCCAGCTCTGGACGAATGGGAGCTGGCTGCCCCACCGTCAATGCAAGTTGGAGTGACGTGGGATGTCTTTAAATCCGTCTTCATCTGATGGTTTATACCTGAATAGGTGAAGATGAAGAGAAGGGAAGTACTAATGCGTATTCAACAAGGCCAACTGACAGTGAAATCATATATTGACCCTTTCAAGGAACTTGTGTCCTTTCTCTGGAGGCAGTGTCACAGGATTTGATGAAGACTTCTCTCTTCATCGGGGGTCTTTGTCCAGTAATCAAGGAGTGGGTCCTCTTTTCTGAGGTCCATCATTTTGAGAAGCTGGTGGATGAGGCATTCCTAGCTGAGCTAGTATCTGGAACGCAGTTTCTTGGAAATCCAGCGAATCCAGTTGCTCGTGAAGGTTCCCTATCTGGTGAGCAAGGTGTGCCAGAGGGACCTGTTTCTAAAGAGTCCTCTGTATTGGTTCTGGATTCCAGTTCATCGAACCATTCAGTGGTGTGCCACCAGTGTGGCTGATTTGGGTATGTGAAGTCGTCATGTCACATCCCTCTGAAGATGTGTCATCGTTGCGGCTGTCTGGATCACTTGGAGAAGTTTTTCAGGAAGCGTCTCCTGAAGAAGACACTGTGACCGGAGGAATTCAAGCATTTGACTGTGAGTTAGGAGATGCTTCAGCCATCAAAGCCCCAGCCACAAGTCTTGGGATGAATCTCATGCACAGTCAGGATTTTCCAAGGGTGTGAAGCCTCGGTTTGGGTTGTGTGTTCCGTGTTGGCAGTGGAACATTTAAAGTCTTTCCGTTCTTGTTTTTATGTTGTTAAAATTTTGACATTGTAAGTTCATTGTTTTGTTGTGGAGTTATGACTAACATGCTCTATTGTAATCTAAACCGTTTTGTTTGTTGGGTTGGGGTTTTTTGAGTTATGTGTTTTTCTTAAGAGTGTGCTTGACCCTTGTATGGGTCGATCTCGATTTAGAGGTGTTCATTTGGAGATGTAAGTGCCTGCAGAGGAATCAATGCTTATGGTTATTCTCGGGTTTATCGATGGGCTCATGTTTTTCTCGGATGTTTTTCTTTAGTGTTTGGGGATCTTGGTATGGGTTAAGAGTTCCAAGTTTCAGTGGAGGTGTTGTTTCGCCTCCACTATAGAAGTTTATCTGGATCGATTGAAAATTCCCACGTTGGCCCCCTCTTCCCAGGGTGGTGGGTTGGGGTGTTAATTTTTTTTTCTCTTTAGCTGAGTTCTTGTGGTGGGGAGAACCCTCTCGTGTTCTACCGTTCTCTTGTATTGTGGTTTCTTCTAGTTTTAATTGGATATGTATTCTTTTTTTTGTCTATTGTTAAACTGGGTGACTTTCTGGGGGTAGAAAGTGTCTATGGTGGGGAGAATTGTCACACCCCAACCTAGTTGACCCATGAATTGCACGTGAGTTACAAAAAAACATGACAAGCACGCATCTTAACCCTGTATGAGGTCAGTTTTGGGTGGCATGGTCCTTGCGCGGCTCGCCCAATGACGCGCTCAGTGGCACGCGAGTCGTGCAGTTGAGTGATGTTTAAAATAAATAAAATATTTTGTTATTAGTGTTGTTAAATTGTTATTATTATTATGATTTTTATTATTATTTTATTATTATTATTATTATTAGTCTATTATTATTATTATGATTATTAAAAATATTAATATCATTAATGATAGTATTATTATTATTATTATTTTCTTTTTTAGAGAATCTATTTAAAATTATTACTAAATTTAAATTATCATAGTAATTGTATTATTATTGAAAAAAATGCTAACCCTAGACTACCCGCGCAGCCCCCCCCCCCTCCCCCCCTCCCCATTTTATACTCTCACACCAGACCGTTCCGACCTTCACCCTCCATCCACAGTGCCCCACCCCCTTCACCTCTCACTCGGCAGCGACCTGCTGGCCACGTTCGACCTCACCAGGCACTCCGCCTTGCTCTGCCGCACTTCTGACCAGCAACCCCGCCTCACCTGCACCGCGCTTCCTGACCGCCACACCTTCGGTGAGGTCGTTCTTGGCCTCCCATGGTCTGACCATCTACTCCGCCCTCCATGTCCTCCGGCCTCCCGCACCTATGGCTAGGATGGGCTCCGACCTCCTTGCTCCGGCCAGCGCTGCGTCCGACACTATCTCCAGCTATCTCCCTCCCCAGTGGGCATACCCCTCCACCACATGGGGTTCACTCTCAATTTCTAGGGGGTTTGCTTCGATTTAGAAAAACCATAACACCTCGAGTTTTATTTTGCGTGTTTTTCTCGTTGTTTTAGGTTTGCGGTTGGTCTGTGAGGGAGTGTTCTACCTTCCGTCGGTGTTTGGTCGCATCTGCGCTCGATTTGAGGCAAGCGCTTTCGACCCATTCCATTCCGGAGAAATTAATTGTTTCCTATTTTGCTTCAATTATCATTTTTACTTGTTTTGCAGCATTATGATATGTCTAATTAGTCTATGATGGTGTTTATAAATTTTTATAATTTTTTAGAAATTGATCTTGTGGTTGTTGGACATGCACAAGTGGTGCGAAAAGTGTTTTCAAGTGGTTTTGGTGTGTGTGTAAAATGTAAATGGGTTGTTTTGTGGAAAATAGTGGTATTCTTAAAATGGTTGGGTATGGGTAATTTGTGCAAGTGGTTTACTAAATTGTGCATGTGATGCGAAACTTACTATTATTATTGTTATTGTTATTATTGGAAGGGACTTCGTGTGCTTTTTATTTCAAGAGGTTTTTACGTGTATTTTTGGCGGAAATACTTGTTGTGCTACTAAGAAGTACTTTATAAATTTCTTAAATGATTTATTAAATTATGTGATGTTGTAGATAATTTTTATTTAGTTAATTGTTTCTCCTAAATTATTGATTTGGAATGCTTTTTGATTGACTAGTTTGGTGTGATGTTTAGTTTTTAAATGAACTTAGTTTGCGTTTTATATTCGGTAGCATGCTCATGTGAATTTAAGGTGTGTTTTGTCGAAAACTAGTTTTGTGATGTTTAATATATTTTCATGAATTTGTGTATTTAGTTTTTCCAACTATGCAAGTCATGCGTTTTCTATCATGGTATGTTGTGGGTGTGCCTTTGATCAAAAATGTGTTCTTTGGATGAGTTTTGGGCGTGTGGGTTGTGGGTTACTCTTTGGAAATCATTTTGTAAAATTTAAAGTGGTTTATTAAATAGTACAAGCGGTGCGAGTTATGTTTTGAAAGTAGGTTGAGGTGGTTCTTTTTCAATGTTCATTCGTTTGGATTTTTTAAGTCAGTGTTTATGCATTTTAGTTATCTTTGCGGTTGCAGTGTGTTGGCAAGGTTTTTCTGTGATATTGTGGTCGTCAGTAGGTTACGCGTACTTGTGCATGAGTGTGAGATGTGCCACTTCTTCGTAACCGAGCTGCAAGTCGAGGTAGTTCCCCCACTACACTTGCCTTTAAATTAAAAATTTATTAATTTCTTGATATATTGTTAATTTTAATAAATGGGAAATAATATTAGATAATTAATTTTTAAATGATTATTTGGTGTAAAAAGATCCGTTTATTTTATACACGAAACTTGAAATATTTTTATGATGAAAGGACACACAGTAGTGAAATAATGCCCAATTGTCCTTTAAACATAATTCACGGAATTTAAAATGTAGTTCTGGTTTGTTGATAAATGATTTCTTTTTAAGTGTGAACAAGTTTTTTGTTTCTCTTGAGAAATGAGGATTTTCTTTAAAATTGGTGAAGGCCCATTTGGCAGTTTTATAAAATAAATTATTTTGGAAAACTCTTTTTGGGGTGACTCATGGGTGATATTTGGGGTACGTTGATTGCATGAGTTGTGTGTGATATATGTGTTACTTTATTGACTTTGCTGACTCACCCCTTTCCCTTTTATTTAGTGTGTTGACATGGGAACCTGGAATTGTAAGTAAATCTTCTGAGAATGATTGCTACACTAGTTTAGATTATGCACTTTCTAGTGGCTCTATAGCAGGGGAATACTGAGTTATTACTGCTATGGGGATTGGGCCCCTCGGTTAGGCCATGAAGGGCTATACCGAGCATTAGGGAATTATGAAGTCATCGAGTTAGAGAATTCCTTCAGGATGAGTCAGATGTATAGTATGTTCTAGATTGTTTACGAGCTCCAAGGTTCGACCCATATTTCCTTGTTTATTTGTGTGTAGAGGATGATTGAGAGGTATAGTTCGGTTGTTGGCCCCTTTGTGCTACTTTTTTTTCCATTTCCCTTGGTGTGTGTTGTATGTTATGTGTGGTTATTTTTCTTTTTGGATAATAATTGAAGTCTAGATTTATAAATTTTTCACAGAAAATGTTTGAAAATGAAATGTACCTATTCCTTTCAAACATTAAACTTGTTTTTTTAATTAACAAGGTCAACGGACTGATACTTATTTTAAAAATGAAAGTGTGCGTGGGAACTAATAATTTATATAATTTAGTTCAAAACTGAAATTGGTAAATTATTTATTTAAAGGTAGTGTGTTGGGAATAGTTTTTTGGGCATGCCTACTGTTTTTTAATACTCACACCTATAGTTTTTTTTCCTGTTTTTAGTTTTTCTGCAGGTTTGGCTCATACTCGCTCGCCGTGGGTGAGAGTTGGTTGTGGACTGGTGAGTGACCCTCGGAGTCACGAGAAGATTTGGTCGAGACCATGTTAGTGTGTTTTGTTGGTCATTCTTTATTTTCAGGGTCATTTATTCACATTGAATTGTTCTAATTTTCTGTTTCTCTATGTATTTTTATTGGGCAAAATC
The DNA here is from genome assembly GCA_963277665.1 of Viscum album. Classification (NCBI taxonomy): domain Eukaryota; kingdom Viridiplantae; phylum Streptophyta; class Magnoliopsida; order Santalales; family Viscaceae; genus Viscum; species Viscum album. The sequence goes on from OY728151.1 coordinate 1,838,810,682, forward strand.
TTTCCCACTTGTCCTATATTGATGCCCTGACGCTTGTCGCCAGCCCGGGAAGATCAGGAATGCCTCTCGGGTCATGTCGCGGACCGACTCTGGTGATCGATTCAGGGTCGACCTGGGTTGGTTCGTGACATATTATGTTGGTCGACTGAGGGAGTGGAAGATGGGGGATGGGTGGCTACCGGAGGGCTTCTTCATGATGGTGGGTGGTTGGCCCAAGTTGAAGATATCCATTATAGCAAGCCATTCGAAAAAAATCAAGAAATAAAGGACACCGAAATATTACATGGCTTGGACTAGGTATATTCGAGAGAGGTGATTGATGACACTAATAAAGGAGATAATATTATAAATAATAAAATACCTTATATTTGAGTGAGTAGATTTTTCTGAGAGAAGGCCGAGGGGGAGTGGTGGCAGAGCTGAACTTCTGCAAGAGTTTGAATGGTGAAAGGGAAATCTATTCAGTATGGATTCTATTTAAAAGACCAGGAAATGTTTTATCATAACTTTTGAAAAATCACTAATAAATTCAGGTTTTATCAGTGTTAAAATAATAATCACTTATAAAATACAACTTTATTATCACTAAAAAGCACTGATAAAGAACGATATAATTAATTTTAACAATATAATCAACATAATTAAAAAAATTAAATTTATATAATTATATATAAATAAATAATTATAAATGTATATAATTATAAATATATTAAAATAAATGATAAATATATACTACCCAAATGGTGAAAACCATGAATTTTAGCCTATGGTTTCAAAAATTTGTTGAAATAAAAACAAACAAAAATTATATGGAAGCAAATGAAGAAATGGCCAATATGCACACCAAATCAGCCCGAATAAAGGCCCAAAACCAAAATGAAATGTTTACTAATATTTTTTTAAAAGGTTTTGGATAGGTCCCTAAGGCTATATCTCATTTATTAAAATAAAAAAGGAACAATAAGGAGATTGGTACATACATGGTGGAACAACGATAACAAAAAATGAAGAATTTTTAGAAGAAATCAACATAAAAAACCCAAAGAATCACTAAAAGTAAAATTTAACAACTTAAGATAGATTAGGACCCCACCAACCCTTCCCAATTGGAGATCTTGCACACAAATTTTGGCCACATGTTCATGTATTTTCTCTCTTCTAAGGCTCATGGACTTTATCTGATGACTATTTAGAGAAATCTATTGCACCCATGTCAAATGATATCAACCCATAAAGATGCCTTTGAATTTATTGAAGATGAACCTCCATTTTCACAGGGGGATTGATGCGAGGATCATCCCTCACACTAAAGGATGTGCTATCATTCCTAGAATGCATATTCCTTAAAAGGGGAGGATCATTTTCAGATAGTTGTAGATGGATCAACATCAAGAAAAGAAAAATAATTGGTAATTAGAAATTAAGATTTGTGATTTGTGTCTTCTATGACCTGATGTCTATGACTAAAACCCAATTAATTTCAAAAAACCATCTCCCTACCCACTAACTCAAATACCGCTGCCATTTCATCAACATTACTTTCAATAAAAACTAAAATGGATGGAGTTCTATCCTTTTTTTACAAACCTGACTAACACTACCCTTTGTTGATTCAATACAGTCTAATCCATTGCCTTGGTGGGAATAAAGTACAACCTCCACTAGCTATGGTAGATGTAGCAGGAGGATGGAAACTAGAGAGTCACACAGGTTGGATGGGTTGTATGCCAAGCACACATGGGAGTGGGAAATGGGGCTAGCGCATGTAGGCATGACATATAAGGCCAAAGTTTTGTGCAAGTGGAATGGGTGCTGAACCCCATATCCAGCTCGATTGAATAGCTACCATGAGATTTATTATAATGTAGAGCCAAGCTAAATGGGAATTTCTATGTGGGATTCACTGTACATGATTCAGCCATTTATCAATGCTAAAATAAGAACTGATAAAGGGTAGTATTTATTAACACTACATAAAATCAATAATAAAGGGTTCTGTTTATCAGTGCTTAAAAATCAATAATAAAGGGTGAAATTTATTGACACTTTTTTTAAAGCATTGATAAATGTAACCCTTTATCAGTTATTTTTTAAGCACTGAAAAAGGGAACCGTTTATCATCACATTTATTTAGCACTGATAAAGACCACCCTTTATCAGCGAAATTACACCCTTTATCATTTCTTTTTTTAAACACTAAAAAAGGTAACCCTTTATTAGTGCATTTATGAAGCATTGATAAATAATACCACTTATCAGCGCTTATTTTAGAATTAATAAGCGTGGCCTTTATCAATGATTGTATTTAGTGCGGTTAAAGGCTATCGATTTTTATTATGCATTCCATAGTAGTTATGGCTTGGTCATGATAGTTTCCCAGTTATCCATGAAATAAATAACGATGTGGTAATCAAATATAATGGGGTGGAAATTAATATGTGGTAGATGTGTTAAACAAATGAATAAATAAATGGGATATGTAAATGTGAATAAATTTTCTTATTTATTAAAGGGTTTTGTAGATATATTATATCTAGAAAATGGTCAATTGGTAATTCAAAGTGGGAAATGTTGTGTAGACTTGTGTTGTGGTTGTGTGGTGTATTTCATATGGTGGTGGTAGTAGCTGTGATGGTTAATGTGTGGTATGGTGGTGGGGATGTTGTGTGCACTATAATTTTTTATGTGAACCCACAGGTTTTGTATTATGTTCTATATATATACAATGTATGTTTATGTTATTTTATATGTTCCCCATCCATGTTGGATAACCTTTCCAATGCTTAGAGGTGATGAGTTTTGGGTTTTTCCCCAATATCCAGGATGGTGGTGATATGTATGGTTGTCTACCCCCTCTCCCCTACTCTCCCTTTAGCAGTAGTGATATGGATTGGTGTTGGATATTACCCAGAAGTGATGATATGGGTTAGTGTAGTGGATAGCCTAGTATTGACGATACAAGTTGGTGTTGGAGAATACCCAATAGTGATGATATGGGTTGGAGCTAGATATTACTCAACAATGATGATATGGGTTAGTGTTGGAGATTACAAAACTATGATTTGTTGGCCCATATTTCTATAGGAGATATGTGATATGGTGTGATTTAATATGTGGTCGGGGTCATGCATGGTAGGAGGACATGAGGTTGATGTCATGCATGTCCATGATACCATCCTGCTCTAGTTGTGAGATGTGTTGTGATGACCTAGGTTTCTTTGAGCGAGGTGTGATAAGATAGAATAGGTGTCTTTGAGTGAGATGTATTGTTATATATTGGTATTAGAGCATGTTTGAGAGATAGGTTGGAGTATAGAGTTAGGAACAGATATGATTTCATGGGTTTGTATGGAAATGGTTCCATTTGATCTTGGTGCGCAATATTGGGCATAGATACTATCTAGGACATGATATTTTAGGCCCCCCATGATCCAATGCATGGAATATGAGCTTACTAAAGGGATAAGTGAGATGGACCTATTTGTAGGGTAGATACATATGAGGTGTACATGAATCATATAGATTATATTTTGAGCCTAAATTCATGTTTTATAGGATTATTAAATGAATTAAATGAATAATATTTGATAAGATTCCATGCTACTGGGATTAGTATATTCTCTTTGCTTTATGGAATGGCTCCAACTTATCATTCATGAGTGGCTAAAGTACTTTAGGATTATTAGGAAGATCCATTTGATCAATGTAGGGTTGACCTACAACAGGATGATAAGGCTTGGAATTGGGCCTCATTTTCTTCTCAGTGGAAGAGTTTTGGAAGTATGAGGGGGAATATTTGATCTGGAGATAAAGTGTAGGATGGAGGAGCTCACGATTTATTTTAGTTTTATCTGAGCATAATCTATGTTCTGGGTGCTTTAAATAGTGATTCAGATGTGAGAAATGTGTATCAGTGGTGGATGTTATTTCGTGGTGATTATACTGAAGAAAAAGTGTTGTGGCTGTACTTTTAGAGGGAGTTTTGAGCGGAGTTCCTATCATCGATGTTGAGGGAAACCAAGAGGGATAAATTTCTATCCCTTTAGCTATGGATTCAAATTATTTAGGAGGAATGGATTAGTTTTAAGTATCTATTTCACCTTTCGCTGAATATTTTTCTAGACTAACAGTCTAGAGCATGAAATTTGGAGGAGGATTTATGCCCAGTGATTAGGTATACAATCACTCAATTTATTCTCTTGACATATCTAGAGGTGTATTAAAAGGAATGGGTTTTTAAATAGATGATTTATATGTTATTTGAGTCTAGATAGAGTGGCCAGTAGTTCATTTTGAGGAGTAGGGCTTCAGGTAGCGGGCTATGGGTGTTCATGCATTTTGGGTTCAGTTCAGTGGGGAGTTGACCACATTAGTTTCTTTCATGAATATCAGGGACATGTGGTTTCTAAATTCCTTCTAGACGATTTAAATTTTCATTATATATCTACAAGAGATATGGGAACTTCCAGACCTACTGTCTAATCACTCATGGAGGCCAATATTAAGTGGGAATTTAGGCCCCGTTTTAGTTGTGGAGAGGATTTGATTACTCCTAGTTGTATCTATAATGGTTCATGGTCATCCTTCCTTATTTAATGTGTTCTGAGGAAATAGGCTGGTGATGTAGAAACACCAATTAGTGGGATAAATCATATTGTTTTAGATACTACCATATGATTTTTTTCTCAACATGGATTGGATATATTCTATACATATAATCATCAACTTCTTTCGGAGGAGAGTTTTATTTTCTGATGTGGAGGGCCAACAAGTTGTGTTCATTGGTAGGAAAGTTTATCAGATGGGTGGTCGGAAAGTGGATCCACTTTTTTCAGAGTTAGAAAAACTTTTAGGGGAATATTAGGTTGAGGATAATCCTATGATTGTAGAAGAGTTCTTGGATTTTTTCCATGATGAGGTTATGACACCACCCTTATGACACAATGATGAGTTTGGGATAGAGTTTCAACTTAGTGAATCTCCAATTTTGATGGATCCATATCAGATAGATCATAAAGATTTGTGAGATTTGAGGTTGAAAGTGGATAATATTATGTAGAGGGGTTTCAACCAATCCAGTGTGTGTCCTTAGGGTTACCCCATGTTATTCACCAATAAGGAAGATAGTAGTCTGAAGTTGTGTATAGACTATTGAAGGTTGAACTAGGTAATGGTCAAGAATCGTTACCCTATTTCATATATAGATGATATATTTGACTAGTTCAGAGGTAATAGTTGGTTTTCAATGATCGATATGTGGTCTAGATATCACCATTTAAGTGTGAGGGACGAGGATATCCTAAAAACCACCTTCAAGTGTAGGTATGAGAACTTTGATTTTGCATCCATGTCGTTCGGTGTTATGAACACAACACTAATTTTCATGGGGATTATTAAATCCATGTTCCATGAGTTCCTAGACCTTTTTTAAGCATATTTATCAATGATATATTAATCTACTTGATTTCATAGGTGGATTACCCTAAGTATCTGAGAGATATTTTGTAGGTCCTTCGACACCACCATATCTATGGAAATATTTTCCAAGTGTGAGTTCTAGATATAAGAGTTTTGTTTCCTTGGATATGTGGTGTCTTATTATGGTGTTTAAATGGACCCAATGAATTTTGATGCATTATTTTCTTAGGTAGTACCCAATAACATGGAAGAGGTTCGTAGTTTCCTTAGTCTCCTAGGATATTATCAGAGAATTGTGCTAGATTTCACTTGGGTTGTAGCCCTATTAACAAAATTGACTAGGAAGGATTATGTTTTTTTGTGGACTGATGAATGTTAGGAAATATTTAGTTACCTAAAGGAGAATTTTTTTGGTTTTCGAGTGATTTTATTTCCATAGGAGGGTGTTCTATTTGAGGTGTTTTGTGATGCTTTCCATCTATGCTTGGGATGTGTGTTAATGTAGTAGAGGGTGGTGATCTCTTATGGGTCTAGTAAGTTACATACCCATGAGAATAACTATTCCTCCCATGATCTAGAGTTGGAAAAAGTTGTTTTTGTTCTAAGTTTGTGGTGAAACTATCTCATTGGTGAGCATTTTGTGGTTTTCACAGACAATAAGAGTCATATAAATGTGTTATCTCAGTAGGATCTTTATGTATTCCAGTGGATGTGGATGAAGTTTCATTAGGATTATGATTTTGAGATATCTTACACCCTTATAAAGGGAAATTTAGTTTACAATGTGTTGAGTCATAATTACTAAGGATATGTGGTTTGGGAATCTGTGGATGTTTGGAAATGGATAAAGGAACTTACATAAATGCATCTTCACATTAGAGAGATAAGTGATCATGTTTTTATGTATCAGATGCACATGGAATAATTTTTTATGTATAAATTAGAGGAGTCTTAGTAGGGAGGCTTATAGGAAGAAGTGATGTGTGGTCATATTTTATATGTTGATGCTCCTGAGGGATGATCAGAGGATGGTCAAAATTGGGTGTTGTTCCAAAGGTGGTTGTTATTCCATAAGTGTTGTGTGAGGGATTTATCCAAGAGTTTCACAGATCAACCATAGTGGTACATCCTTGTGTAATAAATATATATCATTGTTATAGGAGACATGTTGGGTTTCGGGGGATGAAACAGCCTATGAAAGAGTTTGCGGTGAGGTGTTTGGTTTCTCAGTAGGTGAAAGAGGAGCACTATGTTCCATGTTTTTTTTTCAATCCTTGTATATTCCCAAGTGAAAATAGGAGAACATATTAATGGATTTTTTTCTTACGGTGATCCCATGATTATGGAGATTGTGACATGATTTGGGTGATAGTGGATGGACTGATGAAGTAATATAATTTCTTGGAAATCTATGAGTTGAGTGTTGTGAATGTTTTGGTGAGATGGTATGCAGACAATCTATTTAGGCTTGATGAGGTAATGATGAACAACATATCTGATTAGGATACTCATTATACCTTATGATTTTGGAAGGTATTTTAGTAATATTTTGGCTCTTAGTTGCACCTTAGCACTACTTTCCACCCTTAGACAGATGGGTAGATGGAGTATATCATCAAGAAGATGGAGGTTATGTTTCAAGTTTTCATCTTGGAATTTGGTGGATCTTGGGTATGAAACCTTCCTTTGGTTGAGTTTTCATACAATAATAGTTATCAGTAATCCATTGGCATTCCATCACATAAGGAATTGTATGGAAAATTGTGTCGTTCTATATTGTATTGGATGTATTTTTGGGAGAAAGAAGTTCTTATTCCTGATGTGGTGTAGAGAAAAACTAAGAACATTCAGTCAGTTCTAGAGTGGATGAGGGTAGAAAACGAACTTCATAAAGCCAATAATTATTATAGGCAGAATTCATTGGAGTTTTTGGTTGGAGACCATGTGTTCTTTAGAGTCTCTCCTCGATGAGGGTCATAGAGGTTTGGTAGGAGTAATATTTATACCAGGTTCATTGGGCCCCTTAAGGTGTTGGGGAGAGTTTGTGAGGTGGCATATATTTTGGCATTAGCACCATTTTTGGAGAGTATCCACAACATTTTCCATGTGTGCCAGTTTTATCGAGGTGTCATGATTTCTGGAGTTAATGGTGTTTACAACCTAAAGGTTGCTTTTATGGTGTAAGTTTTGCAGAACCATGAATTTTAGGACATAAAATTATGGTTTATTCTATATATTGGGTGAGTTACATGTTGTCTATAAACCTAGTTTGACAGATTATTCTTTTATTCCGCTACTCATATCTCTGTTATTGTGGAAAATCCCTAGGTGATCTTGGGGTTACTTTCAAGCTCATCTCCCCTCTCCCTAGTACTTGGGATCTAATTGTTTTTTCAGATAACTATGATGAGTTGTTCTCCTTACCCTATTGTTTTATTTGGTTATTCATCTGAGGGATTCACTATGGCGATGTTGCTTTGTGTTAGGGTGAGTGTGGGATATATTTTGATGAATCCTTGATGTGGTATAGGTTGATCCATGATATCATGATGTGGTTGTGGTTGTGGGAAGTTTCTTCTCCACCCTTCAGTGCGTAACAAGATAATAATGCTTTCATTGAGGCAGGGTATCCCCATTCACACTCCTTTACTTGATATTCATGAAATATGCATGCTTTTGATTACCTTTGAGTGTATATTAAGATTTATAATAATCATATAATTAGTTTTAATAATTGAAATTGATGGGTTTGAGGGATATATCACAATATTTAATACTTTGTTATATGTTATTGATGATATATGCAATATTTTTTCAAATACTAAAATGATGGTTATTGGGATCCATGGTTTGACAATAGTTTTTATGATGTGATGACCCTTACTATGATGTTTTGTGGTCACATATGAATAAAAGGATAAATAATGTACATTTTGATAATAATTGGTTTCCCATGGAAATCTGGTTTGTGTGATAATACCCATGCTAATTAAAGAAATAAATTGATAAATCCATTGAATAAACATGGAATACAAAATCTTTCATTGTGACGTGTGCTTGTGTGATGTGTTGCCTTGCATAGTTCAAGCTATTGTGTAGAGATGGTAGTGACTGGCTGAGCTATGTGATGTGTGGGGCTATGATGTGGCAATTGGTTTACATGGATGTGATGTGAGCAGTTGTGTGGTGTGTGATATGATTGTGAAATTTTGGTTATGGAACAGTAGTTATGGAACAATGGTTGTAGTCCATTCTTGTTGTGGTTGTGTAGTGGATGGGATGTGTGGTTGTTTTAGTGAGATGGATTGGGTGATGTGTAATGAGGATGATACTATATGCATGGTGTTACAGTGATGGTTGAGTGATATGGGCGGGTTTATGTGTGGTTTGGTTGTGATAGTTTTCCGATTAGCCATGAAATAAATTATGATGTTGTAATTGAATACAATGGGGTTAAAATTGATATGTGGTAGATGGATTAAATAATTAAATAATTAAATGTTCTTTATAAATGTGAATAACGTGGTTTAGAAATTTAATGGTAGTGTAAATGTGTTATATCTGGAAAAATCGTGAACTGGTAATTCATAGTAGTAAATGTTGTGTGGCCTTATAGGATGGTTGTGTGATGTATTGCATATAGTGGTAGTAGAATTTATGATAGTTGATGTGTGGTATGGTGCTGGTGATGTGGTGTGTGCTAGTGTTGTTGATGTGAACCCATAGGTTGGGTATTTTTTTTATATATATACCACGTATGTTTATGTTATTTTATATGCACACCACCTAAGTTGGATAACCTTACCAATGTTCAGAGGTTCTATGTTCCGAGTGGTTTCCCCAACATCCAGGATGGTGATGATACAAATGGCTGGCTACCCCCTCTCCCCCGATCTCCCTTTAGTAGTAGTGATATGGGTTGGTGTTGGTGATTTCTTAGTGGTGATGATATGAGTTGGTGTTGGTGATTACCCAGTGGTGATGATACATGTTGGTGTTTGAGATTACACAACAGTGATGATACGAGTTGGGGTTATAGATTATCTAGGGGTGATGATATAGGTTGGTGTTGGAGATTTCCCAGTAGTGATGTGTTATCCTAGGTGTTTAGGAGTGAGACGTGATGTGGTGTGATGTGATATGTGGTGGGGGTTATGCTTGGTTGGAGGAGTCCATGAGGTTTAGGCTCTTCACATTCATGATACCCTACTACTATGGTTGTGAGATGTGTTGTGATTTCTTAGGTGTCTTCATGTGAGGTGTGATGTGATGGCCCAAGGGTCATTGGGTGATATGTGATGTGATATGTGTGGAAGAGATAGGATCATAGGATGTTCTATGTTGGGGTGTGGGAGTGTAAAATTAGTCGGTAAAAGTCAAAAATGCACCTTTCTTTGTTTTAATCTCAATTCTATATTATTATATTGGATGCTTGACTTGGTGAGTGAGCCTTGGTGAGGTTGGGATGTGATAGTTGAACTGTATAGGTTCTTTTTGGTTCTGTTATTTTATTACTAGAACATTATCATTCGCTTATCACATGTTCACTTGAGACCTTGGTTATGTCACTAATGAGTATTCATTTTCTGCTCCCCTTACATATATAAACTATTTTTTTGGTTTCTAGGAGGACTTTGAGGACCAATATATACATTAGCTGGGTTAGATGTATTGTTGAGTCACTATCGTAGAATTTTCTGTTGGTATTCACTTTGAAGACTTTTATATGTATTGGTTTATTTCCTAAATCTATTTGGGATGGTATTTAGGTTTATATTATATGTTGTAGTTTTTTTTTGTGATTTATTATCATATCTCTCGATCATGTTTTATTTTATATAGGGTAATGGCTCCCATACAATGAGATTTTTATACCCTCTATGCTAGTCTTTATCACAGGGCCTACTAGAGGTAGGAATCAGGGGGTCATTATCTCTCTCCCCTAATTGTGGTATATTTGGTGGGAGGGGGTCATGACATGATTTAGTTACAATATAATAAATGTAACACCCTTTGATATTGGAATATATTTTTATCTGAATTAATACTATGTTTAATAGCTTTCTCCATATGTAATACTGAACTAAATTGATTCACGACATATTATATGAATATTATTAAGAAAATTATTATAATATTCAAACCACTTGTAAATAAAAAATTATCACTCAACTAAAACTGAATACATTTAAAAAATAAATAATTAATGTGGTTTAATATTAAAAAGGATTGTTCTTTCCAAGATAACTATTTTTTTAAAGTGTTTCATATTTTTTCCTAATAAATTAAATTCACCACATGTATAATATTATTATAATATACAATGTAATATATTAAAATTAATTAAATTATAAATTGATATAAAATAATATTAAGAACACTTAATGTTCAAAAACATCATTTTCTGTAAAAGAAATATTTCTATATATTTTTTATTTTTATTTTAAAGATAAATTTCTAAATTATAAAAATGTGAATTTTAACAAATTAATCTCATTTTTGGATTTATCACAACAAAATTATCTTAGGGTTAATTTTATATATTTTTATGAAATAATTGTTTTTTAGGTGAATAGTGAAAAATATAGTTTTCATTAATATCATAACATTTTTGACTATATCATGATCTAAGCATGATTTAAAATTTTTATAAATTTTTTTCATGACCATTAATATTTTTAAGAAGTAAAATTATTTATTTAAAAATACTATGTTAAATTTAGAAAACTCATGTTTAAAACTACATAACTTAAGTAATCTTTATTTTAATATTTTTTCCATTCTAATTTTTTTTCACAATTAAAAATTATATTTTAGACTACTTTTAAATCCAAATAACTCTTACTTGGTTAGTAGTAAACCAATTCATTTTATATAAATCAAATAAATTGATAATTTTATCTTAATCATAATTTTTAAGCATAAAAATACACTTCTTCTAAAAATATTTTTTTGCATTATGTGCACTAATTTTAAAACTATTTTTTATCACAATTATAAATTTTATTTGAAAAAGTTGATTTAAAATTTGGAATCATTAGGTATGAATTATTAAATAAGGAAAATTTTAATTTTAGGAATTAAAATTAATTTACTTAGTTAAAAATTAATTACCACCATGAAAACCAAAAGTGATAAAAGTGAAAAATATAAGAGTAAAAGACTTAAAAACATGTTTAAAACATGTGTGAAGATTTATTATTAAGGCTCTCTAAATCGCTTCCCCCAGTCCATTATTTTCCATTGTTGGATCTATTTTAACATTGAATAATGGATTGTACTTTTATATTATTTCAAAAATATCACTCATCTGCCTTATAAAAGGAGTCATCACTACCCAACTTCTCCTCAAACCCATAAACACTTAAACTCAACCAAAATATACCCAAATAACTCTCAAACCGTTATATACACTTATTATAGGTTATGGTAGTCTCAAAATACCATATCTCAAAGAATTAATCCAATTTTCAAAGGAGCTCTTTCAGGGAGTAGGAGGTTGGAGTACACTCGACTAAGTAGGATAAAAGGTAAGTATGATTCATCTAAACTTCCTTTCTTTGTGATCTGTTTTGTTTATTCACTAAGTTATTTTAAATGTAATGTATAATTACTATTGGATATATAATATCCAGTTTTATATTTTGGTCATTGTAATTTAAGTTCAATTTCAAGCTCTCTCTTTTAAGGGTTTCTACTATAACATTTCTTATTCTCTAAGGGGTTTTCCTGACTCAACTTCTTTTATAGAGTCATAATGATTCCTCTTTGATTATTGTTTTACAATATGGTTCTATTATATTCAACAATGATACTATAATTCCTTCTATCTCAAGGTAAAATGGCATTTGTAATCAAAATATTTTATCTTCATATACTTCTTTCTCAAAATGTATATATTTGTTAAGAATAGTTCCCATACTATTTCATGCTAATTTCCCCTCCATTTAAATATTTTATATTATTTACAATGTTATCCTTCTTGGAAACATAATTATGTCTCATCTCATATGGCCTTCAAATTTCATTTTTCCTCATTTTATGAAGAATTTTTATTACCCTTTTTATGTTGTGGTATTTGAGAAAAGGGATTTTAAAATATTAAAATGTTTTTCCTTCCATGATAAATGGTCTTAAATTACACTCTATATTTATTTTATATATCCTTTATGTATTTTTTTAAGGCTCTATTATTGATGATTTTAATACAAATAGTAAAAAATTTCAAAAAAAATCACTTCACCTCTTCCAAATTAACTTTTGAAAGTGACCTATAGCTTCCTCTTTTTAAGATAACATTAAAAATGTTTTCTAAAATTACTTTTTAAGGTTTTTTCAGGAAAACACATTATTTATTCATTATGACCATTCTTTTCAAATAATATTACTTTCCATGTATTAAAATTATTTTACAAAAAGGCAAATTCAAAATGTTTTTAAAATGAAAAGGGATATTTCATTTTATTTTTCAAAGTGATTTACCCTATGATGTTGAAAATGTGTTTTTCATATATGTCAAAATCCTTAATTTTCCTTATGTTATACAAATGATATATTCTTATACCACCATCCACCTTATTTATTTGGATGACTTATGAAATTTTATATTTATGTTTTCATGAAACCCATCTATTCTCCACAGGTTAATTAAGTAATGTTTGAGATATGAATATTTTCATGTTCTCTTAGCATAAAAATAAATGGACGATTATTTTTGACTAGTGGGGTACTTTATCACCATCCAATGCATTAGTTTAGGTTTCATATCTCATGATATCAAAAAGGGTACATGGGTAATTTCACAAGCACAATAGGGTAAATAGGTAGTATCCCAATCCCAAGAGGGTGCAGAAGTTTTTAAGACAATCCCAAGAGGGTAAAAAAGTTATTATCTCAAGCCTAAGAGGGTACACAGGTTCTAATCCAAGTTCAAGAGGGTATGTGAGTTATTATCCAAAGACCAATAGGGTACACAAGTTGTTATTCCATGCCCAAGAGGTTACATAGGTAGTATTCCAAGCCCAGGAGGGTACACAGGTATTATCCCAACCATAATAGGCACTACAAGAGAATCACCGTTTAGAGGTGGTTTTTATTGCGTTTAGTGGCAGTTTAAACCACCGCTACATGGTTTGGAGGCAGTTTCTGTAAACCGACACCTAATACGGTGTCGCAAAACTATTAGCGGTAGTAATTTCCATTTTGAGGTGGTTTAAGGAAAACGTCGTAGTTGGATCATTTCACGGCGGTTTTACTGAGTTTGGCGGCGATTTTTACGAGCCCTTGACATCAGTTTATTCGCGGCGGTTATAACCGCCGTGAATAAACTCAAATCTAGAGGCCGTAAAACCACCGCTGAAGTCACGTGAACTTCCAGGGAAGGAGCACCTACGATGCCACTATGTAGCGGCGGTTAAAACCGCCGTGAAACGTAATTTTTTTAACATTTCACGGTGGTTTTCATAGTTTAGTAGCGGTTTAAACCGCCACTAAAAGCTGACCAGAAAAAAAATACATTTTTTTCTTCCACTGCACCCCTGCCCTGAAATACAAATCAAACCAGAAATGAATATCATATCCACCTTCAATTTTTATGCCCCAGCATCTTAAGCATTCATCCATTATCATCATACCAACATATATGATATTGAAAAAAAATATATGGGCCCTCTAGTAGGTGTAATCCACAACCATACCTTCTCCAAATTATTCATTGAAGACCAGGATGAAACTGAAATTGAAACTCATGATAAATTCAAACACTATCTATTTCTAGGTACCTTTCACAAAGTGTTCCCCTTCATAAAAAGTTAAGATTATTGAAATATTTCTATTTAAATTGAACATAAATGGTATGATGTATATAACTAATCATTAATAAACTATGTGCATTATGATTCTATTTATAGAGATTCATTTGATGATCATCGCATGGGCCTGATCCCAACAATGTAAACACCTGCGACCTCTTTGTATGGTAAAAAATGAATAATTTCCTAACTATGTGGCCTTTAAAAAATGAATCATAAACATGTATTATATGTATGATTAACCTAAAAATCATATATTTTCATATCTACACAGATTCAGAGAGATCATAGGAATTGGGGTAACTCATTAAACACTAGTATTTTGATATTATTCATAAAAAAATCATAAATCTATAAGGGAATCCAATAATTAAAATGATTCCACCCAAAGAATATTTGATGATACCAAAATCTCACACCTTTTACCAATACCTATTTTGAAGAATCTATAGTATATGAATCACTAGTGAACACCTTTCATTGTAATTTAGTTCTAAAAGGACATCCATACCAAATATTCATATACATGGAATCCCATTGGAGGTTCTCATCAAAAAATAGATAACCTAATGCGAATCCATTAACATGGAATTGGATTGATAAACTATGAACTCTTAGATTTGATGACATATTGATGGGTTTCTTCATTGTGTTTCCTTTTCAATACCTTCATCACATCCTTCAAATAAAATTAAATCACCAAATGCAACAATTATGTTCAAGACCAAAAACAAGCTGATAGTACCCATAAGGAACACAATGGTGAGGCATGAAAACAATTGTTATGTCATACATAGGACTCAATTTCTATGAATATATGTTCCCCATACCCTGACATACATTATCTCCAACCCTTTTAAAATGAGTACATGATGGTTCACAACTTATTTTAGGAATACCATCTAAATGGATCTATCTTGACATTATATGACACTCATGGTAATCTATAGGGAATAATGCCCCACAGGTTGTCCAACTAAAAATATTCTATAGAAAAACCATTGGTCCATAATTTCACAGCCAACCTTTTTTGTATCCTTTCAATAGATCATGATAACACGTTATTCTCTTATCATATTGATTTGGATAAATATGTCCACCATAAAGTATAAATCACCTTAAAACCGCATTATGAGTATCATGTTCACTATAGTCATTTTTATTAACATGTGACCTTGAGTACTCAAGAAGATATATATGGTGTTTTCCCTATTGTCTATACTCTTGCATCTAAAAGTTTATCCCACTGGGGATGTCCAACCACTGACACTCAAGAGTATATTTATAACCCTACTAGTTTAAACAACCTTGAGGCCCATTAGAGTATCTAGATAATATACTAGGGATGGTTACAATGCTATAATATCTAAAAGCATAAGAATCTATCCTAAGTGGAATCTGTGACTATAAAACTACAATGGAAAACATAACCCACATGGGTGGGGGAATTTTTTATCATTTTTTCCTCATGGTCATCTCCAGTGTCATTCATCCTATGGGATCACACCCAAATTAATGATATCCCTCTTACAATGTAAATATGTGTTTCCTATTGGTGGTAACACATTAGTATATTTCTTCAATGTTAACCCAATTGATGGTGGGAAACATGATTCCATTGAGTATGAAATAGGTGTGGATGAATCCACTACCCCCTCACCACTAAAAAATTGTAAAACCATCTCAACATAAGAGAATATTACTTAGTTCAAATTAAAAATAGTATAACATGTGAAATGACCCAATTTGTTCAACTCAACAACAATGGGTTTAAATCCTAGTCATCCAAAATCTTGACTACCAATTCAAACACATGCCTAAATGGAATGATGTATACCACACTCGATAAATCAAGACATAAAAAAGAAAAATCCGAAATCAATAAAACACATAAAAGGAAACATGATAAATCAAGGAAATTTTAGGACATGAAAATGTTTGGTGGAAACTATGTGCCACAAATGTTACATATACAAACCAATTGTTTCCATATTTGTTCAACACATGAAAAATACAACTACTCATGGTCTGATGATGCATCGTCACCCTCACCACCTTCATCACCACTTTCTGTTATCACCTGTAAGAACACTATATTGAAAATTAAACACGGTTGCATATTTATATTAAAACTTAAAACCTATGAAAGTTATAAAACTAAATAATTTTTATTTTTTGTTATTTACCTACATACCACCAGTCTATGCACTACCACCGGGGTCATATCTGCTCATATGTTGATGTATTTCAATCAACTCTTTCTGCAAAGCAGATATCTGATCCCCTAGCTGGTGAACTGTGTTTCGAAGAGAAACAATCTCTTTCTGAGCATCTCCATGTATGGGATGAATAAATCTAAGAGTAGATGCAGCTTCCATCCCCAGTGGACTGATAAAAACCTCAGATGGTATGGGTCCCAAAACCGTCCCGCGCACTCTACCAGGATGCTCTTTCCCAAGGACTTTAGCAACTAGGTCATCCTGGGAGACTGAGTAGGACTGCGTAGGATTGGCATCCCATATTTCTTTCATTTTTACCTATAAATCAAATATCAATATATATTAACACAGTAAAAACTGATAATAAGTTATTATAATAAAAATTTGACTTCATACCCCAACTTCTTTAGCAGGCTCATTAACAAAACTTCCATCTAATTTCTTGTGAACATCCAACCACAGTTCGGTTCGGGATGCTTCGTGCCCTAAACTCTGTGACTGCATTAAGAAAAGATAAATCAAAAATTCAATATATTAAACAGATAATATTGTCTTATAAATATTTAAACTAATTAAAAGATTACCAATTTCGTTCGGCTTCTAGAAAAGATTTTTGAGCCCACAGTGTGAGGGATGACTTGCTTAGCCCGGTTTGAAGCATTCTTTCTTGAGAGATCCTAAAATAAATAAAATGAAATTAAATAGTAATGTATTCAATGTCATGTCCTCTTCATATACATTTATAAATGTAAAATGAGGATAATATAATAATATATATTTTAATACCATCCGCTTCTCATCACGATGTTTGTCAAAAAAAACTTTCTATTGTTCTTTCGGTACCCCACTAGGTAGCTTCTCATAAATTTGATGCACAGTCAACGATGTATCGTTGACATCACACCACAATCTCCATTTGAAATCTTTCCATTTCTTACCAAGATTTTTCAACGACCACTTCCATGCTATCACATCAGTAATTGTAAAGTGGAAGAACATCTGTATACAAAAATTCATTTTGAACATATTAGTAACATGACATTAAATTAAACCATAATGTAATAAATTTACCTTTATTTGAGAATCAAAAACTACATTTTTATAGATTTGAGGCATATTTCTCCAATTATCATATGAAATAGGAAGGTAAATGGGCTCTGCTGCCAGCTAGCCTAGAATCTGGCCAAGTAACCCCGCGGCGTCATCCGTCAGGACCCCATAAGAATCAAATGGCACGACTATCTTTTCGCCAGTTATATTCCAAACATATGCACTTTTTATGTTTTTCTCCACAGTTTTATTTTTTTCATCTTTAATGAGCAAACAATTAGTATAAACAAAATGCAATAAATTTATTTAATTAAAATTTGTACCTATGACTGTGACACTCCAGTACGCCCGTGATGAACTGGAATGGGCGTGTCGCTGCCCCACTACTGAGGCTCCTGAAGGGGGAGTTGATGACTCACCCTCTAATGGGACATCCAAATATGGTGTAAGAGATGGTGCAGGGGGAGATGGTGCAGGAGTGTAGGCAGCTAGCGCCTCAGATGTCGTGGGGAGGGAGCCAGATGGATCGTCATCTGTTGCGGAACTAGATTAAATAGTATACCGATTCTTATTTGGAATTCCTGTCATTTAATCAAATAAAATTAAGATCAGAATATATATTTCAAAAAAATTATGCAAAAAAAATTAAAAATGACAATAGATGCCCAGTACTAACAGACAAAATATATATAACAATGATAATGAATGACTGCAGAAATGAAACAAGTGGTTGCTGAATAAATAAATAATTGTACATACAATCATTTTCCCCTTCAATCATGTTGTTTTCCTGCTCCATTGCTTCATCCACTTCATTCATCCTTGCTAGACTAATATTTTGAATATTATAATGGACAAATAATTTGGATGCCTGTTGTTGATTAAATTAAATTTCAGAGGTCAAATTTTCCACTTCATCACAGATATCATACAAATCTCTTTGTATTACATGAGCAACTACACTCCACCCTTAATCGACAGAATAATTCACATAATATACCATTTTTTCTTGTGATGCTAAGATATATGGATCATGCAATTCATGATCACCAACATCCATCAAGTGAGAGAAGTTCACAGAAGTAAATTGCAAGGAATCTTTTTTAACACCTCTGATAATATCGACCCATTTGCATTTGAATTAAACAACAAAAAAATGTTCATGGTAGTTTGATTCAATAATATCATGCAGCTTTCTGTAGTATTCCACTTCAGCAAATGTAAATATACCACTATTCTATGTTTTCAAACCCACTTCTCGATTGAGTGTACGAAATCTAAATCCATTCACATTATAAGAGTTGAACTTTCTAACTTGCTTTAGAGGACCTATAGAAAGAAACTTCAAATATTATAACACCTCTGCTCAAGTATCATTATTCACGATCTCAGAATAGAAATATACTTTATTAGACTTACAAAATGTATGTGTCAAACTAATATTCGTACTTATTGCAATATTTATGAACTTACACGTCGTGCAAACCATTCTACAAGCTCTTTATTAACAGCTTTCGTTATATCTTTCTCATTTCGTGTTTAGCCTCTCATTCGTCTCTTTGTTTGTATCCTCAACTCTTCAATCAATGGATATGCAATTTCACTATTCAGCATCACATATCTATGTGCCTGTAATAATTCCAATTCAGTTAGTGTCACATTTGAGGTCCTCCCAACTGATCGGGCAATAGTAGGAAATATTTTGGATTTCTGATGTATTTGAGATTGAGTCGATGTGTCGTAAACATGTCCAACTCAATTAAATATTGTCTCAATATCATCCAAGTATTGAGAATAAAAGGTAAGACACTCCTCAGCCAAATAGCATTTAGAAATAGAGCCTTATGGTTGAGCTTTATTTCTCACGTATTATTTCAAATTCCCAAGATATATTTAAAATAAAATAAACATAATTATGCATTTAATTAAGTTCCAAAAATTGTTTACTTAATTGAAAAACATATAAATAAAGTACCTCTAAATTGGATACATCCATCGATAAGGAACGAGGCCTCCTAATTTATCTTCCTCAACCAAATGCACAGTTAAATTCATAATTACAGTAAAAATGATGGAGGAAAGATCATCTCCATTGCACAAAGGGTCAATAAAAACCCCTCCTAGAGGTTGTCAGGCTGAAATGGATGTAGAGATTTCTCACATAGTTGTCTGAAAAATGATCAGAATTGGAGTACAACAACAATAATTTTTTCAGGTAATAATGTACGCAATGCCAATGGTAGTAACTATTGTAACAAAATATGTGAATTGTGACTTTTCAATCCATGTAACTTACGATTATTCAAGTCAACACACCTCGAGATGTTACTTGAATACCCATAAGATACCTTAACATTCATTAAAATTTGAAGGAATGTATCTTTATCCCTATTTTTCATTGCAAAAATTTCTGGAGGATACTTTTCATTCTCATCTGGACAGAGATCTCGTTTTATGTTCATTGCTTGTAAGTCTTTACGAGCATTGAGATGATCCTTCAACTTTCCATGCTCATTAAGAAATGTTAAAATAAAATTATCACAGAAATTCTTCTCAATATGCATCACATCAAGATTATTCCACAACAGATTAAATTCCCAATACAGATGTTTGAAGAATATACTTGTTTTCTTTCATTGCTGCATTTCGATTTTTCTTGACGATGCACTTCAGATCCATTTTCCGCTATCACTCAAATGATGAACCTTCCCAAATTCTGTTTTAACATTTTCAAGCTGTATCAATATTTCATAACTAGTTAACAACTTTGGAGGTGGTCTACGATCAATGGAACCATTAAATTTTGATCTATTCAGCAGAAATCTATGAGATGCATTGAGAAATCTTCGATGACACAAGAAGCACCATTTCTTACTGTGAGGTAGCCGTTTGGGATCAAAATCAAAGTTACAAACGGGAAAAGACAAACCCGTGTAAGTGTTCCAACCAGATAAATTCCCAAGCCCAGGGAAGTCACTAATGGTCCACATTAAAGCAGCATGCATTTTGAACATTTTTTTAGAAGAAGCATCAAATGTATCAACACCGTTGCTCCATAACTCCTGCAATTCGTCAATCAAAGGCTACAAGTATACATCAATATCATTTCAGGGATTTTTTTCAGAAATAGTCATTGAAAGGATAATAGATGTTTGTTGCATACACATCCATGGAGGCAGATTATAAGGGATCAAAACAATTGGACAAATGTTATAACTAGTACTCAAAGTCCCAAATGGGTTGAATCCATCGACAGCCAATCCCAATCGAACATTCCTAGGATCAACTAAGAAATCTAGATGTAATGAATCAAATGTCTTCCACAATTGGGAATCTCGTGGATGTCTCATTAACCCATCATTGTTATTATCTACAGAATACCACATCATGTATTCAGCGGTTTTCGATGACATGAATAATCTTTGCAATCGAGGCTTCAAAGGAAAGTAATGCAAAACCTTTGCAGGTGTGTTCCTTTTATTCTTCTCCATGAAATTATGTTCATTCAGACTTCCAACATCACTCTTTGCCTGCCATCTAGAAGAAAATTTCTTGCAATTCTATCTACTTGAATCCTCTCCCCAATAAAGCATACAATCATTGGGACACACATGTATTTTTGTATAATTCAGACCAAGCTTGTTAACAACTTTTTTCATATCATAAAAATATTTTGGCCTTTTTGATCTAGGAAATGCATCACGAATCAATTCCAATATCATGGGAATTTCCTTATTTGTAATTACATAGACATTTGATATGGTACGACTTTAGTAGAAATGAAAGCTTTGAATATTTCAAACACCCACTATACAAATCCTGATTTCCATTGTCAACTAAATCATAAAACACATTTTCCTCAGTGAAGTTTTATCTTACATTTAGTTCCACAAAATCAAGAGGAGGATCCAATGATATGTTACAATCTTGATCTTCCTGTGTTACAGTCTCAAAAACATCACTTGTCACGTTTCAATTTGTTGCACCCTCTTCTGGTTGTTCTGATATGTTTTTATGCTGATAGTGGTGTCTTGCAGTTTCGAATGCATCATTTATGAGGTTTCTCATTTCATTTTCCATTGTCGATGAACTTGGGACCTCATTATGTGGATTAACATTAGTGCTCAATCTTTCTATAACGTTCGATTCTCTATGCCAAATTCAACACAAATATTGACCAGGGAATTGCTTCAGTATTAAATGTTCATAAACTTCATATCTCTTCAACCATGTTCTGAATTTACATTTAGGACATGGGCATTTTATTCTCCCTTCAACGAATCGATTAGAAATTTAAAAATCTAAAAACTCATTCAATCCCTTAACATACTGAGGTGTGTTCCTCAGTAATGTGATCCAGCTTTTATCCATGTATATCACAATGTGCCTACAAAAAATATACGATAGTGTAATATTATAGAAACATAATATAATAAAGATGACCCATTGATCATAAAGGATGCATAATATAATAAAGATGATTCATTGATCACATTTACCACTTCAAACCAACCGAACAAGTCTGGTCTATAGGAGACAGCGTCAACACCTCATTGAGGAGCACTAAGAATATCGGGTTAGAAACTTATCATAACACTGTCGATCACACATTAATGTTGCCTCAAACAACACCCCACTGACGTGTGATCAAAACCGATCATAATTCATTTTAAACCTGAGACATTATGTGATTGTTTAGCCTTTAACTTAGATGTCCTCCAAGAGGAATGATGTTTCTAAATTGTTTCATACACAACAAACCATATCAAAGTCGTATTTCCAAGAAATAACTGAAGAGATTTAAGACATGAGAGCTCAAAAGAAATCCTAGAAAAAAATTCCATTTTTCAATTGACATCTTAGGTTGTGTTCATTCTACCGGGAAGGACACATGTTTCACAAAAATGACAAGATTCTCCCCACCTTTGGAGTGTCCTAGTTATCAAAATTAGAGATATATCAGCCATTAATAAGTTATCTATATCATATTCACATCAAACATACGTTTGATTCTCCCCTCAAGCACACTCATTACGTCATAACAATCATAAAGAGAGCCAAAACCAAACTGAATAGCATGCCAAAACACCTTATTCTTTTTGAAGTCCTCCAATGCTTTGAGACATAGTTGATTATTTAATTCATAGGTCACTCAACTCCGTAGATGACCCGAAACCTTAAAAATAGCCTATGGTTCAATGATTTAACTGAACTCCATACATTCATTACAACATTTAGAACTCGATAGGAAAAACATAGATGTAAGAATGTTACCATAGGTTCCATAAGAAATTGGCACATCCTGATTACTATACATAGTTTTTCCACCTTATGCATTAAATAATTAGGAGGTACATAAAATAGGTTTAAACCAACATCATATTGACTCATACGACCATGAACATGAATGAAATCATACAATGTTGTCCAACACTGAGGAAAATAAAGGGTCATGCGACCTGAAAATTAGATGACAATTCTTTAGGTAAGCCTATCCTACTGAAACTGAGCATTTCTCGATACTCATGAAAATAAAAATGGAGAAAAACACAATAACCACAAAAAAGGATTTCATTAGAACTAAAGAGTCATATGATGGGCAACGAAACCTAAACAGAACTGAGCATCAGAAAAATCCTTGTAATAGAAAGGTATTAATGTTCTAAGGGCACTACCTACCAAAGGATATCAACTTAAAATGAGAATGCATCAAACCTAACACCATGTTATGATTACAAAATTCACTAGGCTCAAAATCCAATCAACTAATCAATCATTAAAAAGGAGGTCTATGGAGAATTCATGTGGTTATATTCCAAGACAACTCAAAGAAGTCCCATGCTACCCTTACATAAGATTCTCTACCAAGGACACCACTAAAGGTTCTATTTCCAATAAATAATGGGAAATCAAAGACCGAATTTAAATATGTTTTTTTCATCAGAAATTATCCTATATTTTAACATAATAATGGGAAATCACATGTTCAACCCATTCCATAAATCTTGATACACCATTCATATCACCATGCATCCACCATATCAGGTGCCAACTACAACCAAAAACCCAAGTCTTATTAACCATATACCTTCAATCTTCATCCATCCCAAGATAAAAAATAATCATATAAACATACTCAATTAAAAAGAGAATTTATAAGTAAATAAACAATAAAAAGAGCCAATAGGGCATATAGAACTTAGAAACAATGTATCTGAATATCACATGAAAATAGGCTCGCTCGACCCCAAACAGTTATCTTTATCAAACAACTAGTTTTTTTTCTATTTTGGATTAACTGATTCATTTATCATAGGTTAAAACTATGAGAAACATATGGAATTAGCTACCATAACCTATTAATTATTTAAATATTATTTTAATCAAAACATCATGTTTCATTGAATTTTAAGGATGAAAATTTCCATTAACATACCTCTATATTATTATCATTAATAAGTATTTCCATACTCCTTTTCTTTATCCAATTCCATTAACACATGGAATAAAAATTTCAATTAAACAATAATTAGGTATAAAAATAACAATTTTCTTCAAATTAACATGCTAAAACATGGAGTAACAAACATTCTAATCAAATAATAAACATATATTGCACAAAATATTATAAAAAAAGATGAAAAATGTTATCACAATGGAAAACTCACTTTTGGGTCATGGACGCAGTGAGAAGGGTCGCCGGGAGAAGGGGGTCGCCGGTCGCCGGTCGTGGGCTCCACCCTAGACGCTGGTCACGGGGTTACCGAAGACGGAGGTCGCGCGTTCGCCGGAGACGTCGTAGGGTCTCTGGGGGGGGGGGGGGGGGTTGCAGGAAGAAGGGAGCGCGAGGGGTCGGGAGGGTTGGGGGAAACGGGGGTCGGGGTGGGGAAGGTTCGGGAATTTTTAAAAAAATATGGGTTTAGGGGTGGTTTATTAAAAACCGCCGCAGAACCTTTCTCGGAAAACATTTAGCGGTGGTTTTGTGAACCACCGCCACAAAACCGCCACTAAACCCTATTTATGTTGTAGTGAGGGTACATAAGTAGTACCTTAATCCCAAGAGGGTATAAAGGTTTTCAGCCTAAGGACAAGAGGGTATTTTTATTTTTATCCCAATCCAACTATGTTATGATAATGAGGTAGAATTCATGGTCCAACAGGTTATGATTTTCTTTGCTTTCTCTTATACTAAATTTCTATGTCATATGCTTATGTTATGCTACCATGGATCATGTTTACTATCTCGTATTTCTACACTCCTATGAAATGGAATATGTTTAATCATTTGAGACTATGGGTAATTAAATTATGTATTGTGGGAAACTCTTATCATTCCATTTTTTAAATAAGATATTAATCCATTATTCATGATTTCTCATTTGCCTATGATTGAACCCTTATTGAAGTGTTGCTATTTTTTTCCCTTACTGATCATTTTAGCTCACCCCCTTCTTATGTTTCCATTACCTAAGTTATGATGATGAGTATAACTTATGATGAGTCTAAAAGGGAGTCTAGTACGTTTTGATTATGGGGACATGTTCGTAAGTATCATAAAATATGTTTCTTATATATCTAATACTTAAGGACACTAAAGCCTACATTATTGGGATTGTTTGATTATCATGAGTTTTAATGTTCAAATTATGTAAATAATGTAAAATAAAGACATTTTTATCTTGTTTTATATAAAAAATGGTGTTTAAATAATTTTTTTAGCATTATACTTAGGAGTTTGGGTCTAGGGTGACTTAGTACATGCCCAGATGGCTCCCCAAGATACACACTACATGTAATATGAATTTCATTCAATGTACTTTCCTCTTTCGTTAACTTATCACACAAGTGTTAGGATTAGGAATACTAATATTTTATTCCAATGTTTTTTCCATATAAATCATGTTGGTTGTATCCTATTTATTATTAGAGTTTAATTGAAATTTTTTTAGGTAGTTTGAGTATATTATATTTGTTGTGGTGGTGAAAAGGCTATGGTATGGAATTCAGAGCGGTCATGCGGCTTGTACTCCCCTAGTTATATACTTACATTTGGGTACGATCCCCACACATGAATTATTGATTTAGTACTCCACCATGTGTCATGGAATTGGTCCTCCATTTCAAACATGGGGTTTGATACTCCCATGGATACATACTAATGATAGGATGTTGGTTCCCCATATGATAGATGTATTTCATGTAATCATATATGTATTAGGGTGTAGATCCTTTATCCATGGAGTCAACATTCCCTTGTTCAATATAAATTTCTCTTAATGGGGTGTAGGTCCTCTATATGGTTCATTGTTCCTTGTTTGATATACCTTTTCCTCAAAGAGGTGTAGAACCCCCACATAGTTTCAGAGAGGTGATGTGGAAGTTTTTATAGTCGGGTATATTTTATATTATGGGTCCTACAATAATATTAGGTATCTAAAGTCATCTATGAGTCATGACCTTAGTGTATTTGAGTTGTTATGGTTGAGACTCCCCTATGTATCTAGGTTCTCAATCCTTGGAAACATATATGAGATTTCTTTTTTTCTTTATCCATCCATTATTTAATTTTTGATAATTATTTTTTAGTCATCACATTGTATTTTTTGGCATCCCACTGGGTATGCTTATGATCACCCCTTACATGGGAATTTCACCTATTTGAGTAATCTATAATTTTTAAGATGAAAATTATTGAATTTGGGGAGGATTTAGTGATCCATATTTTTCACTGAATATATTAAAATATTTTAACTGATATTTTATCAAGTGGTCACATTGTTGGATTAATTTTAGGGTGTTATGGGTGTTCAAGAAAGATTTATTATTTTTAATACAATATTTTTATCCCATGCATTATAATGACATTGAATCATTTATATCTCTTAAATAGATCCACAAATGGAAAATTCATCACTGCATTTTGACTCGAGATAAAGGGTTTTACTTAGGATGGGTATATTTTTTATTTGGGATTTGGGGCCTGGACCAGGATCATTTCGAGACTTTAATAAAATAATTTATTATATAAACCC
This sequence comes from Viscum album, assembly GCA_963277665.1. Lineage (NCBI taxonomy): Eukaryota > Viridiplantae > Streptophyta > Magnoliopsida > Santalales > Viscaceae > Viscum > Viscum album. Next base: position 1,838,837,211 of record OY728151.1, read on the forward strand.
TATAAATATGTATTATCCACTAATATTTGTAATTAATATATTATCCCCTAAATATGATGAAACATATTAGAGGCTAGAGTTTAGAGAATGTAATTATTTGAGGAGACAATGTCAGATCTTAGATTAAGGCCAAAATGTGAATCTTCAAAAATCTCAATCAAGGCACGACTTGTTTTAATTTATCTCTCTATATTTATCATTCCTTTGAATTATTGTGTTTTTTATTTATTATATTTATTCCTATAATCATTGTTTAATATTTTTAATTTTTTTATTGGATTTTTTTGCGTGCTCTTCAAAGAATGTTTCAACATAAAAGAATCAAAGCGTCCAAATTATCCATCCTTTTCCCCCTCTCCATTCAACCTCTAGACTCATGCTTGATGTGACTCACCATTGTGGTCTAACTTAGGAAGATTATGTCTTTCCAAGGGAATATGGTACCCTAAGCAACAAATTCCTTTCTGTCTCCCTTGTTCTCACTTCACCATTTTCCCTCATGAATGGAAGAACTACTGTTGACCATAGTAGTGGATGGAATATCTAAGGGTGATAGGATTGGGAGGTGATGATTATGCATCCCATTGATGAAGGTAACAAAATCACACAAGGATTGGGAAAAAATGGTGTCAATGATTTTTTGGAATTCTGAACAATGGTTCAGAGGAGGATTTATGGTGAGGGGGGATGAGACGTATAGTGGGAGGCATGAAGAAAACATAAACAAGGAGGTGGTCATGCTGGGTCATGGTTGACATAAGTTGTGTAAATGAATACAATCGACTGTAGGATTGGAAGTGAAAATACTATGTGGTGGATTGGGTATCTTGAAAATAGAACAATATCACATAGAATATATCCACTAATCTCATGTCATGTATCATATCACTCACAAGAAAGGGTTTTAAAACAATTATAACAACATCACACACAAAATAACTTTTTAGCACATGTTATGTTTTTTTAAGAAACACGACTGAGTCATATGAAGTACATTTTTTACTACCCCATCTGATGCACATGGTTTTTAGTTAAGTACACGCCATGCCAAAAAAATGACATGATATGGTCTATGAAGTAAACACTTATATAAAACATGGGTTTTACACACCATGTTAGAAAGATAGACCTGATTTGTATGTAAAACAACATGATTATGATACATTGGTACATGCTTAGATAACCCCTCGGTATATATACTTCATTTTATATGAAGTATATTCCATGTGATTATATATCTTCTCTCTAATCTATTGTAATTTGGAATACATATACACCATTCTAATCATTTTTCTACATAGATTATGATAGAGGGATACTGTTCTCTATCAGAGACCAATTATGGAGAGTTTTGGAAAATTTTATAATCCTTTCTTTTTAAAGGTGATGAATGGGTTTGGGAAAGAAATTTATAGTAGGCATGGGGTTAGTACTACCCTGAAGATTACTTACATTAGGGTATGGGTCCCCCATACGAATTATGGATTTGGTAATCCTACATGCATTGGGAATTGTCTCCCCTATTTTATACTTGGGGTTCAGTGCTCCCCTAAGGCCATACTCATGATAGGGTGAAGGTCCCCTACACAATAGATGGAGTTAAATTACGACCATGTGTATTAGGGTGTGATTACTCAATCCATGGAGTCAATACTCCCTTGATCTATATACATTTTAATTAATTATTTTGGGGGTACTCTATATTTTACAATACTCCATTGATCAATATACATCTCCCTCATTGAGGTGTGGGTCCCCCAGTGAAGTTTTAGAGAGGTGATGTGAAAGTTATGACATCTAGGTAGTTCAGACATTATAGGTCCTAAAATAATTTTAGGTATCTAGTTTCCTATGAGATTTGGCCTTATTTGATATGATCTATGATGATTGGGACTCCCTTATATCTATAGGTTACGCATCCGGAAGTATACATGTGATTCATCTTCTATTTTTTCCTACTTACTTTTGGTTTCAAGCTCAATTTTCATTTTAATCATTTCTTTGTATTTAGGGGAACCCAACTAGCTATGTTTATACTCACCCCCATATGAGGATTCCACCCACACATGTTGTGTTTTATGCAAATGACATATATTATGGGGTGATCACAGAGGACATAGAGTTGATAGAGCTAAATCTTAGTAGAACTTGATAGTAATGATTGTAGAGGACATTCATTTCAGAATATAGTGAGATAAATAATCTCCCCTTTCCATTTTTTCTGGATCTCTTTATTTACTTTTGGATATTTTTCTTGTGTGTTCACCTTTATCTATGTATTTTTAATTTATCTTATTATTGTGGGTATTGTAATTTTTATCAAGAACATTACTCTATAGTTGGGTATTATATCTATCTTTTCATTATTTATGTTATGCTATGGAGATAGATTATCATGTATATATTTATTTGGTTAAGTCCACCCATGTATGTGATATTCCTTCTTGGTGTTGGTCACCACCCCATTTCGAGAATGATGAGGGATTGTGGTGGAACACTCATCCTAACTGCCATCCCAAGTAGGGTCCTAGTTTGTTAGGTCATGTCAATTCACGTCACCCATAATATTCACCATTTCTCCCATTTTTTATCACAAAAAATATAAATCCTCTTGAATGATTTTCCTTTTATAATGAGGAATATTTCTTGAAACACTAACTACTCTTTTTTTCATCATTTCTTGATTTTGTAAACTCTCCATTCATTATTTGATGTAAACCCCTATAAAATCACAAGTTTTATGAGAAATGGGAGATTTAAAGATCGCATAAATATCATGTAAATGTCTAGAATAATATTTAAATAATTATTTTGTAATGTTTTATCATGTATAATGTTCTTAGTTCACAAATACAGTAGTCTTATAATTCAAAGAATTAATATAATATAATATATTGTATTATAAGTTATTAAATGTGTATTATTATAGAATAATATCTAAGAGTTCTTGTCTAGGGTCTTACAAGAAGTTTGTATGGGGTAAATGAGAATGAATCATATGGTATATACAAATTAAATACCATTAAATAAATTTATTCTACTAGATTTGTGAGCTTTTTGAATTTATGGAATTATATATTAGGATATATTAATCATAAAAGTATGTATAGAATGAGTAAATTAAATTAAATATAAAAACTTTATTCATTTAATTCTATAAAATTATTGATATGAATTCAATCTAAAGTTAAAATTAAAACCTAATTAAAAGGAAAAATCTAAAATGTACTAAAAATAATTTGTAAGTATTAGATTTTGTGCTTTCAAACATTTGTTTATTAGAGGGTAATATCACTTGAGTAGTTAAAAAAATTTCATAACTTTTACATTTGGTCATTTTATATTTGATCAAGTATTGGTTAAATAATAAGGATGAAGCATTAGAAAAATCGAAATATACAAGGTTGAAGTGGAAAATCAATTATATCACACAATCAAGGTTATATTATCCAATAGAGGTAGTTAATATATTTTTATGATGAGATTTTGGTAAATTCATGGTATTAATCATAAAACTATGACCCATTATAACTCTAAAAAGGTTGATGCAGTTAAAAATAAGAATCTTACCATAGTTGAGATTGTATATTCTATGTAAAATACTTAGAAGTTATTAAATAATTTATGGGCAAAATATTTAATTAAGAGTTTTCATTTATTTTATTGAATACTTATAACACCACATGTTACAATGGTTTTATTTATTTAATATTATTTTAGAGTGATTTGAATTTTTGGAAGTTTTTTACCTTGATTTTTTAGTTTTTTTTATAATTATCCTTTTTCCAAATCATTTTTTGTGCAAAAAATAGAATAAAACATGTACGGTCTATAGAGTTAGAGAGTTTTAAGTTCATTTTATTATTACACAATTTGTTCTTCATGGGTCACACATAGTTTTGATGAAACCATGCATGTTTTAGGATAAACCATGTGAGATCATTTTATCCTAGGGTATTGGTATATAACTAACCTGTATAATTTCATTAAAAATTAGGAAATAATGTAATTGTGTTTTAGATAATTGAATTGGTGTTTTTAATTATTGTTGCATGGTTTAATAATAATGTGACAAAAATTTGATATTGTGTTGTGGGTATTTAGTAGATCCCTCATGGTTCATGAATGGTTTACCAAACCTTATGGCCAAATGGCATCGCTCCCATTGCAAAGAGAGGTCCAAATTATTATTTTGATTGTTCCCTTCTAAACCAACTACTAGGTATTTAATAGAAGTTGGGGTCGATCCCATAGGAAAACGAGATAGAGTAAGGTGCAATACAAGTTGGAGAGTCTTGGATGGTTGGATAAAAAAATGAGTGAATGGAACAGTTTGAATAAGTGAAACTATTTCTGAAAATTAAAAAAAATAAGAAGAACATAACAAAAAAAGTCATACATGTTTAGGTTTCAATCCGATTAGGTTTTATTATTAATGTCATTATTTAGTATTTAAATTATAAGTGAAAATAGTTTTACCATGAGGAATAATTTTTATCATAGTTTCTTGGTCTGATAACTAGTGATTATGTATTTAAAGTCCAATTCATGGGTCTGATAATTAAATATTCAAATACACATTAATGAATAGTCCCCTAGAATAGTGGTAGTGGGTTCCCCCAATGGTCATGAGTTCATCCACTATAACTCCTTTAGTGTTCTCCATTGGTATCATTCTTGGTCTGATATGATACCAATGGTGATATTGGAATTAAGTTCATTAAAGGAATTGTGAAACCATATTCATAATAAAATCACTACTTCAAAAATTAAATGACAATAAAACCCAAATCATATCACAACACCAAAACATACGAATTAGCCTCTTATGACCATACATAGTGTGTGGATTGAGAAGAAACTCAATCCTAACCATGGATATGAGAGGAAAAAGGGGAAGAGGAGAATTAACTAAACCAAAAATGAAAATAGGGAATAAAACTCAAATTTCGATCTGAGGGATCCTCGAACAGACCTCCCCTAGATGTACCCCCTCAAACATGGAGGGATTCTCTCTTATTTATGGAATTTAAAAATATGCAGCGTGTAATCTAAAGTACACGTTGTGTATAATGATCAACTCCTTTTTTCTTTGTTTTCTCTACCAGTAGGTGAGTGGTGCACCACTCCTTGAATTTGAATTCATCAGAGGTTGGTTGGTGGGGTACATGACGTGTAGTTCCTCCCCACATGGCGTGTAGTATCGACTTCAGCCACCAACCACTTCTATAAGGGCATAAATGGCATGTATAGTGAAGTACATGATGTGTAATCTCTAGATGAATAATTCGGCATATACTCGGTCTGGTTAATCTGTGTATGGGTGAAGGTACATGGTGTGTGTATATAAATATAGTGTGTGTATATTTCAATCTTTTATCCCAAAGTTATGCTTTGCAACTTTTCCTAAAAAACACCTAAAAATCATCATAAACACTGAAATAAATCATTTTATCTACAAAACAACATATATCTAGTAAAAACATGTTTTTATACTCAATTTAATATGTGAAAATATATAACAAAATTGGGCACATTAAACTCCCCACACTAATCCATTTGATTTCCCTCAATCAAAATCTCAACATCTAATTAACAGAATCCATATGCATTCAACTAATTATACTTATTAATACAATAGCCAGAACAGAGGATTTAAAAAGGCACAAAACATATTTCAATTCCCATGATATTCTAATCATTCCACCTTTTTAATTTAATTAAATATTTTCATCCTCTTTTATTTATATTATTCAACTTTTCATAAATACTCATTCCACTTGATGATTTACCTCACTAGAGAATACCAAACTCATCACTCAAGATCATTTTATCAGAGTTATGCTCATTATCAAGTATATACACTCTATCCATAGGTTTTAAAGTACTCTTAATCTACACTTTAGAAATCAAATCACAAAAATCATGAGGTATTTTAATAAGGTTCAAATGTTTCTAAGGATTCGGGTAGGTAGGTACTGATGTGAAAAATAATTTGAGAGGATTGAAAAAGGAGGTTGAATTATTAAATAAAAATGCATGATATTCAAAAATAAAGATTAATGAAAAATGAATCCCTAATCAAGATCTATCAAAGGGTATCATCAACAAGATATTCCTTTGCCAACATGGGTCCATAAACTATCAATAAAGTGTAGTTAATGAATATGGTCACTCTTTTGAATTTTTTAATACTTTTTTTAACAGGGAACACTAAGAATATAATGAATAGTGGTTTTGAACCGTTATACCCAAATAAAAAAGAGGCACTTTCCCCCACACTTAATTTCATGGTTACTCAACAAAATATACCTTGAATAGAAAAGAATACATCTTATAAACTCAAATGAATAATCATTCAAAATTATAAAGGAATTAGGGTATGAAGGTTAAATAGGCTTGTAATATGGCTTCTTATCAAGATAGTTCATGGTTTCTACGGCTTTTATAAAGATTATATTCATAGTAGGTATTAAGTTTAAAGGGGATTAACAACAATAAAATTCCTCAATGATTTTAATATGATTCAAAATCTTTATGTTTTGAAGAGAAAAACTCACATGTTCTAGTAGTTATGCATATCCTCACAATCTCTTAAGAAAGATGGAATGAGAAAGAATATATCAAAAAGTCTTAGAACACCTCAAATGAATGAGAAAAAAATAAAGGGTCAATCAAGTCATGACATGAATACAAAGGATAAATCTAATAAATGTTAATGTCCAGGAATTTAAATCAAGAATCAAACCATATCATCAATCAGTTTAAAACAATTTGAAATTTAAAATAACTATGTAACATATAAAATTACCTTTTATGTATTTATTATTTATAAATATAAATAATAAAATATTTCCCACATTTAAAATATTTCATCTATTAATGATATCTCCTAGAGAAATTTAAGGGTAAAGACTAGTGTAGTCAAAGATGCACCCCCACACTTATTATTGCACATGGTCCTGCAAGTGCAACAATAATGAGAAGAAGAGGATGTGGAAAAATACAAGTGGTCCAGGATGAGGGGAAGCAAAGAAAGAAACAAGGACAAAAATAATAATTAAATGAAATTTCGAAATAATACTCCCCTTATGGATAGCTCAAAAATATGGGAAGAAATCGAAAAGAGATTCTAAGAGAGCTCCAGAGTACCTGTGACTATCGATGAAAGGGAAAATAATATATGCATGCACATAGACCATCACAACAAACACATAGCACAAAAGAGATATATCTATAATGATACAAGCATGAAGAAACCAGTCACGGGGTCTCCTCAGAAGAGGCATCATCAGTAACAAGGGGATCTGATAGAGGAGGATCAGCAGCAATGGAAGATGGAATCTTGGGCTCTGTGTGCCATGTGGTGTCCATAGTGGGTACATCCATCATAAAAGCAGAAGTAACAGTAGCTAGAGGCATGATATTGGCGCTCTATATGGGAGAATCAACCGATACATCCTTACTGGCATCAGTAGCACTAGTAGATGGATAGGTAGTGGAGAGGAGAACAGAATCTGTGGATAGTGCGGTCAATGGTGGATATGATATTGAAGGTTGAGGATCGTATGGAGGAGCAGGTTTTGTGGGTAACTGAAGGATATGTTGCTAAATAATAATCCCCAAAATCTTCTCAAGCTGCTTGGGTGTCTGAACCATAGAATCCTGGCGGTGCTCCATCACGGTCAGGTGGAGGGAGATGGGGAAATCAGTCGAGGTTGTGGGTGGATGTGGGTCTATGGATGGAGTAGAAGAAGAGGGGATGGTGGCGGAACACGGAAGGTGGAAATAAGTGGGATGAGGTGTAGAAGGAAAATCCACTGGTATAAGGGGTAGGTCCAGATTAGCAACACTAGTTGTGGGATTTTGGTCATCTCTCACCCCTATAGGAGCCGGGGTGTCCTACACAATCACAAATACCTCTCCCTTATGATTGACCATCCTAATATGAATAATCATGAAGAAGTACATATTCTAGGGAGAGGATAAGTGATAATGAGGGATAGATGGATCAAAAACTCCCAAATAGTGTGCCAACTAGGTGGCAAAGAAGCCTCTATTTAGGTTTCCCTAACAGCCGGTGATCATGGAGTGGAAATAGGAGGCAGTAAAGTATGAGAGTTTTAGGTAATCATGTCAAACAATTGAGGTAAGAAGGACCATTCCACGGAAAAAAAACCCATATCCTCATGGTGAGCAAAAATAAGGACACTAATGAAATGATGGATGAAACAGAGAGGAGGGTAAATGATTAGATTTCTCTTCTGAGAAGTGGGGGAGTACTCATGGATAGGTCTAGCAAGCTCCACCAACATGGAAATGAGGTCAAAGTGCTTAGGGAGAGAAATGGAAGAGATAGATGGTGGAGTGGTGAAATGGGGATAGAATCCACACCCTCATCCAAACTTGGCCATAGATAGTGAGAAATAGTGACCACCTAGTCGAAATGTAATTGGAGTAGCTGTATCGGTTGACCTTTAATGATAGGTTGGCCCATCAAACTCGAAAGTCGAAGAAAACTCTAAAAATAAATCTTGAAATTTATTATTACTTACTTGGAGTGTATCCAAAATATGTTTGTGTCCATGGAGCTCCTTAGTATCCTATACACCGAGACGCTGGGGAAATATGGTATCTAAGAAATGACTGCTCACCTGGATCATGCGTTGTGATAGATGATACAGTTTATCTGACGCAGGATGACAATCCTAAAAAACTAGGAAGGGATGTGGCATAGGTCGGGTAGCTTCAGGTGTAGGATGAGGTGGGGAATTAGTGTCTAAGGTGGAGGGGCCAACAATGGTGGTAGTGGATAGAGTATCTAAGGATGCTGAAGCTAACTTTGAGGTAGTGCTAATTGTGGAAGGAGGTGTGGGCACATTAGGGTTCACTGAAGTTGTGGATGGATTTGGAGGGTCCATGCTAGACATGGGAGATACGGTACTAGAGACTACGGTGGTGGTGGATGGTGTGGTTTTTGGATTGAAAAGTGTTGAAGATAATGGTGCTGGTAGAAGAGGAGGCAAGGTCTCCAAAGCTGGAAGCTGACATACCAGAAGATCGGGTGCTGACAGCACTGAAGGCCGAACTCAGATCCAACGGAGAGTCGGTCGCTCCCCCTCAGTAGTAGGCGCATGGTGCATCCCATGAGCAGGATCTCTATCTACTATAGGTGAAAGAGAGAAATAAGGACAACATAAGAAAAAAATGAAAAATAAGGATGAAAAATGAGAAAGTATAAAAATAGAAAATACACGGAATGTGGATCCAATGTACATGGTGTGTAGAATGAGATGATTAGAAATATGTGTACTCTTCATAAACATGTTGAGTGGGAATCTAGTTAGAAAATGTCAATTACACGGCATGTGAAAAAGGATAAATATCATGTGTCAGAACATGGGGTGCAGTCTGTGAATGTTCCCATACAAGGATTCGGCTCGGAGGGGTCGAGCAATATTATACATGCCATGTGTAGGCACTACACAACATGTGTCAGAATAGGGATTCCAATACCATGTACACCCTTCACATGGGAAACTATTTGAGAACAGAGTACACAACATGCACCGAACATACACGCCTTGTATGGATACATGGGTTTGGGTCCGTGTGGTTGTAGTACATGGGTGGATCCTGAATGTCGGGCTGAGGCATTATACACTGTGTGTACTGAATGTACATGCCATGTGTTTTCTAATATGAGAAGAAGAGTGTGTGTGGCCGTGTACTTATAGTACAAAGTGTTTGTTCTTCATTTACCCCGTTTACTATGTGGGAAGCTGAACAGTGGTCTTATCCTAAAATCACCCTAAACAGCACTGAAAACTTGAAATATAGGGCATCAAATGGTGTACCTATATCAAGGATCAAAATTATGAAGAAATGTTGTCCTGGAACGAACTAAAATAGAGGATTGGAGGAGGAGGAAGGGTGTGATGGCATACAGGAGAAGCCACATGAGGTAGAAAATGGGGAGGGGGTTTCGACATAGGCTCTACCTAGGTATGGAATCCCAACTTTTATAGTTGATCAACACGGCATGTAGAGGCTCCCACAATCTGTTTAAGTGTTGTTTTGATAAAATATAAAATAAGTATAATTATTAGAATAAAATACATAATTATAATTATTTATAATTTAAAAATAAATATATTTGAAATATATATATTATTTAAAGATGAAAAATAAACCTATACATGTAATGTATCAGATAAATACACACCATGTTTTCTAAAATTTTAAAAAGAGAACTACAACCTTTGGTCTGGTGTTTGGGGCGCGATTCGAACCAGCGGTCGGCCAATCCAAATACACTCCCTCAACCACTGGGGTGAAGGTTGTAGTAATTCATAGTTTTATTAACTTTTAATACTTAAAGTATAGGTGCAGTACTACGCGTGAAAAATAACAATGCATGGAATGTGGTTTTAATTTTTTTGAAATATTGGGACGAAGTGGACATATTAGTCGAGTTAGAACCCGGGTATTTGGATCCCAAGGCTACAACTTTTCCAATCATCCCACTTCACCCAATTTTATGGTGATATGAAAACCTAACGTATACAATGTGTATCAAAATGCATGAGGTGTGGTTTTATTTAAGTGAAAAAAATGATAAAACTGGACTAGTTTTCAGGGCTCGAACCCAGGACTATTGGATCCATGGGTTACGACACTGCTAGCGGAGATAACCCCATCATGAGTTTTATTTTATTTTTAAAAACTATTATTTTATTTTTAAAACAACTCACACATAATTTAATTAAAACATGGGTTCAAAAATAATGATCCCCATACCGAAGGCAGGTGTCGAGCGATTCGAAGCAACAATGGCTTGGATGCACTTCAACGGTCTTTCCATCGGCATAGGCCTCATCCCTATTATTAACTTAATTAATATATACTTATAATATATATATATATAATAATATAAAATAAAAAGAAAAGTACATGACGTGTTATAAGTAATACACGGTATGTTCTATCATTTTATTCTTAGTTATACAGTGGATAAAAGATAAATAAAAACCCAATGTGTGGAATATAAGTACACTCTATGTGTTTATTAAAAACATAAAATGAAGAAAGAGGGAAGATAGGAATGACTGAGTTGCCTCCCAGAAAGTGCCTTTGTTTTAGGTCTTTGGCTCGACCTAGGTCATAGGTACTTACCAATAATCTGACGGTGGATGTGACTTTCATTTCATGAACTACCACATGTGTCTGATGCCATCATATTCTTTCCATGATTCTTGACCTTTATGTGGTATGTGAGATGGCTTACAGAAGACCTACTATGTGGCCAATAGATTCCAAAGGTGGACTTGGTTCCTGATTTCATCAGGTAAATCCCCCACCTCCCGAGGTTCCTACTTTGAAATGCTAAAGACCTAAAAATAATTGCAGGCATCTTCTGAAGTAGGTATGTAATCAATTGAGGGTTCTTAAATAAATATGTTATCTGGTTCAACATGAAAATGACATGTTGTGTCCCCGTATTCAAAATTTGAGTTCTAAAAATTAATTTCTGAATTTTTTAATAAATGAATGGAGGGCCCCATATCATAACATGTCTCCTTAGTTGAAATAAAATGAGAAGATCTATGCTCAAACTCAACTGGAGGATCCATATTGAAAATTATCTCATAGAGAAATTTTACTATATTTTCAAGTCATACCAACCTTTCAGTTTGATCCAACCGGCATGTGTTAAATGCCTCCATCATCAATAATAACCTTTCGGTATTACCCGAAAATGGTTCTTAAGGATAATAAGAGAAGGGTGGGTGAAGAATGTACATGGGTTGTCCGCATATTAGAACCCATCATCCATGCATGGATAATACTCTTCCAGGGGTGGGTAGGATAACTCTGGATCATATGGATAAAAATCCTCTCCAGATAGGTCATACCACTCCTTAGTCAAATAATAAACCATGGGATGTGGGTTCAAGGGTCTAAAGAAAAGAATCGAGAAAAGAAAAGAAAAAGGAAAAACTCTGGATAAACCTACCTTTGACCCTGGCTTGCACTGGTGCTTTCCGTAGTCTGCCGGAAACGAAGCCAAAATTTGGCACCACTTTCATCACAAAGAGCATGCCAAATTATAATTTTTATTTTTCCATTTTGAACCAACTAATAGGTAGTTATTGGTACTCGGGGTCGATCCCATGGGGAATGAGAGAATGCAACGTGAAGTGCAAGTTGGTGAGTTTTATTTTATTTTCCAGACAGAATGAGTGAAAGGAACAGTTTGAACTAGTGAAAATATTTGTGGAAATTAAAATAAAACAAATGAATAACAGAACAAAAAAATACATATGTGTTAGGGTTGCAATCAGATTAGGTTTTATTATTAATTTAATTCTCTAGTATTTAAATTATAAGTTAAACTAGTTTTACCATGAGGAGTCAGTTTTTTTGACAGTTTCTTGGTTTGATAACTAGTGATTATGTATTTAAAGTCAAATTCCTTGGTATGGTAATTAAATATTCAAATACACATTAATGTGTAGTCCTCTAGACTAGTGGCAGCGGGTTCCCCAAATGGCCATGAGTTCATCCACTAAAACTCCATTAGTGTTCACCATTGGTATCATTCTTGGTCTAATACGATACCAATGGTGATATTGGAATTAATTTCATTAAAATAATTGTAAAACATGATTCATAAAAAAATCAATACTTCAGAAATAAATCACAATCAAACCAGAATCATATTACAACCCCAAAACATTGGAATTAGCCTGTTATGACCATGGTCACAGTGTGTGGATTGAGGCAAAACTCAATCCCATCCATGGATACGAGAGGAAAAAAGGGTAAGTGGATAATTAAAATAAAACATAAATGAAAATAGGGAATAAAACTCAAATTTGGATCTGGGGGAGCCTTGAACAACAGAGTGGCAACACCTCCCCTTGGATGTCCTCCCTCAAAAAAGGCGGGATTCCCTTGTATTTATAGACTTTAAAACTAAACAGTGTGTAATTTAAATTACACACCATGTATAATGGTAAACTTCCTTTTTCTTTATTTTCTCCACTAGTAGGTGAGCGGTGCACCGCTCCTTGACTTTGAAAGCATCAGCAGTCGGTTGGTGGGGGTACGCATTGTGTATCACCACCCCACATGGCGTGTAGTATCGACTTCAACCATTAACTGCTTCTAGAAGGGTTGACATGGTGTGTATTGTGAAGTACACAGTGTGTAAGCTCTGGCCGGTTACTTGGGCATGTAATTAGTCTGGCCAATCCGTGTCTGGGTGAAGGTACATGACATGTGTATATAAGTACACGCCATGTATATTTAAATATGTTCTCTCAAAGTTACAATTTGTGTATTTGGAAGAAAAATACTTGAAAATAATCATGAACACCTAAATAAATCATTTTATCTACAAAAAAACATATATGTAGTAAAAAAATGTTTTTATACTCAATATAATATATGAAAATGTATACAGAAATCGAGCACATCACCAAACTCTGCGAGTTGACCAAATTTAAAATTTTGAGTTTTATTTTTCCCCTAACCCAATTTTAAGGGGTTTCTTTCCTCTATATCCCAAACCTATATCAAATATCCCTAGCCATTTCGAGGGAGAGTTTTCCCTCCCTTCATCCTCTATTTTGAAGCTTTGTTCCTTCGATTTCTTGTGGATCTCTTGGGGTAAGAACTTTTTTTTCTACTTTATCTCCATCCTCTCTTGATTTTCTCTTGATTTTGATTCCTATTAAAACCATATAGGGATTATAGGAGGATATTAGGGGTTTATAGTAATTTTAATGTGGATATTTTTGTTGTATTGGTTATCTTCTTCCTTGTTCAATAATTATCTATTGAAGGCGAAGCATTTCAGATCATTCTAACTTGATTGTAAATTTCCAATTTTTTTACTTTTTAAGTTTTTGATTGAATTAATCATATAATAATCTGTTTTTTAATTTTAAATATTTTATTTTCTCAAATATAATTATATTTTATAGTTTGATTGGGTGGTAAAATCGTTTAAAGGTAAATTATCACTTCAAAAAAATAATTTTCCACATTTTTAAAGGTTTTTTGAAATGCCAAGTGAGGGAAGAAAATGATAAAAATGTTTGTTGAAATAGTTTTTGATAAATAAAGATATTTGACCCTATTTAGTTCATTTAATGAATTATAAAGTGATTTTTTAATCTTTAAGAGGTTTTATGAGATAGGTGTTAATTATTTAAATTGATTTCAAGAGTGGTTTTAAGGGAAATGCTTAAAGAATTGTTTAAAAAATGGACTTGGTATGATTTTGAAAGGACTTTGAATCCCAAGATAGTTTTCTAGTATTAAAATTTGTCACTTTCAATAGTTTTCTGAAATGTGTGGGTGTGTGGAACCCTCTTTGATCCCTTTTTCTTATTTCCCTTTAATAGGAGGTGTCTGATATATATGGAGGCTACATAAGGATCCACAGGGGAATTTATTAAACGTTAGATGGATGTGAGTGTGATATTATTGATTATGTTTTATGATTATTGTGTTGGATATTTATTTTCCACTCTTTACTCTATTTTGGTCATGCGAACTTGGGTATATAAGTGAGAAGTCTAAATTTATGCCTCATTAGTGAGTCACACACCACTAGTGTCCCATCTATTGTGAAATATGACTAAATGGGGGTGTACTTATGATGATGGATGTGTGTAGGCTATTTTGGTGTATTTTATATATGATATAACTTTGGATAGAAGGTTTTTGATGTGTTTGGTATTATATAAGACTGCCTCACTTTAGGACCCAACGTAGAGCCCATGACCCCTCTTCATTGATTGATGTTTTTATTTAATTTATTTACCTCAATTATTTTCAAATAGTTGGTTAAATTTACATGTATCTGTAACCTAAGTTGATTAATTTTATTTCTTTTATTTCTTTCGTTGATGATATGGCACATTTCACTTTCTCTTTTATTCATGCAGTGTGAGTTGGTTTTCTAAAGGGTTTTGGGAAATGGTTTTGAATGGTTTTTTAAAATCAAATGGGTGTTTTTATAGAATGTGTGATTTATAAAGAAGGGTTTTAATTGATTATTTTCATTTAAAATAAAATTAGGGTAATGGATTGTATAAAATATAAAAAATATGATTTTATTTCCTTTTATGTACAAACTTTTGAAAATACTTCTTTTCTATTTTATTTAAAACTAGATAAAATGAAATTTATTTTTAAAGGAATTTGAAAAAATATTGTGAAATTTTATGGGGTGTTATTCCTCACACCCTGTATAAACAATATTTTGAACACCATCTCTCATTTTTTCAATTTAGGATCCATATATTTGGTCTTTGGTTCTTGGGTCATATACAGGATGTCTAGTTGTAGTAGCATGATTTCTTAAGTGACTGTGGTTTATAAGGAGGAAATTAGTATTCATTCAAGCTTTTATTTTTATTTCTGATTATATTTATATTGGTTTTTTATTTGTTTTTTTATATATGTGATGTTTATTTATTGATATTTAGTCGGATATGTAGCTTGGTCACATTGTTTGTTTATTTACATTTTTATAATCTGATTGGTTGGTTATTTTTAGTTTGATTTATCAGTAAAAATAATTATCAAGAGTGTTATGTGATTTCTAGGCACTAGTTTTAAGCTAGGGGGATCCAAATCACACTTCAGTCCAAGTGGTGGGCCTGGTCAGGTGTCGGTTCAAGTTGTACCCAAGTCAAGTTCATTAAAAATGGTATATGATCCTAGGTTCTTTTTCTCAATATAATCCTGGGTTCTTGAAATCATTTTTGTTATTTGGGAATGACTTGGTATAAATAAGAATATGGTGGTCATTAGGAATCAATAGGTTAGTTGTGAGTGTGTTAATGGACACCAATTATCATGATGATACTTGAGTTATATGGTATTTTGGTATTTGAAGTTTCAGTTTGGAATTTTTTATTATTATCACTGATGATGTGATGATTTTCATTGGTATGGTGAGTTTCCTTATGCATTTTGTTGGAATTTGGGATAAATATGGAAGGAGGATTTTGGTGTGAGGTTGGTTTTCATGACCTGATAAACTAGGAAATGACCAAACATTCGATTTATAAACTTTTCAAGATTATTTTCATAGTTGGCCCAAGGACCAGTGAACCATCTAACCGAGTAAAGCATTGTTCCTAATTCCATTGGTTTTTTTATTTAGATCCTTTTATTCTTGGATCTAAGTAGTTTGGAAAACGATCAAGTTGGGACCTGTGATATGTTTAGAACATTGGATTACAATTTTGATTGGAATTGTTGTGTAACATTGTTGGTGTGTATTTTATAATTTTTTTTGGTATATAAAGGGGGGATTTTTTTATAGTTGGTGTTTATAAATTTTATTTTTATTTATGAGTACCCCTTATCTTTTGGTTTTATATTTACCTACTTACTTTTAGGTTTTTAAAATTAGTATTATATTTTAAATGAAAACCTTTGGCTTCTATGGGATATTTTCAAAAATAAAAGGTATATTTTTGAAGGGTGTTCATAAAACTTTGTCTTTTAAAACCATTTTGGGGGATTTTTTAAGGAATATTTTATCCATTATTGTAAGGGGAATGGAAATGTGGATGATTTTGAAACGTGTTTTTGAGAAAATGTTTGGAAAATAGGAGTTGGTTATGTGGTTTTTGGTTGGTTTTGAAAAGAGTAGAAACTTTTAGGGGGCGGTGTTATCATTAAAAGGGTGATCACCTATATAAAATGAGTTTTTGAAAATATTTTATTATGTAATTAGACTTTAAATTTATAATAAAGTGTAAAGTGATTTAATTTGGGTTTCAAACTAAATAATAGGTTTTCTTAATGTTCATTACAAATTTCTACTTTTGGTAAAATAATTTTTAAAATATTTAATAGTACTTAGGTTTTTTTAAGGAAAAATTAGATTTTGTGATGTGTGGATAATGTGACTTGTTTTAAAAGGGATGTAATTTTTGGATTTTCCCTTGTTAATGGTGATAATTTTTAGTTTGATGTGTGGGTCATGAACTAATTGAGTTCATGTATCACATTATTTACATTATACCTATCAGGAGGGTCATGAAAAAGTATGAGAATTATTGTTTAAGGGATAGACCTCAGGGATATTCTCCCCATAATTTAGGTGTATTTCCCCTAGTTGGAGGACCTACCTAGGCTTGAAATTGAGTGGTGGAGGTGAAATATTTCTTTTTCTTGGAACTAGTCAAGGTTTCGTGAATTTTTATCCCCACCCTACTGTTGTGGTCTAGGTTCAACGTGAGTCTATGGAGAGTACCTAGTTTACTTACAAGGAAATAGGTACATCTTTCATTCTTGAATAATTTCCTTGTTTGGGTTTTTCTATTTTTAATATATTGGGAGTTAATGAGAGGCCTTGAGGTATTATTATTATTTTTTGTTTTATTTAGTGGAACTATTAGGGTACTAATGGGATGTTATTTTTCTTTTATGTGATTGTAATTTGTTGATAATCATGTTTCCTTTGGATTTTGTTTCGAGGCTGGTGAGTTGAGATTTTGTTTTTGATGGGTTAAGCATGGAAAGCTCAAGTAGGTGCTTTAAGGTCCAAAATGGTAATGTTTTGATTTCACTCTGGTTGGATCTAACAATATTTTATTACATTCACCATGGGTAGTATTACATGGGTGAGGTTCTATTTTACCTTCCATTTTAGTTTCATGAACCAAGTTTGGGTCCATGTTGTCTCATATTGAAGGATATTTTTATCGGGGGTGATTCTTCCTTAGTTGTTAGGTGATGATTCCTTGGTTAGTTTTTTTAGAGTTATTAGAGTTTGTAATCTCTTGGTTAGTTTTTTATAAGGATTTTTTATTTAACTTCCTGGATAGTTGGTGTAATTAATATAAGAACTGGGATCTACATTAGGTGTTTTATTGAAGTATATTTTCTTGGTGTTGTGTCTTTTGGAGAGCGTGTGAATAATTGACCCACCATTTTAGATGAAATATAAATTTTTGGGAGACCTTAATAGTTATTGATGTATATCAGTACTTTTGTCCCTTCATGGTGGTTTGAATTCAACTTATAGACATTGAATTTTTTTCCATTTGTTTTGAGAAATAGTTTCAAACAATGTTTCCTCTTGTTAAGATCTATTCAAGTTTCCCATTCCTTAAAACGCTTTCTCGGGCTGAAGGAGTTTGAGTGCTTGGTTGGATTTAATCCTTTATAAATGAATTTATGGGGGAATAAATCATTATATAGTGGTGATATTATAACACCCTATGTTAATTTTTTTTATTTATTTAATATTATTTTTGCCTGATTTTAATTTTTAGAAGTTTTCAGGCTTGATTTTTTAGTTTTTCTTGAATTTTCCTTCTATTGCATGATTTTTGTACATGGACTAGGAGAAAACATTTGGTGTATTGAGAGTTATTTCTTTTTCAGTTCATTTTGTTCTTGTATAGTTGGATCTAGATGGTCAGTGAACAATTTGGATAAAACCTTGTGAGTTTCAGGAGAAACCGTATGATTACTTTTAGTCTTAGGGTGTTGGCACATGGATATCCCAAAAAGTTTGTTAACATGTGTGGAAACCATATGATAATTCTACATATGGTTATAGAGGCATTTTTCAGGGTTGAAGTTTGGTTTATTAACTACATAAGTGTGTTTTGGGTCTCTAGTAGAGCCCACACAATTAGGTCATTGTTAACCAAACGATGTGATTTAAGAGGATTTAAAATTTTTAGTTTACTTATTTCCCCTAACCCTATTCTGAGGGGTTTATTTCAACTTTCTACCCATCCCTTGATTAAAAATACATAGGCATTCCAAGAGAGAGTTACCCCCCTTCTTCTAATTTTGAGCCTCGTTCCTTTAATTTCTTGTAGATATCTTGCTTTAATTTCTTCTATTCCTCTTCATCTCCCTCCTATCCTTCTTTTCTCTCAATTTCACTTACTATTAAAAACCTAGTGGGAATTTAGGATAATATTAGGGGTTCATAGTGATTCTAATGTGTGTTTTTTATTGTTTAAGGTTATATGGGTTTTCTTCTTCTTTTTTCAGGAATTCACTACTGAATGTGAGCCATTTCAAATCATTTCGAATTGATTGTCGATTACTTGAAGTAGGTATTTTTTTGAAATTATTTTAATTAAGAATTTCATTCTATACCTGATCGTTTTAAATGTTTTATTTTTCTCAAATATAATTATATGTGATAGTTTGGTTGGGTTAAAAATCATTTTGAGGTAAATTAACACTTTACATAAGGGTTCCTTAATTTTTAAAGGTTTTATAAAATTACTAATGTGGGTGGAAAATGTTAAAAATATTTTTTCAAATGGTTTTTAATATATAAAGTGATTTTACCTTTATTGGTTCATGTGATGAATTATAATGTGACATTTTAATCTTTAAGAGGTTTTATAAAATAGGGGTTTATTCTATAAATTTATTTTAATAGTGGATTTAAGGGAAATTATTAAAGAATTATTTTAAAAATGGACTTTGAAATATGGTGAAAGGATTTGAAATACCAATTATGTTTTTTAGTAGTATTGTTTTTAACTTTTAATAATTTTTAAAATGTGTGGGTGTGTGGAACCCTCTTTGTGACACTTTTCTTATTTCCCTTTAAGGGGTGTTGGTTGATATACATGGTGACTAGGTGATGGATCTCTAGGGATGTTTCTTATAAGGTAGATAGTGTTGAGGATTTTTTTTATGTTTTATGATAACTTTTTAGCTATTTATTTCTCACCCTCTCCTTCATTTTGGTCATGAGAACCCGATTAGCTAAGTGTGGAGTTTGTATTTTATTTCCACACAAGTGATTTGTAGACTACTATAGTCCCCTATTGTGTGAAATAAGACTAGATGTGGGTGTGAAATTAATTTGGGTTGGGTGCATGCTAATTGAGTTTATTATGTATAAGATGAAATGTAATCCAATAGTTTGGTCCATGTAATGGCCCATAATTTTAATAATGAATTTTTCCATTTTAAATAAATAATTTTCATATTTAGTAAAGGATATTTCATGTGAAAAACATTACTACTATTTTGGATCATTATAAAATATATCTATAATATGAACATTGGGAATTATGTCCATAAAGATTTATGATCATCAGTAATGTAGCCATTATAAAGTGGACATTAAGATTAGTATATATGTGGTGATACTAAAATATAATTTTTGTAGAAGGTAGTAGCAATGTACTCAACTAGTAGGATCATACCTTATGAGGATCATTTATTAGTGCTTCCATGGGAGATGGAATCATTGGGGTTCACCCTTGAAAAGTCCAAAGTTGAGATTCAAAAACTCATCCTTGGGTATTACCATTTATGGGAGAAGTTCATACTTATATAGACCACCTCCCAATCTATGTTCATCAAACTACCTCATGAAATTAATTCCATTTCTCACCATACTCTTAGGGCATATGATAGTGTAATAAGAGGTTATGTATATAGTACTTAGTATTATAAAGGTGTAATTTTCTTTTCAGAAGTGAAATAGTTGTATCTTTAATCCCATTTTCATTATTATTTTATATAATTCACCTAATGAATATGATAAATATATTTTAGGATATAAAGAAAGCCTAATTAATTTTTTTTAAAAAATATATAATTTCAACTGAAATTCATTTTTTTTGTTAAATTCAAGAATTCAAATAAAAGTTATTTTCATTAAATATTCTTATAAAACAACTATTTATTTAAATATAAATGATAATATAATTTTATAATGTCCAAGGTAGTTTTTATAAGGGTCATAAAGTTAATTATGTTATAAAAACTATTATTTTTTAATAAAAAAATTTTACTTAAAATTTAAAATCATCATTTAATAAAATTATTTTGATAAAATAAATATCATTTTTGAAATCAAAAGATAAAAAGTAAACAATGTTGAATTTTTCATAATTTTCGGAGATAAAAAAATTTTCAGGTAAAAATTAAATATGTTATGAATATAAAACAAGAATTATGACATCATAATAACCTAGAGGTGATGTAATAAATTTTATAAAGGATTTTCTTGACAAAAAATATTTCCTTTCAATAAAATTTTCTATTTCAGTGTGATAATATTATTTCTCTAAGCCAATAAATAACCTTTTAAAACCTAAAGGATATTTTAAAAAACAATTATTTATGAAAATGAGTCACTTCCACATCATGAATGATGTTTTTTAAGGATTTAGTTTATTAAAATAATAAAATATTAAAAAATACATGTCATTTACAAAAACCAAGGGTAGAACCATGGGAAGGACAATGTTTTATTTTTTATTTTTTATTAACTAGGCATCCAAGGCCTAAATTTACCCTCACATCCTCCCATTAATCTTCACACCAAAGACATAAAGAATGAATTTCCTCTAATTTTACCTCTCTATATCCACCCCAAGAAGTTTCTATATTTTTAAGGATCTCCTATCAGGCTTTAACAAGAAACCTCTCAAGGTAAGGGACTATATCCCTCATATTTTCTATTCATGCACTTCCTTTGTAATAATAATTTTTATGCTCAATTTATAATGTTGTATTTTATTTATAAACATTAATTTAATTTCAAAATGTGGACCAAATAAGGAGAGACTACCTTCATCACTAATTTTTCCCTTTAATGATGTTTTATTTACACCAATTATGCTTCCAAAATTATCCCTTGAATTTACATGCCTTACCATTATGTTGTGACTACCAAAACATATTTTCATTCAAGGGTATTAAACTAGATATAACCACCCTTCATTTATTGATAACTTCCATGTATTAAATCCACATTCCTTAATCTTAATTCTGAAATTAGGAAATATCTTATTATGTTATATGATCAATGCAACACATGTAAAGTTAGACATATGATGGGTGCACCCGGATGGTGATCCAATGCATTGGGTAATGTTTTAATATCATGATAAAACATTTATGGAACATGATAAGTTATCCTAATAAAACTATATTATGTTTTTCTGCCATTTAGCCTTAAATTTATCTTATAATGTCACATTTTATGTTGTTTCCAAAATCCTATGATTCCATGAATTTATGATGTTGTTTTCTCATTCCATGCCTCCATCTGAGTATGTATGATTCTTACCTATTTATGGTAACATGATATTCCTATTGACACACATGTAATGTTTTTCATCATTATATTATTTTACTATTACCTTACGAGAATTTATAACTTACCACTTTGTTTGTTATGTTACCCGGTTATCTTGTGCAGTGCTAAGAGTTCACAAGAATCTAGGATCACATTATAAAGTTTTATGTAAGAATGTTGACTTTTAATTTAATTTAATAGTTTATGTATCTAATTTCCAAAATAAACTAGACCTATCAATTTTCCGGGATTATATTATATATATATTTATGTTAAAAATCATCAAATAAATGTGTTATCAATATGGGTTGTTATAATTGGTATAAAATAATGTTCTGGTTATTTTTTAGGAATTAGGATTGACAAAAAATTAGTAAAAACCCTAGGTATATGTATAAATATAGGAAAAAACACTGAATTTTGGTAAAACATATAGTATGTAGTATCCTAGAAATTACATCCTTATTTGGATATTGGAAAGTAGATGAAACTATGACACAGATGCACCTACAGGTAGTCAACAAAAAAAGATTGGTTTCAAATATAATCGATATTCACTTTGTGCATGATGGGTGGACCTAACACTATACACTTAGCTAGAAACTCTAAAGCTATTTTCTTTAGATAATTTATATTCTATTTAAAAACCATTATGAAGGGTTTTAATATAATGATAGAATAGAGAAATTAATTAGAAATAAACAAAAAATAACTAATATTGAAACTTATAGATTCTTAATTAAGGCTATATATGTCATTCCTCCTAATTAAGTAGTTTTACTTTTTTATATACTTATTAAATCTTGTATCCTCTACCCAAAATTTCCTTTATTTTAAAAAATGGAGGCAAATAAGAGGAATCATTTCAACAACATATGTGGTGGTAATTGTGATGATTTCCCTAATGAAATACCTAATATGATGGGAGCATGAGTTTAAAAATTCACGGTAGTTCTAACATAATGTACTCAAGTTAGGAGTAATAACATGAATCATGTAGAACAACCAACTTTTACTAATAAGGATAAGGTCATGTTTGAGTCCTTTATGTGATAAATTCCTTTGAATTTTAGTGGATCTTTTAATCCCCTAATTACATAACAATGGATTAAATATACTGAGAGGATATTCTCTATCCTCAAATTCTCTGATTTAGAAAAATTATTACCATAAGTTTATCACCTAGAGGTAGAAATTGGTCGGTGGTAGAAAATAATCAAGAATACAAAGCCCAAAGAGTACATTGAATCAATGGAATTAGATGGATTCAATAATATAATTTTCAATAAATATTTTCCCCACACTATATTTCTTAAAATTTAGAGGTAATTCCTTGGACTCATATGAAAATAGGATGAATCTATTGGGGTTTATAAATAAATATTCTCGAGTCTTTCTTTATATGAACCCAAAGTTGTTATATATTATGAAGCTAAGGTTGATCACTTATTCAGTGGGTAAAATTCAAGTATTAAAAAAGCATTGGTGATTCAAGACATCAAAAGGTATATGGAAATTATCTGATATGCCCTAAAAATTAAGATGGAAATATGTTATCCTTTTTGGTCCCATGATACTAGAGATAATAATTATAGAATTGAGTTTAAATATATAATATAATTAGATAATAAACATGGAATAAATTTAATCCAATATTCCATGTGTCATAAATGTGGGAACAAGCATCTTAAAAACTACCTTAAGAGAATAAAAATCCCTTTTGAGTGTGGAAGGGAAGGGAATAGAGATAATGAATTGTAGAAGGAGAGGAAAAATCCATCTAATTTGATGGGGGAAAAGAATATCTTGATCAATATTCATCCCATGGATTAATGATAACAAATTAAAACAACCTCCAAATCCAAGGGAGAAAGGGATGGAATATGCTATCACTACTGCAAAGATGGATCTTGATAATTATGTGGTAACATGTATATTAGTTATTTATTCAAGAATAGAAAACTTATTATTTTATTCTGGTTCTACACATTCTATCATATCATGAAACTTTAGTAAAACCATTCAAACACCATCACAAAACTTAGAGGTTTAGTTATTAGTGAAAAATAAAATGAGTAAATTAGCCAATCTCAAGTATATATATCCTCCCTGATTAATGTTTGTGGTATGGATCTCCCAAAAAACCTTGTAATACTATATTTAATGGAATTTGATGCTATTTTGGAAATAGATTTGTAGTCCTTATAGAGATCCAACATAAATTTTCAGGAGTAGTAAATCACATTTTATATCCCAAATCATCCTCTAATTCTATACAAGTGTGAGGATAAATATGAATCTCTTTTGGAAATTCTTATCAAGCATGAATATTATTTTTGTATAATCAATTTTATCTAGATAAAATTATTAATACAAAGGAGATTACCACTCTTGATGAAATTCCCACTGTAAGGGAATATAATGATGTATTTTATAAAGCGTTGTTTGATCTTCGTCCTAATTGATAGGTTGAGTTCTCAATTAAACTTATTCTAAGATCTCTTCTAATACTTCATACTGAATATCCAATATTGACCTATAAGAACTGAAGAATCATCCAAAAGAGAATTTGGATAAGGTATTTATATGCCCAAGTGTTTAATTATGGGGTGTGTTGGACCCATGACACTCCCGACAACGGACCAGATACCCCACAACCCACTAACTCGTGGGCTGCACTCAATGAGGTCACTAACTGGGATGAGTATCCTTGATATATCCCTTCGCTAGTTGGGGATTTATTTTACCTCTCCATATATTTGAACTTGGTTATAACTCTCATAATAACCATTAGGGACCATCTATGGTGCTGCTATGCTATATGGCATAGTGGTACAAGTGATGCTCCCCAATGGCTATTATGCCAATTAGCCTCAGGTTCAAATATCAAGGGAGGAGAAATAAATCCCAAAATGGATTAGAGAAATATCAATTACACGACCCAGTTTAGTGGACCAGATGAGCCTAGTACCCATGTTAGCGGATAGGGAATATTTGGACTACGACTTAGTTTTGCTGTAGATCCACTAAAAAGGCATCATTTGATGGACCCATGATGCTCCCAAAAATAGACTAGATACCCCATAGAACAATAACTCTTGGTCTTTAATTGAGTGGGACACTAATTGGGATGAGTATCTTGGATATATCCCCTATCTAGATGGGTATTTATTTCACCTCTATAGAGATTCGAATCCGTTGCTGATAGGCATAATAACCATTGGGGAGCATCTCTAGTAGCATTATGCAGTTGTACTGATGACACTCCCTGGTGGCTGTTAGGCATGAGGTCATAATTTCAAATCTAAGGGGATGCATATTAAATTCAAGTTATATGGACCAAATTATCCCATTCTTTGAGTTAGGGTTGGGGTGTATCCGGCCTATGACCCAGTTAGTGGAGTAGGTCTGCTAAAAATGCACTTTTTTTGTTGGACCCATGAAACTCCCGGCAACAGGCCAGATACTCCAAAGCTCACTAACTCATGGGATGAAATCCACTGGGCCACTAACTAGGGTTTTATTGAACAAAAATAGTGTTTTTCATTAAAACAAGTTATTTTAATGTGATAATATTATTTTTCCAAACCTATAAAGAACCTTACAAAACCTATAGGATGGTTTATGACTTTAAAAACAATTATTTATGAACATTAATCACTTCCAAATCATGAATGATATTATTTTAATTAGTTTATTTTTTAAACTAATATAATATTAACAACCACTTCTCATTAGTAAATACCATGGGAAGGATACTTTTTTTTGTATTTTTTATTAACTTGGTGTCCAAGGATTAAGTTTGGAAATTATTAAATAATCCCATCTCTTTTGTTATAAACACCCACCCATTCTCTCATTAATCTTCACTCCAAATCATTGAATCACGATTTTAGTCTCATTATATTTTCTTGTATTTTTTAACATTAATTAACTATAAAAACTTTTCCCAAATAATTATATGTTACCTTAATCTCTCATTTATCCCTTTTATGAAATTTTATGTATATCTATTATGCTTCTAAAATTGTCCCTCGATTTTCCATGTCGTAACTTTTTATTTTGGATACCCATCCCTATTATATTTCTAGGGTATTCACCTTGATGTAAATACACTTCATTTATTTTTTAATTCCATGTATGAAACCTACATTCCTTAATCATGATATTGGAATGATGAAATATGTTCTTTTTTTATATGATCAATGTGGAACATGTAAAATTATACATATAAAGGGTGCACCCAGATAGTGATCTAATGCATTGGGTAATGTTTTCATCTCATGAGACACCATGAATGAGGAATGATTAATTATTCTAATACCATTGTGTTATTATTTCATGGTGGTTATCCTCTACTTATTATTATAATGTCATGTTTTTTTCCACATTTCTATGACACCATGATTTTATGATGTCTTTTTATCTTAAATGCCTTTGTGTGAGCATATCTGATTCTAATCTATTTATGTTATCATGATATGCCTCTTGAATAAAACGTATTATTTATCATAATTATATGATTTTAATATTCCCTTATTAGGATTTATAGAACATCCCTTCCATTTTTATTCCCTCGAGTTATCTTGTGCAGTATTAAGAGTTCAATGGAAACAATGAGCATATTATGGTGTTTTATAATATGATGTTGTATTTTATTTTAAGCTAATGATGTATGCATATAGTTTCCTAAACACACTTGGCCTCTTGATTTTATAGGATTGTATTATGTGGATATTTATGTTAAAAATAATGAAATAAAATTTATTATAAATATGAGTTGTTATAGTCTATTTTTGGTAAATTTTATTACCATTACACTTTAGGAACAAGGGTAGTTACCATAGCACATCTTCTTTGATGGGTGGTTTTATTTTGGTTATTTCCATAGTTTATTTTGGAATCACCATTTAAATTGACATGTTTATGGAACCTTGGTTGATTTCTTTTATTTCTTTTATTTTTTCATGGATGATACGATGCCTTTCACTTTCTCTTTTATTCATGATGTGTGAGTTGGTTTTCAAAAGGGTTTTGTGAAATGGTTTTGAAAGGATGTTTGAAATGAAAATGGTTTGTTTTATATGGAGTGTTTGATTTTTGTAGAATTTTTTTAAGTTATTTTTTTTATTTAATGAAAAATTGGGGTAATGGATTGTAGAAAATTTAAAAATGTTGTGTTGTTTTCTTGTCATGTAAAAATTTGTGAAAAATATAATTTCTATTATATTTAAAACTAGCACAAATGAAATTCCTTTATAAATAGATTTAAAAAACTCTTTGGTCAAATCCTACAAGGAATTGTTTTCTCACACCCTATATACACCAATCAAAATATCCAATATCTCTTTCTTTAATTTGAGGATCCTTGACTTTGGAATTCAATTCTCTAGACATGGTTAGGTTTTCCAGTTTCAATAGAGGGATGTGTTGAGTGATCATCACTACTACAAATATTCCCAATAATAGTGTTCAAAAAGGCCTTTAACAGTGATAAAAAATAATTGTTGTCTTGAGCACCATTAATGGGGGGTACCCTTTATTAGTGTTTTTTAGCGTTGACAAAGGGTCCCCTTTATAATCACTAAAAAAGGAACTAATAAACTCCACCCTTTATTAGCGCCTTTTTAGGACAGAGAAAGTATTAATTTTTTCAGTGTTTTTTCTATCACTAATAAATGACTAACTTTATAAGTTCTTTAAATAGTGATGATAAAAGGGAGCCTTTATTAGTGCTATAAATAGCGTTGATAAAGGACTAACTTGTGGTGGTGCACTATTCGTATAACATCCCACTACAGCAAAAACCTGAATAGAGAAAACATGTAACCTGGGTATTAAAAAAATATAATTCAATTGAAATGAATTTGACATCATGCATACAAAAAAGAATGTTATATACATTTCTATTTTTTTGTATAATTATATTTACAAATATCAACAAACATTTAAAAACATTAATTCTTTATGTTATTTAGTGACCGTGATCCCCTCTCAGAAGAGTTTGCCAATAGTATTAGTTTCTGAACAAATCAACCCAACTCTAGAAAATGAATCCACCTATATAAAAAAAATATTATGTTAGTAATACTATAAAGAAGTAAATTAAACATTAATATGAAAGAATATATTAATAGAATGTCGATTTTAAATAAAAATACACACTTTGAGTTATACCTATCACACCATTCATCATATTGAGGTGAGGTTGATTCCTAAACGTCAAAAATAACTTATGGATCATTTTCCTAAGTTATAAAAATAATATGAATGAGTTTGCTCAATTTTCAGGTTATCACTTATTCTTTTTTCTAAAATTAATTTCAATTTTTAATAAATAGACACACTTGGACTTATACCGGTCACATAATATGTCGTATTGAGGTGAAATTGATTCCTACACATCACATATGACTTATGGATCATTTTCATAATGTATCAAAACAATAAAGATGTGTCTTCTCAGTTTTTAGTTTGTAACTTGTATTTTTTATTAAAATGCCATTTGAAATTGGAAACAAACTCCTTGAATCATACCAGTCATATCATTTGTTGGATTGATTTGATAATATTCCCTATAGGTCACAACAGACATATTAATTGCTATTGTATATTATCAAGACAATTAGAGAACGGCGGGCACTGTAGCAACGGCGGGCACTGTAGTGGCGGCAGGTCACTGTAGAGGCGGCAGAGAACTATAGCAGCAACGGAACTGTGCAGAACTGTAGCAACGCGGTTACTATAGAAGTACTATTCACAGAATGGGCTTTGGGCCAAAAAAATGGGCCTATGGGTCATGTAATGGGTTAAATTCCCCTTGGGCCTTCGGGCTATGTAATGGGTCTCCCTCTACCCAGTTAAAGAGGTCTTTTCTTTGATTTAATAATAAAAATGAGGCTTCGGCCCCAACCTTTAAAAAAAATACAATCAGAGTGCATTTTATTTCTTTTTAGTAAGTGACTCATTTTGAACTAAAATGTCAATTTTAAATAGATAACCGGAACTTTGAGTCATACTGGTCACACCATGCATCATATTGAGGTGTGGTTGATTCCTACACATCAAAAATTAGTCATGGATCATTTTCCAAAAGTATTAATAAAATAAAAATGCATTTTATTTGTTTTTAATAGGTCACTTGTTCTTTATGATGAAATTAATGTCAATTTAAATTAAAAAGACACTCTTGGAGTCATATTAGTAACACTGTGCATAAAAATAAGGTGAGGTTGGTTTTTAGATGTCACAAAGGACTCATGGATCATTTTCCTAAAGTATCAAAACAATTAAAATGAATTTTCTTGGTTTTTAGAATGTCATTTGTTCTTTTTACTAAAATTATTATCAATTTTAAATAAATAGGCACACTTGGATTCATACCGGTCACATCGTGCATTGGGTTCTGGTTTACTTTATTCCTACATGTCACAAATGACTCATGGATTGTTCTAAAGTATCCAAACAATCTGAATGAATTTTATCAATTTTCAGTATGTCACTTATTCTTTATACTAAAATTAATGTCAATTTTAAATAAAAAGACACCCTTGGAGTAATACTACTCACACCATGCATTATATTGAGGTTTGGGTGATTCCTACACATCAAAAATGAATTATTGATCATTTTCACAAAGTATAAGAACAATCTTAATGTGTATTTTTGGTTTTCAGTATGTCACTTGTTCTTTTTTACTCAAATTAATGTAAATTTTAAATAAAGAGACACACTTAGAGTTATAATGGTCACACCATGCATCGAATTGAGGTGGGGATGATTCCTACATGTCAAAAATTACTTATGAATCATTTTTATAAATTATCACAACAATTTTCATGTGTTTTCTTAGATTCTAGTATGTCACTTGTTATTTTTAGAAAAAATAATTCCAATTTCAAATATACAGACATAATTGGAATTATACCAATCAAATATTACATCTAATTGAGGCATAAATGATTCATACACAGAAAAAATGACCTATGGATCATTTTACTAAAGTATAAAAACAATATGAATGCATTCTCTTGGTTTTCAGCCTGTCACATGTGTTTTTTATTAAAATGTTATTTAAAACTAGAAATGTGTACTTTGAGTCATATTAGTCACATCGTGTTTCTACATTATGTGATACAAATTCCTACATATCAAAAATGACTTATGAATTGTTTTCGTAAATTATTAATACAATCCAAGCACATTTTCTTGGTTTTTAGTGAGTGAAACTTTTTGAGCTAAAATGTCAATTTTAAACTGGTAATATACACTTTGAGTTATACCGGTCACACCATGCATCGGATTATGTAGGGGTTGATTCATACATGTAAAAAATGAATTATGAATAATTTCACTAAATTATCAAAACAATTTGAATGCATTTTCTTGGTTTCAGTATGTCACTTGTTCTTTTTAATAAAATTAATGTCAATTTTAAGTAAATAGACACAATTGGAATTTTATCAAACACATAATCCATTGGATTGAGGCATGGGTAATTATTACATATCAAAAATCACTTTTGGGTAATTTTCCTAAATTATAAAATCAATATGAATTTGTTTTCTCAGTTTTCATTATGTCACTTGTTGTTTTTACTAAAATAAATGTCAATTTTAAATAAATAGACACACTTGGATTAGAATGATCACACCATCTATTGGATTTAGGTGAGGATAATTACTATATGTAAAAAATTATTTATGGATCATTTTAATAAATTATTTAAATAATACAAAAGTTTTTTCTTAGTTTTTAGTATGTCACTTTTGTTTTTTTATTAAAATGTCATTTAAAACTAGAAACACACACTTTGAGTCATACCGGTTACATCGTGTTTTAGTTTAATGTGATACTATTTTATACATTCCATAAAGGATTTATGAATCATTTTCCGAAATTATCAATACAATCTGAGCATGTTTGATCAGTTTTTAGTGAGGGAATCTTTTTTAACTAAAATGTCAATTTTAAACTGATAACAGAAAATTTGAGACATATTAGTCATATAATGTATTATATTGAGGTGGTGTTGATTCCTAAAAATCAAAAATAACTTATAAATCATCTTAATAAATTATAAAAATAATATGATTTTGTTTTATTGGTTTTGACTATGTGAAAATTCGTTTTTAATAAAATTAATGTCAATTTTAAATAAAAAGACACACATGGATTCATACCTATAACACCATGTGTCATATTGAGGTACATATGATTCCTACACATCCTAAATAACTTATTTATTGTTTTCCTAAAGTATAAAATCAATATGAATGTGTTTGTTTAGTTTTGAGTATGTCATTTTTTATTTTTACTAAAATTAATGTAAATTTTAAATAAAAAGACACACCTGGAGTCATAATGGTCACACTATATGTCGTTTTTTGGTGTTGTTGATTCCTATATATCCCAAATTACTTCTGGATTGTTTTCTTCATGTATCAAAACTACCTAAATAGATAATTTTACAATGATTTCTATTGGCTTTATTTGTCTAAATTCCAACACTACATATTGAGTTGATATCCCTTGTTGAAAAAACTTCCTCTACTCTTTTGGTTTTCAACAATTTAAAAGGTCTTTTGACTAATAACATCGACTCAATATGAAGTTTTGGAATCTAGACAAAAAAAATAAAAGGAAAGAATGGTATCATTGGAAAAAAGGAACATGTTATCTCTATTGTGGCTTGTTGTAGATAGTTGAAAGAAAAATATTTCTTCTCAAAAGATTTGTGAAAAAACTAAATAAGTATTATATAAAAATGATATGAAAATAAACTAAAAAATAGTAGATAAAATGATTATAAAATTAATTAAATAATAAGTAATAACTCACTTTTTAATGATGGTTGTATACAGTCTTAATTCATTCCCTTGTTGTTATCATCTTAGTTGTGGTCTCGAAGGAGTATGGGAATTTTTGAACAAACCACCCCAACTTGAAAAAAATTATCCACCTACAATGTTTAAATTTATCACTTTTATTTAAGTTCCCTCCAATACCTTTGAAGGAAAGTGATAAATTCCAATACTAGAAGCATGAAAAATTTTGATGGTGAAGACATTATCTACATGAGTAGTCAAACATTTAATTTAGATTATATTAATGTAGTAGAGAACAAATAATATTATGAGAAAAACATAATATATTAAAATTACTATTACCTTCTCATTGAAATTTTAGTTACATCCTCTAAGTCCAATCTATCATGATCATGATAATATTAAAAAAACCACCCCAAAACAAACAAAGGAATACAACTATATAAGAAAAAAACTATTATGTTAGTAATACTAAAAATAAATAAATGAAACATAAATACGAAACAATCTATTACTTCTATGGAAGTCACATCTTCATGCTATTTGTGTACATTCTACAATCCTATATATTGATTATTAATTTCTAAAAAACTATATCATCTTATGAATATGATTATTTTCTACAATCAAAGTAGTATTGGAAAAATATAAATACACAAATTATTAATAAATATTTTCAATCAAATAGTAATTATCTTTGAAAATACATCTTCAGGGATGCTAGTTTGTTGATGGAATATGATATCTCCCATAAATTTACAAACATAATAACCACAAATTTTCCATTTGTTTATTGCATTAACTTCATAAAAATTGATAAAAATAAGTAATTTGTTTTGATATGTGTTTGGATAGTGAAATATTATTATATATACCATGATACATGTCTAGTTGTACAAATTTTTAGGCTTCTTGTGCGCATGGATTGTCCTCATGACATGATTTTCATGATATTTAAACACCACCCTATCATAATATAATTCTCATTAAAATATAATATAATATATTTAACTTAAATTTTAGTTATAAAACGTTTGATGTAGTGTATTGAAAATTTAAAAAATATCATCATGTGTGGTCGGTTTGTTGGGTCTCCATACAGTGAATCTAGAAAATAAAACTTTGGAGTATGAAAATTGACCGTAATGGGAATCTATTATTTCTTAAAAAAAGGAATAAGTAATGATTGTAATTAAAATATATTTTATGTGATTAAATTATATATTTTTACCCATGAATCGTTGATATTAAGAAGAGTCTGTCATCTTCAAGTTTTATTTTATACAATTTGGCCAGGTCTACCACTATTTCATTTATTTTTTGACTCTATTATTGTTTTTTCTGTAGAAGTCCATGAGGACTAATGAGTCCAAATTTATTTTCATTGGGTAATCCCTTATATTATTATTGTTATATATGCCTTTAAAAAATATGAAATATATTTATTCATAATCAACATAGTATATCATCTTTTGAAAAAAAATCATGAAAACATACCTCATGTATTCGTTTACAACTATGGATCCTAAACATTCATAGTTGAGGATTTCATTTACATCCTCAAATGAAATATAGCCTATAACGTACAATCCATACATTTTTTTATTCAAAATCAACTACGTGACTACTACCATTTTATAACTTTGTATCTACATTAAACTTTAATGTTTGTAAATGCAGATATTGAATGGGTGGGGTAGAGGTGATTTCCAGATATCTTTTCAATATTTTGGTTTATACTTTATATGGTTTTGAGTCAACCTTTAAATTCACCCTCTTCCCTTTTTTCATTTATAACAACATTCATCAATTCAGACCTTTTTTCATTTATTGTTAAAGGTTTATAATGAAAAATTAATTGTAAATGAATACCTCTTTTTTGACATGTGTCTTGACAAGATCTGATATCCATGGGATCAATGTTACAAAAACATGATCAACCTTATGAATATATTCATCATCAAGAGGAACATTCAACTCGACAATAGTCTCATGATATATGCTAATCATCACTCTCTCGTGACCTGTTGGAAGTGGTCTATTGTGTAGACAATCATCATGGATATTGAACATCGTATTACTCGTTACAAGGTGATGAGTGTGCACCGATAGATATAATTCACCATCATTTTCACCTTTTATAATATTAGTACGAGAAAGGTATCCATGTCTGTATGATTTTCATTTCATATAAATAATTATTATAATATTTATTACCTCAACTAAGACATTTCTTTGAGGGGAATGACTAATGTCAAAGCTAGGGGTGGGGGGGGATCTTCATGCACTGGTTGTTCTTGAGTTGTTTACTCTCTTTTTTTACCCCTATAATAGTTTCTAGCAACTTAGTATTCCAATGAAATTTTTCTTAAAGTGAAGCTAATCTTTCTTTCATATATTCCATTTTTTATCTTTATACTCCTATTGTTTTTTTCTTAAAATATGTTTGGGGTATCACCCGAAAACATGCACCTCTGATGCAACCATATTGTTATGGAT
Organism: Viscum album; assembly: GCA_963277665.1. Classification (NCBI taxonomy): domain Eukaryota; kingdom Viridiplantae; phylum Streptophyta; class Magnoliopsida; order Santalales; family Viscaceae; genus Viscum; species Viscum album. Next base: position 1,838,871,648 of record OY728151.1, read on the forward strand.
TCCGCAAGGCCACCAATAGTAGGTGTTCATCCAGTATGGGTGTTGATGATTCATGTGACTATGCTAGATAGAAAATATAGGAAAATAAGTAATCATTATTATGTAATATATATTTAGATATTTTTTTTATTATGTCATACTTAAACATGTTTCCCATACTTTTTGTGTGTTTTCATCTATAAGTATACCATATTTATTTACACGTTCCTCCATCCATACCACATGATGTAGGATGGAAGTGGATTTGGATTTGGATCCATCAATATGTATATAAATAGAGGAACATAATTATTCTATTTTTTCATGTCACATAAATTATTAAGGTAGATTTAAAATACATACCAATTTTTTTTCAAGTGAAGTGTACCCATCTTTGCTTTATGGTTGGGGTATGTTGTTTTTTTTCATTTTTAATTTTCAAAACTCAGTTTTTATTTCATAAATAAATAATTATCAATCAATGTGATGAATACATGTATTATCAAAAAATGCATTACCATTCACAATGTACCAAAAAAGATATCTATATGCGACGTACAGTAAATGAACTGCATGCTTCTTGTCTTATTAGGTGTTCATACATAAGCTATGGGTGTAAGATTTTTTTCCCTTCAGTATATTTAAGATGAAATATCATTAGAGTTGTTTGAAATCCTTTATGAATCCTTATAGAAATAATTAATACATTTTTTTGTAGGATTAATCTACTATAAATGAACTTTTAAAAGGATGATGAAGAGTAAATCAATGTTTCATTATTTAATTTTTTAGTAATATAAATAAAGGATATCAAAATGTTATCATAATCTATTCCCACATCAGTGCCTCAAGCGTGGTCACAACATGGTTCCATGAATTTATATAAATCGGGATGAATTGTTGAGTGATGATCCTAATGTAACTACTAAACATGGACTAGTTGGGGTTAACATGATGGACCCACCCATTCTATCTGACCTCAAATTTGATGCATTTTATTTTTTCCTTAATGGTTTTTTTAACACCATCACACCACAACACTAGTGTTTTTTCTACACCATCAATCCTTCATTTCTAACCATTTCCTCAGATTCAACATTGTCAATATATTTTTCCTCTGGATCGGTAGAATCGACATGTGAAAAAGGCCCTTTTACATCTGGTCTGGGAGAAACAACAGGTTGAGAAACCTGTTGTTCGTCAAGATTAGAAGTACCAGCACATGAAGAAGGTCATCGTTCCTCAACACTAAGAGAAAAAATAGGCTGAGAGACCTATTATTCTTCAATATTGGGAGCGCCAGCATGTATAGAAGGTTATTGATCCTCTACACTCGGAGCAGTAATAGGTTGAGAGACATATTGTTCCTCAGGATTTGGAGCACCAACATATGAATATATATTTAATTTTAGTTATAATTATAAATAAATATATATTCGTTTAAATAATTATAAAATATAATAAATATATTTATTATATTTATTATATTTATAATTATATATAATAAAATATATTAATTATATATATTTATAAAATTATAAATATAATAAAAATATTTATATATATTTATTTAAAATATTATAACTATATAATAAATATATTTATTATATTTATAATTTTATAATTATATATAATAAATATATTTATTATAATTTTATAATTATTTAACCATATCTATATTTAATTATAATTATAATTATTTTTATTTTTATATATTTATATATTTTTATATATTTATAAATATATTTATATATATATATATATTTATAAAATCATAAATATAAAAAATATATTTATTATAATTCTATAATTATTTAAATAAATATATATTTTTAATATTATAAGTATAAATAAATATTTTAATTAATATCTATATATAATTATAAACATATATATATTTATTTATTTATTAATATATAAATATAGATATAAATTTATAATGAATGTATTTATTGTAATTTTATAATTATTTAAAGATATATATATATATAGTAATTATTATATTTAAAAAGTATTTATATATAAATAAAAATTTATAATTATTAATATAATAAATATATATATTATTTAAATATATTTATTGTTATTATTTGTGATAACATAATAAGTTCATGGGTATACTATGAATGAATCATATACCTAGTAAAGTGTAAATCATAAAAAACGAGTCATCACATATATGGAAAGTATGAATAATAGGGTGTCAATGTATAAATGAACATTCAAGATTAATTTACATAAAATATGTATGTGTCATCATAATATAGGCAATCTTAACATTTAGAAACCCACAATCATGTCCACAAATAAATATATGATCATATAGTATAAATTATACTCATGCATCAATATATGAACATAAATAATGACAATCATGTCCATGAATATCATCATTATCTCATTATATATATGTGTATATATATTGACCAAATTCATTGAAGACATTTATTTATTTATAATTATAATTATAATTATAAATAAATATATTTACAAAGTTATACATAATTTTAATATAAAATTAGAAATATATAATTATAAATATAATAAATATATTTACTATTTAAAAAAATTATTATAATTTTATTATTATATATATTTATATTTATTTATAATATTATAAATACTTTGTTTAAAACATTATATATATATATGCTTTATTAAAAAAAATATTAATTATAAACATGCGTTTTTTAATTAATGTATATAAATAAACATTATTTTTGAATAAAAATATAATAATTATATACATATTAATAATATTTTCAATTAAAAACTTTCATCAGTGCTAATAATAGCAATGATAAATATATCCTTTATCACCACTAAAAAATTGAGGATAAAGTCTACACCTTTATCATCATGTTTTTAGCACGGATAAACATTACCTTTATCAATGCTTTTAGCTAGAATTGATTAAAAGTGTGGATTTTATTAACGATTTCTGCTTAGCATTGAAAGAATCTAGCATGTTCCTTTCCTAGATCTGTGGTAGTGCATGGTTCATGAGGAGATATTTGGTATTAGTTTGGAAATAATTTTTTTATTTGTCATTTATATTTATATTGGTTTCTTCTTTTTTTGTTCTTATATACCTATGATGTATATTTATTTATATTGAGTTGGTTATGTATCTTGGTTGTTTTCTTTATTTATTTATACTTCTATTATGTAAGGGGATGTTTCTTTCTTAGTTTGATTTATTAGAAAAAAACCTTCCAAAAAGTGTTCTGGGATACCTAGGAACTCGTTTCTAGCCCATGGGGATCTTTAATGCTCTTCGGGCCCAGTGGTGGGCTAGGTAGGGTGCGGGTTTAGCTGTTTTCCTAAGCCGGTTTGTTTCAATACCCCATAATAATACTAATGTTTATCCATTTGAATATTAAAAAGATAATAAACCTTTTAAGAATTTTAAAGTATGGGTTTGCATAACGTTTGTGGATTTAATAGTTTCCAAAATAAAAAAGCATGAAAATAAGATGATTGAGTTTTTTTTATAGAATATGCTTGTTTAATATTGTGAACTAAAGTATAGAACACAATGTGGTGAAAGTCACCTTGCCATTGTTAGTGTCTTATTATAGTTTTGTGTACCACAATAGGGTTCTAATTTTAAATGATATATGATATCATACAACTATTTCTCCCATGTTTATTATAATGCTTACTCCATCTTATTAATACATTATATGACTATGTGTAGAAAAATTATTGATTGATAAAGGATTTTAACAATTTTATTAATAAATGAGGTGTAATTTATATAGTTTGGTCATTTCATAACATATTTGAGGTGACCCAAGCATTTTACATGCACACACACACACACACATATATATATATATACACACATTACATCATTTTATATGAATATTAAATACATCTCATAACAAAACAATCCCGAAGACCATAAAAGTTTAGAGTCTTTGGAGACCAGATGAATAATCATCTTATTTCATGAAAGATCTTTAACAACACCCATAAAGAACTTCTCACATAGTAAAATTCATAGTCATACCCTAAATAAAAAATTTATTCATAACCTAGGGAAAGAAAATATAAGAAACGGTGAGATTAGATGCTTGGTAAGGGTAAATATAAGAGATATTAATCAATCATCATAAGGGAGAATAATATAATCATAGGGGTATGATAACATGATCATCAGTTACAATCATTATACCCAATTAGTCAAATATCATTCATCATAAATCATGCATAAGGAATTCTCATAACAAATGACACAGTCCTAAGTGTGTGGAATCATAAATAATCAATCATGATCCATGAGAACATATCATAAGTATAAGGCATAAATTTTTGGAGTACACATAAGATTGAAAAATAGTTTCCTTAGTCAAGGATCACTACCAAGGCGATCATAGTGGATTGGGTTCACTCTCTATTCCATCATTTACCTTTTCAAGGTTCACTCCCAATACAATCATAGTGGATAGAGTCCCTTATTAAATAGGATTTACTCACCATTCCAGTCCTTATTTTATCATGATATATCAATAATTACCTAATTCATTGGAGGGTTATATAATTTTAGGCCCACCCATCACATAATTAAAACCATAAATATATGTGTCACGAAATCATAAAAAATTAATCAAATCATCATATCATAACACATGGAAAAGAAATGAGTTTCATAAACATTTCAACTATTCATCATATCAAAACCTATGGAAAATAAATGGGTTTCAGAAACTACGTGAAGTGTAATTGTTTTTTATTTTTCATTAACATGGTGTCTAAGGCCTAAGTTTGTATATTAATAAACAATCCCCTCTCTTTTGTTATAAATACCCACCCATTATCCCATTACTATTCAATATAAATCCTTGAATTATGAATTTCCTATCATTTTTCTTCTCTATAGCCCTACCACAGATTTTCTATGATTATAAGGAGCTCCTACCAAGCTTCAAGAAGAATCCTCTAAAGGTAAGCGATTATCTCCCTCCTATTTTCTATTCAATCACTTCCTTTATAATAATCATCATGATGATCAATTGGTTAAGTTACATTATGTTTATGAATGTTAATTTACTATCCAAATGTTCCACAAATATTGATATACTACCTTCCTCTATTATATATCCCTCTCATGAAATTTTATATATACCAATCATGATGATGAAATTATCCCTCGATTTTTCATTCCCTATCTTTATGTTATTAATATCCAGACATATTTTCATTCAAGGGAATTAACATAGATATAACTATACATCATTGATTTGGGAGTTCCATTTATGAAATCAATATTCCTTAATAATTTGATTGGAATGATGAAATAAGTTATTATATTATATGATCGATGTGTTGTTCATAAAGTTATAAATATGAAGGGAACACCCTAATAACACTCCAATACATTGAGTAATGTTTTTATCTCATGAGATACCATGTATGTGGAATGGGAAGTTATCCTAAGAACACTATGTTATAATGTCCTGGTGGTTATCCTTTACTTATATTTATGATTTTACATTTTATATTGTCTCCAAATTACAATGATACCATGATTGTATGATGTAGTTTTCTCATTCCATGCCTCCATTTTAGCATATATGATTCTACCCAATTTATAGTACCTTGATATGTCTCTTGAATCACATGCATTATTTATTATCATGCTATTATTTTATTATTCCCTTACTGATAATTATTTCGCATCCCTTCCTTTTACACTCCCCCGATTTATCCTATGTAGTATTAAGATTTTGGAGGAAACTAAAAGGACATTAGTTTTTATATAATTATGTTTTATTTTATTTTAAGTTAATGGTTTATCTATCTAATTTACCAAATACACTAGGACTCATTTTTTTGGGATTGTATTATATGAATCTTTATATTAACATACATGAAATAAAATTTATTAAAAATATGAGTTGTTATAGTTTGTGTTTGGTAAATGTTATTATTGTTACACTTTAGGACCCAGAGTAGTGCCCATAAAACCTCTTCTTTGGTTGGTGGTTTGATTTTAGGGATTTAATTGTTTTATTTTTATGTTACCAATTAACTTGATATGTGTATGGGACCATTGGTTATTCCATTTATTTTTTTCATTTGTTTCATGGGTAATATAGCGTCTTTCTCATTCTCATTTATTCATGCAGTGTGAGTTGGTTTTCTAAAGGGGGTTTTTAAAATTCTTTTGAAATGATTATTAAAATGAGAATGATCTATTTTATATGGAGTGTGTTTTTTAAGGAAATATTTTAAGTGATTTTTTCATTTAAAAGAAAAGTGGGGTAAAGGATTTTAGAAAATCCACGAATGTTATATTTTTTTCCCATTATGTACAAATGTATGAAAAACATACTTTTCAATTTTATTTCAAACTTTATCAAAAAAAAATGTTTTTAAGATAATTTCATAAACTCTTTAGTGAAATCTTAATGGGAGTTGTTTTATCACAACCTATATACACCAATTTTTGTAGGAAGTCTCCCATGTTTTCCTTTTAGTATCCCTAGCTTTGGTCTCTGGTTCTCTAGGCATGCTCAGGTTTTCTAATTGGAGTAGATGGATATGGCGAGTGACCGTGGGTTATGAGTAAAAAGTTGGTAACTATTTTAATTTCATGTTTTATTTTTTGGTTGTATATATATTGGTTTCTTATTTATATTTTTGTATGTATCTATAATATTTATTTATTTATATTCAATTGGTTATGTGGATTTATTGTGTTTTTTATTTATTTCAACTTATATTATATGATTTTATGTTTCTTTTTAATTTAATTTATTGGTAGAAATAATTCCCAAGAGTGTTATGTGAATTCTAAGAACTAGTTTCCAACTCATGTGGACCAGGAACACCCTCCGGGCCTAGGTTAGGTGAAGGTTCAGGGGTCAGCCAGATCCAGTTCACTACAATAACCCATAATAATACTAATGTTTCTCCATATTAATATGGGAATAATAATATTATTTTTTATCATTTTTGTAGAACCTCGACCCGATTAGCCACTCAAACAGGGCTTTTGGGATGAGTACCAATATCCTTAGGCACACCTCCCCATATGGTAAAGGTTTCTAACTAGTAGTGAGGGTGTTAAAGAGTAATAGTTTGAAGACTATAACCTCTAGTAATAATATAATAATAGTCTAAATAGATATAAAAGTGGAAGAAAAAGACCAACGAACTAAAACTGGTAACCCACCAATAGCAGAAGTACAGGAAATCACAAAAAAAAATCAGAAGAATAATAAAACAACAACATCATAAATAAATAAAGAATCCAAACATACCATTTGTAGAAATTAAAATAGGGCATTCGTACATATGAGGTCATACATGTCAATTAATAGGAGGGTCACCAATGGATAAACTCAGTATATACATATCTAGTAGAATATTGATATAGAAAAGAAAAAAAAGGAATCTGTAGTTGATTCAGAAACTTGAAGGTCTCTTTCCATCCATCCCATGTTAAATAACCACAATGATTCATATCCTAAGGATGAACCTTTACCTGAACGCAAAAACATAAAATCTACACACGTCCCGAAGGGCCTATGTAGGGTGTGATAACGAGTCTCAGTAGGGTACCACCTAAATGTGCATACTATACATTTATTACTCAGATGGATTATAAAGAAAATAAATAAAGTCATCACATGAAATTAATAAACAGAAGCTTTAATGGTTCTCAACAGACACCAGGAATCTACCACCAACTTCGAAGATCACCAGAATAACTGAGAAGCAAAGAATCCTTAGACCATTGCCCAAGGTACCCTCATGTTGTCATATTCTTAGGTTAACCCTCATGTTCCACCTCAAAATTTCACCTAGCACCTCAGGCCACAAACCATGTAAGCGATATCCTAAAGGCACACCCAAACAAATATAATCTGGTCTCTTGGACCACTACCCGAAAGCACCTTTCGTCTTGAAGCCCAATGCCTGGAGGTGCATTTTTATCTATCCTTAGATAGTAACAATCATCAAATCATGTTAGAATTTTTGTCCTGAGAACCAACTATTTATACTTTAATTACGTGAATGTACACTTATTATATATTTTTCATTATTCTGCATGACTATAATATAATAATGTCCTAGAATATTTTTTTCATTAATAAGGTCATGGAAGATCCTCGCTATGATGAGAACCTCGAAACACTATAAGAATATTCTTAAATAAAGTTCTACAGTTGGATGACATACTATGATAGGACGCATAGTATACAGATCGTCATGTGTGAGCACTCATAAGAAGACAAGACTCTCTCTCAAGTAGTTCGCACTTGGTAATCTCCAAGATGAAAGATTATGAGAACCGACCCACCAGTAGTAATTCCTCATGTCTTGGTGTCATCAGATATTGCTATCTATGAATGTGTGTAATGTTCCTTATACTGGAAAATTATCATTAACTCACGTCATGACTCGCGCACTTCGATTTGCGGACGAAAATAGTCACGAAGAGAGTTGGCAGGAAGTAGGGTATGTTGGGTGTGTCACGAATGACATGTTGTTAATGGATAAGTCGAGGAATGATTTGTCCCTTCCAAATTTATGGAAGTAGATATCTTGGGCCATTTGATTTAAATAGAACTGTCGCCCAAATTCCATGGCCATGGTGTCATGACGAGTTTATTTCAGGAAGTCAAAGAATAATAGATCAAGCATATATGTTTATGACACTACCATGAAACCTTCTTGGTGAGATATTGAGACAAATGAATTAAATTACATAGTAATAATTCATATGAGGTGACATGTCAATGCGGCATCAACTTCTTTCTCTTGGGTGCCTTGACCCATTTCTAGACAGTAATCTTGTAATTTAGGCAAGACTGCCAAATGCCAACGAGAAAGAGGCCTAGAGGGTCACACACTAAGTGTATCCAAGTATCTCGAGTAGAATAAATATTATTCCCGTACATAGTTTAATGATTATTCAAATAAGCCTAAATCATTTTAATGTTGAAGGAAAAATAAAATGAAAACAAGAACATACCGTGTATTAATGATTAAATGCCATGTAGTTTTCATTTTGGAAAGAAATGAAAAAAAGTACACGACATGTATTAATGATTACACGCCTTGTAGTTTTACAGAAAAAACAAGTACACTCCGTGTATTAATGATTACACTCCGTGTAGTTTTCCCAGTCGGTATTTTGAGGAAATAATATTGTTTTATTAAATGATATTTATTATAATCAGTGTGGGCGCATGTAAAAGAATTAATGATTCGACATGGGGGTTTTCAATTAGAGTTAATGAAATAAAAAAATGCGTGGCGAGTTTATTTATTATCATTACTCTGTAACCTCAACCTTATTATAAATATCCTCACAAACCCAACACCTTTCCTTAATCGTTGTGCACAACAATTCTAGAGAATTCCCTCAAGGCTGAGAGAACTCCTTCCTCCAAGAACGCTCTCAAATCCGAGAGATATCCTCCTCCATCAGATCAAGACGATCTAAGGCGAACAACGCAAGAAAAGGTTTCTCCATGCTAGAATCTGGATAATCCTTTGGCGATGTCCATAGATATGTGGTACACGTGTGGATAACCGCTAGAGGAAGTCTACACTTTGCTTCTGCGACACAACGACGAATCACATCGGAACGTGATCAAAAATATCAATGAAGAAAGAACACCCAAAAAGGTACTTATTTTCAATTAATTAAATTAAATATAATCAACCTGTGACGATCCTTGTTTGTGGTTTTGGGACTATCCTTATTATTTGTCTATTTCTATGATTCGATTCGTGGAGACTAGCGTTTATCATCATATTGATCTCGTATTGATCATTGTTAATGAAAAAAATCCAAGTGGGCACATCCACCCACATGCTTCTGCTGCGCCCAGAACCTTCAAATGGTATCAAAGGGAGATTACATCATTGATTATAGTTATTTAATTTTTGTTGATAATTTACGCATTTATATTTGATTCAATTCAAGATAAATCATTCTCTAAAACTGAATAAACGAGATCTATTCTTCATCCTTCGTTTCTCAATTCACATCACAAAAACGACTTTATAATTTTAATTTTGATTAAAATAAAAACAAGGAACTCATCTGGAGGAGCCGCTCTTTCTGTCTGTACAACACAAGAATACACGGTGCGAAGTGAAAACTACATGCCGTGTACTTAGGTTCAACGAACCGGTACTGTTCCTCCAAACCACGCCGTGTGAATTGAGCATGCCTAAGTATTTATGACACTGTTTTGACCAAAATTGAATGGCACATGGAAAATGAAATACACGGCATGTATATTGAATCAAAATCCCGTGTAGTATGATCCGGCCTAGGTGAAACTGTGTACAAGGAGAAGCCATGTACCGCGTACATGAGATTTCCAGGCCGGTATCTGTGTAACAAGGAAGTAAACTTGGTGTTATATTAATCTACACTCCGTGTACTCCAAAATTTTCAAAGTACAGAAAACACGCCAAAGCCCCCAGCATGTTCTTTGGATAAAGGGTGAAAACAAATACACGTCGTGTAAACATAACCTACACACCATGTAATTTCTAGAAATGGAATTTCATCAGGTTTCCTCCAAAGTACAGTGACCCTTGCAAGGAATATGGATGAGAATAATCTCAAGGAAATTCAGACAGGAATTTAAGATAAAGAATTGATTAATTATAAGATCATAATTAATTAATTTCAAGCGCGAATTATCTTAAATAAAAGAACGATTAAAAGAATTTTAATTCTAAATATGCATAAATGTCATTTCATTATATGTATGATCATTAGATAGACCAAAGACCCTTTGTGTGTGTATGGTTTCATTTAAATTTATTTAAAATTCGTTGGCCTGTGAGCCTTCTTCCAATAAAATGTATGGTATGCATGCCAATGGTTTCTTTAATGTAAACCCCATGTAATGGAGGATCTCCCAAGCTAGAGGAGATGGTTCAAAATTTAAAGGTGAGGTGAAACCAACACAAGAAGATACAAAGTTGAATAGGTGGAAGATGAAAAACATGAACCATCGGGTTCAAGGTGTTTTTCCCTAGGTCAGGGTTAGCTTATCAAAACTACTAGATAAGCTAACCAATATAAGCTCATGATCATTCCATCTTATTTTATTTATGTCTGATTGCATGGTTTATTTATTATATATGTGTTGTCACAATCATATAATTAATGAAATAAACAATCATGCAAAGATGGAATAAAATAAAAACCGGACTATGTGTAAACATTATCATAACATGGTTAATCACTTAAGTAAGAATCACTTAATATTAACAAGCATGTGATAATGAAAAACTACGCATAAAGGATTAAAATCCCTCAAATACCATATTAGGTCAGAACAAGGCTTCCGTTACTTGATTAAGGGAGAGACTCAATAAAACTATGTGTTTGACCAACCCTTTTTGGGACACTTACTTTTATAAAGGAAGATCTTATGAAAGTTTTGGGTTGAATTAAACATTTTACATCAAGAGGAGTATCCCTTGCTAGAATTGTTGTAAAATGGAGGCAAATGTTGAGGAAATCCATGTCAGGATTTCAGGATTGGGGAGTCCACTCAACAGATCAAGCAATTGTATGCTCATAGTTTGCAAAGACCTGGCTACCTAAATACCTTCAAATAGATTGAACAACCCTTGATGGGGTTATGCGAAGGGGAATATGGATCCTTTCCACTAGAATTTCAAAGAAACTGGACATTCCAAGTTCAATGGTGAGGTCCATTGGGACTTGATAAAATAGTGGGAGACTTAATAAAATTTATTATTTCTCATAAAATGTAATCAAGAAGGGACCGATTAATCTGATCTTTTAATTTGTAGAATCAATATGAAAAACTCATCACCACATTTTCTCTACGATCAATTCTAGATAAAGAAAATATCCTCACTGGCAGTAACTTTCAAGAATGGTTTAGGCGCCTTCAAGTTATCCTACACCATGAACGAATGTTTTATGTGCTGGAGTCCTCACTCCCTGATTCTCCTATCCAAGGGGTGAGTGATGAAGAGTTCCTGGTCTATGATCAACATTTGAGCAATGCACTGGACGTTCAATGTTTGATGCTATCATCAATGTATATTGATATCATGAACTCTCATGAAGAAATGGATGCCTATAGCATCCCTGAGCACCTCTGTTGTCTATACCAGGAGAGAGCCAGACATTAAAGGTTTAAGATCTCCAAGGCTCTGTTTCAGAGCAAGCATGGAGAGGGTGCCCTAGCTAGGACTCATGTAGTCAAGCTCATTGGCTACATTGAGCGCCTAGAGGTTCTAGGGTTTAAAATCCCTGAATATCTGGGCATTGATCTCATTCTTGCATCACTCCCTCAGATCTTCTCTAATTTTTTTTGTAAATTTCAACATGAACAACATTAAGAAGTCTCTATCTGATCTTCTTATACTCATTCGCCAAGTGGACAATGATATGAAGAGTGAAAAGCAATATGTTCTTATGGTGAATAAAAGGAAAGGTAAGGTGAAGAGATTTAAGCCCAAATTTTCTTTAAGGACTTCCAAGAAAAATAAGATCAAAGGGGAGGCAAGAGAATATGAGGTTATTTGTTTCACATGTGGCAAGAAGGGCCACTGGAAGAAAAACTGTACCCAACCAAGGAAGCAAGGGGAAGCTTTAGGTGCATTTTTTATCGAATTCAATCTATCTATTTCTACTAATTGGGTATTAGATACTACTTTTGGTGCTCACATCTTTATACAAATACATGAACCAAGTAGATTTAGAAAGATTGACCGAGGTGAGGTGGATCTGCGAGTAGCCAACGGAGCCAGACTCGCCGTTGTAGCTGTTGGAGACTACCACCTCACATTTCCTACTAGGGTTGTCTTGGTATTAAAAGAATGTTATTATATAACCTCTATAACCAAAAACATTATTTCAGTATACAGATTAGATACTGATGGATTCATCTTCATGTTTGTAAATGAATGTTGCTAATTTTATAAAGATAGCATTTGTTTTGGTAGGGCACACTTATATAACGACATTTATGTGTTATACTACACAAACCAAGTAATGAAAATCGACGACAAAGTCAATTCACATGACTCATACCACACCGAACTTTGGCATCACTGGCTAGGTCATGTCAATGAGAAATGTTTGACAAAATTACATCAAGATGGGTATTTAGATTCTTTTGAACTAAAACCACTTGATGTATGTCATGCATGTCTAAAAGGCAAAATGACCAAATCCCCATTTAGTGGGAAAGGTAAAAGGGCTAAATTACTTCTAGAAGTAGTTCACACAGATGTGTGTGGACCATTTTCAGTTGAATCAAGGGGTGGGCTCTTGTACTTCATAACTTTTACTAATGATTTTAGTAGATATGGATATATTTACTTAATGAGTTATATGTCCAATTCTTTTGATTGGTTCAAAGAATACAACAATGATGTTGAGAAAGAGATTGGTAATAAGATTAAGAAACTCCGCTCAGACAGAAGAGGATAATATCTTAATTAGGACTTCATTTATTTCTTACGGGATTTTGGGATTCTATCTCAACTCACTCCTCCTTACACGCCTCAGTGGAATGGTGTAAGTGAAAGAAGGGACCGCACCCTGTTGGAAATAGTGAGATAAATTAGGAGTCATGCAAGTATTCCATTATCCTTTTGGGGATATGAATTACAAATAGCAGCACACATACTAAACCAAGTACCAACTAAATCGATAAATGGTATTCCATACGAGTTATGGAGTGGACGCAAAGCCATGTTATAAAATTTTCATGTGTTGGGTAGAGAAGAATTTGTTAAGGCCACTTCAGGAAACAAACTTGCACCTCGAGCCACAAAGTGTATCTTTATAGGATATCCTCAGGAATCAAGGGGATATTACCTATAAAACCCCTCAGATAAAAAGTTTGCAATGGCAAGACATTCCATATTCCTTGAGAGGGAGCACATCTCCCAAAGAGATAGTGGGAGCGAGATAAAATTCGATGAATTTGAGGCTCAAGATACACATGAGTTGGTACAAGAACAGATTCCACAAAGCCTTGTGGAAGAAAAATCTGTTCCAGAGACACAAGAACTACGTAGGAGCACTATAGAGGTGAGATAACCAGAATGATATGGTTTTCTTGTCACTCAGGATGGTGACTTGTTATTGGTTGACAATGATGATCCTCTTACTTATAAAGAGGAAGTTGAAAGAATAGATGTCTCCAAGTGGAAAGAATACAGGAATGTAATGGCCCGAGTTTTTGGGGTCCATTACTTTTTGAAAATCTCATGTTGGGTTTTCTGGTCTGGGAAATCTCGGTGAAGTTTGGGAACGATAGGCCTACCAGTAGCCTTAGCCTACCAGTAGCAGGCCTACCGGTAGTTCGGTCCACCGGTAGCTGAGCCTACCAGTAGATCTGCCTATCGGTATCTCGGTCTACCGGTAGCGGAGCCTATCGGTAGCTCGGTATACCGGTAGCGGAGCCTATCGGTAGCTCGGTCTACCGGTAGCGGGGCCTACCGGTAGCAGCAGCCTACCGGTAGCTCGGACTACCGGTAGCGGCAGCCTACCGATAGCTCGGCCTACCGGTAGCTGCTGCCTACTGGTATCTCGGCCTACCAGTAGCCGCTGCCTACCCGTAGCTCGGCCTACCGGTAGCTGCGGCCTACCGGTAGCTCGGTCTACCAGTCACTGCCGCCTACCGGTAGCTCGTTCTACCGGTCGCCGCCGCCTATCGGTAGCTCATCTACCGGTCGTCGTAGCCTACCGGTAGCTCAGCTACTAGTGGTTATCACCCATCTGTAGCTCTCAACTACCGGTGGCTCTGGCCTACCCCTGCGGGTTATTTCCAATGGCGTTCCTTCTTGTGCAATTAGGGTTTTAAACCCTATTCTAACTCGTTTAAGCGTGTTTTAAAGACCGGTAACGCCCATAAATATTTTAGTTAATTAATTAATGAATTAATGAGTCAGTTTAAACCACCTGACCCCTTTAATAATGTGTGGGGGTTGCGTGGCCAACCCCCGACCCCACGCCTTACGCGGTTTCGCGTTCTTATCTCAACCGTCTGCGGCCCTTATAAACTAAACGGTTAGGCATGGTTTCTTCTTTCCTCGATCGCTGCTTTTCACGAACAGCTTTTGGTGCATCGGGCGAGCTGCATCATTATCCATAAGGTTCCGCACCCGGCCTAAGAATCAATCGTCTATCAATAGGTAGGGAATTTTCTCCTTCGTCTCTCTCTTTTGTGTATCATGCGGGGTGGGCATGCTTTTGTTTCTATAGAATTGGATAAACCAGACCTAAATAAAGATAATTAACCGATTCTATAAAGAAAGAGGGGGGTTGTGATCATTGATGCTGCTTTATATTATGATCATATTTCCGAGTTATGCTGGCTTATGCCTTCTGAAAATCGAGGATGTTGGTGGTCGTTGCCTGTGCACTAATGAACCCCTCGTAGTGTTTTAAATGGCTGTTTTGTAATTGTAAACTCGTGCTGTGAAAAGTAAATTGGTTAATCACGTATACCTGACTGAATAAATTGAAAGCACCAGGATCAACCCTTCTGTGATAACCCCCAGTTAAAATACACAGAAATTGAAATCATGGAGCATGTAAAATCTTTTAAATCTTAAAATACTCGCATGGGACTGTTTCGCTTGATGGTAGTGGTTTGTTTGTTCTTCTTCCAGGGGCCGGTTGCTGGAGATGTGGGAGGGGATGGGATCCCCTTTTTTATACTCTCGATGGTTGTGGAATCGGGGATGTGATCCCCTGTTGTTATGGATTCAGTGTTTGCGAGTTTTTTTAAGACCGGGTGGTTACCTTGTTTATATCACGAATTGGGGTGGGATCCTCTGTTGTTGAGAACCGGGTGCGGGTGTTATGGTTGACGCTTGACCGTTTACTTTCCTGGACTTGTTCCTATACTTACTAGTTTCCCAGTAGTGCATAAACTTATTTGAACATTATTACTGAACATGAAAATAAGAATGGGACAAATGGGTTTTGTTGGCAAGAGTTGTGACTCAGACTTGAGCGCTGTTGTCTTCTATAGGTTGTCTGAAGAAAAAACTAACTTTGGGTGAGTTCTTTCTACCTATGTATATACTTTTAGTTTTATGTTTCTTATTCACCTCCCACCCAAGTTGAGCACTTAGTGTCGAACACCCCCATTTCATGGGGGAGGGTGTTTTCCCCAACACTCTTCTTAGTGGCTGGTTATTAGCTCCTTTTCTACTCCCTTTCCTGGATATCCCAAGTATCTTCGGGTAGGCTGTGATGGCATGAGGTCCATTATTAGCCCAAGAACCTTAGGGTGGGGTATTGTGGTGATTGGACAGGTGTGTGTGGAAGGTGGTTTCCCAAGTGTCTTCGGGATGAGGCCCAGGTGTCTTCGGGCATGGAAGTGGATCTTCTAGCCTAGGTGTCTTCGAGCGTGGTGCTGGTTGTTCTGGCCTATGTGTTTACCAGCGTGGTTACATGTGACAGTTGTGGCCCAGTTGTTTGCGGGTGGGATTTGGTAGTGGGACTGCATGTGTTTGTGTCCCAGGTGTGTGCGGGCGGGTGTGGCAGTGGGACTACAATGAGAATGGAGGGATTGGTTCGATGCGTAGGATGTCTCAATAACCAGTGGGACAGTGGCACGGGGTACCCAAACATCGATGTGCTCTTATTATATATATTACTTGACTTGAATTATTTGGGGATTGTACCCTGGTGAGGCTTGGGTGGATAGTTTACTTTGATAGGTGTTTGGCTTACTCTTTTTCTCACGGGACTTTAGTACGTTCCTCCACTTTTGCACGAGAGTCTTTGGTTTTCCCTACCGAGTGTACTTGTATGCTCACCCTACATATATAAAACTACTTTCAGGTTTTCAGGAGGACTTCAGGGATCGCGTAGGACCATACTAGCTCGGACCTTGGGGCAGTTGCAGTTGCTGTTTTTCTTCTTTTGGTACTTACCTCTGTGGTCATCTTTTGTACTTTGTGGTTTTTACTTTTGGAACATGCATGTGGGAATGGTTTACTTTTGTCTTTAATTTTCTTTTACTTTGGTTTTGTTGAGTTTCATCTTCTTATCTCCCGATCCTATAAAACAAAAAGGGGTAATGCCTTCCATTTGTGTGAAATTATATTCCCTTGGTGCTAGTCGCCACTCCGGGACCTATTGAAGGCGGGTCTCAGGTGTCATTATCTCTCCTTCAACTTAAAGAAGGAAGGGCCTGGCAATCTGCTGACCCTTCCCTCCTTTTGGTGAAGGCGGGTCGTGAAAGAATGGTATCAGAGGTGATGGTTGAGAGATAGGATGGAGTCTGGAGTTAGGCACAGTGAGGATTGCATGGGATGGTAAGGCAACAGTGTTGGGTGACCTCGGTGTGTGAAATTAGGTCAGGGAAGACTGGCTAGGACACAGGATTTTAGGGCCCCTCGTGATCCGATGCAAGGACTCTGGACTTACCGAACGACCAAGTGAGGCCACGCTGATTGTAGGGTAGAGACCCTAGGAAAGGTACATGCATCATAATGACTTGTGTTCTCGTGTTTCTGGGGCATTTTGGGAATTAAGAATAAGTGAAAAGTTTAAGAAGTTTTAAAGACAATAATATGTACTATTTGGGCTTAGGCATTCCTTGTTTTCCTTACAGCTATGGAACCTGGAAGGCGACCGCGTGTGGTACAGACGATCGAGGCCCCTACTTTGGTAGATTGACAGAGAGATGATTGAGAAGAAGAGGACGACCAGGGGAAGAAGACTCTTCGGTCCTTCCAGCGACAGAACCTCGAGAAGTATGAGGGCATTACCTCTAACATGAAGACGGAAGGCTGGCTAGAGGAGCTAGTGATAGCTTTCGGCCTGATTCGGGCCCCAACCGAGTACTGGGTTCCTCTAGCCATTATCCATATGCGGGGAGCGACGCGTCAGTGGTGGACACTTTACCTGGGGGAGAGGAGAGAGTCTGAGGTGGCGTGGAATGATTTCGAGAGGGAGTTCTGGGCGGAATTCCTCTCTTCAACGATGAAGGCGGAAAAGAGACAGGAGATACTCTCCCTCTAGTAGGGGAGTATGTCTGTGAGGGAGCTAGGGATCAAGTTCAAGGACCTCCTACGTTTTTCTCCGGACCTCTTTCCCGATGAGGAGTCTCGGGCAAGACGTTTGGAGGAGGTGCTCCAACCCTCCATCCAGTATGTTGTTACCCCCTTTACCCTTCTGACATACTTGGAGGTCCATAAGAAGACCGAAGTGGTGGAGAGGATGCATGCTCTAGGAGGAGTGTCATGAGAAGGGATCCAGATGGGACCATCAAAGGGGAAGGCTGTCAGCACCAGGACTCCTGCATCAGGACCCTCCAGGTTCTGACCCCCAGGGAGCAGGCCACAGCAGTTTCAGTTTCGATCCCCTCGTCCTTGCCCTTTTCCTACGAGCCCGGGACTGCGGTGCTTCGTCTACGGGAGCCCTGTACATCTCCGGAGCCAGTGCCCGGACCAGGTACAGTACGAAGGAGGCAGATAGCCCCACCACCCGCCCTAGTAGCATCTTCCAACCCAGCCTTTCCAACAGCAGCAGCAGGGACAGCGAGCTCCCGCTCCTCTGAGGGCAGACGTAGGAGGAGGAGGCCGACCTCAGGGCGCTCCTCAGGGACCTCGACCAGGGTGTGGTCGGGGAGGTGGCCGATAGCAGAGGGGCAGGGGAGCTGGGCATGGACAATTACACGCCACAGAGGCAACAGTTCTAGCAGGGCCGGAGGTTGTTCGAGGTACGATCAGTTTGTTTAGTACCCTTGCTTATGCCTTGTTCGATACCGGAGCTTCCCACTCCTTTGTTGCACCCCGTCTAGCCCGTTCTTTGGGTCTAGATGCCGAGAGACTCCTAGTGCCCCTGGTGTTGAGCACACTAGTCGAGGGTCAGACCGAATTTTTGTTTGTTTGTCGGGGATTCAGACTGATGATAGGGCCACATCAGTCGGTTATGGATCTTCTTCTTCTACAGATACAACCATACGATGTCATCCTGGGCATCGACTGGCTATTCTATGTGTGTGCCGTCATCGATTGCTTCCAAAGAAGGGTCGTGTTCTCAGACTTGGGTGGCCGGCACGTTGTTTTCACCGGTGAGCAGAGCAGTCAGATGGGCGACATGCGAGAGGAACCCCTCCTCTCTTTGTTAGCTAAGCTGTCTGTAGGGTCCGTAGATGCTGAAATGGTGGAAGTGCCAGAGATCGTCCATGAGTTTATGGACGTCTTACCTAAGGAGGTGACGACTCTACCCCCTCGATGTGATATCGAGTTCGGGATAGACCTGCAGCTCGACGCTCGTCTGATCTCGATGGCTCCTTACCGGATGGCACCTTCAGAGCTGTGAGAGTTGCAGATCCAAATTGACGATCTGATGAAGAGGGGTTATGTTCGACTAAGTGCGTCACCGTGGGGTGCTCCAGTCTTGTTCACAAAGAAGGCAGATGGTGGTATTAGGTTGTTCATATACTACATGAGGCTGAATCAGGTGACGATCAAGAATCGCTACCCTCTTCTGAGGATAGACGATCTTTTCAACTAGCAGAAAGGGGAAGGATGGTTCTCGAAGATCAACCTGCGGTCTGGGTATCACCAGCTGAGAGTGAAGGAGGGAGACATCCTGAAGACGGCGTTCAGATGCATATATGGACACTTTGAGTTCATGGTTATTCCCTTCGGCGTTACGAACGCCCCAACTGTGTTCATGGGGCTTATGAACTGCATCTTCCGGGAGTACTTGGATCGGTTCGTGGTTGTGTTCATCGACAATATCCTGATCTATTTGAGATCATAGGAGGACCATACAGATCACTTGAGGATAGTTTTGGAGGTCCTACGACATCATCAGCTCTATGGGAAGTTGTCGAAATGCAAGTTCTGGACATGATAAGTGCACTTCCTCGGGCACGTGGTGTCCGAGCAGGGGATAGCGGTGGACCCGTCAATAGTTGAGGAAATTGTTTCATGGAAAACACCTAGGAATGTGGCCGAGGTCCATAGTTTCCTTGGGCTGGAAGGTTACTATCGGAGGATCGTACCCAACTTCTCCTGAGTAGCAGTCCCTTTAACAGCTCTGACCAAGAAAGACCAGGCTTTCGTGTGGAGTGAGCAGTGCGAGTCAGCCTTCAGCTATCTGAAGGAGAAGTTGGTTAGTGCCCTAGTGCTGAGATTACCAGAAGAAGGGTCGGATTATGAGGTGTTCTGCGATGCTTCAGGACAAGGCCTGGGATGTGTGTTGATTCAGTGACAAGGGGTGATCTATTATGGGTCCAGGCAGCTACACCCTCATGAGCGTAATTATGCCACCCACGACCTGGATCTTGCAGTGGTAGTTTTTGTGCTAAAGTTATGGCGGCACTACCTCATCGGAGAATGCTTTGTGGTATTCACAGATCACAAAATCTTGAGGTATATCTTCTCCCAGCGGGACCTAAACTTGCGACAACGGAGATGGGTGGAGTTCCTCCAGGATTACAACTTTGAGGTCTCTTATACTGAGGGAAAGGGAAATGTAGTGGCTGATTCCTTGAGTAGGAGGACGTAGAAGGATGCGGTCCGAGAGTCGGTGGACACCTAGAAGGCAATGAAGGAGTTGGCTGCCTTACACCTGGATGCGAAGATGGATAGTGGTAGAGGTTTCCTATATCAGATGACAGTGCAGTCATTTCTGTTTCAGCAAGTGGATGAGTCTCAGTGGGGAGACCCAGAGTGTGAAGTAATGTGTGACCGAGTTAACCAGGGAAATGCTCCAGAAGGATGGACAGAGGATGGTAAGAACCAGATGCTTTTCCAGGGAAGGTTGTTCATTCCGGAGGCGATGTGCAGCAAGGTTCTCAGTGAGTTCCACAACTCACCCCTGGCGGTACATGCAAGAGTTTCCAAGATGTACCAGGGACTGAAGAGGTAGTTTTGGTGGCCCGGAGTTAAACGAGCGGTGGAAGAGTTTGTGGCCAAGTGCTTAGTATGTCAGCAAGTGAAGGATGAAAACCGAGTTCCAGGCGGCCTACTACAGCCTCTAGTTGTCCCCGAGTGGAAGTGGGATGACATCTCGATGTATTTTGTCACGGGACTACCCATGGTCCAAGGGGGATACGACGCCATCTAGGTGGTAGTGGACAGGTTGACGAAATCGGCTCACTTTTTGGAAATCAGGGAGTCGAGTTCAGTGGATGATTTGGTGCGAAGATACGTGGATGAGGTGGTGCGTTTTCATGGGATTCTGAGGTCTATAGTCTCGGATAGGGATGCACAGTTTGCCTCGCGAGTCTGGAGAGGATTGCAACATTCTTTTGGCACCCATTTGCATCTTAGCACTGCTTTCCATCCCCAGACAGATGGACAGACAGAGCGCACCATCCAAACCATGGAGGATATGTTGCGGTCCTGTCTTTTGGACTCAGGAGGATCATGGGTGCGATACTAGCCAATAGTAGAGTTTTCTCTACAATAATAGCTACCACTCTACCATCAGTATGGCCCCATTTGAAGCTTTGTACAGGAGGCCCTGCCGTTCACCTGTGTGTTGGAACGAAGTAGGAGAGGCATGCATCCTTGGCTCAGAAGTGGTGTAGAGCACGATAGAGAAGGTTCAGCTCATATGGGAAAGGACGAAGGCAGCCCAGGACGGACAGAAGTCGTATGTTGATACCAGGAGGAGGCCCTTGGAGTTTGAGGTTGGAGACCACGTGTTCTTGAAGGTCTCCCCTCGGCATGGGCAGTGGAGGTATGGAAAGGGGAGTAAGCTTTCTCCCAGCTTCATCGGACCCTTCGAAGTGTTGTGATGGGTCGGAGAAGTGTCTTATCATCTAGCTTTACCACCACCGCTACTAAGGATACATGATGTCTTCCATGTGTCCCAGCTCCGCCGGTATCTGCACGACGATTCACACGTCCTTGATTGGGGTGAGCTGGACATCAAGGATGATGTGACTTTTTTGGAGAGACCAGTGATGATCGAGGATCGCAAGGAGAAGGTTCTTCGTGGGCGAACCATTCCCTTGGTTTGTGTGTTATGGAGACATGATGCGATTGAGGAAAGTACATGGGAGAGGGAAGCACAGATGCGTACCCTGTACCCATAGTTGTTTTGAGTTTTGTTCCTTGTTTTACCTATTGTGATAGAACGTTTTGTATCTTTGGCTATGTAATATATTGGTTTTTCTTTCTTCTGAATGTGTGTGAAAAGCCCTGGCTAGGGCTATGGGGGAGGAGAGGACCTGACCCCTAATCAAGATGCATTAAGGTGGATGCGATTAAACCCGTGTGGGTGAGTCAGTGCCTCCCAAAGCGGATAATATCTTGACATGGGGGAGGAGACTCCCAAACCTACATGCCTGGGCAGTTTGGCATGGAATATTTCTTGGTTCTTGACAGGGAAGTGCTTTTAGTTAGCATGGGTTCACTCCTAAGAGGTATCTTTCAATGTGGTTGTTCGGACCCTCTCTTTCCTTCTAGTTTGTTTTGATTCTCGAGGACGAGAATCGTTTAAGAGGTATCTGATGTAATGGCCCGGGTTTTTGGGGTCCATTACTTTGTGAAAATCTCGTGTTGGGTTTTTTGTTCTGGAAAATCTCAGTGAAGTTTGGGAGCGATAGGCCTACCAATAGCCTTAGCCTAACGGTAGCAGGCCTACCGGTAGCTCGGTCCACCGGTAGCTAAGCCTACCGGTATCTCTGTCCACCGGTAGCTCGGTCTACCGGTAGCTGAGCCTACCGGTAGCTCTGGCTACCGGTGGCTCGGTCTACCGGTATCTAAGCCTACGGGTGGCTCGGTCTACCGGTAGCTCGGTCTACTGGTAGTGGAGCCTACCAGTAGCTCCAGTCTACCGGTAGCTCGGCCTACCGGTAGCTGCTGTCTACCGGTAGCTCGGCCTACTGGTAGCTGCTGCCTACAGGTAGCTCGGCCTACCGGTAGCTGCTACCTACCGGTAGCTCAGCCTACCGGTAGCTGCTGCCTACCGGTAGCTCGGCCTACCGATAGCTGCTGCCTACCGGTAGCTCGGTCTACCGGTAGCTGCAGCCTATCGGTGGCTCTGGCCTACCCCCACAGGTTCTTTCCAGTGGCGTTCCTTCTTGCGCAATTAGGGTTTTAAACCCTATTCTGACTCGTTTAAGCGTGTTTTAAAGACCGGTAACGCCCATAAATGTTTTAATTAATAAATTAATGAATTAATGAGTCTATTTAAACCACTCGACCCCTTTAATAACGTGTGGGGCCGTGTGGCCAACCCACGACCCCACGCCTTACGCAGTTTCACGTTCTTATCTCAGCCGTCTGTGGCCCTTATAAACTAAAGGGTTAGGCATGGTTTATTCTTTCCTCGACCGCGGCTTTTCATGAACAGATTTTGGTGCATCGGGCGAGCCGCATCGTTATCCGTAAGGTTCCGCGCCCGGCCTAATCGTCGATCGTCTAACAACAGGTTGGGAATTTTCTCATTCGTCTCTCTCTTTTGTGTATCATGCGGGGTGTGCGTGCTTTTGTTTCTGTAGAATTGGATAAACCAGACCTAAATAAAGATAATGAATGGATTCTATAAAGAAAGAGGGGGGTTGTGATCATTGATGTTGCTTTATATTATAGTCATATTTATGAGTTATGCTGGCTTACTCCTTCTGAAAATCGAGGCCGTTGGTGGTCGTTGTCTGTGCACTAATGAACCCCTCGTAGTGTTTTAAAGGGCTTTTTTGTAATTGTAAACTCCTGCTGTGAAAAGTAAATTGTTTAATCATGTATACCTGGCTGAATAAATTTAAAGCACCAGGATCAACCCTTCCGTGATAACCCCCGGTTAAAATACACGGAAATTGAAATCATGGAGCGTGTAAAATCTTTTAAATCTTAAAATACCTGCATGGGCCTATTTCACATGATGGTAGTGGTTTGTTTGTTCTTCTTCCATGGGCCAGTTGTTGGAGATTCGGGAGGGGATGGGATCCTCAGTTTTTATACACTCGATAGTTGTGGAATCGGGGATGGGATCCCTTGTTGTTATGGATTCAGTGTTTGTGAGTTTTTTTAAGACCGGGTGGTTACCTTGTTTATATCACAAATTGGGGTGGGATCCTCTGTTGTTGAGAACCGGGTGTGGGTGTTATGGTTGACGCTTGACCATTTACTTTCTTGGACTTGTGCCTATGATTACTAGTTTCCCAATAGTTCATAAATTTATTTTAACATTATTACTAAACATGAAAACAAGAATGGGACAAATGGGTTTTGTTGGCTAGAGTTGTGACTCGGACATGAGCGATGTTGTGATCTATAGGTTGTCTGAAGAAAAACCTAACTTAGTGTGAGTGCTTTCTACCTATGTATATACTTGTAGTTTTGTGTTTCTTATTCACGCCTGACCCAAGTTGATCACTTAGTGCCGAACACCCCCATTTCATGGGGGAGGGTGTTTTTCCCAACACTATTCTTAGTGGATGGTTATTAGCTCCTTTTCTGCTCCCTTTCCCGGATATCCCAAGTATCTTCGGGCAGGTTGAGATGGCCTGAGGTCTATTATTAGCCCAAGAACCTTTGGGCGGGGTAGTGTGGTGATTGGCCAGGTGTGTGTGGCAGGTGGTTTCCCAAGTGTCTTCATGATGAGGCCCAGGTGTCTTCGGGCATGGCAGTGGATCTTCTAGCCCAGGTGTCTTCGGGCGTGGTGGTGGTTGTTCTGTCCTAGGTGTTTGCAGGCGTGGTTACATGTGACAGTTGTGGCCCAGGTTTTTGTGGGAGGGATTCGGTAGTGGGACTGCGTGTGGTTGTGGCCCAGGTGTGTGCGGGCGGGTGTGGCAGTGGGACTGCGGTGAGAATGGCTGGATTGGTTCGATGCATAGGATGTCTCAATAACTAGTGGTAAAGTGGCGCGGGGTACCCAAACATCAATGTTCTCTTATTATATATATTACTTGACTTGCGTTATTTGGGGAGTGTGCCCTGGTGAGGCTTGGGTGGATATTTTACCTTGATAGGTGTTTGGCTTACTCCTTTTCTCACAGGACTTTAGTACATTCACCCACTTGTGCACGAGAGTCTTTGGTTTTCCCTACTTAGTGTACTTGTATGCTCACCCTACGTATATAAAACTGCTTTTAGGTTTCCAGGAGGACTTCGGGGATCGCACAGGACCATACTAGCTTGGACCTTGGGGCAGTTGCTGTTGCTGTTTTTCTTCTTTTGGTACTTACCTTTGTGGTCATCTTTTGTACTTTATGTCTCTTACTTTTGGAACATGCATGTGAGAATGGTTTACTTTTGTCTTTACTTTTCTTTTACCTTGGTGTTGTTGGGTTTATCTTCTTATCTCCCGATCCTATAAAACAAAAAGGGGTAATGCCTTCCATTTGTGTGAAATTACATACCCTTGGTGCTATTCACCACTCTGGGACCTATTGAAGGCAGGTATCGGGGGTCATTATCTCTCCTTCAACTTAAATAAGGAAGGGCATGGCAATATGCTCACCCTTCCCTCCTTTTGGTGAAGGCGGGTTGTGACAATGAATGCTGAAATGGATTCCATGTACCAAAACCAAGTCTGGATTTTGGTAAATCCTCCAGTTGATGTAAAGCCTATTGGTAATAAATGCATATTCAAGAAGAAACTGGACATGGAGGGACAAGTCATCACCTATATGGCATGACTGGTTGCAAAAGGTTTTAGACAATATCAAGGAATTGACTATGATAGAACCTTTTCACTGGTTTCAATGCTGAAATCCATCAGAATCCTATTGGCCATTACCGCTTACCATGACTATGAAATTTGGAAAATGGATGTCAAAACAAGATTCATTAATGGGAACCTCTAGGAAGATGTCTACATGACACAACCTGAAGGGTTTGTGACTCTAAAGGATGCCAATAAGGTATGCAAGTTGCAAAAATCCATTTATGGATTAAAGAAATAATCATGGTTATGGAACATTCATTTTGATGAAGCCGTAACATATTTTAGCTTTGTTAAGAATGAATGTGATCCTTCTGTCTACAAAAGGTTTAGTGGAAGTGCAGTCATTTTACAAATAGTATATGTTGATGAAATATTACTAATTGGAAACGAAGTACCTATCTTACAGTCAGTTAAGGCATGGTTAGATAAATGCTTCTCCATGAAAGACTTGGGTGAGGCAACATATATTCCTGTAATCAAGATCCATCGTGTAGATCCAAGAGAATGCTGGTCTTGAGTCAAAGTACATACATTGACAAGATACTGAAGAGATTCAGTATGAAACAGTCCAAGAGGGGATTGTTGCCAGTGTCACATGGCATTCATCTTTATAAGAAAATGTGTCCTCCGACACATGAGGAAAGAAATAAAATGGAAAGTATCCCTTACACATCCATGATTGGGTCAGTCATGTATTCTATGATATGTACAAGGCTAGATGTTACTTACGCATTAAGTATAGTGGGAAGATATCAAGATGATCTAGGAGACCACCATTGGATGGCAGTAAAGACCATCCTTAAGTATCTGAGGCGTACTAATAATATGTTCTAGGTTTTTGGAGGAGATGAGGAACTAGTCATTAGAGGACATGTATATTCTAGTTTTCAGACTGATCAAGAGGACATGAAGTCACAGAATGGATACATCCTCAGTTTGAATGGAGGTGTAGTGGGCTGGAAGAGCTCAAAGCAAGGTGTGGCCGTAGATTCTATAGTAGAGTCCGAGTATATCACAACTTATGATGTAGCTAAAGAAGTAGTATGGATGCGAAGCTTTGTCCAAGAGCTGGATGTAGTACCTAGCAGTAAAGATCCTATCACACTCTATTGTGATAATCCTGCAGTTGTGGCACTTGCAAAAGAGCCAATGTCACATCAGCGGACAAAGCACATACTTAGGAAGTATCATCTCTTGAGGGATTTTTCTCAGAGATGTGAAGTAGCAGAGAGAATTATTTCCATGGAAGACAATGTGGAAGACCCCTTGACTAAAGCCTTGACTCAGCAGAAACATGATCATCATGTGAGGTTTGGCAGACTAAAAGTTGTAGGCAGTTGGCTCTAGTCCAAGTTGGAGTTTGTTAGATTTGGTTTCCTAAGAACCAACTGTTTCTACTTTAATTATGTTAATGTACACTTATTATATATTTTTCATTGTTTTTCATGACTATAATATAATAATGTCTTGGAATATTTGTTTCATTAATAAGGCCATGGCAGATCCCTGCTGTGATGAGAACCTTGAAATGCTTTAACAATATTCTTAAAAAAAGTTCTACAGTTGGATGACACACTATAATAGGACACATAGTATGCAGACCGTCATGTGCAAGAACTTGTAAGAAGATGATACTCTCTCTCATGGAGTTCACACTTGGTAATCTCCAAGATAGACGATTATGAGAACAAACCCGCCATTAGTAATTCTGCATGTCTTGGTGTCATCGGATATTGCTATCTACAAATGTGTGTAATGGTCCTTAGACTGGAAGATTATCATTATCTCATGTCATGACTCATGCACTTAGATTTTTTGACAAAAACCATCAAGAAGAGAGTTGGCGGGAATTAGGGTATGTTGGGTGCGTCACGAAAGACATGTTGTTAATGGATAAGTTGAGGAAGGATTTGTCCCTTACATATTTATGGAAGTAGATATCTCGGGACCTTTGATTGAAATAGAACTGTATCCCAAATTCCATGGCCCTGGTGTCACGATGAGTTTATTTCTGGAAGTCAAAGGATGACAGATCAAGCATATAGGTTTATGACATGTCCATGAAACCTGCTTGATGAGATATTGAGACAAAGGGATTAAATTACATAGTAAGCATTCGTATGAGGTGACACGTCAATGTGGAGTCAACTTCTTTATCTTGGGTTCCTTGACCCGTTGATAGACAGTAATCTTGGACTTTAGGCAAGACCGCCTAATGCCAATGAGAAGGAGGCCTAGAGGGTCACACACTAAGTGTATCCAAGTATCTCAAGTAGAATAATGATTATTCCCGTATGTGGTTTAATAATTATTCAAGGAAGACTAAATCTTTTTAATGTTGGAGGAAGAATAAAATGAAAACAAGTACATGTCATGTATTAATGATTACACGCCGTGTAGTTTTCATTTTGGAAAGGAAATGAAAAACAAGTACACGACATGTATTAATGATTACACACCGTGCAGTTTTATGAAAAACGAGTACACCCCGAGTATTAATGATTACAC
This sequence comes from Viscum album, assembly GCA_963277665.1. Taxonomy (NCBI): domain Eukaryota; kingdom Viridiplantae; phylum Streptophyta; class Magnoliopsida; order Santalales; family Viscaceae; genus Viscum; species Viscum album. The sequence goes on from OY728151.1 coordinate 1,838,899,774, forward strand.
GCCGTGTAGTTTTTCGAGTCTGGATTTTGAGGAAATATTATTATTTTATTAAATTATATTTATTATAATCATCGTGGGCGCATGTCAAGGAATTAATGATTCGACATGGAGATTTTCAATAAGAGTTAATGAAATAAATAAAATGTGTAACACATTTATTTATTGTCATAACTCTATAACCTCAAACCTGACTATAAATATCCTCACAACCCCAACACTTTTCCTTAATTGTTGTGCACAAAAATTCTGGAGAATTCCCTAAAGGCCGAGAGAACTCCTTCCTCCAAGAAAGCCCTCAAGACAGAGAGAGATCCTCCTCCATCGAATCAAGACAATCTAAGGTGGAAAACACAAGCAAAGGTTTATCCATGCTAGCACCCAGATAATCCTTTTTCGATGTATAGAGATATGTGGTGCCTGTGTGGATCACCGCTAGAGGAAGTCTACACTTGGAATCTACGACGCAACGACGAATCACATCGGAACATGATCAAGAATATCAACGAAGAAAGAACACCCAAAAAGTTACTTCTTATCAATTAATTAAATTAATTATAATCAACCTGTGATGATCCTCGTTTGTGGTTCTGGGAATATCATTCTTCTTTGTCTATTTCTATGATTCGATCTGTGGAGACTGGCATTTATCGTCGTATTGATCCCAGATTGATCATTTCTAATGAGAAAAAGACAAGTGGACACATCCACCCATGGGCTTCCATTGTGCCCAGAACCTTCAAATCAACAACTGACACCCCAAGGAATAATGATTATTATCCTTCAAATGATCCTAGGCCAATGGCCTCAAGCACAGTGAGCCTCATCCCCCAACCGACAGGATCAACATTGTCTTATGATGGATCCTCACCATCCCCATGGATTTCTATGGAAAGAACCCCATAAATTTACCTAATATACAAATATCAAAAGCGTCTACCCACAAGAGTGGACAAAACCACCTCAACACTGATTCAACCTATTTATTCATGAATCCAAACAGCACATTGGCTAACATGGGTGAGTGACAATCGCCAAATAGTACCAAAGCCACACCCAGACCCCCTTGTTCCCCTATGACCATGTTTCTCTATCCAATGTCCATGCCATCCCAAATATCCCAATCCATGCTCGCAACCTGATAGACTATCCACCTCAACCGATGATCGAGTCTCCCCACTGATGGTCAACACCACCCAAATGCATATATAATACTCGGGCCATGCATAACCTGGCAATTGTATCATCTCAATCTTGATGGACATTCCATATCAATCCTCAGGCCGATCCTATCGCACTCCCAAGGATCCAATTCCATTAAATTCACATAAATATAATAGTTCAATATATATAAAACAATTAAATTTAAATAAAAAACACCCTGACCTAATATGTCTAAGGTCCATAGCCTCTATCTAGACTCGTACCACTTGAAGCCATGATTGACCATGTCAATAAGAATCTCTCAAGGTCCAATTAATTAATTAAAGGAAACCATATAAATTACAGGGTCTCTATCAATAAACACAATTGAGTGTTAAAATCCATACCCTTGAACACTCATGAAATCCCAAAGAAAAGTATGCACCACATGCCTTGGAGTCGCAGAAGTCGGAACATCTAATCTTGGCCTCTAACTCCAACCGATTTGGGAGAAATCACAGTTTTATACAAAAGACCCTGTAAATAGGATACAATGACTCAAATGGATTTAGTGGTCCATTAGGAAATATAAAATAAGGAATATAAGCATGGGAGAGGAGATACTTACTATGATCGATCAAATGCCGCAAACATCTTGAAAAATGAAGGTCGTATGGATGATTTGGATCAAATCCAAGAAAAGGATGGAAATGAGGGTTTCTACATAGCTATGTACACCCCAAAATGGAAGAAGGATAAGAATTTTAGGTTTATATAAGGGATGGAAATTTTGTCATTTCACACCATTAATAAGCCACACGGTTAGATCGCACAGTTTTCCAAATCATTCAGTAATCGTGTGGATCTTGTAGATAAGAAACCAAGCCCCACATGGTTAGTCCACATGGTCAATACTAACTATGAACAAACTTTGCAACTATAATGAATATGTACTTCCCAACTAGAAATAAATATGCGGCTTGCACATGGTTTTATCTAACTGCGCACAAGCTGTGCGAAAGACCTCTAAAAAAATGTATAGGTATACGCATGACCATGCACCTCATCTCGCATGGTTTACCAAACCATGCTCAGTGAAAACTGAGGGCACATGATTTTCACTAAGAGGTCGTATAGTTTGATCTAACCATGTGCCTCAGCTTCCACTTCTCCAAAACTGGGTCTTTGAGCCTCTGAAACACCAAAAACACTTCCAAACACCCGAGTCTTTTTATAAACCTCTAAAACCATCTAAAATCAAGGTTTGTATTAAAGAAAAATCAAGAATTAATATTTGTTAAATTATTTAAGAGTTGGAATACCCACCAAGATCTAGAAATTCAAAACAAGTGATGATTTCAACCCACTCCAAATACTCGAGACATTACAATCTCCCCACCTTAATATAGCTTACCCTAAGCTATCAAACAATACCTAGATATGGTACCAAACATACCCATCCTATCAAAAGTAACATGGAATACCCTAATATCAAGGGCACATGGAAAATACATCAAGGTTTCTCCCCACCATAGAATTTACCAAACCCAGTCACATCCTGACCCAAACCTCAGACAAACAAATGGTCAATAACCATTACTAGACTCAAAAGTCCTCCTGTGACGTATCGTCACTCCAGCACCTCATCAGGTGATCCTATGTCACACTTGACATCCAATAAGATCATGAACCTCATCAGTAACCACCTCATTCTCATGTCACACATGACACTAACAAGGTCCCTATAACACTTCATGATTTTTTTTAAATTAATTTAAATCTTTTCTATATTTTTCATTTCACATAACATTGAATATAGCTTTTTGATATATGAAATCACTAAGTTTGGATTATGTTATACTCAACACCAACATAACCTTAAATTACATAAAAGACTTATATTATCTTGTGGTACATGAAATGCTATTTTTGGATTATGTTACACAAAATGTTGAGTTCCTTCGATAACTTGTGTGACACACAAGACCTAGTTTTACCAAACTACAATGCCACATTAATAATATTATTAATATATTATTATAGTTGTCACATATCCATTAGAATGGTGGTTATTAAAAATATTAATTAAATTATAAAATTATGGTTTACACATACATATAATAAGAATTATTTTTGTGGCCAATTAACTAGAAATGAAAATAAAACCCTTTTGAAAATATATTAAATCTTTTGCTAAAAAACTATATTTATGCAATAAAACAAATTTTTCTATAATAAATTAATTAAAACACTTTTGATAAATGATTTATAAAATATATACATATATATATATATATATATATATATTAAATTCAATAAAATATTTAATATTCATATTATGTGTTTTCTAGACAAGAGATAAGAATGAAACCAACTTTACTCATAAAGATTTATATTTTTCTAAAAGGTAATTTGGTCGATTTTAATGGTGAACCGATTTTACATATAATTTTCGAAACTTATAATTTTTATTTTAAAAGAAATTCATTTTTTAAATCATAATATAAAAATTTATGTTCGGTAAATTTTTGGTATTTTTTTGAAATATTTCATTTCTGGATAAATAGTAAAAGATACTGAATTTTAATTCAAAACTAATTTTTTGTCTGATTTATTTTATATTTAAATTATATTTTAATTTATTTTTAAATTTTAATTAGATAACATATTAAAAAAATTAATCAAATTGAGGTCATTGGAATAAATTTCACTTTAAAATTAAATATACAAACTTAGAAAATTTTCGAACATTTTTACTTTTAAAAACCCTCATTATAGTCCCAACTGCGGGATTGATTTTAAATTAATTTCTAGAAATTATGTAATTAAAATATGGAAAAATGGATTAAAAATTTGGAATTAAAATAATTTAATATATCTAAAAATTTCAACTTAGTTACTGACCAAAAATATTAGTAAATGGTATTAAAATTAAAAACAACAATTAAGAGAAAAATTAGCTTAACAAATGACTAAACCTTAAAACTAAGTTCTAAAAAGGCTTATAAACTTTAAAAAAACCCATTTGATGGAAATATACCAACCCTATACTACATTTTATCCAAAATTTTTTATTATTTTATCAACTTTTCATTGTAAAAACACTGGTGGAATTCCCTTTTAAAAAATTTACAAGAATGCCACTCCTCCCTTATAAAAAGACACTCACCCCTACCACTTATTCACACCTATCAAGCCATTTTTTCTCACCCAAATTATGAAAAAATAATCTTCCAACATCACTACCATCATCGTAGAACCTCACTTGGGTAAAAAATACTACCAAGTAACCCCTTTGGTGGAAACCATAAGAAGTTACCCAAAAAAGAGGTAACATCCTTCGAGAAGCTCTTTTATATTATTTTCATTATATACCCCATAAATTATTCTTATCACATTATAATATAAAAAACTAAGTATAATAAATATACTAATATTTTTTTATTATATTTTTTATACCAATACTTACACACACTTCTATCTAATGGGTAACGATCTTATCATTCTTGTGTACGGTGAACTATCGCCTCAAGAAACGATGTTTTTCATTTTTCCTTTACCACCTATAGTGGTTGATAATTTTGATAGACACTCTATTTTTATTTGATATATCTGATATTTATTATTTATTTATTCTTTTTTAATTTATATATAATAAAATTCATGATTTTCGTATTGCGGATATACGATAATTTTGTTTGTGGATGTGTGGACTACCGCCTCCTCGAAGCGATCTGATTCATTCACACTTTACCTAGAATGTATTAAGGGCGGTTTTAGTGAAAATATATGATATATATGACATAAAAATTTTAATTTAATGATATTATATTTGTAAACATGTCATTTACATTCTTTCTTTCATTACAACAAGAAAATGGAAACAATATTCATACGTACGTACGACCTACCGTCTCCTTGAATGGTGTATTTAGTTTAATATTAATATATTTTACAGATTATTATAAATAAATATATAATGAATATATATGATATTTATATCATGTTTTATATTATGGAAATAATTAAATCACGATCTAAGTAATAAGATGAAGAACAACAAGTCAAAATGTATATGAAAAACAAGCAAATATTACCTGGAACGTAACACTAAAATGGAATTGTTAGTGAATAGGTAATGTAAATTCATAATAAAATAATATATGTTATTTCATATAATAACATGGATATTTGGTAGATCTATAATAAACTTATACTTATTATATAGTAGGTTTGGATGTGTATGAAGAAACTCAAGGATTAAGATAAAAAAAATTATCATCTCACTTTTTATATCCGTGACATACAAGCCATGTTCACCACTCATTTTTTTGCATGGAGTATATAATTAAAATGAATTTATTATATAATAATTATAATTATATTTATGGTTATTTAAATATCCATTTAATGATATTTTTTCATGTGGTTTAAGGTTCAAAAGTTACCAAATCGGTAAAGTAGTTTTGTCACAATTTTTTTTCTTTGAAACACTTGCCATGTCATGCAACTATATTATTCTAAGAGGTGTATATACTGATATTTTACATGTTATATCATTAATATAATTATTTTAATGATATTATATGATTCATTAAATTTCATTTTCTTACATGGGGAGTATGATTCAAGGTTACCAAGTGGTAAGAGTTTATTGAAATAATCTCATCGTTTATTGAGATTTTTTATGATTATGCTTCCATTTATAAAATAATATGATTCATATATCAAGAAAACTAATGAATTTTATTACCCTTTAGTTATTCAGGTTATATCAAAGTAATGTTACCAGTTAATACTCATTGGTACTTAATATAATTAAGAAAATATTTTTATGAAAATCTAAATTTATTTCACCTTTCGGTCGGAAATCTATGTTCTTTCAAAACCAAGTTTTCAAAAATGTTATCAATTTTTTTAATATTATACTATGATGTTTAAAGGAATGTTTTAACCATTAATTAACTTTTTATAAAAAAATTAAAAGGAATAATATTTTCATTTTTCGATAATGGCACATTTCTAAACTTTTAAGGTGAAAAAGGAATGTTCGGCATGTACGAACTTTACTGCCCTCATGATCATAATTTACTTGATGCTTCCTTTGTCTATTAAAAAGGTTGTTTTTTAAAGAATTTTTTCCTTCATTTTATGGAATTTTTTTTATCTTAAAATGGTTTTCAAATAAAATTGTATTTTAATTTTTTTTTGCATTTAAAAAGTGTTTAAAATTATTTTCAAATATTTCTCCATATATTTTAGAAAGTTTATTTTAAAAGAAAATGTTTTAATTTATCTAAAATATTATTTTATAATTTTTCAATTTATTTTCAATGAAAAATGTTTTCAATCTTCTTTTATAAGTTTTTAAGGAAAAGGGTTTTCAAAATGTTTTTAATCTTCTTTTATAATTTTTCTAGGAAAATGGTTATCAAAATTTTTTCAAGATTCTTATGTATGTTTTTTGAGGAAAAAGATTTCAAAATATTTTCAAGCATGTTTTATAATATTTCAAGGGAAACAATTTTTAAAATGATATCAATCGTTCTTTATAATTTTTCAAATTATTTTCAAATAAAATGGTTTTCAAAGGGTTTTTTGTTTTTTAAAATCTTTTTTTCAAATAAGAATGGATATTTTCATCAAGAAATGGTTTTAAAGGATCTTTGAAAATTATTTTCCATCTAAGATGAAATTTTTTGGTGTTACTCATGCCTTTCTAGAAAAATTATACAATGGTTCCATTCATATTCTTTCTCTGAATAGGTTAGTTTTTATGGCATGATGTTTATGAAACCCGTTTATCATTCATGAGTTATATGTTTATGAAACCCATTTATCTTTCATAGGTTATATGCTTATGAAACCCATTTATCTTTCACAGTGTATATTCTTATGAAACCCGCTTCCTTTAATGGGTTATACTTTGATGAAATAATTATGAAACATGTCCCTCTCAATAGGTTATGATTTGATTACATGTTTATGACACCCATTTCATTTCATGGGTTATGATATGATTTTTTATAAACTTTTTCCTTGTGTATGTATGATTTCATTATGATATGGGTGGGACCTATATCTCCCTCTAATGAATTGGGTAAAGATTCATATCTCTTGAGATAGACATGGTTGGAAGAGAGAGTGAACTCGGTTCAGTAAATGAATTTGTCTGTTAAGATGGTATTGGGAGTGAACCTTGACTACTAATGTTGTCATGGGAGTGATCTATGACGACCAATATGGTATAGGGAGTGAAACCATACTACTAATATGTCCTTGGAAGTGATACCTTGACTACTATGCAAATCATTTTTTAGGTTTTTGTGTCTGTTAAAATTCAATTTCTTATTCCAATTTTATACTTTATTGGATTATGATATTCATTTCATTATGGTTTATGTATTATTAACTACCAATATTTATGTCATGATTCATTTTTATGATATTTTTTAGGTAGTCTATGATCTTATATTTTCATGATCACATTCTCATACCCTTATTCTCATGTTTATTTGTACATATCCCCTTTGTTTACCCTTACTAAGAATCTAAGATCACCCTTTTTATGTTTCATTTCCATAGGTTATGAAGATATGTTTTTTTATCATGTGTACGTGAAGGGTGATAGTAATGAACCTAGTGGGAGATAATGTAGCTCACTTATGTATTGTTGTTTATGTTACAATGTTTCCAAATTCACTATACTAATATAGTGTTTAGGCATCTATTTCTGTAATGTATTAAGTATTACACAGAAATGATGTAATGTTAATGTATGTTAATCGAGGGTTGCTATATTTGGTATCAGATCAAAATTTTAGTTAACCTTTGGAAACTAGGATGATAAAACCTTAGTGAGATTCCTAATAACACGTTTAAAGATAAGTCTAATGATAAAGAAAAGAATATGAAAATGTCATGGAATTTTTTTAAGGATAGAGTGAGTGGTTTCCCATAAATGCATCACTGCCTAGATACTACAAGTGGATATGGATATGGATATGGAATATATGTACCTAGGGTTAATAACTTTTACAAGGTGTGTCGTGCCTGACTCGAGTTCAAACTAGTACATGGTAGTAGACCTTTCTGCACACCTGATTTGACAATCCTGGGGAATATTCTTTTTAAATTCACAAACCCTTCATTATCCATCATAAAGAATTTAAATGCCTGTTGGATATGAATAACCTAGGATAAACCTTATTTTTCATAGATTAATGAATTATGTGACATGATTTTGACATCCTAAAAGTTATTTTTTCATGATTATGTGGTTTTCTGTTATGATAAATGTTTCGCATACTATGATTTCTAGCTTTAGTCAATGGGAAAAAATAGAAGGAACACTACAAGAAAACCGCCATTTAGCGGCGGTTATTTTTGTGTATAGCGGAGATTTAAACCTCCGCTACATGGTTTGGTGGTGGTTTATAGAAACCACAGCTAAATTGGGTGTTGACAATCTATTAGCAGGGGTTATTTCCATTTACCGGCGGTTTAAGGGAAGCATCGTGGCTGCCTCATTTTGGAGTGGTTTTACTGATTTTAGCGGAGGTTTTTAGGATCCCTTTATTTTATTTTATTAGTGATGGTTATAACCACCGCAAATAAAATAAAATCCAGCAACCGTAAAACTGCCGCTAAAGTCACGAGAACTGCCGTGGAATTAATGCTGGTGATGCGACTCTGTAGCAGTGGTTAAAATCGCCTCTAAACGTAAAAAATACTTACGTTTAGCGGTAGTTAAAACCACCACTACTGTCTTACCTCTATACTTCCCGCAGTGGTTAAAACCGTCGCGAGAAGATGACCAGAAAAAAAATTCTACTTCCACTGCACCACTTCCCTGAAAAAAAAAACCAAACCAGAAATACCAATAGCGTAACAAATTAATGCACACAAAATTTAAAAAAGAATGGAGACAGCTAGTAAAAAATTATGGTCGTGATGCCTGGAAAATATAGTGTAACATCATAAATGGATATTTGTAGTGAGGAGGAGTAAAAACATGACCTAAATTAATAGAGAATGGGTACAACACCACACAACACATTCTAGGGTTGATTTAAAATTAGTTTAAATTAGTGATTCATGGACATGGAATACTCATTTAAGGTTATAGAATTAAGACCATGTGGTGATCATGCAACTCAACCATGCTTGAGGTAGAATTCCTCCCAACCCCTCGTCCCTGCTAAGCCATGATTGATTCAAGAATCAAGGATATCTATATAGTTATAATTGATTATAGGGGTGAACCCAATGATGGGAAGAAGTGACTTGAAAAATATCACGATGACAATTGCAACTTTTGAGAACTAGGAAGTGAAATGGGCGTAATCGACAGAAATAGAATTATTATTGACCATGATTGAAACTTAGGATACCTGAGCTGGTTGAGGATAGGATGAAAAATATCATGATCTACTATTTATGGAGATCAAAGCATGATATCCACTTTTTATCAGTAAATGTACTTCATTGAATGAGCCTGAGATGATATGTAAGACACTATGTCCATGAATCATTTCATTAGAGATCCTTTTCAGATTGGTAGGGTGAGGATTATCCAAATAATAGAATGTGTGAACCGCACAAGTGTATGTGGGGATGTACCATATAGAATATTAGGTTCCATGGGAGATATTTCATCATGTGCTCAAATGTTCTATTTAAACATGTGGGTTGACAAAATTCAAGCCCGGCCCAGAGGGAAACATCCCCATGATGGTTTCTAGTAGGGATGGGATTGAGATAAAATATACATGCATCAATATTTGTCTCCTCATAATGGGCATCTATACAAACATAGTTTTGATGCGTGACATGGTAAGAGACTGTTGTCGGTGGAGTGATTTCATCTCTAGCAAGGATATCATATCATCTCATATTCGGAGAAATACAAGTTTTGTACAGGTAATGTGTGGTTCATTTTATACTTATCATATGAGGAATCTTAGTTTTATATGTGGTAATTATTTTTATAATCGTCCCACACTTATCGGATGAGGCATCCTTATTTCATTTAATAGGGTATGGTTGTTAATTAACATTGTTTGTTGATGACATTGGGATTTGATGTTTAAAATAATACAACATGGACTACGACTACAAATAGTTTAAATTCTTAAAGCTCCAAATATAGGAATAGTTTTGAGTTAATGGTCTCCAAGATTTGACCAAAGTAGATAGGAAATGGAAAAACCTATAATGAGTCGGTGATAGGGTGTGCCCTGGATTAAATATTTATATGTAACTACTTATGTCATGATTATTGGAATCAATCCAGATGTTTTTATGATTCAAAGTGTCATAGGATACAAATTCCAGAAGGGTTTACCTTCTTGGATGATGATATTTAATAATTACATATTCTAATATTAGGCATCAAGAATTTATAAGAGGTGAAATTATCTCTCTTTAAGAGACATATCAATTTTTTATGGGGTTAAATTATCTATCATTAATAGGTATATATATTTTAAAAGGGGAAATGATATAGTTTAAATTCATCTTATTAGGATTTTAGAAGGTCTTTTTCATCTATATAACCATTATTTACTACCTCATATCAGGAAATGAGAGCATCTTGGCCCGCTGATGTGTCAACATAAATAGAAGAAGATTATTGCTAAAAAAGAGGCTCATGTGAGTGTTTTGGGGTAATGCCACCTTATGTAATGGATTATTATATAGTGAATCATCATCTAGGCTCAATTATAGAAGATATATGCATCAATACGTATCCCATGGAAATGGGAATCAGTCCACCCATAGTTCTAAAATGTTGTGGAAATAGATGTTTGATGAAACTCGAGGGATGAATAAACTCATGTGATGAATGTATGAGCATATTTTATTGTCATAATGCTTGGACTAGAGATATCTTGATATAAACTGTTATATTATAGATTAGTGAGGTTAGGGAATCAAGAATATTTTTGTGGTGAATAAAACCTGGGGTTATAGGATAAAATAGGCCCTTAAACCCATGACAAAATCCTGAATATGATTGCACACAGTGTAAGATCATACAACCAAGACCATGATGAAAAATTTAATGTCATGTCTTGAAGAAAATGATTTTTTTCATCTCACATAATGTGATTCTTCCATGTTTTATATGAAGTAATGTTTTTGAACATATCATAATTATCGTAAGAGGAATCCAAATTTTATATAGTGTAAGACTTTTAGATCATCCAATACACATCGTACAATGAATCCCGGTTTTATAAGGTTTAATACCATCTCCCATTAAGAGGAACCTAGGTTTTATATAGGGTATGACCATATTTTATCATCATGAACAAAATATGAAAACCATTAACAACACATGAAGATTCACTATCTACACATTCTGCCTCACCAAAGTGGCCACAACACTATCCCCTTGATCACTATGAAATTACCCAATTTTTTCAACACATCAACAATGGGTTTAACTCCTAGTCATCCAAAATATCGACTACCAATTCAAACACAGGCCTAAATGGAATGATGTATACCACACTCGAGAAATCAATACATAAAAGGAAACATCAAAAATCAATAAAATGCATAAAAGGAAACAGGAGAAATCAAGGAAATGTTAGGACATGAAAATGTTTGGTGAAAACTATTTGCCAAACATGTCACATATACAAACCAACTATTCCCATATTTGTTCAAAACATCAAAAATACAACTACTCATAGTCCGATGATGCATCATCACCCTCTCCACCTCCATCTCCACTTTCGGTTGTCACCTGTTGGAACATTACATTGAAAATTAAATACTGTTGCATATTTATATGAAAACATAAAACCAATGAATGTTTGAAAACTAAAGGATTTTGATTTTTTGTGATTTACCTGCATACCAATAGTCGATGCACTACCACCAGGGGCATATATGCTCATATACTGATGTATATCAGTCATCGCTTTTTGCAAAGTGGAAATATGAACCCCCTGGTCTTGAACTGTGGTTCGTAGAGAAGCAATCTCCCTATGATCATCTTCAGGTATGGAATGCATATAACCAAGAGTAGATACAGCTGGAATCCCGGGTGGAATTGTGAATACGAAAAATGGTATGGGTCCAAAACCCATTCTACGCACTCTACCAGGATGCTCCTTCCCAAGGACTTTAGCAACGAGGTCATCCTGGGAGACTTAGAAGGACTGCCTATGATTAACATCCCATAGTTATTTAATTTTTACCTATAAATCAAATATCAATATATATTAACACATTAAAAATTTATAATAAGTTATTATAATAAAAAATTGACTTCATACCCCAACTTCTTTGGCAGGCTCATAAAAAAACTTCCATCTTATTTTTTGTGAACATCTAACCATAGTTCAGTTCGGGATGCTTCATACCCTAAACTATGTGACTGCATTAAGAAAAGATAAATCAAAAATTCAATATATTAAATAGATAATATTGTCTTATAAATAATTAAACAAATTAAAATATTACCAATGTCGTTAGGCTTCTAGAAAAGCTTTTTGATCCCGCAGTGTGAAGGATGACTTGCTTAGCCCGGTTTGATGCATTTTATCTTGAGAGATCCTGAAATAAATAAAATTCAATTTAACAGTAATGTATTCAATGACATATCCTCTTCATATACATGTATAAATGTAAAATGAGTATAATATAATAATATATATTTCAATACCATCCGCTTCTCATCACGATGCTTGTCAACAAAAACTTTCCATTATTCTTTCGGTACCCCACTAGGTAGATTCTCATACATTTGTTGCACGTTCAATGAAGTATCATTGATATCACACCACAATCTCCATTTGAAATCTTTCCATTTCTTACCATGATTTTTCAATGTCCACTTCCGTGTTATCACATCAACAACTATAAAGTGGAAGAACATCTGTATAAAGAAATTTATTTTGAACATATTAGTAACATGAAATTCAATTAAACCATAATGTAATAAAATTTAATTTATTTGGGAAACAAAAACATCATTTTTCCATCTTGGAGGCATATGTCTCCAGTCTTAATAAGAAATAGGAAGGGAAATGGGCTCCGCTGCCAGCTGGCCGAGAATCTGGCCAAGTAACCCCACGACGTCATTTGTAGGGACCCCATAAAAATCAAATGGCATGACTATCTTCTCGCCATTCATATTCCAAACATATAAAATTTTTATGTTTTTCTCCATGGTTTCATTTTTTTCATATCCAATGAGAAAAAAAATAGTAGAAACAAAATGCAATAAATTTATTTAATTGAAATTTGTACCTATGATAGTGACACACCAGTTTGTCCATGATAAACTGGATGGGTCGTGTCACTGCCCCACTGCTGAGGCTCCTGAAGGGGGAGTCGATGAATCATCCTCTAATGGGAAATCCATAAATGGTGTGAGAGATGGTGCAGGGGGAGATGGTACAGGGGTGTAGGCAGCTGGTGCCTCAGATGCCGTGGGGAGGGAGCCAGATGGATCGTTATTTGTCGCAGAACTAGATGAAATAGTGTGCCACTTCCTTATTGGCATTACTGTCATTTAATCTAATAAAATTAAGTTCAGAATATATATTTCAAAAAAATATGCAGAAAAATAAAATAAAAAATGATAATAGATGCCCAGTACTAACAGACAAAATATATATAACAATGATAATGAATGACTGCAGAAATGAAACAAGTGGTTGTTGAATGAATAAATAATTGTACATACAATCATTTTCCCCTTAAATCATGTCATTTTACTGCTCCATTGTTTCATCCACTTCACTCATCCTTGCTAGACTAATATTTTCAATATCATGATGGACAAATAATTCTTCTTCCTATTGTTGATTAAATTCAATTTCAGAGGTCAAATCTTCCACTTCATCACCCATATCATACAAATATCTTTGTATTACGTGAGAAACTACACTACACCCTTCATCCAAAAAATCATTCACATAATATACCATTTTTTCTTGGGATTCTCAGATATATGGATCATGCAGTTCATGATCACCAATATCCATCAAGCGAGAGAAGTTCACAGAAGTAAATTGAAAAAAATCTCTTTAAATTCCTCTGATAATATCAACCCATTTGCATTTGAATAAAACAACAGAAAAATGTCTATGGTAGTTTAATTCAATAATATCATGCAGCTTTCCATAGTATCCCACTTCAGAAAATGTAAATATACCACTATTCTGTGTTTTCAAACCCACTTCTCGGTCGACTGTATGAAATCTAAATCCATTCAAATTATAAGCGTCAAACTTTCTAACTTGTTTTAAAGGACCTCCAGTAAGAAAATTCAATTCTTCGGAAAAGTTTCTTTGAGTATCATTATTCATGATCTTAAAAAAGAAATATAATTTAATATATTTACAAAATGTATGTGTCAAAATAATATTTGTATTTATTGCAATATTTATAAACTTACACGTCGTGCAAACCATTATACAAGCTCTTTATTAACAGCTTTCGTTATATATTTCTCATTTCATGTTCATCCTCTCATTCATCTCTTTGTTTGTATCCTCAACTCTTCAATAAATGGATCTGCAATTTCACTATTCATCATCACATATATATGTGCCTGTAATAATTCCAATTCAGTTAGTGTCACATTTGAGGTCCTCCCAACTGATCGGGCAATAGTAAGAAATATTTTGGATTTCTGATGTATTTGAGATTTAATCGATGTGTCGTCAACATTTCCAACTCGATTAAATCTTGTCTCAATATCATCCAAGTATTGAGAACAAAAGGTAAGACACTCCTTAGCAAAATATCCTTTAGAAATAGAGCCTTCAGGTTGAGCTTTATTTCTCACTTATTATTTCAAATGCCCAAGATATCTGTGAAATAAAATAAACATAATTATGCATTTAATTAAGTACCAAAAATTGTTTACTTAATTGAAAAACATATAAATAAAGTACCTCTCAATTAGATACATCCATCGGTAAGGAACGAGGCCTCCTAATTTATCTTCCTGAACCAAATGCACAGTTAAATTCATCATTACAGTAAAAAATGATGGAGGAAAGATCATCTCCACTGCAAAAAGGGTCAATAAAAACCTATCATAGAGGTTTTCAAGCAGAAATGGATGTAGAGATTTCTCACATAATTGCCTGAAAAATGTGCATAATTGGAGTACAACAGTAGTAACTTTTTCAGGTAATAATATACGCAATACCAATGGTAGTAACTGTAGTAAAAAAACATGTGAATCGTGACTTTTCAATCCATGTAACTTACTATTCTTCAAGTCAACACACATCAAGATGTTTCTTGAATACCCACCAGATACCTTCACATTCTTTAAAATTTGAAGGAATGTATCTTTATCCCTATTTTTCATTGCAAAAATGGCCAGAGCATACTTTTCATTCTCATCTGGCTAGAGATCACGTTTTATGTTCATTACTTGTAAGTCTTTGCGAGCATTGAGATGATCCTTCGACTATACATGCTCATCAAGTAATGTGAAAATCAAATTATCACATAAATTATTCTCAATATTCATCAAATAAATATTGTGCCACAACAAATTAAATTACCATTACAGAAGTTTGAAGAATGTACTTTTTTTCTTCCATTTTTGCATTCTGATTTAACTTGATGATGCTCTTTAGACCCGTTTTCCGCTATCATTCAAATGATGAACCTTCCTGAATTCTGTTTCAACATTTTCAAGCCGTGTCAATATTTCAGAACTAGTTAACAACTTTAGAGGTGGTCTATGATCAATGGAACCATTAAAATTTTGATCTGTTTAGCCGAAATCTATGAGATGCATCGAGAAATGTTTGATGGCACAAGAAGCACCATTTTCTACTATGTGGTATCCGTTTGGGCTCAAAATAAAAGTTATAAATGGGAAAATCCAAGCTCGAGTAAGTGTTCCAACCAGATAAATTCCCAAGACCAGGGAAGTCACTAATGGTCCACATTAAAGTAGCACGTATTTTAAACATTGTTTTAGAAGAAGCATAAAATATCTAAACACCGTTTCTCCATAACTCCTGCAATTCTTCAATCAAAGGCTTCAAGAATTCATCAATATCCTTTCCAGGAATTTGTTTTCTAGGAATAATCATCTAAATGATAAAATATTTTTATTGCATACACATCCATGGAGGCAGATTATAAGGGATCAAAACAACTGGCCAAATGCTATAACTGGTACTCAAAGTCCCAAATGGGTTGAATCCATCTGCATCCAATCCCAATCGAACATTCCTAGGATCAGTTGAGAAATTTGGATGTAATGAATCAAATGTCTTCCACGATCAGGAATCTCATGGATGTCTCATTAACCCATCATTATTTTTATCTACAGAATGCCACTTTATGTGTTCGGAGGTTTTCGATGACATCAATAATCTTTGCAATCGAGGCTTCAAAGGAAAGTAACACAAAACCTTTGTAGGTGTGTTTCTTTTCTTCTTCTCCATGAAATTATGTTCATTCAGACTTCCAACATAACCCTTTGACTTCCATCTAGACGAATAACATTTCTTGAAATTCTATATACTTGAATCCTCTCCCCAATAAAGCATATAATCATTGGGACACACAAGTATTTTTGTATAATTCAGACCATGTTTGTTAACAACTTTTTCCATATCATAAAAAGATTCTGGGATTTTTTTCTTCAGGAAATGAATCATGAATCAATTCCAATATGATGTACATTGCCTTATTTTTAATTCCACATAGACATTTGATATGGTACAACTTCATCAGAAATGAAAGCTTTGAATATTTCAAACACCCACTATACAACTCTTGATTTCAATCGTCAACTAAACCATGAAACACATTTTCCTCAGTGACGTTTTCTCTTACATTTGGATCCACATAATCAAGAGTAGGATCCAATGATATGTTACAATTTTCATATTTTTTTGTTACAGTATCAAAAACATCACTTGTCACGTTGCAATTTGTAGCACCCTCTTCTGGTTGTTCTGATTTGTTTTGATTCTTTTAGTGGTGTCTTGCAGTGTCGAATGCAACATTTATGAGGTTTTGCATTTCATTTTCCATTGTCTATGAACTTGGGACCACATTCTTTGGATTAACATCAGTGCTCAATATTTCTGTAACATTCGATTCTCCGTGAAAAATCCGACACAAATATTGACCAGGGAATTGCTTCAGTATTAAATGTTCATAAACTCCATCTCTCTTCAACCATGTTCTAAATTTACATTTAGGACATGGACATCTTACTCTCCCTTCAACAGATCGATTATAAATTGCAAAATCTAAAAACTCATTCAAACCCTTAACATAATGAGGTGTGTTCCTCAGTAATGTGATCCATCTTTTATCCATGTATATCATAATGTTCCTACACAAAAAAAAAATTAAAACACATAGTTACTACTAAATAGAGAAAAAGATTCATATATACGATAGTGTAAGATTAAAGAAACATAATATAATAAAGATGATCCCCTGTGTTAGATATGAACCCTCTAGTGTTTGGGATAGGGGAAGTTTCTTTAGTAAAGAGAAATAGTGTGATAAAAATGTGGTAGCTACTTGACCATGAAAGCAAAAGCACATTGTTAATTTGGAATAACTACGTGGATATAAAAATCAGTCATAAGGTATTAGAAAACATCTATAATATATTCCTTTCATCCAAATGGTTTTCATGGAAATGAATGGTTACAAAAAATCTTCTGAAATAATAAAAATAGTCAATAGAACCAAAAATGACATATTACTCAATTAACACATGTTCAATACTAAAAGTAATTATAAACAATATTCCTATCATGTTTCTCCAAAATCTATAAATTTTCAACCCTTGAATTTTGAAATCCTTTATAGAATCAAAATATAATATTAGATAAAAAACCATGCAACCATCTGAAGTAAATCCTCAACCACCCCTAAGTCATATAAAACCTTGTGTGGATTGAATTCCTAGACCTCTATTTGGTGTATTCACATAGAAAAGAGTGGTGGTGTTACTTGAGGGTGATTTGTATCATATATATGTTAGTACTCATGAGTGGAGAATTATGGTTAAATGGGACAATCGAGGATCTAACCATGGAGTTAAACTTAGAGTCAGATTCAGACTTCGGTTTGGGAATTGAACATTTTTGTTATTACTTGAGTTTTAAGGCCTCGTGGTCAGGATATGATAGTGCATTGGTGGGTGGTATAGAGAGCCTTTGGTATAATTCATCTAGAGAAGGACTTACTAGTGTTGTTGCATAAAAATTGATGTGGTAAGGTGGAGACCACATCAGAAATGTTGTTCAAGATGCGGTTGATGTGGTTTGGGGATAAAACTAGGGATGTTATTCTTGAGTAAGACATGTTTTATGGACTCCATGATCGAGTATAAAAAGTATAATGAACTCCATACCTAAGTGTCATAATTCATTATACTCAAGTAGGCCTTATAATCTATCAGCATTATAGTTTAACAAGGGAGTATCCTTATTTATGTAGAAACTAATGATATGGTCTCATGACACCCTTCTCATCAAATTCATTATAGTCATTACAATTAAGATTCAAGAAAAAACCACATAGAATGTGGTTTGGTCACCTAAGAATGCACAATACCTAGTATTAGGAATATAAGTTTCTTTTGTATACAAATACATCAATAAATTTATATGTTTATTTTCAGGGTTTAATAGTAATATTATTTATCACCCCTTCATGTTCACCTTGGTGTACATGTATACCTTATGTCTTCATTTCAGGTTGATCACAAGTTTCATGATTGATATGGTCGATGCCCAGTATTGCATGTTCAAGTGGAGCTACTCATGTGGGTTCTTCTAATCAGGTTGGTGAAGTTTGAAAGTGTCTGGAGATAGGGTATGTGGTATAGATTAGAGTTAGTAGTGGACATCTATAGTTTTATTTCTATTTATTTTGTATATTTTTATCGGTATGGTTAAGCCTAGGGGGCGACCATGGTTTTATATATGAGATAACTATTTGATATTTTAATGTATTTTCATTTTTTATTAAAGCATTATTTATTTAAGTTTATTTAATTATTCTACACTCTATTTACATTCTAATGTGTATGATACTTAGTAATTTATTATATTTTCTTTCAATTATATGAGGGAATAATATCCCCCTATCACAACAAAGGCCCTTGCTACTAGTCGGGGGCCTCTGGAATATGGGGAGGAACACTTGAGGCCTCATAATCCACTATATCAGGGACACTTTTTAGTAGAATCTAGGTTGGGATGTTTCATTGGGAATACATAAATATTTCATCAATATACAATTAGTAAAAAAATTCATGTCCCCAAGGTGTTATGTATAATAGATTTATATATCAGTCCTGGTTTACCATCTAACCATTCTCCCAACTCAGCCTTCCACATAGATTCAAGGCCATTCCCAACAACCATATGAAGGTTACTAGTACCTAGGAATCATAGAACATACATTGGTAATGATTTTTACCTCATGAAATGTTATTTATAACAAAAAAACAAACCTTACTATAAGATATAAGAATAAAGAAACATCTGATAAAAAAATATACAATAGTTATATACATGATTCTATATATAAACAGAAAAATATAAAATATATGCATAAAACACAATAGGTCGTGTGACCAATATGAATCCCAAAGTTAAAGAAAATATCTACTGTTATTGAGAATCATTAAATGACCCAATGTCACCATCTAAAGTCCACATAACCCATCAAATATCAAAATGAATTAATTAGACTCAAATGAATATGGACCTCTAAAATATGCATGAGCTAAACAACCCAGTTGGTTATCACATTCAGAATCTATGCATGTCAAATTCAATTCAATTCCACAAAATTTTATATTTAAGTACAATAAAGAAATACTCATTTTACATAATCCTCTATAGAAATTATCATGAAAAATATCAATAGTTTTAAAACATGAATTATTAATTGTCATTAAATGAAAAAGTCACTTGTAAATCACTTTTCCAAGGGTGAAGTTCTTTTTTACCAAAAAAACCATTTCATAGAACCACATAAAAACCTTCTAAAAAAGAAATCCTCTAAAAATAATCATTTTAAAATAACAATGATATTTCAAATTTGGAAATGGTTTTCAAAAAATCTTTTTAAAATAGATTTACTTGTAAAACAAGGAGAAATGACCAAAGAAACATTTATAAACCCCATTAATAATGGGGTTTCAAAATCTAATAGTTTCAAATTTCTTATAAAAAATAATCAAATAATCATTATAATATAATTTTTAACATTTCAATAGAATTGCTTTCAAAATTATTTTAGAGAATATTAAAGGCGCATTTATATGAAACCATTATCACTATGTGAAAAATATTTTAACAGTCCTTTTTAAAATACTAAAAAATATAAATAAAATGGGTAAGGTACACATGCTGTAACTACTAAATTAAGGTCATGAGGAAAAGAAACATACCAAAAATACATTGGTGACATAAATTAATTTGTGAAGAAAATGACATAGTTTAAAAAATGGGAATCCCAAAAAATTATCCTAAAAAGAATCCTAAGGTCATGGGTATTGACCTATGGATCAAGTAATAATGACTTGAGCTAGTGACAATGAACATTTCCTGAAACTACTAAACCTGTTATTGTCCTTGGTAGTCCTGTTAAACTATCCAAAAATAAATGACCTTATCACTCCATCACTATCACATGAAATAACAATACCTCTAAATTAAAGGCATATTATCCCTTTTGGTATATCCATCATTGTTTATCCATACAATACTACCTATTCAACCCACTACATATACTAGAGTTTTCCAATTCACAAGTCGTCTTAAATAATCTGAGGAATCCTATGAAATGTAAAATGGTGGTGTGAAAAAAATGAACCATTACATGAATTACATATAATTTTTTTTAAAAAACTCATGACTCACCTCCTTATAAACTAACAAGATCAATCTCAAACACATCAAATAATAAAAAATATATAAATATGAATCAATATAAGAAATGCCTTCAAGGTATTACATTCTATATAAGAACAACAATAATAACATGGAGCTAAATTAGGTCTCACAACTTTCCATTGAAACTCATTTTTTTTGTAAAGTGATAAATATGTATTATTTTCAAAAAGATGCTCAGAATTACATTCTCAACTCAATCTATAACACGCTTAACCTAATAAAGTCTGTGAAATTTCTTTATTAAAACATTTTTGAATCCAAAATAGAATTGAAACATCCCTTAAACCAACCTTTGAAATCATGTATGGATATAAAATGATTTCCAAATTCATAAAAATGTCTTAGCATAGAACGTTAATAATAACATCCCATTTAAATTTTTTCAAAATCATTAACAAACTTAATAAAATTATTTAAAAAATGATTACCTCAAAAAAACACAATTAAAAACCTCACAACGGTTATTGAATCCACTTTTAATAAAACATAATTACTATTTAGAAAATTTCTTAAAAACTTGGCAGGGAATCCCTTTACATTCCAAGGGAGAAAAATAAAAACAACTTTTCCCCTCATGGGACATAAATATTTACATAATGTGAGTGGAAACCCCTTCTAAAATCATAATGAATTTATGGTTATGAAATAAGAAGAGTAAATAAGGAGACAATAGTTGAGGTAAAATTACTATAATTCAAACCTTAGGGTTCGTATAGGTTGTCGGAGTCACGGGGGGCTTGGGGAAGTGGGGTCTCCAGGGTCGCGGGGTCACCGGGGTCGTGGGGGATTAGGGTCACCGGGGTTGCGGGGTCACTGGGGTCGTGGGGTCGTCGAGGTCACGGGGGGCCGGGGTCGCGGGGGAAGTAGGGGGCCATGGTAAGCGGGGGAAGTGGGGTGAGAAGGGGGAAGGGGGGAGGGGGAAGGGTCGGCAGTGTAAAAAAATGTTTCATGGCAGTTTATTATAAATAGTCGCGAAACCATTTTAGAAAAGGGTTTAACGGCGGTTCCCAAAACTTCCGCTAAAAACCCGCCCCGAAAGGCATTTTTGGTTGTAGTGGAATATGGTTAACATCAAATGTTTTAGATTCGGAATGTATGGGAATTATAAAAATTAATCTCCTAAGTGTAAACATCATGAAGAGAATCCGGAAGGTGGTATGATTACTAGTTATACTGCTATAGATAAAGAGATCATGAACGAAATGTGGAAGGTATGTGATGTTCTAACAGTATTGTTTACATTAAACGTATAAATCATGATTAGATTGATGTTTAGGAAGCTTAATACATGATTTATATTTCATATTCTATTATAAGGGGTATTAATTAATAATATGATGAAGTTTGAGTAATGGTTTGAGAATAAATTTAGATAATTAGAGTGTATATGTTTTAGAATTAAAAGATTATGATATATGAACCATGAAATATATAAGTATTTTCATTATAAGTTTTTCATAAAGGATTGAAAAGGATATGTTGAATAGTGATGAATACTTATAAAATTTATTTAATAGATAGGTGATATTATGAATTAAGGTATGGTAACCCTTAATGCATTCAATATGTTGAGACAATTGTGTTTAGCTTTGATAAAGAGATGATTTATTTGGATAAAATAAATTGTATAGTATTTATGAACTCAAAACTGATAAATGATTTGTTGAAAAAGTGGTCAATTATATCATGGATGATGTTTAAAACTTCTTATATTTATGAAATAAATCCATTAATCTTTAGAACAAGGAAGTATGCATGATTTCTAAAAGGATTTATGGTAATTCAGGTTGTTAGCATGTTTTAAGAGAATATACGATGAGGGTATTCACATGTTGGGAATGTGACAACCAATATCTAATTTATGATATATGGAGGATAAATTTTAAGATGATTTTGCAACATTATTTCTAATTTTTTTTATTTTTATCATTTGTAAGGGTTATAAGGTTAACCATTTATGGAAACATTAAGTTAAACTTTTGATGAAGTTTGTGAGATTAAGGAATTATCTAACCACATAAGGATTTATGCATGTTTAATAAGTTGTGTTAACCATTTTTTCTATGATTTTAAATATAGATAAGAGGTATGTATTATCACTCTACCACATGATCTATTAGTACTCGAGGGATGAAAAATTCACCTTCATTTATTAGATTAATATATGAAGATGAAATCGAGAAAGGCACAACCAAAGTGTGAGATTGTGTATATAAAAAGAAATAAAATCAAGTTATTATACTTCATTATGTTCTTAGATAGTAAAATAATTATGGAACTCTAGGAAAATTATATTGAAAAATTTTTATCCTTAAATCTTTGTTTATATTGAATGGATGGTTTCATAAATTATCATAGACTCATGGTTATAAGGCCCTTAACATTCCATTTACCATTCAATTGCTGGAGATAAATGATATTTATTAGTCTCTATAATTATTTATGCTTTTATTACATTCCCAATATTTTCTTCCCACCTAATTTCTCCTTTGTGGAAACCTGGTTATGAATTACTTTGGGAAACTGTCATGTTTCCAACATCACTTTTTAAAATAAGTTTTAGTATTCATTTTTATGATGTGAGTTTCTATGAGAAGAACTTTAAAGTATCAAAATTTTAATAACTTAGACTAATTTAGATGGAGAAATTAATTTTAAGGGGGCGTATAATGTTACACCATGATATTTTTTGAATTTTTTTCGAAATAATTTTAATATTTTTGTTATTTTTCATTTCACATAACACTGAATATATCTTTTTGATATTCGAAAGCACTAAGTTTGGATTGATTTATATGCAACACCAAGTTAAAATTATGTTACATAAAAGGATCAGATTAAATTTTGGTACATGAAACTCTATTTTTGGATTGTGTTACAAACAATGCCGAGTTCCTTTGATAACTTTTGTGACACATAATACCTTGTTTTACCAAACTGTAATGTAACATTAATAATAATATTATTAAGATATTATTATAGATTTCACCTAGACATTGGAATGGTGGTTATTAATAATTTTAATTAAATCATGAAAATATGTTTTTCAAATACATATATAAATAATTATTTTTATGACCAATTCACTAGAAATGAAAATAAAACCTTTTGAAAATATAGGAAATATTTTTCAAAAAAAAATTATTTATGCAATCAAACATGTTTTTCCACAATAAATTAATTAAACAACTTTTGATAAATTATTTGTATGAAATATTTTTTATGTAATATTCAATAAACTATTTTAAATTCATCATATGTGTTTTCTATATAAGATATAAGAATAAAACCAATATTACTCATAAATATTTATATTTTTATAAAAGGTAATTTTACCAGCTTTTAATGAAAACCCCATTTTAAATATAATTTTTGACACTTTTATAATTTTTATTTTAAAAATTAAACTTAATTTTTTAAATATTAATATCAATATTTACTTGTTGTTATTTGTTTGTATTTTTCTGAAATATTTCATTTTTGGATGAATAGTGAAAAATACAGAATTTTAATTCAAAACTGATTTTTCATCGAATTTATTTATATAATTAAATTATATTTTAATTGTGTTTTAAATTTTAATTATATCAAATAGATATCAAGTAAACAAATTTTTTCATTGGAATCAATTTCACTTTGAAATTGGATATAAAAACTTCGCAAACTTTTAAACATTTTTACTTTAAAAACCCATATTATCATCCCGACTGTGTGATTAATTTTAAATTAATTTATTCCACTTATGTGATTGGAATTTGGAAAAATGGATTAAATATTTTGAATAAAATTAATTTATAATGTCTAATAATTTTGACTCAGTTTTTACCACAAATATTAGTGAAAGTGATTAAAATTAATTACAACAATTAAGAGAAAAATTAGCTTAACAAAGGACAAAACATTAAACATAAGTTCCCAATTGACCTAGAAACTTTTAAAAACTATATTTTATGGAAATACTTAGACCCTATCCTACATTTTATATAATTTTTTCATTATTGGATCCACTTTTAATGGAAAGAATGTGGGTAGAATTACCTTTTCAAAAATTTACAATAATGCCCCTTCTCCTCCACTATAAAAAAGAACTCACCCCTCCCACTTATTCAAACCTCTTAATCCCTTTATATCAAAAAAAAATATGATCAAATAATCTCCCAATATCACTCAATTAATTCTATAATCATCCCTTTTAGATGAAAGACAACCTAGGAAGCCCTTTGGTCCAATCCAAAAGGAGTTACCCGAAAGAGAGGTAACATCCTTCCACAATCTCTTTTGTTTTGTTTTCATTATCCATAAACTCAGTTATTATTATTACATAATTATGTAATAACATAAATATAATAAATATACTGATATTTTTTATTATAATTTTTCAACCAACAATTAAAAACACTTCCATATAATGTGTAATGAACTTACCGTTCTTATGTACGGTGAACTACCACCTCAGAAAATGATGATGTTCATTTTTCCCTTACCACCTCTCATGGTTGGGAATTATGATGTTAAATATATTTTTATAATATATATATGATATTTATTATGTTTTTATTCTTCTTTAATTGTTATATAAGACTTACCTTCATGCTTTCCATATTGTGGATATATGGTAACTTCATTTATGGATGTGTGGACTACCACCTCCTCAAAGCGAAGTGATTCAATTTCAATTTACATGAAAAGTATTAAGGATGGTTTTATTGAACATATATTATATATATAAAATAATAATTCTAATTTAATGATATTATATATATATACATTTAATTTTAATTCTTTCTTTCAATATGACCAGAAAATGGAAACAACCTTTTTGCATATGTATGACCTACTGTCTCCATGAATGGTGTATTTAGTTTATTATTAATAAACATTATATATTATTATAAATACATATAATATATATATATATATGATATTTATATCATGTTTTAAAAATTTTAAATAATTAAATCATGATCTAATTAATAGGATCAAGAATAACAAGTCAAAACGTATATGGAAAACAAGAGGATATTACCCAAAATGTAACACTAACAAGGAATTATTAATAAAAGGATAATATAAATTCATAATAAAATTATATATGGTATGATATATAATAACATGGTTCCTTGGTAGATTTATAATAAAATTATACTTATTATATAGATGTTTTGAACGTGTCCAAAGAAAGTCAAGACTTATGGTAAGCGTTTTTCTCATCTCACTTTCTTATATCCATGAGATAGAAGCCATGTTCACCACTAATTTCTTTTATGTGGAGTATATAATTCCCATGAATTTATTCTATGATACTTATAAATAGATTTACTTGTATCTAGATATCCATTTAATGATCTTTTTTTCATGGGGTTTAAGGTTTAAAAGTTACCAAATCAGTAAAGTAGTTTTGTCTCAATTTTCCATCTTTAAGACACATGTCGGGTCATACATCTATATTCTTATAAGAGGTGTATATACTAACATTTGACATTTTATATCATGAATATCCATATTTTCATGATATTTTATTCTTCATTCAATTTCATTTTCTTACATGGGGAGTATGATTCAAAGTTACCCGGTGGTAAGAGTTTATTAAAACAATCTCATCATTTATCGGGATTGTTTACGATTATGCTTCCATTGATCAAATATTATGATCCATATCTCAATAAATCTCATGAATTTTCAGACCCTCTTATTATTCATGTTATATCCAAGTAATGGTACCATTTTTTCACTCTTTGGTACTTAAAAAAAATTAAGAAAATCTTTTTATGAAAATATGACTTTACTTCTCCTTTTGGTCGGAAATATGTGTTCTTTTAAAACAATGTTTTCAAAAAATTATTTAATATTATCCTATGATGTATAAATAAAATTTTTATCCATGAATAAACTCTTTAAAAAATGGTTTTAAAAGTAATATTCTTGTCGTTTTTCAATCAAGGAACCTTTATAATGTTTTAAGGTGAAAAAGGAATGTTCTACATGTATATAATTACCCACCATCATGACCGTCATTTCCCTGATGCTTTGTAAGTTTACAAAGTTAGTTTTTTTAAAGGAAATTATTTTCCAAATATTCTAGGAATTTTTTATTTTAATATTTTTTTAAAGAAAAAGTGCTTTCAAAAAAAATTGTGTTTAAAAAGTGTTTTAAATTATTTTAAAATATTCCTTTATATGTTTTAAGAAGGTTAATTTCAAAGAAAATTATTTCAATTATGTTAAATATTATTTTATAATTTTTAAAATAATTCTCAAATAAAAAGGATTTAATTTTTTTTTCAATATTCCTTTATAAATTTCCAAGGACAAAAGGTTTCAAATTTTATTTAATATTCATTTTTATGTTTTCAAGGAAAATTTTTTTCATTGTTTTTTCAAGATTCTTTAATAAGTTTTCAAGGAAAATGTTTTTAAAAATATTTTCTAGATTATTTTATAATTTTTCTGGTAGAAAAGTTTTCAAAATTATTTCAAGCCTTATTTCTATGTTTTGAATGTATTTTTAAATAAAAAAAATTTCAAAATGTTTTATGTTTTATAAAGAATTTTTTCAAAGAAACAAGTATTTTTTTTAAGAAATGGTTTTAAAGGACCATTACAAATTATTTTCATCTAAGATGGAATCCATTGGTGTTACTCATACCTTTTGGGGAACATGATCCAAAGGTTACATTCATATTTTTTTCTCTTAATGATTTATGTTTTTATGGAATGATGTTTATGAAACCCATTTATCATTCATGAGTTGTATGTTTATGAAACTCATTAATCATTAATAGGTTATGTGTTTATGAACATTATTTCTTCTTCATTGTTTATATTCTTATGAAAGACATTTCCTTTCATGAGTTATGATTTCATGAAATTATTATGAAACATGTCTCTCTTATACAAGTTATGATACGATTACTTGTTTAGAACACCCATTTCATTTTATGGGTTATGATATGATTGTTTATGATGTTGTGGAACATGTATTTTATATATAATTATGAGATTTTTGGGACCTATATCACCCATTAATTCATTGGGTAAAGATTTATATCTCATGAGATAGACATGGCTGGAATAGGGATTGAACTCTATTTGGTAAAGGACATTTTCTACTTCCATGGTCTTGGGAGTGAACCTTGATTACTAATATGGTCATAGGAGTGAACCAAGACAAATATTATGGTATGGGGAGTGAACCCATACTACTAAGATGTAATTTAGAATGATTCCTTTACTACTATGGAAATCATTTTATATTATTATGTGTCTTCCAAAATTCCATGTCTTATTCCTATATTTTGATTTCATGAATTATGATCTTGATTACATTTTGATTCATGTTTTATGAAATTCCAATCTATATGCCATGATTCTTGTTAATGATCTTTATTATGAAGGGTATTATCTTCTAATGTCGTGATCATGTTCTCATACCCATATGCTCATGTTAATTCTTATATATATCCTTTGTTTACACTTACTGATCATATGATCTCACCCCTTTTATGTTTCCTTTCCCTAGGTTATGAAGATATCCATTATGTATGGTCTTTATAATAAGGATGATAGTAGTGGAGAACCTAGTAAGAGATAATGTAGCTCACTTATGTACCAATTTTTATGTTTACTTATTTCCAAGGGCACTAGACTAATACTATCTTTAGGAATATATTTGTGAAATATATTAAGTATTCTAAGAAAATTATGTAATGTTAATGCATGTTAAGTGAGGGTCACTATAGTTCAACATCTCATCAGATTATCAGATCGGTCCTCATGCCTCGAACCACAATCAAGTCCCACATCACATTGATTCCCCGATTTCAACACACCTCATGTAACCTGCATCTTGTCAATGCCCTGATGACAAAGCACCTCATAACCCATACACCTAATGGTTCTCACATAAAAGTCCTGGTTCCACACACCTCATATATATATAAGGTAATCCATAGTTGGGGAAGTTGAACATTGGGCATCCTTTACGCGACATTGTTACCATGGATACTTCTCTCTAGCCATGGAAGATTGGACGATGTTGGGGAATTGGGAATTTTTTTCCTGGTATTCATACTGAAAAGATCAATATTACTTCTTTGTATGACCTAAGATGTAGGATACCTTTCAGCCAGTGCCCATTGATTTAGGGGTAGGAGATATGTCGATGTGGTGATCCTGTGTGACCCCTCATCCAACATGAAATCCATGACTTCATCATCTGTACAACGTCTGTAACCCTTCTCACCCTCTGAGATCATCTAGGGGAGGGTTATGGACATCCTCATATGATAATATGAGTAGGAGGGAGTCATTCCAACAAGGGATGTGGCTCGCCAGGATTTAGAGGCTTTTATACACTGTCGTCATCACCTTCCCCAAGGGCCACACAAGGAGCCATTACTTCCCACTCCTACAACGAAATGATTCAGGATAATTTCCATGGAGGACTCCTTCATATTGCTACCCTATTCATAAAAGGTAGTGGATTCTTGAGTCATCCCAACAATAAATACCATCCAGGAACTGCAAAATTGGGATCCCACCAATCCTTGTCAATGGTATCAACAACTAGTTCTTTAGGATAAGGAATAGGTGAACCATTCCCCTGCTCTATCAGCCCCATCCTGACTCGACCGATGCCAACATCAGGACCAATCTCAAGAAGATTCCCATCAGGGGGTGTCATCATCGACAGCTCACATGGACCTTTCCACTAATAACGCACTTCACCATGTCCCTTCTACTACAAAGTATGGAATCCTTGACACCTATTTGGGATCGATCCCTAAACAGCCTCACAAGTGATTCGGGTTGACTCTCTCAGCCACTAGAATCCCCAGAAACCATTATGGACCAGTCCATGACGATGAGACTCCGTACGAAGGCCCTCCTTTTGCATTCTCCAGCCATAGTGGAGGTACTCCCCACTCTCACACCCAACATGTCGGTTCTCCCAATCTATATAGTATCAACCATGGTGGAGGTCCTCCCTACCTTGTCAGCATTTGGTTCAGGAGGTCCTCCCTATTCTTAGGGTTCTAGATACAGAGGCCCACCCCATGTCTCTAAGAAGTGATGCGAAGGTCCTCCTCGCATTATCCCCAGCTCCAGGGGAGTCCCCCCTCCCACTCCACTAACAGTCGGCATGGATGTCCTCCCAAAGCCCCTAAAGGCTCCAGCAGAGGTCATCCCTACTACATCAAAAACTACCTGAATGAATGTACTCCTTTCACTTCCCACAGTCAATGTGGAGGTCCTCCCCACTCCAGTGACAACTGATATGAAGGTCCTCCCTATGTCCTAAAAAAATAAAAGAGGTCTTCCCTACTGTAGCGACAACTGATACAGAGGTCCTCCTCATATCCCAAAAAATGAAAGCGGAGGACCTCTCCACTCTAGTGACAATCGATACAGAGGCTCTCCTTGTATCTCGTTTGACATATTCTTAGGTTCCCCAAACACCTAATCTCACCAAAGCGGATGTCCTCCTTGCACAATCAACTAGTAGCGTGAAGGTCCTCCTCATACCAAACAATTTACCTTCCCAGATGAACCGTCCCATGGCAAAAGGGAGAACCATCACCGTTCAAGGAATAACTATGGGAAGTGCCAAGTTGTTGTGAATTCTATTTACTTCCCTAATACTAAAGCTGAATAGGACCCAATGATGGAGCCTTCCCACCAGACTATTGCATCGGAATTTGGGGTAGGAGCCCGATGGGTGATGCTCAACATCCCAAAAGGTGAGATCCACTAGATCCAAAAACCCTTCACAGATATATGTGGGTGGAGGAAAATTTGGATCCCTTCCATGGTCTCAAGGTTCATACATCCCTATCATCACTAGTTTCATCATCTACCTCTATATGAAATCCAAGAGAATGTTTTTGGGATATGATAGATTGCATGTACCCAGTGGACTCTCATACGACTACCACTTCCACTATACATGAAGTAGTGATTAGTACCCCATCCTATAGGGATGTTATTATGCAGTCGACACCACCTCCAAGGGATGATCCAAAGTGCAGTGTTCAGTCATCTCATGAAACAGTCTATTATTTGACCGGTCCACCTCCACAATGGACCATATCTATGCCATTTCTATCTTCTCAACCTGTTCTAATCATAGACTGGGGAAACCAAGAGTTGGGTCTGACTTCTGAGTCAGGAATCTTATGGGGCACTCTTTCCACCGACCAATTTATGGAAATGTTTTGGCTAAATTTAGTTCCTAACTTCAACATTCTAGAGTCCCTCACTAAAGAAGAGGTCTTATGATTTCATCAAACCATATAGGTGATGAATTTATACCTCTGAGATAGTTAGTTTGTCTGCCTAAAAATTCAATAACACTTTTACAAAATCATAAATAAATTTCACATGGTAGAGTTAGCATCACTTATAGTGGCGCAAACATCATACATCACTCAGTTACCACCAAATATTTTAATGTCTATGTGTCTAGATCTTGACATTACTCTATAAAATCATCAAATAAGTGTCCCTACAAGTAAAGGTCTATAGTTGGGGGTAGTATACTACTCCCCACTTCAGTCCCATCAAGAGATAACCTAATTTACTTGGTGACATAAAATACATTCTAGTTTTTTTCATGGTGAATATGACTGAGGTCACAATACCTAAGAATAGGTATATTGGTGAAATTTTTGATGAAGAGGATCATCCTACTAGGGTAGAACATCATCTCAAGTACCCACCAGATATTATCACTCGCCGTTAGAGGTGGACTCTTGGCCTAGAAAACCGCTCTACATCATTTCATGTTGGAAAAAATATCAATAAGGGTAAACTTGGACCCGCCTGATTTCATGAAGAAGTCAGTAGATAATTCCTTAATAATCTCTCTATGAAAAAATATTGTAGATCAGTACCATTTCATCAATGATATTCTCATTGAGTGATGTTTAAATTACAGTTATCCCTAATAGGATCTTGATCCTCCTCCACCAGCTCAGTCGGAGAAAGCACATATCCTTCTTGGCCAGTTTTCCCCAATCGATCCCGATGATCCTGCACAACCAAACAGAGAAGAAGCTAGAGTCCATATAAATCAATCATGGTATGCATCACTAAATATGGCCGAGCAGCGTGATAATCCCCTTGGGATCATAATCATGCTAGTTCACTAGTCGCTCTACAAATTTTCCACGAGTTTCTAAACCTTCTAATCATATTGATAAGCCTGTCAATTCCCAGGTCATTTGGAATCCTCATCCAGATAGGAAACCCCACATAGATTACCTAATAGCTTCTCTCACTACTCATCTTGAATCCTTGTAAATGATCCAAGTACAGATACCACCTGATGTCAAGTTGTATCCATCTTGGGTGGATGACATGCGAGCACCCCCAGATTTTGAGAATCCACCCTTTACCCCTTTTAGTGGTATGGTGAACCTACTGCAGCATCTTTCCCACTTCATCTCAAGGTGTGGACCTATGTTGGTAACCCTATAGTAGTAGGAAGCATCCAAGCTCTGATATTTCATGCAGACATTAACCAATTACCCATTAGGTCTATCATCGGGTATGAAGATCTTAGGAGGTAGTTTCTCTACCAGTTTAGTTCCACCATGTGAAAGTTGACTATTTTTTACCTCTTCAAGTGCAATAAATGTATATATGGGTGCATCATAGACTTCATTTCTAGTTGTAAAGGTCTCACATACTCACTCTACATGCTTCTAACTCAAGAAAAACTATTGAAAATGTGCGTAGGGTATGTCAAAGCTAAATTGGTCCCCACCGTCATCACTCATAACTTCTTAGGTGGATTATAATATTTTTTTGATAGTGATAAACAACTAGAGAAATCCTTGAAGAAGGCTAAGAAGTGATGACCTTTGTTACCTATAGCCACTATAAAAAGACTTGTTAAGAATGAGATTAACTCCATAGTTTAGGTAGGGTCCAAGAGTTGCTAGAGTTGTTTCCAAAAGAACCACACTAGGAACCACCCCGTTGAGGACAACAATCTCAGAAAGCTCCTCCTCACCACCCTCAGAATCATCAAGCACATCCTCGATAGGTACCACAAACTAGGTGAGGGAATGTGGTTCTGGCTCCTCATCTACCACCACCTCCTTTCCAAAATCCAACTCCCATGTTATTTCTATAGTGCTTTGGATCAAAGATCCCTGAAGCTCCCAGAATGTAGAAATCATTAGGAGGCCAAACTAACTGATTTACCTGACTATTGTACTTAATACAAGTTACTTGTACATACCATCAAGAAGTGTTATGTGTTCATGGACTGGCTCTAGGATCAGATAGATAACACCATGATCTGATTTGAAAAACTAATATCATAGGTAAAACAAATCTATTCTGATCTTGGAAGTGATAGTGAAGGTTTCGATGAATTGATGCAAGTCTCTAGCCATAGTACTTAGAATTATGATGACTAGATAGCTCATATGTAAGTTTCTCAGGGCCATAGAATAAATTGTTCCAATCTAGGATGGCCCAAACCTCTAGAAGTTATTGTGACCTCTCCAGAATTCACTTCAACATCCACCTATTAACCCTTTATATCTCATAAGATTAGGCATCTATGGAGTAAGGGAAAGAAAATTCCCCCACTAGTGTCGAAGTTATCTCATATGCTTAGAGAATTTATGACTTTGGAGATGGGTATCACACCCAAGATTTGTTTTATATCAGAAGACACACTTGATGTTGACAAGGAGTGTGCCTATATGAATACTATTAAATTGGTGGATCCCTACATAGTACTTAATGATGAGTATTATCATGAGATTCCAAAGAATGTCCCCAACTGATGCCATCAAAGAATTATCTAATGATAGATAAGTCGTTGAAATGTTGGTTCAGTGATCCAAACCAAGTCGTGCAGACTATCAAGACCAGACAATAATTGTTGTGAAAAGCTCAGTAGGCATAGTCATTCCATCCCACTTCACCAGATCCATCACCACCATTCACCATGATCATTGACTAACCCGAACCATCATGGTTATATCGTGATCATCCACATTCAGCAGGGCCTCAGTCAGGAAAAATTTAGCCGGTGGGGATTCTTAGAAGCTTATCTGATAAGTAGAATGTTTCCAGCATCAGTTGGAACCTTTTAGTTTTTTCAATAGTGACTATCATATTTAATGCCATATATTGACCAATGGAGGGAAGAAATGTGCGCCTAGTGTGTAAGCACGATGTGTTGAAACATATTTCCCTCATTCTTGCCAAACTCTTGATCCTCGAGGCCCTCTGTTTGCTAGGAGAGATGCGATCATCCCTCGCAGAATCCTTGAAGAGCACCATCTAGTTTTAAATAGAGGTTCCACTAACCAAGAATTTTTACACCCAGGATTTTGAGTAGTCATAATTATAGTCTATCATCTCCTCCTCTGGAGAAGATGAAAGTTCTCTCAGGCATGGGAACATCCGCTCTCTATACATCACAGAGAATTTCAATGGTATGGAGGTCCATATCTATCTTTTTGACATAGGTTCTGGGATAAATATCATCCCAAACAAGATTCTCCACAGTTTGGGACTCACCAAAAAAGATTTGCCTCTTATGACCAGAAGATTCAGGGCTATGACATGACCAAACAGAGACCGTGTGGCCAGATCCGTTTGAAGATTGAGTTCGAAAATCTGATATCATACACTAAATTCATGGTTGTGTCCTAGAGAACCACTTACAACACATTAATGTGTATTCCCTAACTTCATTTGCATGCATATGTTTCCTCCTCCAATAACCAGTGTCTCAAGTACTCCCTCAATGGTCGAGTATGCATTATCCATGGTAATGCTTCTCCTTTTTTCTATTGTGAATATCATTGTACATGTGATTCTAAATACTAGTTCAAGTAAAATAATGTGCAGACCAAAGAGGTTGATCACACCTCCATCATTGTCAACCCATTGGCAATCATGGATGAAACATTTGTCCTCCTGATTCACCAATTGGAATCTACGATGATAAATTTGGGGATATTCTTTTTCATTTCTGAGACGAAAGGTCATCATTCCCCTAAGTTCAAGGAACGCTAGAATATTACATCATATTCCTAATTGAGTTAGGATCGGGTAATACTAGAACCCCCTACTCCTGTTAGGTAACAAGATGTTACCCCCATGGATATAGTTGTCTGTCAGAATTTCTTGTTCTTCTGAGTTAGGTTAAACCATCACAAACTAACCCGTCACTATTTCTTTTAAACCAAGAATTAACCCATTGGTCAAAGGCATAATGAAATCATCTTGAAAGACTTTGTCTCCATGGTTTCCATAGTGAAAGATTTTCCTCTTGAGGATTCCACCACCGATCAAGGAGACCCCAACATTCCTCTAGGATCAATTGACTTAGAGGAATCACATCTTCCTAATGCTTCCCCTACCTCATATGACAAAAAATAATTGTAGGAAACTGCTCCTACATTCAAGGAAGGCGTCTCCACTTTTTTTAATGAACTGGTCCAGGTGAATCTTGATACCTAGGAAGATCTGAGGGAAACACTGGTCAGTGTAGCCACGCCTACATAGGAACAACGATAGTATGTGGACTTCTTGAATCATCACTGTGATGTTTTTTACTAGATCTATGATGATGTTCTAGGAATATACCCTTATGTTTCTATCCACCATCTTGGTCTCCCTATAAGACTCACGGGCTCAAGTAGCCTCCCACAAAAATGAACTCATCTCACGGTGCCATGGTCGAGGATAAAGTTTACAAGATTATCAAATCCAACTTCATCAAGGACGTTTAGTACCCCAAGTGCCTAGCCAACATCATCCCATTCAGGAAGAAGAATGGACTGATTAGAGTTTGTATCGACTTTTAGGATATTAACCACTATTTCCCAAAGGATGATTTTCCCCTTCTACTAACAAAGTTATTGATTGATGCCACAATTGGGTTCCAGACTCCCTCCCTCTTGGATGGGTATTTCAGGTACAACCAGATCATAATGGCCCCTAAGGACAAGGATTATACCGTAGTCAGTGTGACTCAAGGTACTTTATACTCTAAGGTGATTCATTTAGTTCTAAAGAATGTAGGATATACCTATCAGTATGCTATGAACTGCATATTCAAGTCGATCATTAGGATTCTATTGGAATAACATATGGAAGATTTGGTGGTAAAATCTTTCTAGTTTATAGACCATCTTAAAGATCTTGAGAAAGTGTTCCACTTCCTTCACTCATATAATTTAAAAATAAACCCCTTTAAATGTGCTTTCGAGGTGACCTTTGGAAATTTACTTGGTTTCATTTTCAGATATAGAGGAATCGAGATCAACCTAGAAAATATAAAGTCCATCATGTTGACTCCACCTACAAGTAACTTCCAAGAGCTTTGAGTCCTTCAAGGAAACATAACCTACATACACTGATTCATTACAAATCTATCCAGAAAGTGTAATCTCTTTTATAGATTCATGAAGAAAGGTGACATCTATCAGTGTGATTAAAAGTACTAGTCCGCATTTGAGGATATCAAGTAGTATTTTCTATAGCCTTCGGTTCTGATTCCACCCATCTTTGGAAAGCTGTTGGTCCACTATGTGACCACCCAGGAATGATCCCTACGTGACTTTCTCACTCAGAAGAAGAAAGAAGGGAAATATAATGTTTTGTAATATCCCAATCACATGCTCCTCTACATAGAGTTCAAATATTCACCCATTGAGATGATCCGTCTCACTCTATTTTTCATAGTGCAGATGTTGTGACACTATTTACAGCATCACAAGATACAGTTGGTGTCCTGCGTGGATACGATAAAGCACATTCTGAACTACATGATTTTGACAGGCCATCTTGCATGTTTTATGGTGATTCTTCAGTAGTTTGACATCAAATTTTTTCTGTAGAAGGTTTCTAAGGTTTAATCACTTGAAGATTTTTTGTCCTCTCATCCAACCCCCAAGGAAATTCTTATGGATGTTGATTTACAAGATGAGGATATTCTCTCACTAGACAAGGTTATTTTATGTTGAAAGATTCAATTTGATGGAACCTCTCAGAGCCCGACTGGTAGAAGAATAAATGATCCTATGGTCAATATAGTAGGGATGGGGGTTTTCTATATCATTCCTACACAAGTTGTTATGCCTTATTCATTGTTTCTATCATAAGACTTCACCAACAATGAGGTAGAGTATCAGGCACTCATCCCTGGTCTTGAGTTGGATCTCAAGATTAATGTTACCCACTTATATGTGAAAGGGGATTCAAAGTTAGTCATCAAGAATATCAATGGTGTCTATATATTTATGAATCTAGAGTTCGTGCTCTTTCTCAGAAATACTAAACATATGATGGCCCAGTTCCCATCTCATCTAGATCTAACTCATATTCCCCATTCATTGAATGGTCGAGTTGATGCCTTGGACAATCTAGAGGCCTCTCTCCCATAGCCTAGTTAGTATGATCTATTCATTCATTTGTCACATCAAATATTCCTCACCTTTTTCATTCCAAATGATGATGACATTCACCAGGTAAATCATCTTACAATCAGTGCTTCCATATAGGGTCCTCTGAATATCTTTGAAGTTAAAGAGACCTATGATTGGATGACTATTTTCATTGAGTATCTCTGCCACTACAATCTCCAGCCAGATAGAGATAAATGTGAGTGAATTGATAAATATTCAGTTCATTTCACAATCTAGAGAGGGCCTAACCTCGAGAAGAATATCTACAAATGTGGGTTTAATGGAATTATCCTCCACTTAATTCAAGGAGATGTCATTCCCCAGGTTATGTAGGAAGTTCGTGCTAGGTCTTGCAGTGCTCATTAGGCTTGGTTAAATCTCTCCCACCATATTCAAAGAATGGACTATTTCTATCCTACCATGGTCCATGAATTTATTGAGTTCTAAAGTAGGTTCCATTCATTTCAGATTCATTCCAAATTCCTTCATCGATTGATAGAGCCCCTCTATACTACCAAGTACTCGTGGCCTTTTTAAACCTAGGGACTCGATGTAATAGGATCATATCCACCAACAATAGCTCTCTAGTGTAGGTTCATTCTAACCACAATGGATTTCTTCTCCAAGTGGGTAGAGGATATTCCTCTCAATGATTTCAATACCCAATTGATTATTGAATTCATGAGTTCCAACATCATCTATCAATTTCGAGTCCCTCATGCTATTCTCACTGATAACAGAGCCATCTTCTGGGTAGCCGAGATGAAGAAATTGTATGCCAAGTATAGCATCGGGTCCAACAATACTTCCCACTACCATGCACATGAAAACTGAAAGATTGAGGAGTTAAAAAATCCCTCTCAAAAATTTTGTAGAATATAGTGGGTTAGAATAAGGAGAGTTGGCCTGAAAATCATCCCAACACTCTCTGGGCTTATTTAATAATGAATCTCAATTCCACCTAGGTGTCTCCATATTCCCTGGTATATGGAACAGATGCGTTCCTGCCCATCAAGATTCAATTTCCATTTCTCCTCACCAATGTCTATGATTAGAAGATGTCAAAAAAAAGTAGCATAGGTCTATCTAGATAAAATGGAATCCCTTGATAAGAATAGGCTCTAGGCCTTTCACAATCGAGAGAGACACCTGAAAAAGATAGATAGAGAATTCAACATGAATGTTATCCTCTGTTATTTCCTCCAAGTTTATATAGTTTTGGATCAACGGACACCGATGATACTTAGAAGCAAGCCACAAAAGTTAGAGCCTAAATGGGAAGGACCTTACATAATTCACAAGGTCTATCCCAATGGTGCATACTCTTTGGTCACCATGTATGGGGAGTGAGTCACTCCTCCAACCAATGACATGTTCCTAAAATAGTAATTCATGTGAGGATACCCTATGGTCCAAACTCTATGACCTTAAATTGAGATCCCTTAGTCCAAACTATATGAACTTAAACAAAGATCCCCTGGTCCAAACTCTATGACCTTAAACTAAGAGTCCTTGGTCCAAACTATGTGAACTTAAAATAAGATCCCTTGGTCCAAACTCCTTGACCTTAAACTAATATTCCATGGTCCAAACTCTACAACCTTAAACTAAGAGCCTCATCCTTACCGCACGACATTAAACTGCACAGACTCATCCTTACCGCATGAAACTAAACAGTGCTACATCTTCTTAGTTGCACGAAGATAAAATAAATAACAACCACCATCCTTACTATATTATGTTAAAATAAATGATCTTCATCTTAGAAACATAATTTTAAATTGTACCTCACTGATGGTCCCTTTCACATGACCTTAAAATTCACATTCCCAACATCCCAACCACATGGAGTTAAATTGGGCACATAATTCCAAGCCTTATGACTCTAAATTGTGTGTGGGTTTTCCTTGAAAATGTGTTGTGTGGTGTGGGTCACCATTGGTCCTCATTCACATTGGGTTGTCTTTTCTATGCTATACATATTCCCTTTCTCAGATACCCACCTCTTAGTCCAATCCTTATGGATTTAAACTATGTGCATGTTCCTCTCAGGAATATGTTGTATGGTGTTGGGTTTCTTTGGCCTCATTAACTTAGGGTGATTCCACACCACATATTTCAACATTAGATCCTATTCCTAAAATCATGACTATAAACTATGTGTGAATTTCCTCAAGATCATGTGGTGTGGATATGGCTTCTTTAGCGTCATTCACAACGGGTTATTCCTTCCGTGCCTATATGTCTTATTGGGTTGAGATGTCTTTCCTCTTGTCTTAGCTGCATGAAGTTAAATTTTATAGAATCAATGTTATTTATTGATAGTAAATTTACCCTAGCATTGATCATCTACCATTCAATTCTCAAGAACTACATATGGCATGGTTTCCATCCTTATGGGATATGTAGTGACACCTGGACATTTTGTATTTGGTCCCAACCACAAGATCACAAAACTTTTGGACCATTTTCCTAAGTTTCCCTTTGGGAGTGTATGACACGATGTGGATCTTTTTTTCCCTCACTCATATTGGGTTTGTTTTGTTCCACATGCTTCCCATATGGGATACCTCTCTCTCCCCAATGTCATAGTTTCATGACAATAAATTTTGTAACATTTCATCCTTACCGCATGACATTAAACTTTATGAATATATCCTAGGAACATGATGTTAAACTAAGATCCCTTGGTCCAAACTATATAATCTTAAACTAAGAGACCTTTGTCCAAAAAATATGACCTCAAACTATTTCTGATACTAGGGTTTTTATCCTTAGTTTAATTGGGTCATATCACTGACATGATTTGATGTTTTGTGGTGTAAGGCTTAAAGTGTCATGTTCCAAGTGGGCACTTTCCCAACCCATATCCAAACTTTGAGTATTTATGGGTTTGAATTGCCACTATCTTTCATATCCATATGGACCCCCTAATGGTGATGCTCTCATGCTAATTTGGCTCACCTCCTATCCTGGGTGAACTCCCTAATGGATATTTGGAAAAAAAATAGTGTATCCTATGTTTTGAACTTGATCAACAGTCAATTATTTGTTTACACACCCCACCCTTTACTGGTGAGGTTTCGGATCTTGTGTTGCAAAAATGGACAACAACAGTCCTATACATTTGTCACCCCTTCCATAATTTGGACCTTAGAAGTTTCAATTTACATCCCTCCCACCTCCCTATGTTCTAGTGGAACTCTAACATCCCTGGCATTTCCCCCCATGCATCTGTTCACATTGAGTGGGAATATCAGTATAATCAAGACCTTATCAACCCAACATTTTTCCCTTGTTGTATACTTCTACATATGATAGATGAAGCCTAACATTACTCATTATTTCCCAAACTGATCATTCCTTATGTGGGCTTAGGAGTCTTGGTAGGGTTTGTACCCACATAGAGGAGCTACAGAATCTCATGGTCCAGACTATATGACCACAAACTAGGGGCCCCCATGATCCAAAATCTATGACCATAAACTAAGAGTCTCTTCATGGTTCTATCAAGAATGTGTTTTATGGAATTGGGCCTCCCCGGTCCTCATTAATTTTGGGTTTTTCATTCCATAACACTGCACATATTCATAAGAGATACTCACTTTCCACTAGTTCGAATTATATGATCCTAAACTAAGAACCACACCATCCAAGATATATGACTCTAATTGCACAATGCAATCATGATGTTCTCATCAGGGAGGACGTCTCTTCCTTTCATTGGTATTCTACCATGTGGTG
Source organism: Viscum album (assembly GCA_963277665.1). Classification (NCBI taxonomy): domain Eukaryota; kingdom Viridiplantae; phylum Streptophyta; class Magnoliopsida; order Santalales; family Viscaceae; genus Viscum; species Viscum album. The sequence goes on from OY728151.1 coordinate 1,838,941,037, forward strand.
ATTAAGAACTATGTATGTCTTGATTCATGTCCAGAAAGGATACAAAGGAACACCCATGTTTTCCATCCTAGTCCAGCCAATCAAAAAAAAAGAACAAAAATATATACAAAAAATTCCCCCTTTTGTGTATGGGTTAGAACTGCATAGGAAGATTTTTCCTTAAGAAATACATGTGTCTTGATTACCATCCTCATGGGATGAATATTGATTCCTAGATCATCAATCTCGTGTCTCATGACAACATACTTCCTATTTCACACTGGTTTATCTTTTTTCCTTGCTGCATGACTTTAAACTACATTTATTCTATAGAACTATGAGTCACTTGATTCCCATTATTATAGGATATGTAGCGATTCCCAAGCACTTTAACTATGGTCCCAACCATAGTATTTCCCCTCTTTCATGTAGGGTTACTCAGGTATAAACTCCACGACCTTAAACAGTGAGCTTAGTCTAGGCAACAAGACTTTAAACTATATGTGAGAAACCTCAAGAATACATATATTGTGTGTGAGAGTATATTTGGACTCATTTACATCGAGTTTTTTATGCCACCACATTATGAACTTTCCTCTTGGAGTGCTTCACCCATGGTCTGATCTCTATGACCTTAAACTAGATGCTCAAGTCCAAGAAACACGACTTTATGTTGTATAAAGGCCTCTCCCATGATGTATTGTGAATGGGCCTCCTTGGTCCTCATTCATGTCAGTTTTATCACAACACCACACCACAAATAACCATTTGGGATACTATTCCTCTAGGTCCAATCACTATGACCTTAAACTAAGAGTTAATGTCTTCAATACATGACATTAAACTATGATCTTACCCTAAACAAGTTCAAGCTTCCCCATAATCATTGTGGGATGCTTCAACTTTTTCTCTAGAGAGGATTTTCCCCCATCAGTGTTGCTATCCTACCATATTGTGTTCTAAAACTGCATGTGGATTTATTCCCATACTTATGAGATAAGTAGCGATGCCCAAACATTTTGTATTCGAGCACATCCACAGGTTCATTATCCTTTTTGGATCTTTGGCCTCAATTACGGTCCAATCATTTCAACCTTAAACATGATGAAATTCATATTAATGTGTGTATGAAATACATGAGCCTCCTTGGCTTCATTTATATTATGTTTTATCTCTAACATGTTGTATTCATGCCCCAGGACTAAACATTTTCTTTTAGTCCATGAAACATGACATTAAACTATTTTCCATAGTCCAAACTCTATGACCTTAAACAAAGAGCTTCATTGTGATTTCACCCCTGGCCATATCACATGTGCCTTCTTTCCATATTTTTCCAAATAATTGTGTGGTATGAATGCCTCTTTGGCCTCATTAACTCATGTTACTTTCCCATGTTCCATATAATTACTTTATTAATGGACATCATATAGTCCAAGTAGCATGACTTTAAATTGTTTTCCACGGTCCAAACTCTATAACCTTAAACTAAGAGACCCTATAGGGAAATTGTAGTGTGTCGGGATTATCACTACACCACACCACATATGGCCACTTTTTGGAAGCCTTATTCCTATTTGTTTCTTGATATTTATGTGGTACATGAGACCATTTTTTCTCATCCACAAAAGATTTCTTTCCCCCATGTCTCATAACATGTGCAACATCCCTGTCACATGATGTTAGACTATGAGACACATACTAATCACATGACACTAAATTGTACCATTAACTATCCTCACCATATGATTTTAAACTATGTGTTCATCATTCTCATTTTCATGAAGTAAAATAGAAAGACATAATAGGCCCTCACCATAGGGGTTCTTCCTAGAAAATGGGTTTGATCTTTGTTCATACCAATGTGCCTACACAAATGTGGTTTAAGTCACAATGGAATAATTTCAAGAGTTTCAGAATCCTCTCAAACATTTTATCACACCACCACATGATTCATATTCCCCTCATCTGGATCCTCATCCTCTTTCATTTATAAAGGGACACCCTAATGGCCTAGATAAGGCACATTGGCTCACCTACCATCTGGGGCCAATATTATGGAAGCCATCGGGCTACATTTTAGTTCGATCCCATGTTTCAAACATGGTTTGTGGTCAACCTTCATTTTGAGATCCCCATTTCATGCTAGTGGTAATGATACTATATTTTGAACATGATCCAAAGATATCTTATGAAAACATTAAATCCTCCATGTGTTCTGAATTTTGGGTATTGTGATTTACACTTTTCATTCCTCTTTGTTTAGATCAATTCCAATGCCCATGAAATTATCCCATTTGTGAACTAGTTCATGTTGGGAGAGCCAATATGGATATTCTAAGATCCTTTTTCTCCAGTCAAAGCCTCTCTCGACCCGAACACTCTTGGTGGTCAGTTGACAACATCAAACCCTGAGGTTTCGAAGGATTATCCGACACTCTTGTAAAAAGAGAACGATTATGTTATTGTCCCTTGTTTCTCACACCAGGAATGACCCACAAGATCTTGGGGATTGGTAATTAGTTTTTCCACAGATATGGTTGAAGTTCGGTAATTAAAAAACAAAAAAAATTGTCTATACACACAATTAAATTCAATAAAACAAGAATATATGTTTCTTGATTTTGAAAAAACATAGCTCTTTTAGATTCACCCCTTCAATGGAGCACTTCAACTCTACCACCCTCTGGCGTGTGGCCTCCAGGATCTGCTATCACCACCTAAGCTCTCTTTCTTCTTAATTTTTATTTCTAATATAGCTCATCAACCTTGATCTGTATATGGACTTGCCCAATTTGTAGATTAGCTACTAGACGAGATACATGTCTCAGCACTCTTGGGCTTCCATCATCTGGAACCTCAATTATTCTATCATCTTTGATTAGGTGGTAGAAAATAAGGAAAAAAAATTCATATACCCTTATAGATTTTGGATCTCCTATTCATCCTCTCGAAGCCTCTACATGTGGACATAATTAAAATGATGCCAAGAAATGTCTAAATGTAGACTTATTTCACACATCTTGTCAATGAGATGGTCTCAAATCAGCATGTGTACACCTTGGGAGTCTTACCCTCCAACAAATAGAACATACCCTATGGAAAAGTGATCATATTTGGATTATCCATTGTGATTCTAGAGTGTTGTTGATAAATTGCTCGATCAAATTCCATGCCCAGTATCAGGTGGCCCACTATCCTCGGCCGCATCAGAATTAGACTCATCTAGCTCCTCAATATTTACAAGATCATACCTGAAAATGGGACCAAGAATTCAGTTGTGGGATCCTCCTCTAGAATCATGTTAGATGGGTTGGGCTCCATATCTTTAGTTTTATTTTCATCACTTGAGCCTAGCTCGATGATATTTCCCCTATTAGCACTAGGTGTCGCCCTACCAGTGGCACCACAAGAGGTTGTGGCCCAGTCATCTTAAGTGGACAACTATATATGGAGTAGATCCCCATATCGAAAGGAATCTGAATAATTTGAACATGTCCCATAGTAGAATGTCTTCATCACCCAGCACTGTTCAGATAAGAATCATGTTAGTGAGACTGATCAGGTGACAACAAATGTGGTTCTATAAGGTGTGGAACTTACAGAAGTTGAGCGATGGTGTATCAGGCTCTCAGGTAGTCATTGATGGGATATTGGGATGTTGACCCCTATATAAGATTAAGAGATCCAGGGATTCTGGATTTTCCACTATATCCTCCTCAACACTTCTAGGCCATACAACCACTCTCGCGCCGAACATAGGTCTTGGGATTTGATCCTCTAGGCTTACTACCACACCTTTGTCCCCATGAGTGGGGTCTCTTGTGAAATATTCTCCTGTACAAAATATGTTTCAGTCCATGAATCTAGATAGAGCATTATTAAAGTGATAGCACAGGGGAATGAAATTAATCATACTTCGAGTGCTTCAACGAATCCCTCCATGGAAGTGTCCCCTGAGGCTTCTACCTCACTTTCATCCATATATTCTTCCTTCAAGTCTATGACCTCTATATCCTTCAGAAGGCTTCCTTTATTGGAATTTTCCCCACAGGATCCATCCAATTAAGTGGGAAAGGGGTAGTGATCTTCTAGATTGACCACCGATATATTAAAAGGAGTGTTTATGTCTAGTATCACCCACACTCAATCTTTCATTGGACGCAAAATGCCTTGGGAATGCATTAGGTACCCTAATTCCATCAAAAATCATGCCCCATCTGCTTGAGATGTGAGGAAGATGCCCTTGGTGTAGCCAATCCTGAAAAGATGCATCCAAAACCTATTCAAATGATCCCACTGCATGTAGGTGTCGATGAACTACTTGTAGGTATCATAGGCTTCCCGATCCTCGGGATAGATGACATCATCAAGAATGTAATCATGATTCAACCATTTCATGTGATCCTGGGAAGACATCCTATAGAACCCCTTTGAAGGCTCCCATTCCTCCCGATTATGCTAAGCTGGAAGCACTGGAACTGATGCTGCTTCTCCTATTCCTTAATCTTGGGTCAGTGTACATCCACATATCGTTGGCCTCACTAATATAACCATGTCATCATTATTAGAACCATCCCTACCCCTATAGAACTCCCTTGATACTGTTTTTCCTTGTCCCTAAGGTGGAAGGACCACTCCTTCATTTGCACGAATGGTCCATTGCCTCATCATCTCATTTGTGTTGGCAGCCTCCAAACTCTTCACATAATAATAAACCAGCCCATATGTTGTAGTGGTTGGAGGCAGTTTTTTCCACATTTGTCCATATTCTCATGTGAACATGAGCCAGATATTCCACATCACACAAGGATGATTTTTATGTCATACTACCAGATATACCTTCAGAGTCATCCTCTGTAAGCACCTTAACTTCCTCACAAAATGGTTCAGGTTGTATGGTTTTGCAGATTGGTTCATAGTCCACCCTCTCCATTAAAACTCCACCTCAAAAGTCTAGGAGATATGACAAATACACTTCAGTCATTATTCCATCACCAGTTATCACCCCCGTCAATAGATGGAATGGGTGAAATGTGAATCTATCTACCTGATTGACCCTGTTTAGCATGTCTGTTAAACACCATTTTAATAGAAAACTTCCTGAGATGTTTAGAATTGCTGGACAGAAGTTCATCTTAGGAGGGAATATAGGAATCAAGTATTCATATCCTCCAGTGAGTGTGGCCACCTAGCTATATAAAATGTGAAGTGACCCAAATACATGTAGCGGCTTCTTCCCCTTACTAAAATTCTAGATAACCTTATATAGATTATCCTACATCAAGACCGTAAGATTGATACTCTGTCCCATTTCTAGCATCACCTCCATGAAAAAAATTCTTGTCCTCACCCCCATGCATGCATCTCTTACTAGTATCATCCATCCACATTTCAAGGCAGCAATGATTCTAGCCAACCTAACTATTGGTTGAGTGTTAGTCTTGATGTTATATCCCCACAATTTCCATTAGATATCCTCTAGGATCCTCTAGTAAGATCCATCCTTTCCTTGCTGGCCCCATATCAGACAGTTGTAGGGCCTTATTGATAGTTTCTCTAGTACCTCTTTCCCCTCAGCAGGCTCCTCTGCTAGGAAGTTCAGGAAATAGATGAAACAATAATTAAAGTGGGAATACCTCATAATCTAATTGTCTTTATCTATGTATAACACCATATCCAGCATCACCTTTTCTAGATGTGTAATCTTATCCTGATCCTCCCATACATTCTTATCAGGGAGGAATTCATCATACATTCCCACCAGGATGGGGATCCTAGAAATATGATGGAGGTCCTAGAGGCTAATGTCGACTTCTCAGTGATTAAAATGGAATGTGTTGGTGTCTATGGACCATATTCTTAGTAGTTCAGACATGATGTCTTGAAATTGGTAAACATGGAATTGGGAAACCCATTCCACTTCATAGAGTCCTACCCACCTCAACTCTACATCATACTCTACATAGGATGAACATACCCAGTATGCCTAGGCCCATTAGTTTTTGAATTTCTCACCTTGTTGTGGGTACTGATCATCATTCCACCCCTTCTCCAGGTTTCTTAGGCCCACCTCGATGATTATCTTGTATTACAGTGGAGATACCTCATCCACCAATGCCTTACTGTCAACATAATTGTCATGTTTATAGATAAATTATAATATTATAGGGGAGAGATCCTTCAAGATATGGCCATCAGCAGTTCTATGTCAGTGGTACTACCACAGTGTGCCTATGAACTAGTAAGATGGATATTCTCTGCTGGTCGGTGGGATAAAGAATTCATCTCTTAGGCCAAATCCATAAAATGAAAACCTATTTCATAGGGGGGTAATCCATTTGGACTTCTAATAGTAGTTCAAGCAATGATTCGTGGTCTGAATGGCTCTAGATGTACTCCACGATCATGATGTTATTATACATTTCCTCTCTTTAGGAAGCATCTACAAGGACCCCCCAAGTAGCTTCTTGATCATCCATAGGATCTGGGACTTAGTCGATTTTTCAAGACCTATTTGTGGAGAACACACGTGAAGGGAATTCGTAGAGAACCAGCTCATAGATCCTAGATGTACTTGGCTTGAGTTTCAAAGAAATGATAGATCACAATGCCCCAGCTCGCTAACTATAATTTGCTAAGAAATGGCCTGAAGGCCCGATTCACAAAGGTTGTTCACGGGGAAGAAACATTTCATGAAAAGAGATAATTATTCATGTTCATATAGATACAATATGGATAAGGGGACCCACACACTCTCTTTATAGGCATGTGGTTGACCTAGCTTAGTGGCGGCTAATCGAGCTTGACAGTGAATCTTCCCATACATGGAACACATTCCCTTTATCGTGATCCAGCTTCACGATCTTCAGGTTTTCAGAATTTCACCCTTAGAATATGGCCCTCTTTTCCCCTCAGATCCCCTTCTAGGGGGGAATTTTTTGGCAACAAAATTCATTCCCTAGTATTGACTGACGAAGGACATAACCATTTGGGATGAAATTAATGCTCAATAGGACCAAATATAATAAAAAATGGATACCTTTTTAAGATCCCACATGGAACCCCTCGTTGTCTTGAAGGAATGAAGTGCTAATGGAACTCCCATGAGTCTGACACCCTCTACGACCACACTAAGGTTGTTTATGGATAGTTTTGTGAGTCTGATGAGGTCACTGCCATTCATGAATCCCTACTTACCTTCATGACATGCCTCCGTGTATCACGAGACCCCATTACTTTTAAATATCTAGATCACCCCAACTCAAAGTGATGGTATAACATCCTTTTCAATTCCAATCTACCATTTCATGAATCCCCTGAGCACCATGAACAACTGGGAAAATGGATCACCAAAGGAACTTGAGCAACACAATCCACCCTTTCCCTTATTCCCATTTCCCTTACCTAAGGTAGGGATGCCTTTCTCTAAAGACCATGACATTCATGGAGGAAGAATCCCCTTTGGGTTACTCGAGGCTTCGTAGATCATTAAGCCTTCATGAGTCACTTTTCTACTCGACCAGGACTCCATGCTATGGTAGGTTCCCCATTATTCACGGTGCCCATTCCGTCATGAATATTCGGTTCTCTGTGAAGCATTAGAGATTCATGAAGCATCTCTCAATGAGGATCCCTACTTCATGAGACCCTCTTTTTATGGCCCTCATGGATTTTATGTAGTGACATATTGGTCCCTCGTGTGGTTTCCCATGTTGCATTGTCTGGCCTATTTCTTTTTCAGAATAGGAATTCTAATGGATTCTACTTTTTAGTATAGCCACACTGACATGATACTCACTATCAACCACTCTTCCACATTCAAACCTTCCAAAATTAATAGTTCCTTCCCTTCCCCCAAGTGTTGGAGAGTGACAGTTATGTAAGTCCATGGGGTGAGGAGTGAGTCCTCCCAATATGAGATACATGATGTAAAACTTCCCAATACAATCGTCTTTAAAACATGATGCTAAATTGTAGTCTCACCCCATGCAACGCACATGAGGTGTCACACCTTGGCCATTTTCTACACCTCATTGTCTCCATAGGAGTGAGATCTTCCTCACATGGAATTAGATCCTCCTCACAAGTAATGAGATCTGCTTCATGCATCTACTACACATAATCCCCACACCATCTCTTACTGACACATATTTTATGAGGCAATTGTCTTGTATGCTGCTTCTTCTTGTTTCTCACACCAAGTATGAATAATGTAGTCTTAGAGGTTAGTAGTGAATATGAAACCCTTCTCCATTCAGGCATCCATCCTAGAGTAATCCTCATTCCTCCTTCTGAACTACGCGGGTTTTGATCCATGTCTCCTAAACATGGTACATAAAAAGCCTCCATTAAGTTCAATCCCAACCAATGGTAAACCTAGGTGCTCCATCCTCAGGATATACCCTCATGATGTGTCGGCTTCCATTTATGGGACACATCCTCTTGGATCCACCTCCATGGGGTGTTCTGATCCACCCACCATCACCCACTTCATCCATTATCCATGATAATTTTACTATATCCCCCCACATCCCAAAAAGATCTTGACATTCAATTACATTTCCCATTTCCATATGGGCCACCTCCTTAGGTGACCCATCCACAATATCTATCCATTTGTGTTGCTTCCATGAATATGCACCAATATTTCTAATGGTTTGTCTTAGATCGTAATCCCCAATTCTTTCTCTGAACCGTGCAGACTTTGATCCATGTATTCTAAATAGGGTACGTCGGAAGCCACCATGAGGTTCAATCCCATCATCCATTCTCATCTTGTTATTTCCCTCAAGTAGCCATGTATCAGGAGGATCATGACACAACCCAGAGGTTACACTTCATTCAGTTCCCTATCCATATGCTCCATTATCACGAGAAACATTTTTAGGTGTCTCATTAACCCATCCCGAACTTTATGGACTTCGATCCCTATCTTCTAAAATGGGTAGTAGGAATAATTCATGTGGTTTAAGCCCAGTACCTACTACACTCCATCCATTGCTTCCATTCCACTCCAACATTTCATCCATCACCTCACCTGTGTACCAGTGAGATCTTGTCCTCTATTTGAGACATCTTAACACATAATCTGCATTCACCCCATTTTTTCTCTTAGTACAACTCAGGAAGTCTCAATTATTAATCCCCACATAACTCGTTCAAACTAAGTGGGTTTTAATCCCTATCTGAAGGTGAATATGAAGCCTCCATAAGGTTTGGTCCCAGCCAATGGTAAACCTTGGTGTCCCCCTCATTGGGGCATACATCTATGATCCACCCTCAGTGGTGTCCAAATCAGTCTTCAAGATGTGAAACCTTCTCTTTATGAGACACACGATCTTCGGACAATGCTAATTGGGCATTGATCTATCCATACAATAAACCTTCTAGGTGATGCTTTCTAGAAATATACCTCTCTGATCTGATTCCATGAAGTGTTCTGATCTCCCTATACTATGTCTTTGCATGATGTTAAACCCATGACCTACCCCTTGTTCAACATGGTATTCCTAAGAAAAACCACAGAATACTTGCCTCTGGTATAAAATACCCCATGATTGATGTGGGATTTTTCAGGTTTCACACCCTTGAGAATCCCTCTTATGTGAAAAAATAGAAGTGTTCTAGTGTTCCAGTGTCCAGACATGTCACTGGTGCTCAGTATAACTACCATCCTAACTAAAGGTATCTTCCCTACCAATACCTGATGGAATTTCTAGATAGAATCATCATGATTTACCATTGTTCACAAAGAGATGGAAAATGGAATGAGTTTCACAAACTATGACTCAAATCTATGAGGGGGACCCAGAATAGGTGGAAAATTTCAAGGAGAAATCCATGGAAGGAGAAACTGACATCCCATCATCCCATTTCAATCAAGAATAATACATCATCATGAAAGTGATGAATGAAACCTTCCTTTGGAATGTGGGAATATGGGGTACAATGCAGTCTATCATCTAGTACAATAGCGGAGACATGTGCGGAAGATTTACCCCAAAGAAATGTATCAGAAACAACAGTAATAGGTAGCGGGATATCACTACCTTCCCCAAAATACATCACAACCATGTCCTAAGACATCCCGACATCATGGCCTCCTTACCCATCATTAATAGAGAAAAATATCAATTATACCTCAGTCCATGCCTGTCCTGATGAACCATGTCACCTCAAAAAAATGACCTCATCACCCAACCTAGTGATCAATATCACCCCAAACCATCATACATTTCTTCTCCTATAAGATTCATGCCCATACACATATATATAAAATATCAAAAACTGGTCCCATTAGGCCCACTTTCTTGGGTTAGTTGAGTTATATGTCACCAAGGAGAATCTTGGAAGGAAAACACTGCTCAATTCCATTTGTTGACACTTTAGACAACCAAACCCCTCTTAGCACAATCCATGTCCCCAATGGAAATCAAAAGTTTTTATATCAAAGAAAAATTCATATATAATTTAAAAAATCCTATGTGACTATTAAAAATCATAAACATGCATGGAAAATACCCCTTTCTATACCAGCCAAGGTTCCAATATCTACTTCTTTATCGTACCAGGCCAATGATCACATATCACATATCATAACAGATAAAAATCCCATTTCCAAGAATACCACTGGTGGTGGAAGTCAAATAAACTATAAAATGAGAAACATAGAATAGAAATTCCCACCCATGCCAACTTGTTCTATCCCTCATTCATCAGGCTGCAGGCACCCAAACACAAGTTCTAAACCCAATTCTGAAAACATCCTAATCTCGAGTATACCATAACCCAAATTGTAAGACTAGTTAAAATGAAAATAAATTAGTTACATTAGAAGCTAGCTAAATGCCACTAATAATTCATAGTCAATATCTTCTCTGAAACCATTTTTAACACCCTTACTTGATTAATAACTCGAACAGTGCTTTTGGGGTGAGTTCCATTGGCCTTAGACGCGCCTCCTCATATGCCAAATGATACTAACTAGAATAGATGGTGTTAAATATTTATAGTGGGGATACTATAACCTATAGTTATAATATTATAATGGTCTAAATAGATATATCAGTGGAATAAAAAGACCAAAATTTAGCCTAATTAGGTTAAATACATCGAGAGGGGGGAGGGAGGTGAATCAAGGTATGACAGATTAAAACTCTTACCCCTTAGGATCTTATTTCATTGTTAGAAAAACACTATTCTCTATCTTTCCCATATAAATGTATGAAAAAAATTTAAATCTTGCATGAGACACAATAATTTTACTTGGTTCACCCTCACTTGGCTATGTCCAAGGAGAAAACAATGACGATGTGCCGATGTAACAAATCCACTAAGGCTCACTGCCAAATTACAAGATTTGAGATACATCAATTATATGCATAGGATCTATTACTTTAAAATATTTAGGGTCATCACACTACTTTACCAAGGGTCACTCCCTATATCGCTTTCTCAGAATCACTACTGGTGGAAAATTTTACAGTCTTCCTCTTCCTTTTCTCACTGCTCTGAAAAGGATCCACACACAGTTTATAGAATATTAGGTCTCTTAATTTTCATTAATTAATGAATCCTAAACTATATATAGATAATCTAATGAAGTTCTAGTTTTCCATATGTTGTTAGTTTTCAAAAATTACTTTCACGAACAATTTTATTCCCTTCCCGAACTACCTTCAATCTTTCACGAACTGCATTGCACAACATGGAATGAGTGCTTCGCGAACCACCTCTTCTTCCATATACTTCCCCTTCTTTCATGGACCTCTTCATATTATGTGGACCATCTCCTCTTCCACAGACTATCTCTACTTCAGCATACCACCCCTTCTTCATGAGCTCCATTTACATTGCGAAACACAAATGCTCCAAAAACTCCTTTCATAGAATTATTCTCGTGAACTACTTCACCCTTCTCAAAATTCTTATCAAATTCTTTCCTCACAGAATTATTATTGTGAACTAATTCACTAAATTATTCTCAGATAAATGGTTTTTTCTAATAAAAATCAATCCTCTTAATGGTTTGATTAGAGGTCCTTATATAGGAAAATAGATCATCAAAACCCGCTAATTTGATTTACCCAAAACTTTGATGTGGTAAAGCCTTCACCATGAACTATGATATGTGGTCCTTATAATTCATTTATTCCCTCATGGTAGATGATGTCCTCTAAAAATGATTCACTACCTCTCAACCACAAACAATGGCCTTCCCATGAACAAAAAAACATCTCGTGAACTGTGAGTCACCCATTAACTATTTTTGTTATGCGGTCCACATAGTGAACTTCACAGTCCAAATAGTGCTTCTATACAGATGCCTTGAGGTATTTTTTCCCAATAATATACCCCTTTGGGTTTTTTGAAAACTCTTCACATTTTGATACCTCCCTGAAGCTTCTTCCACCTTCTACCATCATTCGCTTCTTTTGGTTCAAATAGAAATCAAATAATTACTCAACACACACTATAAGCCCACCTAACCCATTCTCAGCATAAGAAACAAGAGTAATATGAGAATTTTATCAATGAATCACATAATTCCAAAATTAATCAACTTCTTTCATCATGAACTATATCTGACGTGATATATAACCTTTTATTGATCACCTTTAGCATCATTAGATTTAATACTCCCCCTACTTCACCTCTCTCCCTATAAGCTTCTCTCATATCTTGATTAAGAAATTTCCACCTTTTTATAGCTAAAATATATCCCCATTTATCAATGAACCTGAAGGCCTCTGTTTTGAGGTCTGCAATATGGTAAAGAACAAAAATCAACACACTATGTAAAACCACACCATACCTCAGGGAGAGGGGGTCCCACATCCAAACTTTTTCAAGTGTAAGGAGTCGAATCGACTTCAAAATCCAATTGATTCCATTCAAATGCTTCTTTGTATAAGGCCTTCATTATAATTCATGTAACTTTTAGTTATGTAGTCACAAACTCCAACATCATAGGCCCTTTATCCAACATCTCCTTGATAAAATGATACTTTATTTCAATTTGATTTTTCCTAGAGTGATGGATTGGATTTTTTTATAAGATTTATATAACATGAATTATCTTAATGGATTATGATCAAAGACATCACATAAACTTCTATATCATCAAGCTGCTACTTCATCCAAAATAACTATGTGCATGCTTGAGTGTCCATAATATATTCAGATTTATCAGTGATCAATGAAATGCAATCTTGTTTCTTACTTAGCTAATAAATACACAATCCACCAAGATAGAATGCACCACTTGATGTTGATTTTTTTATCATCTACTGATTCAGAACAATCTGCATCTATATATCCCAATAACTCTTTCTATGATTTTCCATTATATAGAAAACCAAAATTCATTGTTCCATTGATATATTAAAATATTATTTTTAATGAATGTATGTGTATTTCCTTGGGATTACATTGATAATGTGCTTCTTGACATGTGGAAAAAGAAATATCTGGTCATGTCATTGTTAAGTACAGTAGACTTCCAATGATCTAACTATATTCTATGACATTAACAACTTTGCCTTCATCATCCCATGATAGTTTCATCCTAGTAGCCACTGGAGTCATAGTCTCCTTGGAATTATTCATTCCAAATATTCTCAAAACTTCCTAGAATATTTATCTTGAGAAATGAATGTTTCATTCTTTCTTTATGTCACATATAACCCAAGAAATAACACTAATTCACCGATCATTCACATTTCAAATTCACTTTTCATGAATTATGTGAATTGCTTGCACTGAGTTTCATATGATCCACCAAATATTATGTAATTGACAAATACCAACACCATTTCCCTTTGATTACTATCATGGTTTACATGTAGATTTTAATAAACACCACCATGATGAAAATCGAGCTTCTTCAAAAACTGATCTAGACTTGAATACCATGCTCTTGGTGCTTGCTTCAAACCATATAGAGCTTTCTTCATTGGAAAAAATATTTTCTCATCTTCATGAATCATAAAACCATGTGGCTTCTCGATTTAAAATTATTCTTCTAGAACCCCATTAATAAATAAAGACTTGACATCTATATAGAAAAATTTCAACTTTATTTTCACTTCTATGGCCAAGAATAATATGATTTTATCTAGCCTTTCAACTAGTGAAAATGTTTCATCAACATCGATACCCTCTATTTGGGAGCACCCTTTGCACAGTAGTTGTGCTTTGTTTCAAATCATAGCTCCATATTTATTCATCTTGTTGAAAAAGAACCATTTAGTCTCGATTAAATTATTATATTTTAGCCTCAAAAAAACATACCATGTCTGATTCTTCTCAATTTGGTCAAGATCTTCATTAATATACTGAAACCAAATCTCATCTCTAACCACTTCATCAAAATATTTAGGCTCTACCTGTGAGAAGTATGTTGATTGTTGTAAAGTCTTTATTCTCCTTGTCTTCACTAGCTCTATCTAATAACTAATTATTTTATGACTATCAATTTCATCTCTTCTCTTCTGTCTTTGTGCAGATATTGATTTATTTTCATCCTTTTCATTATATGAATCTTCTTCTAATTCATCCTTTGGAACATGAACATCTCCTGATCTACTTATCTCTTCATCACTATCCTCCTAAGACTGGTTATGTATTTGTTTAAGATTCTATTCATTCTCTAATATTGTTTTATTATGGCTTTCAAAAACCTTTCCAAGCCACTTATTAAATAATTTATATGAATTTATTTTCTTTGAGTATCCAAGAAATATCCCTTCATCTCCATGGGATTAAAATATCATGTGTTTCTCCTTGTTGAGAATGAAACACTTATATCCTAAGACTCTAAAGTACTTCAATGAAATATTCATTCCATACCATAGCTCATATGGAGTATTATATTATTTTGGACACAATAAATCTCTATTTGATGTGTAGACTAATTTAATCACCACTTCTTTCCAAAACATCTATAGAAGGAATTTATCAAAGAGAATTGTTCTATCCATATTGTTGATAATTAAATTTATTCTCCCAACTACTCCATTCTACTGCGGGATTCTTACTACTAAAATTGGGTGCCTTGTCCCATGTTTCCATATATAATCCCCCACTTGGATATTTGTGTACTCTATTCCATTATCTGTTTAGGTCTTCTAGATTATTTGACCCAGCATCTTCTCAACTTCTCTTCGATACGTTTTTATGCAACTGAACACCTCTAATTTGGGAGGGATGACTGAAACCCATGCAATTCTGATAAAATCATCAATTAAGAGAGCATAATATATCCTCCCATAAATATATATTGGTCAAATTGGTTCACACACACCAATATTCCCCAAATAAAGAATATTTTTTTACCTTTTCTTTTTTCCTTATGTATTTTGAATGATCTTCCCTTACTGAAAAGAATCACACGTATGAGTATGATCACATGATATTCTAGAGAGGAATTGGGAAACATCATATTTCACTAAATCTTCTAATGATGTTTAGCTCAAATGACCAAGGAGTTTATGAAATAACTTATTTTCTTATTCCTTGGACAAAAAAAAACATATCTTCTTCTCCTCTTATAAGGTAGAGATTCCCTTTTGTACATTTTCCCTAAAAAACATCTGCACCATCTTTTTCTTCGATGACCCATAATTTCTTTGAAAATATTATGGCATTTCCTAAGTCACATAGTTGACTAACACTAAGGAAGTTTTGACGGGTACCTTCAACAACCAAGACATCTACATGTCTCATGTATTTTCCCCCAAAATTTTCTTTTCTAGAGCCAATAATTCTCAAGCCTTCATAATTACCAAATCTCATGATAGATTCCGTGTATTATCTAATTATGGTCACCATATCCATATTTCCTATCATATGCTGGGTTCATCCACTGTCAATGATCCATATTCCAGGGTGATCGAATACTTTAAAAGCAATCTCTACAACCACATCAAGCTCATATCTTTTCATTATTATCCATTCTTTGACTTCATAACTAAAATGGATTGATAATATTGATCTTTCTTGAAGTATTATGGATAGTTTCATCTTGCAGAACTAAAAATATATTTTTCATTTTCATCTCATTTAATGATACATTTATATGCTACTTATGACTATATTCAGCCTTCCTTGACACATTACTTTGTATTGTTGATGTAAAAAATATTACCATGTATATAAATCCTCCACACATGAAACAGTTACCATTAAATGCTATCCTAGAATATTGAGTTCGATATGGTTGACTCTATTGGTATTTTCCCCATCGATACCTCTTGGCTATGGAACATACATATTTTAGGTGTCACATCTTTCCAAAAAAATGACACCTGATGTGTGGTACATTCCTACGTGTCATATCTAAATCACCGGTTATCCCTTTGGATCTCTGAATCTTATTATTATTCTTTTCACCCAAATCAATATTTAATATCGATGTGGGTGCTTGTGGTCTGACTTCAATAGTTACTTCTTTCAATTTTTGATCAAGCACCATTATAACAACCCTAATATTTAATACACACATAATCATGATTTATTACATAAACATACACTTAAGATAACTCTGAGGATCAATAGTTCTAGTGTCTTGGGAAATTAGGAACGTTACATAACAACTTAGAACATAAAACACAACATCTTTATTGAAAAGTTCTTTCACGTGACCACACACATTCCTTCGTACTTAGCATTGCATAGGATAACGTGAGAAAATGAATAAGAATATGGTGAGATATAAATCACAGTAATGGAGTAAACAAGGCATAAAATGAATAATAAAATACATGTTAGGAAATAGGAATATCAATGGAGCATAATAGAAACATGAACATAAAGGCATGATATAACATGATTATCATAACATGGAAATGTGGAAATAATATTTAACATGATATTAGCATGATCCAAGGATCATTGCACATGGAGAATGAGTAAACCCTCATTTCACTTGAATTAGAATTATTAAACCATCATTGCACTTTATGTATCATGATACTAATCTTTACCCAATGTATTGGAGTGCTATCAGGGAACACCCTTCTTAATCATTTAATTTCATGCATAAGTGTGTCACATGGATCACATAAAATGGATTCATTAAACATAATAAATTATTCCATGATGAAGGAATATAGAATTCCTATATGAAACTCTATAATCAATAAGTAAATTTTCATAAAGTTGAATACCCTTGATATAGAAATGGGCATGGTATTCACTACACAATGACTTTGTCTTGGAAAAATGCAATGCAATTTTGGATGCATAACGATGTGACATAAGAATTCATAAAAAAAGGTTGATGAGAGAGAAAGGGGTGTCTCATAATATTTATATTAAATTAACAATAATAGTTTCATATAGATACATGTCCCATTATATGTAATGTAATTTAGATTCATAATACAAAATAATTTCTTGAATGTAAATGAGGAGAGAGAATTCCATTACAGAATTTCATCTTGGTAACGGGAATACATGGGAGGAATTAATGAGATATAAAGGGTAATATCATCATTAAAAAATAAGGAGACAAGTATAGGGGAGGTTTTAAATCATAACCAAACATTTTTAATTGAAAAGAAAACAGTATAGCAATATAAAGAACCTTGGACAAAAATGAGAGAGGAATAAATCCCTTACATGGAAGTGTGATACCAAAGGCTTGTGAGAGGCTTGAGAGAGGATTATTGGGAGCTTGGGGAACCTTGGGGGGATTCTATAGATAGGATTTCATGGTTTTGGTCAAGATAAAAATGGTTTTAGTGAAGAGAAGTTGAATATTATGTGGGTTTATATAGGAAAGGAGAGGGAATTATTTATTATTTAGGTTTTGGACACTACACATTAAGCTAATGAAAACCACAAACCATCCCATGGTTTTTTATAAAGGGGATTGAAAAATATTATTTTATAAGGCCAATGAACTGACATATTAACATATTAGGCTTCCTTGTGTGGAGGTGAGTCACCTTCTGAAGGAAATCATTTTAAAATGTTATAATGTTTTATAAGTCTTGGAGGGTCAACTAAAGCTTTGTAAAATAAATAAAACAAACCTCAAATCACATTATTTTAAAGTTAAAACATATATTGTCCAAACAACCCATTTATAGTATTTTTTACATCATTATTGGTTCATTATGATATCATAAAACACAATATATATTTAAACGGTATTTAATTTTTACCCAAAAATTCGACTGTCTCAAAAAATTATGAAAAATTCGCTACTGGATAATTTCAATGTCCTGATTCCAAAAATGATATTCATTTTAACTAAATAATTTTCTAAATATGTGAATTTTTACTTCTAAAATAAAAACTGACATTTATCGAAAATTTATGGGTTTTGAAAAAAATAGCTTTCAAACCTTAATAAAAATTAAAATTGTATTCATAAAAATTATAAAATAATTTATATTTAATAAAAAATAATTTATTAATAATAATTTAATAAAATATTATTTAATTCTAAAATCCATTGATTCATCAAAATAAATTTCTTAATTGAATATTAAGTAAAATACTATTTTTTATTTAAAAACTATTTTACAATGTAATAATAATAAAATGAATTTATATTCTTTATTATATATAAAAATAATATACATAATAATAGTTCTATGTTCTTATTACATAACCCCTTATAACACCCGCATAAGACCTAAGACTAAGGTGTGCAACGGTGACAGACTCTTGCGGTGGCCTAGATAACATCGCTCGGATGGTAATCTCCACTAACTTCCACTTCTCCCATAGGTAGTTCCATTCAAGCTTAACATGTTGAATCTAGGCTTGGGCTTGGTCCAGAGAAAATCCCAGTGATTCCACATCCTTTCCGAGCTCCGACAAATGGGATTTGTATAGAGAGATTCTACTAGATGGGGCTATTACTTCCTTTTTCTGAGTAAATTGGATTTGTTAAAGGCCTATACTTATACTAATCGTGTGATCAATATTCAATGGATATATTAGCAATGGTAAAAATTATAAATGGTATTTTAAAATCCAAGAACGTAAAACAAAAAAAGTTCATATGTTTTATATAACCATTTTACGTAATAAGACATTTAATTAGATCTAGAGGAATTTTCATTAATAAAATTTTGGGTAGTTACAATCTTCTCCCCTTAAAAAATTTCTCCCTCAAAATTTCATTTTCCCACACTAAAACAGATGAGGGTAACTCTGCTTCATCACTTCCTCCAATTCCCATGTTGCTTCTTCAAACTTGTGGTTTCTCCACAACACTTTCACGAGGGGCATTATCTTATTTCGTAGAACTTTTTCCCTACGATCTAAGATCATCATTGGCTTCTCTTCATAGATGAGGTCATTCTCCAATGGTACCACCTCTAGATTGAGTACATGTGATGGATCTGGTATGTACTTCCTCAATAGTGATACATGGAATACATCATGTATTTGGGGTTGGTTCAGTGGGAGTGCTAGTCAATATGCCACCTCTCCAATGCAATCAAAAATATCAAAAGGGTCGATGTACCTTGGATTAAGCTTTCCATTCTTCCTAAATCTCATAAATATATTCCATTGTGATATGCAGAGGAATACCATGTACCAGACATCAAACTCTTGGTCTTTCCAACGATTATCATCATATCTCTTTTTTCAACTCTAACTATCTTTAATGTGTCGCTGGATGGTCTTCACCTACTCCACCATTTATTCAACCATTTATGGACCTAGGTTTTTTTCTCCCCAACTTCTTCCAAACATGATTGTGTTTTACACCTCTTCCCATAAATTTCTTCAAAAGGATCCATTTGTATGCTTGAGTGGAAACTATTATTGTAAGATAAATCAGCTAAAGGAAGATGTTGATCCCATCCTCCTTTGAAGTCCATTGAGAATGATCTGAACATGTCCTCATGTGTCTAGATAGTCAACTCAAATTGGAAATCAGTTTGAGGATAATAATCCTTAATGAAGTTCAGCTTAGTATTCAGAGTGTATTGGAGTCTCTTCTAGAAATTAGAGGTGAATCTTGGATCTCGATCGGATACAATAGATAGTGGTACTACATGAAGCCTTACCACTTCTCTGATATATATATGTTCCAATTGATCCAATGATAAATCCTATCTAATTGTAATGAAGTGTGCAATATTTGTAAGATGATCCACAACAACCCAGATAGCATTGTTTCCTTTAGATGTATTCATAATTCTGGTGATAAATTCTATGGTGATGTTATCCCATTTATATGCTCGTATGGGTAATGGTTGCATCATCCCCTTATACTTCAGCCTCTCATACTTCCCTTTCTGAAATACCAATCACTTTGATGTATACTCAATAATCTCTTTCATCATGTTATCCCACCAATAAATCTCTCAAATATCTCGATACATCTTTGTGTTTTCTGGGTGAATGTCGAAATTTGAACTATGTGTGTCATCCAAAAGTTCTTTCTTTAACTCTGGATTTTGTGGAACAAATAGTCTTGACCAAAATTTCACAATACATTCTTCATTAACATTGAATCCTGAGGATTTACCTTTTCTAATAGTTTCCACTTTCTTCTGAATTCCCACATTATCATTTTGAGCATCCTTTAACCCTTCCAAAAGTGGCGGTTCAAAAATCATTTGTGAAAGGATTGATGGTTATCCCTTCTTTATGATTCCCATTTCCATCTTCATGAAATCTAAGAAGATTTTATCCTTTTCAATTCTCATCAATGATATAATCGTTGGGTCCTTTCTACTAAGAGAATCTTCAACCTTGTTTTCTTTCCCAGGGTGGTAATGGATTGAGAATCCATAGTCCTTGATCAGATGTAACCATTATCATTGGCGCATGTTCAACACTTTCAGTGTGAATATATACTTGAGGCTTTTGTGATCCGTATATATTTCACACTTCTCCCCGAAGAGTTAATGCTGAAAAATTTTCAGAGTGAATATTACTACAACAAACTCTAGATCATGTGCTGGATAGTTTTTATCATGAAATTTCAATTTCCTTGAATCATAGGTAAGGACTTTGTCATTTTTCATCAACACACATCCCATGCCCTTCTTCAAAGAATCCCTTAATACCACAAAAAGTTATCCACTAGTGGGTATTGTGATCACAGGTGCATTGATAAGCCTCATTTTCATCTCCTTGAAGCTATCTTCGCATTCATCACTCCAAGAAAATTTTACTCCCTTTCAAGTTAGCTTGGTAAGAGGGTTGGATAATCGTGATAAATTTCTCAAAAATCGTTGATAATATCCATCTAACCCCAGGAAGCTACGGATATCCATCACTGATTTTGGCCGTGTTCATACCTCAATTGCAGCTATATTGGAGGGATCTATAGATATCCCATTTCTTATTATGATATGACCCAAGAATGAGACTTCCCTCAACCATAACTCACACTTGTTGTACTTTTCATAGAGATTCTCCTTTCACAAGATCTCTAGTACAATTCTTAGATGCTCCTCATACTCCTCCTTGGTTTTGAAGTATATTAGAATATCTTCTATAATGACTTCCAATAATTTATCGAGGTAATCTCTAAATACTCTATTCATCAATTATATGAATATTTATAGAGTATTAGTGAGTCTTAAAGGCATTACTATGAATTCATAGTGCCTGTATCTTGTACGAAAAGTAGTTTTTAGGATATCCTCCTTCTTCACACTTACATGGTAATATGATGACCATAGATCTACCTTGGATAAGTATTGTGCTCCACATAGCTGACCAAACAATTCATCAATTCTTAGAAGATAATACTTATTATTTATTGTGATTTTGTTGAGATCATGAAAATCAATGTAAAGGCGCATTGACCCGTCCTTCTTCTTGATGAAGAGGACTGGTTCACCCCATGGTGAAGCACTTGGGAATATAAACCCTTTATCCAAATTATCATGTATTTGTTTCTTCATCCCCTTAAGCTTCACAACAACCATTCTATATCGAGTCTTGGATATCGGAAATGCCCCAAGTATAAGATCAATTGAGAATTCAACATCTCTTCTAGGAGGAAGACCGGCAAATTCCTCGGGAAACACTTCAGCAAATTCCCTCACAATAGGCATGTCTTCAAGGATGGTTGCTTCCTTAGACTCAATAATCTAAGCAAGATACACGTGCTCATAGGTTAGTAATATCCATCCTTGAGATGATGGTTCTAAAGAAGATTCACCCTCCCCCTTGAACTTGTACAGAATTGGGGGAATATTGTCTATATAGAGAGTGATTTCCCTCTCATGTAAATTTATCATGGATCTATATAGGGAAAGACAATCCATGCTAATAATTTCATCAAATTCCACTAGAGGGAGTATGAAGAGGTTCTCTGGGAAATTCAAACCACAAACTGTGACAGGGGAAGAGTTATATTCATGGGTTGTAGTGATTTCCCCATTTTCCATTCTCATGGACATCTTTAATTCCATGATTTGTGGTGATGTTGGGATTATTCTACTAAACATTTAAGATATAAAATAATTCATAGAATTAGAATCAAAAAGTCCATTAGCTATTCTTGAATGAATAACTAGCATACATGTCACCACTTCGTTGTTGGGGTTCGCTTCAGCGGTAGTGATGGAAAAATCTCTCCCTTTCCTCCTTGGAGGTTGTTGGTTACCTCCAAAAACCCTTGTATTAGGGCACTGGTTTTCAAATTGCCCTGGTTCATTGCAGTTGAAGCAATGAGAAATGATTTGAGGTTCGAATGGACCATTCCTCTCCTCTCTCACTGCTGCGGGTTTTTCGTATCGGAAGTTAATGTCTAGGTTTCATTCTCTTCCACACCTAAATCATTTCCTCGTCCCTTTCAGGAAATTTCTAGGGTGCTTCTTTCCACTACTTTGGAAAGTGGGGTGCTGGATTTTCAAAGCACCATTGGATTTATCCATCAGAACACCAGAATTAAATTCCACCTCATGCTTCTTATCTCCATGATACCCCTAAGATTCTCCAGTTTCGATTTCTACTTTGAGGGCACATCAGAAAATTTCCTCCTAGCTCTCGAAGTCACATATTGCTATTGATTTCCATAGGACAGGTTTTATCCCACCAAATAAGTGGTCAGCCTTTCATTCATGGGTAATGACAAAACCAGAGGAATATCATGCAAGACTTGTGAATTTTTCCTTGTACACTCTGATGGATTTTTCATCTTTTTTATTTAGGGTAAGGAAGACCATTTCCATATTAAGTCGGAGGGTGTGAGGAAAATATTTATCGAGAAACATTTTCCATAAATCCTTCCATTCCAATGCCTGGATCTCTTCATTAGGATTCATATTTTTTATCAATGTCCACCATTGATTAGGTTC
This sequence comes from Viscum album, assembly GCA_963277665.1. Taxonomy (NCBI): domain Eukaryota; kingdom Viridiplantae; phylum Streptophyta; class Magnoliopsida; order Santalales; family Viscaceae; genus Viscum; species Viscum album. The sequence continues at coordinate 1,838,964,310 of OY728151.1, forward strand.
ACCCTCCATATGGTAAGTATCCAGAAGAACCTTCTCTTGTTCAGAACATTTAACGATGGATAATATCTTTTCAAGGGAGTTCATCCATTGTTCGGAAATTGAGGGATGGAATGATCCATTAAAAGTTGGAGGCCTTAGTCTCATGAAGCTATTGATTGAGACTTATTCTTTATTAGGGGGGTTGAACATTCCTATTGACTCATGTTTCTATTCAAAACTTGAGTTAATTATGAGATTATCATGAAAAAGTTTGAGATTCCCACTCCTGTCGGATTGGGAATCTCATTAGAATTGTCATCACATTGATCTTTGCATCAGTTGTTAGCTCGAGCCTCCTATTATCGTCTATTGGTTGGAATAAAAGGAAAGTTAGGGGTAACACATAAAAGGGGAATCAAAATTCAAAAAGGGATAACTTATAAATTACTTTTATTTACTTAACTTATGAATTTATAGGCTTCAATCCATGATCTAATTCCCAACATATATTATTAAGGGAATTTTTTTAATCCCCTTAATAATGGTTAACACTAAGCTTATGAATTTACCAAATCATATCCCCTGGGAGTGTTGCAACCAAGAGTGCATCATGGCCCATTGTTGTGCATCAGTTTCCATTCAACTCTAGCTCAAAGTGGTGTTTTCAAGTTTTACCCCTATATACAACTATGATAGAGCCACATCTACCTCCTCGTATCCAAACAGGGATGTGTTTTCTTGATAAACCACTTACTCAATACTCACCAAAATTTAGGAATGTTTTTATTATACTTTTTATTATCCATAAGGCTTTCATTAGGGTTTTTAAATCCTAATCACAAAAATAACTAAACTTATCCTCTAATACCAACTATAACAACTCTGATATTTATTACACACTTAATCATGATTTGTTACACAAACTTAATCTTCAGACAAATATGGGTATTTAGAGGTCTAGTTTCATGTGAAATTAGGAACATTATATAACAACTTAGAACATAAAACACAACATATTTATTGAAATGTTCTTTTACATGACCACACACATTCCTTCGTACTTAGCATTGCATGGGATAACCTGAGGACTTTCATAAGAAAAGGGTGAGATATAAATACCAGTAAGGTACTAAACAAGTAATAACATAAATAATACAATACATGTTAGGAAATAGAATATTAATGGAGCATAAGAGAAACATAAACATAAAGGCATGATATAACATGATTATCATAACATGGAAATGTGGAAACAATATTTGACATGATATTATCATGAAACAAGGCTCATTGCACATGGAGCATTATTAAACCCTTATTGGACTTGAAGTATCATGATACTAATATTTACCCAATGCATTGGAGTGCTATGAGGGCACACCCTTCTTAATCATTTCATTTCATGCATAAGTGTGCCACATAGATCACATAACACGGATTCATTAAACGTCATAATTTATTCCAATATAAAGGAATGTGGAATTAATACATGAAACTATATAATAAATAAGTAAATGTGCATAAAGGTGAATACCCTTGATAGAGAAATGATCATGGTATTCACTACACAATGACTTTGGCTTGGAAAATCGTGGTGCAATTTCGGCAGAATAACGACATGACATAAGAATTCATAAAAATGGTTGACGAGAGAGAAAGGGGTGTCTCATCATATTTAGATGAAATGGTTATTAATAAGGTAATATAGATACACATCTCAACATATTTAATGGAAATTAGATTCATAATACAATAGAATTTCTTGAATGTAAATGAGGAGAGAGAAATCCCTTATGGAATTTCGGCATGGTAACAGGTGTACATTAGAGGCATTAATGAGATATAAAGGGGTCTATAATCATTCAAAACTAAGGAGGGAAGTATAGGTGAGGAGAAAAATTATACCCCAACATTTTTAATTGAATATACAAGGGTATAGAAACATAAAGAACCATGGACAAAAATGAGAGAGGAAGAAATCCCTTACTTGGAAGTGTGATCCCAAAGGCCTGGGAGAGGCTTGAGAGAGGCTTATTGGGAGCTTCGGGAACCTTGGGGGGATTATAGAGAGAGTATCATAGGGGTTGGTCTAGTTCTAAATGTCTTGAATTAAGATAAGTGAGATCTAGGGTGGGTTTATATAAGAAAGGAGTGGAAATTCTTTATTATTTAGGTTTTGGACACTACACATTAAACTAATCAAAATCACAAACCATCCCATTTTTTTGGCCTATGTTTTTTTCCAAAGGGGGTGGGAAAATTATTTTACAAGTAAAATTGCCGAAAATATTAAAATATTAGGATTTATTATGTGGAGGTGAGTCACCTTCTCAAGGAAATCATTTTAAAATGTTAAAATGTTTAATAAGTCTTGGAGGTTTCACTAAAGATTTGTAAAATAAAAAAAAAACCTAAAATCACATTATTTTAGTGTTAAAAAATATATTGGCCCAAAATCCCATTTATAGTATTTTATTACATCATTATTGAGTTATTATGATGTCATAAAACACATTATATATTTAAATGGTATTTATTTTTTACCCAAAAAAATTGACTATCTCGGGAAATTATGAAAAATTCACCATTGGAAAATTTCGATGTCCTGATTCCAAAAACGATATTAATTTTACCTAAATAATTTTAAAAATATGTGAATTTTTACTTTTAAAATAAAAACAGACATTTATTGAGGGTTTTGACAAAAACAATTTTCAAACCTTTATAAAAATTACAATTGTATTCATAAAAATTATAAAATAATTTATATTTAATAAATAATATTTGAGTAATAATATTTTTTTAAAATATTATTTAATTAAAAAATCCATTAATTCATCAAAATATATTTCTTAATTGAATATTAACTAAAAATACTATTCGTGCTTTAAAAACAATTTTACAATCTAATAATAATAAAATAAATGTATATTATTTATTATATAAAAAAATTATACACATAATCATAGTGCTAGGGTATTGTTACATAACTCCTTATAACACCCACATAATACATAAGGGTAAGGTGTGTGATGGTGAGAAACTCTTTGGGTGGCTCAGATAACATCACTCAGGTGGTAATCTCTACTAACTTCCACTTCTCCTAGAGGTGGTTCTATTCAAGTTTAACATGTTGAAGTTTAGCTTGGGATTAGTAAAGAGTGAACCCCAGTGACGCCACCTCCTTTCTAAGAACCAAAAAATGGGCTTCTTATGGATAAATTATACTAGATGATGCCATCACTTACTTTTTATGTCTAAATTGGATTTGTAAAAGCTCTATATTTATACTAATCATGAGATCATTATTCAACGACTATATTAGAAATGGTAACAATTATTAATGGTAATTTAAAATCCAAAAACATAAAACCAAAGAAGTTCATATTTTGTATATAACCATTTTACATAATAAGACATTTAATTATATCAATAGGAATTTTCATTAAAAAAAGTTTCGGTCGTTACAACCGTACCAGCCTTATCATTGGGATTTGACTATTTCTTCTATTCTTGTAGACCACTTTACTCCACTTTCATCTTTATATTGCATATATGATCTTCTTTCCTAATGTAATGTTGATATTCAATGGTTTTTCTTGATCCTTATGACTTTGTCGTAGATCGACGACTTCCTCTTCATGTTCGTTGATATGTTTGATTTGATCTTATCCAGTTTTATTTAAACTACCGATTTCTATTTTTTGTTCTTAAATTTTGAGATTATAATCAACAAACTTATCTAATATATATGGAATTCAATACTTAAGTTTTTTAATTTATTCACTTATTTTATACTTATCTTATTCCTATTTATATATATATAGTTTGGAATCCCAAACCACTTTGTTTTATTTCTTCGTTTTGGATCTCCAAGCATCTATTTATTCAAGAGAGGCTTCTTATCCGACATGAAGGTTAACTATTACTTTAAATTATCCTTCATCATTTTCAATTTTTTCTCTTTTTACATAATTTATGAAAACTTCCACCATATAATATTATTCATGATCTTTTTAGTCCCCTAATTATTCTTCCTCATATTCTTATGAACTATCATCTTATTGTGAAAACAAATTCTTATTTTTGAATAATTTTATCTTAAAATTTTTCTTTCCTTTCATGTAGGAAGAATTATTCTTCATGGGAATTTCAAATTCATCCTCTTCATATTCTTGAAAATTATTAGGGAACCTTGCTGAAAGATTTCAAACCATTCCACATCGAAAGTAAGAAAGTTGACATTTCCCTTTTTAACTTTTAATATTTGAGGAAAGGAATGACATGAATTTAGTTATCTCTTCTTATTCCAACCCATATTAAATAGATATCTTCTTCATGTACTTGAATTCTACTTCTTTGGACTTACCCCTTTCCACAACATCGTTATCATCATTTCTCATCTCATATGCAACAAGGGTACTATGTCAACTATCCAATGTCATCTCCTTTGGATCTTTATCTTCCAATATAGAAACCTTGGGATTAAATCATGGTGGAATTTTTCTCATGATGCACTTAACAATATATATATATATCTTTAATAATTTATCATAGACCATGAATGTCTTCCCCAACAACATTCACACAATCAAATAATGCATCAATAAACTCAGTAGGATGCATTTTAAGATCCGAACACTTGTTCCATGGAACCTGTAGCTTTACTTCTCTTACTTTTGAGTCACCCTCATATATTTCAACAACTTTTCCCAAATAGAATTTTATTACCTACATGACATCACCTTCATATATAATTCATTTTATAGGGAACCCCCTAAATCATTGATTCATTTAGAATCAACATCCAATTCCCTTTGGTTAGTTTCTCATAAAGAACCATAGTCAATATTGGCTGAAATTCCATGAATCATTGCTATAGAGACATCCATTCCTAATGGTTAGAAGTAGTACTGTATCTAATTATTCCATAATTTAAAATTATTTCCATCAAAGATAGTAATCCCTTTGTGGTTGAAAGCCTTCATTTATTCTGCTAAGAGAGAACCACTAACTTTCAACCCTTACATCTGATACTAATTTTTATTTCAATTTGGTTAAATACCCCGAGAGAGGGGTGGGGGTGAGTCAGGGTATGAAAAATTAAAACTCCTACATCTTCAAATATTGTTTTTTTGTTAAACAAAACACTCTTATCTCTATTTCTCATAGAAATGTATGAACAAAATTTAAATCATGAACGAGACACAACAATTTTACATGGTTTACCCTAATTGGGATCTGTCCAAGGAGTATACAAAAACGGTGTTTCAATGTACCAAATAAACTAAGGCTGACTTCCAAATTACAAGGATCCACCTAGATCACTTCTATGACTAATATCACTGCCTTTACAATTTTTAGGGTCAGTGCACTGCCTTCTCAAGGGTCACTTCCTGTGTATCTTTCTCTGGATTACTTCTGGTGGAATGTATCACTTTCCTCCTCTTCCTTTGATCACTACTCTAGAAGGGATCCTCACATAGTCTAAGGAATTATAGGTCCCTTCATTTTCATTAATGAATTTACCCTCTGCTATAGGTAGATGCTATGTGGAAGTTTCACTTTTCTACATACTATTAGTTTTAATAAATTTCTTTCATGAACTGTGTTAGTCCCTTAGATAAATACTTTGAATCTTCCAAGAACTGAATTGCACCGTATGACACGAGTGCTTCACGGAAAACCTCTTCTTCCATGGACCACCACTACTTTCGTAGACCACTTCTTCTTCCACAAACTATATCCTCTTCCATGGATCATCTCCACTTCCACAGACCACCCCAATTCATAGACTCCTTTTCCGTTGTGGGCTATAGAGCCTCTCAAAACTTCTTCAAAGAATTCTTCCTTTGAACTACTACAGCCTTCGTGAAATCTTTCCTCATGAACTCTTTAAGATTTTTCCGAATTATTCCCATATAAATGATGTTTTCTAATGAAAATTACTCCTCTTAATGACCTAATTAATGATCCTTAAATAGGAAAATAAATCTGAAAAACTTGTTAATCTGATTTACCTAAAAATTCGATGTGGTACAACCTTCACCATGAACTGTGCTATATAGTCAGCATAGTTCCTTTCTTCCCTTATGGTGGTTGATGTATTCTAAAAATGATTTATTTCTTCTCAACCACAAACTATGGAATTACCTATAAAAAAACCTCCTATGAAGTGCAAACCCCCCATGAACTATTTTCACTACATGGTCCATATAGTGATCTTCATTTTCTACATAGCACTACAATGCTGAAATCTTTCCTTTTACATTTTTTAGTTTCCATTTCATAAACCTCCTTCTTGGTTTGCAGGATGTGTTTCATGGTTTGCGAACTATGAGTGATTTTTTTCCAACACCAATAGACTCAAACTAGTAACCTACCAATGGTGGAAGCACAAGTAATCATAAACAAAAGAAAAATCATAAAAAAATAATAGCAGTAGAAATAAATAAATAAACTAAACATAGTATTTGTAGAAATTAAGACAGTGCATGTATACATATCAGGTCATACATATTAATAAACAGGGGAGTCACCAATGTTTGACCTCATTACATACATATCTAGTATATTTTTGATATATAAATGGAAATGAAAAGAAAATCTCTAGTTGAGGAAGGAACCTCAAGGTCCATTTCCATCCATCCCATGCTAAAAAAACCACTAAGATCCAACTCCTGAGCTCGAGCCTTTACCTGAACGTAAAATCATAAAGTCTACATGCGTATTGAAGTTCCCATGTAGGGTGTGAGAATGAATCTTAGTAGGGTACCACCCACATGTGCATACCTAATTTTTTTTGACTCAGCCAGCATATAGAGAAAATAAATAATGGTAGCATACGAAATAAATAAACACAATCTCTCTTGGTGATTGGCAGCCACCAAGAAGCTACCACCTTATTTGGCCATCTCTATAATAACTGAGAAAGAAATAATCCTTAGATTGTGGCACAAGGTACCCTACTTGATGTTATTTTCTCAAGTTTACCCTCAGGTTTCACCTCAAAATTTCACCCAATTCCTCATTCCATTAACCATGAAACCAATGTCCTGAAGGCATGCCCTAAAAAATAAAATCTAGTCCCTCATACCAATGATCCAAAGCACCCATCAACTTCAAGCCCTACACATAGAGGTACAATGTCATATTTCCTTATATAGTAACCAATGATGACTCAACAACCGAAATCTTGAAGGAATGGTGATTACCATCCTCCAAATGATCTGGGACCAACGACCTAAAGAAAGGTGTACCTCAACACCCAACCAACATCCTCAATGTTTTCCTCTGATGGTTCCTCACCATCCCCATGGATTTATATGAAAATAACCCCCATATATTTACCTAATATGAAACTACGTAGGGAATAAACCCACATGAGTGGTAAAAACAACCACATCACTGAGTCAACCTATGTGAAAACGGATCTAAACGGCTCTTTTGCCAAAATGTGTGAGTGGGAATCCCCAAATAATAACTAAGACACCACAAGACTGGAACCTCATGCCCCTGTGACCATTTCAATCAATCTGATGGCCATTACATCCCAAATATTCTTGGCCATGCCCAAAACCCAATAGCTTATCCACCTCAACTGATGACTGATTCACCCAACTAATTGTCAACACCACCCAAATGCATAAATATAAATTGCTCCACGACCGACCTGATGATCATATCACCTCAATACGGATGGCCATACCATATCAATCCCTGGGCCGATCCCGTCATGATCCTAGGAATCCAATTCCAATTAATTCACATAAATATACAATTTCAATATATATAAAACAAATCAATTTATGTAAAACGTCACCCTGGGCTAATCTGCCCAAGGTCCATAGCCTCTCACTAGACTCATACCACTTGTAATCATGATTGAACATGCCAATAGGTATGCCAAAATCTCCAATTAATTAATTAAAGGAAACCATATAAATTATAGGGTCTTGATTGGTCAACACAAAAATGCGCTAAAATCTGCACCCCCAAATACTCACAAAATCATAAAAAAAGTATACATCACTTACCTTGGAGTCGAAGATGTAGGAAAATCCGATATTGGCCTCTAGCTCCAAAGTATTTATGAGAAATCATAGTTTTATAAAAACACCTTATAAATAGAGTAAAATGACTCAAATGGTTTTATCAATCTGTGAGGTGAGAGAAGAAAAATAGAAGCAGGGGAGAGGAGAGGCTTACCGAGACAAATCCAAATCTACAAACATATTATAGAATGGATGTTGGATAGATGACTTGTATCAAATCCAAGAGGAGGAGGGAAAGGAGGGCTTCCACTTTGTTATGCATGAACCATAGAAAAATATGATATTGTCCTCTAACTCCAAAGGATTTGTGAGAAATCATAAATTTATAAGAACACCTTATAAATAGGGTAAAATGAATCAAATGGTTTTATCAATCTGTGAGGTGAGAGATGAAAAATAGAAGCAGGGGAGAGGAGAGACTTACCGAGACCAATACAATGCTGCAAACATCTTGTAGAATGGAGGTTTTATGGATTATTTGTATCAAATCCTAGAAGAGGAAGGAAAATGAGGGCTTCCCCTTTGTTGTGCATGACCCATATAAGAATAAGGAGAATAGTTTTAGGTCTATATAAGGGAGGTCATTTTGGTCATTTCACACCATTAAGAGGTTGTACAGTTTTCCAAATTGTCCAATAGACATGTGCCTCTTGCTGCTAAGGAACCAAGCCCCGCATTGTTATTCTGCACATTTATGACTAACCTTTCACAAACTGTGTGGCTATGATGTATAATTACTACACAACTTGCACTAATCATGCAGCTTGCGCATAGTTTTCCCTAAAGATGTGCAAGCCATGTGAAATCCCTATTCCAAAACAACTTAGGTTCATGAATGTTCATGCATCTCATCCCACATGGTTTACCAAACTACGCTTAGTGAAAAATCATGGAGCAAAAGTTTCACCAAGATGCCTCACAGTTTGATCTAACCATGCGCCTCAGCCTACACTTTGGTAAAACTAGGCCTTCTAGCATCCGACACACCTCAAACCCTTACAAACACCTGAAACCCTTATGAACACCAAAGAATTTTTATAAAACTATAAACTCATCTAAATCCAAGGTTTTTTATCAAATAAAAACTCTAAATTAAGATCTATAAAATGAGGAAAGAGTTTGCATACCCACCAAGCTCTAAAAAATCAAAACAATTGAGAATTTTGACCCGCTCCAAATACCGAAGCTGTTAAAAATTTAAATTATGGGTTTTCACAACATTTTTGGATATAACCATTCCAAAAAATGAAATATATAAAACAATGTTATTGAATGTTTTTATAGGATATTCCTATTGAATATTGTTCACTAAAGTATAGACCACCTGAATGGCCCGAAGGCCTTCATTTTTATTGATTTTTGATAACCCCCCCCCCCCCCCACCATAAAGGGATGAGGGGAACACTTATAAGTCCCATAGGCTTATAGATTACATGGCCCGTAGGCTTAAGAGACATTAAATGACCCAAAGGTCTTAGGGAATTCAACTAGACTATAACTACAATGAACTGCCCCTCCCCAACATCTACATCATGATGTAGCTCTCCACCTTTACATGGTCGTCTGGATAAGCTTCTCATGCAATCATAGGCTGGTACCAATGGAATAGCCATACCCTCTCATTCTTCCAAATCCATTGGTTCTGATCTGGTGAGTGTGCCTGCTCTGAATCCTCCTCTAGAGCGGGTCTTTCTTTGTAGAGTCTATCTGGGGAAACTGCATGTGGCCCGAAGGCCTTGAGGTGGCCCAAAGGCCTTAAAGGTGGCCTGAAATCCCTACTGACCCAAAGGCCTGGGTGGCTCAAAGTCTTTAAGGACTCTAATCCCAAACCAGTGTCCCAAGGTGAACTAAAGTATAGACCATAATAGACCACAATGTGGTGAAAGTCACCATACCATTGTGAGTGTCTTCTCATTGTCTATTATACCATAACTAGGCTCTCAAGTTAAATGATATATCATATCATTCAACAATTTCTTAAAATTTTATTATCATGCATATTTTAGATTATTGATACATTATATTATTATGTGTATAACAAATATTGATTGACAAAGGATTTTAACAATTGGATTAATAAATGAGGTGGAAACCAAATTGTTTGGTCATTTCATAATATATGTGAGGAGACCCAAGAATTTTTTACATATATATTAAATCATTTTAGATGAATATTCAATAAATATCATCACGAAAAAATCCCCAGACTCAAAATAAAAATATTTTATTAATAAGGAATAAAGGAAAAAAACACACAAACAAAAGAAAGGAAAAAATTCATGGATGCTGAAAGTGTTGGAGACCGAGGGAATCCCCTCGCATAACCAAAGAACAATCAATAGGGAGAGAACTAAAATTGGAAAAAAATCATAAAACTATTATCATAGTTTCCTTTATAAGTGAGAAAATATTCCAACTTATTACCCTCCCTCCATGTATAAGCGACCCTCAATCTCGAATGAAGTAAGGAAATGTGGTTCCTGATGGGATAAATAGTATTCCAAGGACATAAATGCAGAACTTTCAAACAATTAACCATGATTATAGATTCAAGTTCAACTTCAGTAAGAGATATGGAACATTACTTGCATAATTTTAGACCATGAAGAAATTCCAAGGCCTCAAAGTCAACATGAGATCTTGTACCAAAAAGACACAGAGAAAGCTAGAATGACTAAACTGTAAATGTCATGAACAACTCCTCCTCCTCACATGATACCTTGGAGTTAAGATCCATCCTTATTCAACTTAAGATGATGCACATGTGTCATCCAATGAACCCAAACATCGAAGTCCCTGATCCCATGAGAAACCTACCCTATAGAACTAACAATAGTAGCAAGCGGGAGAAGAACCCGAGGAAAAGAGGTATCTCTACACTGATGAATGAAAGAAATGACGAAATATAAATAAAATTGTTCTAATATAGATGATATAAGGTTGTGATCTCTGATGAAAAACCATGTTCCTTTATTCCCATAAAATCTAGCAAGCTTAGATAGTGAATAAAATCCACCCCTTCTCTTATATACAGTCCTAAGAGAGTATCCATGCTCTTAATATGAAAATATTCCACTGAATCCACCCTTCCCATAGAAATTGGTTAACTAAAAACCTGAAACCACAAATACTCAGCCCATTCACTATGAAATAATAAACGAGAAATGGTTTCCTAATGATCATTAAGACAACACTTTCACTTTGAAGCCAAAGGAATTATAATACCATGAAGATTATCGTCAGTATGAATAGTATTGTTACAGATCCTCAAAATAAGAAAGATATACTTAGGAGATATTTTTATGAACTAGAGATTATGACCCAACCTGTCCAAACTGGAAGAATACAAAGTCATATTATAGAAAACCGAGTAGGAAAGTTTCCCAGTAGAAGAGGATGTGATGAAGCACTGATCAGAGTCTTCCAAAAAAATCCCGCTCAAAACCTCCTTATGATCCTCATTAAGCACCAAATCAGTTACCCAAGGATAGTAACAGGCCTATTGGAGACTTATGTTTGGAACTAGATAGCCAGGGAAAAATAAAATATCACCATCTTAGTTAGTTTTCTAGAAAGAGATGTCACTGAACCCAACAATCCACTAAGAATTACCCATAATAGGAGGAAAAGGTGGCCTAAAATATTTCCAAAGATGAGAACCATCAGATATATTTCCCCAATCCTATGGAAAACCCCATAATTCCTTTGATATAATAAGACCATAGAGAGACCCCAAAGATAACCTCCCAAACCATTTTATCCTGCAAACACCTCATGATATCTTCAGTACCTTGGAGATTGATTCCCCCTCTTGAAGAGGTGATACAATATGATGCCAACTAGCCCAATGGCGACGACCTTCTTGATGAGAATCATAGATTAGACAATTAAGAATACTTTTTATTTTCTTAAGAACTACTTTTGGGGGACTATACACAAATAAGAAATAAATTGGAATAGATGATAAAAAACAATAAACTAGAGTAACCCAACCCCCAAAAGAAAGAAAATGAATTTTGCAGCTCAATATCCTTCCAAATATTATAGAAATAATGTTATCCAAGTGATGAATTATGAACCTCCCATTAGATAGAGGATCACCAAAATAAACCAAAGGAATTCTTTAAGCATAAAACACAATCCTCTCTTGAATGAGCTTGGATCTCCTGGAATATCACATATTGGAGATAAAGACTCCACCTTTAGAATCATTCACACATTATCCAGATTTGTCCCAATAATCATAGAGATTCTATCTGAAATTTCTAATATAATTTTCACTACCATTTATGAAAAATAACATATCATATTCAAATAAAGTATGATAAGTACCACATAAACCATACATCCCTTTAAAAATATGAACCAATCCATCCTCAAATTTCTATTTCAGGTTTCTATTGAGAACATCCTAATCTATAATGAAAAGGATTAGAGAGATAGGGTAACCTTGTCTCAACCCCTAGAAGTTTTTAAAAAACCAAACTTCTTACCTATAATAGAAATTGAGAACCAATGATAAGAGAATAAATTGAATAAAAGATAAAAAAACCCATTCAGAATAACCACACTTTCTGAGAACTTTGATAATGAAGGACCAGTCCATCTAATCATAGGCCTTTTTCATATCAATCTTAATCATCAAGTTTGTCCCAAGAACATTCCTATAAATATCATCAATCATTTACTAAGCAATCCCAATTTCTCCCTAAATTCCTCTCTATTTGATGAAACCATATTGTTCAATAGAAATATGAAGAGGAATTTTGGAATATGGTCTTTTATTAAGAATTTTATCCAACACCTTATATGAAAAATTGCACATGCTGATAGGTTGAAACTAACCTAAAATATTGGGCTTATTTACTTATGTAATTAGAGCCAAAATAGTATCCAAAGTTGATCTTTGTAAAGGTCCACCCCTGAAAGAATCCTGGATAGAACACACCACATATTCTTTGATAATAGGATAAGAATCAGAATAAAACATACCTGAGAAAACCATAAGGGCCCAGAGATATCTCAGGATTAAGAGTCTTAAAAGAATAAAAACTCTCCTCTTCGCCAGGAATAGAACCCATCTTATGATTTTCAAGATCATAAATATAAGCTATAATGTCATAAAAAAATAATTCATGGGAATCCCAAGTAGAAGAAGAGCCCCCTTGAAAATGGTTATTACTAGAAATAGCCTTAGACAAAAACTCCACTTCCATAGGACCCCCAATGTGAGCATCACTAGTAAATGATTCACCAGGAAATGGAATATTAATTCTACCAAAATATTTATTCCCCCTAATAAAAGCATGAATGTATGATATATTCTTATCCCCTGCTTTGAGATAATTTTATTCATATCTTTCTCTAGCTGAATTCTCAAGTTCAAGTAAGGTCTCCTCCAGCCTAACATTTAAACTAGCAAGGATATTGTAAGAAATAAATGTCCCAATGAGATTGTAAATAAATATAAAGTTTAAAAATATCTTCCTAAATAGAATCCAAATTAACATAAGGATTGGGAAGAGAATAAATCCAATAAATAATGTTAATATTGAGCCTTATTAATTTGTCTTGGAGAGAATCAGAATAAAAACCCTAAATTGGAGCTGACCAAGAGGAAATGACCAAATACATGAATCATTCTATCTGCATCAAGTGACTAGAATAAAAAAAACTTTTTCTTCTTCCCTTGAGATACTTACATGAATAATAATAAGAGAATTATCTGAAAGAGGTCTGGGAAAATAAATAACCTAGGAGCCTAAGAATGAAGAAATTATCGGTAGGTTCCCCAAAAATCTATCAAGATGACTCCAAATTATGCTACTAACCCTTCTATTATTTCACCAAGTGAAAGAATCCCCTAAAAACATATTTCCATAAGCTGGTTGTAAGTGTTAAAGTATTGAAAATCCTAAATACCATTTTTGGGGTAAAGGCTTCCCCCTTTCTTTTCAAAAGGTTCTATATTTGTGTTAAAGTCACCTCCAACAAGACAAGCATCTAAGACTCTATTTAAGGTTAACATAGAATCCCAATGATATTTCCTCTGAGCTCAGTCGCATTTAGCATAAACAATAGACATTAAATAAACACCTGAATTGGATGTAATATTGACAGAAAGGTGCTGATTCAAACTTTCCAATAGGTCCACTAGGATTTGGTCATTTCAGAAGATCCAAATGTGATCATTGACTGGATGACCATGCGTGTAGTTGCCAAAGTAAAGATATTAAGATAATCCCTTGATGGAATTATAATTAATCTTTGGTTCCAAGATATCCAAAAAAGAAATAGTTTTCTTCTGAATGTGCTTTAAGATAAGAAATTTTTTTACAAGGATACCATAACCCCAACATTCCATATGATTCAATTCATCAATAGAGAGAGGATGAAATGTCCTAGAGGCCAAATTACAGATATGTTCTAAATAAATTCTCATTGAAAATAACTTTGGATTTTGATATGGTCTCAATGGATCTAGGAGGAAGCTTGAATTTAGCCACCATTACACCACATTTAGTAGGAGTTTATAGTATGGTATCCTCCCCAACATGTTTAAAAATGGGAAATGAATTATGATAAGGTGAAGAAATAAAGGGGAGAGATGACCCCAGGAGGACACACAAGGTGATAAGAGGATGTTCAATATGAACTAGACAAGGAACATGTTGATCCAATCCAGGAAGTGAGTCAGGAGGGATTTCAGCCGGACACTTTTGGTTGGAAATAGAAGTATATACCAAATGTTCCATTGATGGACCCTCAATAATGGATAGTGGAAACAACTGAGAAGGATTTAGATCCGAATTGGAGGGATTTTGTCCTTCAGATAGGAAATCTCGAACATAAACATATCATTGGAAGGATGAAGGCCCTGTGTATTTGAAAAAACCATAGAAGAATCCTCATGAAACACCACTGAAGGAATGAGATATGAGGGAATTGAGGAAAAATTCACAGAGGACCCTAAAACCAAGATGTTCTCATCCAACACATGGCCTACATCAGAGTGTTTAATGCTCAATAGATCCTTAATTGACCTCTTAGAAGGAATATGGTAATTGAAGAAGACTCGCCAGATTGAGTAGGTTCCTTGATGGGAGACTTGTATAGATATCCCTAGTTCTTGAATAAATATTTCAAATGACCTTTAAAACCACAAAGAGAGAAGATTTCATGAGACATTGGATAAATAATATTCTTCCAAAAATAAAAATAGGTCCCTTATTGCATGAGAAACCTATGTGGGAGTGGAGATTCTAGATCAAACTCCACACATATTCTAGATTCCTTGGGGAGTTCCATTCTAAGAGTAGCTTCATTATAACGGATAAAATGACCAATAGAATTACCAGTGGATTTCAGCACAATAGGATTCTGAAAAGGAAGACGGATTCCAAGTAGTTGAATCTAAAGCGCTGCCAGGGATGAGTCCTTACCTTGATGAGCTTCGAGAGACCATCGAAGAAGAAGAAACCTCTAACAACCTCAAGATAACCCATCCTTATCCCAAGCCCCAATGAAATCCAACATTAAGAATAAATGAATGAAAAGGACTTCCTAGTCATGATGGACACGTCTGCAACACCAGACATATCCCAAGAGTCAATAAAGCTATAGAAAACCCCTAATAAAGGATGATAATTCCCAAACTTCACAATAAGGGGCCACCAATGATTGTTGGAGGCATCAGTAAGCTCTCTATCTGAAAGGGAGATAATCGGGTAGCCTTCCACTAGTTCCCATTCCTTCATAACCAAGCATATTGAAGGAACCATCGGTAGTGGGGAAAAACAAAATGAACGAGACACAACCAAAATAAAAGATAGGGCCGAATAATGTAGATCTAAAACACCTTGGTGGGGAGGATGTGATGATTGAACATGGATAGAAGAATCCAAAGAAACCACCATCAGAGGTCTAGGAAAACCAAAAGAGATCATCGGGATGTTCCCAAAGGAAAGTCCAAAAAAATCTCCCATCAGTGGAGAAGGATCTAAACCCACACCTGGAAGAACCATCTTAAAGAGATTCTCAAATAGTACACTTATTAGAATTAGAAAATTTATTTATAACCCATATAAATGTAACATAAGAATGGGAGAGTTTAGATGATCAGTAAGGGTAAAGATAAGATATATCAATCAATGATCATAAGTGATTGTAAGATAATCATAAGTGTATGAGAACATGATAATAAATTATAATTATTATACCCAATCATTAAAATATCATTAATCATAAATCATTGCAAGAGGATTTATCATAATAAGAGACATAATTCATAAGTGTGAGGAATCATCAATAATCAGTCATGATCCATGAGAACATATCATAAGCACACGCTACTAGAAATTTAGGTTATAGACACGGTTCCAGACTATGGCTATAAGCCCAAAAACCGTGGCTATACGTTATAAGCATGGTTTAATAAATTGTGGATATTATTGGCATGGCTATAGGGAAAAACCTATCGCCATAGTTTGAAACTGTGGAAGAAGATTTAGCCACACAGGGGCTATAGCCATGGTTTGAAACTGTGGCTATAACCCTTCCCATTTCATAAAAACACCCACCCCCTGAATAGGACCCCCTAGAAAGACACCCCACCCCATCCCTGGATAGAACCCCCCTACACACACCCCAATGGACACCCCCTCCCCCCTACAGGCCCCCTTACACCCCCTCCCACTGACCACCTTTCACCCCCTCCTTCCGAGATAGACCCCCTCTTCCTGGACACCCCCACCCTGGATAGACCCCCCCTCCCTAAACATACCCCCTCCCCCTCCCCCCTACACAACCCCTCCCCCATGCAGACCCCCTTAAACCCCCCCTACACACCCTCATAGACAACTCCATCCATACTTGGACACCCCCTAGATATCCCCCAACCCTCTTGAACACCCCCATGGAAACCCCACCTCCTAGACACCCCCTACCTCCTAGAAAACCCCTAGAAAACCCCCTCCCTTTTGGGACACCCCCATGGGATAGCCCCTCCCTCCAGGACGCCCCCTATACATCCTCCCTCATGGACACCCACACCCTCCTGGACCCCCCTGCATACCCCCTTGCACCCCCTCTTTCCTGGACACCCCCTACTTCTAGATAGCCCCCTCAATGGAAATCCCCCCCTCCCTAGATATACCCCCATGCCCCTCCCCCTGCACAACCCCTCCCCTTGAAGATCCCCTTTGCACCCCCTACAACCCCCCCCCCCCCCCCGACAAACCCATGGACAAGCCCCCATCCCTCCTGGACACTCCCTAGATATCCCCATCCCTCTTGGACACCGCCATAAACAGCCCCCACCCCCCCTCCTGGACACCCCTCCCTCCTGGACAACCCCTCCCTCATTGACACCCCCTCTTGGACACCACCTCCTCCTAGGACACCTCCTGAAGGAAAACCCTATAATATAAATGGAGACCCTAAAATACATGTTCCAATGATATAAAAAAACCACTGGTCAAATTAAATATATCATCGACTGGTTAAATAGATTACATGATCTAATTTTTCAAAAACATGTATCCAAAGTGACCAATCATTACAAGCAGAAGAAGCTAATAACTGAGATAGAATACAATGATACACTGCTCCAAAATATTCCATAGATTCTATGTTCCATGATGATGTATTTCTATTTTATATAGTTATGGAAAACCCCATAACCTAGTATGCAGTATCAAAACCTTTTAATTTTATACATGTGATAAGCATCTTACAAGTCAAGAAATTTAATCTGGAGTTTAAAAAAATACATTAATACTCAAAACTACATACATTCATAATATATGTTTATGTAAGAAAATAATGGTAGCAGATGTGTCAATGTTATTTAATTATTTGCAACTTCAAATTTCAAAACAAATTAGAATATTGTTCCGAAGACACACACTAGAGGGGACATGTCAGAAAGTTCATCTTTGTTGATTGTCAATGCTTGAAAATACAACCGGTTCGTACCTCATTTTCTTAGGAAAGAAATTCTTGAAGTCTGATCTCTTTTACGTCATATGTCATAAAACATTACCATGAATGTATTTTGTTCACATGGTCGATATTAGTTGAAGACATTGAAATATGAAATATCAATAGTCATGAGAAGTGTTTTAATGTTTGAATACATTCAACTCATGTAAAAATACACTCATCATTTCCCTATAATGAATATATATTGATTATTACTCAATATACAATGAGTTTTGAATTATATAAATAAAAATAATAATTAGTTATCGCTGAACAACAACTGAAATAGGTATCAACAACAATATATAATGTAGTTTTCATAACTTATGATGTATAAAATGTATTTTTAATGTTTGCATGATAGATTTAGTTATTGAAATACACTACAGTGCACCCACTCCCATCCTCCTAGACAGACCCCCTCCTTCCTGGACAGACCCCCCCACCCTGGACAGACCCCCACCCCCCTCTCTAGAAAACCCCCCCTGCCCCACCCCCTGTAAACCCCCTCCCCCCTATAGACCCCTATTTCACACCCTCTCCCCCCTACAGACCCACCTTGCACCCCACCCCCAACCCACCCCCCTACACCCCCCTAAATATCCCCACCCACTTCCTCCTAGGACACCCCCCTCTTGAACACCCCCTCCCTCCTGGACACCCCCCCCATCCTGGACATCCCCCCTCCTAGAACCCCCCCCCCCTCTTGGACACCCCTACCTCCTGGACCCCCCCCCCCCACTCCCCTTACAGTAGCCCACCCCCTACAAATCCCCCCCACTACCCCTAGACACCCCCTCCTCCATTTACAAACCCCACCCCTAGAAAGACCCCCCTCCTTCCTGGACAGACCCCCTCCCGGGACAAACCCCTTGTGCACACCCCACCCCTCCCCTGCAGACCCCATTGCACCCCCCACAGCCCCCCACAAACCCCCCTTTCACCCCCTACACCCACCCCCTAAAGACCCCCTAAAGACCTCCCCCCCCCACCTTGAACCCCCTCCACACACCCTCCCACCCCTCCCATCCTTCTAGAATAGACCCCCTCCTTCCTGGATAGACCCCCCACCCAACACCCCCTCCCTGGACGGACCCCCTGCACACCCCCACCCCCCCTCCTGGACCCCCACCTCCTGGACCCCCTCCCTGGACAATCCCCCATGCACACCTCCTCCCCCCTGCACACCCCCTTGCAGACCCCCCACCCCTCCTTCCTGGACATACCCCCTTAAAACAATTAATCATGGATAAGATAAATTGGGGTCCCCTTTATTAGCACTCAAAATATCAATCCTAAAGGTTCCCCTTTATCCACAATAAAAAAGCACTGATAAAGGTCCCACTTTATCAGTGCTTGTTTAGCGCGGATAAAGGGCCACCTTTACCAGTTCTATTTTGAGAGCTGATAAAGGCCCCCTTTATCAGCACTATTTTTGAGCACTGATAAATGTTTCATATATCAGCACTCAAAATAGCGCCAATAAAGGGGCCTTTTTTAGAGATATTTTTAGTACTCATATAAGACCAATTTATCAGCACATAATTAGTGCTGATAAAGGCCAAGTTTCCTGAGCAAACCCAGCACCTGCACAACACCTACACACCTGAGACAACACCTGCACACAAAGCACAAAAATGCTACACAAAACAACACCTACACACAAACAAAGCATAGAATAACAAAACAACACACACAAGATTTTCACAAACCATGCTATATACGTTTACATGAAACCATGAATACAAAAAAACACACTTCTATATACATTTCAAACAATGTTTTATATGGTTACAATTACAATTATCCAACAAATAGTTAAAAACATTAATGTTTCATCCTTTTTGCATCTGTCATCCCCTATAAAAATTTTTTTTCCATGGTATTAGTTGCCAAACAAAGAATGCAAACTCAGGGAAAAAATTCCACCTATATAAGAAAACAAATATTATGTTATAAATACAATAATTAAATAAATTAAACATTAATATGAAAGAATACATTAATAAAATTTCAATTGTTACTTGTTAGAACCTTTACATGTCCATATTTCCCTGGATTGAATGAATATTTTGGAAGAGGCTCAACATGATTCATTGACTTATAAATATTATTTTTTTAAGATTACATGGATGAGAAAAGAATAGGAAGAAATTTAAACAACAACATGGAATCCAAAATGTTTCAATTGTTAACAATAAATAAGGGATGAATCTCCACAGTCTATAGTCTCTCCCACAACTCCCCAAATATAGGGGGTAGGATAAAGTTAGAATAATCAAAATATTATATTCTTAGAATACCCCCTCAAGCTATGCTAGCCAATTCTCTAAAGTAGGATATGAATTAGTACAAATGAGAAACTTATTTAGTTTCCACATCTACACCCTATTTTAGGGCCTCTTCCCTGCTAGCAGCATCAAATCTGGACTTTTCTAACACATTGATAACATTATTCTGCTCTATCACTATTTTCTCTACAATGTTGAGAATTTATTATAGGTGATAAAATTTATGTTAGAAGCTGTCTATATCATACCTCCCATCAATGAATAAATTTTTATAATCTTCTACTTCTATTGTACACATGGATTCTTTATTCTAGTCCTCATTGTGATGTTGAATGTCCAAATTTTCTACCTCCACCATCGATACTCTCAGCTCGATGAACCTCTTTTTCACTCTCATGGTGACCACCTACTTCACACTAGCATGGAGTTCTTGATAATATAACTCACTATAACTAAGGGTTGTGAACATGTACCGGAGGTGTCCAAACTAGTATTTTATCTATTTGAATGTTCCATCCATTCTTATATTCCAAATATCCCCCACACTTGTCACTGAAACTATTGATGAAATGTTGTGTGTTCCAAAAATAAACTCAAGACTAGTCTAGATATAGGAATATACTCCAAAAACATGTTTTTAAGTGAGGGACTCACAATAATGTCTTTTTATGTGATTTAAAAAGGAAAGACTTGTGCCCTAGTTATTAAAGTGGGGAGAGATAAATAGTGGAATGGTCTGGGACTTCTAAGATCTAAGTCGTAGTTACTCTGATAAAGCATATTAATATTATTAGTCAATAGAAAAATAATTCCATAATAAAATAAAAATTCATGATAATAATTCAGAACATGCCTCTATAGGCCACATTATTAACCACTTCCATCACCTCAACATTGAATTGATTGGAGATAATGAAATATTCCTATAAAAATGAACTCAAGTCACATATAAAGTCCATTATATCAATACTAACTATTCTTCACCTTGAAGTGCTACAAGTGTAAATAGAGGATATAAAATATGACACATACATAATGGTGTATTCAATTTTAGAATAAATTCTAACACTTTCCTAGTGATACCACTATCCTATATAGGCTATAAACCTAATAGTTACATATATCAGGAGACTCTAAGAGTGTACTCTCCCATGCCAGGTCAAAGGGAATGAGTGATAGCGCGCACGCATCAGATATCGGGTCCAACCCTGCTTGGACCTTGACCCCTTATGCCTATCCAAGTACACCAGGCGATATCTAAGGTCTCGTTGAAGGTATGGAAGGAATGTATTTCTCAGTTTTAGAGAGTTCCTAATGAGAACCTACACAATTAGATAGGCCAAGATCATACAGGTTCACTTTTCTCTTGATCTACTAGTTATTTGGTGTGATTATCCAGACCCCCCTAACTCCTCTCCCCTCTATACCGCTGGATAACCCCCCCCCCCCCCCCCACTCCACCTGCAGCCCCCCTCCCTCCTCCGGGACAACCCCCCCCCCCACCTGCATCCCCTCCCTTTCCCTAGATCCCCCCTAACCACCACCACTCCCCCTACATCCCCCTCTCTTTCCCTAGACAACCCCCTCCCCCTCCCACCCCCTGGACACCCCCACCCTACACAACCCACCTAGAAATACACTTCCCACCCCCAAGATATCCCCCCTCCCCTCTTTGAGACCCCCCCCCCCACCACCACCACCACTCCTGGACACCCCCTGAACCCCCCATCCCAGACACCCCCACTCCAAGACACCCCCTTGGACACCCCCCAACTCTTGACAACCCCTCCCTCTTGGACAGCCCCTTCTTCCTGGACACCCCCACCCACACTCCCACCTAGACACCCACTCCCTCCTAGACACCTCATCCATCCCAGTTATTTAGTGTGATTACCCATACCCCCCTCCCTCCCCTCCCTGAGAAAACCCCTGTGGACATCCCTCCTCCCTACCCCTAGACACCCCCCACCAACAACACTCCATATACAGTCCCCCTCCCTCCCCTAAACAACCCCTCCCTCTCTTACAACCCCCTCCCTTTCACTGGACACCCCCACAACCACCACCACCACTCCCCCTGCATCCCCATCCCTTTACCTGGACAACCCCCTCCCCCTCCCACCCCCTGGACAACCCTCCCACCCTAAAAATCCCCCTATAAAACCCCATTCCCATCCCCGGGACACCCCTCCCCTCCTGGACACCCCCATTCCAATACACCCCTACCTCCTGGAAACCTCCTCCTTTCTGGACACCCCCACCCACCCTCCCACCTGGACACCCCCTCCCTTCTAGAAACACCCCCTCCCTCCCCTCTTGGACACCCCCAACTCTTGGAGACCCCCCCCCCCCCACTCTTGGACACCCCCTGGACACCCCCTCCCTCCTGGACACCCCCTCCTTCATAGACACCCCCCACCCACCCTCCCACCTAGACACCCCCTCCCTCCTGGACACCCCTCCCTCTTGGACACCTCCCTCCCCTCTTAGACACCCCCCACTCCTAGACACCACCCTCCCTCCTGGACACCCCTCCCTCCTGGACACCCCCACCCACATATAAGGGAAACTAAATAGAAAATTGAAAATCCAAGATATTGCTTCCCATTAAGATTTTAAGATGCTTGTGAGTGGACAGAATGACTATGCATTTTTCAACTTCCACACTATCGACCATTGTAGTCCAATGAACAATAGACTCCTCATCTTCAACTATTTAATTCATTTGTATCATAAGAAAGATAAAAATTCTATTAATTATGAAAATGTAGGATTTTGGGTTAAAAAATGTACTTGAGTATGAAAGGGGCACATGACTAATTAGAAATATCATATTAACTGCATGAATTGTTCAAATTCATGTGATCACATAACCATAATAGGATCACGTGATCAAATGAACCTGGGATATTTATACGATTACACAACCCTTGAAGATTTATGTGATCAGGTAAATGACACAAGAATACACGAATCATGGTTCATGTGAATTACCTTAATTGATTATGTGATTTTTTATGTGATTTGATCATGTGAATAGATCACACGATCAGTTCACATGAAGCATTCATACAAAGGAGCTTATGTGACATGATCACATGAAGATGATTATGTGAAGTAGAGAAAAAACTTAAGAGTTCTTTTAGAGATATGAAATATTAAGTGATTAGTGAAATAAATTTCCCATTACTCTCATATCTATAGGAAATTTCAAAGAATACCAAGAGTATCTTAGAACACTAAAAGAAAAAAAAGACCTAGGGAATCAGTTAGGTATTCAATTCCTTATAACAAATTATTTTTTTCTTCTTCTAGAATTTGTATCTGAGGTGTGTATGCATCTAGGCATTGATGTGATGAAGGTTCTATATGAGGTGCGTAGGTACCCAGATTTTGATGGGCATACATATGTATATATGATGTGGGTTTATTTGAGCAATTGTTGAGATGTAAAATCTATGGTAAATGTTTTTACTGTGAAATCATCAAGATTACCACTGTGAATGAGAAGACATAGTGTCATTTCTCTTCCTTCAAAGGCATCCCACATGGACAGAAATCTTCTAAAATAAATGAACCCTATAAGGAATAGTGAAAATTAAATCAACATTTAATTATATAATATTTTGTTAAAATAGACATATTATATCATAACATTACCTTTACATCTTTCCAAATGGTTTATTTGTCCAGATATAAGCTAATAACAGAACTAATGATTCTTTGTGCAATTTACTACTGTTGGTTAACTACTGCTTAACATAGCATCTGATATGAACTTTAGATCTGGCATCACCGTGATGCTCTCATCTAAAACAATCTTTATGATATCATCATTCAACATTCACTTGTCCTTCTCTTCCTACACCCATTTACCTAGTAAATGGGTGGAGGAGGAGAAGGAAAAGTGAAATATAAATGATGATATCATAGAGATGGTGTCAAATGAGAGAATACGGGGGAAGCCAGATTGGATGTTTAGATTAGATGGTATGTTAAGCAGCAGTTAACCAACATTAGTGAAGAATCCATAGTTTTGTTATTAAATTTTTGAGTGCTGCACAACCAATATTCTTCCAACACACTACATTAGTAGAAACAGCTACATAAATAACCAAAATATAGAATATAAATGATCCATGACATAATATTTTAGGTATACTGCTTTTGGGAACATAGAAACATAAAGAACTAGTTCATAAGAGTCTCTCATTAAGTTATGGTTTACTAGAAAGAGAAATCATTTCTAAAACCATTCTTCATAACCTAAGAATATAAAACATAATAAAGGGTGATCATATATGATCAGTAAGTGTAAACAAGGGAGATATCAATGATTATATATGGATAAAATAAGTAGTATAAATTCACCTTCATCCTATTTATGTACAATATTCCATCAGGTATATTGTCCATTCGTTTATAAACACATCTATATCATGTTCAGAATATGAGTTTTTGGGATAGTCATGGTAGTACTAAAAAAATATGTATACACAAAGGATTTAATAAATATTTTAAATGAACTCGTAATTATTTTTGAAAATACCTCT
Source organism: Viscum album (assembly GCA_963277665.1). Taxonomy (NCBI): domain Eukaryota; kingdom Viridiplantae; phylum Streptophyta; class Magnoliopsida; order Santalales; family Viscaceae; genus Viscum; species Viscum album. Next base: position 1,838,989,168 of record OY728151.1, read on the forward strand.
TCAAGGATGCTAGGTTGTTGATGAAATGCGATCTATTTCATAAATTTAAAAACATAATAACCACATTTATTTCAATTTGTTTGTTTTGGAAACTATAGAAACATTGAGAAAAATTAGTAATTTGTTTTGATATGTGTTTGGATAGTGCAATATTATTATATATACCAGGAAACTTGTCCAGTTGTATATCTCGTGCGCATTCTTTTCCTTAGGCCATGGATTCATCCCATGAAGAAGATAATATTGATTCACCGCCCTATCATAAGAAAACTCTCATTCAAAGATAATATAAATTATATAACTAGATGTTTAGTTCTATAATGTTGGATCTAGTGTATTAAAAATTGAAAAATCCCATCATGCATGATCAGTTTGTTGCATATCCATGCATTGAATCCAGAAAATAAATCTTTGGAGTGTCCAAATTGACTACAATCAGCATCCAATTCTGCCTAAAAACACAAAAATGAATAAGTAATTAATGAAATAAAAATATAGTTTATATGATTAAATTGTAGAGTTTTACCCCTACATCATTGGTATTAAAAAGATTCTGTCTTCCAAAATTTTGTTTTCAAATGATTTGAGTAGGGATGACATTATTTCATCCTCTTTAGCAGAATTTAATTCTTCTTTTGAAGAGGTTATGTGAGGACTAACGAATCCAAATTTTTGTTCATGGGGAAATCCCTTCAATTGTTTTTCATAAATACGCCTATGAAAAATATTAAATGTATTTATTCATAATTATCATAGTATATCATATTTTGTAAAATCAAATCATGAAAACATACCTCATGTATACATTTGAAACTGAGGTGCCTAGTCATTCATACTTCAAGATTTCATTTACATTTTTAGCACTAATGAAATATGATTTTTCCTCTCCGTACATATTTTTTTCAAAATCAGCTGTGTAATCATTACCATTTATCAACGTTTTATCCACATGAGCCGGTAATGATATTAAATGTGGATATATAACGGGTGGGGTGAAGGTTCTCATTGTAGATCATTTCAATCAGTTGGTTAATCCTTGAGATGGTTTTGAGTCGATCATTCATTTCACCTCTTCTCTTTGTTGTTCTTCAATAACATTCAAAGGTTCAGAACTTTTTTCATAAAATTTTAAAGGTTCATCTTGAAAAATAAATTGGAAATGGATACCTCCTTGTCGACCTGTTTTTTACAAGAATTGACAGCCATGCGATGAATGTTCCAATAGCTTGTTCAACCATATTAATGTTGTCATCTTCATTTGGAATAGGTAGCTCGACACTCGGCTCATTAGCTATATTATTCCATCACTAGTACCCACCAAGTAATCCCCCCAATCAAACTATGTAGTACTACCACAATAAGTGTTTCAGTATCAAAATTTTTTCCAAAACATGATCTAAACCCTTGTTTTCAAGTAAAAAATAACATGATGGACTAAAAAATGTTTTCAAAACCATACACTTATCTTAAAAAATAATAATTAACTTATAAAAAAATTGCATTTCAAAACCCTTTTCAAAATATTATTAGAATGAATCACCAAAAAACACATAAAATGGGGGAGAAATCAGAAGTAGGAACCATGTGAGTAAAGGGAAGTGAAATGAATACACTAATAAAAGATTATTCATGAAGTCACATAATAAAATCAAGATATAGTGAAGGTAGAGAGTAATCCCCTAAAATGATCCTAAATACAATCCTAGCATCTTGTTATTCACCATATGACCCACATAATATAATTGAATGTAGATTAAATAGTTCATCACTAATTAATGTTCCATGTCCCTAAAAATCCTCTCAAATTATCGAGGGATAAATATCTTAGGAGAACACAAATACCATGGGGCATAAGATTATATCTCATTACCTTCCATGATCTAATGATCACTCTATAATCTATTATCTCACTTGGTCTACCACCCTCCAAATATTAGAGACATCCTATACAATGGTTTAAACATATCCAAATCAATACCTAGTCTCCTAAGAGTCCTGAGATATCAAACAAGGTGGTTATAAATCAATAAATTCAATGCATCAAGAATCATACAAATTGAATACATTTATAAATAAATGATCACCCAATCTCAAATTCCCTAGAAAGAAACACCACCTTTCTCTATCACAAAAACACCACATGTATAAGGAACCACCCATTAGTTAGAACAAAAAATGTGAATAATTTGATCATAAGGATTTTATAAAAAACCATTTCTCATAGTGTCCCAAATGAAAAAAAACATTTTTAGGGTGAGAATCTAAATAAAATGACTTAAAATATCTTCCAAATAAACTCTTAAGACCAATATTATGAATATAATTTTATAAAACCACATGGGATCCAAAAATTGAAATTAATAACATTTTTAAAAGTGAAAGTAAATAACAATGTTTACAATATAACTCATATGGGTTAACACACCCTTGTAAAATCAAACAACCCCTTTAGGACACTTAAAGAACATTTCACCCACCAAAAACATTATTTAGAAATAAAGAGGTGTAAAACTCCCATTTAAAAACACTTATATTGTACTAAATTTGAATTTTTAAAATACATTCATGCTTTGAAGGCCACTTTTGGAATTTTTCTATACAATTGGTACTTAACTTATTCGATAATAAGGCTTAAAACCTCTTAGAAATCAATATTATTATAGAATATAACATATAAATATAAAATTTTTTAGGATAGAATCATTTTATAACACATCAGAATTATCTAAAATGTAATAAAAAAGTTTATGAAAGGAAACACCTACCTTAATTCATTGAAAATCAAGATGGATGATTCTTCCATCAATGAAAAATAATAAAGCAATCCATATTATGTCCTTATAAACCATTAATAAATAAAACCCCCATGATTAAAGTCACTTTATCCACGATTTAAAGATCCTTATATTCTAGGTTTCACAGGAGAAAACTAAAAAGGGAATTGAAAGGTCAAAAATATTGAATGAATGAGAAGGAGGCTTCTTTGGGAAACTATTTTTAAAATAAGAAATACACCAAAATGATGAAGATGAAGGGGGAGGATCTCCCCACACACCATGGAAGGATTTACAATATAGAGGGAAGGATGAGGGGGATCTAAATACTTATATGAAAAAGGGAATTATTGTAAACTAGAAAATTTTGAACTCCTTGGTAGATCATGTAAATTATCCAAACGGTTTTCCAAGTTTCATCCTAGTAGTGTGATAGACAATGCTAAAGAAAATTATCCCCCCATTGTTTCTCAAGTGGACATTCCACACTAGGAAATTCCATTTTCTAGTCCTGGAAGATGGCACTATAAAATTATAGTGTGAACTCATATGATTATTGCATGGTTTCTGTAAAAATACACAAGAATGGAGCCATGACCCATATGCACTAATGGTTCAAAATTTTGTTACCCAGGTTTCCCATATTTTTCACAAAACCATGTGCTTCCAGTGATGAATGACCTTATATAGATCATAATGAACTAAAAATTCATATCTATAAGGGTTACCAAGTAGAAGGGATCGCAACGTAGGAGGGATCGCGAAGGAGGCAGCGGCGGCGAAGGAGGAGGAGGACAGTCGTGAAGGAGGAGAAGGAAAAGGCCACAGTGGTGGCAGAGGAGGAGGAGGAGGAGGGGTCGCAGTGAAGGAGGGGTCGCAAGCATAGGGTCCAGCTTCCACAAAGGCTTGAATGGGTGTGAGGGAGGAGGGGCCTGTTAGGGTTCTTTTATAAAAACCACTGAAACCTTTATTAGCACTAGTTAAAATCACTGATAATGGTATGTTTTATTAGCGCTAAGATAAAAGCGCTGATAAAACATACCTTTATCATCACTTTTTAAGCGCTGATAAAGACATGGCTTTATCAGCGCTAAAAACAGCTGATAAAACACCTATTTATCAGTGCTAAAATTATAGCACTGATAAATACTTATTTTATCAAAGTATAATTTTAATAATTTATTTATATTCTTATATATTTATTTAAAAATATATATATGATAAATATATATTTATTTATTAACAATTATAACAATAAATAGTATTTATTTATAAATATTGGTATATAATTATTAATATATATTAATAAAATCATAATTAGAAATTTATTTGAAAAGTATTTATATATATAATTAAAAATATAATAAAAAATTATATTTATTATTTAAATATATTTAATGTAATTTTATAAGTACATTTTTTAGAACATATATAGTTTATATGGGTAACATTATGAATTAATTATTATATACCACATCATGTAATATACAAATGAACATTCATACATACATAACATATACGCTTATATTTTCATTGAACAAATTCATTGGAAAACACATATATATTCAATAATTTTAAATATAAATATATATAATAAAATGTATTATATATTTATAAATAAAATAAATATATTAAATATAACAAATATAATAAATACAATAGATTAATCTAATAAATCTAATAAATATATTTATTATTTAATGTAATTTATTATAATATTATTATTATTTAATTATATATATATAATTATAATCTTAGAAATTGTTTTTTAATTAAAAAATTATATATATATATATTTGAATTATTAAAAAATATTAAATATAAACAATTGTTTTTTAGTTAATGTATACAAATAAACATTATTTTGGAATATAAATATAATAATTTTATATAAATTAATAATAAAACCTTTTATCAGTTCTTTTAGCTATCACTGAAATAGGCACACCCCTTTATTAGCAATTTCTGTTTTGCGCTGATAAAGGGAAGTGATTCGTTTTCCCTGTTTTGTGATATTTTTTGTAGTAGCAGATTGGGGGAGAAAATAAAAAATAACGAGCATGTTAACTATAATCTCATAAAAATAGACTGTGATGGGAACCCTAGCCAGTTATGCAGATGTAATTCAGTAAAAGGGTATGAGGTAGGGATATTGCATGAAAAATTTTTGAAGGGAGGATTTACCTAGTGTCTGTGAATGGGGTTAGTGATAAATGACATGCTGAAGTGGATCGTGAGGGTAGGTCTGGGTTCGGGTGAGAAATCCGAAAGGCGGGGTGGCCATATCGGAGGAGAAGGATCTCATAGTGGTCGGGTGACCTCATCGTAGGAGGACCACGAAAGGTGGTGTGGCAGTGTCAAAGCAGCATCGAGCGGCGGGGAGCTACACTGGAGGATAAGGGTCATAGTTAGTTGGGGGGTTTCGGAGCCACGTTGGGAGGGAGGTGGGTAGGTCGTGTTGGTGGGGAGGTGGGATGGCATCACCAGAGCTGCATCTGCAGGGAGGCATTGGAGTCGCATTGGTGGGGAGGTGCGCTGGCTGTGTCGGAACCGAAGGGGGAGGAGGAATGGCGAGGGAGGAGGAAAAATTGTGATGGAGTAATCTCCGAGGGAGAGGGTTTTGTGAGGGATATGGTTTGAATGTGGGAAAGGAAAGTCCTGATGGGAGACAGACCTTCGAGGACCTATTTCCACACCTATCCCTTTACCTGTGGATATATCTCACCCTATAGACATATCATTTAAACCGTGGAGCATTAATGGGAAGACCAACCATTTGAAGAGAAGCTTGAACCAAGGATCATCAATGGGAAGACTCCATTTACTCATTTTAATTCTATTTGTTTTATCATTATCAATATTAGATAATTTCATATCGTGGTTCAAGTGATTATATGTAATTGATTACTATGAAATCTTGAATACATTTATATCTTGTTATTATTTTCTTAGTTCTCAATTCATCACTCAGTAATGTAACAAAATTTGAACTCTATCTTATGCACTGGAGAGAAGACATTTCACTCTGAAGAATGAAAATCTCCCTTATGTTAGGTAGCATAAAAACCTTATGAGGACCAAGGATTATATTTTTTTGTTTTGGAGAGTTTGTCGAGAGAACATGATAAGGATACAGTAATCAAGCTAGCATAAAACCGATAATTTTTTTTTAAATAGTATAAAATAGTTAAACTTTTTAAAACACTCCCATTATCTCAAAACAAGAACACATAATCCTTATAAACAATTTCTCAAACCATCTACATGTTTTCTTCTACTTTACATAATTATAACTTAGTTCCTCAATAACTCACACACTGGTATTTCTTATGTTGTTTCATTTATCCCTCACACATTACCAATAGTCACACACCATTATTTTCATTCTTCTGTCATAACTAAATTAAAATTTTGAAAAGAAATAAGATTTTAACAAAATATATAACATATGTGACTCCCATACAATATTTTACAATGCCCTGTAAACTTATAGTAGGCTATTTTATTTCCAAGAACACTTGAAATATTATGATATATTTTTTATTTTCATTGAACCTTACCAGGTTTTATTTGAATTCATATTCTTAATAAATGACACACATAAAATAAAACTAAAAAATGAAACTATTGAATTGGGACAAATAAATTTTATATAAAATATAATAGCAAGCAGTATTAATAAAACATTTCAAATAATAAAGGAAATTTAATTCAAAAACATTATATATTTGATCAAATAAATAATAATAAAAATTCTATATTTTATCATAAAAGGAATCCTTAAAAGAAGAGATGGAAAAAAGATAACATCAATGGGAATTAAAGAAAGATAACCCCCATCACGTTGTCTAAAATCCTTTCACCATTAGTTTATTAAGAAATTGAATTTATTGCAGAATTGAATTTTCATTAAGAACCACAACAAACACCAAATTGATGTTAAATTACTAATCAAAAGTAATACTCACAATGAAAAATAAAAAATCCAAAGTAATAGGTGAAACAATTTTCCTTGAAGGACATAGAAATATAGGTAAAAATGAAACCATGTGATCACATGATTTCAAATAGAAACAAAAAAATACTATTTAATTAATATTTAAATTGTATTATGAAACCAAAAAATAGTGAATACAGGTGGGGGTGAGGAAAATCATACCTGATGAAAATCAATGTAAAATAAATAAAATGTTGTTAGAAACTATTTTTTTCCACTATTTTAAAAATCCCAAATCCTAGTTTTCTTAAGTTATAAAACACCACTTAAAATAATTTTAAATTATTATAAAAATACCTCATTAAAGTCAACTAGTTATTATAAAATAGAGATTTTATTTTAATTTACCTTATAAAAACTCTTTCCACATCTCAAAATTATAAATTTTACCTATAAAACCATGTTTCCATCATGAATACCCTTTATTTTTTTTAAATACCAATTACTCTCATCATTAAAACAACATTTATATTTTTAAACACTGAATCCACTTCAATTCATTAGAAATTTTTTTTTCTTAATTTTAAAACTAACCAATTCCATTTAAAATTATAAACTATTCTCCAAAATATCATAAAACCAAATGAATATATCTCAATATGCCACATAATGTACCCCATTACTTGAGAGCAACTATGGGACTTGTGTGACTCAACCATATGGAATAGCAGAGAAAGATTCATCTATGTATTTTCCACTAATAGTTATATCGTACCATATACTCAGCCTCCAAATGATTTTCTAAACCCTATGAGTTCATTATGTTGTACTATTTAGACTTTTAATGGTATACCCAAAACATAATAATCCTTTAAATAATCCATACATCATTAATATAATTTTGATCCATCAATATAAAGAAAAACATGCCAGAAATATATGAATAAAACTCAAAAATTGAGGCTCATAATGCAACATCTCTTGGTAACTTGAGGATATAAACAAGAAAGAGCTTGTGGGTCTCTAATTACACCTAAATATTTATTATTTACAACCCTATATTAAATATATTGTAACTTTCCAAATAACAAAGGGCATTATGAAAACTACACCCTATTAAGAACCTAGGCTCTAATACAAATTTTTCATGTACCAACATGGGACACCCATGAAATGGGCATCCAAAATAACCCACAATATAAATGAGGCGAGTTACTCATACCCATTGGATATCAACAAGAACTATGGAATCAGATATAGAACTTTTGGGAATTATTTCACTAAAATAAACATAGATAAAACATAGTGGAATATTTACTGAAATTTTATCATAACCACTCTTTACATTGGAGGTCAATGCACCAAAATAAAAATAATTTTTATAAATAACCATGACCAAATAAAGAATATAAAATAAATTAACATTCATACTAAATAAAAAAATATATCTAAAACATAAATAGATACACGAGTGACCTTTTTAGTTGATACAATAATAATATAAAAAGAAAACTAATCAGACCAATATTTGTGTGACTCTACAAGTCACCATTCAGACTCAATACCAACATCACTCCAACTTGATCAATTTAGTACCTAAACCTATACTTGAAACTAAATTATATTAGTAATTAGGAGTATAAATCATTCTATTTATTCTAATAAAACCATGCCCCATGTATTACCTTTAAACCAAAGTTCCATTTCTCGGTTTTTTGAAAATACTGTTTATAAACATAGGTTTTTATCATTTAGTTATAAAAAAATCACAATTCATTTCCACTATTACTTTAAATAGTTCATTTAAAACATATGGTTCAAAACAATCCCAACATAACTTTCCTTAAATATACCCATGTATATGAGTTAGTAAAAAGAGTTCTAAGAAACATTTCCAAACATTTAACGATTATTTAAAAATAAATACATTATTTCTTTATAATAAGACAAAAATAGAAGAAGTGATAATAATAATAATAATGAAAATTTAGAAATATATAATAGTAAAATATGTAAACATATATATCAAAAAATTATCACAAAAATAAAGGACACATGTTCTAGAAAATAAAGTTAAGTACACAAGATCATGTGAATACCTTGGTGCTGAGGGGAAAGCCTATAACATACTAAAAATTATCCACTATATCATTATTTTTGATGAAATATGACATGCATAACCCTTTTAATTTACCTATATTCCATGATCTAGGGGATAACTCCCAAAGTAATATAAAAGACATACTAAGAGCCATCATTTTAAAGAATGATCATATAATAGTACAACATGTGGTCTTTGAAAGTCCACTCTCTACTCTTGGTTACTATGACATATAAAATGGTGGTGAGATAATGAGTGATAGAAAATAACAATATAAAAATATAAAATTTCCCAAATATATTAACAAGAATCATAAGAAATATTCACCCCCAATAACCCCTTTAAGGAATAGCCCCTCACTCCCAAAATCATCAACGTAATAAATGTATCCTATACAAGGGACACTATCATCTATTTTAAAACAAATCATGATAGAGGTATATTCTAAGGGATTAATAATCAAGAAAACCCATCTTAAAAAGTACCAAATATGACACATAATTCCTCTCTGAAAGTTCCAACTGTGTCTTATAACATTTTTACAAAAAATTCTTAAGATCTGTTTTTTAAAGAACCAAAAACACCTTAGAAGTCCATGAAAACCTTTAAAACCCACTTTAAATTCCAAAAAACAACTTATGATATCAAATCTCATTGATAAAGAACATTTAGGACTTTCATCAAACATCTTGTGTGCATGTTCAAACAAAATAGATTTTAACTAATCATTAAAAAGGTAAAAATATTTACACTAAATGGAAATAAAGGAAAATTATAGTTTTCTCATTAAAAAAAATCCATAACCAGAATTAATATTGTCATTACAAACCCAAAAACAAAATGTAGAAACATAATAAATTAATGGGTATTAAATTAATGGTCAATACATGGGGAAAGAAACCTCAGTATTTTTTATTCCAAAAGCAAAGTGTTTATCCAACCTCATAAAGAAATAATGACCCTATAGAAACAAATACAATTCCAAAAAACCAAAAACCTCCAGTTAAAAATTTCTTGATCATGAACCCTTTCTCATAAAGATCCTATTTTTGTAAGATCATGGAAGGGGAGAAAAATAATAAAATTCATATTCCCTGATGTGTTTACCAAGAATAATCAGGCTCAAACTTGAATAAAATAGTGAAATCACTAAGGAGTATGAGATAAGGTAAGGAGAACAAGCCTGGGGTCAAAGGAAAAAAACAAGGAAAGAATAAAATCCTTAAATTTGAATAGGGTAAATAATTTGAAAACAATTTAAAAAAACTATCAGTCATTGACCATGTCACAAATCTGCTAGATATGGTGTGGTAACCCTATCTCAGTGACCCCTACAGCATGGTCCTTAGGTTTTAGCATTGTATCCTCTAGGAAAAAGGATCTAAGCCTCCCCACCAACACCCTAATCTCTATGACTCTATAGCATTTCCCCATTTCCCTATGGTGTAAGGATCTCTCCAAAACAAACCCCACAATATAGGGTACTCCGTGTATCATGGCCACCTAAGGTTTACGTAATTGTAACCTTTAGTAAGCCCCTCCCCCACCCCCTACATTCCACATATCCCTTAGATATCGGATGGGTGGGCCAAATCCATGATGGAGGGGTGGTGTTCTGGGTGCACCGGAGCCTAGACGGAGGGGAGGTAGGCTGGCTGCGCCAGAGCCGCAACGGAGGGGGGGAGGAGCATGAAGATGGGGAGGGGGAATTGTGAGGGTGGGAGGGGAAGAATCACGAGGGATAGAGGAATAACGCTGGAGGGGGAGTAGTAAGTGCGAGGGGAGGATGGTACATCCATGATTTTCCTTCCACCCGTGGCTTTTAGGATGGATATAGCCACTGATTTTATTAAATATGGCTATATATCCGTGGTTGTAGACCAAATTTCTAGTAGTGATAGGGAAATTTTTTTTGGCATACACATAAGCATAAAAAATCATTTCCTTTATCAAGGATCACTTCAAAGGCTATTATAGTGGATTGGGTTCATTCCCTATTAATTTATTTACTTAATAAAGGTTCACTCCCAAGACTATCATAGTAGATAGATTGCCTTAGTAAACAAGGTTCACTCCCCATTCAATTCCTTATTATCTCGTAAGATATATTTCATTACCCAATGCATTGGAGGTCTATATATTTCTAGACCCATAGATCACATAATGAAAACCAAACATACTTCTTCCACAATATCATAAAACATTCATCATATAATCATATGAAAATACATGGAAAGTAAATGGTTTTAATAAACAATTTATCACAGAATAACCAATTTAAAGTAAGTAGGTTTCAAAAATAACCATCATAACTTAATTAACTCAAGGGAAAGAAATGGGTTTAATATAATCTTCCTTAAATCATCATCATCATAAGTGATATGGAGAAATAAATTGGATGGTATCATAATATCATATCTCTAGTAAAGTATTAAAATACTCAAGGGATGTTTATATAGGTAAAAAATAACTTTAAAATAATATTCAAACATTTCTTTAAAAATATTTAAAAAATATACTTTTCTATTAATAACATTTTAAGTAAAAATTCCAAGAATATTGAAAAATAATTTTTTTTAAAAAATTACCATGGAAAATAGTATATTAATATCCAAATAAAATAATGTTCATAACAGTGGTAAAATATGGTCAAGTCATATATGTTAAAAGAAAAAATTCCTTTCATACTTTTGAAAAAAAATTCAAAAACAACTTGTTCAGAAAACTTTTAGAAAGATTCATTTTTAAAAATTTGTAAATAAATTTAAAGGTAATGAAAAAGAAATTTTTTAAAACATTACAATTTTAGGTAAAAATTTTCATAAAATAATTTTGAAGAGTATGGACATAGAAGAAAATGTTCATCGACCAAAGAGGAAATAAAGTCAGATTTTCATTAAAAATAATTTCTCAAACTTTTCAAATACTAATGTGAGGAAAATGATACTAATATATAAAAATATTATAAATAACTGGTTTAAAGGAAAATATATGGGGTTTTAATGTTAATATACATATAATTTCCCTCTATATAAATTTTTCATAGATGATCTTGAAAATAAATGAGATTGTAACATAAACCCTTACCTAAAGTTCCATATTACTTATTATGAATTAAAAATACTATATAATAAAAAAATATTTATTATAAATATATTAAAGAACAATATTAATACATAAATTATTATTTATATTTCCTTTATAATTTCAAATTATCCTTTTATTAATAATTTTTTCATTAAAACGAATATTTGGGTGAAAACTGACCCATTTTCCATGCATGTTTTGGTTCGATGATTCCTGTACTTGAAACTTTTTCATGGTATCATCATGTAAAAAATATTAATCATGAAATAATTATCATATTTATTCATAATATGTATATTTTAAAATTATTCATAAAAATTGGTGATGAAAAATGAATCACATTACTGTATAGTGGTGGTAGTCCACACATACACACATGCGACATTATCATTTTGCAAAAAAAATGTAGAGATAAGAATATATACAACATTTGATAACTAGAAACGCATAATTATTTCATAAATATCATATATAAATATTAATTACAAATTAATTACCATCAATTAATGATGGGGATGGAAAATGAATCATATCACCATGTAGAGACGGTAGTCTACACATATGGACAAGCGATACTTTCATTCCCCATTTGATGGAAAGGTGGTGGAAAATGGTTGATCCATCATCATAATAAAAATTAATTATATTTAATATAAATAATTAATTATTTTATAACAGATAACATATTTTTATAATATGTGGAATATGAAATAAAAATTGAAAGTACTTGGTTATGAGTTGTACCTCTCTATTAAGAAACCCCCTTTAGAATACACCTTAATCCTTGAAAGGATTGTATTATGATAAAAAATGACCTATAGGATTTAGGGAGATATTTTAGAAATTAATTATGATATGTATTGGCTGATATATGAGGCTCATCAAGTGTAATAAATAGAGTATAGGTGGTATCCTTTTATAAGGGAGGGAGAGGACACACTTAGAATTGTTTTCAAATATTAAAATATAATAATGTATTACTCAAGTAAAGTGGATCAAAAATTAAAAATATTATAATATATAAATATTAAAATAAAAATAACATCAACCAATAAAATTAAATAAAGTGTTTTTTGATATTTTTAACCTTATATCTAGGTTAATCCTCAGGTAAACCCATTTAAACCATAACCGTGGTGACACATTTTTACTATTTTTACTATTAATTATGACCAAATATTAAGTTAAACTTATTAAATTATATTAATTATAATAACTATTAACATGGAATCAATTTTATGAGATTAAATTTCTATAAGTGGTAGATACTCATTTTAAAATAAGCACACAAAACACAACAATTAATTTTTTAGTAAAATGCATTTTAAAACATAAAACCAAGTTTAACTTCATTAATTTCCTTATAAAAACCTTAAAATGAATGTTGAAATATTTTATTGAATATATTATCAAAATATTTTATTAAAATCCTTCGATAATTGATATTAATTTAATTTATTAAGATAAAAACAGGTTGTGTGAAACAAAGTTTTTTTATAAAAACATCTCTCTTTGCATTCAAATGATTTTATTTTAAATTCTAACAAATTAAAAACTAATGAATTTATTTTATACATATGTAAAAAATAATTTATCATAATTTATTTAGTCCTATTAATACCCCATAAACCAACATCTTGGTGATAACTATCATATTACATAATAATATTTTAATGGTATATCACGGTTCGTTTAAACTTGATGTTTTGTGTAAAGAAATATACAATAGAAATTAATTTTTTTATTGATAAATACATCATAAAATCTTGGGTTTTTGGAATATTAAATTTTATAACTCCAATATTATCCTCTATTTAATTAAGGAGACCTATAAAATAAAGTTATGAGACCTCATTTGTGTGAAAGAAGTTCATTCTTTATTGGTAAAATCTCCCTTAGATTATATTCTCTACATTTTCCTTAAAGAAGGAGGTGATAACACACCATTATGAAGAATAGGTACCAATAAAGTGTTGGGTTATTATAGTGTCTATTGGATACTAATTTAAATTGATCAAACTCATTTTCAATGAAGATAAAAATCATGGATAGTGTGGTACACTTGTTTTATGGTTTTCCTATTTTATATTGTGGATTGCACTCTAGGTCAATCATAGAATGGGTTTTGTGTTTTATTCCACTAATTATGTGTATACTGATATCCCATATGACCCATAAATGTTTAAAATATCAAGGAATATATATTCATGGAAATGTAATCCATGGATTCTATATCCGACAATTCCATTATGGAATATTGATATGCATAATCCTTTGAAATTTCATTTTCTGAGTTATATCATAAAAAATAATAAAAGATAAAAATTAAGTTTTATAATAACAATAGGGATATTTTTTTATATAACCATCATAAATAAAGGATTTAAGATGAATTTTATCAAAGAATAAGTAATAGGGTTAGGAAAAAAATTTAAAGATGTTTTCTATATGTTTTTAATAGAAGGTAGTATAAAATGTATTTCATCAAGTAGAATATTTCATTTTGAAAATTATAATCCAGAAAAAGATACATTAGAATTTAAAGTGGTTATTCCATCAAGGTATTAGTTTTTTTTATATTAATATATTAACAATTAAAATGGTTTCATTAAATAAAACATGGGCTTAAACTAGTTTATTAAAGTGATGTAAATCAATTGATAACAAAAATATTTTTTTAATAGAAACATAAATTTTATGCCTCTATTAGAAAGTTTAGAACAAGAATTATAGAAAATAGGATTAAATAAAACAATGGTATATATTATTCATATATATTTATATGTAACTATAATTACCAATATTAGAGTTTCATTTTAATTAATTTTTATTTATAATTTTCATATGAATTAAATGGATATTAAGCCCAATTTTATAAATAAGTATTTAGAAGAGGAAGTTTATATGGAATATACAAATATTTTTATTTTAAATTGGAAATAAATGAATCCTTAATGTTTAAAATATATTTATATATATATCAAATAATCATAGAAACAATATCATGATTGTTTTTATTTGATAGTTATTTCAAATGGTTTTAAGATAAATAATTGGATATATTTGTTTATTTTAAATCCCAAAATTAAGGTGATACTTTTATTATATATCTATATATTGATGACATGTTTATCTTTGGTTCTAATGATAAAGTAGTTAAAAAATAAAATTTTTTAGTGATCAATTTATATGAAATCTATGAGGGAAATGAGACAAATTTCAGTGTTAAAATCAATGATAGAGTTTTTTAGATCTTTAACAAAATATCATTATATATATAATTTATTAAAAAATCTAACCATAATGAATTTAAAGAAACTTATACTCCATGTGACCAGGATACCAAATTGAGATGAAATGAACATAATAATATAAGTCAATTATCATATGGACTCATGATTAAAAGTCTCTATTTGGAATTTTTTATTTAAAATTTAAATGATAGAATATTTTGGGCGAAAAAAAAGATAAATGCATTTATAAAAATTTCAGATAAGTAATTTGAAAAAAATATGGGGTTGAAGAAGAAAAAAAGTGTGGGGATTTATATAGGTATCAGTTCCTCTTATAAAAGGTGCATGAATTTTCTATGTGAGAAGAAGAGAGAGATCATGATGTTGTTGTCCCAAAGAGGAGGAAGTGTTGAGTCATTTTCCTATATATGATTTCTTTAACTTCCTTGTTTTGATAAATCAAAATAAAATTTTTATTTTATTTAATTAATTGAAGTGTGTATTAAGTTTGTGTATGAATAATTATATCTTATTAATTGTATAATTATTTCAGCTTTTAAACTTTCACATACCAATTCATCTGATTCAAGACAATCAACTTTCAAAGAATCATGAATTCACTCAAAAAATATGTTTAAGGGTCAAAGTTTTTTAAAATATAGTTTTCATTATGAATAACTCATTGATTTTGTTAAAAATATTTTATACTCGTGTCTTATAAATAAGAGGCTGAGGAATCGAGGAACAAATATTAAATTGATAATGAGATTTTTAAAATACTTACTCTTTAGAGTTTTTTACTGTCTTATTGATTGAGAAATTTCATTAGTTTTAGTTTTAAATGTGATCTATGTGATTTGGATTATGTGAGGTTTCATTATAAAATCTCTTTGTTTCTATTTTTTTTTATGTTTTTTTTATTGGTAAAAGAAGTATTGTGGTAAGAAAATTATTTCAAACATTATTGAATAATCTCTATAGATAAGAGCTTTATATTTTAATCTCTACATATCAAAGAAGTTCCAAGGATGGGAACTTGTGTTACCAATATTTTGATCGAAGATGTCAGAGATAAGACATTCTACCTACTTTTACAATGAATCTCTTGGGTAAAATATTATTATTCTAATCATCTTTCTAATATATTTATGGAAGCTTTAAATTTTGAAATATTTTAATTTATAAAAAAATATGCGTATGATCAACTTTAAATTATCACTTTACATTTTTTTAATGTTATTATCCTTAAATTTAAAAAATCCTCATGAAAAGTAGAAAACTTTTATTTATATATAATTATGCTAAATATTCATATAAGTTCAACAAACTATCCAGAATATCTTCAAAAACGATAATGATTTTTAAAATATATCTTTGAGATACACTCTTCTTAGAAGCATATTACACAATATGAACATCAAAAGATATCTACTGAGAGGTGATTTTTTGAATTAAATATTTATCTTGTGGAGTTACTTAAGAAGACCCCTTTACTGTGGTTGGATTTATTCTTATGTAGCATTGTTAAAATCAAATTTCTTCTAATATTGAACTTATATTTTCAAATTTAATATTATATAACATTGTTATTACACTTAAATTAATATTATTCATGCAGGAGGTTATTCTTATAGAACCAACTTATTTATTCTTATGATGTATCTTATTTTTCTTAGGTTATTTTCCTTATTATTTCACTTTACATATTAATATTCCAATTAAAGTCTCATCGGCTCTTTTTTATAATAAAAAATGGTATAAAGGTTATGTATGGGGGATAAAGGTTAAATATAGAGATAATTTTAGTAAACTATAAAAATGGAGAAAAGTTTTTTTTCTTCAATTACTTTTAAAAAGGAAACAATTCTGTGAAATTCATTGTTGTGTATTCTATGGGGGATTAATTTGGAATTATTTTCAAAATAATTTCTATTTAATATTAATTTATTTATTTTTAAATCAAATTTTTTAACATGTTTTATGACTATTAAAAATGGATAGATAGTAAAGTAATTTTCTTAAATGAAATATCTTTTATATCCATATTTGGATTAACTGTAATATGATTCTTATTTTAATTAAATTAAGTTTGTTTTAATTTTTTATATATAGAATTGTATATTTAAAATTTTATAAGGATTTCATCCACTAAACATTTT
This sequence comes from Viscum album, assembly GCA_963277665.1. Taxonomy (NCBI): domain Eukaryota; kingdom Viridiplantae; phylum Streptophyta; class Magnoliopsida; order Santalales; family Viscaceae; genus Viscum; species Viscum album. Next base: position 1,839,006,459 of record OY728151.1, read on the forward strand.
TCTTCTGGATCATCTGATTCAGAACATTAAATTTTTGGAAAATTTGTAAGTCACATAAACCATTATATAAATAAACGAAGATGGTGAATCATCTAAGTTTGTTAAAAAGATATTTTCCATTACAATGAAATCATAGATTCCTTTTAGGTTCTTATAATCATTACTAATAACTTGGAGATCAATGAATTGAGAAATATATATCGAATTAATATTGAGAGTGATAAAAATTAACACCCAAGATTTGTTAACTATCTTAGTGATTGAGATATTCCATTTATTTTAGTTTTTAATGTGATATAAGTGATTTTGAATTTGTGAAATTCATTATAAAATAGCTCGGTTTCTTTTTTTCCTTTGTTCTTATTCCATTCTCTCTTGATCTAATAAGTCTTGGGGTAAGGACTTTCTTCCAAACTTTGTTGAGAAATATTAGTTGATATGAGTTTTATCTTCCAATATCTATTAATAAAAGAAGTTATAGGGATAAGAACTTATTTTATCAATATCCAAATTGAATAAGATTGAGTATGGGAATTTATTCTAACTCTTTCAAAGAATCTATAGGGAAAGATATTTTGCTTTTGATCATTTAATCGAGGAGGTTTTTGTTTTAGAACATGTATACCTTTGGATATTTTTATTTATCCTCCTACTATTTTAGTTCAAAATGGAAGAGTTTTGAGGATAAGAAGTATTAAATAATTTAAAAATTCTTTTATTAGTTTATGAATTATAATCCAAAACTCCATCGCATCATATAAATTCTATTTTTTTATTTATATTCTTGTTTTTTTATCTTTGTTTGATTCGGTTAAGTTGAATCTTCCAGATCCCATTCTACTCCATTTATTTTTATTATTACTCTGATAGTTTGGAACACTTTATATTTCCAAATTCACATTGTTTTAATATGTAATTTTATATGTTTTCAAACACTTTAATCCCCCCTTTATGCTTCCATACTGGGACAATATGAAGGTTTTTCCACCAATACAGTATCTCGTACAAAGAATAAACAATGTCATACAATTATTTAATGGTCCCATATAAATAGATAATGATATTACACATGGATAATATATTATCTCATCTTGGTGTGAAGAAAATATCCTTCTATTATTATAAAAATACCTTTATAAGAGAGATAAATTCCACCATGTGATAAATTTTTTTGGGTGAGATACATTCCATTGGACGATACAAATTATTTTAGATGAGAGAAAAATATTTGGGTGATAAATTCATTTGGGTGGGATAAATTACCTTGGGGGAGAGATATTTCTTTAGGTTATAGATATTTCTTTAGGTGACATAAATTCTTTCAGGTGTAAAAATTAATTCGTATAAGAAAAATACTTTGGATGTGGATTGAGATATGATATATTTGAGTATCTATTATAGTTTTGGAATCAATAATAAGATTTAAGATGTATATTTTGGAGTGGGATTAAATCCAACCTTATTATCTATAGTGTTTTATAATTAATTTTCACTATGGAAGTTCTCTATATCCCAAAAATCTCATAATTTTTTTGCAATGTAAAAAACCAAATATAACTTTTTGGTTTGATTATTTAGTATGCTTACTCATAATCTAATTCAAGAACATTGTAATTTTTTTAAGAAAATTAAAATAATAAAATGGAATTAATCATGGATTTTAGATCTTAGTATAGTAACTATTAAATGATCATGGAAGTATATTTTGATGTGAATTTGATTATAGACTCAAATATCAATAGATATACTAATAGTTTGATCAAAAAATTGGGTAGTGGGGTTATGTAATGGGGTTCCAAGAATTAAAGCATTGATAAAAGAGTCAAAAATTGTTGGAAATGCACAAAAATAGAGTATTTAATATTTCATGGCATCCTTGAATCATAACTGCTAATATGGGCATGCATATGCCTCTATCATGTCCTACGATTGATCTCTATCATAGTTTATAATAGACATGGGATATGTGATATAACATGAATGAATTTTCCATGTTTTCCCAATAAATTTAATCCAGTTATGAATCAAATAGATTGATTTTTTAATGGATAAACACGTATACTATAATCATTTGGAAGTGTTAAAACTATTATAAAAAGCTTCAATGGGTAGTGAGGTATGTGGGATTCCATGGGATGGTAGATGACGCTCCAAATCTCTTAATTTAATGAAGAGAGTCTATAAAAGGGATATGATCCCCCCATTGATTGGGACAGTGTTACATTATTTCCTAAATAAAAACTCTATTCAGTTCCTTGTTATTCATTTGTCTTCATAGAGGAATGTGCTGGAGCATATTTGAAGAACACAAGTCCACTCATTATGAATGATGATCCATGGCATATTTAATTATAAGGGCATGGCCTTAACATTACATAATCTAGTAAATTCTTTTAGAATTAACTCTATTACATTCTCAAAGGTATTTTTGGTTTATTATGTTATATAATTAGAATGTAATTCATACATATCAACCCAAAATCATAAAAAGTGGGTACTACTAAAACAAAATCGATTTATTCCATAATACAAAAGTTTTTAATAAAACATGAAATCTTTTCACGAAAAAACAATACAACATTCAACTTGGATTCTTCTTTTATCCTACCCATACTTAAACTATGTGAAAAAAATTTCAAACCTTAGGATGATCACAAAAATATTAATAAGGGACATAAAAACAAGGAAAGAAACTACTAGTCCATGAATACTTATAAACATATGAAATCATTTTCACAAACAACACTTCTCTCCCATAAAGTATCATACACTTACTTTGTGAAAACAAGAGATTTCCATAAAACATAGAAAAAAAATAAAACCATAGAGGTAACTTGGGGCATTACTTAATTATGATTTTAACCCTCAAGACTACTATGTGATTTTTAACACTCACATTTACCTTATAATGTAACCCTCATGGATACCTTATAATATAACCCTCACAGATACCATATGGTGTAACCATCACAGTTACACTTAGAATAACCATTAAGTTCAACTTAGAAAATAAACATAACCAATTAATTATAGGGAGATATAGGTCCCACCATTCATCATAAAAAATTTCCTAGAACTAGAACATGATCATTAAACATGAACACTTGCATTATAAAAACATTTCTTGAGTTAAATCACTTATTTTAAAAGAATACTATGAAAATAAAAGGGAAATAGTTTTATTTGTAAATAAACATGTAATCTTGTAAATAAAAAATTAAAAAATTAAGGCATCATGAAAATGAGATCATACTCTCTTTTAATATAATTTAAGAAGAAAAATTATTTTTTGAATTCTATAAAAAGAGACATTAAAGAGGATTTTTAGAAGTAAAGTCCATTACCATGGGTTTGACTTCCTAAAAACATGTTAAAAACTCCTGTATAATGGTTAAAAAGGTGTTATTAATTTATTAAATAACTATAATCATCTTTATAATACCTTAATTGATATTTTTATAACATCTTTCCACCCATTTATTGATAATATTTTGTTATGTTTATTGTTTCAAATGCTTTTATTTCATGGTTTCCATGATTGATTTATTATGAGTTTTCTTATTGAATAGATAAAAAACTCCATAAGTTTAAATAAATGATATTAATATGTTTACATAATTTTAAATCATTCCATATATCATTTTTTTCTGATAACAGGATGATTCACTAGATAAAACATTACTGAAAATGATATAATTTATTTTGGCGGTTTTGACAACCGTCACAAACTTATATCATTTTATTTAATATCATGTCTATATATTGGTTCCAAAAATTTATATAACTTATAAAATGTATAATAAAACCTTATTTAACCATAATAACGCTTTTATCACTAGCCTTTAAGGTTTTAAAATAAAATGAAAACACATCATCCATGACGACGGTAAATCGACACATCACAGACAATGTTTTCATTATTTTTTAGAATAAGAGGATAACATGAGAGGTTTGATGATGGGTATTACATTAAAAAAATAATAGTGTATGTAAGATTCTATAGTTATCATGTCACCTTTATTAGGGGATGTGAGGAAAAAATGGGGGGAAATTGAAAAGAAATTTAAAAGAAAATAAAAGCGGATTTCACCTCTCGAACTTATTTTCCTTGAGAACCACCTTAAGGCACTTGGTTTTGGCCTTTTCATGATACAAGAAGGTATTGGACGTTGGTAGGTGGATTTCTAAGGAAATTGTATATAAATTAGACAAGATACAAGGATTTGGAGTTTTGAGGAGGGGTGTATTTAAAGTGGAGGAGTGGGTGTTTTTTTATTATATTCATTAGTTTATTATTTTAGCTCAAGACTATGAATAGTTTCAAAATTATCTATAAATAAATAAAAATAGTGAATGAGAGTTTAATATTATCATATTAAATCATCCATACATCATATATTACTCAATAATTCATGTATTTGTTAAATACCACAAATTGCTATATTTCATCATTCACAAAAAAATCAACTATTTTAGAAAAATCCCAAAAATTAACCCTAACAATTTTTTATGCGTAGAATTATAAAATGATCTCCATTTTATGAAAATAATTTTATAAATATGATAAATTTAATTTTTAAATAAAAGCATCCTTATTTAAAAAATATCAGTTTTAAAATTATAACTGATTTAATGACACTTTAAAAAATTAATTAAGGTCTCATAAAATTATCATATAATCATAAGACAAAAAATATTGATTTTTGAATATATTTGATCAAAATAAATTTTATTTTAAATTATTATGTTAATTGTAATATTGTAAATAAACACTTTTGTTTTATAAAAATACCAACACTTAATTTATCATTTTTAAAACATTTATTTACTTATACAATGAAATGTATATATCATATTTTAATTCATAAGATACTTAAATTTTATTTATACTTTTATAGGTGAGGTTACTATTTTATTTGTATAGATTCCTTAATTTCTATAAATACCACTTATTTCATTATACATTTATAATGAATTTTACTATTTAATTCTATAATGAAAGAAAATTATTTTATAAGTACCTAGGTTGTTACATTCCCCCCTTCTATAAATTACATCCTCGAAATTTTTATTAAATTATTAAATAAGTGAGGATACCTTTCCCTTAGTGCATTTTTAGATTCCCATGTTTTATCTACAACCATGTGGTTTCTCTATAAAACCTTAACCTGGTGAATTATCTAATTCCAAAATAATTTCTCTCTACGATCAAGAATCTGAAGATGATTTTCCTTATAAGAAAATTTATCTTCCAGATGAACTACTTATGGGCTCAAAACATGAGATGAATCTGGAACATACTTTCTTAACATAAAAATGTGAAAAAACTTTGTGTGACTGAGATAAACTCATATTAAAAGCTACCCAGTAAGAAACTAGCACAATATTCTATAGGATTTAATAAGGTCCTATGAACCGTGGACTTAGCTTTTGTTTCTTACCAAAACACATAACACTTTTCCAAGGATATATTTTAAGGAAAACATGATCACCTACCTTGAAAAAAAGTATTTCCTCCTATTATTTGTATAACTTTTCTTCCTCATCTAAGCTATTATATTGTGTTACTTGATCATATTCACTTTCTCAGACACTTCCTCTATAAATTACGGTCCCATAAACTTCCTTTCCCCAAATTCATACCAAAATGCTGTTGTTTTACATCGCTTTCCAGATAATACCTCAAAATGTTTCATTTGTATACTAGAATGAGAACTGTTATTATAGGAAATATCAACTAATTAAATATGTTGATCCCAAATTCCTTGGTAATCCATTGAAAAATATTTAGACATATCTTCCAAGGTCTAAGTTGTTCACTTGGTATGTTCATAATATTGGGGATGAAAGGATGTGCTAAAATTTAATTTAGTTCACAATGACTTATGAAGGCCTTTCCAAAAGTTAGAAGTGGACCTAGGATCATGTTAAAAAACAATGGAGAGAAGAACTCCATGAAACCTAATAATATCTTTGAGGTATATTAGAGAAAGAAGATCTAGAGAATGAGTGTCTCAAATAGGAATTAAATTTGTATATTTAGTCAATCGATCAAAAATAACACAAATTGCATTGTTACCTTGAGAAGTCTTTGACAGTACCACCATGAAGTATATGGATAGATTTTTCCATTTCCATTTTGTTACTAGAAAAGGATAAACCATACCCTTCAGTAGTTTTTTCTCAACGTTAACCTATTTACATGTCAAACATTTCATTGTAAAATCAACAATATATATTTTCATTCCATCTAACCAGTAATACTCTCAATGGTCATATTATGTCTTAGTGCTGCCATGATGAATTGAAAAAGGAGAACTATGAGCCCCACTTAACAATTATTTCTTCAGATTGTAATCATAAGGCACACATAATCTATTTCCAAATCTCAAGACACAATCTTTATCAATATTAAATTTAGGTAACTTACCTTCCAGAACCAATTCTATATTTTTCTACAACTCACAATGTTCCATCTACACTAGCTTAATTCTTTCTAAGTGAGATGACTGCACTTACACTTGAAACAAAATAGACGAATTTCCTGCACCACTAACTTCTAATCCAAAATTCATCAATTCATAAAACAAGGGTTTATGTTCCAAACATAAAATGGTTTATGATGCATGATTTTTTAAACTCAAGGCACTCACCACTTTGTTTGCTTTTCCAAGATGGTATTTGATTGTGAAATCTTAATCCTTTATTAGTTCTAGCCATCTTTTCCATCTCATCTTCAATTTTTTCTAAGTAAACATATATATCAAAAATTTTGTGATCAGTATATATTTCATATTTGGATCCATATAAATGATGCCTCTAAATTTTTAAACTGAAAATTATAGCTCAAAATTCAAGATCAGCTATGGGAAAATTTAACTCATGAGGTTTTAGTTTTATTAAAGCATAAGAAATTGCATAATCATTATATATCATAATGAAACCAAGTCCTATTAATGAAGCATCACTATGGATGAAAAACTCTCCATTTCTAATAGGCATTTTCGAAACTGGTCCATTCACCAATCTTCATTTTAGATTATGAAAGAAAACACCACAGTCTTCTATCCAAATAATTGTAATCCTTTTTCATTTTAACATAGTTATAAATCTATATAACCATGAATTTTTTTAAAAAAACCTTTGGTAATGACAATATAATAAAAGAAAACTATGAATCTCTATAATATTTGTAGGTCTTGGGTATTCATCAGCCACTTTTTTCGCTGGATCAACTATTATGACATCTTTATTTACAATATTCCCAAGAAAATAAATTTGTTGCAACCATAAATAACATTATATAAATATCATCTATAACTTCTTTTCTTTAAGAGTTTGTAGAAAAATTGTAATATTTTTTTCATAACCCTCAAAAAAATTTAAATTAACTAAAATATCATCAATAAAAATAAGAAAAAATTTCCAAATATTCACAAAAGATTTTATTCATAAGATCCATAAATATAACAGGGAAATTTTTCAATCTAAATGACATAAAAAAAACTCATAAAGTCCTTATATAGTTTGGAATGTTGTTTTCATAATTTTATCCTCCTTTACCTTCAGTTGATGGTACTTGGATCTCAATTCAATCTTGGAAAAATACTAACCTCCCTTTAGCTGATCAAATAAGTCATTGATATGAAGTAGTGGATACTTATTTTTAACATTATTGTTATTTAAAGCTCTATAATAAATGAAAATTCTCAGGGAACCATATTTATTTTTAACAAAAAAAATAGGATCACCCCATGTTGATGTGCTAGGATAAATGTAGCCTTTATCAAGAAACTTCTCCAACTCATTTTTCATTTCAAGAAGTTCTACTTGGTCTATTTGATAAAGGGGTTTTGAAATTGGTTTAGCATCAAGAACTAAGTAAATGGTAAATTAAAATTCCCAATCTAGTATAACATTGGGAAACTCATCAAGAAAAACATTCAGGTGTTCAATTACAACCATCACATCATTAATCGGAATTGTTCCCCTATTTTCAACAATATGTTCACGGTAACTTTTATTCACATCATTTTAAAATTTTATATGCTTCCTGAAATGTTATCAACTCTATGGGTTCATTCGTGTATAAAAAATACAACTCTATCAAAAAAAATTCTTTAGTTTTACGATCAATCTTATCATATTAAAAAGAAATCTAATCTATACCCAGAATAGCATCAAACTATACTAAGGGAAAAACCACAGGGTTTGTAGGTAATTTCCTTCCACAAACAACAATGTGAAGATTATTATAATTACTTTTTTATTTATTATTTCTCCCTGGTGTTTTAACTATAAGTTTTGGGTTCATTTCTTGTGGTGAAATTTTCAATTTATAAGAAAATTTATTAGAAATAAAGGAATGTGTATACCATGTATCAAACAATACATTAGTAAAATCTGATTAAACAAACAATGTAATTGACACCACTTCATTGGATGGCCCAATATCTACTGATGTGGTCACAAAGGATTTCACTGCACCTTTCTTCTTATAAAATAACTGCTTTCCATTATTCAGATCTTTCTTTTGGATGGTATTTTCTTAATTCCCCATCTCACCAAATTTCAAACACTTTACTATTTTCTTATCAGAATTAATCTTAATATCATTTTCATTGCAATATAGGTCCATATTTTCAAACTTACCACATAAAAACACTTCTTGAATTTTTTAAGCCATTCCATAGGGTGATTTTTACCACACTTTTCACAAACTAGAAACTAGATTTCATTACCTTCAAATTTCTTTGATTGGTTCTTACTAATTGTCTTCCATCTGGACCATTTCTTTTTCTTGTTTTCAAAGTAAATGTGATCATCATTAAAATCCATTAATAACCTATCAGTACATCATTCAATTTTCTCATGACTTTTTAATTCATGGGAGGCTAATTCCCATCGATATCTTGTCTTAAATATTGAGTAAAAACGACTGACTTTAATATCAAGATCCCAAATTGGATTTGGAGAGTACCTTAACAAATGAGTAAGTTTTGATTCATACACGACCACTGAATCTTCCTCATTTTTTTTCAAATAATGAAATTTATTTTCTATCCTAATTAGAAATATATTAGAAAAATATTTTTTAAGGAATATATTCTTAAATTAATACTATTCCAGGGCATCAATCTTCTCTCTATCTCTGATATTCATGACCATTGACCACCACTGGTTGGCTTCACCTTAAAAATGAAAAAAAAAGATTAAAATTTTGATTATATAAACACCCCATGACATCAAATATATTTTCAAAGGATTTAATCCACCCTTAAATAACCACTGTGTCAGAATATCTACTGAAGGCATGAGGGTGTTTCCTTATAAAATATTCCACTATCGTCTGGTTCCTTTGTTGTAGATATGGTTTTTCTCTTGCATGGATGACACTAAAATTTATATCCTACATCAACTAATACATTACTATCACAAACTACTTTGTTCCTATTCCCACTATTCCAAGTTTTGGATTTGGAAAGATATCATCCTCTCATTGCCTTCCAACTTCAACTTCCCTGTTTCTTCTGCGAAAAACCATTCTGAACAGGTATATAATAGAGAAAGAAACATGTTAATCTTAAAATTTTATATCATTTAAAATTAAATATAAAGTAAAAAATAATTTATGGTGTTTTATTAACATCATCCTAACCCCAATAGTTATCTAAACCATGCTCTTATACCAAATATAATGTCTCGACATTAAACATTACATAATATTGTAAATTATTTTAGAATTCACTTTCTTAAATTTCAAAAGATATTTTCAGTTTATAGTTTTAGATAATTATGAAATAATTAATATATATAAACCCACAAACATAAAAATTGGGTACTACTAAATCAGTATCCATTTCTTCCATAATAAATAAGTTTTTAATAAAACATGAAATAATTTCATGAAAAACCATTACAACATTCAGCTTGGATTCTTCATTCCTCTTACCCATCCTTAAAGCCTATGAAAAAAAATTTAAAACATTTTATGAACACAAAAATATCAGTGAGGTAAATAAAAAGAAGGGAGTAATTTTTTAGTTCATGAATAATTATAAACATATGAAATCATTTTCACAAAGAAATACTTATCACCCATAAAGTATCATATACTTACTTTTTGAAAACAAAAGATTTCCAAAATACATAGAAAACATAAATAAAACCATAAAGATAACTTGGGTCATTAATTACTTAATATTTTAACCCTATTTACTACTATATGATTTGTAACCATCATGGTTACCTTACAATGTAACCCTCATAGCTACCTTATGATGTAACCCTCATGGATACCTTATGGTGTAGCCATCATAGTTATACTTGGAATAAATAAATTTGGCCAACTTTCAACATAAACACAAACAATGAATTATAGGGAAATAAAGTTCCCACACTTCATTGTAAATGATTCCCAAAAACTAGAATGTAATTATAAATCATGAACATTAGAATCCTAAAAACAATTTTTTGAGGAAAATCACTTATTTTAAAAAAATGTCTAAATACAAAGGAAACCATTTTATTTGTAAATAAACATGTAATATTATAAAGAAAATAGAAAAACATTAAGGAATCATTAAAATAGAATAATCCACTCATTTCATATAATTTAATAAGAAACATTATTTTTTTAATTTTGAAAAAAGAGACAAGAAAGAGTATTTTTAAAAGGAAATTCCATTACCTTGTGGATGACTTCATTAAAAAGTGTTAAAAACTCATATATAATGGTTTAAAAAGTGTTACTAAATTTTTAAATAACTATATTCAAATTTATAAAACATTATATTATCTTCTATATCATTTTTCCACTTGTTCTTTTATAATATTTTGTTATTTTTACTATTTTGGGTATATTTATTTCACAATTTCTAGGGTTGGTTCATTATGGGTTTTCTTGTCGAATGGAAGAAAAACAACATAAGTAGAATGAAATGATATTAATTTTTTTCTATAATTTTTAATGAAAACATATATAATTTTTTCTGATATGAGTATGGTTCATTAGTTTAAAAATTAATGAAAATTATTTAATTTATTTTGGCAGTTTTTACAACCATCACAAACTTATATCATTTTATTTAACATCATGTTTTTTTATTGGTTCCAGAACATTATATAACATATAATATATATAATAAAACCTTATTTTACCATAATAATTATTCTATTTCCACCCTTGAAATATTTAAAATAAAATGAAAACACATCGTCCTTGATGACAGTAAATCGGTACATCACATACAATGTTTTCATATTTTCAGAATTAGTAGAGAAGAGGAAAGGTTTGATGATGAATATTACATTAAAACAATAAAAATACATTATATGTAAGATAATGGAGTTTTCATATCACTTGTATGATGGTAGGAGAGGATATAATAATAAAATAAAATAAATTGAAAAGAATTTTAAAAGAAAACGAAAGAGGAATTTACCTCTTGAACTTCTTATCCTTGAGAACCTCTTTATGGCACATGGTTTTGGACTTTTGGTGAGACCAGAAGGTATTGGACATGGGTAAGATTCTTTGGAAGGTAATTGGGAAGAAATTTAACAAGATACAAGGCTTTGTAGGTGTGAGTATAAGAGGTTGTGGGGGTTATATTTATAGTGGAGGAGAGTGGTCTTTTTTATTATTATATTCATTAGTTTACTATTTTGGATCAAGGCTATGAATAGGTTGAACCTTATCACTAAATATATTAAAATAGTGAATAATAATTTGAAATTATGGGCTTACATAATCCATACATCATCTATGACTCAATAATTTATGCATTTGTTAAATACGGTAAATTACCGTATTTTACTATTCACCAAAACTTTAACTATTTTATAAAAATACAAAAAATTCACCCTAACCATTTTTTGATGTGTATAATTAACAACTGAACCCCATTTTATGAAAATGATTTAATAAATATTATAAATTTAATTTTTAATTAAAATCATCATTTATTCAAAAAATACATGTTTTAAAATTATAATTGATCATATGACACTTTGAAAATTTACTTAAGGTCTCACAAAATTATATTATAATAATAAGAAAAAAAATGTTAATTTTTTAATAAACTTTATGAAAATAATTTTTTTTAATTTATTATATTAATTATTAAATTTTAAATAAACACTTTTATTTTATAAAAATACAAACACTTAATTTATCATTTTAAAAACATTTATTTACTTATACCATGAAATTAATATATCATATTTTAATTCATACGATAACTTAATTTTATTTATAATTTTATAGTTTAGGTGACTATTATATTTTTATAGATTCCTTAATTTATATAAATATCACTTATTTCATTATACATTTATAATGAATTTAACTATATAATTCCAGAATAAAAACAAATTATTTTAGAAGTACTTGAGTTGTTATAGTAATTACCTTTGAGGTAAGATTCATACAGATTCTAGTTAGTGATACTTATCAATCATACTTTATTAAAGAGTAAAATTTCAGTATTTCATTACTAAAGGTATGCCTTTATTTTATGTTTTGCATATATATTATTTCTTTTGATAATAGATCAAGCGTTTTATGGGTTCTATTCAATTTTCAATGATCATTTGATGATCACCCAAAACCCATCAATGGTATCCGAGTGACTTTAATCAACAATTCAACATTTTATTCTACTTATTTTTTAAGAACATGTATATCGTAAAGTTTTTGGGCTCATGACATAGTGTATGATATGAAGGATTTCTTTTGTTTTTATTAGTAGTTGTGTATTATTCCTATTTATTCTAAGGTATGCTATAATAAAATCATTATGTTTTGTACTATGTAATAGGATAAAATATATGATATCGCAAGGTATGGTTAAACCCTGAGTTTTGTAAAAAAAATAGAACATTGTGTTGTATCTGTGATATAGGTTTTATCATCAAATAAGACTAGAACCTTATGAAAACACTAATTGTAAGCATTGATATCAATCACATATTTTGATTGATAATTCCCATTATCAATCATGAAATAAAATATAGCCTTAAAATGTTAAAAACACAATTGTTTGTCTATTTTTTCTTATAGTTTATAAATTATTTACAAATGAATAGTGTTAATCATTGTAAATAAGAGATTTTCATGCCAAAATAAAATATGAAGTGTTCATATTTATATCTCATTTTTTGGAAATATAAAATGTTTATTTTTTTATTATGTATAATATTTATTTTTATATTTTTTTTGAAATTTTGATACTATGTATGATTTAATTTATGTGATAAGTTTCATCTTATAAATTTTTATTCCATACATTATATTCTATTCATGAGAATATAAGATTTAGTTTTATTCTGTCTTAACCTCTGTTTTTAATTAAATATATTTTCTTTAATTTAGTTATTAAATATATTTTATTATTATTAGGTGTTATAATTATGATTAATTGGATTCTCTATTGAGTAATGTATCCATGAGTATAGGAACTTTGGGTTGAACTTCCAATTGGATTGGAGGCTCTTCCTCATTCATGAAATATGGGGGTTTTCAATCTATAGCTCCAATATTAATCATATGGATATTATCTATCACATATAATACTAAATATTTATATGAAAAGTTCATATACCTTATGTTTAAGAAATATTTTTATATGTGTGAGTTTTTTTAACTTATATTTTTGGGTGAGTGACACAACTTGTGGATCATGTGTAGATATACACATTAATAGGATGCGAACATATTAATTTGTGGTTGGAATATAGATTCCAAAAATAAATCAATAAAAAAGTCCATACATAAAGTAATAAAACATGAGATAATAAATATCACATGATATGAAATAGATAAGGATTTAATATGCATGTGTTTTGTATTAAATTATAGATCCATTGAAAGAAAACATTTAAAACACTAAGTGAAAGATACATTCTAAACCAAACACATGCCAAGACCTTAATCATCCCACCATATAGTTTCATTCTAAATTTGTGTGCACATATATTATCTTGTTTTAAGCATGGTGGATATGGATATTTCTACAATTTATGTATCCAAATCTAACCATGTGACTTAGGAAATATTTAAACCCTAAGAGTTAGGATACCATAGTAATAGAGTTTATTTTATTCCTATATGATGGATTTGGGAAAAGGATTTTCCATTCAAATATCCAATAATCATATGAGATATGATTGGAATGTTATCTTACCTAAATATCTATGTTTTAAGATAAACACTTAAGTGGACTCAATTTTTATTGGAATATGGATTTGGGAACACTAAATGAATATAATGTATAGGGTAATCATTTTTAGTGGGAGTACTTTCATTAAAATTCCTTGATGAAAAGATATAAAACATGATACTCACTCATATATATGTATTTTTTGTAGATTATATCATGAATCATGTATATCAGTATGAGATATCTTACAGTTATAACCTATAAAACAATTATAGGTTAGTGTATAATGTTGATATGTGTTCTCAAAGACAAGAAATCTAATAATCAGAATGTGAATATTATAAAGATCAATTTCTCAAACTCTGACTCATGGGTATTACATATTAGGTGTGTATCGTAGAATTATACCGATAAACATAGACTCATAGATTGATTATAATTAAATAAAGGAAAACTATATCTATGTGTTGTAAATGGATAAAGATTTACTATGTTATAATTCAATAGTTATGATCTAAATCTATCTGGTAGATTAGTTTAAGAATTGGAGAACTACTATTGTGTTCCCACCATAAACAAGAATTTGTTTTTTGTAACTTATTTAGACAAGAAAGTATTTTCATTCATTATTAAGAATAATATTTTTCCTATATATATGAATGAAATATTTCATGACATTGAGAATATAAAAAAATATTTTATACATTCTAGATATAGATAATCCTATGTATAACATTCATAATAAGAAGATCAAGGTTGATTCTAACCCCACCTACCATTGTAATTATTGATTTGGACATATAAATTAGAAACACATCCAAATACTCCATAGAGATTGATTTTGAAACTATTTTATTATGAATAATTTGATAATTTTGAGTACTGTTTATTAAGAAAAATGAATCAAACACCTTTTAGTGGAAATGTGAAAAGGCTAGTGGACTATTATATCTTATACATAGTGATGTACGTGAAACAATAATCACTCAAGAAAGTGGTGGGTTATATAATTTTTTACTTTTATAGATAAATTTAGTTAGTATGGTTATGTGTTTATGATGATACACAAATAAGAAACTTTTGAAAAGTTCATATATTTTTAGAACTATGTATAGAATCAACTGGGAAAAATTATTAAGATTCTCTAATCAAATCATGGTGGAAAATACTTGATATAGGAATTCACTGATCATCTGAGAGATTTTGTAACTATTCCACAACTCACTTATCTTATAACCCCATATTGTAATGATGTATGTAAGAGAAGGAATTGTAATTTGATGAATATTGTTCGATCAATGATGAGTCAGTGTGACATTCCTATTACATTCCAGGGTTATGCTCTGAAGACTACTACATTCCCACTTAACTACATTCTATATAAATCATAAATAAAGTCACTATAATATATATGGATTGGAAAACATTAATGTATAAATTTTATAAGTATTTTGGGTTGTGGATCAATCATATGAAATCTGGATTCTAATAATCTTAATTCCAACGCATACCTGTGATTATTTGTTAATTATCCCAAGGAAATTATGGGATATTATTTCTACAATCCTACTGAATAAAAAGTGTTTGTGGCCTTATATAGTGTCTACTGTGATGAATAACACATCAATCATGGAGTAAGAAAGAGAAATTTTAACTTATATAAGTTCAAGAAAAATAAATAATAGTTTTTCTTGAGATGGAATTTGAGTTAGTTACATAAAGAGTTGTGGAAAAAGAACTGACTCAAGCTACATAAGAACCTTAAAGGTCTATTAATATTTACCAAGATCCTGAGAGATAATGATTTTTTAGGTAAAGTTATAACAAATTAATGTTCATCGGTGATGAAAATACTTCCCAAAAAGAGTAAATTAAGAGTTATAATTCCTACAGTTTCATAAAAGATATAGGATTTGATATGGACTCCATATACACTAACAAAGATTGAAACTTGGTGGATTCACCTGAATGGGTGAGACCCATAGGTTATAAGTGGGTTTTCTATATTAAAAATCATGTGTACGGTAGAGTGTCAATCAATGAATCATTATTGGTGGAAAAGGGTTATAAAAAATCATTTCATTGGCTCTTGAGATATATATTCACCTATTTTCATAAAAAATTCCATTCCAATGTTACCTTTTTAAAAAAAATAATTTTGATTATGAGATATATAAAATGGACATAAAACCGCTTTCCTTAACAAAAATTTATTTAATGACATGTATATGATATATCCTAAAGCTTTTGAAATACAAAATAAGTCTGATAAAGTTTTCAAGTTGCATTGGCCCATTAATGGATTGAAGAAAACTTCTCAAAGTTGTAATATCTAGTTTGATGATGTGATCAAAGAGATTAGTTTCATAAAAAATATAGATCATTATTATGTAAACAATAGAATTATTGGGAGTGTAGTGGTATTTCTAATATTCTATTTGGATGGAATATTACTTGTCATAAATTATATCCCAAATTTACCCTCTGTAGAGGTGTGGTTGGGAAAATACTTCTTGATGAAATACATGGCCAAATCAACCTAAAAATAGGTATAAAGATCTATTGAGATAAATTTAAGAGTTTTATTATATTTAGTCAAAATAAAATTTATAAAGTGATAAAATGGTTTAGTGGAGAGAAAAAAAAAGGTGGTCTTTACCAGTGTCACATATCTTGAATATTAGGAATATTCTATATCCTTATAAGGTGTTAGAATGATGGATAAAATTACTTATTTTTCCATCATAAGATCTAACATGTATTGCATGTTGTGTACTTGACCTGATTTCACTTATGATTTGAAAATTGTAATTAGATACCAATACAATCCCAATGGGATTCATTATACTTTTGTTAAGAATAATCTTGAGTACTTGAGGAGAAATAAGAATATGTTCATGGTATTTTGAGGTGAGGATGGGCTTTGTATAAGGATTTACATTGATGAAATTTTTTAATAAAATAAAGATGAGTTGGGATATGAATATGGTTTTTTATTTTTCATAAATGGTGGAGTTATTAGTTGGAATCATATGTTGTAAATGAATTTGTTTTGATCAAGAAGTTAATTTTTGAATATGGGTTGGTTCCTAGTTTTGAGAAAGAAATCGATCTTTCTAATGAATGAAATGGATCCATTACATAGGACAAGGAACCCTGGCCTCAAAAAATGAATAATAAAATCCTTCAAAAATACTAACTCATTTTAAATATCTTGGAGAGGGGTGATATAAAGATATTTTGGGTATATACAAAGAAGAATTTGGAAGATCCATTGATGGGAAAATTACCATAGAAAAAGAATAATGATTGTGTCGAATCTCTTAGTATAAGATGCATTAGAGATTGGATGTAGTGGTTATAAAATGTATCAAGATTTTATAATAAAGTAAATATCTATTTATTATTCATTATCTTGTGTTATAATTTATATTACATAAATAATGAAATTATAATATCCCCTCAAGGTATGACTTTGAGTTATCTCAAATAGATGATCATCATGGAGTATTTTGGGTTGTGATGATATGATAAGATTATAATAAGTAGTGCACTCAAGAGATAATTAGTGGATACTTATTACTTTGAATGTCCTACCAAAGTATATCTCTTGGAATATCACACAGTTATTGATAGACTTAGATGGATTATCCTTATTATGAATCCCCTTTACTTAAAGTTATTGAGATTCCTAGAATGAGAACTACATACTTGTATACCTTTATTATAAAATTCTTAAGGATTATCTAATTAGGGTGTGATTTGGTATGTTATTGATCATGTCATATGTCACATCCCAACTAGGATACCCATCCAACTAGGCATCAATCTAGACCATAGTAAAACCCAAAGGGAATTCCTGATCCCTATAGAACAACGACTATCACTTGGGCATCAAAAAAATTAAAGGGAATTATTTTACCCAAATTAAAACAATACACATGGAATATATAGAGAGAAAACTAAAAAAGAAATACAAAACACTAAAATAATGTAAAACGAACCAATACAACCAAAAAATTTCAAGATCAAAACCCATGGTACATGTCCAATAATAACAAAAAAGGACAAAAAAACTCGAAACAACCACTACATGTGATATGTGTGGACCACATTTCACCATCTCATTACCAACTACCCATACACACCTAATAAAAACATCACTCCCTCACTATGGTACCTTTCTTTTTTTCCTAAAACAAAATATAATTAAAGGTCTATACGCCCCCAAGGGAGTGTATAGGGTGTGAGATAGAGAGTCTCTGTAGGATTCCACCCAAGTGTTCCATATCAAGTAATTTTTAAATAATGCCAATATGCACATATCAAAGAAAATAAGGCATGATAAGTATTTAAAAAGTTTTATTCAAAAATATTGGTAATCAGTTCCCTTTTTTCTAAATCCTTCCAAAAAATTGGTAAAATAGTTTCAAATTATAATTTTATTAACGAATTTACATTTATCAAATCATTTAGCATATCATATAAAACCAAAATAGCACCAGCCAATATACAAAGAAAACTTATACAAGGATGATATAGGTTCGGGATAACTATGTCACTCATACCTTAATCTCAACCAATGAATAGTGCACACTCAAGTCCCTGAAGTCCATACATCAAATTCAAGGGAACAAAGGAACACCCTAGAAAGTGAACCCCCTACAATTTCACTCATGTTCTTAGAGGAAATGTATCTATGATCTTGGAATGGAGGAGAATCCCCAAAATGAAAACCCTTAAAATACCAATGGACAACTCCCAATAATACACCTTACACCTAAATACTCAAGGATGCCATGTTTTTAATAAATAAAATTGATTTCAATGGGATTTTATATTTCAAAAACAATGTCAAAAACCCTTTTATTCACCAGAAACATCATTTGAAAACCAATTTGATATTCTATTTCACAATGCTTTGAAAAAAATTATTTACCAAAACAAGGGGGAAACCATATTTCATAAAAAACCCTTTTACATACAAAAATTAATAAAGAAATAATTATTGAAATTCATTTATAAAACTATTTAATAAATCAAGATCATTCATTATTCATAGAACATAGGCTAGAGACATAACCACCCACCTCAAACTCTAGTTGTGCACTAACTGCGATGCAATCTAAACACACTAGAAGTAAAGTTGTATAAGAACAATTAATGGAGTCCCTAGAATCAATTATACCATATAGAAGTAAATTTTCCATAACCAAATAATCGAAAGAGATTTACCTCATCACATACCTTGAGATTCTCGTGCATCGCACCACTACTAACATGAGAACTATACTACAGAAGGCAAGTGCATAATGGATTTATAAGGGATTGGATAAGAATCATTACATGATCAATTGATCCAAAAAACATAGGCAAACACTAATTTAAAATCCAAAATAAATGTATATAATGAGAAGAGATGATCACACTTACCAAAATAGAGAAGTAACCAACCAACCCAAAAATCAAAGAACCAAAAGGAGAATCCCAAAAGGGATGGATTTACCCAAAATTGCGTAGGGAAACCCTAGAGATCAAATAAGATAGGGGGAAGGTGAATGAAAAATAAGTCAAGTTCCCAATGAATAATATTCTGCTAGATAGATTCATTTCATGGTATGAATTAACAAGTCTGGACATAAACCTCCATGATGGCATGTATTCCAAAAAAAACACATCACCATCACTTAAAAACCAAGAAACCAATTTCATAATCTGAATTTTATTTTCACATGATAAAAGTTTTTCATGTCCTGAACCAGTTTCATGGATTCTTCCTAGGATTAATTCACATCATGAATATATAATTCATGGTGTGAACCAGCTCTTGTAGCCATCATGCATTCCAAGTACTTAATAAAACCTCTGAATCGCCACTGACAACCCCTAGAACCAAAGTAAAACCTATTAAAAATTAAAAGGAGAATGTACCTTTATGATGATGCTATAATTCTGCCACTAGGAATTTTCATCCCTATAATGTCAGGTGGAATAATAATTCTCTAGAAAGAGGTGAAGCCACTACTTACTCAATGAAGATCAACAACCCCATGTATCATGAAAATACAATTTGTACAATCATAACACTTTGACCAATGAAATATAATTTTCACACATAAATTTCATCTACGAATCAATGATCTCTACTAGTTTCTCCACAAATGAAAAATATGGTTCAAAATTAATATCCTCTCAATTTATAACCTGTGAAGCATTAGGATGGTACTTATTAAGATGATATAGGTGGAAAACATCACGAATACCTATAAAATTATTCCTAAATTCTATCCAATAAGAAAATTGACTCTGCTACTGAGTGACATCAAATGGTTCAATGTATCTTAGAGCTAGTTTCCCCTATTTTCCAAGCCAATGGTGAAACAACCATGGATAAACATTCATGAAATTCCAATAACCAATGAAAAAATAAAAAGTATGTCATTGAAGATCCACATGTGATTTATGATAATTTGGATCTATAACCAAACACCAAAATATATCCTAAATCCTCACAAACATCTTATTAATGATACTTATTCCCATAAGAGAATCCTCAACCACCTCTATCCAATAAAGAGGTGACCTATATGGGAAACTATAAAAGGCCTCGAAGGGATCCATTCTGATCAAAAATGGTAACTATTATTATAAGTAAAATAGACAAGTCTTAAATTGGAATACCATGGCACACCAAAATCCATGATGCATACATATATTATATCCTCCTAAATCTAAATGTGCAATTTTTCTGACCATTTAACTATGGATGGAAAGTTGTACTCAACCTAACCTGAGTACCCATCACCTCTTGGAGACTATTTTAGAACTATGAGGAAACCCTAAGATCCATATCAGAGGAAATGGAAGAGGGGGTCCCATGAAACCTCACAATATCTTGTACATATAGCTTACCCATATCTTCAACCTTGGTGTCCCCAATCAGAATAAAATTATCTAATTTACTCAACTAATCAGTCACCAAACAGATTGAATTATTACCTAGGGGTCCATGGTAATCCAATAATGAAGTAAATGGGCACCTCATACCATTTTAAAACCATCACCAGAAGATATTGGAGTAGAACTTAAGACATCAGGTGCTATTCCTTTATCTATTGTCTGGTGTAATGGTGAGACATATAATTAGTAATGGTTTGCTTTATTCCCAACCACTAGAAACACTATATCAGGACATTATACACCTATTTAGTGATAGGGTGAATGATTTAAAAATAACCATGATAATTAGAAATAATTAGTTCCTTAAAAAAGACAGGATGAAAAACTGACTCGTGGATAAAAGAATACCATCAGATGGGAGACGCAAACCAGAAACTGTCTCCCCATGATATAAGTTTTACGTGATTCCTCTAAAAATACTATCCTATTATTGGTATTACATAATAGAATCGAGGAGAGATGATGAAAACTAAACAGTATTCACAACCATACCTGAATCATCATCATTTTCATCGAAATTCCACTAAGTGAAAATGCATATAAGTTTCCAATCCTTATTCGATTCCAAAACATCATGTGGTGGGAATTTTTTTCAAAGAGAATCCAGGAAAACATTCCCCTTCTCGGGGGTGTAAGTGATGTTGAAGTAAAAAATTTATACATATTATACCCATATTCTCTATCTGAGATTTAGGTACTTATGAAAAAATTTATAGCTAAAACTCTTATTATTAGAAAAGGTTGTAAACATCTCCTAAAAAATATAGTTATTCCAGCACTTAAATGAGTGGATAATAGTGGAAAGATCTAAATCATGAGTGGGGTAAATTTTCTAATGTGGATACATATGAAAAGAGTTGTAGGAAATGATGTGATTATACTGTATAAACACACATCATAGACTAACACCAAAAGCATCACAATATATAACATACCCCTTACCATGCTAAGGAAAGATAAAAAATAATATATGATGTTAGAATCCATTTCAGTTCCTCAAAAGAAGTCTGACAATTATCATCCCAATTGAATTTCACCTCTTTCTTGGTAAGAGATGTAAATGGAAACGCTAGATTTTATAAATCCTTTATAAAACACTGATAATATCCATCCATACCTTTAAAGCTTTATATCTTGAAGATGTTATATGTTTTATCCCATCAATATACAAACTTTAATTTCTCAAAATTTACTGAAAGGACGTGTTCTAAAATCATATGCCCCAATAACATCAATTCATGGGTCTAGAAATTAAATTTCAATATATTCCTATAAATTTGATGGCTCCTCAAGTTTTACAAAACCAAATTTAGATGTTTCTCACGTTAATGCTTGGATCTTGAACAAACTAGGATATCATACACAAACACCACGACAAAAGTGTCGATCTATTTATGGAATATATAGTTCATTAAGTCCATAAAAATTATAGGATCATTAGTAAGATAAAAATGTATTTCAGTATATTCAAAATGGTCATACCATCTTCTAAAAGCGATTTTGGGAAGTAAGACCCATAAACCTTATGTAAATGAAAATCAGACAAAATATTTATTTTAGAATACCACTTCATCCCCTTTAACTAATCAAATAGGTCATCCACACTGGGAAAAGGGTAGTTATTCATGAAAATAACCCATTTCAACTTATGATAGTCTATACAGTGACACAAATAACCATAGTCCTTATTGGAAATGAGAACAGGTGATTCCCATGATGAAACACTTGAAAAAATAAATCTATTCTCAGTAAGATCATCCAACTGAACCTTGGGCTCTTTCATAATATAAGGTTCTATTCAATAACAAGGTATATAAATTGGCTACGTTCCTAGAACCTGATAAATCATGAACTATACCTCTATATCTAGAGGAAGACCATAGAATCCATTTTAAAAAACATCATGGTTGTACTGAACAACCAAATTAAGATCCAAATGAGGGGAAACATCATTAGGATCAACTAAAATGGTGGAAAATAAACACCTAAGCTCTAGATAGAAACGTCCTATATGATTGGACCTCAGGTCCCACTCTCCCTCAAAACACTAAGAGATACCATCAGAGTAAGAGAAAAAACACACCAATGATAATAATAAATATAATAATGGAGATAAAATAGATAATATATCCCAATGATGATGTTTAATAGATCCAAATTGAGAATTAATAAATCCTGGATTAACTCTAGATTAGATATTAATAGATAACAAGATAGACAATGAAACCCCCGCTCCTTCCTATTTCCAAGAGGAATCTCCAAGTCCAAGTTGAATAACATGAACTCCATCATAAGTTTTAACACATAAAAAAAGGTAGATATAAATGATTTTTAGGCACCTGTATCAAATAGATAAGTTACTATAGAAGATAAAACAAGGATGGTACCTCCCACTATAGTAATCCCCACCTCAAAATCCAATATAAACTCGTCCACTATCTATAGGTGTGTCACTGTTGAGGACTATGGATGAATCCATATGGGATTTAATGTTTCCGATTCATTTACAATGGCCTTTGGAGATGATGATTTTTAACCATAATGGGGAATAAACATGGCCAAATAGAACCTATGCAGATAGAATCAATGACCATAAGCATTGTATATCTTTTCGGATGCAGGAAAATAATGTTGGGTGTTATTATATTTCCACACTAATAGAAAGTTAGGGGCACAATACTATATGTTGTTGATGATGTAGTGGAGGTCAACTTTTGTGAACCACCTCAACCACCCCTATGATTATCTTTTCACTTCATGTTGTTTCCATGAATTCCACTGAAGTTGCCACTGGGGGAAAGAGAATATCCAAATGAGAAAATATTTCCTTCCATGTCTATTTATACCATCATATTGATGTATAGAATCTTAGAATAGGTATAAATCATTAGTATATATAATTTTTATAGAATGTCTGGTCACAAACTCTACATGTATTTATGTGATTTCAATTGATCATTAATCACCACCTCTAGATAAAAATGAACCAGATCCACAAAATGCTTGGTGTACTTCAATACTGAGCACTCTAATTATTGAAAATATTGTAACTACATATAATTTTCCATTATTAGAGACTATAGATAGAACTAGTAAAAAAATAGGATCTATAAACCCTTCTAATCCATTCCCACGTGTCAGTTTTCTTGAACCATAGAATCTCACCACCACTTAATAGGACCCTTGATCTTGAACATTGAATATTTCACCTTGATAGACTTAGGTGTATCTTGGAAGTTAAAGACTTTATCAATATTTTATTGTTGGTACTTCTATGGGGGATTCACCCTTAGTAACTCTCAAATTCTATCCCTTTCACCCAGATCTCTTGGTTTCACCTAAAAATATTGGTTTTGAGACCATGGTACATTCTATTCCATGACACCAACTTCTAGTATGATATATTCTAAAAATATTCTGATAAAATGGAGGATCCCATTGACGAAAATCCCTCATTTAACCCTCCTAAGGAACCCATCGAAGATGACTTCGAGGAATTTTGTCTATATTCCAAAAAAAGAAGGAGTTAATTAGACAATAAGATAATATCAGTTTTTCACATATGAAAATAAGTAATAACTAAGATATAGGTTAAAACCCAATATAAGAGACAAACAACCCAACTCCCCATGGAAACTTGTGACTCATTGTGATAGGAGATGGAAAAGAACTCAGTACAACCAAACTACAAATTCCTAACCATCCTACCTCATATCTAGAAAACATACTAAGAAAATGAAACATAAGTCAAAACCTATGACTTTGATTCCAAAATGGTCACATATTGACTTGGATACCCATCTAACTTGGATCCAAACCAACCCATGACTAAACCTGAAGGGAATTCCCGATCCCCACAGGCTAATGACTAGCACCCATGAATTGAAAAACAAACAGAGGGACTAATTTCATCCACCTAAAATAAGACACAAAGAATATATATAGAAAAACTAAAAGAAATATTCAACAACAAAATAATGAAAACATAAGTGTTACAAACCAAAATTATATATATTAAAACCTAATGTACATGTCCAACAATAACAAAAATGGAATACTAAAACTGGAAAAAGAAACTAATCCATGTGATATGTGTGGACCTTGTTCCACCATCTTACCATTAGCTACCCATACCTAGCTAACAAAAAAACTCATCAACTCATAATGTTTCCTTTCTCTTTTCTGCACTATAAGACATTACAAGGTATACACACCCTCAATGGAGTTTAAATGGTGTCAGCTAAATAGGATCAGTAGGATCCCACCCTAGTGTTCCATATCAAATCTTTCTACCATAATCCCATTATGTTCATATCAAACAATATAAGGCATGATAAGCAGTTATAAATTTTTATATCAAATATAATGTTAAATATTTCCACCTTTTCTAAATATTTTATAGAACTATGTAAAATAGTTTCATATAAAAATTTCCTTAAATAACTAGAATTTATCAATGCATATAGCATATCAAAGAAATCCAATATAGTACAATTCAACACATAAAGGAAAAACCCCCAATGATAAAATTGGTTCTGGATAGATAGGTAACCCGTACCTCAATCTAAATTATAGACTCGTGTGCACTCTATCCCCTAGATCCCATGAATTAAGGTATAGAAAATAGAGGAAAACTATAGAAATTAAACCCCATAAAATTTTAGTTAAGTTCCTAGAGATAATATATCTATTATCTAGGAATGGAGGAGCACGCCATAAAGTGACCCCCTTACAATTCTAATGGTAAATACCCAATAATACAACTTCCACTTAAGTACCCAAGGATCCCAAAAATAATTCTATTCATTAAAAACATACTTTGAAAACCAATTTCACAATGCTTTTAAAAATACCTTTAATTTACCAAAATTAGGGGAAAACCATATTTTCTCAAAAAAAACCCTTTACACACACAAATAAATCAATCAAGAGTAATTACAATTCAATTAGAAAACTATTTAATAAATCAAGATCATTCATGGTTAATAGAATAAGTCTAGATGAGGAACCACCAACCACAAATTTGGGTCACACACCAACCGTGATGGAATCCACACACACCAAAAGGAATGGGGAACAATTAAAATGAACAGAGGCCCTAACATCAATTTTCACATATTGAAATCAAGTTTCCATAACCAAAATGGTTGGAATAGAAGTTATATAATCACATTCCTTGAGATTCTCACATGATGAACCACCACCAACACAAGAAATGGCATCCATAAGACAAGCACACAATGAATCTATAAGGTATTGGAGAAGAATAAATACATTGTCAATACATCTCAGAAACATAGCCCAAAACCATTTTTAAATCCAAGATAAATGAATACAATGAGAAGAGAATGGTCACAGTAACCAAAAGTATGTAGAAACTAACTAACCCAAAGATCAAAGTGCCAAAAGAAGAAGTCTGAATTGGAAAAATTCACACAAATATTTCCAGGTATAGCCAGAGGGTTCAAAGAAGATAGGGGGAAGGTGAATGAGAAATAATTAAGGCACTCAAAACATATTATTTTTCCAAATAGAAACATTTCATAGTGTGAATTACCAATTCATGACGTGAAACTTCAGGATAGTCTGTATGCCAAAAAAATGTGTCACCTTCATTCAAAAACCTAAAAGCCAATTTCACAACATGAATTTCGTTTTCACATCATGAAATTTTTCCAAATCCTAAATATAGTTCATGGATTTTTACTATTTATAATCCATGTTGTGAATATATAGTTCATGGTGTGAACTAACTCCAATAGCCAGAACGCAGCCCAAGTCCTTAAGAAAACCCCCAAATCACCTCATACAACAATTGAACCCAAATTAGTACAAATTAAACATTAAAAATAGAGTGTACCTTAACCCTTTTATTCATTAAAAACATACTTTAATTGGGGTTTGTAACACCCCTAGTAAAGTGAGACTTAATAGAATAAATGTTACTACCCTTATTATTAAGGTGGACCTTTCTTAGCTTGGGGAGGTTGGGTAATGACATCACTGGTTAGAGATGAATCTAGATGAGATTTATCTACTCATATAATGAAAAAACACATCAATCCATTAATCAAATTAGATTGAGTAAATTCATAGACATTCTTATTTTAGTAACATGTAAGGTTCTTTACTACTTAGATGAGGGATATGTGATTTTCTTATCAACTAGATAAATGATATGTGATCAACCAGGTCAGTGTTTTCCATAAAATCATGAATGTATGAGTTGGGTTATACTAGATTGACATGTTCCATGTATATTGGCCAGTTGATCTTATAGAAAATGAGATTATATAGGTATACATATAATATATATGATACATTTTTTGGTGGACATGTCCATATTGAGATATGAGTATATTTGATAGAGATCACACTAGACCCCTTTTATAACTTTAGTATCCCTGGTTATTTTCTACAAGCCGCTCTTTACTTACATTTATTAAATAATGATTTCAATTTTTTTTCAAAGCTATAAAGGCCCACAAGGTTACACAGTTAGGATTTAGGATAAGGATTAAAATTTTGGAAAAAGTGTTTATTCTAAAATTAAGAGAGTTTTATAAACTGTATCCAATGTTTTTAGATAGATTTATAATTTTTTTGAAGTTTTTCATAAATACTTTATAGGATTTTAGTAAAAGTGGGAGATTGTTAGAAATGAAATAAAATAGAGGATACCATATTTTATGATATCCCTAAATTGTAGTTGGTGATATAGGCATACTATTTCCTCTATCATAGCCTACAATTGATCTTTATTAGTGTATGATAAAAATGTGATATGTGATATCACACGCATTCATTTTTTCAAATATTCTCAATTGGTTTCCTTTATTTATGAATCAATGATATTGATTTATTAATGGATAAACATTAATATTTAAATTATTTTAATTATTCAAATAGTTATGAAAATCTTTAGTTGGGAATAACATATATCGACTTCTATGAGATGGAATCAAATCTCCAACTCTATTCATTTAATAAATAGGGTCTACCAAAGGGATGAGATACTTCCTCTATTAATGGGTATTATTATACATAATTTACAAATCCAGATATCACCTTAGTTCCTATTTCTACATCCATCCTCATTGAGGAATGTGCTAGCACACCTTTGAAGAATAAGATTCTTATCATTATGAATGGAGATCCATGTATGGGGTAATTATATCAAAGGTAAGAATCATTCAGATGCTACATAGTGATCCTTATCAAGAATAATCCATTGAATATTAAAATGTTAAGATTTTAATAGTAAAGTTATGATTTTATTTTATATTCTATATATATATATTGATTCTATAGATGATAAACTAGGATTTTATGGGTTTGATTATACTTCTCATTATCATTATATGATCTCCCAAAACCCAACACAATAGAGGTTGAATTTTATTTTTTGTATTATAATAAAATAAGAAAAGTTTAATATAGATTTATTATTTGAAATACCTATATAATCTGAGACAATTATAAAATCATCATTGTTTTATAATGAAGTGAATTTATCAAGGTCTTATAATTAATTAAATATTCAAGATTTAATTTTTCACAAATGTAGAAGTTGGAAGAAACCATTTTTTAGTCACTAAAAGTCGTATTAGCTACCCCCCGATGGTGGTCACTAAAACCAAAAAAAATATTTCACACTTTCTCTTTCTCACCCTTCCCCAACCCCATCCACAACACAATTTGTTGCACACCCTCTAACCAATCCTCCTTCAATTTCATTGCTTATTCCCTTGTTATTCAATGTTCTACACATCCAAATTTTCCAAATTTTCCTTTCAAGTATCCTTTACCAATGCCCTAAACCTACAACCCCTATTGCTATCGACCACCTTCATACCCCTACCACAGTCGCCACTATTATCCAAGCTAAAAATCATAACTATAAGTCTGATTCTTCTTACTTCACCTCATACTTCCTTTAGTGACTATAAAACCGTTATTTTTAAAGACTTTATTGACTAGAAAATGGTGACCAACATTTGGTGGTCTCTTATTATCCAGTAAAACGGCTTAAAGACTACTTTTGGTGATCGTTAGAATCAAATATTCTAGATTTTATTTTATAATGGGAAAATAGGGAATACATATTTAAGGAATGAATATATGTGATAGAAAAACTTAACCATGGGGTTTTTAAAATAATTCAAGTAAAATAAAAGGGTAATTTAGTAAACCCCTTTATAAAAATCCAGACATTACTATTTTATGTAATACTTCAACACTGATGAGATTATTTCTTCTTAACCAAAAATAGTAAACTAAAACACATGATGTAATCCTAAGGGATAAAATATAAGGGCATAAATGTGTTTGGTTTAAAGTGGTGTAGATGATTTTAATTCATGTTGTTTTTTTAATATATTAACTTTTCGATGATTGATGTGGGTTTTCCCAATACATTTGTTTTACTAGATACTATTTAAATCTAATTTCTCTATATTCTGAAAAAAAAGGTTTTAGGTTTTTAATAATTGAATAGTTTTATTTTATTTATTTTCTTTGGATCCCTAGGTTACCTTTGATAAAGACCATTTGAATATCAATTTTTTTCATTGAACCCTGATTATTATGTATGTTGGGGGGTGTGTTTTTTCTTGAAAGTTTGTTGTTTTCTAGTTTTTTTAATGGATTTTAGTTTTGGTTATCCAAAAAAATAACAACATACATGCATAGTGAATAAATATATTTGTATAAATACCTTAAGTATATAAACATTTGGAATTATATTGCATGATAAAGTTTCCCTTCAATGAAAACAATATGTAACAATGTTCAAGTTCACTCATGACATATATATTCTTTAACACACTACGATCAATTTGACACTGTAATTCGTAGAATAACACCAAAATATATTATTAAAAACAATAAGATCAGATGAAAGGATGAAACCCAAATGTATATTCACCATGAACTGCAACACAAATTGGTTTTTTAGGGAAATAATGGTAGAAAAAAATATAGGAGAATTTAGAACAATTTCTCTAGTTTCAATATATTAAAAAAAATTATATGCTAGCATCCTATTTATAAAAAAAATATTACACCATAAATAAAATTTATTATATTAAAAATCATAACTACCCCTCATAAAAACACAATAATAAAAGAAAAAACTCAACATATTAACTTTTAACTAATGAATTATCCAACTTAAATGATCCAAATAAACTAGGTTCAATATATTTAAGGAATATTCCCATAAATTTGATTTCCCCATAATAATGATCTTTACTTTTAATAATGTAAATAAATACAACTTTATTCAAAATATCTATTACCTTTCATTTTATTTAAAAGAATCAATCTCAACATTAATTTCTATATTACAACATTAATTATCTATCATATCTTTATATAAATTTAGATAACAATATATAAATAAACAAAAATTGTCAGTGTTTCATCAGTTATATCATTATCATTGTCATTATCTAGTGTGACCATATTATCCTATAAATGAGATAGAATTTCATGTGTCCTTTTAGGATGTTTTGAAATATCAGAGGCTAATTATTGTGTTATAGAATATACTACATGAGATAAAATACCCAGTATTGAACCATCATAAAATTCATCCAGAATCACACATGACCTTTTCAGATGTTCTGAAATTGATATGGATTCTTGTTTTGTTTGAGAATATTTTATTGGATATGAAAAACTTGGTAATAAACCATTAATAACACCACAACCTAGTTTAATTATGATGATGAATCTTTTTCAATTTTCATCCATTTAATTTCTTGGACATTATTCATTTTCATAAAACATGAAATATATGCATATAATAACCTCATATGTTACTAGATTATATAATTTATAACACTTGGTAACATTACTCTACCCAATAAAAATAAATTTCTTAAATATATCATCAAACTTATTCTAGTTCACATATGGTATATAAGGATATGCAGTAAAACCAAATATGTAACATCTACATTTTTTCCTTATATGACTTTAGAATGTCTCAAGTAAAATTTATAGAGATAGGTACTGATATGATATAAGATTTTAAGGCCCAGTGATCCTAATATTGATATTATAAAAATATTAAATACATTAATATCATGCGCATGAATTTTTCTTGAAATATGGAAATATATCTTGAAGAGGGTATTGAATCTAAAATATGAGACTATTGTTGAGTCTGAAGCATATATTTTATCCTAATCATGACATAATCTTTATCAGTGCCAGGCGTTTTTTGAAAATTCGTTTCAGCCAAAAATAATAAAATAATTAATTTTATTTATTTATTTTATTATTTTTTGATAAAGTGACCTAATATCCTCTATAAATATGATATTATTTCCAATTTATAGGTTTATCCACATAACCCTGAGAATTTAGAGGGAGTTTTGGAGGTGATCGTTGGTGAACGACAACGGATCAGAGGATCAGAACAATACCATAAGGATTTTCTACACCAACAGAGTTTGTGTATCTCGAAAAAAACTGCAATGTAGGATTTTTATTCATTAAAAATTGATACAAACGTGAGTTAAAATTTTGTTTTTTTATTTTATTCCTTATTTATTATCCCATGATGAACATGAATCAACTCCACCAATAGGGTTATTCGTGGGTTGATCATGCTTGCAGTTTCGAGATTATTTCATCTTGGGATTTCAGGAAATTCCTTTTATGTGATTATTTATTGGTTAATTAATTTTTTATTCTAAAAAAATGGATTTATTCCAACCCAAACATGATTGAGGTCTATTCCTCATTTTTTTATATGTACATTTCTCACCTGTTTCATCTCACTATTCATTGTCAGTATTTCTTTGTCCAATGGTTCAATGAGTACCCGGTATTCAATCATTGTGAAAAATATTTTTGTTTGTAATGGATTGATATCATGGGTATGGTTCATGATCGAGGGTGTGATTGAGGCGTAGTGATGATTTTGGGTGACTGAACGAGGATTGAGATTGGGGGTTTCCTTTCTTCCCAGTTTGATTCAAGATGGAGGCATGATGTAGTGATGATACAACCTGATCAGGATATTTTAAAGAGGATTAGATCCTAATTTTTAATAACCAATGATGAAAGGGGTCTGAAGAACCTGGATCCACATTTCTTGGATGGATTAGTGGTGAAATTGGAAAATGCATGAAGGATCCACGGGGTCTGGAGATTCCCACATTATAATATGTGTATTTCAGAGATACATGCCATGTGGGGCCCGAGATGTGGTTCTAGGGTTTCCATGTAAATTTAAGGACCTCTTACCATTTGACATGTTTCACATGCCATGTGAATCATTCTAGTGTTACGAAATGTACTTTGGGAGTACATTGGAATAGATATGTCTAGGCACACATGCACGAGTTGAGTACACAGGGACATCCTGATACTTTGACTTAACTAAGTACACGGGAATGACTATAGTGAATGGGAACGACCAAGTGTACATGGGCATGGTAAGAGTGATGATTGGTATCTACACAACATGTACCCTATGGGACACACTGTATATAGAGAGGTTTACACACTATGTGAGACGACAAAACAAGGGAAGACCCAGGGAAGGTGAGACATGTCATGTACCCCTAGTACACACTGTGTACTTCTTCAAAGATAGCATGGAGACTATATTACCCTTAGTATAGAATAATATCAGTTGAGTCTGATCCTTTTTTTCCATCCCTCTAATGATTTTTTGTGGAATCACTTCCTCCACATAGGATTGTGATGAAACTATGGAATTTTTTTCAGATAGAGTTTCATAATCCCTCCATGAGGACCAAAGTGGAATACTATATTGTCTTCTACCCTAGGTGGGGTTCCTAGAATTTTAAGGGACAACTTTACCTGGAAATTGATCCCCTACTTAGTGAGTTGATCTAGAAAATGTTTTTCGAATACCCCACAGCCATTGGTGTGAACCCCAATCTGTGTATTGATATCTATTTATTTCTGATGAGGTGTATTATAATTGAGTGTGTATCTTAGATAATACATCTTAGTTTCATTCATGATTATCCATGGCATGAATTGATGAGCATGACCTCTGGGATGAGTTCTATCAGTTCAGTGAGGCCCAATCAGCATGACTTCCTAGTACAGTTTCATTAGTGAAAACATAGCTCGTGGAGTGGTTTCTCCTGTAAGGGAACTATCTTTGAACCTTAACCAGAATCCTATGGCTAGAAGTATGGTTGTGACCATGTGGGGGTTGTGTCATTCTAATTATATCTAGGTTATTCTTTATTTTTCCTCATTTTATGTCTCATATCTTGATTTACATTCTTATGAGTTGATGAGTTGCATACTCTTGATTCTTTATGTTTAGTTATTTCAGGTTGGAATACTTGGTATTTTTATACTCACCTTATCTTGGGATTTTCCCTCACATGTCATGTCATATGAAGATGATAGGAATTTTGATGGTTTACTAGGAGGATTGGAAGCAGGTTAAACACAACTTGGTCTAGACTAACCTAAGTGTATTATAGCATTTCATTTGATTATTTTCCCCTAATTTTATGTTGGTTAGAATCTTTTTTAGTTTTTATTCACTTTTATTTAACCCTTTATTGCCTTTATTACTTTTTTCATAATCTGATTATAGGATTTAAATGTATGTATGCATTGTCATTAGTTTTATTTTTATATTTCATCATTTTATAAGCTTGGAGATGAGTGTGTGCATACAGTTACCTTAGACTAAGGCCTACCATGTGTGTGATATTCTTACTCGATACTTGTCTCTAGCCAATTGTAACACCCCAATCTTCTATGGTACATTTTCCTTTGAATAATACAATAGCGTGTGTTGTACGAAACTTCGAGTTTTAACACACCACAACCAATCAAACTAGCCATTATGAATAGTAATACCCAATTTTTTAAATTTTATAAATTTTATTTTTTCAAAATGGACTTCATTTTTGGATTCGGAATATCAAAATTATCCTAGGGTGAATTTTTTGTTTTTTTCTGAAAACATTCAATTTTTGATGAATAGTGAAAAACTCTGAGTTATTAGTTAAAACCGACTTTTTATTTAAATAATTATTTATTTTATTTAAGTTTATTTTAGGTAAAAATAGATACATAATACCTATATAAGTTAAATATAATTCATTGGAGTCAATTTATATTAATTTTATTGAACTTTTTACCGTCATTTACCCACCTCCTAGGAGCTTTTGCAAATTTTCATAAAACATAATTTTACTGCTTCTATTAATTGAATTTCAAAAATCCGAGAGACACAGATGATATCATTAAGTAAAATTTGGTTCAATGAGATGAAAATAATTTTTGGTTAAAAGTAACATTTTACCTTTATTTACCACGGTTAAAAGTAACATTTTACCTTTATTTACCACGGTTAAAAGTAAAAAAGGTAATTAAAGGTAAAAATGATATTATTTTTACCCTAAAACGTGTCCCAATTCTATTGGATAAGTATAATTAGAACACAAACAACCGTAGTAATAAAATATGAACCTCTTTGGTTCACTTTTATTAGATTTGGACACTTATTATTAATTAATTCAAAGAAGAGTTAAAAGAGTTAAAATCAATGTTTAATAAATAAAAAAAATTTAATATAGGGTTATACAAAAGATAAAATAGATTATAAATATTAATCAGAAATATAATATGATTTACTAAATAATGGTATTTTATTTATAATTTTTATAAATTAAATAATTTAATTTATTTAAGACACAACGATGATGAAGTAATTTCCTTAATAATATAATATTAAAATAATTGATATTATAAATACCCAAATAAATGTAATTTGAGACTTTTTATGAATTTAACTAATTTTATAGGTTAATATGACATGTTAGGGTTGATTTAATTAACTTTTTACGAAGTCATCATGCTGTTATAATTTTCAAAAAAAATCATATTCCAAATAGTGTCAAAATTGACATAAAAGAGTTTTTAAAAAAAATATTATATTATTAATTGATTTTATGTTCCTAAAAATCTAAGGTTTTGAAAAAAGACTTATATAATGATATTTGTATTAATGAACCACTTGGGGTACTCTTGGAATTATATAGTAAGTTTATTAGACATATATTATAAAAATACAAAGAGAGATGGTAAATGTCAAACTAATTAACTAAGAGATAAATTTAAAAGATAAGGTTAATATAGTGACCCAAACCTGTCTAAAACCTATTGGTTGAGTGGTTTTAGACCCATAACCACCTTATCCTCGAAATAAGTCAATTTGGATCCATTATAAACTGAATATTAATTTATTATAAAATAATATGTCTAGCATTTCCTAAGGTTCCCCTCACCCCTCTTATAAAATGTCACTCCCCCTTCTCTCAATTTCATACCTTGAAAGACTTTTGGCTCGGCCAACCCTTGCCCAAATATCCTCTAACCTTCCATCACTTCAACCTATAGGCCTTATTTTGATCATAAATCCAACCTAAGGAACCCTTTTTATCAAATCAATTGGAAGAACCTGAAGAAGAGGTAATGCTTTCACCACCCTCTTTCAAGTTCTTTTCTTCTTCCACTTCTTATTTCCTTATTCTTTCCATTATAAAATAATAAATCCAATATCTTCTACATAATGTGATGTTATTATAAAAATGGTACAAACATATTATTTATTTTATCCATCCTATTAATGAAAAAGTCAACACATGTGTGTACATACGACTTACCGTCTCCACGTCGTGGTGTAGTTTGTTATTCAAACATTTCATCATTTGGATGGGCATAATAATGATTATAACTGATTCAAAAAATAAATATAACATGATAATGATTCTGTATATATTATATACCATTAAATTATATACTATTTTAATATCAAAATATTGATATTGTCGCTCGTGCGTACGTAAGGACTACGTCTCCACGAACGCAATGAGATTCATTCCCCATTGTATCCATTCAAGAATAATTCTCATTTGATGATTAGAAATAATATTTAAGGACTTGATATAATTCTGGATATGAATAAGATACAAAATATCCATAAAAAACATGGCTTATGTAACATATAAAAGAAAGCGAGTAAGTTAACACCCGAAACGACGATAATACTGAAATATTATTAACAAAGAAATGTTAAAGGATCATATATGATATCATATTTATGTATATGATTTTTATATAATTTTATAACAATTATTTAACTATTATAAAGGAGGTTAACCTACCCTCTACCAAGGAAAAGTATAAGGTAAGGGTTTATTTCACAATCTCTTCAGAATCCGAGGTTGTTTATATTTAATTATCTACTAGGACCTCTTTCTCATCCACATCCATATTTCTTAAAAATGTCTTTAAAAACATTTTTACTATTTAATAAAAAATGGGTTAAATTCATTTATACCCTTATTTGAACTTATACGTATTTGAAAGGAATCTTTCCATCATTTTCCAAAAAGGTACTTTTTGACCTTTTTGAGAAATTTAAGTTAAGAATTTTTTTTAAACTTATATGGCAGGTGCGGCTATCTTCCACCATTATAAAATCTTTGAAGATTCCCTTACAAGCTTATAAGAGTATTTTAAAAATAATGGTTTTATTTTATAATTATGTGACTTTTAAATGATTTCAAAAAGGTGATATTTCTCTCAAATAGTTTTGATTTCATCTATGTCAACATCCTTTAATGGATTTTATGCTTATTTAAAGTTGATTTATTATGATACAAAACTTCCATATTGTATTGAAGGTTTTGTGATATGTTTGACTATGGATGTGTTATTTTTATACCATTCATGGTTTATGGATAAAGTAATGACATTTCGTATGCTAGTTTTAATACAAATGTTTATGTTATGTTTAAACCTGTTCATATGAGGAATGCATTGGACTTAGTATGTGACAGGTGGAGCCCACTATAGCTCCTCGATGCATCGGTAGGTCTCATGAGACAAACTAGTGTCTTGGAAAAAGGCCATGACAAAATCTTATTCGTTGTCTTGGCACAAGGCCTTGACTATGTGGTTATGATAGTCTGTCATTTTGCATTCCCTTATTATGAAAGTGGTTATTGGTATTGCATGTGATTATTCGATTAGTAGAATATCCATGTGAATAATTAAATGGAATTATTCCATTTTATCTTTTCCATTTTAGGCTGAAGTTCAATTTTAAAAGGTTTTTGTTTTAGCTATACATTGTGTTAAATGTTTATGTTTATTTATGAAAGTTTTCTCTATATTGTTATCCTTACTGAGCATCTGAGCTCACCCCTTTCAATGTTTTATTTTTCCCAGGATGTGAAGAAGTATTTTATGAATGACCTGTAGGGATAGTATGAGGGGATATGAGACAAGATGTTATTGTATTTTTTTCACTTTATGATGTAATGTAAACCTTATTAATGTATCTAGTGTTTCCAAGGCTACTAAACTAATCAATCATTCGCGACTTGATCTTTTGTGATCTTTCCAATGATATGTAATAATGAACAAACTCTGGGCTTCTGGGGTCGATGTGTTACACAATGTCCTATTGGAGGTGGTATTTGGTTATTCATACTCAGCTTGTTGCCGGCTAGCTGGGCCTCAGTGGGTCAGGTCACGGCAGAGTGGTATCAGAGATCATTAATCATAGGACCAAAGTTTGGAGTTTTTTATAGCTTTGAGGTTTGGTTTAGGAACTATGGAAACAATGTTAAAGTGTTTCGAGTTCGTCTATTAAGTTTGGGACTCTAGTTTTGGTGTGGAGACTGATATATGAGTTCATTAGGAATTTAAAAACCTTATTTTTGATTTCATATATGTAGGAACTAGTTATGGGTAAAACATTGGTACATCCATCATAGAGGAATGGGTTGTGGTTTCTATGTCCTTCTTGAGTCAACTCACTAGATATACTCATTGATTGTGATAGATATTTATTTATTTTAGGATGTTTCCATGAATACATACAGTAAGGTTTCTATAATATATTCAAGAGTTTGACTCGATGAGTGAGGAATCCTCCATGTAGAGTCTAGTTTATAAGGAATTTTTCTTTTAGGGTGGAGAATAGTTAGTTCTTCCACCTATTGATCAATACATAGACTCAACTCTGGTGGTTTAGGTGGATGAATC
Source organism: Viscum album (assembly GCA_963277665.1). NCBI lineage: Eukaryota > Viridiplantae > Streptophyta > Magnoliopsida > Santalales > Viscaceae > Viscum > Viscum album. The sequence continues at coordinate 1,839,044,654 of OY728151.1, forward strand.
ATGTAATACTAATTCGTGGATGGATTCATTAGTACTAGATGATAATTCACATGGGTTTAATGCATATCATAAGCCCCTGTATTATCTATAACTTGAGATCTAGTGTTAGTAGGAATCACCAGTAGTAGGCATGTGACACAGGTCATGAAATGGGAGGTTTCATTTTTCAGGGGGACCTCAAGGACAACTCAGTATACTGAGTCTGAGTTGTTTTTATTCATTTCATGGAAGATGACATTATGCATGGTATTGTCCTATGCATCATAGTATATAAATATTGGTGGTCAATGGACTACCCAAGAGGTCATGAAGCAACCCGGGTACCCTAGTAACCTGATAACTGAGTCGGTCCTAACATAGCCCAAAGGGAATTCTTGATCCCTATGGGTCAGAGACTAGTACCTTGTATCATACAAACTGAAAGTGGGAATGATTTTTCCACCAACAATGTTTAAGGAAAAGTAGAAAAGATAATGTGCACATCAAAGTAAAACTCCATTGGGATTAAAGTAACAGAAGTTGAACAGGCACAACTTCTAAAGTACTACAACCAAAGTACAAAAAATGAAAAAAAATCCCAAAGTCCCTATGGACACAACTCACCAAGACCATGGTTTAGAAGAATTATCCACCTCTAAGAGATTATTTTCCTTTTCTAAAACCTCTAAAGAGAAAATCTACAAACACCCTAAGGAACAAGTAGGTTGTGAGCCAAACCCCAGTAGGATTTCACCCAAAGATTCCATAATAGATGCAAATATCAATTTAACCAAGATGTGATTTAAATTTAAAAAAAAAACAATTTTGGAATTAACAAATAATATTTAAACAAATGATTCTCTACAGTTTACAAGATGGGATTACCTTTAGAAAATCATGCTATACATTTCAAATGATGGAAAACATTTCAAAAGATAGAATTTTCCTTCAATCAAAGGATAATTTTCATGAACAGAAATTCTCACAAATGGATTAAATAAAAACATTATATAAAAAGAATATATAAATTATCAAGGCATGTAAAATAGTTTATAACAATGGAATATATACGCATTCAAAAATGCAAACAAGTGAGAAACATATTCATGTGCCAAATAGGTACGATAGTCTAGATTATAGGGTTCCAACACTATGAACATAGAAAAGTGTGTACATATTCTCCTTTAAGCCTAAGGTAAAGGTATCTCATCACCATCACCTAAGGAATGAGATGTGCTAATATGATGTTTTATAATGTTGTAGAATCAAAACGTTCCACCCAAAAAAATCACTAACTACCTAAGACTTTCATGTGATCTAGTATAAATCAATGATGAGAAATTCATTTTATAACAAAAAATGAAATTCATCTCAATCACCATTTCAATTATTCCAATTTTCTCTTTAAAACCCATAATGGGTTTTTAATCAAAACATGCCTTTTCCCCAAGATGAGTACCTAAGGTTTCCATTAAAACATTTTAATCCATCTTTCACATTAATGTATTTGAAACCAATTCATGCAATTTCACAATACATTTCACATTTGAATTCCAAAATTCAATTTTCAAAACAATTCCATCAATTTCAAGCCAAAACCCATTTCCCCCAAAAACCCAAATTCGTCAAAATTGGATTTTTACAACAAAATCAATTAAAAGACTTTTTATTCAAAAATCATACAATTGAAATTGGTTAAAATAATTAAAATTTTAAAAAATAAATTATTTTTAACAAAAATTGAGCATCGAAATGGAACCACCTACCGAATGCCAAGAATCTTGCAATGCCAAATCCTAATCAGGATTTGTCCATGAAGAATGATGATCACACAAATGGGAATCAAACATATGTTTAAGATCCAAAAACAAGGGGTAAAAGATAAAAAAAGTCAATACCAAGATCTATGGAAACCTAATGAGAAAGAGGGAGAACATTGGAGGAAGATGACAGGAGGAGAAAACTATCTGGATTGAGATCGAAGGTTATTCCTCAAGATTCAGATCGCAACCTAGATGGGTTTGAGGCACCAAAAATCACCCTTGGGATCTTTTAGGAATGGAGAATGTATTACGGTCTATGGAGGTTTACCTGAGATTAAAAAGGGGGGATTGATAAATTTTAATAAAAATTTAGGATCTGGAAAACACCATCCCCACAGTTTCTTGGGAAGTTTCACATGGTTAGGGAAAACCGTGCATAGACCATGCAAAGCCTACAATCTAAACTGTGCCTGGTGCACAGTTTTCCCAAACCATGTGAAAACCATGACACTACCAAAAAACTTTTTGAATTATCAGAAATTCAACCGAAACGACCCCAAAAGAAACCCAACCAAAGCTCAAACAAGTGGGGGGGGGTACAAATACCTTAAAACAATAACAGGATGTAACAACCTCCCCAAAATAGAAACTTTTTGTCCCCAAAAAGCCTACAAAGAAGCCTCCCCGCCAAAAAGATGAAGCCACTTCTCTCTCATGAGTGCCTCTCTCTCCCACATCTCATGAGAATCAGAACCATGCTACCATAGCACATGAGCCAAAGGTATCGTTCTCCCATGAAGTACCTCGGTCTTAGAATCAACTATACTGACTGGTCGTTCAGTCATGAATTAGTCTGGTTCCACTTCAATATTATGCCAACTTAGAACAAGATATGGGTCATATAGATACCTTCAAAGCTGAGATACATGAAACATGTTATGCATCGACATCAGAAGTGATGGTAGTGCTAACCGGTATGTGAATTTTCCCACCTTCCCAATAATCTCAAAAAGGTCTAACAAAATGAAGAGCAAGCTTCCCATTCCTCCCTAGTCATCGATGAACCAACCAAGGTGAAACTTTCAAGAACACTTATTCAACAACTAAAAACTCCAAAGGTCTACAATGAAAATCGGTATAAGATTTGTATTAGCTTTGAGGTGTCTACATTCTATAACAAAGTAACTGAATATTAGTTTTCATCTCTTGGACCAAGCTCAGTCCAACCAAGGAACTCTCACCGATCTTTGACCAACATAATGGAGATTTACAAGGTATATTATACAAGGCCTCAAAAGGAACCATTCTAACCACATACTGGTAACTATTATTATAAGAAAACTCAACTATCCCCAAATTATCATCCCATGCTCCACCAAAGTAAAAAATGAAAGGTCGAATAATTTCCTCAAGAATATTTATAGATTTTTATATCTAGACATCTGAATACAGATGGTATGTCGTGCTCAAATGGACATGAGATCCTAGTGCCTTCTGAAGGCCTCCCCAAAAGAGAGAAGTAAATAGGGGATCTCTATCGGAGACTATACCAGATGGAACTCCAGGAAACTAAACAATCTCTTTCAAATAGAGACTTCCCACCTCCTCAACTTTGGTCATATCAAGAATGGGTATAAAGTGATCCAATTTCATCAACCTGCAGACCATGACCCAAATCATATTATTCTTCCATTGAGTACATGGAAACCTGACCACAAATCCCATAGAGATATCATCCCACTTCCAAGTAGGGACTGTAAGTGGCTGAAGCAACCTAGAAGGCTTATGTTGCTTAGATTTCACCTATTAGAATGCATAGCAATGAGAGACAAACTCAAAAATCCTCACCTCATACCTAGCCACTAGAATTTTCACCTCATGTCATAGAACATATTTTTAGTTTTTGGATGCACAACCCACTAAGAGTTATAGAAATCTCCCATCATAGCTTTCCTTATTGAAAACGGTACCACAAAAAAATTCTGATAGGATAGAATTCTCTCTTTGGAGAACGGCCAATGAGAAACTGTCCCCCCACCATTAAGAGAGTCTCTAATTCTATGGAATTCTTCATTAAGTTGTTGGTGCCGAAGAATCATTTCAAGAAGAAAGGATGTAAATTGAAAACTGGCCAAGAAAACCTCGTCCCCTAACTCTAGAACTTCAATATGAAACTCTTCAAGGAGATCCATCAAGTTCCACTATTTTGAAGATTCTCTCACTACCTAGGTTGAAATATTCCTGCTCAAATCATCTACAACAACATCCTCTTTCCTCGGGGTATAGGCAACGTAAAAGTCAAAATACTATAGGTATTCCACCCATCACCTCTAGTAGAGATTTAAATATTTTTTAGAGAAGATATAACTCAATATTTTGTGGTTTGAGAACATATTAAACCTTTCTCAATAAAGGTAATGTCGCCAACTCTAGAAATATTTCATTACAGCTGCCAGTTCAAGGTAATGGGTTGGATAATTCTTCTCCTGCGGCCTAAGATGATGAGATCCATATGAAACAACTTGATCACCCTATATAAGAAGGTATTACAAGCCTGAACCTGATGCATCGCAAAATACCACATCGCCCTGCCCTGCATCTTAAAGAGTTAAACTATTGTAGTAGTCAAAAGGCATTTAATCTCACTAAAATAACTCTGAAATTTCTCACTCCACACAAACTTTACTCCCTTCTGAGTAAGAGTAGTCATCAGAGAATCAAACCTTGAGAATTCCTTCATGAATCAGTGGTAATATCTAGATAACCCAAGAATCTCAGAATCTCAAAGACATTCCATGGTTGTACCCATGTCGTAACTGCTTTCACCTTTTCAGGGTCAACTGATATCCCATGTTCTAACACCACGTGTCCCAAGATCTTCACTTCTTGAATCCATAATTCACATTTCGAAAGCTTGGCATAGAGTCAGTGATTTCTCAGCAAACATAACATTGTTCTTATATGATTCACATGATCATCCTCGTATTTAGAGTATACAAGGATATCATCCATGGAGACCACCACAAAGGTATCTAAATACTCATGGAAAATATTGTTCATTAAAGATATGAAAACTAATGGATTATTGGTTAGAACAAATGGCATGACAAGGTACAAATAACGCCCATACCTGCTCTAAAAGGTGGTTTTCTGAATATAGGATTCTTTTATCCTCAACTGATGGTAACTCGAGTGAAGATCAATAATCAAGAACCGATTTTCCTCTTTCAATTGATCAAAAATATCATCAATCCATGGAAACATATATTTTTTTACCATTACTTGATTGATCTTTAGGTAATCAACGCAAAGGTAGAGTGAACCATCCGCCTTCTTGGGAAAGAGAATCGGCACCTCCTAGGGTGACACTCTTGGGAATATAAAGCCTTTATCCATAAGATTGTCCAAATGTGACTTCAGGTCTTTCAATTCAACTAGTAACATGATGTAAGAGAAAATATATACTAGTTGATTACCATACATCAATTTAATGGAAAACTCAACCTCTATGACTAGTGGAAAACTAGAGAAGTTGGAAGGAAATAAGTCATGAAACTCAATGATGACTGGAGGGAGATCCCCACTCAAATATTCCCACTCTAAGTCAAAGGAAAATATTGATATTACTTTCCTAAAAACCAGATAAGATATTCCGTCCCTACTCGACATCAGGTCCCATTCTCCTTGAAACCTAAGAGACACACCACCTAGTGTAGTGAAGGAGACCCATTGAAGATAGCAATCAATCTGGGATTTATTAGTAATGATCCAATCCATCTGGAATATGATGTCAAAATATTTCATATCGAGAACCAGAAAAGTCTAAGATAACTCAACATCTGATAAAGGGAAGACACAAGAGGGACTACATAGACCCTTCTCCCTCTTTATACCAAGGTGTGTAGTAATATCTATTGCACAAGAAAAAATATTCATAGGATGATTAAGAAAGTTAACAACATGGGTTGAAATAAATGAATGAGATGAACCAGAATCAAATAACGTAGTCACTAATGACGAAGCCATATTGATGGTACCTCTCATGGTCACTAGACCCATTTATGATTCCTCTAGAGACTCTTCCACTATGTGAAGAAGCTTCATTCCGGATGCCTATGGCTGGAACCCTTTTACACATGAAGAATCTGATTACCCTAGAGTTTTTGGAGGAGCTAATGATCCTGTCATACTACGGGGAGTGGAATAAATATAGAAGAACCTATGAAAGTTCCCTGAACACCCATAGGAGCCACAATTCTTGGGTGCCTTAGTGAAAACCTTCTTAGAATGCCCTGGCTTTCCAAACAGGAAACAAACCAAAGGACCACTACCTGGTACTGCATAAGGTTTAGAAAAACCCTTCCCTTGAGAATTTCCATGATAATCATCATGCTTCATTTTTCTCTTGAAGGAACCCACATCGCCACTAGGAGAAAAAATAAACTCCTGAAAACCCTGACTTACCAGCCAGATCCATCTCAGCCATCATTGCTCTATCCATTACATTGTCATAAAAAGAAAACTTCAATAATAAAACCTTAGAACGAAAGTCATGAAAACGTCCCAACTCAAACCTTGAAGCCTTTATACTCTCATTCGAAACTATCTAAGGTGTGAAGTGAAAAATCTTATAATAATGGTTTGCATACTCTACCACAGACTTATTGGCCAGCTCAATTCTAAAAAAACCTATAGACTTGGACAGCAGCATCGAATATGGAAATAATTGCTCAGTTAAAAGGACTTTGAAGTGTTTCCACTCTAAGAACTCATGTTTCTTCCCTGTCACCATAGTGTCTCACTATCTACTACTCAGTCCTTCAGCATGAATGTGGCATATATTACCTTTATCTCCTCAAGTGAGTCCAAAAACCCAACTAAGCACTCCAAACAACTCAATCACTCCTCAGCCTCTTTAGAGCCATTGGAACCCTTAAACAATGATGGCTTTTGGTGAAGGAACTCTTGAGATATAATCATTAGGAGGTCTCTCTAAGGTTATACAATGGGAGCCTAAACAAGAACTAGAGGTGGTTACTATCCCAAATCTTGGATAGTTTTCACGATCACCTCAATCAAATTCAGATACACAACATTATTCGCTTGTTGAGGTTCTGCTACAGATTCTTCTTGGGTCTAATTCACATGTATTCTCAGAGGCATGATGCTACAAAACATCAGTAGATGACAAGGAAGACATTAGGAAATTATCAAACTGATCAATGAGATAAATTAATCCCAATATATAATATGTACAATATTTGGATTTCATGATATCAAAATCAAAACCTGTAAAAGACTTGAACTAAACCACAAGACTTCTTTCCCTTACCACCCCTGGAAAAATAAGGTTCATTGCAGTGAGATATGGTCAGTTAATTAATTGAAACTACCACCTAATTACCAACAAGATTTCGCAAATGCATACTGACTTTAAGGCAAATGATTAAACTCCCTTTAATACCACTTTGTCACGAATGACCCCAGGTACCTTGGTAACCTGATAACTGAGTTGATCCTAACATAGACTAAAGGGAATTCCTGATCCCCACGAATCGGAGACTAGCACCTGGCATTATAGAAATGGAATATGGGAACAATTTTTCAACCAACAATGCAGAAATAAAAGTAGACAAGATAGTTTTCATATCAAAGGAAAACTCCACTAGGAGTAAAGTACCAGAAGTTGAATAGGAAAAACCACCAAAGTACTATAACTGAAGTAAAGAAAAAGGGAAAAATAGCCCAAATTCCCTAAGAACACAACACACCCAGACCAAAGTTCATCATCAAGATCCATCTCAAAGATATCCCTTTCCTTTACTTGAAACTAGAAGGATAAAATCTACAAATATCCAAAGGAACAAGTAGGGTGTGGTCCAAATCCTACTAGGATTTCACCCAAATATTCCATAAAAAATTCCAATATCAATTTAAACAAATTGTGTTTCCAATTTTAAAACAAACAGGTTTGAAATTAACAAATCATATTTAAACAAATGATGCTCTACAGTTTAAAAGATGGAATTACCTTTAGAAAATCATGATATACATTTAAAATTATGGAAAACATTTTAAAAGATGAAATTTTTCTTTAATCAAAGGATACTTGGAACAAACAACAATTCTCACAAATTTCTTAAATAAAACTTTATATAAATAGTTTATATAAATTCTCAAGGTATGTAAAACAGTTTATAACATTGGAATATATACGCACTCAAAAATGAAAATAAGAGAGAAACATGGTCATGTTCCAAATAGTTACGATATTCTATACTATAGGGTTCCAACACTATGAACACCGAAAAGTGTGTACATACACCCATTTAGGCCTAAGGTAATGGGATCTCATCACCATCACCTAAATAATGGGATGTCCTGATACAATGTCTTAGAATGTTGTAAAAGTGTAAGGTTCCACCCAATAAATCCACTAAATTCCTAAGTTTTTCATGTTCTCAAGTAGAAATCAATTATGGGAAATAAATTTTAAAATAAAAAATGAAATTCATCCCATTCTCTATTTCAAATATGCAAACTTCTTCTTTAAAACACATAACGAGTTTTTAATGAATAACACGCTTTTCACCATGATGAGACCTTAAGGTTTCCATCAAAACATTTTATGTATTTTTTCACAAAAAATGGGGATTTGAAACCAATTCATGAAATTTCACAATCTATTTTACATTTTAATTCCACAATTCAATTTTTAAAACAATTCCATCAATTCAAGCCAAAACCCATTTCCCTCAAAAACCTCAATTCATCGAAATTGGGCTTTTCCAACAAAATAAATTGAAATCCTTTTTATTAAAAAATCATACAATTGAAAGGTATTCAAAAAATTAAAATTTAAACAAAGAAGTTAAGTTTAATAAAAATTGAGCATCAAAATGGAACCACCTAACAAAAACCACGATTCTCGTAATGCCAAATCCTGATTGGGATTTTTCCATAAAGAATGATGATCAAAAAAATGAGAATCAAACCTAGGTTTAAGATCCAAAAACAACGGTTAAAAGATCCAAAAATAAATACCAAGATCTATGGAACCCTAAGGAGAAAAATGGAGAATTTAAGAGGAAGATAATGGGAGGATGAAACTAAATGGGTTGAGATCGAAGGTCGTTCCTCAAGCTTCGGATCACATCAAAGAGGGGTTCGAGGGACCAAAAATCACCCTTGGGAGATCTAAGGGAGAAATGGATTCGAGTAGAACGAGGTACACTTAGGACTAAAAAGGGGGTCTCAATAATTTTAAAAAAAAATCAGATCTGGAAAATTCCATCCGCACACTTTCCCATGAAACTGCGCATAGTTAGGGAAAACCATGCGCTAGCTGTGTGGAGCCTACTGTCCAAACCTCGCCCTAGAAAACGGTTTTCCCTAACCATGAACAAACCATGCGCAAACTATGCCCCTACCCATAAACCTCCATAATTCTCAGAAAGTCATCTGAAATGACCCTAAAAGAAACCAAACTAAAGCTCAAACAAGAGGGGGTTTAGGAATACCAAAAAATAGTAATGGGATTTTACACAAGATGAGGCACTATTTAGAGGATAAAGGTATGTAGGATGGAATAAATGATAGATGATATAGCAAATAAGTATGAATTGGCTTTTTCTTTGATCTATTACCACCACAACCACCCCCTAGTGGTCCATACCAGGATCAGGGAGCTGATAGATAGGGAATTAGAAAGCTGCATGAGCTAGAGGTTCATGATCTAGATTCTCTAGAGTGATTCTAGTTAATATTAGTGTATTTTCTAGTTTTTTCATTATGTATAGACGTAATTTTGAGCTATATTTCCTTGAAATTTCTCTTAATAATACCTAGATCTTTCAGGTGGATATGTAAACTCAACCTTTATGGTTTGAGACTCCTACTAGAAGGGATGTAGTGATCACACATTTTTTTATAGTGTGACATGACAATTGAAGGAGAAAACTTCTCATGGGACCTTCCCATAACTATGAGAAGAACTTATGATGTTTTTCTTGTTATGGACTACCTTTCTTTATATCATATTCATATTAGATGTCATAGATAGATGATGTAGTGTGTCCATGTTGTGGGATAATTATTTCCTTCATTGGATAGAATAAATTCAAGGAAGAGTGTGGGTGTGCTTGTACATAGGGTTATTTAGATGATTACTCACTATTGATCTAGTATTACCCTTGTATCAATTAATTTTATGAGCCTTGAGTTCCCTAATATGTTGGTGGAGTATGTTGACATCTTTTCAAAGGACATGCTGGGATTACCTCCCGACTAGTAGATAGACTTATGTATAAACTTTCACCAAGGGACTACATTGATATATGTGCCAACATATCAAACATCTCCCACATAGATTAATGGGATAAAAGGTTAGTTGATGAACTTATAGAAGAAGGGACTTGTATGGACTAGTTTGTTTTCCTAGGAATCCTTATGTTGTTCTCCTAGATGGAAGATGAGAATTTGAGGTTAGGTGTGGAATGACATCACCTGAACCTGGTGACTGTTAGAGAGGAGTATCCACTACTAAGGAGTGATTACCTATTTGACTAGTTGAGAGGGGTGTAATGGTTCTGGAAGGTTGCACTCAGGATGGGCTATCACCAGCTCCATGTTCGAGTAGAGATGTATTAAAGGTGTCTTTCCAAATAACCTAGGGTTTCTTTGAGTTCTTGGTGATAGCATTTGGCATGTTTCATGCCCCAATAGTGTTTTCTAGATTTATAAATTGGATCATTAATCTTTATTAGTTCAGTTCATAGTGGTATTATTCAGTGGCATCCTAGTTTACTCTGCATTAGGGCTAGAGAACTTGAGACACTTTAGGATGGTTATAGACATGCTCCAAGAGTAAAAACATTATGGGATGCTCTTAAAGTATTGTTATTATATTTAAGAGCCCCGCTTCTTATGATACATCCCCTTATATAGGGCAATGACAGTGGACCCAACATTGGTTGTGGCAGTGCAATCTTGGGAACCACCTGAGAGTGTTGTAGTGGTAGAAGAAAATTTATTGAGGTTTTCCATTAGATATTGTTGGATTAGAGATTAGATAAGTTATCCTCATTGATGTTGTCCTTAGTAGATGGGTAATGTTTAGTGTACCTCCAGTTGATTATTTTTACCCCTCCACTTCTACAACATGTTTTGTAGAATTAAATTGGAGATTCCAAATTTGAGATCTTTTGATAATATATATCCAATAGAAATATTCCTAATGAATATTATAAAGGTGAGGATAACACCATCCTTCTAAGGATGGATGATGAAACCAATCCTATAGTGAGTAGGATTTACTAAGGAGGTTTCTTTCCCTTAATAGTATATCCAGAGGATAGGAGGACATACCGAGATCCTTTGGCAATGGGTTTGGTGGTTGAGTATGTTTTAGCTTATAATTGAGTTTCAATATTGATGTCTTATCTATCAGTTGGTAAAGACCACCATAGATTAATAGATATTTGAGGTCACCTGTTAATGAAAGAGGTTAAATGGATTCATTTAATTCCCTTGATGATAGTTTCATATCGCGATTCTCACTTCACATCATGATTTGGGAGAGTATATAGGAGGATTTGGGACTATATTATAGTTGAGCATAATGTTTCTACCCCATACAGATGGCCAGAGATGGTATATTATTCAAGTTTTAGAGATCATGATTTGGGTTTTCATGTTAGATTTGGGACATATCTTGGAATATTTCCTACCATCGATGGAGTTTCATATCATAGTATTTATCACTCCATCATCAATGTAGCATATTTTGATGTCGCATATGGGTAACCCTATGGTTCACTGCGGTTCTGGTCAGAGCTAGGGGAGAAATTGCTTTTGGGATGATGGTTCATGCTAGTGATAGTTGTAAAATATGTATAGCTTATCCATGGATGGATTAAGACTTCTCAAAAAATTTCATGATTCCTTTATATACTAATGACGGTAGCCATTGGAGTTTGACGAGGAGATTGATTTTTATAAAATATCTCTTCAAGTTGAGGATTATGGGGATTTGTCTAGGATAGATTTATATATATATGGAGTTCATAGTACCTTCTTCTAGTCACTATATTGGGTTAGAAAAATGGTTTATTGTTATAACCTATGGATATAGTTAGAGAAGGTGTTTGGTGATTTTCTCATGTCATAGATGGGGAGACATGTGCATGAATCATTGCATGATATTAGACAGGTTGAGCTAGATTTCAAGGGTTTAGTTACCTCTTAATGGATTTTGAGGAGGATAACTTGTAGGAGAAGACCATTCATGGGAAAGTGTTCCACTTGGTTTTATGTTTATTGATATCATGAGTACATTTAAGAAATATCATAGGTGTGGAAAGCCTAGATGAGATATCGGTATGCTCAAATTATGAGTAGTTTTTCACTTTTTGGGATGAAAATCCAAAAAGTTGGATAGAATTTAACATCCCTATTTTTTTACTTATAACACTTTGGAATATCTAAAATAATATTTTTGGAGTCAGGCATTGAGATGGTGTGATATCTAGAAGTCTAATGATCCCAATATTGATATTATAAAATTTTGAAATATATTAACATCACATGCATGAATTTTTCTTAAAATAGTGTAATATATCTTGAGTGGGGTCTTGGATTGGAAATACCATACTATCATTGAGTCCATATCATTATTTTTACCCTAGACACAATATAATCTTTTTCATATATATTCATTTGTTAAAAATTCATCACAAGCACAAATTATAAAATAAATAAATTTATTTATTTACTTTATTATGTGTTAATGAAATAGGCTAATATCCTATATAAATATGCTATTATGGTCAATTCATAGGGTTATCCATATAACCCTAAGAATTGAAGGAGGGAATTAGAGTAGATCATTGGAAGATGAAAACAGATATGAGGATCAGATCAATACCATAGGGATCATCCACACTAACAGAGTTCGAGGATCTTGCCAACAACTATAAAACAGGATCATTATTCATTAGTGATTGATCCAATCTTGAGGTAGGACATTGTTTTTTAGATTTTATTCACCATTTATTATTCCATGATGAACGTGAATCAAGTCCACTAACAATGTGATTCACTATTCGATCATGCTTTTGGGTTAAGGATTATTTCTTCATGGGATTTGGGAAAATTATTTTTATGTGATTATTTGTTGGTTAATTAATTAATAATTATAACAGTAATGTATTAATGCTAGCATGAACCTGGCTGAGGTTCATTCCTCATTTTTTGATTTATGAATTTCTCCCATTTTTCTTCGTACGATTCATTACTGGTATTTTTTTGGTCGTAGGTTTGATAAATATATAGTATTTGATCATTGCATGAACAATTTTTTGGTGAAAAGGATCGATAACATTGGAATGGTTCATGATTGATGTGTGGTGTTGATTATGGGTGACTATAAGAGGATCAATATTATTGGTTTCCATTCTTCTTGATTTTATGTGTGATAGCGGCACAGTGTGGCGATGATGTGGCTCAATAGGGTGATTTTTGAGAGGATAGAAGCCAAGTTTCTGATGATCAACAACAGAAAGGGTTGTCTTACCCCAGATCCATGTTTCTAGGATGGGTTGGTGGTGGTGGTGATGAAATCATAAAATGAATTAAGGATCCACAAGATTAGGAAAATCCCATGTTACATGACGTGTATTCTGAAGATACATGTCATGTGGGGCCCTGCCTATGGCGCTCTGGTTTTACTAAAATTTAAGGATCACATGACATTTGACACATGTAATCCACTATGTGACCTGTTTTTGATGACTAGTGTGTGCTCTAAGAGTACACAGGCTTGGAAACGACTAGTATCATGGGTCAGGGTTGAGTACATGGGAACATCCTCGTACTCATACATGGCCAAGTACATGAACATGACCACAATAAAAAGGCACAACCAAGTGTACATGGTAATGTTCAGACAACATGGGTAGAGTGTTTTCTAGTCTCTACACTCCATGTACCCAAAGGTACATTCCATGTATATGGAGGTTTACATGCCATGTTAGACGGTGAGACACGAGAAGACTTGAGGCAGGTGAGACACACCATATACCCTTAATACACATCATGTACTTCTTCAACGATATATTGGATACATTATTACCCTAATTATAAACCATTATTGGTTGAGGGTGTTCCATTGGTCCATTCTAATATGGGTTTTCTGCGGCATCATGTCCTCAGAATAAGATTGTGACTCCTCTATGGGATCGATCTCGAATAGAATTTGTGAATCCCCCCATGAAGCCTGGCATGGAATACTCTATCATATTCTACCCTAGGTAGGGTTACAGGAATCAACATGACTAACTTTACTCTAGCATCAATCCCCTACTTAGCAAGTTAATCCATATAGGGTTGTCAGATCACGCCATGGCTATGGGTGTGACCCCCATCTGTGTGTCAATATTCATTCCTTTATAATGAGGTGTAGTCCAATCAAGTGTGTATCTCAAATGATCCCTCTTTTCTTCCTTCATGATTATCTATGGCTATACTTGATGAGAATTACCTCTTTAATGAGTTCCATCATTGTAGTAATGACCAATAGGCATGACTTCTTAGTATAGTGTCATTACTGATTGCATAACTCATAGAATGATTTCTTCAATACAAGCTTTACCTTTGAACCTCAAGCAGAATCCTATAGTTGGAAGTATGGTTGTGACCATGTGGGATGTGGTTTCATTCTGAGTATGTGTGGGTTATTATTTGTTCTTCATTATTTCCTATATTATATCTTGATTAACATGTCTATAATTTTATTATTTGACTACTCTTGATTCTTTATGTTTGGTTATTTTAGGGTCTACTACTTTGTATTTTTATACGCACCCTTGCATCATATTTTCCTACTAAAAACAAGTTTTTGTATTAGTTTATGAGAATAAAAAATTGGCTAAGATGATCAAGAGTATACATAAATGGTAATCCTATGACCATTATCTTCATATCTAATAACTTTATTCCAAAAAAAATATAAACCATAGGTACCATAACCAATCTTTATATTTTAAATTTTTTGAAAGAACCATAAAACCTCCTATTACGAGTGTTAATTGGAACATTTTATTATTCTGAATTTTTACTTTTTTTTAACATCTTGTTAGATCATTTTTTGATAGTTCATGATCTATCCAAGATATCAATTATTTACATTTTTTATAAATTTGACCAATTTTCATAAATTTTGAATAAATTCCTAAAATATTAAAATATTTAAAATGGAGACATTTTTACAATATTTCAATTTTATATTGATGTTACCATTTCCTGAAATGAAAATGTTGTATTTATTCCCAAATTTAACATTTCCATGAATGAATTCATCTAATTTTGAAAAAATTTATAATTTTTCATAGACATTTGATTGATGCATTTGTTTTCAAGGTACTTAATATTTGTTCAATTCATATATGGTTTGTCTTCCTTGAATTTGAGAAACATATTCCCTATAACATCAGGAGTGTTTTCATGAACTATCTTCTCAAATACAATCTTGGTTCTATATTCACTTTTCAAATCTTTAGCTTTTTAACATAAAAAATAGTCAATATTTTATTTATCCCATTCAAAAAAGTTACCTCCTTGAGTTGATTTTCCTCAGTTGATAGTATATGAACTTCTACTTCTTCCTTGACCATTTATGTGATTTCACCCACATTCTCAGCCTCCTTGGAAATCCCCATGGCCTATTTAGATCACCTTCCTTTGTAATTCCTACTTTAGATGAAAAATAAGAGCCTCTTGATTGATTCATTGTTCTTATGAATACAATGAACCCATAAACCATTTAATTATCATGGTTGATAATTCTTATTATTCATTTATTAATGTAATGATTATTGAATTTGGGAGTTAAATATCACATGATTCTTATCTCCCAAACCTTCCTGGCCTATTACTTTCCGTTTCATGGGTGTTGGGGATTTTTTTGAGGATGTTTAAGGAAGAAATGGTGGTTTTAAACCTGAAATTTTAGTTTGTAGATGGTTTTTTAGTGTGGATGGATTTACTATGTCATTAGAGTATAGTTTTAAGGTTTGGTTATGGTGTAGTATTAAAGGTTCTTAAGTAGAACCCTGGGAGGCCGATTTCATTTTCCGTGTCCTTTTTTTGTAGTTGTGGCATGGATTTTTTGTTTTGTTATGGTCTAGGTCATAGGATTTTTATGGTATAGGTAACAATGAGGATTGTGGAATACTCCTTCCTACTATGGAACAGAATGTGTGGGGTTCAATATTGGGGATTCAATAATTTTGAGATACTTTTTATCATGGTGCTAAGGTTGTGTTGTGGATGGGTTCTAGAATTTGGATTTTTTACCATTGAGATAAGTGTTTCACAATGGGTTTTCCTAAAATATATCAAATTTGTCTATTGATAGCATAATGAATAGGGAGATATGCATTGTAATTTCTAGATATTCTCTTGTTTGAGATCCATTATGGTGTCGTTGTTCATATTTCATGGTTTTGTGAAAATAATAACCATTTCATCGTGAACTATATCTTTGAATCATGATCTTATCCTTTCAAGGGTAGGTATAAACTCGTGTTCCCCTACACCTTCTATTTTATTTTCTTCATTTCACTTGACCCTTAGGTGATTTAGGAGTCATTTTGTGATATCTTTCATAGCCCTTTTATTTTTACTTAATCCTCTATTATGGTATATGAATTATTAGCGATTCAAGTTGAGTTACTCATCCTTCCCCTCAATGTTTCTTCCTATTATTCCATTTGTATTTCTAGGTATCATTGCTATTTCAAATTTCAAGGTGTTGGGTCATGGTTTTGATGATTAATTATTGTGGTTTAGGTTGATTAAGGGTCCCCTTGTTTGGTTGTGGTTTTTCCATAATCTCTTCCTCTTGTGTAATGGATTGTAATGCTTCAGTTGAGGTAGGAGATTTCAAGAAATATCATTTACTTTGTGTATAATGCGGAAAAAAAAAGATTCTTCCTTCTTCGCATGGATGATATAGATTTTCCTAATGAAGATAATGAATGTGACTTAAAGAAGCTGATGGTAAAAGGAGTGTTTCATATGTGTTTACTTATTTTCATGTTATTTCTCATGTTCTTGATGTTTATTCACTATGTTATTGAAAATAATTTATATTTATAATAATAATGTGTTGATTAAATTATTTGTAAATATGAAACACCTTTTATAAAATGTTCATCACTTAAATATTATAATTGGACTGGTTTCAGGGAATTTGACTTTGGGATGATGTTTCCTGTAATAGAAATTGGTTGTGGTAGTGATTGTTATTTGAATTGGATATTATATTATCTTTCTGAATTTCTATCATCATTGGGGAAATATTTATGGAAATTTTGAGAGGGTATGTGTGGGTAATTGGGTGCTATGTTATATTCCATGGGTATAATAGTGTGATGTGGTTGCAATTATGGATTGTGTAGTGGGGATGAAGATGTCTTCCCATAGTTGGAAAGAGTGAATGAGTAGGTTTATATGGATATATGGCATAGATAATGGATATTATACCATTTGGTAGTTTCCCATTAGTATAATAATATAACAATTAATTATTAAAATGTAATTGGCATGGATATAATTTAATTAAATTATAGATGTAATGAAATAATGACGCTGAAATGAATGGGAATGGTAGAAATAAATGTGGGCGATGGCTTGAGTTGTTTTTAATTAAATATGCAATTAAAAAACATGATTAATGTAATATGTTTGATAACAGTAAATATAGATAATTATAAATTGTGTGTCTTCATAGAAAAATATGATTATTTATGGCAGATATTCTATATAGGAAATTGGGATGGTTTTTGGTTTCATGGTTGGCAGATGTGGTGGTGTGTGGAGATGGTAGTGTGTGAAGGTTTTGAATTATGATGGTGTTTTTTGGGGTTGAAAATGTTAGGTTGGGTTGTGTGTTATTGTATTATATTATGTATTCTCTTATGATTTCATACGCACCCCACCCAAGTTAGATACCATTACTGACCCCCATAATGTTTTGGGTTTTTGATATTTTCCACTAAAATCTTGGTTAGTTAGGAATCATATGGATAAATCCACCCTCTTCCCACTCTCTCTTCTAAGTGTATAATGGGTTATGGTGGCTCAAGGTATGTACTATCACACAAGAATAATATGTGGTTTACGGGTAGACCCTACCGGGTGTTTGTATAACAATAGGTACATAGTGTACTGGAAGACCCTACGAGGTATGGATGAGGAGGTATATGGTGTACTAACATTCCCTACAAGGTATGGATGATGAGGTGTATATTGTACTAGCAGACACTATGGGGTATTGGTATAATGATATGTGGTGGGGGTTTTCCTGGTAGGAGGAGGTAATGAGGGTTATATCCTTCATCGTCTCAATACCATATTAAAACAGATGTGTAATGGGTGGATAAGACATGTTATATGGTAGTGTATATGGAATGATGAGTATGATGTAGATATGACATGTGATATGAGATATGGTGTGTTGAGGTATAACTATAGAGGGGATTGTGAGCATAAGACATTTGATGTTGATGTGTGAGTTAAAAAACAATGGGAAGTGGTTATGGGATAACTTCTTATTGCATTCTTAGATATTATCTTACTATAAATGTATGTGATATTGGATGAGTGAGTCTTGGTGAGGATGTGTGGTATTTGACCAGATATGTGTTTGTTGGTTCTACTATTTTTTCACTGAATAATTAGTATGCTTCTTGTACATTTTCATGAGATGTATTGAGTATGATCCTATTAAGTATACATTTCATACTCACCCCTATATATATATATATATATTGGTTTCTAGGTCAAGCTTCGTGATCGAGTTAGACTTTACTATCTTGGAGCTTGTTATTTCCTATGGAGTTTCTGCCTAGGGATTTTATTTTTTGTTTTATTTTAGATACTTTTATTTTTATGAGATATCATGCATTGTTTATTATTATGGGTTTGATTTATTTGATATTATGGTTTCAATTGATGGTTTTCCTATTATGTTCCTATGATATATGAGTGTAATTCCCCCAATTTCATGTCATATACTCGTGGTTCAAGTCATCAACCTAGGTCATATTGGACACAAGCCTTGGAGGTCATTCTCATATTCACTACAAGACTAAGAGGGGTTCCCAGTGGGGGTGGGATATAAAAAATTTGTCTCATAGATTTGTTTGAGTGTTAGGATGCAGTTTGAAGTTAGTAATTAGTGAGGATTTAAATTTTTGGTAGGGAAACAATAATAGTCAAACCTTATCTATAGAAAAATCTATAGAGATCAGCTAATACATGGTATTTTAGGGTACCCTATGATCTAACACAAGGAACATAATCATATTTAACTTTATAAGATAAGTGATGATGCTTATAGTGTAGAGATGTAAGGGAGTTATATGAATTATTCTTGATTACACTTGTTTTTTAAATTATTTAATTTTGGGGAAATTAAAATGAATCTAATCAAATGAACCTAAATAAATAAATTCCATGCTACCATGATTAATAGTTTGGTTCCTTGTTTTTAGAGATGCCGGTTGGTCATTATCTATGCATGGTTCAGGTTGGTTAGGTTCAATAAGATGAAATAGTGACCATAGGAGGGTTGACCTAGCTAAGGTGGAGGATCTTTTGAGGAATATGGTATGAGATTTCCAATGCTACAGGGTAGATAAATATGGGGGGAGCATCTTTCATATGAAGACAAAACATTGGAAGGAGTATCTTGAGATTAAATTCAGATTAATTTTTTCAAGGTAAGAGTATTGAGTTTCATTGGCTATTAGTAAGATTTGGGGAGAATTGTAGATGCGGTGGATCTTATATCTTTGGGATTGGAAGGAGGAAGATGTTCTTTAGAATTATTTTTATAGGAAATTTTTTTGATTAGTTTTTGTAAATGATGATGAGGGTGGATAAGGGGCATGAGTTTATCTCTCTTTGTTATAAGATCCTGAGTAAGGGATCTTGGGATCAAATTTAACGTCCTCCTTTGCTTTTCCCCTAATATGTTCTTTGATGAGGATTCTAGATCATGGAATTTGGGGGAGTCCCTGTGCTCGATTATTCAATATTCATTCACCCCATTTATGTTGTTGATATATTTAAAGATGTAGAATAATGTTAAGGTAATTGAGAGGATTAATTGTCAGTCAAGCTTGTATCAATATTGGATTCATTATATTTTATTAAGGAGTAGAAATATTAATAGATTATATTTGGTATTCATACCATTGATGTTTATAATTGAAGGGCATTGGTATCAATGGTTCCGTTATCATTTTTATAGGTCCAGTAGTTCTCTTTCCCCTACCAAGAGCTCTAAGATAGTGTTTTTTAATTATGGGAGATATGGACATTAGTGATTTAAGTGCCCGACCATCCTCCGGGAATAGCGTGGTGTGAGTGGTTAATTTTTGTTCCAGCATCAGCGGTAGCTGCCTCCAAGTTCGTATTAGCAACAAATACAACCAAATTATATCTCACTGAGAGAAGATGGATCTTGTAGAGGACAACCACTTGATGTGTCTTTAATATAGGGTAAGAGGATTGACTGTATATATAGATTTTTTCATCAACTGTGAGGTATAGAAACCAAGCCTATATAGTTGTAGGATGTGTTAGCACCATAGGGGGTAGAGATTGTATGAGGTTCTATATATTTTTCATACACCATGATTTATGATTTATTTGATTCTAGAGAACTAAAATCCTTTATTACATACACATTGTATATTCCTTATGGATATAGGTTGAGAGTATTCCAATGATCCTGGTGTTTAATATATTAGTCAAAGGTAGGAAAAATATTCTTGATGTGTATTGGTGTTGTGAGTTGATGATGGGGAAACATCAATTATCTTGGGACTTTTTTTTACTTAATATAGTCATATGATTTCATAATTGGAATAAAATTGTTTTATTCTATGTGTGTATTTATATATTACTTTTAGAAGATATTTGTGTTCTAGAATGGAGAGGGTCAGTATGTAGTCTCTGTTGGCTAGCAAGATCTTTGAATGGTTGATAGATATTCAAAGCCATTATTATCTTAGCTAGTAGCCTTATCATTAGATTTTATGGAGGCCTTGGCGGTGGAGTTTTATAATGTAATTGATTAGTTTATTTATGTTTCCCCATGGATTTTGTGAACCTACCTCCTTGATATGATATCGAGTTTGGGATAGAATTATAGTCTAGTTCCTATTTTATTTTGATAGATCCTTAGTAGATGACACCCTATGAGTTGTGATATTTGAGGATACAATTTTATGATCTAATGTAAGAGGTATTTATCTAGTACACTATGTTAATGTGTGGTTCTCCTAGGTTATTTTCTAAGAAGAAATATGGTATTCAGTGGTTTTGTATAGAATATCAGTTGTTGAACCATGTGACACTCAATAATCATTACCCTCTTTGGAGGACTGGTCATTTGTTCGACCAGCTAAAGTGGTCCATCTGGTTTTTGAAGATAGTTTTGTGGTTTGGATATCACTATTGGAGTGTAAGGGAGGTAGATATCTCAAATATTATATTTATGTGTTGATATGGGAACTTTGATTCCATGGTCATGCCATTCGGTGTTATAAATTCCATAGCTATTTTCATGGTACTCATGAACATTGTGTTGAGTGGCTCCAGGAAGCTTTATTTATTTTTATAATTACTAAAACCTATATTATTTATATTTTTTATAAGAACTAAAAACCATTTATTTATATTATTTTAATAAAACCATAATTATTTTAATACTTTCTAAAAGGTCTCTATTAATTATTTATTCATTGTTAATATTTGTTATTTTTCATTATCCATGTATTATTTAAATTTACTCATGTAATATTATATTGTGACAATCGATTTTATGTTGATAAATGTTTAAATTTTAGAGAGAATCTTATGTATTTGTCTAGATAAAAATTATATTCATCACAAAGTAAATGATCCCTATATTTGGATTGAACCCCATATTTGGATGTTATAAACCTTGTGTTTGAAACCTCATGTTTGGAATCATCATCACATTTGAAAACCCCGCATTTGGAATAATCCTCATGTTTGGAATGAACTTCACATTTATAATATTAAAATTGTGATGAACCTCGTGTTTATAACCACACATTTGGAATACACCTAAAATTAGAGATCCTTATATTGGTTATATACCTCACATCATCGAGAATCTTTCTATGAATTGTGTAGACTATGAATTTTATCATACATTTTTTTAGTCATGAGACTTCATTAAAATTATATTTTACACATTATTTTATTATCACTTGCAGAATATATCATATTGTAGTTATCTAATATCATTCAACATTTAATTATATTGAAGCCTCAAGTATTTATCTGCTTATCTCAAGTATTTCCATTTTTATTATATCTTAGTATTTTGATCAAAACGTGATATTAAAGACTCATAATTGAGTGATTATTATTGATATAGATAAAAAATAAGTTTATTTTCATTTAATTAAACTACAATGATGGATGAAATGGTCATTTGTGTGCTTTAAAATTTGATCAATGTCACAAAAAGGTTTATGTATTTTTAAAGTTTTCATATTATGTTGGATAATTATTTTTTATGATATTTCAAGAAAAATAAGATTTATTGATGTTTTTATTTATCCTTTGTAAATATATTGAAACTATCTAAATAAAATCCCCATAGACCAAATATTGAATCAGTTGTTTTGAGGTTCTAAAAATTAAATGAATCTTGTGATATCAGATTGGAATGAATTTTATGAAAATTTAAAGTGAGATAATTATGGAATTATTTAAAAGGTGTTTCAAATTAAAATTATAATATTTTAATGGATATATTCAAAATTAGTCAAATTATTTTCAGGGGATATTTTCCTGGAGATTATTATAGAGACAATTTTTGAAGCCTGTATTCAAAATTAAAAACATTAAAATTTGAAATTTGAGGATCACTTTTTTAGAGAATTTAGTGACGATTTTTTTTCACAAATTATACTGATATTTTGGGGAAGATAAAATTTTAATTTCAAACTCAAAATTTGAATTTGAATTTATTATCAAAATTTTAGGATAATTTTTGTAAGATTCCAGGTTTTTCTTGAGGTATAGATCTTTATTTTTGGGTTAATGTTGTTGTTTTCCTTTTGGATTAGACCCTTGGTTGGGCTATGGGCCAGTTGGGTTTTTTATGGGAAAGAAAGTGGAAAACCTGCTGAAATATGGTTGCAGGCCCGGTACACGTCGTGTGCTTGTTCTACACGTCGTGTACTTAGAAGTCATGATGTGTACCTAGTCTGGCTCAGAAAAAATAAATTCGAGTACACTCAGTGTACTTGAGGTACAAGATATGTACTTTTCCAGTGGGGTTTTTTTATAAAAGAGGTAGTATCTTAAATTTTGAAAGACTTAAGCTTTTCATCTTGTTTTTGAGTCCAAAAACCCTCTATTCTAGTTTTTTCAAGTATAAAAGTTGTCCTGACTCCGATTCAAGCATCGTATATCACATTGGAACCATATCAGTAAGTAATCTATTCATTTTTAGTCATTATTCATTATTAGAAACAATGGATGTGCTATTTGGATTTAGGCTTATATGCCCTAATATTCTATTCTTCGTCTGTTCTTCATATTTCTTCCAAACCAGGACAAATCAGTACTTGATACTGGATGAGATATCTACTACTGAGGTGAGGTAGGTGGTCTATACTTTCTTTAGGATTTTTGGGTGATTTTTGGGTGTTTAGAATTTTCTCATCCCGTCAGACTTTCCATCGAGGCCTCGTTTTTTAGTGAGTTTCTTGTCGTATCTGTAGTCAGACATAGTGAGGATGCTCGTAGGTTCTGTTTAGGTGAGTTGACACCCTTTACATGTTTCAATGTCACCCAAGGGGTGAGACTTATGGGAAATATCTTGTTTATTCCAGTTTAAACCACCCAAGTGGTGTGTTCTTATGATTTCCTTGTTAGAGGAAGCATGTTAATGCTTTGATTGCTTGAATAGCATGTTTACTACCTCCTTGATCTTTGAATATCATGTTATGCATTTTCTATTTTGATAGTTTTGGAATGTCAAATGGATAATATGGTTGGGTATAACTATAAGTAATGACTGATGGCATGTTAAATAGTTTATATGGGAGGGTAGGCCCATATGATTAATTCGATAAATGGTTTGATTGAGTGGGAATACTTGTGGATTTTGCAGGTTGATGTGAGTGGGTATACTCACATTGATTGAATGTTAATTTGAATGTTTCAATGCTTGAATTAATGGTTTGATAGATTCCTTGGACTGCTCTTCATGTAACTATAATGTGGTAGTGGATGCCTTGGATTGACTCTTCCCCTTGGGTCTTGATTCTGTGGGATTCCTCGGGCCTTGCTACCCCATGGATCCGGCTTTCTTGGGATTGTGTAGTACTTTCTATTGTCATGTTTCTAGGACCCAAACCAATGCCTAACTGAGTTCCTACTAGGGATACCCATGGGACTCTATGGGATGACTTGGAAAAGCTCATTGGATCCAGCCCTCTGTGGTCCAGATATTTTAAACGGATGCCTTGGTCTGCTGACACCTTGGATCCAGCCCTTGAGGTCTACACTTAACTATACGGCGTGGTCATGGGACTGTTTGACTTCACTAAACATCGTGGCTGTGGATTGGTTGGTATAGATGTATGAAGGGCATGGTTATGTAAATTACTTGTTTACTTGTTATAACTACCTTATTTGGAGTTGAATCTTGTTTACAGTTATCCTTGAGGGCTAGTTGGTTTTACTTACTACAGTAGACTTATGACATGGGCATACACACTTACTTTACTGGTTGTTTACACTTGTTATAACCTTTATAGAACTTCTGTTAGAACTACATAGACCTTGGTGTTTTCCTATTGGTATTTTTATCTCACACCATATTTGGGCCTCCAAGGGGACCTAGACAGATTATATGGTTGCAGGTGATGATAGGGGAAAGTTCCCTAGTATATGTTGTTAACTATGGATTTAGATTGGGGGATCATAAGACCAAGATGAGGTTTGCGATGCTAGGATACCTTTTTAGACTTCTGTTTGTTCGGGATACTTGTATCGTATTGTATTGATATGTACTGTTCTGGATGATTTCTAGATACTTGAATCATCTACATCATTTTGTATATGAGTCACTTCTTGCTAATTATATTTATTCATATATGCTTGTATAACCTTTAGTTGTCTAATATTTATTTAACTTATACTATTGTATATATATTTTACTTCCACTATGATACTCTGGTAATGAGGGAATAGTCTCCCCCACTGACTCACTTAGGCCCTTGCTGCTAGTCGACAGCCTCTTGCGTTTGGGGAGATGCGCTTGAGGCCATGTGACCTTCTAGGTCTGGGGAACCATTTATGTAACACCCCAGGTAAATAAAGGATATGAAATTTTCATATTTATCCATATTTGTGAATAAAATATTAATATTACTTTAAAGGGAATGCTATGCTCGATGGCGTACCCAATACGCAACAACGAGTTTCTTTGAAATCTTACGTTGCACTCTAATAATAAAATAATATTATTTTAAATGATAGTTAATGCCTAGCTATTATAATGGCAGGAATGAGCGGAACTAACTACAAAATAATTATATATGTTTGTCAAATATTTTTACTTTTATCCAATAAATTTCAGAGGCTTAAAATGCAAATGAATCCAATTTTAAGCATAAATCTTCTAAAATTCTTTAAAAGGTCGATGAATCGCCTTTTGATGGAGAACCCTTTTTAAATATAATTTTGAAAATTTTATATGTTGTATTTGAAAAAATAAAATCCTTCTTTAGAATCTGGACATCAAAATTTACTTTGTGTAAATTTTTGTTATTTTTCCGATAAAGATCATTTTTAGTGAAAATGTTGCATTTTAATTCAAAACCTCTTTTTAATCTGATTTATTTATATGGATATATTATCTTTTTAATTAAGATTAAAGGGTATTTGTAATATATTTTTACCATTTAATCCAATGGTGGTCATTTTAATTAATTTCACTTTGAAATTGGACTTAAACTAGTTTCAATCTTTTAATAGATATTGTTTCTTAAAAACACGCTATTTGTTTTGACCGCGGGAATGAATTATTAAATTAATTAATTCAACTTATATGTTTTGAATTTTTTAAAATATAAATCATTTTTTAATTCGGAATATCAAATATAGCTTAGGGTGAATTTTTGGTATTTTTCTGAAAAACATCAATTTTTGATGAATAGTGAAACCGCTAAGTGGTTGTTTAAAAACTGATTTTTCATTTAAATGAAACTTTACCACTTCTGTGATTTGAATTTAAAAAATCCAACATACAGGGTTGTCATTAGGATGTAAAATGTGGTTCAATGGGATTAAAATAATTTTTTGGTGAATAGTATCTTTTAAGTTTTTAATCGCGATTAGAGGTAATTATTGTAATTTAAGGTAAAAATAATGTTTTAATAATATGAAATGACCTTGACACATGTCCTACCCTTATTGGATGAGTCATGGCCGACCAATACAGTCCATGGTTCAACTCGGGGACCCCATGGAGCCACTTAGGTTGGAAAATGACATTAATAACTTTTTATTTAAAGTTAAAATTCAAATGTCACAAACATGTATTGTTTTACTAAAAAAATTTACATGGGGATATACAAGTCATATTTTTTACTATAAATATTAATTATAAATCTAAAAATATTTCCTACATAATGATATTTTTTTTATTATTTTTAGACATTAAATAAATTAAATTATTTATGACACCATGATGATGTAGCGATTACCTCATTATTTAACAATTTAAATAAAATGAAAAGATAATGTAAAATCTAAGACCTAAACTTTTAAAAAACCTATTGGATGAGTATATTTAGAACCCTTATCACCTTATCCTCGAAATATATCAATGTGGGACCTTAAAAATTCGAAACTCATTTTAATATAAAGTAACATTTCTTTACTTTCCAAGAGTGCCCCTCCTCCCTCTTATAAAAGGCCCCAAACTCTACCTCCTTACCCACACCTCTCAAGCCTTTGGCTCAGCCAATCCCTGACCATTTTGTCTCTCCTCATACCTCTCTTATTCCTAGAAGCCTCACATTGGGCAGAATCCTTTCCAAGAAAGCCTTTGAGATCAAATCAAAAAGAGTTACCCGATTTAAAGGTAATGTCTTCCCTAGTGTTCTTTTGTTTTATTTTGCTTCTCCAACCCCCTAAACTTTTTTTATTCCTTTATTTTGTAAAAAAACCAGTATCTTAAATATACTTGGATATTTTTATAAGAAGTATTCGAGCTACACTAACACACAACTCCGTCTAATGGTTAAAGAACATACTGTTTCTGTGGATGGCGAATTACTGCCTCACGAAACGATGATTGTTATATATTCTCATACCACCTCTCATGGTGGACATTATGATGGAAATATATTTATTTATGATATATATTATATTTATATCATCTCTATGCTTCTGTATTTTATATTTAATACATAATTTTATGCTTTTCATGTTGTGCAAATGCGATAATTTCATTTGAGGAAGTGTGGACTACCGCCCCCTCAAGTGATGTGACTCGTTCATGCAATACATGGAATGTATAAAGAATGAAATTGATGAACGTATGTGATATATATAACATATATATTATACTGGAATTATAATATATATATCTCTCTCATCTAGTTTCAATTCCATTAATGTGCCAAAGAAATGAAAGTAGCGTTCATGCGTACGTACGGCTTACCGTCTCCATGAACGGTACATTTCATTTCTTATCTCCGAATGTTATGTACTATTATAAGTACATATATATAATGGATATATATGTCATATATTACATCTAAATTATGGATATCATTCAGGAATTATAATATATATATCTCTCATTTAGTTTTAATTCCATTATTATGACAAAAAAAATGAAAGTAGCGTTCATGCGTACGTACGGCCTACCGTCTCCATGAACGGTGCATTTCATTTTTAGTATCTCCAAATGTTATGTAATAGTATAAAATGAATATATACTGGATATATGTGAAATTTAAATCATTAATACTATTCTGGAGATGATGTACTTATAACTACATGGAAAATTCTTTTCCAACAAGTTCAATTTTTACTCATGTACCGAACATTGACAAAAATGTTTGATATGAAATCAAATTATTAACCAATTATTATAACACTATAATATGTGATATGAACTGAATAATAATATTTAAAGGAGGTCCTTAAGAAATTATAAATTGACCAAAGTTTATTATTCAGGAATATAAATAAACGAACAAGACAAGTCGGACTTGAGGTAAGGGATCCTACCCCTCTCTTTCTTTTTAAGTAAACTCTTTTATGTCATTCCTTTTAAGCTCATATTTCTTATGATTGGGATGTTATTTTATATTAATATTACTGTACTTTTTATGTTCATATTATTAGAGACCCTATTTTCTCTCATCAATCCATTTTAGAAGTTTTGAGTGGCGCCATTAGGCTGCCGAATTTTCGTAAGAGATCCAACCTCTCTCTTTCTTTTTAAGTACTCTCCTTTATGTCACTTCTTTTAAGCTCCTCTTGGTTTTTTTGGGAGATGTTATCTTATATTCATCTTGATGTAAATTTTATTTTAATATGATTAGATACCCTATTGTATCTCATCAATCCATGTTTGGAAGTTTTAAGTGGTGTCGTTAGGCTGCCGAGTTTTCATAAGGGATTTTTCATCTAACTTTTATTCCTATGAGATTTACGCTACATTTTCCACCATTTCCTTTGAGTGGTGTATGTACTTCCCATTATTATAATCTTTTTTTAATATATTTTCATTTGTGGGTATTTACATTCTCATTGTATGACCCTTCTTCAATGGGGTGTACGTTTTGAAAGTTACCCAAATCGGTAAGGGGAGTTTTCACCCTCCTCTTCTTTAAAAAGACTTATTTTGTTATGTCTTTTAAATTACTTATTATTATGTTTGGATATGTTATTATATATCCTTATTGCTATAAATTTAATGTACAATTTATGAGATACCCTTTTTATATCTCATTAACTCATTTTCTGAATTTTGAAGTGACGTCGTTAGGCTGTCGAATTTTTGCAAGGGAACTTCTTAACCCAATTTTGATTTCTTTGGGTTCAACTTGTAGTTATTGAATATGTCATCCTATTAATATGTGTGAATGAGATATGATTATTTTACACTTAATATACACTTATATTGGGTGTATTTATATTTTTCACACATAATTATGAGATTGATTTATCCTTAATTTAATGATACCATCTTTATAAGGGATTTCATCTCAATTTCCATTTACATTGAGACTTAATTTTTTATATTCACCAATTCCATCTTATATGGTGTATATACTGTCCTTTGACATATTATATCATAAATCCATTTATTCTCATGATATTATAAAGTTCTGATTAAATGTTATTCCTCAATTATTTTTATTCAAGCGTCTCTCATTTTGTTAAAAACCCTTTAACTAAAATATCGTTTTAAATATTTTAATAATTTATTCTTAAAAATATTTCTCATTAATATCGATGTTTTCAAAATGGTTTGAAGGATTTATTTATATGGATATTAATGGTTTAAAATGTTAAAATCTTCAAAGTGGTATGGGACACTTTGATTCAAAAATCTCTTTATTAAATGTTTTAAATGGTTTTGAAAATGGTTTTTAGAATGGATTCATTATTTAAATATCTTAAAATGTTATATTTTTGTTGCTTTGTGGGAATATTATCTTTCTTTTATTCTTAAGTTATGTGCTATGATTATGTTATGGTTCTTGGGCATTGTTTATGAAGACGGGTGGTTATGTGATAAACTAAGGGCGGGTGAGCCCGATATAGCTCTCCAATGCATTGGGTAATGCGAAGGGGTTAAACGGTAAAGTTTATCCAAAGAGATTTAGGGAATATACTATGATGGGTATTCCAAATGTAATCATGAGGGTTACTCACTATGTAAGAATGTTACAAATGCCTCAAGTTTCCTTTATGTCTTATGATTTCTATGAGTTATTCATAAATCTTATGATTTCATGAGATATGTTAACGTGCTTATGTTTTATGAGTAATGTATGATTTCATTGATTCTTATGTATACATGGACTAATGTTTTCTTTCTTTATTGTTATAACCCTTACTAAGATTTTTATGCTCATCCCAAGTTTTTTTTTGAAATGTTTTTCACATGATATAAATTTGAATAGGGTCAAGGATGGCATCAAGGAAATGTCAGGCTGTCTAAAACAAGGAACTAGACATGACTCCTTTGTTCAAGAGTTTTTATTTTGTGAAAAAAATGGAAGCTGAGTAGATGTGTCTACTTTGTAATATTTGAGATGTAACAGTTATGTACTAATTCTCTAAAACTCTAAAACTGAAAAGATCCTCGATGTGAATTATTCATTTAATTCAATAATAAGTAATGTTTAAGGCCCGGTCCTTATAATTTCAAGTGGAATCCCGGATCTAGGACATTATAATTTTTATGATATTATTTTTTTCCCATATGCAATGTGTTGAATGAAGTGAAAATAAAATTTTAGAAACTATATTCAAATTTCAAATTTGAATTTCTGTATGATTTTTAGAGGATCGGTAATGAAATTATTAGAGAATCAATCAACCAGATATTTATTGAAAATTTTTAATCAAGAATATTTAAAATTTTCAGTGGCTATGTGTAGATTATCATTGATATTATTTTGAAAAATATTTTTAAGTTCTAATGGAATATTTGAATTGTGAAATATTATTTTTATCGTTTTAAATTATTTTCTTCAGAATTTATTTAAGGAGTGATTCAACGAAAACACTAAAATTATAGAAAAAATTATGCAACCCCTTTGAATCAGTTATTTTCAAATTATTCAAGATGGAGAGAGTCTACAAAATCTTGAAAGATCAATTACAAATTTTGATTGAAGACAATGGTTATGTAAATGAGTGAATGACACAATTATGAAACTCTTAACATAAACAAAATAATTGTATTATTCTCTTTTTTCTATTACTATCATTCTAAGAAGGAATCCTATAATCATTAAAGATGTATTAGATGATTTTGTGATTTTTTAAAATAAAACTATATTTCAGTTGTGAAGGAATATATGATATAAATATGTTCAGAAAAACTACATCACATTTATTTTTACTAGAGTATTGACTAATTGTACTCATCCATGGTGTAATGTTAGCTTCTCAGACTAAGCTTTCTTCATTCCCAATAAAGGAAATTATCAGGTTGTAAGTTGTCAACTTCCTATACTAATATTTTGAGTTATACAAATAAAAGGACTTTCTTAGTGAAAAACACTAAGATCATAGAGAGAGTATTGGTGGAGTGGACTAGGGGATATTTGTGTCCTGAACTATTATACATCATTTTTTCTAGCTCTTTATTTTATTTATTTCTTCTATATTACTAAACACTAAGATATAAGGACATGATATCTTTCTTTAAATAGGTGGAATTTAAAGTTTTTATGATTTTTAAAATGAAACAATTCACCCCCCCCCCTCTTGTGTCTTCATTATTTTCATCCAAGACCAATAAGTGGTGTCAAAGGGAAAGATCTATTACTAAAAATATTTGAATATATTTTATTATTTATACCCAATACCAAAAAAATTATCAAAGGAAGGTATTTTTAGGACAATATTGGTGATTTCTTATAGACTTTATAAGCATGAGTTAAAGATCAAGATGAGGACTAATTTCAATGTCTGATCTTGGAGAAGGTATGTCGATGATCAGTTCTACTTATTTAAATGGTGATAATTATTCTTTCTAGAAAAATCGCATGAATAACTATTTAAATAATATTGGATTGAATATGAAATTTAAATCTATCAAATCATATAATAATCCTGAAGGTGAACCTAAAAATTGAAGTGTTGATCAAGTAGTTTATTATGACCTTAATTCAAGGTTTGTGAATGTAATTATTTGTGGATTAGGAACTGATAAATTTATTCAAATTTATAAGTGTAATACAATATATTAAATGTGGTAAAACATTATAGTTTCAAATGAAGGAACTGGTAGTGATTTAAACTAGAGGTATAATACTGCTAAACTTAAATTTGATACATTTAGGATGTACGAAAATGAAAGGGAGATTGATAAAAGTAGGCAATGATATCATTTCCTTGGGAACACCAATTAAATAATACAATCAAAAAATAAAGGTACTTAGAGTATTAGATTCTAAGTAGAATGGAATATCTACTACTATCATACAATTCACACCAATTAAAATTTTAAATATGAAGGAATTGATTAGAACACTGATGATGTAGAAAGTTGAGATGAAAGCTCAAGATAAAGATAATATTTCTATCAAAAAGGAAAATATTGCACTCAGAGTTTTGAAAGATGAATATTATGATTTTGATTCTAGTGATTTGGGTTAAAGTGAAGAATTATAATATCATGCTAAAAAACTAATCAGACTATAAAAAAAGAGAAAATAGGATTCAAATAAGAATAATGAGAAGGAGGTGAGATGCTATGAATATAAGAAAAAGATCATTTGAGACCTAAACTCCCTATTCTAAAGGTTCAAATGAAATATAATTATAAAATAAAAGTAAATAAATATATATTAAAGATAATTAGAGTGAATTTAATATACAGTCAATGAATCTACCTCAAACTATAGATCTTATCATGAAAAGAAAAATGTAAATCTATGTCTTATAGCTCATGCTTATGAGGTATATTCATATTACTCTCATAGTTATAATTATAAAAAGATTTATTTTAGTAAATTTAATGAATATTGTTTTATGACTCAAGATAAATTTTAATCCTTAAATAAAGAACACAGAGAACTCATAAAATCTTTTGATAGTATTTTTTTGAAAAGGAGGGTTTGGCTGGATAGATTTCTAATTTAAGATCTTTTTTTATAAAAATTATTTGTATTATCATGGAAATAAAATTTAGGAATTATTGGATGAAGTGGAATCTTAAAATAATTTTTTAAGAATATTCACCATGGGGATTATTATCTAAATCAAATTCATTTTAAGAAAAAACTAACAAATACAGGCTTGGTATTGGTAGTAATGGTGAAATTACTAAATTATATAGGAGTTATTTTTTTCCTAGTTCAAAAAGAAAAAGAATGTATATTTTTAGGGTTTTTCAATATTGTATTAATGAACATTATGTTAATGAATTCTATTTTATAAATATAAAATTTTTTATTTCAAACTTATTCATTATTCAAAATATTTATTAAAATTTAAATCTAGAATTTCTACTTAAAATAAATATATTTGGTTACCTAAATCATTAATATTTTTCAGCATTATTCCATTGGGATTCACTATTATATCATTTAGTGGTTGTTTGAAATATATATGGATATTTATTATTTGTGTTCTATTTGTGGATGTTATGGAAGAAAAATTAAAATAAAATATACATGGAGTTAAAACTATTAAAATCCAAGAATTTATTTTTTTAGTTTTAATATTAATATTTCATTCTAGCCAGCATGTACTTTATTGTTTTTTCATTTATTATGTGCTGCTACATTATTATTTTATGTGCTAAATTGATTTTCTCATTTATTTTAATTATTCAACATGTTATTAAATGTTTTACATCAAAGAAAAGTATTTAAATTATTATCTATTTATTTTAATTCGTTTAAAATCCGTTATTATCGATTGAAAATTATTTTAAATGATTCATGTCTCCTTGAAGTTAACTATTTTTATATGGAAACTTATCATAATGGGTAGTTTTTAGTATTAAATTAAAAAATGTTAAAAACGTTTTTATTTCATGTTTCTTAACTTCTTAAAAGAAAAATTTTCTATTAAAAATTTTAATCTCTAAAGGATGAGTATTTAAAAAAACTTTATTGTTTTATTCATGATTATCACGAATTGAAAATTTATTGAAATAAAAATGTTTGGTTTCATATGTTATCATGTGTTCAAATTATTTATAATTTTATTATTTATTTTAAACCCTAATTATATTAAATTTTTTATCATTAAAAAATGAGAAGAATTTATTTGATATGATCGGGTTTTTTAATGATCAACTGGGGGAGATTGTTGAGAGGATCATGACCACTTAATTTTTTTATAATTACTAAAACCTATATTATTTATATTATTTTTTATAATTATTAAAACCCATTTATTTATATTATATTAAAAAACCCTCATTATTTTTATAATTTCTAAGGCATCACTTTATTAATTAGTTATTCATCATTGATATATATTATTTTTTATTATACCTTTATTATTTTATTTTACTCTTGTAATATTATATTGTTACTCTCACTTTTATTTTGAGAAATTATCAAAGAGAAGATTGTGTCTTAATTATTCATTCAAAAAAATTATATTTTTTACAAAGTAAATGATCTATACATTTGGATTGAATACCATGTTTGGATGTCAAAAACCTCACATTTGGCATCATTCTCACATTTGAAAGCCCCACATTTTGTATAATCCTCACATTTAGGAACCTTATATTTGGATTTAACCTCACATTTGTAACCTTTAATTTGAAAGGAACCTCATTTTTTGAACCACATGTTTGGAATATACATAACATTTGAGATCCCAGTATTGTGCTCAAACCTCGCTTCATCAAGAATATTTCTATGAATTCTTCAAACTCGGGATGTTATCAGGAATCATTTTATCCGTGATTAAAATCGTATAAAGATTAAATTTTCAAAATTATTTTATTTTCACTTGTAGAATATCTCATTGTATAATTATCTTAATTCAAAATTTATATACTTTAAACCCTTTATTATTTAACTTCTTATCTTATGTTTTTTTCAGTTTAATTTGATCTCAGTATTTTTATCATAACATGAGATTCATTACCTATAATTTAGTGATTGTTATTTATAAGCATAGATATTAATTTTATCTTCATTTAATTAAACTACAAGGATGGCTAAAAATGTCATTTGTGTGCTTGAAAAATTAATCAAAGTTATAACAATGTTTATGTGTTTCTGTAATTTTCATATTTTCTTGGCTACATATTATTATTGATATCTAAAGATTTAGAAATTATATTGATGTGTTTATTGATCAATTTTAAAGATATTAAAATTATCAAGATATAAGTCTCATGGGATGAATGTTGAATCAGATGTTTTGAGGTCATAAAAATTGACATAATCTTGCGATATTTGCGTTATGGAATTTTTTTGAAATTTCTAGTGAGGTTATTATAGGTTTATTTGGAAGGTGTTTGAAATTAAAATTAAAATATTTTAATAGAGATATTCAAAATTAGTAAAATTATTTCTGTGGGATATTTTCAAGGATATTATTTTGGAGACAATTTTTGAAGAATATATTCAAAATTAAAATATGAACATTTTAATTTAGAGGATTACTTTTTTGGAGAAATTATTAAATATTTTAGTTGAAAATTTGTGGAGATATTTAGTGGAACCAAAAGTTTTAAGTTCAAATTAAAAATTTTAATTTGAATTGCTTATAATATTTTTAAGAGAGTCATTATGATATTCTTTTCCAGATTCAATTTGTTGAATTAAGTGTAGAGATAATTTTCAAAAAAATATTCAAATTTCAAATTCGAATATCTACATGATTTATAAAGGATCAATTATGAAGTTATCAAATAATAAGTCAACTAGTAATTTATGGAAATTTAAATTCAATGTTTTTTAAATTTTTAGGGGCCATGTGTATATGATCTTGGAGATTATTTCGAAGAATATTTTGTAGTGGAAATGGAATATTTTAATTATAATAAATTATTATTAACAGTTTAAATTATTATCTTAGAAATTTATTTCATTAATGATTCAATTGACGTGAAATAATTATGAGGAAAATTAAATAATCCATTTGACTCAATTATTCTTGAATTATTGAATTCATAGATAAAGTCTATAATGACTTTAAAAGTTCAATTGTATATTATGAATGAAGATAGTGGTGATGTAACTGATATAATTACACAACAATGACACTCTTAACATAAAAAAATTACATTCATTATTCTATTTTACAACATCTATCATTCAAATAAGGAATCCTACACTCATTGAATATATATTAGCTTCTCCTGTGATTATTTGAAGATAAAACCATCTATCGGTTATGGAGGAAAATGCGAGATGAATTTGTTCAATAAATCTATATCTCATCTCTTTCTACTAGAGAGTAAACAACTTTTACTCATCAGAGTGGAGTGTTAACTTCTTGGACTAGGCTATCGAGGTTCCCTATAAAAGAACCAAACTTATTGTAAGGTATCAATTTTCCACACTCATTTTTCAAGGTCTCTAGATAAAAAGAGGTTCCTTTATAAAATCATCAAGCTCAAAAAGAGAGTGTTGTTGGAGAAGACTAAGTGATCTTTATGCCTTTAACCACTATACATAATTATTTCCTTATGTTTATTTTATTTATTTTTGATTAATTACTCAACATTAAGAGACGGAAAATATTGCTTCATTTCAAGAGGGGTGATTTAAATTTTTCAATATTTTTAAAAGGTCACAATTAAACCCATGTTTTGTCTCCATTATAAACATATCCACCCAACACTTTGTATTCCAGAAGCTCCTAGATTAGTTTTTGGTCTTGTTAATTGATGAAATTCTTGTATACTCAAGTTTATAGGTGGATCATATTGGGAACCTTAGGTTTATTTTAAAATTTCATTAACACCATATAATTTATGGAAATATGTCCAAGTGTATGATTTATATGTGAGAGATGTAATTTCATGGATATGTGGTGTCTCGTTGGGGCATGGTAGTGGATCTATCTAACATTGAGGCCATTATTTCTTGGTCAATATCCATGAATATTACAGAGGTTTTTAGTTTCCATGATCTCATGAGCTATCATAATAAGATAATGTTTGACTTCCCTTGGGTCACATCCTTTTTTATAACCTTGAACAGGAAAGACTAATCCTTCTTATGGACTAATTAGTGTTAGAAAAAATTCAACTACCTAAGAAAGTGGTTGATCAGTGCTCCTATTATTCAATTTCTCTAGAAGGGAGTGATGTTTTATTTTTTCTATAATGCTTCCCCTCTCAGTCTAGCTTGTTCTCTGATCCAGTATAGGGTAGTGATATTTTATGGTACTAGGTTATAACATCCCTGTGAATTTAAATATTCCACCCATGATATCAATTTGGTAGTGGTGGTTTCTTATCTGAAGTTGTGGAGGTAGTATCTCATTAGTGATTTATTTTTTTTCTTAATATATCATAAGATATTAAGGTATGTTTTCTCTCCATGGGTTCTAAATTTGTAATATTGGAGGTGGATAGTGTTTCTCTAGGACTATTAATTTGAGGTCACCTACACCCAATGGAAGGATAATGCTATTGTTGATGTGATATTCACATGTATATGTTGTTCATGAGTCTATAGATTCTTAGAGGGTGATGGAGGAGAT
Organism: Viscum album; assembly: GCA_963277665.1. Taxonomy (NCBI): domain Eukaryota; kingdom Viridiplantae; phylum Streptophyta; class Magnoliopsida; order Santalales; family Viscaceae; genus Viscum; species Viscum album. Next base: position 1,839,081,910 of record OY728151.1, read on the forward strand.
TAAAAAAAGTATCTTGACGTAGAGGAGGCTGGTGGTAGAGGTTATATATTTTAGATGGAAGTGTAGCCCTATTTGATATATAAGGTTCTGAAGTCTTTATATGGAGACTCTAAAGTAAAGATGATGTGGTATTGTGTCACCCGTGATAATGCTTTGGATTTATTTTTAGAGGATAATAGATATCAAATGATATCCTGGGGGATGTTTTTTGTTATTTTAGTTATGTGTGAGGAGATTCTTCGAGAGTTCCATAGTTTAGCAGTGGTAGTGAATTCAATCACGTACAATATGTACCATGCCTTTATGGCCATATTTAGTTTCCATGTATAGAATGATCATTGGTAGGGTTCATATCATGATGTTTAGTCTGTCAGCAAGTGAAATAATAGCATTGTGTTTCAGGTGATTTTTTGCAGTCATTGGATGTTACTGAGTTGAAATGGGAGGAAATATCAATGGATTTCATCATCAGTTTACATAGTTCTTAGGTAATATGTGATGATATTTGTGTAATAATAGATCAATTAATAAATTTGGATAACTTCATTTACATTATTTAGTCAAGTGATGTGAAGGTTCTAGAGAGGTAGTATATGGATGAGGTGGTGTTCCTTCATGGGGTACTAAGGAATATCATTCTAATAAAGATCCTCATTTTACCTTGTGTTTATGGAGATAATTGTAGTATGATTTTGTCTCCAAGTTTCAAATAATCACTAATTTTTATTATCATATATATATAAAGACCAAATGGACCAACCCAATACTAGAGGATATATTCCCAGCTTTCATACTATATTTCAATGGATCATTGGAGAAGCAATTTCCCTAGATTGTGTTTTATTATAATAAACTTTATCGCTCTTCAATTGGTATGGGATCATTTTAGGTGTTATATAGGTAGCCTTGTTGAACTCTTATATACTATATAGAGTTTGGGGAGTCAGTATTCCTTAGAATAAATGTGTTGTAGAGCACAAACAAAATGATTTAGATGGTTTGGGAGTAGATAAATGTGGTTTGGGACCAATGGAACTTACATACTGATTAGATGACTATATGTATGTAGTTTGATGTAAATGATCATGTTTTCTTGATGTTTTCCACTAATTATTGGGATTAATGGTTTGGATAATGGATTAATCACTCTCCCAAGTTTATTAGTCACTTTGAGTTGTTGCTTGTGCTGATGAGGTAGTGTATCGGTTGGCAGTTCCTCGGTAGATAGATCTTATCCATAAATTCCTTCATGTATCACAACTCTAATGATATATTACTAAGGATTTACATAGAATCAATCAGGGATATTTGGATTTCATGGATAATGTTATGTCGTTTGAGCTTCTAGTTGAGATATAGGACTATTGGGAGAAGGTGTTGTGTTGGTGTGTTATCTCTTTAGTCTATGTTTCATGGAGGCATGGTGGTATGGAGGACAATATGTGGGAACATTATTTACAGATTCATGGTCAATAACCTAAGTTATTTGAATATTTAATTTTCTTAATGAACTAATGTTTTTATTATTGATGATTAAATTGAATTTATTATTTTATTATTTCTAAGTTTGGTTGATGGAATTGACACATTTGAGAGGTATCTCCAGTTGAGTTCTTGGTTGGTGGTGTGCGTGATTTTTCTTTTTTGGGTTTTATTTTTATTCATGAGGATGAGAATCACTTGAGTGGTTTTCAATGTATTATCCTAGACCTTTATTACCTGTTACATTACGTTTTTAGAGTGTTAGAGTTGTCAGGGGGGTTGAGGAAGAAAGGTTGGTGTTTAAGATTCAATTTCAGTTGGGAGTTGGTTTTGTGGAATAGAGGGATATTTTTTATCATGGGAGGCCATTTGGAAGGTTTAGATATAGTTTGGTGTTGGTGGTTGTGGTGTAGGACCGTGAGAGGCTTTTTTTAGTGGCCTTGACCTTTTTAGTGTATTGGTCAAATGATTTTTTAGGGTAAAGGGAAGGTTGAGAATTGTGATATGGTACTTCCTACTGTGGTATGGAGTGTGTGGAGGATCAATATTGGGGGTCTTATTATTTTGAGGGACTATTCACTATGGTTCTTGTGCTTCACCATGACCAAGTTCATGCATTTGTATTTTTTTAGAGAGATGAGTGTTGCATCATGGTTTTTCCACATATTAACAAGATCTAGTGGTTTATTAGGTTTTGAATGAGGAGATATATGACATGATTTCTATAGATTTGATTGACCATGATTCATTTTCACATGGCTGATCATGTTACATCATGATTTGTTAAAATCCTGATAATTACATTGTGTTCTTATATGTTATTGAAAATTTTTATTTATTTAGAGTTTTTAAGTATTTATGTTTTATTTTTTATAATATTACAAATACCTTACATTGTTTATTTTGAATATTAGATATAACTCACAAGTTCAAATGGATAATTACAATTTATCATATCACAATTTAAATCAAACTATTATTATTGTTAATAGTCTTATGATTTTGTAGTTTTTTATAAAGTAGTTTTAATGTTTATAATGTTTTTATAAACAATATATAGTTTTTGAAATTTTAGTGGTTTCACAAGATCTAAAAGTTGTGTGATTTATTTTTAAATTCTTTTATTTTTTTTGTTATATGAAATATTTTTTAAATTGATACAATATTCTTATCTATCCTTTACATAAGTTGGTTAACCTTTACGAAATTTCATAGTATCTTTAAGTGAATCCTATATGAAATTTATGTGAGATTAGTTTTACCTTTAAATGGATATTAGCATTAATGTTTTACCTTTTTGTGAACTCAATTCACCCTTACATAGATATAAAATTTATTTGATTAGATTTATTTATTATGAAAAACCCATGTATTACCTTTACACACCGAGTATAAATTTTTAGTTACTTTTATGTAAATATTCTTCACTCAAATAACCTTTACACACCACCTATATATTACCTTTACATATCTCATGAAATTTAAACAAATTATGTAATTTGATGATTAAATTTATCTAGAGTATATAAATGTCTTGTTATTATTTTCCACATCATGGTGGAAATAAATTTTAGTTAGAGAAATGCCCGTGAGAAATGGTATTCCCAACCTGGGCATTTTATTAGTTGTGGGGTAATTCATTTTGTTTTTAAAGTCTTTCAAAATGGATTTATATATAATACCACACTATATAAGTTCTTGTGGTAAGTTTATGTGTTGTATTTGTTTGGGAAAATCATAACATAGTGGGATTTATGATGGGCATGGTGAACTTATAAAAAACTAGAGAATAATGATCTATTTTCCTATCTTTTTAATATTTTGAAGCATTACAAGTCGGTACGATTTGTTTTAACTATTTTATTTATTTATTAAATTCTTATTAATTTTAATGATTCCATGAAAAGTGAATTAAAATTATTTAATGAAGGATTATGTGCAAGAATATTTTTTTAATATATGCTTGACATTTTAAATATCAGGAAAAAATAATTACATCTACTTATTATTTCTTCTAAAATTGATTACTCATGATTGGTTTGAAAGAATGACCCACTTGATAAAGATCATGTAGATCTTGTTGTGACTATTATATAAGCTATATTTAAAAATAATGACTAGGGCATAACATAAATAAAAACAAATGGGACTTATATGAATTCATGAGTCACAATTACTTTGAATCTAAAATATTGAAAGAGTCCATGTGTGACATTTTTTATACTATGTTTTTGTGAATTATTGTGGATTTTTTGTTCACTCGAAGCTACAAAGTTCATCATTGATTGTGAAGGGCCAAAGAAACTAGTTATACTCTAGTATTCCATTCTATTTCATTTATTATTTAACTAATTTTATCTTTCATTGTGATGTCTAGTTTTTTGGTGTGTCTTTTTCATTAATTTGTAACTCTACTCACACATGGTTATGACTGCACTAAAAAGGTAGTGTCTTGGTTATGTTAACCTCATAAAAAAGTAGGTATACATAGTTTAGGCTTGAATCCAATAAAATGATTGAGGTTTGTTCTATCCTATAATAGGTTATAGATTGGTTCTACTCCTATGTAAAAGGTCGTGTCCCTATTATAGTGGATACCATTTCTCTTTATGATTTAGAGAGTTGGTGAAGAGAGGATATAGTTTCTCTTGATCTAAACTACTATAAAAGTGTTTGTGTTCTTCTTATTTATCATTATTTATACAAATTTATCTACATAAATATAGCTCTTTTTGTAACTATAATGACACATAAATTACCTTATATTATTAATGGAAGAACTCTTTTTTTATAATGTTTGTTTTATTATGAGAACAAATAAAGACTTTTACATTTCATAATAATATAAAACATCATGTGTTTATATGGACTACTAAAACTAGGAATAGTAAAGAGATATACAAATATAAGAATAATACATTCACTAAATGAAACACCATAGGCTTAAATTCCCCCATTAATATTACACCTACCATAATGACTATAAAATTAATAGAATCATTAATAAAACAAAAAATATTATGGAAGGATGTGTAATAACCTTTGTAAGTAGTGAATGATGAAGTGAGAATTATGGTGTATTTATCGAGAAATATGGTCATTCATCATTATGAACATTGGACAATAAATCCAATGTACATTGCAACCATTAATTAGTAAGATAGTTTCTCCATAGTATTATTGGTTATAAACATGAAATAAAATGATATTTGGGATTATAAAAGAATAAACCAAAACTATATTTTTGGAAACTATAAATATATTTAAATTCTATTAAAAGTACGTTTTATGATAAAAATAAAATTTTTAAATGAATTTTATTTTATTTGAATTATTATATATATATAAATAGATAATAATATAAATTAATGAAGTCCTAAGTAATTTTTATAACTTCCAGAATTTTTTTATGTCATAGAAACTATAAATTTTAAATAAATAATTATTTTTATTTAAGAACAAAAATTATAATATTTATATAATTATTTTGATAAAATAAATATCATTTTTTTACTCAAAAAATCATAATTATCATAGAGTTAATATATGTTAGTTTTCTAAAAAGGTAGATTTTGAGGGTAAAAATTGAAAAATAATGTTTTTTAAGAAATTTCATAACTCTTATGATATAATCCTGAAATGATCATAAATAAAAATTTATTCATCCTAATTATTGACCATAATTATTTTAAGTAATTAAAATAATTCAAAATGTGTTACATTTAGAAATACATGCATATCATTTTGGAACAACGATTTTATCTATTTTGAAAAAACTAGTTTTTATAAGTTATATGCATATCATATTAGAATTAATTTTATCACTTTTATAAACTAAATCAAGTAAAATGGATTAAATTTTTGGAATTATGCGATCTAAATTAGGTCATTATTGAAATTTTAATTTTAGGAATAAGAAAATTACCACGGTAAATAAGAGTTTTCATAGTATAGGTAAAATAATTTAAAAGGTTAAAATTAAAAGGTAAAGAAAAAAGAAAAATTTAAATAAAAAATTTAAATGTGAGTTTGAGGCATTTAATGTCCTTAAAAATTTTCAAAATTAATTATCAACCAAACTTTTTGAAATCAATTCCACCCAAAATTGGATTTCCTTAATAACAAAATAATCATCATTTTATCCCTTAAAGCCACCCCTCCTCAAGTATAAATACCCACCAATCATATCCTCACCCTCCGTAACAAATGCATTCAAAAGCAATAATCTCTCAATATCCTAATCATGAGCCTATACAAGGAAGATATAGGGTTATAAGGAATCTCTCTTTATCTTTAAGAAGAATCCCCCCAAGGTACAGGTTTCCTCAATTCTCCTCTTTCCTTTTCAAGTACAATACATTTTCTATAGTATATTTTTCAATTATTTTTAAATATACATACATAATTTTTATTAATGTTATTATATTCCATTTGATATTTTTTATGAGAGTTTATTTATTCTCTATTATTATAACATTTTCCAAAGTTGTTACTCTACCAAAATAAGGATGTCACGCCCCTCCTTTCCAATTACCTTTGTGATATTCAAAAGGAAATGTTATTATGCATAATTTTTACAATAAAATTACTATGTTATCAATGAGAGATCACTATTCCCTCCAATTAAACTACATTTAAAAGTATTTATAATTATCAAAATTTCTTGTATCCATATAACTATCCTAAATTTAGTAAATAAAAGTTTGTGTGATTTTCCTAGCGATGAAATCTCCGTATGGATACTATAAGTGGATGTGCCTCTAGAATATAAGTACCTAGAATTAATAACCTATAAAATGGTGGATTGAGTATTAAATCAATCTTAACTTGTACAAAAAATAGGCCTTGATATACACCTAGTTTGACACTCCTATGAGATTTACATTGAATAATTCACATGCACTTTATGATCTATAATAATTGATCAGAATATATGTATTTATATTTACATTAGTTTGATATAACTATTCCATTAATTTACCCACCATCACTTATTTTTATCATTAATTTAATTTAGGTACTACCCTCTATACTATGAGCATTTTATAATTTCAAAAGTTGTTTGTTAGATATTCAACTAGATAAGTACATTAATCGTTTAAAGGGGATTCATTCCCATCTAATTTGTAACCAATGATCATATTCTCTGTCAATATCCATTTTTCTCATGTATTTTACCTTTATAAACCATTTCAATGTCACTAGGAAAACATTTTATAGTGGAAATGATATTTATATTCAGAATTACCCATCACTATCTTTATCTTTCCTTATCATTAGCTATAGATATATTTTCTTCTAATGCATTTCCCTTATGGGTTCCTTTTATGATTATTATTATTGAAATGTGTTCACCTAAAAACTCATGCATCAATTGAATAGGTAAATTATTGACTAAACCATATACCATTTATTCTATATAGTGTAAATACCCCACAATTCATTATCTTGATTGAAGTCTATTTACTTAGAGTGATACCTACTTTCATTGGATACTGTTATTTTCCATGGGTTCATGACATGATTATTGATATATTTATATATGTTTTAATTTTGTGTCACACATTAATTAAAGTATATAAAGTTTTCTCCATGATATCACTACAATGCATTGGGTAAAGAATTGATCTCTAGAGATGACATGTTCATGATACCTTGGAAGAACGCCTTGGAAAGGATTTATGAGCCTTTTTCAAAATCCTTAGTAATACATTTTTTGACACCTAAGTTATAAGATATGGTAATATGTTTTTGAATGGATAATATTTCTATTGTATCCACATTTCCATCTTATAAATCATATACTTATTATCTTTTTATACCTTATATTATTATGATCATGTTATGACTCTTGTCATTGTGTTCATGTTCTCATATCATGTCTCATGTTTTACCCCTGATGTTAATTTATGAATATTTTTCATTGTTTATCCATTAATGGGATTTATATCTCACCCTTGTATCATGTTTCTCCATTACCCTAGGAATTTCAATGAAAGGGGTATATATAAGGTAATTATATGTTTGGATAATCTTTGTTGAATAAATGTTTATTGTAACATGTTTTTAGTTGTAAATATACCTATTTACCAAAGAAACCAAATTTTTGGTCTTGGTAGTTTGTTGTATTTCATGTGATGTATTAAAAAGTATGTATGTTTAGAACTAGATTAGAAAGTGTGTATTAGGGGTGACTTAGTTCATATCAAATTAGAGTTTTCTTATTTTTTGTAATTAGGATTCAAAAAATATCAATATAGTTCCTTAGATGGATGAAAATTTTCTTTATAGGGTTAGGTTAAGTATGAATAGTATGACCCGATGATATTAACTTATCCTCGATATTAATAATTTTTCCATTATATAGATAACATTTAAATGAACATTTGGGATTAGTAAGTGTTATTCAATGAGTAAAATTGTGAGGAAACAATTTCTATAAGGGGGTAGAATGTAACTATGTGTAAATTGTTTTATGTAATTAATAGAACTAATATTTTATAACAAAAATTTTATTATGAGAACATAGAAATAGTTTTACATTTCATAATAACATTACACATCATGTGTTGATATGGAATACTAAAACTAGGAATAATAAAGGGGTATAAACCTAGAAGAATAGTAAATTCACTAAAATAAACTCCATAGTTTTTAATTCTCCCATAAAGATCACTCCTTCCATAATTACAATAAAAATAAAGAGAAGCCTCAAGAAAACAATAGACATTATGAAAGGATGTGTAAGAACCTTTGTAAGTAGTGAATGATATAGTGAGAATGATGGTGTATTTATAGGGAAATATGGTCATTTGACACTATAAATATTGTCGAATATAGCCGATAGAAATTGAGACTATTAATGAATATGAAATATGGTCATTATTATTATTGGTTATAAATTTGAATAAATTTACCATTAGGATTATGAAGGAAGAAACCAAAATTGTACTTTTAGAAACTATAAATTTATTTATATTCTATTAAAAGTATGTTTTATGATAAATTTATAAGTTTTAAATAAATTTTATTTTCATAAAATTATCTTATAAAACACTTTTAGATGATAATATAAATTTACAAAGTCCTAAATAATTTTTATAACAATCATAATGTTCTTTATGATATAAAAACTATTAACTTTCAGTAAATAATTATTTTTAATTAAAAAAGAAATATATCATATTTTTAGAATTATTTTTATAAAATTAATATCATTTTTGGACTCAAAATAACATAATTATATCAGGATTTAGTTATGGTAATTTTCTAAAAAGGTTTCTTTAGGCGTAAAAAGTGGAAATAATTTTTTTTAAACCTTAAATATTATGATTTAATCAAGAAATGATACAAAATTAAAATTTTTTAATCTTTATTCTTGATCAAAATTATTTATAAGGAATAAACATAATACATAATGTGTTACATTTATGAACACATTCTTGTCATTTTGTAACAGCGAACTTATCTTTTATTAAAAAACTATTTTTTATAAGTTATATGTGTATCATATTAGAATTAATTTTCATCACTTTTAAAATTTTAACCAAGTTTAATATATTGAATATTTGGAATTAGAAGTTCCAAATTTGGAAATAAGGACAATTTAATTTTTTGGAACAAAAAATCTATCGTGGTAAAAAAATTACTGCAGTATAGGTAAAATAATTTAAAAGGTGAAAATCAAAAGGTAAAGACATAAGGGAACTAAAAATGATAAATTTAAAATTGTGGTTGAGGTATTTAATTTTCTTAACAAAACATTTCAACATTAATTATCAACCAAATACATTTAAATTAATGCCACCCAATATAGGTTTTCCTTAATATTAAAATAAACATTATTTTATCCTTTAACCCCCCCCCCCCCTCCTCAAGTATAAATACCAACCCATTGTCTCATAAATCACTACAAAAAATACATTAATAATTACTCATATATAAATATACCTCTTAATATTCTATATAAAGTGTTTTTAAGGATATAAGGAGTCTCTCTCTAGATTTAAGAAGAATCCTCCCAAGGTAAAGGTTTCTCTAATCATCCTCTTTCTTTTTCAAGTACCATACTTTTGTTATAATGTTCTTTTAGATTCCTTTTAAATATACTTCAGTAATTTTCATTCATGTTATTATATTCCATTTTATACATTTTTTATGATATTTTATTTATTCTCTCTCATTATACCTTTTTCTTAAGTCGTTACATTACCGAAATAAGGACTCCTCACCCCTCTTTTCCCATTACATTTGAGAGACTTTTTAAATTCATTTTAATTTCAAAAGGAAATATAATTATGTTTCATTGATTTAATATAATTACTATATTAACATTCAGATATCACTATCTTCTCCCATTAAACTACCTTCATAATCCTTTGTAATTCGCAAAATTTTATGTAGTCATAAAATCATTTAAAATTTGGAAAAGAAAAGCCTGTATAAATTTCCTAGAAATGACATCCCTATATAGATACTTTAAATAGATATGGATCTGAATCATATATACCTAGGGTTAATAAAATTGAAAATTGTGGATTGGCTATTAACTTGATCATCACAAATTGCACGAAAATGTGGCCTTGTTTTATACATGGTTTGACACTAGTAGGGGATTTTATTTGGATAATTCACATGTACCTTATAAGACATAATAAATAATTAGAAAAAATGGATTGAGTTTTAAATTTGAATGACATACCTATTACATGGATGTACCCTCCATCACTTATTTCTATCATTCCTTAAATTTGGGTACTACCCTATACATTGTGATAGTTCTATAGTTTATAAATTTTATCGTTGGATATTCTCCCAGATAACCACATTAATCCTTTAAAGGGGATTCATTCCCCCCTAATTTGTAACCAATGATCATATTCTTTATCAATCTCAATATTTCTCATGGGTTTTGACCTTTCTATTCCAAGTAAATGTTTCCATGAACATATTTTATGGTGGAAATGATATATTTATAGAGAGTTAACCATCACTATCTTTTTCTTGCCTTATCATAAGCTATTCATAACTCTTCTTCCAATGCATTTCCTATATGGATACGCTTGTATGTTTATTTTGATTCAAGTTTTTTCAACTAGAAAATCATCTATAAATTGACTAGGGACATTATTGACAAACCATATACCATTTACTATATATCATGTAAATTTCCCAAGATTTTATGGAATGTCATTTATTAAATTTAATATCTATGATAACTTGCATTGCACGTGACACCCAACTTAAATGAACAATGAAAAATTTTTATAACCTAGCCATTAAATTTGTGGGAATTAATAGTATTAACCATATTATAAAATTTATAAATTATATATTCAATATAATGTTTAACATTCATATTATGTGTTTTCTAGAAATGATATAAAAAATCCACTTTGACACATAAAAAATTATATTTTTTATAAAGGTAGTTTTTTCACTTTTCGATGACACACTTGTTTTAAAACTATATTTTGACACTTTTATAAATTATATTTAACAAAATTAAATTAATTTTTTAAATTTTAATATTTAAATTTAATTTGGTTTAATTATTGGTATTTTTTGATATGTTTCATTTTTTTAGGAATAGTATAAAAACTGTGTTTTAATTGAAAATTAAAATTTCATCTAAATAATTTATGATGTTTAATTTTATTTTAAATTGGTTTAAAAGTAAAATTATATCAATAATAAAAATATTAATTCAATTAAGTTTATTTTAATGTTTTTTATAATTAATGTGGATATAAAAATATTTCAAACTTTTGCATGTTTTCACTTTAAAAACCTGTTTTCTCACCCCATCTATGTGATTAATTTTAAATTAATTTTATCCAATTACGTTCCTTGAATTTTGAAAAATGGATTCCATATTAGGAATCATAAGGAAAAAATTTATTAAATAGACCCCTTTTATTTTTTGACAATATGAATAGTAAACTTAGTAATTTTAATTACCATTGTTAAGGGTATATTGGGTGACTAATGGTAAAAATAATGTTATAAATATTATAAATTTACCCTAAAACTTGTGATAATTTTTTTAGATAAATTATTATTGACCAAAATAATATTTTGACTGATTTTATGAGCTCTTGTAGCCACTTGGATGACTTTAATCCATTTATAGTATTTTATTTTAAAGAAAAGTCAAAGATGTCAAACTTTTGTTTTTAACAAGTTAAATATTTTAATATGGGGTTACCAAGGGGATATATTCGACTATAAATAGTATTTTTAGATATAAAATATTTGTATTGATCATGTAAATTTTATCTTTAATTTTAATTTAGGAAATAATAACCTTAAATAATTATACAATGTTGATGTCGTAATTGTTTAATTAATAGAAATATAAAATAAATTATATTAAAAATTTTAAAATAAAAAAATATTTGAGATAATTAATTTCATAAACTAATTTTATAGATACATTTTACATGTTAGTGATTTAGTAAAAGATTTTTTTCAAATATATCATGTTTTATTGATTTTTTTAAAAGCTAATTTAATGAATAATGTCAAAATTGACATGAATGTTATAAAAAAATAAATAATATTTTTTAAAATAATATAAAATTTATAAAAAAAATATAAAATTCAACCAACTTATTCAGATAAGGTATAAAATAACATAAATGATTCATTTATGGTTTTCTTTTCATTTTATAGTAACAATATCGACCCTAAAAGAATAAAAATTCTTGTTGTCACTATAAGAGTTAAAGAGATTAAGTAAGGGTTAAAACCAAAATATCAGGGTAATAAATGTGACATAAACTTGCCTAAAAATTATTGTATGAATATAATTAAACCATTAACATTTTAATATCGAATTGGAGCTATTTGGTATATACTTTTATATGAAAATAACTTATATATTTTTTAAATCAAAGATATTTACAAAATATCACTCTCTTTGTATTTAATATATTTTATGAGTCCACATAGGGAAAAAATAAATGTATTAATGGAAATAAATGTATATTTTGATCTTAATGAAAATTTTTCAATATATAAATTTATTTTTAATTTTTATAAATTATATAATGACCATAAATAATTTTTCAATGCTAAAACATTATTTATTTAATTAATAGAAAAATAAAATAATTGATTTTGAAAATTTTAATTTTGACATACTTGGGATGATTTTATGTGTCTAAAATTTTTTATAGATATATAGGATATATTATATATGTTTTAAATCATTATATTTGAATTCCCATTTTTTTCTTGATGTACTTTAAATCAAATTAAATGAATACTATCAAATTTAACAATAATGATATTTTATTGACAAATATAATATTAAATTTTTTAGAAATAGAAAAAATGTTAAGTAAAAAAGGGGATAATATATGGTCTAAAATTTATTCACTTATTCATTTATAGTCCATTTTTTATTCTTTGCCTATAAAATAGCCTTAATATATTTTAATATTTTGAGAATTTCTGAAATTACCTATCACCTCAATTATAAGAGGGCACCTCCTCCCTCAGTTCCTCACATTAATTTTTTCAATATATCTCAACAAAACACTACCCATTTATCTTTTATACATCATTATTTAATTTCAAGAGGTTTTACTTCTTTCAAAATACCTACCCTATATCACATAAGAAGAGATTAATAGAAGTCCACTGAAGAAGAGGTAATCGTCTTTATCGACTCCTTCAAGTTTTTTTCTTCTTCCACTTCCTATTCATGTGTTTTTTGGATTATTTTTTAATAACTATAGTATAATATATATTATTATATGTTATTATTATTATGTTAATTTTATATTTCACCTTTTATCCATCATATGAAAAATGAAAGAACTGCATGTGCGTATGTACGAATTTCTATCTCCACATCACGGTGTAAATTGTTTTTTATTTCAACTTTATATGGATAGGTATAAAGATGAAAATAATGGATATATATTATAATTATGGAATTATTATATTTATTTAAAAATTAACATTCCATACATTTCCATTACCATTAAACATTAAGCAGATGATATCGTTGCTCGTGTATACGTACGACCAACCATGTCTATGATGTGATGTGATTCAGTTTCTATGTTCACCATTAAAGAATTGTTACAAAAATATATATAATGAATAAATAAGATATTTATGACCATAATATCATTATAGAGTTTATGTAACTATATCCGATGTAACACCCCAGGTAAATAAAGAATATGACATTTTCATATTTATCCATATTTGTGAATAAAATATTTAAATGACTTTAAAGGGGATGCTATGCTCGATGGCGTACCCAACACGCAACAACGAGTTTCTTGGGAATCTTACGTTGCACTCTAAAAATAAAATAATATTATTTTAAATGGTAGTTAACATGTAGTCGTTGTAATGGCGGGAATGGATAGAAATAACTAAAATATGATTATATATGTTTTTAAATGTTTTTACATTTATCCAATAAAGGATAGAGGCTTAAAATATGGAAAGAATTCAATTTTAGGCATATATGCCCTAGTTTTCACTAAAGGTTCACTTATCGCCTTTTGATGGCAAACAGTCATTAAATATAGTTTTGTTCACTCTTATACATTCTTTTGGACCAAATAAAACTCTTCTTTAGAATCGGGACATTAAATTTTACTTTGTGTAAATTTTTGGTATTTTTCTGATAAAGTTCATTTTTTAATGAATAGTGTAAAATGTTGTATTTTAATTCAAAATATCTTTTTAATATAATTTATTTATATGATTATATTATCTTTTGAATTGGTTTAAATGTGAAATTAGAATATATTTTTACCATTAAATCCAATAGTGGTCGTTGGAATTAATTTCACTTTGAAATCAGTCTTAAATCAGTGTCAATCTTTAAATACTTATTGTTTCATAAAAACACGTTATTTGCTCTGACAGCGGGAATTAATTATTAAATTAATTAATGTGACTTATATGTTTTGAATTTTTTAAAATAGACTTCATTTTTGAATTCGGAATATCAAATATATCTTATGGTGAATTTTTGGTAATTTTCTGAAAAACTTCAATTTTTGATGAATAGTGAAACCACTAAGTGGTACTTATAAAGACTGATTTTCCATTTAAATGAAATTTTTCCATCATTGTGTTTTGAATTTCAAAAATCCGACATACATGGTTGTCAATAAGAAGTAAAATGTGGTTTAATGAGATTATAATAATTTTTTGGTGAATAGTAACTTATTAAGTTCTTAATCGTGATTAGTGGTAATTAGTGTAGTTTAAGGTAAAAATGATATTATAAGAATGTGAAAACACCATGACACTTGTCCTACACCTATTGGGTGAGTCATGGCCGACCAAGACAATCCATGGGGAAACTTGGGGACCCCATGGAGCCACTTTAGTTGGAAAATGACAATAATATATTTTTATTTAATGTTAAAATTAAATTGACACAAACATGACTTGTTTTACTTAAACAGTTTTTAAGTGGGGTTACACAAGTCCATATTTTGATTATAAATAGTCATTGGAAAGCTAAAAAGATTTCCTACATCATAGTTATTTTTTTATAATTTTTAGACATTAAATAAAATAAATTATTTATGACATAATAATGATGCAGCGATGACATCATTATTTAACGATTTAAATAAAATGGAAAGAAAATGTAAAATCTATGAACTACACATGTACAAAACTTATTGTATGGGTGGATTTAGAACCTTTATAACCTTATCCACGAATTATATCAATTTGGGACCTTTTAAAACCGAAACACATTTTCAAATAAAGTAATATTTTTCTTTACTTTCCAAAAGTGCCTCTCCTCTCCTCTTATAAAAGGCCCCCACCTCTACCTCATTTCACACACTCCTCAAGCCTTTGGCTCGGACAACCCCTGCCCATTTACTCCCTCCACATCCCTCTACTCATCCTATAGGATTCCCTTTGGGCAGAATCCTTTCAAAGGATGCCTTTATGCTCAAATCAAAAGGAGTTACACTTTTAAACGTAATTCATTCTCTCATGTTCATTTGTTTTATTTTGATTCTCCAACCCCCTAAACTCTTTTTATTTATTTATTTTGTAACAAAACCAGTATCTTCAATATACTAGGATGTTGTTATAAGATTTATTCAAGCTACACTCTCACACAACTACATCAAATGGTTAAAGAAGATACGGTTTCTGTGGATGGCGAAATTCTGCCTCCTGAAACGATGATTGTTCAATACTCATTTAACACCTTCAAAGGTGGCCATTATGATGTCACTATTTTTATATATGATATATAATATGTTTATTTTTTTCTTTAAGCTTCTGTATTTTTTATTTTGGGCATACCTTTATGGTTCCCATTATGGGTAAACATGATATCTTCATTTAAGGAAGTGCGGACTACCACCCCCTCAAAGTGATGTGATTCGTTAATGCCATATATGGGATGTGTAAAGGATGGATTTAATGTTATTATATATGATGTTATACTGGAATTATTATTTACCTCTATATCATTATTATTTCTTTCCATTAAAGTATGAGATAGAAATGAAAGTAGCGTTCATGCGTACGTACGGCTTACCGTCTCCATGAACGGTGCATTTCATTTCTTATCCCCAAATGTAATGTACTATTATAAGTACATATATATAATGGATATATATGATGTATGATACATCTAAATGATTAATATAATTCTGTAATTAAAATATACATACCTCTCATATAGTTTTAATTCCATTAATACGACATAGAAATGAAAGTAGCGTTCATGCGTACGTACGGCTTACCGTCTCCATGAACGGTGCATTTCATTTATTTCCTCTAAATGATTATGTGATTTTATAAATACACGTATATTCTGGATATATATGATATATATGATATCCAAATCAGGAATGTCATTTTTGGATATGAAGAACCTTTGACCACACGAACAACATGTAATTGTAAGAAGTCCACTTTCGACTTAAGAACCAAATATCGACAAAACAAACATGATTAACTTAAATGATTAAATAATGTTTATAACATGGTAATAAGTGATATAAAAGGAATAATGAACTTTAAAAAGGTTCTTAAGGAAGTATAAATTAACTCAAGTTTATTATTCAGGAGATTAAAGAACGATCGAGTCAAGTCGGACCTGAGGTAAGGGATCCTACACCTCTTTTTCTTTTTAAGTACACTCTTTTATGTCATTCCTTTTAAAGCTCATCTTTATTGTTATTGGGATGTTATTTTATATTAATATTACTTTAATTTTTATGTTCATGTGATGAGAGACCCTATTCTCTCTCATCAATCCATTTTGGAAGTTTTAAGTGGCGTCGTTAGGCTGCCGAGTTTTCGTAAGAGATTTTTCATCTCACTTTTATTCTTGTGAGATTTATGATACATTTGCCACAAATTCCATTGAGTGGTGTATGTACTTCCCATTATTCTACTCTGTGTAATATACTTTCATTTATGAGTATTTACATCAATGATCTATTGTCCTTATTTCATGGGGTGTATGTTTTGAAAGATACCCAAGTCGGTAAGGGAACCTTTCACCCTCCTCTTTTTTAAAAGACTTCTTTTGTTGGGTCTTTTAATTTACATATTGTTATGTTGGGATATGTTCTCATATATCCTTATTGATGTAAATTTTATGTCCAAGTGATGAGATACACTTTTTATCTCTCATCAACTCATTTTGATGTGATGTCGTTAGGCTGTCAAGGGAACTTTTTAGCCCAATTTCGATTTCTTTGGGTTGAACATGTAGTCATTGAATATGTCATCCATTGAATATGTGTGAATGGCATTTTATTGTTTTACACTTAATATCCACTTATATTGGGTGTATTTATATTTTTCACACATATTTTTGAGATTGATCTGTCCTTAATTTAAGGATACCTTCTTTATAAGGGATTTCATCACATTTGACATTTCTATTGAGGGTTCATTGTTGTTATGCACCAATTCACTCTTATATGGTGTATATACTTTCCTTTGGAATATTATATCATGAATCCATTTATTCTCATGATATTATAAAGTTCTGACTAAATGTTATTCCTCAATTATTGTATTCAAGTGTCTCTAATTTTGGTAAAACCGCTTTAACCAAAATGTAATTTTAAATGTTTTAATTATTTGTTCTTATTAATATCCATGTTTTCAAAATGGTTTTAAGGATTTATTTATATGGATATTAATGGTTTAAATTTTTAAGCTTCAAGGTGGTATGGGACACTTTGATTCAAAATCTCTTTATTAAATGTTTTAAATGGTTTTGAAAATGGTTTTGATAAAGGATTCTATTATGATATATTGTGATGTGGAAATGTTATCATTCCTTTATATTGGTTTTATGTTTTATGATTTTAAATTGGTACTTGGACATTTTAACGGGTGGTTACGTTATAAACCATATGACGGGTGGTGCCGTGAATACCAGGACGGGTGGTTACGTTATAACCTCCAATGCATTGGGTATGGAAGTCGGCCGTATGGATATTCCATTAAGTATGTATGGAAATTGGTCGTATGGCTATTCCATTAAGTGATATGTGTGGGAGTCGACCGTATGGTTAATCCACTTAAGTATGTTTATGTCCCAAGTTACCTTTATATATGTTATGTGTTCTTTATATGGGTTTTATGGTAATACTTTGGTTACAAAAAGGTAAGTAATGATATATAATTCATGAATAGTTCTTACTACTTCATAAAGGTGAAAAGTATTACCTTGATAAAGTATACATGGTTTACTTTTTGTTTTGATAAACTAACAGTTTTTATTCTTTGTGTATCCCTTACTGAGTTTTTATGCTCATCCCAAGTTTTTGAAATGTTTTTCACAGGACTTAGCATGGAATAGGGTCAAGGATGGGATCAAGGGAAAGTCATGCTACCTAAAACATGAAACTATACATGTTTCTTTTTAAGAATTTTTATTTTATGGAAATTTAGTAGAAGAGAATACTTTGTAATCTGTTGAGATGTAATAGTTATGTCCTAATTATCTAAAACTCTAAACCTGAAAAGATCCTCAATGTGAATTATTCATTTAATTAAATTTTAAGTAAGTTTTAAGGCTGGGGCCTTATAGTTGGTATCAGAGGTCGGTTTAGATAACTTTAGAGGTTAGGGTATTCTTTAAGCATAAGTGACATTACCATAATGGTTAGGATTTCAGAAAGAGTCCTAGTTTTAGATAAAGTGAATGAGTAAGTGTATCTTAGTGTTTACCTTCCTCATTAGTACATGATGGTTTTGTTGATATACTCACACTGACATTTCTATTTTTAGTGAATGGATGGATCTAGCAGGCACCAAAGAGACAACAGGTTTGAAGGAAACTGTGGTGGTTCTCTGATTAAGATACTAGATAAAATGGAGGATTCAATGAGTAAACTCATGGTTGTTCTAAACCAAATATCAAGGAGTCATGATCAACCACTTCAACCTTGGTGAGTTCTCTAATGCATCATGTACGATATGGCCAACCCGATGTGGAAATTCAGGTAATAATTATTAAGGTAACCATTAGGGTATATATGATACTTAATTTTTAGGTAATTATGGGTTACTCTATGATATGATGGAAAATGAAAGGAATGAGATAAAATTGAGGTTAAAATATGTTATGATTATTCTTGAAGATTTTATCTCATTTTGGGGAATGTTTTAAGAATTATATAGTTTTTGAAAAAGGACAACACGTAGACCGTGTGACATCCCGTCGCGTCGGACAAAGCTGCGGGAATCGAACCCACAACCAATGTGCGGCTGGTATTTATCGCCTACCACTGGACTACGTGAATTCCCTGGTTAGTTTGACTGATTCTTTCTAGTTATATGATTTTATGAATTAAGAGTAAGTTGATTTTGGGTTATTTATGAAAATGATTAACCTATCTTGGAGGATATGTGATTAGGTTAATTACTTTTCAATACGAGACTTTAGGGGCAACTGATGTTGTTTGGAGATAAATGTTACGATTTATCTAGGAATACTATGTGACTAAATCCTTCAAATATTTGGGTTTCAATCTTATATTGGTTTACTTTGAAGAATTTTATGGACAAATTGATTATAGAATGTTCCTCGTTGAACTTTGGGTTTTGTTGGACAAATTTTGGAGATTAAGATTAGATTTTCTTTTTATAAAGGGTTATCCTTTTCTGGATTATCTGATCTTGTACTAGCCTTTTTGGTTTTGGTTTTGGTTAAAGTCTAAAGACATGGGAAGTATATAGTTCTATTTTGTGGATTAGGTGATTCTCTAGAAGTTGATTATAGTACTCTTAATGTGAACAAGTCTTCCTAAATACTCGTCTTTTGGAGAAAATATGAGTTTGTGTAAGGAATCTAATAAAAGTTGAAAGTCAATATGATAAGTGATTATGTTTCCTTATGAATAAATTCCTCAATAAAAAGTAACTTAAAACAAAAATGTCATCTATTAACTTTTCCTACTGTGGAATCGAATACCGTTTAACCCATCACAAGTTTGTGATTTTCTCGTGGTTAACTTTCTCCTAAACTTGTTTTCTATCACTCTCCATCAGAACATGACCCTTTGTTTTTTCCTCCATGTCCATATTTTCATACTTGGAATCCTAGTATGGGTTAACTCGGGTGACCTTTGTACTTATCTCTCTTTATTTTAAAGTGTTTGTTTTACCGACTCTTGTTCCGATGTGGGACTTTCAAGGATGTTTCCAAGCTCAATTTTAAAATTGCGAGGACGCAATTCCCAAAAGGGTGGAAGGATGTAACACCCCAGGTAAATAAAGAATATGACATTTTCATATTTATCCATATTTGTGAATAAAATATTTAAATGACTTTAAAGGGGACGCTATGCTCGATGGTGTACCCAACACGCAACAACGAGTTTCTTGGGAATCTTACGTTGCACTCTAATAATAAAATAATATTATTTTAAATGGTAGTTAACATGTAGCCGTTGTAATGGCTGGAATGGATAGAAATAACTAAAATATGATTATATATGTTTTTAAATGTTTTTACATTTATCCAATAAAGGATAGAGGCTTAAAATACAGAAAGAATTCAATTTTAGGCATATATGCCCTAGTTTTCACTAAAGGTTCACTTATCGCCTTTTGATGGCGAACCGTCATTAAATATAGTTTTGTTCACTCTTATACATTCTTTTGGGCCAAATAAAACTCTTCTTTAGAATCGGGACATTAAATTTTACTTTTTGTAAATTTTTGGTATTTTTCTGATAAAGTTCATTTTTTAATGAATAGTGTAAAATGTTGTATTTTAATTCAAAACCTCTTTTTAATATAATTTATTTATATGATTAGATTATCTTTTGAATTGGTTTTAATGTGAAATTAGAATATATTTTTACCATTAAATCCAATAGTGGTCATTGGAATTAATTTCACTTTGAAATCAGTCTTAAACCAGTGTCAATCTTTTGATAATTATTGTTTCATAAAAACACGCTATTTGCTCTGACAGCGGGAATTAATTATTAAATTAATTAATGTGACTTATATGTTTTGAATTTTGTAAAATAGACTTCATTTTTGAATACGGAATATCAAATATATCTTAGGGTGAATTTTTGGTAATTTTCTGAAAAACTTCAATTTTTGATGAATAGTGAAACCACTAAGTGGTACTTATAAAAACTGATTTTCCGTTTAAATGAAATTTTGCCATCATTGTGTTTTGAATTTCAAAAATCCGACATACATGGTCGTCAATAAGAAGTAAAATGTGGTTCAATGAGATTATAATAATTTTTTGGTGAATAGTAACTTATTAAGTTCTTAATCGCGATTAGTGGTAATTAGTGTAGTTTAAGGTAAAAATGATATTATAAGAATGTGAAAACACCATGACACTTGTCCTACACCTATTGGGTGAGTCATGGCCGACCAATACAATCCATGGGCCAACTTGGGGACCCCATGGAGCTACTTTAGTTGGAAAATGACAATAATATATTTTTATTTAATGTTAAAATTAAATTGACACAAACATGAGTTGTTTTACTAAAACAGTTTTTAAGTGGGGTTACACAAGTACACATTTTGATTATAAATAGTCATTTGAAAGCTAAAAAGATTTCCTACATCATAGTGATTTTTTTATAATTTTTAGACATTAAATAAAATAAATTATTTATGACATAATAATGATGCAGCGATGACATCATTATTTAACGATTTAAATAAAATGGAAAGATAATGTAAAATCTATGAACTACACATGTCCAAAACTTATTGTATGGGTGTATTTCGAACCTTTATAACCTTATCCACGAATTATATCAATGTGGGACCTTTTAAAACCGAAACACATTTTCAAATAAAGTAATATTTTTCTTTACTTTCCAAAAGTGCCCCTCCTCTCCTCTTATAAAAGGCCCCCACCTCATTTCACACACTCCTCAAGCCTTTTGCTCGGACAACCCCTGCCCATTTACTCCCTCCACATCCCTCTCCTCATCCTAGAGGATTCCCTTTGGTCAGAATCCTTTCAAAGTATTCCTTTATGCTCAAATCAAAAGGAGTTACACTTTTAAAAGTAATTCATTCTCTCATGTTCATTTGTTTTATTTTGCTTCTCCAACCCCCTAAACTCTTTTTATTTATTTATTTTGTAACAACACCAGTATCTTCAATATAATAGGATGTTGTTATAAGATTTATTCAAGATACACTCTCACACAACTACATCAAATGGTTAAAGAACATACGGTTTCCGTGGATGGCGAAATTCTGCCTCCCGAAACGATGATTGTTCAATACTCATTTAACACCTTCAAAGGTGGCCATTATGATGTCACTATTTTTATTTATGATATATAATATGTTTATTTTTTTCTTTAAGGTTCTGTATTTTTCATTTTGGGAATACCTTTATGGTTCCCATTATGGGTAAACACGATATCTTCATTTAAGGAAGTGCGGACTACCACCCCCTCAAAGTGATGTGATTCGTTAATGCCATATGTGGGATGTGTAAAGGATGGATTTAATGTTATTATATATGATGTTATACTGGAATTATTATTTACCTATATATCATTATTATTTCTTTCCATTAAAGTATGAGATAGAAATGAAAGTAGCGTTCATGCGTACGTACGGCTTACCGTCTCCATGAACGGTGCATTTCATTTCTTATCCCCAAATGTAATGTACTATTATAAGTACATATATATAATGGATATATATGATGTATGATACATCTAAATTATTAATATAATTCTGTAATTAAAATATACATACCTCTCATATAGTTTTAATTCCATTAATACGATATAGAAATGAAAGTAGCGTTCATGCGTACGTACGGCTTACCGTCTCCATGAACGGTGCATTTCATTTCTTTCCTCTAAATGATTATGTGATTTCATAAATACACGTATATGCTGGATATATATGATATATATGATATCCAAATCAGGAATGTCATTTTTGGATATGAAGAACCTTTGACCACATGAACAACATGTAATTGTAAGAAGTCCACTTTCGACTTAAGAACCAAATATCGACAAAACAAACATGATTAACTTAAATGATTAAATAATGTTTATAACATGGTAATAAGTGATATAAAAGGAATAATTAACTTTAAAAAGGTTCTTAAGGAATTATAAATTAACTCAAGTTTATTATTCAGGAGATTAAAGAACGATCGAGTCAAGTCGGACCCGAGGTAAGGGATCTTACACCTCTCTTTCTTTTTAAGTACACTCTTTTATGTCATTCCTTTTAAAGCTCATCTTTATTGTTATTGTGATGTTATTTTATATTAATATTACTTTAATTTTTATGTTCATGTGATGAGAGACCCTATTCTCTCTCATCAATCCATTTTGGAAGTTTTAAGTGGCGCCGTTAGGCTGCCGAGTTTTCGTAAGAGATTTTTCATCTCACTTTTATTCTCGTGAGATTTATGCTACATTTTCCACAAATTCCATTGAGTGGTGTATGTACTTACCATTATTCTACTCTGTGTAATATACTTTCGTTTATGAGTATTTACATCAATGATCTATTGTCCTTCTTTCATGGGGTGTATGTTTTGAAAGATACCCAAGTCGGTAAGGGAACCTTTCACCCTCCTCTTTTTTAAAAGACTTCTTTTGTTGGGTCTTTTAATTTACATATTGTTATGTTGGGATATGTTCTCATATATCCTTATTGATGTAAATTTTATGTCCAAGTGATGAGATACACGTTTTATCTCTCATCAACTCATTTTGATGTGATGTCGTTAGGCTGTCAAGGGAACTTTTTAGCCCAATTTCGATTTCTTTGGGTTGAACATGTAGTCATTGAATATGTCATCCATTGAATATGTGTGAATGGCCTTTTATTGTTTTACACTTAATATCCACTTATATTGGGTGTATTTATATTTGTCACACATATTTTTGAGATTGATCTGTCCTTAATTTAAGGATACCTTCTTTATAAGGGATTTCATCACATTTGACATTTCTATTGAGGGTTCATTGTTGTTATGCACCAATTCACTCTTATATGGTGTATATACTTTCATTTGGAGTATTATATCATGAATCCATTTATTCTCATGATATTATAAAGTTCTGACTAAATGTTATTCCTCAATTATTGTATTCAAGTGTCTCTAATTTTGGTAAAACCCCTTTAACCAAAATTTCATTTTAAATGTTTTAATTATTTGTTCTTATTAATATCCATGTTTTCAAAATGGTTTTAAGGATTTATTTATATGGATATTAATGGTTTAAATTTTTAAGCTTCAAGGTGGTATGGGACACTTTGATTCAAAATCTCTTTATTAAATGTTTTAAATGGTTTTGAAAATGGTTTTGATAAAGGATTCTATTATGATAAATTGTGATGTGGAAATGTTATCATTCCTTTATATTGGTTTTATGTTTTATGATTTTAAATTGGTACTTGGACATTTTAACGGGTGGTTACGTTATAAACCATATGACGGGTGGTGCCGTGAATACCAGGATGGGTGGTTACGTTATAACCTCCAATGCATTAGGTATGGAAGTCGGTCGTATGGCTATTCCATTAAGTATGTATGGAAATTGGACGTATGGCTATTCCATTAAGTGATATGTGTGGGAGTCGACCGTATGGTTAATCCACTTAAGTATGTTTATGTCCCAAGTTACCTTTATATATGTTATGTGTTCTTTATATGGTTTTTATGTTAACACTTTGGTTACAAAAAGGTAAGTAATGATATATAATTCATGAATAGTTTTTACTACTTCATAAAGGTGAAAAGTATTACCTTGATAAAGTATACATGGTTTACTTTTTGTTTTGATATACTAACAGTTTTTATTCTTTGTGTATCCCTTACTGAGTTTTTATGCTCATCCCAAGTTTTTGAAATGTTTTTCATAGGACTTAGCATGGAATAGGGTCAAGGATGGGATCAAGGGAAAGTCATGCTACCTAAAACATGAAACTAGACATGTTTCTTTTTAAGAATTTTTATTTTATGGAAATTTAGTAGAAGAGAATACTTTGTAATCTGTTGAGAGGTAATAGTTATGTCCTAATTCTCTAAAACTCTAAACCTGAAAAGATCCTCAATGTGAATTATTCATTTAATTCAATTTTAAGTAAGGTTTAAGGCTGGGGCCTTATATCCTATGAATAATAACCTTAACTAATATGATAAAACATTCATAGGAAAATAAAGCAGTTAACACCAGAAACAATGGTACTAATGAAATATTATTAACAAACTAATGATAATATGATATAAGAAGATTATATATGATTTAATAAATATTAATATGATTATATTATAAATTAATAACATTCATTAAACCAATATACATGAGTATAAATCACGTTCAACTAAAGTAAAGTGTGATGTAAGGGACGCCATCTCAATTTCAATTTTATTGAGACTTACTTGGTATTGTGCACATAATAATTTTTATGTGGTATATATACTACTCTTTTGAGATAATTTTTAATTTAATATCCATATTATTTATATCATGGATATAATTATTTCCAAAACCATATACCATTTTTACATATAGTATTTACTTTTGATGTTATTTTATTAACTGGGAAAATATTGATAAATCTGTATCCTTTACTCAATAAGGATATTTGATGTTAAAGAATATTGATTCATGAATTTAATTGATTATTAAATATATGAGTAATGATTTGGACTGTAATACATGGGTGGTTCCTAGTTAAAGATAGCTCCTTGATTCATTGACAGGTATCATAAGGCAAATCAGATGGCGACAAACCCCTTGCATTTGTTTCAAAGCAGAATCAGATGGGTTCCTACCCACAGACATAAACTATCTTGTGAAAGGTCTTCAAGAGATTTTGATTCATTTTATAGATACATGAAATCCAATAATTAATCATTTATTTCATTGAGAATTGAGATATTATTTTCCAGATGATTTTCAGTGTGACAAAATATATCGACGTGTTTCATTATATGTTTATTGACAAATGGCATGTTTGATTAGTCATTTACCTTACCATATAGATTATTATTATTGATTAAAATTATTTTCCATTGTACTTTTTCCTTACAGATCATTTTATCTCACCCTTACTATTTTTTCTTTCCCCATTATATGAATAAAAATTCTTTGAAAAAATTCAAGGATGCTAAGAAGTTTATTTTTTATGTATTAGGTTTCATTTTCAATTTCCAATATAAAATGGGTTTCATGTATGTATCTATTTTACCATGACTAATAAACTATATTGTCCTTTAGTATGCAACTTCTTGTATCTATGATAATATAATAAAGTAAGGCACCATCTCCGATCAATCGGGGTTGGGGTCTTTAAAGTTGGTATCAAAGGAAGTTTAGTAGAAACCTTGGGAACTAGATTTGGTTAAACATAGATTAGAGAAACAAAAACCTATAATTGATGTTGAGAATATTCCAAGGGAAACCAAGTTTATGATTTAAAGATTGGTTATAGAACAATTTTTAATTTATGTTAATTATATGAGTAGTTTTAAGATTATACATTATGTTTCATAATGATATGATCTAATAAAGTATATGCCATTGTTCAAAAATGGCTTCTAGAAGGATGAATGGTATAAACACTCATGAAAAATGTCTAGATTTTCCTACTAATGGAACAAATATAGATGGTATTTGAATGGGGAAAATTATGTCAATTTTAGGCCATCTTAATCAGGTTTTGACAAATAACCTTTCCTGGATGGAGCAACCTATTCTAAGGTGATACTTTCCTATGTTGGATTTCTTTATGTGATAGAATCCCCCATCCTTTATTGAGACTACTAATCCAATGGAAGTTGATCAATGTATTATGTATTTGGAGAAGATATCTTTAATTTTGGGCTTTGGTAAAGAGGAAAAGTTCCCACTTATAGTATATTTCCTCAAAGGTGATGCTGACCAATGGTGGTCATTAATCCAGAATACTAGGGAGAAAGATGAAATAGAACTAATGGAATGGAATGATTTTAAGGATTCATTCTTTGAAAAATATTTCCCTTGTGAGGAACAAATTTAAATAAAGTTAAAGTTTCTTAGTTTAAATAAAAAGGGTAATAAATTATTATAGAGTATGAACCTACCTTTACAAGGTTATCTAGGTACGATAAGGATTAAATACACAACATAGAGTATAATATTGATAATTTATTTGAAGGGTTTAAAATAATATTTTGAATGTAACTAATATCCCAAACATTCTCATCATATGAGGACATAGTAACTTGAGATATTGAGATTGATAAATAATTATCTATGTATTATAGCTTCGTACGGAATCATGATAACAAGAGTACAATAGGGGAAAATATAGATAAAGGAAATATGAAAAAGAATTATTTTTTCATATGTGATAATTGTAGAAAAAAAACATAGTACTTTCTTAAAAGGAATGGGAGTTTTATACAAATGTGTAGATAAAGTCCACTATTCTTGTGATTGAAAGGGTAAGAAAAATTTTCCAAAGGGGAAATGATTCAACTTCAAGGAGATGGGACACTATGTAAATCAATTTCTTAATCATCAAACGGATATACCACAAAATATGTTAATGGGTCATAGTTATGCTATTACCACAAATGAAGAGGAATGATTAATATGCCTATGTTATGATTCAACAATTTTGTTGTAAAAGTATTTTTTCAAGTATATTCTAGTTATAATAATCATGATATATATAAGGATTGTACTGTAGTATTTATTCTTTAAGGATTTGTAAGAATTCATGTTTTCATTAAGGTTTTATGGTGATCAAGGTATCCATATATTTGATATGTGAACAAAAAAGCTATATTACATTGTTTAGAGAATATAATGTTAACATTGATTTACTAACTTTAGAGACATTTTTGGACTATGAATTTGGGTAGACGTATTTTTGTTGAGTCTTATGGTTTGAATGGATTAAATTGAAAATTGGATATTATTATTTGAGGTCAAAGTCTGATTTATTGGATACTATGTGCAAACCATTTTCTTTCAGTAAACATTCATAGGATGAAGAAATTACTTGCGGACCTTATGATTCATTAAAATTTCTCCATTCATAAAAATTCATCTTGAATATCCATCTATAGCAGTGAAAAATGAAGTAAAAATATATCAAAGCATAACCAAAGTATGAGATTATTCTCATGAAATGGAAAGTAATCAAGTATTTTTATTATCACAAGTTATTATATTAACAGTAAAAGAGTACCTCAACTCTAGTAAAAATATTTTCGAACAAAAATGTTGTTTGTTTACCTTTATTTCTGATAAATAATGGCTCTTTTAACCAATCACAAATTTATGGTTTTATGATGGTTAACATTCTAATGACCATTCTCTCTATCACTCTCCATTGAAACTTGATAGTTAGATTTATCTTTCATCGCCATCTTTTCATTTCCTGCTAACGTTCTCCTATTTGAAAGACTAATTTTGTGTTGACCTTTTCATTCCACTTTCCCACTTATTAAGAGGATGTTTTATTAACCCTATTTACGAAGTGGGTTTCCCACAAAGAAATTTTCAAGCATGAAAATTTGAATTTTGAAGTTCAATTTAAAATTATGAGGATGAAAGTTTGTGAATGAGGGGATAATTTAACACCCCCAGGATTTTATGGTATGTCGCTTGTTAAATTTAATCTTTTTGATATCTTACATTGCATACAACACCCATTTTAAATGAACAATGAAATATTATTATAACCGAGCTATTAAATTGGAAGGAATGAATAGTATTAACTAAATTATTGAATTTATAAATTATATATTCAATATAATGTTTAACATTCATCTTATGTGTTTTCTATACATGATATAAAATAAATTTACTTTTACACATAAAAAACTATATTTTTTCTAAAGACAGTTTTTCGGCCTTTTAATAGAGAACTTATTTTAAAACTAAATTTCTACACTTTTTTAAACTATATTTGAAAAAATAAAATTTATTTCAATAATTTTATTATAAAAATTTACTTTGGTTGACTTTTTGGTATTTTTCTAAAATGTTTCATTTTTTATTGAATAGTATTAAAATTACTGCATTTTAATTGAAAAATTAATTTTCATATCAATAATTAATGATGTTAAGTTATATTTTAAATTAGTTTTAATGTAACATAAGATAAATAATAAATATATTAACTCAATTAATTTAATTAGAATAATTTTTATACTGAATGTTGATATAAAAACATTTTAAGCTTTTGCAAGTTTTCACTTTAAAAACATGTTTTCTCACCCTATCTACAGGATTAATTTTAAATTAATTTTAGTTAATTATGTGTTTTGAATTTTGAGAAATGTATTCCATATTTAGAATCAGAGTTCAATAATTTATCAAATAGTTCCCTTTTATTTTTGGAAAATATGAATAGTAAACTTAATAATTTTAATTACCACAATTAATGGTTAATTATGTAATTAAGGGTAAAAATAATATTATGAATTTTAGAAACTTACCCTAACAATTTTCATATTTTTATTGGGTGAGTTATTGTAAAGAAAAAAAGAATACTTGGGTGGATTTTATGAGCTCTTGGAGACACTTGGAATACTTTAAGCCATTTGTATAATTTTATTTTAAAGAAAGGTCAAAGTTGTCATACTTTTGTTTTTAACAAATTAAATATTTTAATATGGAGTTGACTATGGGGTATATTAGACAATAAAAAGTATTTATAAATCTAAAATATTTATCTTCATCATGGAAATTTATTTTTAAATTATAGTGAAAAATAATTACATTAAATAATTATACAATGATGATGCAGTAATTGTTTAATTAATAGAAATATCTAATAAATGATATTAAAAATATTAAAATAAATATAATTTTAGATAATTAATGTCATACATGAATTTTATATATTCCAATGAAATTTTAGTGATCTTTTAAAAGAGTTATTTCAAAGATAAATTTTTTTAATAATTTTTTAAAAAGACTGTAATAAATACTGTCAAAATTGACATTAATGTTATATTAAAATAAATAATATTTTACTAAATGATAAAAAAATTATATAAATATAAAATTCGGTAAAATGATTTTATAAGGTGTAAAATATCATCCATAATTCATTTATGGATTGTTTATCATTTTATAGTAAAAATATTGACCCTCTAAGAGTAAAAATCGATGTTGTCACGGTAAGAGTTAAAGGGATTAAATAAGGGTTAAATTCAAAAGATAAGGGTAATATTATAACCTAAACTTGTCTAAAAATTATTTGATGAAAATTATTCAAACCTTATTACCTTAATATCTAATTTAAATTTTTTAATGGATAGTTTTTTATGAAAATAACTTATATATTATTTAAATCAAAGATAGTTACAAAATGCCACTCTCTTTGTATTTAATATTTTTCAAGTGTCTACTTAGTAAAATTCAAGATATGAATGGACCTAAACGTATATATTAATATTAGTTAATTTTTCTTCATTATATAAATTTATTTTTAATTTTTAGAAATTATATAATTACCTCAAATGCTTCTGTAATGCTAAAATAGTATTTGTTTAATTAGTAGAAAAATATAATAATTGATTTTAAAAGTATAAATTTTGACATATTCGGGATTATTTAATGTGTATAAAAAACTGTGTATATATATAAGATATGTTATACATGTTTTAAATAATTATATTTTAATTTTAACATTTTCATGATTTATTTGATGTTAAATTAAAAAAATAGTGTCAAATTTGACAATAACGATATTTTATTGAATTAATATATTATTAAAGTATATTAAAAAAACCAGAAATGTTAAATAATCACAAATGGGATAATATATGGTCTAAAATTAATTTCCTTATTCATATATATTCCATTTTTATGTCTTTTTCTCTAGAATAGCCTTAATATATTTTAATATTTTTGAGGATTTTAGAAAGTACCCCTCACATCAATTATAAATGGGTGCACCCTCCTTCACTTTCTCACAACAATTCGAGATATATAACTTGACCAAAACCAAAAATTTCTCTTCTAGAAATTATTATTTAAGTTCTAAGTGGTTTTTACTTCTAAAATTCCTGCCCTAGATCACATAAGATGATGTTAAATGAAGTTATCTTAAGAAGAGGTAATCGTCTTTATCGAATCCTTCAAGTTTGTTTATTCTTCCACTTCCTCTTCATGTGTTGTTTCCATTATAAAGTAATAAATAAAGTATAAATTATATTCTATGATGTTATTATTATTATGGTTCAACCATATTACACATTTTATCCATCCTTCGAAAAACAAAATCACCGTGCGTGTGTACGTACGGATTACCATCTCCACATCATAATGTAATTTTTTTTCATCACCACATTATATGGATGGGTATAATGATGAAAATAATGGATTTATATTATAATTATGATATGATTATTATTCTTAAAAAATTAATATATCATCTTCTTCCTTACTGATTCACCATTAAGGCAATCATATCATTACTTGTACGTACGTACTCTCTATCATCTCCACGACGTGATGTGATTTATTTTCCATGTTAACCATTCAATAATGATTATATAAATGTATATAATGAATAAATATTATATCTATGACCTTAATATAATAATTTAGTTGATGTAACTATATTCTATTCACAAAAACCTAGACTTATACGACAAAACAAGCATCGGAAAATGAAGCAGTTGAAACCCGAAACAAGGGTAGTAATGAAATATTATTAACAAAAAAGTAATAAGATGATATAAAAAGATCATATATGATTTAATAATTATGAATATAGTTCTGGTATAAATTAATAACATGCTTTAAACTATTATATTAGAGGTTAAATCATGTTCAACTAAATAAAAATTAAAGGTAAGGGACTTCGTCTCAATTTCTATTTCATTGAGACATACTAGGTATTGTGAACCTAATCATTTTTATGTGGTGTATCTACTAATTATTTGAGATAATTTTTAATTTAATATCATATTATTTATATCATTCATATAATCATTTCCTAAACTGTATACCATTTTTACATATAGTATTTACTTTGAACGTTATTTTATTAACTGGGGGGGGATATTTCTAAATTTATATCCTTTAATCAATACAGATATTTAATGTTAATGAATATTGATTCATGAATTAAATCTATTATTAAAAATATGAGGAATTTTTTGGATTGGTAGACATGGGTGGATCCCAGTCATAGATAACCCCTTGATGCATCGATATGTCTCATAAGACAAATTAGTTGGCAACAAATCCTTTGTGTTTGTTTCTAAGAAGATTTATATAGGTTTCTACCTATAGACTCAAACTGTCTTATAAAATGTATTTATTGTGTTATGGTTCATGTTCTATATAAATTAAATCAAATAATTAAGAATTTCCTACATTCAAAATTTAGATATTATTATCCAGAGTATTTTCACTATGAAAATATCTATTGATGTATTTCATTGTCAGTTTTTTGATTAAATAGCATGTGTGCTTAGTCATTTACCATACCATATTGATTATGCTTATTAATTCAATTTATATTATATTTTACATAATCCTTACTGATTATTTGAGCTCACCCTTTTTATATTTTTTTCTCTAGGATATGAAGATAAATTCTTAGAAAAAAATTCAATGAGGTTGAGCTGTTTATTTTTTTATTTATTATGTTTCATTATATTCCCAATATAAAATGGGTTTCATGTATATATCTAGTTTAAAAATTATAATAAAATATTTTGTAATTTAGTTTATTATTATTTTTAATCATTACCATATAATAAATTAAGCTCCCAGCTCCAAGATACTATGGTCGGGGTCTTTATAATAATTCATTATCTTAATTGAAGGGTGTTTACATATAGAGATTCCTTTTTTCATTAGAAACCAATTTATTCTTTTGTGCATTCATGATATGATTATTTATGGATTTATATATATTTTAATTGTATAGAGCACATGAATTATGGTATATGACGGATTTTTCCTACTAGAACATCTAATGCACTGGGTAAAGAATTAATCTTTAGAGATGAAATGTTCATGATACCTTGGAAGTATGCCTTAGTAATGTTTTATAATACCTTGGTCAAAATCCTTGGTAATATGTTTTAGAACACCATATTTATGAGATATGGTGATATTTTTATGAATACATCTTGTTTATTTTTTAGACACATTTCCATGTAATTCCTCATATTCTTATGATCATGTTATGACTAATATTGATAAGATCATGTTGTGACTCTTATCCTCACATTCAGGTTCTCATAACAACCCTCATGTTCTTATGATCATGTTATGAATCTTTTCCTCACATTCATGTTCTCATATCATGCCTCATGTTTTACCCATGATGTTCATTTATGCTTTATTTTCATTATTTATCCCTTAATGGGCTTTATAGCTCACCTTTTTCTTATGTTTCCAAATTTCCCTAGGAATTGTAATAAAAGGGATATGTATAAGGTAATTAAATGTGTGGAGAATCATTGTAGAGGAAATTTGTATCATACCATGTATTTATTTGTAAATGTAAATAGTTACCAAAGATGCCTAAATTTTGATCTTTTTATTTTTTTTTAATTTTTGTGATATATTAAAAAGTATGTATATTTAGTACTCGATCAGGAAGTGTAGTTTTGTTCCGTCTCAGTGAAATATAGAGATATTAGAATTTATTTTCATTTTAAAAACTATGTTTGATGTCTTATGTTACTCATATCATTTAACTTAAATTAACCACTATATATTTTATTACAAATGAATTCTAGGAATTCAATGTGAAACATAATTATGAAATTTATAAGAAGTATAAAACCTTAAAGTAAATAAAAATAATAAAAATAAATTTATTCCTTACATTTTATTATTAATTTTAAAGAATGTTTTAATACCATTTAATTCATGAAATTTGAGTATTATATGATAAATAACTATTCATATGTGATTAAAATTATTCAATGTTTAATAGGTATATTTTTCAATGAACTATTTTGTAAGGTCCTGTGTTTTTTCATGTTATAATTTTGAGTATAAATTTGAATTTTTGCTTTTATATGATTGTAAGGGGTAAAATGGTAATTTTAATATAGTATATGATATCAAATAATTTTTTTGACCATTCTGTTGGACTCTTAATATGGTATTTAACCTAGTATAGGAGTTTCATGGAATTTTGAGCTGTTTGAATTTTAGTGGAATAATTAATATTTAATATTTAATTAATTAAATATAAATTTATTTATATATGTTAGTTTGGACATATCTTTTGAATGGATCATCATATTGTTATTTCTTCTCCGTCATTAAGTCTCAAATGGCGTGTTTTTCTTAAGTGGGTGCATAAACTCATATTGGGTGTCGGGGCCGAGTCGGGTTGGGCCCCCATTCTTTTTCTCCTTTTCTTTTTCATTTTTCTTTTATTTTCCCCTAGATTATCACACAAAATCCTAGGGATCCTGATTCGCCATTATTGAAAAATTATGGTGAGAGGGATGGAGATAAATAGGGATAGGGGAATAGATGAACCACTATGGAGCTCGGGATGAGACAGATCGTCTTGCGATAGCCATAAACTGCAGGAACAAGCAATGCTTCGGAAGATCCACCCAAAGGTAGTAAAATTTTATATTTTTCCATAAATCCCTATATATTTACCATTTTTATATTTTAAACCCCTTATATTTTTGTTTGGGAACCCTATAGGGTCGATCGTTAGCTTTTGGGGAAGAAAATAGGGTTTCAAGCCGAATTGAGAAATTTCCTATTTGGAAATACCGATCACATGACATGTAGATTCAGGAACACACAACATGTTTTATTCCCATTTTTCAAAGTACACTCCATGTATGGGGTATACACATCATGTAATTGTACTGTTCTGTATAGTAGAGTTCCTAACCAGATAGCTCATGTAGTGGAACATGGCCAGGTAGAATACACAGTTGGACCTCGTGTGGGTTGAATGTTGTATAGAGGTACACAACCAGGAGAAATAAATGGTTAGGCCATGTGAGGTACACGATCAGGTAACCCATTTATAACATGTTGAGTACATGGGATTTGAAATTCCATGTTTGGTTCAGATACATGCCCAGGTGAAGATTTGGGGGTACACACCATGTACTAAGTAAACATATTGTGTACTACCCCCTTTACACCCTTCTTAGGATTTTTCATAACTTTACACCCATGAGTAATAATTAGACCCTTGATTAGTCTATTCTATGTATATTTCTATGTAGATCATTATAGTGAAACCCTTTGGGTGATTTTAGGACTCCGAGGTGGCATTTCAGGAATTTTATTAAACCAAGGGGTTCTTCCTTCAATAATTGAATCCAGTTGTGTCCTGAGAGTGAGAACATTGATCTAAGATGAGCCATGATCTATATTTCCTAACTGTTTCCTTCATAGATCTTCCTTTGATGATTTATCCCTTGTGAGATGTTCCCTTCTGGCCCCTGAGTCCATGAGGTTATTTTTTTCAAGGATCCCCTTTGAGATGCCTCAACTTATGTTTTGACCTAGAGGTTCCCATGTATGATAACTCTATCTAATGACTAGTACTAAGGGTCCCCTATGGGATAACTTTCCTTTCATGTTGACCTATGGAATCCCATGTAGGATCCCTTTACATGTATACCATTCCAAGGATCACATGTAGGAATCCTTTTCTTCCTACGCTACTCTTGAGGGTCCCATGTTTTATGCCGCTTATAATGTACTATTCTAAAGATCTTGAGTATGATGATTCTATTTAATTATCATTAGAGGATCCCATGTAGGATTCCTTCTTTTCCCTTCACTACTAAGGATCCCGAGTACAATTCCTTCACTTATGTGTATACCTTGAGGATCCCAAGTAGGAGTCCTCTCGAGTGTCTTGACTCGAGTGACCTAGTGGGTTAACTGATATTTGACTGACCCTAATCAAGTACATCCAGTGTGGGTAGAGATGGTAGTGGTTGTATTTTGACACAAAAAAATGTGTTTCATTCACTTTTCCAAATAATTAAAGATGTTATCCTCACTTAGACAAATAACATTAAATTTTTAGTAGAGATGTGTCTCCATTATAGAAGAAGATACTGGTTGAATTTTCAAGTACCAAAAGACTACTTCACAATGAGGGATTAGTGGAAAGAACCCCCCCCCCCCCTCCAAGGGAAGGACATGGGTTTTTAATATCGATGATAAAAAGTTTTTAACACATTAAAATTTAATTTTTGAGTTTCTTTAAAGAACATTTGGTTTAGTTTCTATATCAAGAAGTTTATATCTATTAGAAAGCTTCAATTTTACTGGTTGTGAAGCCCAAACAGACATACAGATCAAAAGTTATGGCACTCAAAAGAAAAAAAAATTATAAATGAATTAACAACACCACACAAGACATTTGTGCAAGGAACTCACACATTCCCTCTCATGAAAGGACAATAATTCTAGACCACTCGCACAGTCCGAGTCACATATGCTCAGTTATGTAGGCCCACTTGCATAAGCCTAGTCACGTATTTCCACTAGCGGATCTATAAACAGACCCCTCCACCTCAAATTTTAGCAGACGACCAAACTCCGAAACAAGAATCCAAGAGAGGGATTTGGTCAAGTAGGTCCTTCACCCAAGTATTTCATCCCTACATGGGTGACCTACCATGACTCGAACTTAATAGGGAAAAGGCCCCCAACCCAAAACTTTGGTGACCCACACTTTGGAGACCCATACTTGGGTGAGGTAGTATTATCCACCCAAGTATTTCTTAGGGGAGGTACTTACAAGGAGACCCATACCTAGGAAACCCACACTTGGCCCACCCACACTTGGGAGTCCCATACCTAGGTGACCCACACTTGGTTGAAACCCACATGGGTGACCCACATTTGGGTGACCCATACCTGGGTGACCTATGCTTGGGAAAACTCGATGGTCCATACCATGGGGGCTATATCCCCGCACCCACACTTGGGATCATTTCAAAGCTGCAATCCTAGCCCTCCGACCCAATCCCTTTACCACCATCACTGAACCCCATTAAAAATGGAGATTCACACAGTAAAGTATTCGGCCTTAGTACAAGATTTTTTAACTTATGACACATAAAACTATCATATGGGACTTATATTTAGGGTACACCCTAACCATAACCAAACTCATTAAATGTCTATCCTATTTAAGAATAATCCCCAACCAAATTTTCCAAATCACCAGGGCATCCTTTTTAGTAATAAGACCCAACCAACTCAAGGCATCCTCCTTAGGAATAATCCCCAAGAAAACCTCCCAAATCACCAGGGAATCCTCCTTAGGAATAATCCCCCACTCAATCCAATCAAAGGGTCATACTACCCTATGAGACAAACCTGAGGTCTACCATAGTCATGGGTCCTCACAACTGAACTATGTGGGATTTGATTCCCATATAAATGGGAGATGTAGGAAGACTCCCTGTGCTCAAAACCCAACATCCCAAATCAACCCTAATTCTCTCTAGGTCTCATTCCCAGTAGATTTTTATTCAACCTGGGGATCCATATCCCATCCAAGTTCCCTGGGACACTTTTTCATAATTCCCACACCAAACATTGACTAGGAACCTTTCTCCTAGAATTCCTTTCCACATGATGAAAAACTATATGGTCTGATCCTTATCACGTGACTTTAAAAATTACAACGTGCATCATTAAGTGGAACCAAACTACAAGGGTTCTGATTCCTTTCACAAGGATGCATAGGAATCCCATCTCATGGGTCTTATCCTAACATAAAAACACTCTCATATTCTTGTATGATGATATACTCTAGATCACCCTGATGTGTGGCTCAAAACCAGTTTCATAATAATAATGAAAAAATAATTTCTAATCAATACATAATACGGTACCATCGATGGAGAACCCGGGATACAGACAGATATCTCCATTTATGAAGAACCATAGATACATACATATGATTCTATGTTCTATAAATACTAAAAATTGATTATTAATTTCAAGTTAGAACCACATCATGATTAGGAATTAATGAAGGATTTGAGAATATATCTTAAATCAATAATAGAGTCCTAGAGTAGGAAACAATTCCCCCCAAAATGGTGTGATGAACTCAACCTCCCATCCTCTCAACCAATGTGAGTTCATAAGTATCATTGGCCAAACCTACCAATGAGGGCCTACCTTTGGAAAGGAGGTCCCTGAGTCATCATAGATATATAACCATTGGGTGTTTCTGGTTCTGTGAACAAAACCCTTTGGAAACCATTAAAAAATAGTGAACTCGACATGAAATATTGCACAAAATTAAACCCCCTATAATCAATCATTGGGAATCATATTTTTTCATCAAAAACAATGTCACCTTAGAACCCATACCAAACTTGTAATACAGATAGGTTATGAACATAGTGGTGGGTTTAGGTTTTTTTACACCCTCGTTATTTTTTTTGATACATTCACCTCTTTACTAATAATGAATTGATGATTACCAAAGGTGATTTTCCATTGGTAGATGATGATCCTGGCATGTTGCATCTTCCTTTTATGTTGGATGCTTGGAGGTAAATCCTAGGATCCATATCATTTGTTGTTGGGATACCCATATGTGCTTACTGGGATCTTTCTTGTGATCTGTTGATTGATATTATTTTTTTGGGATGTCTAGAGGCACTTATCAAGATTCAAATTTTGATCCATATATGTTTTTATGTTCATCACATCCTGAATGAAGCTGATGAGGATGATTATGATCTATTAAATTTATTTTATATTGAGGATGATTATGCTCTCCTCTAATTGTTATATGCTAAGGATGATTACGCTCTCCTCATTCTGATGATACTAAAGGATGGTTATTCTCTCCTCAAATTGTTATGTGTTGAGGATGATTACACTCTCCTTGATCTGATGATACTCATGTATGATTATGCAAACACAAGCGATAGGGGTAATTATAGTCTCCCTAATTGATTACTTGACCATGATGTTGGACATGGAATTCCACATAATTGGATAGTCATGGATGATTACACTCTCCCAAGTGATTGGGATGATTATACTCTCCCTAATTAGCGACCTCGATGGGTGTGTATTACATATCACTGATGATCTCTCCTTATACATCACCTATGGTCCATACCCTTAGGGATTAACCAAGTCATAATTTCATGACCGCCTATAGATCGGGACCTAGGGATCAAATATCAGAACGGAATTACATGGAATGAGTGGCATGAAATCTAACTCAATAACCAATTATAGGAGTGTATTTCGGTGTATGAAATTCTTTAATATATTCATCGGTGTTGAGTACTGGTGAACCTAGGGCTAGAACATATATCCCCTTGTGGTGACGTAGCATGCTTATAGTCATTTTTTAGTGATGGATGAATAAAGTATTGTCGATTGGGATTATAGACCCATATATTTAGAAAATGATACATAACATTAATGGTATGACTTCTAGATCAATGCTCTTTTCATATGATGTCTATATGATTGGAATTATAGACCAAAGGATCGATTATTGGTGATTTATGTTATTTATTTCACCTTAATCATTATATTCATATATATATATATATACATATTTATTGGAACATATATACACACATATGGATATTGATATACATGGAAGAACCTTTTCGAGTTCACTAGGATCATGGACCCAGGGATCAACTATGGTTTCACTTGATATATTTTACTTATATTTATCAGTTTTTTCTTGACTAGGATGAGCATATTGCATGAGAATGCACTTATGAAAAAATATTTATAGGCTCATCATTGGGGTGTCCACTGATATTATTTCTCTCCCATGTATGTACACCTCAGTGTATGTGTAGACCTTATGTATGATTTTCAGGTTGAGAATAAACTACATGATAGATAGGGATGAAGCTTGGGGTTGCATCATCAAGTGATGTCGGTCGTGTGGATTCTCATGATTGGGCTGGTGCAGTTCGACAGTGTCTTGTAGACCAGGTATGTGGTATGGATCATAGTTAGTATTAGATACCTATATTTTATTTCAATTTATGTTATGTACTCCTACATGTATGTTCGGACCAGTGGGTGTTCTGTGTGGTATATATGACATGACTATTTTGGATTTTATAACATTTCATTCATTATTATTGTATACTCTATTTTAGTTTATTTATTTCTTATTCACACTTTTTATTTACTTCCTTGGACGATATCTAGTTATTTATGATATTTTTAATCTGATATATGGTCATAGTATCTCCATGGATACACCCTAAGACTTCGCTTCTAGTTTTTAGCCTCTAACATATGAAGAGGCGTGATTGATACCTTGTGGTGAACCACCTTGGAGAACCTATTTAGTGGTATACTGGTTAGGATGTTAAAAATTAGTATCATATTAGTTCCTTTAAATTTACTAAATATTTGAGATATAGTAGATAGACGTGTTAGGAAAATGTCAGAACCTATAATTGATATCAGAATGGTGCATCAAGAACACTTGTTCTGGTAATAAGTCTTTGTTCCCAGGGTTATGGGATTTTTTTCTAATATGTGATGTTATAGTTTTATTTGTTTTTCACTTTGATAAATGCACATGTTGTATGGATTTTATGATTTATTATGTATTTTTGGATCTTTCCTATTATCAAGAGGCTATGGATTGATTTTTACTCTTGGATGGAAATTTCAAGAGGCATCTCATGCATCATATTTGGTACATAGGATTCACATGTTATAGGCCTTATAGTGTGTGATTTTTCTAATGATAATGGAAAATTGTTTAAAGTGTCAACAGAAACCCAAATGGTATTTTCTTGTACAGGTTTTTGGTGGAATTATACTCAATTTGGCTGATTTATATGTTTATTTAATTCTGATGATAGGCCATGTGGGTCTACATTAGGAAATTCGATGGTGAGGCTGATGATTCAATCCTCATGCATGGGAGGCATAGTGACCCAAGTAGGTCAATATGGCACATGATTCCTAAATATTAGACCTCTTTTAGGGTGTTGTTTCTTAGTTATATTTATTTATAGTATCAGTAAAAAACTATGTAGTGTTTTCTTGTATTGTTTGTAATGAAATTCTACTTATTCGACCTTACTTTGTGGATATCTGGTTAGATCACTGAGTATGATGTCAATAGGTAACAATATGTTTCTCATGGAGTGGACATAAAAGGGGTATTACCATGTCTATATTCTCAGTGATTGTTAGTTCAGTATCTCTTCTACATTGGAATTATGACCTCTATGGAGCAGTTCGTTATGAGGATTCTTAGAGAGGATCAGGTCCCTTATAGGTTATGTTGAAAGTTTTAACTCTCATAGGTTAGTTTTATAATTACCTTCCTCTGAGAGGTTTGATCTTTAGGCTAGGTGGTTAGACATTGTGACCCAGTGGTGAGACATGATCTGTAGGGCTAGGTGGGACAACTAGAGGCCCTTAGTTTTGAATTGGAACCTTCTAGGTAAATGTTTGTTTTGATCGAGGGAACCCAGCATGAGAGAGGTTAGACCATGTTTAAAAAATCATTTTTAGGCACTAATTTAGGTTATACATTCATTTAATACTAATTCACGATTAGTGCTCAGGTTGTGAGTTATAGGCATGTTGATGAATTTGGACTTTGATGAGCACCTATGGTGCTTTGGTAACAATATTTGATTTGATGGTAAAGACATTTTGAAATCTTAGAGATATTGACTAGTTTTTTCACGATTTATACTATAGTCAGAGTGTATCTATATGATCGTGACTAGAATGATGTTGGGTGATGGGTGGCCATGGAATAAATTATGGCACAAGTGAGGTGCTTAATTGTGAAAATGAGTTACAAGGGAGTTTCTAAATTAATGAAGTTGGTGTTCCATCTAGCACAATCAACTTAGCTTTATAATGGATGACTCACTAGAGTATCAGTTTTCTGATAAGGTACATATTGATTTCACATGGTACCATTTAAATTGTAAATTGATGGGTGGTTGTATGCGA
This sequence comes from Viscum album, assembly GCA_963277665.1. Taxonomy (NCBI): domain Eukaryota; kingdom Viridiplantae; phylum Streptophyta; class Magnoliopsida; order Santalales; family Viscaceae; genus Viscum; species Viscum album. Next base: position 1,839,123,834 of record OY728151.1, read on the forward strand.
GACGAGGACTGATTTTTTTAATAATTTTCATGGGCATGGATTCCCTGGAGTTTTGGTAAATTAGATAATTTCCCTCTACGTAGAGGATAAATGAGGAATGAATTAGGTGTTGTGAGATGGTTGACCCATGGTGTGACCTGGTCATGCATTATCAGAATACATGATGTCAATATTTGGTTAAAATAAAGTTATCATGTTGATGTGAGTGTGTCTTAGAGAGAGATATACACTCCTTTTGATGGAATCTTAGTGTACTCTTAGTTAGATATAATCATGATCTGTCTTTACATAAACATGAGTATGTTGAGAGAGTGTTGGCTCTATACCGAGATTAGTTTATTCTAAAATATCCTCCCTTGTTGGTGAAGAAATCTATTGATGACGCATTCAAGTAGTGGTACAAGGTAAGCCATATGGTGGGGAGTACACCACTGGCCATTTAAGGGTGGTGACCCTAACTTTTAGTTGAAATTTGGTGCTTTACAACAGTCATTGAGGGTGAAATTTGGTTTTCAGATGATGATAGGGGTATTCCTATGGGAGTACCAAATCTGTCACAGTTAACATCTTCTGTGTAGGAGAGTTTTTGACACTGTGAGGATGGTCTTTGATCAGTCCAGGTGAAACTTTTTGTGCATATTTTTGATTTGAGATCATGCCTTCATTTTTCTACTTAGTCCTTTCAGGGATGAGAAGGTTTATATTTGGTATATTTTAATGACCCTTATTTTTTCATAAGGTAATTTTGAGAAAAAAATGAATTTTTTTCTTTCATATTCTTATAAGGGATAAAAATGCAATTTAACACTATAAGTTGAAATCATAAAAAAAAATTAACCACTCTATTGGTCCCATAATGGGGTGTTTAACCTAGGATAGAAGTTTAGTGTAATTTCATGCCGTTCAAATTTTAGAGTGATAATTAATTATTAATGTTTAACTAATTAAATATTGATTTATTCCCACAGGTTCATTCGGACATATATTTTGAATAGACCATAAAATTAAGTTTTCATCTCTACCACTGAGTCTGTAATGGGGAGTTTTCCCTAAGCATGAAATAAACTAATGTTGGGCACTGGGGCTGAGTCGGGCCCCCTTTTTTGTTTTCGTTTCTTTTTTTTCTTTTCTTTTTCATTTTTTATTTTCTTCTCCCCTAGATTCTCATACACATCTACAGGTATCCTGATTCACCATGATAGAGATATAAGAGGGAGAGGAAGATATATGAAGATGGAGAGGGGAATATATACACTATTGCAAAGCTTGGGATGAGTCTGATCATCATGCGGCAGTCATGGACCTTGCAAACGGGGGAAGCTTCAATGAATTCTGCCCAAAAGTAGAATATTTTTACATTTCATCATAAATCCCCATAAATTACCTTTTTAAAAATTTAAACCTCTAATATTATTTCTTGGGACCCTTAGAGGGTCGATCTGTAGCTTTTGGGTAAGAAAATGAGGTTTCGATCCCATTTGAGGGATTTCCTATTTCGAAATCTCGATCAGAGAACACATATATTCAAGAACACACATAATGAATTCTTACCATTAATTGATGATGATATTTTCAAATTACATGTTGTGTATAGGGTATATATTTCATGTACCGGTACTCGGCTATGTAGCTGAGTACCAATCCAGACTGCCCGTGTAGGGGAACATGGTCATGTAGAGTACACAACTAGAGTCTGTGTGGGTTTCACATCATGTAGTGGTACACAAGTAGGATAAATAAATGGCTAGGCCATGTGAGGTACATGAGAAGGTACCCAATGTTGGGTATATTCCATGTACATGATGAACATTCCATGTAAAGGGTTTTTTACATGCCATATCTGGCTGAGATACATGCCCAGGTCGGGATTTGTGGGTACACACCGTGTACTGAGAAAACACGCCATGTACTACCCCATTTCTACCTTTCTTAGGTTTTTCGTAAATTAAAGGCTAGGAGTTGGAATTGGACTCATGATTAGTCCATTCTAAGTATATTTCCGTGTATATTATGATGGTGAAACCCTTGGGGTGATTTGAGGACTCCCAGGGGAATTTCAAGAATTTTCTTAGAGAGAGGGGTTCTTCCTCTGGTAATTGAATCAAGTTTTCTCTTGAGAGTGATACCTTTGATTTTAGATGATACCAAAGATATATCTCTTAACTTGTGCCTTCATAAATATTAATTTGAGGAATTTTACCTTGTGAGGTGTTCCCTTCTAGACCAGGACACCACATGGTTATTTGTTTCTGAGGATCCCTTATGGGATGCCTTAGATTTTGTTTTGGACTATGGAACCAAGGATCAAATGCTGAAGATTTATGTTATTTATTTCACATTACTCATGTATATGCATATTTATGTATATATATATATATATGAGAATATATACACACACATATAGACGTGGATATACATGAAAACACCTTTCCCAGTTGACCGGGATCACTGACCTTGAGATCCACTATGGTTTCACTTGATATATTTTATTTATCTTTATCAATTGTGTCTTGACTGAGCTGATCATATTTTATGAGCATGCCCTTATGAAATCATATTTATAGGATCATCATTAGGGTGTCCTACTAAGATTATTTCTCACCCTGTTACATACACCTTGGTGTGTGTGTAGACCTTATGACTACTTTTTAGGATGATCACGAACTAAAGGATGGATAGGGAAGATTCACAGGGTTTTATGATCGAGCAGAGTCACTCATGTGGCTTTTTAAGATCATACTAGTGTAGTTCAACAGTGTCTTGTAGACCAGGTATGTGGTCTGGCTCGGAGTTAGTACTAGAGCCCTATACTTTTATTTTAGTTTCTTTTATGTACTTATACATGTATGTTCATCCCAATGGGTGATCAGTTATTTATTTATGACATGGATTTTTGGGATTTTATAATATTTCATTTATTATTTCAGTTGGTTCTATTTCATTTTATTTATTGATTACACACTATTAATTTTCTTCCTTTGAAGATATTTAGTCATTTTCATTTTGTTTACTTTGATATATGGTAATAGTCTCTCTATGGACACACCTCTTTCCCTATCTTCTAGTCATTAGCCTCTTTCATATAGAGATTCATACTTGAGGACTTGTGTTGAACTAGCTCGGAGCACTGGTTTAGTGGCATCCGGGTCGGGACAATACATTTTTTTAGAGTGTTATGTAATTAATCGTAATAAATTATATTGATCACTTTTAAAATATGATTATGATAATATAAAATTTTTAAATGTTTAAAATAATATATTACACTCAATTTATTATAAATTGATATGAAATAAGAATAAAAATACTTAATGTTTAGAAGGGTCATTTTTTATAAAAGCAGTTTTTCTTTATTTTCCTATAAAAATATACTTATAATTTTTATTTAAATAAATTATATTCATTTGTTAATTAATAAATTCAAAATTAACATAGGGTTAATTTTTGGTATTTTTATGAAAATATTTATTTTTTGTTGAATGGTGAGAAATATTGATTTTGCAAGTAGTGTCAATTTTATGACATCATCATGATATAATAATGACATAAAATATTATGACACATTTTATACAAAAAAGGGTTTAAGGATTAAAACAAAACATTTAAAATTTTATATTTAATTTGTAAATCTATGTTTCAAATTTTGGAAATCGAAGTAATGTTTTTATTCAAATAAAAACTATTTTGGATTATTTTATTTTAATAAAGTATTAAAAAGGTTACTTTAGGTTTTGGTTTGGTTTTAATCCTAAATAATTCTAATTTTATTAAACATAATCTAATTAATTAAATGGTAATCAACATTATACATTTTTTTGTTTATGCTTGAAAGGGCAGTTTCTTAAAAACTATTTTTCAATGTGATATGCGTACTTATTTTAAATTTAATTTTTACCTCATCTATAAATTGAATATTTTAAAATTTATTTCATATTTGGAATATAAATTTTTAAATTATTTCATAATATAAATTTTATTCTTATTCTTTTAAATAAATTACCTAAATAAAAAAGTTGTCACCACATAGTTAAAAGGGTTAAAGAGGGGGTTAAACTAAAACATAAGGCTTAAAATCACTCAAAATGCGATATTTAATTTTATTTTTTGAGTTTATTCCAAGATCAAATTACCTTATATTATAAATTTTACTAAATTGGATCCACTTTTCATGATAAATACATTTATTATAATTTAAAGTTGTTAATATTTATAAGGGTGTCATATCTCTCACTTATAAAAAAGGCACTGTGTATCCTCAATTTTTCACACACCTTGGGCATAATAGCTCAACCATACTCTGAAAACATACCTCCCCAAATCTCCTCCCAATTTCCTAGAGGTCCTACTCTCACCAAAAGATCAATCCTATAAGGATTAATGTGTAATCCAAAGGAATATATCCAAGGAGGAGGTACAAGTATTAACTGAATTATTTTAAGTTTATTTCTTGTTCTAAATACTTAAAATATATTATAATAATATTAATGTTATTATGTTATTATATTTAAAATAATTAAATGTTATTATTTTAATATAAAAAATATTTTCAACCTTCTTTCCATCATATGGAAAACAAAAACATCGCTCATGTGTATGTGCGGACTACTGCCTCTAGGAAACAATGTATTTTTTTCATCACTGCCTCACATGGTTGGTTTTAAAGATGTATTAAAATGATATATATGATATATATGATATTTATAAAATAATTATGATTATTTTAAGTTAAAATATTATCTAAATTCCCCCCCCCCCCATTTGTTGTAAAATGGAAATGTCATTTGTGTGTGTGCGAACTACCACCCCATGAAGTGATGTAATTCATTTTTCCTCACCGAAACACATGGATCTTCATAAGGATGAATTTAATGAATAAATATGGTATTTATAATATTATTATGATTCCTTTAAGTTAAACCTTTTTCTACTCTATGTCTTTTTCATCCATTAGAAAAATGAAAACGTTGCTCATATGGACGTGTGGATTACAACATCAATGAATGATATATATCATTTTTCATCACCTCCTTACATGAATGGTTTTAAAATTATATTTAATGTATAAAAATAATAATTATTACATGATTAATATTCTCTTACCATAACCCCTTTGACTTTGGTCAACATACCTATGTTATTTTAAAGGTTAAGGATTGATTGACCCAAACACATCCAATGTAAACTTAACTGATTTAGTAATTAAAATTGAACAAGGTAAAAAATAAAATAAATAGAATAATAATAAGGTAATGAACATGAAAAAGTTTTTAATCAATTAAATAATTAATATAATTATATTATTCTGGATTTTAATAATTTACAAAGCAAGAAGAGACTCAAGTTAAGTGATTTTTCTTTAAAACCATGTTTTTAAATTTTCCTTTCAAAAATTTATCTTCCATATTGAAGTTATTTTAAATGTATTTATTTATACTAATAATTAATCATTAAGGTTATTTTAAAATAGTTTTCAGATTCTTTACAAAGTTTTGAAAAGGAATATTTTTAAGGTTTTCTAAACTGGTCATTTTAACTTTCTTTATAAAATAGAAAAAAAAAGTTTTCTAACATTTATCCCATGACAAGTTTTTGTTGTTTTCATTTATATTATTAATTATCAATAGTTTTATATGATTTTAAATGGTTTTAAAAATAATATTATATTCCCATTTTTCTAGTAATTATTTTATTATTTCTCAAAAGAAGATAATATTTATCCTATTTATGTAAAAAAAGGAAAGTGATTTTTCTTATGGGTTCAGATGATTTTTTCAAGGGTTTTATGCTAAAAAAATTGAAATATTTTAAATTTTTTATTAATGACATGGTACATGGTAATTATAGGTGATTAATGTTGATCCTATTATATAGATCTCCAATGCATTGGTTAATGATTTAGTCTTTGGGAAGACAATGTGGGAGATAACTGGTTAAGTTACTCTAATTGAAATGGTTCCATTAAAGAGTTAAAATCAGTTATAAATATGATTCCCAAGTTGATTTCATGGGTTTTATAGTATTTATTTGTGTTTTAAAGTTTTTATTTTAGAAAATGAGGATTTAAACATGTGATTATGATTTATTTTACATGCTCAAGTTTTATTGTGAAAAGGTAAAAAAAATATGGGTTTTCATCTTTTTCATTTGAATAATGGGTATCTTTGATTTTTATCTCCCTTGCTAAGATTTTTATACGCATCATGTATTTTCAAATGTTTTTCATAGGATCTAAGGATGTGTATGAACTATAGTAAGTTCAATTTTCCACTATGGTGACTCATATTAAATGAATAAAAAGTGTCTTGAATGAAATAGGTGTGTAAATTTAAGAACCTATTTTTGTGGGAAAACATAAACTATGTAGAAATGTATGATTTTTTATGTAATTTATTTTGTAGTTATCTAAAAATATAAACATAAAATTTCATGGGAATGCAAGAATGTGAAATCCTTGTTATAAAACACATAATTATGGGTTGTTTGTAACAAAGTTATTGTAAATTGTTTTAGGTAAATGGTTTAAATAACCTTAGTGATTAGGATATTATTGGATAAACATAATTTAAAATATTTATAAGACATTAGGGGATAATATATTGTTTTGGAATCATAAGTTATAAGTCTAACATAATTATAAATGATAGTATGTTATATATAATTATAGTTATTTCTGGGAATTAGAAGTTAAACCAAAAGAGTTTAATCTAAGGTGGCATAGTTAAGTACATATTAGTATTTATTATATTCATAATATAGATTATTATGATTTTATATACTGACACTAACCATTTTTTTAGTAAATGTATGGAACTATCATGAAAAAAGTTAACAATTGGTGTGAAGGAAAATGAAGTGGTTGTCCGAAGGAACAACCAAACAAGATAAAAACCTAGAGTGAGGAATATTATATTTATTCCTAGTCAACTATCTAGATTTATGAATAAAAACCCAAATCAAGTCAAATTTACTAACATGCCAAATAATAGAAAAATGTAGCTTTATTGAATTTTAGGTGATAAATACCATAGAGGAAAAAAATATTAAACTTCCTATGTGCCAATAATGTGTGAGAATAACCTAGGGAAATGTCTCAAAGGAATATGAATATATTTTATGTAGAAAATAAGGATATATAAATATACTACTGATGAAAAACAAAGTGTTTAGTTATCTCAATGGAGGGGAATAAAGTGTATCCTAAGGTATCACAAAGAATTTAATGTTTTAATTTTGGGGAGTATTGTAATTATTAAAATTGATTCCTTATGTGGAAATATCATGAAGGGGATAATAAAGATCATAGGAATAATTTTTTATTAAGGAAATATGAGGAATATGGAGAAACTGAAAATAACATATAAAAGTTATGAATTATTTTAATAGTTTTTCTTATATTTAAAGTAGGAAACATGATTAGATTGAGATTGATGGATTTTAGGACATGATTCATAGTTTCTATTATATGAAAGAAGTATTAATGAATAAGATGAAAAATATTGGTCAAAGTTTTAGGATTGACATTGATTGATTAAAGTGTATACATATAGGTATTTGAGAATTATTATGTAGTGGTACCTTGTTTAAGGGTTGATAAATTTAATAATGATCATAAGTTTAAAGTTATAGATACCATTTTATGGCCTTATATGATTTTATTTTATAGTGATTAATGATATTTTGGGATATGTTTATTGGATTTTAATAGATTATTGAGTTATATTCAACCTTTAGGTTTAAAGAAATTTTTAATGTAAAGATTATTTTGGGAAAGATGTTATTCTATTTTTGGTACATAAGTTGGAAGGTATAGATAAAATTTTATGTGAATACATTTATTGATATTGAGGTAATTCTGGTTAATTGGGATAAAGGTTAATCATATTTTTGGGAACATTATAAAATTGATTTGAATGGAAAAATATGGCTAATATAGTATTTTATGTCAATGTGGTTGTTATTATTTGAGTAATAATGATTGAGTTAACTTTTATAATCATATATGATTTTTTAATGATTTTATGTCATGGTTAATTTTGAGAAATGATTAGTATATTTTGATGAATATATGATTAGGTAATATACATTTTTTGTTTGTGACTTTCTGACTGATTAATTTTTTTTTGGAGATAAATGTTAAATTTAACAAATGTATTTTACTTTTGGGTTTCAAATTTATCCATTCATATTTTAAAGAGTTTTAGAGGTAATTATTAATGGAACGATTTAAGATTAACTTCAGGTTTTATTATTAAGTATTTGTATATAAATGTATTATTTCTGTATATAATGGTTTATTCATACATATATATGATAACCATTTTGTCTCTTAGAAATTAAATATAAATAGGAAAAATGGATTGAAATCTTTTTTTTTTGATCTTATGATACAGTAGAAGTTGATTTTCATGATTTAAGAAATAAAATTCTTCATTCTCATTCGTTGTTGGAATGTGAAATGAGTTGGGATTGAAAACTGATCAAACATGCAACCAAATGATAAAATTACTCTTATGGTATGTAAATTAATCAAGTATGCATAGTTTTTCATATTATCTATCTCGATGGTAAAAAAAGATAAATATATCAGGAATTATATTGAAAATATCACTCGGTTATCATGGTATGGCTTTTGAAACCTATTCAGAAGTAAAATTAATAAAAATTTAAATTCATGGTTTAAAAAATAATTTGTAAATTATAATTTTCATAGTCTTAACATAGACATTAAATTTCATTTTGAAAGTAAATTTCATCGATGTGGTTTCCTTAAAACCATTCAAAAATAATGAAAATTTATTTCTTGAAACTTATGTATATTTATCTTCCAATCTGAATTTTTTTTAATTTATTATAATTTAAGGATGCATTATTAGGGATCCTTTTAAATTAATAGTTTTTAAAGACCTATTACACCCCTTGAAATTGATTCTAAAAATGTTTTAAACCATTGTTTATCGGACATAAGATAAAATTATAAGAACATAATTTCCTTAGGGGGGAATGTAACACCCCAATATTTTAGAATTTTTTTCCTTTAAATAAAAATATGGTCAATAGATTATGTTACGTGTATCACTAAAATAAAATGAATCTCTTTAAATTTTATAAAAAAATACATTATGTGAATATGCTGTGAAATGTCATTATAAAATTTATTAGAATTGTAAACCTTAGATTATATAAAAATTTGATAACAAATTTATTCCTTTAAAATTATTATTAATTTAAAATAAATTTTTTTAAACCAATGAATTTATTATATTTAATTATTTGAGGGTAAGTAATTTATTTAATATAATTAAAATTATTCAATATTAAAAAGGGATATTTTTCAAAGAATTATTTTTAGATTGTTGTGCATTTTATATTGATAAATTAAATTGATCAATATTAAAACATTATTATGATAATATGTAATATTTCAATGTTTTAACTAACATATTAACACTTTATTTACTAGAAATTTATATGAAATAATATTAAGAATAGTTAAAGTTCGAAAGGGTTATTTCCTTATAGAATTGGCTTTTCTTTATATTTTTTGTTTTCCTATAAAAACTATATTTTATGAAATTTATCACTTTAATTTAAATAAATTAACTTTATATTTCACTTATCCTTTTCAAAATTATCTTAGGGTGAATTTTTTGTTTTGTTTTTTAAAAGTGTTGATTTTTGGGTAGTTGGTGAAAAATATCGATTTTCCAAATACTGTCACTTTTATAACATCCTCATGATATAATAATGAATTAATATTTTATGAAATAGTTTTGATATAATTAATACTTTCTATGGGTTAAAAATCATTTAAGAATTTTATCTTGAATTTAAAAATCTATGTTTAACATTTTCAAAATCTAAGGAAGGTTTATATTCAAATAAAAACCTATTTTTCCATATTCTCTTTTAGTAAATTTTTCACAATGATACTTCCTATTTTGGTTTTATTTTAGATTAAAATAATTTAATTTTTATTAATAAAATCCCATTAATTCCATTGGAATCAATATTATACATGATTTCAGAATAAAATCATTTGTATGCTTAAAGGGAGCATTTTTTATAAAACTGTTTTTTATTGCGCTACGCGTACTTATTTGAAAATTAATTTTATAATATTTATAAGTTGAATATTTTAAAATGGATTAAATATTTTTAATCATAAGGTTCAAATTATGTATTAAAGTCCCTTTTATTTTTGGTAATATAATTAAATTACTTGAGAAAATAAGTTGTCACCCCAATAAGAATTAAAATGGTTTAAAAGGGTAAAACTAAGGGATAAGGATTAAAATATCCCAAAATCCCATCCTTAATTGAATTTTTTTAGTGTATTTAGACCTTAAATTATATTATCCTCAAAATTGGAAAAAAATTGAGCTAATTATCATGAGAAAAAAAAAATTATATTTTAAAGTTCTTAATATTTACAAGGGTGTCACTCCTCTCACTTATAGAAGGTCACCTCCTCTAGTCACTTATTCACACACATGGAGAAAAATACCTCAAAAAACTAAAAAAATCCATCCCAAACTCTAATATCCACATATTATAGGTCATGGTCCCACCAAAATATCAATCCTATAAGGCTTAAGGTGTAATTAGAAGGAAGATATCCAAGTATGAGGTATAAGTGCTAGCCGAATTATTTCAATTTTATTTCTTATTCTACCTCTTTAAATTATATTATAACTATACTAATATAATTACATAAATATATTTAATATACTTAAATGTTATTATGTTAATTTAAAAACTATTTTATAACTCCTTTACATCCAATGTAAAATGAAAATGTCACTCATACATACATGCAGACTACCACCACCATGAAGCGGTGTAATTATTTTTTCATCAATGCCTCACATGGATAGTTATAAATTTTTATTTAATTGATTTATATATATATATATAGGATATTAATTAAATAATTATTATTCTATAAAGATAAAATATTATATACCTTAGGACCCTCTCATCTGTTTTAAAATGGAAACGCCGCTTGTGCATATGTACGGACTACTATATCCACAAAGATATGTAATTAGTTTTTCATCACCACCTCACATGGATGGTCATAAGAATTTATTAAATGAATAAATATGATATTAATAATATTATTATGATTTATTAAAGATAAAAAAATATAATTTATTTCATTTTCATCTATAAAAAAATGAAAATTTCTCTTATGCATACGTACGAATAATCGCCTCCATGAAGGACATATCTCTTTTTTTATGACTTAATTACAAGTATGGTTTTAAAATTATATTTAATGTATAAAAAATTATGAAATTTTTATTATTTTAAAACCATGTACCCTTTTAGTTTATTCAACCCACCTAAAGTATTATAAAGGTTAAGGACTGAATGACTTTAAAACATCCAACATAAACTTAACTACTTTATTAACTTTTATATAACATGGTAATAAATTAAATTAAAGGAATGATAATTAGGTAATGAAAATGAATGAGGTTATTAATTAATTAAATAATTAATATAATTTTGTTATCAATGAGTTAGATAATGTATGAAGAAAGATGAGACTTAAGGTAATATATTTTTCTTTAAAACCTTATTCTAAAATTTTCCCTTCAAAATCATTCTCTTCAATATCCATGTTATTTTAAATGTTATTTATTATACTAAAAATGAATTATTAAAGTAATTATCAACTATATTTTATATTATTTAAAAATATTTAAAAAATAATCTTTTTAATTTTTTCTATACAGTTCATTTTTACTTTATATTTAATACTGAAAAATAATAGTTTCTTAATGTTTACAGCATGACTGCTTTTTTCTCCATCATATTCATTATTTTTTATCAATATATATCTATAAGTTATCATGGTTTTTTATAGAAGTTTATATTTCCAATATTACGGTATTTTTTTTCTTAATAGTTCTCAAAAGAAAAGTAAGTTTCTACTTATTTTAAAGTGAAAATGGAAAATGATTTTTCTTATAGATTCAAATGAGTTTGTCATGTATTTTATGATGAAAAAATTCAATATTATAAATTTTATATTCAAAATATGGTACTTAATAATGATATATTATGAAGTTTAAGCCTAATATATATCTCTCTGTAATGCATTGGGTAGTTATTTAGTCTCTAGAGACAAAATGTTGGAGTTAATCATTTAGGTTACACCAATTGAAAGGGTTAAATAAAAGAGTTAACATGGTTTATGAATATGATTCCTCTTGATGTATTAAATATTTTTCTATGATTTATATGGGTTTAAAAGGTTTCATTTGAGAGAAGTTTTATTTTCACATGTGATTTTTATTTATTTTATATGTTCAAATATTATTGTGAGAAGGGTAAACATTTTTATAGGTTTACATATTTTTTATTAGACTAATAGGTTTACTTTATTTTTATATCCCAAAGTGAGATTTTTGTTTTCATCCAAAAATTTTAAATGTTCTTAAAAATATATAATGTTGTGTAGGAACTATATAATGGTCAATATTCCGGCTATGGTGACTCATCTTAAATGAAGAAAAAGTGTCTTAAATGAAATTAGGGTGTAAAATTAAGAACATTTTTCATGGAAAAAATGTACATTATATGGAAATTTATACTTTTTTATGTAATTATTTTCCTAATTATCTAAAAATATATAAATAAAATATCATGGGAATATAATAATGTGAAATACTTATTTTTAAACTCATAATTATTGGTTGGTTTTTATAGGTTTTTTATACTTTCTCTATGCATTATTTATTTGTTACACCTTTATGTTTTGATATAATATGATTATATTTACTTGTTTAAAAGTTTAAAAGTTTTATTAAACCCCTTGGAAAATCTTAACATCTCAAGTAGAAAAAAAATTGGTATCAGAGTTGTAATGATTTTTTATCTTTGTTGATTCTTTTGTTGATTATTTTATTATCTGTTTTTTAAGATAACCTATAATATCTATTTTTCTAATAGAATATATATTTTTAGTAATGTCAATTCAATAAGTTAATTTTTTTAATCCTCAAAGACTAACCCATTTCAATGTATTTTATTATGAATACTAAAAAGATCGGGTGGAGGTATTTTTGAATAATATTGGAATTGAGTATTGTGTTATAATGTTCATACCATATATGCTACCTAAAGTCGACATTAAAACTTAAACTTATAATGATTCTACCAAATATGTTCTAAATTAAAATGTTATGAAATTTCTTTGTTATTTTTTAATTATAATTGTTTATAGACATATTTAATCTTTTAAAATTGATTAATACATTTGGTAATCATTATAAGTCACTCATAAATGAACTAATAAATTATAGTGAACCAAGTTAGGTATTAATAGGGATGTTTTTAGATAATTTTTAATTGTTGATAAAAATTTAGTGAAATGTACAAAAGATTTACTAAAATCATAAATAATATGTTTGTCCTTGGATAAAATATAAAAAATAATGTTCTAATAAAAATGATACAACAAGACTTACCCAAAAAATTAACTAAGAAGGTATCTATTAAAGAAAGTAAATATTTTACCAATTACCTCTTGGATGAGATCATTGGACTCTTTTATAACATGAGTTGGATATAAATAAAAATGATAGGGAAGCTCATGCCAAAAAATAAGGGAGTTTATTTTAAATCATCTAAACATGTTTCTTATAACTCTTTTCGTGAGAATTAAGGAACATGTAACTATGAAAAATGATATGAGTTAAGTCAAATTTAAAAATGACTGCAATGAATCATGAATAAAATAAAAACTTCCAAATAAGTATGGAAGGAGAATTATAATAAAATTTTCAAAATAAAATATAATAATATTATATATAATGATGTTTATAAGATAAATTGTTATGATTGTAGGAAAAAGTGGAATATTAAATTATATTTTCCTATTTTTAAGCACTTGAGAAAAGATAATAACTATAGGAAGAAAGAGAAGAAATATATTTGTGGAAGTTGGAGGTTCATTGAAGAATCCAATATATGTGAGGAAAGTTAAAGTGAAAAAAAACAAGTAAACTTTATTTATTGAAAAAATATTCTAAGGAACCATTTTCACCTCCAAGATAAAATTATTTTGTTAATTTGAATAAAATTACTAGAAATGATGGTAATATTTGTTTAATGTCTATATTTTATAAGGTAAATGAATCACTCTTTAAAAAAAATTAAAACCCTTTTGTTTTAATGATTATACTTAAAAATGATTCTAATTATGATTCTATATTTTACTCTTATGGTTTTAATTCTTGTTGTAATAAATCTAGAATTAAATACTTAAACAAAAAATTTGATAGATTTCATGTTGAAATGGAATTTTTTTGGGAATATATAATAAGTTGACTAAATATCATAAGAAAGTTATATAGGAAAATATGAAATTATTTTTAGAAAATGAAAATCTAAGAGAAAATATTTCTAAATTTGATAATGAGAAATAGTAATTCAAGCTTAAGAAAGATAAATTTTCTATGATAGAAAAAGAAAATATTAGTTTAAATAATTCAGCGGAGTGTACTAAATAAAAATTTTGCGATGACTTAGAAATCACTAAAAATTATAATATAAAACTAAAACCAAAAGTTAAAATCTTAAAGTAATACTTATAAAAATTCTCTATTGGAACTCAAAGTTTAAAATTATTTTTTTGATTACAAAATTTAACTAAAAATAATAAAAATTCTAATTTTATGGGTTTTTATGAAAGATTACCACAAATTTATAAGAATAAATTTGTAAAGGGAAAAATAATGGAATATAATCAATTAAATTTTTTAAATATAAATATTTTATTAATTATGATAGTGATTATGCATTAAAATTTGTTTAATATTTTTTTTCATATATAGGTTTATCTTTCTAAAACTATTTTCAATTTTATAAGAATAAATTCTTTTACAACATGGGAACTTAAGAGATCTTACTCAAATTTGATGGGGACTAATATAGTCTATATTCCCATGTATGTACTTTTTATTTCACAAACATGAATAAACTTTCATGTTTTAATTAAATTATATTTTGGAATAATATTAAATGTTTGTATTTTTATATGGATAGTGAGAATATTTTCTAAGTTTATTCTTGGTTTACCAGAAATTGTTTAATAAGTCTTTAACTCATTGAAAATACTTTTCTAATTCCATGAAATTCATTTAAAATGTGTACATAGCTATATGAAGTGTTTCTATTTTGAAATTTGTAATAATTTATTTATCTAAATTATGGAAAGAAATATTTGATTCCGGGGGATTTTCCATTTTTGACTATTAATATCTATTGAAAATTGTTTTGAACTTTTCGCAAAGTACTAAATTTAAGTCATCTTGTTTTATTATTCTCATATTTGGTAATATTTTTATATCTAAAGTTTTTGAAAATGTACTGTTATTCTAAATATTATTTTAGCTTGTTCTATATTTTTTAATTTTAAACAACAAGATATAAATGAACATGGGGGAGCTATAATTTTCATCATACTAGAATTTTAGTCTAAAATATGTTTTAGGAATTTTTTTAATTTTATAAAAATATAGTTTAATGTTTTTTTAAGATTTATTAGGTGCAATTTACATTTAATTCTTGAAAATGGGTAAAATTTTAAATAGGGGATAAAATTTTTTATCGATTAACTTTTTGATAGATTTCAAAATGTGGAAAAGTTTTAAAATTTATTTTGATTTTATAATTTCTGAAAATGGGGATATTGTTTGTGTTAAGTTTTATTTATATGGAGTTCATCAGTATTGATATTTGATTGTTTTCTTATTTTCAATAATACAAGTACATCACATTATTTATTTTTAATATTAAAAATATCTCACATTGTTTATTTTGAATATTACAAAAACCTCATATTGTTTTCAAAATACCTCACATGTTTGAATAAATAATTATAATATCTCATGGCACTATTTAAATCACAGTGAATTTATTCTTTATAGTGTTGAGTGTTTATGATTTTTTATAAAGTATTTTTAAGGTTTATAATGTTTTTATAAAAAATATGTAGTTTCTAAAATTTCACTCATTCTCACAAGAGTTTAAAGTCATAATATTTCTTTTTAAATCATTATAATTTTAATTTATATGATTTTTTTAAAGACATATGATATTCTTGACTCACCTTTACACAAGTCATTTTTTCCTTTATGATGTTTTATATTACCTTTACATGAATCTTATATTACCTTTATGTGAGTTTATTTTTACCTTCATGTGGAAATTTGACAAAATGTTTTAGCATTACTTGAACTCAATTAATACTTAATTATATAAAAAATTTGTTTAATTATCTTTACACAACTTTAAAACCCACGTCTTGTCTTTATGCAACGATTATAAATTTAAATTTTCCTTTACTTAACTATTATTCATTACTTGAATGAACTCCAAGTAGTATATGTATATTATGTATACATAGCACATCGCCATTTTTCAAATTATGGGACTTTTTTATTACCTTTACACAATGTTTATAAATAGTTTGGTGTTATTCATCATGCTATAGTGGAAAGTGTTTTGTGTTAGATAAATTCACGTGAGAAACAGGATGACCAATTGGGATATTTTATATAATCATGGTATAGTTCATTATGTTTTTTTAATACTAACAAAATGGATTGATATAAAAGAAAATACCATGGAATTTCTTGTGGTAGTTTTTTATTTTCTATTTGTTTAGAAACAATATTCCCATTTTGAGCATTATGATGAGCATAGTGGACTTACGTGAAACTAGAGAATGATACTTTTTTCTATATTTTTAATATTTTTAATCACTCTAAGTATATATAATTTGTTTTAATGGTTTTAATTATTTTTTAAATTATTAGTAATTATAAAATTTCCATGAAAAGTTCATTCAAATTGTTTAATGAAGGATTATTATTGGGAATATTTTTTAAAGTTATGATTGATATTTCAAATATCAGTTAATGATATTATTCCTATTTATTATTACTTCTCAATATGGATACTCATGATTGGTTTTATATAATGTCCCATGTGATGAAGATCATGGAGCTATTGTTGTATTTATTATCAAATCTATATATAAAAATAAAGGTTGAGTCATGTGTGCAAGAAGAAAAAGTGGTACTTACATGCATTCATGATTCATGGTTCCTTTTATTATAAATTATTGAATGAGTTTAGGTGATACAATTTCCATATCCTAATGTTGTGAATTTTTGTGGATTTCTAGCTCTCTCAATGATAAAAAGTTCATCATCGATCTTAAAGGGTTGAGAAAACTTTTCCACTAAATAATTCATTTCCATTTCTTTCTCTAATTTATTAATTTTATCTTTATTTTTGATGTCAAGTTTTGTGGTGTAAACTTTTCATCAAGTTGTAAATCAACACACACATATTTGTTCCTCCACTAAAAAGAAAGTTTCTTGGTTATATGAACCTGATAAAAAATTAGGTACAGACATATTGGGCTTGAACTTAGTAAAAAGATCAAGATTTGTTTCATCCTATAATAAGCTTGGATCCTCTTGTACCTGTAAAGTTTTTAGGCTGGGTATACACATATATAAAAGATTTTATCTCTATTATAGTGTATACCACAACTCTCGATGAGTTATAGAGTTAGTGAAGATTTTATGTAGGATCTCTTGATCCAAACTAGTATAAAATTCTTAGTGTTATTTTCTTTTATCTTTATTTTTTGTATCTTCTTGAACACTAATATTTATATGTGTGATCTTTATTTATTTCACCTACATGTTTTAATATACTTGAATTTTATTAACTTTTTTAATGTTTAAAATTTCTATTCACCCCCCCCCCCCTCACTATTGACCATATTTCCATCTCCATCAAGATAAACAGTGGTTTTACCACCCTATGTATAAATTCTGGTGTACCTATGATCTTTCATTCTATTTTATTTCATTATATAATCTCTTGGGTGATTCAAGAGTGATTTTGGGATATCTTTTTGATCCATTTTTTTTTTATCTTATGTTATGGGAGATTAATTTTTTGTGATTTAAGGTGAGTTCTTTATATTTCCCCTATTTCTTTCATCCCATTCTTCCTTTGGGAGTTCTCGGTAGAATTTTTGGTTCAAATTGGATGGTGTCAGGTGTAGTTTTGATGAGTGATTTTTTTAGTTTAGGTTGATTGAGGGTTTCCTTATGTGGTCGAATCTTTTCATCATCTCTTCTTCTTATACAATGGATTATAATTCTTCGGTTGAGGTAGGGGATTGAGAACCCTCTTCAACTTTGTGTATAATTTGAAACTAGCATGCTTCTTCTTTCTTTGGGTGGATGGTACGAATTTTCCAAATGTATATAATAAATTATAATTAAATAAACTAATGTTAAAGGTGGTTTTTTCATGTTTTTACTTATTTAGATTTTATTTCCCATGTGCTTAATGATTATTCACTCTTGTTTCTAAAAAACATTTATATTGTAGAGAATCATGTCTTAATGCTATGATTTATCTATTAGAATAAAATTTCAAAAAAATAATAAATAATGTTGGTAATTGAATTGGTTGCATGAAATTTGATTATGGAATGATTTTTATTATAAAATAAATGTCTTGTAGTAGTGATTATTGTTGTAATTGGCTATTATGTTTTTATTATCATTGTGTTTCCTTGGATGTGAATTTTATGTGGATTGTTTAAGAGGAGAAATTTAAGGAAATAGGTGTTGCGATATAGTACATGGGTGGAATAGTGTGATGTGGTTCTAGATGTGGATTGTTCAGTGGAGTTTTGGCTAACTTTACACTATTGAAAATAGGGAATACATTGGTTATTGTGGGGAGATGACATGGATGGTATATTTTGGACCACTTGTTAGTTTCATGGAAGTAGTGTAGTATATCTAGTAATAATGAACTTGAAATGGGAATAGATTTAATTGAATTAAATTATGGTTGTAATGAAAAAACAATGAATTAAATGAGTGGGTAATGGATGAAATACATGTGGGTGATGTGTTGAATGGGTTTCAATTAAATATGAAATTGAAAGGCATGATAAATTTAATATGATTTATAATGGTAAATATGGAAATAGATAAATAGTGAGGCTTTATAGGAAACTATACTTGTTTGTAGTGGTTGTTTTTCATATGAAATGAGGATAGTTTATAGTGTTGTGGTTTTTAGTGGTGGTGATGTGTGGAGATCATAGTGTGGAAGATGTTTTGGGTTGTGATGGTGTTTTTTGGGTTGAAATTCCTAGGTTCTGTTTTGTGTAATCATATTATATAATGTATTTTAATTTTATTTCATACACACCCTACCCAAGTCGGATACCCTTACTGAAAACCAAAATGTTTTGGGTTCCGGGTGTTTTACCCAAACATCTAGGTTGGTGAAGGAAAGGATGGTTAACTTCTCCCTCTTCCTTGCACTCCCTTCCAAGTATATAATTGGATATGATAGATCAAGGTATGTAAGATCATACTAGTCTAGTATGTCATGTACTTGAATTCCCTATGGGGTGTTATAATGATAATAGGTACATGGTGTACTGGAAAACCCTGCATGATATGGATGAGGAGGTGCATGGTGCATTGGAAGACCCTATAAGTTATTGATGAGGATGTATATAGAAGACCTTGTAGGGTACTTGTATGATGATATATAGTGGGGGACATGCATGTTAGGAGGAGGTAACATGGTTGATGTCCTTCATGTTTATGATACCCTACTGAAATGAATATGCAATGACCATATCATACAAAGTACATGGTAGTGGATATGGGATGATGAGGATGATATGGTTGTGGAATTTTATATGAGATATGTTATCTTATGACATAAATGGAAAGAGGATTGGGAGAAAAATACATTTGATGTTGAGGGTGAGAGGTACAACCTAATAAGGAAGTGGTTGCATGTACTTTCTTCTTACACCATTCGATATTATCTTACTATGATTGGATTTTATATTTGGTGAGGATGGGTGGTAAATGACCAAATAGGTGCTTGTTGGTATGGTTGTTTTATCATGGAATAATTAGTATAATTCTTACATATTTTCACAAGACATCTTGAGTATGATCCCACATAGTATACATGTTATACTCACCCCTACATATAAAGCATTTTTAGGTTTCTAGGTCAATTTTGGTGACCAAACTGGACAATACTAGCTTGGATCTTGGGATTGGTTGTGAAGTTT
The DNA here is from genome assembly GCA_963277665.1 of Viscum album. Taxonomy (NCBI): domain Eukaryota; kingdom Viridiplantae; phylum Streptophyta; class Magnoliopsida; order Santalales; family Viscaceae; genus Viscum; species Viscum album. The sequence goes on from OY728151.1 coordinate 1,839,143,992, forward strand.
CTTATTAAGACTTATATTTAGTAGTTTTATTTGGATACTTGTATTTTTTACATATCATGAATTTTCAATTATTATGTCTTGGTTTATTTTATATTATGATGTTTATTAGTGATTTTCCTATTATGTTCCTGGGATATGTGAGGGTGATCTCTCCCTCTTTTATGTTATATACCCATGGTGCTAGACTCCAACTCCGGGCATGTTGAAGGTAGTCCTATAGGGTCTCTCTCGTATTCACAATAGATCCATGTGGGGTTCCCAGTGTGAGAGGGTCAGGAAAATTATCTTTTTCGCCACACTTCATTGAGTCTCTATTCATTCACCTATAACTAGTTTTTGATGAACTGTATCAATCAAAATATATGTTAATGCTTTTCGAGTATATCATATGCAAAGACTCAAAATCACCACTAAGTGTTTAAATTCTCACTCATTTGAACTGATCATCTCCTTTATAGTATTTTTTCAAAATATCACATAGAACATTCATGATTTTGGAACTTGTTTTTTTAATATTATTTCTTATACAGATTTAAAATTTGTAAATTCCATATGATCATTTTTCTGAATCTTAATCAATTAATCTCCTCTCTATTTTAGTGAATCAAAATCTTTGTAATTTATTACTTCAATGTATCCCATCCCTACCAGATTCCATAAATATTGATATTTAAATAGTACTTTCAATTGGATAGACCAATTGATAGAATTTCCCCCATTGAACTTTCACTACTAAATATTTTCTTATATTCAGCACTAACCTTTATCGGTGCTAAACAAAAAACATTAATAGTGGATTTTATCAGTGTTAAATAAAATAACTAATAAGGTGATCTTTATCGTTGTTTTTAAAAAAGCACTAAAATGGTACCATTTTCAGTGTTTTTAGCACTAATAAAGGTACCACTTTATCAGCATTTTTCTTAGCACTAATAAAATCTCCCCTTTAACAATGCGGACAAAGCACTGATAATGGGAACAATGAATTATTTAATTTATATATATATTTATGTGATTAATTTAATAATAAGTATATATATGTGTAAATAAAATATATAAATATTATTTATATAATTATATTATAATAAAAATTATTATCATTCTTATTTTCCTAAATTATATATATATATAAAATATCTAATTTATATTAATCAATGAAAATGTTTGATGATAAATTTATATACTTTAATTAAAAAATGTATATATAAATATAATATATTAATATTATACTTAAACAATTATTTAAATATATAAGTGAATATATATTTATTTAAATATAGTTCATATTTGAATTTAATTATTTATATTCATATTAAATAATTTAAAATATACACATATATTTGTATGTATGTGTATGCATGTGTATGTTTGTGGATGCATGCATACGTCTGTGTGTGTGTGTGTTTGTATGTGTTATACGTGTATATATGTGGTGTGTGTGTGTGTGTGCATTTATATAGATGTGTGTCTTTGTATGTTTATGTTTATGTGTATGTTTATGTATGTGTGTGTGCATATATATGTGCATATGTATGCGTATGTATGTATGTATGTATATGAGTTTGTGTATGTGTATGTGTATGTGTATGTGTATGTGTATGTGTATGTGTATGTGTATGTGTATGTGTATGTGTATGTGTATGTGTATGTGTATGTGTATGTGTATGTGTATGTGTATGTGTATGTGTATGTGTATGTGTCTGTGTATGTGTGTGTATATGTGTGTATGTGAATGCATGTGGACGTACATGCGTGTATGTATGTGTATGTATGTATATGTAAATGTAAATGTGTATGTGTATATGTATGTATATGTGTGTTTATGTGTGTGTATGTGTATATGTGTTTGTATTTGTATTTGTATACTTATGTACCATGTGTATATTTATATAGCATGTGTGTGTGTGCATATGTATTTGTATGTATGTGTATGTATGTGTATGCAATTGTATGCAAGTGTATGTGTATACATGTGCATATGTGTATGTATGTGTAAATGCATGTATGTATAAGTATGTGTATGTTTATGTGTATGTGTATGTGTATGTGTATGTGTATGTGTATGTGTATGTGTATGTGTATTTGTATTTGTATGTGTATTTGTATGTGTATGTGTATGTCGGTGTACGTGTATGTCTAGACGTATGTATGTGTGTATGTGTATTTATGTAATGTGTATGTCACTTTTTCATTTTCAATATTTCTTTATTTTTAATATTTTATATAATTTATTCATTTTTAATATTTATTCATTTTTAATATTTATTCATTTTAAATTTTTGTAATACATTCAATTTTGATAATTATTTATACATTTATAAATATTTATAAAGATAAATAAATAATAATATTTTTATTTATTATAAAAAAATCTTAAGGTTAATAATTAGCTATATTTTTTATACAATCAATACAATACATATATCAATAATTAGCAATGATATTATTATTTATTTATTCATTATTACTCATTTTTATTCATTTTTTATGTGTTTTCAATTCATGTAATTAAAGCTATGAATTAACTTTTTAAAAAAATTATAATTTATTCAATTTTAATATTCTTTCATTTAATATTATTTTTTTTATTTTTGATATTTATTAATTTTTAATATTTTTGGAATTTATTCATTTTTAAAAATTTATACAAAATTTATTTACTAAGTTTTAATATTTTCAATATGTTTGTAACCTATATGATTAAAATTTATTTATTTTTATTTATCATTTTTAATATTTTTAATATGTTTGAAATTTATATAATTGGTTTATTTAAATTCATTTTAATTTTAATATTTTTTTAAAGTCAATATAATTCATTTTTAATAATTTTGTTATTTATATAATTAGTATTAATTATTTTGTTTGTTTTTATTCATTTTTATCTATTTGTAATTCATGTGATAAATGTTATGAATACACTTTTTAAAATATTTTTGCAATTTATTCAATTTCTATTTATTCGTTTTTAATATCCTCTTATTTAATATTATTTATTAATTTTTAATATTTATTAATTTTTAATATTTTTTAAATTTATTCATTTTTTAATATTTATTTATACATATTTATTTACTAAGTTTTAATATTTTCAATATGTTTGCAATTTACATGACTGATATTATTCATTTTTATTTATTAAGTTTTAAAAATTTTAAAATGATTGAAATTTATATAATTTATTTATTTAAATTCATTTTTTAACATTCTTTCAATTTAAATAGTTAATATAATTCATTTTTAATAGTTTTGTTATTTATATAATTTATATTATTTATTAATTCATTTTTCTTCATTTTTTCATTTATTTACAATTCTTGAAATTATTCTTATGAATCCACTTTTTAAAATATTTTTATAATTTATTAAATTTTATTTACTCTTTTTTAATATTCTTTTATTTAATATTATTTATTCATTTTTAATATATATTAATTTTTATATATTTTTTAATTTATTATTTTTTGATATTTATTTATACATATTTATTTTATATGATTTAATATTTTCAATATGAATATAATATATATGATTAATATTTATTCATTTTTTTTTATTAAGTTTGAATATTTTTCAAATGTTTGAAATTTATATAATTTATTTATTTAAATTCATTTTTAAAATTTTTTGTAATTTAAAAAGTTAATATTAATCATTTTTAATAATTTTGTTATTTAAATAATATTATTATTTATTTATTCATTTTTATTCATTTTTTTCTGTTTATAATTTTTTTAAATCATGTTTTGAATTCACTTTTTTTAATACTTTTGTAATTTATTCGAGTTTATCCATTCATTTTTAATTCTCATTCCTTCAATATGATTTATAAATGTTTAATAGTTATTAATTTTTAGTATTTTTCGAATTTAATAATTTTTAATATTTATTTATACATATTTATTTATACATATTTATTTATTAGGCTTTAATATTTTCAATATGTTTGTAATTTATATAATTTATTTATTTAAATGCATTTTTTAATATTTTTGTAATTTATGTAGTTAGTATAATTCATTTTTAATATTTTTATGATTTATATAATTAATATTATTTATTTATTCATATTGTTTTCACAATTTTGTCAATGCTAGATTAAGCACTGATAAAAGTGTATTTTATCAGCGCTAAAACTTAAATCCTGAAAATACACTTTTATCAGTGATTTTTTAACGCTGATAAAAGTTCTAATTTATCAGTGCTAAGAAAGAGCTGACAAAAATAGTATTTCTTAGAATTTATATTTTTAGCGCTGATAAAATGATCATTTATCAGCGCTTTTTAGTAAGTGCTGATAAAATCCTTCGCTGTTTTTAATATAAACCATAAGAGATTGCTTCTCCCTCACCACATTCAAGCTCCTCCAAAACGGATCCATTGTAGCAACCATAGTTGGTTTTATTTTTGGAAAATCCATTAAAACCGTGGGTGTGATATTCCAAACTTTTTTTAAGGATTCTTAGTCGATCTTTCGTTTATTTTTCTTAATTTTTTTCATTTTTTCATCCCCTATTCATATAAAGCAATTGACCTTGTTTGTTTGGGACAAATCGAACCTCTTCACCAAATGTATGATTTTCTAAACTTTTTTAAGGATTTATAGTCATCCATTCACGTTTCTTTCATGGTTTTTTTGAGTTTATCTTAACAGGTTCATCCGTAATGGTTCTTTCCCTATGCATTCATCTATAATCTATTTTTCATATTGTTCTTCCCTATTTTTTTGAAATAATTGACCCTTTTAGGATGCTTTTCATTTTGGTTCACTGGTCCTTCTTGATTTTCCTAATTTTTGGGTTGTTATTTCTCTTTGTATATATAAATATAGACTATAGGAAGGGATTTCCAACAAAATCATTAATAAATTTTATTATTTGATATTAATTGAAAATTTAAATGAGGTTTAGTGGAATGAAAATGGCTTTATCAATTATGTGGAAAATTAATATCTTTAGTGATTTTTAGATACGAAATCAATGTTTTTAATTTAAAAAAAAGTGCAGGCCTAATTGTATCACCCCAGGTAAATAAAGAATATGAAATTTTCATATTTATCCATATTTGTGAATCAAATATTAATATTACTTTAAAGGGGATGTAATGCTCGATGGCGTACCCAATACGCAACAACGAGTTTCTTGGGAATCTTACGTTGCACTCTAATAATAAAATAATATTATTTTAAATGGCAGTTAACATGTAGCCGTTGTATTGGCGGGAATGGATATAAATAACTAAAATATGATTATATATGTTTTTAAATGTTTTTACATTTATCCAATAAAAGATAATGGCTTAAAATACGGAAAGAATTTAATTTTAGGCGTATATGCCCTAGTTTTCACTAAAGGTTCACTTACCGCCTTTTGATGGTGAACCATCATTAAATATAGTTTTGTTCACTCATATACATTCTATTGGACCAAATAAAACTCTTCTTAAGAATCGGGACATCAAAATTTACTTTGTGTAAATTTTTGGTATCTTTCCGATAAAGTTCTTTTTTTCAATGAATAGTGTAAAATGTTGTAATTTAATTCAAAACCTCTTTTTAATCTAATTTATTTATATGATTAGATTATCTTTTGAATTGGTTTTAAAGTGAAATTAGAATATATTTTTACCATTAAATCCAATAGTGGTCGTTGGAATTAATTTCACTTTGAAATCAGACTTAAACTAGTGTCAATCTTTTGATACTTATTGTTTCATAAAAACACGCTATTTGCTTTGACAGCGGGAATTAATTATTAAATTAATTAATCTGACTTATATGTTTTGAATTTTGTAAAATATACTTCATTTTTGAATTCGGAATATCAAATATAGCTTATGGTGAATTTTTGGGATTTTTCTGAAAAACTTCAATTTTTGATGAATAGTGAAACCACTAAGTGGTACTTATAAAAACTGATTTTTCCGTTTAAATGAAATTTTGCCATCTTTGTGTTTTGAATTTCAAAAATCCGACATACATGGTTGTCATTAAGAAGTAAAATGTGGTTCAATGGGATAAAAATAATTTTTTGGTGAATAGTAACTTATTAAGTTTTTAATCGCGATTAGTGGTAATTAGTGTAGTTTAAGGTAAAAATAATGCTTTAATAAATTAAGATGAGCTTGACACATGTCCTACCCTCATTGGTTGTGTCATGGCCGACCAAGACAATCCATGGGTCAACTTGGGGACCCCATGGAGCCACTTTGGTTGGGAAATGACATAAATAACTTTTTATTTAATGTAAAAGTAAAAATGACACAAACATCATATGTTTTACGAAACCAATTTTTACATGGGGTTATAAACATCATATTTTTTATTATAAATAGTCATTGGAAATCTAAAAATATTTCCTACATCATAGTATTTTTTTTATAATTTTTAGACACTAAATAAATTAAATTATTTATGACATCATGATGATGCAGCGATGACCTCATTTTTTAACGATTTAAATAAAATGAGAACATAATGTAAACTCTATGACCTACACATGTCCAAAACTTATTGTATGGGTGGATTTCGAACCCTTAACACCTTATCCACGAATTATATCAATGTGGGACCTTTTAAAACCGAAACACATTTTCAAATAAAGTAATATTTCTTTACTTTCCAAAAGTGCCCCTCCTCTCCTCTTATAAAAGGCCCCCACCTCTACCTCATTTCACACACTCCTAAAGCCTTTTTCTCGGCCAACCCATGCCCATTTACTCTCTCCACATCCCTCCCCTCATTCTAGAAGATTCCCTTTGGGAAGAATCCTTTCAAAGGAAGCCTTTAGGCTCAAATCAAAGGGCATTACACTTTTAAAGGTAATTCATTCTCTCATGTTCATTTGTTTTATTTTGCTTCTCCAACCCCCTAAACTCTTTTTATTTACTTCTTTTATAACAACACCAGTGTCTAGAATATACTAGGATTTTTTTATAAGATTTATTCGAGCTACACTCTCACACAACTATATCAAATGGTTAAAGAACATATGGTTTCCGTGGATGGCGAAATTCTGCCTCCCGAAACGATGATTGTTCAATACTCATTTAACACCTTCAAAGGTGGCCATTATGATGTCACTATTTTTATATATGATATATAATATGTTTATGTTTTACTTCTTCTTCTGTATTTTTCATTTGTGTCTTACCTTTATGGCTTCCATTATGGGTATAAGTGATATCTTCATTTTAGGAAGTGCGGACTACCGCCCCCTCAAAGTGATGTGATTCGTTAATGCCATACGCGGGACATATAAAGGATGGATTTAATGTTATTATATATGATTTTATACTGGAATTATTATATACCTCTATATCATTATTATTTATTTCCATTAAAGTATGATATAGAAATGAAAGTAGCGTTCATGCGTACGTACGGCTTACCGTCTCCATGAACGGTGCATTTCATTTCTTATCCCCAAATGTAATGTACTATTATAAGTACATGTATATAATGGATATATATGATGAATGATACATATAAATGATGAATATAATTCTGTAATTAAAATATACATACCTCTCATTTAGTTTTAATTCCATTAATATGACAAAGAAATGAAAGTAGCGTTCATGCGTACGTACGGCTTACCGTCTCCATGAACGGTGCATTTCATTTCTTACCTCTAAATGATTATGTAATATTATAAATACATGTATATGCTGGATATATATGATATATATGATATCCAAATCAGGAATGTCATTCTGGATATAAAGAACCTTTGACCACACGAACAACATGTAATTGTAAGAAGTCCACTTTCGACTTAAGAACCAAATATCGACAAAACAATCATTATTAACTTAATGATTACATAATGTTTATGACATGGTAATAAGTGATATAAAAGGAATAATGAACTTGAAAAAGGTTCTTAAGGAAGTAGAAATTAACTCAAGTTTATTATTCATGAGATTAAAGAACGATCGAGTCAAGTCGGACCCGAGGTAAGGGATCATACTCCTCTCTTTCTTTTTAAGTACACTCTTTTATGTCATTCCTTTTAAAGCTCATCTTTATTGTTATTGGGATGTCCTTTAATATTACATTTACTGTAATTCTTATGTTCATGTGATGAGAGACCCTATTCTCTCTCAACAATCCATTTTGGAAGTTTTAAGTGGCGCCGATAGGCTGCCTAATTTTCATAAGAGATCTAACCTCTCTCTTTCTTTTAAAGTACTCTCCTTTATGTCACTTCTTTTAAGCTCCTATTTGTTATGTTGGGGGATGTTCTTTTATATTCCTCTTTCTGTAAACATTATGTTGATGTGATGAGACACCCTATTTCCTCTCATCAATCCATTTTGGAAGTTTTAAGTGGCGTCGTTAGGCTGCCGAGTTTTCGTAAGAGATTTTTCATCTCACTTTTATTCTCGTGAGATTTATGCTACATTTGCCACAATTTCCATTGAGTGGTTCATGTACTTCCCACTATTACAATTCTTTTGTAATATAATTCCATTTATGGGTACTTACATATTCATTGTATGACACTTCTTCAATGGGGTGTACTTTTCGAAAGTTACCCAAGTCGGTAAGGGAACCTTTCACCCTCCTCTTTTTTAAAAGACTTCTTTTGTTTGGTATTTTAATTTACATATTGTTATGATGGGATATGTTCTCATATATCCTTATTGATGTAACTTTTATGTCCAAGTGATGAGATACACTTTTTATCTCTCATCAACTCATTTTGAGGTGACGCCGTTAGGCTGTCAAGGGAACTTCTTGACCCAATTTCGATTTCTTTGGGTTCAACATGTAGTTATTGAATATGTCATCCTTTGAATATGTGTGAATGGCCTTTGATTATTTTACACTTAATATCCAATTATATTTGGTGTATTCATTTGTCACACATAATTATGTAATTTATTTATCCTTAAACCAAGGATATCGTCTTTGTAAGGGACTTTGTCTCAATGTCCTTTCATTGAGGCATATTTCGTTTTATACAAAACTTTCTTTTATACGGTGTATAAACCCCTTTGACTTTTACATTTCTTTTGAGACTTCATTGTTGTTATGCACCAATTCACTCTTATATGGTGTGTATACTGTCCTTTGACATATTATATCATGAATACTTTTATTCTCATGATATTATAAAGTTCGGATTAAATGTTATTCCGCTATTATTTGTATTCAAGAGTCTCTCATTTTGTTAAAAACTCTTTAACAAAAATATCATTTTAAATGTTTTAAAGATTTATTATTCTAAATCTTTATCTTTAATGTCCATGTTTTCAAAATGTTTTTCAGTATTTATTTATATGGACATTAATGTTTTAAAATTATAATTCCATTAAAAGCTTCAAAGTGGTATGGGACACTTTGATTCAAAAATCTCTTTTAAATGGTTTTTGAAAATGGATTGATTAATTCAATATCTGGGAATTATTTATTGTGATTGCAAATAAAATATTGTTATTGAAATGTTTATATTTTCCATATTTTATGTGTAATAATGGTACTTGGACATTATGACGGGTGGTGCCGTGAATACCAGGACGGGTGGTTACGTTATAACCTCCAATGCATTGGGTATGGAAGTCGGCCGTATGGCTATTCCATTTAGTATGTATGGAAATTGGTCGTATGGATATTCCATTAAGTGATATGTGTGGGAGTCGACCGTATGGTTATTCCACTTAAGTATGTTTATGTCCCAAGTTACCTTTATATATGTTATGTGTTCTTTATATGGGTTTTATGGTAATCCTTTGGTTACAAAAAGGTAAGTAATGATATTTTATTCAGTGAAGAGTTTTTACTACTTCATAAAGGTGAAAAGTATTACTTTGATAAAGTATACATGGTTTACTTTTTGTTTTGACAAACTAACAGTTTTTATTCTTTGTGTATCCCTTACTGAGTTTATATGCTCATCCCAAGTTTTTGAAATGTTTTTCACAGGACGTAGCGTGGAATAGGGTCAAGGATGGGATCAAGGGAAAGTCATGCTACCTAAAACATGAATCTAGACATGTTTCTTTTTAAGAGTTTTTATTTTATGGAAATTTAGTAGAGGCGACTACTTTATAATCTTTTGAGATGTAATAGTTATGTCCTAATTCTCTAAAACTCTAAACCCGAAAAGATCCTCAATGTGTAATCTTGTAATAACTCAAGATTAAGTAAGGTTTAAGGCTGGGGCCTTATACTAATAAATATTAATGGATTCAATATTATTCATTACGTTATGTTTTGGTTCATACTAGAAACTATATTTGAAATGAGAATGGTCAAAGTGTATGACTAACAGTTTTTTTATAGAAACATGACATGAGGTATGATTTTTTCTTTGATATATGTGTGTGTTTGTATGTGTGTGTGTGTTTCATTTGTTTTTACATGTATAGGTATACAATCGTGTATATATATATTTCTATGCATGTTTTAGTATTTATATATCAATGTGTGTATATGTATTTATATATTTATATATTAAAATTAGTTTATATTATATTTAAATCTTTAAACTTCCATAAAAACCCATCACATTATATAATCTCATTTTGTATGAAGTTACCTACTCCACGGTAGGAAAAATTCTACACTAAGAGAGAAGACTATTCTTTCCAAAAACATAGGATTTTTTATATCATCACATATGTGTATGGATCAACAAGTATATAGGAAAGTTGTGGTTTATGGAACTTTGTTACCTTTGCAGATTATTTTTGTATGTATAAATATGTATTTCTAATGAAATAAAAATATTTAATATTTGAAATGTTCCAAAATATCCAATAACTATGTAAAAAATAATAATCTTGGAAATTTTATTAAATTGTTTTAACCAAATTGAGGGCATGAATACATAGGCTTAATGATCCAAAGGCCTTGTATTTTTATTTATTTTTGGAGAATCACCTTTTTAAATGGGTCGAGAGGTGACCCTTACATGACCCATAGGCCTAGAGGCACAAGACCCAATATATGACCCAAAGGCCCAAAGACCCGACTACACTGGAACTGTCTATCCCCAGCATCTACTTCATTGATGGTTCCCAGATCCCCATATCCCATGGCTAATCGATTGGCATTTCCCTATGCAGAGTTGCATGGTTCCTAGTACCAATGGTGGTTTCCATACCCTCTCTTCATTCCCAGTCTAATTGGATCTACTTTGGTGGATGCTACTTGCATTGATTTCTCTTCTAGGGTTAGGTCCTCTGTGGTCTGACATGACTCTTTCATAGCTCGGAGGCCCTGTGTACCAAAATCCCATGGCATAGAGGCTTGAGGTGGCCTGTAGGCCCTATAACCTAAAGGTGTAAGGCGGAACAAATTCCCTGTGGCTTGTAGGCCCAAACCAGTGGCTTGAAGGCCCAAATCAGATGAATAGTTCTACCACTACAGTACCACTACAGAACCTTCTATAGTAACCTGAAAATATTCCTCCACCCGGATTTGATCCTTGGTTTTATACAGGATTGCAGGGTGGGTTAACCACTCGACTACCACACCAATTGTAATGCCCCAACCCTGGAAGTTTGAATTCATTGCATTATTCTATTACATTGGAATGATTACAAAGAATCAAATCCTAAAGGGCTGATCAGTTTAGAAATCTTAGAAATCCATTTTACATAAATGGCACCCATAATAAATTGGGAAATAGGAAATACAAACATGATATATAAAAAAAATAAACAGCATACTTGAATACTTATTCAAAGATTTCTTCTTCATAACATGGTGAAAGGAAACATAATAAGGCTGAGAAGAATTCTCAATAAGGATAAGTAAAATGGAAGTAATAATGAATCAATGTAATTAAACCAACATGTAAATGTAAATGATTGATAACACATGCAATTTAAATAAATATATAAGGAAAAATAAATTTGGAAAGGTAAGAAACTGAATACACATGTTATTTAATCAATGAACTGAAAATAAAATGTATCCACAGATATGTCGACACAAAATCTCATGGATAAATAATAATAAATGAATTCTTAATAAACTAAATGCTTAATTATCAGATGTCATGTTTCCCAAGAACATGAAACCTTTACTGTCAAGAGATAGTTTAAATTATTCTGATTTGGCTAACTAATTCGTCTAATGAGACTACTGATGCATCGAGGGGCATTCATTAACGAGTCCCCAACCCATAGATCTTGTATTAATCGGTCTTTAACCTTCAGGTATTTCCTTAAATGTTCCTCCACCTGTGTCTTATATGTCCTAATAATTCCTCATATCAAATAAATAATATGCCTTATCAAATATCCATGTTGAATAAAGGATACATATTTATCAATATTTCCACAAATAATAAAATAACTTTCAATGTAAACATTTTATGAGAAATTTTATATGGTTTAGGAAATAATAGTATCCATAAAAAATGACATGGATATTTAGGGGAAATTTAGTGTCAAATGATTATAGGAAATTGAATATTTTAAGGGTACTAAAAGGAATGAAGGAAGTGAATGTGAATACTATCCTTGGTCAAATCAATCATAAACCATCTAGAGGAAGAAAAAGGATTGTATTAATACAAAATATCCCAAGTGGAGTAAAAATAAAGGGTTTTTCTCTTTGATAACTAGAAATACTATAAAAATATATTTTAAAATAATTTTTGAGGAAATATCCTTTTGTTTTGAAAAAGAATTCTTTGAAACCCAATTTTGAAAACATTTTAAAAAATCACCTTTTAAACACAAAAAGGAAGCTTCAAAGAAAGGATGGTGGGAAAATCCGTACATGTTGTACGAGGTAAAAAGAATATTCCTTTTTTATAGTAAAAAGGTTATAAAAATACCTTATTCAGAAAGTGATAAGAATATTCCTTTGAAATAATTGGTAAAAGAAAAAAAGGATACAAATAAATTTACTAAATAATTTTGGAAATGATAAAAAACTTTTTGAAAATATTTTTATAAAATTTTGTTTTAAGAAGAAAGCTGGTTCTCTGACTAAAGATAGAAATGAAGTCAGGTTTTCATAAAAACAATTTCTAAAATATTTTGACTACCAAAGAGTGTGAAAATGGTAATAATACTTGAAAAAGGTCATGAATAACCATAATATAAGAAAGTGAAATTTTTTGTTGAAAAATCTTCATATAATTTCCTCTAATGGAAATACCATTGAAATTTCATTAAAAATATTCTTGAGGAAAATAATCTTTAAACATTCCAAAGTGTACCATACCACTTTGAGACATTTTAAATCACAAGCCTCATAAAGGAATAAAATTAAATGAAAGTCTTAAATCCCATGAATATAAAATAAATCATGATATAATATATCAAAATGGTCATTAGATACACTACATAAAAGAAGTAAGTGGTCAACATGACATTTATCTCATGAATGTAAAAACTGAGAAGAAAATCCCTTACCCTTATGGTAACATATTAATTAGAAGACCAAAAAGTGATTATCATCAAATGAAACATTTAAATATCATTAAGATAAAATAATTCCTGATATATTATATCAAAAGGTGTAGAAGGCACACCACAAAAAATATGTAAGTGGTTTTAATGGCAAATCCCTCACATAAAGAAAAGAGAGATAAGAATCCCTTACCTTAACCTTCTATTTGTTGTGTGGTATTTATCCTCCTGTATAGTGGTTTAAAATATTCTAATAACTTACACCATAAACCAACTCATTTTTATAAAATCATATATAATCTTCATATAATATCTTATTACATGTTTGCTAGCAATCTTTTATTATTTTCACTATTTCGAGTGTTAATTGTCTAGTTTTCATAAGTATGTTTTGATTTTTTATTTTTTTACTATTACATAGATCATGATTTAATCATCTCTAGAATTTAAACCATTATGTAATTATCATAAATATTCCATAAATATGTATTTATAATTTTCCATAATATTTGGAGATAATAAATGAAGTGCACCGTTCAGGGATATAGTAGGATGTATGTACACATGAATTCTACATTCATTCCATTATTGTATTAAATTAATTAAAATTAAATGATAAATATGTATATTATAATTCAAGTATAATATTTACGTTATATATGTTACATAGGTTTATTAAAATCATCCTTGTAATGCTCGGACCCATATAGCACAGATCTGATGCATTACTTTATTACATTGGATATATTACAAGGAATCATATCCTGAAGGACCGATTAGTTTAGCAGTTTTGGAAGGCCAGATTACATACATGATACCCATTTTTCATTGGGAAAGAAAACAAAATATAATCCATAACAACAGCTAATAAACTGTATCCATGAAGACTCAATAAATGATCCCTTCTTTATAACATGTAGAAGGAAAACAAATGAAAGGGGTGATCTAAAATTTTCATTAAGGGTTACATATAGTAGAATCATGAAACAATAATAAGTGAATCATAATCAATTAGACATAACTAATATGACATGATGAATAAATGAAAAAACTTTCCAACAATAAGTTGAGAATGAAAATGAATCTATATATTTTGTCATAGTGAAAACCTCAGGGATAGTAATAACTGAATAATGAATGAAGATAATGATTATTATTTGGACATCATGTATCTAGAACATGAACCATTATACCATCAAGACGATTTCATTTTGTGGGTAGAAACCTGTTTGATTTTTTGAAACAAACTCGAAGGGTTTGTTGTTAACTGATTTGTCTCATTAGACATGTCGATGCATCGAGGGGATATAGAGGGCCCCTCCCATCACTACCAGTCCAAATAATTCTTTATAGATAGATTTAATACAAGAAAATATGCCTTTTCTATATTTGTATTGAATAGAGGATATAGATATTTCAATATTTTTCCAATTAAAATAGCATTGAAAATAAAAATCATATGTGAAATAGTATACGGATTAATGAAATAATCATATCCCTGATACAAGAAAATTTATATTTAGTAGAATTATAATTTCAAATTAAAAATGATCTCAAATGGGCAGTGGATACACCATATAATAGATATTAGGTGCAAAATTCCAAGTAAGTCTCAATGAAATGGAAATTGAGACAAAGTCCCTTACCATGTTTAATCAATCGAGTCGTATGACCCAAAATTAATAATCAAAAAATTAATCACATAATATCATGAATTTTAATAGAAACATGATATTATATATCAAATGGAATTACACATACACCACATTTAAGAAATAAGTGGTGAAAAATGGAAATTTCACGGAATTAAAAGTGAGATGAGAAAACCCTTTACCTTATGCCCGAATGTGTTCTTCGACTGATCTTAATAACCTGAATAATCAAATTTAGATTCATTAATTAATAATTCCACAACCTCCTATACATTTAATTTATTTATTTTAACCTTATTAATTTCATTCATGGACTTTTTGATGGGTTTAATAGGTTCAATTATATTGTTTTGGAAGCATTTTCTTCCTTGGTTTTCATGATCGGTTTACTTGTATTTACTAATGGAAGTTTGTTTGAAATGTGTTTAAACAAAAATAATTGTTAATATATATTATTAGTGAAATTAAATATATATAAATTTTCTTATAATTATTTTTTTATATACCATGAGGATGAATCATTAGATAAAAGTTAATGATAAACGCTTGGATTAACTTAACGGTTTTGTGAACAATGAACTTGTTTTGTATTATTATTTTATATTATGAGTGTATAAGGATCCCAAAATATTAAATAAGATAAAATAAATATATTATGATCTATTTTAACCATTAAAAATTTTTCATGACCAGTCTTCAATATATTAATAGAAATTGAAAACTTGTCGTCCTAGAATATGATAAATTAACACATCTTGGACGGTGTTTTCATTTATAGTATAAAAGGAGGGAAAATAAGAGAAGATTGTGTAAAAATAAATTATCATAAAAAATTACAATACATATAAGTTACTATATTTTTCATGAATAATTTTATAATAGGCAGGGATAAGGCATAAGTGAGAAAGAATTTAAAAGAGAAGGAGAATAAATCTTACCTCTTGAATATTTCTCCTTTGAAACCACATTAAGGCTCTTAGAAGTGGTCTTTTGTGAGACCATAAGAACAATAATGTGTCAAGCGATGAGGATTATGGAATTTGGAAGAGGTTTGGAGAAAAAGAAGTCTTATGGTTATGAAATTTGTGAAGGAAGGAACCTCCTTTTATACGTGAAGTGAGGGGTAACTTGGGAATCACAAAAATTATTAAAATATAATAAATATATTATAGGTTTTAAGACCTAAAAAGACCTAAAACTAAATGGGGATTAAATTTTAGAAGTAATATTATCATTTTTGGACTTTCTCAATAATTTTGGTATTTTTAAATAATTTAATAAATTATTTTATTCATGAAAAACACTTTTTTCAAGATAAAAACTATTCATAAATATGACTTTAAACACATCGAAAAAAGTTTAAAATTTGAATAAAATTTTATATTATATCATATAAATATCATATTCATATAAGGAATCTATGAATTATCTGAAAAATATAAAATTATTTATATTTTATTAATTTTAATATCATTTATTTGATTTATTCATAAATTAAATTAATATTGCATCATCTTTATGGAACCCATTATGGTATTTATTTTTTGTCTAAAAATTAAAAATAAAATTCCATGAGAAATATAAATTTATTATATTTCTAAATACTATTATTTTTAGAATAAAACATTTGAAAAATAACATATAACAATATTATTAATATTAAAAACTACAATGTGACAACTTGATTTTCTTTTGAAAGAAGATATTACAAAGGCATTAAAGTGACTCATGTCTATAAAAAATGTCCCAAATTCGAATAAAAAACTTTATAATAGTCTAAAAATGACTATATAAATTTTTTATCCAAAATATGGGTCATTTAATGATTCTTATAATTTTAATTAAAAACATTTTATTTATTTTTCTTATGCTTGCACAAGCGATGCATCGGTGTTGCATCAGCATTAATGATAATTATTTCATTTATAAAAATTAAAAAAATACTATCATAAATACAAATTAATTAGGTTCATATTAAAATTATAAATTTATTCATTATGTATATTCACTCTTATACATAATAAGACATCCTCTTAAATTTGTTATTTTGTCTTTTCTTTCCCTCCACAAGCATTACACAGACATTAGGATAATACTCACGATATATAACAATAAAATAAAAAATAAAAAATATAAGAGATAAATAATACATAATAATTAATAAATAAGTCCTTGAAATAATGTTTCACAATCAATTATTATACATAAATTACCAATTTTGACTTTGTCGGCGTTGTGCAGACACTACGTTGACATTGACAATGATTTTAGTATTTATAAAGAAAAAATATACATTTCATGTTCTAAATTAATTATTTAAAATATTAAAATTTTAATATAATTATTTAGTTATTAAATAGTTTAAATGAATTTTTATATCATAATAATTTCATGACGATGTCACAAAAAATGTCATATTTTATAAAAACACTGTTTTTTTTACTATTCAACAAAAATTAAACTATTTCAAAATCCCAAAAATTCATCCAAACCATTTTTTTTAGTTTTTAGTCCAAAAAGGAACTCCATTTTAAGAAAATAATTTTATAAATATTAGAAATTTAATTTTTAATTAAAATAATCATTTACTCAAAAAATAGAAATTATAATATTATAACTGATTTTATGACACTTCAAAAATATTAAATAGGGTCTCATAAAACTATCTTATAATCATAGGAAAACAAAATATTGATTCATGAATAAATATTATTAAAATTAATTATCTTTTAAATTAATCTATTAATTATAAAATTTTAATTCATTATTTATTTCTCATAAAATACCAACACTTAATTATTAATTTTTAAAATATTTACTCTCGTTTATAAGGTGCCTAAATTATTTTTTTACTTACATGGGTGAGGTTACTATTCATAAGTGTACATTAATATTCATAAGGTTAAAGTTTCTATTTATAAGGGTACATTATAATTCACCAAAAATTATGTTGATCCTATCGGACTCTAAATATCATACTGAATGCAACTATGTATGTCCGATTTTCAAAATTCAAATCACAAAAGTGGAAAAATTAAGTTTAACATCTAGGTTGTAACTATTTCCTATAACAACGTTTTGTTTCTCAGATACACAATGTTGCATGCATAATATGTTATCTAATGAATTGAAATTCTTCATACCATAAAATATTGGGGTGTTATAATCCTTAATATGTTTCATGTATAGCATAAACGAATCACATCGCTTTAAGGAGGCAGCAGTCCACACTTCCACAAAGGATGTTATCATATTTACACAAAATGGAATGTATAGAGGTATGTGTTATAAAAGAATTTAAAAATAATAAATAAATTATAAATATCATATATATCATATATAAATATATTTTCCATCACAATTACCACTATGAGAGGTGGTAAAGGAAGAACGAACAATAAACGTTTCATGAGGCAGTAGTTTATCATTCATATAAACAGTATGTTTATTGCCCATTAGATGGGAGTGTGTGTGAGTGTAGGTATAACCCTTAGAATAAAATAATCCTATTATATTTATTATAATTTTATTTTTATATAATCATGTAATAAGGAGATTTTAAGGAGTGTATAATAGAAATAAAACTAAAGAGATTGAGGAAATATGTTACCTCTTAATCAGGTAACTCCTTTTGGTTTGCACCAAAGGGATTCTTTATTTGGATTTATTCTCAAGGGAAGGATTATATAATGGGTAGAGGTATTTTTAGGAGATAATTTTTAAGATATCAGTCAATACAAAGTGGCTTGAGAGGTGAGGGGAAGTGGGAGGACATGAGGCCTTTTATAGTGCATGAGGAGTGGCACTCTTGTAAATTTTGGGAAATGAAATTTTACCTATGTTTTTCCCATTGAAAGTGTATACAATAATGGAAAAAAGTACATAAAATATATTATAGGGTATAAATATGTCCATCCAATGGATATTGGATAAGTTTCTAGGTCACTTGTTCCCTTAATATTAAGGCTTAGTCTCATATTAAGCTTAATTTTACCGTAATCGTTGTAATTAATTTTAATTAATTTCACTAATATTTTTGGTCAAAAACTAATTTTAAATTATTATAAATTATAAATTATTCTGATTCCAAATATGGAATAATTTTTTGAAAATTATAATCACATAATAGGTAGAAATTAATTTAAATTTAATCTATAAGATGGGTTGACAATGCGGATTTTTGAAGTAAAAAACGTCTGAAAGTTTGCTAAATTTTTATAAAAAATTTCAAAGTGTAATTGATTCCAATGACCTAAATTTATATTATTTGGTAAAAAATATCTAATTAAACTTTAAAAACAATTTCAAATATAATTTAACCTTATAAATAAATTAGATGAAAAAGCAGTTTTGAACTAAAATTCAATATTTTTCACTATTCATTAAATAATGAAACTTCATAAAAAAATACCTAAAATTTACCCTAACCTGATTTTTAGGTTAATATTTACAATATTAAGTTTATTTTGACTTATATAATCTATAAAAGTTCCAAAAATTGTATTTAAAATAGGATTTCTATTAAAAGGCGATAAAAATGCCTTAATAAAATATATTATTTTATTTATAATATTGGGATTGTTTTTATCTTAAGACTATAAAATATATTGTATGAATATAAAAAAATATTTTATTGAATATATAATATATATCACATTAATATCACTCACTAATTTTAATTAATATAATTTATTGGGGTAAAATAGCTTTCTGAGCATAATAATAATAATATTTTCCATTATATTCAATCAGTTTTCATATTCATTTTTAATTAATTTGTAACAAGTGAATTCATTTTATATTTATGTAATCTGTATATTTTCATAAGTTAGATAACTCTTTTTCAAAACAACTAATTTAATATCTAGGTTATATCTTATTATATTAAATAATATTTTAATAATATATCATCATTCGGTAAAACTCGGTCTTGCATGTAGCACAATACATTTGAAGAAACTCATTGTTATGTGCGACATACACTAACTAAGTATTAATTTCATTGAAAAATATATCATGTATATTATTTAATTAAAATAGTAAATATATTTTAAAGTATCAGGATATTATATTCTCTTACGCGCTTAGAGATGTGTGTGATACGAGCTATCAAGCACAAATTTCATACATTAGAATTTCGGGGTGCTACATTCTCCCCTACTTAATTGAATTGTATCCTCATAATTTAAACTTGATCTCAGTAATCAAGGGATTGATATTTGAAAATAAACTATTATTAAAAGACCCAAATCGTAAATAGGGTTAATAGATCATTTCTTAACAAGAGAAAAAGGAAAGCAAAATGGCTATGTAACTAGGTTCCTTAGTTAGAGAATATAGGTGTTAAATGGAAACACAGATATTAAAAAAATATAAAAATAAAGTTTTAATAGATATTTCTAGATAACATATTCAGATGAAAGTTGTTGACCACAAAACCATAAACCAAAGGTCTGAATAAAGGTTATTAATATCATCAAAAAAGATGATTATAAGATATAAAAAATTTCATAAAACACGTTTTTTCTATAGTTGAGGAATTATTTCACTCTATAATAATATCAATAAATATATGTTTATATAAATAAAATCTTATCCTTTGGTTGTTCCTTGAACTATTTCTATATCAACTATTAGAACAAGATTCATTGTATAGTGACGTAATATATTAATCTCTAAAACCAGATCTAAAGTTAAACTTAAACAATTTCATAATTACTTAACCTTTCCAAAATATTATGATCCAACACTTTAGAAATAAGGTCACTGAATTTCCAAAATGAACTTATCATTAGCCTTTAATAGACATGAAGCAGCTCTAAATTTTCACATTACAAACATGTGAATAACTTCATCATGTATTCTCTTTAAATATGGTAATAACTGAAATTACCACAAAAATTTATTGGAAACATGAATTATTCCTTATTCATTATGTAAGAAATAATTTTTTGGATATATTCCATAAATCCAAAAGTGTTGTAAACTCCATCAATGATAGAATAAAACACTTTGTCGACAAATCGTTAATCAGTTCCAAGGTAGTTATCACTTATCCAAATAAATCATTTCTTTATCATTATCTCAACATCAATAATATATTAAGGGTTATCTTTTCCTTAATAATATGTTTTCCAATAAGCTCAACTTTCCACGAAATCACTTTTCTGGGTATTATTTAACATATGATCTCAAATTATTAATGAAAAATTATTTTAGTACAATCCTTATATATTTCATAAATTATATGATGGGAAATCATAAATAAAATATTTTTATAACATAATTATTAGATCCAAATACATAATCACATTAATAATTCCACTTCGGTTGTGTCAATAATGTATGCTTGACCATGACCCCTTAGCTTCTTCTGAGGTATATTTTCTTGATTCTTGGGGCATTCATTTTTGTAGGGCCCCATCTCTTTACAGTTGTATCACTGGACATCATTGATTATCTTCTTCTAATTGCATTCATGAGCCTAGTGACCTTACTCTTCACACTTATTACATACTCCCAGTCCATTCAATAATTTTACATGATGATTATTTCCATAGTTATCATGTGTGGGAAAATAATTATTTCCCTTCTTCCTTTTATCTATCCTTTTATCTTCCTTTATCTTCTTATATTACATCCATTTTAATCCATGGGACTTAGATAATTATTTCTCTATCTTGATATCACATAAAACTATTTCATAATATGATAAAAAATTCTAAGACACTAGTGCCCTTCAGATATTTAGATTATGTCCTTCAAACAAATGCTCAATATTATATTCTATGTTGCCTATGAAGTCCATATCATACCTTGATAACCTTGTAAATGTAACTTTAAAATCTACAATACTTTATTTTTCCTTCTACTTTAACCAATGTAACTTTCTCTTTATCTCAATTTGTTGATCATGAGGGAAGTATTAATCACTGAATTTCTCCTTAAAAGTTCTTTATTCCATGAGTTTAATTTATTTTTCCTACCTTATATTCTGGATTCGAGACCACCACTGATTATCATCACCTTAGAGACAATAGACTGAAAGTGTAACATTTTCCTTTTTTATCCAAGGCTGTAAATATATTCTCCAAATACTTTATCCATTTCTTAGATCTAATTGTATTTGTTTTCCCACTAAATGATGGGGGGTTTTCTACATAAAGTGATATAGAATAAGATATTCTCTCCATAAAATATGTTTCCCCATTTAGGCAAGGTTATTTTTCATAACCCAACTAAGATGCCCTAATATATCTATAAAATCAATAGTTCTAATACCAGCTACATTAACTTATTCAATAGAGAAACCTCTACATTGGCCACGAGTATTAATATCCTGCTTCCTTCCATGATCCATTTCCAAACAATTTCATATACTATATTAGCTCACAAAATTATGAACATTTCATAAATCTAAATACGTTACTATATATAACATAAATTTATGCATCGTAAATCTTACAATCATAAACTTTGGTTACTTTTGTAAAATATGTACTTTCAAATCCTTCATAATGGTAGGTAAAGAAAAATTGAACTATTTTAAGCATATCCCCTAAGTGTGTCAAACAAGGCATATAGTAAGTCTCATTTTCATGTACCAGGTTACACTGATTTAAGCATGGAACACCTCATCAGAGTTGTTACTCCTAGGTACATCTATGTCAAAACCACATCCACTTTTAGTATCCAGACAGGGATGTATTTCTAAGAATACCTACATAATCTCTATATTACCAAAATTCTTGGATATTCTTCTATAATTATCCTAAATGTCTATATTAGGGTTATGTTCCTCAATCTAAGTTTTATAAATCATGTTTCCAAGGTTGATACTGAACTTCCTTTGATACCAACTATAATTCCCTAACCCTAGAATCTTGGAGCTGGTGCATTATTTTCTTATATTAGAATTATTACAAGGATTAAAATCTCAAAGGACCAATCAGTTTAGTAGTCTTGGAATTCCATATTACATAAATGATACCCATAATACATTAGTAAATAGGAAAAAAAATATGATACATAATAAAAAGAAATAAAAAACATCCTTGAATGTATATTAAAATATTTCTTATTCATAACTTGGGTAAAGGAAATATAATAACGGTAAGCTCAAATTCTTATTAAGGGTAATTAAAACAAAATTAGTAATTAATCAATGGAAATAAACCATCATGGAAAGGAAAATAACTTATAACACATGCCATTCAAATAACTAGATAAGGAAAAATAAATATGGCAAGGTTAGAAACTGAATGCACATACCATTTAATCAATGAAATAAAAATAAAATGAATCTATAGTTATTTGAACACAAAAATATCATTGATAAATAAAAATAAATGAATTCTCAATAAAGTAAATTCTTAATTATTGGATGTCATGTTTCTTAGGAACATGATACCTTTACCATCAAGAGACAGATTAAACTATTCTTATTTGGACAACTAATACATCTCATGAGACTACTAATGCATTAAGGGACTTGTATTAACCAGTCTCCAACCCATATAAATTTCATTAACTGGTCTCCAACCCATAAGGCTTACCTTAAATGGTCCCCAACCCATATCTTACATGTCCTAAGCATTTCTCATATCAAATAAACAATATGCCTTATCAAATATGAAAATTTAATAAAAGACACAGATTTATCAATATTTACACAAATAATTAAATAAATTTCAATGTAAACACAATATGAACAATGATATATGGTTTAGGAAATAATAATATCAATGAAAAATGATATGGATTATTAGGGTAAATTCAATGTAAAATGATCATAGAAAATTGAATATTTCAAGGAGACAAAAAGGAATCAAGGAAGTGAATGTGAACAAGATCCTTGGTCAAATAAATCATAAACTATCCATAGGAATAAAAAGGATGGTATCAATAAAACATATAATAAGTGGATTAAAAATAAAGGGTTGTTTCATTGATTAATAGAAATACTATAAAAATATCTTTTAAAAACATTTTTGAGGAAAATATCCTTTTGTTTTAAAAAAACTTTTAAAAAAACTTTTATTTGAAAACCAATTTTGATTTTTTTTAAAAGTATCCTTTTAAACACGTAATGGGATATTTAAATAAATAATAGTGGGTAAATATGTTCATGTCGTATGGGGTAAAAATAACACTCCTTTTGCATTGTAAAAGGGTTATAAAAAAACCTTGTTCAAAAAGAGACAAAAATATTCCTTTTAAAACATTGGTCAAAGGAAAAAAGGGTAAAAATTTATTTACCAAATAATTCTGGAATGTTTAAAAACATTTTTGAAAATATTTCTAGAAAATGAGGTTTTTAGAAGAAAACAAGCTCTCTGACTAAAGAGAGAAATGAAGTTAGGTTTTCATAAAAATATTTTCTAAAACATTTTGAGTACTAAAGAGTGGAAAATTGTATTAATACTTGAAAAAGTTCATGAATAAAAATTTTATTGGAAAATTAAATGTTTTATTAAAAAAATCATATAATTTCATCAAATTTAAATACCATTAAAGGATCATTAAAAAAATTCTTGAGGAAAATAATCTTTAAACATTCCAAAGTACACCATACCACTTTGAAACATTTCAAATCAAAAGACTCAAGAAGGAATAAAATTAAATGAAATTTTTAAATACCATTAAGATAAAATAATTCATGATATAATATATAAAAATTTTAAGTAGATACACCACACAAAATAAGTAAGAGGTGAACATGAAATTTATATCATGAATGTAAAAAGTGAGATGAAAATCCCTTATCATTACGGTAACATATTAATTGGAAGACCCAAAATTAATTATCATAAAATTAAACATTAAATACCATGAAAATAAAAGTATTCATTACATATTATATCAAAAAGTTAAGTAGTTTCGCCACACAAAATAAGTAAGTTGTGTTAATGGTATATGACTCAAAGAAATAAAAGTGAGATAAGAATCCCTTAACCTTCCTTTTGTTTTGTGGTCTTTATACTCCTATATAATTCTTTAAAATATGTTACTAACTTATAAAATACCCCTAATAATTTTTTTAATATCATATATAATCCTATTATAATATATTATTACCCGTTTGTTAATAATATTTCAATATTTTCACTATTTTGGGTGTCAATTGCCTAGTTTTCTTAAGTATGTTTTGAATTGTTATATGTCATTAATATTACATAAATAATTATTTCATCATATATATAATATAAACCATGATTTATTTATCATATTTATTCATTACATATGTATTTATAATTGTCCATAATATTTGGAGATAAGAAATGAAGTACACCGTTCATGTAGACGGTAGGCCGTATGTATGCATGAATGTTACTTTCATTTATTTATTGTATTAAAAGAATGAAAATTAAATTATATAAATTTATATTATAATTAAATTATCATATTTATGTTATATAAGTTACATATATTTTTAAAAATCATCCTTAATATATTCCATGTATAGCGTGAACGAATCACATCGCTTTAAGGAGGCGGTAGTCAACACTTCAACAAATGATGTTATTGTATTTATAAAAAATTTAATGTATAGATGTATGTGTTATAAAAGAATTAAATAATAATAAATACATTATAAATATCAAAAATATCATATATAAATTTATATTAAATCAAAATTACCACCATGAGAGGCGGTAAAATAATAACGAATAATCATTACTTTGTGTGGTGGTAGTTTTTTGGTCACATAAAAAGTTTGTTTGATATCCATTAAATGGGAGAGTGTGTGAGTGTTGGTAGAAACATTAGCATAAAAAATCATAGTATATTTAATATATTGGGGTTTTTATATAATAATGAAATAATGATATTTTAAGGAGTATATAGTGGAAATAAAACTAAAGACCATGAGGAAATATGTTACCTTTTAATCGGGTAACTACATTTGGTTTTCACCAAAGGGCTTCCTTGGATGACCTTTTTCCCAGGGATAGGAATCTATGATGACTTTAGGCATGTTTAGAATCTATTTGGGAAGATCTTGGTTGATATAAAGTGGAAATATATGCATGAGGTAGTGGGTGGAGAGGATTCCTTTTATAGTGTATTAGGAGTGACACTCATATAAATTTTGGGAAAAGGAATTAAACCCATTTTTTCACATTTAAAGTGGATCCAATAATGGACAAAAGAAAATAAAATATATTATAGGGTCTAAATATAGACATACAATGTCTCTTAGAGAATTTTATAGGTCATTTGGGCCCTTAAGATTATGGTTTAGTCCATTATTAAGCTTAATTTTACCTTAATCATTGTAATTAATTTTTTATTAGTTTCACTAATATTTTTGGTCAAAAAGGAATTTTAAATTATTATATATTATAAATTATTATTATTCCAAATATTTAATCCTTTTTTTCTAAATTATAAACCCATAAGTGGATTAAATTAATTTAAATTTAATCCCACTAATGGGTTGATAATATGGGTTTTTAAAGTAAAAATTTCTAGAAGTTTGATAAGATTATTTACACAATTTCAAAGTGAAATTAATGCCAATAACCTAAATTGGATTAATTGATAAAAAATTGATATAATTAAACTTTAAATCCAATTAAATGTTTAATATAACCTTATAAATAAATTATACGAAACAGAGTTTTTGAACTAAAATTCAATATTTTTCACTCTTCATTATAAAATGAAACTTCATAGAAAAATACCATAAATTTACCCTAACCTAATTTTTATGTTATGTTTAAAATATGAAGTTTATTTTCACATATATAATCTATAAAAGTTCCAAAAATTGGATTTAAAATAGGTTCTCTATTAAAAGGCGATAAAAATTCCTTAATAAAAATATATTATCTTATGTGTAATATTGGGTTTGTTTTTATCTTAAGCCTATAAAATCTACTGTATGAATATAAAAATTATTTGATTGAATGTATAATATATATATCACATTAATATCACTCAATATTTATAATTAATTTAATTTATTATTGTAAAATATCTTTGTGATCATAAAAATAATAATATCTTCTTTTATATTCAATCGGTTTTCATATTCATTTTTATTTAATTTGTAACCAATGAATTCATTTTATATTTTTATAAACCATAGATTTTGATAAGTTAGTTAACCATTTTTCATAACTACTAATTTAATTTCTAGGTTATATCTTATTATATTAAATAATATTTTAATAATATATCATTATTCGGAAAAACTCGGTCTTACATATAACGCAATCCATTTGAAGAAAATCATTATTGCATGTGATGTATGCTTACTCAATATTATGTTTTTTACAAGATATATCAATTATTTTATTTAATTAAAATAGTAAATATATTCTAAAGTCTTGAGGTATTATTTTTCCTTATGTACTTGGTTATGCGTGTGATGCATGCTATCAAACACAATGTTCATACTTTAGGATTTTGGGGTGTTACGGCAATTGTAAGAGAGTGAATACCTAAGTAAAGAGTTTACCAACTATCTAAGGGGGTGTGTAATTGTATCATAAATTTCTCATTTTTAAATACCATAATATAATGGTTTATTCAAAGAAAAAAACATTGTTAAACATGGTTTATCCAATGAAAATTTAAGACTTATCTTCTTATATTAATTTGGGGTTTTTCTCTAGAAATAATAACTTTCAAAATTAACCAAGTTCTATGCATGAAAACTAAAAATACACCATATGATATATAGAATTGATAGAATCCAAATTTTTTAAAAGTATTTATTATTCAAGGTGACCTATAAATTTTCATACCTTATGTATATTTATTTCTTTTTTAAAATATAAAAATTACTGACTCAAATGGTATAACACACTGTTACCTTATTTCAGATATTCCTTTTCCCTAATTTTGTTCCATTTCATGATGGTTCTTATTTTGGGGTTGTTTTGGGATATTTTGGTAAATTTCGGAATTCCAAGGGGTTATACATGCTTCTAATAGGGTTAGGGAAAACTGTGTGGTTTTCCCTAAAAAAGTGTGCACCCTATTGAGAGCCACTGGAAGTGTTTGCATGGTTTGTCCAAATTATGCGACCACCCCTCCAAAACGTGCATCCCATGGATAGTGGATTTCTCACGGTTATCACATAGTTAAACTAACTATGCAACCAAATTGTGCACCTGATCTAGTTGTCTAGTAGGGGTGCATGGTTAAGGCACATGGTTAGTTTAACCATGAAAACCTTCCCAAGAAACCATGCATGTCATTTTTAATTACCCCAAAAATTAATTTAAAATTTTCAAAACCCCATGGTTTAACTCTTAATCACCCCATTCAACTCTAACATATATTTTTGGATCTTGGAGGCTCTTAAGAGGTTAAATTTAATCTTCCAACCTCTTATCTTTTTAGATCAAAGAACCTATGATTTCACCTAATCTTCTTTTGGTAAGTAAATCTCCTCTCATGTGGTACCTTCAAATATCATATTCTATAATTATTATATAGTGATAAATCATCATGTTGGTAATGGATCTAATATCTGTTTTGATGGATCTTGATTCTAGGTTTTGATTCTTGATATCTTCCCCCTCTGTTCTCATTGATGTTCTCATTACAGGTTTTGATTGTATGATCTCATGATTAAAGGTAGGTGGTTCCATATGATTTTCCCTAAAATTAAAACCTTATATTGCTTGATTAAATTAAAATGAGTTTTTAAGTGATTCGAAAACCTTGATTTTATATTATTAATGATTTATTGTGATATAGGCATTGAATTTCTAAAAAACCCAATTTCAATGTAATTGAAATTATAGGGTGGACTTGAGAAAAAATTATGGATTAATTTGGGAATTTATTTGATGAAATGAATTAATGTTGATTCTGGGAAAATTGATTAAATTGAACAGATATTTTAAAATGGTATGAATTGATGAAAACCTATGTTTTGGTTTTGAAATGATAATGCGATGTTGAAAACTAAAATTGGGAAAGTGTATTTTTAACTGATTTTAGATGATTGATTGACTGACTAATTGATTGAAGCACATTTGATATTGGGTTTCTAGTCAGTAATTAGAAAATTCCTGATATGATATGACCCCCTATAAATGAATTGATGATGAGGACACTAATATAAACTTACTACAATATGATTTTCCCTAATGGGGATTTGAGTCTTGATGGCTAGTGATGAGGGATGTGTGCACATATTGAGTTGAGATCATTGATTGAGTAGTGTAAGGATCCTATTACTAAAAACTAATGTACCATGGGGCCTTATTACATGGTTATATGATATGTTTCATTTTATTATTACATTTCATTGATTTTAGAACTATTTTTATTCGTACCAATGGTTTTAAATAAATGTTTTATATAAAATATTCATTTAAGCCTATTTTGATATATTTTTCATCTATTTTGATATAAAATCATGTTTTGGTTTAAAATAAGTAAATATTATACCATGTATTGTTTTATTTAAATGAAAATCATTATTGGTTTAATGTTATGGGATTGATTATAGACACTTGGTGAGACTCTATTGGGATTTATATCTCATACCCTACCTTTTCCTTTCAGAGTTGGTAGATTATCTTGTGTGAAGTCTGAGTAAAGGGAAAGATAAACTATAATGTGATGGATGTTCTTGATAAATGGGACCATAGAGTGATGATGGTGACCATTGGAACTTTCATCCAATTGTTACATAGGGTTTTGAGATATATTTTGGAGATGTTGTGACCTTTTTTGGTTGATGTTCTATTCGGGTTTTATTTCACTTTTTTTTTGGTTAATTTATCCATTTAGAGTGTTGATCATACTGATTGGTATTTTTTTCATTTGATATTTTGTCCAAAATTCATTCCCTCTTTATTCTTATATGATATTAGGTGCTAGTCACCAATACGTAGGGATCCAAAATTTCCTTTGGGCCATGTCAAGGTTGGATCAGGTATCAGGGTACCAAGATATATGGGTTGGTTTATGAAAAAGTGGTATCAGAGCTACAGGTTGTGTATCTTTCCTTAATTTCATACATTTTTGGTTGTCTAGGTAGACAAAGGTAGGTTTAATGGGACTTAAAAGGTGGTTACAAGCGAGTGCTTGACCAGATCTCATTGTAACAATCCTTAAGTCACCATAGGTGTTTTGAAAAAGTGTATTTGAGGAAAAAAATGACTGGTTTCTATTATTTTCCCTTATTTTTATATGAGAATCTTGAAAATTCATAATGCTGAACTATTTTTTATGGATTTGATATTCCTATATCTCTCATTTGATTTGTGGATCTTAGTATCTTTTTTGATGTTTCAGTATATTCTATTAATATTTTGTAGTATAACGCATCTAAGAATACATGTGAATATTCCCCAGGAGGGATCTATTGGTGAACCATGTTGAGAAATCCTCAAGTGGGCTAGAATCTGGTTGAGATAATGGTGTGTGTTATCCAAGCTCTAGGATAAGTTCTTGCACTCATTCTTGTTTAGGCTCTAGTTGGGGAACCACAAAGGGATGAATCTCTAGATCGTGCTTAAGATTTTCTTCTCGAGAATCCATTAGCATTACAAGGCCTAAATGATCCGAAAGTGGTTGAGGTTTGTTTGAACAATATTAAGCTGAAATTTGAGTTCTTGTAAATTCCTAATTATATTAAGTTAAAATGTAAAACCTTCAATCTATGGGGACCAATAAGGAGATGGTGGGATTATATGGTGACAGTGAAGAAGCAAAAGGTCTTGGAGTGGAAATAATTTAGATTAATTTTCAATGACTAGTTATATCTATAATATTTGTTCTTGGTGAAATCCATGGATTTTCTCAGTCTTTAGAAGATTGATCGGATCATGATGCAGAATGTGAACCATTTTAATGAGTTTGTTTAGTTTTCTCCTAAGGTAGTGACTAATGAGAAGCTCAAGGAGAAAATATTTGAGATGGGTCTTCATTTTGAAATTCAATATCAATTCTTCATGTTAAAGCTCACTTCTCATGCTAATATACTAGATAGATCATTTATGTATAAGATTGACCAGGTTGGCAAGTCAGGGTTTACAGGAGTTCCTTTTTCTCCCAATAGTGAATCTACAAGTTCCTTTAAAGGAAAGAGAAAAATTTATGAGTCCGACAGTGGATCTTGATAGAAGAATCTATCCAGACCTCCTCCAGTACCTGGTAGAGTCCATTTTACTTACTTCTAGTGTGGAAAGGTTGGTAATTCAAAATGGTTATGTATGAAGATGTCAAAGATCTGTAGTTCATGTGGTTTCTCAGGACACCTATAAAAAATTTCATATCTTTTCTACTCTGCACAGTGGAATAGGCTCATCAGCACCAAAAAGTAATACAATGTAAAAAAATGATTCAACATCTAAGGGGTTCTATCCATAAGAATTCAGAATAAACCATCTTTACATAGTGGAAGAGTCTCCAAAGGAAGCTAATGTGGGTCTAGTTGTAATGATCTGAACTTTTATAAATAAAATTCCATTATGATTTAATGTTTTATTATGTAATATGGTTATAGAAAACACATGCATTTGTTTTGTTTTATTATATCCAATTGGATTAAAAATACCATTATTAATCTTTACTGTTGATAATGTATATGTTAAATAGTGATCACATGATTAGTATAAATATAGGGCTTTTAACAAAACCAATTAAATCAGACAAAGGAAGTGATATCCGTAAGAAGTAGAATTATTCTTTATGAATCCCATTTATCGGAGATTTATAGGGAGATAACATCACTGGTATATTCCCTTAAACGATAAAAATATGAGATTCAACAACTTAAGCACGAGCGAAACCATTTACGGTAGAAGTTTGAGCACATCGAGATCATGAACCAAACCATATTCTTCGAACATCCCCATGAAATTCTCATAATCGTGCACCTTACTCTTAGTGAGTACAACGGTGTAATAAAGGGATATTTATCAAGACCTTAAAAATATGAATATGTATATTTTATATAATAATTAATT
Organism: Viscum album; assembly: GCA_963277665.1. Lineage (NCBI taxonomy): Eukaryota > Viridiplantae > Streptophyta > Magnoliopsida > Santalales > Viscaceae > Viscum > Viscum album. The sequence goes on from OY728151.1 coordinate 1,839,175,964, forward strand.
TATTTTCATTTTTTATTGTTGCTTTATAAATTAATTTGATTTTATTCAACTAAAACCAAATTGTATTTGAAGGTAATATTCAAATCCAATTAAGGGATTTATTTTGATGAATTATTAGATTTTTGAAATAAATAGTATTTTAATAAAATTTTATTATTAAATAAGTTTTATTAATTATAAATGTCCATATAAATTTTATGAAGTGAAATGTACTTTTTATTGGGGTTTAAAAAATTTTATTGTCAAAAAACCTATCATTTTTTCAATAAATATCAAATATTATTTTAAAAGTGAAAATAAAATTATTTATAAAATTATTTAGATAAAATAAATATTATTTTTGAAATCATAACATCAAAATTTCCTGATGGTTAATTTTTCATAATTTTCTGAGACAGTCGAATTTTCAGGTAAAAATTAAATACCATATAAATATACATTGTGTTTTATGACATAACAATGTCCCAAAAATGATGTAATAAAACTATAATGGGTTTCCTCATCCAAATATATGTTTTCCCGTTAAAATAATGTGATATTAAGTTAATTTCATTGATTTTTTAATGCCTTTATGAATCCTCCAAAATATATAATATATTTTATGATTTTAAATTCATTTAATTAAAAGTGTGAACCACCTCCACAAAATAAAGGGTAATATTTTAATATTTTAGTAACTTTTCCTAATAAAATAATTAAAACCTCCCCGCATTGGAAAAAACCATTGTAAGTTTTTTGGTTTTGAATATTTTATTATATAGAGTCTGAAATCTATGTTTGTGAATTATTAAATAATTTCACTCTCATTTCCTATATAAACCCACCCAATAGCCCACTTATCTTCATTAAAAATCCTTTGAGCACATACTTACTCTTCCATCCCATCTCTATAATCCTTCCAAGGAACCCCAACCTCTCAATAATCCCCTTTTCAAGATTTTGGAGCCACTCACTCAAGTAAGGATTCTTTCCTTTCTCAACTTTATCAAAGTTTAATTATCTTGTTATGAACTTTTATTTTAAATTACTAATAATGGGTTATTATTTCTCACATCCCAAATACTTACATTATTATGTATAAATGATTAGACACTCCTTTCTCTCTCATTAATCCTTCCTATTTACACATGTTACCATGCTGAAATTTCATAAGCATCCTTTCCCTTTTTTTCAAGATTATTTATTATCATATGCCTTTTTTCTAATTATATATGTTTTGAACTATCATTTAATGTCCCTATTATAGTATACTTAATTTCCAAATGATTAAAGACACATTTATCTCTCATCAACCCATTTTATCAACTTTTAAGTGACGTTGTTATACTGCCGAATGTTTCACCACAGTTTTCCATGCCAAACCAATTGTATTGTGAATACCATACCCATTTTCTATTAAGGGTGTTCACTTTTATACACATATAAATTTTTATTGGGGAGTTACATTATGTATTCCACACTCCTTGATCATAGAATAAATTATTATGATGAATAAATCCATTTTTTATGATCTATGTGGCACACTTAAGCATGAGAATAAAATGAAAGTGATGGGTGCACCCAGAATTATATAGCGCTCCAATGCATTGGGTAATGTTTAGTATCATGATACTTAGTGTTTGAAAATGTATATTCCTAATTTCATTATGTTAATTTTTCCACCATGAATTCTTGGAGGTTTAGACTTGACCTATATTTATGATGTAGTGTTTTAAGTTGTTTCCACATTTCCCATGTTATGATTGTTATGCTATATCATGCCTTATTATTTCTGTTCATCTATGACTCATTGGTTTTCCTTGTCTAACATGTATTATTACCTTCATGTTATTCCATGTTTAGTCCCTTACTGGTATTTATGGATCACCCATTTCTTATGTATTTCCCTGGGTTATACAATGCAGTTTTAAGCTCAAACATGTTAAAGAAGTTGTCAATAAAGATGTTGTAATTTATGTTTAAAGTTGTAATAAATGTACCTAATTCACAAAAACACTATAATTATCTATATTTTGGGTTGTATTAAGTGTAATTTTATGTAATTAAATCAAGTATTATTGTTTAAAAAATATAATCGTTTTTATGGTTGGTATCAGAGGAAAAGTTTAATTATTTTTTGGATTAGGATTAGAAAACGCTACCGAAATACTTATGGATAGGACTAAGTATAAGAAAACATACCTAAATTTTGGTTATTATAGAGTAAGTGTTTTATTAAGAAAATAAATTTTTATCTGGATACTACAATTGGACATGGTTCTGTCATAGATTTACCTAGGAGTAATAAATCTGATAAGGTGTTCAAGGTCAGACTCAGGGTAACCTGGTACACGAAAATGGGTCTTACCAAACACTTGGTTTTAAACTCTCACGGGATATTCTTTAGTAATTCATAAGATCATTACTAAAAATTATTAAGGGAGTAAAATAAATTCCCATAAGAGTATATGTTAAGAAATATATCATGGATAACAAAGACTGAAACCTAGAAATCCATAAGTTAAAGAAATATATGTAAGTTATAAGTTATCCCTTTAATTTCATTAAATTAAAATTTATGTGTTTAAAAGTTAAATATACTAATCCATAATTTTCCTTTAATTCTATCTAGTGGCTGCAAATAATAGTAATCGAGTAAACAATCAATATGAAGACCAATGTGATGACTTCCCTAATGAGATGCCCAACCAATGGGATCAATAATCGCACACTTCATGATGATACTCTCTCAACTGAATCATATTATAAATAGAAACTTAGATTCGGAGGAGTGTCCAACCCCCCCCCCTAAGAGTGAACAAGACACAATCAAGAGCTTCATATGTCAAATATTCCTACTTTCAATGGGATATTTAATCCCTTAATCACAGAATAATGGATCAAATCTTTTGAAAATACCTTATCCATACTTTAATGTTATGTATAAGAGAAGTTTTTACTGTTTGTTTATCATATGGAAGGAAAAGCTGATCGGTGGAGGACATTGATCAAAAATACAAAGCCTGAGGAATAGATTGAAGCAATGGTGTTAGAGGATTTTAAAAAAAATCAATAAATATTTTCCTCACACTCTCCGTATTAAAATTGAAAGGGATTTCCTTTCCCTCAAGAAAAAATATGACGAATTTATTAGGGTGTATGAGGAAAAATTCATAAGGCTTGCATGATACACCTATATCATTATTGTTAACCCTGAGTTCAATATTGACTACTTATTTGGTGGGATAAAACCTAACCTATGGAAATCCTTGGTGATCTATGAATTTGATAGCTATGAGGAAATTTTTTTATGTACCCTCAAAGTCGAAATTGAGATTGGTGATTCTCAAGGGTATCATGGGGATAATAAGAGGAAAGTAGAGATCAATTCTGGAAGTCTAATAGAAATATTTAATAGTTCAAGTAAATTTCAACATCCCACTTGATAAAGGTGCAGAAAGAATCACCCTAGAAATTTAGTGAAGGGGGTGAGGAAATGATTTAAGTGTGGAAAGGAAGGGAACCTTACTAGTGATTTTCAATAGGATAAACCAACTACTATGATGGAGGAAATGAATGTTCTGGTAAACCCTCAACATATTTTTTATTTCTAAAACTACAAGGAATTAGGTTACTTCTCAAACCAATGCACTAAACCAACATTTTTCGGAGACAACCAATAACCTATAAGGCAGCAAGGGTGATCTTTTTCCATCAGTACCTCCAAAGTGAATCATGAAAATTAAGTGGTGATAGGTATGCTAGTTTCATTTAGGAATAGTGAACATACTTTTTCATTTAGTTCTACACATTCCTTCATATCATGAAATTTTAGTATAACAATCCAAAAACCACCACAAATCTTGGAGGTAGAGATATCGGTGAAAATGGAAAATGGGTCAATTATTTCATCCCAAGTATATAACTCCTATCCAATCAAATTTTGTGGAATGAACTTCCCAGAAAACATTTTTATACTCCATTTGGTGGAATTTGATGCAATTATATGCATGGATTTTCTTTCCCTATATAGATCCAACATCAATTTCCACAATAAGGAAATCATTCTCCATATTGAGAATCGACCATTGATTATATACAAGTGCAAGGAAGAGGATGAATCTTCTTTAGAGTCATCATCTCAAAAAATGGATATTATTTCCCTATGAGAAAGGGTATCTAGCTTAAATGATTGATTATAAGGAAAGAATCATCCTTGAAGACATTCCCATTGTAAGGGAATAAACTAATGTGTTTCCTGAGGAATTTTATGGTCTTCCACCTATCCAATATATTGAATTTTAAATTGATCTTATACTAGGGGTGTTACCATTATCCAATACTCTGTATAGAATGGCTATTATTGAACATGAGGAGCTTAAGAATAAACTACAGGAGAATTTGGATAAAGGGTTCATACTCCCAAGTGATTCACCATAGGGTGCACTAGTCCTCTTTATCAAGAAGACGGAAGGGTCAATGCTCCTTCGCATCAATTATCATGAGATCAACAAGATCACGATAAAGAACAAGTTTTATATGCCTCTAATTGATGACTTGTTTGATCAGCTAATTGAATCACAATACTTCTCCAAGGTGTATTTTTGGTCAGGATATTGCTAATTTAGGGTGAAGAATGAGGATATCCCCAAGATTTATTTTCATACAAGGTATGGGCACTATGAATTCATAGTTATGTCATTAAAACTCATTAATTCTCTATTAATATCTATAGAAATGATGAATAGAGTCTTTAGAGATTACATCAAAAAATTTGTGGTAGTATTTATAGATGATATTCTAATATAACTCAAAAGTAAGGAGGGTCATGAGGAGCATTTGAGTAATGTTCTAAAGACCTTGAAAAGGGAAAATCTTTTTGAAAAGTATAAAAAATGTGATTTATAGTTGAAGGAAGTATCTTTCTTAAGGAATATCATCATAAGAAATGGGATATATATAGAATATTAAAAGAATAAAGTAATTTATGGATGATTTAGACCAAAATCTATGATATATATCTATAGTTTCATTGGTTTATCTGGGTATTATCGCCGATTTGTGAGAATTTTCTCCCAATTTTCAAACCCTCTTACCAACATAACTCAGAAGAGTGTAAATTTTTCTTGGAATGATGAATGTGAAGAGAGCTTCAAGGAGTTGAAAAGTTGGATTATCACTTCACCTGTACTCACACTACCCACAAGTGGAGATATTTTTGTGGTATTTCATGATTCTTTGAAGAAGGGCACGGGCTATGTACTAATGTAAAATGAAAAATTCATTGCCTATGCTTCAAGGTAGTTGAAAGTTCATGAACAGAACTACCCATCACATAATCTATAGTTAGATGTAGTGATTTACTCTTGAGAAATTGGTGGCATTATCTCTTTGCGGACAAGTATAAAATATATATAGATCACAAAAGTTTCAAGTATATATTCACACAAAAATAGTTGAATATGCACCATTGAAGATGGTTAGATCTGATAAAAGGCTATGACTACTCAATCCACTACTATCCTGGGAAAGAGAATATAGTGGTAGACACTCTAAGTAAAAATTATCAAACAATTTTTTCATAGATGATAATTGAGAAGGATATAATCTTCTTAGATATTAAAAGGATATACATGGGAATCATAATGTAATGAACATCATCAATCCTTTCACAAATGATTGCTCAATCATCGCTTTTGGAGAGGTTAAGATGTTCAAAGAGTTGATGTGGGAATTAAGAATAAAGTGGAATCTATAAGGAAAGTGAAACCATCGAAGTTTGATGTTAATGATGAAGTTGTTGTGAGATTTTTTTCAAGACTATGTGTATCATCAAATCCTATGTTAAATAATGAGCTGTAGGATAATACAAATAGCTCAACCTTCTCCATACACATAGGAATCACAAAGATGTATTGAGATATTTTAGAACACTATTGGTGGGACAATATATAGAAGGATATCACATAATATACATCAAGATTTCTTGTTTGTTAGCAAGTGAAAGTGGAAAGTAAAAACTCCAAGGGGATGATACAACAATTACCTATGCCTATATGGAAATGATAAAACATCACCATGGACTTTGTCACTAATATTCTAAATACAACAAGAGGGAATAATGTTATATGGTTTATGGTGGATCGTCATACAATGATTGCACATTTCATTGTGATATGATAGGAATTCTCATTGGATATAATTTCATAGATATACATCAGGTAAGTGTTCTAGCTACATGGAGTACCATAATCAATTGTATCTAATAGAGATCCAAGATTCAACTCTAAGTTCTAGAAGAGTATCCAGCACACTTTGAATACTGAGTTGAACTTCATCACAACCTATCACCCTCAAACTAATGGCCAATCTGAGTGGACTATTGAGACACTTGAGGAAATGTTTAGAGAATGATCGATGGACTTAAAAGGAGTATATTATCAACATATTCCTATTATTTAGTTCTCTTACAAAAATAGTTTCCACTTGATAATCCAAATGGATTCTTATGAATACCATTCTAGGAAGAGGTGAAGAACACCTTAATGCTAGGATGAAGTTAGGGAACGAAAACTACTAGGTCCTGAAATGGTTAAGGAAATGGTGGAAAATTTTAAGACCATTCAATAGCACATCGAGGCTACTCATAGTCAAAAAAAGAGCTATGATAACAATCATTGATGAGACCAAGATCTTGATGTTGGATATATGGTATTCCTTTGCATACCTCCATGGAATAAAGTGATGTGATTTGGAAAGAAGGGAAAACTTATTCCAAGATACATTGACCCCTTTGAGATCCTTGGTCACATCGGAGTGGTGGAATATTGAATTTAACTCCCACCTAACCTATCTTAAGTTTATGATGTATCATATGTGTCACTCATAAGGAAGTACATACTTGACCCCTCACATGTACTCAATATAGAGGTGGTACCATTGGAGAATAATTTTTCCTATGAGGATCATCTAGTGAAGATCATAGATCGTAGAGACAAAGTTATACAAAATAAGACAATTCACTTTTTCAAAGTGATGTAGAGAAACCACAAGTTTTAAGAAGAAATGTGGGAACCGGAGGAGGTGATGAGACAAAATTACATACATCTATTTTAAGGGGTTAAATGAAAATCTCTACGGTGAAATTTCTCAAGGGGAAAAGATTTTAATGACCCAAACTATTATAAATAAAATTGCCTTATGATTTAATGTTTTATTAGGTAATATGGTACTAGAAAAAACATGCACTTATTTTGTTTTATTATATCCAATTGGATTCAAAAGACCATTAATAATCTTTAACATTGATAATATATCCATTAAATAGTGATCATATGATTAGTATAAATATAGGGATTTTAGAAAATCCAATTGACTTAGAAAAAGGAAACGATGGATTAAACCAGTAGAATCATGCCATATAAAGCCCATTTTTTTGAATATTATGAGGGATATAGAATCACTAGGATTTTCCCTTGAATAAGACCAATCCTATATCCAACAACTTAATCATGATAAAAATAATTTATGGGAGTAGTTCAATCTCATCAAGATCATGGCCCAAACCATGTTCACCGAACGACCCCATGAAAGTCTCATTATCACATACTTTAATCTTAGGGGGTACACTAGTGTAATAAAAGGATATGTATCAAGACCTTAATAATATTAATATTTATATTATATGGAATAATGAATTTATTTTCATTTCTTATTATTACTTTATAAATTATTTTTATTTTGATTCAATTAAACACAAATTGTAATTTCGGGTAATATTAAAATTCGATTAAGGGATTTATTTTGATGAATTGATGGATTTTTGAAATAAATAGTATTTTAATAAAAAAAATTATTAAATAAGTTTCATAAATTATAAATTTCCATATAATTTTTATTAAGTGAAATGTACTTTTTATAAGGGTTCAAAAAATGTTATTGTCAAAAAACCCAACATTTTTCAACAAATGTTAAATATTATTTTAAAAGTGAAAATGAAAATATTTATAAAATTATTTATATAAAAGAAATATTATTTTTTGAAACGTAATATTTAAATTATCCAATGGCAAATTTTTCATAATTTTTTCAGACGGTTGAATTTTGGGGTAAAAATTAAATACTGTATAAATATACAGTGTGTTTTATGACTTCATAATGACCCAAATATTATGTAATAAATAATGTAGTGGGTATAATCATACAAATATATGTTTTTCCCTTAAAATAATTTTATTTTAATTTTATTTTATTAATTTTATAATTCCTTTATGAATCCTCCAAAATATATAATATATTTTATGATTTTAAATTCATTTATTTAAATTAGTGACTCGCATCCACATAATCAGGGGTAATATTTTAATTTGTTCAGAACTTTTAATAATAAAATAATTCAAAACACCCCACTTTGTAAAAAATCTTGGGCAAAAACCATGGGAAGGTTTGTGGTTTTGAATATTTTATTATATAGAGTCCAAAACCTAAGTTTGTGAAATATTAAAGAATTCCCCTCTAATTTCCTATATAAACCCACCCAAGATCCCAAATTTATTCACACTAAAAATACTTAGATCACATCCTTAATATTACCTCATCTATCTAGATTCCTCCCAAGCAACTCCAACCACTCAAGAATCCCCTTTTCAAGCTTTTTGAGCCACACACTCAAGTAAGGGTTCTTTCCTTTCTCATATTTATCAAAGTTTTGTTATCTTATTATTCCCTTTTATTTTCAATTACTAATGATGGTATATGATTTTTTTCCTCCACCATACTTCCCTTATTATGTGTAAATGATTATATACCCCTTTATCTCTCATTAATCCCTCCCATGTACACTTGTTACCATGCTAAAATTTCGTAAGCATCCTTTCCATTTTCTTTTTTTCAATATTATTTATTATTGTATACCTTTTTTTTAATTAAATATTTGTGGAAATATCTTTGAATGTACCTATTATTTTCCACTTAAATTGCATATTATTATAGACTCATTTCACTCTCATCAACCCATTCTATGAACTTTTAAGTGATGTCGTTATGCTGTTGAATTTTCACTATGATTTTCCATGCCAATCGGATTGTGTATTGAATACCCTACCCATTTCCTATCAACGGTGTTCAATTTTATTTAAATATAACTTTTTGTTGTTGAATTACATGTATTTATTCTACACTCCTTGATTATGCAATAAGTTATGATGATGAAGGAATCCATGTTTTAATATCTATGTGGCACACTTAAGCATGATAATGAAATAAAAGTGATGGGTGCACCAAAAATTATATGGCGCTCTAATGAATTTTGTAATATTTAGTATCATGATACATAATGTTAGGATAGGGGTATACATGATTACTTTATGGTACTTTTTCCACCATCATGACTTGGAAGTTTATTCTTGACCTATGTTTATGATGTAGTGTTTTAAGTTGTAGTCACATTTTCCCATGTTATGAGTATCATGTAATATCATGCCTTATTATTCATGTTCCTCTATACCCAATTGATTATACTTTTCTACCATGTATTATTATCCTCATTTTATGTCATATTTATTAACTTATTGGGATTTATGGATCACCCCTTTCTTATATATTTCCCTAGGTTATCAAATACAGTTATTCACTCAAGCATGTTAAATAAGTTTTCAATAAAGATGTTGTAATTCACGTTTAAAGTTGTAATGAAATGTACCTAATTCCCAAATACACTAGACATATTGATATTTCAAGTTGTATTAAGTGAAATTTTATGTATTTATTTATGTATTAATTTTTAATAAATATAAGGGTTGTTATACAAGCGACTATGAGAGATACCTTCACTATAGATTCGTCTATAGTGATTGCTTTATTTGATATTAGTTAATCTAAATCATCTATATCAAATAATATTATAAAACTTATAAATCTTTCAATGGAGATTTTATCTTATAATATGGATATTAATACGCCCCTTTTAATAAAGAGGTTGTAGGGTATCCATTGTCCTGCTTGTGTTTTCTCTTTATTAGAGGATGATATTACCTAGAATTTTATGGTTCTTGTCATGAAACCTATTGATGTCATTTTTTGGATAGATTGGTTGATTTATCATAAAGCTCAAACTGACTATTACCTTTGGAATTTTTCCATTACTGTACCAATGGGTCATACCATGTTTTTTAGGGATAATTGGACTTGAGATCTAACAGAGATAGAACTTACCTTCTGGAGGTCAGTAGGTTAATATTGGTTTTTTCTCTTGACTTAGAGAGATAATATTTGAGTGACGGTCTCCCTCCAGTTTTCACAGAGTTTCCCTATCTTTTTTATTTTGTTTTGTCTATCCTACCACTAGTTAGAGAGGGGGATTTTTATGTTGATATAGTAACTAGTACCCATCTAGTGTCTATTACTTCTTACCATATGAAACTAGAAAAATTAAAAGAGTTTAGATCTCAATTGGATGATCTATTTTAGAAAGGATTTATACACTTGAGTGTGTCACCTTGAGAGGAACCTATTCTCTTTACAAAGAAATATAATGGGACACTTCACCTCTGTGTTTATTATAAAAAACTCAATCAATTTACAGTAAATAAAAAGTATCTATTATCATGGATTGATGATATATTTGACTATTTGAAATGGGAAATGTGGTTCTTGAATAATGATCATAGATCAGGTTATCACCAGTTGAGAATTAAAGAATCTAACATTCAAAATATTGCCTTTAGGGGTAGGTATGGACACTGTGAGTATATTCTCATGCCATTTGGTCTAACCAAATCTCCTTTACTTTTTATGGTGTCAATGAACAAGTTATTCCATGAGTCTCTCAACTGGTTCATAGTGGTTTGTGGAAAACATTCTAGTTTAATCAAAGATCAAGGAAGACTATGTGTGTCATTTTGAAGCAGTTTTGAGGATTTTTAGAAATCAAAAAAATTAATCCTAGATATAGAAATGAAATTTATGGATTTGGGAAGTGGAATTATTGGGACATGTAGTCTCTAAACATGTAATTTTTTTATCCTGATAATGTGAAGGAAGTTATGACATGGGAGAAACCATGTAATGTTTTCAAGATTCAAATATTATTGGGTTTTTTGGGGTTTTAACATTGATTTTTAAAGGATTTCTCAAAGTTGTATTTTCTAATAACCTCTCTCACTTGAAAGGGAGTGAAATTATTATGGGAACATCTTTTGACTTTAGTAGTAGTGTTGACTCTTCCAGATGTCGGGTAGAGCTATCTTGTCTTTTAGGATGCATCAAGTTCATATTTGGATTTTTCTCTTATACATGGTGATCATGTGGAAATATATAGTTTTAGATAACTTTGGATACATGAGAAAAATTATCCAACCCATTATATTAAACTCACAGCTATGATGCATGCTCTTAAGATTTGGCATCATTACCTTTTTAGTAAAAGGCTTATTTCCTTTTCCGAATAAAAACACTTCAGTTATATATTCTCTCCAAATTATTTTAATCTCCAATAGAGTAATTTATTAGAGTACCTTCGTTATTTTGATTTATAAATTTCCTATAACCCTAGTAAGGGAAATGTAATGGATAATTCTTTGAGTAGGAAACTTTTTTCCATGTCCATTAAATAATCATAAAAAGAGTGGAATATAATGGCTCTATTTTCTCAGTTGAAATTGAAAATCCAAGAGTTTGAGTCTGAGGTTATTTTTTTGAGCATGCATTTGAACTCCTCACTTATCAAGTTTATTCTTTAGAAGAATCAACTAAATTATGACTTATAGGAAATTAGGGACTCTATTTATGGTGGTGATACCATACTTGAGTGTTTGTTCTATACTTATGGAATCCTATATTTTCAGAACTGGTATGTTATGGTATTACTTGTGAGAAAGTCATTGATGATATATTACCATAACTCCCAGTGAGAGGTGATCCCTGGAACCATGAATATGTTCTATGATATGTGGTGTTGATTCTCAGGGTTAGGTATGAGGTGGGACATCACTAACTTTTTTTCTCATTGTTATACCAACCAGTAGGTAAAGAGAAAGCACCGGAGACCTTTGGGTTTGCTTCAGACGCTTCTAATGTAAACTTGGAAGTTTTATAAGATTTATTTGGAATTTTTGGTTGGGTTGTCACATACCCCTCAAGGGAATAATTTGACATGATTTTTGATTAACAACCTAACCAAATTATATCACTTTTTATCTATTTAAGATATAACCAATGTATAGTACTTTGGATGTCTCTATGTTCATGAGATTATCAGATTGTATGGACTTCCATTTGTTATAGTCTATGATAGGGATCCCCACTTTACTTCTTGATTTTGGAAAAACCTCTATGAGGAATTGAGATCCCAGGTATGTTTGAGTATAGCATATCATTTTCAAATGGATGTCGAGATAGAATGATCTATAAAAAATTTGGAAGACATGATTTGTGTTGGAGTTCTCAATTTTGGTGGATCTTGGGATAACTATTTGGGGATATTTGAGTTTTCATACAACAATAGTTACCATTATACTATCAGAATAGATCCTTTTGGGGACTTTTACATCCATCCTTGTAGATATTTGTTGTATTGATCATAGATTGGTGAAAGTTTCTTTATTGGAAATATTTTAGTCCGAGTGACAATAACGAAGATTCAGTTGGTTGTTCAGAGGATGGTGATGAAACATAACCTATATAAATCCTATGTTGATCATCATCTTTGACCATTGGATTATTTTGGGTGACTAGGTTTTCTTGAGATTTTCACCTCAGTTGGTTAACCAAAGTCTTGGGATATAGGGAAAGATTATGATGAGGTTTGTGGGTCCTTTTGAGATTATTGAGTTGGTGGGTAATGTGGATTACAATTTATCATTACCACCACAGTTAACTTTGATCCACAATGTGTTTCATGTATCACAGCTTCAAAAGTATCTTTCTAACCCTTCTCATGTCTTTAGTTAGGAATATAATTATTTTTATCCTAACTTATACATGACTGAGCATCCAATACGGATTGTTGATTTTGAGAAAAAGGTTCTTCATTGGAGGATTATACCTTTGTTCCATGTTCTATGGAATCATGGTTCAAATTTACATGAGACTTTGTAACAAGAGGCACTGGTGAGAGAGTATTGGCCTCACACATTTGATATGGAATCTTCTTGAAAATATTTCTAGGGATAGTAATTGTTTATGGTGGAGAGGATATATCATCTCATTAACTTCTTTCAGGCATTAATTGACCCTTTTTTATTACATTTCATGTTGGGTATCATTTAGGGGTCATTCCAGAATATTTTGGTAAATTATGGAATCCCAATTGGTTTTTCATAGTTGTCGCATAGTTTGGTAAATCCATGTGGTTTTACCCAACAAAATGTGTGCCCTATTGAGAGCCACTGGAAGGGGTGAACCATTTTTCTAAATAGTGTGGTCACCCCTCCAAAATGTAAAATCCATGGATAATTGGTTTTGTATGGTTAGTTCCTAGTTAAACTAACCATGTGTCCAAACTATCCACCCCACACTATATTCTATTTAGGGTTTATGGTTAGTTTAACTATGAGTCCCTTCCTAGGAAATTGTTCATGTGGGTTTTAATTACCCTAAAAAATAATTTAAAAATCCCAAAACCCACCTCTTTAACCCCTAATAAACTCCATTCATCCCTAACATGTTTTTTTGGATCTTAGAGGCTCTCATGAGGTGAAATTGACTCCTCCAACCTATTCTTTGAGTAGATCGAATCCCTTGTGATTGCATTTATCTCTTCTCATTAAGTAAATCTTCTATCATGTAGTTCCTTCCAATATCCCCTTCTCCCCTTTATAGAGAGTGATAGAACATCATGTTGTTGATGTATCTAATCTCTATTTTTATGTATCTTGATTCTAGGTTGTGTTTCTTGATCTCTTTCACATATTTTCTCATTGGTGTTCCTATTACAGGTGTTAATTGTGAGATCTCATGATTAAAGGTAGGTGGTTCCATATTATATTACCGTAAAATTGAAACCTCTTATTGAATTATTAAATTGAAATGAGTTTTTAAAGTATTTAAAAACTTGGATTTGAGATTATTTATGTTTGATTTTTATACTAGCGTGTAATATTTTGAAAATCCACAGTTTCAATAGAATTGAAATTGTTGGGTAGATTTGAGAAAAAATGATTGCTTGGTTTTGAAATTTATTTGATGAAATGAATAGGTTTTCATTCTTGAAAAATGTATTAAATTGAAAAATTCTTTTAAAAGGTAATGAATTGATGAAAACCAATTTTTTGGTTTAGAAATAAGAAAGGCATGTTGAATACTGAAATTGGAAATTATATTTTTAAACTTATTTGAAATGATTGATTTTCCCATGATTGATTGATTGGTTGGTTTGTTGAAGAACATGTGATCTTACGTAGTTAGTGGGTAATTAGTACAAAAACACTGGGATCTAACCCCATATAAATGGATTTATGATGAAAAAACTAACATAAACTTACTATGAAATGATTTTCCCCAATGGGGAGATGAGTCCTAATAGCCTAAGTTAAGAGACATGTGCACACATTGATTTGAGATCACTGATTGAGTAGTGTGATGATACTAATTTCAAGAAAATAACATAATACAGGGAGTTATTACTTTGTTCTATGATGTTTTTGATTTTTTTATTACATTCCATTGATTATATGACTGTTATAATTCATGCCAAAGGTTTTATATAAATTATTTATATAAAATGTTCATTTATACCTGTTTTGATATATCTTACATCTCTTTTGATATAAAAAAATCTTTTGGTATAAAATATATATTTTTTATACCATGTATTGTTTTATTTAAATTGAAATCATGATTAGTTTAATGTTATTTAATTAATTATGGAATACTTGGTGATAACCTACTAGGATTTATAGCTCACACCCTACCTTTCCCTTATAAATTTGTAGATTTTATTATGCCAAGTCTGGATAAAGTGAAAGCACCACTTGGAGGTGGCAGATGTGCTTGATGCATGGGATTATGGAGTGATGTTGGTGACTAATGGAGATATAATCCACTTATTACATAGAATTTTGAGCTATATCTTAGAGACATTGTGACCTTTTATGGTTTATGTTCTTTTCGGGTTTTTTTTTTACCTATTTTTATAGTACTTTATATCTTTGGAGTGCTGAACATACTGAACTATATCTTTTTCCTTACATTGTTTTTTAGAAAATTAGTTACCTCTTGATTCTAGCATGATTTCAGGTGTTAGTTGCTAACCTGTGGGGATCATAAATACCTTTCGAGCCATGTCAAGTCTAGCTCGGGTATCAGGGTACTAGGGTATCTGGATTTTTTCGTGACAAATAGGATGGATATGAATTGAAAATTGATGGATAACAATCATATGAAAAATATTATGAGCATGTAGGGTTAAATAATTCAAAAGTTTTCAAAATATCAAGAATATGAACCTTCTAAAATCCTTTTCTGTGCTTATGTTGTTATTATTTGAGAATAATTAGTCTATAGAAGTTAAAATAACACTTGAACTATCATGAAATAAATTGAAATTATAAATGTTGGACTAAACATAGGTAATAACTAAATATAGCCTATGACTGGGATAATACTATGATTTATGGATCATATGATATAATTACAAGTTTGAATGATTATGAAGAATGTACCAAGGATTTGATTACAAGTATACATCATGATGAAAATCATATTATAGAAATGAAAATGATAGTTGAAGATAAACTTCATGACTGTCAAAAGTAGTTTCAAAAGTTAAAGTGATGCGTAAAGACGTAATTTTATGTTGGTTGTACTAAATATACAACACTTTCAACCATACTATAGTAAAAAATATAAAATATAGTGTTGGATAGAGTAATACTAGATTTACTAAACTATTTTATCTCTTCCATGATATGCTACTATAAGATAATGAGCATCCTTTATGAATATATAATGCTAAAAAAATTCTATGTTTAAGGGGTCTAATCTATGAAAAAATATATGCATGTTCAAATGATTGTGTACTATTTCACAAGGACAATGAATCAATTAAAAAATGTCCAAAGTGAGGTGTGTCTCAATAAAATAAATATGAATTAAGTCCTTAAAAAATTTATGGTGCTTTACAATCATTCCAAGGTTTAGGTGCCTATATAGAAGTAAGGATACTGTGAGGAAATTAATGTGCAACACAGGTACAAGAAATAAATATGGGGACTTTTTTCACCCAGAAGACACTCCTCAGTGGAAAAAAATTGATCAGGAGTATCCTAAATTTTGAAATGAACTGAGAAACCTTCCTCATTAAAACATATTATCTAGAGGACCAAGTGTGCATATATTATCCTATAATTTTTATGTAATTAATAGTTATATGTTCTATACAATGGAACATGATAAATATAGTACAATGAAAAATAGTAGAGTTACACTTGTGGTAGAAGTGATGCATGTATCTAATACCAAGGAATAAAATCAAATTTATGTGAATATTTCATACATTAGAATCATTTAATAAATATAGGAGTTTGATTATACAATATTCCAAGTTCTGCTTTTTCAATGAAAATGGGTTGATAATTGGAATTCAATTAAAATAGATGAATTGGGATTCATGGAAGTGGATGTCAGTAAAGAAGGGTATAATGATAAACTATTCACAATGGAATCATAGAGAGTATAAGTATTTTATGTCTTAGATCCTACAAATAGAAAGTGTTCAATTATTCTTTTATCAACCAAAACCACTACAGGGCCAAACATCAATTCAACTGAGGATATCCCTTTCATTGGGATGATGAAATCATTTCATAGTATTTCTAATGTAGATGGAGTCTTGTATGTTAGAGGATACCACGATGTAGGGATTTGGATACTTTATTGAGGGGTCAAATCGATTCAAACTTTAAAGGAAAAAAATAGGGTTCAATAATTAGGTTAAAGGTTTTGTAATATAAATTTCATCACCTCATATATTTATCTGATCAATAATTCATTTTTATAATATAAATTAAATATTCAAACACTTATATAGATAATGGATTCTCTATATACTGAAATTCCCAATCTTGATTAAAAATAGGTTTCTCAATATGTTGATTCTCCAAATCTAGAGGAACAACAAGTTTCTCCACATACCAATGCTACCAATCCTAAGGAACAGCATATTGACAATGTTGAAACTAAGTAACTGGTAGAATGTTAACAACACATGTCTGATAAAAAATAATAGAGTTGTAGAATGATTATATTAACAAAAATTATTAATCCAAGAAGAACAGACATTAAATTGAGTTTGTATGGAATGCCCACAACTATCATGTTAACCATAATAGGTCAATTTTCATTAGTTACATTAGGTTCACCACTCGAATACATGTGTTTATTCATGTAAATACATGGCATAATGTTTAGATTGTGATTAAGACACTATTTTGGGAATATATTTGGATAAAATTTTAATATAATTTCTCTATTTTACTAAAAAATAAAATAATGAAGGATTGATTTACTCTTTATTATCCCTTACAGAGTTCATTTATACTTGATGACTATTGAATGAAATTTTTGTTAATGGTCACTAAAAAGGATCATGGATAATTTTAGATAATTATTATGAAGCATCATTTCAAGGATGATGAAAGGAAAATATTCTTACACCCACTACAGATATATTCACATATGATAAACCAAGAAACATGGAATGTGTTTATTATACATTATGAGGAGGCATTATTTTAGGTACATTGTGACTGGAAATACTTTACTTTGAAATATGTGTAATAATCACTTTGATTAATAATTTTTAATTTAAGAAACAACAACTGGGTGATGAAAATAAGTAGTGTACATCAAAACCAATGTACTCATACTATAAAAAAGGATAGGGTATGTTTCACTTGAAAGAAAATGATATATATTTTAAATCTGCAGTAATAATTTTCTAGGGTATGAAACAAAAAAATAATTGTGTTCCATTGTTTATATGTAGATTGATAAATCAAAATATAAATCCATTCTTATCCCATGACATGTTATATAAATCCACTATTATCCACTATTATCCCCACCATCTTTGAGGTGATCCATTCCCCTCAAAGGTGTACCTTACCAGAGGTAATCAATTTTGTCATAATGTTTTTGAAAAATTTGAATAAGGTATATATTGATACCTTTCCTATACTAATATTATATAGGTTTAAATTTCTTGTGATATATATCTATCATCACGCACCCATCACCTTATTGTGAGGGGTATAATGTATAATATATATGGAGATATTATACACAATAAACAACTTCCAAAATATCATGTGAGATTGGGGATTCGCATTTCTCACAAGTCAAGAACCATGCTACCTACTCCCCTTGATGATCTAGATGTTAACACGGTTATACTTTCTATTGTAACTTTCATATCATGGTAATTTTATCTTGTAAAAATACATGTTAACAATAAGTTATGTCCTTTATAATTTTATCTTTTATGTAAAATCTATAACAATTAATGAAAAAATTTCTAAACCAAGGGATATTATTATAGATATAGAAAAGTTAATAGAAAATAATGGTTGAATCTAGAAAATCTAAATGATCAATCGATAAATCAAAAAAGATATCTAGAGAGTTCCATTACCCCCACCAATTCAATGAATACGTTTACTAATATTATATGTTCATATGGATGCACCATTTAAATATGGTAATATGACCACTATTGATTTTAAATAAAAAATGTATAGAGAGGCTATTACAGACTTTATTGGTCTTGAGAATGTAAATGAAATCCTTAAGCATGGACTCCTGAGAGTCTAAGTTTCAAATATATACACGATGTATGTTTTCATGATCAAATTTTCCAACATCTGATCTACTATGATAATTATTGTTAAATACTATTCCTATTTTATATAGGTGGGTATATCAGTACTATTTAAAGGGAAACACTATGAAAAAAAATTGGACTCATTGGTCCTCACATCACTTCAACACAAGAAAGGTTATTGGAAGAAAATGAATTTTTAAAAATAGTGGATCAAATAAAAAATGTTTAAAAAGAATATTTTAGATGATAGAATCTTCTTAATACCCAATATTTAGGGGTAAAATACTATAATCTAACCATATCAAATATATTTTCATTTCCTTCATCACTTCTCCCTTTTCTGTTTTTTAAGGAGAATTGATTGGACATTGTAATCAATTTAGGTACTCCAAAGATTTATTTTTTGGATTCAATATATGAATTACCAACTAATAGAACATACATGATGATTCTTATCAATTTTTAATACTATATATTTAGTATTTTACAAAAAAAATCAAATTATACATTTTATATTACGCTTTAATGAAAATTATGTTATGAAGGGAGGTATATAAATATCATCAAAATTATGGTATGATGATAGTCTGTGAGCATAGTAATCCTATAAAATTCTAAAAATGGATAAATATTAGGGTATATATAATGATATTTAGTTACCAAAACATATATCAAAACAAATAACATATTTATATTAATGTTTATGTTGTGTTTGAAACAAACTGATACAAAATATTGTGGTTATTATGTTCATAAATTTATGAAATATATCATATTCGATTAACAAAATAGTATCCATAAATAGTAATTTTCAATGATAATTTCAATAACATTAAAAATATTTATTAATTTTTTGTTTATCTATATTTTTTTAGTACTAATAGAACTTTGGACAATCCATGTATTCAAAAGAAGAAATATATTTGTTTAGAAATGAGTCACCAGAATATATTATGTCAGAATGTAAATATATATCATAAATATGTCACATCCTGCTAATTATTTAGTTAGTTTTATCAAAATTTTAACATATTATTTTTTAGATAATTTTCTTATAGTTTTTATCTACTAATTTTTTTAATTTTTACAAATAGTGTGGTCGGTATGACTAAAAGTTAATATTTTTATTTAAAATTGACATTTTAGTATAAAACACAATTTATATAATCGAGAATAAGAAAACACACTCGTATTGTCATGATAATTTCAGAAAATAATACATGAGTCATTTGTGATGTGTGGGAATCATATTCTTGTCAATCTGACACATGATGAGACCGATATGACCCAAAGTGCGTGTTTTCAGTTTAAAAATGGAATTTTAATTAAAGTCTTTCTTAACTCACTGAAAAACATAAAAACATTTATATTGTCTTGATACATTATTAAAATGATCCATAAGACATTTTTGATGTGTATGAATCAATCACACAGTAATCTGATGCTTGGTATGTTCAGTATGACTGAAAGTGCAAGTTTTTATTTAAAATTGACATTTTAGTTCAAATAATGTGTGACATACTCAAAACTGATAAAAAATATTCATATTATTTTGATACATTGGTAAAATTACCCATAAGTTAGTTGTAACATGTTGGAATCATTCACACCTCAATATGATAAACGGTGTGACTTATATCTCTCAAAATGTGTGTTTTCAATTTGAAAGTGACATTTTAGTTAAAAACATGTGTCACTCACTGAAAAATAAGAAAAAAACTAGTATAGACATGATACTTGAGTAACATGATCAATAATTCATTTTTGACGTATATGAATCAGTCAAACATCAATCTGATACACAGTGTGACCGGTATGACTCAAAGTGCTTGTTTTTAGTTTAAGATGACATTTTTGTTAAGAACATGAGTTCTTCACTAAAAACCAAGAAAAAACACTCATATTGTATTGATAATTTATTATAACAATCCATAATCCATTTTTTAAGTGTAGGAATTAGTTTCATGTCAATCTGACACATGGTGTGATCTGTATAACTCAAAGTATGTTTTTTCAGTTTAAAAATGTCATTTTTGTTAATAATGTCTGTCAATCACTTGAAACTAAAACAAAACACTTAAAATTTCTTTATACATTATAAAAAATGATCCATAAGTCATTTTAGATGTGTACGAATCAATCATATGTCAATCTGACACATGGTGTGGTCGGTGTGACTCAAAGTGTGTGTTTTTATTTATAATTAACATGTTAATTTAAAAGAAACATGACATACTCAAAACTAATAAAACATATTCAAATTGTATTAATAATTTAAGAAAATAATCTATAATTCATTTGTGATATTTAAAAATAAACTACACATTAATTTGATACATTGTGTGATCAGTATGACAAGAAATGTGTGTTTTTAGTTTAAAATTGACATTTTAGTTAAAAACATGTGTCACTCATTGAAAATAGAAAAAACAAAAAAATTGGTCTTGATACTTTAGTAAACTAATCCATTATTCATTTTAAATGTGTAGGAATTTGTAATACATTAATCTGATACATGGTGTGACACAAAGTGTGTGTTTTTATTTTAAAATGAAATTTTAGTCAAAAACATGTGTCACTCACTAAAAACCAAGCTAAAACACATGCAATGACTTGATACTTCTGGAAAATAATCCATAATTAATTTTTTTTTGTGAATCAGTTGCACTGAAACACCCTTCTATGACCCCCTCACCCAAAAGGTACATTTTCTAGGTTGTCAATGAGATAAGGGAGATAATAATTTCTGAATCCCACCTCCAATAGGCCACGGGTTAGTGATAAACACCAAGGGTATAACATATAAAAACTGGGATTAATTACCCTCAAAGATATGATAAGTGATGGATATAATATAGAAACAAACAAACAAAAACTATTCATAATAAAAGAAGAACCAATCTCAATAAATAATATGAATATAATAAACTATAATTGAAACAACTGAAAAACACTAAAATATATCCTTAGTAGTGACCAAGAAGCTCTAAAAGCTCCTAAACAACTCCTCTAACTAGAAATTTCAAACCCAATTAGGAACCATCTCCTGAAGCCCATAAAAATAGTTTGTATATATATAAGTTGTGTATAACATGTATACTTATTAGGATCCTCCTTGAAACTTCTCTTGAAAAATATGAAAGAAGCATACTAAAGCCATGTGAGTAAACAAATGATACCAAATCATTACCTAAATAGGTTTACTATTATTTTACCATCCCCACCATATCTATCTCTCACTGAGTATCACATATAAGAGATTATATTTTGCAATAACAAAAGAGGGTACTCCTACCACTTTCCCACTGGTTTTCTTCTCATCCCCAATGTCTCATGTCCTGGGTCATATCTCTCCAAAATATATCCTATATATACCATGGATAAAGTAACATTTCCTTAAGACACTTGGGATAAAATATGAAAGTCATGCATCACATTGTCTCATCATCCCAACCCCATTTTTACATAGTAACCAAATTGTTTTCAAGATCCATCATAGCCCATAGGTCATGTATTATACCTCAATCCATCACAACCCATACACAATATAACTATAATAACTATTAGGATGCTATATCTAAAGATATATGTGTATTAAATAACCACAATCCATTACAACCCTCAACATGAATATATGGGGAAAGATAACCATCACTTGTACTAGCACATAATACTACCAGGAGAAGAGATTGGGTCCAAAGGGGGTATTCAACCATACTTTCCTCACCAACATCAATATTGGGGAAAAATTCTTCCCAAATTTCACTAGTTGTTAGTCTCCCAACCAAAATGGGTGGGGTAGCAAATGAAATCACAAAACATACATTATATATATAAATATCACAACCACACTTTGAGAAACTACCAAAATTTAGACTCATCTTCCACTAACATCACACAGGACTCCCATGAGCCACTGATAAGGCCTTAGTATTAAAAGAATACAAGAATCAATCTTTATCTTATTTAATTAATTAATTATATATTAATTAATTATTACCACTATCATTTCCAAGGTAAAAATTTTAATCTTATAATCCAAGTTTTGATGGAACTATTAATTCTTTTCTTGTATTCTCAAGTATTTCATCATCAAATTAAGCATCAAGAACCAACCCTTTTCTTTAATTAATTAATTTATCATTTCATAATCATCCAAGTACTCTATGACATAGACTAAACTACCATATAAAATATTCACTAATAGTGTATAACATCAACTACTTCCTATAGTTGGAAAATAATTATATAATATCAACCATATATCGTCCATTAAATAAGAATATCCCTTATCAAGCAAACATCCCATATTTCAGCACAGTAATAGGAAATCCTAGCTTCAACCCCTTATGTCAGTCCCAGTTCCATCTTGAAACCACTACACATAATATCACATCTGGAATCTTGTTCCAATCTCATCATCATAACCAGCACCCCATTCCACAATCATAGTGTTTGGCATCCTCACCCATATCATCACCATAACTAGTACCTTGTTCCACCATCATATCCTTAGGAATCCTAGCCCATTATTTCAACCACACAAGGTTAAAATTCAATCACATAAAGGATATAAATCCCTGGATATTAAATGAAAATTTCACTATATTATTCCACACATAATTTCAAAGGAAACTATACCCAAAACAAGAAAGGCATTCCAGCCTATATCAAACAATATTGGGATTTCTCATCCCCAAAGTAATGATTTAAGAAATCATTAATTATTTATTACCATATTTCATTATTTAATTAATTTAAAAATTAATCCTAATAGCTCTAGCCTTATAAATTCCCAAGGATAAATATTATTTATTTCATCTGATGTTCTTCCTTAAGCTTCTTTTTCATTTATATAATCAATATTGACAATAATAAATACAACATGTCTCCTTTTTTATAAAAAAAATATTTTTAAACTTTAAGGTTTTATTTAATATCCTAGAATATCAAACATTCTTAAAAACCATAATAATAGATAACACACTACATAGTAAAACTCATAGGTAGAAAATATATTCCACAAAGCATGTGATCACACATCCCAAATATTTCAAACATGAATATTAAATATTACCATATGCGATAATACTTACAATTCACATAATTTAATTAAATTCTAACATGTGATAATATTAATTTCTATATTCTAAAATTAATACTTATAAACAAAATTCTAATCATTATTATTTAATAATTTTAACACTGAAAAATGCATTCTTTTGATTTTATCGAATAATAATTTATAAAAACTCATGTGATTATCCATTTTTCTATCCAAGATAATTTCAGAATAATTATAATTATTCTTCAAAAAGAAATTTATTTTTTTCTATTTATTCTAATAATCTTAAAAATTATCAAAAAAATATCTAATACATGTGGTAATTCATTAAACTCCAATATTTAAAAATTATAATCATCAAAATTAAATTCAATAAGAAATTTTTCATATTCTAAGATAAAATTATTTATCTTTAACGTGCAATATTAATTCTAATTAAAATCAAAAAATTAATAACAAAAATTGAACTCTTTTATACCGGTTGCAAATTTTATTTCAATACTTGAATAATACTAACACATTAAATCTAATCTATGAAATTCTTGTATTTTTTGAGGAAACATTATACTACATAAATTTAACTTACATTCAAAATTATTGAATTAATATTATTTCATTAACATAGTTTCTCATCATTCATTTTATCCACTTTTAGATTATCATGGGTTCATTATTTATATAATTTATTATTATATTATTATTTTATTATAGTTAATATCATCCATTTAATCAAAGAAACTAAAGCATGTTAATTTAACATTTTCAAAATATGGAAAAGTAGAAGTCGCATATCCCATGCATAGATATTTCCTTTACAAGTTAATGCATCCATAATAGAGGAGAGAGAATGATATTTCTTCTATCTAGAATATTGGCTAGTGTGCAAATAAGAAGTTCGGATCAACTAAAGATGGCTTACAATACTCTAGAGAAAGATTTTAGAACTTTTAGGATCAAGAGAAACATAGGGGAACTCAAATAAGGGGACAAAATTCTTTTTTAGATTTAGAGATATCTAACCATGGGTACTTAAAATACTTCATCAAATGTTCCCATATTTTATTCGTTGTTTAAAAAAATTTCTATTTAAGACTCATTTAAATTTTCAAAATTCAAGGATTGCATTGAAAACTCTTAACCAAGAAAAAAAACAACCAATTTCCATTTATTCCCATTAATTTATGCTAAAAACATGTTATAGGATGGTTCTGGGAAGAAAAATAATGTTTTTAAGAAGCATATTCTACACTTAGATGACACACTAACACTACGTAAGAGTAACAAGGTTTTACCCTTATGCGACTTCTTACCCTTACGCAAGTTGAATATTACCCTTATGATGATTTAAGAAACTTGGATATACCATTTTGAAAGTACCCATATGGGAGTTGGTACCCATACACGAGTAGCCTTATGTGAGTCAATAACCTTACATGAGTACCCTTACGAGAGTTGATACCCTTATGCAAGTACCCTTATGAAAGCCAGAATGCTTATGTGAGTACCATTACACCATCCAGTGCCATTACATGAGTACCCTTAGATGAGTTGGTACACATACACAAGGTTTACTAATTCCATTACACACCTAGGGTTACTTTTACACAATTTTTAAAATTAATGGTTTTCCTTTATGCAAGCCTTATAAATTTTTGGGTTCCCTTAGCAGTGGCTTATGTACCCTTACATAGAGTGTAGTCATCCAAATTTACCATAAATAACTCATAGAAACTAAGAGTTACCTTTACCCAACTTAGTAAAACTCTTTGTTAACCATATGAAACCATTTAAAAACATTAATTTCCCTTACGAAACTCTATTTTCATGCATAAGGGAAAATATTTCCTTAAAAATATTACATTTTTAATCAAACTAACATATAAATAATCAAGAAAAAGGTTTATTATCACTTATAAAATTTGAAAACACATACTAAAATAGTTTAATCATTTCCAAAAAACACTTTAATAAAACACTTGAATCTATTCCATAACTTGAAAATTCACTCTAAAAAAACTTTATAAAATAAAAAATAATTTCAAAACAACTTCCAATTTTATGAAATCTCTCTCGAACCACCAGACATCCAAAATGAAAAAGGAAGGTTCAATAATATTTGTAACCTTTATATTAGATACCTATCAAACAATTATCATCATCAAAAATTAAAACAAAACTGAGAAGGAGATGGAAGATGTTGGGGATAAATTAACCACCTTGCGAGATACCCCTCAAGATTCTCACTATACATGGAACATAATAACCACTCTAAAAGAAAAAAGTGTACAACCAATCAACAATTTAAAATAATATCCCATTGTATATACCTCTCAAACATAATCAATTACATTAATAAAACATCACAAAAAAGTAGAATCAATCTCATATATCAACATGAGATCAGATAATTTATAAAAAACCAAGTATCAAAAACTTTTTAATTTTTATCACATGTTTGTGACTCTTATTCCCAATCAACATAAAATAAAAGGCCACATAGATACCAAAAATAAATCTATCAAGAAATCCATATCAATAAATCCTGAGAAAAATCATTTTTTCAAATCAATTCATCATTTATAGTTCAAATGTTTGATTTCAAGTTCAAAATCAAATCATAGGTTTCTATCAAGTCAATTCCTTTCAAAATAATCCTTCATTTAAATCCATTATCATACCAATTAAAATAATAAAACTTTTCATGCCTTTTTATTTCATCAATATTTTGTTTCAAATAATTATTTCATCTCAAAAATATTTTCAGAGAATCAATAAATAAATTTTCAGAATCCACACACACCATTCCATTTCAAATTATTACTCAAGAGTCTCAAATAAATATTTAGAAATAAATTAGAAAACCAATTTAAAATAAAAATCATGAAGAAAACTTCAAGGATGACATAATCAAAGTAAAATTTCCTTTTTCTAAAAACATTTCTTATTCAACATGAGTTTTTTGATAACTCAACTACATTAACAAGTTACATGCTTTTATAAAATTCTTTTTATTAAACCAACACATCTTAACCATGATCTTTAGAAAATTAATATCAATACGCATAACTCCCAAAACTTAGAGAAGTAAAATTGAACAAATTCCATACATTATAAACAAGCATAAGGATTAAACTGTACATGTTATTTGACTTTAAAAAATTTCAAGTTTGTTAGAAAAACATTATTCATTATCGGCACACTCATGAAAAATATAAAAAGTATATAATTCCATAATTTCCATTTACTATAGGTGCATTCCAATACTTTCAAGAGTTTTCTGTTAGAATCAAATAATATTTCTCAATAATCACATGCTCCAATATCAAAATAGCTTCCATAAGAAAACAAATCAAAGGAACTCATCCACCACCCCATGATATTATCCACCTTGGGTGGCACTAACTCACCCCTATGGTTTTAAAATGTTTCATAATATAATGTGTTGTGATGTGTGGAGTTACCCCTCTCTAAATATTTTTAAGGCTATAACATATGTAAAAAGAATGACTGAAATATGTTATGGGGATTTAAGAACACCATGCTACATCCATATCATATTCAAATCCACAACCACAACCCACATCATACAATGATTTAATTTCACAATAGATAGATTAATTAAAGAAAAATTACAATATTCTCTTTTCATCTAACCAAAACCCATGTCTCCTAGAATGAGTAAAGAGTATATTTATTAAAATAAATGAAGATATATAAGAACCCATTCCCCCGAACCAAAACTCCCACATATAAGGCCTGAGAGAAGATTAAATTATACACATGATGATAACAAACCCTCCCCCTAGACCAAAAAAGTTCCCAAGGAGATAGTAAATAGTGACACATCCCCTCGACCAAACAAGGGTCTGAGGAGAGAGTAAATAATGACCCCTCCCCTAGACCAAATAAGGTCCCAATGAGAGAGTAATAGGGTGATATGAACATGGTCATAGAAAAGCTTTCTGTATATCACATATCCATATAAACATTGGTACTGAGGAATGATTTATGCTTACCTTCTCTAAGGGCAATTAGGTGTGGGTAGGAAACTAAAAGGTTAAAGTGATAAAAATGATCATGAATCAGGGATTTATTAGGTGGGTTTCGATCAATAGAATGAGGAGATTTCCTTATACTCATTATGAGGTGATATAAATATAATAATGATGAGAAAAATTTCATTCACTTAAATGGGATAATAATTGAAGGTTTTTAGGCTCAATAAAGAAATTCAAGGTTCTCACCACACTTCAATAGCAGAAATGAAAAATCTAATAATGACAGGAAAAAATAAATGGATGATAATATACTCCTTATGGCTGAAGAAAGAATCTCATCCTAATAAATTTCCTCATAACATCCCCCACAAAACATAAAACTCCACTCAATAGTGATTTTCTAACACATCTTGTTGAACATTATCAACACAAAACTAAAGGGGACAACAACCTCGAGTTGCTGCTACAAAATAAAAAATGTTAGTGAATATTAAATCAGGACACAAATTATTTAAGGTTGATTAATTAATTAATTTTCAACCTTTTCCCATTTTCCAAAACATTCAAACATAGGTGAATACAATCATGATGCATGATCCTTTCTTAGGTCTCTACCCTGTAAAAAGAATCACTTCACTTATCATGACTAGTAAACATTAAGTTCCTTATTTCATATCAGGGGGGAATGTGAACTCTATTATCCCATCTAGTCTTCCCTTATTTATAATATTTACTATAATCAATTTACATTATTTCTATAATATCCTTGAACCTGTACTCCTATATCCAATGCTAAAAACATAATTTTTACATTTATAACTTTGATATTGATAAATGTAACCCAATTTTAGCCACCCAAAACATAAAACCTCATAACAAATATTTGATCACTTACATACCCAATAAAATTTTAGGCTTATAGTTTTATAGAATTGGGAAAAACTCTTTTAAGTGGAAATTTCAACACAGTATCCATTTTTTCATAAAAATATTACTTTATAAAGACATGCATGTTTCTATCAAGGTTTTATACATATCTAGAACTCTTAATTAATTAAATTTTATACTCATCCTCAATCCCTGTGACTTTTTTGAATATGCAATGATAATAAAATTATTAGTAAGGAATATAAAAACAAATAAATAAACTCATTATTCATGAACATACATAAAAAATTACATTTTATAAAATAAATTTCGGGCTCAAAATAAAAATTTAGTTTACTCATGAAATCAACTTCTCTTCCCAAATATTTTCATAAAAGAATTAATTAAGAAAAATTAAAGTAAAAAATAAAACTCATGAAGGTTTCGTTTAAATCAGGATAAAACAC
The DNA here is from genome assembly GCA_963277665.1 of Viscum album. NCBI lineage: Eukaryota > Viridiplantae > Streptophyta > Magnoliopsida > Santalales > Viscaceae > Viscum > Viscum album. The sequence goes on from OY728151.1 coordinate 1,839,205,157, forward strand.
ATGAAAATTTTTTCATAAATTTATACAATTCTACCTTAAGAACTAGAAACTTTTTTCCTTTAAAACATAATCTATTTATCTTACCTTGTGAAAACATGAGATTTTCATAAAACCAATTGAAAGGATAAACAAATCAGGTAAGTACTTAGGACATAATTTTCCATATCACTATTAAAAATGGACTTAAACCTATGTTTAAATTCCATCATAATTCTTCATAGAACATAATCATTACCCAATGCATTTGAGGTTTTAAAAAGACCCACACATTCTTAGTTTATAACGTAACCACCCATTCTTGGTTTATAATGGAACTACTCATCCATGGTTTATTAGGTAACCAACCATTCATTGTTTATATTAGAACCACCCTTGTCATAAAAAATTCCTAAGAACTATAACATAATCATAACACATTAAATCATTCATACTTATAAAAACATTCCTTATATTCTTATGAAAAATATTTCTAGATATGGAAATATCTTGTTCCATTTAGAAACCTTTTGGAAAATATCAAAAAAAAGGAAGAAGGATTTTTATTTGAACAAAAAATGGAATATTACAAATGAATCCAAGACATAAAATAAAGATTATGGTAGTGGTAAAGTCTATTCATGTTTTTTATATTAAAATATAATATTCCTTTTATCTTTTGTGAAGAAAGTAAAAATGTTCCTTAAAAATGTTTCCCTTTTAAAACCTTTGTATAAAAGTAAAAAATCAACCTTTATAATTCATTAATATTAATATAAATACATTAATAATATAATATTTATAATATCAACAAGGAAGAGATATATTTAGAAAATAAATCTTGAAAACATTTAATATGTGGTTTTTAAAGTAAAGTATCTCTTACCTCGAGCCTGACCTGTCACGTGTATTCCTTATCTTCCTGGATAATAAAATTATGTTAACTATTTACTTTATTAATAACCTTTTTCAAGTTTTTTAATCCTTTTCTTTTATTTATTACCATGTCACATTCAATTACTTAATCAATTAATTTCACATCGGATGTTTTCATGATATTCAACTCATATGTCCAAAATGACTTTGGTAGGTTGAATGTGGTCAAAGAGTTCATTATTCCATCACATATATAATAATAATCATGACATAATTATAATTTTTATACATAATTTATAATTTTAAAACCAATCATTAAATGGTTATGAAAAATGAACTATGTTATAATCATTAAGATAATAGGTCATATCACTAGTGGAAAAATGTACTTCCACGTTGGTTTTCTTAAAATTTTACGTCCATTTTTAACCGACTGATAAAGGTGATGTAAAAAATATGTGCTTCAACATCATTTTTTATAAAATGACATCAAAAATCGGTCATTGTGGGTCTTTGGCGTCAATTTTCATATAAATCGATGCCAAAATTCCAGCCCTGATAGTCTTTGAATCATTTTTCAAATAAATTGACGCCAGAAGTTTGGGCCCGATAGTCTTTGGATTTAGTTTTTTAGAAAACTGATGTCAAAATTTGTCTTTTACATGGGTTTTATCGTCATTTTTGGATAAAAACTGACGTGAAAAGTATGTTTAAAAAAATTCACATCGGTTTTGGTAAAAACTGATACTTAAACATTGAAACTCTTAAAATTGGAATATATATTATTTTTCAGGCTTCTATTTTACTACTTATGGAGCTAAAACGGACTTACGGATCAAAAGTTATGGTCGTCGTATGTTGTAGCTCTTCATGTTTCGATAGATACAAATTGATTCAAAGAAAACATGAGAAAAAAGAACTAAAAACTATACACTAAATGAACACAAAAAATAATAAACATAAATATTTAAACAAATTTTAATTCTTTTATTGGTTTTATTCGAATCGATATCATGTTTGTTGTTATTCCACTTCTTTTTAAGGAAGAACTCATGCGGTAATGAAAATGGTGAGTGATAAAGAATTTTTCACCTCAACTAATGAATCTCATGTGGAAGTTTCATCTTTTTGTCTCAATTGGAATAATATTTCATCATCATAATAAAAATATCAATATATTTGGTGACAATGAAAATAATAATAATGAAATTAAATGATGAAAATAAATACCATGTACAAATTGTCGATTGAAGAATTGTTGAAATATTGATGGTATCGAAGATGTCAAAAATGTTGAAAGAAATAGGATGAGGTTATGTACATTGAAAATGAAAATATTATTGGTGGTGATACATTAAAATTTATTTGGGATTTTCAAAATAGAAATGTGCATTATGAAAAAATTGAAATACCAAACCCTCGTATTTGAAACTTTACTTTTAACGTTGATTAAATTTATAACCGATGTTAAAAACATTCTCATGTTGCGGTTTTAACATTGGTTAATAAAAAACTGAATCAAAAAAGTAATTTTTAACATCGTTTATTAGAAAAACCGTTGCCAAAAGGTACTTTTAACGTCGGTTATTGAAAAAAATCAACATTAAAAATAAACTCTTCTAATGGTCAACTTCTAACGTCCATAAATTTTGATCCATAAGTCATTTTCTATCCAAAACCTATCAAATAAAAGCTTGATAATGTATCTAAAACTTGTGTTTTATTTTTAATATCATTTATTAAAAAAATACCGACGTTAAAAATCAAGTTTTATAATGTTAAACTTATGATATCCGTAACTTTTGATTTGTAAGTCCATTTTTTCCAAGACCTATCAATTTGAAGATTGAGAAATTATATAAAACTTTTGTTTTATTATTAACATTGTTTATTTGAAAAACCAATGATAAAATGGTATATTTAATGTTGGTTATTGAAAAAACTGACGTTAAAAATCAAGTCTTATAATGTTCAATGTACAACGTCAAAAACTTTTGATCCGTAAGTTTTTTTTTGCTCCACGACCTGTCAAATTGAAGATTGAGAAATTATATAATTTTTTTTTATTTTTAACATCGGATATTTTAAAAACCAATTTCAAAAGGGGACTTTTAATTTAGGTTATTAGAAAAAAAATTAACGTTAAAAATCAAGTCTTATATTGTTCAACTTCCGACGTCCATAACTATTGATCTGTAAGTCCATTTTTGCTTTACGACCTGTCAAATAGAAAATTGAGAAATTATTTACAAATTTTATTTTTTCTTAAAGTCTTTTATTTGAAAAATAGACAACAAAAAACAACTTTTAACGTCGATCTCTAAGAACCAACGTGAAAGTGACGACGTTAAAACCCACTTTTCTACAAGTGTATGTATGCATGAGTAACCTTTCTATTTTTTAACGATCGTGAGAAAAAGAAGGTAAGTATTATATGAAATTTAAAATATTATCATTATATAATAAATACCATATTTTTCCTTTAAATGAAGTTATATATACCATCAGTGTGATGTGTTGATGAAAAATAAATCATATCGCTTCTTGGAGGTGGTAATCCACACATACACATGAATGACATTATCATTTTTCAATGAATGTAAATATAAGTAAATATATAATATATATTAATTTTAAATAATTATAAATATTTCATTGATATTATAATTATATATATATATTAAATCTAACATTATATCCAGCTATGAGAGACAGTGACAGAAAATAAATTGTATCGGTTCGCGAGGTGATAGTCTTCCATACACATGAATGATGGATTCATTTCCCATTTTATAGAAGAAGGATATGGATAAAAAATTATAGTAAAAATAATAAAATATTATTATATTTAATATAATAATTTTATTATTTAATAATGGTTCAACAATATTTTGAAGGAGGTGGAAGGAGAAATAAAACAAAAATTCTCTGTTAAAAACTATACCTCTTCCTCAGACAACATCTTTAGAAATATATCTAAAGAAATCATATATTGGTTTTATAATAAAACTAGGGCCTCTAGGATGTTATTATGGATTTAATTATGGTATTTTATTAGGTATTTTCTAGAAAAAAAATATTTTTAAGTGTGATGAAAAGTGAATAGGAGGTACCCTTTATAAGATAGGGGAGGGGAAATCTTGGAATTACATAAAATATTAAATTGATATAAATTAATTTTCTTATAAAAAAGGACCCAAAGGGATAAAATTTGATTATATAAAGAGTATGGGTCAAAATAATATCAACCAATTAAATTCTTACAAGTTTATATAATGTTTTCACCCTTATCATTTTGTTTTAACCCATGTTAACCCTCTTTTACAATCACTATGATAACAAAAAAATTTACTCTTTAGGGGTCAATATAGTTACAATAATAATAACATTGACCCTTAAATTAAACATGGTTGATATTTCAAACCTTATCCCACCAAAGATTCCTATTATAGGATTTTTATGAATTTTAAACCATTTAATAAAATATTATTTATTATAAAATATCATTGATGTCAATTTTGGAACTATATAAAATATTATAATTTAATATATGTATAAACCATGTAAAATGATTTCAAAATTACATGTATTAAATGATAAGGAATATATTATCATAATATAATCATACAATCAACTTTTTAGTAGTTTTGATATTATTTTAAACCATTTCTTTTGGTTGAACCCCTTGGTTAACCAATTTTAACCATAACAATGGTAATGAATTTTCCAACATTAAAGAGTTATAATTTTTCTTATAAGGTAAAAATTGGATCATAAAATAAAATGTTATGAAATTTTAGACCATTTATAAACATAATTTTCCTCTTGAAATTTTTTTGATGTTTAAATAATTTAGTAAAATATTATTTAACATAAAATATCATTAATGTCATTTTTTACAATATTCATTTAATCTGACTTTTAAAATAATATGACAACAAAATAATTCAAATTTAATACTTTAAAACTTCTATAATATGTTATATTTATGTAAAAAATCATTAAATACAATAATTCATCCAAATTGTACTTCTTTAAATATTTTTTGTATTATTTATTTTATGTTTCTATTGATTGAATAAATTAAGTGTCGGTGTTGTGTAATCATTTAAGGTAATTATTTCATCACTAAAAAATACAAATAAATTACCATGATAAAAAAATAATTTATATTTATTATAAAATATTATAATGAAACATAATATTATTGTATCCCTATCACAAAATATTATAGATATTAAAATAAAGAAATTGAAATTTTTTACTTTATCTTTTACTTAAATATTATAAAGGTAAAAAGAAAAAAGTTATAGAATAAAGTTCTCATGTTTTTGAAAATTTTATGTAAATGGGTTATAAACACACATAAAATAAGATAAATTCAACATTAAGGTCATTTTTTAGTCCTTGTCATATTATTTTTTGACCTTAATTACCCAATTTACTCTTACCGTAGTGAAAAATATTTACTACGATTATTATTCATATTGAATAAAAATTAAAGAAATCTATTTAAAAATTTTTTACCAACCGATTCGAAATTTAGAATCCATTTTTTAAGATTACATTTATGTAATTTTCTGAATTTAATTTAAAATCAAACCTTCAAAACAAAATGAAAAACTTTTTTTAGAAAAATGTGTTTTTAATCCCAAAAATTAACTTATAAAAAATTTTCATATAAAGATGATTAAAAAGTAATTAATTAAATTACTTGAAACTAAAAAAATATTTTTAATCTTAAATCAAATTCAAAGCGTAATGGTACTTTTAAATTACTTAATTTATTGAAAAAAAATGACAGTTTTTCAAAAAATGGAATTTTTCACTATTCACTAAAAAGTCAATATTTTTAAAAAAATACCAAAATTTCACCCCAAGAAAATTTTGATATGATGATTTAAATATGAAATTGTATTTAAAAAATACAATTTATAAAATTTACAGTAATTAATTACAATATTCTCTCACAAAAATTAATGAAAACCATTTGTTATGAAAATATATTTTTTAAGAATAAAATGACTTTACTAAAAATTGAGTAACTATTTTATAATAATTAATAAATACATATATGTTTATTTGTATCATTATATATATTTCATAATTTTTTAATCTTATTCATTCTCTTTAATTCAATGGCTAGGTTATAACATTCATATTTAAATAATAATATTTCATGGTTTGTTTAAGCTCGATGTTGCGTGTCATATGCGTTATCAAGAATAATCATATTTTGAAAATATCAAGGTGTTAAATTCTGTCCATCCCATTCGATAAATTCTATGCTTTATACTTGAACTTGATATCTATATTCAAGGGGTTGATATTTCAAAATACCTTTTTTGAAATCCCATATCATAAAAATATTTAATAAAATTTACTCTTGAAAAAATGTAAAGGTAAATATGAAGGTCATATAGAATAAAAAATATTGGGTTTCCAAATAGGATAACATTAGTGGGAAGTGAAAATATAGACATTGATGAAAATTTTAATTTCCAAATAATGATAATGAGTTTAATATATTTTTTATCACAAGAAGGTGAATGATCATGATAAAGTTAAGGATCACAAAATCATAAACCAAAGTGAAGTGAAAAAGACCATTGATTCTTCATAAATAAAGGTAATAGAATAATTGTTTTGTCACAATATCATTAGTTTAATAATTCCTTTACCATCTTGACTAATAAATTTTGGAAATATAAATACCTAAAAAGTATAATTTCATCCTATAATCAAATTCCACCACAATCTCATCATTTTCTTCAAACGATGAGAATTCAAAATGATTTTTCAGGATAAAAGCACTAAAATAAACTTATAAAAGATCAAATAACCTAAAGTATAAAAAATATTATTATTATCTTTAAATATTAACATAAATTAAAATAGTTATCATATGGTAAGATAATTCCAAAAAATGAATAAACTTATACATAAAGAAATAATACATTAATCTCCAAAATTCACTAGTAATACCCAATGTTCAAACTATATCATTCCATAAATATTTATCCTTAAAATTATTCAAAATATTATAGAATAAAATTGAAACCCAAATATTGTAATGATTTGATCACATAATATTCCATGATAAATTTAACATTTATCTCCAAATAACAGCAATCATTATTAAAGTCACATACCAAAAATGAATATGAGATAATCACATAATCTCCAAGATATTATAATAATTTCTATAAATAAATAAATCTATATCCCAAATAACTATAATAATTGAACATTAATGAAATTTTTAACCTTCAAGGTTATCTTATACCTTTCAATTTATATCCCCAAAAGTGTAATAGAATTCTTCTTAAATGATATTTCATGTTAAATGTAAGGGTTACATATACCTCAACCCAATAAAACTTCTCCAAAAATATCATTAATCTCATCAAAATCACATCACTTAAAACATTGAAAGGTGTGTCCAAGAATTTTAACTTATGATTGACCTTAAACTTATAAACCCATGATATTATCCATAACTCTTAAGATAACCACACATGAAAACATACTAATCTTCAAATTTATCAAAACCCTACTCTAATTCTAACTATAAAAACTCTAAACCCACACTCATGAATCTAATTCTAAAAACATAATATTTACTTTTCTGACTTTGATACTGATAAATTTGACATAATTTTAGAAATCCAAAACTTAAAACCTCATAAAAAATATTAAATCACTTATGTAGTGCCCCAAACTATTTCACCACCTGAATAGTGCTATGAATTGGTGTTCCATAAGGCCTTAATCACACCACCCTATATGACAAAGGCTACCGACCAATAGTGAGGGTTTAAAGAGGTGATAGTGGGGAGACTATACCCTCTAGTGATGATAATAGTAATGGTTTTTTTATAAATATACCAATATAAGGAAGAACCTAAAACAAATGGAGCAGTAACCCGCCTTAGTATAAGCATAGATATATAGTAGAAGAAATAACAATTATCAACAAGCTCAAAATAATCCATTTGTATAAATAACCACCACATGATACCATTTGTAGCTAAACATACATACAAGTCAGGTCATACAATATAATAAATAATATTAAGGTGTCCCATGGCTGACTATCAGTACATACATATAATAAGCATGATGATACAATAATAGAGACACAAAAGTAACTTTATCAAAGGAAGGAACCTCAAGGTCCTTAACATACCTCAAATGCTAAACAACCCAACCTTGTCATTAAGGTCTAGCTCTTGTGCCTGAACCTTTACATGATCACAGAATCATGAATTCAACACAAATCCAGAAGGGATCATGTAGGGTGTGACAATAATCTCAAAATACCACCACCAACATGTTCCTAAATTACATATGTGATAAAGAAGGTGTATACTAAAAAAATAAAATAGTAAATGCACATCACATAAACAAATTGTTTCCCTTATTCTCAGTAACCACAAGGAAGCAGTTACCTGCTTCAACCATCGTTGGTATAATGATAACGGAGATGTCCTTTAGCATGAATGCCAAGGAATCCTTTGAAGAAAATCATCCAAGGTGAACCCTCAGGTTCCACCTCTAAAAGTTTCATATGGAACCTTATTCCATCATCAAGTAACTGACATCCCAAAGGCATGTCTGATCAAGTACCGGGTCCCTCAGACCTTTGCTCAGAAGAATCCCCATCGGCTAGAAGTCTGATGTCCAAGACACAGTGATGTCTATTCTACAAATAATAAACATCATCAGCTCAACATCTGACACCATGAGAAATGAAAATATATTTCCCCCAAATAATATTGGCCCATATACTTAATAGTACGGCAAGAATCAACCCCAAATTATGGTCTTAACACTATCAATCGATGGCTCCTCACCATCCACATGGCTTTCTATGACAATCACATGTAACCTTACTGATGACCAACACCATACTAATTGATAATCTAATGGATTCCTCTACCCACATGATTTGTCAACATCTACTCATCACTTGTGCCTTATCTGTGTACACACGACTCCAACAATGTGTTTTCCAATCACAGTGAGTGGAAATAACCAAAAAATTACTAAGCCACATCATCATGGAAATTTTTTCCCTTGAGACCATGTCGCTCAATATGATTTTCAACACCATCAAATATCACTGGATCCATTCCTATAACCAAAATATCTTTTTGCTTTAATCCGATGATTAAGTCACCCAAACTATGATCAATATCACACATAAAACATGAGCCTTTCCCAAACTGAAAAACTACATTACCTCATCCATATGGTCAACACCATCTCAATCCTTGGTTTACACCTATCATATTCCTATGGAAACATCTCAAGCATCAAAGATAATTTAATTTAAATAAATGAACACCCTGGAATAATCTACAAAAGGTATGAAGCCTCTCTCTAGGATTATACCATTTTTATTCATGAGTAATCTCACCCCTATGAATCTCAAGGGTTTAATTTAATTAATTAAAAGACAAGAATTAAATTATTAGGGTCTCTCTCAGACAACCCAACAATGAGCTCAAGAATACACCCCAAAACATGAGTGAAATAGAAGAGAAATATAGGCACTACCTACCATGTGTTGGTATATGTACACTCATCTGGTATGATCCTCTAACTTGATCATATTCGAAAGAAATCAGTTTTTTAGTCAAACAACCTGAAAATATGGCATAATATCCCACATGGATTTAGTGCACTGTATAGAGAGACAAATGAGAAAGAGAATAAGGAGGATTTAAGGTATTAATGATATGGTACCAATGAGACTGGAGGCTTTAAGAATATATCTTGAATGTGGATAATGGCTCAAAGCCTAAGGGATAAGTAGAATAGGGAATTCCCTTTCTTGAGTGCATGGGTGGAAAATAAAAGATATGGAGAAGGGACAAATAAATGGAGGGGGAAATTTTAAATTTTCCCTTTTAAGTGACCTACATAGTTTGGCTACCCAATTTTTCTAATCATGTGGTACCCACTATCTTCACACCACACCTCACCTAATTATCCTGCATGGTTTTCCTAATCATGTGAAAACCATGCATGAGCCTCTGCTAAAAACTACATATCAACCACATGGTTATGCACCCCCTTTTATAGAGTTTGGAAAAAACATGTAAAGTACAGAAGGATGGATGCACAGTTTCACCTCGGAGGCTATACAATTTTTCCAAACCATGCACCCCATTCTTCACCTTCTGAAAATCTAAGTTTTCAGCCTCTAATGTAGCCAAAACCCACTCAAAACCTTGAGGAAATTTCTAAACATTAAAACCTATCTAAAAAATATCTTTTGTCAAGTAAAAATCTCTAAATTAAGTTATTATGGTCAAGAAGAAAGTTATCCTTCTCACCAAAATCCAAAAATTCAATCGAGTTTAGGATTTAGACCTGATCCAAAAACCTAATATGTTACAATCTTCCCACTATAACATATCTCATCCATCATATATAATGAATTACCTAAATAGAGTACCAAACATACCCATCTTATTTAAAACACCCTGATCTACCTCGTTCATAATTTCATTGGTCAACTCTCTCAGGACACTCCTCACATTAGTAGTTACCTACCTCAGTCACATCCCAACCCAAAAGTCAAATAAATAGAGGGTCCACTGACCATCTCCAAACTCAAAAGTCCCCTTGTAATGCATCTTCACTCATTCACCTCATCAGGTTCTCAAATAGTACATGTGTCATATCTGACACCCATCATGATCTGTACCTCATAAAATTACCACCTCATACCTATGTCGTTTAGGGAACCAATGAGGTCCCACATCTCAACAGATGCCTAAAAGTAACCATTCCACATCAGTACCCATCAATCTTGTATCGTGTCGATGCACAGGTTCTGATGGATCCCAAGTAGTCCTGCATCACATCGACACCCATAGATAATTCTAGTTCCGCACACATCATATATATATATATATAATGCATTTGATCTGATGCCAACCTAATAACCAACACCTGGTTAGTCCAAAATACATCATGTACACCTCATTCACCCAAAACAAGACATGCCTAAAAAGGTCAATGACTAAAAAAGTTCAGTGCCAAAAAAAAGAACCCTGGTCATGCCTATAGAATACCTCTGAATGTATTCATCTCCAAAAAACTACTCTACAATGGGAAGCTCGACTGTGTGCACCTCTCCTGAAGCTTGACTACTTGGGGAATTGCCTACTGATGGTTCTGCACCAGCCACCAATGACTAACCCCACTGTTGGATCCCACCATCTCTACCACAACCTCTGCGTGCAACCGAATCCGGACTACCAGCTCCTGGTACCGCTCCCAATCCAACCTCAGATCCCTGAGTCTACCCCAGTCTCTAACTACCAGCAACCAGAGAAGGTTTCCTACATAACCTCTCAATATTATTGACCAATCCTCATGCTCAGTACTCCTTTGGTGCCCAATAAAACTACATCAACACATGGCATGGTTTCCTGCACTAGAATTCCACCATTGATGACGCACTCCATGGTGGTCTACTCAATTCTCTGGCCTAAACTCCCTACTAATACTCCTCCAGATCTCTCTTCCTAATATCTGAAGCATCGCTACTAACATCACCAGACAACATCACCCATCTCGAATAAGATAAGTTTGTGAAATTTCCCATGGAAATTAGTGCATGATTCATATCCTATGAGAATTATTCCAACCTAAATATTTTTATCTTCACCCAAATGGTGTGTTGTTAACCAACCTCGAAATGGATCACCCTCTAGGTATTATCACCCACCATACTGAGTGAAAAAAAAACTTGATGAAGCTAGATGCATGTTCCATGATGGACATGTCTCCTTGTTATAGGCTCAAGAAATCTCAATATCTCTCTACCCTTTGCGTCTTTAGGAATAAGGTCTCAAAGAACCTGGCCTCAAAATACTTCCAAGACTATCCCTCTTGTTCTCCTTCTTGAACCTATATATCCAACCAGTGTTTTTCCGGTCCTATGAGAATGTATGTAGTCTTCTTTACCCTTCGTCCTGGGGGTGTCTTAAGCTGGTTGAAGATGGTATTCATTAACTCTATCCAGTTATCTAACACATTTGGTCTACTCTCACACTAAAATAGTGATGGTTTTTGTGACTGGAACTCCCAAGTAAAGTTTTCCATAGAATGATTTTTTCCCTGATATCCTTAGTCAAACCCCTGGATAATAAGAACCTAGCTCGCCTTAAGCTACTCATCAAACCACAACCCAAAATAAGTCTAATATAAAAGCAGTCCCACCTATACTGGATTCTGTAACTATGCTTGCACCGATGATTCATGCTCATACCAACCCTCTGGGTCCTCATCCTGACCGTCATGCAGCTCAAAATGTGCACTCTCATACTGCACCAAAATCACCACTAGCCTGATGATCCATCAGAATCCATCCAGGTGGTAACCTGCTGAATTCCAACACAATGGTCAGATATACATAACAACACAAACACACACAGATATATATATATATATATATATATATATAATAAAGATAAGTAAATTTGTAATAAGCAGTGCGATCACATCACCCTTACACTCCCCCATCAAAACCATGTCACATGGTATCTAGCCACACAGCCCCTTACTCACCAATATCAGAGCCAATTATCATATATAAATCCAACCACATGGCCTCCCTCATACCCACATCAAATTCAAGCATCACATATCAATCTGAGGCATCTGATTAAGATTCCACCAAAGTGGAAAATCTATAAAATGTTGTTTAGATTTTTTGTTTACATTTTAAACAGATCACCCCATTTCATCATCCCATCCTTATCCTATCAGAACTAATACCACATATATATATATCACATATCATATCACATCACATATACATATCATTGGAACCAAATTCCTAGGTTGGTTGGGTATAATTCCACTAAAGAGATGCTAAGAAGGAAAACATTGTTAGCTTCCTTTGAGGAAAATTTAAACAATCTAACCCCTCCTAGTGTAATCCAGGTTCCCAATGATGATCAAAATAAATTTATCAGGGAACACAGACACACACACACATAGATATATATATATATATCATCATCATATATGCCTATACAAAAATTATAAACAATCACCCCTTTCTATATCGATCCTAGGGTCACATACCATAACAGATAAAAATCACACTCAAGTGCACCACTCAAGATGGAAATCATATCAACTGTAAAAATAGAAAAGTATAATATCAATTTTCCACCCCAGGAAACTTGGTTTGTCCCCCGTGCACAGGGCTGTAGGCACCCAATCACAATATATAAACCTAGTTCCAATAATATCCTAGTCTCTGGTCTACCATATCCTAAGTATTAAGACCCAAAAAGAGGTAAAAGAAAATACTTTGATACCATTTGTAGCACCCCGACCCATTTTTATCCCAAAAAGTGTTATAGGATAGTGTTTCACTAGGCTTTAAGAGCATCTCCCCATACAAAAATGCTACTAACCAGGATTGAGGGTGTAAAGAAGTGATGTATAGGAGATTGGAACCTCTGGTGATGATAATAGTAATAGTCTACAGATAAATATATAAGTTGAAGGAAAACTATAAAATAATAGGACCAGTAACCCGCCTTAGCAGAAGCACAAATACATATCAGAATCAATAATAATAATCAAAATGTTCAAAATAAATCATTTGTAGAAATAACCACTATGTGAAACCATTTGTAGGTAAACATGTATACAAGTCGGGTCATACAAGATAATGAATAACAGTAAGGTCACCCATGACTGACCTTAAATATATACGTATAATAATCATGATGATACAAAAAGAGATACACTAAAGTAACTCTATTTAAGCTAGGAACCCCAATGTCCTTTCCATACATCCCATACTAAACATCCCAACCTGGTCACTAAGTTCCGTCTACTGAGACCAAACCTTTACCTAATCACAAAATCATGAAGTTTACAACATCCTGAAGGGTCCGTGTAGGGTGTAAGAATAATCTCAGTAGGCCAACATCAATGTGTTCCTAACTTACATCTATGATAAAGTAGGTTTATACTATAAATAAATAAATAATACAAGCACATAACATAAAAAACCTTTTTCCATTATGGTTAGTAGCCACAAGGAATCAGTTACCTACTTTGGCCATCACCATTATAATGGTAGTGTAGAGTATCATTATCATAATGCCTAAGGAATCCTATAAAGAAAATAATCCCAAGTTAACCCTAAGGTTTCACCTCTAAAAGTGTCACTCGACACCTCGTTCCATCATCATGTAACTGAAGTCCTGAAGGAATTCCCAATAAAGTATCTGGTCCCTTGGACCTCCACTCAGGAGATTACACATTTGATTGAATCCCTATTTCTGAGGCACAATGATATCTATCCTCCAAATAATTAATATTGTGGGATCAATAGCCTATGTACTGAAGTATAGTGATATACACCCTCCCAAATAAGAATTCCCCACATCCTAAATAGTATAATGAGCCTCATCTCCCAACTGATGGTCTCAACAACATCAACCGATTTCTCCTCAACATCCATGTGGATTTCTATAGAAAGAAACTCCAACCATAATGATAGTCAACAACATCATAATCTGAAATCTAATAGAGGCCTCTACCCACATGAGTAGTCAACACCAACTCATCATATGAGTCTTATCCGAGTTCACATGGCTCCAATGGTGTGTTGGCCAATCATGACGAGAGGAAATCACCAAAAAAATACCTAAGCCACATCATCCTGGAACCTCATTCCCCTAATATAGTGTCTCTCAATATGATGGTTAACACCATCCAATATCACTTGGTTCATGCCCATAACCAAACAACCTCATCACCTAAATTTGATGACCAAGTCACCCAACTTATGATCAACATCACTCATAGAACCTGGGCCTCACCCAACCTGATGAACTACATCACCTCATTTAGATGGTCAAACCCATCCCAATCCTCAGGTTGTGTCCGTCACCTTCCCATGGAACTATCACAAGCATTGAAAACAATTTATTTTAAATAAATGAATGCAGCATATTAATATACCCAAGGTCTGAAGCCTCTCTCCAGGATTAAAACATTTGTAGTCATGAGTAAGCATGCCCATAAGCATATCAAGGGTTCAATTTAACTAATTAAAAGATAGGAATTAAATTACAAGGGTCTCGCTCAGACAAACCAATGGTGTGCTAAATAACACACCCCCAAAACATGAGAAAAATCAAAGATAAATCTAGGAACCACCTAACTCATGTTGGTAGATGTATGCTCATCTAGTGTCAACCTCTAATTCAACCCTATTCTGAAGAAATTAGTGTTTTAGATTAATGCCCTGAAAATAGGGTAAAATAACTTTCACAGATTTCATGCACTATATGGTGAGGGAAAAGAGAAAGAGAACGAACATGATTTATTTTCTTATTGATTCGGTTCTAATGAGACCAATGGCTTGAAGAATGGATCTCGGATGTGGAAGATGACTCAATTCCTAAGGGAGAATGAGAAAAGGGAATTCCCTCTACTCTTCACATGGGTGCAAAAGAAAAGAGAAGGGGAAGGGATAAATAGAGGTAGGGAAAAATAATTTTTACCTTTTAAGTAACCCACATGGTTTAGATGCGTGATTTTTCTAACCATGTACCAACCGTGTGGCACCCACTGTCTAGGACAATATCTCAAACAGTTGTCCTGCATTGTTTCCCTAACCATGAAAAAATCATGTGTGATCCTCTACTAAAAACTGAATATTTAGCACACGATTATTTTCCCCCTCCAGTATGGTTTAGAAAACTGAGAACAATGAAGAAGTTGGGTCACACAGTTTTACATGGGAGACTATATGGTTTGTCCAAACCGTGCACCCCAGTCAACATAAAATATTTTAAAAAGACGGTATGAGAAAAAAAATCTCAATTAGGAACCTAAATAATAAATAAATAACATCATTAGACAATGAAGATCCATAAAAATTACCTTTTATAAATATATTTTGGGCTCAAAATAGATATTTTTTTAAGAAACATATCAACTATTCTACTCAATTTTTTTCTTAAAATATCTCATTAGAAATATTAAATGAAAAAATAAAAAACATAAATTTTTCTATGAAATCATGATAAAAAATCAGAAATTTTTTTCACAAAGTTTAACATTTCACACTTAATAATTATAAAATATTTTCCTTTAAAACATAATCTTGTTAGCTTACCTTATGAAATCATGATATTTTCATAAAACACATAGAAATGAAAAATAAATTAGGTAGGTGACTAGGGAAATAATTTTCAATATCACTATTAAAAAAGTAAAAATCATATTGTAAACTCCAATCATAATTATTTTGAGAACATAATCATTAACCAAAGCATTGGAGGGTTATAACCAACCCACATATCCCTGGCTTATAATCTAGCTATCAATCCTTGGTTTATAATAGAACCACCTATCCTTGGTTTATAATTTAACCAACCATACATGGTATATAATGGAACCACCCATCCTCATAAATAATTATAAATAACCATTACATAGTGATAACACATGAAATCTTTCATACATATAAAAATATTCCTTTCACTTATAAGAAAAACAATTCCAGATATCGAAATATCCATTCTATTTAAAACCCTTTTTGAAAATACCCAAAACAAAGGGAAGAATTTTTTTTCTTAGAATAAATAATGGAATATTATAATTTAATACAAACAATAAAATAATTTTTATGGTTGTGGGAAAGGTTTTTGATGTCGTATACATTAAAATAGAACATTCTTTTTGTATTTTGTAAAGAAAGTGAAAACGTTTCACAAAAAATATTCCTATTGAAAAACTTTATAAGAAAGTTAAAAGTTTCCTTTATTATTCATTCATGTTTATATAAATATACAGATAATATAATTTTAAGAATATGGAAAAGTAAGAAAAATATTTAGAAAATAAATCTTGAAAATATTTAAAATGATCTTTTTAAAATAAAGTGTCCCTTACCTCAAGCCCGACTTATCACGTGTGTTCCATATATTCCTAAATAATAAAAATATATTAATTATTTAATTTATTAAGAAGATTTTTAAACATTATTTTTATTTTTATTTTATTTATTACCATTTCATATTTAATCACTTAATAAATTAATTTCACATCAGATGTTTTGACGATATTCGACTCATATGTCCAAAATGACTTTGTTAGGTTAAATATGGTCAAAGAGGTGATTATTCCATAATATGCAAAAATAATAATTATAATACTATTATCATTTTTATAAATTAATTATACTTTTAAAACTAATCCTTAAATATGATTATAAAAATGAACTACATTACAATCATGGGGATGATAAGGTGTATGTATGCATGAGTAACATTTCTGTTTTTTAATGATCAAGAAGAAAAAAAGGTAAGTATTATTTTAACATTATATAATGATCATTATATCATAAATAACATATTATTTCTTAAAATAAATTTATATATATAATCTATGTGATGTAGTGGTGAAAAATGTATCCCATCACTTCGGGGAGGTGGTAATCCTCACTTATGCATGAACAGTGTCATCATTTTTCAATGAATGAGAAGGTAAGAAAATATATGAAGATATAATAATTTTAAATAAGTATAAATATTTCAATAATATAATATATATACATATATATTAAATCCATTATTATATTTTTCAATGATATGTAGTGATGGAAAATGAATTACATCGGTTTGTGAGGTAGTAGTTCTCTATACACAAGAACGATGGATTCATTTCTCATTTAACAGAAGAATGAGATGGATAAAAATTATTAAATTAACATAATAATATATAAGTATATGGTAAATAATTATTTTATTATTTCAAAATATTTAAATAATATTTTAAAGGATTTAGAAGAAGAAATAAAATAAAAACGCTCAGTTAAGAACTATACCTATTCTTCATATAGCCTCTGAAGGATTATACCTAGACAAATTTAGAATAGTTTTATAATAAAAAAGGCCTATAAGATGTGGGGATATATTTAATTATTTTATTTGAGTAGTGATTGGATGAACCAAAATTATTTTTAAGTGTGAATAAATGAGGATAGGAGGATCCCTTTTATAAGGGAGGGGAGGGTCACTCTTGCAATTACATAAAATATTAAATTGATATAAATTACGTTTCATGGAAAAAGGATAAAAAATGATATAATTTGAATATAGGATAAGTATTTTTTATAATCCTATAATATAATAAAATTTGTATAAGTTTAAATTAATATTTTGACCCTTGTATTTTTTAACCTCTGTTAACCCATTTTGATGATTACTGAGATAACAAAGTTTTTTACTCTTTAGGGATCAATATAGTTACTATAAAAGGAAAATTGGAACTTAGATAGACCATGTTTGATATTTTAAACATTATAAAAAAACTCAGACAAATATAATATTTTTTGTAATTTTAAATCATTTAACAAAATATTATTTATTATAAAATATATTTAATGTCAATTTTTGAACTATATGAAATATTATATTATAACATGTGTCTAAATATTGAAAAATAGTTCCAAAATAAAATGGATTCTAATATAAGAAATATATGATATTAATATAATAATAAAATCAACTCTTTATAGGTTTTTATTTTATTTTAAACCATAAATTTTGGTTTAACACCATGGTTTACCAACTTTAACCTTAACCACAGTAATGAATTTACCAATATTAATGGGTTATAATTTTTATTATAAGGTAAAAAATTCCTTATAAAAGGAAAAGGGATGAGATTTTTGGACATTTATCATCCTAATTTTCCTCTTTAAATATTTTAATTATTTTTAAAAAATAATAATAAAATATTATTTAATATAAAATATCATTTATGTCATTTTTGACACTATTCACTTAATTTGACTTTGAAAACAAAATGACAGAAAAATAATTCAAAAATAATACTTTTAAAATTACCTAAAATTTTAAATTTATCTAAAAAATTCTTGGAACATAATAATTTATTCAAATTATATAAATTTTACTATTTGTAGAATCTTTTATTTTATTTTTCTATTAATTGGATAAATATTGTGTCGATGTTGCCTAAACATTTAAGGTAATTATTTCATCACTAAAAATTAGGAATAAATTAGCATGATAAAAAATATATTTTATCTTTCCAATGAATATTTATAAAAAAATAAGTTATTTTTATCCTTGTTAAAAAATATTATAGATATTAAAAGCAAGAAAGTGACATTTTTTACTTTATCTTTTGCTTAAATATTATAAAGGTCAACATCAAAGAAACATGGAACCAAGTTTCCATATTTTAAAAACTTGTATATACATTTTTTAACTTCACTCATTCAATGAGATAAAGTGTTAGGTTCATTTTTTGTCCTTATAGTATTGCTTTTAACCTTAATTTATTGATTTTCCCATACAGTGTTGACAAATATTTACTACGATTACCATTCATATTGACCAAAAATAAAAGGGACCTATTTAAAAAATTTATAACCCCTAAATTCAAATATGAAATCTATTTTTCAAGATTAAATTTAAAAAAATTGTATAACTTAATTCAAATTTTATCTCACAAAACACGTTGAAAAACTATTTTTTAGAAAAATGTGTTTTTAAACCGAAAAATAAAATTATACCAAAATTATGTGTAAATATAATTCAAAAGTAATTAATTATAATATATATAACTAAATAATACTTATGTTACTTTTAAATATAATTAAAATCATAATTTGACTTTTAAATTAATTAATTTAATGAAAAGAAATGACAGTTTTACAAAAATCGGTATATTTCACTATTCAATGAAAAATCATTCCTTTTATAAAAATACAAAATTTCACCCTAAGATAATTTGATATGATTATTTGAAAAATAAAATTAATTTTATAAAAAGAAAATTTCAAAAACTTCAGGAAATTATTTATAATATTCACTTACAAAAATAAATAAAACCCCTTTTAAAGAAAGTGTATTTTTTAAGAAAAAAATGACTTTACTAAAATTGATAGCTTATTTCATAATAATTAGTAAATAAATTTGTATTGATTTGTTACTTTATATATATATATATATCATAATGAGTTCAATCCTATTCATACCCTCTAATTCAATGGCTAAGTTATAATGGTCACATTTAAATAATAATATTTAATGGTTTGTTTAAGCTCGGTGTTGCATATCATATTCACTATCGAACATTGCCTTTTTTAAATCTTGGGGTCTTATAATTTCCCTAACAACCCATTCATCATCACTAATATTTAAATCCAAGATTCATCCTATATCTCAACCATCACTTACGATACCACTCTATAATGACCCCCTCCCCCCAAAGGTACCCCTCTTGGGTTGGCAATACAAGAAGGGAGATAATGGCACCCAAAGCCCACCTCCTATAGGTCATGGGTTGGAGAAAAGCACTTAGGGTATAACATAAACACAAATGGGAGACATTAACCTCTTTGATTTGAGAAACGCAAGAGATAATATATAAACCACCAAGAAAATTCGGCTCATAATAAACGAAGAATCAATCCTAATACATAATATTAATGTAATGATAAACAACTAGAAAAACTGAAAAAATCTAAAATAAATCCTCAATAGTGACCATGAAGCTCCAACAGCTCCTAAAAACTCATCAAACTAGAAATTTAAAACTCAATTTTAATCCAAATCATGATAACCTAAATGAATATTTTGTATATACATAGGGTTACTATAAAATTAATACTTAGTAGGATCCTCCCTACAACCTCTTATGTAAAATATAAAAGAAGCATGCTAAGCCCAATTAGTAAAAAAATGAAACCAAATTATTATCTAAACAAGTTTGCAATTATTTTCCCATCCTCACCATGGATATCTCTCACCATGTATCACATATAAGATATTATATAGTATAATAACAAAATATGGTATCATCCTACCACTTCCCCACTGGTTTCTCGCTCTGCCCCAACATAGTGCGTCATGATCCATCTCTCTCCAAAATCCAACTTGAAGAAACCTGGGTAAAAATAATACATATTGAATAAATATATCCTAAAACATGTATATCATGTATCACATCATCTCATCATTCAAACCATATCTCCAAATAGTTACCAAGTAGCTTCTAGGAGCCACCACAACCCATATGTCATGTAGTATACCTGAAGCCATCATATCTCATACGCAACATACCTATAATAAACATTAGGATACTATATCTAGAGATGTGTGTGTGTGAAATAATCACAATCCATAACATCCCTCCACACATATAAATGTTAAAATATAACCAACATGCATACCATCACATAATATTACTAGGAGAAGAGAGAAGATCTAGAGGGGGAAGTCGGCTATCTGTTTCTCACAAACATGGATGTTGAGGAAAATACCCTTCTGTAGTCAAATAGGTGTCATTAACCCTATAATAATGGTTAGAATATAATATAAAATCAAAAAGCATAAATGATATATATAATTCTCACATCCACACTATGTGAAACTATCTAGCCTCAAACTCATATGTCGCTAACATCACTCAGGACTCTCAGCTACCACTACTAAGGCCTCTGTTTCAAAAGCATACAAGCATAAAGATTAATTTTATTTAATTAATTAATTATCCACTAAATAATTATTACCATTATCATTTCCAAGGTTTAAATTTTAACATTTTGATCTAAGTGACGATGGACCTATTAATTCTTTCCTTGTATTCTAAAGTATGTCATCATCAAAGTAAGTATCAAGAACCAACCCTATACTTTCATTAATTCATTTATAATTTTATAATAATATGGATACTCTAGTAATCATCCCAAGATACCAAATAAAAGATACACTCACAGTGCATAGCATCAACTCCCACCAATAGTTGGAAACTAATTCTATAAAAATCAATCAGTCATCGATCATTAAACAAGCATATCCCTTATCAATAAATCATCCCATCTTTTAACACAACAATAGGAAATCCCAACTTCAACCCATTTTATCATTCATTGTTGCATCCCTAACACCACTACACATAATATCACATCCGGTATCCCATTAAAATATCATCATCATAATTGGTACCTCATTCCACCCTTACAACCTCAAGCATCCCCAATAATATCATCACCATAATTGGAACCTTGTGCCACCATCACAACCTTGGCCATCCCCACCCATTATTCCAACCAAACAAGGTTAACATTCAATCATATAATAAATCTAAATACATAGATTGTAAATACATATTTAAATATATTATTCCACATATAATTTCAATAGAAATTGTGGAAAAAAACAATTAATTTCATCCTTTATCAAACAACATCAGGATCACTCAGCCACAAAGCAATGATTTAAGAAATCATTCATTTGTCATTACCATATTTAATTATCTGATTAATTTAATAGTTAATAATAGTATCCCTAGAAATATAAATTACCAAGTATAAAAATTATTTATTTCTTTGAGTGTTCTGGATTAAGATTCTTTTTCATTTATATCATCAATCTTTACGATAATCATTTTAACAATCCTTATTTTTTATAAACAAATAATATCTAGCTTTAAGTTGTTATTTAATATCCAATAATATAAACCATGATTAAAAACCATAATAATTGATATTACACTATCTAGTAAAACTTAGAGGAAATATATATACATCACAAAGCATGTGAGTACAGATATCAAATATTTTAATCATGAATATTAAATATTCCCACATGTGATAATACTTATAGTTCCCAAAAAATAATTAAATTATAACATGTGATAATATCAATTTAAATCATACAAAATCTAGAATTATAAACATAATTCTCATAATAATTATTTAATAAGTTTAAAAATGTATCGTGATTTCATTTTATTTTATCAGATAATAGTCTAGAAAAATTCATGTGATGGTCTATTTCTATCTCCTGGATAATTTTCAAAAAAATTATCATTACTATATAACATTAAATTTATTATTTTATATTTGGCAAGTAATATTATTTATAATTAAAATATATAAATTAAAAAATAACAGGATAACTCCTTTATTCTATACATTACGTCAATTTCATTTATTGAAATGATATTAACACATTAAATCTAATACATAAAATTTCAGTATTTTTAGAAGAAAAATTAAACTACATAAATTGAAGTTATATTAGAAAATAAAGAATTAATAATATTTCATTAATATAAATTATCTACATGAATTTTATCCTCATTCTAAATTATCACAAGTTCATTATCCATATGATTTACTCCCATATTCTTATATGATTATGGTTAATCACATACATTTAATCAAAAATAAAGCATGATAATTCCATATTATCATAGTATGAAAAAGGAGATTTCATAGATCCCCAACCTATATATTTCATTTAAAAGTCATTACATCCAAAATAGAGGATAGAGAATGAGATTTA
The DNA here is from genome assembly GCA_963277665.1 of Viscum album. Taxonomy (NCBI): domain Eukaryota; kingdom Viridiplantae; phylum Streptophyta; class Magnoliopsida; order Santalales; family Viscaceae; genus Viscum; species Viscum album. The sequence continues at coordinate 1,839,228,394 of OY728151.1, forward strand.
TTCAACATGTAATGTAGGCTAGTCTGTAAAGAATAAGCAGAAATCAACTATAGATGGATTGTAAGAATCTAAAGAAGGATTTGAGATCACTCGAGCTTGGGAGAAATAAGGGGAAACTAAAATGATGGTAAGAAATTATCTTTATGATTTATATATGTTCATATATGGATACTTTTGAAACTTCATCAAACCTTACCATATTTCATTCCCTATTTAAAACAATTTCCATTTAAGACTCATTTAAATATTCCAAATCCAAGGATCACATTGATAACTCTTATCCAAGAAAAAAACTGAAAATTTCCATTTATTCTCAGAAATTTAGGCTAAAAAATGTGTTGTATGAATGTTCAAGTAATAAAACTTTTATTTTTAAGAAAAATAGGATACCCTTATGTGATACCTTAGCGCTAAGTAAGGGTAACATAGTTTTACCCTTACGTGGCTGCATACCCTTACGTAAGTAAACTCTTACCCTTAACTAGCCTTAATAAGATTGTATATACCCTTATACAAGTATACTTATGTGATATATTATGTAACAACCCAAAAAAAATTCAATACCATGCTTGATAACTTTCTTAATACGCAACACCAAGCATTAAGAGATCCCTTATATACTATTAAAATATTATTATTTAATGTGACATTTATTTTGTAACTATTGGATTGGTAAGTATAAATAGTATTATACACATTATTAAAAATAGGTATAAAGTTTTTATATCATTTATTTATTAATTATAAATAAGCACTTAGTGAAGTCATTTTGTGCTTCAAAATTCATTTTCTTTAGAAATAATTTTGTTGCATTTTGTGCATGGAAATTATAATTAATTTTTGCCACTTTTAGAAATTGTATTTTATAAATTGAAAATAATTTTATAAATTATAATATCAAAATTAATTTAGGGTAAAATTTTGAGATTTTCCTAAAATGGTTTCTTTTTCAGTGTACAGTGAAAAATACCGATTTTTCAAATACTCTCATTTATTTTCATTAAATAAAGTAACTTAAAATTTCCATTATATTTTAGATTTGGTATTAAGGTGACATATGATCCATTTTATTAATAATAATCTAATTCATTCTATTTTAATCACTAATATTCATGGTTTTGATATAAGTATGCTTAAAAATTTCTAAAAACTATTTTTTATTGCATTTTACGCATTAATATTAAAATTGATTTAAGAAACTTATAGAGATTTAATATTGTAAAATGGATATAATATTTGTAATTATAAGGTTATAATTCGGTAAATAGGTCCATTTTATTTTTGGTTACTATGAATAGTAATCATGATAAATATTTATCACCTTGATAAGGATAAAATGGGTAAAACAAGGGACAAACCCATGAGATACGATCTCAAAATCAATAAAAAAACAGGATCTTGTTTCATTTTATTGGATAAATTCGACCATATACTTACTAAATTTTAATATATTTAATTTTGGGACCATTTTACCTTGATAAGGACATGTATTTTATTTTATGTAAAGAAAAATAAAAACTGTCAAAATTTGCCTTTAAACACCGCTTATAAGCTCACATAGGGAAAAATAATAAGTTGGGACCAAATATTATAGGCTATTTTTATATTAATAAAATTATTTTTATGATGGTTATTTATTTATAATTTTTAGTGATTATATAGTTACCTTAAATTCTTATACAACGATGACACAATGTTTGTACCAATGGAGAAAAAATTAAAGAAAATTAATTTAAAACACTAAAACTTATTTTTTTCGGATACATTATGGTTCAAAAAAAATTTATAGTTAATAATAATTCATTATTTATTTTTAAAAGTATTACATTATAATTCCATATTTTTTTATGCCTTTAAATTCAAATTAAACGAATAGCTTCAAAAATAAAATTAATTATATTTTATGAAAAATAATATTTTATTAAATTATTGAAAAATTATAAAAATATTGAAAGAGTGAAATTAGAATAAAAAATATTCTAAAATTTCATCATTTTTTTATGATCCATTTTTTACCTTATAATTAAAATTATAACCCATTAATATTGAAATAGTTGTTTCCTCGGTTAAGGTTAAAATAGATTTACCAGGGATTAATCTAAAAATATAAGGATTTAAATGACTTAAAAACTTTCCTAAACACAATTTTTTAGTTTTATTTAGACCTTAACCTTATAACCTTCCACTGTGAGTCATTTTGGATCCATTTTTTCAAGAAAGAGACGCAATAATATTTGAAAACTTTGAAAAATTACAAGTGCTTCACATACCTCAATTATAAAAGTACACTCCACCTTTCTCTTCTTCCCACCACTTTAAGAAACCTATATCGAAAAAAATCTTTCAAATTATCTTATCCACTTTTCTAGACATTAATTATAGGTTCTTATATTCTTAAAATACCATTCAAAGAGTCCTTAAGAGGTGATCTAAATGAAGCCTACCGAAGAAGAAGTAATCATATTTACTTAATCTTTCAAGTTTATTTATTCCTATACAATTTATAAATCTATAGTAACCATCCTGAAATAATAAATACAATAAAAAATATAATTATAAATTATTATGATTATGGTAGAACTATTTTCCACCAATTTTCCATCCTATGGACAGTCAAAAATCGCTTGTGCGTACGTATGGCTTACCATCTTCATATAGCGGTGTAATTCATTTGCCATCACCATTTTAATGTGATGGTTATAAATATGAAACTAATGAATATAAATTATATTTATAAAATAATTATTATTATTTAATTATAATATCATATCTACCTTTCTACTTTCCCATCTGTTGGGAAATGATAACATCACTCGTGCATACGTGTAGACTATCACCTCCACAAAGTGATGTGATTACTTTTCATTTATTATTTATATGGATGGTAATAAAGATGTATCTAATAAATATAATATATATATATATATATATATGCAATATAAAAATGATCCTGTAAATGTGTATTATTATTTACCTTTGTTTCGTTCCATCAGTCGAAAGGTGATAATAGTGTTTATGCGTACATAGGAACTGTTGTTTCCATGAACGATGTAATTCATATATATATATATATATATATATATTATGGATAACTATAAATATTTATATATTGGATATATATGATATTTATATCATTAAAAACTTTTTTTATATTATGTAACCATGATACAGTTTTAAGGAATTAAACTGCGAAATCAAAACATACATGAAAAATGAAGAAGTTAACACCTGAAATAATGATAATAATAAAACATTGTTAACAAATTATTAATAAAATTTTATGAATGGATAATATATTATATTAGAGGTATTTATATGGTTTTTTATTTAATTATAATAAATCTAAATTTATTATATAGGATCTTAAAATCACTTACAAGGCATGTCTAACTTGGGGTAAGGAGTTTCGTAACTCAATTTATTTTCATGGGGTTATATTAAATCTTTGTTTTTTTATATGATAATATTATGTGTGTAATAACCTATGATTATTTTATTTTTTATTTTAAATTTTTTATTTGGGTTTAAATTTTTTACACATAATAACTTCATTGATTAATTCTCACTTCAATGATATGATATTTGTAAGAGATTTCATCTCAATTTTCACTCTATTGAGACATATTTGGTATTATGTCCATATTTATTTTTATGTAGTGTATATACTACCACTGTGATATATTTAAAATGTATATATATATATATATATTCATTATGATTTGATATTTAATTCAAATTTACTCTTTCAATGGGTTATAATTTAAAAGTTACCAAAGATGTAAGGATTTGTTTTACAATCTCATTTTTTGGGATTTCTTTTATTTTCATTGAAGGAATATTATAATATATCCTTCATAAAATTCATATATTTTATTAACCTATGGTTATTTAATTATTTAAATTTTTTTATTCCATATTTTATTCCCTTTGGTACTTGAATCAAGAAAATAAATATTTAAAATAAAATTTGATCTTATTTCTCTTTTTGATCAGGTATATTTTTCTTCCATGTCAATATTTTTCAAAATTATTTTACAAAAATAATTTTTATTTTCATAAATTATTTATTAATGATATTTTAAGTAATATTAGAATTTTTTACAAAGCTTTACAATAATCTTTGTATTTTTTTCTAAAAGGTTCATTTTTAACTTTCTTTTTAAAAAAATCAAAAGGAATGTTTTCTTTTTTAACATATAAGGAATTAACAAACTTTCCCACTTCCATAACCATTTTATGATCTTTATATTATTTTAAAATATTTCAATTTTTTTGAAAATAAAACTCTTTATGAAAACTTATTCAATTTTTTTCAATTCTATTTCCTTGTATTCTTGAAAATACTTTATTTTAATACAAAATATACCTTTTTAATGATCATATCTCATCTCTTGATTAATTTTTTGGTCATTAACTTAATCTTGAAACAATTTGTTTCTTGATATCATAATTAATTATAAATTTAATTTTTATTAAATATCCATATTTTTTATATCATGGATACTCTTATTGCCTAAAATTTATATCATTTCTGCATACTTTGTTTTACCATGATATTTATTTGATTGACTGGGGAAATAATAATATTATGCATTATTTACTCAATAGAAATATTTATTGATAAGGAATATTATTCAGGAATTAAATTTATCATTTGATTTATGAGGAGTGAATTGGACATGCAGTGATGGGTGGGTCCCAAAATTATATAACCTCTCGATGCATCAAGAAATATCATAAGAGGAACCAATTGGTTAAAATTATTTAATGGGTTTTTGGTGTATACCTACCCATCAATTAATTTGTCTCGTAGAAAATCCATGATGGTAAAGATAACTTAATTTCTAATATCATGAAGTCCAACCTTAAGAATTTACCTCATTTAGAATTCAGTTATTATTATCAAGGATATTATTTCATTGATATTATCCATGGATGCATTTTGTGATCAAGTTGTTGATTAAGTGGAATTTGTTTTCTATTATTTTTTTTTCATAATGATTATCCATTATTTAATATTTATATATTCTATTGTAAATAATCCTTATTGAGAATTTGAGTTTACACTTTTTTGTTTTCCTTTCCCAGAGATATGAAGAAGGAATCTTTGAATGAGTCAAATGATACAGAATATTTACTTTCACTATGTTTTACTTCCAATATAAAAATAGTAATCGTTTATGTATATAGTTAACCAAGACTACTGAACTATTTAGTTCTTCAATATGAGAATGTTTGAATCTAGTTTAATTATAATAACGTAACCACTAACTATGGGCTACCAGAGTTGGGGTTCTTACAGTTGTTATTAGAGAAAGTTTAGTAGAAACCTCAAAAACTAGATTTAGTAAAACATAGATTAAGGAACATGACCCTATGATAGACTTTTAATATATTTCTAATTAAATGATAATATCATAAAAATTTTGGTAAGGTAGATATTATGAGGTTTTCATAGTAATAAATCCCTATCTAGACATTGTAAGTGGAAGTGGTTCTGATACAGATGCATCTAGGGGTAACAACTCTGAAAATAGTTGGTTGAATATATCTCATCTACAATTCTGATACACAATGAATGTTCCCTTACAATTCACTTGGTTTTATAGTCCTGGGGGGATATTCTTGGGTTAATTCATATTTTATTTATGAACCATTATGAGGTACTTGAATAGATACCGACCATGAATGACTTAGCTTAAACCTAAGGTTTATTAGATTTAAAATAAGGTGTCATGATTAGACATCCAATAAATGATTTTCATGATTATATTGTTTCCAATTATGATTATAATTACTCATACTATTATTTTTGGTTTTATTCAATGGATGGAACCAGGAGGAATCATGTTAACACTGAATGTTATGGAAAATATAGTTATTATGAGAAACAAAATTGGATGATGAGTAGAGTGAAAGTTATTTTTATTAATTCTAATCAGTTATAAAAATATATGATTAAAAACCTACACCTTAACAAACTCTTGGACTCACCAAATAAGAGAATAATTGAGTTTGTTGAGTGCTTGGGTGGTGGAGAACATGGAGGAAAGAAGTTTAAATTTTCTTCATGTGTGAAATGTGGAAATAGATACCCCAAGGAATGTCTCAGAGGAACATGAAAATGTCTTATGTGTTGAAAATAATGGCATATATTAATGAATTTTCAAGGAAAATGAAGAGTTTGATGGAGGGATATTTTTTTCATCCTAAGTTACCATTTATAGTTCAATGTATTATGTGAGGGAGCATGGGAATTATCCAAGTAAATGCTCTAATACAATGGTTGACTCCTTGACCAAGGAAACACATTTTCTATGAAAATCATAAAAGTTAAAGGATTAAAGTGTTTATATATTGGGATTAAATAATTATGTAATATAATTATTATATCAAATATATTCTATTAATAATAAAAATTAAATATCTAAGGATTGTTTTTAGTAGTTTTTATTGGAAAAAATTGAAAATATATATTGAGTGGCATTAATAACCAAGAAAATTGATTTATTGGTAAGGTAATATTTTTGGAGAACACATGATTAAGGGAAATATAGCCCTTTATATATGCTTTATGTTGAGTTATTAATGTTTATTTGGGGTAAAGTGAGGATTTATATTCATGAAGTAAATGGGATAGTATTGGTAACCTTGAAATTGGAAATTGATTTGATGACAAATTTATTTAGGCCATTTTTTATGATGTTTATTACTTTTTTGGATTTCTGGAATATATTCAATAGTATGTGATTTTATTTAAGTAATAAGTATAGAATTAGTTTTTGGAAGAATTTATGTTTTCATTGAGGTTTTGTGGTGATTCAGGTAATTAGTATATTTTAAGAGAATATATGATCAAGGTATTCATATGTTTGGTATATGACATTATGAGATACTTTATATTGTCTGGGGATAAATGTTAAAGTTGATCTTGAAAAAAATATGTTATAAAATATTTCATATATTTTGGGTTTTGAATCTGACCATAAATATGTTAGAAGAGTTCTAAGGTTTGCTATTTTTGGAATAGATTAAGTTGAACTTTAAAGGTTATTGTAGATGTTTTAGATATTAATATATTATATTTATCCATATTGGATTACTTTTTTAAACTATTTTGGTTTTATTAACTATTTAGATAAATAAGGAGTCAGTTTTCATTCATTTATGGATCTTATGATCTGTTAAAAATTAACTTTAGTGCTTTAGTCATGAAGTATTCATCTTTAATATTCATTTAATGGAGTAAGATATGATGCGGAAATTGATCAAAGCACAACCAAAATATAAAATTTTACTTATTAAATAGAAATAAATAAAGTAAAATTTTCTTAGGATTTATTGATAATAAATGAATCACTCAACTTTAGGAAAATTATCTTGAAATAAAAATGTTATATTTTTACCTTTTTTTATGAATTTATGGTATTTACACCCCTCAGTGATTTATGATTGAGTGATTTTTAACTTTATCATGATCATGTTATCTATCACTCTATTAGTCCTTTGATGGTATTTTTCTCATCAATTTATACATTTTTACTTCACACTAATATTCTCCTTATCTGGGAACCTAATTATCTGTTATTTCATGTAACCTTTATGTTTCTTACATCCCCTTCTCAAAGGAAGTTTTAATATCCCTTAGTACGATGTGGGTTTTCAATAAATGTAATTTTAAATATTAAAAATTTGATGAAGGAGATAAAATTTCAAGGGTATAATTTAATTAATGGGGATAGAATGTAACACCTCTAAAATTTAGAATACTATGCTCGATTTCTTTCTTAACTTGTTATATCAATCTTTAAGTGAACCATGATATACAATTAAAATATTATTATTTATTGTGGAAATTATTGCCTATACATTAGATCGGTGGGTATGAATAGGATTAACCACATTATGAAAAATATGTATAAAGGTTATATATAATTTATTTATTAACAAAAAATATATATAAAAAATTATTGAAGTCATTTTAGGCTTCAAAAATGCATTTTCTTCAAAAATGATTTTATTGTATTTTGTGAAATGATTGATTTTTTTAGTGAATAGTAAAAATACATATTTTTCAAATACTCTCATTTATTTTCATTAAATAAAGTAATTTAAAAGTCCAATTATATGTTGGATTTGGTATTAGAGTGAAATATGATCCATTTTATTTATTATAATCTAATAATTCCATTTGAATCAAAAATATTCCTGATTTTGTTATAAGTATGCTTAAAATGAATTTTTTTAAAAACTATTTTTCATTGCATTTTATGAATTTATATTAAAATTGATTTAATAAACTTATAGCGATTGAATATTTCAAAATTTATACCATATTTTGAATCAGGAATTTAATTTTTTTTAAAGGTCCCTTTATTTTTTACCATTATAAATGGTAATTGTGGTAAATATTTTTCACCTTAGTAAGGTTAAATTGGGTAAAAAAGGTTAAAACCATGAGATAGGGTATAAAAATCAACCCAACATGTACCCTTATTTCATTTTATAGGATATATTAAACCATAGACTTCCCAAATTATAATATATGGAATTTTGGTTCCATTTTCTCATTATAATGACCTTTATTTTATTTTAAGTAAAGAAAAATATAAAATGTCACTCTTTTACTTTGAACTTCTCTTACAAGTTTGCATAGGAATAAAAATAAGTTGTGAATAAATATTAAAAAAATATATTAATGAAATTATTTTTATAATGGTAATTACTTCTTATTATTAGTGATAATATAATTACCTTAAATGCATAGACAATGTTGATGCAATGATTGTGTAAGCAGTGGAAGAATCAAATAAAATTATTTTAAAAACATTAAAAATTATGTTTTTGGGATTAATTATGGTTAAAAAATAATATAAAAGTTAATAATAATGTATTATTGATGGTGAAAATTATTATATTCTAATTCCATATTTATCTTTATGTATTTAATGTCAAATTAAATGAATAGTCTCAAAAATTATATTAATGATATTTTATAAAAATAATATTTTATTAAATTATTTAAAAATTATAAAAAAACTTTAAATAAAAAAAAGAGGATCATAAATGGTCTAAAATTTCATAAATGTTACATTTATGAGCCTATTTTTACCTTATAATTAAAATTATAACCCTTTAATATCGAAATGGTTGTTACCATGGTTAATGTTAAAATATGTTAACTCAAGGTTAAACTAAAATGATAATGGTTAAAATTAATTAAACACTTACCTAAAACCCATTTTTTTAGATCTTAACCTTATAAAATTTGAATACAAGTCATTTGGAATCCATTTGTCTAAGAAAGTGACTTTATAGTATTTTAAAACTTTGAAAAATTAAAAATGTGCCACTCATATCAATTATAAAAGGACACCCATCATTTCTCTTCTTTATACCACTTTTAACCATATATATTGAGAAACCTATTTAAAATTATATTATTCACTTCCCATACATGATTTAGATGTTATTTTCTTCTTTAAAGTCTATTCAAAGAGTCCTTAAGAATGGATCTAAAGGAAGTCTATCGAAGAAGATGTAATCATCTTTAGCAACTCTTTTGAGTTTATTACTTCTTCTACTTCCTGTAAATATATGGTACTCATCCTTAAATAATTTAACTAGTATGATAAATATAATTATATGTAATTATTATATTAAAACCATTTTCCACTTCTTTTTCATCCCACATAAAGTGAAAACATTGGTCGTGCGTACGTATGGATTACTGTCTCTGCATAGCTGTGTAATTAATTTTTTTATCAAAATTCTAATTAGATACTTATAAATATGGATCTAATGATTATATAAAATATTTATAGTATAACTATTGTTATGTAATTATAATATTATATCTTCCTTCTTACATTCCCATCCATTGGAAAAGGATAATGTTGCTCGTATGTGCGTGTGGGTGACCACATTCATAAAGTGATGTGACTCATTTTTCATTTATGCTTTACATGGATGGTAATATGGATATATTTAATGAATATATAAGATATATATGATATAAAAATGATCTTGTAAAGGTGAATTATTATTTAGCTTTCTTATATTTCATTTCTTGAAAAGTGAAAATAGTATTCATCCATATGTACGGACTATCATCTACATGAACGGTGTAATTAATTTTCCTATATATATATATATATTTTATGATTGAATATAAATATTTATATATTGGATATATATTATATGTATATCATGAATAAAATTTTGGATATTATGGAACCATGATCAAGATGCAAGGACTGAAACTACTAAAACAAAACATACATGAAAAATGAAGTAGTTAACACCTGAAATAATGATAATAATAAAATATTATTAACAAAAGAGTTATCAAATGTTATAAATGGATCATATATGATATTATAGATACGTATATGATTTTGGTAGGTAATTTTACTAAATATAAATTTATTATACAGGAGTTTAAAATTACTTATGAGGAAATTCAAAGATTATGTGTGTAATGACCTGTGATTATTTTTGGTTGTATTCACACTTTTTCATGTGGATTTACATTTTCTACACATAATCACTTCATATATTAATTCTTACTTTAATGATGCAATCTTTTTAAGGGATTTAATCTCAATTTCTACTCCACTAAGACATATTTGGTACTATGAAACTATTTATTTTTATGTGGTGTCTATACTAACTCTATGATTTACTTAACATGAATATATTTTTTATGGTGATTAAAGTTTCAATTAAAGTTTAATATTTCAAGGGGTTATCATTTAAAATTTACCAAATAGGTACATATTTATTTTACAATCTCATTTTTTGGGATTTCCTTTATTTTCATTCAAGTAATCTTATAATCTTACCTTAATAAAGGTCATCTATTTTATTATCCTATGGTTATTCAAGGATTTTACATGTTTTCTTCTAACTTTTACTCTATTTTCAACATTAATCAAGAAAATAAATATTTAAAATAAATTTTGATCTTATTTTTATTTTTGATCAAGTATATTTATCTTCCATGCCTATATTTTTCAAAATAGCTTTGTAAAAGTATCTTTTATTTACTCAAATGATTTATTAAGAATATTTTAAGTTATCCATGAATTTTTAAAAGGTTTTAAATCAATATTTTTAATGTTTTCTAAATGGGTAATTTTTTACTTCATTTATAAAAAGTCAAAAGGAATGTTTTCTTTTTTAAAATATACAGCATTATTAAGTTTCTAATCACCATAACCATTTTACACTCTTTATTTTTTTCTACAAGATTTCAATTATTTTGAAAAGAAAATTCTTTATGAAAATTTATTCTAAATATTTCACTTATAGTACCTTTAATTCCTTAAAAGACTTGATTTAACTATAAAATCTATTTTTATGATATTCATCTCTCATATCTTGATTAATTTTGTGCTTATTAACTTTATCTTGAGACATTCACTTTTTTTGTGACCATGTTTCATTGTATATTACATTTATTTTAAATCTAAATATTCTTTTTATCCTATATATTATTATTTCACAAACTGTATACCATTTATACATATGAAGTTTTACCATGAAATTTATTTGATTGAATGGGGAAATATTGATATTCTGTATTCTTTACACAATACATATATTTATTGATAATGAAAAATGTTCATAATTTAAATTGATCATTCAATATATGAGTAATGCATTGAAAATGCAGTGATGGGTAGGACCCATAATTATATAAACCCTCGATGCATCAATAGTTAACGTGAAACAAATCAGGAGGATAAAATTATTAAATGGGTTTTTATTGTATATTTACCCATAAATTAAACTGTCTTGGCATAAGGCCTTTATGGTAAGGATATCATGATGTATGATATCATTACGTCCATCATTAATCATTTCCTTCATTGAGAATTTGGTTATTATTATCCATGAGAATAATGTCTTGATATTATGCATGGATTCATTTCATTATCAAGTTATTGATTAAATAAAATGTGTTTTCAGTTATTTACATTTCCATACTAATTATTCCTTATTTACTCATGATAGATTCTGTTGTACATAACCCTTAATGGTCATTTTATCTCACCCTTATATTTTTTTCATTTCTCTAGGATATAAAGAAGGGATATTTGAATGAGTTAAAGGATGCAGAATATTTACTTTCACTATGTTTTATTTATAATGTAAAAATGAGAATCATGTGTGTATCTAGTTTACCATGACTTCTGAAATATTCAGTCATTTGGAAAATGATTTCTTTTATCAAATGAAAATATAGTAAAGTAACCACTTAATATGATCTAATAGATTTGGATTTGTCACATGATACCCTTAAGATAGTACCCTTATGTGATCTAGTACCTTTACATGAGTACCCTTGAATGAGCTGGTACCCTTACGAAAGTACCCTTATGTGAGTCATTACCCTTACTAAACTACCCTTACAATATTTGGTACCCTTAATCAAGGTTTATTGCTACCTTTATTTAGCTATGGGTTCCTTTATGAAACACGTATAATTATCAGTTTACCTTTATGAAATCCTTAGAAATTTTCTCATACCCTTATATAATGGATTAGGTACCCTTACACAATGCATGTTCATCTCACTTACCCTTACATAACTCGTAGAAATTTAAATTTACCTTTATGAAACTCAAGGAAACTCCCTCTTACTTATACACAACCTTTTAAAAACATGAATTATTCTTACACAACCTCCATTTTCATGTGTAAGGTTAAATATTTCTTTGAAAATATTACATTTTTTATCAAAATAACTTATAAATAATCTGTAAAAGGTTTTATTATTACATCCAAAATTCTTAAACACTTCTAAAAATAATTGAATCGTTTCTGAAACCCACTTTAATAAAACACTTAAATTAATTCCATAACTTGTAAAATCACATTAAAATAACCATATAATATAAAAATAATTTAAAAACAACTTCCAATTTTATAAAATCACTCTTGAACCACTAGACATACCAAAATTTAAAAAAAATCTCGATAATATTCTAGACCTTTACACACCCCAAACCCGCACTCCCAATCTCAAAACTAAGAATGATTTTTTTACATACTCTCTTTGACACATAGTGAGATGAACCAAAACAAATATAAATAAAATAAAAAATGTTACATTTCTCAATAATCACACAAATCCCAATAATAATTAAGTTTAGTATATTTTTATATTAACATTGTAAATATATTATTCAATAATACTAGTAAACACTTCTTTATAATCAAACCATATTAGACCTTCTTCTAAACATCTGATAAGATAATCTCATCCTCACAATCTGGGGGATGGAAACATAATAAGGGGTGACCTAAAATTCTTAGTAAGGGAAAAAATTCAATGTATCGTATGGGTCATATCATAAGAATGTGAGAAAACATGGATATGAAGAGAGATATATGATAAAAAGATCATAAGATCATAATACCAGGTAACATCATAAAAGAGTCATGATAATCATATCATATCATTTAATCATATAAAAATCATTTAAAAATGTCAAAAACATAATCATATGAAATTAAAATCCCATTGTGAATTAGGAATTACAACTTAATCCCCATAGAATATTGTTATTAGGCTACAAATTGTATACCTATTTAGGCATGGTAAAAAAAATTGTACCTATTTATCCTTGGGAAGAAACCCTTCTACCTATTTAGGATTTGTAAATAACTCTTTCACCTCTTTAGGATTGGGCTACAACCCATTACCTCTTTAGTATTGGGAAACTACCCATGTACCTCTTTTGGAATGGGATAAAACTCATGTCCTCTTTAGGCCATGAGATATTAAACATTAACCAATTCATTATATAGAAATATAAGACCCCTCCCATCATCATCCATACACTTTAGTTCCACATTAAATCATATAATTCATTGTATCATAAAAAACTAATGAGAAGATAATGGTTTTCAAAACTTTTCCAAATGGTTTCGCATAAAAAACATGATCATTATATTACAAAAACATAATCTCCAAAAATTATTATTTAAGAATAGAATATATAGGTTTATTTATGAACCATTAATCTAAAATATAAGAATACTTTTAAAATGGAAGAGAAATCACAAAAATTATTTTTATTTAAAAAATATTAATATAATCTTTAAAAGTTTTTATTTTTCAAGTAACTTTTCAAAAACCTTTTTTTTAAGATTAAGGAAAAAAATTAAAAAAATTGTCCAATATAAATTCCAAAAATTTGTATTAGATAATAAATGAAACATATTACAAAATTTTAAGCTGAATTGAGGAATATAAGATCATGGTAAGGAAATTCCATTTAAATATTTTAAAATTCCTTTATATAAAAACCCACATCATTTAAAGGATAAAAAACCTTTTTTAAGGAATAAAGGGGTTCAAAATGATTATTGGTGATAAAAAATGAGTTTATACTATGTAAAATTGAATATTGTAGGGAATTAAAAATATGGATATGGAAGAAAAATCCATTAAAATATATTCGAATTATTCTTAACAAAATTACAGTTCTTTATGAAATAGTCAATCCATCAAGGAAGAAGAATTTGGTGTGAAACATGATTTCCCCAAAAAATAATATGGTAATAAAATATCACATCATCATTGGGAAGGATAATTAAATATTTAAATATTATAATCTAAGTGGATCCATAATGACTCAAGAAAAATACAAGAGTAAAAAAAACCCCTTAAAACTTTAAGAGCATTTAAATTAAATCCTTATGAAAGAGATATATTAAAATTGAACTTAAATTACCATGATTAAAATGTAATAAATTATATAATATCTCAAATACTTAGTATATACATTATATGATTGGAATTAGGTGTGTAATTCAAAACATATCACAAAGAATGGAATTTGAGACAAAAATGATTACGACTTAAGAAATGTTCTAATAAAAACCCATTGAAAGAGAGGGAACTTGAATTTTAAGATAAAATGCCATGAATAAATATAATACATGATATTATATATCCAATTTGGGGTATAAAAACCATTTAAATTAAATTAGGTTTATAAAATAAAATGTGTCTCAAAGAAGGAAATTTTGAGATGAAACCCAAACCTTCTTCGAGATTCATTTTGCACACTCATTGAACTTCATGAATAATAAAATTAAGTTTTTTAGATAACTTATTAGTAAGCTTATTATTATATATTTAATTTAATATAGACCATTTATAATCATATTCTATTTATTTATTATATTTTTTTATATGTTTGCATGAAAATTGAATCATTAACGACATATTTTGGTAATTTTAGCGGTCGATGATGATATTTTAATAATAAGTTAAATACTTAATATAACTAATATAGAACCAAAAAAATTAATTTATTATTAATTTATAATAATATTATTATTTAAGTTCCCATAGTCATCCATGATAGATTTTTGTATCATTTATTTAGGTAGGGGATTAAACTGACCCAAACAAGAACAAGCTATATCTCGATGGGAGAGTATGGCTAAGAAAGTATATAATATAATTATAGTATAAGGATAATGATATTATTTATATTTTTTCAATTTTTTGAATCATATTTTTTTTTTTTAATAATTAAAGACAATATGAAAAACAAAAAGCATTACTTTGTGGAGGCGGTAGTCTGCACAATGAACGATTAATGTTCTTTTATTTTTCCAAGTGGATGGAAAGTATAAAATAATTTATGTTAAATTAATATATTGAAATTTAAGTATGATAATTATATTTATTTAATTATAAAAATAATTTTAAATAATATTATGAAGGAGTACCGTAAGATAATAGACTAATAGAACGTAATACTCACACTAGAAGCTTGAGTTTTCTATTGGATAACTTCTTGGAGATGATAACCTTGAGAAACCTAAGGGTATATAGAAGCTTATATAAGTTGTAAGGGTTTATTGGAAGAAAAAATTTATATATATTTATGGATAAACTAGAAGGTAAAGTGAGTCTTAAAGTGGTGATGATGTTACTCTTTCATAAGTGAAGATAAGGGTGGTCTTGGGAGTAACCCTTGCATTTTCAATAATTTAAAGTTACGATTTAAGGATGAATGGAAAAAAAATGGACAAAATAAGGGGATAAAGTGGGTGTGGGTAAAACACTTTGAAAACACTCATTTATGCAACAAAATTGAGTGTTTTATGGCTTTTTCTTTTAGATTTTAAACTTTTACCCTAATTTACTTTTACCTTGGTAAATAATTTTTAACCTTAGTAAGTAATTTTATTTAAAATGTATAAGATTAAAAAATTTACCTAATTAATCCTTATAATTTAAATTTTTAAAATTATAAGAACCCGAATCTTCGTTTCAGGTATGTTTTTCCTTTTCTGGTCATTTTTGAGAAAAAGAGGAAACTTTGGAAATTTTACAAGTACATACTGTGTACTTTATAAGTACACACCGTGTACTTTGATGCTGCGCAAGGCCATGTACTGGCCATGTCCGAGCCACACACATGGTGTGTAGGGGCGATGTGGAGGCTGCTTAAAGCAGAGTACGGAAAATCCAAGTACACTCCATGTTCCCCATAAGTACACGCCGTGTACTTTCTTTTTTTTCATTAAATGGACCGGGGTTGCGCCTAATCGACGAAAACACCTTCTTCTCCAGGTTCTTTGACTGAGAGTGCCCATACGGCCGCGAACATCCTTCGAGCCCCCAAGCCTCCATTTGTTTTCCAAATCGACCGTCGTCGATTTTGTTGGAACCATAGTGGTGAGCTCTTCCTTCTTTTTGAGTTTCATTCCATGATTTTCCCTCTTTCTCAAGATATCATGGGTTGAACGTTTTGTGCATTTTTGTATATCTATGATTTTATAAGGGGAATAAATCCTCGTGGTTCAATTATATTGATCTCCTAGAATCAAGGTAGGTGGTTTGTGCCTTACCGTTCTTAGAGTTTTATGTGAAAATTCCACCAATACCCGTGAACGGGGTACCACGTGTTTACCTTTTTGTCCTGTTGTTTCCTTCCATGATTGTATTCTTGTGTAGAGGTAATTTTTGTCATGTTTGAGGATAATTGTTGTGTTTGTATGTTTTTTCCATGCCTTGTTCTTGTTACGACCTTTGGGTCTTGTTAGCCTTTGGTCGTTATACCTGTTTTCCATGCCTTGTGACCGTAGGATGGAATGATATTCTTGACATGCTTGTTATGCTGTAGACTGGTTAGCCAAGTAGCTCTGTAGGTGTACATTGGCCTTATAGAATTATTATGCACTAACTGGCATGGGACCAAGAGATCCTGGTGCTATAGACTATAAGGGATAGACCAAGTGAGCTTCCCAGAGAGTCTTGGATATTATAGGCTATATGGGGTTAGATCGAGTGAGCTTCCTCAGAGAGTCTTGGACATTATAGAATATAGGGGATAGACTGAGTGATCTCCCCAGAGAGTCTTGGATATTATAGACTACAGGAGGGTAGATCGAGTGAGCTTCCTTAGAGAGTCATTACTTGTTTGAATTTTCCTTAAACCATTCCAGGATAGAGGGGTAATTGACTTAGTGAGCTTCCTCAGAGAGTCTGTGATAGACCTAAGACTATAGGAGGAAATGACTGAGTGAGCTTCCTTAGAGAGTTTCTAGACCTTGGGGCTATAAGAGGGTTAGACCGCATGATCTTACTCAAAGAGTCCCTGACTACCCTAGACTATAAGGGTAATTGACCGAGCGATCTTCCCTAGAGAGTCTTATAATTTTGTATGACCAAACCAGAGGGGTTAGGCTGAGTGCACTGCCCATAGGGTTGTTGGTACTTCTTGGATAGGACCAGAGGGGTTGGTTGTGGGTACTTCCCATAGGGGTTCCAGTTGTGGTAGCTGTTTGCTTCACTATTGCTTGTTGTTCTGTAGATTGATTACGGTTGAATATCATCTTGTTACTGCTTACTGATTACTGCCTTCTGTTTACTATTACTGTTTACTGCTTTCTGTGCTATTACCTGTCATATACTCACTGACTATTAAGAATAGATCTTCGGGTGGTTGCCTACTGGGATTTAGTCTCACACCCTGTTTAGGCCATGCTTTTGTGCCCAAACAGACTATGTTATTGCAGGTATAGACAAGGGCAAGTGCCCTTCGACTTCTGGTGCTTGATTTCTTTGGAGATGGAGAGCATGGGACCAAGATTATGCTTGAGATGATGAGGAGTTGTTTAACTTTTCTTTGTAATTGTTTGAAACTGTTTGTATTTCCAGCATTTTGACCTGTTTTGCTATTTTCCTAGATATGTATCATGCATCATTTCATATATACATATGTGCTCCAGTTGTTTATTGATTTAGTCTTCCACTGTTTGTTGTTGTTGGATATGTACTACTTATGCTATTGTATGCTTTGTTTACTTATATTGTGTACTCTACTAATGAGGGCATCGTTTCCCCACTATCACACCGAAGGCCCTCACTTCTAGTCGGCAGCCTCTTGCGTTTGGTGAAATACGCTTGAGGCCATGTGACCAACTGGGTACGGGGCGCCTCTGGGTGGCTTCTGGAACCGGGACGTTACAAAGTGGTATCAGAGGAATTATTTTCTCTTGATTTACTGTTTGGATCCTTTATCCAGGGATAGGACAGATTCGGTACTTGGTAATGAGTTGTACCCAGGAGTAGCTAACCCGTGTACAGGGAAAAGCCAATCTACCTCGTTTATTGTAGTTTTCTGGTTTTGAGATTTTACAGTTGATATGATTTCACCTTGAGTGATTCACATGCCTTGTGTTGTTATTGTTGTTGCTATTGTTATTCTATTTCTGTCGCAACCCGATGAGATGAGGGTATGCCATCCCATACATCATATAGGCACTTGTTAGAAATCACATGCCATGCATTTTTTCCATTCCATCTAGGGATAATTAGTGATTTCATGTTGTTGTGATAGATGTTGTGTAGATTATGCATGCTTTTGTGATAGATGCTTTGATAGAATCCCTACAGTTTGATAGAGAAATTGTTTGTATTGTACCTTGCTTAAATGAACGCCAAATTTTGGTTCTTGAGGTGTTATGGGCCCTCATTAATCAGAAATTGGTGGATCATTGACTTGTTCTTACTTGTATATGACTTGTAGTAGATGTCAAGCTTTGATTCGCGGGGATTATAGGCCCTCGCGGATCAGAATTTGACACCTTCATGGTTTTTTTTCAGTGTTTTCTGGGCTTCGGAGTAGTTTCTGAGCTGCTGCTCAAAAAAACCCAGAATACATGGCGTGTACTTGAATACATGACGTGTAGTTTTAAACTGTGTCATTGACTGTGTGAGAAGAAACATGGGGTGGTGGAAAAGTTTTCAGGAACACGCCATGTACGGTCATTACACGTCGTGCTATAGTGAGCCGTGTACCCGGCTGTGTCACTAACAACACGGGCTAGGGAAGCTCATGTAGTACACACCATGTTTGGTATGAACACGCCATGTAGTCTTGTTCCAGGTACCTGATCGTGTCATGAACAACAAGGGTCAGTGTTATCTTCTCCAATACACGCCATGTTTGTTCGGAACACACCGTGTAAGGGTCACTCGTGTAGTCGGTTGTGTAGCTAACAACACGGGTCGCCAAAGCCTTATCTAGTACATGTCGTGTTCATACTGAGCACGCCGTGTAGTCTAGGGTAAAGAGGGTAGTGTGGGTTAGCCATGTAAAGAGACTAGGAAGGGTAATGGAGTTCAAGTACACACCGTGTGTTGAGAAAACATGTTGTGTAGTCTGGGGTGTTACACGACCAGTGGTAGCAGAAGTACATGCCCATGTGTCCGGCTTAAGAGGACATGTTGTGTAGTTTTTATACATGCCGTGTAGTTAGGTTTTGTAAATCTTGTTTGTTTCTTATCCTATTCCCATTTTTTACTCTTGTGTTCTCAGTCTTTGATAATCTTGATCTAAGGTGTGCTTTTGGTCTTTCAGAGCTATGCCACTGAGACGTCCCCTGGTTGTATGTCAGTTTCTAGACGGTGATCAGACACCGAACATGACTGATTAGGGACCTCCTGTAGATCTTCCTATTATTCCAACCTTAGCACCTACAGTTATACTCGTTGTAGGTGCTGATGTGCAGTTCAGGGAGGACTTCCTAAGGATGATAGAGACCTTCCAGGGAGCGCCGCCTCCTACCCCGTCGATGGCTGAGTTGATGTGGGTTTTCCAGCAGCATCATCCTCCTACTTTCCCAGGGGATGGAGGACCTCAGGCTGCAGATTCGTGGCTAGAGGCCACGCTGACGATATTCAAGCATCTGGAGATACCTCTAGAGAAAAGGGTAGAGCTTGCTACTTATATGTTCTAAGACACTGCCAATAGGTGGTGGGAGGTGATCTCGCAGTCAGGGCAACGGAAGAGTATGACTTGGGATGAGTTTTGGTGCATCTTCTATGATTTATTTTATCCAGAGACCTTGAGGGTCTACCGAGCCCAAGAGTTTATGAGTCTAGAGCAGGGTACTCTTTCTGTTATGGAGTACTCGTCTCATTTTACTGAGCTGCAACGCTTCACGTCGATTCCAGCAGGTGATGAGTTGTTCCTTACTAGGAAGTTTGAGGATGGTCTCAGGTAGGAGATCTGTTCCCAGGTGAATATCTTCAGGTTGACTTCAATATCATCTATCGTCAACCAGGTGATGATCACTAAGCGCAATCTGAGGGATTCTGGAGCAGTGAGCCAGGGCGGTTCAACACCTAGAGTCAGTGTTCCTCCTACTGATAGCAGGAAGCACCGCAGAGATTCTGATCGAGGAGATTAGGGTAGGAATAATGTATCTTCAGGTATCCATGTTGTATGCTACCAGTGTGGTAGGAGTGGGCATACGAGGCCTCAGTGTTAGAGATACCTGATGGAGTGCCGATCTTGTGGAAAGATGGGTCACCTTTAGCATTTTTGTCAGATCTTCTCACCTACAGCTGGTGGTAGGGGTTCTTCTATGACCCCGCGTACAGGAGATGTATCACCAGTTTCTCACCAGTTTGGGAACTGGAGTTCTTTCGGCCATTCGGGCCAAGGTGGAGGTCGTGGTCGTGGTGGTCAGTCACCAGGTTGCCAGCGGCAGCAAAGTAGGTCAGCTCAGAGTGGTCAACCAGGGGTGTAGGGCCGCGGTACAGGCCAGACTTTCTCCATGGAGTAGACCTATTAGGAGTAGGATCATGTCCCTCCCACAGTTCGAGGTACGATCTTAGTAGCGTCATTTTTATCTTCATCTCTTTTCGATACTAGTGATTCTCATAGTTTTATCTCTGTTGCTATTGTGGAGAGCCTTGGGCTCTGTATCTTTTCATCTACCGACATGTTGACTCTTGATACACTGTTGGGAACGAGGACATCTAGCGTACATCAGGGAAAAGATTGCCCTCTTGAGGTTGTAGGCCGTCATTTCTTATGAGACCTCTATGTCCTAGAGATGACAGGCTATGATGTCATTCTCGGCATGGATTGGTTAGTTCCCTTCCAAGAAGTCTTAAATTTCTATTATCGTAGGGTGAGTTTCGTATCACCAGAGGGTGCATCTTTTCTTCATTGAGGCGAGTGGGATGTCATGGTGGGTAGAGCTGGACTAGAGCATCGTGGTCTAGGAGGAGTCACAGCCCATATTTCCAGTCTTTATCTGGATGACCAGGGGACTTCGCAGTTAGACTTTCCTCCAGTGGTGGATCGTTTCAGGGATGTCTTTCTAGAGGACTTTTTAGGTTTACCTCTGGAGTGAGAGGTATAATTTTCGATTGAGCTCGTGCCAGGAGTGGCACTGGTGTCAATCCCTCCTTATAGGATGGCTACACCTGAGTTACAGGATCTCAAGAAGCAGTTGGAGGAGTTTCATGCAAAGGGTTTCATCCGACCCAGTACTTATCCATGTGGTTCTCTTGTCCTATTTTCAAATAAGGTAGACGACACCCTTAGGATTTTCATGGATTATCGTAAGATGAACCATTTGACGGTCAAGAACCGATATCCCTTGCTGAGGATCGATGACCTCTTTGATCAGCTTCGAGGAGCCCGAGTGTTCTCGAATATCAATTTGAGGTCTGGTTATCATCACTTGTGTGTTAGACCATTAGATATACCTCTTACAGCATTTAGGACCAGGTATGGTCTATACGACTATACATTCATGTCGTTCGGTCTCACGAATGCGCCAGTAGTTTTCATGGAACTGATGAACCGAGTGTTCCATCCATACTTGGATTCCTTCATGGTGATTTTCGTGGACAACATCTTGGTGTAATCTCACACTCGGCACGACCATGCTACCCATCTTGAGATCGTTTTTAGTACACTGAGAGAGCATCAGTTATATTCTAAGCTCTCAAAATGCCACATTTGGATGGATCAGATTCACTTCTTGGGTCACGTTATCTCAGAGACAGGAGTATCAGTAGACCCAGAGAAAGTGAGAGTTGTAGTTTCCTGGGAGAAGCTGAAGAATGTCTTTGAGGTGTGGAGTTTTATAGGGATGGCTGGATACTACAGGCATTTCATATAGGACTTTTCACGCCTAGCAGCACCACTGACAGGTCTGACCAAGAAAGGGGAGAAGTTCTTATGGTCAAATTCTTGTGAGACAGCCATTCAGGAGCTGAAAGGGAGGTTGACGTCAGCACCAATAATAGTCTTTCCAGAGATGGGAAAGAGCTATACAGTCTACTGTGATGCTTCAGGTGTCAGACTGGGAGCTGTGCTTGTGCAGAGAGATGGATTCGTTGCGTACGAGTCTCGGCAGTTGAGGCCACACAAGAGGAACTACCCAATGCATGATCTAGAGTTGGTAGTTATTGTTCATGCCTTACATTGTTGGATACATTACCTTCTAGGAGATCACTTTGTGGTTTTCACTGACCACAAGAGTCTCAAGTACATCTTCACTCAGTGTGATCTGAATCTGAGACAGCGCAGGTGGGTCGAGTATCTTCAGTCCTTCGACTTTGAGCTTTCCTATATGTCGGGAAAGGGCAACGCAGTGGATGATGCGTTGAGAAGAAGAACTCAGATTCAGGCAGTTCAGGAGGCCAGCAGTGAGTGGAAGCTTATGGTTCTGTTCTCTGAGATGCACTTGGAGGTTCATGACAGACAGGGATAGACTTTTCTATCTTCTGTGTTTGTTACCTCTACTCTTCTTGATCGGGTATGAATGAGGAAGCTATCAGACTCAGAAGGCCTAGTCCTGTGGGAGAGTTTTTCAGGATATGACCCTCTTCCTAGATGGACAGTGGGTGAGGATGAGATATTTCATTTCCAGGGACGCGTATGGGTGTCAGTAGACATATGTGAGGAACTGATGCGGGATTTTCATTCTTCAGTTTGGGCAGTTCATCCCGGCGTCACCAAGATGTATCATGATCTACACTGCAAGTACTGGTGTCCAGGTATGAAGAGGGATGTTGTTGGTTTTGTCTTGAGGTGTTCCACTTGTCAGTAGGTGAAAGAGGAGCATCAGTGACCATCAGGGCTTTTACAGCAGTTACCCATTCCCAAGTGGAAGTGGAACGATGTCGTGATGGACTTCGTGACTGGATTACTGAGGTCACCTCGAGGGAGTGATGTTGTTTGGTTTGTCATCTACAAGCTTACGAAGGTTTCTCACTTCTTTCCAAACAAGGAGACCTTCAGTGTTGATGAGATGGGGCGATTGTACATCTGAGAGATTGTATGTCTGCATGGAGTTCCACACTCCATTGTTTCAGACAGGGATGCATGCTTTACTTCTCGGTTCTGGTAGGGGATTCAGAAGGCCTTGGGTACACAGGTACTTTTGAGTACAACATACCATCCCTAGATAGATGGCCAGTCCGAGCGTATGATCTAGGTGCTTGAGTATATGCTCCAATCTTGAATTCTAGACTTCTTCTGTTCTTGGGAGAAGCATATACCTCTTGTGGAGTTCACCTACAACAATATTTTTCAGGCAACTATTCAGATGACACCATACGAGGCTTTGTACGGTAGGCCATTCTGATCACCTTTGTGCTGGCTGGAGGCAGGAGAGGTAGCTTTGCTGGGACCTCATCTTGTTCAGGAGACCTTAGAGTAGATAGAGTTGATTCGGAAGAGGATGGCTATAGCATAGTCTCGACAGAAGTCTTATGATGATTAGCAGAGATGACCTCTAGAGTTTGAGGTCGGGGATCAGGTTTTCCTGTGTGTCGCACCGAGGTTGAGACACAAGAGGATTTGGAGACAGGGTAAGCCTTCACCACGGTACAACAGACCGTTTGAGGTGTTGGAGAGAGTTAGGCCGGTTGCCTATCAGTTTTAGTTACCTCAGAGGTACTGGGCTATGCATGACTTCTTCCACGTTTCTCACCTTCGACATTACTTTTCAGACCCGTCTCATGTCTTTCATCTCGAGGAGGTTGAGCTTGAAGCGGATGCATAGTTTGAGGAGCATCTTATCCTGATTTTTGATCGCAGTACGAAGGTTCTTCATGGTCGGTTTATTCCTCTGGTATGGGTGCTATGGTAGCATGGGTGAGTATAGGACGAGACTTGGGAGAGGGAGGCCGATGTACGATCACAGTGGCCAGATCTGTTCGGGGTTTCTTCTTCTACACCTCACTAGGAAAATTTAGGGATGAATTTCTTTAAGGGGGGAAGTTTGTAAGAACCCGGATCTTCATTTTAGGTATTTTTTTCCTTTTCTGGTCTTTTTTGAGAAAAAAGAGGAAAATCTTGAAATTTTACAAGTACACGCCGTGTACCTTATAAGTACACACTGTGTACTTTGATGTCGCGCAAGGCCGTTTGTTGGCCGTGTCCGGGTCACACACACAGTGTGTAGGGGCGATGTGGAGGCTACTTAAAGCAGAGTATGGAAAAGCCAAGTACATTCCATGTACCCCATAAGTACATGTCATGTACTTTCTTTTTTTTCATTAAACGGACCGGGGTCATGCCTAATCGACGAAAACACCTTCTTCTCCAGGTTCTTCGACCGAGAGCACCCGTGCAGCCGTGAACATCCTCTGAGCCCCCGAGATTCCGTCTGTTTTCCGAATTGACCATCGTTGATTGCGTTGGAACTGCAGTGGTGAGCTCTTCCTTCTTCTTGATTTTCATTCCATGATTTTCTCTCTTTCTCAAGATATCGTGGGTTGAATGTTTTGTGCATTTTTTGTAGATCTACGATGTTATAAGGAGAATCAAGCCTCATGGTAAAAGTATATTGATCTCCGAGCATCAAGGTAGGTGGTTTGTACCTTACCATTCGAATTCTTTGAGTTTTATGTGAAAATTCCACCAATACCCGTGAACGGGGTATTGCGTGTTTACATTTTTGCCCTGTTGTTTTCCTGCCATGCTTGTATGCTTCTATAGAGGTAATTTTGGTCATGTTTGAGTATAATTGTTATGTTTGGATGTTTTTCCCATGCCGTGTTCTTGTTACGACCTTTGGGTCTTATTATCCTTTGGATGTTATACCTATTTTCCATGACTTGTGACCGTAGGATGGAATGATATTCTTGACATGCTTGTTATACTGTAGATTGGTTATCCAAGTTGCTCTGTAGGTGTACTTTGGCCTTATAGCATTATTATGCACTGACTGGAACGGGACCGGGAGAGCCTAGTGCTATAGACTATAAGGGATATACCGAGTGAGCTCCCCAGAGAGTCTTGGATATTATAGGATATATGTGGTTAGACTGAGTGAGCTTCCTCGGAGAGTCTTGGACATTATAGACTACAAGGGATAGACCGAGTGAGCTTCCCAGAGAGTCTTGGATATTATAGACTACAGGAGGGTAGACCGAGTGAGCTTCCTCAGAGAGTCTTTACTTGTTTGAATTTTTCTTAAACAATTCCAGGCTAGAGAGGGAATTTACTAAGTGAGCTTCCTCAAAGAGTTTGTGATAGACCTGAGACTATAGGAGGAAATTACTGATTGATCTTCCTCAAAGAGTTTCTAGACCTTGGGGCTATAAGAGGGTTAGACTGCGTGATCTTTCTCAGAGAGTCCCTGACTACCCTAGACTATAAGGGGAATGGACCGAGCGAGCTTCCCTAGAGAGTCTTATAATTTCGTATGACCAAACCAGAGGGGTTAGGCTAAGTGCACTACCCAGAGGGATGTTGGTACTTCTTAGATAGGACCAGAGGGGTTGGCTGTGGGTACTTCCCAAAGGGGTTCCTGTTGTGGTAGCCGGTTGCTTCACTATTGTTTGTTGTTATGTAGATTGATTACGGTTGTATATCATCCTATTACTGCTTACTGATTACTGCTTGTTGTTTACTGTTACTATTTACTTCTTCCTGTGCTATGACCTGCCATATACTCACTGACTGTTAGGCACAGATCTTCAGGTGGTTGCCTACTGGGATTTATTCTCACAACCTGTTTGGGCCATGATTTTGGGCCCAAACAGACTATGTTGTTGCAGGTATAGACAAGGGAAAGCGCCCTTCGACTTCTGGTTCTTGATTTATTTGGAGCTGGAGAGCATAGGACCAAGCTTATGCTTGTGATGTTGAGGAGCTGTTTATCTTTTCTTTGTACTTGTTTGGTATTGTTTGTATTTCTATCATTGTGACTAGTTTGGCTATTTTCCTATATAGGTATCATGCATCATTTCATATATACATATGTGCTCTAGCTGTTTATTGATTTGGTCTTCCTCTATTTGTTGTTGTTGTATATGTACTACTTCTGCTATTATATTATTTGTTTACTTCTGTTGTGTACTCTGCTAATGAGGGCATAGTTTTCCCACTATCACACCCAAGGCCCTCATTGCTAGTCGGCAGCCTCTAGCATTTGGGGAAATGCGCTTGAGGCCATGTGACCAACTGGGTATGGGGCGCCTCTGGGTGGCTTCCAGAACCGGGATGTTACAAAAATAATTTTATAAAATAAAGTTTCTAAAGTTGTGAAAATTTAATTTTAAATTAAACACGCTTAATCACATAAAATAGTTTTTAATAAAATTTTATTTTTAAGATTAAAATTAATGCGTAATACATAGTTATTAAAATTTTAAATTTCTATGACATTAAAAGATATATTAAAAAAATAAAACTTATTAGGCTTTCATGGTAATCCAAAATTGAATCTTATATTGAAAATACTTGATTCGAAGAAGAGATCAAAAACCATTTTTATTAAACTAACATTTTAATTTAGAGCTAAAAATTTTGTACATAGGATCTATAAGCTCAAATAATAAATTATAATGAATAATTTTATTACTTAAATACATATTTTATTAGTTAAAATGTTTTTTAAACATCTGGGATACACTTATATAATAATAAAATCATAAAAAATATAATTTTTACAAAAACTGTATTTTTCAACTAAAAGTCAATCATTTCAAAAAAACTCAAAAAAAACATGATAAGTAAACTTTGATGTGAGGAATTAAAAAATGTGTTTTAATTTATAAAATTTTAATTATAAATTTTTAAATTTAGTTTTTAAATGAAAATACATAATATAAAGAAAATGACTTTTATTGAAAATATACTTTTTCAATATTAACTCATATTAATTATTTATCTTATAAAGGTAATAAATTTTAGTGGTTTACCACATTAGTGTTTATTATAGATTTATTAATAATTCTCTTCTAATATTTTTTGGTTTTTTCTCATTAGTTATATCATGTAATTCATATTATATAACTTAACATCAGTTTTACAAGGTCAATAATTTCACGACGTTTTATTATCCCCCCTTAAATAAATTTCATCCTCAAAATTTTAATTTTTATTCATCAATAAAGTTAACTAAGGGTGTCTATAATATTACTCAAGATTTAATTTTCTGAATTATATATCAATATTACTAATTTTGGAAGATCGATAAACTCACCAATAGGTATAGAATTTGGGAAAACTGCCCCACATGATTAATTTAGTTAGAGAGTTCATAGTGAGCCTCATAGTGGTTGATGGTCAGGGGTTTATTTGAGATATGGAATGTGACTTCCCCATTTTGGTAATTTGGATGGCCAATACATTTCCAAAATTGCATCAAATTTATCTAAAGGAGGAATAATAAAACATCCACATGGGATACTATAAGGGCCCAATTCCATGTGGATCAACCCGTTGCATGTTTCTAAAGACCGAGGTGCTCAGAGGAGACTCAGAGGAAGTATGTAGGTTTTCGGCTGCGAAAAGATATAATTAAAAATATTTCACACCATGTGAAGTTACATGACTTGAAACTGGGTTTCATGACATGTAATAAATTGGGGATTTAAAAATAAAAAGGTGTCACATTTTTCAGTGGAAACCAAACCTTGAGGATTACACATCGTGTAAATCCCAGATTTTGTACATTTTATAATGTTTTAGCCACTATGGTTTTTCACTAATAGTACAGCTACAGTGATTCCTCTCATTTTCTAGAAACTAGCTTGTCCCTTCTAGAAATTTTGGAGATTCCTTCTATGGGAATCGATCATCAGTGTTTCATCTTAGATCTATAGTGATCCGTCTTCAGTCTAGGGTATGTTATACCTACTTTCATGTATCTTATTCAATATGTTTCCTCCCATTAATTTTTCTATGTGATTTATCTTGGTCTTCATGTTTCTAATGGAGTTTGTTTTGTTGTTTTTCGGTATGGTTGGGGAATGGCATCCTTGGGTGGATGTAGTTCTTTAAGGAGAGGCAATCAGGATCCACAGCATCGGTCCATTCTCATTCAAAGAACATTGACACCCTTTTTGAGGTAGTGAATTTTTTTATTTTCTATTTATTTACATGAAATCATAGTTCTAGAATGATTTATCCCCTTGGGTTGTAATGAAATTAACCTAATAATTAATTGAACTAGATTAAAGAATTGAAATTGATTGCATGGCGATGTTGCTGTTTTTTACGAGGATAATGGGTGGCCTATTATTTTTCTAGATATTGTGGTATCTGTATTGTTCTTATTATGATTGGATTAGCATTTGGAATTGGTAAATAATGTAAATCTAGAATTAATTGTTAATTAATTTTCTAAAAGATTAGAGGGGAATGTTTAATGAATCTGATGTGTTGTAGTTTTAATGCTTCGAACATGTTTAATCAAATTTATCTTCCATGTGTTAATGGAATTGAATAAATATGTGAAGCATGTTGATAATTTTTTATAAAAGAATTAAAGTCATGTGAAATTAATTGTTTAATTAATTTGTGACAACTTATGATATCTTGATTCTTAGGTTTCCTATAGTTGGAACATGTGAATAATTAATTGGTTAATTAAATATAGAGTAAGAATCGACTATATGATAAAAGATAATGACTTATAAGGCCTAATTTTATCACCTTATTGTAAAGTACAAGTGCATTGTTCTTTTAATAAATGATATCTTGTTGCATGTTAAGGATGGGTGCCTTGATTTAGGACCAAGAGACTGGTTTCAATGTTTGTTTGTTTCTACTTGTGATGTGATGTGATCCTGGGGTGGCTAAGCCTTGAGTGATGTTTTGATATATGGGGCAGGGAGGCCCGGTTGTTATAACATTAGTTGATGCTTGTGATGGTTGGATTCATCGATATATGCATGTGGGTGTCGAGAAGGGCACCAAAGATGATGTACTGGGTTGAATATGGGCTTACCCATTGATATGAAAGTTATATTATTTTTTGAATCTATTGTTTGGATGCCAGTTAGGTTGTTTGTTTATCCTCTTTCCTTTCCCCGCTACTTGAGGCGGATGGATGTTCTTGTTTGTATACCTTGTTTGGCAGCTTAGAATTTTTTCTTAGAGTACCTAGTAATATGGAAATTAATTTTGTTAATAAATGAATAAATATTTAACCCATGAGGTTGGAGCTTTTTGGGATGTAATGTTGAGGTTATAATTCTGAGAAGCCATTGACTCGGTTTGCTAATTCCTAGAGGTCATGGAACTTTGTTTTAATGCTAATGAAATGTAATGTGTAAAATGTTAATGGTTAAAGAATTAATTAATGTAAAGTAGAAATGATGAAAAGGAATAAAATAACTTAATTTATCTCTTTAAAAGGTTTTGTTCTTATAGGATATCTATGTAAAGACCCGTAAATTTCAAGGAAATTTTTTTCGTAATTTTCTTTGGAATTTTACAAGAACGCAGTTTCTGATGGCGCCTGATTCCGAGGCCCGGTGTGCCCGGAATCATTTTCTGAAGTTTGGCTCGGGTACGTTCAGTGAACGGACGAGCGGGTTTTTCTAACTTTTGAACCGGTGCCCGGAATCGAATTCTGAGGGCACCGATGAAATCGCAGCGCCGGTATTCACTTAGAAACGCCTCTTCTGGAGTTGCGTTTGCTCGGGTGTGGTTTTTAATTTTTGGGCTTAAAGTTAAGAAATAAAATAATTTTGCGACAGCTTTATTTTATTTCACTTGAGCCACTTGGAAGCCACTTGAAGCCACTTAAAGGAGGCTTGAACTGAGTTGAACTGGATAGGATGCTATCCAGAAATATCCTACCCCCTTGGTAGGATATTTGTGAGGTGGGGCCCACACGAGCCCCGCCGTTTCTTTCCGCTAAGAAACGCACCCGTGAAAACCCGTCTTAATGAAAGTCAACCGACGCGTTTTCTAAATTCTTAACAGACCATTTAATTGGGCGGTTTATTTCGTGAATTAAATGGGCTGTTTCTTTCATGAATTAAATGGGTCGTTTCTTTCATTGAATTAATTCAACGAATTGATGGATCGTTTCTTAGCCAGTTTTTCAAATTCGTTGGCGTAATAATAAAATAAGACCAACGCTTAACCTCTGGTTATTTGCGCTTGAGAATATTTGGGAGAACCCTCGCAACTTCTTCTCCCTCACGAAGAACGCGAAGAACGCGAAGAACGCGAAGAACGCCGAACCCGGAAATCGACGACGCCTTCGCCCGACACGTTCTTCCGATCTACGATCTCCGATCTTCGATCACCGACCATTCGAGGTGAGTGCTTTCGGATTTCCTCTCAAGTTCTTTTCTTTGGTTTTAAACGAAACACAGATTTAAATATTAATAATTTAAATCTGTTGTTCTTGATTCGTTGAGCTCGCCGACTCAACGCCGGAATCCGCGACGATGCGACGCCTCCCCGCGACGACGCGACGATCGATCTCTTCCGCGACGGTCTCTTCCGCGAAAAACGCCCGCGCACGACGATCATCAAGGTAGGGATTCATTTTGGAAAATTACCCCTTTTTAATTTTCTCGTGAACGTTCTTGAAAATTAAAAAGCCGGTTTTCAATGAACAATTTTATTTTTAATTAAAATTGTTGGATCATGTGTTGATCGTTTTTCTCCTGGTTGTTTATCTCTAACGCGGAGGGTGCGGGCCGAACGAACACGGCCCGACGACCCTCCGCCGTTCTTCGTTTTGTGCGGATTTGACGATCGACGACGGAACGTGCCGCAGCGGATGGTTGACGATCCCGCAGTAAAGAACGGATCCCGGGAGGAGCAACGGCGCAGACGGGAAAGAAAACGGGCCACCGGAGCGACGCTGGCAGCCCGCAGAAGTTGCCGGCGGCGCGGGTCACCGGCGCGGCGGCGCCGGCGGCCGGAGGCGGCGGCGCCCCGGCGCGCCGCCGGACGAAATATGTCGCGGCTAAAGCCGCGGCGGCGGCGGCCAAACGGACCCGCGGCGCGCGGGTCCGGTTCATCCGGGCAGACGCGGCTCAGCGCGTCCGCGGCTCGCCAGCGCGGCCCACACGCGGGCCGCGGTCCTTCCTCAAGCCGCGGGTCAGCGCCCACGGCTTCCACCCGCGCGGCTCGGCCACGCCGAGCCGGCCGCGCCGGCCGAGCCGGACCGGCCCTGGTCGGGCCGGCCCAGTTCGGGCCGCCCCGGGCGGGGTCGGGCCGGGTCGGCCCGGGCCCGTACCCCCCATCTTCAGATGTTTTTGTTCAAATGCCCGTATCTTGAGCTTCGTGCCTCCAAACGACTCGTCGTCAGCGGAAACGCGATCCTTGGATCGAGACGGTCGTTTCGGTATATCGCACTCAAGGTTTCGGAATACTTTGAGTTCGGCCGGGTTGGTTCGTACACGAGACCAACCGGGCCCTCGGAGCGGAAACGCTCATATCTTGAGCTACGGACGTCCGATTGACGTGCCGTCAACTTTGTTGAATTCCTCTAAGTGAGACGGATCTTTTGGAATACTCCGCCCGAGGTTTGGATGTAGGTGGAGTGCGGTCGGGTTGGTTTTGCCTTAAAAACCAACCGGGCCCCTGGGACGAAAATGCCAATATCTCTCAGACCGGGCGTCCGATTGACGCGCCATCTGCGACGTTGAGTTCCTGTTGACGATACGGAACTTTTGGATACATCAACTTCGGACTTCGTGTCAGTTGATGTATCAGCCTCTCGGCTCGTGGAGCGGACCTTCCCGAACGAGCTTGCTGTGTGCGGGAACCCTAGTGCTGGCTGCGACTGCTACTTCGACAGCGACGACCGTGCAGAGATCCTCAGTGGACTGCGGCGACGACTGTGCAGAGATCCTCCGTGGACTCCGACGACGACCGTGCAGAGATCCTCAGTGGACTGCGGCGACGACTGTGCAAAGATCCTCAGCGGACTGCGACGACTACTGCACTCAGCGATACTACGTGGATCAGTGCTACCGATCCTGTGTGGGTCCGATCCTGCGTGGGTCAGCGCTCAGCGGTTCTGTGTGAGCCAGCGCCTACAGGTCCTGCGTGGGCCCGGTCCTGTGTGGGCCCGATCCTGTGTGGGTCATCTCTCAGCGGTTCTGTGTGAGCCAACTTCTACTGGTCCTGCGTGGGCCCGATCCTGTGTGGATCACTACAAGGTTAGTACCTATCGATCCTTCGTGGGTCCGACGACTTAGATGGTTCAATCATCATCTTTATCGTCATCCGAAGAAGTATACCTGTGTGAGCTGAATCTTGTGTTACTCTCCTTTGTGGATTGTGTTGAGCTATCCTGTGTGGATTTACTGTTTACTCTCCTTTGTGGATTGTGTTGCTCTATCCTGCGTGGGTACACGTTTTGCTTTCCTGTGTGGACTGGGTTGTGCTTGGGCTCGGACGTTGGAGCCGAACGGGAATTGAAGACTTAGGTATATGTATGGGCATATACCTAAGCCGTGTCAGATGTTACTTCGTGATTGTATCTTTCCTTTGTGGATTATCCTTTGTGGATTTCGGGAGACCTTCGGGGGTCTCGGGGTCCCTACTGAGTAGCTTATACTCACCCCTGCATGGGCTATGCCCGCACTCCGTGGTGTTGGTTGCAAACGACGGACAGCGCTGATCGTGGAGGAGGCGTTCGGAGCAGGACAGTACCTGGAGGTGGACCACTGGGCGGGACGTACTCGGAGCGTTTAGGTGGACCCGAGGATCAGTGGAGGCTATCTGTACCCACCCTTCAGGTGGGACTTCTGGAGGACGGCTCGACGCTGCAGTTTTCCCTTTTCAGTTGCTGTTTTTCCTTTCAGTTGTACTTTACAGTTGGTCTTGTATTTCCGGCCCCTTTTTACTTTCATCACAGCTTGTACAGTTTTACTTAGTGTTTACTTTTCCGCTTGCTTGCTCTGTGGTGCTTGTTTACTTTTCAAAGGCAATGCCTTCCCTTTTTGTTGGGATTTACGCCTTGGTGCTAGTCGCCAGCCCCTGGCCTATGGAAGGCGGGCTTGGGGTAGTCACGACACGGGCCCGAGGACGGGTCGTGACAAATTGGTATCAGAGGTGGTCGGTTCTACCGCAGACTCTGATCTTTCTTCTATGTGAAGCAAAAGTGTTTAATGTATTGAGTGTGGTTATCAGTCCAGGGAGTCCAGTGTTGGTGCGGCGGCCGACGTATCCATACACCAGGACCCTGACTTCTGATTCCTGACTTAATGTACGAAAACATTGTTTGCATGTGTGTTTCAAGTTTTCTGTGTGATTACTTGTGTCAGCTCACCAGGTATAGTGTTCTGACCGTGGCATACTTGTTTCCTTTTCAGGATGGCACGACGACAGCAGCCAGCTAGGGTTCCTAGAGTAGGGCGCGACGACAGCCCGCCGAGCGACGAGGCCTCGGTACAGGGCCCGTTGACAGCAGAGGCACCGGCGGTACCTTTACTCGCCGAGCCCCCGATGCTTCCAGTACTGGAAGCTGACGACGCACGATGCCTTGGAGGTCTGCACGAGTTCCAGCGCCGGCGACCACCCAGGTTCCGTGGGGAGTCGGACCCCCAGGCAGCCGAGGACTGGCTGGAGGCGGTCGTCCGAGTTTTCAGGCTAGTGAGGACGCCAACAGACCTCGTGGTGATCTTCGCGGCGAGCTTACTGCACGCAGCAGCCGGACGCTGGTGGAGCCTGATGCTCTAGGTACACGATGAGGCCTCCCTCATCTGGACGGACTTCGAGAGCCTCTTCCGCTCAGAGTTCGTCCCGGCCACCCTCCGAGTGGTGCGCATCCAGGAGCTTCTTCAGCTGCGGCAGGGCAGCTTGACGGTCGCTCTGTACGCGGCGAGGTTCACCGACCTTTCTCGGTACTCAACAGACATGGTACGGGACCCCTTCTTCTGGGCCCGGACCTTCGAGCAGGGTTTCAGACACGATATCAGGGCATCGCTGATCTCCCTCAGCATCCCGACCCAGGCAGGGGTACTGGAGCGAGCCCTCCTGATCGAGAGCTTCCTGGCTGAGTCCACAGCGAGACCCACCGCAGGGCGGCAGATAGCGGAGTCTTCGGCAGCTGGTAGCCGGCGGATGACTCAGGGTTCCAGGCGGACCAGACCTTCCGGCAGGCGACCTCGGGACGCTGGCTCAGCAGTGCAGGGCACCCGGCCCGGAGCCAGCCTTCCGAGAGGCAGACAGTGCTATGAGTGCGGCGGGCAGGGCCACATGGCTCGTGACTGCCCGACCCGTCGTACCGAGGGGCAGCAGACGGTGGAGGGGCCACCCAGGCAGAGGCAGAGGGTCGACCGTGGCGGTCCGCAGGGAGGAGGCGGACGAGGCAGAGGAGCTGGCTGAGCAGCAGGTGGTGGGCGACGCTTTGAGGCTCTGCCACCACCACCACCAGGAGGCCCGCCTCGACCACAGGGAGCTGGCGGGCAGAGACAGGCTCAGCTCCAGGTAGCGGAGGCCTATGACCACGGCGCGCCAGAGATGATTCGAGGTACGATCTGTGTCTATTCCACCCTTGCTGCAGTTCTGATAGACACAGGAGCGAGTCACTCTTTCATAGCCACTGCCCTTGTTCGGAGCTCGGAGATTCCGACAGAGCCGTTGGCTCGATCCTTGCGGCTAGAGACTCCTACGGGAGCAGACTCGACGATTACGCACTGGTGCCGGCAGTGTGAGCTTACTCTAGGAGGCGAGAGCTTCGGCTGGGATCTTCTTGTAGAAGTGTCGAGGCCTTACGACGTCATTTTGGGCATGGATTGGTTATCTACGGTCCATGCTCAGATTGACTGCTTTAGGCGCAAGGTGCGATGTGTGCGCACCGACGGGAGTAGGTTCACCTTCACCGGCGAGAAGGGAGCCTTAGCAGCACAGGATGGACTCATGCAGAGGAGAGGTCAGCCCATCACTCATCAGTTGGCTAGCCTCATCCTGGGAGCAGTTGATGTGCGGAGTCCCAGTTTCCCTGCAGTGGTGGATCAGTATGCAGACGTCTTTCCCGACGACGTTCCAGGACTACCTCCTCGCAGAGAGGTAGACTTTTATATTGACCTGTACCCCGGGACAGCCCCGATATCCACTCCAGCATATCGGATGGCCCCCGATGAGCTTCGAGAGCTGCGAGTACAGTTGGAGGACTTGCAGGGCAAGGGGTTCATCCGACCCAGTGTTTCGCCCTGGGCTTCCCCGATTTTGTTCGCCAAGAAGGCGGACGGGAGCTTGCGACTGTGTGTCGATTATCGTCTCCTGAATCAGGTGACAGTGAGGAACAAGTATCTACTACCCAGGATTGACGATCTCTTCGACCAGCTCAAGGGAGCACGGTGGTTCTCGAAGATAGACCTTAGGTCAAGCTATCATCAGCTTAGAGTTCGAGACGAGGATGTGCAGAAGACGGCCTTCAGGTGTCGGTATGGCCACTTCGAGTTCTTGGTTATGCCTTTCGGCATGACCAACGCTCCAGCAGTGTTCATGAGCCTCATGAACAGGATCTTCCAGCCATACCTCGATCGATTTGTCGTGGTCTTCATCGACGACATTTTGGTGTACTCGACGACGGAGGAGGAGCACGCCTACCACCTGCGTGTTGTACTAGACATACTCCGAGAGCACCAGCTTTATGGCAAGCTCTCGAAGTGTCAGTTCTGGTTACGTGAGGTCCACTTCTTGGGGCACGTCATTTCTGAGGCGGGAGTTGCAGTGGATCCCGCGAAGATCGAGGCAGTGCTAGCTTGGGAGCCACCCAAGAGCGTGACAGAGGTGCGGAGTTTCTTGGGCCTAGCCGGATACTATCGGAGATTTGTGTCGGACTTCTCCAGAGTTGCGGCCCCACTCTCAGCGTTGACGAAGAAGGGGAAACCCTTCGTGTGGTCAGACAGATGTCAGCAGAGCTTCCAGGAGCTGAGGCAGAGGTTGACCAGCGCACCTACCTTGAGGTTGCCTGAGGAGGGAGTTGGTTATGTAGTCTACTGCGATGCATCAGGGACCGGACTCGGGTGTGTCCTGATGCAGGAGCGGGCCGTGATTGCCTACGGATCACGTCAGTTGAGGCCTCATGAGCAGAACTACGCTACCCATGACTTGGAGTTGGCAGCAGTAGTCTTTTCCCTGAAGACATGGAGACACTATCTGATGGGCGAGCGCTTCACAGTCTTTTCTGACCACCAGAGTCTCAGGTACATCTTCTCTCATAAGGACCTGAACCTGAGACAGTGGCGATGGCTCG
Source organism: Viscum album (assembly GCA_963277665.1). Taxonomy (NCBI): domain Eukaryota; kingdom Viridiplantae; phylum Streptophyta; class Magnoliopsida; order Santalales; family Viscaceae; genus Viscum; species Viscum album. The sequence continues at coordinate 1,839,265,162 of OY728151.1, forward strand.
AGTTCCTCCAGGACTATGACTTTGAAATAGTCTATACTCCTGGGAAGGGGAACGTGGTGGCTGATGCCCTCAGCAGGAGGACGGGCATCCAGCTACTTGAGGAGGCGACAGAGCAGCTAGCCGCTTTGCAGATATCCTTCGTGGATAGAGACGGAGCAGCCTTCCTTCAGTCTCTCACAGTCTCTCCTCCACTTCTTCAGCGGGTCAGAGAGGCACAGCATGGGGATGTTGACTGTGAGACGCGGCGTGCACAGATATCCTCGGGACAGGCACCTGATGGTTTCTCCCTTGGAGCAGAGCACGATGTCCTTTTCAGAGGACGTACCTTGGTACCAGTCGCCTTACGAGAGGAGGTGCTAAGAGAGTTTCACACTTCTCCGTTGGCGGTACATCCTGGAGTGGCGAAGATGTACCAGGATCTCGGGCGACAGCACTGGTGGCCGGGCATGAAGAAGGCTGTGGCAGAGTTCGTTTCACGGTGCCTCACCTGCCAGCAGGTGAAGGCAGAGCATCAGGTACCAGCAGGCTTGGTACATCCCTTGGAGGTCCCGGAGTGGAAGTGGGATGGGATATCTATGGACTTTATGACTAGACTTCCACGCACTTCCAGAGGTCACGATTCCATATGGGTGATTGTTGACCAACTCACCAAGTCGGCACACTTCTTACCCATCCGAGAGCAGGGCACAGTGGAGAGCATGGGGCGTCTCTACGTTCAGGAGATTGTACGACTTCACGGTGTGCCATCGACCATCGTCTCCGATCGGGACGCTCGTTTTACTTCCCGACTTTGGAAGGGGTTGCAGGAGGCATTCGGGACGCGACTACGTCTGAGCACCGCCTTTCACCCTCAGACGGATGGTCAGACGGAGAGGACCATTCAGACTCTCGAGGACATGCTCTGTGCATGTGTCCTCGACTTTGGTCGCAGCTGGGAGGACCACCTACCCTTGGTGGAGTTCGCGTACAACAACAGCTACCACTCCACCATCGGGATGGCACCCTACGAGGCGTTGTACGGCAGGCCTTGCAGATCTCCTTTGTGCTGGACAGACCCTGGAGAGTCAGCACTTGTGGGACCAGAGATGGTCCGGGCCACGACAGAGAAGGTCCAGCTCATCCAGGAGCGGATGAGGACAGCACAGAGCCGGCAGAAGTCATATGCTGACAGGAGGCGGAGGCCACTAGAGTTCGAGGATGGTGACCACGTCTTCTTGCGGGTCTCACCTCGACGTGGTTTGAGGAGATTTGGCCGAGGTGGCAAGTTGTCTCCACGCTTCATCGGGCCTTTCCAGGTCCTCAGCAGGATTGGAGAGGTGGCTTATCGCCTGGCTCTGCCACCTCAGTTGCACCGGGTGCACGATGTCTTCCACGTATCCCAGCTGAGGAGATACGTGCACGACCCGACGCACATCATTGACTATGGGGAGCTAGACGTGGATGATGTAGCGACTTTTACGGAGGTCCCAGTGGAGATAGAGGATCGACAGGAGCGGGTCCTATGTGGGCGATCGATTCCTCTTGTGCGCATCAGATGGCAGCACGGGAACCTCCAGGAGAGCACTTGGGAGCGGGAGGCTCAGATGCGTGCTCAGTACCCACATTTGTTTCCCTAGTTTTTGATGTATCTTTACGGGGACGTAAAGTCCTGAGGTGGGAGTAATGTAAAGACCCGTAAATTTCAAGGAAATTTTTTTCTTAATTTTCTTTGGAATTTTACAAGAACGCAGTTTCTGACGGCGCCTGATTCCGAGGCCCGGTGTGCCCGGAATCATTTTCTGAAGTTTGGCTCGGGTACGTTCAGTGAACGGACGAGCGGGTTTTTCTAACTTTTGAACCGGTGCCAGGAATCGAATTCTGAGGGCACCGATGAAATCGCAGCGCCAGTATTCGCTTAGAAACGCCTCTTCCGGAGTTGCGTTTGCTCGGGTGTGGTTTTTAATTTTCGGGCTTAAAGTTAAGAAATAAAATAATTTTGCGACAGCTTTATTTTATTTCACTTAAGCCACTTGGAAGCCACTTGAAGCCACTTAAAGGAGGCTTGAACTGCGTTGAACTGGATAGGATGCTATCCAGAAATATCCTACCCCCTTGGTAGGATATTTGTAAGGTGGGGCCCGCACGAGCCCCGCCGTTTCTTTCCGCTAAGAAACGCACCCGTGAAAACTCGTCTTAATGAAAGTCAACCGACGCGTTTTCTAAATTCTTAACAGACCATTTAATTGGGCGGTTTATTTCGTGAATTAAATGGGCTGTTTCTTTCGTGAATTAAATGGGTCGTTTCTTTCGTTGAATTAATTCAACGAATTGATGGATCGTTTCTTAGCCAGTTTTTCAAATTCGTTGGCGTAATAATAAAATAAGACCAACGCTTAACCTCTGGTTATTTGCGCTTGAGAAGATTTGGGAGAACCCTCGCAACTTCTTCTCCCTCGCGAAGAACGCGAAGAACGCGAAGAACGCGAAGAACGTCGAACCCGGAAATCGACGACGCCTTCGCCCGAGACGTTCTTCCGATCTCCGATCTCCGATCTCCGATCACCGACCATTCGAGGTGAGTGCTTTCGGATTTCCTCTCAAGTTCTTTTCTTTGGTTTTAAACGAAACACAGATTTAAATATTAATAATTTAAATCTGTTGTTCTTGATTCGTTGAGCTCGCCGACTCAACGCCGGAATCCGCGACGACGCGACGCCTCCCCGCGACGACGCGACGATCGATCTCTTCCGCGACGGTCTCTTCCGCGAAGAACGCCCGCGCACGACGATCATCAAGGTAGGGATTCATTTTGGAAAATTTCCCCTTTTTAATTTTCTCGTGAACGTTCTTGAAAATTAAAAAGCCGGTTTTCAATGAACAATTTTATTTTTAATTAAAATTGTTGGATCATGTGTTGATCGTTTTTCTCCCGGTTGTTTATCTCTAACGCGGAGGGTGCGGGCCGAACGAACACGGCCCGACGACCCTCCGTCGTTCTTCGTTTTGTGCGGATTTGACGGTCGACGACGGAACGTGCCGTAGCGGATGGTTGACGATCCCGCAGCAAAGAACGGATCCCGGGAGGAGCAACGGCGCAGACGGGAAAGAAAATGGGCCACCGGAGCGACACCGGCGGCCCCGGCGGCCGGAGGCGGCGGCGCCCCGGTGCGCCGCCGGACGAAATCCTCCGCGGCTGAAGCCGCGGCGGCGGCGGCCAAACGGACCCGCGGCGCGCGGGTCCGGTTCATCCGGGCGGACGCGGCTCAGCGCGTCCGCGGCTCGCCAGCGCGGCCCGCACGCGGGCCGCGGTCCTTCCTCAAGCCGCGGGTCAGCGCCCGCGGCTTCCACACGCGTGGCTCGGCCAAGCCGAGCCGGCCGAGCCGGGCCAGCCGGGTCGGACCCGGGGGGGTCGGGCCGGGTCGGCCCGGGCCCGTACCCCCCATCTTCGGACGTTTTCGTTCAAACGCCCGTATCTTGAGCTTCTTACCTCCAAACGACTCGCCGTCAGCGGAAACGCGATCCTTGGATCGAGACGGTCGTTTCGGTATATCGCACTCAAGGTTTCGGAATACTTTGAGTTCAGCCGGGTTGGTTCGTACACGAGACCAACCGGGCCCTCAGAGCGGAAACGCTCATATCTTGAGCTACGGACGTCCGATTGACGTGCCGTCAGCTTTGTTGAATTCCTCTAAGTGAGATGGATCTTTTGGCATACTCCGCCCGAGGTTTGGACGCAGGTGGAGTGCGGTCGGGTTGGTTTTGCCTTAAAAACCAACCGGGCCCCTGGGACGAAAATGCCAATATCTCTCAGACCGGGCGTCCGATTGACGCGCCATCTGCGACGTTGAGTTCCTGTTGACGATACGGAACTTTTGGATACATCAACTTCGGACTTCGTGTCAGTTGATGTATCAGCCTCTCGGCTCGTGGAGCGGACCTTCCCGAACGAGCTTGCTGTGTGCGGGAACCCTAGTGCTGGCTGCGACTGCTACTTCGACAGCGACGACCGTGCAGAGATCCTCAGTGGACTGCGGCGACGACTGTGCAGAGATCCTCCGTGGACTCCGACGACGACCGTGCAGAGATCCTCAGTGGACTGCGGCGACGACTGTGCAGAGATCCTCAGCGGACTGCGACGACTACTGCACTCAGCGATCCTACGTGGATCAGTGCTACCGATCCTGTGTGGGTCCGATCCTGCGTGGGTCAGCGCTCAGCGGTTCTGTGTGAGCCAGCGCCTACAGGTCCTGCGTGGGCCCGGTCCTGTGTGGGCCCGATCCTGTGTGGGTCATCTCTCAGCGGTTCTGTGTGAGCCAACTTCTACAGGTCCTGCGTGGGCCCGATCCTGTGTGGATCACTACAAGGTTAGTACCTATCGATCCTTCGTGGGTCCGACGACTTAGATGGTTCAATGATCATCTTTATCGTCATCCAAAGAAGTATACCTGTGTGAGCTGAATCTTGTGTTACTCTCCTTTGTGGATTGTGTTGAGCTATCCTGTGTGGATTTACTGTTTACTCTCCTTTGTGGATTGTGTTGCTCTATCCTGCGTGGGTACACGTTTTGCTTTCCTGTGTGGACTGGGTTGTGCTTGGGCTCGGACGTTGGAGCCGAACGGGAATTGAAGACTTAGGTATATGTATGGGCATATACCTAAGCCGTGACAGATGTTACTTCGTGATTGTATCTTTCCTTTGTGGATTATCCTTTGTGGATTTCGGGAGACCTTCGGGGGTCTCGGGGTCCCTACTGAGTAGCTTATACTCACCCCTGCACGGGCTATGCCCGCACTCCGTGGTGTTGGTTGAAAACGACGGACAGCGCTGATCGTGGAGGAGGCGTGCGGAGCAGGACAGTACCTGGAGGTGGACCACTGGGCGGGACGTACTCGGAGCGTTTAGGTGGACCCGAGGATCAGTGGAGGCTATCTGTACCCACCCTTCAGGTGGGACTTCCGGAGGACGGCTCGACGCTGCAGTTTTCCCTTTTCAGTTGCTGTTTTTCCTTTCAGTTGTACTTTACAGTTGGTCTTGTATTTCCGGCCCCTTTTTACTTTCATCACAGCTTGTACAGTTTTACTTAGTGTTTACTTTTCCGCTTGCTTGCTCTGTGGTGCTTGTTTACTTTTCAAAGGCAATGCCTTCCCTTTTTGTTGGGATTTACGCCTTGGTGCTAGTCGTCAGCCCCTGGCCTATGGAAGGCGGGCTTGGGGTAGTCACGACACGGGCCCGAGGACGGGTCGTGACAATCTAGTCTTAGTAGTGGCAGCTGGGATTCCGAGAGATGTTAGTTGCAGTTGATTCTGAGACTAGGTTATGCCCTTAGGACATGCAATGTTGGGGTGGAGTGGAAACCCAGTGGTGAAGTGCTTACGGGGTAACCTTGGAATTATTTATTATATTATATTGTTGTATTCAATACATAGTGAGAGTAGCATGGTAGGTTGGGAAATTAGTATACTTGTTTAGGTGATGAGTTAGTTTCACTTTTTGTTCATTGTGCTTTAGCATGATTTATTTACCTTTTGCATGATAGGATTTAGGGAGTATCCTACTAAGTATACTATTATACTCACCCTACATATATATAAAATGTTTTTTATGTCAGTTGGAGAAGGTTGGAGATCAATTTAGTTACTACAAGACGGTGGGTTTTGCAAGAGCTATCTGGGATTTTTTTGTCACTTCCATCTTTACTTTCTTTTGGTTCTTGTAGTTTTCCCTTTAGTTGTAGTAGTTCTTGCTTGTCATCACATATGTACACTTAGGTTTTCTTTTATATTGTATTCTGAGTAGGATTTTGTTTGTTTCTATCTTGTATCTATCTTTCGCATGTGTTCGTTTAGAGGGTAATGTCTCCCATATATGTGTTTAATATACCCTTGGTGCTTGTCGCAACCCCAGGGCCTACTGGGGGCGGTACTCGGGTGTCATTATCTCTCTTCTCCCATTGTTAGCTCAGTAGGGGTACAACCTGTGGGGAGGGGTCATGATAGATTGGTATCAGATCCAGGTTTAGGGATAGAATGGAGTTTGGGGTTATGAATATGAGAGGTTTCGTGGTCTGGTAAGGAAATGGTGTTAGCAAAGTTTACCAAGAATTGTAAACATGGGAGACCGGCTTATACTGAGGTATTTATGTCCCCCTATGATCTGATGCATAGAACTTTAAGCTTACAGTGGATACTAAACAATGTGATACTAGTTACAGGGTAGATAACTAGGAAAGGATCATGAATCATTATTCTTTGCACCTATGTTTGAATTGGTATACCTTTAGATAGGTTAAACTAAAATGAATAAAAGAAAAAAATTCATTAATGTAAAATTCTTCTATATTCTAGGTTAGGAGTTCTAACTATTTGTTCTTTTAGAGGTATGGATCCAGTTCAACATCCTCACTAGGTTCATGTAGAATATGTTTATCAGGTCATGCTAGTAGATCACTATAGATTTGAGGTTGACAGAAAAGACACTTGGAGGAGGACACTCTAAGAGTTTCAGCGGTAGAGTCTATAGAGGTGTGAGGGATCTGTTCTAGATGCAGTCATGGAATACTGGTTTGAAAAGGTTGAGATAGCCTTTAGTTAAATTTTTTCTCTAAAGGAGCACTAGGTATCATTGTATTTGACGATACTGCATGGGGAAATGAGTTAGTGGTGGTTCTTGTTCCTCGGATATCGTGAGGAGTCAGTAGTCTTGTGGGAGGAGTTTTGTGAACAATTCATAGTCGATCTTCTTTATTCGGCCATGAAAGTATCCAGTTTCCAGTCACTTATTACCTTTGGTAGGGGATATCCAATGTACAAGAGTTCAAGATCCATTTCAGGAACCTCCTATGATATGCTTCAGACCAATTTCTAAATGAGGAGACCACGATGAGGAATTTAGAGGAGACTTTTCATCCAGAGATCCAGTGTTAGGTCACCCTGTTTATGATGAAGATGTATCTTGAGGTGTTGGAAAGAGTACAGTCATTGATAATAATTAATATAGAATAGTATTGTCATGAGATGGGATTCTTCATGATTCATCATGAAGCAAAGATGTGGTATGGGGTTCCCAGTTTTCATGAAAGAAGAGTTTCTGATCAGCTAGGGGTAGGTCCTAGCCCTCAATGTCTTGTTTCTCCAGGGTGGTGGATCTCATGTCTATGAAAAGGGATCAAAATCATGTTTTTATAATGGATTTTGGGGTCATCAGTGGTGAGAGTGTGCAACCTTTCTAAGTAGTTAGTGTGTTCCAGTTGTTCTACTTCAGCTACTCCACTAAGGTAGTTACGGTCAAGATAGTAGTAGCAGGTTGCTCTAGTTTGGGACCATTAGAGAGTAGATGGGGTAGGCAGAGGATAGTCCTGTGATTCTCCCTTTCCTCAAAGAGTAGAGGATATCCATCAAGGTGGCCATCATTAGGGTCAAAGAGGCCATGAAGTAGGTCGTGGTTAGCTTCATGCTTTATCATTTTCAGTTCCAAGTGAGACATATATCGTTCGAGGTACCTTTTTCTTGTTTTCTACTTGGTTGATTGCCTTGTTTGATCCTGGATTGACACACTCCTTCATATCATCTGCCCTTTTCCATGATTTTAGAATTTAAGTAGAGAGACTTCTAGTGCACTTGGCATTGACTATGCCAGTTGGAGGTTGAGCTGACTTGTTTGATGCATGTAGAGACTGTGAGATAGTATTGTGGAAGAACCACTCTTGGATATATTTCCTATGTTTACATATAAAACTATAAGAAATCATCCTCAGCATGGATTGGTTGTATTCGGTGTAGGATATCATGGATTGATTTAGGAGTAAGGTTGTGTTCTTTGATGATGATGGAGATCCAGTAGTGTTTTTTGGTGGTTGAGACCCTTATATGGGTTAGAGTCATGTTCCATACTTTTCATCCTTGATAGAAAAGCTAATACTGAGTTTGTTAAATCTTCATCAATAAGCATTTACTAAGGTCAGAGAAGAATACCCTGATTCCTTTCTAGACAAGGTTGTAGAATTACCCCCTTGATCATAGATTGAGTTCAAGATCAAACTATAGCCAAACATGTATAATACCTCAATTTCTTCATATAGGATGGTGCCTTATGAGTTTTGAGAGCTGTGTATACATCTTGATGGTCAGTTTTTGTGTGTTTTTATTCAGCCAAGTGTGTCGTCGTGGGGTGTACTAGTTTTGTTCATGAAGAAGGATGATGGAAGTTTGTGGTTGTGTATCAATTATCATCGCTTGAACCAAGTGATAGGGAAAACTATTATCTTGTCCATGGATTAATGATTTTTTCAATAAAATAAAGGGTTAAAGTTGGTTTTCTCCAGTAGTTAGATATTCCTTCTTGGAAGTGGGAGGACATCTCAATGGAATTTTTTATTGGTTTACCTCAATCTCGTGGAGGATATGATGCTATATGGGTGGTAGTGGATCATTTGACGATATCATCCCACTTTATTGCGATCAATAAGTCGAGCTTAGTGGACATTTTATCGAGACAGTATCTGTAGGAGGTGGTGAGACTCCACGGAGTCCTAAATATGATCATTTATGACCAAGATCCTCGTTTTACCTCTAGGTTTTGGAGATGTATCCAACATGATTTTGGATCTCAATTATTCCTTAGCACTACTTTTAATCTGTAGACATATGGTTAGAAAGTGCGGACCATCCAGAATCTTGATGACATGTTATGCTCTTGTGTCCTATATTTTAGAGGTTCATGGATGAAGCACCTTCCCTTGGTAGAGTTCTCTTACAATAATAGTTTTCACTCCACTATTAGTATGGCGCCGTTTGAAACCTTGTATGGCTGACCCTACCGTACTCCATTATACTGAACTGGGGTTAGAGAGTCAGCAATTCTCAGGTCGGAACTAGTATAGAATATAATAGAGATGGTTTTGGTGATCAGTAAGTGGATGAAATAATCATAGGATAGTTATAAATCTCAAACCAATTATAAGAGGAGACCCCTGGAGTTTGATGTTGGGGATCATGTGTTCCTGAAGGTGACTCATTGTCGTGGGTAGAGAAGGTTTGGTCATGGGTGTGAGCTTTATCCCTGGTTTGTTGTGCCTTTCAAGAAGTTATCTCATATTGTATTCATGGAATATCAGACAGTGCTTCCCCTACATATGAACTGGATACATGATATTTTTCACATGGTTTTACCTCTATAATTATCTTCATAGAGACTCTCATGTCATCAATTGGGGTGATATTATTGTTAATGATGATGTAACCTTCAAGGAGTGGCCTGTAGAGATCTAGAACCTCTAGGAGAAGTTGTTACATGGGAATTCTATCCCCTTGGTTCATGTATTTTGGTGGCATGGTGGCATGGAGGAGAGTACCTAGGAACATGAGTCGTAGATGCACACTCAGTACTGCGAGTTGTTTGATGTTTAGTTCTTCTCTTGTAATGATATTTGTTTTGTAGTGGTAGACGTTTTTGTTTTATGAGGTGGATTTATCTTGTTTCTTATTTTGGATTAATCTATTTTATAGGTATATCCCCTAAGAGAGTGGCTAGAAGATGTGTGTTCTTGTAGTGGGGTTTCACGATATTCCATTGGTGAGGTGGTTGAGCTCCAATGGTGGAGAGATCCTTAAGAGGTATCTTGCGAGGTAGATATTCATATAACCCTTTTTTGTTTCCTCTCTAGGTTGGTTTTTTATTCTCGAGGATGATAATGTTTTTAGGGGTATCTAATTTTAGGGCTCAAATTCATATGGATCGACCCTTTGCGCATTTATAAAGATAGTGGTGCTTAGAGGAGGCTCAGAGGAAGTCTAGAGGAGTTCAGATACTAAAACCTATAAGTAGGGAGACTTCATGCCATGTAAAGTTACATGATGTGAAATTGGGTTTCACAATGTTTAATAAATAAGGGTTTTAAGAATAAAAAGGTGACTTGTTTTTCGACAGAAACCAAACATTAGAGATTAAACGACGTGAAATGGGATTACATGTCATGTAAATCCTTGATTTTTCATGTTTTATAATGTTTAAGTTGCTTAGGTTTTTTACAAAACCTATTGTTATAATGATTCCTCTTGTTTTCTAGTGTCCAGTGGCTCCATTTTAGTCATTTTGGAGATTCCTTCTATGGGAATCGATCATCGGGCTTCTATCTTCAATCTGTAGCAATCTATCTTCGATCCAAGGTAAGTCTTACCTTCGTTCCTGTGGTTTATTTGATAAATTTACTATCATTACTCGTTTCCATGTGATGTAATTTGATCTACATGTTTCTAATGGAGTTTTTTTTGTTTTTTTTTCATTTTTGTGGAACGGCACTGTCGAGTGGATGCAGTTCTTGCAGTAGATGCAATCAGGATCTGTAATGTTGGACCATTCTCATGTGAATAACATTAACACCCTTTTGAGGTATGGGATTGATTTATTCTCTATTTATTTATGTACAATCACAGATCTAGCATGATTTAGCCGCTTGGTTCATAATTAAATTTACCTAATAATTACTTGAACTGGATTAAAGAATTGATATCAACCATATGGTGATGTAGTTGTTTTGTACTGTGATAATAGTTTTCCTCTTGTTTTTCTAGATAGTTTGGTATCTATGTTGTTTTTTTATTCTTGGATTAGTATGTGGAATTGTTAAAGAATGTAAATATGGAAGTAATTGTTAATTAAAGATCCATGTTTAATGAATCTAGTGTGTTGTAGTTTTAATGTTGTGAGCATGTTTATATGAATTGATCTTCCATGTGTTAATGGAATTGAATAAATATGTGAATAATGTTGATTCTTGTTGATAAGATAATTAAATTCATGTTAATTTAATTGTTTAATTAATTTGTGATAGCTTGTGATAGCTTGCTTCTTAGGTTTCCCATAGTTGGAACATCTGAATAATGAATTAGTTAATTAAAGAAGGAATAAGAATTGGTTATATGATAAAATATAATGCCTTATAGGGCCTGAGTTTCCCACTTGCCTATAAAGGCCAAGTGCCTTGTTCTTTGGATCCATGAGATATTGTTGCATGTGATGGTTGAATGCATTTATTTATATCCAAGAGTCGAGTTTCTATGTTTTTTTCCTGTTACTTGTGATGTGAAGTGAGCCTGGGATGGCTGAGTCTAGAGGGCTATTATGATAAATGGGGTAGGGAGGCCTGGTTGTTGTGGTAAAAGTTGATCCTTGTGATGGCAGGATGCATTGGTATATGCATGTGGGTGTCGAGGAGGAAATTAGGGATGACAGAATGGGTTGAATCTAGGCTTACCCATTGATATGAAAGTTGGATGATTGTTTTAATATGTTGTTTGGATGAAGTCCAGGTTTTTTTTAGCTGCATTCCTTTCTCCACTGGTTGAGGTAGATGGATGTTCTTGGTTTTATATTTTGTTTGTTGGATTAGAATGTTTCCCTAGATTACCTAGTAATATGGAAAGTAATGTTTTTAATAATTGAATAAATTTTAACCCATGGGGTTAAATCTTACTTAGATGAAATGCTGAGGTTATAATTATGAGAATTCATGGACTCAGTTTTCTTATGCTTCGAAGGCATGAATGTTTGTTATGGTGATAATAAAATGTAATGTAGAAAATGTTAATTTTTAATCTATTATTAAATAATTAACTAGCATATATTTTAACTGATTAAAAGGAAAAAAATGATTTAATTTAGATATTTAAATGGTTGTGTGCTTATAGGATATCTAGTTTTAGTAGTTTCATCTAGGAGTCCGAGAGACGTTAGCTACAGTTGAGTCTGAGACTAGTTTATTCTCATAGTTTGGTTGTGAGAAATATTATATCATATATATTTTGTGTTTTTATATGCTAATACACTCTATTGGTTTGGTCAACTGACACCCCAGGGATTCTGAGCCCTATGGGGTGTTTTCCCCAACATCTCAGTGGGAGGATAGATGGCTAACTACCCCCTTTGGCCCCACTCTCTTCTATTAGTAGTTACTTGTTCTGGTATGAACGGTGGTTAGTTTTTCCCATATAAGTTTGTAGATGGTTGTAAAGGATTATGTTTATTTCACACACATGTATTCTAGTTATAGTTTCCTAAGGACTGTTATCGGTATAACATGTATAGTTGTAATGGCTTGACGATCCTTACTTAGTGTATGGGTTGTGATGGATTAAGGTATAATGCATGATGTATGATACACGTTATACGGGATGTGGTGGATCTTGAAAACTAGCTGGTTACTTTTAGTTACATGAAGGTTGTGGTCTGTTTCATGGGGTACACATTGTAGTGCTTCTCCTTGGGGTATACGATCTAACTTTTTGGAGAGAGATGCTCAAGAAATGTGGCATTGGGGTAGAGTGGAAAACCAGTAGGGAAGCATTTTTGGGTACCCTTGATCTAATTTATTACATTATATGGTCTTATATGTGATACTTGGTGAGAGTATCCACAGTGAGGCTGGGAACTTACTATACCTTTTTATGTGATGAGTTAGTTTCTCTTGTTGTTCACTGTGCTTTAGCATGATTTCTGTACATTTTTAATGAGAGGCTCTAGGGAGGATCCTACTGAGTATATTTTTATAATCACCTGACATATATATAAACTATTTTTCATTTAAATTGGAGTAGGTTGTAGATTAGGTTAGTTACTACTATCTTGTGGGTTTTGTAGGAGCTATTTGGTCTTTATGGTCACCGTCATCTTTAATTTCTTCTAGAACTTGAAGTTTTCAATTTAGTTTTAGTAGTTCTTGCATGTCATTACATATGTGCACTTGGTTCTTCTTTTATATTTTAGTTTGAGAATGATTTGGTTAGTGTTTGTCTTATCTCACTCTTTCACATGTGTTATCTTAGAGGTTAATTCCTCCTATCTATGTGTTTACTATACCCTCGGTGTTAGTTACCAACTTAGGGAAAACTGGGGGTGGGACTCGGGTGTCACAATATCTCTTCTCCCATTTTCATCCCAGTAGGGGTACAACTTGTGTGGAGTGGGTCATGATAGATACAATTATATTATATCTTTAATTATTCTTCAATATTTAGTCATTAGAGTGGTGATAAGATGCTCTATGAAATCTTCCTTGATTTACTGGAGTTGTTATAATTAGAATCTATTAAGACATCCACTAATCTAGAGTGGAGAATATGTATTCCTTAATCATCATGGTCTACATTGGTTTCATAATCTATCTAATTTGTGGTGATTTTATAGGATTTTACTTATTTCCTTGGCTGAGGAGGTTGGTGAGTTATCATCATTAACCCTTGGATTGGTGCACTTTTCTTCATAATTTCCACAGTCTTTGTAATTGAAGCATTGTACTGAGGGTTTTTCATTAAGTTAAAACATCCCTTTATCAGTTTCATTAGTTGGTCCCTTTATATCTATTTGGAATTCATATAGTCAATTCCCTTCTCTTCCACACTTGAAGTACTTACTTTTTCCTTAAAGATAGTTCCCCATATGATTTTTACCACATTTTCTACATGTAAATGTTGTATTTTCTTTCTTTAATGGTTTTTATCACATAAATTCCCCTGGAAATTTTTTTTCTTTTCTTTTACCCAAAACCATGATAATAATGATAGCCTCCAGTTTCCATTTCCACCTTAAGTGCACATAAAACAACCTCTCCATAGCTATCAAAGTCTTTTATGGATAATTACTTTCAAAGGCTTGGTTTTAGATCACCAAAGAACCATTTTATATTACACTTGGGGTCAAAAATATAAGTGGATACATACCTTATGCATCTCATTAATCTTTCTTTATAGGCACTCACTGATTCATTCTCCTTTTGTTTCAAATCTAGGTTTTCACTCTCTAATTTCATGTAAAGAGTTTGGGGAAATATTTAATAAAGAATGAATTTTTGAATTCCTCATATTCTATAGATTCAACTTCTTAATTATTTTTCATATTATTATTGAGATTCAACAATTGGTTAGACTAACCTTATAGATTATACATAGTAAAAATTACATTTTCATACTCTCATCTTTGGTGAATAAAAAATATATTCTCCATCACATTGATCCAATGCTTAGAAATAAGTGGATATGAAGAGCCACTGAAGTATGGTGGATGATGTTTCATGAAAGACTCGATTGCAAGTGTCCCCTTTATATATTTATGAGCTCAACAAGGTTCATTTTATTACTCATAAACTAAGATAACATTATTATAAAGGTTTTCTCTCCATTTTTCATCCCATTTAGTTGTTATTGGGGTAATCATTTCATTGTCTATTTAATCTATTATTAACTTGGTTTATCCTTACTCCATCCATTTTTAAAACCAAAAGAGTTAATCATGAGGGGTTAATATTTACATCATAATGGAATTATGAAAACTCAACCTCAAAATGTGTTACTCTTTGAAAACATCACATTATCTTTTAGTTCATCCAAAATAACTCTTTGTTCAATATAGTATTCTTTATGTTGGGTTATCTCATATTCCTTAACCTAATTCCTTAACATAATAAATCCTTCATAATGGATTATAAATAAAATTTTATTAACCAAAAAATATCCCCAAAGAGTTTCAAACCACGTTTGTAGTTTCTCCTATTTGTTTTGAACTAGGTGACAATTGAGTTACAACAAAACACACTGTTTTCAGGGTTATTATCCCTAGGTACATTTTTGTTAGAGCCTATATCCACTTATAGTATATATATAGTGATTTTATTTCTATGAAAACCATGAAATCACTTATCTAACCAAAATTTAAAGATGTTATACTATACATACACTTATCCCATAGACTTATCCCTAGGGTTTCCACTAATTTTATCCAATCATATTCCCTAAAAATAGCTAATTTAATCTCTAAAAATTACTAAAACTTCCTTGAATACCAACTGAGACACCCCAAACCCATAATCTTGTTCCCATAGATAAGAACACACTATTTACATACTCTCTTAGACACTATGTGAGTTGAAAAAAGATAAAATTACATAAAAAATGTTACATCTCCCAATAGTCACACGATTCCCAAGAACTATTAGGTTTAGTTTCTTTGGACAATAGCTATATAGATATCTTAGTCAACAATACTTGTAAACATTTCTTTATAATCTCATCATATTGGACCATCTTCTAATTGTATCATAATATAAGATTGTCCTCATAAACTAAGGAATGGAAAGGTAAGAAAGGGGTGAGTTAAAATTCTAATTAAGAGAAAAAATTCAATGAAGTATAAGGTTTAGAACATAATAATGTTAGACAAGAAGAGTGTGTATAGAAATGTCTAATAAAAATATCATAAAATCATAAGACTAGGGTAAGGTTTTTAAAGAGGAATAACCATCATATAATATATTTCAAGCATATAACAACAATATTGACTCATGTAAACATGAAAAGTATTTGTAATATCCAAGAAAAATGGTACAAATTTAAGCATATGAAAATAAAATCACTTTGTGTAGTAGGCATCACAACCTAACTCTCATATCATATTGGGCTTGGGAAATAACCCATATAACTCTTTAGGCTTGGGAAAAAACTGGTGTGCCCCTTTAGGCTTGTGTTATAACTCGTGTATGTAACACCCCAAGATTCAATAGTATGCTTCTCTTTGAATAATACAATAGTGTGTGTTGTACGCAACTTCGAGATTCTAACACACCAAAACCAATCATACTAGCCGTTATGAATAGTAATACCCACTTTTTAAAATTTTATAAATTTCATCTTTCAAAATTGAATTCATTTTTTTATTCAGAATATAAAAATTAGCTAAGGGTGATTTTTTGGTATTTTTCTAAAAACTTTCAATTTTTGATGAATAGTGAAAAACACTGAGTTATGGTTTAAAACCGAATTTTTATTTAAAAATTTATTTATTTTATTTAAATTTATTTTAGGTCGCAATAAATAAATAATACCTATATAAGTTCAATGTAATTCATTGGAGTCATTTTATAATAATTTTAGATATACAAAAAAATTTATTGAACTTTTTACCGTCTTTTACCCACCTCCTAGGAGCATTTGCAAATTTACATAAAACATAATTTTACCGCTTCTGTGTATTGAATTTCAAAAATACGAGAGACACGGTTGATATCAGTAAGTAAAATGTGGTTCAATGAGATGAAAATAATTTTTGGTGAATAGTAACTTTTTACTTTTATTTACCATGGTTAAAAGTAAATAGGGTAATTAAAGGTAAAATGATATTATTTTTACCCTAACACATGTCCTAATTATATTGGCTAAGTATGATTCGTCCAAAAACAACATTAGGAATAAAATATTATCATTTAGGTCCCCTTAGATTAGATTAGAACATTTATTATTATTTAATTCAGAGAAGAGTTAAAAGTGTTAAATTCAAAGTTTAATAACTAAGCCATTTTTAATATAGTGTTAAACAAAATATAAATTTTACTATAAATATTCATTAGAAATCTAAAAATATTTCCTACATAATGGTATTTTATTTATAATTTTTAGACATTAAATAATTTAATTTATTTATGACACAATGATGATGCAGTAATTACCTTAATAATGAAATATTAAAATAATTGATATTATAAATACTCAAATAAATGTAATTTGAGACTTTTTATGAATTCCACTAATTTTCCAGGTTAATATTACATGTTAGAATTTATTTAACTAACTTTTTTGAAGTAATCGTGCTGTTATGATTTACACAAAAATCAATTTCCAAATAGTGTCAAAATTGACATAAAAGAGTTTTTAAAACAAATATTATATTATTAATTAATATTATATTACTAAAAATATTATGTTCATCCAAATGACTTATATAAGGTTATATATATTAATAATTAACCACTTTGGGTTAGATTGGCTTTTTATAGTAAGATTATTAACCATATAATATAAAAATACAAAGAGACATGGTAAATGTCAAACTATTTAACTAAGAGTTAAATATAAATTATAAGGTTAATTTAGTGACCCAAACCTATATAAAACCTATTGGTTGATATTATTTCGACCCATACCTACCTTATCCTTGAATTAAATCAATTTTTATCCATTATAAACCTAATATAAATTTATTATAAAGTAATATTTCTAACTTTTCCTAAGGTTCCCTCAACCCTCTTATAAAAGAGGACTCCCCCTTCTCTATAATTCACACCTCCAAAGCCATTTGGATCGGATAAACCCTACCCAAATATCCTCCCAACTTCCCTCACTTAAACCTAGAGGCCTTATTTATATCATAAATCCAAATAAGGAGCCCTTTTGATCAAATCAAAAAGAAGAACCCGAAGAAGAGGTAATGATTTCACCACCCTCTTTCAAGTTCCTTTCTTCTTCCACTTCCTCTTTCTTTTTTGTTTCCATTATAAAATAATAAATCCAGTATCTTATATATACTATTATGTTATTATAAATATGTTACAACCCTATTCATTATTCTATCCATCCTTTGAATGACATGTCACCATACGTGCATACGTACGACTTACCATCTCCACGTCGTTGTGTAATTGTTATTCAATACATTATTATTTGGATGGATATAATAATGATGTTTAATTGATGTAAATAATAAATATAAAATTATAATTATTTTGTATATATGATATACCATCCAATTATATATTATTTTAATATCAAAAAAATGATATTGTCGCTTGTGCGTACATACGGATTACCGTCTCCATGAACGCAATGAGATTCATTCCCCATCGTATCCATTCAAGAATAATTTTCATTTGATGATTAAAAATAATGTTTAAGGACTTGATATAATTCTGGATATGAATAATATACAGCTTATGTAATGAAACATATAAAATAAAACGAGTAATTTAACACCCAAAATGAAGATAATACTAAAATATTGTTAACAAAGCATTATTAGAAGATCATATATGATATCGTAATTATGTATATGGTTCTTTTATAATTTAAAAAACAATTTTTTAACTATTATACATGAGGTTAACATACCATAGACTAAGGAAAAGTACAAGGTAAGGGTTAATTTCACAATCTCTTCATTATCCGAGGTTGTTTATATGTAATTATCTACTAGGACCTCTTTATCATCCACATTCATGTTTCATAAAAATGTCTTTCAAAACATTTTTAATATTTAATATACAATGAGTTAAATTAATTTATACCCTTATTTGACATTATACGTTTTTTAAAGGAATCTTTCCGTCATTTTCCAAACAAGGTACTTTTTTGACCTTTTCAACAAATTTAAGGTAAGAATGTTTTTTTAACTTATACGGCGAGTGTGGCTATTTTCTTCCCATATAAAATCGTTGAAGCTTCCCTTACAAGATTATAAGAATATTTTTAAAGTAAAGGTTTTCTTTTATAATTATGTGACTTTTAAATGATTTAAAAAAGATATATGTCTCTCAAATAGTTTTGATTTCATCTATGTCAACATCCTTTGATGGATTTTAAGCTTATTTGAAGTTGATTTATAATGATACAAAACTTCCATATTGTATTGAAGGTTTTGTGATATTTTTTACTGTGGATGTGTTATTTTTATACCATTCATGGTTTGTCGATAAAGTATTGACATTTCGTATGCTAGTTTTAATACGAATGTTTATGTTATGTTTAAACCTTTTCATATGAGGAATGCATTGGAATTAGTAAGTGACGGGTGGAGCCCGCTATAGTTCCTCGATGTATTGGTAGGTATCATGAGACAAACTAGTGTCTTGGCACAAGGTCTTGAAAAAATCTTATTTTTAGTCTTGGAACAAGGCCTTGACTATGTGGTTATGAAAGTCTCACATTATGCATTCCATTATTATGAAAGTGGTTATTTGATATTGCATGTGATTATTAGACTAGTATAATATCCATGTGAATAAGTAAATGGAATTATTTCATTTTATTTTTGTCATATTATTCTTCAGTTAAAGTTTAAAAGGCTTTTGTTTTAGTTATACATTTCCTTAAATGTTTATGCTTATTTATGAAAGTTTCTGCTATATTGTTACCCTTATTGAGAATCTGAGATCACCCCTTTCTATGTTTTATTTTTACCAGGATGAGAAGAAGTATTTTATGACTGGCCTGTAGGGATAGTTTGAGGGGACATGAGTGTGGCCTATGGACAATTTTGTTGTAGTTTTTTCATTTTATAATGTAATGTAAACTTTATGAATATATCTAGTACCTCTAAGGCTACTAAACTAATCGGTCTTTCAAGACTTGATCTTTTGTGATCATGCCAATGATATGTAATAATGCACCGACTCTGGGTAACTCGGGTCGGGGCGTTACAATGTACCTCTTTAGGCTTAGCCTATAACCCATGTATCTCTTTAGTATTCGGAAACAACCTATGTACCTCATTAGGATTGGTCTATAACCTATGTACCTCTTTAGGCTTAGGCTACAACTTGTATAGCGCTTTGGAATTAGACAACAACCCATTTACCAATTTAGTATTTATATATAACCCATGTACCTCCTTAGATCATGAGATATTAAAAATTATCCAATTCATTGTAGGATGATATGAGACCCCACCCGTCACCAACCATGCATATCAGTTCCACTAAAAACATATTAGTCGTCATATCATAAATAACCCATCAGAAGATAATGGGTTTTAAAACTTTTCTAAATGGTATCATATAGAAAAACATGATTATTAGATACCAAAAAAACAATATCCCAAAATGATTATTTAAGAAGAAAAAATATAGGTTGTTTTATTAACAATTACTATATTGAGGAATAAAACTTTGAAAATAGAATAGAAACCGCTGAAAATATTTTTCTTAAATTTGTTTTTTAATTTAATCTTTAAAAGTCATGATTTTTCAAGTCACTTTCCAAAAAACCATTTTTTGAAGGTATAAAGAAAACTTCTTAAAAAATTTTGTTCAAAAAAAATCCAAAAAATATTCCTTGTTAAGAAATAAAACATATGTCAAAGTGTGGAATTAAAGGGAATAATATAAGATCATGGTAAGTACAATCCACTTAATTATTTTAAAATGCCATTATTGAAAACCAACATCATTTAAAGGATATTGAACCATCTATTTTAAAATGAATAAAGGGGGTTAAAATATTATTAGAGATTAAAATAATTTTATTTTGCACTTGGGAAAATAAAACATCAGCATAAAGTAAAAAACATGGATACGGAAGAAAAATTCATTAAAAGATATGGGAATTATTCTTAATAAAATTACATTTATTTATGAAACAATATAACCATCAAGGAATAAGAGTTCAATGTGAAACATGAATTACCCCCAAGAAATAAGATTATAATAAAATATAACATCATAATAGGTTAGGATAATTCCATCTTGAAAGATTATAATTTAAGTGGATTGATTATAACTCAAGAAAAATATTTGAGTCAAGAAAAACCCTTATAACATAATGAGTATTTAAATAAAATCCTTGTGAAATAGAGGGATAAAAATTAAAATTCAATTAACATGAATAAAAGTTAATTTATGTTATATATCCCAAATATGTAGTATATACACCACATAAAAGGAATTAGGTGTGTAATTTAAAACATGCCTCAAAGAGTGGAATTTGAGATAAAAAACACTTACATCTTAAGAAACATTCTAATAAAAACCCCTTGAAATCTGTATAGAGATAGAATTTAAATTCAAATACCATGAATAAAGATAATACATGATATTATAAATCCAATTAGTAGTATACACACCATTTAAATTAAATTAGGTGCATAAAAGAAAATTTGTCTCAAATAAAGAAATTTTGAGACAAAATCCTTACCTTGTTCCATATTAGAAGTACGCATGTGCTTAAATTCTTGAATAATAAAATTAGTTTTATTAGATAAGTTAATGAGAAACTTATTATTATATATTTAATGTAATATTTACTATTTATTATCATATTCTATTTATTTATTATATCATTTTTTTCTTATTTTTCATGAAAATTTAATTAATGTCGTCTTATTTTAGTAATTTTAGCGATCAGTGGTGATATTTTAATAATAAATTAAATACTTAATATAAACATTTCAGATACAAATACAATATTTAATTTATTATTAACTTATAATAACATTATTATTTATGTTCTCATATTTAACCATGATAGAGTTTTATATCATTTATTCAAGTAGGTCATTAAATCAACCCAACCTTGAGCATGCTATATCTCGATGGATGAGTATGGTTAAGGAAGTATATAATATCATTATAAAATAAGGATAATTATATTATTTATATTATTTAATTTTTTTAATTATATTTAAAGTGTTTTTTATAAATAAATAAAAACAAGATGAAAAGAGAAAAACATTACATCATGGAGGCAGTAATCCACACAACGCACAGTTGACATTATTTTATTTTTTTAAGTGGACAGAAAGGAGTAAATAATTTTTGTTAAATTAATATAATGAAATTTTAATATACTAAATATAATTATTTCATTATATCAATAATATTATATAATATTAGGATGGATTAGAGTATAATAAAATACGAAGATAAAGTAATACTCACATTGGAATCTTGAGTTTTCTCTTGGAAAAATCCTCAAAGATGAAGGACCTAACCAAATAAGGGTAACCATAATCTTATATAAGTTGTATAGGGTCATGGGAGTAAAAAATTAGAATATTTTCAAGGTAAAATTTTAAGGTAATGCGAGTCTTGAAGTGGTTAGTATGTTACTCTTTTATAAGTTAAGAGAAGGGTGGTTTTGGGGGTAACCCTTACATTTTCAATAATGTAACATTAATATTAAAGGGTAAATGGAAAAAATATGGAAAAATATAGGTTGGAGAGGAAATTTAATGAGGGGGTGAATTTAATTTTAAAAATTAAAGTAATAAATGCAAATAGAAATTTCAAAATAAAATGATTTCGAAGAGATAAATAAAAAAAAAGCGATGAAATAAATTAAGTGATAATTGATAAATTTGATACATATTAAATTGTTAATATAAAATTATTTTAATAATGGGATCAATAATATAAAATTTATGTAATTATGAATAATTATATCTAATTATGAAATGTGATAAAGTAAAAAACACAATTTTATATGGAGTTCGGCAATTGCACACAAGGTGCCACCACATCTTCACCCCTCGATTAAAGAGATATGTATTATAAAGTACTTCCATTGGTTTTAATAATAACTCAAGAACAAATTCCCTTGGTTTTAATGGATACCCAAGAACCAAAATTTCATTGTTTTTAACATATACCCAAGAACTAAACTTTACTTGGTTTTAATGGAGACCCAATAACAAAATATAGAAGAGGGATTGAGAAAAGATGATTCACTTGATGAAAATATATTACATCTTTAATATTTTATCATACTTTAAGTATGGATACAAATATAGAGTGAGATATAGATACAAGTATTGTATCCTTTAAATTTTGTAAAATAATAAGACTCTTTGAGAGAGTGCATGAAGAATGAGAGAAAATGGATTAGATAATTATCATTGAAGTTTTCTAATTTGATCAGTTATATTATATAAGATACGAGCAACCCTTATGCTATATTTATAAACTCCTAGGGTTATTAGAATATATAAGTTATATAAATGAAATAGAGAGAAGAGTGGGACCTTTTTGACTACCATAAATGCATTCTAAAAAGGATCTTCCTCAACTCTACTGAATACCCAGTAGCCTCCATCAGGTAGCTAGTGGACTACCTGGAAACTACTATACATTTTCTCCGTCCATAGGCTATTCGGTGGGTCTTATAAATATATATAGCTACTTCCTCATGAAACCGACTAGCCAGTGGCACTGCATCGGCTAGCTGGTGCTTCCTACAAGTTCCACCTCCAGAAGGAGACACCTCCACTTCCCTAAAATCCTTATATTGAGCCTTAAACCTTCCTTTCATGGATTCAAATCCTCCATTAATACTATTTTAATTTATTCAATAATAGTTCAAAGTATTCATTTTTATTACCCATGATCCTCAATATTACATAATTTTTTTTCTTTGAAAACATGAATTAGAATTTGATTGAAATAACTGAGAATCAATAAATGAAATCATTAGATACAAAAATGAGTGTTTGTGATTATTAAAATACCTTAAAAGAGATAGAGGTACAATATTCTCCCCCATTTTTATGACCATAAACACATAACATAAAAATATATATTAATTTTAAATCAATAGATAGATAAATATCAAAGTAATTTCATGATTTAAAATGCTCGAGACTTAAAAATATATTCAACAAGATCAAGTGATAAATTATATTCAACATTATCAAGAGATAAATGATATTAATATGATCATAATCACTTAAAATAAAAATATATATTAAATATAAACCAAGAGATAAAGAAATATTGAATCAATTTCAATATTTAACATGAGAAAGACGTAAAATGATATTAAACATTCACAAGAGATGAAATATAATACAAATATTCAAGAGATAAATGATATTCAACATAATCAATATATAAAAAAAATTCTCCCTAAAAAGATATCTCCCTCATTTGAGATAAAACTAATCCCCCCCACTGACATAAAAATACCAATAACTAAAAAATCAGAAAACCTATTCCCCTTTATGATTATAAAAAAAGGAAACAGGGAAGGGAAAATAGAAGATGATTCCATGAGATAAACATTTAAAACATTCTTTGAAAAAACTATTATCAATATAGAACATTCTTAGAAAAATATAACATAATAATAACATGATTAAATCCATAAGAAAATGATAATATATCATTAAAACACCCCCACCAATCTAAATCAAATATATAATATAATATTAAGGTTCACAAAAAATAAGAGAAAAATAAATAAAAAATGAAATAATATAAAAAGAGAGAGAAGATATTTTAAAATTAGATTCAAGAGAGAACTAAAATAAAAAAAATTGAAGAACCATTTTCCCTTTTTAAACAAGTTTTATGTATAAATTTCTCTATAAATAAATGAGATAGTATACCCCTCAATTAGATCATTTAAAAATAAGGTTAATATGGATAGATTTGATTAATCATTTTAAGGGGTGTTGAAGAACCATTTCCATTGATAATCCACAAAATAATATTTCAATGAATCTAGATGGAATGGTACTACAAAATCTCAAAATCATATGCCTTTTTGTACCCATATTTTTTGTTCTAGAGTGTGATATAATAAACATTAATAAGTAGAAACAATTTTGGGTCCACTGAGATTGGATAATAAGTATTTAGGCATCCAAAATTGTATAGAATGAGAATTTAAACAATATGAAAGATGTATTGATTTCAGTCTTCCATATTTAGTGTTTTTATAATATCACTCATAAATCAAATGCCAAAAATTTTAACAATATTCACAAAATTTATTTTAAGAAAAAACTTTTATAAAATTATTATTTTCTGAAGAGCTTGTATTATTTCTTGAATATTTTTATTATTTCAAAATCTAAAACTATGATTGTTTATTTTAAGACATTGAGAACCAAAGATCATGTTCATATGTGTTTCACCTTGGGGATTTTAGAAAGAGTGATTTTGAGATCTTTCATTTCAAGTTTTAAAACTTCAACATCCAATTGGTTTTTTAATTTTAAAACAAAATCATATTTTTATTTTAAAAGGATATCATTTTAATTTAAAACATGGGTTATATTTTTTGTTGAGAATTTTTTATAAAGAATCAAGTTCATGAAAACCTTTTTTGATTTGACCATTATTATATTCAATGTCTTCATAACATAGAGGTTCTAAAGAAGAATAAGAGAAATAAGAAGAGGTGGTAGAAGTGGAATGAGAAGGAGAGTGATACATTGGATAACTAACCTCCTTACCTTCTTTGAGATGTACCATACGGCATTTAGGACTTCTGTCTCTTGATGAAGATGAATCACTCCAAGTATAAACTTTAAGATCTTTCTTTCCTTTTTTATTTTATTTCAATATCTTTTTGTATAATGGGAATTCTGATATAATATGACCTTTTTTCATTCATATCATGTCACCTACATCACTTTATTTGATCTTTATTTTTATCATGTCAAGGTGATTTATTCTTCTTAAGAAGTTGTTTCCTCGTTTTGATAAGTTTTTCAAGTTCACTTTCATCATCAGTGTCGCTTTCAGAAGAATCATCAACTTTGATCACTTTAAAATCTATTTATCCTTGGTTTCCTTGGATTCCATTTATTATTTTATAGCTTGGTGTTTAATGGTGATCTCATATTCCATTAGGGATCCAATGATCTCTTCAACCTCAATTTTATTTACATCCTTGGATTCTATGACCTCTATTACATTGGGATCCCAAAATGTACATAAAACCCATAGGATATTATAAAAAAGTGTTTATGTAGAAAAATAATCACTAATATATTTTTTACCACTATAAATTCTAGTAAATCTCTTAAACATCACAGTAATAGATTCTTTTGGATACATATAGAAAGTTTTAAAATCTTGACGATGCATATCCAATCTAGTGTATTTTACTTAATTTGTACCTTAATGTTTTAATTCTAATAATTTCCAAATTTCATAAGTAATTATTCAATAATAAACATGATTAAACTCATTTCGATCAATCTAGTGTATTTTTTAGGGCTTTTTCGTTTAATTTTTTAACTTTTACCCAAATTTAGTTTTACCTTGGTAATTAATTTTTAACCATATAAACTAATTTTAATGAAAAATTTTAAGATTGAAACTTTTAACTAATTTGATCCTTTTGATTTTAAATTTAAAAATAATTTTATCAAATGGATTTTTTTAATGGTTTTAAAAGTCAATTTTAAAATAAACACACTTAATCGCGTAAAAAGATTTTTATGAAAATTGTGTTTTTAGGCATAAAATTCATGTGCAAGACATAGTTATTAAAATTATCAATTCTCATGACATAAATTGGTATATTATAAAATAAATAAAACTTTTTAGGATTTAATGGAATTCTAAAATTGAATATTACCCTAAAAATACTTGATTCAAGAAATGGATGAAAACTGTTTTTATTAAATAGATTTTTTAATTCAGTTCTAAAAATATAGTGAATAAGATTTATAATCTCTAATATTATATTAAAATAAATAATTTTATTACATAAATACATATTTTATTACTTGAATTTTTTTTAAACTCCTAGGATATGCTTAATTAAAAATAAAATCCTAAAAATTATAATTTTCACAAAAAATTGTATTCTATGAAAAATAAAATCATTCCAAAAAAACTCAAAAATCAATACTAAGTAAATTATGATGTAAGGAATTCAAAAATGAATTTTTTTTTATCACATTTAAATTTTTAAATTTTAAAATTTATTTTTTTTAAATAAAATACATAATATAATGAAAATGGATTTTATTGAAAATAATCATTTTCAATATTTACTCATATTAATTATTTATCTTATAAAGGTAATAAATTTTAATGGTTTACCATATTAGTGTTTATTATAACTTTATGAATAATTTTCTACTAATATGTTTTGGTTCATTTATATTGGTTGTAGTGTGTAATTCATGTTACAAAACATATCATTAGTTTTACATGGTCTAGAATTTTAGGTTATTATATGCATGTCAGTCCGACACACAGAGTGACCAGTATGAATCAAAGTTCATGTTTTCAGTTTAAAAATTAAATTTTAGTTAAAAATATTTCACTCATTAAAAACTGATAAAACACACTCATATTATCTTAATACTGGAGGAAATGTTATATAATCCATTTGACATATAGGACTAAACCACATATCAATCCAACACACAGTGTGGCCGTTATAACTTCAAGTGCATGTTTTTATTTAAAGTTGACAATTTTGTTCAAAAGATGTGTGACGTAATCAAAATCAATAAAACATATTCATATTATTTTGATACATTGGGGAAAGGATGGATAAGTCATTTTTTATATATAGCTATAAATTGTTCCTCAATATGATACACGGTGTGACCGGTATGACTTAAAATGTGTGTTTTTACATCAAAATTGAGATTTTAATTAAAAAAATATGTCACTCAATAAAAAAAACTCATATAGTCTTGATACTTTATTAAAATGATCCACAAGTCATTTTTATGTGTAGGAATCAAGCACACATTAATCTAAAACACGGTGTGATCAGCATGACTCAAAATGTGTGTTTTCGATTTAAAATGACATTTTAGTAAAGAACATGTGTCAATCACTTAAAACTAATAAAAAAACTCATATTGTCTTTATAATTAATGTAAATTATCTATAATTCATTTTTTATGTGTATGAATTAGTCGCATGTCAATTTGATACATAGTGTGACTGGTATGACTCAAAGTGTGTATTTTCAATTTAAAAATGGAATTTTAGTTAAAAATATGTTACTCTCACAAAAATATGATCAAAACACTTATATTGTCTTTATTATTTAGTAAAATGATCCACATGTGATTTTTAATGTGTATGAATCAACAGCACGTCAATCTGACACACGGTGTGGCTAGTATAACTCAAAATGCGTGTTTTTATTAAAAATTGAGATTTTACTGAAAAATAAATGTTCTATACTCAAAATTTAGAAAACACAATCATATTGTTTTGATACTTTAGTAAAATTATCCTTAAATAATTTGTGACATCTAATAATCATCTGCACCTCAATACGATATAGGATGTGATCAGTATGACTCGAAATGTATTTTATCAGTTTAAAATTGTAATTTTAGTTAAAAAAACGTGTCACTCACTAAAATACTAGAAAACACACTCTTATGGTCTTTATACTTTAATAAAATGATCCATAATTCATTTTTGACATGTATGAATCAATCACACATCAATCTGATATACAGTGTGACCGGTATCACATAAAGTACTTGTTTTTAGTTTAAAAAGACATTTTTTGTTTAAAATATGTTTCACTCTATAACAACCCAGGTGGATTTAATAATAAATTACATTACTTATCAGTATTAATTAATTATATTTTATATGGTTATATTCATTATAATAGTAATAGGAAATTTTTCAATCAAAAGGGAATATTTTTACTGTTATTAAACTCGTTTACTTATTTTATAAGGTTTTATTTAGAAGTTTAATTTCTAAATTTTAAAAGTTGAATTTTTTAAAATTAAATTCAATTTATAAATCATAAAATAAAAATTATATTAGGGATAAATTTAGGTATTCTTTTAAAAATATTTATTTCTCAGTGAGTAGTAAAAAATAGCAATTTTTGTAAAACCATCATTTCTTTTCAATAAAAAAATCAATTTAAAAGTCCCATTGTTCTTTGAATTTGATATAAAAGTAAAATAAGTATTATTTATTTAGATATAATCTAATTAATTACATTAAAATCATCTTTATACCTTATTTTGGTATTGGTATATTTTTTGTATTAAAAATGCATTTTTCAAAAAACTATTTTTCCTTGCGTTTTGTGTTTTAATATTAAATTAATTTCTTATAATTTTAGAAATTGAATATTAAAAAATTATTTATATATTTGGAATCCGGAGTTCCAAATTTATTAAAAAGTTCCCTTTTATTTTTTTTCATTATGAATAGTAATCGTAGTAAAGATTTGTCACCTTGTTAAGGGTAAATCAGGTAATTAAGGTTAACAAATAATGTGATAATGCCAAAAACACTCCCTAACAAATTTATTTGTTTTATTGGGTTTTTTTTCAATATTTAACATTCATGATTAAAAAAATGTGGAAATTTTATGCCACTTTCCTTTGATTATAACATTTATATTATTTTAAGTAAATATAATGCCAAAAGTATCACTCTCTTGATTTTAATATATATAATATTTTTTGATAAGTATAAAAACAACTTATGTTTGGTTATAAATGGTTATTTAAAATATAAATTATTTTATTATGTCATGGTAATTTACTTATAATTTTTATAAATTAAATAATTACCTTAAATATTTATGCAATGCCGACACGGTATTGATTCAATTAATAGAAAAATAAAATAAATGATTTTAAAAAAAATTAAAGTAATATAATTTAAATGGATTAGTTTTTTCCATAATTGTTTTGTATAAATATAAAATTTTAGGGATTTTTTAATGTATTATATTATAATTCCTTTGTTGTTATGTTGTTTTCAAAGTCAAATTAAATGAATATTTCCAAAAATGACATTAATAATATTTTATAATAAATAATGTTTTATTAAACGATTTAAAATTACTAAAAATATCATATTCAGTAAATTGAATGGTATATGGTTTAAAAATTCAACCATGTTCCATTTATGAGCCACTTTTTCTTTTTATAGTAATATTCTTAACACCTTTAGTGTAAAAAACATTGATACCACAATAATAGAAAAAAGGGTTAACTGGGGGGTTAAAACCAAAAGATAAGGGTGAATATGTCTAATAAACATGTAAAAATTTTATTGGATTCAAATATTTTGAATCATCCTATTTCATAATTATCTAAAATTGGATTCATTTTCCCATGAAAATTAATTTATATCAATTTAATATTTTAAGTAGTTCCAAGAGTGCCTCTCCCCTCACTTATAAAATGGAACCTCCTATCCTCTTTTATTAAAACATAAAAAGACTTTAGTTTTATAAAATCCATTCTAAAATACTTTATTTATATCCCTAAACACATCTAAGAGTCCCTAGTTTGATCTTAAATCCAACCAAGGCAGGTTTTAGGTATAAACCTAAAGAGGTTGTTCGAAGAAGAGGTATAGTTCTTAATCGAGTATTTTCATTTTATTTCTTCCTATACATCTTTCAAATATTCTTCAACCATGATGAAATAATAACATAATTATCTTATATACACTAATATTTTATTATTAAAATTTAATAACCTATATCCATCACCTATTCCATCAAATGGGAAATGAATACAACGTTCGTGTGTACGGAAGACTACTGTCTCGTGAACCGATGTAATTCATTTTCCATCACTGCCACTCACTAATGGTTATAATGATGGATTTAATGAATATATATTATATTCATGTCATATTTATAATTATTTAAAATTAATATATCATCTATTTTATTGTATTTTCATTCATTTAAAAATGATAACGTCATTCATGCATACGTGTGGACTACCACCTCCACGAAACAATGTGAATCATTTTTTATAACCACGTCACTTGGATTATATATAAAAATTTATTGAAATAAATAATATTTTATTTAAGATATAATTATCATTATATAATATAAAATAATACATACCTTATTTTTATCATGATCATTGAAAAATGGAAACGTTACTCATGTGTATGTACGACCTATCATCTCCATGATTATAAGTAGTTCATTTTTCATAACCATGTTTCATTATTGGTTATAAAAATTATAATTTATATATAAAAATGATAATTATTTCTTAATTATTATTCTATAAATGATTAAATAATTTCCTATTTGACCTTATTTAACCTATCGAAGTCATTTTGGGCTTATGAGATGAATATAATCAAAATTTCTAACATAAACTTAAAGGATTAAGTAATTAAAGATAACATGGTAGTAAATAAAATAAAAGGAATAATAAAATTGAAAAAAAATTCTTAATTAAGTAAATAATTAGCATAATTATATTATTCAGTATTATAAATAATATACAAAATGATTCGGACTCTAGGTAATGGACGCTTTACTTTAAAAATCACATTTAAATGTTTTAATGATTTATTTTAAAAATATTTTCATTCCATGTACATATTAAAAAATTATTTTATGAATGCATTTATATGTAAATAAATTAATTATAAATTATTTTTTATATAACTTTTTACGTTCTTGCAAAGTTTTTCAAAAATAATCTTTTTACAGAACGTTTTGAATTTCTTTATAAGAGACAATAGGAATATTCTATTTTAACGTATATATAATTAATGGTTTTTTCACCACCATAGTTATTATTTTATGTTTAGTACTCCTTTATAAGATTCCATGTTTTATTCAAATAACACCCATCATTCCCTTTATTCTAGGAATTTTAGTTTTAAAAATCTATTTTTAAAGTAAAGGGATATATCAATATCTAAAAATGTTTTACTTATCAATTTAAATGGATATTTTTATGAGTTCCATGATGGAAATTCAATATTTTATTTCATGCATGTTATGGTTCTTAGAATTTTTTTATGATGGGTGATACTGATATAGCTCATGATTAAGGGTGATCCTAGTAAATCTCATGATGATGAGTGAACCTGATATAGATCATGATGATGGGTGAGCCCATTATAGCTCTCCAATGCATTGGGTAATAATCAAGTTCTATGAATAATTATATTGGAATTTTACTATAATGGTTATTATAATTATAAGGGTTATTTTAATGGCTCTATGAAGATGATGTACCAATGCACCTACATGATTTTTTAATGCTTGCTAATGAGTTTTCATAGAAATTATTTGATTTCAAAAGGTAAGATAATAATTTTTTAAATGAAGGATTAAGACCTTTTAGGTTAAAAAGGTATGTTTCTAAAAAAATTCCATGGCTTCTCATTTTTTATAAGAAACCCTCATGATTTTTTTTTTTTTGGATTTATATTTTCATAATAATTTTTTTATGAAAAACTTTGGGTAAAAAAGCTGATTTCATGTGTAAGCAAATGATTATTTGAGCTCAAAGTTTATTTATGTTGAAGTAAAAATGTTTTTATAATCTCATGATTTTAAAATGGACTAATGGGTTTCTTTTTTTATGTCCCTTACTGATCTTTTTGTAATCATACCACATTTTAAAATGTTTTTCACAAGTTTTAAAGATGATTTGGAACAAAAAAGAAGTCAAGTTGAAAATTGTAAATATTTTTCATGGAAAGTAATCATATTTCGTTTTAAAATTCATGTATTGTGTGAAAAAATAATACTAAGAGGATGTATAAAACTTATAATGCATGTTTTTTTATAAAGGAGTTATGACTTAATTCCTTAAAAGAATAAACCTAAAAAGATATTCAAGAAATAAATAAAATAAATTCTTGTTTAAAAATTAAATTTTGTATTGAATAGTGATTAGGTTCTTATAGTTGGTATCATAGAAAAGTTTTAGATATTTTTAAAGGTTATGATAATCTAAGTAAGTAACCTTAATAGATTCTAATTTATGGTTATCATGATACATCATTTAAATATTATAATGTTTCTTCATCTATATTATTTCTATTCAAAAGGGTTTTCTACATAGGAAATAGCGAAGTTGAAGTAGGTAGTCACAAAGAGGACAATATCCTTTAAAATCGACAACCTTGAATGGTTGGAAATAGAATAGATTAGTTATTTTCTATTATGGATCGGTTAAAATAGGTTATAAATGGTGGTGGTATCCATGTGAGAGATAAACCAAATACACCACAAAGAAACATATTGATAGTTGGTCATTTCATGAAACAACACCCTCAAATATTTAGTTGATAATCTAACCTTGTGTTAGTTGAGGGATGGATTAAATCCATGAAAAATATATTCTAATTCATGATTTGATCAAATCACTGAAAAGTAAATCTTTTTATTTATCATTTTGAAGTTTAATCCGACTATTGGTGTTCAATGGTTGAGAATATAAGATAAATATAAGATATTGATACCTTTTAATGGGATAAATTTAAGAATATTTTCCTTAAGAAATATTTTCCTAAGGATGTTTGGCTTAGTATGGAAAAAATCTTGGAATTAAGTCAGAAGGAGGAATATTTAGTGGTTATATATAAAGAAAACTTCACCTCATTTTCATGGTGCACACCAAATGTTATCCAGGATCTTGATAGTCAAAATTAGTCGATTTTACTCATGATTTAATCCAATATATCAAAGGGTGTAGGAATTATATGAATTCAAAATTTATGAGAAACTTCTTAAATGTGATGAGAAAGTATAAATGGAGTTTACCAATGATCATATATTCCATGAAAATAAGAAGAATAAATGGTTTAAATAGAAATTAATAGGGAAGCATCAATCAAATAAATATAGAAATAAGAAAATAAAATTTCCACATTGTGATAAATATGGTAAAAGCACATTGGATAATGTCTTATAAAATGCAGGAAGTTCTTCTTATATGAAAATTTTGTACATGTGGCTCATGAATAGAAAGAAAATGATCAAACAGATAATGAAAAGATAATGGTAATATTTTTTAACTGTAATGAGATGGGTTATTGTGCGAGTTTTTTCCAAAGATAGGAATGTAGGATGGAAATAATAAATATCACAAATAGTGTGGCTAAATTCCTTGAGACTACTTCAGTATAAGTATGATCATCCGGTGATGTGGTTTTAGGTACATTGATTTTTTATTCAGATTATGTAAATGTATTTTTTTATTTAGGTTATACACACTCTTTAATTTGTGAGAAATTTTCAAATAATTTGTAAATTTCTCCTTAAGAAATGAATACAAAACTTTAGGTAAAAACACTAGTGGTAAGTATTGAGGCAAAAATAAATTATAAAAATATTCCTGTTGTTTTATGTGGAAGGTCTTTACCTATAAATCTTGTTGTATTTCCCCTTGTAGAGTTTGATGTAATTTTGGTTATGGATTTTATTTCACTTTATAATGATAAAATAAATTGTAGAGATAAATAAGTTTTTTCAGAATGATTTTTAGTTTGTATACATGAATAAATTCATACCTTTTATAACATATCAAGAAGTTGAGAAACTATTAAAATAATTAAATGAAAGTTATATTGCACATATTGTTGAGAAGGTGTAGTTTGTTTATATCAATTATATCCCTATAGTGAATGAATATATGGATGTATTTCCTAATGAGTATCCTAGTATTATACCATATTGGGAAGTTTAATTTATTATTGACTTAGTTTCTAGTACTAATCCAATTTCAAAACCCCCTTATTGAATGGATGAAGTAGAAATTTTGGAATTGAAAAAGTTTTTACGTGAGTTTCTAGATAAAGGTTTCATACATCCTAGAACTTCACCATGGGTTTCTCCATTTTTATTCATTAAAAAGAAATATGGTTTAGTGAGACTTTTCATTGATTATAGATCTTTGAATATAATCACTATTAATAAGAAATATACATTGCCACATATCGATGATTTATTTGATCAGATATTGGGAGTGTATAGTTTTTCAAAGATTGATCTTATGTCATAGTTCCATCAGTTAAATATGAAGGTGGAAGATATTCTGAAGATAGTGTTTCAGACTAGATATGGGCATTATGAGTTTTTAGTTATTCCCTTTGGGTTGTCTAATGCACTAGTTGTTTTCATAGATCTTATGAATAGATTTTTATATGATTATTTAGATAAGTTTTTGGTTGTGTTTATTAATGATATATTAGTATAATCTAAAATTCATGAGGACCATGAAATACACCTAAGGATTTTTTTCATACCTTAAAAGAAAAGAAACTATACGGAAAATTTAGTAAGCATGAATTTTGGTTGTAACAAATTTCTTTCCTTGAGAATATTGTTTTGAAAGATGTCATAATCATTAACAATATTAAAACTAAAGTTGTTAAATAATGTCCAAGGAAAAAAATCACAAAGATTTTTCATTTTCTTGGATTAGCATATTATTACCAGTGGTGTTTTGAAAACTTTACACAAATATCTAAACCTATAACTAAGTTAACTCAAAAAAGAGTTAAATTCATATGGAAAAAAGAGTGTGATGATTGTTTCCAAGAACTGAAAAGAATTTTAGGGAGTGATCCAATTTTGGTCTTGTCCTCTAACAATGGTGAATTTTTATATACAATGATACTTTATTTAATGGACCAGGTTGTGTTCTGATGAAAAATGTTTAGATAATTTCTTATGCTTCATGAAAATTAAAACACAATGAGAAAAATTATCATAATCATGACCTTGAATTGGAAGTTGTAGTGTTTTATTTAAAATTATAGAGACATCATTTATATGGAGTAAATTGTGGAATATATACTGATTATAAAATTTTGAATTATATATTCACTCAGAAGGAGTTAAAAATGAGGTAGTGGAGATGGTTGAAATTAATAAAGGATTATGATTCCATGATCCATTACCATCCTAGAAAATAAAATATAGTAGTCATTGCTTTGACTTGTAAAAATAATGCATCGTTGACTATGATATATCTAGAACATGATCCTTTATTTAATGATTTGAAGAATGTTGGCTTAGAAACTGTGAATGTAGGAAGTCCCTCTATTCGTTTCAGGTTTCAGTATAATCATATCAATCAAAAAGAATTAAGAAATCTCAAAAAGATGATCAAGTTTTATAAAAAAATCTATAATCTATTAACAAGGGTAATTTTATAGTGTTTAATATTGATAAATAGGGTGTTATCATATATGGAAAAGGATTGTGTGCCCCTTTGGATTCCCAGTTGAAGAGAGAGTTGTTGAGTGAAGCTTATAGATCCTCATTTTCCATTCATCCTAGAAATACTAAGATTTATTGAGACCCTTTGGAGTATTATTGGTGGGATAGAATGAAAATAGATATTTATAACTTTACCATGAAATGTTTAAATTTTGGATAGGTTAAAGTACAACAAAAATTTCCAAATGGGATGTTTCATCCTTTTCCAATACCAAAGTAGAAATGTTAAAATATTTCCTTGGATTTCATGATGGGATTTCAAAACAAATCTCAAGGTAATAAAGCTATTTGGGTTATTATTGATTGATTGACTAAATTTGTGCATTTATTTCCCATTATAGATACTATGTATTTATATCAGATTTATTGATTATACCTCAAGGATATAGTAGGTTATATGGAGTTCCTCTCTCCATTATATCTGATTGAAATTCCATATTTAATTCTAATTTTTGGAAAGACCTTCAGAATTCATTGGATACAGAATTAAATTTCAGTATAGTTTTTCATTCTCAATCAGATGGAAAGTGTGAGAAAATAATTAGGACCTTGGAATACTTTATTTAAGGTTGTTAAATGGATTACCAGGTAATTTGGGATCAACATATTTCATTGGTTGAGTTTTCTTAGAATAATAGTTTTCATTCCTGTATACGGAAGACACCTTTTTAGGATTTCTATGGAAATAAATTTTAGACTGTAGCTTTTTTGGATGAAGTAGGTAAAAGGAATTTTTTGGGACCAAAAATGGTAGAATAAATGGATAAGAAGTTGAATATGATTTTATAATATATGAAGATGGATCAAAGTTGGTAGAAAATTTATGCAGACAACTGAAGGAAATATATTTCTTTCGAGGTTGGTGATCATGTTTTTCTTAAAGTATCTATACAGAAAAAGTGTGATGTGTTTTGGTAAAAGGGGGAGATAATTCCAAGATTCATTGGACTATATGAAATCTATAATAAAGTTGAATCATTTTCCTACTAAGTGTACTTTCCTCTAAGTTTATCTCAGGTTCAGGATGTTTTTTATGTTTCGTTGTTAAGAAAATATTTGTCAGATGCATCTCATATTTTGAGCCCAGAAGTAGTTTAGAAGGAAGATAACCTTTAATATGAGGAATATCTTATTTATATTCTTGACCATAGATATCAGGTGTTAAAGAATAAGGTGATTCACCAGGTTAAGGTTTTTTGTAAAAAAACATACGATTGAAGAAGCAATATGGGAATCAGAAAATGGTATGATGGAAAGATATTCGCACTTGTTTAAGTAATGAATAAAATTACAATGATGCAATTTCCAAAATGGGGAAGGATGTAAAGACCCATGTAAATTTAATAATCAATTTCATGCCTTATTAGCATTCATGAATTATATTTTATATGGTTATATTTATTATAATAGTATTAATTAATTTGTTAATAAAAAGGAAATTGTTTTATTCTTATTAAACTTATTTTATTATATTATAAAGTTTTATTTAAAAGTTTAGCTTTGAAATTTTAGAATTTTAATTTCAAAAAATGAACTTAATTTTTTAAATCAGAATTTCAAAATTATCTTATAGTTAAATTTTCGTATCTTTCTAAAAAGATTGATTTTTTAGTGAACCGTAAAAACACACCAGTTTTTATAAAACTGTCATTTGTTTTCATTAAATAAAGTAATTTAAAATTACCCTTTTCTTGGAATTTAATTTAAAAGTAACATAATTATTATTTAGTAATATTTAATCTAATTAATTATATTTGAATCATATTTATACATTATTTTTTTATAAGTAATTTTTTTTCTTAAAACACATTTTTCTAAAATAAGGTTTTTCATTGCATTTTTCATTTTAATATTAAATTATTTTATAACACTTTTATAAATTTAATCTTGAAAAATAGATTACATATTAAGAATTAAGAGGTTACAATTTTATAAATAGTACCCTTTTATTTTTTGTCATTGTAAATAGTAACCATTGTAAATATTTGTCACCACGGTAAGGGTAAATCATGTAATTAAGGTTAAGAATAATATGATAATACCTAAAACACTCCCTAAAACTTTACTTTATTTTATTTTATAAGTGTTATTTGACCTTGAATATTCAATATTCCAAAATTTGACAATTTATTTTCACTTTCCTTTGATTATAACATTTATATTATTTTAAGTAAATATAAAGTCAAAAATGTCACTCTCTTGCTTTTAATATCTATAATATTTTTTGATAAAGATAAAAAAATAACTTATTTTAAGTTATAAATATTTATTTTAAATATAAATATTTTTTATCATGTTAATTTATTTTAAATTTTTATTAATGAAATAATTACCTTAAATTCTTATACAACACTGACATGGTATTTATTCAATTAATAGAAAAAAAAGAAATGATTTAAAAAACATTAAAAGTAATATAATTAGAAAGAATTATTATGTTAAAAGAATTTTTTGGATAATTATAACATGTTAGAGAAGTTTTAATGGATTATATTTAAGTTCATTTTTTATGTTGTTTTCAAAGTCAAATTAAATGAATAGTTCCAAAAATTGAATTAATAATATTTTATAATAAATAAAGTTTTATTAAATGATTTTAAAATCATAAAAATATAATATTCATCCAAGTGAAAAGTATATGGTTGAAAATTTAAACCATGATCCATTTATGGGCCAATTTTCTTTTTATAGTGACTTTCTTGACTCCTTTAGAGTAAAAACTTTGATACCACGGTAGTTGACAAAAGGGTTAATATGTGTTAAACCCAAAAGGTAAGGGTGAATACATCACCTAAACCTATCCAAAATTTATTGGATGAGAATATTTTGAATCATCCTAATCATATATTTTAATTATATCAATTTGGAGTCGTTTTATCATGATAATTAATTTATATTAATTTAATATTTTATATAATTCCAAGAGTGCCCCTCCCCTCACTTATAAAAGGGTGCCTCCTCTCCTCTTGTCTTCACACTTAAAAACCATTTTAGTTCATAAAATCCCTTAGAAATTCGTTCCTTACTTCCATAACCATTTCTTAGAGGTCTTATTTTGATAATAAAACCAACCTAAGAAGGATTTAGATATAAACCTACAGAGATTGTTTAAGGAATATGTATAGTTGTTAATAAAAAAATTTCATCTTATTTATTCTTCTAAATCCTTAAAATATTATTAAAACATGATGAAATAATTACATAAATATCATACTTATAATTATACTTCATGAGGTTAATTTCATAACCTATATTCATCTCATATTCCATCAAATAAGAAATGAATCCATCATTCATGTGTGTGGAAGACTACCACCTCACGAACTGATGTAATTCATTTTCCATCACCACATACCATAGTTGGTTTTAATGATGGATTTAATATATATATATATGATATTTATGAAATATTTATCATTCTTAAAAAGTAATATATCATATATATTTTTACCTTTCTATTCGTTGAAAAATGATAATGTCGTTCGTGTGTGCGTGTAGACTACCACCTCCATGAAACAATGTGATTCATTTTTCATCACCACATCACATGGATGATATATATATAAAAGTTTATTTCAATAAATAATATGGTATTTATTATATAATTACCATTATATAAAGATATAATAATACTTACCTTTTTCCATCATGACCGTTGAAAAATGGAAATGTTATCCATGCGTGCGTATGACCTACCATCTCCATGATTGTAATGTAGTTCATTTTTCATAACCATATTTCACGATTGGTTTTAAAAATATAATTAATTTATTAAAATGATAATTATTTTTTTATTATTATTTTTTAGATTATGGAATAATGACCTCTTTGACCTTAGTCAACCCACCGAAGTCATTTTAGACTTATGATCTGAATATCATCAAAACATGTGACATGAACTTAATTGATTAAGTAATTTAATATAATGTGGTATTAAATAAAATAAAACAAATGATAAACTATAAAAAATTTCTTAATAAGTTAAATTATTAACATAATTTTATTATTCAATAATATAAAGAACGTACGTAATGATTCAGACTCAAGGTAAAGGACACTTTACATTAAAAATCTAATTTAAAATGTTTTAAAGATTTATTATTTAAATATTTTTCTTACATGTATATATTATTAAAATTTTATTATTTATGAATTTATATGGTCATAAAGTAAATATAAAGATCATTTTATTTCACTTTTTGTTTTCTTACAAAGGTTTTTATGGAACGTTTTAACTTTCTTTACAAATTACAAAAGGAATTTTTTATTTTAACATATATGAAATAAATGGTTTTTCCAACCACCATAAACATTATTTTATGTTTTTAATTCCTTTATAAGATTCCATTTTATATTAAAATTAAAACCATACTTCCCTTTATTTAAGGAATTTAAGTTTTTAAAATTGGTTTTAAAGGAAATGGATAGATCAATATCTAAAAATGTTTTGTTTATGAGTTTAAAAGGATATTTGTATGAGTTTGATAATGGAAATGAGAACTTTTATTTCATGCATGTTATGGTCCTGGATCATTGTTTATGATGGGTGATCCTGATATATCTCATGATGATGGGTGAGCCTGATATATCTCATGATAATGAGTGAGCTCAATATATCTTATGATGATGGGTGATCTTGATATATCTCTCCAATACATTGGTTTATTATTTTATTCTCTGAATAATTTTATTTTAATTTAATAATAATTGTTATTTTTAGTATACATATTATTGTAAGAGTTCTATGAATATAATGTATTAAGTCACCTATATAAATTTTCTATTCTTGCTAATGAGTTTTCATGGAAATCATTTGATTTCAAAATGTAAGCTTATGATTTTTTTAAGGGAGGATAATTCCCGATTTGGGAAAAAATGTGTGTTTTTAAGAAAACAATTCATGTGTTATATTGATTTTTAAGAAACCCTTGTGATTATGATTTTTCCTTTATGTTTTATTAAGAAGTGTTTTATGAAAAAAATTGGCTAGTAAATCTGATTTCATGTGTAACACCCTGACCCCAAAATCCCATAACCAGTGCCTTACTTTATTACATTGGCATGATTACAAGGAATCAAATCCCAAATGACCCATCAATTTAGCAGTTTTGGAAAACCATATTACATACATGATAACCATAATACATTTTTAAATATAAAATAAAACATAATACATAATAAAATGAAATTAATAGCATCCTTGAAAGTTTATTTAAATATTTCTTCTTCATAACCTGGGAAAAGGAAACAAAATAAGGGTATGCTAAAATTCTCGGTAAGGGTTAAGTATAGTAGAATATATCACGAATTAATAATGATTAATAAATATGGAATGGTAAATAACTGAAAAACACATCCCATTTAAATAACTTGATAAGGCATAATCAATATGGTAATGTAAATAACTGAACACACATGCCATTTAATCAATAAAATGAGAGAGAAAAATGAATCAATAGATAATTTCAAAGAAAAAATATCATGGATAATAATAATAATAATTGAAATATAAATAAAGGAAATTCTTAATAATTGTATATCATGTTTCCTAGGAACATGATACATTTACCATCAAGATCTATCCTCTAGATAGTTTAAAACATACTGGAAGAAAAATCACATAGCTTAGGCTAGCAAATTGATTCATCCCATGAGACTACTAATGCATCAAGGGGTTTGCATTAACCAATACCCAACCCATGTATTTTATGTTCAAATAATTCCTCATATATAAAATAATTGATTTAATTAATGAACAACATACCTTATTATCAAATATCTGTATTGATTAAAAGATATAGATTTATCAATATTTCCCTAATTAATCAAATAACTGTCAAAGTGAACATCATATGTAAAAATGATATATAGTTTTTGAAATAATAATATCCATTTAATTATAATATTTATATTTAAGATAAATTTAATTTATAATAAAAATATCTTAAGGAAGTGATTGTTTCAAGATAAAGTTAACAATCACAAAATAAAGTGATATTGTAATGACAACTTTTACCATTTGGTAATTTTCAAGTCAAATCCCCTTG
This sequence comes from Viscum album, assembly GCA_963277665.1. NCBI lineage: Eukaryota > Viridiplantae > Streptophyta > Magnoliopsida > Santalales > Viscaceae > Viscum > Viscum album. The sequence goes on from OY728151.1 coordinate 1,839,306,467, forward strand.
GATGAGATAGTTAAAAGTGAAATTTAACATATCATTAAGTATGATTGAATAATTATATTAAATGAAAAATGGGCATTATATACATCACATTAAAGTGAATTGGTTCATAATAACAAATAAGTCTTAATGGATTGTAAATTGAGATAAAATCCCTTACCTTGTGTCTCATTTTAGGTGAAAATAATTTAACCTTGTGTATATTGGTTTAAAAAAATGTTAATATATTACACCAAAACCATAATAATATTTATAATATCATATATAATCTTCTTATAATATCTTATTACCCTTTTTCTTAACAATTTTTCATTATTTTCACTATTTTGGGTGTTAATTGCCTAGTTTTTCGAGTATGTTTTGACTTGTAATTTTTGTTCCTATTACTTAGATCATGATTTAATCATATCTAAAATGTAAAAAAGTATTTAAATATTATATATATTCCATATATATTTATTTATATTAATCCATAAAGTTTGGATATAGGAAACTAAATACACCGTTCATAGAAAGTCGTACGTACGTATGAATGATGTTTTCATTTTATTATTGTATTAAAAGAATAAAAATTAAAATATATATATATATCTATATATTATAATTATAGTATCATATTTATTTCATATATGACACATATTTTTATTATAACCATCCTTAATACATTCCATGTATTGCGTGAATGAATCACATTGCTTTGAGGTGGCAGTAGTCCACACATCTACAAATGATGTTATCGTATTACCAAAAAATGGAAAGAATGAAGTTACATGTTATATAAAAATGAAATAAGAATAAAGAAATTATAAATATCATATATATCGTATATAAAATATAAATCCATCATTATCCCAACCTTGAAAGGTGGTAATGGAAGAACGAACGACATCGGTTCGTGAGGTGGTAGTCCGCCATATACATAAATGATGGTTGTGTATCCCATTTGATGAATGTGTGTGTGGTTGTAGGTCATAACCTTAGCATTAAAAAATATCAGTATATTTAGGATAATTATGTTATTATATAAGAAATATATAATGATAATTTAAGTGCTCGAGAGATAAATAAAACAAATGAGCTCATTGATGAATGTTGCCTCTTTTTCTGGTAACTCCTTTTGGTTTATACAAGAAGTCTTCCTTGGTTTTCTTTATGAAAAAAAGAAATGATTCTAGTATTAGGGGAGACATTTTGGGGAATTATTTTTGTAGTGTTTTTACAATAAAAAGTTATTTATAGGTGTAAATAAGTGAGGGGGTGAGTTCCCTTTTATAGTGGAGGAGGTGTGGCATTGTTGTAAATATAAAAAGGTAAACACTATTGAGAGGTCTCACTTACATAATGTGCTTAAAATAATGGTAAATATTTTATAAAAGGGGTTAAATGGTCTAAATATGGCCATAAAATGGCTTTTTTACAAGTTTATAGGTCATTTTGGCTCTTAACTTTAAGGTTTAGTCCCTTATTAAGTTAGTTTTTCTCTTAATAATTGTAATTAATTTTAATTGCATTCACTAATATTTTTGGTAAAAAAACTAATTTAACATTAATATATATTATAAATTATAATATAGAATCCATTTTTCCAAATTATAATCACATAAGTGGAAGGAATTAATTTAAAATTAATCTCACATATGGGATGACGAAGCGGGTTTTTAAAGTAAAAATATTCAAAACTTTGAAATATTTTTATATCCAATATCAATGTGAAATTGATTAAAATGGAAAAAATTGGATTAAAAGTAGTAAAATTTATCAAAATAAACTTTTAAACCAATCAAAAATATAATTTAACCTTATAAATAAATTAGATAAAAAAGAAATTTTCAATTAAAATTCAGTATTTTTCCCTATTCATCAAAAAATAAAATATTTCTAAAAATACCAAAAAATCACCCAAATATAATTTTGAAATTATTATTTCATAAATGAAGATTATTTTGACAAATATTTTTTATTAAAGTATAAAAATTTTTATTTAAAATTCATTCGTCATTAAAAGGCGGCAAAACTGCCTTTAGAAAAATATAGCTTTTATTCATAAAATTCGACTTGTTATTATAATATTACTATAAAATATATTGGAAAAATGTAAAAAAATTATTTAATATAATATATACATATATATATTTCATTAATATCACCCACTAATATTAATTAATTTAATTTATTAAGATAAAACTCCTTTGGAGCATAAAACTAGTTTTTTTATTAAAAAATTCTTTATATTCATTTGGTTTCTTATTCATTTCTAATCGATTGGTAACCAGTGAATTCAAATATAAATTTTCATTAGTTATTTTATCCTATTAATAATCTCCCATTTAACTTCTAGGAGATAATTTTCATTTTAAATAATAATGTTAATAGTGTTCGGTAAGATTTAGTCTTGCGTATAATGTAAGCCATCGAAGAAACGCATTGCATGCAACGCATGCTAAAATAAATATTGTGTGCATTGAAATACATATAATATTTTTAATATATTTAAAATAGTAAATATACCATATAGTCTTGGGATATTATATTACATTACTTTCTTCATGTTGCGTGTCATACATGCTATTAAATAAAATTTCCTTTTTTAGAATTTCAAGGTGTTATATTATACTCACCATAAATAAATTGTGTGCTCGTAATTTAAACTTGATCTTATTAATTGAGGGTTTGAAATTTGAAAATTAACTATTGTTGAAAAACCCACATCTCAAATAGTTTGTATAACATGTATTATTAATAAGAGGGAAAAGTAAATGTTAAGGTCCCCACAAAACTAGCATTTCAAATATGAGAAATTTAGTGAAAACTTGGACATTGAAGAGAAATATAACTCTCATGTTATGATGGAGAGTGATAGAGAAAATATTTATATAAAAGTTTATGACCATAATTCCATAAACTACATGTTGTAAAAAGTTCATTTATATTATTAAAAATGATGATAATAGGATAACATTTTTGTTTCAAAACCCTTTTACTATAGTTGAGGAATTATTTCACTCTATAAGAATGTAAGGAAATATAATTACATGATACATTTTTATTTCAGAAGAACAATATTATCCATTTTTTGTGACTTAAACTAATTCTACTTCATCTCTTAGCACAGGATGCATCTTAGGTTGAAGTAATATATTAATCTCTAAAACCACATCAAAAGCTCAAATTAAACCATTTCATAAATGTTTAAACTTTCCAAAAGATTATGATCCAACACTTTAGAATCATTTACATGGTAGTTATTAGTATCAAATTTACTTTATCCCTATCAATCAACTCTTTATCCAATATCATTATCTCAACATCAGGAACATATTAAGGCTTATCTTTCCCTCAACCATGTTTTTTCTAAAAATTTTAACTTTACATTGAATCACTTTCCTTGGTATCATTCAACATATGATCTCAAATTTTTAATGAAAATTTAATAAATTACTATATCACCCTCATTTTCAATCAAGTAACCCTTCATTTATATTTTGTAATTATGTAAAGTGTTTGGGTGAAGTTTGGGAGGGTTTTCAGGACTTTTTTAATGTTTTGGGTGATTTTATGGAGGTTCACATTTTGAGCATGGTTAGTGAAAACTATGAAAATCTTATAGGAAACCATGTAAATAGAGGTAGTGGGCTCTAGGTAGGTGCATAGTTAGGTGAAAAATTTGGCCAAACTATGCATCCACCTATGAGTAAATGTTCTTTTGGGGATAGTGGAGTTTTCACGATTAGTGCACAGTTTTCCTAACTGTATGACTAACCATGCACGGTTAAAATTTAGATCCTAAAAAAGGTGGATATAAATTGGATTTGCCTCTAAACCACTCTTTCTTCCTCTATTTTGACCCTAACTCAGTTTTTACTCCTCCCAAAGGCTATGGAGATTTTTCCTTCCAATATGGGAGCTATCTATTGGAAAATCATGGTGCGTTGAATCCTAGATTCCTTGGTTAAGTCTCTGTTATTAGTTGTTTTCCTTAGATCTACTCCTCTTCCCTCTCTTGGATTCATTGGTTTAATATGTTTGGGATAGATCTATGATAATGGATGTAACACCCCAATACTTTACAATATTTTCCTTTTAGAATAAATTTAATTTTTATTCCTAGATTTATTTATACGAAACACTAAGTTAAGCTTATGTTACATGAAACATAAATTTTGGCTTGATCTACACAGAACACTAATTTTATCTTGTGTTACATGTAAGGATGAATTTCCACGATGGATTGTGTAACATGCAAGACCGAGTTTTACCAAACAATAAAATAATATTAAAAATATTATTATTTAATAAAATAAGATATAACCTAGCCCTTAAATTGAATGTTATTAGTAGGATAAACTAACTTATGAAAATATGTATTTTAATTCATTAGTTAAAAATTAATTAGAAATTAATATAAGAACTAATTGAATATAAAGTTAATGTTTTTATAAGAAACTATTTTTATGCTCACAAAGTCACTTTATCCTAATAAATTAAATTAATTGCAATTAGTGAGTCATATTAATGTAATATATATAAATATATATATTATATTAAATCAAATATTTTTGAAATTTATTCAATATATTTGATAATAATATGATAAAAACAAACCCTATTTTACTTATAAAAACCAATACATTTATAAAGTAACTTTTTCCGCCTTTTAATAGAGAACCAATTTTAAATTGAATTTTTGGAAATTTTATAAATTTAATATGTAAAAATAAACTTCATTTTTTAAATATAAACATCAAAATTAGGTTGGGATAAATTTTTGGTATTTTTTTGAAATATTTAAATTTTTGATGAATAGTGAAAAATCCTAAATTTTAATTCAAAATTTCTTTTTAATAAAATTTATTTATAAGGTTAAATTATTTTTTTTTTGATTGGTTTTAAAGCTAAATTAGATCAATTATATATAAATTAATCCAATTTAGGTCATTTTAATCAATTTTAGTTTGAAATCCGATATAAAAACTTATCAAGATTTTGAACATTTTTACTTTAAAAACCCGCTTTGTCGTCTCGTCCATGGGTTTAAATTTAAATTAATTTCTGATACTTCTGTGATTTGAATTTGGAAAAATAGATTCCATATTTGGAATAATAATAAATTATAATTTCTAAAAATTTCAACTTAGTTTTTGAAAAAAAAAATATTAGTAAAAATGATTTAAATTAATTATAGCGATAAAGAGAAAAAATTGCTTAACAAGTGAATAAACCTTAAACTAGATAGCCAAAATGACCTAGAAAATTGTTAAAAATCTATTGTATATTAATATTTTGACACTATACTACCTTTTATATAATTTTTTCCATTATTTTTTACACATGTCATAGGAAAAACGTGGGTCGAATTCCCTTTTCAAAAAATTACAATAATGTCACTCCTCTACTATAAACTCACCCCTCCCACTTCCTCACACCTATCAAGAAAATTTGGATTGAAAAAACTCTACCCAAATATATCCTAAAAATAAATCTTCTCATCCTATAAGATCCACCTTGTGAATAAATCCAACCAAGGAATCCTTTTGGTATAAACCAAAAGGAGTTACTTGAAAAAGAGGTAATATTATTCAACGGTCACTTTGGTTTTATTTCTTTATCCACTCCTTAATTTATTATTATATCATTAATGTATAATAAAACCAGTATACAAAATATAATTGAATTATTTTATGATAATAATTAGACCTAAACTTACACAAACATCCATCAAACGGATAACAAACTTTTTGTTTGTGTGCACGGAGAACTACCACCATATGAAATGATGTCATTTATTTTACTTTACCACCTATCATGATTGGTAATTATGATGTGAAACCTATTTATATATTATATTTATGATATTTATTTTTCCTTTATTCTTATGTAAGTTTTATACAACACATACCTTTATGTTTTCCATCTGGTTTAAATATGATAACATCATCTATGGACGTGTGGACTACCGCCTCCTAAAAGCGATGTGATACGTTCACACATTACATAGAATGTATTAAGGATAGGTTTAATTAAATATATATAACATAAATGAAATATATATGATATTAATGACATAATTAATTTTTTTATAAATAAAATATATCATTTTATTTATTTCATTTTCACACACTAAAAATTTATAACGTCTATCATGGACGTGTAGACTACCGCCTCCTCAACACAATGTGATTACTTTTACATAAAAATATTTATATATATATATAAGTATATTTGATTAAATAATATTTTATTTATGAAATAATGATCATTATTTAAATATATAATTTTACTTTCCTTATTTCCAAAATGATTGTTGAGAAATGGGAACATTACTCATGTGTACGTACGACCTACCATCTCCATGATTGTAACATTGGTTCATTTTTCATAACAATCAAACATAATTGGTTTTAAAAGTATAATTGATATATAAATATGATAATTATATCATGATTATTATTCTTTATATTTTTATATAATAACCCCTTTGACCATAGTTTTCCTACCAATTTTTTTTTACACACGAACTGAATTTGGTCAAAACACCCGATGTAAACTTAATTGTTTAAGTTTTTATATACAACATTATAATAAGTGAAGTAAAAGTAATAATAAACTTTAAAAAGGTTATAAATAAATTAAATAATTAATATAATTTTATTATTCATGAATATAAAGACACACGTGACAATTCGGGCTTAAGGTAAGGTATTTCGTCTCAAATTATATTCCATTGAGACTTATTTATGCACAAATTCAGTTTTATATGGTGTATATACTGTCCTTTGACATGTTATATCATGAATATTATTATTCTCATTATATTATAAGTTTTATTTAATGTTATTACTTCATAATTATTATGATTCAAATGTTTCAAAGTTGTATGGGACACTTTGGAGTGTTTAAAGATTATTTTTCCTCAAGAATTTTTTAATGATCTTTCAATGGTATTTCCATTCATCAACCCCAACAACCCTTGTTGTTAATTGTCCTAAACTAAGTATTTATTGATAAATCCATATTATTTATTCAATATATATACTTTATTATAAGGTATGTTGTTTATTAATTAAATCAATTACTCTATATTAGGAATGATTTGGACATGCAGTGGTGGGTGGGTCTTGGAGTTTATATAGCCCGTCTATGCATCGACAGGTTCTCATGAGAAAAATAACATGGCCAAATTAAATGAGTTTCTTCCCATAGTTATAAACCATCTTTTAAAAGTCTTGATTTTATAGGTTTTCATGTGCCTCAGACCTGACATCCAATAATTAATAATTTCCTTAATAGATATTTCAGTCATTATTGCTATTATCCATGATATTTTCATATGATAAAATTTATGGATGAATTTCATTCTTAGTTTATTGATTTAATGGCATGTGTTTTTAGTTTATTACCATTCTATATTTATTATTCCTTATCCAGTTACTTAAATGGGATGTGTTCTTAGTTATTCACATTACCATGTTTATTTATTTGTATTTATTCATTATTTCTTCCACTATACTTTCCCTTACTGAGTATTTGATCTCACCCTTATTTTTTTAGGTTATAAAGAGGAATCCTTTGAATGTCTTTCAAGGATTATGATATTTTACTTATGTTATTTTTATTTTATTTTCTCAATTTATTTTGGGTATCATGTATGTAATATGGTTTTCCAAAACTACTAAACTATTTGGTACTTTAAGGTTTTAATTTTGTATCTATGATAGTGTAATAAAGTAAGGAACTGGCTCTGTGCTTATGGGGTCAGCGTGTTACAGTTGGTATTAGATAATTTTTTGCAACAACCTTGGAAAATAGATTTATAAAACATAGATCATGGAACATAACCCTAAGATAGAACTTGGGGATAAGTATAGAAGAACATAATATAATTTAGGTAAGGTAGATATTTTGTGGGTCTTCCTAGAAATATATCCATGTTTGGATACTATAATTGGATGTGGTTCTGGCATAGATGTACCTAGGGGTAACAACTCCAACACAATGTGTCGGTCCTGACTCGATCATAACCTGGTACACAACAAAGGGCCTTAATGAGCACCATGTTTAACACTCTTAGGGGTTACGCTTAGGATAATTCACATTTTCTTTATAAACCATTATAAAGGATTTGAAATTAAATATATCCCTAAAGAAACCATGTTTATGATTGTGAGATTAGCTATTTATTAAATTTTCAACTTTTTTTAAGTGTTATGACATATTTAGAATTATAAAAAGTTCATAATTTTATGATATAATCTAGTATATTCCATTGTTTATAAATATAACATGGAAGGAAGAAGTGTATCAATACTTGTGGAAAATATAGAGGTTTTCCTGCTGAGAAATTTGATGTACCTGGTATTAGAACTGAGAAAGTTATGGATATATTAGGGTAGCTTAATCAAGTTCTTACACATAACCTTACCCAGATGGAGAAACATGTTCCACAATGATATTTTCTGATGTTTTATGGCTTTATGTGACAAAGTCTCACATCATTTAGTAGGAATACTTACCCAATGGTGTTTGAGAAATGGATTAAGTATTTGGAGAAGATATTGATGGAATTGGGATGTGGTGAAAAGGAAAATGTTACACTTATAGTATTTTTCTTAATGGTGATGTGGATCAATGGTGGTCATTGATCCAGAATACTAGGGAGGAAAAATAAATGTTACTCATGGAATGAAGAACTTTTAAAGTGACATTATTTGATAAATAATTCCCTCATGATCAACAAATTGACATGTAGAGAAATTTACTTAGCTTAAAGAAAAAGGAAGAAGATATTGTTATAGATTATGAAGCTACCTTTAGAAGGATAGCTAGGTATTATATAGATTACATATGCAACATGGAGTAAAATATTGACCACTTCTTTGAAGGTTTTAAGACAAATATATAAAGTTCTTTAGTTTCTCAGACTTTTTCATCATACAAAGAGATAGTTTTATGCTCCATTAAAACGGAGAAGTAATTTTCTAGGATCAATATATTCAATGGGAATCAAGAGAAGAATAGGTAATATTAACACCAAGAGAAAGATAATGTGTTAAATATGATGATGAAGAAATTTCTATCATGTGAGGACTGTGGAAATAATCACCATGAGAAATTAGTGAAAGGAATGGGAGTTTGTTATAAGTACAGAAAAAAGGGTCACTAGAAAAAAATAATTCAAATGGAAGAATAAAAAGGCTACCATTAAATGTTACAACTGCAAGGAGATGGGATACTATGAAAAATAATTCCCCAAGCTTCAATAGAATATACCTCATAAGAATCTAAGGGATCAAATTCAAGCTTATGTTATTGATACAATCGAAGTGGAATGATTAATGGTCATGTATTTGGATTCTGTAATTATGTTATTTCAGTATTTTATCAATGATATAATGGTTATAAAAGTTATGAAATATGGAAATTTTGTACTATAGTACTAAATCATTAAGGATTTGAGGTCGCATGTTGAATGTTACCCAAAAAAGTGATTCAATTGAAGGTTAAACTTCTTGGAAAACACATGTTTAAGGAAAATATAACCCTTAATATGTTTCTAATACTGAGATAATTATGTTGGAATTAAAAAATGGTTGGTTTGGATAATGTAAATTTTATAAGTGATGAATACCTTAGAACTAAGTAATTATTTACTAACAAAGTGTTTTATGCAATCATTTATGGATTTTATAACACTTTTGGATTTAAGGAATATATCCAATAACATGTGTTTTACTTAAGGAATAAGGAACCATGCATGTTTTAAATAAGGTTTTATGGTAATTAAAGTTATTACCATATTTCGGGAGAATACATGATAATGGTATTACCATGTTTGGAATGTGATAATCTATAGTTTCTTCATGTTGATTAAAAGAAAATTATAACCACATTTTGAAAATTTGGTGACCTTCCTTCTAAAGTATATTATCATAATATTTTGGGAAGGTTAACCATTTATGAAATGGTTTGAGTTGGTCTATGGATGAGGTTTTAGAGGTTAATGTATTACTTCACCATATGATGCATCATGTGCTAAGAAATGAAGTATAAATAGTTCAAGTCACAACCAAAGGATAATATTATTTTTATGAAATATAAATTTATATTTAATTATATTCTTATAGAGTGAAATAATTCCTTAACTATAGGAAAAATGGTCTTGAAACAAAAATATTGTCCTATTATCATCATTTTTTATGATATCAATGACCTTTTTCATAACAGTGGTTTAAGGATTTATGGTCATCAACTTTCAACTAAACATGTTCTCCATCACTCTCCATTAGAACTTGATTACTATATTTTTCTTCCATATTCATGTTTCCATTTCCCACATATGTTCTTCTACTAGGGAACCTAATTACATGACCATTGTACTTCCATTTATCTATTATTAATAAGATTTTTTATTAACCCTATTCATAGTGTGGGTTTTTTAAAAATATTTTATTTTCAAATATCAATCCCTTGATTATTGAGATCAATTTTGAATTTTTAGGATGCAATTTATTTAAGGTGGACAGAATGTAACACCCTTAGACTTTACAATATTTTCCTTTTATAATAAATTTATTTTTTATTCCTAGATTACTTTATATGAAACACCAAGTTAAGATTAGGTTACATGAAACATAAAGTTTAGATTTCTCTACATGGAACACCGAGGTTATCTTATGTTACACACAAGGCTAACTTTCCATTATGGCTTACGTAACACGTAAGACCGAGTTTTACCGAACAAAAATATATTATTAAAACAATATTTAATATTATAAGATATAACATATCCATTAAATTGATGGTTATGAATAGGATTAACTAAATTATGAAAATATATATTTGAATTTATTGGTTACAAAATAATTATAAATGAATATAATAACCAACTGAATATAAAAGAAATGTTTTTATAAGAAACTATTTTTATGCTCATAAAGTCATTTTATCCTAATAAATTAAATTGATTAAAATTAGTGAGTTATATTAATTTAATATATATATATATATATATATTATCCAATATTTTTTACATTTATTAAATATATTTTATAAGCATAAGATAAGAACAAACCCAATTTTATGCACAAAAACCTATATTTTTATAAAGGCACTTTTACCAACTTTTAATAGAGAACCTACTTTAAATATAATTTTTTATACATTTGTAAATTTAATATTCAAATATAAAATTCATTTTTAAAATATAAATTTCAAAAATTAAGTTAGGGTAATTTTTTTGGTATTTTTCTGAAATATTTCATTTTTTTATGAATAGTGACAATACTGAATTTTAATTCAAAACTGCTTTTGAATCTAATTTATTTATAAGGTTAAAATATTTTTTTGATTAGTTTAAAATTTAAATTAGATAAATTATACATCTATTAATCTAATTTAGTTAATTTTAATCAATTTCACTTTGAAATTGGATATAAAAACTTATCAAACTTTTGAACATTTTTACTTTAAAAGATCGCTTTGACGTCTCGTCTACGAGATTAAATTTAAATTATTATCCAAAAATTATGTAATTTTAATTTTTAAAAATGGATTCAATATTTTTAATAATAATAATTACTAATTTATAATAATTTCAACTAATGTTTTGTCAAAAAAATATTAGTGAAAGTGATTAAAATTAATTAGAGCGATTAAGAGAAAAAATAACTTAATAAGAGACTAAACCATAAACTTAAAGGATAAAATGACCTATAAACTTGTAAAAAATAAATTTAAGGTTCATATTTATACTGTATACTCCCTTTTATATAATTTGGTTCATTATTGGATCCAATTTTCATAGGAAAAAATGTAGGTGGAATTCCTTTTTCAAAAATTTATAAGAATGTCGCTCCTCCTCCACTATAAAAGGAACTCAACCCTCCCACATCCTCACACCTATAAATACTCTTTTTATTGACCTAAATCTTCCCAAATAGATACCAAACATCCATACCCTCATACAAGAAGCCTAAACTTGGGAACAAATCCAACCAAGGAAGTCTGTTGGTACAAACTAAAAGGAGTTACCCGAAAAATACATAACATTATTCAATGATCAATTTAGTTTTATTTATATATACACTCCTTAAATTATTATTATATCATTAATATATAATAAAACCCCTATCCTCAATATAATTAAAATTTTATGATAATATTTTGACATAAACTTACACACACTTCCATCAAATGGGTAACGAACCTACTGTTTTTGTGTATGACAAACTACCACTTCACAAAACGATGTCATTCGTTTTTAATTTACCACCTATCATGGTTGGAAATTATGATAGAAATACTATTTATATATGAGATATATTTTAATTATTATTTCTTTATTTTTCTATAATTTTTATATAACACATACCTTTATTCATTCCATTTGTTGTAAATACGATAACATCGTTTGTGGACACGTGGACTACCTCCTCCACAAAGTGATGTGATACGTTCACACGTTACATGGAATGTATTAAGGATAGGTTTAATTAAACACATATAACATAAATGAAATATATATTATATTCATGAAATAATTACATTTCTATAAATATAATATATCATTTTCTTTATTACCCTTTTCATACACTAAAAGTGATAACGTCGGTCATGGACGTGTGGACTACCACCTCTACGACATGATGTGATTCCTTTTACATCACAAGAATTATATATATATTTATATATGATTAAATAACATGGTATTTATGATATAATGATCATTATTTAAATATATAATGTTACTTACCTTCTTTCCATAACGATCATTTAAAAATGGTAATGTTACTCATGCTTATGTATGGACTACTGTTACCATGATTGTAACATTGGTCCATTTTTCATAACCATATTTCATAATTGGTTTTAAAAGTATAATTTATCTGTAAATATTATAATTATTTAATTATTATTATTCTGGATATTTTTATATAATGACCCATTTGACCATAGTCAGGCTACCAAATTTGTTTTTGACACATGAACCGAATTTGGTCAAAAACATCTGACATATACTTAATTGATTAAGTATTTGTATACAACATTGTAATAAGTGAATTAAAACTAATAATTAACTTGAAAAAGTTTTTGAATCAAGTAAATAATTAACATAAGTTTATTATTTAGTAATATAAAGACACACATGACAATTCATACTCAAGGTAATGGATTTCATCTCAATTTACATTCCATTAAGAATTATTTATGCACCAATTCACTTTTATATGGTGTACATAATTTTATTTGACATGTTATATCATGAATATTCTTATTATAATGATATTATAAGTTTCATTTAATTTTATTAATTCATGGGGATTATGATTCAAATGTTTCAAAGTGGTATTGGATACTTTGAAATGTTTAAAGATTATTTTTCCTCAAGAATGTTTTAATAATATTTCAATGGTATTTCCATTCATAAACATCGACAACCCTTGTTATTACTTATCCTACACTAAAAAATTATTGGTAAATCTATATTAATTATTAAATATTGATATTTTATGATAAGGAATATTTTTTATTAATTAACTCAATTACTTGATATGATGAATGCTTTGGACATGTAGTGACGGGTGGGGTTGGACTTTATATAGCCCCTCGATGCATCGACAGGTTATCATGAGACAAATAAGTTGGAAAAATTAAATGGGTTTCTACCCATAGTTTTAAACCATCTTTTTTAAAGTTATTTATGGTATATTATTTCATTTTCCTCATACAATACATCCAATAATTAAGAATTTCCTTTATATATATTTCAGTTGTTCTTGTTATTATCCATGATATTTTCATATGATAAAATCTATGGATGCATTTAATTATCATTTTTTTGATTTAATGGAATGTGTTTTTAGTTTCTTAACTTTCCTTATTTATTATGAATTGTCTAGTTATTTAAATTGCATGAGTTCTTAGTTATTCACCTTTCCTTGTTGATTTATTCATATTGATTCATTATTACTATTGTTGTACTCAACCATACTGAGCATTTGAGCTCAAACTTATTTTGTTTTCTTTCCCTAGGTTTTGAATAGGAATCTTTTGAATGAGTTTCAAGGATGATTATATTTTACTTATGTTATGTTTTATTTTATTTTCCCAATGTATTATGTGTATCATGTATGTAATATGGTTTTCCAAAACGGATAAACTATTCGGTCCTTTGGAATTTGAATTTTGTATCTATGCCAATGTAATAAACTGAGGTATCATCTCCAGACCTTTAGGGTTGGGGTATTACAATATATGCTAATAATTATGATATATGGTTGTGTTGGTGTTATGTAATGAAATATAAGGTGGGTTTTGGGAAATTAACCTGGTTTTGTTGAAGAATTTGTGTCATTATTCGTTTTCACCATAACTTTTGAGGTTGGTGGCTTCACTCTTAACTCCTCTTATTAGAAATTGAAGCCTAAGTTTCAAATTTATTTAATTACATGAAATTGGTTATGAAATTGATGTGAAAATCATGGTATAAACCCTATTTAGTGATGTTTTATGGATTTTGGGAAATTGGTTTTCATGCAAAGTGCTTGTTTTAATGATTTTAAAATGATGTTTTAAAATATGAATTTGGTTTTATTTATGGAAAAATGTTTTTGGAAAGGTTTTAAATAAAAATGTTTTTTTATTTAAATATATTTAAATGGTTGGTTTGACATGGTTTTTACATACATGGGTTTGTGTGAGTTCATGATTTCAACATTACCCTAAATAAGGGCATGTACCATTGGGGTACAGTGGACGTAACCTCGGATAAGGGGCATGTGAAATTAGGGAATAAGGAGATTTTCCACTTATTTATGACTTGGTGGATGGATAAAAAACTTCTCATGAGTATGTAACTATCACTTAATAATTATTGTGTGGGTGTGTGTGTGTGAATCATGGATCGGGTATGCCAAAAAGGAATATGAAATGGTTTAAAGAGTTGGTTGGTTGATTTCCTTGGAAAATATTTTGATATGGAAATTGTTTTATATTATGATATAAACTATTTCAAATTGTATTATATAGATTGTTTATATAAATGTGCTAACATATTCTATCCTAGTGGTGTGAGTAGGGAAGTCATTTGGGGAAAACCTATTGGATTTCATTACTCACCCCTTGCTTTGGAACTTTGGTACTTTTGTAGATTTTATTTATTGAGACACAGGAAAAGGTAAGGTATCATATTTCTTTAGTGATGCTTTATAATACTTTGAGTATGTATTTTGGAGTTGGAACTTGGATCATTTTGGGATTCATGGAGTTGGTGACATTGGAGTCTTTGAGTTTTGTTGGTCTTATCTTCCTCTTTTTTTTCTAATTCTTCTTTGGTTTCTGCTTGGTACTCTGATTTGGTTCATGGTTTTAGTTTGGTTTTGATTTTAGTTGTTATACTTTGAGTTTTATACACTGCTATCATGCATCATATAGTGGTTTTTTATGGTATTATTGGTTGTGATTTTTTTTCAAAGGGAAAATCATCCCCCAATTGTATTGAAACCCTTGGAATTTATTCCTATCCTTTAGCATCTTGGGGATGTTTCCTGAGACCATGTATCAATTCCACCTCGACTCAAGACAATGAGGAGGGTGGGATGTTACAAGTGGTATCATCTTGTGCGGTCCTTGACTTACAAATGGCATCAATTTTTTCAATCCATGGTCATCAGTTCTATCAGTCTTGGAGTTAAAAATAATTCTTGTTTAGTCATTATGTTTTTTTGGTAGGAAGGAGTGGGATTGTTGTGATTTGAAATGTAGAGTTTAAAAAGTCATAGCTAACCTATTTATTCTGAACTTCAAATAACCATGGAGTTGGGTACATAATTGTTTTGGATACACTTATAGGAGTTGTAATCTCATTTTCATGGGTTTATAAAATGATACAAGCATGACATGCATTGTTAGAAATGAATTCCCACTAGGAGTGCATATTTCATTTTGATTAATGAGTTATGATTTGGTGAAAAAAATTGATTTTTGAGAATTGTTTAAATTGTATTCAAATGTGATATTTTGAAAAAGTCATGATATGGGTATTTTGAAAATGAATTGATAAAAATGAAATCATGGAATTTTGGGAAAGCCTTATGTGATAGTTGTTCTATGCAAAATTTGAAATTATTAAAACTTCATTTATTAGTGTTGACTTTGGAATCAAGGTAATAGGTCAAGAATAGTGGTTTTATAGTGGTTTTTGATCACTTTCTATATTTTTTTCTTGAAAATTTATCTATTTTTTCACCCATAAGAGAAGTGGAGTTTGAAATTGATCTCCCTGTAGGGACCAATCCTATTTCCCTTCTTTCTTACTGGTGTAACTAATATAATTAATGGAATTAAAAGTTCATTTGGAAGAGTTGGAAATAAAAGGGTTCATTTGGCCTAGAACATCTCCATGAGCAGCACCGGTCATGTTTTTCAAAATGGTGGATGGAACTCTAAGGATGTGTGTGGATTATTGTAAGATTAATCAAGTTAGAATAAATAATTGGTATCCACTTCCACACATTGATGATCATTTCAATCAATTGAGGGGATCCTAGTGGTCCTCTAAAATTTAATTGTGATCAGGATATCACCAATTACGGGTTTGGAAAGTGGATATTCCAAAGATAGTCTTTAAGGGTAGATATGGACATTATGAATATGTGGTTATGCCTTTTGTTCTTGAAAATGCACCATAATTCTTTATGGAATTGATGAATTAGATATTTCAAAGATATATGGATTCTTTTGTGGTGGTGTTTGTGGATGTCATATTGATGTATTCAAGGATAAGGTTTGATCATGAACAACTCTTGGTGATAGTGTTGGAAATATTTTGGGATCATTGTCTGTATTTTAAATTATCAGTGTGATTTTTGGATACAATAGGTACATTTTTTGTCCATGTTATCATCAAAATAGGTACTTTTGTGGATCCAAAAAAGATAGAGGTTGTGATATCTTGAGAGCCACCAAAGAATTTCTTTGAGAAACATATTTTCCTTAGATTGGATACTTATTACCAAAACTTTATTCATGACTTACCATGACTAGATTCACCCATTATAGATTTGATAAGGAAAAATATTCCATTTCAATGGAATGATGAATTTTAGAAGTCTTTTTAAGATCTAAAGTTTCACCTTACATCAGCACCAATCTTGATATTATTAGGATTAGGTTAATGGTACATGGTGTATTGTGATGATTTGGGATCTAGGTTGTGATTTTTTCTCATGAAGGGATATCATGTAGTTTCTTATGGATTGCGGTAGTTACAGTTTCATGAGAATAACTATCCAACACATGATTTGGAGTTATCTAACATAGTCCATGCTTTAAATACTTGGATTCATTACCTATTTGGGGAGAAATTTATGTTGTTTATGGATCATAAGATATTGAAACATATTTTCTCAAAAAGGGATTTGAACCTCAGGAAAAGAAGATGGATGGAGTATCTCCATATGTTTTAATTTTATATGATGTATACATCAGGTAAAGGCAATTCAGTGGAAGATGTAATAAGCAGAAAGTAATATTCTCAATTGGAAAAATATTCTTCATAATAATAGTAGTTGATTTCGGTGATAGTTTATATGCACTTGGGTTGTGAAGATCAAGGTATTGTTTCGGTTTTATTTCTGGTTTCTTTTTTTCCTGATTTGGTGGAGACAGTTGAATAGGCACAAACATATGATTCATAATGTGTTGCAATGAGGTTGAACCTCAATGGTGGGGAGATCATTGAGGGAATGAAACTGGATGGGATTTTTTTTTGGTTTTGAAATTGGATGGTTGTACCTATATCTTTTCAAGAATAAATTCTTCATGCTTACCACTATTTGATAAAGGTTGTTCATCATGGAATACAAAATATGTATAAGGCACTGAAAGCATAGTTTTAGTGGCTAAGTATGAAAAGGAAGGTGGTTGATTTTGTTTAAAGATACTTAAATTGTCAGTAGGTTAAGACAAAGCATCATTGAGCAGTAAGTATGTTGCAATATTTACCTATTCTTATATGTAAATGGGAGTATATAGCCATTGATTTTGGACAAGTCTCTCAAGAATGGTTTGAAAACACGATGTCATGTGGGTGATAGTGGATTATATCACAAAGTAGGACTATTTCATCCATATTAGTGGATCTAATATATTGGAGGACTTTTATAAAATTTATATCTGAGAGGTTATAAAGAGGCATGTAATACCAGTTTCTATAGTATCGGACTAAGATACAAGGTTTATATATCATTTTTGGAAATGCTTATAGCAACAACATGGGAATCAGTTGACCATGAGTACGACGTATCATCCTCAGACGCATGTATAATTTTAAAGAATGATTCAAACTTTAGAAGACATGTTACGGGCCTACGTAATGGATTTTGGTGGCTCATAAGAGGAGCATGTACTCTTAGTGGAGTTATCATATAACAATAGTTATCAGGCCTCGATACATATGGCTCATTTTGAAGCATTGTATGGGTGTCCTTGTCATTTTTCACTTTTTTCGATGGAAATAGGTGAGACTTCACTGGTTGGACCAATCCTTGTCCAAAAGACAACAGAGAATATTCATTTGATTGGGAAATGGATAGAGATGGATTAGAGTCATCAGAAATTGTATGTGGATCATCATCGATGATCGTTGTCATTCGAGGTGAGTGATCATGTGTTCTTGAGAATCTCTATGAGGCTTGGTCATTGTCGAACTAGGAAGCAGGTCAAGTTATCTTCTTGATATATATGACCTTTTGAGATACTTGAATGGGTTGGTGAGGTGTAATATTGGTTGTAATTACCACCATAGTTCAGTTAAGTGCATAACATGTTTCATATATCACAGGTGAAAAAGTATCATCCTGATCCTCACCATGTGATTTGATGGGATCACGTTGACCTAGATCCAGATTCTTCATTGGTTCATATCCTGGTATGGATTTTGGATAAAAAATAGAAAGTATTTTGTGGGAATAACATCGATCTAGTGATGGTTTTTTGTTAACATGGTCAGATTCAAGAGGAAACTTTGGAATGGGAGAAAGAAATGGTCGAGAGATGGCCCAAACTCTTTTAGGGAAATTATAGTTTTCTACTTTTCAAGGATGTAAATACTAATGGTGGGGGGAATGTAGCACCCCTGGTTTAAAGTAAGTAATCCTTCATTTATGTATTTAAAGTGTTTGGGTGATGTTTGGGAGGGTTTGGAGGAATTTTTGGAATTTTTTTGGGGATTTTTTGGAGGTTTATGGTTTGAGAATGATTAGTGAAAACCATGAAACTCCTATATAAAACTATGAAAAGAGTGGAATTAGCATATAGGTAGGTTCATGGTTAGGTGTATGGTTTTTCCAAACCATACATCCACCTAGTAGTAACCATGATTTTGGGGATATAGTCATTTGTATGGTTAATGCATAGTTTACCTAACTGTGTGATTAACCATGCACAGTTAAAGTTAGATCCTAAAAAAGTGGATATAAATAATATTTGCCTCTAAACCACTTGTTTTTCCTCTATTTTGACTCTAAATCGGTTTTTTCTCCTCATAAAGGTTATGTAGACTTTACCCATTGATTCGAGAGTGATTAATTGGAAAATATTGGTGTATTGAATCCTGGATTCCTTGGTAAGTATCTATTCTTAGTTGTTTTCCTTAGATCTACTCTTCTTCCCTCTCTTGGATTCATAGATCTGATTTGTTGTGGATATATCTATAACAATGTATTCCAATCATGATGGTATATTATTGTGTTGATGTTAGGGAATGAGATAAAAGGTGGGTTTTTGGATACTCAACCCGGTTTTGTTGAATAATTTGTGTTGTTCTTCATTTCCACCATAACTTCTAAGGTAGTTGGATTCACTCTTGAATCCTCTTATTAAAACTTGAAGGATTAGTTTTAAGTTGATTTAATTTAATGAAATTGGTTTTGAAATTGATGTAAAAATCATTTTAAAACCCTTCTTTAGTGATGGTTTGTAGATTTGTGTAAATTGATTATTGTGTAAAGTACTTTTTTAATGATTTTAAAATGATGTTTTAAAATATTTATTTGGTTTTATTTAAGGTAAAAATTGTAGAAATGTTTTCAATAAAAAAATTATTTAAATAGATTGAAATGGTTAGTTTAACATGGTTTTGAGATACATGGGTTTGTGTGATTTCATGCTTTTGAAGTGACCCTGAATAAGGGGCATTCATCAATGGGGTACAAGGGATGTGACCCTCGATAAGGGGTGTGTTTCATTAGGTCACAAGGATATTGGCCACTTAGTTATGACTTGGTGGATGGATGAGAAATTGATCATGAGTATGTAACTATCACTGAAGCATGCATGTGTGGGTGTGGGTGTGTGTGTGTGAATCATGGATTGGGTATGCCAAAAAGAAATATGAAATTATTTAAATATTTGGTTGGTTTATTTCCATAGAAACTATTTTGGTATGTAAATTGTTTTATATTCTAATATAAACTATTTCAAATATTTTATATAAATTATTTTATATGAATGTGTTAACATGTTCTGTCTTAGTGGCGTGAGTAGGGAATTCATTTGGGGAAAACCTACTGTGTTTCATTACTCACCCCATGCGTTGGCACTTTATTTCTTTTGTATATGTTATTTATAGAGACATAGGTAAAGGAAATGTATCATATTTTTTTAGTGATTATCAGTGATACTTTGAGTGTGTATTTTGTAGTTAGATCTTGGAGCATGTTAGGAGTAGTAGAGTCAGTGACCTTAGAGTCTTTGAGTTTTATTGGTCTTGTCTTCCACTTTTTTCATATTATATTTTGGTTTCTTCTTTGTACTCTAATGTGGTTCATGGTTATAGTTTGGTTTTGATTTAAGTTATTATACTTTTAGTTTTATATATTTTTATCATGAATTATATAGTGGTTTTTTATGGTATGCTTGGTTGTGGTTTTTTTTATTTTCAAAGTGAAAACCATATGTCAATTGTATTGAATCCCTTGGCATTTATTGCCAGAATTTGGTGTCTTGGGGATGTCGCCTAAGGCCAAGTAGAAATTCTACCTCGACTCAAGAAAATGAGGAGGGACGGGGTATTATAGGTGATATCCTTATATATTTCATAAATCATATGATGAGAATATCATGAATAAAATACTTTTTCAACATATTTAATAGATCCAAATACATAAGCACATTAATCATTCCTCTTTATCTGTGGTAGTAGCATAATCTTGACCATGATCCATTAGAATCTTTTGGGGTATATTCCTTTGAAACTTGAGACATTTATTTTAATAGTTTCTTGTCTCCTTGTAGTCAAATCATTTTACATTGGTAACCTTTTTTTACACATTCAATCACAAGAACTGTGGACCTTCTCTCCACACTTTTAGAAAACTCCAATTATTTTTAAGCAAGTAATAGGGTGTTTCTTTTCATAATTATTACATTTTTGAAAATACTCCTTTCCCTTCTTCCCTTTATCCATATTTTTATCTGTCATCTTCTTATTCTCTTATTTCCTTTTTAATCCATAAGACTTAGAGAATTATTTATTTGTCTTGTTAGCACATGATATTATGTCCCCATATGATGAGAATTTTTGGGAGAGTAGTTCCCTTCGAGATATTAGATTAAGACTATAAAATAAGTGATCCTTCTTACTCTTTGGATCATGTGCATTGGTGAGGTTTGTATTCCTTCTACTACGTTTCATTTCTAAATGAAGACATAGACTATATTATATCTTAACACTTATAATCCCAAAACTAGTGAAATAAATTACATAAATTGAAAATTTTATGTGTAACAAATCTTATAATCATAAACCGGTTTTCTTTAGATGTTATTCTATACTTATTTGAAAATTATATCATAGTATTATGTTCTCTGATATATGTTTTCCTAAATATATTTTCCAAGGTTTTTACTAAACTTCCTTTGATACTAACTATAAAACCACAACCCCAGAATCCTGAAGTCGGTGCCTTACATTATTACATTAGCATGATTACAAGGAATCAAATCTCAAAGGACTAATCAGTTTAGCAGTATTCAAAAAGTATATTACATAAATGATATCCATAATACATTGGTAAATATAAAATAAACAATGATACATAATAAAATTAAATGAACAACATCCTTAAAATATTATTCAAATATTTCTTCTTCATAATTTGGGGAAAGGAAACAAAATAATGGTGATCTAAAATGCTCGGTAACGTTTAAGTATAGTGGAATATATCATGAATTAATAATGAATAATTAATATGGAAAGGTAAATAACCAAACATACATTCCATTTAAATAAATGGATAAGGAATAATCAATATGGAAAGTTAAATAACTGAACATGCATGCCATTTAATCAATAAACTGAGAACAAAAATGAATCCATAGATAATGTCAAAGAAAAAATATCATAAATAATAACAATAATTGAATTCTCAATAAAGTAAATTATTAATTATTGGATATCATGTTTCATAGGAACATTATTCCTTTACCATTAAGATCAATCCTCAAGACATTTTAAAACATATTGGGTGAAGACCCACTTAGATTAGGTTATCCAACTGATTCGGTCCATGAGACTATCGATGCATTGATGGGTTTACATTAACCCATCTCCAACCCATGTCTTACATGTCCAAATAATTCCTCATATATCGAATAATCAATTTATTTAATTAATAACATTTTTTATCATAAAATGTTTTTATTGAGTAAAAGATATGGATTTATCAATATTTCCCCAATTAATCAAATAACTATCAAAGTAAAAACCATATGTAAAAATGGTAAATGATTTAGGAAATAATAAAATACATTTATTGAGAATATATATATTTAAGATAAATTTAATCTATAATAAAAATTATCATAATGAAGTGATTGTTTTAATATAAATTTAACACTCACAAAAGAAGGTGGTATTACAAAGATAACTTTTACCACTTGGTAATTTTCAATTCAAATCCCCTTGGATGAGATAGTTCAAAGTGAAACTTAAAATACCATTAAGTATGAGTGAATAATTATATTAAATTATAAATGGGGATTATATACACCATCTTAAATCTAATTTGTTCATAATAACAAATAAGTCTTAATGGAATGTAAATTGAGATGAAATCCCTTACCTTTCATTTCCTTTTGGGTGAAAGTTCTTTAACTACATTTATAGTGGTTTAAAACATGTTAATAAATTATACCATAACCATAATAATATTTATAATATCATATATTATCTTTCTAAAATATCTTATTACCCATTTTTTTAACAATCTTTCATTATTTTCACTATTTTGGGTGTTAATTACCTAGTTTTTCAAGAATGTTTTGAATTGTTATTTTTTTTCCTATTACATAGATCATTATTTAATCATCTCCATAATTTAAAAATTATTTAAATATTATATATATTCATTATATATGTATTTATATAAATATATAAATTTTTTTATAGGAAATGAAATACACTGTTCATGGAGACGGTATGTCATACGTACGCATGAACGTTGTTTCCATTTTCTTATCGTATAAAAAGAATGAAAAGTAAATGATATATATATATATATCTGTGTATATTATAATTCAAGTATCATATTTATTTCATATATTTTATATATTTTTATTAACATCATCCTGAATACATTCCATGTATAGCATGAATGAATCACATCGCTTTGAGGAGGCGGTAGTCTACACATCCACAAACGATGTTATCGTATTTACAAAAAATGGAAAACATGAAGGTACATGTTATATAAACATTAAATAAAAATAAATAAATTATAAATATCATATATATTTTATATAAACTATAAATCCATCATTCTTCCCAACCTTTAAAGGTGGTAATGGAAGAATGAACGACATCGGTTCGTGAGGCAGTAGTGTGTCATACACACAAACGATGATTGTGTATCCCAATTGATGGAAGTGTGTGTGATTTTAGGTTTTACCATTATAATAACATAATCTAATTATATTGAGGATACTTATGTTATTATATAATAAATATATAATAACAATTTAATTGGTGGGGAAATAAAGAAAACAAAAGAGCTCGTTGAAGAATGTTACCTCTTCTTTGGGTAACTCCTTTTGGTTTATACCAAAAGTATTACTTGGTTTTCTTTATTCCAGAATTGAGGATTATATTATTAGGGAATAGATGTTGGGGGATTATTTGGGTAGGTTTTGGATGAGTTAAATGTCTTGATAGGTTTGAATAAGTGAGGGGGGTGAGCGCCCTTTTATAGTGGAGGAGGAGTGACATTCTTTTAAATATAAAAAGGTAAACACTATTGAGAGGACTTCCTTGCATAATGATCCTCTTATAATGGTAAAATTTAAATAAAATTGGGTATAAGGTATAAATATGGTCATAAAATGGATTTTGGGTAAGTTTCTAGTTCATTTTGATCCTTAAGTTTAAGGCTCTTGTTAAGCTAGTTTTTCTATTAATCATTGTAATTAATTTTAATTGATTTCACTAATACTTTTGGTAAAAAACTAAGTTTACATTATTATACATTATAAACTATTATTATTAAAAATATATAATCCTTTTTTTAAAATTCCAATCACGTAAGTGGTATAAATTAATTTAAAATTAATCATACAGACAGGACAATGAAGGGGAGTTTAAAACCCATTGGGCGCAGGTACTGTAGCAGTACTGTAGCGCATTGTAGCAGCGGTGGAACTGTATCAATGGTGGGCACTATAGCGGAAGTAGGTCACTATAGCGGCAGTAGAGTACTGTAGCAGCGGCTGGTACTGTGTAGAACTGTAGTAGTGCGGTACTGTAGTAGTAATATTCACAGAATGGGCTTTGGGCCAAAAAAATGGACCTACGGGCCATGTAATGGGATAAATGCCCTCTGGGCCTTCGGGCTATGTAATGGGTCTCCCTCTACCCATTTAAAGAGGTCTTTTCTTTGCTTTAATAATAAATGAGGCTTCGGCCCCAACCATTTAAAAAGGGGGGGAGTTTTTAAGTAAAAATTTTCAAAATTTTAAAATGTTTTTATATTCAATATCAATTTTAAATTGATTATAATGACCTAAATTGTATTAATATATGTAAAATTTAACTAAATAAACATTAAAATCAATCAAAAATATAATTTTACATTATAAATAAATTATATGAAAAAGAAGTTTTCAATTAAAATTCAATATTTTTCATTATTCATCAAAAAATGAAATATTTCATAAAAATACTAAAAATTCAGCTTATGTTATCTATGAAAATTCAATTTCAAAAATGAAGTTTATTTTGAAAAATTAATTTTATAAAAGTTCCAAAAAATTTATTTAAAATAGGTTTTCCATTAAAAGGTGGCAAAACTATCTTTAGAAAAATATAGCTTTTATGCATAAGATTGGACTTGTTATTATCATTTTCTTATAAAATCTATTGGAAAAATATATAAAATATTTTATTGAATATAATATATATATATATATATATATATTATTAATATCATCCACTAATAGTAATTAATTTAATTTATTAAGATAAAACACCTTTGGTGTATAAAAATAGTTTTTTATAGGAAAATTTCCTTTATATTCATTTAGTTTCTATATTCATTTATAATTGATTGGTAACAATTTAATTAAACTATATATTTTAAAAATTTATTTAATCCTATACATAATCACCAATTTAATTTCTTGGAGATAAATTTCATTTTAAATAATAATATTAATCTTATTCGATAAGATTCGGCCTTACGTATAATGCAACCCATCGAAGAAACTCATTGTGTGCAACACAATATAAAATCAATGTTGCATTCATTAAAATATATAGAATATATTGAATCAATTTAAAATATTATATATATTATATATTATTAGCATATTATATTACCTTACACGCTTGGTGTTGCGTGTCTTACACGTTATTAAATATAATGTCTTTTCTTTAGAATTTCGGGGTGTTACATCATGTGTAAGTAAAATATTATTTATGATAATGATATTTTTTAAGGATTGTTTCTTACTTGTAATTCATGTATTTTTATGAAATAGTTATGAAATAATTATCTAAAACACTAAACCTAAAAAGATCTTCAGGAATTCAAGAAAATTAATTCTAGTTTAAAAATGAAATTTTGTATTGAATAAGGATCAAGTCTTTATATACTCACTAAAAACATAGAAAACACAATTTATTTGTATTAATATTTTAGTAAAATGATCCATAAATTATTTTTTAAGTGTAGGAATCATCTAGACATAAATCTAATACACAGTGTGGAAGATATGACTCAATGTGCATGTTTTTATTTAAAATTGACATTTTTATTCAAAACACATGTCGCATACTCAAAACTAAGAAAATTAATTCATATTTTCTTGATAAATTATTATAATGATACAAAAACCATTTCTGAAATGTAGAATTAAACTACATGCTAATCTAACATACAGTGTTCCCAATATGACTCAAAGTGTGTGTTTTTATTTAAAATTAACATTTTAGTTAAAAATATGTGTTACATACTCAAAATTGAGAAAACTAATTGATATTATTTTGATACTTTAGGAAAATTATCCATAATTATTTTGTGACAGGTAATAAATAGTTTTACCTCAAACTGATACATGGTGTGAGTGGTATGAATCTAAATGTGTGTTTTCGGTTTAAAAGTGACACTTTTGTTAAAAATATGTGTCACTCACTAAAAATTGAGAAGACACACTTGAATAGAATTTTTTACTTTAGTAAAATTATCCATAATTAATTTGTTGTGTTTATGAATCATTCACACGTCAATCTGATACACAGTGTGACCAGTATGACTCAAAGTGCGTGTTTTTAGTTTAAAATGACATTTTAGTTAAGAACATGTGTCACTCATTGAAAACTAATAAAACATACTCAGGTTGTCTTAATACTTTATTAAAATTATTCATAAATCATTTATGATATTTATTAATCAACCGCATGTTAGTTTGACACAAGGTGTGACCAATGTGACTCAAAATGCGTATTTTCAGTTTAAAAAAGACATTTTAGTTAAAAAGGTGTCACTCACTAAAAACCAAGAAAACAAACTCAGATTCTCTTGATACTTTATTAAAACAATTAAAAATTAATTTTGGATAGTAATAATCAATTTCATGTCAATCAGACACATGATGTGGCTTATATGATTCAAAGTGTGTGTTTTTATTTAAAATTGACATTTTAGTTCAAAAGATGTATGACATGATCAAAACCAACCAAAATCATTCATATTGTTTTTATAATTTAGGAAAATTATCCATAATTAATTTTTGATAAGTAGGAATTAGCCTCACCTCAATCTGATACAAGGTGTGATCGGTATAACTTGAAATGTATGTTTTCGGTTTAAAAGTGTCATTTTAGTTAAAAATGTGTCACACACTAAAAACTTAAAAAACACACTTGTATGGAATTGATACTTTAGGAAAATTAATAATTTATTTTTTATGTTTAGGAATCTGACACACATCAATCTGATACATGATATGACCTGTATGACTCAAAGTGTGTGTTTTCAGTTTAAAATGACATTTTAGTTAAAAATGAATGTCACTCACTAGAAAAAATAAAAATACTTGGATTGTCTTGATATTTTAGGACAATGATCCATAAATAATTTTTAATTTATAGGAATCATCTACATGTTAATTAATCTCATATTGGGTCCATTATTAACTCAAAGTGCATGTTTTTATTTAAAATTGACATATTTTTCAAAACACGTGTCACATTCTGAGAAAATGAACTCATATTTCCTTGATACTTTGTGAAAATGATCCATAAATAATTTTTGATGTGTAGGAATCAGTCACATATTAATCTGATACATAGTGTGTCTGGTATGACTTGAGGTGTATGTTTTCAGTTTAAAAGTGGCATTTTATTAATGCATTGTATCATATTTATGTTTAATTTGTTTCTTTATATTATTAATAACATAATAATTGTCTTTTTATATATATACACACTTTTATTCGAGTTGGGTTGGTTTTTTCAGTAGTTGAAATCATGATCAAACTCTTTTGAGAGGGGATCGAGGTCCAACGATAGCATAACATTAATGTTTTTAAATTTGTTTATGTTAGTGATAAATTGTACATATCAATGTAAGTGTATATACCAATATTTAAAATGTTTGTAATCATTGTATAGTATTTTTTTTTATTGTGATATAAATTTAGTTGAAATTAAATTATATATTTTTTGGTGTAGTGTTTTGAAATTTGAATATCACATTGCTGTAGTCGACTTTTATCAGCACTTTTTTTAACGTTGACGAATGGTGCTTTTATCAGCGCTATTTTTAGAGCCAATAAAATTTGTCATCTTTTAAAGGTGGATTTAACATCAAATATTTTTTAGCATTATTTAAAGATATTTCAATCAGTTTTTGATCTATTTCACAACAAGTTATCATCATGATCCTCTTCTCTACATTGCGTATTAGGATAGTGTTATCGTCATCAATGGTATTAATGTTAGATAATTCTTACATGAAAAAAGTTATGTCTCATGCTTTTCCAAAAATCATTATTTTGGAATTTTCTTCAAGTGCACATCGAATCCACTCTTTTAAAGATCTATATCAATAGGTGAGTCTTATTTTCTATATCATATTTATTTTTCCTATGTTAATAAATTTGAAAAAATATGATTTTCTTAATATTTTTTGTGGGAGAAACAATGAGATTCTGAAGAGTTGAAATGACTCACGGATGGAAAAAAACAATTTATTCCCTAAAGATAATGTGTTTTATTAATAACATATGTGGTCGATGTCAAGAAAAATATCATACATTAAATTAAAAGATAAAATAGCACCACCCTAATTTTTCGAATGATGAACATCGTGTACCTGCCATATGTCAAGCTGAAGTTTTCTAATCAATGATGAACATCGTGTACCTGTCATATTTTGAGGTGAAGTTTTATGATTATTCCATGAACCATGAAATTTCATCTCTTATTGATTTTTTCACCTTGAAGGTGTCAAGTTTGATTATGATGTATAAAGGCTCGTGATGGAGATGATATTTTCTTTGAATACTTTTAAATATAATATTGTTTTTATTTATTTTCTCTTTAATTTTATTTATTATAAAATAATTGAGAGAAAATAAATGTTCATGAAGAAAAAATGTAAATATATTTTATATATATTCATCCCCCAAAGTTGCTGAAATTTCTGAATTAAATATTCATGTTATTATCTTGAAGACACTATAAAACCTAAACAAATAGTTTTATTTCATTCCCTAAATTGAATGATAATATTTATTGAAAATGATTTATTTCATTCCCTGAAGTGAATGAAAATATACATGATCATATTTTAAAACAATTTTGAATGAATAATATATTTTCCAATAATCATTGTGCTTTATTTTTTATTAAATAAATTAATCAAATAATAATAATATAGCCACCAAAAGTGGTTTTATGATGATACATATTTAAAGAGCACAATTATTTTTATTAATATTTATAAAATAATTCATCCCTAAAGGATGATTTGAAAATAATTTCCTTTTACATTATATTGAAGGATATCTTCATTTATCAATTATTTCTCTTGTAGTATCAATATCAACAGAAAAAGTATTATTTATCAGGTGCTTATGAATTATCAATATCATCCCAAGTAATTCATTCTATTTCATCCCCTAAATTAGATGTTGTTATTATTATAGTTCATAAATGAGATGATTGAATTGAATGGTTTTGATAAGAAAATATATTTTATAAAAATGACTTTATCACATGAAGTGGTCAAAATAATTATCATCATAATAAATAAAATTAGTATTTTATGAAAGATGGTCATTACTGATAAATAATGAAATATCATCCTTGGATCATAATATTTAATGAATGAATTCATTCCTTTATATGAATTTAATTACGTAACATCATTCATTAAAGAGAATAAAATTATTCGTGAAAATTTTGATATGATATATGCAACACATACTTAGAATTTTTTCATGAATATTTAAGAGTTGATCACCCCATAGGGTGTAGTTCAATGGTTCCACCCCTACTATACCTGTGGTAGTGTATTGAGACGGTCCTAGTTTTGAGCCTTTGCATCTACAATTTTTTTTCCTTTATACCCCCACCCACTAACCTACAATATTATTTAAGAGCTGATGAAATTTCATCAAATTATTTCTCCTACATTTGGAAAAGTGAATGTTTTTATTATATGAATTATAATTTTTGATGGTGATGAGGTTTTCATTATGAATCCAAAATATTCTTTCATATTGGTTCTTTCCACCACATTCACTAGCTTTAAAATACCTAGGGGATCCAGTGCCAACTATATTGATTGTTAAATAATATTTGTTCCATAAGTTCCAAAATATACAATAATTATCTTAGTGATGGGCCTAACCTCTTATGATTATATAATGAATTCATCAGCCACCATAGGTGGAAAATATAATGAAAAATATAAGTATATACAATAGAATATCCTAAAGATATTATATACATAAATCTTGAATAAAAACATTATAAATATTATTTTGATTAATTGCTTCAAAATAAATCATATATGTGTTTGTATATGCTCTTGTAAGTACATTTACTGGTATAGAAAATTAATTAACAACTCTAAAAGAGAGAATATATTCCAATCTTGTAGTACAATTTTTAGTGATTTTTTATATATATTAATGAGATATATCAATGGTATTCTTAAAAAATAATATCATATGGAGACATTGGATAAAATAGGTACCTAGATATGTAACAAGATTTCAAAAAAAGTGATTGTAAATAATTTTTTATGTATAATAAAATCAATAATGGTAAACCATAAATTTACTAGTCCTGACACTTCAAATATATGGCATGATGGTTTAGGCCATCCAGGATCAATTATAATGAAACTTATTGATTCAAGTGTACATGAGAATCAATTTTTTTATAACATAGTATAAATCCATCAGGAGGAGAATGATTATTTTATTTAATGGATATATGTCTACTAAATTATCAATGAATTCATTCTCATTAGGTTATCGGGAATGCCTCCTATATAATAATTTTCCATGAGTTACCAATTATTAAGGTGCCTATTGTTGAGGTAAATTATTTATATCATTAGTATCTATTTTTGAAATGAATTTCCTATATATTTATGAAGAAAAAAATATGAAGTATATATGGGTGTTCCCACCTACCATGTGATCCATTTAAAAAATATATGAAAGATGCATATACTAAATGGTCGCATGTGTTATTAGGTGTTGGTGATTATATATTGCATGTTATGCATGTTGATTAAAATAAATATTTAGAATCACATACTATATACAAAATGGTCCTACAAAACCATTGACAAGATTCTCACAATACTTACATGAATGTAAAGTGTTAAAAATCAATAGTTTGATTATACACACCTAAAGTGTGTTTAAAATGATTATATAAAATCATTTTTCATCATGATTAGAAATCAATAAATGTATTTTCCCTCTAAGAGGAAAATGAATATATCAACAACATTATATCTTTTTAGATATTGTCCCTAAAGTGACAGTGGTGCCAGAAAGAATTATGAGCTCTCATTTAATGTAGTTGATAATATATTTAAATCATTGAATGATTTCAAAAATCATCGATGATAATGGATTTTTATAGATGTCGACATTACAATAATTAGCCAAAAAAATATTAAAGGAGATTATGATATGTTCAACATATAAATTTTTGGATTGATAATCCAAACAGACAAGACTATTTAATACTGATGATCTTATTATAAGAAATATTTATCCATGTATATTTGGATATTTATATATGTTTTGATTATGTAAAACTAATATTGTCGTTGTTTATCTATGTGATAACTATGAATACCCAGAGGGTTATAAATACCTAAAGAATATTCTAAATTATATAATCTTTGTCCAATTTGATAAATTAGGGGGTGAACTGAATAATATGTATTTCATGCATCCATATTAAGATAAAGAATAATATAAAATTGAATTTATCATACCATGATTTTTATGAATCATTGTATTCATCATATTATTTAGATGTTTTTAAGAACATCATAACTCTAAAATAATTTTCTAAAACCATTGAATTATTTGATCATGAAATTACATGTAATGTCCTTTTATTTTGAATTAATCATCCTAAAAGTGAAATATTAAATTTTGGAATGATTTTACCCTTAATTAATAATTAAATCTCTTGCTTCCAAGAGTGATCTATTTCATACATGGGGGGATAATGAAGAACATACTTATCCAATAAGTATTAAATATAAATTCAAATTTTATTTATCCATGAATGATATGCATATACATGTGTGTATGTACCTTGAAAATAACAAGAAATCATATTACAATACATAATGTTCTTCCTTATTTAATGAAATCTAAAGGTTATAAATTATTATTATTCCAAAATTCAAAACAGAATGTTTTTATTATGAAATGATCATGGAAATTCTATGAGTTAAATTATATTGTAATGAGAGGGATATGTAATTTTTGTACTCTTTTTACCTTAGTCATGTTTTTTCCATTGGGTTTTCTTGATAAGGTTTTTAATGAGGCAAAATTATGGGGACTTGATGTTTTTGTTATCCTTTTTCCTAATCAAGGGTTTCCCCCTAAAGGGTTTTTATTTGATGAGGTTTTTGATGAGGATATTGTACATCATAATAGATATCCAATAGAATGTTATAAATTATTACAAATATTTGTAATTAATGGAAATTTTTTTCTTTCCCCGCGAGTCATAATTTTTCAATGAGACTATTGATTATTACATATGGCCTTACTCTCGTGTCTTGAGGACATAATTAGATAATAATATTAATTTATGTCCTAAAGACATAATTAAATGATATTATCTGGGGGATTAGAAACATTTCACTCTTTTTCCCTTTATTAGGTTTTTTCTCATTGGGTTTTCCTAGTAAGGTTTTTAATGAGGCAGCATGACATGGAATTCAATTACTTTGGATTCAGTTATTTTTCTCACAGGGTTTTTTAGTGAAGATTATATAATATTCCATGAAATTATGACATCCAAGGGGGAGTGTTATAAAAATTTATTTAATAGATGTCATAATTATGATAATAATAATAATGACCCCTTAGTTTCCAACAAGACTCTTCATATTCCCAAAACTTTGGTTTCTCTAACTTTTGGAATTCCACCCATTGGATTAGATATTTTTGGGATTAATCTCAACCATTGGATTGAATCTCATGTACTCTATATATATGGTGATATGTTAAAGAAATGTTGATGACTTTTAACCCATATACATTGTATCTACTTAAATTTTCTAGTTCTTTGCATCAATATTGATGTTCATCATTTTTATACGAATATTCAAGGAATTGTTTTTCAATAATACACCTCTCCTTTGATCAATCAATTATTCTCAGTTTTAATTCTCAAATTTATGGAAAGTTTGAGTGGATGATTTAGACCTTGGAATAAAATCTTTTGAGTTTTTTCAATGTATTAACAAATAATTTGGTATCAAAAAATTTCATTAGTTTAGTTTTCTTATAATAATAGTTTTTATTCCAATATATGGATGAAACCTTTTTTGGATTTATATGGAAAGTAGTGTCGGACTGCATCTTTTTTGGATGAAGTAGGTGAAAAGAAGTTTTTAGGAAAAGAATTGGTAGAAGAAATAGATGATAAGGTGAAGATGATTTAGCAACATATGAGGATGACTCAAAGTAGTAAGTTATACAGATAACAAGAGGAAAGTTCTTTTTTCAAGTTAGGTGATCATGTTTTTCTTAAAGTATCTCCATGGAAAAGTGTGATGCATTTTGGTGAAAAGGGGAAGCTAAGTCCATGATTAATTAGACTGTATGAAATTCGGGAGAGAGTTTGATCATTTTCCTACCAAGTGGAATTGCCTTCAAGTTTATCTCAGGTACATTATTTTTTTCATGTTTTTTTGTTAAGAAAATATATGTCAGATGCATCTCATGTTTTGAGATCAAAAGTAGTTCAGTTGGAAGATAACCTTTCATATGGGGAATAGCTTGTTTAGATTCTTGACCATAGATATCAGGCATTATAGGATATGTTGATTCACTGGGTTAAGGTTTTTTAGAAAAACCATAAGATTGAAGAAGCAACATGGGATCAGAAAATGCTATGAAGTAATGATATCTCCACGTGTTTAAGTAATGAATAGAATTATGACGATGCAATTTCCAAAAGGGGGAAGAATATAACAAGATAGGTAAATTTAATAATAAATTTCATGCCTTATTATTATACATTAATTAAATTTTATATGGTTATATCTATTATAATAATATAATGTAATTTTTCAATCAAAAATGAAAAAGTTTTATTCTTATTAAACTTGTTTTCTTATATTATAAGGTTTTATTTAAAAGTTTAACTTCTAAATTTTATAATTTTAATTTTAAAATATAAACTTAATTTTTTAAATAATAATATCAAAATTATATTAGGGTGAAATTTTGATATTTTTCTGAAAAGGTTTATTTTTTCAATGAATAGTAAAAAAAAAAAATTTTTAAAAAATAAGCAATTCTTTTCATTAAATAAAGTAATTTAAAAGTAACCTTGTTCTTTAAATTTGATATCAAATTAAAATAAGTATTAATTAGTAATACATAATATAATTAATTACATTCGAACCATATTTAAACCTAATTTTGGTATAAGTACATTTTTTGTCTTAAAACATATTTTTTTTTTAAATCTTATTGCATTTTTCATTTTAATATTAAATTAATTCCAGACACTTTTAGAAATTGAATGTTAAAAATGGATTACATATTTGTAATCAAGAGGTACAAATTTAGTAAATAGGTCCCTTTTATTTTTTCTCATTATGAATAGTAACCATAGTAAATATTGGTCACCTTGGTAAGGGTAAATTGGGTAATTAAGGTTACAAATAATGTGATAAGGCCTAAAAACTCCCTAAAACTTTTATTTATTTTATTGGATTTGTTTTTTTACCTTTAATATTAAATATTAAAAAAATGTTATTTCTTTTCTGTTTCCTTTGATTATAATATTTATATTATTTTAAATAAATATAAAGTCAAAAATGTCACTCTCTTGCTTTAAATATCTATAATATTTTTTTATAAGGATAAAAACAACTTATGTTTGGTTATAAATGGTTATTTTAAATATAAATTATTTTTTTATCATGGTAATTTATTTTTACTTTTTATTAATGAAATAGTTACCTTAAATTCATATGCAACATCGACACAGTATTTATTCAATTAATATAAAAATAAAATAAATGATTAAAAAAATATTAAAAGTAATATTATTAGATTGAATTATTTATTTACACAAATTTTTTGGATAATTATAACATTGTAGGGATGTTTTAGTGGATTATATTCAAATTCATTTTTTTCATGTTGTTTTCAAAGTCGAATTAAATGAATAGTTACAAAAATGGCATTAATAATATTTTATAATAAATAATGTTTTATTAAATGATTTAAAATTCTTAAAAATATTGTCTTCATTTAATTTAATTGTATATGGTTTAAAATTTCAACCATGATCTATTTATTGTCCACTTATCCTTTTATAGTAACTTTCTTGACTCCATTAGTGTAAAAAACTTTGATACCACCGTAATAAACAGAAGGGTTAACATGGGTTAAAACCAAAAAATAAGTGTGAATACGTTACCTAAACATGTCTAAATATTATTTTTTGAGAATATTTAGACTCATACTCGTCATATATTTGAATTATATAAATTTTGAGTCATTTTACCATGATAATTAATTTATATTAATTTAATATTTTAATTAATTCCAAGAATGCCCCCCCCCCCTCACTTATAAAAGGGAACCTCCTCTCCTATTTTCTTCACACTTAAAAGGACTTTTGGTTTGTATAATCCCTTCCAAAATACATTCCTTAAATACCTAACCATGTCTTAGAGGCCCTAGGTTGATCATAAAACTAACTTATGAAGGCTTTAGATATAAACCTAAAGTAGTTGTTTGAAGAAGAGGTATAGTTCTTAACTGAGCATTTTCATTTTATTTATTATTCTACATCCTTCAAATATTATTAAACTATTATGAAATAATAACATCAATATCATCCATATACTTATATGTTATTATTTTAATGTCATATCATATATTCTTCTCATCTTCTATCAAATGAGAAATAGATACATCATTCATGTGTACGTAAGACTTCCACCTCACGAACCGATGTAATTCGTTTTCCATCACTGCCTCTCACGGTTGGTTGTAATGATAGATTTAATATATGTATATATATAATATTCAATAAATATTTATCATTCTATAAAATTAATATATCATATATTTTCTTATATTTCCATCCGTGGAATAATGATAATGTCGTTCATGCATGCGTGTAGACTACTACCTCCATGAAGCGATGTGATTCATTTTTCATCACCACGTCACATGGATGATATATATATAAGTTTATTTAAAGAAATAATATATTATTTATGATATAATTATGATTCTGGAAAGATAAAATAATACTTAATTATTTCCATCATGATCATTGAAAAATGGAAATGTTACTCATGTGTATGTGCTACCTACCATCTCCATGATTGTAACGTAGTTCATTTTTCATAACCATATTTCATGGTTGGTTTTAATCATATAATTTATATATTAAAATTGTAATTATTTAATTATTATTATTTTTTATATGACGTAATAATGACCTTTTTGACCTTAGCGTACCCACCAAAGTCATTTTGGACTTATGATCCAAATATCATAAAAACATCTTACATGAAATTAAATGATTAAGTAATTGAATATAACATGGTATTAAATAAAATAAAATTAATAATAAACTTTAAAAATATTTCTTAATCATGTAAATATTTAATATAAATTTATTATTCTGGAATATAAATAACGTATGTAATGAGCCGGACTCAAAGTAAGGGACACTTTACTTTAAAAACCTCATTTTAAAAGTTTTTAAGATTTATTTTTTAAATATTTTTCTTCCATGTCCATATTTTTAAAATTATTTTATGTATGAATTTATATAGACATAAATGAATTATAAAGGAAATTTTATGTCACTTTTGACTTTCTTATAAAGTTTTTTATGGAACGTTTTGACTTTCTTTACAAAATTCAAAAAGAATATTATATTTTAATGAATATGACATCAATGGTTTTCCCACCCCATAAATGTTATTTTATGTTTTTGATTCCTTTGTAAGATTCCATTTTTTATTCAAATAAAAACCCTCATTCCCTTTGTTCTAGGAATTTTAGTTTTAAAAATTGTGTTTTAAAGGAAAGGAA
The DNA here is from genome assembly GCA_963277665.1 of Viscum album. Lineage (NCBI taxonomy): Eukaryota > Viridiplantae > Streptophyta > Magnoliopsida > Santalales > Viscaceae > Viscum > Viscum album. Next base: position 1,839,343,811 of record OY728151.1, read on the forward strand.
TATATCAATATCTAAAATGTTTTAATTATAGGTTTAAAAGGGAAGTTTTATGAGTTTGATTATGGAAATGAAATAATTTATTTCATGCATGTTATGGTCCTTGAAAAAATTTTATGGTGGTTGAACCCAATATATCTCATGATGATGGGTGAGCCCAATATATCTCATGATAACAGGTGATCCCGATATATCATATGATGATGGGTGAGCTAGATATAGCTCTCTAATTAATTGGGTATTGATTATGATCTCTGGAGAATTATGTTGGAATTCGATCATAATTTTTATTCCAATATATGGGTTCTTGTAAGGGTTCTATAAAGATAATGTCTCAAGTCACCTGTATAAATTTTCTATGCTTTCTAATGAGTTTTCATGGAAATCATTTGATTTAAAAATGTATGAATATGATTTTTTAAAGGAATGATATTCACTATTTGGGTAAAAATAAATGTTTTTAAGAAAAAAAATCATGGGTTATCTTGTTTTCCAATAAACCCTCATGATTATGATTTTTCATTTATGTTTTCTTAATAAGTGTTTTATGAAAAAAATTGGCTAGTAAAGCTGATTTCATGTGTAAGTAAAATATCATTTAAGCTTATTATTTTTTTTAAAGTATTATTCCCTATTTTCAATTAATGTTTTGTTATGAAAGAGAAATGACTTGATTCTCTAAAACTCTAAACCTAAAAATATATTCAATAATGAAAGAAAATTAATTCTTGTTTAAAAATGAAATTATGGATTGAATAAGTATCGGGTCCTTATACACTCACTAAAGACTAAGAAAACACACTTGTATTGTCTTTATATTTTAATAAAATAATCCCAAAATTAATTTTTATGTGTATGAATCATATACATATCAATTTGATATATGGTGTGGCTGATATGACTCAATGTGCATGTTTTTATTTAAAATTGAAATTTTTCTTTCAAAACATGGATAACATGCTAAAAACCAAAAAATTGTGCTCGAATTGTCTTAATGATTTAGTAAGATGATCCATTAATCATTTTTGATGTTTAGGAGTCAACCACATGATAATTTAACACATGGTATGCTCGGTATGACTCGAAGTGTGTGTTTTTATTTAAAATTTACATTTTATTTCAAAATACATGTGACATACTAAAAACTAATAAAAAACTTTGATATTATTTTTATACTTTAGGAAAACTATCCATAATTCATTTTTGACATTTAAGAATCATTTTCACCTCAATCTGATACACAGTGTGATCGGTATAACTCTAAATATGTGTTTTTAGTTTAAAAGTGAAATTTTAGTTAAAAATATGTGTCACTCACTAAAAAATAATCAAACAAAATTGAATGGTCTTAATAATTTATTAAAATTGTCCATAATTCATTTGTTATGTGTAAGAATCAGTCACACATCAATCTGATACATGGTGTAACCAGTATGAATCAAAGTATGTGTTTTCTATTTAAAATGAAATTTTAGTTAAGAACATGAATCACTCACAGGGTACCAAGAAAACATACTCATATTGTCTTGATACTTTATTAAAATTATCCATAAATCATTTATGATGTGTATGAATCAATTGTATATCAATTTGACACACGGTGTGACCGGTATGACTCAAAGTGCGTGTTTTCAATTTAAAAAATTCATTTTAGTTAAAAATGTGTCACTCACTGAAAACCCAAAAAACACACTCATATTGTCTTGATAATTTAGGGAAAAAATCCATAATTCATTTTTGACAATAATAATCATCTGAAATTCAATCAAACACACAATGTGGATGATATGATTCAAAGTGTGTATTTTTATTTAAAATTGACATTTTAGTTCAAAAGATGTGTGACATACTCAAAACCAACCAAATGAATTAATATTATTTTGATACTTTAGTACAATGATCTATAAGTTATTTTTGAAATGTATGAATTATATTCACTTCAATTTGATACAATTTGTGACCAGTATGAGTAGAAATGTATGTTTTTAGTTTTAAAGTGACATTTTAGTTAAAAACATGTCACTCACTAAAAACTAAGAAAACAAACTTGTATGGACTTGATACTTTAGGTAAATGAATAATTCATTTGTGATGTGTAGAAATCAGTCAAAAATCAATCTGATACATTATGTGACTCATATGACTCAAAGTGTGTGTTTTTAGTTTAAAATGACTTTTAGTTAAAAACATACATCACTCACTAGAAACCAAGAAAACACACTTTTATTGTATTTATATTCAAGTATAATGATATATAAATTGTTTTTTATATATAGGAATCATTCGTACATCAATTAGGTTCATGGTGGGTCTATTATTGACTCAAAGTGCATGTTTTTATTTAGAATTAACATTTCTATTAAAAACACATGTCACAATCTCAAAACTGAGAAAATTCACTCATGTTTTCTTAATATTTAGGAAAATTATCCATAAATAATTTGTAATGTATAGGAATCAAGAACATGTTAATCAGACACATAGATTGTATGGTATGGCTTGAGTTGTATGTTTTCAATTTAAAAGTGATATTTTATTAATGCATTGTATCATCTTTATGTTTAATTTATTTCTTTATATTATTACTAACATAAGAATTATTTTTTATATAGGTACACAATTTTATTTGAGTTGGGATGGTTTGTTTGGAAGCTGAAATCATGATCATACTCTTTTGAGAGGGGTTTAGGGTCAAAATACAATAGAACATTAATGTTTTTTAATTGTTTGATGTTTGTCATAAATTATATGTATCAATGCAAGTGTGTATACCAATGTTTGAAATGTTTGTAATCATTGTAAATTATTTTTTATTTTATTATGATATAAATTAAATTTAAATTAAATTATATATTTTTTGGTTTGGTGTGTTGTAATTTTAGTAGCACATTGTTATAGTCAACTTTTATCAGCAGTTTTTTAGCGTTGATGAACGGTTATTTTATTAGTGCTATTTTTATCACCAATAAAATTTGTTGGATTTTAAAGTCACATATAACATCAAATATTTTCTAGTGGTATTGAGGTATACTTCAATTGTAATTTGATTTATTTAATAACAAATTATCAACACAATCATCTTCTCCTCATTACGCATCATGATAGCATTGAGTTCATCGATATCATTGATGTAAGATAATTCCATCAAGAAAAAAAGGTAATTATCATGTTTTTCAGACATCATTCTTTTGGAATGTTATTCATGTTCATATTAACTCCACTCATTAAAAGATATATATCAATAGGTGAGTCTTATTTTATATATTATATTTATTTCCCTCATCTTGATAAATTTGAAAAAATGCGATTTTCTTAATATTTTGTTGTAGGAAAAATAATGAGCTTCCAAAGATCTATAATGACTCATGGAATAAAATTTTATCTCCATTACCTAAAGAGAATATGTTTGATTAATAATATAAATGTTTGATGTCAAGATAAACATCATTCATCAATTGAAAATATGAAACAATGTGGCCAAAAGTGGTCAAATGATGAAAATTGCATACCTGTTATATGTCATGCTTAAGTTTTCTAATCACTAATGAATATAGAGCACCTCTCATACATTGTTCCAAAGTTTGTTGATTATTACATGAACCATGAAATTTCATCTCTTATTCCTTTTTTCACCTTGAAGGTTTCAAGTTTGATTATGATGTATAAAGGCTCATGATGGAGATGATATTTACTTTGAATATTTTTAAATATCGTATTGTTTTTATTTATTTTCTCTTTTATTTTATTTATTATAAAATATTTGAAAAAAATAAGTGTTCATGAATAAAAAATATAAATATATTTTATATATATTCATCCTATGAAGTTTATGAAATTTATGAATTAAATATTCATGTTATTGACTTGAAGATAGTATAAAAACCAAACAAATAATTTTATTTTATTCCCTTAAGTGAATGAGAATATTTATTGAAAATTATTTTTTACATTCCCCATAGTGAATGAAAATATACATGACTTTATTTTAAAATAAGTTTGAGTGAATAATATATTTTCCGATAATAATTGTGCTTTAATTTTCATGAATGAAATTAAACAAATAATAATAATATAATCACCATAAGTGGTTTGATGACAATACATACTTAAAGAGTGCAATGAGTTTTATTAATATTTATAAAATAATTCATCCTTGAAGGATGATATGAAAATAATTTCCTTTGACATTATATTGAAGGATATCTTCATTTATCCATTTTTGCTCCTATAGTAGAAATATCAAAGGAAATTATTATTTATCATGTTCATATGAATTATTAATATTATCCCAAATAATTAATTCAATTTTAACCCCTAAAGTAGATGTTATTATTCTTATAGTTCATACACAATATTATTTTATTTCATGGTTTTAATAATGCAATATATTTTATTAAAATGACTTTATTACCTGAAGTGGTTAAAAAATGATCATTATAATAAATAAAATTAGTATTTTATGTAAGATTATCATTATTGATAAATAATGAAATATCATCCATGGATCATAAAATTCAGTGAATGAATTAATTCATCAATGTGAATGTAATTACATTAGCTAATTCCTTGGAGTGAATGTAATTATTCATGAAAAAATTTATATGATTTATGAAACTAATACTTAGAATTTAATCATGAATAATTAAGATTTGATTACCCCATAGGGAACAGTTTATTGGTTCCACCCCTATTGTACCTATGGAGGTGTGTTGAGGAGGTCCTAGTTTTGAGCCTCTATGTCTGTAGTTTGTTTCATTTATACCCTCACTGCCTAAACTACTATTACATTTAAGAGTTGACAAATTTTCATCAAATTATTTCTCCTATATTTGGTAAAGTGAACGTTGTTGTTCTATGAATTATAATTTTTGATGGCGATGAGGTGTGCATTGTGAATCCAAAATATTCTTCCACATTGGTTCTTGCTGTCACATTCACCAACTTTAAAATATGTGGAGGCACTTCTCCCAAGTATATGTATTGTTAAATAATATTTCAGCCAAAAGTTCCAAAATATACAATAATTCGTCCAGTGATGGGCCTAACCCATTATGATTATATTATGAATTCATCAGCCACCATGAGTGGAAAATATAATGAAAAATATGGGTATGCACAATATAAGATCCTAAAGATCTTATATATGTCAATATTGAAGAAAAATAATTATAAAAAATATTTTGATTAATTTATTCAGAAGAACTCATATATGAGTTAGCATATGCTCATATAAGTACATTTACTAATATAGAAAATTAATTAATAGATCTAGATGAGTGAGTATATTCTTATCTGATTCTACAAATTCTTAATTCTTTGTTATATCTGAAGTCTCGATGATATATATCAATGGTATTATTGAAAATTAATGTCATATGGAGACATTAGAAAAAAAATTACATTGATATGTAATAATAATTTATAAAAAGTGATTATAAATAATTTGTTGTGTACAATCAAATCAATAATGGTAAACCATAAGTTTACTAATCCTGACACTTTAAATATATGGAATGATGGTTTAGTCCATCTAGGATCAATTATAATGAAACGTATTGATTCAAGTATACATGATCATCAATTTGTTAATAACATGGTAGATATCCATCAGGGGGAGAATAATGAATTTATTTAATGGATGTATGTATACTAAATTATAAATGAATTCATTATCATTAGGTTATTATGAATGTATCCTATATAATAATTTTCCATGAGTTAATGATTATTAAGGTATCTATTATTGAGGTAAATTATTTATATCATTAGTAACTATTTTGGAAATCAATTTACCATATATTTATGAAGAAAAAATTTTGAAGTATATATGGGTGCACCCACCCACCATGTGATCCATTTAAAAACTATATGAAAGATGCATATATTAAATGGTCATGTGTGTTATTAGTTGATGGTGATAATACATTTCAAGATATTAATGTTGATTAAAATAAATATTGAGCATTTAATACTATATAAAAAAATAGTCCTACATAATGAGGCAGTATGACCTGGAATTCAATTAATTTGGATTAACTTATTTTTCTCATTGGGTTTTTTAGTGAAGATTATATAATATTCTATGAAATTATGACATCCTAGGGGGAGTTTTATAAAAAATTATTTAATGAATGTCATAATTATGATAATAATGATGATGAATCCTCAATTTCCAACAAAACTCTTCATATGCTCAAACCTTTGGTTTTTCTAACTTTTGGAATTCCTCCCATTGGATTAGATATTTTTGGGATTAATCTCAACTATTGGATCAAATCTTATGTACTCTATATATATCACTAGAAAAAAAAAACAGGCATTAGAGTTGGTTTTCTCTTAAACTAGTGGTAGTTTAAACCAATACCTAATCATTTTGTGGTGGTTATTAAAACCATCATGTATTTCATGGTCTCTAGTCATTTTTCGGTGGTTTGTTTCATTTATTAGTGGTTTCTATATGTGTTGTTTTTTGAGTATTTAGTGGTGGTTTCAGTTTTATTTAGCAGGATTTTTTAAAAAAAATAACCCAAAAATAAAATAGATAAGATTAACCTAACCTCCACTAATATATTTAGTGGCGGTTATGTTTAGTGGTGGTTACTATTAACCACCACCAATTCGGATTTTAAATAATTTATTTAGTGGAAGTTTTTAGAAACCGTTAATAAATATTTATTTTAATTTTTTAAAACATTTAATCAAAAAATATAAATATAGAAACTCTGACACGTAATAAAATAATACATAAATTCATGATAAACCCATCATACATACATCATACATCCACAGTAATATATACATACATCCATAGTCAGCATAACCACAGTCACCATAACCTCAGTCAACTCATATATCAGTCATTAATATATATATATATATATAATATGTCCAAAAACAACCCATGCCCAATATATTTCCACCCAATGACCACCACGACATCCATCTGTCTCCACATCATCTCATCAACTAAAACTGACCCTATCATCTTATCAAATGTAACAAAGAATACATAAATTAAAACTAAAAATAATAAATCATAATTGCAGGAGAATCATTGATAAAATTTAAGTATACCATGGAATCTAATAACCATCATGACTACCATATGAAGAATGTTGTGGATCAGAATGATCAACCTCCTTCATACTTCCGGAATCATTCACCTACAATAAAAACCAAAATATTTAAGAAAATAAATGCGAAAAAGAAAAAGACACAGAATATATTTAGAATTTTGCACATAAAATTTGATATTTTGTTAATAAAACAAAATAAATTTTAATATAAAACAAATAATATATAATGAAAATCATTTTGAAAACATATAATTTTCAATTTAAGATATGATTAAACACTTGAAACTGAAAAGGAATAAGTCTATAACATTCTAATTAATTTTTAAATAGATGTGTAGTGTGCTTGAAATTTACTTAATAAAAAATATTTAAAGTATTTGATATGATAGAATATCCTATATTTCAAAAATAACTCAAGGGTATTATTCCTATAATTTCATGTTAATCTAAGGTCATTTTCTATGGTTTTGACTATACATGCATGTTTTAGTGTTTTAAAACACTAAAAACACATTTACAGGAATCTCCGAAGAACCATAGCTTAGAATTATGTGACGACAGTTCGTATATTTCAAAAAATAAATCAAAGGTAATTTTCCTCTAATTTCATGTCAAAATGGCATCATTTTCTTGGTTTTTACCCCTAAATACATATTTTTAAAGGCTTTGATACCTTTAAAAACTATTTAATGAGTCATTTCGACCACACCGTACGTCAGATTGATGTTTTGTCTATTAATACATGTCACAAATAACTCAAAGGTAGTTTTACCATGATTTCATGTCAATATAAGGGTGTTTTATATGGTTTGAACCATTATACGCAAGTTTATGTGTTTTAAAACACTAAAAAACATTTATGGGACTCCTGGGTAAACTGTAACTCAGAATGACATTTCATCAGTTCCTACATTTCAAAAATCAATAGATGATAATTTTCTTGTGATTTAATGTTAATATAATGATATTTTCCTAGTTTTGACCCCCAGACATACATTTTTAAAAGCCTCAGAACCTTTTAAAACTATTTATCGAGCCATTTAGACCACACCACACATCAGATTGACATGTTGTATGTATGTACATGTCAAAAATAACTCAAAGGTGTTTCCCATGATTTAATTTCAATATGATGGTGTTTTCTATGGTTTGGAACATTACACGTTGGTTTATGTGTTTTAAAACACTAAAAACGTGTTTATGGGCATCTCAAGAAAATTGTAACTCAAAATGGTGTGTTGTCAGTTACTAAATTTCAAAAATCAATGAAAGGTAAGTTTCTTTTGATTTCATGTTAATATAACATTTTTTTTCTGGTTTTGACCCCCTGGAACGCGTTTTAAGAGGTTTTGGAACATTTAAAAATTGTTTGTCGAGTCATTATGACCACACCGCACATCGGATTAAAGTGTTTTCCACACGTACATGTCAAAAATAATTAAAAGGTAGTTTTACCATGATTTCACATTAATATAAGGTTTTTTATATGGTTTTTACTGTTACATTCATGTCTTAGTGTTTTAAAAAACTAAAAAATATTTTATAGAAATCCCAGGAAAACCATAAATCGGAATGATGTAAAGTCAATTCTAAAATTTCAAAAATCAATCAATAGTATTTCTAATCTAATTTCATGTCAATATAACATCATTTTCCAGGTTTTAACCCCCTGATGAATGTTTTTAAATTTTTTGGTACCTTTACAAATTATTTACTGAGTCATTTTGACCACACCACACGTCAGATTGATGTTTTTTCTACACATACACATAAAAAATAACTCCATGGTGGTTTTACCATTATTTAACATCAATATGTGGGTGTTTTCTATGGTTTTTACTGGTACATGCATGTTTATGTGTTTTAAAACATAAAAAACATGTTTATAGGTATCCTAGGAAAACTGTAACTCAGAATGATGTGTCTTCGGTTTCTACATTTTAAAATTAAATCAAAGGTCATTTTCCTCGAATTTCATCTTAATATGACATTATTTTACTAGTTTTGGCCCGCTGACGTGTGTTTTTAACGGCTTCAGTACCTTTAAATTTTTTTTACCAAGTCATTTTGACCACACGGCAAGTCTTATCAACGTTTTTTCTACACATACACATAAAAAATAACTCAAAGGTGGTTTTCCCATGGTTTCATGTCAATATAAGGTCATTTGTTATGATTTTTTCCACTACATGCATGTTTTAGTGTTTTAAACCACTAAAAATGCATTTACGGGAATCCCAGGAAAACCATAACTCGGAATGATGTGTAGTCCATTGATATATTTCAAAAATAAATATATGGTTATTTTCCTCTGATTTCATTTTAATCAGATATCGTTTTCCTGGTTTTGACCCCCCAGAATATGTCTTTCAAGGCTTCGGTACCTTTAAAAATTGTTTGCTGAGTCATTACAACCAAACCACATGTTAGAATGACATTTTGTCTATGCGTACACATAAAAAATAACTCGAAGGAGGTTTTATCATTATTTTACATAAATATGAGGTTTTTTTCTATGATTTTGACCGTTATATGAACATTTTGGTGTTTTAAAACACTAAAAATGTGTTTACGGGCATCCTGAGAAAACTGTAATGCGGAATGATATGTCATTAATTCATACCTTTCATAAATAAATTTATGGTGGTTTTCCTATAATTTCATGTTAATCTGATTACATTTTCCTATTTTTACCCCCCCCCTCCTCCCCCCTGATACATGTTTTTAAAAGGCTTTGATACCTTTAAAAATAGTTTACCGAGTCATTCCAACCACACTACATGTCAGGTTAATGTTTTGTCTATGTGTATAGGTAAAAAATAACTCAATGATGATTTTACCATGATTTCACATCAATATGAGGTCATTTTCTATGGTTTAGACCATTACACACACATTTTAGTGTTTAAAAACACTAAAAACATGTTTACAGGCATCCCAAACAAACTATAACTAAAAATGACATTTTTTCGGTTCCTACATTTTAAAAATCAATTGATGGTATTTTCCCTCTAATTTCATGGAAATCCAAAATTGTTTGTCTATTTTTGACCCCCCAACACACGTTTTTAAAGGATTTTGTTCCTTTAAAAACTATTTACTAATTCATTATAACAACATTGAATGTCATATTGGTGTGTTTTCTATGCATACATATCACAAATAACTCAATGGTCGTTTTCTCATGATTTCATTTCAATATGAGTTTGTTTTCTGTGGTTTGGAACGTTACACACACATTTATGTGTTTTGAAATAGTAAAAACCTATTAATGGGAATCCTGGGAAAACCATAACTTGGAATGACAAGTCTTATATTCCAACATTTCAAAAATAAATCCTCAGTATTTTTCCTCTAATTTCAGGTCAATCCGGCATCATTTTCCTTGTTTTGACCCCCCGACACACATTTTTAAAAGCTTTAGCCCCTTTAAAAACTATTTACCAAGTAATTATGACCACATCACACATCATATGTAAAGACCCGTAAATTTCATGGAAAAGTTTTTCTTAAATTCTTTGGGATTTTACGAGTACGCAGTTTCTGACGGAACCTGATTACGAGGCACGGTGTGTCCAGAATAATTTTCCGAAGTTTAGCTCAGGTACGTTTAGTGAACGAACGGGCGGGTTTTTCTAACTTTTGATCCGGTGCTCGGAATTGAAATCTGAGGGCACCGATGAAACCACTGCGCCACTTTTTGCTTAAGATGACCTTTTCCGATGGTGCGTTTTCTCAGGAGGAGTTGTTAAAAAAATATGGTTTAATTGAAGAGTGAAATAAAATATGTGTTACAATTTTATTTCTTTTCTAAGTGGTTATAACCTATGTGTGGAAATTGGGGTGGGACCCACTAGGTTGCTAACTTCTCTTGAGAGGATAAAGAAGTGGTGGGTCCCACACGAGCCCCTATCTTTTCACATTCCCTATAACCCCTTAAACTCCCTTTAAACCTCCCTTGTTTATTAATTATGTGGATTCTCCTCTTCCACATTAATATTGCCAACATATCACCCCATTTAATTTGACAACTCAAGATTAATTAATTAAGTGAATTCAATTTGGAATTTTTTAGTTTTTGAAAAGCATGGAAAAAGAATAAAATAAGGGGAGGCCTTATTTTATGAGGTTGGCTTTTTGTGTGAGGATATTGGGAAGAGAGCTCTAAGTTCTCTTGAAGAACTTAATCCTCAATGAAGAACGTCAACACTTTGTCAAGGATCATCAACTCGGTGACCTGGATTCTTCCGTCTTCTTCTTCCTCCACGATAAAGGAGGAGGCACCGATGTGGGAACTCACCAACTACGTCACGCCATTCAATCTTCTCTCTGCGTCAAAGAAAGGGAGATGTCGCTTCCTCCTCGGATGTTCTCCGTCATTGTATACGGAGCCTCACCCCGCGACGTCGTTTCCCGCGACGCTCATCGTTCGACAACTTGTGTTGAGGTAGGGGTACCTTCGTTCGTGTTTAATTTAATCGTACTTCACTAGTTTAATTGGTCGACGGTTACCAATGTAACGGGAGGAGATCAGACCGCACAAACATGACCGATTTCTCCTCCCTGCTTCCTTTTTCAACTTAAAGACGAGTTGTGGCGAAGACGGCGCGGAGTCGCTGCACCGCGTGGGAATGAGAGAACCGTGGCCGGAGCGTGTCGCGGCAGAGGTGCGCGGCGCCGTCGCGCTGTGTCGGTGAAGTCGAAGGAACCTCGGCCGGAGCGGGCCGCGGCGGAGGGGTGCGGCGCCGTCGCACCGTGTCGGTCAGATGGGAGTCGCGGCCGGGGTGGGCCGTGGCAGAGGGGCGTGGCGCCGTCGCGCCGTGCCGGTCAGATGGGAGTCGCGGCCTTAGGCTGCGGTGGTTCAGCAGGGGGCGGGCGGCCAAGTTGGTCGTCGGTGCTCCAGGAGGCGGGACTCCCGCGGGCCGAGCCGCCCACGCTGGGCCGGGCCGCGCCGACCAGGCCGGGCCGTGCCCAACTTGGTCGGACCCGGACCTGAGTCAGGTCGACCTAGTTCGGTCCGACCCAGGGGGTATTGGGCCGGGTCGGACCGGGCCCAAACCCCCTATTTTCGGATAGATTCGTTCAAACGCTGATAACTTGGGCTACAGACCTCTGATCGATGCACCTTTAGTTGAGTTGGGATCCTTGGATCGAGACGGTCGTTTAGGTATATTACACTCAAGGTTTCGGAGAACTTTGGGTACGGACAGGTTGGTTCGAACACGAAACCAACCGGTCCCTCAGAGCGGAAATGATTATAACTCGAGCTCCAGATGTCTGATTGACGTGCCGTCGACTTTGTTGGTTTACTCTTAGTGAGACGGTTCTTTTGGCTTAATCCTCTTGAAGTTTGGATGTAGATGGAGTACGGTCGGGTTGGTTTTAACTTAAAAACCAACTGAGCCCCTCGGATGGAAAACCAATATCTCTCAAACCGGGCGTCTGATTGATGCGCCGTCTGTCGCGTTGAGTTCCTATTGACGAGAAGTAACTTTTTGATACATCAACTTTGGACTTCGTGATAGTTGATGTATCGAACCCCATTGGCTCGTGGAGCGGACCCTCCCGGAATCGAGCATGCTGTGTGCGGGAACCCTAGAGATGGCTGCGACTAGGACGACGATGATGACTGTACTTGGATCCTCCATGGGTTCGGTAGCGATGACGACTGTACTTGGATCCTACGTGGGTTCGGCAGCGATGACGACTGTACTTGGATCCTACGTGGGTTCGGCAGCGAGGACGACTGTACTTGGATCCTACGTGGGTTTGGCAGTGAGGACGACTGTACTTGGATCCTACGTGGGTTCGGCAGTGTTAGTTACTGTACTTTGATCCTACGTGGGTCCAGAAGCGATGAAATCTGTACTTGGATCCTACATGGGTTCGGAAGAGGAGATTATTCAGAGGTTACATCAATCATCTCCACCCCTCTTCATGAATAGTATACCTGTGTGAGATGAGTATTGATTTTCAATCAAAATATTCGATATGATTGACTTGATTTCCTATGTGGATTGGGTTTTTCTCTCTTGTGTGGTTTGGGTTGAACTTTCCTGTGTGGACTGGGTTGAACTTGGGCTCAGAAGTTGGAGCCGAACTGGAATTGTTAACTTAGGTATATGTATGGGCATATACCTAAGTAGTTTTGGTTGATACTTCGTATTTGTATCTTTCCTTTGTGGTTTATTCTTTGTGGATACTGGAGGCCTTAGGGGGTCTCAGGGTCCCTACCAATTATCGTATACTCACCCCTACACGGTCTATGCCCGCACTACATTGTGTTGGTTGCAGATGACGGATAGCACTGATCATGGTTGAGGCTTGAGGAGCGGGACGGTACCCGGAGGTGGACTATTAGGCGAGACGTACACAGTGTGGATGGACGGATTCGAGGAGCAGAGGGGACCATCTGTACCCACCCTTCAGGTGGGGTTTCCGGAGGACATTTCAGTGGAGGCTGCTTTACTTACCAGCTCTTGTACTTTACTTTTCTCAGTTGTACTGCACTTTCAGCTGGGTTTGTATACTAGCATGTTTACTTTCCAGCACTTACTTTTGTACTCAGTTTACTTAGTGTTTACTTCATCTTGCGTACTCTATGGTGTTTGTTTTCTTATATAAAGGAAATTTCTTCCCTTTTATCAGGATTTATGCCTTTGGTGCTAGTCGCCAGCCCCTGACCTATGGAAGGTGGTCTTGGGGTAGTCACGGCATGGGCCCCAAGGACGGGTCGTGACAAATTGGTATCATAGGAGTCGGTTCTACCGCAGAACTCAGGACTCTGATAATTTCTTCTCTATGAAGCAATAGTGTAAAGAGTATTGAGTGTGGTTTTCTATCCAGGGATTCCGGTGTTGGTGCGGTGGCTGACGTATCCATACACCAGGACCCTGACTTCTGATTTCCGACTCAGTGCACGAAAACATTGATTTCATGTGTGTTTCAAAAGTTTTATTTGTGATTACTTTGTGCCTGCTCACCAGGTATACTGTATTAACCATGGTGCACCTGTTTCTTTTCAGGATGGCCCCATGTAGGCAGCCAGCTAGGGTTCCGAGATTTGTGTGAGATGGCATCCCACCGAGCGACGAGGCCTTGGTGCAGGGCCCCATTACAGCAGAGGCACCGGCGGTACCTCTACCCACCGAGCCACCGATGCCACCAGCCCCAGCATCTGAGAGTGAACGTCGCCTGAGTGCACTACACAAGTTTCAGTATCAGAGGTCGCCCAGGTTCCGCAGAGAGATGGATCCTCAGTCAGCTGAGGATTGGATGGAGGCTGTTGTTCGAGTCTTTAGATTGGTAGGGACACCAGCAGACCTCATGGTGATCCTTGCAGCGAGTCTCCTGCACGCAACAGCAGGTAGATGGTGGAGCCTGATACTCCAGGTGCATGATGAGGCATCTCTACTTTGGACGGACTTTGAGAACCTCTTTCGCTCGGAGTTAGTTCCAGCCACCCTCCGTGTGGTGTGCATCCAGGATTTACTACAGCTGCGGCAGGGCAGCATGTCAGTAGCCCAGTACTCGGTGAGATTTACTGATCTCTCGTGCTATTCTACAGACATGGTACGGGACCCATTCTTTTGGGCTCGGACCTTTGAGCAGGGACTGAGTCATGAGATTAGGGATTCGATGATCTCCCTCAGTATTCTGACGTAGGCAGAAGTACTAGAGCAATCCCTTCTTGTGGAGAGCTTTCTTGTTGAGCCTACTCCAGCAGCGAGGCCAACCGCAGGGCGACACATAGCGGAGTCTTCTGCATCCGGCAGTAGACAGATGTCGTAGAGGTCCAAGCGAACCAGTCCATCAGGTGGGTGAACTCAGGATACTAGTTTGAATGTGTGGGTCACACGCAGCAGAGCCAGTCATACGAGAGGCAGGCAGTGCTATGCATGCGGCGGGCAGGGCCACATGGCTCGTGACTGCCTGACCCGCCCTGAAGATGAGCAGCATACCGTAGAGGGACCTCCCAGGTAGTGGAAGAGGTTCAATCATGGTGGTCCGCTGGGAGCAGGCGTACGTGGCAAAGGAGATGGTCGACCAGTGGGTGGTGGATGAAGTTTTGAGGCACTACCACCACCACCACCAGGAGGTCCACCCCGACCATAAGGAACAGGTGGACAGGGGAGAGCACAGCTTCAGGCAGCTGAAGCTTATGATCATGGAGCTCCGGAAGCGGGTGGAAAAGATCAGAACTATCTCCAGGCACGGAGGCCTTTGTCCATAATGCTTCTAGCTTCATATACATCATTGTTGGTGTTGCTTTGTGTCTTTGTACTTTGAGTTGCAGTAATAAAAGACACTTGAAATAGTGATGTTTTCTTTCTTGTATTTTGTATGATAATACTAAGAGGTTCCGATTAAAACCCGTTGAATTGACCCTCACATATGAGATTCCTACTGGAGGATACTCAGTGACCACACACTGATGCTGACAGTGTGACTCAACCCTTGGAGGTGAGAGTAACGGTTAGACCTCTTGGTAGCAGCATCGAGGCCTTACGACGTCATCCATGGCATGAATTACAACTTTTCATGTCAGGATTGACTGTATTAGGCAAAGAATGTGGTTCATCCAGGGGATGAGACCGGATTTCTCTTTTCGGCAAAGGAGAAATCTTTTCAGCTTTTCAGAATGTTGACGAAGAAGGGGAAACCCTTCGTGTGGTCAGATATATGTTAGCAGAGCTTCCAGGGGATGAGACATAGATTAAAAAGTGCACCCATCTTGAGGCTACCGGAGGAGGGAGTAGGGTATGTAGTTTACTGTGATGCATCAGGGACCGGACTCAGGTGTGTCCTGATGCAGGAGCAGGCAGTGATCGCTTACGGTTCACGACAGTTGAGCCAGCATGAGAAGAACTATGCTACCCAAGACCTGGAGTTAGCAGTAGTGGTCTTCGCCTTGAATATGTGCTGGCACTATCTGATGGGTGAGTGCTTTACAGTCCTCTGACCACCAGAGTCTCAGGTACATCTTCTCGCAGAAGGACCTGAACCTGAGACAGCGGCGATGGCTCGAGTTCCTCCAGGACTATGACTTTGAGATAGTCTATACTCCTGGAAAGGGGAATGTGGTAGCTGATGCTCTCAATAGGAGGACGGGCATCCAGCTACTTGGAGAGGCGACGGAGCAGCTATCTGCGTTGCATATATCCTTCATGGATAGAGATGGGGCAGCCTTTCTACAGTCGCTCACAGTCACTCCACCACTTCTTTAGCAGGTCAGAGAGGCACAGCGTGGGGACGTTGACTGTGAGACGTGATGTGCACAGATATCCTCAGGACAGGCACCTGATGGATTCTCTGTAGGAGGAGAGCACGTCATCCTTTTCAGAGGACGTACCATTATACAAGTTGCATTATAGGAGGAGGTGCTGAGAGAGTTTCACACTTCCCCATTAGTGGTACATCTAGGAGTGGCGAAGATGTACCAGGATCTCAGACGATAGTACTGGTGGCCAAGTATGAAGAAGGTTTTGGTAGAGTTCGTTTCACGATGTCTCACCTGCTAGCAGGTGAAGGAGGAGCACCAGGTACCAGCAGGCTTGGTGCAGCCCCTAGAGGTCCCGAAGTGGAAGTGGGATGGGATATCCATGGATTTCTTGACTGGGCTTCCACGTACTTCCAGAGGACACGACTCTATTTGGGTGATTGTAGACCGACTCACCAAGTCATCTCACTTCTTACCTATTAGAGAGCAGGGATCAGTAGAGAGCTTGGGACGCCTCTATGTTCATGAGATTGTACGGCTTCATGGTGTGTCATCGTCTATCATATCTGATTGATATGCTCGCTTTACTTCCCGGCTTTGGAAGGGGTTCTAGGAGGCGTTTGGGATGCAGCTACTCCTGAGCACCGCCTTTCACCCTCAGATGGATGGTTAGATGGAGAGGACCATTCAGACTCTCGAGGACATGCTCTGTGTATGTGTCTTCAACTTTTGTCGCAGCTGGGAGGATCACCTACCCTTGGTGGAGTTTGCGTACAACAATAGCTACCACTCCACCATCGGGATGGCACCATATGAGGCATTCTACGGCCGACCTTGCAGATCACCTCTGTGCTGGACTGACCCTGGGGAGTCAGCACTCATAGGACCAGAGATGATCCAGGCCATGATGGAGAAGGTACAGGTCATCCAGGAGTGAATGAGGACAGCTCAGAGCCGACATAAGTCCTATGCTGATAGGAGGCAGAGACCACTAGAGTTCGAGGATGGCGACCACGTTTTCTTACGGGTCTCACCTCGACGTGGACTGTAGAGGTTTGGCCGGGGCGGCAAGTTATCTTCGCACTTCATTGGACCATTCCAGGTTCTAAGTAGGATAGGTGAGGTGGATTATCGCCTGGCTCTTCCAACTCAGTTGCACCGGGTGCACGATGTCTTTCACGTATCTCATCTGAGGAGATATGTGCACGACCCGATGCATATCATTGACCATGGGGAGATGGACATCGATGACGGGGCGAATTTTGCAGAGGTCTCAGTGGAGATCGAGGATCGACAGGAGTGGGTCCTATGTGGACGGTCGATTCCTCTAGTGTGCATCAGGTGGAAGTACAGGAACCTTCAGGAGATCACATGGGAGCAGGAGGCTCAGATGCGTGCACAGTACCCTCATTTGTTTCCCTAGTTTGTGATGTATCTTTACGGGGACGTAAAGCCCTGAGGTGGGAGTAATGTAAATACCCGTAAATTTCAAGGAAAATTTTTTCTTAAATTCTTTGGGATTTTACGAGTATACATTTTCTGACAGCACCTGATTTCGAGGCCCGGTGTGTCCGGAATAATTTTCTGAAGTTTAGCTCGGGTGCATTCAGTGAACGAACGAGCGGATTTTTCTAACTTTTGACCCGGTGCTCAGAATTGAAATCTGAGGGCACTGATGAAACCGCAGCGCCACTTTTTGCTTAAGAGGACCTTTTCCGATGGTGCGTTTGCTCGGGAGGAGTTTTTAAAAAATGTGGTTTAATTGAAGAGTGAAATAAAATATGTGTTACAATTTTATTTCTTTTCTAAGTGGTTATAAACTATGTGGGGAAGTTGGGGTGGGACCCACTAGGTTGCTAACTTCTCTTAAGAGGATAAAGGATAGGTGGGTCCCACACGAGCCCCCATCTTTTCACATTCTCTATAACCACTTAAACTCCCTTTAAACCTCCCTTGTTTATTAATTATGTGGCTTCTCCTCTTCCACATTAATATTTCCAACATATCACCCCATTTAATTTGACAACTCAAGATTAATTAATTAAGTGAATTCAATTTTGAATTTTTGAGTTTTTGAAAAGCATGGAAAAAGAATAAAATAAGTGGAGGCCTTATTTTATGAGTTTGCCTTGTTGTGTGAGGATATTGGGAAGAGAGCTCTAAGTTCTCTTAAAGAACTTCATCCTCAACGAAGAACGACAACACTTCGTCAAGGATCGTCGACTCGGCGACCCGGATTCTTCTGTCTTCTTCTTCCTCCACAATAAAGGAGGAGGCACCGATGCGGGAACTTGCCAACGACGTCATGCCATTCAATATTCTCTCCACGTCAAAGGAAGGGAGACGCCGCTTCATCCTTAGACGTTCTCTGTCGTCGTATACGGAGCCTAACACCACAACGCCATTTCCCGCGACGTTCATCGTTCGACAACTTGTGTTGAGGTAGGGGTACTTTCATTCGTGTTTAATTTAATTGTACTTCGTTGGTTTAATTGGCTGAATGTTACCAATGTAACGGGAGGAGATCGGATCGCACAAACACGGCCGATTTCTCCTCCCCGCTTCCTTGTTGAACTTGGAGACGAGTTGTGGCGAAGACGGCGCGGTGTCGTGGCACCGCATGGGAACGAGAGAACTGCGGCCGGAGCAGGCTGTGGTGGAGGGGTGCGGCGCTGTCACGCCCCGCCGGAGACTCAAGGGGCCGCGGCCGCGGCGGGCCGCGGCGGAGGGGTGCGGCGCCGTCTCGCCACGGTAGTTCAGCAGGGGGCGGCCGGCCAAGCCGGCCGCTGGCACTCCAGGAGGCGGGACCCCCGCGGGTCCCGCGTGGTTCAACCGGCCGGCCGTTTTTCTAGAAGACCGTGGGTCGTAACCCCCGGAAATATTCTAGGGTGGACCCCACAGGGTCCTCCATTTTGAAAATTAAGGGGGGTGGCACCCCCTTCGCATCCCGCTTGGCCACGAGCCGAGCCGCGCCCATGCTGGGTCGGGCCGCCCGCGCCGGGCCGGGGCACCCGCGTCCAACTGGGCCGGACCTGGACCCAGGTCAGGTCGACCCAGTTCGGGCCAACCCAGGGGGTATTGGGTCGGGTCGGACCGGGCCCAAACCCCCTATTTTCGGACAGATTCATTCAAACGCCCATAACTTGGGCTACGGACCTCTGATCGACACACCGTCAGTTGCGTTGGGATCCTTGATCTAGACAGTCGTTTCGGTATATTACACTCATGGTTTAGGAGAACTTTGGGTATGGCCGGGTTGGTTCGAACACGAAACCAACCGGGCCCTCGGAGTGGAAACGCTTATAACTCGAGCTCCGAACGTCCGATTGACGTGCCGTCGACTTTGTTGGTTTCCTCTTAGTGAGACAGTTCTTTTGGCTTACTCTGCTCAAAGTTTGGACGTAGCTGGAGTATGGTCGGGTTGGTTTTAACTTAAAAACCAACCGAGCCTCTAGGACGGAAAATCCAATATCTCTCAGACCAGGCGTCCGATTGACGCGTCGTCTGTCGCGTTGAGTTCCTATTGACGAGACGGAACTTTGTGATACATGAAATCTAGAATTCATGACAGTTGATGTATCGACCCCCATTGGCTCGTGGAGCGGACCCTCCCGGAATCGAGCATGTTGTGTTCGGGAACCCTAGAGCTGGCTGCGACTGTGACGACGATGAAGACTATACTTGGATCCTTCGTGGGTTCATCAGCGATGAAGACTGTACTTAGATCCTACGTGGGTTCGGTAGTGATGATGACTGTACTTGGATCCTACGTGGGTTTGGCAGCGAGGAAGACTGTACTTGGATCCTACGTGGGTTCGGCAGCGAGGACGACTGTACTTGGATCCTACGTGGGTTCGGCAACGTTGGTTACTGTACTTGGATCCTACGTGGGTCCGGCAGTGACGACATCTGTACTTGGATCCTACGTGGGTTCGGCAGAGGAGATAATTCGGAGGCTACATCAATCATCTCCACCCCTCTTCATGAATAGTATACCTGTTTGAGCTGAGTCTTGATTTTCAATCAAAATCTTTGATATGATTGACTTGCTTTCCTGTGTGTATTGGGTTGTGCTCTCCTGGGTGGTTTGGTTTGAACTTTCCTGTGTGGACTGGGTTGAACTTGGGCTCGGAAGTTGGAGCCGAACTAGAATTGTTGACTTAGGTATATGTATGGGCATATACCTAAGTAGTGTTGGTTGATACTTCGTATTTGTATCTTTCCTTTGTGGTTTATCCTTTGTGGATACTGGAGGCCTTCAGGTGTCTCGGGGTCCCTACTGAGTATCGTATACTCACCCCTGCACGGGCTATGCCCACACTACGTTGTGTTGGTTGCAAACGACGGATAGCGTTGATCGTGGTTGAGGCTTGAGGAGCGGGACGGTACCCAGAGGTGGACTATCAGGAGAGACGTACACAGTGTGGACGGACAGATTCGAGGAGCATAGGGGACCATTTGTACCCACCCTTCAGGTGGGGTTTTCGGAGGATGTTTCAGTGGAGGATGATTTACTTACCAGCTGTTGTACTTTACTTTTCTCAGTTGTACTGCACTTTCAGTTGGGTTTGTATACTGGCATGTTTACTTTCCAGCACTTACTTTTGTACTCCATTTACTTAGTGTTTACTTCAGCTTGTGTACTCTGTGGTGTTTGTTTTCTTATATAAAGGCAATGCCTTCCCTTTTATCAGGATTTACGCCTTTGGTGCTAGTCGCCAACCCCTGGCCTATGGAAGGTGGGCTTGGGTAGTCACAGCACGGGCCTTGAGGACGGGTCGTGACATCATATTTATATGTTGTCTATGATTACACATCAAAAAAACTAATGGGTTTTTTCCCATGATTTCACATCAATATGAGGTCATTTTCTTTAGTTTTGACTATTACATGCATGTTTTAGTGTAACACCCCGAGCTTCCACGATACGCCTCTCTTTCAATAATGCAATAGCTTGCATTGTACGCAAGTTCGAGTTCTAACACACCACGACTAATCAAAGTAGCCATTATGAATAGTAATAACCACTTTTTAAAATTATAGAAATTTTATTTTGGACTTCGTTTTTGTATTCGTAATATCAAAATTATCCTAAGTTGAATTTTTTGTAACTTTCTGAGAACTTCCAATTTTTTTATGAATAATGAAAAATACTTAAAACAACTTTTTTAATCAAAATAATTTATTGTGATAAATTATACTATTTAGTGGTTTTAAAGTATAATTAGAATATATTTTTACCATTTTATCCAATGGTGGTCATTAGAATTAATTTAACATTGAAATTGGGCATGAACAATTCTCAATCTTTTGATATAAATTGTTTCTTAAAAACACGCTATCTGTTGTGACAGCAGGAATTAATTATAAAATTAATTAATGCAACTTATATGTTTGGAATTTTGTAAAATAGACATCATTTTTGAAATCAGAATATCAAATATATCTTAGGGTGAATTTTTGGGATTTTTTCTGAAAAACTTCAATTTTTGATGAATAGTGAAACCACTAAGTGGTACTTATAAAAACTGATTTTTCGTTTAAATGAAATTTTACCACTTCTGTGTTTTGAATTTCAAAAATCCGACATACATGGTTGTCATTAAGAAGTAAAATGTGGTTCAATAAGATTAAAATAATTTTTGGTGAATAGTAACTTTTAAGTTCTTAATCGCGATTAGAGGTAATTAGTGTAGTTTAAGGTAAAAATAATGTTTTAATAATATCAGATGAGCTTGAAACATGTCCTACCCTCATTGGATGTGCCATGGCCGACCAAGACAATCCATGGGTCAACTTGGGGACCCCATGGAGCCACTTTAGTTGGAAAATGACATAAATACCTTTTATTTAATGTTAAAGTAAAAAATGACACAAACATGAAATGTTTTACTAAAACAATTTTTATATGGGGTTATACAAGTCATATTTTTGACTATAAATAGTCATTGGAAATCTAAAAAGATTTTCTACCTCATAGTATTTTTTTTATAATTTTTAGACATTAAATAAATTAAATTATGTATGACATCATGATGATGCAGCGATGACCTCATTATTTAACGATTTAAATAAAATAAAAAGATAATGTAAAATCCAAGGCTTACACTTGTCAAAAACCTATTGGATGAGTAGATTTAGAACCCTTATCACCTTAGCCTCGAATTATATAAGTGTGGGACCTCTAAAATCCGAAACTCATTTTATAATAAAGTGACTTTTCTTTACTTTCCAAGAGTGCCCCTCCTCTCCACTTATAAAAGGCCCCCACCTCTACCACCTCATTCACACTTTCAAGCCATTTGGCTCAGCCAACCTCTGCCCAAATACTCTCCCAAATTCCCCCTCTTACTCCTAGAAGCCTCACTTTGGGCAGAACTCTTCCCAAGGAAGCCTTTGGCTCAAATCAAAAAGAGTTACCCTATTTTAAGGTAATGTCTTCTCTAATGTTGTTTTGTTTTATTTTTCTTCTCCAACCCCATAAACTCTTTTTATTCATTTCTTTTGTAACAACACCAGTATCCTCAATATACTAGGATGTTTTTATAAGAAGGATTCGAGATACACTTACACACACCTACATCTAATGGTAAAAGAACATACTGTTTCTATGGATGGTGAATTTCTGCCTCACGAAACGATGATTGTTCAACACTCATATAACACCTTCAAAGGTGGCCATTAAGATGTCACTATATTTATATATGATATATAATATTTTTATGTTTTCCTTATGCTTCTGTATTTCTCATTTATGACATACTTTATGATTTCCATTATGGGTAAACGCGATAATTTCATTTTAGGAAGTGCGGACTACCGCCCCCTCAAAGTGATGTGAATTGTTAATGCCATATGTGGGATGTATAAAGGATGGAGTAAATGATATTATATATGATATTATACTGGAACTATATTATACCTTTATATAATTATGATTTCATTCCATTAAATACGAAATATAAATGAAAGTAGTGTTCATGCGTACGTACGGCTTACCGTCTCCATGAATGGTGCATTTCATTTCTTACCTCTAAATGTTACATAATATTATGAATGAATGTATATACTGGATATATATGATATATATGACATCTAAATCATATAATTCTGGATATAATGGATATTCTACCACATAAACAACTTGTAATTATAAGAAGTTTATTGTTGACTCAAGTACCAAAAATCGACAAAACGACCGTTATTAACTTAAATAATTACATAATGTTCATAACATTGTAATAAGTGATATAAAAAGGATAATGAAATTGAAAATGGTAGATATTAACTCTAGTTTATTATTCAGGAGGTGAAAGAACGGTCGAATCAAGTCGAACACAAGGTAAGGGAATTTCTTAACCCAATTTCCATTCTTTGGGTTAATCTCCTACTTTCAAATTATGTCATGATATTATTATGTCATATCTTGTATTTGTACTGTATTTATGTGTACTTATAATGAATACACACAATATATCTATTTTATTTAAAAAAATGATCTTTGTAAGGACTTCGTCTCAATCTCCTTTCATTGAGGCATATTTGGTTTTATACACAACTTTTATTTATACGGTGTATAAACCCCTTTGACTTTTACTTTTATTCAAAAGGAATATTTTTATATGAAGAGTTTTTACTAAATGACAAAAGGAATGTTTTTTCTTGCGTATGCGGTGAAAACGACTTCTCCGCCGCCGTGACTATTATTTGAGTTTCGGATTCCTTTATAAGCCATAACTTTCTTTTTAAAAGAAAAATAAATACCATGTTTTACTTTTCTTTTATTTTGGTATTGAAAATGGTTTTGATGAAGTTTTTATTATATCAATGTGTTTTATTGATATCTTGTGATTGAAATGTGGAAATGTTATGTTTCCTTTATGCATGTTTTATGTGATACGATTATGTTATGGTTTATGATATGTTTAAACCTGTTCATATGAGGAATGCATTGGACTTAATAAGTGATGGGTGGAGCCCGCTATAGCTCCTCGATGCATCGGTAGGTCTCATGAGACAAACTAGTGTCTTGGCACGAGGCCTTGAAAAATTCTTATTTGTGGTCTTGGCACGAGGCCTTGACTACGTGGTTATGATAGTTTGGCATTATGCATTCCATCATTATGAAAGTGGTTATTGATATTTCATGGGATTATTCGATTAGTAGAATATCCATGTGAGTAAGTAAATGGCATTATTTAATTTTATTTTTGCCATATTATGCTAAAGTTCAAGTTTAAAAAGGCTTTTGTTTTAGTTATACATTGCCTTAAATGTTAATGATTATTTATGAAAGCTTCCGCAATATTGTTATCCATACTGAGCATCTGAGCTCACCCCTTTCAATGTTTTAATTTTTCCAGGATGTGAAGAAGTATATTATGAATGACCTGCAGGGATAATATAAGGGGATATGAAGAGAAGATGTTGTAGTTTTGTTTTACTTTATGATGTAATGTAAGACTTATTAATGTATCTAGTGTTTCCAAGGCTACTAAACTAATCGGTCTTTCGATACTTGATCTTTTGTGATCATGCCAATGTTACGAAGTAATGCACCGACTCTGGGTAGCTGGGGTCGGGGCGTTACATTTAGTGTTTTAAAACACTAAAATATGTTTATGTGAATCCCAGGAAAACCGTAACTCAAAATGAAATTTTGTGAGTTCATACATTTCAAAAATAAATATATATTCATTTTCCTCTGATTTTATGAAATCCTGTGATGTTTTCCAGGTTTTGACCCCCCGACACACGTTTTAAAGGCTTTAGTGCGTTTAAAAGCTCTTTACCATGTCAGTCTGACCACACTGAATGTAGGATTTATGTGTTGTCTTTGCATACACATAAAAAATAACTAAATGGTGTTTTTTCCCAGATTTCACATAAATATGAGGTTGTTTTTTATGGTTTGGACTATTACACTCACTTTTTAGTGTTTTAAAACACTAAAAACATGTTTACGAACATCCCGGACAAACTATAACTCGAAATGAAATTATTTTGGTTCCTAGATTTTAAAAATCATTCAAAAGTTGTTTTCATATGATTTCAAGTAAATCTAATGTCATTTGGCTAGTTTTTACCCCCTCACACATGTTTTTAAAGGATTTGGTGAATTTAAAAATTGTTTACTGAGTAATTATGACCACACCGCACATCAAATTAATGTGTTGTCTATGCATAAACATCAAAAATAACTCAATGGTGGTTTTAACATGATTTTACATCAATATGAGGTCTTATTATATGATTTTTACCATTACAAACACGTTTTATTATTTTAAAACAGTAAAAACATGTTTACAGTTATCTCGAGTAAACTATAACTCAAAATGATATGTCATTAGTTCCTACATTTAAAAAATAAATTTAAAGTCCTTATCCTCTAATTTCATGTCAATCCAAATTCATTTTCCTAGTTTTTACCTCCCCCTCCTTCAATACATGTTTTTAAAGGCTTTGGTACCTTTACAAGCTGTTTACTGAGTCAAAACTAAGAAAACATGCTCGAATTGTTTTTAAACTTAAGAATAACAATATATAATTTATTTTTGACATGTAAGAGTCAACTACACATAAATATTGTACAATATGTGGTCGGTAAGACTCAAAGTGAATGTTTTCAATATAAAAGTTTCATTTTAGTTTTACTTATGGAAGTAGTATGTGTTCTTTGAAAATGTGTGAATGATCTATGAAATTTAGAATTTACCTCGATAGGATGAGTTATAAGGCTAGTAATTTCCTCGGGGACCATTCCAGTAGTCCAATAAAATAAAAAAACTGAATAATTTTCCATTTTCAACCGCCACTACTCCTCTGTTTTCCTATAAGATGCTTGTTCTTGAACTTTTTCTTTCAGCCTTGAAATTTCTCTTTATGATTATAGATCAACGACACTACTAAAACCCCCACTAGGTTTAGAAATAAATGATGATGAATCCATACTAAAAATATTTGATGGATCATGCCTAGAACCCATCCCTCATACACATCTGAGATGCTCCTTCCCTAAAACGACTACAACCGCATCATTCTGGGAAACCGATGATTATTGTGAATCGTTTTCATCCCAAACTTCTTTAATTTTAACTTTTTAATACAAAAATATTAACAATGATTTTTTAAAATATCTAAAATTTATAATATTATATAATTAAAAAAAACATTACTATTTATTGTTATTTCAATACTATAAAAACATAATATTGGAAACCATATTATAAAAACAAACAATCCTTAAACCAAATTAATTGGGACCATCTAGATATATCAAAAGATAGAAAATTGGAATTGTTGGATCTATGTATCTGGCCCCATTTAATTGGGTTTAAGGCTTGTTTTTTGTTATAATATATTTTTCTTTATTATGTTTTTATATTAATGCAATAACATGAAATGCTAATGAAAAGTACTTACTCCAACATCTTTATTAGGGTCATTTACATAACTTCCATTGGGTTTCCTATGAAATTTAAGACACCTCTCTGTTCATCCAATAGAGTGATTGGATTCATTAGATTTTATAAAAATATATAAAAAAGTTATAAAAAACCTTGACTTATAAAAAATTATATAAATTATAATGAATAAAATACAAACCAAAATTGTTCTTTTTCTCAAAAAAAACTCTAAGACCCAGAAGTGTGATTAATGACTTATTTCTCATGATTCGGGTTGATTTTTTAGATAATTCCTAAAAAATAGAAACATTAATAAAAATTATAATTTTATTATGTTTATGTTATTAAGATACTATAAAATATTTAATTACCTCAGCAGATTCATCTCTTTTAATATCGACAAATAACTTCCATTGCTCATGAGAAATGAATTTAGGAACTTTCTAAAACATTTATTATGAGCTCAGAGATGTGTCACTAAACTAATTCCATAATCTCCATTTCTTTCCCAAATTTTTTAGATTCCATGGGCATGAAACGAAGTCATAGACATCAAAATGAAAAAACATCTAGAAATATAAAACATAACACTTTATAAGTATATTACAAAATTTTACTCATGTATTTTAAATTAGTTATCAAGTAATATTAAATTAATATTACCTTTACTTTAGTATCAAAGACCTCATTTTTTCAAGCTATAGGAATATACCTCCAATCTTTATAATTAATGGGAAAGTTCATCATCTTGTAAGAAATTTTCCCAATAATCTACCCATAGATTCCAAAGCATCACTAGTAGGCACCCCAAACTCATAAAATGGAATGATAATATTGAATTCATTCAGGTCCCATACATATATTGTGATCATATTTATATCCCTTATGTTGTTATCTTTATATGTTTGAAAAATAAATTAAACAATTAATAAAATATATAGTTTTATTTTGTATAGTGACATACATACCAGTAACAATAACTCGCCAATATCCCCTAGATGGAGGGGTGACCAACTGCTCTACCATAGGAGGTGAATCGAATAGTGTTCTACCAACAATATCTGGCGAAATAGATAGCTCACTAGTAGTCTTGGGTATAATAGAATCACTAAGATACTTTGAAGCTAACGATAGTGGTGGCGTGCTTTGAGATGTTAATCAATTATGATCTTTAATTATTTTTTTCTTAGCATTTTTAAAATTTTAATGGTTCAAATATATTAAATGTATAAAAAATGAAAAACAAAAAAAATTACAAAAAAAGGAAAACTAGAACAATGTATATATGTACGAAACACTTATCAAAAAGTACCAATTGATCTTTATTTCTCATATCATATAAGTCTCTTTGATTTAAGTGTATAACAACACTCCAAACTTCATGATTTTCATCATCCGTATAATAAAACATCTTCACTTTTGAATCCAGGATAAATGGATCAATCTCTATATTCTCACCACTATGGATCAAGTGAGATAATTTGACAAAAGTAAAATGTAACAAATATTTCATTATACCCATATCAATGTTTACCCACTTGTATTTGAATAAGATAACTGAAAATTGACCATGATAGTTTAATCCAATTATATCATTCATTTTTCCATAGTATCCCCCCTATGAAAGTGTAAATACGCCACTATTTTTAGGTTTTCAAGTCTTATTCATGATAAATTGTACGAAACCTATAACACCTTGAAAATTATAAAAGATTAACTTTTATTCGATAGCATGTATGAAACGTAACACCAAACACATAAGAAAATATAATATCCTGAGACTTTACAATAAAATTACTATTTTAAATAAATTTAATCTATTATATATCTTTCAATGCATGAAATACTGATTTAGCTTGAATTACATGCAAAAAAGACTTTCTGTGATCGCTTTCATTACATACAAGACTGAGTTTTACCGAACAACAATATATTATTAAAATATTATTATTTAATATAATAAGACTTAACCTAGACCTTAAATTAGTGGTTATAAATAGTATAAACTAAATTAAGAGAATATAAATATTATATATCCAATAAAATATTCTTAAATTCATCCAATATATTTTATATTCATAATATAAGAGCAAACCAAATATTACGTATAAAATCCTATATTTTTCTAAAGGCAATTTTAAAACCTTTTAATGGAGACCTATTTTAAATATAACTTTTTGGAACTTTTATAAATTTAATATTTCAAAATAAACTTCATTTTTGAAATAGAAACATCAAAATTAGGTTAGGGTAATTTTTTGGTATTTTTCTAAAATATTTCATTTTTTGATAAATAGTGAAAAATATAGAATTTTAATTCAAAACTGCTTTTTCATCTAATTTATGTATAATATTAAATTATGTTTTGGATTAGTTTTAAAGTTAAATTAATTCAATTATACATCAATTAATCCAATTTAGATGATTGTAATTAATTTCACTTTGAAATTGGATATCAAACCTTTCCAAACTTTTTAACATTTTTACTTTAAAAATCCGCTTTGTCGTCTCGTCTGTAGGATTAAATTTAAAATAATTTTTATCGATTGTGTGATTGGAATTTGGAAAAATTTATTACATATTTGTAATTATAATACTTTATAATTTCTAATAATTTCAACATAGTTTCTGAAAAAAAATATTAATGAAAGTGATTAAAATTAACTACAGCAATTAAGAGAAAAATTAGTTTAACAAAGAACTAAACCTTAAACTTAATGAATAAAATAATATATAAACTTGTTAAAAATACATTATATGTTAATATTTAGACCCAATACTAACTTTTATTAAATTTTTTTCATTATAGGATCCAATTTTCATAGGAAAAACATGGGTGGAATTCCCTTTTAAAAAATTTACAAGAATGTCACTCCTTCTCCACTAAAAAAAGGCACTCACCCCTCCCACTTAATCACACATCTCAAGACATTTTCTCTCACCCAAAATATGATAAAATAATCTCCCAAAATCCCTAAACTCATCCTATAATCCTCACTTTTGGAATAAAGGTATCCAAGGAAGTCCTTTGGTGAAAACCAAAAGGGGTTACCCAGAAAAGAGGTAACCTTCTTCAACGATCACTTTAGTTTTATTTCTTTATCCACTTCTTAAATTATACTTATTCCATGATTATATAATAACACCAGTATCATAAATATAATTATATGTTTTTTTAAGGGTTATACTTCCACCTAAACACACTTCCATTAAATGGGTAATGAACTTACCGTTCGTGTACGAAAAACTATCGCCTCACGAAACGATGTTGTTCATTTTTCTTTTACCACCTCTCATGGTTAGGAATAATGAGAGACACACTATTTATATATGATATATATGATATTATAGTATATTTATGATTCTATAATTTTTATACAACACATACCTTTATGCACTCCATTTTGTGGGAATACTATAACATTGTTTGTGGATGTGTGGACTACCGTCACCTCAAAGCGATGTGATTCGTTCACGCTATATATATAATGTATAAAGGATGGCTTTGATAAACCTATGTGACATATATGACATATATATGATAATTTAATTATAATATACATATAAATATATATCATTTACTTCTAATTCTTTTAAATATGATAGGGAAATGGATAGAGCATTCATGCATACGTACGACCTACCGTCTCCATGAACGGTGCATTTCATTTCCTTTATATAAATATTATGGATTGTTATAAATACATATATAATGAATATATATGATAATTACATCATGGTTTAAATTTTTGAGATTATTAAATCACAATCGAATTAAGAATAAAAAAACAACAAGTCAAAACATACTCGACAATCTAGGCAATTAACACCCGAAATAATGAAAATAATGAAAGATTGTTAATAAAAGGGTAATAAGATATTATAAGAATATAATATATGAAATTATAAATATTATTATGGTTATTTTATAAGTTAGTGATGTTTTTAAAACCATTATATATTATTTTAAAGGGCGTTCACCCAAAAGTAAATGCAAGGTAAGGGATTCTTGTCTCACTTTTCTTTCCGTGAGGCATACACCATTTTCACAACTTATTTATTTTTTGTGGTGTATCTACTGCCCATTTTTATATATTATGTCATGAAATATTTTATATTAATTGTATTTTAAGTTTCAATTTTAATTATTTCTTCTAAGGGTATTTGAATTAAAAGTTACCAAGTGGTAAATAATTTCATAACCCAATTCCTTTTCATTAGGTTATATCACTTCCTCGTTGTCATCAATATTCTAAGATTATGTGTGTAATAAATTTTTAAAATATATTGTTTTATTTATAATTTTTTTATATGGATTTAAATTTGATTCACATAATTTATTTATTGGTTTATTCTCACATTAACGTTATGGTCTTTTCAGTTGTTTACTTCACAATCTCATTTTGTTTGGGATTGTTTACACTTCAATTTCCATCAGAGGAAATTATTGGATCATTGTTCAATAAACCCTTCATTTTTATTATCCTCTATTTATTCATGACCTTTTCAAGTAATAGTACCATTTTTCCACTCTTTATACTCAAAAAATTTTAGAAAATGTTTTTAAGAAAACCTGACTTTATTTCTCTCTTTAGTTGGAGAACTTTTTTTCTTATAAAACCCATATTTTCTTAAAAGGTTTTCAAAAAAAAATTAACCTTTCCAAAATGATTTATTAAATAAATTTTTACCCTTTTTTCTTTTACAAATTCTTTCAAAGAAATATTCTTGTTGCTTTCCAAAAAAATCACTTTTCTAACCTTTTTACCATGTAAAAGGAATATTCTATCTAACTTGTATGGCATGTATATATTTACCCACCATCATTTCTTTGAAGATTAATTTTCATTTTTAAAAGGTTATTTTTTAAATAAAATATTTTTAAAAGTGATTTTTAAAGAAAATATTTTTCAAAAGTTTTTGAAAAAAAAGGATATTTTCCTCAAGAATTTTTTTAAAGTTCTTCTTTTATTTCATCAATGACAAAAAACCTTTATTTTACTCAACTTGGGATATTTTGTATTAATGTCACCCTTATTCTTCCTATATATGGTTTATTATTTCTTTGACCAAGGATAGTATTAACATTCACTTCATTTATTCTTTTGATAATCCCCTTGAAATATTCAATTTCCTATGATCATTGAACATTAAATTTCCCCTAATTATTCATATCATTTATCATGGATATTTTTATTACCTAAACTATATACCATTATTACATATAGTTTTTACTTTGAATGTTATTTTACATACTAGGGAAATATTGATTAATCTATATCCTTTACTCAATATGGATATTTGATTAATTAAATCGACTATTCGATATGATGAATGCATTAGACAGGAAATGACAGGTGGTGCCGGACTTTATATAGCCCCCCGATTCATCAAAAAGTTCTCATGAGCCAAATTAGTTGTGCAAATTAACGGGTTTCTACCTATAGTTTTAAATCTTATTTTGAAAGGTCTTGATGGTATAGGTTTTCATGTGCCTCATACATGATGTCAAAAAATTAAGCATTGCCTTCATTTTGATTTAGTATTTATTATCCATGAGATTTTCACTATGAAAAAATTTGTAGATACATTTAATTATCAATTTATTAATTTAATGGAATGTGTTTTAATTTTCTAACCTTCCCGTATTGATTATTCCTTATCCAGTTATTTAAATGGCATGTTTTTTCGTATATTTTACTTGCCAAATTGTTTATGCACTTCCTTCTTAGTTTATTTATTAAATTACATGTGTATTAAGTTATTTATCACTCTATAATGATTATCTCATTAATTCACTATTTCTTCAACTATACTTACCCTTACTGAGCATTTTAGCTCACCCTTATTATATTTCCTTTCCCTAAGAATTCAATAAGTGTACTAAGAAAGATATGAAAATATACTTTAGATGGAATAAATTTATTATCCTAGAAAAAACATTATGTTGTTTTTAGTGTATTTATTTGTAGAATAAGACTCATATATGTATTTGGTTTACCAAGACTACTAAACTATTCAGTCCTTTGGGATGTGATTTACTTTTATCTTAATCCAATGTAATGGTATCATGACACCGGCTCTAGGCTTTCTGGAGACAGTTTTCTAAATTTGGCATCATATAAAGTTTAATAGAAACCTTGAGAACAAGATTTATGAAAACATATAATAGATAACACAAACCTATGATAGAATTTGAGGATAAGTATAGAACAACGTACCAAAGTTTTGGTTAGATAGAGATTATGTGTTTTTTCCTAGTAATACATCTCTATCTAGATACTACAAGTGGACTTGGTTCTGGAACAGATGTACCAAGGGGTAACAACTCCAAAAAGGTGCATTGGTCGTGACTCAAGTATAACCTCGTGCATGAAAACGGGCCTTATTACACACCTGGTTTGACACTTTAGAGATATATTGTTAGGATAATTCACATTTTATTTACAAAACATGTTGAAGGATTTGAATAGATACTGACAATGAATGACCTAGGTTAAACTTGAGGTGTCTTAGACTAAAAATAATGTGTCAAGATTTATACATCTTAAAAATGATTATATGGTTTTTCCAATATGATAATGGGTGCTCACAATAAGGTTTTTGGTTTTTGGAAATTTCCTATTCTAAAGGATAAACTCTAGAACAAGGAAGGAACTATGTGGAAATAAATAGATAAAGTATTTATGTATTGGGTTTATACTGAAAACCTTAGTTAAAATTTTATTTAATGCTTAAATTTCAAGGATTTCCATCATATTTATTTTAGAAATTATATCAATTTGGTTTTAGAAAAGGACAACCTGTATGTTGAGTGAAAACCCATCAAGTCTGGCAAGGTTGTGGGACTTGAACCCATGAACAAATAATGATAAAGGTTTACCACCAACCATTGACCTATGCACTTCCCTAGTTAGTATGTAATTGTTTTTAGTTAAACAATTTGATGAGTAAATATTAATGATGGACCTGTGGTGTTACTTTTTAGGTTTAGAGATTAATGTATTAACCATATTGTCTTTGGAGAATAGTTACAGACAAATATAATTACTTGTTTTATGGGTATTACAATATGTTAAATATGTATTTTAGTACTTCGGGCATCAAAGTTAATTTTTGGATATCCATTTCTTGAAGTAATGGATGAATTGGAAATTGATCAAAGCATAAAAAAAAGATGAAATTGTGTTTATAGAAATATGTCAAGTAAGTATATTTCCTTATATTATTAGATAGTAAAAGAATTTCTCAATATTAGGAAAATTATCAAAAAAAAATTTGTCCTAATACCATAATTTTTTTCGAACTGGTTGTCTTCTAAATCATCATGGATTTATGAATTTGAGACCCTAAACTTTCCATTGATCATTCACTTATTTTTGATTTATGACCTTAATCACTCCCTATAAATATTTACACTTTTTCTCCATGTACTTATCTTTACTTACCACTAATGTTCACCTACTTAGATACCTAGTTACATGTTAGTCCATGTGACCTTTGTAATTCTCATTCTCTATTTTCAAGAGGATATTTTATGAACCCTTCTAATGATGTGAGATTTAAACATAAGAAATATAAAATAATATATTTTCAAGATATAGTTTAAATTGTGAGGATTCAATTTATTTAAGGTGGGGATAATTTAATGCCCCTAAAATTATAAAATAGTAACTTTTATTTGATAGTGTGTATGACACGCAACACCAAGCGTGTAAGGGAATATAATATCCCGATACTTTAAAATATAATTACTATTTAAACTAAATTAAATCTATGATATAGATTTAAATGTACGCAATACTTAGTCATCTTATGTTACATTAAAAAAATAATGTCTTCGATAGCTTGTGTTACACGCAAGACTGAGTTTTACCGAATAACAATATATTATTAGAATCTTATTATTTAATATAATAAGACTTAACCTAGACATTAAATTAGAGTTTATGAATAGTATTAACTAAATTATGTGAATATATATATTATATAACCAATAAAATGTTTTGAAATTTATCTAATATATTTTATAGTTATAAGATAAGGGCAAACCCAATATTACGCATAAAAACCTATATTTTTCTAAAGGTAATTCGATCATCTTTTAATAGAGAACCTATTTTAAATCCAATTTTTGGAAATTTTATAAATTTAATATGTCAATAAAAACTTATTTTTATTAATATAAACATAAAAATTAGGTTAGGGTAAATTTTTGGTATTTTACTGAAATATTTCATTTTTGATGAATAGTGAAAAATACTAAATTTTAGTTCAAAACTGCTTTTTCGTATAATTTATTTATAAGGTTAAATTATGTTTTTGATTGTTTTTAAAGTTAAATTATATATATTATATATCAATTTATCTAATTTATTTAATTTGAATCAATTTCACTTTAAAATTGGATATAAAAACTTACCCAACTTTTGAACATTTTTACTTTAAAAACCTGCATTTTCGTCCCATCTGTGAGATTAAGTTTAAATTAATTTATGCCACTTATTTGATTGGAATTTTTAAAAATTGATTAAATATTTTTAATCATTACAATTTATAATTTTTAATAATTTTAACATAGTTTTTAAAAAAATTAGTGAAAGTGATTAAAATTAATTACAGTGATTAAGAGAAAAATTAGCTTAACAAAGGACTAAACCTTAAAATTAAGGGCCCAAATGACCTATAAAATTATCAAAAATACATTTTATATTTATATTTAAACCCTATAATCCCTTGTATCTAATTGTTTTCATTATTCAAGCCACTTCTCATAGGAAAAATGTGGGTGGAATTCCATTTTCAAAAATTTACAAGAATGTCACTCCTCATCCACTATAAAAAGACACTCACCCATCCCACTTATTCACACATATAAAGTCATTTGGATCACCCAGAATATGATAAAAATAAGTTCCCAAAATTTCTATAATCATCAAAGAAGCCTCGATTTTGTAATAAAGGTATCCAAGAAAGTCCTTTGGTGAAAACCAAAAGGAGTTACCTAAAAAAGAGGCAACCTTCTTCAATGGTCACTTTAGTTTTTTTTTATTTATCCACACATTAAATTATCCTTATTCCAAGATTATATAATAACAAAATTATCCTAAATATACTTACATTTTTTATGTTAATGGTTAGACCTGAACCTACAAACACTTCCATCAAATGGGTAATGAACTTACTATTTGTGTACGGAAAACTATCGCCTCGTGAAACAATGTTGTTCATTTTTCCTTTACCACCTCTAATGGTTGGGAATTATGATGGAAATGATATTTATATATTATATATATTATATTTATATTGTATTTATACTTTTGTAATTTTTATAAAACACGTACCTTTATGTACTCCATTTTGTGGGAATATGATAACATCGTTTGTGGACGTGTGGACTACCGCCTCCTCAAAGTGATGTGATTCATTCATGCTATATATGGAATGTATAAAAGATGTTTTTAATAAAAATATATGAAATATATGACATACATATGATACTGTAATTATAATATACATATAAATATATATCATTTACATTTCATTCTTTTAAATATGATAAGGAAATGGAAGTACCGTTCATGTGTATGTATGACCTACCGTCTCCATGAACGGTGCATGTCATTTCCTATATAAAAATATTATAGATTATTATAAATAGATATATAATTAATATATATAATCATGGTTTAAATTCTATATATTATTAAATTCGGATCGACATAATAATAACAAAAATAAAAAGTCAAAACATACATACAAACTAGACAATTAACACCTGAAATAGTGAAAATAATGAAAGATTATTAAAAAACGGGTAATAAGATATTACAAAAATATATTATATGAAATTATAAATATTATTATTTTTATTTTATAAGTTAGTTATATGTTTAAAACCATTATACATTAGGATAAAGTATGTTCACCCAAAAGGAAACACAATGTGAGGGATTCTTGTCTCATTTTTCATTCCATGAGGTATACACCATTTTGCACATGAGCATTAACCCAGTTGGTAAGGACTCTGCAAGTACATCCAGGAGACCCAGGATCAAATCCAGGCTGAGACATTATTTCCGGGGGGACTGTAACAGTACTGTAGCGAGAACTGTGCAGTACTGTAGCAGGAAATGTGCAGTACTGTAGCAGGTATTGTAGTGGGAACTGTAGCAGGTGTTGTTTAGCACTGTAGCAGCCAGGAATATGCCCCTATTTGGGCCTTCGGGCCAACGATTTGGTTCCCGAGTCCTTTAAGGCCTTCGGGCCACCTCACGGCCTTTGGGCCACCTTTAGTGCAGATGAAAACCAGATGACCTACGAGGAACAAGCTCTACAAGGAGGATGAGCAAGGAGATTTCACCATAGCAGAAGCTAAATGGATTGCAAGAATGAGATGGTATGGCACCTGTCATCGAGACAAGCCTATGCATGCATGGGAATGCCTAACCGAACAGTCATGCGAAGGTGGAGAGCTGATTTCACGATAAAGATGTTGGGGAGGAGCAGTTCCAAGTAGTTAGTCTGGGTTGTATGTAATGTTTGAAGCCTATGGGAAAATGAATTCCCCTAAGGCCTACGGGCCATGTAATACTTACTCCTACGGGCCTTTTAAGGGTTCCACCTCACCCCTTGAAAGGTGGATTATCAAAAATCAATAAAAAATGAAGGCCTTCGGGCCATTGGAGGAGGAGGAGGTATACACCGTTTTCACCACTTATTTCTTTTGTGTGGTGTATCTAATTACCATTTTCATATATTATATCTTTAATTATTTTATATTAATGGTATATTGAGTTTCAATTTGAATTATTTATTTTAAGGGGATTTGAATTAAAATTTACCAAGTGGTAAATAATTTCATAAACCGATTCTTTTTCATTAGGTTATATTACTTCCTCATTATCATTAATATTCTAAGATTATTTGTGCAATAACTTTTTACTATCTATTATTTTATTTCCACTTGTTTTATGTGGATTTAAATTTGACACACATAATATATTTATTGGTTTTTTCTCACATCAATGTTATGGTCTTTTCAAGGGTTTACTTCACAATCTCATTTTGTTCGGGATTATTTACAATTGAATTTCTATCAGAGGAAATTATTGTATCATTGTTCAATAAACCCTTTAATTTTCTTCTTATTTGGTTATTCATTAACTTTTCAAGTAATAGAACCATGTTTTCACTCTTTGGTACTTAAAATGTTTTAGAACATGTTTTTAAGAAAACCATACTTTATTTCTCTCTTGAGTCGGAGAACATGTTTTCTTCTAGTAACCATGTTTTCTAAAAATGTTTTCAAAAATTTTTTAACCTTTCCAAAATGATTTATTAAATAAATTTTTACCCCCTTTTTTATTTTACAAATGTTTTCAAATAAATATTCTTATCTCTTTCCAAACAGGGCACTTTTCTAATATTTTTTCTATGAAAAAGGAATGTTCTATTTACCTTATACAACATGTACAGATTTACCCACCATCATTTCTTTAAAGATTTATTTGCATACTTAAAAGGTTAATTTTTAAAGAAAACGGTTTTAGAATTTATTTTCAAATAAAATTGTTTTCAAAATGTTTTAAAAAAAAGGTATATTTTCCTCAAGAATGTTTTTAAAGTTCTTATTTTATTTTATCAATGACAACAAACCTTTATTTTGATCCACTTGGGATATTTTTTATTGATACCATCCTTATTCTTCCTCTAAATGGTTTATTATTTTTTTGACTAAGGATAGTATTAACATTAACTTCCTTGATTCCATTTTTAGTCCCCTTGAAATATTCAATTTCCTAGGATCATTAAACATTGAATTTCCCCTGATTATCTATATCATTTATCATGGATATGTTTGTTTCCTAAATCGTATACCATTTTTACATACGGTTTTTAATTTGAATGTTATTTTACTTACTGGTGAAATATTGATAAATCATTATCCTTTTCTCAACATGGATATTTTATTAATTAAATCAATTATTCTTTATGAAGAGTGATTTGGATAGGTAATGACTAGTGTGGCTTGGACTTTATATATCCCCTCGATGCATTGACAGATTCTTATGAGACCAATTAGTTATGAAAATTAAATGGTTTTCCACCTGTAATTTTAAACCATCTTGTGAAAGGTATTGATGTTATAGATTTTCATGTGTCTCAGACATGACGTCTAAAAATTAAGCATTGCCTTCACTTTTATTTAGTATTTATTATCCATGAGATTTTCACTATGAAAAAAATCTATAGATTCATTTCATTCTCATTTTATTGATTTAATGGTATGTGTTTTTAGTTTCTTGCCTTTCCATATTTATTATTCCTTATCTAGTTATTTAAATGGAATGTGTTTTCAAATATATACCTTTTCATATTGTTTATGAACTTAATTCTTAGCTTATTGATTACATGGAATGTGTGTTTAGTTATTTACCATGTTATATTGATTATTCTCATTGATTCGTTATTACTTCCACTATACTTACCCTTACTGATCACTTAATCTCACCCTTATTATGTTTCTTTTCCCCTAAAATCCAATAAGTGTACTAAGAAATATATGCAAGGATATTCTAGATGGAATAAAGTTACTATCCTTGAAGAAAATTATGTTGTTAATAGTGTTTTCGTTTGTAAAACAAGACTCATGAATATATATAGTTTACCAAGAATACTAAATTGTCTGGTCCTTTGGGACACGATTTACTTGTATCTTATGCCAATGTAATGTTATCATGACACTGACTTTGGGATTTCTGGGATTGGGTCACCATAAAACCTAAAGTCATGAATATTATAGGTATCAAATATCTTAGCCACCCTTAGAGGACCTCAAGCCAAAAACTTCAAAGCATTTTATATTTTAGCTTGATTTTAAATATTCATTATCTATAAAAAAAGATATAAGGCTTTTATTTTAACAGAGGAAAAATAACTACATGTAAATAATATGAATATGAATATATACTTACACGATGGGTGAACCATTCGACAATCTCCTTATTAACAGCTTTTTTTAATTCTAGATCATTTCGAGCTCGACCCCTTAGTCGCCTATTTGTTTTCAATAAAAATTATTCAATAAATGGATCTACAATAAGACTATTGGGTAGCACATATCTATGTGCTTATAGCAACTCCAATTCAGTTAGTGTAAAATTTGACCCCTTTCCAATTAGTCATCCAATAGTTGGAAATACTGATGACTGGTTTTCCGAAAGATAATTGGTGGAGATGTCATTAACACACCCAACATGATTGAATCTAGTCTAAATCCCATCCAAATACCTAGAACAAAATGTCAAGAACTCTTTGACTATATATCCTTCCGTAATAGAGCCTTCTGGTTGAGCTTTATTCCTCTCATATGATTTCAAATGACCTAAGTACCTGATGAAAAAAATAAGAAACATATTAAAAAAATTACACAATGATTTGATAAAATTGAATTAACCAATGAAAATAAAAAATAATATCAACATACCTCTAAATTGGATACATCCATCAATAGCATACCAATCCACCAAGTGTAGCTTCTTTGACCAAATGAACAATCAAATGAATCATGATTATGAAGAATGAAGTTGTAAATAACATCTCCAAATAACCAAGTACCAAAAAAATTCTTTCTTTAAGTTTATCAAGCTCGGTTGGATTTGGATTTTTTCCAAAAATATCTCTGAAAAAAGGTAAAAAAACTTAACTAGAACAATAGTTACTTTTTTAAGTAACGTATTAAGCAATGCCAATGGAAACAAATGATCCATCATAATATGTGAGTCATGAATTTTCAATCCATGTAACTTTTGATGTTTTAAGTCAACACACCTTGATATGTTACTTGAATATCCATCTAGAATTTTTATATTCTTTAAAGGTTGAAGGAATACGTCTTTCTCATGATTTTTCATTGTAAAAATAGTCAAAGGATACTTTCCATTCTCATTTTCCCACAAACACTAGTGCATAAACTATTTTTCATGTCAGTTTTATATGAATTTTTATGTTGGTTATTTAGAGACGTTGTTTGAGGGGACATAGTAAATAATTTTTTCACACCGGTTAAATAAAACTGATGTTATAAATTAATATTTGTTATCAGTTTTCCACATCGGTTATTCTATAATCGATGTGGAAAGACATTTTTCACATCGTTTGTCCAATAACTGACATGAAAAAAAATAAAAAAAATGTTCATTGATTCATCCTTCACTATAGTAGTAGCCAAAATCAAGAGAACAGTAAAAAAGACAACAGAAAACCCGCAAAAGACACTTATAATTGAACTTTCAAATTTACAATGTATATTACAAATAAACTAAAAATCATTCAAACCTATAAAATTATTATCCCATTTTTAAATGTCTCAAATCCTCCGCATTATATGGTCATGGGTCATCAAAAATATACAAAATAATACAAAAAGCATTTGACTTGAATTTTCAATAAAACATATGAAGTATTAAGGAAATATTTATAAAGAAATCTAACCTTATGAAACTTTGTAATTATCCCAGTTGAAATTATTTCATACATTAATCTTAAAACATTATATCCAAATTCATTTCCACCTTCTTTTTTATGACACTATTTCAAAGATATTTTAATTCAAAATAATATTTTTAATTAATATATCCTAAATTTAGTAATTTTAAATGAAAATTCATGTTAGCTTTTAAAAATTTGATCTTGTAGATCTTCTTTATTATCGTCTCTCTAAATAAATTTCATTCCCTATTTTAAAATAATATGAATAAAATAAATTTTATTCATTATAATATAAAAAAGTATTAAAATAATCAAACTTACATGTTCAATACATTCTGAAATTTTTCTCTCACTTCACCATGGATAGAGCATAGCCAGTACAACGTCATCTCTATTGGAAAAAAAATACTCAACATCCAATGATGACTGATATAAAAGAAAATTTAATATGAATTTTTAATATGTTAAGTGATATATAACACTTTTTTGTGAAAAAATATTTCATACTCTTCAAGATATGGAAACATCCAACACTAAATGATGACATTCTTCTAAAATCTTTCAGCTATATAAATTTTCTTTCAACATCATTATTTGTCAAAGCTATAGGATAAATAAAACATGGGTCCATAAATCCATATACATCTATCTTTTCATGATCTATACAAATTTTATATATATACTAATAAAAAGAAGACATAATTATAAATTTTCAATAAATTAAAGGAACAAAAAAAATTTGTTAATCAACTTGCATGGAAAAAATTCGCATCTTGTTGATGCCCAATTGATCTCCATCTACAAGCTCCATGATATTAGTTTTCAAAATCCCCACAATCATTTCACACCCATAAACAGCAACATCAATTGGAATCTCATATACTCCCAATAAAAAAATTGAGTATGGTAACAGTATATCAATACTAGTAGAATCTGTATATAAAGTCATGAAACTTTGAATTTTTTATTGTCTATATAGTATTTATTTACCTTTAAAGTATTTCTATAAAAAAATAGATAAATATATAAACTTTAAAATGATAAAACAAATTTAATAATGAAATAAAATAAAATATAACATATATACATACCTCTATGTTAATATATCAAAGTATTCTAGATATACAAACTAAAAAATTACGGATACTTTGTCCAACTGTACTCACCTCATCTGTAGAATATGGTATTTTTGTTGATCTATCTATAATATCCTATATAGTGACCCTATGATGCTCTATCTCAATCTACCGATGATGAATGGTATCGCTGATATAATATATCATCCTATATGAAATAATATGATGAGGATCATCAATATATAACTCACAATAACTTGGAAGATATGGAGGAGGGGGTGTACGGGTAGGA
This sequence comes from Viscum album, assembly GCA_963277665.1. Taxonomy (NCBI): domain Eukaryota; kingdom Viridiplantae; phylum Streptophyta; class Magnoliopsida; order Santalales; family Viscaceae; genus Viscum; species Viscum album. Next base: position 1,839,386,371 of record OY728151.1, read on the forward strand.
TAAGAAGGAGTGGGGTCTGGAAACAAAGATGTGTGAGTAGGATAAGAAAGAGGGTTGGGATCTGTTGGTGGAGGTGGAGGAGTTTGATTGGAAGGTTGAAATTGTCCTTGCATGTCTACAAACATCGACTGTATTGAAGCTCTAATCTTGTCCTCCATTGTCACTTGAATATCCTAAAATTTGTCTTCCAAATATTCTATTTTTCTATAAACATGCTCCTTTGAAGAAGCTTCTGAACATGGGAACACTTTTCTTTCCAATAGACCTGTCGGGTATCCTCGTACACAACCTGGGTGTTTGGGCTCTCCCAATTTTGTAGCTAAAATATCCTTTCTACCCTCAGCAATAAAGACCCCATGTGTGCTCTGATTCTCAAGATAATTCAATATGGAATATTTGAAAAAATCTATAATGCATCACAATATATAAATATTTGATTTAACTTAAATAAATAATTAAAGTAAACATATTATAATCTTATCATCTACAAATCTTGACTCTTCCATAAGATATTGTCCCTTATTTTTCATCTGATACCTCTTCTGTTTTTCATGTATAGAGGGGGGAGGGGAAACCTCTATAGACCCTGATGACTTAGATCTTAGATTTTGAAGTTTTTCTTCTAACATGTGTTCTTCTAATAATTTATACTATCCCTGAGATAGCATATGAGGGTATAAATTTATAGCTTAAATCTCCTTATGAGATATCCTTGATTTTTGTAAATTAAGAATTATGAATAAAGAAATCATTAACATGGTCATTAATATAAAAAAATATTCTAAAAATGTAAAATTTCACTTACCAAAAACTCTTCTTATCGTCTACTTTCAGCAAATTTTTTTCATGTATCTTCATCTATAAATGGATATATATCACATGGATTTTCATGATGTATATTCCCAAAAATGAACTATGATGTGAGGGATGATTTAAAATCCCTTCATCTCCTAGCATCAAATGATAAATATTTCCTCCTGACTCCTCTAGTATCAGTTATATCATGTCATATGATAAGAAGAGGAAAAAAATATATTATTATAAACATTTCAAGATAAGTAAAATAATAACAAACAAGCTTACCAAAACGATATCCCATAATTTTGATAATGTCCCTTTTTCAACACTTCTACAATCATCAAACAAAATAATAACTTTACTTTTAGCCTGTACTCATACAAAAGTATTGAATTGTTTTGAATTTGGACCTCTTGGAATATGATTACCATCAAATTCTATTGGTTTCCTATGTTCTTGGCTATAGGCAATTGATAATTTTGGTAAACATGTGGTGCCACGTTCATCCTCGAACTCTTTTTCCCCCATGGAAGTAGATGTCTCATGTAAAGAAGAATGAGGAGGATCATCAATAGGAGCATGTGTATGCTCCTCCCCAAAGGTATGATTATGATCTTATCTAGAAATATGTGGTGGATAATCTATCATTATCCTACAAATCAAAGCAACATCAATTAGTATAAAAAATATATAAATCCAACAATTATATACAAATGTAAATAAAAAATTAACAATTATCAAACAAAAAGTAAACTAAACTAAACGTAACACATTTTTATTCATGTTTTTTATAGTTAACTAAAATTATAACAATATTAATGAGATATTAAATGACATAAATTAATTAAAACTACAAAATATTAACGAGAGACGAAATGACATAGTAAAAATTCACCAACTCGATAAATCATTTTTACAACATATAGAATTTTTTAGAATATACTCTTATATAATATATTTTGTTTTTATTTAAAATATTAAATTTAAAATAATTGGATTTCAACAAAATCAATTAATAGATAAGTTATATAGGGGTAAACATTGAAAAATAGACAAAACTAAACTAATATATACAAAAAAATTAACTTATTAGTTATAATATGTGTTTTAATAAATAAAATCAAATCAAAATATCTAACTTATGAAATTTAAAAAAGTAAACCATAATTAAAAATATGTTACCTATAATATTAGGAATGTAATAAATATTGTTTTCCCAAATTCCTTATTCAGGATTGTTCCATATGGCACAAACCATGTCTATGGTGTGCTCATTAATATTATTTGTTAATCATTCCATGGAAGTAGGGATCTCACATAAATCAATATCTTCATCAAGTTTATTATCACAAAAATATTGTTTTCTTTCCTTGTAATACAATATACCACTGCATATCGGATTGATCAAGAACATAGAAAAAAAATTCATGTGTTTCCATGATAAAAGGGTCATTTTTGTATTCCAATTTATTCAGATTAACTAGTGTCATTCCAAATTCATCGTTTCAGACACTATTTTTACTGATAAACCACTTCCACTTAAACCCTAGAACTTGAAATTTAATGTAATCAACCTCCCATATTTATTTAATGACTACATAATATGCAGTTGATGCGAAGATTGGGTTTTTGTCTTTGGCACTCAAAAAATGCATTTCTTTTGCAAACACCAACACACTAATATTCTGAATTGTACTTCTGTTGTCCTGATATTTCATATTAAAAGTATAACCATTAATGTCATTCCTAGACCATGTTATCAAATTTAAAATTGGACCACCACTAACCATCTCAATGTTTCTGATGCATCTAGTTTATCAATCATGATCTCTTTAAACCATGGAAAAAAATTGTTATGCCCATTCAAAATTCACATATCTTTATTCTTTGGATAAATTTGTTTCAACACATTAGTATTAAATGTTATATATGTTTAAGCATCATCTGTTTTATTCAAGACATATAAATATACCTTCTTCATCTGTTCACTTATCAATGATTTTAATTTCAAGCCATGAATCCCCTTTCCTCCATAATTAACTCATTCATGGAGAGATATAAGAAAACCAATGTGCTCCACATTAGACAAATAGCTTGTACAAAACTCTTCAACCTCCTCATAAATATACTTCTCAATAATTGATGCTTCAGGCCGATATGGATTCTTAACATACCCCTTTAATATCTTCATTTACCTTTCAAAAGGATACATCCAATGTATATATACAGGTTTGCAAAGCTTTATTTCTCACACAAAATGAACCACTAAATGCACTATGATATCAAAAAAAAGATGGAGTAAAATACATTTCTAATTGAAAAGGTATAGAAACCACTTTGTTCTCAAAAGTGTTCAAAGCATTTGAATCAATCACTCTATTACAAATCGAATTAAAAAAATAATACACCTTTATGATATTCATTCTGACATGGGTGGGAAATATTCCACACAATGAAACCAGTAAGATCTATTGCATCATGACATGGCAGTCGTGAGATTTCATACCTTCCAACTTCAAATCCTTTAAAGAAACAAAAAAAAATACATTTGAATAATAACCATGTGGCACTTTGATATCATGAATACATTGAAAAAATCTAATTTTCTCCCTCTTCAATAAGGTATGACAAGTTTGGGGTAGGAATCTTCTCCTTCCATCAGAAGTGGGAGCCAACTCCAAACGTATTCCCATTGAGAGTAAATCCATTCTTACATTCAACCATTCTTTATTATTTTCTTTAATATCTAACAATGTTCCATTCAAACATTCACATATATTCTTCTCCATGTGAATGAAATCAATGTTATGTTTCATTTCATGATATCTCCAATATGGTATCTCAAAAAATATTGACCATTTCCTCCAAATATTTCTATCATTACCAGATTTATGTGTCTTTTTGGATATCACATCAATGATTTTCACCCTCTCAAAATATTGATCATTGGATAAAGTTTTTGTAGAAATATCAAATTCATGTGAACCATTTAAATCTTTTTTTAATCTTTTATAAGACTTATCCATATGAAAAAACTTTTGATGATCCATGTAAAATGTTTTTCTCCCATGATGTAGTTGATAAAATGAAGTTGGTTATTTATAAATTAGACAAGCTTTATGCCCCTTAACACTGTATCCAAACAAATTTACATATTCTGGGAACTCATTTATAGTAAACATAATCATTGCATGATATTGAAAAAATTCCATTTTATAAGAATCATACACCCTTATACCTTCCTCCCATAATAGTTTCAAATCATCAATTAATGGTGAAAGAAAATCAATATCATTTCTGGGTTGTTTTGGTCCATAGATCATTAAACTCAATATGAAATATTTTCATTTCATACAAAATTCAGGAGATAAGTGTTAAATTAGCAATAAAACTGGCCATAAACTATGTGTGCTACTAAGTATTTGATATATATTCATTTCATATATGCACAGTCCAAGTCTGAGATTTCTAACTTCATTTATAAATGTAGGAAAGTGGTGATCAATTTTCTTCCACTATGGACAATCAGATGGATGATGTATTTTTCCATCATATATCCACTCATCAGCATGCCTTCTTAACCTTTTTTCATCATGTGAATTAGAAAATAAAAATTTCAAATGAGGAATTATAGGAAGATACCAAAATTCCTTTGTAGGAGTCTCTGTAACTTCTAAATCATACTATGATTTTTCTTTCAACTTATATCATGATGTCCCACATTTAGGACACTTTGACAAAAATTCATATTCTTTCCTATAGAGCACACACTCATTCGAGCATACATGTATTTTATTATACCCCAATCCCATTGGGAATAATATTTTCTTGGATTTATAATGTGAATCTAGAATATCGTTGTCTTTAGAAAGAATGTCTTTCAACAATTGTAATATCTCTGTAAAACTCTTGTCACTCCATCCATGTTTCACCTTCAGGTTAATCAATCTTAACACCATCGATAAAACTGTATATTTTGTACAACCCGGATACAATGGCTTTTCAAAATCACCATATAAATTCTCAAGTTTTGGTTGTTTCTCAATTGCCTCTAATTTAATATCATGAATCATTTCATCAAGTTGATCAGATTTATCATCTTGTAAAGCACCATCATCAATAGATCTGAAATTCTACCTGGTTTCACCATGGAAAATCCAAGGTTTGTAACTCGAATTAAAATGATGAAAAATTAAATGATATTTGATCTCTCTACTTTCCAAATTCTTCAAATTTAAACATTTCAGGCATAGACAGAAAAACATGTCTTTGTTTGGAACACTTCATTTAGAAAACTCCAAAAAAGTATCGACACCTTCCTCATATTCATCACCTATTTTAGGTGCATTAATCCAACTTTGATTCATTATTATCTATAAAAAATATAAAAAATAAATATAAAAAAACAAAGGGAGTAATTTATAAAATATTGAGATTATAAATGACATCAAAAAATATAGAAAAAAAATTGAAACATTAAAAGGAAAATATAAAATTTTGATGAGAAAATTCATTCATGCGGAAGGAATTACAGAATAGATTCAATTCAAAAATTTCTTAAGTAAAAATAAATGAATATAAACTTATGAAATTATTAAAAAAATATGTACAATGATATCCATAAAACAATATCCATAAAAAAATATAGAATGAGAACAACTAATTCATAGTTGATTATTTATAAAAAAAAATATTATATTTTGTAATTAACAATATATTAAAATCATAAATTGAGTCTTAGTTTAAAAAAATGTCACATTAAACCTTTCTTCATGGGACTTCATATGGTACATAGTATTCCCTAACTGGGTACCTGGTTGGTCTGCTACTTTAAAAAGTAGACCCATCACCTATTCAACCCCTTTTCAATTCCCTAGAGTAGCATTGAAACACATGATCATGTATAAAAACACCACCTATAGATGCTCATAGTCTCAAAATTCTCATATGAGTCCCACTTATCAAATCACCCTTACTTCCATACAAGGAATTAAATCTCACTAAATTGATTAACCTGTAATGACTCACCCCATAATAAACTCCACACCATAGTTATTCTCATCAATAAGAAGCATCTAAGATGATCCCATTACTCTTGATCATCCATTAGAAATGGTTTTCACTACTAATTACAAATTTCAAACTCCCAACTAGTTTTTAACAAAAACTCCCATTCTATTCTATAATACACACATGTCATCTCTTAAATAAAACATCCATTACAAAACCCATTACAAACCCCATCTCATTATGTGGAATTACATGCAAAATAATTTTTCAACTCTCCCATGTGCCAAATTTATCAGAACTGAAATAAACCCACTGTGATATCAACACCTAATTAATTTAAACCCAACTCATTGACCTTAATGAAAATGTAGAAACACGCAAGATCCACCTATCTTATCTCCCGAACAATACTCCTTAGCATGACATATTCTATAAAATAATTTTAAAGTAATCCAAAAAAGGCAAAATATATTGAATGAGAACAACTAATTCATACAAGAAATAAAATCGGGAACAACTAATTAACATGTTATAAAAGATATTCAAACCTTCATGTGGCCTAGTTGAAGATGATAAGATCTAGAATCGAACGTGAAAAGATGAAGCTGAAAAATCCCAAGTGTATGAAGATGGTAATGTGATAATAAAGTCCACTTGATCGAACAATCATCGATTAGAGATTCCAAGCCAAAGAATGACTGAAAAGAGAGAAACAAAAATGTGTGAGGCTTACTTCAGATCTATCTTCGATGTACAACATCAGATTGATGAAACTTGAGGTTTGATTAAGATCATAATGTGAGATTGGACCACCAGATCGAAGAAATGAGAGAGTTAGGGATTGGGAAAGAGAGAAACGAGACATGCATCGCGATAATGGAAGACCGCGTAATGAACCCTTAGTCGATTCATAAATTTTTAGAAGATTTTTTACATTGGTTATATTATAACCGACATGAAAATATAGTTTTTCATGTCAGTTATAATATAACTGATGTAAAAAATTTCTCTTTCACGTCGGTTCTATCATTCAACCAACGTGAAAGAGCAGCGAATATAATTTTTTCACATCGGTTATATAAAAACTGACATGAAAAATGCCTTTTCCACATCGATTAATGGAAAATCGACATAAAAAATTAATATTCCCATATCTTCACGTCGGTACTAAATAACTGATGCGAAAACTATGGCATTATAAAAATTTTGTGTACTAGTGTAACCATGTTTTATATTCATTGAATCCAAATCCTTACGAGCATTAAGGTGATCCTTCGATTTACCCTTCTTATTAAGCAATGTGAAAATTATATTTTCACAGATATTCTTCTCAATATGAATTATGTTAAGATTATGATGTATCAAATTAAACTATCAATAAGAAAATTTGAAAAATATACTCTTTTTCTTCCGTAGTTGTGTTCCAACTCCTTCGAATATTGTACCTCATACCCTTTTCCCCCATTCTTTAAACTAATTCATTTTCCAAATTCTTTAGTGACATTCATTAATTGTCCCAAGATTTTTGAACCAGATAACACCTTTGATGGCTTTCTCAATTCAATATCTTCATTGAATTGTGTCTTGTTAAACCTACATTTATGAGAAGAATTAAGAAATCGATGGTGACACATAAAACGCCTTTTTTGCTATGAGGTACTCATTGAGGTTCAATATCAAAATTACAAACTATACAAGCCAAACTAGTATGAGTGTTCCATCCGAATAAATTCCCTGGTCCAGGAAAGTCATAATTTTCCATATTAAAGAAAAATGCATTTGAATAGTTTTCTCATTGAATAATCATATATTTCCACACCATCATCCCATAATTCTTGAAATTATTTGATTAGAGGTTCAAGGTATGCATCAATGTCATTACCAGGAATTTTCTTTCCATGAATAATCATCTAAATAATGAAAGAAAACTTCTTCATTAACATCCATGGAGGTAGATTATAGGGGATCAAAACAACCGGTCCAATGCTATAATTAGTACTTAAAATACCAAAAGGGTTAAAACCATCAGAATCCAATCCCAAATGTACATTCCTAGGATCCGAAGAAAAATATGGATATAATGAATCAAACATATTCCATGATGTTGAATCTTTTAGATGTCACATAAATCCATTGTTACTATCTTGAGGATGCCATTTCATGTCGTATGCAGTCTTATATGACATGAATAATCTTTGCAAGCATGGTTCCATAGGAAAGTAACGTAATACCTTTGCAAGAGTTTTCTTCTTCTGTTTCTTCAAGGGGTTGCATTGATTTATACTGTCATTGTTGTTCATTGACTTACATCTGCATGTATGACATCTTATGCATTCTTCTTTATCAGACTCATCTCCCTAGTAAAGCAAGCAGTCATTAGGGCATGCATGTATCTTTTTATAATCAAGTCCAAGTTTGTTGATGAATTTCTTCATCTCATAGAATGATACATGGATCTTAGATTCACTAAATGCATTATAAAGAAACTCTAAAATTATGGGCATTTCTTTGTCAGTAATTCCACAGAGAAACTTGATATGATACAACTTAAGTATAAAAGAAAACATTGAATACTTGGCATACCCTTCATACAGTTCTTGTTTCTCATCTTCAAGTAATCCATAAAACTCATTTTTTTGTCATTGAAGTTCTGAGAAAGATTAACCTGATCGGGATCAACTAAAGGTTCTTTTGATTTATTGAAATCATGGACATTGTATCCTGCAAAGCCAAATGCATCATTTACCAAATTTAGAACTGAATACTCCTCTGGCAGGTCACTTTGTATTTCGTTGACAAGATTCTCATTGTTTTGATTTTCTATAACATTCGATTAACTGTGCCAAATACAACATACATATCGAGCATAAAACTGTTTCAATGTCAAATGATCATATACTTTGTTTCTATTCAATTTTTTCTTGAATTTGCAATCAGGACACTGACATTTTATTCTACCATCCATTGATTGGTTTGCAATTTCATAATCTAAAAATTCTTCCAAACCCTTGGCATATCAAGTTGTGTTACGAGGTAAATTAATCCAACTTTTATCCATAGGTATTGGATTGTCACCCATCTCTCCGTACATTCAGAAATAAAGATATAAATGGTTAATCAAACAAGTACAATCAAAATTAAACATTAACCAACTTCGTCAAGATTGATCACCAACTTTGTCCTATAATTTTATAAATATAGTATATAAAATCATGGTGAACATACAAGTATACTCAGTAAGTTTTTATTTAGAAATTCTCGTGTCAGTGTGGAAGAAGCATACTAAAAATTTATTGAATAATCAATAAAACCAACTGGTTTCTTATCCTCAGATCAACCATTATCCCAAACTCACCAAGGCTTACTCACCAAGCATTCATGGGTGATAAATGAATCATGTGGTTACAAACTATTTATAACCCCACGGACGAACAAGCATTCGCCATGTAAATGAATCATCATCCTCATTTATAATTAATTGGGTGTAAGGATTTCTTATAACAAACCAATCATATGATATTACAAAATTGTACCTTATGATTGGGGATCGCACTCACCGGAAAAAGGAGAAGAGAGTTCGTTGTTGAGGATCACCATCAAGGAGTGGGGGGTTGTTGTGGGGTCATCATTGGGCAGCAGGTGGGGTTAGGGTCACAAGGATCAGAGGTGAGGGTGGGGCGAGGGGTGGTTGTCGTTAGGGCCGAGGGGCCAGCTGTCCGGGAGAAGGGGGACACTACTACAAAACAGGGTTTTATCAGCGCTAAAAAAGCCTTTAGCAGTGCTAAAAAAGATATTATAATTGAGGCATTATTAAAAGGGGGTCCCTTTTATTAGTGCTAAAAAACGCTGATAAAGTCCCCTTTTATTAGTGCTTTTTCAAAAGCACTGATAAAAGTCAAAAAATAAATAAAAAAATCTGTAATTCGGAGGGTAGACCCAGCCCCTTTTAGACAAGGCTAATATATTGAGAATTATATTTTATAAGTGAATATGTTTAATTATTTATTTATAAAATTAAATTTTTATGTGAATATATAAAAAATATGTATATATTGCTATATATTTGATTATAAATAACAATACGTTGTGAAAAATGACAAAATTTCAAAGGCATAATATCAATATGAATGTAATCTCTAGGAATAAATCCAGTCCCCACTGAAAAAAGAAAAAAATACCCCCTTAAACGAGGTTGAAATTCCATCGAATGTTAAAAAATTTGGGTATATTGACTAAAAAGTCAATTTTAGATGGATTATAAGTCTTTTGGACCTCAAAAAATTCAAAAAAGGGTTACCCTCTCTTATTAGTGTGTAGAGCTCATCGCAAGCTTCGATTTAATATGTGGTAGAGCTCAAACGGACACTCGGATCAAAAGTTATGATCGTTTGAAGTTTGAGTTATATTTTCAACTTATTTTAGATTTTTTATTAATTTTTAAATTTTTTGTGTCATAAAATTGTTATTAAATGATTATTACTCGATAATAATTAGAAAATTATTAATTAATAATATTTTTTAAAATATTTTATAAGTCATTTTCACTAAATATCTTACATATTAAGTGTAAATGTCTATTTATACTTATCTAAAACATATTTAAAATATATATATTATATTAATATCAATATATTTATATTTATATATTAATATATTATTTTTAATGATTTTTTTAAATATATCTTTTATCATCGCTAGTAAAAAAAAGTGATGATAAAGACTACCTTTTATCAGCTCTATTAAAAAGACATTGATAAAGGGGGTCCTTTTTTTAGCGCTGTTAAAAGTATCCTTTATCAACACTTTTTTTAGTGGTGATAAAGATACCCCCTTTATCAGTGTTTTTTTACCACTATTAAAGAAATGTGCAGTGAAAACCTGTGTTTTGTGGTAGGGGGATCGGGGAAAGGGGGAAGGGCGAGTTGCCGTAGAGAAGGGGGATTGTCGTCAGGGAGAGGTGGGGTTGAGGGGGATGGGTGGTCGTTGGCGTTGGGGAGAGGCGTGACCAAGGGGGAGGGAGATCACTGGCGTCGGGGAGAGGCACGACCGAAAGGGGGAGGGGTAGTCGCTTGCATTAGGGAGAGGCGCAGCCGGGGGGGGGTCGCTGGCGTTGGGGAGAGGTGCAACCGAGGGGGAGGGGTGGTCCTTGGTGTCGAGGAGAAGCGGGGGTCGAGGGATTGGGGGGTGGGGGCCCAGGGCATCGGGTGGAGAGAGGGTAGAATATGGTTAATTTTTAAAGATTAGTTATGGTTTAAACAAAACCACCTCTAAATGTTAAAAAAAATAATTAGTCGGTTTCATTGAAACTGCCACGAATTATAAATTGTATTTAATACAATTTGTTTAGTGGCATTTATTAGAATCGATGCTAAAAAATCATTGTTAATACCACTTTTTTTGTAGTGTATGTTGATATGTAAATGAAATGTTGATGAGTTTTGACCCCTTATACATTGTCGCAACATTTATTGTCTATTTCTTAGCATTAATATTTGTTTGTAATTGTTATACAAATATTCGAAGCATATTTTGTCAACGATACATCTCGCCTTCGATCGATCAATTATTTCTGGTTTTGAGATTATTTCAATCGGTGTTTGGTTGATTTCACAACAAACACCAATATCTTATTTACAAAAAAAAAAACTATTACATCATATATAAAATTTATTACAATAAAAATTATGACCACCCCTCCAAAAAAAACACACACACAACATTAAAAGTAACAGTAAAATTATTTATTTTTCGCACGACAGTCTCACTAAATGAGATTTAATATATTTAAAACAGTTTTCACATTTTTCAGGGAGGGCGGCCAGGGATGGTTTAGTGCTTCAACTGGGCGAGCATGCATCGGACATCCTTGCTGGAGGGGCGCTGCTTGGGGTCTTCGAGGGTGCAGAAGTAGGCGATCTTGAGGGCGAGGAGCATCTGCTCCTCGGCGCCGGTGCCGAGGAGGGTGGAGTCGACGGCGCGGGCGGGGTCGGCGGAGGTCATGACGTTGCGGAGCCACTTCACCAGCCCCATCTCGGCGGTGTGCTGGAAGAAGTCGTCGCCGGGAAGGCGGCCAGTGGCCAGCACCGCCAGCAGAACGCCAAAGCTGTAGACGTCGCACTTGTCGGTGAACTTGAGGGTCTGGTGGTACTCCGGCGCGATGTACCCAACGGTGCCGGCGACGTTGGAGCTGGTCCAGTGGGTGTCGGCGTCGGGGATGGTCTTGGCCAGCCCGAAATCCGCGATGCGCGCCTCCATCTCGTCGTCCAGCAGCACGTTCGCCGGCTTCAAGTCCCGGTGGATGATCCTCGGGCTCTGGCTCGTGTGCAGGTACTCCAACCCCGCCGCCACCCCCATCGCGATCCGCAGCCGCGCCCCCCACTCCAGCTCCCGCCGCCCCTCCGACACCTCCCTCATCACGTCCTGTTCCATTCCGAAGATCGATCACAGTTCCACGTCAATTTAATGGAAAAAAAACGAACATCCTGTATTTACCTGCAAGCTCCCGTTCTTCATGTACTCGTAGACGAGGTAATGGCAGTCGGGGCGGGCCACGTGGGCCAGCAGGGGGAGCAGATTCCGGTGTCGGATCTTGCTTACCGTGTTGATCTCCGACCGAATCTGCCGCATCTTCTTGTTCAGCAGCCGGCTGTCGTCATCCGTCAGCTCCGGCGACGGCGTGTCCTTAACGGTCTGGAGGATCTTCTTTATGGCGATGAACTTGCCCTCGCTTCCCGGCAGCTCCGCCTTGTAGACCTCCCCGCACCCGCCCCTCCCGATGATCTCCATCGACGCCAGCCCGTCTTCCCGTTCCAGAAACGCCAGGTCCTCCGCCTTCTTGATGAACGGACTGTAGATTTGCGGCCCCGTCTCCTTCTCCCTGCCCTTGATCAACACCAGGAGGAGCTTGAACAGAACAGAGCATGCCAGCCCGGACAGGGAGCCGGCGATCGTCCCCACGGAAAACCCCAGGATCCACCCCCCGATCTTCTTGATCTTCTTCTTCTTGTGCCGCCTGTGGGCGCCGCCTGCCGCCGCCGCCGGCGCCTGCGCGCTCGATTGCGGCGAAATGGCGGACCTGCTGCGGTTCCCGGAGACTGATGCGTTCGATTTCTCAGCTAGAATGTAGCGCTTCGACGGCGCTGACTGTTCGGCCCGGAGGCCAGAGTAGGAGCCCTCGAGGAAATCGTTGCCGGAAAAATTGAAGGCGCGGAGATTCCGGAACGAACGCAGCGACGGCGGCATCCTCCCCGAGAACAGGTTCTCGGCGATGGAAAGCCTTTCCAGGTTAGGAAAATGCTTCAGGAAGTTCAGGTTGCCGGAAAATTGGTTGGAGGACAGGTCCAGGATTCTGAGTCGCGGAAGAGACGAAAACTCCAGCGGGATTTTTCCGGTGAATCGGTTGTTGCTGAGGTCGAGGATCTCGAGTTTCTGCAGCTCGGCCAGGCGCTGAGGGAAGCGGTCGGCGATCCGGTTGTTGGGCAGAGACAGCTGCCGGAGGTCGGAGAGCTTACCGATCGCCGGAGACAGAGATCCATCGAGACCCATGGAATTGAAGTCGATGCGCATGACTCGGAGGAGGAGGGATCCATTCCTAGAGTCTCTTCTCCTCTCGCAGTGCACGCCGGCGAAGGTGCAAGGGTTCGCCCCGAGGTCGTCGCGGGGGCGGCGGAAGCCCAGGTCTTCTCGAACCCTCAGTATCGCCTCCTTATCAGAACCATGTAGATTGAGTTTGCCATGGGCGAGGAAGAAAAGAAGAGCGAGGGCCGTGACTAAAGTGAAAAGGATTTCGCCGGAAAGGATCCTCATCGGATGGTCGGCGGCGGCGCTGGCCCGAGAGGCTCGATGTTAGGACCGTAGGGGCGGAAAACTGGGCTCTATATGCAAGTGGGCGCACCGCCGTGTGGAATCAGGCGTCTGTGGGCCCTGTAGCCGTATTTTCACTTATAATTTAAAGTTTTTTTAAGCAGCGATCATCTCACCGTGTTGAATAAGTCGTCGGTGTGCGATCTCAATTTGGCCCCAAAATTTTGTTGTTTTGTATTTTTATTATTATGAAGATCATGATGCGCACTTGATGCGATCTAATTACTCGAAGATAACACAATTAACTCTTATTATCAATAATATAAGTGTTAGAGCCCTTGCAATGCACATGAGTGGTAGGTGATCTTGTAAGTCTTGGTAAGGTTTGAAGTTCAACTCTTATTAAGTTATTCCTTACATTTATGTGTTGCGTGTTTTTATTTATAATGTACCCACTTTCCTCCAAATAATATTACATGATTAACAGGAACCAACCCCATCAACACCCTAATCTAGATAACCAACAAGATCGAGTGCGGCATTTCATGTATGACTACAACAACCTTCAAAATAAAGGTGGAGTCATTGATTTAGGACCGAGGTGTAAAATAAGGAAAATAAAGCCAAATCTTCAAAATAATGCAACCACAATCACTACTGAAGATATGAGTTTTATCAGGGCGCAAAAAATCTATTGTCGACGCTAAAAAAGCAATGACGCTATAAGCGTAAGTCAAGCGTTGATAAAAATTCATTATATTAACACAATTTTTAGCGCAAATAAAAGTCATGGGTAGTACCATGTAACATCTTTGTTTTTTCCATCTATAGTCTTCAAACATATTTTGTATTATTTTCAAGACCATGCACCGAGATGACACATGATTCTGTTGCTCGATGAACCCGAAATTAATGTTTAAAATATACTAAATATATTAATTACACACACGTAGTCTTTCTAAAAAAGTGAAATAACTCCCAAATGAGAACTCTAATCAGAAATCTGAGGTCGTCATTGAGTTCAGAGCGTGAGTTTTACTCTATGTAAAACATAATCTTTGTCGAAATCATGCGTTTGTGAAAAAAAGTTGTTGCAGGCGTAAAATGAATAAATGAATGAATGAATTAACTAATTTTATTTGATGACAAAATGACATAATCTTTCTATATTTAAACACATTTATGACCAATTCTCAGGGTCAGCCGCATAACCTTGAAAATTGAGAGAGAACATTGGAGGAAGCCTTGGCGAACAACGATGACAGATCAAGAATCGTTCACACCAACGAAAATCGAGGATCTCACCAACGACTACAACTCAAATTTGTTCTTCATCAACGATCAATTCATCTCAAGATAAAATATTTGTTTTATGTGGATTTATCCACGTTTGATTATCCTACGACAAATGTGAATCAATCAACTAACAAATTGATTCATGGATTGGTCATACTGCGGTTGCGGGTTAAATTTATTCGGGATGGGAGATTTCTTTTTGTTGATTTTTTATATCTCATCATTCATCATTCTAACAGCAACAAATCAAGGCCAACATGAATATTGGTCGAGGTTCATTCCTCATGTTTCGATTTCATGTATTTCATCTCCCATTCTTCGTCCGTTCGTCACCGGCGTTCACTTTGACCGATGGTTCGACAAATACCCAGTAATCAATCATTGCATGCCCATTTCTTGGCACAACAGATTGATACCGTAGATTCAAGTTCGGGTTGACGATGAGATCAAGCTACAACAACAGATCAAGATCGGATCGAAGTTTTTCGCATGAGTTTTGGCGTGCGACAACCGAGAGATACGATGAAAGGGTTTCCCCGTGCTAATCGGTGGTCGAATTTCAACGAGCGATGCTGGTGAGGCTTTTCCGGACCAGATCCATGTTTAACGGTGTGATTCAAGGCCGGATTGAAGGTCGAAGGAACTGACGATGACGCGTGAAACAGTTCTGCAGGTTCTGGACAATCTTGATATACACTACGTGTAATCTGGGGATACACGTTGTGTGGGGCCTTGGATGCGGCACTAGTATTTTCATAGAGAAGATAAACATCACACAATGTGTGATCTGTATCACACGACATGTGATTCGATCTAGCAACTCGGCATGTTCGCTGGGAGCACACAGTCAGACACATGACCAAGCACACGACCATACCAGGAGTACACGGGAAAAGCATTGTACTTGGACAAGACCAAGTACATGAACATGGACACAACCACAGGTCATGAAACACTAGTAGACTTGGTGCCAACGCGACACACCGTGTACTTATAGCACACGTTGCGTACTTCATTAAAGATGGCTTGGAGTCATTGTTCCCTTCACCATGGACAAGTTTCGGTAGGGTGTGTTCCCTTGATCCTTTCCCTAAGGGTTTCTTATGGAATTGTGTCTTGTGTATAGGATGGTGACCCCCTCTAAGGAATTTTAGTCTCATATAGAGTTGTTGGAATCCTTCCGTGAGGCCCAGCGTGAGATCATCTATCATCATCATTTACCCTAGACGGGGTTCTCGAAATCATCGTGACCAACACTATGCGGACATCGATCCCATACTTATAAAGTTAATCTAGATTGGGTTGTTGGTATTCCCCATGACCCTGGATGTGATCCCTATTTGTGTATCAATCTCTTCCGACTAACAACACGTGCTTCTTATGGTGAGACCCGACGAGCACGACATCTCAAACGGACGCTATCATTGTTATCTGACTCGTGGAGTGTGTTCTCTCAGATGAGTGTTATATGGAACCTTCGAGTAGAAATCCTAAGCTGGAAAATATGATTGTGACCTTACCTTGAGACTGTGTGTCTTCTATGAGAATATCTGGAAATTCTTGTTATGTATGTTGTTGACATAACCCTGTGATGAGCTGAATACTATTCTTGATACTTTATGCTTAGTGATTTCAAGGTGTCCTATTGGGAATTTCTCTACTCACCCATGCATGGGTTCTGCCCACATGTGTCGCATATTATGCAGTCGCCAGGCAATTCGACAAGGTTCTCGGTGGACTAGGAGCAGACAAAGCTTAGATTTGAGCTGGACAGACCATGGTTCATACCATGAGTCACATTTGATTGCAGTCCTCTCATGCTACCAGGTTAAACTTCTTTATAGTTTTTACTGGTCTAGTATTTGTGTTGGTTCCAAGCGCAATGGAAGTGTTGCAGTGGAGGGTGATATATTAAAATTTCTTTTAATAATTTTTGACCGAAACCAAGAGCAAGGATCTTGCACATCAAATTTATAATTAATTTATTTAATATCTGAAGAAATAAATACTTGGGCTTAGAAACTTTCTTCATTGATGATTGTTGATCATCTGAAAAGGACCTTCCAAATTACCTTCATTGTGTTTGTGAGGATCTAAGGGTATAATCTCTCTAGCGGTGATCCACACGTGCTCCAATGGTCTTTGAGCAACGTCACTCGTTCTCTAGGTGCTAGCGCGGCGAATCGAATGTCTTGTGTTGTTCATTCTTGATCACTCATTCTTCGATCTTGAAGAAATTCTCTCTTGGGTTTCTCGTTCTTGAGAGGGAGAGAGGAGGAAGAGTCGAGAGAGAATTCATTGTGCACAAAAATTCTCTTATCCCAAACTTGGAATTGGTTTCGAATGAAAAACACAAAAGACATAACTGTCTATTTATAGAGCTGAGATTTCAGTTACAAAATTTAATTTCAAAACATCCATTAAATACAATTATAACCATTAATGAAATCCCATGGAACATAATAATAATAATAATAATAATAATAATAATAATAATAATAATAATAATAATAATAATAATATTATTTGGTGCACCAATTTACGCAAAAATGGATAAATAATATTTACCAGCTCGTAAATAATTATTTTATCACCGGACATGGTCTTGGTCCGTTTAAAATCCTCTTGCATTTATTAAACCCCTAAATAAATATTTTATTCTCTTAAATAAATATTTTATTCACAAACTAGTAAATAAATATTTATTAAATATTTAATAAAATAAATGAATATATTTTATTCAAAATCCGGTGAATAAATATTTATTTAATTTACGGGATCAATATAACTTGAATAAAATTATTCCTCAATATTGAGAATAATATTTATTCGATTAATTAAATTCAAATAGAATTTAATCGAGACCAATAGAAACACTTAGTGTGTGACCTTCTAGGATTCTTTCTTGTCGTCATTAGGCGGGCTCGCTTAAAGTCTAAGATTATTTTCTAACAACGGGTCAAGGCACCCAAGAGAAAGAACTTAAATTCACAACGACGAAAACCACATATGAATGCTCACTATGTAATATAATCTCTTTATCACAATATCTCATCAAGTAGGTTGCATGATGGTGTCATCAACCTATATGTCAGATACATCATTCTTTGACTATCTGACCATAACCATGGAATTTAGGGTGATAGTTCTATTTCAATCAAAGGGTCGAGATATCAACTTCCATAAATATGGATGAGAAAAATCATTTCTTGACTTATCCATTAATAACATGTCATTTGTGACACACCCAACATACCCTACTTCCCACCAACATATGACGTGACAATTTTCATCAGCAAATCTAAGTGCGCGAGTTGTGACATGCATTAATGATAATATTAAAATCTAAAGACCATTACACACACTCACATATAGGAATATCCAATGACACCAAAACATGTAAAATTTCTACTAGCATGTATGTTCTCATAATCTCTCGTCTTAGAGATTACCAAGTTCGAACTTCATGAGAAGAAGTCTCATTTGCTTATGAGTACTCGCACCTGATGGTCTATATACTATGTGTCCCATCCTAGCATGTTATCCAACTGTAGAACTATATTAATAATATTATCATAGCACTTTAAGGATCTCATCATAGCGGGGAACTACTATGAACTTATTAATGCGACAAATACTCTAGGACATTATTACATTAAAGTCATGCAGAATAATGAAAAAAATGTAATAAGATGTTTAATTTAATAATTAATACATAAAATATTCATGTAGTCAAAGTACAAACAGTTGGTTCTAGGACACCAACTCTAACAAACTCCCACTTGGACTAGAACCAATTGTCTACGACTTTTAGTCCGCTAGACCTCACATGATAATCATGTTTCTGCTGAGTCAAGGATTTAGTCAAGGGGTCTGCCACATTTTCTTCTATGGAATTAATGCTCATCACAACTCACCTCTTTGATAAAAATCCCTCAAGAGGTGATACTTCTCAATTATGTGCTTGGTCCTCTAATGTGACCTTGGCTCTTTTGCGAGAGTCATTGCTGTAGTATTATCACAATAGAGTGCGATGATATCTTTACTGCTAGGTACCACATCAAGCTATTGGATGAAATTGCGCATCCAAACTGCTTCTTTATCTACCTCAAAGGACGCTATATACTCAAACTCTACTATAAAATCTAAGACCACAACCCATATTTGAGATTTTCCAACTCACAACACCTCCATTTAAAGTGAAGTTGTATCCCGTTTGTGACTACATGCCATCTTGATCAGTTTGGAAACTATTATATGCATATCCCATGAGGACTAGTTCCTCATATCCTCCATAAATTTGGAACATATCCTCAGTACACCTCAAATACTTAAGGATAGTCTTGACTACCATCCAATAGTGGTCACCTAGATCAGCTTGATATCTACCTATCACATTTAATGCGTAGACAACATCTAGCCTAGTACATAGCATAACATACATGACTGACCCAATTACTAATGCATATGGAATCCTTAACATTCCATTTCTTTCCTCATGGATCAAAGTATACATTTTCTTGTAAAGATTAATTCCATGTGACACTAGAAACAATCCCCTCTTGGATTGTTCCATATTGAATCTCTTCAGTATATTATCAATGTATGTACTTTCACTTAGGCCGAGAAACCTCTTGGATATATCATGATGGATCTAGATCCCAATAATATATGTCACCACACCAAAGTCTTTCATGTAAAATCATTTATTCAACCATGCCTTAACAGACTGTAAGACTCATATTTCATTTACAATAAGTAATATGTCATTAACATATACTATAAAGAAAATGACTGTACTCCCACTAAACTGTTTGCAGACACAAGGCTCACATTCATTCTTTATAAAACAAAATTAAATTATGGATTCATCAAAATGAATTTTTCATGACCTGGATGGTTTCTTTAATCCAAAAATGGATTTTTACAACTTTCATATCTTATCGGAATCCTTTGGAGTCCCAAACCCTTTAGGTTGTGTCATGTAGACATCTTCATGATGGTTCCCATTAAGGAAGACTATTTTGACATCCATTTTCCTAATCTCATAGTCATGGTAAGCTGTAATGGAAAGTAGAATTCTGATGGATTTTAGCATTGCAACTGGTGAAAAAGTTTCTTCATAGTCTATGCCTTGACGTTGTTTAAACCCTTTTTCAACCAGTCGCGCCTTATAGGCACTAACTTTTCCTTCTATGTCCAGTTTCTTCTTGAATACCCATTTGAAAACAATGGGATTTACATACACTAGAGGATCTACCAAAATACATACTTAGTTTTAGTACATGGAATCCATTTTAGAATTCATGGGTTCTTGGCACTTGGAAACAACTGTGCCACTTACTGCTTCCTTGTAGGTTAGAGGATCATTATTATCAACTAATAATGAGTCACCATCCTCAATAACTATAAAACCATACCATTCTGGTTCTTTAACCTCTCTTGTACTCCTATGCGGTACTTGTGTCTCTGGAATAGTTTCTTCTTCCATGGGGCTTTGTGGAATCTGATCCTGTACCAACTCTTGTGTGCCTTGAGCCTCAACTTCATCAAAGTTTATCTCTCTCCCACTATCTCTTTTGGAGATGTGATCCCTCTCAATAAATATGTCATGTATTACCACTATAACCTTTTTTTATAAGGTCTTGTATATGTAATATCCCCTTGTTTCCTTGGGGTATCCTATAAAGGTACACTTTTCAATTTAGGGTGCAAGTTTATTACCTGAAGAGGCCTTAAAAAACGCTTCTCTTCCCCACACATGTAAATTTGATAACATGGTTTTTCTTCCACTCCAAAATTCATATGGAATACCATTTATCGATTTAGTTGGTACTTGATTTAGTATTTATGCCACTATTTGTAATGCATATCCTCAAAAGGATAATGGAAGACTCGCATGATTCATCATTGGTCTCATAATGTCCAACAAGGAGCGGTTCCTCCTTTTGCTTACACCATTCCACTAAGGTGTGTAAGGAGGAGTGGGTTGGGATAGGATCTCAAACTTATATAAGTAATCAATAAAGTCTTGATTAAGATATACTCCACCATGGTCTGAGCGGAGTTTTTTAATCTTCCTACCAAGCTAGTTCTCAACTTCATTATTGTATTCATTGAATTTATCAAAACAATTTGACTTATAAATCATTAAGTATATATATCCATATCTACTAAAATCACCAGTAAAAGTTATTAAGTATGATTACCCACTATTTTCTTCAATAGGAAATGGTCCAAACACATCGATATGAACTAATTTAAGAAGCTCTTTAGCCCTTTAACCTTTCCCACTAAATGGGGCTTTAGTAATTTTTCCTTGCAACCATGTGTGGCATAGACCAATTGGTTTTAGTTCAAAATAATATAAATATACATCTTGATTTAATTTTGTTAAGTGTTTTCCATTTACATGACCTAGCCGGTGATTCCAAAGTTGGGTGTGGTATGATTCATCTGAAATAACTTTGTTATCGATTTCCATTACTTGGTTCATGTAATCTAACACATAAAGATCGTTATATAAATGTGACTTACCATAAAAATGTTATCTTTATAAAAGAAGATACAATTTATTTATAAATTTGAAAATGAATCCATCGATATCTAGTCTGGATATAGAAATATTGTTTTTGGTAACTGAAGGAACATAATAAAAAACCCTTTAAAACCAAGATCATTCTGGTCAGCTATGTGAGGAGGTAGTCCACGATAGCTACAACAAATTTTTTATCTCAATTGGATTCTCATAGATATACCTCCCCTTAGTCAATTTTTCTGAATCTACTTGGTTATTGTATTTGAATACATACGTGAGAAACACAAGATATATCTAATACCCAATTTGTATAAATAGATAAAATTCACTTGATAAAAAATGAACCTGAAGCTTCCCCTTTCTTATTTAGATGGGTTCAGTTTTTATTCCAGTGGCCCTTCTTGCCATATGGAAAACAAACAACATCCTATTCCCCTTTTCCCCTTTGATATTCTTCTTCTTAGAAGGGCGTGAAGAAGCCCTGAGCTTAAAGATCTTCCCCTTTCTGTTTTTTCACCATAAAAAAAAGGATTTTCATGCTTAATATATTTATCTACTTGGAGAAGGAGGATAATAAAATCTAGAAGAGACTTCTCAATGTTTTTCATATTAAAATTCACAAAAAAATGGAGAATCTTTGAGGGAGTGATGCCATAATGAGATTGATACCCAGTTCTTTGATGAGTTTAAACCACAGAACCTCTAGGCGCTCAATGTAGCCAATGATCTTGACTACGTGAGGCCCAACTAGGGCACCCTATCCAAGCTTACTTTGAAAGAGCGCCTTGGAAATCTTAAACTATTTTTATCTATCTCTCTCCTAATAAAGACCACAGAGGTGCTCAAGCATGCTATACACATTCATATTTTCATGGGAATTTATGAGTTCACTTGACACAGATGAAAGCATCAAACATTGAATGTCAACCGTGTTGTTAATATGTTTTTTATAGACTAGGAACTCTTCATCACTCACCTCTTGATCAGGAGGATCATGCATTGATGATTCTTGCATTTAAGATTTCCGTTCATGGTGTAGAACAACCCAAAGGTGTCTAAACCACTTCTGGAAGTTACTACTAGTAAGGAGATTTTATTTATCCAATATTGATCATAGAGATAGTGTGGATGATGAGCTTGCCATTTTATTCTACAATTAAAAGAGAAGATTATTATTACTTTTCTTGATTGCAATTTTTTTGAGAAATAATAAATTAATTGATTTTATTAAATCTCCCACTATTTTATCAAGTCCCAATATCCCTCACTATTGAACTTGTAATTTCTAGTTTCTAGGAAATTCTAGTGTCAAGGATATATATTCCCTTTCCCATAACCCCAAAAGGGCTGGTCATGATATTTTGAAGGTATTTAGGTAGGCAAGTCTTTTCCAACTGCAGGCTTACAGCTCCTTGATCCATTGAGGGGACTCCCCAATCTAGAAATCCTGACTTGGATTTTCTCAAAACTTGCCTCCAAATTACACTAAGTCTAGAAAGGGCTACTCCTTTTGATTTTAAAATGGTTAAGTCAACCTGAAACCTTCATAATAACTCCCCTTATAAAGGTAAGTGTCCCAACAAGGGTTGGTCGAACACATAATTCTATTGAGTTTTGTTCCTAATCAAGTAATGGAAGGCTTAGTCTGACTTAATATTATATTGAGGAATTTTATTCTATTATGCATAAATTTTTCTCTTGTTTTATCATTTACATGTCTTTTTAATATGTAAGTGGATGTTTACTTAATTAATTAACCATGTTTGGATAAAACATTTACGCATAATCAATTTTATTTAAATTATATATTTTCATATTAATTCATTTATGTGATCTCGGTCTTGCATCTATAAATCCAATTTTAATGCATTAGATAGAAAATAACTAAATAATTAAATGACCTGATCATGATTTATCTAATGGTTGATTTAATGAGTGAACATTAAATCACCTATGACATGGGGGAAATAACTCTTTATGTCAGACTTGGCATGAGCTACAACATTCCACACGTCCATCTATGGATCACCGAGTTGGTTCCATTATGGTTCTGTCTTGAACCGTTTCCATACATCTTAGGATGCTCCATTAATTGCAAATATTTATTACTTACACGCAAGTGAGAGGAAAAAAAGTATTGGTTAAATGGAATTACATAAATATCATTGTACACATAGGTCATACAAAATAATAGAGGGAGGGATGTCTCGCATGCCATCTTTTAATTTAATATTAAATAATTGAAAAACCATGCAATAAATTTAATTAAATAAATTCCAACACATACACAGGTCTTGGTCAATCTCATGATCAGTCATACATACAACAAATACACAAAAAGTAACCGGCTAGTATTCATTTCTTTATCCATCCTTTAATATTAAGACAAACATGCTTATATTAATTAATTAATAAATTAATTAATTCCCTTTCATCTTAACAATCATTCAAACTTACTTGGAGATACCCATAAATTTGGCATTCATGGAAAATAAATTATATAACCATTAATGACATATTTATTACAGTAAATTAATTGAGCATTTAATTTTTTTTAAACTACTATTAAATTGAAAAACACACAACAATGTGCTAATCAATAAAATAAGGTTTTAATGATACAAAATTTCGAATTTTATGTAATTTTAATTTTTTCCATTAATGGGATACTACATGGAATGTACATACAACTACATTCCATGTGCCTTGGATGTTGTATATCCAATTCACACGCCTAGGGGTTCGGCGTGTTAACTCGGCCAGACTACACGGTGTGTACATGCCAGCTACACACCTTGTATCCACTTGTCACATGGTAGGTTGGCCCGGTCAACATGCAATGTGAAATAAAATTACTACATTTTTTAATTTCTCGACACATATAGATAAAATTCACATGGGTATAGGGCGTGTGCTCCGGTCACACGTCGTGTAACCCAGCTTTACCGACCAAAGATTTGGCACTTCCCGATGGCATCTCTGGCCATTCTTCATTTGTTCTTAAATCTATAAGAATATGAAACACTAAACGAACATGATTAATATGTCAATAACATGTTAATTCAAATCAGATTAAATAACGAATAACATGAATTGAAAATATAACCACAATTACATATAGATCAGCAATCAAATAAATTATTATAAATTTAAATGTTACAACTCTGATACCACTTGTTGGTTCTAGGTATAGTGGAAGTGTTATGGTGGAGGGCGATATATTAAAATTTATTTTAAAAATCATTTCCCGAAACTAAGAGCGAGGATCTTACACATCAAATTTATAATTAATTTATTTAATATCTGAAGAAATAAATACCTAGGCTTATGAAATTTCTCCGTTGATGATTATTGATCATCTGAAAAGGACCTTATAGATTTATTTAGTTATGTTTGTGAGGATCCAAGTGTAGAATTCCTCTAGTGGTGATCCACATGTTCTCCAATGGTCTCTGAGAAATTCCACTTGTTCTTCGGGTGCTAGCACGGTGAATCGAATATCTTGCATTGTTTGTTCTTGATCACTCATTCTTCAGTCTGGAAGAAATTATCTCTTGGGTTTCTTATTCTTGAGAGGGAGAGAGGAGGAGGAGTAGAGAGAGAATTATTTTTTCACAAAAATTCTATATTCCAAAACATGGAATTGGTTTTGAATGAATTACACAATAGACACAACCATCTATTTATAAAGCTAGGATTTCAGTTACAAAATTTAATTTCATAAAATCCATTAAATATAATTACAACCATTAATGAAATCCCATGACACATAATAATAATATTATTATAATTATTTTTTGGTGGACCAACTTGTGCAAAGTGGATAAATAATATTTACCAGCTTGTAAATAATTATTTTATCACCGAACACAATCTTGGTCCATTCAAAATCCTCTTGCATTTATTGAACACCCAAATAAATATTTTATTCTCTTAAATAAATATTCATAAAATAGAAAATAAATATTTATTAAACATTCAATAAAATAAATAAATATATCTTATTCACAATCCGGTGAATAAATATTTATTTAATTTACGTGATCAATATAACTTGAATAAAATTATTCCTTAGTCTTGAGAATAATATTTATTCCATTAATTAAATTCAAATAGAATTTAATCAAGACCAACAGAAACACATAGTGTGTGATCCTCTAGGATTATTTATCATTGGCATTAGGCGGGCTTACCTAAAGTCCAAGATTACTATCTAGCAACGGGTCAAGGCACCCAAGAGAAAGAACTTAAATTCGCAATGAAGAAAACCACATACAGACTCTCACAATGTAATATAATCCCTTTATCATAATATATCATCAAGTGGGTTTCATGAAGGTGTCATCAACCTATATGCTCAATATATCATTCTTTGACTATCTGAAATAAATCGTCATTACACCATAACCATTGAATTTAGGGCGACAGTTCTATTTCAATCAAAGGAAAAAGATACCAACTTCCATAAATATGTAAGGGAAAAATCCTTCCTTGAATTATCCATTAATAACATGTCATTCGTGACACACCTAAAGTACCCTAATTCCTACCAACATATGGTGTGATGACTTTCATCAACAAATCTAAGTGCATGAGTCATGACATGCATTAATGATAATATTAAAGTCTAAGGACCATTACACACACACACAAATAGGAATATCTGATGACACTAAAACATAAGGAATTCCTACTGGAGGGTCTGTTCTCATAATCTTCTATCTTGGAGATTACCAAGTGTGAACTTCATGAGAATAAGTCTCATCTTCTTACAAGTACTCACACCTAATGGTCTATATATTATGTGTCCCATTATAGTATGTTATCCAACCACATAACTATATTAAGAATATTGTCTTAGCACTTCAAGGTTCTTATCATAACGGGTAACTACTATAACCTTATCAATGAGACAAATACTCTAGGACATTATTACATTAAATTCATGAAAAAAATGAACAATATGTAATAATATTTTAATTTAATATTTAATACATCAAATATTCTTGTAATCAAAGTACAAACAATTTTATAGGACACCAACTCTAATAATTTGGTCCTTATCACTTTGTTGTATTTTGTTATACTCTGATTGTATGATTTAGATGTGTGCATGCATTTGTTATTAGTTTTATTTTACATTTCAGCATTGTATGATCTTGGAGATGTGTGTGTGAGTATAGGTAACTTAGGCTAAGGACTCCCATATGAGTGTTATTCCTACTCAGTGCTGGTTTCTAGCCCATGACCTATTGGAGGTGAGCTTGGGGTATTCACACTCGACTTATTAGGAACCAAGTGGGACTTAGTGGTTCGGGTCATGAAAAAGTGGTATCAGAGGCAGGTTGTTCCATATTAGGACCAAATTTTTAGAGTTTTGTCTAGTAGTGATATTGGTTTGGGGTTTATGGTAATAATGTTAAGTGTTTTGAGTTCGGATATTAGGACAAGGACTCCAGTGGTGGTACAATGTCTGATGTATCTATTCACCAAGACTCAGACTCCATACTTGTCGACTTGGTAAATATATGATTTGATTGTAGGTAAAAACTTTTTCACATGCATCATATAGGAATGAGTTATGGTTTCCATGTCCTTCTTATGTCATCTCTCCAGATATACTCATTGATCATTGTACATCTTGTCTATTTCAAGATGCCTCCACGATGTTTTACATCTATGATTCGGTAGTAGAATCATGAGGATAATCCCCTGAGTGATGAGGCTTCAATACAAGGACCTGTTTAGGAGGTGTTACCTCCAGGTAGCGCACCAATATTACCACCACCCATCGAGCAATAGATGGTAACAACAGTACCAGTGCACGAGGTGTGCATGATGAGCTCGCTTCATGAGTTTTAGTGACAATGGAGCCTATGGTTCTAAGGCGAGATGGACCCCCAGGTGGCAGAGGACTGGCTTGAGAAAGTGATGCAATTATTTCGTCTCATTAGGACATCAACATACTAGATGGTGGTCCCGGTAGTGAGCCTTCTCTATGGATATATAGGAAAATGGTGGGGCTTAGTGACCCAGTCATATGATTAGGTGACTCTTTCATGGTCAAAGTTACAGTTCCTTTATAGAGGTAGGTTTTCTCTAGCTACATTGAGGGCTCCACACATTCAGAATCTCATACTTCTTTAGTAGGGTAGTATGACTGTGGCTGAGTATTCATCAAGGTTCACTAACCTCTCTTAGTACTCGATGTATATGATGTGTGATCAGTTATTTTGGGCTCGAACCTTAGATCGATGTCTACATATATACATATGATCTAACAAGATACATCTATGCATTCCTAACTTTTTTTGGGTATTGGATCATGCTTTGGTGGATGCAAGTCTCCTATATGAGAAGACATAGAAAATTGGTGCCAACAGTTATAAAATAGGAGCTAAGACTTTGGTAGTGGGTAATTGATGATAGACATAGGTTCCTAGACATATGATACGTTTCAGGAGGTGATCCTAGGATAAAGGGTCTATGGTTTAGGGCTCACAGGATGGATCTAAACAGCCTAGGGAGAGGTAGTTCTACTCTTGCGATGGAAAAGGATATCTCATGCGGGATTGTTCAAACCACCATATGACTAATAGATAGATAGTGGATAGTCCACCTAGGAAGATGTATAAGTGGGATCAGGTAGGTATACAAGGTGGAATACATGGGAGAGTAGCTAGAAGAGTGGTTAGAGGTGGAAATTTTTTTGACTTGTTATCACCACCACCCTTAGGTGGTCCGCGCTAGGATCAGAGAGCTGGGGGATAGGGGAGAGGATAGCTGGAGGTGGTTGAGGCTTATAACCTAGGGACTCCAAGGATGATATGAGCTATGATATGTTTCTTCTCTATATTAGCTGTAGTATTTGTAGAAACGGGTGTGATCCACTCCATTATTTCCTCTTATATAGTTTGAGACTTAGAGATTCTAGTTGAGCCCTTGGCTCAACTCTTTCACTTGGAGACTCCTAATGTAGGTGACTCAGTGATCATAGATTTATGCTGATGGTGTGCCCTGAATCTTGGAGGTGAGAGTTTTCCTTTGGGATCTCTTTGTAGCAACAATGATGCCTTATGACATCATCTTCGGTATATACTGGTTATCTATAGTTCATTCCCATATAGACCATTTTAGGTAGAGGATGCGGTGTGTTTGTAGTTATGGGATGAGATTTTAGTTTGTGGCTAAAAATGAAACCCAAGTGGAGTAGGATGAGATCATTCATAGGAGGGTGCATCAGATTACACATTAGTTGGCCGACATGACTCTTAAAGAAGTGGATGCTATGAGCTTTTAGTTTCATGCAGTGGTGGTGGAGTACGAGTATTTATTTCATGAGGACATGCTAGGATTACCTCCCCAATGAGATACAGACTTCTATATAGACCCACACCCCATCATGACCCCAATATCTACACCATCATATCGAATGGATCCCATAGAGCTTCACAAGATGAGGGGGAAGTTGGAAGACTTGTAGATGAAGGTATTTTTCAGACATAGTGTTTTACCCTGGGCAGACACTATGTTGTTCGCGAGGAAGGTGTATGGTAGCTTGAGTTTGTGTGTATATTACTTTCTCCTAGATTAGTTGATCATGAAGAAAAAGTATCCACTACTAAGGATCAATTACCTCTTCAATTAGTTGAGATGGGCATGATGATTCTCGAAGACTGACCTTAGATCAGGCTATCACCAGCTATGAGTACGAGATGAGGATATAACTAAGATGACTTCCTAACGTTGTTACAGTCACTATGCGTACATGGTTATTCCCTTTGGCATGAAGAACACCCCAACATTGTTCAGGGGACTCATGAAGTGGATCTTTCAGTTTTTCTTAGAACAGTTTGTGGTTGTCTTCATTGATGATATCATAGTGTACTTAGAATCTAAGGAGGATCACATGAGACACTTGAGGATAGTTCTAGATGTATTCTGAGAGAACCGACTTTATTCAAATCTCTCAAAGTTCTATATCTAGATTCAAGAGGTCCACTTTTTGGGACATGATTTCTCAGTAGATGGTGTAGAAGTGGACTTGGTGAAGGTCAAGGAAATGTTAGCTTTGGAGACACCCAAGAGAGTTATGGAGGTAGGAAGCTTCTTTGGGTTGGTAGGCTACCATCAGATATTCATACTAGATTTCTCTAGGACAACAAATCCCTTGATAGCTTTGACCTGAAATAGGTATCCTTTCATGTGGAAAGAGATAGTTCAACTTACCTATATTCAATGGTTATTACCCCAAAACTTCTATAGAAATTTAGGGGTTCTCAACATGGAGATACCAACTATGAGACCCTACATACTTATATTTCTACTGGATGTTTTCCTGATGGATTTTTATGAAGGTAGGGAGTATGTATTCCTTTTTAGAGGATGCATGATGGTACCAATGATGTTGTGGGAGGAGGATATGAGATAGTTTCATACATCTCCTTTGGAGGTATATCTAGGTGTGGAAAAGATGTTCCAGGACCTCTGACATCAGTTTTGGTGGACATGAATGAATAAAGAAGTTGAAAATTTTGTCTCTTGATGCCTTGCTTGTCAACAAGTGAAGGTTGAGAACCATGTTTTAGTGGGTTTAGATCAACCCCTTGAGGTTACTGAATAGAAGTGGGATGGGATATCTATATACTTCATGATATGGATTCCAAAGATGCCTAGAGAAGATTATTCCATTTGGGTGATCATAGACTGACTCACCAAGTCATACCACTTCCTTGCTATTTGAGAGTAGAGCTCAGTAGAGAGCTTGAGATGCCTCTATGTGTAGGAGATATTTTGGCTCCTTGAAGTTACCTTGACGATCATTTATAGTTGTGATACTTACTTCAAATATTGGTTATGGAAGGGATTGCAAGAATCCTTTGGCTATTAGTTGCACTTGAGTGCAAATTTTCACCCCTAGACTGACATCTAGATTGAGCAGACCATTCAGGTCCTAGAGGACATACTATAAACTTATATGTTAGAATTTGGTTGTAGTTGGTAAGTTAACCTATAATTAGTGTAATTTATGTACAAAAACAACTACCAATCCATCATCAATATGACACTATTCGAGGCCTTGTATGGGAAACCCTTTAGGTCACCACTATGATGGACTAACCCAAGAGAGTCAAAACTTATAGGCCTAGAGTTGGTGAGGTCCATGATAGAGTAGGTTCAGATCATCCATGAGCAGATGAGGACTAAATAGAGCCGTCATAAGTCTTATGAGGATTGATGATGGATGCCTTTGGTGTTTGAGGAGGGAGGCCATGTGTTCCTATGAGTCTCACCTCAATGTGTGTTATAGATATTTTTATGGGGAAGTAAGCTATATCTAAGATTCATTTTACCTTTCTAGATACTTTGTATAATTAGCAAGGTTTCGTACCACTTGGAACAACCCCGTAGTTGGACTAGGTACACGAAATCTTCCATGCGTCGTAGCCAAGGAGGTACATGCATAACCCATCACATGTTATTGACTAGGGTGAACTGGAAACTAAGGATGGAGATAATTTTATAGAGTACCCAATAGAGATTGAGGATCAGTAGGATAAGATTCTTTGTTGGTGAGTGATTACTTTAGTTCCTATCTGGTGATAGCATGAGAATATTCAAAAGAGTATCTAGGAGCGAGAGACCCAGATGTGTGCTCAGTACCCACATATCTTTGTGTACTGTTTTGTTTTGATTTATGAGACACAAAGACAAATGGTGGGGATAATTTAACATCTCTATTTTTCCATATAAAGTCTTAAAATATATCTAGTATTATTATTGAGACCAGATACTGAGATGATGCATGATTCTAAGGCCAAGTGAGCCTGGAATTGATGTTTAAAATATATTAACTGCACATGCATGCAGTTTTTCTGAAAAGGTGGAATAACTCTCAAATGAGGAATTGGATCAAAAATCTAATTCCACCATTGAGTTTGGATGATGGGTTTTATCATAGGCATTATATAATATTTTTTAGTATTAGGCATTTGTGAAAAAAAGATTTTAAAGGCATAAAATGAATGTATGAATTTATTTATTTATTTATTTTATTTTATGATGCAATGAATTAATATTACTATTTTTAAAAATCATTATAGAAAATTATTAGGGTTATCCTCATAACCTTGATAATTGAGAGAGAGTGTTGGAGGAATCCCTGGAGAATGATGATGTTGGATTAAAGATTGTTTACACCAACAGAAATCGAGGATCTCACCAATGACTATGACACAGATTCTTTATTCACCAGTGATCAATACATATTGAGGTAAAAAATTAGTTTTATATATATTTATCCCAATTTAATTATCCTAAAATTAATGTGAATCAATCAAATAATGAATTAATTTTAAGATCATTCATATTACGGTTGCGGGTTTGATTTATCCAGGATTTAATATTTTTTTTGATTATTTATATCTCTTTTATCATCATTATAACGATAATTAATCAAGGACAACATGAATATTTGATAAGGTCTATTCCTCCTATTTTTTTTCATGAATTTATTCCCCCATTCTTTGTTCATCCATCGTTGATGTTCTCTTTGGTCGGTGGTTTGATAAATACCTGGTAATCAATCATTTCATGCCTGTTTCTTGGAACAACAGATTGATACTACAGATTTGGGTTTAGATTGATGATGGGATCGAGCTATGATGACAGATCGAGACTAAATAAAAGTTATTCACATGGGTTTTAGCATGTGGTGACTAGGAGATGCAAAAAAATTGTTTTCCCATGAGAAATATTGGTTGGATTCTGGTGAGTGGAGAAAAAGAGGCTTGGCTAGAATAGATTCCTATTTTTGGTATGATTCAGAGCCGTATTGAAGGCTGGAGGAGCAGATGATGATGTGTGAAATGGTTTTTTGAGTTCTAGAAAATTATTATATAAATGGAGTGTAATCTGAGGATATAAACCATGTGGGTCCCTAACTTCATCGCTAGGGTTTCTATGGAAAAGATAAGTTTCACACGACATGTGATATATTTTAAAAAGTGTGTGATCTGATTTGGAAACTTGGTGTGTTCTCTGGGATCACGTGGCCATGCACATGGCCAGAAAGATGACCAGACCAAGAGTACATGGGAAGAGCCATGTACTTGGACATGACCAAGTACACAGGCATGACTAGGTGTACACAAACGCAGACATAGGCAAGGGTCGTGATACATGGGTGAACCCGATACCAAAGAGACATGTTGTGTACTTATAGTACATGTCGTGTACTTATTAAAAGATAGTTTGGATCCCTTATTCCATTCAACATGAATTAATTTCATTAGGTTTCATTCCCTTGATCCTTTCTCTGAGGGTTTCTTATGGAATCATGTCCTGTATATAGGATGGTGATCCTCTCTAAGGAACTTCAGTCTTGAATAGAGTTGTTGTAATCTTTCAGTGAGACCCGGTGCGAGATCCTATATCATCATCATTTTCCATAGGTGGGTTTCTAGAAATTGTTGTTCCCAAAACTACGTGGTCATCGATCCCCTACTTAGTGGGATAATCCAGATTAGGTTGATGGTACACCCCATAGACCTGAGTGTGATATCCATATGTGTATCAATCTCTTCAGATTTCCAATCTGTGCTTCTTGTGGTGAGACCCAACGAGCACAACATTTTAGACAGATTCCATCAGTTCTATCTGAATCATAGAGTGTGTTCTCCTAGAAGAGTGTTATATATAACCTTAGAGAAGGAATCCTAGACTAGAAAATAAATTTGTGACCTTAGCTTGAGACTATGTTTCTTCTATGAACATATTTGGATACTCTTATTATGCATGTTGTTGACATATCCCTATGATGAGTTGACTACTATTATTAATGATTTATGATTAGTGATTTTAGTGTGTCTTAATGGGTATTATTATACTCACCCATACATGGGATCTTCCCATACATGTCATGTCTTATGCAAATGATCTATAGTTTGATGGGGTTCTCGGTGCATCAAGAGAAGACAAAGCTTAGATTTGGGCTGGACAATCCATGTTTCATACCAAGAGTCACATTTGACCGTAGTTCTATCTTTATATCAGGTTGGAATTCTTTACATTTTTTGTTGGTCTTATATTTGTACCTTATTACTTTCCACTATTTTATTATAATCTGATTGTGGGATTTAGATGTGTGCATGAATTTGTTATCAGTTGTATTTTACATTTCAACATTGTATGGGATTGGAGATGTGTGTGTGAGTACAGGTACCTTAGGATAAGGCCTCCCATGCAAGTTTTGTGATTAATGGGTGTTGGTCTCAATCCCATGTCTTATTGGACGTGGGCTTGGGGTAGTCACACTTGGATTATTGTTGGCTAGGTGGGCCCCTGTGGGCCGGGTCATGACAAAACAATGTGGTGCTAAATTTACAACACATTGCAGCAAATCATTCAAAATAAAATTATAATTTAATTTCAAATAAAAAATAAATTTAAATTAAAAAAATATACATTATAAACATTTCATTAAACTATAATCACAATGATTTTTTCAATTTATCACAAACACTGCGTTCTCCAATGAATTCAAAAACACTATGGGTGGCCCTGTATTCCACTATCTTTGAGACCCCCATTTCAAAAAAGATTAATCACTCTATCAATTAATGAACACACTACCTCATATCAAGAATAAAATAAGAGTTTACCTATAATAAGAAAACAGTGCTTATGTTAGGAGTACTAAATACATTGCATTAATAAAATGTAACTTTTAAATGGAAAACACATACTTCGAGTCACATTAGGTACACCATGTTTCATATTTAAATGTAGTTGATTCCTACACATCATAAATTATTTATGGATTTTTTTTATAAAGTATCAATATAATCAAAGTGCGTTTGATCAGTTTTGAATATTTGATGCATGTTTTGTACTAAAATGCTGATTTTAAATAAAAGCATGCACTTTCAATCATATCAGACACACTGTGTGTCAGATTAACGTGTTCCTAATTTCTACATATCAAAAATAACTTATGGATCATTTTCATGAAGTATGAAGAAAATATGAGTACATTTCCTCAGTTTTGAGCATGTGAAGAGTGTTTTGTACTAGAATATAGTTTTTAAATAAAAATATACACTTTCAGTCATACTAGACACACTTTGTGTTAAATTGATGCGAGTATAATTCCTATACATAACAAATGACTTATGGACCATTTTCCTATTTTTTCAAGACAATTTGAGTGTTTTTTCATGGTTTTTAGTGGGTGGCGCACATTTTAAACTAAAATGTTACTTTAAAAATAAAAACACACACTTTGAGTCATATTTTTGTGTTGGATTAACATGTGGCTGATTCTTACATGTCACAAATAACTTAGGGATCATTGTCTTAAAGTATAAAGATAATATGAGTGATTTTTCTCAATTTTTAGGGAGTGATACATGTTTTGAACTAAAATTTCATTTTTAAACTAAAAACATATACTTTGAGTCATACCAGGAACACTATGTATTATATTGAAATTTAAATGATTCCTATACATCAGAAATGACTCATTGATCATTTCCCTAAATTATCAAGACAACATATCTGCTCAATTTTAAGTATGTGAAGTTTGTTTTGTACTAAAATGTCAATTTCACATAAAAACACACACTTTTAGGTATACTGGTCACACCACGAGTTAAATTTATGTGTGATTGGTTCCTATAAATAAAAAATTAATTATGAACAGTTTTCCTAAATTATAAAATTAATTTGAGTTTATTTTCTCATTTTTTAGTAAGTGACACATGTTTTGAGCTAAAATGTAACTTTTAAAATGAAAACAAGCACTTTGAGCCACATCAGGCACACCATGTGTCAGATTGAATTGAAACTAATTCCTACAGGTGATATATGTCCTATAGATCATTTTACTAAAGTATCAAGACAATATGAGTAGGTTTTCTCAATTTTCAATGAGTGACACATGTTTTTCAATTAAAATGTCACTTTTAAACTGAAAATACAAACTTTGAGTCATATTGGGCACATTGTGTGTCATATTGACATGTGATTGATTCATACACATCAAAAATCACTTATGGATCATTTGAATAAAGTATAAATACAATCCAAGAAATTTTATTGATTTTTATTATGTGGTGTGTGTTTTGAACTAAAATTTTGATTTTAAATAAAAACACGTACTTTCAATCATACTGGTCACACCGTGTGTTAGGATGATATTTAGATGATTCTTATATATCAAAAATGAGTTATGGATTATTTCCAAAAAAGTATCAAGAAAATTTGAGCGTGTTTTCTTATTTTTCATTGAGTGATGCATGTTTTGAACTTGTTTCCAATGATTTTGCTGGGGCGCATGCATCCATCTGTGGAGAACGCGCAGCTGTTTCCCCAGATGCCCTCTTTCCAAAGGCGGGAAACATTCATCGCTTATTCAGGGTCGTTTGCACCTTGAACGAAACAAGATGATGGGATGTCAGTTCTTCCTTTTGTGGATTCCTCCTCGGAACTCGTCACCTAGTCCGAGTCTCCCTTATAGACTAAGACATAATTCGTGAAACTCTTCCCAATGCCATTTCTTCATGGACGCCAGTTAATTACACTACTTCTGTCAGGACATTCCCAGGGGTCCAGTCAGGGAAGCAACCTTCAGTCGGGGAGTAGTCACGTTGGACATCACTGGCATGTCTAGACGCTGGAACACTGGAACGTCTAGGCTTCTTCCCCTTACTGCAGGGCTTCTCGAGGGCATGGAAGCCTGAGGCATCCCACGTCGAATGTGGGGAATTATATGACATGAGCATGTATCTGAGGTTTTCCTCTACTTCCCATGTTTAACACAGTGTATACCACAAGTTTAGCATCTAGCGGAGACATATCAAACTGATCAGAACACTGACTAGAGTGGATTAGATGGGTGAAACCCCTGGAGGGAACACTGATGTCGGGGCTAATATGTGGTTAGTTACCCAGTTACCTCTATGAGCAGTAAAGAGATGAATTGGCATGATCTCACCAGGATGTGGCGACCTGGGTAAGAATCAAGATGGATAATGGATGGTTAAGTGAAGTGGATGGAGAATGGGATGGATTCAACTTGGGGACGATGGTGATGTTGGGCTTGAGCCTCAATGAGACCTCCTACGCATCCTCGTGGAAGGGAATCAAAGTCCACGTAGTTCAGGATGGGGGGTATAGAATCAGGGTGTGCGCAGAGGACAACGACACGATGATATACTGGGGATTACACCACTACTGGAAATGGGGTCTATCCCCACGCACCTATTCCCACGGTTCTTTAAACCGTGGGGATAGTATGTTTTTTTGATGTTTATACCCACGGTTTTATTAAAACCGTGGGTATTAATTTTTTTTTCGAGCCCTTCTATCAGGCTCCTCCTCATTCTCTCCTCAAATCCGCGACGCATCGCTCTACCCTACCTCCCCAAGCCGCGACGCCGCTCCCCGACCACTGACTCCCGACCCTCCCCTCTCCTCTCCGACTCCCCTCCCCGGCCTCCGACTCCCCTCCCCGGCCTCCAACCCCGGGCTCCGACTCCCGGCTCCGCCTCCCGGCTCCCGACTCGCGGCTCCCGACTCGCGGCTCCCGACTCGCGGCTCCCGACTCGCGGCTCCCGACTCGCGGCTCCCGACTCGCGGCTCCCGACTTGCGGCTCCCGATTCGCGGCTCCCGGCTCCCGACTCCCGGCTCCCGACTCCCGGCTCGGCCTCCCGGCTCACGACCTGGACCTCCCGGCCTTCTCAGTAGTGATTTTTTTTATGCTGGAGTCCCAGATTTCCTGGTAATTTCTTAGTCTTGGCTGATTTCCCATAATTTCATCATATTACCTCTTGATAATCAATTAGTGTTGTAGTCAAAGGTAGCAGTTGATGCATTCATAGGTTAATGGAGTGGTTTGATTCTAATTTTTTTTAAGCAATTTCATTTTTTTATGATGGAATACTAAAAGATGAATGATATAAATATCCTGATTATCAAACCCAGTGAGAATATTTCCCCAAATTAATTTAGCATTGATAATCCTAAGATGCACTATTTTGGCCTTAAAATAGTATATATGAAGGTATGCACATACACATGTTGAGTAGTTCCGGGTGGTTGTTTATAAATCTATCAAGTTTCAGGTGTTGGCTTGGTTCCTCTTTGAGGAAGGGTACCCTTCCAATTCCTCAAATTTATTAATGCATTAATTAGTTTCTTACTACACGTTTTCTTTGTTTTTAGTTAATGCAGTGAATACATTAGATTAAATTCCTCTTAATCTTGAATTTAGTATGTTTCATGATTTAAGAGTTAAAGGTAATAAATGATTGTTTCATAATAAATATCATGTTTATATATTAAAACCCCTCCAACGGAGGTGCGCTGTCTTCAAGTTAAAAAACAATTATTAGACTTTTAGGATTTATTGTCTTGTTGTACTGATATTTCTTTATGAATTGATGTTATGTTTGAATTATGTCATATATGACCCCTAATGGAATTAAAAAAACTAAGTTTTCCTTTTTAAATGATTAAATAACCAAGGAACCGTTTAAGTTCTTTGACCGGTTTTTATATTGGAATTACCCATGTAGAATTGTTTCCCATAATTTTCATTTTAGTATGTTGACATGTTTGAGCCACCATTCGGTGAGCCTTAGATTTAAATTTCTAAGGGTATGATTTTCTATATTAAATGGCTTGAATTATCTTTTGAATTTCAGAATGGAAATTACCCTGTATGCACAACATTTAACCCGCCTAATGTAAGTGCTTCAATGTAATAATAAACTGTGAAATAGAAATTGTAAAGTATACTAAGTACATGAATTAGCCGTATTAGATGTAATTGAAAAATATGTTGCGTATTCATAGAACCCCTTACCATGTTAATGGAAGGTACCAGAGTGAACCTTGATTATTGAAAATGCCTTAAATGGATTAAATGAGTGGTTTCAAGCTACATGGCCTTGTCACACTAATGAAAGGCTAGGGTTGAACAAAATTGACTTATTGATTAATTATTACTTGATTAAAGGGTTTCATGCTACTTGGCCTTGTCACACTAATCAAAGGAAAGGCTTGAACCAAATGGAATATTATATGAATTCAATATCAAAGTAGGTGTGGCCTGACTCAAGCTCACCTTGGATACTTGAGAGAAAGCCTTGAGCACTCAAGGACCCTATTCCGAATTCAAGGATACAACTTTCTTAGGTTGAGACCTACATAGAACCTGATCCTTGTCTAACTTTAGATGCCTGGTATGACACCATATAATCCCTCATGTATTACAACAAGATTCCTTAGATACACTCCTTGGTTCCAGAATTGACAAGTAGGTGCCATGGTTAAATCCTAGCCCAATCTTTTCTTAGACCCATTTTACCTTGGATGAACTTCTTAGACTAGATAGTCCTCTTATTGTGGAATTAGTTGGACGGTTATCCTTGGATTACACTCTTACCCCATGTGAGGCTATATTTATTACTAAGTTGTTGACACTTGAGGTCTATGTTTCCTTGGTTATAACCTTGGAACTTCATTATTAAATATCATTACATGTTTTCTTCTCACATCTTAGAACCTCAATATCTTTCTCATATAAATTATATTTAAACTGGATAAAATTGATTAATGAAATGGTTACACATTCTGACACCAGTCAAAGGCTAAAGAAGGTATAACTGCTATGTGTCCCATAGGAACCTGTACGGGTGATGTTTATTTATCTCTCTATTATTATTCTATATACCAGTGAACTATATATTTTATACTGCACTATCTAGATTGGGCTGGACATCAGTGGTTCCATCCTATTATTATTTATATCTCACACCCTACTCAGGCCGCTATTACATTGGGATACTCGAGTATACTTTCATTTTCTCAGGACCTTGGACCTTGCTTTTCAATGTATTCTTGTAACTAGAGTTAGGAGAAAAGGACTGAGTTGGATCTCGGGATGCTCAAGGAGATCGCCCATGGGGTTTTGATGTGACTTTATTATTTTTTTATTTTATTGAAAATAATGATGTAATGTTTACTACTTTTAGATATGTATCATTACCATGTCATGCATTCATCTGTTGTTTAAACTACCATTGACCACTTTAATTCAGTTATAATAATATTTATCTTATGCTGCTTTGTCATTTATTTACTACCTCTTTCATTGTTGATTGTTATTTATTCAATTTTACCACTGTGTATATGTGATAAGAGGGTATAGTCCCCACTATCACCTCTCGAGACCCTCACTACAAGTCAAAAACCTCTAACGTATGGGGAGACTCACCAGCCCCCCTGCCCTACACAACCTCTCCCCCTCCCTCTACTGCACCAGTCCCTCCCCCTCCCCCTTCCCTTGCACCAGCCCCTCCCTTAACCCCCTTCTGCAACATCCCCTCCCCCTGCACCAGCCCCTCCCCCTCCCCCCTCTTGCACCAGCCCCTCCCCCTACCATGCACCAGCCCATCCCCCCCACCAGCCCCTACCCCCCCCCCACTACACCAGCCAGCCCCTCCCCCTCCCCCCTTCCCTTACATCAGCCCCTCCCCCCCCACACTGCACCCCCACCAGCCCCTTACCCCATGCTTCCCCAGCCCCACCACCAGCCCCTCCCCCTCCCACTTTCCCTGCTGCACTGGCCCCTCCCCCTTTCCCTGCTGCACCAACCAACCCTCTCCCTCCCCCCTGCACTACTTTCCATG
The DNA here is from genome assembly GCA_963277665.1 of Viscum album. Taxonomy (NCBI): domain Eukaryota; kingdom Viridiplantae; phylum Streptophyta; class Magnoliopsida; order Santalales; family Viscaceae; genus Viscum; species Viscum album. Next base: position 1,839,426,512 of record OY728151.1, read on the forward strand.
TGGAGTGTCTTTTTTAACTTTTTTCTTTAGTTTACATCTCAAGGAAGACCTTTTTCTCTTTTTCCCTACTTATTCAATCATGAACTCTTGTCATTAAATACTTGTCATTAAATATGTTTTGCTAGCTACTAATATGCTTTGATTGATTTAATAATAAAATTGATTGTAATGATTTTTTTAAATATGATTTACATTGTTGATTGAATGATAATTTTTTTTCTTGTTATAGAATGGATAGAAGCTGGATGTATCGTACCGATCGGATTTCAACCGAGTTTCAAAATAATTTGGAGAATTTTTTAGATTTTGCATTTAGCAATGCGTCAGATGGAGGTTGTATACAGTGTCCCTGCTATAATTGTGTTGGAAGACCATGGTTAAGACGAGAAGAAGTTAGTTACCATTTAACGAAATTTGGATTTCAAGCAAACTATAATGTTTGGTTTCACCATGGAGAGACGAGTCAATCTTCGACTGTTCATAAACGAAATGAACGAAGTGACATGGAGAATTTGATATTTGATCGGTTTCCATATGTGCATCATTCCGAGAGAGATAGCATGCCGGTGCAAGAAGACAATGATATCAGTACACATGAGGAAAATGCTGAAAATGATGATGTTGACATAGTGAAAAATTTATTGGATGATGCCAGAACTCCAGTATATCAAGAATGTACTAGAATGACCAAGTTGGAATTTTTAATGCGGTTATATCATGGGAAAACTATGTATGGGATTTCTAATACTGCCATTGATTATATTCTTACATTTTTGAAGGACTTGCTTCCTGATGGTGCAGATATTCCCTCAAATCATTACATGGCATGGAAGTTAATTAAGCAGCTTGGATTTGCTACTAATAAAGTCCATGCTTGTCCAAAAGATTGCAGTTTATTTTTGGAGGAAACAGCTGACCGTAATGACTGTAAAGACTGTGGTACATCTCGATGGAAGACAAATGCAGATGGAACACCGTCTCGTGTGCCACAGAAAGTCATGTGGCACTTTCCATTGATTCCCAGACTTCAAAATCTATTCATGTCTCCAGAAATCTCAGCCAATATGCGATGGCACGATGTTGAGAGAATTAAAGGAAATGATGAGCTGGTCCATCCAGCAGATGGATTAGCATGGCGTACATTTGACGCACAACATCCTGATTTTGCAGCTGAGGTGCGTAATGTCAGATTGGGCCTATCATGTGATGGTTTTAATCCGTTTGGTCAGATGCTTACTGCTCATAGCACGTGGCCGGTTTTTATTCATGTTTATAATCTTCCTCCGTGGATGTGTATGAAAAAACCTTTCACTTTCTTGAGTATACTGATATCTGGACCTTCGGATCCTGGTAATGACATAGATGTATACTTGCAGCCTTTAATAAAAGAGTTGAAACAACTTTGGGATTTAGGTGTGCAGACATTTGATGCTTCTTCAAAGAATACGTTTCAGATGCGTGCTGCCCTTCTATGGACCATAAATGATTTCCCTGCCTATGCAATGATGTCTGGGTGGAGCACGAAGGGAAAACTTTCATGTCCCGTTTGTATGAAGAATACACGATCGAGAAGGCTTAAATATCGTCGTAGTTTCAGTTTCATGGGGCATCGCCGATTCTTGCCAATGGATCATCAATACAGGAAGAATCGTCGGAGGTTTGATAATAATGTTGACACTGAAGAACCACCTCAACGTATGTCAGGAAGTGATGTGCTTGATGAATTGAAAGATTTCAGCTTTTCATTAGGAAAAGTTCATTTGACATCTCGAAAGAGGAAGAATGCTGATACTGAAGTCATTTACAATTGGAAAAAGAGAAGTATTTTTTTTGTGTTGCCATATTGGTCTACTAATTTGTTACGTCATTGTTTAGACGTAATGCATATTGAGAAAAATATATGTGAAATGTTGCTTGCAATTCTTTTGAATATTAAGGGGAAGACCAAAGACGACTTCCGATCTCGTCGGGATTTATTGGATTGGGGTATTCGACCAGAACTACATCCTGTTTGTATCGGTGAAAACAAATGGAAAGTTCCCTGTGCTTCTTATGTGATGACACAGGCAGAGAAAGATCAATTTCTGGCAGTATTGGAGAATATTAAGGTTCCAGACGGCTATTCCAGCAACATATCTAAACGAGTCAACAGAAGACATTTGAAATTGAAATCCCTAAAAACTCATGATTACCACATCCTTCTTCATGAATTGATTCCAATAGCAATTCGACATTTGCTATCCAATAATGTAAGGGTGGCAGTGATTCGGTTGTGTCATTTTTTTAGAGACCTTTGTGCTAAAAGGTTATCCAAATCATTGTTGATAAAAATGCAGCAAGAGGCACCATTAATTCTGTGTGAGTTGGAAAAAATTTTTCCTCCATCCTTTTTCACTTGCATGCTGCATTTAACAGTTCATCTTCCAACTGAGACACTTCTTGGGGGACCAGTTGCTTTTCGGTGGATGTATCCCACTGAAAGAAATATGTGCACAATGAAATCATATGTCCGAAATAAAAATTATCCTGAAGGTTCCATTGTGAGGAGTTATCTGGCCCAAGAATGTATGGATTTTTGTTCAATGTATTTGTCTGATGTGAGCACAAGACATAATCGACCAATGAGAAATGAAGATGAGCAGTATGAGGAAATTCAACCCTCGTTTCCATCTCTTCCCCAAACAGGTGGAATTGTCGGGTCATATACATTGGTTACATTGAGCTCTGAAGAGCGGAATATGGCACATCGTACAGTCTTGTTTAATTGTGGTTTGTTCGATGCCTATATCAAGTAAGTAATTTGAATATATATATGTTATCTCATATGATATCATATCACATATACCTTATACTTTTATTGTCATTTTCTGTAGAGAACATAAACAAATTATAAGTAGAGTTCATCGGTCTTTGCCGTTGAGAAGGAGAGAGGCTATGCATAGCCAAGAGTTCCCAGCTTGGTTGAAATCTAAGGTATGACCATTACATTAAATACCTTAAAATATAGATATATATTTAATTATATTACTCATGTATTCCAGGTATTGAGTTTACCTGCTGACTTCATTTCTCAAGAATTAAGAGCGTTGGCTTTTGGTCCCAATTCTTTGGTTCGTGACTGCAAATCTTTAATAATCAATGGATACAAATTTGTTACAACTGATAAAGCGGTGAAAATGAGAACACAGCATGATGGCGTTATGTTAATTGCTAGAACGGATTGTTATGCCAGTGCATCTGATAGTCGACCTCGATATGAAGATGTGTATTATTATGGACTGGTTGAGAAAATATTGTTATTGGATTACTACTCTCGAGGTCGAGTCACTATGATGTAATGTAAATGGTTTGATTCAATGACGCGCCATGGTACATTTATTGATGATTGCGGATTTAGAGTTATTGACATGAGTCGATTCCTGCATACCGATGAACCATACATTTTGGCATCAATGGCAAAACAAGTGTTTTATGTGAAAGATCATCTGAACCCTGATTACGGTGTCATTAATGAAGTAATCCCAAGACATATTTTTCATGATGCTGGGGATGAAATTGTCACCATTGACGCCCCCATCGGTGATAGCCAAAATATTGCATTTGATGACACAAATTGTCCCATTGTGAGGGATGATGTTGAACCTGAGGTAGTGGAGGGTAATATATAAAAGCAACCATATATATTCAGAGTTCATTCAGTTTACCTTGACGTGAGTTTCTCAGGTTGGTACTAATTTAATTACTTTAATTTACTTTTAGTTTGAAATGATATGTCTGTTTTAGTAATGTTTGGTTTCGTTTCATTTAATTCTATTTCTTTCAATTCAGAAAAGTGGTTTTAAAATGTGGTTTTAAAAATTGTATAACTTGGATGTAAATTATCATTACTGAAAGATGTTATGACATTTTTTAAGTAGTATCTATGATTTGTAAAAATTGTTGCTAAAAAATATTTATTTCATTCTTATGCAGATTATGAAGAAAACTACAGAAGCTCGCAGGAAGAGATTATTTGATGCTGATCCTGTTAGACGTGAGCGCGAGTTGTCTTCAGTGAGTATATTAATTTAAATATTTATCTTCTGCATTACAAATAATATTAAGTTCATATTTTTGATCCAATTATTTAGGGACATGTAACTCCAGAGAATCCTCTTCCCAGTATGGGACCGAGTAGGGATCCTCCTAGACCTAGGCGGAGCTCCCGTCTTACCACTCCCCACACTGACCCATTAGTGGACATCCCATCTACCACACATGTCCGCCCTCCGCTTGAGACCCCTGGGATGTTCCCATACATGCCGCCATCATCATCCCGTTTACCCTCTTTTTCCCATTCCATGTCCACGCCGACTCGACCGATGTTCTCACCTGCACAGTTTTCATATCCATTCATGTATCCCCAGACCTACTATGCATATTCTGACATGTCTACGCCACATCCTTTTCCTACCATCCATCCTACACATATTGAGTCTGTTCCTTCAGTTTCCACTCCTGTTCATGAAGATCAGCCGGAGCATGCTGTGGAACAGATACTTCCTTCGGAGGATGCTGATCCAGCACAGTCTACGGATGCCTCACAGCCTATTCAGGAGCCTGCATCAGGTTTTTTTATTATAGATGTTTCAAATTATAGCATTTCACTTTTTTTCTATTGTATTGTCACCTAACTCTTCTCTTGTCACCTCTTATCTTATTTAGTGGGATCTTCTAGTAGGCGACGTGGGCGCACTCGAATGAGGGATGCTTGGAATCGTGAAACTCAGATTATGGTCAGATTATGGTGGATTACAATTCTCAAAATCAAATGGTAGGTAAAAATGCTAAGGAGTGTAGAAGTTTCATGGCTACTTTAGCCAAATATCATGATATCGTTCCGGTGGAACCGGTCTCATGGAGACATATCAGTGCCGACATCAAGGATAGGGCATGGGCGCAGATATGGGTACGAAAATTTTATAAATTTATATTGATATTAGTAATGTATTTATATGACTTAACATGTTTGTTGCAGAGTCGATTTAACTTTCCTAACGGTGAAGCTGCCAAAGCTGCTAGGTTGAGTGATCTTGGAGAGTATTGGCGGTCATACAAGTATGAGTTACATATTGGTTGGAGGAGCAGAGTGGGTACTGAGTTAGAGGGTGTACCCACAAACCCTGACTGTCCAAAAAGTCAATATCAAAAAATGACCGCACATTGGAATACTGAACAGTATAAGGTACTACCCATCTTTACTGTTTTTTATATAAAATTTAATTTTTATTACTTGTATTGTTTTTTTGTTTCTTAGGAAGTGTCAGCGAAAAACAAAAAAAACAAAGATGAAATGACATATCTACACACATTGGGGCGCACTACAATGCCCGATAAAGAGAAGCGGCTGGTACGTTCATCTGAATTAAAATAATGTCCTTATTTATAACATGTCATCATAACTTATTCATGCTTTCCCTTGGTTAGTCCATGTCTTTACCTCAATGTTTGTGGGTCTTTGTTGCAACTCACTTCAATCCAATATTTTTCATTTATCATATATGGTTGTAATTCAAATTTGTGCACTTCTTATATGCAGCAAGCTGATTTGGGCATTGAAGGTCCTGTACCTCGTGCCAAATTATTCTGCTTCAGTAGGAAAAAAAAGATGGAACTGCAGTTAATTCACAAACACAAGATAAAATTGTAAGTTTGTTTATTTATATTTCAAACATTTATACGAAATTCATAATTTAATATGTTTATAATTTCAACAGTCTGCCTTGGAGGCCATGGATGAGAAGGAAGCTGACAACTTAGGGCCAAATGAACATTTCAGTCAGGTGTTAGGTGTGGAGCATCCAGGAAGAGTCCGTTGTAGACCAGCCAAAAACATTGTCCCCTCTAGGTATTGGTCATCATCAGACTCCTCTAAGGCCTCTGAGTTGGAAAGTGCGCGTGCTGAATTAGCTGCGACAAAGAAAATAGTATTAGAGGAGCGTGAAAAAAGTAAGCTGATGAATGAACATTTCATGAAAGCTCTGTCAGTTTTGAGTCAGTCACTACCATCAGAGGTTGCTGCCACTTTTCATTCATGTATGACATCAATGCGCTCTTTAAATAATGCCTCGGGTGATTCCCATGAGGGTCCTAGTGGCGATAACGGTGGTGGCGATAGAGCTGACGAGGATGTTGCTGATGATGTTGTTGGTGATGAGATTGCTGATGATGATGCTGACGGTGTGGTTGGTGATGATGTTGCTGTCGATGTTGCTGCTGATGATGATGATGCTGGACATGAGGATGACAGTGATGGAGATGGGGGGGATATTAATCCCCTCCATTTTTGACTTAGCAGAGAGACGTGTGTTGGAGTTTAATGTTTTTTTTGTATTGGTGGACTGCTTGTATGTGAATTTCTTTATGCAATGAAATGCATTTTGGATTAAGTTTTCATCAGGGGTGTTATTTGTCAGTTATTTAGGTAATTTTCACATGCCATTCTGTTTACTCCTTGTTTTTTCATGAACTTTCTGCAGGGGGAGGTGGGGGGGGGGGGTGGGCAGGGGGGGGAGGGGGAGGGGGGCTGGGCAGTGGGAGGGCTGGGCAGGGGGGGAGGGGAGGGGGAGGGGGAGGGGGGAGGGGCAGTGGGGGGCTGGGCAGTGGGGGGCTGGGCAGTGGGGGGGGAGGGGCTGGGCAGGAGGGGGAGGGGGAGGGGGAGGGGGGAGGGGGTGGCTGGGCAGGGTGGGGGAGGGGGGGGGGGTGCTGGGCAGTGGGGGAGGGGAGGGGGGTGGCTGGGCAAGGGGGGAGGGGGGGGGGGGGGCTGGGCAGGGGGGGGAGGGGGTGGCTGGGCAGTGGGGGGGGGGGTGGCTGGGCAGTGGGGGGGGGGGTGGCTGGGCAGTGGGGGGGGGGCTGGGCAGTGGGGGGGGGCTGGGCAGTGGGGGGGGGGCTGGGCAGTTGGGCAGTGGGGGGGGGGGGGGCTGGGCAGTGGGGGGGGGGGGGCTGGGCAGTGGGGGGGGGGGCTGGGCAGTGGGGGGGGGGGCTGGGCAGTGGGGAGGGCAGTATGGAGGGGGGGGGGAGGGGCTGGGCTGTGGGAATCCTGCACTAATAAGTGCGAGATCTCTACAACAGGTATGTTTTCCTAAAATTGTGGAATAAACCTCCCTACCATGCATCATTTTTCATTTGCATTTACACACTATATGAATGCAGGTTATTGGTCGTAAAATCATGGAGTTGACCCCCTTTTCATCCAACATATGAATGCAGGTGATATGTTTTAACTATTGACTCCACTGTATATTGATTTTTGTGGGTCATGTCTAAGAGTTGCTAGACATACTTTGATTGTTCTCATCCCAGCATAGCGATGAACCAAAATATTGGTGAATGTGCATGGGCTGATGGAATGAATGCCTTCAATTTACAAGCATGGAGAAGAAACTGACTGGTATTTCTTATCATCATATTCAGGCTTTTTATTCTGCATTTTAATCTGCACTTTAGTATTTTATTGTCATGTAGTAATAACAAAATTTCTATATGACATTTCATTGCTTATGAGTCTTATATATTCATTAATAATAATTCATGGTTTTATTTGTTGCATGTACAGACTGTAGCAAATTAAAGTATGATTACCAATCAGTGGTTTGCCATTCGATCTTTATCAAGGTGAGCTGACAAATCTATGTGCCAATCTAACACGTCATTTGAGCTTATTCATGCATGACTCATCTATGTGAATTCTTCTTTGAGTTAAGAGTCTAGCTGAAACACACTTTAGATATTGGAATCATTGAACACACATGCATTCTGAATGTCCAATTTTTTTTTTCCTGCTCGTTGGTTATTGGTTTTAATCTAGCTTCTTTCATTTGGTTGGCATTTCCGATCACTTTTGTGCTGAATATGTTTTCCATCTGTTGCTGGCAGGGGGACAAGCAGGACGACACCTTGCGGCGGTTACTCCTCCTTAGAGAAACATTGAATGGTTAGCTCTATAATTTTTCATATTTCCTCATTCCTAAACTATATCTCCTCTCAGCGCTGCCTCTCATCCATCTTTCCACAAAACGTGCATAGCAGGTGGTACAAAAGCTCAATTCAACTGAAAACATTGGTTTGGAATTGTCTGGCATATTTTATTCCTCTAGGTATTCCTACACATTTCTAGATCTCCAAACCTCACCGAATTAGGTATATCAGGGGTCATCCAATCCTCTATTCATCACAGATTACCATTCATTTCTTTAAATCTTCTGAGAAAACATCCTCTCATGTTGTCCATATCATCCTATTTGAAACTAAGTGGAAGATGTTGCCCCGCGGATGTCGCTGGACCGGGCCAACACGCTGCGGTCACACTGTGGTCACGCCGCGGTCACGCCGCGGTCACGCCGCGGTCACGCCGCGGTCACGCCGCGGTCACGCCGCGGTCACGCCGCGGTCACGCCGCGGTCACGCCGCGATTTGGCCCTGCTCCAGGACGACACCCTGCGGCGGTTACTCCTCCTTAGAGAAACATTGAATGGTTAGCTCTATAATTTTTCGTATTTCCTCATTCCTAAAATATATCTCCTCTCAGCGCTGCCTCTCATCCATCTTTCCACAAAACGCCATCTTTCCACAAAACGTGCATAGCAGGTGGTACAAAAGCTCAATTCAACTGAAAACATTGGTTTGGAATTGTCTGGCATATTTTATTCCTCTAGGTATTCCTACACATTTCTAGATCTCCAAACCTCACCGAATTAGGTATATCAGGGGTCATCCAATCCTCTATTCATCACAGATTACCATTCATTTCTTTAAATATTCTGAGAAAACATCCTCTCATGTTGTCCATATCATCCTATTTGAAACTAAGTGGAAGATGTTGCCCCGCGGATGTCGCTGGACCGGGCCAACACGCTGCGGTCACACTGCGGTCACGCCGCGGTCACGCCGCGGTCACGCCGCGGTCACGCCGCGGTCACGCCGCGGTCACGCCGCGGTCACGCCGCGGTCACGCCGCGGTCACGCCGCGGTCACGCCGCGGTCACGCCGCGGTCACGCCGCGGTCACGCCGCGGTCACGCCGCGGTCACGCCGCGGTCACGCCGCGATTTGGCCCTGCTCCAGGACGACACCCTGCGGCGGTTACTCCTCCTTAGAGAAACATTGAATGGTTAGCTCTATAATTTTTCGTATTTCCTCATTCCTATAAATATATCTCCTCTCAGCGCTGCCTCTCATCCATCTTTCCACAAAACGTGCATAGCAGGTGGTACAAAAGCTCAATTAACTGAAAACATTGGTTTGGAATTGTCTGGCATATTTTATTCCTCTAGGTATTCCTACACATTTCTAGATCTCCAAACCTCACCGAATTAGGTATATCAGGGGTCATCCAATCCTCTATTCATCACAGATTACCATTCATTTCTTTAAATCTTCTGAGAAAACATCCTTTCATGTTGTCCGAACCAGATCATCCTCATCCTCTGCACATGTCGTCTGAACCGGATCAGCCTGTTGTGATAGAAATTCAATGTCTGCTTTTGACTGAATTTCACACCAAACCAAGAGATAATAAATGAGTCAAACAATCAGACAAATGGTTGTAGGTTCTTTTTCCTCTGCTCACTACACCTATGACTCTAAAACTCTGGATGCCACTGGCACTGCTATAAAAACCAGAAAACTCTCCACTAATCTAAACGTCATTCATACCACTGGTTGTCCTATAAAAAATAGGAATCCTCATATTAGTCTAAAGTCTCTTTAGGCTAAGGCACAAACAAAACACACTAACATCGATAAACAAGGTACCTTGACACTGGAACCTATAAAACATACAAAAGGAAGCAGGGGGAAGGGGGGGGGGCTGGCAGGGGCAGGGGCAGGGGGGGGCTGGTAGGGGGCTGGCAGGGGGACAAGCAGGGGGAAGGGGGGGGGGGGGGGGCTGGCAGGGGCAGGGGCAGGGGGGGGGGGCTGGTAGGGGGCTGGCAGGGGGACAAGCAGGGGGAAGGGGGGGGGGGGCTGGCAGGGGCAGGGGCAGGGGGGGGCTGATAGGGGGCTGGCAGGGGGACAAGCAGGGGGAAGGGGGGGGGGGCTGGCAGGGGCAGGGGGAAGGGGGGGGGCTGGCAGGGGGACAAGCAGGGGGGAGTGGGGGGGCTGGCAGGGGGACAAGCAGGGGGGAGGGGGGGGGGCTGGCAGGGGAAGGGGGGGGGGCTGGGCAGTGGGGAGGGGGGGGGGGCTGGGCAGTGGGGAGGGGGGGGGTGCTGGGGAGGGGGGGGGGTGCTGGGCAGTGGGGAGGGGTGCTGGGCAGTGGGGAGGGGGGGTGCTGGCAGGGGGACAAGCAGGACGACACCTTGCGGCGGTCACGCCGCGGTCACGCCGCGGTCACGCCGCGGTCACGCCGCGGTCACGCCGCGGTCACGCCGCGATTTGGCCCTGCTCCAGGACGACACCCTGCGGCGGTTACTCCTCCTTAGAGAAACATTGAATGGTAGCTCTATAATTTTTCGTATTTCCTCATTCCTAAAATATATCTCCCTCTCAGCGCTGCCTCTCATCCATCTTTCCACAAAACGTGCATAGCAAGGTGGTACAAAAGCTCAATTCAACTGAAAACATTGGTTTGGAATTGTCTGGCATATTTATTCCTCTAGGTATTCCTACACATTTCTAGATCTCCAAACCTCACCGAATTAGGTATATCAGGGGTCATCCAATCCTCTATTCATCACAGATTACCATTCATTTCTTTAAATCTTCTGAGAAAACATCCTTTCATGTTGTCCGAACCAGATCATCCTCATCCTCTGCACATGTCGTCTGAACCGGATCAGCCTGTTGTGATAGAAATTCAATGTCTGCTTTTGACTGAATTTCACACCAAACCAAGAGATAATAAATGAGTCAAACAATCAGACAAATGGTTTAGGTTCTTTTTCCTCTGCTCACTACACCTATGACTCTAAAACTCTGGATGCCACTGGCACTGCTATAAAAACCAGAAAACTCTCCACTATCTAAACGTCATTCATACCACTGGTTGTCCTATAAAAAAATAGGAATCCTCATATTAGTCTGAAGTCTCTTTAGGCTAAGGCACAAACAAAACACACTAACATGGATAAACAAGGTACCTTGACACTGGAACCTATAAAACATACAAAAGGAAGCAGGGGGAAGGGGGGGGGGCTGGCAGGGGCAGGGGCAGGGGGGGGGGCTGGTAGGGGGCTGGCAGGGGGACAAGCAGGGGGAAGGGGGGGGGGGGCTGGCAGGGGCAGGGGCAGGGGGGGGGGGCTGGTAGGGGGCTGGCAGGGGGACAGGCAGGGGGAAGGGGGGGGGGGGGGGGGCTGGTAGGGGGACAAGCAGGGGGAAGGGGGGGGGCTGGCAGGGGGACAAGCAGGGGGAGGGGGGGGGGGTGGCAGGGGCAGGGGGGGGGGCTGGTAGGGGGACAAGCAGGGGGAAGGGGGGGGGGGGGCTGGCAGGGGGACAAGCAGGGGGGAGTGGGGGGGGGGGGCTGGCAGGGGGACAAGCAGGGGGGAGGGGGGGGGGCTGGCAGGGGGAAGGGGGGGGGGCTGGCAGGGGGGGCTGGCAGGGGCAGGGGGGGGCTGGCAGGGGCAGGGGGGGCTGGCAGGGGCTGGCAGGGGCAGGGGGACAAGCAGGGGGGGGGGGGTGGCAGGGGGACAAGCGGGGGGGGGGGGGGGGGCTGGCAGGGGGACAAGCAAGGGGCAGGGGGGGGGGGGCTGGCAGGGGGACAAGCAAGGGGCAGGGGGGGGGGATGGCAGGGGGACAAGCAAGGGGCAGGGGGGGATGGCAGGGGGACAAGCAGGTGGCAGGGGGGGGGCTGGCAGGGGGACAAGCAGGGGGGGCTGGCAGGGGGGGGGGGGGCTGGCACAAATTTTTGCTAGATGTTTTTATTTCCATGGCTTTTATTGATGTTTTAATGCATTTTAATTTATGTTGTGCAACTTGAAAGTTTCTTTTATTATTAAATTCCTGTCTCCAAATCACTATTCTTGTTGAACATCTTTAATGCAATATCCGTTATTCCCATTGTGCTGGTAGTATCTGTATTGCTTCATTTTTTCCCTGCGGTTTCAAGCTATAGCCATGTAATGTTTTCAATGCCTATAATTAGACTTATTTTTAACTTGCACATTGTTCCATGTAGGATGATCAGAAATTTGTTAAGCGGAAAACAGAACTTGGCGGAACTTTCTCAATTGCAAGCTGCATACTTTTTGTTCTTATATTTTGTTCTTATATTTTGTCTTCAGGTAGAATTGTAGAGCCTGCTGCCAGGCCTGTGTTGATGCAGGGGACATTGCAAATACCCACGGTTCATTTGAACCGTGGAAATATCCTGGCGCTGGAAACATCTGTACCCACGGTTCACTTGAACCGTGGGTATATTCTGCAGCTGCAAAAAAGTATACCCACGGTTATAAAACCGTGGGAATACATATATACCCACGGTTCAAGTAAACCGTGGGTATATTCTGGAGCTGCAAAAACTATACCCACGGTTTTATAACCGTGGGTATACATATATACCGGAGCTGCAAACTATACCCACGGTTATAAAACCGTGGGTATACATATATACCTACGGTTTAATGAACCGTAGGTAATATAAAAATTTCTGGGTCTATACCCACGGTTTTTTAAAAACCGTGGGTATAGGGCTATTGCGACGGCATTCCAGCCCGCGGTTGGCGAAACCGTGGGTATACCCTATACCCACGGTTTCAAGGGCTATACCCACGGTTTCAAACCGTGGGTATAGGTGCAATTTCCAGTAGTGCACGTGGTTAATAGCCCATGGTTGGTCTGATTCCACTAGGACAAACTAGAGATATGGGTCCCAATAGAATGGAATACAACAACTTACCGCTGAGTTTGGGTTGACAATGTCTTACTACTGAATGGAGATCACAATGGCTTACCATTGCGTGAGGTTCACAACGGCTTACCATTGGGTGGGGTTTAAAATGGATTACCACTGGATGGGGGCACAACGACTTACCGCTAAATGGGGGATAGTTTAGTGTCATGCAAGATAAAAAGGGATGTGTGGTTTAACGTCATGCAGGACGGGGGTGGACCAACGTGGAGTGGTCAGGACCAATGGGTGTTGGTCTTGATCCTCAAGAAGACTTCCTACGTACCTTGCCTTGGCAAGGATCAAAGACCACGTAGTTCAGAAAGATTTTGGTGAACTGACGTGAAGGTGGTCAGGACCAATGGGTGGTGGGCTTGAACCTCAGGGAGGCTTCTTATGTACCCTACCTTGGAAAAGATCAAAGTCCATGTAGTTTAGAAGGGTTTTTGGTGAACCGACGTGAAGGTGGTCGAGACCAATGGGTGGTGGGCTTGAACCTCAGGGAGGCTTCCTACATACCCTGCCTTGGAAAGGATCAAAGTCCGCATAGTTCAGAAGGGTGTTTGGTGAATCGACGTGAAGATGGTCGGTACCAATGGTTGTTGGGCTTGAACCTTAGGAAGGCTTCCTACATACCCTTCCTTGGCAAGGATCAAAGTACGCGTAGTTCAAGATGGTGGAAACCAACATGAAGGGGGTCAGAACCAATGGTTATCAGTCTTGAACCTTAGGGAGGCTTCCTACGTACTTTTCCTTGTCAACGATCAAAGTCCACGTAGTTTGGGATGGTGTTTGGGGCTTACACTCTAGGATTCCCAGAGAGGATGTCATGGTCGATGCTTACTCTATTCCCATGTGAGTCATGCTCGGTGTGAGAAACAAGAGGTAGTAAAGACCTGACAATCACGTCAGGAAAGGTGTGTCCATGGGAAGTGAAATGGGGCTTACATGTAGTAAGCGGCCCAAAGAGGAAACATGGGCTTATTCATGGTTAGCATCCCAAGAAGATGGAGATTGGGACTTAATCCAGGATGGAGTCCCAGGTGGTGACAAAGCCCAGAGGGAGAGGGATTTGATACTGAAGAAAGGAAGACTCCGGTTCCCATTCCCCTCTCTGGTCCTTGGCACCGAGGAAGAGAGGAGGAGCAAGGGTGCTACCTACTGCAAGAAAAGCTAGGGGCTTACACCAAGGTGGCTTACCTACAGGCTACCATCATCACCTGGAGTGATAATAGCAATGAATCTTTGGTGTGCCATGTGGATAATCCAATCATCCTGCTCGGGCTCTACAAGTGATGCAGCTAGGCCATCTATGTAGAGACCCGAAGCCTAACGTACATGGACATTACATTACATTTGCGGAATACTTAGTACATAGCAAAAACACACACTAAAGGATCGTAATAGTTTAGTGTCTTTGGAAACTCGGAACGTAATCTTCTAATCGTGGTGAAAGTTCTTCAATATCTCCCATAAAGGTCATCCCTTTTTTTTACCTAAAACCTTTCTTTATATCCTGGGGAAAAGAAAACATAAAAGGGTGAGCTCAAATGCTCAGTAAGGGTAAACAAAAGAAATATCAATCACATCATATATATAAGAACATAGCTTTTGGAAATCTTAACCTGCAAAAAAGCTCATAATATCATAACATGGGATAAATCATAGAAGTGAAATGTAATCCCAATAATCATAACTTAAAACATGAAACTTTGTGGCATACACACATAATCATAGAGAATCATTTCTTGTTAGTCAAGACTCATTGCCAAGACTATCTTAGTGGACAAAGTCCCTTTCTGAATCGAGTAATCCTCGTTTCAGTCCTGTTTCACTGAACCGGTATAACCTACCATTCCAGCCATGTCTATCTCATGAGATATGAAATCTTTACCCAATGCATTGGAGGGAGATATAGGTCCCACCCATCTTATAATGAATCCTTTCTTATGTGTGCCACATAATCATAAAACATACATCATCGCATAACACATGAAACAAAAATGGGATTCTTGAAACATCATGACATCATAAATCAATTCATATAAGATAAAGGAATTCATAAAAATAATTCCATCACAACATGATCAAATCAATGTAATAATAGGGATAAAAACAGAACCCTTTATTATCTTAGATGGAAAATAATTTTGAAAATCACTTGAACTCCATTCTTGAGGAAAATATCCTTTCTTCTTGAAAAACATTTTTCCTTTCATAACATGTCATACAACTTTAAAATAAAAGAAGTTGATTAAAAATAAACTTTAAAACTTGTAAAGGAAGCTTCTTGGAAACAATGTTTTAAAAATCCATTCATGCCGTATAAGTTAAAAAAACATTCTTCGTACTTTTGTCGGAAAAGTCAAAAAGTACCTCGTACGAAAAACGACAAAAGATTCCTTTTATTTCTTTTAATAAAAACTCACCGAAGGGTAAAAATGGATTTAAACAATTATAGGTGGATTTACATATTGATGAAACATGGATGTGGATGATAAAATACACCCCAGTAAATACTTACGAATAAACAATCTCGAATAAAAATGAGATTGTGATATTTCCCTTACCTTAGGTCCGACTTGCTTTGTAAGTGTCCGAACCTCCTGTATAATGATTTAAATCATGTTATTGACTTATTCCAGAATCATATTCATTGTTATTATATCATATATGGTCCACTTATGACTTTATATTACCCGTTCTTTTGTAAATTCATGTTAAAGTAGCGTTTTGGGTAAAATCGTCTCATTTATCGTAGGTGTTTTGACTTGTTGTTCTTGACATAATTATTACTTATATCATGATTTACTTACTTCCAGAATATAAAATATGATTTATATATCATATATATTCAGTATATATATATATATAATAGATAGATAAATAAAATGAAAAACACCGTTCATGGAGACGGTAGTCCGTACGTACGCATGAACGCTGTTTTTCTTTCCTTATTGTCTTGAAATGGAAGTAAGTAGATGACATACATATGTATATATATACATAAATCCAGTAGCTTTATAATGTCATATATTTCATTATTATTTCTTATATATACATTATAATCATTCTTAAATGGTTAACATGGAGAATGAATCTCATCGCGTCGTGGAGACGGTAGTCCGTACGTACGCACGAGCGATGATATCATTTCCATAAATATTGAACTGAATTGGAGTGGATTATACAATATATAAGAATCAATATGATGTTGTAATAACTATGTATAGTTATTCTTTACACCATTATACCCATCCGTGTAAGGTGGTGGTGGAAAATAGATTACACCACGGCGTGGAGACGGTATTCCGTACGTACGCACGCGCGGTGATTTCTTTTTCCGTAGGATGGATAGATGGTGAAATAGGTTTGTTTCATACTTATAATAACATATCATTATATGAGTGATACTGATGTTATTACTTCATAATGAAACAACCTAAGAAGAAGAAGTGGAAGAAGAAATAAAGATGAAAGAATTGGTAACGGTAATTACCTCTTCTTTGAAGCGCCTTTTGGAGACCTCCTCTTAGGGAACTAAAATTGGTCTTTGAGTAAGACCAGAACCTCTAGGATGTTGCTAGGGAAGTGGAGAAGAGATTTTGGCAGGGGTTGGCCGAGCTTGAGTACTCAATTTGGTGTGAGGAGGAGGGGGAGGAGGTGTCCATTTATAGGGGAGGAGAGGGGCACCTTAGGAATATCTCAAAATATTATTTTATATTAAAGTCAAAATCGGTTTATAATGGTTCCAAAGGGTCTTATTTCGAAGATAAAGTGGGGATGGGTCGAAATCCTATCAACCAATAGGATTTAGACAAGTTTAGGGTATTATTTTAACCTTATCAATTAGATTTAACTCTAAGTTAAATAATTTAACTTTTACCGTGTCTTTTTGTTTTATTTCACTATATGGTTAATAAACTTACTATAACATGCCAAACGAACCCCAAATTATATATTATTAATACATATATCCTTATCTAAGTCATTTGGCCGAACCTTAGATTTTTAGGAATAAAATAACAATTAATAATATAATATTTGATTTAAAAACTATTTTGTGTCAATTTTGACACTATTTGATATATGATTTTTGTGAAAGTCATAACAGAATTATATGTTCGAACCAAGTTGATTAAATCATCACTAATATATCATAGTAACCTATAAAATTAGTGTAATTCATAAAAAGTATTAAATTACATTTATTTTGGTATTTATATTATCAATTATGTCAATATTTCATTAATAAGATAATTACTGCATCATCTTTGTGTCATAAATAAATTATATTATTTGATGTCTAAAAATTACAAATAAAATACCATCATGTAGGAAATCTTTTTAGCTTTCTAATGAATATTTATAGTCTAATTTATCTTATGTATAACCCCATATTAAAAATGATTTACTTATTAAACTTTGATTTTAACTATTTTAACCCTTCTTTAAATAAATTAATAATAAATGTCCTAATCTAATCCAAGTGGGCATAAATGGTCATATTTTATTCCTAAGTTTGTTTTTGGTCGAATTACACTTGTCCAATAGAATTAGGACATGTGTTAGGGTAATATTAATATCATATTTACCCTTAGTTACCCTATTTACTATTAACCGCGGTAAAAATCGTAAAAAGTTACTATTCACCAAAAAATTATTTTCATCTCATTGAACCACATTTTAGTCCTTGATATTAACCGTGTCTCTCGGATTTTCGAAATTCCATTCACAGATGCGGTAAAATTAAGTTTTATGCAAAATTCAGTTTTTAACCTACCACTTAGTGGTTTCACTATTCATCAAAAATTGATGTTTTTCAGAACAATGCCAAAATTTCATCCCAAGCTATATTTCATATTCCGAATTCAAAAATGAAGTCTATTTTACCAAATTCATAACATAAAAGTTGCATTAATTAATTTTATAATTAAATCCCGCTGTTAAAACAAATAGCGTGTTTTTAAGAAACAATATGTATCAAAAGATTGACACTTGTTTATGTCTAGTTTAAATGTGAAATTACGTCCAATGACCAACATTGTATTAAATTGTAAAAATATATTCTAAATATACTTTAAAACCACTCAAATTAATGATTTATCACTATTAATTATTTCGATTAAAAAAGTTGTTTTTAATTATAATTTAGTAATTTTCACTATTCATCAGAATATGAAAGTTATCCGAAAAGTACCAACATTTCACCTTAGGCTAAATTCGATACTCCGAATCCAAAAATAAGTTCATTTTGAAAAATAAGATTTACTGGATTTCAAAAAGTGGTTATTACTATTCATAACGGCTAGTTTTAATAATATTTTTATAGCATATCGTTGTTTAGTGAAACTCGGTATTGCGTACTACACACGCTATCGAGGAAGGTCGCGATTGCGTGTAATGCAAGTCAAGTCAAGGATGCATGTTGTGCAAGCTCCTTTTGGTGTAGCATACAACACAAGACATTAATAAAATTAAAAAGAATATTTTTTTATAAAATCTTGGGCTGTTACATTCTACCCCCCTTAAAATGAATTTCGCCCTCGAAATTCATCGGGGTTATAAATGGTTTACTATTTGAAAGTTTCTTTAATAGAAACCCACATCGTAAAAGGGAATACCAAAACTTGGCTTTAAAAACTAAAGTATGAAATGTAACGATTACCCAAATGAACTAATCACTGGGTTTCCACATAGGTGAAAATATGGATATGGAAGAGAAATCTAACCATCATGTTCTGATGGAGAGTGGTAGAGAATATGGCTATGGAAAAGCCAGTAATCACAAATCCATAGATTTGTGATGATATAAGGTACCATCTGATTCATCAGGTATAAGATCACTAGGACAACATTTTTGGTTTTCCAGATCATTTCCTAAAGTTGAAAATTTGAATTAGAATAAATAATTACTTTATTTTGGTACAATCTCACTGTTGTTCGTGCCTTGAACAATTTCCACTTCATCTCTTAAATAAATGAAGTTGAATTTGTTATTCGTGAAGTGTTAGCAGATCATGTGATAGAATGACGGGTCATTCCATCTGTCTCAAACAAAAGGTTAGCAAAAATTATATGCATAAGTCGATCTGTAGTGAGATTAATCATATATGGTTCCTAAAATGGACTTATACTTCATATATCATACTGCTTAATATAATAAAACTAGTTTCTACTAAACAGGGACTTCCTGTAGGTCAGTGGTAGGCGATAAAGGCCAGTCGCACTTCGGTTGTGGGTTCGATTCCTACAGCCTTGTCCGAAGCGATGGGCTGTCGCCCGTCCTGCAGGTTGTCCCTTTTTCTAAAACTACATTACTATAACATCCCTTCAATAATATAGAAAATCTTCTATCCTTAAACAATACTAACTTATGTCCAACATAATCCAGTCTAATCTTTAGGCTTATAATACTGCAGTCCACTCTCATAATATAGTGACAATGATTACCAGAGATTTAATACTGTCGTTGATCCCCACATATCATAAGATATGTCTTGTTGGTCACATTCCAAACATTCAAAGTCCTTAATCGTGTATTCTCTTGAATACCTTAGTGAAAACATGAGTGCAGTTAAAAGTTAACATTTTCCACATACCAAAATCCTCAAAATTCTATATACTCAAACCATGATATCACTTAGTCCTTATATCAATCATGAGCTCATGAATACTATTAAACATTTCATTTTCTTGTCTTCATTATGCGCATATCATCTTATTTCCAAAAAATATCTCAATCACTTTGAATACCACATCAATAAATATTGCAATACTCAATGATACAACATTATTTTGGAATCCCATTACATAAACACTTAATCATTCCACCACATCGTTGTCATATTCAACATTTCCAATAGTGATCGCATGTGATTTCCCTTTGTCCTTTTCCTTCAGTGGTTGCTCATGTTGATCATCACTAACCCTTGGATTAGGGCAATTATTAGCATAATGCCCCATTTCCTTGCACTTGAAGCATTGAAGTGTTGGCGGTGCGTTCTCTGCAGTGTTTGCTTTATTCACATCATTATAAACCCTTTTTCCATTACTTCGACACTCAGCTGCTCGATGACCTTCTTTTCCACACTTAAAACATTTTCTAGTCCCTTTAAGACAATCTCCACCATGCTTCTTTCCACACTTTGTGCATAAGGAAACATTCATCTTCTTTTCACCATTATTCTGAGATTTCTCCTTGAACTCCATCTTTCGTTTCTTGTCAAAACCATGAGATGGATATGTAACACCAACTTCCATTTCTACCTTGATAGCACAACGCACAATTTCTTCATAGCTACTGAAGTCTCTTATAGCTAATGCCCTTCGAAGACTTGGTTTTAAGCCACTGAAAAATCGATCAACTTTACTTTCAGGTTGGATGATAATGCCAGATGCATACCTTGCAAGTCTTGTAAAATTCGCTTCATATATACCAACAGATTCATCATCCTTCTGCTTCAGCTCAATAAACTCCTTTTCCATCTTTGTTCGAAGAATACGAGGGAAGTACTTACTGAAAAACAAGTTCTTGAACTCGTCCCATTCCATGGAATCAATTTCATCTCTTGGCCTCGTATTCTTGATAAGATTCCACCATTGATCAGCTTCACCTTCCAAACGATATACTGCTAAGATGACTTTATCATGTTCAGAACATTGAAGAACTGAAAATATCTTTTCAGTAGTACTGATCCATTGTTCGGCCACAAGTGGATCAGAATACCCACTGAAAGAAGGTGGACGTTGCCTCATGAAGGACTCAATAGAATATTGTTCCCTTCTCTGCTCATTTGGAAGTCCAGAATGATTCATAGCTTGTGTAAGTATAGCAATAAGATTTTGCACTCCATCTCCCATAACATTTGTTTGTTCAGGAGGGCAATCATTGCATTGTCCATTGCATTGATCAACACGGTTCCTTCGGGTTCCAGCCATCGTCTAAAACCCAAAAAGAATAGTGTGAGAGGCAAAAAATCATGCTAGGGAAAACAACATAATAAAGGGGGAGTACCTTCAATATCCAACATCTTAGGTTTAATTCTATGATCGTTAGCGTAATTCTATTACTATAACCTATACGTATACTTAACCTTAGAGACATCCCTAGACATACCTTAGAAATATCTCTAGGGATCTCACTAACGTTTTCGCATCCTAGTTTCCAAAGGTTGACTAAACCTTTCCTCTGATACCAACTGTAGAGACCCG
The DNA here is from genome assembly GCA_963277665.1 of Viscum album. NCBI lineage: Eukaryota > Viridiplantae > Streptophyta > Magnoliopsida > Santalales > Viscaceae > Viscum > Viscum album. The sequence continues at coordinate 1,839,447,584 of OY728151.1, forward strand.
AAGCCTAACGTACATGGACATTACATTACATTTGCGGAATACTTAGTACATAGCAAAAACACACACTAAAGGATCGTAATAGTTTAGTGTCTTTGGAAACTCGGAACGTAATCTTCTAATCGTGGTGAAAGTTCTTCAATATCTCCCATAAAGGTCATCCCTTTTTTTTTACCTAAAACCTTTCTTTATATCCTGGGGAAAAGAAAACATAAAAGGGTTAGCTCAAATGCTCAGTAAGGGTAAACAAAAGAAATATCAATCACATCATATATATAAGAACATAGCTTTTGGAAATCTTAACCTGCAAAAAAGCTCATAATATCATAACATGGGATAAATCATAGAAGTGAAATGTAATCCCAATAATCATAACTTAAAACATGAAACTTTGTGGCATACACACATAATCATAGAGAATCATTTCTTGTTAGTCAAGACTCATTGCCAAGACTATCTTAGTGGACAAAGTCCCTTTCTGAATCGAGTAATCCTCGTTTCAGTCCTGTTTCACTGAACCGGTATAACCTACCATTCCAGCCATGTCTATCTCATGAGATATGAAATCTTTACCCAATGCATTGGAGGGAGATATAGGTCCCACCCATCTTATAATGAATCCTTTCTTATGTGTGCCACATAATCATAAAACATACATCATCGCATAACACATGAAACAAAAATGGGATTCTTGAAACATCATGACATCACAAATCAATTCATATAAGATAAAGGAATTCATAAAAATAATTCCATCACAACATGATCAAATCAATGTAATAATAGGGATAAAAACAGAACCCTTTATTATCTTAGATGGAAAATAATTTTGAAAATCACTTGAACTCCATTCTTGAGGAAAATATCCTTTCTTCTTGAAAAACATTTTTCCTTTCATAACATGTCATACAACTTTAAAATAAAAGAAATTGATTAAAAATAAACTTGAAAACTTGTAAAGGAAGCTTCTTGGAAACAATGTTTTAAAAATCCATTCATGCCGTATAAGTTAAAAAAACATTCTTCGTACTTTTGTCGGAAAAGTCAAAAAGTACCTCGTACGAAAAACGACAAAAGATTCCTTTTATTTCTTTTACTAAAAACTCACCGAAGGGTAAAAATGGATTTAAACAATTGTAGGTGGATTTACATATTGATGAAACATGGATGTGGATGATAAAATACACCCCAGTAAATACTTACGAATAAACAATCTCGAATAAAAATGAGATTGTGATATTTCCCTTACCTTAGGTCCGACTTGCTTTGTAAGTGTCCGAACCTCCTGTATAATGATTTAAATCATGTTATTGACTTATTCCAGAATCATATTCATTGTTATTATATCATATATGGTCCACTTATGACTTTATATTACCCGTTCTTTTGTAAATTCATGTTAAAGTAGCGTTTTGGGTAAAATCGTCTCATTTATCGTAGGTGTTTTGACTTGTTGTTCTTGACATAATTATTACTTATATCATGATTTACTTACTTCCAGAATATAAAATATGATTTATATATCATATATATTCAGTATATATATATATATATAATAGATAGATAAATAAAATGAAAAACACCGTTCATGGAGACGGTAGTCCGTACGTACGCATGAACGCTGTTTTTCTTTCCTTATTGTCTTGAAATGGAAGTAAGTAGATGACATACATATGTATATATATACATAAATCCAGTAGCTTTATAATGTCATATATTTCATTATTATTTCTTATATATACATTATAATCATTCTTAAATGGTTAACATGGAGAATGAATCTCATCGCGTCGTGGAGACGGTAGTCCGTACGTACGCACGAGCGATGATATCATTTCCATAAATATTGAACTGAATTGGAGTGGATTATACAATATATCAGAATCAATATGATGTTGTAATAACTATTTATAGTTATTCTTTACACCATTATACCCATCCGTGTAAGGTGGTGGTGGAAAATAGATTACACCACGGCGTGGAGACGGTATTCCGTACGTACGCACGCGCGGTGATTTCTTTTTCCGTAGGATGGATAGATGGTGAAATAGGTTTGTTTCATACTTATAATAACATATCAGTATATGAGTGATACTGATGTTATTACTTCATAATGAAACAACCTAAGAAGAAGAAGTGGAAGAAGAAATAAAGATGAAAGAATTGGTAACGGTAATTACCTCTTCTTTGAAGCGCCTTTTGGAGACCTCCTCTTAGGGAACTAAAATTGGTATTTGAGTAAGACCAGAACCTCTAGGATGTTTCTAGGGAAGTGGAGTAGAGATTTTGGCAGGGGTTGGCCGAGCTTGAGTACTCAATTTGGTGTGAGGAGGAGGGGGAGGAGGTGTCCATTTATAGGGGAGGAGAGGGGCACCTTAGGAATATCTCAAAATATTATTTTATATTAAAGTCAAAATCGGTTTATAATGGTTCCAAAGGGTCTTATTTCGAAGATAAAGTGGGGATGGGTCGAAATCCTATCAACCAATAGGATTTAGACAAGTTTAGGGTATTATTTTAACCTTATCAATTAGATTTAACTCTAAGTTAAATAATTTAACTTTTACCGTGTCTTTTTGTTTTATTTCACTATATGGTTAATAAACTTACTATAACATGCCAAAAGAACCCCAAATTATATATTATTAATACATATATCCTTATCTAAGTCATTTGGCCGAACCTTAGATTTTTAGGAATAAAATAACAATTAATAATATAATATTTGATTTAAAAACTATTTTGTGTCAATTTTGACACTATTTGATATATGATTTTTGTGAAAGTCATAACAGAATTATATGTTCGAACCAAGTTGATTAAATCATCACTAATATATCATAGTAACCTATAAAATTAGTGGAATTCATAAAAAGTCTTAAATTACATTTATTTTGGTATTTATATTATCAATTATGTCAATATTTCATTAATAAGATAATTACTGCATCATCTTTGTGTCATAAATAAATTATATTATTTGATGTCTAAAAATTACAAATAAAATACCATCATGTAGGAAATCTTTTTAGCTTTCTAATGAATATTTATAGTCTAATTTATCTTATGTATAACCCCATATTAAAAATGATTTACTTATTAAACTTTGATTTTAACTATTTTAACCCTTCTTTAAATAAATTAATAATAAATGTCCTAATCTAATCCAAGTGGGCATAAATGGTCATATTTTATTCCTAAGTTTGTTTTTGGTCGAATTACACTTGTCCAATAGAATTAGGACATGTGTTAGGGTAATATTAATATCATATTTACCCTTAGTTACCCTATTTACTATTAACCGCGGTAAAAATCGTAAAAAGTTACTATTCACCAAAAAATTATTTTCATCTCATTGAACCACATTTTAGTCCTTGATATTAACCGTGTCTCTCGGATTTTCGAAATTCCATTCACAGATGCGGTAAAATTAAGTTTTATGCAAAATTCAGTTTTTAACCTACCACTTAGTGGTTTCACTATTCATCAAAAATTGATGTTTTTCAGAACAATGCCAAAATTTCATCCCAAGCTATATTTCATATTCCGAATTCAAAAATGAAGTCTATTTTACCAAATTCATAACATAAAAGTTGCATTAATTAATTTTATAATTAAATCCCGCTGTTAAAACAAATAGCGTGTTTTTAAGAAACAATATGTATCAAAAGATTGACACTTGTTTATGTCTAGTTTAAATGTGAAATTACGTCCAATGACCAACATTGTATTAAATTGTAAAAATATATTCTAAATATACTTTAAAACCACTCAAATTAATGATTTATCACTATTAATTATTTCGATTAAAAAAGTTGTTTTTAATTATAATTTAGTAATTTTCACTATTCATCAGAATATGAAAGTTATCCGAAAAGTACCAACATTTCACCTTAGGCTAAATTCGATACTCCGAATCCAAAAATAAGTTCATTTTGAAAAATAAGATTTACTGGATTTCAAAAAGTGGTTATTACTATTCATAACGGCTAGTTTTAATAATATTTTTATAGCATATCGTTGTTTAGTGAAACTCGGTATTGCGTACTACACACGCTATCGAGGAAGGTCGCGATTGCGTGTAATGCAAGTCAAGTCAAGGATGCATGTTGTGCAAGCTCCTTTTGGTGTAGCATACAACACAAGACATTAATAAAATTAAAAAGAATATTTTTTTATAAAATCTTGGGCTGTTACAATCTAGGGCATCATCTCGACCGTTCTAAGATCGAGGGACATGAGTAACTTCTAGCCGAGATGGGAATTGGGCCATTAGCTAGAGAGTACGTTCCAACAATGGCACAAGCTCTGGCTTTCTGATGACATAGTCACCGTTAATCTTCTTGATGACTAGTTCAGATTCCCCTTTCACATAAAAATGGGGAACATCTATCTCGAGGGCAAGATCGAGACCAGTAATGAGAGCCTGATACTCTACCTCATTATTGGTGAAGCCTTCTGAGAAAAGGAATGAATATAGTAGAACGACTTGTGCTGGGGTAATGAAGACGACACCCAGGCCTACTCTGTTGAGTCTAGGGTCATTGAGCCTCCTGCCAGTGGGGCTTTGGGAAGCACCATAGAAGTGCATTTTCCAGCACGACATGGCTTGGTACACCGAGAGAATCACTTCATTGGGGAAATCGAGGTCCAAGGACTGGTCCACAGGAGATGGATGGGCGACAAGGAAGTCTACCAACGCTTTCCCTTTGATAGTCTTCTAAGGGACTAACCTGATGTCGAACTGCTGGAGGATTTCCACCCACCGAGCTAGTCAGTCTGTCAATATAGGGTGGTTCAGGATGTACTTCAGGGGATCTACCCGGGACACCAGTTGTACCTCATGATGTTGGAGGTAATGCCACAATTTCTATACTACGAATACCAGCACAAGGCATATCTTCTCTATAGGGGAGTATCTGGTCTCTATATCTAGGAGCATGTGGCTGAGGTAGTAGAGGCTGTTCTTTGTCCCCTCGTTGTTCTTCTGGGCGATAAGGGCACTGAGAGATCATTCCAGGGCGGTCACATAAAGGAACAATGTCTTTCTGGTGATGGGTGACATTAAGACCGGTGGCTAGAGCAGATACTACTTGATTTCCTCAAAAGCAGTATGGCACTCTTCGTCCCACTCATAGACAGTGTCTTTCTTCATGAGCCGAGAAAAGGGATTACACTTACCAGCCAAATTCACGATGAACCAACGTATGTAGGCTAAGTGGCCTTGGAAGCCTCAAAGCTCCCAAATGTTGCTCAGGGGAGACATCTGACTGATGGCCTTAATCTTCTCTGGGTCGATCTCAATGCCCCTGTATCTGAAAAAAAAGACAAGAAACTATTCAGAGGTGACCCCGAAGGCACACTTTAATGGGTTCATCTTCAGGTGGTAAGAATGGAGGAAGCCAAAAACTTTCTTAAGGCCTTTGAGATGTTCCTGAAAGCAGTGATATTTGACCGCCAGGTCATCCACATAACATTCCACCAATGTTCTAAGGATATATTTAAATATGTGATGCATAGCCCGCTGATAGGTGGCACCTGCATTCTTTAAACTGAAGGGAATGACTTGGTAACAGAAAGTACCTTGTGGTTCCCTGAAGGCTATAGAATACTCATCCTTGGGGTCCATTCATATCTGGTTATACCCGGAGTACCCATCCATGTAGGAGAGGGCCTGAAACCCAGCTGTAGCATCGATCAACAATTCCGTCATAGGAAAGGAAAAATCATCCTTCGGACAATGACGATTGAGATCCCAGAAGTCGATGCAGACCCTGATATGTCCTTTATTCTTCTTTACTGGAACAATGTTGTCCAGAAACTTGGGGTACTAGAAATACTTAATGAAATTGGCTTTGATGATCTTATCAAATTCTGCCTCAACCATGGCACCATGAGAAGGGTGCATCTTTCTGGGAGGTTGCTTGAACCTGCGATGATTTGTCAGAAGACTGAGGTGGTGGATGTCTACCTAAGGATCTAGTTCTGGAATCTCATATTAACTCTAGGAGAATACATCACAATGTTGTTTAAGGAAGTCTATATACTGTTGTTTCTTCTTGAGGGGCATGGCGACACTTATCAATGTGGGTTTCGGGTCAGCCTCGCTACCGAGGTTCACCTGTACCAACTTGTCAACCATGACAGAGACGCCCTCTTCAAAGGAGGGGGGATCATCCTCTAAATCCCATTATTCACTTATAAAGGGGGGATCCTCAGCCAGAGGAACTTCCTCTACGTTGATAACTCCCAATTGGAGGTTGGTACCAGCCTGAACGGCAGTGGACACTACATCGGGGAACTCCTGTGCTACTGCAACCATAGCGATGAAGGCTGTTGATCCAATCCCATATGGTCTTCAGCCCAAGGGGCCACATGATGTTATTAATATTTTAATGACTTATTATATACTCCTTTTACTTATTTTATATGAAATTTGCATAATTTGTGTAAAATATTAATGTTTTAATACTAAATATAATTTTTGAGCATTTTTAGAAGTAGTCCAATTGAGTCAGTTTACTATTTTATTTATAACTCTCACCATACTTATTAAAATTGTGTGGTTCTTTTTTTTAGGATTACTTATTCAATTTATCACATATAATTAGATGGAATCATGGGATAATTCTGCAATTTGAAGGCTCATATGGACCACACAAGATGACCCAAATAATTTGTGAAGAAACTAGACCAGCCATGATGATCGAGTTACTGGTCTCACTAACAAAGCCCATATTTTGTGAAACTCCACCATGTTTTCTTGATTATCCAAAATAATCATGGGTAAAAATTTCATGTCCCAACTCTAATAACAAAGGGGCCCAAATGAAGCTTTGAAATCCATCCCACCATTCTAGACGAGAATTAAAATACGGACACTATTAATGACATATCTCATGATTTAATCATCAAATAGAGATGATATTTTTCAGTGTAAAAGAGGAGATATAGGTGGCCGATTTTTTTGAATAAATCATTCTATTTTTAAGGCATCTTCCTATTCAAAAACCCTTTCACATTTTGGACTTCAAGAATAATGTATTGAAATGGACAGATTACAATTGTTTAATAAGATGGCCATAACTTTGGATACATAGGTCCAAATGCCTCAAAATTTTGAGAGTAGTCAGAAAACATTATTTTCTACAACCTTTAAGAAGGATATATCTCAAGATTGTTCTTTATGGGTGTCCAAATCGTCGAGCCAAGTGGAGGGATAGATTGGGAATGAAAACAATCCACTTCCTTGGGCTATAAATACATCCCCCTCCACTCCTTCAAAGGGGTTGTCATTTCAGAAGAGAGGAGAATCAATTGGCACGACCAAATCCTTTAAAAAGGCTTGGTATGATCTTCCATACTAAAGTTTTCACTTTATATACCCTTCCTCCTCTCTTTTCTTCCTTTCACTTTTGTGTTGTTTTTCGTTTGTAATCTTGTAAGTTTGTGTTTTGTAATTCTGTTTTAATGAAAGTTTCTTCTTCAACATCTCTTATTCTCATCCACCTTCTATAGTTTAATATTAATATTATTAAAATATTTCAAATACAGTTGAATCCCATTCCCTTATTTTGCTTCATCATTCAATCGAAAATCCATTTTTAATTATCATCATTGTTTGTGTGTGTGTGTTCGACGTACCACTCTTTTCTAATCCATTTATTTTTCTTCTCTTGTTAATTCATCATCATAAATATATAAACCAGATTAATATTAATATCAATGGATAAGTAAATATATTATTGGGGTGAGTCAAAATTTAGGGATGTTAAGTGATTGAGAGTATTTGCTCGATGAATATTCTTTAATTTAACATTGTGTATGTTGGACTTAACATGTCATGGATTAATGACTTGTTTTGTTTAATGTGTGGTTTACATGGATTATTGGAACCATAAATACACTACCATAAACAAGCTATGATTGAGATTAGAACACTAAGTTAATTTAAGGCTTGGATTAAAGCCTTAACACTTAGTAATTCCAATCAACATTATCTTGCGAAGTGGGTGTTAAATTAATTGAAATATAAAGCAAAGCTCTAGGATATCACAAGCTTAACTCCCTAAAAAATGAACTCACCCCAATATTTATCAAATTGTTAAATCAAACACCAATCATTAATCACTTCATTTAAGATCTGCAAACAAACCCCCCCAATCAGAATACAATCAACTAAAAACAAACGACTATTACAAAGTATCATCGCCGATGATTCAACCCGAGTGCTGCTATACACATTAGCAGAGCACCAGAACCTTGACTGGTCCATAGGAGACAATCTTCCACACGTTTCAAATGGCGCTATTGTTGGGAATGGTACTTTAAGTAGTCATTAGTTTCTGGTTATTGTAAAAAAAAGCAAAAAAAAAAAAGAACAAAAATTGAAAAAAAATTGAAAAAAAAACACAAAGAAAAACCCGTATTCTCATAAAAATCATAAACTGAAAAAATAAATAAAAAATGTCTTCATCTTTCTTCCAAATCTTTCCAAATGCCCCGTAGCCTCCCAAACAATCCCTCAGATTTGTTTGAACCTGAAATTGAGCGAACACTTTGACAATTTAGGAGGAACATAAGATATAATCAAATAATTCAAGAACCAGTCCTTGTCCAACCAATTGAATTAGATATGGCCAATCATAGGGAACAGACACTTAAAGAACTTTCTACCCCTGATATGAATTACTAACCTCTTGGTATTCAATATCCAAACATAGAGGATAACTTTGAACTCAAATCGGTTTTGATTCATCTTCTCCCTCATTTCCACGGGCTAGCCGGTGAGGATCCACATCTTCACCTTAAAGAGTTACAAGTAGTGTGCTCAACCATGAAGCCTCAAGGGGTTTCTGAGGAACAAATAAAACTTCAAGAATTCCCTTTCTCCCTAGCCGACACTGCCAAGTCATGGATTTACTACCTCCCTCCTGGTTCCGTAACCACATGGAATAACATGAAGCGACTCTTCTTAGAGAAATTCTTTCACGCTTCTTGTACTGCTTCTATCTGAAAGGAAATAAGTGGTATCCGTTAGTTCCCAAGTGAATCACTCCATGAATACTGGGAGAGGTTCAAAAATCTTATTGCAACCTTCCCAAACAACCAAATTTCTGAGCAACTCTTGATCCAATACTTCTATGAGGGGTTATTGGCTATGTAGAGAACTCTCATTGATGCCGCAAGTGGCGGTGATCTTGTTGATAAAACTCCTACACCTGAAAGAGATCTCATAAGTAACATGGCTGCAAACACACAACAATTCCATACTCGAGCACATGATAAAGTCAAACAAGCCCAAGATAATCAATCAATTGAGCCGAACAAGATGACCGAGTGGATGAGTGAACTTACAGGTCTTGTGCGACAACTAGCTGTGGCCACCAAATCCCCAACCTCATCTTCTTCGCAATCAATGTTTCCTGGACCTATCAAAAACTATGGAATCTGAAAATATTCATCTCATCCAACAGACACATGTCCAAAACTTCAAGAGGATCAATCTGATTCATCTGGACCAATGGACCTCAATGTATCATATTCTTAGAAGAACACCAACCCTCAACTATCAGGTCAGTTTGTTAGAAACTTCAACCAACCTCACTCTGAGCCCTTCTCTTCTTCCTATAACCAAGGCCTGAGGTATGGTAATCCCATATCTCATCCCCCTCAATTACCTCCTCAAAAACCAAACTAGTTTCAATATGGTCAAGGTGTTGGTAATTTCCAACAACCTTATCCTTTTATTCCTCCACCTCAAAGGAACAATCCTCCTCCCAGATTCCATTATCCCAGTGAGCCTTCCCAATTCCAAAACCAATACAATCAATTTCACAAGAACCAAAATCTAGGTAATCCCAATCTGGGACAAGCCTCTTCTTCCAAGAAACCATGGAAAAGTGCAGTGGAAGATCTTGCCTCCTTCACCCATTCCAGCCTCAAGAACATTGAAACCCAAATTGGTCAACTTGCATCCCACCTTAGTCAGCAGCAACCATCCAATTCTTCCCAACTTCCAGCTCAACCATTACCCAACCCCAAGGGTAATGTAAGTGCAATTGCACTTAGATCAGAAAATCAAATTGTTATACCTCAATATAAGTCATATAAACCCCCTTTAAATGTTGACCTATAAAATGAAAAGAAAAAGAAACTTGAAAAGGAACCCGGATCCATTCCCTCACCTCCTTCTATTCCACTTAGGAATCCAATTCCTTTTCCAAAAGCTATCTCTAAGCCAAATAAGTCCTTTGAACCCGATCCTTAAATGCTCGACATGTTTAAACATGTTGAAGTCAACATTCCCCTCTTAGATTCCATAAAACAAATTCCTAAGTATGCCAAGTTTCTCAAGGAGTTGTGTACCCACAAGAGGCAACTTAGGACCTTCTAAAATGTTTCAACCCAAGAGTACATACCCATTAAGTGAAAATATCCAGGGACCTTTACGGTTCCATGCCAAATTAAGCTTGTGATATCCTGGAGCTTTTGATTTATATTGCATTTAATTTAACACCCACTTCTCAAGATAATGTTGATTGAAATTAATAAGTGTTAAGGCTTTAATCCAAGCCTTAACTTAACTTAGTGTTCTAATATCAATCAGATATTGTTGATGGTAGTGTATTTATGGTTCCAATAATCCATAGAAACCACACGTTAAACAAAACAAGTCATTAATCCATGACATGTTAAGTCCAACATACACAATGTTAAATTAAAGAATATTCATCGAGAAAATACTCTCAATCACTTAACATCCCTAAATTTTGACTCACCCCAATAATATATTTACTCATACATTGATATTAATATTAATCGGGTTTATATATTTATGATTATGAATTAACAAGAGAATAAAAATAAAGGGATTAGAAAAGAGTGTTACGTCGAACACACACACACGAACAATGATGATAATTAAAAACAGATTTTCGATTGAATGAGTAAGAAAAATAAGGGAAGTGGATTCAACTATATTTAAAATATTTTAATAATATTAATATTAAAATACATAAGGTGGATTAGAATAAGAGATATTTAATAATAAATTTTCATTAAAACAGAATTAAAAAACACAAACTTACAAGATTTTAAACGAAGAACAACACAAAAGTGAAAGGAAGCAAAGAGAAGAGGAAGGGTATCTCAAGTAAAAAATTGAGTATGGAAGGTACTACCAAGCCTTTGGAAAGGCTTTGGTCATGAAAATTTATGCTCCTATTTTCTTAAATGCCAACCCATTTGAAGGAGTGGAGGGGGATGTATTTATAGCCCAAGGAAGTGGACTGTTTGCATTTCCAATCTACCCCTCCACCTGGCTCGACGATTTGGACATCCAGACAGAAGAATATTGAGATATCTCCTTCTTAAAAGTTGTAGGAAATAATGTTTTCCGACTAATATCAAAATTTGGAGGCATTTTGACATATTTATCCAATGTTATGGCCGGATGATTAAACAATTTTAATATGTTCTTTTCAATCCAGTCTTTTTGAAGTCCAAAATGTGAAAGGGTTTTTGAATAGGAAGATACCTTCAAAACCAAATGATTTCTTGAAAAAAGTCTTCCGTATATATCTCCTATTTCACACTGAAAAATATAAGATATATTTGATGATTAAATCATGAGATATGTTATGAATAGTGTCCGGATTTTAATTCTCGTCCAGAATGGTGGGATGGACTTCAAAGATTCATTTGAGACCCTTGTTCTTAGATTTGGGCCCTGAAATTTTTACGCATGATTCTTTTGGATAATAAAGAAAAAATTGTGGAGTTTCACAAAATATGGGCTTCAGAAGTGAGACAAGTAACTCAATCATCATGGCTGGTCTAGTTTCTGCACAAATTCTTTGGGTCATCTTGTGTTGTCCATATGAGCCTTCAAATGGCAGAATTGACCCATGATTCCTTCTAATGATATGTGAGAAATTGAATAAGTAATCATAAAAAACAAGAAACACACAATTTGAATAAGTAGGGTGATGGTTATAAATAAAATAGTAAATTGACTCAATTGGACTACTTCTAAAAATGCTCAAAAATTATATTTAGTATTAAAACATTAATATTTCACACATATTAATGTTGACCTAGAAAATGAAAAGAAAAAGAAACTTAAAAATGAACCTGAATCCATTACCTCACCTCATTATATTCCACTTAAGAATCCAATTCTTTTTCTACAAGCTTTCTCTAATCCAAAGAAGTCCTTTGAACCCAATCCTGAAATGCTCGACATGTTTAAACGTGTTGAAGTCAAAATTCCCCTCTTATATGCCATAAAACAAATTCCTAAGTATGAAAAGTTTCTCAAGGAGTTGTGTACCCACAATAGGAAACTTAGGACCATTGAAAATGTTTCAACCCAAGAGTCCATACCCATTAAGTGCAAAGATCCAGAGACCTTATGTCCAAGAGTGATGCTTTAACCTATGTTCATTAACTGTGAATTTACTTTTGGAAGAGGGGTCTTGGACTTGCACTACACCAAATGGGTAAACATTATTAATAACAAAAGGACCTTCCCAATGAGAATTAATCTTACCTGGGTGAAGTAGAAATCTAGAATTGAAGAGAATTACCTTTTCACCTTTATGAAATACCTTTCTACGGATGTGTTTATCATGGAGTGCCTTGGATTTTTCTTTGTAGAGATTAGAATTCTCATAAGAATCAAGTCAAAGATCCTAGAGTTCAGCCAATTGCAACAATATTTCTTCACCTGATTTTTCAAGATAAAAATTACAAGTTTTCACTGCCCAAAATGAATTATGTTGGATTTCAACTGGTAAATGACATGATTTACCAAAAACTAGCCTAAAAGGAGACATCCCAATGGGTGTTTTATAGGTAGTTCAATAAGCCCAAAGTGATTCACCAAGTCTTTCAGGCTAGTATTTTCTGGTGGGTTTTACAATTCTCTCAAGCACTCTTTTCACTTCTCTATTAGAAAGTTCAACCATCCCATTTTTTTGGGGGTGATATGCAGTTGAAGTTTTATGTACAACCCCATTATTTTTCAAAAGTGATTCCATGATTCTATTACAAAAATGGGTTCCTAAGTCACCGATCAAGGCACGAGGCGTGCCAAATCTGTGGAAGATGCGTGTCTTTAGAAACTCACTAATAGTATGTGAATCATCCTTTCTAGTGGGTTTGGCCTTGACCCACCTAGAAACATAATCAACCGCAAGAAGGATGTATGATAATCCATTAGAAGGGGGAAATGGTCCCATGTAATCGATTCCACAAACATTGAATATCTCACAAAAAATTAATGGTTTTTGGGGAATTTAATTTCTCTTTGAAATTGTGCCAAATTTTTGGCAAGTGGGACATGATTGACAGAACTCATGCGAGTCCTTGAAGAGTGAAAGCTAGAAGAATCCAGAGTCTAGGAACTTTAGAGAGGTCCTTTGTGGTCCAAAGTGGCCACATCCGGGAAATGAGTGACAAAATTCTAAGATGGAGGAATGTTCATCTTCATCAACACATCTCCTAATTACCATGTCTTCCCCAGTTTTCCAAAGTTTATTTTCATCCCAAAAATAGTATTTTGAATCAATTTTCAACTTCATTTTTTGTTCTTTTGAAAACTTTTCAGGAAAAACACCAGAAACCAAGTAATTTACAATTGGATAATACCATGGTAACTTTGGAGTAAGAGATGAAAGGTTCTCAGTGGGGAATTCAGGATCGATGATTTCAGAATGAGAAGAATTAGAAATTCTACTCAAGTGATCATCCACAGGGTTCTCTTTTCCTAGTCTATATTTGATTTCAAGGTAAAACTCTTGGAGCATTAGGATCTATCTTATTAGCCTCGGTTTGGAATCACTTTTCTTGAGTAAGAACTTTATAGCAGAATGGTCTGTGAAGATGATGATTTTGGCACCTAAGAGATAGGTCCAGAATTTATCTAAGGAAAAAAACCACTGCTAAAAGTTCCTTTTCAGTGACAGTGTAGTGAGATTGAGTTTCATCCAATGTTTTTGAGGCATAATAGATGACATGAGGAATATTTTCTCTTCTTTGACCAAGAACAGCCCCAATGGCTCTATCAGAAGCATCACACATCAACTCAAAGGGTAAGGACCAATCTGGGGGTTGGATTATTGGGGAAGATGTTAGATCGGTTTTGATTTCAATAAAGGATCTCCTGAAAACCTCATCGAAATGGAAAGTGACATCATTTTGGATCAACCGAGTGAGTGGGAGGGAAATTTTACTGAATTTATAGATGAATGGCCGATAGAAACCAGCATGACCGATGAATGAATGGATTTATCGAACATAGTTGGGTTTAGGAAGTGATTGGATCACTTCAATTTTGGTAGGATCAACTTCAATACCCTCTTTTGAAACTATGTGCCCTAGAACAATCCAATTTTCAACCATGAAGTGACATTTTTCAAAATTTAACACAAGGTTACACTTGACACACTTTTGGAGGACTAGAGAGAGTGAATTCAAACAAGATTCAAATGAATCACCATAAATGGTGAAGTCATCCATGAAGACTTCCATGCAGTGTTCAATGAATTCAGAAGAGATACTCATCATACACCTCTGGAATGTTGCAGGAGCATTGCAAAGGCCAAAAGGCATTCTTCTATATGCATATGTTCCAAAGGGGCATGTGAAAGTAGTATTTTCTTGGTCCTTAGGTGCGATTGGGATTTATAAGTAGTCGGTGTATCCATCAAGAAAGCAATGGTGTGACTTTCCAGCTAATCGTTCCAGCATTTGATCAAGGAATGGAAGAGGGTAGTGATCTTTTCTTGTTTCAACATTCAATTTCCTATAGTCGATGCACACACGCCTTTTGTTCTTCACTCGAGTTGTAACTACCTATCCATGTTCATTTGTGACAATAGTTATCCCACCCTTCTTGGGTAAAACTTGAATTGGACTAACCCATTCACTATCAGAAATTGGGTAGATAATACCAGTTTGAAGAATCTTGGTGATATATTCCCTAACTACCTCAAGTATGAGTGGATTGAGTCTTATTTGTGGTTGTCTAATTGGTTTGGATGACTCCTCAAGATGGACGTGAATCATGAAAAGGGAAGGGTTGATTCCTGGTATGTCATCTAGGGTCTAACCTATGACCTTTTTGTTTTCCTCTAACACCTGAAAAAGTTTGGACTCTTCAGTTTCAGTAAGTGAAGTAGAGATAATGACAGGGTATGAGTTATCCTGGAAAAGGAATGCATATTTCAAGTGTTCAGGAATAGGTTTTAGATTAGTCTCATTTTTCATTTTTGGGTTAGACAACTCAGTAATGGAAGAAGGGACTTCAGTTGCTTTAGATTCATTTTCCTTAATACTATCCAAGGTAGAGCAGTAGAGATCAGAATTGATGTGGGATTCAAGAGAGTTTTCAAGATCCTCTAGATTGATAGAGTCTATGAATGAAAGGTCCACATAAACTTCACCATTTATGACTTTGTTAATCATGGTGAAGATTTCACAAGATCCTTTGTAATTATAACATGAAGAACATGGTGGATTGGGGTTCGATTGACTCTTAGAAGTGTCCTCAGAAGCATGGATTGAGAATATAGAGTGATCCTCAGATGGGTATCACATGGCTTGGAAAATGTTGAACTTGACTAGTTGGTCACTGAATTCCATGGATAAGATGCCTGAATGGACATCAATCTTGGTTCTTGCAGTCATGAGGAATGGTATTCCTAGAATTAGGGGTGATCAAGAAGAGTTTGTCTCACCTTCCATGTCAAGGACATATAAATCAACAGGGAAGATAAGATCATTGACTCAGACAAGGAAATACTCAATTATTCTCTTAGGTTTGGCTGTGCTTTGATTGGCCAATTGAATGACAACACCCGTTGGATGTAAGGGACCTAGACCAAGGTTGGAGAATATGGATTTGGGCATGACATTAATTGACCCAAAAGAGGCAATGATCTTATCTTCCCTACTGATTTCTATGTCCTTGACATGGAAGGTGAGACGAACTCTTCTCGATCTCCCCTAATTCTAGGAAGACCATTCCTCATGACTATGAGAACCAAGATTGATGTCCATTTAGGCATCTTATCTATGGAATTCAGTGACCAAATGGTCAAGTTCAACATTTTCCAAGCCATACAATACCCATAAGAGGATCACTCTACATTCTCAATCCATGCTTCTGAGGACACTTCTAAGAGTCAATCGAACCCTAATCCACCATGTTATTCATGTTCTAATTATAAAGGATATTGTGAAATCTGCACCATGATTAACAAAGTCATAAATGGTGAAGTTGATGCGGACCTTTAATTCAGAGACTCTATCAATCTAGAGGATCTTGAAAACTCTCTTTAATCCCACATCAATTCTGATCTCTACTGCTCCACCTTGGACAGTATTAAGGAAAATTAATCTGAAGAAACTGAAGTCCCTTCTTCCATTCCTGAGTTGTCTAACCCAAAAATGAAATATGATACTGATCTAAAACCTCTTCTTGAACACTAGAAATATGCATTCCTTTTCCATGATCACTCATATCCTGTCATTATCTATACTTCACTTACTGAAACCGAAGAGTCCAAACTTGTTCAGGTGTTAGAGGAAAACAAAAAGGCCATAGGTTTGACACTAGATTACATACCAGGAATCAACACTGCCCTTTTCATGAATCACATCCATCTTGAGGAGTCATCCAAACCAATTAGACAACCACAAAGAAGACTCAATCCACTCATACTTGTGGTAGTTAGGGAAGAGATCACCAAGCTTCTTTAAACTGGTATTATCTACCCAATTTCTAATAGTGAATGGGTTAGTCCAATTAAAGTTGTACCTAAGAAGGGTGGGATAACTATTGTCAAAAATGAACATGGAGAGGTAGTCACTACTCAAGTGAAGAACAAATGGCCTATGTGCATCGACTATAGAAAATTTAATGTTGAAACAAGAAAAGATCACTAACCTCTTCCATTACTTGATCAAATGCTGGAACGATTAGCTGGAAAGTCACACTATTGCTTTCTTGACGGATACACCGGCTACTTCCAAATCCCAATCACACATCAGGACCAAGAAAAGTCTACTTTCACATGACCATTTGGAACATATGAATATAGAAGAATGCCATTGGGCCTTTGCAATGCTCCTGCAACATTCCAGAGGTGTATGATGAGTATCTTTTCTGAATTCATTGAACACTGCATGGAAGTCTTCATGGATGACTTCACCATTTATGGTGAGTCATTTGAATCTTGTTTGAATTCACTCTCTCTAGTCCTCCAAAAGTGTGTCAAGTGTAACCTTGTGTTAAATTTTAAAAAATGTCACTTCATGGTTGAAAATGAGATTGTTCTAGGGAACATAGTTTCAAAAGAGGGTATTGAAGTTGATCATGACAAAATTGAAATGATCCGATCACTTCCTGAACCCAAATCTGTTTGAGACATCCATTCATTCCTTGTTCATGCTAGTTTCCATCGGCGATTCATCCATAACTTCAGTAAAATTTCCCTCCCACTCACTCGGTTGCTCCAAAATGATGTCACTTTCCATTTTTATGAGGTTTGCAAGAGAGCCTTTGTTGAACTAAAAACCGCTCTAACATCCCTCCCAATAATTCAACCCCCAGATTGGTCCTTACCCTTTGAGTTGATGTTTGATGCTTCTGATAGAGCCGTTGGGGCTGTTCTTGGTCAAAGAAGAGAAAAGATTCCTCATGTCATCTATTATGCCTCAAAAACATTGGATGAAACTCAATCTCACTACACTGTCACTACAAAGGAACTTTTAGCTGTGGTGTTTGCCTTAGATAAATTCTGGACCTATCTCTTAGGTTCCAAAATCATCTTCTTCATAGACCATTCTGCTATAAAGTTCCTACTCAAGAAAAGTGATTCCAAACCGAGGCTAATAAGATGGATCCTAATGCTCCAAGAGTTTGACCTTGAAATCAAAGATAGACCAGGAAAAGAGAACCCTGTGGCTGATCACTTGAGTAGAATTTCTAATTCTTCTCATTCTGAAATCATAGATCCCGAATTCTCCACTAAGCACCTTTCATCTCTCACTCCAAAGTTACCATGGTATGCCCCAATTTTAAATTACTTGGTTTCTGGTGTTTTTCCTGAAAAGTTTTCAAAAGAACAAAAAATAAAGTTGAAAAGTGATTCAAAATACTATTTTTGGGAAGAAAATAAACTTTGGAAAACAGGGGAAGACATGGTAATTAGGAGATGTGTTGATGAAGATGAAAATTCCTCCATCTTAGAATTTTGTCACTAATTTCCCGGAGGTGGATACTTTGGACCACAAAGGACCTCTCGAAAGGTCCTAGACTCTGGATTCTTCTAGCCTTCACTCTTCAAGGACTCACATGAGTTCTATCAATCATGTCCCACTTTCCAAAAGTTTGTCACAATTTCAAAGAGAAATGAAATTCCCCAAAAACCATTAATTTTATGTGAGATATTCGATGTTTGGGACATCGATTTCATGGGACCATTTCCCCCTTCCAATGGATTCTCATACATTATTCTTGCGGTTGATTATATTTCTAGGTGGGTTGAGGCCAAACCCACTAGAAAGGATGATTCACATACTGTTAGTGAGTTTCTAAGGACACACATCTTCCACAGATTTGGCACGCCTCGTGCCTTGATTAGTGACTTAGGAACCCATTTTTTTAATAGAACCATGGAATCAATTTTGAAAAATAATGGGGTTTTATAAACTGAATATCACCCCCAAACAAATGGAATGGCTGAACTTTCTAATAGAGAAGTGAAAAGAGTGCTTGAGAGAATTGTAAAACCCACCAAAAAAGACTGGCCTGAAAGACTTGGTGAAGCAATTTGGGATTATCTAACTGCCTATAAAACACCCATTGGGATGTCTCATTTTAGGCTAGTTTTTGGTAAAGCATGTCATTTTCCAATTGAAATCTAACATAAGTCATTTTGGGGAGTGAAAACTTGTAATTTTGATCTTGAAAAATCTGGTGAAGAAAGATTGCTGCAATTGGCTGAACTGGAGGAGCTTCAACTTGATTCTTATGTAAATTCTAATCTCTAAAAAGAAAAATACAAGGAACTCAATGATAAACAAATCCTAAGAAAGGTATGTCATGAATGTAAAAAGGTAATGCTCTTCAATTCTCAATTTCAGCTTCACCCAGGTAAGCTTAATTCTTGTTGGGAAGGTCCTTTTGTTATTACTAATGTTTACCCATTTGGTGCAGTGCAAGTCCAAGACCCCTCTTCCAAAAGGACATTCACAGTTAATGGACATAGGTTAAATCATCACCATGAGAGGACGCACAATCCTAGATCATCATCGACTTCCACTGGATCCCCAACTTCTCCAGTCGACCTACCACTAGATGGAGATGGCGACCCGCCAAATCCAAACAAGGGGGCACTCTTTCCCTTTATCTCTCTCTCTCTCTCTTCCTATCTCTACCTCTTTATTATTCTTCCTCACTCTTTAATTTTTTTTATCACTTTCTTTATCAAAACCTTTTTTTTCATTTTCTCTTTTGTGTGAGTGTATCTTTATTAAAAAATAAAAAAACCCAAAAAAAAAAACAAAAAAAATCATCATAAAAAAAAAAAAAATCAAGAGTCATGATTACTCACCTTCAAATTTTCTAATTTTTTCCAACCATTTTGGGGAGTTAACATACATGTTTTCATCTCAAAAATTTTGTATTTTCATCATGACTTTGGATAAATAATTTTGTGTCAAAATTAAAATTTTTTGAATGCTCAATTTTTGATTTGGAAAATGATTTTTCCAAACCGTGAGGAACAACATTTGCTTTCATGACAAGGCCACCTATGTCCATCTTTTCAAAATATGTGTTTTCACCCCCATTTTTGAGTCTTGAGTTTTTGGACCTTCGAGATGAGTCTCCTACCTTAGTGTGCATTAATATGATAGAGGCATTTTCTGAACCACATGAGAATCACAATAGCCAAATAACCTCTCATTTCCCTTACATTAATCCTCCTTTTGAAAGCCCTTTCAAGCCTATGAAAACATTTTCTTTTATAGACATATTACAAGCCCAATACATTTTCCCACCCAATATCAACATGTATTTTAATGTAATTTTTTTGAAATTTAAGTGTGGGGGGAATGAATTTCATTATGGGTACCCTTTGTTGATTTCACCATGTTATCATATGATTAAGGGAAAGCATCCATTTTAGTGTGGGGGAGAGGTTGTAATTCAGTGTGTTTTGGAGAATTTAATGTACTTTCATTTATGTAATTTTGTAAATGTTATTGACAAGTGTTCAAAAAAAAATCAAAAAAAAAAAGAAAAAGAAAAAAATAGAACAAAAAAAATTGGGTTGTTTCTTGGGTAGGTCAAAAATCACTCTTACCCAACCTTTTATCTTGTTATAACTATTAAAATTAGTGTTGCGAGGATATCAATCATGGGTTGGTATATGAGTGTGAGATATTTTCCAAGTTCAACTTTAAAAAAAAGAGAAAAAAAGAAAAAAAAGAACACTTTCATTATATTCTTATGTCATTTGGAGAAGTTTTTTGGTTTGTAAATATTTCATCTTCTCATCCCATTAAAATTTTCATCCTCTATTGTCTCTTTATTCACACAATCATTCCCTTGTAAATATGTGTTTTCATTCCCTTCCATGTCTTATTTCAAAAAAAATGTGCATTGCTTTTTCCATGTTAGTGTTTTACCCCTCTTCTTATCTCTCTTGGACATTATATTCCTACCATCCCATAGCCACAGAAAACCCCTTAAAAATACCTCTTGATTCTTGTGCACTTTGGATAGGGATTGGAAGCTGAGAGCTCTTTCAAACTCTATGATTTTCACTTTTGGTTGGTGAAAGAGTGAACCTCCACAAATTAATTTTATCATCTTGAGAGGTGTGAGCTTTGAGTGTCCACATTTTCAATTTCTAAATTTGAGAATGAAAAAAATGAATTAGTTTTGGAACATTGTTTCTATAAAAACTTGTGGTGGAATTCAAAATGGATGAGTGAAATAGTCTAAACCTCCTCTTATTGGAGAAAATAAAATTTTACTATTTGTTGGTGAGTGAAAATGATTTTGTTATGTTTTTATATTTGTTGAAAATAAGGACATGCACAAGACTAAGTGTGGGGGAGTTGATGTTATTAATATTTTAATGACTTATTATATACTCCCTTTACTTATTTTATATGGAATGTGCATAATTTGTGTGAAATATTAATGTTTTAATACTAAATATAATTTTTGAGTATTTTTAGAAGTAGTCCAATTGAGTCAGTTTACTATTTTATTTATAAATCTCACCCTACTTATTAAAATTGTGTGGTTATTATTTTTTAGGATTCCATATTCAATTTCTCACATATCATTATAAGGAATCATGGGCCAATTATACCATTTGAAGGCTCATATGGACCACACAAGATGACCCAAAGAATTTGTGAAGAAACTAGACCAGCCATGATGATTGAGTTACTGGTCTCACTCCTGAAGCCCATATTTTGGGAAACTCCACCATGATTTATTGATCATCCAAAATAATTATGGGTAAAAATTTCAGCCACCATCCTGGCCGAGAATTAAAATCCGGACACTATTCATGACATATATCATGATTTAATAATAAAATAGAGGTGATATTTTTCAGTGTGAAAGAGGAGATATAGGAGGCCTACTTTGTTGAATAAATAACTCGGTTTTGAAGTCATATTCCTATTCAAAAACCCTTTCACATTTTGGACTTCAAAAATACTGGATTGAAATGGACAGATTAAAATTGTTTAATCATCCGGCCATAACTTTGGCCACATAGGTCAAAATGCCTCCAAATTTTGATAGTAGTAGGGAAACATTATTTCATAAAACGTTTAAGAAGGATATATCTCTAGATTCTGCTATCTGAATGTCCAAATCATCGATCCAAGTGGATGGATAGATTGGGAATGAAAACAATCCACTTCCTTGGGCTATAAATACATCCCCCTCCACTCCTTAAAAGGGGTTGGAATTTCAGAAGAGAGGAGAATCAATTGGAACAAACAAATACTTTCCAAAGGCTTTGGAGGACCTGACATACTCAAGTTTTCACTTGAGATACCCTTCCTCTTCTCTTTGCTTCCTTTCACTTTTGTGTTGTTCTTCGTTTGTAATCTTGTAAGTTTGTGTTTTATAATTCTGTTTTAATGCAAGTTTATTCTTCAAAATCTCTTATTATCATCCACCTTATGTAGTTTAATATTAATATTATTAAAATAGTTTAAATACAGTTTAATACCCTTTCCTTGTTTTGCTTCCTCATTCAATCGAAAATCCGTTTTTAATTATCACCATTGTTCGTGTGTGTGTGTGTTCAACGTACCACTCTTTTCTAATAATTTTATTTTTCTTATCTTGTTAATTCATCATCATAAATATATAAACCAGATTAATATTAATATCAATGGCTGAGTAAATATATTATTGGGGTGAGTCAAAATTTAGGGATGTTAAGTGATTGAGAGTATTTTCTCGATGAATATTATTTAATTTAACATTGTGTATGTTGGACTTAACATGTCATGGATTAATGAATTGTTTTGTTTAACGTGTGGTTTCCATGGATTATTGGAACCATAAATACACTACCATCAACAAGATCTGATTGAGATTATAACACTAAGTTAAGTTAAGGCTTGGATTAAATCCTTAACACTTAGTAATTCCAATTAACATTATCTTGCGAAGTGGGTGTTAAATTAACTGCAATATAAAGCAAAGCTCCAGGATATCATAAGATTAAATCCCTAAAAATGAACTCACCCCAATATTTATCAAATTGTTAAATCAAACACCAATCATTAATCACTTCATTTAAGCTCTGCAAACAAACCCCCCAATCAGAATACAATCAACTAAAAACAAACGACTATTACAAAGTATCATCGCTGAGGATTCGACCCGAGTGTTGCTATACACATTAGCAGAGCACCAGAACCTTGTCCGGTCGATAGGCGACAATCGGCCATGTGTTTCACCATTATATCAAATTAATAGTTTCACGTCAGCTTGAGCAGATTAATTCTGTCCCAGTGAAACAAGCAAGTATGGCATATTGTCGTTGCCATGGGGTGGAAATCCTGATACCTTACGGGAGTAAGAGGCTCCAGGATCACCTGAGGCTGGTTTGTGTAGGAGTATGAGGTGATCTTTCAGAGTCCCTTAGACTTGGGAATGTCTTCCCACCTCTTTCCAGAAACAATGAAGCATTTCCCCATGTCTGTGGTCGTAGCCTCCAATCAGTGGATTGGAAAGATGTAGGCGTCATCTAGATTTGTCCACGGGTCGGTCACAGCCGTGGCATGCTCAACCTCGTTAGCCTGAATCTACTTGTCTTTGCTCTTGTAGTAGTCAACATCCAGATAGCGGGCTTTACAATACGCAAAGGGGGACGCGTCACCTTAAACCACACCCACTCGACCATTAAGGGAGTACTTAAGGCACTGGTGATATGATGAAGGAACCACCTCATGTTAGTGGAGCCATGACCTACCCATCAACACATTGTAGGTGGTGTCCTGGGAGACAACCATAAACTCGGTGCTGGCAATTAGACCACCGAACTGGGTATTTAAATGGATCTTTCCAACCAATGTCTAATATTTCCTATAATAACCTTGGATTATTAGGTCAGAGGGACTCAGATCACCCTCATACAATCCCAGTTTTCGTAGTGTCCGAGTCAGGATTAGGTTGATCCCAGAGCCTGTGTCGACAAGACAGCGGCAAACCTCCACACCATTGAAATGGATGGTGATGTATAGTGGGAAAATGTTCTCCTATATGGGAGATCCTTCATCTTCTCTAGATAATGTGATAATGACCTAGCATTCAGAATTCTTGACTGCCTCAACATGAAAGGCCTCTACGGCTACTACCTCCATCTCAAACTGGAGGGGGCTTCTTAAAGCCTCGGCGAGGGCCTCACGCATATCTGACGACAGGAAAAGGGCCTCAAGGATGGAGAGCTTTTCTGGAATGCTATAAAGATGTTTGAGAACATCATACTTCCATTCTAGGCATGAAATTCTGCTTACAGGAGGCCGCTCTATGACATGAGGTATGGTGGGTCCTACCGACTGGACTGGCGACTGATTGGTACCGGGAATATCCCGCTTCTCACTAGTTGAAGCCTATAGAGTGACTACCGGATGAGGGCCAAACGATTGAGACCGTCCTGTAGTAGGGCATGGATAGTCTGTGGTCGAGGTGGCTCTTCCTGATCCAATAACATGAACGATAGTGAAGGTGGGCCTGATGTCACCAGGTGGGAAGGATGCGCGTGCTGAGATCTACACTGGGCCTATTGCCTGGTTTTAACAGCATGCACAGCCTAGCTAGAAGTGCTGACCGAAGCACTTCGATGGCCCATATAGACGCGGCTCCGTCGATGCTGATGACGACTAGGGATATTGGGAGGGTCTTCCTGGCGCTCCTCATTATCAGAAATCATGTAGGGGTTTACCAACTCTACGGTGTTAACTGAGGCATACCCTTGACTGTCACTTGAAGAGTCATACACTACTAGACAGATCTTGGGAAGGAATTCCATCTACAAAGGCATGAAATCATCGAGAGTACGGGATGACAGAGGCATTGTCAGGGGACTTTGTTTTCCCTTACACCACCGGTGTTTGCTCTTCTGGGAAGAGGGCGGCTAAGACGACGATACGTAAGTAGTAGCTGCGACTTCTGAAGGCTCTGGACAATTCAGGCATGCACAGATAACACCATGGGTGTGGGCGACTGTTTTACGAGCCATCTAGTCATCATACTTCTAGGATCTGTGTTTAGAAACTTGATGCCACTCACCTTCGATATTGCTGTTGTTGTCTGGCCTCATGAAGACGCATGCCACGTGTGCCGGAGATGGGCCCAACTGAACTATGTTATTATCCACCTGGCCTTAAAGATAGTCTTTGAAAACATAACACTGTTTGAGGGTGTTCCCCAAGATCCGGTGGTAGGGGCAGTAATTAGGGAGATCAGTGAGGTTCTCCTCTTATGTCCTCCTGCACCCAGGAAAACGTCCAATCCCTTTCTCTAGGGCACTTTGGAAATAACCAGGGACTTGTGACTTGCTGAACGAGTTGGTATAGTTCCTCCTATCTAGGAAGGGGGCCCTCAGAGCCTGACCTTGATGAGGGGATGGAGGAGCCTGCTGAGGAGGCGGGGCTTGGTTATCTCACCTAGGAAGTGGTGGCACATTGCGCGGGGGGGCCTACCGATTCTGTGCTGGGTGCTGCTAGGACGGAGGCTGCACCTGAGGTGGAGGGCCTCTGCGAAGCTGTGGAGGTGGCTCCACTGGTAACAACTCTAGTTGCCTGGGGGCCTCTATTTGAGCCATTGTGGTAGGCTTGGCCCTGGAGGCCCTTCTTGTGGGGATTTCAAGAGGAAATGGACGTGCCTTCTTAGCCTGCTGTAAGGCTTCCTCTAGGCGCTGGGCCTTATTAAATAAGTCTCATAACCCCCCAGGGTAGTTTTGGGTGATTAGAGAGGGGACCAATTTTGTCTTTACGTTCCCTACACACATCTTCAGTAATTGATTCTGAGTCAACGACATGTCAAAAGAGTATGTGAGTACTTTCCACAGGGCGACAAAGTCGGCAACGTGCTCATCACGCCTCTGCTTGCACTTGAAGAGGTCCGCAATACTCATCTTCTGAGAGGTAGAATTAAAATGGTAGAGGAATTGCCTATGGAGGTCCTCCTAGCTGGCCACTGATCTGATGGGAATCTGGATGTACCAGACGAACGCCGATCCTTCCAATGTATGTATGAAACACCAGAGTTTGGCGGCTTCCTGATGTGCTAGAGTTCCCAACATGGGGCCACACCTTGAGATAAATTGGGCCAGATGCTGTGGAAGGTCCCCTGTCCTGTTAAAGGGGAAAAAGGTGGGATTATCGAAACCCAGGGGGTGCTGGTATATCATCCACCCATGCCAGGTATGGCTTTCCATCAGGTGGGATTGCCACCTGTCGAGTCTCTAAGGCTTCGAGGCGGGTGATGAGTGCCACCATTGGATCATCCGGGCGGGGATTCCTGTCTTGACGGGGATCCTTGACCACTAGTGCATTGGCGGGTTCTTCAACACAATAAACATGCCTAATGGCTTATGAAGCGGCCGGTGGTATGACTCGTGGAGTAGTTGGGGAAATACGAGCTGGGTCCTGAGGATTGTCACACCGTTCAGGAGGATTTGGTGACATATACTGCGCCCTATTTCCATAAGTCCTAGCCTCAACCCTATCTACACGGGTAGGATGGTCAGGGTCACCTGGGGGTAGTTTGCCAAGGGGATGTTGTACCTGCCCCTACTGCCCTGGTCGAGGATCACAGTAGTCTGGCCGGCATGCCGCAACGCATTTAGCAAGGAGGTAGTAAACCACCTTCTTTTTTTCGGTGAGTTGCTGATGTAACATAGCTTTTTCAGGGTCATCATCCACCTTCTGTACTGAGCCATATGGGTCAGAGGGTTTGACGGCTCCGAGGAGTTCCTTGCCCTTGTTGGGATTCCAGCTGAGGACTAGTGCCTCGGTGGGCATGGAAATACCTAGTAGATTTCTCTGTTGGCGAGTAACCCTTCCCAACGAATCTAATATCTACGGAACTCCCTCAGGGGGTAAGTCCCAATCAAGGAGCTCCAGCTCATTCTCTCCCTTTGATAGGTCATCCATGTTAACCGTGACTCTGCCTAGAGGCATATCCTCTATGTCACCTGGAAAATCGGGATGGCGCCGGATGGAACTAAAATGGAGGGCCACGTACTTCCCCCAACCACGGATTTGAACATGGGGAGAAGCCTCCTTGATTATCCCGCGGAGCACTTTCAAGCTCCAGATGCATCATTGTTGGAGGGTCTTATGGAGGCCTAGTGACTCAGGGCACTGGCCCACGAGGAGTGCGGCCAAATCAACCAAACGACATTATTAGCCGATATCTTCAAAGTGTGTATGACTCTTGAGGTAGGCCACTCGTTGATGTCTAAGGTGGAAATGAGTCGCCCAGAGGGTCTGGAGAAATCAACCAACCTCCTCCTGGGTGAGTACATATGGTGCCCTAAAATTTGGCGCTGTAACTAGTCAGAACATCTCAGGGAAATGGTCCACTGCAAGGATATCCCACAAGATCCTTGGTCCAGATTCAGGGTCTGGACCATCATTGCCCCACTCATCTACTGGAGGTGGATGGGGAACTGGTAGTGGTATCGATGTAGACCATTGAGATGGTAGGCTGGCCGATGGAGAATACAGTGAGCGAGCTGACAAGCCGCCGCATCTTGGGCTATCCTTCGAAGAGTGTAGTGACTTGGCCACCACATCACGGTAAGACGGGCTGACGATCGCTATTTATGGCATAGGGACTACGACTGCTGGCGATGAGTTATGCTGTTGCTCATCCACCATTGGTCTTTAGAATAGCTATTTGTGATCTCTAATCGAGATAGAGAGTGCCTTTGGTGATAATGATGGTGATTTAATGATTGCAACCTATGGGGTTTCCAAATTTTCGTCCTCCTGGATATACCTATGGAGGGAGGTAGGAATCCGATGGACCTCACATTCTGAAAGTATGAGGCTGATATGCCTTGTTCCTACCCCGGACCTTGACATGGAGGATCTAGGTGAGGGTTCCACCACTAAGTCGTATTATGCCTTAGAATATGAGAAGCAAACTAGTTTAATCTTAGTCTGAAACTTCTCGATGTTATTTTTGTGGCGGCGATGACCAGCCCTCCTTCCCCAAAATGGATCTTTGGGATAGGGTAGATTCCTGTCATGAGGAGGTACTTCGGCCGTACTAGTGCTGGTATGGGGAGGAATTTCGCTTGAGTGTTCTAGGGTGTGAGGAGCACCCAGAAAGATATCAATGGGAACA
Source organism: Viscum album (assembly GCA_963277665.1). Taxonomy (NCBI): domain Eukaryota; kingdom Viridiplantae; phylum Streptophyta; class Magnoliopsida; order Santalales; family Viscaceae; genus Viscum; species Viscum album. The sequence goes on from OY728151.1 coordinate 1,839,475,500, forward strand.
TGGGGAGGACCGCTCTGCCCACCGGCCGACGTGTGGAGGGAATATCCACAGGAAATGCTAGAGTGGGTAGGAACTTCACTGGAGCTGATAGGATCACGGGTAGGACCTCCATGATCGCTTCCCCTGGCAGCGTCAGCGCGAGGAGGGTCCTCATACTGGTCAAGCCGAACACGGGTAGGACCTCCATGCTGGGTGTTGGTGAAGCGAAGCTGACCTTCACTCCTCTGATTGTTGAGGTGAGGAAGACCGTCCCCAACTGCTGCAAGGACATGGGGAAGCCCCCCATACTGGAGATTGACCAGATGCGTGACATCTCTATATCGGTGGACCATGGCAGGAGGAATGACCCCATAACCAATGTAATGAGTGCGGGAGAGGCTTCCGTACTGAGTGTCACTGCCAAGGGGAGGAACCTCGTTCAGATTGAAGGTAGCACGGGGAAGACCTCCATGCCGAGCTTGGAAGTGAGGAGGACCCACATTCTCTATGGTGGTGGTACAAGGAGGATCTTCGTACCGGGTTTCACAGTCGCGGGTCGGTCCGCGACGAGTGCTCCCTGCACTGGAATCCGAGAGAGTCGACCCATCTTGCCCGTGGGGTAGTTGGGGCCTCGATTTGGACTGAGTATATAAGTTCCCCTACTCATTGTGCATAGGAGGATGATGATACACGCTAGCGGTGGACTGGTCCATAGTAGTTACTGATATCGACGTCCCTTGGCGAGCATCCTCTTCGACCTGCGCCCGAAACTGGCGTCGGGTTAGCCGGACTGGGGCCAGTGGTACAGGTACATAGCTTACCTTCTCTTCAGCCCATGGGACTGGGTGGTGGCACTGGCGCGACCTAGTTGGGGCGCTCCTTGGGGGCCCCTGGAATGGGATCCTAGCTGGGATGGCCTAGACATCCCCTACCTCATTGGCATAGGGGATGGAGTCATCAATATTTTATAGGGATAGGCTCCTGAAATGATTGTGCGTTGGGGTAGGGAGCAGTGGCTCCCTACCCAGCCCTTGGGGGCAGCGGTGGCGATGAGGCGCAAATGCCTCTAAATCCTAGCAGGCCATATCCTGAGTCGGGATAATCCTCTCCTCCTCATATCGGCGTACGAGCTCGCTTATCACCCTTCATTGTACAAATTCATAAGGGGATATGGGGAATGGGTTTCCAGTAGTTGTGGGTGTGAAAGCCATCGCAAAATCAGTTGAGCCACATGGGATTTCTGCACTGGTGTTGCCCCTTCCCCTACGTCGGTGGGCGGGTGGCGATCGGATTCCTGGTGCAGCAGCTTGGTTCTTGAAAGCAAGGAGATTAAACCATTAGCGCCAAAACAAAGAAACCGACGTCTAGTGCCCCAGTTCCATTCCATCTCCCATGGCTAGTAAGAAGGATCCACGCTGACAATGGCAGGGACCCAGATGTCCAACGTTTTGACTGCCCCAACGTATAGTGAGTTTCACGCCAGGCCTGCTATTTGCTTGGCAGGACCCAGCACCAGAAAACTGGATCCAGTGACATGATAATCCACTTATGTCTATAATGATACTAATATCTACATTTAAGAGAATAAGTTCATATCGGGTTCACCATTTCTGTTTCCGACACTTTCGCCGGGGCGCGTGCATCCGTTTGTGGAGGACATGCAGCTTTTTCCCCACATTACCGCTTTCTAAAGGCGGGCGACATCCGTTTCTTATCCAGGGAGATTATCTCCTTGATTGAAACAGGATGATGGGATTTCGGTTCTTCCTTATGTGGATTCCTCCTCTAAACTTGTCACCTAGTCTAGGTCTCCCTTATAGACCAAGACGTTGTTCTTGAAACTCTTCCCAATGCCATTTCTTCATGGATGCCGGTTAATTACAATGCTTCTATCAGTACATTCCAAGGGGTCCAGTCAGGGAAGCAACCTTTAGTCAGGGGATTAGTCATATTGGACATCACTGGCATGTCTGGACGCTGGAACACTGGTGCATCTGGGTTTCTTCCCCTTATTATAGGGCTTCTCAAGGGAGCGGAAGCTCGAGGCATCCCACGTTGAATGTGGGGAATTATATGTCATGGGAATGTATATAAGGTTTTCCTCAGCTTCCCATGTTTAACACAGGGTATACCATGAGTTTAACATCTAGCGGAGATGGATCAGACTGATTGGAACACTGACTAGAGTGTATTAGATGGGTGAAACCCCTAGAGGGAACACTGTTGTCGATGATAATTCGTGGTTAGTTACTCAATTACTGCTAGGAGAAGTGAAGAGATGAATTGGCATGATCTCACCGGGATGTGGTGGCTCGGGTAAGAATCAAGATGGATAATGGATGGTTAAGTGAAGTGGATGGAGAATGGGATGGAGTCGACTCAGGGACGAGAGTGATTTTGGTCCTGAGCCTCGACGAGACCTCCTATATATCCCCATGGTAGGGAATCAAAGTCAATGTAGTTCGGGATGGGGGGCATAGAATCGGGGTGTGTATAGAGGAAAGCGAACCGATGATATACTGGGGATTACGCGTGGTTAGCTACCCGAGGTTGGTCTGACGCCACTGGGATGGACCAGAGATATGGGTCCCAATGTAAGGGACGACAATGACTTACCACTGGGTTTGGGTTGACTATGGCTTACTGCTGAATGGGTATCACAACGACTTACCACTACATGAGGTTCAAAATTTCTTACCGTTGGGTGGGGTTTATAATGGCTTACCACTGGATGGGGGCACAATGACTTACCGCTGGATGAGGGACAGTTTAGTGTCATTCGGGATAAAAGGGGGCGTGCGGTTTAATGTCATTCAGGATGGGGGTGAACTGACATGGAGTGGTCGAGACCAATGGGTGTTGGGATTGAACCTCAGGGAGGCTTCTTACGTACCTTGCCTTGACAAGGATCAAAGACCACATAGTTCAGAAGGAGTTTTTTGAACCGATATGAAGGTGTTTGGGACCAATGGGTGGTGGGATTGAACCTTTGGGAGGCTTCCTATGTACCCTACCTTGGCAAGGATCAAAATCCACGTAGTTTAGAAGGGTGTTTGGTGAACTGATGTGAAGGTAGTTGGGACCAATGGGTGGTGTTCTTGAACATCAGGGAGGCCTCCTACGTACCCTGCCTTAGCAAGGATCAAAGTCTGTGTAGTTCAGAAGGGTGTTTGGTGAACCGACGTTAAGATGGTTGGGACTAATGGTTGTTGGGATTGAACCTCAAAGAGGTTTCCTATGTATCCTTCCTTAGCAAGGATCAAAGTCCGCATAGTTTAGGATGGTGGAAACCGATGTGAAGGGGGTCGTAACCAATTTTTTTCAGGCTTGAACCTCATAGAGGCTTCCTATGTACCTTGCCTTGGCAAGGATCAAAGTACACGTAGTTCGGGATGGTGTTTGGGGCTTACAGTCTAGGCTGCCCAAATAGGATGTCATGGCCGATGTTTAATCTAATCCCACATGAGTCATGTGTGGTGTGAGAAACAAGAGGTAGCAAGGACCTGAAGATCACGTCGTGAACGATGCGTATGTGGGAAGTGAAATGGGGATTACACATAGTAAGCGACCCAAAGAGGAAACAAGGGCTTATTCATGGTTAGCATCCTAGGAAGATATATATTGGGACTTACTCCAGGATGGAGGCCCAAGTGGTGACAAAACCCAAAGGGAGAGGGATTTGATACCGAATAAAGGAATACTCTAGTGCCCATCCCCACTCTCTGGTCCTTGGCACCAAGGAAGAGAGGAGAATCAAGGGTGCTACCTCCTGCAAGAAAAGCTAGGGGCTTACACCTAGGTGGTTTCTCTTTCCCCACAGACAGACATCATTCCAATAAAGATGTTCTCATTCCATGTGAGGAATGATTTCACTCCTATGGAGACTAGTGGGCATAGAGAATGTCTGATATGGGCCACCCCACATATAATGCACAGGGTGAGGCCACAATTTAACGTCATGTCCTGAGAACGATGACACTTGGAAGTTTAACATCCTGCAGCTCGAACGAGGTGGGTTCACTCCACACCCCTAGGAATTACATAATTGATACCCACCCACCATTGAGGAAGGGAATGCATTAGCAATTACATTGTGAGGGGATGTTATGGAGTGATCCATTGATGGGTCCACATTAGTGTGGATATGCAAAGAAGTAATAGTCGTTAACGTGCCTATGCAAAGAAGCATGATGTGAAGAAATTCAATGTGAGACACCACCCAAGGGACTTTGAAATCGCTTCGTTCAAACTTGAAGATCCACACGGAAAGAGAGAGCATGACGTAGGTGTGGTGTGCATAAGAGGGGGTTGAACATGGTTCCTTGAGGGGAGGATGACACATGGAGTGTGCGCAAGAGAATAGTTTGGGCGCAAGATGGAAGGTCTGCGTGCAAGATGGAAGGTCTGCATGCAAGATGGAAGGGTTGCGCGTAAGAGATCAGGGTTGCGTGCAAGATGGAAGGGTCGCGTGCAATATGGAAGGGGATGCACACAAGAGAGGTCCGATGAAGAGGAAAATTGCCTGGAAATGGGGTCTCTTGCGCGCAAATGACTTTGGGAGAAAGGAAATTAATGAGGATCATGCCCAAGAGGGTCCACCCAAAGGAGGACCCTTTAGGGACCTGTCACGCAAAATCCAATACCTAAAGGCCATGGTGTTTTTTGCACGGTCGCAAAAGAGGTAGTTTTCACACAGCAGAGCATCACTTCGTCTTCTGTCACTGTCCCCAAAGGGTGGGGGGTATGTTTCATTTTATAGTCGAAGTCCTTAGGGTGGCGCACAAAGGGTCACGACATGAAAACAGCTGGTTGACAGCGCATTGGGCGCACAGAGTGGGGTCGTGCACAAATGAGCTCTTGATGCCACATTGGGCGTGCAAATGGGTGCTGTGCAGAAGCTCTCCCTTGATGTCAGATTAGGCGTGAAAAGGGGCACTGCATGAAAACACGTGCTTGACGCCGTATTGGGCATGTAAGAGTTTGCATGCCGTGGGATTCTTGTGTGCATACTCCGAATCTTGTGCGCAACTGCCTCCCGGGTCCTGGAATCTTCTCTTCCCCTCCCAGGTTTCTTTGTTTTCTCATTATCCTCCTGATGCTGGCCTTCTTTAAATTTCGGCATCAACAGAACTAAAATGTCATTTTTAAATGAAAACACACACTTTGAGTCATAATAAGCACACCATGTGTCAGATTATTATGAGGTTTATTTCTCCTTGCCTCAAATAACTTATAAATCATTTTCCTAAAGTTTCAAGATAATATAATAATTTTTTCTCAATTTTGAGTATGTGGTACATGTTTTGAATTAAAATTTTATTTTTAAACTAAAAACACGCACTTTGAGTCATATCAGGCTCGTGTGTTAGAATAATGAGAAGGAAATTCATACACATCAAATGAATTATGGATCATTTTCCTAAAGTATCAATACAATCTAAGTGTATTTTCTTAGTTTTGAGAATGTGATGCATGTTTTGAATTAGAATTTCACTTTCAAATTGAAAACATGCACTTTGAGTCATACTAGGTACACTATGTGTCAAATTAATGTGTGGGTGATTCCTACACATCAAAAATTACATGTGGATCATTTTAATAAAGTATCAAGAGAATATGAGTTAATTTTATTGGTTTTTATTTTGTGAAGTATGTTTTTTACAAAAATGTTAATTTTAAATAAAAACACACACTTTCAATCATACCGAGCACACTGTGTGTCAGATTGATGTGAAGACGATTCCTGTATGTAAAAAATGACTTATAGATCATTTTATTAATTTATCAAGTAAATATGTAATTTTTTCTTAGTTTTCAATAAGTGACTCAAATTTTGAACTAAAATGTCACTTTTAAATGGGAGACACACACTTTGAGTCATACTGGGCACACTGTGTGTTAGATTGATGTGCGGTTGATTAGTACACATAAAAAATGACTTATGGATAATTTTAATATAGTATAAAGACAACCTAATCATATTTTATTGGTTTTGAATAAATGATGTGTGTTTTGAACTAAAATGTCAATTTTAAATAAAAACACGCAGTTTCGGTCATACCATCCACACCATGTGTCAGACTAATGTGAATATGGTTCCTACACATCACAATTGAATTATGGATTATTATACTAAATTATCAAGATAATATGAGAGTATTTTATCAATTTTCAGTGAGTGAATCACATTTTGAACTAAAATTTCACTTTTAAACTGAAAACATGAACTTTGAGTCATACCGAGATCACCGTGTGTCAGGTTAATGTGTGGTTGATCACTACACATAAAAAATGACTTATGTATTTTTTTATAAAGTATCAATAAAATATTACCATTTTGTCTTAGTTTTTGAGTATTTAATGCGTGTTTTTAATTAAAATGTCGATTTTAAATCAAAACACGCACTTTCAGTCATGTTGGGAATACCATATGTTAGATTTATGTGTGGTTAATTACTACATGTAAAAATGACTTATAGATCTTTTCCAAAAAGTATCAAGATAATACAACTATGTTTTATTAGTTTTTAGTTAGTGATTCATGTTTTGAACTAAAATGTCTCTTTTAAATTGAAAGCACACATTTTGAGTCATATGGGGCACATTGTATGTTGGATTGATGTGTAGTTGATTCATACACATAAAAAATGAATTATGGATAATTTTACTAAAGTATTAAGACAATTAAAGTATTTTTTCTTGATTTTGAGTATGCTATATATGTTTTTAACTAAAATTCCAATTTTAAATAAAAAAAAACACTTTTAGTCACACCAGTTGTACTGTGTGTCAGAATAACATACGACTGATTCTTAAATGTCACAAATTATGTTGAATATTAATCCTAAAATATCAATAAAAAATGAGAGTGTTTTCTTGGTTTTTAGTGAGTGATGCATGTTTTGAACTAAAATGTCACTTTTAAACTGTAAACATGCACTTTGAGTCATACCAGGAACATCGTGTGCTATGTGGTTGATTCATACACATCATAAATGACTTATGGATCATTTTCCTAAAGTTTTATCACTGAGACATTATTAAAAAGTCTTATATCTAAAATATAATTTATTTCATCACTATTGAACATAAAAAAATAAATTAAAGAACTAAAAACACAATGAAAAGAAAATTAAATAGCACCTCAATGCATCAGCCTTGTCGAAGCCTTTATCGGTATTTTTTTCAATAATTTTATGCTTATAAAGAGAAAAAAATTCCTCTATACATAGTTCATGGTCCTTTTTGAAAGTTAAAATCCCATTTTATCCTTCAATAATAACCATGAAATTTGTATGGGGGAATTTTTTCTCTTTATATCCGTAAAATGCTTATAAAAAGATAAATTATAAGTCCCCTCTTCATGATCCAAGAAAAAATTATCTAAAAAAGAAGCGGATAAAAATGATAATAGAATTAACTAAATAAGTAGTAGATAAAATGATAATAAAAATTACTAAATAATAAGTAGATAAACTAACTCTTCATGATCTATATGAAATAAAAAACTTACAAACATGATAGGAAGTCACTTTTCATGATGTATGCAAACATTCTGACACCATGTAATTTTCCTACTAGTTTCTAAAAAAATAAATTTCCACTTTTAAATATGTAGACTATCGATAGTCCTTGTAGTATGGAAAAAATATAAATAAACCAATGATTAATAAATATTTTAAATGAAATTGTAATTTTCATCAGAAATACCTCTTTAAGGATGCTAGTTTGTTGATGAAATATGATATCCTTCATAAATTTTCAAATGTAATAACCATAATCGTTATTATTATTTTTCCAGACACTATAGAAACATTTATAAAAATATTTAATTTGTTTTGATATATGTTTTTATAGTGAAATATTATTATATATACCCTAATACTTATCCATTTGTATAGATCAATAGGCTTCTTATGCTCATGGACCATCCTCCTATCATGATTTTGATGATATTTAAACACCTCCCTATAAAAATATTTTTTTTCATTAAAACATATTATAAAACATATAACTTTAAATATAGCGTATTATAAATTGATAAATTTCATTATGTGTGGTTTATTTTTTAATAATATATTCTTTGAATCTAAAAAATAAATCACTAAAGTATCTAAATTGATTGCAATGAGAAACCAATGCTTCCTAAAAAAACAAAAAGGATTAAGTAATGAAAAAAATGAAAACATAATTTATATGATTAGATTGTATTACCCTTGAATTATAGGTATTAAGAATAGTTTTTCATCTATAAGTTTTTTTTCAAACATTATAGCCAATTGGTACACTATTATTAAATATTCATTTTCTTTTAATGAATGTTTTTGGGTTAAAGTAATGTGAGGACTAATGAGTCTAAATTTTTATTTTTAGGGTTTTACCTTCACATGGTACTGATATATACACCTATAAAAATATGAATAATATTTTACTATAATTAACATAGTAGATCAACTATTGGAAAAATATATGTTGAAAGCATACCTTATGTATAAATTCACAACTAAGACTCCCAACTATCCATGATTGAGGATTTCATCTACATTCTCAATACAAGTGTAGACTGTAATGGCATCTCCATAAATTTTTTCTTCAAAATCAACTGAGACTACATTACTATGTTTGAACATTATATCCATATAAACATGTAATATTAGTAAATATAGAAATTGAACTGGTAGGGTAAATGCACTCTATGAAGGCATTTTTAATTGATTGGTTGATCCTTTAGATTATTTTGATTCAAATTTTCATTTCCCATTACTTTTATCTATCTATAATATCATTCCTCAGTTTAGTAATTTTTTCATTAATTGTTAAAGTTTTTACATAAAAAATAAATTGGATGGAAAAATATCTCATTATTGATAAGTATTTTTATGAGATAAAAAATACCTTCTATTAAAGTTCCAATAACAAGTTCCACCATGTGAACATTCATATCATCAAGGGGAACAAGTAGCTTAATCCTTAACATGTAAGTTATGTTAATCCCTACTATCTCATTACCTTTGAGAAGTTTTTTGTTGTTTAGAATATATCCTTATATATTTTTTAGCAATCTTAATGGATTGAGTTATTTTTTTTTAAATAATGAGTAAAGCATTGAAAATGAACTTGATGACCACAGTGATGGATAAAGAAGATTGAAGGCATCTTGGACCAGGTAAAGGAAGACCATGAATTTAAAAAAGGTATTTTATGTTGAGACTTCCAAAAATGGGTAAGGCCACACCTTAGAGGAGGCTGTGGTGAGAAGAAGAAGCCCAAAATTGGAATATGGGAAGATACCACACCCATGGTAGCCCCCATAGTGAACACTTGGTTCTCCTGTGAAACACAAATTTAGAAGTCATGGTCTAGGTATTTCATTTCATGGAGTTTGAGAAGGTAAAATGAGCTTAAACATGCTTATAGAGAAATACATGGTGCTTATGGTGTCCAACTATATGAAAAGGTGATTCCCAAAATGTGTGTTTTAGTGATGAAGGAGGTTGTGGTTGAAAGGTGAAGCACCAATCCAAAAAAAAAAATAAGGCCACACCTATGGTGTTTTTTATTTTGAAGGAATAATTTCCAAGGATTCCTCACCAAGATGTGGTAAAAGCCATGTCAGTATTTGATGTATCAAACTCATGAAATTAATTTAGGTTATGCTTGATTAGTTTTTCAGTGCTTCAATAATCACGGGACATGTTTTTTCCATGTTTCAAGCATATTTGGATCATCTTTGTAGTATATGAATTGGTGAATTAATTTGGAATTAATTCACACTACATGGAGAAAGAGGAGGACCATGATTAATTATTTTCTTAGTAGTTATGGATAAAATTGTGGGAGTAATATAAAAAGTTAATGGGTTTTTTGTATTTCCCTTTATGGTGATGGAATGCGCCCTAAAGTATGTGGGTATAACCTCTCTATTTGAGGGACAGGATCAAAACCTTCTATGAGAGGGAATTTTGAGAAAATCATTGAGAGTGACTCTATAAATCTCTATGTTAATAGAGTTACTGAGTGGCTGAAGTCATGATATATTCAAGGGGAAGTGATGTGTTTAAATCATGAGTATTCAAGAAGATCTAAATTTCTGAAGAATTTAGTTAGAGTTTCAAGACTAGTAGGTGTGCATCTACATTAGATACTAATGATATTGAATACGTACCCTTATAGATCCTTTAATCAATCTATTCCTAGAGGAGGACCATCATTAAGAGGTGAAGTGATCACCAGGTGTTGTCTATCCTTGATTAATCATACATTATAGAGACGTGTATCTTCTAGTGGAATATATAAGTGGTGTGTAGAAATAGTGAAAACACTATATTGTAAATAATTTTGTGAATTATTGGATTAATCCATGTTGGGGGGACTAACCAACGTGTAAATGAGTAGGAATGGGTTCCGAACCTTGTAAATATTATGTGCTTGATCTTTCATTTCTGTATATGAGGAAATGTTAAGACTTTCTATTGAGTGGATTAAGAATATTCACCAGTTCAAGAGGTTGAGTTTCAAAAGGATTAACTCATAAAATAAGAATAAGATCACTGGTTTAACCCCTCCACCTCTTAATGATCAATTCATATCCCAACAATATTGTACACTATATCCCTCATTATAAGGATATGTGTAGGTGATGATAGATATAAATCACAATCAATTACACCCTATATAATATTATCACAAGAAAGGTATATATATCTTCTTGATTCATATTTCAAAAAAATATTAATGAGAAAATTTATTACCTATGGCAAGTTAGGCCTTTGAGGGGGACTACAAGCCTCAAAGGTGGGGGGATGGATATTCATGTTGTGGGTTTTTGTGTGTGTTTTTATTCTCTTTGATTCCTTCCCATAATATTCTCTAATAAATCAATCTTCTAATTAATTTTTTTCTAATTTTTTTCATGCCTATATGTCATCCATTTTCTTATATTTATCCCCTTGTGTATTTTTTTTCTCAAAATATGTTCGTGGAAACACTCTAAAACTCATACCTACGAAAAAACCATATTTTCCTAGTCACTTCAAGGCCACTGAAAGTAGTCATTCATCAAGTACTATTTATGATAGTTCTTATTTCTAAACTGGATTAAAAATATAGGAAAATAATTAGTCATTTTTATGTAATACTGATTTAAAGTAGAACAAATTTTTATTATGTCATACTTACACATGATTCTCATAATCTTTGTGTGTTTTCATATACTAGTATTTCATCTTTATTTACACGAGCCTCCTTCCATATAACATGGTGTGGAATTAAATTTACTTTGTATTTTTGATTCATAAATCTTTATATAAACAAATTAACATAATTTTGTTATTGTTTCATGACACATAAAATCATTACTATAGATTTAAAATACACTCAAGTGAGGTGCACCACATCCTTGCTTTATGGTAGGTGTATGTTGGGTTTGATTAATGGTGCTTATTTTCAACACTTAGTTATTGCTTCATAAATTAACAATTATTAATCAAGTTAATTAATACATGCATTTTCATGTAAAATATTACCAATCTCAATGTACTTAAAATGATTCCTTCTCATGAAATCCAATAATCACATTCCATTTTTCTTGGTTGATCTTGTGTGTATATATCTATGGTGGGAAAAATTTTACTTTCACTTAAACATCCCTGAGTTGATGCTTCATAATAATTTTATGAAAGGCTCTATGAGATTTTCTAGTGACTATTAATACAAATTTCATTTGATGTTCATTTAATATAAATTCAATCTACAAGGGATTATGAAGACTAAAGCAATGTTTCATTATTTTATTTTTTAGTAAAATATAGAAAGTATATCATAATTTTACCCTAATATATTCCCAAATTAGTGCCTTCAATGTGGGTACAACATTATACCATATATCTAAATCGATCAACTCATGCATTTGAGTGGTGACCCCAATGTAACTAATGAAAACTGAATTATTAGGTTCAATATGCTAGATTTTTTCATTCCATACAACCTTAAATTTTATGAATTTTCTTATCACCTTAATAATTTTTGTTAAGACCATCATGTTGTGAAGCTCTTTTTTCTCAAATATAGGTTGTTCATCTTCTACCATTTCCTTGATTTCAACATTGTTAATATGTTTTTTCACAGGATTGGTAGCACCAACATGTGGAGAAACCTTTTATTCCTCATGAATGAGAGTATCAACATATGTAGAAGCTATTGTCAATATAATTATTTGAACATTTAGTTTAGATTATGTAAATATAGTAGTGAACACATAATACTGCGAGAAAATACAATATATATTAAAAACCATTAACCTGATTATTGAACTCTTTTTTTTCTTTAAAGTTTGAAGATATTTGAAACCTCTATTGAGTATCCAAATCTCCTCTTTGTGGTTCCCTCTGACATACAATACCTTTTCTACAACATGGACACTATTAAATGATTATGAAATCCCAATAAATGACTTATCATCAGTTGAATTTACATTTATCCCCATGGTGGTTTTGGTCAATAATAGAATTATTGACCATTTTCTATTTCCATGATCTAGGACATAAAATACTTGTGATTCATGTGATTCCATTATGAATGGTTTATCTTTTTACCATTATGTAATAAAATCCACTTTCATGAATACCAATTCATTGATTTTAACTAAACTCCTGTTTCAACCCATTTTCATTGAGAAATATGCAATTATAATGTTGTATAATTCAATACTATATTTTTTTGATGATTCCAAAGTATCAAATATTCATGTAAATTAGATTTCTTTCCTTAACACTAGATACACACATCACTTTCACCATAAGAGTAACTCCACTATTTTTCATGGTATTGTGTTCATCATGTTCCTTTGTATGAAACATATAATCATTAATTACCTAAACATTATAAGATAATACATGTATAATTGTTCCTATGGATATCCATAAAAGTCAGAATTATTGACCACTTTCTATTTCCATGATCCAGGACATAAAATACTTGTGCTTCATGTGATTCCATTATGAATGGTTTATCTTTTTACCCTTATGTAATAAAATCCACTTTCATGAATACCAATTCATTGATTTTAACTAAACTCCTGTTTCAACCCATTTTCATTGAGAAATATGCAATTATAATGTTTTATAATTCAATACTATATTTTTTTGATGATTACAAAGTATCAAATATTCATGTAAATTAGATTTCTTTCCTTAACACTAGATACACACATCACTTTCACCATAAGAGTAACTCCACTATTTTTCATGGTATTGTGTTCATCATGTTCCTTTGTATGAAACATATAATCATTAATTACCTAAACATTATAAGATAATACATGTATAATTGGTCCTATGGATATCCATAAAAGTCATTTTGAAATTGAATTTATATTTTTAGCCGACTGCTTAAAAATATGATCTCAAAACCATCCTATAAACTGTCGATTATGTATATTTGATATCTATATTCCATACCTTGATGGATTAAAATGACTAAGAATTAGTTTGTGTGTTTCAATATATGGAAGAACCTCTAAAATATTATATAAAATGTAAAGGTAATCCTGATCTCACATTTAAATTGCAATTGTGACAAAATATATTTTGAAAATTCATCCACCCACATGTCACCCACTATGATGATATCTTTGGAGACCAATTATCTATATATAAAATAGGTAATTAATACACAATTAAATGGATTAATAAATAATATATTACTCTGTAATACAACTTTTAGCCAAATTCTATTTTTTATATACCTTTTTAAAATCATTAAACACCATCCAATAAGACACATACATCTATAATGTGCAGGAACACATAGTTATATCTATCTAACCAAGTGAACCATCAAGTGGACCATCATATAAAATAATTATAGTGAAAAGAACATCTCCAATTCACTTAATATGGGAACACTTTTCTTTTCCATAGTTAGAAACTTCATCGGGTCTATAACTTTACTGCATATAGCTTTGAAAAAGAAACAAATCTTGCTTAACATATGGAATACTTTTTTAGTCAAAATGAAACGTAAAGCTATTCACATTAAATCTCGCAACAAAACATGATACTCAAGTGATTTTAGGCCTTATAAAATTAAATCAGTCATTAAGAGAATATTTTTGATATTTGATGAATACCCCTATGGGACCTTTACATCATTCAATAAGTTTCAAAAATGAAATTTCTTTTTTGGAAAGAGTGTAAGATTATAGTGGAAGAAAATTACATATTTCACCATTCACCAGTTCCAACTCTTCCCATATCCCCTTTTCAATGATGTCAAACCTAGACTTAATATGATGATTTTTTCCAAGTTCAATTAGTAATGTTTCAATGACACTATCACATACATTTTTTTCTATATTCATGGAATCAATAAAATGTATAATGTATAAAAAATAAAGTATGATAATTCAAAAAAAAACTAATCTCCTTTTACAACTAGTTTTCATTAGGTTTTTTGAAAAAGGTTTACCAAAATTGATGACCATATCCTTTACTTTCTCAAACTATTGATAACCTATTAGTGGAGATTCTGTTGTATTTTCTTCTAAATTATTATTGAATGATGTATTCTAAGATTAGTATTTATGTTTTTGGGGTAAAAATCTGTGATGTCCTAGAAACATAGACTTTGAGGGATGTTTCAACCTAACTGAGCATGTACCTTGTTCACCAATGGGATACCCTAGAACTCCTTTAATTATATACCCTAAAAAATTTCCATAAGTAGGAAAGTTATTTACCATTCTATACAATACATATCACAATGTGAAATCTTTATTTCTATAAGCATCATACAATGTAACACCTGAATCCCACATTAATTTCATATTTTTGATTGACAAAGATAAATAAAAATCAATATTATTACCCAATTATTTTGGTCCTAATATAAGAAAATATAAAATAATTAATTTTTTCTTCATGTATAACCAAAAATGGAAATTTATAATCTGTCAATATAACTAGACATGTACTTTGAGTTCTACTTTGTTATGAACTAGCTCGAGTCATATTTGAACTAAAAAGCTGAGTTAGCTAATAGAAATGCCCAAAGGGAATTCCTGATCACCATGGAATGGAGATAAGTTCCTAGGAGAACAACCTTTGGTAATTATTTTTCCTAAAATAAAAAAAACATGATAATATAAATTTAGACATTGGAAGTCAATGAGTACAAGGAAAATACATGCACCAAACCAAAATAGGTAAAATAAAGTAGATGAGACCAATAATAAACCATATCCATGTGATATGAGGGAAAACATCCCATTATATCACCAAAAAACTCCCACACCCTGCTAACAAAAATATCCACTGGCACCATGTGACGCCTTTC
The DNA here is from genome assembly GCA_963277665.1 of Viscum album. Classification (NCBI taxonomy): domain Eukaryota; kingdom Viridiplantae; phylum Streptophyta; class Magnoliopsida; order Santalales; family Viscaceae; genus Viscum; species Viscum album. Next base: position 1,839,490,812 of record OY728151.1, read on the forward strand.
CCTTTCCTACATAAAAAAACAAGATCCAAAAAAACCCAAAGGTATTTGTTGGATGTGTGAAAAACCCCCCAGTAGGATCCCAACATGTGTTTCATAAGAAGTATTTATATAAAAAACACATTTATTCTCATTTAGAGAAATACAAGGCATGAAATAAATCTTTAATTTTTTTTTCAATAAATCATATAAATCCACCCTTAAAAAAGTTTATAAATAATGTATAAACAAACCATTTTCAAATTATTTTCCAAGTAAATAATTTCTTAAAGAATTTATAAATAACTAATCCAAAAGTAGCACCATGGAAACTAGTCCTAGGGCATATTAGTTTTATGTTAGAAAGTATCCTCAATCCTCAATGATCAAATTAATATGTGTGCACAAATCACTAGAACACAGGCCTAAGAACAATATAACACTCCAAAAAGTGAACCCCCTATCATAGAAATGTTTAGTTAGAGTTTTAGTGTTTATCCATGCTAGGTATCCATGAACCATCTTAGAATTATTGTATCAATATATTCACCTAATAAGTACCCTAGGTTCCCATATTCCATATCCCACACTTGGAGGATTTTAATTTCAAAAATGAACCACACCTGAAGGCTTTAATTTTCATGGTTTAAATCATTTCAAGGGTATATCAAACATCAATAATCAACCACCCAAATTCACAATAAAATATTATTTGAAATATATTTAAATTTTAAATACAAAATGGGAAATCCATTTTATAAGATAATCCCAAAGTATCACATTTCAAGAATCCTAAATCATACATTTAAACAATTTAGAAAAAAACGATTTAAAACATGAAAGTAAGAAAGGTTTATAAACAAAGGATTTTCATGATACCACCCACCTAAAATACTTGGTATTTCCAAAAAATAGATAGAATCCACACACTAAGAGAAAAAAAGGATCCTAAGAAGAAAATCATATCCATAAACCATGAAAATTATATCAAGAAACCATGATTCAATAATCCTAAGATCAACAAAGACAAGAGAAACCACTTACCATGACAATTTCTGAAGAAGCGCACAAAGATATTGATAGATTGAGTCTCTACCTTCCTATATCATAATGTATCTATAAAAAATAAATTATATCATGAAATAACTCATATATATGACCATAACATCATCACTATATGGTCCCTTCCAAGAAAAATAGAGGATATCTAGTAGAATGGTGAAGAATAACAAATAATGGGATCATACCTTGAGTTTCCTAGATCCAACGCCCCAAGATCTGTAAAAATCACTCTTTGAAAGAGTTTATATTTCAAAAATATCCAAGCGTAACTCCTAAATTAAATATCCTAGGATGCAGGAGGAATAATGAGACCAACGAGAGATGTTTCGGGTTCAAAAAACAATTGTTGTATTAATTAAATCCATCACATAGTTTAAAAAACGGTGTAATAAGTGTATGCATTTTTCTTCCCATTAGAGATAGTTTCACGATTTAGTTCGATAGTTTTTCTAACCATCCACCAACCATGAAAAATTCCACCACCCCAAACCATCAAAAGTTCCACAATTTTCTATGAATTCCACATGGTTTGGACTAAGTTTGCGCCAACCATGCACATACTCAGAAACCTCCAAAAACTCCAAAAAACACCTAAAACAACCCATGAATAGTTAAAAATAAAATATGGTTAAAAAATGAATATAAATACCTATAAGTGACTTCAAGATATGAAAATTCTTCTCACCATATCATTTTATGTCCCTAGAAATTCAAGATGGAGAAGACCGATCAACGAGAAGATGAGGCTATTTCTCGATCATCATCGATTCCCATTCCCATGTCTCATGAGAACTCATTCTCTGCTACCACAACACTCAGACCAACAAAATATAATTCCCAGGTAGAATATTTTCCTAATCATAAACAACTTGAACTAATCGTTTGACTACTGACATATCTGGTTTTAAATCAAGATCTTCCCAATTTAGAACATGAGATGGACTAGAATAATATTTCTTATATTGGGACACATGGAAAACATTATGGATATAAGTCATATGAGATGAACAAACTAACCAATTTTCCAATTTTACATTCCACTTAGTGGTCTCAAAAGGTCCCATGTATCTCTCAGCTAATATCTCTTTCTTTCCAAGACAATTTTGACCCAATCGAGGAAAAATATTCAATAACACCTGGCCACCTACCGGAAATTCTAGAGGATGGAACTAGTGATATGCATAAGATCGATGTAGAACATGATCTATTTCTAGTCATTGATGAATAATATAAATTTTGGTTGATTCCTCCTAAACAATTCTTGGCCCCAAAAGAGAAATTCCATCCACCCCAAAACAACAAAGAGGTTATTTACACGCCTTTTCATACAAAGCCTTAAAATGTGCCATTTTGATGGATGAATGGTAACTATTATTATAAGTGAACTCAACCAGTCCTAAATAGCTATCTTAAGAGCCTCTGGAGTCTATGACATAACCTTAGATCATATCCTCTAAAATATGAATAACTCACTCCATTTTCCTTATGTTTGAGGATGGTAATACATGCTTATTTTAACATGATAAACCAACACTTCTTGAAGAAATTTAAAAAACCAAGAGGTAAACTAGGGTTCCTATCCAAAATAATAGAAGATGACACCCCGCGTAACCTCACAATATTTTAAACATAAAACTTTCCTAAATCCTTAACCTTGATGGTGTCTCGAATTGGAATGAAATGAGATGACAGAGTTATTAGATCAATCACCACCCATATGAAATTATTCAATAATATATTACATGGTAACCTAATGATGAAATACATTGACTTTTCATCCCATTTCCAAATGTGCATCGAAAGAGGCTGAAGCATTCCCAAATTCTTTTGGTGTTCAACCTTAATTTTATGGCAGGTATAACATCAAGACACAAAATCAGCCATGTCACATTTCAAACCCAGCCACCAAAAATGATTCTTCATGTCATAGTACATCTTCATTATATCAGGATGAAAAACCCATTGAGAATAATGAAAACCTTCCGTCACAGCCTTCCTCCCGGACAAAGGAATGAAAAACCCATTTCTGAAATAAAGAATGACTTCTAGGGAGAAATACCACTCTATGATGGTCTCACTACCATATAAAGTGTTCCTAATATTCCTAAATTATTCATACCGCTGTTTATCCTGAAAAATCAGCTCAAGAAGAGACAAAATCAATTGAGCACTAGACAAAACAACACCAGTCTCTTTCGTCATTATACCCAAGTGCATCTAAGCAAAGAGTCCCATAAGATTCCATTCATCTATCAATTCCATAAATACATGTGAAGGAAAACTTATCCTTATATAATCTGAAATAATATTCCCCTTTCTTAAGGTATAGGCTATATCAAAGCTGAAATACTGATGATACTCCACCCATCATTTTTTACTAAGGTTCAAGTCTTTCTGAGAAATGATGTAACTCAAAATTCTATGGACCGAATAAACAGTTCACCTTTCCTCAAAGAGGTAATTTATTTAAATCTTGAGAGAATGCATAACTACTACCCATTCTAAACCTTGGGTGGGGTAATTATTCTTAGGTGGATGAAGTTGATGAGATCTATAAACCACCACATAACCTTCTTACATATGAACAGAACCTAATATAGTACCTAAATAATCAAAAAAACACCACATAGACCTTTTATACTTCTGGTAGAATCAAAATTGGTGTTGAGTTCAAATTCCACTTCAATTAATCAAATGAATCCTGACATTTATAACCCCATATGAATTCCATGTAATATTATTCAATAGATATGTAGTGGGGGTTTGGATTAGTGGTAAGAACCCTGTAATCCTATATTAAAAATAGGGGTTAAAAACCCATTGGGCGCAGGTACTGTAGTAGTACTGTAGCGTACTGTAGCAGTGGTGGCACTGTAGCGGTGGTGGACACTGTAGCGGTAGCAGGGCACTATAGCGGCGACAGGGTACTATAGTAGCGGTGGACACTGTGCATTACTGTAGCAGGCAGAGTACTATAGTAGTACTATTCACAGAATGGGCCTTGGGCCAAAAATTTGGGCCTACGGGCCATGTAATGGGCTAATTGCCCACTGGGCCTTCGGGCTATGTAATGGGACTCCCTCTACCCAGTTAAAATAGGTCTTTTCTTTGCTTTAAAAATTATACGAGGCTTTAAAAAAAATATCCTACCAAACCCAAGAATCTTTGAATCTCAAAGACATTTTGTGGATCCTATCATGATAATAAAACTTTCACCTTCTCAGGATCAACTGAGATTCCATGTTCCAAAACTACATGTCTTAAGAACTTAACCTCTCAAACCCTGAAATGGAATTTCAATAACTTAGCATAAACTTGATGACCCCTCAAGTTTTCTAGAATGAATTTTAGGTGACTCTCATGATCTTATTCAGTTATCAATTAAACTAGAATTTATTCTATGAACACCATGAAAATAAACCAAGAAACCAGTGGAAAATATGATTCATCAGGGCTATAAGAATAGTCGGATCATTAGTCAGACAAAACTAAATCACAAGATATTTAAAATGGACACACCTGATCCTGAATATGGTCAATGGAATGTCAAACTCCATATCCCTGAGTTGATGATCCCCATACCAAAGGATGATTTTTTTAGAAACACTTACCCCCCTTCATTTGATCAAATAATTCATTGATACATGAAAAGGGTACTTATTGTTAACTATTCCCAAATTAAGATTTTGATAATCAAAGCACAAATAGGGTGTCCCATCATCATTTTTAGTGAAGAGCACAAGGTACACCTAAGGCGATACACTAGGATGAATGAATCCTTTATCTTTCAAATCATCCAACTAAATATTTAATTTATTTAATTATTTTGGATCCATACGACATGAAGGAATGGATATTGGCTGAGTTTTTAACACCAAATCAATCAAAAACTAAACTTCCATCTCCAAAGGAAGACAAGAGAAATTAGTTGAAAACACTTTAGAAAATTACTTAACCTCAAAAGGAAGGTCACAACTCCATAGTTCATCCTCAAGTTTTATTTTAAAAGAGGAAATCAACCTTACAAGTTTCAAAAAAGGAGGTCCCATGCTACAGACCTCAAATACCATTCTCCTTGAAACACCTAGGATCTACCATAGAAGGTATTAAAGGAAAAATTATTATGATAGCAATCAATATTTTCTTTATATGAAATTAACCAATACCTCCCAGGGATAACATAAAATACATCCAAGTTGAGAACCAAAAAATACAAAACTAGCATGATTTCTAATATCAAAAGAGAACAGAACAGACATCCAAAACTATAATTCTTCTTCTTTCCAAGAGGCATCATAAAATCCATGAAGAATGAAATGAGTTCCTTTATATGTTTTATAATTTTCATGAAGTGGGTCAATTTAAAGTAATGAGAGGCACTGATATCAAATAAATAAGTCACTAAAAAAGAATAAATAAAGCTGGTACCTATCACAGTTGTAGGGACCACATAAAATTCCACATGAGACTCTTCCACTACATGAAACTGATTTATTCTAGAATCCTATAGTTGAAAACCTATAGTATTTGAAGAATATGACTTCTCTATATATACTTTAGGTGTTGACAATCCTAAACTATAATGAAAAGAAGAAAAAACCTGACATAAATTCTATAAGTGACCTCACCATCCACACGAGTTGTAGATTTTAAGAGGCATAATAAAATTACATCTTGTGTACCCTATATTACCACATTAGTAGCAAGTAAAAGGACCACAAATAATTACTACTGATGGTGCGGTATAATTACACTACTAGGATACACTACCACCACTCTTACAAACCTCACTCTACTTCCACTTATTTCTAGAGGATCTTTTGAAACTACCACTAGGCAGAATTGGAATCCCAACTAACCTTTAACTTCCTTCTATGTAAATCACTACCCTTATAGCTCTACCAACCACTTCATCATAGAAGAAAATCTTCGTCATATAAACCTAAGATTGAATATTTGTTCACAAGACCATTTGAAACCTCTGAGCCTCTAACTTATCACTCTATATAATCTTGAGATTGAAACAAACCAATTTGGTGAAGCAGTTAGCATATTCCATTATAGTCTAATTAACTTATTTAAGGGTGAGTAACTCCATGGATTTTTCAATCATCAACAATTTAGGAAAAAACTACTGAAAAAATATGGTCTTGATGTATTTACACTCCAAACATTCATTTTGTGTTTCCTGAACTATTGTGTCTCACCATCTCCTATTATGACCTTCAGGCTTATAGTTGTTACATTTCACTTTGATAGAGTCTAGAGTCTACGTAAGCTGAAAATTTTCTCACTATTCTCATACTAGTACTCTGCTTTCTAAGGAATATTCATTACTTGTAAGGAAGGTGGTTTCTAAGGGATAAACTCATGGGATCTATCTTTATCTTCTTTAATCCCTAGTTTCACTTCCCTAGCTTGAGATAGGGTGGGGATAACACCACAGTCCATACCATGGACCACTCTCACATTTTTTTATAATATTCAAATTGAATGGATGGTTTTATCATGGAGCATCATTCGCAACACCCTACAAATGAATTCTAGGAAGCCTCCTAGGGGCATGATTATACATAAAATAAATAAGGGTTACCATAATATATGTGGGAAATCTTTGTTTTAATCAAGATAATATAATAAAATATAAATTAGATAAAAACACCACACAAGAGACACACTTCCTAATATCTAATGGTAACTTAATGATCGTTGCAATGAGAAATAGACATGAAATCACACGTAACCTACCCATTAAGTCACAATAATCCAATCTCATATCTACCAAAACATCTCAATACATGATGACCATAGATGACACACCTACCTTTGATACCAATTTTTCATGAACCAACCCATGTCATCCGTGAATTGGACACCCAAGATGGTCCACGGTACGACCTAAAGAGTGTTGAAAATAATCACAGGCCAGGGAAAAGCACTTGGCCATAAAGAACTGCATTTGAGAATCATTTTTTCAACAATAAACTGAAAAAAATATTTAAAACATATAAAATAAAGACAAAATTCCAATATAAATTCATATATTATAAGTCAAAGAGTACAAGGAAAATACAAGTGATAAACCAAAATAGGTAAAATAAAGTAGCTAAGACTAAAAAAAACCCATATCTATGTGATATTAGGTAAAATATTCCACCATATCACCACCAAACTCCCACACCCCACTAATATAGATACCCACCACCACGATGTAGTGACTTTCCTTTACCTATGTTTGACAAAACAAGATCTACATATTCCCAAAGGTATGTGAAAGGTGTGAGAAAAACAAACCTAGTAGGATCCCACTAAGTTTTTCATAGGTAATATTTATATAAAAAACCAATTATTATAATTTAGAGAAAGACAAGGCATGAAATATAACTTTATATAGTTTCCAATAAATCATGGAAATCCAAAATTTCAGAAAAGTTTATAACTTATACATAAACAAACCATTTTCAAATCACTATCTAAATAAATCATTTCTAAAATCATTTATAAATAACCAATCCAAAAATATAACCATGGAAATTGGTGCTAGGTTAGGTCAGGTCTGGGTTAACTAGCATCCTTACAACTCAATGATCAAATGACTAAGTATACACAAATCCCTAGAACACTTGCCTATGGATAGTAGAATACCCCCACAAGTGAACCCCTTATCATAAATTTTTTTAATTAGAGTTGTAGTGCTTGTCCATGCTAGGTATATAAAAACCATAATGGCATGATTTTACCAATATATCCCCCTATTAAGTACCTCGGGTTCCCATGCTCCATATTACACACTTATAGGATTTCAATTTCAAAAACAACACACACTTGGAGGCTGTCATTTTAATAGTTAAAATAATTTCAAGGGTATATCACATATAAATATTTATATACTAAAATTTACAATAAAATATAATTTGAAATCCATTTCCATTTAAAAAAAGGGTAAATTCATTTTATGAGATAATAATGAAGTATAAAATTTCAAGAATCCTAAATCACGCCTTTAAAAAATTTAGAAAAAACAATTTAAAATGAGCAAGCAAGCATGGTTTATAAATAAAGTCTTTTCATAAAACCACCCACCCCAAACACTTGGTATTTCTAAAAAATGAATTAGATCCACATATTAAGAGGAATAAATGAACATAATAATAAAAAGAGATCCCTAAACCATGATGCCCATATGGATAAATTTGGAATCAATAATCTAATTATCATTGGAGATAAGAGAATCTACTTACCATGAAAACTCTTGAAGAAGTGAAAAAATATCTAGGTAGATCTAGTCTCTACCTTCCTCTCTCACAAAGGATCTATAAAAAAACTCATTATATCATGAAAAACCCATATATATAGTAATAAAATCCTTGATAAATGGTTCTATATAAGAAAAAAAGAGGATATATAGAATAATAGTGAAGAAAAATAAATAACGAGCTATTACCTCTAGTTTATTATACCCAACACCCCATGATCCATTAGAGCCACAATTTTAAAGAGTTGGGATGCCAAAATCTCTGACTGGAACCCCTAGAGTCAAGATATTTGGTATCATGATGAATAAAGAGACCAAAAAGAGATGTTTTTGGTTCAAAAAACCTTTTTGGATTAATTAATTTCTATGACACGGTTTAGCTGCACGGTTTAACAAACTTTTCAACAACCATGTTCCCATTTCTAACCATTGCATATAGTCATAAAATTTAGCTACATTATTTTTCTAACTATGTACCAATCATATGAAATTACAATACTTTAAACCACCAAAATTTACATGGTTTTCTATGAATACCACATGATTTGGACTAACCATGCACCAGTCATGCACATACCCATAAACCTCCAAAAAATCCTAAAAAATAGACAAAAAAATCAATAATTGTTCAAAAAAAAGAAAGAAAAAAGGAATATAATCACCTAAAAGCGACCGTTTGATGTGACATAATTTATACACCAAAAGGATTTAATCCATATATATATAGAACAAAATAAAAATTTCTTAGCTCATTCCCAAATTCAGGATGCTCATGATCAAATTTCTTTTACTAAGGAGGGTTCACTCTGTGAAAAAGTTTCCCAACTTGATTTATTATATATGTATTCCACTTCAATTGCCTTAAAATATCCACAATTCCATAAAGTCTTAAAAACCTTGGAATTATTAGAAATTACCATAAAACTTTTGAAGGACTTGATTAGTCTTTCTTGTACTGTGACACAACACACTTTGGGTATTTTTAAGTGATTCATGTTCCTTATGAAACAATATACCATAATTTAGACATGCATTCATTCTTTCAAAGATCATACCCATTGAATATAGTATTTATTTTTGTGTTACTTCATATTTTTATAGCTTTTAAATTATATAGATTCAATATGGCTGAAAATGTTGTATATTTATTTCAACTAGTATGCAATGACGTCTTTTCCCATCTCTTTAACTTTTTGAAATAACTTTGGACAATCACGAAGTTCAACTTCAACCATAATTTTCATTTCCTCAATACAATATTCATCATTTTTTACACTTGTAATCATATACTCAATATTATTTTCATCATTATTCACACTTTTAATCATATCATGTGATCCATAATATGGAGTGTTATCCCAGTCACTTTAAATTCTTCCTCGTGTTTATTCTAGCATTTATAACTTCAATCTATTCCATGAAAGATTAATTGTTCATCCAACCCATTTGGAATAATTAGTCTTGAATAAAAATAACATAAACATAGAAAAAGGATTTGATAAGGTCTATATTCACAATATGTAACACCTTGATATTTTAAAATAATAACATTATGTTCGATAGCGTTTACGACATGCAACAACGTGCTTAAATGAAGCAAGAAATATTATTATTTAAATATGGACCTTATAATCATGATTTTGAATTGAAAGGTATGAATAGGATTAAAAAAATTATGAAATACATATAAATTTCATACTCAATACAAATTTAATTATTAATTTTTTGGAAATAAGCACTCAATTCTTAGTAAATCTATTTTATGCTTCAAAAATACATTTTTTTTGCAAAAATGATTTTTATTGTTTTATTAGAGAATATTATAACAATTTTTAGAAATTTTATAAATTTTATTTGATAAAAATGATATAATTTTTAAAATAATCATATTAAAATTAACTTAAGGTGAAATTTTTGGATTTTTCTGAAAAGATTGATTTTCTTATGAATAGTGAATAATAATAATTTTTATAAGAAATTGTATTTTTTTAAATAATTTTAAAAGATCCATTTTGTTTTAAAATTATTTCAAAGTAACATAAGTATTATTTAGTTATATATATAATCTAAATAATTACATTTGAATCATCACTATACCTTATTTTGGTATTAGTTCATCTTTGGGATTAAAAATGTATTTTTTAAACACTGTTTGTCATTTTAATATTAAATTAATTTATACAACTTATATAAATTTATTCTTAAGAAAATTTTTTCCATATTTTTAATCAGAAATTCCAAATTTGGTAAATAGTTCCCTTTTATATTTTTTCATCATGAATAGAAACCTTAGTAAATTTTTGTCACATCAATAAGGGTAAATTGGGTAATTAAGGTTAAAAATGATATGATGAGAACTTAAAAATAACCCTAAAACACACCTTTATCCTATTGGATGAGTTTAGTTCATCCATTCACATCCACGTTTATAAATTATTTAAAATTTTTGCCACATATAATTGATTTTGACCTTTATATTATTTTATGTAAAGAAAATTCAAAAATGTCATTCTCTTTTTTTTAATCTATAATTTTTTTAAATAGGGATAAATAGAGGAAATATTATATTATAAATATTTATTTAAAATATTAATTAATTTTTTATCATGTTAATTTATTTCTATTTTTTATTGATGAAATAAGTACCTTAAATTCTTAAGAAATGCTGACATAATATTTAATCAATTAATAAATAAAATAAAATTAATAATTCTAAAAATATTAAAAGTAAAATAATTTGAATGAATTATTATGTTAAATGAATTTTTTTAGATAAATATAATATATTAGAGATGTGTTAATGTATTATATTTGAATTAATTTTTTGTCATGTTGTTTTCAAAGTCAAATTAAATTAATAGTTCCAAAATTTACATTAATGATATTTTATAATAAATAACATTTTATTAAATGATTTAAAATTCATAAAAATATTATATTCATCAAAATGATTGATATATAGTTCCAAATATCAATCGTGGTCTATTTATGGATCAATTCTCATTTTATAGTATCTATCTTAACCCCTAAAGAGTAATTTTTTTATTATGAGTGTAATTGTCAAAAAGGTTAATGGAGGGTTAAAACAAAAAGATAAGGGTGAAACATAGTATAAAATTGTAAAATTTTTATTTTATGAGATTATTTAGACCCATAATCATCCTATATTATAAATATATCATTTGGATCCATTTTGACATTAGAAATAGTTTATATTAATTTAATGCTTTAATAAATTCCAAGAGTGCCCCTCCCCTCACTTATAAAAGGGTACCTCATCTTCTATTTTTTACACAATTAAAAATATTTTGGTTAAGAAAATACCTAAAAAAACCTTACTAGAATCACTCCCCTTGTTCTAAAGGTATTGGTTTATGTATAATACCAACCTTAGAGGGATTATGGTGTAAAGAAAAGGAGATTGTCCGAAGAAGAGGTATTGCTTTAAACCGAATGTTTTAATTTTATTTCTTCTTACAAATCCTTAAAATATTATTAAAAAATGATGAAATAATAACATATGTATCTACTATATACTAATATGTTATTATTTTAATTAATAACTAACAACCATATCCACTTCGATCAAATGGGAAATGAAACCGCTGTTCGTGTGTATGACATAGTATCACCTCGCGAACCGATGTAATTCACTTTCCGTCACTGCCTATCACGAGTGTTTACGATGATATATTTAATGTATATATATTATATTCATGAAATATTTATAATTCTATAAAATTAATATATCATATAATTTCTTATATTTTTATTCATAGAAAAATGATAATGTCATTTATGCATACGTGTGGATTACCACCTCCACGAAGCGATGTGATTCATTTTTCATTACTACATTACATGGATATTATATATAATTATATTTAAATAAAGATTATTATATTTATCATATAATGTTAAATATATAAATATAAAATAATACTTAACTTCTTTTCATCATGATAATTGAAAAATGGAAACTTTACTCATGCGTACGTACAACCAACATTCTCCATGATTGCAACATAGTTCATTTTTCATAACCATGTTTTATGGTTGGTTTTAAAAGTATAATTATTTAATGATTATTATTTTTTAGATTATAGGAATAATTTTCACTTTTACCATATACTACCCACCAAAATCATTTTGGACTTATGAGCTGAATATCATGAAAATGCCCAATGTAAAGTTAAGTTATTAAGCAATCGATTATAACATAGAAATAAATGGAATAATAAAATTTTAAAATGTTATTAATAAATAAAATAAATAACACAAGTTTATTATTTAGGAATAAAAATAATGTATATGATGAGTAAGACTCAATGTAAGGTAAACTTTAACTCAAAACCTCATTTTAAATGTTTTATACATTTTTTTAAATAATTTTCTTCCATGTCCATATTCATAAAATTGTTTTTGTTTATATATTTATATGGAAATAAAATAATTATAGAAGAAATTTTATGTATCTTTTTAATTTATTTAATTTTTTTTAGAAAAGGAATCTATTTACAGAATGTTTTGACTTTCTTTACAAAAGATAAAAAACAACGATACATTTTAATGTATACAATGTTAACAACTTTTCCCACCACCAAAACCATTATTTTATATTTGGATTATTTTAAAATATTTAATTTTTTCTTAAAATAAAAATCATCCTTCCCTATGTTCTGGTTATTTTCAAAAAGGGTTTTAAATATAATGGATATTTTAATATTTATGGGCACAAAGAATACTTTTATTAATGTAATGTTGAAAAATGAAAGCTTTTATGTGTTATGATTATGTTATGGTTCGGTTTTATTATTTATTATGATGTTTGGTTCTGTTATAAAACATGTACAGGTGGTTTCGTTATAAAAAAAGGATGGGTGGGTCTGTGATATCTCTCTAATGCATTGGGTAAGATTTATGTTGGAAGTCGACTGTGAAGTTTATTTGATTTGTAACCATGAGGGTCATTCTATTTATTTATATAAAGTTTATTCCATTTCTAACCATAAAGGTTATATCAAGAGTGATATGAAAATTATACCTCAAGTTACCCCTATGATTTATCATTGCTCCCTATGTTTTTTATAGAAATATTATGATTTCAAAAAGGTAAGAAATTAACTTATTTTTAAAAAGTAAAGTATATGATTTTTCTTAAAGGTGAAAGTATAACTTTGTGAAAAAAATTCATGTGTTTTTCATGATTTCAAAGTAACATTTTGAATTTTATTTTACCTTTAATATTTATTATAAAAAATTTTATGAGTCTTTGGGAAGATAATTTGATTTATTTTCTAACAAAATATTTATTTTGAGCCCAAATTTTATTTTTGGAAAAGGATAAAAATTTTATAAGTACTTTTTGACTAAGAATTTATTTATTTATTTTATATTTCCCTTACTGATATTTTTGTGTCATGTAATGTTTTAAAATGTTTTTTCATAGGGTTTCAAGGATGGGTAGGGAAAAAATTAAATCTATATTAAAACTGTGAATATGTGTCATGGAAAGAAAACTTGTTATATCATAAAAGTTTTCTTTTGCGGGAAAAATGGATACTAAGTGAAATTGACCACTTTGTGATTTAATATTTTTTATATATGGGTGATGTCCTAATTCTATGAAACTATAAACCATAATGATACTAAAATGTGAGTGAATGAATTCTTGACTTAAAAAATCAAGATTATGTAATGTTAAGGTTGAGTCTTTATAGTTGTTATCTGAGGAAAGGTTTAGATAACTTTAGAGATTATGATGTTTTCATGCGAGTTTAACTTAAGTGTTATGGATACCATCATAGGTTTATAAGTTTATGGTTGATCAAAAGTTTAAATGCTTAGAAACCCCTTTTTAGGTTTTAAGTGATGGAAGTATAAGATGATTAAGAGTATTTTTGGGAGACATTTATGTTAATATAACCCTTGGGTTTAGAATGGTTTTTATTAAAAAATTTATTTGAGGAAGAATTCCTTTACATTTTTTTGACATAAGTTTAAAGTTATTTATAACATTTAGGGCTTATATGATCTTTTAAATTGAGTTAATTATAGGTTATTACAATTTGGGAACATATTTTTTATTGTATAGATAACCATGGAAATGAAAAGCGATTTGGTTGTTAATGTTATTTCAGAATAAGATCACTATAATTTTGGGGAACATTATATGATTAAGGTAAATATAATGTTATGGTATTTTACTTGAGGAATAAAGGTTGAATTATATTTTTGAAGAATATATGATTTTAATATGGATTTATAGTGATTCAGGTTATTTATGGAATTGATTATAATATTTTAGAGATTATAATATTATGGCATATGCATTTTGAGTATATGACTTTATGAGTTACTAATGTTGATTAGAGAAAAATGTTAAATTAATCTCAAGATAATATATAATCAAATCCTTATGTTTTTTGGGTTTATAACTTGGTAAGGAATATTTTTAAGAATTTTGAGGTTATTTATTTATCAAATGATCTAAGTTGAACATTGGGTTTTATTATCACTAGTACAAAACCTTTTTTTACGTCACCATTTTTCACGTCGGTTTTTTAGAACCGACGTGAAAATATCTAAAAATCGATTTTTCACGTCGGTTATTATATAACCAACGTGAAAAATCAATGTACATAACTTTTCCATGCCGGTTATTAAATAACCAATGTGAAAAATCCTTTTCCAGGAAAATATATTAAAATTTTCACTTATTTTTCACGTCGGTTTTTAAATAACCGACTTGAAAAATCGATTTTCGTGACTTTTTAACACCGGTTATTTAATAACCGACGTTAAAAGGTACTTTTCACTTCGGTTATTTAATAAACGATGTGAAAAATGTTTACAAAAATTTAGTTCATTTCTCAAGCTTTAATTTGATAGGTCACGGAGCTCAAACGGAGTTACAGATTAAAAGTTATGGCCTTCAGAAGTTGATCATCTCTAAATAATGTCTTAAGGATGTCCAACTTCTGAAGGCCATAAATTTTAATCCGTAACTCCGTTTGAGCTCCGTGACCTTTAAAAGTAAAGCTTGGAAAATGAAATAAATTTTTGTAAACTTTTTTCACGTCGTTTATTAAATAACCGACGTGAAAAATACCTTTTAACGTCGGTTATTAAATAACCAACGTGAAAAAGTCATGAAAATCAATTTTTCACGTCGGTTATTTAATAACCGATGTGAAAGAGTGACGAGGATTAATTTTTCACGTCGGTTTTATAATAACCGATGTGAAAAATAAGTGAAAATTTTAATATCTTTTCACGTCAGTTATCATAAAACGGACATGGATGATATTTTTAATATCCCGCGAACGCGAAATTTCAAATTTTTTACATCACGACATCGAAATTTTGAATTACCGCCTAAAATTTTTAATACCGCATTTTCTCAAAGAATCTCAATTATATGTTTCCATTATACACCCATCCTAATTTGACGATCATTTATTTCAACCATTATCGTTCCCCCAAATCGACTCTTTTTCTCTCGAACGTGAATCAATTATTTCTTCTTTCCGTGATCTCGTCAAGGTATATTTAATCATACATCCATGATTTATGGTGTTTATGATTTGTTTTATTAATTGATATACCATTTTATGATCATTTCATTCAACCATCATCATTCCACCAAATCAACTTGTTTTATCTTCAACGTAAATCAACAATTGCTTATTTCTGCGACCTCGTCAAGGTATTTGTAATTATTTTCCCATGATTTATATTTTCTATGAGTAGTTTTCTTAATTGATATACCATTTAATGATTGTTAATTTATTATAATGATGGATGATTCTTTATATCATGATAAAACTACAAATCCATCTACGGATTCAAAAATTCCTTCTAATATGAAGCTTCGGTTGGGTCATTCAATCTTTCCTCTAAAAAAATATCAAACTTCCGATGGTCATAACTTTTGATCTGTAAATCCGTTTGAGCTCTATGACCTATCAAATGAAAGCTTAGAAAATTTTCTACAAGATAGTAAGCATTTTTTATGCCGGTTATTTAATAACCTACGTTAAAAATAACTTTTAACGTAGGTTATTAAATAACCGACGTAAAAAATGACTTATAACGTCGTTTTTTTCAAAAACCGACATAAAAATGGATTCTTATCACCATTTTACAGAATGTATTTCACATCGGTTTTTTAAAAACCGATGTTAAAAACTATATTACCCCATTTTTTACGTCATTTATTAAATAACTAACGTAAAAAATCATATTTTTAACATCGCTCGCAATAACGTCGCTTAAAAACCGATGTTAAAAATCAAAAAAAAAACCGACGTAAAAAAAGGTTTTTGTACTAGTGTATTGAGGCTTTGGATATTAATGTTGTATTTCTTCATATGAAGGTTTATTATTTTAAGTAATTATCTTACCTTGAGCTATCAATTTTTGTTTTGGTTAATGTATAAAGATAAGAGGAATATATTTTTATCCTTTTGTGGATCATGTGATCTATTATAATTTGATTTTAGTACTTAATACATGAAAAATTAATCTTGAATACTCATTATTTGGATAAAAATATGTGATTGTGGTGGAAATTGATTAAAGGGTGAAATTCTACTTTTCAAGTAATTATATTTCCTTATTTTCTTAATATATATGGTAAATTAATTCCTAAAATATAGGAAAATAATCTTGAAAAAAATGTTATCCTTTTACCTTCATTTCCGATGAATCAATGGTCTTTTCACATCTATTTGGTTTATAGTTTTTTTGGTTATTTAATTTCTCATGATCATTCAATTTTTTGTGATCAATGTTCTTTTTCACTCTCCATCATCATTTGGAAATTAATATTTTATTCCATGTTCGTATTTTCACTTCCCACTAATTTTCTTCTATTTTTAAACCTAATTATGTGTTATTTTACATGACATTCATATTTACCTTACCCTCTTTTTAAGAGGAAGTTTAATTAACCCTTTTTACGATGTGATATTTCAACAAAGGTAATTTTAGATGTCAAACCCATGATTAATGAGATAGATTTAAAATTATGAGGTCATATTTTATTGGGAGGGGGGGGGGAATGTAACACCTTGAGATTTTAAAATAAAAATGTCATGTTCAATAATGTATACGACATGCAACATCGAACTTAAAAGAACCACAAAATATTATTATTTAAATATGACCATTATAATCTAGATTTTGATTTAGAAGGTATGGATAGGATTAATAAAGTTATGAAATATATATAAAGGTCGTACTAAGTAGAAATTTACTAATTACTGATTAGGAAATAAGCACCCAATTTTCAGTAAATTTATTTTATGCTTAAAAAATATATTTTCTGCAAAAATGATGATTATTTATTATATTAGTGAATATTATAATTAATTTTTGGAGCAATTAGAAATTATAGTTGATAAAAATTATATAATTTTTTAAATCATCATATCAAAATTAACTTAGGAAGAAATTTTTATATTTTTCTAAAAAGATTGATTTTCCTTTTAATAGTGAAAATACTAATTTTTTAGAAAACTTTATTTTTTTTCAAGAATTTTAAAAGTTACATTTTATTTCAAAATTTATTAAAAGTAACATAAGTATATTTAATTATATATAATCTAAATAATTAAATTTTAATCATCGTTATACCTTATTTTGCTATAAGTTAATCTTTGGGTTTAAACACACATTTTTCTAAAAACTATTTTTAGTTGAGTTTTGTGATTTAATTTTAAATTAGTTTATTACACTTCTATAAATTTAATATTTAAAAATTTATTTCATAATTTTAATTAGGATATCCAAATTGGGTAAATAGGTCCCTTTTTCATTATGAATAGTAACCTCAGTAAATTTTTGTCACCTTGCAATGGTGAATTGGGTAATTAAGGTTAAAAATAATTTGATAATGAATTAAAAATGACCATAAAACCTGAATTTATCATATTGGATGAGTTTATTTTGGGAATTTACATCTAATTTTTGAAAATATGGAAACTTGGTACCATATTTATTTTATTTTGAACTTTATATTATTTTATGTAAAGAAAAGTAAAAAATGTCATTCTCTTTGTTTTATTATATCTGAATTTTTGAAATAGGGGTAAATAGAAGATATGTTTGGTTCTAAATATTTATTTGAAAGATAAATTATTTTTTATCATTTTAATTTTCTTTAATTTTTTGTGATGAAAAAATTACCTTAAATTATTATGCAACACTGACACAGTATCTACTCAATTAATAGAAAAATTAAAATAAATGATCCCTAAAATATAAAATTAATTTAATTTGAATAAATTATTATGTTACATGAATTTTTTAAATAAATATAACATGTTACAAATTTTTGAAATTATTATATTATAATTCTTTTACTTCCAATTTTTTTTTTCAAAGTCAAATTAATTGAATAGTTCCAAAATTGAAATTAATAATATTTTATAATAAATAATATTTTTATTAAATGATTTAAAATTATTAAAAATCATATATTTGGTCAAATGATTGGGATATGGTTTTAAATATAAACCATGGTCCATTTATGGTCCAATTTTTCTTTTATTGTTACTATCTTAACCCCTAAAGAGTAAACAACTTTATTATCTGTGTAATTGTCAAAAAGGTTAGCGGGGGGGGGGGGGGGGTTAAAACAAAAATACAAGAGTAAAAACATAGTCCAAACTTGTCCAAATTTTATTGGATGAGATTAGTTCACCCAATAATCATCATATATTTTAAATATATCCATTTTTATACATTTTTACATGAGAAATAATTTATATTAATTTAATACTTTAAGAAATTACAAAAGTTCCCCACCCCTCTCTTATAAAAGGGCACCTCTTATCCTATTTCCTTCACACTTCAAAGAGACTTTTGGTTCAGAAAATACCCAATAAAATCCATTCCTAGAATCCCTACCCTCATTATAGAGGCCTTTTTAGGCAAAATACCGACCTTAGAGGGCTTAAGGTGTAAAAAAAGGAGATTGTTCGAAGAAGAGGTAAAACTTTCAAACAAATGTTTTGGTTTTATTTATTATTCCCAATCATTCCAATATTATTTAAACATACTGATATAATATCACCAGTATCTATCATATAATGATATGTTATTATGTTAATGTAATAACATACATCCATATCCACTTCCATCAAATGGGAAATGAAACCATCATTCATGTGTATGGCGGACTGTCACCTCACGAACTGATGTAATTCATTTTCCATCACCTCCTCTGACAGATATTTATGATGATTGATTTAATAAATATAAATTATATTCATAGAATATTTATCATTATATAAAATTAATATATCACATGTTTTCTTACCTTTACATTCATATAAAAAATGATAATGTCATTCGTACATATGTGTGGATTACCACCTCCACGAAGTGATGTGATTTTTTTTCATTTCCGCATTAAATAGATGATACATATAAGTAAATTTAAAAAAATAATATGATATTTATGATATTATTATAATTTTAGAATGATAAAATAATAATTACCTTATTTACACCATTATCATTGAAAAATGGAAATGTTACTCGGGCGTACGTACAACCTACCATCTCTATAATTGTAACATAGTTCATTTTTCATACAATATTTAATAGTTAGTTTTAAAATTGTAACTTATATATTAAAATTATAATTATTTAATTATTATAATTCTATACTTGATGGAATAATGACCTCTTTGACCATATACTACCTACCAAATTCATTTTGGAAATATGAGTCGAATATCATCAAAACATCCAATGTAAAGTTAATTGATTAAGTAATTGATTATAAGATGGAAATAAAATGAATAATTGACTTAAAAAGTTCTTAATAAAGTAAATAAATAACATAAGTTTATTATCTAGGAAGATAAATAATGTACGTGATGAGTCAGACTCAAGGTAAGAGAAGGTGATTTCTTTGGTAATAAAATGTTTATTTTGAGTAAAAAGTTTATTTTGAAAAAGGGGAAATTTTATAAGTACCCATGGACTTATAGTTTCTTTCTTTATATTATATTTCATTTACTGAGAGTTTTGTGCTTATCCCATGTTTTAAAATGTTTTTCACATGGTTTTAAGGATGAGTAGAGACATATATGACATCTAGATTAAAATTATGAAGATTTGCAATGAAAAGAAAACCTTTTTATATCTTAAAAGTCTTATTTTTTTGAAAAAAATGGATACTAAGTGGAAGTTCCAACTTTGTGATGTAATATTTTTTATATAAGGGTGATTGCCTAATTCTCCAAAAACTCTGAATCGTAAATATCCTAAAATATGAGTGAATAAATTCTTGACATAAAACTAAAGATTATGTAATGTTAAGGTCATTCCCTTACACAATATTTTTCAAACTTGATGAACATTTTAACCCCATCCTCATAATATTTTGTCATGTGATTGGAATCCATCCATTTATGATTCATATCCATCATATTCGATTTGAAAATATTCATATTTAAAAAAAAAGTTAAATACAGATAAGGTATGATATTAGAATTCTAAAAGGATATTCTTTATATATATACATATTTAGTCATAATATTTTATATAAATTATCATTACATCAACTACATGTTAAAAATTATAAATATGAAGAATCATATTTCTTACAAAAACTAGAAAACCCAAAGAGGAATTTCCTAAATATATCTTTTGAAATCATCCTTGAGATGTGTGAACCTTATTTTCATATAATGATTTGAAGAATTTATAATTATTAATTTTTTTTACATGTTTAGAGTTTGATATATTAATTAAACTATTTTCGATTAAAATAAAAATTTTAGATGAAAAACTCACCGGTTTCACATTCTGTGAACATTTTTGGTAAAATATGTCTATTTAAATAAGTGTTTCCAGAAGAAAATTAAAATCTAAATAAGATTTGATGATGTGGCCATAAATCACATTATGGTGGATAATACTATGTTGTGGTGTATACTAATGTGATTTGGGAACATGTCCATGGCTCAAACATGGTCTATGAGTGAATTTTGGTGAAGAAGATATGTGAAACAACAAATAGATCACATAATTGTTAAAATCCTTTATAAACTAAGTTTTTTTCACTATCCCAAGTATTTTTGATACATTTTGTGTATTTTGATAACTTTAAGTGTGAATTTATGTGAATATTACTTTTTTTATATTGATTTAATCCCAATTGATGATAAAAAACATATTTTAGATCCATTTTTTAATTAAAACTATTTTGAAAAGAATCAAACTCAAAATTATAATTTTAATAAATCATAATAATATTTTAATTATAAATATTTCAGAAAATATTACATTTGAAGATAAAATTATTTAAAATTTTAAAATATGAGTTGATGGTAGTTTTTTAGATCACAATAAAAATTATTTTAATTTATCTCATTATCCAAAATATTTGAATGACCCATATAATCAATTTTCAAATTCTACATTTGGTAATGATCAAAATAACAATATTAATTTTCCATGTGATTTTGGAATAATTAAAATGTGGGTATAATGAGAAAAATGAATTCTTTAACCAAAATAACCCCAAATTTTAAATTTCAAAATCACGAAGATGATATATTTAATCACATAAATAATTTTAATGAGTAATGTATTTCATAAAATAAAAAACATTCTTATTAAAATTATAAAAATTAATGTTTTGAAAAATTTCAATTCTAAAAAAATTAAGAGTTTTTAAATTTTGATTCATCTCTCATTGAAATTAATGTAAACTTTTAGAATAAAATTTAATAATATTGGGTGATTTATATTAATTATAATGGGAAAAAATATAAGAATTTTTCTAAAATTTTGAATTGAAAGATTGATGAAATAATTTTATTTATTTATTTCCTAAAAAAATTATGAAATTGATATAGAAAAATTAGAGATTATTTTTCACTGTTCAAATAAAATTATAGATCAAATTAAAATAAAAAAGAACAAAATAAATAATAATCTCACACAAAATGTTTGTGAATCAATGTAAAACCCATTATAATTGATTGAGAGAATATTTTTGATGGATTCATGACTAAAAAAGGAAAAAAATGTGATTTTTGTAGCCATTGAAAGATTATTCTAAAAGTAGAAGATGAACAACCAAAAATCATATGAGTGAGGGGCTAAACATCGATCAGAAGAGAAAAAGCAATGAGAAGATCCAAAAATCATTAAAATAATCACAAAAAATTAATCAGATGAGAAGAACCAATGGTAAGAACTAAACATTCAAGAAAAATGGAGAAAGATTGATTAAAAAAGAATAATAAATAACATACCTTTGATTTAAGGGTTGATTTGTCAAAAAAAATTGAAGGTGATGATAATTGGATTCAACTTTTTTGAGAGTTTGGATGGCGTGAGTTGGGGTGATCTTGGTTTGGGTTCTTTAAAAATAGGGGAAGGGGTTTTATCAATGCTCATACAAAACATTGATTAATAATACATTTATCTATGCTAAATTGGAAAGAAGTGATAAAGGTGTGATTTATCAATGCTCTATTAGTATTGATAAAGCCATAGATTTATCAACACTAAAAGGGCATTCATGAATCACACCTTTATTAGTGCTAACCGATATGCACTCATAAATGTATATTTTATTAGTTTTTAATATTACGCCTATCAATACTAGTGGAAAAATAAAATTAAAAATAAAATTACAAATTTATAATAAATTACTAATTATATAAAAATGTATATCAAAAATTAATTTATAATAAAACATAATAAATATTAAAAATAAATAAACAATATTATTTATATTAAATATATTAATAAATGTGACAATATTTTGATAATTGTATTATATTATAATAAATGTATTAATATTATGATAAATGAATAAGTAATATTAATTATATAATTTTCAAAAATATTAAAAATGAATACATTATATATATTATATACATTAAAAAAATATAAATGAATAAATATTAAAACCAAAACTAATAAATTATAAAAATTGAATTTAAATAAAAAATATTTAAAATAAATTACATATTAAAAATGTACAAATAATAAATGTATAAGGATTTAAATAAAAAAACAATCAATAAAAAATGAATAAATATTAATTATGTAAATTAAAAACATATTAAAAATATTAAAGACTAATAAATAAAAATCCATAAATAAATATGAAAAATGAATAAATTACATAAATATTAAATGGATAGATATTAAAAATCAATAAATTACAAAAATATTTAAAGTAAAGAAGTATAAAAATGAATAAATAATAATAGATGTATAAAAATTAAAAATGAATAAATTTAATAATTAAAGATGAATAAATTTCAAAAATATTAAAAAAATGAACTAATCATTTTAATTACATAAATTAATGAAAAATTAAAAATAAATAAATATTAATATAAAAATAAAATAGGCTAAAAATGTAATTTAAAAACAAGTGATTTATAATAAGGTACTTATTATTAATGAATAAATAATAATTGTATAAAGATTTAAATGTAAATATATTAAAATAAAAATGAATAAATATTAATTGTATAAATTACATACATATTAAAAGTATTGAATATTAATATTTAAAAAATATAAATATCTATAAAACTAAATACATTACAAAAATATTAAATGAATAAATATTAAAAATGAATAAATTACAGTAAATATTAAAAATGAATAAATAATATCAAATGAATAAATGTTTCAAGTGAATAAAATTTAATAATTAAATTTAAATAAATTGCAAAAAATATTAAAAATGAATAAATAATTTTAATTATATTAGGTATAAAAATATTAAAAATGAATAAATATTATGATAAAAATGAATAAATAATAATTATATAAAGATTTAAATATAAAAAGTATTAAAAAATGAATAAATATTAATTTTATAAATTACAAACATATTTAAAATATTTAATATTAGTAATTAAAAATGTATAAATAAATATTAGAAATTTAAAAAATTATAAAAATATTAAATGTATACACACACACACATATTTCTATATAAAATTGCATTAATTGCATTTGAAAAACCAAATGACTTTGATTATGTGTAAGTGTGTGTGTGTGTGTGTACATATACTATAACGAGGTATGAAAATTTGAAAAAACAAATGATTTTTCTTGTTATATAATGATATATTCATATACATATACAATGACATAAAAATTATATACATACACATACACACATACATACACATAGACATGCATACACATATACATACACATACATACACATACACACACATATACACATACACATACACATACATACAATTACATACACATGCATACACATATTCATATATACACACGCTACATAAACATACACATACTACACAAACATACACATATATATTATATAAACACACACACACACACCTTCACCCACATACATACATACACGTACACATACACATACACATACACAAACACATACAAACATACACATACACTTACATACAAACATGTACATACACCTACATGAACATACACACATACACATACACATAATCATACACATACACAACACATATATTTATATACAAACACATACATGCATGCACATACAAACATACACATACATCAACATACATACACATGCTTACACACACATACAAATATATGAGTATATTTTAAATTATATATGTGAATATAAATATAAAAATTCAAATATGAACTATATTTAAATAAATAAAAATTCATATATATATATATATATATAAATTTCTAAATAAAATATTAATATATTAATTTATATATACATTTTTAACTAATTTCTACAAATATCGTATTAAAAATTTTTATTTATTATTTTAAATTTGATAATTTTTTACCTATAAAATTATGAAAATAAGATTGATAATAATTTTTTTTATTATAATATAGTTATATAAGTCATATTTATAAATTATATTCACATACATATATTTATTATTATATAAATCATATTGAAAAGTATATAAATATGAATATAAATTAAGCTATTCATGGTACCCTTTATTAGTACTTTTTTAACATTGTTAAAGGGGAGGATTTTATTTGTTCTAATTAAAGTGCTGATAAATGGAACATTTATCAGTGCTAAAAAATCACTGTTAAAGGGTATGCTGAAAAAAGTTATATTTATCAGTGATTTTAGTTATCACTGATAAAAGTATCCATTTTGTCAATATTTTTTTAGTTTTAATAATGGTCATTGCTGAATATAATAGAATATTTAGTAGTGACCCCCACTATAATGGTCTCTACCCTCCCAGTCTGTTACTTTGTTGACTTTGGGTGTTGGAGGTGTTCAGAGGAGGTTCCCGGATTTTTCGGTGGAATTTGGAGGTGCAGAAAAACCACAATAGTAAATACGCATCATGTAAGTGTATTACAAGATGTTAAAGTAGGTTTCATGGATTTTCTAGGGATGGTTCATGATGTGTATGTTTTCGGGTTAAATATTAAAAAGGTGACACATTTTTTGGCAGAACCTGAAATCCCAGGATTACACAACGTGAAAGGGGATTACACATCATGTAATTATATGATGTTGTATAGTTTTTAAGGTTTCATCCATTGGGGTTATTTATAAAACCCTACAGTAGTTCCTCCCTCTCTCATTCTGAAAGATCCATTAATTCCTTCCTCGAAAATTTTAGATTCCTTTCAATAGGGATCGATCCTTGGGCTTCTGTCTTCGATCCGTGGTGAGTTCTACTCTTGTTCTCTTCCATTCACTTTCTTTCTACTTTGAGGTTCTTTGGTAGTGGTGTTTCTTTGATTTGGGGTGCATTTGGGTTGTGTTTTTTATAACCCTTTTGTGTGGTATAGGTTGATCCACAAGTTTCTTGTGAAATGGTGTTTTTCGGGCAGTTTCTTCTTCACCCTACAGTGTGTAGTGAGTTGAAAAGATTCTATGAGGTAGGGATTCCATCATTTTTATTTATTTGTGCATCATTTGAGAGGGTTTTTATTTTTTTACCTATGGATTATAGTTATGTCGGCCTAATCAAAGATAAAAAAATTTGTTAAATTGAAATTGAATGGTAAAGGGGTATGCTTCGCATGTTTTTACAACATTGATATGTTTGTAATATTGTGAATTGTTTGGGATTAATTATCTGCTAAAAATTGTTTCCGATGAGGGATTTGTTTGCAATGGATATATCTTGTGACTATTGTACTATTTTGATTGTTTTGAATATCACTCTAAATGGAAATTGGTTAATTACTTATACTTGTCTAAGGAAATGGTTGCCCTGAGACTATGACTTGTGTGATAACGCCCCTAAAATAAAGTGGAATGTGAAAAAACCCCATTTGTAAATATGTAAATAATGATCTTTATGTGTTTTTATTTGTGGTCATACTTGTGGGATGGCAAGGTGTGGTTGGGGAATTTGGGGCTGATGGTATGTGTGTCGTGCTTTTGGGTTCTACGAGGTGACAAAATGATGATTTGTTTGTGAAATGTGGTTATGTTGTTCCAGATTCCTGAGTAGTGATGGAATGAATAAATAATTGTTTAATAATGTTTTTAATGAATTGGGTTGGTTTGTTTAATGGAATGGAAATGGTTATTAGATAATTAAATGGTGGGTTATGTGGTTAAATGTGGTTGATGCTAATTAATGAAACGAATGGGATGGTTAAATTAAATTGGCTGGAAATGTGAAATGGGGTTTGCGACTTGTTGTGTGGTGTTATTGATTTATAAGTGACAGTAAAAGTGATAGTATTGTGAATCCATTTTTTTGTTTATAAAACCATAGGTTGGGTTTGAGTGTTTTATATTATATATATACTTTTATTTTCCTTATTATTTCTATAAGATCCCCACCCACGTTGAGCACTATGTGCCGAACACCCACATAGTCACGTGAGGTGTGTCTTTCCCAGTATCCTAGTGAGAGGATGGATGGATGGACACCCACTCTTCACTACTCCCTCTTCCAAGAGATGCCGACCTAAGACTCTTCAAGCAGGATATGGTGAGATGTGGTGTCTAAGGTGTCTTTGGGATGAGTTGCGATGTGGTGTCCCAGATGTCTTCTAGATGAGTTGTGATGTGGTGTCCTAGGTGTCTTCAGGATGAGTTGTGATTTTCTTTCCCAGGTTTCTTCAAGATGATATGTGATGTATTGTGAGGCCTAGGTGTGTGTGGGTGGGATGTGTTGTGCGGGCCAGGTGTGTACGGGCGATATGTGTTGTGAGGCCCAGGTGTATGTAGGTGGGATGTGTTGTGAGGCCCAGATGTGAGTGGGGGAGACGTGTTATGAGGCTTAAGTGTGTGCAGGCAGGATGTGATGTGATATATTCCAAAGAAGTGGGAGAGCCAGGATGTTTTCTGTTGTGGTGTGAGAGCAACTAATCGGTGGGAAAGTAGTGCAGGGTACCCTATCATCAACGTGCTTTAATTTATATAGTATTACTTGGATGTGTTATTTGGTGACTGAGCTTTAGTGAGGTTGGTATGGTTATTATACCTTGATAGGTGCTATTTCATTCTGTTTTTTTCTCATAGGGGAATTAGTATGCTTCTTTCACATGTGGACCTGAGACTTTGGTTTTCCTCTTGAGTATACTTGTATGATCACCCTATGTATATAAAACTATTTTCAAGTTTCCAGGAGGATTTCACAAACCATGCTGGACCTTACTAGCTCATATCCTTGATCATTTTTGTGTTGCTACTTTGGATTTACTTTTGGGTACTTACTTTGGAGACTTTTACCTGTATCAGTTATATTTATACATGCATGTGGGGTGGTTTGGGTTTCTCTTTTATGTTATGTCTTGGAGTTTTTTTTGGACGATTAATTCTATCTCCTGATGTTGTTTCTTATAAAGGGTAATACCACTCATATTGTGAGATTTGTAAACCTTTGGTGTTAGTCACCAACTCGAGGCCTACTGGATGAAGGACTTGGGGGTTATTATCTCCCTTTCTTCATTACCATCCTAAAAGGGGTATCTTTGGAGGGAGGGGGTTATGAAAGATTTGTATCAGAGTTTATGGTTGAGAGATAGGATGGATTTTGGGGTTAAGAATAGTGAGGATTGCGTGGTGTGGTATGGAAATAGTTCTAGTTGACCTTAGTACAAGAAATAGTTTAGGTAGACAAACTAGGACATGGTATTTTAGTCCCCACTGTGATCCGGTGCATGGAATCTGAGCTTATTGAATAGCCAAGTGAGATGGACTTGCTTGCAGGGTAGATACATAGGTAAGTCACATACATCATAATGACTTGTGTTATTATTTTAATTAGGATGTTTTGGGAAATTTTAAATAAAAAAAAAGAATTAAATGAGTTGAATAAACCATAATAAAAATTCCACACTACTGGGATTATTAAATCATGGTTTTCCTTTTAGTTATGGATCTTGGTTGTCATCTGTGTGTGGCTCAGGTGGTAGAGGTTCAGCAGGCTGACCCAGTTGATCGACAGAGGGTTGATCCAATTGAGGAGGATGTTAAGTGGTAGAAAATTTTGAGCTCTTTCTAGAATTATGGTTTGGGGAAGTACGGGGGTAGTGTTTTAGATGTGGAGACAAAGATATGGAAAAAGGAACTAGATATTGCTTTCAGTTTGATCTGGGCCCTGATGGGGTACTGGATCCCTCTAGCGATTAGTCAAATTGAGGAGCTACACATTAGGGGTGGATGTTGTATCTTGGTGAGAAGAAGTAAGTATATGTTTCATGGTTCAACTTCCAGAAGGTTTTTTAGGTAGATTTCCTTTTGTTGACCATGAAGGAAGTAAAGAGGTAGGAGATACTCTCCCCTTATCAAGGGAGTATGTCAGTGCAGGAGCTGGGAATTAAGTTCAAGGACCTTTTGTGTTTTTCCCTAGATCTTTTTTCTAGATGATGTGTCTCATGATAGAAATCTTGAAGAGGCACTTTGTCCTTCTATCTGTTGAGTCAATAAGGTTTTCCTTATGACTTTTCCATTCCTTCATACTTGAGGGAGATTTTTGAGTCAATAAGGTTTCTTTATGACTTTACCATTCCTTCTTGTTTTGAAAATCACAAACATCTTATCTCAAGGAAAATCTCATTTTACCCTGTTTTTTACTTCTATAAGGAAAAATTTCCTTCCCCAAGGAAATTTATCCTTACCATGTTTTCATTGTTCATATCATAATTTTTATAAGTTTAAAATTCGGTTTGTAGCCAAAAACTTGGAATCCTATAATTACCTAGATATGAAGAATTCTGGTTACAAACTCTTCTGAGTTCTGACTCTGAGTTCTATGAATTCAGAATCTAAACTCTTCTATGTTCTGACTCCAAGTTCTCTGAATTCAGACTCCGAACTCTTCTGAGTTCTGACTCAGAATTCTTAGAATTCTGGTTACAAACTCTTCTGAGTTCTGACTCTAAATTATAAATATGAATTCTGATTATGAACTCTTATGAATACTGACTCTGAATTCTCATTACGAATTCCTCTAAGTTCTGACACCGAATTCAGGTTACAAATTCCTATGAGTTCTGAATCCAAATTCTAACGAATTCAGACTCCAAACTTTGTAAGTTTAGGTTCCGAATTCTTGTGAATCCAGATTCTGAATTTCCTTGAAATTCAGATTCCTGAATTTTATAGAGTTCAGGTTCCGAATTCCTTAGAAAACAGAATCCAAATATTCTTGTATTATAGACTCCAAATTCATTTTTGTATAGACTCCAAACTTTTATTTTCTTACATTCCGAATATTTGATTTTGGTTATGTAACCATATTTTTTCTTACACTTGTTTTTGTTATAAAATGATTTCGTGCATTCAGTTACTAACTAACCATTGTTTGAGTGACATGTGTATAGGTCCCTCCGAAATTCAAGGAAAAATATGACCGTTGGAAGAGGGAGCCGACCATTGGTGCTGTGCCAATAAATAGGAGCTCATTTGAAAAGAGCTCAACACTGTTCTATGACTCTAGAGATTACATGTTGTTGAAGTGATTTCTAGAGAGAGACTCTCATGCTTAGTGCATACTGAACGTCTTGTTCAGATTTGATTTGTGCGACTCTGAATGTTGATGATTACATTCTAGGGCTTCCGGGGATAGGAAGACAGAGGTGCCGACTACCTTTAAGTTGAGGGCTTCCTTGCTGAGAAAGAAAGAGGTACCGACTACCTTGAAGTTGAGGTCTTGCGGGGATATCAAGACAGATTCCGATCTTCGTATCAAGGGCTTACCCTGGTGTGGGTAAGCCAAACTTTCTTGAAAGTATAAATCAAGGGACCTTTATCCAAGGTTGTTGGATACCCTTCTCTTTAGGTTAAAATATTTCCTACTTGTTACTTGTTTTGTTACAAGTTTTTCGATGCATTTTATTTGTAATGGAAAGTATAACTATCTTATACTTTCTTATTCTTGTACTCTGATTTAGTGAGATTCTATACGCTTTAAGGTAGAATCTTTATCATTTTAAACTTTTATTAAGTTTCATTTTCCGAAACCATCTTTCTGGAATCACATTCTTGGAATCATATTTCCGGAATCAAGAAAGTGTGTAGAACTAGAGGTTTTGTGAATTACCTTGTTTAACCTTGTTAAACAAAACCATCTTTAAAAGTTCCAAAGGAATTTTTAAAATAATACAATTCACCCTCCCTCTTGTATATTGAGCATCATTAGATACTTTATTCAGTATCTCTATTATTTCAATCCTACATTTAGTATTATAGAGTATTTCATACTCCGCATAATATCTCAACAATTGGTATCAGAGGATTGGTTTAATATGAATTAATCTCACGATTAGATTCAGAAGAGAATTCATCCTATTCTTATTCTTGGAATCAGTTTTTCAGACTCGTTTGGATTCATATTTTTCTTAGAGATACTCTTGTTCTATCTTTTTCCTTACTGAGGAATATTTTCTTTGTTTACAAACTTTTTCTATTAACAAGTTTTTGTGGAAAGATCTTTCTTTAAGATGGCAGGAATCAATGTCGGTTCCATAGACAATCTCAATCCAACAAGAACAACTTTTTTTGATGGGAATGATTATGAATATTGGAGAGATCACATGAAGACAATTATTATCAATACTGGAGTGGAATTTTTTTTATGTTTACTAGAGGATATAAAATCCCTGACAAGGAAGTTAGTACCTTCACAAATCAAGAAAAGCGTGAGTATCAAATGAATTATAAGGTACACAATACATTTCTTTGTTCCATGAATAGAAATATATATATCCAAATTTCATCTTGTGAAGAAGAAAATTGTATTTGGAAGAAACTTGAAGTTACACACTTTGGAACTTCTAATGTTATTGAAACTAGAAGAGCCATGCTCAGAGCTGAATATCATGGTTTCTGCTTTCCTTATGGAGAACCCATATGTAAGGTGTAACAAAGATTCATGACTATTGTGAATAGTTTACCATCCATGGGTGAGAATGGATTAGATGATGAAGCTCTTGTTGATAATATTATAGACATTATGCCAAATGAGCGGGAATTCAAGAGAAATACTATTGATGAGAACATGAAGGTTACTCAGATTTCTCTTGATGAACTTTTTGGAACTATTCTTCAACACAAGGCTAGAATGAAGAGAGATGTTGATAACATAAAGAAGAAGAATGGGAATGGCAGTGTTTCTTTTACTACAACTTCAAATCATACAAAAGCCAAGAATCCTGAGAGAGTTACTAGATCCAAATCTAATAAGATTGTTATCCAATCCGAATATAGTGGAAGTGAATATTCAGAAAATGAATTTTTCAATCTTTCTAAAAGGATGAACAAGATTGTTGGATATAATAACTTTCAATCCAGATATAAGAAAAAGGAAAGGAAAGATAAGAAAGTTTCAGAAGTCACTTGTTATGAATACAAGAGATCTGGACATATAAGACCTGGTTGTCCTATGCTTAAGAGAAAAGAAAGAAAGGAAAATAATTCTGAGAGAAACAGAAAGAAGTACTACAAAGATAAAGCTAAGAAAATCTTGAAAGCTAATGACATCAGGAGTTCCAGTAGTGGTGACTCTTCAGATGAATCATCAGATTACGAATCTTCTGGACAGAAGAATCTTGGTCTAATATCCAGACTACCTATTGATAATCATTTCTTAATGTCTAAGGTACACAATGCTGAATCAATGACCAATGTTTATTTAAATGAAAATTATATTAATGATAAATTGTAACGTCCCGGTTCCGGAAGCCACCCAGAGGCGCCCCGTACCTAGTTGGTCACATGGCCTCAAGCACATTTCCCCAAACTCCAGAGGCTTCCGAATATCAGCGAGGGCCTTGGGTGTGATAGTGGGGAAACTATGCCCTCATTGGAAGAGTAAAAAACGGAAGAAAAACAAATAGACAATGGAAGAAACCATAACCATCCATACAAGAGTAAATGATAAACAACGGAAGACTAACAGTAAAAAAATGGAGCACACACACATATATATAAAATGATGCATGATACATATGCCTAGGAAAGTATCCAAACAAGTCACAATGCTGAATACAATACTAAACCAAAGTGAAAAAGAAAACAGGTAAACTCCTCAGCATCGCAATCCATAGCCTGGTCCCATGCTCTCTAGCTCCACAGCAAGTCAAGTACCTGAAGTAGAAGGGCGCTTTCCCTTATCCATACCTGTAACAATATAGTATGTTTGGGACCTTAAATCATGGATCAAACAGGGTGTGAGACGAGGTCCCAGTAGGCAACCACCCAAAGATCTGTGCCTAATAGTCAGTGAATACATGGCAAGTAAAGTACAGGAAGTAGTAAACAGGAAAGCACACAACAACTACAATCCACAGTTTCTAGAATAGAAAATACACAAGTAACAGCCAATCAACAAGTAGAACAACAGGTAACCCCCTGGGTAGTTCTCACAGCCTAACCCTTATGGTTCAACTTATAAGTACTAGCAACCCTCTAGGAGGAACACACAGTCTCACCCCTATGATTCTGTTGAAGAATAGAATCTCTGAGGAAGCACTCACCATTAATTCACCCTATAGCCTCGTATCGTACTAAAAGATCTCTGGGGAAGCACTCAATGTCTCATTCCCCCTGTGGCCCACGTTAAGGAACTACAGAATCTCTTAGGAAGCACTCATCATCAATTCCCCCTTTGGTCTCGCATCGAATTAATAAGACACTCTGGAGAATCCCTTACGTCCATTCTTCCTATGGTCCATTACACTAGGTTCTCACATCCCTGTGTAAAACAAACATTCATAGCACGTGTATCGCCCCAAGTAAACCTCAATAACTACTTGGCTATCATTCTAAGGCACACCAACATAACAGTACAACAGTTCCACTATCCTACAACTAGGCAAGGCAACTGAAAAAACGAATAACATGCAAAACATGCATGGAAAAACATCCAGATCACAGTAAAAATTACCCTATTCACAAGCATTGAACTCTACTCAAGCAATCAAGAAAAGTAGGAAAACAACAGGGAAAAAATAGGAAAACACAATACCACGTTCAAGGGAATTGGTGGAATTGCACAAAATATTCAAAGAATTACTACAGAAAGGCACAAACCACCTACCTCTATGTTAGGAGATCAATATACTTCAACCACGATGATTGATTCTCCTTAGAATGTCAAAGATCTGAGAAAACGTCCAAAACGCTCAACCCACAATATCTTGAGAAAGAGGAGGAATTGGAAAACAAGGCTCTAGGAGAAGGAAGAACTCACTGCTTCGGTTCTAACACAATCAAAAGTGGTCATTTTGGAGAACAGACGGAGGCACGTGGGCTCAGAGAAGTTCTGCGGCCATACGGGTTCTCTCAGACGAAGAACCTGAAGAAGAAGCGAGTTCTGTTCGTCAGGCGCGACCCCAATCCGTTTAATGAAAAAAAAAGAAAATACACAGCATGTAATTCTGGGGTACACGACGTTTACTCGGATTTTCTGTACTCCACTTTATGCGACCTCCACATCACCCCTACACACTATGTGTGTGGCCCGGACACGGCCATCACACGGCCTCGAGTGGCAAGGGAGTACACGGTGTGTTCTCATAAAGTACATGACGTGTAATTCAAAAATTTCCAGAAGCTCCTCTTTTCTCAAAAACTCCAGGAAAAGGAAAGACATACCTGAAAATGAAGATCCGGGTTCTTACATAAATATTATGAATCTTTGGATGAAGAATCTTCTTTTTATGAAGATAATACTTTACCTACCTATGAAGAAGTTTCTAGGTTTTCTAAGCTCATTGAGATTGAGAATTCAAAACTCTTGAAAATGCTTGATAAGGCAAATTATAGGAATACTATTCTTACTAAGGAAATATCAGATCTTTCTAAATATCTTGATAAGAAAAATGTTTATTTTGAAAGTATTTCAAAAAATCTTGAGGAAGTAAATTCTGAGAAGAATAAACTTTCTAAGGATCTAGAAAACATAATTTCTAAGAAAAATGTTTTCAAGCCTAACTCTAGTTCAAAATCAAATGTTTTAGAATACAAGAACCTGGTTATCAAACTAAAATATGAAATTTTTTCCTTGAGGAAGTGTTTGTCAAACTTTACCTTAGGTAAGGAAAATTTTGATAAAATGTATTCTCAAATCCAACCTCTAAGGAATAGTTCTGGTTTTGGTTATACTAGTTCTAAACCAATTTTTAGCAACAATTATTTTGTTCCTCAAAGTGCTCCATTATGTACTAAGTGTCAGTGCGGTGGGCATTGGGTAAAAAATTGTTCCTTAAATAAAATTCAGTCTTTAGGATTTCATAAAGCTTATTTTTCTAAGAAAATGTGGGTGCCTAAAATTTTGCTTTCTGAAATTTCTGGATCCAAGAAAGTTTGGGTTCCGAATGTCTAACTCTTTTGTTTTCAGGAAAATAGAGAGAGTACCAACAACAATACTTGGATGTTCCCGACATATGACTGGTAACAAAAACTACTTTGAAAAGATTATCAAGACGAAAGGAGGAAAAGTAGAGATAATGCTCAGGGAGAAATTATTGGTATAGGTAACATCGTTCTTCTTAGAAAAACTTTGATTTCAAATGTTTTATTTGTTAAGGGTATTAATCACAACCTCATTAGCATAATCCAATTATGTGATGAAGGCTACCTTATGAATTTTAGGAATGACAAGTTCTTAGTACACAATTCCAAGGAAGTGTTTATTATTTCTTCTCATAGGCAAGATAATGTATAAAAACTTAACTTAGAAGACCTTAGGAGCCAATATCTACCTTTCCTTAGTGAAATGGAAGATCATTCTTGGTTGTGGCATAGATGGTTAGGTCACTGTAACCTTAAGAACCTATGAAAACTCTCAAAGAAAAGACTAGTTAAGGATCTACCAGAGCTTAGATTTGATTCTTCAAAAGTATGTGATACTTTTCAATATGGGAAGTAACATAAATCTTGTTTTAAATCAATCGATGAAGTCTCAACTACTGATGCAATACAGCAGGTGCATATGGACCTTTTTGGACCAACATAAACTGGAAGCATTGGAGGCAAGTATTATGTATTTGTGTTAGTTGATGATTACACTAGATTTACATGGGTCTATTTTCTTACAATAAATTCTAAAGATTTTTCGTATTTTAAAAGTTTTAGATCCCAATTTAAAAATGAGAAAAACCTTCCTTTGATAAATATTCATAGTGATTATGGAGGATAATTTCAAAATTCTGATTTTGAAACTTTTTTTAGTAGAAAAGAAATTACTCACAACTTCTCAGCACCTAGAACCCCTCAATAGAATGGTGTTGTTGAAAGAAGAAATATACTTCTTCAAGAGATAACAAGAACCATGTTGAGTGAATATTCTGTAGCAATGCATTTTTGGGCTGAAGCTGTAAGTAATACTTGTTATACTATAAATCGAGTTTTAATTAGACCTTTTATTAATAAAACTCCTTATGAATTATGGATTGGTAAAAAACCTATATTTTCCTACTTCAAGGTTTTTGGTTGCAAGGTATTCATCCTGAATAATAAATATAATCTACATAAATTTGCACAAAAATATGTTGAAGGAATTTTCTTAGGCTACTCCACAACTTCTAAGGCTTATTGAGTTTTCAATAAAAACACTTGTACTGTTGAAGAGGCAATACATGTCAAATTTGATGAAACTGATCCTTTTTCTTTTAAAAAACCCCAACCTACATCTTCGGATTTGTTTTCAAAAACTTATTATCAACCCTTTATAGAAGATCCTCCTGATAAGGAAAATTCCCAAGAAAGTGTTTTTGAAGCATTTACCCCAGAAGTTTTCCTACCCTATGTTGATGAATAGGCTTTAAAAAACCGAAATAAGTTGTTTCCAAAGAATCATCCTAGTGATAGTATCATTGGTGATGTGAATCAACCTATAAGTACTAAAAGTTCCTTAATAAATGAAGTAGAACATCTAGATTTTTTTCCTAATTATAAAAAAAAAGCACTTATGAAGCTTTAGGTGATGATGATTGGATAAAATCCATGCAATATGAGCTAAATGAATTCGAAAGGAATAAAGTCTGGAACTTGGTTGAAAGACCTATGGAAACTTCTTTTATTGGAGTAAAATGGGTCTTCAGAAATAAGTGTGATGAAAATGGAATCATAGTTAGAAATAAATCTAGATTAGTTGCTAAAGGCTATAATCAATAAGAGTGAATAGACTATGAAGAAACCTATGCTCCAGTAGCTAGACTTGAATCTATTCGTATCTTACTTTCCTTTGCATCATTCTTTAATTTCAAACTTTTTCAAATGGATGTGAAATGTGATTTCCTTAATGGTTATGTTCAAGAGGAACTTTTTCATACCTGAGATTTTCATAATGAATATTTTCGTAATGAAGATTTTCATAATGCAGATTTTTGTAATGAAGATTTTCATAATGAATATTTTCGTACTCAATTTTTTTTCGTAATAGAGTTTTTTTTTCCATAATCAAGTTTTTTTCTGAAATCTAAAGTTCTTCAAGAAGATTATTACCTATTACGAATAATCTTTCTGGAAATCTGAAAGGTACTATAATTTCTTTTCCATTCCATTAAATTCTTTTTGCAAATTACAAAGGGGGAGAAAGGAAAAAGAATACTAAGTAAAGAAGAAATATCCCTAAGTAAGGGGGAGTTTATCTAAGGGGGAGTTTTCATTACAGAGATTTCCGTAATCAAAATAATGAAAAATCTCATTCCGGAAATCTAGAATACGATCCTTAGTATTCCAAATCCTAAGGGGGAGTTAGTTTTCAAATTTTTCATAATGAATTTTTCAAAAAAAAATTCCGTAATGAAGTTTTCAAAATTTTTCATAATTGAAATTTTCTTAATGAACTTTTTCATACCTGATATTTTCATAATGAATATTTTCGTAATGAAGATTTTCATAATGCAGATTTTTGTAATGAAGATTTTCATAATGAATATTTTCGTACTCAATTTTTTTTCGTAATAGAGTTTTTTTTCCATAATCAAGTTTTTTTCTGAAATCTAAAGTTCTTCAAGAAGATTATTACCTATTACGAATAATCTTCCTGGAAATCTGAAAGGTACTATAATTTATTTTCCATTCCATTAAATTCTTTTTGCAAATTACAAAGGGGGAGAAAGGAAAAAGAATACTAAGTAAAGAAGAAATATCCCTAAGTAAGGGGGAGTTTATCTAAGGGGGAGTTTTCATTACAGAGATTTCCGTAATCAAAATAATGAAAAATCTCATTCCGGAAATCTAGAATACGATCCTTAGTATTCCAAATCCTAAGGGGGAGTTAGTCGTATTCATCTTTTTCTATATGATAAGGGATATAAGTTTTATTTCAAAGTCTAGAAAAATATTTTCTAAGTCCTTTTATTCTTTTTCATAAGGATGTTTGTACTTTACAAAAAGGGGGAGATTGTTGAGTCAATAAGGTTTTCCTTATTAATTTTCCATTCCTTCATACTTGAGGGAGATTTTTGAGTCAATAAGGTTTCCTTATGAATTTACCATTCCTTCTTGTTTTGAAAATCACAAACACCTTATCTCAAGGAAAATCTCATTTTACCCTGTGTTTTACTTCTATAGGGAAAAATTTCCTTCCCTAAGGAAATTTATCCTTACCATGTTTTCATTGTTCATATCGTAATTTTTCAAAGTGTAAAATTAGGTTTGTAGCCAAAACCTTGGAATCCTATATTTACCTAGATATGAAGAATTATGACAAACTATTCTGAGTTCTGATTCCGAGTTCTCTGAATTCAGACTCCAAACTCTTCTGAGTTCTAACTCTGAGTTCTCTAAATTCAGACTCCAAACACTTTAGAGTTAGGACTCCAAATTCTCAGAATTCTGGTTATGAACTCTTCTGAGTTCTGACTCTGAATTCTGAAAACAAATTCTGATTACGAACTCTTATAAATACTGACTCTAAATTCTTGGTACGAATTCCTCTAAGTTCTAACACCGAATTCAGGTTACAAATTCTTATGAGTTCTGACTCCGAATTCTAATGAATTCAGACTCCGAACTTTGTAAGTTTAGGTTCCTAATTCTTGTGAATCTAGATTCTGAATTTCCTTGAAATTCAGATTCCGGATTTCTATAGAGTTCAGGTTCTGAATTCCTTAGAAAACAGAATCCAAATATCCTTGTATTATAGACTCCGAATTCATTTTTGGTTAGACTCCGAACTTTAATTTTCTTACATTCTGAATATTTGATTTTGGTTATGTAGCTATATTTTTTATTACACTTGTTTTTGTTATAAAACGATGTTGTGCATTCAGTTACTAACTAACCATTTTTTGAGTGACACGTGTACTGGTCCCTCCGAAATTCAAGGAAAAATATGACTGTTGGAAGAGGGAGCTGATCGTTGGTGCTGTGCCTATAAATAGGAGCTCATTTGAAAAGAGCTCAACACTGTTCAATGACTCTAGAGATTACATGCTGTTGAAGTGATTTATAGAGAGAGACTCTCATTCTTAGTGTGTACTGAACATCTTGTTCAAATTTTCTTTATGCAACTCCGAATGTTGATGATTACATTCGAGGGCTTCCGAGGATAGGAAGACAGAGGTTCCGAATACCTTGAAGTTGAGGGCTTCCTTGCTGAGGAAGACAGAGATGCCGACTACCTTGAAGTTGAGGGCTTGAAAGGATAGCAAGACAGACTCCGATATTTGTATCGAGGGCTTACCCTGGTGTGGGTAAGACATACTTTCTTGAAAGTATAAATAAAGGGACCTTTATCTGAGGTTT
This sequence comes from Viscum album, assembly GCA_963277665.1. NCBI lineage: Eukaryota > Viridiplantae > Streptophyta > Magnoliopsida > Santalales > Viscaceae > Viscum > Viscum album. The sequence continues at coordinate 1,839,530,288 of OY728151.1, forward strand.
TTGGATACCCTTCTCTTTGGGTTAAAAGATTTACTACTTGTTAATTGTTTTGTTACAAGTTTTTTGGTGATTTTTATTTGTTAAGGAAAGAATAACTATCTTATACTTTCTTATTCTTGTACTCTAATTTAGTGAGATTCTATACGCTTTAAGGTAGAATCTTTATCATTGTAAACTTTCATTAAGTTTCATTTTCTGGAACCATCTTTATGGATTCACATTCTCGAAATCATATTTCTGGAATCAAGGAAGTGTGTAGAACTAGAGGTTTTTTGAATTACCTTGTTTAACCTTATTAAACATAACCGTCTTTAAAAGTTACAAAGGAATTTTTAAAAGAATACAATTCACCCCCTCTTGTATATTGAGCATCATTAGATACTTTATTCAGTATCTCTATTATTTTGATCCTACATTTGGTATTATAGAGTATATCATACTCCACATACAATCTCAACACTATCTAGTATGCAGTTACTCCTTTTATGTTGTCAATGTATCTGAAGGTTCATAAGAAGGAAGAGGTGATCAAGAGAATTCACTCATGAGGAGTTTTTTTGTGGGAGGGTAACCAACAAGGTTCCTCTAGGAGTAGAGTTATTAGTGGAAGTTCTCATGCACTAGGACCTTTGAGGTTTCTACCAACTAAGAGTCGAACTAGGAAGCTTACCTTATGAACTTATAGTCTCTATGCTTTTCATGTGGGATTTGGGACGATTTTTTTATTCTATGAGATTCAAGACCATCTTCAGAACCAATTCCTAGTGGCCTCTTGAGCTCATTTTTAATGAGGCAAACAGGTTCAACGCCAAAAATCAACAACAATTTCCAGTGAGAATGTTTCACTAGCATGGGCAGTGGTTTTTTTCTCCACCGAGGGGAGATGGAGCAGGTAGAGGTTGACTTTAGGATGTTCCTTAGGTTAAGGGACCATGAAAAAATCATGGCTATGGAGGTGTTCTTCAGAATAGAGGTAGAAGAGCCGGATTTGGTCAGCTGCATATAGTGGAGGTAGTAGTTCTAGAGGGGCGATAAGTCATAAAAGGTATGATCATTTTGTTTAGTACCCTTGTTTGTGACTTGTTTGATTTAGGAACTTCACACTCCTTTGTTTCACCCGCTCTATCCCATGCTCTGGGACTAGACATAGAGAGGGTTGTCATGCCCCTAGTGTTGATTATGCCAGTTAGAGTCCAATCCATATTGTTTGATGTGTGTCGGGAGTGTAGACTAATGTTGGGACTGTATGAATCTCATGGGGATATTTTCTTGCCACAGATGCATCCATACTATTTCATCCTCGACATCAAATACTTGTATTATGTACATATTGTTGTTAACTATTTCCAAAGGAGATTTGTGTTTCAGGATATGGATGACCAATGTTTGGTTTTCATTGGCGAGCGGGGTTGTCAGGTGGGAAATCAGAGTTTGGAGACCATTATTTCTTTATTGGATGAGTTTTTAGTGGAATCAGTGGGCTCCAAGATAGTAGAGGTTCCCAGGGTCATTGAGGAGTTCCTAGATGTTTTTCCCCAGGAGGTTGTGACGTTACCCCCTTGACATTATGTTGAGTTCGGGATAGACTTGTAGCTCAGTGCTTCTCTAATTTTGATGGCTCCTTATTAAATAAAACCTTATGAGTTACGGGGTTTGAGGATTCAGATAGATGATCTGATGGAGAAGGGTTTTATCTGGCCTAGTGTGTCATTGTGGGGTGCTCCAGTTTTTTTTTCAAAGAAGGTAAATGGTAGTATACGTTGTATATCGACTAATAGAGGATGAATAAGATAATGGTAAAAAACCATTATACTCTTCCAAGGATAGAAGATCTTTCTGACCAGCTGAGAGGGGTGAGTCGGTTTTCTAATATTGATATGTGGTCTGGATATCACCAGTTGAGGGTGAAGTAGTGTGATATCCTAAACACTGCCTTCAGATGCAGGTATAGGCACTTTGAGTTTGTATTCATGTCATTCAGTGTTACAAAAGAACCAAAAATTTTCATGGGGATTATGAAATCTATGTTCTATGAGTTCTTGGATCGTTTCATCATCATATTCATTTATGACAAGTCAATATACTCGAAGTTAGAGGAGGGGAATTCCAAGAATCTCAGAACTATCTTTCATGTTCTTTGAAACCACCAGATCTATAGAAATTAGTCCAAGTGAAAGTTCTAAACATGAGAGGTGTATTTACATGGGCATGTGGTGTCTCAATAGGGTGTGGAAATAAACTATTTGAATGTTAAAGCAGTTATTTCTTGGGAATCACCTAAGAATGTGGTAGAGGTTTATAAATTTCTTGGTCTCACATACTATTATCAAAGTTTTGTTCCAAATTTATCTTGAGTTTTAGCCCTGTTGATAACTTTGACTAGTAAGGACCAAGATTTTTTGTGGATTAATCAGTTCTAGGTAGCATTCGGTTACCTAAAGGAGAGGATGGTTAGTTCTCCAGTGATCAAATTTCTTGAGGAAGGGGTGATGTTTAAGGTGTTTTGTGATGCTTCCCATCTAGGATTGGGATGATTGATGATTCAGTAGTGGGAGATGATCTATTATGGGTCTATGTAGTTACATCCCCATGAGCGTAACTATGTCACCCATAATCTGGATCTAGAAGCAGTTTTTTTGGCTGAAGTTATGGCAGCATTACCTCATTGGGAAGCACTTTGCATTCTTCACAAATAACAAGAGTTTGAGGTATATATTTTCCCAGCATGACTTGAATCTATGAAATTAGTGGTGGATGTAGTTCCTTTAGGACTACGATTTTGAGATCTCCTACACCTCAAGAAAAGATAATGTTGAGGCTGATGCTTTTAGTAGGAAGTCATGGAAGGGTATTGTTAGGGATTTTGAAAATTCTTGGAGAGAAATAGAGGATTTAGAAACCCAACACTTAGATGCAAGGGTGGATGTTTATAGAGGATATTTGTATCATATGATGGTGAAATATTCTCTAATGCAGTAGGTGGAGGATTCTTAGTGGGGAGATTCAGACGCAGAGGTGATGCACGATTGTGTTATCCATAGTGATTCTTCTAATGGATGATAGGATGATGGTCAGAACCAGATGTTATTTCATGGGAGGTTGTTTTTTCTGGTTTACATGAAAAAAATAAGTTATTTGAGAGTTAAATAGATCACATTTGGCGGTACACCCCAGAGCTTCCAAAATGTACCATGGCTTGAGGACACAGTTTTGGTGGCCCGGGATGAAATGGATAGTGATAGAGTTTGTGGCTTGGTGTCTGGTTTTCCAATAGGTAAAGTCAGAGCATCAGGTTCATGGTAGTTTGTTGCAGCCCTTAGATGTTCATGAGTTAAAATAGGATGACATCTCGATGTATTTCTTCACTAGGTTACCTAGAGCTTAGGGAGGATATGATGCTATCTAGGTGTTTTTGGATCATTTGACAAAACCGTCTCACTTCTTAGTGATAAAGGAGTCGAGAATATTGGATGCTTTGGCTAATAGGTACATAGATGAGGTGGTTAGGTTGGATGGAGTTATGAGGTCCATTGTCTCAGATCAGGACACAAGTTTTACCTCAAAAGTCTAGAAGGGATTGCAGCATGATTTTGGCACTTAGTTACACCTCAGATCTACTTTCCACCCTAAAAAAAATGGATAGATGGAACAGAATATCCAGACGTTGGAGGATATCTTGCGGGTGTGTGTCTTAGACTTTGGTGGATCTTGGGTATGACACCTGCCTTTGGTAGAGTTTTCTTATAAACATAGTTTTCTCTCTTCCATTGGCATAGATCGATTTGATTCTTTATATAGAATACTGTATCGTTCACCATTGTGCTGGATAGAGGTTGGGGAGACAACTGTTCTTAGTCCCGATGTGGTGTAGAGCATGATAGAGAAAGTTTAACTTGTTCATGATATGATAAAAGTAGAACATGATTGATATAATTCTTATTCCAATCGTAGGATGAGGCCCTTGGATTTTGAGGTTGGGGACTATGTGTTCTTGAATGTTTCCCTCAGGAATGGGAAAAATAGGTTTGACATAGGGAGTAAGATTTCTCCAAGGTTTGTTGGACCGTTTGAGCTCTTGGGGAAATTTGGCGATGTGGTGTATCAGTTATTATTTCTCCCATGGTTATAAAGTATCCATGATGTCTTCTATTTCTCCCAACTTCATTGATATATTCACAATGACTCCTATGTCATTGACTAGGGAGAGTTGGATATCGAGGATGATGCGACATTTGAGGAGAATCCAGTAGAGATCTAGGATCACCAAGAGAAGGTGATGCGTTAATGAACTATTCCCCTAGTTTAGGTGATATGGAGGCATGGTGGCTTAGAGGAGATTACTTGGGATCGAGAGACGTAGATTCATACCTAGTACCCAGAGTTATTTTAATTTTTTATTTTCTATATTTGGATTTTTAATGTGATGTTTGGACCCTTTTTGTTTTATGATATGAGTTTTTTTCCTTTTTCTATGATGTGTGTGGTGTGATGTGTGATAAATTCCTGACATATGAAAAAGGGAGGACTAGATTCCTAATTGATATGCATTAACTATGATGCGATTAATCCCGTGCTGGTGAGTTAGTGCCACCCAGAGTGGATAATATCTTAACATGGAGGATGAAATTCCCTGATTCGTGAGTTTGAGACAGTATGGTTCATTTGTTTTATTGGTTGTTGGCTTGGTCTACATAGAGGTTGAGATGGTTGTGTAGTGGTTGTGTGGCAGTGTGTTTTGAGTTGGCATGTTTGGATGGTTATTCGGACCCCTTTTATTTTGGTATTTATTTTGGATTCTCATGGGTGATAATAATTTTAGAGGTATCTGATGTAACGGTTTGTGCCCTCCCGGTCCATTAATTTTTTAGATTTGGGTGTTGGTGGTGTCCTGGGGAGGTTCCGAGAGTTTTTGGTGGAAGCTGGAGGTGCAAAAAAACTGCTGTAGGAAATACATGTTGTGTAAGTTTATTACATGATGTGAAAGTTGGTTTCATGGATTTTATAATGATGGTTCATGACGTGTAGTTTTTTGAGTTAAATATTAAAAAGGTAAAAAAAATTTGGTGGAACATGAAATCCTAGGATTACACGATGTGAAAGGGTATTACAGGTCGTGTAATTCCTCGATGTTGTATAGTTTTAAAGCTTTCATCTGCTAGGGTTATTTATCAAACCCTATGACTGTTACTCCCTCTATCATTCTGGATGATCCAGTGATGCCTTACTCAAGAATTTGAGATTCCTTTTGATGGGGATCGATCCTTGGGATTTCATCTTCGATTCGTGGTGAGTTCTCCTCTCATTCTCATATGTTCCCTTCCATTCTTCTTTAGGGTTCCATTGTAGTGGTGTTTCTTTGGTTTGGGGTGCGTTGGGGTTGCGTTTTGACCACCCTTTGGTGTGGTGTAGGTTGATCTACAAGTTTTTTATGCAATGGTGGTTTCTGGGTGGTTTCTTCTTCACCCTCACGTGAACATTAAGTTGAAAATATTCTTTGAGGCAGAGATTCCCTCATTTCTCTTTATTTGTGCATCATGTGGGAGGGGATTTCTTTTCTTTACCTATGGATTATGATTTTAATGGATTAATCAAAGTTAAAGAAATTGTTTAAATTGAAATTTAAGGTTAAATGGGTTTTCTTCGCATGTTTTTACATCCTTGATATGTTTGTGATATTGTGAATTGTCCTGAATTAATGCCCTACTGAAAATTGTGGCCGCTAGGGGATTTGTTTGCGTTGGATATGTATTGTGACAATTGTACTATTTTGATTGTTTTTATATCACCATAAATTTAAATGGGTTAATTCCTTATACTTGGATAATGAAATGGTTTCCCCATGATTATGGATTGTGTGATAATTCCCCTAAAATAATGTGGAATGTGATAAAATCCATTCTGTAAATATGTAACGAATGATCTTTATGTGTTTTGATGTGTGTCCATGCTTGTGGGATGATGAGGTGTGGTTGGTTCATGTGGGGATGATGGTTTTTGTGCCTTTGTTTTGGGGTTGGCGAGGTGGCAGAATGATAAGCTGCTTGTGAAATGTGGTTGTGTTGTGCTTGATGCCTGGGTTGTGATGAAATGAATAAATAATTGTTTAATAATGTTTGTAATGTATTGGGTTGGTTTTTTAATGGAATATAAATGGTTAATGGATAATTAAATGGTGGGTTGTGTGGTTTAACATGGTTGATACTAAATAATTAAAAGAATGGTATGGTTAAATGAAATCGGTTGGAAATGTGAAATGGGGTTTGTGACTTGTTGTGTGGTGTTATGAATTTAGAAGTGGTAGAAAAAGTGATGGTTTTGTGAGTTGGTTTGTTTTTTTGGGAACCCATAGGTTGGGATTGAGTGTTTGATATTATATATATATACTTGTATTTTCCTTTTGATTTCTATATGCACCCCACCCACATTGAGAACTATGTGTTAAACACCCATATAGTCATGTGGGGGGTGTCTTTACCAACACCCCGGTGGGGAGGATGAATGGATGGCCACCCACTATTCCCTACTCCCTCTTCCAATAGATGAAGGACCAAGATTCTTTAGGCAGGATGTGGCGAGATATGGTATATGATGTGTGTTCAGGATGAGTTGTGATGTGGTGTCCCAAGTGTATTTGGGATGAGTTGTGATGTGGTGTCCTAGGTGTCATCGAGATGAGTTGTGATGTGGTGTCCCAGGTGTCGTTAGGATGAGATGTGATGTGTTGTGAGGCCTAGATATGTGCAAGCGGGATGTATTGTGCAGCCCAAGTGTGTGTGGGAAGGATGTGTTGTGAGGCCCAGGTGTGTGCGGGCGGGATGTGTTGTGAGGCCCAAGTGTGTGTAGGATTTGATGTGAGGTATTTGAATAGGTAGGAGTTCCATGACTTTTTCCTTTGGGGTGTGAGAGTGGCTAATCAGTGGGAAGGTGGTGTGGGGTACCCTATCATCGATCTGATTTATTTTATATTGTATTACTTGGATGTGTTATTTTTTGGGTGAGCTTTAGTGAGGTTGGTATGGTTAGTATACCTTGACAGGTTCTGTTTGGTTTTGTTATTTTCTCACAGGGGCGTTAGTATGCTTCTTTCACATGTGCACGAGAGAATTTTGTTTTCCAACTGAGTATATTTATATGCTCACCCTATATATATAAAACTATTTTAAGGTTTCCATGAGGATTTTGTGGACCGTGATAGACCTTAATAGCTCAGATCCTTTACTGTTGTTGTGTCGTTACTTTATCTTTACTTTTGGGTACTTTGGAGACTTTTACCTATATCGGTTCTATTTATACATGCATGTGGGATGGTTTGGGTTTCTATTTTATATTATGTCTTGAAGTTGTTTTTGGATGAGTCATTATATCTCCCAATATTGTTTCTTATAAAGGGAAATTCTTACCATATTATGAGATTTGTACACCCTTGGTGCTAGTTGCAAACCCAAAGCCTACTGGAGGCAGGAATCGAGGGGCCATTATATCTCTTTATTCATTGCCAACCCAGAAGTGGTATCATTGGAGGGAGGGAGTTGTGACACCCACTCTAAATAAAAAAACAAAATAACTTGATATACCTCAAAAGTGGTATAAATATACTTCTTCTATAACTAGCTACCAAAAACAAGTTAACATTTCTCATCACCAAAACCAAAACACTTCCAAATATATGAAAAATAAATATAAGAGGCATGGGTGAGTATAAACATATTTAGTAGGTTCTCAATAAAATCTCCAACTATAATGATGTGATCAAATCATGTTAATGCATCTGTAAGTTTAAAACATAAACCATCCAATAAAACCACTCCTAGAAAAGTCCAAAACCTTTATAGGTTCCCCATAACTCACTAAAAACGCACCCCAAAAATCACAAGGATATACATATATAGTATAACTCATGCCACCAAGGCCGATTAAAATAAGGACCCATGTAAATGATGTCAACCACACTAGTTTTATACTCCCAATGTTAAAATTCCATCCACTAACCCACTTTCAGTGTTTCCACATCATATCTATAACCATTCACATCATTAATAAGTATTTTCAAGCATGGTGTGGAGAAAGGAAAACTCAATGGGTGATCCAACAGGACACACACTTCCTAGATATTGGGACACACCTATACTTCCCTTACTTGGGATGTGATTCATGTAGTGAATGGATCTAAATCATCACTTATATAACATAACATACAATATAAATACACACATAACCATAATCTCAATTAATAATCAACATAATCTTGTGATCTCAATAATTCCACATCATGGGTACACATCTCACCATAACTCTGATATAGGGACATCTTAATTCCTCGCATCAAGCCTCTACCCAATGGGGAGGATATAGTAACCTAGCTACCCAACCATCACACTAAACTAAGGAATAACTAGAATCATAGAGAGAAAACATGGGAAATCACATATCCTAGAAAAATTAACCATAATAATCATGTTAAAAGAAACCATACCATCTAGGTCACTTTTTTGGGACTTCACCATATAGAATATACCATTAAGGTAAAGTTTATGGGTCACCAAACTCCCTCTAGAACAATCAATTGGGTTGAAAAGATTTCCCTATGTAACAAGCCATCACATCACAAAGTAGTTACCTTCATAATTAGTAATTGATTCATAAACCTCTGAAGCTATCTATCAGATCAAAATCTTTTTAACTTCTAGAACCTCATCCATAAAAACAACCTCTACCACTATCAGTCGATTCAAGAAATACTGAGATATGGAAGATAATAAATTAAAAATCCAATCATACTATAAATTGACACTCCAAACTAGGTTATACTAACCTATTTTACAAATTCCATAAGGACTATACAAAAACTATAGGAAGAAAACAAAATTTAGAAACCTATGAATTCACCTTCCATAACCATACCCCAAATTTAAACTTCATAACCTCCTTTAAAACTATCTGAAACTTATCCTACTACTACATTCTATTAAAAATACAATATACCAGGAATAAATTGTTAGAGTTGGTGCCCTAGAACTAACTACTCTTTACTTCATATTACTTGTATAATTAAATAAGTGAATATTTATATAAACATATTATCACATATTTATTATTTTTCTGCATAAAATTGATATGATAATGTCCTAGAGTATCTATCACATTGATAATGGATAGTAGTTCCCCATTATGATGAGAACATCAAGATGTTATGGTGATATCTCTTAAATATAGTTTTTTGGTTGGATAATGTATTATGATGGGACACATATTATATACACTATTATGTGCGAGTACTCATAAGTGGATTAGGCTTCTTCTCATAAAGTTCACACTTAGTGATCTTTAAGATGAGAGATTATGAGAATAGACCTTCCAGTAGGAATTCCAAATGTTTTGGTGTCATTGGATATTCTTATCTACAAATGTATGTAGTGGTCCTTATAATTTAAGATTATTATTGATTCATTTCATGACTCACACACTTAGATTTACTAACAAAATTTTTCACTCTATATGTTGGCGAGAAGTAGGGTATGTTGGGCGAGTCATGATCAACATGTCATTAATAGATAATTTGAGGAAGGATTTTTCCCTTACTTATTTTTGGAAGCTGATATCTTTTCCCTTTAATTGGAATTGAAGTTTCACCTAAATTCCATAGACATAGTGTAACAACATTTTATTTTAGATAGTCAAAGAAAGACTTTTTGAGCATATCGGTTGGAGGCAAAATATGTGAAACATGCTTGATGAGATATTGAGACAAATGTATTATATTACACAGTGAACATTCGTATGTGGTTTTTGATGTTGATACATTAAGTTCTTTCTCTTGGGTGCCTTGACCTGTTACTAGACAGTAATATTGGACTTTAGGAAAGTCCACCCAATGTCAATGAGAAAGAATATTAGAGGGTTACACACTAAGTGTTTCCATTGATCTTGATTAAATTATATATTAATTTAATTAATGGAATAAATATTATTCTCAAGATAAAGGAATAATTTTATTCAAGTCATATTGATTGCATAAATTTAATAAATATTTATTCATCGACATGTGAATAAAAATATATTTATTTATTTTATGGTGTGTGAATGAAATATTTATTTATAAATAGAATATTTATTCAGGTATTCAATAAAGATCGAGGAATTAGGATGAACCAAGATCATGTCCGGTGATAAATAATTTTTTTAAAGTTAGTAAATATTATTTATAAATTTTCACAAGTTGGCACGCACTACAAAACATTATTATTATTATTATTATTATTATTATGTGGAATGAGGTTTCATTAAAAGTTATAATATTATTTAATGGATGTCATGCAATTGAATTATTATTTTAGCCTAAACCCTAGCTCTATTAATAGATGATTATGTCTATTGTGTGGAGTATCAGTGTGTAATCAAAAAAGAGAATTATTGCACATAATTAATTCTCTCTTGACTCCTCCTTCTCTCTACTTCTTAATAATGAGAAACAAAAGAGGTATTTCTTCAAGACTGAAGAATGGGAAATCAAGAACAAACAACACAAGATGTTATATTCTCCATGCTAGCACCCGAAGATTGAGTGGAATTGCTTGGGGATTATAGGAGCACGTGTGGATAACTGCTAAATGAATTCTATCCTTGGATCATCATAGTGTAATGAAGGCAATCTAAACGGTTCTTTTTGGATGATCAACATTCATCAATAAATAAAGTTACTATCCCAAGTATTCATTTCTTTAGATATTAAATAAATTAATTATAAATTCGACGTGAAAGATCCTAACTCATGGTTTTGGGTAATGACAATTAAATTTTTTTTTAATATACCACCCACTATCGCATGCTTCCGCTACACCTAGAACCAACAAGTGGTATCAAATAGACCAATTTTAAATTTATAATTATTTATTTTATTGATGATCTATGTGAAATTGAGGTTATATTTTCAATTCATATTATTTGATCTTTAATCCAATTTAAATTAACATGATTCGACATATTAATCATGATTCGTTTAGTGTTTCATTTTTTAAATGTTTAAGAAAAAATTAAGAACAACTGAAGATGCCATCATAAAACTGCCAGTTTTTGACCGGTAAGATAGGGTTACATGGTATGTACTCAGGAGTACAAATTATGTAACCTAGTGTGTTGCATCTAGATGCTCCAAGGGATACATGGAACACCATTAAGTAATTATACATGTTGTACACTGTGTGTTGACTGGAAAACATGGCATATGATTATTATATTACATGGTTTGTATCATTGTACAAGTTGCGCATTCTACAAGGGTTAGAGGCATAAATCACACAATCTTTATGGTCATTATACATGGACAAAAACTATATGATACTAAAAAACTGAAGCATTTATGATAAAAATAACGTGTATGCAGTGTATAATGTGTTTAGTTCGTAAAATACCACATCCAAAGAACACACTGAGCCACTTGGTAAGAAAATGGACACATTGATCAAAGAGATATAGGGAATGTAGCTAGCTCATACACACTGTGTAGTCCATCGAGACACATGTCGATGACCCAAATGTGCATCCTGGACACATGGTAAGTAGAACACACAATGTTTAGCTGGTCCATACACATCATATATTCTGGATGAGTTACACACTGCAGACCCAAGCATGTATCATTGATACATTTCAATCAAGATATATGGTGTGTAGTTGGATGTACATGTCGTGTAGTATCCCATTAATGTTAAGAGTTAAAAATTACATTAAATTGAAAAATTATAGCATTAATGTAACACCCCGAGATTTTATGAGAAATGTTATTTTTAATTTCTTTGATGTCTTGTGTTGTACACTACACCGAGATTATCTTGAGCTATACGCAATACCATATTATCTTGTAGTATATACAACACTATTCTTGGCTTTCATTAGACGCAAGAGCAACCTTCCTCAATAGCTTGCGTTGTACACATCGAGTTTTACTAAATAACGATATGTTATTGAAATATTATATAAACTAGCTGTTATAATAGTAATACCCACTTTTTGAAATTTTATAAATTTTATATTTCAAGATAGACTTAATTTCTGGATTTGAAATATCGAAATTAGCTTAGGGTGAATTTTTGGTATTTTTCTGAAAACTTTCAATTTTTGAAGAATAGTGAAAAACACTGAGTTATAGTTTAAAACCAAATTTTTATTTAAATAATTATTTATTTTATTTAAATTTATTTTAGGTAAAAATAGACACATAATACCTATATAAGTTCAATGTAATTCATTGGAGTCATTTTATAATAATTTTAGATATATAAAATTTTTATTAAACTTTTTACCGTCTTTTACCCACCTCCTAGGAGAATTTGCAGATTTACATAAAACTTAATTTTACCACTTCTGTGAGTAGAATTTTGAAAATCCGAGAGACATGGTTAATATTAAGGAGTAAAATGTGGTTCAATAAGATAAAAATAATTTTTTTGTGAATAGTAACTTTTTACTTTTATTTACCACGGTTAAAAGTAAATAGGGTAATTAAGGGTAAAAATGATATTATTATTACCCTAACACATGTCTTAATTATATTGGATAAGTGTAATTAGACCAAAAACAACCTTAGGAATAAAATATTACCCTTTAGGTCCACTTGGATTAGATTAGTACATTTATTATTATTTTATTTAAAGAAGAGTTAAAATAGTTATAATCAAAGTTTAATAACTAAAACATTTTTAATATAGGGTTATACATAAGATAAATTCGACTATAAATATTAATTAGAAAGATAAAAAATTTTCCTACATAACGGTATTTTATTTATATTTTTTAGACATTAAATAATTTAATTTATTTATGACACAATGATGATGCAGTAATTACCTTATTAATGAAATATTAACATAATTGATATTATAAATACCCAAATAAATGTAATTTGAGAATTTTTATGAATTAAACTAATTTTTTAGGTTAATATAACATATTAGGGTTGGTTATATGAATTTTTTTTTTCAATTTAATAATATTTTTATGAATTTAGAAAAAACAAAATACCAAATAGTGTCAAAATTGACATAAAAGTGTTTATAAAAAATATATTATTTTATTAATTGATATAATGGTCCTAAAAATCTAATGTTCGGCCAAAATACTTATATAATAATATATATGACATTAAATAACCAATTGGGGTTCTATTAGTATTTTATAGTAAGTTTATTGACCATATAGTGTAAGAATACAAGAAGACATGGTAAAAGTTAAATTATTTAACTTAGAGTTAAATCTAAATGATAAGGTTAAAATGGTAACCTAAACTTGTCTAAAACCTATTGGTTGAGAGGATTTCGACCCATACCTACCCTATCCTCGAAATAAGTTACTTTCGAGACATTATAAACCGAATATAAATTTATTATAAAATAATATTTTAAGTTTTTCCTAAGGTGCCCCTCACCCCTCTTATAAAAGGGAACTCCCCCTTCTCTCTAATTCACACCTCCAAAGCCATTTGGATCGGCCAAAACCTGCTCAAATACCCTCTCAAATGTCCTCTTTTAATACTAGAGGCATTAATTTAGTTATAAAGCCAACCTAAGGAGACCTTTTGATCAAATCAAAAGGAAGAACCCAAAGAAGAGGTAAATATCTCACCACCTATTTCAAGTTCCTTTCTTCTTACACTTCATCATTATTTGTTTTTACCATTATAAAATAATAACTCAAGTATATTCTATATACTTTTATGTTATTATAAAACTTTTAAAACCATATTAGTTATTTTATCCATCCTATGAATGAAAAAGTCACCACGCATGCGTACGTACGACTTACCGTCTCCACGTCGTGGTGTACTTTGTTATTCAAACATTTCATCATTTGTATGGATATAATAATGAGTATAAATGATATAAATAATAAATATAACATTATTATGATTATTTATATATGATATACCATCCAATTATATACTATTTTAATATCAAATGAATGATATTGTCGCTCGTGCATACGTACGGACTACCGTCTCCACGAACGCGATGATATTCATTTTCCATCATTAACCATTAAAGTATGGTTATAAAGCATATATAATAAATATTCATGAAATATATTACATAATAATGATACTGGATTTAAGTACATATATGTTTCATTTACTTAATTCCATTCAATTCAATAAGGAAATGAAAACAACGTTCATGCGTACATACGGCCTACCGTCTCCATGAACGGTGTATTTCATTCCATTTATCGATCTATCATATATATTTGTATGATGAATATATATTATATATAAATCATGTTTTAAATTATATAATTAATTAAATCTGGATATAAGTAATAATATCAAGAATAACAAGTCGAAACACGTACGATAAATGAAACGATTTTACCCAAAATGCTACTTTAACATGGAATTTACAAAAGAATGGGTAATATAAAGTCATAAGTGAACCATATATGATATCATAATAATGAATATGATTCTTTAATAATTCAATGAAATTATTTAAATCATTATACAGGAGGTTCAGATACGTACGAAGTATATCGGACCTAAGGTAAGGGATAATTTTTCAATCTCATTTTTATCTGAGATTGCTTATACATAAGTATTTACTAGGGTTATATTTTTCAACCCTGTCCATAAAAATGTTTTTCATAAAGTGTTTAATATTATTCCATGTATGTTTAAAGTCATGTTTACCCCTATTTTACTTTTACTTTGTGTTATGGAAGGAATATTTCTTTTGTTTACCATACGTGGAACTTTTTGTTTTTTCCGTTAAAAGTACGAGGATTATGTTTTTTTAACTTATACGGAATGAAAGGATATTTATGGTTTCATAACGCCTTATTTTCATGAATCTTACTCTACAATATTTCATGACTATTTTCAAAAAAATCCTTTTCTTTTAAAATTGCATGGCATTTTGTGAAAATAAAATGATTTTGAAGAAGAAAGGATATTTTCCTCAAGAACTCATTTCAAGTGTTTTATCAAAACAATTTTCCATATAAGATAACATTATTTCATATGTGTATGTTTCAATTATAAAGTTTCTATGATTTACATGGTTTCACTTTTCTTATGATGAAATGATATCCATCTATTTTATATGGATTATGTTATGATGTGATGATATTTATGAAACCCATTTTATTCTTTGGGTTATGATGAATGATTTATGTTTATGTTGTGGAACACGTAAGAATGATTTCATTATGAGATGGGTGGGACCTATATCTCCCTCCAATTCATTGGGTAAAGATTTATATCTCATGAGATAGACATGGTTGTAATGGAAAGAAAATCTGGTACAGTAATATAGGGCTGAAATGGTAGGTAAACCCGATTTAGTAATGGACTTTGTCCACTATGATGGTCTTGGAAGAAATGCCTTGGATACTATGGAAATCATATCATGTGCTTAATGGTTTTCCACAATTACATGTTTTATTCCCATGCTATTTTATCATGGTTAATGTTCCTTTATGATCTATGCCTTATGTACTGTCAAGATTTATGTCATTACTCATGATTTTGATGTTTTATGTTCATGTTATTACATTCAAATGTTTATGGATTGTTTTATGTTCTCCATGTTTAACCTTACTGAGCGTTTGAGCTTACCCTTTTTATGTTTTATTTTCACCAGGATATAAAGAAAGTTTTTAGGTAAGAAAAAAAGGGAATATCTATATGGTAGATGTTGAAGATATTTCACCTTGATTAGAAGATTATGTTCTGAGTTTCCAAAGACACTAAACTATTACGGTCCTTGGGTGTCTGTTTTTGTTATGTATTAAGTATTCCGCAAAACTAATGTAATGTCCATGTACTTCAAGTTTGGGTCTCTACAATTGGTATTAGATGAAAGGTTTAGTTAACCATGGGAAACTAGGACATGAAAACTTTAGAGAGATCCCTAGAGATATTTCTAAGTTATGTCTTGGGATGTCCCTAAGGTTTAGTATAACTGTAGGTTATAATCCTAGAATTATGTTGACGATCATGAATAACCTAGGGTGAACCTAAGGTGTCATGGATTAAAGAATGTGTGATAAGTTAGACATCCCATAAGTGACTTTTAATGATTATGTGGTTCCTCATTATTTTAATTGTTTCTTACACTATGGTTTCTGGTTTTAGTAAATGGAGGGAACGAGAAGTTATTCAGTTAACGTTGATTCTGATGAAAAAATTGGTGACTGTGATAAATAAAATTTTGTAATGTCTAGAGAGAAATATATTGTGATTATGCCGAATCATTCGTCATGATATATGATTAACAAGGTTAACTTTGGTGGTATTCCTAAGTCATCAAATAAGAGGAAGATGAAATTTTGTGCATGTTATCATGGATAGGAACATAGAGGAAGGAAGATGAAGCTTTCTACATATCAAGAAGAAGGGGAGAAGAACCTTGAGGAATACCTCAAATGGAGGGGAAGATGTTATCTGTGTGGAGAAAAGGGTCATATAGTGATAGACTGTTATGGAGTTCAATGTCTTATCTGTGGAGAACATGGGCATTACCCAACTCAATGACCTGACCTAAGCAGTTACTTCTAAATAGAGGAAGGACCTATTCCATGCCAATCATCGAAGAGGATGGATTGAAGGGCTTATGTATTGGAATTAAAGAATAATGTTGTTGAGGTAATTTTATGGTATATTGAAATATCTGTGTATTGGTCCATTGTGGTTTTCCAAAAGAATATGGTATTGGTAACCATGAAAAGTGATTGAAATATTTTTTGAAAGCAGATGATATGCGCATAATGAAGGGATAAGGAGAAAATGAAATTTTTGATTGTTTTCATGAGCTCAGGACTGATATATGGACAAAGTGATATCATGGTTTGAGTATATAGAAATTTTGGGATTTTGGTGTGTGGAAAGTGTTAAATTTTGACAGTATTCATGTTTTCACTAAGGTTATATGGTAATTCATGTTTCAAAAGAATACATGATTAAGGTATTCACATGTTTATAATGTGACCAACAAGATATATATTATCTTATATGGGGGATAAATGATGGTATTCACGTGCTTTTTATGTGACCTTTCAAGTAATCGTTTTCTTTATACTATGAGCTTGGACTGAAGTATTTTGGATAAGCCTAAAGATTGGAATGAATTAAGTTATACATAAGATAATATTGTTTAAGGCTAGAACTTTTTTCAATATTATGGCAGTAATGTTATAATAATGTAGTTTTAGAAAAAGGGAAAACCTGCAAGATGGGCGACAACCCATTGCGTCGGACAAGGTTGCGGGAATCGAACCCACAACCAAAGTGCGACAGGCCTTTATCACCTACCACTGGCCTACAGGAAGTCCCTGGTTAGTAGAAAGTAGTTTTATTTTATTAATAAGTATGATAGATGAAGTATAAGTCCATTTTATGAACCATATACGATTAATCTCACCATATATGGACTTATGTATATAACTTTTGCTAACCTTATGTTTGAGACAGATGGAATAAACTATCATTCTATCGCATGATCTGCTAACACTTTACGGAAGACAAATTCAACTGCATTTCTTTAAGAGATAAAGTGGAAATTGTTCATGAAACAAAAAATAGTGAGATTGTACCAAAATCAAGTAAGTATTTCTTTTAATTCAAAAATTCTTCAACATTAGGGAAATGATCTTGAAAACCAAAAATGTTGTCCTAGTTCCCTCATATCTGATGAATCATATGGTACCTTATATCATCATGAATTTATGGCTTTGTGATTGTTGGATTTTTCATAACCATGTTTTCTACCAATCTTCATCCAAACATGATGGTTAGATTTATCTTTGATATTCATATTTTCACCTATGTTCCTCTATGTGGAAACCCAGTGATGAGTTAATTTGGGTAACCGTTACGTTTCTTTTTTAAAACTAAGTTTTAGTATTCCTTTTTACGATGTGGGTTTCTATGAATGAAACTTTCAAGTAGTAAACCATTTATAACCCTGAAGAATTTCGAGGGCGAAATTCATTTTAAGGGGGATAGAATGTAACACCACGAGATTTTATGAGAAATATTATTTTTAATTTCTTTGATGTCTTGTGTTGTACGCTAAACCAAGATTATCTTGTGATATACGCAACACTTTATTAGCTTGTAGTATATGCAACACTATTCTTGGCTTGCGTTTCACGCAAGAGCAACCTTCCTCGGTAGCTTGCGTTGTACACAATACCGAGTTTCACTAAACAACGATATGTTATTGAAATATTATATAAACTAGCCATTATGAATAGTAATACCCACTTTTTGAAATTTTATAAATTTTATCTTTCAAAATGGACTTCATTTTTGGATTTGAAATATCAAAATTATCTTAAGGTGAATTTTTGGTATTTTTTTGAAAACTTTCAATTTTTGAAGAATAGTGAAAAACACTGAGTTATAGTTTAAAACCGAATTTTTATTTAAATAATTATTTATTTTATTTAAATTTATTTTAGTTTAAAATAGATACATAATACCTATATAAGTTAAATGTAATTCATTAGAGTCATTTTATAATAATTTTAGATATATAAAATTTTTATTGAACTTTTTACCGTCTTTTACCGACCTCCTAGGAGAATTTGCAAATTTACATAAAACTTAATTTTACCACTTCTGTGAGTTGAATTTTGAAAATCCGAGAGACACGGTTAATATCAAGGAGTAATATGTGGTTCAATAAGATAAAAACAATTTTTTGTGAATAATAACTTTTTACTTTTATTTACCATGGTTAAAAGTAAATAGGGTAATTAAGGGTAAAAATGATATTATTATTACCCTAACACATGTCTTAATTATATTGGATAAGTGTAATTCGACCAAAAAATACCTTAGGAATAAAATATTACCCTTCAGGTCCACTTGGATTAGATTAGGACATTTATTATTATTTTATTTAAAGAAGAGTTAAAATAGTTATAATCAAAGTTTAATAACTAAAACATTTTTAATATAGGGTTATACATAAGATAACTTCGACTATAAATATTCATTATAAATATATAGAAATTTCATACATAACGGTATTTTATTTATATTTTTTATACATTAAATAATTTAATTTATTTATGATACAATGATGATGTAGTAATTACCTTATTAATGAAATATTAACATAATTGATATTATAAATACCCAAATAAATGTAATTTGAGACTTTTTATAAATTAAACTAATTTTCTAGGTTAATATAACATATTAAGGTTGGTTATATGAATTTTTTGAAGTAATAATTCTGTTATGAATTTATAAAAAACAAAATACCAAATAGTGTCAAAATTGACATAAAAGAGTTTTTAAAACAAATATTATATTATTAATTGATATAATGGTCCTAAAAATACAAGGTTCGGCCAAAAAACTTATATAATAATATATATTACATTAAAGAACCAATTTAAGTTTGATTGGTAGTTTATAGTAAGTTTATTGACCATATAGTGTAATAATAAAAGAAGACACGGTAAAAGTTAAATTATTTAACTTAGAGTTAAATCTAAATGATAAGGTTAAAATGGTAACCTAAACTTGTCTAAAACCTATTATTTGAGAGTATTTAGACCCATACCCACCATAGACTCGAAATAAGTCACTTTGGAGCCATTATAAACTGAATATGAATTTATTATAAAATAATATTTTAAGTTTTTCCTAAGGTTCCCCTCACCCCTCTTATAAGAGGGAACTCCCACTTCTCTCTAATTCACACCTCCAAAGCCATTTGGATCGGCCAAAACCTACCCAAATACCCTATAAACTGTCCTCCCTTCATCCTAGATGCATTTATTTAGTCATAAGGCCAACCTAAGGATCCCTTTTGATCAAATCAAAAGGAAGAACCCGAAGAAGAGGTAAATATATGACCACCTATTTCAAGTTCTTTTCTTCTTCCACTTCCTCCTTCTATGTTGTTTCCATTATAAAATAATAAATCAAGTATATTATATATACTATGATGTTATTATAAATTTTTTAAAACCATATTAGTTATTTTATCCATCCTATGAATGAAAAAGTCACCACGCGTGCGTACGTACGACTTACCGTCTCCACGTCGTGGTCTAGTTTGTTATTCAAACATTTCATCATTTGGATGGGTATAATAATGAGTATAAATGATATAAATAATAAATATAACATTATGAGGATTCTTTATATATGATATACCATCCAATTATATATGATTTTAATATCAAAAGAATGATATTATCGCTCGTGCGTACGTATGGACTACCGTCTCCACGAACGTGATGAGATTCATTTTCCATGATTAACCATTCAAGTATGGTTATAAAGTATATATAATAAATAATCATGAAATATATTTCATAATAATAATACTGGATTTATTTACATATATGTTTCATTTACTTAATTCCATTCAATTCAATAAGGAAATGAAAACAACGTTCATGCGTACGTACGACCTACCGTCTCCATGAACGATGTATTTCATTCCATTTATCGATCTGTCATATATATTTATATGATGAATATATATTATATATAAATCATTTTTTAAATTCTATAATTAAGTAAATTAGGATATAAGTAATAATATCAAGAACAACAAGTCGAAACACGTATGATAAATGAAACGATTTTACCCAAAATGCTGCTTTAACATGGAATTTACAAAAGAATGGGTAATATAAAGTCATAAGTAAACCATATATGATATCATAACAATGAATATGATTCTGTAATAATTAAATAAAATTATTTAAATCATTATACATGAGTTTCATATACGTATGAAGCATATCAGACCTAAGGTAATGGATAATTTTGTAATCTCATTTTTATCCGAGATTGCTTATACGTAAATATTTATTGGGGTTATATTTTTCATCTGTGTCCATAATTTTTTTTTTCATAAAGTGTTTAATATTCTTACATGTATGTTTAAATTCATGTTTACCCCTCTTTGACTTTTACTTTGTGTTATGGAAGGAATATTTCTTTTTTTGCCATACATGGTACTTTTTGACTTTTCTGTTAAAAGTACGAGGAGAATGTTTTTTAACTTATACGGCATGAACTGATTTTTACGGTTTCATAATGACTTATTTTAATGAAGATTACTCTACAAGATTTCATGACTATTTTCAACAAAATACTTTTATTTTAAAATTGCATGGCATTTTGTGAAAAGAAAATGATTTTGAAGAAGAACAGATATTTTCCTCAAGAATTCATTTCAAGTGTTTTATCAAAACAATTTTCCATCTAAGATAACATTATTTAATATGTGTATTTTTCAAGTATAAAGTCTCTGTGATTTTCATGGTTTTACTTTTCTTATGATGAAATGATATCCATTTGATTTATATGGATTATGTTATGATGGGATGATGTTTATGAAACCCATTTTATTCTTTGGGTTATGATGAATGATTTATGTTTATGTTGTGGCACACGTAATAATGATTTCATTATGAGATGGGTGGGACCTATATCTCCCTCCAATGTATTGGGTAAAGATTTATATCTCATGTGATAGACATGGATGTAACGACAAGTAAATCTGGTACAGTAATACAGGGCTGGAACGGCAGGTAAACCTGATTCACTAATAGAATTTGTCCACTATGATGGTCTTGGAAGAAATGCCTTGGCTACTATGGAAATCATATCATGTGATTAATGGTTTTTCACAATTACATGTTTTATTCCCATGCTATTTTATCATGGTTAATGTTCCTTTATGATCTATGCCCTATGTACTGTCAAGATTTATGTCATTACTCATGATATTGATGTTTTATGTTCATGTTATTACGTTCAAATGTTTATGGATTGTTTTATGTTCTCCATGTTTACCCTTACTGAGCATTTGAGCTCACCCTTTTTATGTTTTCTTTTCCCCAGGATATAAAGAAAGTTTTTAGGTAAGAAAAAAAGGGAATATCTTTATGGGATTTGTTGAAGATCTTTCACCATGATTAGAATATTATGTTCCAAGTTTCCAAAGACACTAAACTATTACGGTTCTTGGGTGTCTATTTTTGTTATGTATTAATTATTCTGCAAAAGTAATGTAATGTCTACGTACGTCAAGTTTGAGTCTCTACAATTGAAACCTTATTTTATTGATTGATACACCATTGAGTGTTTGAAAATTTAATAATAGTTTTAAATAATTATAAATGATCAATTATTTTATTTTAACAAATATATTTCATTATTAGTTATACTTTTTATTTTCCATGAATACCATAAATGATGTATATCTCCAATAAAATTTGGACGATCATTAAGATGAAAGGGAATTAATTAAATCATTAATTAGTAATGAAAGTGTGTTCATATTAATAATAAATAATTAATAAATAAATGAATGTTATCTAGTTACTTTTTCATATTCATTGCATGTATGAATGATCATGAGATTAACCAAGACCTATGTATGTGTTGGAATTTATTTAATTTAATTTATTGTATGAGTTTTCAATTATTTAATTTTAAGTTAAATGATGTCTTGTGAGTCATCCCTCCCTCCATTATTATATATGACCCAAGTTTCTGAAGATATTTATGTAATCCCCTTTAACCAATACTTTGGTTCTCCTCACCTACATGTGAGTAATAAATAGTTGTAATTAATGGAGCATCCCAAGGCATGTGGAGACAGTTCAAGATAGAACCATGATGATTCCAACTTGGTGATACATGGGTGTAAAAGTGGAATGTTGTAACTCATTCCAAGACTAGAAAATGAAGTTATTCCACAAGTTCATAGGTTTATTTAATTTCTAATCATTAAATCAACCATTACATAGGCTCATGATCAGGTAATTATATTTATTTATTTCTATCTATAAATTATTTATTTTATGTATGCATGACAAAAATCACATAAATAAATAAATTAATGTGAAAAAGATGTAATTTAAATAATTTCATTATGCATAAATGTTTTATACAACATGTTTAATTAATTAAGTAACATCCACTTGATATTAACAAAACATATAATGGATAAAACAAGATAAAATTTATACATAATAAATTAAAATACCTCAATTAAATATTAAGTCAGACTTGGCCTTCCATTACTTTATTAGTAATTAAACTCAATAGTACTAAGTGTTTGAACAACCCTTATTAGGACACTTATTTTATAAGGGGAGTTATTATGAAGGTTTTGGGTCGAATTAACCATTTTATATCAAGAAGAATATCCCTTTCTAAACTTGGTGTAATTTGGAGGAAAGTGTTGAGGAAATCTGAGTCATGATTTCAGGATAGGGGAGTCTACTCAATGGATCAAGGAGCTGAAATCCCATAGTTGGAAAATACCTTAGTACATAAACACCTTTAAGTAGCTTGAACAACCCTTTTTGGGGTTATGTGAAGGGGGATATAGATCCTTTTCACTAAAATGTCCTTGAAACTATACATTCTTAGTTTCATAGAGAGAGATATTGGTATGTGCTAAAATAATGGGATATTTAATAAATACAATTAAATTTATTATATGTTACATAATTTGTAATCAGTTAAAGTACTAATAATTTGTTTTAATTATTATAGAAAAATGGAAAGAAAAACCATGAAAGCTGTGAAATCATTCCTTAACAAAGAGTATGTCCTTAAAAATAAATTTTTTCAAATGTGGTAAAATATTTTATGTGATTCAATATTATCATAATGTTTTTATTATGTGTTATAATCCCATGTTCCTATTTGTCCACCTAGCAAGTGAGCGAAGGTGAAAAGGTAGCTTATGATAGATATGCTAAGGATGCTTCCTATGTTCGTTGTATTATATTATCGACTATATCTATAGATTTGATGATAAAACATAAAGACCTGGATTCTTAAACCATAATAACACATCTCTATTCTCTTTATAAAGAGAAGGAAAGGCTTGAAATAAATAATATTTTCAATGCACTATATCAGCGTAAACTAGAAGAAGGAAATATAGATATAGATTATGCATTCAAAATGATGGGGTACATTGATCAATTAGTGAAATTAGGATTCCACTTGGATAATAAATTATCCATTAATCTTATTTTATTATCCTTACCTCCAATATTATCCTTATTTTTCCAATAATTTATAAATAAAAAAGGATAAGTCACTCATGAAACTTTTGTACATACTTCACCAAGAAGATAAGGATTGGTTGAAACCTATTTCTCCACCACTTATGGTGAAATGTTTGAAAGACAAGGCTAAAGATATGATGAATAATATACAACCAAAATATCTTTCACAACATTCTTTAAAGATACAAAGGGTTTGAAGGTAGAATAATGAACAAGAGACTATTTTCTTCTTATTTGGAAAGATTGGACACTAGAAAATAAATTGCAATGAATTGAAGAATCAATCAGTTGCATCCATTTTAGGTATATTCATCAAGTTTATATTCATCACATGTATACTAAATAAAATATTCTTAAAAAATAGATTCCTTTAGATAAATTAAACAAGATAGAATATGAGGGTTATAAAGTGAAATCAAAAGGAGATGAGAAAGGGATATTTCTATGATAGCCAAGGGGATCTCACTACTTTTCATTTCTAAATGTATTGATTCTAGTTTGTAATTAGTATTACCAAAACATTTATCTCAATTTATGGCTGGACACAATGATATATTATTTTATATTTGGAATAAATGTTTTTATGGTACTTTAAATACTAAACTATTTGTTTAGTAACTCTTTAATCACATATATTCATTACAATGAATGATGAATATAAAAATACAATATTTTTACCTCATTGTGTAAAGATAATTATTTATTGAATAAAATTGAATATAGTTGAATTTTGTATTCTTTTTGAAGTTTTTTAATCTCAATTGAGCTAAGGTACTAGATATATAAAAAAACTACTTATCATGTTTTAGATAAAGAAACCTTTTCATATAAAGGTATGTAACAAATCTTTTAAAATAATTTCAACATGGCCATGTGAATTATTCTAAAGATGAAGGTAGCATCATATACTACATGATATTACTTTAAGAAATTTTTTAAATACTCAGTAAAGTAAATGAGTTCACTTAGTAAATATAGAGGAATATTCAAGCTGGACTATCATAGAACATATTATCCAAGTAATCATTGATTAAACATGTGGATTAAATGTTATCTTGAACTCAAATTTCCTTATATACATCAATTATTTGATGATAGTAAAATGAATACCAATAACAATTCTTATATATATTGAAAATATTCCATTATACCATCCAAGAAATATTTTGAAAATAGAAGTATAAAACTAACCATATGCCAAATATATTGTCTAATGAATTTCATATCAATTGCGATATGATAAGAATATATTAGGACACTGCTATAAGTGTTTATTGAAAACCATTTGTTAAAAGATGGAATTAGATATAAATGAACATTAAAACACTAAGGTGTATCAATGTTAATTATCCTATATCCACTAAGGATATTAACATCTACTCAAGATCAATTATATTTACATAAAGGATTCTTATCTCTTAGAAGATAGTGGGAGAAGACTGAACTTCTATGGGTTAAGGGTCTTGATGTACATAAGTTTCCATTGGAATATTGAACTCCACTGAGCTTAGTGGGAGGAGTAGTTCTAGAAACACACACTATATAGGAATTCATAACTATATAGGTGATTTATGTTCACTATGATGGGTGATACATGTATTATTCTTTCAAAATAATGATTCCTATAAAGAAGAAGTAAATGGTAATATGATAAGATTGAAAAGTAAATATAAATCCAAATAATGGACTCCATGTATTAATATTAGAGATTTCATATTTTGAATGTTTTTATGAATTAATAATACTAGTGATTATTAAAGAGAAATTGGGCATATATGATACAAGACGGTACCAATAAAACACGATTTATTATAGAAAGGTTAGTATATGAAAAAACTTATCACCTCTCATCATGACTAAAATCTGGTTTAAATTATGCTTGTAAAAGCATACTTTTATGATCATCATATTAGATAATTTATTGTCAAGGGCACCTCATTTAGAAGAATCCTTATAGAATATGTCTATATGAAATGACCAAAATGATACCCTATGATATATGTCTATTAGTAAAAACTGAAAGGGTTAGTGATATCAATAAATGCCAATAAGATATATATATTACATAAATTCATTTTTGAATAAATCAAGCATAGTGATCATAGGATATTCATTTGGAAATGAATGAGTAGAATGTATCTCATATTGGTTAGTGGGAGCATTATAACTTTTCAAGATAGATATATT
Organism: Viscum album; assembly: GCA_963277665.1. Taxonomy (NCBI): domain Eukaryota; kingdom Viridiplantae; phylum Streptophyta; class Magnoliopsida; order Santalales; family Viscaceae; genus Viscum; species Viscum album. The sequence continues at coordinate 1,839,556,529 of OY728151.1, forward strand.
ATTAACATATGGAAAATGAATGTTATGTATTACAAGTTTGTTAAGACTAAGGAATAAAATTTATCTAAGCTTTACATAAAGTATAAACAGTGTTTTGGGGAACGAGAACTAAAAAAACGGATCTATGTGTTTGATTAATCTAGTTATAGTACATATATTAATGAATTATTGAAAAATAAAAGTTGAAATAATTCAAGACAAAATTATTATTGGTATGTAATCTTTCCATTATAACATACATGGTAATTGGAAGTGATTATGGAGATTAAAATAATTTCACAATCTTAATTTATAGGAATTCATCTCATGTGCCATGATATGTATTGAAGTTTGATATTATTGATGCCTAAATCATAGGTGAATATAAAATAAATTTAATACAATTTTATAGACTTGTAGTTAGAACTATCCAACAATACTTTGAAAAGTAAAACTAGACGAGTTCCTAGTGTCTAGAGAAGTGAGAATACCAATGACCAAGGTAATTGAACAATTATCTTTATTTAGTTCAATTTGATCTAGTATCATTAATAATTATATAGTAATATGTAAGAAAAACTTTTTTACAACTATTGGTTTCCATATATACTATATCTAAGTACGTTGTGGCTTCTGATACATCTTAAGAGGAGGTTTAACAACATCTTGTTTCGATTTTTGGTTATACCAAAAGCAATAGGTTTATAATTTTATGATAAACCATGACTATAGATTTAGTATGGATGTTTGGATTTTGACATGGGAATAATAGGTGGATACTCAGTTAAATTAATACTTAATGGATTTTATAAAGATATTTATGTTGTAGTAAATAAATCCTCTGCACATACATGTGGATTAACCAAACCTAAACATGGAAACATGGAAAGGCTATCAACTATATCCATAGTTTTCATAATCATTCTTAAACATGTGAGGAATAAACTATAATTGTTCATTGGATCTAGTGAAAGTGGTAGTTTATTGGAGTTGGTTCCCTAGAACCAAAAACTTTATACTTTAGAGTAATTGTATATTCCAAGAAATTAATTTTAATATAAACATATTATCTCATATTTATTATTCTTCTACATAACATTGATGTGATAATGACCTAGATTATTTTTCACAATGTTAAGGTCATATCAGTTCTGCCTATGATGAGAACCTTGAGAGGCTATAGAGATATCTCTTAAATATAGTTCTGCGGTTGGATAATGTATTATTATGGGAGACATATTATATAGACCGTCAGGTGAGAGTACTCATAAGAATATGAGGCTTCTTCTCATGAAGTTCACACATAGTGATATCGAAGAGGAGAGATTATGAGAACATGTTTTCTAGTAGGAATTCCAAATGTTTTTGTGTCATCATATATTCCTATCTGTAAACATGTGTAATGGTCCTTAGACTTTAAGATTATTGTTGATTCATGTCAAGATTCACACACTTAGATTTACTAATAAAAACTATCACACCATATGTTTGTGGGAAGTAGGGTACATTGTGTGTGTCACGATTGACATGTCATTAATTGATAATTCGATTAAGGTTTTTTCTCTTCCATCTTTATGGAAGCTGATATCTCGACCCTTTGATTGGAATAAAACTGTCACCAAAATTCCATGGCCATGGTGTAATGATGTTTTATTTCTGAGACATATCAAGTATATAGGTTTGTGACACATATATGCAACCATCTTTATGAGATATTTAGACAAAGGGACTACATTACACATTGATCATTTTTATGTGGTTGTCAAAATTGAGACATTAAGTTCTTTCTCTTGGCTGCCTTGACCCATTTCTAGAGAGTAATCGTTGACTTTAGGAAAGTACACCTAATTCCAATGAGAAATAATCTCATAGGGTTACACACTAAGTATTTTCATTGGTCTCAATTAAATTCTATTTGAATTTAATTAATGGAATAAATATTATTCTCAAGACTGAGGAATAATTTTATTCAAGTTATATTGATCACAAAAATTTAATAAATACTTATTCACCAGTATGTGGATAAAAATATATATATTTATTTTATTGAATATTTAATAAATATTTCTTCATGAGTATGTGAATGAAATATTTATTTATGAATAAAATATGTATTTAGGTATTCAATAAATGATAAGGAGTTATAATGGGCTAAGACCAAGTCCGATGATAGATAATTATTTACAAGTAGGTAAATATTATTTATCAATTTTCTCAAGTTGGTGCATGAAAAAAATTAATAATAATAATAATAATAATATTTAGAATGAGGTTTAATTAATGGTTATAATATTATTTAATGGCTATCATGAAATTAAATTATTATTTTAACTTAAACCCTAACTATATAAATAGACCCTTATGCCTATTGTGTAGAGTATTGGTGTGAAATTGAGAAAGAGAGAATTATTACACATGAAGAATTATCTCTTGACTCCTCATTATATTTCATCATCTAGAACAAGAAACACAAGAAATTTTTATTCAATTCTGAAGAATGAGTGATCAAGAATTAATAATGAAAACCTTTGATTCACAGTGCTAGAATTTGGAGATTGAGTGGTGTTGCTTGGAGATCATAGGAGCATGTGTGGGTCACTTCTAGAGGGATTCTATCCTTGGATTATCACAACGTAATGAATGAAATATGAAAGGGTATTTTTGGATGACCAAAATTCATAAATGAAGAAATTTCATAATCCCAGGTATTCATTTTTTAGTTATTAATTAAATCAATTATAAATTTGATATGCAATATCCTTGGTCATAGTTTCGGGCAACAACAATTAAAATAAAATTTTACTATATCGCCCACCACTGCACGCTTCCTCTATGACCAAAATCAACATAAACCAACACAAGTTAAGGAATTTAATATCTCACAAATTCAAAATCACCCTTTGACCATCTAGTCCCCTAGACTCTATCTAGTGTTCTATAAAATAAGTCTTTTCATTCCTACAACCAACAAAAAACTTCTAGAAGGTTCCTAATATCCAAAATGAGACTCAAACCCCAATGATTCAATATATCATCAAAGTAATCATGAAGAAAACCATCTTATAAATCATATGAACTATAAAAAGTCCATAATTTGTTTCATTGGTCTATATATAACATCCACATCCAAATCCATCATCTATAAAAAAACTGAAGATGAAAACATAAATCGAAGGAAAAACCACCCTAGGAAAATAGTCACTATTTGATGATCTAAAAAACCATTGTAACGATAAAAAACATAGACATGATGATTATCATAAATTATGTAAATGAAGAAATTTCGAATTACCAGCCTCAAACTAATCACCACCATTAAAGAAATGCTAGAAATAATCCATCCAAAACTCCAAATTCCACCAAACTATCATAGCCAGCCACTCTGTATGAACTCATTGAAATATAGTGAATCCTCCCATGATGGAAAAATAAAACCTGAAAAAATAAACTCACTTACCTCTAAATTACTCAACAGAAACTCTACCTTTTTATCACATCTAAAGTGAAAGAGGTAAAATCTATAAGTTAAGGAAATATGAAAAATAAAATGAGTTGTTTGAGACATATTTATGATCAAGGGTCCCAAAAATCTTCAACACCAACTAAAAATTGGAAAATCAAAATAATATAATCACAATTAAATTTAACCCTAATGCTAACTCACCAATTATAATATAACTATATTGATAAAATTTAAATTCATGATTATCTATAATAAGAAAAATTAATAGGATTCCCCTATGGGACAAATGATATATATTCCTTCAAAATCTATATAAATAGTAAGAAATTCAAACCATAAATTCTACAGTAACTTTTAAAAATTAAATAAACTATTATTTAAACTCTTCTAGATCCATTATCACCAAATGAATGAGTTTATCATCTAAATGATTGAGTTTTTTCAAATCAAACAATAAATATTTGATCATATAACATCAATATTTTCATTTAATTCACGTGTTATAAATAATTAGAATACTTATACTCCTCCTTTGACTGTCATGATAGGTTAGTGAATTTATATCTCGTCATTTCACTCAATATTCTATCACCATCAACTTTCTAGTAATTATTTTTAAGGTATACAATAAATTTTACAAGGTAAAATTACAGAAAAACTTATTTTATTATAATTTTCTTTATATTTTTTTTCAATCTATAAATTAGGATCACATTAATTTGAATTTTATTTACATATTGACTCCATCAATACTATAATATTTTTTTAAATTAATTCCATTTTAAATCACTTTATATATATATCAATAACTCACCAAAACTGTATAAATAAATTTATTTAATAGATTTCAAAATCTATCCGTAATTATATTTATAAAAAACCACTTTCATTGTTAAAAATTATTTAAATTTATTAATTTAAATATATCAACCTTTTAAATTATGGATCAATTTACACACTTAAAATATAACATTTTTTTTTTCAGAATATCAAGAATGAATTATAAAAAAACAATGAATATACACATTTAATATTAGTAAATTTTGATGTATAATACTAATTGACTTAATTTAAAGTGAATTATAAAGTTAATATATAGGGATAAGTGTCATTAGTTTATCGCTTATCTTGATCCATCCATTTATATCATCAAAAGGACCATTTTACTTACTTTAAACTATAAATTTCTTTCCAATGGGACATATATACATCACCAATGGGGTTTTTATTCTTCATAAAAGGATTAAATATACATAATCAAATGCTATCAAAGAATATTTAATTCATAAAAAATATATCTATGAATATCTAATCATTTTTTATTCTCATCCTTCATTACCCCACCCTAGTCCTAAAAATATTTCACTAGAGGTATATAATGAAATATATGATTTCCATTTTTTTTTTGGATACAATAGGGGATTGTGAGGTATTCTAGGAAATGGGTGGTTTTTATATATAGTTTATAGACTAATAAAAGGGATTTATAACCTGTTTAAGGTTCTATAAAAGTTGTAGTGAGGTTTTATAGTTTAGTAAATGATTTATAAAACTTTCACAAAAGTCATTTACCATGTAAAAACACAATGTGATTTTTTTATTTTTTCAAAACTCTTTCATTTATATACCACCAAATCCCTCAAATATATAGTGCCTAAAAGAGGTTATTTCAAAGGGATTATTTCATCAATATTGATCCTCCTCCTACACTTATTGATCAACCAAGATCTAAAATACGATTCTTAGATTGAGCCTCCACTATTACTCTTTCCTTTCTACTTGGGTTGGATACCTATTAAGGGGTATTATAACTCATTATAGGATAATGTTTTAATATAAATTAGGTATTTTACTTTTAGGAATTCAAGGATCATTAAGAAAGCCTAAATATTTATCCACAAACCTTAGTTTATCTCTAGTGAAGTGATTAAGAAATTCAACTCTAATTTATCAGCACTATTAATATAAATATTATTTAAATTGATTGTATGATTTTTCAAAACCCATTTTATTGGTTTAAAATATTTTTAAAATAATAATTTGATCATATTGTGTTTATTTATTTTTTAAAAACGTGTTTTTTGGTATTTTTGAGAACCTAATTTTTTTTTGGTTTTCGGTGTTTGCAATTATAAACATTAAGTATATATATTGATTTTATTGATATTATTTTGGAATCAAAGGGTATTTTCACACCATATTACACTATAGGTATATTTATTTTATATTATATTAATTAGTTTTGAAACAATTTAAATTAATTTTAGTTTCATGATTGGTTTTTTTTTCTAGATTTTTTCCTTTGGTGCATGATTTTCCTCACAAGGTTTATGATAAACCCTGAAATAAAGTTTATGAATAACCATGGATAGGGTGTGTTTAGTTCATTTTCAACATGAATGGTTTATACTATATGGTCAGCACATAAGTTTTGAGAGTCCTAGGGGAAACCTTAAATGTTACCCTTCCATGGGAGTTCATTTTTGCAAAAATAAGAGTAACTTTGAAAAGGTGGTTTGTCTTTCTAGTGGCTTCCGCACAATTAGTGTATGGTTTACCTAATTTTGTGACTTAACTGTGTGGTCTATCCAGGTGTTTAAAAATTTTATTTCTCCAATTATTCTCCATTGAGTTTTAAAGTGTTTTATATCTCCCCTTTCTTCTATTAGTTTGGTTGAGGATGCGACACATGAGGGAGCTCTCACCCGCTCTTCTAAATTGGCTCTAAACTCCTATCCTTCCTTTCTCAAGTAGACCTTCCAAAGTAAGATCCATATTTCCTATTATTTATTATTACTCCTTTCTCTCTTCTTACTCCCGTGATTTCCTCTCTTACCACAAATCCATGGGCTAATGGTTATGTATTTAGGGTTCATAGTGTTTTATTCATGTGTATTTTGATGTCCAAGGTTTATAAAGGACCCCTTAAGTCTTGTTTGACCATCTACTGTCATAAGCAAAGACATCCCACTTGATTGTCATTGAACCAAGGTAGGAGTTATTGTGTGTTTCCTTAAATTGGAATCTCTTTTATTGATTGGGATTTATAAAGTCTTTAATTGTTAAATTATGCCTATTTGTGATATTTAAATAAATTTATAAATTGGTTTGAGTTGAAATCTTACTTGTAATAAAGGGTGGTTTTAATATGATTTGGTTTCAAAAAATGGGTTTGAATTCCAAGTGGTTGTAAAATGGTTTCAATAACCCATTTAAAATGGAATGGGGTGGGTGGGGGGGGGGTGGGGTTAAAAATATTTGACCTCATTTGGGTCATTGTAAAAATTGGAAAATAGTTTTTTGAACCCTTGAGAGTTTTTAATGAAAATGTGGGTTGATTTATCAAGGGATTTTAAAATGGATTTTGGTGAATTCTTTTGAAATATGTTTTTGAAATAAGTTTAAATTGTTGATTTCAAAGTGTCTCTTGAAATGGGATTTCAAATGTTTAAAGATGACTTATCATTTTAAGACTACTTTAATGGAAGGGTCATTTAACACTTTTAAATGATTTTATAAATGGTGTGGTTGTTTGATACCCTCTTAGGGTCCTCTTTGAATTATGACCCCGAAAAGGGATATTTTTTATTGACATGATACAGTTTTTGGATCTAGGGGAACAATTATATTTTTTTGGTATGGATGATATGTGAAGGGGGATGTTTCTTTCAAGGGTGTAATAGGTGATATGATATTTACAACTTTTTATTAATAGATTCTTGTAATTTCTCACCTCCTATTGTTTGAAATACCTGAAAATGCTAAGAGTCTTAGTGAGGGATGAGAAATAATTACTATCTAATATAAATTTGACTAAATAGATCCTATTTTGTATCAAAAGTATATAAGATAACTTTATTGACTTAAGAATGCATTTATAAGCCTTAAAATGGTTCTAAAATAAGTATGTTTAGGGTTTACTCATGAGATATTTAGGAATTTACCATGTTTACTTGATTATTATCTTTAGGTAAATTCTATTATTTTTTGTACCATAGCTCGATTGGGACACACAGTACCATGACTTCTGTTTGTTTAAACCTTGTTACATGGTGTTGTAGGGTTTTGTTTTTTTATTCTCAATTTTGTCTCATTAAATAAAAAATGTTTCTAAATATTTTTAAATGGTTTATTTATAAGTATATTTCAAAAGTGTTTTTAAAAATGAGTGTTTTGATAGAAAGGGGTGTATGATTTAGATTTTAAGTGGTTATTTTCATTTAAAAGATAAAGGAAATGCAATTTTTAAATCTTATTGTATGTGATGTTGGATTTTATGCACATGTGTATGGAAAAATTATTTATAAATTGAATTTAAAACTAGAATTTATGATATTTCATTTTAAAGTAAATGCATAGACACTTTGGTAAAATCTTATTGGGATATGTTTTGATCACACTATGCATACACTACTCAGTGTATGCAGCTCTTATGGTTTCATTTAAGATTCTTTGTCTCTAGTCACCTTCATTTTTGGCGTTCATGTTATTAATAGTGGTTAGATTGGGATGTAGAGAGTGAACAAGTGTCACATGTATATCATGGTGGTGTTTTGTTTGGGTTTTAATTTTCTTTTCCTTTGATATGTATATGTATTTAACTTGATGAACTATATCTTATTCATTTTATTTATTTATTATTTAGTTATGTGTTACTAATTTTATTTATGATTTAGTTTATGGTATGTATCCTTATTTATATTGTGTAATTAGATTGCAAGTTTAATTTTGGATGTGTTGAGGGTGAAAATTCTCCCAATGATTATGATTTGAGACCCCGACACTAGTCATCAGCCTAGGGAAATTGGGAGCGCACCTCAGGTATGTCCCAAGTTGGTTCTAGTGCCAAATCTAGGGGTGGCCTAGGTCAGTTCAGATAAAATGGTATTAAATCCCACTCTTCTACTCTTTTGGTGTGTATGGGTAGTATAGATATTAGGATCACCATTGGAACTTGAAATGTAGGTGTGGGGAAGGGCCTAAAAAACTCTTTCTCATTAACAACTTTGACTTTCCATGGATATTTAGAATTTAAGTCTTGATTTTGATTTCAATTTTAGATATATTTGATTATTTTTGATATTTTATGATGGTACCTTAGTCCCTGAGGAATATGTTTATGATTTAGTTATCCTTTTTGAGTTTTGCAGGAAAAGATTGTGAATGAATCAGGGACTTAGAGTTAGTTTACATGATCTAGAAAAATGTGTCCAACCCATGCATAATGGCTCTGCAACCAAGATAAATCACTTTTCATGGATGACACATGGAATACTAGCCTATGTGGACATACCACAAACACTACAGTTTCTCCTCAAGATTTATTATTTTAATTCCCTTTCTTTTTAGGATGATCCCAGTGGTTTCTTCCATTAATGTGATATTATATAAGAGATTTTGATGTGTGATTGATTCGGTTTGATTGAGATTTAAGCTTATATTCTTAGTATTTTCCATTTGGTGCTTTCAATTATGTCTTTGGAAGATGATTTTTGGGATGTAAAATGATTTTGAAACTTGTTTTTTAATGGTTTTGGAGGAATGTTTTTTTTGTTTGTTAAATAGTGTTTTTTATTTTCAAATTGGTTTTTAATTTGATTTGGGTTAAATTATTTGAAATTTATTTTGGTTGAAATGAGGTTAAGGGATTTATTTTGAATGTTAAAAGGTGTTTTAGTTTTAAAATAAGAACCTATGAATAAATTAACTTTAAAATGTGATGTTTGAAAGTTAATTATTTTGAGTGTCTTTAAAGAAAATTGGTTTTGAAATTGATTTTTGAAATTAATTTATAATGAAGAGGGATTTTTGTTTTAAAATGAGTTTTTAGAGATGTGTTGGGTGTGGGTAGAAAATTTTGATAAGATTAATATTTTATAAAGGATTTTTTAATGTGTTTGGAAATATAATTTTCTTATAAGTTGAAAATAGGGAGTATTGTTTAAAAAAATAGATTTTTAAATGAAAGGTAGTTTTTATGGACAATTAGATGTTAAGAGTTTTGAAAAAATGATAATTTTTGTAAGGTATTTGTTTTTATAAATGGGTCCCTTTGGTTTGTCCCCTAGGTTATGGGACTGTTTGATTTGAGTTAGGAGCATGAAAAACTAGGCTTATGTTCTATTTTAGTCACTGTATGCATCCCAGAAAGGTATTAGTGAAAGATCGAGTTTTCTTATTATTATTAGATTTAATGCTCCTAATTGATAGCCCTAACCAAACTGTAATTTTAGTGGTCAATTTAGTCTACTTTTGTATAATAATATTTCTTAATTTTTTTTTCATTTAGTCTGTTATGGCTGTGGTTGCTTATGTTGGTAGAGATGTGGTATGGGTTCTGAGTAGCTGACCAATTTGGGAAGTTAACCTGGTGTGTTTTCTTAGATACTTTTTTTGGTTTATATTAAGGATTTTTTTTGGTTTCCCTTGTGAGGATGATGGTGAATTGTTAATAGGTGTGTAGGAATTTTACATTTTACGGATGGTGTTAGATATCTAGTTCATTCCTTGCTATTTCAGGTGCCTTCTCTAGGGTTTTCAAATGGTTTCTTGTGCTATGGAAATTTTGTGGCCATTATCTTTATGGGTTGGGAATGGGTGAGTTTTGGGTTAGTTATTTGGTAATTATGATGGTAAGAAACATTGATTTTTTGAGAAATTAGTGGTGATAGCTTTATTGGGTTCACCATGGGATGATATTATGATTTTTTGGTCTAGTTTTCCTGCTTTGTATTATGACCAAGGGTATAAAGCCAATGTTTTTTCTTATTATTTAATAGTTGTGAGTTATCCTTTTCAAGTTATGTGTTTGGTGATGGTTATATCCATGGATGTTGAATTCTTATTTTGGTGATGATTTTATTTCGGAGTTAGAATAGGTGACATGGTATATCAGATGTTCATGATTTTGGTAGGGGTGTGAATTCTTAGGAAGTTCTTAGATATATTTTCTTATGGTGTGTTCTTTTATTATCATACCATTTATATAAATTATAAATATTGGGGAGACCTATGTTCGGTCACCATCACTATTAGGATCTTACTTTGTGACCGAATTATGTTGTTCTAGGAGAAATCTCATTTTTTTGTGGGTACATTTCATTTTTTAGAGGAATCATCAGTTGTAAGTGGTTTTTTTCCTTAGGTTCTTTCATGTTATTACACCACCAACTCACCTCATTCCACAAGGTGTGGTCTTAACTGGTTTCTGAGTACCAAAATTTTGACTAATTACTTTATTGGGGAAGAAAGTTGTATGGTGGGGAACTTATCACACTCTATGTCATTATAGGTATATTTAATTTTTATTATATTAATTAATTTTGTTGAAATTTAAATTTTTACAAGTTTTGGGCTTGATTTTTTTTTCTAGAAATTTTCATTTCATGCCTAATTTTCCTCACATGGTTTAAGAAACTTTGCAATAACGTTTATGTAGACCTGTGTGAAAGGTCTTTTTAATTTATTTTGAACATGCACAATTTGTCTTATATGGATAATGCATGGGTTGTGTGAGACCTAGTTAAAACCATATAGGTTAACCTTTCATGGGTATTGATTGGTGCATGATTGGTAAACAATTAAGAGTTACCATCTATACAAACCATGTTATAGTGGTTTTTCTTTCCAGTGTCTCCCACATGGTTATGCATGGTTTACCCAATTGTGAGACTTAACCATACAGTCTCTTCAGGTGTTAAAAAATTAGATTTTTCCAATTACGTCTCTCTGAGTTTTTAATAAGTTTTCAATCCCCCCCTCTTATCTTGGTTTGGATGAAGCTATGGTGAATGAGGGAGATCACTCCCTCTATTATCATTTGGTTCCAAGCTCCTCATATTCATTTATATAGAAGATATTCCAATGTAAGATCCTCATTTCCTCTTGTATCTCCCTTCTCCTTCCCCTATTTCCCTTTCCCTCAATTACCTCTTCTCCCACAAACCATAGGAGATTTTAGGTATAGATTTATGGTTCAAGGTGTCATATTCATGGGGATTTTGTTTTCTTGGGCTTGAAGAGGACCCCTTGAGGCGAGTTTAATCATCCAACATCATAGGTGATGAATTTTGGCATGATTTCCATTGAACCAAGGTAGGTGTATTTGTGTATTTTATTAAATTGGAATTCTATTTATTTATCAGGATTTCAAAATGATTTAAATGTTAAATTATTTCAATGTATGATAGTCAAACAAATTTATAAAATATTTTTAGTTGAAATATCACCTAGAATAAAGGGTGGTTTCAAGGGGATTTGGTTTCCAAAAAAGGATTTGAATTCCAAGTGGATGTAATATGGTTTTAATGGATTTTTTTAAATGGAATGATGTTTTTAAAGATATTTGAACCCGTTTAGGTCATGGAATAAATTGTAAAATGGTTTTATCAACCTTTTGGATTTTTTAATGAAAAAGTGGGATGATTATTCAAGGGATTTTAAAATATATTTTGATGAATTATTTTGAAATCTGTTTTTGAAATGAGTTTCAATGGTCGATTTCAAAGGGTTAATTTAAATTATATTTCAAATGAATAAATTGGAATTCCCAGTACATTTTAATGTATGTTATGTTTGATAGTTTTAAATTATTTTCTAAATGGCGTGGATGTATAAGACCGTCTTGGGCCCCTTATTGAATTGTGAACCCCTGTGGCAGATATTTGTTACTGATGTGATATGGTTTGTGACATAAGGGGAACACTAATATTTTTATGGTATGTATGATATGTGGAAAGGGATATTTATTTCAAGGGTGAAGGAGGTGGGATGAGATTTACTACTTTTGATTTATTAATGCTTGTGATTTATCACCTCCTATTATTTAAAATGCATGGTAATCCTAGTAATCATAGTGAGGGATGAAATATAGTTACTATCTAGTTTAGATTATACATACTAGATCTGCTATGGTATGGAAAGACCATAGGGGAGTTCCATTGGTGAGGCTAGTTGATGGAAATCTAGTTGGTTATTAAATCAGAGATGAATTGATTATAAAATAGCAAGAGTTTACAGTATGTATCTTCTTAAATAAATTCAATTTCTTCAATATCTTATATTTCACTCAACACTGATCTTAGACAAACCACGATTAATATTATTATTTAAAATTAAATTATAACCTTACCGTTAAATTGGAAGTAATAAATAATATTAACCAAATTATGAAATTTATATATTATATATTTAATAAAATGTTTTTACATTCATACAAATAATTTTATATGCATAAGATAAAACTTAATCCAATTTTATGCATTAAAATTCTATATTTTTCTAAAGGTAGTTTTACCTTCTTTTAATGAAGAACCTATTTTAAATCCAATTTTTGACACTTTTATATATTTTATTTGAAAAAATAACTTTTTATTTTAATTTGTAATATAAAAATTTAATTTGGTTGAGTTTTTGATATTTTTATGATAAGTTTCAAGTTTCGAGGAATAGTGATAAAATATTGCATTTTAATTGAAAAGAGCTTTTTCGTCTAAAAAATTTATAGTGTTAAATTATATTTGTAATTAGTTTTAAAGTATAATTAGATAAATATATTATAATTTAATATAATTTAGGACATTTTAATCAATTTCAAATTAAATTTTGATATTAAAACATTACAATCTTTTGAACGTTTTCACTTTAATAACCTGTTTTCTAATTCTGTCAATATGATTAATTTTAAATTAATTACCAAAACTTATGTATTTTTAATTTTTAAATATATATTCCATATTTGGAATCATGGGGTTAAAATTATCTAAGTAATTTCATTTTATTTTTGGGAAATTTGAATGGTAACTTTATTTTTTTTTAATTACCATGGTTAAAGGTAAATCAGGTAATGAAAGGTTAAAATAATATTATAAGTATTATAAAACAACCCTAAAACATGTAATAATTTTATTGTATGAGTTAATATCGACCAAAATAATTTTTTTGATGATTTTATGGACTCTTGGATCCACATGGATGATTTTAAGCATTTTTTAGTATTTTATTCTAAGGGAAGTCTAATATGTCATACTCATGTTTTTAAAATGATTACATTTTTTTATATATGGTTATTAGGAATACATATTCGACTATAAATATTAATTAGAAATATAAAATATTTTTCTTCATCATGATAATTTAGTTTTAATTTTTAAAGAATAAGTAATTAAATTAAATTCCTGCACAATGATGACGCAGTAATTGTTTAATTAATGGACATATCAAATAAATGTTATTAAAAATATTAAAATAAATATAATTTAATATATTTAATATAATAGACTAATTTTCTAGATTACCTAGACATATTAGGAATGTATTAAAGGTTTTTATTAAAGTTATCTTGTGTATTGATATTTTTCAAAAAGTCAATAAATTAATAGTGTGAAAATTGACATTAATGATATTTTAAAATAAATAATATTTTATTAAATTATATAAAATTCATAAAAATATAAAAATCAACCAAATTATTTGGATTAAGTGTAAAATTTCATCCATGACTCATTTATGGTTCTTTTTATATTTTATATTAACTATATTTATGCTTAAAAAGTAAAAATCCATGTTTTCACGGTAAGAGTTAAAGGGTTTAACTAAGGTTTAAAGCCAAATGATATGGGTAAGAATATTACCTAAACATGTATAAAAATTATTGTATGAGTTTATTTAGACATATAATCATATTATATTAAAAATAACTCTCTTTTTATCCATTTTTAATTGAAAATTAATTTATATTAATTAAATATTTTGATAGTTTCCTAGAGTGCCCCTCAGTTCAATTATAAAAGGGAACCTCCTCCCTCACTTCCTCACACGACATTGAGACATATATCTTAAAAAACACTATAAAAATAAGCTCATAACTTCCATACCCTTATCCTAGAAGCCTCACTTTTGGAATCATTCAAACTAATGAAGGATTTTGGTAGAAACCAAAAGGAGTTACCCAAATAAGAGGTAACGTTCTTCAATGATCACTTTAGTTTTATTTCTTTCACCACTCATTAATTTCTTATTATTACATAATTATATAATAACAAAATTATCCTAAATATACTGATATATTTTTTTGTTAAGGTTCTGACCTACACCTACACACAATTCAATCAAATGGGTAACAAATTTTCCATTCGTGTACGACGAACTACCACCTTGTGAAACGATGATGTTCATTTTTTCCTTTACCACCTATCATGGTTAGGAATTATGGACACACTATTTTTATATAATACATATATATATTATATTTATTTTGTATTAATACTTATTTAATTCTTACATAACACATACCTTCATACTTTCCATATTGGTCAAATATGATATCATCATTTGTGGAAGTGTGGACTATAACCTCCCCAAATCGATGTGATTCATTCACACTATACATGGAACCTATAAAGGTTGGTTTTAATAAACATATGTGAAATATATGAAATATATTTAACAATATAATTACAATATACATATGTATAATTTAATTTTCATTCTTTTAAAATGATAAAGAAATGAAAGTAGCGTTCATGCATACGTAAAGCCTATCATCTCCATGAATGATGCATTTCATTTCCTATATCCAAATTTTATGGATTATTATAATTATATATATATATTTAATATATAGGATATTTACATCATGTTTTTCATTTTGGATATGATTAAATCCTAATCTAAGTAATTGGAACAACAAATAACGAGTCAAAACATACTCAAGAAACAAGGCAATTAACAACCAAAATTGTGAAAATGATGAAAGATAATTAACAAACCTATGATAAAATAATATAAGAATATCATATATGATATCATAAATGTGAATAAGTTTCTTATATAAATTTATAACATGATTTAAACCATTATAAAAGAGGTTAAATAATGTACAACTAAAAAGGAAGTGTGAGGTAAGAGATCTTTCTCTCACTTTTATTTCTGTGGTACACACACCTTATACACTACTTATTTATTTTGTGTGGGGTATATACCACTCATGAATGTATTTTATGAGTATTATTTTTAATATTATGGTATTTTCGTATCCATATAATTTTCTTTATTTCATGGGCATATGATTTTACTGAATATAAAGTGATGTGTATTTATTTCACAATCTCATCGTTATTCAGGATTGTTTGTGTTTAAGTCTCCACTCAGGAATATTTGTATTCCATGTTAGTGTTTTCTAAAAATGTTTTCAATTTTTTTTTTCAAAAATGTTTTTACTATTCTCCATTGATTTTTTAAATTCATTTTTACCCCTTTTTACTTTTTTAAAAATTCTTTAAAAAGGAATCTTCCTCTCATTTTCCAAAATAAGGTACTTTATGAATTTTCTTAAAAAAGTAAAAGGAATACTTTTTAACTTATATGACATGAATTGATTTTCCTACCACCATGATTCCCTAATATTTTGAATCTTAATTTAGAAGTTTATAAGGTTCTTTTCAATGAAAATATTTTCTTTTATAAATGTGTTCCCTTTTAAATAAATGATTACCAAGTGGTAAGAGATTTTCATCTCACCTTTTACATTTATGAGATAAATGTCACATTCACCACTTATTTATTTTTTTGTGGTGTATATACTTCCACTTTTTATATATCATATCATGAATTTATTTATATTCATGGTATTTAATGTTTCATTTGATAATTATTTACTTTTATGGGGATTATGTTTCAAAATTTCCAAAGTGATATGCGAAACTTCAATTTAAATATATCATTTTAAATTGATTTTTTGATATATGAGGAATTATTTGGACTAGTATGACATGGTTTAGGGACCATTTAATATAATCCATATGGGTTACGGATTATTTAATGAAATCCTCTTGAAACATTGGTAGTATATTGAGAAGAAATAAGTTGGCGACAAACCCTTCGAGTTTGTTTCCAAGCAGAATAGACGGGTTTCTACCCAAAAACTTAAACCATCTTCTGGAAGATCTTGATGGTTTTGATTCATGTTACAGACACATGAAGTCCAATAATTATTCATTGCCTTCATTTCAGTTATTATTTATCCATGATATTTTTGATCAACATATCTATGGAAGCATTTCATTCTCAGTTTACAGAGTGAATGACATGTGTTATCTGTTATTTACCTTTCCATGTTGATTTATTCTCATTAATTCATTATTTCCTGAACTTTAATTTCCATTAATAATAATTTGAGATCATCGTTTTATTTTTTCGGTTTCCCTAAGGTTATGAAGACGAAATTTTTGAATGAGTTCAAGGATGAAAATTATTTTCATTTGTTATGTTTTATGTTTTACCAATGTAATAAGGGAATCTTTTATGTATCTATTTCTTCAAGACTAAAAAACTGATCAGTCATTAGAGATTTTATTCCTTGTAATCATGCCAATGTAGTAAAATAATACACCATAACTAGGCTTCTTGAGTCAGGGAATTACAGTTGGTATCAAAGGAAGTTTAGTTGCAACATTGGGAACTTGATTTAGGAAAACATATATTAAAGAACACAACCCATTGATTTAGTTTGTGAGAAGAATTTATTTAAGTAATAATTCCATTGAATTTTATATAAATATGTTTAAAGTTAAGGATAATTTTTAGGGTTTATATTATCTTTTAATTTAAGGTAATTTTGGATATTTATATTATTGGGAATACCAAATGAAACATATAAGATAACCTTTGTGGTTAAAACATTTCTTTAATTTTGAATATATTTAGGATATTTTTTAGGATTTAGATCAATTTTTTTGGATAATATTAATATGTTTTTAGAAAAATGATAACACACATGTTGAGTGAAAACTTGTTGTGTCCGGAAAGGTTGTGAGGTTTAAACCCAAAACTGAAGGGTGATAAGGGTGAAACGCCTACCACTAGCCTACATGAAGTCCCGATTAGCATGACATTTTTTAGTTAAACTATCTAATGGATAAAGGTTGTTTTGATTTTAAGGAAAATTGTTTTATCAAATAGATTACCTTGGGATTGGGAAATTATTTGGTGATTAGGTGATTAATGTTATTTCAGAAGACGTTCACTATATTGGGAACCCTATATGATCAAGGTAAATAGAATACTAGGTAATTTTAATTAAAAATTAAATGTATAATTATATTTTTGGAATAATATTTGATTTTATTGTGGAGGAGTATATATTTATACTTTTTTTTATTTTTTGATTTGTAGAAGTTGATTTAAAATCTTCAGGAATGAAAAATTTATCTTAAATACTCATTGTTTGGAGAAAAATGAGTTTTTAGTAGAAATTGACTAAAAGATGAAACTATACTTGTCAAGTAAGTATGATTCCTTATGTTCTTACTCTATTAAGTAAATGAATTCTTAAACTCTTGGGAAAATAACTTGAAACCAAAAAATTTATCCTAGTATTTTCTTTTTTGATGAATCAAATGGCCCCTTAGATCATTATAGATTTATAGCTTTGTGATTGTTAACTTTCTCCTGACCATGTTATCTATCACCCTCCATCATAACTTTATGGTTAGATTTCTATTCCATGTCCATGTTTTCATACATGGAACTCTAGTATGTTTTATCTACGGTGACCTTCATACTTCCATTTCTTTATTTTAAGGATGAGGTCTCATTAATCCTTCTCATGATGTGGGATTTCATTAAAGATATTTTGAAAATTCAAACACCTAGTTTTTTTATCCTGAGTTCAAATTGAAAGGATGAAATTTTTTAATAGATGGTATAATATAACACCCTAAGATTTTTCAGTACACATCTTCTTAAATAAATTCAATTTCTTCGATAGCTTATGTTGCATGCAACACCGAGCATAAATGAACCACAATTTATATTATTATTTAAAATGAAATTATAACCTAGAAATTAAATTATAGGGAATGAATAATATTAAAAAAATTATGAAATTTATATAATAAATCTTTAATATTTTTTTTAAATTCATACAAATGATTTTATAGGCATAAGAAGCATATGAGTCCAATTTTATGCATTAAAAGTCTATATTTTTTTAAAGACAGTTTTACAGAATTTTAATAAAGAACATATTTTAAATAAAATTTTTAAGATTTTTATATATGTTATTTGAAAAACTAAAATTATTATTTTAATTTTTAATATAAAAATTTATTTTGGTTAAATTTTTTATATTTTTTTGAAAAGTTTCATGTTTTGTTGAATAATGATAAAATATTGCATTTTAATTGAAAATAACTTTTTTTTAAATAATTTATAGTGTCAAATTATATTTTTAATTGGTTTTAAAGTATAATTAGATCAATTTGTCATTATTTAATCTATTTTATTCCATTGTAATCAATTTAATATTGAATTTGGATATAAAAACATTTCAATCTTTTAAACGTTTTCACTTTAATAACCCATTTTCTCATTTTGTTAATGAGATTAATTTTAAATTAATTACTAAAAATTTTGTGTTTTGAGTTTTTAAAAATGGATTCCATATTTGTAATCAGTAGTTCTAAATTTTTTAAGTAGTTTACTTTTTTTTGGGAAATGTGAATAATAACTTTAATATTTTTTTGAATTACCAAGGTTAAGGGTAAATGATGTAATTAAAGGTAAAAATAATATTATAAGTATTTTAAAACTACCCTAACTCTTATTATAGTTTTAATGTATAGTTTAGTTTAAACCAAAATCATCATTTGTTCTATTTTATGGCCTCTCAGAGCCACTTGGATGACTTTAGTCATTTTTTAGTATTTTATTCTAAGGGAAGTTCAATATGTCCCACTCATGTTTTTAAAAAGCATTACATTTTTTATATATGGTTGTTAAGAATATATCCTCAAATATAAATAGTAATTGAAAATATAATTTTTTTTATCTTCCTCATAATAAATTATTTTTAAATTTTAGGGAATAAATAATTAAATCAAAGGCTTGTACAATGATGATGTAATAATTTTTTAATTAATAGACATATCAAAAAAATGTTATTAAAAATTAATATAATTTGATATAATTAATTTCATCCATGAATTTTATATACAAACTAGAAATATTTGGTATGTATTAAAGGTTATTTTTAATTTATATCATGTATTGATATTTTTTAAAAAGTCAAGGAATAAATAGTGTCGAAATTGACATTAATGATATTTTAAAATAAATAATATTTTATTAAATGATATAAAATTCATAAAAATATAAAATTCATCAAAATTATTGGGGTAAAGTTGAAAATTTCATCCATGACTAATTTATAGTTCTTTTTATTTTATTTTATATTAACTATATGAACCCTTAAAGAGTAAAAATCCAAGTTGTCGTGGTAAAAGTTAAAGGGTTTAACTATGGGTTAAATCCAAAAGGTAAGGGTAATAATGTGACCAAAACAAGTATAAAAATTATTGTATGAGTTTATTTTGATCCATAATCATCTTATATTTGAAATATATCTCTTTTGATCCATTTGGATTTGAAAATAAATTTATATTAATTTAATGTTTTTGAGAGTTTTCAAAAGTTCCCCTCACATCAATTATAAAAGGACACCACTTATCTCACTTCCTCACACCACATTGAGCATTTTTTCTCGACCAAAACCTATCCAAACAAGATCCAAAATTCCCTAACCTCATAATAGAAGCCTCAATTTGGGAATAAATCAAACCAATTAAGGTTTTTGGTATACACAAAATGGAGTTACCCAAATAAGAGGTAACATTCTTCAACAATTACTTTAGTTTTATTTATTTCCCCACTCATTTATTTATTATTATTATATACTTACATAATAAAACTGGTATCCTCAATATACTAATATTTTTTATGTTAAATTTTAGACCTACAACTTCACAAACTTCCATCAAATGGGTAACAAATTTACCATTTGTGTACGGAGAACTGCCATCTCGCGAAATGATATCGTTCGTTTTTCCTTTACCACCTATCATGGTCGAGAATTATGATGGAAAGACAATTTTTATATGATATATATACGATATTTATGTTTTATTCATACTTTTTTAATTTTTATATGACACATAACTTCATTCTTTCCATATTGTGTAAATACAATAACATTGTTTGTGGAAGTGTGCACTACCGCCTCCTCAAAGCGATGTGATTTGTTCACACTATAAATGGAAAATATAAAGTTAGTTTTAATAAAAATATGTGAAATATAAGAAATTTATATAATACTAGAATTATAATATACATATATAAAATTTAATTTTAATTATTTTAATTTGATAAATAAATAAAAGTAGCATTCATGCGTACGTACGACTTACCGTCTTCATAAACGGTGCATTTCATTTCTTATCTCCAAATTTTATAGATTATTATAAATATATAAATATATATATTGAATAAATATGATATTTAAATCATGTTTTACATTATTTATATGATGAAATTAGGATCAAGTAATTGGAACAACAAATAACAAGTCAAATCATACTTGATAAACTCGGAAATTAACACCCAAAATATTGAAAATAATGAAAGATTATTAACAAACTAGTGATAAAATAATATAATAAGATCATATATGATATAATAAATATGAATAGGGTTCTGATATAAATTAATATCATGATTTAAACCATTATACAAGAGGTTAAATCATGTAAAACTAAAAAGGAATTGTGAGGTAATGGATATTTGTCTCACTTTTATTTTTGTGGGGAACATGTCTTATACACTACTTATTTCTTTTGTGTGGTGCATATACCACACATGAATGTATTTTATGAGTATTATTCTAAATATTATGGTATTTTAATATCCATATAATTTTAAATCTTTTATGGGATTACGATTCTACTAATTTTAAAGTGATATGTATTTATTTCACAATCTCATCGTTATTAGAGATTGCTTGTGTTTAAGTATCCACTGGGGAATATTTCTCTTCCATGTTAGTGTTTTCTAAAATGTTTTTACTATTATACATTGATCATTTAAATTCATTTTACCCCTTTTTTACTTTTTTACAAAAATTTTTAAAAATGAATCTTCCTGTCATTTTTCAAAACAAGGTACTTTATGATTTTTCTTACCAAAATAAAAGGAATTATTTTTTTAACTTATACAGAATGAACAAAATTTCCCAAAATCATGATGAACTAATGTTGTGAGTATTTACTTACAATTTTACAAGGTTATTTTCAAATAAAATATTTTATTTTATAAATACACAACCTTTTAAATAAATGATTACAAAACGATAAGTGATTTTCATCTCACTTTTTTCATCTGTGAGATAAATATCATATTCACCACTTAATTATTTTTTTGGTTTATCTAATTCACCTTTTGATATACCATATCATAAATCTCTTTATGTTATTGTTATTCAATGTTTTATTAGATAATTTGTTACTTTTATGGGGCTTATGTTTCAAATATTTCAAAGTGGTATGAGACACTTTTATTTGAAGATATATTTTAAAATAGATTGTTTGATATATGAGGAATTATTTAGACTCATATGACATGGGTTGGGTATCGTTTAATACAAGTCCTTTAGGTTTGGGATCAGTTAATGAAATCCCCTTAATGCATTATTAGTCTCTTGAAATGAAATCAGTTAGCAAAAAAAACCTTTGAGTTTGTTTCCTTGAACAATAGATGGGTTTATACCCACAAACTTAAACCATATTGTGAAAGGTATTGATGGTAGTGATTCATGTTCTAGATACATGATGTCCATTAATTAATAATTTCATTCATTTTAATTATTATTTATCCTTGATATTTTTGATCTACATATCTATGGATTCATTTCATTCTCAATTTATTGAGTGAATGACATAAGTTATCAGTTATATACCTTTCCATGTTAATTTATTCTCATTAATTAATTAATTCTTCTACTTTACTTTCCCTTATTAAGAATTTGATCTCACCCTTTTATTTGTTCTATTTTCCCCTGGTTATGAAGATGAAATTTTTGAATGAGTTCAAGGATGAATTTTTTTCCTTTTTTATGTTTTATGTTTTACCAATGTAATAAGGGAATAATTTATGTATCTAGTTCTTCAAGACTACTAAACTGATCGGTCCTTTGGGATTTTATTCCTTGTAAACATGCCAATGTATTAAAATAATGCATCATATTTGGGCTTCTAAGGTCAGGGAATTACATTGAAAGCCATGGAGATGGTTCCAAACTTAGTACATCTAGGGTCACCTCAAAAGATATTTAGAAATTTTGAATGTTTACTTGATGATTTCCTTTAGGTAAATTCTGTTATTTTGTATTCATAGCTAGATTAGAACACTCAATACTATTACTTATTCCTACTTATCCCTTATTACATGGTTCTATTTTTTTTCTTGTTTTATAAATATGTTTCTAAAGATATTTTAAATGGTGAATTTATAAAGATATTTCATAAGTGGGTTTGAAAATTATTGTTTTGACAGAAAGTGGTGTAAACCCCAGAATTTTTTAAGAGATTGTTTTCATTTAGAATAGAAATAAGAATAAGTTTTTAAATGGTATTGTATGACATATTAGATCTTATATACATATTTATGAAAAAAATATATAAATTTCAGTTCAAACATGCATCTATGAAATTTAATTTATAAGTAGATGCATAAATGATTTATTGAAATCATATTGGCCTTAGTTTCGTTCACACCCTGTATACAAAACTTAGTGTATGTAGCTATTATGGTCTCATTTCTAGTTCTTTAGCTTCATTAACCTTAGGTTTGGGTGTTTAATTTGTTTTTAGAAGTTTAATTGGAATGTGGAGAGTGACCAAGGGCCGCATGGAGATATTTATATCATTTTGGTTGGGTTTTCATTTTCTTTTATTTTGAGATGTATATATATCAGCCTTGATGGATTTAATCTTGTTTATTTTATTTATTTATTATTTAGTTATGTGTTAATGATTTTATTAATGATTTAGTTTATGAAATGTAATATTATTTATGTTGCATACTCTAATTGGATATTTTATTTTGTATGTGTCTAAATGTATATTAAGGGTGAAATAATTACCAATAATTATGATTTGAGAACCTGTCACTAGTTTCCAACCTAGGGAAATTGGGAATGTGCCTTAGGTGTGTCATGGGTTGGCTCAGGTGCCTAACCTAGGGGTGTACCAAGTTGGTTCATGATAAGGATGGTTTGAATTTTATTATTATTTAGTATTTTATACAATTTAGTGGATAAGTTGGAGTTAGTAAATTGTAAAATGATTTTGAAACAAATATTGGTTTCTGAATAATTATTTGGATGGGTTAAAATTTAAAGTGTGCATAAATAATATAATTGGATTGTGTTAATTGATAAGAGAAACTTAGCTAGACTTATTAAGTGTGGGGATCCATTGATAGGATAGAGGGGTTGGGGGAATGAATTGTCTATATAATTGTGGTGGGTATGTAGATGAGAGGAAAGGGACATTTGGTATTACTCATGTGATATTTTTTTTTATGAAAAAACTTTATTGGTTTATGTGTTCTATCAAGTTAAATAATTGAAATAAGGATTTGATTTTTAGTTTAAGGATTAAATGAAAAGTGTTTTTTGTGCGTGAATCTATTCGTTATTTTTATTGATTATTTTGCCATTTATATTTTGTTTTATAAATTTTCATGGGTTGGGTGTATATATCTTATAAGCACACACTAATTAATTGGTTTACATGTGCATGGGGATTGGTAATATTCTTCTGGAGAAATCTTATAAAACATTGTTTTTACCCCCCTAAAAGTGAACTTTAATGAATATACATCATTTGTATTTGAGTTTCATGTTTGGAGATGGATGTTTCTTATGGTTTATGGTTAGAGTCTTAGAGTGTCTTAACTATAAAGATTAGAGGATTCAAAAGTATGTGGTCAACCAATTAGTTATTTCCTTTCTTTTTATTTTATTCTAATTTAGTTATGACATATGATTCACATTCATTATATTCAATATTATATAGTTTTGAAATTCATTTTTTGTATGAGATATGTTAATTAATTCTCTATATCTATGGTGTTAAGTTTGTTTCATTTTTTTATTTTAAATATATAGTGGGATGTATAATTTATGGATGAAGGTGTTTCAAGGGAAATGTAAGACCCCTTCCTTTATTCAGGTACTTCCCACTTTAATTTTTAGTTGATGCTTTTTAGTTTATATAAATGAGAATTGTATCAAGTTAAATAGGTGTTTTATAAATCCTTGGGTTCCCAGAGGAGTAAAACTAGTAAGGTATAATAGTGTATTGCAATAAAGGAATTGCTGCAATGCTACCATCTATCCAGTGGATGAAGTAGTATCCCGAGAAGGATATAGGAATGTACAATACCACATATTCTTATGCACTGACTATTTGGTGGGATCATAACAGCTAGTTGGTGGGGTTTCTAGAGGTGAAGATGTTCTGTTTGGTACCATCGGCTATCCAATGGCGCTGATCTGGGCTGGGAAAGTAAGGGGCAAAATTTTATTTTCTCCACTTGAAACCACTTTTTATATATTTAATCCACCTCATTCGACCCCAGCTAATGATTAATGATATTGAAGGTTTATCTACGGCTTCATCAACTTCTCCAACAGCATTTTGTGATTCCTTGATCCATTATTCGATCCGAACATATGGATTTGGTAAGTTTTTCCTGAAATTGATGAATCCTTCCATTTTCTCCATGAATATTATTATTTTATCCCTATTGTGGAAGATAAATCAAAATAATTAAGGATTCATGGTGTTTCTAATTGATCTAGATTCTTGATTCTTAGAATTTGTCTTCACTTATTTTGAGATGGGTGGTCTAAAGAATCTTCCTATGGTCTTTGTTTGGTTTCTAGTATGTGTAACATGTGTGATCGCACTACCACACAGTGCACATAGAATCTTTGAATTGGTAATGACTTATATGTCTTGAGTCACTTTACTTAGATCTTATGCATATCCTGTTGGGACTGTTAGTGCTAGAGAACCTGAACTTTTGACCACCTATGAGGTGTGCCTACCCATGTCCCTAGGTTGGAATATAAAATATGTGAAACCAGTGTCCTTGAAACTGAATTTTTAACTATTTTCACTTGAGGGATTGGGAATTGGTTGTGGGAATGGATTCAATTGTGAATTGGAAACTTAACACGATCCCTCAACCTATAATTAAAACTTAGAATAATGGAATGTTAGTATGTAATTATATTTGGTATCATAATTGGTATTTGACATGTATAACCAAAAAAGGAATATGGTTAACACGTTTTTCATGTTTTAACATATTTACAAGAATTGGTTCATTATTATACTTGATAAATTGATTATGTAATTCACCCTTGGCATGGGAACTTGTCACAAACCAGGCCAGGATTCCATCCAA
Source organism: Viscum album (assembly GCA_963277665.1). Lineage (NCBI taxonomy): Eukaryota > Viridiplantae > Streptophyta > Magnoliopsida > Santalales > Viscaceae > Viscum > Viscum album. The sequence continues at coordinate 1,839,582,279 of OY728151.1, forward strand.
CCTGAAATCTGGTCCGGTATGAGACAAGGCCTGAAGGGCATTCCCGATCCCCATGGGATGGAAAATAGTGTTGGGAACCAAGTAATAATAATGTGAACGATTTATCCCAATAAATAACAAGGATCAAAATAACCAAAACTAAACATGAAAAACAACCAAGGATAACTGATTATCAATAAATACACAAACTGAATCTGAATACAATAACTGCTAAATGAAACAAAACTGAAAAAAACTACAACCAACATGATCTCCATGTTACCTCAAAGTCACCACCATTCTCAACCAACCCATTACAAGAAAACCAAACTAGAAATCTCCACCTAAAAAACAACTCGGGTCTACCAACACCGAATGGTACTAGTAAGGTGTGAGCCTAAATAGATCCGTACTCAACCACCATAGAATCCATAAATTTACTTTCTCGGAATAATCCATAAACACTAGTTTGAAAATACATATATAAAAATAGTTTTTTCTCATTTTAATGAACAAACATAACTTTACTTTTTCAAAAAAACACAAACTATATATCCATTTTCAAAATGTCTTACCATCTTAAAACCAAATCCCAAACCAAAATCCAAAAAAATACCAAGCTATGCTGAAGATAAATAAAAAATACAAATAGGAAGCCAAGCACCATAGAATATAAAAAAACATATACCAATAGTAAACCATGTGCATTTTCTAAATATCCCTAAAAAAATCCATAGATGTACTTGGGTCAGACTCATGAGTTTACATATTGTGTAGCTCCACAGTCAATATCCAACTGGTCTTTCTAACTACCAATCTAGTGGAAGAACCCACCTCTCCTCTAATACATCCAAAGGGTACCAACCCATATAATCGGGGTTGACAAGCAGCCATCACTCGACCCTCTAAAAGATTCTTAGGAAACCCATGGTAATAATACACTATGTAAGTAGGAGGCCCTCACACATGTGAATCACCTTACCTGCCACCACTGCACTTTCCTATCCCAAACACTAACACGGACCATGTGATAAACCACATTGGGAAATCCTCTATAGGTGTTCACATTTCGCAATGATCCACAGACAAGTTCTAACCAGGATGTCATATCACACAAAATTTTAAACCATTTCTCAAAACAAGCTAAATTTCCAACTGGGCATTAATATTTCCAAAGCACCTTCATTTCACAAACATTAAAAGGTTCCAACTGGGCCTTATATCATGTCCATTTCAAACACATTTACAAATAATTTTCTAACCATTTCCAATTTCAATACCCTTTCAAATACAAATTGAAAACATACTATTCACTTAAAGTTTCCAAACAGTACTTTAAACCATTTAGAGACCAATCATGTCCCAAAATACCAAACAAGCCAAGTTTTAAAGGAAAAATTTTATACCACTTTCAAGACCACATAATGTACCGATGCACCATTTAGAAATAAAGAAACCATTTGAGAGACCAAGGTTTAAGGAAAAAATTGTTTTAAAGTGCCATCTTCATTTGAATTCCCATCCATTTTTTCACCTGGTGCAGACATGGATGTGTAAAAATCTAATGACACACTCTAAATATCCATGGAAACACCCAAAAGCATTTTCATTTCAAAATCGCCACTCTCTTTCAAACCAAACCAAACCAAACCAAATAGTTCTATATAATCACAAAAGTATAAAAAGCATTTGAAAACCAAGAGAATCCTTACAAAAAAGTTCACCAAACATCATAAAACTACACACATAATGTCAAATTCATTATTCCAAAATGATATCATAACATAACCAAGGTTTAACAATACTCAAAACACACAATTTAATTTTAAAAGAACAATTGAAATTTTAACAAATACCTTGTGTTCATAACTATATAATATGCTTGGAGAAACCCATTTGAAACCAATTCCAATAATTTTTTACAACATAAAAAATACCATAATGGGAAAAAAATCATACCCAAATCATGTAAAACACATTTATATATTATTTAAAAATACCCAATCATCAATGGATTGTATCGAAAAGGAAACAAACAGAAATTCCTACCATCAACGATGTGTGAATGCAACAAAACTTTGGGTAGAGGAATAATACACCCCAAAAGATGATCCGCACACCCTAAAATCAATGAAATAGAAAAAAATCAGACAAACCTAACCCTAGGGTTCATCCTAGAGAGAAACCCACCAAGAAAGAACCATGAACCAAGATATAAGAGAGAGGGAAAGAGGAAATCAACCAAAAACTCAAAGAATATTACCTTGGAATCTTGGAGGAGCATCAAAGGAGGGAGTAAAACCAAAGGGAGATGAATTTTGGGACACCTTAATGTGCCAAAAATGAACCAATGGGAGGGGGATTGATTTGGGGTAAAAAGAGGGGAGGGTAGATTAGGTATTTTAAGATTTTAAAAATCTGGGTAGCTCACACGGTTTTCCAAACCATGCGCAAGATGTGCAGTCTCCAATGTCCAAATGGATAGAACCTCACACAAGATTTCTTCATAATTTCCCAAACCACGTGAAACCTATGTTCCTTACCCTTGGACCCAAAACAAAGCTGCACAGTTACCTAGGAAAAACCGCACAGTTGACCCAAACCATGCGCAGACCGTGCACAATCCAAAATCTCACCCAAGACTTCCAAAATTCAAAAATTTAAACCAAGTCTCAACCCGAACCTAAAAAAATACCCAGTGACAATAAAATAATAAAATAAAAGAATTTAAAAGGTCAAGTGTGACAATTATCCCCACCACAAACACTTTTTTCTCCCCTAAAGTCACCTAGATGAAAGGTAAAACAAAACTTGATTCTATGGCCAGTCAAAATTGATAGAAAGTTCGAACCTCGAGGTGACCATTCAATTTATAAGTCACAACCGAATGAAACTAGAGGAAACCACAACATGAAGACAATTGGAGAACATGAGAGGGTTATCCCCACCATAATAACTCATCTAACACAATCAACATTTAAACTCCCAATGCAAAAAAACCTAAATGGGAACTCCAAACACTCTACCCTAGTTTGTCTAATGTGTTAAATGAGCGAACACCCAAAAAGAACTGGAAAAATTCCACCCAAACCAGACCCCCAACAAAAAAGTGGAAACCCACTGAAGGAACCCAAAACGATCAAAAAACCTGAACACAAGCTATAAAGAGAAATTTACACAAAAACAAATATATCCAAACAATGAAGAATGAAAACTAAATCAGATTTACAAAGGGATAAACCTTTAAAGATTCATATTTAGATGAACATAACCACTATAATCAAAAAATAACAATTTCATCACAATTTTATAATGAAGATATGAAGTTACAACATTAGAAAAACTAAAACAAGGAAACTTTAAACGTCTCCACCCAACACAAGAGATAAGAACTGAGCTAAGGTTCCTCACTCCCCCAATGATTCCTGAATGCACTCAAGATTCACTCTGAGGCCTGTAGATAGAGACCTAATGACTGAAGCATCCACTAACTCATAGTCAGGCACTAGAATCCTCCGACCACACTGGAATCACATGAGAAAGTGGCTCAAGGAATAATAATCCAACACCAATAAGGGAAACTATTCAAGAATAGGTTCCTCTAGAAAACACCTCTCGCCAGATGGGGAACCTTTACAAGTAAGAAAGGATACCAAATTTCAATCTCCCTATTCTCTGATAATCAACTCAATGAAGAACGCCTCATCTACTAAATTATCAAAATGAAGATCCTTGGAGGAGAGGGATCGATCCCTGATCTTTGGATGATTACCCAAAATGAAAAATTAATCTTTCATTAGATCCTATAACTCCATCTCTAAAGAGAAAGAAACCAGATCCCTAAAATGTTCAACATAGGCCTTCACTATCTGCTGACCTTTCTGAACACTCATGATCTATTCCACTTTCTTCATCTTCACCTCCTCAAGTATAAACCATCGGGAAAAACAGACTCTACATCATCCCAACTTGCATTGAAAATAGAGAAATCAAATTCCACTAGTCCAAAGATGGACCATTGAAAAAACTCATAAAAACATATAATCTTATAGATTTGGGAGTTCCAAATGATCTGAATACACACTAAACTTCCTAAATCCACTCCACTACCTCTAACAGACCTTGATCACTAAGAAATATAGGAAAAAACCAAGAAGAACTAGAAACAAGATGAGTCCCATTAGAAACTTTGATGACCTTTCTGGGTGGCATATTCTAAATAGTACAAGGAACAAAAAACCAAACATCAACCTAAAAACTTAACTAGAGAGAGAACATCAAGAAAAAACAACAAGCTCAAAAATTAAATACATACAATCACAACCAAAACCCCACTTTTCAAAAACCACACTTTTCAACTTAAATTTTTAAAATCACATTCCTCTAAGTCCACTCCCCAAATTCCAAAATTCTCTTCTACAAAACAAGAAGCCAATTTTCAAAGAAAAACCAATTTTCAAAATCATTATCCATTCAAAAATCATTTTGGAAAATCCAAGCCAAGTAGTTGGTTTTAAATACTCACCCATGGCATCCTATGAACTGTCACATATGTGTCCATCCACTTCCACCTACATCATTCATGCACAAGTTCCGACATGCACTTTAAACACATAACCACACATATGGAAATGTTCATAATGAATAATAAGGGTCACACAAACCATTACATCATCAAACCCGAGCATCCACCAAATTTTTCAATCCAAGTCACTTTCTCTTTTAAAACATATTCTTTCTAATCTGAAGGAACTTGAAAGAAAACATTTCCATTTTAAAATCACACTTATACCAACCGAAAACAAAACAGAATACAACCCATGCCAAATTACTAGAATGAGGAACTAGTGTCCAAACCTAACTCAGTGATAAGGTTAGTGGGCCATGAACCAAGTAGGCATTAAAAAATAATAAGACCTTGAACCATGCACTTGGATTCCACATGGGTCACTACTCTATATGAGATCACAATAAGACACTGGTTCAACTCCATTTTCATTCCTCGATCCAAAACAAAAACAAATAACTCAAATACCTAACTACCCCTAGAAACTCAAGGTTCATTACAAGTAAGGTTTCATGAAGTCCTCCACGTACTTATCAATCGAGTCCTGATAGTCCTAATCTCAAACTACCTGACACCCCAAATAGAAAATGGACTCCTATGATACTAGTTTTTCATGAACTACTCTGGGATTCCATCCAACCCAACATCTGGCTCAATTTGAAACAAGGTCTAAAGATCATTTCTGATCCCCATGGGTTGGAAACTAATTTCAGGCACCAAGTAATCATAATGGGAATGATTTATCCCAATAAATGACCAAGATTAAAATAACCAAAACTGAACATGCATAATAACCAAAAATAACTAAATATCAATAAATATATATACCGTATTTGGATAAAACAACTTCCAAATGAAAAAAAGAACAACAAAAAAAACCAAACCAAACTACTACCAACATAATCTCAATGTGTCCTTAGGATCACCACCATCCTCAACCAAATAGCTAAAAGGAAACCAAAACAGAAACCTACACCTATAAAACAACTCAGGTCTACTAACAACAAATGGTACAAGTAGGCTTGTGAACCTAAATAGCCCAGTAATAAACCATCATAGAATCCATACATTTCCTTTCCAGAAACAGTACATAAACACTATTATGAAAATATGTATATAAAAATAGGTTTTTTTCAATTTAATGAACAAACACAATTTGTTTTTTCAAAACAACATGCACCATATCTCCATTTTCAAAACAGTTTACCATTTTAAAACCAAATCCCAAACCAAAATCCAAAAAAATAATACCAAGATATGCTGAATAAAAACAAGTAATATAAATAGGAATCCAAGTGAAGTTGAATATAAACAAACACATACATATAGTAAACCAGGGTAATTTCCAACATATGGTGCAACTCCATAATCAATAACCAACCGGTTGTTCTAATTTTTAATCTAGTGGAACAACCCACCTGTCCTTTAAGGCATCCGAGGGGCACCAAATCATCTAATCAGGGTTGAAAAGAAACCATCACTCGACCCTCTAATGTATGCCTAGAAAACCCATGGTAATAATACACTATATTAATAGGAGTCCCTTGCATATGTGAATCACCTTACTTACCGCCATCGGACTTTCCTACCCCTAAAACTAACACAACCCATGCAATAAACCACATTAGGATATCCTCCTCATGTGTGCCCATTCTGTAATAATCCATACACAAGTGTCGACCAGGCTGTCATACCACACAAAATTTCAAACCATTTCTCAAAACGTACTAAATTTCCAATCGGGCATTCATATTTCCAAACCCCCTTAATTTCCCAAACATTAAAATGTTCCAAACAAGCCTTAAATCATGTCCATTTCAAACACATTTACTAAGAAGTTTCCAACTGCTTGCAATTTTAATACCATTTCAAAGCCAAACTGAAAATATACTATTCAATTTAAGTTTCCAAAAGAGAATTAAAACCATTTAGAGGTCAATAATGTCCCAAAATACCAAAAAATCCAAGTTTTAAAAGACAAATTAAAATCCACTTTCACAAAAACATAACAAACCAATGCACCATTTAGAAATCAAGAAACCATTTGAGAGACCGGGGTTTAAGGAAAACATTGTTTTAAAGTTCCGTCTTCATTTGAATTCCCATAAATGTGTGCACTTAGAACACACATGGATCTTCCAAAATATAATTACACACTCTAAATATAATTAGAAACACCCAAAAAAAATTTCATTTCAAAATCATCAATTTCATTCAAACCAAACCAAACCCAAGAATTCCATATAATCGCAAAAGTATAAAAATAATTTAAAAACTTGGACAATCCTTCCAAAACATTTCACCACACATCATAAAACTACACAAATAATGTCAAATTCATGATTCCATAATGATATCATAACATAACTAAGGTTAAAAACTACTCAAAACACACAATTTCATTTTAAATGAACAATTGACATTTTAATAAATACCTTGTGTGCATAACTATATAACATGCTTGGAGAAACCCCTTTAAAACCACTTATACTAACTAAGACAAAAAAATAATACCAAAAGAAATCGAAACACATTTATATATTATTTAAAAATACCCAAGAATCAATGGATTGTATCGTAAAGTAAACGGATGGAAACACCTACCTCAATGACGTGCGAATGAAAAAAAAACTTTGAGAGGAGGAAGAATACACCCCAAAAGATGATCCAAACACCCTAACATCATTTAAATTGACCAAAATCAACCAAACATAACCCAAGGGTTTGGTTAAGATATAAATCCACCAAGAAAGAACTAAGAACCAAGAGAAAAGAGAGAGGGAATGAGGAAATCAACTGAAAACTTAAATAATATTACCAATTAATCTTGGAGTAGCATCAAATCAGGGAGGAGAACCAAAGGGAGAGGGGTTTTGGGATCCCTTCATGCACCAAAAATGACCCATGGTGAGGGGTGCTTGAGTTGGGGTAAAAAGTGGGGAGGTTAGATTAGCGATTTTAAGATTTTAAAAACCAGAGCAGCTAGCACAATTTGTCCACACAGTTTTCCAAACCATGTTAAAGCCATGAAGTCGCCACTATCCAAATTAATTAAACCTCACACACAATTTTTTGCATGGTTACATAGAAAAATCCACACGGTTTACCCAAACCGCGTGCTAACCGTGCAAAGGAAAAAAACTCACCCAAGACTTCCAAAATTTAAAAAATTTAAATCAGGGATCATACCAAACCTCAACCAAAAAGATCTAAATCCAAGAAAATAATAAAATAAAATAATTACAAATTTTGGGGTTTTATATAACTTTCCATGGGTCCATTATAAATTAAATATGTAATTAAATATGGCATGAGAAATTACCTTGGGTCCATTGTAATTGGTTATGTATTTAGCCTTGGTGATGGGAATTAACCTTGGACCAATTGTTCATTACGCTATCAAATATAGATATTATGGATGGTTACTGAGACTAGACAAATTTATGGGTATGGACAGAGACATTTGGCATCGTTTCGTTGTTGGTATAGATGACCCCAGGTGTTTACCTAGAGCATGAGGGTCAACACATTTATATAGATGTTCTACATTTAAATTATAATTAATGCTTCTGTTTATTGTACTATTTCATGCCCTATTACTCTAGATGTACTGTTTTGGTCATCGTTGGTGGTGGCTTACTAATTTTTAGTCACACCCTATTTGGGTTATCATTTGGTACTTGGGAAGACTTCATGGATGCAGTTTTAGACAAAGGAAAGAGGCCATATGCTTGATTAGTTAATTTTATAGATGGGATCAGTGCTTCGAGATGTGACCAATCATGGGGTTTGGGATTTAATTTTGGGGGTCTTTATTTTGAGTCTTTCCTTCAGTTGGTTGTTTTTATGACATTTAGTATGACATTCAGTTTAATGTTTCATGGTTTTATTATATTAGATTGATTTGTAACTTTAATATTTAACTTTTGGAGTTGATTGTGTTGAATGTTTTATCATTTTTCTATTGTTTTTGTCTTTTTTACTGGATACTATAGTACCCACACTATATTTATTTTATCCTCGCTGTTAGTCGATAGTCACTGGTATATGAGGATGTGTGCATGAGGTATTGTGGATACCCATATAGGTAACGTGTGGGAGAATCAGTCTTGGACATTAAAAAGTGGTATCAAAGGAGGTCTTTTGTTTTTATTTACTATTTTGGAAAGGTAGATAGGAGGATAGGATGTGTCAGTTCATGGTGATGAGCTTGTGGATGAGAGTAACTAAGTCATGTGTGGGAAAAAACACAAGTTTATGGGGATGGGTTTACTATTATTGAGGTTTTATTGTAATATTTATGATGTTATTACACCTGAGGTGATACATTTGTTATAACGACCCATGCTTTACATACATGGATATTACATCATTTTAGATGAATATTCAGTGCATTACAATAATATATGCCCAAGTAATGTAATAGTTTAGTATATTTGGAAACTTGGAAACAAAATCTTCTATCCTGGTGAAAGATCTTTAAAATATCACATAACAATCTCTGCCTTTATTATTTCTACCTATAAAATTTCTTGGTAACATGGGGAAATAAAACATAAGAATGGGGTGAACTCAAATTCTCAGTAAGGGTAAATAATGGAGATATGTATGCACAATCATGAGAATAATGGTATGAGAACATGATAATAAAAATAGAAGATCATATCCTAAATAACAAAGATCATATACATGAATCATGGCATAAATAATTATATTTCATAGGAGAATAATAAAACATTTTATTAAATCATTTTTATTAAACATGGACATGGATAAATATTACCCAATGAAGACTTAAAATGAAACAATCCCAAATATGGAAAAGATTGTGAAATAACTTTATAATAAATAGAATCATATTCCCCATGTAAAAATACAATTGTAAGAATATATAAATATCATAATCTTATAGATAAGACTCATAAAACACATTCATGTAAAGTATATACACCATGTAGAAGAAACAAATAGTGTATGAGGCATGTATCTCACAGAAATAAAGGGGAGAAAAAAATAATACCTTACAGAAAACCTTAAAAATATTACTTTTGAAAAAATTTGAATGAAATTAAAATATTCACAAAATTTTCTTTATAATCCTTTATATACATATAAATAAATATGTATGATAATACCAAGAATATTAAAATGAGGAAAGGATCAATTGTTTAAACATTCAAAGCATCCCATACCACTTTGAACATTTAAATAATATGACCAATATCTTAAAATGAATCTTTAAATACCATGAATATAAACATATTCATGATATAAAATATAATAGGATAATTACATACACCACAAACAAGAAACTGGTGGTGAACATGGCTTATATCTCACGAAAATTAAAAGTGAGATAAAATTTCCTTAACTTAAGTTTGATAATCTCCATATGTGTCCAAAACTATTGTATAATGGTTTTAATAATATTATTTACTTATAATAGAATCATAATAATATTTATGATATCATATATGATTTGTTTATGGCTTTATATTACCCATTTATTAATATTTTCCAAGTTAAAGAAACATTTCTGGTAATAATCCTTTTATTTATCGTACATGTTTTGACTTGTTATGCTTGATTATATTAATTATACCATTATTTACTTTCTTAAATAATGTATAACCCTATTTATATATCATATATATTCATAATATAGATATATAAATGAAATGGAGTACACCGTTCATGGAGACAGTAGGCTGTACGTACGCATGAACGTTGTTTCCCTTTTCTTATCATATTGGATAGAAATAATTGAATGACAAATATGTACATACATATATTTATATATATTATTCTAGTATAATTATTATATCATAGATTTAATACTTATTAATAACACACACACACACACACACATATATATATATATATATACATATATATTATTCATCCTTGAATGGTGAACGTTGAAGATGAATCTCATCGCGTCGTGGAGACGGTAAGCCGTACGTACGCCCGAGTGATGATATCATTACATATTGGTAAAGAGTAGGGAATTGGATGGAATATGAATTATATATAAACTATATTAATTCATATTTACTATTTACATCTTTTATATTCATCTTCATACCCATATAAATATAGTATACATGAAAAACAGTTTACACCATGATGTGGAGACGGTAAGTCGTACGCACGCACACATGGTGATATTGTTTTTCATAGGATGGGTAAAAGGATGAATATGGTTTTCTCATAAACATAAATAAATCTCATAATATATTATATTCTGGAGTTATTACTTTGTTATGGAAACAACATAGAAAGAGGAAGTAGAAGAAGAAAATAACTTTGAAAGAGGTGATAAAACAATTATCTATTTTCTAGGTATCTCCTTTTGTTTTGTACAAAAGGAATCCTTAGGATGGATTTTTTCCTAGATTATGGACTCTAGGATGTATTTAGTGAAGTTTAGAGAGGAAATTTTCAGGTATTGGAAGATCCAAAGGGCTTTATAGGTGTGAATTAAAGAGAAGGATAAGTTCCCTTTTATAAGAGAGGGTATGATCACTTTAGGAAACTCTTAAAATATTAAATTAACATTCAATTAAAAATGGATAAAATTTGAGTTTATTAGAGTATGATATGAGTAGGGGTATAAATATCATCAACCAATGAATTTTAGACATGTTTATATCATAAAATTAACCTTATTATTTGGATTTAACCCTTAGTTAAACAATTTAAATTTTATCATGATAGCTTTTATTTTTATATAATAAGGTTAATACAGTTACTATAAAATGAAAAAAGAACCACAGTTGGATCATTTATGACATATTTAACAATATAAAATTTATTTTTATGAACCTTAGATTTTGATTAATTTTATAACATTTAATAAAATATTATTTATTTTAAAATATCATTTATGTCAATTTTGATACTATTAAATATTTTAATTTTTTAAAATATCATAACAACATTATAACTTTGAAAAAATACTTCCAATATTTCAATAACATGTCTAATTTGTCTATAAAATTTTTGTATGTCATTAATTAAGTAAAATTATATTTATTTTAATATTTTTAAAACCATTTATTTGATATCTCAATTAATTAAACAATTACTATATCATTATTATACAAGACTTTAATTAATTAATTTATTATCTAAAAATTAAAAATAAATTATCATGATGAAGATAAATTTCGTATCTTTAAAATTAATAATTATAATATAATTTATATTATGTATTACCCTATATAAAAAAATATTTATTTATTAAATTTTAAATATGAAACTTTTCACTCTTCTTTAAATAAAATATAATAAATGTATTAATCTAACACAAGTGGCATAAAAAGGATAATATTTTGAAATAAGGTTGTTTTAGGTTTAAAAAACCAAATCCAATTAAATTAGGATAAGTTTTAGTGTAATTTTATATTATTATAATATTATTTTTTCCTTTAATTACCCTATCTACTTTTAACCATGGAAAATAAAATTCAAAAGTTACTATTGAACAAAAATTATTTTGATCATATTAGACCAAATTTTTCATACTTATTACAACCATTTATGTTTTTGTTTTCAAAATTCAATTTATAGAAGTTGTAAAATTATTTTTACTGCCAATCTCGCAAATGTGGTTATAAGGCTGGTAAAAGAGACGTTCAAAAGTTTAATAATAATTTTTATCTAATTATATTATAAAAATGATTCTAATGACCTATATTGAATTAATATATTTATTATTTATATATTGTGACTTTAAAATCAATTTAAATAAAAAATGTTTATTTAAATGAAAAAGTCGGTTTTTTACCTAATATGCGGTATTTTTCATTATTCATCAAAAATTGAAACATCTCAGAAAAATAAAAAAATAACCCTAAGATAATTTTTATATTCCAAATTCAAAAATAATATTTGTTTATCAAAATAAATTTCTATGAGTATCTAAAATTAATTTCATTATTTTTCATAGAAGGACGTTAAAAGCAGTACATTTGAGAAAATAGTAGTTTAAAACATATAAAGACTTTACCAGAAATTATATTTGTCATTATCAAAACCGTTATAACTAATATTTAAAAAGTATTTGTTAATATTTATATTACAATTTTAACGTCTAGGATATAACTATATTTTTTAAATAATTATAATAGTAATGTGTAGTTTCGTAGAAACTCGGTGTTGCGTGTAACGCAAGCCAAGTCGGTGTTGCATGTAATGAAAGATTCATTTAGTGTTGCGTATAACATAATAAAAAAATTAGAGATATTATATAATAAAAATAATCTGAATTTAGTGTTTCATGAAGTGAAAATATCATAATATTAAATTAATTCGAAAAAGAATAAATTCACAAAATCTCAGGGTGTTACATTCTAGCCACCTTAAAATGAAAATTTCCCTAGAAATTTGTCGAGGTTATAAAAATATAGAAACCCACATCATAAAAACAAAGACTGAAACTTTATTTTAAAATTTAATAGTTGGAAAATAATATTTTCACAAAGTAAATCTTTACTAGGTTTCTACGTAGGAGAACATATGTGAAGATTTGGACATGGAGGAAAAACATAAATAATCATAGAGATGGATAAAGATCATTGATCACAAGGAAGTGGGTGATCTAGAGAAAGTTAACAATCTCAAAACCATAAACTAAAGAAGTGTGAAAGAGGTCATTGATATAATAAAAAATAATGATAATAGGACACCCTTTTACATCACGATCCCTTTTCTTAATGTTGAAATTTTTTAAGAGAAGATATACTTACTTGATTTCAGTATAACTTCACCCTTTTTTGTTCCATGATCAATTTCCACTTCATATCTTATTCCATAAAATGAAGTTGAATTTTTCATTCCAGAAGAATTATCAAATCATGAGAAGAATGATATTTCATTTTATCTATCTTCAACAAAAAGGTTAGCTCAAGTTATAGAATATGTATAATTCTACCTACTATGAGATAATACTTTAATCTCACAAACTTATCTGAAGTTTAACTTAAAATTTTCATAAATGTATAAGCCCACAATCATTTAAAAAGATGAAAATCCAAAACATTAGAAATAAGTCCACTAAATTGACTTAATATTTTTCTCCCATATATCAAAAGGCAGTTCTTGGTTGTCACATTCCAAAAATGTGAATACCTTAATGAAGTATTCTCTTAAAACATGTAAATAACCTGAATTACCATATTTCCTTATTGAAAACATGCATGTTTCCTTATTCTTATGTCCAAAAGAGTGTAAACTTCATCCATGATAGCATAACTCACATGTCAGTAAATCCTTAATTAGTTCCAAGGAAACTAGTATCATAAAATTTACTTATTCATATCCAATATATCTTTATCCAAATAACATTATCTCGACATCATGCTCATATTAGGGTTATTCTTCCCTTAATCATGTGTTTTCCAAAAATATCACCTTATTACCACAATCACTTTTTAGGGTTAATAGTACCATGCCACATATGTTCTTAAATCATTAAGTAAAAAAAACAATGGACCAATAAATATATGTTCTATTATTCCATAAAACAATAAATGTACTACAACATTTTTCTTGAATTCCAAAATATAAACACTCAATATTTCAACCACTTTGTTGTTATACTCTACATTGCCAATAATGATCACATTATATTTTCCTTTTCCATTATCCTTAAGAGGTTTACGATTCTGATCATCATCGATAACCCTTGTATTAGGGCACTGGTTGGAATAATGCCTATTCTCCTTACACTTGTAGCACTAAAGTGGGGGAGGTGCATTTTGTGCAGATTTCTCTCCATTTTCACTGTTAGCTAACTTCTTTCCATCACTTCAGCACTCAAATGCCCAATGACCTTCCTTTCCACACTTAAAACATTTATTATACCCCTTAATACAATCTCCACCATGCTTCTTTCCACACACTAAGCATAAGGAAACACTCATCTTTGTTTCAAAATTGTTTTGAGATTTTCCCTTCAATTCCATATTTCGTTTCTTGTCAAAACCATGAGAATGATATGTAACACCACATTCAATTTCTATCTTGATATCAAAGTGAAAAATCTATTCATAGATACTAAAGTATCTTATATCTAACTCCCTTCTAAGACTTAGTTTTAAGCCACTGAAGAATCAATCAACTTTACATACAGGTTGAATGATATATCCAGAAGCATACCATGAAAGACTTGTAAAATTTTCCTCATATGTTCCAATGGATTCATCATAATTTCTCTTTATCTCAAGGAATTTGTAACACCCCAAGATTTCATAGTAAGTAATTTTCTTTAAAGTAATTCAATAGCTTTCACTACACATGACACCGAGTTCGAGCGCACCACAACTTACCAAACTACTCGTTCAAAAAGCGGTTATGAATAGTATTAACTAAATTCTGTATTTTATATCATCCTTATAATTTTAACATAAATATTATGTGTTTCTTAGACATAATATAAGAAAAAATTCAAATTTTCATATAAAAGAAGTATTTTTCAAGAAATATAATTTTACCTCCTTTTAATGGTGAACCATTTTTAAATCCAATATTTGACACTTTCATATATTCAATTTGAAGAAATAAAATTTTTCTTTAGAATAGGGATATAAACATTTATTTTGGATAAAATTTCAGTGCTTTTCTGATAACTTTCATATTTGGATGAATAGTGAAAAATACTAAATTTTAATTAAAAACAAAAATTTTAATAAAAATAATTTATAGTGTTAAATTATATATTTGAATAGTTTTTAGGTATAATTAGAATATATTTTTATCATTTAATCCAATTTGGGTCATTGGATGTAATTTTACATTTAAATTGGAAATAAACATATATCAATATTTTGATAGTTTTTACTTCTCAAAAACCCGCTTTCTGGTTTTGACAAAGGGAATATTTTTTTAAAATTCATTAATAAAACTTATATGTTTTTAATTTGGTGAAATATACATAATTTTTTAATTTTAAATATAAAAATTATCTTAGAGTTAATTTTTGGTATTTTTCTGAAAACTTTTGATTTTTGATGAATAGTGAAAAACACTGCGTTATTGTTTAAAAATTATTTTTTATTTAAATTATTTTTTATTTTATTTAAATTTATTTTAAGTGAAAATAGATACATAATAACAATATAAATTCAATTAAATTCATTGGATTCATTTTATAAAAATATTAGATGTATAAAATTTTATTGAACTTTTTACCGTCTTTTACCCACCTTCTAGGCACATTTGAAAATTTTCATAAAACGTAATTTCACCTCTTCTGTGGATTTAATTTCAAAAATTTTAGAGATACGATTGAAATCAGTAAGTAAAATGTGGTTTAATATTATGCAAATAATTTTTGGTAAATAGTAACTTTTGAATTTTATTTACCACGGTTAAAAGTAAATAGAGTAATTAATGGTAAAAATGATATTATAATTATCCTAACACATGTCCTAATTCTATTGGATAAGTTTATTTCAACCAAAATTAACCTTAGGAATAAAATACAATTCTTTTGATCCACTTGTATTAGATTAAGACATTTATTATTATTTTATTTAAAGAAGAGTTAAAAGTGTAAAATTCAAAGTTTAATAACTAAAACATTTATAATACAGGGTTATACATAGGATAAATTTGACTATAAATATTCATTAGAAAGATAAAAATATTTACTACATCATGATATTTTATTTATAATTTTTAGACATTAAATAAGTAAATTTATTTATGACACAATGATGATGCCATAATTACTTAATTAATGAAAGCTTAAAATAATTGATATTATAAATATTAAAATAAATGTAAATTGAGACTTTTTTGGAATTAAAAGAATTTTTTAGGTTAATGTGACAAGTTAGAGTTGATTTAATGAATTTTTTTTGAAGTAATCAAGTTGATATGACTTTAACAAAAACCAAATACTAAATAGTGTCAATATTAAAAGATCATATACGATATCATATTTATGTATGTGGTTATTGTATAATTTAATAACAATGATTTAACAATTATACATGAGGTTAACGTAACCTCTACTAATGAAATGTACAAGGTAAGGGGTTTTAATCTCACTTCCTATTCCCGTGAGATTCATGCTATATTTCCACTATTTCCTTTTGTGTGGTGTATGTACTGCCCATGATTGTATTACTTGTGTAATATAATTTAATTTATGGTTAATGTACCCTCTACTGATTTACACTGAATATCCAATAATATTGAGTGTATTTACATTTTTCACACATAATTATGTCATTGATTTATCCATAACCTAAGTATATAGTCTTTATAATGGATTTCATCTCAATTTACATTCTATTGAGACTTCATTGTTGTTATGCACCAATTCACTTTTATATAGTGTATATAATGTACTTTGACATAGTATATCATGAATCCCTTTATTCTCAAGATATTATAAATTTTTTATTACCTTAATTATTTGTATTCAATCATCTCTCATTTGGTTAGGAACCCTAACTAAAATATCATTTTAAATGTTTTAAAGATTTATTCTTCTAAATCCTTTTCATTAATGTTCATGTTTTAAAAATGGTTTTAAGGATTGATTTATATAGAAATGGATGTTTTAAAATTAAAATTCCTTTTAAAATTTTAAAATTGGTATAGGACACTTTGGTTCAAAAATATATTTTTAACAGCTTCTTGATAAATAATGATACTTTTAAATGTTTTAAAGAAAAAGGGCATATTTCTCCAAATAGTTTTACTGATTATTTTCATCTATTTCAATATACTTCATTATTCTTGATTGAGGTTGATAAAATCACCCATATTGTATTGAATGAGTTATGTTTGACGGTGGATGTGCTATTTTTATGTCATTCATGGTTTGTGGTTAAAGTATTAACATTTTGTATGCTAGTTTTAATACAAACGTTTAGATTATGTTTTAGCCATTTCATATGAGGAATGCATTGGACTTAGTAAGTGATGGGTGGAGCCCACTATAGCTCTTCTATGCATCAGTAGGTCTCATGAGACAAACTTGTGTCTTGGCATAAGGCCTTGAAAAAATTTTATTTTTAGTTTAAGCACGAGACCTTGACTATGTGGTTATGATGTCCGACATTATGCATTCCATCATTATGAAATTAGCTATTGATATTACATGTGATTATTCAACTAGTAGAATATCCATGTGAATAAGTAAATGGCATTATTTGATTTATATTTTCCATATTATGCTGAAGTTTATATTTAAAAGTATTGTGTTTTAGTCTTATGCATTCCCTTAAATGTTTATGATTATTTATGATAGTTTCTGCTATATTGTTATACTTACTGAGCATCTGAGCTGACCCCTTTTTTATGTTTTATTTTTCCCAGGATGTGAAGAAGTATATTATATTTGACCTATAGAAATAGGCTAAGGGATATAAGAGTGTTCAAAGGAGACACAATTTTGTTGTTTTTCATTTGATGATGTAATGCAAAACTTATGTATTTATCTAGTACTTACAAAGGTACTAAACTAATCGGTCTTTCAAGACATGATCTATTGTGATCAGGCCAATGTTATGTAATAATGCACCGACTCTAGGTAACTAGGGTCAGGGCATTACAGTTGCTATTAGAGGAAGTTCAGTCCAAACATTGGAAGCTAGATTTAGAAAAACTCTGATTAGAAAAGACTACCCTAAGATAGACTTCGAGGATTAGTATTCAAGAACATCCAAAATTTTGGGTAATATAAATATTATGTGGGTTTTACAAGAAATACATCTTTTTCTAGATATGAGTAGGTAGAGGCGTCTCTAGCACAGATGTACCTAGGAATGAAAACTCCGACAAGGAGTTTTGGGCTTGACCTGGGGTATCTTGGTACATGACAATGGGCCTTGCTGCACTCTTGGTTAAGACACTCCCGGGGGATATTCTTAGGACAATTCACATTTTCTTTACAAAACAATTTGAAGGATTTTAATATAAGATGAGAATAAATAATCTTGGTTAATCCTAAGGTGTTTTAGATTGAAAATAAGGTGTCATCATATTATCTAAATGATTTTATTACTCACACTATGCTTTCTTGTGTTAGTTAATGGTTGGATTCCAATGAAGTCGTAGTAACATTGAACATGATGTACAAGGTGGGTAAGATGATGGAAATGAGAAACTAAATGGAATGTTGATAGGAGTGAAAGATATCTTGTTCATGCTGAAGCAGGTTTCGAAAAATATGATCAAAAATATATACATTAAACAACTCCCAAACTTAACCAAGAAGAGAAAGGCGAAGAATGATAAGATATCTAGTAGTGGAAACCGTGGAGAAAATAAAGCTCAATTTCCATCATGCCATAAATGTGGAAGGATACACCCAGGAAAGTGTCTCTATGGAACAAAGAAATGATTTATGTGTGGAAAAGAAGGACATAAAGTAAAGAATTGTTGAGGAAAAATGAAGAGTACTATGGAAGAAAATAAAAATGATCCTAAGAATCCAATTACAGTCATTTTCTGTAAATGTAATGGGTCTTGGAATTACCTGAGTCAATTCCCTATTCTATAGGATAACCTCTAGGTCAAGGAAGAACCTATGTGGAAATAAATGGATGGTGGAATGTTTAAAAGTATTAATGATATTTGTTTATGGGATTAATTTGGAAGACTATTGTCTTATATGTGTAACCATGAAATTTGTTATGTGAAAATTCTATTTGAGGAAGAATTAAATTTTTTGTGTGGATATAGTTATAAAGAACCATTTGGGTTTATATGAGCCTTGAATTTGAGGCAATTAGAGGTTATTAATTTTTGGGATGAAAATGCGAGGTATTAGATAACATTTGTGGTTAAATTATGTTATAGATATTTTGAGGAATTTATCTCATTTTGGGAATGTTATAAAATATAGTTTTTGAAAAAAGACAACACGCAGACCGTGTGACAACCTGTCGCATCGGACAAAGCTACAGGAATCGAACCCAAAACCATAGTGTGATTGAGATGTATCGCCTACCACTGGACTACATGAAGTCCCTGGTTAGTGTGACTAATTATTTTTAGTTAAATGATTTTATTGATCAATAATAAGTTGATTTCGGATCTTATGTTTTATCAAATGGATATCCTTAGTATAGGAAAATGATTTGGTGATTAAGTGATAAATGTAATTTTGGAAGAAGTATGCTATGTTCGGAACACTATATGCCTAAGGAAAATAGAAAAGTATGGAATTTCGTTTGAGGAGTAATGATGGATTTTTTTTATTTTGGAAGAATCTATGTTTTTTATAGAGATTAGGGTTATTAATGGAAATGATTAACCTATCATAGATAATATGTGATTTGGTTAATTAAACTTCTGTATGAGAATTTAAGAGTAGTTGATGTTATTTAGAGATAAATGTTAATATTTACTATGAAAGACTATGTGATTAATTTTTTTGAGTTTTGGGTTTCAATCTTAGTTTTGATTATATTGAAGGATTTTAAATACAATTGTTTATTGAATGGTCTTTATTGAACTTTGGGTATTGTTTGTTTAATTTTGGAAATTAAGATTAATATTTATTCCTATAAAGGATTATCCATTTTGGGGATCAACTGATCTTGTACTAACCATTTTGTTTTAGTTAATCTCTAAAGAAAAGGGAAATATATAGTTTATCCTTTGTGTATTATGTGATTTCTAGAAGTTGATTATAGCACTTTAGGTGTGACCAAGTCATATTGAATACTCATTATTTGGAGAAAAGATGAGTCAGTGTTAGAAATTTATTAAAGGATGAAAGTATACTTAAAAAGTAATTATATATCTTTATGTTCTTATTCAATATCATAAATAAAGTCCTAAACTTTATGAAATGGAACAAAAAACAAAAAACATTGTCCGTTTACTTTTCCTACTGGGAAACTAATGATCGTTTAACCCATCACAAGTTTGTGGTTTTCTTGTTGTTAACATTCTCCTAATCATGTTTTCTATCATTATCCATCAGAACTTTACACTTAGTTTATATTCCATATCCATGTTTTCCTACTTGGAATCCTAGTATGGGTTATCTTGGGTGACCTTTGTACTTCTCTTTCTTTCTTTTAAAGTGATAGTTTTATTGACTCTTTTTAAGATGTGAGACTTTCAATGAAGTTCCCAATCCCAATTTTAAAATTTAGAGGATGCAATTTCGAAAAGGGGGGAAGAATATAACGCCCCAAGATTTTATAGTATGTTATTTTCTTTAAAGTAATTCAATAGCTTGCGCTACACGCAACACCGAGTTAGAGCGCACCACGACTTACCAAACCAGTCGTTCAAAAAGCGGTTATGAATAGTATTAACTGTATTTTGAATTTTATATACTCTATATAATTTTAACATACATATTATGTGTTTCTTAGACATAATATAAGAACAAATTCAATTTTTTAGATAAAAGAAGTATTTTTCAAAAAAGGAAATTTTACCGCCTTTTAATGGAGAACCATTTTTAAATCAAATATTTGACACTTATATATTCAATTTGATGAAATAAACTTCTTCTTTAGAATAGGGACATCAAAATTTATTTTGGATAAATTTTTGGTACTTTTCTGATAACTTTCATATTTTGATGATTAGTGAAAAATACTAAATTTTAATTTAAAACAATTTTTTTAATAAAAATAATTTATAATGTTAAATTATATATTTGATTGGTTTTTAGGTATAATTAGATAATATTTTTATCATTTAATCCAATATTGGTCATTGGAAGTAATTTTACATTTAAGTTGGACATAAACACATATCAATCTTTTGATAGTTTTTACTTTTCAAAAACCCACTTTCTGGTTTTGACAACGAGAATATTTTTTTAAATTAATTAATACAACTTTTATGTTTTAATTTGGTGAATAGACATCATTTTTTAATTTTAAATATCAAAATTATCTTAGAGTGAATTTTTGGTATTTTTCTGAAAACTTTTGATTTTTGATGAATAGTGAAAAACACTACGTTATTGTTTAAAACTGAATTTTTATTTAAATAATTATTTATTTTATTTAAATTTATTTTAAGTCAAAATAGATGCATAATACCTATATAAATTCAATTTAATTCATTGGAGTCATTTTATAATAAGATTAGATATATAAAATTTTATTGAACTTTTTACCGTCTTTTACCTACCTTCTAGACACATTTGCAAATTCGCATAAAACGTAATTTTACCGCTTTTGTGGTTTGAATTTCACAAATACAAGAGACACGGTTGATATCAGTAAGTAAAATGTGGTTTAATAAGATGAAAATAATTTTTGGTGAATAGTAACTTTTGAATTTTATTTACCACAGTTAAAAGTAAATAGGGTAATTAATGGTAAAAATGATATTATAATTACCCTAACACATGTCCTAATTATATTGGATATGTTTATTTAGACCAAAATCAACATTAGGAATAAAATATTATTCTTTTGATCCACTTGGATTAGATTTGGACATTTATTATTATTTTATTTAAAAAAGAGTTAAAAGTGTAAAATTCAAAGTTTAATAACTAAAACATTTTTAATATAGGGTTATACATAAGATAAATTCGACTATAAATATTAATTAGAAATATAAAAATATTTCCCACATCATGATATTTTATTTATAATTTTTAGAGATTAAATATTTAAAATTATTTATGACACAATGATGATGCAATTATTACCTAATTAATGAAAGTTTAGAATAATTGATATTATAAATATTAAAATAAATGTAAATTTAGACTTTTGATGAATTATAAGTATTTTATAGGTTAATATGACATGTTAGGGTGTATTTAATGAATTGTTTTCTAAGTAATCAAGTTGATATGACTTTAACAAAAACCAAATACTAAATAGTGTCAAACTTGACCTAATTGAGTTTTTTAAACAAAAAGTATTTTATTAAATTATATAATAGTCATAAAAATCTAGGGTTTGGAAAAAGGAATTATATAATGATATATATGTTATTAATGAACCAGTTTGGGTTCTCTTGGAATTTTATAGTATGTTTATTAACTATATAATATAAAAATACATGGAGACATGTTAAATGTCAAACTATTTAGCTGGGAGTTAAATCTAAAAGATAAGGTTAATATGTTGAAATAAACCTATCTAAAACCCATTAGTTGAGAGGTTTTGTGACCCATAAAAACCTTATCCTATAAATAATTCCATTTTGAGCCATTATAAACCGAAAATGAATTCATAATAAAATAATATTTCAATCTTTTCCTAAAGTGACCCTCACCTCTCTTATAAAAGGTCACTTCTTATTCTCTTATTTTCAAACCTCCAAAGCCATTTGTCTCAGCCAACCCCTTACCAAATATCCTCCAAACTATAGTAAATTAATTCTATAGGCCTTCATTTGATCAGAAAGCCAACCTAAGGAGCCCTTTGGATCAAATAAAAAGGAATCACTTGAAGAAGAGGTAATAATTTCATCACCTCTTTCGAAGTTATATTCTTATTCTACTTCATTTTTCTTTGTTGTTTCCATACCAAAATAATAAATAAAGTACCTTCTACATACTGTGATGTTATTATAAATATGGTACAACCATATTCATTATTCTATCCATCCTATGGATGACAAAGTCACCATACGTGCGTACGTACGACTTACCGTCTCCACACTGTGGTGTAGTTGTTATTCAACACATCATTATTTGGATGGGTATAATAAAGATGTATAATTGATGTAAATAATAAATAATACATTATTATTATTATTTATATATGATATAACATCCAATTATATACAATTTCACCTTCAATTGAATGATATTGTCGCTTGTGTGTACGTACGGATTACCGTTTCCACAAACGCGATGAGATTCATTCACCATTGTAACCATTCCAGAATAATTTTAATTTTATGATTAAAAATAATGTTTAATAACTTAATATAATTCTGGATATTAATAAAATACATCCTATCCATAACAAACATGACTTACATAATAAAACATATAAAATAAAATGAATCAGTTAACACCCGAAACAATGATACTACTAAAATAGTATTAACAAAGCAATATTAGAAGATCATATATGATATAATATTTATGTATGTGGTAATTGTATAATTTAATAACAATGATTTAACTGTTATACATGAGGTTAACGTACCCTCTACTAAGGAAAAGTACAAGGTATGGGGTTTTCATCTAACTTTCTATTCCCGTGAGATTCATGCTATATTGCTATTATTTCCTTTTGTGTGGTTTATGTGCTGCCCATGATTGTATTACTTGTGTAATATACTTTAATTTATGGGTATTTACAACTTCATTGTATGATACTTATTTCATGGTGTGTATGTTTCATAAGTTACCAAATCGGTAAGGGAATTTCTAATTTCGATTTCCACTCATTGGGTTTCACGCAAACTTCATTGATTATTTTACTCCAAGATTATGTGTGAAATCACTGTTTATTTATTTATGTATTAATTTACACTCCCCTTTGTGTGGATATACTTTTGATACACATAATCACTCCATTGATAAATTCTCAAGTCATCGATATAAATTTGATAAGAGCAATATTAACTCAATTTCCATTCATTAAGTTAAACATCCAAGTCATTGGTGTTGTTGTTACAAGAATATGTGTTAATGTAATATGACTGATTTACACTGAATATCCAATAATATTGAGTGTATTTAAATTTTTCACACATAATTATGTCATCGATTTATCCTTAACCTAAGGATACGATCTTTATAAGGTATTTCATCTCAATTTACATTCTATTGAGACTTCATTGTTGTTATGCACCAATTCACTTTTATATGGTGTATATACTATACTTTGACATAGTATATCATGAATCACTTTATTCTCATGATATTATAAATTTTTTATTACCTTAATTATTTTTATTCAAGCATCTCTCATTTGGTTAGGAACTCTAACTAAAATATCATTTTAAATGTTCTAAAGATTTATTCTTCTAAATCTTTCTCATTAATGTACATGTTTTAAAAATGGTTTTAAGGATTGATTTATATGGACATGGATGTTTTAAAATTAAAATTACTTTTAAAATTTTAAAATAGGTTTAAGACACTTTGGTTCAAAAATCTATTTTTAACAACTTCTTGATAAATAGTGATACTTTTAAATGTTTTAAATAAAAAGGTGATATTTTTGCCAATAGTTTTATTGATTATTTTCATCTATTTCAATATCCTTCATTATTCTTGATTTAGGTTGATACAATCATCCATATTTTATTTAATAAGTTATGTTTGATGGTGGATGTAATATTTTTATGTCATTCATGGTTTTTGGTTAAAGTATTAACATTTTGTATGATAGTTTTAATACAAATGTTTAGATTATGTTTCACCCATTTCATATGAGGAATGCATTGGACTTAGTAAGTGATGGTTGGAGCCCGCTATATCTTTTCGATGCATCCGTAGGTCTCATGAGACAAACTAGTGTCTTGGCACAAGGCCTTGACAAAATTTTATTTGTATTCTTGACACGAGACCTTGACTACGTGGTTATGATTTATGGAATTATGAATTCCATCATTATGAAATTATCTATTGATATTACATGTGATTATTCGACTAGTAGAATATCTATGTGAATAAGTAAATGGTTTTATTTGATTTATATTTTCCATATTATGCTGCAGTTTATGTTTAAAAGTATTTTGTTTTAGTCTTATGCATTCCCTTAAATATTTATGATTATTTATGATAGTTTCTGCTATATTGTTATCCTTACTGAGCATCTGAGCTCACCCATTTCTTGTGTTTTATTTTTCCTAGTATGTGAATAAGTATATTATGTTTGATTTGCAGGAATAGGCTAAGGTATATAAGAGTGTTCAAAGGATACACAATTTTGTTTTTTTTCATTTTATAATGTAATGTAAAACTTATATATGTATCTAGTACTTCCAAGGATACTAAACTAACTGGTCTTTCTAGAATTTATCTATTGTGATCATGCCAATGTTATGTCATATTTCACTAACTCTGGGTAACTAGGGTTGTAACATTATATAACTTCTTTTCCATCTTCGTTCAAAAATTATGAGGAAAATAATTATTACAAAACATGTTCTTGAAATCATCCCAATCAATGTATCCAATTTTATCTTGCCTCATTGTATTTTTTATAAGAGTCCACCACTGGTCTACTTCTCCTTCTAACCAATAAACAGCCAGGATGACTTTCTCCTATTCTGAACCCTGGAGAACATAGAATATATTTTCATTGGTATTGATCCATTGTTCAACAACAAGTGTATCAGAAGACCCACTGAAATATGGTGGACGTTGACTCATGAAGGGCTCAATAGTATGGTGTTCCCTCTGTTTGACATTTGGAAGTCCAGCATGATTCATAGCTTGAGAAATATGGGTGAGTATAAAAATGAGATTTTTCATTGTAGCTCCCATATCATTCATTTTCTCCGAAGGATAGTTGTTGCATTGTCTGTCAAAATTACCATTTACTCAATTAATTTGGGTTTCATCCATTGAATAGAATAAAAATCATAGAGTAAGATACAATTATCATTATGAGGAACCACATAATCATAAAAATTCACTTATAAGATGTCTAAATTATGACACCTTCCTTAATCTTTGACACCTCTTCTTTATTCCTAGGTTATTCATGATTGTTAAGTGTACGATTGTAACCAATAGTTAGACTTATCCTTAGGGAAATCCCTAGACATATCCTTATAAATATCTCTAGGGAACTCACTAAAATTTTCACATCCTAGTTTCCAAAGGTTAAATAAACCTTTCCTTTGATACTAACTATAAAAATCCAGGTTTAACATACATGGATATTAAATCATTTTAGATGAATATTCAGTACATTAAAATAATACATGCTCAAGAACTGTAATAGTTTAGTATCTTTGGAAACTTAGAAACAAAATATTCTATTCAGGTGGAAGATCTTCAAAATATCCCATAAAGATCTCCACCTTTAGTACTTCTACCTATAACATTTCTTCATGAGGGTAAACAAGGGAGATATGTAATAATAATCATCAGAATAATAGTATGAGAACATGATCATGAAAATAGAAGATCATACCCTAAATAACAAAGATCATATACATGAATCATTGAATAAATAATGGCATTTCATAAGATGTGAATCATAAGGAAATAAATAACATAGACCAATAAAGCTTAACATATGAATAAAACATGGAATTGTGGAATACACATAAGCATATAATTATTTCCATAGTATCCATGTAATAAATTCCACGACCATGTTAGTATTGTGGGTTTACTCCCCATACCATCTTATTAGTCATGGTTCACTCCCATGAACATCTTAGTAGCATGAGTTCACTCCTCATACCATCTTAGTAGTCATGGTTCAGTCCCATGGCCATCTTAATAGTCAAGGTTCACTCCCAAGACCATATTAGTTTATCTCATTAGATTTAAATCTTTACAAAATTCATTTGAGGGAGATATAGGTCCCACTCATACCATAATTAAATCATGCATACATGTTCCACAAGATCATAAACAATCATATCATAACCCATGAAAAAAATGGGAATCATAAACATGTAATAATATCATAACCTATTGAAAAGATACAACTCTCATAATAATTTGATGAAAAACATAATCGATGAAATGAAGTGGGTTTATTAAACATCAGACCATCAAAACATAAAACATTTAGAGAAATAATATGAATGGTATTCTTAAACTATAACAAAGTATGTCATCGTAGGTGGGGAAGGATTTTGTAAGATAATTTGGATCATGGATTTTCCTTAAAAATAATTTTCTAAAACATAAAAAATTTTCAAAACCCTTTTTATTGAAACCACTTTGAAAACATATAAAGGATACATGAAAATCATTTAAAATAGTTCTTGAGGAAAATATCCTTTCTTTGTTGAAATAGTTTTATTTTCTTAAAATGTCATGAAATTTGAAAATAAAACATTTTATTTGAAACTAAACATGTAATCTTGTAGGGTAAGCTTCAAGGAATTAAGGTATTATGAAAGCGTAAAAATCTATTCATGCCATATAAGTTAAAATAAAACATTCTACTCATAATTTTTTCAGAAAATTCAAAAAGTACTTTGTTTGGAAAATGAAAGAAATATTCATTTCAAACTGTGTATTAAAAAGTAAAAAATGGGTAAAAATGAATTTAAAAATCCATAGGATAATAATAAAAAATTTTATGAAAACATTTTTAGAAAAAATGGACATGAATAAATATTACACAATGGGGACTTAAAACGAAACAATCCCAAATATGGAAGAGATTGTGAAATCACATAATAATAAATAGAATCATATGCCCCATGTAAAAATCAAATTATAAGAATATCCAAATATCATAATCTTATGGATAATACTCATCAAATACATTCATGGTAAGTATATACACCATATAGAAGAAACAAGTAGTGTATGAGGCATGCATCTCATAGAAATAAAGGCGAGGCAAAAATAATCCCTTACATAAAAACTTAAAAATATTACTTTTTAAAACATTTAAATGAAATTAAAAATAATCATAAAATGTAATTTATAATCCTTTATATACATATAAATAAATATGTATGATAATTCCAAGAATATTGAAATGGGGAAAGGATTAATTCTTTAAACATTCAAAGCGCCCCATACCACTTTGAACATTTAAATAATATTCCAAATATCTTAAAATGAATGTTTAAATACAATTAAGATAAACATATTCATGATATAAAATATAATAAGATAATTACATACACCAAAAATAAGAAACTGGTGGTGAACATGGCTTATATCTCATGAAAATTAAATGTGAGACAAAATTCCCTTACCTTAAGTCTGATACTCTCCGTTTATGTTCAAAAATCCTGTATAGTGGTTTTAAAAATTTAATTAACTTATACCAGAGACATAATAATATTTATGATATCATATATGATTCGTTTATGTCTTTATATTACCTGTTTATTAATAATTTCCAAGTTAAAGAAACATTTCAGGTAGTAATCACTTTCTTTAGACTACATATTTTGAGTTTTTATTCTTGATCGTATTACTTAGATCATGATTTAATTACTTATAGAATATATAAAATGATTTATATATCATATATATTCATAATATAGAGAGATATATGAAATGGAGTACACTGTTCACTAAGACGGTAGTCCATATGTACGCATGAATGTCGTTTCTGTTTTTCGTTTTGAATGGAAATAAGTGAATGAAATATATGCACGCACACACACACAAACAAATATATATATATATATATAATTCCAGTAGAATTATTATATCATATATTTCATACTTATTAATAACATATATATTTTTTATAATCATCCTTGAATGGTGAACATGGAAGATGAATCGCACTGCGTTGTGAAGACGGTAATCCATATGTACGAACGAGTGATAATAGCATTCCATATTGGTAAAGGGTAGGGAATTGTATGGAATATGAATTATATAGAAACAATATTACATCATATTTATTATTTACATCTTTATATTTATCTCTATACCCGTAAAAATAAAGTATACATGAAGAACAGTTTACACCATAAAAATAAAGTATATGAATTATGGTTGTACCATAATCATAAAGTCATCTCAGAATATATTAGATGTTGTAGTTATTAATTTTTATGGAAACAACCTAGAAAGATGAAGTAGAATAAGAAAAAACTTTGAAAGATGTGATAAAACAATTACCTCTTTCTTGGGTATTTCCTTTTGATTTGTACAAAAGGAATACTTAGGATGGATTTATGCCCAAAGTATGCACTCTAGGATGTAGTGAGAGAAGTTTAGAGAGTAAATGGATGGGGTTTTTCTGATCAAAATGGATTTAGAGGTGTGAATTAAAGAGAAGGATAAGTTCCCTTTTATAAGAGAGGGGAGGGGCACTTTAGGAAACTCTTAAAATATTAAATTAATATAAATTAATTTTCAATTATAAATGGATTCAAAGTGAGTTGATTTGAGGATGAGATGAGTATGGGTCTAAATATAATCAACCGATGAATTTTAGACATGTTTATATTATAAAATTAACCTTATCGTTTGGCCTAACCCTTAGTTAAACAATTTAACTTTAACCGTGACAACTTGTATTTTTATACAATAAGGTTAATATAGTTACTATAAAATGCCAAACAAACCCCGATTAGATAATTTATAAAAAATTTAATAGTATATAATTTATTTGGAAGAACCTTATATTTTAATGAATTTTATAAAATTTAATATAATATTATTTATTTTAAAATATCATTTATGTCAATTTTGATACTATTCAATATTTGAATTTTTAAAAATATCATAGCAACATGATAACTTTGAACCAATAATTCCAATATGTCACTAACATGTCTAACTTATCTATAAAATTTATGGGTGTCATTAATTAAGTAATTTTTTTATTTTAATATTTTTATACCATTTATTTGATATCTCAATTAATTAAAAAATTTCTACATCAGTATTATACAAGCCTTTAATTAAGAGATTTATTCTATAAAAATTAAAAATAAATTATCACAATGAAGATAAATTTATTATATTTTAAATTAATAATAATATTAGAATTTATCTTATGTATAACCCTATATAAAAATGATTTAGTTATTAAATTTAGAATATGACACTTTCAACTTTTCTTTAAATAAAATATAATAAACGTCTTAATCTAACACAAGTAGCATGAAAAGGATCATATTTTCGACCCAAGGTTTATTTGGGTCTAAAAACTCATATCCAATGAAATTAGGATAAGTTTTAGGATGATTTATTTTATTATAATATTATTTTTTCCTTTAATTAACCTATTTACTTTTAACCACGGTAAATAAAATTCAAAAGTTACTATTCAAAAAAATATTTTGATTTTATTAGACCAAATTTTTCAAACTGATTACAACCATGTATGTCTATTTTTCAAAATTCAATTCACAGAGGTGGTAAAATTATGTTTATTGTTAATCCCACAAATGTGGCTAGAAGGTTGGGTAAAAGAGACGTTCAAAAGTTCAATAATTTTGTATACCTAATTATATTATAAAAACAATTCCAATCATAGAAATTGGATTAATATATATATTATTCATCTATTTTGACTTTAAAATCAATTTATATAGAAGATAATTATTTAAATGAAAAAAGTCGGGTTTTTACCTACTATGCAGTATTTTTCACTATTCATCAAAAATTGAAACTTCTTTGAAAAATACCAAAAAATAACCGTAAGATAATATTGATATTCTGAATTAAAAAATATTTTTATTTTATAAAAATAAATTTCTATGAGAACATGAAAAGAAGTTCATTTGAGAAAATTGTAGTTTTAAACATATAATGACTTTACCACAAATTATATTTTCATTATAAAAACCATTATAAATAATATTTTAAAAGAAGTTATTACTATTCATATTACAATTTTAACGAATAGGTTATGAATATATTGTTTAAATAATTATAATAGTTAAGTGTTGTTTCGCAGAAACTCGGTGTTGCGTGTAATGCAAGCCAAGTTAGTGTTGCGTATAGTGCAAGATTTTCTTGGTTTTGCATATAACATAATAAAAAACTTAGTGCTATTATATAATAAAAAATATATATTTAATTTTTCATGAAGTTAAAATATCAGAAAGTTAAATTAATTTAAAAAAAAATAAATTCACAAAATCTCATGGTGTTACAATTATTGTGTGATGTTTTTTATTTATGAGATTTTACTCATGGTCTAGTATTGCATGAGGTGAATAAAAATGCATCAAAGTAGGAACTTTTTAAAGTGTGTTATTATAAATTTCTCATGCTATGGATTCATTTATTGTATATTAATATACATGTTTAAATTATGCTTAATGTTTCATGAAATTTTTGATAAAATGAATAAAATTAACTTGTTATAATATCTTCATTCACTTGTTAATCCAAGATTAACATTGACCTTGTATTTGTGGTTATCTTTTTTCTCTTTTTTCGTCTAAGTTTGATCATTTCATGAACCCTATGAAAAAATAAGTGTGTTGGACCTTGTAGAGAAATGCCTCCATAATGTCTTTTAGTTGAATGTCAATAGAGTGGTAACGATAAGACACCCCCACAATATGAAGCCAAAACTTTTTGTGGATCCAATGAATCTGATGAACGATCAGCTCCAGGATAGTTTCCTATGGGTTATACAGACCATGCAGAGGGAGAAAAATTACATCATCCCTTATATATTTGATTTGACGAGGGTGAGTTAGGCTCTCATAACCAAAGGTAACTATAAGGAGGCCCTAAGTAGTATGCATTTAATTACAGAAGGACTATTAGGGAGTTCCTCTTCAAGCAACAAGAAGTGCCACATCAAAAATATCGACAAATAAGCAATAGGTATAGAATCTCTATAGTGGGATTCCTAGATTATGGTAAGATAATCCACCTATATAAGTTCTGCAGAAGCACATAGAAATCTAGTGGTGGCGTAGGATCATGAGAAACACCATAGTCTAGGATGGACTCATCTACCCCTCAATAGTCAGGTAGCTAGAGTTCCACTAGTCTTTTGAGATGAGGTAGGGGCATGGTACCCTGAATATGTAGTGACAGTATCAGCAGAAAAGAGAAACTTAGGGGAGTCAGGTTGGATTCCAAGGCAGTGGGATGAGTCAGTTGCATGCTATGCGGTCTACTCCTATTGGTCAAGATACATGTCCTTCAACTGTTAGAGGTACAATTAGTACAACATATAGCCTTACTTGTGTTTTTTTTTATACAAGAACATCATATTAATTTATATTTTATTAGTTAATTAGTGGATTGGATTTGGTTGTGGAAATCATGTTTGAGTTTATGACCATTGATATTATGTTTGGGGTGAAATCAGAGGGTATCAAACGATATAAGGAGTGTTCACTTGAAATTATTGGCTACTATTTCCTATGAGAGATATTTTTTCTAGAAATGGATAAACTTTAGTTGATTCTGGGTATGTATTGACTAATTTTGTACTGGGATCATATCGATTGGTATC
This sequence comes from Viscum album, assembly GCA_963277665.1. Classification (NCBI taxonomy): domain Eukaryota; kingdom Viridiplantae; phylum Streptophyta; class Magnoliopsida; order Santalales; family Viscaceae; genus Viscum; species Viscum album. Next base: position 1,839,614,841 of record OY728151.1, read on the forward strand.
CAAGGAGGGTGAATTTTCTATCTCCAGAAGGGGACAACTACATATATCATGGTGAATGGGATATTCGCATTGGTTGTACAAGGCCAATTCAGTGAAAGTTTGACTAGATCATGTCCTGGGTAGTAAGACTTATTCTAGATGATGGTAAGTCATAGTAGAATATCTTTCCTACAGTAGTGGACCACTTTTAGGATGTCTTTCTTGAAGATTTCTCTAGATTACCACTATAGTGGGAAATGGAGTTCACTATCGAGTTGGTACCAGCGGTCAAACCTATTTCTTTCCAACCATAATGGATGTAACTTTTAAATATTAGGGAGATGAAAGTGCAGTTAGAGGATCTAGAAGTTAAAGGATTCATACATCCTAGTACATCACTATGGGGTTCTCCCATGTTGTTTTCCAAGAAGGAAGATGAAACCTTGCATCTTTGTGTGGATTATCATAGGCTGAATCAGTTTAAAGTTAATAATCGGTATCCCCTTCCACACATTGATGATAATTTTAATCAGCTGAGAGGTTCTTTAATATTATCTAAGATTGACTTGAGGTTAGGTTACCATCATTTGAGGGTGAGACTATCTGATATACCCCAGAATAATTTTAGGAGCAGGCATGGCTTGTATGAGTTTTTAATTTTGCCATCAGGTTCGAAAAACACACCAACGATATTCATGGCCTTGATAAATCACATAATACATATATTTCTAGATTATTTTATGTTTTTCTTCATAAATGACATCTTAATTCACTCCATGTTTAGATACAATCATGCGCAACATTTTAAAATTGTCTGGAGTAAGCTGAGAGAGTATCGACTATACACCAAGCTATCTAAATATATTTTCTTTATTGACCAATTACACTTATTGAGACTCATTATCTTATAGGATAGAGTTTAAGTGGACCTAAAGAAAGTGGTAGTTTTTGTGTGTTTAGAGTGAACCAAGAACTTAATCTAGATTCATAGCTTCCCGGGTTCGGAAGGCTACTATCATTGGTTCATCTAGGACTTATATCATTTGGAAGTTCTAGTGTATAGTATGACCAACAAAGGAGGGTGGTTTGATTGGTCTGATTCTTGTGAGGAGGAATTAAAAGAATTAAAGAGTAGGTTAACCTCAACACAGATCCTAGCCTTAACTGAGCTAGGTAATGTGTATACTATGTTTTTTGATGCATCAGAAGTTGGGCTTAGATCATTTATAATGTAGGAGGATCAAGTGGTTGTTTATGACTATAAATAGCTGAGAATGCATGATTGAAATTATCTCACTCATGATCGAGAGTTAGTTTTAGTGGTACAAGTTCTATGTTTTTAGCAACATTATTTGTGTGGTGAGATATTTGTGGTTTACATGGATCATAAGAGATAGTAGTACATATTTTCATAGCAGGACTTAAACCATTAGAAGAAAAGGTGGGTCAAGTATCTTTAGTCTTTTGTCTTGGAGTTGAAATATACTATTGGAAAAGGAAATATTGTTGTCGATGCCTTGACTATGAATACACAGACTCGGGTAGTGTGATAATCTTTTGATGAGGGGTGGCTGATGATTCTTTTTGGGGATATACATCTGGATGTTCAGGAGTCTTAGAGGAAAGAAACTATAACATCAACTTATGTTGTTCCCTTTCTTCTGAATCAAATCAAGAGGAGGAAATTATCTGATCTGGAGGATTTATCCCTGAGGGAAAACTTATATAGTGTGGATCCACTAATTGGATTGGTAATAGATAATGATTAATTATTCATGTCCATGTTGTATCTAGGCTCATAAGAGCATGCAAAAGGAGTTGATAAGGGAATTACATTCTTCAAAATGGGTGGTACATCCTAGTTTGAAAAATATATATTATGACCTCCATAGGAAGTATTGGGGGATAGGGATGAAGAAGGAGATAACAAGCTTTCTGGTATGATGATACTCTTTCCAGCAGGTGAAGCATGAGCACTAGCAGCCCGCTGGATTGTTGCAGCCTTTACCCATCTTGAAATGAATGTGGGATGATGTCCCCATGGAATTCATGACTGTTTTACCCAGGAAACCCAAGAATAATGATACCATGTGGGTAATCATGGATTGAATGATGAATCTATCCCATTTATTTCCTATCAGGAGACCTTCACCATTTATGACTTGGGTAAAATCTATGTGCAGGAGATAGTTTGGTTGTATGGTATCCAATTTCTTAATCTTGAATCTCATTCAGTTAATTAATTTGAGTCCACAACAGAAATATTGAAATCATAACTTCGTTTCGAATGAGTCGGTCAATGCTCTCAACAATCGCAAAAAAAAAAATACATAGACAACACTCATTGTACTGACAATTCTTCAATTGAATATTGAGAAATTTAAATAGTGTGAATCATATTCAAACTCCAAATTGGACTAAATTAAAAATTTAAAATCAGAGTTTATCACACTCCAATCAGAAATATGATGTACTCAGAATGAAATATTTTTTTAATAAAAAAACATAAGAATAAAACTTCAAGAAGTGATCACATTTTTGAATTTCAAAGTTTTGGAGAGAATTAAATTCTTAAAATTTAAGACATAAAAACTCAAAAATACATCAACATGGGAATCCACAAACTTTGGATACAAAAAATTTATCCAGACATCACCTAGGGGTAGTGGTACACTTTGATATCCATATTCATCGGCTTCCAGAGTAGTAGCAGCTTCCCAAAATATCTCATGGTTCTGTTCCTGTCTCTTTACTTTCGATGTCTCTTAATATCAGTGTATGCGTTTTTTATATCATTTAATGAATCCCTATTATTCTCCCCAAATATCATCAACAAATCCACCACCTCCTTTGGTGATCATTAAATGAGAGAAATTATTTTTCTAGCCCTCTGTCACTTCCCAAGTAACATTAGTATAACTCCACCAACTCTATCAGAACCCAAGAAATTAAACGCCTCCAGATTAATAATTAAATTCCAAAACTAAAATTATTATTATTATTTAATTCTAGGTGGCACCACCAACTTATTTAATCACTTATGATAAGTCATCTTCCAAAAAATCCATATTTAAAAAAACTATGTCTCCATCAGACAAATATCTTTTCTCATCTTCAGTTTCAACCACAACTTAAACTCATCAAATCAGCATGAATAATCTAGCTCAAGTCAACACTCAATATAAATAGATCATGGAACTAAGACAATATATTCCTCTGGTTTGAACTCATACTTTACACTTCTTGGATACTTGATCATTTAAACTTCAACATGACTTCACTTTGTTAGGAAAACCTCGTTGGGACATTTCTCTAATCACAAAATGTGAACCATCATAAAATCACATGACCAGAAAACTAGAAGACACAGGTCACTCAACCACTCCACCAAATAACAACAACAATGAAAAAACATAATTTTAAACAATATATTTGTGGTCTCTAGTTTTTTTATAGTGGCATCGATCGGATTGGTTCATCCCCATGACTGAATTCCCAACCTACATAAGCTCACCTTAGATTTGAACAAAGATCCCCATAAAATTCGACCTTAGATTCCAAGGATTCGATGAAAATGGTTTTGATATCATCAATGAAGTTCGTGGTTTTGAACATTACCTTCAACAAGCAGTGATGTGGGATCTTACATATTCTTCACTGCATCGGCCTCAAGCTTCGGCGCAGGTTCATCGCTTATGGATCCAGTTTTTCTGATTCTGGCTCATCAAGATCTGAACAGGATGGTGGAGTCACTTATCAATGTCAGCAGATTCATGGTGAAGACATTGGAAATCCCCAACAACAGTTAGGGTAGATCCAGACCTTTTTCGTCAATTATCTTACACAACACCCAATCAGTTGTATTATGAAAATACTTCGTGAACCAAAATATCTTACGCCTCTAATGGAAAATGAAATTTCACACACCCTGCACTGAAAATAATAAAAAATAATTGAGGAATTAAATAAAAAAATGAAAACTAAAATAAATTAACAAAGAAATAAATTGTTAATAAAATAAAAACTATAATTAAAAATTCCTTAAAAGAATAAATATTAGAAATAAAGGAAAATTTGCTTGAAATGATTAATTGAAGAATTAAATAGAAAAATTATAAAATAACTGAAATATAATTCAATGTTTCTAATTATTATATTATTTAATGAAAAGAAATAAATATTTTCACTTTAATTAATTTACCAAAAACAAGGAAAATAAAATATGAATAAACTTAAAACTTAATTAAACAAAAATTATTAAATTATTATTTTAATATATTTTTCAAAATTAAAAAATATATACAAAGTTTATAAAAAATTATAATTGAAAATAAAATATATATAAAATATATAATTAATTTCTTTATTAGTTTAAAAATGATTAATTTTTTTTATTAATTAATCAATTAAAATTTAATTTTAAAAAAAAGTACAATTAAATTATACATATTATGTGGAAAATTAGTATCAAAATAAAGCCACATCAAATTCCCCTACACCATGATTTTTCTTGTTATAAAAAAAATAATTAATCAAATTCAGTGGATTGAAATAATTCTTAAGTTTGGAATAATATATTTCCATAAATAATTGGTTTTCAAAATGATTCGCCCCTTGGGTTTTTATCAAGGAATGAAAATATTTACCCTAAAAAAATCAGGTTTTATTAAGTGAAAAAACAATTTTTGTTTTACAAAAATAATTGACCCTAATATTTTAAATTCTTATTATAATAATTTCAATTTTAATTTAACTCAAAGTCCAAATTTCTCTTTACCTCCAAGAGAACCGACCCACATAAATGAGAAAACAAGTAATTTATAAACTCTATTTGTATGAGTGAACTTAATAAATTAAAATTGGAATAAATAACTCATCTGAAATATTAATGAATAAAAGATTAAGTTCATTCAGGATTAGGATTTTCATTTCGTAATTCATTTTAATGCATATATTTTGATTTTGAATCCCAATTAAAAGATTTAAGGGAAATGATTGCTACAAGGGGTATTAAATAATTAACTTCCTTGAAGTGGATGCACAACATTCAATCTTCAAAAAAATTTAAAATCACTTGAAAATATTTATTGAAACTTGAAAAACAATAAAATCTGAAAAAGAATTAGGGGTACTCGATGGGTTTAAATTGTGGTACAGATCAACATAGTGAAAGACCCTTCCCCCACACTAAAGTTCAATATTGTCCTCAATGTTGAATTTAAGGTGGATAAACAAGTTTATTAAATTTTTAAATATCAAGACAGATTTGAAAATTATGTAGATAAAAACAATGTTCAAAAGTTTTAAAAGAAATCCCAATGAAATATTTTTCACTACACAATAAAAATAATTAACAATAATGTGAAACATGTATATAATTTTACTTATGGGTTACCACTTCAAAAATTTACCTCAAGAATATAATATGTATATTATTTAATTTTCAAGAGGTTTGTAGAAAATTTCTATAAAAAATAAAAATTATTCACCACCAATACACATGACAATATGATCCATTTAATGGAAAAAATTAGCATGTAAAATCACAAAATTTAGCATGCAATAATTCTTTTATTTTAATTTCTTTCCAGAAATTTAAGTTCAAAAAGGTGGAAGTAGGTAGATGAAATAAAAGGATGAAAAAAGCATAATTTTTTTAAGAAAACTCCCTTGAAATAGAATATTTATTTATCTTTAGATCCACTAAAATTGTTCCCTTATCCACTTTAATAAAGTCCCTATGGTCAGCTCGAAAACTCTTAAAAATTTAATCATATTAACATTAGATTCAAGAAATTTCAACTCAAGTAAAATGTAACTAGAGTTTAAAAAGTAATGGTGTTAATAAAGTTTCTCCAGCTTGTGGCTTCTGTTTATCAATGTATATCATAAAACATATTCTCCAACATGAAGATAAAGTGAAGTGCAGCCCTAAGTAGATTCCACATGGTGAAAAATATGAAAAATTCTCCCATTAAGCTCACTTTATTTTCTACAAATAAAAAATTTGAAAGAAAAAAGAAACATTATAACACCAAAAAATGTTAGTACCTTCCCCCACACTTATTCCAAATAAAAACAAAAATTGAGGGAAGTGGTAACATGATTATTCAATTATATTTAGCTTTCAAAAAAAAGGAACTCCCCTGAAGGTTCCTTATTACCTTCTCTAAATTTTTTAGCCGATGTACATTTATAGTAAATGAAACATCCTTCCTAGGATATTAAATATATACAACACCAAAACAAAAAATGTGAGTTAAAATAAAAGTATCGTCCCATTTGGAATGAAATTTACCATGTAAAAGCTTCCACATAGATTTTTACAGCAATGCCGTATCTCCAATCTGAAACTCTTTATTCAAAATCATACTGTCATGCACAACCTTGGTTTTCTATTTAAAAATCCAAGCATTTTCATAAGAATTATTTCTTATCTCTTCTAACTCTTGAAAACACAAATTAATCTCTTTTTCATCCTCTCATAGATTCAGATTATATGATTTGATAGGAAAAAAAGCTTTATTCTATACTTCCATGGTCATATGAAAAGCTCTTCCAAAAACTATCTTATAAGGTGACATCCCAATTGGAGTCTTATAAGAAGTCCTATATTCCCAAAGATCATCCTTAAACATCATTCTGCAATATTTCCTATTCAGGTTAATAGTTCTATAAAAAATATGTTTAATCTCTCTATTTGAAACTTCATTCAATCCATTCACTTGAGGGTGATATGGTGTAGACACTTTATGACTTACCCCACATCTTTTAAGTAAATATCCAAAGTTATATTATAAAAATGAGTTCTTTGGTTTGTGAGAATAAATCGCAGCATCCCAAATCTACAAAAAAATTACTCTTGACAAACTGGGACACCACTCTAGTATCACTTGTTCTAGTTGTCAAAGATTTGATCCACTTCAACACATAATCAATTGAAATAATGATATAAAAGTACCCAGATGAATTAGGAAAAGGACCCATAAAATCCATTCCCCAAACATGAAAGACATCACAAAAAAAAGGTTGTTGTGACATATCATGTATTTGAGAAATGTTTCCTTAGAATAGACAAGCATCACAAGTACTATAATACTCATGTGAATATTTTGAAATGGCGGGACAATATAACCCTGAATCTAGTACTTTTCTAGTAGTCCTATGTGACCTAAAGTTACCTCCACAACTCAAACTATGATAGAATTTTATAACTCAAGGAATTTCAGAATTTAGAATACATCTCCTAATAATCTAGTAATTTCCCATGTGCAAAAAATAAGGATCATCCCAGATATATTTCCTCAAATAAAAAAATCAGTCTAGAAACTAGCTACTTAGAAAAACTGTGTGGAATATTATCAGCCCCTAAATTATTAACAATATTTGAAAACTATATCCTTTTGTCAATAGTAGAAGAATAAAACTTCTCCCCATGGAAAATCTCTCTAATAATTTCAAAAAAATATTTATCTTGAAAAAATTCTGCAGGTATCCTACACAAATGATCAGACATAATGTTCTCAATTACTTTTTATTCTGGATCTCTATATCCAATTTCTAAAGTAATTAAATCCATCTAACCAGCCTTGGTTTTAATTTTAGCTTCTTCATGAGATAACATATACCAGAATGATCAGTAAAAAGCACAATTTGTGATCCCAGGAGATAACTTTTAAACTTATCAAGATAAAAGAAAAAAATTATACATCCCTTCTCATTTGTGAAGTAATTGGATTGGGAATCATCTAATGTCTTAGAGGCATAATCTATGGCATTTGATTTTCCTATCCACTCTTTTTCTGAGAATGACCCATAAAGACAAATTTGAAGCATCAATCATCAAATTAAATGAAAAACTCTAATCAGGTGGTTTAACTATTGGTGGGGACACATGCTTCTATTTCAGTTCATTAAAACATTTCTAACACTTCTTTTCAAAGAAAAAATGAATTTATTTTTGAAGTAATATTGTCAAAGGCAAAGTAGTCCAACTAAAGTCCTTTATGAATCTCCTATAAATTCCAGTATGGACAAGAAAATATCTAATATCTTTAAATGTATTAGGAAAAGATAATGAATAGATGATGTCAACCTTGGACTTATCCACCCGAATTCCATTCTTAGATGCTTCACAACTAAGCACAATTCCATTTTTTAATGTTTGGAAAAAGGTATTTCTCAATAAATAGTCTAAGAAAAAATTCTAAATCCATCATAAATATCTCAAAATATTGACCATACACTGTAAATTCATCCATAAACACCTCCATGAATTCCTTAAGAAATTAAAAAAATGATAAGAATGCATCTTTAGAAGGTTCCATGAGCATTAAAAATTCATAATTACATTCTACAATAAGAAAAGGTACCAAAAGGACTTGTGAAAGTTATTTTATCCCATTCCTCTAGAGCTATGTGAATCTAGAAGTATCCATAAAATCCATCTAAGAAGTGATAATGATATTGAACAACTAACCTTTCAAGGATTTGATCAAGAAAGGGAAAGGGAAAGTGGTCCTTCCTAGTCACTAAGTTCAGCCACCTATAATCGATGCATACCCTCCACTTGTTGGGTAACCAAGGAGACACTAACTCTCCGAATTCATTTTTAACAACTATGAGCCCACATTTTTTAGGTAAAATTTGAACTCGACTTACCCATCGACTATAAAAAATGGGATAAATAATACCCATAGCCAATATGGTAGTAACCTATTTCTTAACCACTTCAAGAAGGGTAGGTTTCAATATCCTTTGAAAATTTCTAATAGGTTTTCAATCATCCTCAAGAATAATCTTATGCATCCACACTGAAAGACTAATACCTGGTAAATCTTTTAAAGACCATCCTATGGCCTTTCTATTATTCTTAAGGACATCTAAGAGATGATTTTCTTGCTCACTGAACATCCCACTTTCAATTATAATGATAAATTTTTGTTTTTATTCTAAATAGGTATATTTCAAATTTTGAGGCAAAGGTTTGAGTTCAAGTGTGGATGAGATATATTCGTTGGATAAAGCATTTTCTATGGGCTCTTTGAGTTCATTTTTATCCACTAAAACATCCTCAATAATAAATGAATTACAAATTCCTAGAATAATAGTGTATTCATTTTAAAGAAGAAAATTTGTTTCATCCTCAAAAGAATTTTTAGATTCATGTTCATAGAAATGAGGTGACTTTTCAATGACATTTTGAGCAGAATTTAAGTCAATTTTAAGGGAATCTAAGTCAATTATATCCATTATAGATTAAGTTTCATGTATAAAATCATAAATTTTAGTAGTAGTACAAGTTTCTAAAGATTCAGAAAATTTCTCATTATTTTTTGTATCTCTTTCCGTAAAAACTTCATCCTTGACATGTTCAGAAATTACAAAATAGTGAACAGTTTTCCAAAATAAAGATTCAATTTTAGATTCTTCATTACAACAGATTTATGAATATTCAGATTCAAAATATTCTTCATCATAGAAGGGTTCTTTTTGAAAATAATGTAAATTTAATAAATAATCTAGAAATTGGTTATCTTGAATAAAATCAATGAACAACTCTATAGAAAACTAGTCAATCATGTTAACTTGGTGTGCAGAATGATCTTATGCAGGGTGTCTCATTGATTCAATTTTTTTTAAAATTAACTTTATTTCCTCCAAACTCTAAAGACAAAGTACCTTTATGAATGTTGATTATTGCCTTAGCAGTTTTCAATAATGGTTTTCCTAAAATTAATGGTTCATGTGAACTAAAATGACCATATTCCATGTCTAGAACATAAAAAATAGTAGAGAAAACTAAATTTTTAACCCTCACCAACAAATCTTCAATAACTCCAGTTGGCTTGGCTAAACTTCTGTTAGCTAGCTAAATGAAAATTCCAAATTCCCTTGAACTTCATATTTTGAGTAAACATCCCCTTAAAGAATTTTTCATAATGTGGGATCTTTTTTACAACATCTAACAAAGGGATTTTAACCTAGACTTTCCTAAAAGTTTCAAGTACTTCTTTGTCCATTTCAATTTCAATATTGTTCTCAATAGGAGGGATTACCAAAGAATAATGCGGTCAATCCCTATATATTTTTAGATCATCATCAAATTTGTTTTTCCTTTTGTAAAATCCCATTAAATTTATTAAATCCCTAAAGGTTATTTCAACTCGTTTTTCTATATTCTTATTAAAATTATCTTGTTCAATTAGTTCATAGATAATATGTTCTTTATCAGTTTAAATAGGTACTTTAACCACTACAACAAGTGAAAAAACAAGTTCAGCAGCTGGTTTTTCCACTTCATCATGTGATTTTCCATTTATTTTAAAAGTGGAATTTTTTTTCATGATTTTGTTAAATGTTTTCTTCTTAGAGATTTTAAATCTCAGTTATAATTATGAAGAATATTTTACTGACATTCTCTCTTCAACTTAGATTCAATTCAGATTGTAATGGAAAATTTTCTCTTCTTGTACTCTTTAAACAACTAATTTTGGATTCTATTTAACCCAGTACTGTAACCAGGTTCTGTAGAAACACTTGTTGTTATTGTGAAATATCATGTTTATTTTTAACCACGTATTCAAAGTGTGAATCATTTATTTGATCAATTTTTTCTTCTGATTTTCTTGATTCTGTAAATTAGTAAAGATCCCTCCATCTTGATTTATAAACTGGTTTTGATTTTTTTTAAAAGGAAATATCCTAGTCAATGAACAAGATGAAAATTATTATACCTAGGTTGTTGATCAAAATTTTGGGGCAGGAAATTCTTATTTGGTTGATCATTAGTCCTAAATCTATTGTTTTTTGGTTGTTTTAGCCTTGATGAAATTTCAGTTAGATTGAAATGGTCTAGATTAGAAGTTCTGGTTAGAAAATTGATTGTTTGGATTATTATGGAAATGTTTTTAGTCAAGATATCATTACATGATTCAAATAACTATTTCAATTAAGGGAATTGATCATTAAAATGATCAGTAGTAGAATAAATTACATAGTACATTTGGATGAGATAAACTAGTTGAGGTTGGGATTGTGAAGGAGTAGAGTTTGTCAACATATCTCGATCATACTTGCAAGTCCACTCAACTTTTTCTCAATTTGGATATTTTTAAAATTGTAAGTAGACACTTCTATATCTAACTTAACATGGATTAGGCCCCTAGTACCAAACTATTGTGAATTTTGGGCCATGTTTGAAATCAGGTTCCTAGCATCTATATGTGTCTTATTAACCGAGTCTCCTCCAATACTAGCATCCATCACACTCTGATCCATCAAGACTAAACCTTCATAAAAATATTAGATATAGAGATGGTTATAAATTTGGTTATGGGGGTAGCTAGAATATAATTTCTTAAATCTCTCCCAGTACTTGTGGAGAGTCTCCTCTTAGAGCTACCTAATACCAGAAATGTCCGTCCTAAGAGAGGTAGTCGTAGAGGTTGGGTAACGTTTTTATAGAAAGATCTTCTTTAGATGATGCCAACTACCAATAGTGGAATATTATGAATAGTAAAACCATTATTTGTCCAATACATCCAAGGAAAATTGAAACACTCTCATTTTTATTTGGTCCTGACTCACCCCTTGGGGATTCATGGTGATATGCACCATGTGAAATTCTTACAGGTGCTTGTGATGGTCCTCTCCCAATACTCCGTGGAATTTTAGTAGATGAAAAATCACTCCTGGTTGAAGTTTGAAACTAGGAGTGATCTCAGGACAACCTAGATAGTTTTTATGGTTTTCTAGATTAGGTGCATCAAGCTCTTTCAAGGTCATACTGTCAACCATGTTTTATAAGATTTGCAAATTCTCAGTTTTAGAAGAAATTATTTTTGGTGTTTCTTTTTGTGTTGTTTCTATTTTATTCTAGATTTTAAAACTCTAAAACTTGTTTCTTTTTTGATTTCTCTAATTTTTGATTCCTAATATTATATGAATTTTCATTTTTAAAAATTTCTAAGTTTTTGGACATGAAAAAAATTCTGAAAACATTTTTTTATCATCCAAAAAAAGTTTTAAACTTTTTTCCCTTTAACTCTTTGGAAGCCTCCCCGAAAACTATGCCAATTGATGAGAGGATTTTTATGCTATTTTAAAACCTAACTCATAATTATTAAACCTATGAACTACAGTAAAGTATCAACCAAGGTTTTCACCTAGTGAGATTGGCTTGTAAGGCTTATTTTTTCATGATTTTTATTTTCTAATTTTATGTTTTTAATAGTTTTTAAGGGACTAAAATGTTGTAAAAGAATAAAATTATATTTACAAACTAAATTGGAATTATGAACATATGAAAAATTATTGAAAAAAAGTAATCAAATCAACAAAGAAATTAATAGAAAGAAGAATAAACAACCTAACTAGTGATTCCTTCATATCATTTTTCTTTCATTGTTTTTAACTGTTTTTCACTAATATAAATCTATCAATGTAAGTATGAAATATAAATCTCACATCTCATTTAGTTAATTAATTTGAGTCCATAATCAAAATCCTATAAGTAGAACTCCTTTCCAAAGGATTCGGTCAATTCTCTCAATGATTGTTGAAAACAGTGACACGTACAACACTTGTTGTACTCACAATTCTTTAATCAGAGTTTGATAAATTTAAACAATGAAAATCATATTAAAACACTAACATGGATCTAATTAACAAGATACATTCAGAGTTCATCACACTCTAATAAAAAATGTGACATACTCAAAATAGAATAAAAATGTTTAACAGAACAATAGAAGAATACAATTTCAAGAAGAAATACCATTTTTGAATTTCAAATTTCTGAATAGAATTGTATTCGTTAATTTTAAGATATGAAAACATAGAAAGACATAATCATATAAATATACTTGTTTTGGATACTATAAACTTAGGAGGACATCATCAAGGGGTAGAAGTGCACTTTGATCTCCATCTTTATTAGATGGAGTAACAACAATTTCCCAGAACATCTCCTGATTCCACTCCCGTCCCTCTACATCCAACATCTCTGAATATAATCAGATGTGTTCTATCTGTCTCTGAATGAATCCATTTTATTCTCCTTGAATATCACCATCAAATAAACTATCTCATTTGATGAACATTAAATTATAGAACTTATTGTTTTAGCCTTCTGTCACTTCCCAAGTAACTTTAGAAGAACTCCTCTAACAACTCTTTCATAAACCAAATAATTAAATGCCTCAGATTAATCTTTAAATTTCACACCCAAAATTATTATTATTATTATTTAATTATAGGTGGAACCACGAACTTATTCAATGAATTTCAGTAAGTCATATTACAAAAACTTTATGCTTCAAAAAACTGGGTCTCCATGAGACAAATCTCTTTGCTTTGATTCGTTTGTAACCACAACCAAAACTCAAAAAACCACCAACCCACTCAAATCAACACTCAATATAAATTGATTGTGGAACCAATACAATATCTTCCTCCATCTTGAACTCAATCTTCATAGTGATTGGATACCCGATCATTCAAGCTTCATTATGACTTCACCTTTGTTGGAAAAAACTAATTGTGACATTTGTTTGAGCACAAAATTTGAAACTTCTCAAAATCACGTGACCCGATAATAGGAATACACCAAGTCCACAACCAATTCACCAAATAAAAACAATTATTAAAAACCACAATTTTAAAATCATCTTCATCAACTATGAATGAGACATTCTCTTGGGTCAACATGTTCGACTAATTCAATCGCAAAGATTCATTAACAAACTCAGAGTTCTTATTGCTCATCAAAATCACATCCCCTAATAGATCTTCAACCCCATGGCTTTAGCTGAACCAATGATGGGAATGATCCTAAGCTCAAATTGAATAAAATCTAAAAAAAATTATTGTGATGAGGGAACATTATCAACTCCTCTATTTCAAAATGGACTGGAAGCTTCACAGGAAAGTTTCACCAGCTTAGACATCCTCTATGCGGTCTCGGTTGTTTTCATAGTAGTGTCGATCAGACAGGTTCATCCCCTTCATTGAAGTCCTGATGTGCATAAGTTTCACCTTTTATTTGAACATGGATTCCCTTAATCTTTGACCTCAGATTCCAAGGATTTGATGATAATCATCAATGAAGTTGGAGGTTCTATACATCACCTTAAACAAATAACAATGCCGAATTTGACTTCTTATTTACCATATCAGACTCAAGATTTGGTGTGGGTTCGTTGCTTACGACTCCAGTTCCTTAGATTCCTCTCTCTTCAAGATCTCAATAGGGCAATGACCTCTATTCTCAATGTCAATAGATTCAAAGTGACATCACTAGAAATCACCAACAATAGCAAGGGTAGATCGAGATCTGGTTCATCACCAACCTCAAAGATTGGAAGTTCTTTGGCTCGGCTTAAAAGCTTCTACGTGGAGCTTTGTGGCCTTAGTAAAATCTTCTATGATATGATACCATATGGGCATGTTGTATCCATTGGAAAAAATGCGGAAACACAAGGGGTGAAGTGGGAGAAATGAAAATAATTAAATGCGAAGGAAAATAAAAACGGGAAGCAGGATGATCAATTAGGACCCTAAAGAGACTTTCCCCTTAAAAACATAATTACAAAAACCACCACAATGGTTGATCACTCCTTTGATAAAACTTTATTTCATTCACCCAAGAACACAAAAAACACAAGCATAATATGCTATAAAACACTCAAGTTCGTAATTAACCTTCAAGGGGTACACAGAGGAGGCTATTTATATCCAAATTTGAGAGATACAAGTCAAAATACCTAGTGCACAAAAGTCTAAAGCCTAAAAACGATTTTAAACTTTGTTTACACATGTCCATGGCTTTAGGGGACAAGATATCCCCCAAGAAGACTTTTTGGAACCATCCCAAGGACTTTGACTATTCCCACCATGACTTTGGAGAAAAGGGACCCACCACTTTTGACTATGGAGATTTCGTTCATTCAAGTAGATTAAAATTCGTGGGATCCTTTGGGTGGGAAATTAGGTTCACTTTTGGGATTTAATAAGTGTGATTAAAGGTCCATTTTCTCATCCCATGCATGCATGTTAGGCCTCCTCTTGTAATTTCAAAATGAGGCCATGTAAAGCCTCTTTCATCCCCCCCATTATTCCTCTTTTCATTGGGACACCAATCCCATGCAATGAGTCTTGTACATTTATAATCCTTCCACCATCCATGCCATGATCACCATTGACTCCTTGCTACATATGTGCTCATTGATTCTCATCAACCCCTCCCTCTTCAAAAGGATTTGTCCTCGAATCTTCATATTCAAAGGGAGAGAGATCAGTAATATTAAAGGTAGCACTAACATTTCCATACTTGCTGGGAAATTCAATCTTTTGTGTGTTATCATTGATTATTTCTAAAATTTGGAAAGGTCCATCTCTACTTGGTTTAAGTTTTGATTTTCTTTTCTCTAGAAACCTTTCCTTCCTCAAATTCACCCACACCCATTCTCAGGTTTCTAGTAAAACCTTATGTCAACCCTTGTTTTCTTGTTTCACATATTTTTCATTTCTTCTATCAATGTATACTTTCACCTTGGTATGTAAATCCCCAAAAAAAATTCCTTCTCGTCACCTACAATATCAACAAACTCATTAGTAGTAAATGAAATAATATCAAATGGAGTCATTGTGATAAATCCATACACAATATCAAAAGGTGAGAAGTTAGTAGTGGAATGCACTACTCGGTTATATGCAAACTCTATTTGTGGAAAACATTTTTCCCAATTCTTTATATTTGTTTGAAGTATTTCACGCAAGACGGTAGAAAGAGTCCAATTCTCTATGTCAGTTTTCCCATCAGTTTGAGGATGTGAAACAGTTGAGAACAATAATTTTGTTTCCAATTTATTCTACAAAGTCCTCCAAAAGTAGATATGGAATTTCATATCCCTATCACTTACAATGGTTTTGGGTAGTCTATGTAATCTCAAAATTTCTTTGAAAAACACATCTACTACATTAATAACATCATTAGTTTTTGAGAAATCAATGAAATGGTCCATTTTTCTGAATCAATCCACAAAAATTCTATCTTTTCCTGATTGGGATCGAGGTAATCCCAACAAAAAATCTGTAGAGATGTCAGTCCAAGGATGATATGGAATGGTCAAGGGGGAATACAATCCATTAGGTTGAACCTTGGACTTTTCATGATTACAAGTGATACACTCAGCACAAATTTCAATAACATCTTTTCTCATACTTGGACAATAAAAATGTTCATGCAAAGTATCTAGTGTTTTATCAACCCCAAAATACCCCATAAAACCACACCCATGAGTTTCTTTTACAAAAAATTATTGAGTTGAACAATTTGGAATGAAAAATTTATCCCTTTTGAAAAGAAACCCATAATTTTTATAATAGTATTTAAATCCATTTTTTTCACAAGATGTCTAAATTTGTGAAAAATATCCATCATTTTCATACATTCCCTTTAATAACTCTAGTAAAAGTAATTGAGAATGAATAGAAGTAAGAAGTGCATACCTTCGTGAAAGAGCATCAATAACCACATTTCCCTTACCTTTTTTTTGTTTGATCACATAGGGAAATGACTCAATGAATTCCATCCAAGATGCATGCTGCTGATTCAACTTAACTTGGTACTTCAGATACTTAAGTATTTCATGGTCAGAATGAATAATTAACTCCTTAGGCCATAAGTAATGTTTCCATGTTTCTAGGGTTTATTTAAAAGCATAAAGTTCTTTATAATAAGTTGAATAATTTAATGTTGTCCCATTCAATTTCTCACTAAATCAAGCAATTGGATGTGACCCTTGAGTTAAAACAGCACCAATACCAACTTCTGATGCACCACACCCAGTTTTAAGGACTTTTGTGAAATCTGGTAACCTTAAAAGGGGAGCAATGACCCATTTTTATTTGAGTGTATTAAATGTTTTTTCTTGTTTTTCACCCCATTTAAAGACCACATGTTTCTTTACAAGTTCATTTAGAGGTGCAGTGATGGATGAAAAATCCTTAACAAACCTCCTATAGATGATTTCCAATCCATTAAAACTTCTAACCTCAATTGTGCTCTTTGGTGTGGGCCACTCCTAAATTTCATTGACCTTTTCTTCATCCACACAGATCCCCTCTTCCCCTACAAAAAATCCAAGAAACACAACATAATCCATGAAAAAGAAACATTTTGGAATATTGGCATAATATTGGTTTTCTTTAAGGGTCCCACACACCAAATGCAAGTGTTCAACATGGTTTTCTAGAGATTTAATTTACACCAAGATATCATCAAAATAGACAACCATGAATTTTACAATGAATGAATGAAGGACATGGTTCATTAAGACCATGAATGTACTTGGTGCATTAGTTAAACCAAATGGCATAACTAACCACTCATACAAGCCAAAATTATTTTTAAAAGAAGTTTTCCACTCATCCCCTTCTTTCATTCAAATTTGGTGGGATCCACTTTTAAGATCAATTTTTGAAAACAAAGAAGCCCCATTTAATTCATAAAGCATGTCATCAAGTTGAGGGATGGGATAATGGTACTTAACTATTATTTTGTTGATGGTGCAACAATAAACACACATCAGACACATGCCATTTTTCTTGGGTACTATGATCACCAAAACAACACATGGACTCATGATTTCCCTCACCAATCCTTTTTTCATTAGTTCTTTAACTTGAAACTATGTCTCTCTAGTATCTTATATATTTTCTCTATATGCTCGCCTATTGGGAATTGTGACACTAGGAATGAAGTCAATCCTATGCTCAATGCCTCTCAAAGGGGGTAATCCATTAGGTGTTTCTTTAGGAAACAAACCACCAAATTCCTACAGTAAAGACACAACACAAGAAGGAAAAGAATGATGAAATTCATTAGTTGAATGGTAAGAATCCTTAGTAATGAGTAAGAACACTTTACAACTCAATAAATCACCTTTCACCTCACTTTTTCTAGAAAATTAACCCACCTTTTCCCTCAACAATCTTGTTTTCATCTCTTTGATTTCCCTTTTTTTTATGTCACTCATCTCTCCTTTTTTACTCTTATTTATTCCACTATTTTCATTGACCCCCTCTTTTCTTTTTTTCTCATCTCATCACTCTCTTTATTATCACTTTTTTTTTTATTTTTCCCACTTTATTTTTCACTCATTTGTTTTTTCTTTTTTTTATTCTTTCTCTATCCTCACTTGATATTCATATGATTTTATGGGACTTAGAGGAGTCAAAAAAATCTTTATACCATAGAAATGAAAATATAAATGGTTATAATATCCATCATACATCACCCTTCTATAAAATTTACATGGTCTCCCTAGTGGAAAATGTCCATATTGCATCAGAGAAACATCATACAACACCTCATCATGATATTTTCCAATTGATAAAGAAACTATGTCTTGTTTTGTGACCCTCACTTCTCCACTATCATTAAAACAATGCAATCTATAAGGTCTAGTATGCCTTAGCGTAGGAAAACTAAACTTCTCCACCAAAAAGGTACTAGCCACATTAGTACAACTTACACTGTCAATGATTATAATACATAACTTCTCCTTGATGTGGGACCTTGTATGAAAAATATGATCATGCTTCTCCTCATCATGATCATATTTTAGTTGAATATTTAAAGCTCTTTATTTCCACCAATGCTTCTCCATGTACAGGTTATTCAACCTCTATATCTGAAATCAACTCCAAAGGTGGCATCTCATCATCACTAGAGTGCTCATTAAGGATGTCTCCATTTTCCAAAAAAATCATGGCCCTTTTTTTTGGGCATTGAGATGCTATATGACCATTCCCTTGACACTTAAAACAATCATGTGTTTTAGAAGGGAAATTTGTGTCTATTTTTCTTTTTGAATCAATGGGGATGAACTTATTTTTGGCCTCTTCTCTTGGTTTTGGAAGAAATTCGGATTCCCTTGGTTTTGTTTCATTCCACTTAGAAGTTGATTTTGGATCTTTCTAGTTATCCTTCCAAAAATTATGGGAACTTACTTGAATCCGTTGAGAATGTAGTTGCTTTTAAACCTTAACCTCCTTATATAGAAACTCATCCAGGTCAATGTAGGTTTAAATTTCCACCACATCTCTAATTTCTGGATTCAATCTATTGATGAACCATTCCATAGTAGCTTCATAATCCTCCTCCAAATTGTCTCAAATCATTAATATCTCTATTTCCTTGTAGTATTCCTCCATACACATGGAACCTTGCACAAGTTTTTGTAAATTCAAATGAAAATCTTGATAGTAATGACTATAAATGTACTTTTTGTGCATTACTATCTTCCTTTCTTCCCAAGATAGAATTTTCCTTTCTCTATTTCATCGCCGACTTACTTATAATTGGTCCCACCAAATACTTTCATAGTAATTGAACCCAAGAGCTGCAAATTTTACCTTCTTCTCCTGCAAGTAGTTGTGAAGTCCAAACACATAGTCAAAATTCTTCTCCCACTCCAAATAAAGTTCAAGGTCACTCTTATTATGAAAGTATGGAAGTATCACTTTGATGCTTCCCTAGTCATTTTCTCTCCAAGTAGCACGTTGCCCTCCCCTAGGAAATGTTTCTTCCAAATCAAAGTACTCATCATCACCTTCATTAATTTATTTCCTTCTTGGAGCCTTTAAAGTTGAGGAAATTTGAAAATCATCCAACCTAGCATTCAATCTTGTAAACTGGTCAACGTCATCTTTCATGAATAATTTGATGTGAATCTCACTTCTTTCTCCCTCAATTTACATTTTTTTAAATTCCTCACACACTCTTTCTCACTTTTTTAATATCTCAAAAGGTTCCTCACACTTTCTAGCAGAACAACTTGGTTCCTACAAGTGTCCTTAAATATAATCAAGAAGAAAACTTGTAAGAGGTAATCAATTCATGGAAATCTTTAATAATCAGAAATTTTAAAAGGGTTTGAATCAATGGAGTCCACGAAAAATGGGAGATAAAGAGAAATGGGAGAAATGGTTATGGTTGAGGGTTGTATATGGATGAAGGAAAGAATATGGAAGGGATTTATTGGAGTAAAAATCCATTTAATTTGTGATAAAGATCCCACACAAGTGTAATAAATTTTAGCAGTTTTTTTTGCTTCTCTATTTTTTTCAAATTATTCTACTTGAAGAGATTGCACAAAGATTTTACATAAGTGTGTGGCTAGAAAAAATATGAAATTATCAAAAGAAAATATCTTATTAAAATTGATGGACCCTCTATGATATAGTAGTTTTCATAATAAAAAATAATTTCAATCAATAGATTCTACTCTTTTATGCCATTTAATTTCTCTAAGTAAATCAATTATTTCATATAGAACAATATACTTAAATAAGTCAATTACCTATATTTATGAATCAATATGTTTAAAAGTGTATTTTTTACACATATTTTTTGATGTCTCTTAGTCTATTAATGTTACATATAAGAAAGACTCTTCATAAGATTTTTAGAGTCCCTGGAACCGATAGAATGTTCGACACACCGCTATTGGACACACCAATGTTCGACACACCGATGTTCGACACACCGATGTTGGACACACCGATGTTTGAAAGACCGATGTTCGACACAGCAATGTTCGACACACTGATGTTCGACACACCGATGTTCGACACACCCATGTTCGACACAACGGTGTTTAACACACCGATGTTCGACACACCGATGTTTGACACACTGATTTTTGACACACAGATGTTCGACACACGGATGTTGGACACACCGATGTTTGAAACATGGATGTTCGACACACTGATGTTCGACACAACGATATTTGACACACTGATGTTCGACACACCGATGTTCAACACACCTATGTTCGACCCACCGATGTTCGACACACCGTTGTTCGAGACACCAATGTTTGACACATCGATGTTTGACATACTGAAGATGACAGTCCGAAGATGATAGAACGAAGATGACAAATTGATATTATCAAACCGAAAATGACAGACCGATGCAAATGAATCACCGATAGTCATAAATAACTGTTTTAAATTTATTAATTCAAATTTATTTTTAACAGTCATATTTAGACAAATTAATGATCTTAAAATTATTTAATGTTGTCTGTAGGACTATCCATAGACAGTATGAGGTACATGCATGTGGGTAGATCTTCTTTCCTAGTGGACTATGAAGTATAAAAGGATTACAAGATCAACCTTAAATAGGGATCTCTCTCACTCAGAAACCACAGTGCTAAAACAAAAAGAACAGACTGTGCGAATACACAAGATTTTTCAAAGAGAGGAACTCGAAGCTTGAGCTCACAAGAAGATTTACAAGCAACAACCTGCTAAAGCTTGCTGAACCTCCTCAAAAATAAGAGCTAAACCTTTACACACCTAGAAACTAGATTACAGAGACTACGATACTCTGTTATGAATCCAACTTGCAGAAGAAGACTCAAATATCATTTTCTCTATATCCAATGAGTCCATAGCTTTACTGCACAACACACAGAGATTTCTAAACTCTGTTTTTCCATTTATAACTCTGTTGTGTTCTTGTGTTTACTTTTTGATAAGTGTGTACATCTGTTTGTTTCACACACACTGTCTCCTGAGCTTAACTGAATGATACTAAAATATCCTCACACTCAATCCCTTTCTACTCTTGTATCCCATGTAGAACTGTGGAAGAGATCCTATGTGATCTGTTTGATAGTTTTCCCACGAATAACTGTGTTAGAGGTCAAGTGTAACCTGGATAGCCCTGTGTGCTGTTGTGAACCCAGATCTATGGTGTGGATCAAAAGTTTATTAATATAAACTACTTAGTGGAAGGTGATCACCAAGTGGATAGGACTAAGTCTAAGTTTGAGACTAAACCTCTTATTTTACAAGATGTGTTGTTTGTCTTTCATTTTAATCTGATTTGTATTTTTTTCACATTAAGATAAACTAAAATTTGATAGTTAGTTTAGAAAGTGTTTATATCTATTTTGAATCATTAGATTAGTTTCAAAAGTTTGAATAATATTTTTATTGGTAAAACTGAGAACTAATCAATTTTCTGAGAAACTAATTGAAATTTCAGGACTTATATAAATTAACTACAAACTGACTTTGATTTTATTTTAATAAGGGGATGTTATTTTAAAGAACCAATTTTAACATAAATTTTTATAGATACTCAATTCACCCCCCTATTGAGTCATATACTCCGACTAACAAAAATGAATCCCAAAGGATGAGTAATGGAATTTTTGGATTTTTATAAGAAAATATCCTTCAAATGAAAACCTTAAACTTGATTGGAATTCTACCCAGTAGAGTGATATATTTCACAATATTGAATCTATATCATGAATTAAATTAACTATATCTCTAGAAGTTTGAGAAAAATTTTGGTGTTTCAAAATAAAGAAGAAATATGAGATTCTGAAATATGGAAATGACCTATCATACATTCACAAATTCGAAGAAAAATTCACCTAAATGGTGGAAGAATGTTAGGTCCAAAATTGGTGATGGCCAAAGAAAAATGGAAGGAGAGGAAAAATGGTGGGAGATAAAAAAAATGAAGAACTTGTTTCTATTGATGACCTTGTTGGAACCATGGCTGTTCTATGCAGGAATTGGATTTTGGTTTGTGTTTGTTTTCAATCCTCAGTGGAAGTTCAGAATGTGTGCCAACAAAGTGATCATACAGTTCAAGCAAACAACAGTATTGAAGGTGGCGCTGTTTCCCAGTGTTTGCAAAATTTTTGGGCCTCAAAATCAGAAAATGAAGACATGGATTGTCTGAAAAAGGAGGTGCGCACAAAGAGGAAGTGGTGCATGGAAAATAAGGGTTGTGTGCGGAATTCTTGAGCTGGGTGCAAAAAAAAGTGTGGTGTGCGAAATAGCGGAGCGAATTTTTTCACTCAAATAGTGTTTCAGAATCAAAACAACGAAAATGGAAATGGCATGGGATGCACGAAATATCTGGAGAGGTGCGCGGAAAACGATACCTGCGTGAAAAATTACGCGCCAGATGAGAAGTTTTCGCGCCGAAGGGGATTTTGCGCGCGGGGGTCTCAGAAGCCTATAAATATGAGTTGAACCCCTTCATTCCATACGGTTGAAGACTTAGAGAAGATTCGAGGTCTGATGCACGAAAAAGGATTGCATAAAGTGCTTGCGCGAAATATTCTAGATTTCACGGAAAAAAACGGGATGCGTGAAAAAGGAAAAGATGCCAGTAAATATTGGGGATGCGTGTAAAGATTCAGTTGCGCGAAGACGGGAGTTGTGGCGCGCAATATTTTTCCGTGTGAAAAAGGAAATTTTGCGCACAATAGGAAGGTTTTTCGCGCAAAGGGTTGGTGTTGCATGCAATAGGAAGGTTTTGCGCGCAAAGGTTTGGTGTTGCGGGAAATTTTCAGTGAAGCTTGTCTACACGTTCTGGTTATCCGCTTCAGTGGTTCTGTGTGTTCTTGTGCATCATTTTCGGACTTGGATGCAAGCAGAGTCTCGTGCTAAGTAGAGACAAATACTTCAATGCAAATCTATTGAAGAGACCTTCATGTCTATAAACAAAGTGGGACTTCACCAAAGGCAGTGAGCCATGGGGAGTCAACGGGAGTGACCCAAGGGACGCAGTGAGCCATCCCTGAACTTTTGTAAAGGTAGTGAGCCTGGGACATAGTGACTGTGCCTGAACCTTTGTAATCTACAGCTAGTGAAGAATAGTGGATTTTGGTATGACTGACAACTTGTCGATGTATTCTCCTTGGACGTAGCCCTTATTGGTGAACCAAGTAAAAAGTGTTGTGTCTTCTCTGTGCATGTGAATGTTTGCTTTCTGATCATATTCATATTACAGGTTCAATAAGTTCCTACCAACGTGGGAAAAAGTTCCATCACATTAAAAGAAAAAGTTGTCACCCTGATTCACCCCTCCTCTCTCAGGGTGTCCCGGGGTCCTTCAGACCTCTAATATCAAATGATATGATACCGTATGGGCATGAAATATCTGTTGGTGAAAATGCATAAACACAAGGGGTGATGTGGGGGAAATAAAAATAAGGAAATGCGAAGGAAAATAAAAAAGGGGAAGGGGAATGATCATTTAAGACCCTAAGTAGACTTTCCCCTTAAAACCCTAATTACAAAAATCACCACAAAGTTTGATCAATCATTTTATAATACTTACTTTAATTCATCCAAGAACACAAGAAACACAAGAATAATATGCTAGAAAACACTCAAATTCGTAATTAACCTTCAAGGGGTACAAGGAGGTGGCTATTTATAGTCAAATGAGAGAGATGCAAGTCAAATTACCTAGACCACAAAAGACTAAAGCCTGATTTTTTTGACTTTGTTTACACATACCCATGGCTTTTGGTGGAAATATATCCACCAAGAATACTTTTTGGAACCACCCCAAAGACTTTAAAGATTCCCACCATGAATTTGGATACAAGGGACCCACCACTTTTGACTATAGAGATTTCATTCATGCAAGTGGATAAAAATTCATGGGATCCTTTGGGCGGGACAATTAGGTTCAATTTTTGGATTTAATAAGTGTGATTAAAGGCCCGTTTTCTCCTCCCATGCATGCATGTTGGGCCTCCTCTTGTAATTTCAAAATGAGGCCATGTAAAGCCTATTTAATCCTCCTCATTCTTCCTCTTTTCATTGGGCCACCAATACCATGCAATGGGTCTTTTACATTTATGCTCCTTCCACCATTTGTGCCATGATCGCTCTTGACTCCTCGCTATATATTTTCTCCTTGATTATTATCATTATGTACAGATCTGATTTAACAATCAACTGGCTCGTCACTTCAAAACGAGAAGATCTAGTTCAAACTCATTTTTCCTCAAATCAGTGAGCTTCAAAGGCTACAAAAATGTTCTCAGTGGAAGTTCATAAGTCTTCATCATGGTTGACCCTTAGGATCATCAGTAACTTGAGAGGTGGTGGAGGTCAAACACGGTGGTGCAGTTGGCCTCAGTACATTGGCTAAACAGGGATCTCAGTTGGAAACTTCATCATAGAAATGAAAACTAAAATAAACTAAAAAAGAAATAAACTGTTAATAAAATAAAAATAAAAACAATTTTTTTAGAAGAATAAAATATTAGAATAAGGAACAAGTGGCTTAAAATGATTAATTGAATAATTAAATAATTCAATAAAATAATTATAAAATAATTGAAATATAATTCAATGCTTATAATTATTAAATTATTTAATGAAAATAAATTAATATTTTAACTTCAATTAATTAATTAATTTTCAAAAACAAACAAAATAAAATCTGAATAAACATAAAACATAATTAAACAAAAAATCTTAATTTATTATTTTAAAATATTCTTCAAAATTAAATAATAAATACAAAGTTTAAAAAAATTATAATTAAACATAAAAGTATAAATTAAATATATAATTAAGTGCTTTATTAGTTTAACATTAAATAAAAAAATTAATTAATCATTTAAAACATTATTTTAATGAATAAAATAAAATAAAATAATCCATATTATGTGGAAAATTAGTACCAAACTAAACCCACATCAATGTGTGATCATACCGCCACACTATATGCGCAAATTATTTTAATTGTTAATCACTTGTACATCTTGAATCCCTTTACCTAGACCTTATGAGTATGTTGTCAGGTCCAGTAGTGCTTGAGACCCTAGAATTTTACCCACTTGTGAGGTGTTCCAACCCCTGACCCTAGATTGGAATATGGAATATTTGAATATAGTGTCCTTGAAATTTAATTGTGAAATATTTTCACTCTTGGGATTGGGAATTGGTTTTGGAAATGGATTCACTTGTGAATTGGGAATTTGGAATGATTTATAGACATGTAATTGGAACTTTTCATAAAATAATATTGGTATGTAAATGTAATTTGGAATGAAAATTGGTATTTGACATGAATTAACCAAAAAGGAATATAGTTAAAAAGTTTGACATGTTTTGGCATATTGTTATGCATCGATTCTTGCTTGTACTTGATACATTGATTATGAAATTAACCCCGACCATGGTAATTTTCTATGGGTCTACTGTAAATGGAATATATAATTAACCTTGGCATGATAATTCTCCTTGGGTCTGTTGTAATTGATTTTGTAAATAACCTCTCGCCTGAAAATTAAACTTGGATTTTTTTATTCATTATGCTATCATATATGGATATCGTGGATGGTTATTAATATTTGACTTATTTATCAGTAGGTAAAAAGACATCTAGGACCATGTCATATAAAATATGGTTGGACCTAGGTGTTAACCTAGATATCGAGGGTTGACACAATTATCTATATGTCCTGCATTTAAAATATAATTAATGCCTCTATATATCGTACTGTTGGATACACTATTACTCAAACTAGACTATTTTAGACACCGTTGGCGATGACCTATTGATTTTTACTCACACCATTTTTGGGACGGTATTTGGTACCCAAACAAACTTCATGGATGTAGGTTTGGACAAGGGAAAGAGTGAATGTGCTTGCTTGGTTGATTTTATAGTTGGGATTGGAACTTGGAGATGGGACCCAACATGGGGTTTGAGACCATTTTTTGGGAGTCTTTATTTTGAGAATTTTCTTCAGTTGGTTTCTTATATGACATTTAATATGACATTCAATATGGAATTTCATGGTTATATTATATTGGATTGATTTGGAACTTTACTGTTTACCCATTGGAGTTGATTTTATTGAATTTTTTATCATGTTTCTATTGTGTTTGTCATTTTTTACCAGAGGGTATAGTCTCCTCGCTATATTAATTTGACCCTCGCTACAAGGAATTAGCCTATGACATATGGGGAGGCCTGATTAAGGTCTTTTAGAGACCCTTCTTAGTCACATTATGGAGAACTGGTTTGGGGACATTATATAAAATCATCCTCCAAATGATTATATAAACCCTCATTGCTTTTCAAAAGCCTCTAGTGATTTGGGGGAATGTGTTGAAAACCAAAGTTAGGGTCATAATGGGTTGGGTCATTATAAATGGTATCACACTACAAAAAATAGCAGATTAGTGGTGGGTTTTTAGAGGGGATTATGAACAACCCCTTCTAATCATCAAATTTAGAGGGGGTTCACAATCCCCTCTAATTTTTTTAGAATTATTTTCTTAATATTTGGCTTGATTTTAGAGGCGATTATGTCAGAACCACCACTAATTTAATAATTAGTGTTGCTATATATTCTATTGGATTTTAGAGGAGTTATATATATATATATATATATATTATAACATTCATTTTCATATATATATATATAATTTTTTTTTTAAAGGAAACAGTGGGGGTTCACAACCCCCTCTAATTAAAGATATTGTAGTGGGTTCATGAATTTCTACTAATCCGTTAGATTAGAGGGGGTTTTGAACCCGTTCTAATTTAAGAAATTAGAGGGGGTTGTGAACCCCCTCTAATTTAAGAAATTTGATGGGGGTCACGAACCACCACTAATCCCTTTGATTAGAGGGGGTTTTAAACCCCCTGTAATTATTTATTTTTTTAAATAAATCTCATAAAAATTAAAAATTTATAATATATATGTGTGTGTGCGCATGTGTGTGTGTATATATATATATTACATAAATACATTATGTGAATTTATTTAAAAACATTATAAACATATATATATATATATATAATGACATTATGTAAATACTTTAAATAAATACTTATACAGATAAATAAATGCATACATATATAAATATAGGTATACGTAATATAAATGTAATTATAAATATATTTATTCAAATTTATAAAATTTATATATGGTTTTATAAATACTATACATTTATATTATGATTTATTCTATACATATATTATATTAAACACATTTTGTATACATAATATAAATGTATTTATATTTAATTTTGTCAATATTAAAAAAAATACATTTCTATTGTATATTTTTGTATAAATAAATTTATATTATATTATGTATACAAATATATATAATATAGAAAAAATTAAATATAAATATACATTTATATTTTATACTGTTATATTATATATAATATTATAAATATTTAATTATATATAAATTTATATATATTATATAATTACTTTATATATATTGTACTATAATTTATTAATTATAAATTAATTTAATACACACACACATATATATATATATAAATTAATTATATTATATATTTCCAATTATATGAAAGTATTTGGTTTTGTGTTTATATATATATATATGATATAATATAAATGTGTATAATCACATACATAAATATGTAATATAAATGTATTTCATATAATATATGTAGAATATAAAGCATAAAATGTATAAATGTATAGTATTTATAAAACCAAAAATAGGTGTAATAATAATAATAATAATTAATAATATTATTGTTACACACACACATACATATATACAAATATATAAAAATGATTATATAAATATATATATTATAATTATATCATATCTATAAATATCATATAAATACATAAATACACACACACATAAATATAAATGTATTTACAAATATATATATATATATATAAATATATTTATATATGTAAATATAATTATTTATACATATATTATATACACATAGATAATATATATATATATATACTACACAAATATATTATATATTATCTCATATATATGTATCTTAATATTATATATATATATATATTATAGACAAATATACACATCATATATTATATAGAAATACATTATATATATATTATACACAAATATATATTATATATAAATATTTTACACAAATATATCATATATAAAAAAATATATTATATTATTTATATTTCCATACCCAAATATATATATATATATATATAATATCTAATATTTTGGTATGTAAATAAATATAAATAATTGTATATAATATATAAAACCCACTGCAACCTAGTGGTATAGTCACGGAAGCTTCCTCAGACCGGTCCTAAGTTAGACTCCCAACGACATTATTTTTACCGCAATCGCACAGGTCGAGCTATCCACCTGCATGTCTGGGCCCACATATGAATTTGGGCCTTATTCCGGGTGGGGTGTTTGTCCCAACATGGCCTGGGCAGGGTGTTTGTCCTGGTGTGGCTCGGAGGCATGTCTTGGGGTTGTCATGGGTTGTCTCGGAGGAGGGGTCAGGGGCAGTTTTGACTGCCCCTAATGTGATGTTTGAATTAGAGGTGGTTAAAACTACCTATCATCTTTTAGTTTATGATGAATTTAGGGCGAGGGTTAAAACCCCCTCTAATATAACCACCACTAAACACATGCATAGTTTACCAGCACTTACCCATAACTGCCCCTAATCAGAGTATGTGTCCACTTTAGTGGCGGTTATGAGTAACCACCACTAAAGCATTTAGAGGGGGTTAAAACCCCTTCTAAATGAAAAAACTCATTATGGTATCCCTGTTTTTTGTAGTGTCAGAGTAGGGTTTTGTCGAGTTTTTTAGGAAATCCAGTGGTGGCCATGGAGATAGGATGGTTGAAACTCAAAATTCAGTCCTAAAAATGAATAACTAATACTTTTATAGTGAAACTAGAGTTATCAAGGGATTTTTGGGTGAGTGAGATACTGGCCATCCCCTGTAAGTCACCCTTTTTATTTTTCCATGTGGGTGGTGCCCCGACATGGAATGGGCGGGGTGTTTGTCCTGGTGTGGCTTAGTGTGTTGTCTATGTCTATGGGGTGTGTCTTATAGGGTGTGGGGGTGTTCAGGTGTTTGTCCTGGGGTTTCCCATGGGTTGTTAGAGGATTCTCATTAGGGTGTCCAGGTGGTTGTACCGAGGGTTTTCATGGGGTTCCCAGGGTGTCTAGGTGGTTTTCAGGGGTTTTCTCGGAGGGGTGTCCTGGGGTTGTCATGAGTTGTCTTGGAGGAGGGGTTAGGGGGTGTCTGGGTGGTTTTCAAGGGTCTCAGTGGGGTGTCCTGTAGTATAGGGGTATGTTGGGGGGGGGGGGGGGTTGTTAGGTGGTGCTGGGAGGTACAGAAAATATATAAAAACTTATAGTTTAGGGGTAGTTATAACCACCCTTAAATTTGGTCCCCATATAGTCAATTAGGGGCGGTTTTGACTGCCCCTAATGTGATGTTTTAATTAGAGGCGGTTAAAACTGCCTATAATCTTTTAGTTTATGGTGAATTTAGGGAGAAATTATAGGGGATTAAAACCCCCTCTAATCTAACCACCACTAAACACATGCATAATTTACCATCACTTACCCATAACTGCCCCTAATTAGAGTATGCGTTAACTTTAGTGGCGGTTATGAGTAACCACCACTAAATCATTTAGAGGGGGTTAAAACCCCTTATAAATGAAAAAATACTTATAATATCCATGTTTTTTGCAGTTTCAGAGTGAGCTTTTATCGAGTTTTTTGGGAAATCCAGTGGTGGCCATAGAGATAGGGTTATTGGAACTCAAAATACAGTCATAAAAAGGAATAACTAATAATTTTATAGTGAAACTCGAGTTATCAAGGGATTTTTGGTTGAGTGAGATACTGGTTATCCCTTTTAAGTCACCCTTTTTATTTTTTCCAAGTGGGTGGTGACCCAACCGGGGAGGGAGAATGATCAGAATTGGGCTCCTTGTATCATATAATCATATGTAGGGATAATGATAACTCAAAATACATATGATTTCCTTTGATTTCACAATTACTAGAGGTGTTTTATTGTAAATTTCCTCAAAGAAAAGAAAATTTATATCATTGTTTTGGTTTTTCAAATAGAAAATTTAATATAAAAACATGATTTTAAAATGTGTTTTTCTTATAGAGATTTAATGAGAAGTGTTTTAATTAAATAGATTATTTAAATCATAAAATGTTGAATTAAATATTTTTATATTATTTCTTTATAAAAATGATATATAAAATGTTGTTTGGTAATTGAGTTATATTTATTTATATAGGGTGAGAAATCCCATATGAATTATGCTTTAATGATTTTGAATTGGTTTTTATAGTGTTTTAAATTTTACAAGTAAATATTATTGGTGTGTTATATTTTAAAAATGATAATGCTTTTATTGAAATTTGATGATTTCTATGGTAGTTTTGTGATTTATTTTTACATTAAAATGATTAAATACTTTTATTTATTTGATTTATTTTGATAAAGATGTTTTGATTATTTAAGTTAATGGAAAACCCATTAATGGAAATGAAATAAATACAAACAATTTGGAGTTGTTGATATATTATTTCAAACCATTGGTATACCTATACCAATGCTTTGATGAGCTATTAGGTGTAACACTATTCATGTAGACCTATACCAATATTTTTTATAGAATTATTGGTATATAATTCTATACCAAAAATTGTGAAACCATTAGTAAATAAATCCCAACGGTTTTATAGAACTGTGGGTATAGGTCTTTACTAATGACTTTATAAAACTATTAATATATGTGCCCTATAAAAAAACAATGATGAGATTTTTACTTAGGGCCTCTCCATTATTATTCAATGACTTAATCATCGACCTACCACCATTTTTGTGTACATAAATATGTATATTTATATATATAATAAAAGTAATCATATATCATGATGTATTTATTATTATTAATATTATACATAAAAATATATAAATAATGGGGTTGTATATACCAACGGTTTTAAAAAACCATTGGTATTGGACTATACCAATTGTCTTTTAAAACCATTGGTATAGGTTCCAAACATGGGACCTATACCAATGGTTTGGGTAAACCATTGAAATAATCCACCCTATACGTATGGTTTTGTAAACTGTTAGTACAGACGTATTCCAAACTGTTGGTATAACCTCCGTTTTTAGTAGTGACCCCACATGATTTTTTAAATGTGTTTTTATCATAGTAATTGTGTTATGGAATTTAAATTTTATTTCTTTGATCAAGTGAATTTATTTATAGTTTTAATTGTTAAATGAGGCCTTTTATATAATGGTTTTGTAAGAATATGGTTTTGGAAATATCATGGCCAATGAAAAAAACTATATAAATTATTTTATTAGTGATAAATTGTTTAAAGTTGGCTTTAATGAATGATTTTTTATTCAAATAATGGATGGTTATAATAAAACTTCAATTTTGGAAATGGTCTTACTTTCTCAAATTAATGAAAATTTCCATGATTATGGATTTAAAATAATTTTGACGTATTTTTAACTAAACATGATGCATTATAAACCAGTAGTGTTATTATTTTGAATGCATTTTGAAAACTAGGGAAGTATGACTTGTTGAATAATTGAAAACCATGCTAATTGTTTTAGGGATTTGAAAGGATTTTCCAAAGAAGTGATACTAAAATGTATTTATATTGAGTTTCTTTGACATTATTTCAATATATCTATAAATTCATCAGAATTTGAAGTTTTAATTTTAATTGTAAAAAAATAACGATTTATGAGATATAGAATTTGACCAGAGTGAATTATTAGTTAGATGTTTAGGGGAATTGTATTTTTATGTTTGGTTGTTAATTAATAGATTATTATGTGGTTCAATTTTTGTGTGTAAGTTTTGATAAAACCCAATAAGGAGTTATGAAATTTGATAAATGGAATTTTTTTTTATTTTGAAAATGGGTTTTATATGGAATTACACAATGAGAATTAGTTAAAAAAATATATGATTAAAAAAGAGGTTTTTAAAAAATATATGTAATTACAAGATTTTAGTAAAACATGAAAATAAGGGAATCATATAACCCCTATTTCCATAGTGCCTATAATCATGGAAATAGGGGCTCCTTAGTGACCCCCATCAATATGGTTTCTAAAACTTTGGAAATAGGTATCAACTAGTAATATAGTTTTTATTGAATCATGAACCTATTACCATAGTTTTCAAACCATGTTAATAAACCCCTACAACCTTGGTTCACAAACTATGGAAATAAGGGTATAAAAATAAACCCCTATAATAATGTTTTTGAAACAATGATAATAGGTGTCAATTACCATGGTTTCAATAGAACCATTCCCATAGAACTAATACCATATAATATATATAAACAACCATAAAAACCATGATAATAGGATATTACCATAGTTTTACAGTCCATTATCATGGTTTTGAACTATGAAAATAATAGAATTTTCTTACAATGGAAGTTTTAATTTTTTTAATGAATGTAGACTTTTAAATATGTTTTATAATAAATAAGTGATGAATGATATTTTTTATAGGTTCATTATTGTTTTTAATTTAATTTTTATTGTTATAAAAACTTGGTGGCTAGAATTAAGCTCCTATAAAATAATTCATGCAATGGACTAGACCCTTATGGATCATTCCTTTGAATTTCCCTATGTTTAGAGGCTTTTAGAGGACGTTTGGAGGTGTTTTGAAGGCCTATACTGAGTTTTGGTCTTTATGTGGTTCACTATGCCATAGTGGTATGTGTGATGGTGGTCATTTTGGAGAAAAGGGCATAGTTGGTGAGAATTTTGGGATTCCAGGCAATAGAGCCATTCATCTGGGGTGTAAGGTTCACTATAGGATCTAAAACACCCATAGTAGAGAGTGTTTTGGATGGTAATATACCTTGTATAAAATTGGGATAATAAAAATTATTGGGTTAAAGGTATACCATGTTAGAGTGTCTTGGGGGAGGCCACCAAACCATAATACATGGTGTTTTTGTAATCATGGTGTGTCAAGATGAATATTTGTGTAAAATAGGGAGGTTCATTGTACTATATTGATGGGCATTTCCTATGTATGGATTTGATGAAGCTAGGTGAATATCCATACACTGTAGTATTAACTATTTCAAAATGGTTGGTGGATGGATGTGTTCGGAGATATTCCCTATGAGAAATAGGAAGGCTAAAATGGAAAGGGGGAAACCATGGTGAGCTGTGTTAAGCGAAGGCCATGTTATATAGGCGGGTTGTGAAATTGGAATCGTGGTTTCACCACACCATATATCATTCTATGGTGGTTTTTACATGTGAAAAAACAATGAGGAAAATTCATCCACACCATAGAGGTGTCCATGGTGGTGGTTTAGCCCTTATTAAATTGGTGTAACGACGATCGAGAAAAGTAGGAATTTGGTCATTTTAAATTTATGTATTTTGGATCTCATTTGATCAAGGCCATTATAGATATTTTTAATGACTCTAAACCATGATTAAGGCATGTTCATTTTTTCTTACAAATAGGGGCCATCTATTATATTTGGTTTGACTTTATAGCTTTCTCTAGAGCATTAACCGATTTTATAGTCACTCTTAGGATAATTTATCCATAATTTTAAATATTTTAAAACTATTCATTAATTGAAATTGCATCCTCCCTTTAATTTAGGTATCTTTCTCATTCCATTCCATTAGTCATTATTCTTCCCCTCTGGATGGAGTCATCAAAGTTGGTGCGCAGTTTCTGTGGTTCTCGATAGATGTCTTGAAAATTAATGTAATGGATCATGACTGAGGAATATTTTTTTGGTTTCATTGGTGCTTGATTTTTGTTCTCTTTTCATAGAGTATCTCATATTATTAAGCTAGTGGATTTCTAGACTTATCTTCTATCTAGTATAAAAATATTCTCGATTTGACCTGTTGTGATTCCTTTCATGCATAAAATAATTTTCTACATCTATATTAATTGATGTTGATTAATGGGTGTTTTTGGTATGTGGGGATAGGAAAAGATTTTATGAGACACAAATTAAAATAGAATGAAAAGAAGATGCACGTGCATTGTGATTTCTATATTTATTTCCATATATTTGGTTCTTATTGAATTTTATTGATTGATATATATCTAATAGTATTATTATAGAGAGAATTTATACCTATATAATTAGACAATAAATTAAATTTGATAATAAATACTGAACTTCCTGGAAACCGGGAGCTTGATTTTTTTTATTACTTCTGATGTTGTGGAGTTGATTATTATATTCTGATATGTCATCTCTATGATAATACTAAAATTTGAAATCTATAAATCTATTGATGTTTTGATTTATATTTCTAAAACTTGTTAATGTTTAATTAGGCAGGATGAAAATCATTGTTAATACTTTTTTGTTCAATATGATTTCTTTTTAAATTATTGGTAAATTGGTTTTTGAAATGCTGCTAAAAAGTAGAAAGTGTAATGGGAAGTGAAATTATAGAATTGAACATTGATAACATTATGGGTAAAGTTTTTACTATAAATAATGAGAGTGTAATGGGTGATTATTTTTTATTTACTTTATCTTCCTATTGAATATTTATAAATCGGTTTCACGTTTAATAGGGAAATTATTATGGATATAATGATGGGATGGTTTCTGTAAATGATAATCGGGAAGCTGGGAACTGTATGAATTTATTGATAAATATAAAATTTTAATGGGTCATGAAACTAATTTTAATAAATAAGAATTGGTGGATGAGTAATGAACAAGGGTTTAATGACTAATACATTGTTGGATTAATTGATATGTAAAGGGTTAGTGGACCGTGTCATACCACTGATAATTTAAATGTGAAATTTATTATAGCGGTAAAAATATTTTTAATGATGAATAAATGTATCATAAAGGGTAATGGATGGATGAATGTGTTTCCCATAGCTTTGATTATAAATATGGGATGGATATGAATAGTGTGTATGGTTGGAATTTATGAAAATTAAAGGTTTGAATTAAAATAAATCATGGTATGTGAATAAATTTTAATAGATTTGACTAAATGAGCGAATACTAAATCCAATGAGGCTAAGAATTAGTAAACAGTGGGGATATAAGTAATATGAAAATGATAAATATTTTTTTTCTTTTATTGTTACTGCCATTTTTGTGAAATATGCTTCTTGATACATGATTGTTAAATTGTGGCTAGAATCATGAAAGTGGTTTTTGGGTGATGATGATGTTTCATGGTGGGGGTAGTGCATGGTAAGGGGAGGGAATATGACTGATTCTCTAAAAATTCACAATACCCTACTATAATAGCTATGTTATGGTGATGGTGGCATAGTTAGGGAAAATTCCTGATAGTGATATACAGTTGGTGGAGGTATCTATCAGTGATGGTGAATAGGTGGGGGATGTACATAGGAGGAGGATGGAATATGGTTTATTTACTTTATGATTACATTACCCTACCAACATATAGTTGGTAAGTTTATATATGATAATGATATGTGACAATATAGTTGTAGATATGTGGTGAAGTGTTATGTGGCAGTGGAATGATAGAGATGGCTAGGAAATGGTGGCATGATGATATATGTTGTGGTGTGTGGGAATGTGATTCTTAATTGATGGTGGAATATATTTATATTCATGACACATTTACATTTTTCTTTTTTCCCTATTAAATTAGTGATCAGTCAGTGGGGGGATCTCTTATAGATCCCTATCGGTTTGAGTGGGAGAAGACCTTGAATTGATAGTTAGGAGCTAGTGAGTTATGTTTGAACCCCTAAATGGATTTGTTTCGGTATTGGTGGTAGAATTGTGGTTATTTTTTTTTATTGAAAATGTATTTGGATTGATTCCCATGATTTGGGGGCCCTGGTTGAGGGTTTTTTTGAAGTTCAAGGGAAGTTGTGGCTTCTAAATTTTATTAATGTACTTTCTATGTGTATACTCGTATTTATGAATTAATTTTTTTACATATTGGTTTTAGTCATGATTAATCTTGTATATATTCTTTACACAAATGTTGATTTATCTTTGAAGGATGAACCAATTAATCACTCCCCAGGGATTAACCCACCATATTTTTTAATTTTTTGTGGGGTAATATAAAAAATATTGAAGCTACTGTTTTGGTATATTGGAATGAGTTGGTAGATGACTTGGAGTTTAGAGTTACTCTTACATATATATTCTTGATGTAATGAATTTGACATATAAGTATCAATAGGGTTGTGGTAATTTATTTGTGGAATAGAAATTATTTGATGTTGATTAGAAGATCTTCTCGTACATCTTTTCCATAAATAATTAATTGAGGGTAATTACACTTGTTATGTGTTTTATACCACCAATGCTAGTCACCAACCCACGGACCATTTGATGTGGGATTCAGGGGTCACTCCCTCTCTTCATTTTTGGACCAAGAGGGGTTCTAGTGGAGGGGTGGGGGGTTAATAACATGATATGTATCCGTTTAATTTAAAATTCACTAAGCAACCATGAAATAAAGGTTAAATGGATAATTTTAGAAATGAATTAATTGGTTATACATTGTTGTTATACTTTACACATTATTATGATTATTTTAATGAGTTTTTTAAAATATTAAATTTACATGGTTCATTTTAAAAAATAAAAATTGAATTATATTTTGTGTGAGTTCTTTGGTTCTTTATTTGGTTTTGTTTATATTATTGATATTTGGTTTGGTAAGTTTGTTTGGGTATTCTTTGGGATTATATGGTTCTGCTATCCAATGATTAACTGGGTATTTAGTAAGTGTGTGATGAATTAGAGTTATGTGAGGTTGATGTTTTGGATTTAAAATCTCATTTTAAACATGTGAAATATAGTTTTATATGAGTGTAATAATTTATTGAAATTATAATTATAAAATTTCGGTTTCACAATAAGAAGTTTTGGATTTATGGAGTGTTAAACATTGTCAAAAGTTCATTAGGTTAGTGTATTGAAAAAGGGGGAATTGTGAGGAGAGAAGTTTAGTCATCTTATGGGTATCTTAAGTTACAAACTGGAATATATAATTGGGAGAGTTTAGTCATATTTTTGTGGTTTCTCCACGACTTTCCCAATGATTATTAGGTTTTAAGATGGTGAGAGTTTTAAATATCTATTCTGAGGTATAAACCTAAATACATGATTTCCTTTTATTTTTAGCTAAAATGGGATATTTGAAGGAATTTTTGGATCTTCATAGTTTGTATTAATAGTTTAAAATGTGTGTAGAGGGTTCTAGAAATAATGAAAAGTTCCAAAAACGTAGTAGTGAGGTTTCACTATTTATTTCATGGTTTGTAAATTGTGTGCACAAACCATAAAACCCTTAAAAAAATGGGAAAGTTTCAATTTTTTTTTTCAAATCCCTCATTTTCTCACACATGAATCCTCTAACATGTAGCGACCAATTGTAGAAATTTCAAGGGTCTTCCTTCTCCTTAAAGAATAATTTTCCTCCACTGTTGATAGAGTAATCCAAGATCAAAGATATGGGTCCTTATCTAAGTCACCTTTGTTCATATTTCATTTCTCCTTGGGTTGAAACACTATTAAGGGGGATTTTAGATTACTAGAGGATACATTTTCTAGATAAATTAGGGATTTTATATTTATGATTTCAAAGATTATTAGGGGACCTTAGGTCTTCATCTGGAGAAATTAGTTTGTTTCTAGTGAATATATTAAGCCAAGTGTCTCAAATTTAATACCTTTTTTAATATTAATCTTATTTTTATTAATCATATGATTTTGAAAGATCCCATTTGTATTAGTTTAAAAATGTTTCTAAAATTATCATTTATCCATATTATATATATATATATTTTTAAAAGGTTTTGTTTAGTTTTCTTAGAAACTTGGAATTATTTGTTTGGCCATAACTAGTTTAAATATAAACATGAATGTGTGTGTTGATAGAATTAATATTATTTTTGAATAAATGTACTAGTTTTTAGTATTTTTATGAGTTTAATTTTTTTCCCAATTCATTGGTTGAGTGGGTGTTTGTCTATTTTTGTTCATTTTGGAATAAATTTTGGTTTTTAAATAATAGTTTTGGTTGGTTAAAATTTAAATTGTGGTTAAATAATGGAAATTATTTGAGGAAATCAATAATATTGGATTAGTTCAATTACTTAAGTGTTTTTGTTTCATTATTAAGATGGGTGTGTTGGGGATAAAACATTATTACTTAAGTGTAGTGGCTCTATAGATGAGATAAATGGGTCATTTGATATTACACACAAGAGAGATATTTTGGGTGAAAAATATATATTCGATTATGTGTCCCCTTATGTTAATGAATTTAAATAAGGGTGTGTTTGTTTGAGTTATAACTAAATGAAAAGTGCATATTTTTGTGTGTATATATTATTTTTTTTATATTATTTTTGTGTATTGATTGTTAAACTATTTATATTCAGTTTTGTAAATTCTCATGAGTTAGACATATATATTTTATAAACACACACAATTTATTTTATTTCAAAATGTATGAGAATTATTTAGAGTCGTATGAGGAAATTATACTGGCTATTTTCTTTGACCCATGCATGGAAACTTTGAAACATCTAAAACCTTTTACTTCGACTTATAGGTTTGATGCTGGATGTTTCTTGTACTTTGTGGCCAATTACTTGGGGTACCTTGAACATGGACCTTTTAGTATTCTATAGGACATGGTCAACCAATAAATATTTTATTTTATTTTATTGTATTATTATGTAGTTATGGAACATGAGTCACATTTATTGTATTTATTATTATACGTTTGTTGTATTTTTTTATGGGATTCATGCCCTCATTAATGGTGTCTATGGTGTTTATTTTTTTTATTTTTATATTTTAAATGTATAGTGAGATCTCTAATTTATGAATGATTTTATTTCAAAATAAATTATCCCTCCATTGACTATATAAACTCTAGATTCTTGAAAAAACATTTTATGATTCAAGGTAATGCAAAAAGGTTGATGGTTATTCGACTCTAGTTTGGGTTATCCTAGTTCAAGTCATTAAAAATAGTGACATATTCACTTTAATTATTCATTAAATGAAACATATTCACATACATTCATAATTTTCTTATAGTGATGTTTAATATTATATAAGATCATAAAGATTCCTTATGATGCATTAAAAATAAATAAAATCAATTATGGTCATATGAATCCCACTTTGTCTTTAATTTCAATAATTAAACATCATAAATGAACCTTCAAATATTTATTCAAACTAATTATGAATATGTTTTACACCTCCTGGAAATTTTATTTATTCTTTATACATCTTCTATATATAGATGTATTCTCCTAAGATATTAAAAGAAATATTTTAATGTATTTTGTAATACCTCGAACCTGTACTCCCAAATATGGTACTATAATAATACATTTTCATTACATAAAAATAAATTTATTTCATACAAATAATTCCCAAAATAAAAATTCTAGTGTCTTTGGGAACCATGAACATAATAAATGAATTGAAAAATATTTATTTAAATATTATTCTAGGATGGAATCCATGATTTGGCCCTTATAACATCAACACCTCACAATATACTTAGTCTCCTTATGTATCCTTTAATATACCTAGAAAGAGAAGTCATTAATTAATTCTTGAATGAATATTTGAGAGATAAATGGGAGGGTGTTATCAAGATACCTAGAGTGAAGAGGAATGATTTAGAGAGGTGGGTATTTATAGTTTAACATGGAAAAATATTTAATAATTTTATCATGAACCTAAAAATCCTAGATTGTGTAAAATTCATTTAAAATTACTCACACATGGTTTTGGATCATGGTTTATGATATATCGACAATGATTTTTGAGTTTTAAGGATTTAAACACTGAAATCCAATTATTTTAAATAAATTACAAAAACCCACAATTTTCTTAATTTTAACATGTCAATGCCAAATATATAATACATTTTATGAAATTTAATCTCTATTTATGTAAAATTAATAAAAATAAAAAATACATCATAACATAATATTTCTTGGTAAAATATACTACATAACCATTAAAATGATTTTTTTATTATATCATAGAATTCACATATAATTTTATTCAACATTAAATATATATAAAAAATTATTTTACGAAATAAATTTATTATTTTTAATGGTTACTTTTATAATTAAATTATTATTCAAACACGTATATTACCATTCTAATGGGTTAGTTACTATTATAATGGCCATAATATAATGACTACTTTGCCCCTTTATAATGGTCATGAAACAATCATATTTCTTACACTTAATCATATATATTTCCTAAATTAGAATTTAAAATCACATATCTTAGTCCTTCAATTCTATCAATGTTCTAGATTTCATTTACAAAAATTTCAATATAATTTCTAAACTTTTTCTTCCTTTGTATATTTATTCTCATAGTATAATTTTATATGAGACTTATATTCAATGGATTTAAAAATATTTTTCATGATCTTTATTTGTATTTATTTTCTATTTTTTAGTAATTATTTTGAATTTTTATCTTTGATTATAATATTCTAAAATGGCGTAATTAAACAATGTTTATTTAATGATATGGTGACTGTGATCTATTTATGGTATAACTTTATACTTGGGTTCATTTTAATGAAATAAATAAACATTTAATGATATGAATTGAATTTAAGGGATATATATATATATATATAATCTCAGTTCTTATATTCACCTACCCTAATAGAAATTTCTCCCTCAAATTTTTGAACTGGAACTAGTTAGAAAAATAATTATGGGTATTTCTTCTTAATATCATTGTCAAGATCCCAAGTTCCTTCTTTAAGATTATATTTCTTCAAAAATAATTTCACTATATAAGTTTTTTTAACTTTATAGTATCCCCCCCAGTCAAGAATTTATATTGGTTCTTCCAAGTAAGATAGATTAGACTCAAATTAGACCCCTATATTGTTGAGTATATATTTTGAGTATGAGATATACTTCCTTAAAAGAGAGAAGTTAAATACATAATATAATTGGAAAAGGTTTGGTGAAAAATCCAATTGATAAGAAACAGGTCTTATCTACTCTAATATTTCAATGTAATAGATATATATCGAGATAAGTTTTTACTTCCTTCAAAATTACAAGATTTATTTCCAGGGAGATCTATTTAGAAACACCTGATAACTAACATAAAATTCAAAATGTTTATGTTTATTTTTTGTATATATTTTATGTATGATTTGATGCAATTTGATTTTATATTTGATTTCTTCCACCTTCTATGTTTTCTATTTAATAACCATTATGCCCAATATATTTCTTTAACCAACTTCATCCCAGTAAGATAGAGTTTAAAACTTATTTCCATCAAAACCCTCAAAGGGTGTTATATGAATTATTTAATGATTGATGCTATTATATTAGAATCCTAACAGTGAATGGTGTTGGTCTCACATACCTTAAACATAAACAGATCAAGATCTTATCATATCCTATAAAGTTTAGATAGTCTTTTCAGTTTTTCCATTTTTCTAAGGGTTATATACACCTCTATGATTAAAATATATATTTTTTATTTATATGAAGTGGGTGTACCGTTTAAATATACTTGGAAAGTAACATCTTGAGATTTTATGAAACATTTTCTTTCAAATTAATTTAAATTATTTGGTAGCTTGTGTTAAATTAAATTCACATTTTATCTTGAATTATATAAAACACCAAGTTTATCTTACATTCCACTTAACATTTAGTTTTCATTGATAACTTGTGTTACACATAAGCCTCTATCTTACCAAACAACAATATACTATTAATATTATTATTTAACATTATAGTTATCACCTAGTATTTGGAATGGTGGGAATGAATAAAATTAACTAAATTATTAAAATATGGTTTACACATGTTTATAAAATGAATTAATTTGTAACCAATTAATTATAAATTAAAATAAAAACCAATTGAATATAAAGGTAATGTTTTTATAAAAAATTATTTTTATGCACCTTAAGTCATTTTATATTAATAAATTAAATTAATTACTATTATTGAATGATATTAAGGAAATATATATATTATATAATCAATAAAATATTTTTAAATTAATCTAATATATTTTATAGACATAAGATAATAACAAATCAAATTTTAAGCACAAAAAGATGTATTTTTATAAAAGGAAGTTTGGCCGCATTTTAATGAAGTACTTGTTTTAAAAATAAAATTTGAAATATTTATAAATTTTATTTTAAAATATAAACTTAATTTTTTGAATAGAAATATAAAAATTTACTTTAGGTGAAATTTTGGTATTTTTTGAAAAATATTGATTTTTTAGTGAATAGTGAATATACCGATTTTTGTAAAAAAAGTCATTTTGTTTAATAAATTATGTAATTTAAGAGTACCAATATATTTTTAATATATTTTAAATTAACCTAAGTATTATTTATTTATATTTAATCCATTTAATTACTTTTTAATCAACTTTATATTAGTTTTTAATATAAGTTTTCTTTTGGGTTTAAAGATGGGTTTTTCTAAAAAATGTTTTGAAATGCATAATGTTTCTCATTTTTAATTAATTAAAATAATACCTAATGTTGAATGAATTAAATGAAATTTTTAGAATATAAATTATTAAATAGTATTTTAGTTTCATACAATGATTATTATTAGTCATAAAGTTAATATATAATCATCTTTTTCAAAAAAAAAATACTCTTCTTGAAAACCTGTTGTCTCGCAGCTACTGCGGGATTAATATTAAAATTGATTTTTCCACTCATGTGGATTGAATTTAAAAAAATAGATTATATATTTTTAATTATCATAATTTATAATTTCTATTAAGTTCAATTTAGTTTTTTACCAAAAATACTAGTGAATATAATTAAAATTAATTATAGCGATTAAGGTAAAAAAATTACTTTACTTAGTGGTTAATCTTAAAAGATAAGATGCGTAAATGACCCAAAACTTTTCAAAAACCTATTTTATGGATATATTTTGACTATATAAACTCTTATAATAAAAAATGGTTCATTATTGGAGGAAATGAGGTAAGGGACACCTCCCGATAGTATTTACCGTTTGGTATTTTCAAAAATGTCACTCCTCCGTTATAAAGGGAATCTAGTTTCCCCACTTCAAAACAACCAGAAGAAGAGGCAACATTCATCAACATGATTTTTTGTTTTATTTCATTCTCAAACACCTTAAATTATTATAATATCATGTTTATATAATGACCTAATTATCATAAATATACTTATGTGTTATTTTGTTAAGGGTAATACCTACAAAAACACACACTTCCATCAAATTCGTTATGAAATCATCATTTGTGTGTACGGCCGACTACCGCCTCACAAAATGATGTCATTTTTTTCTATTACCACCTCTCATGGTTGAGAATAATGATGTAAATACTATTTATATATGGTATTTATGATATTTACAACAAAATTATAACTATTTAATCATTATATAATATACACCATCTTTACATTTCATACCATAGGGGATATGATAACATCACTTGTGTGTACGAATGACTACCGCCTCACGAAGCGATGTGAATAATTTTTCACTAACATGTTAAATAGAAGGTAATATGGGTAACTACAATGAATTTATATAATACACATGAAATAATTATGATATTAATGACATAATTAGATTTCTATAAGTATAATATATCATTTTATTCTTACCATTTCACACACTGAAAAAGTGATAACGTCTTTTACGGACGTGTAGACTACTGCCTCCTCTAAGCGATGTGATTCTTCTTTTTTCATCACCACATTAGAAGAATAATATATATAAGTATTTATAATTAAATAATATTTTATTTATGATATAATGATAATTCTATAAATATAAATGCTACTTAAACTTTTTTCCATAATGATCATTGAAAAAATGGGAATCTTACTCATGCGTACGTACGACCAACCTTCT
The DNA here is from genome assembly GCA_963277665.1 of Viscum album. Classification (NCBI taxonomy): domain Eukaryota; kingdom Viridiplantae; phylum Streptophyta; class Magnoliopsida; order Santalales; family Viscaceae; genus Viscum; species Viscum album. Next base: position 1,839,659,432 of record OY728151.1, read on the forward strand.
TCATTGTCATAATGTTAGTTCATTTTTCAAAATCATATTACATGATTGGTATAAAATAATAATTAATTTACAAATATTATAATTATTTTATGATTATTATTATGTATATTTTTGAATAATGACCTCTTTGACTATAGTCAACCTACCAAATTCATTTTGACACATAATCCAAATATGGTCAAAACTTCTAATGTAAACTTAATTGATTAAGTAATTATATATAACTTGTTTATAAGTGAAATAAAAGTAATAATAAAATTGTAATTTTTTTTCAAGAAAGTAAATATTTAATATAGTTCTTATATTCATGAAGATAAAGAAAAAGAAGGACGAATCCGACTCAAGTTAAGGGTTTTTATCGTCTCACTTTTATTTCTATGAGATACATGACATATTCACCACTTATTTTTTTTTGTGGTGTATATAATAACCATGAATGTATTTGATGATTATTATAATTAAACTTATTTGAATTTTCATAACCATTTGAGTATCTCTTTTTCACGGGGTTTACAGTTTCAAAGTTAGCAAAGTAGTAATGGATTTTTGTCATAATTTTCCTTCTTTGAAATGCTTGTTATGTTGTACAACTATATTATTTTATGAGTTATATATACTATTAAATTGAAATTTTATATCATTAATATACTTATTCTCATGATATTATAATTTTTTTAATGTTATTCATTCTTTGGCATTACTATTCAAAGTTACAAAAGTGGTAAGACTTTTTTCACAATCACAGAGTTTATCAGGATTGTGTATGATTAAGTCTATAATATTGAAATATTACAAATCTTATTAATTATATTATCCTATAGTTATTAATGATATTTTAAAGTAATTGTAACATTTTTCATTCTTTATTACTTAAATTGTTTGAGAAAGTCTTTTTAAGAAACTCTGACTTCATTTCTCTCTTCAGTCAGAAATCTGTTTTCTTTCAAAACCATGTTTTCTAAAAATGTTTTCAATTTTTTTTTTCAAAAAGTGGTTTTAAAATATGAAACTATATTTTACTCAATAAAAATTTTAAATTATTTTTAAAATCTTTTTTATAATATTTGAAGGTTATTTTCAAATAAACTTATTCTCAAAATATTTTATGCTTTAAAAAATATATTTCCAAAAATAAAAGGGCATTTTCCTCAATTTTTAATTATATTTTAAATGTATTTCCATTCATCAATTTCAAAAACCCTTTTTTTTATTTATGATCCTCTAAGGATATTTTGTAATGATATCATTAGCATTCCTTCTTAGGATGTATTAAGACCATTTCAATGGGATTGTTATGGAACCCGTTTATTTTCCACAAGATAACCATGTTTCAAAGAGATTGTTATAGAACCCATTAATTTTAAATTAGTTAATAATGTTTCATTGATATTTTTATAGAACCATTTTATTTTCCATGGGTTAATAATGTTTCTAAGATATCTTTAGGTACTTATATCTTTTCTATAGGTTAATCATGTCTCAAAGAGATTTACCTGAAACCAATTTATTTTCCATGGGTTAATCAAGTTATGAACAAATAATGATCATTTATATGAGTTTTATGATGAAATATATATGTAATTTATTCATTTTGTGGTTATTGGATGTAATATATGATGGGGTTGACTAGATAGGACTGGGTGATCCCATTACAACTTATATTATGGGGTAGCTCAGATAGCATTGGGTGAGCCCATTATTGTTTATATGATGAGGTGGTATAAATAGTTTTGGGTGAGCCTGTTATAGCTTAAATGTTGGGAGAACCCAGATAGTTCTCCAATGCATTGGGTAATGTACCTTTTCTATATAGGAAAGAAGGAAAAAGTTACCTGAGGGTTTCTTATGTGGATATAACTGGGCTCCAGTTATTTCTGACATTGGTTATGAAGAAAAAGATTCCAAGATAACAACACATTTTTGTGATTCTTGTTATTGGTTTATGATGTTTCATTTGATCAAGATTGATATCACATGGCTCATAATTATTGATTCTTATTACTATTTTTTTGTTAAATCCTTATTCCATGTTTTCATATTTGATGATCTAGGTATTGATTGGCATGAGTTCTTTTATGATTCCCTCACACACTTTGAGTATGTCATCATAACCTTATGTTCTTATTATATTCATTGATGATGTTCATTTGTTAATGCTTAAATTTTTCCTTACTGAGAATTTGAGCTCAACCTTATTATGTTTAATTTTACCTAGATTATAAATAATGATATTGAATGATTTATTCCTATAAATGATTTCACAAGGATGATGTTGATGACCTAATGTGAAATAAGAAAATTTAGGTTAAATGGTAGAAATGTTCATTAGATGACTTGGGTATTGTTTATATAGATGTTTTCATAATTATCAAAAACTCTAAAAGTAAAATATCCTCTATAATTCAATTTATCCAAGTTTTCATTTTTATGTTGCAAGGTTTTGATGGAAAAAACTGGGTTACAATTATCAACATCATATTCAGAAATGTAAAGTTCGCGATTTCTGTACAAGATCTCGGAGTGCAAGTCCTTGGATGTTATAGTTGGTATCAAAGGTTGGTTTATATAACTTTCGATATTACAATGTTATAATGTGAGGTTATCTTAAGAGTTATGGATACCATCATAGGTTTATCATGAGTTGAAATTCATAGACACCTCCTTTAAGGGGTCTAAGTATTAATTTTTTTGAGGTTTTTAATGAATTTTTTGGAGATGTTTTATTCAATTGAGGTATTTTTAACCCATAGGAGCAACTTTTAGTGTTATTTATAGAGGAATTAATTTTCATGTTTAAATAAAAAATGACAACCCATATGTTGGGTAACGACCCATAACATTCAACAAGGATGTGGGGATTAAACCCATGAATGAAGGTTGATATGGGTTTTGCACTTACCACTGGACTAAGTGATGTCCTGGTTAGCATGAATTTTTTTATAGGTAAATATTATGTTTATTTAAAAAACATTTGGTGTTTTATTTTAGGAAAAATGGTTTTTTTATCTTATAAGAATATATGATCAAATCCTTATAAGATTTGGGTTTTTAACTTAGTTTGGAAATGTTTAAATAATTTTAAGGATATTTGTTTATATAATGGTTTGTTTTGAACTTTGGGTATTAATTTTGAAGATTAATTTATCATATTAAGGTTCACTCATTTCGGGAATTATCTTACCATGTTATGGCCATTTTTGTTTTGGTTAATGTCTAATTATAGGAGGAATAACTTGTTATCACCTTTATGGTTATGTGGTCTTTAAAATTTTATTTTTATGCTTTAGTCGTAAGAAAAATCATCTTGAATACTCATTTTCTAGAGAAATATATGGTATTGTTGTCACAACACCCTCCCCCAATGTGTACCCCTCCTAGGCCGGAAATGTAAGAAGAGATATAGTGAACCCTGAGTTTCAGCTCTAGTTGGCCCCGGGTTGGCGACAAGCACTATGGGTATAATAAACACACAAATGAGAGGCATTACCCTCTAAGAGAACACACGAGGAAGAGAGAGATAAGAAAGACACCAACCAACTCTAAATCAGACTATAATATAAAATAAAACCAAAGTACACATATTTAATTTCATGAAAAAACTACTACAACTAAAAGGGAAACTTCAAGTTCCAAAAAAAGTAAAGAAATAGCAACCACGAAGCCCGAAAAACTCCTAAAAACCCAAACTAGTAGTAACCATCATGATCTCCAAACTTCTCCAAGTGACCTGACAAATAGTTTATATATACGTAGAGTGAGTATAACAATATTCTTAGTAGGATACTCCCTGAAGCCTCTTGTGCAAAAGTAAAGAAACCATGATAAAGCATAGTGAAAAATAAGTGAAACTAACTCATCACCTAAAGAGGTATACTAAGTTCCCAACCTCACCATGGATACTCTCACCAAGTATCACATACATTAGAATATAATATAATAAATAATATCAAGGGTACCCTGCTACCACTTCCCCGCTGGTTTGGCACTTTTCCCCAATGTGGCACCTCCTAAGAATCTCTGTCCAAAAAGGCTTGCTCGCAGACACCTGACCGTATCACCAAAACATGCACCTCATGAAACACAACCATTATGTCCATGTAACCAAAGTAACCAGGTAGTTTCTGGGGGCCACCATAGCTCGCATAACGTGACTCATACGTCAGGTATTAAACCTCAAGCCATTATAGCCCATACACCAATTGAGGATCCTCAAGCCATCACATCTTATATACGTTACACCTATAGTAGTCCATAGGAAACTATGTCCAGAATATATGTGTGTGAATAACCACAAGACATTATATCCTACTACACACATATATGGGGAAACTAACTGTTGTGCCTACTAGCACAAGCAACAACCAAGAGAAGAGAGTGGGGCCAAAGGGGGTAGTCAGTCATCTATCCTCCCATCAGGATGTTGGGGAAAACACCCCCAGGGATCCGAATCCCAGGGGTGTCAGTTTCCCTAACTGATGGGGTGGATTAGTGTAAAGAAAAAAAAAATTTCATAATATAATATATCTCAGAACCAAACTCTTGGCATAACCTAGTCTTTTAATCAACTATAGCTAACATCTCTCGGACTTCTGGTTACCACTACTAAGACTAGGTATCCTATAAGCACACAACCATTTAAAGAGCTATATTATTTTACTTTATCCATTTTTATTAGTTTCTATTTATGTTAATTAATTATTTAACCATTAATTAACTATTATCATTCCACATTACATTTCCTTAGCATTCCAACCAAGATCCATAATTCCTTTAAATTGAAACCTCATCATTGCATTACACTAAATTTTAACCCCAGGGGTTAAAATCATTTATTCAATCATTTATTAACAACATTATCACTTTCCCATATTCCCAGTCATTCTAGAAAAACATTATAGGCTACCAAGAACAGGAGGCTCAACACGGTGAGTAGGTGAACTACTCATTGAGTCTTTGAGACCTATAACAAGAGCTTAGACCCATATATCCTCGAGAAGCTAAACAAGGAAAGAACATGGCATAACCCCTGCATCTTTCCCTCTATTTGTAAGGAGGGTAGCAATACTAGATACCTTAAGTAGTGGGGAAAGTAAATTAGATAAAAACCCAACATTATTCAACAAGAATCCAATATTCACATCCAACCAATTTCATCATCTCTGGTGTCCTCCCTGACACCCACATGCATAAATCGATGCACCTCGCCACTCTAGGTGTTAACTGCTACCATAACCACTAGGCCTCCCTGCCCCCACATCTCACAAAATCCATCCAGGATCATACCAAATCACAGGAAGAAAAAAATAAAAAATAAATGGGGCTCTTGGTTCTAGAAATGGCTTTCCGCCTTCACATGCAACGAGATCTCATGGATCCAAAGGAGAAGGCACTCTTCCTTACAAGAAATAGGGTAACTCAAAACCCTAAAAGGTATAATATTTTATCAAAAAATCGGTTCTTTAATCCATATTTAATTAAATGATTCATTATTAGTAGGTTCCAACTATGGTCAACCCAAACAACAAGCTATCATAGCTATCAAAAATTAATTAAACATTCTTACTGCATCAATTTTATTATCATCAATTTACAACAGCAACAACCGAGATTCATTAACATGCCTCTTTATATTTGAAAAATAATTTGAAATTAATCCCAGTTTACGTTATTTGCCAATTTCAATTATGAATGACATGCTAAACAAGGCAAGCATAGATATCACACTATCTAGAAAAAAAAGAGGCAATAACATATGATTGATACCAATTAATTTATCTGGTGAAAATATTTATTTTTTAAATTCCATTGTGATACAGTGGGATAAATAATGATAACTATACGATTTCACATAAAATAATAGAGAATCCATGAATCCCCTAGATATAAAGGTTCTTGATGTTCTTTACACAAGAATGGTCCATGCAACAGATCACGATCACCTCCCCCCGTGACAACTGCATCCACCTAAGGACGCCACAACATGACCTCACCAAACGAAACCCAAGAAAAATCCATTACAAACATAGAGATCACATGACATAACATGGAAAGGAGAAATGTGAGAGGAAGGATTGAATAAAATGCAATAATGGAGGTAGATCTTATCATCTATCGATGATGGATCAACACTTGCTTCTTGCACCAAAATAGGGGGTGCGCATGAAATATGAAGAAATTCCAAGGGGAAATGATATAAGGATTAATGTTTGATCACACCAATCCTATAGGAAGAATATATTAGGGTACCTCACACTGAGAGAAAGGATAAGGAATGAAAAAAATTAAGGTGCTCAACATTGAAGGATTTGATCTGAGACTAATGGGGTTTGAAACAGTTTAGAATTTCAATTAATGGAGATCACATTAATCCATGTGGTTTGACTAAGTAAAGGAATATTGAGCTTTAGGAAAATTAATAGCGGAGTTGTGGGATTTGAATTGGACTTAAATTCCTTAAAAAAGGCTTTGAATGTGTTTTTCGTCAAAGAAAATGCTAAAGGGGAAAAATTGTATGAAGATGGAAACACTGTACACCTACCGACGTCTGGAAACACTGTACACCTACCAACATCTGGAAACACAGTACACCTACCAATGTATGGAAACACCATACACCTACCGACGTCTAGAGACACTGTACACCTACCGAAATTTGGAAAAACTGTGCACCTACCGATGTTTGGAAACATTGTATACCAACCGACATCTAAAAACATTGTACACCTACCGATGTCTGGAAACATTGTACACCTACCGATGTCTGAAAACACTATAAACCTACCGAAGTTTGGAAACACTGTACACCTACCGACTTCTAGAAACACTGTACACCTATCGACATCTGGAAATATTGTACACCTACCAATGGCTAGAAACAATGTACACCCACTGATGGAAAGAAAAACTATACACAAAACTGGAAACACTATTCACAGAACTAGAAATTTGGAAAAGTGTTGGGGATAAGTCACCTTGATCTCCTATAACACCTCAAACACCAGATTTTAGAAAAGGAATAAAATAGAGTGGTCCGGGCCATTACATCAGATACCTCTCAAAACATTCTCATCCTCAAGAATTCAAAACAGACCTAATAAGAAACAGAAAATGGGTCTGAAGAACCACCCATCGAGATACCTCTCAAAAGAGAGAGGCCACAAAAAGCAAAAAAAGAAAGTTGTATCATAAAAACGAAAGGTCTCCAATCACAAACAAACATCATTACAAGAAAATAGCTAAACATTAAACAACTCGAGGGGTATTGAGCACGTATCTACGACTCAAATTCCCATGTACTCTCCTCCACACCATCATTTCTTCACAAGACATGGACCAAAGGGATAATAGGCCCACACAACACCTTCTCCTTGTGGACCTGGATCTCTGTAGGCTTCTCCTCGAAGCTCGCATTATCATAAACATCGATCTCTTTCCAATATATGACATGATAGTCATCATGAATACAACGATGGAGCTTCGACCCATGAAAAACATCATGTATCTGTCTCGTCTATGGGGGAGTGAAACTTGATGCGCCATGACTCCAACACAAGCCAACACCTTGAAAGGACCAACAAACTAGGGAGAAAGCTTACTCCCACGATCAAGCCTTTGCAACCCATGATGTAGAGTCACCTTCAGAAATACATGATCCCCAACATCAAACTCTAAAGGTATGATCCTATGGTTGGCATAAGATTTATGATGATCCTGCGTTTCCTTTATCCTCTCGTAAATCACATGAACCATCTCTATCCTATTCTACACTAGTTCCGGTCCGAGAATTGCTGAATCTCTAACCCTAGTCTAGCACTACAAGGAATGGAAATATCATCCATATAAGGCTTCAAATGACGCCATACCAATGGTGGAGTAAAAAACTATTATTGTAAGAGAACTCCACCAAGGGTAAGTGCCTCATCCACAAACCTCCAAAATCCAAGACACAAGAGAACAACATGTCTTCAAGAGTTTGGATGGTATTCTCTATCTGACCATCCATATATAGATGAAATGTTGTGTTAAGGCATAATTGGGAACCAAAATCATGATGGAGACCTCTCCATACCCTAGAGGTAAAATGAGGATCTCAATCGAAAATGATTGTTCTCGGGACTCCATGGAGTCTCACCACCTCCTCCATATACTTCCTTGACAAAACCTCAAATGATCTCAACTCTTTGATCGCTATGAAGTGGGATGATTTTTTTAAATGATACAATACCACCCATATAACATCATGACCTCCTTGAGTTAGAGGTAAATCAGTAAAAAATTCCATTAATATGTCCTCCCACTTCCACTGAGTAACATCCAATGGCTGGAGAAAACCACCAGGAACATGGTGCTCGAACTTCACCTTCTTGCCAAACAAACATCAAGACACAAACTTTGCAACCACACACATCAACCCAGGCCACCAAAACTGACTCCTCAAAGCTCGGTACATATTTGGTACCCCAGGACGTACTAATAAGGGAGAACTATAGAACTCCCTGAGAACCATCTCCCATATCTCCAAAGTAATGAAAATCCTTCCTTAATAAAAAACTCAGTATTGTTTATCCTCAGACCAAACATTAGGGGCCTCATCACAAATAACTCAGTCTCTCTAGACCTCCACCTCAAGATCCCCCAACTGGGGCTCTTCCACCCACTGCACCAGATATGAAATCACCGTCATTTGAAAAATACAACCTCTACCCCTAACTTCTCCTATATACAAATGAAATGCTAAAAGTTCTTCCACTACTCTCTAAGAATCACCAGATTAACACACTGTATCACTACGTGACTTCTTACTCAGTGCAGAAACTACAAATTCCACTTTCTTGGTGTACACAAGATTTTGAAGTCATATTCCTATAATAACTCCATCCACTGATGCTTTCTCAAGTTCAAGTCACATTGGTAGAAAACATACCTCGGGATCTTATGATCGGTGAAAACCACAAAGTGCTTTCCGATGAGGTAATGTCTCCACAACATCAAAGAAAAAACCACTACCACCATCTCAAGATCATGGGTGGCATAGTTACATTCATGGGGAAGAAACTGCCGAGACCCATAAGAAACAACTGATCTCTGCTGCATTAGAACACAACCTAACCCTAGATGTGAAGCATCACAGAAAAATAAAACTAAACTCCCTCTACTGATAAAAAAAGAACAAAAGAACTGAACAAATTCTCCATCAGATACTCGAAAGCTATCTGAAACTGATCAGTCCCCACGAAATCCCAATCCATTCTGTTAAATTCTGTCAGAGGAGTTACAACTCAAGAGAAATTGGATACGAACCTCCTGTAATAGCCTACGAGACCAAGTAAACTTTGCACCTCTTCCACTATCTAAGGGGCTTCCCAAGACACAACTGCTTCCATATTCAATGGATCCAAGACTTCCCCCTGATGGGATAAAAAATTCCCTAATAAATGGACTTTTCGAGCCCAAAACTCACAATTCGACAACTTCCCAAATAGATTCTATTGACAAAGAGCTTCCAAAATAGTGTGCATATGCTCTTCATGCTCCTCCTCAAACCTATAGTACACAAGGATTTCATTGATGAAAATCACCACGAACTTATCTAGAAACTCACATAAAAAAAATTCCTCAATCCCATGAACATAGCTAGAGCATTCATCACACCAAATGACATTACAATAAACTTGTAATTCCCATGACGACAATGAAAAGTAGTCTTTGGGATATCCTCATCATTCACAAACATCTGATTATATCCTAACCGATGTCAATCTTTGAGAACTAAATTTCATCCTTCAGTTGATATAATAAATCATCAATCTGTAGAATAGGATAGCAATTATTCACTATCACTTTGTTTAAGCAATGATAATCGATACACAACCGCAAACCGTTGTCAGTATTCTACCCAAAAAAACTGGTGCACCCCACAGTGACAAACTAATCCGAACAAAACCAAACTTTAATAGACTATCAAGCTATATAAGTATCTCCCATAACTCATAAGGGTCCATACTATATGGATACATAGAGATAAGAGATGCTCCATGTTGTCGGTTGATCCCAAACCTGATCTCGCATTAAGGGGGTAATGCTACAACCTCTTCTATAAAGACATCAGGGTACTCTTCTACCACCCTAGGAAATGCCAACTACTAAACATACAAATAACATAAAATCAGATCATCCATCAAGGATGATAAGGATGGAACATGCCTCTGAACCATTCAAGGATCTCACTCTCCAACAAACACTGCTAGCTCTCCATCAGTATTGAAGAACACCACCTACATACTAAAGAAATCCACAATATACGACACCAAATACAACCAATCTATGCTAAGGATGACATCATATTATTGTATCTATAAACATTAAAAATATCCCCAAGAGCAGTTCTGCCCCAACATAGCTCACAGTATCTATATACTTCAAACAAGTTAGATCGATCTCCAACCGGTGTAGTCAACACCAGGGTCACTAGAATCCTATCTACCTTTAGTCCCAAATAATGGACAAGGGAAGGTGATATGAAGGAGTGTGTCTCTTCTAAATCAAACAAGTCATACACCCAAGTAGAACACAAGAAAATGGTACCTCGAATGACGTTCAGATAGCATGGCACTGGAAACACTAAATCATGGAGCTGAACACGAATAGATCCAAGGCCTCTATGACCCAGATAAAAACTACCACCACAACTGAACTCTAATCTCTAAGGATGGGGAGCATCTTGGGGTTGTCCTCTGCCTGCCTCATCTACTCTCCGCTGATCCAAAACTAGTGAAATCTGCTACTGCAACCTCGGCTAGAACTACCTCAATAGAGGAACCTGAAGTGGAACACCTGATGCATGCTGATTACTCTAAAAGGTTGGGCACTATCACTTATAATGACCTTGGCCACCAAAAGAAAAATGAGAAACTGATCCCTTGTTATAGGCTTGAGAGATGCTGCCCCCATAGAAACAAGATACTGAGGGTTGAGACCTACCCTTGACTGAATGGAAACTATTCTACTCTGAAAACTTGGAACCCCATACCACAAATTTTCTTCATGAGGAATCCTAATGACTCCCCTTTCATGAGAATCCAATTCTATCTAATGTCCTCTTAATGATCTCTACCCTCTCCAGAACCTCAAGACATGTATTTATCATAAATGGGGTGACCTGGAACTGGATTTCTGGACGAAAATCCTCCTTGAAATGCCTCACCTTGAAATCCTCATATGGAAATAGGTTCGAAGCATATCGTAAAATATTTATGAAATGGATTCCAAACTCTCGCACACTGGAGCTCCGCTGTCAAAGGGTAAGTAGCACATGGATACTGGACACCTTCCCAGTAGAAGAAAGAAACTTGACTTTGAACTTGTCTCAGAACTCCTACCATGATATCAATGACTCCTCGTGATCCCCAAGGAATAATAACCGCCACTACCTCACTTCCCTATGAAACATCGTCATAACAAAAGACACCCAGTGCTCCTTCCGATCAAAGATCAAACTGAAGGCTATATCAACCTCCTCCAACTAGTCTTCTGTGACTACATATGAAATGGAGCCCTCATACTTCTACAAACTCTAGAACTAAAACTCTCAGAGTTTCCTCCTTCAAGTGTCGTCATCATCGACCTCCACTCTGTAGCGATATGATGGTACAACCTGATGGACATCTTCTATGTGAACCTGATGAGGACCTTGACATGGATCCATACCTACAAAATAAAAAATATTTAGAGATCCTAAACCAGAAATATGGAAGTCTCAACATTAATTAATTAATTGTCTTATTTTATACATTTTAGGTTAACCTATCCCAAGTTCTACCCATTCAAACACATGCATAAGGAAGAATGATCCATGATCCTTTCCTAGGTCTCTACCCTACGACTAGTATCACCTCGTTTAGTAGCCAATGTAAACTTAAAGGTTCCTAAATTATATCATAGGGGTCACTAAACGTATCACGAACTGACTTCACCAAGATGAGGAAATAGACAATAAACTTCCACACCCTTCCTTCTTCAAATTGAAGTAGAGATATTGACCCCGAGTCCCACCTTCAATAGGTCCCAAAGTGGCAACTCACACCAAGGGTATTGAATCTCACATAAAAATTGAAGGCATTACCCCTTTTATTTAATAGGATCGGGAGATAAGACGGTAAATCCCAAATAACTCAAAAAAATGAAAGTAAAAGTAAATCAAAAAAAATCCACTCTGATATGCATGTTCAAAATAAACTGATACAAGGTACAATATAACTCTAAGGAAAGTTCCAAAAGAAAGAAAAGTAGCAAAAAATTTTCAATCCCGAGCTAGTAAAGTCCAGCACGGTCCTCAAGATCCTCCTGGAAACCTGAAAGTAGTTTTGTATACGTAGGGTGAGTATACAAGCATACTCAGTAGGGAAAACCAAAATCTCTCATGCAGAAATGGAGAGGCATTCTGATGCCCTGTGAGAAAATAGAGATAACCAAAGAACCTAGGAAAGAAACTATCCACCCAACCTCACCAAGGCACACTCCCAAAATAACACAAGTGAGGTAAAGTAATATTAATAGAACATTGATATTTGGGTACCCCACACCACTTTCCCATTGGTTATTTAGGAAATCTTACGTGTCAGACCTCCCCCACAAGTCTCACTACAGTCCCACTACTGACCCAACAACAAACTTATGGGACACCACTATGCATACTTCTTGCACACACTTGGGCCGCCACAACCACACCTAAAAACACCTAGGCCTCCACAACCATTTCCATGCCCAAAAACACCTGGGACTCATCCTAAAGACACTTGGGAAACAAACCTTCCTGCACACACCTAGGACAACCACCACAACACACCCTGCCCAAAGTGTCTTGGGCCATAATATACCTTAGGTTGTCATAGCTTGCCCAAAGAGTCACTACTGAAAAAATACCATATACCAATGGTTTGTAACCATTGGTATAGGCCTCCAAACCGTTGGTATAGCCTATACCAACGGTTTGGAGAAACATGGCCAAGTAAGTCCCGAGGATAGGTCTATACCAACATTTTTCCTAGAACTGTTGGTATAGACCTATACCAATGGTTTTCAAAACCATTGGTATAAGTAATATTAAAAATCTATACCAACGGTTCCATAAAAACATTCATATATGTATTTCAAAAAAGAAGCATTCGATGGGTTTTGATCCTAGTACCTGCAGTTTATTATTGAACGAACTAAACACTAACCTAATTTGACTTTTGTGAAAATAATTTCATAAATATATATATTTATTATCATAATTATTTTAAATTTTTATTTATTTAATGTTCTCGGTAAGAATATTCCATAAAAAATACATGCAACTATACCAACGGTTTTGAGAACCGTTGGTATAGGTTCTTTGATTTTGGGACCTATACCAACGGTTTTGGACAAACCGTGGGTATAGGGGGGACCTATACCAACAGTTTGGCCAAACCGTTGGTATACTGTCTCTATAATGGACCTATACCAACAGTTTGGGCAAACCATTGGTATAGGTCCCCCCTATAACAACGTCCATATAAGTGACCTATACCAACAGTTTGCCCAAAACCATTGGTGTAGGTCATATTTCCAGTAGTGAGTCTTGGGCTACCTTGGATAAGGAGTAGAAAGAAGCTAATAACCATCCACTCATAAGAATGTTGGGAAAAACACCCTCCCCCATGAAATGGGGGTGTTCGTCCTGGAGTTCTCAACATGGGTGGGGTGTGAACGAGAAACACAAGAACTAAATTTATAAATATAATTAAACAAACAATCATCCAAACCTAAGGGTTCAGTAACAGAAAACCATCCCATACACAACCAGAGCACAACCACCCTCGTTAATATCCCTACATGCATGAACACACAACAACCATAACCAGAGAACAATCCAATTATGGAAAACAATACACCAATGTACCCATCCCCATTATCATGTTTAAATAATTCCATTTAAATATTACTTCACTATCGGGAAAATAACATGCATAACCACAAGACAAGACAAAAACTGGAGGAAATGGTCAAGCAATTATTTAAGTATTCACACCCGGTTCTCTTGTAAAGTCACAACAATAGGGATATGTAAGATCCCTCGAAGTACTGGGACCAAACCAAGCCCAAACATACATCCCCACATGTCCTCATATCCACAACAAAAAACTGAACAACTGAAGATCCCATCCTGATCCATGTCACCCCACAAGCGTCAATCATAAAAACCATGTGTATTAGAAGAATCGAGCAAGGGAGTTTTTAGATTTAACCACACCATTTATCAAATTCCTTCTTTTTTTTGGTTAACTAGGGTGATCACAGAAGTGTTCATATTCATTGGGAATCCATTTTATTGACAAACTTCACATGATTAACTAGTTTCCATGTTATAACCATTCAATCACAATATTATCCAGAAAATTGGTGGTTCATTAGTGTGCAAGAAAGGACCACTGATAGTCACTATTTTTTGTGGGAAGAATCCCATACAATTCACAACATAAAAATGAAGATAAATAAATAGGTCAACATCATCATCAATCACACCCCTTTATTATTTATAGTCCGTTTATTGTCTTCGTTAAGGTTTGGTTTTGTCCACGTATCGAGGGAAGCATTGTCATACCCACCCCACATGATACACAATAAAGAGAGATGAAGGAAAACCATACCTGGATAATCAATGATCGAAGTTTTCTCCTCGTTCAAAGAACTGGGGATGCACAACTTGTAGGGAAAGAACTCTAAGGGCTCCAAGGCTAGGCAGGAAGGGATCCATCATGGGCACACAATTCGTCTCCTAAGTAAGTTTCTAGGGCATAATTTATATAAAGTAAAGGAATTATAAAGAGAGGATCTCAGCTTAAGAAAAGGAAAGATCCTAAAATCAGGGAGACTATTTTGAAGTACTTGAAGTCAATTCATGGCTTGACTACACAGTTGGGCGGTTTCACATGTCAGGATCAATTGTTATTGAATAATTCTCTTCTATGACGGTGGAGATAATGGATATGAGTTAATAGATATCTTTCAAAAGATAGAGAAACCATGTAATAGGGGTGAAACTAGAAAGCATGGGGAAAGGTGTGACACAGAGTAAAAAGGACACATGTTTTGGTAAGGAAGAGTCACCCGACTCTTGGGGGTTTAAAACATATTTTACTGGCCTTAAATGGCCTCAAAAAGGGAATTAAAAGATTTTTTTATGTCAAAAGATACATTATGGGGGCGGAACTGGAAAAAATTGGGAACCTAGATAAAATAAAAGGGTGGGACACCATTTGGTGAGACACTGTAACAGTGCCACTGTAACTGTGAGACCCCATAAGCGGTGCCACCGTAACAGTGAGACACTGTAAGTGGTGCCACCATTTCAGTGTGCAACCATGACGGTGCGAATGTGATGGTTCCACCATAACGGTGCCTCCATTTTGGTGGAACTGTTTGGTGGGATCGATTTTTTGGAATAAAACTCCTTAACGAGTCACTGATGGGCCCCAGGATACCCCAAACAATAGAAATTTGGAAAAGTAATGGACTAGGAGGGTCTGGGACATTACATCAGATACCTATCAAACTATTCTCATCCTTGAGAATCCAAGAGTAAACCTGAAGAGAAGAGAGGGGTCTGAAAAACTGCCTCATAAGATACCTCTCAGGGACAAACCAACCTAGATTCGTTTGAAAGCCGGAACAACCTCAATATCTAGGAACACCTCTCCCTCATCTATCTCCTGAACAAATACATGTACACTACCACAGTTCTCCAACAAGTAACCACACAAACTTCAAAGGTCACATTTCCTAGATGTATGGGTTAGGGAGTCTCTTCCTCCATGTCAAGATATTATCCGCTTTGGGAGGCACTGACTCACCCGCACGAGTTTAATCACATCCACCTTAATGCTTCTTGATTAGGGATCAAGTCCTTCCCTTCCCGTAGTATTGAATTTTCACACACATTCAGAGAATAAATAAAACATCCCATCTTATTGAAAACAAGGACAAACATTACATCACAGTCAAGTACAAAAAAACCACAAAACAAAACTCAAAACAGATCTAGTTAGTCGACACACATTTGTGCCTCCCTTTCCCAGGTACTCTCCTCGAGGCCACCCTGCCTCCACAACACAATAACCAAGGGAATGGTTCATCCATGAAGCACCTTCTCCTCGCAATCCTTGATCCTCACTGGTCGCTCCACGAACGTCGCATCGTCCTTGATATCCAGCTCTCCCTAGCCGAGGATGTGCGAATCATCATGTAGATACCGACAAAGTTGAGACATATGGAAGATTTCGTGGAACCTTAGTAGCGGCGGTGGTAGCACCAGCTGATAAACCACTTCACCGACCCGTTGCAACACCTTGAAGGGTCCAAAAAAACCTGGGAGAAAACTTACTCCCCCTACCAAACCTTTTTTTCCCACGTCGAGGGGAGACCTTTAAGAACACATGGTCCCCATCCTCGAACTCCAAGGGTATACTCCTATGGTCAGAATAAAACTTCTGTCGGTCCTAAGCTACCTTCATCCTCTCACACACAAGCTGGACCTTCTCTATTTTGCTCTGCACCACATCCAGGCTAAGAATACTTGCCTCCTGAACCTCTATCCAGCACACATGTGAATGACACAGTCTTTCATACAAGGCTTCGAATAGAGCCATGCCAATGGTAGAGTGATAGATATTTTTTATAGGAAAACTATACTAGTGGAAAGCGTCGCACCCATGATCCTATAAAGTCCAAAACACATGCCTATAGCATATAATCCAACATATTGATGGTCCTCTCTCTCTTCCCATCTGTCTGGGGGTGGAAAGCAATGCTAAGGAATATTTGGGTGCCAAAAGACAATTGTAATCCCTTACAGACTCATGAGGTAACGTGTGTATCCTAGTCTGAAACGATGGTTCTAGGAACTTCATGTTTCTGAACAGCTTCCCCCACATAATTCTGTTCCAAGGCATCCACTGCGCTCGACTCATTAATTGCTAGGAAGTGAGCTGATTTTTTCATTCAGTCTACCACCACCTAGATAGCATCGTAGCCTCCTTGAACCCTGGGTAGTACCATGACTAAATCCAACTAGATGTCATCCCACTTCTACTCCAGGACATCTAGAGGATGTAACAGACTACTCGGAACAAAGTGCTCAGTCTTTACCTACTGTCACATGAGGCACTTTTCCACAAACTCCACCACTGCCCGTTTCACCCCAATCCACCAAAACTGACCTCTCAAGCCTCGGTACATCTTGGAAACTAATGGGTTAACTACCATGGGTGAGTTATGGAACTCACTGAGAACTCTCTCATGCATCATCTCCAGAAAAAACAAATTCCCGCAGAAAAGCATTCGATTCTGACCATATTCCAACCATCCTCCCAAAGCATTGTCCTGGCTGACATGATCACACATTACTTTAGCCTCTAAGTCCCCCTATTGAGACTCCTCCACTTGTTGTACCAAGGAAGACTGCACCATCACCTGAAATAGGAAACCCCTACCATCCTCCACCCTTGCATCCAGGTGAAAGCCTGTCAACTCCACCATTGCTTCCCATGCATCTACTGACTCCTAAACCACATCCTTATATGAATTCCTGATCAAGTCATCAGCCACAACATTCCTATTTCATGAGATGTAGAAGATCTCAAAGTCTTAGTCTTAGAGAAACTCCATCCAACTCCATTGTTGCAAGTTCATGTCTCTTTGGGAGAAGACATACATCAAGATCTTGTGATCTGTGGAGACCACAAAGCGTTCCACAATGTGGTAATGCCGCCAAAACTTTATCATGCACAAAACCACTTCAAGATACAGATTGTGGGTGGCATAGTTACACTCATGAGGACGTAACATTATAGACCCATAATAGATCACTCTCCATTAATTTATCAATACACACCCCAAGCCTAGATCGGAAACATCACAAAACACTTCAAACATTACCCCTTCCTCTAGAAAACTCAGCACTGGGGCACTGACTATCATCCCCTTAAGATAACTGAAAGTCATATGGCACCGCTCACTCCAAACAAAATCCTGGTCTTTCTTGGTCAAGGATGTAAAAGGCACTGTAACTCGAAATAAGTCAAGAACGGACCTCTGGTAGTAACCTGATAGACCTAGAAAACTATAAACCTCTGCCATGTTCTTGGGTGCTTCCCAAGAAACAATCACTTCAACCTTTGACGTGTCCACTGCTATCCCCTATTGGGACACCACATTTCCAAGTAAGTGCAGCTATCGTGTCCAAAACTTTCACTTGGACAACTTCCCATAGAGCTGGTGGTGTCGGAGGACTTCCAAAAATGTCCTCAGATGCTCGATGTGATCCTCTTCTGATCTTGAGTATATCAGGATGTCATCAATAAACATTACTAAAAACCGGTCCATATATTCATGGAAAACAGAGTTCATGAACTCCATGAACACGACTGGTGCATTCGTAATACCGAATGACAAGAACAAAAAATCAAAGTGCCCATATCTTCACTTGAAAGAAGTATTCGAGATGTCACCCTCTTTCACCCCCAATTGGTGATATCCCGAACACAGGTCAATCTTGGAGAACCAACCTACTCCCTTCAACTGGTCAAAAAGTTATTGATCCTCGGGAGGTGGTAACAGTTCTTGACCATCACTCGATTCAGTCTTCGATAGTCTACACAGCCTGATACCACCTTCTTCCTTATTTAAAAACAAGACTGGAGAACCCCATGTCAATGTTCTCAGTTGAATAAAACCCTTCTTCATCAGGTCATCAACCTGGATCCGCAACTCCTGCAACTCAGAACGTGTCATCCGATAGGGAGCTATCGAAATCAGACGAGCACTAGGTTACAAGTCTATCATGAACTCAACATCACGTCCATGGGGTAGAGTCACCACCTCTCTAGGGAAGACGTCTAGGAACTCACTGATGATCCCTGGGACTTCCACCATCTCAGTGTCTACCGACTCCACCAACAACTCAGCTAACAAGGAAAGGATGGGCTCCACTCATAGGCTGCTCTCCTGGAAATCCCAATCACCAACAAATGTTACACACTAGTTGCCCATACCTAAGAACAAGACCCTTCTACAAAAATAGTCAATAACAATGTGCATATAGAACAACCAGTCGATGCGTAGGATGACATCGTATGGATGCATTTATAGTATAAAGAGATCCCCACTGGACTAATGCGGCCCTAGAATCAGTCTCCATCCTCAAGAAACATCAAATAGGTTAGTCTGGTCTCCAACTAGCATACTCAACACCAAGGGTATGGATATTATCTCTATGTCTAGGCCCAAGGCATGGGATATACTGGGCGTAACAAAGGAGTGGGAAGCTATTGAATCAAACAAGAAACATGCAAGATTACTAATAAATCTGATCGTACCTCGAACGGCCTATGGCCCTACCGAAACTGCTGCCTTCGCGGAGTGTTACTGCCCACGCCTAACTCTTCTGCCTCTCGACTATTCACCACCTCCTCAAACATTCCCTGGTCAAGGTCCTTGAGGAGTACCCTAGGGTTAGCCTCCTCTGGCACCATCCACCCTCGGTGGAATGGGAGATCACTGCCCCTATTACTACTGCTGAAAAGGTCTAGCTTGAAACTGCTGCTGCTGAGGTGGGCATTGAACCAGCCCACCTCCATTGTACTACACTTGGTCCGGGAAATGATTTCAGAGATGCCCACGGTTGCCATAAATAAATCACCTTAGTCCTTGGCTCATAGAGAAAGGGAGAAGACTGGGAGGTCGAAACTAGAACTACTAAAGCCTACTTCCCATCGACCGAAACCTGGAAAGCCCTGATGCTAGAGGCCTGCTACTAACGGCCTTCCCCTTCGATGATCTCAACTGGGTCCCCTCTCATGACACACCTCCCAGTGCGTGCATCCTCTCCACCACTTTAGCCTTCTTCTGAACTTTCATGTAAATAGGTAGAGTGAAGGGGGTTACATCATACCGAAGGGAAGGTCAGAGTGCCTCCTCTAAGAATCTTGCCCACGACTCCTCATCCGGAAAGAGTTCTGGGTCAAAATGTAGGAGATCCTTGAACTTGATCCCCAACTCCCTTTTTGACATACTCTCCTACTGGAGGGAGAGTAGCTCCTGCCTCTTCTCAACCTTCATTGTGGAAGAGATGAATTCCGCCCAGAACACCTTCTTGAAGTCGATTCATGAAACCTCAGCTTCCTTATTCTCTATGAGATAGAGTGTCCACCACTGGCGTGCCACTCTCTACTTCTAGCTCACAGCTAGAGGAACCCAGTACTCAGTCAGATCTCAGATCAAGATGAAATCTATCACCAGTTCCTCAAGTAATCTCTCTGTCTCCATGTCTAAGATACCACCCTCATACTTCCTGAGGGTCTGCCGCTGAAAGGCCTGAAGTATCTTCAGCCATTGGTCATCTTCCTCCTCCCGATAAACCACCTGTTGATCAACCAGATCATCCTCCTATGCCTCAATCTCCCTCACTACTCATGTAAATTTTTAGGGTGCCTTATCTTCATGGTAAACAAAGAATTACTTAGCCTGAGTAGTGTAGAATATTTATTTTAATTTTTTATTAAAATTTTTATTCATTTTAAATTCCCAAAACACCCAGAACACATAAGAACACAAGTAATTATGATGAATGTATGTTTCCTAGGGTCTATACCCTCTAATCAGTGTAGCCTCACTTGGTCGTTTGTTAGGTCCAGAGTCCTTGCATCGGATCACGGGGGCCCCTAGAATCTCATGTCCTAACCGATCTTCCCCGGCCTATTTCACACACCAAGATTTCCTAACACAGTTTACCTACCATACCATGCAATCATCACTATCCCTAACCTCAGACTCCATTATATCTCTCAACAATCACCTCAGATACCATTCTGTCATGACCCTCCTTCACCAAGATGAGGAATGGGATAGAAAACTATCAGACCCTTCCTTCTTCAAGTTAAAGGAGATATAATAACCCTCGAGTCCCGCCTTCAATAGGCCCTAGAGTGGTGACTAGCACCAAGGGTGTATAATCTCACATAAAAATAGAAGGCATTACCCCTTTTTTGTTTACTATGACCGAGAGATAAGATGGTAAATCCCAAACAACTAAAAAACTAAAAGTAAAAGAAAAGCCAAAAAAATCCACTCCTATATGAATGTTCAAAATAAACTGATACAAGGTACAAGAAAACTCAAAGGAAATAACCAAAAAGAAAGAAAAGTACCAAAACCTCCTAAAGCCTAAGATAGTAAAGTCTGAAACAATCCTCAAGCTCCTCTTAGAAACTTGAAAGTAGTTTTATATACAAAGGGTGAGTATACGTGTATACTCAGTAGAGAAAACTAAAAGCTCTCATGCACAAGTGGGGAGTCATTCAGATGCCCTGCTAGAAAATAGAGATAACCAAAGCACCTAGAAAGGAAAATATCCACCCATACTCACCAAGGGACACTCCATAAATAACACAAGTTAGGTAAAGTAATAGTAATAGCACATCGATATTTGGGTACCCCGCACCACTTTCCCAAAGGTTATTTAGGACATCCTACACATTAGACCTCCCCTACAAGTCTCATTGTAGTCCCACTGCCTCCCCAACAACAACCTTATGGTCCATCACTACACATCCCTCCTGCACACACCTAGTATAGACAACCACACATAACCATGCCTACAAAAACCTTGTACACCACAACCACTACCACACCTGAAGACACCTCGGCCTCATTTTAAAGAATCTTGGGAAAAAACCATGCACGCACACACCTAGGCCAACCACCACAACACACCCTGCCCAAAGAGTCTTAGAACATAATATACCTTAGGCAATCCTAGCCTTCCCAAAGAGTCTTGGGATACCTGGGAGGGGGATCAGAATGGAGCTAATAACCAACCACTAATAAGAATGCTGGAAAAAACACCCTCCCCCATGAAATGGGGGTGTTCGAAACAGAGAGATCAACATGGGTGGGGTGAGAATAAGAAACAAAAGAACTAAATTTATACATATAATTAAACGAAAACTCATCCAAACCTAAGGTTTTAGAAACAAACAACCATCCCATAAACAACCAGAGCGCAACCACCCTCGTCACTATCCCTACATGCATGAACACACAACAACCACAACTAGAGCACAACCCATTTCTAGAAAACAATCCCCCAATATACCCATTCCCATTATCATTTTCAAGTGATTCCATTTTAAATATTCCTTAACTACTGAGATACTAACAGGAATAAACACAAGTCAAGACAATAACTGGAGGAAAACAACCAAGTAGTTATTTAAGCATTCACACCCGGTTCTCTTGTAAAGTCACAACAAAAGGGATATCTGAGATCCCTAGAAGCACTGGAACCAAACAAAGCCCCAACATACATCCCCACATGGCCTCAGATCCACAATCAACAACTGAAAAACTATAGATCCCATCCCCATCCATGTCACCCCACAAGAATCAAGCAGAACAACCATGTGTATTAGCACAACAGAGCAAGGGAGTTTTTAGATTTAACTACACCATTTATCAAGTTCCTTCTTTCTATTTGGTTGAATGTGGTGATAAAACAAGGGTTATTATTCAGTGTGAATCCATATTATTGACCAAATTCACATGATTAACTAGTTTCCATGTTATAACCATTCAATCAAAAGATTATCCAGAAAAACAGACGTTCATTAGTGCATAAGAAAGGACCACCAACAACACTATTTTCAGTGTACAGAATCCCATTCAATTCACAATATAAAAATGAATATAAAATAAATACAATAACATAATAATCAATCAAACCCCTTTATTCTTTATATTCTATTTATTATCTTCATTATGGTTTGGTTTCATCTACATCCCAAGGGAAGCATTATCATACTCACCCCGCATGATGCACAATAAGGAGAGATGAAGTAAAACCATACTTGTATAATCAATGATCGAAGTTTTCTCCTCACGCCAAGAATTGGCGATGTGTGAATTGTAGGGAAAGAACTCCAAGAGCTCCAAGGATGGGAGGAAAGGGCTCTAGCATGGTCACATGATTCATCACGTGAGTAAGTCTCTAGGGAATACATTAGAGAAATGAAAGTAATTATGAAGAGAGGATCTCAGCTTAAGAAAAGGCCAGATCCTAAAATTAGGGAGAAGGTTTCAAAGTACTTGAAGTCGGTTCATGGATTGACTATGTGGTTGGGCAGTTTCACACATCGAGATCAATTGTTATTTAATAATTCTTCTTAAAGACGGAGTAGATAATGACTATGAGTTAATAGATATCTTTCTAAATAGAGAGAAACTACGTAACATGGGAGAAACTAGAAAGCACAGGGAAAGGTGTGACATTGAGTAAAAAGGCCACGAATTTTGTTAAGTGTCATCCGACTCTTGGGGCTTTAAAAAATATTTTATTGGCCTTAAATGGCTTCAAAAATGGTTTTCAAACATTTTTTTACGTCAAAAGATATGTTACATGGGTAGAACTAGAAAAACTTGAGAAACTGGAAAAAAGAAAAGGATGGGACACTATTCGGTGAGACACCCTAATGGCCCCACCATTTTGGTGTGTGACCATGAGGGTATGACCATGACAGTTCCACTGACATGGTGCCACTTTCATGGTTTCACCATGACCGGTGCCACCATGACCGATGTCACCATAACAGTTCTGCCGTGTCAGTGGAACCATTTTGTGGGACCGATTTTTTTGGAAAAAAACTCCTTAATGAGTCACTGATGGGACCCATGATACCCCAAACACTAGAAATTTGGAAAAGTAATGGACCAGGAGGGTCCGAGAGATTAAATAATTCCTATTTCTCAGTCGGTGTCTAGTGTTTACATCACTTGCTAAACTTGACTAACACCGCTGCCCTACCAACCCATGTAACCTCACTGGTGCCTAACACCAAAATCCATCCTCTACCTCAACTAGACCTCTGATACCACCTTTTCATGACCCCCTCACTAAAAATTGTACCTCTCCTAGGCCGACAATGTGAGATGGGAGATAGTGATCCCTGATTTCCGCCTCCAGTAGGCCCCGGGTTGGCGGGTAGCACTGAGGGTATAGTAATCACACAAATGGGAGGTATTACACTCCAAGAGAACACATGCGGAAGAGAGAGATAAGACAGGCACCAAACAACTCCAACTCATACTGAAATATAAAATAAAAATCAAGTACACATATGTAATGTCATGAAAAAACTACTACAACTAAAAGGGAAACTACAAGTATCAAAAGAAAGTAAAGCAGAAGCGACCATGAAGCTTGAACATCTTCTACAACCCCAAGCTAGTTGTAACCAATATGATATACAACCTAATCCAAGTGACCTAAATTATTTTATATATATACTTAGTGTGAGTATAAGAGTATACTTAGTTGGATCCTCCCTATAGCCTCTCGTTCAAGATTAAAGAAAGCATACTAAAGCATAATGAACAAAAAGTGAAACTAACTCATCACCCAAATAGGTATAATAAGTTCCAAAACTCACCATGGACACTCTCACAAAGTATGGAATACAAGAGTATATAATATAATAAATAATATCAAGGGTACTCCGCTACTACTTCCCCACTGGTTTGCCACTTTTCCCCAAAATCGCATGTCATAAGCATATCTCTCAAAAAGTCTTTCTCAAAGACACATGGGCATAGCACCACAACATGAACCTCGTGCAACACAACAACTAAATCCACATAACAGAAGTAACCAGGTAGTTTCCAGTAGCCACCATAGCTCAAATAACGTGTATCATATGGCGGGTATTAAACCTCAAGCCATTATAGCCCATACACCGGGTAAGGATCCTCAAGCCATTATAGACTATACACATTACACCTATAGTAGTCCATAGGAAACTATATCCAAAATATATGTGTGTGAATAACCACAAGACATTACATCCCTCTACACACATATATAGGAAAACTAACTGTTGTGCCTACCAATACAAGTAACTACAAAGAGAAGAGAGAAGGGCTAAAGGGGTGTCAGTTTCCCTAACTGACGGGGTGGAGTAGTGTATAAAAACAAAAAATCATAGAATATACTATATCTCACCACCACACAATGGGCATAACTTATTCCTAGACTCAAATGCAGCTAATGTCTCTCGAACTCCCGACTGACACTGCTAAGACTAGGTATCCTATAAGCACACAACCATTTAAAGAACTACATTAGATTACTTTATCCCCTTTTATGAGTTTCAATTTTTGTTTATTAATTATTTCACCATTAATTAACCATTATCATTCCACATTACATTTCATTAGCATTCCAACCAAGATCCACAATTCATTTAAATTGTAACCTCATCATTTCATTACACCATGTTCCAACCCTATGGGTTAACATCATTTATTCAATAATTTATTAACAACATTATCACTTTCCCATATTCCCAGGAATTCAAGAAAAACATTCTAAGATACCAATCACAAGGGGCTCAACACAGTGAGTAGGTGAACTACCTGTTGAGTCTTTTCAACCTATATAATGTGCGTAGACCCATCCATCCTCCATAAGCTAAAAACGAAAATCATGTGGAATACCCCCCACATATTCACCTCTTTTTGGAAAAAGGGTAGCAAAACCAGATTCCATAATTAGTGGGAAAATTAAAGTAGATAAACAACCAATAATATTCAAAAATCATACAACATTCACATCCAACCCGTTTCATCATCTCTGGTGTCTTCCCCGACACCCACATGCCTAAACCGATGCACCTTGCCACTCTATGCATCAACTAATTCCACAACCACTGCACCTCCCTGACCCCACATCTCACAAAATCCATCTGGAATAATAACACCTCACAAGTAGAAGGAAATAACAAAGTAATATGGCTATTCTCTCTAGACAAGGCATTCTGCCTTCACACGCAACGAGCTCTCATGGATCCAAAGTTGAAGACACTCTGCATTACAAGAAAGGGTGTAACTCAGAACCCTACAAGGAATTATGTTTTATCAAAAAATCTGTTCTTTAATCTATATTGAATTAACTGATTCATTATTAGTAGTTTCCAACTATGGGAAACCCAAAAAACAAGCTATCATAGATATCACAAATTAATTAAACATGCTTACTGCATGAATTTGAGTATCATCAATTTACAACAACAACCAGATTCATTTACATGCCTCTTTATATTTAAAAAATAATTTACAATTAATAAAAATTTACATTATTTACCAATTTCCATCAAGACCTATGTGGAAAACAAGGTAATCATATATATCACACTATCAAGCAAAACAAGAGGCAATAACATACGATCAATAACATTTAATTTATCTAGTTCAAATATTTATTTTGTCAATTAAATTATGATCCAGTGGGATAAATCATGATAACTATATGATTTCACATAAAATACTAGAGAATTCATGAATCCCCTACCTCAAAAGGTTCTTAACGTTATTTACATGAGAATGATCCATGCAACAGATCATGATCGCCTCCCCCTGCTACAACTGCATCCACCCAAGGACATCGCGACACGACCACACCAATCGAAACCCAAGAAAACTACATTATAAGCATGGAGATCACATGAAATAACATGGAAAATAGAAACAAGTGAATAAGGATCGAAGAAAAGATAATAATGGTGGTATATAATGCCTTCTATCGATGATGGATCGACACTTGCTGCTTGCACCAAAACTGGGGGTGTGCATGCCACATGAAGAAAATTCAAGGGGAAACAATCTAAGGATTAAGGTTTGATCAAACCAATCATACGGAAAAAATGTATCAGGGTTCCTCACACCAATAGAAAGGAGAAGGAATGAAAGAAGGGAAGGTGACCGACTTTGAAGGATCAGATCTGAGACTAATGGGATTTGAAATTGTTTAAAATTTCCATTAATGCAGATCAAATTAATCTACACGATTTGACTAAGTAAAGGTATCCTGAGCCATAGGAAAATTAATATAGGAGTTATGGGCTTTGAATCAGACTTAAATCCATTAAAATAAGGCTTTGAATGTATTTTTCATCAAATAAAACTCTAAAGGGGAAACTATAAGAAGCTGGAAACACTGTACACCTACCTATGTTTGGAAACAATATACACCAATCATCATCTGAAAACACTATACACCTATCGACATCTGGAAACACTATACACCTACCGATGTCTGGAAACACTATAAACCTACCGATGTTTGGAAAAACTATACACCTACTGACATCTGGAAACACTGTACACCTACTGACGTTTGGAAACACTATGAACCTACTGATGGCTGGAAGCACAGTACACCTACCGACGGCTGGAAACACTATACATAAAATTGGAAAAAGTTTTCAAAGAACTATAAATTTGGAATAGTGTTGGGGATAAGTCACCTTGACCTCCTAGAACACCTCAAACACTAGATTTATACAAAATAATGGACTAGAGAGTTTCAGGCCATTACAATTGTGGTGAAAATTGGTTAAAGGATGAAAATTTTCTTGTTAGGAAAGCATATTTCATTATGTTTTTAGCCTCTATGGTGAAAAAAATATTTCAACTTTAGGAAAAGGATTTGAAATAAAATATTATCCTATTACCATATTTTATAATGATATTAATGACCTTTTTCACACCTATTTGGATTTTGGTTTTGTTTTCATTGAATTACTCTTGACCATGTTCTATATCACTCTTTATTAGTCCATGGCAATTATTTTACCCTTCCAAATTCGTCCTTTAATTTCCTACCCATGTTCTCCCTATGTGAAATCCTAATTATGTGTAACTTCAAGTGAACTTTATGTTTCACACTTTACCTTTTTAAGTTATTTTTTCTTTATTTCATTTTTATGATGTGGGTTTCAATAAATTAATTCTAAAAATGTTAATCATTTTATAACCAATATGAATTTTGAGGGTGAAATTCATTTTGAGGGGGGTAGGATGTGACATCCCAAAATTTTATGAAACATCTTCTTTCAAATTAATTTAAATTCTTTGGTATATTGTGTTACATGAAATGAATAATTTATCTTTTGTTATATGAAACACCAATTTTTTATTTATTTTCATGTAACATTGAGTTTTCTTTGATAACTTGTGCAACACACTAGGTCTAGTCTTACCAAACAATAATATACTATTAATATTATTGTTTAACAAGATAGTTATCACTTTGCCAATGGAATGGTAGGAATGAATAAGATTAACTAAATTAAGAAAATATGGTTTAAAAATGTTTATAAAATGAATTTATTGGTTACCAATTAATTAGAAATAAAAATAAAAATGAATTGAATAAAAATGAAATTTTTTTATAAAAAAATATTTTTATGCACCCAAAGGTGTTTTATTTTAATAAATTAAACTAATTACTATTGATGAATGATATTAATGATATATATATATATATATTGTATTAAATAAAATATTTTGAAATTCATCTGATGTATTGATAGACATAAGATCAAAACAAATCGGATTTTATGCATAAAAATATGTATTTTTCTAAAAGAGCGTTATTCCGCCTTTTAGTTGAGCACTTATTTTAAAAATAAATTTTGAAAATTTTATAAATTTTATTTTAGAAAAAAAATTCATTTTTTGAAGTGTAATATCAAAATTTACATTGGGTGAAATTTTGGTATTTTTTTTGGTAAATATTGATTTTTCTGTGAATAGTAAAAAATACTGCTTTTTATAAAAAAAAATCATTTATTTTAATGAATTTAGTAATTTAAATGTTCCAATATGTTTTGAATATTTTTAAAGAGTTTTTTTCATTTATTTATATATAATCCACCTAATTAATTTTTAATCTACTTTATATAGGTTTTTAATATAATTTAGTTTTTGGGTTTAATGATGGGTTTTTCTAAAAACTGTTCTGAAATGCATAATGTTTCCCATTTTTAATTAATTAATATAATCCCTAATAGTGAATGTTTTCAAATAAATGTATCTACTATATATAATTAAATATTATTTAGGTTTCATAAACTTCTTATTATTATCCATAGAGTTAATATTGAATCAACTTTTTCTAAAAACATACTCCTCTTGAAAACCTGTAGTCTCGCAGCAACTACGAGATTAATATTAAAATTTATTTTTACAATTATGTGGATTTAATTTGAAAAAATGGATTACATATTTGGAATAATAATAATTTATAATTTCTATTATGTTCAACTTATTTTTGACAAAAAATATTAGTTAAAGCAATTAAAATTATTTATAGTGATTATGGAAAAAAACGAGTTTACTTAGTGGTTAATCTTAAAAGATAAGATGTGGAAATGGCCCAAATATTGCCTAAAATATATTTTATGGAAATATTTTGACTTTATACCTTATTTTATAAAATAATGGTTAATAATAGAGGAACATTAGGTAAGGGTGACCTACCGATAGTGTTTAATTTTTGGTATTTACAAGAATGTCACTCCTCTTTCATTATTAAATGGAATTCACTCTCACCACTTCTTCAAACCTATAAAGCCATTTGGATCAACCAAAACCTACCCAAATAACTTCAAAACTTCCCTCATCCCATATTATAATCCACAATTTTTGATGAAATCTAACCAAGGAAGTCCTTTGGTTTATACCAAATGGAGTCGCCCGAAGAAAAGGTAACATTCATCAATGTGATTTATTGTTTTGTTTCCTTCTCCACCCCCTTCAATTATTATTATTCCTTGATTATATAATAAAATCAGTATCATAAATATAATTATATTTTGTTATGTTAAGTTTAAAACCTAAAAACACACACACACTTCCATCAAATGGGTTACAAAATCATCATTCCCCTCACAATTCAATTTCATCTGTTTTTCGATTACCACCTCTCATGGTTAGGAATAATGAGAGAAATACTATTTATATATGATATTTATGATATTTATAACATAATTATACTTTTTTAATCATTATATCATATACAAATTTTTTAAATTTTATATATTAGGATACATTATAATGTTTCTCTTGTGTACGGTGGACTGCCGCCTCACGAAGTGATGTGAAGTGTTTTTCACTAACGTGTTCCATGGAAGGAAATAAGGGTAGATATAATAAATATACATGAAATAAATGAAATAATTATTATATTAGTGAAATAATTATATTTCTATAAATATAATATATCATTTTTTCTTACCATTTCACACATTGAAAAAGTGATAATGTCATTCGTGGACATGTGGGCCACCTCCTCTTCGAAGTGATGGGATTCTTATTTTTTTATCACCAAATCAATAGAATGATATATATAATTATATATAATTAAATCATATGGTATTTATTATATAATTATAATTATATAAAGATAAATGTGACCTACCTTCTTTCCATAATTATGATTTAAAAAAATGGAAACGTTACTCAGGAGTACGTATGACATGTCGTTTCCAGGATTGTAACGTTAGTTTATTATTCATAATAATATTCCATGATTGTTTTTAAAAGAATAATTGATACATAAATATGATAATTATTCCATGATTGTTATTCTATATATGTTTTAATAATTACCCCTTTGACCATAGTTGACCTACCAAGTCATTTTGACACATAAGTCAAATATGGTCAAAACATCTGATGTAAACTTAATTGATTAAGTAATTATAAACAACTTGTATATAAGTGAAATAAAATTAATAATAAACTTGTAAAAAGTTATAAATCAAGTAAATAATTAATATAAGTTTGTTATTAGGGAATATAAGGAATAATAATGATGAATCAGAGTCAAGGTGTGGGTTTATTTCATCTCACTTTTATTTTTGTATGATATATGCCATATTCACCACTTATTTTTATTATGGGGTGTATATACTTCCCATGAATTTATTTTTTTATTATTATCATAAAATTTATGTATATTTATATATCCATTTTATGATCTCTACTTCACAGAGTTTTCAGTTTCAAAGTTACCAAAGCAGTAATGGATTTTTGTCAATATTTTCTTTATTTGAGATTTTTGTTATGTTATACACCTATTTTATTTTATGAGGTGTATATACTAATCTATTAAAATTTTATATCGTTAATATACTAATTTTAATTATATCTTAAGTCTCATTTAATGTTATTTATTCATGGGGACTATGATTCAAAGTTACTAAAGAGGTAAGAGTATTTTTCCACAATCTCATTGTTTATCAAGATTGTGTATGATTAAGTCTGTGATGTTGAAATCTTATAATTCTCATAAATTACCTTATATTACGGTTATTAATAAAATTTTCATATAATAATTACATTTTCTAACTCTTTGGTACTTAAAATGTTTGAAAAAGTTCTTTTAAGAAAATCTAACTTCATTTCTCTCTTCGGTTGGAAATATATGTTCTTTCAAAACCATGTTTTCTAAAAATGTTTTCAAAAAATGTTTTAAAAAGTGGTTTTAAAATATGAAGGTTATTTTTCACAACAGATGTTTTAAATTATTTTTAAAATATTAATTTATACTATTTCAATGTTATTTTCAAATAAAAGGATTTTCAAAATGTTTTATGTTTTAAAAATAGTGATTTTCAAAATGAAAAGTGTATTTTCTTCAAAAATATTTTTAATGATATTTTAAAAGTATTTAAATTAATAAATTTTAAAAATATAACACCCCAATATTTTATGATATTTTTTATAATTAATTTCATATTTTTTATATTTTTTATGTCACACAATTCTGAGTATAGCTTTTGTTTTACCAAAGCACTAATCTTGGCTTGTGTTATATGCAAAAAAAGTTAATATTTCACTTCACACAACACTTATATTATATTTAGGAACACTTAAAACAATGTTTGTCTTGTATTACATATAATAATGAGTCCCTTATATATCTTACGTTACTCGCAAGGCTGAGTTTTACCAAGCTACAATATACTATTAATATTATTATTAAAATATTGTTATATCTACCTCCTAGGTATTGGAATGGAAGTTATGAATAAAATTAAATAAATTGTGAAAATATTATTTACACATGTATACAAAATTAATCGTTTGGTTATCAATTTGTATAATTTAATGTAAAAACTATTTGAAAATAAAAATATTACATTTCTAAGATTTTTTTTCTATATAATAACACAATTTCATCCAATAAATTAACCAAAAAACTTTTGATTAATGTTTTAAATAAAATTTATATATTATATATTCAATAAATTTTTTTAATATTCATCTAATATATTTGATAGGTATAAGATAATAATAAATCTAATTTTATGAATAAAAATATGTATTCTCCTAAAATGTCATTTTACCACATTTTAATGGTGAACCCATTTTAAATATATTTTTTGACACCTTTATATTTTTTATTTGACAATATAAACTTCATTTTTTCAATCAGAACATAAAAATTTACTTTTCATGATTTTTTGGTATTTTTATGATAATTTTAATTTTTTTATGAATAATGAAAAATACTACCTCAAATTTATATTTTTTATTTTATAATAAAAAACACTTGGTTAAGTGGGAACCATACAAGTTAAAACAGTGCACCAAAACCACCGATCCATCATTTTAACCATAGATTCAACAACACATTTCCTAAATTCAAATTTCAAAAACCTATAGATCATGGGTAGGAATATCAAGGTAGTTGAGAAGTGTATGGATCAAGTCTCATCAAGCCTCGCATCACTACTTGTATATCTCATTAATTTTACCATTAGAGCATTGTCTGTCATTGACAATGATAGAAAAAAAAGTTAATGCTTAAAATATCTTGTGTGGAAACATAGATTGAATTTCTTACACATATAAATATGGATACATGTGTATGAATGATTTGTTTATCTCCCTCCATACCTATGATGGTCATTATCCCCTCCATTATGATATATATATATATATGGAACTATGGATGGTGTGGATCAATAATCCGGTCATGGGAATAAATGTCTAGCAGTTGTAAGGTACTGGAGTCTCCATCTCCCACACAATGATCTATGAGTCTGATTCTTCCCATGAAACAAACTAACAATTATTCAGATATTTCTACAGCACTATTTTTTTCACTATAATAATTATTCAGAAATTTCTACCTGAAGCAAACATCTTTTATAAGACTACCATTCCTGGTAGATAGAAGAGTGAGATACAGGATGGTTGATGTCTCTAAATCCTTACACATTACCACAATCCTCATATTATACTTTCTCATGATATCCAGTATTAAATATCACCTGGAAAATGGTAACTATATCGATTAAGGATACCCAGACATTCGATTTCCTTTCTGGGTCAACCACAATGATAGTGACAACATCGAGGGATTTTCCTCTCTTGTTCTGGTGGGTTATTAAAGTATAATTTGGTTTTAAAGTATAATTATATTAATAATTCATAAATTAATACAATTTAGGTCATTATAACCAATTTCACATTGAAATTGGATATAAAAACATTTCAATCTTTTGGACCTTTTCGCTTTAAAAACAAACTTTCTCATCCCATCTGTGAAATTAAATTTAAATTAATTTCTACCACTTATATGATTAGAATTTGGAAAAATGGATTCCATATTTTGAATAATAATAATAATTTATAATTTCTAATAATGTCAACTTATTTTTTTACCAAAAATATTAGTGAAAGTAATTAAAATTAATTATAACGATTAAGGTAAAACCAAGATTACTTAGGGGTTAAACTTTAATTTAAGGGAAAAAATAACCTAGAAACATGTCCAAAAGACATTTAATTGAAATATTTAAACCAATTTCCCTCTTTTATTGAAAATTTACAATTATTTAAGGCACATGATGTAAGGGATACCTCTCAACAGTGTTTACCCTTTTATATTTACAACAATCCCATTGCTCCTCCACTATAAAAGGACACTCACCCCCTCACTTTTTCACTCCTCTCAAGTCATTTGGATTAGAATAAACCTACCCAAATATCCTAAAAAATTCCGTTAATTTATCCTAGAATCCTCCCTTTTGGAATAAAACCAACCAAGTAATCCCTTTTGTGAAAAATAATAGGAGTTACCTAAAGAAGAGGTAATATCCTTTCACACGCTCTTTTGTTTTATTTTCATTATCCACCCCCTAAAATATTATTATTAAATGTTTATATAATATCATAAGTATCCTAAATATGATTATATTTTGTTATTATAAGGTTTCAACTTACACCTACACACACTTCCATGAAATGGGTAATGAACTTATCGTTCGTGTGTACATCAGACTATAACCTCGTGAAACAATGTTGTTCTTTTTTCCATTACCACATATCATGGTTGTTAATTATGATGAAAATACTATTTTTATAAGATATATAAGATATATATTATTTATTTATACGTTTTTAATTACTATATAACACACACCTTCATTCTTTCCATTTTTTGTAAATATGATAACTTCATTTGTGGATGTGTGGACTACAGCCTCCTCAAAGTGATATGATTCGTTCACACTTTACATGGAATATATTAAGGATGTGTTTAGTGAAATTATATGATATATATTAAATAATAATTATACTTAAATGTTATTATATATATATATACATATATTCCATTTACTTTCTTTCTTTCAATATGACAATAAAATGGAAACAACATTCATGCATACATATGACCTACTATCTTCATGAACAATGTATTTAATTTTCGATTTTTATCTTTTATAGATTGTTATGAATATATTTATAGTGAATATAAATGATTTTTATTTCATTTTTATCATTCTAGAGATGATTAAATCATGATATATGTAAGAGGAAAAAAATAAAACAAATCAAAACATATGCCAAAAACAAAGTGATTATTACCCGAAATTTAACATTAACATGGAAGTTGTAATAAACAGATATTAAAATGTCATAATAAAATAATATATGGTATTATATAAAATAATATTTTATTTTATATATTTATAATAAACTTATATTTATTATACACGAGGTTTTAATGAGTATGAAGAGAGTCAAGACATAAGGTAAGGGGTTTCTTCTCAAATTACTTTCCTTTGAGACTTATTTGTCACCATGCACCTAGTTACTTTTATATGGTGTATATAATGACCTATGACATGTTTTATCATGAATTTAATTAATTTAATGATATTAAAATTTTTAATTGATTTTATTGTCTCATTAATCTCATGATTTAAAAGTCACTCAGGTTATAAGGGGATTTATAGTCTTACTTTTATTTCTGTGAGACTTATGAATTACTCACCACTCACTTATTTTGTGCTGTTTAGATACAAACCATAAATTTATTCTATGATTATTATCCTTAAACTTATGGGTATTTAAATTTCCATTTTTTATCTCTAATTCATGGGGTTTTACGGTTCAAAAGT
This sequence comes from Viscum album, assembly GCA_963277665.1. Classification (NCBI taxonomy): domain Eukaryota; kingdom Viridiplantae; phylum Streptophyta; class Magnoliopsida; order Santalales; family Viscaceae; genus Viscum; species Viscum album. Next base: position 1,839,694,762 of record OY728151.1, read on the forward strand.
TACCAAATCAGTAAGGTAGTTTTGTCTTAATTCACCTTCTCTAAGACACATATTTTGTTCTACACCTATATTTTTTTATGAGGTGTATATAATTTCATTTGAGATTTTATATAATGAATATATTTCCTTTAATGATATTTTAAGCTTCATGTAATGTCATTTTATTACATGGGGAGTTTTATTCAAAGCTACCAAAGTGGTAAGAGTTTATTGCAATAATCTCATCGTTTATCGGGATTGTTTATAATTATGCTTTACTGATGAAATATTATGATCAATATCTTAAGAAAACTCATTAATTTAATTAACCTAAATTTATTCAAGATATATTCATGTATTATTACTATTTTACACTCTTCGATACTTAAAATAATTAAAAAAATGTTTTTAAGAAAATATGACCTTATTTATCTCTTTGGTCAGAAATATGATTTATTCAAAAAATCATGTTTAAAAAAAATCAATTTTTTTGCTCATTTTCAAGGAAAAATAATTTTAAAAATTTTATACGTTTTCAAGATTCCTTTATAAGTTCTAAAGAAAAATGGTTGTCAAAATATTTTTAAGCTTCCTTTATAAGTTTTCAAAGAAAAAGGTTTTCGAAATGTTTTCAAGATTATTTTATAAGTTTTCAAGGGGAAAAATGTTTTAAAATGTTTTTAAAGATTAATTTATAAAATTTCACGGTTATTTTATAATAAAATGTTTTTTCAAAATGTTTTATTCTTTTAAAAAGTATTTTTTCAAATATGAAAGGATATTTTCCTCAAGAAATGATTTTAAAAGATTTCTAAAAAATTATGTTCCATATAAGATGAAAACCATTGGTGTTACTTATGCATTGCTGGGGATATTATTCAAGGTTTAGAATCATATTATTTCTCTTAATGGTTTTAGTTTTTCATGGAATGATGTTTATGAATCCCATTTCTCTTTCATAGGTTATATGTTTATGAAACTTGCCTCTCTTTCATGGTTTATATGTTTATGAAACCTATTTCTATTTCACGGGTCATATATTTATGAAACCTATTTATCTTTCATGGTTTACATGTTTATGAAAACCATTTCTATTTCATGTATTATATTCTTATGATACCGACTTATTTTCAAGGGTTATGCTTTGGTGAAATGATTATGAAACCTGTCTGTTTTCCACAAGCTATGATATGATTACATAATTATGATACCCATATAATTTCATAGGTTATGATATGATAAATTTTTATAATCTAGTGGAACACATATGTATGATTTTATTATTATATGGGTGGTACCAATATCTCCATCCAATTCATTGGGTAAATATTTATATCTCATGATATATACATGGATGGAACAGGGAGTGAACTCGGTTCAGTAAAGAACTTTGTCTACTAAGATGGTCTTGGGAGTGAACCATGATTGCTAATATAGTCATGGGAGTGAACCATGGATACCAAGATAGTTTGGTGAGTGAACCCATTCTATTAATATTAATTTGGAATTAAGAATTTACTACTATGGAAATAATTTTTATATGCTTATGTGTTTGCCAAAAATTCTCTATATTATTACTATATTATGATTTCGTGGCTTATGATCTTGATTATATTTGGATTAATGTCTTATAAACTAGAAATATTTATTCCATGATTCATGTTTATGATATTATATATGTACGATATGATCTTATAATGTTATAATCATCTTCTCATACCCTTATTCTCATGTTATGCTTACATATCTCCCTTTTTTACCCTAACTAAGCATATGAGTTCACCCCTTTATTATGTTTCCTTTCCCCAGGTTATGAAGAAAGAATTTAAGTAGGAGTACTAATGGGTAAGATCTTTAATGGGTATTTTAAAGATCTTTAATCAGGATAGAAGATTATATTTCCAATATTCCAAAGACACTAAACTATTATAGCCCTCAGGCATGTACTATTGTAATGTGATGAATATTCATAAATAATGATGTAATATATATATATGTTAAGACTAAGTTATTGGAGTTAGTGGCCTAGAACCAACTACTTTGTACTTTATTCATTAATAAAAGCCTTATCACATCTTTATTGTTCTTCTGCGTGACAATGTATGTGATAATGTCCTAAGGACAGCTATTTCATTAAAGGGTCATAGCGGATCCCTGCTATGATGAGAACCCGAAAGTGCCATAAAACTGTTCTTGAATAAATGTTCTATGGCCGGATGATATTATTTGAGGGACACAAATAATACAGGTCATTAGGTCTGAGGACTCATAAAACTTTGAGACACCTTCTCATGGTGTGCGCCCTTGGTAATATCCAGGAGGATATTAAGAGAATGAGACCCGCCAGTAGGAAATACACATTTCATAGTGTCATTGGATGTTCCTATCTGCGGACGTGTGTATTGGTCCTTAGACTTTAAGATTATTATTAATGGGTATTACAACTCACACACTTAGATGTATTGATGAAAAATGTGACAACACACTGTTCGTAGCGAGGTAGGATACGTTGGGTGCATCACGAGTAATACTGCATTAATAGATAATGCGAGAAAGGATTTGTCCCTTATTTTCCATAACAGAATTAGATATCTCAGGCCCTTTGATGGAATTGATATAGCCTAAATAAATCCATGGCCTTGGTAAGGTATGAGCGAGTTTAGTTCCGGGAAGTCAAAGAAAGAATAATCAAGCACATGGGTTGATGGCACTAGTATGCAACCCGCTTGATTTGAGATATTGAGACAAAGGGATTATACTACATGATAAGCATTTGTAGGAGGTGACACGTTATTGCAGCGTTAACTTCTTTCTCTATGGGTGCCTTGGCGTGTTTCTAGACGCTAACCTTGGACTTTAAGCAGGCTCTACCTAATGCCACTGAGAAAGAGGCCTAGAGGGTCACACACTAAGTGTGTCCATGTATCTCAGTTAAATATTAATTTAACAAGTTAAATAAATATTATTCTCGACCGCGGTTTAATTATTTTTTAAGGATTCTTGATCGCATTTATTTCGACACTAGTTATTCAAGAGAATATATTATGGGAGAAATAATATATTTATTAGTGAGTAATGCAGTTAAATTTATTTAAGAAATAAATAGTCAATACTCAAGGTCTAATAAATGTGGTGGATAAAAATGGAAAATAAAAGTACACGCTGTGTATATTAAATATACACGCCATGTACTTTTATGGAAAACAAGTACACACCATGTATTAATTATTACATGCCGTGTAGTTTTCTAGTCGGGATTTTGAGGATATAATATTGTTTTATTAAATGATATTAATTATAATCAGCGTGGGCGCATGTCAAGGAATTAATAATTCAACATGGGGGTTTCAACAATAGTTAATGAAATAAATAAAACGCGTAATGCGTATATTTATTATCATAACTCTATTAACATCAAACCCGATTATAAATATCCTCACAACCCCAACATTTTTTACACAAGAGCCATTTGTTGTGCACAACAGATTTGGAAATACTCTCAAGATAAGAGATAATTCCCTTTCCACCAAGAACAACCTCAAGTTATGAGAGCGATATCCTCCACCGGATCAAGGTGGGTGAAGGCAGACATTGCAAGTGAAGGTTCTTCTGCGCTAGCACCCGGAGATCCCTTTGGCGACGTTCAGATATAAGTGGAGCACATGTGGATCACCGCTAGAGGAATCCTATACTTGGATTCTATGACGCAACGACGGATCACAGGATCATAACCGGAGACATCGATGAAGAAAGAATTCCACTGAGGTAATTCTTGTGAATTAATTAAATTAATTATAACCAACATATGATGATCCTATCTCAATGGTTAAAGGACTCTTCTTTTCTTTTTTTTCTTCATTCCATTCCAAAGATCTGGCGTTTTATATCGTGACAGATCTCAGATTGAACGTTGTTTAACGCTAAAATTAAAGTTGGGTAAACCCACCAACGCACTTCCGCTGCGCCCAGAACCTATAAGTGGTATTAAAGCGGTCATATCGTTGATTATAATTATTTAGTTTTTCTTTGGTGATTTACGCATTTAATAATTTAGTTATTTAAATTCATGTTTAATCATTATGGAAATCTGAATGTCGAGATCTGTTCCTCCTCCCTCATTTCTCGTTCACCTCACAGAAACGGTTTTTTCTTTTAATTTTTATTAAAATAAAATAGAGAAACTCATCCGGAGGAGCCAAACATTTCTGGCTGTACAACACCAGAATACACGGCGTGTATTCGGAAGTACACGCCGTGTAGTATAGGTTCAATGCATTGACTGATCCACCAAATCAGGACATGTATTGAAGTCGTTTATGACACCGTGTGTTGACCAGAAATAGGTGCCACAAGGTTTCCGGATTACACGTCGTGTGGTCCAACTGAACATGGAGTGTACTCCCTTCGGGTTAGGGTTGGGCCGTGTACCCCGTACACGGATTTCCTGACTAGAAACCATGTAACACGGAGACTACATGGCATGTGTCCCACTAAACACGCCATGTAATTCGAATATTTCCGAAGTACATAAACATGCCATGTCCCCGGGCGTGTACTTCGGATGGACGGTGAAGAAAAGTACACGCCATGTAGTCGAAACTACACGCCGTGTACTCACCTAAATTACGCAGATTTATTAAAATTTATTATTATATTATACAAAACCATGAGACGTGTACCGTGGTGCAGTCGTAATGCTGAGGCACAACACATGATATGTGTTTTATATATATGTGTCTAATTTAACATCTGTGTAATGAATGGAAATTCACCGGGTTGCCTCTAACGTACAAGTTACGTACAAGGATAATTTTAAATGAATTTATTTGTTTAAATTATGATGGATGAGAATATAAAGGAAGTTCAGAAAAGGGTTTAATATAAAAGGATTGATTAATTAAAAATAATTAATTGATTCGAGTGTGATTTATCATAAACAAGAACGATTAAATAATTTAATGCTAGTTTTATTTATGCATAAATATCATTGCATGTATGGATGATCTTGAGCTAGACCGAGACCTTTGTATGTGAATGGTTTCTTTTAATTTATTTATTTAAATTAAATTTGTTGGCCTGCGAGCCATCTCCTCATTAATATGTAGGGCCTGCGTGCCCAAGGATTGTTTTATGTAAAACCCCCTTTTTACCCCTCACCTGTGTGTGAGATAAATGCATATGCAATGGATGGAGCTCCCCAGCTAATGGAGGTGGCTCAAGTCAGGAGCCAAGGTGAAACCAATCCAAGGAGATATAAAGGTGGACAAGTGGAAAGCTGTAAACACAATCCCGAAAGGTTCAAAGTGTTTCTCCCCTAGGTCTTGGGTTAGTTTATCAACCTCTAGATAAAATAACCAATAGAAAAAGCTCATGATCAAACTATTTATTTTATTTCTGTCAGTTTCATGGTTTATTTATTATGGGTGTGTTGTCATGATCACACAATTAAGGAATTAAACGAGCATGCAAGATGGAACTGGAATAAAATCGGCTTATATGTAAATATTATCTTAGACATGGTTAACCACTTAAGTATATCCCACTTAATATTAACAAGCATGTAATAAAAGATAATAAAATGGAAATTTACGTATAAGGATAAAATCCCTCAAAAGAAATATTCAGTTGGTATAGCCTTCCACAATCTTGGTTAGAATCGAACCATAGTTCAACATTCTTGACCAACCCTAGTTGGAGTGCTTTCAATTATCAGGGAATTATAATTCAAGGTTTTGGATTGACTTAACTTGGTTCGCATCAAGGGTTGACTGCCAAAGCAGGACTTGGTGTGACCAAGAGGCAAAGGTTGAGGAAATCCAGAATAAAAGGATTTCAGGATTGGGGAGTCCACTCAGCGGATCAAGGAGCTACAAGTTATTACAGTTGTAATTTGGAATGCCTACCTAAAACCCTTCAATTTCCTTGACCAACCCTAGTTGGGGTAATGCAAAGGGAAATATGAATCTTTTCCACTAGAATATTCAGGAAATAGAATATTCCGAAATCAATGGTGAGGGCTATTGGATTTTGATATAATAGTGGGAGACTAATAAGTATTAGTTTATTTATTTATCTCATTTTTTTAATAAAGTTCCAAACCTTTGCTCATATTAATTTGTAGAAACAACAAGAAAATGACTTCAAACATATCATTGCAAACCATACTTTAGAAGGAAAACCTTCTCACCAGCACCAATTTCCAAGAGTGGTAGATGCGTTTACGCGTCATCCTTCGCCATAAAAGGAAATTGTATGTACTGGAAGAGTCTATTCTAGTTGTGCCTGGAAAAGAGGCCAGTGATGAGGAATTTTCTCTCTATATGAAACACATGGATGATGCCCCATATGTCCAGTGTTTCATGCTATCAGCCATGTCCAATGAGCTCTTGAAGCAACATGAAAACATGGACGTGTATAGCATGATGTATCACATTAAGGATCTCTACCAAGAGAAGGAGAGACAGGAGAGGTATGAGATCTCCAATTCTTTTTTTACAACTAATCTTGGAGAGTCTACGCCAGCTGGGCCTCATGTATTCAAGCTTATTGGCTACATTGAACGCCTGGACATCTTAGGGATTAAATTCCCGGATGAGTTGCATACAGATCTCATCCTATCATCACTGCCCAAGACCTTCTCTAGCTTCATTGTCAAATATAATTTGAGTGGCAATGAGAAGAGTCTATCGGAGCTTCTGACCTTGATTCTACAGGTATATGAGGACATGGGGTGTGACAAACCCGTGGTCCTTATGATGAACAAGAAAAGGAAGGACAAGGAAAAGGGGCCAAAGACTTATAAACGGTCTGAATCCCCCAAGCACCATCCCTCCAAGAACGGGAAGATCTAGAGGCAGTGAAAGGAACGGGAGGAAGTGTGTTTTTCATGTGGCAAGCAGGGCCAATGGAAGAGGAACTGTACCCAGAAGCGTGGGGATGCTAAAGGTGCGTTTGTTATCAAGTGCAATCTTTCTATTTCTACACATTGGGTATTAGATACAGCTTTTGGGGCTCACATCTGTATTCAAATGCAAGAACCAAGTAGATTTAGAAAGATCGCCAGAGGAGAGGTGGATCTTCGAGCTGCCAATGGCGAAAGGTTGGCTACGTTGGCTATTGACGACTATCACCTCTCATTTCCAACTGACATGATTTTGGTTTTACAAAACTGTTATTTTGTGCCTAGTGTTACCAAGAACATACTTTCTGTATCTTGTTTGGATATGGATGGATTTGTTTTCAAGTTTGGAAATAAGGGTTGTCTCTTTTATAATAACAATGTATGTTATGGTATGGCACATTTGAATAATGGGTTGTGTGTATTAAATTATGAAAACCAAGTGTTAGAAATCGATAATGAAACAAACTCACATGACTCATACATCACCCAGTTGTGGCATCACCACCTTGGTCATGTAAACGAGAATCACTTGACAAAGTTCTGTCAAGATGGCTATTTAGACTCTACTAAGATAAAACCACTTGATAGATTTCACGCTTGTTTACAAGGTAAAATTACCAAGCCGCCTTTTGGTGGACATGGTGAAAGGGCCATAGAGCTTCTAGGATTGGTACACATGGATGTATGTGGACCATTTCCAGTAGAAGCTAGAGGTGGATATTCTTACTTCATTACTTTTACTGATGATTTGAGTAGATATGGATTTGTCTACTTAATGAGGTATAATTCAGAAGCCTTAGAGAAATTTAAGGAATTTAAGAATGAAGTAGAGAATCAGCTTGGTAAGAAGATAAAGAAGCTTCGATCAGATCGAGGTGGAGAATATCTGAACCAAGAGTTCATCGATCTTATACGGGAGTATGAGATTCTATCTCAGCTCACTCCTCCTTATACACCACAGTGGAATGGTGTTATTGAAAGGAGGAACCGCACCTTGTTGGACAAGGTGAGGTTGATGATGAGTCATGCAGATCTTCCATTATCCTTTTGGGTATATTCATTACAAACTGCATCATACACATTAAACCGAGTACCAACTAAGGCATAAAATGGAATTCCCTCTGAGTTATGGAGTGGAAAGAAACCCATTTTGTTGCATACACGTGTATGGGGATGCGAGGAATTTGTTAAGGAATTCTTAGGCAACAAACTAGCACCCCGGGGCACGAAGTGTATCTTTTTAGGATATCCCAAGGAAACAAATAGATTTTAACTATATAACCCTCAAGACAAGAAAGTGATTGTCGCCAGACAAGTCGTCTTTCTTGAGAGGGATCACATCCTCAAGAAGGATAGTGGGAGAAAGATTGACTTTGACGAAGTGGATGCTCAAGATACACAGGAGTTGTTATAGGAACAAGTTCCACAGGTCCCCATGGAAGAGGTTCCAGAAACAAAAGTACTGCGTAGGAGCTCAAGAGAGGTAAGGGAACCAGAGAGATTTGATTTCCTAGTCACTGAGGATGGTGAATCATTATTGTTGGACAATGATGAGCCTCTCTCTTACAAGGAAGAAGTAGAAAGATCAGAAGCTGTAAGATGGGTAGAAGCAATAAGTTCTGAGATGGATTCCATGTATCAGAACCAAGTTTGGGTTCTGGTCGATGATCCAGTTGATGTAAATCCTGTTGGATGAAAATGTGTATTCAAGAGAATTCTAGACATGGAAGGTCAAGTTAGAACCTATAAAGCAAGGCTAGTGGCTAAAGGATTCAGACAGAATTAAGGAATTTACTATGATGAAACCTTTTCTCCAATTGACATGTTTAAATCCATAAGAATCATACTTGACATAGCAGCTTTCCATGACTATGAGATTTGGTAGATGGATGTAAAAACAACATTCCTTAATGGGAACCTTCAGGAAGATGTCTATATGACACAACTAGAAGGGTTTGTGACACCAGGTGAAGCTAAATAGGTTTTCAAGTTGCAGAAATCCATTTATGGATTGAAGCAAGCATCCAGGACATGGAACATTCGATTTGATGAAGCCATAAAGGAATTTGGGTTCATTAAGAATGAATGTGATCCATGTGTTTATAATCGGTTTAATGGGAATGCGGTCATTATCTTAGTAGTATATGTTGATGACATATTGCTTATTGGAAACAACGTACCCGCCTTACAGTCAGTTAAGGACTAGTTGAACAAGCGTTTCTCCATGAAGGACTTAAGAGAAGCAGCCTACATTCTAGGGATCAAGATCATTCATGATAGATCCAAGAGGCTTCTTGGACTAAGTCAAGGTATATACATTGACCAGATACTAAAGAAATTTAGTATGGAACAATCCAAGATGGGATTGGTTCCAGTGTCACATGGCCTACATATTTCTAAGAAAATGTGTCCTCATACACAACAAGAGAAAGATAGAATGAGTAAGATCCCATTCTCTTCAGCTATAGGATCCATCATGTATGCCATGTTATGTACCAGGCTTGATGTTTCCTATGCACAGGGCATGGTAGGCAGATATCAAGCAGATCCAGGAGAACAGAATTGGACTGGTGTTAAGACTATCCTTAAGTATTTGAGAAGAACTAAGGATATGTTCCTAGTGTATAGAGGAGACGAGGATCTTTTCATCAGAGGGTATGCTGATGCTGGTTTTCAGAAATATCAGAATGATCTAAAGTTGCAATCTGGATATGTTTTCTGTCTCAATGGAGAAGCTGTGAGCAGGAAGAGTTCTAAGCAGCCAGTTGTCGCAAATTCTACAGTGGAGTCCGAATATATAGCGACTTCTGATGCATCCAAGGAAGCCATCTAGATTCAGAACTTTTTCTAGGAGCTTGATGTGGTGCCTAGTGGTAAAGACCCCATTACATTGTATTGTGATAATACTGCAGCGGTGACTCTTGCAAAAGAACCAAGGTCACATCAACGGACAAAGCACATACTCTAGCAGTATCACCTCATGAGGGATTTCTATCAGAGGGGTGAAGTTTCTATGAGCAGAGTGTCCATGGAAGAGAATGTGGTGGACCCCATGACTAAAGACCTATCTCATAAGAAGCATGAATATCATGTGAGAGCTAGCGGGTTAAAGGTTGTTAGCAGTTGGCTCTAGTCCAAGTGGGAGTCTATTGGAGTTGGTGGCCTAGAACCAACTACTTTGTACTTAATTCATTAATAAAAGCCTTATCACATCTTGATTGTTCTTCTCCATGACAATGTATGTGATAATTTCCTAAGGACAACTGTTGCATTAAAGGGTCATAGCATATCCCTACTATGATGAGAACCCGAAAGTGCCATAACACTATTCTTGAATAAATGTTCTATGGCCGGATGATATTATTTAAGGGAAACAAATAATAAAGGTCATTAGGGGTGAGGACTCATAAAACTTTGAGGCACCTTCTCATGGTGTGTGCCCTTGGTAATATCTTGGAGGATATTATGATAACGAGACCCGCCAGTAGGAAATCCACATTTCATAGTGTCATTGGATGTTCCTATCTGCGGATGTGTGTATTGGTCCTTAGACTTTAAGAATATTATTAATGGGTATTACAACTCGCGCACTTAGATGTATTGATGAAAAATGTGACGACACACTGTTCGCAGCAAGGTAGGATATGTTGGGTGGGTCACGAGTAATACTGCATTAATAGATAATGCGAGAAAGGATTTATCCCTTCTGTTCCATAACAAGAGTAGATATCTCAGGCCCTTTGATGGAATTGATATAGCCTAAATAAATCCATGGCCATGGTAAGGTATGGGAAAGTTCAGTTCTGGGAAGTCAAAGAAAGAATAATAGAGAACATGGGTTGATGGAACTGGCATGCAACCCGCTTGATTAGAGATATTGAGACAAAGGGATTATATTACATGATAAGAATTCGTAGGAGGTGACACGTCATTGCGGCGTTAACTTATTTCTCTATGGGTGCTTTGGCGTGTTGCTAGACGCTAACCTTGGACTTTAGGCAGGCTCCGCCTAATGCCACTGAGAAAGATGCCTAGAGGGTCACACACTAAGTGTGTCCATGTATCTCAGTTAAATATTAATTTAACAAGTTAAATAAATATTATTCCCGACTGTGGTTTAATAATTATTTAAAGATTCCTGATCGCATTTATTTAGACACTAGTTATTCGAGAGAATATATTGTGTGTGAAATAATATATTTATTAGTGAGTAATATAGTTACATTTATTTAAGAAATAAATAGAAATTACTCAAGGTCTAATAAATGTGGTGGAGAAAAATGGAAAATAAAATTACACACTGTGTATATTAAATATACATGCTCTGTAGTTTTATGGAAAACAAGTACACGTCGTGTATTAATTATTACACGCCGTGTAGTTTTCCAGTTGGGATTTTGAGGATATAATATTGTTTTATTAAATGATATTAATTATAATCAGTGTGGGTGCATGTCAAGGAATTAATAATTCTACATGGCGGTTTCAACAAGAGTTAATGAAATAAATAAAATGTGTAACGCGTTTATTTATTATTATAACTCTATTAACCTCAAACCCGATTATAGATATCCTCCCAAACCCAAAAAAATTACACAAGATCTATTTGTTGTTCACAATAGATTTGGAAATACTCTCAAGCCAATAGAGAATTCCCTTTCCACCAAGAACACCCTCAAGTTACGAGAGCAAGATCCTCCACCAGATCAAGGCGGTCGAAGGCGGACATCGCAAGCAAAGGTTCTTCCACGCTAGTACCCGAAGATATCTTCAGCGGTGTTCAAAGATACGTGGAGCACGTGTGGATCACCTCTAGAGGAATCCTATACTTGGATTCTACGACACAATGACGGATCACCAGATCATTACCAGATACATTTACAAAGAAATAATTCCACCAAGGTAATTCTTGTGAATTAACTAAATTAATTATAACCAACATATGATGATCCTATCTCAATGGTTCCATGAATCTTATTTTCTTTTTGGTTCTTCGTTCCATTTTGAAGATCCAGTATTTTATATCATGATAGATCTCAGATTGAACATTGTTTAACGCTAAAATTAAAGTTGGGAAAACCCACCAACGTGCTTCCGCTGCGCCCGGAACCTACATACGTTTCTATAAACAAACCTTGTTTTTAATTATTCTCTAATGGGGATATTTTTTAATGATACCATCCTTAGTCCTTATTGGGATGGATTATTAATGTTTCAATGAGATTGTTATAGAATCTTTTTCTTTTCCACAGGATGACCATGTTTCAAATAGATTCTTATGGAACCTATTTATTATCTATGGGATAATCAGGTTTCAAAGATATTTTTATGGAACTCATTTCTTTTCCATGGGTTAATCATGTTTTAAAGATATTTTTATAGAACCTATTTATTTTCCATGGGTTAATCATGTCTTAAAGAGATTGACATGAAACCCATTTCTTTTCTATGCGTTAATCATGTTATGAAAGAATAATAATTTTTATGAGTTTTATGATGAAATCTATATGTAATTTATTTATGTTTTGGTTCTTGGACATATTATATGATGGGGTGGACTAGATAGAACCTAGTGATCTCGTTACAACTTAGACGATGGGGTGTCCCAGATAGCTTAGTGTGAACCCATTACAACTTTGATAATGGGTCCCCCATATAGAACTGGGTGATCCAATTTTTGATTAAATGATGTGTGTTCTCAGATAGTGCTCCAATACATTGGGTAATGTACCTTTTCTTGAGAGGAAAGAAGGAAGGAGTTACCTGTGGTTTTCTCCTGTGGATCTAATTGGGCTTTAGTTATTTCTGATATGGATTTAACATGAGTTATGAAGAAGAGTGTTCAAAGACACCAACACATTTTTTTGATGCTTGTTATTGGTTTATGATTTTTCATTTGATCAATATTGATATCACATGGCTCATGATTATTGACTATTATGACTATTTTATTTGTTAAATCCTTATGAAATGTTTTTATATTTGATGATCTCAGTATTTATGGGTATTATTTATTTTATGATTCACTCATGCACCTTGATTATGTCATCGTACTATTATGCTCTTCTTATGTTCACTTATGAAATTCATTTGTTAATGCTTGCGTTTTACCTTATTGATCATTTGATCTTACCCTTCTTTTGTTTCCTTTTCACTTGGTTATAAAGAATGAGGTTGAATGATTTATTTCTATATAGGATTTCACAAGGATGATGTTGATGGCCTAATGTGAAATAAGAAAATATGGGTTAATTGGGATAAATGTTCATTTTACTACTTGGTTATTATTTATATAGGAGTTTTATTAATTCTCTAAAACTCTAAACCTAAATGGTCCTCCAGAATTTAAGAAATCCCTTTTTACTTTTGATGTTACAAGGTTTTGATGAAAAAAATAGGTCACAATTATCAACATAATATTTGGAAATGTAAAGTCCATGATTTCAGCACAGGATCTAGGAGTGGGAGTCTTGGATTTTTATATAGAAGACCCATGAAAAATACAATGTGATATTATCATACTTCCCAACTAATATATACAATGTCTTTATGTTCCTTTAGGTTTTTTATTCTTATTTGACTTGATAACACACCAAGAAACTTGTATTATAGACAACAATTTACCAACTTATATTGTTCCAATAATAGTTTTACCAAAGATCTCTATAAATATTGGTGCTCACAAGATCTATATATATATAAATTAATATTATGAATTCTATCCAATAATTTATTCATCAATTCAAGTATTGATAAAACATATAATATCATCATAAACCATAAGACTCCCTCTTATTAACATCAAATTTATGAAATTACCCATCCTTGAAAACTCTAATACTTTTCCATAACTTATAACTATCTCATTAGTTCCTCTTGATCTTATCAAATAATGGAAGTTGATAAACCATATAGAAAACAAATGATTTCCTTCCCTCCATTATGAATTTTCTGATCCAACATTGTGAGGCCATTGATTATTGAATCATTTTATATCCTTATAACTAATAGAGTGCCATAATTCTTTATGAACAATGAATTAGTTGCCTCATTTACTATTCTAAAATGATAATGAATGATATAATCATAAACCTTTAATAACTACAATTATTCTCTTTCTCATATTTAAATCCTTATATGTGAATAAATATTTTAGAATTTTATAGTCCATATATATCACACCTTTTTCTATATAAATTATGAAATTATATATTTAAATAAACTATTATTGTTTTCCACTTGAAATCATGAGTGGGTTGATTTTTCTCATGAGTCTTTGACTATTGTAATGTATATGTTATCACCTTCTCATTCTATATCAAAATAAAATCAAGACTTTTATTTGAAACATAATTATAGATAACGAACCCTTCTCATCAATAAGGTAAAGTTAGTATGGGTTCAATAAACAACCTAATCTTAATTTATTGAATTTGTTTCACACTCCTTGATCCATATAAACCTAACCCCATTATGTGTTAACTTGGGTAATGGGTTGACCAACAATGAGAAGAATATTAAAAAACATCAATAATTCTTGTCTAGTATTAGAAAACTATAAATATTCACCATTTTTGTTTGTAGGGACCATTATTTGATTACTTTAGTCTTTGAAGGATCAAAATAAATACCATAATTAGTAAAATAATTCTCTAAAATGTAACTTATTGAAATAAAAAGTCACAGTTTTCAAACATAACATATAACTTCTTCCTCCTCAATGTTTATAAAAAATTACTAGAATTTTATTAATTAAAATAATCCCCATTTTAAATGGTTTGATAGATAATTTTATATGGGATAGAGGCCTAGATTATATGGCGTAAAGGCCTAGAGGTAGGGGTGTCCAGACCTGACCCAACCTGACCAAGTTGGTTCGGATTGGGTTGGGTTGTGGAAAAAAATGTTTGGGTCGGGTTTGTATCAGGTTGACACATAGATGGGTTGGGTTGGGTTCTGGGTTGGCTACATATCTACACAACTCGACCCGTTGACCTGAAGCTATATGAAAAAGATCACTACCTGGCGTCGCGACCTAGCCTGGACACCCTAATTCCCTCCCTCCCTCCCTCATGCTCGCCCGCCTCTTCCTCCCTCCTCTCCTCCTTCCCCTCCCCGACATTCCATAGCACATGACTAAATGGCCTCCCTTATCCTCCTCCTCTCCTCACTCGCCTCCTCCCCTCCATGGATAGATTCTCATCCTCCTCTCCTCCTCCTCCCCCTGACCCTTACCTTCCCTCACACATGGTAAAACCCTAATCCCCTTATTTCATCCTTCCCTCACCACCAGTGACGGGCCTACTTCCTCCTACTATACTCCCTTCTTCCTCTCCTAACTCACCTCCTCCCTAGATGGATAGATTCCCTCGCAAGAAATCAGTAGAAATACCTCCTACCAGCTCACTCCTCCCTAGCCTATCATGCATTCTGTCTGGTGGAACTGGTGGTAAGGTAAGTAGTTTTTTTAATCATGTTCTACAAATTATCTTCCATATGTAATTTATTTATGCACCTATGTGAGTTAGATCAGAGTGAATTTGTGCACATTTCAAGTAGGTAGTGAAAGTTTCTCATTTCAGTTGTATGAACAGTAGGTATACTTGGGTGATTTCATTTGATTTCCATTCCCCATACAAATGATTTGTAACTCTAGTTAAGGTGTAATCATCCTAGTTAGTAGCTATAAACTCTAAGAGGGATATGTTATTTTCTTCCTACATGTCCACTTATCTTCTATTTTCACATTGCCATTTTTGTATACTGATTTTGTTAAACATTCAACCAAGAATACTAGTAATCCAAACTTATTCTTGTGGTTTGACCTGGTTAATCACCAAATTATTTGTCGTGGTGACTCTTTCCACTTGTAGGGGAATGTTTGTTTCACTACAACACGTTTACACAATGAAATTTAGTTCCATTTTTAATGAAATTGTTAGGAACGTGGGCTAGATGGGGTTGTGTAAGGGGGAATTTATTGTTAGGGGGAAGTATAGTAATTCTGTAGTTGGTCTATTCTAGCCATCTGTAGTAGATAGTGTCTAGGCATGCCAAGTAGGGTAATAAATGGGGTCTGGATGGTGTAGTGGTCCAGGCTGGTGCAGTGGGGGGGGGGGGATAGTGTAGTGTAGAGAAGGGGGTAGGGGGAGAGGATAGTGCAAGGGAAGGGGGAGGGGGAGGGGATGGTGCAATGGCAGGGGGTGGGGGAGGGGTTGGTTGGTGCAGGGAAGGGGGTAGGGGGAGGGGCTGGTTTAGTGAAGGGGGTAGAGGGGTTGGTGCAAGGGTAGGGGGAGGGGGAGGGGGAGGGGATGGTGCCGCAAGTAAAGTGGGAGGGGGAGGAGCTGGTGGTGGGGTTGGGGCAGCATGGGGTAGGGTGTGGTGGGGGTGCAGTGTGGGGTGGGGGGGCTGGTGTAAGGGAATGGGGAGGGGAGGGTATGGCTGGTGTAGTGTAGGGCATGGGGTAGGGGGAGGGGCCAGTGTAGTTCAGGGGGGAGGGGGAGGGACTAGTGCAATAGGGGGAGGGGAGGGGATGGTGAAACAGGTGGGTAGGGGATGGTGGTGGGGCTGGTGTAGTAGGAGGGGTAGGCTGGTATAGGGGGTGGTGGTGGGGAAGTGTGTGTGGGGGGGGGGGGATGGTGGGGGTGGTGTGTGTGGGGGGGGGGCAAGGGAATGGGGAGGGGGAGGGTATGGATGGTGTAGTGTAGGTTATGGGTTAGGGGGAGGGGCTAGTGTAGTGCAGGGGGGAGGGGGGGGGCTGGTGCAATAGGGGGAGGGGAGGGGATGGTGCAACATGTGGGTAGGGGTTGGTGGTGGGGCTGATGCTGTAGGGGGGGCGGGGTAGGGTGAGGGTAGGGGGAGGAGGATAGATGGTGTAGGGCAGGGGGGAGGGATAGGGGTTGGTGGAGCATGGGGAGGGGGAGGGGCTGGTGAAACAGGGGGTAGGGGCTGGAGGGGGGAAGGGGTAGGGCTGGTGCAACAGGGGGGGGGGGCTAGTGCAGGGTAGGGGGAGGCGTTGGTGTAGTAGGGGGTTAGGAGAGGGGCTGGTGTAAGGGAAGGGGGAGGGGGATGGGCCGGTGAAGTAGGGGGGAGGGGTTGTGGAGGGTAGGGGGGCTGGTGCAGCAAGGTAGGGGTGTAAGGGGGGGGGTGGTGGGGGTGCAGTGCAGGGGGAGGGGGTTGGTGGTGGGGGTTGTGTAACAGGGGGATAAGGGGCTCATGGGGGTGCAGTGCACTAGGGAGGGGTAGGGGCTGGTGGTGGGGTTGGTGCAGTAGGGGGGATAGGGGGCTGGTGGGGGTGCAGTGCAGGGGGGAGCGGCTAGTGGAAGGAGGGCTGGGGAAGAGGGTAGGGGGGCTGGTGGGGGGATCCTAGTCTAGGGGGCAGGGGCCGGTGTAGGGGGGAGGGGGAGGGTGTGGTATGGGTGGGTGGGGGATAGGTCTGGGGGGCTGGGTCTGGGTCCATCGAGTTAGGTCGGGTTGGGTCGGGGTCGGGGTTGGGTCAGGTTTACACATAGAAACCGACCCTAACGGACCCAACCAATATATGGTTGGGTTGGGTTGGGTCCTTCGGCCATGCATCAAGTAACTCGACCCAATGGGTTGGGTTGGGTCGGGTCAGTTTCTCATGAAGCATATGACCCGACCCGAGCATTTTTGGTTGGGTCCGGTCCCGAAACACCCTTTACCCGACCCATGGACAATCCTACCTAGATGTACATAGTCATTTTTTACATTTTTTCATTTACCTGATTACACTGAAAAAATCCATCCCCAAAACCTATTCATTGTTTTTCTGTATCTCCCCACCCGATGATGTGGTCAACTTGTCCTTTCCCTGCACATATCTGTATGGATCCTAAACCCAGTGTCATGTCTACCTTGTACCTCCCTTTTTATGTCTGGTTATCTCATTTTGGTGACTAATACCACTCCAATCTGTCTTCTTGAGGATGCTCCAATATAGTTAAACCATGTTATTTTAATGACATAGGATTCCAGTGTATCAAAGAACCAATATATGGCCCCAAAATCATAATTATGGTGACTAACAATAGTACAATAACACCCCTATACAATACCTATTGTAGTGCCCACACTAATACAGTTCTATAGTACCACCACAGTACCTTTAGTTTTTTCTCCCACCTAGTTTTGAACTCATATTTCATACTGGATTACAAGGATTCTTTACCAATTGGGTTAATCCCCCAAATGAAAATCCTTATATAGTCATCATTTTATTCTTGAATTTTGTAATAAATAGAAATATGTTCAATATAGATTACTAAAAATTGATCAAAGTATTCTTTAAATAAAATATTCATAAAATACATGAACATGACAAGAGTATTTGTCAAATTGAAGGGAATCATCAAAAATTCAAAAATATAATACCGCAAATGAAATTTAGTCTTTGAGATATATTTATTACTTATTTTTAACCTATGATACCCAAAGATTAGATTAATTTTAGAAAAAATAGAGCACTATGAGATTGTTCAAATGTATCCATAATTATTGTAAATGGATTTTTATTAATAATTGTGACATTATTGTGATATATATAATTAGTAAATATTATCAATTATCTATCTTTATTATTTAAAAATAGAACTGGATCACCCTATAGTGATTCACTGGGAAGAATATATTAGTTTTTGTTCCGAAAATTCATTCAAGTGTTATTGTATTAGGGGTATTTCGTATCAATAACATATATTAATGGAAATTTTCTATCACTCATTTACACTTTTTTCAAAAAAAGGATATAATATGGTAAAAAAAACATGGAATATATGTATTAATAGGTTATTCCTAGTAGGGTTGTGATGATATGTTATGATAAATATGAGTAAGATCACTTGTATAATGATACAATTGATCCCTCATGGGATATAAGTAAGGGAACTTGTATTTATATTTACTATCTTAATTTACACCACATGTTTTTTCATATATATGTATGTGTGTGTGTGATTGGTGTTACTTAAGAGAATATTGGCTATGGATTTTTCGATTTGAGGTTTTCAAATAGGTTCATTAATTGTGAGTTTTCATAATTTGATACATATCTAAATTAATTCGTATATTTAATTAAATAAAAGTTAATTGGGCATGACATTAATTAAGTAGAGGGTAACATCTCGGGTTTTTTGGAGCGAGTCAAAATCCTCAACCCATTTTAATTTTTCAACTTTGGTGAGTTGGATAATTCTAAATTCTGGAATTTAGAACCTAATTATGGGAGTTTCTTTGACCCAAGGAATTTTTTTAGTTGGGATTTAAGGTTCATAAATTTCCTTGAGTTGGTTTCAGTTTCATTAGATCTGAAAACCCATCTTTTTTGGGTGAGCAAAAAGAGGCTCATAGTTTGGAAAAACTATGTGGCCTCATAGGGGTAACCATGAAACCCTATTTCTTCATTATACATGGTTTTAAAAACCATTAAGGAAGGGTAACATGATCATGTTACGTGATCTATAGTTTTAGTATAGGCTTCATGCACGTTTTGTGCATGGTTTAGAAAACCATGCGGGGCAACCATGCATGGTGTGGTGCCTAGATAGTGGGTGCTTCATGGTTAGCTAAAATGTAAGAGTCATTAATAAGGGTGAATTTACCAAAACCACCCTCAAAAATATTTATTTTCCTCCCCCTTATTTCTCCTTCATTTCTCATGCACAACAAGAGGGTTCTCTCCCTTTTCTTCCTCCCATAACCTTTGATATATCTTCCTTGTTTGAGCTCTATTTTTATTTCTATTAGTCTCATTGGAATTCATTTGTAAGGACTTTAATATGTTAACATATCTTCCTCTTTCTCTCACAATATAGTGTACTAAATTTTTATAAGTAATTTTTCCCTATTTTCATGTCATTTTTCTAAAAAACTGATTTCATCCAAGTTTTCTCAAATTAGAGGCCGATATTAGACAAGAGAGAATCTTCTAGTAAGAGGAAGTTTCAGCCTATATTTATATTTTATCTCATGGTGTTTTGGGGGTGATTTATTGAGCGCACCATTGGGTTATCAAAGTGAGACCCTAATAATTTAAATATTGTATTTTAATTAATAAATTGAACCCCTGATATGCCTATGGGAATGCTCCTCTATGACTATAAATGGAATGAACAAAGTGAGAGGATTCATACCAATTGGGAAGATTAGGTCAGGAGAGTTATTTATTTAAATTAAATTGAGTTATATTTATTTCTTGCATTGGTTCCATGGGAACTTGACAAGCTTGGCCCGAGGATTGAGGTGTTGATAACCACATAGACTAAGGTTATGTTATTAATCAGGATGGGTGAGGCCCGAGATATATGAGGTGATTTTGATTACCATATTAGACGAACTGGTCACCAGATTGAGACAATAAGGTTGTTATGTTGTAAGCATGGACCAAGTTATTTAAGATGGTGTTGACCATCAGTTTGAGTGATAAGTTTGCAGGGGGACAAGGTTACAAGATGATGTGGCTTAGGCGATTTGTTGGCGATTTCTGGTCATCATGATTGGAAAATTAATGGTTTGAGTCATGTGCACATATATAAGACTCAAATGTTGAGGTGGTGTTGATCAATCGTGTGGGAAGAGGCCTTCGTTAGATGTATATTAGGATGTTATTGACCATCAGTGAGGTTGGAGGTGCTTTCCATAGAAAGCCACAATGATGGTGAGAAGCTATCAATTGATGGTGATGAGGCCATCATTTGGGGGCTAAGGATCACCATATATTGAGGCCATTATGACTATATTATTTGGGAGGAAATATATCAAAATTCCTAAATATATTTGAAATTAAACCGATGGTGATTATTATTTAGAAGATAGACATCATTGTGCCTCAAAAATCAGGCTTCGAGCCAATGGGTATTTATCAAGATAAGGTCCGAGGGGACAAGTACTTGTTTGGACGTGCCTTTGGACATCAAATCATATGACTGAGGGCATGAGGTGATGATGATAATTTTATAGGAGGTACCTAAGGGATAAATATCTTGTTACTCATCAGGGGATGCAATGAGCGTTATGTTAAGGATCCTCACGATAATAGTTATATATATGCAGACATGTAGTTGTAAGCCATTTATATAATTGGGGGCACGTGTTATGCTAGTGACGACCAAAGAAGGTGATTTCTTCCTTGTGGATTTTGAGCACAAAGGAAGTAGGTTATTTATATGATGTGCATGTTCTATTTTATTTTATATTTATAACACCTACTTTATCACAAATGTAAGATATGAACATGTTGGTAGTGGCCTATTGAGTTTTTTCTCACACCCTACATGAGCCCTTCAGGATGCGTGTAAACTTCATGATCTTGTGATAAGGTAAGGGACCAAGATCAAGAGCTGGACCTTAGTGATCTAGTCATACTACTTAGCATGTGATGAATTGAAAGGGACTATAGTATTTCCTACTTCAGTTGGATTTTATTTTTGAGTTCAATTTTATTCCAGAATTCTTATTGTATGTATGTACTAATGGTCGACCATGATATACCCTTCTATTTATTACTTTGTATGACATGACTTTTATGCATGCTTCTATAAATGGTATCACATTTTGTTTTATTCTACAAATGGTATGTTTGGCTCGTTTATTTTTTGTAGCTGTTGTTTGTTTATGATTCAGCTATTTCATGTTATTGATTCCACTATGGTAGGTTACTAGTCATGTGTTATGTTTTTTCTTATACTACTATATTTATTTATGGACCATTACTATCACCACCACCTGAGGGTATAATCTCCCTACTATCATCTCTTTACACCCTTGCTACTAATTGGAAGCCTTTGGTGTATGGGGAGGTGTGCCTGAGGCCCAGTGATGCCCCGGACCTAAGAATTGTTCCGGTGGAAAGATGGTTCAGCGTGATACAAATGGTATCATATCAGTCCATGATTGGGAATTAGTATCGGTGTCCATATGGGTACTAAGTGTATCAAATTATTTTCTTTTATTTGGTCTTACTATTTTGGTTATGGTAGACCGAAGACTAGGATGTTGTCAGAACTCGGTATAGAGATTGTTTTTGGGTGCATGTATCCCTATTCATGGGGGAGAAACCATGTTTTTAGGGGTGGAAAATTATTGGTTTTCATTTCTCCTTTGACAGTTTATTTGATTTCCACCTTTAGTATCACACTTGAGAGATGTTGATTTATTATATGGATTTTATCCCTTGACCTGGAATATAAAGTGAGGTGAAATTATGTTTTGTGATAGGTTTTTAGGAAAATTTGATGTGTTTTTATTGTGACGATCATTGGGAACCATGATTGTGCTAAGAGGTGTTAGTTTATTTAATGTATCAACAAAGAAATCTAAATAGTGTTTTCTTTCTTATCCTCTCTTTGGCGGAATTATACTCAACCAGCCCAAGAAAGTGGTTCCAATGAGATCTTTATGTGGTGGTATGTTACGTGATATGTGATATATATATATGTGTGTGTGTATGTATATGTGTTCCTAGATCTGATATGATAAGACAAGAATGATGATAGGGGTGAGTTGTTTAAAATTTCAACGAAGAAGTTAAACAATTTTTTTGTAATTATCCTTTTTTTCTGGAATTCTACATAGATACCTCATATGACATGTGATGTATTCCCATATTATGAGAAGGTGGGGTCCATGAGGCTAGATGATACTTAATGCCCAAATTTGTTGTGTATAGGCAGGGGCCTTGATTTTGTATTTATTTATGACAACTCACTCTAATATGGGTGGGTAAGGGCCCATGAGGTTGGATGTTGTGAGATAGGGTTGAGAGGGGGAGTGTAAGGGTGGTAATATTTCACCGCTTGTTATAGATTTCCCTATTTGTGATATATTATATATATATATATATATATTCTTGTGGATTTATAACCATGGTATTTTTATTCAGTGTGATGTTACCTAGACATATTCTGATGGAGCATCAGGAGGGAGGTTATTTGTTGACGCATGAGCATTCTTAAGATGAGGCCCCTAAATTTTGGGATGAGGAACTAGAGGGCCTGGTATATCACATGTGATAGGTAAAGACTTAGGTATAGGATCCAGTACAGGTGGTAAAACCACATGATATGACATATTTTGATCCATGGATTAATGAGAAGCTTAGGGAGAGTCTGGTACATGTCATAAAAGGTATTGATAGAGGAACTTAGGAAGATGGTCCATTTATTTCATACCTAACTCAAGAGTTCAGGTCGCAACACCCACTTCTACTTTAGGGTGAGGGTGGAAAACAGGTTGTTGAGAACTGGATCAAGGTAGTCCAGACCATCTTCGAGGAGCTTGAGACACCCCCAGTCCAGGGGGTGAAGCTAGCTATGTACATTCTCATAGGATCGACAAAGCACTAATGGGACATGTAGGTTCATACAGGTAGTCATGATGGGTTGTCATGGAAGGGATTCTTCCCGGATACATTAAGGGAGGAGAGAGATGAAGAGTTATTGAATATTCAATAAGGAGATATGTTCATCGTAGACTATTTATCTACTTTTAAATATTTTTCTCTTTTCACACCTAGTATGGTGATATAGGACACCTTGAGAGTGAGGTGTTTTAGGATGGTTTACATGCCATCAGGGTGCAGGTAAACATATTTAAGTTAGCCTCATTCTCAAAAGATGTGAATCAGGCACTGATAGCCAAGGAAAATTTGACAGAATGGTCATACTCGAGGTGGTTGATGGTGTCAGGTGATGTTATAGGCAATGCTTTAGATAAATGGAAGAAAGGCTATGAGGAGTCTTTGTAAGGAATTTAGTTTAGAGACTCGAGATGACCACTGAAGAGTGGGTCTTCAATAGTGTGCTTAAATATGGGTAGCCGGGACATGTGAAGATGCAGTGTGATTGGGAAATGAAGGAGTTTTGAACTTTTAGAAAAGTTGGGAATCTCAAGAGGGTATATAGGAAGCCTTCTCAGATAGCTGGTAGCTTGGGACCATGGTAGACTCAGGCATCTGAGGTCAGGCCAGGAGCATTACTAGGAGATAGTAGCCAAGATTCAACTACACATATAGGTTGTGGAAGAGATAGTGGGACTTAATAGTGGGTTCAATGTCCTATTAATATTTTAGCTCTGTAGGGAGGCTGAGCCTCAGGTAATCATGATTTAGGCTAGGTGTACACAGTGGAGCTGCGAGCTGCAGAGCTTGATAGGGAGCCGACGACACTCGGAGGTACATCATGATCATGACCAGTGTGCTTTTTGTTTTGGCATGGCCTTATTGTATGGCATGTAGGGTTTTGGTGAATGAGGTTCATGAGTTGTTTTTAGACTAACCAGGTGTTGTTTAGTAGGTTTGAATCTTCTTGGTTGCATGATATATATATATATATATATATGAGGTGTGTGGAACCATGATTTATTATAAGAATTGATGGATGCATGGCTTGTATGATGTGTATAGGAATTTGGACATCGATATGTTGTGAGATTTATTTGAGGTGAATGACATCAAGACAAAGGGGGATCATGAACGAGAAGGGTGATCAAAAGTATTAGTGGAGTCTTCACACATGGTTTGGAAAACCGTGCGGGACAATCATGCATGATGTGGTGCCTAGAAGGTGGGTGCCTCATGGTTGGTGCATGGTTAGAAAAACTTTGTGGATAAACCGTGTAGGTCATTAATTAAGGAAAATTTACCAAGATTCCCCTTATATCTATTTCTTTTCCTCCCCCTTCTTTCTGCTTCATTTCTCATGCACAATTGGGGGTGTTATCCCTTTTATTCCTCCCTTAGACTTTGAGCTATCTTCCTCATATAAGCTCTGTTTCAATCATCGTCAGTCTCATTGGAACCATATTGGTAATAGCTTTAACATGTTAATCTATTTTCCTATTTTATCATTCTATATGGTGTTCTAAATATGTGTGATCTTTTTTACCCTATTTTCAAGTCATTTTTCTAAAATAATGATTTATTCCAAATCAAATCAAATTAGAGGCTAATATTGGATGAGCGATCATCTACTAGTATTAGGTAGGTGGTTTCTAAATTTATATTTGATTTAATGGTCTTTTTTTATGGGGGGTGTTCTTGAGTGTGCTTTTGGGTTGTCTGAGAGAGACACTAATAATTTAATTCTTGCCTTATAATTAATAAATTGAACCCATGATATGCTTATGTGAATGATAATCCATGACTACAAATGGTATGAGTCTGGGGAGATGCTTCGGACCACTTGGGTAGAATAGACTGGGTGTGTTTATTTATTTAAATTAAATTGAGTTATATTTATTTCTTGTGTTGGTTATATGGGAACTTTATGGGCTTGGCCCGAGGATTGAGGTGGTGATGAACAATCATGTGGGTAGAGGCCTCCATTTGATACAGCTAAGGATGGTGTTGACTGTTATTGAGGTTAGAGGTTCTTTCCATTGAAATCCATGGGGATGGTGATGAGACATTGGTTAATGGTGATGATACCATCAGTTAGGGGATGAGAGTCACTGTATATTGAGGATGTTGGGTCAGGATTATTTTGTAGTATGGATATCATCATTCCTCGAGATGTTGGATATTGATGTGGCGATGGTTATAATTTGGAGGAAAAAAATATTTGTGCCCTGTATGTTTGTCTTCGATATAATGGGTACTTATTGAGATGAGTTCTTAGGGACCAATTACTTGTTTGGGTGTTTCATTGGGACATTGGATCTTATAACTGAGGGAACAAGGTGCTAGTGATACTTTTACCATAGGTGCCTGTGGGATCTATATCTTTTTACTCATCAGGGGATTCCTTGGGCATTATGATATGAATCCTATACACTACAGTTATATATATGAAGTCATGTAGCTATATTCCATATATATAACTAGGGGCATGTAGTATATTGGAAATGGTTGAAGAAGGTGATTGCTTCCTTTTGGCTACTGAACACAAGGGAAGCAGATTATTTATATGATGTGCATGCGTTGTTTTATTTTATATTTAGAACACCTTCTTTATCATAGATTTAAGATAAGAACACATCAGTGATGGACTACTGAGATTATTTTCACACCCCACATGGGCCCGTCGAGACACGTGTAGACTTCATGCTCTTGTGATCAGGTAAGAGACTAAGCTTAGGAGATGGACCTTAGTGATCAGGTCTTACTATGTAGCATGGGATGGATGGAAAGGGATCATGGAGATTCCTTCACCGAATGGAGTTTATTTTTGAGTTTCTTTTCATTCCAACATGATTATTATATGTATCTAATGATGGTCGACCACATGATACCCTTCTATTTTTTGATTTGTATGACCTGACTTGTATTAATTCTTCTAAAAATTGAATCATGTTTTTTATTCTACAAATGATATGTTTGTCTCATTTATTTATTATTGTTGCTATTTGTTTATGTGTATGTTATTTCATGTTATTTCATCCACTATGGTGGGTTAATAGTCCTGTGTTATGGTCTTTTTTTCAATGCTGTATTTATCTATGGACCATTATTATTATCAAAATCTGAGGGTATAGTCTCCCCAATATCACCTCTTGACAACCTCAGTGCTATTCGGTAGCCTTTGGTGTAAAGGGAGGCATTCCTAAACCCAGTGGACCACAGACCTTGAGCACTATTCGAGTGAAAAGAAGGATTGGGCACTACATAGAGAGATTTTATTAACCAATATAGGATGTGTCCACCCATATGATGGGTTATGACATCATGGAACTCAATTGAGTTTTAACTAAGTGCATAAAAATTCCAACGTAATTACATGTCATGTAATTATATAATATTTAGTCACCTTAAGAATTGAGAAAATGAGGTAATATATGTGGGGTTTACATTACCTATGTCTCATGCCTAATTTCAATGTCAAGGAAAAAAGGATGAGTTTTAATGGAGATAGAGTGTATTAGATCGCACTATTTTTTTTTTAATTTTGGTAGATATTACATGTTACTAGATACCACTCTTAGTTTATAATTATGAATTAGAATCGTAATCATTGACAACTTTAGAAAGACCCTTGGGGTCTCACATATGATAATGCTAATTGGGATATTTGGACTAATGTCATTAGTATACATGTAAAGGCATTTAAACTTATTATAAACATAGATAGGATTTGTGTTTTATACATTTAAAATATTTTATTAAATAATATTTGTTTAATTAAATGATTAATAGTGTGTTATAATGTAAATAATGATTTATTTATATCAATAATACATAGACATAAGAAAATGATAAATCTAAAATTGAATTTGGGATTAGGTTTGATGTAATAGGCATTCAAGGCTCATAATATAAGATAATTTAATATTACTAGCTCAATATGTCATTTAAACACATTATTTTCTAGTTTTAGCTCATTTGATGGATTATTAATGCACCACCCATGGTGGTTTAAGACTTAAGAGACTTTTAAAGGCTATTTATTTCTCTAAATTACCTTTAAAGACTCTTTATTTCACCTCATTTAGTTTTTTATAAATTTATATTCAATGGAGGCTATTTAATAACACAATTTCTATAAATTGAAAGAGGGTGGGTCTAGTCTTTATTCAATTTTGAGGAACTAAAGGCGGTGCTTATAATTCTCTATTTTTTCTCATCTAGAAGAGTTTCCTAGTTTTCCTCATCTAAGAGGTTCTCTTGTGTTTTTATCATTCCACTATTTGATTCTTTATCTTTGAAGGGGTTATCACTTCTTATACCAGAATCGAATCCCACTAATTAATTAGTGATCAACGTTATTGGCGGACACTAAAGGAGGTTTAGATTTGATAATTCAAGCATGATATAAATATTACAAAACTTTTTAAAAATCTATTTTTATTTTATTATTTTATTATAATTTCTATATTTATATGTTATAATTTTGGATATTTTTTATTAATAAATATGTGATATTTTGAGTTCCGATATCATTAATAAAACATTATAGTGGTATTAGAGCCACACTCGATTAATGAAAAATATATAAACTAAATATTATAATATTGTATAGTTTTAAGATATATTCACTTTGTAAAATTCATTTTAAGACTCCCATGAGACATTGATAAAAATTTTGTTTTTTTGATCACTCTAATTAAGGTTAATTCAAGGCAGTGGGTTTCCTCTTGACCCCTGTGTTAAATATCACATGGACCCTAATTTTGTCCATCAGACTCCTTATAAATACTAGATTTTTTATCTTACTAAAATTGTTGTTGATATATATAATTTTTCTATGTAATCTGATTAATGTCTTGAACATTTTATGAGATTCAAAAGTAAATTAATTAAGTAATTAGTATTTGTTAGATGTATTTAGAAAATATATGACACATACTATTGAATTATTGTGAATATGATCCCATAGGGTATGCATGTGATATATATAATGTTAATTTTGAAACTAAATATAAAATTATTAATTGAATATCAAAGTGATAGATTCCCTATTATAATAATCACAGTTTCTAGGACCTTAATCAATTAAATATATGAGTCATTCTTAGTTGAGCATCAATAATATATCTCATGTCAGATGAAAATTGTAATAGTTATCCTATTGTTAATATTAGGTGACACTTGACTAGGTAACCTAATCAAAATGGTTCCTAAAAGAATAGTGTTTAGAATATTCATGAGATGAATTGGGAAAGATGTAGTTCAATTAATAATCGAATAATTGTATTTGATATAATTAACAAGGATTGTTTACCAATTTATACATACCTTAATATATGAGCTAAATTGAGTTGATACATGTATAAATATGGATCTTGGACTACTAAATTTATATTAAAGAGTTTTATTATTTTAGTGGGAGAATATTTAATAAAATAATAAATTGAATAATAACATATATGATACTAATGATGAAACATATTTTATTATAGAATTCATGGAATCAAACACCAACTCAAACTTATCATTGAGATCATTCCTTGAAAAAGAAAAATAGAATGGTAATAAATTTATTGATTGCTATCATAATTTAAGAATTTTTCTCAGACAAGAGGATAAATTATATATTTTGGAGTAAGTTATCCCAACTGATCCCACTACTACTAAACCTAATATAGATAAAAATGCTTATAAAAATCAAGTGAAAGTTTCGTTGGATATATTATGTTTGATACTAACTACCATGGTTCTTGATATTAAAAAGAGACAAAAATTGGTAGAGGAATTTAACATTATCGAACACATTTATGGGGCTTATCAAGGTAACAATAGAATTGAAAAATATGATGTAACATAGTCATTTTTCCTATAAAAATCATGAGGAGAAACCCCAGTTCTATACATGTTCACAAATATGTTTGGGCACATAAAGAATATATAAAGTCTAGGGTTTACGCTTAATAAATAGATTTACATTGATACAATTATGTGATCATTTTTAGGAAAATTAAATATTACATTATTAATTTTAATATGAAAAATAATGATTTTTCCCTTCTTAAGATCCTTAATATGTTCAGAACAACTGAGAAAAACTTGAAATGTTTACACCCAATCATGGTAATGAATAAAGAAAAATGAAAATTCAAAGTCAATAAGAAGAATAATTCTAGAAATTCCAAGTCTCATATGTTGACAAAAAATATATAAAATTTGATGTAACAAATTATTGACAATGTTTTTTTTATAAAAATGTATGGGAATTATAAAAAGAATTATCTTTAGTACTTAGATATTCTTAAAAAGTGATGTGGTTATGGTTTGATCACATCAAATATTTATGCTATAGAAATAAATTTTTGTAACCCTAAATCATTATAATTAGATACCGAACATGAATTATATATCTATGGTAATGAAAAATTGTTAAGAGAATATAGTAAGTTGATTAGGGGATAAGTTGACTTATGATTTGGGAATGAAGAAACGGTTTCCAAATTATCTATTGGTGTAGTGAATTTTATTATTCCTAGTGGATTATAATTATTTATAGATAATTATTATCATATATCATTAGTAAATAAATTTTTATTTCCATATATTTTTAAGATATCACAGGTTTTTCATTTGTAATAAAGAAAAAACTACTTTATATAACTGAATGAAATGTTTTATTAAAACATATCTAAACCTGGTTAACCATGAAACACCCTGGCCAGGAAAAAAATTTTGAGAAGGTGGGTCACATGGCCTCAACCACATATCCTCATATAAAAAAGGTTTCTAATTAGTGACGAGTTCCTAACCCATACAATGGGGAGACTATTCCCTCTAATTATATTAACTAAACAATAGAAATAACTAAATAATCATCCATCAAGAAATTAGAGTACACATAAATAAACAAACCCAATAACATAGAAATATACCAAGCATAAGAACACAAACTAAGGGTCATAGAAACATAAAAAACTGATCACCCACATTTCTTATCTCATATAAAAAAATAGAAGAAAAAACACACAACATGACATACTACCATCATGAGGTCATACCTCATCCATGTCTCTAAAACCCATCAAGCTGCCTTAGCCCAATCCACTTCATGCCTCACACCTAACCTAAAATCAGATATGTGGTATTAACATGCACCAGGGTGCATGTGCAAGGTGTGAGAAATTCATCTTAGTAGGATATCACCAAGTTAACCTAGTATACACAATCATATATATATATGTATGCATAAGGAAAATAAATATGTCACACAAGCACCTCAGACATCACGTGCTAACCACACCACCCCAAATACCAATTAAACCTTATTGGAACCATGTTAGAATACACCTTATGTTTCCAGCCCAAATGCACATGTTGATTCATCATGTTCTAACTAGACCACTATATTTCCCAATCCAACCCTCTTTGGGGCCATTATATAATCCCACTGCTACCTAATCAATCTCATACTATCAAAACCAATACACAGACCACACCTGAAGACTCAGGGTCATTGTCATCTAAAACCTTGAACCATTTCCTAAAGGGATAAGTCATGGTCATGTAAAAAAATCTCAACCCACTACCTTATCACTTAAGGTTGGTTATGTCACCCATATCTCATTTCAAATCACAACCGAACCCTTCATGGCGGGTCCACTGTCCTGACCCAATCCTACTTAGGGCAAGGTCATCAACTCATGCCAACTCTAGGTAAGGTCTTGTACCACTACAACGGATAGAACTTTTATCAGTGCTAGAAAATGATTTTAACAGTGATAGAAAAGTGTTGTTAATCTGAGAGAAGATAATGGGGGGGGGGGGTCCCCTTTAACAGTACTAAAAAATCACTGATAAAGGGTTTCCTTTATCCGCACTAAAATGTTCTGATAAAGGCCCCCCATTATCCATGATATTTTGCGCGGATAAAGGAAATTTTTATCAGCGTTATTTTTAGCACTGATAAAAGACCACTTATCAGCACTTTAATTAGCGTTGATAAATGGTACCTTTATTAGCGCTCAAAATAGCACTAATAAAGGATGCCTTTATCAGTGATTGAAGTAGCGCTAATAAAGGGGACCTTTATCAGTTCTCAAAATAGCACTTATAAAGGTCTAGCTACCTATGATGTACTGTTTATATAAAAAATCTCCCACCAGAAGCACCTACACATATAAAAATTACACCCACCAGCAACACCTACACAAAACACACACAACCAACAAAAAACATCATATGCACACCACACACAAAAATAAAGAAACACACACAAGAAACAATCATCACACACAAGGGTTAGGAAAACAATTCTATATATATTTCAAACAATGTTTCATATAATTACATTTACAATTATCTAACAAACAGTTAAAAACATTAATGTTTCATCCTTTGACATCTGTGATCCACTCTAAAAAATGCTCATCTATGGTATTATTTGTCAAACAAATCATCCCAACTCAATAAAAAGGTTTCTCTTATATAAGAAAACAAATATTATGTTAGTAATACTATAAGTAAATAAATTAAACATTAATATGAAATAATACATTAATAAAATATCAATTTTTAATAAAAAATACACATATATAGTTATACAGGTCACATCATGCATCATATTGAGGTGGGGTTGATTCCTACACGTCAAAAATGAGTTATGGATAATTTTAATAAAATATCAAAACAATCCGAATGGGTTTTATTGGTTTTGAGTATGTCCCTTGTTTTTTTACTAAAATATATTTTCAAATTGGAAACGCATATTTTGAGTCAAAACAGTCGCATCATGCGTCGGTTTTAGGTGATACTATTTCATACACTTCACAAAAGACTTATGAATTGCTCTCCTAAATTATGAAGAAAATCGGAGGGATTTTTATTAGTTTTCAGAGAGTGAAATGTTTTGAGATAAAATGTCAATTTTAAATTGATAACAAACACTTTTAGTTGTACTGGTCACACCATGCGTTATATGGAGGTGTGGTTGATTCCTACACATCAAAAATGACTCATGGATCATTGTCTTGAATTATCAAACAATCCGAATGTGTTTTCTCTATTTTTAGTATGCCACTTGTTCTTTTTTACTTAAATTAATTTCAATTCTAAATAAATACACATTTGGATTTATACTGGTCACATCATTCATCGGATTGAGGTGTGTTTGATTCCTACATGTCACAAATTACTCTTGGATCATTGTTACAAGGTATCATAACAATCCAAATGCATTTTCTCAGTTTTTAGTGTGTTAGTTGTGTTTTTTTACTAAAATGTCATTTCCAACGAGAAACACACTTCTTGAGTCATACCTGTCACATCGTGCAACAATTTGATGTGAGACTACTTTATACACTTCTGAAAGGACTTAATAATAACTCTCCTAAATTATGAAGACAATCAGAAAGTGTTTTCTTGGTTTTTAGTGAGTGACACGTTTTGAGCTAAAATGAAAATTTTAAACTGATAATAGATACTTTTAGTCATACTAGTCACACCATGGATCAGATTGAGGTGTGATTGATTCATAAAAATAAAAAATGACCCATGTATCATTTTATTAAAGTATCAAAACAATATGAATGCATTTTATTGGTTTTCAGTATGCTAGTTGTTCTTTTTTACTTAAATTAATGTCAGCTTTAAATAAAAAGACACATTTGGATTTATAACAGTCAAATCATGAATTATATTTAGGTGGGTTGATTATTTCACATCAAAAATGAATCATAGATAATTTTCCTAATTTATAAAAACAATTCAATTGTATTTTCTCAGTTTTCAGTACGCCAGTTGTGTTTTTTCACAAAAATTAATGTCAATTTTAAATAAAAAGATACACTTTGAGCCATAGTGGTTGCAATGTGCATCGTATTAAGGTTAGGTTGATTCCTACACATCAAAAATTACTTATAGATAATTTTACTAAAGTATAAAAACAATATGAATGAATTTTCTCAGTTTTTAGTATGTTAGTTGTATTTTTTACTAAAATATCATTTCAAACTGGAAACACACATTTTGAGTCATATTGATCTCATCATGCATTGGGTTTATATGAGACTACTTCATACATGTGACAAAGAACTTATGAATCATTTTCCTAAATTATTAAGACAACTAGAGCGAGTTTTCTTAGTTTTTAGTGAGTGACATGTTTTGATCTAAAATGTTTATTTTGAACTGATAACATACACTTTTATTCATATCAGTCACACCATTCATCAGATTGAGTTGTGGTTCATTCCTACATGTTACAAATGACTGATGGATCATTGTTCTAAATTATAAAAATAATCCCAATGTGTTTGCTCAGTTTTTAATATGTCACTTGTTCTTTTTTGATGTATTTTTTTACTAAAATATCATTTCAAACTGGAAACACCCATTTTGAGTCATACCGATCTCATCGTGCATTGGGTTGACATGAGACTACTTAATACATGTCACAAAGAACTTATGAATCATTGTCCTAAATTGTTAATACAATCAGAGCGAGTTTGCTTTGTTTTTAGTGAGTGAAATGTTTTGAACTAAAATGTCAATTTTAAACTGATAACATACACTTTTATTCATATCGGTCACACCGTTCATCGGATTGAGTTTTGGTTGTTTCTTATATGTAAAAAATGACTGATAGATCTTTTTTCTAAATTATAAAAATATTCCAAATGTGTTTTCTTGGTTTTTAATATGTCACTTGTTCTTTTTGAAAATTTTATTGTTAATTTATTATAAAAATACAAACTTAAAGTCTGTGGTTGATACCTACATGTCACAAATGACTTATGGATCATTTTCAAAAAGTTTCAAAACAATAATAATTCATTTTTCTCAATTTTTTGTATGGAACTTGTTCCTTTTACTAAAAATGCTGACAATTTGAAATAAAAATAGTCACTTAGAGTAATAACGATCACATATTCATGCTATTTCTATACATTCTTCCATCAGGCATGCTTCCCATTTAATTCTAAACAAATATATCTCATCTTATGAATAGGTGTCTATTAGAAAATCATGGTTTTACTGAAAAAATATAAATACACAAATTATTAATAAATATTTTAAATGAAATAGTAATTATCTTCGAAAATACCACTTTAGGGATGTTGGTTTGTTCATGGAATTCAATCTCTTTCAAAAATTTATAAACATAAAAACCACATTCTTTATCATTTTTTTGTTTTGGACACTACAAAAACATTGAGAAAAATAATTAATTTTTTATATATATTTAGATAGTGAAATATTATTATATATACCCTGATTTTTATCCAGTCTTAGTACTTGTGACGTTTCTTGTCCTTTTCCCCTAGACTCATTCCATAATGTTTATGATATTCACACACCGCCCTATCATAACAAAATCCTCATTAAAAGATAATATAAATTTTATAACTAGATGTCTAGTTCTAAAATTTTGGATGTAGTATAATAAAAATTGACAAACACCATCATTTGTGGTTGGTTTGTTAGATATCCATGCATTTAATCTGATAAATAAATCTTTGGAGTATCCAAATTGACCACAATGAGCATCCAATGCTGCCTAAAAACAAAAAAAGGCATAGTTAATGAAAGAAATTAAAATATATTTGATATGATTAAATTGTTTAGTTTTACCCCTGCATTGTTGGTATTAAGAAGAGTTTAAATTCAATAATTTTACTGTTAACCGATTTGAGCAGACCAACTACTATTTCACCCTCTTTCTCGGATTCTATATCTATCTGTTATGTAGAGGTGACGTGAGGACTAACGAGCCCAAAATTTTGTTCATGGTTAAATACCATCAATTATTTTTCATATATACACCTGTGAAAAATATGACATGTATTTAGTCACAATTATCATAGTATATCAGCTTTTGGAAAATAAAATCATGAAAACATAACTCATGTATACATTTACAACTGAGCCACCTAACTAATCATGCTTTGGGATTTCACTTACATTGTCAACACTAATGAAATTTGGATCTTCCCCACTGTATATATTTTCAGCAAAAATAATTGTGTGAACCCGTCTGTCTTTGAAATTCATATTCACATGATCCCACGATGATAATAAATGTGGATAAAAAATGGGCGGGTTTAAGGTGATTTTCACTACAAAAAATATTGGTTTTAGCGGCGGTTTATTAGAGGCGGTTCTGGTAACCACCGCTAAACGTTTTTTTAAAATGGTTTTGGGGTGGTTTATTATAAACCACCGCGAAACATTTTTTTAACACAGCCAACCCTCCCCCCACCCCGACCCTTCTTCTTTTAGCTTTCCCCGCTTCCCCCGCGACCTCAGACCCCTGTTACCACCACGACCCCGTGACCCCGACGACTCGGCGACCCTGATGACCCCTGCCCCCCACGACCCCGGATACCCCACGACTTCGGTGACCCTACGACCCCGTGACCCCGGCGACCACGGCCCCCCGCGACCCTAGGTGGTATTGATGATTTTTCTCATAAACTTTATGTATTATATGTGTATGTGGTTGTTCCAATTTAATTATTTACTATGTTTTGTGTTCCTGAGTAAGAAAAGTGAGATTAGGACTTAGATTGATGTATGAAACCCTCTAAGGACTTTTTTGGGTCCATTGATGTTTGAGATCGTGCCTAGGTCTACCCTTGGGTTATGAAAACCCTTTAAGGTTGGTGAAATATTTTTTAAAATGTTGCAACAATATAGTTATGAAAGTGAATGGGTAGAGAATTGTAATTTGGTATGTAGTCAAGGTTCATGGGATATTTGAAATATTGAATTGGTATTTTTTTTGAAATGGCTAGTTGAATTATGAAATATATTAAAATAAGCATTTTTAACTTTGATTTGGTTATGGTTTTCCATGAATGAAAACAATGTTTTGAAAGTGTGTATTGTTTTGAAAAGGAGGTGTTGACCTCAATGTTATAGGGAAAATGGGGTTATATTAATAGATTTCAAATGGTGATTATAAATGAGGATGTAGTTCCCCTTTTTTGAAAATGATTTAAAATCCCCTTTTATAGTTGTAAATAGAAATGAAATTCTTAGGACATGTTGAGTTTTTAAAAGAGGAAGACTTGTTTTTTGAAGGGTGGATTCAAGATTATTTCAATTGAGTATCTTGAATTGTGTTTTATTCCATGATTTGATTTTAAAGATATGTTGAGAACATAGTCATTTAAATGATATATGGGTTAGTGAGATAGAACCCCCGACAATTAGGTTGACATGTTAACTTGTTTTATTAAATGAAATAAGTGATAAATGTGTTTTGTTGATGACATAACATAAGGGGGCATTTGGTATAATGTGATTGTGTTAAATGGGTTAAGGTATGTAATTGATATATGTGATAAATGAGTTTCGATTGTAAATGGAATATATGTTAATGGGTTATTCATTATAAATGGGATATAAATAGTCAGTTATGGGAATGATCATTGAAGTAGATTCATATAATATATTATTTCATTATTGGATGGTAACCTAGATAAATCATTTGGAAATATGTTGGTGTGTCAATCCACTATGATAGAAAGAGTTACATTTCATTTTTCATTAGCAGCAATCAAATTTTTTAACACTAAATAGTCCTTGATTTTTCCAACCACAATTAGTATATCTTTAATTATAACGGTATTTAGAACTAAATCCCAAGTGAATTCATGAAGATCTCTGTATAGAGATGTGAACACTACCTAATAATCTTGGTGGAATATACTAGATTTAAATCCCCCCATGTAGTTCATACAAAATATTAAATCAATGAAATACATGTATATGATCTTAATAAACTAGATAAATTATACTGGAATAATAGTCATGTATAATTCTATCCATTTCAATCCTCCTCACTACCACTATCTATGAGGTGTGTTGACACTGATGGTATGAGGAATAGTTTCCACGTGTTGATTAATAATATAAGAATGATGGATGTATCCAATACAAAAATATCATATATGATATCCATAATTTCCATATTTAGACAAATGGTACCCCAAACCATAAAGAAATTATGTTTATTGTTCATGATATCCTTAACTTATGTATAAAACTACTTATCAAATGTCACAAGATAGCTATTGATTCTCTAATGAGGCCCATCCTAATAAAATTAATTGTTCCTATATGCCTCTTAGTTTTCCTAAGTCTTTTGTTAAGAACTAGTCTAATAGGACTATTCCATCTGATCATACAAAACTAGTGGTAGAGTTGATCTTATTGCACCAACTGGTCATAGAATTTTATGAAAATATTTTTTAAGATTCCCATTCATGGAACAATGGTGTAAATTCTATAGTGGTGATATGAATTAATTATTCATGTGTAAATTCAATATGCACTGTAAAAAACCTGGTCAATTGATGTGATATGGATTATAAGAAACTCATCCCATTGATTGATTTTCTCTTACATTACTATCATAGGGCCAACTCTACATATTGTGTTTAAATCCCATGTTTATGCTCCTAGTTTCACATAGTTTAACAATGGTGTCTCATACACTAATATTCCATCCAAAGTCTCTTCCTCCAACAAACTACTTATTATCAATTTCTAGGTGGCATGTAATATAGAACATTAAAAATATTGATAGATCCTTAGTTTGTATACCTTAAATAATGATCCATTCATTCAATCCTTTTCTAGGTGTTGCCTCTCATGAAAAGTGAACAAGGTGAGTGAATTTTGAAGTATATTTAATCTCTTATACACATACAAGTTCAAATTTAAAAAATTATTCTACATTTATTACCCCAATTGTTTCCAAGAATAATTATTTTACATTACAAGTATACAAATACATTCCAAGTGAGGTATTGAAAAAACATATCCAAAACAACTATGTCTAATCATTCTAGCATCGAGTTCTCAAGAATATTCATTCCAACATTGACATTTATCTCATCTGGTTTCCCATCAATGTTAAAAAAAACTGGACCTCCTATACGAAGACACATCTGATTTATTGGGTCTAAAATCCCCTTAAAATGTTAGTGGATTGTATTTTAGAAGTTCAATTAAATGATTTACCTAATGAAGTTCCACATTTACAGGTCCCTTAACAACTTCCACAAAATCATGTTCTATACTCTGAACAATATCCAAGTTTACTTGTTGTCCTAGAGAATCTACATTCTTAGTTTCTCTATCTTTTGGTTATAGTGGCTTCATGGGGGGATAAAACTGGGAGACTTATACAGTATCGTTAGCTTCCTACTTACAGAATCAAGTAAATAGTATTTGGATCCCAACATCACTATAAAAAACTAAGCTATGATAAAATGTGTTTGGTGCCAATTTTTTTCTATCATTATGGGGATAGAGGAGAATATTGATAAAGTGGAGTTTCTTCTCCAACTCTTTTATGGATTGGGCACAATTGGGTTCAATTAATGGAACTTATATGCTCTTATCCATCATTTTCTCACTTCTTGAGAGGAATAGGTAGTCCAAGAATATATCCTTCTCTTATTCAATATACCTCTGGACTGATAAACTGGGGATGAGAGAACAAGTGAATGCTTAAAAAATTTCATAGTCAAAAGGGCCTTGCGAGTACAACCTGACTTCTTCTAGAATAATATTATGAACCCCACAAGCTTTATGTTATTTATTTTATCACCTTAAATTTTTCTTGATCCTCATATTGGGGAGGCCTAGTTCACAAGGAATTGTCTTCTCATTAGGTTTCCCTTTACATATTTTCAACCAAACATGATTTCTTCCATTTTTCAATTCCAAATACTTAACTTAGATTAGGTTAGTGTCACATCCAGTTAGTGGAGACTCAATTTTTACCAAGGTTTCTCTTTACAATTGTTCACCATGATGAGTTGTGTGTCTATTTACTTAAATAGTTTTAGTTCATGCAAGTTGTATCGATATAGATGATGTTTAAGGTTTCTCTTTACAATTGGTGCACATTGTTTAAGTTTATGATGTGTGGACTATAAGCTGGGGTAGCCTACATGAAGAGATGCTTCAAGTTAACCTAATATGAAATGGTAAAATATGGTATCATGAATTTGGATGATCTCATAATTAATTATAACTCAATAAAACTAATCATAATGACCACATAAGAGGGGAATATGGTGTTAGATAGTATAATAAGTAGGATTATACCTAGGTGTTTTAGAATATGTCTCTGTAAAATAATAGTAGTATTCTCATTTTAATTTAATAATTCCCTGATAATCATTAAAGCATTTTTATAAAAAAAGGAAAACAATTCAAATTTCCCAATAATTCCAAAAACATTAAGGTGTAGATACGGTCTTCGAACATGAGTCATTTAGTTTATGGTCATGAAGTCCATACCATTTTATTTGTGATTTAGAGTCACACAATCAAGAGCAATTAAGGGTTACATCCTGCTATTTCTATGCTTCTTCATAAAGATTGGAAACATTATTTTTTTCCTTAGGAACTATGATTCCAACCAAGTTATGCTTATGTTACTTTTTGTTATCTAATATTATATTTTGATGCTATAAAGGATTTCAAAATTCAAGGGTTGAAAATTTGGAGATTTGGGAGAAACATGATAGGAATACTGTTTATCATAACTTTTAGTATTGACCATGTGGTAATTGAGTATTATTGTATTTTTAGCACACTATTTCTCTTTACCAAAGAAACTTCCCCTATCCCAAACACTAGAGGATTCATTTCTAACTCAGGGGCTCATATTTATTATATTATGTTTATGTAATCTTACACTATCGTATATATGAATCTATTTATCTATTTAGTAGTAACTATGTGTTTTAATTTTTTTTATTGTGTAGGCACATTGTGATATACATGGATAAAAGCTAGATCACATTACCGAGGAACACACCTCAGTATTTTAAGGGTTTGAATGAGTTTTTAGATTTTTCAATTTCTAATCGATCTGTTGAAGGGAGAATAAGATGTCCATGTCCTAAATGTAAATTTAGAACATGGTTGAAGAGAGATGAAGTTTAGGAACATTTAATACTGAAGAAATTCCCTGGTCAATATTTGTGTTGGTTTTGGCATGGAGAATCGAATGTTACAGAAAGATTGGGTACGGATTTTAATCCATAGAATGAGGTCCCAAGTTCGTTGATAATGGAAAATGAAATGAAGAACCTCATAAATGATGTATTTGTCACTGCAAGACACCACTATCAGCATCAAAACATATCAGAACAATTAGAAGAGGGTGCTACAAATTGCAACGTAAGAAGTGATGTTTTTGAGACTGTAACACAAGCAGATCAAGATTGTAACATATCATTTGATCCTCCTCTTGATTTTGTGGAGCCAAATGTAAGAGAAAACCTCACTGAAAAAAATGCGTTTCATGATTTAGTTGACGATGGAAATCAAGAGTTGTATAGTGGGTGTTTGAAATATTCAAAGCTTTCATTTCTGCTGAAGTTATACCATATCAAATGTCAATGTGGAATTACAAATAAGGCAATGTCCATGATATTGGAATTGATTCGTGATGCATTTCCTGAAGCAAAAATACCAGAATCTTTTTATGATATGAAAAACGTTGTTAACAAGATTGGTCTGAATTATACAAAAATACATGTGTGTCCCAATGATTGTATGCTTTATTGGGGAGAGGATTCAAGTAGACAGAATTTCATGAAATGTTCTTCTTCTAAATGGCAGTCAAATGGTAATGTTGGAAGTGTGAATGAACATAATTTCATGGAGAAGAAGAAAAAGAACACACCTACAAAGTTTTTTCATTAATTTCCCTTGAATCCTCAATTGCAAAGATTATTCATGTCATCAAAAACCGCCGAACACATGAAGTGGAATTCTGTAGATAAAAAAATTATTGGTTAATGAGACATCCACGAGATTCCCAATCGTGGAAGACATTTGATTCATTACGTCTATATTTCTCAGCTGATCCTAGGAATATTCGACTGGGATTGGCTGCCGATGGATTCAACCAATTTGGGACTTTGAGTACCAGTTATAGCATTTGGACAGTTGTTTTGATCCCTTATAATCTGCCTCCGTGGATGTGTATGCAACAAAAAACTTTTATCATTTTGATGATTATTCCTGGAAAACAAATTCCTGGAAATGATATTGATGTATACTTGCAGCCTTTGATTGACGAATTGAAGGAGTTATGGAGCAACGGTGTTGAGACATTTGATGCATCTTCTAAAACAATGTTCAAAATGCTTACTGCTTTAATGTGGACCATTAGTGACTTCCTTGGCCTTTAGAATTTATCTGGATGGAACACTTAATGGGGTTTGGATTGTCCCATTCGTAATTTTGATTTTGAGCCCAAACGGATACCTCACAGTAGAAAATGGTGCTAATTGTGCCATCAAAGATTTCTCTATACATTTCATAGATTTCAGATGAACAGATCAAAATTTAATGGTTCCATTGATCATAGACCACCTCCAAATCTGTTAACTGGTTCTGAAATATTGAAACAACATGAAAATGTTGAAACAGAATTTGGGAAGGTTCATCATTTGAATGATAGCAGAAAATGGGTTCGAAGTGCATCGTCAGGTGAAATCAGAATGCAACAATGGAAGAAAAAAAGTATATTCTTCAAACTCCCATATTGGGAATTTAATTTGTTGTGGCACAATCTTGATGTGATTTATATTGAGAATAATGTATGTGATAAGTTGATTTTCACATTACTTAATGAGCATGGAAAGTTGAAGGAGCATCTCAATGCTCACAAAGACTTACAAGTAATGAACATAAAACGTGATCTATGTCCAGATGAGAATGAAAAGTATGCTCCAACCATTTTGGAAATGAAAAATAGGGATAAAGATACATTCCTTGGAATTTTAAAGAATTTGAAGGTATTTTATGGGTATTCGAGTAACATCTAGAGGTGTGTTGACTTGAAGAATCGTAAGTTACATGGATTGAAAAGTCACGATTCACATATTTTGTTACAATAGTTACTACCATTGACATTGTGTACATTATTACCTGAAAAAGTTACTGCTATTGTACTCCAATTCTGCACATTTTTCAAGCAATTATGTGATAATTATATACATCCATTTCAGCTTGAAAACCTCTAGGAGAGGTTTTTATTGACCCTTTTTTCAATGGAGATGATCTTTCCTCCATCGTTTCTTACTATCATGATGCATTTAACTGTGCATTTGGTTGAGGAAGCTAAATTAGGAGGTCCCGTTCATTATCGATGGATGTATCCAATTGAGAGGTATTTTATTTATATGTTTTTCATTTAATTAAACAATTTTGGCATTTAAATAAATGCATAATATTATTATTTTATTTCAAAGATATCTTGGGCATTTGAAAGCATACGTGAGAAATAAAGCTCTACCAGAAGGCTCTATTGCTGAAGGCTATTTGGCTAAAGAGTGTCTTAACTTTTGTTCAAGATATTTGGATGATATTGAGACAAGATTTAATCGAGTTGGATGTGTTGATGACACATCAACTCAATCTCAAAAGCATCAGAAATCAAAAATATTTCCTGTTATTGGCCGATCAGTTAGGAGGACCTCAAATGTGATACTGACAGAATTGGAATTATTACAGGCACATGGATATGTGCTGCAGAATAGTGAAATTGCAGATCCATTTATTGAAGATTTTAGGATACAGACAAAGAGACGAATGAGAGGCCAAACATAAAATGAGAAAGATATAACGAAATCTATGAATAAAGAGCTTGTAGAATGGTTGGCACGACGTGTAAGTTCATAAATATTGCAATAAATACGAATATTAGTTTGACACATACAATTTGTAAATCTATTAAATTATATTTCTTTTTTCAGATCATGAATACTGATACTCAAGCAGACTTGTCTGAAGATTTTAAGTTTCTTGCTCGAGGTCCTATAAAACAAGTTATAAAGTTCGACGCTTATAATGTGAATGACTTTAGATTTCATACAGTTGATCGAGAAGTGGGTTTGAAAACACAGAATAGTGGTATATTTATATTTTCTGAAGTGGGACACTATGGAAAGCTGCATGATATTATTGAATTAAACTACCATGGACATTTTTCTGTTGTTTTATTCAAATGAAAATGGGTCGATATTATCAGAGGTGTTAAAAGAGATTCCTTGCAATTTACTTATGTGAACTTCTCTCACTTGATGGATGTTGGTGATCTTGAACTGCATGATCCATATATCGTAGAATCACAAGAAAAAATGGTATATTATGTGTATGATGTTTTGGATGAAGGGTGGAGTTTAGTTGTTCACGTAATACAAATAGATTTGTATGATATGGGTGATGAAGTGGAAGGTTTGACCTATGAAATTGAATTTCATCAAATACAGGAAGCAAAATTATTTTACCATCATGATATTGAAAATATTATTCTAGAAAGGTTGAATGATGTGG
The DNA here is from genome assembly GCA_963277665.1 of Viscum album. Classification (NCBI taxonomy): domain Eukaryota; kingdom Viridiplantae; phylum Streptophyta; class Magnoliopsida; order Santalales; family Viscaceae; genus Viscum; species Viscum album. The sequence continues at coordinate 1,839,738,366 of OY728151.1, forward strand.
ATGAAGCAATGGAGCAGGAAACCAACATGATTTAAGGGGAAAATGATTGTATGTACAATTATTTATTCATTCAGCAACCACTTGTTTCATTTCTGCAGTAATTCATTATCATTGTTATATTTTTTTTTCTGTTAGTACTAGGCATCTATTATCATTTTTAATTTTGCATTATGAATAATTTTTCTGAAATATATATTCTGAACTAAAATTTATTTTATTAAATGACAGGAATGACAAGGAAAAAGCGGTACACTATTTCATCTAGTTCTGCGACAGATGACGATCCATCTGACTCCCTCCCCACGTCATATGAGGCACTAGCTACCTATACCCCTGCACCATCTCTCCCCTGCACCATCTCTCACACCATCTATGGGTGTCTCATTAGAGGCTGAGTCATCGACTCCCCCTTCAGAAGCCTCAGCAGTGGGGCGGCAACATGCCCCTTACAGTTCATCACGGACATACTGGAGTGTCACTGTCATAGGTACAAATTTTAATTAAATAAATTTATTACATTTTGTTTATAATAATTGTTTTCTCATTGAAGATGAAAAAAATGAAACCATGAAGAAAAACTTAAAAAGTTAAGATTTTCAGAATATGAATGGCGGGAAGATAGTCGTGACATTTGATTCTTATGGGGTCCCTACGGATGATGCCACGGGGTTACTTGGCCAAATTATAGGCCAATTGGCAGTAGAGCCCATTTCCATTCCTATTTCTTATGATGATTGGATACATATGCCTCCAAGATTGAAAAATGAAGTTTTTGATTCCCAAATAAAGGTAATTTTATTACATTATGGTTTAATTGAATGTCATGTTACTAATATGTTCAAAATGAATTTATGTATACATATGTTCTTCCACTTTACAGTTGCTGATGTGATAGCACTAAAGTGGACGTTGAAAAATCATGGTAATAAATGGAAAGATTTCAAATGGAGATTGTGGTGTGTTGTAAAAGATACTTCATTGACCATGAAACAAATGTTTGAGAAGCTACCCAGTGGGGTACTGAAAGAACAGTGGAAAGTTTTTGTTGACAGACATCGTGATGAGAAGCGGATGGTATTGAAATATATATTTTTATATTATCATAATTTTACATTTGTACATGTATATGAAGAGGAGATTAAATTGAATAAATTACTGTTAAATTTCATTTTATTTATTTCAGGATCTCTCAAGACAGAATGCATCAAACCGGGCTATGGAAGTCATCCCTCACACTGCGGGCTCAAAAAGATTTTCTAGAAGCCGAACGACATAGGTAATCTTTTAATTATTTTAAATATTTATAAGACAATAATATATGTTTAATATATTGAATTGTTGATTTATCTTTTCTTAATGCATTCACATAGTTTAGGGAATGAAGCACGCTGAACTGAACTGTGGTTGGATGTTCACAAAAAATCATATGGAAGTTTTGTTAATGAGCCTGCCAAAGAAGTTGGGGTATGAAGTCAATTTTTTATTATTATAACTTATTATCAGTTTTTACTGTGTTAATATATATTGATATTTTATTTATAGGAAAAAATTAAAGAACTATGGTATGCCAATCCTGGGCAGTCCTACTCAGTCTCTCAGGATGACCCAGTTTCTAAAGTCCTTGGGAAGGAGCATCCTGGTAGAGTGCGCGGGATGGGTTTTGGACTCGTACCATCTGAGGTCTTTAGCATGCCACCAAGGATTCCAGCTGCATCTACTCCTAGTTATAGTCAGTCCATACCTGAAGATGCTTAGAGGTATATTGCTTCTCTATGAAGCACAATTCAAGATCAGGGGGCTTGATATTTGCTTTGCCACAAGCGATGACTGATATACATCAGAAGATGAGAAGATATGCCCCCGGTGGTAGTGCATCGATTGTTGGTCAGCAGGTAAATCACAAAAAATCAAAATCATTTAGTTTGAAAACATTTATTGGTTTTATGTTTTAATATAAATATGCAACAGTATTTAATTTTCAATATAATGTTCTTACAGGTGACAGCAGAAAGTGGAGATGGATGTGGATAGGGTGATGATGCATCATTGGACCATGAGAAGAGTTGTATTGTTGATGTGTTGAAAAAATATGGTAATAGTTGGTTTGTATATGTACCATGTGTGGAACATAGTTTCCACCAAACATTTTCATGTCCTAACATTTTCTTGATTTCTCATGTTTCCTTTTATGCATTTTATTGATTTCTGATGTTCCCTTTTATGTCTTGATTTCTCTAGTGTGGTATACATCATTCCAGTTAGGCCTGTGTTTGAATTGGTAGTCGAGATTTTGGATGACTAGGAGTTAAACCCATTGTCGATGTGTTGAATAAATTCTCGATGCTTAAAATTATAATATGTAATTATTCAATATCATCATCCAAGAAGGTAAAACCTTATGGAATTGGTATCCTATGACACTGTGAATCAAAAAAACATGTGGATTGATAACTCTTTATTAGGAACTATTTTCTATGAAACCAATAGAAAATGATTTTCATTTTCCATAACACAAACATAACCTTGTTTTCTATTTGAGCCTAATATGATTCATGTTATATAAATCCTGATTTCCTAAAATTATTCATGAATATATAAAAAATTACATGTTTTTACATGAATAAAACCTTAGAAAACAATAAAATCTCACAGCTAGCGTATCACCCAAGGTTAAATAACATCTAACTATAACATCAAACAATAAGAACAACAATCCCACACTGAGAACCTAGGTTTTCCCCCATATATGGGTTAGATAATCCCAGAAAAAAACACATTACCAAGGACTGAATCACCTTAATATGATATAAAACTTTCAAAATAATTATTCAGTATAAAATAAAATGGATTTGATACAACATTACGACGCTATTACCTAGGTTCCACTAAACTAGTTCCCCAAACCAATGTGCCACATGACCATAGGAATGCCTCTTCATATACAAGAGGCTTCTTACTGGTATTGAGGATCCAATGAGGTATGTGGGGATAATATACCATCTTTACTAGTGTAAAATAATAGTATAAATCAATTTAAATGATAACCAATTATATTATAAGAATAATCATGCATGATGTATTCAATTCCAAAAATTGGGTAAATCCCCGCAACCAATACAGTAAACATGTCAGTTCATACAAGTGTCGTGTGTTAGGGAAAAAACAAAATAAAAAACCCCATAAAATCCTAAAATGGGTCTTGATGTCCATACAGTTCCCTCATACATGCTCCATACCATATCCCAAACCAACCATCAATCAAAAGGATTTTTCCCTTATACTTCCCTACAACCATGAGATCTACTCAGGTATCAATGGAATCATAAAAAGGGTGTGAGTATAGGTTAATAGTGTAGGTTTCGGGAACAGCGGAAGCACATTGGTGGGTTTTACCAACTTTAATTTTAACGTTAAACAACGTTCAATCCGAGATCCGTCATGATATAAAATGCCGAATCTTCGAAATAGAACGAAGAACGAAAAGAAAAGAAGAGTCCCGGAACCATTGAGGAGGATCATCATATGTTGATTATAATTAATTTAATTAATGCATAAGAATTACCTCATTGGAATTATTTCTTCGTTGATGTGTCCGGTCATGATTTGGTGATCTGTCATTGCGTCGTAGAATCAAAGTGTAGGATTCCTCTAGTGGTGATCCACACATGTGTCATGTATCTTCGGACGTCGCCGGAGGGATCTCTGGGTGCTAGCCCGGAAGAACCTTCTCTTGCGATGTCCACTTTCAACCGCCTTGATCCGGTGGAGGATCTTGCTCTCGTAACTTGAGGGCCTTCTTGGTGGAAAGGGAATTCTCTCTTGGATTGAGAGTATTTCCAAATCTGTTGTACACAACAATGGCTCTGATTCTATGAGAATAATGTAATTGGGATTATAATACTTAGAATAATAAAATGAATTAATTTCCCGAAAGCATTTAATCATTTCATTTAATTCTTAGTAATACCACATGTCCTAATAATGATAGTTGACCATCATTATTACTTGACATGCACCCAACGTATTACATTTAATACCATTTAATTAAATAAACAATATTTTCTCACGAATCCTGAAAAACAAACTACATGGCGTGTATATAAATATACACAGCGTGTACTTTTATTTTTCATTTTATTTATTTCCTCCACCATATTTATTAGACCTTGAGTAATAACTATTTATTTCTCAAAAATGTAACTGCATTACTCGCTAATAAATATATATTATTTCGCCCACACTATATTCTCTTGAATAAATAGTGTTGAAACAAATGCGATCAGACATCCTTAAATAATTATTAAACTACAGTCGGTAATAATATTTATTTAACTTGTTAAATTAATATTTAACTGAGATACATGGACACACTTAGTGTGTGACCCTCTAGGCCTCTTTCTCAGTGGCATTAGGCCGATCCTGCCTAAAGTCCAAGGTTAGCATCTAGCAACATGCCAAGGCACCCATAGAGAAAGAAGTTAACGCCGCAATGACGTGTCACCTCCTACAAACACTTACTGTGTAATATAATCCCTTTGTCTCGATATCTACAATCAAGCGGGTTGCATGCTAGTGCCATTAACCCATGTGCTTGATTATTCTTTCTTTGACTTCCCAGAATTGAACTTGCCCATACCTTACCATGGCCATGGATTTATTTAGGCTATATCAATTCCATCAAAAGGCCTGAGATATCTACTTCTTTTATGGAACGAAAGGGACAAATCCTTTCTCACATAATCTATTAATGCGGTATTACTCGTGATGCACCCAACGTATCCTACCTCGCTGCGAACACGGTGTCGTCACAATTTTTGTCAATACATCTAAGTGCGCGAGTTGTAATACCCATTAATAATAATCTTAAAGTCTAAGGACCAATACACACGTCCGCAGATAGGAACATCCAATGACACTATGAAATGTGGATTTCCTACTGGCGGGTCTCGTTCTCATAATATCCTCCTGGATATTACCAAGGGTGCACACCATGAGAAGGTGCCTCAAAGTTTTATGAGTCCTCTCCCCTAATGACCTATATTATTTGTGTCCCTCAAATAATATCATCCGGCCATAGAACATACATTCAAGAACAGTGTTATGGAACTTCCGGGTTCTCATCATAGCAGGGATCCGCTACGACCCTTTAATGCAACAGCTATCCTTAGGACATTATCACATGACATGTCACGCATAAGAACAATCAAGATGTGATAAGGCTTTTATTTAATGAATAAAGTACAAAGTAGTTGGTTCTAGACCACCAACTCCAACAGACTCCCACTTGGACTAGAGCCAACTACTAACAACCTTTAACCCGCTAGCTCTCACATGATATTCATTCTTCTGCTGAGATAGGCCTTTATTCATGGGGTCCACCACATTCTCTTCCGTGGACACTCTACTCACTGCAACTTCACCCCTTTGATAGAAATCCCTCAAGAGGTGATACTTCTGAAGTATGTGTTTTGTTCGTTGATGTGACCTTGGTTCTTTTACAAGAGCCACCGTTGCAGTATTATCACAATAAAATGTAATGAGATCTTTACTGCTAGGCACTATATCAAGCTCCTGGACAAAGTTACGAATCCAGACAGATTCCTTGGCTACATCAGAAGCTGCTATATACTCGGACTCTGCTGTAGAATCAGCGACAACTGGCTGCTTTGAACTCTTCCATCTCATAGCTCCTCCATTGAGACAGGAAACATATCCAGATTGCGACTTCAGATCATTCTAATCTGTTTGAAAACCAGCATCAGCATACCCTCTGATGACAAGCTCCTTGTCTCCTCCATACACCAGGAACATATCCTTAGTTCTTCTCAGATACTTTAGGATAGTCTTAACAACAGTCCAATGTTGTTCCCCTAGATCTTCTTGATATCTGCCTACCATGCTCAGTGCATAGGAAACATCAAGCCTGGTACATAATATGGCATACATGATGGATCCTATTGCCGAAGGTTATGGGATCTTGCTCATCCTATCTTTCTCCTGTTGTGTCTGGGGACACATTTTCTTAGAAAGATGTAAGCCATGTGACACTGGAACCAATCCCCTCTTGTATTTTTCCATACTAAATCTCTTTATTATCTGGTCAATGTATGTACCCTGACTTAGTCCAAGAAGCCTCTTGGATCTGTCACGAATGATCTTGATCCCTAGAATGTAGGCTGCTTCTCCTAATTCCTTCATGGAGAAACACTTGTTCAACCAGTCCTTAACTGACTGTAAGTTTGGCACGTCATTTCCAATAAGCAATATGTCATCAACATATACCACTAGGATTAATACCACATTCCCATTAAAACGCTTATAAACACATGTCTCACATTCGTTCTTAATGAAACCAAATTCCTTTATGGCTTCATCAAATCGAATGTTCCATGACCTGGATGCTTGATTCAATCCATAAATGGATTTCTGCAACTTGCAAACCCATTTGGCTTCTCCTGGTGTCACAAACCCTTCTGGTTGTATCATATAGACATCTTCCTGAAGGTTCCAGTTAAGGAATGCTGTTTTGACATCCATCTGCCAAATCTCGTAGTCATGGTAAGCTGCTACGTAAAGTATGATTCTTATGGATTTAAACATGGAAACTGGTGAGAAGGTTTCATCATAGTCAACTCCTTGACGCTATCTGAATCCTTTAGCCACTATCCTTGCTTTATAGGTGCTAACTTGACCTTCCATTTCCAACTTTCTTTTGAATACCCATTTGCATCCAACAGGCTTTACATTAACTGGATCATCGACCAGAACCCAAACTTGGTTCTGATACAGGGAATCCATCTCAGAATTCATAGCTTCTATCCATCTTGCAGCTTCTGATCTTTCTACTGCTTCCTTGTAGGAGAGAGGTTCATCATTGTCCAACAATAATGATTCACAATCCTCAGTGACTAGGAAACCAAATATCTCTGGTTCCCTTACCTCTCTTGAGATCCTACGTAGTACTTGTGTTTCTGGAACCTCTTCCACAGGGACCTGTGAAACTTGTTCCTATACCAACTCCTATGTATCTTGAGCATCAACTTCGTCGAAGTCAATCTTGCTCCCACTATCCTTCTTAAAAATGTGTTCCCTCTCAAGAAAGACAGCTTATCTGGCGACAGTCACTTTCTTTCCTTGAGGGTTATATAGGTAATATCCTTTCGTTTCCTTGGGATATCCTATAAAGATACACTTCGTGCCCCGAGGTTCTAGTTTGTTGCCTAAGAAGGCCTTAAAAAATGCCTCACATCCCCATACATGTGTGTGCAACAAAGTGGGTTTCCTTCCATTCCATAACTCGAATGGAATTCCATTTGCTGCCTTAGTTGGTACTCGGTTTAATGTGTATGTTGTAGTTTGTAATGCATATCCCCAAAAGGATAATGGAAGATCCGTATGACTCATCATCGACCACACCATGTCCAACAAGGTGCGGTTCATCCTTTTACTGACACCATTCCACTGTGGTGTATAAGGAGGAGTGAGGTGAGATAGAATCCCAGACTCCCGTAGAAGATCGATGAACTCTTGGTTCAGATATTCTCCACCTCGATCCGATCAAAGCTTCTTTATCTTCTTACCAAGATGATTTTCTACTTCATTATTTAATTCCTTAAATTTCTCTAAGGACTCTGAATTATACCTCATTAAGTAGACATAGCCATATCTACTCAAATCATCAGTAAAAGTACTGAAGTAAGAATATCCACCTCTAGCTTCTACTGGAAATGGTCCACACACATCTGTGTGTACCAATCCTATAAGCTCTATGGCCCTTTCACCTTGTCCACCAAAAGGAGGCTTGGTCATTTTTCCTTATAAACAATAGTGACATCTATCAAGTGGTTTTAGCTCAGTAGAGTCTAAATAGCCATCTTGGCAGAGCTTTGTTAAATGCTTCTTGTTCACTTGACCAAGGCGGTGATGCCATAACTGGGTGATGTATGAGTCATGTGAGTTTGTTTCGTTATCGATTGCCAACAATTGGTTTTCGTAATTCAATACATACAAACCATTATTTAAATGTGTCATACCATAACATACGTTGTTCTTATAAAAGAGACAACCCTTATTTTGAAAATTTGAAAACAAATCCATCCATATCCAAACAAGATACAAAAATTATGTTCTTGGTAACACTAGGAACATAATAACAGTTATGTAAAACCATAATCATCCCAGTCAGCAATGAGAGGTGGTAGTCGCCAATGGCCAACGCAGCCAGCCTTGTGCCATTGGCAGCTCGAAGATCCACCTCTCCTCTGGAGATCTTTATAAATCTACTTGGTTCCTGCATTTGAATACAGATGTGAACCCCACAAGCTGTATCTAATACCCAATGTGTAGAAATAGAAATATTTCACTCAATAACAAACGCACCTTTAGCGTCCCCACTCTTCTGGGTACAGTTCCTCTTCCAGTGGCCCTGCTTGCCTCATGTAAAGCACACTGCCTCCCATTACTTGCCATGCCTCTGGATCTTCCCCTTCTTGGAGGGATGGTACTCCAGGGCTTCATACCGTTTATAAGTCTTTGCCCTTTTTCCTTGTCCTTCCTTTTCTTGTTCACCATAAGGACCGCATGTTTTTCACGCCCCATGTCCTTATCTACCAGGAGAATCAAGGTCAGAAGCTCCGATAGACTCTTCTCATTGCCGCTCATGTTATAGTTGACAATGAAGCTATAGAAGGTCTTGGACAGTGATGATAGGATGAGACCTGTACGCAACTCATCCGGGAATTTAATCCCTAAGATGTCCAGGCGTTCAATGTAGCCAATAAGCTTGGCTACATGAGGCCCAGCTGGCGCAGACTCTCCAAGCTTCGTGGTAAACAAAGCATTGGAGATTTCATACCTCTCCTGTCTCACCTTCTCTTGGTAGAGATCTTTAAGGTGAGACATCATGCTATACGCATCCATGTTTTCATGTTGCTTCAAGAGATCATTAGACATGGCCGATAGCATGAAACACTGGACATCTGTGGAATCATCCATGTGTTTCATGTAGAGAGATAATTCCTCATCACTATCCTCTTTCCCAGGCGCAACTGGAATAGGCTCTTCCAGCACATACAATTTCCTTTCGTGGCGAAGGACGACGCATAAACGCCTCTGCCACTCTTGGAAATTGGTGCCAGTGAGAAGGTTTTACTTCTCGAGTATGGTGTGCAATGATATGTTTGAAGTCATTTTCTTTCCGTTTCTACAAATTAAGATGAGAAAAGTTTTAGTACTTTATTACAAAAATTGAGACAAATAAATAAATTAATACTTATTAGTCTCCCACTATTTTATCGAAATCCAATAGCCCTCACCATTGACTTCGGAATATTCTGTTGTGTGAATATTCTAGTGCCAAGGATCCATATTTCCCTTCGCATTACCCCAACTAGGGTTGGTCAAGAAACTTGAAGGGTTTTAGGTAGGCATTCTAAATGCCAACTGCATTAACTCGCAGCTCCTTGATCCGTTGAGTGGACTCCCCAATCCTGAAATCCTTTTTGGATTTCCTCAACCTTTGCCTCTTGGTCACACCAAGTCCTGCTGTGGAAATCAACCCTTGATGTGAACCAATTCAAGTCAACCCAAAACCTTGAATTAGAATTCCCCGATAATTGAAAGCACCCCAACTAGGGTTGGTCAAGCACTTTGAACTATGGTTCGATTCTAACCAAGATTATGGAAGGTTATGCCGCCTTAATATTTATTTTGAGGGATTTTGTCCTTATACGTAAATTTCCATTTTATTATCTTTGATTACATGCTTGTTAATATTAAGTGGGATATACTTAAGTGATTAACCATGTCTAAGATAATATTTACGTATAAGCCGGTTTTATTTTAGTTCCATCTTTCCTGCTCATTTAATTCATTAATTGTGTGATCGTGACAACACACCCACAATAAATAAACCATGCAACAGACATAAATAAAATAAATGGTATGATCATGAGCTTTTCTATTGGTTAGTTTATCTAGCGGTTGATAAACTAACCCAATACCTAGGGGAGAAACACCTTGAACCTTTCGGGTTCGTGTTTATAGCTTTCCACCTGTCCACCTTTGTATCTCCTTGGATTGGTTTCACCATGGCTCCTGACTTGAGCCGCCTCCACTAGCTTGGGAGCTCCATCCATTACATATGCATTTATCTCACACGCAGGTGAGGGGTAAAAAGGGGGTTTTACATAAAAGAATACTTGGGCGCGCAGGCCCTACATATTAATGAGGAGATGGCTCGCAGGCCAACAAATTTAAATAAATTAATTAAAAGAAACCATTCACATACAAAGGTCTCGGTCTAGCTCATGATCATCCATACATGCAATGATATTTACGAATAAATAAAACTAGCATTCAATTCTTTAATCGTTCTTGGTTAAGATAAATCACGCTCGAATAAATTAATTATCTTTAATTAATCAATCCTTTTATCTTAAACCCCTTTTCTGAATTATCTTGAGATTCTCATACATCATAATTTTAAACAAATAGATTCATTTAAAATTATCTGTCTACGTAACTTGTACCTTGGAGGCAACCTGATGAATTCTCATTTATTACGCATATGTTAAATTAAACACACATATATAAAACACATATCACGTGTTGTGCCTCAGCTTTACGCCTGCACTATGGTACACGTATCAATGGTTTGTATAATATAATAATCAAATTTTAATAAATCTGCGTAATTTGGGTGAGTACACGACTTGTAGTTCCGACTACATGGTGTGTACTTTTCTTCACCGTCCATCCGAAGTACATGCCCGGGGACATGGCGTGTAAATGTACTTCAGAAATTTTTGGAGTACACGACATGTTCTTTTGGACACACGCCGTGTAGTTTCCGCGTTACACGGTTTCCATCTGGGCAAGCCGTGTACGGGGTACACGGCCCAACCCGAACCCGAAGGGACTACACACCGTGTTCAGTTGGACCACACGGCGTGTAATCCGGAAACCGTGTGCCACCTATTTTTGGTCAACACACGGTGTCATAAATGACCTCAATACACGACCCGATTTGGCGGATCAGTCAATGCATTGAACCTGGACTACACGACGTGTACTTCCGAATACACCCCGTGTATTCTAGTGTTATACGGCCAGAAATGTTTGGCTCCTCTGGATGAGTTCCTCTATTTTATTTTAATCAAAATTAAAAGAAAAAATCATTTCTGTGAGGTGAATGAGAAATGAAGGAGGAGGAATAGATCTCGATATTCAGATTTCCAGAACGATTAAACTTGAATTGAAATAACTAAATTATTAAATGCGTAAATCACCAACGAAAAACTAAATAATTATAATCAACGATATAACCTCCCTCTGATACCACTTGTAGGTTCTGAGTGCAGTAGAAGCACGTTGGTGGGTTTTCCCAACTTTAATTTTAATGTTAAACAACGTTTAATCCGAGATCCATCACGATATAAAACGCCGAATCTTCGGAATAGAACAAAGAACGAAAAGAAAAGAAGAGTCCCGGAACCCTTGAGGAGGATCATCATATGTTGATTATAATTAATTTAATTAATGCATAAGAATTACCTCGTTGGAATTCTTTCTTCGTTGATGTGTCCGGTCACGATTCGGTGATCTATCGTTGCGTCGTAGAATCCAAGTATAGGATTCCTCTAGCAGTGATCCACATGTGTGTCACATATCTTCAGACGTCGTCGAAGGGATCTCCAAGTGCTAGCATGGAACAACCTTCACTTGCGATGTCCACCTTCAACTACCTTGATCCGGTGGAGGATCTTGCTCTCGTAACTTGAGGGCGTTCTTGGTGGAAAGGGAATTCTCTCTTGGCTTGAGAGTATTTCCAAATCCGTTGTACACAACAATGGCTCTGATTCTATGAGAATAATGTAATTGGGATTATAATACTTGGAATAATAAAATGAATTAATTGCCTGAAAGCATTTAATCTTTTCATTTAATTCTTAGTAATACCACATGTCCTAATAATGACAGTTGATCATCATTATTACTTGACATGTGCCCAACGTATTACATTTAATATCATTTAATTAAATAAACAATATTTTCTCACGAATCATGAAAAACAAACTACATGGCGTGTATATAAATATACACGGCGTGTAATTTTATTTTTCATTTTATTTATTTCCTCCACCATATTTATTAGACCTTGAGTAATGACTATTTATTTCTCAAAAATGTAACTGCATTACTCGCTAATAAATATATATTATTTCGCCCACACTATATTCTCTCGAATAACTAGTGTCGAAACAAATGCGATCAGGTATCCTTAAATAATTATTAAACTACAGTCGGGAATAATATTTATTTAATTTGTTAAATTAATATTTAACTGAGATACATGGACACACTTAGTGTGTGACCCTCTAGGCCTCTTTCTCAGTGGCATTAGGATGAGCCTGCCTAAAGTCCAAGGTTAGCGTCTAGCAACACACCAAGGCACCCATAAAGAAAGAAGTTAACGCCGCAATGATGTGTCACCTCCTACGAATGATTACCATGTAATATAATCCCTTTGTCTCGATATCACCAATCAAGCGGGTTTCATGCTAGTGTCATCAACCCATGTGCTTGATTATTCTTTCTTTGACTTCTCAGAATTGAACTTTCCCATACTTTACCATGACCATGGATTTATTTAGGCTATATCAATTCCATCAAAGGGCCTGAGATATCTACTTCTGTAATGGAACTAAAGGGACAAATCCTTTCTCGCATTATCTATTAATGCGATATTACTCGTGACGCACCCAACGTATTCTACCTCGCTGCGAACAGTGTGTCGTCACAGTTTTCGTCAATACATCTAAGTGCGCGAGTTGTAATAACCATTAATAATAATCTTAAAGTCTAAGGACCAATACACACGTCCGCAGATAGGAACATCCAAATACACTATAAAATGTGGATTTCCTACTGGCGGGTCTCGTTCTCATAATATCATCCTGGATATTACCAAGGGCGCACACCATGAGAAGGTGCATCAAATTTTTATGATTCCTCGCCCATAATGACCTGTATTATTTGTGTCCCTCAAATAATATCATCCGGCCATAGAACATACATTCAAGAACAGTGTTATGGCACTTCCAGGTTCTCATCATAGCAGGGATCCGCTACGACCCTTTAATGAAACAGCTGTCCTTAGGACATTATCAGATGACATGTCACTCATAAGAACAATCAAGATGTGATAAGGCTTTTATTTAATGAATAAAGTACAAAGTAGTTGGTTCTAGACAACCAACTCCAACAAATAGGACACCACCAATAGTGTCTAAACAAATAAATATTATAATAACAATAATACTATATACATAAGTACAATTAAATAATGAAAAATGAAGAAAAGGTAAACAAGTTCCATAATTAAATATCAAGCATTTAACCCTGTATATCCTTCGGTTTTATGATGACATCAAATCCCACCAAACCTTCTTCAGACATTTAAAAATTATATTCCCCTAATATAAATGGGTTTTTCATTTTCATTAACAACAATGGTAATTAATTAATCATTTCAAATTCATATACTGTGGTGCACTAATCAGTTCACTCATATCATACGCGTAGGCTTTAGTGCCTAGAAAACCATGTCAATACACTATCCAAGCATAGGAAATTCCATATAAATCATATCAATTCCATTATGTCAAATTTCATGTCTAGCCAACCCACATCAAAGATAAGGAATTCCTTGTAAAAAAATTCTTACCCATGGGTGGGATCTACTGTGTCCCTCATCATTTACTAATCCATCAATACACATTCCACAAGGTCAAACACACTTGACCTTTTTAACAAATTACAATATCAAGGGTGAACCTATTTCATTTCACCAATATTCACATAGTTTATCACTTTCACCGCACTTAACATAATTCCATAACTATTATATTTTACTATTCATTCATAACAAAAACCATTGTACATATTTTCAATTACATCTTATAACATGGATATTCCCACATTTTCCATTCATTATTTATCCCCTTAATTGTCTCACAACCCATTTAACCATAAAAGTTTTGATAAACAACCACTTATTCCATTTTGACATCCTTGAAAGGTCCAACACATCATGGAGTTGATGTTATTTTATGAGATTGTGTCTGGTTTGTCTGGTTTGATTTGTTTTTCAGGGCAGTGGTGCAGTGGAAGCAGCAACATTTTTTTCTGGTCATCTTTTTTGCAGCGGTTTTAACCACCGCGAATAGTATACAGGTAAAACTATAGCGGCGGTTAAAACCACCGCTAAACGTAAAAAAACTTACGTTTAGCGATGGTTTTAACCGCTGCTATAGAGTCACATCCGCCGCCTGCATTCCGCGGCCGTTATCGGGACTTTAGAGGTGGTTTTACAACAGCTGGATTTTATTTTATTCGCGGCGGTTATCACCGCCGCCAATAAAATAAAATCTTGGGTTCGTAAAAACTACCACAAAAGTGGCTAGAACCGCCACGAAATGAGGCATCTACGATGCTTCCTTTAAACCGACGCAAAATGGAGAAAAATGCCGCTAATAGTTTTCCAACACCAAATTTAGTGGCGGTTATTATAAACCACCTCCAAACCATGTAGAGGCGGTTTAAACCGCCACTAAACACAAAATAACCGTCACTACATGGCGGTTTTCTTGTAGTGTTTAGTAGATCATTTTGATCTGTTGGTTGATCCTTGAGATTGTTTTGAGCCATTCTTTCTTTTCACACCCTTCCTTTTTTCCATCTGTTATAACATTCATCAGTTCATACCCTTTTTCATTAAATATTAAAGGTTTATCTTGAAAAATAAATTGGAAATGAATACCTCCTTTTTGGCATGTTTTTTACAAGATGTGATGGCCATGCGATGAGTGTTCCAAGAGATTTTTTGACCTTATGAATATTATCATCATCAATTGAAATAGGTAGCTCAATCATCAGATCATGGGATATGTTAATCAACACTTTGACATGACCTGTTGGAAGTGGTCGGTTATGTAGCATGATGTTCTGGATATTGAAGACCATATCACTCACTACAAGACTATTGGTGGGTGTTGATAGATATAAATCATAATCATTTTCACCATGTAGAAAATTATTACAAGATAAGTATAAGTGTTTATCTGATTCACAATTCACATAAACAATTATTAGAACATTGATTACCTCTACTAAGATAGTTTTTTAAGGGGAATGGCTTGCCTAAAAGCTTGTAGGGGTGGGGAGGGATATTCACATGCTGGTTGTTTTTGAGTTGTTTCTTCTCTTTGTCCCCCCACCATCATATTTTACACGAACCCTCTCTTCAATTGTGTATGTTCTTCAGGGATAGATATTCCTTCTCTCATTGTTTTTATTTCTTCACATTGATCCTCCTCTTGTTTTTTTTTGCAAAAAATTTTCAGGGTGTTACCCAAAACCCACAACTCTAATGCGGCCATACTTTTCTGGATACTTCAAGGCCACCGAAAAGTATGTCCACATCTGGTTTGGGTGTTTCTGATTCCTATAACTATTCAAAATATAAAATATAAGAAAATAAAAAATCATTGTTATGTAATATTGATTTAAATCAAAACAAATATTTATTATGTCCTACTTACACATGTTTCCCACACTTTCTGTGTGTTTTTATCTATTAGTATCCCATATTTATTTACATGTTCCTCCTTCCATAGAACATGGAATGGGAAGGAAGTGACATTGGATTTGGATTCATCAATCTGTATATAAACAGAGGAACATAGTTCTGGTGTTGTTTTATGTCACAAAAAAAGTATGACGGTAGATTTAAAATATGTACTAATTTTTTTTCAAGTGAAACATACCCCATTCTTTCTTTACAGTAGGGGAACACTGGTTTTACTGGTCGTTCCTTATTTTCATCACTCAATTGTTGTTTTATAAATAAAAAACTATCAATCAAAGTGATGAATACATGTATCTTCAAACAATTTATTACCAAACACAATGTACCTGAAGAGATTTCTACACATGACGGCTAGTAAACGCATCCCATGCTCCTTGAGTTATTAGGTGTACATAAATTAGAGTTGGGTGAAGGTTTATTGTCCCTTCAGAATCTTTAAGATAGCATTTCATTAAAATTGTGCGAAATCCTCTGTGAATCCTTCCAGAAACCCTTAATACATAGTCCATGTATGATTTATCCACTATAAATGCACTCTAAAAGGGTTGATGAAGAGTAATTCAATGTTTCATTATTTTATTTTTTTAGTAAATTAAAGAAATGATATCATAATGTTACCATAATATATTCCCACATCAGTGTCTTAATCCCCGTGATGGCATGGTTCCATTACTCTACATCAATCAACACGTGTTTCCGAGTAATGATTCAAATGTGACTTCTAAACATGGCCTTATTAGGGTTAACATGTTGGACCCACTTATTCCTTATGGCCTCATATTTGATGCCTGTCACATTTTCCTTAAGGATTTTTTCTAACATCGACATACTATGGTGCTCTTGTTTTTTCAGCACCGCCAGTGTTTCATTTCCTACCCTTTCCTTAGTTTCAACAAAATAAATATGTTCCTCCATAGCGCTAGCATCCGCATGTGCAGATGGTGGTTGTACCTCTGCAATGGGAGAAATAGCAACAATAGGATGAGAAACCTATTGGTCCTCTGCACTGCGAGCAGCAGTAGGTTGATAGACCTATTGTGCCTCAGGATTGGGATCATCATCATGTTTAGAAGTCATTATCTAAAGAAGTGGTTTAACATTTAATTTAGATTACCTAAAAGTAGCAGCAAATAGGTAATAACATAAGGCAATACAGTGCATACTACAAAAAAATATAACCTGATTATTGGAATCTCTATTTTTAAAGGCTGAAGGGATTTGACCCATCTATAAACTATCAAAATCATTTAATTGTGGTATCCTATGAAATAAAAAACACCATCTACATTGGGACCACGAAAAAATGATTCTGAATTCCCAATGAAAGGGTCTTCCTCTATTGAATTTTCATCTGACCCTTCAGTGGTTTTGGTTGATAATAGAACAATTAACCAGTTTCAGTTGGTAGGATCTAGAACATAAAATACTTGTATTACCTGTGATGCCATTATAAATGGTTTTTTCTTTGTACCCTTCCATACTGAAATCAACTTTCACGAATCCCAACTCATCTATTTTAACATCACTCATATTATAAACCCACTTACATTGATTAATTGGCACTTAGAAATTCGTATAATCCAACTCTCATATTTTTTTGATGATTCCAAATTATGAAATATTCTCATAAATTGGATTTATATCTTTAGCACTAGAAACATGCATCACTTCAGCTTCAAGTGTAACTCCACTATTCTGAATGGTACTATCTTCATCTTGTTC
This sequence comes from Viscum album, assembly GCA_963277665.1. Taxonomy (NCBI): domain Eukaryota; kingdom Viridiplantae; phylum Streptophyta; class Magnoliopsida; order Santalales; family Viscaceae; genus Viscum; species Viscum album. Next base: position 1,839,755,737 of record OY728151.1, read on the forward strand.
ATTAGTATAGAATATATACCCACTAATTACACAATCTTTATAATATAATACATAAAAACTTGGTCCTCTCACTAGCCATTAGAGTCTTTCTGAAATTGAGTATGGATTTTTATCTGAATCCTTAAATATATGGTCATGAAACCAACCTATAAACTGTCGGTTATGTGTATTTGATATCCATTTTCATCCCTTGATGGATTCAATTGCCTAATAAATTCTTTTTGGGTTTCGACATATGGGCCAACCTCCAAACTATTATGAAAAACATAAAGTTAGGCCTGCTCTCGATCTATAATATTGATTTTGACAACCTCTCTCCCAGAAATAACTTCACCAACAAGCCACCTAGTGTGATGAGATTTCGGTAGACCAATTCTTTCAACATTAGAGAGGTATTCAATGCATAATTCAATGGATTCCTCAAAAATATATCGCTTTGCAATACAAACCTCTGGCCAACTTTGGTTTTTGACATACCCTTTCAAAATCATCATATACCATTCAATGGGGTACATCCATATATAGTGTATAGGACCACATAGTTGAATCTCTCTCACCAAGTGAACCATCAAATGAACCATCATATCAAATAATGTTGGTAAGAAGAACATTTCCAATTCACATAATATGATGTAAATTTCCCTTTCCCATACTCGATAATTTCATTGGGTCTATAACTTTTCTGCATATATATTTGAAGAAGAAATGGATCTTCGTTAATGTATAATATACTTTCTTTAAAAAACTGCAACTAAAGTCTATAGGAATTATATATTTCATCAAAAAGTGACAGTTATGTGATTTTAGAACCTTTAACTTTAAATTGGTCATTGACATGATGTTCTTAATATTCTATGAATACCCCTAGAGAACCTTTATATCATTTAAGAAGTTGAAAAACTCATATCTCACCTACCTAGAAAGAGTGTAAGGAGTGGGAGGAAGAAAATGTAATTTTTCACCCTTCACTGGCACCAAATCTTCTCATTTTTCCAATGTGAACCATGTTCAACCTAGACTTAATTCCATACTTTGTTTTGACGGGATCATTTAGCAATTCGCCGATGACGCTGTCACATACATTTTTTTTCAATATGCATAACGAGAAGAAAGTTTCTGACATACAAACAATTCCAGTATGGTAATTAAAAAAACTTATCTCTTCTTAGAACTTGTTTTTGTAAGGGTTTTCGAAAATAGTTTACCAAAAGCAGTGTCAACATATTTTACTTTCTCAAACAATTGATCACCAGTTAGTGGAGATGGTATTATACATTCTTCTGAACTTCCATAAAATGATGTCATCCAAGATCGGTACTTATGTCGTCAGGGTAGAAATATACAATGTTCTAGAAACATGGTTTTTGATGAATGTTTCAACTTAATTGACTGTGTACCTTGTTTGCAGATGGGACACCCATGACTTCCTTTAATGTTATATCCTAAAAAATTCCAATAAGAAGGAAAATCATTTATCATCTCATACAACATGGCTCTCAACATGAAATCTTCATTTCTATAAGCATCATACAATGTAACACCTGAATCCCACAATAATTTCATATCCTCATAAATGGATCCAAATAAACATCAATATCATTTACCATTTGTTTCAGTCCTCATATAAGCATAGATAGCATGATGTGTTTTCATTTCATACATAACCACAGTGGAAAGTTATAATTTACCAACATAACCAGCCATGTACTGTGAGTGCTTCTTTGAAAACCAAAAGGATTCACTCCATCTATAGATAATGCAAGATGAAAGATTCTCGTCTAGTTTATAAAATCAGGATACTCATGATCGATTCTCTTCCACTGAGGAGAGTCTTTTAGGTGACGTGGTTTCCTATCTTTATTTCTTCTGTCTGCGTGCCGCATCCATTGCCCTGTGGTCTCCTCAATTCCTTATAGGCGCCTAAACCTTGGAATGATTGTAAAGTACCATATAACCTTTATAGAACTAGATTCATCTTTATTGTATCAAGAATCACCACACTTTGGGAATTCTTTAAGTGATTTGTGATCCATAAAAAAGGTATACAATCGTTTGGGTAGGCATGTATTCGTTCAGAGATCATACTTGTCGAACGTAGCTTTTGTTTTGAGTCGTATGTTAGACTTTGGAGCTCATTATATTATGGGATAATGTCATTCAAGAGATCAAGTAATTCTGTAAAACTAGCATCACTCCATCCGTTTCCTACTTTCAAATTATATAGCTTCATTATAGATGACAATGATGTATATTCAGTGCAACCACCATACAAAGGAGTCTTTACACAACTCTTTAACTACTCAAACAATTTTGGTAAACCACAAAGTTTATCTCCAACTGTCCTTGTAATTTCCTCAATCTAATCGTCATCATCATTCATATCTGTATTCATATCCTCAATATAGTCTTCTTTATTGTACACACTTGTAATCATATCATATGATTTATAAAATGCACAGTTATCTTAGACACTAGCTACATTCGATTTTTCCCTTGTGTTTATTCCAACATTTATAAATTCGATCTATTCCATAAAAGATCAAGTGTTCTTACAACTCCTCTAAACTAACTTATATTAAATAACAACAACATAAACATGGACAAAGGATTTGAGAAGGGTCATATGAATGATATTTTGGAAACTAGATGAACTCTTTCACTCCATCTTCATACTCTCTTGTCAAACGATTGACATCCATCCAGTCTTTATTCATATCTGTCCTATTTGATTCGGTGATTTTATTATTTAACAAAATAAATACACAAAATATTAATGCTCTCATGATTATTGGAGAAGTGGTGAAACTATCAATAATAATAGAAAACAAAATTAAATTGTTGTAACATGTCTATGAAATGTAAAAATTGATGAAAAAAATTTGTGTTGTGGGGATCTCAAAGCTAATATCATCAAATAAAAAATCATCATTGGAATCTCACTAGATCCTAGGATGTGAAAATATTAGACATATACCAGTAGAATCAACAACCCAAAGGTTCCCATCTATACCAACACCATAGGCAAAGAGATAAGGTTATCACATCCCTAACACTATAGGTGAAGCAACATGGGAATTACATCACTAACTGTATGGGAAAAGAAATAAGGGAATCATGTTTAGTCAGTATGACATAAAAAATATCTGTAACATAGTTACCTTGGGTTCCTATGGCATAGTAAAAGCATAGCTAAGAAAAAATTTGATGATGATCAGTTTATAAATTAATAATTAACCATAATAAATAAACCTCATCTCACCTCCATCACCCTTTAAAGAAATATCCACCAATAACAACATATAAACATCAAATAATATCAACCAATACACATCCCATAAAATGAAAACAGCCTATAGAAAACACAAACCCAAGTGTTTCCTAGTAAGTGTGATACAATTATAATGAAACTTTTTAAATAAAGTGATAAAATACAATTATGGTGGCAGTAGTAGGGTTCGATGACGACGAAGTCGGGGTAGGCAGCAGTCGCAGCTACAACGGAGGGCTTCACAACAAAGGTGGGGTTCATGGTGGAGGAGCGACAGATGAGGGTTTGAGGCAGAGGTGGGTTCCCGGTAGAGGAGCGATGGAGGAGTGGAAGAAGAGGGTTCATGGTATATGTGGGTTCGTGGAAGAGGAGGAGTTCACGGTGAGGGAAGATGCGGTGGCAGAGGAGGGGTCGACGATGGCAGAGTTGGGTCGGGGAAGAGCAGAGGTCGGCGGCGTAGGGGTCAACTTCCGCAAGAGCTTGAGGGGTGCGAGAATGAAGGAAATTGTTAGGGTTCTTTATAAAACATGGTGAAACATTTATCAGTACTAGCTAAAAAGCGATGATAAATGTATGTTTTATCAGCGCTGATAAAACATACATTTATCAGCTTTTTTTAGCATTGATAAAGATAGACCTTTATCAGTGCTAAACAGACACTGATAAAAGGTGCCTTTATTAGCACTAAATTTATAGCGCTGATAAAGACACATTTTATTAGTGATTCTTTAGCACTGATAAAGGCATATTTTTATTAGGGTAAAAAAAGAACTGATAAAGATATTATATAAATAATTTATTTATATTAATATATATATTTATAAAATTATATATAAAATAAATAAATATTTATTTATTTATAATTATAACTATATATATATCTTTATACTTAAAAAATATAATTTAAATGATTATAAATTACAAGAAATATACTTATTATATTTATAATCACTGAATATATATAATAAATATATTTATTATATATATTTATAGGAATATATATATATATGCAACTATATTTCGTCTAATTTTGTAATTATTTATATGAATATATATATATATTTAAAATTATATGAATATATATTTATTTATAATTATAATTATAAATGAATATATATATATATATATATATATAATTATAAAATTATAAAAAATTAATATTTATAATTTTATAATTTTACTAATATATATATCAAATATATTTATTCTAATTTTAAAATTATTTAAATACGTTTGTATTTATTTATAACTATAACTATAAATATTTGAATTTATTTATCAATATTTCTTTATATTTATAAATATATTTATTTAATTATATTTAACATTATATATGAAAATAATAAATATATTTTTTATAAATTAATAATTATTTAAATAATAAATATTTATTTATATTTATAACAAATATAAATATATATATATATATATATATATTTGTAATTAAAATTTATAATAAATAAATATTCATTTATAGTTGTAATTATATATATATATAAATAATTATAATATTATAAAAAATATATTTATAATTTTATAAATATATATAAATATATTTATTATAATTTTTTAATTATTTAAATATATCTAAATTTATTTAGAATTATATTTGTAATTATTTCTATTATTTATAAATATTTGTATGTAAATATATATAATTAATATATATATTATAATTTTTTAATTATTTAAATATATCTATATTCATTTTGGAATTATAATTATAAATATTTGTATTTATTTATAAATATTTGTATATATTTAAAAATATATTCATTTTATTATATTATAACTTTATAAGTAGTATACTAAATATATTTATTATAATTTTATAATTATTTATATATATAGTTATTTAAAATTATAACTATAACTATAAATAAATATATTTATAAATATTTGTATATAATTTTAAATATATATATATATATATAATTATAATATATATATTTATTTTAATTTTATAATTATTTTAATATATATATATATATTTAAAATTATAATATATATATTTATTGTAATTTTGTAATTATTTAAATATATATATATATATAGTTGTAATTATAATTAAAAATAAGTATATTTAAAAATTATTTATACATAATTAAAATTTAATAATTATCAATATAATAAGTATATTTATTATTTAAATATATTTAATGTGATTTTATAAGAATTTTTTAGAACATAATTGTATATATGGGTAATATGAATTAATCATATACCTAGAAAATATACATAATAAAAAACGAGTCATCAATGGACAACATGAATAATAAGAAAGGATGTAATGTATAAATGAACATTATAAGACATAACATATGCACGCATGATCAATATATTTATTGACCAAAATTCATTGGAAATATAAATATATTTAATAATTAATATAAATATATATATATTTAAAAAGGTATTTATATATATTAATTATAAATAAAATAAATATATTAAATATATTAAATATAAAAAATATAAAAAAAATATAATTAATATAATAAATATAATAAATCTAATGAATCTAATAAATATAATAATCTAATAAATCTAATAAATCTAATAAATCTAAAAATCTAATTAATCAATCAAATAAATCTAATAAATATAAATCTAACAATTCTAATAAATATATTTATTATTTAATGAAATTAATTATAATCTCACAATTATTTAAATATATATATATATATATATTTAATTATTATCTTAGAAACACTTTCTTAAAAACATTATATATATTTTTTTGAATTATTAAAAAATATATATTAATTATAAACATGCATTTTTTAGTTAATGTATACAAATAAACATTGTTTTTGAATATAAATATAATAATTTTATATAAATTATTAACAACTTTTATTAGCTCTAAATATAGCACTGATAAATGAATTCTTTATCAGCACTAAGAAAAGCGCTGATAAAGGGTACACCTTTATCAATGCTTTTCTTAGTGCTGATAAAGGATACATGTATCAGTGTTTTTATCTAGCACTGATAAAGCCCCCCTATCAGTGCTTTCTGCTTAGGGTTGATAAAACGAGGTGCTTCCCTTGTCCCGTTTTGTGGTAGTGTATTAAGACTCAAGCCTTCTCACATAAGTCAAGGTCAAGTCTCTAGTTACTTTCCCCCACTAGGTCTATTCCATATCACAATCAAACAATCAAACACACATAAAATAGTAGACAGGACCCATAGTCCATCACACAAACTCCCAGTTCATTAGCACCATCCTGAGGCTATCACTCCTCAGTGGCACCACAACTCATTGGATTCTCCGACCCTGACCTCGAGGTCCAATCCTGCCTCATCAAATCCCCTCTTCAATCCCATTCCCACTACCCAACAACCATCCCAAGAAATTCCACTTTAATCCCCTTGGAAATTGGGTGCTAAGTCACGATCAATTCCCACAACCCACACCCGAGTCCTGTCTCAAATATCATAAGGGAGGTCTCTCAACCTATGATCTAGAGAAAACCCCTATCCATTATACCCTATCGCATCCTAAAGGTCTAATCCCACCCATAATTCTAAAAAAAGTCTCAAGCCACCCTTAGGAGGATGTCCCTCAATAGACATGAGATGTATGACCATCTCACCATTTTCACTAGCATGAAGCCTCTCTTGACCATCCTATCAGGATCTAATAGGGATATGAAATATGGTCTAGAGGGAGGGGGGTGAATAGACTATATTAAAAAAATTAATCAAATAAATTTATTAATTAAATTAATTATCAAAGTTAATTATTAAGGTTAATTAGATGCAGAAAAAGTAAACAGCATGAGGATGTATTTTATAGTAGTTCGGTCAAAATTGGTCCTACTCTACTCTTATACCACTCTCTGTGGAAAGATATACATGTACACTAAAAATTATTTTTTATGGGGATCATAACACAATTACATAATCGTTTTCTAATGGATGAATAACCACGAAAATGACTTTTGTATGGGGACTCACAACCCTTACAAGCTGAATTTAGACAGAGGGAGTCACAACCTGAACAGTCCTAATTTTAGATATAGGGAGTCAAAACCCTTAGATACTGAATTTAGAATTTGGATGTCATAACTCGAGGAATTATAATAAGAAATAATGATTTTGTGTGTGAAATAATAAACTAAAAACAAAGTGCATGTGAGAGATGAGATATAGTGTTACCGACTCAAAAATAGATGAAGGAGGAGAAAAATAATTAAAGTATAGGTACTAGTTCTTGAGGATTATATCGAATCATCTCTTCAAGGCAACAGAATCCAAAGAAGAAGAAATTTTACCCTTGAGAGAATGTCTAGGTGATGAAACAGAGTATTGCACAGGGCTTCAGTTTGTGAAGCACTTGAGACATTCACACCTTTTTCTTGTGGAAAAAATATTGAGTCAAAAATATTAATTGTTGTGTTCTATATCTTTCAAGTCTACTCGAAAACCCCTTTAAATAGAAATCATCAAATATTAACAAACTCCTTCTATGGGTAAAACAATTCAAATTCAAAAAACAATTATCCAGGAGAGAGAATAATAATTCCCATAATAATCGTAAAAAAAAGATTTGAATTCAAAACATAAAGAACAATTCAAACTAATTTAAATAACCCATTAAATGATAAAAATAATTCAAAGGTAATATCATAAAAATAATAAGTCAATTTTAATGTTTAAACTAAAATATTAAATTCATTTTAATTTAATGCACCATGTCAATTAAAAAATAATTATACTTATTTAAAAATCATAAAAAGTGTTCGAATAAATTCAATGTCCATAAATAATAATTTAGAAAATAAATAATTTAAATAAATTAACTCAAAATATTAAAACATAAATTTGATGTAAGTGTACACATGGCTAAAGAATAAAATTCCATCACATTTTTAAACTGATTAAAATATTTTTAAAATTCTTTGCATGACTTCTACATAATATATTAATTCTGAAAATCAATAAAATACTTAAAAAAATTAATATAAGTATGCAGTTCATCAAAAATAAATAATGAAAAATAGAGTACTTAAAAAATTCCAGAATAATAAAATTTTCACTAGTGGTATCAAGCATCTACAATCCTTGATATACAAAATTTATCCATCATTAAAATAAAAATTTAATTTATAGTTAGAATAAAAAATTAATTCACCATTAAAGTAAAAAAATTAATTTATCGTTATAGTAAAAAGTAATTCACCATTAGAGTAAAAATTAATTAAACATTAAAGTAAAATTTAATTCACCATTAGAATGAAAAATTAATTGATGGTATTAAAATAAATATTAATTAAAGGTTTAAGAAAATTAATTGATGGTTTTAAAATAAAAAAAAATTGAAGGTTTTAAAAAAAATAATGTTTTAAAATAATATTAATTGATAGTTTTACAAAAATTAATTGAAAGTTTAAAAAATTGAAGGTTTTTTAAAAAATAATAATTGATGAATAGTGCATCATTTCATGTACAAACTGAACACACAAACTTTGGTAAATTTTTAAAAAATTTATAAAACTAAATTAGAAGTTGGTCCAAATACTTATTTGTAGATAATTTAAAGAAATTTTCAAAAAATCATGAATATATTAATTGTGATAAGTATTGAATTATATATGATCAAAATACTATAAAAACATGAAATAGAAACTCTAAAAAATGCTTACATTCAGTCATTTTTTAAGGTATTTAGAAATATTTTATGAGTTTCATGTAGTTTAATGAAATGAATAAAAGCTTCTTATATTTATAACATAGTAAAAACCAAGTGATTCAGATTATAAACTAATGAGATATCAAATAAATAAAAAAGATTTTTAATTTTGGAAAGTTCAAAATTGTAGATCTATTGCAAGATATTCAGATAATCGAAGAACCCATTAAATAATAGAATTACACTTACATTTAAACTAACAAAATGAAGATAAATTATTTTTTATTTCAAAGGGGACATGTTTCAAAAGAATATGATTAGTATAGTAGAAGTTATAAACTAAATACAGAAGAAAAAAATATAGCAGTTTATACTAAAAACATTTATTGAGATCAAAAACATGATTCATGTTCTGGATTAAATATGAACATGCTATAAAAATATTTTGACTTTGTTTTAGTTTAACAAAAGTGTTATTAACTAGCTACCATTAAAATGAAATAATCATTATAAAATTATGATCATTAAAACTTTATAATTAAAATAAAGAGAGGTTTGAAAACATATTTTCACATAATATAATAAATGGGTTTTGGATATTTAAAAACATAAAATAATATGTAATCAAACAAAACATAAATATATGAAAACAAATTCACAAAATATCTCCTCTTTTTTTATTACAAAACCAAAACATTTATAACCCATTTTCTCCCCCTTTTTTTAAATAAACAAAAAGAGAAAACAAAACATCCCCCTAAATAAATGCGGTAATAAAATAATTAATTTTTCACCATTCCATGTTTAGATTTAATTTTTTTCAAATTAAGTAGAGCCTAAAGGTTTATTAAATATGTATTCTAGATGATTTTAAGTATTAATAAGTTCTAAAATAATATCACCCTTCTTCACATAATCACTAATAAAATGAAATCTAAAATTGATATACTTTATTCTAGAATGCTGTAAGAGATTTTTAGAAATAGAAATTGTAGAAATGTTGTCACAATAAATAGAAAATTTATCAAGATAAATTCCAAAATCACATAAAGTTTTCTTAGTCCATAAACTTTGAGCATAGCTACTAGAAGTATAGATTTACCCAACTTTTTCAATAGACAAAGAAATAGATAATTTCTTCTTTGAAGACCAAGAAATTTAAACCTTTTCCCAGAAAAGGACACATATTTGATGTACTTTTTATATCAATTCTAAAGCCTCCAAAATTAGAGTCATAATAAGATATTAAATCAAAATTGTTATATTTTGGATAAAATAAACCAGAATCAATAGTTCCTTCAACGTATCTAATTTTTCTTTTTTTTCACCTTTAATAGGACTTCCTTTAGGACCTTCTTGAAATATAGCACATAAAACAAACACTTAACATGATATCGGGTCTAGATGCTGTTAAATATAGTAAGATACCTATCATGCCTCTATAAACATTAATATCGACAAATTTATTATATGTATCAATATCTAATTTATAATTAGTAACCATATGAGTTTTCAAAAATTTAGATCAATCAAGACCAAATTGTTTAACCAAATCTTTAGCATACTTAGATTAATTTAAAAAATCCATATATTCTTTGATAAATTTTAATTCCAAGAAACAATATTAATTATACCATTAAACTCATTTCAAATTTAGAAGACATCAAATTAGAAAAATCATTATAAAGAATTTAACTAGAAGAACCAAAAACTATTTCATCAACAAAGATTGGAACAATTAAAATATCCCCATAAGTTCTTTTAATAAAAATTATAGGATCAACATTGCCTTTATTGAATCCATTATTTAATTAAAAAAATAATTTCATACCAAGCATTAGGTGCTTATTTAAGACAATATAAATCTTTAGATAATTTAAAAATATGATTAGGATAATTTTCATTTTCAAAACCATGGGATTGAGAAACATAAACTTCTTGAGTTATAAAACCATTTAAGAAAGAACTTTTTAAATCCATTTGGTATAATTTAAAATCTTGAAAACAATAAAAAACCAATAAAACTCTAATAGCCTCTAACATAGTAACAAGTGCAAATGAATCTTCAAAGTCAATACCTTCTTCTTGAGAGTATCCTTGAGTAACAAGTCTAGAATTCTTTTTGAAAATGTATCCATATTTATCCAGCTCGTTTCTTTATATCCACATGGTTCCAATCACATGTTTATACTCAATAAATTCTACTAAAGTACAAAAATTATTTCTAAAAAACAGATTTAATTCCGCTTGTATAGAAACAATCAAGTTTTCATCTTTTAAAGCATCATTAACATTAATAGGAAAAAATCATAAATAAAAGCAAAATTGGAAAAAAAATTTAAAACATAATTTATAGTTTTAACACTAGAATCAACATTGCCAATTACATTTTCAACAGGATTATATTTATAAATATTCCATGATTTTTGACCATGTTGACAAGGAGTAGGCTCTCCCTCAATTAATTCATCCTTATTCTGAGTTTTTTCTTCATAAAATCTAAAATCACTAAACTCGTCATCAATAACATTAGAATTAGTATTTAAATTAACATTATTTTCATAAAACAAAACATGAACATATTCTTCTATGAAAATAGTTTTTTATTATAAACTCTATAAGATAACTATTATTATAATATCCAAGAAAAATACCTTCATCACATTTCATATCAAATTTATCTAAATTATCATTTGAATTTAAAATTAAAACTTTACAACCCAAAACTCTAAAGTAACAAACTTTAGGATTTTTATTTTTGAATAATTAATAAGGATTTTTTTTAAAAGTTCTAATAAGAATTATATTTGAAATATAAAAAATAGAAAAAATAACCTCAGCCCAAAAATATCTAGGTAAATTATATTCACTTAACATAGTTTGGTCCATTTCAATAAGAGTTCAATTTTTCTGTACTACAACACCATTTTTCTATGGTGTTCTAGGAGTAGAAAAATTATGAGAATAAACATACTTTTGACAAAAATTTTCAAAATCTAAATTATGAAATTCACTTTCTTTATCACTATGAATAGAAAAAATAATACAAACATTTCATTTTGAACTAAATTACAAAAGGTATTAAATCTATATAAAGTATCATTTTTATGAGTAAAAAAATATACCCATGTAAATCGACTATAATCATCAACAATACCTAATGTATATTTAATTCCACCAAGAATATAAATTTGATTGGGGCCAAATAAATCAAAATGTACTAAGTATAAAGGAATTTTAGTACTTATTTTATTTATAGGTCTAAAAGAAATTTTGTGTTACTTCCCTTTTAATTAAGCGTCACAAATATGAAGTTGTAATTTAGTCAAGGAAGGTAGATGTAACACATTCTCATGACTTGCGAGCTTATGTAACATTATGAAATTAACAAGACCAAACATTTATTACAAAGGATGTTGTCATTATGTACAACATTCAAACACTAAACATGTTGAACAGTTAGATCAAAAAAATCAATAGTACAAATATTTTATTTTCTATTAGCATAAAATAATAAATAATCATCTTTAAAAACTAAACATTTATCATTTTAAAATTTAACTTCTATTCCATCATCACATAATTGTGATATAATAATTAAATTATGTTTTAAAACTTCAATATATAAAACTTTAGAGACAAAATTATAATTTTAAATACAAACTTTACCAAAACCTTTTACTTTACCTTTAGAATTCTCTCCAAAAGTAACACTTCCTCTATCACACATGTTTTAAGTGGTGAACATTGATGGGTCTCTGGTCATATGACCAGAGAATCCACTTTCTATGTAACATATGTCATTCTTGAGACATCCAAGTCATTTTTTTTAACAAAAATAAATTACTTGACAATTTTGGTTCCTAAGCTACTTTGGGTCAAACAGGATTAGTATAAAAGTTTTTAGGTACCCATACAGAATTTAAACATATTTTATATGTCACCCTAGATAACAAAGATTTATAAATATTAGTTTTTTTGATATCCCAAATATTTTTTAAATCTAAGCGAACAATCATTTTCATAGTGACCTTTCATTCTATATTTAAAACAAGTAACAGTGGAAGTATAACCACTTTTACTTTTAAAAAAATGTGTTTTATAAATTTGAGGTAATCTTCTATCATAACCAAAATCATATTTATTTTCATCATCATTAGTCAAATTCCTCATCTCATGCTATTTTTCATGACCTTGAATAAAATATGATAAACTTTGTTTAAGTCATTCAACTTTATTTTTCAAAATTTCATTCAAATATTGATCATTTTTTAAATTATCATAAATAGTGTAATGAGAAGTAGAAATAGTATTTTTTTCATTTTTCATTTTCATGTAAAATTTATTTATTTTTAGAAATAATTTTCTCATTATTTTCCTTAAGATTTTTATGTAAATCCATATACTTGAAAATATATTTCCTCAATCTATCAATTTCTTTATTTAATTAAAAATAATTGGGGTTTTCAGAATAATAATCATAATCATAACATTTAGAATAAAAACTAGAATTACTAACTTTATCTAGTGATTCCATGAAGAACAAGTTAGTAGTTTCTTTCTCATATACATATTACTTTCTAGAATCGGATTCATTGAGGGTTTCTTTTAACCTGATTTTTGAATCCTTTCTTTTCCATTATTTTGTTAACTCCAGTTATAATATTAGCCATGTATTCATTTTCACTATCCTATAGATCATAATTGGAAGAGTTAGTAGAAACAAAATTCATAGATTTAAAAGACACACCTTTTCTTTTTTTCATCCCCTCAACTGCAATGTTCTTCAGTTCCAGTTAATATTGAAGTAGTGATCTAATGAATTCATCCATGGTGTACTCTTTTAAGTTCTTTATTTCATCAATGAAAACATTTTTTCAATTTAATTTATTTGGTAATTCTCATAGGAATCATTCAATAAGTTCTGGATTTTCTAGTGTTTCTCCAAGTAAATTCATTCCATTCACAATTCTTGTGAATTGGTGAAACATTTGGTTTACTATTGTTGATTCTATAAGGTTTTACTTATGACTTTTTCATTCATTCTTGTTTTGAAAATCACAACCACCTTATCTTTAAGAAAATCGTTTTTATCCTATGCTTTTCTTTTATAAGGAAAATTTCCTTCTCTAAGGAAAATTATCCTTACCATATTTTCATTTTTCATATTTTGACTAAGTGTAAAATTCAGATTCATATTTGTAACCTTGGAATCCTATGAATACTTATATATGAAGCATTCTATTTTAGGATACAAATTATAGATAAGAACTGTAATGAAGTTCCACTCCAAATTCTGGATAAGAACTGTAATGAAGTTCCACTCTGAATTCTGGATAAGAACTGTAATGAAGTTCCACTCCGAATTCTGGATAAGAACTGTAATGAAGTTCCACTCTGAATTCTGGATAAGAACTATAATGAAGTTCCACTCCGAATTCTAGATATGAACTCTCATATAGATCAACTCTGAATTCTAGATACAAACTCTCATATAGTTCAACTCCGAATTCGGGATACGAACTCTCATATAGTTTCACTCCAAATTCTGGATACGAACTCTCATATAGTTTCACTCTGAATTCTGGATACAAATTCTCATATAGTTCAACTCCGAATTATGGATATGAATTCTCATATAGTTTGAATCCGAATTCTGATTACGAACTTATCTAAGTTCTGAATCCGAGTTCTCTGAATTCAGAATCCGAACTCTTATGAGTTCTGACTCCCTATGAACTCTGACTCTGAACCTTGTAAGTTATGGTTCCAAATTCAGATTAAATCAGACTCCGAATTTCCTTGAAATTCAGATTCCAGATTTCTACAGAATTCAGGTTCCGAATTTCAATAAAACAGAATCCGAATATCTCTTTATTATAGACTCTGAATTCCATTTTGGTTAGACTCTGAACTTTTATTTTGCTTACATTACGAAATTTTTACATACACTCTAATTTGTTAAGTTTGTTATAAAACGATGTCATGCTTTCAGTTACATATGATTTGTTATAAAACGATGTCGTCCATTCCGTTTCTAACTAACCGTTGGTTGAGTGACACGTGTAGAGGTCCCTCCAAAATTCAAGGAGAAATATGACTATTGGAGGAGGGGGCCGACCATTGGAATTTCGCCTATAAATATGAGCACATTTGAAAAGCTCCAAATTGATCTTCAAAACCTTTGACATCTATTATTATACGCAGTTGAAGTGATTTCTAGAGAGGGAGACTCTTATTAACTCTCAAGCTTCGTGCAGAAAGTTTGAATGACTTGTTCAAACTTTTCCTTGTGTAGATTGCTTCGTGAGACTCCGAATGTTGGTGATTACATTCAAGGGCTTCCGGGGATAGGAAGACAGAGGTTCCAACACCTTGAAGTTGAGGGTTTCCTTTCTGAAAAATACAGAGGTTCCAACTACCTTGAAGTTGAGGGATTTTGGGGATAGAAAGACAGAGACTCTGATCTTCGTATCAAGGGCTTACCCTGGTGTGGGTAAGACAAACTTGCTTGAAAGTATAAATCAAGGGACCTTTATCCAAGGTTTTTGGGTACCCTTCTCTTTGGGTTAAAAGACTCATATCTTGTTACTTGTAATTTTACTACTTGTTTTTTTTTGCTGTATTTTTGTATTATAAGGAAAGTTTAATATTCTTATATTCCCTTACACTTGTACTCTGATTCATTTATATTCTATAGGCTCTAAGGTAGAATCTCATATTGCAAACATTCATTAAGTTTATGTTTTCCGAAATCATATTTTTGGATCCATCTTTTCGGAATCATATTTCAGGAACCTGTTTTTCAGAACCGCTTTCCAGTTTTAAGCAAGTGTGTAGAACTAGAATTTTGTAACTTCATACCCTATTCCAATTCTCCAATTGGTGTTAGGGGTGTTGTGAATTTTCTTAGTTTAACTTTGTTAAACTTAGATATTTCCTTGATTAAGGAAAATTTTAAAGTGTACAATTCACCCCCCTCTTGTATATTGAGCATCTACATTGTTATTTCGATCCTACAATTGGTATCAGAGCAGGTGTCTGAAATAATTATACTCACATATAAGTTTTTTTTGCTCAACTTTACATTGTTCTATATTTTTTCCTTGCTTAAGAATATTTTCCTTCATTCCAAACTTTTTTTATTAACAGTTTTGTGTGGAACTAAATTTTTCTTATAGATGGCAGGTATGAATATTGGTTCGATCGACAACATGAATCCTAAAAGACCACCAATTTTTTATGGTAATGATTATGAGTATTGGATAGATTTAATGAAGACTTTTGTTATCAATACTGGAGTAGAAAATTTTGTTATGCTTACTGGAGGTTATCAAATTCCTGATAAGGAAGTTAGTACCTTTAAAAACCAAGAGAAGCATGATTATCAACTCAACTACAAGGTACAAAACACTTTACTTTGTTCAATGACTAGGAATATATATATCCAAATTTCTTCTTGTGAAGCAGCTAACTGTATCTGAAAGAAACTTGAAATTAATCATTTTGGTACGTCTAAAGTAATTTAGACTAGGAGAGCTATACTGAGGACTGAGTATCATGGTTTCAATTTTCCTTATGGAGAACCCATATGCAAAGTACAACAAATATTAAAGACAATTGTGAACAGATTACAATCTATGGGTGAGAAAGGTCTGGATGATAATTCCCTTGTGGAAAAAATTATAGATATTATGCCCAATGAGTGGGAGTCCAAGATAACTGCTATTGATGAGAATAGGAAGGTTTCTCAGATTACTCTTGATGAATTATTTGGAACTCTTCTTCAACATGAAACAATGATGAAAAGAGATGATAACAACATCAAAAAGAAGAATGGAAATGGTACTGTTGCTTTTACTACAACATCAAATCATATGAAATCTAAGACTCCTGAGAGAGTAACTAGATCCAAATATAAGAAGGTTGTTATCCAATCCGAATATATTGATAGTGAAGTTTCAGAGAATGAGTTAGAAAATCTTGCTCGAAGGATGAACAAGATTGATGGGTAGAGAAATTTTCAATCCAAGTATAAGAAAAAGGAGAGGAAAGATAGGAAAGATGGAGAAGTTACTTGTTATGAATGCAAGAGAGCTGGACATATTAGATCAGATTGTCCTTTTCTCAAGAACAAAGAAAGGAAAGAGAAACATTCTGAAAGGAACAGAAAGAAGTATTATAAAGCCAAAGCTAAGAATGTTCTGAAATCCAATGACACCTGGAGTGCCAGTGGTGGTGACTCTTCAGATGAATCTTCTGATTATGAATCTTCTGGACAAAAGAATCTTGGTCTTCTAGCCAGATTACCTACTAACAATCATTACTTTATGGGTAAGTTACACAATGTTGAATCATTGACCAATGTTTCCTTAAATTCTAATGATAATAAATATTATAACTCTTCAGAAGAATAATCCTCTTCTGATGAAGAAAATACTTTACCTACCTATGAAGAAGTTTCTAGGTTTGCTGAACTACTTGATATTGAGAATTCTAAACTCAATAAAATGCTTGATAAGGCAAACTCTAGGAATACTATTCTTAAAAAATAAATATCAAATATTTCTAAAGATCTTGATATAAAAATTCTGATTTTATAAGTATTTCAAAAAATCTTGAATAAGTAAATTATGAAAAGGATAAACTTTCTAAAGATCTAGAAAAAGTAATTTCTAAGAAAAGTGTTTTCAAGCCTAGCTCTAGTTCCAAATCTAATGATTTTGAAGATAAAAACTTGGTTATAAAACTCAAGTCCAAATTTTTTTCCTTAAAGAAGTGTTTGTCAAACTTTACTCATGGTAAAGGAAATTTTGATAAGATATATTCAAAAATATGACCTTTAAGAAACAAATCCGGATTCGGTTATACCCATGCAAAACCAATTTTTAGTAACAATTATTTTGTTCCACAAAGTGACCCATTTTGTAATAAGTGTCAATGTGGTGGTCACTTGGCAAAAAAAATTTCTTTAAACAAAACCCAGTCTTTAGGTTTTCATAAGGCTTATTTTTCTAAGAAGATGTGGGTACCCAAAATATTGTTATCTAAAAATCTCGGATCCAAACAAGTTTAGATTCCGAAAGTTTAATTCTTTTCTTATTTTCTGGAAGATAAATGAAGTACCAACAACAATACTTGGTACATGGATAGTGGATGTTCCTGACATATGACTGGTAATAAAAACTATTTTGAAAAGATTATCAAGATGAAAGGAGGAAAAGTAACTTTCAGAGATAATGCTCAGGGAGAAATTGTTGGTATAGGTAACATTGTTCTTCTTGGTAAAACTTTGATTTAAAACGTTTTGTTTGTTAAGGGTCTTAAGCACAACCTCATTACCATAAGTCAGTTATGTGATAAAGGGTACCTTGTGAATTTTAGGAATGATAAGTGCTTAGTACACAATTCCAAGGAAGAATTTATTCTTTCTGCCAATAGGCAAGAGAATGTTTACACTTTGAACTTAGAAGACTTATGCAACGAAGACTTACCTTGCCTAAGTGCAATGGAAGATCACTCTTGGTTATGGCATAGAATATTAGGTCATTGTAACCTTAGGAACTTATGTAAACTCTCTAAGAAGAAACCAGTTAAGGATCTACCAGAGCTTAGATTTGATTCTTCTAAAGTTTGTGATCCTTGTCAATATGGAAAGCAACATAAATCTAGTTTTAAATCAATTGGTGAAGTATCAACAACCGATGCATTACAGTTAGTGCACATAGATCTTTCTGGTGCAACACAAACTGGAAGCATTAGTGGGAAATACTATGTGTTTGTTTTAGTTGATGATTACACTAGATTTACATGGGTCTATTTTCTAGAAAAGAAGTCTAAAGAATTCTATTTTTTCAAAAGTTATAGAGCCCAAGTTAAAAATGATAAAAATCTTCCATTGAAAACAATTCATAGTGATCATGGAGGAGAATTTCAAAATTCTGATTTTGAAAATTTTTGTAGTAGAAAAGGTATTACTCACAAATTTTTAGCACCCAAAACACCTCAAAAATGGTGTTGTTGAAAGAAGAAATAGAATTATTCAAGAGATAACTAGAACCATGTTGAGTGAGTATTCGGTAGCTAAACATTTTTGGGCTGAAGCTGTAAGTACTGCTTGTTATACTATAAATCGAGTTTTGATTAGACCTTTTCTTAATAAAACTCCTTATGAGTTATGGAATGGTAGAAAACCTAGACTTTCCTACTTTAAGGTTTTTGTTTTCAATGTATTCATTCTGAACACCAAAGATAATTTACACAAATTCGCACCAAAATATGATAAATGAATTTTCTTAGGCTAGTCCACAACTTCTAAGGCCTATAGAGTTTTCAATAGAAACACTTTTACTGTTGAAGAAACGGTGCATGTAAAATTTGATGAATCTGATCCTTTTGTTTTTAAAACATCCCAACCTACATCCTTGGATGTGTTTTCAAAAACTAATTATCAACCTTTGATAGAAGATCCTTTTGATAAGGAAAATTTTCAAGAAGATACTTCTAAAACATTTACCCCAGAAGACTTTCTACCTTATGTTGATGAACAGGTTTTACAAAACCCAAGTTAGGTGTTTCTAAAGAATCATCCAGTGATAGTATCATTGGTGATGTCAATCAACCTTTAAGGACTAGAAGTTCCTTGAGGAATGAATTAGAACATCTAGCATTTCTTTCCCAATTAGAACCAAAAAGCACTGATGAAGCTTTAGGTGATGATGATTAGATCAAAGCCATGCAAGATGAACTAAATGAATTCGAAAGAAATAAAGTCAGGACCATGGTTGAAAGACCTAAGGAAAATTCTGTTATTGGAGTAAAGTGTGATGAGAACCATGTCGAAGGCACCAAGTCGATTGTGTGGGAGGAAGAGCTGGATTTTCAAGGCCCAATGACGCGAGGGAGATTAAAGAGGCTCAATGCTTCAATGAGCACACATATTGCTTCATTCAAGGCCCAATGGATATTGCCTTGCATGGATGGAGAAAATGGGCCTATAATATCACTTATTCAAGCCCAAAATTGATGTTTAAAGCTTGTCCCACATGGTTGCACGAATTTGGATGCCTTGCCCACATGGAGGATTCTAGAAATGGCATATTTGGACACCAAAGTCAAATCCGGTGGACTATGCACTCAAAGTCAAATCTGTTGGGCTATGTTGGAAAGTTGTGTGCTACTTTTCCAAAAGTCTTTGTTGGCTTTTATATTTTTGATTTTTAAGGGGACAAGGTAGGTTTAGACTTTATGACTTTAGGGTATTAGACCCTTGACCATTGTATCACCCCCTTGGCTATAAATAGACACCCCATGGCATTGTATTTTGATCAATGAATTAATTGAGAGCTTAAGCTTTGTGTCTCTCCATTGTGTGAGAATTGTTCTGAGTTTCCCCTTGCTCTTGAGCATTCTTTCCTTGTCAATCTACAAGTTAGATTGCTGATCCATGATCATAAAGCCCCCAATTCCATGCCTCAACCCAAGTGCGTTGTTGTGTGGATTGGCTATCACATCCATCCCTTGATTGTGTTGTCTAAGTAGTAGGTCGCGCTCCTTATAGAGTTTATTGAATACTTGCATCCGCTATCCATTCCCATCATCCACCACTTAGCCACAAACCGCATCTTACATCTTCCTCCCTACGCCGTGAAGATCGGGCCACCCCGTGCGTCTCACATCAGTTGGTATCAGAGCTCCAGTTGACACGGTAGGCATCTATCCCTTCATTTATATTTATTTTACCCATTCCCCTTCTTATCTTTCCTTATTATCCACCCATTCAAAAAAAAAACCTTTTCTTTGAAAACCTCCAGAATTAGCCTTTGTTATGCAAGATTGAAATATTTTTCACATTGAGTCAATTGTTCATCCATCTTATTTTCACTTTAAATTCGCTATATGTGATTTGTATCCTGAAAAAAAACAAAAAAAAATCAAATTCTCTCAACTCATAATTTTGTGCTTCTCAAAATTAAGCACATCCTTTTCTTTGAGAGATTTCAAAAAAAAATCTTACTCTCCGTTCATCATCTTGTGCTTTAAAACTCCAAGCACAACACTTTTTGAGGAGATTTGACGAAAAAAAGAAGAAAAAAAGTGGATACAATTACTTCCTCATCGTGCTTTACATTATTCTCACTTTCTATATCCATACATCACTTTCTCCATCATTTTTCTTCATCCCCATTTTATATTTCGCTCATATTGTTATTAATTTTTCTTATCTTGCACAATCGGGCAAAACCCAAATACCTCCTTTCTACCCCCTTTTCCACCCACCCTTATCCATTTTTATACCCTCTTTTCACCCTTTATCCATTACCACTCAAACGGGTTGTGATAAACTAGCCCCCAAAAAAATATTGATTGGGGAAATATTGGTGGCAAGTGATCACCAAAAACAAGGTATTATATTTCATAAGAGCTTGGAATCTTAATTGAGCATTGAGAGTGGAGAGAAATAAGCAAAAAATAATATCTTGTGTGTGTGAGTGTGTGCATCTTGTTGTGTGTGTGTGTGTGTGTACATCTTGTGCGTGTGAGTGTGTATATCTTGTGTGCGTGAGTGTGTATCCTTGTGTGTGTGAGTGTGTACATCTTGTGTGTGTGTGTGTGTGTGTGTACATCTCGTGTGTGTGATTGAATGTGTATCATTGCGTGTGTTCCACCCCCCGGTGTGTGTTTGTGTTTGCATAACATATCATGGCAGAAGATCGTGGGAAGATAATTTCTCATGTTAGCGATGAAGGAAGTCGAAGTAGATATCCCGCACCCGAAGCTACACAATTCCAAATGCAAGCTTTGGTGAGCCACTTCGAGAAGCTTCTTGATCGAAAGTTGGAGGTGTTACATGAGAGGGTTGCTGAATCTGAGAATAAACCAAGACCAAGGATGTTCCATGATAACTCACGACGCGCTCCGACACCACGTCTTCCCCACATCATGGAGGAGGATATGGTGAACTTTGATGATGATCTTGAAGATGTCCCAAAAAGGAGGAGGTTGTACCAACAACCGAGAGGAGGACAAAGAAGACAACATGATGATGACCTACTTGGCGGGATCAAGGTGAAGGTCCCCTCTTTTCAAGGGAAAAGAGACCCAGAAGCATACTTGGAGTGGGATATGTGGATCGAGCAAGTATTTTCATGCCATGCGTATTCTGAGGAGAAAAAGGTCAAACTTTCTTCCCTTGAATTTTATGATTATGCATTAATATGGTGGGATCAAGTTCAAAAGGAGAGGGCTAGATATAGTGGACATCCAATCAACACTTGGGAAGACATGAAGTTCGCCATGCGGAAGCGGTTTGTTCCCACACATTACCATAGAGATCTCCACAACAAACTTCAACTCATCACCCAAGGGAGTAAGAGTGTAGAAGACTACTACAAGGAGATGCAAATTTCCATGATTCGGGAAAAAAGTTGAGGAGGATCCGGAGGCAACCATGGCACGATTTTTACATGGGCTCAATCAGGAGATTGCGGATCAAGTGGAGATGTACCACCATGTAGAGATACAATATATGATCCACCAAGCTACCAAGATTGAACAAAAAATCAAAAGGAGGAGCAACATGAGGAAACCCACTACCTCTTTCAAACCGTGGAGAAATCTGAGGAAGGAGATTAGAGAACCATCAAAGCAAAAAGAGGTGGTTGATCGCAAAAGTGACAAGGTAATTCTTCCACCTAAGAAACCTACTTTTGAGGCTAACCAAACTAGTAATCGGGATATTCAGTGTTTCAAATGTCAAGGAAGGAGTCACATTACTAGTGAGTGCCCAAACCGGCGCACCATGACCATAAAAAGGTATGGAGAATGGGAGACCGATGGAGAGAGCTCAGAAGAGGAGGAGGAAGAATCTCCAGAAATTGATAGTGGAGAGTGTGCAGAAGATGGTGAGATTCTTGTCACTAGAAGAGTTCTAAGCGCACAAATGACTGTGGGAGAGAAGGAGCAGCGGGATAACCTTTTCCATACACGGTGCAAGATCCATGGGAAGGTATGTAGTGGTATTATTGATGGAGGAAGCTGTAGTAATGTTGCGAGAACCGAGTTAGTAGAGAAGTTGGGACTTCCTACATTGAAGCATCAACATCCATATCAGCTTAAGTGGTTGAATGATTGCGGGGAGATGAAGGTCCCCAAGCAAGTGAAGGTACTTTTCACCATTGGGAAGTACAAAGATGATGTATTGTGAGATGTTGTTCCTATTAAGGATTGCCATTTGTTGTTGGGACGACCGTGGCAGTATGATAGACGTGTTACCCATGACAGTTTCTTGAATCTTCACTATTTTGTACTCCGAGTGGAACCTATAACCCTCAACCCCATGTCCCCCAAACAAATTCTGGAAGATCACATTTTTATAGAGAAGAAAAAATGAGTGATGAGGAAAAAAAGAGTGAAAATGAAAAAGGAGAGAATGAGGGAAAGAGAGAAAATGAGAGAAGAAAAGAAATGGAGAGAAAAGAAAAATCAAGTGGGAAAAAGAATTTGAGTGAAGATAAAAGCGTGATGTTGGAAAAAAAGAGTGAGGTTAAGGAAGCTTTGTTTTCACAGCAAACCCTCCTAGTACTCATGTACAAAGAGGTGTTTCTAAATACTAACGACTTACCCCATTTTCCAAATGTTGTCGAGTCTTTGATGCAGGAGTATAATGATGTCTTTCCGGAAGTGGTGCCACCAGGTTTGCCACCCATTAGAGGTATTGAGCATAAAATTGACCTCATACCTGGAGAATCACTACCGAACCACCCTGCATATCTCACCAACCCGGAAGAGACAAAAGAAATTCAAAGGCAAGTTTAAGAGTTGTTGAATGTGGGATATGTGAGAGAGATCCTTAGTCCTTGTGCAGTACTGGTGCTTCTAGTACCAAAGAAGGATGGAACATGGAGAATGTGCATTGACTGCAGAGCCATCAATAACATCAAAATCAGGAAGCAACTAATTTGGATGCGAAAGGGCACACAGAATTCATCAAACAACTCCATGAAAAGGAAAGGAAAAATATACATCAGATGACTCAAAAATATGTTGATCGTGCAAACAAGGGTCGCAAACAAGTGTTGTTCGAGCCCGAGGACTTTGTTTGGATTCATATGCGAAAGGAGAGATTTCCTGAAAAGCGGAAATCAAAACTCATGCCACGAGGAGATGGACCTTTCCGAGTGCTTGAGAAGATTAACAACAATGCTTACAAGATAGATTTTCCAGGTGAGTATGGTGTAAGTGCCACCTTCAATGTTTCTGATCTTTCTCATTTTTTGGGTGCAGAGGAAGAAGAGTCAAGGACAAATCCTTTTCAAGAGGGGGAGGATGATGAGAACTATGTCGAAGGCACCAAGTCGATTGCGTGGGAGGAAGAGTTGGATTTTCAAGGCCCAATGACGTGAGGGAGATTAAAGAGGCTCAATGCTACAATGGGCGCACATATTGCTTCATTAAAGGCCCAATGGATCTTGCCTTACATGGATGGAGAAAATGGGCCAATAATATCACTTATTCAATCCCAAAATTGATGTTTAAAGCTTGGCCCACAAGGTTGCACGAATTTAGATGCCTTTCCCACACGGAGGATTCTAGAAATGGAATATTTGGACACCAAAGTCAAATCCGGTGGGCTATGCACTCAAATTTGAATCTGGTGGGCTATGTTGAAAAGTTGTGTGCTACTTTTCCAAAAGTCTTTGTTGGATTTTATCTTTTTTGACTTTTAAGGGGACAAGGTAGGTTTAGACTTTATGACTTTAGGGTATTAGACCCTTGACCATTGTATCATCCCCTTGGATATAAATAGCCACCCCATGGCATTGTATTTTGATCGAAGAATTAATTGAGAGATTATGATTTGTGTCTCTCCATTGTGTGAGAATTGTTCCGAGTTTCCCCTTGCTCTTGTTCATTCTTGCCTTGTCAATCTACAAGTTAGATTGGTGATCCAAGATCACAAATCCCCCAATTCCGTGCCCCAACCCAAATGCATTGTTGTATGGATTGGCTATCACATCCCTCCCTTGAGTGTGTTGTCTAAGTAGTAGGTCGCGCTCCTTATAGCGTTGATTGACTACTTTCATCCGCTATCCATACCCATCATCTGCCACTTAGCCACAAACCGCATCTTACATCCGCCGCCCTACGCCGTGAAGATCGGGCCACCCCGTGCATCTCACATCAAAGTGGGTCTTCATAAATAAGTGTGATGAAAATGGAGTCATTGTTAGAAATAAAGCTAGACTAGTTTCTAAAGGCTATAATCAGTAAGAGGGAATAGACTATGAAGAAACCTATGCTCCAGTAGCTAGACTTGAATCTATTTGTATCTTACTTTCCTTTGCAGCATTCTTTAATTTTAAACTTTTCCAAATGGATGTGAAATGTGCTTTTCTTAACGGTTATTTTCAAGAGGAAGTTTTTGTTGAACAACCTCCTGGATTTGTAGACACAAAACATCCTGATCATGTTTTTAGACTTACCAAAGTTTTGTATGGCCTTAAAAAAGCCCCACGAGCTTGGTATGATAGACTTACAGGATTTTTGCTTCAAAATAACTATGTTAAGGGAAATGCAGATCCAACTCTTTTTACAAAGAAAGATAAGAAAAATGTTTTAATTGTTCAAATTTATGTTGATGACATTATATTTGGTTCAACTCAGCAATCATTAACTGATTCTTTTGAAAATTTAATGAAATCTGAGTTTGAAATGAGTATGATGGGTGAGATAACATTTTTCCTTGGTTTTCAAATTTCTCAAAAACCAGAAGGAACCTATATATCACAACATAATTATATTAAAAAGTATTAGTATTCCCATTGTTACCTCAAACACACTTTATATTGATGGAGCCGGGAAACCAGTGGATCAAACATCTTTTAGAGGTATGATAAGAAGTTTACTATACTTGACAACTAGTCATCCAGACTTAATGTTTTTAGTATGCTTCAGTGCTAGATATCAATACAATCCTAAGGAATCTCATTTAAAGGAAGTGAAAAGAATTTTTCGCTACTTAAAGGGAACCATGGATTTAGGACTCTTTTATAATTCTGGAAATGATTTTATTTTAAAAAGCATTTCGGATGCTGACTTTGGTGGGTGTATAATGGATAGAAAAAGTAAATCCGGAATTTTTCATTTCTTATGAGATTTGTTAGTTTCTTGGTCCTACAAGAAGCAACACTAAGTAACACCCTCCACTGCTGAAGCTGAATATGTAGCAGCTGGAAGTTGTTGTGTGCAAGTGTTGTGGATGAAACACACACTCACAGATTATGGAATGAGCTTTACTAAGACTCAAATTTTGTGTGATAACACAAGTGCCATTGTGCTTCGTAAAAACCCTGCACATCACTCCCGTGAAAAGCACATAGATATTTGGCATCACTTTCTTAGGGATCACACACTTAAATGAGACATTATTCTTCAGTTTATTGGAATGCAAGATCAACTCGCTGACATTTTCACAAAATCATTACCCTCTGATAGATTTGAATACATTAAACAAAATTTAGGAATGATAATTGTAAGGTAATATTTCTTCATTAACTTCTTGTTGAACGATTCTCCCTATAGTAATAAACTCCTCTCCATAGGAGGAGTACATTCGCTTCCTTTTGTAATATTTTTTTGTACTATGTTTTTCAAACCTTCGTAACCAATTTTTTTTTTCGTAATGAGATTTTTGTACTGAAACTTTCGTAATGAGATTTTCGTACTGAAACTTTCGTAATGAAATTTTCGTACAGAAACTTTCGTAATAAAATTTTTGTATTGGAACTTTCGTAATGAATTTTTCGTACTGGAACTTTCGTAATGAAATTTTCGTACTGAAACTTTCGTAATGATATTTTCATACTGGAACTTTCATAATGATCTTTTTCGTACTCATGTTTGTTGTTGTAAGTTTTTTGTAGTCAAATTTTCATCAAGAATAATGTCAACTATTACAAACAATCTTCCTAGCTAATCTGAAAGGTATGATTACCTTACTCAAGTTCTTGTAATCATATTTTACTTACTGGTATTTCCTTATGTGTTTTAAAAAAATTTGGATTCTAGTTTTCCAAAATCCGATTGTTTTTCTTAAAACCTAAAAAGATCAGAGTAAAGTTTTCCTTACAGCTTGGTTCTCAACCGTCAGATCAGATCTCAATGAATCTCAATCGTTCGATCAACCATGGAAGTTGAACCTCCGTCTCAACGCCTATATAAAGGGGACCCAAAGGGTCGTCCCACATCGGTCTTTCAATCTCTCGTGTCACGAAGCTCTGCATCTCTTCTTAAGTCCGTTCCTATTTTTTGTCAAGACAGTTCCAATTTCTTCAGAAGATTTCAAGTCCGAATGTTTATAGAAGCTACCTCTCAAGATATGTATTCTTCAAAGCATATCTCTTAATGGTTGGTTTACAGGGAAAGGTTGGTGCATCTGAATTTTTATAAGCTTAATTCTCTTATTTCCAAGAACATCAAGCTCAACGGATGGGAAGAAGTTTATTTATCCAAGCCAGGGGATCAGGATCCGGTCTATTCGGATTTTCTTGTTGAGTTCTATGAATCTGTTTTCTTCGGTGAGTAATATGGAAGAGAAAAGTTTTCGTTTAAGTCTCATGGGAAGACCTACATGCTTTCTTACACCAAGGATGCAAGCTTGGTGAGTTTATCATATGAGGGAGAAGCTGAGTTTTGTTCTCACAAGCTACCCGATGAGCAAGGAAGTTTCCACAAAGAAAAGGCCATGGAATGTCTTGGACTTTCAGATGATGTTACAACAAAGATTGCTCATATCTCTCCGAATAATCATATTCTACAACTTTGGGTGCAACGGTTCCTCATTCCGAGAAGGGGAGACAAGGATAATCTCAAGAAGAGTGACATTTACGTCCTAAATTTCTTGGTAAATCTAAGGAAGATAAATCTAATGAGGCATATTCTTATTACAGTTAAGAATATTAAAGAAGGGAATCTAAAGGCTCAAATCATCATGTATCCATCTCTGCTCTCAAAGATGATTGTTCGAACTCTTGAATCATTTAATATTGTTTGCTCCTCCAAGCCAAGGAATTGTAAGGTAATGCTTGTCAGTGATGACACATTAAAAAGAATGAAAATGGGTTTTTCAACTGAATCCGGAGAATTCTATCTTTTATCTGAGGAAGAGGTTGAAGTTGATTAGATAGAGAAAGAATTCCCAGAATCATCTAAGAAAATTGAGAAGAAAAGGAAGTTGAAGAAAGTGGTTGCTGCTGAAAAAACACCCAAGTCTAAGGAAATCCATTCCGCACCACCCAAACCAAAGAAACAAGAGTCTTATCCAGATGATGTTGTTGCCAAGTGGAGGGAGGACAAAGAGAAAAGGAAGGAAGGGGAGACATATTTTGGCTTAGACCCTGCTTAGGCTAAGGCCCTAAAGGAAAAAGCTAGTGAAGAACTTGAAAAGCAAGCAAAAGAGAAGAAATTGAAGAAGAAGGTGTTCGAAGCCGAGGTTATTCAAACGATTCTGAAGTTCACTGAAATTGCTTCAGAGAATATTCTCGTACCAAAATCCTTTCTGGTTGATGATTTACCTGTGACTCCAGGAAATAAGGTTCCAGAAATTTCTAAAAAAAATATCTCATGTAGAAAGGGAAGTTGAAACAGATGCAATAGTTCAGCAAGTTATGGAGGAAGTCCAACAAGATGAAGGGAGGTTCTGATTATATAATAAGGAAAATAGAAGAGTATCATGATAAGGAAACTTCATCCGAGAAAATCTCACTCCGGACTTCTCAAGCTGGATCTTCCAAGTTAGCCACTCCTGCAGATGATGAGAAAGGAGAAGAAGTCAGCAAGCCTTCTAAGGAAGAAATTTCTCATCATGATTTCCTTGAATAATGAGCTGAAAAAGAAATGTTTGATGAAGATAAAATTGTTCAAGTGTCTGACAGTGAGAAAGAATCTCCAAATGAGGAAGAAGTTCCAAAATTTGACAAAGGGAAAAAGGTGATATCGCTTACACCTAGAAAGCTTATTGTAAAAAATAAGGAAGTTGTTGGTTCGTCTAAAAGAAAGCTGGATGATATAGAGGAAGAACCATATCCTACCCATCTATCAGATTCAGAGTCATCTTTCTTTGGACATGACTTCGTGGAACAGTCCTTAAAGAAGCTGGTGGACATCATTCTGATTTTTCCAGTAATAAAATCCAGATTCCAGATGCTTCAGCATAGCATGAATCAAAAATCGGACTCAGTATCCATGGTGATGGAAAAGTGTGCTAAGCTTGAGGCTGATTATAAAAACTTTCTTATAAATTATGATGCTCATATATTTTCTTGCAAGAAGATAACCAAGTGGTCTAAGAAAGTGGTTCAGGAAATGGAAGATCTTGATCAGTTCCAAGTAGATGTTAAAGATTCTTTTGATGTTGAAGATTCTAGAATCAACGGCCTTACAAGTTCTTTTGAGAATAAGTTGACTCTTGAGCAGAATGTTCAGATGCAGGAAGTTAAATATTTGATGGAAAGTTATGTTCTCTTGTCCAGTACTACAGGGAAGAAAGCAATCTTCAGATTCAGTGGAAGAAAAGGTTGTAAAGAAAGAGGAAACACTTAAAGCTCCAGCAGTGGCAATAGATGCTCAAGATGTAAGAATCGTTTCCTTAGAGAAGAAAGTTGAGGAAGACCATAAAGAGCTGAATAAAATGAAGACCATTTTGAAAAGCATATTATCTAAGTAAAAAGAATCCAGATAGAATAAAACCCGATATTTTGTTGTACTATTTTTCCTTGTACTATTTCTTTTCGATAGTAATGAAATTTTGGTTACTTGTATTTTGGTTGGTTGTCTTTACTAACATTTCAGGTACCAAATTTCTTTTCCATTCCCTCAAACTCTTTTTGAAAATCATAGAGGGGGAGAAGGAAAAAGAACTACTAAAGGGGAGAATGAAAATTTCTAAACTAAGAAGAACTATCCTTAAGTAAGGGGGAGTTCTCATTACGATTCCTTCATTCTAATGAAAAGTCCATTTCGAAAATTCAGAATACAATCCTTAGAGTTCCAAAGCCTAAGGGGGAGTTAGTTGTATTCACTATCATCCATAAACAAAGGGATATAAGCATTAATTTCAAAGTCTAGAAATTTATTCCAAAGCTCTTATATTCTTTTTCGTAAGGATGTTTGTGCTTTCCAAAAAGGGGGAGATTGTTGAGTCAATAAGGTTTTCCTTATGAATTTTTCATTCCTTCTTGTTTTGAAAATCATAAACACCTTATCTTTAAGAAAATAATTTTTATCCTATGATTTTCTTTTATAAGGAAAATTTCCTTCTCTAAGGAAATTTATCCTTACAATATTTTCATTGTTCATATTTTGACTAAGTGTAAAATTCGGATTCATATTTGTAACCTTGGAATCCTATGAATACTTAGATATGAAGCATTCTATTTTAGGATCCGAATTCTGGATAAGAACTGTAATGAATTTCCAGTCCGAATTCTGGATAAGTACTGTAATGAAGTTCCACTCCGAATTCTGGATAAGAACTGTAATGAAGTTCCACTGCGAATTCTGGATAAGAACTGTAATGATGTTCCACTCCAAATTCTGGATAAGAACTCTAATGAAGTTCCACTCCAAATTCTGGATACGAACTCTCATATAGTTCAACTCTGAATTCTGGATACAAACTCTCATATAGTTCAACTCCAAATTCGGGATAAGAACTCTCATATAGTTTCACTCTGAATTCTGGATAAGAACTCTCATATAGTCTCACTCCGAATTCTAGATATGAATTCTCATATAGTTCACCTCCTAATTCCGGATACGAATTCTCATATAGTTCCACTCCGAATTCTGATTACGAACTTATATAAGTTCTGAATCTGAGTTCTCTGAATTCAGACTCTGAACTCTTATGAGTTCTGACTCCGAATTCCTATGAACTCTGACTCTGAACCTTGTAAGTTCTGGTTCCGAATTCAGATGAAATCAGACTCCGAATTTCCTTGAAATTCAGATTTAGGATTTCTATAGAATTCAGGTTCCAAATTTCAATAAAACAGAATCCAAGTATCTCTTTATTATGGACTCCGAATTCCATTTTGGTTAGACTCCAAACTTTTATTTTGCTTACATTACAGACTTTTTACTTAAACTCTGATTTGTTAAGTTTGTTATAAAACGATGTCATGCTTTCAGTTAAATATGTTTTGTTATAAAAGGATGTCGTTCATTACGTTTCTAACTAACAGTTGGTTGAGTGACACGTGTACATGTCCCTCCAAATTTCAAGGAGAAATATGACCGTTGGTGGAGGGGGCTGACCGTTGGAATTTTGCCTATAAATAGGAGCACATTTGAAAAGCTCCATACTGATCTTAGACACCTTTGACATCTTTGCTTATACACTGTTGAAGTGATTTCTAGAGAGAGAGGGTCTTATTAACTCTCAAGCTTCGTGCAGAAAGTTTGAACGACTTGTTCAAACTTTTCCTTGTGAAGATTTCTTCGTGCGACTCTGAATGTTGGTGATTACATTTGAGGGATTCCGGGGATAGGAAGACATAGGTTTCAACACCTTGAAGTTGAGGGCTTCCTTGCTGAGGAATACATAGGTTCCAACTACCTTGAAGTTGAGGGATTGCGGGGATAGCAAGACAGAGACTCCGATCTTTGTATCGAGGGCTTACCCTGGTGTGGGTAAGATAGACTTTCTTGAAAGTATAAATAAAGGTACCTTTATCCAAGGTTGTTGGATACCCTTATCTTTGGGTTAAAAGACTTATATCTTGTTACTTGTAGTTTTACTACTTGTTTTTTTCTGCTGTATTTTTGTATTGTAAGGAAAGTATAATCTTATTATATTTCCTTACACTTGTACTCTGATTCATTTAGATTCTATACATTTTAAGGTATAATATCATATTTCAAACTTTCATTAAGTTTAAGTTTTCCGGAATCATATTTCCGAATCCATCTTTTCGGAATCATATTTCCGGAACCTGTTTTTCGGAACTGCTTTCCAGTTTTAAGCAAGTGTGTAGAACTAGAAGTTTTTAACTTCATACCTTGTTCCAATTCTCCAATTTCTGTTAGAGGTGTTGTGAATTTGCTTAGTTTAATTTTTTTAAACTTAGATCTTTCCTTGTTTAAGGAAATTTTTAAAGTGTACAATTCACCCCCCTCTTGTATATTGAGCATCTACATTGTTATTTCGATCCTACAACTATTTCATCCTCACTCATCTTGATGTCTTGGTACACTACTCAAAGCATTCCAAGCTTAGTTCAGATCAATTTGTTATATCTAAAGTGAGTAACTTATAGAATCTTCCCAATATCATGAGATGTCTTACAAGCATACACTTGACTAACAACACTCATGTTAACAACACAATATAAAATATTAATAAATTCTCAATTTAAAACATATTTTGTATCATTGTTTCTGGTAAGTGTATTTGGGTCTACTTCAAGTATTGTTTATAATTTTGACATGATAGACCAGTGCTCAATGCTCAGTTGTTTGAGGTATTCCTCCAATTGGGATATCTAGTATCCATAATCATTGTCATAAATGTATGATGGATTTTGAGGAGTCCAAAAATAATTCAGGATAAATCCTTCCATCTTATAAGATCTCTATCCTTATATTGTGAGGTCTATTAATAGGTTAGCACAAATAAAATAAAATCACACACTATAGAGAAGGTTCAGATAATTCCAAAAAGAAAAACCTTTAATACAAATTGAAAGGTATTAGAAAACGAATAATAGAGCTAATAAATTATAAAAAGGATTAGGATCTGATACCAATTGTTAGGTCCCAAAAGGGACATGGAAGATCATCTAGAGGGGGGTGAATAGACCAGATTAAAAAAATTAATCAAATGAATTGATTAATTAAATTAATTATCAAAGTTAATTATTAAGGTCAATTTCCAGTAGAAAAATAAATAACACAAGAATATTTTTTATAGTAGTTTGGTCTAAAGTGGGACTACTATACTCTTATACCTCTCTACTCGGAAATAGATACATGTGCACTAAAAATGATTTTTGAGGGGGAATTATAACCCAATTACATAATTTTTTCTAGTGGAGGGATAACCATGATAATGAATTTTTTATGGGGAGTCACAACCCTTACAACCTGACTTTAGATAGAGAGAGTCACCTTGAACTGTCCTGGCTTTAGATACAAGGATTCACAACCCTGAGATCCCCACTTTATAATATGAGAGTCATAACCCTAGGAAGGAGATTAAGAAATAATGTTTTTTTGTGTAAAAATATAAACTAAAAAATAGAGTGTGTGTAATAGATGGTAAATAGTGTTACAGACTCAAAAGTAGATGAAGGAGAAGATAAATAATTAAATCACAGGTATTGGTTCTTGAGGATTAAATTGGTTCATGTTGTCAAGGTAGTAGAATTCAAAGTAGAATAAATTCGACCCCTAAGAGAATTTTCTGGTGATGAAATAGGGTATCACACAAAGCTTCAGTTTTTGCAACACTTGAGACATTCACAACTTTTTCTTATGGAAAAAATAGAGAGTCAAAGATGTTAACTGGTGTGTTCAATATCTTTCAAGGATGCTCAAAAACAGCTTTAAATATATATTTTCAAATACTAACAAATACTTTCCACAGTTAAAACAATTCAAATTCAAATAATAGTTATCCATGATAGAGAATAAAAATACCCATAATAATCATAAAAATAATGATTTGTATTCAAAACTTAAATACCAATTCAATATGATTTAAATAACCCATTAAATTATAATAATAATTCAAATGTAATCACATTAAAATAGTAAGTTAATTTGAATGTTTAAATTCAAATATTAAATACATTTTAATTTAATGCACCATGTCAATTAAAAATTAATTATACCGATTTAAAAATCATAATTTTTTTTTGAATAAATTCAATTTCATTAAATAATAATTTATAAAATAAAAAATTTAAATAAATTAACTCCAAATTTTAAAACATAAATATTTCAAAAATATGATGTAAGTGTACACATGGATAAAGAATAAAATTCCATCACATTTTAAAACTGATTAAAATATTTCTAAAATGCTTGGTATGACTTCTGTATAATATATTAATTTTGAAAATCAATAAAATACTTAAAATAAATTAATATAAGTATGTAGTTCATAAAAAATGATGAAAAATAAAGTACTTAATTCTTTTCAGAACAATAAAATTTTAACTAGCAGTATCAGGCATCTGCAATATTTGAAATAAAAAGTTCATCCACAATTGAAATAAAAAATTAATTAACTGATAGAATAAAAATTAATTCATTGTTAGAGTAAAAATTAATTCACCATTAGAATTAAAAATTAATTTATGGTTTTAAAATAAAAATTAATAGAAGGTTTAAAAAAATAATTGAAGGTTTTAAAATAAAAAATAATCAAAGTTTTTTAAAAAAAATTAACTGAAGGTTTTAAAATAAAATTAATTGAAGGATTAAAAAAATTAATTGAAGGTTTTTAAAAAAAATAACTGAAGGTTTAAAAAAAATTATTGATGAATAGTCAATCATTTCTTGTTCAAGATGAACATATAAACTATCTGAATTTTTAACCCATCTAAAAAATTGAATTTGGAGTTGGTCCCGAAGAATTATTTTTATTTAATTTAAATGTATTTCTATTAAATCAAGAATCTATTAATTCTGATAAGTATTTAATTGAGATATTATCAAAATAATGTTAAAACCTGAAAAAGAAACTCTAAAAAAATTCTAACATTTGACCATTTTTTAAGGTATGTAAAAGAAATTTTAGGAGTTTAATGTATTTTAATGAAATTAATAAAAACTTATTATATTTTTAACTCAACAAACTTTGAGAAATTTCTATTAGAAACAAATGATATGTCAAATAAATAAAAAATATTTTTAATTCTGGAAAATTCAGAATTTTAGATCTTTTACGAGATCCTCAGATAAATGGAGCACCCATTAAACAATAGAATTTGACTTAATTTTAAACTAATTAAATAAAGATAAATTATTTTTATTTCAAATGGGATATGTTTAGAAATAATCTTATTAGTATAGCACAAGTTATAAAATAAATACATAAGAAAACTATAAAGAAATTTATACTAAAAACATTTCTCAAGAGAAAAAACATGATTCATGTTCGGACTTAAATACAAACATTCTAGAAAAATATTTAGGATTTATTGTAGTTTAATAAAAGTTATATTAACTTTTTTATCTTTCAAATTAAATGAGAATTATAAAATTATGAACATTACCCCTCAAGTTTTAATTAAAATATAGAGAGGTTTTAAAATAAATGGGTATTGGATATTTAAAAATATAAAATAATATATAATCAAGCAAAACAAAAATATATTCATGAACATGAACAAAGACATCCAAAAATACCTATAGAAACCATCCTAGGCTATTTTTTTCTCATATCATACATCAATACCTACCTAAGGCCTCATGTTAACTCGGTTGAAATTCTTGACCCTTGGAGATGTAATCGTTTGGTGATTCCATGCCACCGAGGGGGATAAAAAGTACATGCCCCATGCATATAAGTCCCAAATTACATCCTTAATATTTCTATTGGAACTACTGGTACTTTTTCACTCTACCTATACCCATGAATCATGCATTATGGCATACAATAATGTATAAACATGCATATGATCTTATATTAAAGTGACTACCTCCTTTTATAACAGAGTCACCACCCAATCCAAGCTCTATCAATCCTTTTTCAAGCCTATCTATGCCTCATCCAAGCTAGTAAAACCACATGAGATCCTATTTAAAACAAATATAGAAAAGAAATTAATTATAAAGATTTATTATTAATTATTTAAACTATATTAAATATTTAGTTTCACAAAAAAAACTCACCCCACATCATTGCTTCCCCAAAACTATTTTTGATAGTGTATGATAAAACTCTTGAGGCCTCCTAACCCCAAGAGAGGAAAAATTACCATCCTTTTAGATGCTTTCCACAATGATCTAGTGGGAATCATTAATAAAACCTAATGGAAATCACATTAAATTAAAGGCCTAAAAGGAATATCAAGAACAAAGGAGTAAAATAATAACATACATTGGATCTTCTATCAAAGCATACTCAGAATCATCTCATACCAAGGGTGATCAAAGGAGAAAATCAAGGGGTAGGGACTTTCCAAAATGGCCCTCCCCAAGTGTTTCTTTGCTATAAAAACCGAAGGGGGAAGTTAGTTAATTATATTCTACCCCACTTAAAAAAGTTGCGCAATGTAATTATGCGGCGTGATTATAGGGCTATGTTGTAAACCCCTAGTTACGGCATGGAGCAGGGATCCATGTCATATACCGATGTGGGTATCCCCCCTCAAGAGACCCCCTAGAGTAACCCTCCATAGTTATAGCATGTCCTCCATGAATTAGTGAATCTAGCCATGAGAAGGCTAGGATGATCCCACGACCCCCTTCCCACTATAAGTAGTGTATCCCCAAGGGTATATTATAGCCACTACTAAAAATATTCCCTTTAACACTGTGAAAAAAGTATTTTAACAATGATAAAAAAAGTATTGTTAATCACAACACTGTTAAAGGGAGTGTAACTTTATCAGTGCTAAAAAATCACTTATAAAGACCCCTATTTATCAATGTTATAAATAGTGCAGATAAAGGCCTCATCTAATTCATTGTACTGTTTGTATTATCCCACACTGCATCAACCTCCTATACAAACAAATAGCACATTGCAACCGACTATACATAAAATATATAATTTAATTGAAATAAATTTTACATCATGAATAAAATAACATTACTATATACATTTAAAACAATTTTTTGTATAATTACATTTTCAATTACTATCCAAAAAAAATTTAAAACATTAATATTTTTCTTTCGCACCCATGATCCCCTCTCAAATTGTTTCTCCTATGGAGTATATTTCCAAACAAATCACCTTAACCTGGGAAAAATAATCCACCTGTATAATAAAAAAATCATATTTAGTAATATTATAAAAAAATAAATGAAACATTAATATGAATGAATACATTAACAAAATTTCTACTTTAAATAAAATGATACTAAGAGTTACACCGTTCACATTGTGTGTTGTATTGAAGTGTGGTTGATTCCTACACATCAACAATGATGTATGAATCATTTTCCTAAAGTATAAAAATGATTCAAATGTTTTTTCTCAGATTTGAGTATGCCACTTGTTCTTTTTAATGAAATTAATGTCAATTTTTATAAAGACATGTTAGGAGTTATACCAGTCACACTATGCGTGTGTTTGAGGTGTGGATGATTCCTATACATCAAAAATTACTTAAGGATCATTGTCTTAAAGTATCAAAATAATCCAAATGTGTTTTCTCAGGTTTCAATGTGTTACTTATGTTTTCTACTAAAATGTCATTTCAAAAAGGAAACACACACTTTGAGTCATACGGGTCACATCGTGTGTTGGTTTGATGTGAGACTGCTTCCTAAATTTCACAAATGAATTATTAATTGTGTACTAAATTATCAAGAAAATAGGAGCGCATTTGTTAGTTTTCATTGAGTGAAACACATTTTGAACTAAATTGTCAATTTTAAACTAATAATGGGCACTTTGAGTCATATCAGTCACACCGCATGTCAGATTGTGGTTCAGGTGATTCCTACACATCAAAAAATGACACATGGAACATTTACCTAAATTATCAAAACAATCCTTATTCATTTTCTCAATTTCAAGTATGTCACTTATTCATTTTGCTAAAATTAATGTCAATTTAAAATAAAAAGATGCACTTTGTGTCATACCGGTCACACTGTGCCTCAGATTGAGGTTAGGATGATTCCTACATGTTAAAAATTATTCATGGACTGTTGAAATAAAGTACCAAAATAATACGAATGCATTTTCTTAGTTTTAAGTAGGTGACTCATTCCTTTTTCTAAAATTGATGTTAATTATAATAAAAAGATGCACTTGTAGTCATACCGGCCACACAGTGCATCAAATTGAGGTGAAGCTAATTCCTACACATCCAAAATGACTCATGGGTCATTTTACTAAAGTATCAAAACAATCCGAATGAATTTTATCAATTTTGAGTCGGTCAATTTTCCTTTTTACTAAAATTGATGTAAATTTTAAATAAAAAAGACCCACTTCAAGTCATACTGGTCACATCGTTCCTCATATCGAGGTGCGGCTAATTCCTACACATCCCAAATAACTCAAGGATCATTTCACTAAAGTATCTAAATAATCCTAACATTTTTTACTAGTTTTCAGTATGTCACTTATTTCCTTTTACTATAATTGACATCAATTTTAAATAAAAAGACGCACTTGGAGCCATATATGTAACACCGTGCATCAGATTGAGGTGATTCTAATTCCTACATATCCCAAATAACTCAGGGATCATTTTACTAAAGTATAAAAACAATCCAAATGCATTTTTAGGTTTTTAGTAGGTCACTTTTCCTTTTTACTAAAATTGACATAAATTTTAAACAAAAAAGATGCACTTGGAGTCATACCAGTCACACCATGCCTCATATTGAGGTGAGGTTAATCCATACACATTCTAGATAACTCATGGATTGTTTTACTATAGTATCAGAACAATCTGGTTGCATTTTATTGGTTTTCAGTACATCACTTGTTAATTTTTATGAAAATTGAAGTCAATTTTAAATAAAAAGATGCACTTGGAGTCATACCAATCACATTGTGCATCGGATTTTGGTGGGGATAATTACTATATGTATAAAATGACTCATGTATCATTTTACTAAATTATCAAAATAATCTGAAAGTGTTTTCTTAGTTTTGAGCAGGTCAATTGTCCTTCTTACTAATACTGATGTAAATTTTAAATAAAAAAATGAACATGGAATCATACCACTCACAAAGTGCCTCATGTTTAGGTTTGGATGATTCCTAAAGATCCCAAATGAATCATGGATCATTTACATAAAGTATCAAAATAATCCGAATGAATTTTCTCATTTTTCAATATGTCACTTATTCCATTTTACTAAAATTAATGTCAATTTTAAATAAAAAGATTCACTTGGAGTCATACCGGTCACACCGTGCATCAAATTTAGGTGAACCATATTTTTACACGTTCTAAATGACTCATGGATCATTTTCCTAAAGTATCAAAACAATATGAATATATTTTTTTGGTTTTCAGTATGTCACTTTTCTTTTTTACTAAAATTTCATTTTAAACTAGAAACATGCACTTTGAGTCATACTAGTGACATCATGTATCATTTTGACATGAAACTATTTTTTACACTTCAAAATTATTTATGAATCTATGTCCTAAATTTTCAAGACTATCTGAGCACATTTTCTCGATTTTCAATGAGTGACACATTTGGAAGTAAAATTTTGATTTTAAACTAATAACGAACACTTTGAGTCAGACTGGTCCCACTGTGCGTCAAATTGAGGTGCAGATGATTCGTACACATCCTAAATGACTTATGAATCATTTTACTAAAGTATCAATACAATCTGAATGATTGTTTTTTGTTTTGAGTATGACATTTGTCTATTTTACAAATATTAATGTCAATTTTAAATAAAAATATACATCTGGAGTCATACAGGTCATACCGTGTATCAGATTGAGGTGATGTTGATTCCTACATATTCCAAAGTCTTAAAAAATCTAACTACCAATATTACCACAATTACCATTGTCTTTCTTTGTCAAATTTCCAACACTGTATACTGATTTGAGAAAAGTTTTTTGGGTAAGAACATCAAATCAATATGCCGCATTGGTAGTTCGACAAAGAAAATAAATGGAAACCCTGGTAACATTTTTAGAAAGAAAAATGTTATATCTTCCCAAAATATTTGTGAAAAAACTAAATAAGTATTAGATAAAGATGATTGGGAAAATAACATAAAAATAGTAGATAAAATGATGACAAAATTAATTAAATAAGAAGTAGAAATTAACCTTTTTATGATGGTTGTATACATTCTTGACCAATAATTATAAAATGAATATACCTATATAAGAATAAAATTCTTATATGAGTAATACTAAGAAGAAGTAAATTAAATATAAATGTGAAACAATTCACTACTTCTATGGAAGCCACATTTTTCTTTTATTTGTGTATATTCTTCCATCTGGTATGCTTCCCATTCATTTCTAAGAAAATCTATATCGTTTTGTGAATATGAGTCATTTCGATAGTCATAGTAGTACTGGAAAAATATAAATACACAAAGGATTAATAGATATTTTAAATGAAATAGTAATTAACTTTGTAAATACCTCTTCCGGGATGCTATTTTGTTTATGGAATATGATATCTCTCATAAATTAACAAACATAATAACCATAATCTTTTCCATTTTTTTGTTTCTTACATTGAATAAACGTTGAGGAAAATAAGTAATTTGTTTTTATATGTGTTTGGATAGTGAAATATTTTTATATGTACCCTAATACTTTTCTAGTTGTAAAACATGTCAAGGTCTTTGTGCTTAGCTCTTGGCCTCATTCCTTGTTTTCACGATATTTATGCACCGACCTATCATAAAAGAATCATCATTAAAAGATGATATAAATTATATAAATTGATTTTTAGTTTTAAAATGTTGGATGTAGTATATTAACAATTGAAAAATGTCATCATGTGTGGTCAGTTTTTTG
Source organism: Viscum album (assembly GCA_963277665.1). Classification (NCBI taxonomy): domain Eukaryota; kingdom Viridiplantae; phylum Streptophyta; class Magnoliopsida; order Santalales; family Viscaceae; genus Viscum; species Viscum album. The sequence continues at coordinate 1,839,796,352 of OY728151.1, forward strand.
GGTATCCATGCTGTGAATCCAAAAAATAAATCTTTGGAGCATCCAAATTGACTGTAATGAACATACAATGTTTTCTAAAAAAAAGGAATAAGTAATGAAAGATATTAAAAGATATTTGATATGATTAAATTTTAGTGTTTTACCCCTGAAATGTTGGTATTAAGAAGAGTCTATCATTCAAAAGTATGCTTTCAAACGATTTGACCAGGCCTACAACTATTTCATCCATTTTTTATTCTATTTTTGTTTGATCTGTAGAGGTGGTGTGAGCACTAAAGAGTCTAATTTTTTTAATGGGAAAATCTCTTCAATTGGTTTTGATATATACACCTGCTAAAAACATGAAATGTATTTGGCCATAATTAACATAGTATATTAGCTTTTGAAAAATCAAATCATGAAAACATACATCATGTATACATTTACAAGTAACGCTCCTAGCCACTCATAATTGAGGATTTTATTTACATGTTTTCACGTTCCTCTTTCAAAGGAAATCTATTTTCATGGATGGCTTCTCTCCTTGAGTCTGCTTGCTCTCCTTTGTGCTATTCTTCTCGGTTCGGTGATGGCGTCTCTCCTCCGGTCTGCTTGGGGCCTCCTCCCCCAATGGGTGGTTCTTCACCACCCAAGGCAGGTTGGGTCCCAGATGGCGAGTTCAAGGGAGTCTCGTTTAAGGAGGTCCTTTGCGGTGTGTCGGACTCTTCCGCTCATCCAGGAAGAGGGGTGCCTTCTCCTGCTTCTGGGTGCTCTTTACGCATTCCGCCAATCGTGGTGGAGGCCAGGGATGCTGGGCTGGTAGATGGTTTCTCCGTGGTTGACCTTTTAGAGAAGGAGATTCGAGATGCAGCTGCCTTACATGGTTTTACCTTGGTGGCCCGTTTTGGTCGAACCAAACCATCGTTGGGCATCTTCAAGGAGTTTGTCGACTCCTGGGGTGTCCGGAACCCGGCGCTGGTCTCAGAGATATCCAAGGTGGCTTTCTGCATCCACTTATTTTCCAGGGAAGACTTTGTGTCAGCTTAGGCACGCGAGGATATGAGGTGTGGATCCGGGCACTTCTCCCTATCCCAGTGGTCTTGTATCTCTCGTCTTCCGTCAAGGGGTTGCCGCGGGCGGAGCTGTTACCCCAGGGAGGTGAGAAGGAGATTCAGGCGGCTCGGGGCTCTCTGCAACGCCTCCTTTTGGTGTCTCTACTAAAAGGTGAAATGGTGGTGAGCCCGCCCCGGCCCACCTCGGTAGGCAAGTTGTCTATTCTAGAGGATCCAGAAGGGTCGTTCAAGAATAAGGTTCTCACTCCAAAAAGGTGTGCCTCTCTGGATGGGTCCTTTGGGCCAGTCACCCGCTCCAGGTCGAAGGATATGGGTTTGTATCCCTTTCTGTCACTCGAATAATTCTGGCCAAAGGGAACAGAAGTGTCTGCCTTAATGCTATCTTTGATGGTTTGGAATGCCTGAGGCATGGGGGCACAAGTGAAGTGTGCCTTTGTGGCTTCTATTTGTCTCTTGTTGCAATTAACGAGCCTAAGCAGGAGCCGTGCAAGATTCATTACCTGGTTAGGAGAAGGCGCTTTTCATCATCTTTTCAGGGGGGTCCTTGTTAATTCACATATTTGGATTTGTTGGAAGAAACAGGCTTCAGTGGAGGTTGTTAGTATTTTTCCGCAGTGTTTCGGTACCAAGATTTCCTGCAATTGGATGGAGGTTTTGTTCTCCTTTGATTATGCTAGCACAGATCCTCATGTTAGGGTAGAGTTATGGTGACATCTGGAGACATTTTAGTGCATCAATATCTCGTGGTTTGTCGGTGGTGACTTCAACTCGATCATGGACTTTTCAGAGAAAAGAGGTGGCTCTACCATATGTAACAGTGGCATGTTGGAATTCCAGGGGTTCGAGTCCGCTATGAGGCTGATGTACTTTGGGTTCAATGGTTCTAAATACACTTTGTTGTGGTTGATGGGTCTCAAAACCATGGACACAAACAACTCGGAAACAACACAAAAAAACAGAATGGTGCTGGCGACGTGCAGGTGAACCAAGAACCGCAATACAGGTAAGAAAATGCAAGAAAAGTAAAGAGAGACAGGATTTACATGCTTCGGATCCTTATGGATCCTATTGCACAACAAGAACACCACACACACATGCGTTTTATTAATCTCTCAAAGAAATCAATACATGGCAAGGCAATCAGCCTATAAGGGAACAAAAAACAGGAAAACTATTACAGTTCTACTTGAAACTCGCAAAAAGAGGAACGACTTACAGTGCCGGGCACAAACCGCCCGGCGGTCCAGAACTCTTCTTCTTCTCTTGGATCTGGTCCGAAAAAACTCGTGTGCTGGTCCTCGGGAAACTGAAGCCGAGGATGTCTGTGACAAAGCTCCACCGAAGGCGACACACCAGCAGTGTGCCGCGGAGTTCGCTGCCGCTGAGAATACCCCAAACAACCGGGGTTCATGAGCCAGGATCTAAAGGAAGGATCACCGAGTTTTCTTGGAATGAAAAAAAACTCCACCGATCTCACCACCGTCCTCGGGAGTAACCAAGCAGGGGTGATCAATGCCCCTGCGGGCGCCCATTCCCAAAAACAGAATGCCCCAATCAGGGCTCGCCACGAATCACGCAGAGTGAAACAGAAACCAAACAGCCAACGCGTGATCCACGAAACACCGCTCAGATGGACACCCCAGAGTAAAAGGGCGGTGAAGGAGATCGACGGCCACAACGCAAAGGCCGGCTGGAAACGGATTGCCACCGTGGCAAACTTATGCGGGAGATTTAACAAACAAAGATATGCGGTGTTTTAAAAAGAAAACAGAATAATAAAATGAATTTAATATAAAAACAATGTTGAATTAAGACATATTAAATCACAAATCTCCACCATTTTTAATTAAATTCAGTGATGTTCTTGCACCTAGGGGTCAAGGAATCCGAACTAAGTTCAATCTATCTAGGAAAAAATTAAACTTTGACAAGACCACAGCTTTAGTCAAACTATCTGCTGGGTTTATGTCAGTATGTATCTTATTGATACACACGGTTCTAGATTCTATGATATCTCTGATAAAATGTAGTCTAATATCTATATGTTTTGACTTACCATGATAAACAAGGTTTTTTGACAAATGAATAGTTGATTGACTATCTGAATAGACATTAATAGCAGAATTGTAAATGCAAAGTTCTGAGGCCATACCTTTGATCCACAATGCTTCCTTGACCGCCTCAGTCAAGGCAATGTATTCAGATTCTGTAGTTGAAAGTGCAACGACAGATTGCATGTTGCACTTCCAGGAAATGGTACCACCAAAAGAACTAAACACATAACCGGTTAGGGATTTACGGGTATCAACATTTCTAGCATAATCAGCATCCACAAAACCACAGATAAGGTCAGCAGAATCAATGTTTCTACCATTACATAAACAAACATTAGGAGTACTAGAGAGATATCTAAGAAGCCACTTGAGAGCATGCCAATGTGGCTTCCCTGGTGTGCCCATGAACCTGCTAAGGGTACAGACTGCAAAATAAATATCAGGGCGCGTACAAATCATAGCATACATTATGCTTCCAACAATGTTAGCATAAGGAATATTGGACATAAATTCAACATCTTGTTTAGCAGCAGCAGCTTGAGATAGAGACAATTTAAAGTGTTGAGAAAGAGGAATATTAACGGGTTTGAGAGTTTCAAACATATACCTCTTGAGAACTTTTAAAATGTAACTATGCTGAGAAAGATAAAGAAATTTATTGGGTCTGTCCCTAATGATTTTAATGCCAAGGATTTGCTTGGCCGCACCCAGGTCCTTCATTTCAAAGGTGTTTTTCAACTGGATTTTCACAGAAGAGATAAGGTTCATATCTTTTCACATGATGATCATATCATCAACATACAGCAAGAGGTAAATAATGCAGGTCCTAGTTTCTTTGAAATAAACACAGGCATCATATTGACTCTTAGTGAACTTATTCCTTAACATGAAAGACTCGAACTTCAAGTACCATTGTCTTGAGGCTTGCTTCAACCCGTATAGAGACTTGTTCAGGAGACACATATGATGTGGTTTGAAAACACTAGGATAACCTTCAGGAGGCTACATATAAATCTTTTCTTTCAGAGCACCATGTAAGAAGGTAGTTTTAACATCCAACTGCTCGATGTGGAAATCTTCATAGGCTGCATAGGCTAATAGGAGCCTAATAGAAGAATGCTTTACTACTGGGGAGAAAATCTCAGAATAATCAATTCCCTCTCTCTGGAGGAAACCCTTAGCTACTAACCTAGCTTTGAACTTGATTTTTTCTCCCTCAGTATTGTCCTCTTTTCTTTTGAAAATCCATTTGGAACCAATTATTTTAGCATTAACTGGTTTGTTCACAACACTCCAAGTATGGTTTTTCATTAAAGAGTGAATCTCTTCATTCATAGCAAAGACCCATTGTTTGGAGTCTTTGTCTTTCAGCGCTTGCTTATATGACTGAGGATCATCATCGATGAGATCCTGGGCTACATGAAAAGCATAGGAATCCATGTCATACTGGATGAACCTAGCAAGGGGCCTAGGGACCCTTCTTTTCCTGTCGCGGGTCAACTGATAGTCCCTGTAGGTATTAGAAGGTTCAGAATCCGAATTTGAACCAGAACTGCTTTGAGAATCAGCTCCAGCAGTGGGCTGAGAAGCAGGATGATCTGGCTGAAGATCAGTCTCAAACTGAGCCAAGGGCTCGGGTTCATCAGACTTAGAAAGGTCTGGTTCATCACTGCTTTGATGCGTGGGTTTGGGCTTGGTACAAGGGGACTCATGAAAAACCACATCCCTGCTGATAATGCATTTCTGGTACCCGGGTTTATCAACCCAGAGTTTGTACCCTTTGACTCCTTCGGGGTAACCAATGAAAATGCATTTCACAGCTCTTGGTTCCAGTTTATCAGTCCTAACATGGGCGTAGGCCGTGGAACCAAAAACCCTAAGATGAGAATAAGAGGGAGGTCGACCATTCCAATGTTCTTCAGGGGTCTTGAACTGGTTAGCAGAAGAGGGAAATCTATTGATTAGATAAACTGCAGTGCTGGTAGCCTCAGCCCAGAAAGATTTGTGGAGGCCAGAGCACGCAAGCATGCTTCGGACACACTCTAAGATGGTCCTATTCATCCTCTCTGCTATCCCATTCTATTGGGGAGTTTCCCTAACAGTCTTATGTCTTTTAACCCCTTATTTTTCACAAAATTCAACAAATTCAGCGGACAGATACTCTAAACCGTTGTCGGTTCTCATGGTTTTTATTTTCTTTATGGTCTGATTTTCGACTGAAGCCTTCCAGGTCTTAAAAGTCTAGAAGACGTCTAATTTATGCTTCAGGATGAACACCCAGACCTTCCAGGAAAAATCATCAATGAAGGTGACGAAGTAAGATCCTCCACCATGAGAAGTAGTCCTGGCTGGACCCCATAGATCCGAATGGATGTATTCAAGTGGGGCAGTGGCTTTGAAGGTGGATCTATTGAAACTAACTCTCTTAGCTTTTCCCATTATACATTCTTCACAAAAAGGCAGGTTTATTGGTGTTATGTCATTCAGCAGCCCCTGCTTGCTGACTTCTTCCAACCCCTTGGAGATTACATGCCCCAAACGCCTATGCCAAAGCATAGTATTGTCAGAGATTGTATTGTAAACACTACCCAACTGCCTTGAATGGGTCTTACCATCCAAGACATACAACCTGTTAGTGAGAGACCCTCTAATAATGGTCCTAGATCCTTTAGAGATCTTAATTGATCCTGATTATGATCTGAAGGTATATCCTTTTTGATTAAGGACTCCTAAGGAAATTAAATTGCGTTGGAGGTTTGGAACCCACCTTACATCAAGTAAGGTAATCACAGATTGATCGTCAAGTTCTAACAGAACAGATCCTCTACCCTCCACTTTACACTTTTTGTTATTTCCTAACAGGACATCCCCTTCCACTCTCTCCACCAGCTCTGAAAATGACTCTTCGTATAGACACATATGGAAGGAACAACCGGAGTCAAGGACCCACTCTCTATCGAGTGTATGGCTAGAGGCATTTAACACTTCGGCGGTGTCATAACCAGAGTCAACAACGAGTGACTGGTCAGTGGGTTGCGCACGCTCTTGCTCACGCTTGAGCTTCCTACATTCGGGCTTAATATTCCCAGGCTTGCCACAATGGAAGCATGTGACTTTTATTTCTCTATTATTATTACTATCTCTAGGTCTTGGTTCTAGCTTAGGTTCTTTGCTGCCTCTACTTTTGTATCTTTTAAATTGTTTCTTTTTGCCTTTAATATGGGGTCTACCCCTAGTAAATAAACTCTCAACCTCACCTTTGGTCTTAGGTTTTGAGTGAAGGTCTTTAGATAGAAGGGCAGACTTGACTTCTTCTAGAGTCAAGGAGTCTCGACCATACATCATGGTCTCGACCAAGGTGTAATAACTATGGTCAAGAGAGATCAAGAGAATGATGGCATGATCTTCATAATCTACCGAGACATCTATGTTGGCTAGATCTAACATGATTTTTTTGAACTCATTTAGGTGAGATTTCAAGGCAGCCCCATGCCTCATCCTAAAGGTGAACATGTGATGCTTCTTATACAGTCTACCTACAAGGGAGGTAGTCATGCAGAGTTTTTCTAGCTTAAGCCAGATGCCGGCAGCGGTAGACTCATATGCCACTTCTCTAAGGACTTTGTCTCCTAAGGACAACAAAAGGGAACTATGGGCTTTAACAAGAATGTCAGGGGGGTAGGCTGGTATTCAGTTACAGTTCGACCAGTTTCATTTACAGATGTAATGGATTTAGTAGGCCCGAAGAGGGCATCTATGAGACCTTGTTGGACAAGCAATGCCCTCATTTTTATTCTCCATAGATTGAAGTCGTTGTCTCCATCGAATTTTTTGATCTCATATCGCATTGTAGACATGTTTATCCAGATGATTGGATGCCGAATGATTGGGGACAACGATAAGCGTACGCCCCCAAAAATTGACCGATCTCACTGGGTAAACGTGTACCGTGAGATACGAAGACAAAAAAGGTTCGGTGAATACAATGACTTCAGAAGAACAGAAAGTGAAAAAAACAACAACAATATTCAGGCAGAATTAAACAGACACAAAGAATGTGGAAGACAGAAAACCCAAATTGTAAAGAACTCCAAATATGGAGACTAGACAGTGAGCATAAAGTAACTGAACAGATTTGAAACGAAGCTTTAAAACAGTACAAAGAAAGGGAGCACCAGTAGGGTACTGGTAACTACAATTATAGCAGGATCACAAGGTAAATAACAAGGTCCTGCAAAAAGAATTACAAGCATGCAAGCAGGTTGCAGAACACAGAACAACGTTATATAAGAGAAATGAAGCAAGTCAATCAGCAAGACTGTTAATATGAGAAACAATGCAATGAAAACAGAAGGCAAAGAACTAGGGGCAGTGCACATAGTAGGTCAGGTGAAGTTAGCACAACATCCAAAAGTGGCTCTGATACCACTTATTGTGGTTGATGGGTCTCAAAACCATGGACACAAAGAACTCGGAAACAACACAGAAAAACAGAATGGTGTTGGCGACGTGCAGGTGAACCAAGAACCGCAATACATGTAAGAAAATGCAAGAAAAGTAAAGAGAGACATGATTTACGTGGTTCGGATCCTTATGGATCCTACTGCATGGCAAGAACACCACACACACGCGCCTTTTATTAATCTCTCAATGAAATCAATACATGGCAAGGCAATCAGCCTATAATGGCACAAAAAACAAGAAAACTATTATAGTTCTACATGAAACTCGCAAAAAGAGGAATGAATTACAGTGTCAGGCACAAACCACCCGGTGGTCCAAAACTCTTCTTCTTCTCTTGGATCTGGTCCGAAAAAACTCGTGTGTTGGTCCTCGGGAAACTGAAGCCGAGGATGTCCGTGACGAAGCTCCAACGAAGGCGACACACCATTAGTGTGTCGCGGAGTTCGCTGCCACTGATAATACCCCAAAAAACCGGGGTTCGTGAGCAAGGATCTAAAGGAAGGATCACCGAGTTTTCTTGGAATGAAAAAAAACTCCACCGATCTCACCACCGTCCTCGGGAGGAACCAAGCAGGGGTGATCAATGCCCCTGCAGGAACCCGTTCCCAAAAACAGAATGCCCCAATCAAGGCTCGCCACAAATCACACAGAGTGAAACAGAAACCAAACTGCCAGTGCGTGATCCACGAAACGCCGCCCAGATGGACGCCCCAGAATAAAATGGCGGTGAAGGAGATCGACGACCACAACACAAAGGCCGGCTGGAAACAGATTGCCACTGTGGAAAACTTATGCGGGAGATTTAACAAACAAAGATATGTGGTGTTTTAAAAACAAAACAGAATAATAAAATGAATTTAATATAAAAACAATGTTGAATTAAGACATATTAAATCTCACACTTGGTGCAACAACCTAAGGGGATATAATAGTATGTAGAGTCGGTTGGACAGATGATTCACGAATATTCAGCACTTGGATTCCTTCTCTAGGACAACTCTTACTCACCTCCCTCATTCTCTTTCGAACCATGCGTTGTTGAGGGTGGAAATCCAATGGGATGTTGGGGGTAACCGAACCTTCCATTATTCTAATCTCTATCATCCAAACGAGGACTTCATGCAGATGCTGGGAGCTTCGTGGAATCGCAGGGTGACAGAAAGGTCATGGTGCACACTGGATGAGCATCTCAAATATCTCAAGGAGGATATCCAATAATGGTTGGATGACATTCCTAATGATCCTACTGGGCTGGATAGTATTCAAGAAGATATTGATAAACTAGAGGAGGGTCTTTAGAATGCTTGGTATGAGAATTCCTTCACTATTCTTTGTGATAAGCAGGTTGTTCTTGTTGAGAAATTTTTGGATATTGAAAGGGCGTACAAGCAGAGATCACGTGTGAGATGGTTGAGGGAGGGAGACCATAATAGTGCCTTATTTCACACACATTTTAAGGAGAATAGAAATATGAAGATCAACCTAAGCCTTGGAAATGGATATTTCACATCAGACGTGGAGACGATGGGTCAGATGGCGTTGGAGCACTTCAAAAACCTTCTGGCCTGAGAGATACCTTCTAGATCCAAGGGGACCCATGATGTTGTGGATGATGTGGATTTTTTGGGGTGTACACCTCATTTTGTGGGAGTTTCAAATAATTTATTTCTGATAGGTTTACCTAAGGACGATGAGCTTAAGGGTATAGCTCTTTCTATGCCGCATGACAATGCCCCTCGGCAAGATGGGTTTTCGATGGCTTTCTATGTGGATTCTTGGGCTACTGTCAGCCCCCGAGTGGTTGAAGCGGTTTGAGACTTCTTCTATGGTGGTTCCCTAAATAAGATTGTATATTCCTCAATGTTAGTGCTTATTCCAAAGATGAAGGATCCCACTAGTCCCAGTCATTATTGGCTAATTTTCCTTTGTAATGTTTCCTATAAGATCTTGGAATCTCTGATTGCGGGGAGGATGAGCATGGTCATTCCAAGTATTTTCTCAAGGGAAAAACATGGGTTTTTTAGAGTATGGAGAATTCCAGGGGCGGTTGGTATTGCTAATGAACTTGTGGTTGACATCAATAAAAGATTAGGGGGCTCAAATGTTATTTTCCAAGTGGATATGGATAAGGTGTATGATAAACTGGAGTGGGGATTAATTATACATGTGATGTGAAAGCTTGGATTTCAGGAGTGGTTTTATGACATGTGTTCTAGGTGAAATTATTCCCCATGTATCTCTATATATCTTATGGGAAGGTTCTTTGGTTTCTTTAAGTCAGTTTGTGGTGTTCGTCAGGGAGATCCTTTTTCCCGAGGCATTTTCATCCTAGCTTGGGATTCCTTATCTCGAAATATTTATAGAGGTTTTTAGGATGGTAGGTTGACACGGTATCTTAGCCGGGGTGGATTGGAAGGTGTCTGACACTTAATGTTTGCTGATGATATTTTGATTTTACGAATGGAAGGCGGTGGTCCTTATGCAATCTCATGGAGATCTTGTTTTCCTATGGCCGATTAAGTGGTCAGGGTGCCAGTCCAAGGAAGTCCCATGTTTTTACCTCCAACAAATGTCCCACAAGACGATATAAGGGAATCTTGGGAATCCTGGGTTGTCAACAGAAACAGTTGCCAATTATTTACCTTGGTGTTACTATTTCTTATAGACATATCAAGAATCAATTATTTGAAGATATTATCAAATATTTTCTTGGAAGGATATTCAATTTGAAAATAAGTTCTTATCATTTGGAAGGTAGGTTACCTAGATAAACAGTGTACTTTTATTCTGATGCATGTCTTTTCAATAATTAAGCCTCTTAAAGGGTTTGTTGGTAGAATGGAGAAAATTCTTAATGTGTTCCTTTGGGATGCTAACCAAGTGTGGCGTTCGCACTGGGCATCGTGGTCTTGCTTGGAAAGGCATGTGGAGGAAGGGGGAGCATGGCTTCGTGACTTGAATGAAGCCATGCAGGTCATGCAAGGTTAGCTGGCTTTAGACATTATTGTTGGGGACTCTCTTAGGGCATCATTATTCAGGGCATGATATGGTGATCATGGGGTTACGACTGGGGATCGTGGTACACGATCCTCACGTATAGCATAGTGTATGTTCTCAGGCCTTGAGGTTCCTCATGGCTTGACTTGGTGGATTATCTGGAAAGGCGAGGTCAGCTTTTGGAAGATTAACAGGGTGGGTGAGAGGTTGGCTTTTACAGGCTATCCTTCTCCAAATATTTCCTTTTATGAGGCAAATAAATAGATTTAATTCATTTATTTGGTTCTCAGTCCAGACTAGTTGAAGTTGTTTGAGGGGATTATCTTGAGCGATGGGTCGGATCGGTGCTGCTTCATAGGATCAAGTTTGGGGAGGTATTTCTCTCGGGACTACAGGAGGATGATGCATGTCGAGCATGCCCATGATGAGTGGTCGCTGAAGGTTCGGGGAAATTAAATCCCTTCAAAGATGAATTTTCTTATGTGGCATATCATAAACAAGGAACTTCCGATAGAAGAGAACATACAGAGGAGGGGTATTTTGTTGGCCTCTCATTGTTTCTGCTGTAATAATCCAAGGGTAGAGTCGACAATGCATCTCTTTTTTCAGAGTAGTTGGGCGGCATTTCTCTAGTCCTTCTTCACTCCCCAACCACACATCGACAACAAATAGTCTGATATAAACGATTTCTTTGTGTCTTTGTTTCACAACTTAGAGGGTAGGGGATTAGAATGAAAAATGAGGGAAGTTATTATCTCATCCATCTATTGGACCATCTAGGAGGCCCGAAATCAGGCTCATCTTGGTTCTCCCCACTTGTTTTTGTTTCTTCAAATGAGCCTTAGAGCGTTGATCGCTGAGTTGGGTTCACTGGTAAAGGTGGGATAGTTCTCATCTACAGTTTGTAACGTTCTCAACAGACCTCACATGTAGGATAGGGGTGTTGGCTATTGGATCAGTTGGAATCCTCTTCTTAGTGGTTTGAAACTGAAGGTGGATAGATCCTAAATGGATGAGCTTATGAGAGGCGTGGGGTCCTTCAGGATTCACCAGGTTTGGTCCTCTGGGGGTTTAGTTCTTTTTATGGACTGGGAAGATCCTTAGGGTTGGAGACGTGACTACTTATTTCTGGTTTGATGATTTTTAGGGGGTGGGGTTTTCAGGTTTCTGAGGTTGAATCAGAATCGAAAATTTTGGTTAGGTTGATCTAGGTTCATTATGCGGTTCCTTGGGAGCTGGTCTACCTCATTCGTAGATTCAGTGTGGATACAAGTCCCCAACAGATTGTTCGTCATAGTTGGAGGGAGGCGAACTTCATAGCGGACTCACTTTCCCACATGGGAAGACCAAGAGAGAATTTTGTTGTTTATGATATTTTGGGTTCCCTTCCTTTAAAATGTAAGGCTTTTATCCAAGGGGATGCCCTTGGTCTGCATCACTTTCTTCCCCCTTGAGGGGCCTTAATGTTCCTACATCTATGGTTTCTACAGGGACACTTCTTTTTAATAAAAATTAATTTTCAGACATTTCCTTCAAAATAAACTATGTGACTTCTATCATTTTGTAACTTTGTATCCACCCTAACCATCAATGTTAGTAAATACGGATATAGAAAAGGCAGGGTAAAGGTGTTTTCAGAACATCTTTTCAATCAGTTAGTCAAACCTTTAGATGGTTTTGAGTCAATCTTTTTCTTCACCCCTTCATATTGTACTTATGTAATAATATTCATCGGTTCAGACCTTTTTCATTAATTGTTAAAGATTTATCTTGAAAAATAAATTGTACATTAATAAATCCTTTTCATTATGCTTTTTTAAATATATGAAATCCATACAATGAACTGTTCAATAGCTCGGTCAATCGTATGAATATTGTCGTCATCAAGTGGAATAGGTAGCACAATGCTTGACTTATGAGATATGATAATCACCACTCTCACATAACCTATTGGAAGTGGTCTATTGTATGGACTATCGTCATGGATATTGAACATTGTAACTCTCTCTACAAGATGATGGGTGGGTGTTGATAGATATAAATCACAGTCATTTTTACCCTATAGAATATCAGTACATGAAATGTATGAGTGTCTATATGATTCACATTTCACAGAAACAATTATTAAAATATTGATTACCTAGACTAAGATATCTCTTTGAGGGGAATGGATCAACTCAAATCTAGTGGGGGTGGAGATCTTTATGCAATGGTTGTACTCTAGTCATTTCTTCTCTTTTCTTCCCCCCATAACAGTTGCTAGAAACTCTATCTGGAAATGAAATTTTTCTTCAAGGGTAACTATTATTTCTTCCAACTATTTCATTTATTTATATTTATCCTCATCTTGTTTTTTTCTCAAAATATGTTTGGGGTGTCACCCCAAAACTTTCACCTCTAACACGAACATACTATTCTAGCCACTTTAAGGCCACAGATAGTAAGTCTTTATCTGGTATAGGTGTTGATAATTCTCGTGACTAAGTTGGATAGAAAATATAGGAAAATAAGATATCATTGATATGTAATAGTTATTTAAATAATTTTATTTATTATGTCATACTTACACATGTTTCCCGTAATTTTTGTGTGTTTTCATCTATTAGTATCCCATATTTATTTACACGTACCTCCTTCCATAACACATGGCATGGGATGGAAGTGTCTTTGGATTTGGATTCATCAATATCCAAATAAACAATGGAACATAATTATGGTATTGTTTCATGTCACATAAAAGTATTACAGTAGATTTAAAATACATACCAATTTTTCTTCATGTGAAGTGTACCACATCCTTTCTTTACGGTAGGGGTACATTGGTTTTTCTGCCCATTCCTTATTTTCAGTAATCAGTTGTTATTTCATAAATAAAACATTGTAAATCAAAGTGATGAATATAATGGTTTTCAAACAACGTATTTCTAGCCACAATGTACTTGAAAATAAACAACCACACAACAGATAGTAAACTCATCCCATGCTTCTTGGGTTATCAGGTGTACATACATAAGCAGTGGGTGTGGGATTATTTTCCCTTCAGCATCTTTAAGATGAAATATCATTAGAATTGTGAGAATACTCTCTATATCCTTCCAATAAGAATTAATAATTATTTCTTATGGGAGTCAAATACTATAATTACACTCTACAAGATTAGGTGGAGAGTAAGTCAATGTTTCATTATTTTTTTTAGTAAAATAAAGAAATGATATTATAATGTTATCATAATCTATTCCCACAGAAGTGTCTTAAGTGTGATCACAACATGGTGCCACGAATCTACATTAATCGACACACATTGTCAAGTGATGATTCCAATGTAACTACTGAACTTTTCTGTGTTGGGGTTAACATGTTGGCCCCACACATTCCATCCAAAATCATATTTGATGCCTTTTATTTTCCCGTTAATGATTTTTTCTAACACCATCAAACTATGATGATCCTGTTTTTTCTGCATCGATGGTCCTTCATAAGCTACCATTTCTTCAAATTCAACACCGTCAATATGTTGTTTTTATGGAGCGGTAACATCAGCATGTGAAGAAATTCATTTTTCCTATGCACTAGGAGCAACAACAGGTTGAGAAACTTGTTGTTCCTAAGGATCAGAATTACCGTCATGTGAAGAAGGTCATTGTTCCTCTTCACTATGAGAAACATCAGGTTTAGAGACCTACTGTTCCTTAGGATTGGGATCACCTGCATGTACATAAGTCGTTATCTGTATAAGTATTTTAACTTGTAATTTATATTACGTAAATGTAACAGTGAGCATATAATAACATGAGGTAACACATTGTATATTACAAAATAAATATAACCATATTATTGAACTCTATTTTTTTAAAGGCTTAAGGTATTTAACCCCTCTATCGACTATCCAAATACATTTATTACGTTATTTTATGACATACAAAACACCATCGACAATGAGACCACTGAAAAATGATTGCAACGTCCCAATGAAAGGGTCATTCTCTATTGAATTTTCATCTGACCCTTCAATGGTTTTGGTCAATAACAGAACAATTGAATAATTTTGGTTTACAGGATCTATTACATAAAATACTTATAATTCATGTGATTACATTATAAATAGTTCATCTTTGTACCCTACCTTATTGAAATCAACTTTCATGAATCCCAATCAATCTATTTTAACATAACTCCTCTTATCAACCCACTTTCATTGAAAAAATACGAACTTGTAATGTTCTATAATCCAAATCCCATATTTGTTTGATGATGCCAAAGTATGACATATTCTTGTAAATTGGGATTCTGTCCTTAGTACCAGAAACATGCATCACTTTAGCCACAAGTTTAACTCCATTATTTTTCATGGTACGATCTTCATCATGTTCATTTGTATATAAAATATAACCATTAATTACATAACCATTGTAAGATAATATATACACACTTGGTCCTCTGGATATCCATCCAAGTCATTCTAAAATTGAATCTGTATTTTCATCTAAATCCTTAAAAATATGGTCCTAAAACCATCCTATAAAATATTGATTATGTGTATTTGATATCCATCTTTTATCCCTTGATGGATTCAAATTCCTAAGAATTTATTTGTGGGTTTCAACATATGGAGAAACCTCCAAACTATTATGAAAAATGTAAAGGTTTGATTTCTTCTAATACGTAATATGGATTGTGAAAACATCTCTTCTATAAATTCCTTCACCCTCAATCCACCTAATGTGATGAGATTTTGGAAGACCAATGCTTTCCACACCAGAAAAGTATTTGTTATAGAATTCAATGTCTTCCACAACAATATATCGATCCGCAAAACAAACCTCTAACCGAACTCGATTTTTGAAATACCCTTTCAAAATATTCATATACCATTCATTGGGGTACATCCATCTAGTGTATAAGACCACATAGTCGAATCTCTCTCACCAATTGAACCATCAAATGAACCATCATATCAAAGAATGCTGGTGAGAATAACATTTACAACTCACATAATATGACAGTAACTTATCCTTCCATAGTCAAGAATTTTTCCAAGTCTATAATGTTTTTGCATTCATCTTTGAAGAAGAAATATAGCTTAGTTAATGTATGACATACATTCTTGGGAAAAAATGCAACGTAAAGCTACAGGAATTATATCTTTCATAAAAACATTGAAGTCATGTCATTTTAATACCCTTTAATATTAAATCAATCATTGACATGATATTCTTGATATTTTATGAATACCCCTCTCAAACCATTACATCATTCAAGAAGTTTCAAAACTGATATATCTCTTATTTGGAAAGAGTGTAAGCAGCTGGAGGAAGAAAAGTTTGTTTTTCACCCTTCACTGGTGTCAACTATTCTCATATTCTCATGTCAACCTTGTCTAACCTAGCCTTAATTCCATCCTTTTTTTCAGGTTCATTTAGTAACGTAATGATGACACTATCAAATACATTTTATTCAACATGAATAATATCAAGAAAATGTTTGACGTACTGAAAATTATAGTATGGTAATTCAAAAAAAACTTATCTCTTTATCCAATTGATTTTCATAATGTTTTTCAAAAATAGTTTACCAAAAACAATGTCCATATATTTTAATTTCTCAAATAGTTGATCACTTGTAAGTGTAAATAGTATAATACATTCTTCTAAACTTCCATTGAATGATGTAATCCAAGATTGATACTTATGTTGTTGGGGTATAAATCTGTGATTTCCTAGCAACACACTCCTCGATGAATGTTTCAAACAAATTGATTGTGTACATTGTTCACAAACAGGAAACCCTTGAGTTCCTTTAATTATATATCCTAAAAAAATTCCATAAACAGGAAAGTTATTTATCATTATATACAATATGGATCTCAATATGAAATCTTAATTTGTGTAAGCATTATACAACACAACACCTGAATCCCACAATAATTTCAAATCCTTGATCAATGACGCCAAATAAACATCGATGTCATTATCTAGTTGTTTTGGTCCTAATATAAGCATAGATAACATGATGTATTTTGGTTTTAGGCATAACCACAGTGACAAGTTATAATTTAACAACATAACTGGCCATGTACTTTGAGTGCTACTTTGAAAACCAAAATGATTCACTCCATCTAAATATAACGCAAGAAAAAGGTTTCTCGGATCGTTTCCAAATTTAGGATACTCATGAAAAATTCTCTTCTACTGGGGATAGTTGTTCGGGTGGCATAGTTTACTATATTTATATCTTATATCTACATGCCATGTCAATTTCCATATAGTCTCATCACCTCTATATAGTAACCCAAACCTTGGAATGAATGGAAAGTACCATACAACTTTTGTAGTATCATATTCATCATTCTTATATCGAGAATCACCACACTTTGGTCATTCTATAAGTGATTTGTGGTCCTTGTGAAATAGTATACAATTATTTGGATGGGTGTATATTCTTTCAGAGATAATACCCATCAAGCAAAGCATTCATTTGGAATCATATGTTAGGATAGGGAGTTCATTATCTTCAAGGAGAATTTCATTGAAGAGATCAAGTAGTTCAGTAAAAATGGAATCACTCTATTTGTTTCTGGATTTCAAATTATACAACTTTAGTATGACTGAAAATGATATATATTTAATGAAATCATCATACAATGGCATCTTTGCACAACTATTTAACTTCTCAAACAAGTTTTTAATCATGAAGTTTATCTTCCACTATCCTTTTCATTTCATCAATATGATATTTATCATCATTCCCATATTTAGTCACATCCTTGATACGATCATCTTCATTTTTAACACATGTAGTCATATCAGATGATCCCTAAAATATAGTGTTATCCCAACCACTATCTACATTTGATTTTCCCAATATTTATTCTGATATTTATAACATCAACTTATTCTGTGATAGCTCAAGTGTTCTTCAAAATCCTATGGAATAATTAGTCTTGAGTAACAACAATGTAAACAAAGACAACCGATTTGAGAAGGGTCATATGAATGATCTTTTGCAAACATGATGAACTCTTTCACTCCATATTCATAATATTTTGTCATACGATTGGAATCCATCCATTCTTTATTCATATCCATCATACGTGATTTGTTAATATTAATATTTAAAGAAATAAATACACAAAATATGTTCAACTAGGGTATCCATCCAACCATATATCCCTATCAGAAGATCCAAAGGAAGCGAAATAAGATAGAACAAACCTGAACCTATAAAATATAGGCATAATATAACACTCCAATAGGCCACCATAACCTACCAAATCTAAGATATAACTTTTGTATTACATCCAAAAAATGTATTTTGAAATACATTAGAAAAATTAACATTTTCTATAATGTTTTACCAAATAAGTAGTAACACAAAAAAGTGTGTTGAAACTCTTTTTCTAATATTTTCATTAAATGAAAACAATCACTTAGAAGACATTTTTCCTTGGTCAATACCTCTTGGTAAAATAACCTTTTTAAAATTTAACTTTAAACTATTTTATTAACACCCATTTTTGAAATAAACATTTCAAAACTCAAAGTGGTTTCCAACTATCATACAGTTTTCTAAAACATGTTTGAAAACCAACCATTTCTTTAAAACTAGTCATGGTGGCCTGAAACCCCATTTTAAAAACTCACACATTCTTAGAGTTTTAAATACAACCCATTCTAACTTTTCTCATATGAGGAAACTTTTCAAACTCATTATTAAAAAAAATTGAAAACACTTTAGAATCACACTTTCCTTTTTTTCTCTCCTTAAAAACCTTTCACAATCCCTTTTCAAAAAAATTTGAAAATCAAATCATATATAGATGGAATAGAGGACACTAAACCTATCCACACACCCCAAAAGTCACTAGTATGTATTAATAAAAAGGACTTCAACTAGAGATAAGGAAACATTGATATAAAAATTAACCAAAGCTAAAAAAGTGGTTTTAAATATTGACCACAAGGGTTAACTCACCACTTAAAAAATAAAAAACAAATTCCAACATTTGTAACTCTTTAAAATCACTAAAAATATTGTTTTTAAATAAAATTACCATGAGAATAATTTTTAAAATATCAAGTCGGCGATTACCACTTATTTTAAAACCAAAATAATTCTTTAAAAAAATTCATTTAGGCTTTTTCCCAAACACTTTTCATCGAATATCATTCAATAACAGGGGATAAACCCACTTGGAAAACACCATTTATACCTCATGTGAACTAATATGTTATAAAAGTATACATAATATATAAAAGTATAATGTTTTGAAAATTTATAAAAGTATTCATTATTATAAACCGAAATAGGTAAGTTCTAGAAAAATAATATTATTATTTTTCAATTAAGATAACTAAATTTTGGAGTGTAGAAATAGAAGAGAAGAAGGAGAAAATGTAGAAATTGTGGATGAGCATTTTAAAATTGAAAAAGTAGAGTTCGTTAAAGTGTAGTGAAGAACATGAATTACATAACTATTTTCTAAAGGTCTGAAAGGTGTCTCCCTAAAATCTCATGGAATTTAGTATCTATTCATGGAAATATATTTTTCACCAGTGGAAGCTTCCACTACATAAAGAACACCTCCCCCAAATATCAGCACCTTCAGTACCATCATGATAGACTGAATCTCTAAAGGCTATAGAGATACAGTTACACTACACAATCCATAATGAGGAAGTCAGACCACCACGCAAAAACATAGAAAAACAAAGGGAAATGAAGCAAGAACCACTATAACTAGAACTAGAAACTCGATCATCATGCATAATTGAAAAATGAAATAACACCAAAAGATTTATCTATAAGATTTCCATTCTAAACTTATCACACACAAAAATCCACTACCTCAAACAAAAAAAATCTCAATAGTCATCAATTTCATAATGATGTAGATGAGGCTTCTAGGATTAGAGCAAAATAAACCCACTCAAGTCAATAAAGATAGTGGATCGGGATATCTGGGAAAACAACTCCTAATGTTGAGACAACTCGACCAAATGAACAGTGAAAATAAAAACAAAAATATGACCACAGATGAAAAACCTCCAACTAAACTATGCTACTTAGATGGGCCATCACCTGCCATTAAAAAACCTCTATCTGCACTATAAGCATGGGGAAATTTTGTCGGACGTGTCAGCATGTGAGGCTGATTCACTTCAAGATCTCATTAGATATACATTAGAACTTGTGTAGAATCCTTAAATTTTGATTAAAACCTCATTTACTCACAAATATGATGTTATAGATAAATTCTTGGGGAAATTCTTATTTTTTTACAGAACTCGCCACCCATTCATAATATATATTCAATGTGAATGGGTAAATAGAAGCTGTAATTAAATATATTAAAAAATAATGACCCATATAAGAAAAATCATGGCATAAAGATATTTTAATTTACCATTACACATCTTCATAGACCCTTACGTTGAACTGAAATCTCAAATAAACCAAGATTCAAGGTACTAAACAATCATAGATGAACATACCTTTACACAGGTCCAATACGAAGTGCATGAATTAGACCATCGGGTAACACTGCCTTTATAAACGGTATGAGTTAAAACATCATGAGAAGTAAACTACATGTTCATATAAACCAAAATATGTATGGACACTTACACAGATTTAAAATCATGGCATCAATAACCTTATGCAAGAAGTACGTCCTACAATATAGTTTGAAAAAAACCACTAGTGTGTGTGAGGAAGTGTAGAGGATGAGGGTGTGAATGAGAGATAAAGAAAGGGAAGGGAAGGATAACTTAGATTGGAGAGGGTTAAGAGATAGTGGTACGGTTTAGTGGTAGTGGATGCAACGGTCGACAATGGCGGTAGCCGCGGTGGTATTGGCTGCAGAGTTGGGGCTCAGCGGTTACAAAGGTGGGGTTCTACGAAATATTGAAGGCATAAGAGAAGAAGACTCTATTATCATTATTTTTATAACATTGGGGAAGACTTTTATCTGTGCTTTCCAAAAAGTGTTGATAAAGGGCAATTTTATCAATGCTAAAATAGAAAGCGCTGATAAAACCGACTATTATCATCACTTTTTTAGCACTGATAAGGGGTATCATTATCAGTGCTAAAAAGCACTGATAAAGTCTTAATATTAATAATCTATTTATATTATTATATATATTTAGAAAATTATATATATAATAAATATAAATTTATTTATTTATAATTATCACTATAAATTAATATAAATTAATTTATAATTAAATATATAATAAATATATTAATAAAATTATAAATATTATAAATAAATATTTTTTATTTATAATTATAAAATTATAATAAATATATGTATTATAATTATAATTATAATTAAAAATAAATATAGATATATTTAAATAATTTAAAAATTATAATAAATACATTTATTATATATATTTATTATATATATTTATTATATATATATTTATCATATATAATTATAAAATTATAATTATAACAAATATAATAAATTTATTTATTATAATTTTATAATTATTTAAATGCATATATATTTATTTATAATTATAAATATAAATAAGTACATATTTATTTATATTTATAAAATTATAATAAATGTATTTATTATATTTATAATTTTATAATTATATAGAATAAATATGTTTATTATAATTTTATAATTATTTAAATAAATATATATTTATTTTTAATTATAATTATAAATAATTATATATATTTATAAATATATTTATATAATTATATATATTTATAAAATTATAAATATATTTATTTAAATAAATATATTTATAATTATGATTATAAATAAATATATTTATAAAATTATAATAAATGTGTTTATTTTATTTGAATATATATATATATATATAGTTATAATTATAATTATACATAATTATTTTTAAAATGTGTTTATATATAATTAAAAATTTATAATTATAAATATAATAAATAAATTGCTTATTCAAATATATTTATTGCAATTTTATAAGTATTTACGAGAACATGATAAGTTCATGGGAATAACATGAATGAATCATACATGTGTCAATGTATAAATGAACATTCATAATGATGAATACATAACATATTAATGTGTATGCCATCATAATATATAGCAATCTTGACATTTGCTTATCATAGTAACTCAATCACATCCACAAATAATTGTAGGATCATATAATGTCAATTATACTCATGCCAATACATAAACATAAATAATTACAGTCATATCCATGGATATCATCATTATCTCATGATATATATATATATATATATATTTATTTATTTACTGACCAAATTAATTAGAGTCATATATTTATTAATTTAAATATATATTCATTTATTTATAATCTTATAAAAACTTTTTTAAAGAACATATATATATTTGAATTATTAAAAAATATATATTAATAAATCATATTTATATTAATTATAAACTTGGGTTTTTTAATTAATGTATATAAATAAAAATTATTATTGAATGTAAATATAATAATTTTATATATATTAGTAATATTTTTTATTAAAAACCTTTATCATATCTAATATTAGCACTAATAAATATTTTTTTTATTTGTGCTAAAAAAGAGCTGATAAAGGGTACACCTATGTCAGTGATTTTTTAGCACTGATAAAGGTGACCTTTATTAGTTCTTTTAACTACCACTGACGACGGTTAGGCTTTTATCAGATCTTTCTTCTTAATTCTGATAAAAGATGGTGCATCTCTTGCCCAAATTTGTGGCAGTGAGCCCTTGTCCCCTAGGCCCATACTGAAGTGTGACTTCCTAACTATGGGGTAGCTAACCCTAACCCCTACAATCCCATCTACCTTTTGGGGTGTGTTCCCTTAGGATACACCACGATCTTATCTTGTATATGGGTAACCTTAATTACCCTTACATGATAACCTTCTGCAGTACCCACCACGGTGTGGTCCTTAGGTTGTGTTATGGACTTCCCCCTTACATAAGGGTATAACACCCTCGAAAACCCACCATGGTTCATCCCTTTAGGTTGTTTTGTGGTCCTCACCCCTTTTCAAAAAAATCAAAAAGGGACACCACACTACATTGTATTCCCTCGGGGTTATATTGTGGTCCTTCCCGACCATGCCCATTACATCATAGCCTTCAGGGATGTGGTGTAGGGATCTCCCCCACAGGTACTCATTACATCATAATCCCTAAAGGTTATGTTGTGGCTTTCTTTCTACAGCTAAAATTTTAACTAAGGGACACCCTTATACTTCACAGATGCCTCTTTAAGCACCCAAACCAGTAAAAAGGTCTCATTTCACCTCAAAAAACATCTCTTATGGACATCCATATGCTCATATTCCCAATTAGTATCATAATTCATAGAATTAACCCTAATCGGGATCAAAAATTCAATCTTGCTAAAAAATGAAATGATTGAAAATAGGTGAGAAAATATAAACTCCCTACTATAATGTTTTTTATCCCTAAGAATTTGTGGCAGTCCTCCATTCATCAAACTATAACTATCCCGGTCATAAATTCACCAAGAACTCACCGCACTCCATCTCTAAATTCTAAATTCACTTCCATTACAAAACTCAAGCAAAAATTCACACTATTCACAAGAAGCTGAGCCACCCACCGAACATTAACACCCACACCAAGACAATTCTCACTTCACCCATATTTCATAACACATTTAGTTGTCTATTACTGATTCATCTTAATGCTCATGGAATTTCCCACCACAAGACTCTACTCACAACAATCAATTCAGATCCATGGTTATCCCCACCACAAGAATCCACTATCAGACACTTTTCAAGAAGTTTAATGATATTCTTGATGTGGTTTACACCTCACCACAGCCGATTCTGTGTAAAAACACTAGTCATTCCTCCTCTAAATGAATTTTCCTAGAAATTATCTATTTCTATTTATAATGCAGTATATCAATGCTCGATTAGGATACCTAAATTATAAGAGGCACTGTGAGATCTTCAAATACCCATATTGAAGTTTTAATTTAACTTTTGGTGTAATTACATGGATGGATCACTAATCGCCTACTCCAACCATCATGTTCTTACCCCGAGTGTCAACACACCAACAATTTGAATCACCCTCAGATCATAAAAAATTACACCTCAATCCCAATTCCAACACATAGAATCCACCCAACACTACTTTTTCACTTCAAATATGGTATTACCCACAAATCCATATATCATTGGATCTTACCACACAATGGTATCTTGATGTTACCCCAACCAATCACTGATAAGTCTCACTATATCTTTGACCCATCTGAAAAGGGTCATTTTCCTATGACCGATATGATTCTCCAAACTATAGGATTGTTGTTATAATTTCCCAACCAAACCAAAAACCCAACACAATGTCCTAAAATTTATCCATTACTACACATAATGACTAAACATGGTCATATCTCTCATATCTGAGCACCAATAAAAAACAAAAACACTTCCCGTCACTTGACTACCAGGAATGACATCCTCCTATAGCCAATGGTGTGGTCCCTATCTTAAGTATTACAATATGCTACTCCTTGCGCACCGAATCAAAAATATCCCATCATCATTTCTTCCAAACAGTTCTTGTCAAGGCACACACATAGATCAACCATGCCAAAACAACCTGATACATTTCTAATTTTACCCAATAACACTAAGAGACATATCCTAGATCACCAAACCTCAGGCCACCACACACAAAAGAATCTCAAAAACCCCTTTGGTCCTTGTCCTACCTACAACTATTCACCAGTCTATAAAACAAAGAGGCGCCACACATACCTAGAACACACCTACCCTCACACACCATGAATTTTCACTAAAAATCCACCCCGATGCTCATTTTCCACAATCTAAGGAAGAATAATCCACCAAAAACCCTATCCCAGGTTCTCACCTGAAATCCTTACTGATCTCACTCGAACCCAATGGTTGCACATTCCCACACAACCCTATCAAACACTTGGACTCATGACCCAATGAGTCACTTCCTATCAAAACTAGGCTCACATTCCCAACCCACTGACCATTCCCCTCACATGGTTCAATCCCATCCCATATCTTGAGGCATCTCACTCATGAAAAGTCTAACCTCATGATCACCTACCACATGGATGTCATCCTAAAACCATGAGAGTCTACCCATACCACTCAAAACCACATCCATAACCAATTGGGCTGGGAATATAACTAATCCTTCCCTTAAAAATCTAACCATTATACAACAAATACTCTAAATAATTCACATAATAAAATCCTAATTCATTTCGCATTTATTTCTTTAACCACATAGTTTAGTTATGTAACACCCTGACCCCTCTAGACTGGAGCTGGTGCATTACTTGTTATATTGGCATGGTTTGAAGGAATAAAAATCCTGAAGGAACGATCAATTTAGTAGTATTTAAGAAACTAGATACATATATGTAACTCAAATTTCATTGGAAAATGTTAAAAAATGCAATACATAACAAAAACTAAAAACTGCATCCACATAGCTCAATAAATAGTCTCCTCTTCATAACCTGGTAAAAAAATGAAAGGGGTGAGCTCTAATGCTCAGTAAGGGTTAAAAATGGTGGAATCATGAATCAATAATAACATAATTCTAAACAATTTGACATAATCAATATGGCATGGTGAATAAATGAAAAACTCATGCCATTAATAAACTGAGAATGAAACTGCATCCATAGATTTTATCATAGTGAAAACATCATGGATAGTAATAACTGATAATGAAGAAAGAGAATTCTTATTAATTGAATGTTATGTATCTGGCACATGATACCATAATACTGTTAAAAACAGTATAGTTCTGTGGGTAGAAACCCGTATGATATTTTGGAAACAAACTCGAAGGGTTTATCGCCAACTGATTTGTTTCCTGAGACCTACCGATGCATCGAGGGTCTATAGCGGGCCCCAACCACCACTAAATTTCAAAATAATTCTTTGTAAATATATTCAACACAAGATAAATATTACTTTATATTATCCGTATATAATAGAGGATACATATTCATCAATATTTCCACAGTCCAAACAACATTCAAAATAAATACCGTATGTAAAATGGTATGCGGATTAGACAATAATCATATCCATGATACGAGAATATGGAAATTTAAATGGAATATAATTTCAATTTAAAGGTGATATCAAATGGTTAGTATGTACAACACATAAGAAAGGGTAAGTGCAAAATACTAAGCAAGTCACAATGAAGTGAAAATAGAGACAAAGCTTGTTACCAGGTTGTAATCAATTGAGTCTTATAACCACAAGTTAATAACCACAAAATAAATCATAGAATACCATGAATATAAATATAATCATGATAATATATATCAAATGGTAGTACACCTATACCACATATAAGAAATAAGAGGTAAACAATGGAAATCCCACAGAATTGAAAGTGAGATGAGAAAAACCCTTACACACATTTCAGCATGGTAACGAGTGTTCTCGCAAGGGATTAATGAGAGGTAAAGGGGTATCCCATTATTTATATATCATAATGGCAGTATGGTGGAGGTTCAAAAACATACCCCATTTTTAGGTATTAAAAACAAAAGATCTTAACATAGGGGAGATTCTTGAACAAAAGTGAGAGAGAGAATCCCTTACAAAGATTGTGTCATTAGAGTGACGATAAATAAATGAAATATTTATGTGTAAAAAATAAAAAACCACAAAATATAATTGTATATACAGTATAAAACAATAATAGTCCATTCACACATATTCTTGTAACAATGTAACCAATGAAATAGATATTTAACTCAAAGAATGAAAATTGAGTTAAGCAATCCCTTACCTTTAGCTCGAAGGTTTTCTTGATTGTTCTTAACGACCAGAATAATAAAATTTAGATTCATTAATTAATAATTCCATAACCTCATAAACATTTAATTGATATGGTATAACCTTATTAGGTTCATCAATGTCCTTTTTTATGGGTTTAAGAGATTCAATTTTTTTTGTTTTGGTAGCATTTTATTCTTTGGTTTTCAGGATCTGTTTACCTGTATTCATGAATGGAAGTTCATTTGAAAAGTGGTTAAACATCCAGAATTGTTAATATATATTATTAGTGACATTAAATATACATAAATAATCTTATAATGATTCTGGTTATATACCATGAGGATGACTCATTCGATGAGTTAATAATATACGCTTGGATTTGGCTTGGTGGTTTTGTGCACAATAAACTTGTTTGTATTATTATTCCATATTATAAGTGTGTAAGGATTCAAGAACTTTAAAAAATATAAAATAAATATATAATTATCTGATTAAACCACTGAAAAAGTTTTATGACCATTCCTGAAGATATTAATGAAAATTGAAAGCCTGTCTTCCTTGAGTGTGATAAATTGACACATCGCGTATGGTGTTTGCATTTATTGTATAAAAGAAGGGGAGAATAGAGATTGCGATGAAATATTCCATTATAATAACGAAAATCCAGTAAATTTAAGGTAATATAATTATAATGTAATTTGGATGAGGTGAGGTGAGAAGAGAGAAAAAAATAATGGAACTTTGTAAAAGAAAATGAAAGAAAAGGGAAGAGAGGTTCACCTCTTGAGTACTCCTCCTTGAGAAACTCCTTAAGGACTTTGTTTTTTGCCTTTTGGTGATACCAGTAGGTCTTGGAATTGTGGAAGGAGGTTAGGGAGCTATTTTAGAATAATTTAGGCAAGTCTTGAAGCTTGAGTGGTGTGGGAGGAAGAGGGGGTGAGGGTGGTTTATATAGTGGAGGGGAGAGGAGTTTTCTTAATATTATAATCATTAATTTATTATTTCTTCTCAAGACAAGAAATAATGAGTATTACATGACCAAGAATAGTAATATAGGTATGTGAGTTATAAATTTGGGTGCTTACATCACCCATGATGCTAGGAATAGTTAATTTAAATTATAATGTATTTATACTGTAAATTAATGTATTTTACTATTCACCAAAAAATCAAGTATTTCAGAAAAATACCAAAAACTAACCCAAACCATTTTAAGACATGTAGAATCCAAAAAAGAAAAACATTTTTGAAAAATAATTTTCTATATATAATTAATTAAATATTTAATTAAAATCATTATTTAATCGAAAAATATAAACACTTAAAATATTCATCTTCATTTTTATGATGCCTAAATTTATATATACCTTCATGGGTGTGGATTCCATTCATAAGAGTCAAATTACTATTAATAAGGGTAAGATACTATTCATAAGGGTATGTTACTATTTATAAGTGTAGTTTATTATTCACCAAAAAATTAAGTTAATTCCATCAGACTCTAAATAACTTACTGATCACAACCGTGTATGTCAGATTTTCAAAATTCAAATCATAGCGCTGGAAAATTTAAGTTTAATTTATAGTTTATAATGAAGTGGTTTTTTGTAGAGACTCAGTGTCTCATGAATTCAACATTAAATTTATTTGTAAATTTTGGGGTGTTACATTATCCCCACCTTCAAGAAATTGTGTCCTCGCAATTTTATTTACTTATTAAAAAAGTGTGGGTACCTTGGTCATGGCATCCATATGGTTTCATCATCATCTTCATCACGTAAATATAAGGTCCATGCATTGCAACAATGATTTAGAAATCCTTCAAAATCATTTGCTTCCTTCGTCTAGATACACCTTGAACAACTTGGGTCATATGGGTGTTCATAGAAAAATAGTTTCAAAAAATAATTATGTATGACATATAATTTCAACACATCTGATAAAACTTGATTCTTATAAAATAGTCGGACCGAATTTGAGTTGAAACTTTCAATCAAAGGTCCTTTTAAAATTCCATAAGTATGTGCTGAAAGATTATATTTCAAAATCAAATATAAATAAGTTTCCCAAGGGTCTCCTTCTTTAGCACTTTTTTCAAAATCATAATATGCTTCAAAATCCTGTGATAAGGTAAAATATTTTAAAATTCCTTGATAATATTTACATTTCTTGAAAATATTAGAATATTGAGAAAATAGGATTTTATTAAATACAACCCATGATCCACGATGGTATCGAGGTATAGTGGAGGTGTTTGATATCTCAAACAATTGCTTGCATGTGAGTTGTATGTTTGAAAATGTTTCAGAATTGTAAAGACATGACTTTTCAATAATTATTGCAAGCAAGTCATCTGGAAGGGATAGAAATGTGATTTGAGATCCTCCTCCTTCCCTTTGTAACTGACTTTCCTTGATCTGAAAAGTTATAAAACAAGGATTTAACTTATAGAATAGACATAGAGACTAACCATATGTTTAACGAAAACTCATAATCCATAAACTTGTCTACATGTATTGATTTCCCTTCCTCCATTAGGCACCATTTATAAATAATGGCATACAGTAGATTAGTTTAGGAATCTAAAATAGAAAATAACTTAAAATATATTGAAATTCTATGCATAGATAATCTCATAAACATGGTTTCTCTCAGGAAAAATTTACTTTTCAATCCATCATAATGGCTTGTAAAGAAAATATGAATTATCCTAAGCATATCTCTCGAGAGTTTCATAACCAAGAGTGCAGCAAGGCCTGTTGTCATGTAACAGGATACCTCAGGTCAAGCCCGAAACTCCTTGTCGGAGCTTTCACTTCTAGGTACATATGTGCCAGAGCCACCTCTACCTACTCATATCCTGACATGGATGTATTGATTGAAATATTCACATAATATTTTCCTTACCAAAATATCGGGATGTTATTTTATGTTTTTCCTCAAATACTACCATAGGGATTTGTTCCCTAATCCATATTTTCTAATCTAGTTTCCAAGATTCCAACTAAACTTCCTCTAATACCAACTGTAACACCCTGAACCCTCTCTAGAATGGAGCCAGTGCATTACTTGTTATATTTTAATGGTTAGAAGGAATGAAAATATTGAAGGAATGATCAGTTTAGTAGTCTTAAAGAAACTAGATAGATAGATGTAACACAAATTTCATTGTAAAAGGTTAAAAAATACAATACATAACAAAAAACTAAAAACTGCATCCACAGAGCTCAATAAATAGTCTCCTCTTCATAACCTATTGAATGTAAACAAATGAAAGGGGTGACCTCTAATGCTCAGTATGGGTTACAAATGGAGGAAACATGAATCAATTATAACTGAATTGTAAACAATTTGACATAATCAATATTGCATGGTGAATAAATAAAAACTCACGCCACTAATAAACTGTGAATGAAACTGCATCCATAGATTTTGTCATAGTGAAAACCTCATGGATAGTAATAACTGATAATTAATAAAGATAATTCTTATTAATTGTATGTCGTGTATCTGGAACATGATACCATAATACCGTTAAAAATGGTTTAGTTATGTGGTTAGAAACTTGTCTAATTTTTTGGAAACAAACTCGAAGGGTTTGTCGCCAACTGATTTGTCTCATGAGACCTACTGATTCATTGAGGGTATATAGCAGGCCCCACTTTTCATTTCATGTCCAAATCATTCTTTATACACATATTCAATCACACACATTAAATAAAAAACTAGTCTCACATCCCATCACACAATCTCATCAACTCATAAATACCATATCAAGGTCTTCACCCTTTGTTTTCACAACAACCCATTAGATCATTTGAACTGTACCTCATGGTTTGGTCCAACATATTCAAATCCCCTCACCACACCTTTTCCTACTACCCAGGAACTATCCCAGTCCATTTCTCTCTATTCCCCAAGGAAACCTGATGCCATGTCCCAATCAATTCCCATAAACCACATATACGACCCATCTCACATCTCCTAAGGGAGACCTCTCAACTCACCAATTGGAGGAAACCCATATCCATCATACCTCATCTCATCCCAAAGGACTCTTCCTTCTCAAACCCTCCCCAAGTCTCCAAACACCCTCAGAAGGGTGTCACTCGCCAAACGTGAGATATATGAACATCTCACCCATCGCTACAAGGATAAAATCTCTATCACCCATCTAACTAGACCTAATGAATCCATATTAGTCTAATAATGTCTTTTCACATACCTCAAGACCTAATCAGGGCCTCATTCTAACTCAACTGAATCTCTCTCCTCTTGGTGATATAGTTATGAGGCCATCGCAGATTACCCGAGGTGCTAAAAAGAACTTACCCTAAGAATATGATACCCAAATCCAACTTATATATTTCTGTAATAGCCTCTATTATCTCTTCCCAAAACCATGTGTTATACATAAAATCACATGATTGTAACTTCCCACCCTGGTCCACTATGAATAGTAACCAAACTAGATCTCCCTGGGACCTTAGGAACAAATCCCTATATGCCAAAGGATTTTGGCTAGTTGTCAGTGTCTATCAAGGTACTTTGGGGAGACTATACCCCAAATATCAGAGTGCTCCATTATAATAGAAATAAATAAATGACAGAGTACATGGTAAATTATAATAAAAAAAATATTGGCATAATAAGATGAAATACAACACACAAACTCAAAAATTTATTCATACATAAAAGTAAAGACACAAAGGCTCTATAAATACCTCATCCCAGTCTCTCAAAAATCCGATCCATCCAACTTAATCATGTAATACCAGGCCTTATCCTAACATGAACTTGCATCAAAGTGAATTCATATCAGGTACCCCAGTTCAATAGTGGCATGAGTATCCTTCACTAGTTATCTACAACAATATTACATGCATGCTATCATGTAATCTGATGTTGGGTCCTATGAATCACCAACAACACCTGCTTCACCCCAATGTTGGAATGTTTATTATCATGTCATGATGGCCATGCCAAATAGTAACCCAACCACACTAAGGGTATATATATATATATCAGTTCCAGCCCAAAACCATCATCAATCCTTAGGTCCAAGACACCGATCGATCATTCTTACTTCAACCCGTGTTGGGGTGTCTCTGAGCCTAAGAATTACCTCAAGGTAACCTCTACCCACACCTTAGTGACCACATTCCCATGCCTCTATCATGATGAGTAGAAGAAACATGGGAATCACCAGGTATCCATCATCATCAACCCCTCAGGATAAACCCCATATTAGTACCTGGGTGTTCTCAATGTTTGGTTGATGTCTAACTCCTAGGAGGGGAGGCCCTAAGAAATCCTATACATATAGGCATGAATGATTCTTGGGAAACACATGTATTAAAATGTAATTTCCTCCCTAGATATCATGGTTAATCTCACGGGAATCTAATAACTTGTAGTCCCTCATTCATACCATATCCAGTGTGTCCACATGATCCTAGGGGAATATCCTAGGCATCATTCAAAGGGATCCAATAATAACCCTAAAGATTCCTAAGATCTATGATTGGTGATATACACCTATCAAATACCACATATCTCCATCTGAATCCTGAGCATCATGGGAATTCACAATGGTCTACTGGTATCGCCATTCAAATCTTGACACTTATAAATTTTCTATGGAATCACTATATCAAGGAACCCTTATCATCTTGGGCATTCATGAATGTATTATTTCATGTAATCTAATGTTGGATCCCTTGAACTACCACTAGAAATACATCACTCATCATCCATATATATGTATGTTATCTGAACTAGGAATATTCCCTCAATATACCATGAGATCAGATCCCAAACATACTGGGCATCCAAGGTCTTTATCCACCTCAACAGGTGATTCTTGAGAATCTTAGGAAATCACAATAGTGCTAGGACAAATTTTTGATTCCAAGGAACCATGGGAAATCATATAACATAAAAAAATAAAAAAATAAAACAAATCAAGTGTTTTTTAAATGCACATTCCCATCTCTATCATCTCTCTCCTATCCAGATTACACAATCGGTGCACGTTCTAGGTGATATGTGCTACCATTTATACCCAATCCCAAACTCACTCGCTTAGGGTAATTCTATCACTGGAGCACTCAATACGATCCCCTAGGTCCCTGCATAGTAGAGGCACCCTACCTAGGTTCCTTAGGTAATAACAGGTCACTCATTCATCACCCATCACATAAAGAATGTGATGCTCATCAGCAGAGTCATAGACATAGAACGACCTCATGTCCTCAAGGGGTTATCCCTATAAAAAACAACCTAAAGAGAAGGACCGTGGAGAACCTCAATGCCTAGGGTCATCATGGTTGCTTCACTCACCCAACCCATCAACTTTTACTATGGTATATCCACCTAGGCTAAGTATATCCCAAGGTACTGGACTTGGCCTACTAGGGAGACACATCTCAAGTCTCTTCACACCCTGATATTAAACGTGAATACATCGGGGAATCCTCTTAGATTGGGCCTTATCCATCAATGGTTGAGGAATCCTGTAAGTTCACTAGGTCTATGGTGGCCCATGAACCTTATCTCTTTAATTCCAAGTGCTCATAAAAAATTAAAAATTTAAATTAAATTGACATGTTTATATTAAATTAAATAATTCAATAAAAATAGGGGACATATTCATACTAGAGATACCTTACACACAGATGAATATATACATCATGAAAAACAAATAGGACTAGTACTGGGACCACCTACCACTTTAGAATCTTCTTATATTTTAGTCCAATGGATCGATAGTTCTATCTAAGACTATTCAAGGGCCAACATAGCCCATCCAAGATCACACCACAAACTAAGCACCTATATCAATCCAATAAACCTCAAATGTTCAATTATAATAATTAATATTAATTTACCAAATTAATTCTCAAAGGGAATAACCATTGAAAATATCACTGGTAGCCTCATCGCATCGAAACTACAACCAAAAGCGCACCAATGATCCATGACACACCCTCATACTCATTCCTTAAAAAACCCCTAATGCACATAACTGTTACAAAAAGTATTTCAATTTAATTTTAAAGAACAATATTTGAAATTTACCATGATGAGATACCTCATAAACACGTCAAGAGACTATGTGAAAATGGGGCCTCAAGTCATCCTATTCCTAAGCATAGTGAAATCCCCTTCGAGCCTGGTCGATTCCATCATGATCTGGTGGAACCGACATTAAAGAACTAGCTGACGGTAACCAAAATCAAATAAGAAGTATGGGAAATAAAATAGTATTCTAATGGAAGAAAAAAACTCACCTTAGATAACTGGAAATCACAACCAAAAATACCCTAAAAAGGCAGAAAATAAGGAGGGGAAGAGGGAGAGATCCCCTGGTCCATGTGAACAAAACAAAGGAATAAGAAGGGGATTCCCCCTCAAAAAACCAAGTTGAGTAAAAGTATAAATAATCCCCTTGAAAAATCTATAAAATAGCATGTACTAGTCCATCATCTAGTTAGTGGTGATAGTAGTTGGATGGCCTATTGTCTACAACTACCGGTTAGCCGGTGGATTGCTACAACTGAGGTTGCAAGAACCATCTCAGCCCCTCTCGAGTCCCTCTCAAGCCCATGGCACATCTCATTACTACCATTATTATTCCAAAAACTCCCTATTGATTTTTTACAACCATTGGAACTCCTTTTTGAATCAGTGTTCAAAATATAAACCCTTAGTAAACATGAAAAATGAAGTTCCCTTAGGAAAATTTGACATCCATACAAACATATGACTTTAAAAACTCCCCACCAAAAAACTTATTGTCCTTGAGAAGTCCCTATTGTCCTAAAAATGAACATATAAACCTATAATTGTCATCAATTCCCGTCTATACAGCCTCTTTCTATCATCGAATTCCAACCACACATATGAATCACCACTCCAACTATAAGGAATACAAACCACTAAGGAATTATTCAGTGCTCAAATTCCCCACAAAAACATTGGGGTAGTTCATAACTGAGCTTGTTCATCTCAAGAAAACCATGTGTCTCTTTTTTATTGATTATCGGACCTATGGTGCTCTCCACTACATAACTTATCTCAAAATAGCCAATTCGGATCCACAACTCTTTCTTCCATAATATTCACATAACCAAGAATATTTTAGATGTCCATTTGATGTAATATATGTGGTTATAAACTTAACACACTCTATTACATTTGAAAACAATGGTCAAGCACCAGTACCAACTCTAAATTCCCATTTCCAAGAAAAAATGGATGTTCTATTTTTATCCAAACACCATAAGATCAAAATGGATTTTCATCGAAAATCCTACGTCAAAACTCTAAAAACATCCTTTATTTAAAAAATAAAAGTCATATTTTATGTGGTTTATGGATCACCACATCTATTTCAATATAAAATACCAGCTGGTCCTCCTATGGATAACTCTACTAAAAAAATATTTATCTTTACTACCGAAAAACTATCCATTTATCCAATCAAGGCACCTTAAATCCTAGAGGTACCCTAAGGTAATCCTGATACATCCAATGAAGTCTCAACCTAAATTATGATGTGATCCCATAGTCAAATCCTCAATCCTCTGATTTCTTTTTCATGCCCAAAATACAAGCACTGATGCATTCTTGATCCGATTGACACTTAGACAATCCAATATCCCCACCAATCCCAATTCCAATGCTCATACTCTACCTAGAATCACATTAAAATTTACATTTATCATTCTCATAGGAATCCATATGAATCTAAATCATTTTCCACATTATCATTAAAATTCCCAATCTAAAACCTTACAACCGGTCTCATTAAACCATGACCTTAGCAGCACGAGGTTTGTATCACCAAGACCAACATCAACCCCCCCCCACCATAGGAGTGTCCTTTCCTTTTCACTGCCAAAAAAAATTCCCAATCATCACAGCCCATTCCCCATCCATCACTGAACATAATGAAAAATGTGTCCAAACCTACTCAAAAATGAGTAAGAATATAAAACTTCACCTTACTTTCCATTTATGGATCATGAGATGGTCATCCACGACAACCATCGAAATCATAGTCATAATGCATGTCACTACCCTCAATAATCCATTAGATCCCTCACCACCATAGATTCACTTATACCACTCCTCTTTCACCACATCTTAAGGTTTTTTCACCAAACATATGTCACTCCTTTTGAGCCATGATCACACTTCAATTCAACCCTTGATCCTTTTGTTAAGGTCTAACTCTGATTGGTCCTTCCACTACATATGATATGTTTATAGTGTCTCCTCTACCATGGGGGGTATTTCTCACTACCATCAAACCCCTAGAAACCAAGCCCATAAGTGACTTATCAAACCAATAAACCCTCAACTCGCACATGACCATCACTGATTTACACCTCAACAAGCACTATAATAAACTACATGCACTGTCTCAGTCTCAATCAACACAACATACATACACTCACATACCACCCAGTCATAAAATTCAAGTCATGATCTCCTGAGTCACACATCTTACAACTTTGATGATGTACCATAATCACTAACTGTACTACTTAGGAATTACATTATCATCAAGTTGAGGTTTCCCTTGAAAATACTCTTCAAAATCGGTCACCTCACTTATTCCATTATTCATCGCACGACTTCCCACCCAACAGTGTCATTCTTAAAACCATGATCATCTACCTATGTTTTCACCAAACTAATAAATCTCATCCAAATTCATTAGGTTCAAGAACTAAAATAGTCCTGCCTTTTGAAAGTAGCCTCAATATCACAACACTCTAAATGCATCACATTCCAAATCACCAGCACTCAAGGTGATTTTACCAAAAAAAAACCAAAGGCATAACCATGCATATTGTGTAAAATCAATTTCACCTCCCATGAATCTATCTCAATATCTAGCATGTACCCATGCTTCCTAGCTAAAAGAAACTTGTAAAATCATGCTAGACCCTCTCCCTGGTTTCCCCCAATCATCAAAAAATATTCAACTCACTAAAAATGAGTCACATATCGAGGTCTTTAGTCCTCTCACATAGCCCAAGGTCTAGGGTTTTTAGAATTTCACGGCTCATGGGACATCATCCATGCTTCTGTCTATAAAAAATCATGAAATCCATCGAGCCAAATTCTCTCTCGATAAATATACAGGTTAAAAACGCATACCAACTTAACAGCCTACAAGGGCACTAATCCTCGCCAGGAATCCACCTATGATATTTCTCCCTTGATAATACCAACTTACATGAGGTAATAAGTATATAATAACATCATAATGGATAATCTATACCCAATAAAACCATAACCACTAGCTTAGCTAAGTAGAATATCATTCCAAGCCATATGGGAACAAACTATATAGCTTATTACTATAAATTTAAATAACCAAACATCTTTTCACATCACATATCAATGATCACCCAACCAAAATTTCCCTTTGATGATTTGTATCAAATAACTATAGAAACAAGGTTTTGTTAGATATAATGTCATTCTAAGCTATATGGGAAAACACCATATACATTGTTCCCTACACTTTAAATAACCAAACCTATAGGGTACATTCAAGAGAAATATTCCTATGGAAATACATATCTAACTAACAAACAACACATAGTTCAGTTAATTAAGTTTCATTCCATGATATATGAGAAAAAACAATATTGGTTTTTATTGGAACTTTAGGTAAAAAAACCTGATAAATTGTTACTTGCTAGGAATTTTACACCATGGAACCATGTTCCTTACTAATATAATAGGGTCACCTCATATACCATACACATAGGGACCATGTTATCTTCATAAAAATTCATATAACCATATATACACACTACCTTACAATAGAAGTAAATATATATACATGTCGGTCCAGTAGAGTATAATTACACCAAGTACTTATACAGGAAAACGTCGTATGATCAGTTACTAAAACTTTAAATAGTTGAAACTCTCATAAGTGAAAAAAATAACACTTGAAGATACCTATATGTCACGTGAGTCCTTATGTGTTGATAATGATGCATGATATACCTATTTTTACTATGGTTAAAGAGTAAAATAAAAAACTAGTATCTTGTTAATGGTCCAGGATCCAAAAATCCCAAAAAAAATTATAAATCACAAATCCAAACACCAAGTGAATCATTCAGGGTGAAAATAACATATAAAATTGCAACATCGCATACCGAGAATCAATTTTGAACCATTGGAAACCTAAACTTCCTACCATAATAGGTTTCCATTATGCATTATACTGATATCCATTATAGGCTCTAGAACATACCTATATCTCCTGGATACCATATCCCAAATAGTAAGACAAAAGAAGCATAAACCTTTGTAATTATCTACCCCATTTCACTATGAATGGTAATTGTACGATAGCATTTTTGTGACCTCAGACGTGACTCCCCGTAAACCATAGGCTACTCAATAATAGAGAGGGTCTATTAAGGTATCTTGAGGAGACTATACCCCCTACATTAGAGTGCACAAACACAAAATAAATAACTAAATAACATAGTATTTAGGAAATAATAATAGATAATAAAATTTCATAATAAGATAAAATTCAACACAAAAACTCTAAAGGTCATTCTTTAATAAAATTAAAGACACGAATGATGGAAAAAGATTACATCCTAATCACTTGATCATTTGATCCATCTTACTCGATCAAGAAATAATGGGCTTGGGCCCAACCAGAACCTGAAACTAAGTAAAGGATACCTGAGTACCCCAGTGTAATGGTGGTCCGAGCAGGGTGTGAGTGTATAACTCAGTAGGGAACCACTAACTTAGTCTTATACATTACTAACAATGTAGTGATATGTTAATCTAAAATGATCAGAATAAATAATTAACTACTGAAAAAAATATCAACAAACATGATTTTTCCTAATTCTTGAATGTATCTGAGCATTGCATAATGAAAATTCCAACCAGTAACCCAATATCTACAAGGGTGTGTATACACACGCACATAAAATTGGAAAATCCCAAAACTAACATTCATCTGTAGGTCTGAGACCCTGATTGATCATACCTACTTCGGCTAGTACCGAGGTGTCTCTAAGTATGAGTATCACCTCAAAGGAAACTCTATACACATATTGAGGATCCAATTCACACACCTCCATCATGATGAGTAGAAGACCTTGGGTCATCACCAGTAATCCCTCATCCTCAATCCCTCAGGTGGAACCCTATAGAAGTACTTCGACATTCTCGATTTGAGGTCGACATCTAATTCATATGAGGGGGAGGCCCTAATAAATCTTATACATCTAGGTGTGATTGATACCTAGGATACATAGGAAATAAAATAAAATACCCTCCCTAAATCCCATAGTTAATCTCTTGGGAATCCAATAACATGAGTCTCAGTCGTACCATATTCGGTGACTACACTCGACCATAGGGGGATATCCTAAGAATAGTTTGAGGGGATCCAACATTCACCCTCAGTATTTACAACATACATGCTCGAGGATATACTCCCACCCAACACATCATACTTCAATTTTAATCCTAGTAATTTTGGTCATTTACAATGGTCTACTAGTATCACCTTTCAAATCCTGATGCCCCAGACATTCAAAATGGTATCACTATATCAAGGAAAACCTTACATATTGGGTATTCCTATATGTTCTCTATCATGTACTATGATGAGGTATTATAGATACTACTATTAGGAATCCATAATGTATCATTCATATCTCTGTATATTAGATGAGCTAGCAATCCTCTCCCAA
Source organism: Viscum album (assembly GCA_963277665.1). Taxonomy (NCBI): domain Eukaryota; kingdom Viridiplantae; phylum Streptophyta; class Magnoliopsida; order Santalales; family Viscaceae; genus Viscum; species Viscum album. The sequence continues at coordinate 1,839,835,488 of OY728151.1, forward strand.
TATACCATTTGACTAGATCCCAAACATATTACGTATCCTAGAGCCACATTCATCTCAACAGGTGATTCCTAAGCATCTTGGGAAATCCCAACAGTGCTAGTGTAAATACCCAAACATCACATATATTAATATCACATATTTATATATGAATATTCAATATATAATACAATAATCCATTCTAGAATCATAAAGTTTTACTGGATTTGGAAACATGGAAACATAAAAAACTAGTTTATAGGTGAACTACATCTTATCCTGCTAAGTTCTTCATATATAACACCCTTATTATACTTATTGTACATAAAACCATTATTCATAACCTAGGGAATAAAAAATAAAAAATGGAAATATTAGATGCTCAGTAAGGGTAAACAAGGTAGATATCAATGATCACATAAGAATAACATGATCATAAGGGCATGAGAATGTGAGATTAACATTTTAAAACCTTTACATGTACTCATATTCTTCTCATTACTAGGTTCCCTAATAGAAATCATCTTCTTTTAAGAAGTCCAAACCGCTTTATGAGGAATCTTTGAAGAGATTTTATACTTTCTCTAGCTTTGCTAGAAGATCATTTTCATCACTCACAAATCAACCTTTGAAATGAATCATTAGGAAAGGTGTGACCCCTCATGTCTCGGATTTGGATGTTTCCATATCATATGGCTTAATTTCTATAAGTTATCTTTTATTGATTATATTTTAATCATAAAAGGACCAAAACATTGGAATGTTGTGGATTTTTTTACCTAATTAACATTGATTTGGGGATTTGAAGATTTAAAATTCATTTCTCTTGGATGCGGTTTCTTCCATATACTATTTCTATAGGCTGAGCTTAAAGGAATATATTATAGTGATGGTTCAATCAATTTAAGGCTAGGTAATTTTTATATTTATGTTTTGAAGTTTAATATCAATTTGAATGATTTTAAGGATACTTTCACATAGGTTTGGGTTAGAATCCATGGACTTAACTGGGTTTTATGGCATCCATAAATAATATAATATATTGTATCTATGATATGAATTCCAATTAGGATAAATAATGCCACCAAAATGGTTATTTTTGGTCACTACACTCGTATCCTGGTGAAAGTGGATTTAAGTGTTACATTGATTGATAAGGTGGTTCTTTCTACCCCACAAGATGAAATTTATCTTCAGATAGAATTTGAGAAGACACCACTATTTTCTGATTCTTGTAGAATTATTGGTCATTCAAAATCTATGTGTAGAGGTGATTTAGTTTTCCATAATTGTAATATTAAAGTTCATGACTTTTAGTTTTTCATGATGAAAAGAAATTAAGTGATTGATCAGGTCATTGTGAATTAGATTCAAAATCAGAAGATGGATAAGGTTGGACCTTCTCCAACTCTTAATTACTTGGGTGAAAAATCCCAAGTTGATAAAGGAATCTCCATGGTTTCAAAAAAGGATCTTCCCATCATTTCTTTGAAAAATGGAATTTTTTATTATCCAATTCTTGGATATATTTCCTCTCCCAAAGATGATCATGGACTTATGGTTTATACTCACATGAATGAGAATAGACCATTATATTAGGCTAAACTTTCATAGGAGACTCACCTTTCCATTGATGGGATGCCTTTTAGAGATTCCTTATCAAGAGGCATTAATGGGGAGTATATTGGGGAAAATTCTAATGATATTCAAGATTCCAGGGAACATGATGCTTAGGATGAGGTTGAAATTAATTACTCGAAAGAGTAAAGAATGATCTCTTAAAAAATCAAAAAGGAAAATTGAAGATAGTTGCTAAAACTTCAGTGAAATCAAAAAATAATATGACATGAACTCAAGTGAAATTTCACTCTACTCCTACTCTAATAATCCCTTATTCTAGTATAGCACTGTTACCCACTACTTCTATGACTCCCTCTATCCCTATATCTAATAATAGGTATGTTCTATACTTTTCATCGTCCTTGATTGTTTTTAAACATACTAATACTATTATTGAGGATGCACATCCCCTTATAGCTATTTTCTCAAGCATTCATAAAGGTCCAATTTATTTGGAAAGTAAATTTTTCTCTATCAAAGTTGTATTCATTGATTGAACTAATGTTCTTGGTAAGAAAAAATCATATTTTGGTGTTTTACCACATGTTTTCAGGCAACCGACTAATGTTTTTAGAAAGAAAAGACCTTATTTATGTGTTATCCCTCTAGTTTTTTTCGAGGATTGTTTATATTCTATTCAGGTTTCCACAACTCCTATATAGGTAATTCAACATAAGGATGATTTTACCTCTTCCTCAGTTATGATCAATTCCAAGGAAGTTGTGAATAGGGTTGTTCTTCCATGCAATTCTCTTTCTGAAAATTATATCCCTACAGTTGATAGACATGGTGTTTCAACTATGGTGAATCCTAGGATGGATAGAAAGAAGTACTCTTCTCCTACTCAAAGAGATGACTTGGTTTATCATGTGAAAAAATAATCCAAACTTGAAGGTAAGTACTCATAAATTTATTTGAGATGCTTGCTTCTGGTAGCAGTAAGGAGGATGGGCAATCTAATGTATGGATTTCTAGAGCAGAAGAAATGCTATGCGCAATTGATTTTGGACTTCCAGTTGATGGAGGTGGGCCTTGGATGTAGGTCAAAACATGGAGAAGAGTTCGACATCCACGTGGTGAGGGTGGGAAATCATCTCATCATAGCATGCGTACTTGATCACAAGTTGATTGATTTCTCTTAATTTTAGCTATGTACGAAATGTTCCTCTATTTTAATTTTAATTTCCTATTTCAATAATGGGGGTTTCTTGTAGAGACCCGAAGCCTGAAATACATGGAAATTACATTACTTTTGCAGAATACTTAGTACATAACAAAAACACACACACAAGGACCGTAATAGTTTAGTGTCTTTGGAAACTCGGAGTATAATCTTCTAATCGTGGTGAAAGATCTTCAATATCTCCCATAAAGATCTTCTTTTTTTTTCTACCTAAAACCTTTCTTTATATCCTGGGGAAAAGGAAACATAAAAGGGTGAGCTCAAATGCTCAGTAAGGGTAAACAAAAGAAATATCAATCACATAATTTTCATAAGAACATAACATTTTTGGAAATCTTAACCTGCAAAAGAGAGCATAATTTCATAACATGGGATAAATCATAGTAGTGAAATGAAATCATAACTTAAAACATTACTCATTGTGGCATACACACATAATCATAGAGAATCATTTCTTGTTAGTCAAGACTCATTGCCAAGACTATCTTAGTGGACAAAGTCCCTTTCTGAATCGAGTAATCCTCGTTTCAGTCCTGTTTCACTGAACCGGTATAACCTACCATTCCAGCCATGTCTATCTCATGAGATATAAAATCTTTACCCAATGCATTGGAGGGAGATATAGGTCCCACCCATCTCATAATGATACCATTCTTATGTGTGCCACAAAATCATAAATCATACATCATTTCATAACCCATGTAACAAAAATGGGATTCTTAAACAACATGACATCATAAAACCATTCATATAAGATAAAGGAATTCATAAACATAATTCCATCACAAAATAGTCAAATCAATGTAAAAATATGGATAGAAACAGAACCCTTTATTATCTTATATGGAAAATAATTTTGATAAAACACTTGAAATGAATTCTTGAGGAAAATATCCTTTCTTCTTCAAAATCAATTTCTTTTCACAAAACATCATGGAATTTTAAAAGAAAGAGATTTTATTAAAAATAGTCATGAAATCTTTTGGAGGAAGCTTCATAAAAATAAGGCTTTATAAAACCGTAAAAATCCGTTCGTGCCGTTTAAGTTAAAAAAAACATTCTTCGTACTTTTGTCGGAAAAGTCAAAAAGTACCTCGTATGAAAAACGACAAAAGATTCCTTTAATATCTTTTACTAAAAACTTACCGAAGGTTAAAATTGGATATAAACTATTGTAGAAGGATGGAAATAATATTACATATTGAAGGAACATGGATGTGGATGATAAAATACACCCCAGTAAATACTTACGAATAAACAATCTCGGATAAAAATGAGATTGTGATATTTCCCTTACCTTAGGTCCGACTTGCTTTGTAAGTGTCCAAACCTCCTGTATAATGATTTAAATCATGTTATTGACTTATTCCAGAATCATATTCATTGTTATCATATCATATATGGTTCACTTATAACATTATATTACCCGTTCTTTTGTAAATTCCATGTTAAAGAAGCGTTTTGGGTAAAATCGTTTCATTTATCTTAGGTGTTTTGACTTGTTGTTCTTGACATCATTATTACTTATATCATGATTTACTTACTTCCAGAATATAAAATATGATTTATATATCATATATATTCAGTATATATATATATATATAATAGATAGATAAATAAAATGAAAAACACCGTTCATGGAGACGGTAGTCCGTACGTACGCATGAACGCTGTTTTACTTTCCTTATTGTCTTGAAATGGAAGTAAGTAGATGACATACATATGTATATATACATAAATCCAGTAGCTTTATAATGTCATATATTTCATTATTATTTCTTATATATACATTATAATCATTCTTAAATGGTTAACATGGAGAATGAATCTCATCGCGTCGTGGAGACGGTAGTCCGTACGTACGCACGAGCGATGATATCATTTCCATAAATATTGAACTGAATTGAAGTGGATTATACAATATATCAGAATCAATATGATGTTGTAATAACTATGTATAGTTATTCTTTACACCATTATACCCATCCATGTAAGGTGGTGGTGGAAAATAGATTACACCACGGCGTGGAGACGGTATTCCGTACGTACGCATGCGCGGTGATTTCTTTTTCAGTAGGATGGATAGATAGTGAAATAGGGTTGTTTCATACTTATAATAACATATCAGTATATGAGTGATACTGATGTTATTACTTCATAATGAAACAACCTAAGAAGAAGTGGAAGAAGAAATAAAGATAAAAGAATTGGTAACGGTAATTACCTCTTCTTTGAAGCGCCTCTTTGAGACCTCCTCTTAGGGCACTAGAATTGGTCTTTGAGGAAGAAAAGAACCTCTAGGATGTTGCTAGGGAAGTGGAGAAGAGATTTTGGCAGGGGTTGGCCGAGCTTGAGTGCTCAAATTGGTGTGAGGAGGAAGGGGGAGGAGGTGTCCTTTTATAAGGGAGGAGAGGGGCACCTTAGGAATATCTCAAAATATTATTTTATATTAAAGTCAAAATCGGTTTATAATGGTTCCAAAGGGTCTTATTTCGAAGCTAAAGTGGGTATGGGTCGAAATCCTATCAACCAATAGAATTTAGACAAGTTTAGGATATTATTTTAACCTTATCAATTAGATTTAACTCTAAGTTAAATAATTTAACTTTTACCGTGTCTTTTTGTTTTCTTTCACTATATGGTTAATAAACTTACTATAACATGCCAAACGAACCCCAAATTGTTTATTATTAATATATATATCCTTATCTAAGTCATTTGGCCGAACCTTATATTTTTAGGAATACAATAACAATTAATAATATAATATTTGATTTAAAAACTATTTTGTGTCAATTTTGACACTATTTGATATATGATTTTTGTGAAAGTCATAACAGAATTAAATGTTCGAACCAAGTTGATTAAATCAACATTAATATATCATAGTAACCTAGAAAATTAGTGGAATTCATAAAAAAATTTCAAATTACATTTATTTTGGTGTTTATAACATCAATTATGTCAATATTTCATTAATAAGATAATTACTGCATCATCGTTGTGTCATAAATAAATTAAATTATTTTATGTCTACAAATTACAAATAAAATACCATCATGTAGGAAATATTCTTATCTTTCTAATGAATATTTACAATCGAATTTATCTTATGTATAACCCCATATTAAAAATGATTTACTTATTAAACTTTGATTTTAACTATTTTAACCCTTCTTTAAATAAATTAATAATAAATGTCCTAATCTAATCCAAGTGGGCCTAAATGGTCATATTATATTCATAAGGTTGTTTTTGGTCGAATTACACTTATCCAATAGAATTAGGACATGTGTTAGGGTAATAGTAATATCATTTTTACCCTTAGTTACCCTATTTACTATTAACCGTGGTAAAAAAAGTAAAAAGTTACTATTCACCAAAAAATTATTTTCATCTCATTGAACCACATTTTAGTCCTTGATATTAACCGTGTCTCTCGGATTTTCGAAATTCCATTCACAGAAGTGGTAAAATTAAGTTTTATGCAAAATTCAGTTTTTAACCTACCACTTAGTAGTTTCACTATTCATCAAAAATTGAAAGTTTTCAGAAAAGTACCAAAATTTCACCCTAGGCTATAATTGATATTCCGAATTCAAAAATGATTTCTATTTTACAAAATTCCCAACATATAAGTTGCATTAATTAATTTCCGTTGTCACAACAAATAGCGTGTTTTTAAGAGATAATAACTATCAAAAGATTGACACTTGTTTATAACTGGTTTAAATGTGAAATTACATCCAATGTCCAACATTGTATTAAATTGTAAAAATATATTCTAAATATACTTTAAAACCACTCAAATTAATAATTTATCACTATTAATTATTTCGATTAAAAAAGTTGTTTTTAATTATAATTTAGTAATTTTCACTATTCATCAGAATATGAAAGTTATCCGAAAAGTACCAAAATTTCACCTTAGGCTAAATTCGATACTCCGAATCCAAAAATGAAGTCCATTTTGAGAGTTAAAATTTCTAAAATTTAAAAAGTGGTTATTACTATTCATAACGGCTAGTTTTAATAATATTTTAATAGCATATCATTGTTTCGTGAAACTCAGGATTACGTACCACACACGCTATCGAGGAAGGTTGCGATTGCGTGTAATGCAATGCAAGTCAATGATGCGTGTTGTGCAAGCTCCTTTTGGTGTAGCGTATAACACAAGACATTAATAAAATTAAAAAGAATATTTTTTTCATAAAATCTTGGGCTGTTACATTCTACCCCCCTTAAAATGAATTTCGCCCTCGAAATTCGTCGGGGTTATAAATGGTTTACTATTCTAAAGTTTCTTTAATAGAATCCCACATCGTAAAAAGGAATACCAAAACTTGGCTTTAAAAACTAAAGTATGAAATGTAACGATTACCCAAATAAACTAATCGTTGGGTTTCCACATAGGTAAAAACATGGATATGGAAGAGAAATCTAACCATCATGTTCTGATGGAGAGTGGTAGAGAACATGGCTATGGAAAAGCCAGTAATCACAAATCCATAGATTTGTGATGATATAAGGTACCATCTGATTCATCAGGTATAAGATCACTAGGACAACATTTTTGGTTTTCAAGATCATTTCCCTAAAGTTGAAAATTTGAATTAGAATAAATACTTAATTTATTTTGGTACAATCTCACTGTTGTTCGTGTCTTGAACAATTTCCACTTCATCTCTTAATTAAATTTAGTTGAATTTGTTATTCGTGAAGTGTTAGCAGATCATGTGATAGAATGACGGGTCATTCCATTTGTCTCAAACAAAAGGTAAGAAAAAGTTATTAAATATACATAAGTCATTCTATAGTGAGATTAATCATATATAGTTCCTAAAATGGACTTATACTTCATATATCATACTGCTTAATATAATAAAACTAGTTTCTACTAAACAGGGACTTCCTGTAGGTCAGTGGTAGGCGATAAAGGCCAGTCGCACTTCGGTTGTGGGTTCGATTCCTACAGCCTTGTCCGAAGCGATGGGCTGTCGCCCGTCCTGCAGGTTGTCCTTTTTCTAAAACTACGTTACTATAACATCCCATCAATAATATCGAAAATCTTCTATCCTTAAACAATACTAACTTATGTCCAACATAATCCAGTCTAATCTTTAGGCTTATACATAATACTGCAGTCCACTCTCATAATATAGTGACAACGATTACCAGAGATTTAATGCTGTCGTTGATCCCCACATATCATAAGATATGTCTTGTTGGTCACATTCCAAACATTCAAAGGCCTTAATCTTGTACTCTCTTGAATACCCATTGAACCTTAGTGAAAACTTGAATGCAGTTAAAAGTTAACACTTTTCACATACCTAAATCCTCAAAATTCTATATACTCAAACCATGATATCACTTAGTCCTTATATCAATCATGAGCTCATGAATACTATCAAACATTTAATTTTCTCCTTATCCCTTCATTATGCGCATATCATCTACATTCCAAAAATATCTGAATAACCTTTCATGGATACTGGTAACATTAATCATACACTTTCAAAACACAAGGAAAGACAACAGTGTAACAATCCATAGATGTCTCTTTATTCCAAAATTACACATGATAAACATGTAATCATTTCACTACATTATCAAACCATTGACCGAGCTTCAAAAATTATTTCATCTCACATATCATTTGTAGTCTCTTCATTATCATCCACATAAATACTACCCATATGACCATACTGATTCTCTTCATGAGTCTTTCCCTTAGGGCATTTGTTTGCATAATGCCCATACATTCCACATTTAAAACATTTAACCATTGTTGATGTCGTAGCAATACCATTATCCTCATCCATGGTGTTAACTGAACCTTTTCCATTGCACTTACTTGCTTTGTGTCCTTCTTTTCCACACCCAAAGCATCTTCCAGTTCCTTTGAAACATTCTCCTTGATGCCTCTTCCCACATGATTTACATAGGGAAAATTGAACTTTCTTTCCTCTATGATCATCATGAAACTCCATCTTTCTCTTATTAGCCGAGTCAGGAAACTTACCAAATTTTTCTTTATTGATCATATTATGAGATTGCTGATTCGGCATAATAATGATGCAAACACTTCCAAATCCCATTTCATTATGAAGAATATCATTCCATTTTCCATCATATCCTCCATTATCGTGAATCATCTTGTTTCCAGCCATTTTCTAAAACCCAGAAAAGAATAGTGCGAGAGGTAAAAATCATGCTAGGGAAAACAACATAATAAAGGGGGAGTACCTTCAATATCCAACATCTTAGGTTTAATTCTATGATCGTCAGCGTAATTCTATTACTATAACCTATACGTATACTTATCCCTAGGGACATCCCTAGACATACCTTAGAAATATCTCTAGGGATCTCACTAACGTTTTCGCATCCTAGTTTCCAAAGGTTGACTAAACCTTTCCACTGATACCAACTGTAGAGACCCGAAGCCTGACGTACATGGACATTACATTACTTTTGCGGAATACTTAGTACATAACAAAAACACACACACAAGGACCGTAATAGTTTAGTGTCTTTGGAAACTCGGAGTATAATCTTCTAATCGTGGTGAAAGATCTTCAATATCTCCCATAAAGATCTTCTTTTTTTTTTCTACCTAAAACCTTTCTTTATATCCTGGGGAAAAGGAAACATAAAAGGGTGAGCTCAAATGCTCAGTAAGGGTAAACAAAAGAAATATCAATCACATAATTTTCATAAGAACATAACATTTTTGGAAATCTTAACCTGCAAAAGAGAGCATAATTTCATAACATGGGATAAATCATAGTAGTGAAATGAAATCATAACTTAAAACATTACTCATTGTGTAATACACACATAATCATAGAGAATCATTTCTTGTTAGTCAAGACTCATTGCCAAGACTATCTTAGTGGACAAAGTCCCTTTCTGAATCGAGTAATCCTCGTTTCAGTCCTGTTTCACTGAACCGGTATAACCTACCATTTCAGTCATGTATATCTCATGAGATATAAAATCTTTACCCAATGCATTGGAGGGAGATATAGGTCCCACCCATCTCATAATGATACCATTCTTATGTGTGCCACAAAATCATAAATCATACATCATTTCATAACCCATGTAACAAAAATGGGATTCTTAAACAACATGACATCATAAAACCATTCATATAAGATAAAGGAATTCATAAACATAATTCCATCACAAAATAGTCAAATCAATGTAAAAATATGGATAGAAACAGAACCCTTTATTATCTTATATGGAAAATAATTTTGATAAAACACTTGAAATGAATTCTTGAGGAAAATATCCTTTCTTCTTCAAAATCAATTTCTTTTCACAAAACATCATGGAATTTTAAAAGAAAGAGATTTTATTAAAAATAGTCATGAAATCTTTTGGAGTAAGCTTCATAAAAATAAGGCTTTATAAAACCGTAAAAATCCGTTCATGCCGTTTAAGTTAAAAAAACATTCTTCGTACTTTTGTCGGAAAAGTCAAAAAGTACCTCGTATGAAAAACGACAAAAGATTCCTTTAATATCTTTTACTAAAAAATTACCGAAGGGTAAAATTGGATATAAACTATTGTAGAAGGATGGAAATAATATTACATATTGAAGGAACATGGATGTGGATGATAAAATACACCCCAGTAAATACTTACGAATAAACAATCTCGGATAAAAATGAGATTGTGATATTTCCCTTACCTTAGGTCCGACTTGCTTTGTAAGTGTCCAAACCTCCTGTATAATGATTTAAATCATGTTATTGACTTATTCCAGAATCATATTCATTGTTATGATATCATATATGGTTCACTTATAACATTATATTACCCGTTCTTTTGTAAATTCCATGTTAAAGAAGCGTTTTGGGTAAAATCGTTTCATTTATCTTAAGTGTTTTGACTTGTTGTTCTTGACATCATTATTACTTATATCATGATTTACTTACTTCCAGAATATAAAATATGATTTATATATCATATATATTCAGTATATATATATATATAATAGATAGATAAATAAAATGAAAAACACCGTTCATGGAGACGGTAGTCCGTACGTACGCATGAACGCTGTTTTACTTTCCTTATTGTCTTGAAATGGAAGTAAGTAGATGACATACATATGTATATATACAAAAATCCAGTAGCTTTATAATGTCATATATTTCATTATTATTTCTTATATATACATTATAATCATTCTTAAATGGTTAACATGGAGAATGAATCTCATCGCGTCGTGGAGACGGTAGTCCGTACGTACGCACGAGCGATGATATCATTTCCATAAATATTGAACTGAATTTAAGTGGATTATACAATATATAAGAATCAATATGATGTTGTAATAACTATGTATAGTTATTCTTTACACCATTATACCCATCCATGTAAGGTGGTGGTGGAAAATAGATTACACCACGGCGTGGAGACGGTATTCCGTACGTACGCACGCGCGGTGATTTCTTTTTCCGTAGGATGGATAGATAGTGAAATAGGGTTGTTTCATACTTATAATAACATATCAGTATATGAGTGATACTGATGTTATTACTTCATAATGAAACAACCTAAGAAGAAGTGGAAGAAGAAATAAAGATAAAAGAATTGGTAACAGTAATTACCTCTTCTTTGAAGCGCCTCTTTGAGACCTCCTCTTAGGGCACTAGAATTGGTCTTTGAGGAAGACCAGAACCTCTAGGATGTTTCTAGGGAAGTGGAGAAGAGATTTTGGCAGGGTTTGGCCGAGCTTGAGTGCTCAAATTGGTGTGAGGAGGAAGGGGGAGGAGGTGTCCTTTTATAAGTGAGGAGAGGGGCACCTTAGGAATATCTCAAAATATTATTTTATATTAAAGTAAAAATCGGTTTATAATGGTTCCAAAGGGTCTTATTTCGAAGCTAAAGTGGGGATGGGTCTAAATCCTATCAACCAATAGAATTTAGACAAGTTTAGGATATTATTTTAACCTTATCAATTAGATTTAACTCTAAGTTAAATAATTTAACTTTTACCATGTCTTTTTGTTTTCTTTCACTATATGGTTAATAAACTTACTATAACATGCCAAACGAACCCCAAATTGTTTATTATTAATATATATATCCTTATCTAAGTCATTTGGCCGAACCTTAGATTTTTAGGAATACAATAACAATTAATAATATAATATTTGATTTAAAAACTATTTTGTGTCAATTTTGACACTATTTGATATATGATTTTTGTGAAAGTCATAACAGAATTAAATGTTCGAACCAAGTTGATTAAATCAACATTAATATATCATAGTAACCTAGAAAATTAGTGGAATTCATAAAAAAATTCAAATTACATTTATTTTTGTGTTTATAACATCTATTATGTCAATATTTCATTAATAAGATAATTACTGCATCATCGTTGTGTCATAAATAAATTAAATTATTTTATGTCTAAAAATTATAAATAAAATACCATCATGTAGGAAATATTCTTACCTTTCTAATGAATATTTACAATCGAATTTATCTTATGTATAACCCCATATTAAAAATGATTTACTTATTAAACTTTGATTTTAACTATTTTAACCCTTCTTTAAATAAATTAATAATAAATGTCCTAATCTAATCCAAGTGGGCCTAAATGGTCATATTATATTCATAAGGTTGTTTCTGGTCGAATTACACTTATCCAATAGAATTAGGACATGTGTTAGGGTAATAGTAATATCATTTTTACCCTTAGTTACCCTATTTACTATTAACCGTGGTAAAAAAAGTAAAAAGTTACTATTCACCAAAAAATTATTTTCATCTCATTGAACCACATTTTAGTCCTTGATATTAACCGTGTCTCTCGGATTTTCGAAATTCCATTCAGAGAAGTGGTAAAATTAAGTTTTATGCAAAATTCAGTTTTTAACCTACCACTTAGTAGTTTCACTATTCATCAAAAATTGAAAGTTTTCAGAAAAGTACCAAAATTTCACCCTAGGCTATAATTGATATTCCGAATTCAAAAATGATTTCTATTTTACAAAATTCCCAACATATAAGTTTCATTAATTAATTTCCGTTGTCACAACAAATAGCGTGTTTTTAAGAGATAATAACTATCAAAAGATTGACACTTGTTTATAACTGGTTTAAATGTGAAATTACATCCAATGTCCAACATTGTATTAAATTGTAAAAATATATTCTAAATATACTTTAAAACCACTCAAATTAATAATTTATCACTATTAATTATTTCGATTAAAAAAGTTGTTTTTAATTATAATTTAGTAATTTTCATTATTCATCAGAATATGAAAGTTATCCGAAAAGTACCAAAATTTCACCTTAGGCTAAATTCGATACTCCGAATCCAAAAATGAAGTCCATTTTGAGAGTTAAAATTTCTAAAATTTAAAAAGTGGTTATTACTATTCATAACGGCTAGTTTTAATAATATTTTAATAGCATATCATTGTTTCGTGAAACTCAGGATTACGTACCACACACGCTATCGAGGAAGGTTGTGATTGCGTGTAATGCAAGGCAAGTCAAGGATGCGTGTTGTGCAAGCTCCTTCTGGTGTAGCGTATAACACAAGACATTAATAAAATTAAAAAGAATATTTTTTTCATAAAATCTCGGGCTGTTACATTTCTTACCTCACCTTTAAAAAAACAGGTTCTCTAATTTACCCAAGGATATGTAATTAGGCCCATTCATAATCATATAAACATAAAATAAGTTCCATGAATAAATTTTTGAACATGAAATTAGGTTCACACATAAAATTTCATTTCTCAATACATTGAAGAGAGATATAGGTCCTACCCATACTTGGTTATACTGTGACCAACATACTTGGTTATAATGTAACTGACATACTTGGTTATAAGATAACCACCATACTTAGGATAATTCAACAAAAATAATTACATATAAGATAACCATAATTACATAATCAAAAACATACATATATGTTCTACAAGATAATAAACCAATAATCGTATCAAAACCCATGAAAAGAAATTGATTTCATGAACATTTCATCATTTCATCATAGAAAACCCCATTAAAACGAAACGGGTTTTTTGGACATCTTATCATCATAATCATAAACCATATAGATATATAATAAGGATGGTATTAATAGATCACATCCCCAGTAAATCTTATATAACATCAAAGTATTTCATCTTAGATGGAAAATTATTTTTAATGGTCACTTGGAATATTTGTTTTAATAAAAATAACCTTTTAACTTTGAAAATTATATTTTTAAAACTAAAAGTTCACAAAACATTATAAAATAATTTTATTTTTAAATAACCTTTGAAAATAATAAAGGAATCTTTAAAAAATTGTGTTTTCATGACAGCAATAAATTTTGTTCATGTCGTACATGTTAAAGTAAAGATTCCTTTCACATTTTTGGTAAAATCCCAATAGGCCTTGTTTGGAAAACAACATGAAGATTCCATTTAAAATATTTTTAAAAAATTAAAACATGGTTAAAAAATAATTTAAAAAATTATAAGGGAACCTTAAAACATTTTTGAATATTTTTTTATAAAACATGGATTTGGAAGAGAAAGGGTTTTCAACTGAAGAGAAAAATGAAGTTTGATTTATTTAAAAAAATCTTTTGGAATCTTTAGTACATAAAGAGATAAAAATGAAGGGAAAAAATTATTATGAATAAATAACCTAAGGATAATAAAATATATGATGATATTGAAAAATAGATCATAATATTTTATTTTCAAAAGCATAATTATAAACAATCCCGATAAAAAATTGGATTGTAACATCAAACCCTTACCACTTTGGTAAATTTTGAATCGTAAGACCCGTTAAATAATAACATAAAATGAAATTTTAAATATCATTAATATATGGATATTCATTATATAACATCCAAATGTGGCAGAAAATGAACCTCATACAAGTAGATAGTTTCATAACATAACATATATCTTAAAGAAGGAAAATTGAGACAAAAATCTATCACCATAAGTCTAAATTTCCTCCATACATGTTCGAACATCATTTATAACAAATATAAGTTTATTATACATATATTAAAAAAATATTCCTATATATATCATACCATATATTATTTAATAATGATATTTTATTACCTATTTATTAATAATTCTATGTTAAAATCATGTTTCATGTAAAAACTAATTAGTTTTTCATACATGTTTTGTTTTAGTATTTTTAGTAATTTTACATTGATCATGGTTCCATAATCTCAAAAAATTTAACCATGTAATAAATATAATATATATTCAGTATATATGTATTTATAGTAACCCATAAAAGTTAGAGGGAGAAAATGAAATACATTGTTTATAGAGACGGTAGACTGTACATATGCATGAACATTGTTTTCATTTAATCGATGGATAGAAAAAAAGAAAGATAAATAATATATATCCTTTTTAGAGTTATTATAATGTCATATATATCATATATATTCATTAAATTTATCATTATTATCTTCATGTAAAGTTTATGTGAAAAAATCACATCGCTTCGCGAGGTGGTAGTCTTTTGTACACACGCACAACGTTATTGTATTCCCATAAAATGGTAAATAAGAATGTATATGTGATATTATAATTAAATAAGTATAATAATATAATAAATATAATATATAAACCTTATATACATCATTATATCTAGTCATGAAGGGTGGTGATGCAAAATGAATAATATTGGTTCATGAGGCAATAGCCCACCGTACACATGATCGATTGTTTCGATTTCCATTTTAAGAAATATTACATGGATATAGGTTATTACATTAACTTAATAACATATCATTATATTATAGATAAAATTGTTATAATATCATCATATTTACGATAGATTTTATAGAGGTGGAGGAAGAAATAAAACAAAACACAAGGTTAAGAATTTTACCTCTTCTTCGGAGAACCTCTTTAGGTTTATACCTAAATCATTCTTAATAGGGATTAATAATTAAAATAAGACCTATTGGATGTGGGGAGTGAATTAATAAAGTTATTTTTCAAGGTATTGGATGAACCAAAGGTTATTTAAATTTTGAAGATGAGAGGATAGGGGGTGGACTTTTATAAGTAGGGGAGAGGACATGCATGGAATTTTTGATAAGAATAAATTGTACCTAGGTTTTTCACATGAAAAAGGAACCAAAATAGCTCATTATAGAACCTTATAAATTATAAGTTCTAAATATTTCCCTAAAATTTGAATTATTAAAGTTTCTAGGTCATTTTACCCCTTATGATTTTAGTTTAACCATGAGAAACCTATTTTAACTTTAATTACACTAATTAATTTTTATTAGTTTTACTATTCATTTTGAAAAAAATAAGTCAGCCTTATTATATAATATCAATTATTATAACTGAAAATATTTAATCCATTTAATTAAATTCCATTCATATAATTAGAAAATAGAATTTAAAATTAAACTTGTAGATGTGATGCAAAAGAGGTTTTCCTAAGTAATTTTTTTTTAAAAGTTTAAAAAGTTGTCATATCAAAATTCAATATGAAATTGATTACAATGAACTATATTTTATTAATTACAATATAATTGAGATAATTTTAATTTTTAAACCATTTAAACAAAATTTAACCTTATAAATTCTTTAAATGAAAAGGCATTTTTCCAATAAAAAACTATCATTTCTCACTATTCATCGAAAAGATAATATTTTTTAGAAAAATACCAAAAATATACCCAAAGATAATTTTGAAATATTGATTCAAAAAATTAAATACATTTTTCCAAATACATTTTCTAAAATTCTCAAAAATTAATTGTATATTTTTTCACAAAACACAATACGAATCTTTTTTTTTTGAGAAAAATGTATTTTTCCAAGCATAAAAAGACTACTAAAAATTAAGTAACTTTTTATTAATATGATTTATTTATATAAAACCATTATAATTATTTTTTAAAATTTTCATCTTCATATTCATTCCACCAAGTTCAATAGAATGGTAATAATAGTTGTGTATAAATAATAATATTAATAGTATTTTGTGGTTCGTTATACCTTAGTGTTGCATGTAACACAAGATATTGAAGAAAATAAATTTATTTGAAAATATATATATTTCATAAAATATAGGGGAATTACATTATACCACCCTTAAAATGAATTTTCCCTGAAAATTGTATCACTTTGGTGAAAAAAACTCAGGACACTTTTACCTCATTACATCCTAAGGTTCCCACATAACTTCCTCAAGCTAGTGGTTTCAACACAAAACTTTGACCATTTGAGTGGTCTTTTTTCATAAAACTTTCTATATATGA
Source organism: Viscum album (assembly GCA_963277665.1). Taxonomy (NCBI): domain Eukaryota; kingdom Viridiplantae; phylum Streptophyta; class Magnoliopsida; order Santalales; family Viscaceae; genus Viscum; species Viscum album. The sequence goes on from OY728151.1 coordinate 1,839,852,578, forward strand.
CCCAAAATATACTCCATTTTTTTTTCTCATATTAAATATAATTTACCAATGGTATGGTCTATGAGTTCATTACATGTGAAATATTGGGTATGTACTTCCTTAGGGGAGATACATGGAAGACATCATGGACTTGAGAGAGGTTTGATGGAAGCACCAATCAATATGATACCATCCTTCTATGATCAAGAATTTAAAATAAAATTATATACCAAGGTCTTAGTTTTACCTTCTTTCCAAATCTCATTACCTTATTACATAGATAAATTATTAGAAACACTCTATCACTAACTTTAAATTCCATATCACATCAATGACTATCATCACAAATTTTGTACCATATTTTTGCTTCCTTTATGTGTTTCTTAATGGATCTAACCTTCCCTTACATTTATTTAGATATATCAGGTCACAAAATCATTATTTCTCTAATTTCATCACATTTTTTGGAGTTCTACACTTCTTTCCATAGAAGGATTGATAAGGAGCCATCTGAATGCTCGAGTGAAAGATATTGTTGCATGAAAAATCAACTAGTGGAAGGTTTTGATCCTAAAAAAAATTAAAATCCATAGAAAAATATAAAAAAAATCCTCTAGGTTTTTAATTATTATCTTAGACTAACCATCTATCCCAAGATGATACGTAGTACTAAAACTCAACTTCATATCCCAAGCTTGCGGAGGACTTTGCTAGAACTTTGAGATGAACCTCAGGTATCAATAAAATACAATAGAGTGTGGTACTCCATAAAACATTACCACTTCCTTAATTTATATCCTATAAATATGATTAAAAGTGAAAACTTCTCTGATAGTGATGAAGTTTTCTGAATTTTTAAGGTAGTCAACTACAACCCATATAGCATTGTTCCCTTTTGATGTTTTGAGTATTCCTATGACAAAATACAGTGTGGCATTTTCCCATTTCCATTATTTTATATTTAACTATTGTAACATCACCTTATACTTTTTCCTCTTAGCCTTAACTTTTTCACATACCAATCATCGATATACAAACTCAACAATATCTCTCTTTATTCCATACCACCAAAACACTCCTTCAAATCCTTACACTTCTTAATACTTATAGGATGAATAGATAATGAAGAACTATGAGCCTCTTATAACAACCATTTCTTCAAATATGTTATGGATGAAACACATAAATGTTTCCTGAAACTTATTATTTTAACACAATCAAAGTTAAACTCATGAACATTTCTATCTCTCTTTTGCATCTCTATATCATCCTATCATGCCTATTTAATCTTCAATTGTATGGATGGTTGTACAAAAGTTTGAGAAAGATAAGATTTTTATATTACATTTAGTGTTTATATATCCATATTTTGAAAATATAGAAATATTTTATCACTTGAGATATTCATCTGGGATAAGGTATCATGATCCTTTCAACTCAAATCATCGACCACCTTGTTCTCTTTACCAGGTTTGTAATGTATTGAGTATTTATAACCATTAATAAGATAAAAACATATTCTCTAGTTTATATTAAACTCCTTTATGAATATATACTTTAAACTTTATATATATATATATACATATCACACTTTCCTCCGTAAAGATAATTCCTTTATATCTTTAATGAAAAAAATACCACATCTAACTCCAAATCATGATTTGAGTAATATTTCTCATAAACATTCAATTTTCATGATTCATAATAAATAACCATGTAATTATTCATGACAACACTTCCCAATCCCTTTTTTTGATGAGTCACTATAGAATACAAACCCTTCTCTACTATAGGTTAATGTGAATATAGATTCACTAACTTATCTTATCTTCTGTTCCTTAAAAATTTCCCCATATTCATCAATCCAGTGGAACTTATATCCATTCCAAGTTATCTTGGTGAGTGTATTATATATTCATAATTAATTATCCACAAACCATTTTCAATAACCATAAAAACTAAGAATACTTCAAATCTCAGTCACAGTGGTCGGTCTGGGTTAATGTTCAATAGCCTCCATCTTTGATGGATCCAACGATCCACCATCTCTTGTGATTATATGACCCAAAAATGAAACCTTTTATATCCAAAATTCATAATTGGTAAATTTTTCATAATTTTTCTCCTTCCTTAGGATCTTTAGTACAATTATCAAGTGATATTCATGCTCTTTATTACTTTTTGAATATATAAGAATATTGTCAGACTACCACAAATTTATCATGGTACTCTTTAAAGACTTTATTGACTAAATATATGAAGATAGTGTGGGGATTAATATAAAAAAAATGGAATCACTATATAATCATTGTGTATTTAATTTTTACAGAACATTTTATTGGTTATATCCACCTTAAATAACTTTAAACTAAAACATGTACAAACCTCATGTTTTCTATTTCAATAAATGCAACCCAAATATCATTGGTAAAAATAATTCTACAATATAATCCCGGAATCCCATTATATAAGTACTTCAATACTTTAACATTAATGATTGACATGTAATAGTTTCTTCCTTGGTATAGAATTTAAATCGTGGATTAGTGCATTGACTTGGATAATTCCCATGGTCCCCACATATAAGACATTGAAATCCTCGACAATTAATCACTCTATGACTGTATTTTCAACATAGAAATCATCTTCCCCATGATTTTAGAAATTATTCAAGGTGATTATTCCCACTTTCTTGATATGTAGGGATAAAAAAATTCTTTCCTCTATGTTCATTACCACATGAACTTTCATAAAAGTTCATCTTACTCTCCAGTTATCATCTAATTTGGATGATCCTTCACAAATTTTACATCACATTCAAGGTTAAATTAGTTCCTTCTTGTTAAAACAATTGACTAAAACCAGAAATTTAAATGTGAGAAATACTAGTCATAGTTAAAAACACATATTCATGAGAAATCATTTAGGATGTCTAAATCATGACATATTCTTTTCAATATACAACGCCTTAGGTTTAACCTAGGTAATCTGTGGTCATCATATACTCAAATACTTAATAATGGTTTATAAAGATTTTTTGAATTCATAAACAATATCCCCTTGGGAGTATCAAATGAGGTGTGTAGTAAGGCCCATTATTTTATACCGGGTAAAGTAGGCATTAATCCCAATGAAACTTTTTTAGAGTTATTACCCCTATGTACATCTATTTTGTAACCAAATCCACTTGTATTATCTATAAATGGATTTAATTTTTTAAAACCACTCACTCTATCCCTCACTAATATTATAGCATATTCTCATATAATTATAATTATTCTTATACTTATCCTTAAACATATCCCTAGAAATATCACTAAAATTTTATCATCCTAGTTCCCAAAGGTTAAATTAACCTTGCTCAGATACAAAATTTAAAGGTCCAAACTTCTCATTGATAAATATCACATATTAATAGATAAATATTCATTTCATAACAAAAGGATCCATGCCAAAATCATATAGTTCTAGTTACTTTAGAAGCCTAGAAACATAAATGACTGGTTCATAGGTGAACTAAATCTTCTCCCAATAAGTTCTTAATGTATTTTAACCTTCTTAGACTTATCAAATAGAAAATTGTTATTCATAACTTTAGGAAGGAAACATAATAAATGGTGTAATCAGATGCTCAGTAAGGATAAACAAGGGAGATATCAAATATCACATAATAATAACATAAGCATAATGGTATGTGAACATGAGATTAATATTTGAAAATGAAACCCCTTATATCATAGATCATAAACATGTGTCAACAAATAAATCTTGGAAGTTCATAAGACGTGAATAATAAATGAATCAAAGTAAATAATCCATGAGAGAATAACCTTGGAATAATAATTATATTGGTGTTATACACATAAACTTAAAACATTGTGAACATGTATAAATAGAAAGAGGTTCACTCATTTCATTAAGGACAATAAATCAATCCCTCTTATAATCCTATGGGCATGAAATTATGTACATTAATAAACATTTGAACATGAAATCAGGTTCATGTATAAAATACCATTACCAAATTCATTGGAGGGATACATAGGTCCGACCTATCCTTTTTTATAATATAACTAACGTCCTTGGTTATAATTTAATGACCATCCTTGGTTATAATGTAACCAACATATTCGGATATAATGTAATCACCATACCTGGTTATAACATAATCCCCATCACATAATGAAAAAAATACATATGTGTGCCACAAGATCAAAAAACATTCATCATATTATAACCCATGAAAATAAATGGGTTTCATATATATTTCATAATATAAAAACCCATCTGAACGGAATGGGTTTTATGGAAATATTATCATCATATTCATAAACTATCCAAAATAATAATAAGGATGGTATTAATGGATTATATCCCTAGTAAATATCATGTAACATCAATTTATGTCATATTATATGGAAAATTATTTTGAAAGATTGTTTGAAACATTTCTTAAGGAAAATAAACTTTACACTTTGAAAATAAACTTTTTTAAATGAAAAGTTCAAAAAAACTGAGAATAGTTTTATTTTAAAATAACCTTTCAAACATATAAAGTAATATATAAAAACATTTATTTTTCATGATGGTGGGAAATCTTGTTCATATCATACACGTTAAAATAAATATTCTTTCACTTTTTTGGTAAAATCCAAACAAGCCATGTTTGGAAAAGGACGTGAATATTCCTTTTAAAACATTTGAAAAAAAGTAAAAAAAGGTTAAAAATAATTATAAGTAGTCATATTTTAACATTAAAAAACTTTTTTGAAAACTTTTTTAGAAAACATGGATATGAAAGAGAGAGGGTTTTCGACCAAAGAGAGAAATAAAGTCGTTTTCATTAAAATAATTATTTTTTAATATTGAGTAGATAAAGAGAGGAGAATGAATGGAAACATGTATTCTCAATAAATAACTATAAGAGAATAAAATTAATTATTTTATTTATAAATATGTCATAATATTTCATCATCTAGTGAATAATCATAAACAATTCTAATAAACAATGATATTATAATATCAAACCCTTACTACTTTAGTAACATTTGAATTGTAAGCCCCATTAAAGAATAAAATCAAATGAAAATTTAATTTTTCATGAATATAAGGATTATAATGATATGGCAGGTCAAAGGGTCATTATATACATCTCATACAAGAATATAGGTTCATAACATATTATATGTCTCGAAGAAGGAAAATTGATTGAAAAATCCAGAACCTTAAGTATCGACTTCCTTCGTAAATGTTTGAACCCATTTTGTAATAAATATTGGTTTATTATATTTATATTACAAAACAATTATATATATCATACCATAAATGATTTACTTATGACCTTTTGTAACCCTTTTATAAACAATTACATGTTAAAATTACATTTCAGGTAATAACTACATTGTTTTTCAAGTATGTTTTGATTTGGTATTTTCAATTATTTAACTTTTATCATAGTTCCATAATACCTATAATTTTAACCATTAAATAAATTTAATATATATTCAGTATATTTTTATTTATGTTAACTCACAAAATTTAGTGATAGAAAATGAAATACACCATTCATGGAGACAGAAGGTCTTATATATGCTTGAATGTTGTTTCTATTTTCTCAACAGGTAGAATGAAAATAAGATATATAATTTATCACATTTATATATTTATTATTATTTCATATATGTAACATATATTCATTAAATATATCCTTATTACCTTATTTGTAAAGTGAAAGTGAAAAATGAATCATAGCACTTCGTGAGACGGTAGTTCGTCGTACACATGCACAATATTATCGTATTCTCATGGAAAGGAAAGTAATAATATATATGTGAAATTATAATTAATAAAATATAATAATATCATAAATATAATATATAAACCTTAAATACATCATTATATACAGCTGTAAAATGTGATGATGGAAAACAAATAACACTGGTCCACAAGGCTGTAGTTCACCCTACACACGATTGGCAATTTATTTTCCCATTTTATGAAAGAGGAGATGTATATAGGTTATTAATTTAACAATATAACATCTAATTATATTTTATATTATTTTTATATTACATAATAATAATTTAAGTATATTTTAATGAGGTTTAGGAAGAAATAAAACAAAATGTAAGGTTAATAATTTTTCTTCTTCTTCAAAAAACCTCTTTAGGTTTATACCAAATGAATTATTAGGAGGGTTTAAAAATAAAAATAATGAATATATTATTATTGGAGGTAAGTAATTAAGGTATTTTGGTATGTTTTTTTCAAACTAAATGGTTTTGGAAGTGCGAAGAGGAGATTAGAGGTGGTGGCCTTTTATAAGCGGGGGAGAGGACACATATGGAATATTTGAAAAGAATAAAGTGTACCCACATTTTTTACATGAAAAAGGATATAAAATGGGCCATTATAGAACCTTAGAAATTATATGGTCGAAATATTTCCATAAAATTATAGTTGTAAGAGTTTATAGGTCACTGTATCCCTTATTTGTTTAGTTTAACCCTAAGTAAAACTGTTTTAACCACAACTGTGATAATTAATTTTTACTATTTTTACTTTTCATTTTGAATAAAAATTAAGTTTAAATTAAAATATAATATTAATTATTATTATTTAAAAAATTTAATCCATTTTTTCAAATTAAATTCATATAATTTAAAATATATAATTTAAAATTAAACTAACAGATGCAATGAAAAAGTGATTTTCCAAAGAGAAAGTTTTCACATGTTTAGAAATTTTTTTTATAAAAATTCAATATGAAATTGATTAAAATGAACTATATTTATTTAATTATAAAATAATTGTGTTAATTTCACTTTTTAAACAATTTTAAAAAATTTAAGATTATAAATATTTTAAATGAAATTGTATTTTTTCAAATAAAAACTAGTATTTTTCACTATTTATAGAAAAATTAATCTTTTCAAAAAAATACAAAAAATAAACCTAAAATAATATTGAAATTTAGATTCAAAAAATGAATTTAATTTTTCAAAATACATTTTATAAACTTTTCTAAAATTATTTTTATTATTTGATCACAAAAAGAAATACAAATCACTTTTTTGAGTAAAAAAGTATTTTTCCCAGCATATAAAGGCACTAATAAAAATTGAATACTTTTTATCAATATGAATTATTTATATAAAACCATAATACTTAATTTTATAATATTTTAATTCTTATTCATACCATTGAGTTTAAATGATAGGTAATAATGGTCGTGTTTAAAAAAATAATATTAATAGTTTGTCATAGTTCGTTAAAACTCGGTGTTGTGTTTGACATAAACTATCGAAGAAATTAAATTTATTTGAAAAAATATATTTCATAAAATCTCAGGGTGTTACAAAAAGGCCAAAAATTTTATTCCCATGTTTATTGGGTAATCACGGGCCATAAAAAACATATCAATGGCTAGCCAAATTCCCACACTTGTCACCGTCACCTCATCCCAATATGGATTACACATTTAGTATGGGTTCTAGGTGATAGAAAATACCATATCTACCCTAGACCAAACAAAATATATCATGGTAGGTCTATCACCAAGCAACCCAATGGTTCCCCTAATTCATTACATGGAAGAGGCATCCAACCCAGGGCCCTTAGGTTATAACAAGTCACTCAATCATCACCCATCACACGAGTAATGTCATGCTCCTCAGAAGAGTCATTGATATAGCATGGCCTAATAGACTCAAGGTCTATGTCCTATAGTAAATAACCTAAAGATAAGTCTCATGTACCACCTCAATTCATATGGTTATATTGATCAGTTTTCTCACCCAACCCATCCATTTTTTCTATAAGCAATCTAACTAGGTTGAAAAAATCATATGGGACCTCTCTCAGCCTACTAAGGCCATCCATCTCAAGTATAATCACACCCACTTTTGGAGGTGTCCATCATCAGTTATCCTATTAGTATGGGCATTCACCATCAATGATAAAGGTATCAAGCCAGTGTACTAGGTATTTGGTGGCCAAATCACCTTATCTATTTAATTTTAGGTGCTTATTCAAAATTAACAATTTAATTTAAATTAAAATATTTAAATTAAATCAAATAATTAAATAATAACATGGGTCATGACAATACTGATGAGATCATATACACACATTTATATAAATTACATGCATAAATCCATACGTCAAGTTCCAGGACCACCTACCTCTTAAGAAGTTTCTTCTATTTTATCCCCATAACTCAATATCTCTATCTAAGCTTGTTCAAGTCCCAACCAAGATCATCCAGTCTCACACTCTAAACCAATCCCAAATCTAAATCCCTGAAACCCCAAACAATCAATTATAACATTTAAGATTAATTTTATAAATTTATTCTAATAAAATGGAATAACCATTGAAAATATCACAGGTGGTTTCATCGCACCAAAACTGTAACCAAACGCACTTCAATGACTTGTGTTGTTCCCCTAAGGACACATGATCAAACCCTCGAGACCTCCTCTCACCAAGAAGATAAAAATACCCGTAATTTTGGATTATTACCACCATTACCTAGTGGAAATAATAAAAAATAACTAATTTAAATTACATTAAATCAGAAGGATACAACTATAGGAGATAAAAAGGAAGAAATGGAGAATATACATTTGAAATTCAATTTAAATTAACCCAAAAACGCCCCATTGCGAGTGGGATTGATGGAGGAAATCAAGGGGGGACTAGCCAAAATGGCCCTCCCTGAGAATACCTTCCCTATAAAAACTAAAGGGGTATGGATGGTAAACTATCAGTCTTACCCAGTATAAAAAAATCATGGTGGGGAATTATTGTGGTGTGACCTTTGTGTCATAGAGAAATCCCCTAGCTACGACATGGAGAAAGGCTCTAGAACATTACCCCCCTTAGGTATCTCCCCCGACCCCCTCTCTATAGCATTCCCCCTAGGCTACACCATTTCCCTTATTGACCAGGGGAATAATGAAGTATGGATTCCTAATGTTGACATACTTATCTTTGGACCCTCAAAACTCCCTATACCTTATGCAATGTATCCCCTTAGAAAACATCGTGGTCTTATTCAACATAAGGATGGACTTGGTTACCCTAATAGAGTACCCTTACACAACACCCACCATGGAATAAACCTTTCTCTATGCCATGGGATTCCCCCCTATTTAAGTGTATGACCCTCACAAACCACCACTACAGCATATCCCTTTGGGCTATGTCTTGTTTTTCTCCCCTTTTTGTGAATTCTCAAAGGACCACCACATTATAGTGTAACCCCTTATGGCTATGTTGTGGCCCTTCATAACTATGACCATCATATAATTGACATCAAGACTATGGGATAAATCGCAATATCATTGTAAATCACAACACTATAATCCCCTAGGTTGTGGAGTGGCCTACTTCTTATAGATGAAATCTTAGCTAAGGTCCACCTCAACCCTTACCTATTGCCTCTCTATAAAATTGAACCACCAAAAGAGCTTTTTTCAACATCTAAAAACATCTCTTAGAGACATAAAAATTCTTTGATTTTTTATGTGAATAATAATTCACTGAATTACCCCTACTCCAGATCAAAATTTAAACTTCCTAAAAAATATAATGACTGAAAATCAATAGGGTGTTGCAAACCATGGTCTAATGGTTATATAATAAAGGTTTTGGGAAGAGCAAAAACATCCATTAGGAATTTTCCAACTTATAATTTATCATAACATACAAATAATCTAAGATCTGAATGAATAATAATTTCATGACCAACGGAATTAAATTGAATATTAATTGAAAAAACACTAGAACTAAGAATATATGATAATTTCACATATAATTTAAAATTAATTTATTTAAATAAATAAATATATTTTATAGAATATATTTCTTCATTATCAATGATGGAATAAAGACCTCTTCTCAAACCATATTTATGTCATAGGAATAAAGGGTATATTCCCTATAGTGGTGATCTATATATGTTATGTAAACCTATAATCATCTCCAAAGAATCCTATGGGTGCCAGTGTGGAATGTTATAATGCCTATAGTGATCACTGGTGATCGAAAAAGAATCCTTCAAGGCAAGAAGGAATAATTTTGGTGGAGAGTTTTTATGTGTTATTGAGAGAGTTCTAAATGAAAATAACAATAGGTCTTGAGAAAATCCTCTCTAGAAATTATTTTGGTCCATTATTATAAAAATGGCTTGGGTTTTAAAAAATTTCATAGAAAAATTTAAATAGAGTAATGTTTAGAAAATAATAATTGAAAAAGGGCCATCATAATTTTCTTAATCCCTAGAAAACCTCATTTCTAAATAATAATAGAATTATTATTATTTATTTGATATGCGCTAAACTTACATATAAAACAAATATCATTTCCATAAATAAATAATTAAGTATTTATGCAAATAATATTTAATATGAAATTTCACATCGGACCATTAAACTTAGTCCAATAATACTCATACATATTTATTGGACCTTGAATAATGACTATTTGCGTATTTAAGTAAATATCACTACATTATTCACTAATAAATAAATAAATATTATATTCACTGAATTAGTGAATAAATATTTATTAATTATCTACCTAACTAAATAAATATTTTGTTACCTTGTGAATAAACCAAAACAAATAAATATTTTATATTAACGTAATTAAATAAGTAATTACCTTGTGAAAATATATTTATTAAATATTAAACTCCTATATATATTATTTTGAATGACTGGTGACTAAATACTCATGATAAAACAAATATAAATAATTATTAACACATATATGAGAATAATATTTATCCATAACTTTATATTCATATAAAATTTAACTAATATTTTGGGTACACTTAGTGTGTGACCCTCTAGGGCCCTTTCTTAGTGTCATTAGGCTACATCACCTAAAGTTCAAGGTTATCATCTAACAGCACACTTAGGCACTCATATAGAAACAAGTTAATTTCTATATGACATACAACCTCATATGAACTTGCACTATATATTATAATCCCTTTATTTCAATATCTCTAATCGAGAAAGTTGCATATTGGTGTCATCAACCTATGTGCTTGATAGCTCTTTCTTTTAATTTATGAAATTAAACTCACCAATAGGACTCCATAACCATAGAATTAATTAGGTAGATATATTCGCATAAAAAGTTCATTATATATCAACTTTCATTCTTGAAAGAAGGTACAAAACCTTTTTCACATTATTCGTTATAAAAAATCAATCATGACACTCCCAATATACCCAACTTTTCCATGAACATATTTCATCGTGGTTTATGATAATACATCAAATTATATGACTCATGCTATACATTAATAATAATATTAATGAATGAGAACTATTAAAAACATCCACATTAACTTTCAATGACATATATAAATGTGCATTCCCTATTATTGGTTCAAGTTCTCATAATCTCATTTCTTTATATTACTAGAGTCGGACTTCATGAGAATAAGTCTCAATGACAAATGAGTACCCTATCCTTGATACCATATCTCATTTTTGTCCTATAAAATGATATCTTTTGACCATATAACTAATATTTAAAAATACTATCATGGAACTTCTAGGTTTTCATCATAGAGGGGAACTACCATGAACTTTTAGAGAGATGTATACTTTTATGAAATTATCACATTCTATGTCACACATAAGAAAAATATTATTTTGATAAAACTTTATTAATATTTGAAACCCATATATAAAAGTAATCATAAAGTAAATAGAAGTTGTTTCTCTGGAACCAAATACAATAGAAATCCATTTTACTAGATACAAATTCTAAAAACATTCAATATGATAGCTCTCACATGATACTCATTATTTTATTAAGATAAATATTTAGACAATGGGTATTCCATGTTTTATTCCATAGAAACTATAGTCTCTGGAACCTCACCCTTAAAGAAAAATCCATCAAAAGGCGATACTTATGGACTATGTGCTTCATCCTTTAATGTGACCTTGTATCCTTTGATATATCTACCACTACAGTATTAAGAAAATACAATGTGATGGATTCTTTAATTCTAGGAATAACTTCAAGGTGTTATAAAAAGTTTCAAATCCACACTACTTATTTGTCTATATTAGAAGCTATAATATACTCAGATTCGACTATAGAATTAGTAATAACTGGATTCTTTGAACTCTTCATGATCATAGCTCCTCTTCTGATACAGGAGACATATCTTGAATATGGATTTAGATTTTTTTGATCTATTTGGAAACTAACATCAGTATATCCTCTAATTACTAATTACTCATCTCCTATACATAATAGAAACATATCCTTTGGATGACTCAGATACTTTAGGATATACTTAATATCAAACAAATATCATTCTCCTAGACCAGTTTGATATGTATCTCCCATTATCAAAGCATAGGAAAAATCAATCCTAGCACATGAAATGGAACAGAATAGTATGAGATCTTACTTACTCACTCACTCTCTCTCTCTCTCTCTCTCCTATTGTATCTAAGGACACATTTTCTTATAGAGATGTATATCATGTGAAACTAGAGAAAATACCATATTGTATTGTTCCATAATAAATATATTTATTTTCAACTAAATGTATATACCTTAACTTAGTCCAATATTCCTTTTCGGTCTATCAAAAATGACCATGATTCCAATGATATATGTTTCTTTACCTAATAACTTTATAAAGAAATAGTTATTTAACTTGTCCTTAACTGACTGTAAGGTTGATATATCATTTCCAATAAGTAATATTTCATCAACATATAATAATAGGAATATGACTTCACTCCCAGTAATTAGATTGTAAACATATAGATCACATTCATTCTTTATGAAACCAAAATATTTTATAACTACATAGAGTAAAATGTACCATGATCTAAATTCTTTCTTTAATCCATAAATGAATATATACAAATTTTATATCTTATTTGAATTTCCTAGATTTATAAACCCTTTAGGTTGTGTTATATATACCTCATCCTAATGTTTCCCATAGAGGAAATATATTTTTTTCATCCATCAATAAAATATCATAATAATGGAAATGTAGGACCTCGGAACACCCTAAGAGGGGAGGGGTGAGTCAGGGTTTCAACTTTTTCTTTTAATATTAATTATATTATTCCCAAATTGGTAGGAACCAATTAAACCTATATGATGGACTCAATCAGCAATCAAGCATTCATATGCAGAGATCCAATACAATAATTTTACTTGGTTCACCACTAAGGGCTAGTCCAAGGAGCGTAAATCTACAGTGTTTCAATCATACCTAAATCCACTAATTTTTACTATTTGTGGAGTACAGAAGTTTAGACATAGTCACTATGTGCCTAGAACACTTCATTTACAAGATTTTAGGGATAGATCACTTCATCCATTGGAAACTTTCTATCGAATCCCCCTAGCACACTACTTAGAGAGAAGTATTAACTCTGTTTATATACATGAAGAACACTTCAATGGATTGGAATTAAATTATTTGAATATGACTAGCATGATAATCTACTTGAACTGTATACCTGATTTTATGCACTCTGAAATCACCATTCACTAAAAACCAGATGTTCAAAAATGCCTTTCATGAGGCTCCTTCACAAAGCTCACTCCTTAGCGAAGCTAATTGCCTTTTCGGAACCACCTACCTTCACAAAACTCACTAATTCAACACGTAATAAACCATCAACATGAATCACTTGTTAATCAAAATCATTGGAATCAATTAGGACTCAACAATTATTTTCACAATGCTCAATATTTCATGGAATGCTAGTTCTATGGAGATCCCTTGGCTTAGTGAAATTAGAGATATTCCATATTTTCCTTGGAAAAATTCATGGAACAAGAAGAGGGGTATCCTTATATTTATAGTATCAGTCATTCGAGATGCTCCACGGCCTCTTGAATGATTTTTTAGATCTTTCAAAAAAAATCTTCACGGTGCTCCTCCAGTCACGAAGCTCCGTGGAAATTGACAGTTCGTGATGAATTTCATAATCATGGTGATTTCCATCAAGACCTTAGAGCCTTCATGAAGCACCAAAAAAAATAACTTCTTGTAGAATCTCTATTAAAATTTGATGTTTTCATGAAGACTTCCTTCAACCATAGCGCACTTGTGATGCTCCAATTCCCTATCATGTGTGATGCTCATCATTATTTCATATATCACAATCAGCTTTATTTGATCCTTTTTGAAACACAGTCTTTGAATACCATATTCATGAAAATCATGCATTTCCATATTTTTAAAAGTCCTTTAAGAAAATCCACTTTTCATGATGAAATCCATCCTCCAAATTTTGGACCCCAAAAATTGGGCAAACACTAGGAAATGATTCCACATTCAATACTATTGTCAGTTTGAACTATAAGATACCTTCCTTTGAAAAATACATGATCTTCCATGTGAGTATTGACAAAAAACACAAACTATACTTCATTTACATTAAATAACAACCTAAGTTCCAATAGGAAATATATTATGGAAAGTAGAATTATGATTGATTTAAATATTCAAACTGGATAAAAGGTTTAATCATAGTCAATAACATGATATTTCTTAAACCCTTTAGCTACTAACTTGCATTTAAATGAATTCAATTTAACTTAAATTTATAGTTTTATCTTGAATACACATTAACTCCAAATAATATTTATATCAACTAGTAAATCAACTCAAATCCATATTTGGTTCTGATAAATGAAACCCATTTCAGAAGTCATGGATTTTTACATCCTATAACTTATTTTATCTATATTTTATCTTTGAAAGAAAAAAATATAATTATTTTAAGCCAATATTGAGTCACAATATTTAGTGACTATAAAACCATATATTTTCGGTTCACTAACATTCCCAGTTCTTTTACACAGTACTTTTGTTTTAGGAAAAACCTCTTCCATGAGGACCTATAAAATTTATTCATATTCCAACTCTTTTGAATCTTGAGCATCAATTCTTTAAAATTCAATATTTCTCCAACTGTCATTATTAAGGATGTGTTCCTTCTCTATAAATTTGGGATGCTGGTTGACCACAATTATTTTATATAAAGGGTTTTATAGGTTATATCCTTAAGTTTCCTTATGATATCATGTAAAGATACACTTCATTCATCGGGGTTTTAGTTTATTGCATGTTAAGCCCTTAGAAAATGTATCATAGTCTTACACATGATTTTTTTTTAATAAAAGTTCCTTACCTATCCATATTTTCAATGTGATACCTTTTTATTATTAGGTTGGAACACATTTTAGTGTGAATACTTTAGTTTTTAATTTAGATCCCCTAAAGGATAAGGAACTACTTGTATGACTCGTCACTGAACTCACCAATTCAAGCAAGGTATGGTTCATCTTTTCACTAACACCATTCCAAATGGGTGTATAAGGAGGAGTGATTTTGGATAGGATCCCACACTCTTGTAGAAAGTCGATGAACTCTTGTTTAACATACTTACCACCTTGATTAGATTATGGATTATTTATCTTCTTTCTAATTTGATTTTATATTTCATTCTTAAACTCTTTAAATTTCTCAAAATATTTAGACTTATAACTCATCAAGTAAACTTATCTATATCTACTTAATTCTTCAGTAAAATTTATGAAGTAAGAATAACCACCCTTGTTTATATGGGAAAAGTTATGTACACATCAATGTGTACAAATTATAGAATCTCTATAGCCCTTTAACTTTTTCCACTTAATAGATTATTAGACTTTTTACCTTATAAACAATAGTGATATCTATCAAGTAGATTTATATAAAAATATTATAAGTATCTATCTTGATAGAGTTTTGTCAAATGATTCTTATTTACATGACCAAAATAGAGATTCTACAACTATGTGTGAAATGATTCATGAAAACTTGATTAGCTATCAATTTCCAACACTTAGTTTTAATAATTTAATGTATAAAGGCCATTATTTATTTGTACTATAACATAACAAATGTTGTTGTTATAAAAGTAATATTCTCGATTTAAAAAATTGAAAATTAGTCAATCCTTGTCATGTTAAGATAAATAGATGATGTTCTTAGTAACAATGGGAACATAATGAAAATTAATTAAAAATAAGATAAGTCATGTTGAAAATATGAGGCAGTATTCTCTGATTGATAGAGAATCCAACCTTTCTCCATTAGTATCACGCAAATCCACCTCTCCTCATGTTATCTTAAAAAATGTATTTGGTTCTTACATTTGAGTGAATATTGGGAATATTTTCCTTATTATTCATTTTATTCACCATAAGTATCAGAAATTTTTATTTACTCATATCCTTATCAACTTCATTAATTAAAGTAAGGAGATCCAAGAGAGACTTCTCATTATTGTTCATTTTATATTAAACAATGAAATTGGAAAATCTTTTAGGTAAAGAGGATAAAATGATATCTCTGCATAGTTCCTCAGCGATCTTAAATCCCAAAATGTCCATGCGATCAATGTGACCAATTAGCTTAAATACATGAGGCTTGAATGGCACCAACTATCCAATCATGTGTATGAATAGTACATTGAATATCCATATATTTATTATCTCACTATCTCTTGATAAAGATCATAAAGGTGAGACGTGATGTTATACACATATATATACTCATTTTTCTATAAAACCTCACTAGATATGGATGATGGCATGAAACATTGGACATATATGGAATCATCTAATGTTTTATATAAATAGGTAATTTATCCTCACGAGCCACTTTTTCAGGTGTTTTAGGATAGTGGTTTCTAACACATATAATCTATGCTCTTAGCATAGTATAATGCACAAGAGCCTATAATATTCTTGGAAATTCAGGCAAGTGATAAGGTTATCCTTCTATAATATGGATTTTAGTGATATTATAAAAGTCATATGGGTTTTAATTTTTACAATAAATAAGTTTCGGTTTACAATATTTTTTATGGATTATAAAATAGGTATTTAATTTAATTTAATTTATTAATCTCCCACTATTTTTTTCAAATAAAATAACCATCACTATTGGTTTCATAACATAATGTCATGTGGATATTATAGTGGAAATTACACATCAATTCCTTTTCATAACCCATACTTTTTCCATGAAAATTACATGAATAAATTTAGCTAGGTGTAACTTCCCACCTATATTAACACATATCTCATTTATCCATTGAGTGGACTCCCCAATCCTAAAATCCCAAACTATTATTTCCTTAACACCTTCATCCAAAATAGTATTATACCAAATTTTTTCATTACAACCAATACCAATTTTGTTAGTCTGACTCAAAACCCTTATAATAAGTCCCTAATAATGTCATGTGTACAGACTTTGGCCATGAAAACACTTAATTCTATAGTTTCATTCTTATTCAAGTAATGGAAGGATTTCCTAACTTAATATTTTATTTGAGGGATTTTTATCTTTATGTAAAAACTAAAAAATTTATATTATTATATGAATTTTAATAATATGTGGATTTTACTTAAGTGATTAAAATAAATCTAGATAAATTTTACACATATTTTTAATTTTTTTTCTATTCCACCTTTCATATTTGTTAATTAATTTACTTAATGATAAAACATCCATAAATAGTTAACCATTCAACTAACATAAAAAAATAAACAAAATAGGATAGCCCTGAGATTTTTTAATGGAGTTTTATCCAGTGGAAGATAAACCCACTCTTGACCCTAGGGAATAAACTCCTAGAAACATTATTGGTTGAAGTTGAAACATTCAACTTGTGTTCCTGTGTACCTCTTGGATTGCTTTCACCTTCGAACTTGGACCGCCTACACTCACTTGGGATATCCATGCATACCGTTATTTAAGTCAATAAATTATTATAAAATTATGCAATAAATTATAAAACCATGGAATAATAAAAAAATTAAAATTAACCAATCACTGATAGTGCTTAGTCTAAGCTCATCATCGTCCACATACATGAAATGAATACACAAAATCACACAAGATAATATTCACTTCAATTATTTAACTTTTATTAATAAAAACACTCTTGATTTAATTAATTAATTAATTAATTCCTTTTATCTTAATTTCTATCCAAAGAATATTGGTGATACCAATCATTTGATGTGTCATGGAAAATAAATGGTTGGACCTGTATTTAAAAATAATTTCATGGAATTAATTGAGTATTTATTAATACTAAAAACCTTGTTACATAGTCAACATGACAAATAATAACAATGTAATTAGGTTTCAATGTTTTAATTAACTATTATTTATGTAATTTAAAAATATATATTATTGGGTGACAATACAATGTGTATTAATGAACTACATGTCATGTTTGTTTCTTTTTATGTACTTAGGATAAACTCTTAGGGACTCGGTGTGTATCTTTTTTAGGATACATGATGTGTACTAACAAACTATATGATGTGTGTTCCACTTTCCGTTTTTCTATTAAACCTACCAACTGACTCAACATGTTTCCTGGATATAGAGATTAATGAGTCACATAGAGATTATACTCGATACATGTAATCTATATCATTAATGTTATATCCTGTCAGTCTACCAGTGAAAACCCTTATCACCACTTGATGGAAAATCCAACATTCTTCTTTGTTCTTTAATCTATTTAAGACTATATGAAACTTGAACAAAGAAAATTAATATATATAAAACATGTTAACTAAACTCAATATAAAATAAATAAAAAATTGGAAGTGAAAAACTAACAACAAATTCGAATAATCGATTAATGTAAAATAAATAATTATTAATTATTATGTGACCACTTAGGTACCAGTTGATGGTTCCACGTGTAGCATAAGTGCCTATTAAGAAATTTCCAACTTGATTTTTTTTTGTAACCTAGGAATTAAATGATAAATAAAACCATGACCAATGAATGTAAATAAAATATTAATTGAAATAAATTATAGAACCAAGGATATAGGATATTTCACTTATAATTTATAATTAATTTATTAAAATAAATAAATACATCATGTTGAATTTATTTCTTTATTTTTACTCATAAGATAAAGATCTCTTATCAAACTATCATAGTGTTAGAAGATTCAAGGGTATATTCTCTCTAGTGATGATCAACACGTGTTTTGAAAACTTCCAATCATCATCGTCGAACCCTCTTGGTGCTAGCACAAATGGTTCTAACACTTATGGATATTACTGTTGATCATAGTGGAAACCTTCAAGGTAAGAAGTAATCCTTCAGGTGGAAGAGGACAGTTTCTCTACATTCTTCAGAGTGTTTTCCTCTCTAGGTATTGAGTGAATCCTCCCTAGAACTCATTGTGAATTATATGAAAAATGTTTGTGGTTTCAATAAATGTCATAACTAAGTTTATAAAGAGTTAGAGTTAGAAAATAACAATTTCACAAGGGCCTTCATCTAAATAATAATATAATTAAAATTATTTTTTAAACATATTATAAACTCACGGATAAAATAAATATTATTTCGTTGAATAAATAATTAAATATTTATTCATATAATATTTAATATGAAGTTTCTTGTTCAACCATTAAATGTGATATATAAATCCTCTTCAATATTTATTAGACTTTGGAATAATGACTATTTAATTAATTAATTAAATATCATTGCATTATTCACTAATAAATATATAAATATTACATTTTCAGAATTAGTGAATAAATATTTACTAAATATTCAAGTATATAAATAAATATTTTTTTACCCTGCGGAAAAAATACAATAAATAAATATTATATATTCACATAATTAAAAATAATAATTACCTGATGAATAAATATTTATTAAATATTCAACTCACATATATATTCTCTCAAATAACAGGTGATTTAATATTTGTGATCAAATAAACATGAATAATTATTAAACCATGTATGGGAATAATATTTATCCAATATGTTAAAATCATATAGAATTTAACTAAGGTTCTGAATACACTTTGTTTGTGACAGTCTAGGTCCCTTTCTCAATGGAATTAGGTTACACCGCCTAAATTTCAAGTTAAGTGTCAAGAAACATGTGAGGATCCCGCATAGGAAGAAGTTAATGTAGCATTGACATAAAAAATATTAATGACATGCACTGTGTGATATAATCCATTTATATTTATATCTCTAATCAAGTAGGTTTCATATTGGTGGCATCAACTAATGTTCTTTATGTCTCTTTCTTTGACTTTTTAGAATTAAGATCGCCAATATAATTACATGTCCATAGATTTAATTAGGAAGTTATATTCCCATCATGTGGAATAAGATATAAAATTTCTTTATTGAATATAAGGGACACATACTTTCTCACATTATACATTAATACAGTATCAATCATGACCCACCCAATGTACCCAACTTGTCTATAAACATATATCTCCATGGTTTATGGAAATACATCAAAAATTAAAATCATGATATGCATTGATAATAATATTAAATTATAATGAACATTACACACATCCATATATAAAAACATCTAATGACACATATAAATATAGAAGTCCTACTAGTGAGTTAATTTCTCATAATATCTTTTCTTGAGATTACCAGAGACAAACTTCATGAGAAGAATTCTCAGTGAATTACAATCCAACTAACTTGGATATCTTATATCATTTATGTCCCATAAAATGATATATTACCACCATATAATTTATTTTTAAGTATACTATCATGGAACTTCTTGTTTCTCATCATAGATAGGAACTATTATAACCTTTTAGTGTGATATGTACTCTTTGAACATTATCACATACTGGGTCATGTAGAAGAATAATTTTGATGTGATAAAACCTCATTAATATTCAAAATCCATGAATAAAAATAAAAATAAAGTACATATAATTTGGTTTTAGGAAACCAAATACAACATAAATTACATGAAAATCAAGTTACAAGATTTTAAATACCAAATATTCAAATTTTAGTAGTCCTCAGAAAACTGACTACATAATACACATTAGAAATACATAATAATGAAATAAAATACATCTTTCATGAAACAATTATTGAAATTTTTCATTATTCATCCAATAATTCTATCCTTGTAATTTTATACATAGTACACCTCTTCATTTCCAGAGAAAATGAGGAACCATAAGAAATACAGGAGCTCTAAAGCTCAGCAAGGGATACTATAAAACAGAAACTAACATGGAATAATTTTAGAATAAATAATTTAATGGAAATAAAAAAAATGATGCCACAAAAAGGGATACATGATCATAAAATTATCCATTTATTTCATGAAAAAAAAAATAATAACTAGCTAACAATAAAATATTTCACAACGATAAAATGCATTATTTTGGACATAATAACCTTACCGTCAAGACCTCTTGCAAAGACATCATACCATTCCAACAAAATCTTCTGCCAAGAAATCATACAAGGGTTGGAATACATCTAATACCCTAGTTATTTTATCTCATGAGATCTACTAATTCATTGAGGGGAAATATAATTTTAGGCACCTATAACATAATAAGTCCAATGCAATCATCATATCAAAGGAAAGTCTAAAAAATAATACATAATGTTTATAAAGGAACCCCTTTCATAAAAATGGTTGAATAATAATAAATTATCTATATATAAATAATGGGTATATATATTTTAAATATTTCCCCATTTAAATTAGTGGAATGGATATCTAGGTGAATACCCTTAAATAGAAACAATTATGTATTGTCTACTCGCATCGTATACTATAAATGGATACACGGTCAATTAAACTTAATTGTATGGATATCTAGGTGAATACTCTTTAATAATAATAATAATTATGTATAAGATAATCAAACCATATAGAATAATGGTTACACATTCATGAAAATTTATCATATTATTCCATTGAACTATTTTATATCTAGGTCAATACCCCTTATATATAATAATTAGGTTTAGGATAATCACATTGTATAGGATAAATGGATATACAGTAAAGATAATAAATTTTCATAGTCAATGAATTAATAAGAATAGTAAGTGAAATTACATTGAATCATATTTGAAATAACCATGGATTCAAAATGTTCAAATAAGTATGTTTATAAAGTGATGAATATATAATTATAGTGGTCATGTATATATAAATATTAAGACAGTTAATGAACTTAGTCAATTGTATACAAGAATTTAAAATTGTAAAAGACCAAAGAAACTATGGAAAATACCATATAAAATTTGGAGTATGTAATCACTCTTATTTTTTATGAATTTGGGAAATAAAAGTTTCTTAAGGAGAAAATTACAGGTTTGTTTTATCAGATGGAAAAGGTAAACTTGTGAAAAAATGTAGTTAAATCCACTTGAGACTCAACAGAGGCCTCACCAGCTATATCATCATTGTCCTTCCATAAAAAATTCCCACAATTAGAAATAATGCATCCGTAATACCAAAAATACCTGACATACATAAGGATTTTGAATCATGGGACAATATAAAATTTCATGCCTCTTTGGATAAATTTTATAACATCCCACACTAGATCACTATGTGGATGGTAACACAATTGATTCACTATGTGACCTCAGGTGTGGCCACCTGTACACCACAGGATACCAACAAGTATTGGGGGTCTAAGATGGAACTTTGGGGTGATTATACCCCATATAATAGAGTGCATAGTAAAAAAAAAAGTAACTAAGTAAAATTCATCATAAATAAACAGAAATAAAAATAAATAATATAAAAAATTAATAATAAATGAAATGGGTAAGGCCCAAACAACCATATGATACATACAACTGACCGCCCACTAGGACAACTACTTATAAAGACTAAAATAAAAGAAAATGAATATGTTTCCTCCATATGTTTCTTCCATGATATCCTGGGCTATATCACACCTCATGCTCATGATTTTTTCTATTCTATCCAGCTGAACGTTCAACACCTAATCCATGAGCCTCAAACCAACCTTCACCTACAATGACCATGTAAAAGCTTATCAGGTAACCAAGTTCCATGGACGCCCAAGAAGGGTGTAAGAAAAAAACTTAGTAGGTGACCACGAGTGTAGTCCCACACTAAACACTATATATAATGATACAAGTAAAACCCAAAGATTTTAATATATAAATACATTTAATATATTCAATGTGTTCAATAGTTTACTGCACATGCAACATCTAATTTAAACAAAACCGTGATATAGTTAAGTATTTCTATTTAAACCTATATGTTGAATTAGAAGGAATGAATATGGGTAACCAATTTATGAAATATTTATAGAAATAAAATAAATCCTACTATTAATATGAATAAATTCAAATAGTTTCCCTAAAATAACTAATAAGATTATTTATATTTTTAAAAGGTATTCTTCTAAAAATCAACTCTTTATGTGATATAAATTTACATTTCAACAAATTTTTGGTTAATGATTATAAATTATGTTTTATATTAATAATTATTTAACACCAATTTATCTTTTAAATGATAGGAAATAATTATAATAACATTAATTATGTCAATATTTCATTTTCCAATAAAAACTATTTTTCATTATATTTTATGTTTTCATTCAAAAAATGAACTTATATATTTTAGGATTTTAATTTGAAAATATGAACATAAATTTTGCATTTATAATAATAATATTATCTTAATAATAATTTTTAGGATTCTTATGAAAAAATTAGATTTTAGCTGAATAATGAAAAAGATTGATCTTGTTTAAAACGCCCACTTTTAGAAAATTAACATAAAACAATAATGAATTAAATGTTTTTGAAACATTTTTCTATAATATATATATATATAGGTAAAATAAATCATTTAAAACTAGTATGTTGTTTTTATAAAACTGATGTATATCATTTTGGAAACACAAGTAATTTTTTTTTTGAAAAAATCTTTTTATTTGATTATATGAAAAATAATTTTACATCACTTATTGAAATTAAAAATATCAAAATGAATTTAATATTTTAGATCAACATGAAGATATTATTTTATACATTCAATTTCAATTTTGGCATAAAATTATGATTACTAACAATAAAGTTAATGACCTTGATAATGGTAAAACTATTTTTTTCAAAGAATGGTTTTATTAATATTGTATAATTATTGTCAAATAAATTAAATTGAAATATTTTAAATTATGGATAAAATATTATGTTTAAACACATATATAATTATATTAATACACATTTAATTGGTAACCAATTCTAAATAATATTAAGAATACATAATTGTTAAAACACCATTTTTCTACAAAAACAATTTTTCTATATATAAATGTTTTAATTTAAAAGATAATTTTATATTATTTAGAAATTAAATTATAATAAATGGATATAAATTTTAGTTCATCAAATAAATTACTTAGTTAAAACTATTTATCATGGTAAAAACAAAGAGGTTAAAAGTAAAAATCTAATAACAAATGACTTCCAACATGTTTAAAAAATGTGAATAAATACTTGGTTGAGGATTTATTAGTAAAATATTACCCCACACACTATTACTTCTAATGTTTTTAGTCTTTGAACCTTAAATATTTTAATAGTATAATTTAAAAGTAATGGTTTTTCTCAAAAGTGAAATTTCATTCACTTATAAAAGTGGACACTTCCAAAACTTCATGCAACACCCATTTCTTCGAATTACTTCTTGAAAATATAAATTTTTATACTTATATAATCATATATCAATTTTAAAAGCCTATAGCCTCAATTTTTCAGTTTAAGCCCTTCATTTACAAGGATAATTTTGAGAGAAAATTCGAAGTCTCAAAGTGAGTATTGCGTAATCCTTTACATTTTATTCAAAATATTTATATTCCAAACCAATACTTACCTTATTAAATTTATAATCTCATTATTATTATTATATTTAATTATTATTATATAAATAAAAAAACCTTTATTTATTCATTTCCATCCACTTATAAAAAAATGAATGTTAACCATGCGTTATACAAACTGATGCCTCCATGAAGTATTGTTTTTCATTTTTCATATTGGTTTTTTTAACTTAAAATATAATTAAACATTATAAGAAATATAAATAGTATCATTATTATTCTCTTATAATGATATTATACACTTCCTTATCCATAATCACTCATCGAGATATAGTGTGTTCATGTTTTGGTTGGTTTAACTACCTACTTAAATAACACTATAAAAATATATTATTGATGACTATGAGAACTTAAATACTAAAATTATTATAATTTAATAGTAAATTAAATATTTTTATTAATTTTTATATTAATTATTAAATTTATTATTAAAATATCATCTCTGATCGCTAAAACCACCAAAATAAGCCGACACCAATTCAATTTCCATGAAAAAATAAGAAAAACTATATAATAAATAAATGTGATATGATAATAAATGTTATATATTAAATTAAATATACAATAATAAGGAACCTAATAAGGTTTATAATGAACATAATTTTATTATATAGGAAGTTATTTTCATGCGCCGAATGAATCTAGAATAAGGTGAGGGTTTTTGTCTCAAATACCTCTATTTGAGACATGTTTGATATTATGCACCTAATTTCATTTATATGGTGTATATTGTAAAGATACAAACTTATCATACATAAATATCACATATTAATATATTAATATACATTAAATAACATAACAATCCATTCCAGAATCATATAGTTCTACAACCTTTGGAAACTTAGAGACATAAACAACTGCCTCATAGGTAAACTATGACTTCTCCCACTAAGTTCTTCATATCTAGAACTCTTATTATTATTATCATACATAAAAACATTATTAATAAAATAGGGAATAAAACATAACAAGGGGTGAGATTATATGCTTGGTAATGGTAAAAAAAGGAGATATCAATGATCACATAAGAATAACAAATGCATAAAAGTATGAGAATATGAGCTTAACATTTGAAAACCATACCCTGCATATCATAGATCATGAAATTGAGTCATAGAATAAGTATTAGAAGTTAATAGAACATGGAACATAATGGAATCAAAGTACATAATCCATGAGATCATATCCTTGGAATAAGACATTGATTTTTGGCATACACATAAGCTTATAACATTGAAAACATTTATAAATAGATATAGGTTCCCTCATTTCATTAAGGATGTGAAATCATGCCAGCGCATAATCCTATAAACATGAAATAAATTACATTCATATAATTTTGAAAATGAAATTTGGTTCACATGTAACATATCACAACCCAATAAATTGGAAGTAGATATAGGTACCACCCATCCATGGTTATAATGTGATTGTTGTCCTTGTTTATAACGTAACCATCATCCTTAGTTATAGAATAACCACTATCCTTGGTTATAAAGTAACCAAAATAACATAATGAAAACCATAAATATGTGTTTCAAAAGATCATAAAACATTCATCATGTCATAACCCCTGAAAAGAAATGGTTTTCATTAACATTTTAGCATTTTATCAAAGAGGAAACCCTCAAAACGGACTGGGTTTCATGGAAATCTTATCATATTAATAATAAACCACTCATAGAAAAAATTAGGTTTTTATTAATGGATAATAAACTTTTTAAATATTATTTATTATAAAATTACGTTATCTTATAAGGTAAAATATTTTTAAATATCACATTGATCATTTCTTTGAGGAAAATAACCTTTTCACTTTGAAGATAACCTTTTTAAAACTAAAAGTTCACAAAAAATTGTGAAAATATTTTTATTTTAAAATTAACTTTTAAAATTATAAAAAAAATATTTCAAATATTTAGTATTCATAGTGGTGGGAAATTACATTCATGTCATACATGTTAGATCAAAGATTCCTTTCACATTTTTGGTAAAATCCAAACGGACCTTGTTTAGAAAATGATATGAAGATTCCTCTTAATTTTCTTTAAAAAACAAAAAAAAAATTTTAAATGTTAATTTAAAAAATCATATATGAACATTAAAAAAATTTAAAACATTTTTATAAAACATAGATATGGAAGAGAAAGAGCTTTCAAATGAAGAGAGAAATAAAGTCATTTTTCTTTAAAAACATTCTTTTGAAATATTGAGTACAGAAAGAGAGCAAAATGAAGTGAAAACATATAATATTTTGAAATAAACATATGATAATAAAATTAATTATTTTATTTATAAATATATCATAATATTTCATCATGAAATCATAATCATAAAGAATTTCGATAAATAATGATATTGTAACATCAAACCCACCGCTTTGGTAACTTCTGAGTCATAATCCCCATTAAATAATAACATACAATGAAACTATAAATATAATGAATATAAGTATATTCATGATATAACATGTAAAATGGGTAGTATATACACCTCATACATGAATTTAGGTACATAATGGAACATATGTCTCAAAGAAGGAAAATTGGGACAAAAAACCCTTACCTTAAGTCTCAAATTCCTTCATACACGTTCAAACCAACTATATATTAAATATAGGTTTATTATAAATCTATTAAAAACCATAATTATATATATAATACAATATATTATTTTCTTATTATCTTTTATTACTAATTTAATAATAATTTCTTGTTAAAATCACGTTTTAGTTAATAACTGTTTTGATTTTCATGTAAATTTTGATTTGGTGTTTTAGGAAGTTTTAATTTTATCCTAGTACCATAATCTCAAGAATTTTAAAAATTATATAAATATCATATATTTTCAGCATATTTTTATTTATATTAACCCATAAAATTTAGATATAGAAAATTAAATACATCATTCATGGAGACAATAGGTTGTACGTACACATGAATAATGTTTCCATTTTCTCGTTGGATAGAATAAAAGGAACATAAATAATATATAGATTTTATAGAGTTATTATTATGTTATTTATATCATATAAATTTATTAAATTTATCCCAATTACCTTCCATGTAAATCATAATTTAAAAATAATCACATCGCTTCGCAAGGCGGTAGTCCACTATACACACGTGCGACGTTATCGTATTCTCATGGAATGGAAAGTAAGAAGTTATATGTGATATTATAATTAAATATTTATAATAATATCATAAATATTATATATATATATATATTAAATACATCATTATTTGTAGTTGTGAAATGTGGTTATGGAAAACAAATAACATCGGTTTACGAGGCAGTAGTCTGTCGTACACACAATCCACGGTTTCGTATCCCATTTGAATGAAGAGGTGATGGATATAGGTTATTATATTAAAATAATAACATATTATTATATTTTATATAATTTTATTATAATATCATCATAGTTTAATGATATTTTAAGGTGGTGGAGGAATAAATAAAACAAAACACGTGGTTAAGAATTTGACCTATTCTTCAGAGAACCTATTTACATTTATACCTAAATCCTTACTAGCACGGTTTAAAAATAAAAAAAAAGGAAAATGAGATGTGTGTATAAAATTAAGGAAATTATTTTTTTAGATATTGGCAGAACCAAATGGTTTTGAAAGCTTTAATAGAAGAGAAGAGGTGGTTTCCTTTTACAAGTGAGGGTGAGGACACACATAAAATTTTTAAAAACAATAAAGTGTACCCATTATTTTTACATGTCACCAGGCTCCAAAATGGGTCATTATCGAATATTATAGACTATAAGGTCGCAATATTCCCACAAAATGTGAGTTTTAAATGTTTATATGTCATTTTACCCTTTATCTTTTTAGTTTAACCACCGGAAAACTTGTTTTAACCTTAACCATGACAATTAATTTTTACTATTTTTGCTATTAATTTTAAGAAAAAAATTAGATGAAATTATTATCTAATATTTATTATTATGATTAAAAATATGGAATCCATTTTGAAAAAATTAATTCATATATGTGGCAAAATTTAATTTAAAATTAAACTCGCACACGTGATGAAAAAGTTGTTTTCCAAAGAGAAAATTTCCAAACGTTTAGAAAGTTTCATTATGAAAATTAAATATGAAATTGATTAAAATAACCTATATTAAATTAAATATAACATATTTGATATAATTTTACTTTTTAAATAATTTTAAATGAAATGGAAGTTTTCTAATAAAAAATAGTATTTTTCACTATTCATCGAAAAATTAATATTTTCAGAAAAATCACAAAAAAATCACCCTAAGATAATTTTGACATGTTTGTTCCAAAAATTAATTAAATTTTTTTAAATAATTCTTCTAAAAGTTTCAAAAATTGATTTTATTATTTGTTCATAAAAATAAATACAAATCATTTTTTTAGAAAAAAATATATTTTTCCATGCATATACAGACTCCACTAAAAATTAAGTACTTCTTTATCAATGTGATTTCTTTATATAAAACCATTATAATTAATTTTTAAAATTTGGTTCTTCGTATTCATTCCACCAAGTTTATTATCTAGGTAATAATGGCCATGTTTAGATAATATTATTAATAGTTTTTCATGGTTCGTTAAAAATTGGTTTTACATGTAACACAAGCTATAAAAATTTAAATTTATTTGAAACAATATATATATTTTAAAAAACATTATGGTTTTAAATTCTACCACCCTAAAATATTTTTTTCCTTTGAAATTATATCACTTTTGTAAAAAAAAAATTGAGGATACTTATCCCTCATAACATCCTCAAGTTCCCACATAACTTCTTCAAGTTGATGGTATCACCACAAAAAATTGACTAAGTGAGTGGTATTCTTTTGTAGTAATTTATCTATATGATCTAGAATCTATTATTGTTATTCCTCATAAGAAATATCATGCTCTATTAGTGTAACCTATGATTCTGGTAGATAAAAAGTATTAGGTATGTACTTCCTCAGGAGAGATACATGGAACACATCATGTAATTAAGAGAGGTTTTGTGGAAGCACTAGTAGATAAGTTACTATCTTCATATGATCATGAATTTCAAAGGTGTAAATATTCCAAGGGCTTATTTTTCCCTTATTATAAAATATAATTAATTTATTCAATGGATAAATTCTTAGAAACACCTTTTCACCAACTTCAAATTCCAAATCACGCAGGAAATTACCAGCACAACTTTTTTCTTGACTTTGTGCTACCCATATGTGTTATTCAATCGCTCTAAATTTATCTACCAATTATTCTGCTAACACATGTTCCAATAGCTTTGTTTCTCCAACATCATCCTATTACATTGGATTTCTACACTTATTTCCATAGAGGGATTCATAAGGATCCATCAGAATGCTCGAGTGGAAGCTATTGTTGTATGAAAACTCAACTAGAGAAATGTATTGATACCAATCACCTATTAAATATAGAGAAAATATCTCAAAATATCCTTTTGGTTTTGAATTGTTCTATTATACTGAACATATTTGTAAGGATGACACACATCACTAAATCTCAACTCCATATCCAAATCCTATTGAACACTTCATCAGAACTTTGAGGTAAATCTTGGATCCCGACAAGACACAATAGATTGTAGTACTCCATGTAACCTTACCACTTCCTAAATGTATATCCAAACAATATGATCCATAGAAAAATATTCTTCTATAGTGATTAAGTGTGTTAAATTATTAAGGTGATCAACTATAACCCATATAGAATTGTTCCCTTTAGATATTTTGGGGAGTCCAATGACAAAATCCATGGTGATTTTTTCCCATTTCCATTCCAGTACGGGTAATAGTTGTAATATCCTCTTAGATTTTTTCCTCTTATCCTTAAATTACTAACATAGCAATCACTGACGTACAAACTAAAAAATATCTGTCTTCATTACATCCCATAAAAAATACTCTTTAAAATATATATACATCATTTTCCTTCTATAATTAATAGAGAATGAAGAACTATGAGCCTCCTCTAAAAGAACCTTCTTGAAATATAGTATGGATGGAACAAATACACAATTCAGGAACCTTATCATTACATCAAAATAAAGTTTAAAATCAGGAAAATTTATCACTTTCTTTTGTAGCTCTATATCTATAGTGACCCAAGCCTTTTACACATATCATTACATGATTTTAAGCATAATTAATCACCAAATTACAAGAAAATAATCATGAAGTCTAGATTCTCATAAGACTAGATACATAAAACTTCAAACATGGGAATAAATAAAACATTTCTTTATTTATCATCCAATATGAGCTCCTAACTTTCTTTTATCCCTTACACAAAGGGATGAGCTAAAAAGCCTAGTAATTGAATAAATATTAAAATAGATCTTTGGACATGGGTTAGAAATCATAAAATAATAATACAAAAAGTCATGTAACATGATTAAACATATGGAATCATAACATATATAACATGAGATCATATAATCATGAATTCATAGTAATATGGAAGCAATATAAAACATGACTTTAGCACGAGTCAAGGTTAACCAACAAGTCCATTACACATAACATATCATGAGACTGAACATTAACCAATTAATTATAGGGATATATGGGTGCACCCAAAATAACATGTTCATGAATATTATTTACAAAAAAATAATCTTACATAATCAATCAAACATAAATATAAGGGTTACCGATGGAAATAATTGGGAATCATAATCATATAATATGGAATATCGAAAAGGAATATCATAAAGGTGTCCATGAAAGAATGTATTTAAATTATACATGGAAATAAATAATGTAATATAGGAATATATTAGGATAAGTTATGTCAAACTAAAGTGAAAATAGTGTTTAAGAAACTTTATAAATAAAACATTTTAGTACGGTTTAAGGGAAAACTTTCAAGATTATTTAAAATGAAAAAGGAATAATAGTTTGTATAAAACCATAATTAAACCAAGGTAGTTTTTCAATATAAAATTATTGGTTTAAAAAATATAATGGTGGATTAAAATAGATTGTGTAGTACATTTGAAAATGGGTAAGAATTCAGGAATTCCCCTTGAATCGGGCTTACTTATTGCAAAGAATCGAGTAGGGAACCGTTTAAAAACATGTATATCCTAGAAAATAAGGATTAATGGATCTTTATAGATGATTTTAGATCATATAAAAATAATTTATAATATTTAAATAAAAATAAAAGATAATCTTATTTGGGTAAAAAAATATAAAGAGTAACCTGAATGAATAATGGAGGTTTGGGTAGAATCTCTTACCTTCTGTCTGAAATGATTATGTACTTGATATTAATGTACTGAATAATAAAATTAAATTAATTTATTAATAATAATAAAACCATTTATACATGTATTTTATTTTTTACAATATTATTAAGTTCTTTTATTCCCCTTTTTATGGGTTATGAAATTCAATTTCATCCCTCAGAAGCGTTGATTTCTTTGGTTTTCATGAACGGTTTACTTGTGTAAGTGTATGAAAAATCATGTAAAATGAGGATAGTTGTCCATAACTGAACTTATATATTATTAATGAAATTATATAATATTAAAATACCATTTTTTCAGAAGTGAGGATGATTCATTAGATAAATCATTAATAATAATCGTTTAGATTAATTTACCATTTTTTATCACAATGAACACATTCTATTTTATAAATTAATATAATATGTAAAAATTATTCTAGAACATAAAATAAGATATAATACATATATTATAATATTTTTCAACCATAAAAATGGTTGCATGACCAAAATTGAAGGTGAAATTGAAAGATGAAAGCACGTAATCCACGAAGGTGGTAGATCGACACCTCACAGGCGATATTTTCATTCTTAAAATAAAAGTGAGAGAAGATATTTGATGGAGAATTATTACATAAACATGAAAAAATTATATTATATATGAGGTAGTGAATTTTCTTGACACTTAGACAAGTGGAAGTTAGGAGAGTAGAAAAAAATAAAGGAACTTAAAAAAGAAATTGATGGAAAATAGAAGAGGGTATTACCTCTTGATTCCTTCTTCTTGAGATCCTTTGGGGATTGGTTTGGGTCTTTTCTTAAGAACAAAAACTCATATATTTGGGGTATATGTTTGGGAAGAGTATTGGGTTGAATTTAGTCAATTATAAATACTTTAGAGGTGTGATGAGAATAGGTGGTGAGGGATGGTATTTATAGTGGAAAAGGGGGGTGTTTTTCAATATTTAATTCACTAGTTTATTATTTTTTCAAGACAAGATATAGTGTTTATTATTGAGAATAAATATATTAATTAGATCATGTGAGTTATAACCAATTGTTCTTACATCATCCACGACTCAATGAATAGTGTATTTAACTTATAATGTATATATACCGCAAATTACTGTATTTTAATATTCACCAAAAATTCAAGTATTTCTGAAAATTCCCAAAAATTAACCCTAATAGTTTTTATACATATAGAATTCAAAAACGAACTTCATTTTAGAAAAATAATCTTATAAAAATGAGAAATATAATTTTTAATTTAAATCATCATTTACTTACAAAATACAAATTTAAAAATTAAAACTATTTTTCAAACTCTTTCAAAAATTTAATTAAGTTCTCATAAAACTATCTTATAATCTTAAGACATAAAAATATTAATTTATGAATAAATTTTAGGAAAATAAATTTTATTTTAAATTGTTAAATTATTCATAAAATTGTAATTAAATATTCATGAGTTACAAAAATTACAATACTAAATTAATAATTTTAAAATATTTATTTAACTATAATATTATATAATTATATCATATTGTCATTTATAAGATGTATAAACTTTATTTATAGTTTAATTGGTGATGTTACTATTCAATTTTCTAGTTTACTATTCATAATGGTCACAATACTATTCTAAAGGTCAAGTTACTATTTCATCTGTATAGGTTCCTTAACTTCTAGAAACACTTCTTATTTCATTCATTAATATTTATAAAGATTGTATTGTGTTTTCTATGTTTTTATACCATGTGACATAATTATAATAAGGGAATTCCTATAAGTAAAACATTGGTTTGTTACATTCTTCCCCCTTATGAAATTTCTCCTTCAAAATTTTATTTTACATTCTAAGTTGAAAATAGGTGTAGGTACTTATCTTTCATCACTTTCTCTCATTACCATGTTGCCTCTTAGTAATTATGGTTCTACCAAAGTACTTTGATCAGGTGAGTAGTTTTGTAGTGTATAACTTTATCTCTATAATCCAAGATCTTCCCTGGATTCTCCTTATAAGAAAGATCATTCTCCAACTGTACCACTTCTGAAGTCAGTACATGTGAAGGATCTGGTATGTACTTCCTCAAGAGAGATATATGGAATATATTGTGTACTTGAGACATGGTTGGTGGAAGTGCTAATCGATAGGCCATAGCCCCGACATGATCAAGGATATCAAAGGGGATGATGTACTTGGGACTTACCTTCCCTTTCTTCCTGAATCTCATTATCCTCTTCCAAAGAGATTTGTTGAGGAATGCCATGTCTACTACCATAAACTTGAGGTCCGATCAATGATTGACTGTATAACTCTTCTATCAACTTTGGGATACCTTGATGTGTTACTGAATGATTTTCACCTTCTCCACCATTTCTTCGACCATTTCAGGCCCTAGCAGCTTAGGTTCAGCGAACTCAACCCAACATTGCAGTGTTCTACATCTTTTCACATAAAGGGATTTGTATGGAATCATTTGGATACTCAAGTGGAAACTATTATTGTAGGAGAATTAAACCATTGGAAAATGTTCATCCCATACTACTTTTAAGTTCATAGAACACACTCTCAACATGTCTTCCAATTTCTGAATAGTCTTATCAGATTGGCCCTCAGTTTGAGGAGATAGGTCCTACTGAAGTTCAGCTCAGTGCTTAGAAAATATTGGAGACATTTCCAAAACATGGAGGTGAATATCGGATCTTGGTAGGATACAATAGATAGTGTTACTCCATGCATCCTTTCCACTTATATGATATATATATGTGTGTGTGTGTGTGTGAAAGTTGATCCAGTGATAATTCCTCTTGAATTAAGATAAAGTGAGTTTTCTTTGTAAGAATATCCACAATAACCCATATAGAATTGTTTTCCCTGTATGTATTAAGAAGTCCAATGAAAAATTCCATGATGAGGTTTTCCCATTTCCATGTTGGTATGGTTTATGGTTCCATCATCCCATTAGACTTTTTCCTTTCATCCTTCACTTTCTGGCATAACAAGCACTTTTATGTATAGTCAGTGGTCTCCTTTTTTATATTGTTACACCAAAAGTTCTCTCAGATATCTTGATACATCTTTATACTCCCTGGGTGAATAGAGAATGTTGGGATATGTTCTTCATTAAGAATATCTTTCTTTATATCTTAAATTCATGGTACACATAGTTTTGACCCAAATATTATGACTCCATCCTCACCGATCTTGAACTTGGAGGATTTTAAATTTCAAATAACTTCCCCCCTTTTCGGAATTTCAACATCATTTCATTTAATATCCTTTATTATCTCCCAAGGGATGGTTGATAAATCATTTGAGAAAGGATTTATTATGTTTCTCCCTTATTGATTCTCATGTTCATCCTTTATAAGTCTAAGAAGATTGGATCCTTCTCAATTCTCATCTTTCACAAAGATGTAAGATACTTTCTACTTAGAGAATCTGCCACCTTATTTTACTTACTAGGATGGTAGTGGATTGAGCAGTCATAATCCTTGATGAGCTCTAACAAGCTTCATTGTCACATATTAAGGTCCTCATGTGTGAAAATACGTTTGATAATGTTGTGATCAGTATATATCTCACACTTCTCCCCATAAGGATAATACCACCATATTTTCAATGTGAAGATCAAAACTGCTAACTCCATATCATTCATAGGATAGTTTTGCTCATAAATTTTCAACTGCCTTGAGGTGTAGTCTATCACTTTATCATTTTGTATCAGTACACAATCTAAGTCTTTCTTTGAAGCATCATAGTACACTATAAATAGTTCTACACTTTTCAGGAGTGCGATTACTAGCATAGTGTACGACTCATTTTGAGCTCCTTACAGGTTTCCTTACAATCTTGATTCCATAAAAACATTACTCACTTTCGTTTCATCTTGGTTATTGGGTTTGAAAATCATGATAATTTCTTAAAAAATCATCAGCAATCCCCAGCTAGACCAAGGAGGTTTCAGATCTCCATTATATAATTTAGGTACACTCTTCGATTTCCTTTGTCTTGGAAGGGTCTAGAGATATTCCTTTCCTAGTGATAACATGGCCCAAGAATGATACTTCCTCTATCTAGAAATCACAGTTATTGTACTTCGCAAATATTTTATCCCTTTATAAATTCTTCAACACAATATTCACAAGCTCCTTGTGTTCCTCATTGCTCTTAGAGTATATCAGAATACCATTGATAAAGACTACCAAAAATTTGTTGAGATAATCTCTAAAGACTCTATTCATTAAATCTGTGAATATTAATCGAGAATTAGTGAGTACAAATGGAATCATTATGAACTCACAGTTTCCATACCTCATTCTAAAGGCAGTCTTGGGAATATCTTCCTTCCTCACCTTTAATTGGTGATAACCCAACCGAAGTTCAACCATAAATAAATAACTATCCCCACATAGCTGATCAAATAAGTAATATATCCGTGGTGGGGGATACTTTTTATTTATCATTATTTTTTTGATCTCATGATAATCGATGCACAAGTTCATTGATCCATCCTTATTCTTGATTAAGTGGACCAACATACCCCATGGTGAAGCACTCGGGTGAATAAAACTCTTTTCTAGATTCTCCTATCACTGCTTCTTTAGTTCTTCTAGCTCAATGGTGGACATTCTATAAGGTTTCTTTGATATAGGTAGAGATCTAAAAATAAGTTCAATTGAGAAATAAACTTCTAGGTTAGTGGGAAGAATAGAAAATTCTTCAGGGAATACATTATTGTAATCCCTCGTGATGGAAATGTCTTTGAGCATGATCATATACTTTGTCTCAAAAATTTGAGAATTATATTCTTTCTCATAAGGTAATAATATTCACACTTGAGACGATTATTCTAAAGGATATTCATCTTCCTCCTTACACAGGTAAATAATTAGAAGATGCTTCGGGATGTGAAGAGTGATATCCATTTCCTAATAGTTGATGTTTTCTTTGTATAAATATAGGAATCCATGCACAAAATAATCTCAAACTCTACCAAAGGGAGTATGAAAAGATTTTTTGGGAGGTTAAGTCTACAAACATTAATTGGGGAGGAGTTATGTCATTTGGATGCAATAATTTCCTCATTATCTATTCTCATAGATAGCTCAATCTCTAAATTTTGAGGTGGTGTTTAAATAGTTCTACTAAACTTAAAATATAAGAAAGAATGTGTAGAACTAGAATCAAATAGTATGTTCTATATTATTGAATGAATAACCAGTGTACCTATCACCACATCATTGACAGACTCCACATCAGTAGTAGTGGTAGCATAATCCCTTCCTTGTTTTATTGAAGGTTGTTTTTGATTTCCTATGAAAACCTTGGGATTAGGGAATTGGTTTGAAAAATTACCATGTTCCTTGTAGTTGAAATATTGCACTACAGGCTGAGTGTTGATCTGAACCTTCATTTATTCTCCCATATTAGTGGAATTCTTCATATCCCTTCAGAATTTCTTATCTAGATGCCCCATTATTCCACATTTGAAGAATTTCTTGGTTCTCTTTAGATAGTTCCTAGGATGCTTCTTTCCCCAATTTTGACATGTGGCATATTCAGTCTTCCTTCAATCATGGTATTTATTTGAAGATTTACCCATATCAGACTCTATTTTCTGCTTTTTTTTCACTAGAACCACAAGACCATTGAGAGTTTCTGTTCTCCATTACAACCTTTAGGGCACAAAAAACAATCTCCATATAACTATAAAATTCTAGAATCACCAATTATTTTTTGTAGACTCGTCTTTAGTCCGATAAAGAAACGGTCCACCTTGATTTTGGAATTAATTAAAAAGCCAGAGGCGTATCTTGCAATCCACGTTAGTTTGCTTCATACTCCCGATAAACTCATCTGCCTTGTGATAAAATATAAGAAACTTTCTTTTCATCATGAGATGGAGGGTTCAAGGAATATATTTATTGAAAAACATTTTCTCAAATTCCTCCCAGTCCATAGAATCAATTTCCTCCTTGGAATTGTTATTTTTGATTTGTTTCCACCAGTGATCAGATTTCCCATCAAAACGATGGACCACCAACACAAATTTATTTTTTTCTAAGCATTGGAGGACAGATAATATCTTCTTAATGAAATTAAAACATTATTCTATGAGGTGGGGATTAGAAGATCCAGTAAACATGGGAGGACTTTTTTGCATGAAGGATTTGATGGAAACTTTCTCTCTCTTAGGTGAAGGAGGGTGTTCCACTTGATTCAAGTTATTATTAAAAACTTGATCTAGTTGAGAAAGTACCTTTATCTTGTTTTGAGCACTCATATCCATCATATTTGGAATATCATTAGGGAAATCATCACATTCCCTATCACGTTGATGGTTGGAACGTTTTCTCTAATTTCCCACCACTAGTTAATAAAAATAAAGTGCAATTAGGTAGCTTGAATATTTAAATAATAATCCTAAAAAGGAAACTTTAAACATAAAAGGATAAACTCTTCAAGGAAAAGTATTTCCTAACTTTTTATTCCCTAGGTTTCAATCTAGGTTATCCATGATTTGTTTCCTAACATATATTCTTATGGGCATTTTTTTTCCCTTAATAATAGTCCATAATGTGCTTATTAATTCACCAAAGAATATCCCCCGGTAGTGTCAAACCAAGTGCATAGTAAAACCTATTTTCATGTACTAGGTTACCAAGAGTCTGGCTCGGAACACCTTGTTGGTGTTTTTACTCCTAGGTAAATATCTACCAGAACCATATCCACTTTTAGTTTATATACAAGGGAGTATTTTCTTGATAAACCACTTACTCTATACTTACCAAAATTTAGGTACGTTTTCTTGGAATTAATCTTATCCTTAAGGTTCTTAGTAAAGTGATCTATTTTTAGTCTTCAAAAATAACTAAAAATTTTCTATGATGCCAAATATTGTGACCAAAGCCTTTTACACATATCATTACATGATTTTAAGCATAATTGAACATCAATTTACAAGCCAAGGCTAGTAAAGTCTAGTTTCTTGGAAGAATAGTTACATAAAACTGAAAACATGGAACTAAATAAAACATTAATTTATATATCATCCATTATGAGCTCTTAACTTCCTTTGAGCCCTTATATCTACATAGCATAACTTGGGAATAACATGAACAAAGGTATGAGCTAGAAAGCCTCGTAAGGGAATAAACACTAAAATAGAGCTTAGCACATGGGTTACAAAGCATAACATAATGATATAAAAAGTCATGGAACGTGATTAAATATATAGAATCATAAAATATAGAACTTGGGATCATATAATCATGAATTAATAGTAATGTGTAAGCAACATAAAACATGACTTTATCACGAGTCAATGATCATTGCACGTAGAGGAGCACTACTGTTGCACATAACCTCTCATGAGACTAAACATTACCCAATGAATTGGAGTGATATCTAGGCACACTCATCATAAAATGTTCATGAATATTCTTTTATCATAAATAATCATAGATAAGCCATCAAACATAAACACAATTGTTACCCATGGAAAGAATTTGGTTTCATAATCATATAATAAGGCATATCAAAAGGGGATATCATAATGGTGTCCATGAAGGATGGATTTAAATCATAAATTGAAATTAATAATGGAATATAGGAATATATCAAGACAAATTATTTCAAATTGAAGTTAAAAGAGTGTTTAATAAACTTTATAAATAAAATATTTTAGTACGGTTTAAGAGAAAACATTCAAGATTATTTAAAATGGAAAAGGAATAATAGTTTGTATGAAACCATAATTTAACCAAGGTAGTAATTCATGATAAAATGAGTAATATTTGAAAAATAATGTTGGATAAAAATATATTATGGAGCAAACTTAAAAATGGGTAAGAATTCGGGAAGTTCCCTTGAATTAGGCTTACTTATCAGGAAGAATCAAGTATAAAACCTTTTAAAAACATGTATATCCCTGAAAATAATGATAAATGGATCTTGATAAATAAATTTGGTAGATATAAACATATTTTATAATATGTACATAAAAATAAAATATAATTTCATTTGGTTAAAAAGTGATAAAGAGTAACCTGAAGGAGTAATGAAGGTTTTGGTAGAATCCCTTAACTTATGTCTAAAATGATTCTGCACTTGATTTTAATGTCCTGAATAATCAAATTATATTAATTAATTAATAAGTAAAGAACCATTTATACATTTATTTTATTTGGTACAATTTTATTATGTTCTTTTATGTACCTTTTTATGGGTTATGAAATTCAATTTCATCGCTCGGAATCGTTGATTTCCTTGGTTTTCATGATCGGTTTACTTTTATAAGTGTATGGAAAATCATTTAGAATGAGGATAGTTGTCCAGAAATGAACTTATATGTTATTAATAAACATAAAAAATATTAAAATACCTTTTTTTCATAAGTTAGAATGATTCATTAGATAAATAATTCATGATAATTGTTTATATTAATTTAGCATTTTTTTATCACAACAAACTCATTTTGTTTTATAAATTAATGTCATGTGTAAAAAATGATTCCACAACATAAAAATATATATAAAACAAATATTATAATTTGGTTAGAACATAAAAATAAATTCATGGCCATCATTGAAGGTGGAATTGAAAGATGAAATCATGTCATCTGCGAAGGTGGTAGATCGGCACCTCACAGACAATGTTTTCATTCTTAAAATAAAAGAGAGAGGAGAAGAAATTAGATAAATATTTTTTCTACATGTTAAAAAAAATGGTTCTGCTGAGTAATAATAATACTTAATCATCTCTAACCATATTATATGGAATATATTCAACTCCTTATGTGTTATTATATACTTTATAATGTTATTATTGATATATATATAAATATCCCACTTTTCTCCATAAATATAGTTCCTCCATGTCTTTAAAGAAACAAATTCCAGAATGAAAACATAATCCTTAATCAGATCTAACCATATTATATGGAATATATTCAAATCCTTATGTGTTATAATATACTTTAAAATGTTATGATTTATATATATATATATACCACTTTTCTCCATAAATATAGTTCCTCCATGTCTTTAAAGGAAAAAATCCTGATCTAACTCCAAATCATGAGTTGGGTAATTTTTCTCATGAACCTTAAATTTTCATGAGGCATAAGCTATAATAATTTGATTCTACATGAAAACACATAAAAATCCCACATTTTATTTATCATTATAGATTAAAAACCCTTCTTCACTGAAGGGAAATGTGAGCATA
Source organism: Viscum album (assembly GCA_963277665.1). Lineage (NCBI taxonomy): Eukaryota > Viridiplantae > Streptophyta > Magnoliopsida > Santalales > Viscaceae > Viscum > Viscum album. Next base: position 1,839,893,840 of record OY728151.1, read on the forward strand.
GGTGCACCAACTAATCTTCTCTTCAGCTACTTGAAATTTTTCCCACATTCATTCATCCATGGAAATTATCTCCCATTTGAGTTTTCATGGTGAGTGGATTATATAGTGGTGATAAATTCTCTACAACCTATTAATAACATCCCACCAAACCAAGAAAACTTTTTATCTCATTCATAGTGTTTGTTCTAGGCCTATGTTTAACAGCCTCCATCTTTGATGGATCCATTAATACACCTTATATTGATATTTTATGACCCAAAAATGCAACCTTTTATGTCTAAAATTACACTTGGTAAATTATTTATACTATTTATCCTTCATTAGGGTCCTTAGTTAAATTATTATGTTATATTAATACTCTTCCTTAATCTTTTAATATATAAGAATATCATTTATAAAGACTATCACAAACCAATCATGGTATTCTCTAAAGACTCAATTCATTAAATAGATGAAGATATTGGAGGAATTAGTAAGACCAAATGGCATCACTATGTACTCATAATGTTCATACCTTGTATAAATTATTAACTTGGGTATATCCTCCTTAAATAATTTTACGCTAAACAATGTAGAAAACCAATGGATTTTATTGCCAAAAATGTCTCCAAATATATTCTTAATCTTGATAAACTCTGATAACCTAAAATCTCTAAAGGTGTGTCTTCGTGTTTGAACTTATGATCAAACTTAAACACATAAATCAATGATTTTATCCATAAATCTTATTTCTATCTTAGATGGATACATACATTCTTCCAAAATTAACACAATCCTTAGTTATATTATAACCCAAATAACATTGGTAAAAATACATCTAAACAATAATCCTTGAATCCCAATACATAAATACTTTAATCCTTCCAATTCAATGATTGACATGGAATAGTTCCTTCATTGGTTTACATATTAACTATTGGAATAGGTAATTGACTTGGATAATTCCCATGTTCACCACACATAAGACATTGAAATCCTAAAAAATTCATCACTCTATGAACTTCTTTTCCACACAGAAAACATCTTCCTCTACATTTGAGATATTCTTCTAGGTTTTTCCTCACACATTACTAAAATGTAAGAATATGAATATTATTTCCCCTATTTTCACTACTGTATGAAATTTCATAAAATTCCATCTTACTCTTATTTAATGTGCTCTAAATCTCACTGATGTTCATGTTATTAATCATAACTCATGATATCTAATTAGGAATAATCATAATATCTTTCTCTTTAGTCATCATCCAATTTGGATACTCCTCAACACATTGTACATTACATTCAAGGTTAACCCAGTTCCTTCTGGTTCATGCCATTTAATGAAGTAAAAAATTTTAGTTTCAGAAACACTAATCATAGTGGAAAACACATAGTCATGAAAAATCATTTAGGATGTCTAAATCATGACACAATATTTTTAATATATGACACCTTAGGTTTAACTTATGTCATCCATTTCCCTCATCTATTTAAATCCATCATGATGGTACATAAAGTGTTCATGAATTTCCAAATCATATCCCCAAAAAGTTTTATACCAAGTGTATAGTAGGCCCCATTTTCTTGTACCAGGTAACACTTGAATCAAGCTTGATGTGACTTTTTCAGAGTTATTACCTCTAGGAACATCTATTTCAAAACCACATCCACTTATAGTATCCATACAAGGATGTAATTTCATGAAAACCACTCACTCCATCCTTCTCCAATATTATAGAATATTTTTCTTAAATTAGAATTATTCTTAGAATTATCCTTAGAAATATACCTAGGAATCTCACAAAATTTTTCTCATCATAGTTTTTAAAGGTTAATTAAACCTTTCCCTACTACTAACTGTAAAGACCCAAACTTATCATACATAAATATCACATATTAATTGATGAATATTCATTACAGAACATAACAATCCATGCTTGAATCATATAGGTCTAATGCCTTTCGAAACTTAGAAACATAAACAAATGGTTCGTAGTTGAACTACATATTCTCCCACTAAGTTCTTTATCTTTAGCGCCCTTCTTATACTTATTAAACATAAAACCTTTTTCATAAGCTAGGGAAGAAAACATAATAAATAGTTAGATCAAATGACCAGTGAGTTTAAAAAAGTGACATATCAATGATCACATAAGTATAACATGTGCATAAGGGTATGAGAACATGGGATTTACATTTGAAAAACATACTAACTATATTATAGATCCGAAAATTAAGTCATAGAATAAATCTTGGTAGATCATAAGACATGAATCATAAAGGAATCAAATTACATAATCCATGAGAGCATAAACATGACATAAGACTTAAATATTTTTCATACATATAAACTTATAACATTGTGAACATGTATAAATAGAAATAGGTTTACTAATTTTGTTAAGGAAATGAAATCAGGACCTCATATAATTCAATGGACATGAAAGGAGGTAAACGCATAAAAATTTGAACATGAAATCAGTTTCACACATAAAATATCATTACCCAATGCAATGGAAGTAGATATAGGTCACACCAATCCTCAGTTATACCATTTACAATATCCTTGGTGTTAAAGTAACCACCGTCCTTGGTTATAACGTAACCACCATCCTTGATTATAATGTAACCACCACCAAATAATGAAATCCTGATATATGTGTTCCAAAAGATCATGAACCATACTTTCTATCATAACACATGAAAATAAATAGGTTTCATAAAAATTTCATCATTTCATCATACAAATAGAATAGGTTTTATGGTCATCCTATCATCATAAACATAAACCACCTAGAGAAATAAAAATTATGATATTATTGGATTATATACCTAGTAAATTTTATGTAATGTCAAAGTATGTCATCTTATACGGAAATTATTTTGAAATAATACTTTTAAAATTTCTTTAAGGAAAATAAAATTTTCAATTTGGAAATCACCTTTTTAAAAGGAAATGTTCAAAAAACATTGTGAAAAGAATTTTATCTTAAGATAAACTTTTAAATTTATAAATAAATATTTAAAAATTTTAGTGTTCATGATGGTGGGAAATTCTGTTCATGTCTTACATGTTAAAACAAATATTCCATTCACCTTTTTTGTAAAAGTCAAATGGGCCTTATTTAGAAAATGAAATGAATATTCATTTTAAAACATTTATAAACAATTAAAAAGAGTTTAAAAATGACTTTAAACAATCATAGAGGAACATTAAAACGTTTTTCTAAAATTTTTATAAAACATGGATTGGGAAGATAAAGGGTTTTTAACCAAAGAGGGAAATAAAGTCAGTTTTATATAAAAAATTATTTCAGAATCTTGACTACACAAAGAGACGATAATGAAGTAAAAACATGTATCATCAAGGAGTATTCATAGTTCATTATAATTCATGATGTTATTGAGAAATATATTAGAATATTTCATCATCAAAAGCATAATCATAAATATTCTTGATAAAAAATGATATTGTAACATCAAGCCCATACCACTTTGGTAAATTTTGAATCGTAATCCCCATTAAAGAATAAAAACAAATAAAACTTTAAATATCATTAATATAAGGATATTCATGATATAAAATCTCAAAGGGGTATTGAATACACCGTATACAAGAAGGTATGTTAATAACATGACATATGTATCAAATATGGTAAATTGAGACAAAAAAACCCACACCATAAGTCATGAATTCCTTCATACATGTTCGAAGATCTTGTATAATAAATATAGTTTTATTTTACATATATAAAAAGCCATAATTATATATATCATACCATAAATGATTTATTTAGGACCTTTTATTACTCATTTATTAATAATTCCTTATTAAAATAACGTTTCAGGTAATAACTACTTTGTTTTTCTTATATGTTTGATTTTTTATTTTTGTAAATTTTACATTGATCACGGTTAAATAATATCCAAAAACTTAAACATGATATAAATATCATATATATTTATTATATATTTATTTATACTAACCAATAAAAATTATAGATAGAAAATTAAATACATCGTTTGTGGATACGGTAGTCATACGTGAACAGGAACGTTGTTTCCATTTTCTCGAAGGATGAAAATAAAGATAAATAATATAAAAATTTTAAAAAGTTATTAAAATTTCATATATATCACATATATGAATTAAAATTTTTCTTATCACCTTCCATGAAAATCATAAGTGACAAACGAATAACATTGTTACGTGAGGCAGTAGCCCTCCGTACACACGTGCGATGTTATCACATTACCATATAATGATAAGTAAGAAGTTGTATGTGATATTATAATTATAGAAGTATAATAAAATAATAAATATCATATATAAACTTTAAATATATCATTATTTCCATACGTGAAAGGTGGTTATGGAAAATGAATAACATCGGTTTCACGAGGCGGTAGTCCGTTATACACATGATTGACAGTTTCATTTCCCATTTGATGGAATAGGAGATGGATATGGTTTATTATATTAACATAATAACATATAAGTATAATTTATATATATATATTATACCATATAAACACATTTTAAGCATATTTTAAGGAGTTGGATGAAGAAATAAAACAAAATGCAAGGTTAAGAAATTTACCTCTTCTATGGAGAACCTCTTTAGGTTCAAACCTAAATCCTTCTTAGGATGGTTTGATAATAAATATAATGAATCTATTATGTGGTAAGTAAATTAAGTAATTAATTTGGGTAGGTATTGGTTTAACCAAATGGTTTTGAAAGTGTTTATAGAAGAGGATAGGGGTGCACTTTTATAAGTGGGGGGAGGACACACACAAAATTCTTAAAATGAATAGTGTGACCACATTTTTCACATGACACAAGGATCTAAAATGGGACATTATCAAGAATTATATATTATAAGGTCAAAATATGTCCATAAAATAGTATATAAAAAAATTTCTATGTCATTTTATCTTAGTGTAACCCTTGGTAAACATGTTTTAACCTTAACTATGATAATTAATTTTTTCTATTTTCACTATTCATTTTGAACAAAGACTATGTTGAACTTATTTTATAATATTAATTATTATGATTAAAAATATGGAATCAATTTTTCCAAATTTAATTCATATAATTGTAATATTTTAATTTAAAATTAAACCCATAGACACAATGAAAAGTTGGTTTCCAAAGAGAAAATTTTCAAAAGTTTAAAAAGCTTTTTTATCAACATTAAATATGAAATTTATTCCAATGAAATATATTGGATTAATAATTATGTAATTGATCAAATTTAACTTTTTAAACAGTTTTATAAGAAAACATAAACTTATAAATTATTTAAATGAAACTAAAATTTTCCAATAAAAATCAGTATTTTTCACAATTCATCGAAAAATTAATATTTTCAGAAAAATCCCAAATATTCACCCAAATATAACTTTGATATGTTAATTAAAAAATTAATTATTTTTTTCAAATACATTTTATAAAATGTTCAAAAATTAATTTTTTTTATTTGTTCACAAAAGTAATAAAAATCAATTTTTTTGAGAAAAGGCATTTTTCTAAGCATATAAATACTCTACTAAAAATTATGTACTTTTTTTATCAATATGTTTCCTTTAAATAAAATCATTAAAATTATTTTTTAAATTTTTTTCTTAATATTCATTCCATCATGTTTAACTACTAGTTAATAACTGTCCTGTTTAAATAATAATATTAATAGCTTTTGTGGTTCATTAAAACTTGGTGTTGCGTGTAACACGAACTATCTAAGAAATTACATTTATTTGAAATATATATATATATATATATATATTTCATAAAATATTTAGGTTTTAAAAATATATTACCTATTTTATATGTCATATCATGAATTATATTTTAATCATGGTACTTGAAGGTCAATTATCATCCCACTCTTTCAAGTGGTTTTGTTTAAAATGTTACCCAAGATGCAAGGATTCTTTGTCTAAAACCTTTTTTCCTTGATACATGTTTATTTAATGCACCATGTTTCATTTAAATGGTGTATTCACTACCCTTGGATTCATATATATCAAATATTTTTATTATTTATGGGAAATACCAATCCAAATAAATTCCTTTTCATTAAATAGATTTTGACTTAGTTGTTACCCCAATTACAAGGCTTTTTGGTAACTCAATTTTTATTCATTAAGTTATGATCATTTATATTATACTTATTTCTTATAAGTTGGATGTATTCTAAACTTTTATTTAATTATGTGTTATATTATTTACTTATATTTATACCTTATAAAACCCTTTTTTAAAATATTTCTTAATTCAAAGAGTATGTCTCCCATAAGGGATATCAATAACTCAAGTCTCCTTTCCTTCAATTATATTTTTTCATCATGAACTTATATAATCCATGTTTAGGTTATTACGACATAATATTTTATTATATGGTAATTTCTCTACCATTATTTTTAAAGAATATTTTTTTATTCAAATGAATGTTTTTTTATTCTTCTTACACTGTGAGTTTTGAAAAAATGTATTTTTAAAATAATAAAAAGATTTTTTCCTTTCACTTTTATATGATTTTTATTCCTCTCATAATTTATCCAAGATAAAAAAATTCAAGGATCCATTACTCGATATTATTTTTAAAATTAAATTTTTTCAAAATCTTTCACATCACCTTTTCATAATTTACAATGTATAACGATATGTAAATTTATATTTTACATCAATGTTAAAAATGTTTTATAAAATATTTTTTAATTTTCTTCTTCCATTTACCTTATCATTTTAAAAAGGATTTACCCAAATGGGGTTTACGTTTCAAGATATATTTTATAATATATATATTTATCATTTTGATGATTTAAATCTAGGTATCAAACAATTTGATTCTTGATCCCCTCTTTTGTGATACCATTCAAATCATTCTTTTTGTTAGGTTATTTTTCATTTATATCAACACACTTATATGCCTTCGTTGTTTCAATGGGGTTTTTTTATTTTACAATTATCCAACTTCTTCCTCTATATGGATTGTGATCTTTTGATTCTAGTGTTTATTTAAAATAATACCACTACTCTATACATTTTTTTCTTGAGGGATGCTTATAAATAAATTTATTCTATTTATTGATTGGGGAATAATTGAAAAAATATATTTTTTTATTATATTAGGAAATTTAATTAATTTCTCAATAAATTTGGCTATGTATCATTTAACCATCCACATTCTGTATCCATATGGGTTATGATCATGTTATCACTATTATTGTCATAAGGAAATGTTTTGGCATTTTGTACATTATTATTCCAAAATAGATGATTATTGGAAAAGTTTTTTGAGAATTCTTTATTAATTTTATCATATGAGGAGTAAATTAGACTTAAAAATTGATGACTGGGTCCTAAAATTATATATCCCCTCAATGCATCAGTCATTCTCATAATTCAAAAAAGTTTGAGTATTTGGTGCATGTCTACCTAGAAAAAGATATTTACTTGACGATAAGATCAGGATGTCTAAAATCATGATGCCTTGGATTATGGTATGTAATTAGGTGTATGACATTATAAATTTCATCACAAAGGATCCAGTTATTTTTATATATGTAGTATATTTCTTTAATTTTCTATCCATGGATATGTTATGCTCACAGTTTCAATTGATTGTGGCATTATGATAATTACTTATTCTTACCATAGTATTTATTCTATGATTTCATTGGTTGTATTTTTTCACTTACTGAGTGTTTGAGCACACTATTTCTTATATTTATATTTAACCAAGTTATAAATATATGTATTATACATGGTATTTATAACATGATAGTTGTGTGGAGATTTTTTTGGTGATGTTTAAGAATTATTATGGATTAATTAATTTATTATATAGTAGAAAAAATATCCATTCATTGAGAAAGGAATGTGATTTATTAGTTTATATTTTATCCTAATTATATAAATATCTACACTTAAAAGGTTAGTGGAATGTATGTAATTAAACATTTTCTTTAAGTTACATTATTATAGGATATATATGTCTGAGAATCTACAGTTGGTATAAAGACAGTATATAAAGTTTGTGTTTATGAAATTGGGCTTAAGAGTGTGGGTATAGGGTATTGTAGCTAGAATTATGGCATATTTTAGAAAGTGTTTGAGATTATGATTTTTATTTAGGATAATTTAAGGGCTGAAATATTAAGGTAGATCATAATTTCAAGGTTATAAATAACCTTTTATCATAGTTGAGGTAATATTTAATATTTTGGGGATTATTATAAGAAAACTCAAGTAAAAATCCTAGGAATAAGTAAAAGTAAAGGATTACATCTTGAAGTTTTACTAATAAGTTTTGCGAACCTACTAGAAAAATGACAACGAATAACCAAGGATTGAATAAAAAGATTCATAGGTTGATCCGAAAGTATCATATGTTAAAAAACAATGGTGTTATAAGGGAATACATATTCGAATTTATTTTTTCATATTCATATTTTGGATATTATGATAACCATTTTAGTTGAATTAATTATTTAAAATAGGATTAAACAAATGTTACTAAGAAAGGTATGTATCCATAAATCACAATATATTATAACTAAATAATGTAGAATACTTAAATGGGTGATAATTTTAGTATATCCTTGTCATGATAGAAAAATGTGAGATTATTTATCTTACCTAACATAGTGAGTTTTCTATCTAAATAGAAATTAAATCTTGATAATCTTGGGTATTTTTATTAGTGATTGATATTTATCAATGATACTATGGCATATTCTAAAATTTATGATCATTACATGAAACATCTTATGATTTTTCTTTAGTAGTTATACTTTAATGTTTTAGAAACATATATTAAATGGCATCAATAACCTTGAAAAGTGATTTTATGAAAAGTTTATATTTTTAGGGATAAAAATTGAATAATTCGTGATTGAGGTATAAAAAAATATTTAGTTTAAAATATTCTTGACATTGAGGTAAAAAAGGGTTGATTATTTTTTATAAAAGTGATTTAGATAGTATTGATAACCTTGGAATAGATTATTGATTTAATGAAAAATTGATTCATAGTATTCTTGGTAAATTTTATCACATTTTTGGAATTATGATATGCATTGAATATAATGTAACCTTATGAACTAGTGGTTAGTATCATTTGAGAGTTAAACATAGAGTTAATTTTTGGAGTAATATATGATTTATTTGGGGTCTAATATCTTATAAATTCATATGTTTTTTGAGAAAATTGTGTAACTGAGAATATATTATTATGGTATATTTATAATTGGGTATATGATTTTAGTAATGATTAATGTTGTTTGAGGAAACATAAGTAACATAATCTATCCTAAAAGAGTGACGTAGATGTCATATAAGAATTTATAACCTGAATGATAAATATGTTAAGATTAAACTCACCTATATTCATTAGTGAATAATAATTATAATTTTTTGGATGTGATTTATTTATAGGGGTAGAGTGTAATGCCCCAATATTTTAATATATGAATACCTTTAAATAAGTCAATTTTTTTTATAGATTTCTCCCCATGCAACAGTGAACCTAAATGAAACTATGATACATTTATGTATGACCATAAAAACCTAACTGTTTAATTAGAACGAATGAATAGGAGTAACTGCTTTATAAATTATTTATATGAATAAAATAAAGGATACTTTTAAAATTTATTAAATTAAATTTGTTTACCTATAATGACAGATAATATTTTTTATTATTTAGAAAAAAAATCTAAAAATTTAATTTTTACGTGATATGAATTTCTAATTCAAAAAATGTATGGTTAATGATGATAAATTATGTTTAATACTAATATTTTTTTAGCATTAATTCAGTAGGTAGAGGATATGAAATAATAATAATAATAATTAATATTTAAAAATTTTATATTTCAATAAAAAATGATTTTTCATTATATTTTATGATTTTATAAAAAATGATTTATTGACTAAATATCACCCCAAACTCAATTATTTTTAAGTCTTGGAGTCCTTTATACTTGAATAGTGTAATGATATCATTTAAAATTAAAAGGTGTTATCAAAAGTTCCATTTTCACTTATAGAAGGGGACACTTCCACCCCTTCATGCCACATCCATTCCTTTGAATTATTTTCTTAAACTCTTAAATTTTTCTTATAATATAATTATATCACTATTTTATAATGATATGGTATTAATTAGTTACCTTAAAACCTTCATTTCTAAGGAGGCTTTCAAGAAAAAGTTCAAATTCCCTAAGTGAGTATTATATAATCCTTAACATTTTATTCTTAATATTTCCCTTCAAAAGTATCCTTAACATATTCATATCGTAACCTTGGTATTTTTAATATACTAAATTTTCATTATATTTATAGAAAAAACTTTTTTTATTCATTTCCCACCCAGTTAGAAAATCAAATGATTGTTAACAGTGCATTGTGTGGGCTACTGCCTCCACGAAGTAACATTTTTTGTTTTCATCTTCATTTTATTTCTATATAAAAACATAAAATATGATTTAAAAAATAAAAAACATATTAATAATATCATTATTATCATATTAAAATGATATAATAAACTTCCTTAACAATAATCTCACATCGAGATATAGTGTGTTCATGTTTGGGTCAGTTTAACCACATACTTGAATAATGTTGTAAAACTCTATCACAGAATACTATGATAACTTAAATAATCATATTATTATTATTTAATAATAAATTAAATATATTTTTTGGTTATATAATGGTTATATTATTTATTTATCTAATATTTTATTAGATCGCTATAATCACTAAAATAAGCCGACACCAATTCAAATTTCATGAAAAAATAAGAAAAGTCTATATCATAAATAAATATAATATGATAAAAAATGGTCAATGTTAAATGAAATATAGAATAATAACTTTAATAAGAATGTATCTAATAAACTAAAATTTTATATTCAGTAATTTTGGTGAATGGTAAGAATGAATCTAGAATAAGGTAAGGGTTTTCATCTCAAATTACACCCTTGGAGATATGTTTGGTGTTATGCACCTAATTTCATTTATGTAGTGAATATAATACCAATTTGAGATATCATATCATGAATTAACTATTAATAATGGTATTTTAAGTTCAATTACAACATCACAAACCGATCAATGAGAAAAAAGATGGAGAAGACCTCAAAACCCAACCTAGAAACGAGATTCAACACCACAGAGCATATATCCACAACTGTCAAGATGATCTATTGAATTACCAATGGAGGAGAAATATAGATAAATGAATAATGAAGGAGAAATATTACCTTGGAATCACACTGCTATTGTAATGATGATCGAACACCGAATGAGAGGATCTATAAGGGTTGGAAGGCTTCAAGAATGCCTCGGGAAGGCCTTAGGCTGAGGGAGTTGAAATAGGAGTGGAGGAAAGAAATGATCTCAGTTGTATTTCTTGTTTAAAAAAACAAAATTAGGGTATTTCATGATGTGTAATACAATTTAGCATCATGAAATAGTTAATATTTGAATCCTCTGAAAAACACATCAACTCAAATTAAAAATTGATCATTAAATAACTCAAAATGTGTAAATAATGGTAATTATGTGTAAACTTCACAGTGTGAAGCCTTTCACAACTTGCCTCCAAAAATTCTTACACATCCTATAACCTAGTTACATGTCGTGTAACCCTCTTGTAGCCTACAGAAAGAGTTGGTTAAAGCTGAGATTCCAAAAAATCCCTGAATTCACATTTATAGGTATACTACCAATTCATTCTCATCCCTACCCATTGAATGAAAAGGTAAAACCATGAAAAGTTTAAAGATATACATGTCAGATCGGTAACGGGATGTTACAACCTCCCCACTGTAAAAACATTCCGTCCACAAAAATCCAATAAAGAATCTTCCATGCCAAAAATATGAGTTCATTTCTCTCTCATCGGTGCCTTGGGTTCCCACGTCTCATGAATATCTAAACCATGTATCCATAGCACAAGAACCAAACATATCATAATCCCATGAAGTACCTTGGTCTCGAAATCAACTATCCTGATTGGATGCTCAGTCAAAGAAAGGTCGGGTTCAATCTCAAGATCACTCCAACTCAAAACATGAGATGGATCAAATAATAAATTTCTCATATGTGATACATGGAATAATTTCTTTATCGACATCAAATGTAGTGTAAGTGATAAACACTAAAAAATATTCCCACATATTTAATAACCTTGAAAGGTCCCAAAAAATGAGGGGAAATATTGCCTTTCCTCCCAAGCCATCGATGACCCAACTAGGGTGAAACATTTAAGAATACCTAGTCACTAATTGATAACTCCAAAGGTCTATGATGAAAATAAACATAAGACTTATCTCAGCTTTGTTCAATCAAAATCCATTGATGAATCAACCGAATCTTTGTTGTCCTATCTTGTATCAAACTTGATCTAACTAAGAAAATTTCACCAATATTTGACCAACACAACGAAGATTTACAAGGTCGAAAACACAAGGCATCAAAATTTTCCATTATGATCACGGAATGATAAATATTGTTATAAGAAAACACAACCATCCCGAAAAGATCATCCCAAGCCCCACCTAAGTCAAGAACATAGGCACTTATAATATCATCAAGAATCTGTATATCTCTCTCTATCTGGACATCCGACTGCGGATGGTTGGTCGTGATCAAATGGACCTAAGATCCCAGTGCCTCCTGAATACCTCTCCAAAAATGAGAAGTAAACAAAGGTTTCCTATGAGATACTATAATCTATCGAACTTTTTGCAGACGAAAAAATCTCTTTCACATTGAGATTTCTCAACTCCTTAACTTTGGTTGTATCATGAAGGGGTATAAAGTTATCCAAATTAGTCAGCCTATTAATCACAACCCACATTGCATTATTCCTTCTCTGGGTATGAGTCACCCCAACTACAAAGTCCATATAGATTTCATCCCACTTCCAATTTGGGACTGGAAGTGGTGTAATTAAACTTGAATGCTTGGCCTTTACCTACTGGCATGTGTAGAAATGCGAGACAAACTTAGCAATTCCCTATATCATACCTGGCCACCAAGACTTCCACCACATTTTATGTAAAATCTTAGTGGTTCCTGGGTTAACATACCACTGGGAATTATGACAATCCACCATCACAGCCTATCTTATCGTTAATGGCACAAAAAATCAATTTTGAAAACATAGGACACCCACTTTGGAGAATGAGCATAGGGAAACTATCTCCCCAACATAAAGAGAGTATCAAATTATAAAGAATTCATCATAAAGATCTTGATCCAGATGAATTAGATCAAGAATAGTGGATGTCAACTAAATTATATCTAAAAAAACTTTATCTCCTTTCTCTTAAAATCCAATATAAAACTGTGAAAAGAGTTCCATAAAATTCCACTCTTCTGAGGATTCTTTCACTACCTGGGTTTGAATTTTTCTGCTCAACGCAACTACAACAACATTCCCTTTCCTCAGAGTATAGACGATGTCAAAGTTAAAATATTTAAGTACTCCACCCAACACCTATGGTGAAGATTCAAATCTTTTTTAGAGAAGATATAAAAAAAGATTTTGTGGTCTGAATACATAGTTATCCTTTCTCTATAAAGGTAATGTTTCCAACTCTTAAGTGAATTCATTAGAGATGCATGTTCAAGGTCATGGGTATGATAATTCTTCTCATGTGGCCTAAGATGAAACAATACATAAACTACTACATGATCATCCTGCATAAGAACCCAGCCTATGCCTAAACCCGATGCATCACAAAAGACCACATAGCCCTACCCAGCCTCTAGAATAGTCAACACCAGTGTACTAGTAAAAAGATGTTTCAATTCAACAAAAGAACTCTAACATTTATCATTCCAATAAAACTTAACCCCCTTCTAATTCAGAGTTATCATCGGATAATCCAACATCGAGAAGTCATTCCAGAACTGGAAATAATATCCAACTAATCCCAAGAAGCTCTGAATATTGAAGACATTACATGGTTTCCCCCAAGTCATAACAACACTCGCCTTTTTAGGATCAACTGATATACCCTATTCGCACACCATGTGTCCTAAGAATTTCACTTCCCGAATCTAGAAATCACACTTTGAAAGCTAGGAATAAAGTCTGTGATTTCTCAGCAGACTTAGAACTGTTCTCAAAATATGCACATCCTCCTCCTCAGATTCAGAGTAAATGAGGATGTCGTCTATAAAGATAACCACAAATATATCCAAATACTAAGGTAAAATTATCTACATTAGAGGCATGGAAACTACCAAATCATTTTTCAAACAAAAGGGCATAACAAGGTACTCGTAATGGTTGTATCTACTCTTAAAAGTAGTTTTCCAAATATCATATTCTTTTATCCTCAACTGATGGTAACCAAATCGGAGGTCGATCTTTGAAATCCAATTTTCCCCCTTTATCTGATCAAAAATATCATCAATCCAAGTAAATGGAGACTTTTTATTTAGTATACCTTGATTAACATTTTGGTAGTCAACACATAAGTGAAGAGAACTATCATCCTTCTTAGATAAGAGAACTGGTGTCGTTGATAGTGACACACTCGGGTGTATAAATCCTTTCTCAATAAGATCATCCAACTGGGAATTCATATCTTTAATTTATACTAGATCTATTTGGTAAGATGAAATAGATACTAGTTGAGTTCTAAACATTAAATCAAAAGAAAACTCGACCTCTCTTAGTAATGTAAAACCAAAGTGGTCAGAAGGAAAAATGATGGGAAACTTGATAACAATTGGAGGGAGATCCCCACTCAAAGATTCCCACTCCAGATCAAAAGAAAGCACTGATATTACATTCAACAAATCTTCATAAAAGGTTCTTTATTTTCCAAACCTTGGGTCCTAATATATTTAAAAGACAAGAGACACACCACTGGGTGTAGTAAGGTAGACCCGCTTATGAGAAAAACCAATCCAGGATTTATTTGCAATGATACAATCCATCCTGAAAATGATGACAATATATTTCAAATTGAGAACTAGAAAACTCTAAGAAAGATTGACATATGATAGAGAGAATAAACAAGCAGGAATAAAGAGATCCTACTCTCTCTTCGTTCCAAGGGGTGTCGTAATATACATTGAAAAAGATAAAATATCCATATGAAGATTAAGAAAATTAAAACACGGGTTGAGATAAATGAATGAGAAGAACCAGTATAAAATAGAGTATTCATTAATGATGATTCTATAGTAATGGTATCTCTCACAGTTTCTAGAACCATGTATGGTTCCTTTGGAGACTCTTCCACTAAGTGAAGTAGCTTTGTTTTAGATATCTGTGGATGGAACCCTTTTATACATGAATCTCCTAATTTCTCTACTATTTTAGGAGTATATAATGATCCCATGCCACTGCATGGAGTGGAAAAGTTATGGAAAAACTTTTTCATGTTCCCTAAACATCCGTAGGAGCCACAGTTCTTGGGTGCCTTAGTGCGGAACCTATTTTAATGTCATGGATGACCACACTAGTATCATATCAAAGGGTTTCTTCCAAGAACTTCCAGAGGTCGAAAATGACCTTGTCGTCAAGAACCACTATGAGAGTCATCACACATCCTATTTCCTTTAAAAGAACTCATGATTCCATTGGGAGAAAAAGGAACTCCCATCAACCTTGACTTTTCAACCAGGTCCATCTCAACATTCATCACCCTATCCAGCACATTAGTATAAGTGGGAAGGTTTAGCAAGAAAACATGATAATGGATATCTGATTGAATCCCCTACTCAAACCATCAAGGCTTCATCCCCTCATTAGATACAGTCTTAGACACAAACTAAACCAACTCATCAAAGTGATTTCAATACTCAGTTACAGTTATCTCAGCCGACTC
Source organism: Viscum album (assembly GCA_963277665.1). Classification (NCBI taxonomy): domain Eukaryota; kingdom Viridiplantae; phylum Streptophyta; class Magnoliopsida; order Santalales; family Viscaceae; genus Viscum; species Viscum album. The sequence goes on from OY728151.1 coordinate 1,839,909,695, forward strand.
AAGCTTGAAAAACTCAATAGATTTAGCCAATACCATTGACTATGGATAGAAAAGTTCGATGAAAATAACCTATAAGTCCTTCCACTTTAAGCTGTCGTGTTTCTTTTTTTTCACCATCAGGTCGCACCATATCCTGCTTGTTTCCTCCATCATAAAGGCGGAACACTTCACCTTGATCTCATATTATGTCTCCATGAAATCAAATAGATGTTCTATCCTACCCAACCATTCCTTAGAATGTTGAGGATAAATGGATACTTTGAAAATTGGTGTATTCTAGCGAGTAAACTCATGAGAATTATTTCTAATAACATCCCCCTGAGTATCCACAACTAGAGCCTAAATGGGAACTGTAGGTGGTGCATTTCCTAGATCTTGGACAGTGCACACAATCACCTCAACTAGACTTGGTTCCATTGGAGGATTCACTTATTGTGGTTTAGAAGCAGCTTCCTCCTGGATTCTATTTTCACTTCTTCTAAGAGACATGATGATACACAACATCAGTTGACAACAAGGAAGACAACAGCTAATTCTCAAACAAAGAAATAGGGGAAAAAAGATCATGTCTGAAAGAAAAAATAAGAATTGGATTTCACTCTATCAAAATAAAAATACAGAAAGACTAGAACTAATTCACAATACATCTTGGAATAACCACCCCTGGACACTTAAGGTTTATTATGATAAGATATGGATAGGCACTCAAAGACAACTACCTCTTAAGTCTCAAAAACATTTTACAAATGTATACTGACTTTAATACAAAAGCTCAATAGCTTCCTTTAATACCATTTTGTCACGAACCGACATTGGTACCCTAGTAACCCGGTAACCGAGCCGGCCCTAACATATCTGGAAGGGTGTTCCCAATCCCCATGGGTTGGAGACTAGAACCTGATGTCATACAACATCCAAGTGGGAACAAATTTTCCACAAAACATTATGGAAGAAAAAGAAACAATAAAATACGCATAATAAAAAAAACTCCACTGGGAAGGATGTACTACAATACAAAAATTCATTAACAATACCAAAGTACTACATCCCAAGTACCAAAATAGGGAAACACACCCCAATACCCTAAGGACACAACTCACCAAGTCCAAATTTCAATAGCTAGATCCACCTCCAAGAGGTACCTTTTCCTTGTTCAAACCTAGAAGGTGAAAGTCTACAAACACCTGAAGGAAAAAAGTTGGGTATGATCTAAAAAGACTAGTAGAGTCTCACCAAGGATTCCATAACATATTCCAACAATTGATTAACAAAATAAAATCTTTTAATTTAAAAAAAACAGGTTTGTAATTTCAAAGCATATTTAATCAAATCATTTTATAGAATTCAAAAGATGGGAAAATACTTTAAGGGCTTTACAGGTGATGAAATATTTATAAAACAATGGATTAAATAAAACTTTTACATAAAATAGTTTATACAAATTTAGAAGGCAAGTAAAGCAGTTAAAACAACATTTTCATACATTTATATCTCAAATATAAAAAACAAGTGAGCAAAATATTCATCTTCCAAATAGGTACGATACTATTTATGGCTATAGGAATCCACACTCTCTAAGAGATATCTGCAATACGTGTATACACACATCCCTCTGACACTGTCCATAGGAAACTCATCACCATCCCATTGGATATTTGGCCAACTACATGTATTTTTTAGAATGTTGTAATATCGTAGAGTGTGTCCAAATGACTCACCAACTACCTAAGGATTTCATGTGCACTTATAAAACCAATAATAGGGAATTTATTTTAAGACTGGTTAAAATACAATTAAATCTAATTCTTCTATTCAGTGCGAATTTTTCATTTAAAACCAAAACAGGTTTTAATAAAAAAAAACTTCTCTCTTAAAAAAGATAAAACCACTAGGTTTCTATCAAAAAAAAAATTAATCCATTTTCAAAAGTCTGAAATCCATTATTAACCAATTCCATCAATTTTCACAATTATTTTCAACAATTAAATACAACAATTTAATTGTAATAATTTACATCAATTTTCACAATTCATTTCCACAATTAAATTCAAAATTTTAATTGTAATCATTTCCATCAAATCCATAATTTAAATCAACCAATTTCAAATAACACACCCCAATTCAACAGAATTAGGGATTTTTCCAATTTTTATGCCAACACCATTTCAAATCTCTCAATTCAATAGAATTGGGTTTTATCAAGTCAATCGAATGAAAGTTTGAGAAATTAAATTTAAATCAATAGTTGAAATAAATCAAGAAATACTAGGCTAATAAATTTTGAAAACTGGGATGGAACCACCTACCTTTTCTCAAAACTCAACACTCGCAATGAAACCCATCAATGAGAATGAAGATGGTGAAGACCTTGAAACCCAAACAAGAAACAATATCCCACACCACAGAGCATAAATCCATCACTATCAAGATGATCTATTAAAATCCCAAAGAATTAGAAAGAGTGATAGATGAAGAATGGGGGAGGAATCTTACCTAGAAATCACACCACAAGTGCAACAATGATTGAACACTAAACAAGAGGATCCTAAAGGGTTGGAAGGATTTAAGAATGTCGGGGTAAGAACTTATGTTTATGGAGTTGAAACTAGAGTGTAGGAAAGAAAATATCTCATTTGTGCTACCCATTTAAAAGAAATGCAGTCGAGGTATTTCACAACGTGTTATACAATTTCACATCAGAAAATAGTTAATATTCGAAACCACCAAAAAATGCATCGCCTCAAATTAAAAATTGATCATTAAATAACTCATGATTTGTAAATGACAGTCACAACTTTTAACCTTCATATCATGAATCCTTTCATGACTTTCCTCTAGAAACCCTTATATGTCATGTAACATAGTAACATGTTGTGTAACCCTCCTACATCCTTTAGAAAGAGTTGGTTAAATCTAAGAGTCCAAAAAATATCGGACTTCACCATTACAGTTATCCTACCAATTCAATCTCATCCCTACCCATTCAATGGAAAGGAAAACCCACGATATTCTTAAATATGTACATGTTAGATCAGTTACGAGATGTTACATACAAGCTCACTCTTTCAAGGGTTTTGTCTGAAATGTTAATCAAGCTATAAGGGTTCTTCGTCTCAAACATTAATTCCTTCAAACATGTTTATGTTACGCACCATGTTTTCCGTTGAAAGGTGTATTCATTTCCCAAATATGTATCTTTATAATATATATTTTTATTCATGGGAAATATTAATCCAAATCAGTTCATTTTCATCAAATGGATTTTTACTAAGTTGTTACCCCAGTTATAAGTATTTTTAGTAGCTCAATTTTCATTCATTGAGTTATGATCAGTTATTTTATACTTATTTAATATAATTTGGGTAAGTTTTAACCTTTTATTTTATTATGTGGTATTTTATTTATATATATTTCTACCACATAAAGAACCTTTTTAGAATATTTATTACTTCAAGGGGTATGTTTCCTGTAAGGGATATTGGTAACTCAAGTTTCATTTCCATGAGAAATATTGTATAATTGGGAGATTATTTATTCCATAATAATATTTTATTATATGATAAATTCTCTACCTCTACATGAAAATAATATATTTTGATATAAATGAATTTTTGTTACTCTTCTTATAAGGTATGTTTTGAACGAAGGTATTTTAAAAAAAATAAAAAGGATTTTTCCTTTCATTTTTATATGCTTTGTCTAGCTATCCTAATTTATATAAGATAATTTTTTTGACTTTTAAAGTCTCCATTAATAGATTTAAATTTTAAAATTAATTTTTTTTCAAAATCTTTTACATCACCTTTTAAACATTTTTCTTATAAAGTGACATGTAAATTTGTATTTTACATCAATGTTAAAAATGATTTCAAAAATATTTTTTAAGTTTTTTCTTCCATTTACCTTATCATTTTTAATAGTATTTTCCCTAATTAGGTTTATGTTTTATGATATATTACCTAATAAATATATTTATCATTTTTTGGGTTAAACCTTATGTATAAACAACAATTCTTGTTCCCTTATTCTGTGATACCTTTTGAAGCATTCTTTTTACTGGGGTGTTTTTCATTTATGTGAATGCCCTTCTATGTATCGATTGTTGCACTAGGGTTATGTTATTTTTCAAATATCCACCTCATTATTTTGGATGGATTATGATCACGTTATTATAGAATTTAATTAATTGTATACTACAACTCCATGCGATTTTAGCTTGAGGGATGCTTATATAGAAAGCTATTCTATTTATTGATTAAGGAAATATTGAACATTTGTATTTTTTTATTCTAATATGGATGTTTGTTCATTAATTAATAAAGTTTAATATGAAGTGTTTAACCATCCTCGTTCTTCCTCTATATGGGTTATGTTCATGTTATCCCTTTTATTAACATGGGGAAAAGTAATGATGTTCTTTATGTTATTATTCTAATAATGATTATTATTATAAAATTTGATTATGTATTTTTTATTAATTTTCTCATAAGATTAATAAATTGGACTTAAACAAGTTATAGGAGGGTACTAACATTATATATACCCTTTATGCATTGATAGGTAACATGAGACAAATAGATTTGCATATTTTGGTGTATTTCTACCCAGAATAGGATATTTCCTTGATGGTAAGATCATGATGTGTAACATCCCAAGTAAGTAATGAATAATAGATATTTTTATCTATGTCTACTAATGAATTAGATAGTGTTTTAGAGGCTTAAAATGAGAATAAATCCAATCTTAAGCATGGAATACACTAATATTTTTAAAAGATTGTTTTACTGCCTTTTTGATGGCAACCCATTGTTTAAATCACACTTTTGACAATTTTATAATCTCTATTTGTCAAAATAAACTTATTGTTTATTATTGGTACATTGAAATTTACATTGGATAATTTTTTGGTATTTTTCTGACAATGTTCATTTTTTTAATGAATAGTGAAAATACTGCATTTTACATCAAAACTGCTTTTTCATCTAATTTAATTATACGGTTAGATTATATTTTGAATTGGTTTTAAAGTTAAATTAGAATATATTTTTAAAATCTAATCCAATAGTGGTCTTTGGAATTAATTTCACTTTGAAATTGGACTTAAACTAGTGTCAATCGTTTGATACTTATTGTTTCATAAAAAACACGCTATTTGCTCTGACAGTTGGATTTAATTATTAAATTAATTAATTCAAATTATGTGTTTTGAATTTTTTAAAATAGACATCATTTTTGAATTCGGAATATCAAATATAGTTTAGGGTGAAGTTTTGGTATTTTTCTGAAAAACTTCAATTTCTGATAAATAGTGAAACCACTAAGTGGTACTTAAAAAACTGATTTTTCATTTAAATGAAATTTTACCACCTCTGTGTTTTGAATTTAAAAAATCAAACTTACATGGTTTTCATTAATAAGAAAAATTTGGTTCAATGGGATTAAAATAATTTTTTGGTGAATAGTAACTTTTAAGTTTTTAATCGTGATTAGAGGTAATTAGTGTAATTTAAGGTAAGAATAATGTTTTAATAATATAAAATGACCTAGAAACATGTCCTACCCTTATTGGATGTGTCATGTCCGACCAAGACAATCCATGGGTCAACTTGGGGACCCCATGGAGCCACTTTGGAAGGAAAATGACATTAATATCTTTTAATTTAATGTTAATGTAAAAATGTCACAAACATGAGTTATTTTACTAAAACAATTTTTACATGGGTTTATACAAGTCATATCTTTGACTATAAATAGTCATTGGAAATATAAAAATATTTACTACATCATAGTATTTTTTGTTATAATTTTTAGACATTAAATAAATAAAATTATTTATGACATTATGATGATGCAGCGATTACCTCATTATTTAAAGATTTAAATAAAATAAAAAGATAATGTAAAATCTAAGACCTACACTTGTCAAAGACCTATTGGATGAGTATATTTCGAACCCTTATCACCTTATCCTCTAAATACATCAATGTGGGACCTTTAAAATCCGAAATTCATTTTAAAATAAAGTAACATTTCTTTACTTTCCAAGAGTGCCCCTCCTCTCCTCTTATAAAAGGCCCTCACCTCTACCTCCTTACCCACACGTCCAAAGCCTTCGGCTCGGCCAACCCCTGCCCATTTTTTCTCTCCACATACCTCTCTAACTCTTAGAAGCATCACTTTAGGCAGAAGTCTTCCCAATGAAGCCTTTGATCTCAAACCAAAGGGAGTTACCCGATTTTAAGGTAATGTCTTCACTTGAGTCCTTTTGTTTTATTTTGCTTCTCCAACCCCATAAACTCTTTTTATTCATTTCTTTTGTAACAACTCCAGTATCTTCAATATACTAGGATGTTTTTATAATAAGGATTCAAGATACACTTACACACACCTACATCTAATGGTTAAAGAACATACTGTTTCCGTGGATGGTAAATTTCTGCCTCACGAAACGATGATTGTTCAATATTCTTCTAAAACCTTCAAAGGTGGCCATTAAGATGTCACTATATTTATATATGATATATAATATGTTTATGTTTTCCTCAATCTTCTGTATTTTTCATTTATGGTATACCTTTATGGCGTCCATTATGGGTATACGCGATATCTCCATTTTAGGAAGTGCGGACTACCGCCCCCTCAAAGTGATTTGATTCGTAAATACCATATGGGGTACATATAAAGGATATATTTAATAATATAATATATGATACCATACTGGAATTAAAATACTATTATGTATCATTATGTTTTAATTCCATTAAATATGAAATTGAAATGGAAGAAGCGTTCATCCGTACGTACGGCTTACCGTCTCCATGAACGGTGCATTTCATTTCTTACCTCTAAATGTTATGTAATATTATAAATGCATGGATGTACTGGATATATATGATATATATGATATCTACATCATGAATACAATTCTGGATATAATGGATATTTTACCACATGAACAACTTGTAATTATAAAGAGTTTATTTTTGACTCAAGTACCAATGATCGTTAAAACGACCGTTATTAACTTAAATAATAACATAGTGTTAATGACATGGTAATAAGTGATATAAAAGGAATAATGAACTTTAAAAATGTTCTTAAGTAAGTAGAAATTAACTCAAGTTTATTATTCAGGAGATTAAATACGATCGAGTCAAGTCGGACCCGAGGTAAGGGACTTCGTCTCAATCTCCATTCATTGAGGCATATTTTGTTTTATACACAACGTTGTTTTATACGGTGTATAAACCCCTTTGACTTTTAAGTTTATCCAAAAGGAATATTTTTTATATGAAGCATTTTACTAAATGACAAAAGGGAATGTTTTTGTCGTACGTATGCGGCGACAACGACTTCTCTGCCGTCGTGACCATTATTTTAGTTTCGGCTTCCTCTACAAGCCATACCTTCTTTTTAAAAGAAAAATAAATACCATGTTTTACTTTTATTCTATTTTGGTATTGAAAATGGTTTTCATAATGTTTTTATATCAATGTGTTGCATTTATATCTTGTGATTGAAAGGTGGAAATGTTATGTTTCCTTTATGCATGTTTTATGTGATATGATTATGTTGTGGTTCTTGGGCATTATTATGAAGACGGGTGGTTCCGTGATAAACTAAGGTCGGGTGATCCCGATATAGCTCTCCAATGCATTGGGTAACATGAAGGAGTTAAACATTAAGGTTTCTTCGAAGAGATTTATGGAATATACTGTGATGGGTATTCCAAACGTAACCAAGAGGGTTACTCCCTACGTAAGAATGTTATGAATGCCTCAAGTTACCCTTATGTATTATGGTTTCTATGATTTATTCATGATTTGATGAGGTATGTTAAAGTGCTTATGTTTTATGAGTAGAGTATGATTTCATTGATTCTTGTGTATACATGTACTCATGTTTCCTTTCCATATTTTTATATCCCTTATTGAGCTTTTTATGCTCATCACAAGTTTTTGAAAAAAAATTCACAGGTCAAGGGAAGGGTACATGATATGATTATAGTGTCAAGGAAGTGCTAAGAAAGAATCCATGTTTTATTTTAAATATGTTTCCATTGATGGGAAAAATGAATACCAACTTTTATGTAACCACTTTGTTTAAATGTGGAATGTAATGCATGTTTTATGATCTAATTCTCTAAAACTCTAAACCTGAAAAGATCCTCAATGTGTAATCTTGTAATAACTCAAGATTAAGTAAGGTTTAAGTCTGGGGCCTTATAGTTGGTATCAGAGATTGGTTTAGATAGCTTTAGGAGTTATAATTCTATTAAATGATTATCCAAAAATATTTTTTTTATGGTCAAATTGAAATGATATAGCATTTTAAGATTACCATGTTGCTTCATCTAAGACATGTTTGTTCAGAATGGTTTTCCGCAGAGGAAACAGGGAAGCAGTTCTAGGAAGGCATACATAAGGAAATAACCTTCCGAATCAGCATCCTGAGATGGTCAGAATTGGAACTGAACAGTTTGTTGCAGTTATGGCGCAGTTGACTCAAGCGATAAATGGTGGCAGTATCCATGCACGAGATCAGCCAGATCAACCGCAAAGGAACATATCAGTGGTGGAACATTTCATAAGGCAACATCCCCCATCATTCAGATGATCATCTAACTCTGTGCTATCTGAAGGGTGGATTAAAGCACTGGAGAATATTTTTGATGTCGTGGGGTGTTCAGACAATCAAAAGGTTAGTCTTTCTATTTACCATTTGGAGGGTGAAGCATATCAGTGGTGGTCGATGGTTAAAAATGTCAGGGATGCTGATGAGATTGATTCTCTCGACTGGGATGAATTTAAAGGTATGTTTCTTGAGAATTATTTTCCTAAGGCTATTCGACTTAGGATGGAAAAGAAATTCTTGGAATTGAGGCAAGAGTAAGACTCAGTGGCTGCCTATGAAGAAAGATTCACTCGATTGGCAAGGTATGCTCCAAATTTTATCCGAGACCTTGATAGTAAAATCAATCGTTTTTACTCAGGATTAAAGCCAAAATATTGAAGGGATTTAGCTTCTTGTGAGTTCAAAAGTTATTAAAATCTTGTACGATGTGCTTAGAAGGTGGAAATAGAGTTTGCTGATGATCAAGTGTTCTATAACAACCAACAGAAGAAGATACCGAGGTGGCATGATAAAGGAAAGAATTCTTCAAAAAAGTCTGATGGTAAGAAAACTAAGTTTCCAGTTTGTGATAAATGTGGTAAAAGTCATGCTGGGGAATGTCTTATGAATTCTGGAAAGTGCTACCAATGTGGTAAGATGGGACATAAGGCTCATGATTGCACTGAAAAAGATCAAGGTGAAGGTAAGACCAAATTTGATTTACAGTTAGTGAATTGTTTTAAGTGTAATGAGATGGGTCACTATGAAAATGAGTGTCTGACAAAGAGCTTGAGTGATGGGAAGCAGTTTGACTACAAGCAGAAAGGGGTGGTGAAATCCTTTACAACTACTTCAGCAGATGTTGGGCCATCAAATGAAGTTGTATTAGGTACTTTGTTTGTTTTTTCAGATTATGCCAGTGTGTTGTTTAATTCGGGGTCTACACATTCTTTCATCTCTGAAAACTTTTCTAGTAAAATGGGAATACCATCTCAATAAATGACTCCTGAACTTGTGGTAAAAACACCTGGGGGAAATTTTGAGGCAAAAAGAATTTATATGAATCTTCCTATCCTTATCTGTGGAAAGAACCAACTTGCAAACCTTATTGTTTTACCTCTAGTAGATTTTGATGTTATCCTGAGTATGGATTGGCTCTCTATTTACCATGCTAAGATTGACTGTAGAGCTAAAGAAGTCTTTTTTCAGAAAGACTTTCATTTTGTGTACAATAATGAACCCTTAATGTTGATAACGTATCAAGAGGCCGAGAAACTTGTAAAATATGGAAATGAATGTTACCTTGCACATTTTGTTGAAAACAAGGGAACTGTTCAGATTAATGATGTGCCAGTGGTAAATAAGTATCATGATTTTTTTCCTGATGAGTTGCCTAGAATAATACCAGATCGGGAAGTTTAGTTTACTATTGACTTAGTTCCTGATGCTAAGCCAATTTCAAAACCCCCTTATCGAATGGCTCAAATTGAACTTTTAGAGTTTAAGGAGTAATTGCAAGATTTATTAGAGAAAGGTTTCATTTGACCTAACACATCACCATGGGGTGCTCCTCTTTTATTTGTTAAAAAGAAAGATGGTTCAATGAGACTTTGCATTGATTATAGATCCTAGAATAACATAACTGTTAAGAACAAATATCCTTTGCCTCATATCGATGATTTGTTTGATCATCTCTAGGGAGCTCAGTATTTTTCAAAGATTGACCTGAGATCGGGGTACCATCAGCTGAAGGTAAAGGAAGAAGATGTTCCGAAAACTGCTTTTCATACAAGATGTGGCCATTATGAATTTGTAGTAATGCCTTTTGGGCTAACCAATGCACCTTCTATATTCATGGACTTAATGAATATAATTTTCCATGAGTTCTTGGATAAGTTTGTAGTGATTTTCATTGATGATATTTTGGTGTTTTCTAAAAGTAAATAGGAGCATGAAAGACATTTAAGGGTTATTTTGCAAACCTTAAAAGAAAATAAATTGTATGGGAAATTCAGAAAGTGTGAGTTTTGGTTAAAAAAAATTTCTTTCCTTGGTCACATTGTTTCTAAAGATGGGATAACTGTTGAGCGGGAAAAAAAAGGTTGTTGAAGAATGGCCAAGACCCACAAATGTAACTGAGATTCATATCTTCCTTGGTTTGGCAGGCTATTACCGAAGGTTTGTTAGAAATTTTTCACGGTTATCTAGTCCAATGACTAAGCTAACTCGGAAGGGTGTTAAGTTTATCTGGACAAAAGAATGTGATGATTGTTTTCAGGAATTGAAAAGAAGATTGGTGAATGCTCCAGTTTTGGCACTACCTTCCAGAAATGGTGAGTTTGTTATCTACAGTAATGCTTCATTGAAAGGACTTGGTTGTGTCCTAATGCAGAATGATCAGGTAATTGCTTATGCTTCACGACAATTGAAAACTCATGAGGTAAATTACCCTACACATGATTTGGAATTAGCTGCTGCAGTTTTTGCTTTAAAAATTTGGAGGCATAATTTGTATGGAGTAAAGTGTGAAATATATACCGATCACAAAAGTTTAAAGTATATATTCACTCAGAAATAATTAAACATGAGATAGTTGAGATGGCTAGAATTAATCAAGGATTATGATTGTACAATTCATTACCATCCGGGAAAAGAAAATAAAGTGGTTGATGCTTTGATTCGAAAAAGTAATGCTTCATTAACAATGTTGTGTTTGGAACATGATCCTTTGGTTAAGGATTTGATGAACTTTGGCATAGAAGTTATTGGTGAAGGATGTCCTTCTATTTTGTTTCAGGAATCAGTGAAATATTCTCTATCAGACAGAATCAAGCAAGCACAGAAGCAAGACAGTCAGTTGCAGAAAAAGGTAGAGATGGTTCAAAAAGGTAAGTTTCCTGAATTCAACATTGATAATGATTGTGTTTTGAGATTTGGGAAGAGATTGTGTGTGCCTTGTGATTCACATTTGAAGAGAGAGTTGTTATGTGAATCTCATAGTTCTCCTTTTTCAGTTCATCCTGGCAGTACTAAGATGTATAGAGATCTGCAGGAGTATTACTGGTGGGATGGAATGAAAAGGGATATTGCTGATTTTACTGTGAAGTGTTTGACATGTCAACAGGTTAAAGCAGAGCAGCAGTTACTGAAAGAGATGCTTCATGCTTTACCTGTTCCAGAGGGTAAATGGGAGAATATATCCATGGACTTCGTTGTGGGATTGTCGAAGACACCTCGAGGTAATAATGAAATCTGGGTTATTGTTGATCGCTTGACTAAATATTCCCATTTCCTTGCCATACGAGATAATTTTTCCCTAGATCAACTTTCCCGTTTGTATCTTAAAGAGATAGTCAGGTTACATGGAGTTCCTATCTCCATTGTATCTGACCGTGATCCCAGGTTCACTTCTAACTTTTGGAAAGTCCTTCAGAAGTCGTTGGGTACTGAATTAAATTTTAGTACAGCTTTTCATCCTCAGTCAGATGGACAGTCAGAACGAACAATTCAGACTTTGGAAGATATGCTACATGCTTGTTCGATGGATTATCAGGGAATTTGGGACCAACATCTTTCTTTGGTTGAGTTTTCTTATAATAAAATTTTTCATTCCAGTAAATAGATGGCACCATTTGAGGCATTATATAGGAATCGGTGTCGAACTCCATATTTTTTGGATGAAGTGGGTGAAAGGAAGCTGATGGGACTAGAATTGGTAGAAGAGTTGGAAGAAAAATTTCAACTGATACAGAAACACATGAGAACAGCTCAGAGCAGGTAGAAGAGTTATGCGGACAACAGGAGGAAGGATATCTCTTTTGAGGTAGGTGATCATGTTTTTCTCAAAGTCTCACCATGGAAAAGTGTGATGCGATTTGCTAAGAAAGGAAAGATGAGTCCAAGGTTCATTGGACCATATGAAATTCTAAAGAGAGTTGGATCAATTTCTTACCGAGTGGATTTACCTCCGAGTTTATCTCAGGTACACAATGTTTTTCATGTTTCGATGTTGAGAAAGTATATGCCAGATCCATCTCATGTTTTGAGTCCAGAGGTAGTTCAGCTGGAAGAGAACTTATCTTATGAGGAACAACTGGTCCAGATTCTTGACCATAGGGAGAAAGTGTTAGGAAATAAGGTGATTCATCAGGTAAAGGTTTTGTGGAAAAACCACATGATTGAAGAGGCAACATGGGAATCTGAAAATGCAATGAGGGCTAAATACCCGCACTTATTCGATAAGTAAATAAATTGCAGGGACGCAATTTTCTAAAGGGGGGAAGGATGTAACATCTCAAGTAAGTAATGAATAATAGATATTTTTATCTATGTCTACTAATGAATTAGATAGTGTTTTAGAGTCTTAAAATGAGAATAAATCCAATCTTAAGCATGGAATACACTAATATTTTTAAAAGATTGTTTTACTGCCTTTTTGATGGCAACCCATTTTTTAAATCAAACTTTTGACAATTTTATAAGCTCTATTTGTCAAAATAAACTTATTATTTATGATTGGGACATTGAAATTTACATTGGATAATTTTTTGGTATTTTTCTGACAATGTTCATTTTTTTAATGAATAGTGAAAAATACTACATTTTACATCAAAACTGCTTTTTCATCTAATTTAATTATATGGTTAGATTATCTTTTGAATTTGTTTTAAAGTTCAATTAGAATATATTTTTTCATTTAATCCAATAGTGGTCTTTGGAATTAATTTCACTATGAAATTGGACTTAAACTTGTGTCAATCTTTTGATACTTATTGTTTCATAAAAAACACGCTATTTTCTCTGATAGCGGGAATTAATTATTAAATTAATTAATGCAACTTATATGTTTTGAATTTTGTAAAATAGACATCATTTTTGAATTCAGAATATCAAATATAGCTTAGGGTGAAGTTTTGGTATTTTTCTGAAAAACTTCAATTTTTGATGAATAGTGAAACGACTAAGTGGTACTTAAAAAACTGATTTTTCATTTAAATGAAAATTTACCACCTCTGTGTTTTAAATTTCAAAAATCCGACATACATGGTTTTCATTAAGAAGAAAAATTTGGTTCAATGGGATTAAAATAATTTTTTGGTGAATAGTAACTTTTAAGTTTTTAATCGCGATTAGAGGTAATTAGTGTAATTTAAGGTAAGAATAATGTTTTAATAATATAAAATGACCAAGACACATGTCCTACCCTTATTGGATGTGTCATGGCCGACCAAGAAAATCCATGGGTCAACTTGGGGACCCCATGGAGCCACTTTGGAAGGAAAATGACATTAATATCTTTTAATTTTATGTTAAAGTAAAAATATCACAAACATGAGTTATTTTACTAAAAAAAAATTTACATGGGGTTATACAAGTCATATAATTGAATATAAATAGTAATTGGAAATATTAAAATATTTCCTACATCATAGTATTTTTTTATATTTTTTATACATTAAATAAATTAAATTATTTATGACATCATGATGATGCAGCGATTACCTCATTATTTAGAGATTTAAATAAAATAAAAAGATAATGTAAAATATAATACCTACACTTCTCAAAGACCTATTGGATGAGTATATTTCGAACCCTTATCACCTTATCCTCGAAATACATCAATGTGGGACCTTTAAAATCTGAAACTGATTTTAAAATAAAGTAACATTTCTTTACTTTCCAAGAGTGCCCCTCCTCTCCTCTTATAAAAGGCCCCCACCTCTACCTCCTTACCCACACTTCAAAAGCCTTTGGCTTGGCCAACCACTACCCATTTTGTCTCTCCACATCCCTCTATAACTCTTAGAAGCCTCACTTTGGGCAGAAGTCTTCCCAAGGAAGCCTTTGAGCTCAAACCAAAGGGAGTTACCCGATTTTAAGGTAATGTCTTCACTTGAGTCCTTTTATTTTATTTTGCTTCTCCAACCTCCTAAACTCTTTTTATTCATTTATTTTGTAACAACTCAAGTATCTTAAATATACTAGGATTTTTTTATAAGAATCACTCGAGCTACACTTACACACACCTACATCTAATGGTTAAAGAACATATTGTTTCCGTGGATGGCGAATTTCTGCCTCACGAAACGATGATTGTTCAATATTCTTCTAACACCTTCAAAGGTGGCCATTAAGATGTCACTATATTTATATATGATATATAATATGTTTATTTTTTTCTTAAGCTTTTTTATTTTTCATTTCTGGCATACCTTTATGGCTTCCATTATGGGTATACACGATATCTTCATTTTAGGAAGTGCGGACTACCGCCCCCTCAAAGTGATTTGATTCGTTAATACCATATGTGGTATGTATAAAGGATATATTTAATGATATTATATATGATACCATACTGGAATTAAAATACTATTATGTATCATTATGTTTTAATTCCATTAAATATGAAATAGAAATGGAAGTAGCGTTCATGCGTACGTATGGCTTACCGTCTGCATGAACGATGCATTTCATTTCTTACCTCTAAATGTTATGTAATATTATAAATGAATGCATGTACTAGATATATATGATATCTATGATATCTACATCATGAATACAATTCTGGATATAATGGATATTTTACCACATGAACAACTTGTAATTATAAAGAGTTTATTTTTGACTCAAGTACCAATGATCGTTAAAATGACCGTTATTAACTTAAATAATAACATAGTGTTTTTGACATGGTAATAAGTTATATAAAAGGAATAATGAACTTGAAAAATTTTCTTAAGAAATTAGAAATTAACACAAGTTTATTATTCAGGATATTAAAGAATGATCGAGTCAAGTCGGACCCGAGGTAAGGGACTTCGTCTCAATCTCCATTCATTGAGGCATATTTTGTTTTATACACAACCTTCTTTTATACGGTGTATAAACCCCTTTGAATTTTACGTTTATCCAAAAGGAATCTTTTTTATACGAAGAGTTTTACTAAACGACAAAAGGGAATGTTTTTGTCATACGTATGCGGCGACAACGACTTCTCCGCCGCCATGACCATTATTTGAGTTTCCGCTTTCTCTACAAGCCATACCTTATTTTTAAAAGAAAAATAAATACCATGTTTTACTTTTCTTTTATTTTGGTATTGAAAATGGGTTTCATAATGTTTTTATATCAATGTGTTGTATTGATATCTTGTGATTGAAAGGTAGAAATGTTATGTTTCCTTTATGCATGATTTATGTGATACGATTATGTTGTGGTTCTTGGGAATTATTATGAAGATGGGTGGTTTCGTGATAAACTAAGGGCGGGTGAGCCCGATATATCTCTCCAATTCATTGGGTAACGTGAAGGAGTTAAACGTTAAGGTTTCTCCGAATAGATTTAGGGAATATACTATGATGGGTATTCCAAACATAACCAAGAGGGTTACTCCCTACGTAAAAATGTTATGAATGCCTCAAGTTACCCTTATGTATTATGATTTAAATGATTTATTCATGATTTTATGAGGTATGTTAAAGTGCTTATGTTTTATGAGTAGAGTATGATTTCATTGATTCTTTTTTATACATGTACTCATGTTTCCTTTCCATATTTTTATATCCCTTACTGAGCTTTTTATGCTCATCCCAAGTTTTTGAAATGTTTTTCACAGGTCAAGGGAAGGGTAAATGATATGATGATATTGTCAAGGAAGTGTCAAGAAAGAATCCATGTTTTATTTTAAATATGTTTTTGTTGATGGGAAAAATGAATACTATCTTTTATGTAACAACTTTGTTTAAATGTGGAATGTAATGCAAGTTATATGATCTAATTCTCTAAAACTCTAAACCTGAAAATATCCTCAATGTGTAATCTTGTAATAACTCAAGATTAAGTAAGGTTTAAGGTTGGGGCCTTATATGATGTCTTAGATCATGCTGTTTTATATTATGGTATGGAATTATATATTTGAGTTATGCATTTCATCTTTAAGGAACCAATTATTTTTATTCATCTGATCTATGTATTTTTATTTCTATCCATGGATAAGTATTACCCAATATATTCCTAATATGATAGTTATGTGGATAATTTTTGGGATATGTTGATCACTTATTATGGAATAAGTAGTTTCTTATATAGTAGAAATAAATTTCCATTAGTTGAGAAATACATGTGATACATTAATTTTTGTTTTATTTTAATTCTCACAATCTATAAACCTAAAAGGTCTTAAGAATGTATGTAAGGAAATGTTCTCTTTAAGTAATGTAATTACGGGATAATTATCTCTAGGAATCTATAATTGGTATTGGATCTAGTATGTAATGCATGTTTTCATAGAACCAAACTCTAGATCAAAATTTTAAGTCATAAAAATATGTGAATTTGTTATGCTCAGCTGAAAAAAAACTACTAAAAAGTAAATAAAATAAACCATTGTAGGCCCTTAGGTTCATGCCCCCCATAAACCATACATGCTTCAACCATTGTCGGGGTGTCTCTAAGAAAATCATGATTACTATGTATCCCAAGTAAAATGCGAGTTCTATATCAATGGAAGAACCAAACGTATCCTCATGACTTTGAGGATGCATACTATATCATTCTAAACATCCAAACTCAATATCCATGGAAGATCAAACATACATCTGACTATAAATCATGGAATCCATAATCATATCCTCATGACTCTGGGGACCCATCTCATGGTAGTCCATGTGTCCAACTCCAAATCATGGTAACCATAACCATATCATCATGACTCCACGGACACATCCCATTACAATCAATGCACTCGACTGTAAATCCATGAAAGCCATAACCATATCTGCATGGCTCTGGGCACTCAGCCCATGGTAGTTTGTGTGTCTGGTTCCAAAAATTTGGCATTAATAACCTTATCATCAAGATTCTAGGGACCCATCCAATGATATTTTTTGTTTTTGGATCCAAATTAATTCCATCCATAACTATATCCTCATGACTCTTAGGACCATCCCATGGTAGTCCGTACACCTGACTATAAATCCATAGTATCCCCAATCACCAAGATCAAAGTCCATGGTATCACAAACATGTCACATCTACCTAAATGGTGTATTCTATAACTAATCATGAATAAAAGAAACACAAGATCTATCCAAAAACCCATACCTGAATCCACTATCCACAACCTCTCAGGCTCACTCATTTAGTGTAGGTTCTCTGGTGAGACTCGCTACCATCTCATGTACATCCAATCAGAGTCAGTATGCCAACAAGAATCTCACTGGGGTCCCCTCAATCTCATTATAGTAGAGGAAACATCACTTAGGTCCTTAGTCTTAGCTAAGTCTTGGGTTTTCTCCTAATTCCCATCCAAAATACCTTCTTTGAGGGGTACCAAACTTTGAAATTCGAGCATGAATCTCAATCTAAAATTTTCCTAGATCACTAACTAAAAATTCAAATTCCTCTTTGAATTATCATGCCTATATAGACAACTTGGTAATAAAAACTCCCCATTATAACACTTCTCATTCCTGAAAAGATCCAGTGGTTATCCAAACACAAAACTGAACCTACCTTGGTTACCCAAACCCATTCAAATGACCATGTTCCATCCATGAATTCCCAAAACACTCCCAAAACTCTAATAAAAAATACAAAATTAGATTAAAAAATTCCCAATCTAACACTCACATACTTCAAAATCAAGTTAATGACACATTATGGCTCTCTTATATCCCTAAACAATCAAGCATCCTTATCTAAATAAATAACTAGCCTATGGTGCTCCCCACTATAATAATTAGCATGTAAAGTCTAATTTTTTTTGGTTGTTTCCCCACTATTGTAATTTACAATCAAAACACACATATAGAATCCAAATGATTATCTCAACATGGTTCTAAACTACTCACCCAATCAAACATGATAATTACACTCCCCATTTTCAATTTTGGTCTAGATCAATCGAATTCCAATTGATCAAGATCAAAACTCGGCCACACAAACATTTACTTTAAAATATATAGCTAATACTTGAAATGATCACATAGCATAACATATGATGTTCTTTATGGGGATCTCATCTCACCACATCCAAAAAACATATAAAAACACCCACTGAACCTCCCTCGACTGACCAACCATAAAAATTCTTGCCTCTACCCCCTAAGACATTCCCAACTACCTAATATTGATTCCTCTACTCCCAAAGGTAACCCAATATCATTTTGAAAAATCCATGGAAGCCACAACCCAAATTCCCATGTGATTCCATGGATTAACTTTCATTCAATAAAAACAGCATTTTTCTCTTCCATGAGTGGGATTCATTTTTGACCTGATGACATTTATAAAGTTTCAAAATTACCATGAGCCCAAAGATAGTGATCAAACCCAATCCAAAATCTCATATTAATACATCCTTATAATTCTCTTAATAATATAACTATACTTGGTATCATACCTCACTAACTTTCAAAAATGCCTAAACAATCTAATAATGATTATTCTCTTCTAGATACCATGACCCCACCCACATGGGGTTGTATCACCTATATCTATTTGGGAGCTCCTCACCATAGGATTTTCTATGTCATCACTTCACTTGATCAAAACTCAAAAACCATAGAAAATGCCTCTTACACCACCAAACATTATGGTTGGATATGGCCAGACTCACTCTTCCTCGAGTTCTAACCTGAACATCAAACCATTAATCTTTCCCGACTCACGGGAACATCACATTTAAGACCCATTGAAACTCAAGCCATAATAAGGTCCACCACACTAAACCATACACTATAACACTTACATAATATATATTTTCCCACCCTACTCTATAAACAAATTATGGTTAGGTTCCACAACCAGTCACACATGTCGCTCCTCCTGAGCTGCACTCACCTCACCCTAGGAAATACATTCCGTGAACCAAATTTCAGATCGACCATGCCACTACACATAGTTTGTTTTCAATGTTTCTTCTATACTATAAAGGTCCATTTTAAGTCCTCAACCAGGACCTAGGACATCATTACTTCTATTTTTTCATCAAAACTCATTGACCCTTGGTTCACACATGGTTGTCACTAGTTTTAAACTCAACAGTTCCAGACACATTCACCACATGCTACCTTGATGTCATATAAAAATAAATGGGTGTGTGATCCCAAACCACCTAATCATTGAAACCCAATTCATGCTCCTATTATTTTCATGAAACCAATTTTATCTCGATCATGATTCATGACACTTGAATCTGAACACACTAATATCTCCTTTGGAACTCCTCTTCAAAATCTGGCACATTACCCATGTCCTGATTTATCACACACCACATGATAATAGGAATCAACCCAACATAGAAAGTGTTCATCCATGATCTAAGTAATGTTAGTATCATCAAAAAAATTATCCAAAATATGATTCCATTCCCAAAACACGAGAATCTAACCATGACATCATCACGCTACTAACAAACATCTAAAGTCAACAGGGTCGGGCACCTAAATATTACTTCCTATTGAATCCAGACTTGATACCAATCACTCAAGGTTCTTAATCTCAATGAATATAAGTAATTTATATGACTATACCACAAACCCCTAGAGAACCTCCCATGAATAGGTCTCAACATGAGTCTAGAACCATGTTCACCACCTCTACAGATACCACAAGTATAGGTTAACCCCTCATGAGGGTTTCCCTAAAACAACACTAAACATGGAATCACTACATTGCCTAGCTAAAACAAAGGGTCTCTAGGTCTCCCACATATCCAAACCAATTATATATCATGTCAGGGTCACTAGATCTAACCATCTAGTCCATAGTTCAGGCCCTCTAAAAAAGGCCATGTCTTGCAGAATATCATACATGCTCCCATATTAGAAACCCATGGATTCAAAATACCAAAACGCCCATACACCCATAAGGGTATTGATTCTATTCAGTATCCACACATGAGACTACCCCCTATATAATCACAACTCATCATTCCCCACTATCTCAACCAATGACATCATCCTATATGACTCATATAAAGGGAACCATATCCAAAGAGTTCAGTTAAGTAGAATTTCATTCCAAGATATAAATGAAAATTCCATATGTTTTGTATATATAAGTTTAAATAAATTAAGTTGAATACCAATGAACTGCAAGTTGATTAACATTAAGGCATTAAATTACTACATTGGCCTAATAGAGTTACTCCATATCTCATTAACTGAGGGTCTCTTTCATTTTCACCACAAGAATCTCACTATAGATCCATGTGAATTTCTATAAAAATAAAAAACCTATACAAGTTAGCCTAACTAAGTATAATTCCACCAAGTACTTATATGGTAAAACATAATATGAGAAGTTGTTGCAGATTTAAAAAGTTAAACCACAATCATCAGTGAAATTTCACCCTAGAATTCCTATGTCATATGAATCCTACATGTCTGATATGATGCATGAGACATATCTTCCCTATACATTCCAAGAATAAAAATCCAAAATTTGTCTCTTTCCAACAGGCCAAGAGCTAGGAATCCACAATAAGTCAAGAAACTCAAACATCCATGTGAGTAACTCAAGGTGAAAATCACATAAAACTGTAACATTGAATATAAAGAACATTTATACCAGCCTTAGTAACTATGAATTTTTACCAGAATAAGTGCTCTTGACACACTAGTATGTTATAAGTCATAAGCTCCAACACATTCCTAAATCTTCATTCTACTAAATTTCAAAATAGTAAGACACAAATAAAATCAATTCTTAGATACTGATTTTTAATTTCTAGGCCCAGATATCTATATGAAGAGTAACCAGAAAGATTCCCTATGTGACCTTAGATTCCCATCCTTGTATGCCATAGGATTCCAACTAGAAGTAGGGGTCTAATATGATATTATGGGGAGACTATACCCCCTCTATTAGGGTGCACAATAATGGAATAAATAACTAAGTATCATGTATAACTAATGAAATAAAATTATAAGAAATAATATAAACAATGATACTAATAAATGAAATGTGGTAAGGCCCAAATAACTATATCATAAATATAACTAACCTCCCATAGGTCAGGTCACATATAATGAACAAAATAAAAGAAAATAATGATATTGACGCAATGAATTCCCCAAGAAATAACACAACTCATTATGATAACACTATCCATGATATCAAGCTAAACATTCAACATCTAAGCTGGGGGGCTTAGCCCAACCATCACTTACATTGACTATGTGAAAGCTGATCGGGTACCCCAGGGTCATGGCCACACAAGAAGGGTGTGAATATATAACTTAGTAGGAAACCACCAATTTGGTGCCATACTAACCATAATATAAAGTGATATGGGTATTTGATATACTTTTCTAAAAATAAATAAACTACTAAACAATAAATAAAATAAACTATCATCAATCCTTAGGTATGTGACCTCGATCGACCATACCTACTTTGACCAATGTTGGGATGTCTCTAACTATGTTATGATGATCATGCCTCCCAAGTGACATGGGAGCTCCAAATCCAAGACATACCCAACCATATCCTCAGGAATCCTAGAACCCATCCCATGAAATTCCAAACATACAAGCTCCAGATATATAGCAGATCAACCATGCATCTAGCTTCAAATCATGGAATCTATACACATATTATCATGACTATTGGGGCACATACCATGATAGTCCTTGTGTATGACTTAAAATCATGGAATCCATAAACATATCATCAACAATTTGAGGACCCATCCCAAAATATTTCGTGACTCCATATCTAAAACTATGGAAACCATAACCATATCCTCGTGACTCAAAAGAAACATCCCACAACAATTCATGCAACCGACTCCAAATCCATTACAGTCATAACCAAATAATCATGACTTCAAGGACTCATCCCATGGCAGTTTGTGTGTTTGAATCCAAATCCATGGTATCCACAATCACCAAGATCCATGTACACAGAATCTCCCAACCATATACTGGATCTAATCCATGGCAGCCCACCCATGTCACATCTACCCTCAGGGAACATTCCATAAATAACAATTAATAAAATAAATACAAGGCTGACAAATTATTATTCCCAACTCCACAATCCATTGCCCCTCGAGCTAAACAGTTCAATGTAAGTTCTAGGATGAAACCCGCTGCCATGTCACACACACAAGCTCAAGTTCAGCTGGTCAACAGGTCACCCATTTGGGTTCCCATGGTATTAGTATAGTAGAGTCACACTCACATAGGCCCTCAGTCTTAGCTAGGTCTTTAGTCGGTATATGATTACCAGAGGACACTTCATCCCTCGGCATCATCACTAAGATAGTGTGACCCTATTTATTACATGAGTTATTCCACAGTAGCATCAGTCAAAGATATATAATTATACTATGTCATTCATTAGGTAACTCTCAGTCGATTCATCCAACCCAATATTGGTTTGCCTAATGTTTTTTTGTAAAGAACCTAAATACAATATCTAAAAATGGGTGGTTAGTCTACTACAATGGTACCAGATACATGAAATCATATCCTAAAGGAATAAATAGTTAATTGTTCTTGGGAGACTAGATACATACATGAATCTCAAATAAATTAGAAAATATGAAAACCCATAATTTCATACACATTAATTCATGATTTATTACATAAATATATACTTAATATAATCCCAGAAGATCATGAGGCCTAGTTTATTTTGGTAATTGGGTAAATAACAAAAAAACCAATAAAAAAAATTATTTAACTCCATAACAAGCGCTTATATTCCATAGATCTTCTAAAACTGCATGGGAAAACCAGGGGACGTACATAATAATGAGGTGAGTTATAAAGCCCAATAAGGGAATAAGAAAATCATAAAATGATGAAAGTAATAAATGTGGGTTGATAGGAATATCAACAATACATAAAATGGTGATAATCATAATCTTGGAAAATGAATAATAATATAATATCACGTAAACATAAGTTTTTTCAAAAACATAAAATATAACATATGCATAAGTAAAGGATAACTACCGAAACAACATCACATGTTGGAAAAATTACCATAATAGATTAGGTTCTATCCCTAATCCCAAACATAATATATCATGAGACAAAATCATTACCCATTTCATTATAGGACTATATAATTCAGGACCCACCCGTCATATTCATATCATGTACATGCACAAGTGTGCCACATATATCATACAACATAAGGTTATATTTTGTCACTTTTAATCACATGATTAAGGAGTGTAAGATAAATAAATGTAAGTCCAAAAAAATGAATTATAGGTACAAATAGGTGAATACCCTTGAGTGGAAACGGTGATGGGTACTCATTATACAATTGTCTGGAATGAAAAATCACCAGACAATTTCTACAGCATAGTGGTAGTAAATAAAGGTTCATAGAAGGGATTAATGAGATTAAAAGGGGTATATAATCTCTTGGAGATAATAAGGACAATAATAGTGATATTTAATAACATAACGCAACATAAAAAGTTATAAATAAAAAATACACAATAAAATGAAGGTTCTTGAATAAAGAGAAGGATATAATCCATTACATTGAGAGGGTGCTTCTTAAACCTTAGTGTGAGATTATTAAGAGCTTGGGGGAAACTTGGGAGGAGTATAGAGAGAAAAGGGTAGATTAAATTTGTGTCCTAATATTTTTGAGTGAAGGATAATGGGAGGTTTTTAGGGTTTATATAGGAAAAGAGAGGAGAATTCTTTATTAATTTCTAAACATAGGTTTCAGACTCTAATTGATACGTTAATAAAAATGAAAACTAGAACATGGTTTTCCCATGGTTTCTACCAAATAAGAGTTTATTTCATTATTTTATAAGGATAAGAAGTAAAATAATTAAAATAATACCCTTGGTTATGTGAAAGTGAGTCATGTTTATAAATAATTTCTTTTAAAACCTTAAAATATAATATAGATTTTGTAGGATTCATTAAGGATTTATAAAATTAATAAAATAACTTAAAGATCACTTTATTTTAAAGGGTATATATATATTTGGTCATGGATACATTTTTTGGAAACTGTTATACCACTTTTGGGTCATTATCATGTCATAATACATATCATATATTTATACTCTATTTAATTATTACCCAAAAATTAATTTGTGTTATAATATTTTAAAGAATTAACCATTAGTTAATTTCAATATACTGATTTCAAAAATAATATTTTTTTTATTAAAATAATTTTCTAAATATGATAATTTACATTATAAAATCTAAATCCCCATTTATTGAAAAATACTAGTTTTTTTTTACAATAACAGTTTTTCTAACCCTTATTAAAATAACCTTTAAATTCATAAAATTATTTTATCAGTATATTTAATAAATATTATTTAATAAAAATATTTTATTAAAATATCATTCATTTAAAAAAATCTTAAATTCATCAAAATTAGTGTCTTTGTTGAAACTATACATATCCCAAAAAATACAATTCATGTTTCAACATATCAAAATCTAATTGTTATCAAACTTATCATTTAATCATTATAAATTAATAATAGATAAATATAATCATTATAAAAATATAAAAGTTCATATTGTTAGGGTCTATATATATATCCCTTAATTACACCAAATAATTACCTAAGGGTGAGCTATGAAATAGTGATATTTTCTTGGGATGGTTCAACGAACATGGTTTGGGATGTGATCTTGATGAGATTTAACTTCTAAAGTAAAAAAAATTGGCCATGAATTAATTTTTTATTCTTTTCTTTGGATTTTTCAAGTTAAAATCCTAGTGATTTTATCTCCCTTTGGAGCTCTAATAAATGGGTATCATAGGGTATGATCTTACTAGTCGAGGCCATCACTTCTTTCTTCTATGTCAATGGGATTAATCAAAACCCTTAAAATATACAAATTATAATTATCACTATACAATGGTTTTATTATCAATTTTTATGATGTGTAATGGTCTTTTAGATCTGATAGGATAAAACTTATAATGGACCAAAAAAAAACAAAGTATTCTATGTGTTTTTTATAACTAAATTACTTAATAAGGAATTTATTCATTAAAAAAGGTAATTTCATTTATAAAATTTTAGGTCGTTACATTCTCCCCCCATAAAACATTTCACTATCGAAATTTTCATTTAATTAAATAAAATAGATGATATTATTTGTGTCTCCTCTCCTGTTCTGTTTTCCATGTTACATCCACAAACTTTTGGCTCCTCCTAAACACTTTTACTATGTGATTTGTCTTGTTTTCTAGAACATGTTCTCTATAATATAAGATATTCATTGGATACTCCATGTAAAAACGATCATTATTCAATGAAAGTACCATTGGATTTAATACATGTGAGGGGTACGATATGTACTTCTTCAAGAGGGATACTGGGAACACATCATGTACTTGACATAGTTTAGGTGGGAGTGATACTCAATAAGCCATCGCTCTGATGCGGTCGATGATATAAAAGGGTCTAATGTATATTGGACTAATATTTCCTTTATTCCCAAATCTAATAACTTTATTCCATGGTGATATATAAAGGAACAATTTATCCCATACCTCAAACTCTAGGTCTCATTGATGATTTTCTGTATATATTTTATATCGATTGTGTGGATTTTATATGAATTTAAATGTTTTGAACCTTATATATCATTTCTTAGATAATATCTAGTGCCATTAGCTTCCTCTCTCCAACTTCATCCCATCATGTTGGTTTCTGACACCTCTTACCATAGAGAGACTCATACATCACCATTTAAATTTTAAAATGGAAACAATTTTTATATGAGAACTCCATTGTGAGAAGTTTTTTATCCCAAAATACTGGTAAATTCATTAAACATTATATCAATACATATTATATAGTTTTAGTGGTTATTTTATACTAAACATTCATCTAAGGGAGATAAGCATTGCTAAAGCTCAGTTTTATATCCAATGCTTGCTGAAGGCTTCTCTAAAACCTCAATGTAAACCTCAAATATCGATCGGTTACAATAGATATGGGAATTACATGAATTCTTACCACTTACCTTATGTATATATTGGAGAGTTTTTCAAGAGATAAATCTACCATTATTAAAATTAAATGAACTGACTTGGTAAGGTGATCGACTACCACGTAGATGGTGTTATTTACTTTAGGTGTCCTGGGGATTAAAATGATGAAATTCATGGTTAAGTTTTCCTATTTACACACTCGTATGGGTAATGGTTTTATCGTACCCTTAGACTTATTTCATTCCACCTTGACTTGTTTCCATGCCAAGCATCAAGATACAGATTCCAAAATCTCCCTCTTCATGTTATCCCACCATAATTTTTCTTCAAACCTTTATACATATTAGTGATTCCAAGATGAATAGAGAAGGATGATATGTTCACATCATCTAGAAGTTCGTTCTTCAGTTGTGATATTTATTGGTCATATATCTGAGTTATAAAACTTATAAATCCATATTTTGAAAAGTTGAACTCTATAATATTCGCTACCATTTTTTGTAGCACCTCATTATCTTTCTGGGCGTCACTGATTCTCTCAGGAATGGATAGATGAGATTTTATTTGAGAACATTAAGATGAGGATCCTTTTATAATTCCCACATATATCTTTTTCATGTCAAATAATATTGTATCCCTTTCAATACTCATCATGTATATGGTTGTATGATCTTTTCTACTCAGAGCATCTTACATTTTTTTGCCTTCCCAGGACGGTAATATATTGACCAATCATAATCCTTCATCATCTCTAACCACCTTAATTGGAACATATTAATCTCCTTTTTTTAATATATTCTTGATCCTTTTATTATATATATATCACACTTTTCTCCATATAAGTAACATCACCAAATATTCAATGTGAATATCACTATAAGAAATTATTGATCATGATTTGGGGAGTTCTGCTCAAGTATATTTAATTAGAGAGAGACATAATATATCAATTTTTCATCTCTCAGGAGTATAAAATCCAAGCCCTTTTTGGACTCATCTTTATAGATCACAAATCCTTCCCCCCTGGTGGGTAATGTGAGAAAAGGTGTAGAGAGGACCTTTTCTTCATCTCTTTAAAGCTCTCTTTACATTCACGAGTCCATAAAAACATAACACCCACTGGATTTATCTTGGTTAGTGTTATTCAAAATCATGATAAGTTTCTCAAAAATCGATGATAGTGCCCAGCTAATTCTAGGAAACAATGAATTTCTATCACATATGTTAGTCTGTTCCATCCTTTAATTGCCATAGTTTTTTAAGGCTCCACAAATTTCCCTTTGTTATTGATAAAATTCACATGGAAGGTTACTTTTTTCATACAAAACTCACATTTATTGTAATTATTAAATAACTTCTCATTTCAAAAATCCTTTAGTATGACATTTAAATACTCCCCATGTTCTTCCTTGATTTTAGATTAGATAAGAATATAATTTATAAATACTACCACAAATTCTTCAAGGTAATCCCTAAATACTATATTCATCATTTCTATAAATATTTTTGGAGAATTGGTGAGTTTAAATTGAATCACTATGATCTCATAGTAACCATATCTTTTATGAAAAGCATTCATAAGGATATCCTCTTTATTCACTTTTACTTGATAATATCCCGACTGAAGATCCACCTTAGAGAAGTATTTGGCTCCATGTAATGGACCAAACAAGTCATAAATATATGTTAGAGGATACATTTTTTATCATGATATAAATGATCTCGTGATAATCAATTTAGATGCTCATTAACCTATCCTTATTCTTGAAAAAAATGACCGGTGTGCCCCATGGTAAAGCACCTGGGCGTATAAAACCTTTACCCAAATTCTCTTGTAATTTTTTATTTATCTCCTCAAATTCAAAAAATCTCATTATATATGGATTGTTTGATATTATCAAATATATGGGTATAATTTTTATCGATAACTCAACCTCTCAACTTTGATGAGGACCAGAAAATTCTTTAAGAAACACATCATCAAATTCCCTTACAATGGGCATGTCATCAAGGATGATATTTTATTTAGTATAAATCATTTGAGATATATATTCTTACTCATAATGAAACAATATCCATTCTTGAGATGATGATACTGAATAATATTCATCCTCCACCTTTCACTTCTATAGAATTAGTTCGCAATTTGTGATGTGGAGAGGAATTTCCTTCTCTCAACAATTTATGTTGGCTATATACAAGGAAATCCAATACAAGCCAAGAATAGCATAAAATTATAATAAAGGGTATATCATGGGATTTTTTTAGGAAATTCAGCCAACAAATTTGAAAAATGTATGAGTTATACACTTGGTCTACAACAACTGAACCATTTTCCATCGTCACTGATAACTCAACTTATATGTTTTGAAGTTGTGTTTGAATAGTTTTACTAAACTTGGGTGATATGAATGAATGAGTAGAACCAAAATCAAATAGTACATTCAATATACATGAATAAATACCTATCATACCTATCACCACTACATTTTTTGGATCCAAATTAGTAGTTTTGATGGTATAAGCTCTCCCTCGCTCTCTAGGACTTGGAGGGTGTCGTTGTCGATTGTCATCGAAAATACTTATCTTAGTAAATTTATTGGGATAATGTCCTTTTTTCTAATAGTTGAAAAATTATATAGTAGTTTGAGGTTTGAATGGAGAATTATTTTCTTCCATTACACTGGTGGGTTTCTTCCACCGACAATTTCTAGCTTGGTGACCTTCCATCCCACACTTAAAGCATTTACTTGTCCCCTTTAGGAAATTTTTAGGATACTTATTACCAATATTATAATAAGTGGGATTATATACTTTCTTGACCCCATTGGTTTTCTCCATTACACCGCCAATATTGAAATCCATTCCCTACTTCCTATCTCTATATCCATGAGACCCTTGAGATTTTCTAATATTAATTTTGACTTTGATGAAACATTGTAAAATTTCTTCACAAATATCAAATTCTTGAATAATGAAAGATTTGCATAGACTTGGATTTATCAAAAAAAAATAAGTGTACACATCTTATTTTATGGGAGATGAAAAATATAGAGGTGTATCATGAAATTAATTTGATGTTTTTATCATAAGGCCTAATGGATTCATCATCTTTTTTCTTAAGGCTAGGTAAATCCCTCTCCATTTTAAGCTAGAGAGTGCGAGGAAAATATTTTTTAAAAAACATTTTCTAAAATTAATTACGCTGCATCACTTCAATATCATCCTCAAGCTTCATATTTTTTTACCAACATTTACCATTGATTAGATTCTACTTCCATATGATGAATAATTATCATGAACGTCTCTTACTTATAATATTTAAGGAAGTCGAAGATATTTTCAATTCAGTTGATCCATTGTTCCATGAT
This sequence comes from Viscum album, assembly GCA_963277665.1. NCBI lineage: Eukaryota > Viridiplantae > Streptophyta > Magnoliopsida > Santalales > Viscaceae > Viscum > Viscum album. The sequence continues at coordinate 1,839,939,637 of OY728151.1, forward strand.
TAAGGGTTCATCAGATTTATTGAAAGTCATAGGCCTTTTTCATATAAAGTTCTCAATTAAAACTTTCTATTTCTTGGTGGAATTGTCAATTCATCCTGATTTGGGTTTTGATTCAAAACTTGAGTTAATTTATAAAGTATTATCTTCAAGTTCTTGACTCCCTCTCTCATCGGGTTGGGTATATCATTTTGGAATTCTTCACATTTTCTCTAACATTGGTTATTGACTTTGTTTATCCTATTTACAAACATTGACGAAAAAAAGTTGGAAATAGGGATGATAATTTTTAAACTATTAAATACATAAATGAGAAACCATGAACATTAAAGGGATAACTCATAAATGACCTATATTCCTTAGCCCATGAATTTTAGGTTTCAATAAAATATTATGGGTATTTTTTCCATTAATAATACCTCTTAATGAGATCATGAATTTACCAATGCATATCTCCTAATATTTTTATATTATGTATGTATCAGGGCCCATTTTCATGCAGCAGGTGATGATCAAGTATCTCAATGCACTATTTTGGGGTTATTACACCTAGGTACAATTGTGCTAGATCCATATCCACAAGAAGTATCCAGATATGAATGTATTTTTTAGGAAACCACTTAATATATAATTTACAAAAATTTATGGATGATTTCCTTTGTTTATTATTATCCCTAAATATTTATCTAGATTTTTCACATCCTAATCCCCAAAAATAACTAGTCATTTCGCTGATACCAACTCTGAAAACCCATAATTTTAATACACATTAATTCATGATTTATTGCAAAAAGATACACTTAAAACAACCCTAGGATATAATGAGGTCCAATTTATTTGGGTAATTAGGTACAAAACATAATAAATTTCAAATAAAAATAGAAATATTATTTAAAAACTCTATAATGTGAACTCATATTCTATGGATCTTCTAAAACTGTATAGGATAACTTGGGGATGTACATAAGAAATTACTAAGATCTAAATCCTAGTAACAGAATAATCAAAGAATAAAATGATTAAAGTAATAATTCTGATTAAATAGGTATATAAATGATAAATAAAATTTTTGAGAATTATAATAATGGACAATGATGCATGATATAACATCAAGGAAACATAGGAATATGGAAACAACATAAGACATGACATAAGCATAAGTCAAGGATAACTACCAAGAAAAAATCACATGGTGTAAAAAGTCCCATATTGGATTAGGTTCAGTCCATAATCCCATACATAACATCTAATGAGACAAAATCATTACCCAATACGTTGGAGGGATATATAATTCTAGGACCACCCATCATTTTCATATCATGTACATGCATAAGTGTGTCAAAATGATAAATTGGAATTAATGATAGAGAAGTTAGTCTATAATAACTTGTAAATCATATGTAAATTAAGAGGGATATGTAATAACATAACTCAAAATGATAAAATGGAAATTAAATGGCATAATATAAATAATGTTCTTCAATAAAGAGGATAATGAGAGGATCCCTTACCTCAAGAGGGTGATTCTTAAATATTGAGAGGATAATATTAAGAGATCATGGTATCATTATAAATATTATAAAGAGTTAATGGTATATTAAATTTATTTTCCAAGAGTTTTGGGTGAAGAGGGGGGAGGTTGGGTGGGTTTACATAGAAAAAGTAATGGGAGTTCTTTATTATTTTCTAAACTTAGGTTTTGCACTCTATATGATAAATTGATCCAAACCGTAAACCATATAATGGTTTATTGACCATGTTTTATTAAAAATAGTATTATATTTCATTACTATATAATTCTAAGAACTGAACACCTTGAAATAATACACTTAGTGATGTGGAAGTGAGCCATGTTTATAAATAATGTGTTTTAAACCCATAAAATATAATATAGCTTTTGGAGGATTCATTAAGGCATTATAAAATTAATAAAATAAATTAAAAACACATTATTTTTAAATAATAAATATATATTTGGTTGTGGATACATTTTTTGACATATATTACATCACTTTTGGATCCTTATTATGTCATAATATATACCGTATATTTGTACCGTATCTAATTTTTACCTAAAAATTTTACTGTCTCGTAAAATTATGAAAAAATAACCATTGGATAATTTTGACATTATTATTTTAAAAATAATATTTATTTTATCAAAATAATTATATAAATATGGGAATTTACACTTTTAAATCAAAAATACCATTTATTGAAAAATACTGGGTTTTTTTACAATAACAGTTTTTCTGACCCTTATAAAAATTACATTTCACATCATAAAATTATATTATAATTTATATTTACTAAATATTAATTAATAAAAATATTTTATTAAAGTATAATTTATTTAAAAAATTCTTTAATTCATCAAAAATTGTTCCTTGATTGAAACTACACATATCCCAAAAATAAAATTCGCGTTTCATTGTATCAAAATCTAATTTTTATCAAACTTGTTATTTAATCATTATAAAGTAATGAAATATGAATATAATAATTATAAAAATATAAAAAATAATACTATTAGGCTCTAGAAACATATCCCTTTATCCCACTAATGAATTCCCTAAGGGTAAGGGGTGCGATTTTGATATTTTCTTAGGGTTGTTGGGGGGACATGGTTTGGGTTGTGATCTTGATGATCTTAAAATTCTCCTATAAATAATTTTTCTCAAGATTTTATTATTGAATCTTGGATTGGAATTAGTCAAGGTAAAATCCCAACAATTACACCTCCCCCATAAACTCTAATAAATGGTCTTTTAGGGTAATATCCTACTGGTTGAGGTCATCGCTTCTTTCGTCTATTTCAATTAGATTTATCATAAACTAAAATATATGATAGTCCTAATGATCATTTGAAAAAATATATTATCAATGGTTATGATGTATAATGGTATTTTAAATCTGACCAGATTTTACTTATAACTATGGAAAAATATTAAAAGTAGTGTATGTATTTTATATAACTATATTAGTTAATAAGGAATTTATTTATTCAAAAATATAATTTCATTTATAAAAGTTTGGGTCATTACAGAAAACATAAAATAAAAAATAATCTAATTTCTTTTAGAAAACCATTATTCTCTTTCTATCATATCCTTGCACATCATTCATAGTACACTTCTTGACATCCTTGGTAAAGGAAAAAAAGTAAGGGTGAGCTCAAATGCTCAGAAATGGAATGAATACAGCAGAATCTATCACAGAAAAAATATGGAATAATCAATATGGAAAGCTAAAAAACTAAGAACAAATTACATTTTTTTCAATAACTTGAGAATGATGAATGATATGGCAGGAATAAATTATTATTAAATAATTCCACATAAATACTCACACGAGCTTGGAACTTATTCATGGATATCATAACTATTAAAATAATCAAATGGACATCAGTAATTGATTTCATAATGATGTAATTCATAATTTTAGACATCTTAAACTTATTATTAAGGAAATTTACCAAGATATCATAAAAATACCATCAAGGACTCGTGCCAAGACATCATAAATAAATGGGTAAGGTGTATACCAAATACCCAAACAAGTTTGTATCATATGACCTACTAATGAATCAAGGGTCTATAACAGGACCTTCTTGTCACTTACTAAGTCTGATGAATTCATTGTATGAATAAACAAAATAAATCAATCAAAATTCTTTAATAATCAAAAATTTCCTATATAGAAATAACTAGCATACAAAATTTCAATGTTATCCAAAGTCAAAATAGTTGTAAACCATCCATAATAAGAATAAGGATGGTATTATTATAACATATCCCCAGTGGATCATAAGTAAAATAATGGTTATTATTGTTTATCAATAGAAATACCACAAAAAGTTCATTTAAAATATTATTGAAGAAAATACCCTTTTCACTTTGAAAATCAATTTTAAAAAATGTAAAATTAAAAAATATTAGGGAAAATATTTTCTTTGAAAAGAACCATAGGAAAATTATAAATTAAGATACATATCATTGAGAATTAATTATGGTGGGAAATTCCATTCATGTCATAATTGTTAAAACAATGATTTTTTTCACACCTTCGGTATAAGGTATCTTATTTAGAAAAAAAATTATTTTAAAAAATATTGTAAAAAGTAAAACCTGGGTAAAAATGAATTTTAAAAAATAATTAAAGAATATTAAAAAAAGATTCTTTAATTTTTTTTATAAAACATGAACATGTAATAAAATAATTCTAACCAAAAGAGGAAATAAGGTGAGATTCTCTTAACAATATTTTATTGAACCATTCTGAGTAACAAAGAGAGAATAAAGTAATAAAACCTAAAAATTATATAAATAACTAGATGGGAAGAAAAATCAAATTATATTATCAAATAAGGATCATATAATTACCTCAATGTAAATTCAAGAATAAAATATCCCAATTAAAATGGGATTGAAACATAAACCCCTTACCACTTTGGTCACTTTTAAATCATAATCCCAATGAAATATTAACTTCAAATGAAACATTAAATATCATGAACAAGATAATATTCACAATATAACATGTAAAAGGTTCATTAAATACACCATATATAATAAGTTAGGAGTGTAATATTAAAACTTTCCTCAATGAAATGATATTGAGATAAAATCAATTAAAAACACTATATCATTGAAGTGGGAATTAATCAGTGAAGTGATTATGTGTAAAAAATTTGAATCCACATAAAACAAGTGGAATTAAAACATAAAATTATCAAAGGTAGTTACACACATAAACTTGTTATAACATATACAATGAAAAAGTAATATAACTCAATAAAAATAAATTAAGTTATGAAACCCCTTACCTAAGGTCGGACTTACTTTATAAGTGCTCTTAACTTCCTATATAATAAATTTAAATTTATTATACCTCTATAAAAGAACATATAATTTATTATAATATCATATAAAATCCACTTATACTATTTCAACTCCATTTTATTAATAATTATTTGTTAAAATTATTGTTTGAGAGTGTTAACTTTCTCATTTTTCATATAAGTTTTGGTTCAACAGTTTTGGTCCTTTCATATTCATCATGGTTAAATCATATCAAAAATTATAATCAAGATATAAATATAATATATATTAATTATATATATATAATCATCCATGAAATTTATAGATATAAAAATTAATTACACCGTTCATAAAGATGGTAGGTCATACGTACGCAAGAACGTTGTTTTCACCTTCCAATGGATGGAATGAAAGAAGGTAAATAATAATTTACCTTTCCAAAATCATAATAATATCATAAATAACATATATATTTAATCCATATATCTTTATAACCATCCAATTAAAGTGGATATGAGAAAAAAATTACACTGCTATGGGGAAATGGTAAGTCATACGCACACACGAGAGATATTTTAACTTTTCGTAGGATGGAAATAAGATGGATAATGGTTGTTCCATATTTATGAAAAAAATAATTTATATTTAATATAATTAATTAATTATTTTATAATTTATACCATATATTTATATTAGGTATAAGAATAAATAAAATTGAAAACACTTGGTTAAGAGTTATACCTCTTCGTTGAGAAACCACTTTTTGCTTACACATTAATCCTTGAAGGGATGGTATTTTAGAAAGACTATAATATCTAGTATGCATTTAATGAATACAGTAAGGTATTATGTTGGTGATTTTCAAATTTATAAGGCTCAAAATGTGTGAGGAAGAGAGGAGAATAGGTGCCATTTTATAAGTGCGGGTAGGGGCACTGATAGAATTACTTAAAGTATTAAATTAATATAAATTAATTTTTATAATTAAGTGACTAAAATAGAAATATTTATATGTTAAGATGATTATAAGAATAAATTATCTCATAAATTAAAATTTAGATACTTTTAAGTAATATTTTATCCCTTATCTGTTAGTTTTTACCCTTATTAGTCCTTTTGAAAATTACCTTGAAAATAATTTTTTTACACAAAAAGAGACAAGAAAGCTACTGTAAAGGGAAAATTAACCCATAAATAGAAAATTTTGGATATTTTAAACCATATCCCATTAACTTGGACAAATATAATATTTTTATTAATTTTAAATCACTTAATAAAATAATTTTTTTATAAAATATCTTTAATGTAATTGTTTTAGAAATAAATGAAATATTATAATATAATATGTTTCTAACTCATGTAAAATGATTCCAAAATAAAATTTATTCAAATATAAGGAGTATTTGGTCATAATATAGTCATAAAATCAAATTTTGATAAGTTTTGGTATCATTTAAATCTTATCTTTTGGATTAACCCCTTGGATAAGTAATTTTAACCTTAATCGTGGTAATGACTTTTTCAATATTAAATGGTTATAATTTTACTTATAAGCTGGAAAATGAATCATAAATGGAAACAATATGAAATTTTATACCATTTATAATAATAATTTATATCTTGATTTTTTTTTTTTTTTAAATAATTTAATAAAATAATATTTAAAATAAAATATCATTAATCTCATTTTTGATAATATTCATATAATTTGACTTAGAAAACATCGTGATAGAAAATGAATTGAAATATAAACATTTAAAACACATATAATATGTTATATTTATCTTTAAAATTCATGTTACAATATAAATCACCCAAAAAAATTACTTTTATAGTTCTTAAGATCATTTATTTTATTTTTCTACTCCTTTCATTAGCACTGTGTTGGCATTGCCTAAGTATTTAAGGTAATTATTTCATTTATAAAAATTATAAATAAATTAATATCATAAAAATAAAACAATTAATTTAAATATATACCTTTATATTTTTAAATATGTATATTTACTCACATTTATGTCATAAAAACTTGTTTAATATGTTATTTTCACTTTCCTAGCCTTGTGTAAGCATTGCAAAAGAATTTGGAAATGATTCTTGTTATATAGCTAAAAAATTCGAAACATAAATCCAATTCATCATTTATACATAATATTTACTAAAAAATTCATGAAAATACCTTTTCATTCTCCATTTTTATGATTATGAAATCAAATTTAACTTTTCCACCGTTACACAAGCACTCTATCGACACTAAAAATGATTTAAATATTTATCAATAAATAAATTATAATTTATATATTTTGAATTATATTAAAATTATATTTTAATTATATTATCTTAAATAATACTTTACATAATTTTAATAAATTTTAATATCATATTTATTTCCTAGTGATATCATAAAAGATATAGTATTTCATAAAAAATTGTATTTTTTACTATTCACTAACAATTTAACTTCTTCAGAAAAATATAAAAAATTAATACTAGAAAAAATTTGACTTGTTGAAGTTAAAAATATATTCCATTTAACCAATTTAAATTCCAATAAGGGGTTTAAATTACTTTTAATCTAAAAATGTAAAATACAATGAAAACAGTTAGAAAAAAAGAATTTTTTAGCCCAAAAATGAACTTATACCAAAAATCAAGTGTAATATTAATTAATATGTAATTAACGGTATTATTTCTAATTAAAGTATTATTATATTAATTTTTATAAAATTTAAAGTATAATGTGACTTTTTATGAAAACAAATGATAATTTTACAAAAAAAATGTATTTTCACTATTCATCGAAAAATCAATCTTTTCAAAAAAACTCAAAAATTTCACCCCAAGATAATTTTGATATTATAATTTAAAAAAATATCATTTTATAAAATATAATTTATAAAATTTCCAAAATTTGATTATATTATTTCTTCCTAAAAAGAAATAAAAAATCATTTTTGAAGAAAATGCATTTTTGAAGTATAAAATGACTTTACTGAAAAATAGAGTGCTTATTTTTTAATAATTAATAAATAAATTTTTATTGAGTATGACCTTTATGTTTATATTTCATAATTTTGTTAATCCTATTCATACTTGCTAATTTAACGGTTAATTTATAACTATAACCTTTAAATATTAATATTTCATGGTTCGGTAAGTTTGATGTTGCGTGTTGTATGCGCTATAAAAAATAGAGTTGTTTTAATAATTTTGGGGTGTAACATTGGCCACCTAGGATTATAAAAGGGATTAAAAGACACATTAAGTCTGACCTCACCTCTCTAGTGGTATGGAAGATATCGGGTATCTCAAAGGTTCTGTCGAGACCTCCTCGGATGGCCATATAAAGTTAAAACACACCTCTTCCAAGTGGCGAAAAAGGTACCTACCCTAAAACCACCATGTTTCATAAGTCCTGGTCACTCTCCTATAGGGGTCTAAAGGTCACAACATATCAGTTTGTAATGCCTCTTTCATCAGCGGTTAAGGCATCAAGTCATTGAACTAGTTTCATCGTGGCCTAGCCACTCTAGTCTGGCCATCGAAGGGATTCAAAAAAATTTAACCATGTATTTTACTTTTAATAATATATTTAAATTAAATAAACCATTTAAAAAATGGAATTACGTAAATTGGTGATCCCTAAAAATAAATTCTATATAAATTAAATCATAAATTTAGAGAGTCAGTTTGTGAGACCACCTACCTTAGTTTTGAAGCTCCATAAATTTAGTTCCAAGGGTTATTAGCTCTACCAAGGCCTGCCCAAACTTTTCTAACCTCACCCAAGATCAACCAAGCTTGTTATAACAGACCAATCCTATAAATTAATCCAAAAACTAATAATTTATTATATACAACATTTATAATTAATTAATTAACACAAACTAAACTTAGGATAATTTCCTATGAACTCACCAAACACATGTCGCTTAATGAAACCTCAAGAAACCACCCATGGTAGGTGCATAGAAGACTCTAGAAACTATTATCGGTAGAATACCTAACAAAGATCACCATTCCATATGAAAAATTTATTTAATTTTAAGTATATACATTAATTAATTTTGCGGTTCCAAATGCCTCAATACAAATATAAAGCAGTGATATACTAATGACGTCTTGATATGCCCTCATCATAAGAATAATGAATTACACAATGATATCATCTAATTCCACCATGATCTATTGGAATCAGAGTTAAAAACCCTAGTCGAATCACTCTAAATTAATGAGGAAATAAGGAAGAGTAATAATAGGGAAATAAAAGATTAATATACCTTGGATCTCCATTCGATAGCCTCAATAATCCCCCTTTAAGGGGGATCCATAAAGAGAAAAGAGATGGGTGTCTCAGCTAAATTTCCCCCATCAAACCCTCTTTACTCGTTAAAAACTAGAGGGGGTATCTGGTAAAATTACCACCATGTCCAGATAAAAAAACTCTCATACTCTCACTAACTAGTTAGTACTAGTCCACTGGCTAGCTGGTGGAACCTATAAGGTCACTAATCCACTGCAATCTCATAGAATATATGGTTAATGGTACCATTTTAACTATAGTAGGTCGACCGCCTTGGGCCACCTCCGATATCCACCCAGGACATACCATCACCAATTGGACCCCATACCCCATCCAAAATACTTCCTCTGAGAGGAAAAAACATTTGGAATTCATTTCTGAATACCAGTCCAAAATTCAACCAGCTCACAAAATAAAAATTGAAATTCCTCTTGGAATTATCATGCTCGTAAGGACATTGGGCATTATAAATTAAACATTACAATGACTAATGAACAAAGTATATTGTGAGTGAAATAGGGTCTCACTTGAATAAGATATCATAAATATAGTACTTAAAATGATATCAAAGCACTATTAAAATATGAATTTCTAAATTAATATGGATACAACAATAGAAATGTAAATAGGGATTGAAAAGAGAGAGAGAAATGACTCATACTTCTTCATGGAAATGGATTATGAAAAGAAAATTAATGATATTGTATGAATAATAGACCATGTACAATACATTAAATTTACAATAGTATATAGAAATATAAGAATATTATTATATGATATGAAATTTGAAAATTGGTTACTATAAAAGAATCAAAATTGTAAATGAAGAGGGGGAAATAGGAATACTTACATTACCTATGCTTCTTAGATTAGAGTCGGTCCTTTGAACCACCAAAACTCTTCAATATTTAAGAGAGATATATGAGAGAGACTCATTGAGATGGATATTAAGAGAGAATTATAACTTTATTTATGAGAAATGAGAAGTGGTTGTGGGTATTTATAGGTATGGTGTGTGTAATCCCATGGGACAAATTATTCAATATTTTATTTTTTTTATTATCTTAAGTGATCCACTACACCCATAATACCCCCCATTAACTCCCTTAATATTACACTAATTTTTACCCCAAAAATTTGGGTAGGATTACTAAAATGGTCGTATTTAATCATTCTTATATTTATATAATTTCATATTTACTGTATCTTATTTCATTTCTTGATATTTATCTCATTTTACTATTTTTACAAAAAAATGCCAAATTTCACCCCTTTGTTTTTATGTCCTGATTCAAAATATATAATTCATTTTAACAAATTCATAATCTAAATATGGGAAATTTAACCTTTAATTAAATACTATTCAAAACAACTTTAGTACAATGAACATTACTCAAAAAAGTTTCATTACAATTCCAAGAGCCACATTATTTTTCTATTGAATTACTTATCCAAATTTGATATCCATTTTATGATAAAAAGATCAAAAATATGAGAATAATTTTAAAAAGAAAATAATTTATAATTTATAAAATATTATTTTAGTTAAAAATATTTTACTTAACCATTAAAGAAATGTTTTAGAGTATCAAAACATGCACACGGAATTTTGTTTTATTTTAAAAATATAAGAAAAATCATTTAAATATTTTATTTATTTTTTATAAATTTACAAATGAATCATAAAATATTATTTTAGTGTAACAACATTATTTAACCTTTTATTTTATAATATTATGCATCTTAAAATTCATTTTACAACAAATATGTATATAACAACTTATTATTTTCAATGGTTACCTATTACACTTGTACTATTATACTAAAAAATATACTATAATGACTATTTTTTATAATGTCCATATGTAATAAACTAATTAGTATAGGTATAAGAGAATCATTAATTTAGTAAAAACTATTTTATAAAACTATTTTAAGAAATAAATATTATTATAAGATATTTATATAACTCCATTATGATTAAAAAAATAAAAATCCTTATTTATTAATATTAAACACAAAATTAGAAATTTTCATACGTGGATAAATTATAAATTTTATGAAAACATATATAAATATGATAAATAACTAATTATAAAATCATGATTTCATGATGTGTGGTATTTTATTACAATTAAAATACTGGATAATTATTTCAACAAAATTAATTATTAATTTTTTATTATTAATTATGTATTTACAATAAATATATTATTTATCATGGTTAATGAATAAGTATAATAACAATAATAATTACTAATAGCTATATAATCAATGATCTTAAGACAAACACATTCTATATAACATATTTTTTAACTCGAAAATCGGGTTTCTCATATGTATTTCATGTTTTATTCCATTCAACCCATGTGCCATGTTACCCATAAATTTATTTTTTGTTAGATATTTTATATATTTATTTTAATTTTAATTCTATAATTTATATTTTATTTATATTTTATTTATATTTTACATTAAAAATTAAAAATATCATTTAACTTTTCATATTAATTTATTTATTAATGAAACTATTTGATAAGTTTAATAACATAAAATGTTAAATAAATAATTCCAATATATAAGGAAAATATAAATTCAAAATCTGGGATATTAAATCCCCCCTCCCCAAAAAAATTGTGTCCTTATAATTTTCTCTAAATAATTAAAATATTTAATTTAAAAGATTTTGAGATGTTGAATTCGTCTTATGATTTTCCATTTTGTTTCCCACCTTTGTTCACTAACCAAAATACTAATCATTAAATTAATCGTGCTTAAGAAATAATATGAATTGTCATAAATAGAGTGTAGATGTTATCCATATAAGTTTATATGACTTATAACATAACTATTTTTTTAAAACTATGGGTTTTTATCATATAGTTATCTTTCCTAAATCTAAAAATACCATCTTAATTCTAAGAAATAACTAAATTATACACTAATAATGACTCCAACTTCATTAATTTTGTTATTAAGACAATCCTTATAATTTCCTCAAATGTTAAAATTATTTCTATTTCTTCCATCATATTTCATTATATAATAAATGAAAAATACAAGTTATTATTAAATATTGCTTTCTATTAGTTAGGTAAAATGCACACAAACCATTATATAAATGTTTTATGTATTTCAAATTAGAAACATATTAAATATTTAACCTATAGAATATGTTTTCTAGAATTTTCTATTATTTCAATGTAAATTCCATATTCTCTACCAATATTATTCTAAATATAATTCTTATGGTTTCTATAAAAATTGCTATGATACCAACTATAATTCCCCAATACTTGGCCAAACAGCGCTGATGGGTTGTACATTACATGGAATTCAGATTACGAGAGTTCGCATACCCAATATCCAAAGTTTGACAGTCATTAGGTAAATAGGTACATAATACACATTACATATTCATTAAAATGGTATAAAATACATGATTATTAAAAAAATATTTAAATGCATCATTATTCCTCTATCAATGACATCCTTATAATTTCATGTATATCAATCCTATTCATTACCTAGAGAAATGTCAAAATATAAGAAAGGAATGAGATCAAATGGCCAATAAGGGATAGTGAGTAGTGGAATATAACATGGCATAAATAATTTAGTGTAAATAGATAACCAAATGATTCCAAAAAATAGGTACATAGGCATAACATAATCCATGGATTTCATGAAAATGTTAATAAATAATCATATGGACAATAATAAATGATCTTATAATGATGGAATGCATAATGTTGGACATTATAACCATACCATCACGGCCTCATTCCAAGAAGTCGTACCATTCTATCAAGGTCTTATACCAAGACATCATATATAAAAGGGTACACATACACCGAATACCATAGCTATTTTATCTCATGAGATCTATCAATGCATCAAGGGGTTAAATAATTCTGGGCTCAACTTGTTACTTAATTAGTATAATACATTCATCGTATGAAAGGAAAGCATAAACAAATTAATATATAATATTCCCAAAATAACCTCTTTCATAAACATATATATATATATATACCCAATAATTATCCATATATAAATAATTGGTATATGTATTGCTAATATTTCCCTAGTCAAACAAATGGTATGGTTATTTAGGTGGATACCCTTTAATTAGAATAATTATTTATAGGGTACTCACACTATATAGGATAAATATATATATATATATATATATTGAATTCAATATATTCTCTCAATTGACTGAATTGTTTGGATATCTTAGTTAATACCCTTTAGTCTAAAAAATTATGTACAGGTCACTCAAACCATATAGGATAAGTAGATATATAGTCAAGAAAAATGTTATCTTCATCAATTAAATAGTTTGGTTATATAGGTGAATACACTTCAATTAGAATAATTATTTCTATGGTGATCACATTATACAATATAAATATATATATGATCAAAATAATATATTTTTTAAGTCATGGAATTAATAATAATGACAAGGTTAATTTTATTGAATCTTATTATAAATAATTTGGGATTCACAATATTAAAATAAGCACACTTATTACAACACCCCATATATATATGTGGTATGTTTTCGATATAAATTCCACCAAACCTCATGTATTTTGAGTAATTATGTGTGTTGGAGGTTTTAGTGGGGGATTAAGGTGCATTTTGGGGAAATAGGTTTGGTTCTAGGAAATTTTTCTCTTGATAGATGCCACTGTGTACCCAATAAAATAGTATCGAGTACTCAGTGTGTGAGGAAGATGAGGTAGTATCTCTATATGGGTTTCAAATTGGCTAGTGACTCCAAGGTGGGTACCAAGTTTCCACTGGGTACATAGTGGGTTCCTAGTTTCTTTTTTTAATTTTAAATTAATTATTTAATGTTTTTAAAATTTCTATTAAACGGGATTTCCCTCATTTGGTTCCTATAATAGTGGATGTCCCCCTTGTACTCTCTTATCCTTATTCTTAAATTAGTTGATTACCTTTAATCGACTTATATTAGAGTTTCTTTCATCACATTGAGTTCTTATAGGTTATACTAATACTCCTCTTCTCGATACTCTTGTATTTCATTTTCATTTCTTCATCTATCTTTAGTTATGCCAAATTCAAATGTTTTTGAAAAAAAATCTTGATTTCATGAATTTGAGGCCAAATCAGTGGGTGGTATTCAACAAGAACACTACTAGACCCAAGTATTCTGTTTCTTTATTTCCTAATGGTATTTACACATTTATCATGAATCGTATAAAATTCATTAAATGCTACCTTGTTGGACATAACCTAAAACTAATTAAATTGGTTTCATCATTTTACTATAAGGTAATTGGAACCTAATAGTTTGTGAGTTATCCAATTGAGGTGTGTGTTAACATAACTGGTCACATATGACCAATATATATGTGCACCCAATCATGAAACCAAGACTTGGGACCGAGTATATAGGTATCTATGAATAAGAACTATTGCTAAAAGTTGTGTGTAGTGACATAGTGTATGAATTGGTGAGGTTTGACTTGAGTGTGAGCTAGGAGAGTGGTGAAACAATCCAAGCCCAACCATTTGAGGTAGGTGGGTAGATTAAATTCATAACTCATGATTTATTTTATTTTTTTAAATGCTTTACATTGTTTTTAAATGATATAATATTCATTATAAATGGTTTTTTCAAATGTGGATGTGCCACTTCCACCTAAAACAAATCAATAGTGGTATAACGCTCACTTAAACAAGTACAATGATCCATCATTAACCAAGAGGAAAATGAATTCTTTTAACCATTTCCACTTTGGTAATTTCATATTAGTGTAATATCATTCACATAAAATAAATATTGGTGGAGCATAATCCACTTATGAGTGTTGTTCATGTCACGAACCAGCCCAGGTACCTTGGTAACCCGATAATTGAGCCGGCCCTGACATATCCTCAAGGTCGTTTCTGATACCCATGGGTCGGCGACTAGCACCTGGTATCACACAACATGCAAGTGGGAACTATTTTGCCACCAAAAATGTGAAATAAAAGAAACAAGACAGCATTCATATGAAAAGAAACGGCACTGGGAGTAATGTACCAGAATACAAATAGGCATAAAATCCAAAGTACTAAATTGGGAAAAAAACCAAGGAACCTAAGGACACAACTCACCAAGTTCAAAGCTCAAAAGTTGGATTCATCTCCAAGATATCACTTCCCCTTTCTATGTAAGAACCTATCTTTTGGATATAAAAGGATTTGGAATATTCTGGATGTTATTCCAGAGCATCACCTTCAGACGACGTGCGATTCTGAGCCCCGGTGTGGCCGGAATTAAATTTCCAGTGCCTTCTCACTGGGAACACAAAATAAATAGTATAACTCCTAAACGGTGATCTGGATCAGAAATATGAGTGTACATATGGGTCCAAAATTGGGTGGTTACCCTAGGAATGAAATAAAACATGTCGGCGCGGGACGTTGGGACCCCTCGCCCGTTAACGGAACATTAAATGGATTAATTAATTAATTAATTAATTCGTTTAATGTATTAACTCAAGTATCTCTTAAATGGTGGCTCGGATTGGAAAACGGAGGGCACCGTTGAGTTTGGAGCGTGCTATTTACCCTAGGAGGGGTGTAAGTTTCGCGGGCACGGGCCTTTTGTGGAAAATGGCCCCAGGGGTGTTTTCATAATTTAGCGGCCTCGGTCGTTGAGTTCTATAACTTTCAAACAGAGGCTCAGATTTAAATTCTGAGAGCTCCTTTGTTCTTAGGAGGTGGTGTTTACCCAAGGGGAGGCTTAACCTCGACACCGTCGAGAGTTTCGGAGGTGAGTCCTTTCGTGGGTGATTAATAAAAATTAATTAAATTGATTTTTATTTTAAGACCCTACTTAAGCCAAACACACTCCCCTCCCTCCTCCATTTGCACCTCCTGGCGGAAGAACACTAAAGGAAGCTCCTCCTCCTTCCTCTTCTCCCCAAGGTGGTGGGCGGCTTCAGCGGATCAACGACGAAGCTCCAGGCTACGCCCCTGCAGGTAGGAGATTTCGTTTGCGTTTTAAATTCCGAATCCTTATTTCAAGTTGAATTATGAGTTGAATTATCATTTGATCTTCGAGGGAATCCCATAATCACGTAGTTTATGTTCTAAGCTTTCCAACGCTTGTTTCGGGTTTGAATTCCGAGCTCTGAGGCGTCTGCAATTGTCTGGAGAAGATCAGCGGGTTTTGGAGGTTTCCGGCGAGCGCAGGGGCGGTCCGGTGAGGTCAGTTATGGCGGCCCCTCTTGGCAGTGGCGGCGGCTCCTCTCGGTGGCGGCGGTTCCCTCAAGCAGTCGGTCGGGCGAGCTTCGGGCGACGGTGAGCGGGTGCCAGCGGGGGCACTCCACGGCGCGGAGCGGAGACCAGGGTCGCGTCGTAAGACCCCGCGGCCAGACCGAGACCTACCTTTGGCGGGTCTCCGCGTGGAAGAATCAACGGGCCTCAAGGCCGGTCGGTGGAACCGCGGTCCAGCCCAGGCCGGCCGAACCGGCCGGTCCAGCCCAAGGGGATTTTCCCCCTCGACTCGGATGCCCGTAATTTCCGCTACGTGTGTCTGTTTTGCACGCCGTCTATGGCGACGCATTCCTTAAGTTGAAGCGAATGTTTTGAGATGGTTTGGGGGGTTTTAACTCCCAAAACGGGGGGGATCGGAGGCGCAACACGCCTTTAAGTGAATTTGTGTTTCCTAGGGGTTGTTGTTTTGGGAAGCTCGGACACATCAGATGTTCATTTTGAGCACCGCCAGCGGCGTTAGGACCCTGGTGCCGAGGTGTAGTTTTCCAGTGTGGTTTCGGGCGTTGAAACCAGAGTTGAGGCATGGGCCCCACGGCCCGTCTTTCGAGCTGCGTGCAACGCTTTACAAATTTTTCATCAGACTTCCGTTCAGGGCATGTGGCTAGTCGATTCTGGGTGTTTTCTGAGGGCATTGCAATGGCGCAATCCACCCACTTTAATTCCGCACGCTGGTGCGGGCCCCATGTGGGCCGTTTTGGGAGTTGGTGGTGATTTCCAGCTTTATCACCGGGTGTCCATTTTGGACGAGTGAATATTCCATCTTCTGTACTTTTTCGAGAGGATCTCAACAACGTGATCCATTGGCAGCGCTTCGGGACCGGGATGTGGGTCCCACGCAGCACCGCTCGTTTTTGGTATGTCGGAACACATCTTTTTCTCCGGATATCCATTCCAATCAAGTGAGCAGTACTTTTGACGTGATTTTTTGAGGGGATCGCGATGGTGCAATGCACCCGACTATTTTTGGGGCTGAGGCTCGGGACCACGAGACGTTGCTCAGGCGTAAAGCTGTGTCAGACAAATTTTACATTGGATATCCATTGGAGGTGAGTAAGTAGTCGATCTCGCATGTTTTTTCACGAGGACTACAACGGTACGAACCATTTGGATGTGAGGAGCCTTATTCGAGAGCTCATTTAAATGTGGAAGCATGAAAGGTGTACTGGTGGTGGTTTTTCCTATGGTGTTTGTAGGGAACCCATGGCGTGTGATCGCATTCACTCTTGGGAGAGTGAAGTGAATGCTTGAAGAGATTTAGTTGGTCATGCCTGGGTGGATTAGGAGGCAAGATGGAGTTGTTACATTTATGCCCATCGCATTGACGTTGGGTGTTGTGTGCATGATAGCCTTTGGGCTGGAAACGTGGTATACTCTGAGAGTATACGGGAATGCTTGGAGGTACATGTGGTTGTTTGTACATGAGAACGTTTGTGCGCTTGGTTGGAGTTGACTTGGGGCCACACGTCGTGTTGGCCCCATGTGTGTGTCTTGTTCTTCTTTGCATACCCTTGACCTCTCGCGACGTAGAGGGTCCCTAGGTTCTCGTTTGTTTGACAGGCAGGGTTCAGTTTCCCCCGGGTTCGGTTCTCGTTTGTTTGACCAGCAGGGTTGAGTTTCCCCCTGGTTCTGTTCTAATTTGTTTGAATAGAAGATTTGAGTGTCCCCTGGTTCTGTTCTCATTTTTTTGACTAGTAGGGTTGGGTGGGTTTCCCCCTGGTCCTGTTCACATTGGTTTCGACCAGCAGGGTTGAGTGGTTTTCCCCTGGTTCTGTTCTTGATGGTTTGGCCGGCAGAGTTGCTTCATGTTCCCTGGTAGAGTTCTTGTGGATTCGGTGTGACCAACACGTTATGCGGGCACCGATCCTCTACCCAGGAGGTTTTTTCTAGCAGGGCTGGCTAGGAGGTTGTTTCTAGCAGGGCTGGCTAGTGGGTTACCATCCAGCAGGGATGGCCAGTACAGCGGTGTTCACCGAGCAGTACCATCTAGAAGGGATGGCCATAGTGGTTCCGGGTTTACCTCCAGCGGGGCTAGGAAGTGGTCCCCGATGCCGGGTTTACCTCCAGTTGGGCTGGGAAGTGGTCCCTGATGATGGTTCTGAGCCTCCCTCCAGTGGAGTACCCTTTTACGGTACTAGGCATTAGGACTCATTGATGACTTTTTCCGAGTCTCCCTCCAGTGGATTACCCTTTTACGGTACTGGGAAGTGTGGCACCCGCTGACTCTTTTCGGGTCTCCCTCTAGTGGGAACCTGTCGACTTCCAGGGATTACCCTCCAGCGGGGCTGGGTAGGGGGTCACCTGTCGACTCTGAGGAGACCTCTCGACTACGGGGCAGTGAAGAGGTGTGGTTTGACGTTCCCCCAGAACTCTCAAGTATGAGGGGCGCTTTCCCCACCGAGACGTGTTCTTGAAACACAACCTAAAACCGTGCGGGCAAGTTAGTGCCGCCCAAAGTAGATAGTGTCAAGGTGTGGTGATTTGAGCCCCTTGAATTGCAGTTTAGGGAAGACGTGTGGGATGTTGGGCATCGATGGCGTTTACTTCTGGGACTGTTGGCTACTCACTTTATTGGGCTGAGCTACGGGATGGAGATCCCCTTACGATCTTGTTCGGGTTTCTTGATAGAGAATATATATATGTATATACCTTATTCCAGTACCCACTTCTTGGGCTTGGTTACTCTCCCTCCAAGAGAGGCGAAGACGCACAGGGTATGCCACGTTCTTTCCGTGTCTAGCTTCTCATGGTTGGACGAGTCTACTCTCCTTTTATAGGTAGCGAAGACTCGACGAGAAGTTCATATTCTCACTGCTTATAACTCCTTGTGTCTGGACGAGTCTACCTCCTTTCTCTTGTTGGGTTGAGCTGGACTCTCTATTGTTACTATACTACAATCCTTGTTGTACTCTTTACTGAACTCTCGGTTGTACTCCTTTACTTTACCTTATTCGATCTACTTCTCACCCTTTGGTACCTCCTTTGTTGCTCCCTTGAGCCTTTGGGGTATCCTACTAAGTATTTTTATACTCAACCATGTTTGGGATTTTCCCAAACTTGGTGTGCCCTTGCAGACGACTGACAGGTTGGTCGTGACTTCAGCAGAGCTTAGGAGTTCTGGAGCTTGGACCTTGTACGGTGGTTGTAGTTGGGTTCCAGGTGTGGGACTCTCCCAGCTGTTTTACTTTCGTTTAACTGTTGTCGGGTTGTGTCACTTTTCTGGTTGGGCGTGTGTTTTTTCCTTTTCTTTTCAGTTTACCTTCAACACTTTCTTTGTACTGATTAGAGGTCGATGCACTTTTTGGTTTATTTATAGCAGTTAGTACTTTATTTTTACTTTTACTCTGCACTTCTGCATTGATTGGGTTGCATGTGTGTGTACAGGTACTCAAGCAAAGGCATCCCCGAGTTGTTTAGCCTTCGGCGCTTGTCGCCAGTCCCTGGCCTATGGAGGTAGGCTTGGGGTAGTTGCGGCTCGAGCCCAGGTAGGGTCGGGTTGTGACAAATTGGTATCAGAGGTGGTTCATTCCTTGGGACGTTATTCAGACATCCCTAAAAAGGAATTGGTTGGGATTTATGGCAAAAGTGTTAACGTGTCTCGAGAGCGGCTCTTAGGCTAGGGAGTCTAGTGATGGTGTGGTGGCCGACGTATCCATTCACCAGGACCCTGATAACCCGCTTGTTGACTCGGCATGCTGAGACACTCGTTGTGGGGAAAATTGGTTTGTGAATCACATAGGATTGAGTCTTGAATGTCCTTATTTAGTCAACTCCCCATTGTTGTTACTATTATATACACATATGCTCATCTGACCGTGGCACTCCTTGAAAACATTCAGGATGTCTCCACGAAGACAGCGAGCCAGGATACCAGATTTGGTTCATGATTAAGACCTTGTGAGCTACGAGGCCTCAGTATAGGACCCATCATGTGAGTCCCTTTCTCTAGGTGGGCCGGTAGCAGCACCCCCACCTGGTGAGCAGCAGACAGCTTCAGCAGAGCAGACTCATCTTGAGCATAGGTTGAGCGCGCTCCGTGAGTTCCAGAGACAGAGACTGCTGAGGCTCGGTGGTGAGTCAGACCCTCAGGCAGCAAATGTTTGGCTGGAGATAATGGTTCGCCTTTTTAGGCTTGTGTAGACACCGGCATATATTATGGTGGCCTTGGCCGCCAACCTTTTCCGCGGAGCAGCTTGGCGTTGGTGGAGTTTGGTAACTCAGTTTCTTGTCGAGTCGTCGCTTTCGTGGGGCGACTTTCATTTGTTGTTTCGTGAGGAGTTTTTTCCCTCCTGCTTATGCTCCATTTGGATTTAGTAGATCCTACAGTTTCAGTAGGGAGGGATGATGGTGGCCGAGTACGCATCTAGTTTCGCAGACTGTGCATGCTTTTACCCGAACTTAGTCCCTGACGGCAACTTTCAAGCGCGGAAGTTTGAGCAGGGTCTTCGTAGAGAGATTTGTGTTGTCATAGTACCCTTGTTCATTCCCACATATGTTAGGGTGCTCTATTAGGTGCTGGTGACAAAGAGATTTCGGTCGCGTTCTATAGTTGGTGGTGGCAGTAGGCTCGACAGAGCCGAGACGTCTGCCGCAGCTAGCGGGCGTCGGGTGACAGGACCTCGACGCAGGTGGATTTCTGATGACCAGACTTAGGGGTGTGGTCGTACACCACAGTGGAACCAGAGGGCACCAGTGAATCCTAGAGAGCGTCGGTGTTGTGCTTGTGATGGGCGAGGTCACCTGGCACGAGACTGCCCAACCAGGCGCACTGAGAACATCGGGCATCCAGCAGGTGCACCACCGCGATGGTGGAAGCACCGTGATCGGAGTAGCGCTGAGAGAGGTGGTGCTTGCAGAGGAGAGGGAGGAGCTGGAAGTGGAGAAAGACCTTACGAGATCTTCCCATCACCACCATGCAGTCCACGTCAGGCTCTGAGAACTGAAAGTTGGGACCGCGAATAGTCGCGTGCTTTGGATGTCTACAATCCTGCAGAGCATGAGGTGATAAGAGGTATGCTCTACAGCTCTTCTACTTTTTTCAGTAGAATTGTTATACTCTGTGTGTGAAATTCTTTTCTCCATGATCCTTGTTTGAGGTGTTACCAGGGTGGCGTGGGGCGTTGGTGTAACCTTGTGTTGGTTAGGTAAAAGTCATATAACCTTCCTCTTTAGTCGATGGTGTCGACTCCATCGCTCTCTGAGCGTGTAAGAGAGTCTTGGTTGTGAGACATCGACTGTGAAACCTTGCGTGACCAGATATCCTTGGGTGTTTCACCATATTGATATTCTGAAGGAGGGAATCACCAGGATTTGTCCCAGGTCCAAGCGGTGATTCCATTCACAGCGTGTGATGTAGGGGTTCGGTTGGGGAGGTGAGCTACCCCCGAGAGCCTTCGGGTCATTTGAGACCGTGCGAAGGGATTTTGAGGTTCCCTGATGCCTTGACCTAACCCCAAGGTCGGGACTAGGTGCACGACGTCTCCCACATGACTCACCTAAGAAGAAGTGTGCATGCTCCTATGCATGTCATCGGCAAGGGCAGACCTTGAATGAGTAGATCAAATCCTTTGGTCTAGGTGTAGTGGCGCAGAACTGTGCATGAGTTCTTCTGGGTACGGAAGTGCCAGGTGCGGGCTTAGTACCCTGAGTTGTTCCCTAGTTTTTCTTTTCGGGTATGAAAATCTTGAAGTAGGGAATGATGTAAGAACCTGTTTTTTAGTTATAAAAGACTTTCGAATATTCTTGATGTTATTCCAGAGCAGCGCCTTCAGACGGCATGCGATTCTGAGCCCCGGTGTGGCCAAAATTAAATTTTCAGTGCATTCACACTGGGAACGCCAAATAAATAGGGTAACTCCTAAACAGTGATCCGGATTGTAAATCTGAGTGTACGGATGGGTCTTAAATGGGGTGGTTACCCTAGGAACGACATAAAACAAGTCGGCGCGGGATGTTGGGACCCCTCGCCCATTAACGGAACATTAAAAGAATAAATATATTTATTTATTTATTCGTTTAATGGATTAACTCAAGTATCTCTTAAACAGTGGCTCTTATTGGAAAACTGAGGGCATCGTTGAGTTCAGAGCGTGCCGTTTACCCTAGTAGGGGTGTAAGTTTCACGAGTGCGGGCCTTTTGTGGAAAATGGCCCCAGGGGTGTTTTCATAATTTAGCAACCTCGGTTGTTGAGTTCTATAACTTTCGAAAAGAAGCTTGGATTAAAATTCTGAGACCTCCGTTGTGCTCGGGAGGTGGTGTTTACACTAGGGAAGTCTTAACCTAGACCCCGTCAAGAGTTTTGGAGGTGGGTCCTTTCGTGGGTGATTAATAAAAATTAATTAAATTTATTTTTATTTTAAGACTCTAATTAAGCCAAAACCACTCCCCTCCCTCCTCCATTTGCACCTCCTGGCAGAAGAACCCTCAAGGAAGCTCCTCCTCCATCCTCTTCTCCCCAAGGTGGTGCGCGGCTTCGGCGGATCAACGGCGAAGCTCCGGGCTACGCCCCTACAGGTAGGAGATTTCATTTGTGTTTTAAATTCTGAATCTTTATTTCAAGTTGAATTATGTGTCAAATTTCTGTTTGATCTTTGAGATAAACCCATAATCGGGTATTTTATGTTCTAAGGTTTCCAATTCTTGTTTCGGGTTTGAATTCCGAGCTCTGAGGCATCTGCAATCGCCTGGCGAAGATCAGTGGGTTTTTGGAGGTTTCCGGCAAGCGCATGGGCGGTCCGGTGAGGTTGGTGGCGGCGTCCCCTCTCGGCAGCGGCAGAGGCTCCTCTCGGTGGTGGCTGTTCACTCAGGTGGTCGGCCGGGTGAGCTGCGGTCGATGGCGAGCGGGCGCCAGTGGGGGTGCTCCGCAGCGCGGAGCGGAGATCGGGGTCACGTCGCGCGACCCCGCGACCAGTCCGAGACCCGCCTTTGGCGGGTCTCCACGTGGAAGAAGCGACCAGCCTCAAGGCCGGTCGGCAGAACCATGGACCGTGGGCCCACGTCCGGCCCGCGCGGCCGAACCGTGGGCCGGCCCGGGCCGATCCAACCCAAGGGGATTTTCCCCCTCGACTCGGACGCCCGTAATTTCCACTACGGGTGTCTGTTTTGTGTGATGTCTGTGGCGACACGTTCTTTAAGTCGAGTAGAATGTTTTGAGATGGTTTTGGGGGTTTTTAACTCCCGAAACGGGGGGCTCGGAGGCGTGACACGCCTTTAAGTGAATTGGTGTTTCCCGGAGGTTGTTGTTTTGGGTGGCGCAGACACATCTGATGTCCATTTTGAGCATCGTCACCAGTGTTGGGACCCTAGTGCCGAGGAATATTTTTCCAGTGTGGTTTCGGGCGTTGAAACCGAAGTTGAGGCATGGGCCCCACGGCCAGTCTTTCGAGCTGCGTGCAGCGCTTTAAAACTTTTTCATCGGACGTCCATTCGGGTCGTGCAACCTGTTGATTCTGGGTGTTTTTCCAAGGGAATTGCAATGGAACAATCCGCCCGCTTTAATTCTGCACACTAGTGCATGCCCCACGTGGGCCGTTTTTGGAGTTGGCGGTGATTTCCATCTTTATCACCGGGTGTCTGTTTTGGATGAGTGAATAGTCCATCTTGTGTACTTTTTCTAGAGGATCACAATGGTGTGATCCGTTGGGAGCGTTTCGGGACCGAGATGTGGGTCCCACGCAGCACCGCTCATGTTCGGTATGTCAGAACGCATATTTTTCTCCGAATATCCGTTCCACTCAAGTGAGCAGTTCTTCTAACGTGCTTTTCTGAGGGGATCGCAATGGTGTGATGCGACCGACTGTTTTTGGGGCCGAGGCTCGGGACCACGGGACTTCGTTCGGGCGTAAAACAGTGTCATGCGACTTTTACATCGGATATATGTTGGAGGCGAGTAAGTAGCCGATCTCGCATGTTTTTCCACGAGGATTACAACTGTACGAACCGTTTGGATGTGATGAGCCTCATTTGAGACCTCATTTAAATGTGGAAGCATGAAAGGTGTACCGGTGGTGGTTTTTCCTACGGTTTTTATAGGGAACCCTTGGCGTGTGATTGTGTTCACTCTTGGGAGAGTGAAGTGAATGCTTGAAGAGATGTAGTTGGTCGTTCTTGGGCCGATGAGGCGGCAATATGGAGTTGTTATGTTTACGCCCTTCGCGTTGATGTTGGGTATCGTGTGCAGGATAGCCTTTGGGCTGGAAACGTTCTATACTCTAGGAGTATACGAGAATTATTGGAGGTACATATGTTTGTTTTTACCTAAGAAAGTTTGTGCTCTTGGTTGGATTTGACTTCAGGCCACACATCATGTGGTCCCCATGTGCGTTTCGTGTTCTAATTTGTGCACCCTTGACCTCTCGTGACGTAGAGGGTCCATCTATTCTCGTTTGTTTGACCAGTAGGGTTGAGTTTCCCCCTGGTTCTGTTCTCATTTGTTTGACCAGCAGGGTTGATTTTCCCATCTGGTTCTGTTCTCGTTTGTTTGACCAGTAGGGTTGAGTTTCCCCTAGTTCTGTTCTCGCTTGTTTGACCAGCAGGGTTGGGTGGGTTTCCCCCTGGTCCTATTCACATTGGTTTCGACCATCAGGGTTGAGTGGTTTTACCCTGGTTCTGTTCTTGATGGTTTGGCAGACAGAGTTGCTTCACATTCCCTGGTAGAGTTCTTGTGGATTCGGTGTGACCAACACATTATGCGGGCACCAATCCTCTACCCAAGAGGTTGTTTCCAACCGGGCTGGTCAGGAGGTTGTTTCCAACAGGGCTGGCTAGTGGGTTACCATCTAGTAGGGATGGCCAGTATAGCGGTGTTCACTGAGCAGTACCATCCAACAGAGATGGCCAGAGCGGTTCCGGGTTTACCTCCAGCGGGGCTGGGAAGTGGTCCCTGATGCTGGGTTTACCTCCAGCTAGGCTGGGAAGTGGTCCCCGATGAAGGTTCCGAGACTCCCTCTAGTAGAGTACCCTTTTACGGGACTAGGAATTGGGACTCATTGATATCTTTTTTCGGGTCTCCCTCCAGTGGATTACCCTTTTACGGGACTGGGCAGTGTGGCACCCATCGACCCTTATCGGGTCTCCCTCCATTGGGAACCCATCGACTTCCAGGGATTACCCTCCAGCGAGGTTGGGTAGGGGGTCGCCTGTCGACTCTAAGGAGACCTCTCGACTGCGGGGTAGTGACGAGGTGTGGTTTGACCTTCCCCCAGAACTCTCAAGTACGAGGGGCGCTTTCCCCACCGAGACGCATCCTTGCGAAGTGACCTAAAACCGTGCGGGCGAGTCAGTGCCGCCCAAAGCGGATAGTGTCAATGTGCGGTGATTTTACCCCCTTGACTTGAAGTTCAGGGCAGACATGTGGGATGTTGGACATCGATGGAATTTACT
Source organism: Viscum album (assembly GCA_963277665.1). Classification (NCBI taxonomy): domain Eukaryota; kingdom Viridiplantae; phylum Streptophyta; class Magnoliopsida; order Santalales; family Viscaceae; genus Viscum; species Viscum album. The sequence continues at coordinate 1,839,965,441 of OY728151.1, forward strand.
TCTGGGACTGTTGGCTACTCACTTTCTTGGGATGAGCTACAGGATGGAGATCCCCTTACGTTCTAGTTCGGGTTTCTTGATAGAGCATATATATATGTATATACCTTGTTCCAGTACCCACTTCTTGGGATTGGTTACTCTCCCTCCAAGAGAGGCAAAGACGCACGGGGTATGCCATGTGATTTTAGTGTCTATATTCTCATGGTTGGATGGGTCGACTCTCCTGATATAGGTAGAGAAGACTTGACGAGAAGTTTATCTTCTCACCGCTTCTAACTCCTTGTGTCTGGATGAGTCTACCTCCTTTATCTTGTTAGGTTGAGATGGACTCTCTACTGTTACTCTACTTCACTCCTTGTTGTAGTATTTACTGCACTCTCGGTTTTACTCCTTTACTTTCCCCTATTCGATCTTCTTCTCACCCTTCATTACTTCCTTTGTTGCTCCCTCAAGCCTTCAGGGTATCCTACTGAGTATTTTTATACTCATCCCTGCTTGATATTTTCCCGCACTTGGTGTGCCCTTGCAGACGATGGACAGGTTGGTCGTGACTTTAGCAGAGCTTATGAGTTCGGGATCTTGGACCGTGTATGGTGGTCGTAGTTGGGTTCCATGTGTGGGACTCTACCGGCTATTTTACTTTTGTTTACCTGTTTCCGGGTTGTGGCACTTTTCTGGTTGGGTGCGTGTTTTTTCCCTTTTCTTTTTATTTTACCTTCAGCACTTGCTTTGTACTAATTAGAGGTCGATGCACTTTTTGGTTTATTTATGGTAGTTAGTACTTTACTTTTCCTTTTACTCTACACTTCTGCATTGAGTGGGTTGCGTGTGTGTGTACAAGTACTCAGGAAAAGGCCTACCCAAGTTGTTTAGCCTTCGGTGCTTGTCGCTAGCCCCTGGCCTATAGAGGCGGTCTTGGGGTAGTTGTGGATCGAGCCCGGGTAGGGTCGAGTCGTGACATTCTCGAACCTGGAAGAAGAAAGTCTACAAACACCCGAAGGAAAAAAGTAGGGTGTGAGCATAAGACCAATAGGATACCACCAAATATTCCATAACAGTTTCCAAATATAGATTATCTAAATAAAATCTTTCAATTTTCAAATATACGGGTTTGTAAATTCAAAATCATATTTAAAAAAAACATGCTATACATTTTCAAATGATGGAAATAAATATTTTAAACAATGATTTTACAAATGAAGGAATTTTCTAAAATAACGGATTATGTAAAACATTTATATAAAATAGTTTATATAAATTCAGTAGGCAATTAAGCAGTTCAAACAAATATTGTCATGCATTTATCTCTAAAATATAAATAAACAAGTGAGCAACATGGTCTTCTTCCGAAAGGTACAATAGTATTAAGCATCTATAGGATTCCCCACTCTCTATGTGAACTCAGAAAAAAGTGTATACAGACGTACCTATGACACTAGCTAAAGGAGACTCATCACCAACCCGTGAGGGATGTGACCTACCTCAAGTATGCTTTAGAATGTTTTCGTAGCGCAAAGTGTATCCAAATAACTCACTAACTACCTCTGGCTTGTATGCACTCTTACATGATGGGTGAACTATTTTAAGGCTCCTTAAAAATACAATCAATCCCATTCTTCCATTTCAAAAGTTCCAATTTATGTCCATTTAAAATCAAAATAGGTTTTATTCAAAAACATTCCTTTTTCACAAGATAAAACCACTGGGTTTCTATTAAATCATTTTAAGCCATTTTCACTAGTTTTAAATCCATTCAAAACCAATTCCATCATTGCACAATTTATTTCCACAATTAAATTCAACAATTTAATTGAAATCATTTCCACCAAATCCATAATTTAAATTAAACAATTTAAATCATTCAATTTCCATAAACACACCCAATTCAATGGAATCAGGGGTTTTCCAAATTTATATGCCAAAACCATTTCAAATATCTCAATTCATTGGAATTGAGTTTTTATCAATTTAATTGAAAGAAGATTTGAGAAATTGAATTTAAATCAATAATTGCAAAAAATAAAGAAATACAAGGATGATCAATTTGGATAATCGGAATGTAACCACCTACCTTAAGGTTTCTGATGTCAACGACAATGATAAACAACACCATGTGGTTCAATACACCTCAGCATGGCCCTGTTATCATAAGTGTAGACACACCAATGGTCGATGATTTTGAAGGGTTCCTAGAACCAAAAACATCTATTTTATTTCACAAGGAAATAAAACATTACATGTGATAATTGTTTATCTCTCATAGATAATTTCAAATTTTTTATTAAAATATTACATGCGATAATATTTATCTTTCATGGAAAATTTTTAGTTTATCGTTAGGTCAACACATGCGCTTCTGATTACCCATCAGAATAATTATCATTAATAGTGTCACAATTATTTTTTTAATAATATTAATAATTAACCTTTGATAATATCAAAATGATCATTCGATAATTATATTAATTATCCATTGATAATATATGTAAAAATTATCTTTGATATTTCTATAAAATTTATCTTAGATAATTTTTTTCAATTATCATTTAATAATTCTTAACAATTATCTTTTGATAAATTCATAATATTTATATTTTGAAATATTACAATTGATAATCTGATAAAAAAAATTTGATAAATTTATTTAAAAAATAATTTTATAATCTTGTGGGATTATCATTGATAATTCTATGATATAATTATTTTAAATTTATGATAATTATCCTTTAAAAAATGTGCAATTATCCTATGATAATTTTAATAAACTAGTTATGTGATAATTACCTTATAGTTATCCATTTTATATTTTGTATAATTATAGAATAACATTTCCTTGAAAAAAATAATCATCTAGAGAATTATCTTACATATATATATATGTCAATTAATAATCTCACTCTCATAATTGTTCATCGGTAATTTTAAGAAATTATTATTTTGGAAAAAAAATTAAATTATCACTTGAATATTTCTTATAATTATCTTTTTTAATTTCATGCAATTATCCTTTTGAAAATTCACACAATTATCCTTTTAAAAAAATATAAATTAACTTCTCGTAAATATGAATAATTATCTTTTGATAATTCTAGGTAATTATCCTCTGATAATTCCATAAATTACTCCTAAATAACTTAGGTTATACAGATTTATTTTATTTATTTTTCCATAATTATTTTTAATTAAGAAAGATAATCAAATAATTAAACAAAAAGAATAAAATAAATAAGAGGAACACAAAATCAGGGGGTCGCTACTCATCTGCGCATGGGAGGAGTCATCACTGCCGGTAGTGAGAGGAGAAAGACTGCGGAAGAGGGATCACCGCTCTCATGCATGAAAGAAATGGGGTCCTTCGATTCGACCTAATCAACCAAGAAAAACAACCGAAAGGGTTTGGGTATGTATAACCCCAATTTTGTTGCGATTCATTCACCCAACAATTAATACCCTAATTTAACCAACTGTTTCAACTAAAATTTGATGACAAAGGGTTTTAATTCAAGCCATTAGTGTGTTGGTTATTGAAATAGTTTAAAACGGGTGGAAATGGAAGATTTTGAAAACTTGCGGTGTTAAAAATGGATGTCTATGCATTTATTGAAGAAGATGAAAAGTATACTCCATTTTTTAATAATTAAATTAATATAATATAATAAATTATTTAATGTAATTATTGAAAAAACTTCAATTATTTAGCGATGTGATCAAATGCTCATTACTCATGAAATGTATACCCTATCTAGGATAAACACCATGTTCCGTACACAATGGTGGTTTCAGATTTCTCATTGGATGCACCATTTTAGAGATATTAATGATTTATTACTTCAAAATTGGAATAAATAAATAATTAAAATAAAAGGGTTGTTTTTGCAAGTGAGACATCCAAACTCCTGATGCTAACAAATGTTATACCTTGTCTAGAGAAAACCCCTCATTCCGAACTCATCAGTGGTGTTATATTTCCCATATGATACACTGTTTGGGAGATATTTAATTGTTTTTAATAAAAAAATATATTAAATATTATTTAAAAACTTTATCTTACAAGCGAGGCATCCAAAAGTTTGGATCCTTCGAATGTTATACCCCTCCTAGGGTAAACACCATATTTCATACATAACTGTGGTCTCAAATTTCTTATATGATGGGCCACTTTGGAGTTATTCTTTTATTTTGAATAAATTGCTTATGATTAAAATAATATATTTAATGTTTTTATTCTATCCTCTCTGAGACTTTGCAGACCTAGAAAACTCATACTTACTCAGTGTTTAACTCAAAAAATATTTAATTGAATATTTCAAAGTATTAATTGGGCGTTTTACCATTCCGAGAAGTGTTTAAAAAACACAATTTTTCACTGATAAACCATTTTTTCCATTTAACATAATAAATTAATAATTTAACACAATAGGATTTAGGAATACCTGAAATAGTAACGGGCTGTTACAACCTCCCCATCATAGGAACTTTTTGTCCCCAGAAAGCCTATGAAGAACCACGTCAAAAAGACAATGTCACCGTTCTCTCATCAGTGCCTCCCTCTCTCATGTCTCATGAGAATTGGAACTATGCTTCCATATTATACAAACACAAGGTATCATCATCCCATGAAGTACCTTGGTATATAAATCAATAACTATGATCGCTCATTCAATCATAGATAGTATAGGTTCCACTTCAAGATCACAACAACTCAGAACATGAGATGAGTCAGATAAATGCTTTCAAAGCGGAGATACATGAAACACGTTATGTATCGATTCCAGTTCTGGTGATAGTTCAAAATGGTAAACAACTGTACAGACTTAATCAATAACCTCAAATTATCCCACAAAACAAGGAGCAAGCTTCCCTTGCCTCCCAAGTCGTCGATGACCCAACCGGGTTGAAACCTTCAAGAATATATGGTCACCAAAATTGATGCTTCAAGTTGTAGAATTTATTAGTGCTTCCTGGGTGCACAACCCATTAGAAAATATGGAAATTCCCCATTATAGCTTTCCTTGTCACTAATGGTGAAACATAACGGTTCCAATAACATAGAATACCCTCTTTGAAGAACAACCACTGGGCATCAGTCTCCCCACCATAAAGAGAGTCTCTAATGCTTATAAAAATTTTCAAAAACCTTTTGTTCCTGAATAATCATCTCGAGAATAGAAGATTTTAGAGAACCATCAACTTTCATGGTGGAGAGAAACAACACCGCCCAAGGTGACACACTTGGGTGAATAAAGGCTTTCTCAAGAAGATCTTTAAACTAGGACATTAGTTCTTTCAGTTCTGTTGAAGATATTTGGTAAGAGGGAAAATAATCTAGTTGAGTATCAAGCATCAAGTCAATGGAAAACAAAACCTCTCTTGCCGGTGGTAAACCAGAAAACTCAGAAGGAAACATGATGGGAAACTCAACAACAACTAGAGGGAGATCACCACCCAAATAATCTCGCTCGAGATCAAAATTAAACACTGATATCACTTTTCCCAACTCAAGATAAAAATGTCTTACCCAGCTTAACCTTAGGTATTATTCTCCTTGAAAGTAAAGAGGCACACCACTAGGTGTATTAAGGTAGACCCATTGAAGATAAAAATCAATATGGGACTTATTGGTAATTATTCAATCCCTCCTGAATATGACGTCAATTGATTCCATGTCGAGTACCAAAAAAAACTCCAAGAAAGTTTGACATTTGATAGAGAGAAGACACAAGAAGAACTACAGATACCCTTTTCTCTCTTTGTACCAAGAGGTGTAGTAATATCCATTACACAAGATAAAAGATCCATAGGAATATTAAGAAGATTAATGGTACAGTTTTAAATAAATGAGTGAGATGCACCCGTATCAAATAGGGTAGTCACTAAATATGAAGCTATATTAATGATATCTATCACGATTGTTGGACATTTATTAGCTTCCTCTGAAGACTCTTTCACTGCATGAAGAAGCTTCATTCCAGATGCATGTGGCTGGAACTCTTTAGTACATGAAGCATTTGATTTCCCCAAAGATTTTGAAGGTTCTGATGATCTCATGCCATTATGTGGAGTAGAAAAGTTATGGCAGAACTTCTGCAAGTGGCCAAAATATTTGTAGGAGCCACAGTTCTGTCGGCCTGCTCAAGCTTAAAAAACTCCATAGCCTTGGCCAACACCATTGACTCTGGACAGAAGTGGCCTGTGAAAAGAACCATGAAGTGCTTCCACTCTAAGACCCCATGTTTATTTTTCTTCACTATCGTATCCCACCATCTCCTGCTAGGTTCTTTTAACATGAAGGTGACACACTTCACCATGATATCATCTGTTGTCTCCAAGAACTCAAACAGACATTCAATCCTACCCAACCATTCCCTAGCAAATTGAGGATTAGTGAAGCCTTTGAAAATTGGTGGTTTCTGGTGAAATAACTCTTGATAACAATTTTGAAGAGCATCCCCCCATGTTCCATAGCTAGAGCCTGAATGGGGACTAGAGGTGGTGCATATCCTATAGTTGTGATGGTGTGCACAATCACCTTAACTAGGCTAGGTTCCACTGGAGGATTTGCTCACTAAGGTTTATCAATAGCCCCTTCCTTGATATGATTCACATTTCTTCTTGGAGGCATGATGTTACAAAACATTAGCAAAAAACATGGAAGATATTATATTAACACTCAGACAGAGTAATGAGAGAAAATATTTTCAACCGAAGGAACAAAAAAGATTTGAATGTTACTCTATCCAAATAAAAATAGGGAAAAGACTGGAACTACACAAAAATACGTATTTCTCTAACCACCCCTAGATACTTAAGGTTCATTATGGTGAGAGCTGGCCAAGAAATCAATCAAAACTACCTCATAAGTATCTACAAGATTTTACAAATGCATACTGACTTCAAGGAAAGACGCTTAAACTCCCTTTGATACCATTTTGTCACAAACCATTCTGGGTACCCTGGTAACCTGATAAATGAGTCAGCCCGGACATATCTCGAAGGGCATTCCTGATCCACATGGGTCGGCAACTAGCACCTGACATCACACAACATGCAAGTGGGAATGATTTTTCCACCAACAATGCGGAAGAAAATAAACAAGAAAATATTCAAAATAAAAGAAACTCTACTGGGAGTAATGTACCAGAATACAAAGAGGCATAAAATCCAAAGTACTAAAGTGGGAAAAAACCCAAGGTCCCTACGGACACAACACACCAAGCACAAATCTCAACAGTTGGATCCACATCCAAGTTATCCCTTCCCCTTGCTCGAACCTGGAAGAATAAATTCTACAAACAACCGAAGGAAAATGTAGGGTGTGAGCCTAAGACTAGTAGGATACCACCAAAGATTCCATAATAGATTCCAAAAATAGATTATCTAAATAAAATCATTCAATTTTCAAATAAACAGGTTTGGTAATTCAAAATCATATTTAAACAAAACATGCTATACATTTTCAAATGATGGAAATAAATATTTTGAGCAATGATTTTACCAATGATGGAATATTTACAAAACAATGGCTTATGTAAAACATTTATATAAAATAGTTTATATAAATTCACCAGGCATGTCAGTAGTTCAAACAAACACTGGCATGAATTTATATCTCAAATATAAATAAATAAGTGAGCAACATGGTCTTCTCCCAAAAGATATAATAGTATTAACTAGCTATTGGATTCTGCACTCTCTATGTGAACTCAGAAAAATGTGTATACACACGTCCCTATGACACTTTCCAAAGGAGACTTGTCACCAACCTGTAGGGGATGTGATATGCTGTAAGTATGTTTTAGAACGTTTTCATAGCGCAGAGTGTATCCAAATAACTCACTAACTACCTAAGTATTGCTTGCGCTCTTACGTGATGGGTGGACTATTTTAAGGATGCTTAAAAATACAATCAATCCCATTCATCCATTTCAAAAGTTCCAATTTATGTCCATTTAAAATCAAAATAGGTTTTATTCAAAAACACGCCTTTTCACAAGATAAAACCATCGGGTTTATATTAAATCATTTTAAGCCATTTTCACCAGTTTGAAATCCATTCAAAACCAATTACTTCATTACATAATTTATTTCCACAATTAAATTCAACAATTTAATTGAAATCATTTACATCAAATCCATAATTTAAATTAAACAATTTAAATTAGCCAATTTCAATAAACACACACAATTCAATGGAAGCGCAGGTTTTCCAAATTTCCATTCCAAAACCATTTCAAATATATTGATTCACTGGAATCAAGTTTTTATCAATTTAATTGAAAGAAGATTTTAGAAATTGACTTTAAGTCAATAATTGAAATAAATAAATAAATATAAGGATAATAAATTTGGCTAATCAGAATGGAACCACCTACAGCAAGGTTGCTGATGTCAGTGGCAACGATAAACCACCCCATGTGGTTCAATACACCTCTGCACGGACCTATTATCATAAGCATTGACACACCAATGGTTGATGTTTTTCAAGGGTTCCTAGAACCAAAACATCTATTTTATTTCACAAGGAAATAAAACATTACATGTGATAACTTTTTAACTATCATGTATAATTTCAAAGTTTCGATTAAAATATTACATGTAATAAAATTTATCTTTCATGGAAACTTTTCAATTTAACGTTAGGTTAACACATGTGCTCATGATTACCCATTAGAATAATTATCATTGACAGTGTCACAATTATCATTTTAATAATATTAATAATTAACCTTTGATAATCTCAAAATTATCTTCTGATAATTATATTAATTATCCTTTGATAATATATGTAAAAATTATCTTTGATATTTCCATGCAATTGATCTTTGATAATTCATTGCAATTATCATTCAATAATTCATAATAATTATCTTTTGATAAATTCATAATATTTATCTTTTTTAAATATTACATATGATAATCTGATAAACAACATTTGATAATTTTATTTAAAAAGTCATTTGATAATCTTGTGGGATTATCATTGATAATCATATGATATTATTATTTGAAAATTATGATAATTATCATTTAAAAAATATGCAATTATCCTATGATAATTTTGATAATATTTTCATGTTATAATTACCTTATAGTTATCCTTTTTATAATTTTTATAATTATTGACTAACATTTCCTTGAAAAAAAAATAATCATCCACTAAATTATCTTTTATATACATTTGTGTGTATATATGTATATATATATATATCAACTGATAATCTCTATCACATAATTGTTCATTAGTAATTTTAAGTAGTTATTATTTTGGAAAAATAAATAAATTATCACTCAAATGTTTTTTATAATTATCTTTGTTAATTTCATGCAATTATCCTTTTGATAATTCACACAATTATCCTTTTAAAAAAATATAAATAATCTTCTCCTAAATATGCATAATTATCTTCTGATAATTCCATGTAATTATTCTCTGATAATTCCTTATATTACTCCTAAATAACTTAGGTTCTATCGATTAATTTGATTTATTTTTCCATGTTTTTTTTGAATTAAGAAAGATAATCAAGTAATTAAACAAAAAAAAAGAAAATAAATAAAATAAACACAAAATCAGGGAGTCTCTACTCAATTGACTATGGGAGGATTCTTCACTTCCAACTGCAAGAGGAGAAAGACCACAGAAGAGGGATCACCACTCTCACGCATGAAGAAAACGGGGTCCTTTGATTTGACCTAATCAACCAAAAACAACAACCGAAATGGTTTGGGTAGGTATAACCCCAATTGTGTTATGGTTCATTCACCCAAAAATTAATACCCTAATTTAATCCACCATTTCAACTAAAACTTGATGAGAGAGGGTTTTAATTCAAGCCACTAGTGTGTTGGTGATTGAAATGGTTTATAACAGGTGGAAATTGGAAGGTTTTGAAAGCTTGTGGGGTTAAAAATAGAGGTTTGTGTGTTTGTTGAAGAAGATGAACAATATACTCCATTTTTTAATAATTAAATTAAATTAATATAATTAATTATTTAATTTAATTATTAAAAAACTTTAATTATTTATCTATGTGATCAAACGCTCATTTCTCATGAAATTTATAACCTTTCTAGGATAAACACCATGTTCCAGGAACAACGGTCGTTTCAGATTTTTCATTGGACATGCCATTTGAGAGATATTAATGATTTATTAATTAAAAATTGGAATGAATAATTAATTAAAATAAAAAGGGTTATTTTTGTGAGTGAGGCATCCAAACGCCCGATGCTAACAAATGTTATACCTTGTCTAGGGTAAACCACTCATTTCAGACCCAGCGGTGGTTTCAGATTTCCCATACAGTGCACCGTTTGGTATATATTTAATTATTTTTTATAAATAATATATTAAATATTATTTAAAAACTTTATATCATGAGTGAGGCATCCAAAAGTCTATCTCCTTCGATTGTTATACCCCTCCTAGGGTAAACACCATATTCCATATATAACTGTGGTCTCAAATTTCTCATATGATGGACCATTTTGGAGTTATTCAATTATTTTGAATAAATTTCCTATACTTAAATTAATATATTTAATATTTTTATTTTGTCCTCCGCGAGACTTTGCAGACCTTGAAAACTCATACTTAATCAGTGTTCAACTTAGAAAATATTTAATTGAATGTTTCAGAGTATTAATTGGGTGTTTTACCATTCCACGATGTCTTTAACAAAAACAAAACTTTTCACTAATAAACTATTTTTTCCATTTAACATAATAAATTAATAATTTAACACAAGAGGATTTAGGAATACCTAAAACAGTAACGAGATGTTATAGTTCAAGTGGTGTATCATCCACTTGGGGGGTTATTTTAGTGGTATATCATCCATGAAATATTTGATGTTTTTGGTGTTTCAACCTCTTGTGATATGGTACTAGTGGTACATCATGTACCGTGAGGATAGAATTGGTGTCACATCATACACCTATGGATGCTATCTTCATGGTACATCGTCCACATGGGGACTTGAGATGGCGGTATGACATCCACATCTAGAGTTATTTGAGTGGTATACCATCCATATAGAAAATATATTTTATTTTTATATTGTCCACCCAAGATATGATATAGTGGTTTATCACCCACATGTTCATGGTTAGAGGTAGAGTATCATCCACCCAAGAATAATGATGCCTTGTTCACCAGCGATGACTTATTCATAATTGGAATTGGTTTAGTGATAAATCATTCACTATAATTATTATATAAGGAGTGATATATCATTTATACCTCATGTTTGTGCTTATAATATGGGTATATTTTCCCATTACATCACTAATCAAAGTAGGTTTGGTTACTTGTGGTTTTGTGGGAGCACTCCGCAGGGTGATAGGATATTTTTTGGTTTTTATTTACTCCAATAGAATTCCATATCATGCCTGGACCTATACTTAATATACTTTTTAGGGAAAACATTGGTTTCTCCCAACTGAGTTGTATTCACACCCTACTTAAGAACCCAAGTACCCCAGTTGACTTCATGATTTGTGACCCAGGCAAGGGAAAGGACCCTACAGCATCTGATGGTTGAGTTAGAAGATCTTGTCTAGAGTTAGAAGAGAGGATTTCACTAGGACTCAGATTTATATTTTATATATACCTTTAATTTTTTTTATTTTATAATGAATTGTATATGATCTAATCATAGGGGATCCACATTATTTTTGTATGATTCATATGAAATGTACTATAACTTATTTTCATATAATATGATGTTGATATTTAATACTAGATAGATTTTAGATATGGTATTTATTATTATGATTTTATGGTTATTTTGTTATTATTTTCACAATGTTTATGTTTATTTATACCAGATTCCATAGTCTCCAGTCTATTATAAATTTATCCTCACTACTGTTCGGTGACCTCTAGAAAATATGGAGGTTCACTTGAGGTATGTGGCACTCCAATTTTGTTATAGTGGAGGTGAACCAGGTCGAGAACATTAGAAAGTTAAAGTAGAGCCTTTTTTTCATTTCTCTTAATATTTAGGATATGGTATACAAGATATTGAATGTTTTTGGGAGGTGGTATGGATATTATGTTAGGGATTAATTAACCCAATTATGAGGGAGGTCCAAGTTACTAGGAATGAGACTATTATTCTTGGTTTTTTTATTTATGGTCAGATTATTTTTGCAAAGTAAGATATTCTTAATGTTGATTTAAGATTTTTGAGTTTTCAACCTTAGATAGGGGTGTCAACGGGAACGTGTTCATGCATAATTTTTGGCAGATGAATCTCAACTGATAATTGTATGATTTATAATTATGATTTAGGTTTTGGTCATTTAAAGTGTTAACAAAAACTTATATAGAGTTTTCCTATATAAATTCCTAGTGGATCTCTAATTTACTAACCAATGATTTATATCTTCTACTATCAATATATTAATACTTTTATGTGATACGGAGTGTGATTTTACCTAGCCCAATGGTGGGTGGGTTATGCTATATGCAAGAATTATTTCATGAGAGCCTTGTATCATAGGGTTTGAGTTTAGGGTAGAGTGAAATGTTCTTGTTTTTTAACCTAAACTATGATATTTATACTTGTGGTAGAAATTTATTTTGAGTTGTGTTCTTATAACTGTAGAGATATTCCCCCATGATGACCTCTCGTTGAGTGAAAGGAGGTATATGATGAGTATACCCCATTAGTAGTGGATATGGAGATGCCAGTTACGTTTATTACACCTATATATTATCATCTTAGAGAGAGTTGACTTCAAGTATTATATCCCATGGGGAATAAGGCACTGAGATCTAGGCTAACCATGTCAAACATATCTTTCACATTTTAGCTGCAACATCCAATGCTCTTTTCAGGTGAGGGTAGACTATGGACAACAAATTTTTGGATAGATTCCATGAAAATCATATTTTATCTTCTAGATACACATCCTAAGAGACAAGTAAATCTTTATGATTATATGGTTTTAGGACCAATGAATCACTAGTGCGATATTCTTGTATAGCAAACCAGTATGTGGGATTACATGGAAGTAATTTCAGTCACTTTTTATGAAGAACTTATTTATAGACACCCTGAGAGATGATAGAGCTAGGCAATTTATATATCTGTTATGAGGAGAATGTTAGTGATGGAACATGTTGTTTTCTTTACCAATTTGTTATAATTTTCAGTTGTACTAGTGGATGATGAGATTTATAGGGTCAAGTGACTTATTAATATCCTGAGGCATTTTATATGATCATAGGTGAACATATTTTAGTTTACATCCTTCAAGGAGATTGTGAATTGGACATTTATTATAGAGAAAAACTAGGTGGAGGGTAATTAATCTAGGAAAATACTACCTCTATATTGGATAGGATTATATCATTAGGAAATAGTAACAAAAGGTATGAGGAGTCTCACTAGGGAAGCGACCTGAAGAGAAAACAAGGTAGGGGTTCATTTCTTCCTTTGAGAAGGAGAGCCTCGGTCTCATGTTATTAGTGTATCTAGAAAATCCCAATCTGACCCGGTCATGATAAGTATTCAAAGTAGTTTCACTCCTATAATGAGTTAAAGAATCTATATAGGTATTATGTTATCGCAACATAGAAAGATGTTTAGTGTTCTTCCAGTCAAACTCGAGGTCCAGGTTTAGATTCAAGAGTGTCGTAATAATTGAATAGATGGTTATCATCCAGCTACTTAGGTTAAGGAAGAGGTTAAGGTACTCAAATTTAGGTGAAGTAATTACCATAGGGAAATATACCTTAGGAGATTCCAATTATTGGAGCCCAAGTCCGAGGATTGGGCCATATTTATTCCATTAACCAAACCACTACCATTTAGGGTAGTGATATATCTATAGTTTAAGGTATGGTTCTTATTACATTGACCATAGCTTATGTTATTTTTTATATGGGTGTGTCATACTCATTCATATATTCTCATCTAGTTGATAATCTAGGGCTTGTTATAGAGTAAATGTATGGGTTATTTCAATTGATACACCCTTAAGGGAGTGATAATATGGTATCCATATATGTACATAGTAACTTACAGTGATTAGTAAATATAGGATTTATTAGAACTTCTTCATGTTTGATAAGTACAGTTTCAATGTGATCCTTTGGATGGATTAGCTAACTTTTTATTGAGAAAACATCGACTAAAATTACCAGTGGTTATATTTCACTTCTACAGAGTGTGATTATTATGCCTACATTTATGGGTGGGATTTACAAGTAGGCCATTTGAGACCTAGCCAACAACAACTATGGGTGATCACAACCCAGTTCGCTACAATTTCTTTAAGATATTAGGAGACACTCTAATCATTCTTTCCTGTTATTATTAATTAGTTCCAACACAAATTTCTTGGTTACTTCACATATTTTCCAATTAAGAGATTGGTTGAGTTTATAATCAAGCTTATTACAAGTAAGGAGTTCGTATCCATTTAACTTTATATGATGGATCATGTAGGGATTCGATAGATAATGGCTCGGTAAGAGGATTTGGAGGAAAGGGGGTTTATTCACCCAAGAACATCCCCTTGGGGTGATCTTGTATCTTTTTCACAAATAAAGAAGATGAATTAATGCATTTATGTGTGGATTAATAAAGTCTGGACTAGTTAATGCTTAAGAACTAGTATCATCTTCCATATATCAATGACTAATTTAATTATCTAATAGGATCCAAGTGGTTCTCTAAGTTCCATTTAAGTTCTTCCTATTATCTTTTTTATGGTCAGGCCTTTTATATTAAATTTACATTTTTTAGGAGAAAATATAACCAATATGAGTATCTCTTAATGGAATTCGATTTAATTAACATGTATGTGGTGTTTATGGTCAAGATGAATAGGGTTTTCCATCTTTATTAAGACTTATTTATGGTCAAATTCATCAATGATATTATGTTATAATCTTAAATGAGGGAGGATCGCACTCTCTGTTTGGAGATCATTCTAAGAACATTGAGAGAGTATCAATTGTATGATAAGATCTTGAAGTGTTAATTCTATATTAGAGATTCATGATTTTTGATTCACATGATTTATGAGTAAATTATATTATTGGACCCAGAGAAGACTGAGGTTGTGGTTCCTTGGGAGAGGCCCAAGCATTTTTTCAAGATTCTTAGATTCTTATAATTTTAAGGTTTTCATTAGAGGTTTTTTTGTGGAATATTTCATTTAGAATCATTGATGATGGACCTAACTAAGAAGGGGGTTTGGTTCATGAGTTCATAATCATATAGAAGATCATTTTTAGATCCAAAAGGGAGGTCGGCACCTATGTACATCTTGATCTTACCTAATATGGGTAAGGAGTGTATATTATATCTTTTTTCCTAAAGAGTTTGGCTTGTGGATGTTCTGATGCAGGATGGATGAGTGGTTACTCAAAGGTCTAGGGAGTTGTGGCCCCATGAGAGAAGTTACATAATGAGTGATTTAGAGCTAGTAGCAATGGTGCAAAAACTGAGATGTTAGAATTATTATCTTATAGGTGAGAGGTTCTTGGTGTACACAAACCAAAAGAGACTAAAGTATATATTTTCTAATAGGGATATAAAACTTTGATAGAGGAGTTGGTTCGAGTACCTATAGTATTTTGACTTTGAGATGGCGTATACCCTTGGGGACTGGAATGTTGTTTCTAATGAATTAAGTAGGAAGACTTGGGAACAGGTGGTGCATGTATCTTATAATGATTGTAAAATGATAAGACTATTTTCTAAGATGTGTATGGATATTCAAGAGTAATATGGAAGATAAACCCTGGAATATCTAAGTATTGCATCCTCGCTCCTTGAGAGAGTGAAAGAGATTCATCTATCTGACTTTGACTACTTAGTGATAAAGGATAGTATATATGGTGGGGATCCAACACCTAATTGGTCCCTAGATGTTGACTTGGTTCTTTATATTTAGGATCATTTGGTAGTCCCAATGAGTATACATAAATAGATGATATGATATTTACACGCCTCAAGGTTGGTTGTTCACCCAAGGGTTACCAAGATATATCATGAATTTTGGAGGTATTATTGGTGGACTGGGATAAATAATGATATATTCTGGTCCATTTCATGATGCATTACCTAGAAATAGTTCATGGTTTCACATCCGTGACTTATGGGACTTCTTCATTCTTGAATCATTCTTTAGTGGAAGTGGGATGATGTGACCATATACTTCATGATTAGATTATTGAGGATGCATCATGGTTGTGATACAATATGGGTTATCATATATTGATTGATGAAGGAATAACATTTTAAATAAAGTTAGGAGAATTATTATATCGATGAGATGGGCCCAATATATGTCTTGGATATAGTGAATCTACATGGGGTACTGAGGATAATAATTTCTAATTAGGATTACCATTTCACATTATTTTTATGAAAGGAACTACATAAAATTCTTGATACATAGGTGTATTTGAGCATTTCCTATCATCATATAACCGATAGAAAGTATGAGTGGATTATTTGAGTATTGGAGGAAAATTTGAGGTCATGTGTCATTTATTCTAAAGGTTTATGGGAGAACCATCTATAACATTAGGATTTTTTTAAAAAAACAGTTATCAATAATTGATTTTGGATATGTCCCTTTAAAAATTTATATGGTAGACTATGTTGATCACCTCTATGTTAGTTAAAGGTCAGAGAGTTAGTGGCTATTAGGCTGAGTCTCATGCAGGATACATCAGATCATATCCAACTAATCAATAAGTGATTGGTGACCAAGAAGAGTAGGAAAATATCATATTCCAATCTGTGATTCTATCATCAAGATTTTGAGCTAGGAAACTACGTATTTCTATTAATATTACCTCAGTTTGGACACAAGCGTATTCAAAGTCAGGGGAAGCTAATGTCTAGGTTCATTGGTTCATTTGATGTTTTTTAAAGGATCAGAAACATGGAATATCATCTAGTTGTTCCCCATTTATATAGTGTTATGTGTGACATATTCTATGTATATCAGCTTCAAAGATTCCATCTTGACCATTAACATGTGATTATAAACAATAATTCTAAGCTTGATCAGGATTATTCATTAACTAAGTGACTTATTTATTTAGTGGATCAGAATGAGAAGACTGTTCATGAGAATAAAATCCATCTAGTATGGGTGTATTGGAACTATTGTTGTGTTTCGGAGGAGACTTAGGAGTGAGGGTCTAAAATGTGAGAATAATTTCTAGAGCTTTTCAATGGTGGGGATTGATGATTCTTAGTGGTGAAACTTGGGGAAAAGATTCTATATAGTGTGTAGATCATAAAACTCTACATCAATAACTGGTATATTTTGATCTAAATTTCACTAAAACACATTTATTTTGGGTAAGTATGAGTGTTGGGGGTGTTGGAATGGTATTAGGGGCCCGTTTCGAGAAAAATGGTTGAGTGTCAAGACATTGATCCCTTAATAGATGCCACTAGGTACCCCCTAGAATGGTACTGAGTACCCAATGCGTGGGGCAGATGAGGCAGTGCATCCCGGTGGGTCTCCAGGTGTCTAGTATCCCCTAGTTGGGTACCTAGTGTCCATTGGGTACCCATTTGTTATCTATAGGGCACTTGGTGGGTTATGGATAGATTTTTTAAATTAACTTTATCATTTAATTATTTAAAATTTCTATAAAATAAGATTTCCCTTATTTTTTTATTACAACAATGATTACCCCCCTCAAATATCTTCTACTTACTCATATTCAATTAGTGAATTGCCTTCATCCTTGCTCAAATTATAGTTTCATCTATCTCTTTTGGTTTCTACAAGCGATTCTACTACTCATATTCCCTCTATTATTGATTTTCTTCCTTGTTTCATTGTATTCCATTAGTTAAAACTAATTCTAGGGATTTTTCTAGATTTTTGGATTTTTTTTCATTTGAGGTCAAATTAGTCGGTGTCCTTATAAGCGAAAGACCATATTATTCCCAAGTAGGGGTCCCTTACTTTCTTAATGATATATGTGTCTTGTACACATAGTATGAAATGTAGGAAGTGTCAATTTTTTTGTGAATTACCTAAAACTAATTAAATTGGTTTCCAAGTTTTCCTATGGTGAAATTAGAACCATGTAAAAAGGCCTCTCTAAAACTAGGACTTTGAGATATGTAATTTGGGCCTTAAATCTATATAAGGTTAACCTCTCAAACTAGGGAAAATCATTATCAAAAATAGAAAATATTTAAGGCCTTCAGGCCATGGAAAATTGAAACCTTGTAGTGAGATGTTGTATTAGCATTATTATTTATCCAAATTAGGATTTTTATCCATTTATTTTAGACTTTGGGACATTGGACCTTTGATATGTGCATGGTGATCCCTAGACTTTTTATGATATGATATTAAAGTCTGATAGAGTGAAAAATGGTATCAAGATTATTAAAGGAGAGACAGTTGGACATGGAAGGACTATCTTAGAGTAGCTAATCCCACACCAACTTATTGCACATGTGTGGAGAATCAATGGAGGACCATCAACATGAATTCAAGGATACGTTCTAAAGAAATAAATTAGAAACGTAGAGAGGGGTTGTTCTAGTGTAGTTTCTTTGGGTAACATTCTAATCCTTATGTGCCTCTAAACCTTCAGTTCATGTATTCTTCAAGACCTTCGTGTCACTCATCCTGTAAGCGAAATAAGGGTTCTCTCTCAACCCAGTTAAAAAGTGTATTTATATGGATAGTAAAAAAATTCAAAGGAATTTGGGAAAGGGGAAATTTAGACCTAATAGGTTGTGAGTGGACCATGTGAGGTGTTTATTGAAACAATTATTCACCAATGACCTAACTATATATGGACTTGAGCTTGAAACCATGACTTTGGACATGGGATGGGTTCCTATGAATAATAATCGACACTATGAGCCTAGTGTAATTCCCTAGTGTGTGACTTGGTGAGGTTTGGATAGAGTGAAAGCTATGATAGTGGTGAGACAACATAGGCATGACCCTTTGAGGTGGGTGGGTGGCTTAAATTCTCAAAATGGGATTTATTTGATTCTTATAAATGATTTAAATTGTGATTAAATGAAATATCATTCATTATAAATGGTTTTTTTCATATGGTTTAGTGCCTCATCCAACCAAATTTAATCAATGGTGGTATCTCATCCACTTGAACAAGGTTAGTTATTCATCATTTACTAAGTATCCAATGAATTGGCGTAACCTCATCCATACTAGGAATTTCCTATTAATGGTATAAAATATACATGAAATTTATATTTTTTGAGCATCATCCATTTATGAGTATTGTCCATATAGTGCATTTTCCACTTGGGGGTTTAATTATGGTTGTATATCATCCACCTAACATTTGATGATGATGGTACATCAACCTCCTTGAGGGTGGTATTGGTGGTGCATCATCCACCGATGGAATTCATCTTAGTGGTTCATTATCCACATGGTGACTTGAGATGGTGTTATATCATCCACCAAGAGAGTGATATTAGTGGTATATTATACACCTATATGAGATGTTTTAGTGGTATATCATCAACCCTAACTTTGAAGTGGTGGTGTATCATCCACCTATGCATGGATAAATGTGGTGCATTATCCACCCAATATTGGCGATACATCATTCATTGAGTGATGGTTTGTTCACCATTGAATTAGTTTGGTGATAAATTTTTTACATTAAATATTATATGAGGAGTAAAATATTATTCATCCTCATGGTGTGTTCCTACACCATGGGTATATCCTCCCATTCTAGCACCGGCTGAAGAAGTTATGGTCATCCATGATTTCACTAGGGAACTCCATGGGGTGGTAGGTAATTTATTTATTGTTGCTTACTTTACCAAAATTTCATATCGAGCACGCACCTATTCTTACTAGACTTGTCAGGGACACCATTGATGTTGTCCTATTAAGTTGTACTCACACCCCACTTTGGATACCTAGTACCAAAGAAAACATCATGTTTCATGACCCAAGTAAGGGCAGGTCCATCTTTCATATGATAGTTAAGATATGATATCATATCTAGAGTTAGAAGATGGTATCGGGTAAGGGATTAGGTCCATTTAGTGGATGTACCATTAATTGTGTTTATTTTGGACCATATTTCATGTGATATTCCCATGGGGTATACAAATTATGTTTTTATGACTCATATGACATGTACAATATATTATTTAGATATAGTATGATATTGATATTTAAATTTGTATATATTTTAGCTATGGAATCTATTTTTATGTTTTTTTTTATGTTGGGATGGTTATTTTTTATTACTCCCATTAGGTTTATGGTTTTCTGTACATGAAGGTATAATCTCCCCAACTTATTATAAATTGACCCTTTCTACTGATTGATAACCTCTGGTGTATTGGGATGTCACAACTCATCCCAAAGAGGCTCATTCCATGACTCCCAGTGACCATCTCCAACAAGCTAGGGGTTGGAGACTAGTGCCAAGTAAGAATAACACTAACATGGGAGGCCTTATCCTAAGTACCAGTACACACTCACATATATCCAATCCCCTACAATGCTAAAATATAAAAACAAATGATAATATAAATCCTAACTCCAGATTACAACAATAAGAAAAGGAAAGTAAATAGGTCCAAATATAATACCACAATAGAGAGTCTAAAACAAGTCCAACCTAAAATTAAATATGGGGAATACTTTCAAGATACCACAGGAACATACCTAGGTCTATCTTATTCACTAATATCCACCTAGTCCTAGTCCCTCTAAGAATATGTCAAAAGTTTATGTGTCCACACAAGACTCAAAACATGCAGAAAAATACCATACAAGGGTGAGTATAATAATACCCAGTAGGAAACCCTGAAACCATAAAGCATATAACAACAATAATAACAGTCATCTTCATATTGGTATATTTCTACACCAAATATAACAAGAATATATAGATATACTCAAAAAACACACACAGACTCAATCTAAGGTCAAAAACATAATTCCAGCCTCGGATTCCTACTCCAAGGTTCCATAAAGCACTCGTCTGGGAGAAATACTCCATGAGTGAGATAGAAATGATATCTTCTATCTAAGATATATATCTCATCATATCTCTTCATAATAAGTATACACTGGAAGTTTGAAGAGATACAATACAAAGATTAGGATCACTCCCAAGGCCATGGGGTATACCAAGAACTCAATCTAGATTAACCTACTAAGTAGAGGATTGGTTCCCACATAGTGTTGGTCATGAAGATACCAAGAACTACATCAAGGAAAATAATATGATAGATTATCTCAATATAGGCCTCATGGAAGGATTCCAAAAACTCTATACAAGAAGTGTTGCTGAATGGATCACCATCCTATATGTAGGAAACAATTCCATACTAACCCTCAGGGAAAGGATATAAAAACCACACCCTAACAAAATGTTTCCAATATACCGAGGAAAACGGCTCCAAGATAACTCTGAAAGAGTAAATAGTGTGTACTAGGGGTACACAGTATGTCTCTTCGACACTATTTCCTTTCAATGTAAAACGGACCATGACCATGTCTGTGTAGAAGTAAATGGCATGCCCATGCCTGTGTACTTCCACCCATGACCAAGTACACAGCTATGATCGTGTATACCTAGCCTGGCCATGTCAGTGTGGGCGTACACAGTGTGCTTGTGCCTGTGTACTCTTGGTCGTGTTTATGTACCCTCTGAGGTACACATTAAGACAACTGAGAAGGTTCACATGCCATGGGATAGGGGTCACATATTGTGTGATACTTATCTTCTTCCATAAATCATATCCATCATTGTAAGGGTCCCACAAAGTGTGTATCTCCAGAGTACACGTCATGTGTTAAAGAATTTTCTAGGAATCCAAATCAAGATTCTATATCTTCTCTTGTGGCTACGGCTATCAATTCATCCACCCATATTTCTAGAAAACATGTATCCAAGGTCTTAAGATCATTCTTCCATCACAAATTATTATTCGTCCCTTTAATCCATTCGAAAAATGGTCTCACATGTCAAACCATCATCGCAGATCGAAGAAAAAAATTGGGCATCCCAAATTCATCCAATACACTACTGATTTCTTCATCATATTATCCTCATTCCATAACAAGTCCATATCTATGATATCAGACCATTTCTCCAAGAAATGGGTTTGCAACTATCGACTCCTTGATATTTGGGTCGAACCATCGGGAAAATGAAACCTCATCAATGAAAAAAGAAAAATAGGGGAGGAAAGTAAAATCAAAACCATGGGGAATGAACCTTAATCAATGTTCATGTTGGCCTTGATCCATTGCTTTTATAATGTAAAATTAATAGATAAACAAACAAACATGAATACATTTCCCCAAAAAGATCCCTGCAAATAACTCATCCTGCAAAATAACTGATATGTGAATCAATCTATTGGTCAATTGATTCAAATTAACCATAAAAATAAAAATGGGGAAAGAATCCAATAAAAACAAAATTCCTACATCGATTTGGATTGATCATTGGTGAATAATGAAGTTGCATTTTCATCGTTTGTGAGGTCCTTTGATTTCATTGTGCACCGATGGTCGAACAATGATTCGGCAGTCATTTTTCTGAGAGAGATCCTCCAATGCTCACTCCAATGGTTCTCTAATGGCACCAGGTTTATGTGGATAACACTATAATTTCATCATAACCATTTAATTATAGATAAAATTAGTTCACTACAACAACAAATAAATATATTTATTTATTTATTTTATTTTATTCATTTTTTCATTTGCGATGACTTTTACATAAACGTCATGCACCGACAAAGTTTATGCCATACCTAAGGTAAAACCTGCATTCTGAATTCAATTATTTCCTCATATTTCTAATTTGGGCCTCCAATTATAAGTTATTCTTCTTTTTTAGGAAAATTTCATGTGTGTTCCATTTAATTTATTTAATATATTTCAAAAATTTATTCTGGGAACATCGTGCCTCAAAATCACATGTCATATCAGTTCCTAGTCATGAAAATAATCCATACAATATCCAAAAATAATACATGGAAAAATATAATTAGCACATTCTATCCACCTTAGGGATTTATATCTTAAAAGCCTAAAAAAGAGTGGATATACAAAAAGGTGTGGGTACTGAGCCCGCATCTGAGCCTCCTGCTCCCATATGCTCTCCAAATGATTCCAATTCTACCACAAAACACACATTAAAGGAATTTCTCACCAATAAAGATCCTATATTGAAAATCCTTGACCTATAATAGGTACTCTGCATAGGTAACTCCATCCTTGATGTCCATCTCACCCTAATAGATAATGTGTGATGGGTCATGCATGTGCCTCCTCATCTACGACAGATGGAAGACATCGTGTACCCAGTCTAACTATAGAGGTAGATCTAAATGGTACACCACCTCACAAACTCTAAAAAGTATCTAGAAAGGACCAATGAATATCAGAGATAGATTACAACCCCATCCAAATCTTTATAATCCATGTTGAGCTGAAGGTCGTAAGAACACATGGTTTCCCTCCTAGAACTCTAAAGGTATCAATAATCTATCTGTATAAGACTTATGATGGCTCTTCATAGTCTTCATCCAATCTTGGATGATCTGTAACTTCTCAGTAGTGGCTCACACCAACTCTAGGCCCATGATTTCCAACTCTCCTAGGTTAGTCTAGCAAAGTGGTGACCTACAAGGTCACCCGTAGAAGGCCTCAAATGGTGTCATACCAATGTTGTACAAGTAGATGTTGTTTTAAGTAAACTAAACCAGTGGTAGGTGATCGTACCAACTACTAACAAAGTCTAACATGTAATCTCACATCATGTCCTCCAGAATCTGAATGGCCTACTCTATCTAGCCATTACTCTGGGGTGAAAATCCATGCTCAAGTGCATATGAGTCCCAATCGCCTCCAAAAATCCCTTCCATAAATTAGATATAAAGCAAGAATCATGGCCAGAAATGATCATTGATGGAAATATATGGATTATTACTTTATATTACATGTAAAGGTTCCCCAAGCTCTCTACTAAACTCTACTCTCATATGGATAGGAATTGGGCCAACTTGGTGAGTCAGTCTACGATCACCCAGATGTCATCGTGTCCCTCAGATGTATTTGGTAACCCCATCATAAATTATATGGATATCTCATCCCACTTACACTACAGAATTGTAAGGGGTTCATCTAAACCTATTGTAACATGGTGATCAGCCTTTACTTACTGACAAGTAAGGCATCGAGAGACAAACTATACAACTCCCTTCTTCATCTATGGCCACCAAAACTGATGTTGGATGTCCTGGTACATATTTTACACACCTGGATGTACCTCTAAAGTATATATATGAAACTCTTTCAAAATATCCTTCTACGACATTATAAGTGACATTGTTCATCCTCTAAAAATAAATATATGCTCCCCACCTTTAGAAAATCCATCCGGAGAGTGTCCAGTGGATATCTGAGTACGTAGGGTCTCACAGTCGGCATCCCCAAGTTGTGCCTCCCCGAATCACTATAAAATCAAACATATAACAACCATATACTAAAGGTAATCTGTTTAATATATCTTTATAAAGTTAACTACAATGAGGCCAAACCCTCTGAAAACTCATTCAGAAACTGCGAACAAGATCTCCTGCTGAGAGAATTTGTTACCACATTTCCCTTACTAGAAGTATAGACAATATCAAAATCATAATCTTAGGGGAACTCTAGCCATCATCTTTGTCTCAAGTTAAGATCCTTATGAGAGAATATATACTTGTGACTCTTTTGGTCATAATAGATTATAAACTACTCTATTATCATGTAGTGTCACTAAATTTTTAGTGCAAATACTATTACTCCTGACTCAAATATTGGGTTGCATAGTTTTTCTTATATGGTCTCAACTAACTTGAACCATTGGTAACAATTTCCTACCTCTGTATCAAAACAACACCCAAACTGATTTCTGATGCATCTTAGAACACTATATACTCAACAACCTCCTTTATCAATCTCAAGATGCAAGTGCTCATCAATATCTATCTCAACTCCTGAAAGGCCTGCTGGAATCTCTTTATCCACACAAAAGGCTACCCCTTTTGGTTCAAAGATTTCATGGTAGCTGATATCCATGAGAAATTAGGTGTGGATATTTGGTAATATCCTACCAACCCAAAGAATCTATGCACCTCCATCACACTCTTGGGTGGCTCCCAAGATAACACTACCTTGAATTTCACTAAGTATAATGCCACACCTTGTTCTGAAATAATGTTTCCCAAAAAGTGGACCTCTTAAATCCAAAACTAGAACTTAGAGAGATTAATATAATGAGGGTTCTATCATATTATTTCTAGAAATGTTCTCAAGTGTCTTGCATGCTCCTCCTAGAATATTGAGTACACAAGTATATCATTGATGAATACCACCATGAACCGGTCTAATATAGGATGAAATATCCATTTCATGAGTCTCATGAACACAGTCAGGTAATTACCCATGCCAAAGTAAATCACCATGTAATCATAGTGTCCATAGAGACATATGAATGATGTCTTTAGTATATCATTGTCCCATAATTGCAACTGGTAATAGCCTGATCTAAGGTCAACCTTCTAGAACCATTGTGCACCTCTCAAATGATCAAAGAGGTTACTAATCCTTGGTAGTGGATACTTATTATTTAGGTTCACCTAGTTCAAGAATTGGTAGTCCTCACATAACATCAATATCTCATTGGACTTCTTGGTGAACAAAAATGTTATTGCTCAGGGTGAAATAATGGGTTTAACAAAGCCCTTATTATACAACTCATCCAACATCACCCTCATCATGAGAATCTCTACAGGATCCATATGATATGATGCCACATATATCAAGGTATTAATGAGGTGTATATAATGCATAAGTATATCTCTTGATGGGGAGGTAAGACTGGATTTCCCTTAGGGAATACATTCTCATAATCCTCCACCATAGTAGGGAATTGGAGACTCATAACATCCACTGCACAAAGGAACATGCTATCCAAATGTTGAGTAATCAAATAAACCCCCCGATGCATGAGTCCATCATGTGTTTCACGAGTTTTAATTTATCCCATAAAGGAAAACCTAATCCCATCGTTATGGACACACCACATCCTCTTCTTGAAACAGCAGATCTAGTCATGAACTGTAGATAATAATTCCTTACCTAAGATGAAATCATAATGCCTTATTATTTCTAAAAGGAGATCCTAATAGAAACTATCACATCCAAGATTTATGTAACATTATCAGTATAAGTGTGTGATTATTGAGTCATCTCCATTAGGAGTTTTTAAATGCAAGGGTAAAGCCAAGGGCTCAATCAAAAAAATCTAAGCCTCGAAAAATACTGGTAGAAATAAAGGAATGACTAGAACCTATGTCTATAAGTACTATAGATAAGGTATAAAATACACATATCAAACCTCATATCATTCCTGGAGCCTTTGGGTTGTAAGCCTCAACCGCCTGTAGCTTCCCCCACCCATGTCCTCTACCTCTTTTAACCTAGTGTAGACCACCTAGGGGTGGTGGTGGTAAAAAATTCGAATTATCTACCACCAATAGTTGATCTCCCAACTCCTATACCATTTTCTAAACCCAAAAAACTTTCTGGTTCCTCCTATTGTCTCTACCTTGGTGTTCTATACATTCTCTCCCTATCAGTTGCACGGCGGGTCAGACAATCTCATGCAAGATGTCTATGTTTTCACAAAAGTAAAACTGCCTCTCCCTAGTCATACTGGACCCATCATGTGAGCCCTATTCTATAGACCCTATGTCTTGGGAACACCTCTTAAGATGCCTTGCATATCCAGGTCCCTGAGACTGAAATCATCTCCTTACTACCGAAGTCTCTAATCCTACTGTCCCACTTCCGAAAACCATTGTCTGCATCTGCTCAACCAGAAAACTCTCAACCACCAAAGCTCTCTCTAGCACCCTATAATAGGTTGTAGTACGCAAAAGGTATAAATTTGGATTAGATTTCTCTATGCATTCCTTGCTTAAAGTTCCAAGATTTGAATAACCAATCCGGAATCATATCCATCGATTACCTAGAGAGGTTGGTAAACTTCAATGAATACTCGGATATTGTCATGCTGCCCTACTAGAGATGTAGAAGATCCGAGATGCACAGAGCCCTAAACATTTCTAGAGAGAACTCCTATTTGAAAATTTTCTCAAACTTTGACCATTCTATAGTCATCACATTATATGACTGGGTCACCAAACCCCACCATACACCCGTTGATCCATGGAGAAGCCTCGCCACTAGGACCACCATCTAGTCTATCAGTGTCCTTACTAGACAGAAAACTCATGTCACTACCTCAATATAGTCCTCATCCACCTACGTATCTGGCTCACAACAGATCCTAAGGGGTTTCTATCATTGGAACTCATGAAGTGTGTTCAGCCTGTGCACCTGTTCTGTTGGTATTATGGGTACCATTTGCTGCTCTACGGGCGGTGGTACAACTGGTGAACCACCTAAAGGTAACATCTATAGAACTAGTCCCTATATCGATGACTCATCACTGAGGGGATAATTATCATGACCTTGATGCTTAATCATAACTAGAATACATCACAAAGGCAACCTAAAATAAACAATATTTACCATGGTCAATGAGTATATCTAGAGTGCTGACTTAATAAGGACATGAAAACAACAACCCATTCCTATATGATGCATGTACCATTATTTTCTCTGTAACAAGTTTTCTCATGTACTGAGTTGAAATACCGGTGATCAGAGTCCTGATGTTTGGATACTTTGGTTTCCACACCAATATTGGGATCCCAGACCTAAAATCCGAACTCAAAACACTTAACATTGTTTCCCCAAACTAATATTATAGACTTTGGTCTGAAGTTAGAATAGACTTCTCTAATACAACTTTTTCATGACCCATACTAGTGGGACTTGTATCATGACTCCCCAATCCTACCTTCAACAGGCCAGGGGTAGGCAACTGGTGCTGAGAAGGCATAACACTAACATGGGAGACCTTATCCTAAGTACTTGTACACACACACACATCTCCAAGATCATACAATGATGAAATGTAAAAACAAATGATAAAAAATTCATGCATACATAGAAATACCATAACCAGAGTATGACAATAATAAATGGAAAGTAAATAGGTCCAAATAAAATCCCACCACATATAGTGTGAAAAAAATTCCAAATTGAAAGTAAAGATGGGGAATGTTGTCAAGATACCATAGGAACACACCTCGATCTGTCTTTCTCACTAAGCTCCACCTGGTCCTGATCACTCTATGAATCTATGAAAAGTTCAATTTTCTAAACAATACACAACATGTGTGGGCAAATCCTGTGTAGATGTGAGTATAAAAATACCCATTTGGACACCCTGAAACCATAAATCATATAACAATAAGAATAACAGTTATCTCTATAGAGTTATATGTATAAAACACATATAAAAATAATATCTAGATATACTCAACAAAGGAACAAAATCTCAAGGTAAGGTCAAAGACGTAATGAAATCCTAGGATTCCTACTCAATGGTTCCATGAATCACTCTTCTAGTAGAACATACTCCACAAGTCAGATAGCACTAATGGCGTCTATCTGATAATAAATCTCATCAAGTCTTGCCATAAAAAGTATATGCTGGAATTATGAAGATATACAATTCATAGATGAGGATATCTCACTTAGGGAAAGAAAATGATAGAGTATCTCACTCCAGGCCTCATAGAAGGATTCAAAAATATCTATCTAATAAGTCATATTGAATGGATTTCCATCCTATATGTAGTATTTGATTCCATATGAACCCTTAGGGAAAGGAAATAGGGAACATACCCTAATGAAACATGTCTAATATATAGAGGAAAAGGGCTCCAAGCCAACTCTGAAATAGTACACTGCGTCTAATAGGGGTACACGGTGGGTCCCTTTATAATTGGGTCCTAATCATGTAAAATAGCCAATTCTCATGTCCATGTGGAAGTACACGGTCTTCCCATTCCCGTGTAATTATACCTGTGTCAAAGTACACGACTATTCCTTTGTATACCTGACCTAGTTGTGTCAGTGTGAGAGTACACGGCATGTTCATGAATGTGTACTCCTGGATTTGTCATTGTACCCTCCAAGGTACATGACAGGCTAATTGAAAAGGGTCACATGCCATGTGATAGAGTTTACACGCATTGTGATACTTATGTTATTTTAGAATTTATAGCCACTAATGTGAGGGTCCCACATGACGTGTTGATTAGTAGTACACATCGTGTATTATGGAATTTACCAGGAATCCAGATTTGGATTTTTTGTATTCTCTCATGCCTATAGTCACTGATCAATCCACCCACCTTGTCATAAAATGTGAATCCATGGTTGTTTGACCTTGCCACCATCGAACATCAGGATTCTATCCTTGAAACTATTTGGAAAATGGCATTGCATGTCAAACCACCATCACACATTTAAGAACACAAATCGAGCATCCCAAATCTATTTGATCTAATGATGACTCTATTTTCACATGATCCCTATGCCACACCAAGTATGGATCTACAATATTGAATCATTTCACTATGAAATGGGCACACAACTCTATGTTCCTAAGTATTTGGGTTGAACCATCGAGAAAAAAAACCTTTGTGATGAATAAATAAAAATATGGGAGGAGTGTAAAATAATAACCATGAGAAAAAAACCATGGATAATTTTTATATTGGCCTTGATCATATTACATTAGAATGAAAAAAGAATAGATAAACCAACAAAAATGAAGAAATTTCCCTAAAATGATCCCTACAAATAACCTGTCCAGAAAAATGATCAATCTACGAATCAGTCTATTGGTCAATTGATTTGTGTTCATCATAAAAATAGAAAATAGGGAAAGAATAAAATGAAAACAAACATTCTCCCTTGATTTTCATCAATTGATGATGAAGAATGAATTTTCATTGTCCTCTTTGGTGAGATCCTTTGATTTTGTTGCACACCAATCATAAAACTATGATTTGGTTGTCGTTCGTCTCAAAGAGATCACCCAATTATCTCTCTAAAGGTTTTCCAACATCTCCAGGGTTATGTGGATAACCCTATAATTTCATAAAAATAGTTTACTTATAGATGAAATTAGGTCATTGTGTCAATGAATAATTAAATAAACGTATTTTTTTTATTTTATTCATTTTTATTCTCGCATTGACTTTTCCACAAACGTCATGATTCAAAAAAGGTTATGTCACGCATAAGGTAAAACCCATGTTCTAAATCCAGCGGTTCCCTTAGATTTATGATCCATTCCTCATTTTTTAATTTATTCCACTTTTTTTGGAAAACTTTTCACTCATTACATTTAATATATTTAATATATTTCAAACATTTATTCTAGGTCCACTGAGCCTTGAAATCACACACCGTCTCCGTGCTAGGTCTCAAAAATAATTCATACAATATCCAAAAATAATAAATAGAAAGATATGATTCTCTATATGTGAGGTTCACTTGATGTATATGGCACTCTAATTTAGTCATGATAGAGGGGAACCAATATGGAGATGTCACCTTTATCAAGTGATGAATATGGAATCATAGTGGTTGTATACTTATAAATATTAAGATAGTTAATGTGTTTAGTCAATTGTATAAATGAACCTACAATGGTAGGAGACTAATGAAATTGTGGGAAACTCCCCTCTTAATTGAAGATTATATAATTAAGGATATTTAATATTCATTAGGGATATAAAATTTTCTCATGGAGAAACTTATAGTTTGGTGTGCATTGATAGAAAAGGTGAATATGTTCCATATTCATATTTAATCCACCCGGTACCTGATAGAGGATCAACTTGATACATAGTAATCATTCTTACTTATATAAATACCCCATATTAGAAATAATTTATCTATAATCCCGCAAATAGTTTTTCAAAATAGAGAAAAAGAAAATACTCACACTTCAACGTGGTAACAACATAGGAAAATGAATTAATGAGATTGAATGAATAATATCTAATGTAAAATAAATTAAAGGGATTATATTATACTAGAAATAGAATCATATTATCATATAAAATGAAATTTAAAAATTTATTACTATAAAATAATCACAATTGGAAATGAAGAGAGGAAAAATATGAACCTATACCTTACTTATGTTTATTAGCTAATAGACAGCCCTTTGAACCACCAAAAATCTTCAAGATTGAAGATTGATATATGGTATAGATTATTTTATAGGGATATTAAGAGATAATTCAAACTTGGCATGGGTAGAAATGATAATAAGAGGGCTATTTATAGGTGTAGTGAGTGGAATCCAATAAATTATTCAATATTTTATTTTTTTCATTATATCAACTACTCCAAGGAATGCATAGTTCTCTATTAACTCCCTTAATGATATGCCTGTGGGGAACGGGTGAGTTGGTTAAAGGTGGTGGTGTCCAGACCACGAGTTTCCAGGTTCGATTCCTCGCAACGCAACGCGCACTATATGCTAGCAAACCGCTCGTGGGCCCCTATACCCCGTTGGGAACTGGACTATGCCCAAGGGTTGTCCACCTTGGGCCTCACTGGTGATGTGTGGTGCAAAGGTCGGCAGGCCAGCCTAATACCTCGTTACCCATCAACACATTTGAAGAGGGCCTCAGAGCGGCGGCTCTTCTCCTCTCCTCACGTCGCTAGGGTTCCCCATCGGATTTCCCTCCTTCCCCCTCTAGCATGGTCCGACCTCGGTGACCACAGCTTCACCTTGGATTGGAGTCAATGGATGTTTTACACAAGTGCCTTGGCTTCGTTTTTTATCTGGTGGTGGCTTTATCATGCTTTTCATCTTCTAGATCTGGATCCGGCTTCAGATTACTAGTTGTTGGCTCTGGTTCGTATAGAGGTAACTTAGAATCTTCTGGATTTCGGATCCTTATCTGGTTTTGGCTTGCTTCAGTTCTGTGTGGTCCGGATCTAGGTTTCCAGATCGATGTCATCCTTTATAGATTTTGGATTTCTTTGTGGCTGTGAGAGCTTGGTGTTATGCTTGGCATTCTTGGTGTCTGATTTGGCGTTCCCCTATACTCGGGTTCTCGTTTCGGCCTCCATGTGTTCCCAACTGCCTCCGGGTTGAGTTTCAAGATGCTGTGGGATCCTCCTAGAATTTGGGATTTGGTCTCATCTATGGGTTCTTGGTGTCAGACCTAGCACTTCCGGCCACGAAATCCTAGCCCGGCTTCTTCCCGGCCTGACAACGGTTCTGGTGTGCTTTGGTTTACTCAGGATTGGCTCATGTGGCTTGGATGGGGGAAGACCTTCTCTCCACATCTTCTGGTTCCTTGCAATTTTGATCAAATGTTGTTGGTATTTTATTGTGGTGGGTGTTTTTTGTGGTTGCTGCTGCTGGTTACTGGTCGTTGATTGCTGGAAGATGATGTTGCTTGGTGGTGAATGTTGTGATGGGGGTTTTCTTGAGGCTGCTGGAGGTTGGTGTTTGTGTCTTTGTGGTGCTGAATCTGGGTTGATGAAGTTGTTGTATATGGTTTGGTTTTGCTGGCTGTTGGTTACTAATGTGTTGGGAGGTGATGTTGGTAACTTTTCTGTTTTTCTGCTTTGTGTGGTTTTTTCTTCTTTGGGTTTTTTTGGGTCTTTTTGGAGTTTGGGTTGTAAAGGGTTTTTTGGGTGTGGGATTTTGACCCCTCCCCTCCCTTGTATGTTGTATCTTTCTTTCTAATAAATTTGGGGGGTTGGGAATAGCCTGACCCTCTCATCTTCTTTTCCCTTAATGATACACTATAATGTTTAAGGACAATATTCGAAAAAATACACTAATATGGTCGATTTTAGTAATGATTTCATAGATAAAATATCATATTTACCATATTTCTCCATTTTTACCTCATTTTACTATTTTTTCCAAAGAAAAATATCAAAATTAACCTCTTAACTAATTTCAATTTCTTGGTTACAATTATGAAATTGATTTTATCAAATTAAAATTCTAAATAAAGTAATTTTAACTTTTAATTATATACTTTTGATAATAGATTTCAGGCAATGGATGTTACTCAAAATAGCTACATTATCATTCCAATGGACACATTATTTTTCTAAATAATTTTTTATCCAAATTTGAAATATTATTTTAGTTAAAAATATATTACTTAATCAATAAATAGATGTATTAGAGAATCAAAACTTTCACATGAAATGTTACATTAGTTTAAAAATATGATAAAAATAATTTAAATAGTATGTAAACTATTATTTAAATTTTTAAATTCCTCATAAAATAATATTTTAATGTAAAAATATTATGTAACCTTTTATTTTATCACATAATGCATATAAAAAGTTATTTTAGATCAAAGATGAATATAATAATTTATTATTTTCAATGTTTACCTATTACACTTATAATATTATGCTAAAAAGTATATTATAATGAATAAATTTATATTATAAAGGATATATGGATACAACAAGATATATGGATATAAAAGAATCATGAATTTAGTAAAAGGTATTTTATAAAACTACTTTTAAGTAATAAATATTATTATGAGAAATATAAATATAACTCTATTTTGATACATGGAATTAAAATCCTTATTTATTATTATTAAATACAATATTACCAATTCCTAAAAGTGGATAAATTATAAATTTTATAAAAAAACATATAAATATGATAAATAGGGAACTATAAAATCATGATTTCAATATGCATGATATTTTCTTACCACAAAATGAATGAATTATTATTTAACTAAATTTTATTATTGATTGTTGATTAATAATTATGTTTCTATAATAAATTTATTATTTATAATGGCTAAGGAATATGTATGACAATAGTAATAATAACCAATAGTTATATAATCAATTTTCTTGAAACAAACATATTCCATATAATGTATTTGTTCTAATACTAAAATTATGTTTCCCATACAAATTTCTTGTCTTATTATATTCTCCTTACGAGTCATGTTACCAATAATTATATTTTTTTACATATTTTTATACATTTTTTGTTGAATTTTACTTTTATAATTTATATAACATTTATCTTTTATTTTTATTTTACTTTAATAAATAATGGAATCATTTATCTTTTCATATTTATTTATTTATCAATTACATTATTTTATAAGTTTATCTACTTTAAAAAAATCAATTATATGAGGAAAATATATATTCAATATTTGGGATATCACATTTATGGTTCTGTTAACATGTTTCATGGATTATATATATTAGAACTTGATAATATTATCTATAATATAAATAATAATAAGGTCAAAATTATTGATTTTAATTACACTTATCATTGGAATTTTTTCCTCAGACATATAAATATGAATCGTATTCAGTGACTCAATAATAATGGATTACTATAATCAAATGATTATGATTCATTTGATGTGTTCAAATCTTGTTTATTAGGTTTCATGATCAAATATACTTTCAAGGATAAAGGTTATAGGGATAATGATTTATTAGAACTCATACATATTGATGTATGTAGTCTTATAAGGAAAATAGCTCAATGTGGATTTCAAAACATCATTACCATTACTAAAAAATTTACTAGGTATGGATATGCATATATTATGAAACAAAAATATGAATCCTTTGAAATATTCAAAGTTTTATAAATTAAAATGAAAAATAAACTAGGAAAATGTATTAAAATATTTAAATCATATTAGGGTAGATAATATTTGAGTCACGAATTTTGTTACTATTAAGGAGATATTGGTATAGTATCACAAATCAATCCACCAGGTACACCATAGTTAAATAGTGTATATTAAAGGAGATATTGAGCTTTGTTTGATATGGTTGGATTAATGATAATCCATGCATCCCTTAATATTTCTTTTTGGGGTTATTCTCTCGAAATGTTTTTGTTTACACTAAATTATTTTCATAGTAGGATATTAAAAAGTTACCACATGAGATTGGGGCTGGGAATCATCCCAATTTATCTTTTATGAATATTTGGGGTTGTGATACATATATACTATTTATTACCTCAAGAAAACTCAAACCAAAATCAAAGAAATATTTATTTTTTTATTTCACAAAGAGATAGGGAATTTTTATTTCTGTAATATATTTGAGAAAAGGTTTTTTATAGCTTGAAATGTAGCCTTTATAGAAAGGTAATTTATTTCAAAAAATAATTAGTGGGAGAAAATTTGAACTTGGTGAAGTTTAAGACAAGAAATATAATGATTATTTTATGATGAAATAGTCTAAAACAAAAAGGGTTATTGAAAATGATACAACTTAGTATACTCAAGAACTATAAAGGTCTGGCATATTTTTTCAAGAATATGAGAGATATGGAAAGATCATTTATGATTATAGTGATGTAATATTCATATAATATTATCCAATATTTGACCAAGAGTTTATAATTATTTTTTTAATTTGATAAATGGTTAAAATAAATCGAATCTGAAATTGAATCTATATACACTAATCAAGTTGGAAACATCGTAAATCCACCTAAAAGGGTAAAATCCATAGGTTTCGATTATTTTATAATAATAAAGACATTAATGATTGATTTTTTATATATAAATCTAACATTGTAGATAAATAATTTAAACTAAGGTATGGACTATAAATAAACCCTTTCTCCAGTGGATATAAACATATATACTTTGATTCTTTTAGTTATAGATGAATATTATGATTAGGAGGTATACCAAATTGATGCTAAAACTATATTAATTTATAGTAATTTATTTTAGGATTTATATATGATATAACGTGAATTTTTTATAGGTCCAAGAAATATAGGAATGATTTATAATCCATATTGATCCATTTACGGGTTGAAAAAATATTCTTAGTGTTAGAATATTCATTTTGATGAATTTATCAAAGATTTTGACTTTATCAAAATTAATGATGAACCTTTTATATAAATAGGTTAGTGAGACCATGGTTTTATTCCTATTTTTTATATTTATGACATAATTCTCATTGGAAATGACATTCTAATGTTATAATTATTGAAAACTTTATAGGGATCATTATTCTCAATAAAGGATCTTGGTGAAGTAATGTATAAACTAAGGATAAAGAAATATATAGATATATATAAATTAATGATTAAACTTGGTCAAAACATATACACTATAAAAATACTAATAAGGTTTAACATGGGAAACTCTAAAAATATTTATTTACTAATGTATCATGGAAAGAGTCTTTCAAAGACACAGTGTCTTTCAGTAGTCAAAAACTAAGAATGTGTGAGTATGATTCAATATTATTTGGTTATAGGATCAATAATTTATTTTATATTATATAATTATCCAAGGGTATCTTATTCATTAATTATGATGAGTATATATCAATCAAATCCTAGATAAATTAATTGAGTAACCATAAAGAATATCCTTATGAACCTAAGAAAAATAGAGGATGTATTCTTAGTATTTAGTGTTAAGGAATAGCACTTTACAATGGGTTAAACTAATGATAATTTTCAAACTAAAAAATATTACTCTGGATATCAATCGAGATTTGAAATTTTCATGAATGATGGAGTGGTAAACTTGAAAGGTTATAAAATATAAAAGTTGTTACTTCTATAATATAAGTTCAATATATCGTAGTATACAATATGACTAAAGATGTTGTTTAGATAAATAATTTCATGAATGAATAATGGATTTCCCTATGAATAATGTACCCAATTGAACCCTATTGTGATAATAGTGGAGTGATTACACAAGCTATAGAACCCAGGTCTCCCTAGATATCCAAGAATATTCTTCATTGATTTCATCTCATTTAAGATATTATTTATTGATGAGATATAAATATGTATTAAGTTATTATATATAACAATATTATAAATCTCCTAAAAAATACCCTTGTGAAAAAAAACATGAAATCCACTCCAGATCTATTGGTATATACATGGGTTATTGGATATAGTGAAAGTGGGAGATTGTTAGTGTTTGTTCCCTATATTCAGTCAAGTTTTGTTTTCTTATGGATATATTATATCATATAATGTATAATAATGAAAATATTTTATCATTATTTTATTCTTATTTCATATAAAAAGGGATAATATATAATAAAAACCCCCTGAAATATATATATTACTAGGTTGTCTTTGATTGATTATCACAATTTTAGGTTGCAGTGATATGTTGAGATCTGTATGAGTAGGAACAATTGAATTGAGATA
Organism: Viscum album; assembly: GCA_963277665.1. Taxonomy (NCBI): domain Eukaryota; kingdom Viridiplantae; phylum Streptophyta; class Magnoliopsida; order Santalales; family Viscaceae; genus Viscum; species Viscum album. Next base: position 1,840,002,654 of record OY728151.1, read on the forward strand.
TAATTAATCAATCGTTTTATATAAATCGGTGAATTTTCATTTTGAATAACCTAATAACTACACATCACATGGTTCGTCATATATGTATCATTGATATCACTTAAGTAAATATTGTGAAGTGCATGAGAATATGATGTAACACTGATAAGGGGTTAAATCGGTGTTACATTCTTTTTATAGTTTCCTTCCTAAAATTAACCTCTATGATTTTTTAGTATCGGGATCCTCCAAAACCTTATATCTCACCCACACCCATATGTAATATAAATAAATTTAACATAAGTCACGTATTATTTTTACAAGTTTTATTCCCCAGTGTGGGTGAATACATTATTTTTGTGTTCGGGGTGATTTCGAGATATAGATTTTCCACTAATATCAAAATTTATTACAAGTGGTGTGTAAAGGTATCATCATTAACCCAAAACCATTTTCCAATAATTATATATTCCAGTTGGTTTCTTATACCGATTTCCTCTAATTAAAAAAATAATTCAAAATAGAATGAGCAAGATCACTTTGTTTTTAAGTTTCTTATACAATTGATAATTGATCTTACTATGATCCTTCAAAATAATCAGAATTAGAATGTGTTAAAATATTCAAGAACTTAAAATTATATAATTTATATTGGTTCTAGAATATTAATCCATGCTCACTACTTCCTGAACATCAATTTCCAAATTCTCAACCCAGAATATCTAAACTTGTCAACTCTATAATTCTTCTTCTTAAACTCTAAAATCATGAAATTAGTAGGTCATTATCTAGATATCTACTCTCAAAGTTTTATCATAAATATCCAAATGAGATAACCCCTTTATATTATCAACCTTTCTTCATAAAATATACCGAATACGGGCTCTAAAATTTTAATATCCTCCTAACAAAACACTTGATCTTCCCCTTTAATTCTTCCAAAAAATCCATATTGACCAAGAATTTGTTACATTCAACTCCCTATCAATATTCTTCACTACTTACTTAAATATAATATAGATTCATGGATTATAAATCATGATATTTACCTCATAAAAAATAGAGCAACATCATTATATCCACTTTGACTTAATATAAATGTTTTGAAAAATCACTTGTAGGTACAAAATATTCTAATTCCTTATCTTCCATAGACTTAAGAAAATTATGATATATAATTACTTTTACTTTTAATTTTGATTATACCACTATTTTTGAGCTTCTATATGAATCAAATATTATGGTCTCCACTACTTATTATACTCATTAACCTCCTCAATATCTAGATTAACCAACTTATTCTTCTATTTTCACTTTAACACTCACATATTGAAACATGATACTCCTAGATAATCCTCAAAATCTATTTTTTATTCTTTTAAATCATCCAAAATTTGATTTTTTCATATTTTTTTCCTTTTTATCAAGATTATTATACTCCTATTCTACTCTTGGAATCTTATAATGTTCCATCCAAACTCAAATCCAACATTTTTATTAACTTGGTTCATCATGTAATCTTTTAGGCTCATATTTTTAAATTAATATTCTATATATAAACTAATTCTAAAATAAAACTTTAGTTGTAATTTCCACACTTTAATCTGATTTCATATGTTTCCTTTACCAGTTGACTCGTATTTAGAATTTCTTTATAATCTCCCATATTCTGGAGTAAGCATGAATCTTATTTTCTTTAAGCAACCATGAAATTTATGAATTGAATATAAACAAAGTATCATTTGACTTAGTCTCCTATAAATTATCCTCTAAGAAATTCCTTATAACATTAAATATATTCTCATTATGTGATATTTGGTTACTCTTGCGTGGCCTTTGTAAACTTTAATTTATTTTGATGAGGATTTAAACTTCCAAAAATTGTATTCTATAGTAAAATATATCTATGATTATCATTTTTACTTTTTATCATAATGTCACGACCCATCCTCGGGTCCCATGCCGTGACTACCCCAAGCCCGCCTTCCATAGGCCAGGGGCTGGCGACTAGCACCAAGGCGTAAATCCCGGAAAAAGGGAAGGCATTGCCTTTGTAAAGTAAACAATCACACAGAGTACAAGCAGAAGAAGTAAACATTGAATACAACAGTAAGTGCGGAAAGTAAAAAGGGGCCGGAAATACAAGCCCAACTGTAAAGTACAACTCGAAAGGGAAAATAGCAACTAAAAAGTAAAGCTGGTACGCCGAGCTGTCCACTGGAAATCCCACCTGAAGGGTGGGTACAGATAGCTCCTCTGCTCCTCTGCTCCTTGGGTCCCGCCGTCTGCTCCGAGTATGACCCGCCCAGTGGTCCACCTCCGGGTACCGCCTCGTCGTCACGTCCACCTCTGGGTACCGTCTCGTCGTGAGGTCCTCCTCTGGGTACCATCTCGTCGTAATAGTCCACCTCCAGGTACTGTCCAGTCCTCGAGCACTCGGCCTCTGTCAGCATTGCCCGTCGTCTGCAACCAACACAACAAGGTGCGGGCATAGCTCGTGCAGGGGTGAGTATAACGATACTCAGTAGGGATCCCGATACCCTCAAGGTCTCACTAAACCAAGAAGGATAACCACAAAGAAGATCTCAACAGATAACCTCTACTTAGGTATATACCCATACATATACCTAAGTTATCAAGTGACCCATCTCAATCATGAGGTAAACACAAAGGTCATGAAATCAACGGATAACCACTACTCAGGTATATGGCCATACATATACCTAAGTTATCAAGTGACCCATCTCAATCATGAGGTAAACACAAAGGTCAAATGTCTCAGCTCAACCAGGATTTTCATTATCGAAACCGTAACTGTTGAAGAGCTCCGTCTCTGGAGTGTACAGAGGTCTTGTCACAACTCCGAGGTACTGCTCACTAACCTAAGACTGCTGAGGTGCTCCTCCTGACGAGTACCGCAGGCCAACTGCTACAACCAAGCGCTCTCATGTGCCGCTACAACCAAGCGCACCTCTGTCGTGGGTCTGCCGCTACAACCAAGTGCTCCCATGTGTCGCTACAACCAAGGGAACCTCTTTCGTGGGTCTGCCGCTACAACCAAGAGCTCCCATGTGCCGCTACAACCAAGCGCACCTCTGTCATGGGTCTTCCGCTACAACCAAGCGCTCCCATGTGCCGCTACAACCAAGCGCACCTCTGTCGTGGGTCTGCCGCTACAACCAAGCGCTCTCATGTGCCGCTACAACCAAGCGCACCTCTGTCGTGGGTCTGCCGCTACAACCAAGCGCACCCCTGTGCCGCTACAACCAAGCGCACCTCTGTAACACACCGGGTCGTCCGATCAGAAGTCGTCGGGTCTCAGTCAGCTACACGGTCTCCGTACTCCGCACGCTCGTCTCCGGGAGGGTCCGCTCCACGAGCTACTGGTCGATACTCCAAGTATCTCAAAGTCCCATGAAGAAGAATCTCAAAGGACCGTCTCATCATAGGGGTCTCAACGCAACAGATGGCACGTCAATCGGACGCCCGGTCTGTGAGTTACTAGCCTTTTCGTTCCAGGGGCCCGGTTTGTTTCGTGTGCGAACCAATCCGTCCGTAACTCAACTATACCCCGAACACTCATAGGGTATACTCATAGGGACCGTTTCTCAACGAGATCACCAACACCGCTGACGGTTCGTCAAATGAACGTTCTGTCAGAAAGGTATCAGCTCCTCCGATCCAGGGGCTCGGTTGGATTTCGGTGCGATCCAACCCGGCCACTATCCAACTGTATCCAAAACTCGGGCGGAGGATGCCAAAAGTTTCATCTCATCAAGAGGAAAGCAATGAGACAGACGGCGCGTCAATCGAACGCTCGGTCTGTGAGTTATTGGCTTTTTCGTCCCAGGGGCCCGGTTGGTTTTTAAGGAAAAACCAACCCGAATGTACTCCACCTGCGTCCAAACCTCGGGCGGAGTATGCCAAAAGATCCTTCTCACTAAGAGGAACACAACAAAGCTGACGGCACGTCAATCGGACGTCCGTAGCTCAAGATATGAGCGTTTCCGCTCCGAGGGCCCGGTTGGTTTCGTGTACGAACCAACCCGGCCACACTCAAAGTATTCCGAAACTTTGAGTGCGATATACCGAATCGACCGTCTCGATCCAAGGATCGCATTACCGCTGACAGTTCGTCAATCGGAGGTCTGTGGCTCAAGTTATGGCCAAAAGACCGATATCGTCTCGAAAACGGGGGGTACGGGTCCGGGGCGACCCGGCCCGACCCCCCCCCCCCCCCTGGGTCGGCCCGAACCGGTTCGACCCGACCCGGGTCCGACCCGAAACGGGTCGACCCGACCCGGCCGGCGGCGGTCCGGCGTGGCGGTGCGGCCTGGCGCCGCTTGGTGCCACGCGCGGGGGGCATGGCCCCCGCTTCCAGCTAGCGGCGCGGCTTAAGCCGCACCTTTTTGGAGATCCGGCCCCCTTCGTGGGGGCCTGCTTGAGGAAAACCGGGGGGGCGCTGCCCCCCTTTTTGTAACCCCCCCCCCCCCCCCTTCACGTGGGGGGCTTTCATGTGGCCAGCCGGGGGAATTAATTCCCCCGGCACCTCCCTTCCGGCCGGCCCGACATAGCCGGCCGGTCTTTCTTCAACGGGACCGGCAAGGCTGGTCCCCATCCGGCTTCCGACACTGGCGGCCCGGCGAGCCGCCAGTCTTCTCGTCCCACCGCGGCCCGGAACCGGCCGCGGTGTTCGTCGTCCGGCGCGGTGCGATCGCACCGCACCCTACCGCCGCGGCCCCGCTCCGGCTGCGGCACCTTCGGTTCCCTTCGACGCGGCGCGACGGCGTCGCGTAAATAAGCCTGGCGATTCCCACGTGGTGCGACGGCACCACGCCTTCTCGTTCATCCACAAGATTATATAAATAACCAAGAACAAAGGAGGGGGAATTCGGCCGTGTTTGTGCGGTCCGACCCCCCCTCTCGTTAGATGATAACTCTTAAATATTTAATCACAAGATTATCATTCTAGAACCAAGAACGAGAGTAAAGAAATAAACCACAACAAACCCCTACCTTGGGTTCAAGTTCGAAGATCGTCAACGACCCGCGGAAGACAACGTCGCGGAGGTCGGGCGTCGCGGTAATCGTTCATCAAATCCGATGACGAAGAGGTACGTCCGAAGAGGTACGTCGTTGGCGAATCTTCGTAAGCTGATGAAGGAAGTCCGAGGAGGAAGCGGCGTTCCCTTTCGTTGACACGGAAGGCGTCGTCGATCTTCGGATACAATCGACTACGAAGAAGAGAGGGACGACGTTCTTCGTCGGAGCTCGAAGGTTCTTCGCGTTCTTCGTCAAACTTGAAGAAGAAGAAGAAGAAGAAGAAGAAGAAGGAGAAGGCTTCAAAACTCTCAAGAGGCTAGAGAATTCTAACCAAATAAAATAAGCTAAGAGCTTATTTTATTTACTCAACCAAACCTTTTTGAATTTCAAAGGTTTGAAAAAGTTTAAACAACTCAACCCAATTAATGAGCTAAGTTGTCAATTTCATTTAAAAGGGGAGTTAAGGGAGTTTTGAGAGGAGATGGAAAGTTGGCTTTCATGTGGGCCCCACCACACTTAATCCTCCCAAGGGAGGTTAAGTGGATGTGGGTCCCACCTTTAACTTCCTTTGAGAGGAGTTAACCAACAAGTAAGAAAAATAAAAAGTGTTCCACATTTTTATTTAACTTTTTATAATTCTCCCAAAAACTAACTTTCGTCCCGGAAAAAACGCAACTTCGGAAAAGGTCTCCTTTAGCGAATATCGGCGCTGCGAGTTCATCGGTGTCCTCGGATTTCAATTCCGAGCACCAGATCAAAATTTAGAATTTCCCGCTCGTTCGTTCACTGAACGTACCTAAGCCAAACTTCGAAAATTGATTCCAGGCACACCGGGCCTCGGAATCAGGTGCCGTCAGAAACCGCGCTCTTGTAAAATTCCAAAGAATTAAGAAACAAAATTCCCTTGAATTTTACCGGTCTTTACATTACTCCCACCTCAGGGATTTATGTCCCCGTAAAGATACATCAAAAACTAGGGAAACAAATGAGGGTACTGAGCACGCATCTGAGCCTCCCGCTCCCATATACTCTCCTGGAGGTTTCCGTGCTGCCATCTGATGCATACAAGAGGAATCGATCTCCCACGTAGGACCCGCTCCTTTCGATCCTCTATCTCCACTGGGACCTCCGTAAAAGTTGCCCCATCGTCAACGTCAAGCTCCCCATGGTCAATGATGTGCGTCGGGTCGTGCACGTATCTCCTCAGCTGAGATACATGGAAGACGTCGTGCACCCGGTGCAACTGAGGTGGTAGAGCCAGGCGATAAGCCACCTCACCAATCCTGCTGAGGACCTGGAAGGGTCCGATGAAGCGCGGAGATAACTTGTCGCCTCAGCCAAATCTCTGAATACCACGTCGAGGTGAGACCCGCAAGAAGACGTGGTCGCCATCCTCGAACTCTAGTGGCCTCCGCCTCCTATCAGCGTATGACTTCTGCCAGCTCTGAGCTGTCCTCATCCGCTCCTGGATGACCTGGACCTTCTCTGTCGTGGCCTAGACCACCTCTGGTCCCACAAGAGCTGCTATGATTTCTTCCTTGCCGATAAGAGAAATCTTGTCTCATTCCCTAGATGAACCACGTTCTTCGCCTAATACTGTCAATCCCGACATGGATGATACTAACCCATACCAAGGATGACGTCGTAAGGCCTCGACGCTACTACAAAGAGATCCAATCGTTACTCTCGCCTCCAAGGGTTGAGTCACACTGTCAGCATCAGTGTGTGGTAACTGGTTCTCCTCCAGTAGGTACTTCTCAAGTGAGGGTCAAGTCAACGGTATAATCCAGAACCTCTTAGTAACAACACAAGAGAGGACAGGGAAGTAAATGCCACAAGAAAAGGTGTCTTTTATTACTGCAACTCAAGTAAAAAGACACAAAGCATCTACAAACATACATCAACAAAACTAGAAGCAACATGAAAAAAAGTCTCCAGGTCTGGAGCTAGTCCCGCTCCTGTCCATATGCTCCCGGAGCCCCATGATCATAGGCCTCAACTGCCTGAAGCTGAGCTCTCCCATGTCCTCCTGTCCCCTGCGTCATCCGTCTACTGCCCGCTGCAGAAGACTCTGCCGCATGCTGGTAAGTGGTGGGTCCTGCTGCTGGAGACTGTTCAGCAAGGAAACTCTCCACTAAGAGGGCTCGCTCCAACACACTTTCCTGAGTTGGAATGTTGAGGGAGATCATCGAAGCCCTGATCTCATGCCTCAGTCCCTTCTCGAAGGTCCGGGCCCGGAAGAATGGGTCCCGTACCATGTCGGTCGAGTAGCGCGAGAGATCAGTAAATCTTGCCGAGTACTGAGCGACCGTCATGCTGCCCTTCCGCAGCTGAAGAAGCTCCTGGATACGCACCGGAAGAAGGGTGGCTGGGACGAACTCCGAGCGGAAGAGGCTCTCAAAGTCCGTCCAAAGAAGAGATGCCTCATCGTGCACCTGGAGCATCAAGCTCCACCATCGGCCCGCTGCTGCGTGCAGTAGGCTCGCAGCGAGGATCACCATGAGGTCTGTTGGTGTCCTCACTAGCCTGAAAACTCGCACGACTGCCTCCAGTCAGTCCTCGGCTGCCTGAGGGTCCGTCTCCCCGTGGAACCTGGGCGGTCACTGGCGATGAAACTCATGCAGTGCGCTGAGGCGACGTGCATCGTCAGCGGCTGGTGCTGGAAGTATCGGGGGCTCGGCGGATAAAACTACCGCCGGTGCCACTGCTGACAAAGGGCCCTGCACCGAGGCCTCATCGTTCGGCGGGCTGTCGTCACACTCGACTCTCGGAACCCTAGCTGGCTGCCGTCGTGGGGCCATCCTGAAAAGGAATCAGGTGCGCTATGGTCAGAACAGTATACCTGGTGAGCTGATACAAAGTAATCACAAAGAAAACTTGAAACACACACGCAATCAATGTTTTTGTGCATTAAGTCGGAAATCAGAAGTCAGGGTCCTGGTGTACGGATACGTCGGTCGCCACACCAACACTGGACTCCCTGGACTGATAACCACACTCAATACACTAAACATTATTGCTTCACATAGAAAAGATCAGAGTTCGCGGTAGAATCGAACTCCTATGATACCAATTTGTCACGACCCGTCCTCGGGGCCCGTGCTGTGACTACCCCAAGCCCGCCTTCCATAGGCCAGGGGCTGGCGACTAGCACCAAGGCGTAAATCCCGGAAAAAGGGAAGGCATTGCCTTTGTAAAGTAAACAATCACACAGAGTACAAGCGGAAGAAGTAAACACTGAATACAACAGTAAGTGCGGAAAGTAAAAAGGGGCCAGAAATACAAGCCCAACCGTAAAGTACAACTCGAAAGGGAAAATAGCAACTGAAAAGTAAAGCTGGTACGCTGAGATGTCCACTGGAAATCCCACCTGAAGGGTGGGTACAGATAGCTCCTCTGCTCCTCTGCTCCTCGGGTCCCGCCGTCCGCTCCGAGTATGACCCGCCCAGTGGTCCACCTCCGGGTACCGCCTCGTCGTCACGTCCACCTCTGGGTACCGTCTCGTCATGAGGTCCTCCTCCGGGTACCATCTCGTCGTAATAGTCCACCTCCAGGTACTGTCCAGTCCTCGAGCACTCGGCCTCTGTCAACATTGCCCGTCATCTGCAACCAACACAACGAGGTGCGGGCATAGCCCGTGCAGGGGTGAGTATAACGATACTCAGTAGGGATCCCGAGACCCTCAAGGTCTCACTAAACCAACAAGGATAACCACAAAGAAGATCTCAACAGTTAACCTCTACTTAGGTATATGCCCATACATATACCTAAGTTATCAAGTGACCGATATCGTCTCGAAAACGGGGGGGGTCTGGGTCCGGGGCGACCCGGCCCGGCCGGCGGCGATCCGGCGCGGCGGCGCGGCATGGCGCCGCTTGGTTCCACGCGCGGGGGGCATGGCCCCCGCTTCCAGCTAGCGGCGCGGCTTAAGCCGCGCCTTTTTGGAGATCCGGCCCCCTTCGTGGGGGCCTGATTGAGGAAAACCGGGGGGGCGCTGCCCCCCCTTTGTGTAACCGGCCCCCCCTTCACGTGGGGGGATTTCATGTGGCCAGCCGGGGGAAGTAATTCCCCCGGCACCTCCCTTCCGGCCGGCCCGACATGGCCGGCCGGTCTTTCTTCAACGGGACCGGCAAGGCCGGTCCCCTTCCGGCTTCCGACACCAGCGGCCCGGCGAGCCACCGATCTTATCATCCCACCGCGGCCCGGAACCGGCCGCGGTGTTCGTCGTCCGGCGCGGTGCGACGGCACCGCCCCCTACCGCCGCGGCCCCGCTCTGGCTGCGGCGCCTTCGGTTCCCTTCGACGCGGCGCGACGGCGTTGCGTTCATGATAATCCTTCCATGGCGCGACACGACGACGTCGCGTAAATAAGCCGGGCGATTCCCGCGTGGTGCGACGGCACCACGCCTTCTCGTTCATCCACAAGATTATATAAATAACCAAGAACAAATGAGGGGGAATTCGGCCGTGTTTGTGCAGTCCGACCCCCCCTCTCGTTAGATGATAACTCTTAAATATTTAATCACAAGATTATCATTCTAGAACCAAGAACGAGAGTAAAGAAATAAACCACAACAAACCCCTACCTTGGGTTCAAGTTCGAAGATCGTCAACGACCCGCGGAAGACAACGTCACGGAGGTCGGGCGTCGCGGTAATCGTTTGTCAAATCCGATGATGAAGAGGTACGTCCGAAGAGGTACGTCGTTGGCGAATCTTCGTAAGCCGAAGAAGGAAGTCCGAGGAGGAAGAGGCGTTCCCTTTCGTTGACATGGAAGGCGTCGTCGATCTTCGGATACAATCGGCTACGAAGAAGAGAGGAACGGAGTTCTTCGTCGGAGCTCGAAGGTTCTTCGCGTTCTTCGTCAAACTTGAAGAAGAAGAAGAAGAAGAAGAAGAAGAAGAAGGAGAAGGAGAAGGCTTCAAAACTCTCAAGAGGCTAGAGAATTCTAACCAAATAAAATAAGCTAAGAGCTTATTTTATTTACTCAACCAAACCTTTTTGAATTTCAAAGGTTTGAAAAATTTTAAACAACTCAACCTAATTAATGAGCTAAGTTTTCAATTTCATTTAAAAGGGGAGTTAAGGGGGTTTTGAGAGGAGATGGAAAGTTGGGTTTCGTGTGGGCCCCACCACACTTAATCCTCCCAAGGGAGTTTAAGTGGATGTGGGTCCCACCTTTAACTTCCTTTGAGAGGAGTTAACCAACAAGTAAGAAAAATAAAAAGTGTTCCACATTTTTATTTAACTTTTTATAATTCTCCCAAAAACTAACTTTCGTCCCGCAAAAAAACGCAACTTCGGAAAAGGTCTCCTTAAGCGAATATCGGCGCTGCGAGTTCATCGGTGTCCTCGGATTTCAATTCCGAGCACCGGATCAAAAGTTAGAATTTCCCGCTCGTTCGTTCACTGAACGTACCCGAGCCAAACTTTGGAAATTGATTCCGGGCACACCGGGCCTCGGAATCAGGTGCCGTCAGAAACCGCGCTCTTGTAAAATTCCAAAGAAAATTAAGAAAAAAATTTCCCTTGAATTTTACGGGTCTTTACACATAATGTCATGGTTCTTGAACTTCTAAAAATTCATCCACTTTAATAAACATTATTCATCTTCTATACATGTAGCTTCCAAAACTCTTCATCTTACTTCAACTAAAAAAAATCCTCAAAATTAATCAAAGTTTCATACTTATTATTCACATTAAAGAAAACATAATTTAAAAACTTAAATAATTCCATGAGGTTCTCTAATATCACCCTTTGGATTTATTTTAAACACCAAAAACTTTCAATAATGTCTATCAAATCATAGCTTTTCTCCAAGAGAAATGTCCTTAAACCACATTATTGGACAAAGTATAGTTTTTTAGAGAATTAAACCCCTTATGATAAGTAATTTATGGCCAGTTATTTTTATATTCTTTATTTTTTTCCCTTTTTATATTACATTAAATTTGGATTAGAATGAAGGTAACAAGAGTTTCTTACCTTTCTCCACCTTTACCAAAAGAATCTACAAAGGAATTTGTGGTGCTCTAAAAACATCTTAAGTGAGAAAGTATGAACATATATATTCAACCTTACCTCTTCAAATATTTCCTTTTATGTGGCCTTGGTCAATATTAGTAATCTGATACTTGGTGGAAATATATTCAAACCACACATCTCTAATGTAAGCCTTCTCTTTTATGAAATGACACTTGATATCAATATGTTTAGATTAAGATTTTTGTATTGTATTTTTGGATATATCAATTGAATTTTTGTTATGATAGGATGTTATCAATGTATTATAAACTTTCACCTTCAAATATTCTAAATACACTTTCATTTAAATCATTTTTGTGCATGCAAGAGTAATAGAAACATACTTAACTTCATCAGTGTCAAAGTAACAATGATTTATTTTTTACTTTTCTAGCTCACACAACATTCTAAGAGAAATAAAGTTCCTTATGATATTGATTTATTATCATTAAAACATCATTCCCAATCAGAATCAACAAATCTCACAAAGCTCAATTCTTTATTTTTTTATACAACATAACATAATTCAAAGTTCCTTTGATATGTCTAAAAATTATCATTTCACCCAGAATGTGTGAATAATTTGGATCACTTTGATATCTTTCACATAATATCATATTGTAAAAAATATATGATCTTGATACAATAAGATAAAGAAATCTTCCAATCATCTTTATAAATTCATTTTGATTCACACTTTTCCCTACTTCATCCGTGCTCAGTTTCACACTGATATTCATGGGTGTTCATACTTACTTAAGATATTGTTTCCAAATTTATATAAAAGTTCCTTAGATTATTTCTCTAGAGATAATAATATGTATTTTTTTATTTCTACATAGATTCTAATCCTAGAAATGAACCCGTTTCTACAAGAATTGATATCTCAAAATGAATCTTTAATTATTTTGTAAATTCCTCACAAGCATACGTCCCATCACCTATAAAAATAATTTCATAATAATAAACAATGAATATTAGAGTATATTTTCTTATCTCATAAACATATAAATTTATGTAATATTTTTCTTTAGAAAAGTTTATTTACTTCAAACATTAGTCTAGACCATTCTCTAGGGGCCTATTTTAACCCATACAAGGATTTTTTTCAATCTTCACACCATAGTTCCATCACTATCAAGTATAAATCCTTCAGGTTTCTCAATAAAAACTTATTCTTTAATATATTAATTTAAGAAATAATACTTCACATCTGATTAATAAACTTTAAAGTGTATATTGGATATAACATCCATAAAAAAATTTATAGGTTTTAGGATTGCAGTAAGTGAAATTTTTTATTTAAAGTCTATACCTTCCACTTATGAATATCCTTTTAAAAATTAATATATCCTTGTTCCTTAAAACCTACCCTTTTTTACTGATTTTATTTAGGATTATCCACTTGGTTCACATAAAAAATTCATTTTTATATAGGAACAAGTTCTAAATTATAATTCTTCTTAATATGATATAGATCTTCATTCATAAGATTTTCCACTCCCTTTTCTCAATAGCCTCTGTTAGAAATTTTGGTTCAATTTATGAAATAAAAGCTATTTGATTTTTAAGCTTCTGTTTTCTTGTGTTGGATCTTCCTTTATTCCAATGATGCTTTCAAGTTTTAAAAGCTTTATAAATATTTAAAATTTTAGTTTCATACTTTCAATAATATCCACTTTATCACTAGAATGGATAGGTTTTGTGTTATCGTGATTAGGTTCATGTTTATCTTATTTTTCATTAAATTTCATAATTAAACAATCTAACTTAACTTAAATCTTAAAATACTTCTTAATGTGTCTCAATTAGTTTATTTTAAATTATTTTCTAGTCATATAAATCTATAAACTTGTGTAACCTTTCCTTCAAACACTTATAGTATATTATATTGTATATGTATCCCATGAACACATAGACACCTACCTTTTCATTAAACTTTACCAAATATGAATTTTTGATCTTAATTAAGAATGAACTTAAAAAAATATAATGTATTTCATAGTAGGTTTCTTCTTGTACCACATTTCTTAATAAGTCATTTCTGATTTAGGTCATAATAAGAATCTATTTTTTAGTATACATTATTGAACTTATATTTTTTCCCCAAAATAATTGAGAGAGTTTGAATTCAGTAAGCATAGTTCTTCCCATTTCAACCAAGATTATATTATTTCTTTCTAGATCACCATTCAGTTAGGGAGTATAATAATCACTATATTCATCTTTAATATCATACTTATAAATATGGTATTCAAAATAATTTATATCAATATCCTTGCGTTATCAATTATCAACTTCATAATATAGACTCCCAAAACCTTTTCAAATTTTCTTCTAAATATCTTAAATATCACCAATGTATTAGAATTGTGCTTCATTTGAACCACATTAGTCATACTAGTGAAATAATTAATGAATGAAATAAAGTAAAGATTGCCTCTAGTAGATTGATGTTTCATCAGCCCACCAAAATCAGAGTGTATTAGTTCAAGTGGACTTTTGGATTGAATTTATACTCTTTTCTGATTTCCATACACCATATTCCCCTTTTTAAATGCTTCAAAAATAAAATCTATTTATCTATTCAGTTAGTATAGGTATCTCAAAATATATCCCTTTGAAATGTTTCTCAAACTCCTTCGATCGACATAACAAAGTCTTTTGTACCATGACTTATTTCAATACATAGCACTCAGGTAAAAATATTTACAAGTATCACTAATTTATAATAATTTACAACTTTTTGTTACTCCCATAGTGATAATTCTTCCATATTTCAGTCATATGATGATATAATATTTTCTTTATAAAATAACTTTATTCCCATAATCACATAGTTAGATGACACTAAAAAAAATTAGGCCCATGAATAAACAAAACATCTTGGGATTTTAGTTTTTGATATTCAATCTCAGTAATATTAATTCCTCTATTTTTTAAATATCTATCATTATGTTAGTGTTAATTGTGATTAATATGGATATTATTATTTATTGGGGTTATTTTTTAGTTTGATATTCATTTTTTTAAATATTAAAATGGAATCGCATTATTTATAAATGCCTCGCACTAATGGTTTGATAATTATAAATTGGTAATTATAATTTCTCGCAATTTCTTTAAATCGCATTTTGTTTATTCTTTAAGTATTTTAGTATTTATAATTTTTTATAATGAATCTATATTTTTTTCATTTTTAGTGTCTTTAGAGAGTTGTTTTAGTCAAATTATGAAATAATTATGGTTACACATTATATAATGATGCTTAAGTAAAATATAGGATCATGTTTATGAAAACTATATTGATGCTTACAAGCATATAAAATGATTCTTACAAAAAAATAGATTGATTTCTATACACAACTAGATTCATGAATAAGTAGGTGTAGTTCATTCTTATTAAAAACATAAATTTATGATTACATGAAAATAATCCTTATAGAAAAATAATTATTATAGAAAATGATGTTTATGAAGAAAACTAAAATTATACTTGTGTATAATTTACTTTATCATTTTTTGAAAAAATTTGATTCTCTATTTTATAGTAGTTTTAATAGTTTGATTTAATATAAATATATATAATTTCTTAACTATTTTATTAATTTTTAAAATACATATACATGATAAAGATGATAGTAAAAGTTTTTTTAAATTTTTTTATTGAATGATTCCATAGTGGGTAAATGATAATATTGCATGTTTTATTATTTTTTAACTGTGGAAAGTTGTGATTTTTCCTCAAGAAACACCCACATGATTGAGAAGATATTTAAGTCAATGAAGATTGAATTTACAATTGTAATGTGATCATAGGAACTTAATAAAAACATAGTAATGTATCTAATATTATGAAACAACATGGTTGGATTCAAACAAGAGATGTGGAAATGTTGGAAGCTTTGTAACTAAAACTTACATTCAGAGTGAGATCATAAGATAACTTTAATTTTTGGTCCATTTTTACTAAATTGATCGAAGAAACATCAAGTCTCATCATCTTTAACATTCTTATATGCATTTTTTTCAATATAATATCTTTCTTTATATATTTTTTTGTTCCATAAAAATTTAGTTTATGATTTTCCCAATCAAAAGCATGATAGTGGTCGATTATACCTCCAAAAAAAAGGCATATCTTTGGGTTGTGATTCCTATGAAAAATGAATTGTTATTATTTATGATTTTTTCTATATAAAATTATGATATATAGGCTGACTTTTTCCTCCATGTAAGAAAAATCAATGTCTATACGAGGTTATCACACCATTCAAAAGTGAGTTTTATTCTTAGTGAGCACCATTCCACTCACTGAGTAGATATGTGAAAAGCATATATAGTATAATTCAATTTAAAATATTATAAAATTATGGTGTTCATTATTTTATATTTTCTATATATATGTACATTTATTATTCTTCATGTTTTAAACTATCACATCAAATTTTCATGTGGTGATACTCTGATAGTGAACAATATAGTTTTAATCTAAATAATTTTTAAGAAGTTATATTCACCCCCCCCCCCTCTAGGCCATATAGAAATCCTACACCAGGATAACAATTAGTGTAATGGGTAAAACTACTATGAAGTTAGTTGATCATTTGTTTTTTTATATTCTCCCCCTGTTCAATAAATAATAGTCTAAGGAATTTTATTTTATTATGGTGGCATGAGTGAACTTAAATTATGGTTTTATTCCACAGAAGACACCAAATTTTGACAAAAATGACTATAGTTAATA
Organism: Viscum album; assembly: GCA_963277665.1. Taxonomy (NCBI): domain Eukaryota; kingdom Viridiplantae; phylum Streptophyta; class Magnoliopsida; order Santalales; family Viscaceae; genus Viscum; species Viscum album. The sequence goes on from OY728151.1 coordinate 1,840,018,449, forward strand.
TAAGGCTTGAATAAAGTCATACCTGAATCATTTGATAATTGATCATTGGACAATCATAATGAAACCATATAAGTTACCAGATGTTGATCTATATTTACTTGTAGGTAATGATGTGATAAATTATATTTTAAATTATAATGTAATGCATATATTATATTTTGATATTATTTGAAATAAGCTTAGACATTTCTCAACATATTTGAAATATTAATAAGTTTGGATAATACTTTAAGTAAATCAATACATCTAAGAAAATATTAAAATAAAAAATATGGGAATAATAAGTGAAGATTATCGAGACTTTGGAATGGGTAAGAATGAATTTTTAGACTACATGTTTCATAGATTAAAAATCTCTATTAATGGAATGATTACTATAGGAGAAACACTTTATAATAAAGTTTTTTCTTAAAGTGTATTGAGGACAATACCTAAAATGTTCCATGAAAAAAAGTTTTTATTGATGAGATCAAAAAATTTCAAGAATACACTTTGGATGAACTCATTGGATTACTACTACAGCATGAACTTGAGTTAAAGAATATTGCAGATGAGGAAAATTCAAAGAAGAAAATTATTTCATTTAAATAAAAAAGAAATTTTTATTTTAACTATTATAAATATGGGTCTTAAGGAAGTGATAATGAGGATATAACTCACTTTACCAACTACTTTTACAACTTTATGAAAAAAGATAACAGGTTTAAGAAGCAGTCTCAAAAGAAAAATAGAAAGGATGGAAAGAAGGGTAATTGTTATAAGAATAATAATATTTCATACATAAAATGTTATGATCATAGGAAAAAGGTATGTATTATAAAATATTTCCCAAAACCATATCATTTAAGAAAATAAAATAATGACAACAAAAAAGGGCACTGATGTCTTTTTGGTAAATGGACCTACACTAATGATTCTGATTGGAGGAATAAATCTGGAAGTGAAAAGGATATTTTTAAAATTTATTTAATGACTACATGCACTAAAGAAACTAAATAACCTTTTACACAATTGATAAATCCTATTAATTATTTTTATAATATTGTTACTAAAGATGAAAATGAAACTAATTCTAATTTTGTTTTAGTATATAATTCAGACTTTAAAAATTATAATGTTAAAAAAATATTAAGAAAAAATGAAATTATAGAATTATGGCTTGAGAATTGATAATTTATATAAATAATTACAAGGAAAAAAATAAGAAACTTGTTAAATAAAATAATAATTTTAAATGGTAAAATAAAAACTGAAATTTTATACATTAAATAATGAAGAAGAGGAAAAAGAAGTAGATTATAAAGCATAAAATATTAAAAAATGGAATTATGAACATAAATATGAGAGTGATATAACTAAAGAATTAATTTATAGGAATAATTAAATTTAATAAAATAAATTTAATAAATTTTTGGATGATATGATTCAAATTTAAAAAGAATTTTTAAAGTTAAATATATAAAATAAAATACTAATAAATATAGCTTCATTTCCAAATGAGAAAGTATTTGGTGTTTCATGATCAACTCAAAAAGAAAATGAGAAGTTAAAATAGAAATTTTTAGTTTAAAATAAATTTTATCTACTTTTTTAGGTAATGAAAAATATGATAAGTTAATGAAAATGATGAAACCTAACAAAAACAAAACTAGTTTTGATTATAGTAGTTAACTATAAAATATTAATAAGACTTTTTTTTAAAATTCCAAAGGGAATTATTTCAAGTGTTGTATATTTTAGTTGTAAAATGCATGGGAATTATTATAATGAATTGTCATTAATATTCACTCAATATTTTGGTCAAAAAAAATCTTTTGTTTCAAAAAATTCATCTTATAGACTACCCCCAAAAAAAGTTTGAAGTTCATTTGGCTACATAATATCTATTCTACAAATCTAGTTGGACCCAAGAAATAATAGGCTCCAAAACAATTTTCTACTTAATTTGTTTTTCAAGAAATATTCCCTAATATTGTCAAGTATTGATGGTATATGTACAATGGATATTCCAAGTAGGTTATTGGTAATATTTCCAACTTCATATGTTTTAATTCATGTGTTAGAGGCTCTGCTACTTTCAAAGACAAATCTAAAGGAAAGATCAATGAATATGATGAATTAGGGTTTTCTAAAACTATAATAATCTTGAGAGTTTTATTTATTGAAGGATTAAAACATAATTTAATTAGTACATCACAACTTTTTGATGGTGTAATAGATGAAAATTTTCAAAACTATAGGTGTATAGTTTTTAAGAATTAAATTTTCTTATTTTTTGAAAACAGAAAACACAATATTTACTCTATTGATTTTTATAAACTAACCAAGAATAATGTAAAATGTTTAAATATTTTATAAATAGATGATATATTATGGTATAAGAGGATTGGAGATGAAGTATTTTTATTGTCTCATAAATCAAAAATGAATAAACCCAAATTGAAAGTAAGTTAATATTTTAGTTGGGATTAATATTTGAAAGGTAATAAAAATAAAGAATATTTTTAACCTATTAATGATGTTAAAACTACTAAAACTGTCAATTTACTACATTTGGATTTATTTTTCCCTAGTAAAACTGCTAATTTTATTGGAAAGAAGTATGTATTTTTAATTTTAATGATTATAGTAGATTTATTTGGACTTATTTTTTAACCTATAAAAGTGAAACTTTAACTAAGTTGTTAATTTGAAAAAATGGTTTAAAATCATAAATATAATTTTAATATTTTCATTATTTATGATAAATTAAGTGAATTTTTTCATATATATTTTGAGAAATTATTGGAACGTAATGGGTATTTTAAAAAACATTATTCTCCTATAACATAATAGCATAAGGGTGTTATAGAAAGTAAAAAATAAATATTTTATAGAAAAAGATATAATTATGCTTAACGTATTTAATTTTACTAAAAAATTATATGGAGCTATTAATATAACATGTCGTTTTTTAAATAGTTTTTTACTTAGATAAATTTTAAATAATATCCCTTATGAATTGATTAGGGGAATAAAAACTAAGGTTGGATATTTCAGCATGTTTGGTTGTAGTGTTTTTATCAGAAATACTAAATATAAACTTGACGAGTTTGATTCAAAATGTGATGAATTAATTTAATGGATATCATAATGTTACTAAGGAATATAGAGTTTTAAATAAAAATAACTTTAGTTATTGAAGAATCAATACATGTTAATTTTGATTAAAATAAAGTAAATGATATTTTGGATTTAGATAATGTTGATAACGAATTTAGAGACTTTAGATTTAGTTAATTTGAAGTTCAAAATGATATTGTATCAATTTAGGGGATCTTATTTCTTATCAATATAATCCTAAAAATTATAACGTCTTAAATATCATACTATTGAGAAAGTAATTGGAAATGTTGAATCTAGAATTCAAACTAGATAATTTGTTTTAAAGATTTGTGCTAATTCAGATTTTATTGATGATTTTTATTCAAATAATATTGATGAAGTAATTAGATTATTTATATACATGATAAACTTATTCAATTTTAAAAAAAAATAAAGTATGGAATTTGGTTAAAATTAAAAAAGATAAACAATCTATAGGAACTATGTGGATTTTCCATAATGAACTTGATGAATATGGAAATATAGTTAAATATATGGCTATGTTAGTTTCCTGAGACTATTTTAAATAATAAGGGATTTAATTTGAGGATTATTTTTAATTAGTTTCTAGGATTGGTTCTATTTGGATTTTATGATATTTTGATTCATTTCAAGGTGTTAAATTGTTTCAATTGGATGTTAAAAGTGTATTTTTAAATGGACTATTCTTTTAAGAAGTGAAAGTTAATCAAACCCCTGGAATTAAATGTAAAATTTTTTAAACCATGTTTTTTAACTATCAAAATAATTATACAGTCTTAAGAAATCTCCCAAAGCTTTGTACGATAAACTAAATTAATTTTTGTTGAATATTGTTTTTAATAAATGAAAAGTGGATCAAACTTTTTTTATTAAAAAAGTTTCAAATAATATTTTAATTATGAAAATATATGTTGATGATATTTTATTTTTTTGTAAAAATTATTTTATTAGTAATGGATTTTCAAAATTAATGACCTCTGAATTTCATATGAGTTTAATGGGATAATTAAAAAAAATATTAGTCTTCAAATTATTTAAAGAAAAAATGGTATATTTATACAAAAAATAAAATATGTTATAGAGTTGGATAAAAGATTTAATATAGATTATTGTAAAATATGAGAACCCTTATAAGCAATAATTTCAAATTTTATTTAAATTGATCTAGAAAACCTATAGATAATAAGATATTTAGAGGTATGATATGAAGTTTACTATATTTAACTGCATACAGGCCTGATATTTTGTTTTCAGTTTTTATATGTTAAATTTTAAATCTAATCCAAATGAAATACATTTAAAGGATGTTAAAATAATATTTATATTTTTTAAGGGAACTATTAATATTGGTTTATTATATTCTAATCATAATTTTTTTGATTTGATATCATACTCTAATTTTGATTTTCAAGACTATAGTCTTGATAGATAGAGAACATCAAGTATGTGACATTTACTTTGTAAAAGCCTAATTTCATGGAGTACTAAGAAGAAATTATTAGTTTCTTTATCCATAACTAAGGTTTAGTATATTTATGATGCTAATTTTTATGCTCAAAGTCTTTGGATAAAAAAAACATTATATGATTTCAATATTTATTTTTATAAAATGCCTATATATTATGATAATTCATCTTCTATTTCATTACTAAAAAATCCTTTACAACAATCAAGGAAAAATATTTTAATATTAAATTTCATTTTCTATGATATAAAGTTCATAAAAAAGATATTGTTTTAAAATCTCTATAAAATGTAAACCAACTTGGTGGCATATTTGATAGACCTCCAGATTCTTTGAAGTTTAAGAAAACAAAATTTGAACGGTTAATTATGGATATTTAAATTTAAACCTTCTCATTTTAAAATAATTATTACTAATTTCTATTGCTAACAGATCTTTTTTATAGTTTTGTTTGAATCTATTTTTCAAGAATAGATCTGATGTATTGAAGCTTACTACTCTAATTTATGTTAAATTTTTAAGCTCGTGAAATTTTTATTATTTTGATTTTATGGATTATTTGTCTTAGTGTTTAATTGGTTTTTTATTTCTCATTATTTTTTATATTCCTAATCAACCTGTATATAGGAAAATATTGATTTATTTGAAGTTTTTTTTGTATCATTTTTTATAAATTATTAAAGTTTTATATGTTTTTGTTAAGGAGGAACATAAATATTTTTATTTCTATAATTTTTTAATAAATATTTTGGTTCTTAACTAGCCTAAATTGTTTCAGTAAGCTAATTTGGTTTTTATCTTTTAGAGGTAACGTTCTTCATAAATTGTTAATTCCTCTTATGTTTTTTATTAATTTCAAAAGGAGGAGAATTTTTATAATTTATTTAAAATCAAGCGATTTATTGTAATTTATAAAAAGGGGATATTGTTAGTGTTAATTTTTATTGATATGGATATTTTCATTGACTGGGAATATTGTTTGTTTGTTAGATGTTTGTGTTTCTAAATGTTACAAATACCACACATTGTTTACAAATACCTCACATTAATAGTTTTATAATTATAAATGGATAATTATAATTTCTTATAGTTTTATTAAATCAAATTTTTTTTATTCTCTAATTATTTTAGTCTTTATAGTTTTTTTATAAATAATTAGTAGTTTTTTGGATTTTTACTGTTTTATGGATTTTTTTGGAAAGGAATGAAATAATGATGTTTACACATACCAGAATAATGCTTACATAGAAGTTATAATCAAGCGTGAGAAAATTATATTCATGTTTATGCATTTATAGAATGATTCTTGTGTAAATTATATTGATATTTATACATAAATAGATTCATTCTTACATAGGCGTAGTTCTTGCTTACATAGAACTTAAATTGATACCTACATGAAAATGATGCTTATGTAAAAAATCAAGATTTTGAAAAATGATGTTTATATAAAAAACTAAAATGATGATTATTCCTAATTTAAATTATCATTTTAAGAAAATTTTGATACTGTGTTTTCCTATAGTTATAATATTTCAATTTATTGTAATATTATATGGTTTTTTTAATTGTATTATTAATTTTAAAAATACATCTACATGTTAATGATTATAATAAAAGTGTTTTGGAATTTTATAATTAAGGATTAAAAATGATATATTTCCATAACTGTTAAATGATAATTTTTCATACTTTATTATTTCTAACCATGGAAAAATATGATTTTTTCCCAAGAAACACCCATGTGATCAAGAAGAATTATCCATCGAAAGTTGATCAAAAAACATGATGAAAACACATCAATATCTATAATATTATAACATAGCATGACATGATTCATACAAGAGATGTGAAAGTGATAAAATATTTCCTACTATGACTTCTATTCATAGTGTAATCACAAGATAACTTCAACATTTGATCCTTTTCTACTTAAGTGATCGAATCCACATCAAGATGCATCAACTTTAACATTCTTATCTTCATTTATTTCTGTTTTTCAACATTGTATATTTATTTATTTATTTGTGTTATAAACAGTTGGTTTATAGTTTTTACAATCAAAATCATTCATAAGGATGGTTATACCTTCTAAAAAAGGTGAATCTTTGGGTTTTGATTCCCAAAAAAATCAAGGTTCTTGGTTGTGATTTGGTCTATAGAAATGCAGGATAGATAGGCAAGTTTGTGCCTCCAGGTCAAAAAAGGCAGTGTATGTAGATGGTTATCACACCTTTCAAAAGTGAGGTTTATTCTCAGGGAGTACTAGATATGAGAAAATATATGTATAATAATTTGATCTAAAATAGTATAAAAATATATTGTTCATTGTTTTACATTTACACTACATATTTTCATTTCTTATCTTCCTATTTTAAACTATCATATTGAATCTACAGGTGCTGATATTCTGATAGTGAACACTATTGATATCAAAATAATTTTTAAGAATTTTTATCCACCCCTGACTATATCAACATCTTACATCATGATAAAACATCCATGATCTTAAATTTTATTTAATATTTTTATATTTTTTCAGGTGAGAAGAAAAAATACTATTAAGTATCCATGACTAGACTTTCCTATTGGATTTTACATCCCCCTCAACAATAAGAGATCTTTCATATTTTTTATTCTTTGAACTTTATTACTTAATTTAACATGAATAGACTACCCTGGAAGAATAGTCATTTATTATTTAACATAATGAAATTATCTGTCACATCTCATACAAATTTTTTCTCAAGAATCAATTCATTTTTAAGTAGTTAGACTTGATTAACTTCTTCTCATAACTTTATCATTCATAAATTTGTTACTCATATTCTAATTGTTGTGTACTTTATTTATAGCATTAATACCCCTCCATTCATGCCTACTCTAATTAGGTGACATGTTGTACTATAAACTATAATCTTTTTTCCCTAAAAAACCATATATCTTCTTTATTAATAGTAGTTCTATCTAGAAAATTATTGTTTTTATTATGCCTTATATTGTGATTCATTTTGCCTCAGGTGGTATTTATTATTGAGATACCCTCATATTCATTTTAGGTTGAATTATATTTCTCTAGAATTTTTTCATCCCAAACATACCCAATTTTGGTTTTATAATATGCACTCTTAGAAAAAAAATAACACATTTTAGTTTAGAAAGAGCGGTTTACACCTTCTTATTTGAGATAATATTATCAAATTCAAGAGATGATTCAACCTGAACATCCATAGATTTATTATAATAATATATCATCCTTCTTAAATTAATTTCGACTTCAAGAAACCTATGTTGTTCCTTACATAACTCTTATTAATTTACAATAAATTTCACTTCAAAATATTCAACATTTTATCTTACTCTATAATTCTCACCTTAAGATTCTTAATATATTAAATATAATATCTTAAATTTTGAGAGGAATTTATTTTCATTAATTCATCTTTTCATATTATTTATTTAAACTCCTGATTTCTTTCTCGTGTTTATTATTTTTTTCAAGATAAACCTCAAGTTTATCTTTCAATATATATTCAATATAAGTCTCCTCACCTTCTTCTTTACTATTCAAATTATTTTCCCATTTTTTAACATGATCCATGAAGCCCCAAAAATTTTAAGTCGATTATTCTGAATAAATAATCTTAATAGATTATCTATAACACATAAATATTTTATATGAATTTCATTTGAAATAAACTTTAGTTTTCGATAGATTACATTACACAAAACCCCATGTCTAAATGAACTGTAACATAGTAATACTTTATAACCTAGTTTTTAATTTAGAGAGTATAAATAATAATAAAAATTATGAAAACTATGTATAAATTTTTTAAATAACATAAATATATTGATTAATGTGTAATAAATAAGTACACAATTTTTAGTAAAGTCGTTTTATGGTTCGAAAATATTTTTTATTAAAAAGTGGTTTTACTTTATTTGGTGAACATATATTATAATTAATTTCTACCATTTTTAGAAATTATATTTTATTAAATTAATATCATTTTTTAAATCATCATTTTAATATTATCTTAGGGGTATTTTTTATAATTTTTCTAAAAAGATTTATATTTCTATGAATATAGGGAAAAAATTTATAAAAACTATCATTTATTTCCAAGTAAAATCACCAATATGTTTTAAATTTAATAATAGAGAAACATAATAATTATTTAATTATAAATAATCTAATTAATCACATTTTAATCAAAATTATACTCTATTCTGGTATAAGTTCATTTTTGGTATCAACTCAATGTTTCAAAATAATTTTTTTGCAAGAAATATGTTTTATCTTAATAAATTAAAATAATCACAATTAATTAATGATTTAAATGAAATTTATAGATAATATATTCAATAATATATTCTAACAATCATTTTATGGTTTTTATAATGCAATGAATGGAAGTAAATTAAGTTTTATGCTTAAAAATGCATTTTTCTAAAATGGGTTTTCATTGCGGTCTGCGTGCTTATTTATAATTAAATTATGCCACTTATAGAAATTTATTCTAGTAAAATGGATAAAATATTTTGAATAATCATAATTAATATTTTTTTAATAGGTTTAAGTTAATTTTTTTCATAGTTAACAATAAAAACACTAAAATTTTATTACCACATTTAAGGTTAAAACGAGATTGTCAGGGGTTAAACCAAGAGATAAGGATATGAATACCATCCAAACCTATCTAATTTTAATTATTTTAAGATATTTAAGCGTAATATTATCAAAAATTATAATTCATGTTCATTTTTATCCACTTTCACATGAAAGTGACCTTATATCATTGAAATCTTATAAGAAATTCCATGTGTGTCCCTCCCTCACTTATAAAAGGGAACCTCAACTTCTCCCTTATTCACAGAATTTTATCCACCAATATCAGAAAATACCTAGTTAAAATCCTTCTTAGATTCTTTCTATTTATCCTAGATATTATTTTATTCTCCTAATACCAATCCTTTATGTCTTAATGTGTAATTCAACAAAGGTCTCTCAAAGAAGAGGTATAAATATTAATTGTGATCTTTCAATTTTATTTCTTACTATAATTCCTATAAAATTTTTGTATAAATAATAACATGATTAATATAGTTTCATAAATATATTTATATTTTATAATAATTATTTAACAACCATTTCCCACCTCTTCTTCATCAAATGGGAGATAAACGTACCGCCTGTGCGTACATGTGGATAATCGCCACCAAGTTGCGATAAGATTCATTTCACATAATCATCTTTCAGGGTTAGTTATTATGATATATTTAATGTATATATATTATATTTATGATATAATTATTATTATTGAAATTTTAATTATTATTTAACATTCTTACATTCCATCTATAGAAAAATAAAAACACCACTTGTGCGCGTGTAGGGACTACCGTCTCCACGTAGTGATGTAATTCATTTTTCATCAGATATTTATATAAATGGTTATAAATATGTATATAACTAAAATATATTATATTTATATCTTTATTAACATTATTTATACTAATTAATCATAATCAAAGTTCAATGACCATAACTATTATACCAAAACATACAAGAAAAATGAAGCAGTTGACACCTGAAATGAAGATGATAATGAAAGATTGTAAATGAATGAGTGATAAGATGTTATAAATAAACCATGTATTGTATTATAGGTATGAATATAGTTATGGTATATAATTATAATAAGTTTTATTTTATTATATAAGATATTAGATTGTTTATAAATCAATATGGATTGAGGTAAGGGTTTTATGTAACACCTCATTTTTATCAGGATTGTTTATGCTTAAATTTCCAATGATAACATAATATTATATATATCTCCCAAATATTATATATTTTATTATATTATGATAATTTCTATATATTACATGTTTTGATTTTATTTTTATTCTTTTTAATTACTCAATATAATAGAAGAATGTTTTTAAGGAAAAACAACTTTATTTTTCTCTTCGATCGGGAGTCTTTTCATCCATCTCTATAATTTCTTTAAATATTTTAAAGAATTTTTTTAATATTATAAAAATAATTATTAATTTAATCTTTATCCAAGTTTTAATTTGTATAAAAAAATTTAAAAGGAGTCACTTTAAATTTTATGAATGAGGTACTTTTGAATTTTTTCTGAAACTGCTAAAGGAATTTTTTTCTAACATACAATGTTTAAATGAATTTTACCACCATAAATAATTATAGTTTCTTTAAATATTACTTTAAAGTTCCCATTGTTATTTTAAAATAAAAAAATTCCTTGATATTTTGGAAATTCTTATATTTAAAAAAATCAAAATAAAAAAAGTTATTTTCAACAAGAAATGTTCCAGCGATATTTTAAAGGTATTTTTATCTATAAAAACTTCATTTGATATTATTTATAATTTATTGGGGATATGATCCAATTATACCATCCTTATTATTTCTCTATATGTTTTATGATTATAATGTTGATATGTTTATGAAACTCATTTATTTTTTATGGGCTATACTATGATAAAATGATGAATGGTTTAGGAAACTCGTTTCCTTTCAATAGGTTATGATATAATAATATGATGAATTTTTTATGATATTGTGTCATGAAAATGTATGGTTTTCATTATATAATGGGTGGTCACAAAATTATATATCCCTCCAATTCATCGGATAAATATTGTGACATCATGAGATAATAAGGAATGAAATGGGGTGTGAACCCATTTCAGTAGGGGAATTTGACCAATAAGATAGTCCCAGGGTGAACCTTGATTAAGGAAATAATTAAATTGGGAGTGAAACCAATCCACTTTGATATTATTAGTAGTTATCCTTGATTAAGGAAATTTTTTTCTATGTTTATGTGTATGCCACAAACTTATGCCTTTTTATTATGAGATGTTCTCATATCACATGATTTTTTATTGATAATTCCACTCTCTTATTACTTATGTCTTATTTTATGGAAATGAATTATGTTGTGATAAATTATTAATTATCCTTGATTGATTGGGTATAACTTTATTATGTTATAATCATGTTATCATAAACTTATTCTTAACTTATGATCATTTATGATCTTTGATTGATATCTCTTATGCTTACACTTACTAATAATTTGATCTAACCCCTTATTATGTTTCCTTTCATTAGGTTATAAAGAAATGTTTTAAGATGTTTGGGTAGAAAAATGGTTCTAGTTGTGAAGAACTAAGTGGGAGAGGATGTAGAACTTTTATGTACTATTTTTTTTTGTATCCAAGTTTCCAAAGACACTAAACCTTTTTCATTATAGAATGAATCATGTGTATATATAATGTATATTAATATAACAAGATGTAATATTCATGTATGAAAATTATGGGTCACTATAGTATCCTTCCTCTTATTTTTTCAACATAATTATTCTTTTCCTTCTTGGAAACCTTTTATTTCTCTCAATATAATATTTTTAACTTCCATTGATATTTTACCAAATTTATTCCTTTAAGGAATTTATTATATTTTATCATCCTTTTACTCACCACATTTCTTCATTGGAAATTCAATTTTGAAGTTAACAATTCCAAAGCACTTAAAAAAATTAGAGGGAGTTTATCTTTCTACTTTCCTTTTCATTCTCTAAAGTTCTTTGAGAAAAGAATTATAATCCTCTTATAATTTTTAACCTTTTCTTTATCATATTCGTATTCAATTTATTAATCATCTTCATATTCCTTGTTTTTAGGATTTTTATAGCTTTGGATTCTATATCTTTATCCTCCATTATCAAATTCTTAAAAACATATCTTTCCAAATTTAATAAGCAACAATTATATTATGAATTTAATCAAGAGATAAATCATATATATCTTCCATATTAGAAACTTTATCACCAAACCTATTAGGGGATTTTCTCATAACATTCTTGATAATAATTGAGTCTTCTAATGTATCTCCCAAACCTATTATGTTTTTAAAAATCCCATCCACTCATGTGAAGTAATCATCAATAGTTTTTTCATTATCCATCCTCATATCTTTAAATTATGATCATTATATCTACAACTTGTATTCCTTAACTTTTACATTTACCTTAAATATATTTTTAATTTTTTCCTAAATTTATGTGGCATTTTAAAGTCCCATCACCATAGAATATAATTTTTATGATAAGGACATAATAATTGTATTTATTTCCTTTCCATAAAAATCCTTATTTGTAAAATTCTTAGAATAATCATTTTAAAACTTTTTAAATCCCATGGTAACAGTATCAAAAAATTAAAGGACAAGTGAAATAAGATAAATAATTATTATATTCTTTTATACATGATAATTTCTTCCATAATATGTATTAATACATCTAAAATTAATAGAATTTAGATTCTCAATATTCAAAAAAGTAAGGATATTTCAAAGAAAACCAAGATTTTCTTAGATACCACTTTTAGTGCCCAAGAATATGATGTAACACTATTAAGGAGTGAATAAATTAGTGTTACTTTAATTTTAAAATTTACTTTTATAAATTATCCTATTTGGGTTTTTAGAATTAGTATCCTCTAAAACTTTGTTTATCACACTTGCCTGTATGAAATAGAAATAAAAATAACACAATACATAGATAATTTTTACAATGCATATCCCCAATGTGGGTTACTATTTATATGATTTATTTGGGTTGAGTATGAAGCAAAAAATTTACACCAATATCAGTAATGATTAGAAATAGTGTGGTAAGTTATCATAATCAACCAATAAGTATTTCTTAATAGTTACAGATTCCTACTTATTCTTAATACTAGATTCTACTAGTTTATAATAATAACTCAAAATGGATTGTCTAATATCAGCTTGTCTTCATGATACTTTTGTAATATATAGATGATATTCCTCTAAGACTCTAGAAAAATAAGAATAAAAATGTTATAACCTTTTCAAGAACCTTAACTTTTGTAATTTATAATGGTTATGAAATAGTGGGACAAACTAACTTCTTCTAGAACCTCAATATCTAGATTATAGACCATGAATTTCTAAACTTACAAACTCTGAAATTATTCCTCCTCAGCTCAAAACATTCAGAATCAGTAGGTCGGTCTCTTAATCTCTTATCTCAAAGTTTCACCACCAATATTTGAATGAGTTCCCCCTTTATATATTCAACCTTACTCCAAAAAATATTGGTAATGTGGCCTTAAAGAATTTAATATCTCCATAACTCAATGCTTTGTTTTCGCACTTTAATTGTTATAAAAAATATATTTCTTAACCAATACTTATTCATAATCAACACTCAATCAATATTATTCACCACTTCCTCAAATATTGGATAGAATCATGGATTAAGACTCATGATATTTACTTCATGAAAAATATATAATTATCAATACAATAACTTTGAATTCTCATAAATGTTAATCATTTATAGACTCAAGAAAATTTTAAAATGAAACTCATTGTGATTATTCTTCGGGTTCTACCTATAGTTCTGAACATATCAATAAATCATATATTTTGGATTCTTCTACTTCTTATACTTACAAACTTCTTCAACATTGGGATTAATCATATTTATATTCCACTTCTGCTTCATGATATTCACACTAGAATTTAATGATACTATAGAATCCTTAACATCTGAATCTTCTTATTTCGGATCAAACTTACTTTGATTATTTCATATTATACCTTTGTATTGAGATTCTTATAATTTATTTTTTTCTTATAATATCTTACAATATTATTTTTTGAATCAACTCTATCCTTCTCATTAACTTGGTTTATCATGTAAACTTCTAGACTCATCTCCCAAACTTATTATTTATTCTATAGACTACTCTTAGAACAATACTTAATTTAGAACCACCAAACTTTAATCTATTTTATTATGTTTCTTTTTTTAGTTAACACATTGTTATAATTTCTTCACAATCTCTCATCTTCTAGACTTTGCATGAATCAATATTTTCTTTAAGTAACCATGATTTTTATGAATTGAATATCAGAAAAGAATCATCTGTCTTGTTATTTATATTAATTAACCTCTTAAAAATTCCACATAACTTTTAATATATACACCTTATATGAGATTTGGTTACTCTTATGCATACTTTGTAAAATTAAATTTATTTGAACACCTCTTAAAACTTCCAAAACTAATCTTTCATATCCAATCATATATTTCATTCTCCAACTTCTTTTATGCTAGAATTTAATGGTTCCTAAAATTATATACATTCATATTATTTAATAAAAAATATCCATCCTCTATGAATGTATCTTATGGAACTTGGATTCTTGATTCAACTCAAAAACTTTAAACATAATAAATATTTCCTACTCATTGTTGAAAAAAAGGAAAAAACTTCAACACTTTAATAATTCAACTAGGTTCTTCATATTGGATATAGATACTTCAAATTAAATATTTTAAATAGGTTTCTTACTTGTAAGGGTCCATACATTGATACCAATTTAATTTATTTTAGAATTTAGTTTAATAGAAGGTAATGAAGTATGAAACTAAATAAGCTGGGGGATTTGATTAACTATTATAAGATGTGTTTTCCTATATGATGGGTTATAGCATCATAGTCCTTAATTGAGTTTTATCTTAGTAAGTTCATAGTCATGATAAGATAATTAAATGTGATTTAATTATATAGGATTTATTCAAATTTAGAATATAGAAAAAGATATAAGTTATATAGGGTTAATATTATCCATGTATCATTCTAAATATTAATGTCAATGACAAAGGAACTTTTTTAAGGGAAATGTTGAAGATTATATCACATTTAACCCCTTTATAAATTATGTAGACATGATAAATTTTTAGATACAACTATTTTTTTAGTATTATGAATAATTTTAATAATCATTTAAAACTTTAAAAATAACCCTTGGGGTCACACATAAGATGATAGAAATTGGGATTTTTTGACTAATGTGATTAATACATGTGTAAAAAAATTATGTTTATTATAAACACAAATAGAATTTATGTTTTGAACATTTGATAAATAAATTTTATTTATGTTTAATTGATATTAGTTATTTAATTAAATGGTAAACGTGTTTTTATAATATAAATAATGATTTATTTATATTATTAATATGTAAACATGAGTAAATAATAAAGTCCAAATGGGATTTGGTATTGTGATTTATATAATAGGAATCCAAGGCCCATAATATAAGAGAAAAATATAAGCCTAATTAAATATCACATTTAAGAACCTAATTTTTTGTTTTAACTCATTTAGAGGCTCATTAATGCGCCTACAAAAATGTTTTAGGAATTAATCAACTTTTGAAGTCTATTTAATGCTCCAAATGGCCTTTGTAATCTATTTATTTTACCTTCTTTAGTTTTCTATGGATTTAGATTTCTTAGAGACTATTAAATGCCCCTATGGCTATAAATTTCAAGGTGGTGTAGGATTTATTCCATTGTAGTAAAGTAATAGAAATTATTATATTCATCTAATTTTATTTATCCAAGAGAGTCTTCTATTTTTCTTCATATGTGGGGCTCTGTGTTATTTTTATCTATCATCTCTTTAACTCTTTTCCTTTAGAGTGACTTTTATCACTTGGATAATAAGAATATATCACCAAGTAGTTGGTGATTAGTCTTATTTATAGGTATTAAAGGAGGATTAGATTCAACAATCAGTATGAATTGAATGAGGATTGGATTCAAAAATTAAATCTTGATATAATTATAAGAAAACATTTTAAAAGGGTATTTTATTGTATTATTTTATTATTTTGTTTTTAATTTATTTTTTATGATCTTGGAAAAATTTTATTAATACATTCACACAATTTTCATAATTATTATCGTTACTAAAACCTGGTAGAAATAACCCCTTATCCAAAATATATTGCAACTATTTTTTTAGCACCTCTGAATCAATCAATTTCATCCAATATATTTTCTTTGATATAGGTTGTTATACAGGGATAATCTCAATAATGAACTTTAATTTTTGTTCTATGGGATGTCAAAAAAATCCTAAGGGAATAAATTAGAAAAAAATTACGTAGTGAGTACATTATCCATCTATTTTTCTTCATTATCTTACTTTATTTGATCAAGATTAATACTCATTCTTTGTTGATAATATTTATATATAATAATAAGATGTTAATGAACTATTTTTACTATTATATTTATATGTTTATATTAATATGATAAGGTCTTAAGGATTAAATATAACATCATTCTCTTGAAAATAAATATAGGACTTATTATGAGAGATTTTGTCCATATCTAGAATAATATTAAATTATACCAAGGGAAAAATTACAAAAAAATTGAGTAATACTTTCCCAAAAATAAAGATGATAAAATCCTTAAACATTTAGTTAAAAATTAATGTATCACTCAATAATTTTTCCAATAAATCAACCTCTGACCTTTGAGGACGGCAATTTATGTATACAATGAACATTATTGATATAAATGAATGGGGTGATCCAAAATAAAATAAAGAAAATTTCATTATTTAGTGTATATATTTTTGACTAAGTCATTGGGATGGTCCAACTAAGTCATCGTGGCATATGCATGAGATTTATCCCTAAGTTTTGGTAATTAATTTCATCTATTCCAATCATGAATCCTCTAATTTGATAATTAAATTTAATAATTTACAAATTCATTAGAATTAAAGCATCGAACCATGGGTAGATCAGGTTAGAAAACCTTTTATCACTTTCTAAATTCATGGATTCTAATGTGACTACTTGGTTTCCCTTGATTCATTCCTTGATGACACTCATGTTCTTGGGGATCATTTTTACCACGTTTAAAATATATCTCAGTTTATTATAGAAAATTTCAAAAGTGTTTCCTTCCACATATCTAAGGGATTATATATTAGACCTTCTTCATTTATTAGTCTTAGGGAGATAATCTTCCAATATAATGTTATAATTTCCTTTTTTTCTAAATCTCCATGATAACATTGAGAATTTGAAAACAACATCACTACCATCCTAACATAGAAAACAATAGCCTCATAACATTCAAATTCATTACTGGAAAAATACTTGTGAAGATTGAGCTATAAGACAATATATGATTTATTAATCTTACTTTATGGGTTAATTATGAATCCATCGGCATAACTTACTAATCGTGTAAATTTAGTTTCATATGTTTAATTGGATTAATCTTAATTTTATTTTAATTAGGAGAATTAATTATTTATCTTCATTCATATACTTTAAGAAAAAAATTTATCAAGAAATAACCTTTTAAAATATCCTTATAACATAGTTTTTACCTCCTCTGTATCAGTAACATCCTACCAAATATCATTGTCTTGAGAGGGTGGAGGAATTCTACGTGGCCTTAAGTGACGTTCCCAGTGTGCCAAAGGCTGGAAATAAATGTCGAGGGCTTCAAGAATAAATTGGGGAATGATTTTACCTTGAGATACAACCTACCAACAAAACAGTCCACTAATTAAAAACTATATGATGCATGATAACAAAACAACCAAAATCATACATTAACATAAGACATCCAACAATTCCACAAGAATTCCCAAGAACCAATACAACCAAACACAATATCAGGGTACCATGAGGAAGACTAAACAAGAGACCCAAAATAAACCAAGACACACTCCATATCTCTACTCCAAGATCCATGCTCCAAGCACCACCACATCTCCCAAGCATCACTACGAACCACTAGCCATGAGATGCTTTACATTTACCTGTGTCTCGGAATACAAAATCTTCAAAATCACCCAAGTTCCAAAGAAGGGGGAGAGTACTAATACTCAGTAGGTTTTCCCCAAATGAATTCTCTACATGCACCACTAGGATAAAACTGTTAGCACATTTATAATCAGTAGTTTATTTAAAACATTAAATAGTGAAACCATTACCACAATCCAACACACCCTTACCAAGACACCTTTACCCAGACCATGCAACCCAAGGGAAAACCAAACAACCATGCCATAAGTCATTTCCCCATTTCACATTACCACAACAAAACAACCATTACGGTGGGATTTCTTCCCATCTCATTCACCCTATTTCCCACTAGCAGTACTTTCCAACCACTACCCATAATGGTGGTTCTTCCGACCACTATCCATCACCTTTTATAGTGATACTCCCCACCCACTTCCAAAATGGTGGTTCTTCCGAAAACTATCCATCACTATTTATAGTCATAATTCCCACCCACTTCCACACAACTCCACACAAGCCATAATTCTTAATCAATCGACAATAACTAAACACCAAGGCCACACAAAAACACACCATCATTCCCATTACATGCCAATTCACTTCAATAAATAACTCATTTATTGAAATCACCATTTAATTGTTTTCCATGCCAAACAACATTTCAATAAAACAAAATCTATATTGAAAACCATTTTCATCCACCATTTTCACAAATCAGTCCCAACAACCCATTGTAAAACCTCCATTTTAAAATCAAACATCAAGAGTGTTTCACCAAAAAACCCCTTTTCCCCAAAAATCACCAATACATCACCAAGGGATTTCTAAAAAATATCACACATCAAAAACCCAATTGATTTTAAGAAAAAAAAAATAATTGTGACCAATCTTCAAGTTCTAGAAAATTGGAGTTGAGAGATAATCTACCTACCTTTAGGGTTCTAGTAAAATCGACCCACAAGCAACTAAACCTCAAATCCAGTGAACAAGCCCCCAAAACCACTCTAGATCCCCTTCCCTAACATCCAAAAGCCTTAAAATCAACAAAAAAGGTAGCCACAACCCTATATCTACATGAAATGGATATAGATCTATAAAACCAAGAAATGTATAAGAGTAGATCTAGAGGAAACCAAAGAGAAACCAAGATAAGAGACTTACCCTGAAGAAACCACCTTCAAACTGCCTTGAAACCCCTTTGAATTGCTTCCAAAATTAGTGGGGGAGCCCCTCCAAACCTTGAGTACCTAAAATCCCAAGTGGGGATCGAGTGGGAGAGAGTTTGGAGTGAAAATGAGGTAACCATGTGGGATCCTGGATTTAAAACCCTATTTTTATATTATCGCACGGTTAGTCTGCACGGTTTGGAAAATCATACGCTAACTGTGTGCATGCCACTGTCTCTAGAGAAGGGGTCCACATGGTTTCCTCACAAGGTTTTGAAAACCATGTACAGGAAATGTGAAGCCTACTGTCTCCCCCTGCACAGTTTCTAGGAGAACCTACACAGTTTCCCCAAACCGTGCTCAAATTGTGCACCTTTAGAAAAGCCTCCAAACATATTCAAAACTATTCCAAACTCTCCCAACCACTTCCCAACTCATCACAGGAACTTAAAACACATAAAAAGGCATAAAATTGATACATACCTCAAACTGGGGGTGCTACATTCTCCCCACCATTGGACTCTCTGTCCTCGGAAAGTATGGAACCATCGCTTTATCGAAAGACCTCGGGCTATTGCTCGGCCATATCTTTTTCCCACTCCAAAGTCTCCTCTTGAATATGACCATGATTTTACAAAACATGAACTAAACTGATGCATTTACCATGCAATACTTTCTCCTTCCTATCCACAATTCACAGGGGCATGGGCACTAAGGAAGCATTCGGTTCTAGCTCAACATGACCCCAACAAATCACATGGTCACGATCCGGATGATAATTTTTCAACTACGACACATGAAACATAGTGTGTACCACACTAAACTATGGTGGAAAATTAAAATTATAAGACACCTCTCCAATCCGCTCAAGTATCTCAAAACCCTGCTTCCAAAACCGATGATGTCCCAACCTAGGAGAGATTCTCAAAAACACATGATCACCCACCTCGAATGACAAAAATTATTGACAATGGTATGCATACAATTTCTGACGACATTGAGCTGTCTCCATCCTCTTCCTTATCATCTTTATTTTCTCCATAGTATCTTGGACAAGGCTCGGTCCGATCATCAAAGTCTCACCCATTTCCACCCAACATATGTAAAGACCCGTAAAATTCAAGGGAAACTTTTTCTTAATTTTCTTTGGGATTTTAAAAGAACTTAGTTTCTGACGGCACCTGATTCCGAGGCCCGGTGTGCCCGGAATCAATTTCTGAAGTTTAGCTCGGGTACGTTCAGTGAACGAGGGAGCGGGTTTTCCTAACTTTTGAACTGGTGCTCGGAATCGAAATCTGAGGGCACCAATGAAACTGCAGCACTGATAATTTCTTAGGAACACATTTTATAGAGTTCTGTTTGCTTGGGTGTGGTTATTTAAAAAAAAGGGTTAACTAATGAATAAAATAAAAGTTGTGCAACAATTTTTATTTTATGTTCTAAGTAGTTTAAACCTACTTATGGAAGTTGAGGTGGGGCCTACTATATCCTAACCTCTCTTGATAGGATATTAGTGAGGTGGGCCCCACACGAGACCCACCTTTTCAATTTCCTAAACCCCCCCCCCCCCATTATTTTGTAACACACCCGCACCCCCTTATTAAATGCCAAGTCAACTCTCACATTAATTGGACTGTTAAGACTCTTCAATTAATTCAATTAATTGAATGAATTCTTTTGAATTTCAAATGGAATGTTGGCTTGTGTGTGTTAATTAAATAAGAAAAAGTCTTATTTCATTAGGGGTTGCTTCATTGTGTTGAGAGGGATATTTCCACGAAGAACTTCATCTTCCTCCTTGAAGAACGCAAAAAACGCACCAACACCGACGAAGAACGCCGGCCTCCGACGAAGGACGACAAAGAACGCTAATTCCTCAGAGATCGACGACGCGACGCCGTGTACCATGACGCCGACGATCCTCTTCACCGTGATGCTGTGTACCAAGATGTCGATGACGCTTACGGAGCCTCCTTCTGTGACGCCATCTTCCGCGACGTCTTTTTTTTTTGCGACGAACCTCGTTCGACGACTTCATCAAGGTAGGGGTTAATTTTTGTTCGTTTTTTCTTTTCCATTCATCTACTTTTATATTGGGCCGCCTGTTATCGTAATAACGGGAGGAGGTCATACTGCATGAACATGGCCGACCCTCCTCCCCCTTTTGATGGTGTACTTGTTGCGGCACGAGCAAAGGTAGCGCGGCGCAAAGGCACAGCGCGGAAACAAGAGGAACGGGCGAAGATGCACGGCGTCGTCGCGCCGCGCCGTTGAGCCCGAATGAAGCCGCGACGCCGTCGTTCCGTGTCGATCGTACATTTCCGCGGCCTATGGTCACGATGGTGCGGGGAGCGACGGCCAGAACCGCCGACCGCAGGTGCAAGGAGTGCGGGACTTGCGGGGGGTCCCGCAGTGACACACCGGCCAGCTTGGCCGGCCGGTTTCCGAGAAAGCCAGGGGTCGTAACCCCCGGGTGGAAAATGGCGGGGCCCCCTCATGGGGGGCCATTTCTCAAATATCCCCCCCCCCTTTTTGCGACGGCTCGGCCAGCGCCGAGCGGGCCATGCGGGCCGCGCCCGCGCCAGGCCAACCGGCCGCCCAGGTCGGACGGGCCGCACCGGGCCGGGCCGCCTAGGCAGGGCCAGGCCGCGCCCACCGGGCCGGGCCACGCCCTAATGGTCCGGACCCAGACTCGGTTCGGGCCGACCCCGGGGGTCTTGGGTCGGGTCGGTTCGGGCCCAAAACCCCCTATTTCCAGACAGTTCCGTTCAAACGCCCGTATCTTGGGCTACGGACCTCTGATCGATGCACCTTCAGTTGAGATGAAATCCTTGGATCGAGATGGTAGTTTTGGTATATTACATTCAAGGTTTCGGAGAACTTTGGGTATGGCCGGGTTGGTTCGAGCACGAAACCAACCGGGCCCTCGGAGCGGAAACGCTTATAACTTGAGCTCCGGACGTCCGATTGATGTGCCGTTGACTTTGTTGGATTCCTCTTAGTGAGACGGAACTTTTGTCTTACTCCGCTCAAGGTTTCGATGCAGTTGGAGTGCGGTCGGGTTGGTTTTGACTTAAAAACCAACCGGGCCCCTGGAACGAAAAAGTCAATAACTCTCAAACCAGGCATCCGATTGACGCGTCGTCTGTCACGTTAAGTTCCTTTTGTCGAGACGGAACTTTGGGATACATCAACTCCAAACTAAGTGTCAGTTGATGTATCGACGCCCTTGGATCGTGGAGAGAACCCTCCTGGAATCGAGCATGTTGTGTGTAGGAACCCTAGAGCTGCATGCGACTACGACGATGATGATGACTACACTGAAGTCCTCCGTGGGTTCGGCAGCGATGAAGACTGTAATGAAATCCTCCATGGGTTCGGCAGCGATGAAGACTGCACTGAAATCCTTCGTGGGTTCGGCAGTGATGAAGACCATACTGAAATCCTCCGTGGGTTCGACGGCGATTACTACTGTTCTTGTATCCTACGTGGGTCTGGCAGTACTACTGTTCGTGTATCCTACGTGGGTACGGAAGTGTTTGAATCTGTTCTTGTATCCTACGTGGGTCTGACAGAGTAGCTAGTTTTTGTATCCTACGTGGGTCCCAGGTTAGATGAATCAGTGGCTACATCTGATCATCTCTATCACCTTACGAAGAAGTATACCTGTGTGAGCTGAGTCTTGACTTTCAATCATTATCTTCGATATGATTGACTTGCTTTCCTATATGGATTAGGTTGTGCTTTCCTATGTCGATTGGTTTGTTTTTTCCTGTGTGGAGGTGATCGAACTTGGGCTCGGATGTTGGAGCTGAACTGAAATTGATGACTTAGGTATATGTATGGGCATATACCTAAGTAGTGTTGGATGTTACTTCGTGATTGTATCTTTCCTTTGTGTATTATCCTTTGTGAATTTTGGGAGACCTTCGGGGGTCTCAGGGTCCCTACTGAGTAGCGTATACTCACCCCTGCACGGGCTATGCCCGCACTAAGTTTTGTTGGATGCAGATGACAGACAGTGTTGATCATGGTTGAGGCTTGTGGAGCAAGTCGGTACCTGAAGGTGGACTACTGGCAGGACGTACACGGAGTGGGCGGATGGACCCGAGGAGCTGAGGAGGCTATCTGTACCCACCCTTCTGGTGGGACTTCCACTGGACGGCTCGACATTGCTGCTTTACTTTCAGTTTTTGTACTTTCTTTCCAGTTGTACTTTACTTTCAGTTTGGGTTTGTATTCTGGCCCATTTACTTTCCGCACTTACTATTGTACCCAGTTTTACTTAGTGTTTACTTCTGCTGGCTTACTCTGTTGTGTTTGTTTACTTTATAAGGCAATACCTCCCCGTTTTTCCGGGATTTACACCTTTGGTGCTAGTCGCCATCCCCTGGCCTATGGGAGGCGGGCTTGGGGTAGTCACGGCATGGGTCCTGAGGACGGGTCGTGAAAACATAGTGGAGAATGACACGAACGCCCATACAAAGCCTCAAATGGATCCATACGTATCAAATCATGATAACTGTTATTGTATGGGAACTCCACCAATGGTAAGTGCTCCTCCCATAAACTAGCAAAATCCATCACACAATCCCTTAATATATCCTCCAAGGTTTGTATCGTCCTCCTGGATTGGTCATCTGTTTAAGGATGATATATCGTGCTCATTGTCAACTGCATCCCAAGGGATTGCTGTAAGGATTTCCATAAACGAGATGTGAATCCCGGTTCTCTATCTGATACAATCAAAAGTGGAACACCATACCTCTTTACTACCTCCCGTATATAGATTTTGGATAGATCGTCCACTATATGAGATTCAAAAATTGGGATGAAATAGGCCGACTTTATGAGATGATCCACAATCACCCATATGGAATCGTGCTTCCGGACCGTTCTTGGGAGACCCATTGCAAAATCCATTGTTATCTGCTCCCATTTCCACACGAAGATAGGTAAAGACTGCAACATGCTTGTTGGTCGCCGATGCTCTGCCTTGACTTGTTGAAAAGTCAAGTATCTCAACACAAACTAGGCTACATCCCTTTTCATACCATCCCTCTAAAGTTTCACTTTCAATGCCTTATACATTTTCTAAATTCCAAGATAGATAGTCCACCAAGAATGATGATAATCCCTAAGAATTTCCTCTCAACAAGCCACTAGTACCACCATCTGATTCTGAAAACACAAGAATGAATTCCCATTCAGTTCCTAATTCTCAATGGTCTCCCCAAAATTGAGTTTTGACCTCATTGTCGTACATTCAAAATCATATTTATGTGCCTCTTTAAGCAAACCATCCAAGATAAGAACCAACAAAACCAGAAAGAAGACCACTTTTTCACTGCAGTCCTCACATTCCAACCGCATGTCGGCTATGATAGATATCAACTGCCACTGATCTGAGGCCTGTTTCACCACTTGAACATATGATTTTCTACTTAATGAATCCTCCACCAAATTTCCCTTACCTGGTGTGTAAATTAAGTCTAAATCAAACATCTATAGATATTCCATCCATCTCCTTTTCCTCATGTTCAAGTCTCTCTGTGAGAAAATATTCTTTAAGCTCTTATGGTCGGTAAACACTATAAATTTCTCACCGAAGAGATAATGACGCCACATTTTTAAAGCTTGAACCACTGCCACCAACTCCAAATCATGTGTTGGGTAGTTATTATCATGCAACCTCAACTGTCATGACCTATATATAACCCCATGATCCCCCTACATGATATCACACCCCAACCCTGATCCTGATTCTTCATAACAAACCATGTACCCTTTCCCTGGTTCTGGAAAAACCCAGATTGGTGCTAATGTAAGGTGACCCTTTAACTCCTCAAAGCATTTCTAGCACTTCTCATCAAATTGAAATGGGATATTCTTCCTTGTCAAAGTTGTCATTGGCTAAGACAATCATGAGAAATTATAAATAAAACGTCAATAATACCCAGCTAGACCAAGGAAGATTTGTATCTCAAAAATGTTTTTTGGAGGTTTCCATGAGATAATGGCCTCTGTCTTTTCCGGATCAACTGAAACACCCCTCTCAGAAATAACATGTCCAAGGAAACGAAGCTCGTGTATCCAAAAGTCAGACTTTGACAATTTGGCACACAACCGATGATCCCTCAAGATCCCCAACATGATTTCCAAGTGCTACTCATACTCTACCCTTGTCCTCGAATACACCAGTATATCATCCACAAATACCACCACAAAAGAATCTAGATATCTCTAAAATATTTGATTCATTAATGACATGAACACTTTTGGTTCATTCGTTATACCAAAGGGCATAACCACATACTCGTAATGGTCATATCTTCTTTTGAAAGCTATTTTCAAGATATCCTCCTTCCTCACCTACAATCGGTGATACCGTGACCTCAAGTCAATATTGGAGAACCACTAAGCTCCCCTCAACTAGTCAAAAAAATCATCAATGCAAGGAAGTGGATATCAGTTCTTTATCATAACCATATTAAGTCTATGATAATCAACATGGATATGCAAGGTTACATATGCCTTTTTAACAAACAAAACTGGTGCTCATCACAAAGACGTGTTTGGCTGGATAAACCCTTTTTTTTCTAACTCTTCAAACTGCACCTTTAATTCCCACAATTCTGCTCGTACCATTTGTCAAGATGAAAGTGAGATAGTACTGGTCCCCAAAAATAGATAAATTAACTTCTCTCATGGGAGGAAACCCTAAGAATTTTTCATTAAATACATCCATAAATTGATCCAAAACTACCAGACGAACACTCTGCTCAACACCTTCCACTGATGCCAATGACAAGGCCTATAACTGATACAATATTGTGCCAATGGTTGGTGCCAACAAACCTGTTGCACCCAGCTTGCACTCTTCTCCCCTCTAAGAAGATGTCTAACGCCATCCTCCACCACAAAAATAAATGCTTGCACATAGAAATCGGTTTGGGACTTAAACATTTCTAAACAATACATTCACTGGATTATGTCATAAGTATCCATCTCAAGCATTGAGAAATCCCACATCAATTCAATGTCATCCACAACTAAACAACATGCTCAACATAGGAAGGACTGAAACTCTTTGACCCAGAGGAGTTTGTAGGTTCAAAACATAATTCATCATTTCCACATGTAAACCCAATAGATCAATGATGTGAGAAGAAATAAAAGAATGGGAAGCACCAATATCAAACAAATATTGCATCAATGTGGAAATTAAAAGAACCACACCTTTCTACATCCCGACTCAAGGAATATACCAAGAATGAATGTTAACAATAATACCAATGATCAACACCAAGGATCGAACAACTGCTCTCACTTGAAATCCAAGGACCAAAAAAACTGATACCACTTGTAACATCTTTCCCCATATCATTGACTTGAGAGGGCAGAGTAATGATACTTGGCCTTAAGCAACATTCCCAAGGTGCCAAAGGCTATAAAAAACACTGAGGACTTCGATAATAAATTGGGGAACGATTTTCGCTTGAGATACAACCAACCAACCAAACAGTCCACTAACGACAAACTATATGATGCATGACCACAAAACAACTAGACTCATGCATTACCATAAGACAACCCACAATTAAATAAGAATTCCCAAGAACCAATACAACCAAACACAATATCAGAGTACCATGCGGAAGACTAAACAAGAAACCCAAAATAAACCAAGACACACTCCACAGCTCCACACCAAGCTCTATGCTCCAAGCACCACCACATCTCCCAAGAATCACTACGAACCACTATCCATGAGATGCTTTACCTTTACTTGTGTCTTGTAATACAACATCTGAAAAATCACCCAAGTGCCAAAGCAGGGAGTGAGTACTAATACTCAGTAGGTTTTCCCCAAATGACTTCCCTACACACGCCACTAGGATAAAACTATTAGAACATTTATAATTAGCAGTTTATATAAAACATTAAATAGTGCAACCATTACAACAGACCAACACACCCTTACCAAGCCACCTTTACCCAAACCATGCAACCCAAGGGAAAACCAATCAACCATGCCATGATCCATTTCACCATTTCACATTATCACAACAAAAAAACCATTACAGTAGGACTTCCTCCCATCCTGATCACCCCATTTCCAACTAGTGGTACTTACCAACCACTGCCCATAATGGTGGTTCCTCCGAACAGTATCCATCACCTTTTATAGTGAGACTCCTTGCCCACTTCCATAATGGTGGTTCTTATGTCCACTATCCATCACCTTTTATATTGATACTTCCCACCCACTTCCACAAAACTCCACACAATCAATAATGCTTAATCAACCAACAATCACTAAACACCAAGGACACACAAAAACACACCATTATTCCCATCACATTCCAATTCAATTAAATAAATAACCCATTTATTTAAATCAGTATTTATTCATTTTCCATGACAAACAACATTTAAATAAAACAATATCTTTATTGAAAACCATTTTCATCCACCATTTTCACTAATTAGTCCCAGCAACCCATTGTATAACCTCCATTTTAAAATCAAACATCAAGATCGTTTCACCACAAAGCCCCATTTTTTCCAAAAATCACCAACACATCACCAAGGGATATCTAACCAATTTTTAACATTAAAAACACAATTAATTTTAATCAAAAAAATTAATTGTGACCAAGCTTCAAGTTATAGAAAAGTGGAGTTGAGATATAAGCCACCTACCTTTAGGGTTCTGGTGAAATCGACCCACAAGAAACTACACCTCAAATCTGGTGAATACACCACCAAAACCGCTCTAGATCCCCTTCACTAACATCCAAAAGCATTAAAATCAACACCCATGGAAACCACAATCCTAGATCTACACGAAACGGATTTAGATCTAAAAAACCAATAAAGGGAGAAGAGTATATCTTGAGGAAACCAAAGAGAAACCAAGATAAGAGAGTTACCTAAAAGAAACCACCTTTAAACCACCTTGAAACCCCTTAGAATCACTTCCAAAATAAATAGGGGATCCCCTCGAACCCTTGAGAATTGAAAATCCCAAGTGAGGCTCAAATGGGAAAGATTTTGGAGTGAAAATGAGGTAACCCTCAGGGATCCTGGATTTAAAACCCTATTTTTAAGTGGTCGCACAGTTAGTCCGCACAGTTTGTAAAACCATACGCTAACCGTGCACACACCACTATCTTGAGAGAAAGGGTATGCATGGTTTCCTTGCACGGTTTGGCAAACCGTGCACAGGCCATGTGAAGCCCACTGTCTCCCCTTGCACGGTTTTCAAGAGAACACGCACGGTTTCCCCTAACTGTGCTCAAACTGTTCACCTTTAGAAAAGCCTCCAAAATTATTCAAAACCATTCCAAACTCTCCCAAACTCTTACCAACTTATCCCAATCAATTAAAACACATAAAAAATCATAAACAATGGCTATATAACTCAAACCAGGGGTGATATAGTATCCATTTCATTATCTATTAACAAGAACCGCTAGTTTGATTCTCTCTATAAGTAATAAACTACTAGTATGTCATTTTTGAATTTTGAATATTCCATCACAGTGAATATATTTTCTAGGGAGGATATTAAAATTTCAGTTATAAAAAGATCTAGGTACCTAGAAAATTATGATGGTAACTACCTCAGGAACTACTCATGCATCGAATGGACATGACAAGGTGAAGTAGATTGTTTCATCTACCTATTAATTATAATTAAGATTATCATAAATAATAACTATGTTTTTAATCACAAATAAAAAATATAAATCAATAGTTTGAAGATTCCTTTATCTAATAGTTATGTTTTTTTATTAAAAATTTATCATCTTTAGATATCATTTTTGTTCCATTGAAGTCAGTGAAGAAGTTATGTATCACTAGTAAAGTTATTTTTTATCAATTGGATGATTTTTCTGGTGGGAAATTACTTTTTCGACAATGGATTTTTTTCTATATATTGGAAATTGAAACTCAATTTTTCATGTCAATAGTGGGAGCATTTTAAGAATTGGAGTCCAATTCAATTATCATTTTATATGTATCCATCAATAGTTAATGTTTTTAAATATTTTATCTATAGATTGAAATACATCACCCTGTTTATTATTATTTTATCACCACTTAGTCACTTTGTTTGTGGATATTTTTTCAACATTGAGTTTTAGACTCATAAATAAAGGGAATTAAGGTTCATGATGAAATGATCGATTATAAATTGTGGATTATATTTAAAAATGAAACAAATATTTTATAAATTAGTTAATTTTTAATTGAAAATAAAATAATGTAATACATATAATATAAAATTATACTTAATTTCAATGAATTTTAGACTATTTTATCACACTGAGGGTCATGATTCCCATTATATTTCTATTATGACCAATATAATAGAAACAATTTTGCACCGCCTGTAAATATAAAATCAAGATCAATGTATAATTGAAAAAAATTTAAGATAAAATATTATTTTAAGGGTTAATGTATATTTTATTTCATCCTATTTCAAAAAATAAGTGGGGAAAATTTCAATAGAATAGTATATAGAAAAATAAGAAAGAAGTCCAATTAAACAAAGTTATTAACAATAAATAAAATAAATTTTTATACCACACACACCAAATAATATACCTTTAAAGGAGTAATTTAATATCACAAGGTTTGTCCAAATTATTTACATTTAAGGATGACCTGTTATAGAATCCCCACCCTGCTTCACCGTGATCAGTAATCGAACATACTGACACAAGGATACAAGCATTCATCACCATATACCATAGGCTAATAACAAGTGGTGAGGGCCTATGAGTTTACTATGGGGATATTATGCCCTCATTAACAGAGTGAGAAACATGGAATCAAATTAGAAAAGTATCATCCAACTAGACATAAATAAAAAAAGGCATAAATAAGGTAGTATAGAACATATAACCCATGCTATAAAAAAATTCATTGCATTCCCATAGATAATTCATAAATGTTAAAAAGACACAAGTACATGTACAAAAATAATTAAAAAAAAAAGAGGAAAAAGTTACAAGACACTCCAAAAGGCTCAAGTACCAGCCCGGTCCCCATCTCTAATCTTCATCCCATCCCATATCAAGTATCTTCCATAGGGAACTTTACCTTTTCCAAACCTGCATCCATGAAGTTTTCTTGAGTACCAACTAGCAGCCCAAGGAGGGTGTGAGTATGAATCAGTAGTCCACCACAAACGGTGTCTAAAATAATATCCATTTTGAGCCAATATAGTGCATACTAATGTGTTCCATAAAGAAGATTAGCAAAAAAGTAAATAAATAAAATAAAAACCCCTCAAACATTGGGCTCTGTGATGAAACACAAGTTGAACCAACCCACTTTGTACAGATTTGGATGTCTCTAGGCATGTCATTATTACTATTCCAATCATGGTATACTGAAATAATATAGGTGCTCATCCTATAATTCCCAAGCATCATGTATCATGTGGAATCCATGTGTTCATCTTGACATTACCATGCATTAGGCATCATGTGGAATCAAAGGAGATCATCCCAACATTCCCAAATCATGTATCGAATAAAATCCAAGGATATCATACTAGTATTACCACTTATTTAGAATTGTGTATCATATGGAATCCAAGGGGATCTTCCTGATATTCCCACTTATTTATCATTTTATATCACAAAGAATCAAAGGATTTCATCCTGGAATTCCCACTCATTTAGCATCAATTATCAAAAAGAATCCAATGAGATCATCTGTAAATTACCACTTATTCAAATAATCAAATAATTAAAACAAATATTCTACTTAAGTATCATAAATACCAAGGACAATGTCAATAAATTTTTCATCATTTTCAAATTCAAAGATTACTCACTTAATTATAAAATAAAAAAATGATCTCAGGCATCCCATTCAATCATTTAATTTATTAAGGGGAAATTCAATTAACTCATATAAATAATTTACATGAATTTTACATGTTAACTGAAATCAAATGGGTCCTAACAAATATCTCATGCACCCTTGCCATTATACCCAGTGTCTACTCTCAAGTGGTTGGCACACCTCGATGTCCCTTTAATAATAACCAAATATTAAATAACCCAAGATAACCGTAAATTGTGGCCAGTGTTACAATTTAAAATCAAAAATAGTTGATTAGTGATCTTTAGAGGGGTAGAGCCTTAATTTGTGGAAAAAAATAATTAAATTTAATTTCTAGGTCAAACATAAGGCAAACTAACAGAACGACATACATGTCATATATTATAAAATGATGAAACCTTATGGGATTGACTTAATACCACCTAACCTATATTAGAATACATACACTTTTCGAGTACCAGCCTTCGATTCAAGAATGGATGAGTGGAATCAATAAACCAGGAAAAATCCCAAAAAATGGGGTATATTAGATTTAAATTCCAAGACATCTCAAAACATTAGATTAAATGTAAAATAGATGGTATAGGATTTATAGCCTTACCTAGAACCTTCAATCATAAAAAACGGTGTTCTAAATGATAAAGAATAAATGGAGATTCATCAAGATCCATGGGAGAAGAGATTGGTACGTGATAGATGAGTTTTTGGGGGAAAATAGAGTAAATTAAATTTATTTCATAAGGTATTATAAGGTAAAAAGTGTAATTTTATTCAACTTTTAAAGGGGATCATGTTTTGGTAGTATGGTTGGTCAAACCATGTGCCAACCATGCTAACCTCCACTATACAGGACCAACCATTTTACATGGTTATGGTGAATTGTTATCAAAAAATGATCTAATTGTATGGAATTTCTTTGTAATTTTCTATAGATATTTTCATAATTTTCTGAAGACCCTTGCACTATTAATATATTGTACACATTTGTATTCCAGGTCACATAGTTGGGGTGAATAGATAGAACTAACTATTTTCTAACCATTTTTCCAAATTTTCAACTCCAAAAATCCAAAATTTGATTCCCCAAACCCCCAAGACACTCATGAGACGTCCCATTCTCCCTTGAACACTCCACCAAATGTAAACATAAGGGGTTTCATTAAAAACTAAAACTTTCCATACCTCAATAAAGGGGTGGGGGTTTAAAATCTCTCTACCGAAAATCAGTTCATCCATGATATATAGTATCAAACATCATTTGCCACCTTAGAAAATGATTGCAACCACCGAACCAGCATTTTCGATTCCAACTCCTATGTTTTCTCTTGAACACGCAAATGTTTCTATAGTACATGCACCAAAGGAATAGATTTTCCATGAATTTTTTCTTGATATGATACACAATAAAAACTAGATACTCCTTAAAGGACACATAATCCTCAATATCTATGTCACTAGCATTAATAACATGATATAAATCAGGAAAATACTTTCAGAGCTAAGATACATGAAACACATCATGCATGGAGCAGAATCACTAAAGGAAGATCATGTCAGTATGCCACTGGGATGACCCTGTCTATAATATCAAATGGACTTATTAATTAAGTTTAAACATTCCCCTTCCTCTGTAAATGGCAGTGTCCCAATTTTGGGTGACACACATAAGAAAACCCAATCAATTATCTCAAACTCAAAAGGTCGGTAACACCGACATGCATAAAACTTATGCCTACTCTGTGCAGTTTCCATATGATTTCTAATTAACTGTATGTTCCATGTGTCTCAACCCAAACATCACTATTTTACCTACCTATGACTAGAACATGGGTGAATGACACAACCAACTATATAAGTCCTCATAAGTTCCTTCTGAATGGTTTCCTAGTATATATTATTATAAGAGAATTATACCAAGGAAAATTTATTTTCCTAAGAGCCTCTAAATTCAAGGACACATACCCTCACATGTCCTCAAGAATTTTTATAGTCTACTCTAACTGCCCATCGGTCTGGGGGTTGTAGTAAGTTCTCAGAAACAACTACATACCTAGTGACTTTTATAACCCCTACCAGAAGTAATACATAAAATATGCATCTCTATCTGAGACAATGGTACAAGGAATCCCATGAAACCGCATAGTCTCATGAATATAAATCTTCCTCAAATCATCCATTAATAAGTACTCCTGTATATGAAAGAAATGAGTGACCTTAGTCGATCAATCCACAATCACCCACAAACATCATTACCCCAGTGTGTCCTCGCCAACCCAACCAAAAATTCTATGGTAACATTTTCCCACTTCTACTAAATAATGGGCAATGACTATAGAAGAAAAATAAGTCACTGTTACCAAGCCTTCACCTACTAATAGTTGGATCACCATATGAAAAAACCTATTATCTCCTTATTCATTCCGAAACACCAATAATATCTTCATATGTTATGGTACATTTTGGTTAGCCTAGGGTGTACCTCCAATTTAGAATCATGATTCTCCCTCATTAACTCTTCCTACATTTCTATAAGAACCAAGAAATTTCTATAAACATGAAGAAACTAATCTTCATTAATAAACTAGTTGATTGCAGAATCCCCGCCATAAATTTTATCCCTCATAGACAACCACTCTAGATTATAAAATTTCCACCACTTAATATGATTAATAAGTAAAGTTACAATAGATAGTGTTATAAGGGATATTCACCCTTGATGTTCCTACACACCTAAATGCATCTCAGTGAAGAGAGTTATCAACTAGAATTCACTTCCAAACTCCTGAACAACTCAAGCCTGATTCATCCTTATTAAATAATTAGCAACAATGTTTCCATTTCCATAGGTATAGACTAATTAAAAATCAAATGATTATAGGTATTTAAGACACCTTAATTTCTAACAATTCAAATCTCAATAGGATAATATGTATTTCAATCTCTTATGGTCTGTGTAAACAACTAACCTCACACAAAGAAGATAATTTCACCAGTATATCAATACATGAACTACTACTTCTATCTTGAAGTTATTTGTATGATAGTTACATTCGTGTGGACACAACATTTAGTACCCATAAGTAACAACACAACCTCCCTACATCATAACTTCTCTAAGACTTTCCCCAAATGAATAATAATATACAGTGTATTCCCTACCAAACATAGGTAAGGTCAAGATTAGTTTTGTGGTCATTTTGTTCTTCAATTCCTGAAATGCATCATCATAAGTGTCAGACCACACGAATTACATGCCTTTCTTGGTCAGAACCATCAAAGGCACTGCTAGGAGGTAGAAATCTAGAATAAATATCTCATGGTATCCTATAAATTCCAAGAATATATGTATATCAAACACTTTATTAGGTCGCTCCCAAGAAACCATGACTATAAATTTCTCTGATTCAATAGATACATAAGCCTCATAGATAACATGTTTGAGAAAATGAACTTGGCCCATCCAAAAAATGACCCTTAGAGAGCTTTCCATAAAGTCGATACTCCCTCGGAGTGCCTAATAAGGTCTCCAAATAATGAGTGTGTCCCCCTAACATGGAGTACAAGAGGATATCATCAAAAAAATTATTCAAGAATCCAAATATTGGTGAAATACCTGATTCATTAGGACTATAAATACAGTTGGTGCATTGTTCAATCAGAATGACATAACCATATTCTCATACGAACCATATCTACTCCTAAAAGTTATATGACGTACGTTTGATTATCTCACTCTCACCTGGTGATAGCCCATCCTGAAATAAACTATGGGAAACTCCCTATCATATATCAACTGATTAGAAAAGTTGTCAATCTAAGGAATCAAGTACCAATTCTTAACTTTCATTTGATTTGTCTTCCTATAATAGATACACAACCTCAAATAACCATTAGCCTTATTAGAAAAAAGGATCAGAGAGATCAAAATGGAGGTAACTTATGAACCCCTTAGCTTCCAAATAATCTAGTTGGATCTTAATATCTCGTAGCTCATTGGTATCCATCCTATAAGGTGGAATGGAAACAATATTCACATCTGGTATGATATCAATCATGAAATTAACCGATCTCTCATGAGGTAGTCCTAAAAATTCATCTGGAAACACATCCTATAACTTATCCACCATGGGATAAAAAATATCTCATTGAATTCCTATATCATCTAACACTATACTAGCAATTTGGGTAGTCACCTTACCTGTATGTTGGAAATATGGTATTGCATGATCTTCCAAAATGTCCCATTCTTCAACATATATATATTGACGACCATAAAGAGATATGAACAGAACCCACCTATTATAGAATTAAATTTTAGCTTGACATGGAACCATCTAGTCCAAATTGAGAATCTGGTCAAAACTGATCATCTATAATACAAAGAGATAATATAGAAAATAATGAACCCAAATCTCTAGGGCATACTCCCAAAAATGGTGGATACCCTCTTACCACGCTCTTAAATGAATATCGAGAGACATAGCATAATATAGGTACTCAAAGGATAATCGTATGCCTTCTAAAAATAAAATAGATATAAAGTAATGAAAATATTCTATATCAAATAAATCATAGGATAAAGTGTAAGTTACCAAGATTGTACCTCATACATTATATGTTTCGACATCCTGATCAGTGGGAGTGGGCTACACCACATGCAACTAGCCTAAACCACATACTTGTGATCTAGATTGATTTCACTACTCAACACTTCCCGGATGGAGCTGCTACTCTTCACCCCACACTCCATGACCTCTACCTTGCCCTGACTAGACAATATATCTCCAACTACCCATCTACTATAGTGTAGTCAATCCAACCCCATAACCTTACACTAGTTCAGATCCACTATCATTAGGTGCCTATTGCACTATCCTGCAAAAAATATGGGGGTGAACCATATTTCCATATGCTCAGTATTCCAATAGTTCTCAATCACACTAAGGTTGAATATTTCCCCACCTACCCCACTTTCGACACTACATAGTTTGATTCCCTTATCCCTCTTTCAAATGCTACCCTAGTGATTTCCCTTATAAAGGTGCTTCTGGAATCCATAAGATCAACTAAAATTACCAAAAAAGGTCTTATTCCATGTTCCCTTTCCCTCACTCAAATTATATTCAATAATAAGCTACTAGCTTACCACTTTAGAAAAGGCAGTAAGTCAGAATACATTCAACTGGACATGGATCCCATACCTTAATCCATCCTCAAATGCCTCACCCAAGCCACTTATTTCTCTTCTATCAAAGGGGAGAAGTTTTGAATGTCTGTAAAGTGGTCAACATACTCTATGACTAACATACTCCCTTGGTTAATGTTCATGAAAATCCTATCCATATTATCCCTTATAGTCTCCAGGAAGAAATGATCAAAGAAGAGGGTCTCAAAGTCCTTTCAGGACATTCCCATGTGCTTATCAGCATGGACTAAGATTTTCCACAATTTTATCATTGATCCCTAAATCATATAAACTACCAAATTTACCCTCATGTCCTGAGGGGTCATGAGATGGTCAAAGATAGTCTAAAAAGTCTCGATCCAGAACTCTACTTCCTGGGGGCCACCTTCCCCCAAAAATGTCAGTATATTTTGGAGTTAAAAGTCTCTGGTCATCTTTGACATAGAAGGAACAGTGTGAGTATCCCCCCTCTCCATTTTCTGTACTACTCATAGAAAACTTTCATGAAGCTAATAATACATAGCTAAACTCAGTACCATAATTGGATATAACCTAACATCCTTGGGGAATGATCATATGTACCATCTTGGTTCTCAACCATGGGATAATATGGAGGTATTCCACTAGAATTCCAAACACACATCTTAGATCTCTATAACATGATAGTTCTTGATATTACAATTTAAAGAAAGCAGTGAGATTCATTGAACCATGTAATTATATACACCACACATCATCAATCATCTATAACCTAGGCTCTTTCCGTAGCCCCATCTACCCATACTATAGTCAAGTCACAAGAAATAGGATTCATTAAATTTTATCCATTTAATTTTTCAACCATTATCAATTTACCTTAATAATTTTAGAATTTTCATAGCCAAAGTGTAGTTATAAAGAGTTTCAACTAAACATTATAGTGGAAATCACTTTATAAGTTGTGATTGGAACTTTATTCAACTAGAACCAAATAATTCTAAAACGTATCTATAAGTAAAACTTTTACCCATTTTTGTAATTAGCTAAATAAAATTCCAACATGAATTGATACAAAAAAAACCATATAAATTGGTTTATACACTTCAAATAACCAACCCACATACTATTTTAGTGTAAATAATATCAAGAGATCATTCTAATAAAAAAAATCCTATATTCTTGAATGATACATGAACTCACACCTCTTATTGTACTGGACCAAGAATGAAAATAAAATAAATAAATAACATGAAACCTAAGTGCACTAATCAAGGTAGAAATCAATAAACTGTAAAAGTGAAACGCAAGGATAATGATTCTCATTCATATCGACTTGGGTTTCTATCCATACATGGGTAATCTACTCCCAAGTACGAGTTCATTACCAAGCCCTAACACTTCTCATTATCCTATCTATCATACACAAATAATAATACAAATAAAAGGAACTCAGATACTACTTTATAGAATTATTTTCCTAATTCACCATGATTGGTAACTAGACTGGGTATCAACAAGGCCTTAAGATCACCTCCTCATACGTTAGAGGCTACTGAAAAAAGGCAAGGGCCTATGATGTTCTTGTGAGGATATTGTGCCCCCTTTATCAAGGTGTGAAACATTGAAGTAAATAAGGGAAGTATCATCCAAACAAACATAAATAAAAAAAGGTATAAAGAAGTTAGTAGATAACATATCACCCATGTTATAAAAAATGAATTGTATGCCCATCGGTGAGTCATAAATATCACAAGGTAACAAGTATATATACCAAAATAATTAAAAGAACAAAAATATACAAAATTTTTATGACACAACAAAATGACCAAGTAATAGATTGTTCCATATATCTAAGTTACATCCCAACCCATATCAAACATCTATTATAGCGCTCTTTTCCTTTTCTAGACTTGTATCCTTGAAGTTTTATTGGGTACCAATAGGTGTTCCAAGTAGGGTGTGAGTATAAATTAGTAGGACACCACCAATAGTGTATAAAATAATATCTAGTTTGATCCAATATAGTGAAATTGATGCATTTTATAAATAAGATTATAAAAATAAGTAAATAAATAAAATATAACACCCTCAAACCTCGGGATCCTTGATGGTGCCCGAGATAAACCTACCTACTTCGGCTAGTCCCAAATGTATCTGAGTAGGTCATGATGACTGTGGAAGTTATAATAGTCATATAGAATCTAGGATATCATCATAGAATTCCCAAGAATCATGTATATTATGGAATCTAGGTTCTCATCCAAACATTCCCAAGTATGAGGTATCATTTAGAATCCAAGGACATCATCTTGGAATTCCCAACTCATGTATTTCTTGGAATCCAAGGAGATCATCTTGGAATTCCCACCTATTTATAATAATGCATCATACAGAATAAAAGGATCATATCTTGACATTCCCACATATTTAGTATCATATATCATATGAAATCCAAGTATCTCATCCCAGAATTACCACTAATTTAGCATCAAGTATCATACATAATCCAAGGAGCTCATACTGATATTCCCACTTATTCAAATAAAACAATATATAACTTGTTGGAGTTGGTGACCTAGAACCAAAAAATTTGTACTTTATTCATTAAATAATCACCTTATCACATCATGATTGTTCTTCTGCGTGACAATTCATGTGATAATTTTCCAATGATAGTTATTGCGTTAAAGGGTAATAGCGGATCTCTGCTATGATGAGAACCTGGAAGTGTCATAACACTGTTCTGGAATATATGTTCTATGGCCAGATGATGTTATTTGAGGGACACAAATAATATAGGCCATTAGGGGTTAGGACTCATAAAAATTTGATGCACCTTCTCATGGTGTGATCCCTTGGTAATATCCATGAGGATATTATGAGAACAAGACCCGCCAGTTGGAAATCCAAATTTCATAGTGTCATTGGATGTTTTTATCTGCGGATGTGTATATTGGTCCTTAAAATTTAAGATTATTATTAATGGGTATTATAACTCGTGCACTTAGATGTATTGATGAAAACTGTCATGACACACTGTTCGCTGCGAGGTAGGATACGTTGGGTGCCTCACGAGTGATACTGCATTAATAGATAATGCGAGAAAGGATTTGTCTCTTATGTTCCATAATGGAAGTATATATTTCAAGCCCTTTGATGGAATTGATATAGCCTAAATAAATCCATGGTCGTGGTAAGGTATGGGCGAGTTCGATTCCGGGAATCCAAAGAAAGAATAATCGAGCACATGGGTTGATGGCACTAGCATGCATCCCGCTTGATTCAAGATATTGTAACGACCTGAAATTTGGAATAAATCTTGTTTCCTAATTTTTTGTGTTGTTTTATTTTTTATACTTAACAAAACTGTTTCATTTGATAACATGAGTACAATTAAAATGAGACTGTTGGGTTTTGACTATTATATGACCATTGGTCAATATGACCGCTGGAAACTAAATGTTTCGATTATTGTCTCTAAATACAAGTGATCTTGGTTAATTAATATAGAAAGAAGATTCGATGGCCTCATCCAGTAGTCTCGGGCCAATCGAAGCCCATCTAACGGAACTTGGGAAGGATGTAGCACCACTGGGCTTTGATCTAGACCAAACCCAAGCCGAACTTCATCGTGTGAAGCTAGAACGGAATCTCCTTGGCGAGAAGTTCAAACTGATAGAAATTACTACTCGTGCAATGTTGGCTGAGCCGCCCTCAGATTCTCTCACCTTATCACACCTTACACTTAGGTCCTATGCTGGGGTTATAAGGGGCTATGTAAGGAGACCGTAACTGCCTTGTGTAATCATTTGTTTTAAATAAAAATTTTGATTTCTTCTTATGATGAAGTTTATGAATTTTCAAATGTCCGGATAAATATAGTATGCATATTTTTGATGAATTTTAGAGAAAGGATATTTTAAAAATGTTTATGTAAACCTTAAATAACTAAAAATGCGTAATTATTTTCAAAAAATGGTCTTCTACAATTATGTTCAGTACGAAATTTAGAGTCTAATAAGATCAACTTAATTTTTGATGAATAGTAAATTATGAATAGTGACTTTATGCTTAGGATTAGTAATGTGACCAAATGGATTAGTAATCTCACTTAATGAAATTATTAATATAATCTAGGCACCTTGATTAAGTAATGTGATTCAATAAAATTGTTAAATAACGGTTTCATAAATTATTAGTCAAGTATTAGTTTTTTCGAGTGAATAGTGTTTTTTTAATTAAAAATTAAATTAAAAATATTTAGAAAATTATTTTTATAAAATGGACTTTATTTTTGAATTCAGAACATCAATATTATGCTAAGGTAATTTTTGGGGAATTTTCTGAAAAAATTGAATTTTCAGTGAATAGTGTATTTATTTAAAAATTAAATTAAAAATAATTAGAAAATTATTTTTATAAAATGGAGTTCATTTTTGAAATAATAGCATCGATATTTGGTTAAGGTGAAATTTTGGGATTTTTCTAAGAAAAAGTTGAATTTTCGATGAATAGTGAAAATGCAGTTTTTAAGTTACGGGTGTTTAATGACATCATTAAATGATGTGTTAAGTATGTAATCAATATGGTCGACTTATGAATAGTAATATAACGTATGAGGTTTCCCAATTGGCCAATACCATGGGAAAATACATTGGGCAAGCCCATGGTTTTTCCAAAACCACCAATGAGGCGTCCCTTGGCCATTAATGCATTGTCCCCTCACTTTCCCTATAAATACTCACCCTTCCCTCCTTTAGTTTTCACTCCCAACTCTCCCCCAAAGAAGCTCTAATCTCCTTACCTCAAAAGGAGTCCTCCCCAGGTTCCCCCGGTCCCTCAAGGTCCCAACCTTCGAGTTTTAAGAGTTATGTTTAAGGTAAGGGATCTTACCTCTCTCTTTCTTTTCAAGTGATCTCTTTTATGTCATTTCTTTTATGCTCCATGATATTATGTTGGAGGATGTTCTTTTATATACCTATTACTTCCCTTTTAAATTTCATATGATGAGAGACCCCCTATTTCTCTCATCAATTCGTTTTAAGAATGTTTAAGTGGCGTCGTTAGGCTGCCGAATTTTTAAGGGATTCTTTCACCTTTCTCTTTTTTCAAAGTTCTACTTTCATGTCAAGTCTTTCAAGTTCCTTTTTAATATTTTGGGGTCTGATATCTATATCTATCAAACTTATCTTATATTTTCATACGATGATAGACCCTATTTGATCTCCTCAATTCATTTTTGTTGAAGTTTAACTGGCGTCATTAGGCTGCCGAATTTTTAAGGGATTCTTTCACCTTTCTCATTTTTCAAAGTTCTACTTTCATGTCAAGTCTTTAAAGTTCATTTTTATTATGTTGGGTTATGATATATATATATATATCATACTTATCTTATATGTTCATATTATGAGAAACCGTATTTGATCTCGTCAATTCATTTTTGTTGAAGTTTAAGTTGCGTCGTTAGGCTGCCGAATTTTTAAGGGATTCTTTCACCTTTCTCATTTTTCAAAGTTCTACTTTCATGTCAAGTATTTCAAGTTCCTTTTTATTATGTTGGGGTATGATCTCTATATATATCAAAATGATCTTATATGTTCACATTATTAGAGACCCTATTTGATCTCGTCAATTCATTTTTGTTGAAGTTTAAGTGGCGCCGTTAGGCTGCCGAATTTTTAAGGGATTCTTTCACCTTTCTCATTTTTCAAAGTTCTACTTTCATGTCAAGTCTTTAAAGTTACTTTTTATTATGTTGGTATATGATCTCTATATATATCATACTTATCTTCTATGTTCATATTATGAGAGACCCTATTTTATCTCTTCAATTCATTTTGTTGAAGTTTAAGTGATGTTGTTAGGCTGCCGAATTTTCATAAGAGAAATCTAATTTTTTGTCTTCCCTCCATGTTTTTCATTTCATATGGTATGTCTTTCAAATTTCATTACCATGTTCTTATATCCATTATATTATGTCCCTATACTATTATTTGGATCATTTATGAGTGGGTGACCTATGTCCCCTCTCTTTTCAATGTTTTCTAAAACCCCGATGCAAAGCCGTTATGCTGCAGAATTTCCCTCTCAAATGTCTCTCTCTTTTTCTCAAATTATTTTATTTTATTAAGTGAATACTCAAAGATCTTACTTATAAATGGGTATTCACATATATACCAAAATTTTATATTTTAAATTCTGGGATTTACATACATGATATCTGCTTTCCTTTTCCATGGGTTTAAAGTGACATAAAGATCATGTCTTTAAAGCAGTTTTTAAAACTTTATGATTATGAAATGAAACTCATTTCTTTGATGCAATATGGTTTGTTTATGAAATGATTGATGATTATATATGTGTCTCACATGATAATAAATAAAAATTAAGGGTGTGCCCTGATAGCGCTCCAATTCATTGGGTAAAGACTTAATCTCTAGAGATGACCATTTTTAACGACGCCTTGGTGAATAGCCTTGGTAATTTTTAATGACACCTTGGGGATGGACCTTGGTGAAACAGAAATGATTGTCAATATTAAATGTTGAATCCACATCTTCAATTTATAAAATACGTTATTTTTTATTATGATATACCTCGTGATTTCTTTCTCATGCCTTAAAGTTATTTTTCATGACATTGTTGATGTATCTCAAGTTCACATGTTAAATGTTTCCCCTTGTTTCCCTTACTGGGGATTCTGCTCACCCTTTCTTTTGATGTATGTCCCCAGGCTATGAGATGCAGTAATGAACCTAGGATTAACATAAGGATAATCCTTTCAAGTGTTTAAGAAGAATGTTTTATGTTTTCGTGTTTTAAGTTCCTGGTTTCCAAGACACTAAACCTTAAAGATCCTCGGTTTTGTAAAATGTAATGAAAAGTTTTGTTATAAACAGGCGGGATGCTATAGTTGGTATCAAATGATGGTTTAGTTATTTGTGGAAATTAGGATATGAAAACTCTAGGAAGAACCCTATAGAAAATTTTAAATATAGGAAATCTTCATGGTATTTTGGTGAGTATTGAGTAAGGGGTTTCCAAGCAAATACATCCCTCTCTGGATAAGAGCAGGTAGAGGTGGCTCTGGCACAGATGTACATAGGGGTAAAACCCGAAAACACCACTTTTAGTGAGACTCGAATGGGAACTGGTACACAAAATTGGGTCTTGCTGCACTCTTGGTTACGACACTCCCAGGGTATATGCTTTGGTAAATTCATAAGCTTAGTATGAACCATTATTAAAGGAACAAATATAAAATAAAATAAAGATTCACATAAGAGAATATGATCATGGATAACCTAGATTAAAACCTAGGGGATCACAAGTTAGGATATACTTTTCTTCTACAAGTTTATCCTTCTATTCTTAAAGTTTCCTTTTCATGATTATTGGATAAGTATTTAAGCCCCCTAATTATACGTTCTTTTCTAAGTTAATGGCGGGAAATGGAAGAGCATGTCCCAAAAACCAATGTGATAGGAAATGTGATGATTTCCCTATTAATGTGACAGAGATGATGAAATATCAGGTTAAACATATTGTGATTATGCCAAAACAGCTATCAAAAATAACAATTAATAATTGGTACCTAGTTGAATACCCAAATTCATCAAGGAAGAAGAAGACAAAGTCTCAAGGATGTTCATCTGATAAAGTTGATAAGGGAAAGAAGACCCAATTTCTTTTTTGAAAAAAGTGTGGGAAGAGGCACCAAGGATAATTTC
This sequence comes from Viscum album, assembly GCA_963277665.1. Lineage (NCBI taxonomy): Eukaryota > Viridiplantae > Streptophyta > Magnoliopsida > Santalales > Viscaceae > Viscum > Viscum album. The sequence continues at coordinate 1,840,062,673 of OY728151.1, forward strand.
ACAAAGGAACCGGGAGATTTTTTATGTGTGGGAAGATAGGGAATAAAGTATCCAATTGCTTTAAAAAATGGATAATGTGATGAATGGAGATAAGGTTCGATCTAATGTACCTTATACATTTCGATGTCTTAAATGTGGAGAAGTTAGACATTATCCAAGGCAATGCTCTCTTGGAAGGGGTGATAAGTATGATGAGCATCAACAATCTTCGAGGACAAGGGAACAATGAAAGTCCTATGTTGAGATGGATCATGATGACTAAAGTACATGTAACTTCTTCACAATAATTTTCTATGTCATGTTGTATTTTAGTTCGTGCTCTATGAGCATATCTTTTATGTTTTCTAAGATCATCGAGTCACTACATAAGACTATTTTATATCAATAAGGAAAACATCGATTGTTATGTACCACATGATGATATAGTGAAGTTTTTCTTCTTAAAAAAAAGGTGATTAGGGGATTAAAAGATTATTATTATTTTGGAAGACTTTCACTATTTTGGGAACCCTATTTGATCGAGGTAAATAGATTACTACGGTATTTTATTTGAGGAGTAAAGGTTGACTTGTATTTTGAAGAATTGATGAATTTAAGGCAAACTTATAGTAATTTAGGTTACATATGGAAATGATTAAACTATCTTGGGTAAAATGTGATTAGGTTAGTTACTTTTGTTATAAGATGACAAGGGTGGTTGATGTTTTTTGGAAATGAGAGATAAAGTCTATCTTGGAAGACTATGTTATGAGATCGTTCTTATAATTGGGTTTCAATCTTAGTTTGGTTTATTTTGAGGAATTTTAAGGACAGTTATTTATGGAATGGTCTATGATGAACTTTGGGTAGTACCATGTAACGTTGAAGATTTAAAAGTAGTTTCCCTTCTTATGGGATTCTTTCTTTTTGAAGATTTGTTTTATCTTACCCTTTCTATTTTTGGGATAATGTTTAAAGATATAAGAAATTGATAGTTAATCTTTTGTGGATTACGTGACTCTCAAGAAGATGATTATTGTGTTTTTATGAGACCAAGTGCTTTTGAATGATCATCATTTGGAGAAAAGATTTGTTTTGGTAGAAACTTATTAAAGGATGAAACTCTACTTGAAGGTAAATATATTTCCTTGTGTTTTTATTCTATATAGTAAATTAATTCCTCAAAATTATGAAAAGGAATGTAAAACAAAAATGTTGTTGGTTTACGTTTCCTACTAGGTAATCAAAGACCGTTTACACACATCATAAGTTTGTGATTTTCTTGTGGTTAAATTTCTCCTAAACATGTTTTTTATCACTCTCCCTCAGAACTTGACCTTTGTTTTCTCCTCCAAGTCCATGTTTTCCTACATGGAATCCTAGTGTTGGTTAACTCGGGTGACCTTTGTACTTCCCTTTCTTTCTTTTAAAGTAATAGTTTTACTGACTCTTTTTCTGATGTGGGACTTTCAATGAAATTTCAAAACCCAATTTTAAAAATTGTGAGGACGCAATTTCTTAAGGGGGAAGATTGTAACGCCCCGAAATTTTGAATAAATCTTGTTTCCTAATTTTGTGTGTTGTTTTATTTTTTATACTCAACAAAACTATTTCATTTGATAACATGAGTATAATTAAAATGATACCATTGGGTTTTGACTGTTATATGACCATTGGTCAATATGACTGTTGGAAACTAAACGTTTTGATTATTGTCTCTAAATACAAGTGATCTTGGTTAATTAATATAGAAAGAAGATTCGATGGCCTCATCCAGTAGTCTGGGGCCAATCGAAGCCCATCTAACGGAACTTGGGAAGGAGGTAGCACCAATGGGCTTTGCTCTGGACCAAACCCAAGCCGAACTTCATCGTGTGAAGCTAGAACGGAATCGCCTTGGTGAGAAGTTTAAACTGATAGAAATTACTACTCGTGCAATGTTGGCTGAGCCGCCCTCAGATTCTCTCACCTTAGCACACCTTACACTTAGGTCCTATGCTGGGGTTATAAGGGGCTATGTAAGGAGACCGTAACTGCCTTGTGAAATCCTTTGTTTTAAATAAAAAAATTGATTTCTTCTTATGATGAATTTTATAAATTTTCAAATGTCTGGATAAATATAGTATGCATATTTTTGATGAATTTTAGAGAAAGGATATTTTAAAAATGTTTATGTAAACCTTAAATAATTAAAAATGTGTAATGATTTTTAAAAAATGGTCTTCTACAATTATGTTCAGTACAAAATTTAGAGTCTAATAAGATCAACTTAATTTTTGATGAATAGTAAATTATGAATAGTGATTTTATACTTAGGATTAGTAATGTGACCAAATGGATTAGTAATCTCACTTAATGAAATTATTAATATAATCTAGGCTCCTTGATTAAGTAATGTGATTCAATAAAATGGTTAAATAACGGTTTCATAAATTATTAGTCAAGTATTAGTTTTTTCGGGTGAATAGTGTTTTTTTAATTAAAAATTAAATTAAAAATATTTAGAAATTTTTTTTTATAAAATGGACTTTATTTTTGAATTCAGAACATCGATATTATGCTAAGGTAATTTTTAGGGAATTTTCTGAAAAAAATGAATTTTCGGTGAATAGTGTATTTATTTAAAAATTAAATTAAAAATATTTCGAAAATTATTTTTATAAAATGCAGTTCATTTTTGAAATCAGAGCATCGATATTTGGTTAAGGGGAAATTTTGGGATTTTTCTGAGAAAGCTGAATTTTCGATGAATAGTGAAAATACACTTGTTAAGTTACGGGTGTTTAATGAAATCATTAAATGATGGGTTAAGTATGTAACCATTATGGTCGACTTATGAATAGTAAGATAAGTTATGAGGTGTCCCAAGTGGCCAATACCATGGGCAAATATCATGGGAAAGCCCGTGGTTTTTCCAAAACCACCAATAAGGTGTCCCTTGGCCATTAATGCCTTGTCCCCTCACTTTCCCTATAAATACCCACCCTCCCCTCCTTTAGTTTTCACTCCCAACTCTCCCCCAATGAAGCTCTGGTCTCATTACCTCCGAAGGATTCCTCGCAAGGTGAACCCAATCCCTTAAGGTCCCAACCTTCGAGTTTTAAGAGTTACGTTTAAGGTAAGGGATCCTACCTCTCTCTTTCTTTTCAAGTAATCTCTTTTATGTCATTTCTTTTATGCTCCATGATCTTATGTTGGAGGATGTTCTTTTATATTCCTCTTACTTCACTTTTCAAGTTTATATGATGAGATACCCCCTCTTTCTCTCATCAATTTGTTTTAACAATGTTTAAGTGGCGTCGTTAGGCTGCCGAATTTTTAGGGGATTCTTTCACCTTTCTCTTTTTTCAAAGTTCTACTTTCATGTCAAGTCTTTCAAGTTCCTTTTTATTATGTTGGGGTAAGATATATATATCTATCATACTGATATTCTATTTTCATATGATTAGAGACCCTATTTGATCTCGTAAATTCATTTTTGTTGAAGTTTAAGTGGCGTCGTTAGGCTGCCGAATTTTTAAGGGATTCTTTCACCTTTCTCATTTTTCAAAGTTCTACTTTCATGTCAAGTCTTTCAAGTTCCTTTTTATTATGCTGGGGTATGATATATATATATATATCATAATTATATTCTATATTAATATGATGAGAGACCGTATTTTATCTCATCAATTCATTTTTTTTGAAGTTTAAGTGGCGCCGTTAGGCTGCCGAATTTTTAAGGGATTCTTTCACCTCTCTCATTTTTCAAAGTTCTACTTTCATGTCAAGTCTTTCAATTTCCTTTTTATTATGTTTGGGTATGATCTCTATATCTATCATATTGATCTTATATTTTCATATGATGAGAGACCATATTTGATCTCGTCAATTCATTTTTGTTGAAGTTTAAGTGGCGCAGTTAGGCTCCCGAATTTTTAAGGGATTCTTTCACCTTTCTCATTTTTCAAAGTTCTACTTTCATGTCAAGTATTTCAAGTTCATTTTTATTATGTTGGGGGGTTATCCTTATATATATCATACTGATATTCTATGTTCATATGATGATAGACCCTATTTTATCTCTTCGATTCATTTTGTTGAAGTTTAAGTGACGTCGTTAGGCTACCGAATTTTCATAAGAGAAATCTAATTTTTTGTCTTCCCTCCATGTTTTTCATTTCATATGGTATGTCTTTAAAATTTCATTACCATGTTCTTATATCCATTATATTATGTCCCTATACTTTTCTTTGGATCATTTATGAGTGGGTGACCAATGTCCCCTCTCTTTTCAATGTTTTCTAAAACCCCGATGCATAGTCGTTATGCTGCAGAATTTCCATCTCAAATGTCTCTCTCTTTTTCTCAAATTATTTTATTTTATTAAGTGAATACTCAAATATCTTCATTATAAAGGGGTATTCACATATATACCAAAATGTTCTATTTTAAATTTTGGGATTTACATACATGATACCTGCTTTCCTTTTCCGTGGGTTTAAAGTGACATAAAGATCATGTCTTTAAAGCAGTTTTTAAAACGTTATGATTATGAAATTAAACCCATTTCTTTGGTGCTATATGTGTTGTTTATGAAATTATTCATGATGATATATGTGTCTCACATGATAATAAATACAAATTAAGGGTTTTCCCTGATAGTGCTCCAATGCATTTGGTAAAGACGTAATCTCTAGAGATGACCATTTTTAACGACGCCTTAGTGAATAACCTTGATAATTTTTAATGACACCTTGGGGATGGGCATTGGTGAAATAGAAATTATTGTCAATATTAAATGTTGTAGCCACATCTTCAAGTTATGAAATACGTTATTTTTATTATGATATGGGTCATGATTTATTTCTCATGCCTTAAAGTTTTTTTCATGACATTGTTGATGTATCTCAAGTTCACATGTTAAACGTTTCCCCTTGTTTCCCTTACAGGGCCTTCTGCTCACCCTTTCTTTTGATGTATGTCCCTAGGTTATGAGATGCAGTAATGAACCTAGGATGAACATAAGGAGAATCCCTTCAAGTGTTTAAGAAGAAAGTTTTATTTTTTCATGTTTTAAGTTCCTGGTTTCTAAGACACTAAACCTTAAAGATCCTCGATTTTGTAAAATGTAATGAAAAGTTATGTTATAAAAAGGCAGGATTATATAGTTGGTATCAAAGGTTGGTTTAGTTATTTGTGGAAATTAGGATATGAAAACTCTAGGAAGAACCCTATAGAAAATTTTAAATATAGGAAATCTTCCTAGTATTTTGGTGAGTATTGAGTAAGGGGTTGCCAAGAAAATACATCCATGTCTGCATACAAGCAGGTAGAGGTGGCTCTGGCACAGATATACATAGTGGTAAAACCCAAAAACACCACTTTGAGCAAGACTCGAACGAGAACTGGTACACGACAACGAGCCTTGATGCACTCTTGGTTACGACACTCCCGGGGGATATGATTTGGTAAATTCATAAGCTTAGTATGAACCATTATTAAAGGAATAAAGATAAAATAAAATAAAGATTCACATAAGAGCATATGATCATGGATAAACTAGATTGGAACCTAGTGGATCACAAGTTAGGATATACTTTTCTTCTACAAGTTTATCCTTATATTCTTAAAGTTTCCTTTTCATGATTATTGGCTAAGTATTTAAGCCCCCTAATTATACGTTCTTTTCTTAGTTAATGGCGACAAATGGAAGAGCATGTCCCAAAAACCAATGTGATAGTAAATGTGACGATTGCCCAATTAATGTGACAGAGATGACGAAATATCAGGTTGAACATATTGTGATTATGCCAAACCAGCTATCAAAAATCACAATTAATAATTGGTACCTATTTGAATGCCCAAATTCATCAAGGAAGAAGAAGACAAAGTCTCAAGGATGTTCATCTGATAAAGTTGATAAGGGAAATAAGACCCAATTTCTTTTTTGAAAAAAGTGTGGGAAGAGGCACCAAGGAGAATGTCACAAAGGAATTGGGAGATGTTTTATGTGTGGGAATATAGGGCATAAAGTATCCAATTGCTTTAAAAAATGGATAATGTGATGAATGGAGATAAGGTTCGATCTAATGTACCTTATACATTTCGATGTCATAAATGTGGATAAGTTAGACATTATCCAAGGCAATGCTCTCTTGGAAGGGGTGAGAAGCATGATGAGCATCAACAATCTTTGAGGACAAGGGAACAATGCAAGTCCTATGCTGAGATGGATCATGATGACTGAAGTACATGTAACTTCTTCACAATAATTGTCTATGTCATGTTGTATTTTAGTTCGTGCTCTATGATAATTTCTTTTATGTTTTCTAAGATCATCGATTCACTACATAAGATGATTTTATATCATTAAGGAAAACATCGATTGTTATGTAACACATGTTGATGTAGTGAAGATGTTATTCTTAAAAAAAGGTGATTAGGTGATTAAAAGATTATTATTATTTTGGAAGACCTTCACTATTTTGGGAACCCTATTTGATCGAGGTAAATAGATTACTACGGTATTTTCTTTGAGGAGTAAAGGTTGACTTATATTTTTAAGAATCGATGAATTAAAGGTGAACTTATAGTAATTTAGGTTGCGTGTGGAAATGATTAACTTATCTTGGGGAAAATGTGATTTGGTTAGTTACTTTTTTTATAAGATGATAAGGGTGGTTGATGTTGTTTGGAGATGAAAGATAAAGTCTATCTTGGAAGACTATGTTATGAGATTTTTCTTATAATTGGGTTTCAATCTTAGTTTGGTTTATTTTGAGTAATTTTAAGGACATTTATTTAAGGAATGGTCTATGATGAACTTTGGGTAGTACCATGGAACTTTGAAGATGTAAGATTAGTTTCCCTTCCTATGGGATTCTTTCTTTTTGAAGAGTTGTTTTATCTTACCCTTTATATTTTTGGGATAATTTTTAAAGATAGAAGAAATTAATAGTTAATATTTTGTGGATTACGTGACTCTCAAGAAGATGATTATTGTGTTTTGATGAGACCAAGTACTTTTGAATGCTCATCATTTGGAGAAAAGATTATTTTTGGTAGAAACTTATTAAAGGATGAAACTCTACTTGAAGGTAAATATATTTCCTTGTGTTTTTATTCTATATAGTAAATGAATTCCTCAAAATTATGAAAAGGAACGTAAAAACAAAAACGTTGTTGGTTCATGTTTCCTACTAGGTAATCAAAGACCGTTTACACACATCATAATTTTGTGATTTTCTTGTGGTTAACTTTCTCCTAAACATGTTTTCTATCACTCTCCATCAGAACTTGACCCTTTTTTTCTCCTCCATGTCCATGTTTTCCTTCATGGAATCCTAGTGTGGGTTAACTCGGGTGACCTTTGTACTTACCTTTCTTTCTTTTAAAGTAATAGTTTTACTGACTCCTTTTCCGATGGGGGACTTTCAATGAAATTTCAAAACCCAATTTTAAAAATTGCAAGGACGCAATTTCTTAAGGGGGAAGATTGTAACGACCCAAAATTTTGAATAAATCTTGTTTCTTAATTTTGTGTGTTGTTTTATTTTTTATACTCAACAAAACTGTTCCATTTGATAACATGAGTATAATTAAAATGAGACCGTTGGGTTTTGACTATTATATGACCATTGGTCAATATGATCGCTGGAAACTAAACGTTTTGATTATTTTCTCTAAATACAAGTGATCTTGGTTAATTAATATAGAAAGAAGATTCGATGGCCTCATCCAGTAGTTTTGGGCCAATCGAATCCCATCTAAAGGAACTTGGGAAGGAGGTAGCACCACTGGGCTTTGCTCTGGACCAAACCCAAGCCGAACTTCATCGTGTAAAGCTAGAACGGAATCGCCTTGGCGAGAAGTTCAAACTGATAGAAATTACTACTCGTGCAATGTTGGTCGAGCTGCCCTCAGATTCTCTCACCTAAGCACACCTTACACTTAGGTCCTATGCTGGGGTTATAAGGGGCTATGTAAGGTGACTGTAACTGCCTTGTGTAATCCTTTGTTTTAAATAAAAATTTTGATTTCTTCTTATGATGAAGATTTTGAATTTTCAAATGTCCGGATAAATATAGTATGCATATTTTTGATGAATTTTAGAGAAAGGATATTTTAAAAATGTTTATGTAAACCTTAAATAATTAAAAATGTGTAATGATTTTCAAAAAATAGTCTTCTACAATTATGTTCAGTGTGAAATTTAGAGTCTAATAAGATCAACTTAATTTTTGATGAATAGTAGATTATGAATAGTGGTTTTATGCTTAGGATTAGTAATGTGACCAAATGGATTAGTAATCTCACTTAATGAAATTATTAATATAATCTAGACACCTTGATTAAGTAATGTGATTCAATAAAATGGTTAAATAACGGTTTCATAAATTATTAGTCAAGTATTAGTTTTTTCGGGTGAATAGTGTTTTTTTAATTAAAAATTAAATTAAAAATATTTAGAAAATTATTTTTTATAATGGACTTTATTTTTGAATTCAGAACATCGATATTATGCTAAGGTAATTTTTGGGGAATTTTCTGGAAAAAAAAATGAATTTTCGGTGAATAGTGTATTTATTTAAAAATTAAATTAAAATTATTTAGAAAATTATTTTTATAAAATGGATTTAATTTTTAAAATCAGAGCATCGATATTTGGTTAAGGTGAAATTTTGGGATTTTTCTGAGAAAGTTGAATTTTTGATGAATAGTGAAAATACAGTTTTTAAGTTACGGGTGTTTAATGACATCATTAAATGATGTGTTAAGTATGTAACCATTATGTTCGACTTATGTATAGTAAGATAAGGTATGAGGTGTCCCAAGTGTCCAATACCATGGGAAAATACCATGGGCAAGCCCATGGTTTTGCCAAAACCACCAATGAGGTGTCCCTTGGCAATTAATGTCTTATCCCCTCACTTTCCCTATAAATACCCACCCTTCCCTCCTTTAGTTTTCACTCCCAACTAAGATCTGGTCTCATTACCTCCGAAGGAGTCCTCCCAAGGTGCCCCCAATCACTCATGGTCCCAACCTTCGAGTTTTAAGAGTTACGTTTAAGGTAAGGGATCCTACATCTCTCTTTCTTTTCAAGTAATCTCTTTTATGTCATTTCTTTTATGCTCCATGCTCTTATGTTCGAGGATGTTATTTTATATTTCTCTTACTTCCCTTTTCAAGTTCATATGATGATAGACCCCCTCTTTCTCTCATCAATTCGTTTTAAGAATGTTTAAGTGGTGCCGTTAGGCTGCCGAATTTTTAAGGGATTCTTTCACCTTTCTCTTTTTTCAAAGTTCTACTTTAATGTCAAGTATTTCAAGTTCCTTTTTATTATGTTGGGGTATGATCTATATATCTATCATAATGATATTATATATTCATATGATGATATACCCTATTTGATCTCGTCAATTCATTTTTGTTGAAGTTTAAGTGGCATCGTTAGGATGCTGAATTTTTAAGGGATTCTTTCACCTTTCTCATTTTTCAAAGTTCTACTTTCATGTCAAGTCTTTCAAGTTACTTTTTATTATTTTGGGGTATGATCTCTATATCTATCATAATGATATTCTATTTTCATATGATGAGAGACCGTATTTGATCTCATCAATTCATTTTTGTTGAATTTTAAGTGGTGTTGTTAGGCTGCCGAATTTTTAAGGGATTCTTTCAGCTTTCTCATTTTTCATAGTTCTACTTTCATGTCAAGTCTTTCAATTTCCTTTTTATTATGTTGGGGTATGATCTATATATTTATCATACAGATCTTATATTTTCATATGATTAGATACCCTATTTGATCTCGTCAGTTCATTTTTGTTGAAGTTTAAGTGGCACTGTTAGGCTGCTAAATTTTTAAGGGATTCTTTCACCTTTCTCATTTTTCAAAGTTCTACTTTCATGTCAAGTCTTTCAAGTTATTTTTATTATGTTGGGGTATTATATCTATATCTATCATACTAATATTATATTTTCATATTCTGAGAGACCCTATTTGATCTCTTCAATTCATTTTGTTGAAGTTTAAGTGACGTCGTTAGGCTGAAGAATTTTCATAAGAGAAATCTAATTTTTTGTCTTCCCTCCATGTTTTTCATTTCATATGGTATTTATTTAAAATTTCATTAAAATGTTCTTATATCCATTATATTCTGTCTCTATACTGTTCTTTGGATCATTTATGAGTTGGTGACCTATGTCCCATCTCTTTTCAATGTTTTCTAAAACCCTGATGCATAGCCATTATGCTGCAGAATTTCCATCTCAAATGTCTCTCTCTTTTTCTCAAATTATTTTATTTTATTAAGTGAATACTCAAAGCTATTCCTTATAAAGGGGTATTCACATATATAACAAAATGTTCTATTTTAAATTCTGGGATTTACATACATGAGACCTGCTTTCCTTTTCTGTGGGTTTAAAGTGACATAAAGATCATGTCTTTAAAGTTGTTTTTAAAACATTAAGATTATGAAATGAAACCCATTTCTTTGATGCTATATGGGTTGTTTATGAAATGATTGATGATGATATATGTTTCTCACATGATAACAAATACAAATTAAGGGTCTTCCCTGATAGTGTTCCAATGCATTGGGTAAAGACTTAATCTCTAGAGATGACCATTTTTAACGACGCCTTGGTGAATAACCTTGGTAATTTTTAATGACACCTTGGGGATGGACCTTGGTGAAAAGGAAATGATTGTCAATATTAAATGTTGTAGACACATCTTTAAGTTATGAAATACGTTATTTTTATTATGATATGCCTCATGATTTCTTTCTCATGCCTTAAAGTTCTTTTTCATGACATTGTTGATGTATCTCAAGTTCATATGTTAAATGTTTCCCCTTGTTTCCCTTACTGGGACTTCTGCTCACCCTTTCTTTTAATGTATGTCCCCAGGTTATGAGATGTAGTAATGAACCTAGGATGAACATAAGGAGAAGCCTTTCAAGTTTTTAAGAAGAATGTTTTATGTTTTCATGTTTTAAGTTCCTGGTTTCCAAGACACTAAACCTTAAAGATCCTCAGTTTTGTAAAATGTAATGAAAAGTTATGTCATAAAAAGGCAGGATGCTATAGATATCATGAAAAAGGGATTATATTACACGGTAAGCATTCGTATGAGGTGACATGTAATTTTGGAATTAACTTCTTTCTCTATGGGTGCCTTGGCGTGTTGCTAGATGCTAACCTTGTACTTTAGGCAGGCTCCACCTAATGCCACTGAGAAAGAGGCATAGAGGGTCACACACTTAGTGTGTCCATGTATCTCAGTTAAATATTAATTTAACAAGTTAAATAAAGAATATTCCCAACAGTGGTTTAATAATTATTTAAGGATGCTTGTTTCATTTATTTCAATACTAGTTATTCAAGAGAATATATTGTGGGAGAAATAATATATATTTATTAGTGAGTAATGCAGTTATTGTGAGATGGTATGTGAGTATGATATACTCTATAATACCAACTGTAGGATCGAATATGTAAAAATGAGATTCTCAAATACCAGAGGGGGTGAATTGTACTTTTAAAAATTACTTTGGAACTTTTAAATATAGTTATGTTTAACAAGTTTAAACAAGATAATTCACAAGACCTCTAAGTTCTAACAACTTTCTTGAATTCGGAAAAGTGATTCTGAAAATGAAACTTAACAAAAATTTACAACAACTAAGATTATAACTTAAAGCGTATAGAATCTAACTAAATCATATTACAAGTGTGATGAAGTACAAGAAATTTATACTTTCCTCAACAATACAAATGCAGCGGAAAAATTGAAACAAAACAAGTAACAAGTAGTAAATATTTTAACCCAAAGAGAAGGGTATCCAAAAACCTTGGGTAAAAGGTCCCTTGATTTATACTTTAAGAAAGTATGTCTTAACCACACCAGGGTAATCACTCGATACAAATATCGGAGTCTGTCTTGTTATCCCCACAAGCCCTCAACTATCATTTAGTCGGCACCTCTATCTTCCTATCCCCGGAAGCCCTCGGTTGTACACAGCAACAACTAGAGTCGCATGAAGCCAATCTGCATGAAGAAAAGTTTGAACAAGCCGTTCAAACTTTCTGTACGAAGCTTGAGAGTTTATAAGAGCCTCTCTCTCTAGAAATCACTTCAACTACATGTAAACACGGTTTTCAAAGATGTTTTCAAGTGTGTGTTAAACTCTTTTCAAATGAGCTCCTAATTATAGGCACAGCTCCAACAGTCGAATCCCTCCTCCAATGGTCATATTCTTCCTTTAATTTCGGAGGTACCTATACATGTGTCACTCAAACAACGGTTAGTGGGTAACTGAAAGCACGACATCATTTTATTACTAAACAAGTGTAAGCATAACCAAAATCTGATATTCGGAATGTAAGTAAATGAAAGTTCAAAGTCTAACCAAAAATGAATTCAGAGTCTATAATACAAGGATACTCAGATTTTGTTTTCAAGGAATTCAGAACCTGAATTCTATATAATTATGGAGTCTGAATATCAAGGAAATTCAGAGTCTGGATTCTCCAGAATTCGGAACCTAAACTTACAAAGTTCGGAGTCAGAGTTCATGAGAATTCGGAGCTAGAACTCATAAGAATTTAGAGTCTGTATTCAGAGAGCTCGAAGTTAGAACTCAGAGAAGTTTTTAATCAGAATTCGTAGTCGAACTTTACATAAGTTCATAATCAGAATTCAGATTTGAACTTCATGAGAGTTCGTATCTAGAATTCAGAGTTGAAATTCATGAGAATTCGTAACAGGAATTTGGAGTAGAACTTCATAAAAGTTCATAATAAGAATTCAGATCCTAAAACATAATTCTTCATATCTAAATATTATACGATTACGAGGTTTTATACATGACACTGAATTTTATACTTAGACAGGATAAGAAACGAGGTAAAACATGGTAAGGATAAATTTCCTTGGGAAATGAAATTTTTCCTTATAGAAGAAAAACATAGGGTAAAAATAGATTTTCCTTAAGATAAGGTGTTTGTGATTTTCAAAATAATAGAAATCGTGAATTCATAAGGAAAACTTATTGACTTGACAATCTTCCCCAAGTATGAAGGAATGGAAAAGTCATAAGGAAAACCTTATTGACTCAAAAATCTCCCCCATTTTGGAAAGCACAAACATCCTTGCAAAAATTAATATAAGGACTTAGAAAACCTTTTCTTGACTTAGAAAATAAAACTTATCTCCCATTTCACATAGGCAAAGATGAATACGACTAACTCCCCATTAGGATTCGGAACTCTAAGGATCGTATTCTAGATTTCTGGAATGGGAGTTTTCTTTTGACTATGGAAATATTCGTAATGATCACTCCCCCTTAAATAAAATTTCCCTTACTTAGGGATATATCTTCTTATACTTAGAAATATTTTTCCTTCTCCCCTTTTAGAATTCTTTTTCCTTCTCCCCATTTGTGATTTTCAAAAAGAGTTTGAGGGAATGGAAAAATATGGTACCTGAAATATTAGTATAGACATACAAACAAAACAAGCAACCATAATTCCATTAAGATTGAAAGAGTTAGTACAAGGAAAAAAATACAACAAAAGATCATATTTGTGACTATTTTGGTTCTTTTTCCTTGGGAATAAACTTCTTCACAATTGTCTTTAGATTTTTCAGCTCTTTGTGATCCTCCTATGCTTGCTTTTCCAAGGCTGTGATTCTATCCTCTTGAGCCTTCAGGGCCTCTGCCTGAGCCTTCAGCAAGTCATCTTGCTTCACAATCGTTTCTTCCATCTCAGTCAGGATATCCCTCTCTATTTTCAAACTTTGGACAACATAACTCAATTTCCCATTCAGGTATTTGACATCCTAAATCCAAACATTCTGCTCAAGGGTTAACTTTTTCTCAAATCTATCTGTAAGATTCTTAATTTTAGAGTCTTCAGTATCAAAATCTTCCTTGACGTCTTCTTGAATTTGATCAAGCTCTTCCAAATCAACAATAATTTTCTTCGACCAGTTGGTCATCTTCTTGCAAGAATTTCTATGAGCTTCATAATTGATAAGGAAATTCTTGTGATCAGCCTCAATCATAACACACCTATCCATCAGCATGGATATGGAGTCTGATTTCTGGTTCATGCTGTTCTGAAGCATCTAGCCTCTAGAATCAATTGAAGGAAAGATCATATTGGTATCCATCAGCTTCTTCAGGAACTAAACAAAAAAATCATGTTCTAAAGTTGATGACTCCAAATCAGACATTTTGCTTTGAGATGGTTCTTCCTCTAGCTCTACGAGCTTCCTCTTAGAGGATACTCCAGCTTCCATCTTTCTCAAAATTTATTTTGTTGGGGTATCATCAACCACTTTTTTACCCTTATCAATTTTTAGAATAGCCTCTTCATTATGAGACTCATGCTCACTTCCGAATAACTATACAATCTTATCTTCATCGAATTTCTCTTTCTCAGCTCCAGCCTCAATGTCTTCAAAAAGAATGAAATCATGATGATTAAAACTCTCATCTTCAGACAACTTGTTTAATTCCTCTTCTTCACCCTTCCCATCAGAACTCATAATCATTTCCATCGAAAACAGGGGGTCTGGTAGGATTTAGATTATCAATAAACCCAATGTTTAAACCTGTCATCATTAAGATAATCTTTGGCAAAAAAACTTGTTAGTAGTATGAGTCTGTAAACAAGAGAAAATATCCTAAGCAAGGAAAATATAGAACAAAGAAAAAAATGAATCTGAACTATGTGATTCCTAAAAGCATGTTCCGAAAAAGTATGAATCTAGAAGTTCAATTCCGAGAAATCTCTTCATATTATAATTGTGATAATAATTCAGATGTAACAACCCTATGATACCAATTGTGAGATGGTATGTGAGTATGATATACACTATAATACCAAATGTAGGACCGAATATGTAAACATGAGATTCTAAACTACAAGAGGGGGGTGAATTTTACTTTTAAAAATTCCGTTGGAACTTTTAAAGATAGTTATGTTTAATAAGGTTAAACAAGATAATTCACAAGAATTCTAAGTTCTAAAAACTTGCTTGAATCCGGAAAAGTGATTCCTGAAATGAAACTTAACAAAAATTTACAACAACTAAGATTCTATCTTAAAGCATATAGAATCTAACTAAATCAGAGTACAAGTGTGAGGAAGTACAAGAAATTTATACTTTCCTCAACAATACAAATGCAGCGGAAAACTTGAAACAAAACAAGTAATAAGTAGTAAATCTTTTAACCCAAAGATAAGGGTATCCAAAAACCTTGGATAAAGGTCCCTTGATTTATACTTTCAAGAAAGTATGTCTTACCCACACCAGGGTAAGCCCTCAATACAAAGATCGGAGTCTGTATTGCTATCCCTGCAATCCCTCAACTATCAGGTAGTCGGCACCTCTGTCTTCCTATCCCCAGAAGCCCTCGGTAGTACACAGCAACAACCGAAGTCACATGAAGCCAATCTGCATGAAGCAAAGTTCAAACAATCCATTCAAACTTTCTGCACGAAGCTTGAGAGTTTATAAGAGCATCTCTCTCTAGAAATCACTTCAACAACATGTAAGCACAGTTGTCAAAGATGTTGTCAAGTGTGTGTTAAACTCTTTTCAAATGATCTCCAATTTATAGTCACAACTCCAACGGTCACCTCCCTCCTCCAACGGTCATATTCTTCCTTGAAATTTGGAGGGACCTGTACACATCTCACTCAAACAACGGTTAGTGAGTAACTGAAATCATGACATCGTTTTATTACTAAACAAGTGTAAGCATAAACAAAATCTGATATTCAAAATGTAAGTAAATGAAAGTCCAGAGTCTAATCAAAAATGAATTATGAGTCTATAATACAAGGATACTCGGATTCTGTTTTCAAGGAATTTGGAATCTGAATTCTATAGAATTCTGGAGTCTGAATTTCAGGGAAATTCAGAGTCTCGATTCTTTGGAATTTGGAACCTAAACTTACAAAGTTTGGAGTCGGAGTTCATGAGAATTCAGAGCCAGAACTCATAAGATTTCGGAGTCTGTATTCAGAGAACTCGGAGTCAGAACTCAAAGAAGTTCGTAACCAGAATTCGTAATCAGAATTCGGAGTCGAAGTTTACATAAGTTTGTAATCAGAATTTGGAGTCGAACTTCATGAGAGTTCGTATCCAGAATTTAGAGTTGAACTTCATGAGAATTTTTAATAGGAATTTGGAGTAGAACTTCATAAAAGTTCATAACAGGAATTCGGATCCTAAAATATAATGCTTCATATCTAAATATTATACGATTCTGAATTTTTATACATGACACCGAATTTTATACTTAGACAGGATAAGAAACGAGGTAAAACATGGTAAGGATAAATTTCCTTGGGAAAGGAAATTTTTTGTTATAGAAGAAAAACATAGGGTAAAAATAGATTTTCCTTAAGATAAGGTGTTTGTGATTTTCAAAATAAGAGAAATCATGAAGTCATAAGGAAACCTTATTGACTAAACAATCTTCCCCAAGTATGAAGGAATGGAAAATTCATAAGGAAAAACTTATTGACTCAACAGTTACATTTATTTAAGAAATAAATAGCCATTACTAAAGGTCTAATATATGTGTTGGAAGAAATAAAGAAAAATGAAAACAAGATAAACATGTCGTGTACATTGAATGTACACGCCTTGTAGTTTTCATGGAAAATGAGTACACACCGTGTATTAATGATTACACACCATGTAGTTTTTTCAGTCAGGATTTTGAGGAAATAATATCATTTTATTAAATGATATTTATTATAATCAGTGTGGTCACATGTCAGTGAATTAATCATTCGACATGGGGGTTTTCAATAAGAGTTAATTAAATAAATAAAACACGTAACGCATTTATTTATTGTCATAACTCTATAACCTCAAACCCGATTATAAATATCCTCAAAACCCCAACACTTTTCCAGAGAGAATCGTTGTGAAAAAAAATTCTGGAGAATTCTCTCAAGACCGAAAGAACTTCTTCCTCCAAGAACGCTCTCAAGACCGAGAGAGATCCTCCTCCATCGGATCAAGGTGATCTAAGGCGGAAAATGCAAGAAAATTCTTCTCCACACTAGCACCCAGAGATTCCTTTGGTGAAGTCTAAAGATACGTGGTGCACGTGGAGATCACCGCTAAAGGAATTCTATACTTGGCTTTTGCAAAGAAATGACAAATCACATCGGATCGTGACTGGAGACATCAACGAAGAAAGAATTCAATCAAGGTAATTATTTTAAATTAATTAAATTAATTATAACCAACATATCATGATCATGTCTTTATGGTTCTGGAACTCCCTCTTTCTTTTTCGTTCTTCCTTATATTCTGAATATTCGACGTTTTATTATCGTGACGGATCTCGGATTGATCATTGTTATCGCTAAAATTAAAGTTGGGCAAACCCACCAACATGCTTCCGCTGTGCCTGGAACCAACAAGTGGTATTAGAGTGGTCATATCATTGATTATAATTATTTAGTTTTTCATTGGTGATTTACGCATTTAATAATTTAGTAGTTTCAATTCAAGTTAATCATTATTTAAATCTGAATCTCGAGATTTGTTCCTCCCCTCTCGTTTCTCGTTCACCTTACAGAAACGAATTTTTCTTTTAATTTTGATTAAAATAAAATATAGGAACTCATCTGGTGGTGCCAAAAGCTCCTAGTCGTACAACACCAGAATACACGGCATGTATTCGTAAGTACACGCCATGTAGTCTAGGTTCAATACATTGACTGGTCTGCCAAATCAGGTCGTATATTGGATCCTATCTAAGACATTTATGACACCATGTGTTGACCAGGAACAGGTGGCACACGGTTTTCAAATTACATGTTGTGTGGTCCAACTAAACATGGCGTATAGTCCCTTCGGGTTAGGGTTGGACCGTGTACCCCGTACACAGATTTCCTGGCTAGAAACCGTGTAACGCGGATACTACACGACATGTGTCCAAAAGAACATTTTGTGTGCTCCGAAAATTTCCGAAGTACATCCACACGCCATGTCCCTGGGCGTGTACTTCAGATGGATAGTGAACAAAATTACACACCGTGTAGTCGAAACTACACGTCGTGTACTCATCCAAATTAAGCAGATTTATTAAAATTTATTATTATATTATACAAACCCTTGAGACGTGTACCATAATGCAGGCATAAAGCTGAGGCATAACACGTGATATGTGTTTTATATATATGTGTTTAATTTAACATCTGTGTAATGAATGGGAATTCACTAGGTTGCCTCCAAGGTACAAGCTACATACAAAGATAATTTTAAATGAATCTATTTGTTTAAAATTATGATGGATGAGAATCTCAAGGAAATTCAGAAAAAGGGTTTAAGATAAAAGGATTGATTAATTAAATATAATTAATTGATTCGAGCGTGATTTATCTTAAACAAGAATGATTAAATAATTGAATGCTATTTTTATTAAGGTGTAATATCATTGCATGTATGGATGATCATGAGCTAGACCAGGATCTTTGTATGTGAATGGTTTCTTTTAACTAATTTATTTAAATTAAATTTTTTAGCCTACGAGCCTTCTCCTCATTAATATGTAGGGCCTGTGTTCCCAAGGATTATTTTATGTAAAAGCCCTTTTACCCCTCACCTGCGTGTGAGGTAAATGAATATGTAATGGATGGATCTCCCAAGCTAGTGGAGGCGGCTCAAGTTAGGAGCTAAGGTGAAACCAATCCAAGGAGATACAAAGGTGGATAGGTGGAAAGCTATAAACATGAACCCGAAAGGTTCAAGGTGTTTCTCCCCTAGATCTTGGGTTAGTTTATCAACTTCTAGATAAACTAACCAATATAATAAGCTCATGATCATTCCATTTATTTTATTTCTATCAGCTGAAAGGTTTACTTATTGTGGGTGTGTGATCATGATCACACAATTAATGAATTAAACAAGTATGCAAGATGGAACTAAAATAAGACTGGCTTAAGCATAAATATTATATTAGACATGGTTAATCACTTAATTATATCCCACTTAATATTAAAAAGCATGTAATCAAAGATAATAAAATGTAAATTTACGTATAAGGATAAAATCCCTCAAAGAAATATTAAGTCGGTATTGCCTTTAATAATCTTAGTTAGAATCGAACCATATATCAAAGTGCTTGACCAACCCTAATTGGGGTGGTTTCAATTATCGGGGAATTAAAATTCAAGGTTTTGGGTTGAATTGACTTGGTTTTCATCAAGGGTTGACTGTCACAGCAGGACTTTGTGTGACCAAGAGGCAAAGGTTGAGGAAATCCAAAATAAAAGGATTTTAGGATTGGGGAGTCCACTCAGCAGATCAAGGAGCTGTGAGTTATTACAGTTGGCATTTGTAATTCCTACCTAAAAACCTTCAAGTTTCTTGACCAACCCTAGTTAGGGTAATGAGAAGGGAAATATGGATCCTTTCCACTAGAATATTTAGGCAACATAATATTCCAAAGTCAATGGTGAGGGCTATTGGATTTCGATAAAATAGTGGGATACTAATAAGTATTAATTTATTTATTTGTCTCAATTTTTATAATAAAGTACTAAAACCTTTGCTCATATTAATTTGTAGAAACTTCAAGAAAAATGAATTCAAACATATCATTGTGAATCATACTCAAGAAGGAAAACCTTCTCACCGGCACCAATTTCTAAGAGTGGTAGAGGCGTTTACGCGTCATCCTTTTCCACGAGAGGAAGTTGTATGTGCTGGAAGAGCCTATTCCAATTGCGCCTAGAAAAGAGGCCAATGATGAGGAACTATCTCTCTATATGAAACACATGGATGATTCCACAGATGTATAGTGTTTCATGCTATTGGCCATGTCTAATGAGCTCTTGAAGAAACATGAAAACATGGACGCGTATAGCATGATGTCTCACATAAAAGATATCTACCAAGAGAAGGTGAGACAGGAGAGATATGAGATCTACAATGCTTTGTTTACAACTAATCTTGGAGAGTCTACGCCAGCTAGGCCTCATGTAGTCAAGCTCATTGGCTACATTGAACGCCTGGACATCTTAGGGAAAAAATTTCACGGATGAGTTGCGTACAGATCTCATCTTATCATCACTGCCCCAGACCTTCTCTAGCTTCATTGTCAATTATAACATGAGAAACAATGATAAGAGTCTATCGAAACTTCTGACCTTAATTCTCCATGTAGATAAGGACATGGGGCATGACAAACCCGCAGTCCTTATGGTTAATAAGAAAAGGAAGGACAAGGAAAAGGGGCCAAAGACTTATAAACGGTCTGAATCCCCTAAGCACCGTCCTTCCAAGAAGTTGAAGATCCAGAGGCAGGGCAAGGAACGGGAGGCAGTATGTTTTGAATGTGGTAAGCAAGGCCACTGGAAGAGGAACTGCACCCAGAAGCATCGGGATGCTAAAGGTGCGTTTTTTATCGAGTGTAATATTTCCATTTCTACACATTGGGTATTAGATACAGCTTTTGGGTCTCACATATGTATTCAAATGCAGGAACCAAGTAGATTTAGAAAGATTTCCAGGGGAGAGGTGGATCTTTGAGCTGCCAATGGTGCGAGGTAGGCTGCGTTGTCCATTGGCGATTACCACCTCTCATTGCCGACTGGGATGATTTTGGTTTTACATAACTGTTATTATGTTCCTAGTGTTACCAAGAAGATAATTTTTGTATCTTATTTGGATATAGATGGATTTATTTTCAAGTTTGGAAATAAGGGTTGTCTCTTTTATAAGAACAACATATGTTATGGTATGGCACATTTAAATAATGGGTTGTTTGTATTAAATTATGAAAACCAAGTGTTGGCAATCGATAACGAAACAAACTCACATGACTCACACATCACCCAGTTGTGGCATCACCATCTCAGTCATGAAAATGAGAAACACTTGAGAAAGATCTGCCAAGATGGCTATATAGACTCTATTGAGCTAAAACCACTTGATATATGCCACGCTTGTTTATAAGGTAAAATGACCAAGCCGCCTTTCGGTGGACAAGGTGAAAGGGCCACAGAGCTTCTAGGATTGGTGCACATGGATGTGTGTGGATCATATCCAATAGAAGCTAGAGGTGGATATTCTTACTTCATTACTTTTATCGATGATTTGAGTATATATGGATATGTCTACTTAATGAGGTATAAGTCAAAATCCTTAGAGAAATTTAAGGAATTCAAGAATGAAGTAGAGAATCATCTTGGTAAAAAGATAAAGAAACTTCGATCAGATCGAGGTGGAGAATATATGAATCAAGAGTTCATCGATCTTCTATGGGAGTCTGGGATTATATCTCAGCTCAATCCTCCTTATACACCACAGTGGAATGGTGTTAGTGAAAGGAGGAACCGCAACTTGTTGGACATGGTGAGGTCCATGATGAGTCATGAAGATCTTTCATTATCCTTTTGGGGATATGCATTACAAACTCCAGCATACACATTAAACCAAGTACCAACTAAGGCGAAAAATAGAATTCCATCCGAGTTATGGAATGGAAAGAAACCCATTTTGTCCCACACACATGTGTGGGGATGCGAGGCATTTGTTAAGGCCTTCTCAAGCAACAAACTAGCACCCCGAGGCACGAGGTGTATCTTTATAGGATATCCCAAGGAAACAAAAGAATATTACCTATATAACCCTTTAGACAAGAAAGTGATTGTTGCCAAACAAGCTGTCTTTCTTGAGAGGGAGCACATCCTCCAAAAGGATAGTGGGAGAAAGATTGAATTTGATGAAGTTGATGCTCAAGATACACAGGAGTTGGTATAGGAACAAGTTCCACAGGTCCCCATTGAACAGGTTTCAGAAACACAAGTACTGCGTTGGAGCTCAAAAGAGATAAGGTAACCAGAGAGATTTGGTTTCCTAGTCACTAAGGATGGTGAATCATTATTGTTGGACAATAATGAACGTCTCTCTAACAAGGAAGCAGTAGAAAGCTCAGAAGCTGCAAGATGGATGGAAATTATGAATTCTGATATGGATTTCATGTATTAGAACCAAGTCTGGGTTCTGGTCGATGAGCCAGATGATGTAAATCTTGTTGGATGAAAATGGGTATTCAAGAGAAAACTAGACATGAAAGGTCAAGTTAGCACATATAAAGCAAGGCTAGTAGCTAAAAGATTCATAAAACATCAAGGAATGGACTATGATGAAACCTTTTCACTAGTTTCCATGTTTAAATACATAAAAATCATACTTTCCATAGCAGCTTACCATGACTACGAGATTTGGAAGATGGATGTCAAAACAGAATTCCTTAATGGGAACCTTTAGGAAGATGTCTATATGACACAACCAGAAGGGTTTGTGACACCAGGTGAAGCCAAACAGGTTTGAATGTTGCAGAAATCAATTTATGTATTAAAGCAATCATCCAGGTCATGGAACATTTGATTTGATGAAGCCATAAAGGAATTTGGTCTCATTAAGAACGAATGTGAGCCATGTGTTTATAAGAAGTTTAATGGGAATGTGATCATTATCCTAGTAGTATATGTTGACAACATATTGCTTATTGGAAACGATGTACTAGTCTTACAATCAGTTAAGGACTAGTTGAACAAGTGTCTCTCCATGAAGTACTTGGGTGAAGCATCCTACATTCTAGGGATCAAGATCATTCGTGATAGATACAAGAGGCTGCTTGAACTGAGTCAGGGTACATACATTGACCATATACTAAAGATATTTAGTATGGAAAAATCCAAGAGATGATTGGTTATAGTGTCACATGGCCTACATCTTTATAAGAAAATGTGTCCTAAGACACAACAAGAGAAAGATAGAATGAGTAAGATCCCATAAAATTCGTCTATAGGATCCATCATGTATGCTATGTTATGTACCATGCTTGATGTTGCCTATGCACTAAGCATGGTAGGAAGATATCAAGAAGATCTAGGAGAACAGCATTGGACTTCTATTAAGACTATCCTTAAGTATCTGAGAAGAACTAAGGATATGTTTCGAGTGTATAGAGGAGATGAGGAGATTATCATCAGAGGGTATGCTGATGTTGGCTTTCAAACATATCAGAATGATCTAAAGTCGCAATCTAGATATGTTTTATGTCTCAATGGAGGAGCTGTGAGTTGGAAGAGTTCAAAGCATCCAGTTGTCTCTGATTCTACAGTGGAGTCCAAATATATAGCGGCTTTTGATATAGCCAATGAAGCCATCTAGATTCAGAACTTTGTCTAGGATCTTGGTGTGGTGCCTAGCAGTAAAGATCATATCACGTTGTATTGTGATAGTACTGCAGTGGTGGATCTTGCAAAAGAACCAAGGTCACATCAACAGACAAAGTATATTCTCCAAAAGTGTCACCTCTTGAGGGATTTCTATCAAAGGGGTGATGTTGTAGTAAGAAGAGTGTCCATGAAAGAGAGCGTGGTAGACCCCATGACTAAAGGCATATCTCAGCAGAAGCATGAATATCATGTGAGAGCTAGCGGGTTAAAATTTGTTAGAAGTTGGAACTAGTCCAAGTGGGAGTCTTTTGGAGTTGGTGGCCTAGAACCAACTACTTTGTACTTAATTCATTAAATAAACACCTTATCACATCTTGATTATTGTTCTATGTGATAATGCATGTGATAATGTCCCAAGGATAGTTGTTGTATTTAAGGGTCATAGTGAATCCCAAATATGATGAGAACCCAAAATTTCCATAACACTATTCTTGAATATATGTTCTATAGCCGGATGATGTTATTTTAGGGACACAAATAATACAGGCCATTAGGGGTGAGGACTCATAAAACTTTGAGGCACCTTCTCATGGTGTGCGCCCTTGGTAATATCCAAGAGGATATTATGAGAATGAGACCCACTAGTAGGAAATCCATATTTCATAGTGTCATTGGATATTCCTATCTACGAGCGTGTGTATTGGTCCTTAGACTTTAAGATTATTATTAATGGGTATTACAACTCACGCACTTAGATGTATTGACGAAAATTGTGATGACACACTGTTCGTAATGACGTAGGATACGTTGGGTGCGTCATGAGTGATACTACATTAATAGATAATGTGAGAAAGTATTTTTCCCTTCTGTTCCATAATGGAAGTAGATATCTCAAGCCCTTTTATGGAATTTATATAGCCTAAATAAATCCATGGCCATGGTAATGTATGGGTGAGTTCGATTCTGGGAAGTCAAAGAAAGAATAATCGAGCACATGGGTTGATGGCACTAGCATGCAGCCCGCTTGATTTGAGATATCATAACAAAGGGATTATATTACATGATAAGCATTCATATGAGGTGACACGTCATTTCGGCATTAACTTCTTTCTCTATGGGTGCCTTGGTGTGTTGTTAGACGCTAACCTTGGACTTAAGGCAGGCTTCTCCTAATGCCACTAAGAAAGAGGCCAAGAGGGTCACACACTAAGTGTTTCCATGTATCTCAGTTAAATATTAATTTAACAAGTTAAATAGAGATTATTCCCAAATGTGGTTTAATAATTATTTAAGGATGCCTGATTGAATTTATTTCGATACTAGTTATTCGAGAGAATATATTGTGGGTGAAATAATATATATTTATTAGCGAGTAATGCAGTTACATTTATTTTAAGAAATAAATATCCATTACTCAAGGTATAATAAATGTGGTGGAGGAAATAAATAAAAATGAAAACAAGATAAACATGTCGTGTACATTGAATGTACACGCCGTGTAGTTTTCATGGAAAACAAGTACACGTTGTGTATTAATGATTACACACAGGGTAGTTTTTTCAGTCGGTATTCTAAGGAAATAATATCGTTTTATTAAATGATATTTATTATAATCAGTGTGGGCACATGTCAAGGAATTAATCATTAGATATGGGGGTTTTCAATAAGATTTAATGAAATAAATAAAACGTGTAACGTGTTTATTTATTGTCATAACTCTATAACCTCAAACCTGATTATAAATATCCTCACAACCCCAACACTTTTCCAGAGATAATCGTTGTACACAACAATTCTGGAGAATTCTCTCAAGGCCAAAATAAATTCTTCCTCCAAGAACACTCTCAAGACCAAGAGAGATCCTCCTCCATCGGATCAAGGCGATCTAAGGTGGACAATGAAATAAAAGGCTTCTCCATGCTAACACCCGGAGATTCCTTTGGTGATGTCCAGAGATACGTGGTGCATGTGTGGATCACTGCTAGAGGAAGTATACACTTGGCTTATGCAACGCAACAATGAATCACATTGGATCGTGACCGGAGACATCAACGAAGAAAGAATTCCATCAAGGTAATTCTTATCAATTAATTAAATTAATTATAACCAACATATGATGATCCTGTCTTTATGGTTCTGGGACTCCCTCTTTCTTTTTCGTTCTTCGTTATATTCCGAAGATCTGACGTTTTATTATCGTGACGGATCTCTGATTGATCGTTGTTAACAATAAAAGTAAAGTTGGGAAAGCCCACCAACGCGCTTCTGTTGCGCCCGGAACCTGCATGACCACATATTCCACTTGAGTATAATTAGGCCCAAGTTCAAATCCAAGACATTTTTCATTTCTTTCAAATTCAAATACCACTCAATAAATTATCCAATAAAAAAATATCTCAACCATCCCATTCAATCATATCATTTATTAAGGGGAAAGTCAATTTAATCATCTAAATAATTTACATGGGTTTTACATGTTAACTAAAACCAAAGGAGGCCTAAAAAACATCCTAGGCACCCTCACCATTATACCCAAGTTCCACTCTCAATTCCATGACACCACTCGATGTCCCTTTAATAGTAACCAAACATTACCTAGCCCAAAATCACTCTAAAGGGTGTCTAAATTTCTAATTTAAAATAAATAATAGTCAATTAAAGATCATTAAGGGGTTAAATCCTTAATTTTGGGAATAAAATAATTAAATTTGGTTTCTAGTTCAAATTCATGGTGAACCAGTGCAGAAGAATACATGTCATATACTATAAAATGATGAAAATTTATGGGAAAGCTTGAAGACCATCTGCCTTAGGTTAATAGACTTCCACTTATTAAGTAACATACTTTGGTTCAAGAAAAAATTATAGAAATTAAATAATCATACAAAATCCATAAAAATGGTTCATAATATATTTAAACACCAAGGGAGCCAAAGAAAGTAGATCATAACTAGAAAATTAGGTGGAAGAGTTGTATCTACACTTAGATACTTAAATACCAACTAATGGTGATCCGAATAAGAATTAATGAAGGGAGATTTATCAAGGTATAAGGGAGAAGAGAGGGGCACATGATGGATGAGTTTCTAGAGAAAAGGGGGTCCAGGTTTAATACATAAGGTTTCATAAGGTAAAAGGTGTAATATCATTCACTTTTTAAAAGGGGTGTATGGTTTGGCCACACTATTGGATAAACCAAGAACCAATCATGATAACCTCCACCATACAGGACCAACCATTTCACATGATTATGTCACATGGTTAACAAACTGTGAACCAAATTTGTAAAATGTCTCTACAATTTTCTATATAAATTTTCATGGTTTCCCGAATCCTCATGAATGGTTAACAAATTGTGTGTCTATGTATTCCAAGTTTCATGGTTGGGGTTAATGGTTAGTAATAACCATGCTCTAATCATTCACCCTAATATTAAACTCTATGAATCTAAAATTCTAAGCCCCAAACCTCTGAGACACTCCTAATACCTCCTCAACTCCCATAAACACTCCACTAAAGGTAAAAGTAAGGGGACTTAGTAAAAAAAATTGGTTCATTCCTTGAAGAAGGGGTAGATTTTCACAACCCAAAGACATAAAAATGTGATAAATAGGTCAAAGGTATTACATTTTAGGAATGACTCAAACACTTAACATTCAAGGGTTGATCTAGATGTTCTGAAAATGACCTTAAAGATATGATTAATTTTTTATATATAAGTTTCAATATTTGTGTTGAAATTAAGATTTATTTATATCCATTACACTTTAATGATAGCCTCATGTACTAATGAAATATTCATACATTTTCATTATATATTTTAAAACTTTCCACAAGTAATATTTTTTAAAAATATGTCAAAAATGATTTAAATATTTTTTGAGTTTGTAACTCATCATTGTGGGATAAATGAGCCAATAATTTTATAATCATCTATAATATATTGGATATACATATGTTAACAATAAGCTGAGAATGACCATACATGTAATCCATGATATATAAATCATGGTTAGATTTTTCTATGGTCATTTTTCAATATGTTCATGGATAAATATGACTAATCTCAAACTATAAATTAATAAATACATTTTATTTTCGTAAAAATGTATTAATAAAATGAATATAATATATCAAGACCTGTCCCTCGAGGCCTATGTCATGACTACCCCAAACACACCTTCCAAAGGCCAGGGGTTAGCGAATAGCACCTAAAAGGCATATCCCTAAAATGGGAAGGCATTACCTCAAAACTTGTACACACAGAGACAGGGAACACTGAGCACATGTAAAACACAATGAAAGAAGAAAGGTATAACCACAACTAAAAATCACCACTGAGTGTAAAAGTAAGTACTGAAAGTAAAGGGGGCATTATTCAATCCCAACCGGAAAGAAAGTACAGCAA
Organism: Viscum album; assembly: GCA_963277665.1. Lineage (NCBI taxonomy): Eukaryota > Viridiplantae > Streptophyta > Magnoliopsida > Santalales > Viscaceae > Viscum > Viscum album. The sequence goes on from OY728151.1 coordinate 1,840,090,289, forward strand.
AAAAGAAAAATAGCTCATGAGTTCATCCACAAAGGATCCTACCTAAATGGTAGGTAAAACTCGTCATTGCATCTCTCCAAGTCAATCAGTTGCCTCCATGCACCATCTAGTCCTGGCTCCCTAATCTCAATCAAGGTTGCCCATCGTCTGCACAAGACACAACAAGGTGCAGGAAATTACCATGTAGGGGTGAGTATAACAATACCCAGTAGAGACCTCAAGACCCCCAAAGGTCTCCCAGAATTCCACAAAGGAAAAACCACAAATCATGATCTCAATCACAAATCACAAAGTAAAATACTCATCTCAAACTAGGTATACAACTCAAATTACGGGAATGATGATGATTAGTCGTAAAGCTAATACATCTTATTCCATTGAGAAGTTCCACTACTGAACCACGAATAAGTCGCTCTGTCACCAATCCACATAGGGTTGTAAGTCACTAATCCACACATGGTCGTAAGCTGTCAATCCACATAGGGTCATAAGTCGTTGATCCACAGTGGGATTCTCTAAGGCTGGTCCTCATCAGGTCGCCCTACTACTAATCCACATAGGGTCGTAAGTCATCAATCAACACAGGGTCATAATTTGTCTATCCACATAGGTTCGTAAGTCGTTTATCCATACAGGGTTATAAGTCATTGATCCACACAGGGTCGTAAGTCGCTGAACCATGATGGGCCAGTCTAGGGATGGTCCATGTCAGTTCTCGTTACTTCTGATCCACACAGGGTCATTCTGATTCCGATCCACATAGGATTGCATGTTACTTGATAACCAGCTACAAGATCCCCGCACTCAGTGTGCTTGAGTTTCCGAAAAACTGCTCCTCAAGATATCATTCATCCCTCAAATTCCACGAATTCACATGAAGAAGTAACCTGATGAAATTACTTATTATAAGGGTTCCAATGCAACAAACAACACATCAATCAGACGCACAATCTGTAAGTTATAGGCATTTTTGTGTTGGAGGCCCGGTTGGATTCGAGTCTGATTCAACTCGGACGTACTCCAACTTTCTCCAAAACCCAAGTGGAGTATCTCAAATGGAATGCCTCATCCTAAGGGTTCCATCACCGAAAATGGTTTATCAAATGAATGTCCAATTTAGGAGATATAGATCTCTAATCAAAACTGGGCCGTAACTGGGTTTGGGTCTGGTCCGACCTGGTTGGACCACACCGACCCGACCTGAAGGGGCTAGGTTCGTCCCGATTCATCTAGGCCCAGCCCAAAGGAGATAGGATGAGTGCTCGGCCCGTTGGGTCATGGGCTCGGTCCGCTGGCCACGGGCTCGTCCATTTGGTCCGCAGGACCGGCCCGGCCCACCCGGCTGGGCGCGGCCCGCCGGGCCACTAGACCAACCCAGCTCGCTGCCTGGGCATGGCCCGCCAACTGGGCACGGGGGTCCATTCCCCTCCCGAACATACAATTTGTCCATTCAACGCTTCAATCAGCGGCACCAGTTGGCACTGCTCCACCAAACTAGTCTGTGTGGACCGGTCATCAGGGGGACCTGCGGGCATAGGTCCATCCTTCACCCATCATTATAGCTCGGAGTCGCGACACCTCCTCTGCGGTGCACTTCCATGGTGCTCTGCACGGATTCAACACGGCCAGCGATGGTCGGCCACCCCCTTTGTCTGTCGTGGTGCCTTCGGGCACCGCCGCCTCATTGCAGTCGGCGAGAGTCGGCCACCGTCCTTCCAGCGGTGCATCCGTGGGCCACCGGTGAATCTCTGGTGGTCCGATTTTCTTCCCGAAAGTACCTATGGGACTTATAGGATGTCTCCATCACTTTTTGGCCCCCAGTTTCATCTTGCCGCTGTATTGGTCGGTCGCTCACGAAGAACGCAATCAATACAAAGATCGATGGAGGGTTCAGGCCTTGTTCGGTTCAATACATGCCCTCCGCATTAGCATCATAACATGGTAAGGGTTCAACATCATAAAAAGGAGATAAAACATAAACCCTTAAACAAAATCCCTAACTCGAACTCATTGGAAGACTTTGTGGATGCGGGAGATGAACCCGCGTTCGAAGGGTGTTCATCGATCTCCAGATTGAATCCTCAATGGCGTCATCGAATCTTCATTCTTCATTGGAGGAAGAATTTATTGGTGTTTTGTCAGAGGTTCCTCTCATGGGTCTCCAAAACCCATTCCCAAGATTTGTTTAAATAAGAGAAAAGGAACCTCCCTCATTGCGTTTCATTAATGTGGTTCATTAATGAACCGCATTGAATGTTCCATTAAAACCCATAAGCATCGTGGTTATGCAACCAAAGGTCGTGTCATTAAATTACTCTCATAAAGCCTAACGCTAATCTATGTTCCTGCCACCGTTGCTCAATGGTTGAAATAAAAATAAAATATCTCATGGAGTTTTTTTTTGTAAAGTCCAAAAATTAACCTTTTCGTCCGACCCTTGCCGGTAGAAGATAAGATTCACCTAAGAAAATCTCAATGCTTCAAATCCAAAGGTGTCCTTGGTTTTTTAGTTTGAGCATTGAATCAATAGATAGAAATTTTTTCTCGCACTTTTATTGAACGTACCTTAAAAAAGTTCAAAATTCTATTTCGGGCTCTCCGGGCCTCAGAATCACATACCGTCAATTTTCGCAAACTCATAAAAATCCCAAATAATTTTGAAAAATTTTATATGGAAATTCTGGGTCTTTACATCCTCTCCACCTTATAGATTTATGTCCCCAAAATCCTCAACAAAACCTAGGAAAACAAATGGGGGTAGTGATCACGTATCTGAGCCTCCCGCTCCCATGTCCTCTCTTGGAGGTTCTCATGCAGCCATCGAACTCACACTAGAGGATTCGACCACCCATTAAGGACCTGGTCCTGTCGATCCTCTATCACCCATAGGAAATCTGCAAACATTGACCCATCTTCAATGTTCATCTCTCCACAGTTGATAACGTGCGATGGATCATGCACATACCTCCTCAACTGCAACACATGGAAAGAATTATGCACCTGGTGCATCTATGTGGGAAGAGCTAGGTGGTATGCCACCTCTCATACTCTGTTGAGGATCTAGAAAGGTCTGATGAACATTGTAGATAGCTTGTTGACCTGTCCAAATATCTACAATCCTCATCAGGGTGAGACTCATAGGAATACATGGTCTCCCTCCTTGAACTCCAAGGGCCTCCATATCCTATCATCATAATACTTCTTCCAGCTCTGTGCATTCTTCATCTACTCCTGGATGATCTACATCTTCTTAGTGGTATCCCGTACCAACTCTGGACCCATAAGTACTGACTCCCCTAGGTATGTCCAACATAGAGGTGATCTACATAGTTGCCCGTACAAGGCCTCAAATGCCACCATGCCAATGGTGGACTGATAACTATTGTTGTATGATAACTACACCAGTGGAAGTTGGTCCTCCCAACTATGTCCAAAATCAAGGACACAAGCATGAATCATGTCCTTAAGCTTCTGTATGGTCCACTCTGTCTGACCATCTGTCTGAGGATGAAAGGCAATGCTCAAACGTAGCTGATTCCCGAATGCCTCCTGTAATCCCTTCCACAACTGAGATGTAAAATGAGTGTCACTATCGGAGACGATTGTGGATGGTACCCCGTGAAGTTGTAAAATATCCTGTATGTAGAGGCATTCCAAGCCCTCTACTTATCCACTCTCTCAGATGGCTAGGAAGTGGGCTGACTTGCTGAGTTGGTCAACGATCACCCAGATGGAATTGTGGCCCCTAGATGTATGTGGTAGCCCTTTCATGAAGTCTATGAAGATTCCATCCTACTTCCACTCTATCACCTCAAGTGGCTAAGTCAGGCCTACTGGAACCCGGTGCTCAGCCTTCACTTGCTGACAAGTGAGGCATCGTGAAATGAACTCCACCACTGCTTTCTTCATCCCTGGCCACCGTACTAATGTTGGAGGTCCTAGTACATCTTCTCCACACTATGATGTACCTCCAAATGGTATGGGTTTAACTCACTCAACACATCCTCTCATAGCGTCATTAGTACCATGGTTCGTCCTCTGAAAAGGATGATGTGCTCCCCACCTTTATAAAATCCTTCAGGAGCCCATCCTGAGAATATATGAGCACGTTGGGCCTCGTAGTAAACGTCCCCAAGCTATGCCTCCCATAAATGTTGAAGGATTGGGGGAGTGACAGTCATATACTAGAGCTATGATTCTCCTTATCTATACATGAACGAAAACTACAACATGGATAGCTGTTATGTCATCTCACTCAGTAACTATAACCAAGACCTCCTACTGAGTGTGTCTGCCACCACGTTCCCCTTCCTAGGAGTGTAGAATATCTCAAAGTCATAGTTCTGGAGAAACTCTAGTCATCACCATTGTCTCAGGTTTAGGTCCTTCTATGAGAATATTAACCTGAGTCTCTTGTGATCAGAGTAGACAGTAAACCATTCTCCCATCAAGTAGTGACACCGCATATTCACTGCAAATTCCACTACTGCTAACTCCAAGTCAAGGATAGCATAGTTTTTCTTGTGTTTCCTCAACTGTCGTGAGACTTAGGTGATCACCACTTTCTCCTCCATCAAGACACATCCCATTTCGGTACCTGATGTGTCGCAGTAGACTACATACCCAACACCCTCTTTTGGTATCCTTAAGATGGGGGAACTCGTCAGTCTCCACCTCAACTCTTGGAAACTCTGTTGGCATATATTTTTTCACAATAAAGTTTTTCCCTTCTTTTTCAAAGCTGAAAAGGGTGCTGATACTCTAGAAAAGTCAGGTATAAATCTCTGGCGGTACAAATCCAATCCCAGAAAACTTCTTACCTCGTTCACACTCCTGGGTGGATCCCATGAAAGAACTTCCTTTATCTTCACCAGATCTGCTGCAACTCCATCCTCTAAGATAACATGTCCCAAAAAGTGAACCTCCCATATCCAGAACTGGCACTTCGAGAGCTTTCCATAAATTTGGTGCTCTCATAGTGTATCCAGAACAATCTGTAGATGTGTAGCATGCTCCTCCTCTGACATCGAGTATATCAAGACGTCTTCAATGAAAACCACCATGAATCTATAGAGGTAAGGTTGTAAGATCCTGTTCATGTGCCCCATGAACACTATCAGAGCGTTGTTCATACCAAAATGCATCACCAAGAACTCGTAGTGGCCATACCAGCATCTGAAGTCTGTCTTTGGTACGTCTTCATCATGTACCCTAAGTTTATGATCGCCTGATCTAAGTTCTATCTTTGAAAACCATCAAGTTCCATTCAGCTGATCGAATAGATCATAAATCCTTGAGAGTTGATACTTGTTCTTCAAGGTCACCTAGTTCAAGCGTCTATAGTCCATGCAAATCCCCAAACTCCCATCTACATTCTTGGAAAACAAAATCAGGGCTTCCCAAGGAGAAACGCTAGGCCTTATAAACCCCTTACTCTGCAAGTCCTCCAGTTTTAACCACAACTCATGAAGCTCTGCGAGAGCCATCCGATATGCTGGTGTAGAAATCAGTGTCATCCTGGGGTATAGGTCGATAGAGAAGTCTACCTCTCTGTGAAGAGGTAGTCCCAGAACATTATCAGGAAAGACATCAGCATACTAGTCCACCACTATAGGATAACTCGGACTTCTATCATCAACTGCTTTGAGGGTAGGGTTATCCAACTATGAGTGATTGGTTGCACCCTCCTCTAAGAGAGTCCATTTTGAGATAAAAAGGTTCCCTTCTCATCGATGAAGGAAAAATTGGTCCCATCCTCATGGTCACACTACACATTTCTCATAAAATAGATGATCTGAGCATGGACTGTGGATAACGTGTCCATACCCAAGATGACATCGTAAGGCCTCGATGGTGCTACTAGGAGATCCCAGCAGAAGCTCTCTCCTCCTAGAGTAAGCTCACACTACCGGCACCAGTACGTAATCATCAAATCCTCTCCCATAGGAGTCTCTAATCGTAAAAATCGGTCCAATGGATCTACCAAAATCTTCAAGATCCGAACAAGACTCATGGAAATAAAAGAGTGACTGGAACTTGTGTCAATAAGAACTGCGTCTAGGGTGCAGTAGACATAGATCATACCTCGAATCATCTCTGGAGCATCAAGTTCATAGGCCTCACAGGGTTGTAAGCCACTGATCCACGACGGGTCTCTCTAAGGCTAGTCCTTTTCATGTTGTGCTACTGTTGATCCAAAGAGGGTCATAAGTCATAGATCCACACAGGATCGTAAGTCGTTGATCCACACAGGGTCGTAAGTCACCGATCTACATAGGGTCGTAAGCCACTAATCCATGACAGGACACTCTAGGTGTGTTCCATGTTGTTTCTCTCTACTAATGATCCACATAGGGTCATTCTGATGTTGATCCAAAGAGGGTTGAATGTTACATGATAGCCAGCCACAAGATTCCCACACTTGGTGCGCTTGAGTTTCTGAGAAATTGATCCTCAAGATATTGGTCTTACCTTAACCACCACGAAGTCCCACTAAAAAGTAACCTGATGAACTGCCATGTCATAAGGGTTCCAATGCAATAGACGGTGTATCAATCGAATGCTCGGTCTGTAAGTTATAGGCATTTTAGTGTCGAGGGCCTGGTTAGATTTGAGTCCGATTCAACCTGTACGTACTCCAACTTTCTCCAAAACCCAACTAATGTATCTCAAAAGGACCACCTCGTCCTAAGGATTCCAATGCTGTAAACGGTTTGTCAAATAGACGTTCGGTTTAGGAGATATATCCCTTTAATCAAAACAAGACCGTAAGTGGGTCTGGGTCTGGTCCGACCCGATCGGACCGACCCGACCCGAAGGGTCAGGGATCAGCCTGGTTCAGCTGGGGCTGGCCCGAAGGAGTTGGTCCATAGGCTCGGCCCACTACATCATGGGCTCGGCTCACTGGCCACTGGCTCGGCCATCTTGGCTGCGGGACCGGCTGTCCACGGCCGACCAAGGTTGGTGCGGCCCGCCGAGCTACTGGACCAACCCCTCCCACTGGCTGGGTGCGGCCCCCCAGCTAGGCACTAGGTTCTGCTCCCCTTTCGAACAGAAAAGTTGCATTTTCGGTGCTTCAATCAGCGGCGCTAGTTGGCGCCGCTCCACCTGGCCGGTCCATGTGGAGTGGTCATTGGCAGGACCCGCGGTTGTAGGTCCTCCATTCACCCACCGTTGCGGCTAGGAGCCACGGTACCTCCTCTATGGTGCACTTTCGTGGCACACTGCCTGAATTCAATGTGTCCAGTGATGGCCAACCTCCCTCTTCGTCTGTAGCAACGCCTTCATCCGTCGAGGCACCTTCAAGCGCTGCCACCTCATCGCCACCGGTGAGAGCCGGCCGCTAGTGGTGCTTCTGCGGGTCACCAGTGAAGCTCAGGTGGTCTAATTTTCTTCCCAACTGTGCCTACGGGCCTTTCGGGATGTCTCCATCACTACGTGGCACCCGGTTTCATCTTGTCGTCATATTGGTCGGTCTCCCATGAAGAAGGAAATCAATACTGATATTGGTAGAGGGTATGGGCCATGTTCAGTTCAGCCCGTGCCCTCCACGTTAGCATCATAACATGGGAAGGGTTCAACAACATAAAAATGAGATGAAACATTAACCCTTAAACAAAACCCCTACCTCGAACTCATTGGAAGACGTTGCGGATGAGGGAGATGAATCCATGTTTGAAGGGTGTTCGTCGATCTCCGGATCGAATCCTCAATGGTGTCATCGACTCTCCATTCTTCGTTGGAGGAAGATGTCGTCGTTGTTTCATCAGAGGTTCCTCTCATGGGTCTCCACAACCCATGCCCGAGCTTTATTTAAATAAGAGAAAATGAACCTCCCTCATTGTGTTTCATTAATGTGGTTCATTAATGCACCCTATTGAATGTTCCATTAAAACTCACGAGCATCGCAGTTACGCAACCAAAGTTCATGCCATTAAATAACTCCCATCAAGACTGTCGTTATTCTGCAGTCCCACCACCGTCAGTCAATGGTTGAAAGATAAATAAAATAACTCATGGAGTTATTTTATTATTATTTTTGTAAATTCCAAAAATTAACTTTTTTGTCTGACCCTTGCTGGTCGATGTTAAGCTTTGCCTGAGTGAATCCTGGCACTGCGAATCCAACGGTGTCCTCGGATTTTTAATCTGAGCACCAGTTCAAAAGATAGAAATCACCACTCATACAATTACTGAACGTACCTTAAAAAATTTTCAAATTTATGTTTCGATCTCTTTGGGTCTCAGAATCATGTGTCATCAATTTTCACAGACTCGTAAAAATTACAAATAATTTAAAAAAAATTATATGGAAATTCTGGGTCTTTACATTATATAACACATTAATTCACTCATCATCTCTCATTAAGTTTCATATTATCATTAGAGTTTATCATTTTCTTTCAATTATGTTTAAAAATTTTAAAACTAGTAGTATAATAAAAATAATTGGAAAATATATTATATAGTTTCATGTCCTTTTATGTTTTTTTCTATAAAAGAATTAAAATGCAAAAAAAAATTATTGATCTCAAATTTATAAATTTTTGCATTAAAGGTTTCAAAAATTCTATGAAAAATATTTACCTTAAAATGAATAATATATATATATATTAAAAAACATTTTTAAAATTCCAAAAAATGTTCTAGTCAAAGTATTTTAAAATTCATAAGGGTAAAAAAATAATCAAAAAATCTATAATCTTTTCACATTGAAATTGAAAGCTTAAATGAATACAATATTATTTTTAAAATTAAAATCAATAAATTTTATAAAAATGAAATTTTAGAATTCCCAAAATTGTACCACATGTTGTTAGGGATGATTGTGGATACCCATCAACTGGGTACTTGACATTACAGGGTCAAATTAAGTAGGATTGGGTTAAATTAAATTGAATTTTTTATAAGGTTAGAGTAGTGAATTCAAAACCCAATTAATATTCAGAAAAATTTTGGGAAATAATACTAAGATGTCATAAATTAAAACCATATTAAATTTATAATTATTTTTTATTTAACTATACATATTAAAATATTTGTAAAATTATAAAATTTATTTATTTATTTTTGGGTTCAAATAATATTAGATTTATAAATTGCTTGGGGAAGGTATCCATGAAACATGATTATACACTCAATAGAGGAGTTCAAAGTTTGGGTTTATTAATTTTGTTAATTCAAGAAAATAAAAGATATGAAGGCAAAAACAAAATAACAATGAAAGAAGCAAAAGGATGCATCAAAGCAGAAAAGTAAAGTGCATAAATTAATGAACAAAAAGATGTAATGTTATTTAGAAAACTTTGGACCCATGTGCATGGAAAGAGAATCACTCCATAATATATAATAATGTAAAAGGAAATAGGTAGGAAAAATAAAACAAAAATTAATGACTTGAAGTAATAATGATACTTTTCTTGCATGAAGTCCTTATCACTCCAAGAGCTTGTGATCAACCCAAACAAGAGTATGGTAACATCCGCTCTTAAATTGGATGGAATCACTCAAACACATATAGTAAGCAAGCATGAAATGGAAATATAGAATAGAAAAATAAAATAAAATGCTTATAAAGTAAGGTTATTTAAAAAGAAGATGTGATATTGTCTAGCCCAGATCAATGTATCATTGTGGGGGGAGGGGATAAATTTGTGATATCTTTTTATTTTATGTTTTCTTCCTTTTGAAATAATATTTTCCTATGGTTAAAGGTTTATCACTATTTTTTAAATAAAAAAATCACAAATATATAGTAACATAAGTATTTACAAGGTTCACTACTCAACAAGAGTATCTAAATCCTTGATATGGTATAGAAAAAATCTGATACAACAAATCCATAAGAAAAAAATCATTTTGTGTGGATAAAAACAAGTGGGATATTCCCTTAAAGTTGTGTATCACTATGTTAAATAAAATAATTCATGTGATTCAATTAGAATGAAATAATGTAGTACAAGTTTTTATAACAAGTTAAAAACCTTTCACTAGTTTCTTCAAAACATGTTATTTTTCTTCCTTGTCAATGTTCAAAAATATAATATTTAAATCAATTCCTCACTTTCTTACCCAATAGTAGGTAAGAACTTCATAGTAATTCATAATTATACTCAGTCTGATACCCTAGTTTGATTATTCATTCCAATTGCTCAGTTCAGAAATATAACTCTTACAGAATACTACTGAAAAAATTCTGAACTACTTTTATCTCAGTTCGGAATCCTTGGTCTGATTTCCCATTCCGATGACCCAGCCAGTTCTAAGAAGCTCTAAATACAATCTTTATTCTTCTTCTTCTTATTCTTCTATACATAAAACTTCCTCATGAATGGTCAATTTGGAAACTCCTTATCTATAAAAAATTTCAACACTCCACCTAATCTATTCACCCATGAACAGTGCAAGTGTCAGAAAGTACAATGTACTTCCCACTATTTAAAGGTTCACCGAAAATGGTTTAGGTGAGATTCTGAAAATTTTTCCCGCTTAACCAAATTTCCAAAAAAATAAAATTCTCGTTACATTTAGGATACATATTTGACTTCTTCATCACTTCTTAGCTCTTCAGGAATCTTCTTGAACCTTCTTGAATCTTCTCACATCTTCAGCTCACTTTAGACTTTCCAACCATTATTCAGTCTGATTTTAATTATTATTAAAATTTATTTATTAAAATTAATACATATGTATAATATTAGATTATTCATTATGTTTATCTATACCAATTAAACATATAAAAAGAAAATAACTTCTCATTATGATGATCAGTACCAAATGAATGCAAACAACTCATTCTGATGATCTGAACTAACTGATGGAAATAAAACATTGAAACTATTCTTCTAGAAGCATAATTTACACTTCATTAGACTTTGATTTCCTTTATTTTTTCATAAACATAGTTTCAACTTCTATAGATTATTTCACTTCCTTGAAAACACTTCATCACCAACTTCAAAATCATTTTAAAATGCTTCAAAGCATTTCTCTTTTTCTTATTTTTATCAAACCAATGATTTTATATCCGATGAAGTCCAAAGTTTGATGAATTGTTTCTATGTCAACCTGTAATTGATGGATTGGTCTTTGTATTCCTCTGATGGATCGGTGTCACCTCGAGTCTAATATTCGAAACAACATTTCATTTTATATCTCTTAACCCATTTGATGAATACACTCCACATTTTTGTTCTTTTTCTCTTGGCCTAATTGATAAAAAAATTAACCTGATGAAAATGGTTGACTACATTATCGATTGATCTCTGATCCCATTTTTCATCAGTCCCAATAACTTCTACTTTCTCATCAAACTCAACAGTCTCCACTTGCTGATCTTCTTTAACAAACTTTTTTTCCTCCAATTATCTTTTGAAACCATCACTTCATCTGATCATCGGTTTCAAAATTACTTGATTGGTGGAACATCATGTCTGATATAACGCTGTTAGTAGCAACTTCTTTACTTAACAACATATTTATCTAAAGATTTTTTTCTTGTGGATTTTTATTCTAATTGAAAACCATCATCTTTATCTTCTCACATTCTGAACAAAAATTTATGGACATAAAACAATTATGCGTCAGGTGATCTCACACCAATGAACTAAGATCAAAAAATTTTGTATTCAAAAACATTATTCATCCATAAACTTCATCTTTTATCATTATTTCCTCATGAATTTGGTAACGTTTAATATTGGAATAGAATCATCGGACCTTCATTGTAAATTATTATAACTTCCCATCCTTCTTGCATCTTTTTTCTTTCCAACCAATATTCAATCTGATTTGAAGCACTTGCTCTAACCCTTTCCTTTATAAGGCTTGAATCACAATTTTCTTATACAACTTATGATTTATTAGAACTTATCGAACAACAAAGCATCATAAGATTTACATCAGATCCATTCAGAATCTGATAGGCTTCATCATTGTGATTGAAAATTCATTTTGAACCCAAGGTGATCTTGGTGAACCTTCTCTTCCATAAAACTACTTTACAAACCGATTAACTTTATTAAAAAAATCAATCTATTGATTACGATGATGAGTCTTATCACCAACTTTTTCAAAGTAACATGATTTATTTTTTTCTTTGACAACAAAAGAAAACACTTTCATCATAAACTTCTTTCATCTTCTAAAACCAACTTCCTATCAACTTGGTCCAAAAAATCTCCCCCTTTTATTTTATTTTTCAACCAGGGTTCATAAATCACTGAACTTTGTAACCTCAAGATTTTTATTACTTATCAAAAATTCTAATCTTTCATGTTCTAACAAATTATAGGAAAAAATAATTATTGATAGAAAAATCATATTGTCCAAAATTAGTGACTCGTGAAACTTATTCATCTTTTCTTCACATATTTCTTCACTTATTCCGCTTACTAAAAAAAGTTTCTTAAAACCACTCCAACAAACTTTTAGACTAGTTCAAACACATACATGATGAAATCACATCTTACCCACAACTCTCCCGACATACATGCTTCCTTAAAAGTTTTAGCACATATCAATGGATATATTTATGACACAATTCTCCCCCTTAACAACACTATCCAAATACTAGATGAGAGAGGGGGAAACACAAACCTCAACCTTGCTGAGAAATAGGTTGGATGCCCATTTTCAACCTCATCTTTAAAAATGATTCATTCGGTAAAGGTTTTATGAATATATCAGCAACTTATTTCGATGTACGACCACACTCTAGTTGTGGATACCCAAATTATTCAATAATTTCTAAGATGGAATACTTGATTCCAAAAAAAATTCCTTCGGTATATCTGAGAATTATTTTTCCAACCAATAGATTATATTATTTTGGAGAACTCTAAAATATTTCACACAAGTTAACATCATAAACAATGTCGGGTCTTGAGGCAGTAAAATACAACAAACTTCCAATCAGTTTCCAAAAAAATTTAGAGTCAACTTTCTTGTATTCTCCATATTAAGTCAACTTGGTTCACACTAAAGTCAGTGTGGAAACAGGTTTAAAATTTTCCATGTTAAACTTCTTAAGAAGTTCCTTAGAATACTTTTCATGGGAAATAAATATGTGCTTCTTCTTTTGTGAGATTTTTAACCCAAGAAAGTATTTTATTTCACCCAACATGCACATTTCGAATAATTTTTTTATCTCTTCGGCAAACATTTCACAAGTCATTTCATCATTACTAGGAAAGATAAAGTCATCAATATAAAAAAAATTACAATGAGGGAAAACTCCTAACTTTCTTTGATTTAAAGATTAATATCAACCATTCTTTTCTTAAAAATCAAATTTCTTAAGAAGGTATCCAATTTTCAATACCACTTCCTTGATTCTTATTTTAGCCCATACAAGACTTTATTAAATTTTCACACATAAATTTCATCATTACCAACAAAAAATACATATAGTTTTTCAATATAAACTTCCTCCTCAAGATCACCATTCAAAAATGATGATTTAACATCCATATGAAAATTTTTGTAACTTTGTTTTGTAGTAATATCAATAAAGATTCTGATGGTTTCTAACCTTTCCATTGGAGAAAAAGTCTCATCAAAGTCAATTCCCTCTATCTATGAGTAACCTTTGCACACTAATCTTTCTTTGTTTCTTATCACTTCACTTTCTTCATTTAGCTTGTTCCAGAAAACCCACTTTGTACTGATAATATTTTTGTTATTTGGTTTAGGTATGAGTCCCCAAGTATCATTCTTTTTTGTATTATCCAACTCTTTATTCATAGATTGAACCCCTTTTAGATGCTCAGAATATCCATTCACATCTTTTGGATCAAATTTTGAATATAAAGAAGTATGTGTAATAGCTTTTGATGTTAATATTGTTTGAACCTTTTGATGTTGGTCACCAATAATTTTTTGAGATTCCACTTTCTTCTTCATCATGGGATGAGATTTTTGAGATTCTTTCTCATCCCTAGAAATGGTCGAGTCTAATTCTTCATATTTGAGTAGGATTATAATTATTTTCATCCTTATCATAATTTTTAACAAAAATTATTTCGTCCAATTAATCATTCTTATATACACAAGTTTTTTTATATCCTCCTAGGTTTTTTCAATAACTTTCACAATGACAGAGTCAACCAATCTTCCTGACTCTTTTTTGAAACATCTATAACCTCTTCCTTCTAGAGAATAACAAAGAAAAATTCCATCTTCACCTCTCAACTCAAACTTTCCAAGGTTTCCACCTTTCTTCTTTATGATGCATGGAGACCTAAAAACTCTAAAGTGTTTCAAACTTATAGTTTTTTCATAAAACATTTTATAAGGAGTCATATTTTAACTTGGCCTATAAAAGAATCAGTTTTGAATATAAATATTATTTATCATGGATTACCTCCAAAATTAATGAGAGAGACCATTTTGAAGTAACATAGTATGCCCCATTTCAACCAAAATTATATTTTTCCTTTCAGAAACACCATTTTTTGGAGTGTGGTGTACTAAACTCTTGTTGAATTACATGTTTCTCAAGATATCTTTCAAACTCTTCAATTTTTTATTCACCACTATTTTTATTTCTCATATTATTTACTAAATACTCACATTCCTTCTCGTCTTACCTCCAAAAACTTTTAAACATTTTCAGATCATATGACTTATGTTTCATATACATAACAAAAATAATGAGAGAAAAGTCATCAATGAAAGTAATGAAGTACTTATCTATGTGAGTTTATGGTTTTATCAATGGACCATAAATATCAGAATGAATAAGTTTGAGGGTTGTTTTGAAAAAATTTCAGCATTATTATCCAAAGAGTTTGTAATCTTTCCTTTATGAAAAATTGTGCAACACCAATCTCTTCTTATTAACATATCATAAATTCCACAGACACTATCTCACTTTGATAACTTTCTCATGTTCCTATGAAACATGTGTCCCATCCTTTTATACCACAACTTATTTTCTTCTACCATGACAAAGTAACAATAGTTTTGAACCTCACCAACTTGGAATGAGTTCCCTTTTGTAAATTAGCCTCTTTTAATAACTTTTCAATATTACTCCCTTTTCACAAAAAATACCTATTTTTTTAAAATAACCTTTTTCATTCATCAAAAAGTTATGAAACAATTAGCAGGTTATGTTTCATCCCATTAACAAATAAATCTTTCTTGGATTTAAACTTTTCGTCCCTAGTGATGGATGATCTAATGCCTTTGATTCTAAAAGATTCATCATTTACACATTTTATTTTTACTTCTTTGAAGTCTTTCACATTATTCAAAAAAATTAAGTCTCCTATAATATGAGTATAAAACCCACTATCCAAGATCCAAGTTCATTATCTATTTGTTTCTTTGAGAGTGGTTACTACAATAAGAGCTTTTTCTTTCCATTTATCTTTCTTCACATTTGGATTATGATAATTGTTAACAAACATTTTTTATGTCAATAATAAAATAAGAAATACTTTTTCAAGATGTACAGGTTTCTCACATATTTCAAAAATAGTTTCCAGAAGTTGGAATCTATTTTTAACTTTCACACCAACCTTATCAAGTTTCTTCAAAACATCCTTCTCATAATTCTTGATTTGAGAGGATTTAATCCCCCTCAAACTTTTCCTTTTGTGATTTATGTAATAGTTGTAATATTTTTTATTAAACCAAATCATATTTTTCATATGCACAAATATACCACAATACAAGTATTACCCATAGAAATAATATTTTCCTTTATAACTTATATATTGTCTAGAGTTGTTGGCATGTTTCTTAGAAACCTTCTTATCTTTAACATCATAATTTTTTTTTACCAACAACCTTTCTATTATCACCCAAAATATTCTTTTTCAACTCATACTTCTTTTTAGACTTATCTGAACTAGAAGTAATAGAAAATTTCTTATACTTATAATTTTTAGAAACCTATGACTTCTCTACTTTGTTTTTTTTTTGTCACATACACAACTTTCCCAGCTTTATTCTTCTCAAAAACAACTCCAACTTTCTTCTCAAACTTTGAAGGTAACTTTTTATCCTTCTCAGGTTCAACCTTACTAGAACATTCACTAACTTTAGAGATATTATTCTTGAAACTTATAACCCTATGTTCATATTTAGAATGATTTTTTGGACAGGTTCCAATTATTATTATTTTTCTTTCATCTTAACATCCAAATGATCAACCCAATTCTTTTATTTCACAACATATTTCTTCAAATAATCAATCTCTTCCAATAGCTTGAATTTCTCATCAGGAAAACATTCTTGATTTTTTGTTGAGGAACTTTCATTTTTCAATTTACTATTTTCCTTCTCAATCCTCCCAATATTTCCTAGACATTATTTCAATTATTCATTCATATGAAATTCTAATCAATTTTCTTCTTCTTCAGAACTGCTTCTTCTAAACTCTTCATTATTCATTGTTGCAATGAAAGTATTCTCTCTAGCATTCACCGTAGATTTTTTAGATTCAAATTTATTTTATTCTTCTTCTTAATCTTTAGAAAAAAATCATTTTGGATTTAGAGAATTTTTTATCATTTCATTTGCAATAAGATTTATCCTTATCACCCTATTTATTCCAGGATCTTCTTGGTTTTCTTTCATCTTCATCAATATCCTGTTCTTTCTTTATTTGAGGAAAATTATCCAAAACGTGACTAACGGGTCCACATTCAAAATATTTTAATATAACTTTACCCTTATATTTACCTATAACTCTTTTCACATTTTTAGAAAAAAGGATAAAAATCCATCAAGATTTTTGCATACCTCATTTTTAGAATCAAAATATCTAGCTTCTTCTTTAATAATATTTTTAGGATTTTTTTTGGAATACATAAAAGACATTTCACTATCAAATTTTTTTTCACTTCAAAACTTTTTCCATTCTCATTCCATAAGTAATGAGATTGTTATGAAAATAATCCAAAAAAATGTTTCTCAATCTCTATCTTCCAATAAGGAAACTTTGGCACCAAAGTCGTTAGGAATAATTCTCAATATATTTTCAAAAATAGCAGAATCATTTAACTTTTTCCCAAGACATAAGATAGTGCTAACAATGTCATTCACCCTGGTAAAGAAGTCACCAATGGATTCATACTCACCCATCCTGAGATCTTCATACTTCAATCTCTAAATTTGAACTTTTCCTTCTTCAATTTTGTATTGCCTTCATAAATGTTCTTCATCTTATCTCACATACCTTTAGTAGTGGAAAAACCCTTCACTATTAGAAACTCACTTTCAAAAAGTTATGAGAGTAAATCATTCTTATCCCTTCCATCATTCTCAATATTCTTCTTTTTAACAGATGTAAGTGGAAATTTTTCATCAATAGGAGGAAATCCATCTGTATCAGCTTCAAAACATCATACCCAAGAGACATAAGATAAGCTAACATTCTATATTTTCAGATATGATAGTTCTTACCATCGAAGACCAGAATCCACTTACTATTCACACAATTCAAATTCTCCATCACAAAATATCTTCAAAAACTTCAAAAAATAATAAACAAAGGGAAGATTTTCTTTGATACCACTTGATATTACTCATTCAAGATCAATTTATCACTGAGAGGGGGACGGTGTGAATCATTGATATCTTTTTATTTTAAGTTTACTTCCTTTTGAAACAACCTTCATCTCTTGTTAAATATTTATCACTTTTTTTAAAATAAAACAATCACACATACACAAAAACACAAGTATTTACAAGGTTCACTACCCAAAAATAGTAGCTATGTGCTTGGTATAGTAACGATATGATACCAAAAAATCCAATAGAAAACAATTCTTTTGTGTGGATACTAACAAGTAGGATATTCCCTTACAATTGTGTAGCACTATGTTCAATACAACAGTGCATGTGATTAAAGTATCATGAAATCATGTAGTAAAAGATTGTGTAACAGGTTAAGAAAATTTCACCAGTTGCTTCAAAACATGTTATTGTTATGCCCTTTCAATTTTTATAAACATAATATTCAAAAAAATCTTCACTTTCTTACCCAATATTAGTTAAGAAATTCTATGGAATTTGTAATGATACTCAGTCTAATACACCAGTCCGATCAATCAGTCCAATTGCTCAGTCTGAAAATATAACTCTGTTATAATACCACTGAAATAATTCTGAACTACTTCTTTCTCATTCTAGAATC
Source organism: Viscum album (assembly GCA_963277665.1). Classification (NCBI taxonomy): domain Eukaryota; kingdom Viridiplantae; phylum Streptophyta; class Magnoliopsida; order Santalales; family Viscaceae; genus Viscum; species Viscum album. The sequence goes on from OY728151.1 coordinate 1,840,108,437, forward strand.
TTTGGTCTTATTTCCCAGTCTGAAGACCCTATTTTATCTGAGAAACTATGAATATGATCTTCCTTATTCTTCTTCTTTTATTCAGAAAACTTTCTCATGAATGCTCAATCCGAAAACTCCTTCTCTCTAAAAACTTTCATCATTCCTCCGTCTCTCTTCACCTGTGAATAGTGAGAGTGTCAGAAAGTACAATGTACTTCCCACTATTTATAGGTGTTCCAAAAATGTTTTAGGCGGGATTCTGAAAAGTTTTCCCACCTAACCAAATTTCCGGAAACTTTAAATTCCCCATACATTTCAAATAAATCTTGGACTTCTTTAGCGATTCTAAACTCTTCTTGATTCTTCTTGAAACTTCTCAATTCTTATCACATCTTCATCTTTCTTTTGACATTCCAACCATTCTTCAGTCCAATTATAATTTTTATTCTAATTTATTCATTACGATGAAGACATATGTATAACAGCAAATTATTCTTTATGTTTCTTCATACCAATTAAACTTATGAAAATAAAATAACTTCTCATTATGATGATCAGTACCAACTAAATGAAAAACAACTCATTCTAATTCTCTGAACTAAATGATGAAAATAAAACTTTGAAACCATTTTTCAAGAAACATTGTTTCTACTTAATTAGAATTTGATTTCCTTTCTTTTCAAATAAACATAGTCACAACTTATAAATTTTGATGTACTTCTTCGTAAACACTTTAGCACCACCTTAAAACTCATTTTTTAGCTTCTTCAAATAATTTATCCTTTTATTATTTTCCTCATACCAGTGATCCTATATCTGATAAAGTCCAGCATCCAATGAATTTTATTGGTGTCATCCTATGCCTGATGGATTGGTCTTTGTATTCCTCTGATGGATCATTCTCACCTACAGTCTGATAGTCAGCACCACATGTCATCTAATATCTCTTGACCCATTTTATGAAGAAAGTCAACATTTTGTTCTTTTTCTCTTGACCCAATAAACAAAACAATTTAACCTGATGAAAGTGGTTGACTACATTGTTGATTGATCTTTTTTTTTGCCTGAATGGCCCGAAGTCCTTCATTTTTAGTGATTTTTGATAACCCCCCTTTTAAGGGATAAGGGGGGACCCTTATAAGGCCCGTAGGCTCAAATATTACAAGGCCCGTAGGCTTAGGAGATTACATGACCTGAAGGTCTTAGGGAATTCAACAAGACTATCTACAAGGAACTGCCCCTCCCTAACATCTGCATCATGATAGTAGCTCTCCACCTTTGCATGACCGTCTAGCTAGGCTTCCCATGAAAGCACATGCTGGTACTAATGGCATAGCCATACCCTCTCATTCTGACAATCCATTTGGCCCTGCTCAAGTGAGTGCACCTGCTCTGAATCCTCTTCTGGGGCTGCTCCTTTTTTGTAGTGTGTTTGGGGCCTGCATTCATGTGTCCCGAAGGCCTTGGGGTGGCCCTAAGGCCTTAAGGTGTCCCAAAGGCCTTGATAATCAACTGGACCGAAGGCCTTGGGTGGCCCGAAATCCTTGCAGGACCTGAGGACCAAACTGGTGGCCCGAAGGCCCAGATGGATGAATAGTTCCAGCTTCTATAGTACCGAATAGTGCCTACTACAGTACTTCTACAGTACTGCTACAGTAACCCAGAAATATGCCTCCACCTGGATTTGATCTCGGGTCTCTTGGATGCACCTAGCGAGTCCTCACCAACTGGGTTGAGGCTCTTGTGCTTGATTGATCTCTAATCCCATTTTTCATCAGTCCCAACAACTTCTACTTTCTCATCGGTCTAAAAATCTCCACTTATTGATCTTCTTTAACAAACTATTATTCCTATAATTAACTTTTACAACCATCACTCTGTTAGATGATAAGTGTCAGGATTACTCTAAAGATCAGTGGAACACCGCGTCTAATAGACTAGTGTCAGTGGAAACTTCTTTCCTTAACAACATATTTCTTCAAAGATTTGTATCTTGTGTATTTTTTTTCTAACTGAAAACTAGCATTTTCAACTTCTCAAGTTTCAAAAAAATGTCACAAACTTCAAACAATTCTTCTTCCAATAATCTTACACTGATAAACTAAGACCGAAAATCTTTTTCTTCACAAACGTTCTTCATATACAAACTTCAACTAGCATCATGATATCCTCATGACTTTGAGAATGTTTAAGATTGGCATAGTATCTTCTGACTTTCATTGGAAAGTATTATGACTTCCCATCCTTATAGAATCTTATTTCTTTCCAACCAATATTCAATCCAATTAGAATCACTTTTTCTACCCCTTTACATCAAAATAATTTCATCACAAGTCTCATAGACAACTTATGATTTATGAGAAATTACAAAATAGAAAAGCATATTTAGATTTACATTGGAGCCATTCAGACTCTGATACACTTCCTCATTATGGTTGAATCTTCGTTTTGAACCCAAGGTGATTCTAATAAACCTTTTCTTTTACAAAACTTCTTTAAAAACTGATAAACTTTCTTAAACAATTTGTGTGTGATCTTCATATTACATTGATGAGTCTAATAACCAACTTTTACAAAGTGAGGTGATTTCTTTTCTTCTTTGGTAAAAAATGCAACACTTTCAGCATAAACTTATTTTAGCTTCCCAGAACAACTTTCTGTCAACTTGGTCCCAACAACTTGGACATGTCAAAAATATGGGTTGAAAAAAGTGATCTAAATAAGTTCTATGCATGATGATAGTGTCCACCTACAAGGATCACAAGTTATAAACAAGGCTCTACCAAAAAATTCAAAGAATGCCTCTGCAAACCATGGAATCGAATCAAATATTACTCTTTGTTCACTCTATATTTTCCCTTAGAAGCAAAACTAAACCACTAGAAGTTGAAAAATACCATATAATGGAGGGGTTTAACTCAGAAAAGGAAAAAGGGTGGAAATGATAGCCCCCTGGTAAAAATATTCTAATGTTATGTAGCATACAAATCCTGGGATTAAGAAGGAATGCATAGATAGCTAATATTTTGTGTCAGGTTCTCAAATTTTCTCAAAATAACAAACTCAAAGTGGTTGGAAAGGAAATATGAACTAACAAGAGAGGATTCCACCTCAAGGATGCAAACCACCTAAAAATCAAAGGGTTAGGTAACAAAGTTGGGAAATAAACATCATAAGACTTGGATCCATTTGATCAAGGTAATCAAGGGATAAAATCACCCAATGAAAATCCAGGAGTTCATCTGGGTTCAAACTAAATCAATCCTAATGAAAAGTGGTCCAACACACACTGACTTGGGGGGAATCCCAAATAAATAATTCCACATTAAAAGAGGTCCATTGAATAGTATAACCAAAAACATAATATAATTTCATAAAAAATAAATTAAAAAATAAATTTATATCATTTAAACATTTTCAAAAATCTCCACCTTATAGATGAAATTGTAAAACAAAATGGGTGATTTTATTGAAAAATAATCTTACCTGTCAACTAATTTGGATAGTTTTTAACTAATGGTAAAAACCTAAACACCATAATCAACCCCTTTTAATCATCCATATATCATGTACCAAATTGGCAAATGTATACCCATACCAATACATTCACTACCTCTCTACTTATAAAGTAAATGCTCAGAAAATATCTTAATCTAAGTGACAACATAGGGAGGTATTTCCAAACTATATACCTGAGTCTCCACCTGAAGTGATTTTACTAAAATTTCCAAATAAATCACACACCTGCAACTCAATACAAACATAGATAATAACCAACCTCATTAGTTAAAAACATTTATCTTGGAACTCATATACAAAAATATCAAAATTAAATTAGTAAAGAAATTGAATAACAGTGCTAGAAATAACAACAAGATTAAAAGAGATAAAAATATCCACCTCAAATTGGATAGATTTAGACAACCCAACACAAAAAAACCTTCCTCCCAACCGGTGTCCCTTGTAAGTCACATGTAGATCCAATCCTAGGAAATCCTAAGAAATAAATAATATATCTATACATTAATCTATACTAAGTTATGATAAAAAAAACTTACAAAACATCGGTTTTATTGAAATCAAGGTGAACCACATTAGTCTTCTCCATAATAATTATTCTCAGGATAATATCTTTTAATGTGGATAGTTTTACCAGACTGATGGTTCCTGAATTTTTTAAAATAACTTTATTTTTCCTTTTATTTCTATTTTAAATAGGCTAACCCCAAATACTCATCAAATTTAGCTAATAATTTTCCCAGAATTCTCCACCTTCAAACTATTAGTCAAAAGATCCTTGGAAAATAAAGCAACATTCACTTATTCTATGGTTATACACTCCCTTCCATACACCATAAAATCCTTTAAAGAACTATTTGAATCATTTAAGAATGTAAGAAAGATAATTGTATTCCCCTTGTCTCAAATTTTTACAACTATATAAGTTAAATCAATCAAGACTTTATTTAATTCATCAAAATAAACCCAAACAAAAGATATAGGAGGCATTTTAAAATTGTAAATCCTTTTATTCTTATAAAAACTACCAAGAAGAGATTCGGAAATATATAAATGTTACAATTCAAACTATATGGATTTATCAGTGGTATTATAGGCTACTTCATGTGGACCTTATCTCTCAAGGTAGACAATATCATGAGGTGGGAATTTTCAAGGACTCTAGGGTCAAAATCAATATAAGTAGTGGTAGTTTGTCATTCGATGTACATAGTGGTAACATGTTTATTTACACTATACAGAGCATTTTTAAGTACATTATAGATAATTATAGCATGAATATTAATTCTACACAAATTAAAATCATTTTATTTGTTTAATTTCTCAAATTTGAACTTAACAAAAAACATTAATAGACTTGAAATCAAGATCTGTTACTAATTATTGGGAAAAAGTGCCCATAAAACATGGTTATCCACTTAATAGAGGCATAAAAGGTTTGGGTTTATTAGTTTTATTAGTGAAAAAAATGAGATGCATGAAAGTGGAAATATAATGATGAAGAAATAAGTCACAATATGCATTGAAGTAGTAAAGTAGACTATAAAAGTTAAAGAATACAAAGATGCAATGTGATTTGGATCACATTGAACCTACGTTCATGTCACAAACTAACCCAAATACACTAGTACTAGACTCTACACTAACATAGATATAAGGGAATTTGTGATACCCACAAGTTAGTGGCTAGCACCTAGGCATTAAAAAAGAGTCAGAGGGAACAATTTCACCATAAGAATAATCGAACAATATAGAATAGTGGAAGATAAATTGGTGAATATTCGATATACCAAACACTACTCAATGATTAAAATACTGAAAGAAGATATATAAATATTAAAAAATTGTATATCATCCATTAATAAATGTAATATCCATCAATAGAAAGTCCAAAAATCTTTGTGTAATGGGTGCATCACAGCTCCACCGTTCACTGCTATCACTCAAGGTCTCACTAATCAATCACACCCACTACCTTCAAGTGGAGCCATCCCTTTCCTCAAAACTGGAAAAACATAATCTAAAAATACCCAAAGTAAAATATAGGGTGTGATAAAAATAGCTAGTAGGATATCACCAAATGTTAAATAAGATATTTTATAACAATTAAACCATTTATGCCTCAATTTAAATAAAAACAAGGCATGGAAAATCATTTCCACATTTTAAGTCAAACAAGATTTCAAATAAAGTAGATGGAAAGTGTATTAAAAACAAGATCAAATGAAAATTTTCATAAAATATGAGAGAATGAATAAAATATTTTAATAAACTTGAGCATATAATAATCAAAAAAACAAAAAAATCACCATGGTCATATGCCTTGTGGTTCATTAGTTCCTGGCTCTAGGATCCTCAAAATATTCAATCAATCAATCACGGGTCAATGTTTTCATAGATACCAAAGGCTCAGGCCATCATGATAGAATCAATAAACACCCAAGTAGGTAAAATCATGCTGAATTTACTTTAGTTTGAGTTTTCATAATTAATCCATTGTTATGGGTTAAGAGTCCTAGAATTCTTTTCCTAATCACCAAATAACTACTCAGGCTCACATGTGCTTTCAATCATTCAATCAATCAATTATGGTAAAATCATTCTTTTTAATTTAGTTTATAATTCATAGTTCAAATTCCCAATTTCAAGTTTCAACATTCCATTTCAAATTTAAAACCAAGTCATAGGTTTTTATTAAGTTCATGCCTTTCAAAATCATCTTTAATTTAAATCCATTTTTCTCAATAATTGTCATCAAATTATTTCATCAAATAGATTTTCATTTTAAGACATATTTTCTCAAAATCCACCTGATATTTTAAAAGCATTTAAAAAAGTTTTAATTTCACAATTCCATTACTTTTAAAATAAAACATCAAATATTCTCAATTAAAGTTTCCGAATTATTTTAAAATTCATTTGGAATCAAGAAATAAATTTAGGTTTCAAGTGTAGGAAAAATCCTTACAGAACTACATACCTTTGTCAAATGATCAAACAATCACCTAAAAAGGGAACCACCAAAAGAGATCCAAATTTAAAGAATTTAAAATAATAATCCCTAGAATTAAAATTTACCAAATCAAGGTTCCAATCCATATACAACAATAGGATTCACTACTCTCAAGGATGGTGATATGGGAATAAAGTAGAATTCCTAATAAAAGAGGTTACACTTACTGGAGAGGGATCAATCACATCCACTAGCACTTCGATATGAGAAGAAAGGGTGTTTGAGGAGAAAAAATATCCTCTAGAGAGCCTATAAAATTGATAGGGTAAAATTAGGTTTTATTGGGATAATATTAGTATTTATAATGGGGGTTTCGGAACATTAATTAAAAAAAATGATAATTAAAAATCTCATCATTCGGTTTTCTAGGATAGGTTGCATGGTTATCACTAAATGTGTGCCAAACCATGTTCCCTTATTAGGATTATATAGAGAGTTATGTGGTTTGGCCACATGTTTTGAAAAACCATGTGCCAACCATGCGCTCCCTCCTAGGCTACTAGAAAAAGGGTGCATAGTTTAGTCATGTGATTTTATAACCATGCACCAACCATGCACTCCACACTGTCCCATAATGCACAGTTTTAGGGGAAGTCGACATGGTTTGAACTAACCATGACCCCCCTCTAGAACTATATCATATGGAACATGGTTTTTGAGGATTAATCATATGATTTTCCCTAATCATGTTCCAACTATTCACTATCCAAAAAACTTCCAAAAAAATCCAAAATTCTCCAAAAACAACTTGAAACAAGACCCAAACAAAGGATGATAAAAACCAAGGGATAAAAGTACCTAAAAGATGGTAATAGGTTGTAACAATCTCCCAATCATAAATTATTTCTACCCCTATAAATCTTTTCAGGAATACTTCATGTCAAAAAGATGAGTCCATTGCTCTCTCATCAGTGTCTCATGATCCCAAGTATCTTGTAAATTAGAATCATTCTACCAAAGCACTCAAACTTGGGGTATGGAATTACAATGAAGAACCTTCACCTTAGAATCAACAATCTGAATTGGCTTCTCAGTTACAGATAAATCGGGTTCCACATCAAGGTCTTCCTATCTCAAGACATGAGATGGGTCATAGAGATATTTTCTGAGCTACAATATGTGAAACACATTATGAACTGATGTCAATTGAGGTGGAGAATTCAAATGGTAATCCACCTTTACAATATTCTCAACAACCTCAAATGGTGCAATGTATCTTGGTGCTAAATTTCCCTATTTTCCAAGCTTTAAGTGACCTAACTTATTTAAAATTATAAAAAAATACCTAGTTACCAACTGAAAACTTTAAGGGGAGTTGATGATGATCGACAAAGTATTTATGCCGTATTTGATCCAGTACCGTTCTATGACGAATAAAATAAATATTTTTTTCATTTCATGGACCAAACTAAGTCCAACCAAGTAAGGCTCACCAATCTCTAACTAACAAAATGAATATTTACATGGTTGTATGTGAAATGAACCAAAGGGGGTCATTCAATTACTGTTCATGATGAATCATCTCAAGAAGAGAGGATGTCAATTTTATGCTTTCTGGAACATTCTCAGTTTCATCATCTCAAACTCCAAAATTCATAAAAGTAAAGAGAGATGTCAAATTTTACTCATCTAATGATTCTTTTAAGATTTGGATTGGAGGTTTCTTTGTAAAAGAATCATTAATGGAATTCCCCTTACCAGGAGTGTAGGCAATTTCGAAATCAAAATATTACAAGTATTCCATCCATTACATCTAAAGGAGATTCAAATATTTTTTCAATAATATATAACTCAATATTTTGTGATCAAAATAAATGGTAAACATTTATTCTAAGGGTTAATTTTGTCTAATCTTAATATAATTCACCATAGATACAAGTTTGAGATCGTGAGTAAGATATTTTTTCTTGTGTGGCCTAACATTCCATGAATAATAGCCCACCATGTGATTACCCTTCATGAGAATGCAGCCCAAAATTGAACTGGATGTTTCATAAAAGACCATATAGCCCTTCCCATCCTATAGAAGAGTCAACACTAGAGAAAATTTCAAAAGGTTATTTAATTTATCAAAATAATTCTGACATTTTAAATCCAACAAGAACTTTACACCTTTCTGGGTGATAATGGTCATTAGAAAAACTAACTTTGAGAAATCCTTAACAAACTAGGAGTAATATCCCACTAATCCCAAGAAGATATGAAACTAGAAAATATTTCATGGTTGTTACCATGTAATAACAGCCCTCACCTTCTCTAGATCAGCTAAAATATCATTTTATGAACACTAAATGTCTCAAAAAATTCACTTTCTAAATCCAAAAATTATATTTTCAAAACTTGGCATAAAGTCGTTGATTCCTAAAAATGACTATAAATACTCTCAGATGATGCACATGATCCTCCTCAGTTTTATATTAAACCAATATTTCATCCATAAATACACAAAAAAATTGAGATACTCATGGAATATCATGTTCATCAGCACCATAAAAACTATAGGAGGATTTTTTAGACCAAAAGGTGTAACAAGGTACCTGTAATGGAAATACCTACTTCATAAGGTGATATTCAGGATATCAAAATCTTTGATTCTAATATGGTGATAACCATATCAAAGGTAAATATTCAAGAACCACTTTTCCCCTTTCAACTAGTCAAGAATATTTTCAATATGGGGTAATGGATACTATTATTTACCCTGACATGAATGGGTTTTTGGTAATCAATGCAAAGGTGAAGGGTTCTATTAGATTTATTTACAAAAATAATAGGTGTCACCCAAGGTGATGCACTCATGGGAATAAAGTCTTTATTAAACAAGTCATCCAACTGATTTTTCAACTCCATCAATTCAGTTGGTTCCATGTGGTAAGAGGTAATAGAGATAGGCTAGGTACCTGGTGCTAATTCAATAGAAAACCCTACCTACCTCATTGACAATAAACTAGAGAAGTCAGATAGAAACACATCAGGAAACTAAATGAATACTAGTGTAAGATTACCACTCAAAGATTTTTTCTATAGGTCAAAAGAAAACATAGATATCAATCTTCTCATCTCTATAAGATTTGTTCCGACTCTACTTGACCTTGGGTCCCATTTTCCCAAGAAAACACAGCACACCCCATCGAGGGTAGTAAAAGAGACCCATTCAAGATAACAATAAATATTTGATTTATGAGAAATTAGACAATGTATCCCCAGAATGGAATCTAAATATTTCCTATCAAGAACCAGAAAATATCATATGATCTCGATCTTTGATAAAGAGAAGTCATAAGAGAGGCATCAAAGACCCTTCTCCCTCTTCATTCCAAGTGGCATAGTAATATACATCACGTAATACGTGATCTCTATAGGTGGTTTAATAAATTATCAATGTGAGTCAATAAAATTGAATGAGATGCAACGGTATCAAATAAATCAGTCACCAAAGACAAAGCTATTATGATAGTACCTCTCACTGTCACTGGACCCGCATTAGCTTCTGTTGGAGACTCATCTATTGTGTGAAGAAGCTTCTTTCTAGATGATTTTAAATAGAACCCATTAGTTATTAAAGTATCTTACTACACCATAGTACCTTTTAGTTTTAATCATCCCATGCCACTGTAAGGGGTAGAAAATATATGACATAACTTTTGCAGGTGGCCCGAGAGACTACACGAACCACAAATCTTTGGTGCCTATGTTCAAACCCACTTCAAATACCTGATCTTTACACATTGGAATCCAGTTAATGGGCCCTTGAAAAATACTACAGAAGTTTTGGATGATGTATATTTCTAATATCTTCCATGATACTCATCTCAATTTCTCTTTACTTTAAAGGAACAAACAGAACTACCATTGAGAGTAAGAGAAACTCTCACCAACCCTAACTTACCAGTTAGGTCAAGCTCAGCCATCAAACCTCTATCTAGCACATATTCATAAAATGTGAGATTTAGTATGAAAAACTAATATTAGATATCAAATCAACGACCCATATTAAATCTTCATGTCTTTATATTCTCATTAGATACTACCTTAGGAGAAAACTAAATAAGTTCAGTAATGGTTTTGTATAGAGATTTGGAATTCTATCATCTTGTTGGAGGCTAAGAAATTCTATAGACTTTAACAAAACCATGGATTCAAGATATAAATACTATATTAAAATATATATGAATTCTTTCCACTCTAAGAATTCATGTTTCTTCACTATAAACAAAAAATCCCACCATGTTATGATGGGTCTGTCAATCTTGAATGTATCACATTTCACCTTTATCAAATCTGGGGTTTCTAAGAACTCAATAAGTAGCTCAATATTTTTCAACCAAACATCTACCTCCTGAGGATCATTTGATACTTGGAAATCTAGTTTATTATGCCAAAGAAACTCCTCAGTAGTTTCTCTAGTTTCTTCCCTTCAAGGTTCCACTACTGGATCCTAAATAGGAATATATGTGACTACTTATCCGAGAGCTTAGATTGTAGACACCACTATCTCAAAAAGGTTCTGATTAACTGGAGGGTTATATTATTATGTTTCATTGTAAAATCCCTCCTAAGTTCTATTCAAACAAATTCTTAGGGGTGTGGTACTATACAACATCAACAGGAAATACAAAAACATCATCAAGGATACTCAGATCATCAACTCGACCAAGAGATATAGGAATATCAATTCCATCATATAGGATTCAATTTTTTGGATTTCAAAATACTCAGATAAATTTTGGAGAAATAATGGAATTAGATCAATTTATTCCTCAAATACGCCTTTCCCAAACACCCATGGTGACTCAAGGCTCGCTACAATGAGAGACAATCATGAAATCACTCATAAACTACCCCTTAAGTCTTAATAATTGTACCTCTTATCTATCAAGACATCCTAGACTTCATACCAGCATCAAGGAGAGATGCATAACCCCCTTTGATACCATTTTTTTATAAACCAACCCATATAACTTGGTACACTCGTACATGAGTCAGAACTCACACAGCTCAAAAGGCGTTTCCAATCCCCATGGGTTGGTAACTAGCACCTGGGAATCAACAGAGTCATAGGGAACAATTTTTCCACAAAAACAATCAAACAATATAGAACCACATAAGATAAATCAGTGAATAGTTAGTACACCAAACACTTCTCAAGGAGAAAAATACCATAAGCATATAGATAAATATCCTAAAACGGTACATCATTTAATAAACGATCCATCAATAAAAAGTCTTAGAATATCCACATAATGAGTGGATCACAGCTCCACTGGTCACCTCCATCACCCAAGGTCCCACTAGTCATGTACATAGGCCACATCCAAGTAGAAATTTCCCTTTCCTTGGACCTAGAATAAAAAAATCTACAAATTCCTTAAGGAAAAGGTAGGGTGTGAGAAAAATATTTCAGTAGGGTATCACAAAATGTTCCGTAATTAATTTCATAAAAAATAAACTATTTATGACTTTATTTAAATATAAACAAGTCAATAAAAATCATTTTCATATTTTCAAAAAAACAAGATTTCAAATCAAGTATATGGAAATTAAATCAAAAACATTATTAAATAAATGTTTTCATAAAATATGAGGGAATGAAAAAAATTGTTCAATAAATGTTGGATGTAATAATCAAATCAAAATAAAATAAAGCATCGTGGTCATATTCCCTAAGGTTCATCTGTTCCTAGCTCTAGGAATGTTTCACTACTCATTCAATCAATCATGGATCAAAGTTCACACATCCCTAAGTCTCATGGCATTGAGATAGAATCAATTAACACCCCATCAAGGAAAATCATACCAAATTTAGTGTGGTTAGAGTTGACATCATCAATCCATTACTAGGGGTTAGAGTCCTAGCATGCTTTTCCTAGTCACCCACTAACTACTCAGTTTCACATGTTATTTAAATCAATCAATCAATCACAGTCAAATCATTCTTTTCAATTCAATTTATCATTCAAAGTTAAAATTCCCAATTTCAAGTTTCAACATTCCATTTCAACTTCAAAACCAAGTCATAGGTGTTTTTCAAGTTCATACATTTCAAAATAAACTTTAATTTAAATCCATTTTCCTCAAGAATCATAATCAAATCATTTCATAAAAACACTTTTCATTTCAAGATGTCTTTTCTCAAATATCCGCCCAATATTTTTAAAGCCTTTAAAAAAGGTTTAATTTTAAAAAAATATATTATAAATTCAATCTTCAAAATTAGTTTAAAATTCAATTAAAATCAAGAAATCAATCAAGATTTCATGTGTAGGAAAAACACTTATGTAACCACCTACCTTTTCACGTGATTAAACAATCACCCAAAAAGAGAAACACCAACAGAGATCAAAAGGAAAATGATATCAAAGAAGAATATGTAGAATTAAAATTCACCAAATCAAGTTTCTAACACAACAATAATAATAGGATTCACCACTATCAAGGAAATGGAGAGGTTAATAAAGGATAATTCCCAATCAAAAAGGTTACACTTACCATAGAGGGATCAATCACATCCACTAAAACTTAGATCTGAGAATAAAAGGGGTTGGAGGAGCCAAAATTGACACTAGAGAGCCTCAAAAATTAAGAGGGTTGAATTAGGGTTGATTGGGAGAATATTAGTATTTATAAAAGGGGTTTTTTGACTTTAATTACAATTTTTAGAGAGGTAAAAATCTCATCACATGGTTTCCTAGGATAGGATGCACAGTTTTCACTAATAGTGAGCATAATCGTGCACCACTAATGGGATTATGTAGAGAGTTTCTTGGTTTTTTCATGTGGTTTGAAAACCCATGAACCAACAGTGTGTGCCCTCCTAGTCTATTGGAAAAAAGAGTGAATGTTTTGACAACTGTGTGCCCCCCACTGTCCCATGTTGCACGATTTTAGGGGAAGACCACATAGCTTGAACTAACTATGCCCCCACTCTAGAACTACAATATATGGCACATGGTTTATTATGATATCCCACATTATTTTACCTAACTACATACCAGCTATAATGTAACACCCCAAGCTTCCATGGTACACTTCTTTTTAAATAATTCAACAGCTTATGTTGCACGCAACACCGAGTTCGAGCGCACCATGACTAGACATTTAAAACGAGGTTATGAATATAATTGACCACATTTTTAATTTCATATAATTTTAATGTTCATCTCATGTGTTTCTTAGACATGATATAAGAACAAAATTTAATTTTTTGAATAAAAGAAGTATTTTTCAAAAAATGCAGTTTTACCGCCATTTAATGTAGAACCTTTTTTAAATAAAATATTTGACACTTTTATATATTAAATTCTAAAAAATAAACTTATTATTTAGAATCGGGACATAAAATTGTAGTTTGGACAAATTTTTGGTGTTTTTTGATAACTTACATATTTTAATGAATAGTGAAAATACTGCATTTTAATTCAAAAATACTTTTTCGTCTAATTTATTTATATTGTTATATTATCCTTTTAATTGGTTTTAAAGTATAATTAGATTAATTTTTTATTATTTAATATAATTTATTTCATTTTAATTATTTTCACATGAAAATTAGATATAAACACATGTCAATCTTTTGATGGTTTTTACTTTTAAAAAACATGTTTTCTCATTTTGTCAATGTTGATTAGTTTTAAATTAATTACTACAACTTATATATTTTAAATTTTGAAAACTTTATTCGATATTTTTAATTATTGGGTTCAAATTATGTTAATATTTGCTTTTATTTTTTGGATATTTTGAATAGCAACTTTAGTAAAAAAAATATTACCGCAGTTAAGGGTAAATTAAGTAATTAAATGTAAAAATAATATTATAAAATTACCCTAACACCTATAAAAATAATATTGTATGACTAAATTATACCCTTATAATATATTTTATGAAATTTAATAATTTAATGGACCCTTGTCCATGAATATGACACGAATATTATTAAATTAATGAATGTAACAAAATGTCACACTCTCATTTCTTATAAGTATAATAATTTTAATATAAAGATATATAGAAGATAACATAGATTATAAATATTATAGGTAAAACTAAAAGAATTACATAAATCATAGAAATTTATTTATAATTTTTAGAGATTAAATAATTACCAATAAATATGACACAATAATGAAGTATAAATTATTTTATTAATAGAAATATCAAAAAATCATATTAAAAATATTAAAATAAATATAATTTGACTTAATTAATGACATACACAAATTTTTTAAATAAAATATACAGGTTATTAACATATTTTAAGTATTTTTTTGAAGTTATCTTATGGGTTTTATTTTTTATAAAATGAAAATATTGAATAGTATCAAAATTGACATAAATGATACTTTTAAATAAATAATATTTTATTAAATGCTATAAAATTTATAAAATTATAAGGTTAGTATAAATAACTTTTATAATGTTAAATATATCATAAATGATCCAATTAGGTTACTTTTTTCATTTTATAGTAATTATATTAACCCTATAGTGTAAAAAGACAAGTTGTCACGGTAAAGGTTAAATTATTTAACTAAGGGTTAAAGCCAAAATATAAGGTTACTTTTATGCCCTAAACATGTCTAAAATTCATTTTTTGATGATATTTAGACCCATACTCATCTTATCCTCAAATAAACTCACTTTGGATCCATTTTTAATTGAAAATTAATTTATATTAATTTAATATTTTAAAAGTTTCTGAAAGTGCCCCTCCCCTCTCTTATAAAAAAGGCACTTCTACTTATCTTTAATTCACACCTCTAAATCCATTTTTATTGGAAAAACCCTAACAATTTCCTCTCCCAAATTCCCTCACTATATCCTAGAGGCCATACCTTGGGTAGAAATCCATCATAAAGAGTTATTTTGTGCAAATCAAAAGAAGATACCTAAAAATGAGGTAACTGTTTTATCACCTCTTTCAAAGTTCTTTTCTTATTCTACTTCCTATTTATATGTTATTTCCATACCAAAGTAATAAATCATGTATCATCCATTTACTTATATATTATTATAATCATGGGAAAACCATATTCCTCATTTTATCAATCATACAAAAAACAATATCATCAAGCGTGTGCGCCGCTTCGGTGGTGGAGTAGTGGTGAATGAGAGGGGAATAACCACGTCGTTCTTTGGGAGGTACATGGTTCGAATCCTGGGATTCCTCTTTCATGGAAAAACTATCTCCTAGGATCCACTTGCCTTTTTGGATCACCTGGTTCCTGATTGGGTAGGAAAAATGAGGCGTGACCCACTTGTGCTGATGGATTGCTGTGTTGAACCATCACCGCTCAGGTCTCCACCCTCTGGGACGCTCTGTTATCTCGGCTGGCAAGAGCTCCTTCCCAGATTGGGCTCTCTTTAGAGTGATTCCTTCGTTGTTATAAGGGTTTCCTGGTGTGGAGGGTTTGAAAAGGCTAAATAGGTTAAATTCCCTTTTGTAATAAATATCACCAAGTGTGTGTACGTACGGCTTACCGTCTCCACACTGTGGTATACTTTGTTATTCAACACTACTTTATTTTTATGGGTATAATGATGATTATAATGGATATAAATAATTAATATAACATTATAATTATTCTATATAATTGATATACCATCCAATTACATACCATTTGACCATCATGGGAATGATACTGTCGCTCGTGCGTACGTACTACCTATCGTCTCCACGACGCGGTGAGATTCATTCTCCATGATTATAAAATTTATATGATGAGTAAACATAATAATTATTAACTTAATATCATTATGTATATAAATTAAATACATCCTATTCATAACAAACATGACTTACACAACACAACATGCATAGGAAAACGACGCAGTTAACACCTGAAACAATGGTAATACTGAAATATTACTAACAAAATGATATAATAGGGTCATATATGATATCATAAAAATGGATATGGTCCTAGAATAATTTAATAACATTATTTAACCATTTTATAGTATATTAACATGCTCTCTACTAAAGTAAAGTACAAGTTAAGGGTTAATTTCACAATCTCATTATTATTCGAGATTGTTTATACGTAAGTATCTACAGGGAAATATTTATCATCCATGTCCATGTTTCTTAAAATGTAATTCAAAATATTATTCAAACATTTTTAAAGTCGTTTTTATCCACGTTTTAATTTTTATAAAATGTTTTGAAATGAATCTTTCCATCATTTTCCAAACGAGTTACTTTATAACATTTTCGACAAATTAAGGAAAGAATGTTTTTTTAACTTATACAGCACAATCGGCTATTTTCCGCCATTATGATGCCTTAACATTTTGAATATTTCCTTACAATATTACAATGTTATTTTCAAAATAAATATTTTTTTTTTATAATTTTTCAACTTATAAATGATTTCAAATTAAAAGGGGATATTTCTCTCAAAGAGTTTTAATGAATTTATTATATTATTTTCATCTATGTCAACATCCTTTGTTGAATTTTATGCTTAATTGAGGTTGATTTATTATTATAAAATCTTCCATATTATATTGAAGGGTTTATGATATATTTGAATGTGTATGTGCTATTTTGATACCATTCATGGTTTATGGTTAAAGTATTAACATTTTGTATACTAGTTTTAATATGAATTTGTCTGTTCTGTTTTACCCCTTTCATAAGAGGAATGCATTGGACTTAATAAGTGATGGGTAGGGAATTCCATATCCCCTCGATGAATTGGTAGGTATCATGAGATAAACTAGTGTCTTGGAACAAGTCCTTGATGGTATGGTTATTTATGGTCTTGGTACGAGGCCTTGACAGTATAGTTATGATGTCTGGCATTATGCATTCCCTCATTATGAGTTTAGTTATTGATATTACATGTGGTTATTCGACTATTAAAATATCCATGTGAATGTTCAAATGGAATTACTTGATTTATTATTTCCATATTATGCTTAATATTATGTTTAAAAGGCTTGTGTTTTAGTTTTATACCTTGCCTTAAAATTTTGTGCTTATTTATGATAGCTTCCACTATATTGTTTATCCTTATTGAGCATCTGAGATCACCAATTTATTATGTTTCATTTTTTCCTTGTATTTGAATAAGTATATTATGATTTAATTACAGGGATAGTCTAAGGTATATGAGAGTTTTAAAAGGGGATAATATGTTGTTTTTCATTTTAATATGTAATGTAAAACTTATGTTTGTATCTAGTATTTCCAAGGCTACTAAATTGATCGGTCCTTTGGGATTTGATTTCTTGTGATAATGTGAATGTAAAATAAAATAATTCACCGACTCTAGGCAACTGGGTTTGGGGAATTACATTTGGTATTAGAGGAGGTTTAGTAAAAACCTTGGAAACTAGATTTAGAAAAACCTTGATTAGGGAACATTACAACTAATATAGACTTTTAGGATAAATATATAAGAATATCCTAGAATTTTGGTAATGTAGAGATTATGTGGATCTTCCAAGCAATACATCCATGTCGGGATACTACAAGTGGATGTGGTTTTGGCACATATGTACCTAGGAGTAATAACTCTGACAAGGTATTCCGAGCTTGACTCGGGGAAAACCGGTACATGACAACAGGCCTTACTGCGCACCTGATTTGACACTCTTAGGGGATATGCTTAGGATAATTCACATTTTATTTAAAAACCACTATGAAGGATTTATGAGTAAATATTTACCCTAATAAATCATTTTTATGATTATGGATTAGATATGCATAAATTTTTCAATTTATTTTACTAGTTTGTAATTGTGCATTATGATTCATAACCTAATCTAGTGAATGTCGTTATTTAGAAATGGAACATGGTGGAAGAAATGGAAACCATGTAAAAGTGCATAATCTATGTAGGGATTTCCATGCTATGAAAGATAATGATAGTGGAGCTGGTGATACAATTGGTTCTGAATAGCTTATAATCATACTGGGACAGTTGACTCAAGTTATGAACAATAACCTTACCTGTATGGAGTAGCCTGACCCACAATGTGAAGGATCAATGTTAGAACGCTTCATAAGGAAATAACCCACAACATTCAATGGGACTATAAATACTTTTGTAGCTGAGAAGTGGACAAGTTCCTTAGACAAAATATTTCTTTCTTTGGGGAGTAACGAATGGGAAAAAGTTTTTATGGTAGTCTATCGTCTATCAGGATATGCAGATCAATGGTGGTCATTAATTCAAAACAGGAAGGAGGATTAAGATGTAAAAAAATATGGAATTGAGTGAATTTAAATAACTCTTCCTAAAAAAATAACTTCCTAGTGATCTACGAGTGGATATAGAGTGGCAATTTCTAAGTCTGAGGTAGAAGGAGGATGAAAATGTTTCAAAGTATAAAGCTAAATTCACAAGGTTATAAAGGAATAATACATACTACAAATGTAACCCAAGAAGTAAGATTGATCAATTCTTTGATGGGTTAAAACCATTCCTCCGATGGGCATTATTCTCACAATCTTTCTCATTGTACAAAGATATAGTCTCATGTGCTATCAAGACAGAAAAAGAATTCTCTAATTCTTATGAATTTAAATTAAATCAAGAGAATAAGAGGGCCATTAAACACTCTGGAAAATAAAATAAGGGGGATAATGGAAAAGTTGACTTTAAACCCTGTAGTAATTGTAGGAAGAAACATCCTGGTACTCGCTTAAATGGGATGGGAGTTTGTTTTAAGTGTGGTGAAAAAGGCCACCAATCTCGTGATTACAAGGGGAAGAAAGAAGCTATCAATGTTCAGTGCTACAACTATAAAGATATGGGAAAATATTCAAATTATTTTCCTAACCATCAAGGAAACTTGCCTTAAAAAAGGCCAAGGGAGCAAGTCCAATATTTTTTTATCACAACTGTTTGTTTTAAGTTCCTAATGATGTGGTGGCAGGTACTTTAATCATTTCCTCAAATTTAGAAAAATATTTATTTGATTCTGTATCCTTTCATTCCTTTATATCTTACCAATTTTATTTAAAAATTAGATACTTCCAATTCACATTAACAAGGGAGTTGTTAGTAAAAAACCCTAAGGGAAGTCTCATTGCAAAAAAGATGTGTCGGGCAGTTCCCATTATGGAATATAAACATGATTTATCTGCTGACTTTATCAGCATACCTATGGTCGACTTTGATATAATCCTTGGTATGTATTTTCTATCCAAATATTATGTAAAATTTTATTTTAAGATGAAGGAATTTGTGATTTGTGGGGAAGATATAGAATCCATTATCTTTAGAGAAGAAACTTCATCACCTAATTCTTATCAAAATCCTCCCCTAATAGCTTTACTAAATGAGATTCTAGGGGAGGAAGAGGAAATAACATCTAGGGATAAATAAAGAAATATTAAAATTGAGGATGTACCTATTATATGAGAATATATGGATGTATTTTCAGAGTATTTACCTAGAAATCGTCTAGATCAGAAAGTTGAGTTTACTATTGATTTAATCCCTAATGCAAGGCCAATATCAAAAACTCCCTATAGAATGGCCACTATGTAATTAGTAGAGCTGAAAAAACAACTAGAGGAGTTGATTAATAAGGTATTTATTTTCCCTAGTGTTTCTCCATGGGGATCCCCAGTTCTTTTTGTTAAGAATAAAGATGAATCAATGAGGTTTTGCATTGACTATAGAGAAATCAATGTTATCACAATAAAGAACAAGTATCCCTTGCATCACATTGATGATTTATGTGATCAACTTCATGGAGTTCAATATTTTTTAAAGATTGACCTTCATTTTGGATATCATCAATTGTGTATAAAAAAGGAAGATATTCCAAATACATCATTCTGAATGAGTTATAGTCATTATGAATTTATAGTAATGACATTTATATTGACTAATACACCCTCTGTTTTCATGGATCTAATGAACATAGTGTTCAAGGAATATCTTGATGATTTTTTGTAGTATTTATTGATGATATCTTGGTATACTCCAAAATCTACGAAGACCATGAGAACCAATTTTTTATTATTCTAAAGACTCTTAGAAGAAATGAACTATATCGGAAGTTTAGAAAGTGTGAATTTTGGCTTCAGGAAACTTCGTTTCTTGGCTATATTGTCTCCAGGGATGGAATCTTTGTTGCTCCTAGAAATACAAAGGCAATCCAAGAATGGACAACACTGATGATTATAACCGAGGTATGCAGTTTTATTGGTTTAGTAGGTTACTATTGGTGTTTCGTCCAGAATTTTTCCTGATTGGTAAACCCATTAACCAAGATCACACATAAAGGGGTCAAATTCGTTTGGAAAAAAGAGTGTGAATAATTTTTTGAAGAATTGAAGAGGAGATTATTCAATGCTCCTATCCTGACTTTACCATCTAGGAATGATGGGTTTGTGATCTATAGTGATGCATCAAGGAAAAGACATGGTTGTGTCTTTATGTGGAATGATAGGGTTATTGCTTATGCATCAAGGTAATTAAAAATTCATGAACAAAACTAACCAAATCATGATCTTGAGTTAGCACTAGTAATATTTTCTCTAAATATATCACGACACTATCTCTATAGTAAAAAATGTGAGATATATACATATAAAAAGAGTTTGAAATATATTTTCTCATAGAAATAACTCAACATGAGACAAAGGAGATGGCTTGAGCTACTCAAGTATTATGATTACACAATACACTACCACCCAAGGAAGGAAAATAAGGTGGTAGATGCTTTGAGTAGAAATTACCATGGAATTATAAACAAAATGATAGTTTAAAGGGATCCTATGTTCATGGATCTAGTAAAGATTGATATGGGAATTATCATGGAAGGTGAAACGTCACTACTTTTTCAAATGTTTTCCATGTCATCTTTACTGGAAAAGATAAAAAGTTCTCAGTCTGAGGATGAGTATTTTTAAAAGAAAATTAAAGCTGTAAATGATGGGAGATTGATTGAATTCATATTTGAAGATGAAATTTTGAAATTTGGGAATAGGCTTTGTGTTCCTGCTATACCTAAGCTAAAAAGGGAATTATTGGATGATTTTAATAGCTCCAATTTCTCTATAACCCCTGGTAGCACTAAGATGTATATAGATTTGAAAGAACATTTTTGGTGGGATAACATGAAGAGAGAGATTACTGATTATGTATCAAGATGTTTGGTTTGTCAACCGGTGAAGGCTGGAAGACAACATCCTAGAGAATTAATGAAATATCTTCTTATACCTATGTCGAAATGGGATGATATTACGATGGAATTTTTCATGGGGATACCAAGACTCCCAGAAGAAATGATACGATATTGGTTATTGTTGATAATCTTACCAAATCAGCGCATTTTCTTGCTATAATAGAAGATATTACACTTGATCATTTAGCAAGACTATATATTAATTAAGTTGTATGACTTCATGGTGTACCCTTGTCGATCGTTTTTTATCATGATCCCTGTTTTACATCACAATTCTAGAAAATTCTTCAGAAGGCCCTAGATACTGAGCTTTATTTGAGCACTACCTACCACCCTCAAACTGATGGATAATCGGAGTGAACTATTCAAATTTTAGAAGACATGTTGAGATCTTTATCACTCGAGTTTCATGGTATGTGGGATCAGTATTTACCTCTAGTATAATTTTCCTATAACAATAGCTTCCATTCAAGTGTTCATATGGCACCATATGAAGCGTTATATAGAAAGAGATGTTGTAAACTGACTTATTGGGATGATGTTGGTGAAAGAAAACTCATAGGCCCAGAACTTGTTGAGGAAACGACAGAAGAGGTAAAGACTATTCAGACCCATATCAAAACAGATCAAAGTAGGAAAAATAGCTATGCTGATAACTGAAGGAAGGATTTGGAATTTTAAGTGGGAGATTATGTTTTTTTAAGGTACCTCCATGGAAGGGTGTTATACGATTTGGTAAGAAGGGTAAATTAAGTCTCAGGTACATTGGACCTTTTGATATTCTGGAATGAATTGGAGTTGTAGCTTACCATTTTGCAATGTCATGAAGTCTCTCCAAAGTTCATGATGTGTTCCGCATATCAATGTTAAGGAAATACATGTCAGACCCAACACATGTACTCACCTATGAAGAAATATAATTGGAACCTGATCTATATTATTGTTAATATCCTATAAATATTCTTGATACCATATAACAATTGTTGAGAAATCAGACGACTCATCTGGTAAAAGTTCTTTGGAGAAACCATAAAATAGAAGAGGCGACGTGGGAACCTGAGGAACTTATGATGAAGAACCACCTGAATATCTTTATGAAGTGATATTCTTGAAATTTAGAGATGAAATTATTTTAAGGAGGTAAGAATGTAACACCCCAAGCTTCCATGATACACTTCTTTTTAAATAAGTCAATAGTTTGCACTACACGCAACACCAAGTTCGAGCACACCACAGCTAGCCATTTAAAAAAGAGATTATGAATAGTATTAACCACATTTTTAATTTTATATAATTTTAATATTCATATCATGTTTTTATTAGACATTATATAAGAACAAATTCAATTTTTCTAATAAAAGAAGTATTTTTCAAAAAATGCAGTTTTACCGCCTTTTAATGAAGAAACTTTTTTAAATATAATATTTGACACTTTTATATATTAATTTTGAAAAAATAAACTTCTTATTTAGAATAAGAACATAAAAATTTAGTTTGGACAAATTTTTTATTTTTTATGATAACTTTCATATTTTAATAAATAGTGAAAAATACTGCATTTTAATTTAAAACAACTTTTTCATATAATTTATGTATATTGTTAGATTATCCTTTTAACTAGTTTTAAAGTATAATTAGATTAATTTTTTATCATTTAATATAATTTAGGTCATTGGAATTATTTTTACATTAAAATTAGATATAAACACATGTCAATCTTTTGATGGTTTTTACTTTTAAAACTTCATTTTCTCATTTTGTCAATGGAGATGAATTCTAAATTAATTAATGCAACTTCTGTGTTTTAAATTTTGAAAAATTGATTCCATGTTTGGAATTAGTGGGTCAAAATTATGTTAAAATGTTAGTTTTATTTTTTGGATATTATAAATAGTAACTTTAGTAATTTTTTTATCATCGTGGTTGAGGGTAAATCGGGTAATTAAAGGTAAAAATAATATTATAAAATTACCCTAACACCTATCAAAATCATATTGGATGACTAAATTAGACCCTTATCACCTATGTTCCTAAATTGAATCATTTAATGGAACCTTTTTCATGAATATGATATGAATATTATTAAATTAATGAATGTGACAAAATGTTACTCTCATTTCTTATGAGTTTAATAATCTTAATATAGAGATTTCCATGAGATAACATCAATTATAAATAGTCTCTAGAAATATAAAATAATTACCAACCTCGTATAAATTTATTTATAATTTTTATAGATTAAATAATTACCAATAATGATGACACAATAGTGAAGTAGAAATTATTTTATTAATAGAAATATCAAATAAATGATATTAAAAATATTAAAATAAATATAATTTGACTTAATTAATCCCAAAAAAATTAAATAACATAAAAATTTTAGTAACATATTGGAAGTATTTTTTTGAAGTTATCTTGTTGGTTTTATTTATTTTTAAATGAAAATATTGAATAGTATTAAAATTGACATAAATGATACTTTAAAATAAATAATATTTTATTAAATGTTATAAAATTCATAAAAATATTAGGTTTTTTCAAATAACTTGGATAGTTTTAAATATTTCATAAATGATCCAAATGGTGTTCTTTGGCATTTTATAGTAATTATATTAACCCTATGTGTAAAAAAGACAAGTTGTCATGGTAAAGGTTAAATTATTTAACTAAGGGTTAAAGCTAAAAGATAAGGTTAATTTTATGACATAAACATGTATAAAATTAATTGTTTGATGATATTTCTACCCATACTCATCTTATAATTGAATAAACTCACTTTGGATCCATTTGTAACTGAAAATTAATTTATATTAATTTAATATTTTAAGAGTTTCCTAAAGTGCCCCTCCCCTCTCTTATAAAAAGGCACTTCTCCTTAAATTTAATTCACACCACTAAAGCCATTTGTCTTGGAAAAATCTTGTCCATTTAATCTCCCAACTTCCCTCACTACATTCTAGAGTCCATACTTTGTGCATAAATCCATCCCAAGGAGTTCTTTTTTGCAAATCAAAAGGAGATGCTTGAAAAGGAGGTCATTGTTCAATCACCTCTTTCAAAGTTATTTTCTTCTTATATTTCCTCTTTCTATGTTGTTTCCATACCAAAGTAATAAATACAGTATCATACATATACTTAGATTTTATTATAATCATTGGACAACCGTAATCCTCATTTCATCCATCATACGAATAACAATATCACCATGTGTGTGTGCATACAGCTTATCGTCTCCACATCGTGGTGTAATTTTTTATTCAACACTAATTTATTTGGATGGGTATAATGATGAGTATAATGGATATAAATAATTAATATAACATGATAATTATTCTTTATAATTAATATACTATCCAATTCTATACCATTTAACCATCAAGGGAATGATATCATTGCTCGTGTGTACATATTGCTTACCATCTCCACGATGCGGTGAGATTCATTCTCCATGATTATAAAATTTATATGATGAGTAAAAATAATAATTATTAAATTAATATCATTTTGGATATTAATAAAATACATCCTATGCATAATAAACATGACTTACACAACACAACATGTATAGGAAAACGATATAGTTAACACTCGAAACAATGGTAATACTGAAATATTATTAACAAAATGATATAACAGGATCATATGTGATATTATAAATATGGATATGGTCCTATTATAATTTAATAAAATTATTTAACCATTGTACATGAATTTAATGCACCCTCGACTAAATGAAAGTACAATATAGTGGTTAATTTCACGATATCATTTTTATTCAAGGTTGTTTATACGTAAGTATATATAGGGACATCTTTATCATCCATGTCCATGTTTCTTAAAATGTAATTCAAAATATTATTGAAAATTATTTAAAGTAATTTTTAACCATGTTTAACTTTTTATAAAAAAAAATTAAAGTAATCTTTTCATAATTTTCTAAATGAGGTGCTTTATAACCTTTTTGAAAAAATAAGGAAAGAATGTTTTTTTAACTTATACGGCGCAAGTGGTTATTTTCCGCCATTATTATGCCTTAACATTTTGAAGATTTCCTTACAATATTACAAGGTTATTTTCAAAAAAATATTTTATTTTATAATTTTGTGGATTCTAAATGATTTCAAAGTAAAAAAGGGATATTTATCTCAAAGATTTTTAATGAATTTATTAGATTATTTTCATCAATGTCAACATACTTTGTTGAATTTTATGCTTAATTGTGGTTGATTTATTATGATACAATATTCCATATTATATTGAAGGGTTTGTGATATATTTTATAATGGATGTGCTATTTTGATATCATTCATGGTTTACAGTTAAAGTATTAACATTTCGTATGTTAGTTTTAATAAGAATTTTTATGTTATGTTTTACCCCTTTCATAAGAGGAATGCATTGGACTTAGTAAGTGATGGGTGGGGCTCGTTATAGTCCCTCGATGCATCGGTAGTTCTCATGAGACAAACTAGTGTCTTTCCACAAGGATTTGATGGTATGGTTATTTATGGTCTTGGTATGAGGCCTTGACAGTATGGTTATGATGTCTGGTATTATGCATTCACTCCTTATGAGTTTAGTTATTGATATTACATGTGGTTATTCTACTAGTATAATATCCATGTGAATGTTCAAATGGAATTAATTTATTTATTATTGCCTTATTATTCTGAATATTGTGTTTAAAAGTCTTGCGCTTTAGTTTTATACCTTTCCTTAAAAGTTTATGCTTATTTATGATAGCTTCCGCTATATTGTTTATTCTTACTGAGCATCTGAGCTCACCCATTTCTTATGTTTCATTTTTCCCCGGGATGCAAAGAAGTATATTATGATTGACATGTAGGGATAGTCTAAGGTATATGAGAGTTTTCAAAGGGGATAAATATTGTTTTTCATTTCAAGATGTAATGTAAAACTTATGTTTGTATCTAGTATTTCCAAGGATACTAAACTGATCGGTCCTTCAAGATTTGATTTCTTATGATCATGAGAATGTAACATAAAATAATACACTGACTCTGGGAAACTGGGTTCGGGGTGTTATATATAAACTGGCTTAGAAACTTCAAAAAAATCTAAAATTCTATAAAAACAATATGAAACAAGATCCAAACAAAGGATTATCAAAACCAAGGGATAAAAGTATATGAAAGCTGGTAACAAGATGTTATAGTGCATAGAAATAACACCAATATCATGACCTGACCCACCGTGGCCCACCTATCCAGTGTTAATTCGAGTAAAACAACCCAATACCACCTTCAATAGGCCAGAGGCTAGCAATAAGCATTGAGTGGGAATAATACTGAAATAAAAATCCTTAGCCTAAGTACTTGTATGCGTTCACACAGCAACTCCATGAAATAGTGCAGGAATATAATAAAAATTGGAACATATAGAGTGAAAACTATACATGAAACAACCTCTAGAAAATACATATATTAGAATATAATAGTGTATACAAAAGTATAAGGGAAAAAATACATGCCCAATTAGAAATATAGGGGAGGACCCAAAAAGACAATAATTGTAAAGACTAAAATGGTGGAGAGCCCAGATCAAGATCATAGAGTCAAATATAGAACATGTTCAATGCCAATACATACTTCTAATCTCCACTAATTCTAGGTTCATCATAATCACTATTAATCTATCTATAAACTATATAAGATACAACACATGCGAGAAAATCCCATACATGGGTGAGTATATGCATACCCAATAGGACACCTCATAAACCAAGAAGGGGAATAAATAAACAACATTTATCTCAACCCATAAAGAAATGGGGTAAGGAAAACCCAACATCTGATGCTCACAAAGAAATTCAAGCAAGATAGAAAGGAGATCTCCATCTCCAAAACTCGGTTAATAATGAAGAGTATACTTGTAAGTCCAATGCTCCCATCACTGAATCCAAAACAACCATTTAACCACATAATATAGAGAGTGGAGGGATCTCTCCTCACTACTGAGTGTCATAGATAAGGGATCACTATCTCCTACCCACACACCATATGTAAACTCTCAAGAATATATAGGCCTCACACCTCATTGCTACGTATCACAGTCGAGGGAGCACTACTCCAATAGAGTACCTGCATGTTTCTAAAGATTAATGATGGAGATTACACTTCACAGATAGAGAACTTATTCCCTCTATAATGTGGGGTAGTTACATATCTACCAGTATAAATAATATGGGGACCTATGCCCTGGAGAGAGATAGGGGAGTACTGACCCTGGTAACATTCTGATGATCTCACCTGATCGTCGGCACTGATTAAGTGTCACTGAGAGAAGAATACTATTATTATAACATCATTTTGTATCTATGGAGCTAAAATAAAATACACCATCAGGTTCAATATGGAAAAATAATTAGGATAGGCTACTCACATATCTAGATTTGATTCTCAAAGAAAGAGATACGTAAGGTAGAATTCTCATAGAAAAGAACATGGTGTGTACATAAGGTCACACGGTGTGTGACCTCTCCTAGACACCTGTGTGTGTCCACACTTACACATGTCTTGGATATCCATGTGGGTCTACACAGTGAGTACAATGAGTACATAGTATGTATTGGTCACCCAGGTTATGCTAATGTCCTCTTAGCCCGTGATCGTATACTTTGTCCCATTCCTGTGTAATCTAGCCATGCTAGTGTACGCTGGTCAGGTTCATGTACCATGTCCATCTCAGAGTAAATTTTCATTCCCATGTACTAAGGTCATTCCCAAATACCTAGCTGTGTTTGTGCCTATATATACCTGTGACACACGTTGATCCACCGACACCAGGTCACATGGTGTGTATAGGCCATACATCATGTGTGATATTTAACTCCACTTGAAACCATAGCTGCCACATAAAGGGTAATACATGCCATGTTTTCATGGACTATATGCCATGTATGTTGGGATTTTCCAGAAATCCAAGAACTCTTCACGCATCTCGCCTCCATTGCCACCATCACCATTTCCACCTAGAATTTCACCAAAGAACTTGGATCTAGGTCTGACTGCACCTGATCCATTTATAGTGGATAGATTCCAGCCATTCAAACCCTATGAGATCCATGCCCATCACACTATGTCATTGTGTTTCCTCTCCCATGGATGGGAAACCCATGGTACGACCTCCGATCCACATCACCAACACATGTATTGTAACAACCCAAACTTTTATCAATAGAGTTTCTCTTATCATAATTATGACATATGGTATAAAACACATATGTGGAATAAATATCCCAACAAAAATTTTATTTTCATAAATTAAGAATGAAATAAGTGAAATCCAAATAAATTAAGGAACTTATATCGATAGAATAGTAACTTGACCCTTGGAATAGTAATATGGCTATTGAGAATAGTAATATGGAACTAGTAGAAAAATGATTTTTAACATCGCCAGTTTGACGTCGGTTTCTTATAAACCGACGTAAATAATTTTTGCGATGAATTTTGGGTGTCAGTTGTTTTAAAAACTGACACCAAAGAGAAAAAAAACTGTTTTTGCGTCGGTTCTTAAAAAAACAACGCAAAAAACTAAAAAAAAATATATTTTGGAGTCGGTTTTTATGAAAACTGACACCATAAAATTTAAAAAAAATACTATGTTTTAGATAATTCACTTAGCTTTGATTTTACTAGTCGTGGAGAAAAAACAGAGTTACAGAATAAAAGTTATGGATGTCGGAAGTTAACCTTCTCTAAGAGAAGTCTTAAAGAATTTCAACTTTCAAAGGCCATAACTTTTAATTCGTAACTTCATTTTAGCTCCACGACCAGTCAAATCAAATATTAAAGAATTATCTAAAACACTATATTTTTTCTAATTTTTTGGCTTCGGTTTTCATAAAAACCAATGCCAAAAATATTTTTTTACTTTTATGCGTCAGTTCTTTTTAAAACCTAGGCCAAAAATATATATTTTTTGTTTCTGGCGTTGGTTTTTAAAAAAACCGACGCGAAAAGTTATTTTAAAATTTTTAGCGTCGGTTTGTTAAAAAAACAACACCAAATATATTTTTTTTAACTTTTTGGGGTCAGTTTTTAAAAAAAACGATGCAAAAAATGTATTTTTTTTTTACTTTTTCACGTTGGTTTATTTGAAAACCGACGCCAAAAAAGATATCGATTGGCATTTTTGGTGTCGGTTTTCTAAAAAACTGACGCCAAAAGACCAATGTAAATCCTCTTTTTCATCGGTTTCAAACAAAACCGATGCCAAAGAGTAACGCAGGATCAGAATTTCAATTTTTTTCACAACACGCATTTAACTTTTTAAAATCCCGCCTACATTTTCATACAACGCAATTGAAAATATTTTCGTTTACTATATATATATTCAGTTTCTCCTTCATTCATCATTTTCAACATCTTCGATTCAATTAGGTTTTCAATGCGACTTCAATCATTAATTTGAACACGGTACATATTCTATTCATTTGTTTTCTTTATTATTATTATCCTTCATTTCTAAACAACTCTATTAGCTTTCTTATAATGATGATTCATTCTCATTTATAAATATAAGTTATATGATGATAAAAAACATATCATTTCAATGAAATCCCCTAAAACCATTGAAATATGTTTGAAGTATTATGCTTATTTTATTTCATTTGGCGTATATGATTTTAATTTATGTTTATCACGTTTTCTTTGAAACGAGTTGTATCAATCGAAACATTGATAGGTTCAACTTCTGACAGCGATAAATTTTGATCTGTAACTCTGTTTTAGGTCCAAAACCTGTCAAATCAAAGATTAGTAAATGATCTATAACATAGAAAAAAATTACTTTTTGGAATCGGGTTTTTTAAAAACCGACGCAAAAAATATTTATTTTCATTTATGGCGTCGGTTTTTTTAAATAACCGACGCCAAAACTATTTTTTTAATTTTTGGCGTCGGTTTTTATGAAAACCGACGCCAAAAATGATATGAATTAGTTTTTTTGGAATCAGTTTTTTACAAAACCGATGCCAAAAAAACAAATGTAATTCATTTTTCCCATCCGTTTACAAAACTGACATAAAAAGTCATATTTTTTACGTCGGCGACTTCGACGTCGGTTAAAAATCGACGTCAAAAATTAAAAAAAAAACGACGTTAAAGACCATTTTTCTACTAGTGTGGCCAATAGAATAGTAACATCACCTGTGAAAGTATAAATAAAATTTATTCATCTTATAAATGATAATATGATATAATTATATCATAGTATGAGTAAATAAATGTTTTAAAATTGATAAATTAAGTGTTGGTATTTTTTGTAAAACATAAATGTTTATTTACAATTTTATAATTAATACAATGATTTAAAATAAAATTTATTTTCATTAAATAGATTCATAAATTAATATTTTTTTTATTATTATTATTATCTATTTTTATGAGACCTTAATTAAATTTTCAAAGTGTCATAAAATCAGTTATAATTTTAAAATTTTTATTTTTCAAATAAATAATTATTTTAATTAAAAAATTAAATTTCTAATATGTAGAAAATTATTTTCATAAAATGGAGTTCATTTTTAAATTCTAAAAATCAATAAATGGTTAGGGTTAATTTTTAATATTTTTCTAAAATAGTTAAATTTTTGGTGAATAGTGAAATACGGTAATTTGTGGTATATAACATTATAAGTTAAATACATTATTTCTTGAGTCATTTCTAATGTAAGAACCATAATCTCGAACTATACTAATTTATTTAATATATTTAGTGATAAGGTTCAAACTATTGATCGTCTTGAACCAAAATAATAAAATAATGAATAAAATAATCAACAAACACCCCTCTCCTCCCCTATAAATATCACCCATCACCGCCTCTTCCCCTCACATCCTCAAAGACTTGAATCTTGTCCAAATTCTACACAATACTCTTCTAGAGATTCTCCCCCTTGTTTAGGATCTTTTTGTATCATCAAAATATCATATCCAATTTCACTAAGGAGGTTCTCAAGGAGAAGAATTCAATAGGTAAAATCCTCTTTTTTATTTTAATTTATTTTGAATTTATTTTATTTTATTATTATATCCTCACCTCCCCTTATCTAAGTGGAATGATAAATCAATTATATTTTATATACTATAATTTTATTATGTTAATGGAATAATATATCATCATAACTCTTTTATTCTCTCATTTATTCTAAAAATGAAAACAACGTTTGTGAGGTGTTAATTTATCGCCTTCGAGGATGAAAAGTTTTCATTTTACTTTACCACATTCAATGATGGTAATAAAACCATTATAATGGTTGATAATGATTATAAAATTTATTTTATAACCTTTTTTATGTTTTTTAACTAACATATATACATAATATTAAATAATAAAACAAAACTAGTTCATGATGATTGAAAAACCACCAAATTAATCTAAACGATTATCATTAAAGTTTTATTTAATGAATCATCCTCATATATAGAAAAATAATAATATATAATACCATTTAAACTTCTATAATTTTATTAATAACATATAATTTCAATTCTGGATAATTATTCTCATTTTACACAATCTTCCATACATGTATACAAGTAAACTGAACATGAAAACCAAGAAAACGAACACTCCTAAATGATGAAATTAAACTCTATAATTCATCAAAATGACCATAAACAAACTTAATAAAATTATAATTAATAAAATAAATTTAGAAGATGTTATGGATTTAGTAATTAATTAATCTAATTTTATTATCCAGGATATTAAAGTAAAGATAGAATTCGGATATAAGGTAAGGGGATTCTCAAACCCAATTTCCTTTATTTGGGTTATTCCTCTTTCATGCCAAATTTTAGTGTAGATGTTCTTTAATTTTCATCTTATATAATTTTATTGTTCTAAAATTTTCTTTTCTAGGATATACATGTTTCCAATCTGATTTTTTGATTAATGCAAAGATTTTTTCAAAAGAACTCTTCCTTCTAAAAACACATCTTTTACTTCTCTTGAGATTGTTTCTTCTTCACTCAAGATTGATCCAATTTTGTTGTTCTATTTTTATTTTTGGAGCCCCAATGTTTATTCCGGAAAGTATTATTTATAAAATTATCATGAAACCCATTTCCTTTTCATGGGTTATTTTATGGAAAATATTATTATTCATTCTATGTGGCATGCATGATTATGTTAATGTTATGATGTGATGGGTGCACCTGGATTTATATAGCACTCTAATGTAATGGGTAATGTGATGTATCTTATGAGATAATGTAAAATAAGTGTGAAAATGATGCTAGATTTGTTCACAATGATTATTGTTTTATGATTATGCACATATGTTATGTGTGAACATGATTTTAGCTTTGTTCACAACTATGTGTGGTAGTTGACCACTAAGACATGATGTTTCATTTTATGCATTTCCACATTCCATGACTTTATCTAATGTTTCCTCTTGTGATTATGATGATTATCCCATACTTATGTTATGATGATGATGATTATGATCACCCATGTGATATTGATTCATGTTCTTATATATATTATTACTGATATTTTAGCTCACCCCTTTCTTTGATGTATATCCTCAAATGACTACAAATAAAAAGTAGAAAATGAGGGACACTAAGAATCTAGAGAAGAATTAATTAAATAATTTTTATGTTTTATTATGTGAACGTTGTGTATGGTCTTAATTTTCTAAATACACTAAACCTTTGGATCCTGGTTTTGTAATGCTATTATGTTGTTTATCATTAAAATGATGTAACAGTAGTGTAATAAAAAGTAGGGTTGCTATAGTCGGTATAATATCATGGTTTAGTTAATTTGGGAATTAGGATTAGAGAAAATTTTTGAAAACCCTTAGTATGAGACTAATTATATATAAGCACCCAAGAAGCTTTGATTTAAAAAAATTATAAACAAAGGGATCCCACAAGATATTCCTTTAGAGTTAATTGCACAAGGGAATAAATTATTTATTAGTAACTTATTGACTCTTGCTTTTTTTTAAACTTTTTTATTTTAGAAAATGGTGTGAACTCAGAGAAATTGGGCCAACAACACATGAAATAGACAATGTAGGGACTGCCTGAATGACATCCCTAATGCCTTGAGATGTGGAGTTAAAAATTTCATGGTGATGCTTACCCATTTGTCTCAGGATATGAACAATAACCTGAATAATGTGAAACATCCTCCTTCCCCTGAGAGGGAGAAACTAGATATTGAGTCTTTTATGCAAAAATGACCACTGATGTTTAGTGAATCTTCTAATCCACTAGTCATAGAATATTGGGTCAACTCAATGGAGAAGATCTTTTTTATGATTTACTATTTTGAGGTAGATAAGGTGACTTTGGCCATTTATCATTTCGATAGAGAGGACCATAAATGGTGGGTATTGATTAATAACACTAAGCTAAAGGAAGAAATTGAAGAGATGGAGTGGGAAGACATTAAGAAAATATTTCTTAATTATTTCCCTCGAAATATTTGAACAAATATGGAGAGAGAATTTATAGAGTTGGATCAAAAGGAAGGTGAATATGTCGTGTATTATGAATAAAATTTCACAAGGCTTGAAAGGTATGCCTCAGGATTTTTTATCAACAATGATAGGAAATTTGATATATTATTTAGTGGTTTAAAACCACACATTCTAAAATATCTAGTAATTAGAGAATTTGGGAGTTATGAAGAAGTTGTTTGATGTGCTCTCAAAGTGGAGATAGAGTTTGGAGAATGATCCCATGTCTATGGAGATAAGAAATGAAAGTTGGAGTTTCAATCTGGGGGATCTAATGAAAAAGGTGGAAAGAAAACTCAACCACTCACATGTCAAAAATGTGGGAAGAATCATCATGGGAATTTCCTCAAAGGGATAGGGAAATGCTTCAAATGTGGGATAGAAGGACACAAAGCTCATGAATGTCATAGAGAAATGCGAATATAGCTAATGTGATGGAGGAAAGGAGAGCACCAACCATAGTCCAATGATTTAATTATAGGGACTAAGGGCACTATGAAATCCAGTGCACTAAACCTCAACTCCTCAAGGGTAATTAATGTCAGTAGCCACCAAATCCAAATGAGCAAGGGAAAGATTATGCCATCACTACTACTAAGGTAGAGCCTGCCAATGATGTAGTGACAGGTATGATGGTTATTCATTCAAGAGTAGTGAACATACTATTTGATTCTGGTTCTATGCATTCTTTCGTACCTTTCAAGTTTAGTAGAACTATTCAAACACCACCTCAAAATATAGAGACTGAGTTATATGTGAGAATAGTAAATGGAAAAATTATTGCATCCAAAGTATATAAATCTTTCCCAGTTAATGTCTGTGGAATGAACCTCCTAGAAAATATTTTCATAATTATTTTGGTGGAGTTTGATGTTATATTAGGCATGGATTGGCTATCTTTATATAGATCCAACATCAACTATCGATAAAGGGAGATCACTCTTCACATTCTAAGGCATCCTCTAATTTTTTACAAGTGTAAGGAGGATAATGAATCTCCTTCAGAATCATTTTCTAAATTGTGGATATTATTTCCTTATGATCAACCATATATAGATCAAATGATTGAGACAAAGGATAGAATCATGATCAAAGACATGCTCGTTGTAAGGGACTACACTGATGTGTTCCCTAAAGAATTGTCTGGTCTTCCTCCTAACTGATAGGTTGAGATCCTAATTGAAATTATTTGTGGATATTTGCCTATATCAAAGACACATTATAGAATGGTCATCATTGAGTTGGAAGAACTGAAGAAGTATTTGCAATAGAATCTAGAAAAGGGTTTTATACGCCCAAGTGCTTCACCATGGGGTGAACCAGTCCTCTTCATCAAGAAGAAGGATGGATCGATGATCCTATTCATTGATTATCGTGAGATCAAAAAACACAATATAGAACATGTATCCCCTTTCACATATAGATGACTTGTTTGATCATCTATGTGGGGCTAAGTATTTCTCTAAGGTGGACCTTCGATCAGTATATCACCAATTAAAGTTGAGGAGTGAAGGTATTCTCAATACTTATTTTCAAATGAGTTATTGACACTATGAGTTCATAGTGATACCTTTAGGACTCACTAATTCTCAAACAATATTCATGGATTTAATGAATAGAGTCTTTAGAGTTTACCTCGACAAATGTGTGGTAGTCTTTATCGATCGATGATATTCTAATATACTCTAAAGGCAAGGAGGAGCATGAGGAGAATTTGAATACTATTTTAAAGACTTTGCAAAGGGAAAATATATATGAAACTTATAGTAAATATGTGTTCTATATGGAGGAAGTTTCATTCTTGGGGCATGTTATCACTAGTAAAGGAATATTTTTGGACCCTTACAAAACAAAGGCAATTGAAGAGTGTCTTGTGATAACATTTGTAATGGAGATCCATAATTTCCTTGGTCTAGATGGGTATTACCAGAGATTTGTGAAGAACTTATCATTATTTTCAAAACCACTAACTAAGATGAATCATAAGGGATAAAAGTTTGTCTTGATCAATGAATGTAAATACTGCTTCAAAGAGTTGAAAAAGAGGATTATCACTACACTAGTACTCACACTTCCAACAATTGGGAACTCTTTGTGGTATATAGAGATGATTCAAAGAAGGTATTAGGATATTTATTGATTTAAAATGATAAATTGATAGCCTAAACCCCAAGGTAGTTGAAAACTCATGAGAAAAACTACCCCACTCGTGATCTGGAGTTTGCAGTTGTGATATTTTCATTGAAAATCTAGCGACATTATCTTTATAGGGAGAAGTGTAAAATATATAATGATCATAAGAGCCTCAAATATATATTAAAATAGAAGGATATTAATATGTACTAGAAAATATGGTTATTTCTCATCAAGGATTAGGATTTCTCGATCTACTATCATCCTAGTAAGGAAAATAAAGTGGAAGATGCTCTAAGTAGAAAGGATATTGAAACAT
The DNA here is from genome assembly GCA_963277665.1 of Viscum album. Classification (NCBI taxonomy): domain Eukaryota; kingdom Viridiplantae; phylum Streptophyta; class Magnoliopsida; order Santalales; family Viscaceae; genus Viscum; species Viscum album. Next base: position 1,840,145,064 of record OY728151.1, read on the forward strand.
TATCAATGATGAGAATTGAGAAGGATCCAATATTATTAGATTTGAAAAGGATGGACATGGGAATCAGTAAGGAAGGAACATCATCAATCTTTTCTCAAATGATTGCTCAACCATCCCTCATGAAGAAAACAAAGGATGCTCAAAGAAATGATGTGGAAATTCAGAAGAAGGTGGAATCTCTTAGAAAAGAGAAATCTATAGAGTTTAAAATTGATGAGGAAGGATTCATATGTGTACCATATGATCCATAAATAAAGAAAGTGATTATAAATGATGCACATAGCTCAACATTATCTATTCACCCTGGAAGAACAAAGATGTATTGAGATACCTGAGAGCACTATTGGTGGGAAAATATGAAGAAGGAGATCGTTGAATATACATCAAAGTGTCTGTTATATTAGCAAGTGAAGGCTCGAAGGGAAAAAATAAGGGAATGATGAAACCATTAACCCTACCAACATGGAAATTGGAAAAACATCACTATGGAATTTTTCATCAAACTTCCAAATAAATCTATAGGAAATAATGCTATATGGGTTATTGTGGATCATCTTATAAATAAAACTCATATTTTTTCAATTTGATGTGACATCTCACTGGATAAACTTTCATGGATATACATTGAGAATTGGTAAGGCTGTATGGAGTACCACTATCGATTGTATCCATTCGAGATTCGAGATTCTCCTACAAGTTTTGAAAAATTCTCCAACATGATCTAAACACTGAGCTACACTTCAATACGCATAATCATCCTTGAAATAATTTCCAATCTAAGTGGACTATTCAAACACTGGAAGACATGTTGAGATCAGGTTTTATGGAATTCATAGTAGGATGGGACTAACATATATATCCGGTTGAGTTATCTTAAAATAATAGTTTACACTCGAGCATCCAAATGGCTCCATATGAATCTCTTTATGGGAAAAGATGCAGAACACCGGCATGCTGGTATGAAGTTAGTGAACATAATTTGCTAAGACCTAAAATGGTTGAATAAATGGTATAAAGTGTGAAAACTATTCAATATCACATCAAGGAAACCCAAAGTTTTCAAAAGATCTATACAGACAATCGTCGACAAGGCCTAGAGTTTAAGGTTGGAGAAATGGTATTCCTATGCATATATTCATGGAAGAGGATCATGAGATTTTGGAAGAAGGGAAATCTAAGTATCATGTACATCAGCCCCTTTGAGATTATTGATTGTGTCAGAGCTGTGAACTATCGACTAGCACTTCCACCAAAAATGTCTCAAGTACATGATATATTCCACGTATCCCTCTTGAGAAAGTACATACCAGATCCCTCATATATACTGAATTCATAGGTGGTACAATTGGAAAATGATCTCTCTTATGAGGAGCAGCTGGTGAAGATCTTGGACCATATAGATAAAGTTCTACGCAACAAGACTACTCACCTAGTCAAAGTTTTATGGTAGAACCATATGTATGAAGAGTCAACATGGTAACCATAGGAAGCAATGAACAAGAAGTTCCCTCACGTGTTCTCATCTTAGTATGTAAAACAAAATTTTAAGGGTGAAATTTCAAAAGGGGTAAAGAATGTAACAACCCAAACTTTTATCAATAGAATTTCCCTTCTAATAATTATGTTATATGGTATAAAAAATATACATAGCATATAGACCCCAAAAAAATTATTTTCATAAATTAATAATTAAATAAGTGAAATCTATGGAAATTAAGGAACCTATATCGATGAAATAGTAACTTGACCCTTGTAATAGTAACATGATCATTAAGAATAGTAATCCAGACAATAGAATAGTAACTTCACCTATGAAAGTATAAATAAAGTTTATACACCTTATAAATGATAATATGATATAATTATATCATATTATGAGTAAAAAATATATTAAAATTGATAAATTAAGTGTCATTATTTTTGTAAAACATAAATGTTTATTTACAGTATTATAAGTAATATAATGATTTAAAAGAAAATTTATTTTCATAAATTAGATTCATAAATTAATATTTTTTTTCTTATTATTATAATATATTTTTTATGACACCTTAATTAATTTTTCAAAAGTATCATAAAATCAGTTATAATTTTAAAATTGGTATTTTTCAAATAAATGATGATTTTAATTAAAAAATTAAATTTCTCATATCTAAAAAATTATTTTCATAAAATAGTTTTCATTTTTGAATTTTACATGTCAAAGAATTGTTAGGTTGAATTTTTTATATTTTTCTAAAATAATTGAATTTTTTGTGAATAGTGAAATACAATAATTTACGATATATAACATTATAAGTTAAATACATTATTTCTTGAGTCATTTCTAATGTAAGAACCAAAATATTGAATTGTTATTATTTATTTAATATATTTATTGATAATTTTCAAACTATTTATAGTCTTGAGCCAAAATAATAAAATAATGAATAAAATAATCAAGAAAAACTCTATCCTCCCCTATAAATACCACCTCTTCCCCTCACACCTCCAAAGACTTTAATGTTTTCCAAATTATTCCCAATAATATTTCTAAGCCTCTCCCCAACTTACAGGAGCCATTGGTATCAACAAAATACCAAATCTAATTCCCTTAAGTAGGTTCTCAAGGAGAAGAATTCTAGGTATAAAATTCTCTTTCTTTTTCTTTTAATTTCTTTTCAATTTATTTTCTTTTCTTATTCTCTCCTAACCTACCCTTGTATAAGTTGCATTATAACTCCAGTATCTTATATATACTATAATTTTATTATGTTAATGGAATAATATATCATCAAACATCTTCTCATCTCTCATTTATTCTAAAAATGAAAACATCATCTGTGAGGTGTTAATTTATCGCCTTCGAGGGTGACAAGTTTTCATTTTCCTTTACCAAATTTAAGGTTGGTCATAAAACTGTTATAATTGTTGAAATTTATTTTAAAATTTATTTTATAACCTTTTTTATTTTCTAGAACTAACATATATAAATAATATTAAATAATAAAACAAAACTACTTCGTGATGATCGAAAAACTGTCAAATTAATCTAAATGATTATCAATAACGTTTTATTTAATGAATAATCCTCATATATGGAAATATATATATAAGACCATTTAAAATTTTCTAATTTCATTATTAAAAAATAATTTCAATTCTGGATATTTATTCTCATTTTACACAATCTTCTATACATGTATACAAGTGAACTGATCATGAAAACAAAGAAAATGAACACTCTCAAATGATGAAATTGAACTATATAACTCAAAAAAATGGACATAAAAAACTTAATAAAATTATAATTAATAAAATAGATGTGAAATAGGTTTTTTATTTAGTAATTACTGAATCTAATTTTATTATCCATGAAATTAAAGTGAAGATAGCATTCAGATATAAGGTATGGGGATTCTCGAACCCAATTTCCCTTCTTTGGGTTATTCCTCTTTCATGAAAAATTTCAGTGTGGATGTTATTTAATTTTTATAAAATATATTTTCATTGTTCTTACCTTTTCTTTTCTAGGATATATAGGTTTCCAATCTTATTTTATGAAAAATTCAAAGATTTTTTCAAAAGAACTTTTCCTTCTAAAAACACATCTTTTAATTCTATTGAGATTGTTTCTTATTCACTTAAGATGTATCCAAGTATGTTATTCCCTTTTTATTTTTGGAACCCCAATGTTTATTCATGAAAGTATTCTTTATGAAATTCTCATGAAACCCATTTCCTTTTAATGAGTTATTTTATAACAAAGATAGTTATATGTTCTATGTGGCATGCATGATTATGTAAGTGTTATGATGTGATGGGTGCGCCTGAAATTATATAACACTCCAACACATTGGTTAATGTGATGTATCTCATGATATAATGTGAAATATGTGTGTACATGATGCTATATTTTTTCAAAATGATGATGATGTTATGATTATGCACATATGTTATGCATGAACATGACGATGTCTTTGTTCACAACTATGTGTGGTAGTTGACCACTAAGTCATTATGTTTCATTTTTATGCATTTCCACATTCCATGAATTTATCTAATGATTCCTCCCATTATTATGATGATGATCTCATACTTATGTTATGATTATGATTATTATGTGCACCCATGTTATATTGATTCATGTTCTTATCTATCCTCTTACTGGGATTTTAGCTCACCCCTTTATTTAATGTATATCCTTAGGCGAATACTTATACTAAGAAGAAAACAAGGGAAACTAAGAAGATAGAGAAGAAGTAATTAAAATAATGTTTATATTTTATTATATAAAAGTTTTTTATGGTCATAATTTTCCCAAGACACTAAAACTTTAGATCCTAGTTTTGTAATGTTGTTATGTTGTTTGTATTTAAAATAATGTAATAGTTATGTAATAAAAAGTAGGGATACTATATTTATCCCACATCACACCATGATTCACCTGAAAAACAATGATTCATATTTCGTGTGTGCATCCACCATAAATTTGGGGGTTTGATCATGCTCGTATCTGGTCTATCAATGTCAAATCACGACCCCATGGGCCAATGGTGAAGAATTTGAAGAACATTTGGGGAAAAGAACACGAACAAAGTTAAAAACCATCATTGTAATATGTGATACCATCCAATTATTACACAAAGAAGAACCAAGGGTAAAGAATGGGTTCAATAATTATAAATAAACCAGATCAAGAGTGTTTTTCAAATCATGGATCATGCAAAGTATGGAAATTGTAGAAAAAATAACCCGATATAGAATCTGTTCTCAAAAAATTAAATCAAGGAATAAATCACAAAAATAATATTCCCTACCTTGGGAATGGATCAATCATTGGTGAAGAATAAGTCTTCTAGTGGTGAAGAAGATAATTTTGTTGTGTTTATCGACTGTCTCACGATTCTCCTCGATTGTTCATCGCCAATCCTCATTCTTTATCCACCAACAAAACTCTCCTCATCCGCCATTCTAATATCCTAGGTTTATACGGCTAACCCTAGATATTTTACATAATGGTTTTTATAAAGAGGGTGATTAGGTTTTTGGTTCAGTTATGTAAATTAGTTAATTACTTAACGCACCTTCCAATGGTCACCATCAACCAAATGCCCGACGTCAACTAACTTTATGTCATGTCTAGTAAACACTACATTATAGAATCAATCGTGGTATCAAATTTCTCATCCAAGGTCCCAATAAATTTTAAAATCATTTATTCTGAAAATATGTGTGTGTTTGTGCTTTAATATATATTAATATTTTTAATATATTAATTATGGAGTCCTGCAACACCCAAACGTAGTACCGAATATGAGGGAAAATAAAGATATATATATATATATATATATATTCAAAGGAATAAACCTACAAAACCGAATTCATTACATTCTCCCCTCCTTTAATTATTTTCACCCTAAAATTAATAATCTATGCACAAAGGTGGGGGTACTGAGTCTGTATCTAACTCTGAAAATCCTAGGAGTTCTCCCGCATGCTCTCATTCTACCAAACACTTGAACCAAAGGAATGGTCTATTCATGAAGGATCATCTCCTATCTGTCCTCGATCGCCACTGGGAACTCAGAAAAGGTGTATCTTTCATCTATGTCCATCTCTCTCTAGTCAATAACATGTATAGGTTCATGCATGTATCTCCTCAACTACGAAACATGGAAGATGCAATCCACTTGGTCCAATTTTGGGGGAAAGGCCAAGCAGTAAGCAACCTCTCCAACCCTCTATAGGATCTCGATGGCCTGATGAACGTTGGGGATAAATTGATTCCCTGAAAAAACCTCTATAATCTTCATTGTGGGGAGACTCTCATGAAAACATGGTCTCCCTACTCAAACTCCAAAGGCCTACAATGTTAGTCTATGTAATATTTTTTTCATCTTTAGGTTGTCCTCATATTATCATGGATCACCTGAACCTTCTCTTTCAATGTTTTCACCATCTTTAACACAATAAGAGATATCTCACCAATCTCTTTCCAACACAAGGGCAACCTGCAAGGTCTCCCATACAATGCCTAAAAAGGTTCCATGTCAATAGTGGAGTGATAGTTGTTATTGTAAGTGAAATATTCCAATTGAAGGTGATTCTTCTATCTTTAGATGAAGTATAACACACATGCTCTCAACATATCCTCCAACACCTGGATAGTTTTCTCGGTCTACCCATCCTTCTAAGGGTAAAACATTGTACTCATCGGTAATTGGGTCTGGAAATCCTCCTACAAACTTCTCCATGACCACAATGTGAACCAAGCATCACAGTTAGAGATGATCGTCTTGGGTATACCATGAAACTAAACAATCTCACATGTGTATAAATACCTTAAACTCTCAATAAAACTCTAATCCCTGATGGAAAGAAAGTGTTTCGACTTGGTAATTTGATTAGCAATCACCCAGATAGTGTCATGTACTCTCATTGTCTATAGAATCCCCATCAAAAAATCCATCTATATGTCATCCCAGTTCCATTATAGGATCCCAAGAGGTTGAGTAAAACTTGGTGGAACCTGATTTTTGGCCTTTATATTCTAACATGTGAGACACTGAGAGACAAAATTAGCAACTCTCCACCTTATGTAAGCCTGCCAAAACTACCGCTAGAGGTCTCTATATATGTTTACTGCACCTGAATGTGCAACCAAGGGGTAAGTATGAAACTCCCTCAACATATCCTTATGTAATGTGACCAGAACCATCGTATGTCCCTGGAAAAGGATGATGTGCTCCCCTCCTTCAAAAAAATCTATCTGGTAAATCTCCTGAGAATATCTGTTCAGGTAAAACTGCACAGTTGATGTCTCCCAACTAATCCTCTATCACGTGTTGAAGAAGCGGTAGAGTCACCACCATCAACTGAAGATAATTTGTATCCCTCTCTTCCACCAGGGTCAGCTTCAACAAATCCAATTGCTCAAACGCCTCCTCCAATAAGCAATAATGAGACTCCCTCCCAAGGGCATATTTCATCATGTTTCCCTTTATTTGGGTATAGACTATCGTGAATTCATAGTGCTACAGGAAATCCAACCAATACCTCTATCTCATGGGATCTCATGGGATCTCAACAACTTCGACCCATAAGTGATCACTAACTACCTCTACATCAACATACAACTGAGCCCAACTCTAGAGGCATCAAAAAACACTACATACTCAATGCCCTCCTCTGATAGTCTCAAAACAAGAGCATTGTTCAACCTCATCCTAAACTCCTAAAAGGATTTCTGATACTTCCCAGTCTAGGTAAACAGTTATTCTTTATATGTCAAGGCATTCAAATGGGATGCTATCCTAGAAATTTATTCCACGAACCTCCTATAGTACCCTACCAAACCAAGGAAACTCCACACCTCTAACACACTCTTGGGTGGTTCCCAAGAAAGCACTACATCAATATTCACTGGATCCATAGCTTGACCATTCTCAGAGATGGCATTCCCTAGAAATAGAACCTTACATATACAAAACAGAAACTCTAAGATCTTACCATAAATATAGTACTCTCAGAGTAAGTCTAGAACCAACCTCAAATACTCTTCATACTCCTCCTCTAATGCAGAGTATATGAGAATTTAATCGACAAAGACAACTATGAATTAGTCAAAGTATGGTTGGTATATCTGGTTTATAAGATCTGTGAACATAGTAGGGGCATTAATCGCATTAAAAGGAATCATTGTGAACTCATAGTGTCTGTAGTGACATCAGAATGCCATCTTCAAAATATCATCCATATGGACTCTCAACTAATTGTGTTCGAACATAAGATCTATCTTTGATAACCAACCCGCACCATTCAATAGGTCAAAGAGGTCATCAATACTCAGAAAGGGGTACTTGTTCTCTATCGTTACCTGATTCAATCGATAAAAGTCAACACAAAGCCTCAAAATCTCATATTCATTTTTAATGAAAAGAATTGGATCCACCCAAAGGGACATGATGGGTCTGATAAAACCTTTCTCTCAATGGTTTTCCAACTTCCCCCTCAGCTCCAAGAGCTCGGTGGGGGTCATCTGTTATGTCGCAAAAAATATTGGTGTGGTCCTGTGGTGTATGTTGATGCATAAGTCAATCTAAAACCTCAGAGGAAGTCCCAGGAAATCCTTAAAAATATCAAATATATAATCATCCACTATCGCTGGAAGATAGATGCTTAAAAATCCCACTGCACCCAAGGATAAACTCACCAACTTATGGGTGATAGGTTGCAACTTCATGCTCACGAACCTCACTCAATCAGCCATAAGATCTCTCTCACCCATGAAGTAGAATCTCATCCCATCCATACATAGGAATATAACTCTCCTGAGGTGATAGTCAATCCGGGCATGCATTGTGAAGAACTAATCCATTCTGAGAATGACATTATAAGGTTTCATCGCGACAACCAAGAGGTCTCATGATAAACTCTCTCCACAAAATGACCACGAACGTACAATTCAAAAAAATACATCAACCACATCTCAACACTATCCACTTTGGGTGTCAGTAACTCACCTGCATAGATTTAAATTGCATTATAAGAGAACACATCTTGGTGGGGGAAGTGTCTATATTCCTTACATGCTTGAAGTCATAATGCACATCACCAACTCAGGGATCCATCAACACCCTTTTTATCCCTGAAGAAGTCTAGTTGTCAAGACCACCATCTCACCATGAGGGGTCTCACACAAGGGGGAAAACCCAATCCATCACCTCTATCTAAACCTTGGTTACTCATGGGGTCACTATAAAGTAATCCTCTCTAAAGATATGATTGTATTTTTCCCAAAAGAGGGTCACCCCATCACAGATCTGGATGACCAGACCCTACCAGCACCCTAATTCTCCATGAGAAAACTAGTTGCAAGTGCAACCATCTGATCAATCAAGGGTCCACACAGGTCAAAAAACTGAGACCATGGCCTCAATCCAATATGCCACTAAGCATGCACGCATCATCGACCTATCAAGCTGGATCCATCGACTGCTCTATATGTAGATGATCATCCACCTGGACCACTAAAACCGGGTCCATGCACTGCTTAATAGGGGTTAGCACTACTCTATGCTTACATGGAAATAACACCTCGCAAGTGGGTCCCTCAACTGAGGCTTCGTCACTCAATTGGTCATTTTCATGACACTATCTCAAAATATCAATTGGTTTTCCTCGTGGAGGAATCTTGAAAGTTATCAAAATGTACCATGGTCAAACAACATATCTGGGGAGATGACTCAAGAAGGACATAAAATTCAAAAGACTCAATCATATGTGATGCATGTACCATTAGTTTCTCGGAAACTGATGTCTCAGTATGTTGAGTCGAAAAGTAGTTAGTTAGATTTTTGTTGAAAGGATACATCAGTCTCCATACCAACATTGGGTTCCCTTGCCTGAAAGTTGCACTCGAGACACTTCCAACTTGTTTCCCTAAGTTACCAAACCAACCCTCTCAATAAGGTTTAACTCCATAGACTAACCCAAGAAAAGACCACCTCTGATACCACTCTATCATAACCCAACCCGTTGGGGCCTTCCTGACCGGCAGTAAGCAGAGTATAACACCTCAATCCCACCTCCAATGAGTTAGGGGATGGTGACAAGCGATGAGTAGGCATAATAATGAAATTGGAGGCCTTAACCTAATCACTTGTACGCACGCACACAACAGCTTTATGCAACATTTTAGAGATAGAATAAAAGACTGAAACATCTAGAGTGAAAACTATGTATGCAACAACCACTAAGAAATATATATATCAGAGTACAATAGCATATACGAAAGTATGAGGTGAAAAATACACACCCAACCAGAAATATAGGGGGAAACCCAAACTGACAGTAACTGTAAAGAGGAGTGTGGGGGGGTCTGGCTCAAGATCCCCAAGTCCACCACTGAAAAAGGTCAGTGACACCATGTACTGTTATGCTCCATGGATACCAAGTTCATCATAGTCACTATTAATCTATCTATCTATTGAATAAGACACAGCATGTGTGGGAAAATCCCATGTAGGGGTGAATATATACATACCCAGTAGGATACCATAAAGACCAAAATGGGGAATCAATAAAAAATAGTCAGCTCAACCCATAAAGAAAGAGGGTAAGGAAAACCCAACATCAGATTCTCACAAAGAAACCTAAGTGAGAAAGAAAAGCGATCTCCATCTCCACAACCCATCTAAGAACGAAGAGTCTTCCTACAGCTCCAAAGGTCTCATCATTGATGCCAAAACAACCCACATAATCACATAAGATACAAATTGTAGGGCCTTCTCCTCACTACTAAGTGTCAAAACCAAGGAAGAACTATCTCCTACCCACTCACCATGAAGGTTTTGGGCGCAGTAGAAGCTCATGGGTGGATGTTCCCACTTGGATTTTTGTCATTAGTAATGATCAATCCGGGATCAATACGATGATAAATGCCAGACTCCATGGATCGAATCATAGAAATAGACAAAGAAGAAGAATAATCTTGGAACCACAAAGGAGGATCGCCACAGGTTGATTATAATTAAATTAATTAATTGACAAGAAATACCTTTTTTGTGGGGTTATTTCTTCATTGATATTTCTAATCACGCTTCGATGTGATGCGTCGTTGCGTCACAGAATCCAAGTGTAGACTTCCTCTAACGGTGATCCACACATGCACCACGTATCTCTGGACGTCTCCAAAGGAGTCTCCGGGTTCTAGCGTGGAGAAATCTTTGCTTGCGCTGTCCTCCTTAGATTGCATTGATCCGATGGAAGAGGATCTCTCTCTCAGTCTTGAGAGAATTCTCCAGAATTGTTGTGCACAACGATTGGGGAAAAGTGTTGGGGTTGTGAGGATATTTATAATTGGGTTTGAGGTTATAGATTTATGAAAATAAATATACACGTTACGTGTTTTATTTATTTCATTAACTCTTATTGAAAACCCCCATGTCGAATAATTAATTCCTTGACATGTGCCCATGCTGATTATAATAAATATCATTTAATAAAAAAATATTATATCCTCAAAATCCCGACTAGAAAAAAAATACACTGCGTGTAATCATTGATACACGGCATGTACTTGTTTTTTATAAAAAACTACACGACCTGTAATCATTAATACATGACATGTACTTGTTTTTCATTTCCTTTCTAAAATGAAAACTACACGGCGTGTAATCATTAATACACGGCGTGTACTTGTTTTCAAAAATAAAAACTACACTGCGTGTAATCATTAATACACGACGTGTACTTGTTTTAATTTTATTCTCCCTCCAACATTAAAACGATTTAGTCTTCCTTAAATAATTATTAAACCACGTATAGGAATAAACTTTATTCTACTTGAGATACTTGGATACACTTAGTGTGTGACCCTCTAGGCCTCTTTCTCGTTGGCATTAGGCGGGCTTGCCTAAAGTCTAAGATTACTGTCTAGCAACGGGCCAAGGCACCCAAGAGAAAGAAGTTGATGTCGCATTGACGTGTCACCTCATACGAATTCTTACCGTGTAATTTAGTCCCTTTGTCTCAATATCTCATCAAGTAGGTTTCATGGCAGTGTCATAAACCTATATGATTGATATTTCATTCTTTGACTTCCAGAAATAAACACATCGTGACACCATGGCCATGGAATTTGTTCGAAAGTTCTATTTCAATCAAAGGGCCCAAGATATCTACTTCCATAAATATAGAAGGGACAAATCCTTCCTCGACTTATCCATTAAAAACATGTCATTTGTCACGCACCCAATGTACCCTACTTCCCGCCAACTGTCTTCATGACGGTTTTTGTCAACAAATCTAAGTGCGAGAGTCATGACATGAGTTAATGATAATCTTCCAGTCTAAGGACCATTACACACGCTCGTAGATAGTAATGTCTGATGACACCAAGACATGCGGAATTACTACTGGCGGGTCTGTTCTCATAATCTCCCATCTTGGATATTACCAAGTGCAAACTCTATGAGAGAGATTCTCATCTTCTTACAAGTACTGGCACATGACGGTCTGTATACTATGTGTCCTATCATAGTATGTCATCTAACCATAGAACTTTATTTAAGAATATTGTTATAACATTTCAAGGTTCTCATCATAGTGGGGATCTGCCATGACCTCATTAATGCAACAAATATTCCAGGAAATTATTATATTATAGTCATGCGGAACAATGAAAAATATATAATAAGTGTACATTCATGTAATCAAAGTACAAACAGTTGGTTCTCAGGATACCAACTCTAAAAAACTCTCACTTGGACTAGATCCAACTGCCTACAACAATTAGTCCGCTAGACCTCACATGATGATCATGTTTTTGCTGAGTCAAGGCTTTAGTCAAGGGGTCTGCCACGTTGTCTTCCATGGAAATACTGCTCACTGCAACTTCACCTCTGTGAGAAAAATCCCTCAAGAGATGATACTTCTGAAGTATGTGCTTTGTCCACTGATGTGACCTTCACTACGGGAAAAATGTTTAATAGCGACGGGGCATTTGCGACGGGCTACTCTTCCCGTCGCAATTAATCAGTTATTTGCGACGAGTTTTTTTACCCGTCGCAAATAGTTTGGCGCGAGATGCGCGCCAAACCGCGCCAAGTTTATTTGCGACGGGGATAGAACCCCGTCGCAAATAACCGTTTTAATGCCACCCATAATTAAATGCGATCATGGTTATTTGCGACAGGGTTCTATCACCGTCGCAAATACCCCGGCGGCAGGGGTTATTTGCGACGGGCCCCGTCGCAAATAACCGTTTTAATGCCGCCTATTATTAAATGCGGTCAGGGTTATTTGCGACAGGTCCCGTCGCAAATAACCCCGTCGCAATTAAGTTAACCTATAAATACCACTAACCATTACAATTTTCTCATTCTCAACTCTCAACCGTTCTAATTTTTCCACTCTGGATCTTTTACGATTTTCAGTTGAAAAATTTTTTTCCCGACTTCGAGGATTCAGTTGGTGGTGTTCTACAACAACAGCGGCTCGACATTGACATCAAGTTTAAGGTTTTTATCTGAATTTTAATTTAATATTTATTTTATTTATTATATTTATTTAGTTTAAATTTTTAGAATTTTTTTTTCTAATTTCTAATTAGAAATAATTATGAATATGTATTAATAATTAATAGTAATTAGAGACAATTAAACACTAATTAATTTAAAATAGTTAGCTGTAATTACAATTAATTAGCAGTAATTATGAAAAATTAAAATTAATTTGAATTAATTAATAATAATTAGAAATAATTAACATTAATTAGTAATAATTTATAATAATTACCAATAATTAGTAATAATTACTAATAATTAGTAATAATTAATAATAATTCTCAATATTCAATAATTGCCAATATTTGTCAATATATTTTCTAATAATTACCAATATTTACCAATAATTGCAAATGACTGTCAATATTTACCAATAATTAGAAATAATTACCAATAATTGAGAATAATTACCAATAATTAGGAATAATTACCAATAATTAGGAATAATTACCAATAATTAGGAATAATTACCAATAATTTGGAATAATTACCAATAATTAGGAATAATTACCAATAATTAGGAATAATTACCAATAATTAGGAATAATTACCAATAATTACCAATAATTACCAATAATTCGTAATAATTTCCAATAATTCGTAATAATTTCCAATATTTCGTAATAATTTCCAATAATTCGTAATAATTACCAATAATTAGTAATAAATAGTAATAATTAGTAATAATTACCAATAATTAGGAATAATTACCAATAATTACCAATAATTACCAATAATTAGTAATAATTACCAATAATTAGCAATAATTAGTAATAATTAGCAATAATTAGCAATAATTAGCAATAATTAGTAATAATTAGCAATAATTAGTAATAATTACCAATAATTAGTAATAATTACCAATAATTACCAAAAATTAGTAATAATTACCAATAATTATCCATAATTAGTAATAATTACCAATAATTACCAATAATTAGTAATAATTGGTAATAATTACCACTAATTACCAATAATTAGTAATAATTAGTAATAATTACCTATAATTAGTAATAATTAGAAATAATTACCAATAATTAGTAATAATTAGTAATAATTACCAATAATTAGTAATAATTACCAATAATTAGTAATAATTACCAATAATTACCAATAATTAGCAATAATTAGTAATAATTACCAATAATTAGTAATAATTACCAATAATTCGTAATAATTACCAATAATTACCAATAATTACCAATAATTACCAATAATTACCAATAATTAGTAATAATTACCAATAATTAATAATAATTACCAATAATTAGTAACAATTGCCAATAATTAGTAACAATTACCAAAACTTAGTAATAATTACCAATAATTACCAATAATTAGTAATAATTACCAATAATTACCAATAATTAGGAATAATTACCAATAATTAGGAATAATTTCCAATAATTAGGAATAATAACATTATTACATTATTTGTATATTTTATTATTAATATTAAAATAATATAATTTTCTATATTATATACAATTCTCCTTTCATCTGTGTGTTTTCTGTCTCCACATGTAATATTGGCATTCTTTTTCAAAATTATCAACCTACTCACCAATGGAGAGGTGAAAGTGAATGCAAATATTACATGTGGAGACAGAATGTTAAACACACAGATGAAAGGAGAATTGTATATAATATAGAAAATTATATTATTTTAATATTAATAATAAAATATACTAATAATGTAATAATGTTATTATTATATAATTAATATTTATGAAAAAGTAATATTAGTAATAATTACCAATAATTAGTAATAATTAGAAATAATTACCAATAATTAGTAATAATTATCAATAATTACCAATAATTAGTAATAATTACCAATAATTACCAATAATTACTAATAATTCGTAATAATTACCAATAATTAGTAATAATTACCAATAATTAGTAATAATTACCAATAATTAGTAATAATTACCAATAATTACCAATAATTAGTAATAATTACCAATAATTAGTAATAATTAGTAATAATTACCAATAATTACCAATAATTACCAATAATTAGTAATAATTAGTAATAATTACCAATTATTGGTAATAATTACCAATAATTGGTAATAATTACCAATAATTTGTAATAATTCATAATAATTACCAATAATTAGTAATAATTAACAATAATTATTAATAATTACCAATAATTAGTAATAATTACCAATAATTAGTAATAATTACCAATAATTAGTAATAATTACCAAAAATTAGTAATAATTAACATTAATTACCAATAACTAGTAATAATTACTAATAATTACCAATAATTACCAATAAATACCAATAATTATTAATAATTAGTAATAATTAGTAATAATTAGTAATAATTAGTAATAATTACCAATAATTAGTAATAATTTTCAATAATTACCAATAATTAGTAATAATTACCAATAATTACCAATAATTACCAATAATTACCAATAATTAGGAATAATTACCAATAATTAGGACTAATTTCCAATAATTAGGAATAATAACATTATTACATTATTTGTATATTTTATTATTAATATTAAAATAATATAATTTTCTATATTATATACAATTCTCCTTTCACCTATGTGCTTCCTGTCTCCACATGTAATATTTGCATTCTTTTTCAAAATTATCAACCTACTCACCAATGGAGTGGTGAAAGTGATTGCAAATATTACATGTGGAGACAGAATGTTAAACACACAGATGAAAGGAGAATTGTATATAATATAAAAAATTATATTATTTTAATATTAATAATAAAATATACTAATAATGTAATAATGTTATTATTATATAATTAATATTTATGAAAAAATTATATTAGTATTATTAAAATAATAAAAAATTTATATAATATTAAAATTATCAATATTTGTAACAGGTTTTGCTTTATTCTCAACATATTCAATTCTTAAAGGGTCAATTTTTTGGTTTATCTCAATAAAAAGTTTGTGTCATTCGTGTCTGATGTAAACTCTATAATTATCCTTGATTGTTTTTTCTAACAAATTATTCAAAACCAGTAATGCTTTTGTATTTTATAGAAAAATATGGAACAATGAGGTCGTCAACAGTCATTATTAGATGATCGCATATGGATAAATCAACGTAGAAATCCAAACGGTTCTGGTTTAAATCCAGTATATATAGAGGGTGTGGAGACTTTTTTATCATTTGCGGCATCAAATCTAGAATTTGTTTCAGAAGGCAAAATAAAATTCCCTTGTAGAAAATGTGCATTGAGAACATTTGACACGTTTGACAAAGTGGGGGGACATCTCTTGCGTTTTGGTTTTCAACCAGATTATGTTTTTTGGTATCAACACGGTGAACGCAGTTCCAGAGTAGGTGATACCAACTTGATTCTGGATCCATCCCGATTTCAAGATTTAGTACATGATGTTGCAGGTTCATCTGTTCAACATACAGAAACTCCGGCTGATATAGCTTCAAATCCTGAGTTGGCACCGTTTGAATTTTATGAGTTGTTGAGGTCTGCTGAGGATGCATTATATCCTGGCTGCAAGATGAGAAAATTAGAAGGAGTTGCAAAATTTATGGCTATCAAATCAGATAATGTAATGTCAAACACCTGTTTTGACCAGATATTTTCTTTGCTTAAAACACTGTTACCCGAAGGAAATGTTTTGCCTGCAAATTACTATGAGAGTAAGAGGCTGGTTCGAAATTTGGGACTTACTTTTCAGAAGATTAATGCATGTTCAAATGACTGCATTTTATATTCTGGGGAAAATGAGTCGTTGAATAGTTGTCCCACATGTGGGCAACTGAGATATAAAGAAGGGAAACATGGGAAGTCTGGTTTGATTCCTGTAAAACAGTTGAAATATTTTCCGCTTACATCCAGACTTCAGTGTTTATTCATGTCTAAGAATACAGCGACAATGATGTCATGGCATAAAGCGAATATTTCAACCGATAAAAGCTTGAATCATCCAGCCGATGGTGATTCATGGAAACATTTTGATAGAGTGCATCCATCCTTTACTTTAGAAGCTAGAAATGTTCGACTGGGCCTTTCCACTGATGGTTTTTGTCCGTTCAGATCTTATGGTAGTCAATATTCATGTTGGCCTGTTTTTTTAACTCCGTACAATTTACCTCCATGGATGTTGATGAAGGATCCATATATCTTTTTGACTTTACTAATTCCAGGACATCCGAAGAAGAATATTTATGTTTATTTGAAACCATTTATTGATGAATTAATTTTATTGTGGAGTACTGGTGTCAGTACATATGATGTTGCTACGAAACATAATTTCATACTGAGAGCAGCATTGATGTGGACAATTAGTGACTTCCCGACTTATGGGATGTTATCTGGTTGGAGTACACATGGTCAAAAATCATGTCCTTACTGTATGGGAGAGAACAAAGCATTTATGCTCATTCATGGAAAGAAACCTTGTTATTTTGACTGTCATCGCAGATTTCTTCCAGCTGATCATCCTTTTCGCAGAAACAGATCTCATTTCAGAAAAGGAACAGTTGAAAGGGATGGACCTCCAAAAATGCTATCAGGTTCAGAGTTAAAATCAGTTGTATTTTCATTACCTCCCATCACTTTTGGTCCCACAATAAACCAACAGAAAATTTCTGGTTTTGGGAAAGAACACAATTGGATTAAACGTAGCATATTTTGGGTTTGCCATATTGGTCTGATTTTTTGGTCCGCCACATGTTGGATATCATGCATATTGAGAAGAACTGTTTTGATAATTTGTTTCATACAGTTTTGGATACGCCAGGAAAGACCAAAGACAATGTAAATGCACGTTTAGATCTTGCCCAAATTTGCAGGCGTCCAGAACTGGAACTGTTTGAGAATGCCAGAACAGAAAGGTTATTGAAACCAAAAGCAGCTTATACACTGTCTAAAGAAAACCGTTTATTATTTTGTCAGTGGATTGCAGATTTGAGACTTCCAGATGGTTGTGCTTCCAATTTGGGTAGATTTGTAAAGAATGGTCATATTACTGGATTAAAAAGTCATGATTGTCATGTTATAATGGAATGACTTCTACCCATTGGATTAAGAGGTCTGTTGAATTCTGTGATTTGGGATTCCATAACAGACATGTCTCATTTTTTTCAGGAAATTTGTGCGGCTACAACAGATTATGATGCTCTATGCAAACTTGAAGAAGATGTTGTTGTAATTATATGTAAACTGGAAAAAATATTTTCGTCGTCTTTCTTCGACTCAATGGAACATTTGATGTTACATTTTCCATATGAAGCCAGATGTGGAGGTCCAGTACAGTTTCTATGGATATACCCATTTGAAAGATGCATGCAAAAATTGAAAAGAAAAATACGTAACAAAGCATCTGTTGAAGGATCTATTACAGAAGCTTATTTGCAATAGGAAATATCTTTTTTCTGCTCCCATTATTTTGAATCTGATTATCCTTCAAAACACAACCGAATGGGATGGAACGAGAGGAATATTGATGAAATCGAAAATCAATTATCTGTTTTCAACCATCCACATCTTGGTTTTGGTGGAGTTTATGAACGCTGTCTTTCGGATGATGAACATCACAGAGCTCATACGTATGTTATGCTCAACTGTGAAGAGATGACATCAGTTGTACTGTAAGTATTTATATCACTTATTCTATAATTTATGTTACATTAAATAACTTTGTTTTTATAGGTTGTATGATAATCATATCAAGAAACAAATTCCACAAATTACAGCAGCTGCTCTCGAAGAACGCCAACAGAAAAATTTCTCTCAGTGGTTTCAAAAACTGGTAACATAAATTCTTTATCTTTTAGCAACTCGTTCAATGTATAGTTTACTATATTGATAATTATTTCACAACTTTTCAGGTGTCTCGACATGCTGATAAAATTGACAAACGACTGTGTATATTGAGTAACCCACCTTCCAAACTTGTTAAAACTTATAATGCATATGTGGTGAATGGATTTCGATTTCACACACATGCATATGGGGAATCAAAAAAAACAATGAACAGTGGAGTTAGCTTGAGAGGATCTCATCATCGAGAAAATGAAGTTGACTTTTATGGCATACTTGATGAAATCATTGAACTCTGTTATCTTGGACAACATTACATAACCATGTTCAAATGTCGGTGGTTGGATACAGAGAGAGGCGTGCGTGTTCATCCGACTCATGGAATCATCGATATTAAATGTAAAAGTGTTCTCGCAGTAAATGAACCATTCTTATTGGCTCAACAGGCACATCAAGTTTATTACGCAAAGTACTGTGCTACATCAAGAGACTTGACTGATTGGTGGAGTATAATAAAAATCAAAATTCGAGACAATCAGTTTAGTCAATGTGAATGTGCTTTCACTGATATGCAAAGAATTGAAGTTTTTCAAGAGAGTACTCAAAATCAATCTTTTTTACAAAGAGACATGAGTATCGATGACGACACCCCAAATTTAAGAGTCGGTGATGACGATAATGTTAATGATGTCACATATGAATTTGAAATGGTAAGAGATGAAGCAACTGGAACTCGAATGGATATCGATGATGTTGAGGAGGAATATGAAGATGACATTGACATATATGAAGATGATGATGAAGATGAACACTGATAGAATTCCATGGTATTTATATACAATCATAACTAATATATATGTATATATAATAGTAATTATCAATTATTTACTAACAACATTAACATTTTCTGTTTCAGATGGACGACGACACATTTCGTGAGTTGGCGGATGCTGACCTGCCTTTCGATGCAGATGAGTTGCTGGCAGATGACCCTCAGCCTGCAGGTGCTCCAGGGAGTACGCGGAGGGGGCGCGGTCTTGCACGATTGATGATTCCTGACCCCGTCCCCGAGCGACGTCCACGTCTTGGGTTTGATCCACGCACACGGAGGTGTGATAACCTGTGTGATAACCTGTGGATTTGACTAAGATTTCATTAATCTATTCACATAATAAATGTTTATTATTTTTACAGTTTTCCGCATATAGCAGTCGGACAGGGCAGCGCTATTTTGCGCAACTATTTCTCTCAGCCTTGGACCACATGGGAGCAGATTCTCATTGATGTGCAGCAGGCCATGTTCGGCCATTGGTTGGTACGTACGTAAATAAATAATTTTTATTTTCAAAATTATTTCATTTTTAACTTGATATTTTGATTTATTTGTAGGGTTTATGGTATCCGATCGAGGATACCATGCGTGACGCCATCCACGAGGCATGGGAGGTGGTCATGCGTGATCACTTTCGTCAGTTTTTTCACAATTTAAGAAAAGCTGCCACGAAGAAAGCAGGAGTGTCAAATTTTGACGAGTCATGTAGAGCACACCGACCATAGTATATTTCATCCCATGTATGGGATGGATTATGTGTGCACTGGTTGAGTGAGGCCTTTCAGAGGAGATCATCGGTGGGGAGGTAGAATCGGGGGAGACAGGGGGAGACAAGAGGTGACTCATCGAGCTGGGAGTCGTACTTTCAGTACTCATAGACAGCATCTGGTATGTACATTATTTATAAATATTTTATATAACTATAAATATTAACAGTTTATTTTTTATTCTTATAGGCTGTCGAGCACCCCGATATTACGGAGTACGACGTATATCAAAAGATGTATAGTGATCCTGCTACTGGGGAGATCAGAGGTGATTGTCAACGTCACATCGTGGTCAGTATTATTTTTTTTCAAGTTTAAAAATTAACTGCATATAATATATTCACAATTTTAATTTTAAATTGCAACTACATGAATCATATGAGGTCGCAGCGTCACAGACCCGGCCTGAGAGTCAAGCCGAGTCATCAGATCAGACCATTGGCCGTCAGTTTGATGAGGCGGCATGGATGCAGGCCACCCAGTATGCCTTCGAGAAGGGTCGGGTAGTTGGTATCAGCTCTCGACTGACTCCCGGAGATTATTATGGCAGTGTTGCGATGTCGGCGTCCAGCTCGAGAGGAGTTCGTGCATCTTCTTCTGCTACACAGTATGAGGATCAGTTGTGATCTCAGACTGCACTGATAGAGAGTCTCCGAAAGGAGCAGGAGCAGATGCGTCAGCAGCAGCAGCAGCATGAGGAGGAGCGTCGATGCTAGCAGCAGCTGTACGAGGAGCAGATGAGTCGGTGGCAACAGCAGCAGCAGGAGTAGATGGAGTACATGTGCCGACTCACTCATGCTTCAGGGATGGAGTTTCCTCCACCAGTATCTGCAGATCCCCCCTCCCCCCCCCCCTCCCCTCCCCCCCCCCCCCTCCCCCCTCCTTCAGATTAGAGTTTGTTTTTTTGTTATAAAGTTTGTTAAATCAAAATATGAATTTTTTTTCTATTCGTAGTTTCTATCTCATTATAAAATATTAATAATATTATATTTTGAAATAACAATATTAATATGAATAATAATATTATTTATATTTTATAATATTAAAATTTATATATATATTAAAATTTTATAATATTAAAATTTTATTATTATTATATTAATTAAAATAATTTATTAATAATTTATTATTTTTATTTATGAATTATAATTCTATTATTATATTAATTAAAATCATTTATTAATATTTTTTTATTTTTGAATTATAATTGGATTATTATTATATTAATTAAAATAATTTATTAATAATTTATTTTTATTTTTTTTATAGTATTTGCGACGGGATACTATGTCCGTCGCAAATAGTATTATTATTATATTCATTAAAATAATTTATTAATATTTTTTAAAAAGTTTTTACAAATATACGGACTAATATTTGCGACGGGAAGGATCTTCGTCGCAAATAATACCTTTAGCGACGGGCCTGTCGCAAATAATTGTTGTTGCGACGCCGTTTTCTGCAACGGGCTATTTGCGACGCGGGCCCGTCGCAAAAGCCTATTAGCGACGGGATCCCGACGCAAATGCCCCGTCGCAAATGCCATTATTTCCAGTAGTGCTTGGCTCTTTTGCAAGTGTCACCGTTGTAGTATTATTACAATAGAGTGTGATAGGATCTTCACTACTAGGTACTACATCCAGCTCTTGGATGAAGCTTCCCATTCATACTGTTTCTTTAGCTGCCTCAGAAGCTGCGATATACTCGGACTCTGCTGTAGAATCTGTGACCACACCTTGCTTTGAGCTCTTCCAGCTCACTGCACCTCTATTCAAACTGAAGATGTATCCAGTCTGAGACTTCATGTCATTTTGATCAGTCTGGAAACTAGCATCTACATGTCCTCTGATGACTAGTTCCTCATCTCCTCCATAAACTAGGAACATATCCTTAGTACGCCTCAGATACTTAAGGATAGTCTTGACTGTCATCCAATGGTAGTCTCCTGGATTAGCTTGATATCTGCCTACCGCACTTAATGCATAAGAAACATCTAGCCTTGTACATAGCATAACATAGATGACTGACCCAATCGCGGATGCGTAAGGGATCCTTTCCATTTTCTTTCTTTCCTCATGTGTCTGAGGACACATTTTCTTGGAAAGATGAATGCCATGTGACACTGGAAACAATCCCCTCTTGGATTTTTCCATATTGAATCTCTTCAGTATCTTGTCAATGTATGTACTTTGACTTAGGCCCAGCATTATCTTGGATCTATCACGATGGATCTTGATCCCAAGAATATATGATGCCTCACCCAAGTCTTACATAGATAAGCATTTATCCAACCATGCCTTAACTGACTGTAAGACAGGTACTTCGTTTCCAATTAGCAATATGTCATCAACATATACTATTAGGAAAACGACTACACTTCCACTAAACCTTTTGTTGACACAAGGCTCACATTCGTTCTTAATAAATCCAAATTCTGTTACGGCTTCATCAAAACGAATGTTCCATGACCTAATGCTTACTTTAATCCATAAATGGATTTATGCAACTTGCATACCTTATTGGCATCCTTTGGAGTCACAAACCCTTCAGGTTGTGACATGTAGACATCTTCCTGGAGGTTTCCGTTAAGGAATGTTGTTTTGACATCCATTTTCCAAATTTCATAGTCATGGTAAGCGGCAATGGCCAATAGGATTCTGATGGATTTCAGCATCGTAACTGGTGAAAAGGTTTCATCATAGTCAATTCTTTGACTTTGTCTAAAACCTTTTGCAACCAGTCATCCCTTATAGGTGATGACTTGTCCCTCCATGTCCAGTTTCTTCTTGATTACCCATTTATTACCAACAGGATTTACATCAACTAGAGGATCTACCAAAATCCAGACTTGGTTTTGGTATATGGAATCCATTTCAGAATTCAAGGCTTCTTGCTACTTGGCAACGTCTGTGCCTTCAACTGCTTCCTTATAGTTAAGAGGATTATCATTGTCAACCAATAACGAGTCACCATCCTCGGTGACAAGAAAACCATATCGTTCTGGTTCTCTCACCTCTCTCATGCTCCTATGCAGTTCTTATGTCTCTAGAACAGATTATTCTTCCATGGGGATTTGTGGAATCTGTTCTTGTACCAACTCCTATGTATCTTGAGCCTTGACTTCATCGAAGTCTATCTCGCTCCCACTATATATTTTGGAGATGTGCTCCCTCTCAAGGAATATGGCGTGTCTTGCCACTGTAACTTTTTTATACGAGGGGTTTTATAGGTAATATCCCCTTGTTTCTTTAGGATATCCTATAAAGGTACACTTTGTGCCTCGGGGTGCAAGCTTGTTACCTGAAGAGGCCTTAACAAATGCTTTTCTACCCCACACATGTAAATTTGATAACATGGCTTTGCGTCCACTCCATAACTCGTATGGAATTCCATTTATTGATTTAGTTGGTACTTGGTTTAGTATGTGTGATATTGTTTGTATTGCATATCCCCAAAAGGATAATGGAAGACTCGCATGACTCATCATTGATCTCACCATGTCCAACAGGGTGTGGTTACTCCTTTCACTTACACCATTCCACTGAGGTGTGTAAGGAGGAGTGAGTTGAGATATAATCCCAAACTCTTATAAGAAATCAATGAAATCTTGATTAAGATATTATCCTCCTCTGTCTGAGCGGAGTTTCTTAATCTTCTTACCAAGCTGGTTCTCAACTTCATTATTGTATTCTTTGAACCAATCAAAAGAATCTGACTTATACCTCATTAAGTAAATATATCCATATCTACTAAAATAATCAGTAAAGTTTATGAAGTACAAGAACCCACCCCTTGCTTCAACTAGAAATGGTCCACACACATCTGTGTGAACTAATTATAGAAGCTCTTTATCCCTTTAACCTTTCCCACTAAATGGGGCTTTGGTCAGTTTTCCTTGTAGACACACATGACATACACCAAGTGGTTTTAGTTTGAAAGAATCTAAATACTCATCTTGATGTAATTTTTTCAAACGTTTCTCATTGACATGACCTAGCCGGTGATGCCAAAGTTGGGTGTGGTATGAGTCGTGTGAATTAACTTTGTCATCGATTGTCATTACTTGGTTTGTGTAGTCTAACACATAAAGGTTGTTATATAAATGTGCCCTACCAAAACAAATGCTATCTTTATAAAAGTAGCAACATTCATTTCCAAACTTGAAGATGAATCCATCAGTATCTAATCTGAATACTGAAATAATGTTTTTGGTTACAGAGGGTACATAATAACATCCTTTTAATACCAAGACCATCCCAGTAGGAAATGTGAGGTGGTAGTCTCTGACAGATACAATAGCGAGTCTAGTTTCGTTGGCTGCTCGCAGATCCGCCTCACCTCGGTCAATCTTTCTAAATCTACTTGCTTCCTGTATTTGGATATAGATGTGAGCACCACAAGCAGTATCTAATACCCAATTAGTAGAAACAGATAGATTTCATTCGATAACAAACGCACCTGAAACTTCTCCTTGCTTCCTTGGCTGGGTGTAGTTTTTCTTCCAGTGGCCCTTCTTGCCACATGCAAAACAAACAGCCTCCTATTCTCTTGCCTCCCCTTTGATCTTCCTTTTCTTGGAAGGCCTTGAAGAAGATTTGGGCTTAAATCTCTTCGCATTCCATTTCCTTTTATTCACCATAAGGACATAAGGCTTTTTACGCTTCATATCATTGTCCACTTGGTGAATAAGGATAAGAAGATCTGATAGAGACTTCTCAATGTTGTTCATGTTGAAATTTACAACAAAGTTAGAGAAGCTCTGGGGGAGTGATACAAGAATGAGATCGGTACCCAGTTCTTCGGGGATTTTAAACCCTAGAACCTCCAAGCGCTCAATGTAGCCAATGAGCTTGACTACATGAGGCCCAGCTGGGGCACCCTCTCCAAGATTGCTCTGAAATAGAGCCATGGAGATCTCAAACCTTTCCTGTCTTTCTCTCTCCTAGTATAGACCACGGAGGTGCTCGAGCATGCTGTAGGCATCCATGTCTTCATGAGACTTCATGAGCTCACTTGATATTGATGATAGCATCAAACATTTAATGTCGAGTGCATCGCTCAAATGTTGATCATAGACCAGGAAATCTTCATCACTCGCCCCTTGGTCAGGCGAATTAGGAAGTGAGGACTCCATCATGTAAAACTTTCGTTCATAGAATAGGATAACCCTAAGGCGCCTAAACCATTCCTGAAAGTTACTACCGGTGAGGATATTGTCTTTATCCAGAATTGATCACAGAGAAAAGGTGGTTGACAAGTTTGTCATATTGATTCTACAAATTAAAAGAGAATATTTATCAGTACTTTCTTGATTACATTTTATGAGAAATAATAAATTTTATTAAGTCTCCCACTATTTTATCAAGTCCCAATGGACCTCACTATTGAACTCGGAATGTCCAGTTTCTTTGACATTCTAGTGCCAAGGGTCCATATTCCCCTTCGCATAACCCCAATAAGGGTTGGTCAAGCTATTATAAGGTATTTAGGTAGACAGGTCTTTGCCAACTGTGAGCTTATAGTTCCTTGATCTGTTGAGTGGACTCCCTAATCCTAAAATCCTGACTTGGATTTCCTCAACACTTGCCTCCATTTTACAACAAGTCTAGAAAGGGCTACTCCTCTTGATGTAAAATGTTTAAGTCAACCCGAAACTTTCATAAGAGCTTCCTTTATAAAAGTAAGTGTCCTAACAAGGGTTGGTCAAACACATGGTTTTATTGATTCTTTCCCTTAATCAAGTAACGGAAGGCTTGGTCTGACTTAATATGGTATTTGAGGGATTTTATTCTTTATGTGTAGTTTTGAATTATCACATGCTTGTTAATATTAAGTGATGCTTACTTAAGTGATTAACCATGTTCTAATAATGTTTACGCATAGTCTGGTTTTTATTTTATTCCATCTTTGCATGCTTGTTTATTTCATTAATTATGTGATCGTGATAACACATACATAATAAATAAACCATGAAATCAGAAAGAAATAAAATAATATGGCATGATCATGAGCTTCTATTGGTTATCTTATCTAGTAGTTTTGATAAGCTAACCCTGACCTAGGGAAAAACACCTTGAATCCGATGGTTCGTGTTTTGCAGCTCCCACCTGTCCGCCTTTGTATCTTCTTGGGTTGGTTTCGCCTCAACTTCGGGTTGTGAACCATCTCTTCTGACTTGGGAGATCCTCCATTACATGGGGTTTACATTAAAGAAACCATGGGCACGCAGGCCCAACATTTTACCGGAAGAAGGCTCGCAGGACAACGAATTTAAATTAAATAAATTTAAATGAAACCATACACACACAAAGGGTCTTTAGTCTAGCTCATGATCATTCATAGCATGCAATAACATTTACGCATATTTAGAATTCAAATTCTTTTAATTGTTCTATTATTCAAGATAAGTCGCGCTTGAATTCAATTAATTGTGATCTTATAATTAATCAATTATTTATCTTAAATTCCTTTCTGAATTTCCTTGAGATTCTTCTCATCCATATTCCTTGTATGGTGTCTTTGTACTTTTGGAGGAAACCTGGTGAAATTCCATTTCTGGAAAGTACACGGCGTGTAGGGTATATTACATGGCATGTATTTGTTTTCACCCTTTATCCAAAGTACATGTCAGGGGCTTTGGAATATTTTTTGTACTTTGGAAATTTTGGATTACACGGCGTGTAAATTAATATAACATGGCGTGTACTTCCTTGTTACGCGGTTACCAGCCTGGAAATCCTGTGTACGCGGTACATGGCTTCTCCTTGTACATGGTTTCACCTGGGCCGAATCGGACTACACAGCATGTTGATTTAACATACACACCGTGTATTCCGGTTTCCACATGCTGTTCATTTCTGGTCAACACGATGTAATAAATACTTAGGTATACTCAATTCACATGGCGTGGTTTTGGCGGACCAGTACCGGTTCGTTGAACCTAAGTACACTGCGTGTAGTTTTTACTACACGTCGTGTATTCTTGTGTTGTACAGACATAATGAGCGGCGCCTCCGGATGAGTTCCTTGTTTTTATTTTAATCAAAATTAAAATTAAAAGTTCATTTCTATTATGTGAATCGAGAAATGAAGGAGGAAGAACAGATCTCGTTCATTCAGTTTTATAGACCGGTTTATCTTGAATTGAATCAAATATAAATACGTAAATTATCAACGAAAATTAAATAACTATAATCAACGTTGTAACCTCGCTCTGATACCAATTGAAGGTTCTGGGCACAGCAGAAGCTCGTGGGTGGATGCGCCCACTTGGATTTTTGTCATTAGCAATGATCAATCCGGGATCAATACGACGATAAACTCCAGACTCCATGGATCGAATCACAGAAATAGACAAAGAAGAAGAATAGTCCTGGAACCAAAAAGGAGGATCGTCACAGGTTGATTATAATTAATTTAATTAATTGACAAGAAATACCTTTTGTGGCGTTCTTTCTTCGTTGATATTTCTAATCACGCTCTGATGTGATGTGTCGTTGTGTCGCAGAATCTAAGTGTAGACTTCCTCTAGCAGTGAGTCACATGTGCACCACGTATCTCTAGATGTCGCCAAAGGATTATTCGAGTGCTAGTGTGGAGAAACCTTTGCTTGTGTTGTCCGCCTTGGATCGCGTTGATCGGATGGAGGAGGATCACTCTCTCGGTCTTGAGAGAATTCTCCAGAATTGTTGTGCACAACGATTGGGGAAAAGTGTTGGGGTTGTGAGGATATTTATAATCGAGTTTGAGGTTATAGAATTATGACAATAAATATACGCGTTACGTGTTTTATTTATTTCATTAACTCTTATTGAAAACCCCCATGTCGAATAATTAATTCCTTGACATGCGCCCACGCTGATTATAATAAATATCATTTAATAAAACAATATTATATCCTCAAAATCCTGACTAGAAAAACTACACGGCGTGTAATCATTAATACACGCCATGTACTTATTTTTCATTTCCTTTTCAAAATGAAAACTACACAGCGTGTAATCACTAATACATAGCGTGTACATGTTTTCAAAAATAAAAACTACACGGCGTGTAATCATTAATACACGGCGTGTACTTGTTTTCATTTTATTCTTCCTCCAACATTAAAATGATTTAGGATTCCTTAAATAATTATTAAACCACATACAGGAATAATCTTTATTCTACTTGAGATACTTGGATACACTTAGTTTGTGACCCTCTAGGCCTCTTTCTCGTTGGCATTAGGCGGGCTTGTCTAAAGCCCAAGATTACTGTCTAGCAACGGGTCAAGGCACCCAAGAGAAAGAAGTCGCCGCATTGACGTGTCACATCATACGAATGATTACCGTGTGATTTAATCCCTTTGTCTCAATATCTCATCAAGTAGGTTTCATGGCAGTGTCATAAACCTATATGTTTGATCTGTCATTCTTTGACTTCTAGAAATAAACTTTTCATGACACCATGGTCATGGAATTTGTTCAAAAATTCTATTTCAATCAAAGGGCCTGAGATATCTACTTCCATAAATATGGAAGGGACAAATCCTTCCTCGACTTATCCATTAACAACATGTCATTCGTGATGCACCCAACGTACCCTACTTCTCGCCAACTGTCTTCGTGACGATTTTCGTCAGCAAATCTAAGTGCACGAGTCATGACATGAGTTAATGATAATCTTCCAGTCTAAGAACCATTACACACGCTCGTAGATAGTAATGTCTGATGACATCAAAACATGCGGAATTACTACTGGCGGGTCTTTTCTCATAATCTCTCATCTTGAAGATTACCAAGTGCGAACTCTATGAGAGAGAGTCTTGTCTTCTTACAAGTACTCGCACATGACGGTTTGTATACTATGTGTCCTATCATAGTATGTCATCCAACTGTAGAACTTTATTTAAGAATATTGTTATAACATTTCAAGGATCTCATCATAGCGGGGATCTTTCATGACCTCATTAATGCAACAAATATTCCAGGACGTTATTATATTATAGTTATGCAGAACAATGAACAATATATAATAAGTGTACATTCATGTAATCAAAGTACAAACAGTTGGTTCTCAGGACACCAACTCTAACACACCACTCATAAACTCTCAAGAATATGGATGTCCCGCACCTCGTCACTATGTAGCACAGTTGAGGGAGCATTACTCTAATAGAGAACCCGCATGTTGCTAAAGTTCAATGATGGGGAGTCCACTCTGCAGATAGAGGACTCACGCCCTCTATAATGTGGGGAGTCCTATCTCTGCCTATATAAAGAATATGGGGGCCCAGACCCTGGAGAGAGACAAGGGAGTATCGACCTCGGTAGCATTCTGATGATCACACCCGATCACTGCCACCAGCCAAGCATTGCTGAAAGAAGTGTCCCGCCAACATCACCTCGTGTCGTATCTTTGATATTGAAATGAAGGCCACCATAACATTCAACATGGAAAACAGCTCAGGATAGGCTACTTGCAGACCCAAATCCGAGTCTCGAAGAAGGAGATACACAAGGTAGAAATCGCATAGAAAAGTGCACAGTGTGTGCATAGGGTTGCACAGTGTGTGACCTCTCCTAAACACCTGGGCATGTCCTTGCCTGCACATAGCTTGGATGGCCATGTGGGTCTATACAGTGTGTACATGGAGTACACGACGTTCACCTTGTGTATGCCCTTGCCCTCTCGGCCCGTACCCGTGTACTTTGCCCCATGCTCGTGTACTCTGGTCATACCTGTATACAGTGGTTGTGTCCTGGTACCCCACCCATGTCCGAGTACATGGTCGTTCATGTGTACTCTGTTTCCATGTACCTAGTTGTGTTCATGCCCGTGTACTCCTTGGGTACACGCTGAGCTACAAGCACCAAGTCACACTATGTGTGATATTTAACTCTACCTGAAACCATATCTGTCGCAGCAAGGGGACTACACGGTGTGTGTTCCTGAACTACATGCCATGTATGTTGGGATTTTTTTAGTAATCCAAGAACTCTTCACGCGTCTCGCTCACATCATCGCTACTGTCGTTTTCGCCTCGAATCGCGTCGAGGAACTCG
Source organism: Viscum album (assembly GCA_963277665.1). Taxonomy (NCBI): domain Eukaryota; kingdom Viridiplantae; phylum Streptophyta; class Magnoliopsida; order Santalales; family Viscaceae; genus Viscum; species Viscum album. The sequence goes on from OY728151.1 coordinate 1,840,175,549, forward strand.
GATCTAGGGATGACTGTGCCTGATCTGTCACCAGTGGTCGGATTCCGGCCACCCGAACCTTGTGTGGTCTATGCCCGTCGCACCGCACCGCTGTGTCGCCTCTCTTGTGGACGTGAAAACCACATTCTGGCCTTGGATCCGTGTCACCGGCACCCGCATCCCTCATTACACCATAATTTATTCACAAAACACTGGTCTGTACGTCATTCATGCATTCGCCACGAATATGGGGGTTCAATCGCATTCGAATTTGATCTGACAATGTCGAACCGTGACCTTGTGGGCCAACGGTGAAGAACATGAAGAACAGTGAGGGGAAAGCACATGAATGAAGTGAAAACCCATCGTTGGTCGGTGTGATCCCTTCCAACGATTACACAAAGCATAACCAAGGGTGAAGAACGGGCACAACAAATAAACTCGGTCAAGAGTAATTGTCAAATAAGGGCTCATATGAAGTATGGAAATGGCAAAACAAGTAGATATATAATTGATGATCAACAAATTAAATCAAGGCAGAAATCATTAAAAAAAATGTGCTCTATCTTGGGAATGGTTAGATCGTTAGTGAAGAACGTGTTCGCTAGCGATGTCAAAGATAATCATGTTGTGTTTGTCGACCGTCCCACGATTCTCCTCGATCGTTCATCGTTGATCCTTGTTCCCGATCCGCCAACGGAGCTCTCCTCATCTCTAATCATCCAGGGTTATGCGGTTAACCCTGGAGATTTGCCATAACAGCATTTATAAAGAGGTTGATTAGGGTTTTGGGTCATTTAAGTAAATTAATTAATTAATTACTTAATACACCCGCCAACGATCGTCATCAACTGAACATACGACGCTAACCAACTTTATGTCGTGTTTAGGGTAAACTTTGTATTTCAGAATCAATTGTGATCTCAAATTTCTCATTTGAGGTCTCGGTCAATAAGAAAACCATTTATTCCGAAAAGATGTGTGTGTATTCTTTAATATATGTTAATATTTCTAATATATTAATTTTGGGGTCTCCCAACACCCAAACATATATATATATATATATATATATATATTTAAAGGACTCGACCAAAAAAAACCCTTACAACCACCCTACTATCTTTAATTATAAAAAAGAAAACAAGAATGAATAATATAACTAAAAGGACATGAGAAACTATCTCAGTCTGGGCTCCTTGTCACTCTAGGAGCCTACAATCAACCCAGTCTCGTGGATAGTAACATCCACTGCTGAATTGAATGGACTCACTCAAGCACATAGAGGAAGCAAGGATACAACGAATATACAAAACAGAAAAATGAAAGAAGATGCACGAGGTTCTTTATCAAGAACCTGGACATAGCCAAAAGAGGGTCAAAGAAAGTGATCCCAAAAAATCCTCCTTGCACCGATATTTTCCACCTTCAAGGCAGACAAGTCACGAACAAGACTTCAGCAAATGATTCAGAGGACCCCACTGCAAACTATGGATCTAGCTCGAAGGTTCCTCCACTTTTGTCACTATTTTATATCAGATGCAAAATCAGACCACTGAAAGTCACAAAATAACAAGTGGGTAACGGAGGGACATGTCTCGGGCAAGGAAATAAGGGCATCAGAGGATCGCCCCGCAACGAAAAACCAAAGGATCGCCCCCATGAAAAAACCAGAGGATCGCCCGAGATCAAGCCGAAACAAACCCAAATAAAAAGAATGCTAGCACACATGGACCAAGGAGAACCATTAACGAAGAAAGCCACATGGAAAGAGGTCCATCAAACAACCCAAAAAAGTAATATATTTGCATAATAAAAAACTAAACAATTTAATTTGTAGCATTAAAAAATGTCAAAATTCACATATATTAATTCGAAATATAAATCCAATTAAATTAAGAATTGTCACTACCTTAACTATATGTTTTAAAATGATAATTAAATTATAAAATGCATTTATCTAATTTGAGAACCATTTATTTTAGATAAAAAATGAATTCTGGAAATTTGAAATTATAAAAAGGTATTTAAATGGGTTATAGTACTTAAATGAGTATTTTTAAATATAATAGGAGAAGTTATAGTAATAGTTTTAAAAAATAAATGGGTTGTGAATGGATTTAGGTTTTAAAAAATCAATGAGTTGTGGTTTAGGAACATCAAATTTCATGGGTACCCAATCAGGTGTCTTCCCTACCGGTCGATTTTGTGATACAACTTTTATAATTTAATAAAAAGTTATTTTGATACTAAAAAAACTACACCAAAATATAATATTAACACTAAAATGATCTGTGGCCATTAATTAGACCAATAAAGTTATTTTGATACCAAAAAGTTATTAGGAAATCCAAGAGTTATTTTTGAATTTTTAATTAGACCAATAAATAATTTTATAAAATGAATTTGTTGATAAATATCTTTAAATAATGCGGTTTTTATATATTAAAGTAAATTCAAATAGTTGAATAAATAAATAAATAGCGAGGTGGTAGGTGTAACGGGATGCTGATTTTTTTTCTCTTTCTAACCTCACTTGAGTTTCTTCGGATTATCCTTGTATTTAATTTTTATTTTTTCCTTTTTATTATGCGTGCTCATTAAAATATCGTCCGGTGTGACAGCTCTCGCCTCCGAAGCAAGTCAACCCTGTAGAATAAATCAAAGTCAAGCAAAGACTGCCGACCATTTTGATCCGTCTGATGGGATAAATATGAACGGCTATGATACCGACATGGTTTCAATTACTGCGTATTTTACTACACAAGAGTGAAAAATGCACCGGAAGTCTAAGAGTATGTTGACTAATATTTAATCTATTGATCAAAGTAGAATTTCAGTATGGTTTAATTATTATTTTTAAATTTCAAAATACTGCATTTTAAATTATAACTAAATATTTAAATTGACCCACAAATAACAGTTGATTTCCAAGTTGTGCCGTGGAACTTGAATACTAAAATAAATAAACAAATAATTTTAAAATTAGAAATGAAAATAGGGTAAGAGCAATGAAACTTCACTATAAATGATAAGGTCGATTTGTTATTAGGAATTATTGAATGGGCTAATACGTGAATGAAATATATGAAAATGAGGTTGCACTATTATTCAATAATCAACAATGTTTATGTACAAGCTAATCCCCTATACTCGTATAGCAAACTTGTCATTTGTAATCTAACTAACAACACCATAGCTTCCTATATCGTGTAACCCCCCCTTTAAAAGTTGGAAGATGGATATCATGCACTCCCAGTTTGGAGGGAAGCGATGTAAAAGGACAAGGATCTAAGGGGTTTGTAATGATATCAGATTGCAGAGCAGAATTGGGAACTAAAAACAAACAAAATTAGACTTTAATTTTTCATGAACAACATGGCATTCAATGTCAATGTGTTCTTTTCACTCATGGAAGCTTGAATCAGTAACTACGTTGCAAGCAGATTGATTGTTGAAGTACAACAATGCCAAAGAAATTAAAGAGGCACAAAAGTCATGAAAAACAGGCGAGTCAATGTAACCCCACAAACTATGGATGCAAGGAAATGATACTCATCCTCCTAGGATAATTTGGAAATAGAGTTTTATTTATTACAGTGCTTGGAAACTAAAGAAAATCCAAGAAAAACACAAAAACCAATAACAGATTTTCTATTATCAGTGCAAGAGACCTAATCAAAATCACCAAAGGCCTTCAATTGTAGAGAGGAGGAGGTGGGAAAGAAAAGGCATTGACCAGGAGCCTTTTTGACATATCAACAAGCATGAGAAACTGCTTGAAAATGAACAATAATCAAAGCAACCATGTAATGAATGAGTCGCTAGATAAGAAAACTCAAGTTCGGTCTGGTTGTTATTGGATAAAGCAACCTGTCAACCAGGCAACTATAACTGGCACGATCATCAAGTGATGCTCCCTTAGTCAAGTGTAACTTGTTGGTTTCGGCCATGGAGGTGGGAACTAGTTTGATATCCATCAAACTAATGTTTTGAAAAGGATCTAGAGCCTATTTTTATTGGAAAAGAGAGATGCAAAGGGGTGATAGAATAGCCTCAATGCTCATGAAATATTTGAGGGGACCAAGATCTTTGATCTTGAAAGAAGCATCCAAATGGGCTTTAATAGTGGACAATTTAGTATCATCATTTCCAACAAGAATAAGATCATCTATAAGAACCAACGGGAAAGTAAATGAGGTGCCTGTTGGGATTTTTTTATTTAAATTTTAAATATTGGGGGAGAGAGAAAAGTATTGATGAAGAGATTTATCGCAACATTAATAAAGAGTTATTCTCAATGTAGCCGACAAGAGATAACCGAGAAGCGGTTGCCGAATTTGCGGTGACCCATGGTTTGAGACGTGCAGCAATCTCTCCATCCCTATTGTGCACCTCTCCTCACAATCTTCGGCGTAATGCAGTTGAGATTTTATGCAGTAGCTTTCAGATCTGCAATCGGAGAAACTCTTCTGGACTAACACAACAATAGATATGGCTTTTAAAAGCGCTAGGAATCGCTTTTATCAGCGCTAAAAAAACATTGATAATCGAAACGCTATTAAAAGAGGTCCCTTTTATCAGAGCTAAAAAACGCTAATAAAAGTCAAAAAAATAAAAAAAAATTATTATTTGCAAATCGGGGCCCCTTTTAACACCGCTTGACCACCCCTTTAACAGCGCTCCCCCCCCCCCACACCCACCAGCGCACCCGTTTAACAACACTCGCCCCGCCTCCCACCCGCGCACCCCTTTAACAGCGCTAAACCTCACTCGTCCATTTTGTTTTGTTCTTCCTTTAATGATATATCTATTTATTTATATATATATATTTAGTTATGTTTATTCGTATATTAATATAGATTTATATTAATATATATATATATATATATAGTTATATTAATATATATTTATAAGATTGGTTTTAAATACATTTATAAAATATCTTTTTTTTGTGAGTTTATGAATAAATAAATAAATAAATACATACATACATATATACAACACACACACACATAAATATGTATATTATATGTGTAGAGACCCGGTTTATGCCCTGTAAGACTTCAGAATATTTCTACATATATTTCCAGAGCTAGGAGCTGAGACGACATGCGATTCCAAGGCCCGGTGTCCCTGGAATAAATTTTATAAAAATATTACGTGTTTTTATGCTATGCACGCGGCCGTGTTGTATTTTCTCCTAAACGGTAGCTCAGATCAGAAATCTGAGGGTACGATTGCGTCCGGAGTGTGCCATTTACCCTAGGTGAGGTGTAAAAGTTGCGGGCGCGGGCCTGTTGTGAGAGATGTCACCCAGGGGCAAAATCGTCATTTTAAAAAAACGACTTAGTGATTTTTATCACTGACATTGTTTTCAAATAACCTTCGAACGAAGTCTCAGAATGGAAATCCGAGACTTCTGTTGAATTCAAAATGGGGTGTTTTGCCTAGACGAAAAATAAAATAATCGGGCGCGGAGGTTTCAGAATCCGCGCCCGTCGGCAGAGTGTCGGAGAGTATAAATTCACTTAAGTAGTGGATTTAAGGGAAAGCCATAAATCCCCCCCCCCTCTCTTGTTCTTCGGCGTTCTTCGCTGTTCTTCACCGAATCGAGGAGCGACCTCGGCCGAAACCTTAGCGGATCAAAGCAGGAGCATTGTGGACATGCCGCCAACGACGCACGACCGATTCAAGGTAGAGTTTTTGGTTAATTTTCGCACCTTCGTCGATTTCTTGAGTTTTCGTCGATTCCGTTGTTTAAATTCTAAAATTTTAGAATTAGGACGATGGCCAAACGAACACGTCCATCGCCTGAGCCCCGTTCTAAATCCTATGTTCGACGCGTTCTTCGTCATTCGTCGTCCAAATTTTCGAATGCGCTAAAACCTTGATGGATCGTCGATTGGGGGGAGGCGCTGTGAAGGCCTCTTCCCGAGGATCCCAAATCCACCTTCGGATTTGAAATTGGGTCACCAGAGCGGTTGTGGCGGCCGACGGAAGGTTCAGCTCCGGCAAGGGGTGTGGCCGGAGCACCGGCGGACGAGCGAAGGCCGAAGCACGGCGGCGTCGGGTGTGGCCGGAGCAGCGGCGTCGAGCGCGGCCGAGCGGTGGCGGCTGCAGCGTGTCGTAACAGGGACCGGAGGAGCGCCAGGGGGGGCTTCGGCGCATCGTGCGGCGAGCAGGGAGCACTGGGGGCGGTGCGGTTGAGCAGCGGAGCGCGACGGCTTCAACGGAGCCGGCGGCTCAGGCAGCGGCGTCGGGAGCGATGCGGGCCGGAGGTGGCGCGGCGGTGCGCTGCAGGAGGCGAGGGCGCCGGCGCCGTCCCATCGCGGTCGGAGGAGGACCCCGAGGTTAGCGCCTCGGGGTGTGCCGTGGACAAGGACCCGCGTTCGGCGGGTCCTACTGGTGCGACGCGGACGAAGACCGACCCTTTGGCCGGTCGACTTTGAAGAACCAGACCCGAGGGGTCCGGTGTTGCTAGGGCGGGCCGCGGCCAACGGGCTGCGGCGAGTCGGGCCAGACCCGCGGCTGGGCCGCGGGCCGGTGGTCTGGACCGGGCCGACCGGTGTGAACCGGCCCGGTTGGGCCCCGTGTGTTCAAGGGACCGTAGCTCCTACACGGCGCGTCTGTTTGACGCGCCGTCTGCGGCTGTGGGTTCATCTCTTTGAGACGGACTTTTTTAAGTTGGGTTTCAAGGTTTTTGGGTTCTGCGCCCGAAGACGGGTGACCAGAAACGCTTTAATTCAATAATATTAAATTATTATTAAAGCTTGCGACAGACGTGCTTCATGAGCCGGACGTCCATTTGATGTGCCGTCAGAGGCACTGTGGCCCTGGAGTTGAGACGGTCCTTCCAAAGTTGGTTCATAACCTTTGCGGTTTGGTTTCGTTGTTCGGTGGCACGAAACACTTAATGCGAATAATTAATTAATTACTTAATTAATTAATTATTCTTGCGTCAAACCTAACACCTGTTTGGGATGTCCAATTGACGCACCGTCAGGGGCAGCGTGACCTCAGTCCTCGTGCGGACTTTCTGAGACGCTTTCCAAAGCGTCCGGGTTGGAGACAAGGTGCGGGCCCCACAGGGCCTAGTTCACACGTTTTACGGCGAAACACCACTTTTTCACCCAACACCCGTTTGGGGTGTTTAAGTACTCTTTTCTTAGTGTTCTTCCGAGGGGATTGCAACGGCTCAATCCGCCCGCTTAAATTCGGGCCCGAGGAATGGACCCCATGAGGCGGCTTTCAGACGTATGCTGCGTTTTTACGACTTATGTTTCATAAGTCCATTCAGGGCAGATGAATAGCCTACGCCTCATGGTTATCTGCAAGGAACGCAATGGTACGATCTGTGTGACGTGTTTCGGGGTCGAGGTGTGGGCCCCACAGGGCCCCGTTTGCGTAACGTGGGGAGTTGCAGCTTCTGCATCCAGAGTCCGTTTTAGGCACCGTCAGCGGCGTTGTGACCCTGACATCGAGACGAAGTTGACCAGGGTGGTTTCAGGCGTTGAAGTCTGAGTTGAGGCGTGGGCCCCACGAGCCTTCTTTTAAGCTGTGTGCAGCGTACTGCGACTTTTTCATCAGACGCCCATTCGGGGTGAATGAGTAGTCGATTTGACATGTTTTTCTGAGAGCATCATGAGGGCGCAGTTCGCCCGACCTCTTTTAGGACCGAGGTGTGGGTCCCACGAGACGTCGTATGAGCTTAAAGCGGTGTTGAATAACTTTTTCTTCGGGAGTCCGTTTCCAGCAATTAAGTAGTCTATCTCGTGTGTTTTTCCACGAGGATTACAACGGTGTAATCTGTTTGGGCGAGCGAAGCCTCTTTCAAGATCTCATTAAATGTGGAAACATTAAAGGGCATTGGTCGGAGGTTCCTTTGACGCACTCCGAACCTACACACGATAGCGGTGTTGGTGACACCTAGAAAGGGCACGAGCAGTGCAGAGTTATCAGAACAGTTCCGGGTTTACTGTCACACACGGTTTTTTTTCTTTTCTGTCATTGTATTGATCCGGCCCATTAGAAATACCGATCCTTTTCATGGGTATTTGATGAGATGAATCTTGAGTTTTTAAGTTTCATATATGTCTAACCACCATAAGTTGGGATCCCCATTGCTTGTTTAGGAGTTTTTGAAGAAAGGGTGGTTACTTCATGATTTGGGCCAACTGTGAGCCCATTCCCAGTTTTAAAAACTGAATTTGTTTCTTTTATAACTCTTTTGTTTTTCATCCTTTTTCACCCATTAAACTTACCACTTGTCCTATACTGATATATAAAAATTTATTTATCCTTTTGGACCCATTAGAAATTCACAAGCCGGGTGAATTTGGGTTACTTATTTAGGTATTGGGCCAGCCCATGGGCCCATTTCCTGTTTAAAAAAACTAATTTTTTTCATTTATATCTTTTTCATTTTTTACTCTTTTTCGGTGATTCCACCTCCCACTCGAAGCCAATAACCATATCCTAACCCTCATAATCGATTTTACCTCTTTAGAGCTCGTGTGGGTCGCGAATTAGGGCGAAAATTCTCAGGAAACCTCAAATCGCCCAGATTTTCCAAGGTAACTTTTATCATTAATAAATCAATCAATTCGTACTCTTTTAGCCCCCAATCTTATTCCCCTGGTTCTTCCAGACCTTAGGAGTCTCTCCAAGAATTTTCAAGCCATTCCCTTTTCTCTAGGGCTTCAGATCTAATGGAAGACGAAGAGTTTTCTAGGATGAAAGGTGAGATTCCTTCTCCTTTCTTCTTCCTCTTCCCCCTCCTTTCATTATTTCATGGTTTTATATTGTACCCTAGTCTTGATCGACCTAGGGTTTTGTTATAAAATGTTTTTTGATGGGTTTTATGTTTTGTTAGGTCTGGTATTTATAGTTTTAGGGTTTATAAACCCGCGGCGGGTGATTTCGGGTGTGCGTTTCAATTACGCCGACGATTTGAGGTAGGATACCCCTTGCACATGACTTTATTATTTAAGTTTCATCATTTTATTATATTTAAAACCAGATATATATGTTTATTATTGTTTTTCATCCTTTGGATAATTTTATTGGTGTTCAAAGTGGTTGTTTAATCATTGGTTTGTGAACGGTAGTGTTGTTTTGTCATGAAAGTTCTCAACAAGTGTTTGTTTAAATGTTCCGTTATCTTTTGAAAATATTTTGTGAGGTTTATAATCTGGTCTATGGTATTTTTAACATGTTACAGTATCTTTAATGAAAATATGGCTTTCAATTGGTGTTTTATTCCTTTTCATGTACTTAAAATAAATTGTTTTGTTTAAAAAGGGCATGTCATGTGTTCGGTAAATTGCCCGGTTGGCTTTTATGTGTGATGTGTGATTTAAAAGTTATTTGTTTGGATTTATAAAGGAATTGGAATAATGATAAATGGTATTTTTGGGTACTTATATGGATTTCCTATTTGTATTTGTTTTTACAATCAAGTGGGTTTTGATTTACAACATATTTTGGCCCGAGTTGCCCAAAAATGGACTGTTTCACATCTTTATGAAAATGGTTGTTTTTTGAATATGTAACCTGAGTATTATAAGAGATTTATGAATGTGGTTTTCTGCTGTAAATTGTGTTTATACAGATCCTTAATAGAATTAAAATTCATACCTTCGTCAAAGGATAGTTTTGAGAAAATAATTAAAGGCCCGTTTGGCATTTCCTAGAAATGAAGGAGTGTTTTACTTGTATATAACAATTTGTGCAATTGGGATTGTTTTATGGTCCATTAAATGATTTTATTAAATGTTTATTGGGGTTCCAAATATGATTTGGTTTGGTTATGATGTGTGTTTATAATTTAAAGAGTGTTTTTGAAAGAGTTTTATGTGCAAAGCCTCAATACACTTCATGAAATTGTTTTACTGAAATATTTAGCGGTTTGTTGATTAGTGTAAGAAATGTGAAGAATGATTATGGGCTGTTTGTGTTTTTATGGTTTTGGAATGGAATGGGGATGTGAAATGTGTATTTGATAATATGTGTAACTTGATTGAGCACTAAAGGGAATCCCGGGTATCTAGGTGGGCGGGCGTGTACTAGTATGCTAGTGATTCTGTGGGGGTTGGCCCCTGTTTCACGTAGCAAGTTTGAAGATGACAACACTAACTAAACTATGATGATGATGATGATTGGGGACCACTAGGTTATGGGTATGTTCCCTACTAGTGGCTCGTGCATGAGAACAGATATTTATTATGGTTACTTTCACCGAGATATGAGGTACCTGGGGCTCACAACTAACTAGTGCCTAGGGGTATTCCTGTGACTAGTGCTCATTGGCTATTTTGTACTCACCGTCGGCATACGGTGTGTTTGGTTGTTAAATTCAGTAGTATGTGTTATTTATTTGAATGTTAAAATTCTTTAAAGCATCCCTCTTGAAAACTATGTTCATTTTGAAGTTGCACCTCTTTGAAAAAAATAGTTACTTGCATTTTTGTTTATTAAACATGCATGTTTTTGTCTGATAATTATTATAGCATGGAACCTCATTTTTTAAACCATACTTTAATATCTTGAATTTAAAACTATAAATTGATGTTTCATTTATTTTAATGGAATGAGCATTGGGAATAGAATATCGGGCTAACCTACTGAGTTTTAATACTCACGTCTATAGTCTTCTTCTTTTTTAGCCCTTGTGCAGGTTTCATCTTTAGTTCGATCACCTTGGGCGACTTTTGATCATTGTGTTGGAGAGTGACCAGAAGTGTCACATGGAGTTAGTTGGTCATTGGGATTGTTCATTTGAGTTTTTTATTTTGTTCTACCTTTAGTTTCTTGTATAAATAATATTTTGTTCAATTTTTATATAAATTCATTTTGAGCTGTCCGTTTATTTCCGCTATTTGTTGATTGTATATATATGGGCGAAATCGTTCCCTTGTGTACTCTATTGATGCCCTTGGTGCTTGTCACCATCCCGGGAGGATCAGGAACGCCTCTTGGGACTTGTCGCGGGCTGGCCTGGGTGACCGGTTCAGGGTCGACTCAGGCTGGTTCGTGACATTTACACTCCAGCGGGGCTGGGTAGTGGGTTTACCCGTTGACCATAGGGTTTACCCTCTAGCGGGGCTGGGCAGTGGGTTACCCGTTGACCTTAGGGTTTACACTCCCGCTGGGCTGGGTAGTGGGTTACCCGTTAACCTTAGGGTTTACCCTCCAGCGGGGCTGGGCAGTGAGTTACCCGTTGACTTTACGGTTTACCCTCCAGCGGGGCTGGGCAGTGGGTTACCCGACAACCTCTTGGGGTTTACCCTCCAGCTGGGCTGGGCAGTGGGTTACCCGATGACTTCTTTCAGACTCAGCCCTTTCTATGAGGCTAGTCAGTGTCTTTTCTCCGTGGTTACCGGAGCGGGACCCTTGGCTGTACGGTTCAGCGATGAGACAACTTTGTCGTACGAGATTGTTGGGCATCAGTGATGGATATCCTTTGAACTGCTGACAACTTTTCTTGGAATGAGCTTGGAGATAGAGATCCCCTTACACACCCGTTCAGGTTTCTTGTTGAGCATATATATATATACACCCTACTTTGTTCCCACTCCTTGGGTTCAGTTACTCTCCTTCCAGGAGGGGCGAAGATGCGCGGGGTATGCCACGTGCTTTCCATGTCTAGTTCCTTTTGGTTGGACGAGTCCACTTCCTTCCTTCTATTGGGTTTAACCTAACTCTCTCTATTGTACTCTTACACTGTTCTTGTTTTGTCTACTGCTCACCATTTTAGTATCTCTTTGTTGATCCCTCGAGCTTTCGAGGCATCCTACTGAGTATCTTTATACTCACCCATGCTTGGGCTTTGCCCGCACTTGGTGTGCCCTTGCAGACGACGGACAGGTCGATCGAGACTACGAAGGAGCGTGGAGGACACATGAGATTGGGTTGCGTTCAGTGGACGTAGTAGGATTTTCAGATATGAGACTCACCAGCTGTTTACTTTCGTTTACCTGTTGCCGGGTTGTGGAACCTTTCTAGTTGCACGTGTTTTTCCCTTTACTATTCAGTTTACTTGTTAGTCCACTTTTTAGCACTTTACTTGTTCTGTTTTAGAAGTTGATGCATGACTGAGGTTGGGTTATAGTTGTTTGTACTTTGGTTTCCTTTTTACTCTGCACTTCTGCATTGAGTGGGTTGTGTGTGTGTGTACAAGTACTTAGGCAAAGGCCTCCCTGAGATTGTTACGCCTTCGGCGCTTGTCTTCAGCCCCTGGCCTATGGAGGCGGGCTTGGGGTAGTTGCGACTCGAGACCGGTAGGGTCGGGTCGTGACAAAGTGGTATCAAAGGTGGTTCGTTGCTTGGAGCGTTTTCCGGACATCCCTAAAAAGGAATTGGTTGAGTTTTGGGGCAATAGTGTCAACGTGTCTCGAGAGTGGCTCTCAGGCTAGGGAATCCAGTGATGGTGTGGCGGCCGACGTATCCATTCACGAGGACCTTGATTACCCATTTGTCAACTCGGTGTGCTATGACACTTATTGTAGAGAACATTGATTCATGCATCATATATGATTGAGTCTTTAACTGTTCTTCTTGAGTCATATCCCCATCATTGTTGTTATATATATGCTCATTTGACCGCGGTACTCCTTTATCGGATTCAGGATGTCTCCGTGATGATAGCCAGCAAGGATATTAGCTCTCGTTCGTGACGAAGATTCCGTGAGCGACGAGGCCTCAATTCAAGATCCATCATATGATTACCCTTTCTCTAGGAGGACAGGCAGCAGCACCTCCACCTATGGAGTAGTAGATAGTACCAGCAGCGAAGGCTGATGACGAGCGCAGACTAGGCGCGCTATGTGAGTTCCAGCATCAGAGACCGCTGAGGTTCCACAATGAGTCATACCCTCAGACAGTTAAGGGTTGGCTAGAGTCGGTGATCCACCTCTTCAGGCCTGTTCGGACACTAACAGGTTAGATGGTGTCTTTGACAGCCAGTTTTTTCCACTAAGCAGTTTGGCATTAGTAGATCCAAGGTTACTCAGATACACGATGAGTCGGTAATCTCATGGGATGACTTCTAGCAGCTGTTTTGTGAGGAGTACTACCCCTCCTTACGCTTTTTACGATTTCGGGAGATGGTGGAGATTCAGCGGGGAGTGATGGCAGTGGCTGAGTATGCGACTAGGTTCGCAGACCTTACTCGGTACTCTTTGGATGTGGTCCGTGACGACAACTTCCAAATGCAGAAGTTTGAGCGATGTCTCTTTAGAGGAGATTCGTGCCAGTGTAGTGCCCTCGTGCATCCTTACCCATCTCGGGGTGCTGGAGCAGGCCCTGGTGATAGAGAAATTTCTGTCAGAGGGACGTCAATTGGTAGGGCCTCCACGACGTAGGTCTCCCCTTGATGAGACTCAGGCACATGGTTGGGGACAACGTAGAGCACCGAGACATCCCAAGGAGGACTAGTGCTATGATTGTGATGTGCGAGGTCACGTGGCGTGTGACTACCCGACAAAATGTGCTGAGTTTTCTAGATATTTGGTAGATGCACCGCTGCGACAGAGGCGGTGTCGTGATCAGAGAACTCCTAGGTGAGGACAGGGTAGTCCCTAGGGAGGCAGTGTTGGAATAAGAGCAAGTAGAACTATGGTTTGCGGACGACGTTTTGAGGTCCTTCCACCACCACTAGGCGGCCCATGTCAGGCTCAGGGAGCTGACGGACGGGGCCGCGGGCGGCTGTGTGCTATGGATGTCTACAATTATGCAACGCATGAGATGATAAGAGGTACTCTCTATGTATTTTTCTACTTTTCTCAGTAGAAATTGTTAGACACTATGTGAGGTACTCTTTTCTTCTAACTCCTTGTTCAAGGGGTTACTGAGGGTGACGCAGGGCGTCGGTGTAACCCTGTGTGGTGTTGTCCGACGCAGCTTTGAATGCACATGAAAGAGGGGTTCTTCCCCCACTGAGATGCGTTTTTGTAATGCGATCAAAACTGTGAGGGAGAGTCAGTACCAACCAAAGCGGATAGTATTGAGGTGCGGTGGATGAGTCCCTATGACATGTGTATTCATGGTAGGGTTGTGCGGTGGAGTGTCAGAGCAGGTTCTGGATTTGCCAGTGGGGCTTTTCTGCTTGACCCCCTTTGCTTGAGGTGCCACTAGTGGGTTTGGAAGAGTGCCTATTTTGGGGATTACTCTCCTTCCAAGAGGGGCAAAGACACGTGGGGTATGCCATGTGCTTTTCGTGTCTAGCCTCTGGCGGTTGGATGAGTTTGCTCGCTTGCCTTGTTCGTTGGTACCTTGCGTGCTCACTGTCAATCCTGATATCATTATCAAGTACAGGTCGAGGTGATGGACACCCCATAAACAGAACTACGCATTTCACTGTGTGGTGCTGGTAGTGGTAGTATTTTCCATGAGAATGCGGAGATACTATCTTCTAGGAGAGCGCTTTGTGATTTTCTCAGACCACCAGTTTCTCAGGTGCGTCCTCACCCAGAGAGACTTGAACCTGAGGCGACGATGCTGGTTGGAATTTCTGCAGGACTATGATTTCGAGGTAGTCTATGTTCTAGAAAAATGTTAGTGTTGTAGCAGGTTCCCTTAATAGAAAGTCCCAGACTCATCAGGTGCGGGAAGTTTCATAGTATTTAGCTTCCCTGCAGTTGACCCTGTTGGACGAGGAGGGTACAAATTTTCTTCAGTCGAGGGTGTTGACTCATCCACTTTTTGAGTGTGTAAGAGAGTCTCGGTTGTGATGCACCGACTGTGAAAACTTGTGTGACCGGATATCCTTGGGTGTTTCACCAGATGGGTATTCGGAAGGAGGGAATCACAAGACCATGTTCCAAGAACAAATCATGATTTCGGTCGCGATGTGGAAAGTAGAGGTTCAGCCGAGGAAGTCCCCCAAGTTTCTTTGGGCCGTCTGGGAATCATGCAAGAGCCGTAGAGGTTGCCTACCATCTTGCCCTTCCCTCCCAATAGTAGGAGTGGGCGCACGACATCTTCCACGTGTTGTAGTTGATGAGGTGTGTGCGTGTTCCTACGCATGTCATCGAAAGTAGAAGACCTTATAAGTATAAACCATTCCTTTGGTTCACGTGTTGTGCCAACATGGTGTTGTCCAAGTTTTCTTGGGAGTGGGAGAGCTAGGTGTGAGCTATGTATCCCAAGTTGTTTTTCCTGGTTTTTCCTTTCGGGGATGAAAATATTGAAGGAGGGAATGATGTAGAGACCCAGTTTTTGCCCTGTAAGACTTCAGAATATTTCTACTTATATTTCCAGAGCTAGGAGCTGAGATGGCGTGCGATTCTGAGGCCCGGTGTCCCCGGAATAAATTTTATAAAAATATTACGTATTTTTATGCTATGCACGTGACGGGGTTGTGTTTTCTCTTAAACAGTAGCTCGGATTTGAAATATGAGGGCACATTTGTGTCTGGAGCATGTCGTTTACCCTAGGCGGGGTGTAAAAGTTGCGGGCGTGGGCCTGCTATGAGAGATGTCACCGAGGGGAAAAATAGTCATTTTAAAACAATGACTTAGTGATTTTTATCACTGGCGTTATTTTCAAATAACTTTAAAAAAAAGTCTCGGAATGGAAATCCGAGACTTTCGTTGAATTCAAAATGGGGTGTTTTGCCTAGGAGAAAAATAAAATAATCGGGCGCGGAGGTTTCAGAATCTGTGCCCGTCGGCAGAGTGTTAGAGAGTATAAATTCACTTAAATAGTGGATTTAAGGCAAAGCCATAAATTTTCCCTTCTCTCTCTCTCTCTCTCTCTTGTTCTTCATCGTTCTTATCTTTTCTTCACTGAATCGAGGATCAACCTCCGTCGGAACCTTGGTGGATCAAAGCAGGAGCATCGTGGACATGCCGCCAACAACGCACAACCGATTCGAGGTAGGTTTTTTGGTTAATTTTCGCACCTTCGTCAATTTATTGACTTTTCATCAATTCCGTTGTTTAAATTATAAAATTTTAGAATTAGGAAGATGACCAAATGAACACGACCATCATCCGAGTCCCGTTCTAAATCCTATGTTCGACGCGTTCTTCGTCGTCCAAATTTTCAGATGCGCTAAAACCTTGATGGATCGTCGATCGGGGGTAGGCGCTGTGAAGGCCTCTTTCTGAGGATCCCAAATCCACCTTTGGATTTGAAATTGGGTCACCGGAGCGGTTCTGGCGGCCGACGGAAGGTTCGGCTCTGGCAAGGGGTGTGGCTGGAGCACCGGCGGACGAGCGGAGGCCGGAGCACGGCGGCGTCGGGTGTGGCCGGAGCAGCGGCGTCGGGCGCGGCTGGGTGGTGGCGGCTGTGGCGTGGAGTAGCAGGGACCAGAGGAGCGCCGGGGGGGGGGGGGGGGGGGGCTTCGGCAAGTCTTGTGGCGAGCAGGGAGCACCAGGGCGGTGCGGTTGAGCGGCGGAGCGCGACAGCTTCAGTGGAGCCGGTGGCTCAGGCAACGACGTCGGTCATGGTGGAGGCCGGAGGTGGTGCGGCGGTGCGCTGCAGGAGGTGAGGGAGTCGGCGCCGTCCCATCGCGGTCGGAGGAGGACCCTGAGGTCAGCGCCTCGGGGTGTGCCGCAGACAAGGACCCACGTTCGGCGGGTCCTGCTGGTGCGACACGGACGAAGACCGGCCCTTTGGTCGGTCTGCTTTGAAGAACCGGACCTAAAGGGTCCGGTGTTGTTGGGGAGGGCCGTGGCCAGCGGGCTGCGGCGAGTCGGGCCGAACCCGTGGGTGGGCCGTGGGCCGGTGGTCTGGACCGGGCCGACCGGTGTGAACTGGCCCGGTTGGGCCCCTTGTGTTCAAGGGACTGTAGCTCCTAAACGACGCGTTCGTTTGATGCACCGTCTGCGGTTGTGGGTTCGTCTCTTCGAGACGGAATTTTTAAGTTGGGTTTCGGGGTTTTTGGGTTCTGTGCCCGAAGACGGGTGACCCGAAATGCTTTAATTCCATAATATTAAATTATTATTAAAGCTTGCGACGAACGTGCTTCGCGAGCCGGATGTCCGTTTGACGTGCCGTCAGAGGTGCTGTGTCCCTGGAGTTGAGAAGGTCCATCCAAAGTTGGTTCGGAACCTTTGTGGTTTGGTTTCGTTGCTCGGTGGCACAAAACGCTTAATGCGAATAATTAATTAATTACTTAATTAATTATTCTTGCGTCAGACCTAACTCCTGTTTGGGATGTCTGATTGACGTGCCGTCAGCGACAACGTGACCCCAGTCCTCGTGCAAACGTTTTGAGATGCTTTCTGAAGCATTCGGGTTGGAGACAAGGTACGGGTCCCACAGGTCCTAGTTCACACATTTTACGGTGAGATGCCACTTTTTCACCTGACACCCGTTTGGGGTGTTTGAGTACTCGTTTCTTAGTGTTCTTTCGAGGGGATTTCGATGGCACAATCCGCCCGCCTAAATTCGGGCCCGAGGCGTGGGCCCCATGAGGCGACTTTCGGACGTATGCTGAGTTTTTACGACTTATGCTTCATAATTCCATTCAGGGTAGATGAATAGACTACGCCTTGTTGTTATCTTTAAATAACACAATGTTATGATCTGTGTGATGTGTTTCGGGGTTGAGGTGTGGGCCCCACAAGGCCCTGTTTGCATAACGCGGGGAGTTGCAGCTTCTGCATCTGGAGTCCGTTTTAGGCACCGTTAGCGGCATTGTGACCCTGGCATTGAGACGAAGTTGACCAGGGTGGTTTCAGGCGTTGAAGCCAGAGTTGAGGTGTGGGCCCCACATGCCGTCTTTTAAGCTGTGTGCAGCGTATTGAGACTTTTTCATTAGACGCCCGTTCGGGGCGAATGAGTAGTCGATTTGGGATGTTTTTCTGAGAGCATCGTGATGGCGCAGTTCGCCCGACCTCTTTCGGGACCAAGGTGTGGGTCCCATGAGACGTCGTATGAGCTTAAAGCGGTGTTGAATAACCTTTTCTTTGGGAGTCTGTTTCTAGCGATTAAGTAGTCTATCTCGCGTGTTTTTCTGCGAGGATTACAACAATGTAATCTGTTTGGGAGAGCAGAGCCTCTTTAGAGATCTCATTAAATGTGGAAACATGAAAGGGCATTGGTCGGAGGTTCCTTTGACGCACTCCAAACCTATGCATGGTAGCAGTGTTAGTGATACCCAGTGAGGGCACGGGCAGTGCAGAGTTATCGGACCAGTTTTGGGTTTACCCTCCAGTGGGGCTGGGTAGTGGGTTACCCATTGACCTTAGGGTTTACCCTCCAGCGAGGCTGGGTAGTGGGTTACCCATTGAATTTAGGGTTTACCCTCCAGCGGGGCTGGGTAGTGGGTTACCCATTGACCTTAGGGTTTACCCTCCAACGCGGCTGGGTAGTGGGTTACCCGTTGACTTTAGGGTTTACCCTTCAACGGGAGTGGGTAGCGGGTTACCCATTGACCTTAGGGTTTACCCGCCAGTGGGTTACCTGTTGACCTTAGGGTTTACCCTCCAGCGGGGTTGGGCAGTGGGTTACCCGTTGACTTTAGGGTTTACCCTCCAGCAGGGCTGGGCAATGGGTTACTCGATGACCTCTTGGGGTTTACCCTCCTGCTGGGTTGGGTAGTGGGTTACCCAACGACTTCTTTCAGACTCATCCCTTTCTATGAGGCTAGATAGTGACTTTTCTCCATGGTTACCGGAGCAGGACCCTTGGTTGTACGGTTCAGCGATGAGACAACTTTGTCGTATGGGACTGTTGGGCATTAGTGATGGATATCCTTTGAACTGTTGGTGACTTTTCCTGGGCTGACCTTGGAGATAGAGATCCCCTTACACACCCGTTCGGGTTTCTTGTTGAGAATATATATATATACACCCTACTTTGTTCCCACTCCTTGGGTTCAGTTACTCTCTTTCTAGGAGGGGCAAAGACACGCAGAGTATGTCACGTGCTTTCTGTGTCTAGTTCCTCTTGGTTGGACGAGTCCACTTCCTTACTTCTATTGGGTTGAGCTGCACTCTCTCTATTGTTCTCTTACACTGTTCTTGTTCTGTCTACTGCTCACCATTTTAGTATCTCCTTTGTTTATCCCTCGAGATTTCAGGGCATTCTACTGAGTATCTTTATACTCACCCCTGCTTGGGCTTTTCCCGCACTTGGTGTGCCCTTGCAGATGACAGATAGGTCAATCGAGACTACGTAAGAGCGTGGAGGACACAGGAGCTTGGGCTACGTTCAGTGGACGTAGTAGGATTTTCAGATATGAGACTCACCAACTGTTTACTTTCATTTAGCTATTGTCGGGTTGTGGCACCTTTCTAGTTGGGCGCGTGTTTTTCCCTTTACTTTTCAGTTTACTTGTCAATCCACTTTTCAGCACTTTACTTGTTCTGTTTTAGAAGTTGATGCATGACTGAGGTTGGGTTATAGTTGTTTGTAATTTGGTTTCCTTTTTACTCTGTAATTCTTCATTGAGTGGGTTGTGTGTGTGTGTGTATAGGTACTTAGGCAAAGTCCTCCCTGATATTGTTACACCTTCGGTGCTTGTCGCCAGCCCCTGGCCTATGGAGGCGGGCTTGGGGTAGTTGCGGCTCGAGAGCGGTAGGGTCGGGTCGTGACAATATGTGTATCTACAAGAATAATTATACATATTTATATATATTTACATATATTATATATTAATATGTATATACATATGTTAGAATATATTGATAATATATATCAGTTTGTTAATACAGACACATTAATACACACACACATTATATAAATATATAAATATTCATATATTTGTATTTTAAATAAAATGGATATTAGTTTTTATTTAGATAAGACTTATACATTGAGAAATATATTTTATATGTAAATATGTTTAATTATTTATTTATAAAATTAAATTTTTATGTGTGAATATATAAAAAATATGAATATATTGTTATATATTTGATTATAAATAACAGTACGTTGTGAAAATTGATAAAAATCCAAATCTATAATATCAATATGAATGTAATCCATAGGAATAAATTAATTTCTCATTGAAAAAGGGAAAAAAGACCCCTTTAAACGAGGGTGAAAATTCATCGAATGTTAAAAAATCGGGGTACCCCGACTAAAAACTCAGTTTTAGAGGTCTTCTAGGTATTTTTTGGCCTCAAAAAATGTAAAAAAGGGTTTAATTTTTATTATTTGAGCATATATCTTATCGCAAGCTTCGATTTTATATGTGGTAGAGCTCAAACGGATACCCAAATAAAAAGTTATGGTCGTTTGAAGTTCGAGCTGCATTTTCAACTTATTTTAGATATTTTATTTTTTTTAATTTTTTTATATTCATATTGTTATTAAATTACTATTAATCGATAAAAATTACAAAATTATTAATTAAAAATGTTTTTAAAATTATTTCATAAACCTTTTTTACGAAATATCTTATATATTAAGTTTAAATTTCTATTTATCCTTATGTAAAACATATTTGAAAAACATATATTATATTTATATCAATATAAATATATTTATATATTAATACATTATTTTTAATTATTTTTTTGAAATATATCATTTACTAGTAAAAAAACACTAATAAAGGGGGTCTTTATTAGTGCTTTTAAAAAAGCACCGATAAAGGAGGACCCCTTTAAGAGCGCTAAAAAAACGCTGATAAAGGGGGGTACCTTTATCAGTACTGACAAAAAGCGCTAATAAAGAGGTAATTCTAACATCATTTTTTTAACGCTATTAAAAGTACCTTTTATCAGCAATTTTTTACTAGCGTTGTTAAAGGGTAGCACTGCCCTTATGCTGATTTGTGATTGTGTAATCGGTTTTTTTCTGCGGTGGTCTTTGATTCGATCCTAGTGTTTTTTCATCTACACATTTTAGTCAAACAGTGAACACTACCTGGTCAGATCTATTTGGGTTTATTTATTAGGTTGTGTTCTTCGTTTTAGGCTACCTTCAAACTACATATGTTTTTGATCCACTATTTTATCTGAGTATTATTTTGGAGTTCTCACTCATATTTGGGAGTTTCTATCATGCACTCGTTGATTTTTAGTGGATCTTTCTTTTTGTACTAGGTCTCGTGGTTTTTCCATGTTAAAATTTCTGGTGTCAAATTTTATTTTCTGCATACATATTATTTGGTCGTTGCATATCCGCTTAATTTTTTAAGGCTTATTTAATGGGAAAAAAATTTATTTCTATTGTGCGCTCACTTTGTTGTTGTTTGCACGTTCGTCACTTGCCACCTTTCCCAACAAAGCCTTGATGCTTTATGATAAGTGAATGATCGTACTATGACTAATGAGATTCAAGGGAGATAAGAGAGGATGAAATCTTGAAAAACCACCGATGACTAGCTTGTTTCGGGACATAAAGGGATTTTCACAGACAACAAACTTTATTGGGACTAGAGAAATTTAAGCCTTGAGGAAGCTGCATGTAAAACCCCTCGAACAAGTCACTATACAAGAATGAATTATTAACATCAAGTTGTTAGAGATGCCAAGCTTGGGTTAAAGCTAAACCGAGAAGAAAATGTGGTATAGTAAGTTTATAAATGGATAAAAAGTATCATGTAAATCAATTCTTTCAATCTATGTGTAACCCTTGGCTTAGGGTGTAATTTTGGCTCAAAAACCCGAGAGGCCCGGCCCAAGCGGCCCGGCCCGACAAAGCCCACGTCGAGTCGGGAATTAGGTTCATTGGGTCGGGCCTGGGCCTATCTAAGAAGGCCCGTGGGCCGGCCCGGCCCATGTGAAGCCAAACAGAGCCGGCCCGTGCGAAGGCAGACTGTTGTAAAAAAATTTAACGGGAAACTACTGGTAGGAAGATTCAATCCCCCCACCATAGGCTTCTAAGACTGCACCTAGACCAACCGATCCAGGCACTGCACCTATTATATTGTCACTAGACTGTATATATATATATATATATATGTATCAACGATATATGTATATATATATACAAACATATAATTATTATAATATATAATTATAATGTGTGTGTATATATATATACAATGATATATAATTATATATATATATATAATAATGTATATATATAAACAAAGCCATTAATAATATAATATTATATATATATATATATAAATGATTTAATATAATATATATATAAACAATGCTTTTAATATATATATAATAACTTGTTGTATATTAATAAAAAAATAACACACTCACCTAATGATATTCGTGCATGTCCCCCAACCTCATTATTTTTTTTAAGTATGTTGCAACTTGCATATATTATATATACTATACATATTTAAATCTATTTAGAAAAAAAATTAACTCACCCACTGCGGCACACCCCCCAACCCCTAATTATTATTTTTAAAATTTTCTCATATTATATATATAGATATATCAATCATTTAACATTATATATATAATAACTTATTACATATTAACAAAAAAAATAACATTTACCTAATGATGTTCGCGCACAACCTCCAACCTCATTAAATTTTTTAAATATGATTAAACTTGCATATTATATATATGTATATATATATATATAAACAAATATACTAATAATATATATATCAATGATATGATAATATATATATATATATATAAACAAATCCATTAATATATATATATATATATATATATATTAATAATATATATCAGTTAAGTGTGGATTTTAAAAATCCATTAATAATATATATATATATATATATAAATGATTTAATATGATATATGTATAAACAAAGCTATTAATAATAATAATATATATATATGTATATATCAATGATTTAATATTATATATATATAATAACTTATTGTATATTAATAAAAATAATAATAAACTCACCTAATGATGTTCGTACACGTCCCCCCAGCTCATTAATTTTTTTAAGTATGTTGCAACTTGCATATATTATATATATTATATATAAATCTATTTAGAAAAAAAATTAACCCGCCCACTACGGCGCACCCCCAACCCCTAATTATTATTTTTTAGAATTTTCTCATATTATATATATATATCAATCATTTAACATTATATATATATATCAATCATTTAACATTATATATATATAATAATAACTTATTATATATTAACAAAAAAATAACCACTCACCCAATGATGTTCTCACACCCCCAACCTCATTTAAATATGATGAAACTTGCATATATTATATATATTATATATAAATATATAAATCTATTTAGAAAAAAAATTAACTCATCCAATGTTGTGCACTCCCAACTTCTCATTATTTATTTTCACATAATATAAATAGATTCACATATATAAATCTATTTAGAAAAAATAACATATTCTCTCACTTTCAAATGTTAATAAAATAAAAAATAAACATTTTTACAAAAAAAGTTTAACGTTTAATAAAAAAACATTTAGAAAACATGAGTAAAAAAATTAAAAATCATTTAAAAAAATATTTTAAATTAAAAAAATGCTTAAAAATACTCTTCATAAATAAGATAAAAAAATAAATGTAAAAAAACATTTTAAATAAATGATAAAAAAATGTTTAAATAACAACGCTTTAAACCTACTCACTACACACCCCCAATCCCTCATTAATTTGTTTTTTCAATTTACACATAATATATATAAATTCACACACATATATAAATATATTTAGAAAAAAATAATATATCCACCCACTGTAAAATGTTAATAAATTTTTTTATATATAAAACATGTTAAATGTTTTAAAAAAATACATGTAAAAAACATGCGTTCAAAAAAACATTTTAAATTAAACGTCTAAAAATAAATGTAAAAAACGTTTTAAAAAAATGTTAAAAACGGTTTAAAAAAAGATTTAAATAAAAAGGTTTTAAAAAAATATTTGAAAAAAGTTATTAAAACACACATTTAAATTAGTTTTTTTAAACAAACACTTAAAAAACACTTTTTACATTAAAATTAGAAAAAAAGTTAAATGTTTTAAAAAAATACTTGTAAAAAGCATGCGTTTAAAAAAAATAAAAAAAATAAAATCAATCATTTAAAAATAAATGTATAAAAACAGTTTAAATAAAAACATTTAAATAGAAAAAAATGAACAAACGCTTAAAAAAATTATAAATAAGTTAAAAAAAATAAATTTAAATAAATGTTTTAAATAAATGTCAAAAAAACGTTTAAAAAAATACATCTAAAAAACATGCATTTAAAAATAAATCTAAAAAAAAGTTTTAAATAAATGTTAAAAAATGTTTAAATAAAAACGTTTAAAAAATGTTTTAAAACAAACATTTATTTTGAAAATAATAAAAGCACACCATGGCCCAACTCAAAAAAAGTTTGGCCCGACCCGAAAAAGCAAATCCTGAACCGATAGTTTGGGTCGGACCGATGCTGAGCTCGGGCCACCTCATGGGGTTATTTGGGCCGGCCCGACCCATCCCGAATAGTGGTCAGCAGCCCAATTTTTTGCAGGGCCGACCCGACCCGACCCGAAATCACACCCTTCCCCTTGGCCACCAATTGTGCCTTATGGCGCTTTAGGGAACCATCAACATTATATTTAATTTTGAAACCCCACTTGCACCCAATGGGTGTCTTATCGGGTGGTAATTTTATAATTTCCTACGTGTGATTAGTTGTAAGGGATTCAATTTAGTGGTTACACTACCACAGAAACAACTTTAAGCAACGTCACCTTTTAACAGTGTTAAGAAAAACGCTAATAAAGGTACCCCTTTATCAATCCTTTTTTTAACAATGTTAAAGCGACCCCCTTTATTAGCGTTTTTTAAGCAACGCTGATAAATGAGTTTTTTATCACTGCTTTTTTTACTAGCGCTGATAAAAGGTATATTTCAAAAAAAAAATCATTAAAAATAATATATTAATATATAAATATATTTATATTGATATAAATATAATATATATATATTTTAAATATGTTTCAGATAAGGTAAATAAACATTTACACTTGATATATAATATATTTAATGAAAATGGATTATAAAATAATTTTAAAAAATATTTTTAATGAATGATTAACTAATTATTATCGAATAATAGTCATTTAATAAAAATTTGAAGATAAAAAATCAAAAAATTAATAAAAGATAAAAAATAAGTTGAAAATGTAACTCGAACTTCAAACGACCATAACTTTTGATCAGAGTGTCCATTTGAGCTCTACCACATATCAAATCCAAGCCTCCAATGATCCTTATGCCATAGAGGGCCAGTGATGAGCTCACATAGCTCAAGTCACATTTTTTCACCCCCAGAAAGGCCTGGAAGGCCTTCAAAACTGAGTTTTAGTCGGGATACCCAATTTTTTAACATTCGATGGAATTTTAGTCTCATTTAAGAGGGACTTTTGCCCTTTTTTAGTGGGGAATGGATTTATTTCAAGGAATTACCTTCATATTGACATTATGGATTTGAAATTTTATCATTTTTTCCAATGTACTGTTACTTATAATCAAATATATAACAATATATACATATTTTTTATATATTTACACATAAAAATTTAATTTTATAAATAAAAAATTAAACATATTTACAAATAAAATATATTTCTCAATATATAAGTCTTATATAAATAAAAACTAATATCCATTTTATTTAAAATACAAATGTATGAATCTTCCTTTTTAAAAAAGAATTCCCATGTGTGGCCTTTTAGAACCCTCCACACATGGAAACCCCCCCTCCCCCATGAAGAGGTCACTGCCCTGAGGTAGAGCCCTAGCCTGGAAAGGAGCCGTTGCCAACCGAGATGGAAGAGCGTCTCGGAGGGTAACGGCCTGGTCGACGATGGTTCGTCAAAGCAATCCGTCATCACAATGGGCCGCACCTCATTTTTCCTACCCCAATCGAGACCGGGCGACCCGACAAGATAGGTGGATCCTGAGGGAGAGGCTTTCCCCGAAAGCGGACTCCCTAGATTCGAACCCTAAACCTCCTAAAGAACGACGTTTTTGTACAACTCACCTTCAATACCACGCCACCACCGAAGTTGTTAAATACAAATGTATGGATATTGATATACCTATACAATTAATATATATATATATATATAATGTATATATATATATATATTTGTGTGTGTATTGAAAAACATATATATATTTATCTATATATTCTAAAATATGTATATAAATATTAATATATAATATATGTAAATAAATATAAACATGTATAATTATATTTATAGACACACACATATATATAAATATATATATATGTATGTATTTATAAACACACACACACAAAAAACATATTTTATATATGTATTTAAATATATAAATATAAATATATATGGATAAAAAATGTAACAAAAATATATAAATATATAGATATATCATAAAATACAGAAGAAAACAGTATAGGTGAGTGGAAAAGGTGAGGGCGTATAAGGGGGAGGTCTTAGGTTTGAAACCAGCAAAGGAAGGGGCATGTACAGGCAGGTGAAACGGGTCTAACGCTGTTAAAGTAGGGGGGCTTCCTAGCACTGTTAAAGGGGTGGCAGGGGCTTCCTAATGCAGTTGAAGGGGGGGGGGGGGGGGTCAAACACTATTAAAAGGGGGTGTGTCTACCCTCCAATTTGCAAAAAAAACTAATTTTTTTTTTTGACTTTTATCAGTGCTAAAAAAAGCACTGATAAAAGGGACCCCCTCTTAATAGCACTTTGATTATCAGTAATTTTTTAGTGTTGTAAATGCCCTTTTTACATGCTTTTAAAAGCCATATCTACAGTAGTGTTATGACCTTAAGTCAATTATCAAATCAAGGATCTTTTTCATAAGAGATTAGTACTGTATTTTCATAAATGAATTGGGTAAAGTATTTATGAGAGGTGGGAAGGTGATTATAGTTGATGAAAGATCAGAGAAGGTATAACATGGTGTAAGAAGTAAGATTATTGTAGAGAAAATCATTAGGATAGGGTGGTGGTTTATGGGTTCAAGTTATCTCCATAGAGGACACCCTTTTAACATCGCTTCAATTATCAGTTCTTTTTTAGCGTTGTAAATGCCATATCTATAGTAGTGTTATGACCTTAAGTCAACAATCACATCAAGGATCTTTTTCATAAGAGCTTAATATTTTATTTTCATAAATGAATGAGGTAAAGTATTTATGAGAGGTGGAAAGATGGTTATAGTTGATGACAGATCAGAGAAGCTATAACATGGTGGAAGAAGTAAGATTATTGTAGAGAAAATTATTAGGATACGATGGTGGTTTATGGGTTCAAGTTATCTCTTTGGAGGAAACTACGACAAAATAAGCCATTAATATCGCTGGTCTTTATCAATGCTTTTTTTTCCAGCGCTGATAAAAGACACATTTTATCAGCGCCTTTTTTTAACGCTGATAAAGGGAACCCTTTATCAGCTCTTTATGTTTAGTGCTAATAAATGACACCCTTTATCAATGCTTTTTTCTTAGTGCTCATAAAGGGTAACCTTTATCACTGCTTTATTTTTAGCACCCATAAAGGAATCCTTTTTCAGCGCTAATAAAGTCAGAATAAAATGAAATAATTAAATAAATTAAAAAATGACTATATTAAAACAACATTAATTTTTTATTAATTAAATAATTATCAACAAAAAAGAATAAATTGGTTATACTATATATAAATTATAAATACTAATAAATAGTATATATTAAATATATAGATATATGTAAAATGAAAATTAAACAAATAAAAATTAAAAATAAGTACATTGAGAAAAATATTAAACATTTTATTAATTAAATAATTACTGATAATGTTAATAAATAATATATTTTAAATATATAGATATATATGAGTGTATATAAATATGATTTATATAATACAAAATATTTATACTTTACATTAAATAGTAATATATTTATTGAATGATGGTTTATAATTAAAAATTAATATGAATTAAAAATACTGACTAATTCCATCGAGTAATGGACATAATTGAATCTTATTTAATTTTTCAATTTAACATAGATCAAACGTATTATATTGATTTCACACATATGTAATTAATGCATTTTTATATACAATGCACACACACAAATATTTTTTTGGGAATTTAATCAATTTCTATTATTTATTTTATATATATCTATTTACTATGTTTTAATATTTTCAAAATGTATCCATTTTTATTTCAATATATATCCATTTTTAACGATTCATATTTAATTAATCAAACTTATCCAATTTTTCAATATTGTTAAAGTGCAATCATTTATAATTATTCAATTTTACTTATTTTTAACATGCATGCACTTAAGATTAAATATTTATTAATAATGTTAAAAATATATTTGTAAAAAAAATTTATAAATAAGTATATTTATAAATGTATATTTACTATTTTTATACATTTATAATTATAAATAAATAAAAAATATTTGTTTGAAAAGTATTTATATAATTATAAATAAATAATTATATATATTTAAATAATTATAGAACTATAATAAATTTATTTAAATAATGAATATATTTAATATATATAATTATATATATATATAATTATATAAATATTATTTTTTAAAAAATTATTTATATAATTATATATTCAAAGAATTATAAAATTATTATTTTATAAAAATTATTATTATAAGTATTATAATTATATACAATAATTATACGTTTTTAAAGTATTTTTTTAAAAAAAATCATTATAAGTATTTATTAGCATTGATAAAGATATAGATTTATCAGCGCTAATGATTTAGCACTGATAAAAGGTATCTTTATCAGTGCTTTTTTTAAGCACTGATAAAAGTGTCCTGATCTATTTTAAGAACCCTAACCATCATCAACCACTTTATGATATCTGAAGCTCTCTGTGGAAGCCACCTGATGTCGGCTCTCCTCATTGTCAAATCCAAGCTTGAATCTAGGCTAGAATCGAGGCTCCAACTATTCCAAGTCTTGAATCCAAGGTTCGAGCGATTCAAGGGTCGAACGAAACCAAGGATCGATCGAAATCCAAGTTTTTCAACATCTCTAATTTCCCCCGATTATCCACTGAACCTTATCATCCCACATCTGTATATCCCAATAAGTCCAGTTACACTATCCTATAATAAAACTACCCAAAATTCATTGTTTTTAGATATATTGAAGTATCATTTTTCTAGATAGCATGTGGCTCTCCTTGGGATAACATTAGTACTGTGCAACTTGAAATATATCAAACCCAATGTTGGGTTATGTTGTTGTGGGGGTATAATAGGCTCTAGAACCTATATTCCATGACATCTACCTCTTTGCAATCATCAACTTTTGAAAAATTCATCGATATAGTGGTCGGTGTTGTCATTGGTTTGGAATATTCCATTGCAAATCACTTGGGAACCACTCTTTCATATTTTGATTGAGAAATTAATGTGCTATGATTTTCTTGATTCGCTTATAAACCAAGGAAAGTGTTTCACCAATCATAAACATCTTGATATCATACCTCATATGATCCACAAAGAATTGCATTGTGCTTTGTCCAATCCTCAAATATTATGTCTTCGACATATATGAGTACCAATATCCTTTGATCATTATCCTTCTTGATGTAGAGGTTGTGATCAACTCTACCTCGCTAAAAACCAAGTTTTCTTAGGTATTGATCCAACCTTAAATACCATGCCCTCAATTATTTATTTATATTATACAAAGAATTATTTAATTGGAACACCTTTCTCTCATTTTCATCCATAATAAACCTATCTGGTTTCTCAATGTATACTCCCCCTTAAGAACTCCATTGAGGAATATAGATTTGCCATCCATTTGGTATACTTTTAACAACATTTTCACTAAAATAGACAAGAAAATTCAAATAGTTTCCAACCAGGATATGGGAATAAATTTATCATAAATATAAATTCATTTAATCCAGGAGTTCCCCTTGAACACTATCCATTATTTATTTTGAGCCACTTTTCAATAGTCAATGAGTTTAATACTGAATACCCACTTGGTTTTGATAACATTTCTGTCTTCCAGCTTTGGAATAATTTCTCATGTCACATTGTTCTTATTCAGATCAGGATTCTCATGCATAGATTTGATCTGCTTATCATCCTTGTCATCCTCTCCAAATTATTTAGGCTCTATTTGGGAAAAATGAGTTTTTTTGTAGAGTATTACTCCTTCGGGTTTTAATCAAAACTATTCGATCATCAATGAAATTTTATTCATTGATTTCATCCTTGTTTGTATTTCTTATAGTCAAGAATCCCTATTCATTCTCCTCACCATCAATGTCTTATTTTGAGTCTACCTCAGCCTCGTGTGCTCCCCCTATGCTACTCAATTCAACATCAATTTCCTCTAATGTTTCATCATTATTTTAATTATTAAAAATATCCCCATTCTAATTAGTAAAAAATATCTATCAATTTTATCATGTCATCATAAAAACATCTCAACCCGCCCTTTTTAAGTCTCTATTTAATTGTCTCATTATCTAATATGATCAATTTTTCACTACCAAAAATCAATTTCCTCTTTCAAACACAATCACCACAAATTTTTACCAACCCCAAAACAAAAAATAATTCGGCTAGTTTTCTATACCTCTGTAAAAATATATCTATCTTTGAAATGATAACCCACTCATTAATACTTCTTAAAAATCAATTCATTTCTTTCATCAAACATCTGATAAACACTATTTATGTTTTACTTCAATCCATCTAAATATAGAGCATTCTTTAACATTTCATTTTGGTTCCACCCTTAGGAATCACTGATTACCATCCATGTAATTCTCACAAATAGGAGGCATTACCCCTTTTAGAGAACATAATGGAGTACAACTGTCATCCTCATCAGTTTCATCTCCCAAACAATTATTATTCCAATTTGTTGCTTAGGACTCATCCCCCATCTATTTTATGTTTCTTGTACTATTCTGAGTAGTAGTCATCATATGGATGACTACTAATTTTATTATTTCAAGAAACAAAGGTGCATGTCCACAAAGGATGGAGGTTGAGTGCCCAACAACAAAATGCAATGATAACTTTTCAAAATATGAGATGATGTGGATGAAAATTGTCTATTACTTTCACCTTTGGATGAATTCAGAGTATAACACTAACCATAGTGGAATAATTCTTTTCTTAAATTCAATTACTCCTTTTCTTCAAAGCATACTGAATTTTTTTGAAACAATCAAATGTTGAGTTCACCTAATTATAATTATCTATAACTTTCACCTTTGATAATGAATACTATATGTTTATTTATTTATTTATTATAAAAAATTAATATTTTATGAACCTAATTGGATATCTTTACTTTCTCTGAGATGATTCAAAGCTTCAATCCAAGGTATATTATTTTCTCCTCATCCTCCACACTTAATGATTGATTGTTTGGTGAGATCTATATTAATTCTTTTATCATCATTATTTCCTTTTCATTGGTATATCCCCATGATCAACAATGTTTTCACATTAAAATCATTATTCATAAAATTAATGTATTGTTTCATATTTATGTTTAATTTATTTCTTTTTAGTATTAATCATATAATAATTTTTTTCTTGTATAGGTGAATTCTTTTGTTCGAGATGGGGTGATTTGTTCGAAGCTACTTCTACTCATGAGGGATTAGAATTCGAGCCTACAATTGAGATAATTAATGACAATAAGGAAATGGGTCAAAAATGCATACAACTATCAGGAAAAGGTGAATTTATACTACTTATTTAATTAATTTTTTCATAATTTTATCTACTATTTGTAAGTTGATTTCCTTATCATTTTTATCAAATACTTATTTAGTTTTTTCACAGATCTTTTGGGAATTCATATTTTTCTTTCAAATATCTGCAACAAGCCACAAAAGAGATAAAATGATTCTTTCTTCCAATGTTACCACGTTTTCTATTTTCATTTCCTTTCTTTATCGAATTTCCAACACTGCATATTTATTTGATGTTGTTATCCGATTTTTTTTCATTGTTGAAATCCATAAGAGTAGAGGAAGATCATGTTCCCATTTTGGTGAATTCTCATGATATAATGGGCACATGAGATTCCTATGATCTTCTGAATTTCCATAATGAGAAAGGTTTTTCTGCTAAGAACATCGAGTCAATATGCAATTTTAGAAGTTTGACATAGAAATATAATGGAAATGTGGTAACATTGGTATTTAGGATTTTTTTGATACTTTGGGACATGTAGTAATCATCCACACCTTAATCTGACACATGGTGTGACCAGTATGAATCTAAGTGCTTCTTTTTATTTAAAATTGATATTAATTTTAGTAAAAAGGAAAACTGACATACTCAAAACTGAGAAAAAAAAAACATTTTGATTGTTTTTATACTTTAAAGAAATTATACGTGAGTCATTTGGTACATGTAAAAATTGTTCTCACCTCAATTCAGCATATGGTGTGACCGCTATGACTCAATGTGTGTTATCCGTTTAAAATCAGTAGTTTAGTTCAAAAAATTTCACCCACTAAAAATAGATAAAACATGATCAAATTTTATTGATAATTTAGGACATTAATTCATAAGTCATTTGTGATGTGTAGGAATCGGTCTCACATCAAACTGATACATCATGTGATCGGTATGAGTCAAAGTGCATGTTCCCAGTTTAAAATGAAATATTAGTAAAAAAACTAGTGACATACTCAAAATTAAGGAAACACATTCAGTTTTTTTTATAATTTAGTAAAATGATCCACAAGTCATTTTATATGTGTAGGAACTAGCCACACCTCAATCTGACACACGATGTGACCGGTATGACTCTAAGTGTGTCTTTTTATTTAAAATAGACATCAATTTTAGTAAAAAAGAAAACTTACCTACTCAAAACCAAGAAAATTCATTAATATTATTTTGATACTTTAGGTAAACAATTTATGAGTCATTTTTTATGTGTACAAATCAGCCTCACCTCTATCCAATACACGATGTACTTAGTATGACTTAATGTGTCTATTATCAGTTTAAAATCTATAGTTTAGTTTAAAAAATGTCACTCACTGAAAACTGAGAAAACATGATCAAATTATATTTATAATTTATTAAAATGATTAATAATTAATTTTTGATGTGTAGGAATAATTATTACATAAAACTGACACATTATGTGATCAGTATGAGTCAAAGTGCATGTTTCTAGTTTAAAATGACATTTTAGTAAAAAAGATATGAGACATACTCAAAACTAATAAAAAACGTTCGTATTGTTTTTATTCTTTATAAAAATTATCCATAATACATATTTGATGTGAAGGAATCAACCTTACCTCAATCCGATGCACGATGTGACCAGTATGATTCAAAGTGTGTATTTTATTTAAAATTGACATCAATTTTAGTAAAAAGTAAATCTGATCTACTCAAAACCGATAAAACACATTTATATTATTTTGATACTTTAGTAAAATTATCCATAAGTCATTTTTATGTGTAGGAATCAATCTCAATTCAATCCGATGCATGGTGTGACCGGTATGACTCCAAGTACATTTTTTATTTAAAATCGACATCAATTTTAGTAAAAAGGAAAACTGACCTATTCAAAACCAAGAAAACACATTCATATTGTTTTGAAACTTTAGGGAAATTATCCACAAGTCATTTTTGATGTGTAGGAATTATAAACACCTCAATCTGATATATGATGTTCCTAGTACCCAATGTGTCCGTTATTAGTTTAAAATCCACAGTTTTGTTCAAAAAATTCCACTCACTGAAAATCAAGAAAACATGATCATATATTATTTATAATTTAGGAAATCAATTCATAATTAATTTTTTAAGTGTAGGAATTGTTCTCACGTCAAACTGATTCACAATGTGATCAGTATGAGTCAGAGTGCATGTTTTCAGTTTAAAATGACATTTTAGTAAAAAAGACAAGCGACATACTCAAAACCAAGTAAACACATGCATATTGTTTTAATACTTTATGAAAATGATCTATAAGCCATTTGGAAAATTTATTAATTATCCCTACCTTAAATCTGACATGTGGTTTGACCGATATGACTCCAAGTGCATCTTTTTATTTAAAATTGACATCAATTTTAGTAAAAAGGAAAACTGACGCACTCAAAACCCATAAAATGCATTCATATTATTTTTATAATTTATAAAAACGATCCATAAATCATTTTTTATGTGTAGGAATTAGGCTCACCTCAATCCGATACATGATGTTCCCGATATGACTCAATGTGTCCATTATTAGTTTAAATTCGACAGTTTAGTTCAAAAAATGCCACTCACTGAAAATCGAGAAAACATGCTCGGATTATCTTGATAATTTAGGAAATTGATTTATAAGTCATTTTTGACATGTATAAATTGGTATCATATCAAACCGATACACGATGTGATCATTATGATTCAAAGTGTGTGTTTCCAGTTTAAAATGAAATTTTAGTAAAAAAGACAAGGGACATACTCAAAACCGAGTAAACACATTAGAGTTGCTTTAATAATTTATGAAAACAACCCATAAGTAATTTGGGGCATTTAATAATTATCCTCACCTCAATCTGATGCATTGTGTGACCGATATGACTCCAAGTGTGTCTTTTTATTTAAAATTGACATCAATTTTAGTAAAAAGGGCAACTAACCTACATAAAAACTGATAAAATGAATTCATATTGTTTTTATACTTTAGAGAAATTATCCATAAGTCATTTTTGATGTTTAAGAATCATCCTCACCTCAGTCTGATACACTATGTGCTCGGTATGACTCAATGTGTCCATTATTAGTTTAAATTTGATAGTCTAGTTCAAAAAACATCACTCACTGAAAACTGAGCAAAAACACTTGGATTATATTGATAATTCAGGAAAAAGATTCATGAGTCATTTTTGTTTTTAAGGAATCATTCTGACATAAAACCGATACATGATGTGATCGGTATGAGTCAAAGTGTGTGTTTCCATTTTAACATGTCATTTTAGTAAAAAAGACAAGTGACATACTCAAAATTGAGTAAATGATTTTAGGTTGTTTTGATACTTTATGAAAATGATTCATAAGTCATTTGGGATGTTAATGAATTATCTGCACCTCAATATGATTCATAGTGTGACCAGTACCACTCCAAGTGCATTTTTTAATATATAAGTGTCATTTTAGTTTAAAACGCACACCATGTCACCAAAACTGGGAAAATGAGCCTAGATTGTTTTCTAATCATTCTATATTATATTAATTAATTAATTTTATCATCATTTTTATCTTATAATTATTTAATTAATTTTCATAGAGACAATTCTTGAAGACAAACAAGAAATGGTGTTACATGCAAGAATCAATCGTAACTCAATATGATATATAGTGTTTCTGATATGGCTCAAAGTTTAGTTTAAAATTAACTATTGTTAATTTATTTTTTTATATTATTACTAAAATAAGAATTTTTTTATTATACAAGTGTTTTTTTCTCAATCAAGGGTTAGGATCAAAAGATAAAAGAAGACTGATGTTTTTGGATGTATGCAATAAATTGTACATATGTAATTGTATAAAACAATGTTTGAAATGTCTATAATATAGTTTTTTTATTGTATTTGTGTTGTAAATTTTATTTCATTTAAATTCTGTATTCATACTTGATTTTTCTGATTTCTTGGCGTTTTTGGTGTTGCGATGTGTTGTTACAACACACTACACTAGTGCTGTAGTGTGTTGTTTTAATATACTATAGTATGCCTCTTTATCAGTACTCTACAAGTGATGATAAACGACCCATTTATCAGCACTTCTAAAAGTGTTGATAAAAGACTAGGGATTTTGATCTATCTCTAGTTGTCATCTCTTCTTTAGTGTCTATAAAGGCCATTTTTAGCGCTGTTAAATGCCTATTTTGTAGTAGTGGGAACCATGTATGGCGAGTTAGAAGGCGAGGAAGTGGATAATTTGGGATGTGTCTTAGAAGGTTTTTTGTTTTTCAGAGAAGGTTTTGTGTTTTCATGGAAACAATTTGGCAGAATGATGAAATCAGGGAATGATAAAGTGTTGCTAGATGATTTTGGAAGACAAAGAAATGATTTCCTAAGCTTCTCCTAATGTTATGGAAAATGATCTTCATAAAAGTGTACATTCCTTGAGACAAATATCTCTCAGTTAACTAGGCCAAACACAATATATCCCTTAAATCAAATTTTGTAACGTATAAATACGTACTTTTTTTTCCCAAGGATCTAATTTAATCCTTCATTGGGAGACTGTGGAAGCAAAAGTTTGGAAAAAAAATTCCCTCAAATGCTCCAAGTCTACTTATTTGTGATGGAGTAGATCATAAGGCGATTTCTAGCTAAGCATTGGTTAAGGTAGTTTTTTGATGTAATTACTTGACTAAAATAACCCAAATGGTACCTCATCCAGTGATTCTATAAGACCCCAGGCATGTCTCCTTATACGTGAGAGGCTATTGACTAGAAGGTAGAGTCTAAATCCAATAATTAGAGACTATACACTCAATATCAAAACATACAATGATAGTTAATAAAAATATCATCATATAAAATATCAGAGTAAAGACAAAAAATTATAGATAAAGGTCAACTGATAGTAACATTTAAAAATCACATGTTATAACTATATGTACCCATTATGGTCACACAATCATACAACAAGGATTTCACACTAGGACGATCAAGCTGAATAAATTAGAAATAAAAAACTAGGGGGGGGGGCTCAACTACAAAACCTAGGTCCCCCATTCCATTGGATCATCCACCCAATATCCACTAAGTTACTCTATCCAGATCCCCCATGCATCTTGTGACCCAAAAATCTAACATAAGGTTTGGAAAAACACTAATATTCTCATGTATGCTGTGATAATGAAACTCAGTAGGGATCTACCAATGCATTCATTATATATCCCATCATATATAATGTATGCATGCATGAGATAATAAATCATACAGTAACATACAACACGAAAGCAATGAAATCAGTTCATCATGTGCTAACCAGGATACCACGATACCTAGCCCCACCTTCTTTGGCCAATGTTGGTATTGGAACTATCATTTCACACATTATAGGAATCCCATCGAGGGAAATCCAAAACCTTTCCTGAACCTGGATCATAGGAAGTCTATTTGGGGAAAGTAAAAATGAATCTAGATCCGATCATATAAGAATCTCATTAGGGGAAAAGAAAAAAAAGCCATACCCAACCGTATATAGTAAATAGGGATCCTATCATGTGATGGTGATCCTACCAACACTTGGTAATGACAAACACTTGGGTGATGTAATCTCCATACCCTAACTCCCAATCACCATACCAAAACCCATCATGAACTACCTCAATATCATCAATAAAATGTATAGGAAACACATATAAGAAAGGCATAATATGGATATACCCACATAGCTAGGAAACTAGGGGTTATCTCACACCCTAGTGATCTTCCTAGAACTCAAGAAGTATGAGAACTGGGGTGGTGTAATACTATACCCCAATCCTTAGGTCTCAAGGACACAACCTCATTTGTAGCTGCCCAACATGGTCAGGATATACTAAAAACAACATATGACTAAAAATCCCAATACCATAGATCTTATCTAGCCACAACTCCCCGCCTAGCATTTAGTTGTATGATATCACATAACACCTCATCATAACCAACCCTAGCGAGTCTCACCATGTTAGTCATCTCAAAAAAATGCACCTAGAATAATACCCTAGGATGATTCTGAATATCTGAAGCCACACCTAATCTATAGAACCTAACCCAATGGTTAGGCTTGACCATACTTGTATACTATCATGATTCACCGGTCACATATGGCTATATCATCTATCCTTACCTCTCATGGGGAAATCGCATCATCACAAACCTCAAAGGATATCACTAAATCCCTTACCCATATCATCAGAACACCACTAGCACCCAATCACACCCTAAGGATCCTCTAACAGTTCTCCAGGTCCCTTCCCAATGCCATCCCATGCATGAAGTCTACTCATGGACTAACAAGTTCCACACTTGGTTCTACCCATATGTGTCAAACTCAAAGGACTAAATAACCAAATGTAGGCATCCCATTTCCCACACCATCTAATCCTTATAAGTCTTATTGATACCGGTCCAAAGTCATACCATAATCCAAACCTACTCCCAAATAATCTCTAAGTTCAAGGATTCCAATTCCCTCTATTTAACAATTCCCAAGTACCACTAGTCACCCTAAGAAAGAGTGATAACTTTCTCCCATGATCCAACAACACATATGTCCTAAAATCAATACATTACCTTGGGCTTATAGAACCTTACCAATTCCCTACTACTCTCACTCAAGGAGACTCATGTTCTCAAGGCTATTCCTAGAGCCTTTCCCATACTATTCCCAAGTCCCAACACCAATAAAAATCTTTACCCAAGGGCCAACCACTTGAATATCTCAACCCATGCATTAGGTCTCACCCTAGGCCATTCACCTTTCATACCACAATCCAAAACCTCTTTAGGGTCTATTAAGCATAACTAAAGGTAGTGCTCCTTGGCAACATAGCCTCTGAGAATCTTTAAAATTTTATAACCCATTCATGGTATACCCAATTCACTCTTGAAAGGTTTTACCCTAGCCCATCACAAAATTCCAGACTCATCTAAACCCTTTATAAAATTATCAAACCTCTACTCCCAAATAACACACATACACAACACATATATTCACATGTATATGGTTAAATATTAAAGAGGCTACATACCTTGAGCTTATAGGAGTTAAATTATCTGATATCACAGCCCGATTCAACCCTGTTCATCTAAAATAGGGTAATCATAAAAATAGGACTTAAAATGAGATTTATTCCAAAAAAATAGCAAGATGAGAGAAACAGTGAAAGTGGACTTATGCCTTACCTTATCCTTGTCAATCATAGATTCTTACTTTATATGGTATATTGATCCTCCAAGATATAACCCTACGGGAGCTTAGAGTTTGAATAGGGAGAGGGAAAAATTAGAGGGAGAGTTGGGATCCTGTGATTATGTATAAAAAAGAGGGAGAGGGGGTCATTTTAAAAAATTAACAAAAATATTTAAAAATACAGATAGGGTTTTGTTGTGGCATGAACTAGGTAATCCCAGTGTACCACCCCTTCTAGTAACTCTTTTCTATGTGATCCAATGGGTCATGAAACAATTCCTCTCTCCAAGATAAAACCTAGAAAACTTGACTGGGATATTGATGACTCAATTCCATATGATAAGTTGTGATACTACTTTTCCAAAAAAACATAATCATATCTAGCCTCTACACCACACCACAACACCTCCTTGTTGTAGCGTGATCCACTACCTATACTGGAATTATCACCCTACACAGAGACCTACTCCTCCAACCTTCAACTGATTCCCTATAACTCCATTGAACCGCCCAAACATATAGAGAAACATATCCTAGATATTTATAAACCCCTTGAATTCTAATCCAAATCCAAATACTTCAAACACCCCCTACTACAGAACTCAAAATTCAATTTCCCCTTGAATATAATGACTTGTAACAATACTAGTCATCGTAAACTCACCAACATGGGAATTATTATCCCCAAGAAGAATCTATGATGACTTACCAATTCTCAATTAATATATTAGAATATGACTCCACCACTCATTCCTAATTCTTATGGACACATATCCACTACATATATTATTAACCAAGCCAAACTACAATTCCATTGAAAGCTCTCAGGCCAAAACCCCACACAAATCAGTCATCATATGAATGACGTACTTGATGCTCGAATCATTTTCTCATATTAAATTACACATAAAAAGTACCACTTGGGTCTCTACACACCGAATTCCTAAAAATAGATACCATCTTTTCACAATACCAACTCTTGATCCATGTTGTGATGCATCCACCTAGATGAAATTAGAAAACACATGATCTATACCCATACTTTCCACAAAATCATACTCCTAATCAAGTTCCAAATACACTGATAAAATCCACAACTGTAGAAGAATCACCAATTTTGGTGTGGCCCTAGAACCAAATATAGTTCATAAAACCTCTCCCTCCTATAACATTATCGACATCATCAACCTACCATCCATTATTTTCATTTCCACAAATCATATATTGACCACTACCCACATAGTGTGAGATCCACTCACTAAAAGATTGGTATAAATCTTACCATCATAGGATTATCCATACTTTCATCTCAAAGAAACAACCTCACCTAAAAACTAACTTCCCATTGGGACTCCACCCCACATGAGTATTTCTCATAAAAACCCCATCAAAATCAACCCATAAGTTTTACTTTTGGGTTTTTTAACTTCAACTACACTGAATAGCACTTATGTAATCCGGAAAACCCTCACTCTTCACTTCCAATCAGCTACATGCTCTATCCCTTAAGTGCATGCCAAAATTCACCCATGGGACTAATCTAAACTATCCTAGCATCCCCAATCTTTTATCTCTTACTATTCTAATCACACCTAGTGTTACACTACATCTCTCCTATAGACAACCCAATACGCTCTATCAATTCCCCAACTCACTCCAAACGAGGAACTTCCTTCCTATTATGATCCATGGGAACTTCACCACATGAAAGTACCACTTACCCTCCAAAACTATCCCACATTAATTCCACATAAAAACCTCTCTAAATCGTAAAATAACATACCCATCACTCAGAGTTGTACTGCAATCCTCTAATAACATGAAAGGATTTTCATAGGAGTCTGAATGGTGCGCTTGAAATATTCATACTTTGCAAAACTGCTACCAAGATCTTTGAGGTTCAAAACATGCCAAAATCCAGTGTAGTTTCAATAAGGAACTACCCATTGAATACATTCCCTAACTTCACTTGACATTCTGGGAGGAAATACCAACAAATAATTGTTTTTCAA
This sequence comes from Viscum album, assembly GCA_963277665.1. NCBI lineage: Eukaryota > Viridiplantae > Streptophyta > Magnoliopsida > Santalales > Viscaceae > Viscum > Viscum album. The sequence goes on from OY728151.1 coordinate 1,840,216,330, forward strand.
TGTTAAAACTACTTAACTGATTTTCATTTCTAATGATCTATCCATTTTTCCTTAGGCCATAAACCATACAAGATCCCAAGGATCCTTGAACCATGAAAATAAAAACACATAGGTATTCCAAAACATGATTTTATAATAATGTTACATATTATTACTCTCCATCACACCATTCCTCACATAGAGTTTCATTATTCAGTCCATAACAATAGGCTCTAACCTGATTTAAAACTCAATTTAGATTCTTCAATTGAAACCACACTTTAACCATCCCTAGGAATCCAATATATCTCTCATGAAGTTTTGACCAATACCTCAGTCTAAAATAACCAAGTCCAAGACTAAGAAAAACCATATGCTTTATCATGCACCACTTAAGCAACATTTCAACATCTAAAGCATATATCTATGATTCAATAATATTAGGTTGCATCCTCTTATTCACCTAGTATTAAACCAAAAATCATTCATTCATAATAATGATTATGAATAACCATATTAACCACTAACTGAACTCATATACATAATCCTATGGGTGATTGTAATGTGTCCACAATTGTCACAACACAATGCCCACATCCAAGGTCACATTGTGGCATGGCCCTCCACTCCATGGCATAGTGACCCACTTTTTCCCAAAGGGCCCAAAACCTCACAAATCCTCATTTCAATATGACCTAATACCTCATGCTTTAATGGTCTTCATCATGTATCAAAAACCCATGTTATAGTGTGATCTTTTACTTATAGTACAATTATATTTTGAACCAAGGCTAATTTCTCAAATATAAACCCAACTTATGCTAAAACATTCAAAATACAATGGGTATAACCATAAAACTTACCCTTGATATTAGCCCAAATTCACATGATAAGATTTGTATCTCATCATCCCATATTGAAATCACCAAAACCATCCCTTCGACACTAACTCAAAAAACCTCATCAAGAGGAAAATATCACTAACTAAAGGCAACAATAAGATCCATCTTGACCCGATCAAGAGTTAGCATCCAACTAAACCTCTCACATATGCATAACTCTATACCATAGGCACTTATTGAAGGTTCCGGGCGCAGCGGAAGTGCGTGGGTGGATGTGCCCACTTGGATTTTTGTCATTAGCAATGATCAATCCGGAATCAATACGACGATAAACGCCAGTCTCCACGGATCGAATCACAGAAAAAGACAAAGAAGATGGTTTTTCCCGGAACCACAAACAAGGATCGTTACAGGTTGATTATAATTAATTTAATTAATTATAAAGAAATACCTTTTGGGTGTTCTTTCTTCGTTGATGTTCTCAATCACATTGTCAATGTGATCCGTCGTTGCGTCGCAGAAGCCAAGTGTAGACTCCCTCTAGCGGTGATCCACACATGTACCTCGTATCTCTGGACGTCGCCAAAAGATTCTCCGGGTGCTAGCGTGGAGAAGCCTTTGCTTGCGTTGTCCGCCTTAGATTGTCTTGATCCGATGGAAGAGGATCTCTCTCGGTCTTGAGAGCGTTCTTGGAGGAAGAGGTTCTTTCGGCCTTGAAAGAATTCTCCAGATATGTTGTGCACAACGATTCTCTTGTATATAAAAGAGTTGGGGTTGTGAGGATATTTATAATCGGGTGTGTGGGGTTATAGAGTTATGACAATAAATAAACGCGTTACGCGTTTTATTTATTTCATTGACTCTTTATTTAAAACCCCATGTCGAATAAATAATTCCTTGACATGCGCCCACGCTGATTATAATAAATATCATTTAAAACAATATTATATCCTCAAAATCCCAACTAAAAAAAACTACACGGAGTGTATTAATAAATACACGGCATGTACTTGTTTTTCATTGAAAACTACACGGTGTGTACATTAAATGTACACGGCGTGTATATCTTGTTTTCATTTATTCATTTCCTTTCCAAAATAAAACTACACGGCATGTAATAATAATACACGACGTGTACTTGTTTTATTTTCTTTTTCCTCCATAATTTAAAACAACTTAGGCTTCCTTGAATAATTATTAAACCGCGTACGAGAATAATCTTTATTCAACTTGAGATACTTGGATACACTTAGTGTGTGACCCTCTAGGCCTCTTTCTCGTTGGCATTAGGCGGGCTTGCCTAAAGTCCAAGATTACTGTCTAGCAACGGGTCAAGGCACCCAAGAGAAAGAAGTTTACGCCGCATTGACGTATCACCTCATACGAGCGCTTACTGTGTATTTAATCCCTTTGTCTCAATATCTCATCAAGCAGGTTTCATGGCAGTGTCATAAACCTATATGCTTGATATGTCGTTCTTTGACTACCTGAAATAAACTCATCGTTTACACCATGGCCATGGAATTTAATGCGACAGTTCTATTTCAATCAAAGGGCCGAGATATCAACTTCCATAAATGGAAGGGACAAATCCTTCCTTGACTTATCCATTAACAACATGTCACTCATGACGCACCCAACGTACCCTACTTCCCGCCAACTATCTGCGTGACGGTTTTTGTCAGTAAATCTAAGTGCGCGAGTCATGACATGAGTTAATGATAATCTTCCAGTCCAAGGACCATTACACACGCTCGTAGATAGCAATATCCGATGACACCAAGACATGCGGAATTACTACTGGCGGGTCTGTTCTCATAATCTCCCATCTTGGAGATTACCAAGTGCGAACTCCATGAGAGAGAGTCTCGTCTTCTTATGAGTACTCGCACATGACGGTCTGTATACTATGTGTCCTATCATAGTATGTCATCCAACCGCAGAACTTTATTTAAGAATATTGTTATAGCATTTCAAGGTTCTCATCATAGCGGGGATCTGCTATGACCTTATTAATGCAACAAATATTTCAGGACATTATTATATTATAGTCATTCAGAACAATGAACAATATATAATAAGTGAACATTTATGTAATCAAAGTACAAAACAGTTGGTTCTGAGGACACCAACCCTTACAAACTCCCACTTGGACTAGAGCCAACTGCCTACGACTTTTAGTCCGCTAGACCTCACATGATGATCATGTTTCTGCTGAGTCAAGGCTTTAGTCAATGGGTCCGCCACGTTGTCTTCCGTGGAAATACTGCTCACTGCAACTTCACCTCTCTGAGAAAAATCCCTCAAGAGATGATACTTCCGAAGTATGTGCTTTGTCCGCTGATGTGACCTTGGCTCTTTTGCAAGTGCCACCGCTGCAGTATTATCACAATAGAGTGTGATAGTATCTTTACTGCTCGGTACAACATCCAGCTCTTGGACGAAGCTTCGCATCCATACTGCTTCTTTAGCTGCCTCAGAAGCTGCGATATACTCGGACTCCGCTGTAGAATCTGCCACCACACTTTGTTTTGAGCTCTTCCAGCTCACTGCACCTCCATTCAAACTGAAGATGTATCCAGTCTGCGACTTCATGTCATCTTGATCAGTCTGGAAACTAGCATCTACATGTCCTCTGATGACTAGTTCCTCATCTCCTCCATAAACCAAGAACATATCCCTAGTACGCCTCAGATACTTAAGGATAGTCTTGACTGCCATCCAATGGCGGTCTCCTGGATCAGCTTGATATCTGCCTACCGCACTTAATGCATAAGCAACATCTAGCCTCGTACATAGCATAGCATACATGACTGACCCAATCGCGGATGCATAAGGGATCCTTGACATTCTCTTTCTTTCCTCATGTGTCTGAGGACACATTTTCTTGGAAAGATGAATGCCATGTGACACTGGCAACAATCCCCTCTTGGACTATTCCATACTGAATCTCTTCAGTATCTTGTCAATGTATGTACTTTGACTTAGGCCCAAAATTTTCTTGGATCTATCACGATGGATCTTGATCCCAAGAATATATGCCGCCTCGCCCAAGTCTTTCATGGAGAAGCATTTATTCAACCATGTCTTAACTGACTGTAAGACAGGTACTTCGTTTCCAATTAGCAATATGTCATCGACATATACTATTAGGAAAACGACTGCACTTCCACTAAACCTTTTGTAGACACAAGGCTCACATTTGTTCTTAACAAAGCCAAATTCTGTAACAGCTTCATCAAAACGAATGTTCCATGACCTTGATGCTTGCTTTAATCCATAAATGGATTTTTGCAACTTGCATACCTTGTTGGCATCCTTTGAAGTCACAAACCCTTCAGGTTGTGTCATGTAGACATCTTCCTGGAGGTTCCCGTTAAGGAAAGCTGTTTTGACATCCATTTGCCAAATTTCATAGTCATGGTAAGTAGCAATGGCCAATAGGATTCTGATAGACTTAAGCATTGAAACCGGTGAAAAGGTTTCATCATAGTCAATTCCTTGACGCTGTCTAAAACCTTTTGCAACCAGTCATGCCTTGTAGGTGCTGACTTGCCCCTCCATGTCCAGTTTCTTCTTGAATACCCATTTATTACCAATAGGCTTTACATCAACTGGAGGATCTACCAAAATCCAGACTTGGTTTTGGTACATGGAATCCATTTCAGAATTCATGGCTTCTTGCCACTTGGCAATGTCTGTGCCTTCAACTGCTTCCTTGTAGGTAAGAGGATCATCATTGTCAACCAATAATGAGTCACCATCCTCAGTGACAAGAAAACCATATCGTTCTGGTTCTCTCACCTCTCTCGTGCTCCTACGCAGTTCTTGTGTCTCTGGAACAGATTGTTCTTCCACGGGGCTTTGTGGAATCTGTTCTTGTACCAACTCATGAGTATCTTGAGCCTCGACTTCATCGAAGTCTATCTCGCTCCCACTATCTCTTCTGGAGATGTGCTCCCTCTCAAGGAATATGGCGTGTCTTGCCACTGTAACCTTTTTGTCTGAGGGGTTGTATAGGTAATATCCCCTTGTTTCCTTGGGATATCCTATAAAGATACACTTTGTGCCTCGGGGTGCAAGTTTGTTACCTGAAGAGGCCTTAACAAATGCTTCGCTACCCCACACGTGTAAATTCGATAACATGGCTTTGCGTCCACTCCATAACTCGTATGGAATACCATTTATCGATTTAGTTGGTACTTGGTTTAGTATGTGTGCTGCTGTTTGTAATGCATATCCCCAAAAGGATAATGGAAGACTCGTATGACTCATCATTGATCTCACCATGTCCAACAGGGTGCGGTTCCTCCTTTCACTTACACCATTCCATTGCGGTGTGTAAGGAGGAGTGAGTTGAGATAGAATCCCAAACTCCCGTAAGAAATCAATGAAGTCTTGATTAAGATATTCTCCTCCTCTGTCTGAGCGGAGTTTCTTAATCTTCTTACCAAGCTGGTTCTCAACTTCATTCTTGTATTCTTTGAACCGATCAAAAGAATCTGACTTATACCTCATTAAATAGATATATCCATATCTACTAAAATCATCAGTAAAAGTTATGAAGTACGAGAACCCACCCCTTGCTTCAACTGGAAATGGTCCACACACATCTGTGTGAACTAATTATAGAAGCTCTTTAGCTCTTTCACCTTTCCCACTAAATGGGGCTTTGGTCATTTTGCCTTGTAGACACGCATGACATACACCAAGTGGTTTTAGTTCGAAAGATTCTAAATACCCATCTTGATGTAATTTTGTCAAACGTTTCTCATTGACATGACCTAGCCGGTGATGCCAAAGTTGGGTGTGGTATGAGTCATGTAAATTAACTTTGTTATCAATTGCCATTACTTGGTTTGTGTAGTCTAACACATAAAGGCCGTTATATAACTGTGCCCTACCAAAACAAATGCTATCTTTATAAAAGTAGAAACATTCATTTCCAAACTTGAATATGAATCCATCAGTATCTAATCTGGATACTGAAATAATGTTTTTGGTTACAGAGGGTACATAATAACATCCTTTCAAAACCAAGACCATCCCGGTAGGCAATGTGAGGTGGTAGTCCCCGACAGCTACAACAGCAAGTCTGGCTCCGTTGGCTGCTCGTAGATCTATCTCCCCTCGATCAATCTTCCTGAATCTACTTGGTTCCTGTATTTGGATACAGATGTGAGCACCACAAGAAGTATCTAATACCCAATTAGTAGAAACAGATAGATTGCATTCGATAACAAACGCACCTGAAGATTCCCCTTGCTTCCTCGGCTGGGTGCAGTTTTTCTTCCAGTGACCCTTCTTGCCACATGCGAAACAAACAGCATCCTGTTCCTTTGCCTCCCCTTTGATCTTCCTTTTCTTGGAAGGCCTTGAAGAAGCTTTGGGCTTAAAGCTCTTCGCCTTCCCTTTCCTTTTATTCACCATAAGGACAGAAGGTTTTTCACGCTTCATGTCATTGTCCACTTGGCGAATGAGGATAAGAAGATCAGATAGAGACTTCTCAATATTGTTCATGTTGAAATTAACAACAAAGTTTGAGAAGCTCTGGGGGAGTGATGCGAGAATGAGATCGGTACCCAGTTCTTCAGGGAGTTTAAACCCTAGAACCTCCAAGCGCTCAATGTAGCCAATGAGCTTGACTACATGAGGCCCAGCTGGGGCACCCTCTCCAGGCTTTCTCTGAAACAGAGCCTTGGAGATCTCAAACCTTTCCTGTCTTGCTCTCTCCTGGTATAAACCATGGAGGTGCTCGAGCATGCTGTAGGCATCCATGTCTTCATGAGAATTCATGAGCTCACTAGACATAGATGACAACATCAAACATTGAACGTCGAGAGCATCGTTCAAACGTTGATCATAGACTAGGAAATCTTCATCACTTGCCCCTGGGGCAGGAGAATCAGGAAGTGAGGACTCCAGCACATAAAACTTCCGTTCATGGCGTAGGATAACCCGAAGGCGCCTAAACCATTCCTGAAAGTTACTGCCGGTGAGGATGTTGTCTTTATCCAGAATTGATCGCAGAGAAAATGTGGTTGATGTGTTTGTCATTTTGATTCTACAATTTAAAAGAGCAGATTCATCAATACTTTCTTGATTACATTTTATGAGAAATAATAAATTTTATTAAGTCTCCCACTATTTTATCAATTCCCAATGGCCCTCACCATTGAACTCGGAATGTCCAGTTGCTTTGACATTCTAATGGCAAGGATCCATATTTCCCTTCGCATAACCCCAACAAGGGTTGGTCAAGCTATTTAAAGGTATTTAGGTAGGCGGTTCTTTGCCAACTGTGAGCTTACAGTTCCTTGATCTGTTGAGTGGACTCCCCAATCCTGAAATCCTGACTTGGATTTCCTCAACTCTTGCCTCCAATATTACATCAAGTCTAGCAAGGGATACTTCTCTTGATGTAATATGGTTAAGTCAACCCGAAACCTTTCATAAGGGCTTCCTTTATAAAAGTAAGTGTCCCAACAAGGGTTGGTCAAACACATAGTTTTATTGAGTCTTGCCCTTAATCAAGTAACGGAAGGCTTGGTCTGACTTAATATGGTATTTGAGGGATTTTATTCTTTATGCGTATCTTTGCATTATCACATGCTTGTTAATATTAAGTGATGCTTACTTAAGTGATTAACCATGTTCCGATAATGTATACGCATAGATCGGTTTTTATTTTATTCCATCTTTGCATGCTTGTTCATTTTATTAATTATGTGATCGCGACAACACATGAATAATATATAAACCATGCAATCAGACAGAAATAAAATAAGATGGCATGATCATGAGCTTCTATTTGGTTAGCTTATCTAGCGGTTTTGATAAGCTTACCCTGACCTAGGGAAAACACCTTGAACCTGATGGTTCATGTTTTGCAGCTCCCACCTATCCACCTTTGTATCTTCTTGTGTCAGTTTCGCCTCGGCTTTGGGATTTGAACCGTCTCCTCTGGCTTGGGAGATCCTCCATTACATGGGTTTACATTAAAGAAACCATGGGCACGCAGGCCCTACATTTTATTGGAAGAAGGCTCGCAGGCCAACAAATTTAAATTAAATAAATTTAAATGAAACCATACACATACAAAGGGTCTTTGGTCTAGCTCATGATCATCCATAGTATGCAACGACATTTACGCATATTTAGAATTCAAATTCTTTTAATCGTTTTATTTAAGATAAGACGCGCTCGAATTCAATTAATTATGATCTTATAATTAATCAATTCTTTATCTTAAATTCCTTTCTGAATTTCCTTGAGATTCTTCTCATCCATATTCCTTGTACGGGTCTTTGTACATTGGAGGAAACCTGGTGAAATTCCATTTCTGGAAAGTACACGGCGTGTAGTTTATAATTACACGGCGTGTATTTTTCTTTTCACCCTTTGTCCAAAGTACACGCCGGGGCTTTGGCATGTTTTTCTGTACTTTGGAAATTTTAGAGTACATGGCATGTAGATGAATCATACACGGTGTGTACTTCCTTGTTACGCGGTAACCGGCCTGGCGATCCCGTATACGCGGTACGCGACTTATCTTTGTACACGGTTTCACCTGGGTCGGAACGGACTACACGGCGTGTTGTTCCAACATACACGTCGTGTATTCCGGTTTCCATGCGCCGTTCTATTCTGGTCAACATGGCGTGATTAAAACTTAGGCATAATCAATTCACACGACGTGGTTTGGCGGACCAGTGCCGGTTCGTTGAACCTAAGTACACGACGTGTAGTTTTAATTACACGCCGTGTAATCCCGTGTTGTACAGACAGAAAGAGCGGCTCCTCCAGATGAGTTCCTCGTTTTTATTTTAATCAAAATTAAAATTAAAAGGTCGTTTCTGTGATATGAATCGAGAAACGAAGGAGGAAGAATATATCTCGTTAATTCAGATTTATAGAACGATTTATTTCGAATTGAATCAAATATGAATGCGTAAATTATCAACGAAAATTAAATAACTATAATCAACGTTGTAACCTCGCTCTGATACCATTTGAAGGTTCCAGGCGCAGCGGAAGCGCGTGGGTGGATGTGCCCACTTGGCTTTTTGTCATTAGCAATGATCAATCCGGAATCAATACGACGATAAACGCCACTCTCCACGGATCGAATCACAGAAAAAGACAAAGAAGATGGTTTTTCCCGGAACCACAAACAAGGATCGTTACAGGTTGATTATAATTAATTTAATTAATTATAAAGAAATACCTTTTGGGTGTTCTTTCTTCGTTGATGTTCTCAATCACGTTGTCAATGTGATCTGTCGTTGCGTCGCAGAAGCCAAGTGTAGACTCCCTCTAGCGGTGATCCACACGTGTACCTCGTATCTCTGGACGTCGCCAAAAGATTCTCCGGGTGCTAGCGTGGAGAAGCCTTTGCTTGCGTTGTCCGCCTTAGATTGTCTTGATCCGATGGAAGAGGATCTCTCTCGGTCTTGAGAGCGTTCTTGGAGGAAGAGGTTCTTTCGGCCTTGAAAGAATTCTCCAGAGATGTTGTGCACAACGATTCTCTTGTATATAAAAGAGTTGGGGTTGTGAGGATATTTATAATTGGGTGTGTGGGGTTATAGAGTTATGACAATAAATAAACGCGTTACGCGTTTTATTTATTTCATTGACTCTTTATTTAAAACCCCATGTCGAATAAATAATTCCTTGACATGCGCCCACGCTGATTATAATAAATATCATTTAAAACAATATTATATCCTCAAAATCCCAACTAAAAAAAACTACACGGAGTGTATTAATAAATACACGGCGTGTACTTGTTTTTCATTGAAAACTACACGGTGTGTACATTAAATGTACACGGCGTGTATATCTTGTTTTCATTTATTCATTTCCTTTCCAAAATAAAACTACACGGCATGTAATAATAATACACGACGTGTACTTGTTTTATTTTCTTTTTCCTCCATCATTTAAAACAACTTAGGCTTCCTTGAATAATTATTAAACCGCGTACGAGAATAATCTTTATTCAACTTGAGATACTTGGATACACTTAGTGTGTGACCCTCTAGGCCTCTTTCTCGTTGGCATTAGGCGGGCTTGCCTAAAGTCCAAGATTACTGTCTAGCAACGGGTCAAGGCACCCAAGAGAAAGAAGTTTACGCCGCATTGACGTATCACCTCATACGAGCGCTTACTGTGTAATTTAATCCCTTTGTCTCAATATCTCATCAAGCAGGTTTCATGGCAGTGTCATAAACCTATATGCTTGATATGTCGTTCTTTGACTACCTGAAATAAACTCATCATTTACACCATGGCCATGGAATTTAATGCGACAGTTCTATTTCAATCAAAGGGCCGAGATATCAACTTCCATAAATGGAAGGGACAAATCCTTCCTTGACTTATCCATTAACAACATGTCACTCGTGACGCACCCAACGTACCCTACTTCCCGCCAACTATCTGCGTGACGGTTTTCGTCAGTAAATCTAAGTGCGCGAGTCATGACATGAGTTAATGATAATCTTCCAGTCCAAGGACCATTACACACGCTCGTAGATAGCAATATCCGATGACACCAAGACATACGGAATTACTACTGGCGGGTCTGTTCTCATAATCTCCCATCTTGGAGATTACCAAGTGCGAACTCCATGAGAGAGAGTCTCGTCTTCTTATGAGTACTCGCACATGACGGTCTGTATACTATGTGTCCTATCATAGTATGTCATCCAACCGCAGAACTTTATTTAAGAATATTGTTATAGCATTTCAAGGTTCTCATCATAGCGGGGATCTGCTATGACCTTATTAATGCAACAAATATTTCAGGACATTATTATATTATAGTCATGCAGAACAATGAACAATATATAATAAGTGAACATTTATGTAATCAAAGTACAAAACAGTTGGTTCTGAGGACACCAACCCTTACACTTATCTCCTAAGAACAATATAAGGCATATCATTCCCACACTTACCAACTATTGGGTTGTTGTTTACCATGATCCTGATTATCACAATATCAAATTAAATAAAAAATACACATAAAACACTATTTCATTTTCAATTAATTAATTATAGATTAACTTATTATAGACATTATAATTAATCAAAACTTTCTTTCATCCATCTTTCTAAAAAATATTACTTTTTAATAGTTTTCTGAAAACTATTTACCCCCTTTTGAAAACCATTTAACTTACAAAAGTAGTCATGCACATGTCTAGGGATAGCTACATCCCTAAAATGATGCATGAATATATACTCTCTTTCTACCCTAGGCTAAGAGTATAACAATAAATAACAGCTTGCACTAAAACATCATTCTTGAAGAAACACCTCAATAGTAACAATGAAATAAAAATAGAAATCCCATCTCTGGTAAGTTAAACCTTTCTTATGAAATGGTTACTTTTTCCCAAGAATAAGATCTATCCCAAGATCTGACAATATCCAACCACCAATTACCACTTTTAAATATAAATTCAACTAAAAAGAGTGCTCTAATACCATTTTGTAATGCCTTAAATATAATCACTTGAATGGTAGCTTAGTCGGTGGAGTTATAAGACCCCTGGAATGACTCCCCATATAGAAGAGGTTGCCAACTAATAACGAGAGTCTAAATCCAACATGAGGAGACTATACTATCAGTATCACAACATATAATAATAATCAAGAAAAACAATATTATATAAATCATCAGATTAAATACAAGGAATTATAGCTAAAGGACAACCAATAGTAACAGGTAAATATCACATACTATTAAAAATATATACCCATTCTAATCACACAATCATACAATAAGGATCACCCATTAGGCTAAAAAAATATAGAATAAACTAAAAAAATATATAGAAGGAGACTCAACTATAAAAATTTGGATCCTCCCCTTCTACCATTCTCCCAACATCCATATAACTACTCCAGTTAGACCCCTTGAAAAACCCATAACCTAAAATTCAAACATATGTTCTTCACATGCACCAAGGTTCCCATGCTAGGTGTGAGAATAAAACTCAAGAGGGTATCAAAAACACATAAATTATATAAAAAATTATATATAGTGTATGAATGTATAGGAAAGTAAATCAACAAGCATCATATAGTATGAAAAAAATAACTTCAGGTCATAATGTGCTAACTAAGACACCATGACATTCAATCCCACTTGCTTTGGCTAATTCCAGTACTAGAACCATCATGGTCACATATCATAGGAATCCCATCAAGAAAATAGTGAAACATATCCATACCTGGGTGAATAAGAATACCATTAGGAGAAAGTCAAAATATATATAAACTCAATCATACAGAATAATTGGGGAACCTATCACGCGATGGTGATCCTCTCAAGAATCAAGAATGATGAACACTATGGAGATATAATCTCCATACCCCAATTATTAGGTCCTGTAAAAAACCTCAACTCGAACTACCTCATCATCATCAATGTGAAATATAGAAAATGCATCTAGGAAAGGCATAACACAGGAAAACCCTCATAGTAGAGAAGATGAGGATCATCTTACACTCTTTAAATATTCCAAAAACTTAGGAAGCATGATCACCTGGGTGGTGTAATACCACACCCTAGTACCTAGTCATCTAGGACATATTGTCATCTCTAGCTGCACAAAATGGCCAGGATATAGAGTAAATAATTTTCTAGAAAATCCCCATGCCCTAGTTTTCATATAGATAAAGATCCCTACCTAGAACTCTGCTGAAGGATGAAACATAACATATTGACATAAACCACCATGACCAGTATCTCCATGTGAGTCATCTAAAAAAAACACATTCATAACAATACCCCATAATGATCTTGAATCCCATGACCCACACCCAATTTCTAGAACCTAAACCACTGGTCATGTCCAACTTTACTTGTCTATCAGTCCTACTCACTAGTCACCCATGGACATCTCCATCATATATTCCTCTCACAGGTAATTAACGTCATCATAAACATCAATGGATTTCACTACATCACTTACCCACATCATTGGTACACTACTAGTACCCAACCTCCCCATAAGGATCCTCATACGATGCTCCAGGTCCATTCCCAATGACTCCCCATACACTAAGTCCACTTATGGATTTCCAAGTACCCTTATTAAGCCTACCCATATGCATAAAACCCCAAGTAATAAACAACCACCCATAAGAATATCATTTACCACACCATATAAGCCTCACAAGGCTTACCTTTAGTAGTCCAAACCCATCTAATTCATTAGAACCACTCCCATGGAATCTCCAAGATCAAGGAATCCACTTCCCCCTAATTAACAATTCTGAAGTTCCACTGGGAACCCTCAAATAGGGTGAATAATTTCTCCAAAAATTTAAAATCAAGTATATCAAAAGCACCAAAAAATAGAATAGAACACTAGATCCATTGAAATTACCCACTCCTCTCACTCAAGGAATCTCAAAGTCTCATGGATATTTATGTTATACTTATACAAGGGATTTAGAGTGATATTACTTTGATGGGGGGGGGGGGTGAATCAGGGTATGCACTGTCAATCACAATTAAAACACATACTAATTGTTAAATATACTACGGTGTGGTCATACCCACCATGGAACAACATTCAATTATTTATACTTCACTATAATATGGTCATGGAAAATATGGAATGGGCACATATGGTTGACCATATCCACAAAAATCACCCATTAACTCCTTCATAACACCCATATGATTTCCGTCATGATCTCCTCAAACCGTTTCTCACACCAAACTAGTAGTGGCATAGAAAAATCACCATGTTATGGTCTCCTATTGAATTGGAGATTCCAAATTCTTTACACCTATTGAATTCAGACCTTCCATAGTGAAAGGGGAAGTTACAGTGTGGACCTCTTCTTCTCTAAAGGGACTATAGTGTAGCCTTCTCTACTATGATGTAGACAAATAAAATCTTCTAGAGGCTTGAAAATCATACGAAAACCCATTTGTTCCATGTTCTATATGAATTCGGTGAAAACTATGAGCATAAAGTCCCACATTAAAATTTTCTATGAACTTATATTTACATATAAGCCACTTATTTTCCTTGAATCTCTAATTGTGAGTAACAGGGTATGCTCCCAACCTCCTTTGTGCTGATTCCCTGTGGCGTAGTTCACTACTTCCATTCATGCTCATCTTTCTCCATGGTGTCTCAATAGTTGGATAGACTTTCTAGTTTTCTTATGTGGTTGATCTTACTCCCACACATACAGGGTTGAGCTGGCTTGGGTAGGCCTAGAAAAGGCTAGCCTTATTTTTTCATCACCCTCCATCTTTGCAATTCAACCATCAAAACTACGGTGTAGTCGAGATTACTATGGCATGGACATACATTGGAGTCATCCTCCAAAATCACATTTATGTAATAGATAGATGAACTATGTATTATTCTACTATCCAACATATCCTATAAGGAATGGATCATGATCTCTGTGTCTTATATTCAAGGCTAAAACTACCACTATAGTGTGGTCTTTCCCATTTTGGGTAGCTTTCACTCTTTTAAAACACACTCCATGAAATTTTCATTTGAAATTTCTCGATGCATAAATTATTGGTTCATCATATATTTTTATATACTTACATAATGTTTTATGTCAACAAAATACCTTGGATATCATATTTGGGATCTATCAATCTCTTAATAAACACTTCAAAACTTTGGACATATTTAACATGTGTTGTCAACAATACTATTGTCAACAAGTCTAACTTGCTTCATTGAGATTACAACACTCATCTTGGTCATAAACCTTGAACATTATCATAAAAAATCAACATTGACCATTTTATTATGAAAAACCTTGACCAAACTTATTTTCAATAAATCCAACATCAATCCTCTGTGATTGATAATAATCCACCCCTTTGGATTTTGTTAATAATTAACAACATAATTCTTCTCCCCTTTATTAAATTCATCCTTGGAAGTAAGTATCTTCTCCCACTTAGTGATATATTCTCCCTCTCAAGATATATTATTATCCCCCTTATTTTCAATGAAATACAAAGGTCCTTTCAAATTAAATGGGTCTTTACAATATTCCTTCTAAAAATGTAGGGATGAAATTTTATTCCTTCTCCCCTTTATTTGAGGGAACATCATCTTCACATCACCCCCTTGATGTTGGGAAGGATTACTAGAAATCTTAACTTCCCCTTGGGGATATATTCTCCACCTAAAAATATTTTCTCCCCTATATCAAAACAAATTCATTACTAAGCATCAACCACATGTTGATTAGCTAAATCCTTTTAAAGCACATGTTACACAAGATAATATCCTTTCCAGTTTTATTTTCTCAATATATTCTTTGAGTGAATTTATCAATTTTCACTTGATATGTCAATAAATCATCTAATCCAACTAAGCTAGAGCTTGGTGTAGCAAACAAGAGTTTTTTATAGGCAACAACAAGGTTGTCCATGTCACTCATGAAACCAAGAGACACACACAACAAATTTGTCTTTTCCACTTTTAAAAGATGACCAGTGATCTCCATCACTTCATACCAAACCATTAGTACATAAAATTAAAGTACTTGGTTGTGGTAAATATACCATATAATGAAGTAATTTATACCACTTGATAAATATTTGACACCACTTGTTCCAATAGTGGTTCAAGTTGAGAAAATGAAATCATTTGAAATCCATTCCTTTCAGATTTTCAAAGGCTTAAAAAAATTATAATAAGGTTTAATAGCTTGTGATGTTAATAAAAATTCCCCTTGAGTCTTTATATATTGACTCCATTTGTTGATATCACTTGTTAGTGTACAAAATGGGGGTGCTAACTAAGGGAAAAAATCATCCAATTCAATAATTTTTGGATATCCTAAAAACATCAGAAGATACTAAACTCCAAGACACTTTCTAGAAAGAAAAATGTATGAATATAAAATTATTTTTTTTGTTCTTGTTGTTTACTATTCAATACTCTTCAAGTGGATTGAGACCACTTGGTTTTTGGCTTTATCATATCTTCTTCTTAGCTCTCATCACATGTGATTTTCAAGCATAATTACCTCATGGATCATATATTACACTTAATTATATATCTATTCACAAATAGTTTGAAAAAATAGAGAATATGGTTAGAGGTTTACCTCAAAGTTACTCAAGTTGATTAATAGGGATGGTCAAGATAAACCAACCCATCAGCTTCCATCTTTGCTTCCCCCTTTTTTAGATTTTGGGAAAGGAATGAAATCAACTCTTAAAGTTATTCATCATCACTTGTATCTAGACAAATTAACCTCTTACCAAAGGATATTACTTGAATTATTCCACTTTAAAACTTATTTTCATGTATTTGAACATTATCATCCTCCTGTGGATTGGAATTTTCCACAATTACAAAATCAATCACACTTAAAAAATCAGATTCTTGGGTTACATTACTAATGGATATCACCTCCATTTTTATTTTCCATTACATATTATTATTTTCGCCCTTACTGGTTTGTAAAGGACCACTTTGGAAAACTTCTTCCTTAATGGACAAGAGTGACATATTGAAATACAAATTCTTTGGAGGATCCAACTTCACACTCTTTTCCTCCCTCTTAATAGCAGGAAAAACCTCCTATTTTTTCTTCTAGATTTTTCTTCTTTTCCTCCAAGAGGGTTTTCATGACAAACCCAATTTTTTTTCTTGATACACCTTTAGTTTGATTATCATTTTAATACTCTAAAACATTGAACCTATTTTACAGCTTAATATTCCTTTTTTCTAGGATAATAAGTCTCCATATAATTAATAGGAGTGGAGTGTCTCTGTATAGATTCTTTACCCTTCCATGTATTTTTCCAATAAAAATACCTTACCATATGACCTAAGTTAGAATAAATGAAACATTTAATATAAGAATTATACCTCATTTGGTCTCTCCTTGAATGAGATGTTAATACTACTAGAATTATTCTCACTTATTTGGGATTGTTAGCTTTGAAGTATCTACCCATGATGTGCCCAAATATTTCACAATAAAATCACTTTGATGCCTTCATCATTTATGAAACCACACTTCTAGATTTTGCACAAAACAAATTTTTTCTTCAAGATTTTAGATTTGGGAAAATCTTAGTTACTACATAATTAGAGGTATATTTTATAGGGATCTTTACCTTCTCTCTCTATGTGTTCATCCTCTCTTCAAAGACTCTTATCTTCTTATTCTTTTCTTCTAGATTTGAAGCTAACTTATTAAACTTTGAGCTAGAATCTCTAAGATCCCATTTACTTTATTCAAATTGCGTTCTTAGTGAAAGAACACTTGCATTTAATTCCTTATCTACGGCCATTTGTATTCTGGTCTCTTGGGAAATCTCTTCAAGTGCATCACTTTGATATTTTGTCTTCATCCCCATTTTTTGCATGATGAAATTTACGACTACTTATTTTCTTCTCAATATTTTATTTTCCAAGGATAAATCTTTTATAATTGAGTAGTATACTCCAGGAGTGATACTTCATAGATCCATATTGTCATTTCATGAAAATTCCATGGAATATTAACTTAATATTATTTCTATTTCATCTCTAAAATCACATCTGCTTTTCAACTCCCAGAGTGAGTCTGAAATTTCACATCCTTTCTCCACATGAGGGATAGAATCATAATTATTAGGTTTATATTTAACCTTAGGTGGAGAAAAAAAATTCCAAGATGACTTATTCTTACTATAATTCTTATTTCCTTTTGTCATAAGGCACTTCTCACTTGTCCCTTCCTTTTTTCCAAAAAAATATTCAAGTTTCATCCATATATCCTTGGATAAATCAAAATAATTCATCTTTTTGTGAAATTATTCCTTGAGATACTCCTTTAATGATTCTTTGACCAAAGTATAAATTATAATTTTTCTTTTATATGTTTCAAAGATAACTCTTTTTTTGCTCAAAAGAACAATTCCATCCTCAATCACTTTTAAAGAAACTCCGAGATAAACTTCCATGTATTGAATGGACCCCTTTTTCCATGATTTGAAATTATTTACATCAAAGAAAGGATCATTCACTATGGATTTCATCTTCAACAAAAATTCAGTTCAAGTTATAGAAATAAAAAATCCAAAAAATAAACCTTCCTCTGATACTACTTTTTATACTTATACAATGTAATTAGAGTGAGATTACCTTAATGGGGGGGGGGGGGGGGTGATTTATGGTATGTACTGAGAATCATAATTAAAAAAATTACTCCGTGATTCATATACTATGGTTTATCTATACTTACTATGGTCAAACCTTTAATTATTCAGACTTCAATATGGAATGGTCATTTACACTGTGGCATGGACACCTATGGTTGAATAAATACAAAAAAACTCTTCTATTAACTCCTCCATAACACCTGCATGATTTCAACCATGATCTCCTAAAACTACTTCTTACACTAAATTAGATGCAGCGTGGACACATCACTGTAGCGTGGTCTCCAATATAATTGGAGATTACAAATTCTTTACTCTTATCAAATATAGACCTTCCATGGGGTAATGAGAATCTATAGTGTGGACCTATTCTTCTCCAAAGGGACTATATCATAGCCTTCTCTGCTACGACGTGGACAACTCAAATCTTTTGAAGGCTCAGGAATCCTACGAAAATCCATCTGTTCCATGGTCTATATGAATATGGAATAACCCATGAGTATTGAGTCCCAAATTGAAAGTTTATATGGACTTATAATGAAACATAAACTACTCCATTACCTTGAATCTCTAGTTGTGGGTAACGAGGTATGCTCATATCCTCCTTCATGCTGATGCACTGCGGAATGGGTCATTGCTTCCATGTGTTCTCACCTTCCTACTTGGTTCCACCATGGATTGATGACCGCACTGGTTCCCCTACGTGGTCAATATTACTCCCACATATGCAATGTTATGCTAGCTTGGATGGAATATCCAAGGTTGGCTTTCTTTTTGAATCATCCTCCATATTTGTAGCACAACTATATTTATTGCAGCATAGTCATGGTGGCTATGACATGGAAATATATTAGATTTATCCTCTAACATCCACTTTATGATGTAGCTAGATTTACTAGGGTGTAGTCCACTCTCTAACACCTCTTATACAACATGTATAATGATCTATGTGGTGTATCTCTAAGGCTACAACCACCAATAGGGTGTGGCCTTTCCTGTTTTTTTATCTTGCACTCTTGTGAAACACACTCCATGAACTTAACTTTTGGCATGCATCAGGACATCTCCACTTGTAAAATCATCAATTTTTTGATACTTACATAAATATTGATTTAAAAAACATACCTTGGATATCATCTTTAGAATCTATCAATCTCCCAAGAAACACTTCAACACTTTGTAAATCATTAACATGTGTTTTCAATAATGTTATTGTCAATAATTCCAAATTTTCATTGAGATTCCAACACTCATCTTAGTCATTAACCTTGAACTTTCTTATTGTCAATAAATATTTACTATCTTATTTTTCAACAACCTTTACCAACCTTATTCTCAATATATCCAACATCAATCCTTTGGAATTGATAACAATTCCAATAGCTTTTTCCATACTATATCAAATTCCTAACACCAATCGAAACCTTTACCCAAGGGCCTACCACTTGGAAACCCCCAACTCACTCATTAGGAATAACCATAAGAAATGAACTTATCACAAACTTATCCAACTAGGAACCTCTCATGATCCTAAAATGGAGATGATATTGACCCTGAATCCCACCTCCAGTAGTCCATAGGTCGATGACTAGCATTGAGGGTATATTCACACATTAATAGGAGGAATTGCCCTCATAATCTTAGAAACATAAAAAAATAACCAATCAAATCCATATATAATAAAACCAAACCAGCATCCCACAATGAAAGTAATTTCATAAAAGGAAAATAAATATCCCAAAGTATCAATGCAACTCCTATGACAATGACACCATGATCACCAATTAGAAACATGAACTAGTATAGTCCAACTCGATCACTAACTCCTTCTTATGAATATGAAATACACACACACACACACACACACACATATATATATATATATATATATATGTAAAGGTATGATAATACCCATACACACAATAGGATCCTCCCCAAAACCATTGATGAAAATAAGGAATAAGCATACTAATATCTCATTGAATAAATAATAGAACCAACACGACACCTTTACCAGGACACCTAACACCCATCCTCACCAAGGTAACTCACCCTATAACACATCTTAGAGATTTAACATAATAAAAAAATATATCAAGGAGGTACCCCAAAACCACTTCCACACTAATATGGTCACTCTCATACCCCAACAGTATGTGTCATGTGCTTCAATCTATTTCACATCCACATATTTGCATAACCACATACTACATCACATACATAATCACATCTCCACACATACTTCAACACAATTGTAAATAGATTTCCAATACCACATTTCATATCAGAACTCTACATCACATCCCCTCCAATGTAGGGTAACTCAAATATGAAAATAATCAAACCCATGCCCTCCTCATACAATGAATGAACCCCTTCATGTATTTCACATCACAATCCACATAACTAATCCATACCATAAATACACACTATAAAATTAGACCATTATATAATATATATATATATATACACATACCATGATTCATCATAGCCTATACTATGTATCAAGGGAGAGTGGGGAAGATGGAGTAGTCATCCATCGTAGATTATACTATGTATAAAGGGAGAGTGGGAAAAAGGGAATAGTAATCCATCCATTCACTCCATAACCTAGATATTGGGGAAGACACCTAGAACCCATGTCCCATGTGGTTAGGTTACCTGACTTATGTGGTATTTCATATGAAATAACAAGAAAATACAATCATTTTTAAATCCATGAAAAACCCAATATAAGGGTTGAATCAAATACTGAATCACCTTAATCACCAATACTTGAAAAATTCAATTTATCCCATCCATCACATATTGAAATCCACTAAAAAACTAATAACCATACCAGAAAACTCTAATTACACCAAAATAAACACATAATATGTTAAAATTTATATTTTACCATTTTACACACATAATAATTTTACTTAGAAATATTTAATGTCAAACCGCTCATATTACACAAGAAACATATATTCCATCCTTCACATGTTTCATTTTAGACTATTAATTCATATTAGTTTATTGACGTGGGATACATATTAAAAAAAATTACCTTCTTTTTATTGTAAATTAACCCTACAATTAATTTGAATCACATGTACAAAACTGATATACATTTCAAATAAAACATCATAGATTTTAAACAATTCTGCATCCGGTGATCTCACACCAAGAACTAATTATGAAAAGATCTGTATTCAAAAACTCTCTTCATATATAAAATTTAGCTTGCATAATGATTTCCTTATGACTTTGAGAATGTTTAAGATTGGAATAACATTGTCTAACTTTCATTTTAAAGTATTATGACTTACCATCCTTACACCATCTTCTTTCTTTCCAACCAAGATTCAATCTGATTGGAAGCACTTGTTCTCCCTTTTTTCTTCATGAGGATTGCATCAAAAGTTTCTTAGACAACTTATGATTTATAAGAACATACTTTAAAGAAAATCATAATCAAATTTACATCATATCCATTAAAAATATTATACACTTCCTCATCATGATCAATGATTCATTCTAAACCTAAGGTGAGTCTAATGATCCTTTTCTCCCAGAAAGCAAATTTACAAACTGATGGAATTTATTAAACACTTTATGTCCAATATTCTGATTATGATGATGAGTCTGATCACCAAATTTTACAAAGTGAGGTGATTTATTTTCTTCTTTGGAAACAAAATACAACACTTTAAGTATAAAATTATTTCATCTTCTAAAAACAACTTCCTATCAACTTGGTCCCAAAAACATGGACATGTCCAAAAGAGGGGTTGAAAAAATTGAACCAAATAATTCCTATGCATGATGATATTGTCCACCTATAAGGCTCATAAGTTATAAATAAAGATCTACCAAAAAATTAAAAGAATGCCTCTAAAAACCACAGAACCATATCAAATCTTCCTCTTTGGACACTCTATATTTTTCCTTAGATGCAAAAATAGACCAATAGAAGTTTAAAAATACCATGTAATAGAGGGGTTCACCACATACAAAGAAATAGGGGGAAATATGTCCCCTGGTGAAAATATACTAATGTCAGATAGTATGCACATATTGGGAATAAGTAGGGATGAATAAACAAATGATATTTCATGTAAAGCTCTCAAATATGCTCGAAATAACAAATTCAAAGTAGGTGAAAGGGAAACATGACATAATAAGTGAGGATTCCACCTCAATGATTCAGACCACCTTAAAATCAAAGGGTTAGGAAATACATCTAGGAAACACACATCATAAGCCTTGGATCCATTAGATCAAGGTAATAAAGGGCTAAAATCACCCCATGAAAATCCATGGGGTCATGTGGGATCACGATAAAGAAATCCTAATAAAAAGTGGTTTGACAAATAGTGACCAGGGAGAAGCCCAAATAAAGAATCCCACATGAAAATAGGTCTACTGAAAATTCTAACAAAAAATTAATATATTTTTATAATAAATATATTAAAAAAATTAATTTATAGCACTTAAACATTCTAAAATTCATAAATTTACACCTTATAAATGAAAATTTAAAACAAAAAAATGCGATTTTATTAAAAAATATTCTTACCTTTCAAATAATTTGGATAGTTTTCAAATAATCATAAAAGGATAAACACAATAATCACCCCTTCTAATCATCCCTATATCATGTACCAAAGTGGAAAATGTATACCCATACCAAACCATCCATTGCATATCAACTTATATTTGTTTTCCTGAAAAATATCCTAATCTAAGTAAAAACATAGGGAGGGATTTCCAAACTATATACCAGAGTCTCCGCCAGAAGTGATGTTACTGAAGTTTCAAAATAAATCACACAACTACAGCTCAACACAAACAGAGAAAATATTCATCCCCTATAGTTAAAAACATTTATCTTGGAACTCATTTATGAAAATATAAGAATGAAAGTAGTAAATAAATAGAATCAAACTACTAGAAATAAAAAAAGGTGAAAAGAGATAAAATTATTCACCTGAAACTAGATAGCTTTAGACAACCCATCCAGACACACCCTTCCTCCCAACCGGTGGCCCTTGTAAGTCGCATATAGATCTAATCCAAGGAAACCATGGGAAATAAATACTAGAGATATACATAACTCTATACTAAGGTATGATAATAAAATCATAGAACATTAGCACTATCAAAATAAAGGTGAACCACATTACTCTAGGTCATTCTATCCCAAGAATTATTATCAGGAAAATATCTTTTAATGTGGCTAGTTTTACCATACAGATGGTGCCTAAATTTTTTAAAATAACTTCCATTTTCCTTTTATTTAATATTTTCAATAGGTTAATCCCAAATACTCATAAACTCTAGATAGGAATTTACTCAGTATTCGCCACCTTAAGACTATGGTTCTATAGAACCTTGGACAAAAAAGAAACCTTCACTTATTCTATGGTTATAAACTCCCTACCATACACCATAAAATCCTTTAAATAACTATTTGAATCTTTTAGGGAGGTAAAAAAGATAATGGTATGCTCCTTTTCTCAAATTTTAACAACTATATAAGTAAAATCAATCAATAATTTATTGAATTCATCAAAATGATCCCAAAAGAAATTTATAGAAGGCATTTTAAAATTGTAAAGCCTTTCATTTTTATAAAACCTACCAAGAAGGGATTTGGAAATCTATAAATGTTCAAATTTAAATTATATGGATTTATCAGTGGTATAATAGGCTACTTCATGTGGAACTTTTGGGAATTTTCAAGGAAGTTGGGGTCAACATCAACATAGGTGGCAAAAGTCTCTCATTTGGTGGAAATAATGGTAACATGTTTATTTACACCATATAGAACATTTTCAAGTCCATTGTGGATAATTATATAATTATTATTAATTCACCATAAATTAAAATCATTTTATTTGTTTAATTTCTTGACTTTGAACTTAAAAAAAAATTATTAGACTTGAAATCAAGATATGATACTAATTATTGGGGAAAGGTTACTGTGGAACATGATTATCCACTCAACAGAGGAATTGAAGGTTTAAGTTTGTTAATTTTATTTGTGAAATAAAATGGAATACATGATGGTGGAAAAATAATGATGAATAAATAAGTCTCAAGATGCATTGAAGTTGTAAGGCATACTATAAAAGTTAAAGAAAAAAAAGATGCAATGTGATTTGGATCACTTTGGACCTATGTGCATGTCACAAACCAACCCAAATTCACCGAAACATCGGTACCAAACTTGGCATTGACACAGATCGAAGGGAATTCCTGGTCCCCATGATCTAGCGACTAGCACCTCAACATAAACAAAGATTCATAGGGAACAATTTCACCATAAGAACAATAAAAAAATATAGAACAACAGAAGATAAATCAGTGAATAGTCGGTATATCAAACACTCCTCAAGGAGAAAAATACTGCAATAAGATAGATAAATATCCTAAAATGGTACAAAATCCAATAAATTATGTAATATCCATCAAGAGAAAGTCCAAAAAACTTTGTGCAATGAGTGGATCACAGTTCCACAATTCACTACTATCACCCAAGGTCTCGCCAGTCAATCACACCCACCACCTTCAAGTAGGGCTTTCCCTATCCTTGGACTCGGCGTAACATAATCTAATAATTCCCGAATTCAAAGGTATGGTGTGAGAGAAATAGCCTAATAGGTTATCACCAAATGTTACATAAGATATTTCATAACAAATAAACCATTTATTCCTCAATTTAAATAAGAACAAGGAATGGAAAATCATTTCCACATTTTAAGTCAAACAAGATTACAAATCAAGTAGTTTGAAAGTGTATCAAAAATAGGCTTAAATGTACATTTTCATAAATTAGGAGGGAATGAATAAAATACTTTAATAAACTATGGAATATAATAATCAAATAAAAAATCACCATGGTCATATACCCCGTGGTTCATTAGTTCCTGGCTTTAGGAACCTCAAAATATTCAATTAATCAATCACAGCTCAAAGTCTGCACACATCCCTAAAGTTCATGACATCAAGATAGAATCAATAAACAACCAATATGGAGAAATCATGCTGAATTTAGTTTAGTTTGATTTATCATCATTAATCCATTTCTAGCGGTAAGAGTCCAAGCATTCTTTTCCTAATCACCCACTAACTACTTAGGATCACATGTTCTTTCAATCATTCAATCAATCAATCATAGGAAAATCATTCTTTTTAAATCAAATTATAATTCATAGATCAAATTACCAATTTCAAGTTTCAACATTCCATTTAAACTTCAAAACCAGGTTATAGGTTTTTATCTAGTTCATCCCTTTAAAAATAATATTTCATTTAAATCCATTTTCCTCAAGAATCATCATCAAATAATTTCATCAGATAACTTTTCATTTCAACCCATCTTTTCTAAAAATCCACCTGATATTTTCAAATAATTTTAAAAATTGTTTTATTTAATAATTACATTCCTTTTAAAATCAAACATCAAATATTATCAGTTCAAGTTTCATAATTAGTTTAAAATTCATTTAAAATAAATAAAACAATTGAGGTTTCAAGTGTTGGAAAAATCCTTACAGAACCATCTACCTTTGTCACATGATCAAATAATGACCTAAAAAGGGAAACACCAATGGAGATCCAAATGTGAAGATGATCAATGAATAATACCTAGAATTAAAATTTTCTAAATCAAGGTTCCAATCCATAGAAAACAATAGGATTCACTGCTCTTAAAGAAGGTAAGAGGGGAAGAAAAGATAATTCCCAATCAAAGAGGTTACACTTACTCGATAAGGATAAATTGAATCCACTGGAACTTTAATATGAGAAGAAAAGGGGTTGTAGGAGACAAAATAACCTCTAGAAAGCATCTAAAATATAAAGGGTCTAACTAGGTTTGATTGGGAGAAGATTAGTATTTATAATGGTAGTTTGATTACTTTAATTAAAAAAATTAGAGAATTAAAAATCTCATCACACGGTTTCCTAGGATAGGATACATGGTTATCACTAAACCTATGCCTAACCATGTGCGCTTATTAGGATTATAGATATAGTTTCATGGTTTGGCTACATTGGTTGAAAAAATGTTCACCAACCATGCACTACCTCCTAGGATACTAGAAAAATGTTGCATAGTTTAGTCACATGATTTGACAACCATGCACCAACCAAGCACTCCACACTGTCCCATGATGCACAGTTTTAGGGGAAATGATACAAGGTTTGAAGTAACCATGACCCCCTCCAGAATTCCAACATATGGAACATGGTTTCCTGGGATGACCCGTATGATTTCCCTTAATTGTGTTTCAACCATGAATTGGCCAAGATGCTTTTAAAAATTTCCAAAAGTCTAAAAAACGCTGAAACTAGACCCAAACAAAGGGCAATAAAAACCAAGGGATAAAAGTACCTAAAATATGGAAATGGTATGTTATAATATCCCCACTATAAATGATTTATACCCCCATAAATCTTTTCAATAAGAATCTATGTCAAATATGTGAGTCCATTACTCTATCATTAGTGCCTCGTGCTCCCAATTATCATGTGAATCAGAACCATGCTTCCAAATCACTCGAATAAGGGGTATGGACTTCCCATGAAGAACCTTCATCTTAGAATAAAAAATCTGAAATGGCTGCTCAGTTATAGATAAAACAAGTTCCACATCAAGGTATTACCAGCTCAAGACATGAGATGGGTTAGAGAGATACTTTCTGAGCTGTGACATGTGAAACACATTGTGAATTGAAATCAAATAGGTAGAAAATACAAATGGTAATACACCTTACAATGTTCTAAATAACCTCAAATGGTTCATTGTATCTCAGGGATAACATTACCTATTTTCCAAGTTTTTGGTGACACAACTAAGGTGAAACTCAAAAATACACCTGGTCACTAATTGAAAACTTGAAGGGGTGTCTTCGATGATCGACATAGTATTTATTCCATCTTTGAGCCATTTCCATTCTTTGATGAGTCAACCAATTTTTTTTCATACCATGGACTAAAATAGGTCCAACCAGGGATGCTTCACTAATCTCTAACCCACACAATAGATATTTACATGGTTTTCTATACAATGCCTCAAATGGGGTCATCTTGATGGATGATTGGTAGCTGTTGTATAGGAAAACTCAACTAGTCCCAAGTGGTTGTCCCAAGATCCACTAAAGTTGAGAACATAATCATGAAGCATGACTTATAGGATATTTATAACTCATTCTATTCAGCTATCAATTTATTAATTATATTGAATTATTGAACTAACCTAAGATCCCATCACCTCCTGGAGTCCTCTCTAGAAAACAAGAAGTAAATCAAGGACCCCTACATGAAACTATAACACATATAATTCTATGAAATATGACGATCTCTTGTATATACAAACTTCCCAAGTCCTCAAATTTGGCTGTATCATGAATGGGAATAATGTTATCTTATTTGGTCACCTGATCAATCATTACCCATATCATATTTTTCCCTTGAGTGGTGTGAAAAAATCCAACTATGAAATCCATCAAAATATCATCCCATTTCCAATTCAGTATGGGAAGAGGTTAAAGAAAACTCAAAGGTCTCTAGTGATTAGCCTAACCTTATGATAGATATAATAATGAGATACAAAATTAGCGATGTATCATATCGTACCTGGACACCAGAATCATCACCACATTTCATAGAACATCTTTTTGGTACTAAGATGTACCGCCCAATCAGAATTATGGAAATTTCCCATCATATATTTTCTTATAGAAAAAGGTATGATATACCAGCTCTAGAAGTATAAGATGACCTCAAAATATAAAAACCACTCACCTATGGTCTCACAACCATAAATAGAGTCCCATTCTATGAAACCCATCATTCAACTATTGTTCTTGAAGAATTATGTCAAGAAGAGAGGATTCTAATTGTACGCATTCTAGAACAATCTCATTCTCATCCTCCCAAACTCCAAAATTCATGACAGAAAAGAGAGCCAATAAATTCCATTATTCTGACGATTCTTTCTTAAATAATTAGAAATTATATTCCCCTTACCATGAGTGTAGGAAATGTCAAAATCAAAAGATTGTAAGTATTCTATCCATCACCACTAAAGAAGATTCAAATATTTTTGAGATAATATATAACTAAAGATTTTTTTTTATCAAAATCAATGGTAAAAATTTATTCAATGGGGTAATTTTGTATAATCTTAAGATAATTCACTAAAGTTTCTAGTTCAGGATCATGACTTGGATAGTTATTCTTGTTTGGTCTAAGATGCTAGGAAAAATTTCCACCATGTGATCACCCTTCATGAGAATGCAGCCCAAACCTGAACTAGATGTGTCATAAAAGACCATATAGACCTACCCAGACTCTAGAAGAGTCAACAATATAGAAAAGATCAAAATGTTCTTTGATTCATCAAAATAATTCTTACATGTTGAATCCCATAATAACTTTACTTCTTTATGAGTGACAGCGGTCATTAGAGAAACTAACTTTTATAAATCCTTAACAAAATAGAAATAATATCCCACTAAGATCAAGAATATATGAATATTTAAAACATTTCATAGTTTCTACCATGTAATAACAACCTACACCTTCTCAGGATCAACTAAAATATCATGTTCTAAGACCACATGTCTCAATAAATTCACTTCCTAAATCCAAAAATTATGTTTTGACAACTTGTCATAATTTCAGTGATCCATTAAAATTTCCATAACTACTCTCATATGACACACATGATACTCATAAATTTTAGAGTAAACTAAGATTTCATCCATAGATACACAAAGGAGTTGAGATACTCATGGAATATCATGTTCAACAGCACTATAAAAACTATAGGATGATTGGTTAGACCAAAAGGCATAACAAGGTACTTGAAATGGCCATACCTACTTCAGAAGGAAGTCTTTGAGATATCAGACTCTTTGATTCTAATATGGTTACAATCCAACCAAATATCAATCTTTGAGAACCAATTTTACATTTTTAACTAGTCAAAAAAATTATCAATATGGGGTAATGGATACTATTCTACTGTGACTTTATTGGGTTTTTAGTAATCATCATAGAGGTGAAGGGTTCTATCAGCTTTCCTTGCAAAAAAAGGCACCCCCAAGGTGAAACACTCAGACGAATAAAGTCTTTATTCAAAAATTCATCCAATCGAGTCGTATACTCCTTCAATTTAGTTGGTACCATATGTTAAGAGGTAAAAATGATAGGCTGGGTACCTGGTAAGAAGACAATAGAAAACCCTACCTCCCTCATCGGTGGTAAACCAGAGAAATCAGAAATAAACACATTGGGAAACTCAATGACTATAGGAGGAAGATCACCACTCTAAAATAATTTATCTAAGTCAAAAGAAAACATATATATCATTCTTTTGATCTCCATAATATTTGGTCTAGCTCTACTCGGCCTTGGGTGCCATTTTCCTAGGAAAACACAACACACCCCATTGCGGGGAGTAAAGGTGACCCACTGATGATAAAAATCAATATAGGATTTATGGGAAATTAGATAGTCCATCCCAAGAATGGAATCTAGAGATTTCCTATCATGAACTAGAAAATCCTAGATAATCTTTATCTTTAATAAATAGAAGGCATAAGAGAGGCATCAAGGACCCTTCTACCTCTTTATCCCAAGTGGCATAGAAATATCCATCACATAAGACATAAGATCCATAGGAAGTTTCAAAAGATTAAAAATGTGAGTCAATATGATTGAATAAGATGAAACAATATCAAGCAAAGCAATCACCAAAGGTGAATCTTTTATGATGGTACCTCTCACTTTCACTGGAACTGCATTAGCTTCCTCTTGAGACTTGTGCACTGTATGAAGAAGATTCATTCTAGATGTTGGTGGATGGAACCCATTAGTTATTGATGTATCTAACTAAAATGCATTACCTTTTAGTGTTTATCATCCCATTCCACTATCTGGGGTACAAAATATATGATAGAACTTTTTCATGTGGCTTGAGAGACTGCACGAACCATTAATATTTGGTGCCTCTGTACAAACCTGAATTTCATACCTGATCTTTACACATTGAAATCCAATTAACGGGACCTTAAAAAATGACACAGAAGTTATGGATAATGTTTATTGTTTAGATCTTCCATGTGACTCATCTCGTTTTCTCTTTCCTTTAAATGAACTAATAGAACTACCATTGAGAGTAAGAGGAACTCCCTCCAACATTGACTTACTAGTCAGGTCAAGATCAACCATCAAAGATCTATCCAACACATCTAAATAGAAGGTGAGATTCAATATAAAAAACTAATATCTGACATCAAATCAAATACCCATATTGATTCTTCATGACTATAAATTCTCATTAGATACTACCTCTAAGAAAACTGAATAAGTTCAATAAAGTGGTTTGCATATAGAGACATTGTTATATCATATTATTAGAGGCTGATAAATTCCATAGAATTTACCAAGACCATGTATTCAAGATATAAATACTCCATTAAAATAGCTCTAAAGTCTTTACACTCCAAGAATTCATGTTTCTACACTATAACCATAAAATCCCATCACGTACTTCTAGGCCTTTTAATCTTGAAGGTAGAACATTTCACCTTTATCGAATCTAGGGTTTCAAAGAACTCAAAATGTCACTCAATATTTTTCAACCAATCCTCTGCCTCCTGAGGATTATTTGATACTTGGAAAGCTGGTGTCTTATGCCAAAGAAACCCCTGAGCAGTTTCTTTAGTTTCATTCCTACAAGGTTCCACTACTAGATCCTGGATAAGAATAAGTGCGACTACCTATCTTAAATATTAGATTGTACACACCACAATCTCAATAAGGTTCTGATTAACCAAAGGGTTAGATTATTTTGGTTCATTAGTAGATCCATCCTGAGGTCTATCCAAATGAATTCCTAAGGGCATGATACTATAAAACATCAACAGAAAATACTTGAACATCAGAAAGGATACCCAGATCATCAACTCAATCAAGAGATATAGGAATATCAATTCCATCAGATAGGATTAATTTTTTGGGATTTCTAAATACTTAGATAAATTTTGGATAAATAATGGAATTATATCAATTTATTCATTAAATACATCTTTTCGAAACACCCATGGTGACTCAAGGCTCACAACGATGATATCCAGTCAGGAACTCACTCATAAACTACCCCTTAAGTCTTGGTAATCCTACATCCTATCTATCAGGACATCCCAGATTTCATACCAACATCAAGGAGAGATGCATAACCCCCATTTGATACCATTTTTTTCATGAACTGAACCTAGTAAACTAGTACATGAGTCACTAATGATACATCTCGAAGGGCTTTCACAATCCCCATGGGTTGGCAACTAGTGCCTGGGAATCAATAGAGTCAAAAAAAAAAAAAATTCCACAGGAAAAATCAAACAATATAGAAATGCATAAGATAAATCAGTGAATAGTCGATATGTGAAACACTCATCAAGGAGAAAAATACCACAATAAGACAAATAAATATCCTAAAATGGTACATCATCCAATAAATGACATAATATCCATCAATAAAAAGTACCATACTCACTATGTAATGATTGGATCACAGATCCTCCGGTCACTGCCATCACCCAAGCTCCCACTAGTCAAGTGCACCTACCACCTCCAAGTGGCACTTTCACTTTCCGTGGACCTAGTATAACATAATTTAAAAAATCCTTAAGGAAAAGGTAGGTTGTATGAAAAATATCATAATAGGTTATCACCAAATGTTCCACAATCAATTTCATAACAAATAAACTATTTATGCCTCTATTTAAATATAAAAAAGGCATGGAAAATCATTTCCATATTTTCAATAAAACAATATTTCAAATAAAGAAGATGGAAAGTATATCAAAAATAGTCTAAAATGAATGTTTTAATAAAATTGGAGGGAATGAAAAAAATAGTTTAATAAATAGTGGATGTAATAATCAAATAAAAATAAAATAAATCACCATAGTCATATACCTTGAGGTTCATTTGTTCCTAGCTCCAGGATCCTTTCACTACTCATTCAATCAATAATGAATAAAAGTTTACACACATCCCTAAGGATAATGACATTGGGATAGAATCAATTAACACCCAGTCAGGGAAAATCATGCTGAATTTGGTGTAGTTAGAGTTTTCATGACAAATCCACTAATGGGGGGTTAGAGTCCTATTGTGCTTGTCCTAGTCACCCAATAACTACTTAGGCTCACATTTTATTTCAATCAATCATAGTAAAATCATTATTTTCAATTCAATTTATCATTCAAAGTTAAAATTCTCAATTTCAAGTTTCAACATGCCATTTCAACTTCAAAACTAAGTCATAGGTTTTTTTTTCTAGTTCATGAATTTCAAAATAAATTTTAATTTAAAGTCATTTTCCTGAATAATAATCATCAAATAATTTCATAAAAACACTTTTCATTTAAAGAAATATTTTCTCAAAATCCACCCAATATTTTCAAATCCTTTTAAAAGGTTTTATTTCAGATTTTTTTTCCTTTTAAAATAAAGCACAAAATATTATAAATTAAAGGTTCAAAATCATTTTAAAATTCACTTAAAATAAAGAAATAAATTATGGTTTCAAGTGTAGGAAAAAGCTTTATGGAACCACCTACCTTTGTCACATGATCAAACAATCACCCAAAAAGAGAACCACTAATAGAGATCCAAAGGTGAAGGATATCAAAGAAGAATCCCTAGAATTACAATTCACCAAATCAAGGTTTCAATACATCAATAATAAGAGGGTTTTCCACTCTAAAAGAAGGTGAGAGATGAAGAAAAGATAATTATCAATCAAATAGGTTACACTTACTAGAGAGGGATCAATCACATCCACTGACACTTCGATCTAAGAATTAAAGGGGATAGAGTATCAAAAACCAACTCTAAGAAGCCTCCAAAATCATGAGGATCAAATTAAGGTTGTCTGGGAGAATATTAGTATTTATAATAGGGTTTTTTGGACTTTAATTAAAATTTTTAGATAACTAAAACTATATTCACATGGTTTCCTAGGATAGGCTGCATATTTGTCACTAATAGTTCACCTAACCATGAACCCCTACTAGGATTCTAGAAAGTATTGCATGGTTTGGTCATGTGGTTTGAAAAACCATGAGCCTACTTCACACTCCCTCCCAAGCTACTAGAAAATGGGTGAATTGTTTGATAATTGTGTTCTCCCCATTATCCCATGTTGCGTGATTTTAGGGTAATACCACATGGTTTGAACTAATTGTCCCCCCTCTAGAACTCTAACATATGGAACATGGGTTTTTATTTTATGCATCATGATTTTCCCGAACCACATGCCAACCATGAAATAGTTCATAAAATTAAAAAAAAATCCAAAATTCTCTAAAAAAACCTGAAATAAGATCCAAACAAAGGATGATCAAAACCAATGGATAAAAATATATTAAAGCTGGTAATAAGATGTCAAAATGCATGGAAATAACACCACTGTCATGACCTGACCCACTGAGGCCCACTTGGTTAGTGGTAAGTTGATTATGACACCCTAAGACCACCTCCAATAGGCCAAGGGATGGTGATAAGCACTGAGTAGGCATAATACTAAAATATAAAGCCTTATCCTAAGTACTTTTACACATTCACACAACAACTCTATAAAACAGTGCAGATATATAATAAAAATTGGAACATCTAGAGTGAAAAATATTCCTAAAACATCCTCTAAAAAATATATATATTAGAGTACAATAGTGTATACAAAAGTATGATGGAAAAAATACATGCCCAACTAGAAGTACAAGGGGGAACCCAAACTGACAACAACTATAAAGACTTGAGCGGGGGAGATCCTAGATTAAGATCCCAAAGTCGAATACTGAACACAGTCAGTGCCACCAAGTACTACTAAACTCCACTAATTCCAAGTTTATCACATTCACTACTAATTTTCCCATCAACTGTATAAGACACAACACATGAAAGAAAATCTCATACAAGGGTGAGTATATGCATAACTAGTAGGATGAATTGAAAACCAAGAAGGGGAAGAAATAAAAAATAGTTTTCTCAACCCATAAAGAAATAGGTTAAGGAAAAACCAACATCATATGCTCACAAAGAAAAACAAGAAAGAGAGAAAGGGGATCTCTATCTCCAAAACCCAACTAAGAATGAAGAGTGTAACTGTAGCTCCAAAGGTCCCATCACAGAAGAAAAAAAAACATGCTTAAACACATAAGATATAGAGTGGATGTCCCTATCCTCACTTTTGAGTGTCATAGCTAAGTGATAACTATCTCCTTCCCACACACCATACGTAAACTCTCAAGAATATATAGGCCTCGCACCTCACCGCTACATAGAACTATCGAGGGATCACTACTGCAATAGAGGACACGCATGTTACCAAATATAAATGATGGATATTCCACTTTGTAGATAGATAAATTGTTCCCTATATAATGTGGGGTAGTTTCACATCCACTTGTATAAAGAATATGGGTGACCTACACCCTAGAGAGAGATAGGGGAGTACCAACCCTAGTAACATTCTAATGATCTCACCTGATCATCAGCACCGGTCAAGCATCACTGGGAGTAGAATACCTCTAGTATCACCTCATGTTGTATCTCTAAAGATGAAATAAAGTCCACCATCACATTAAATGTGAAAAAATAATCAAGATAGGCTACTCATAGACCCAAATTTGAGTCTTAATGAAGGAGGTACGTAAGGTAGAATTCTTATAGAAAAGTACATGGTGTGTACATAGGGTCACACTGTGTGTGACCTCTAATAGACACCTGGATGTGTCCTCAATTTAATATATATTGGATAGCCATGTGGGTCTAAATAGTGAGTAAAAGGAGTACACGATGTGTCTTGGTCACCCCGGGTATGCTTGTGTACTCTCGGTCCATGCTTGTATACTTCAGCCTATTCCCATGTACTTTGGCCATACCAGTGTACACTGGTCATATCTAGGTACCCTAGTCATCTCTGAGTACATGGTCATTCCAATGTACTTGGGTCATGCCCATGTACCTAGTGGTGTTCATTCTTATATACTCCTAGGGTGCACACTAAGCCACTAACACTATGGAACATGGTGTGTATGGGTCATACATGATGTTTGATATTTAACTCCACCCGAAACCCTAGCTGCTATAGTAAGGTAAATACATGGTGTGTGTTCGTGGACTAAATGCCGTTTATGTTGGGATTTTCCAAAAATTCAATAAATCCTCACACATCTTGCCTTAATTTCCATTGTCATAGTTTCTGCCTCAAATTTCACTGAAGAACTTGGATCTAGGTCTGACCGCATCTGATCCATTTCCAGTGGCTAGATTTCGGACACTTAACCCTATTAGATACATGCCCATCACACTGTGTTGCTGCGTCACCTCTCCCATGGATGGGAAACCTAAGGTACGACCTCTGATCCACGTCACCAACACATGTATCCCACAATACACCATGATCCGTTTAAAAAAAATGATTTGGGCATCATGTGTGCATCCTCCACAAATCTAGGGGTTTGATCATCCTCGTATCTAGCCTAGAAATGTCAAATCATGACCACACGGGACAATGGTGAAGAATTTGAAGAAAAGTGGGGGAAAATAACATGAACAAAGTAAAAAACCATCATTGGATAGTGTGATCCCATCTAATGATTACACAAAGAAAAACCAAGGGTGGAGAATGGGTGCCACAATTATAAATAAACTGGATCAAGAGTATTTTTCAAATCATGGATCATGAGAAGTATGGAAATCACATAAAAATAACCATATATTGAATCATTTCTTAAAAAATTAAAATAAAGGTAGAAATCACAAAAACTATTATGCCCTACCTTGGGAATGGATAGATCATTGGTGAAGAACAAGTCTTCTTGTGACAGAGAAGACAATTCCACTGTGTTCATCGACCGTCTCACGATTCTCCGTGATCGTTCATCGTTAATCCTCATTCCCAATCCACCAATGGAGTTCTCCCCATCCACCTTTATAATCTCCCTAGGTTATGCAGATAAGATGAAGATTTTCCATAATGGTGTTTATAAAGATTTTGATTAGGGTTTTAGTTCATTTAAGAAAATTAGTTAATTACTTAACGCACCTACCAATGGTCGCCATCAACTTAATTCCCGATGTAAACCAATTTTATGTTGTGTCTAGTGTAAACACATAAAGACCCAGAAATTCGATGTTATTTTTTTAATTATATGGAATATTAAGAGACCGTGAAAATTGACGGTGCGTGATTCCGAGGCCCGGAGTGCCCAGAATGAATTTCTGAACTTTTTTTGGGTACGTTCAGTAAACATGCGAGCGAGTTTTTGTAACTTTTGAACCGATGCTCAAAATTGAAATCTAAGGGCACCGTTGAACTCACAGCACCAGTATTCGCTAAATACCTTCACCTAAACCGTAGTAGTTTGAGGGTGAAAGTTAGTTTTTGAGTTTTTTTGTGGAAATAAAAAATAAAATAAAATTT
Source organism: Viscum album (assembly GCA_963277665.1). Lineage (NCBI taxonomy): Eukaryota > Viridiplantae > Streptophyta > Magnoliopsida > Santalales > Viscaceae > Viscum > Viscum album. The sequence goes on from OY728151.1 coordinate 1,840,252,820, forward strand.
TATTTTATTTTTTATAATCTCTTTTTTGAATGCTCGGTGGTGGGGACCACCCAAGCTAGAAAAGCCCCCAATTTAAATATATAGTGGTGGGGACCACCTGAACCCATCTTAATTTTAGAGACCCGAAGATTAACGTACATGGAAATTACATTAATTTTGCGGAATATGTAATACATAACAAAAACAAACACACAAGGACTGTAATAGTTTAGTGTCTTTGGAAACTCGGAATATAATCTTCTAAATGTGGTGAAAGATCTTCAACATCTCCCATAAAGATCTTCCCCTTTTTTTTTACCTAAAACCTTTCTTTATATCCTGGGGAAAAGAAAACATAAAAGGGTGAGCTCAAATGCTCAGTAAGGGTAAACAAAAGAAATATCAATCACATCATATTCATAAGAACATAACATTTTGGAAATCTTAACCTGCAAAAGAGAGCATAATTTCATAACATGGGATAAATCATAGTAGTGAAATGAAATCCCAATAATCATAACTTAAAACATGAAACTTTGTGGCATACACAAATAATAATAGAGAATCATTTCTTGTTAGTCAAGACTCATTGCCAAGACTATCTTAGTGGACAAAGTCCCTTTCTGAACCGAGTCACCCTCGTTTCAGTCCTGTTTCACTGAACCGGTATAACCTACCGTTCCAGCCATGTCTATCTCATGAGATATAAAATCTTTATCTAATGCATTGTAGGGAGATATAGGTCCCACCCATCTCATAATGATACCATTCTTATGTGTGCCACAAAATCTTAAAACATACATCATTGCATAACCCATGTAATAAAAATGGGAATCTTAAACATCGTGACATCATAAAACAATTCATATAAGATAAAGGAATTCATAAAAATAATTCCATCACAACATAATCAAATAAATGTAATAATAGGGAAAAAAACAGAACCCTTTATTATCTTAGATGGAAAATAATTTTGATAAAACACTTGAACTCCATTCTTGAGTAAAATATCCTTTCTTCTTCAAAAACACTTTTCCTTTCTTAACATGTCGTACAATTATAAACTAAAATAAGTTGATTAAAATAAACTTTAAAACTTTTAGAGGAAGATTCTTGGAAATAATGTTTTAAAAATCCATTCATGCCGTATAAGTTAAGAAAAACATTCTTCGTTCTTTTGTCGGAAAAGTCAAAAAGTACCTCGTACGAAAAACGACAAAAGATTCCTTTCATATCCTTTACTAAAAACTCACCTAAGGGTAAAATTGGATTTAAATAATTGTAGGTGTATTGAAATAATATTACATATTGAGGAAACATGGATGTGGATGATAAAATACACCCTAGTAAATACTAAAGTATAAACAATCTCGGATAAAAATGAGATTGTGATATTTCCCTTACCTTAGGTCCGATTTGCTTCATAAGTGTCCGAACCTCCTGTATAATGATTTAAATAATGTAATTGACTTATTACATAATCATACTCATTGTTATTATATCATATATGGTTCACTTATGACTTTATTTTACCCGTTCTTTTGAAAATTCCATGTTAAAGAGTGTTTTGGGTAAAATTGATTCATTTGTCGTAGGTGTTTGGACTTGTTGTTCTTGACATTATTATTAATTATATCATGATTTAATTACTTCAAGAATGTAAAACATGATTTATATATCATATATATTCAGTATATATATATAATAGATATATAAATGAAATTAAACACACCGTTCATGGAGACGGTAGTCCGTACGTACGCATGAACGCTGTTTTCCTTTCCTTATTGTCTTGAATGGAAGTAAGTAGATGACATACAGATATATATATATATATATATAAATAAATCCAGTAGATTTAACATGTCATATATTTCATTATTATTCATTATATATACTTTATAATCATTCATGAATGGTTAAAGTGGAGAATGAATCTCATCGCGTCGTGGAGACGGTATTCCGTACGTACGCACGAGCGATGATATCGTTCTCATGATCGTGAACTTGTGTTGAAGTATATGTATACTATTCCAGTATCAATATCACTTTATATTAATCATATATAGTTACTCATTACACCATTATACCCATCCAATTAAGGTGGTGGCAGAAAATAGATTACACCACGGCGTGGAGACGGTATTCCGTACGTACGCACGCGAGGTGATTTCGTTTTCCGTAGGATGGATAGATGGTGAAATAGGATTGTTTCATACTTATAATAACATATAAGTATATTAGTGATACTGATGTTATTACTTCATAATGAAACAACCTAAGAAGAAGAAGTGGAAGAAGAAATAAAGGTGAAAGAATCGGTAACGAAAATTACCTCTTCTTTGAAGCGCCTCTTTGAGACCTCCTCTTAGGGCACTAAAATTGGTCTTTGAGGAAGACCAGAACCTCTAGGATGTTTCTAGGGAAGTGTAGAAGATAATTTGGCAGGGTTTGGACGAGATTGAAGGCTCAATGTTGTGTGAGGAAGAGAGGGAGGAGGTGCCCTTTTATAAGGGAGGAGAGGGGCACCTTTGGAATAACTAAAAATATTATTTTATTATAAAGTCAAGTTCGGTTTTAAATAGCTCCAAATTGATTTATTTCGAGGCTAAGGTGGGTATGGTTCGAAATCCTCTCATCCAATAGAATTTAGAAAAGTTTAGGTTCCTATTTTAACCTTATCATTTAGATTTAACATTAAGTTAAATAATTTTACTTTTACGGTGTCTTCTTGTGTTCTTACACTATAAGGTTAATAAACTTACTATAAGAAGCCAAAAGAACCCCAAGTTGTTTATTATTAATATATATAACCTTATCTAAGTCATTTGGATGAACCTTAGATTTATAAGAATAAAATAACAATTAATAATATAATATTTGTTTTAAAAACTAATTTATGTCAATTTTGACACTATTTGGTACATGTTTTTTATGAAATTCATAACAGAATGATAAGTTCTAAAAAAGTCACTTAAATCAACAATAAAATGTCATATTAACTTATAAAATTAGTGTAAGTCATAAAAAGTATCAAATGACATTTATTTGGGCATTTATAACATCAATTATGTCAATATTTCATTAATAAGATAATTACTGCACCATCATTGTGTCATAAATAAATTAAATTATTTAATGTCTAAAAATTACAAATAAAATACCATTATGTAGGAAATATTTTTATCTTTCTAATGAATATTTATAGTCGAATTTATCTTATGTATAACCCTATATTAAAAATGTTTTAGTAAATAAACTTTGATTTTAACTCTTTTAACCCTTCTTTAAATAAATTAATAATAAATGTCCTAATCTAATACAAGTGGGCCTAAATGGTCATATTTTATTCCTAAGTTTGTCTTTAGTCGAATCACACTTGTCTAATAGAATTAGGACATGTGTTAGGGTAATAATAATATCATTTCTACCCTTAATTACCCTATTTACTTTTAACCGTGGTAAAAAAAGTAAAAAGTTACTATTCACCAAAAAATTATTTTCATCTCATTGAACCACATTTTACTTACTGACATCAACCGTGTCTCTCGGATTTTTGAAATTCCACTCACAGAAGCGGTAAAATTAAGTTTTATGAACAATTCAGTTTTTTTAACTACCACTTAGTGGTTTCACTATTCATCAAAAATTGAAAGTTTTCAGAAAAATACCAAAAATTAGGTCTAAGCTATATTTGATATTATGAACTCAAAAATGATGTCTATTTTACCAAATTCAAAACATATCAGTTGCATTAACTAATTTAAAAATTAATTCCCGTCGTCAAAACAAATAGCGTGTTTTTAAGAGATAATAACTATCAAAAGATTGAAACTTGTTTATAACTGGTTTAAATGTAGAATTACATCCAATGACCAACATTGTATTAAATTTTAAAAATATATTCTAAATATACTTTAAAACCACTCAAATTAACAATTTATCACTATTAATTATTTCGATTAAAAAGTTGTTTTTAATTAAAATCTAGTAATTTTCACTATTCATCAGAATATGAAAGTTATCCGAAAAGTACCAAAATTTCACCTTAGGCAAAATTCAATACTCCGAATCCAATAATGAAGTCCATTTTGAGAGATAAAATTTCTAAAATTTTAAAAGGTGGTTATTACTATTCATAACGACTAGTTTTAATAATATATCGTTGTTTAGTGAAACTCGGTATTGCGTACTACGCATGCTATCGAGGAAGGTCGCGATTGCGTGTAATACAAGTCAAGTCAAAGATGCGTGTTGTGCAAGCTCCTTTTGGTGTAGCGTACAACACAAGACATTAATGAAATTAAAAAGAATATTTTTCATAAAATCTCGGGGTGTTACATTCTACCCCCCTTAAAATGAATTTCTCCCTCGAAATTCGTCAGGGTTATAAATGGTTTAATATTCGATAGTTCCTTTAATAGAAACCCACATCGTAAAAAGGAATACCAAAACCAATCTTTAAAAATAAAAGTATGAAACGTAACGGTTACCCAAATAAACTAATCACTGGGTTTCCACATAGGTGAAAATATGGATATGGAAGAAAAATCTAACCATCATGTTCTGATGGAGAGTGGTAGAGAACATGGCTATGGAAAAGCCAACAATCACAAATCCATAAATTTGTGATGATCTAAGGTAACATCTGATTAATCAGATATAAGAGCACTGGGACAACATTTTTGGTTTTCAAGATCGTTTCCCTAAAGTTGATGAAATTGGAATTAGAAGAAATACTTTCATGATTTTGGTATAGTCTCACCATTTTTCGTTCTTTGGACAATTTCCACTTTATCTTTTAAAGAAATGAAGTTGAATTTTTCATTCGTGATGTGTTAGCAGATCATGTGATAGAATGATGGGTCATTCCATCTCTTTCAAACAAAAGGTTAGCAAAAGTTATAAGTCCATCTTATGGTTAATCGTATATGGTTCTAAAAATGAACTTATACTTCATATATCATACCGCTTAATAAAATAAAACTAGTTTTTACTAACCAGGGACTTCCTGTAGGCCAGTGGTAGGTGATAAAGGCCAGTCGCACTTCGGTTGTGGGTTCGATTCCCACAGCCTTGTCCGACGCAATGGGTTGTCGCCCATCCAGCAGGTTGTCCTTTTTCTAAAGCTATATTATTATAACATCCCATCAATAATATCGAAAAACGTTTTATCCTAACTTATGTCCAACATAATCCATTATAATCTTTAGGCTTATCTAAAATACTTTGGTCCAAGCTCATAGTATAAAGAAAATGATTACTTGAAATGTCATCAACCAAGCATGTGAATACCATCATTTATCCCCCATATATATTGTTGGTCAAATTCCAATCATGTGAATACCTTAATGATGTATTCTCTTGAAAAATGAATACCCATTAAACATTAGTGAAAACATGAATGCTGTCAAAAGTTAACTCTTTCCACATACCAAAATCCATTAATTCTATATACTCAAACCATGATATCACTTAGTCCTTATATCAATCATGAGCTCATGAATACTGTCAAACATTTCATTTTCTCCTTATCCCTTCATTATGCGCATATCATCTACTTTCCAAAATATTTGAATCAATTTTCATGGTTACCGATACCTTAAAATTATTGAAAACCACAATAGACCAATACATAAATATTCCAATACACCATAAAAGTACCTCAACAACATTATTATTGAATACCAATACATAAACACTTCAGTCCATCCACTTCAATGATTGTACTGGAATAAGTCCTTCCTTGATTTAGAAGTAACTTTTTAGGTCAGGTCATTGAGTTGGGTAATGCCCATGTTCTCCAAAAATAAGACATTGAACTCCATAACAGTCTGTCACTCTATGACCCTTTTCTCCACACAGATAACATCGGTCCCTCCATTTGAGGTATTCCTCAAGGTTCTTCTTCCCTTATTTAGAAATCTCAATCTTCCTTTCTTTATGCTCCTCAACATGCGAACATGCATAATAGTTTATCTTCCTCTTCTTTGATGAATTAGGCATACCACTAAATTTCACCTTGTTAATCATATATCGCGATGACTGATTCGGCATAATCACAATATATTTCTCTCTAGGAATTACACAATTTTGTTTCTCATAGTCACCAATTTTTTCATTGGATTCAATGTTAACCGAATTCCTTCTCGTTCCCTCCATTTACTAAAACACAAAAAGAATTCTGTGAGAGGCAAAAATCATGCTAGAGAAAACAACATAGTAAAGGGGGAGTACCCTCAATATCTAACATCTTAGGTTAAATTCCAAGATTATTAGCACAATTCTAGGACTATAACCTATACGTATACTTATCCTTAGGAACATCCCTAGACATACCTTAGAAATATCTCTAGGGATCTCACTAACATTTTCGCGTCCTAGTTTCCAAAGGTTGACTAAACCTTTCCTCTGATACCAACTGTAGAGACCCGAAGCTTAACGTACATGGACATTACATTAATTTTTTGGAATACGTAATACATAAAAAAAATAGACACACAAGGACCGTAATAGTTTAGTGTCTTTGGAAACTCGGAATATAATCTTCTAAACGTGGTGAAAGATCTTCAACATCTCCCATAAAGATCTTCCCCTTTTTTTACCTAAAACATTTCTTTATATCCTGGGGAAAAGAAAACATAAAAGGGTGAGCTCAAATGCTCAGTAAGGTTAAACAAAAGAAATATCAATCACATCATATTCATAAGAACATAACATTTTGGAAATCTTAACTTACAAAAGAGAGCATAATTTCATAAAATGGGATAAATCATAGTAGTGAAATGAAATACCAATAATCATAACTTAAAACATGAAACTTTGTGGCATACACACATAATTATAGAGAATCATTTCTTGTTAGTCAAGACTCATTTCCAAGACTATCTTAGTGGACAAAGTCCCTTTCTGAACCGAGTCACCCTCGTTTCAGTCCTGTTTCACTGAACCGGTATAACCTACCGTTCCAGCCATGTCTATCTCATGAGATATAAAATATTTACCCAATGAATTGGAGGGAGATATAGGTCCCACCCATCTCATAATTATACCATTCTTATGTGTGCCACAAAATCTTAAAACATACATCATTGCATAACCCATGTAATAAAAATGGGAATCTTAAACATCGTGACATCATAAAACAATTCATATAAGATAAAGGAATTCATAAAAATAATTCCATCACAACATAATAAAATCAATGTAATAATAGGGATAAAAATAGAACCCTTTATTATCTTAGATGGAAAATAATTTTGATAAAACACTTGAACTCCATTCTTGAGGAAAATATCCTTTCTTCTTCAAAAACACTTTTCCTTTCTTAACATGTCGTACAATTATAAACTAAAATAAGTTGATTAAAATAAACTTTAAAACTTGTAAAGGAATATTCTTGGAAATAATGTTTTAAAAATCCATTCATGCCGAATAAGTCAAGAAAAACATTCTTCGTTCTTTTGTCGGAAAAGTCAAAAAGTACCTCGTACGAAAAACGACAAAAGATTCCTTTCATATCCTTTACTAAAAACTCACATAAGGGTAAAATTGGATTTAAATAATTGTAGGTGGATTGAAATAATATTACATATTGAGGAAACATGGATGCGGATGATAAAATACACCCCAGTAAATACTAAAGTATAAACAATCTCGGATAAAAATGAGATTGTGATATTTCCCTTACCTTAGATCCGATTTGCTTCATAAGTGTCCGAACCTCCTGTATAATGATTTAAATAATGTCATTGACTTATTCCAGAATCATACTAATTTTTATTATATCATATATGGTTCACTTATGACTTTATTTTACCCGTTCTTTTGTAAATTCCATGTTAAAGAGTGTTTTGGGTAAAATTGATTCATTTGTCGTAGGTGTTTGGACTTGTTGTTCTTGACATTATTATTACTTATATCATGATTTACTTACTTACAGAATATAAAACATGATTTATATATCATATATATTCAGTATATATATATAATAGATAGATAAATGAAATGAAACACACCGTTCATGGAGACGGTAGTCCGTACGTACGCATGAACGCTGTTTTCCTTTCCTTATTGTCTTGAATGGAAGTAAGTAGATGACATACATACACATATATATATATATATACATAAATACAGTAGATTTAACATGTCATATATTTCATTATTATTCATTATATATACTTTATAATCATTCATGAATGGTTAAAGTGGGGAATGAATCTCATCGCGTCGTGGAGACGGTATTCCGTACGTACGCACGAGCGATGATATCGTTCTCATGATCGTGAACTTGTGTTGAAGTAGATGTATACTATTCCAGTATCAATATCACTTTATAATAATCATATATAGTTACTCATTACAACATTATACCCATCCAATTAAGGTGGTGGCGGAAAATAGATTACACCACGGCGTGGAGACGGTATTCCGTACGTACGCACGCGCGTTGATTTCGTTTTCCGTAGGATGGATAGATGGTGAAATAGGATTGTTTCATACTTATAATAACATATCAGTATATTAGTGATACTGATGTTATTACTTCATAATGAAACAACCTAATAAGAAGAAGTGGAAGAAGAAATAAAGGTGAAATAATCGGTAACGGAAATTACCTCTTCTTTGAAGCGCCTCTTTGAGACCTCCTCTTAGGGAACTAAAATTGGTCTTTGAGGAAGACCAGAACCTCTAGGATGTTTCTAGGGAAGTGGAGAAGAGAATTTGTCAGGGTTTGTCCGAGCTTGAAGGCTCAAAGTTGTGTGAGGAAGAGAGGGAGGAGGTGCCCTTTTATAAGGGAGGAGAGGGGCACCTTTGGAATAACTAAAAATATTATTTTATTATAAAGTCAAGTTCGGTTTTAAATCGCTTAAAATTGATTTATTTCGAGTCTAAGGTGGGGATGGTTCTAAATCCTCTCATCCAATAGAATTTAGACAAGTTTAGGTTCCTATTTTAACCTTATCATTTAGATTTAACATTAAGTTAAATAATTTTACTTTTACCGTGTCTTCTTGTGTTCTTACACTATAAAGTTAATAAACTTACTATAAGAAGAAAAACGAACCCCAAGTTGTTTATTATTAATATATATAACCTTATATAAGTCATTTTGCCGAACCTTAGATTTATAAGAATAAAATAACAATTAATAATATAATTTTTGTTTTAAAAATTAATTTATGTCAATTTTGACACTATTTGGTACATGATTTTTATGAAATTCATAAAAGATGGATAAGTTCGAAAAACGTTACTTAAATCAACAATAACATGTCATATTAACCTATAAAATTAGTGTAAGTCATAAAAAGTCTCAAATGACATTTATTTGGGAATTTATAACATCAATTATGTCAATATTTCATTAATAAGATAATTACTGCACCATCGTTGTGTCATAAATAAATTAAATTATTTAATGTCTAAAAATTACAAATAAAATACCATTATGTAGGAAATATTTTTATCTTTCTAATGAATATTTATAGTCGAATTTATCTTATGTATAACCCTATATTAAAAATGTTTTAGTAAATAAACTTTGATTTTAACTCTTTTAACCCTTCTTTAAATAAATTAATAATAAATGTCATTATCTAATCCAAGTGGGCCTAAATGGTCATATTTTATTCATAAGTTTGTCTTTGGTCGAATTACACTTGTACAATATAATTAGGACATGTGTTAGGGTAATAATAATATCATTTCTACCCTTAATTACCCTATTTACTTTTAACCGTGGTAAAAAAAGTAAAAAGTTACTATTCACCAAAAAATTATTTTCATCTCATTGAACCACATTTTACTTACTGACATCAACCGTGTCTCTCGGATTTTTGAAATTCCACTCACAGAAGCGGTAAAATTAAGTTTTATGAACAATTCAGTTTTTTAACTACCACTTAGTGGTTTCATTATTCATCAAAAATTGAAAGTTTTCAGAAAAATACCAAAAATTAGGTCTAAGCTATATTTGATATTATGAACTAAAAAATGATGTCTATTTTACCAAATTCAAAACATATCAGTTGCATTAACTAATTTAAAAATTAATTCCCGTCGTCAAAACAAATAGCGTGTTTTTAAGAGATAATAACTATCAAAAGATTGAAACTTGTTTATAACTGGTTTAAATGTAGAATTACATCCAATGACCAACATTGTATTAAATTGTAAAAATATATTATAAATATACTTTAAAACCACTCAAATTAACAATTTATCACTATTAATTATTTCGATTAAAAAGTTGTTTTTAATTAAAATTTAGTAATTTTCACTATTCATCAGAATATGAAAGTTATCCGAAAAGTACCAAAATTTCACCTTAGGCTAAATTCGATAATCCGAATCCAAAAATGAAGTCCATTTTGAGAGATAAAATTTCTAAAATTTTAAAAGGTGGTTATTACTATTCATAACGACTAGTTTTAATAATATATCATTGTTTAGTGAAACTCGGTATTGCGTACTACGCACGCTATCGAGGAAGGTCGCGATTGCGTGTAATACAAGGCAAGTCAAGGATGCGTGTTGTGCAAGCTCCTTTTGGTGTAGCGTACAACACAAGACATTAATGAAATTAAAAAGAATATTTTTCATAAAATCTCGGGGTGTTACATTAATGGGGGGGGGACCTCTTAACTCCCCATTAATTGATTACTCCCATTTAATTGAGCCAAATAAATTGAGCCAATTAATTAATTATTCCAACTCCATTTGTGAAAACAAATTAAATTGATAAACTTAATATTTGTGTTGGATCCTGACTTATTTTTTGTGGGGGGGGGATCGTTGACGAAAGCGAGCACTTTGGAGGATCATTCTCTCCCAACGAAGAACGTTCCATCTTCTCTAACGAAGAACATGCCACCTCCAACCTGGGACGTCTTCAACGACGACGAACCAATATTCGTCCTTTCATCCTCATCAACGTCAACAAATCCCCGAGTTTGGGGTGTGTTTTCGATTGATCATCGTTAAATTTTTTCCTCTCATGTTGAATCACCTCCCTTGATCCACTTGCTTCCGCTTTAACATGGAGGGTACAGGCCAAACGAACATGGCCTGACCCCTTTGCAAATCTCGTGGTTCTTTTTGTGTTCTTCGTGATGGAGGAAGACGGAAACCGTCATCGGTGGGGCTTGGGAACGGAAACTGGCACCACGACCTGTCATGAAGACGGTGGTGGCACAACCGCGCTGCCAGAGAAGGGTTGCGGCCCGTTGGCCCTGGCAGAGCAAGGGTGGTGGCCAGCAGAGGCTGGCCACACGATGGGGCGGCAGCATGCGTTCGTGCCAACCGGTGATCAAGGGCCACGACTTGTGCTGTGGAGGCGAAGGGAGGGCATCCGGAGTTCAGCCGGCCATGGAGGGGCGGTGCACGATCTGCCGCTGGGAGGCAAATGGGATGGCCGTTATGGCTGACTGAGTTAAACCGAGTTGGATCCACGGGTCCCACGTACTGCTGGCGACCGAATGACCGAAGTCATTCGGTGCGTAGAGGTAGGGAGCACGCGACTCCCCCCCGTATACGGCCAGGTCAGGCCACCTAGCACGGGCCGGGTCGACCCAAACCGGGTTGGGTCGGCCCAGGCTAGGTCGGGCCGGGTCGGATCGGACCCGGACCATCTTCGACCCATTTCCGCTCTTTTGGCCATAACTTTGGCACTAGGTGTCTGTTTGACGAACCATCTGCAGCGCCGGAAACCTTGGAGTGAGAAGTTCCTTTTTGGTATACCCCAATTTAAATTTGGATAAATTTGGGGTATGGTCGGGTTGGATCGAGCATGAATCCAACCGGGCCCTCGGAACTAAAAGGCTAATAACTTATAGATTGGGCATCCGTTTGACGCACCGTCTATTGAGTTGAGACCCCTATGATGTGGTGGTCCTTTGGGATACTTCTTCATGGAACTTCATGGAAGTTGGAGTATCGACCTGTGGCTTGAGGAGCATATCCTCCCAGAATCAAGCGAGCTTAGTGTGAGAACCCTGTAGCTGGTTGTAACATGAGAAAGGGATCCTTCGTGGGTCTGTGCTTGCGGATCCCACATGTATCTGCTATAGGAATCTGTGTGGGACTACTCTAGGATCCTGCGTGGGTGTAATGTTGTACTAGGATCCTGTGTGGGTCTGATGATGTACTAGGATCCTGTGTGGGTCTGCTGTACTAGGATCCTGTGTGGGTCTGATGATGTACTAGGATCCCGTGTGGGTTTACTTTACTAGGATCCTATGTGGGTCTGATGATATACTAGGATCCTGTGTGGGCCTGATGATTTAGGATCCTACATGGGTCTACCTCTTAACAGAGTAAGATGATTTAGTAGTTACATCTAATCATCTTTACTACTATACCAACGTTATACTTAGTGTGGGCTGAGTCTTTACCTTTGTGGTATTCTTCTATGTGGAATACATGTGTGGTACTTACCTTCATGGTGTTACCTTTGTGGTATTCTTCTGTGTGGCGTACCTGTATGGTACTTACCTTCATGGTAATATTTCCTTCGTGGAATAATTGTACTTTTTCTAAGGACTTGAGCCTTGTGTTTCCTCCTTAATGAGATGGGTAATACTTGATAGCTTAGGTATATGTATGGGAATATACCTAAGTAGGGTTGTCACTGAATTACATGCTTTTTGGTTTATCCTTTGTGGATTTTGTGAGACCTTGAGGGTCTCGGGGTCCCTAATGAGTATCGTTATACTCACCCCTATACGGGCTTCACCCGCACCTTGCTGTGTTTGGTGCAGACGACGAACAACGCTGATCGAGGCTGAGGGTACCAGGACTGGACGGTGCCCAGAGGTGGACCATATGGCATGTCGGTATGCAGAGGAGACGGGCAGAAGAGGAGTGATGAAGAGACGATTTATACCTACCCTTCTGGTAGGAACCTCAGAGGACGAACCAATATCTGTCTCCCTATTTCTTCAGTTGTATTGTATTTACAGTTGTACTTTTACCTTTACTGTTGGGCTTGTATTACGACCCCTTTTACTTTCAGCACTCTTTTTTCTATACAGTTTACTTGTGTTTGTATCTTTTTGTGTGCTTGGTTGGGTGTGTTTATAGGATATAAAGGCAATGCCTTCCCATTTTTAGGGAATATGCCTTTCAGTGCTATTCTCCAGCCCCTGGCCTATGGAAGGCGGGCTTGGGGTAGTCTTGGAACGAGCCTCGAGGGAAGGGTTGTAGAAAATTGGTATCAGAGGATTCAGTTCTACCGTAGAACATTGAACTCTAATATTTTTAACAACAATAGTGTTAAGTGTAGTGAGTGTGGTTATCAGTTTAGGGAATCTAATGTTAGTGTGGCGGCCGACGTATCCATACACCAGAACCCTGACTTCTGATTTCCGAACCAGTGCACAAAAATACTGATTGCGTGTGTGTTTTCTAGAGTTTTCTTTGTGATCTCTTTGAGTTAGCTCAATAGGTATAACTTATTGATCGTGGCACACCTATTTATTTTCAAGATTCCTCCACACAGACATCCATCTAGGGTTCTGGTTATAGTACGCACTGATATCCCACCAAGTGACGAGGCCTCGGTGTAGGGCCCTCTTTCAGTAGAGGCACCAGCGGAGGCACCAACGATACCTTTACCCGTTGGTCCATCGATGACACCAGCCCCAACAACAGAGGGTGAACGCCTCTTGAGTGAATTTCATGAGTTCCAACACTAGAGGCCACCCAGGTTTAGGGGAGACATGGACCCACAAGCGACTGAGGATTGGTTGGAGGCCGTAGTGAGAGTCTTCCGACTAGTAGGGACACCAGCTGATCTCATGGTGATCCTTGTCGCCAGTCTTCTACAGGAAGCAGCAAGCAGATGGTAGAGCTTGATTCTCGAGGTTCACGATGAGGTGACACTTCTCTGGGAAGACTTTGAGAGCCAGTTTTGGGTAGAGTTTGTCCCAGCAACTCTTCGTGCAGTGCGCATTCACTAGCTTCTTCATCTGCAGTAGGGTAGCATTACTATGGCTCAGTACTTAGTGAGGTTCACCGAACTATCACGCTACTCCATTGATATGGTATGAGACCCATTCTTCAGGGCCCGAACCTTCGAGTAGGTACTCAGGTGGGAGATCAGGGTTTCGATGATCTCACTCGGCATCCCAACGTAGGCAGGGGTGTTAGAGTGAGCCCTCTTATTGGAGAGTTTTCTTGCTGAGCATTCACCAATAGAGATACCCACCACGAGGAGTCACGTAGTGGAGTCTTCTGTAGTTGGAAATAGATAGATGTCACAGAGGTCCAAGAGGACCAGACTTACAGAAGGACGACCATAGGATTCAGGGTCAGTTGTGCGGGGCACCGGAGACAGAACCATTCATGCATGAAACATGTAGTGTTACACATGTGGTGGGCAGGGTCACATGGCTCGAGACTGCCTGACCCGCCATATGGATGATCAACATACGATCAAAGGACCACCCAGGAAGATACCAAGGTTCGACCGAGGAGGTCCGTAGGGGGCAGGCGGATGTGGCAGAGGAGTAGGCCGTGCAGCTGGCGGTGGGAGAAGATTCAATATGTTACCGCCACCACCACCAGGAGGTCCACCCCGACCGCAAGGAGCAGGTGGACAGGGGCGAGCTCAGCTCCAGGCAGCTGAGGCCTACGATCATGGCACTCCTAAGATTATATGAGGTATGATCTATGTCTACTCCACCTTAGCTGCAGTACTTATAGACACATGTGCTAGTCATTCTTTTATTTCCACTACCCTTGTTCGGAGCTCGGATATTCCGATAGAGCCGTTGGCTCGATCCTTTCGGCTAGAGACTCCTACGGGAGAGGATTTGACGATTACACACTGGTGCCGGTAGTGTGATCTTACTCTAGGAGGAGAGAGCTTCGGCTGAGATCTCCTAGTAGAAACGTCGAGGGCTTACGAAGCCATCTTGGGTATGGATTGGTTATCTACAGTTCATGCTCATATTGACTATATTAGGGGAAAAGTGTGTTGTGTCCGCATGGATGGGACCAGGTTTACCTTCACTGGAGAGAAGGGAGCCTTTGCAGCACATGATGGACTTATCGGGAGGAGAGTGCAGCCAATCACTCATCAGTTGGCTAGCCTTACCCATGGAGTGGTTGATGTGGAGAGTTTGAGCTATCCTGTAGTGGTGGACTAGTATGCGGATGTCTTACCTGATGATATTCTGGGTGTACCTCCTTGTAGAGAGGTGAATTTTTACATTGATATGTACCTCAGGATGACACCAATATCTACATCAGCGTATCAGATGGCTCCCGTGGAGCTTCATGAGCTACGGGTACAGCTGGAGGACTTACAGGGGAAAAGGTTCATCTGACCTAGGGTTTCTCCTTAGGCAACCCTGATTTTATTCGCCAAGAAGGCAGATGGGAGCTTGAGACTTTGTTTTGACTATAGGCACCTGAACCAGGTGATCATGAAGAACAAGTACCCACTACCGAGGATTGACAACCTCTTTGATCTGTTGAAGGTAGCACAGTGGTTCTCGAAGATAGACCTCAGAACAGTCTATCACCAGATCAGAGTATGAGACAAGGATGTACAAAAGACAACTTTCAGATGTCGGTATGGACATTATGAGTTTTTGGTCATGCTATTCGGTGTGACCAATTCTCCAGTAGTGTTCATGGGACTCATGAATAGGATCTTCTAGCCAAATCTTGATCGCTTTGTGGTAGTCTTCATTGATGACATTCTGATATACTCATCTACTAAGGAGGATCATGCCTATCACTTTCAGGTAGTTCTGGACACACTCTGAGAGCACCAGCTTTATGGTAAGCTCTTGAAGTGCTAGTTTTAGATATGAGAGGTTCACTTTCTGGGACATGTCATCTCGGAGGCTGGAGTTGTGGTGGATCCTGTGAAGGTTGAGGTGGTACTTTCTTGGGAGTCACCCGGGAGTGTGACAGAGGTACGGAGTTTCCTGGGTTTGGCCGGATACTACCAGAGATTTGTGCCATATTTCTCCAGAGTTGCAGCACCTTTATTAGCATTGATGAAGAAGGGGCAACCCTTCATGTGGTCGTAGAGATGCCAGTGGAGTTTTCAAGAGCTCAGGCAGAGGCTGAATAGTGACCCCATCTTAAGGATTCTGGAGGAGGGCGTTGGGTACGTAGTCTACTGCGATGCATCAGGGACCAGACTCAGATGTGTCCTGATGTAGGAGTGATTAGTGATCGTGTATGGTTCTAGATAGTTGAGAAAACTTGAACAGAACTATGCTACCCATGACCTAGAGTTAGCAGCAGTGGTCTTCACCTTGAAGATGTGGAGACATTACCTGATAGGAGAATGTTTTACAGTCTACTCGGATCACAAGAGTCTTAGGTATATCTTCTCGCATAAGGACCTAAACCTGAGACAATGGATTTGGATTGAGTTACTCTAGGACTATGACTTTGAGATAGTATATACTCCTGGGAAGGGGAACACTATAGCAGATGCACTCAATCGGAGATATGGTATACAACTGCTAGGTGAGGAAACAAAGAAGCTATACACTTTGTAGATATCCTTTGTGGATCGGGATGGATCATCTTTTCTTCAGTCTCTTACAGTCACTCCCCCGCTTCTTCAGTGAGTCAGGGAGGCGTAGCAGGGGGACACTGACTGCGAGGCTCAACATGCTCAAATATCCACAGGACATGCACCTGATGGATTTTCTGAAGGTGGGGAGAATGTCATCCTTTTCAGAGGACGTACCATGGTACCAGTGTCGCTTCCGGAGGAAGTGTTGAGGGAGTTCCACACATCCCCTCTAGCGGTACGTCCAGGAGTGGCGAAGATGTACCAGGATATTCGATGACAACACTGGTGGATGGGAATGAAGAAAGAAGTAGCAGAGTTTGTCTCTCGGTGCCCCAATTTTCAGTAAGTGAAGACTGAGAATTAGGTACCAGTAGGCTTAGTTCAGTCTTTAGAGGTCCCAGAGTGGAAGTGGTACGGGAAATTCATGGACTTCATGATAGGATTTGCACATACATCTAGGGATCATGATTCTATCTGGGTGGTCATCGACAGACTCACCAAGTCGGCCCACTTCCTACCGATCATAGATAAAAGTTTAGTAGATAGCTTGGGATGCCTCTGTGTACAGGATATTATGCAGCTACATGGATTACCCTCGATGATTTTCTCTGATCATGATACACATTTCAATTCTTGGCTATGGAAGAGGTTGCAGGAGGCTTTTGGGATGCAGCTTCATTTGAGCACCACCTTCCATCCTCAGACGGATGGCCAGACTGAGTAGACTATTCAGACCCTCGAGGATATGCTTCGTGCTTGCGTCCTCGACTTCGGTCGTAGCTGGGAGGAACACTTTCCCTTAGTGGAGTTTTCATACAACAAAAAATATCACTCCACCATTAGGATGTAACCTTTCAAGGCTCTGTACGGCCGACCATGCAGATCGCCTTTGTGCTGGACTGACCCAGGGGAGTTAGCACTTGTGGGACCAGAGATGGTACGGGCTACCACGGAGAATGTGCAGATCATCCAAGAGTGGATTAAGACTACATAGAGCAGGAAAAAGTATTATGCTGAAAGGAGATAGAGACCTCTGGAGTTCGAGGATGGTGACCACGTCTTCCTATAGGTCTCACCCCAAAGAGGTTTGCAGAGGTTTGGCCCGGGAGGCAAGTTATCTCTGAGGTTCATTAGACCGTTTCAGGTCCTCAACAGAGTTGGTGAGGTGGATTACTTCCTAGCACTTCCCTCTCAGTTGCACTGGGTGCACAAAATCTTCCATGTATCCCAGCTGAGGAGATACGTGCATGATCCTACCCACGTCATCGATCACGACGAACTGGACATCGATGATAGGGAGACGTTTATGGAGGTTCCAGTAGAGATTGAGGATCGATAGGAGCGGGTCCTTCGTGGGTAGTCTATATCTCTGGTGTGCGTTCGCTGGTAGCATGGGAACCTCCAAGAGAGCACATGGGAGCGGGAGGCCCATATTCGTGCTCAGTACCACCACTTGTTTTCTTAGTTTTTTTGTGATGTGGCTTTCAAAGACACAAAGACCTGAGGTGATAAGAATGTAAAGACCCAGAAATTCCATGTATTTTTTTAATTATATGTAATATTATAAGACCATGAAAATTGACGGCGCGTGATTCTGAGTCCCGGAGTGCTTGGAATGAATTTCTAAACTTTTTTTTGGGTAAATTCAGTAAATGTGTGAGCGGGTTTTTATAACTTTTGAACTGGTGCTCAGAATTGAAATCTGAGGACATAGTTGAACTCGCAGTGCCGGTATTCGCCTAAGGATACCTTCACCTCGAACGCAGTAGGTCGAGGGTGAAAGTTAGTTTTTGTGATTCTTCATGGAAATAAAAATAAAATAAACTTTTATTTTATTTTTTATAATCTCCTTTTGGAATTCTTGGTGGTGGGGACCAACCAAGCTAGAAAACCCCCCAATTTAAATCTATAGTGGTGGGGACCACCCTAAACCCTCTTAATGGGGGGGGGGGTGACCTCTGAACTTCCCATTAATTGATTCCTCCCATTTAATTGAGATAAATTAATTGATCCAATTAATTAATTATGCAAAATCTATTTGTGCCAACAAATTAAATTGATAAACTTTATATTTGTGTTGGCTCCTGACTTATTTTTTGTGGGGAAAAATCGTTGAAGAAAGGGAGAACTTTGGAGGATCATTATCTCCCCACCGGGGACGGTTTCCTCTCACTTTGAATCACCTCCCTTGAGCCGCTTGATACCTCTGTAATGCGGAGGGTATATGCCAAACGAACATGGCCTGACCCCTCCAAAAATCTTGTGGTTCTTTTCGTGTTCTTCACGATGGAGGAGGATGTAAACCATCACCGGGGGGGCTCTAGAATGGCGGCTGGCACCATGGCCAGCCGCAAAGATGGCGGTGGCGCAACTGTGCCACCGGAGAAGGGTTGCAACCCATCAGCTGTGGCAGAGCAAGGGTGGCGGCCAGCGGAGTCTGGCCGCAGGACGGGGCGACGGTGTGCGTCCGTGCCGCCCAGTGAGCAAGGGTCATGACTTGTGTTGCGGCGGTGAAGGGAGGGCAGCCGGTGTTCGGCTGGATGTGGAGGTTCAGCACACGACGCGCCGCTGGGAGGCAAAAGGGCCGACCATTACGGTCGGCTGAGTTGAACTGAGCAGGACCTGCGGGTCCCGTGTGTTGCTGGGGACTGAACGGCTGAAGCCGTTTGGTGAGTGGAGGCAGGGGGTGCGTGACTCCCCCCTGCATGAGGCCAGGCCAGGCCACCCAGCGCGGGCCAGTTCAGACCCAGGGGGCCGATCCGGGTTAGACCTACTGGGTTGGACCGGACCCAGACCAACTTCGACCCATTTCCACTCTTTTGGCCATAACTTTGGCACGGGGCATCCGTTTGACAAACCGTCTATGGAACTAGAAACCTTGGAGAGAGAAGGTCCTTTTAGTATAAACCACTTTAGATTTGGATAAAGTTGGGGTACGGTTGGGTTGGATCGAGCACGAATCCAACTGGGCCCTCAGAACTAAAAGGATAATAACTTACAAATCGGGCATCTTTTGCGTTGAGACCCCTATGACATGGTGGTCCTTTGGGATACTTCTTCATGGGACTTTGTGGAAGTTGGAGTATCAACCTGTGGCTTGAGGAGCGGATCCTCCCAGAATCAAGCGAGATTAGTGCGGGAACCCTATAGCTGGTTGTAACCTGATAAAGGGATCCTTCGTGGGTTTATGCTCGACGATCCCACATGGATCCACTCTAGGAATCCATGTGGGACTACTCTAGGATCCTGTGTGGGTATAATGTTGTACTAGGATCCTGTGTGGGTCTGATGATGTAGTAGGATCCTGTGTGGGTCTGGTGTACTAGGATCCTATGTGGGTCTGATGATGTACCAGGATCCTGTGTGGGTTTGCTATACTAGGATCATATGTGGGTCTGATGATATACTAGGATCATGTGTGGGTTTGATGATTTAGGATCCTACTTGGGTCTACCTCTTAACAGAGTAAGATGATTCAGTAGTTACATCCAATCATCTTTACTACCGTACCTAAATTATACCTAGTGTGAGTTGAGTCTTTACCTTTGTGGTATTCTTTTGTGTGGCGTACTTGTGTGGTTCTTACCTTCGTGGTGTTACCTTTGTGGTATTCTTCTGTGTGGCATACCTATGTGGTACTTACCTTTGTGGTAATATTTCCTTCATGGAACAGTTTTACTTTGGCTAAGGAGTTGGGCCTTGTGTTTCCTCTTGAATGTGATGAGTAATACTTGATAACTTAGGTATATGTTTGGGCATATACCTAAGTAGGGTTTTCACTGGATTAAAATCTTTTTGGTTTATCCTTTGTGGATTTTGTGATACCTTGAGGGTCTCGGGGTCCCTACTGAGTATCGTTATACTCACCCCTGCATGGACTTCGCCCTCACCTTGTTGTGTTTGGTGCAGATGACAGACAGCGCTGATCAAGGCTGAGGGTACCAAGACTGGACGGTGCCCGGAGGTGGACCATATGGTGTGTCGGTACGCAGAGGAGACGGGCGGATGTGGAGTACTGAGGAGGCGATCTGTACCTACCCTTTAGGTAGGAACCTCGGAGGACGACCCAATAGTTTTCTCCCTCTTTCTTCAGTTGTATTGTATTTCCAGTTGTACTTTTACCTTTACTATTGGGCTTGTATTCCAACCCCTTTTACTTTTAGCACTCTTTTTTCTATACAATTTACTTGTGTTCGTATCTTTTTGTGTGCTTGGTTGGGTGTGTTTATAGGATATAAAGGCAATGCCTTCCCGGTTTTAGGGAATACGCCTTTCGATGCTAGTCACCAGTCCCTAGCCTATGGAAGGCGGGCTTGGGGTAGTCACGGCACGAGCCCCAGGGGACGAGTCATGACAAAACAACACATTATAGAATCAACCATGGTCTTAAATTTCTCATATAAGGTCCCAATAAATTTTAAAACCATTTATTCTGAAAAAATGTGTGCACATGCTTTAAAATATGTTAATATTATTAATATATTAATTCCAAAGTCCTGCAACACCCAAACATAGTGCCGACTCTGAGAGAAAATCCAAAGATATATATATATATATATATATTCAAAGGAATAAATCTACAAAGTAGAAGTCATTACACCCCCCTCCCCTTCATGAATTTTCACCCCGAAATGAATAAGCTACACACAAAGGTGGGGGTAATGATTCTACATACAACTCTCACAATATTAGGAGTTCTCCTACATGATCTCATGTTTACAAGCACTCGAACCAAAGGAATAGTCTATTCATGAAGTATCATCTCCTATCAGTCCCTAGTTTCCACTGGGTACTTCGAAAATGTGTCTTATTCCTCGATGTCCAACTCTCCCTAGTCAATAACATGCATAGGTTCATGCATGTATCTCATCAGTTGTGGAACATGGAAGATATCATTTACTCGGTGCAATTATGGGAGTAAGTCCAAGCAGTGAGAAACCTTGCCAACCATCTATGGGATCTCAATGGCACGATGAACCTTGGGGATAGATTACTTCCTTGGACAAAACTCTATAATCCTCATTGTGGAGAGAATCTTAGGAAAACATGGTATCCCCGATCAAACTCAAAATTCCTATGATGTTGGTCTATGTATGATTTTTGTGATCTTTAGGCTATCCTCATATGCTCATGGATCACATGAACCCTCTTTGTCATTGTATGTACCATCTTTGGCCCAACAAGAGATATCTCACTAATCTTTGTATAGTACAAGGGAGACGTGCATGGTCTCCCATACAATGCCTCAAATGGTTCCATGTCAATAGTGGAGTGATAGATGTTATTATAAGTGAAATATACCAATAGAAAGTGATCCTTACAGCTTCAGATGAAGTCTAACACACATGATCTCAACATATCCTCCAAAATCTAGATTTTTTGGTGAGTCTAACTATCCTTATAAGGGTGAAACATTGTACCTATCTATAACTAGGTCCTGAAAGCCTCTAGGAGATCTCTCCATGACCACGACATGAACCTATCATCACGGCCAGAGATGATCATATTGGGTACCCCATGAAGCTGAACAATATCACACATGTATAAATACCCTAAAATATCAATCAAACTATGATACTTGATGGAAAGAAAGTGTGATTACTTGGTAATTCATTCAATAATCACCCAGATAGTGTTGTGGCCTCTCATTATCTGCGAAATCCCAATCACAAAATCCATTGATATGCCATCCCACTTTCATTTTAGGATCCCAAGAGGTTGAGTCAAACCTGTTGGAACATGATGTTCAGCCTTTATATGATAACATGTGGGACACTGAGAGACAAACTCAGCAATGTTGTGCCTAATTCCATCCCACCAAAACTACCGCTAGAGGCCCCTCTAGACATTTTCCACACTCAGATATAAAACCAAGGGTGAATTATGAAACTCCCTCAACATCTCCTTATGCAACATGTCCAAAACCACCATATGTCCATAGAAAATGATGACATGCTCTCATACTTCATAAAATCCATTTGGTAAATCTTATGAGGATATCTGGTCACATAAAAATACACAGTTTATGTCTCCCAACTAATCCTCTATCACATGTTGAAGAAGCAGTGGATTCACCACCATCATCTGAAGATAATTTGTAGACCTTTACTATGCCAGGGTCAGCTGCAACAAATCCAACTGCTCATACTTTTCATATACTAAGTGAGAACATGAATCCTTTCCAAGGTAATCTTCCATCATGTTTCCATTCCTTGGGGTGTAGACTATCGTGAATTCATAGTCCTACAAGAACTCCAACCGATGCCTCTATCTCATGGGTTCTTAACTGCCTCGACCCATAAGAAATCACTACCTACCTCTACATCAATAGACATCTAAGCCTAGCTCTAGAGGGATCAAAAAATACTACATACTCAAAACCCTCCTATGGTAGTCTCAAAAGAGGATCATTATTCAACCCCGTCCTAAACTCCTCAAAGGATCTTTGATACTACCGAGTCCGGGTAAACAATTTCTCTTCCTGTTTCAAGGCAGTTAAAGGGGATACTATCCTGGAAAAGTATTCCACAAAACTCCTATAGTACTTTTCCAAATTGAGGAAAATCCACACCTATGACATGATCTTGGGTGGTTCCCAAGAAATCACTACATCAATATTCACTAGATCCAAAAATTAGAAATTCTCAGAGATGAAATTACCTAGAAATAGAACCTTACAAATCCAAAATTGACACTTCAAGAGCTTACCATAAATATGGTAATCTCAGAGTAAATATGAGACCAACCTCAAATTCTCTGCATTCTCCTCCTATGTTTCATAGTATATAAGAATGTCTTCGAGAAAGAAAACTATTAATCGGTCCAATTATGGATGGTAAATCTAGTTTATAAGATACATGAACATAATAGGGGTATTAATCACACCAAAATGCATCACCATAAACTTATAGTGTCCATAGTTACATCATAATTCCATCTTTGGAATATCATCCTTATGGACTCTCAACCGATGGTATCCGAACTTAAGATCTATCTTTGAGAACCAACTCTCACCATTCAATGGGTCAAAGAGGTCATAAATCCTTGGAAAGGGGTACTTGTTCTTTATCATTACCTGATTTAAGTGAATAAAGTCAAAAAAGCCTCAAAATACCATCTTCCTTTTAAAAAAATAAAACTGGAACCACCTAGTGGTACATGATGGGTTTGATAAAACCTTTCTCTCAAAGGTTTTCCAACTCCACCCTCAGCTCCCAGAGCTCAGTGGGGGTCATCTATTGTTCTATAGAATATATTGACGTGGTCTCGGGGTTCATGTTGATTCATAAGTAAATATCCCACCTCATAGGTAGTACCGAGATATCCTCAAAAATTTTAACTATATAATCATACACTATTGCTAGAATCTAGATGCTTGAAGAGCTCACTGCACCCAAGGATAAACTCTCTAACTGATGGGTGATAGGTTTCAACTTCCTACTCATGAACCTCAATCACTCATACATAATATATCTCTCACCCATGATATAGAATATCATCCCATCCATACATAGGCATCTAACTCTCCTGAGGTGACAGTCAATCTGGACATGCACCGCGGACAACTAGTCCATTCCCATAATAACATTATAAGGTTTCATCACGACAAACAAGAGGTCCAGTGATAAACTATCTCCACCAAAATGACCTTGAACATAAAATTCAAAAGAACTCATCAACCACACCTCAACACTATCCACTTTGGGTGGCACTGACTCACCCAGATAGGTTTAAATTGCATCATAAGAGAAAACGTCACTGTGGAAGAAGTGCCACTCTTCCTTATATGCTCAAATCCATAACACACATCACTAACTCAAGGATGTATCAAAAAACATTGTAGCCCTGAATAATTATAGATATTAAGACCACCATCTCACCATGAGGGATCTCACACAAGGTGGAAAACCCAATCCATCACCTCTAGTTAAACCTTAGTTACCCGCGAGGTTGATGGAAAGTACTATTCTCTAAATTGATTCTTATCTCTATCTAAAAAAGGGTCACCTATTCACAGATATGGATTACGAGACCCTACTAGCACCCTACTTCTCCATGAGACAACTAGTTGTAAGTTTAACCATTTGATCAGTCGGGGTCCACATAGGTTGAAAAACCCAGACCACTACCTTGATCCAATCCTCTACTAAGCATGCATGAATCATTAAAATATCCTGCTAGAGCCATCAAATACTCTACATGGAGATGATCATCTAACCAAACCATTGAAATTGGTTCCATGCACTACTCAACTGGGGTTATCACTTCTCTATGTACGCTTAGAAAAAACACCTCATGAGTGGGTCCCTCAACTGAGGCCACATCCCTAAATTGGTCATTTTCACAACACTGTCTCAAAATATTATACGGTTTTCATTGAGGAGTAATCTCAAAAGTTATCAAGATGTACCATGACCAAAGAGCATATATGGGAAGTTAACTCAAGAAGGACATGAAATTCAAAAGACTCAATCCTATATGATGCATGTACCATTAGTTTCCCTGCAACTGATGTCTCGGTATGCTGATTAAACAAGAAGGTAATTAGAGTTATAGTTAATAGATACGTTAGCTGTCATACCAACACTAGGTTCTTTTTCCTAAAATATTTAATTGAGACACTTCGACATTGTTTCCCTAAGTTACCAAACCAATCCTCTCAACAAGGACTAACTCCATACATTGTCCTAAGGGAAGACCACCTATGATACCACTCTTTCACAACCCAACCCACTAGGGCCTTTCTAACTAGAGTTAAGCTGAGTATAACACCTCAAGCCCTCCTCCAATCTGTTAGGGGATGGAGACAAGTGACGAGTATGAATAATACTGAAATGGGAGGACTTAACCTAATCACCTGTACATGCGCACACAATAGCTCCATGAAACATTCCACATATATAATAAAATATTGAAATATATAGAGTGAAAACTATTCATGCAATAACCACTAGGAAATACATATATCAGAGTACAACCGTATATACAAAAGTATGAGGTAAGAAATACATGCCTGACCAGAAACACAGGGGGAAACCCAAACTGAAAGTAACTGTATAGAAAATAGTAGGGGAGAGCCCAGCTCAAGATCCAAAATTCAGCCACTGAACATAGTCAGTTCCACTATGTACTACTAATCTCCACTGATATGAGATTCACCAAATTCATTGCTAATCTGTCTGTCGATTGTATAAGACACAACATGTGTGGGAAAATCCCATACATGGGTGAATATATACATACCCAATAGGATGACACAAAAACCAATAAGGGGAATCAATAAACAATGGTTTTCTCAACCCATAAAGAAATAGGGTAAGAAAAATCCAACATTAGATTCTCACAATGAAACCCAAGTGAGAGAGAAAAGGGATCTCCATCTCCACAACCCAGCTAAGAACGAAGAGTCTTCCTAGATCTCCAAAGGTCTCATCACTGATTCCAAAAAAACCTACATAACCATATAAAATACAAAGTGTAGGGACCACTACTCACTATCGAGTGTCACAAACAAGGGAGAACTATCTCCTACCCACACACATCAAGTAAAATCTCAAGAATATGGATGTCCTACACCTCATCGCTATGTAGCACACATGAGGGAGAACTACTCTGATAGATGACCTGCATACTGCTAGAGTTCAATGATAAGGATTCCACTCCATAGATAGAGGACTCACACCCTCTGTAATGTGGGGGGGTGGGGGTCCTATCTCTACCTATATAAATAATATGGGGTACCTTCACCCTAGAGAGAGACAAGGGAGTATCAACCTCAGTAACATTCCGATGATCAGACTCGATCACCACCACTATCCAAGCATCATTGAGATAAGTGTCCTACTAACATCACCGCATGTCATATATCTGATGTCTAAACAAAGACCACCATCCCATTCAATAAGTAAAATAGTTCAATAGAGGCTACTAGTGGAACCAAATATGAGTCTCAAAGAAAAAGATACCCAAGGTAGAAATCTCATAGAAAAGTACACAATGTGTATATAGGGTTGCACAGTGTGTAACCTCTCCTAAACACCTAGGCATGTCCTCACCTACAAATGACTTGGCTAGCCATGTGGGTATTCATAGTGTGTACATGGAGTACATGATGTGTCTTGGTTACCTCGGGTATACCCTTTCCCTCTCAGATTGTGCTCATGTACTTTGTATCATGTCTGTGTACTCTTGTTGTGCCCGTGTACACTAGTTGTGTCCTAATAGCCTGAATATGTCTAAGTACATGGTTGTTCCCATGTACTCTAGTTGTTCCCATGTACCTAGCCATGTTTGTACTCGTGTACTCCTTGGGTACATGCCGAGCTACCAGCACCGGGTCACACAACATGTCATATTTAAATCTTCTCTAAACTCTATTCGTCGCATCAAGGGGACTACATGGTGTGTGTTCCTGGAATACACAACTTGTATGTTTGGATTTTCCAGTAATCCAAGAACTCTTCTATGACAACCCTACTTTTTATTACATACTTAAACATGATTTATTACATAAAACCATCACTTGATATAACATAGAAGATCGAGAGGTATAGTGTATTTGGGGATTAGGAACATTACATAAAAACTTAAAGCATATAACACAACATCTTATTGAAAAATTCCTTTACATGACCACTACATTCCCTTATACTTAGCATTGCATAGGACAACCTGAGGACATGCATAAGAAAAGGGTGAGCTATAAAGCCCATTAAGGGAATAAACATGGAATAACATGAGGAATACAATACATGTTAGAAAATAGGCATATAAATGGAGAAAAATAGAAACATAAACATAAATACATGATAAATCATGATAATCATAACATGGAAATGTGGAAACAACACTTAACATGGAATTAGCATGAGCCAAGGCTCATTGCACATGGAGCATGAGTAAACCCTAATTGAACATGAATCATGAGTAAACCCTCATTTCACTTGAATTATAATTAGTAAAAACTCATTGCACATGACGTATCATGATACTACACTTTACCCAATGCATTGGAGCGCTATTAGGGCGCACACTTCTTAAACATTTCATTTCATGCATAAGTGTGCCACATGGATCATAAAACATAGATTCATTAAACATCATCATTTTTTACAAGATAAAGGAGTGTGGAATTCATAAATGAAACTCATTAAATAATAATTAAATGTGCATAAAGGTGAATACCCTTTATAGAGAAGTGGGCATGGTATTCACTACACAATGACTTTGGCTTGGAAAATCATGGTGCAATTTTGACAGCGTAACGACGTGACATAAGAACTCATAAAAATGGTTTATGAGAGAGAAAGAGGTGTCTCAATATATATACATGAAATATAAAGTAAGGGGTTCATATAGATACATGTCCCAAAAATTGTAATATAATTTAGATTCATGATACAAAAAAATTACTTGAATGTAAATGAGGAGAGAGAAATTCCTTAAAGAATTTTGGCATTGTAACGGGTATACATGGAAGGAATTAATGAGAGAGAAAGGGGATATATCATTATTCAAACATGAAGAGGGAAGTATAGGGGAGGTACTAAATCATAACCCAACATTTATAATTGAAAATAAAAGGGCATAACAATATAAGGAAACTTGGACATAAATAAGGAAAGTGAGAATCTCTTACTTGGAAGTGTGATCCCAAAGGCTTGGTAAAGGCTTTAGAGAGGATTATTGGGAGCTTGTGGAACCTTGAGAGGATTATAGATAGATGATTTAATGGGTTGTTAGAACTCCAAAGTCTTTGAGTGAATAGGAAGTGGTAGCTTGGGTGGGTTTATATAGGAAATGAGAGAGAATTCTTTATTATTTAGGGTTGGGACACCTCACATTAAACTAATAAAAACCACAAACCAGCACATGGTTTTTGCCCATGGTTCTTGCCACAGGGGTGTGGAAAAAAATATTTTATAAGGAAAATGGCTGAAATTATTAAAATAATAGGGTTGCTTATGTGGATGTGAGTCACAGTCTCAAGGAAAGAAATTTAAAAAGACAAAAAAAATTATAAGCTTTGAAGGGTCCACTAAAGCTTTGTAAAAATAAATAAAAAAACCCAAAATCACATTATTTTAATGATAAAACATATATTGGAAGAAAATAATGTTTATAGTATTTTATTACATCACTATTGGGTCATTATGATGTCATAAAACACATTATATATTTAAACGGTATTTAATTTTTACCCAAAAATTTGACTGTCTCAGAAAATTATGAAAAATTCACCATTGGATAATTTCAACATCCTGATTCAAAAAATAATATTAATTTTATCTAAATAATTTTATAAATATGTGAATTTTTAATTTTTAAAATAAAAAACGACATTTATCGAAAATTCATGGGTTTTGACAAAAACAGCTTTCAAAGCTTAATAAAAATTACAATTCCATTCATAAAATTATACGATAATTTATATTTAATAAAAATTAATTTAATAATAATAATAATATTTTATTAAAATATTATTTATTCAAAAATCTATTAATTCATCAAAATAGATTTCTTAGTTGAATATTAACTAAAAATATTATTTGTGTTTTAAAAACTATTTACAAAGTTACGATAATAAAATGAATGCACATTATTTATACAAAAATAATATACATAGTCATAGTGCTAGGGTATTGTTACATAACACCTTATAACACCCGTATAAGACTAAAGGGTAAGGTGTGTGATGGTGACAGGCTCTTGGGGTGGCTCGGATAACGTCGCTCCGGTGGTAATCTCTATTAACTTCCACTTCTCCCATAGTCGGTTCTGCTCAAGATTAACGTGTTAAAGCTCATCTTGGGCTTGGTCAAGAGCAAAGTCCAATGATGCCACCTCCTTTCCGAGCTCCAAAAAATGGGCTTCATATGGGGAAAGTCTACTGGATGAGGCCATCGCTTCCTTTGTCTGAGTAAATTGGATTTGTTAAAGACCTATATTTATACTAATAATGTGATCACTATTCAACGACTACATTAGCAACGGTCAAAATTCATAACAGTATTTTAAAATCCAGAAACATAAAACCAATGAAGTTCACATTTTATATAACCATATTAAGACATTTAATTAGTTCAAGAGGAATTTTCATTAATTAAAGTTTGGGTCATTACAATCGTCCCCCATTAAGAAATTTCACCCTCAAAATTTCATTTTCCCACACTAAAAAGATGAGGTTAACTCTTCTTCATCACTTCCTCCGATTCCCACGTCGCTTCTTCAAACTTGTGGTTTCACCACAACACCTTCACGAGGGGAATTGTCTTATTTCGTAGGACTTTTTCCCTACAATCTAAGATCTTCACTGGTTGCTCCTTGTAAGAAAGATCATCCTCAAATTGTACTAACTCTAAAGAGAGTACATGTGAAGGGTCTGGTATGTACTTCCTTAAAAGGGATACATGAAAGAAATTATGTACATTGGCCATGGTAGGTGGGAGTGCTAGTCGATAGGCCACAGCTCCGACACAATCAAGAATCTCGAAGGAGCCGATGTACCTAGGACTTAACTTCCATTTCTTTCAAAACCTTTTGACCTTATTCCATGAAGATATGTATAGGAATACCATGTATCCAACTTTAAACTCAAGGTCTCGTCAATGGTTATCAGCATAACTCTTTTGCCAACTTTGGGATGCCTTGATATGCTGCTAAATGGTTTTCACCTTCTCCACCATTTATTCGACCATTTTTGGTCCTAGCAGCTTACACTCACCGACTTCATCCCAATATGCTAGTGTTCTATACCTCTTCCCATACAGGGATTCATAAGGTTCCATTCAAATGATCGGGTGGAAACTGTTATTATAGGATAATTCAACCAAGTGAATATATTGATCCCATCCTCCTTTAAAGTCCATTGAACATGATCTTAACATATCTTTTAGTGTCTGAATAGTTCTCTCAGATTGGCCATCAGTTTGAGGATGATAGGTCGTATTAAAGTTTAGTTCAGTATCTAGAGCATGTTGAAGACTCTTCAAAAACATAGAGGTGAATCTTGGATCTCGATAAGATACAATAACTAGTGTTACTCCATGCAACCTTACCAATTACCTGATATATATCCGTGCTATTTGATCCAATGAGAAATCCTCCCGAATTGTAATGAAGTGTGCAGACTTTGTAAGATGATCGACAACAACCCAGATTGCATTTTTGCCTTCGGATGTCTTCGAAAGTCCGGTGAAAAATTCCATGGTGATGTTCTCCCATTTCCATATTGGTACGAGCAATGGTTTCATCATCCCCGTATACTTCTACCTCTCTGCCTTCACTTGCTGACACACTAGGCACTTTGATGTATTCTCAACGATCTCTTTTTTCATATTATCCCACCAATAATTCTCTCAGAGATCTCGATACATCTTTGTGTTTATTGGGTGAATAGAGAAATTTGACTATGTTCATCATCCAAAAGTTCCTTCTTTATCTCTGGACTTTATGGAACACATATTATTTTCCCAAATCTCACAATTCCTTCTTCGTTAACATTGAACTCTGAGGATTTTCCTTTTCTGATAGCCTCCACCTTCTTCAGAATTCCCACATCATCCTTTTGAGAATACTTTAACCTTTCCAAAAGAGATGGTTGAGCAATCATTTGTGAAAGGATTTATGATGTTCCCTTCTTTATGATTCCCATGTCCATCTTTATCAAATCTAAGAAGATTGGATCCTTCTCAATTCTCATCAATGATAGAATTGCTGGGTCTTTTCTACTTAGAGCATCTGCCACCTTGTTCGCTTTCCCATGGTGGTAATGGATTGAGTAGTCATAGCCTTTGATCAGCTCTAACCATCTTCATTGGTGTATGTTCAACTCTTTCTATGTGAATATATACTTGAGTCTTTTCTAGTCCGTATATATTTCACACATCTCCCCAAAGAGATAATGCTGCCAAATTTTTAAGGCGAAGATCACCGCATCCAACTCCAGATCATGTGGTGGATAATTTTGATCATGAAATTTCAATTGGCTTGAAGCATCGGTAATGAATTTTTTGTTTTGCATCAACACACATCCCTGGACCTTCTTTGAAGCATCACTAAATACCACAAAAAGTTCTCCACTTGTGGGTAAAGTGAGAACGGGCATAGTGATAAGACTCTTTTTCAACTCCTTGAAGATTTCTTCACATTCATCACTCCAAGAAAACTTTAGTCCATTACGAGTTATCTTGGTAAGAGGGTTGGAAAATCTTCAGAAATTTATCATAAATCATCGATAATATCTAGCTAACCCCAAAAAGCCACAGATATCCGTTACAGATGTTGGCCTCGGTCATCCCTCTATTGCAGCTATCTTGGAGGGATCCATAGATATCCAATTGCTTGTGATGATATGGCCCCAGAATGAGACCTCCTTCAATAAGAACTCACACTTTCTATACTTTTCATAGAGCATCTCCTTTCGCAAGGTCTCTAGTACAGTTATTAGATGCTCCTCATGATCCTCCTTGGTTTTGGAGTATATTAGAATATCATCTATAATGACTACCATAAATTTTTTGAGGTAATATCTAAAGACTATATTCATCAAGTCCATAATGATTTTTGGAGCATTAGTGAGTCCTAAAGGCATTACTATGAATCCATAGTTCCCGTATCTTGTACGAAAAACAGTCTTGGGGATATCTTCCTTCTTCACCCTTACTTGATAATATCCCAACCGCAAATCTAACTTGGAGAAGTATTGTGCTACACGCAGAAAATCGAACAAGTCATCAATTCGTGGGAGAGGATACCTGTTATTTATCATGATTTTGTTAAGCTCGCGATAATTGATGCAAAGGCTCATTAACCCATCCTTCTTCTTGACGAAGAAGATTGGTGCACCCCATGGTGAAGCACCTGGTCATATAAACCCTTTATCCAGATTCTACTATAGTTGTTTCTTTAGCTCCTCAAGTTCCACAACAAATTTTCTATATGGAGTCTTGGATATTGGAAATGCCCTAGGTATAAGGTCAATTGAGAATTCAACATCTCTTCTAGGAGGAAGACCAAGCAATGCCTTAGGAAACACTTCAGCGAATTACCTCACAATAGGCATGTCTTAAAGGAAGGTTTCCTCCTTAGACTCAATCATCTGAGCCAGCTACACATGCTTATAGGGCAATAATATCCATGGTTGAGATTATGGAACTAAATAGGATTCATCCTCCTCCTTGCACTTGTATAGAATCGGGGGTCAATTCTCTACATGGAGAGCGATTTCCCTCTCATGGAAATTTATGTTGGCTCTATATAGGGAAAGCCAATCCATGGCAATAATTGCATCAAATTCAACCAGGGGGAGTATGATGAGATTCGTTGGGAAGTTTAATCCACCGATTATGATAGGGGAGGTGTTATATTCATGGGATGCAATGATTTCCTCATTTTCCATACTCACCGACATCTTTACTTCCATGATTTGTGGTGGTGATGAGATTATTCTACTAAACTTTCGGGATATAAAATAATACGTAGAACTATGGAAGATAAACCTACCTTTCACTTTTTGATTCTTGTTCTACTCTATCTGATATATACATAGGGATGAGTATCATAATGTATTAACACATAAAGGGTAATCCAAAGACAAAAATGGATGACTTATAAACAAATTTTATTTCCTTAACTTATGAATCTATAGGATTCAATCTATGTTATTCATGATCTACTTTCTAACATATATTATTAGGGACATTTTTTTAAATTCCCTTAATAATGGTTTATACTAAGCTTGTGAATTTACCAATTCATATCCCCCGAGAGTGTCTTAACCAAGAGTGAAGCAAGGCCCATTTTCGTGTACCAAGATACCCTGGGTCAAGCCCAAAACTCCTTGTCGGGTTTTTCACCCCTAGACACATTTTTTCCAGAGCCGCCTCTACTTGCTCGTATCCAAACAAGGATGTATTTTAATGATAAACCACTTACTCAATACCCACAAAAACTTAGGGATGTTTTTATTATACTTAGTCTTATCTCTAAGGATTCACTAGGGTTTTCTAATCCTAATCCCAAAATAACTAAACCTATCCTTTGATACCAACTATAACAACCCTTCCATTTTATTACATACTTAAACATGATTTATTAAATAAAAAAATCACTTGATATAACATAGAAGATCGAGAGGTATAGTGTATTTGGGGATTAGGAACATTACATAACAACTTAAAGCATAGAATACAACATCTTATTGAAAACTTCCTTTACATGACCACTACATTCCCTCGTACTTAGCATTGCATAGGATAACCTGAGGACATGCATAAGAAAAGGGTGAGATATAAAGCCCAATAAGGGAATAAACATGGAATAACACGAGGAATACAATACACGTTAGAAAATAGGCATATCAATGGAGAAAAATAGAAACATGAACATAAAGTTATGATAAATCATGATAATCATAACATGGAAATGTGGCAACAACACTTAACATGGAATTAGCATGAGCCAAGGCTCATTGCACATGGAGAATGAGTAAACCCTAATTGAATATGAAGCATGAGTAAAACCTTGTTTCACTTGAATTATCATGATTCAACACTCATTGCACATGACATATCATGATATTATACTTTACCTAATGCATTGGAGTGCTATTAGGGCGCACCATTCTTAAACATTTCATTTCATGCATAAGTGTGCCATATGGATCATAAAACATAGATTCAGTAAACATCATCATTTATTCCACGATAAAGGAGTGTGGAATTCATACATGAAACTAATTAAACAATAAGTAAATGTGCATAAAGTTGAATACCCTTGACAGAGAAGTGGGCATGGTATTCACTACACAATGACTTTGGCTTGGAAAATCGCGGTGCAATTTTGGCAGCATAACGGCGTGACATAATAACTCATAAAAATGGTTGATGAGAGAGAAAGGGGTGTATCATAATATGTACATGAAATGGAAAATAAGGGGGTCATATAGATACATGTCCCAATAATTTTAATGTAATTTAGATTCATGATACAAAATAACTACTTGAATGTAAATGAGGAGAGAGAAATTCCTTGCCGAATTTCAGTATGGTAACGGGTATACATGGAAGGAATTAATGAGAGATAAAGGGGATATATCATTATTCAAACATGAATAGGGAATTATGGGAGAGGTGTGAAATCATGCACCAATATTTATAATTGAAAATAAAAGGGCATAACAATATAAGGAAACTTGGACATAAATAAGAAAAGTGAGAATCCCTTACTTGGAAGTGTGATCCCGAAGGCTCGGGAGAGGATTGAGAGAGGATTATTGGAAGATTGGGGAACCTTAGGAGGATTATAGAGAGAGGAGGGAAGGGGTTGGTAGAAATCAAAAGTCTTTTAGTTAAGAGGAAGTGGGAGCTTGTGTGGGTTTATATAGAAAGGGATAGGGAATTCTTTATTATTTAGGTTTGGGACACCTCACATTAAACTAATCAAAACCAAAAACCAGCCCATTTTTTCATAGGGGTGTGGAAAACAATATTTTATAAGGAAAATGGTTTAACTTCTTAAAATAATAGGGTTTCTTATGTGGAGGTGAGTCACACTCTCAAGGAAAACAATTTAAAAGGACAAAAAAGTTTATAAGCCTTGAAGGGTCCACTAAAGCTTTGTAAAATAAATCAAACAAAACTAAAATAACAATATTTTAATGTTAAAAAATATATTTTCTGAACATAATGTTTATATTATTTTATTACATTACTATTGGGTCATTATGATGTCATAAAACACATTATATATTTAAATGGTATTTAATTTTTACCCAAAAATTCGACTGTCTCGGAAAATTATGAAGAATTCACCATTGGATAATTTTGACATCCTGATTCCAAAAATAATATTAATTTTATCTAAATATTTTTCTAAATATGTGAATTTTTAATTTTTAAAATAAAAACCGACATTTATCGAAAATTCATGGGTTTTGACAAAAACAGCTTTGAAACCTTAATAAAAATTACAATTGTATTCATAAAATTATACGATAATTTATATTTAATAATAATAATAATATTTTATTAAAATATTATTTAATTAAAAAATCCGTTAATTCATCAAAATAGATTTCTTAGTTGAATATTAACTAAAAATACTATTTGTGTTTTAAAAACTATTTGCAAAGTAACAATAATAAAATGAATGCACATTATTTATACAAAAATAATGTACATAGTCATAGTTCTAGGGTATTATTACATAACCCCTTATAACACCTGCATAAGACCTAAGGGTATGGTGTGCGATGGTGACAGACTCTTGGGGTGGCTCGTATAACATCGCTTAGGTGGTAATCTCTATTAACTTCCACTTCTCCCGTAGTCGGTTCTGCTCAAGCTTAACATGTTCAAGCTCAGCTTGGGATTGGTCAAGAGAGAAGCCCAATAATGCCACCTCCTTTTTGAGCTCCGACAAATGGGCTTTATATGGGGCAATTCTACTAGATGAGTCTATCTCTTCCTTTGTCTGAGTAAATTGGATTTGTTAAATCCCTATATTTATACTAATGATGTGATCACTATTCAATGGCTATATTAGCAGCAGTCACAATTCTTAACAGTATTTTAAAATTTAGAAACATAAAACCAATGAAGTTCACATTTTATATAACCATAATAAGACATTTAATTAGATCAAGAGGAATTTTTATTAATGAAAGTTTGGGTTGTTACATCTTCATGTGTCTCACCCGTGTCATCGCTACTATAGTTTCAGCCATGAATCAAGCCAAGGAACTCAAATCTAAGGATAGCTGCACTTGATCTGTCACTGATGGTCATATTTCGGCCACCCAAACACCATACGGTCCATGCCTGTCACATTGTCCCACTATGTCGCTTCTCATATGGACGAGAAACCCATGTTTTTAGCCTCCAATCCACATCTCCAACACCCACACCGTGATTCATCCACAAAACATGGATTCATACATCATTCATGCATCCTACATGATTATGGGGGCCCAATCATGCTTGAATCCATCCCAACAATGTCGAATCGTTACCTTATAGGACAATGTTGAAGAAAGCAAAGAATAGTGGGGGAAAGAACATGAATGAAGTGAAAATCCATTGTTGTCTGGTGTGATCTCGTTCAATGATTACACAAATCAGAACCAAGGGTGAAGAACGGGTGCAACAATTACAAATAAACCCGGTGAAGAGTATTTGTCAAATTAGGACTCATCTGAAGTATGGAAATTTATGAAAAAGTAAGAATATATATAATTGATACTTAAAAAATTAAATCAAGGAAGAAATCATAAAAATAATGTTCCCTATCTTGGGAATGGTTAGATAATCGGTGAAGAACAAGTATGTTAGTGATGTAGAAGATAATCATGTTGCATTCTTCGACT
Source organism: Viscum album (assembly GCA_963277665.1). NCBI lineage: Eukaryota > Viridiplantae > Streptophyta > Magnoliopsida > Santalales > Viscaceae > Viscum > Viscum album. Next base: position 1,840,289,713 of record OY728151.1, read on the forward strand.
GTATTAGGATTCTCCATGACCATTCATCATCGATCCTCATTCATGATCCACCAAAAAATCTCTCTTACTCCTCTCTAATCATCCAAGGTTATGTGGCTAACTATGGAGATTTGACATAATAATGTTTATAAAGAGGACGATTATGGTGTTGGGTCATTTAAGTAAATTAATTAAATTAATTACTTAATTTCTTAACGCACCCACCAATGGTCTCCATCAACTGAACACCTAATCCTGACCAAATTTATGTCACGCTTAGGGTAAAACCTGTGTTTCAGAATCAATTTTCGTCTCAAATTTCTCATTTGAGATCCCGATCAATGAGGAAACCTTTTTTTGAAAATATGTGTGTGTATGGTTTGATATATGTTAATATTTTTAATATATTAATTCTGGGTCTCGTGACACCCAAACATAGCACTGAATTTGAGGTAAAATACATACATATATATATATATATATATATATATATATTTAAAGGACTAAACCAATAAAACTAGAATCGTTACAACCACCCCAGGATCTTTAATTATGAAAAATAAAATAAAAATGAAAAATATAACTAAAAGTAAAGACTTGAAGGACCTTAGAAACTATCCATGCATGGGCTTCTTATCACTCTAAGAGCCTACAATCAACCCATTCTCAAGGATGGTAACATCCACTGCTAAATTTAATGTAATCACTCAATAACATAGAGGAATCAAGGATAAAATGAGTATAAAAAATAGAAAAATGAAAGAAAATGATTACAAAACTAGGTTCTTTATTAAGAACCTGGACACAATAAAAAGAGGGGTCGAAGAAAGTGATCCTAATAAATCCTCCTTGAAATTATATTTTACACCTTCAAGGCTCACAAGTCATGAAAAAGACTCCACCAAATGATTTAAAGGACCCACTACAAACTGTGGATCTAGCTCAAAGATTCCACCACTTTTGTCACTCTTTATTTTATATCATATGAAAAATCAGACCACTGAAATTCAAAAAATAACAAGTGGTTAATTGAGGGATGTGTAATGACTCATATTTTCTATTTATTATTTTTAAATATTATATGGATTAATTTCGAGAATAGGCACTGAGATAACATGCAATTCCGAGACCAGGTGTGTCCGGAATAAATGTTTGGAATATATTAAAATATTAAACAACATACATGAAAAATTTTACTAAAAAAGTGGAATAAATTCTAAATGGGTACCTAGATTAGAAATCCAGGGGTACAATTGAGTTCATAATGGTAGTTTTACCCTAGGAACAACCTAACACTGATTGGCACTGGTTGATTGTGGAAAAGTCATCACAGGCATTTAAATGAATAAAATAATTTAAGAAAAATTATTTTATTTCAATTATTGATGCAGTGAGGTGTTTTATATTTAAATAATCCATTTTTATAGAGATCCATGGTTAGCCTCATAACCCTGTAATTCCTTGGAGACATTTGAGAGAGAACCTCTGGAGGATCCTTCTAACGAACGATGATGAGACCTCAGATCGACGATCGACACAAACCAATCTTTAAAGATCTCACCAATGACAATGATACGGTGACCGTTATTCATCGTTGAACATTCCAAATCAAGTTAGGGAATTTTATTTAATTATTTTATTCCATATTCTTGATTTCTATGATAAACGTGGACCAATCCATGAACAGATTGATCTACGGTTTGATCGTGTTTGTGGGATGGGATTTTTTGAAAGATTTATTGGGAGTTTAATCTTGGGATTTGTTTGGATTGATTTATCATTATAATAGTGATGAACTAAGATCGACACAAAAATTGATCGAGGTTCATCCCTCTTGATTGGTTTGTGCTTTTCTCCCCATGTTCATGCATTATTCATTCTTCCCTATGCTTTGAACCCCTTTGTGAAGAATCAATCATTACACCTTCGATTCTTGACACAAAAATATGAAACCATTGATCCGATATTGGGAAAACTCGATGGAAGTGCAACGGTGGGCGCGATAGTGGATCGAACGACAATGGGTTTTGAATTTGCGTTCTTTAACAGTGACTAAGAACAGCTACGATCGCGTTTCCTAAGCCTATTGAAGGCCCAAATCTAAATTATTTGGTGTTAGGGTGGAAAAACAGCCTCGGTTCTAGAGTTTCAAGGAAATACAAACACCTAAATGAGATTCAGGAGATCAATGGTGCGAATGGGATGAATAATAAGGGTTTATGGAAAAACCCGATACACACGGCGTGTAGTCCTTGACTACATGGTGTTTAGTCCCCATGGATGAACATGGTGTGTACTTAGGGTAGTACATGGACATGGGGTGGAGTATATAGGTTGCTTACAAGGCATGTACTCCCCCCCATAGATTTCTCTGAATCATCTACATGGGTTACCCCATGTATTGGTACACGGGTAGAGACACATGGGTTGACGCTGTGTACTGGCACACGACTGGATTATACGGGTGGATCCCAGATGAAAGTACATGATGTGTAACCCCTTATACATATCGTGTATCCTTCTTTTACATGACGTGTTTGGAATACATAGTCCTTTGTAGATGGGCAGTACCCAGGGTCAAGGGAAACGATGTGTGACCCTGCTACATGTCGTGTACCCCTCTCTACATGTCTTGATTTTCTTATCCTCCTTATCCTAGAGAATTTTCTTTTGGGTATGTTCCCATTATTATTTCCCTGAAGGTTGGTACGAATCATTTCCTACTCATAGGAATACAATCCCTTCAGTAGGAATTCCTGGATATAGTTGTTGGAATCCCCCTGAGCATTCTGGAGTGTGATCCTCTTTTCATCTCCGTGCCTTAGGTGGAGTTCTTGGTATCGATGTGACCAACACTATGAGGGTGCCGATCCTCTACTTAGAAGGATAATCTAGATTAAGTTATTGGTATCACCCCATGGCCCTGGCTATGATCCTCATCTATTGTATCTTATTCTCTTCAGACTATCAGTATGTATCTTTCTTATGACGGTTCCTGACGAGTAGTACCTCTCAGACGAACATCATCAGTGCTATTGGACTTAGGGGTGTGTTCTCCCGGATTAGTGTTTCATGAAATCTTCAAGATAAATTCCTAGGGCTAGTATACAATGGTTGTGGATTATCTCTAGAATGTGTGTCTTGTTTTGATTATATATGGATATTTTTTTATATGTGTTGTAGACATATACCTGTGTAGAGAATACTATAATTTCCTTTATTGTATTTCTTTGTGGTTTTGGGGTGTCCTACTGAGTATTGTTATACTCACCCCTTCATGGAATTTTCTCACACATGTCGTGTCTTGTGCATATGATTGACCTTTTGATGGATTACTTGGTGGACCAGGACTAGACGGTGCTTTGTGAGACCCAATAGACCGAGGTGTGTTCCTACGACTATAGACAGTAGTCCCGGTACTTTATTCTTAGAGGTTGGACTTGTGGTTACAAACTCTTTGTAGTGGGATTTTATTTGGACCTATTTACTTTACTCTACTTGTTGTCGTACTTTGGTTGTGGGATATATTTTTATTCATTCATGGTTTTTACATTTCACCTTTTTTGGGATTGGATTTGTGTGCGTGTGTACAGGTACATATGAAATGCCTCCCATGTTAGTGATATGACCACTCGATGATAGTCACCTTCTCCTATCCTATTAGAGGTGGTCTTGGGGAGTCACGACACGAGTGCCACTGGGAAGGGTTGTGACAAGGTGATATTAGAGGATTCGATTCTACTTTAGGACTGGGAGTCTGTGAGATTGGTTTGGGGAAATGGTGTTAAGTGTTTCGAGTTCTTCTTTCAGGCCAGATACTCTAATGTTGGTGGGATGGCCAACGTATCCATACACCTGTACTATGGTCACCTACTCTTCGACTCGATACATGAGAACACTGGTTGCAGGGAAAAAATGTTACATGCATCATATAGGAATGGGTTGTGGTTCCATGTCCTTCTTGAGTTAGCTCTCTAGATATACTCATTGACTATGGTACACCTTGTTTGTTTTAGGATTCCTCCACAATGTATACCAACTAGGATTCAATATCTTGATCATGAGGATGACCCCTCATTGAAAAGGATTCAATATAGAGACCATTTCCTCAGATGTTATCTCCAGGTGGTACAACAACCATACCACTACCTGTGGAGCAACACATGGTACCCACAGTACCAGAAGATAAGGAGCACAAGCTGATCATGCTTCACAATTTTTAGCAACAGATACCCCTTATGTTCCGAGGATAACTTAACCCATAGGTGGTTTAGGACTGGCTTGAGGTGGTGACCTAATTTTTCCATCTAGTTAGTACACTCACATATCATATGGTGGTCCTGGCAGTGAGCCTTCTATATGGCTCAGTCAGACGATGGTGGAGTTTGGTTACCCAGACTCATGATGAGGTGACTCTTTTGTGGACAGAGTTCGAGCACCTCTTTAGAGAGGAGTTCTCACTAGTTATGCTAAGGGATATGTGTATTCAGAAGCTTCTCGAGATCCAACAGGGAAACATGATAGTAGCTGATTATTCATCGAGGTTTACCAACCTTTCTAGGTACTCGATAGATATAGTTCGAGATTAGTAATTTTGGTCTCAGACCTTCATGTGAGGTATGTGTATATAAATCCAATCCATTGTTATCCCTCTATACATTCCTACTTATGTTGGCATGCTTGAGCGGGCTTTGGTGGTTGAAAGCTTCTTGGATGAGTAGATACAGCTCATGATAGTCAGCAGTGGGAAAGTAGGAGCAGAGACCTCAAAAATAGGGAGCCGACATCAATCTCAAGGACATGGATGTGGGAGATGTTTCAAGAGGATGTCCTAGGATATATGATATTAATTTTAGGGCTCAAAGGGTGGGTCTAGTCAGCCTAGAGAGAGGCAGTGTTATTCATGTGACATTAGGGGACATCTCTCTCAAGATTGTCCAACCCATCGTACTACTGACAGAGAGACTGTGGATGGACCACTAAGGTATAGACAATGACAGGATCAGGTAGATCCACAGGGAAACAGATGTGGTAGAGGAGTTGGGAGAGAATTAGGTGGTGTTCAACACTTCGATTTGTTGCCACCACCACCCCCAAGTAGTCCACGCCAGGCTCAGGGATCTAGAGGACAAGGGAGAGGATAGCTGCATGCGGTTGAGGCTTATGACCTAGGGACTACATGAATTATTTGAGGTATAATATATGTCTTTTCTACTTTAGATTTAGTAATAATAGATAATATCTCTAGTCATTCCTTTCTCACCACATATCTCATATGATACCTAGATATTTTGGTTGAAGCATTGACTCGGCCCTTACGCTTGAAGACACCTACTGGAGAAGAATCAGTGAATTGACACTTGGGATGATAGTGTGACATAATCCTTGGAGGTGAGAGTTTCGGTTGGAATGTCTTGGTGGAGACATCGAGACCTTATGAAATAATTTTTTGTATGGATTGGTTATCTATAATCCATTCCAAAATTGACTGTTTTAGGCGAAGGGTGTAGTGTGTTCATGGTGATGGAACAAGGTTTTACTTTATCAGTGAAAAGGAAACCCAATAAGAATAGGATGGAATCATTCATAGGAGGTTGTAGCTGATTAGTCATCAGTTGGTTAGCCTAATAATTGCTGTAGTGGATGTTGTGAGTTCCCAGTTTCATGTAGTGGTGGAAGAGTACGAGGACGTCTTTCCTGATGATGTTCCAGGTTTACCTCCCCACTAAGATTTAGAATTTTTCATTGATCTACATCTTGGGATGACACTGATATTTACATTGTCATGTCATATAGATCCTATAGATATTTGTGGGATGAGGGTGAAATTGGAGGACTTACACTGGAATAGATTTATGAGACCTAGTGTTCCACCCTATACAACCCCAGTTTTGTTTTCCAAAAAGGCATACATGACCTTGAGGTTGTGTGTGGACTATCGGTGCCTAAATAGGTGACTTTGAAGAATAAGTATCCACTATAGAGGATCGATGACCTCTTTAATCAGTTGATAGGGGCATGATGGTTCTCAAAGGTTGACCTCAGATCAGGCTATCATCAATTGTGAGTAAAGAATAAGGATATACCGAAGACGGAGTTCAGATGTTATTACAATCATTATGCGTACTTTGTGATGAAATTTTTCATGAACCCCCCCAATAGTGTTCATGGGGACTCATGAACTGGATTTTTTAGCCTTACCTAGACCAGTTTGTGGAAGTCTTTATCAACGATATCATTGTGTACTTGATGTCCGAGGAGGAGAATGTGAGACACTTAAGGATAGTTCTGGATGTACTCCGAGAGAACCAGATTTACAGAAAGACCTCAAAGTGCCAGCTCTGGATTCAAGAGGTCCACTTTATGGGACATGTTATCTCAGTGGATAGAGTGGAAGTGGTCCCAACCAAGGTCAAGGTGGTGTTAGCATGGGATCCACCTAAGAGCGTGACATAGGTGTGAAGCTTTCTTAAGTTGGAAGGCTATTAATGGAGATTCATACCAGATTTCTCAAGGATATTATCACCCATGATATCTTTGAATCAAAAGGGGTATCCTTTCATGTGGACATAAAGGTTCCAGTAGGTTTTTTAGTAGTTGAGGCATAGTTTGACGATCACTCCCCTCTTGAGATTGTCGGAGGAATGTGTTGAGTACGTATTGTTCTGCGATGCATTAGGAACCAGGCTAGGTTGTGTCTTGATGTAGAGGAAATTGGTGATTGTCTATGGTTCACACCATTTGAGAACACATGAGCAGAACTACGTGACCCATGATCTTGAGTTAGCAGCATTAGTCTCCACCTTGAAGATGTGGAGACACTACCTAATGGGTGAGAAATTTATCATCTACTCCTATCACAAGAGTCTCAAGTGTATCTTCTCTCAGAAGAATCTTAAATTGATACATAGGTGATGGCTAGAGTTCCTCCAGGATTTTGACTTTGATATTTTCTATACACTTGGGAAGGGGAATGTGGTGGCAGATGCTCTCAGCAGGAGATCTAGTTTGTAGTTTTTGGGCCTCGTTGCAGTTATCCTTTGTGGATGGAGATGGATCATCTTACCTCCAGTAGATGGTTGTCACCCCTCCACTCTTATGTTGAGTTAGGGAGGAATAGCTTGGGGATACTGACTGCGAGACTCAACATTCTCAAATACTCACAGGGAATGCTCATGATGTATTTTCTAAAGGTGGGGAGCACGTCGTTCTTTTTAGAGGACGTACATTAGTGTCAGTGACATTTTGAGAGGAGTTTTTGAGTTAGTTTCATATGTCCCCTTTGGTAGTACATCCAGGTGTGGAAAATATGTACTAGAACCTCCAATAATAGTTTTGGTGTCCAGGGATGAAGAAAGGATTTGCAGAGTTTGTATCTCAATGCCTTACTTGTTAATAAGTGAAGGTTGAGAACTATGTTCTAGTGGGTTTAGCTCAACCCCTTGAGGTTTCATAATGGAAGTGGAATGGGATATATATGGAATTCATAATGGGATTACCACATATTTCCAAGGGACATGATTCCATCTGAGTGATCGTTGACCGACTCACCAAGTCGGCCCACTTCCTATCTATCAGAGAACAGTGTTCAGTAGAGAGCTTGGGATTCCTCTACATATAGAAGATTGTTCGACTCCATGGAGTTCCATCAAATATTGTTTCATATTGGGATGATTGATTTAAATCTTGGATATGGAAGGGATTATAGGAGGCATTTGGGACCCAGTTATGCTTGAGCATAAAATTTTACACACAAAATGACAGTTAGAGTGAGCAGACTACTCAGGTCCTATAGGACATGCTACAGTCTTGCATGTTAGACTTTGGCTATAGTTGGGAGGATCTCCTACCATTGGTGGAGTTTGTGTACAAAAAAAACTACCATACCACCATTGGTATGGATCCATTCAAGGTTTTGTATGAGCGACCTTGTAGGTCACCACATTGCTAGAATGACTCAGGAGAGTCAACACTCATGGGCCCAAAGTTGGTGCGAGTTACAAAAAAAAAGTGAAGATCATCCAGAAGTGGATGAAGGCTGCACAGATCCATCATAAGTCTTATGGTGACAGGCGATGGAGGCCTTCAGAGTTCGAGGAAGGAGACTATATGTTCTTATGGGTTTCACCTAGATAGGGATTATGAAGATTTGGCTGATGTGGAAAACTGTCTCTAAGGTTCATTGGCCCTTTTTTAAATACTACGTAGAGTTGGAGAGGTGGCGTACCACTTAACCCTACCGTCACTGTTAGACCAGGTACATGATGTCTTCCATGTGTCATAGCTGAGTAGGTAACCACATGACCCATCACACATCATTGATTGGGGAAATCTAGACATCTATAATGGAGTGAATTTTGCTAAGTACTGAGTGAAGATAGAGAATCATCAGAAGAGGATCCTTTGTGGGTGATTGATTCCTTTAGTGTGTGTCTGGTGGTAGAAAAAAAATCTCCAGGAGATCACTTGAGAGAAGGAGGCTTAGATTCATGCTCAACAGCCTCATCTTTTTTAGTAGCCTTTGTTTTGGATTTTTAGGGACGTAAATCCCCATCGTGGGAAGAGTGTAATGACACAAATTTTCCATGTATTATTTTTAAATATTATACGAATTAATTTCAAGACCAGGTGATGAGGTGGAATGCGATTCTGAGACCCAATGTGTTCGTAATAAATGTTTGGAATATATTAAAATATTAAACATCACATATACACAATTTTCCTAAAAAGTGGAATAACTTATAAACAGGTTCCCAGATCAGCAATATGAGGGAATAATTGAGTTTAGAAGGGATATTTTACCATAGGTGCGACCTAACATTGGTCGGCATGGTTCGGTTGTGGAAAAATTTTCATGGACATTTAAATGAATAAAATAATTTAAGAAAAATTATTTTATTTAAATTGTTGATGCAGTGAGGTGGTTTATCTTTAAATAAACCATTTTTAAGAGATCCAAGATTGGCCTCATAACCCTAGAATTCTCTAGAGACATTGGAGAGATAACCTCTGGAGGATCCTTCTGATGAATAATGATGATGTTGGTTTCGAGCGTAGTGGAAGCACAGAAGGGGTGTGGCACCCAACTTTGCAAATTGCCATTATCGATGAACAATCCGGGATCTAGCAATGGTGAACACCTTGATCCATGGAATTTAATCAAAGAAATAAGAAAAAGGAATAGAATCCAGAACTAAGAAGATATTACCAACATATTTTCTTTATAATTAATTTAATTAAATAAGAATTACTTCCAAGGTTTATTCTTTCTTCATTGATACGTCCAGCCATAGATTTAGAGTGAATCCTCGTTGTGTTATAGAGATCAAGGTTAGATCTCCTATAGTGGTGATCCACACATGCTTCACGTATATCCGTACATTGTTGAAGGAGTCTCCGGGTGATAACATGGAAGATCCTTGTGCTTGTGATGTCTGCCTTCGATCACCTTGAGAACTACTTTCAAAGCATTCTCCTTGATCCAGTGGAGGAGGATCTCTCTCTCTCTCTTGAGAGTGTTCATGGAGAGGGAAAGAATCACTGGGATTGAGATCTTTTCTCCAAAGATATTGTGCACAAAAAATGTTTGGCTAGGGTAATAAGAAAATAACACAATCAGGTATTTATTTTTCTAGGGTTAGAATAAAATAATTGCACAAGGCCCTTATTATTTTATTTAATCCCAATAAATCCCCATGTAAAATAATAATAGAAATATTATTATTTCTTAACATTTTCCTAAATTGAGGATTATAATTAAATATTATTTAATAAAATAATATTCAATATTATTATTTTTCACCGTACCCTTAACTTAGTCCGCCAATCCTCCAACATATTTATTGAACCTTGAATAATGAATATTTATTTATTAAATAAATATCACTTCATTATTCACTAATAAATATATAAATATTATATTCACTACATAGAAAATAAATATTTATTAATTATTCTTCTCACAATATATTCTCTCGAATAACTGGTGTTGAAATAAATGTGATCATACATCCATGAATAATTATTAAATCACAAATGGGAATAATATCTATTCAACTTGTTAAATAATAAATAATATATTATTTAATTGAGACACTCAATACACTTAATATGTGACCCTCTAGGCCTCTTTCTAAGTGGCATTAGGCGGAGCAGCCTAAAGTCCAAGGTTAACATCTAACAACACGCCGAGGCACCCATAGAGAAATAAGTTAATGATGCAATGAAATGTCACCTAATACAAATTATTATTGTGTAATATAAACCCTTTGTCTTGATATATCCAATTAATTAGGTTGCATGAAAGTGCCATCAACCCATGTGCTCGATTTCTCATTCTTTGACTTCCCAAAAATTGTATCTTTCCTATAGAAAACCATGGCCATGGATTTATTTAGGCTATATAATTTCCATAAAAGGTCTAGAGATATCAACTTTTTCTATGGAACAGAAAGGAAAAATACTTTCTCACATTTTTCATTAATGCAGTATTACCCATGACGTACCCAACACATCCTACCTCGTACAAACATATGTCGTCACGGTTTTCACCAATACAACTAAGTGCGTGAGTTATAATACCCATTAATAATAATCTTAAAGTCTAAGGACCAATCAAAACATCCATATATAGGAACATCCAATGACACTTATAAATTTGGATTTCCTACTGGTGGGTCTCGTTCTCATAATATCCTCCTAGACATTACCAAGGGTGTACACCATAAGAAGGTGCCTCCAAGTCCTATGAGTCTCCATAATTGATATACTATATCATTTTTCCCTTATAATGATACCATCCAACTATAGAACATATATTCAAGAATATTATCATGGAACTTCTAGGTTCTCATCATAGTAGGGATCTTCTATAACCTTTAAGTATGATAGCTACTATTAGGAAAATATCACATACAATGTCATACAGAAGAATAATCATGATGTGATAAGGAGTTTATCAATATCCATCCAATGAATACATGTTTATCATACAATACAAATAAGTTGGTTCTATGGCACCAACTCCAATATACTCCCACTTGTACTAGATCCAACTACTAACAATCTTCAGTCTGCTAGCTCTCACATGATATTCATGCTTCTACTTAGATATGAATTTAGTCAAGAGGTCTTCCATGTTCTCTTTTGTGGATAATCTTCTCACTAAAACTTCACCCCTTTAATAGAAATCCATAAAGAGGTGATACTTCCTAAGTATGTGTTTTTTTCGTTGCTGTGACCTTGTATCTTTTTCAAGAGCCATCGCTGCAGTGTTATCATAATACAATGTGATAGTGTATTTACTACTAGGTACCACATCAAGATCCTGGACAAGTTCTGAATCCATAAGGATTCCTTAGCTACATAAAAAGCCTCTATATACTTAGACCCCACTGTATAATCAATGACAACTGGCTACTTTGAACTCTTCCAGCTCACAGATCCTCCAATGAGACAGAAAACATACCCTGATTGCAACTTCAGGTCATTCTAATCTGTCTTAAAACTAGCATCATCATACCCTCAGATGAAAATCTCCTCTTCTCCTCAATATACCAAGAACATATCCTTAGTTCTTCTCATATACTTAAGGATATTCTTAAGAGCAGTCCAATATTGTTCTCCTGGATCTACTTGATATCTGCCAACCATGCTCAGTGCATAGGAAACATCAATTCTAGTACATAACATGACATACATGATAGATCCTATCGCTAAAGCGTATGGAATATTACTCATTTTATCTTTCTCCTGTTGTGTATGGTGACACATTTTATTAGAAATATGTAAACCATGTGACATTGGAACCAATACCCTCTTGGATTATTCCATACTAAATCTGTTTAGTATCTGGTCAATATATGTACTTTAACTTAGTCTAATTAGCCTCTTGGATCTATCAAAAATGATCTTGATCCCTAGAATATAGGTTGATTCACCTAAGTACTTCATGGAGAAGCACTTGTTTAACCAGTCTTTAACTTACTGTAAGATTGGTATGTTATTTCCAATAAGTAATATGCCATCAACATATACTACTAGGATAACGAATGCATTCCCATTAAACCTTTTGTAAACAAATGGCTCACATTCATCCTTAATGAAACCAAATTCCCTTATGGCATCATCAAATAGAATATTCCATGACCTGGATTCTTGCTTCAATCCATAAATGGACATATACAACTTAAAAACCCTTTTGGCATCACCTGGTGTCACAAACTCTTCTGGTTGTGTCATATAGACATCTTATTGAAGGTTCCTAATAAGAAATGATATTTTGACATCCATCTACTAAATCTCAGAGTCTTGGTAAGCTGTTATGTCAATTATGATTCTTATGGATTTAAACATGGAAACTAGAAAAAAGGAATCATCGTAGTCAATTCCTTGATGTTGCTTAAAACCTTTATCCACTAGCCTTGCTTTATAGGTACTTACTTTACCTTCCTTGTCCAGATTCTTATTGAATACCCATTTACACCCAATTGGATTTACATCAACTGGTGCATGTTGAGTCAATAAGGTTATCTTATGACTTCTTCATTCATTATGGTTTTATGTTTTGAAAATCACAAACACTTTTTCTTAAGTTCTGAATTTTTTCTTAAGTTTCGAAATTTTCATTATGTTTTACTTATAGTTTTTGTCATTCCGTTATACTTACATAATTCTCATTCCGTTTTACTTACAAAAGTCTTTCTATTTTATGATTCCAAATCCGGTACAAAAGTCATTCTGTTTTATGATTCTGAATCCAGTACAAATTTCATTCCATTTTATGATTCCGAACCTGGTACAAATGTCATTCCATTTTATGATTCTGAATCCGGCACAAATGTCATTCTATTTTATGATTTCAAATCTGGTAAAAAAGTAATTCTGTTTCATGATAACGATTCTGGTACAAATGTGATACCGTTTTCACAATCCGATTTACTTTTTCTTAGGAATACATTTCCCTGATAATGTTATAGTTGTTTAATGTATCATTCCAATATTATCAGATTCTATGTTTTCTTATACTTAATATTTATCTTTAACTTAACATCATTTATTATACTTGAAACAATGTCGTATAATCTGTTACAAACAAACTGTTGTATGTTTGACACATGTCCAAGTCCCTCCGAAATTTAAGGAAAATATGACCATTGGAGTGAATCCGACCGTTGGGATGTTTTTCCTATAAATACAAGTTCATTTGAATGAGAAAAAAATAATAGAGAACAAGAATGAACAGTGAATGGAAAAGCGATCAAAGTTTGTGAAGTGATTTCTAGAGAGAGGCTCTTACGACTCTCAGTGCTTCGTGTGGATGTCGTGAACAACTTGTCCAGGAGTGAACAACTTGTTCAGAATTGCTTTGTGCATACTCCAATCGTGCTGATCATGGGCTTCTGGGTTTGGAAGACAGAGGTTTTGATTTCCTTCTAAATCGAGGGCTTGTGGGGATATCAAGACAGATACGGATCTTCGGATTGGGGGCTTACCTGGGTTTGGGTAAGAAAGACTTTCCTGAAAGTTTAAATCATGGAACATTTATCCAAGGTTGTTAGATACCCTTCTCTTTGGGTTAAAAGAATCTTATTGTTACTTGTTTTCTATTTCAAGTTGTTTTAATTACGCTGTAATCTTAGCTTTGTTAAAGTTAGAGTGTATAATTTTCTTATACTTTCTAATTTCGTTACTATGATTATATTAAAGATTATATATGCTTTAAGATAGAATCTTTCTGTTAAGAATTTTTTTTTAAGTTTTTTTATCTTAAGATTGTAAAGTTTAATAAAAGGTTTCTTTAAGAGTTTTTGTGAATGTTTTTTTAACTTTGTTAAACTAAATTTTCTTAAAGTTAAAAGCTAAACTTAAGAAACATATTTCCTTAAGGTTAAGAAACTTTATTTAATAAAGTTTTATATCAACTTTAAATGTTCCAAAGGAATTTTTTATAGAATACAATTCACCCCCCTCTTGTATTTGAGCATCTCATTATACATATTCGATCCTACAATTGGTATCAAAGGAGTTATCTTAAATAATTATATCCTAATATAGTTTTTCTTTCTCAAGTTTTATTTTTCTTATTTGTTTATAAATTTTTACTTCTAACAAGTTTTGTGGAAAAAGTTTTTTCCATTTGGTATGGTAGGAATTCATATTGGATCTCTAGATAATCTCAATCCTACTAGACCACCAATATTTGATTGAAATGACAATGAGTACTGGAGAGACAGAATGAAGACCTTTGTGATAAACACAGGTGTAGAAAACTACATTATGTTAACTGGAGATTATAATATTCCTGATAAGGAACTTATATCCTTTATTAATCTAGAAAAGGTGGAATACTAACTGAACTTTAAGTTATGAAATACTTTGCTTTATTACACGATTAGAAATATATACAGCCAAATTTCATCTTGTGAAGCTGCAAATAATATGTGGAAGAAGCTTGAAGTAACTCACTTTGGAACTTCCAAAGTCATTGAAACTAGAAGAGCTATGCTCAGCACTGAGTATCATGGTTTTTTCTTTCCTTATGGAGAACCTATATATAAGGTACAAAAAATATTTATGACTATTGTCAATAGCTTACAATCCATGGGAGAGAAATGTTTAGATGACAAGATTCTTGTAGACAAGATTATAGATATCATTCCCAATGAATGGGAATCCAAGAGGACTGCTATAAATGAGAATAGAAAAGTCACACAAATTTCTCTTGATGAACTGTTTGAAACTCTTTTGAAACATGAAACCATAATGAAGAGAGATGATGATAATATTAAGAGGAAGAATGGAAATGGAGGTATTGATTTTACATCTACTTCAAATCATATGAAATCCATGACTCTTGAGAGAATTACAAGATCTAAATCTAAGAAGGTTGTTATTCAATCTGAATCTAGTGAAAGTGAAGTGACCTAAACCATCGTGGAAGTCGGTCAAAGTTTAAAATTTATATTCCTACTAACTACTGTATATGTGGCAAGAAGGGTCAAATCCACAGGGAAGGTAAAATTGGCCACTGCTAAACTAAAAAACCTGGAAAACTCCACTATTTTCAGCAGCGGAGTGTTTTTTTTTCTTTTATAATTTTCACTTTTTATATTTTTTATATATTTTAATTTCCTTATGATTTTATGTACTGTGAAACTTCACCTCTATTGTAAAATTGTTCTATCTATACTAAAACAGAGTTCAGCTGGAAGCAAGGTGCATCAAAGAAAATAAAATGCTGGTAAGGGACAACAGTAAAGACCGCTCGGGGTTTGTTCTAGTCTACTGGTTTGAATTGATTTTCCTTTTCATGTAAAGTACTGCTTCATACCACTGGATTAAAGAGACGACTTACTTCCCTCACCAGGAGTTAAGTCGTGGATATTGTACTACTAGAGTTCGCCACTCCGAGAAGTACAATTCCAAAAAAATGTCTTAAGCTGAACAACAGTACAAACTCGCCATAAGTACTAAAGTTTCATTATGATTTGTTTACTAAAAATATAACTCCATAACCAAACTCGCCAAATGATTACAGAGTCTAGAATATTTCAGTGCTTGTGGTACAAATTAGATAAATGAAATTAGATTTGATCTCGCCGATCAATTCTAATCACAGAAGAATGATAAATGAAAAGGATGAAAAAGATACCAGTAGAGCTAGAAATCTCCCCGAACTAGAAGACTTAACTAACTATACTATTAATTATAACAGCAGTAATAGGAAACATTACAGAAACATAGTACAAAAGTTTAGATCGTGAGGGAGAAGAAGCTCCCTTAGAATGCTCTGCTCCTGAGTTCCTGGACTGCACTGCTCAGCATCGTCTCTGCTGCTCTCGATCGTCTCTCCAGGTAATTGTATGAATGCCCCTCTGTATGAATCAAAATCCCTCAAAAAACGCTGCTTGTTCTGCTTAAGTACTCTCTGTCATCCATTGCATGTCACCGCCGCATCTTCCACCGACTTCAAAAGTTCTTTACCCACACACTGCAAAATGTGTGTTTTTTCGTGACCGGCACGTCGCATTATCTTTTCTCACGTAACTAAATTCGGTCAAGTTAGTTGTAAGTATCTGGACGTTTCCCCATCTATTGAATGAACCTGCACAATAAACATGCACAAAATAATGAATAAATAATTATTCATTATTTAAGACATTTGTTTATTGAAAGTAGTAAAAGATTTAATAATGTAATTATTAATTATGTTATTGATTTTAAGTTATTACTTACTAATTATAAAATTTGTTAATTAAGAAAATTAAATCATTTACAATTTTTGGTCAATTGTATTAGATTATTTTAGTTCATAATAAATTATTATGTATTTAATTTTATTAACAAATAACTCTTTAGTATGCCACATTAGATTAAATTTAATTTAGAAATTAGTTTAATTTAAAGTTTAATTTAAGTTAAATAATTTATTAACTCTATTTTATAAATTAATTATTTAGAATTTATTATTGATAATTTATTTATAACTAATAATGTTTTAAGTTTTAAAGTTTATGTTTTAAATTTAGTTTTAGTTTTTTAATTTTAAATTGTTATTTTAATTTTTTTTATAACTTTCTCTTCCCCCCATATTTTAGCGCGAAGAAACCCTAGGGGAGGGGGGTCTTCTGCGGCGCTACAGAACAGGGACGACGACTCTCTCACGCAGCTCCTTGTCTCTACCTCAATCATCCTCTATCAACAGCGACTTCAGCAGTGGTATGACACCAACTCCTTATCACCAGTGGCGACACAACCTCCTTCAAGTGCAACGTATCTTCTTCGCAGCGGAATCCCGGTCTTCAGCAAACATAACTATAGCGTTATTCAGTGCATCGACTCCCTCACGCGGCTCATAAAATGAAGGTATTCGGTTTGAGGACTAGTGGAAGATCCCCCTTGTTTCGGCACCAAAACGGAGAAATAAGATCTTGGAAAATATTAGAAAGCTGCTTGGCATCGGCGGTCAAAGAAAAGGCTCGGCCTCGACAGAAAATGGCAGTGGAAAGGGTTGATTCAGATTTCATCCACGATAGTTTGATTTGAACGTGGTATTTGGTTAAATTTGTAAGTTTTTATGAAAGAGATGATGGGGATTTGCAGTGGCGTTGGAAAACTGAAGGAGGAGATGAAGTGAGTGCGTGAAGGAAGATATCGATGTCAACGGTGCAACCAATGGTGAACAGTGAGAAGGGATAAAGAGTTTCGGTGTGAAGCCGTGAAACCAAAAGAAGAATTGAACGGTGAGTATGACTCACCGTTAGAAGGATTGAAGCAGGGAATCAGTGAGACCGACAGTGTAAAAAAATGGTGTATCGGTAGTAGGGAATGAGAGAAAAACGGTGAGACAGACAGTTAAAAGGAAGGATGTAATTGGTGGGACCGATGAATAAAATAAAGCATCGGTGAGTGCAAGAGAAATGAGAGACCGATGGGATAAAGAAAAAATCGTAAACCCTATAGAAGAAATTTTGAATCGGTGAGTCATGACTCACCGAAAATAAGACACCGATAATTATAAAATTGAAGTTCAAACGGCGCGATGTGAAACCGATGATGATGTATTGGATCGGTGAGTCGATGACTCACTGATAGTTCAAAATAAATGAGACTGAAACCGATGGAAGGATCGGTGCATCGCAACAACGGTGCGTCATGAGAGACTGATGGTGTTTCGAAACAATCGGTGTGTCACGACTCACCGATAGTTAAAAAAAACTTCGGTGTGACATAGCATCGGTGCGACACTCACCGACAGTTAGAAATTAAAAACGATAACAACAAAAAAAATTAATTTACAAACTACAATTAATTAACTGCAAACATATAATTAAAATAATTATAATTAACTAGAGTTATTAAACGACAATATTAATTAAATAAATGAAAAAATGAAACTCTAACATTAAAAACAAATTATTTAATTTAACTTTAACTTAAACCTATAAAAAACATAAAATATTAATTAGATAACACTTAAATGAAAAACTAATCAATTAATAAGCTACAATTATGAAAGACTTAAATTATAATTACTTAAAGAATAGTTACAAGGCAACTATAGCAAGTGAAAAGAGGAGTAACGGTAACTCTTTATTTCATCTAAAACTATTATCTACCTCACCGGTAGACTAAAATAAAATAAAAATGAATTAAAAACCAATCCGCATACATAAAATAATATAATTAATGTTTAAAAACTATTTATTAATGAATTGATTAACTATTTGAACTAATAAAATTAAAAGTGAACGATTTAACTTAATTAAAAACACATATTATATACTTAAATGATTGGAATAACACATTAATTAATATGTTAACCTATTCTATTGTAACTAAATTAAAAGATAAAATATTAAAATAAGGTATAAGTTTATTAAATTGAATTACATAGATTAAATAATTGTTTATAATAAATATTAACTATTAAAAATTTAAGCAGATTTAAATTAACCAAACTAAATAAGACATAATTAAAGTTGAATAGTTTAGTAAGATTAAAATTATTAATTTAAAGACTAAAACGCATAATTAATTATAAAAAATGATTAATTAACATATTTAGTGATAAAATTACAAAAGTGCCAATATTAGTTAAAAAGTGTCAAAATAATTAATTAAATTGATAAAAATTAAATAAAAGATGTGAAAAAACTATGTTAAAATAGAGCCACATCATGAAGCTTCCAAAAATGAGTTATCAAATCTTTCTCAGAGGATGAACAAGATTGTTGGATAGAATAAATTTCAATATAGATACAAAAATAAATATGGAAAAGAGAATAATGATGGAGAAGTGACATGCTATGAATGTAGAAGAACTATTCATATTAGACCTGATTGTCCCTTGATTAATAAAAGAGAAAAGAAAACATGATTTCTGAAAGAAACAAGAAGAAGTTCTACAGATCAAAGCATAAGAAAGTCCTGAAAGTCAATGACACTTGGAGTGCCAGGGGTGGAGATTCTTCTGATGATTATTTATATTATGAATCTTCTGAGCAAAAGAATATTGGTCTAATATCCAGAGCTCCATTTCAAAATCATTTTCTTATGGATAAGGTACGAACTGTTGAATCCTTAACCAATATGTCTTTAAGTGAAAAAATTTAGGATAGAGGTTTTTCTTCAGATGAAGAATCTTCTTCATCAGATAATGATAATGATTTACCTTCCTATGAGGAAGTTTCTAGATTTTCTAAGTTACTTGAAAAGGGAAATTGTAAAGTTTCTAAGAAACTTTAAAAAGGAAATTCTAGAGAATTTATTTTAACAAAAGAAATTTAGGATCTTACCAAAGATCTTGTTAAGAAAAATGGTGTTTTAGAAAATATTTCTAAGAAACTTGAGGAAGTTAATTATGAGAAGTATAAACTTTCTAAGGATCTTAAAAATATATTTTTAGAAAAAATATTTTAGAGGAAAATATTAAATCTAAATATATTATTCTTGAGGATAAGAATTTAGTCCTGAGACTAAAATCTGAAATATTTTCCTTGAAGAAACTTCTTGCAAATTTTACTTCTGGTAAGGAAAGTTTTGACAAGATGCATTCTCAGATCCTACCTCATGGTAATAATCAGGGTTTAGGTTATTCTCATGAAAAACCTATTTTTAGAAACAATTATTTTGTTCCTTCAAGAGACCCTTTTTGTACTAAATGTAAAAGTGGTGGACATTTGAAGAAGAATTGTTCTTTAAATAAAGTTCAATCCCTTGGGTTTCATAAATCCTACTTTTCTAAACAAATATGGTTACCTAAAATTTTATTATCTAACAATTCTGGATCCAAGAAAGTTTGGATTCTGAAAACCTAACTCTTTCTTTTTTAGGATAATGAAGGAAGTGCCAATAACTTATGGTACATGGATAGTGGATGTTCCTGGCACATGACTGGTAACAAAGACCATTTCAAATATATTTTAAATACTAAGGGTGGAAAAGTGACTTTTGGAGATAACTCTCAAGGAGAAATTGATGGTATAGGTAACATTATTCTTCTTGGTAAAGATATTATTTAAAATGTTCTTTTTGTAAAAATACTTAAGAAAAATCTCATTAACACAATCCAATTATGTGATGAAGGTTGCCTTGTGAATTTTATAAATGATAGACGTTTAGTTCACAATTCCAATGATGAGTATATTCTCTTTGTCATTCGACATGAGAATGTATATACCTTAAAACTAGAAGACCTTAGAAGTCAAGATCTACCTTTCCTTAGTGAATTTGATGATCAATCATGGATTTTTCATAGAAGACTAATACACTATAACTTAAGGAATCTTAGTACACTTTCTAATAAAGAACTTGTTCCGAATCTACCGAAACTGAGGTTTGATTCTTCAAAAGTCTGTGATCCTTGTCAATATGGAAACCAATATAACTCTAGATTTAAATATATAAGTGAAGTTACAACTTCTAATGCCTTACAGTTAGTGCACCTAGAATTATTTGGTCTAACACAAACTGGAATTATTGGAGGCAAATACTATGTGTTTGTCCTAGTTGATGACTACACTAGATTTACTTGGGTCTACTTTCTTGCAAAGAAATATGAAGATTTTTTTTATTTTAAATCCTTTAGAGATCAAGTTAAAAATGATAAAAATCTACCATTGATAACTATTCATAGTGATCATGGTGGAGATTTTGAATATTTTGATTTCAAAACTTTTTGTAGTAAAAAGGGTACTACTCACAACTTTTCATCTCCAAGAACTCCTCAAAAAAAAAATGGTGTTGTCGAAAGAAGAAATCGTGTTCTTTAATAGATGACTAGAACCATGATGAGTGAATATTCTATAGCTAAACATTTTTGGGATGAAGTTGTAAATAATGCTTATTATACTATAAATCAAGTTTTAATAAGACCTTTTCTTAATAAAACACCTTATGAGTTATAGACTGGCCGAAAACCAAAAGTTTCTTACTTCAAAGTTTTTGGTTGGAAAGTATTTATCTTGAATACCAAGCATAACTTACATAAGTTTTCACCCAAATCTGATGAAGGAATTTTCTTAGGTTACTCTACTAACTCTAAGGCATACAAAATTTTTAATAAAAACACTTGCACTGTGGAAGAAATAGTACATGTCAATTTTGATGAAAATGATCCTTTTGTTTTCAAAAAACCTGAATATTTTTGAATACTGACTTTAGTGGTTGTAAAATGGATAGAAAGAGTACATCTATAACTTTTCATTTCTTAGGATATTCCTTAGTTTTTTGGTCTTATAAGATACAACATTCTGTAGCTCTTTCTACTGGTGAAGTTGAATATGTAGTAGCTGAAAGTTGTTGTGCTCAAGTTTTGTGGATGAAAAACACACTCACAGACTATGGTATGAGTTTTATTAAGACTCAAGTAATGTGTGATAACACAAGTTCCATTGATCTAAGTAAAAACCCTTCACATCACTCTCATACAAAGCACATGGATATTATACATCACTTTCTTAGGGATCACACACTTAAAGGAGATATTATTCTTCAATTCATCGGAACTCAAGAAAAACTTGCTAATATTTTTACAAATCCATTACCTTCTGATAGATTTGAATACATTAAACAGAAGCTAGGAACGATCTCTGTAAGGTAATCATTCATATCTACTTCTTGTTTAAATCATCTCCTAACCTTAATTTACTCCTTATTTCAGGGGGAGTACATATGTTTTTATTTCTTTATTTCACTTTTTATAAGAAAATAACCTTTCTTTAAGAAATTATAAAATTATTTTAAAGAAAAAAGATTTGGAATTGAAAATTTCAGAATTGACATTTCCATAATTAAAACACAGGAATCTGAAACTTCCAGTAGAATTATTATAATACCGATAAATTCATCAGAGTATTCCAAAAGGTACATTTTTTTACTCTTTATTTTCTTATTTTAAGTTTCATTTGTTGGTATTTCAAAATTTTCAATTCTGGTTTAACTTACTACAAAATATCGGAATTCATATTTTCTATAATCATTCTCAGCTGTCAGATCAGATCAGGATTTTTTTAGTCATTTTATTATCTTATGGAAGTTTAAAGGTCATAAATATTTCTATATAAGGGGTGCCTCATTTATAAGCAATGCACCAATCTTACTGACCTCTGTGCCGAAGTTCTGTTGCTATAAAAGTATTCATTCCGATTCCTTTGTCTCTTTTATCCTGAATGACTCCTGAATCCTCAGCATATCAGATGCCAATTAGCAAGGAAATAAAGGATTGGTCAATATTTAGGGAAAGGTTGGTATGCCCTAACTTCTTTGCAAAGTATGACTCCCTTATCTCTAAGGTGATAAGAACTAATGGTTGGGAAAGTGTTTGTGTGGCTAAGGAGAAAAGTCAGGATATGATTTTCCCTGATCTGTTTATTCAGTTCTATGAATCTATTACATTATTTCAAAAGGATGGAAATGACTTATTTAAGTTCAAATGTTATGATAATACTTATACAGTTCCTTATAAGAAGGCACCAAATGTTCTCAACATACCATATGAAGGGGAAGTTATTCTATACACTCAAAAACTTCACGAGAAGGATGGTTCTTTTGAAAAAGTCAAGGATTTAGATAATATTGGTCTTAAGTA
This sequence comes from Viscum album, assembly GCA_963277665.1. NCBI lineage: Eukaryota > Viridiplantae > Streptophyta > Magnoliopsida > Santalales > Viscaceae > Viscum > Viscum album. The sequence goes on from OY728151.1 coordinate 1,840,312,283, forward strand.
TGTTAAGAATCCAAATATTATGAATCTTACAACAAATCATAAGATGGTATCTCTCTGGATGCAAGGCTTTCTTATTCCAAGAAAAGGAGATAAGGAATCTCTAAAGATATGTGATATCTTTCTTTTAGATTTTCTTGTCATCATAAGGAAGATCAACCTTGTTAATTTCATCTTTCTTAACATCCAGGAAATAAAAGGCAGAACCATCAGATCTTAGATTCTTATGTATCTGGAAAATATCTCCAAGATAATTGTTATGTGCCTTCAAGAATTGAATGTCCCATTCCAATCAGTCTCAAAGCCTTTCAAGATTTTGTTACTCAGTGATGACACTCTAAGGAGGATGAAGGTAGATTTTTTACATGAATCTAAAACTTTTGAAGAAATGTTTGTCTAGAACAAAGGTGATGTTCCGGAATCTTCAAAATTGGCACCCAAGAAAAGGAAGCATGAAGAAACAAGCTTGCTAGTACCAGTTCCTGATGTCCCAGTATCAGAACCTCCTCCTACAAAGAAACCAAAAGCCTATTCTGATGCAACTATTGCAAAGTGGATAGAAATGGAAGCTACTAGAAAGGATATAGATCCTTCCTTTGGCCTAAACCCTATAGAGGCTAAGGCCTTAAAAATCAAGCAAGATGAAAATCTTGAGAAAGAAAAGAAGGAGAAAATCCTGAAGAAGAAATCCTTGGAAGCTCAAGTGTGTTAGTCCTTACTAAATGCTATAGAAAAGAAATATCAAGAAGAACATGAACCTCAAGTTGTTCATAAGAAGCCAGCTGTCACTACAAAAATCCAGAAAGCCAAGAAAGTTCTGTCTTTATCAGAACCTGTTCAAGAAATAGAAGATCAAATTACTCAAGAAGATTATGATGATGTTTTAAGGGAAGTGGAAGATTACATTGGAACTCCTCTGAGTTCAGTTTCTAAATCTGTTTATGAAGAACAAGTTGAATAAGAAGTTGAAGAAGAAGTTGAGGAAGAAGTAGAAGTTGAAGATGAAGAACAAGTTGAAGTTGAAATGGAAGAAGAAGATAAAGAAGAGGTTGATCAACTAGGTGGTGAAGAGGAAGAAATTCAGGAAGAAGAATGAAAAGAAGGATCTCAACATCATGAGTTTGAAGGTGAAGAAGATGAACATGAATATATTGATGTTATCCAAGTATCTGATAAACAATCCCCAGTTTGAAATCCTGGGAAAGATAAGAATGTTTTAGTTGCCTCATATGATAAGGAAACACCTCAAAAGTCTTCTAAGAGAATAGAGAAACCAGCTTCCTTAACTCCAAGATGAGTTGAGAAAGGAAAATATGTTTCAGGTTCTGAATCCTCATTATCTGTTGAACATGAATTTGTCAAGATATCTTTAAGAAAGTTAGTTATCACCATTCCGGTTCTTGAAAATATAGATGCTCAGAGTCAAATGATGCATGAAACCCTAAATCAAAATACGGAATCGAACAATATGATTATGGACATAGTGGTCAAGAAAGAAGCATACTTCAGTAATCTTTTGATTGATTAAAAACCTCAGAAGGTGACTTATAAGAAAGTCTTTAACCACATCAAAACCATCAATGAAGAGCTCAGACAGTTCAGTGAATTCATGGATTCAACAAATGGAGCTTTCAATACTTGTGAAACTGAGTTCAAAAAGGTCAATGCATCAATCTATGATAAGGTTAGTCAAATCAATTCTATTTCCCAATCTATAATAACTGAGAAGGAAGTCAGAGCCGAATTAGTGAAAAAGGCGGCCGCTCAAGAAGAGTTCATTAAGAATCAAGATGTTAGAATCAAAGCTCAGGAGTAAAGGATATTGTCCTTAGAAAAGAAGAACCAGGATCATGAGATCTTGCTGAAGAAGCTTCAAGAAGATCACAAGGAAGTCCAGAAACTCAAATCTTTGATAAAGAAAATGACGTCGGAGCAAAAGAAGGATGAATGATTTTTTTTTTCATTCTGATGTTTTGTTGTAATCTAAACTTTATTTCCAAAATTTCCTTAAGATGTTTCTTGCATATTCTGCTTTTGTTTTCACATGTATGTTTTCTTAACCCTTACAGGTACATCTTATACTTCTCCATTCATTTTTGAAAATCACAAAGGGGGAGAATTTATTTGAAGGAAGAATTTAATGAAGACTCCAAAGGGGGAGAATCTATTAAGGGGGAGTATGGTAAGAAAGAATAATGCCTAAGGGGAATTTTATTTTAAGAAGAGAAGTTTATCTAAGGGGGAGATTTTTTTCCTTAATAAATAAAACCAGATGCTAAAGATCAAGAATATGATCCTTGGGAAACATAACCTAAGGGGGAGTTAGTCATATTCACCCTAAATCTCATTCAAAGGGAGAGATAAGTTTATTCATACTTGTTTACCAAATTCAATATATTCTTCCTTAGTAAGTTTTTTGTGCTTTCAAAAAAGGGGGATATTGTTGAGTCAATAAGGTTATCTTATAACTTCTCCATTCCTTATGGTTTTATGTTTTGAAGATCACAAACACTTTTTCTTAAGTTCTGAATTTTTTCTTAAGTTCTGAATTTTTCATTCCATTTTACTTACAGTTTTTGTCATTCTATTATACTTATATAATTATCATTCCATTTTACTTACAAAATTCATTCTGTTTTATGATTCCGAATCCAGTACAAAGTCATTCTATTTTATGATTCTGAATCTGATACAAATGTTGTTCTGTTTTATGATTCTGAATCTGATAAAAATGTCATGACATTTTATGATTCCTAATCCAGCACAAATGTCATTCTGTTTTATGATTCCGAATCCGGTACAAAAGTCATTTTGTTTCATGATACCGATTCTGGTACAAATGTGATACTGTTTTCACAATCCGATTTACTTTTCCTTAAGAATATGTTTTCCTGATAATGTTAGAGTTGTTTAATGTATCATTCCAATATTATCAAATTCTAAGTTTTCTTATACTCAACATTTATCTTTAACTTAAAATCGTTTCTTATAATTGAAACGATGTCGTACAATCTGTTACAAATTAACCATTTTATGTTTGACACATGTCCAGGTCCCTCCGAAATTTAAGGAAAATATCATCGTTGGAGTGAAGCTAACCATTGGGAGGTTTTTCCTATAAATACAATTTCATTTGAACGAGCAAAAAATAACAGAGAATGAGAATGAACAATGAATGGAAAAGCAATCAAAGTTTTTGAAGTGATTTCTAGAGAGAGAGGATCTTACAACTCTCAGTGCTTCGTGCGGATGTCGTGAACAACTTGTTCAGGCATGAAAAACTTGTTCAAACTTGATTTGTGCAGACTCTAATCATGCTTATCATGGGCTTCCAGTTTTGGAAGACAGAGGTTCTGATTTCCTTCTAAATCGAGGGCTTGCGAGGATAGCAAGACAGATACCGATCTTCAAATTGAGGTCTTACCTGGGTTTGGGTAAGACAGACTTTCTTGAAAGTTTAAATCAAGGAACCTTTATCTAAGGTTGTTGGATACCCTTCTCTTTGGGTTAAAAGAATCTTATTGTTACTTGTTTTCTATTTCAAGTTGTTTTAATTCTGCTGTAATCTTAACTTTGTTAAAGTTAAAGAGTATAATTTTCTTATACTTTATAATTCCATTACTCTAATTATATTAAAGATTCTATATGCTTTAAGGTAGAATCTTTCTGTTAAGAAAAAATTTCTTAAGTTTTTTTTATCTTAAGATTGTAAAGTTTAAGAAAAGGTTTCTTTAAGAGGTTTTTTGAATGTTTGTTTAACTTTGTTAAACTAAGTTTTCTTAAAGTTAAAATATAACCTTAAGAAACAGATTTCCTTAAGGTTAATAAACTTTCTTTAAGAAAGTTTTATATCAACTTTAAAGGTTCCAAAGGAATTTTTTAAAGAATACAATTCACCCCCCTCTTTTATTTGAGCATCTAATTATACATATTCGATCCTACATTGCATCGACCAAAACCAAAAACTTGGTTCTGATACATTAAATCTATCTCAGAATTCATAACTTCTAGCCATCTTGCAGTTTCTGAGCTCTCTTCTACCTCCTTATAAGAGAGAGGTTCATCGTTGTCCAACAATAATGAGTCACCATCCTTGGTGACTAGAAAACCATATCTCTCTTGTTCCCTTACCTATCTTGAGATCCTACACATTACTTGCATTTCATGAACTAATTATTCCATGGGGACCTGTGGAACTTATTCTTATACCAACTCCTGTTTATCTTGAGCATCAACTTTATCAAAGTCAATATTTCTCCCATTATCATTTTTGAGGATGTACTCCCTCTCAAGAAATATGGATTTTCCGGTAACAGTTACTTTCTTGTTTGAGGGGTTGTATAGGTAGTATCCCTTTTTTTTTCTTAGGATAACCTATAAATACACACCTCGTTCCCTGGGGTGCTAGTTTGTTTCCTGAGAAAGCCTTAACAAATGCCTCGCATCCCCATACATGTGTATCAAACAAAATGGGTTTCTTTCCACTCCACAACTCAAAGGGAATTCCATTTTTTTGCCTTAGTTGGTACTCGGTTTAATGTGTATGTCATATTTTGTAAAGAATATCCCCAAAAGGATAATGGAAGATCTGCATGACTCATCATTGACCTTACCATGTCCAACAAGGTATGGTTCCTCCTTTCACTAACACCATTCCACTATGGTGTATAAGTTGTAGTGAGTTGAGATGGAATCTCAAAATCCCATATAAATTCAATGAACTCTTGGTTAAGATATTCTCCACCTCGATCCGATTTAAGCTTCTTTATCTTCTTACCAAATTGATTCTCTAATTCATTCTTGAATTCTTTGAAATTCTCAAAGGACTCAGACTTATACCTCATCAAGTAAATACAACCATATCTACTTAAGTCATCAGTAAAAGTTATGAAGTAAGAATATCCAACTCTATATTTTACTATAAATAGTCTACACACATTAGTGTGTACCAATCCTAAAATCTCTATGGACCTTTCACCATGTCCACCAAATGGTGGTTTGGTCATTTTCTGTTGTAAACAAGCATGACATCTATCAATTGGTTTTAGCTCAGAAGAGTCTAAATAACCATATTGAGAGAGATTTGTCAAATTCTTCTCATTTACATGACCTAGACGGTGATTCCACAACTGGGTGTTATATGAGCCATGTGAACTTTATTCATTATCAATTTCTGACACTTGGTTTTTTGTAATTTAATACATACAGACCGTTATTTAAATGTGTCATACCATAATATATTTTTTCCTTATAAAAGAAACAACTTTTATTTCTGAACTTGAAAATAAACTTATTTGTATCCAAAATTGATATAGAAATTATGTTTTTGGTTACACTAGTTACATAATAACATCCATGTAAAACCAAAATTATTCTTGTTGGTAATGTGAGGTGGTAGTCACTAATGGAAAGAGCAGCCGACCTCACAGCGTTGGTAGATCATAGATCCACCTCTCCTCTAGAAATTTTTCAGAATCTACTTGCTTCCTGTATTTGATTATAGATGTGAGCACCACAAGTTGTATATAATACCCAATGTGTAGAAATGGAAAGATTTCACTCGAAAAAAATGAAAATTTGGCTTCCCCTTGCCTCTGGGTGTAGGTCCTCTTCCAGTGGCCTGACTTGACACATGAAAATCATATTGCCTCCTTTTCCTTGGCCCGCCTTTAGATCTTCTTCTTCTTGGTCGGACGGTGATAAAGGGATTTATACTGTTTATAATTCTTAGTCCCCTTTCTCTTATCCTCCCTATTCCTATTCACTTTAAGGACTATGAATTTTTCCTGCCCCATGTCCTTATCCACTTGAAAAATTAAAGTAAGAAGTTCCGATAGACTCTTATAATTATTTATCTTATTATAATTCACAATAAAACTATAGAAGGTCTTGGGAAGTGACGACAATATGATATCTGTACGCAACTCATCTGAGAATTTAATCCCTAAGATGTCCAGATGCTCAATATAGAAAATAAGCTTGACTACATGTGGCTCAACTGGCGCAGAATCTCCAAGATTAGTGGTGAACAAAGCATTTAAGATCTCGTACCTCTCTTGTCTCTCATTCTCTTGATAGAGATCCTGAAGATGAGACATCATGCTATAAGCATCAATTCCCTCATGTTTCTTTAAGAGCTCATTGGTCATGGATGATAGCACAAGGCACTGAACATCCTTATCATCATTCATATGTTTCTCATACACAAAGAGATTCTCATCACTCACCTCATTTCCATGCACAACTAGTAAAGGTTATTCTAACACATATAGTTTCCTTTCATTATGAAGGATGACCTGAAGGCGCCTTTTCCACTCCTAGAAATTAGTACTGGTGAGAAGGGTATCCTTTTAGAGTATGGATCGCAATGATATGTTTGATTCATTTTTAATATCATTTCTACAAATAAGATTAACAAAGTTTTAGTACTTTATCTGATAAAATTAAGACAAATAAATAAATAAATATTCATTAGTCTCCCAATATTTTATCGAAACCCAATATCCCTCACCTTTGGATTTGGAATATCCTATTACTTGGACACTCTAGCGATAAGGATCAATATTTCCCTTCGCATTACCCCAAATTTGGCTAGTTAAGAAATTTTAAAGGTTTTAGGCAGGCATTACAAAAGCCAACTGCATTAACTCACAGCTCCTTGATCCATTGAGTGGACTCCACAATCCTGAAATCCTTTATTTTTGGATTTCCTCAAACTTTTTCTCTTATTTACACTAAGTCCTGCTTTAGTAGTCAACCCTTGAAGTAAACTAAGTCAAGTCAACCCAAAACCTCAAATTAGAATTCCCTGATAATTTAAAGCACCCCAACTTTGGCTAGTCAAACACTTTGAACTATGGTTCGATTCTAACCGAAGTAATGGAAGGTTATACTGGATTAATATTTTTATTGAGGGATTTTATCCTTTATGCATAAATTTTTATTTATTATCTTTTCACATAATTGTTAATATTAAGTGGGATAATCTTAAGTGATAAACCATGTATTAGATAATATTTACACATAAGCCAGTTTATTTTAGTTCCATATTGCATTCTTGTTAATTCATTAATTATGTGATATCGAAAAAACATCCATAATAAATAACCACACAACTGACATAAATAAAATAAAGGGTATGATCATGAGCTTGTTCTAATGGTTATTTTATCTAGCAGTTGATAAAATAACCATTGACCTAGGGGAGAAACACCTTGAACCAATTAGGTTCGTGTTTACATATTTCCACCTGTCCACCTTTGTATCTCCTTGGATTGGTTTCCCCTCAGCTCCTAACTTGAATGAACTTCACTGGCTTGGGAGCTCCATCCATTACATATGCTTTTACTCACACACAGGTGAGGGGTAAAGGGGGTTTTACATAAAATAAACCATGGGCACGCATGCCCTACATATTAATGAGGATAGAAGGAATGCAAGACAAAAATTTAATTTTATAAATTAAAAGGAAACCAATCACATACAAAAGGTCTGTTATAGCTCATGATCATCCACACGCATGCAACGAATTTACGCATTTAATAAAATTAGCATTCAATTCTTTAATCATTCTTATCTAAGATAAATCACACTCGAATAGATTAATTATTATCTTTAATTAATCAATCCTTTTATCTTAATCCTTTTATTAATTTCCTTGATATTCTCATCCATTATAATTTTAAACAAATTAGAATTCATTTAAAATTAACCTTGTACATAACTTATACCTTGGAGGTAACCCGGTGAATACCCGTCCAAACCTACCCAAACATGTATTATGCTCGTATACTATTTTACTCTTGTGACATATGGCATACATGACTTATTGCGTGCTTTCATGACATGTACTTCATAGATGATTACACGAATTACATGACTTTTCATCCATGTGTTATGCTTCAATGCACGTAGAGTAACAACTTGTAATATGACTCATACATGATATAAAGATTTGAAAATTATGAAAATATTAAAGTTTTAATTCTGCATAATTTGGTAGAGTACACGACATATAGATCCGATCTACATGGCGTATACTACCTTCACCATCTATCTGAAGTATACACCTAGGGACTTAGTGTGTGAGGCGTAGTTTGGAGATTTTGAAGTACACAGTGTGTCTAGTGGGCCACATGACATGTTGACTCTGTGTTACACGGTCACTAGTCGGCTAAGCCATGTATGGGATACACGGCCCGATCCGACCCGAAAGGGACTACATGCCGTGTCTAATGGGCCATACAGCATGTAGTCCAGTTGAACATGCGCCAGTCTGTCCCGATCAACACGCGGTGTAAGATATAACTACACAATGTGTCTTTAATGCACATGGGTTGAGTAATTGCTGAATTAACTCATGGTGCATTAATCATAACTACACGGCGTGTAACCTTGTTTACATGACATGTAACTCTGGTTACACCATGTGCACTACTGTGTTGTCTGGGCAGAATCCTTGGCACCTCCAGACAAGTTCCTAGATTTTATTTTATTCATAAAATTGATCATTTTTATTAGATTTGGAAGAAACGACAAAGGAAGAAATAGATCTCATAATTCATATTTAAAGAAATATAAAACTTGAATTGAAAAACTAAATTAGGAATGTGTAAATCATCAACAAAACTAAATAGTTATAAACAGTAATATCTCTGCTCTGATACCACTTGCAAGTTCTGGGCACAATAAAAGCGTGGAAGGGGTGCGGTGCCCAACTTTTCAAATTGCCATTATCGATGAACAATCCAGGATATAGTGACGGTGAACATCATGATCCACAAAATTGAATCAAAGAAATAATACAAAGGAATAAAACCTGAAACCGATAAGAGAGGATCAACATATTTTGTTTATACTTAATTTAATTTAATAAGAATTACCTCCAAGGTTTATTCTTTCTTCGTTGATGCGTCCGTCCACAGATCTGGAGTGCACTACCATTGCATTGTAGAGATCAAGGGTAGATCTCATCTAGTGGTGATCCACACGTGATCCACGTATCTCTAGACATCACTGAAGGAGTCTCTGGGTGCTAGCGTGGAAGATCCTTGCTCTTGTGATGTCCACATTCGATCGCGTTGAGAACCGCTTCCAAAGCGTTCTCCTTGATTCGGTGGAGGAGGATCTCTCTTGTTCTTGAGAGTGTTCTTGGAGAGGGAATGATTCACTAGGCTTGAGAGGTTTTCTCTAAATATATTGTTCACAACAAATGTTTGGCTAGGGTAATAAGAAAAATAACATAACCGTGTATTTATATTACTGGGGTTAGAATAAAATAATTGCAAAAGGTCCTTATTATTTTATTTAATCCCAAAAAATCCCCATATCAAATAATAATAAAAATATTATTGTTTCTTAACATGTGCCTAACTTGCAGATTATAATTAAATATTATTTAATAAAATAATATTCAATATTATTATTTCTCATCGGACCCTTAACTCGGTCCGCCAATCTTCCACCATATTTATTGAACCTTGAATAATGACTATTTATTTATTAAATAAATATCACTACATTATTAGCCAATGCATATATAAATATTATATTCACTACATATTAAATAAATATTTATTAATTATTTTGTTCACAATATATTCTCTCGAATAACTAGTGTCAAAATAAATGTGATCAGACATCCATGAATAATTATTAAACCAAAACTGGGAATAATCTTTATTCAACTTGTTAAATAATAAATAATATATTATTTAACCGAGATACTGGATACACTTAGTGTGTGGCCCTTTAGGCCTCTTTCTCAGTGGTATTAGGCGGAACAACCTAAAGTTCAATGTTAGCCTCTAACAACACGCCAAGGCACCCATAGAGAAAGAAGTTAATTCCATAATGACATGTCACCTTATACGAACGCTTATCATGTAATATAATCCAATTATCTCGATATCTCCAATCAAGCGGGTTGCATGCAAGTTTCATCAACCCATGTGCTTGATTTCTCATTCTTTGACTTCCCAAAAACTGAACTTGTCTATAGAACACCATGGTCATGGATTTATTTAGGATATATTATTTCCATCAAAGGGTCAGAGATATCAACTTACATTATGGAACAAGAAGGACAAATCCTTTCTCGCATTATTCATTAATGCAGTATTACTCGTGACGCACCCAACATATCCTACCTCACCACAAACATATGTAGTCATGATTTTCACCAATAAATCTAAGTGCGGGAGTCATAATACCCATTAATAATAATCCTAAAGTCTAAGGACCAATACACATGTACGCAAATATGAACATCCAATGACACTTATAAATGTGGATTTCCTACTGGGGGGTCTCGTTCTCATAATATCCTCCTGGACATTACCAAGGGCCTACACCATGAGAAGGTGACTCGAAGTCCTATGAGTATTCACTCCTAATAGTTTGTATCATTTGTATCCCTTCAAATGATATCTTTTGGCTATAGAACATATATTCAAGAATAGTGTCATGGCACTTCCGAGTTATCATCATAGTAGGGATTAGCTGTGACCTTTTAGTGCGACATCTACTTTTAGGACATTATGACATACAATGTCATGTAGAAGAACAAGCATGATGTGATAAAGAGTTTATTAATATCCATCCAATGAATACATGTTTATCATAAAGTACAAAGAAGTTGGTTCTTGGGCACCAAATCCAACACATGAGACCTCGAATCGGCGATCGGTGCACACCAATATTGTTAGATCGCGCCAATGATGATGACGCGATGACCTTTATTCATCAGCAAAAAATTTGAATCAAGATAGGGCATTTGATTTAATTTGTTTATTCCCTGTTCTTGATTTCTACATCGAATGCAGACCAATCCATGGACAGATTGATCCGCGGTTTGATCATGTTTGCGGGATGAGATTATTTTGCGGTATTTATTAGGAGTTTAATCCTATGATTTGTTTGGATTTGCTTATCGTTCTAACAGTGACAAACCAAGATCGATACAAACATCGATCGAGGTTCGTCCATCTCGATTGGTTTGTGCTTTTCTCCCCCAGTTCATGCATTCTTCATACTTCCTTGTGCTTTGAACCCCTTTGAAAACAATCGATCGTTGCGCCTTCGATTCTTAGCACAACAATCTGAAACCGTAGATCTGGCATCAGGATGACTCAATGGAGGTGCGACGGTGGGCACGAAAATGGATCGAATGATAGTGGGTGTCAAATTCACATTCTTCAGTAGTAACGAAGAATGGATTCAATCACATTTTTCGAGCTGATTGAGGGCTCGAATATCACTGATTTGGTGTTAGGGTGGCAGAACAACCCTGAATATGGAGTTGCGAGGAAAACCGAACACCTGAACGAGATCTAGGAGATCAACGGTGCGAGCAGGAGGAAGAAGACGAGTTTCTAGAAAAACCGGATACACACGGCATGTAGTCCTTTACTATGTGACATGTAGTCCCTGTGGATGGATTTGGCATGTACTTCGGGCAGTACACAGACACGAGGTGGAGTACACGGGTTGCTTACACGGTGTGTACTCCCCCACGTGACATAACATGGACCAGCTACATGGGTTACCCCATGTACTGGTACACGTGCAGAGACACACATGTTAACATCATTTACTGGCACGGTCAGAGTACACAGGCGGACCCTGGATGAAAGGACACGACATGTAACCCCTTCTACACGCCGTGTATCCTTCTTTTACGTGACACAGTTGGAAGACACAGGTTGTTGGACACGGGCAGTACCTGAGGTCAAGGGACACGACGTGTGGCCCTACTACACATCGTATACCCCTTTCTACATGGCTTGATTTTCTTGTCCTCTGTATCTTAGACAAGTTTCGTTAGGATTTGTTCCCCTTATTTTTTCCCTGAAGGTTGGTATAAAACATTTCCTACTCCTAGGATTACGATCCCTTTAGCAGAACTTTCTGGATAGAGTTGTTGGAATCACCCTGGGAGGCCTGGAGTGGGATCCCCTATTCATCTTCATGCCCTAGGTGGAGTTTTTTGGTATTGTCGTGACCAAAACTATAAGGATGTCAATCCTCTACTTAGCAGACTAATCCAGATCGAGTTGTTGTATTACCCCATGACCCTGGTTATGATTCTCATATGTTGTGTCATATTCTTTTAAAACCATTAGCATGTATCTTTCTCATGATGGTTCCCGACAAGCAGTACCTCTTAGACGAACATCATCAGTGCTATCAGACTCAAAAGTGTATTCTCTAGGATGAGTGCTTCGTGGAATCTTGGAGCTGAATTCCTATGGATGGTATACAGTGGTTGTGGCTTATCTCTAGATTATGTGTCTTGTTTTGAGTATATCTGAATAATTTTGTTATATGTGTTGTAGACATATATCAGTGTAGAGTTGACTGTAATTTTCTTTGTTGTATTACTTTGTGATTTTGGGGTATCCTATTGAGTATTTTTATACTCACCTCTGCACGGGCTTTGCTCACATGTGTCCTATCTTGTGCAGATGATCGACCTTTTGACAAAGTCCTAGATGGATTAAGACCAGATGGTGCTTTGTGAGACTCGATAGATCGAGATGTGTTCCTACGACTACAGATAGTAGTCTGAGTACCTTTTTCTTATAGGTTGGATTTTTGGTTACAAACTCTTTGTGGTGGTCTTGTATTTGGCCCTGCACTACGGTTGTGAGATGTAGTTGCATGCATGCATTGGTTACTTAGTGGTTTTTACATTTTAGCATTTTGTGGGCTTGGAGATATGTGTGTGCGTATATGTACATAAGAAATGTCTCTCATGTTAGAGATATATGCCTACTTGGTGCTAGTCACTAGCCCTTGATCTATTAGAGGCGGGCTTGGGGAATCGCGACACGGGCCCACTGGGACGGGTCGTGATAGGACATGTCTCGGGCAAGGAAATAAGGGCAGCAGTGATTTCCCATAATGAAATGATGTGGATGTCATGCGGCATGCACATCTCGAGCATAATCTAGGACACATACATATGATATGCCACATAAAGTTCTTGAATCCACTGAAAAGAACAAACTTGAAGTATTCGGTAAAGACACGAAAAATGACAATTGAAGACGCCACCTCGAGGATGTAGAACACCACAAAATCATTAGGCAAAGAAACACTATTGGGAAACACACATTGAAAGCCTCCTTGATATCATATCAAGGTAATCAAGGGCTGAGATCGCCCCCATAAAAAACCAAAGGATCACCCTAGATCAGGCCGAAACAAGCCCAAATAAAACAATGTTAGCAGAGATGGACCAAGGTGCACCCTTAACAAAGAAAGCCGCATGAAAACAGGTCCATCGAACAACCCAAAAAAGTAATATATTTGCATAATAAAAAACTAAACAATTTAATTTGTAACTTTTAAACATGTCAAAATTCACATATATTAATTCTAAATATAAATCCAATTAAATTAAAAATTGTCAATACCTGAACTATATATTTTTAAATGATAAAAAATTATAAAATACATTTTTCTAATTCGAGAAACATTTATTTTAGATAAAAAATCAACTATGAAAATTTGAAATTATAAAAAGGCATTTAAATGGGTTATAATACTTAAATGAGTATTTTAAAATATAATAGGATAAAGTTATAGTAATAGTTAAAAAAGGGTTATAAATGGATTCGCGATTTGAAAAGTAAAGGAGTTGTGGTTTAGGAACACCAAATTTCTTGGGTACCCAATTTGGTGTCTTCCCTACCGGTCGCTTTTATGATACAACTTTTATAATTTAACAAAATGTTTTTTTGATACTAAAAAAACTAAACATCAAAATATAATATTAACACTAAAATAATCTATGATCATTAAATTTATTTTTAAAACTAAAAAAAATATTATATGCATATTCTTATTTACATATTGTGTTTTTATTGTTACTTTTTTGTGATATATTACAGCCTAACTTAATTTTTTTTATGTTATATGCATCTTGCATGAATTAATTTTATATGATTCTTATTATTAACTTTATTTTTTAAAAACTTTTATTATACAAAAAAATTAATAAATAATTCAATAAATCAAGTAATAATCACAAAAAATAACTTAAATAATAAAATAAGACAGAAAATTGTCTATAAATTCTTTTTTTAGATTTGTTTATTAGGAAATCCAAGAGTTTATTTTATTTTTTTGAATTTTTAATTAGACCAATAAATAATTTTATAAAATTATTTTTTTGATAAATATCTTTAAATAATGCGGTTTTTATATATCAAAATAAATTCTAATAGTTGAATAAATAAATAAATAGCGAGGTGGTAGGTGTAAAGGAATGCTGATTTTGTTTCTCTTTCTAAACTCAATGGGATGCTGATTTTTTTCTCGTTCTGAGCTCACTTGAGTTTTTTTGGATTATCCTTGTATTTAATTTTAATTTTTCCCTTTTATTATGAGTGTTCATTAAAATATCATCCGCTGTGACCATTCTAGCCTCCAAATCAAGTTAACCCCGTAGAATAAATCAAAGTCAAGCAAAGACTTCCGACCATTTTGATCCGTCAGATGGGATAAATATAGATGAATAGGATACCGACATGGGGCCCTCACATCCCACTCAGTCATGTCACATGGTTTCAATTACTATGTATTTTACTAAAGGAGAGTGAAAAATTCACCGGAAGTCTGAGAGTATGCTGACTCGTATTTAATATATTGATCAAAGTAGAATTTTAGTATGGTGTAATTATTATTTTTAATTTTAAAACTACTGCATTTTAAATTATAATTAAATATTTAAATTGAACCACAAATAAAGGATACGATATTGTGAGAACAAATCCAATCATATTTGGCTTAGAAAGTATCGCCAGATTCCAGAAACCAGATTCGCTTTTGAGAATGAACCCCAAGTAATCGAGTTAGGGCAGAAAGCCCAGGAAACTCGTGATAAGCTTGAAGGATTAAAGTTAGAAATTAGGCGTACAGAGTCTCAACTTTGACAGCCCAAGTGGTTAGTCGAAAACCTAGGAATAACTCTAGGAGATCCAGAAGGAGAAGTATTTTTCTTTGAATAGTAAAATATGGTCGGAGAGGATCTTGTGTCGGACCAAATATCCGAGATATTTGGCAGAGGCTTGAAGGGAGAGCTTCCGGAGAAGATTCCAATTAGCCCGGTGCCACTGTCTCTGATACAAATCCACACTGAGATACTGAGAGAGCAAGTTTATCAAGATGATATAATATAAAATATTACGCATGGACTTTAGCAGGAGAAGCTCAAGAATATTAGGAAGAAGTTTCAAGTATCCAGGAATACCAGAGACAGATCTATGATATTATTACTCAGGAGAAATGGGAACTTGGGGATATAGAGCATGTCTCCAAAAACCTAAATGAAAAGCTCAATAAAGTTGAAGACCTACATGCCAAACTCAAAGAGAAGAGGAAAACGAAAGAGAGAAAGTTATCTCCCACCGAAAGACTCGGTGTAAAACCTTGGGAAGCCAAGCCAATATGGAAGACAATCTCCCAGAAACCAATTCCTTGGGAATGGCAGAAAGGATCATTCAAGGATTTGTTTCAGAAGATCAATAGGGAAACCAATCCCTCATACCCCAGCTATATTCAGGGAGAATATAGGCCAAAGAAAGCACATCCATAAGGTGTTCCTCAACATGGGACGATCCTAAAGCTAGACTGTGAAAAGGATCTAGGAGCTGCCATAGATGAATGGGCTTTAGACCTTAGATATTATATGCTATCAGTTGGTTTACAGTCGTGGAACATAGATAGTGCACTTAATTTCGCAGGAGCTTCCTTAAGAGGTAATTCGGGAAAATTTTGGGATATGCTGCTGAGACACTTAGAAGTGAGAACAGCTATCCAGGAATATGTTACATTCCCAATTGAAGTTATACCAGTAGTTGCTGATTTCCTTAAACAAGAGTTTGTAGGAAATTCACTGGTAGATCGGGATGGAGCATTGGTAGAAAAAGCTAGAATATCTTTAACCAAAATACAAATTTGTGACATGTGCTACTTTGAAGAATATCTCTGTGAGTTTCAGCATTGGTATTATCTTCTTGGACCAGGAGATCAAGCATATGCTCTAGATGTCTTTATCCAGAAGCTTCCAGGCAGTTGGCCTGGAATTTTTCAACAAGCGTTGAAGACTCATCTTTCTCAGAGTGAAGATTTGCAAGACACTCTAGGAGTTCGAGCAGAAACAACAAGGTAGGTGATAAGACTCTATTGTATGCAGAGGCATGTATTACAAGATGTAAGAAATATGCCATATATGAGTTCTTCTTGTTACCCAAAAGTAGAAGGTGTTGCTGGAAGATATGGGTGCGGTCCAACCAGACAGGAGCTTGGAAAAACCCCACAAAGAACATTCAAAACATAGTGCCAGGATGGCCAGTGTGAACGAAAGAAACCATTCAAAAAGGTCTGGAAAATATTAGGAAATTAAAAATCATCAAGTAGATTTTCAGGCAGAAAGCCAGAAAAATCTAAGAGATTTCTTAGACCAAATAGAATCTATAAGGATATGAGAGAAAACTTTAAGGACAAATATGGGAAGTATCCCAAATTCCCTCAAGGAAAATATCTATCCAGTTGTGATTGTTGTTGGTTTTGCAGGAAGAAGGATCACGGAGCTGACAGTTGCCCAGATGCAGATAAACGAAGGGGTAGTCTCAAAACAATAATGATGGGAGATTCATCAGAAATATTGTTTGAGCCAATATGGGGAGAAGATATAGACTCAGATGATGAGAGTTTATATTATTTATATTCATATTAATCAGAAGTGGAAGACTCTACCTCAGATGAATAAGAAGGAAGTAACTCTATTTTGAGCTAGCTTCGAATAGCCATGATTCGAACAGGAGCTAGTGCATCAGAAGACTCTCCAGAACTAGTAAAACTAGAGGAGATGGAAGGAGATCTGGTTCATTCTTCAAAAACTGAAATCCCTTCAGAAGGAAGATATTGTCAAGAATGGAATATGCCCAGAGTTGATTGGTCTTAAGTATACGAGAAGTCTTGGGTACCATATCAAGAAATGACCAAGATCTTTGAAGATGAAGAGATAGCTAAAGTCTATAAAACAGTTAGAGGATTATTTTTAATGCCTTTGCTAAAACCAGAAAGGGTTAACAAGGAAATCCAGAAAAATGAAAAGTATGTGAATTTTGGAATAATCCAGATAGGAGTAGATCCTCTTGTCAGAAAAGGAAAAGATCTACCAGTCCTAATTGCAATTGTAGATGGAAGTTTAGGAAGTTTCTCTAATGCATTATTAGGAGGAGCGCGTGCAAATCTGTATGCAGGAGCAGCATGGGTAAAGGTAATACCAGACTTGCATGTTGTTCTTATGGAAAAAAGTATTAGTAGAACTCTAGAAGTAAAGATCAACACGAGGAACTGGAAGAAGACATTGGGATGTCCACCCGACAGGAGATGTGTCAGAGTAATTACTCATCTCTATGTGAAGTTCTATAATACTAGAAGGCCAGCTCTAAGGAAGGGTGTGGAAAGATTTACACATCTTTTTCAAGATGAAGGAACATCAATTAGAGCAATGACACCACAGGTGATAAACCCCAAGAGGAAAACTTGGCCTAGAGAATGGGTTTCACCAAATCTAGAGGAAGAAAGAAGGCAGAAGCTACTTATTCCAGATGTTATTAGACAAGTTGGAAATAGACTTGTTATCTCTGAGGTCAGAGAAGATGAAGATGATCTTAGATCAGAAGGATCAAGGTCATACATATCATATTTGAAGATAGAAGAATTCAAATCAGAAATACTGGAGAACCATTTGGAAGATCCAAGGATCTCAATTAGAAAAGATGAAGGTACTTCAGTAGAAGCACCTAGAACATCAATTTCCAGAAGGATAGTTGGACAAAGGACTGTTCGAATACCTATCTATGAGGATGAAGAAACTCATGTAGGATATATGGGATCTTCATTACTTAGTGAAAAGATAGGGAAATGGGCTACATTAGTAAAATTAAGTATTAATGAAACAACATGTATTTCCCTAGTAGATACAGGATGTAAATTCTCTTGTACAAGAATTCGATTTTCAGGATTAACCTGGGAATCTTCAGAGTTGCAAGTTACAGTTGGTAATAATGCAACAGTTCTGATTCAAGAAGTAGCTAAGGATATTCAAATTGAACTCAGTGTTAGGATATATATAGAGCAGATGCTTTGGTTTATTCCTCAATTTCCAGATGACTTCTTGATTGGAAATAGGTTTCTTAGAAGATATCAGCCTGTAACGATATTTTCAGAAGGAATTATCCTTGACAACTATTTGATTCCAACCGCATCTGAAAAAACTAGAATGGTTCCAGATAATAAAGTATCTACTCTTAAAGTGGAAGTCTATCTAGATGAAGAATACCACAGAAAGATTGAGCAGTGGAAAGAACTAGTTAGATTAAAAGTCCTGAGGATTAATGAAGAAGAGGAATTGGCCAAGATAAAAGAATACTTATCAGAAAATTGGTCAGAAAATCCTATGAAACTATGGCAGAAGTCAATGCCAGAAGCTACCATCACCCTTAAGGATCCTAGTACAGTGATCATAAGTAAGGAAATTGCCTTTCCAGATGAGATGGTTAAGGAATTTGAGAAATAGATTCCAGAATTAATCAATCTTGGATTAATCAGGCATAGTGAAAGTCCTCACAGGAGTGCGACATTCATGGTAATGAATCATGCAGAAAAAGAGTGTCGTAAGGCCAAAATGGTTATAGATTATCGTGATCTCAATTGTGCTACAAAGGATGATGGCTACAATCTTCCTAACCAAGAAGCTTTGAGAAGCAGGATTAGGAATGAAAGGCCAATGGTATATTATAAGTTTGATCTCAAGTCAGGATATTGGAAGATAAAGATCAAAGAAGAAGTTATACCATTGACAGCATTTACAATTCCAGTTGGCTTGTTTGAATGGTTAGTGATGCCATTTGGACTCAAGAATGCACCATGAATATTCCAGAGAAGAATGGATAAGACATTCAATAGATTATCACAGTTTGTGGCAGTCTATATAGATGATGTTCTCATATTTAGTAAAAATACAGAAGATCATATAAAACATTTGCAGCCGGTGTCTGAAGTGTTTAGAGAAGAAGAGATGATACTTTCAGAAAGAAAGATCATTTGGATGCAACCAAAGATAGAATTCTTGGGATTGTAGATCCAAGGAAGTAGAGAAAAGCTTCAACCGCATATTGCAGAAAAGATACAAACTTTCCTTGATGAGCTTATAGATCATAAACAAATACAGGTGTTTCTCGGTATACTAAGTTATGCCAGAGCATACATCAGAGATTTAGAAAAAATCTCAGTTCCAATACAGAAAAAGGTATCCAATAAGGTACCTTGGGATTGGACAAAAAAAGATTCTGAAGTAGTCGAAATTCTGAAGCAGAAAGCACAGAATCTCCCAGAATTGGAGTATCCAGATGGGAGTGAAGATCAGCTTATCTTAGAAACAGATGCATCAGACTTAGCATGGGGATGTATCTTAAAGATAAGTAAAAACCATAATGATAGTATCAGTAGATACTGGAGTGGCTATTTTAATAAAGCAGAGAAGAATTATCCTGTCCATGAAAGAGAATTGCTTGTTGTCCTTAAAGGAATTAGGGATAATGATCTTTTATTGGGAAAACCTTTTACTACAAGAACAAATAGTTCTTATATAAAGAATTTTATGAGAATAAAATTGAAAAGGTTTACCCAGGCACAACTTGTACGGTGGAGGAATGAATTTCAATACTATAAATTTAATATAGAAAATATTAAAGGAAAAGACAATATCATTCCAGATGCACTAACTCGCTATTTTGAATCTTGCAGGTGCAATGGCAGAAAGTAACAAATCAAGAAGATGCCCCGTTTGCATAGATAATCATTCTGTGACAGAATTCCCGATTATCAGAGTATCGAATGAAAGGGTTGATCGACTTGAACAAAGGAAGGGGATTCTAGCAGAGAATAACCTTCATAAGAGGGGATCTTCATCCAGTATGGTTGAAAGATCATAAAGCAGAGGTTCCTCAGCTAGAAAGGCTGAAAAACCAGGAAATTCTTCAAAGAGACCTCTAGACAGTAATTCTAAGGATAAAAGTTATATTGAATGCTTTGTATGTGGTCATAAAGGACATTACAACACTCAATGTGCAGATAATCTGAGAAATAGAAAGGCTTGGAAGAACTAGAAGGTTGAGACAAATGGAATCTCTAAAGGAAGAGAGAAACCCATTAAGATTTGTGCGGATTAGGTAGATAAATAACTTGAAAAGCATAAAAGGTCTCATAAAGAACCTCAACGACAGAATTTCCAGGAAGAACAAGATTAAGAAAGTATGGATGATGAGATAGATGAAGAGCCCAATCCAGCAAAGGAAATATGGAAATATTCGAAAAGGATTCCAAATATTTAAAGAAATAATTCCACAACCGTTTATAATCTGATCCTGAAAAGTAAAGATGATTGGATATTCAGAAGAGGTCTAAACCATGTTTTGGACATGCTTGAAGAATCTGAATATCCTATGGAAGATTATAAAATGATTGATCGAGATATGATCAGTATGATCATCACTGAAGAGATCAGGCTGAAGGTCCAAGTTTCAGGACTCCATGACAATGTTAGGAGAATCAAGGAAACAAGAATGGAAGAATATCCAATTTTGAAGAGGTTTTGGAGAATGTTAGGAACAGGGATTCCAAAACTCCATATACCAGATATGGAATTAGAATCAGAAGAGTTCATTGAATGCTAGAAAGCTTTCATCATTGGAGCAGTACAGTTTTTGGGATTTAAGAAAATAAATTCCACATTCAATTGGGTACCCAGGATGGACAGAACAGTTCTGAACAATGCATATCCAAGTTTTTTATGGTGGGTTGCACATATTTAACCTATCAGATTAGCAGACATAGTGGTTATGCTATGGAACTTGTACCCAGGGCACTGGACTAAAGGACCTATCCAGAAAGCATTCTAAGACTCACAGTTTAGCGATGAAGATTGGCTAGAGTTCAGTTTGAACAAAAGTCATTATGAACGTATCCAAATCGCTTAGAGAATTTATCTAATTGAATCAAAATCAACAAGAAAAGATTGTATATTCTTTGCAGGAGACAATGTGTTGGTCTCTATCAACTCTAGAGACATGTAACATGCAGAGATGACACATCTGACAGACTTCGCGGTGGAGGCAGACATGATTCTTGAAGAACTCAAGACGTGGAAGGGACATAAAGAAGATATATTTATTGTTAGAGATCAAATCCAATTCTCCATCAAAGAATTGATCAAAATGAAGGAGTCAGAGAAAGAAGTCTCAGTTGGAGAGATGATTGATGCTCTATACGACTTGGATGGATTTTAGATGCTGATCCAGACACACGTCATACCCGGCATGGACAAGCGGATCACATCGAACATGTCATTTATGTAGTTTGTATTTATTGTAAAAGTGTGCGGTGGAAGTTTCGCAGTAGTGCGGTCCACCTTTTGCCTTTTCTTTTTCTTTTGCGTGTCCTGTATCGAGTCAGCTTCTTGGGCAAGCTGAGCCCAGAGGCCTATATAAGGGACCTCCGACCCATTTGTTCGGATAGGTGATTTTGAATAGAAATCAGAACAATTTCAGAAACTCTCTCTCTACCTTCTCTCTAAGCCTTTGTGTTCTTCTTGCGAAGCGATTCCCAAAATGATCCTGTGAAGTCGTTGATAGGTAGTCCCCTTATCCTCTTCGTGGATAATGTTTTGCTGCTGTTTGTGATTTTTGCAGCCTTTCTGGACTCCCAAACTAGGATCTCGTCGAATACCTCATCGGAGACTTCACCCACTACAAATAATTTTAAAATTAGAAATGAAAATAGGGCAAGAGCAATGAAACTTCACTATAAATATTATGGTCGATTTTTTATTAGTAATTATTGAATGGACTAATATGAGAATGAAATATATTAAAATGAGCTTGCACAATTATTTAATAATCTAACATGTTATGAATCATTATTAATGGATGTCATAATTATGACAATAATGATGACTATTCAATTCCCAATTAATTCCCCTCTTAATGGCTAACCTTTCATATTATCACCATTAGATCAGATCCCATGTACTCTATAAATATAATGATATGTTAATGAAATGATATTGACTTTTGGGTCTACATCGTGTTCTATATTTCTTGTATTTCTTTTACTTTTGTATTTCCATTTGTTATTATCATCATCATACACAAATTGGACACTCGCTTTCTCAACGATGCGTTTCTCCTACGATCGATCTTACATTTCCGGTTTTGAAATGCTTCGCGGTTTCAATCGGTGTTCGATCAATTTCACAACACAACAATGTTTATATACAAGCTAATCATTTGTAATCTAACTAACATCACAACTTCCTATACTGTGTAATCCCTCTCTATAATCTAGAACATGGATATCATGCACTCCCAGTTTGGAGGGAAGTGATGTAAAAAGACGAGGATCTAAGGGGTTTGTAATGATATCGGCTTGCACAACAGAATTGGGAACTAAAAGAAAATGAAAAAAATTAGACTGTAATTTTTCATGAACAACAAGACATTCAATGTCAATGTGTTCTTTGAACTCATGGAAGCTTGAATCAGTAACTATGTTGCAAGTAGATTGATTGTTGCACTACAACAATGCCAAAGAAATAAAAGGGGCACACAAGTCATGAAAATATAGGTGAGTCAATGTAACCCACAAACTATGGATACAAGACTCTGAGGATAATTTTTAAATAGAGTTTTATTTATTAGTGTGCTAGGAAACTAAAGAATATCCAAGAAAAACAGAAAAACCAATAACATATTTTCTACTATCAGCGCAAGAGACCTAATCAAAATCACCAAAGGCCTTTAATTGTAGAGGGGAGGAGGTGGGAAAGAAAATTCATTGACTAGGTGCCTTTTTGACATATCAACGAGCATGATAAACTGCTTGAAAATGAGCAATAATCCAAGCAACCATGTAATGAATGAGCCGCTAGATAAGAAAACTCAAGTTCGGTTTGGTTGTTATTGGATAAAGAAATCTGCCAACCAGACACCTATAATTGGCATGATCATCAAGTGATGCTCCCTTAGTCAAGTGTAACTTGTTGGTTTTGGTCATGGAGCTGGGAACTAGTTTTATACCCATCAAACTGATGTTTTTAAGAAGATTTAAAGCCCATTTTTATTGGAAAAGAGAGGTACAAAGGAGTGATATAACAACCTCAATGCTCATGAAATATTTGAGGGGAAAAATATATTTGATCTTTAAAGAAGTATCCAAATGGGCTTTAATAGTGGAAAATCTAGTATCATCATTTCCAACAAGAATAAGATCATCTATATGAACCAGCAGGAAAGTAAATGAGGAGCCTTGGTGCTTGATGATAAGTGAATGATCGTACTACGACTAATGAAATTCAAGGGAGGTGAGAGAGGATGAAATCTTGAAAAACCACTAATGACTGGCTTGTTTCATCCCATAAAGGGATTTTCACAGACAACAAACTTGATTGGGACTAGAGAAATTTAATCCTTGAGGAAGATGCATGTAAAACCCCTTATATAAGTCACTATACATAAATGCATTGTTAACATGAAGTTTTTGGAGATGCCAAGCTTGTATGAAAGCTAAACCCAAAAGAAAATTTTCTATAGTAAGTTTAGAAATTGATGAAAAGTATCATGGAAATCAATTCCTTCAATCTATGTGTAACCCTTGGCCACCAATTGAGCCTTATGGCACTTTAGGGAACCATCGAAATTATATTTAATTTTGAAACCCCACTTGCGCCCAATGGGTGTCCTACCGGGTGGTAATTTTATAATTTCTCATGTGTGATTGGTTGTAAGGGATTCAATTTAGTGGTTAAGGCCTTAAACCAACAATCAGATCGATGATCTTTTTCATAAGAGCTTAGAAGGTGAGGAAATGGGTAATTCGGGATGTGCCTGAGAAGGTTCTGTGTTTCACAGATAAGGTTTTGTGTTTTCATGGAAATGGTTTGGTAGAATGATGAGATCAGGGAATGATAGTGTTGTTGGATGCTTTTGGAAGAAAAGGAAATTATGTCCTAAGCTTCTCATAATGTTATGGAAAATGTTCTTCATAAAAGTGTACATTCCTTAAGACAAATATCTCTCATGTAACTAGACCAAACAAAATATATCCCTTGAATCCAAGTTTTTAACCTATAAATAAGTACTTTTTTTCCCGAGGATCTAATTTAAGCCTTCCTCGAGTGATTGTGGAAACAAAAGTTGGGCAAAAAAAATCCCTCAAATGCTCTAAGTCTACTTGTTTGTGATGTAGTACCTCATAAGGTGATTTATATCTAATCATTGGTTAAGGTAGTATATTGATGTAATGGCTTGAATAAAATCACCCAAACAGTACCTTATCTTGTGATTCTACAACACCTCATGTGTGTCTCCTTGTACACCAAAGGCTATTGACTAGTAGTTAGAGTCTAAATCCAATGATGGGAGACTATACTCTCAATTTCATAACATACAATAGCACTTAAAATCATATAAAAGTTCAGAGTAAAGATAAAAAATTACAGCTAAAATTCAACCAATAGTAACATTTAAAAATCACATGTTATAACAATACGTACCCATTATGGCCACATATTCACACAACAAGGATTGCACACTAGGAAAATCAAGCTGAATAAATTGTAAATAAATAACTTGGGGGAGGCTCAACGACAAAAACCTGGGCCCCCCTTCCATTGGACCAGTCACCTAATATCCATTAAGTTACTCTAGTTAGATCCCCCATACATCTTGTGACCCAAAAATCTGACATATGATTATCACAAACACTAATAGTCTCATGTATGGTGTGAGAATACATCTCAGTTGGGCTCTACCAACGCATTCATTATATTTTCCATCATATAAAATGTATGCATGCATGAGGAAGTAAATAATTCAGTAACATACAACATGAAAGCAATGAAATTAGTTCATCATGTGCTAACCAAAATAGCATGACACCTAGACCATCCTTCTTTGGTCAATGCTGATATTGGAACCATCATTTTCACACATTATAGGAATCCCATCGAGGGAAAGGAAAAACCTTTATTGGATATGGTTCATAGGAATCCTATTAGGGGAAAGGTAAAATGACTCTAGATTCGAGCATATAGGAATCCCATTAGGGGAAAAGAAAAACAAATCCATACTCAACCATACAGAGTAACTAGGTATCCTATCATATGGTGGTGATCCTCCCAACAATTTGTAATAACGAAAACTTGGGCGGTGTAATCCCCATACCCCAACTCCTAGGCACTATACCAAACCCCACCCCGAACTACCTCATTATCATCAATAAAATGTGTAGGAAACACATATGGTAAAGACATAACATAGCTATACCCACATAGCTAGGAAATTGGGGGTTATCTCACTCCCTAGTCATCCTTTTAGAACTCAGGAAGCATGATCACCAGGGTGGTGTAATACTATACCCTGATCCTTAGGTCTCCAGGACACAACCTCATATGTAGCTACCTAAAATGGTTAGGATATACTACAAAAAACATATGTCTGACAATCCCTATACCCTAGATCTTAGCTAGCCACAACTCCCCACCTAGCATTTAGTTGGAGGATAGTATATAACACCTCATCATAACCAAACCTACCCAATCTCACCATGTGTGTCATATCAAAAAACTACACCTAGAATAATACCCTATGATGACCCTAAATCTCTCAAGCCACACCTAATATCTAGATCCTAACCTAATGGTAATGCCCAACCAAACTTATCTACTATCCTGATTCACCAATCACCTATGGCTATATCATCCCTTCTTACCTCTCATGGGAAAAACACATAATCACAAACCTCAAGGGATCTCACTAAATCACTTACCCACATCACTAATACACCATTAGTACCCAATCTCACCCTAAGGATCCTCAAACAGTTCTTCATATCCCTTCCCAATACTAGCCCATGCACGAAGTATACTCATGGACTAACAAGTACCCCACTCAGGTGTACCCATAGGAATCACACTCCAAGGACTAAATAACCACATGCAGGCATCCCACTTCCCACACCATCCAAGACTTATATGTTTTACTGATACTGTTTCAAAGTCATCCCATAATCCAAACCTGCTCCCAAATAATATCCAAGCTTAAGGATTCCAATACCCCCATTTAACTATTCCCAAGTGCCACTAGATACCATAAAAAAGTGTGATTACTTTCTTATATGATCCAAAAAACACAGATTTACCAATATCAATAACTTACCATGGGACACCAGACCCTTAACAATGACCCACTCCTCTCACTCAAGGAGGCTCATGGTCTCAAGGATATTCCTAGAGCCTTTCCCATACTATTCCCAAGTCCCAACACCAATAAAAACCTTTACCCAAGGTCCAACTACTTGAATATCTCAACCCATGAATTAGGGCTCACCTTAGTCCATTCACCTTCATCCCACAATCCAAAATCTTTTCAAGTTCTGTCAAACAAAACTAAAGGTAGTGATCCTTGGAAACATAGCCTCTGAGAATATCTAAAATCTATAACTCATGCCTGGTATACCCAATTCACTCTTGAAACATTTTACCCTAGACCATCTATAATATCCTGTTACTATTTTTAGATATTCATAAACCCATATTTTTACCATTATTTGGTTGGGTTTCATTTAAGAGAAATTTGTGTAAAATTTTGAAAATTTTGAAGGGATTTTGGGTTGTGCATGGTTGGTGCATGGTTTTCCAAAAACGTGCGCATTGCTAGTGCAAACTGTGCAAACCCAGGGAGTGAGGGCTTGCCCAGTTGAGATATGGTTTAATAAACTGGGCACCCACCAAGGAGAAACCATGCAACCCAATCAGAAGGGGTGCATGACTAGGGTGCATGGTTTTTCTAATTGTGTGGCCTTTCCCAGCTGACCGTGCGT
Organism: Viscum album; assembly: GCA_963277665.1. NCBI lineage: Eukaryota > Viridiplantae > Streptophyta > Magnoliopsida > Santalales > Viscaceae > Viscum > Viscum album. Next base: position 1,840,339,235 of record OY728151.1, read on the forward strand.
ACATGATTTTTTAATCCAAAAATTATTTTCAAAAGTCTCAAAACCCTCGTTTAAGGTTCCAAATGGACCTATTCCTACCTTTTATGATTTTTTCTTTCAGGTAGGATCCTAAAAATAAAATTTTCCCCTATACACCTTTCTAGAAGTAGATCAAATTTTGTAGAATGATGTTTGATCTATACCCAGTCGGTTTCCTCTTCCTACTCTCTCACTTCTACTCTCTCTCCTTTCCTCTCTATGGTTTTATAGATCTCCATGTTGTTGGAGGATCTAATCCCCACTATTTCAGATCTTGAATCTAGGTTTGATTATCGGATCCTTATTTCTGACGTTCTTCATTGGAGTTTCCCGATTAGGGCTTGTAGTTTTGATATCCTATGATCCCGAGGTAGTTGGTTCCATTATGATAGCCAATTTTGATTAACTCTAAATTTCTCTATTTAAATTAAATTTTTCTATTTAAATTAAATTCCTTAATATAAATGAAATTTATTTCAATTGGTTTATTAAAACCCCAATTATATTGAATTGGGGTTTTGAAATTGGATTTTAGAAATAATTTGGGGAAAACCCTCAATTCCATTGAATTGGGATGTATTTGTGAAATTGATGGAATTTTGTGAAACATAAATTGTGAAATTGATTTTTTGGAATTGATTTTGAATTGGTATTTGGAAAAAATGGCACAAGATGATTTTAATAGAAACCCATTGGTTTTATCTTGAAAAAATGCATGATTTGATTAAAACCCCTGTTTTGATTTTAAAATGAAATTTGACATATTTAAAAGGGAGAATGAGATGAATTGTATTTTAACTAGTTTTAAAATAAATTTCCCATCATTGATTTTTATTATAGCATATTCAATCCTGGGTAGTTAGTGAGTTATTTAGGAAAAAACTCTATGATTTACAACACTAACAATACAAAAATGCAATAGGTCACATCCTCGATGGTATGGTGACATGTTCTTCTTGGTCAGTATCGAGGAGGACATGTGTACACATATTTACATGAGAAATAATTGAGTGTGAGGGAGTCCCATAGCCTGGGACTATCATACCTTTTAGAACATGACCATGTCACGCATTTTTTTGTGTTTGAAATATATTTCAGTGTTGTTGTAAAATGTTTTACATGCCTTATGAATTTATATAAACTGTTTTATATAAAATATTTATTAAGTCATTTTTTTAAAGTATTTTCATCATTTGAAAATTAAAGCATGATTTTTTAAATATTATTTTGAAATTACATTCCTTTTTATTTAAAATTTCAAGCTTTATTTAGTTAATTAAATATTGAAAACTTATTATGGAATCCTTGGTTAGACCCATTGGGCTTTTAGCTCACACCCTACCCATGCATTCAGGTGTTTGTAGATTATCTCCTTCCATGTTCGAGCAAGGTTAAGGAACCACTTGGAGGTGGTAGTAGCTATTGATCCTTGGGTTTGGAGAGTTGTGTCTTATAGTACTTAGGCTATTATTCAATTTTCTAGTATCTTGTGGTTGCACTTTGGGCTGTTATTATATATTTTACTTCTAGCACAGTTCTCCCTATGGAGTTTTCTTGCATGCATATTGAATTTTTTATCTTGCTTCCATTGTGTTTGTGGAAAATTTATTTCCACTTTCATATTTCATGATTCAAGGAGCTAGTCTTCAACCCATGGGGATCAGGAGCACCCTTCGAGCCATGTTAGGATCAACCCAGTTATCGGGTTACTAGGGTACCTAGGCCGGTTCATGAAAAAGTGGTGTCAGAGGTGTAGGTTTTGCCTCATACATTGATGTCAGTATGTAATGGTGTAATCTTGTTGGGAATTGTTAGGTAGTTGCGATTGACTGCCTGGATAGCTCTCACTACAATGAGCATTAAGTCACCAGGGTTGGTTTTAGGAAATACATATTAAGGATTAGTTGTAGTCTTTTCCATGCATTTTATTTGGATAGGATTGAGATCGAAATTCTGTTTGTCTATCTATTGGGATTTATTTCCCTTGTTGATCTATTTGAGTGTTGATCTAATGTCTTCAATATTGTTTGCTGATGTTGTGTAGCATCATGCCTCTGATAAGACATAAAAATCATATCTAGGATGAAGATGATGATAAAATACAATGAAAAAATCTTCTCGTGGACCTGAGTCTGGTTGAGGTGATTGTGTGTACTATCCAAGCTCCAGGACATGCACCACCACAAGTTCTCATTTAGGCTCCAATTGTGGAACCACAAAGGGATGATATATGAAATAATTCTCAAGAGTTCATTTTCTATAAACCAATAGTATTCAAAGGATCAAATTATTCTCAAGAGGACGAGGAAGGATTGAGTAAAATCAATCATTTATTTGAGTTCTTAGAGACACCTGATGGAATCAAGGTGAAATGTTCCACCTTCGTACTGGAAGGACTGAGCAGGAGATGGTGGGACATGATGGTGAAGAAATATAATCATGAGGTATTAGAGTGGAAAAAACTCAAGGCCATTTTAACTAATCATTTCTATCCAAGGTAGATGGTGTTATCCAAGGCTATTGAGTTTTTCAAACGTGAGAAGGCTGACAAGACCATGAAGGAGTATGCAAACCATTTTACAGGGTTAATACAGTTTACACCTGAGATAATATCAAATTAGAAGATGAATACTTGATGTTTTGAGTTGAGACTTAGATATGATATTCATTCTTAGGTTTTATTGATAAAGCTGCCTTCTTATGCTGATGTATTGGATAGAGAGATGATGGTCGGAATGGACCTAGCTGGAAATTTAGGGTTGATAAGATTTTACTTTTCTCCCAATGGTAGTGTGAATTCCTATAAAGGGAAGAGGAAGCATGATGATTTTCATGGTGGATCTTGATAGTAGGGTTTTTATAGACCATCTATAGTTCCTAGAAGATGCACTTTGATTTTTTACCAGTGTGACAAACCTGTTCACTCAAATAGGGTTTGCACTGAGGTACCCAAGATATGTGGTTCCTGAAAATGATCAGGTCACTTGAAGAAGTTATTCCATGTTTATTCTACTCCTATAGTAGAACGAGATCATCAGTTACTTCTAAAAATGTAGTTCAATTAGATGATTCATGAGAAAAGGGGTTCTATCCATAGACATTCAGAATTAAGCTTATTTACGCATTGGAAGAGTCTCTAAAGGAAGTGGATACGAGTCCAGTGACCATGAGAGGTACCATCACTATAGCTTCATCATTAATTACTATTTTATTTGATACTGATGCATCTCATTTGTTTATTTCAACCGATATCATTAATCTGATAAATATTACTATGAAGATTTTATCTTATATGATGGATATTACTACACCCCTTGGAGTGAAGATACAACAAGGTATCCATAGTCCTTCTTGTGTTTTATCTTTATCAGATGTTGATATTTCTTGGAGTTTTTGTTTCTCGACATGAAACTTCTTAACGTCATTTTTAAGATGGACTGGATCATTTCCAATAAATTCCAGATTGATTGTTATCTTCGACGGGTCTCCTTTACTAAACTTGATGGGGGCTTTTCCTTATCTTTCAAGGAGAATGGGACACAAGGTTGAGTAGTGCTAGAACTTCATATCCAAATTTGGGGAATGTAATATCTATTTTTACTTTTGACCTGGAGTAAGAATCTATGAGTGGTGATCTTCCTCTAGTTATCGTCGAGTTTCCTAACACGTTTCCTTCTGACTTCTCTGGTTTTCCACTAGTGAGAGAGGTAGAGTTTTCTATCAATTTAGTACCTGGAACTCAACTAGTATATATTATTTCTTACCGCATGGATCCAATTGAAATGAAATATTTTAAGTATTAGTTGGATGATCATATAGAGAGATTCTTTATATTCCCAAGTGTGACACCTTGGGTGGCATCGATTCTCTTTACTAAGAAAGCTGATGGATCACTTCTCCTTTGTGTGGATTACTGAAAATTAAATCGAGTTATAATAAAGAAAAAATATCCATTTCCATAGATTTATGATCTACACGATCAGTTTAAAGGGGAAAAGTGGTTCTTGAAGACTGACCTTCGATCTAGTTACCATCAATTGAGGATAAAAGAATCTGAAATTCAGAAAACTACCTTTCTTGGAGAAAGTATGACCATTATGAGTACCATTTCATTCTTTTTTGGTTTAACCAATGACCCTGAAGTCTTTATGGATTTAATGAATAAGATTTTCCATGAGTATCTTTATAATTTTATAGTGGTATTTGTGGATGACATCCTAGTTTACTCTAAGTACAAGGAAGATCATGTGCATCATCTGAGAGTAGTTTTGGAATTGTTGAGAAATCACTCACTTTATGAAATGATTTAGAACTGTGATTTTTGGATTTGGGAAGTTAAGTTATTGGGACACATGGTGTCAGAACATGGTATATCAGTTGATCCTAAGAATATGAAGGCTTTTATGACATGGGAACAACCATGAAATATTTTCGAGATTCATAACTTCTTGGGTCTAGTTGGGTATTATCGCCGGTTTGTAAAGGAATTATCAAAGTTGGCTTATATGATTACTGATCTAACTCAAAGGGGGTAAATTTTAGTTAGGATGACTTTTTTTGAGTTATTTTGTTGATCTGGAACACCTTTTGACCACTACATCGATGTTGAATCTCCCAATGGCTAGGCAAAGCTATGTGGTATTCTGTGATGCAATAGGTTTAGGTTTGGGATGAGTTATTATGTAAGGTGATCATGTTATTTCTTATGGATCTCATAATCTTATGCCATATGAGAAGAACTACCCACCCATGACCTTGAAATTCAAGTTGTGATGTACACACTCAAATGTTGGAAGCATTACCTTTTTGGAGAAAGGTTTACCATGTTTTCTGACTGCAAGAGATTGTGTTATATAATCTCTCAAAAAGATTTGAATCTATGCCAGAGGCATTGGGTGGAATACCTACAATATTTTAACTTTGACATCACTTATATCCTAAGGAAATGTAATGTAATCTTGGATGCTTTAAGAAGGAAACTTCCGACCAAGGCCATGAAAGAATCATCTAAATAGTGGAACTTGATGGATCTCTTTGCACAGTTGCATATTGGAGTCCGATAATCAAGGTTTGAGGTTTCCTTGACTAATTTTTAGTTGAAATATTATTTTCTTGAGTTGATCCTTTAGGAAAAACATCTTGATAATGAGTTCCACAGCATTAGAGACCCTCTTTATGGTAGGGAGATCATACCTGATTGGTTGGTCTCCATATAGAGAATTCTATGTTATCAAAATTATTTCATTGTACCGTTAGCGGTAAGGAAAGATATGATGGGGGATTTCTATAATTCCTAGTAGGCAGTGTACCCATAAACCATGAATATGTTCTATGACATGCAGTTCAGATTTTGGTGGCTATGTATTAGACAGGGTATTGTTGATTTTGTATCTCATTTTTATATGTGCCAATAGGTCAAGGTAGAGCACTGAGAACCTTTGGGTTTACTTTAGCCACTTCTAGTTCCAACTTGGAAGTGGGATGAGATCTCTATGGATTTTTTTATTGGGCTTCCTCATACCTAGATAAAGAATAATAAAATATTGGTCGTGATCAATTAACTTACTAAATCAACTCAATTTATACCAATTCATCATACAACAAAAGTTGAGGAGTTTGAGAATCTCTATGTGTGATAAATTGTTAATTTATACAAAGTTCCACCTGCTATAGTCTCTGATAGGGATCCTTAGTTCACTTCTCATTTTTGAAGAGGCCTTTAGGAGGCACTAGGATCTCAAGTCCATTTGAGCATGGCATACCATCCACATTTGGATGGCCAGAAAAAAAGAGATATATAGATTCTTGAGGATATGATTCATGCATGTGTCCTTGAATTTAGTGGAGCTTGGGATGATCATTTGGGGCCGGTTGAGTTTTCTTATAACAATAGTTACCAGTCCATGATTAGAATTTATCCGTTTGAGGCCTTGTATGGCCGACCTTGTAGATCTCCATTGTGTTGGTCGGAGATTGGTGAAAGTTCCTTGGTTGGACCACTCTTGGTTCAAGAGACGACAACAAAGATTTAGTTGATTTGTCAATGAATGTTTATGGAACATAGTAGGTATAAGTATTATGCTAATTTTCACAATTTATTGTTATAATATTCAGTTGGTGACTAGGTGTTCTTGAAAGTTTCAACTTGTTTGGGTCATCGACAACTTGGGAGGAAAGGGAAACTTGCTCCTAGTTTTGTGGGTCCTTTTGAGGTTTTGGAGTAGGTGGGGAAAGTGGCATACCATTTAGCACTTCTACAAAAACTGATATTGATACATAACATGTTCCATTTATCTCATCTACAAAACTATCTATCCAATCCTTCTCATGTTATGATCTGGAGTGATCTTGAGTTCGCACCTAATTTATCTGTGACTGAACACCTAGTTAAGATAGATGATTCTAGAACCAAGGTACTTCATGGGAGGAAGATACCTTTGTTTCATGTGCTATGGATGAATATTTATGATTCTTATGTGATGTGGGAGAGTTAGGTACTGGTGAGAGAGCAACAACCTCATATTTTTGACATGGAAGATTTTTTAGTTGGAATTCTAGGGGAAGAAAGGTTCTATGGTGGGGAGGTTGTAACATTATGTTTCTATTTTTAGTTATTCCTAAGCACCTATTTTTACCATGATTTGTTTGGGTTTCATTCAAGGGGTATTTGGGTGAAATTTTGAAAATTTTGAAGGGATTTTTGGATGTACATGGTTGGAACACAATTTTCCCAAACAGTGTGCCCTACTAGTGAAAACTGTGCAAAACCAGGCAGTGAGGGTTTGCATAGTTGGTGCATGGTTTGAAAAACCATGAACCCACCAAGGAGAAATTGTGCAACCCCATCAGTAGGGGTGACTTACTAGGGTGCACGGTTTGTCTAACCATGTGACCCTACCCGGCTAACTATGTGTATGATATTTTTTAATCTGAAAATTATTTTTAAAAGTCCTGAAACCCTTATTTAAGGCGACTAAAGGACCTATTTCTAAATTTTAAAATTTCTTCTTCCATGAGGCTCCCAACAGGTGATTTTTGACCCTCTACACTATTCTATAAGTGGATTGAATCTTGGTGAATGACGTTCGATCTCTACCCAGTAGGTTTCATCTTTTCATTCTCTTTCTCCCGCTCTCTCTCATTTCCTCTATAGGGTTTTGTATATATCCATTTTGTTGGAGTATCTAATCCTCGATGTTTCAGATCTTGAATCTAGATTTGATTCTCACATCCTCATTTCCAATGATCTTCATTGGATTTTCCCGATTAGGGTTTGGTGTTTTGAGATCCCGTGATCCCAAGGTAGGTGGTTCCATTATGATGAAAAATTTGATTAAACCTAAATTGCTTAATTTAAATTAAATTGATTAATATAAATGATATTTATTTATATTAGTTGATTAAAAACCCAATTCAATTGAATTGAGTTTTTGAAATTTTATTTTGACATGAATTTAGGAAAAACCCCCAATTCCATTGAATTGGGGTGTATTTGTGAATTTGATGGAATTTTTTGAAATTTAAAATTTTGAATTTATTTGAGGGAATCAATTTCGAATTGGTATTTGGAAAAAAATTCTCAAGATTATTTTTATATAAACCCATTGGTTTTATCATAGAAAAGGTGTGATTTGATTAAAACCCCCTCTTGGTTTTAAATGAAAATTTGGCATATTGAAAAGGGAGAATGGGATGAATTGTATTTTAAGAAGTCTTAAAATAAATTTCCCATCATTTATTTTTATTAGAGAACATGAAATCCTAGGTTATTAGTGGGTTATTATGGACAACACTCTATGATTTACAACACTAACAATATATAAATGCAGCAGGTCACATCCCTGATGGGATGGTGACATGTCCTCCTTGGTCAAAATCAAGGGGGACATGTATAAACATATTATCGTGACAACTATTTGAGTGTGTGGGGATACCATAGCCTAGAACCATCACACCTTTTGGTACATGACCATGTCGCTCATTTTTTTGTATTTGAAATACATGCCGGTGTTATTGTAAACTATTTTACATTCCTTATGAATTTATATAAACTATTTTATATAAAATTTTTATTAATCCATTTGTTTAAAGTATTTCCATAAATTTAAAAGTAAATCATGATTTTTTTAAATATTTTTTTTAAATTCCATGCCTGTTCATTTAAAATTGAAAGCTTTATTTGGTTAATTAAATGTTCGAATATTATTATGGAAACCTTGGTGACACCCTACTAGGATTTTAGCTCACACCCTACATGTTCCTTCAAGTGTTTTTAGATTATCTCCTTCTAGGTTAAAGCAAGGGTAATACACCAATTGGATGCGGTAGTAGTTGTTGATACTTGGTCTTGGATATTTGTGTTTGCTAGGACTTGGGTTGTTGTCCTATTTTCTGGTATCTTGTGGTTTCACTTTGGGCTATTATTTCTTGTTGGACTTATGGTACAGTTATCCCTGTTGAGTTTTCTTATATGCATAGTGACTTGTTTATCTTACTTATATTATGTTTGTGACAAATTCATTCTCACTTTCATATTGTATGATTCTTGGTTCTAGTCACCAACCTATGGGGATTGGTAACTCCCTTCAGGACATGTTAGGATCTGCTTGGTTATCAGGTTACCATGGTACCCGGGCTGTTTCGTGACACCATCAAACAATTCCGGACTCATCCAAACCCTTCATAAAATTCTCAAACCAAGAATCCCAAGTAACACACATAAAAAACACATAAATTCACATGTATATGGTTAAATATTAAATATACCACCTACCTTGATCTTATAGGAGTCAAATTATCCAATATCATAGCTTGATCAACCCTATTGGTCTAAAATAGATAAATCATAAAAATATGCTTAAAATGGGATTTATGCCAAAACAACAACCAGATGAGAGAATCAATGAAATGGGACTTAATTCTTTCCTTATCCTTGTCAATAGTATCCTCTTACTTTATATGTTATGTTGATACTCCAAGATATAGGACTCTAAGAGTTTAGTGTTTGAAGAGGAAGAGGGGAAAATGAGAGGGGGAGGGGATATCCTGTGATCATGTAGAAAAAAGAGGGATAAATGGATCATTTAAAAAAATCAACAAAAATATTTAAAAATACATACAGGGTTTCATTATGGAATGAACTAGGTAATACTAATGCACCACACCTTCTAGTAAATCATTATGATGTGACCTAATAGTTCATGAAATAATTCCTATCTCTAAGATAAAACCTAGAAAACCTGATTGGTTGCTTCATGAATCAGTTTAATATGCTATGTTGTGATCTTCCTTGACCAAAAAAATTAATCATTCGTAGCCTCTACACCACCCCACAACTCCTCCTTGTTGTAGAGTGATCCACTACCTACACTAGAATTCTCACCATACATAAATACCAACTCCTCCAACCTTTATTAGATACCCTATAACTCCATTGAACCACCAAAAAATATAGAAAAACATATACTAGATATTTCTTAACCCCTTTTCTAATCCAAATCCAAATTCTTCAAAGAACCCCACTCAATAACTCAAAATTCAAATTCCCCTTGAATATACTGACCCATAACAATTCTGGTCATCGTAAACTCACCACCATGGGGATTCTGATCCTCGAGAATAATCTATGAAGACTTCCTAATTATCAATCAATACATTAGAACATGACTCCACTAATTCACGATTCTTATGGACACAGATCCACTACATATATGACCAACCAAGCCAAACTATAATTCCATTAAAAGATCTTGGGACAACACCCCACACACATCAGTTATCATATGAATTATTCACTTGATTCCTAAATCATTTACTCATATGAAATTACATGTAAAAAGAACTAGTTGGGTATCTACACACTAAATTACTCAAAATAGATACCATCTTTTTAGAATACCAACTCTCGATCCACATTGCGATGCCTCCACCTAGATAACATTATAAAACACATGATCTCTACCCATCCTATCCACAAAATCATACTCCTCACAAGTTCCAAATGTAATGATTAAATCCACCACTTTAGATGAATCACCAAGTTTGGTGTGACCATATAACCAAATATAGCTCATTAGAACTCTCCATACTAGAGCATCCATGATTAGTCACTGAAAGTGGCTAATATTAATTGTTAATATCTTAATATTAATGTGTTTAAAAGTGCATAAACATCAATTTTAGTCCAATTCAGAAATTGAACTTCATTTCCCATCATTGTGCAATTCATGCTTAAAGTGTCAATATGGGGCCCAATCAATAATTTGATTGTGGAAATTATAATATTAATCATTTTAATTTGATATTTTGTTATATGATTCATCACTTTATTTGGAACATTTTTTATTTTAGGTCTGATGGATGAATCACAAAGGAAGATGAATATTTTTTCACCTGAATGCAGAAACTTGCTGGAAAAAGCATAATGGGCCTAAGGCCCATCAAACAAATGTGGGGCCCACAAACCAAGCCCAATGAAGCTCAAATTTATACAGTATAAAGAAAAAAATATGAGGATAATTTTATTCTACTATGTCCAGAGCTAATTCTAAAGTTTTAATGATGATAAAGGGATCTGAAGTTGAGATTTAAATGGTGGACCCGACATTAATGCACATAAATATGTCCCACCTTTTTGACCATAACTTCCAAACGGATGGACCAAAATTCCTGAGATTTTTAAAGATCATAGAGGGAAGATGGAATATAATATTTATCTTGTACGACACCTCAGGATTCGACCTCCTTCAATTCCAAATTCACACGTCAAAATAGTGTACGAATCTGGACAGTTTTCCGGGTCAAATTCGAAACGTCAATTTCCTTTTGATTATTCACCCTCATTTTGAGTATATTAATTATTGGGGGGTTAATTTAATGTGGGGGGTGGACCTAAGGCTACTAATATTCCTATATAATAAGATTTTTGTGAAGGGAATAGGCATCATATATTTTCCTTTCAATTGTATTTTTATGCTTTCATTTTGTAATCGTATCGTCAATTTTCCCATGTAAGTTTTTCTTTCACGTTGAGTATCTTAATAAAAGTTGTTCTTATTCTTTATTTTTTTTTTATTTTATTCACATGTTGATACCGTTGAATCTAGGTGTGAATTTATTCACACCAACACTTGTGAATTCCTCACACAACGGTGGAGTGTACTTTTTTTCTTAATGTTTTTCTTTGTCAATCCCGCTTCTTTAAGTCGACTTCCCACTTACATTAATAGAATAACATCAATGAAGGGGTAGACTTTTATGGGTTGATACTAGGGAGTCACATGGGGTGTATTGAATGTTATTTTATGTTCTTAAATTCTTAAATTTTTTCTTTATTTTAAGAGTTCTTTTCTTTGATTTATCATCTTCTTTGTCTTCACCGACTTTAACGACGACACATTTTGAGTGCTAGTACGATCCAATTCCATAGAGTGATCATCAAAGTGATCCTCTAAGTGCATTGGTTATTAGACTTGAAATTGTGTATGGATTAAATAGGATAATGATATTGAGGAATTATTTCATTTAATGGATACCTCTTGAACTGATGAACATAAAATCCAAAGAAAAACATATACATCCAATCAATCCCTAGAGACAACCTAGGATAAACTCATATTAATTAATTGTTTTAATTAAATTCATTTTGTTTGTTTTGTTCTTTAAATAAAATCACTATTTATTCAAATCAATAAACACCGTAGTTGGCCACATCATAGCCCATCCTCCACCAAATCACAGCGTCTCAAGTTTACTTCTTCAGTCCCTGTAGATTCGACCCCTACAAGTACTACATCGAACGCTTTTACCAGTAGGGTAAATTTGGGCGCAACTAATCCCCAACATCATCAACCTACCATCCATTATTTTCATTTCCAAAAATCAGATATCGACCACCACCCACATAGTGTGAGAGTCACTCACCAAAAGATTGGTATAAATCTTAACATCATAAGATTATCCATATTTTCATCTCAAATAAACCACCTCACCTAAAAACTAACATCCCATTGGGACTCCACCCCACATGAGTATTTATCATCAATAACCCCATCAAACTAAAACCTTATGTTTTACTTTTGGGTTTTATGACTTCAAAAACCCCGAATAGCACTTGTGTGATCCAGACAACCCTCGCTCTTCACTACCAATTAGTTACATGCTCTAGCCATTAATATCATGCCAAAATTCACCCATGGGACTAATCGAAACTATACCAATATCCCACAAATTTTATCTCTTACTATCCTAAGCACACCTAGTGTTACAAAACATCTCTCCCATAGAGAACCCAATAATCTCTTCCAATGCCCCAACTTACTCCAACTGAAGCACTCCCTTCCTACTATGTTATAGGGGAACATCACCACATGAAAGTAACACTTACCCTCCAAAACCATCTCAAATTACTTCCATATAACCACCTATATCAATCATAAAATAACACCCTATCCCTCATAGATGTACCGCAATCCTCTAAGAACTTGAAAGGACTTCCATAGAAGTCTGAATGGTGAAAAAAAATCTCTCTCCTTCACAAAACTGCTACCAAGATATATGAGGTTCAAAAACATGCTAAAATATAGGGTAGTTTCATCAAGGCACTACCCATTTAATACACACCCTAATCACACTTAACATTCATGTAGGAACTACCAACAAATAATTTCTCGTCAATGTCAAACTACTCACCTGGTTTTCATTTCTAATGATTGATCCATTTTTCCTTAGACCATAAACCATCCAAGATCCAAAAGATCCTTGAACCTTAAAAATAAAAACACATAGGTATTCTAAAACATGAATTTTTAGCCATGTTACATCTTCTCACTCTTCAACCCACCACGCATTACATGGAGTTTCATTCTTCAGGCCATAACAATAGGCTCTAACCTGATCTAAAACTCAATTTAGATTCCCTAACTAAAACCATACGTTACCCATCCTTAGTAATCCAATGTATCTCTCATGAATTATTGACCAATACCTCATTCTAAAATAACCAATTCTAAGACTAGGTAAGATCCGATTCTTTATCATGCACTGCTTAAGCATCATTTCAACATATAAAACATCTATCTTTGATTAAATCATCTTCAGTTTCATCCCTCTATGAACATAGCATGAAACCAAAACTCATTCATTTTCAATAATGATTATGAATAACCATCTTACCCACTAACTAAACTCATAACCATAATCCTAGGGGTGATTGAAATGTGGCCACAACCTTCACAACACAATGCGTACATCTAGTGTCACATTGTGGCATGACCCTCTACACCATGGCATAGTGACCCACTTTTACCCAAAGGGACCAAAAACTCACAACTCCTCATTTCAATATGACCTAATACCTCATGCCTTCATGATCTTCATCATGGATCAAAAACCCATGTTATTATGTTATCTTCTACTTATAATATAATTATATCTCAAACCAAGGCTAGTTTCTCAAATATAGACCCCTACCTATGCTAGCACTTCCAAAATACAGTGGGCATAACCATTATACTTAACCCTGATACTAACCCAAAGTCACATTCTAAGAGTCATATCTCATCATCCCATACTAGAATCACCAAAACTATCCCTTCGATACTAACTAAAAAAACCACATCAAGAAGAACATATCACTAACTAAAGGAAAAAAAGAACCATATTGACCTGATCAAGATTCTGCATCAAAATAAACCTCTCACATAGGCATAACTCTATACTATAGTCACTTATCTCCTTAGAACAATATAAGGAATATCATTCCAATACCTAATCACTATTGGGATATCATTTACCATGAGCATGATTATCATAATATCACATTAAATAAAAAATACACAAAAAACACCATTTCGTTTTCAATTAATTAACTCCTCAATAATAGGTTATTTAGGAAAACATAGATTAACTTATTATTGAAATTATAATTCATCAAAACCCACTTTAATTCATTTTTCTCAAAACTCTTCCTTTTTAATAGTTTTTTGAAAACTATTTACCCCATTTTAAAAACCATTTCACTTCCACAAGTAGTCATTCCATGTCTCGTGATACTTACATTCCTAGAATTATGCATGAATTTATACTCTATTTATACCTTGGGCTAAGAGTAAAACAATAAACAACAACTTGAAATAAAATAACATTCTTGAATAAACACCTCAATAATAATAGTGAAAGAAAAATAAAAATCCCATCTTTGGTAAGTTAAACCTTCCTTATGAAATGGACAGTTATGCCCAAGAATAAGATCTATCCCAAGATTTAACAATATCCAACCACCAATTTCCAATTTTAAATATAAAATAGACTAAAAAGAGTTCGCCAATACCATTTTGTAATACCCTAAATATAATCACTTAAATGGTAACTTAGTTAGTGGTGTTATAAGACCTCAGTCATACCTACCCATATGGAAGAGGCTACCAACTAATAACGAGAGAATAAATCAAAGGAGACTATGCTATTAGTATCACAACATACAATAATAATCAATAAAAAAATATTATATAAATAATGAGAGTAAATACAAGGAATTATAGCTAAAGGAAAAACAAAAATTACAGGTAAACATAAAATGCTATAAAAATATATACCCATGCTAATCACAAAATCATACAACAAGGATCTCCCATCAGTCTATCCAAATATAGAATAAAATAGAAACAAAAATAAAATAAGAGACTCAACTATACAAGTTTGGATCCTACCCTTATACTACTATCCCAACATCCATCTTACTTTTGTAGTTATACCCCTTATAAAATCCATAACCTAACATTCAAACATATGTTCTGCACATGCACCAAGATTCCCATTCTAGGTGTGAGAATAAAACTCAAGGGGGTATCACAAAAACACCACTTATATAAACCATTATATATACTCTGTGAATTTATGTGAAAGTAAATCAATAAGGAACATAAAATATGAAAGAAACAACTTTAGGTCATCATGTGCTAACCGGGACACCACGACACTCAATCCCACTTGCATTGGCTAATGCTGATACTAGAACCATCATGGTCACATATCATAGGAAGACCATCAATAAAATGGTGAAACATATCCAGACTTGGGTGAATAGGAATCCCATTAGGAAAAAGGAAAAACATATCTAGACTCAATCACACTGAATAATTGGGGAACTTATCACGTGATGGTGATCCTCTCAGCAATCAAGAATGAGGAACACTCTGGTGATGTAATATCCACACCCAAATTCTTAGGTCCCATGATAAATCTCAACCCGAACTACCTCATCATCATCAATGTGACATATAATAAATGCATCTAGGAATGACATAACATAGCTAAACCCACATAGTAAAGAAAATGGGGATCATATTACACTCTTTAAATCTTCACAAAAACTTGGGAAACATGAGAACATGAGTGGTGTAATACTTAACCCTAGTACCTAGGTATCTTGGACATAGATTCATCTATAACTACAAAAATGTCCAGGATATAAAATAAATAATTTTCTAGAAAATCCCCATGCCCCAGTTTTCATTTAGCTAAATCTACCTACATAGAACTCTGCTGGAGGATGGCATAAAACATCTTGGCATAACCCACCCTGAATAGTATCTCCATGTTAGTCATTTAAAAAAAACACTTTCATAATAATACCCCATAATGATATTGAAGCCCACGACCCACACCCAATCTTCA
Source organism: Viscum album (assembly GCA_963277665.1). Lineage (NCBI taxonomy): Eukaryota > Viridiplantae > Streptophyta > Magnoliopsida > Santalales > Viscaceae > Viscum > Viscum album. Next base: position 1,840,354,928 of record OY728151.1, read on the forward strand.
GAACCTGAACTACTGGTCATGTCCAACTATACATGTCTACCAGTCTGACTCACTAGTAACCCATGGACATCTCTATCATATGTGCCTCTCATAGGTAGAGATCATCATCATAAACATAAATGGATTTCACTACATAACTTACCCACATCATTGGTACACTACTAATACCCAGCCTCTCCATAAGGATCCTCACATGATGCTCCAGGTCCATTCCCAATGCTTTCCCATACACCAAGTCCACTTATGGACTAATAAGTACCCTTCCCAGGCCTTCCCATAGGCATAAAACCCCAATGAATAAATAACCACCCACAAGAATCTCATTTACCACACCATCAAAGCCTCACAATGCTTAACTTTAGTAGTCCAAACTCATCTCATACTCTAAACCCACTCCCATGGAATCTCTAAGCTCAAGGAATCCACCTCCCCCTACTTAACCATTCCCAAGTTCCACTGGGAACCCTCAAAGAGAGTGAATAATTTCTCCAAAAATTTAAAATCAAGAATATTCCAAGCCCAATAAATTATAATAGAACACTAGACCCATTAAAATCCCCCACTCCTCTCACTCAAGGAGTCTCAAGTTCTCAAGGCTATTTCTGCTAGAATTATACAAGGGATTTAGAGTGATATTACCATGAGGGGGTGGGGGGGGGGTGGATGAATGAGGTAATGCACTGTCAATGACAATTAAAACACATACTCATTGTTAAATATACTATGGCATAGTCATACCCACCATGGAGAATCATTCAATTATTTAGACTTCACTACAACATGGTCATTCACAATACGGAGTGGGAACCTATGGTTGAAAAAATCCACAAAACTCACCCATTAACTCCTTCATAACACCCGCACAATTTTAGGAATGATCTCCTAAAACCTCTTCGCACACCAAACTAGAAGTGGAATTGACACATCACCATTTCATGGTCTTCTATTGAATTAGAGATTCCAAATTATTTACTCCTATCAAATTTGGACCTTCCATAGTGTAAGGGGAAGTTACGACATGGACCTCTTCTAATCCAAAGGGACTATAACATAGCTTTACCTATTACGATATAGACAAATAAAGTATTCTAGTGGCTTGGAATTTATATGAAAACCCCATTTTTCTATGGTCTATATGACTGTAGTGAAACCTATGATCATCAAGTACTTCATTTAAAGTTTATTTGAACTTATCACGACATATAATCCACATCATTCCCTTGACTTTCCAGTTGAGAGTAACAAGGTCCGCTCCCAACCTCCTTTATGTTAATGCCCTATGGCATAGTTCATTACTTCCATTCATGCTCACCTGCCTCCCTGGTGAGACCATAGTTGGTTAACCTTTTTGGTTTCCCTGTGTGGTTGAGATTAATTCCACACATATAAGGTTGATCTAGCTAGGCTAGGACTAGAAAAGGACGACCTTATTTTTTTTATCATCCTCCATATTTACAGTGCGACCATCAACACTGCAGTGTATTCATGGTTAATATGGCATGTACATACACTGTAATTATCCTCTAACATCCCATTTATGTAATATCTAGATTCACTATGGAATAGTCTACTATCCAACATCTCCTCTACAACATGAAGCATGATCTCTTTGGCTTAGCTCTAAGGCTATAACCACCGGTACAATGTGGTCTTTCCCATTTTGGGTAGCTTGCAATCTTGTGAAACACACTCCACGAACTTCAAATTTGGCATGACTCAAGACATATCTTCTTATTATATTATCAAATTTTCTATACTTACATAAATCTTTATCTCAACAACATACCTTGGCTATCATATTTGGGATATATCATTCTCTCACGAAATAATTCAAAACCTTGGAAATCTTTAACATGTTTTTTCAACAATGATATTGTCAAAAAATATAAATTGTTTCATTGAGATTCCAACACTCATCTTGGTCATCAACCTTGACCATTATTATAAACAATCAAAATCGACCATTTTATTGTGAACAACCTTAACCAACCTTATTTTCAATAAATCTAACAACAATACTTTGGGATTGTTAATAATCCACCACTTTGGATTTTGTTAACAATACACATCATAATTTTTCTCTCCTTTTTTCAATGCATAATTGGAAGTAATTATCTTCTCTCACTTAATGATATATTCTCCTTATCAAGATATATTCTTATACCCCTTATTATAAATGAAATATAAAGGTCCTTTAAAATGCAATGGGTCTTTCCAAACTTCCTTCTACAAATTTTGGGATGAAATTTTGTTCGTTCTTGTTCTTGTTGGAGGGAACATTATCTTCACATCATCCCGCATTGATATTGGGAAGTATTACTAGAAATATCAACTTCCCCTTGGGGATATATTCTAAACCTGAGGAAATTTTCTCCCCCTATACAAAAAAAAATTCATTCCTAGGCATTAACCATATGTTGATTAGAAATATCCTTTTAAACCATATGTTTCACAAGATAATATCCTTTATAGTTGTATTTTCTCAAGATATTCTTTGAGTGAATTTATCACTTTTCACTTGAGATGTCAATAAATCCTATAATCCAACTAAGATGGAGCTTGGTGTAGGAAACAAGAGTTTTTTATAGGAAACAACAAGGTTGTCTATGTCACTCATGAAACCAAGAGACACACATAACAACTTTGTCTTTTCCACTTTCAAAAATAACCTATGATCTCCATCACTTGATACCAAACCATTAGTACATAACATTAAAGTACTTGGTTTTGGGAAGTATACCATATAATTAAGTAATTGATACCACTTGATAAACATTTTATGAAACTTGTTGCAAGAGTGGTTCAAGTTGAACAAAAGACATTATTTGAAATCAATGACTTTCAGATTTTAAAAGGATTCAAGAACTTCTTACAAGGCTTAATTACTTGTTATATTCATCACAAATCCCCTAGAGTCATTATCTCTTGAATCAATTTGTTGATATCACTTGTCGGTGTATGAAATGGGGGTACTAACTATTGTATTTTTTTTCATATTAAATAGTTTTTGGATATATTAAAAACATGATAAGATACCAAAATAAAATCCACTTATTAGAAATAAAAATTTATGAATATAAAATTAATTTTTTTGGATATTTTTGTTTCTAATTCAACCCTCTTCAAGTGGACTGAGACCACTTGGTTTGTGTCATTTTTATATATTCTTCTTAGCTCTCTTCACATGTTCTTTTCAATAAAAAATACCCCATGGATTATATATTCATCTTAATTCTATATATATATTCACAAATAGTTAGAAACAATAGATCATATGGGTATAGGGGTACCTAAAAGTTCCTCAAGTTTAGGAATAGGTCTGGTCAAGATGAACCAACCCATCATCTTCCATCTTCCCTTCTTTATTTTTTAGATTTTGGGAGATAAATGAAATCAACTCTTAAAGTTCTTCATCACCACTTGTAGCTGAACAACTTAACCTCTTACCAAAGGATATTTTTTGAATGATTCCACTTTTACACTTATTTTTATGGATTTGAACATTTTCATCCTTATGTGGATTGGAATTTTCCACAATTTCAGAATCAATCACAACTGAAAAAGTAGCTTCTTAGGTTACATCACTAGTGGATATCACCTCCATTTTTCTTCTCCATTACATCTTCTTCTTTTTACCCTTAGTGGTTTTTGAAGGAAAACTTTGGAAAAATTATCCCTTGATGGAAAAGAGTGCCATATTGAAATACAAATTATTTGGAGAAGTCAACTTCAAACTCTTTTCCTCCCTCTTCATAGATAAAAAAACCTCATGTTTTTTCTTCTAGATTTTTATTATTTTCCTATAAGTGGTTTGTTATGAAAAACTAGATTTTGGTTCTTGATACACCTTACACTGAGGTTAATTCTCATTTTCTAAAACATTATACCTATTTTCCATCTTAATATGCATTTTCCAGGATTAGAAGTCTCTTTATAAATTCATAAGAGTGGAGTATCTATGTATGAATTATTTACCCTTACATGTATTTCTAAAAAACCAATACCTTACCATATGTTTGAGGTTAAAACAACTGAAACATTTACTATATTAATTATACCTCATTTGGTCTCTCCTTGAATGAGATGTTGATACTACTAGAGTTCTTCTCACTTCTCTAAGATTTTTGGCTTCAAAGTATCTACCCATGATGTGACCAAATATTCCACAATAAAACCACTTTAATGTATTCATCATTTATGGAACCACACTTCTTGATTTGGAATGGAAAAACTATTTTCTTCTAGATTTACGATATGGGAAAATATTATTCACTGCATAAGTAAAGATAAATTTTAGGGAATCTTACCTTATCTCTTGATGTGTTCATCCTCTCCTCAAGGTTTATTATCTTCTTATTATTTTCTTCCAGATCTGTAAATAACTTATTTAACTTTGAGATGGAATATTTAAGTGCCCATTTCCTTTGTTAAATTTGTGTTCTTAGTGAAATAGCACTTACCTTTAATTCCTTCCCTATGGTCATTTGTATCCTGGACTCTTGTGAAATCTCTTCAAGTGTATCACTTTGATATTTCATCTTAATTACCATTTTATGAATGATGAAATTTAAGGATACTTATTTTCTTATCAATATTTTGTTTTCAAAGGATAGATTTTTTATAATTGAGTAGTATACTCCTTGTATGATACTTTATAAATCCATATTGTCATTTCATGAACATTCCTTGAAATATAAACTTGATGTTGTTTCCATTTCATATCTAAAATCACATATCCTTTTCAGCTCCAAGAGAGAGTTTGAAATTTCATATCCTTTATTCACATGAAGGATAGAATCATAATTATTTAGTTTAGATTTAAACTCATCTAGATAAAATAAATTCCAAGATGAATTCCTCTTACTCCTCTTCTTCTTTCCTTTTCTCATAAGGCACTTCTCACTTGTCCCTTCCTTTTTTCCAAAAAAATATTCAAGTTTAATCCATATATATTTGTAGAACTCAGAATAATTCATCTTTTTGTGAAAGTATTACTTGAGAGACTCATTTAATGATTCTTGGACCAAATCATAAATTATAATTTTTCTTTGATCTATTTCAAATACAACCCTTTGTCTACTCAAAAGAAAAATCCCATCCTCAATCAATTATCAAGAAACTCTGAGATAAACTTCAATGTATTGGATGAACTCCTTTTCCCATTATTTTAAATTATTTCCTTCAAAGAAAGGATCCTTCACTATGGATTTCATATTCAACACAACTTCAGATCAAGTTAGAAAAATAAAAAAAAACAAACCTCCCTATGATACCACTTTTTATACTTATACAAGGTACTTAGAGTGATATTACCTTGAGGTGGGGGGAATTAGGTTATGCACTATCAATCACATTTAAAACACTTACTATTTGATTCTTATATTATAGTGTGTCCATCCTTACTATGGTTAAACCTTCAATTATTTATACTTCACTATGGCATGGTCATGTGCACTGTGGCATGGACACCTATGTTTGACTTGATACAAAAAACTCTCCCATTACCTCATCCATAACACCCGCATGATTTCAAGCATGATATCCAAAACGAAATTCTTACACTGAACTAGATGAGATGTGGACACATCATTGCAACATGGTCTCTTGTAGAATTAGAGATTCCCAATTCTTTACTCCTATCAAATTTATAACTTCCATAGTGTAATGAAATTTTTTAGTGTGTAACTCTTCTTCTCCAAATTGACTGTAGTGTATCCTTATCTTATAGAATATGAAAAACTCAAATATCATGAATGATCATAAATCCTATGAAAACCCCTCTTCAACATGGTCCATATAACGACAACATAACCCATGATCATTGAGTCCCACATTGAAAGTTTCTCTCTACTTATCATGGAATATAACCCACTTCATTCCCTTGACTCACCAGTTGTGAGTAACGGGGTCTACTCCCAACCTCCTTCATGTTTACACTCTACAACATGGGCAAATACTTCCACGTGTGCTCACCCACCTCCCTAGTTCCACCATGGATGGCTGAATTCACTGGTTTCCTTACGTGGTAAATCTTACTCACACACATTCAGGGTTAATCTAGCTTGGATAGGACTAGCCAAGGTTGTCCTTATTTTTATGTCATCATACATCTTTACAGTCAGAGTTATCCTCCAAGATCTCCTTTACAAAATAGCTATATTTACTATGGTGTAGTCCTCTCTCCAACACCTCCTCTATGAAATGGATAATGATCTCTATGGTGTAGATATAAGGATACTACAACCACTATAGTGTAGCCTTTCCCATTTTGGTCAACTTTCACTCTTGTGAAACACAATCCATGAACTTTACTTCTGGAATGCATCATGAAATCTCCAATTTTACAATCATCACTTTTCAATACTTACATAAATATTGATGTAAAAAAACATACCTTGGATATCATCTTTAGGATCTGCCATTCTCCCAAGAAACACTTCAACACTTTAGACATCATTAACATGTGTTGTCAATAATGATATTTTCAATAATTCCGAATTTATTCATTGATATTCCAACAATCATCTTAGTCATCAACCTTGACTATTATTATTTTCAATCAAAATTTATTATCTTATTTTCTACAACCTTGACCAACATTATTGGAAACAAATCCAACATCAATCCTTTGTGATTGATAACAATTCCCATGGCCTTTTCCATACTATATCAAAGTCCAAACCCCAATAAAAACCTTTACCCAAGGGAAAACTACTTAGAAACCATCAACTCACTCATTATGGATAACCCTTAGAAATTAACTTGTCACAACCTTCTCTAACTAGGAACCTCTCTTAATCCTAAAATGAAGATGATATTGAACATGAATCCTCCAATAGTTAATGGGTCGATGACTATCACTGAGGTTATATTCACACATTAATAGGATACATCACCCTCATAATCTTATAAATATAACAAAACACCAATAAAATCCATATATAATAAAACCAAAATATCATCCCATAATGAAAGTAATTTAATTAAAGGAAAATAAATATCCCAAAGTATCAATGAAACTCCTATGACAGTGACACCATGATCACCAATGAGAAACACTAGAAATTATAGTCTAACTTGATCACTAACTCTATCCTAAAAATATGAAATATGATATATATATATATATATATAAAGGGATGAGAATAATCATACACTCAATAGAGTCCTCCCCAAAACCACTGATAAAAATGGGGAAGAAGCATACTAATATCTCATTTAATAAATAACAGAACCAACAAAACACCTTTACGAGGACACCCACCACCCATACTCACCAAGTACACTCACCCAATAACATATCCAAGAGACAAAAAATAATAACAAAATAATATATCGAGGAGGAACCCTATAACCACTTCCACACTAATATGGTCACTCTCATACCCCAACAGTACAGGTCATGTGCTTCAAACTCTTTTTCATCCATCTATTTTAATAACCACATACCACATCACATCCATAATCATATCTCCACACATACTACAACATGGTTTTAACTAGATTTCCACCATCACATTTCACATTAGAACTCTACATCACATCCTATTCAAAGTAGGGTAACTTGAACTTGAAAAAAATCAACCCCATGACCTACTCATACCATCAATTAATCCCTTCATGTATTCCATATCACAATCCACATAACTAAGTCAACCCATATACACACACTATAACCTTAGGCCATAATATCCTATATGTATATACATACCACGAGTCATCATAGATTATAATATGCATGAAGGGAGAGTGGGGAAGAGGGAGCAGTCAAACATCATGTATTATTCTATGTCCAAAGGGAGAGTGGGAAAAAGGGAACAATAATCCATCCATTCACTCCATAACATAGATATTGGGGAATAAATCTAGAACCCATGTCCCATGTGGTTAGGTTACCTGACTGAGGTGGTGGTTCATATGAAATAACAAGAAAATACAATAATTTTTAAATCCACAAAAAACCCAATATAAGGGTTGACTCACATACTAGAGCACCTTAATCAATACTACTTGAAAAAGTCACTTTACCCCATTCATCACATATCAACAAATGCTACAAAAACCTAACAACCATACCATACCACTCTAATTCCACCAATATAACCACACAATTTAATAAACTTCATATTTTACCATAATATTTATTAATTATAGATTTTACCATTTTCTATACATAATAATTTCACTTAGAAATATTTAATTTCAAACCACTGATTAATCATAAGAAACATTTATTCTATCCTTAACATGTTACATTTCATCATATTAATTCATATTAGTTTATTGATGTGAGCCAAATGTTCCAAATTTTAATCTTCTTTTTATTAGAAATTAACCCCACAATTCATTTGAATCACAAGTTCTTAACTAATGGTTGATAATTTTAAGAATTTGTAATTAAATTAATAAATGGATTAAATGTTGGTTTTTAGTGATTTATTCAAATTTTGGAATCAATTAAAATCCAAGAATTATTTTTTGGAAATTTAGAATTCTAATGTTTTAAGGAATGTTGATTATAAAGTTTAACTATAAAATTCACTTTTTATTCTAATTTGGAAATAATCCTACAATTAATTTTTAATTTTAATTGTATATTTTGAAGTTGAAAAAATTGAAAAGTCTAGATCAACCATGTGATGAAGAGTTCACGTATTCAGTCGACCAACCAAAAAAATAGGCCACACCTTGAGAAGGAAAGTGACTACAAGAAGAGACCCTATAGTCGATTAAGAAATTATGTGTTAGAAAAATAACAAAGTAAAGTTTTCATGGATGTGACTATAGTGACCATGCATGCTTATATACTACATAAAAAATTGAGAAACAGTAAAAGTTTCTGCACATTGAAATCTTATTGACCAAAAGATAAATTCCATCTAAGTTTTCATGCCCGTTCACTCAATATGTCATAAGATCACCCAAGAGACCATGTAATTCTCTTAGTAAAAGTGGCCAAACCCTCCCAATATTCTTCATGGTAACCACCAAGTGACCATAAGAACAAAATTCTAGTGACTACACCTCCTATAGATCAACTCCTGATCGAACATGTTGAAACCTACCATTCCCTTCATTATCCAAGTTGTCACACCCTTCAACCTCCAAGATAGTTTTCACATCCCACCACACATCCAATCTTCAACACTTCCTATCCATAGTTGATCAGTCAACCACATATATTTAGATCTTCCCCAAGTAACTACTGCATGACATCCAACCTACCATAAGAAGGAGGATAAACTTACCAGAGAACTCCAAGGGTCTCATGATGTCGCAAACACTTCAAGATACTAAAAAATCTTTAATTGACCATGATATTCTTCACTCAACAAAATATGACCTATTTAATCTACCACAACCCAATCTCCACCTATTGTAACTCTGTCAAGTTTCAACACCTTCACCACTTCAAGCATACTTGCACTAATCCAATCACTAGATCCTCTTTTGAACAAGTGTAGTGATGTCCAAACTCAAGTACTGATTGGACCCAAAACATTTAATACATATTTGGATAGGCCCAATATTCATTCCCACTAATCAACTCAAGACTAATAATTCAATGTTCACTCCTCCCAACATGTACATTGTCTTCCTCCCTTGAAAATAATTTGATTTCCAATGAATCTATGAATCACCACAATATTTCTTCTCTGATTCTTCTCGAACCAGTATGGAGATTGATCATGGGAGGAATATAAATTAGATATAAGATCCGAGATTCCTAACTAAATACATCATGAACCTCAATCTGGACACATTCCAGACATCCAAGTATGGATAATTTTCTAGCAATCTATGCTAAAAATAATGAATATTCAAGATGTTCTAGAATCAATAGAAGAAGTGAAAGAAGTTTTTGATACTCTTGTGGTAAATTTAAAAGTTTTCCAAATACCCAATACCATTCTTATATAATAGGGGAACAATTAATTGGGATATGGGTTTCTTCCATGATTATTTTGATTGAGAGTTTTTTTACTACTACTTCATTTATCCTTTTCTATTTTTCTTGTATTTTCTCTAGAGATGTAACACCAGGTCAATAGTGTCTAATTCGATGAGAATTCCCTTTCCCCTATTGATCAATTCAATAATTATTTGATAATTATAATTTATTCATATCTCTATAATTGTTTAAATATGTTTAATATTATGATATTACATTTTTTATGCAATTAAATTCTTATTCCTTTCTCCTTGGTATGCACACACAGACCACCTAGAGATTCCTCATTGATGTGATAGTAAGTAGTGTGATGAATCAAGAGTGATTGGAATTATAGTATCACTTGGATGGGTGTGATTAGAGGTTATAGTGATTTTTCATCTCTCTAATTAAGACGGAATAACTAAGGGTGGGTAATCAATTGGGGTTTCATTTGACTAGAGAGAGAATAGATGTGAGTAAGGTAATATTGATTTAAAAATTAAGGAGGGGGATTTATGATGCTAGGATACTTCTTTAAAATTTAATTTAAAACCATCCTAATTTAGTAATTTATTTCACACACTGATCCCATTAAACAAGATAAGAGCACACCCAAAATATTATCCTCTCTAGAGAAAACCCGAGTTTCACTACTACTTCATTTTTTTCGGGTTCAAAATTAATTTTTTAGTAGACCTATGATAATATGATCATTAATATGGAATCATTTCCAGGGAATCTAGTGATTAGTTTTTTACTTTTGTTTAAAATTATTTCAAAACATGACCAGATCAAGTTCATCCCACCTCATTGGTTTTGATTCATAGGTTGAACGAACTATGCTAGAATGACTCAAAACATTAAAAATCAATAAATAAATAGACAAAGAGTTTTCCAAAATTCCATTGAATGAATCTCCCTCCTCATTTTCTTCTTCTATAAGAGTGAACCTAGGAAGAAAAAACATATAAGATAATCTTTATCAATTAAATAGAACCTTGATATAATTGTATACATCCAACTCCAACAATAATAATGTAACGCCCTGACCCCAGTTACCCAGAGTCGGTGCATTATTACGTAACATTAGCATGATCATAAAAGATCAAGTCTCAAAAGACTAATTAGTTTAGTAGCCTTGGAAACACTAGATACATTCATAAATGTTACATTACATCATAAAGTGAAAAATCACAATAACACAGTCTCCATAGTCCACACTCATATCCCCTTCAGACTATCCCTGTAGGTCAGTCATAAAATATTTCATCACATCTTGGGAAAAATAAAACATTGAAAGGGGTGAGCTCAGATGCTCAGTAAGGATAACAATATAGCGAAAACTTTCATAAATAAACATAAACAATTAAGGTAATGTATAACTAAAACAAAAGCCTTTTAAACTTGAACTTCAGCATAATATGACAATAATAAAATGAAATAATGCCATTTACTTATTCACATGGATATTCTAATAGTCAAATAATCACATGAAATAACAAAAAACCACTTTCATAATGATGGAATGCATAATTCCAGACTATCATATCCACGTAGCCAAAGCCTCGTGCCAAGAATACAAATAATATTTTTTCAAGGCCTAATGCCAAGAAACTAGTTTGTCTCATGAGACCTACTGATGCATCGAGGAGCTATAGCGGGCTCCACCCATCACTTATTAAGTCCAATGCATTCCTTATATGAAAAGGTTTAAACATATCATAAACCATAACATAATCATATCGCATAAAACATGCATAAAGGAAACATTTCCATATTTAAATCACAAGATATCAATACAACACATTGATATAATAAAACCATTTTCAATACCAAATAAAAGAAAAGTAAAATTTGGTATTTATTTTTCATTTTAAAAAAAGTTATGGCTTGTAGAGAAAGCCGAAACTCAAATAATGGTCACGGCGGCAAAGAAGTCGTTGTCGCCACATACGTACAACAAAAAAAAACATTCCCTTTTATCATTTAGTAAAAAAATTCATATAAAAAAGATTCCTTTTGAATAAATGTAAAAGTAAAAGGGGTTTATATAACGTATAAAATAAAGTTGTGTATAAGACAAAATATGCCTCAATGAAAGGAGATTGAGACGAAGTCCCTTACCTCGTGTCCGACTTGACTCGATTGTTCTTTAATATTATGAATAATAAAATAGAGTTAATTTCTACTGGCTTAAGAACCTTTTTCAAGTTCATTATTCCATTTATATCACTTATTACCATGTTATGATCATTATGTAGTCATTTAAGTTAATAACGGTCGTTTTGTCGATCTTTGGTACTTGAGTCAACAATAAACTTCTTATAATTACAAGTTGTTCATGTGGTAAAATATCCATTATATCCAGAATTATATTCATGATTTAGATGTCATATATATCATATATATCTATTATATACATTCATTTATAATATTACATAACATTTAGAGGTAAGAAATGAAATGCACCGTTCATGGAGACGGTAAGCCGTACGTACGCATGAGCGCTACTTTCCTTTCTATTTCATATTTAATGGAATGAAATCATAATGATATAAAGGTATATTGTAATTCCAGTATAATATCATATATAATATCATTAACCCATCCTTTATACATCCCACATATGGCATTAATGAATCAAATCACTTTGAGGGGGCGGTAGTCCGCACTTCCTAAAATGAAGATATCGCGTTTACCCATAATAGAAACCATAAAGGTATGACATAAATGAAAAATACATAATAATAAGGAAAACATAAACATAATGTATATCATATATAAATATAGTGACATCTTAATGGACACCATGAAAGGTGTTAAAAGAAGATTGAACAATCATCGTTTCGTGAGGCAGAAATTCACCAACCACAGAAACAATATGTTCTTTAACCATTAGACGGAGGTGTGTGTAATTGTAAATCAAATCCATATAATAAAAAAATACTAGTATATTGAAGATAATTTTGTTTTTACAAAATATAGGAATAAAAAGAGTTTAGGGGGTTGTAGAAGCAAAATAAAACAAATGAACACAAGTGAGGACATTACATTTAAATCGGGTAACTCTTTTTGATTTGAGCCAAAGGCTTACTTGAGTAGACTTCTGCCCGAAGTGAGGATTATAGGAGTAATAGAGGGAAGTTGGGAGAGTATTTGAGCATAGGTTGGCCGAGCCAAATGGCTTTGAAAGTGTGAATAAGGGGGTAGAGGTGGGGGCCTTTTATAAGAGGAGAGGAGGGGCACTCTTGGAAAGTCATGAAATGTTGCATTATTATGAAGTGATTTTAGGATTTCAAAGGCCCAAAAATTATATATTTCGAGTCTAAGGTGATAATGGTTCTAAATACACCCATAAAATAGGTTTTTGACAAGTGTAAGTCTTAGATTTTACCTTATCTTTTCATTTTATTTAAAACGTTCATTAATGAGGTAATCACTGTATCATCATGGTGTCATAAATAAATTTATTTTTTAATGTCTAAAAATTATAAAAAAATACCATGTTGTAGGAAATATTTTTATCTTTATAATGAATATTTATAGTCAAAAATATGACTTGTATAACCCCATTTAATAATTGTTTTAGTAAAACAATACATGTTTGTGACACTTTTATTTTTACTTTAAATAAAAAGTTATTAATGTCATTTTCTTACCCAAGTGGCTCCACGGGGCCCCCAAGATGAAACATGGATTGTATTGGTCGGCCATGACTCATCCAATAAATGTAGAACAAGTGTAAAGGTAATTTCATATTATTATATCATTATATTTACCTTAAATTACACTAATTACCTTTAATCGCGATTAATAAAACTTAAAATTTACTATTCACCAAAAGTTATTTTAATCCCATTGAACCACATTTTACTTCCTAATGAAAATGATGTATGTCGTATTTTTTAAATTCAAATCACAGAGGTGGTAAAATTTCATTTAAATGAAAAATTATTTTTTTAACTACCACTTAGTGGTTTCACTATTCATCAAAAATCAATGTTTTTCAGAAAAATACCAAATATTCACTCTAAGCTATATTTTATATTCCAAATTAAAAAATTATGTCCATTTTACCAAATTCAAAATATAAAAGTTGCATTAATTATTTTTATAATCAATTCCCGTTGTCAAAACAAATAGTGTTTTTTAAGAAAGAATATCAATCAAAAGATTGACAATTGTTTATGTCCAATTTCAAAGTGAAATTAATTGTAATGACCACCATTGGATAAAATGGTAAAATTATATTATAATTATACTTTAAAACCACTCAATAGTATAATTTATCACTATAAATTATTTTTATTAAAAAAGTTATTTTTAATTATTTTTCACTATTCATAAAAAATCGGAAGTTCTTGGAAAAATACCAAAAATTCAATATAGGCTAATTCCGATATTCTAAATCCAAAAATGAATTCCATTTTGAAATATAAAATTTATATAATTTCAAAAATTGGGTATTACTATTCAAAATGGCTACTTTGATTGATCGCGGTGTGTTAGAATCTCGAACTTGCATACAATGCAAGCTATTGCATTATTGAAAGAGAATAGTACCGTGGAAGCTTGTGGTGTTACAAATAATAATCTTTAATAACTCAATAACCAACATGAAATTGAGCTTAAAACCCGAATAATCAATTTCCTACCAAAGTTTCATAGGATTGAAGGAGAGGATACTAATCAATACTTAATAAAATTTAGTGACATTTGTTATAAATTAAACCCTAGAGGAGCTTCATAAGAACAATTCAATTAGAAGGTGTTCCTATTCTCTCTTGAAGGATCTTACAAGGAGTGGATCTAAAAACTTCATCCTAGAGAGATCACCACCTGGGATGAACTGTGTAGATCCATCCTCCAAAAATACTTTCATGCATCCAACAGTGTCAAAATTAGGAAGGATTTGTATGAAATCAAGAAATAAATTAGAGAAACAACTTATGTGTTTTGGGTGAGATTTAAGAAGTTGAAAAAATACTTACCACAACAACCCTATGAAGAAAATAATTTATTGGTATTATTTTATCAAGGATTTATGGAAAATGACAATATAATTCTAAACAGTTCCTCTATAGGTGAACTTATAGAAAAATTTCATGATGAAGTGATAGATTTGATAGAGAAAAATTCTCAAAACTCCCAAAAATTAAATATGAGAACCACAAAAGGGGTAAATATAAGTTAAATAGTTATAAATCTCCTTTATTCAAAAAAATTTAAGAAATAATATATCTTTTGAGATAGTATTTTTTAAAAATATTTCTAGAGAAAATAGTTACTATACGCCCTCAGTTCTGCCAACTCTGCCATTCCTTGTACAATATACTGATGTTTTCCTGGAGGTGTAAGAAAGTTGTGAAGCCATGTTCTAAAGATAATAACAAAAAAAAAAGAAATCTAGGATTTTAAGAGTATTATAATACTAAATTTGGGTATAGGAACCAACAATAATAAATACCACCCTTCTAGAATGGTTTTTATCCATCTTTCCATCCACCACCCTTTTAGAGACATAACTCTGAACCTTTTACAAGATACCGACCAATACAAGATCAAGAACCTTCAATAAAGGACCTGGTGAAACAACTTATGAAGTCCAAAAACACTAATTATTTAAATTTGGAAGATTAGAAAAGAAAATTCATCCAAACTATATCCTTCATCAATGAACTGAAAAAAAATATTTGGGTACACTTACTGCTCAATCAACTCCTAACCCTAGGGAAATGTATTGTATTATTTCATTAAAGAGTGGTAAGAAGATGGTATATAGTGAAGAATTACTATCTCAATCCAAATATATAAGTGGATATCCTAATTAACCTCAAGAATCTATCCTATAAAAATAATTGGAAGAAAAATCACAAGGGGAAACACCCCATGTGAAGGAAAAAGGAAAGAATAAGATAAAGAACCTAAATTATACCCAACCACACTTCAATATGAGGATTAAAATACCTAATAAATACAATAAAGGTTCATTAAAAAAGAGATCATAGAAAAATTCAAAATATTGGAGATCAACATCCCTTCCTAGAAGTGATCCGCTAAATCCCAAGGTATAAAAAATTTATCAAGGACTTGTACAATGGGAAAAGGAGATTACAAAGACATGGAAAATAGATCTAAGATGAAATGTATCTACCCATGTTACCCCATTAATAACTAGGAAATTACAAGATTTAATTACATTTGATACCCCTTTCATAATAGGAGAACTCATTTTTTCTAATACACTGTGTGATTTGGGAGCATTAATTAATGTAATGCATTACTCTGTTTATTCTTCCTTATAGATAGATGAGCTAAAACCCACCTAAGTGGTCATAAAACTTAATAACTGAACCACTTATCATATGGTTGGAGTTTTAGAGGATTTTATTGTAATAATTAAAGGATTTTTGTACCCTACTGATTTTTACATCCTGAACATGGAAGATGAAAAATCTAAATCTCACCCCTATAATTACAGGTATAAAATTTCTCAAGACCACCAAAAAAATAATAAATGTTAATGTGGGGAATATTTAAATGAATTTTGGAAATAATATAGTGAATTTTAATATTCTTGATTCAATGAAATTACCCTATGAATAGAAATCTATGTTAACATTGAACCATTATTAATTTCTTTGTTGTTCTAAAGAAAAAGTTAAAGTATTTTGTGACACATTTAAATTAGGAGAATATATTTAAACACCTAATTTATCTGATGATTTTTTTTAGGAAAATAAACTTAATCTATAATTTGTTTTATGTACTGAATATATCGTATAATTTGATTCAAGTTATTTTTATGATTTAATCAAAATTGTGAATGAAACTTTTTCTTTACATGTTAAGGTTACTAGAATGGATATAATTGAGTTTAAAAAATCATTAGAAAACCCCTAAATTAGAATTTAAGATTTTAAGATAAAATATTAATATAAATCTTTAAAGGAAAATGAGGAAATGAAAGTGATAATCTCCAAAAATATATAGCCTAATCTAGAGAAAAAACATATGGAAATTTTTAAGTAAAACATTAGATCAATAATATGGAAACTTGGAGACATTTAGAGGATTATCCCCACCACCTTTATGCATAGTATTTTTTTATAAAGTGAATATAAACTAGTGAGACATCCTAGAGGATGATCAACCTACCCATCCTGGAAGTTTCAAAAAAGGAAGTGGAAAAAAATTAAGGATCTGAAATCATATACCCTATCTCAAACTCCCAAAGGGTAAGTCTCATTCAAATTTTCCCAGAGAAAATTGGCTACAAAATTATATAAAATGAAAATAAGGATTTAGTGCCCAAAAGCATTTATAATATCTATAGAGTTGGAATTTACAACCATAAATTGAACCATGTGATAAGAAAATCCCACTTCCTCATTCCCTTTATAGACCAAATGTTAGAGAGGCTGGTGGTAAAGAGTCTCTATAATTCCATTGATGGATTTTTTTTGGGGTATTTATGGGTTATAATAGCTCCAAAATACTAGGAGAAGACCACATTCACATACCCATTCAGTATTTTGTTTCCAAAATATTCCTTTTGGTATTTTCATTTCCTTAGGTACCTTTTAACATTGCATGGTAATGATTTTTTGAGGCTTTATTAAGAGATTCTTGGTGGTATTCCTTGATGATATCACTATGTATAGAACATGTTTTGAAAATTTTCTTGATATTCTGGAAAAGTTTTTAAGATAATTCATTGATAAAAACCTAGGTTTAAACTTTGAAAACTGTTATTTTATGATATTAAAAGGGATTGTGTTTAGAAAAATAATTTATAAGGATGGTATTGATGTAGACAAGGACAAAATTGAAGTGATATATACCCTGCCTTTCTCTACCACTTTGAGATGTATTCAACCATTTTTAGGAAAAGTTAGATTTTACAAAAGGTGTATTAGGGACTTTAGCATGATTTATTTCCCCATAACCAACCCACTCAAAAAGGAAAATTATTTTTTATTTTATGATTAATACAGGATATATTTTAACATTCTTAAATAATTCTTGATCATATCTTCCATAATTTTCCCACCAAAATGGAATTTCCCATTTAATATACTTTGTAATGCCTCAAATAGGGCTGTAGGAGGTCTGCTATCCTATAAAGTTGATGGGAATCCAAAAGTGATATCCTTCACTTCCAAAACACTGTACATAGACAAAATAAATTAAACAATAATAGGAAAATAATTTTTGTCCATTTTTTTGCTTTATAAAAATTTCAATCTTATTTACTAGGAAATAAAATAACCGTTTACTTTAATCATGCAGTACTTGAGTATTTTATCAAGAAAGATGGTGAAATTCCAAGCCTGGTGAGATGAATGTTTTATTAAAGAGTTTGACTTGGAAATAATGGATAATAAGGGCTATTAAAATTTGTTTTCTGACCACATGAGTAGATTTCCTCACACTTTCAAGGTAGAACCCCTAACTGAAACAAATTTAGATGACTCCTTTACTGGAGAGAAACTATAAAAAGTCACCGAGGTGCCTTGGTATGCTGATCTGGTCAATTTTATAGCCACATCAAATGTAACTCCATTTTTTAACAAGAATAAAACTTATAAATTAAAATCCAAGTCAACGTATTATATTTGGGAAGATCTATATTTATGTAATATTTCTATTGACTAAGTAATTAATAGATTCATCCCTAAGGAAGAAATTCAATTTGTGCTTACATTTTTCCATAAACTTATATGTGGATTCAATTTTTGAACTTATAGTACTATTATAAAAGTGTTAGGATTTGGATTATTTTGGGATTCAATTTTTAAATATTGACATAAATTTTGTAAAGTATACCCAAAATTCCAGTTTACAAGAGGAATTTCCAAAAGACATGAAATGTTGCAAAAATATTTAATTTTCTATGAAATATTTGATGTCTGTGGATTATATTTTATGGGTCCATTTCCCATATAATTTGGTTTCTCCTACATATTGTTAGCATTATAATACATTTTTATCCTGATTAAAACAAAATCAAGAGATTCTAATTATTCAAAAGTTTTCACTGAATTTCTAAAATTAAACATTTTTTATAGATTTGTAGTACTTTAAGAAATAATCAGTGACAAGGAACACACTTCTACAATAAGAATATGGAATCTATAATAAATAAATATAGAGTGAATAAAAAGACATCAAATATATTCCACTCATATAAAAATGGGAAACCATAGGTGTCCAAAAAAGAGATTAAGAATATTTTAGAGAATACAATACAATCCACTAGGAAGAAATGGAGTAAAAATCTAGAGGATACATTATGGGAATAGAGAACTACCAACAACTCCCCTAGGTATATACCCTTATATAATTTTTTTTTTGTGGAAATTATTATGACTTGCTTTTTGAGTTAAAGCACAAGGTTTATTAGGCCACGAAGAAGGTAAACATGGAATTTGGAAAAGATAGAGAGAAAAGGAAACTACATATGATGGAAGTGAAGGAACTCAGAAGGGAAGATTTTGAAAATTCATTATTTTATAAGGAAAATTCAAAATATATCCATGAAAAACTCATCCAAAAATGAAGATTTGATATTATAGATAAAGTGTTTATATTCTCATCAAGGATTAATCTTACTCCTCATAAACTTCATTCAAAGTGGACTGGAAAATGCATAATAACTAACACTTTTCCATGTAGTGTAGTTGATATAAAAGGAGAAGATTCAAAGACACCCTTTACTGTGAATAGATAATAGGATAAGCCTTACTATAAATAATTTTAGAAAGAACCAATGTAGGATTCCATACTCATCCTTACTTCTGTTGAATAAGGGACTACCGGGTTGTCTTTTTCCCTCATATTGGTATTGATATTCTTTCTTTAAGTATTTTTTCTTGAAAAAAATGCATGATGGACTTAATTGGAGAGATGTATAAGATAAGTATAGGGGAGAGAACAAATTATCTTAAGATGTAAATACCTTTGTATATCTTCTTTTGTTTCTATGTTTTTTTTGGTAAAAAAACATTAAATAAAAAGAAAATAATAAAAAAAAGTACCATGGAAAAACCTTCTTTCAAATTAAGTATATAAATTCTTCTTATTTTTTTTTTAAATTTTTGGAGTGTATGAAAAATTGAGATGAATGTTCTCATGGCAAGGAAAAATCCCATGCTATGGATAGATTTAATTGGTTCTAAAATTAATAGATTTAGATGATTACTGAGTTAATTTACCATTAATTCCATGTAATAATTTTCTTTATAACCAGGAAAATAGTTTTAAAAGAAAAAGAAATTAGTGGAACCAAAATCATACCTTGAGGGAACTAGAATGATGAAATTAAACCTAAGTATTCGGACCTTAGTGATTAAGTAGAACCTCAAGGATCCTAACTAAAAATAAATCAAATTGATCATATGAACTGGATTAAAAAAATAATATGTTAACAAATTTAGAAAGTTTAATAAGTTAATATAATCACATGTGTGTGTGTGTGTTAGTCATTAAAAAGAGTTAGAGAGACCTGATATCTGGATGCAAATCATTGCTTCTACAGCTTAACAATTACAATTAGTCCTGATGGATACCTATGATCTTGGGATAATTTATTTCCATGTTTATCTTCACTCATTCAGTAAGTGATTTACACAAAAATGGATTGGAAAAATTCAATAAATGCTAATTAAAAAAGGAGATGGATATGATTGATAAATTTTGAAATTTAATGGAGAAGGGGATGGTGATCTATCTAAATGTAATTAAGGAAGAATTAAGGAAGTGTGAAAATAATACTTTAAAAAAGAGTTTAGGGGAAAGGGATTTAGGAAGTTCCCACTTATTAGAATCTTGATTTAACCAGGATCAATTCCATTTACAACCCGAAACTAGAACTTATGATTGAATTGAAGTGTGATAGTGAATTAAGATCATAAAGGAGAGATGATAATTTAGAAAATGGAGGAATATATTATTTTATTATTCTCTGGATTTTATAATTAAGTCTAGGAAGGAATATCTCTTCAAATAATTGAACTCACTATATTTCCTGGGAGTGAAAAAAACTAAGTGTGGGGGAGTGATGTGATCCAAATTTTCCAAATTTTTATCTTCTTTTTATTGGAAATTAACCCCATATTTCATTTGAATCTCAGATACTTAATAGATTTTTTATAATTTTGATAATTTGGAGTTAAATTAACAAATTTCTTCAACGTTTATTTTTAGTGATTTATTAAAATTATAGAATAAATTAAAATACATGAATTGTTTTTTAGAAATTTGGAATTTCATTATTTTAAGGGATGTTGATTTTAATATTAATTGTCAAATTCACTTTTTATCTTAATTATAAAAAAATATATAATGAGTTTTGATTCTCAATCATACAGGTTACAGGTAAAAAATTTAAAAAGGTTTTATTGACCATGAGATGAAGTGGTCCAGTGTCCAGTTTATCAACCATGGAAATTGATCACACGTTGAGAAGGAAAGCGACTGTAAGAAGGTATTCTATGGTTGATCAAGTGATCTTGTATTAAAAAAATAAAAAGGAAAGTGACCATGACCATATATGGAGTGACTGTATGGGACTATCTACCACATTAAAAATTGATAAAGGGCCGAAGATGTTGTATAGTGAAATCCTACTAACTAAAATACAAATTCTATCCAATTTGTCACACCCATTCACTCAATTTACCAAAATATCACCCAAGTGACTATGAACTTATCCCTACACAAGAGGACACACCATCCCAAAATACCACATGAATACCACCAAGTGACTGTAAGAATAAAATGTGAGCAAATACACCTCATACAGATTAAATTGTTGTGGACCATGCTATAATATATCATTACCTTAATCATCCAAGTTGTTTCACCCTTCCTCCTCCAAGATACAGTGCACATCCTACTACACTATCAATCTTCAACACTCCCTCTCCATGGTCAATCAATCAACCAAACATATTTTGAGCTAACACAAGTAGATTCTACATGAATTTCCTCATTCCAAGCTACCACATGTCAACATCCAACCTACCACAATGAGGATGATGAACCTGTTACATGAAGAAATTCAAGTGTGTCAGGCTCCCACAAACACTTAAAGCTGTCCCTAAAGTTCAAATTTACTGTTAGATTCCCAAATCAACCAATTATTCCATATTAAAGCTATTACAACCCAATATCCACCAACCATGACACCATCAAGTTACCATACCTTCATGTCTTCAAGAAAACCTACACCAATCCAGTCATCAATACCTCCTTTAAACAAGTGTAGTGACGTTCAGAACCAAGTATTCATTAGACCTGAGACATTTAAGACTCACTGGACAAGTAAAAAAATTTAACCCCATTCCTCAACTCAAGAACAATAATTCAAAGTCTACTTCACTCAATATTCACATCATATTACTTTATCGAGAAGAATTCAATGACCACTAAAACTTTGAAGGGATGCAACATTTATTCTATGATTCTTCTTGAACCAATAAAGATCTCAATTATAAGAGGAGTATGAGGAAAACAAATATTAGAGATTCTTAGCTAAAGATATCGTAACGCTTGAGATGGAAACATGCTAAGCATCCAAGGAAGGATAATGTTCGAGGACTTAATAGTAAAATTTTGGAATATTATGGAAGTTATAGAATTACTAGAGGAAGTTTAAGAAGTATGTATGACTCACATGGTAAATTTCAATGTGCACCAAGTACCCTGGATCATCCTGATATAAGTATAATAACCAAACCCTAAACAATAAATAATATTGAGTTTTATGTTAAGAATTCATTCTCTTACATTTTGGGATCTTTTTAGGTTTAGAGTTTTAGATAATTAGGCCACTACTCATATATAAAAAAACAATATAATATAAGGTGTACACTTTCGATCAGTATCTATTTTCCCACCATATAAAACTTCTTAAAAAACATGATTTATTTTAGGAAAAATATTAACAACTTTAAACTTGACCTCTTACTTTCCCTTACCCATACTTAAATCTTGTTATTTTTTAAAAAAAACATGGGATGAGAACAAAAAGTTCATTAATGGACATAAAATGAAGAAAATCGTTAGATCAATGAAAAACACAAAAACCCATGAAAAATATTTTCTTAAAACATAAAATTTTAACCAAAAGGTAATTAACATTATTTTAAAAAGATCATTTATATTACCTTTTGAAAAAAAATGATTTCCATGAATACTCAAAATAAAGCATATAAAATTCATGTTGGTGTCTTGGGACATCGTCTCATAGAACCCTTATAAATTAGAATAACCACACAATCAAATTCCAATATAATCCTCCAGAGAACATAATCATTACCCTATGAATTAGAGTTATGTATATTCACACCCATCATATAATCTATAACTAGATCACCCAACGCTATTGGGAACACCCATCATAAAAAAGTTCCAAGGACCATATCCTGAATAAAACATTTTATGCTTTAAAATTTTAATCATAAAAAATTTGAAAACATCTTTCAAACTCATATGAAAATTACTTTTTGATATCAGAATACCCATGTATTTTAAAAACCAATTTTAAAACCCAAAATATGCTTTCCTTTTAAAAAACCATATTCAATACCAAAATACCTAGAAAAAGGGAAGGAGGGGTTTTAATTTAAGAAAAAATGAAATATCACAAAGGAATCTAGAAATAAAATAATAGTCACACTGGCAGGAAATTTCATTGTCATCATATATATTAAAACTAGTACATTCCTTTTGTCATTTCTAAAAACATTTTGTATAAAATGCATAAAAATATTTCTTTTGAATTTTTTTGAAATAAAGTAAAAAGATACATACAATTTAATTTATAATATTTTATGTCCATATAAAAAGTTTCATAAAATAATTTCAAAAACATGGAAATGGAAGAGAAAGAGTTGGAAGGAAAACTTTAAAAGATGATTTTTTTATAAAGAAAGTCCTTTACCACTTTAAAAACATTTGAATCGTAGTCCCCATTATAGGATAAAATTAAATAAAACTTTAGATATCATGAGAATAGAAAAATTCATTATATAACATTTCAAAGAGGCTGTATATACACCTCATAAAATAATATAGATGCATAATATCAAAATATTCCTCAAGAAAAGGAAATGGAGATGAAGTCCCTTACCTTGAGTCTGACCCATCATGCACATTATTTATCATCATAAATAATAAACTTATGTTAATTATTTAATTTATTTAGAAACCTTTTTAAGTTTATTATTTCTTTTATTTTAATTATTACCATGTTATATATAATTATTTAATCAATTAAGTTTACATCAAATGTTTTGATGATATTTAGCTTATCTGTTAAAAAATGAATTTAGTAGGTTGACTATGCTCAAAGAGGTCATTATTTAAACATATATAGAGTAATTATCATGAAATAATTATCATATTTATACATCAATTATACTTTTAATGCGAATCATGATTTTTTTTGAGAAATGAACTATATTATGATTAGGGAGACAATAGGCCATACATACGCATGAGTAACATTTCTATTTTTCAATGATCATTATGGAAAGGAGGTAATCAATATTTATCTTTGTAGAATGATCATAATATCAAAAATACCATATCATTTATTTAGATATACTTATATATATAATCCATGTGGTGTGGTGAAGAAAAGAGAGTCACATCGCTTTGTGAAGGTGGTAGTCCACACACGCTACTACAAAACTGGCCTTTAACAATGCCGGTATTTATCAGTGCTATAAAAATCGCTGATAAATGGCATATTTATTAGTGATAAGGAAAGCGATGATAAATTTAACCTTTTATCAGTGCTTTATTTTTAGCGTTGATAAAGGGTACCCTTTATTAGTGCTTTATTTTTAGTGCTGATAAATATTTATTTCCTCAGTGCCTTTGTAGTACTGATAAAGGTCCAAATAAATAAAAGGAAATAATTAAATAAATAAAAAATAAAAAATGAGTTTATTAAAAAAATATTAAATTTTTTAATTAAATAAATATTGATAAAAATGAATAAATTTATTATATATAATTAAATATTAAATGTTTTATTAATTATATAATTATGATAATTAATGTTATTAAATTTTATATATTAAATATATATATATTAATGCCTATAAATATGATTTATATATCAAAAAATATTTATGTGCTTTACATTAAATAGTCATATATTTATTGAATAATGGTTTATAATTAAAAATTAATATGAAATAAAAATATTGACTAATTGCATAGTACTCGACATATAATTGAATGCCATTTGATTTTTCAATTTAACATAGATCAAATCTGCGTTACATTGATTTCATATATACACAATTAATGTATTTTAATATACAATGCACACACATAAAACTTATCCATTTTTTCAATTTTGTTAAAGTGTACTTATTCGATTTTGTTAAAGTGTACTTATTCTTAATTTATTCAATTTCACCCATTTATAACATATATACATGCACTTAAAATTAGATATTCATTAATAATGTTAAAAATATATTTTTTAAAAAATATTTATAAATAAATATATTTATAAACGTACATTTAATATATTTATACAATTATATATTTATAACTAAAAATAAATAAATATATTTTTAAAGTATTTATATAATTATAAATAAATAATTATACATATTTAAATAATTATTAAATTTATAATAAATTTACTTAAATAATGAATATATTTACTATATTTATATTTATTAAATATATATATATATATTTATATATATATAATTATATAAATATATATAATGATATAAATATTAATTTTTAAAAATATTTCTATAATTATAAATAAATAATTATAAAATTATAATAAATATATTTAAAAATGAATATATTTAACATATTTATATTTATATATATTTATTAAGTATATATAAATATTTTCAATTTTTTATTTATAATTATAATTATAAATCCTTTAACAATTATTAAGTAATAATCATTGATAAAAGAATCTTTATTAGCACTTTTTTTGCGCTGATAAAAATAAGCCTTTATCAGCACTAAACAAAGTGATGATAAAATGAAAATTTATCTGCGATTTTTTATTAGTGCTGATAAAAGTGTCCCAATATAATTAAAAAACCCTAAACATTTTTGAACCCGTCGTGATATTAGAAGCTTTTCAAAGAAGACACCCACTACCGACACTCCTCCTCAGTGAATCTAAGCTTGAATCACACCACTTGACCACCTCAAGTTGCTTGAACATCTCATCCAACATCCGATGTTTGATTGTAATTTGGGTTTCCGAAGAGGGTCTCAGATTTTATTCAACCCAGAAAGGTAGTCCTTCCAATTTTCTTTTTGTATTTTTGGTTTTTTTTTGATTTCTTCTTCGATGATGTTGTTATTTGTGGTCTGGTGATTGCTTAATAGCGAGGCATGCCTTCTGATTTTCTCAGTTTCCCATTTTGATTCAACTCTTGATCGGTCATGGAGAGTTTCTTGTTTCTGGACTCGATGGTGACACATGGAGTCACATAAAGTTTAGTTGGTTGTTTTATTCTATTTACATTTACCAAATTGATCGCCCAAAGTTATCATACATATTTTTCATTCTTTATTTTATCAATGTTTTCTATACATGAGAAATTTTAGAAATTGAAACTAGGGATTTTGTGGGTGAGCGAGTTGACGGTAGGTTAATGGATTTATTTTATATTATACCGCTTCATATCTTTTTTTTTCTACAAATCTGGGTTGGTGTGATAATCCAATGTAGGGATGCATCATGACATTTTTTATTTAAATCTTCTTTCTACTAGTTTTATTTATTTTTTGGTCCAAATTATTCCCATAGTGTTGTTTTTCATTCCCTGGTGCTTGTTGCCATCCCATGGGAGATCAAGAATGTCCCTTGGACACTATCATGACATAGATTGACATTCCACCAAGAACATTTGAAAATTTTATTCAATTTTCAATGTGTTTCAAAATGGATTTTCAAAATTTCTTTTGAAATATATAAAAAACTTCCCTCAGATACATGGATTGGGAAATAAATATCCCCCGAATTCCATGAGTCACCAATAAATGAAGGAAAATGTCAACTCACTAATCATCAACATTTAAACACCAACCATTGTTAATATAGTAAATTATTATCATTTTTCATCTCTTGAAACTCTAAATATTATGTCATCCACATTGATAAAAACTTTCAATCTATCCATAAAATTATTTTTATATAATGATTATGATAAATTCCTCATTTTTTAAATTAATGTTTCTTTAATAATTCATTTAACCTTCAATACCAAGATCTTAGTTCTTGTTTCAATTCACACATCACCCTTTTCAATTTAAAAACATTATTCACATATTAAAAAATTAGAAAACTATCTATTTATTAGATGTAATTCCTATACATGTAATCCATTAGTAAATGCTCATTTTACATCCAGTTGGAGTACCTTGAATTTCCTTGGGATGAGTCAGTGTGGTGATATGATATCCCAATAGTCTTGAGATGTTTTAAAATATTGATATACCATTAATTTTAAATGTAATAAATTCTTAGGTTGTTACATCACTTGTTTCAATACATTTTTATATCTTATAGTTGATTTAATGAGAGTTTATTATTCTTGTTTATTATATTTGAGTTTCGCATTACTCCTTAATTTCCTATATTATATTTTCATTTGTTTATGGGATTTAAGAAATATTTGATGTGGAGTAATTATTTTCTTAAATTCAATTACCCATTTACTTCAAAATACTAAAATTCTTTGAAACAATCAAATATTGAGTTTCCCTTATTAGAATTTTCTATAACATTCACTTTTGATAATGAATATTTTATGTGTATTTATTTATATGTTGTATAAAATTAATCTTTTATGAACCCAATAGGATGGATATGAATAAAAAATGGATGCACTCTAATCGTTTGATAAACGAATATGAATATAGAGTTAAAGAGTTCATCAAGTTTGCAAGAGAGAATGCACACAACCCTTCTAAAATCCTCTGTCCATGTTTACGTTGTTTTTATTCACGAAATATTAGTCTAAAATAGTTGGAATAATATTTATGGATATTTTGATCCATTGATCAATGGAGGCAAAATAATGATTGATTTTGCATCACTCACAAATCTAATAATAAAACCAAGGATTCTCTGGGCACCTCACTACTATTTTTTAACTACCGCTTAACATAGAATTTGACATGAAATTCCTGCCCGGTGTCCCCATGATGCTCTCATACCACACATAGAGAGAAAGAAACTAATTAGATTCTTGAACATAGAGAGAAAATTTTATAGAATAAGATAATTCATTGGGTAACGGTTTTGCGGAAAACACATATGATTGAAGAAATAACTTGAGAATCAGAAAATGCTATGAAGGAAAAATATTCCCACTTGTTTAAATAATGAATAAAATTGTAAGGAAGAGAAGTAAAAGTGAATGATTAATGGTGATATGATAGATATGGTGGTGAGAGTGTGTGGGATGAGAGCATCATGGGTACAACTAACTAGAAGTTCAGGCCATATGCTATGCTAAGCAGTAGTTAACCAATAGTAGAAAAGTACACATAGAATCCTTAGTTTTGTTATTAACTTTGTGAGTGATGCACAACCAATCCTTTTTTTGGCTCTATTAATTAATGGATCTAGAAAGATATAAATATCATTAATTGTATCTTGGTTTCCTAACATCCATATAATCTTCTAAAATGTAATGAAGTGCATAGAGAATCCTTAGTTTTGTTATTAGCATATATTTGGACCAAAGAAAACCTTTGGAAATATATAAAGTTAATATTACGATATACTTTCTCCATTTTACTAAAAAATTATATAATGAAAAATTGATTTAATTTTCATCATTCCTTGTAGATTTTGTTTATTTTAGAAGATTTTTGTCCATGTTTCAAGCCTTTATAGGAAGAGAAATGACATTGTCTCTTCTCAATAACAAAGGTAATCTTGATGTTTGCACAATAAAATCATTGTCCATAGAATTAATGTATTGTTTCATATTTATCATTAATTTATTTATTTTTAGTATTACTCACATAATAATTGTTTTCTTATATAGGTTTATTCTTTTGTTTGAGTTGGGGTTCTCTGTATAAATTTCATGCTTCTTATCATTTAAAACCTTTTCACTCCTATAATGGTTCATTTATCACTTTATTTCAAATTAATTCCACTACCATTTTAGGAAGAGAAACTATGCCACCTTTGCTCAATCACAGAGGTATTCTTGATGTTTTTACGGTAAAATAATTGTCTATATAATTAATGTATTATTTCACATTTATGGTTAATTTATTTCTTTTTAGAATTAATCACATAATAATTGTTTTTTTATACAAGTGGTTTCTTTTATTCGAGTTGGGGTGATCTTTCCAACTTTTATGCTTCTTCTCCCTTAAAACCTTTTCACCCCTATAGTGGATAATTTATCAATTTATTTCAAATCACCTCCACTACCTTTGTTGGAAGAGCAACGCCGCTTCCTCTTCTCAACAACAGAGGCAATATTGAGTTTTCACAGTAAAATCATTTTCCATAGAATTAATGTATTGTTTTATATTTATGTTTAATTCATTTCATTTTAGTATTACTCACATAATAATTATCTTCTTATACAAGTGGATTCTTTTGTTCGAGTTGGGGTGTTATATCTATATTTCATCCCTTTCTTCACCAAAAATTCCACACACTTCTTCTCCCTCAAAATCATTCATCCATGTAGTGTTTACATTTATCACTTTCCTTAAAATTCCCTTTAATGCTCAATCAAATAGGTAATCTTGATATTTTTTTAGTAAAATCATTTTCCATAGAATTAATGTATTATTTTATATTGATGTTTAATTTATTTCTTTTTACTATTACTCATAATAATTTTTTTATTATATAGGTGGATTATTTTTTTCAAGTTGATGTGGTTTGTTCGAAGATACTCATTCACTATTGTCAGTTCGACAAAGAAAGTCAATGGAAATCATGGTAACATTGACAGTTAGGATTATTTTGAGACTATGGGAACAGTAGGAATCAACCACACCACATTACAACACATGATGTGACGAGTATGAATCCAATTACTTCTTTCTATTTTTAATTGACATTAATTTTAGTAAAAAAGACAACTAACTCAATGTGTCCGTTATCAATTTAAAATTGATATTTAAATTTAAAAAGTTTCAATCACTAAAAACCGAGAAAATGCACACATATTTTCTTGATAATTTTGGGCATCGATTCATAAATCATTTGTGACATGTAGGAATTAGTATCACATCAAACCAATACACAATGTGATCCGTATGAGTCAAAGTGCATGTTTCATGTTTAGAATGACATTTTAGTAAAAAAGATAATTGACATACTCAAAACAAAGTAAAAACATTCATATTGTTTTGATACTTTATGAAAACAATCCATAAGTGATTTGAAATGTGTAGGAATCAACCACACCTCAATCCAATGCACAGTGTGACCTGTATGACTCTAAGTGCATATTAATTTAAAATTGACACCAATTCTAGTTAAAAAACAAACTAACCTACTCAAAACTGAAAAAAACATTATTTTGATACTTTAGTACACCGATCCATAAGTGATTTGAGACGTTCATGAATTAGACACACCTCAATCTGACTCACGGTGCGACCAATATGACTCTAAGTGCATGTTTTTGTTTTGAAACTGACATCAATTTTAGTAAAAAGTCCAACTGACCTACTCAAAATCAAGAAAAC
Organism: Viscum album; assembly: GCA_963277665.1. NCBI lineage: Eukaryota > Viridiplantae > Streptophyta > Magnoliopsida > Santalales > Viscaceae > Viscum > Viscum album. The sequence goes on from OY728151.1 coordinate 1,840,385,604, forward strand.
CAATTAAAATTATTTAAATAATATAGGAAAATGATCTATAAGTCATTTTTGATGTCTAGTAATCATCCGAACCTCAATCAGATACACAATGTGATCAGTATGAGTCATAGTGCATGTTTCAATTTGAAAATGAAAATTTAGTAAAGAAGACAAGTGACATACTCAAAACTGAGAAAATACTTTCATATTGTTTTGTTACTTTAGAAAAAATATCCATAAGTCATTTGAGATGTGTATAAATTAGCCGCACCTCAATCCGATGCATGGTCTCACTGGTATGAATCAAAGTGCATCTTTTTATTTAAAATTGTCATCAATTTTAGTAAAATGGAAAACTGTCATACTCAAAACCAAGAAAAAAAATTCCGGTTGTTTTAATACTTTACTAAACCAATTCATAAGTCATTTGTGACATATAGAAATTAGAAGCACCTCAATCCGATACACTATGTTTCTGATATAACTCAAAGTGTCTGTTATGAGTTTAAAATCAACATTTTAGTTCAAAAAGTGTCACTCACTGAAAAACAATCAGACATGATTGGATTTTCTTGATAATTTTGGAGAACGATTCATAAGTCATTTTTGATGTGTAGGAATCCGTTTCACATCAAACTGATACATGATGTGATCAAAATGAGTCAAAAGTGCTTGTTACCAGTTTAAAATGACATTGTAGTAAAAAGGCAGTTGATGCACTCAAAACTGAGAAAATACATTGAGATTATTTTGATACTTTAGGACAATGATCCAAAAGTTATTTGAGATGCGTTGGAATCATTCATAACTCAATATGATGCATGGTGTGACCGGTATGACTCCAAGTGCGTCTTTTTATTTAAGATTAACATCAATTTTAGTAAAATTAACACTTTTTATTAATTTATTTCTTTATATTAATATTAACATAATAATTGTTTTCTTATACAGGTGCATTATTTTTATCTAGTAGGGGTGGTTTTTTCGACAATAGCATGAGTCAGGCTAGGATTAAAAGATAAAGGAACATTGATATTTTTGAATGTATGTAATAATTTTTATTTATGTAATTGTATGAACTAATGTTTGAAATGTCTATAATATAATGTTTTTTATTGTGTTTGTGTTGTAAATTTCATCTCATTTAAATCCTGTATTGGGACTTGTTTTTGTTACTATCTAGTGTGTTTATGGTGCTGCGGTGTGATGTAACCGTAGACTGCAGTTGTGCTGCAGTGTGCTATAGTAGCACAATACAGTGTGGCCCTTTATCAATGATTTTAAAAGTGCTGATAGAGGCCACATTTATCAGTGCTTTTAAAAGCACCAATAATGGTATACATTATCAGTGCACATAGAAGCGCTGATAAAGGTCCATTTTATCAACGCTCAAAAAGTGCTGATAAAAGACTAGGGATTTTAGCCTCGTTCATGTAGTCGGTACTTTTTTATCACTGATAAAGGCCATTTATAGCACTATTAAAGGCCAGTTTTATAGTAGTGATGTACACGAATGAGGTTATCATTTTTCAGTGAGTGTAAAGGTATGTAAGAAATAAAAAGACATATTATATTTTTAGAATCATAAATATGTCATTAATATCATAATCATGTCATGTATATCACTTATATTCATTAACCTTATTCTTTTTTACCTTCCATGTAAATCATTAGTGAAAAATTAGTCACATCACTTTGTGAGGTGATAGTTCACCGTACACACGAGCGACGTTATTGTATACCATATGAAATGGAAATTAAAAAGGTATATATGATATAGTGAATCAAAATATTTATTTATATATAATCTATAAATTTCACTTAAAATATTCATCATTAGGGATTATATTAATTAATTAAAAAGGATAAATATTAATCATTTTAAAATCGTTTTAAGAAAAATCCCATTTTAAACCCAAAAGAAAACTTATACTAAAATAAAACATAAATCCAATTAAAAAGTAATTAAGTGGATTAAATATAACTGAATAATACTTATATTACTTTAAATAATATTCAAAACTTATTGGTACTTTTAAATTAATTAAATTATTAAAAATAAATGACATTTTACAATAATTAGTATTTTTTTAATATTCACTGAAAAATCAATATTTTTCAAAAAATCCCAAAATTTCACCCAAATAAATTTTTTATATTCTTATTTAAAAAATTAAATTCATTTTTTCTAATTAAAATTCTAAAATTTTGCAATTAAACTTTTAAATAAAAACTTATAATAAAAGAGTCTAGTTAAAACTATTTCATTTTTGATTTAAAAATTACTTAATACTTTTATGATGAATAAAAATATGAAAGTGATTTATTATATATTTACCAAGCTTTTTACATTCTTACATCCTTTGGAAAATTTTTCCTTATAGTTTTACTCACTTATTAAATAATTGGAGATATATTTCCCTCATAGCATTTTTAGATTCCCATGTTGCCTCTTCAACCATATGGTTTTTTCCATAAAACCTTAACCTAGTTGTAACACCCCAAGCTTCCACGTTATGCTTCCCTTTGAATAATACAGTAGCGTGTGTTGTACGCAACTTCGAGATTCTAATAAGTTGAGACCAATCAAAGTAGCCGTTATGAATAGTAATACCCACTTTTTAAAATTTTATACATTTAATATTTAAAAATGGACTTCATTTTTGGATTTGGAATATCAAAATTATCCTAGGATGAAATTTTGGTACTTTTCGGATAACTTTTATATTTTGATGAATAGTGAAAATTACTAAATTTTTATTAAAGACAACTTTTTTAATCGAAATAATTAATAGTGATAAAATATGAATTTGAGTGATTTTAAATTATATTTAGAATATATTTTTACCATTTAATACAATATTTCTCATTGTATATAATTTCACATTTAAACCGGACATAAACAAGTGTCAATCTTTTGATAGTTATTATTTCTTAAAAACACGCTATTTGTTTTGACAACGAGAATTAATTTTTAAATTAATTAATGCAACTTATATGTTTTGAATTTGGTAAAATAGACATCATTTTTGAATTCATAATATCAAATATATCTTAGGCCTAATTTTTGGTTTTTTTCTGAGAAACATCAATTTTTGATGAATAGTGAAAACACTAAGTTGTTGGTTAAAACCGATTTTTTTTATTTAAATATTTATTTATTTTTTTTTAAATTAATTTATGTCCAAATATATACATAATACTTATATAAGTTCATTTTAATTCATTGGAGTCAGTTTATAATAATTTTAGATATATAAAAATTTTATTGAACTTTTCACTGTCTTTTACCTACCTCCTAAGAGAGTTTGAAAATTCACATAAAACATAATTTTACCACTTATGTGAGCTGAATTTCAAAAATCCGAGAGACATGGTTAATATCAAGAAGTAAAATGTGGTTCAATGAGATGAAAATAATTTTTGGTGAATAGTAACTTTTTACTTTTATTTACCACGGTTAAAAGTAAATAGGGTAATTAAGGGTAAAAATTATATTACTATTACCCTCACACATGTCCTAATTCTATTGGACAAGTTTATCTAGACCAAAACCAACCTTAGGAATAAAATATTATCATTTAGGTCCCATTGGATTAGATTAGGACATTTATTATTATTTAATTCAAAGAAGAGTTAAAAGAGTTAAAATCAAAGTTTAATTACTAAAACATTTTTAATATAGAATTATACATAAGATAAATTTAATTGTAAATATTCATTATAAAGATAAAAATATTTCCTACATAATTGTATTTTATTTATAATTTTTAGACATTAAATAAATAAATTATTTACGACACAATAATGATGCAGTAATTACCTTATTAGTGAAATATTAAAATAATTGATATTATAAATACCCAAATATAAATAATTTTAGACTTTTAATAAATTTCACAAATTTTATAGGTTAATATGACATGTTAGGATTGATTTAATTAACTTTTTTCTAAGTAATAATGCTGTTATGATTTTCACAAAAATAAAATTCCAAATAGTGTCAAAATTGACATAAAAGAGTTTTTAAAAAAATATTATATTATTAATTGATATTAAATTCCTAAAAATCTAATTTTTGGCCAAAGGACTTTTATAATGTTATGTGTATCATTAATGAACCACTTGGGGGTCTCTTGGTAGTATATAGTAAGTTTATTAACTATATAATATAAAAATAAAAAGTGACATGGTAAATGTCAATCTAATTAATTAAGAGTTAAAACTAAAAGATAAGGTTAATATAATGACCCAAACCTGTCTAAAATCTATTGGTTGAAATTATTTATACCCAGCCCCACCTTATACTTTTAATAATCCAATTTGGAGTCATTATAAACCAAATATGAATTTATTATAAATTAATACTTTAAGTTTTTCCTAAAGAGCCCCTCCTCCTCCTTATAAAAAGACCCAACTTCTAACCAATTCTTCACACCTTCAAAGCCATTTGGTTCGGCCAAACCATGCCCAAATACTCTCTCAAATTCCCTCAATTCAACCTAGAGGCCTTGGTTTGATCATAAATCCAACCTAAGGATCCCTTTTGATCAAATCAAAAGGAAGAACCCGAAGAAGAGGTAATGTTTTCACCACCCTCTTTCAAGTTCCTTTCTTCTTCAACTTCTTATTTATTCATTATTTCCATTCTAAAATAATAACTAAAGTATCTCCTATATACTATAATGTTATTATAATTATGGTACAACCAAACTCATTATTCTATCCACCCTTTGAATGACATGTCACCATACGTGCCTACGTACGGCTTACCGTCTCCACGTTGTGGTGTAATTGTTATTCAATACATTATTATTTGGATGGGTATAATAATGATGTTTATTTGATGTAAATAATAAATATAACATGATAAGGATTATGTATATATTATATACCATCCAATTATGCATTATATTAATATCAAAAGAATGAAATTTTCTCTTGTGCGTACGTACGGATTACCGTCTCCATGACGCGATGAGATTCATTTCCAAGTTCACCCTTCATTGACGATTATAAAAATATATATTACTAATAAGTATGTAATATATGAAATAATAATTCTACTGGAGTTATATATATTTATATATATATAGGTATTTATGTACTTACATATATCTTATTCACTTACTTCCATTCAATACTATATGAAAACGAAAAAAGCGTTTATGCGTACATACGGACTACCGTCTCCATAAACGGTGTTTTCCATTTCATATATACGTCTATTATAAATTTTTATATTCTAAATATATATGATAAATAAATCATGTTTTATATTTTGGATGTATTTAAATCATGATCTAAGTGATACAATCAAGAGTAACAAGTTAAAACACGTACGATAAAGAAAGAGATTATTACCCGAAATATTAATATAACATGGAAATTATTTTAAATGGGTAGTATAAAGTCATAAAGGAATAATTTATGATATCATAAATATTAATATGGTTCTGGTATAATTCAATAACATACTATAGTCTTCATACAGGAGGCTAAACGTACCCTCGACTAAAGGAAAGTGCAAGGTAAGGGGTTTTCATCTCACTCCTTATTCCCATGAGATTCATGCCATATTGCCACTATTACCTTTTGTGTGGTGTATGTACTGCCCATAATTTTATTATTTATGTAATACACTTTAATTTATGTGTATTTACATATTCATTGTATGATACCTCTTTCATGGGGTGTATGTATCGTAAGTTACCAAATTGGTAAGGGTTAATTTCACAATCTCTTTATTATCCGAGGTTGTTTTTACGTAAGTATCTACTGGGACATATTTATTATCCATGTCCATGTTTTATGAAAGATTTTTAAAATGGATTCTTTTAAGGTACTTTTTACTAAAAAATAATTTCAAATGTTTTAAATATTTATTTCTTCTAAATCTTTATCATTAATGTCCATGTCTTCAAAATGGTTTTTTAGGATATATTTATATGGACATGAATGTTTTAAAATGTTAATTCCTTTCAAAAGTTTCAAAATGGTATGGGACACTTTGATTCAAAAATTTCTTTAAATGACTTCTTTTCCAAATTGTGTGATTTTTAAATGATTTCAAAAAAAGAGATATTTTTCTCAAATATATGAAAATCCTGTGCAAATGTTGTAACAGCCCAAGATTTTATAAAAAAATATTCTTTTTAATTTTATTAATGTCTTGTGTTGTACGATACACCAAAAGGAGCTTGCACAACACACATCCTTGACTTGACTTTCATTACACGCAATCGCGACCTTCCTCGATAGCGTGTGTAGTACGCAATACCGAGTTTCACTAAACAACGATATGCTATAAAAATATTATTAAAACTAGCCGTTATGAATAGTAATAACCACTTTTTGAAATCCAGTAAATTTTATTTTTCAAAATGAACTTTATTTTTGGATTCGGAGTATCGAATTTAGCCTAAGGTGAAATTTTGGTACTTTTCGGATAACTTTCATATTCTGATGAATAGTGAAAATTACTAAATTATAATTAAAAACAACTTTTTTAATCGAAATAATTAATAGTGATAAATCATTAATTTGAGTGGTTTTAAAGTATATTTAGAATATATTTTTACAATTTAATACAATGTTGGTCATTGGATGTAGTTTCACATTTAAACTAGACATAAACAAGTGTCAATATTTTGATAGATATTGTTTCTTAAAAACACGCTATTTGTTTTAACAGCGGGATTTAATTATAAAATTAATTAATGCAACTTTTATGTTATGAATTTGGTAAAATATACTTCATTTTTGAATTCGGAATATGAAATATAGCTTGGGATGAAATTTTGGCATTGTTCTGAAAAAACATCAATTTTTGATGAATAGTGAAACTACTAAGTGGTAGGTTAAAAACTGAATTTTGCATAAAACTTAATTTTACCGCTTCTGTGAATGGAATTTCGAAAATCCGAGAGACACGGTTAATATAAAGGACTAAAATGTGGTTCAATGAGATGAAAATAATTTTTTGGTGAATAATAACTTTTTACTTTTTTACCACGGTTAATAGTAAATAAGGTAACTAAGGGTAAATATGATATTAATATTACCCTAACACATGTCCTAATTCTATTGGACAAGTGTAATTCGACCAAAAACAAACTTAGGAATAAAATATGACCATTTAGGCCCACTTGGATTAGATTAGGACATTTATTATTAATTTATTTAAAGAAGGGTTAAAATAGTTAAAATCAAAGTTTAATAAGTAAATCATTTTTAATATGGGGTTATACATAAGATAAATTCGACTATAAATATTCATTAGAAAGATAGAAAGATTTCCTACATGATGGTATTTTATTTGTAATTTTTAGACATCAAATAATATAATTTATTTATGACACAAAAATGATGCAGTAATTATCTTATTAATGAAATATTGACATAATTGATAATATAAATACCCAAATAAATGTAATTTAAGACTTTTTATGAATTCCACTAATTTTCTATGTTACTATGATATATTAGTGTTGATTTAATCAACTTGGTTCGAACATATAATTCTGTTATGACTTTCACAAAAATCATATATCAAATAGTGTCAAAATTGACACAAAATAGTTTTTAAATCAAATATTATATTATTAATTGTTATTTTATTCCTAAAAATCTAAGGTTCGTCCAAATGACTTAAATAAGGATATATGTATTAATAATATACAATTTGGGGTTCGTTTGGCATGTTATAGTAAGTTTATTAACCATATAGTGAAAGAAAACAAAAAGACACGGTAAAAGTTAAATTATTTAACTTAGAGTTAAATCTAATTGATAAGGTTAAAATAATACCCTAAACTTGTCTAAATCCTATTGGTTGATAGGATTTCGACCCATACACACTTTAGCTTCGAAATAAGACCCTTTGGAACCATTATAAACCGATTTTGACTTTAATATAAAATAATATTTTGAGATATTCCTAAGGTGCCCCTCTCCTCCCCTATAAAAGGACACCTCCTCCCCCTCCTCCTCACACCAGTTTGAGCACTCAAGCTCGGCCAAACCCTGCCAATTTCTCCTCTCCACTTCCCTAGCAACATCCCAGAGGTTCTGGTCTTCCTCAAAGACCAATTTTAGTGCCCTAAGAGGAGGTCTCAAAGAGGCACTTCAAAGAAGAGGTAATTACCGTTACCAATTCTTTCATCTTTATTTCTTCTTCCACTTCTTCTTCTTAGGTTGTTTCATTATGAAGTAATAACATCAGTATCACTAATATACTGATATGTTATTATAAGTATGAAACAACCCTATTTCACCATCTATCCATCCTACGGAAAAAGAAATCACCGCGCGTGCGTACGTACGGAATACCGTCTCCACGCCGTGGTGTAATCTATTTTCCACCACCACCTTACATGGATGGGTATAATGGTGTAAAGAATAACTATACATAGTTATTACAACATCATATTGATTATGATATATTGTATAATCCTCTCCAATTAAATTCAATATTTATAGAAATGATATCATCGCTCGTGCGTACGTACGGAATACCGTCTCCACGACGCGATGAGATTCATTCTCCATGTTAACCATTTAAGAATGATTATAATGTATATATAAGAAATAATAATGAAATATATGAAATTATAAAGCTACTGGATTTATGTATATATATACATATTTATGTCATCTACTTACTTCCATTTCAAGACAATAAGGAAAGGAAAACAGCGTTCATGCGTACGTACGGACTACCGTCTCCATGAACGGTGTTTTTCATTTTATTTATCTACCTATTATATATATATATATACTGAATATATATGATATATAAATCATATTTTATATTCTTGAAGTAAGTAAATCATGATATAAGTAATAATGATGTCAAGAACAACAAGTCAAAACACCTACGATAAATGAAACGATTTTACCCAAAACGCTTCTTTAACATGGAATTTACAAAAGAACGGGTAATATAATGTCATAAGTGAACCATATATGATATCATAACAATGAATATGATTCTGTAATAAGTCAATAACATGATTTAAATCATTATACAGGAGGTTTGGACACTTACAAAGCAAGTCGGACCTAAGGTAAGGGAAATATCACAATCTCATTTTTATCCGAGATTGTTTATTCGTAAGTATTTACTGGGGTGTATTTTATCATCCACATCCATGTTCCCTCAATATGTAATATTGTTTCCATCCACTTGCAATAGTTTAAATCCAATTTTACCCTTAGGTGAGTTTTTAGTAAAGAATATGAAAGGAATCTTTTGTCGTTTTTCCGTACGAGGTACTTTTTGACTTTTCCGACAAAAGTACGAAGAATGTTTTTTTTAACTTATACGGCACGAACGGATTTATACTGTTTTATAAAGCCTTATTTTCATGAAGCTTCCTCTAAAAGATTTCATGACTATTTTCAATAAAATCTATTTCTTTTAAAATTGCATGATGTTTTGTGAAAAGAAATTGATTTTGAAGAAGAAAGGATATTTTCCTCAAGAATTCAATTCAAGTGTTTTATCAAAATTATTTTCCATATAAGATAATAAAGGGTTCTGTTTCTATCCATATTTTTACATTGATTTGACTATGTTGTGATGAAATTATGTTTATGAATTCCTTTATCTTATATGAATGGTTTTATGATGTCATGTTGTTTAAGAATCCCATTTTTTATTACATGGGTTATGCAATGATGTATGATTTATGATTTTGTGGCACACATAAGAAAGGATTCATTAAGAGATGGGTGGGACCTATATCTCCCTCCAATGCATTGGGTAAAGATTTCATATCTCATGAGATAGACATGGCTGGAATGGTAGGTTATACCGGTTCAGTGAAACAGGACTGAAACGAGGATTACTCGATTCAGAAAGGGACTTTGTCCACTAAGATAGTCTTGGCAATGAGTCTTGACTAACAAAAAATGATTCTCTATGATTATGTGTGTATGCCACAATGAGTAATGTTTTAAGTAAGGGTTTCATTTTCACTACTATGATTTATCCCATGTTATGAAATTATGCTCTCTTTTGCAGGTTAAGATTTCCAAAAGCTATGTATATGATGTGATTGATTTTTCTTTTGTTTACCCTTACTGAGCATTTGAGCTCACCCTTTTATGTTTTCTTTTCCCCAGGATATAAAGAAAGGTTTTAGGTAGAAAAAAGGGATGACCTTTATGGGAGATATTGAAGAACTTTCACCACGATTAGAAGATTACGTTCCGAGTTTCCAAAGACACTAAACTATTACGATCCTTTAGTGTGTGTTTTTGTTATGTACTAAGTATTCCGCAAATGTAATGTAATGTCCATGTACGTCAAGCTTCGGGCCGCTACAAATGTATATGTATTTAATGCAAGCTTAAAAATGTTTTCAGAAAACCCGAATCTCATGTGTGGTAGACAGGAAGGGATTGGGCGTGGACCCATAATGGCCTGTAATTAGTCGAGCAATCTCAGAATTTATTATTTTGTTTTCAGAAGCTTGCATAATGTTTTCATAAAAACACTGGTGTATATTTGAGCAATTTTAAATGTAAGTATCTTCTAAAAAAATTGAATCGGTAGGTCTCATGAGACAAACTAGTGTCTTGGCATGAGGCCTTGACAAAATATTATTTTTAGTCTTGGCATGAGGCCTTGGCTACATGGTTATGATATTCTGGCATTATGCATTCCATCGTTATGAAAGTGGTTATTAATATTGCATGTGATTTTTCAACTAGTAGAATATCCATGTGAATAATTAAATGGAATTATTTCATTTTATCTTTGCCATATTATGCTAAAGTTCAAGTTTAAAAGTATTTTGTTTTAGTTTTATACATTTCCTTAAATGTTTATATTTATTTATGAAAGTTTTCGCTGTATTTCTTACCCTTACTGAGCATTTGAGCTCACCCCTTTCTGTGTTTTATTTTCCCAGGATTCCAAGAGGTGTATTTTGATTGATATACAGGGTTAAGACAAGGGAATAATAGTGTTCATAAAGGATTATTTATTTATTTTTGTATGTTATAAAGTTTAATGTAACATTCATGTGTGTAATCTATTTTCTAACACTGCTAAACCGATTGGTCCTTCGGGACTTGATTCTTTGTAATTATGCCAATGTATTAAAATAATGCACCGACTCTGGGTAAATAGGGTCGATGCGTTACAGTTGGTATCAGAGGAAGTTTAGCAATAACCTTGGAAACTAGATTTAGATAAACTCTGATTAGAGCACATTGCCCTAGGATAGACTTTGAGGATCAGTATAGAAGAACTTCCAAGAATTTTGGTATTGTAAAGATTTTGTGAGTTTTCCAAGCAATACATCCCTATCTGGATACGAGCAGGTAGAGGCGGCTCTAGCACAGATGTACCTAGGGGTAAAACCCGAAAACACCACTTTGAGCTAGACTCGAACGGGAACTAGTGCACGACAACGGGCTTTGCTGCACTCTTGGTTACGACACTCTCGGGGGATATGATTATGATAATTCTCATTTTCTTTACAAACCATTATGAAGGGATTATGAGTATATACTTACTCAAAGAATTTTTTTTATGATTATGGATTATATCCATAAATTGTTTAATTTATGTTAAGTTTTTTTCAAGTTCGGGATTAGGTATTTCTATTCATAAACTAATCTAGTGTATGCCATTGTTTAGAAATGGTGCCCAATATAAGGAATGAGAACTCCAGCAATAAACATGATCCAAAGAGTAAGAAGGGTCATATCATTCATGGTATTAAGACAAAATTTATAAAGGAAATAGTCTCACATATATTATCATCATATGAATAAATAGTATCAAAAGATCAGTAAATAACTCTCTAAATCCTATGGCTTTGAAGGGAAGCCAGAGAAGAAAAGAATGGTAGAAAGAAATATGGATAAAGGGAATAAGGGAAAGAGGATTTTCCAATATGTGATAAATTTGGAATGAATAACCTTGGTAAATTCTTGAAGGGAATGGGAGTTTGTTATAAGGGTGGAGAAAAAGGACACCATGTACGTGATTGCAAGGGTAAGAAAAAGTTTTCAAATGTATAATTCTTCATCTGCAAGGAGTGGGGACACTACGAGAATCAATGTTCAAATCATCAGAGTATGACCCATATGATTCTATTGGATAATAATAAAGTTATGATACTACCACATATGAATATGAATGACTAGTGTTCTTATGTTGTTATTAAGAATTATTTCATTTAAGTGTTCTATCAATGATGTGATGGAAATCAATAAGGATTGTACTGCAGTACTATTTCATTGAGGATTTAAGATTTTATGGTACTAAGAAAAGTGACTCTACAATGAGTTAAACTTTTTGGAAATTACATGGTTGAAGAGAACATAAACCTTAATATGGACCTAATATTGAGGTACTGATTTTGGAATAAGAGATGGTTTATTTTGGTATTTCAGGATGTTGCGGTGTTGTAAAAGAATATACGAGGATGGCGTTCACATGTTATTACCTGGAAAAAAGGATCCTTATTATATTTAAATTGTAAATTTTGGACTGTGAGTTTGGATAGTAGCATTTTGGATAAGTCTAAAGGTTGGAATGGATTATGTTTGAAAGGTTATTTTTGGATTTTTATAAAAGGACAACACACAGACCGTGTGACAACCCGTCATGTCGGACAAAGCTGCGGGAATCAAACCCACAACCATAGTGTGATTGGGATTTATCGCCTACCACTGGACTACGTGAAGTCCCTGGACTGTATAATGTAGTTTATTTTTTTTAAAAGGGTCTGATATGTGAATTATAAATTCATTATATTTGGTACCCTATACAATTAGGATAAATAGAGTATTTTTGAGTTGTATAATATTTTGGGGTGAAAGGTGAGTTTGTGGTAGAAATTTATTAATGGATAAAACTCTAATTATAAAGTAATTATATCTCCTTATGATCTTATCCAATCTCATAAATAAATTCCTCAACATTAATAAAAGGAACTTAGAACAAAAATGTTGTCCTAGATAGTACCTTAGATCATCACAAATTTATGGCTTTGGGATTGTTGGTCTTTTCAAAGCCACGTTCTCTACCACTCTCCATAAGATATTGATGGTTAGATTTCTCTTACATATCCATATTTTCCTATATGGAACCCTAGTATGTGTTATTTTTGATAACCTTCATACTTACCACTCTTTATTTTAAATAGAGGCCTCATTAATCCATTTTTCGATGTGGGATTTCAACTAAGATGTTTTGAAATGTCAACCCCAAGTTTCCAATACCGAGAATAAATTGCGAGGACACAATTTATTGAAGTAGGGGAGAATGTAACACCCCAATCTTCCATGTTACGCTTCTCTTTGAATAATACAGTAGCGTGTGTTGTATACAACTTTGAGATTCTAACACGCCGAGACCAATCAAAGTAGCCGTTATGAATAGTAATACCCACTTTTTAAAATTTTATACATTTAATCTTTCAAAATGGACTTCATTTTTGGATTCGGAATATCGAAATTATTCTAGGATGAAATTTTGGTACTTTTAGGATAACTTTTATATTTTGATGAATAGTGAAAATTACTTAATTTTTATTAAAAACAATTTTTTTAATCCAAATAATTAATAGTTATAAATATGAATTTGACTGGTTTTAAAGTATATTTAGAATATATTTTTACCATTTAATACAATGTTGGTCATTTGACATAATTTCACATTTAAACCGGACATGAACAAGTGTCAATCTTTTGATAGTTATTATTTCTTAAAAACACGCTATTTGTTTTGACAACGGGAATTAATTTTTAAATTAATTAATGAAACTTATATATTTTTAATTTGGTAAAATAGACATAATTTTTGAATTCATAATATCAAATATATCTTAGGCCGAATTTTTGGTTTTTTCTGAGAAACATCAATTTTTGATGAATAGTTAAAAACACTGAGTTATTGGTTAAAACCGATTTTTTTTTTAAAATAATTATTTATTTTATTTAAATTAATTTATGTCAAAATAGATACATAATACTTATAAGGCCCCAGCCTTAAAAATTACTTAATCTTGAGTTATTACAAGATTACACATTGAGGATCTTTTCGGGTTTAGAGTTTTAGAGAATTAGATCATAAAACTTGCATTACATTCCACATATAAACAAAGTGGTTACATAAAGATAGTATTCTTCATTCCCATCAATGGAAACAAATTTAAAATAAAACATGGATTATTTCTTGACACATCCTTGACTCTATCATCTTATCATGTACCTTTCCCTTGACCTGTAAAAAACATTTCAAAAACTTGGGATGAGCATAAAAACTCAGTATGGGTTATAAAAACATGGAAAGGAAACATGGGTACATACATACATAAGAGTGAAATCATACTTTACCCATAAAACATAGGCACTTTAACATACCTCATAAAATCATGAAATAAATCATAGAAATCATAAGACATAAAGGTAACTTGAGGCATTCATAACATTCTTGCGTAGGGAGTAACCCTCTTGGTTACGTTTGGAATACCCATCACAGTATATTCCCTAAAATCTCTTCGGAGAAACCTTAACGTTTCACTCCTTCGCATTACCCAATGCATTGGAGAGCTATAACGGGCTCACCCGCCCTTAGTTTATCATGGAACCACCCGTCTTCATAATAATGCCCAAGAACCATAACATAATCATATCACATAAAACATGCATAAAGGAAACATAATATTTCCACATTTCAATCACGAGATATCAATACAAAAAATTGATATAATAAAAACATTATGAAAACCATTTTCAATACCAAAGTAAAACATGGTATTTATTTTTCATTTAAAAAAAAGGTATGGCTTGTAGAGGAAGCCGAAACTCAAATAACGGTCACGACGGCGGAGAATTCGTTGTCGCCGCATACGTACGACAAAAACATTCCCTTTTGTCGTTTAGTAAACACTTCGTATAAAGAAGATTCATTTTGAATAAACGTAAAAGTCAAAGGGGTTTATACACTGTATAAAAGAAAGTTGTGTATAAAATAAAATATGCCTCAAAGAAATGAGATTGAGACGAAGTCCCATACCTCGTATCCGACTTGACCCGACCGTTCTTTAATCTCCTGAATAATAAACTTGAGTTAATCTCTACTTGCTTATGAATCTTTTTCAGGTTCATTATTCCTTTTATACCATGTTATGAACATCATGTAATCAGTTAAGTTAATAATGTTCATTTTGTCGGTATTTGGTTCTTAAGTCAAAAATAGACTTCTTACACTTACATGTTGTTAATTTGGTCAAAGGTTCATTATATCCAGAATGGTATTCATGATGTAGATATCATATATGTCATATATATCCAGTACATACATGCATTTATAATATTACATCACATTTAGAGGTAAGAAATGAAATGCACCGTTCATGGAGACGGTAAGCCGTACGTACGCATGAACGCTACTTCCATTTCTATTTCATATTTTCTGGAATGGAATCATAATGATATAAGAGTATATTATAATTCCAGTATAATAACATATATAATATCATTAACTTTATCCTTTACACATCCCACATATGGTATTAACGAATCAAATCACTTTTAGGGGGCGGTAGTCCGCACTTCCTAAAATGAAGATATCGTGTTTTACCCATAATGGAAACCATAAAGGTATGACCAAAATAAAAAAACAGAAGCTTAAGGAAAACATAAACATATTATATATCATATATAAAAATAGTGACATCATAATGGCCACCTTTTAAGGTGTTAAATGAGTGTTGAACAATCATCGTTTCGGGAGGCAGAATTTCGCCATCCACGGAAACCGTATGTTCTTTAACCATTTGATGTAGTTGTGTGAGAGTGTAGCTCAAATAAATCTTATAAAAACATCCTAGTATAATGATGATACTGTTGTTGTTCAAAATAAGTAAATAAAAAGAGTTTAGGGGGTTGGAGAAGAAAAATAAAACAAATGAACATGAGAGAATGAATTACCTTTAAAAGTGTAACTCTTTTTGAGTTGAGCCTAAAGGCTTCCTTTGAAAGGATTCTGCCCAAAGGGAATCATCTAGGATTAGGAGAGGGATGTGGAGAGAGAAAATGGGCAGGGTTTGGACGAGCCAAAGGCTTTAATAGTGTGTGAATTGAGGTAGAGGTGGGGGCCTTTTATAAGAGGAGAGGAGGGGAACTTTTGGAAAGTAAAGAAATATTACATTATTTGAAAATGTGTTTCGGTTTCAAAAGGTCCCACATTGATATAATTCGTGGATAAGGTGATAAGGGTTCGAAATCCACTCATCCAATTGGTTTTGTCCATGTTTAGTTCATAGATTTTACATTGTCTTTCTATTTTATTTAAATCGTCAAATAATGATGTCATCGCTGCATCATTATTATGTCATAAATAATTAAATTTAAGTAATGTCTAAAAATTATAACAAAAATACTATGATATAGGAAATCTTTTTAGATTTCCAATGACTATTTATAATCAAATTTTGGACTTGTATAACCCCACTTAAAAATTATTTTCGTAAAACATATTATGTTTGTGTCATTTTCACTTTAACATTAAATAAAAAGTAATTTATGTCATTTCCCAACAAAAGTGGATCCATGGGGTCCCCAAGTTGACCCATGGCATGTAATGGTCGGCCATGACACAACCAATGATGTTGGGACATGTGTCTAGGTCATTTCATTTTATTAAATTATTATTTATACCTTAAACTACCCTAATTACCACTAATCGTGATTAAGAACTTAATAAGTTACTATTCACCAAAAAATTATTATAATCTCATTGAACCACATTTTACTTCTTAATGACAACCATGTATGTCGGATTTTCAAAATTCAATACACATTAGTGGTAAACTTTCATTTAACTGAAAAATCAGTTTGCTTGATTATCACTTAGTGGTTTCACTATTCATCAAAAATTGAAGTTTTTCAGAAAATTACCAAAAATTCACCCTAAGCTATATTTGATATTCCGAATTCAAAAATGAAGTCTATTTTACAAAATTCAAAACATATAGGTCACATTAATTAATTTAATAATTAATTCCCGCTGCCAGAGCAAATAGCGTGTTTTTACAAAACAATAAGTATCAAAAGATTGACACCAGTTTAAGTCTAATTTCAAAGTGAAATTGATTCCAATGACCACCATTGGATAAAATGGTAAAAATATATTCTAATTTCACTTCAAAACCAATTCAAAACATAATCTAATCATATAAATAAATTAGATTAAAAAGTAGTTTTGATGTAAAATGCAGTATTTTTCACTATTCATTAAAAAATGAACATTGTCAGAAAAATACCAAAAATTCACACAAGGTAAATTTTGATGTCTCAATCATAAAGAATAAGTTTATTTTGACAAACATAGTTTATAAAATTGTCAAAATATAGATTCAAAAATGTTTTGCCATCAAAAGGCAGTAAAACAATCTTTTAAGAATATTAGTGCATTCCATGCATAAGATTGTATTTATTTTCATTTTAAGCCGCTATAACACTATCTTAATCATTAATAGACATAGATAAAAATATCTATTATTCATTACTTACTTGGGATGTTACATCCTTCCCCCCTTTAGAAAATTGCGTCCCCACAATTTATTTACTTATCGAATAAATGGGGGTACTTATCCCTCATTGCATTTTCAGATTCCCATGTTGTCTCTTCAATCATGTGGTTTTTCCACAAAACCTTTACCTGATGAATCACCTTATTCCGTAACACTTGCTCCCTGTGGTCAAGAATCTGGACTGGTTGTTCCTCATAAGATAGGTTCTCTTCCAGCTGAACTACCTCTGGGCTCAAAACATGAGATGGATCTGGCATATACTTTCTCAACATCGAAACGTGAAAAACATTGTGTAACTGAGATAAACTTGGAGGTAAAGCCACTCGGTATGCAACTGATCCAACTCTCTCCAGAATTTCGTATGGTCCAATGAACCTTGGACTCAACTTTCCTTTCTTACCAAATCTCATCACACTTTTCCAAGGAGAAACCTTGAGAAAAATATGATCACCTACCTCGAAAGATAGATCCTTCCTCTGGTTATCCGCATAACTCTTCTGCCTGCTCTGAGCTGTTCTCATGTGTTTCTGAATCAGCTGAACTTTTTCTGCCATCTCTTCTACCAATTCTGGTCCCATCAACTTCCTTTCACCCACTTCATCCCAGAAAGCTGGAGTTCGACACCGCCTCCCATATAATGCCTGAAATGGTGCCATCTGTATACTGGAATGAAAACTGTTATTATATGAAAACTCAACCAAAGAAAGATGTTGGTCCCAACTTCCCTGATAATCCATAGAACAAGCTCGTAGCATATCCTCCAATGTCTGAATTGTTCTTTCTGACTGCCCATCTGATTGAGGATGAAAAGCTGTACTAAAATTTAATTCCGTACCCAACGACTTCTGAAGGCCTATCCAAAAGTTAAAAGTAAACCTGGGATCACGATCCGATACAATGGAGAGAGGAACTCCATGTAACCTGACTATCTCTTTAAGATACAAACGGGAAAGTTGATCAAGAGAGAAAGTATCTCTTATAGCAAGGAAATGAGAAGATTTGGTCAAGCGATCAACAATAACCCAGATTGCATTATTACCTCGAGATGTCTTCGGTAATCCAACAACAAAGTCCATGGATATATTCTCCCATTTCCACTCTGGCACTGGTAAAGGCTGAAGCATCCCTTTCGGTAGCTGCCGCTCTGCTTTAACCTGCTGACAAGTCAAACACTTCACAGTAAAATCAGCAATGTCTCTTTTCATTCCATCCCACCAGTAATACTCCCGCAGATCTCTATACATCTTAGTACTGCCCGGATGAACTGAAAACGGAGAACTATGAGCTTTACATAACATCTCTCTCTTCAACTGTGAATCACAAGGCACACACAATCTCTTCCCAAATCTCAAAACATAATCATTATCAATGTTTAATTCAGGCAACTTACCTTTCTGAACCAGCTCTACCTTTTTCTGCAACTCACTGTCTTGCTTCTGTGCTTGCTTGATTCTATCTGATAGAGATGATCTCACTGATACCTGAAACAAAACAGAAGGACTTCCTGCACCAACAACTTCTATGACAAAGTTCATTAAATCCATAACCAAAGGATCACGTTCCAAACGCAACATTGTTAATGAAGCATTACTTTTTCGACTCAAAGCATCAACCACTTTATTTGCTTTTCCCGGATGGTAATGAATTGTACAATCATAATCATTGATTAATTCCAGCCATCTCCTTTGTCTCATGTTTAACTCTTTCTAAGTGAAAATATACTTTAAACTTTTGTGATCGGTATATATTTCACACTTTACTCCATACAAATGATGCCTCCAGATTTTTAAATCAAAAACAACAGCAGCTAATTCCAAATCATGTGTAGGGTAATTTACCTCATGAGTCTTTAACTGTCATGAAGCATAAGCAATTACCTGATCATTCTGCATTAGGACGCAACCAAGTCCTTTCAATGAAGCATCACTGTATATAACAAACTCACCATTCCTGGAAGGTAGTGCCAAAACTGGAGCATTCACCAATCTTCTTTTCAATTCCTGAAAACAATCATCACATTTTTTTATCCAGATAAACATAACACCCTTCCGAGTTAGCTTAGTCATTGGACTAGATAACCGTGAAAAATTTCTAACAAACCTTCGGTAATAGCCCGCCAAACCAAGGAAGCTACGAATCTCAGTTACATTTGTGGGTCTTGGCCATTCTTCCACAACTTTTGTTTTTGCAGGATCAATAGTTATTCCATCTTTAGAAACAATGTGACCAAGAAAAGAAATTTGTTGCAACCAAAACTCACACTTGCTGAATTTCCCATACAGTTTCTTTTCTTTTAAGGTTTGCAAGATAACCCTTAAATGTTTTTCATGCTCCTCTTTACTTTTAGAAAACACCAAAAAATCATCAATGAAAACCACCACAAACTTATCCAAGAACTCATGGAAAATTCTATTCATTAAGTCCATGAATACAGCAGGTGCATTGGTTAGCCCAAAAGGCATTACTACAAATTCATAATGGCCATATCTCGTACGGAACGCGGTCTTCGGAATATCTGCCTCCTCTACCTTCAGCTGATGGTACCCCGATCTCAAGTCAATCTTTGAAAAAAACTGAGCTCCTTGGAGATGATCAAACAAATCATCGATATGAGGCAAAGGATATTTGTTCTTAACAGTGATATTATTCAAGGCTCTATAATCAATGCAAATTCTCATAGAACCATCTTTCTTTTTAACAAATAAAACAGGAGCACCCCATGGTGATGTGCTAGGTCTAATGAAACCTTTCTCTAATAAATCTTGCAATTGCTCCTTCAACTCTAAAAGTTCAATTTGTGCCATTCGATAAGGGGGTTTTGAAATTGGCTTAGCATCAGGAACTAAGTCAACAGTAAACTCAACTTCCCGATCTGGTATTATTCCAGGCAACTCATCAGGAAAAACATCAGGATACTCATTTACCACTGGCACATCATTAATCTGAACAGTTCCTTTATTTTCAACGACGTGTGCAAGGTAAAATTCATTTCCATCTTTTACAAGTTTCTCGGCCTCTTGATATGTTATCAAAAGTAAGGGTTCATTCTTGTAAACAAACTGAAAGTCTTTCTGAAAAGAAACTTCTTCAGCTCTACAGTCAATCTTAGCATGGTAAATAGAGAGCCAATCCATACCCAGGATAACATCAAACTCTACTAGAGGTAGAACAATAAGGTTCGCAAGTAGGTTCTTTCCACAGATAAGGATAGGAAGATTCTTATAAATTCTTTTTGCCTCGACACTTCCCCCAGGTGTTTTTACCAAAAGTTCAGGAGTCATTTCTTGAGATGGTATTCCCATTTTACTAGAAAAGGTTTCAGAGATGAAAGAATGTGTAGACCCCGAATCAAACAACACACTGGAATAATCTGAAAAAATAAACAAAGTACCTGATACAACTTCATTTGATGGCCCGACATCTGCTGAAGTAGTTGCAAAGGATTTCACCACCCCTTTCTGCTTGTAGTCTAACTGCTTCCCATCACTAAAGCTCCTTGTCGGACACTCGTTTTCATAGTGACCCATCTCATTGCACTTATAACACTTCACTAACTGTAAATCAAATTTGTTCTTACCTTCAGCTTGATCCTTTTCAGTGCAATCACGAGCCTTATGTCCCATCTTACCACATCGGTAGCACTTTACAGAATTCAGAAGACATTCCCCAGCATGCCTTTTTCCACATTTATCACAAACTGGAAACTTAGTTTTCTTACCATCAGACTTTTTTGAAGAATTCTTACCTTTCTCCTGCCACCTCGGTCTCTTCTTCTGCTGGTTGTTATAGAAAACTTGGTCATCGGAAAACTCCATTTCCACCTTCTCAGCACATCGAACAAGCTTTTCATAACTTTTAAACTCACGAGAAGCTAATGCCCTTCCATATTTTGGCTTTAATCCTGATTAAAAACGATTTATTTTACTATCAAGGTCCCAGATAAAATTTGGAGCATACCTTTCCAATCGAGTAAACCTTTCTTCATAGGCAGCCACTGAGTCTTCCTCTTGCCTCAATTCCAAGAATTGCTTTTCCATCCTAAGTCGAACAGCCTTAGGAAAATACTTCTCAAGAAACATACCTTTGAATTCATCCCAGTCAATAGCATCAATCTCATTGGCGTCCCTGATATTTTTAACCATAGACCACCACTGATCTGCTTCGCCCTCCAAACGGTAAATAGAAAGACTGACCTTTTGATTGTCTTAACACCCCATGACATCAAAAATCTTCTCCAGTGCTTTAATCCACCCTTCAGCTAGCACAGGGTCCGATGATCCTCTGAATGATGGTGGATGTTGCCTCATGAAATGTTCCACCACTGACATGTTCCTCTGCGGTTGATCTGGCTGATCTCGTGCATGGATACCACCGCCATTTATCGCTTGAGTCAACTGCGCCATTACTGCAACAAACTGTTCTGTTCTAATTCCGGCCATTTCTGGATGCTGATTCGGAAGGTTATTTCCTTCTGTATGCCTTCCTAGCACTGCTTCCCTATTTCCTCAACGGAAAACCATTCTGAACAAACATGTCTTAGATGAAGCAACATGGTAATCTTTAAATGCTATATCATTTCGAAAAAAAAAATATTTTTGGATAATCATTTAATAGAATTCTAACTCCTAAAGTTATCTAAACTGACCTTTGATACCAACTATAAGGCAACAGCCTTAAACCTTACTTAATCTTGAGTTATTACAAGATTACACATTGAGGATCTTTTCGGGTTTAGAGTTTTAGAGAATTAGATCATAAAACTTGCATTACATTCCACATATAAACAAAGTGGTTACATAAAGATAGTATTCTTAATTCCCATCAATGGAAACACATTTAAAATAAAACATGGATTATTTCTTGACACATCCTTGACTCTATCATCTTATCATGTACCTTTTCCTTGACCTGTGAAAAACATTTCAAAAACTTGGGATGAGCATAAAAACTCAGTATGGGTTATAAAAACATGGAAAGGAAACATGGGTACATACATACATAAGAGTGAAATCATACTTTACCCATAAAACATAGGCACTTTAACATACCTCATAAAATCATGAAATAAATCATAGAAATCATAAGACATAAAGGTAACTTGAGGCATTCATAAAATTCTTGCGTAGGGAGTAACCCTCTTGGTTACGTTTGGAATACCCATCATAGTATATTCCCTAAAATCTCTTCGGAGAAACCTTAACGTTTCACTCCTTCGCATTACCCAATGCATTGGAGAGCTATAACGGGCTCACCCGCCCTTAGTTTATCACGGAACCACCCGTCTTCATAATAATGCCCAAGAACCATAACATAATCATATCACATAAAACATACATAAAGGAAACATAATATTTCCACATTTCAATCACGAGATATCAATACAAAAAATTGATATAATAAAAACATTATGAAAACCATTTTCAATACCAAAGTAAAACATGGTATTTATTTTTCATTTAAAAAAAAAGGTATTGCTTGTAGAGGAAGCCGAAACTCAAATAACGGTCACGACGGCGGAGAAGTCGTTGTCGCCGCATACGTACGACAAAAACATTCCCTTTTGTCGTTTAGTAAATGCTTCGTATAAAGAAGATTCCTTTTGAATAAACATAAAAGTCAAAGGGGTTTATACACTGTATAAAAGAAAGTTGTGTATAAAATAAAATATGCCTCAACGAAAGGAGATTGAGACGAAGTCCCATACCTCGTATCCGACTTGACCCGACCATTCTTTAATCTCCTGAATAATAAAATTGAGTTAATCTCTACTTGCTTATGAATCTTTTTCAGGTTCATTATTCCTTTTATACCATGTTATGAACATCATGTAATCAGTTAAGTTAATAATGTTCATTTTGTCGGTATTTGGTTCTTAAGTCAAAAATAGACTTCTTACAATTACATGTTGTTAATTTGGTCAAAGGTTCATTATATCCAGAATGGTATTCATGATGTAGATATCATATATGTCATATATATCCAGTACATACATGCATTTATAATATTACATCACATTTAGAGGTAAGAAATGAAATGCACCGTTCATGGAGACGGTAAGCCGTACGCACGCATGAACGCTACTTCCATTTCTATTTCATATTTTCTGGAATGGAATCATAATGATATAAGAGTATATTATAATTCCAGTATAATAACATATATAATATCATTAACTTTATCCTTTACACATCCCACATATGGTATTAACGAATCAAATCACTTTTAGGGGGCGGTAGTCCGCACTTCCTAAAATGAAGATATCGTGTTTTACCCATAATGGAAACCATAAAGGTATGCCCAAAATAAAAAAACAGAAGTTTAAGGAAAACATAAACATATTATATATTATATATAAAAATAGTGACATCATAATGGCCACCTTTGAAGGTGTTAAATGAGTGTTGAACAATCATCGTTTCGGGAGGCAGAATTTCGCCATCCACGGAAACCGTATGTTCTTTAACCATTTGATGTAGTTGTGTGAGAGTGTAGCTCAAATAAATCTTATAACAACATCCTAGTATATTTATGATACTGGTGTTGTTACAAAATAAGTAAATAAAAAGAGTTTAGGGGGTTGGAGAAGCAAAATAAAACAAATGAACATGAGAGAATGAATTACCTTTAAAAGTGTAACTACTTTTGAGTTGAGCCTAAAGGCTTCCTTTGAAAGGATTCTGCCCAAAGGGAATCCTCTAGGATGAGGAGAGGGATGTGGAGAGAGCAAATGGGCAGGGTTTGGCCTAGCCAAAGGCTTTAATAGTGTGTGGATTGAGGTAGAGGTGGGGGCCTTTTATAAGAGGAGAGGAGGGGCACTTTTGGAAAGTAAAGAAATATTACATTATTTGAAAATGTGTTTCGGTTTCAAAAGGTCCCACATTGATATAATTCGTGGATAAGGTGATAAGGGTTCGAAATCCACTCATCCAATTGGTTTTGTCCATGTTTAGTTCATAGATTTTACATTGTCTTTCTATTTTATTTAAATCGTCAAATAATGATGTCATCGCTGCATCATTATTATGTCATAAATAATTAAATTTATTTAATGTCTAAAAATTATAAAAAAAATACTATGATATAGGAAATCTTTTTAGCTTTCCAATTACTATTTATAATCAAATTTTGGACTTGTATAACCCCACTTAAAAATTATTTTCGTAAAACATATTATGTTTGTGTCATTTTCACTTTAACATTAAATAAAAAGTAATTTATGTCATTTCCCAACAAAAGTGGATCCATGGGGTCCCCAAGTTGACCCATGGCATGTCATGGTCGGCCATGACACAACCAATGAGGTTGGGACATGTGTCTAGGTCATTTCATTTTATTAAATTATTATTTATACCTTAAACTACCCTAATTACCACTAATCGTGATTAAGAACTTAATAAGTTACTATTCACCAAAAAATTATTATAATCTCATTGAACCACATTTTACTTCTTAATGACAACCATGTATGTCGGATTTTTAAAATTCAATACACATTAGTGGTAAACTTTCATTTAACTGAAAAATCAGTTTGCTTGATTATCACTTAGTGGTTTCACTATTCATCAAAAATTGAAGATTTTCAGAAAATTACCAAAAATTCACCCTAAGCTATATTTGATATTATGAATTCAAAAATGAAGTCTATTTTACAAAATTCAAAACATATAGGTCACATTAATTAATTTAATAATTAATTCCCGCTGCCAGAGCAAATAGCGTGTTTTTACAAAACAATAAGTATCAAAAGATTGACACCAGTTTAAGTCTAATTTCAAAGTGAAATTGATTCCAATGACCACCATTGGATAAAATGGTAAAAATATATTCTAATTTCACTTCAAAACCAATTCAAAACATAATCTAATCATATAAATAAATTAGATTAAAAAGTAGTTTTGATGTAAAATGCAGTATTTTTCACTATTCATTAAAAAATGAACATTGTCAGAAAAATACCAAAAATTCACACAAGGTAAATTTTGATGTCTCAATCATAAAGAATAAGTTTATTTTGACAAACATAGTTTATAAAATTGTCAAAATATAGATTCAAAAATGGTTTGCCATCAAAAGGCAGTAAAACAATCTTTTAAGAATATTAGTGCATTCCATGCATAAGATTGTATTTATTTTCATTTTAAGCCGCTATAACACTATCTTAATCATTAATAGACATAGATAAAAATATCTATTATTCATTACTTACTTGGGATGTTACATCCTTCCCCCCTTTAGAAAATTGCGTCCCCGCAATTTATTTACTTATCGAATAAATGGGGGTACTTATCTCTCATTGCATTTTCAGATTCCCATGTTGCCTCTTCAATCATGTGGTTTTTCCACAAAACCTTTACCTGATGAATCACCTTATTCCGTAACACTTGCTCCCTGTGGTCAAGAATCTGGACTGGTTGTTCCTCATAAGATAGGTTCTCTTCCAGCTGAACTACCTCTGGGCTCAAAACATGAGATGGATCTGGTATATACTTTCTCAACATCGAAACGTGAAAAAAATTGTGTAACTGAGATAAACTTGGAGGTAAAGCCACTCGGTATGCAACTGATCCAACTCTCTCCAGAATTTCGTATGGTCCAATGAACCTTGGACTCAACTTTCATTTCTTACCAAATCTCATCACACTTTTCCAAGGAGAAACCTTGAGAAAAACATGATCACCTACCTCGAAAGATAGATCCTTCCTCTGGTTATCCGCATAACTCTTCTGCCTGCTCTGAGCTGTTCTCATGTGTTTCTGAATCATCTGAACTTTTTCTACCATCTCTTCTACCAATTCTGGTCCCATCAACTTCCTTTCACCCACTTCATCCCAGAAAGCTGGAGTTCGACACCGCCTCCCATATAATGCCTGAAATGGTGCCATCTGTATACTGGAATGAAAACTGTTATTATATGAAAACTCAACCAAAGAAAGATGTTGGTCCCAACTTCCCTGATAATCCATAGAACAAGCTCGTAGCATATCCTCCAATATTTGAATTGTTCTTTCTGACTGCCCATCTGATTGAGGATGAAAAGCTGTACTAAAATTTAATTCCGTACCCAACGACTTCTGAAGTCCTTTCCAAAAGTTAGAAGTAAACCTGGGATCACGATCCGATACAATGGAAAGAGGAACTCCATGTAACCTGACTATCTCTTTAAGATACAAACGGGAAAGTTGATCAAGAGAGAAAGTATCTCGTATAGAAAGGAAATGAGCAGATTTGGTCAAGCGATCAACAATAACCCAGATTGCATTATTACCTCGAGATGTCTTCGGTAATCCAACAACAAAGTCCATGGATATATTCTCCCATTTCCACTCTGGCACTGGTAAAGGCTGAAGCATCCCTTTCGGTAGCTGCCGCTCTGCTTTAACCTGCTGACAAGTCAAACACTTCACAGTAAAATCAGCAATGTCTCTTTTCATTCCATCCCACCAGTAATACTCCCGCAGATCTCTATACATCTTAGTACTGCCCGGATGAACTGAAAACGGAGAACTATGAGCTTCACATAACAGCTCTCTCTTCAACTGTGAATCACAAGGCACACACAATCTCTTCCCAAATCTCAAAACATAATCATTATCAATGTTTAATTCAGGCAACTTACCTTTCTGAACCAGCTCTACCTTTTTCTGCAACTCACTGTCTTGCTTCTGTGCTTGCTTGATTCTATCTGATAGAGATGATCTCACTGATACCTGAAACAAAACAGAAGGACTTCCTGCACCAACAACTTCTATGCCAAAGTTCATTAAATCCATAACCAAAGGATCACGTTCCAAACGAAACATTGTTAATGAAGCATTACTTTTTCGACTCAAAGCATCAGCCACTTTATTTGCTTTTCCCGGATGGTAATGAATTGTACAATCATAATCCTTGATTAATTCCAGCCATCTCCTTTGTCTCATGTTTAACTCTTTCTGAGTGAAAATATACTTTAAACTTTTGTGATCGGTATATATTTCACACTTTACTCCATACAAATGATGCCTCCAGATTTTTAAATCAAAAACAACAGCAGCTAATTCCAAATCATGTGTAGGGTAATTTACCTCATGAGTCTTTAACTGTCGTGAAGCATAAGCAATTACCTGATCATTCTGCATTAGGACGCAACCAAGTCCTTTCAATGAAGCATCACTGTATATAACAAACTCACCATTCCTGGAAGGTAGTGCCAAAACTCGAGCATTCACCAATCTTCTTTTCAATTCCTGAAAACAATCATCACATTTTTTTGTCCAGATAAACATAACACCCTTCCGAGTTAGCTTAGTCATTGGACTAGATAACCGTGAAAAATTTCTA
Source organism: Viscum album (assembly GCA_963277665.1). Lineage (NCBI taxonomy): Eukaryota > Viridiplantae > Streptophyta > Magnoliopsida > Santalales > Viscaceae > Viscum > Viscum album. The sequence goes on from OY728151.1 coordinate 1,840,413,467, forward strand.
ACAAACCTTCGGTAATAGCCCACCAAACCAAGGAAGCTACGAATCTCAGTTACATTTGTGGGTCTTGGCCATTCTTCCACAACTTTTGTTTTTGCAGGATCAATAGTTATTCCATCTTTAGAAACAATGTGACCAAGAAAAGAAATTTGTTGCAACCAAAACTCACACTTGCTGAATTTCCCATACAGTTTCTTTTCTTTTAAGGTTTGCAAGATAACCCTTAAATGTTTTTCATGCTCCTCTTTACTTTTAGAAAACACCAAAAAATCATCAATGAAAACCACCACAAACTTATCCAAGAACTCATGGAAAATTCTATTCATTAAGTCCATGAATACAGCAGGTGCATTGGTTAGCCCAAAAGGCATTACTACAAATTCATAATGGCCATATCTCGTACAGAACGCGGTCTTCGGAATATCTGCCTCCTTTACCTTCAGCTGATGGTACCCCGATCTCAAGTCAATCTTTGAAAAAAACTGAGCTCCTTGGAGCTGATCAAACAAATCATCGATATGAGGCAAAGGATATTTGTTCTTAACAGTGATATTATTCAAGGCTCTATAATCAATGCAAAGTCTCATAGAACCATCTTTATTTTTAACAAATAAAACAGGAGCACCCCATGGTGATGTGCTAGGTCTAATGAAACCTTTCTCTAATAAATCTTGCAATTGCTCCTTCAACTCTAAAAGTTCAATTTGTGCCATTCGATAAGGGGGTTTTGAAATTGGCTTAGCATCAGGAACTAAGTCAACAGTAAACTCAACTTCCCGATCTGGTATTATTCCAGGCAACTCATCAGGAAAAACATCAGGATACTCATTTACCACTGGCACATCATTAATCTGAACAGTTCCTTTATTTTCAACGACGTGTGCAAGGTAAAATTCATTTCCATCTTTTACAAGTTTCTCGGCCTCTTGATATGTTATCAAAAGTAAGGGTTCATTCTTGTAAACAAACTGAAAGTCTTTCTGAAAAGAAACTTCTTCAGCTCTACAGTCAATCTTAGCATGGTAAATAGAGAGCCAATCCATACCCAGGATAACATCAAACTCTACTAGAGGTAGAACAATAAGGTTCGCAAGTAGGTTCTTTCCACAGATAAGGATAGGAAGATTCTTATAAATTCTTTTTGCCTCGACACTTCCCCCAGGTGTTTTTACCAAAAGTTCAGGAGTCATTTCTTGAGATGGTATTCCCATTTTACTAGAAAAGGTTTCAGAGATGAAAGAATGTGTAGACCCCGAATCAAACAACACACTGGCATAATCTGAAAAAATAAACAAAGTACCTGATACAACTTCATTTGATGGCCCGACATCTGCTGAAGTAGTTGCAAAGGATTTCACCACCCCTTTCTGCTTGTAGTCTAACTGCTTCCCATCACTCAAGCTCCTTGTCGGACACTCGTTTTCATAGTGACCCATCTCATTGCACTTATAACACTTCACTAACTGTAAATCAAATTTGTTCTTACCTTCAGCTTGATCCTTTTCAGTGCAATCACGAGCCTTATGTCCCATCTTACCACATCGGTAGCACTTTCCAGAATTCAGAAGACATTCCCCAGCATGCCTTTTTCCACATTTATCACAAACTGGAAACTTAGTTTTCTTACCATCAGACTTTTTTGAAGAATTCTTACCTTTCTCCTGCCACCTAGGTCTCTTCTTCTGCTGGTTGTTATAGAAAACTTGGTCATCGGCAAACTCCATTTCCACCTTCTCAGCACATCGAACAAGCTTTTCATAACTTTTAAACTCACGAGAAGCTAATTCCCTTCGATATTTTGGCTTTAATCCTGATTAAAAATGATTTATTTTACTATCAAGGTCCCGGATAAAATTTGGAGCATACCTTTCCAATCGAGTGAACCTTTCTTCATAGGCAGCCACTGAGTCTTCCTCTTGACTCAATTCCAAGAATTGCTTTTCCATCCTAAGTCGAACAGCCTTAGGAAAATACTTCTCAAGAAACATACCTTTGAATTCATCCCAGTCAATAGCATCAATCTCATTGGCGTCCCTGATATTTTTAACCATAGACCACCACTGATCTGCTTCGCCCTCCAAACGGTAAATAGCAAGACTGACCTTTTGATTGTCTGAACACCCCATGACATCAAAAATCTTCTCCAGTGCTTTAATCCACCCTTCAGCTAGCACAGGGTCCGATGATCCTCTGAATGATGGTGGATGTTGCCTCATGAAATGTTCCACCACTGACATGTTCCTCTGCGGTTGATCTGGCTGATCTCGTGCATGGATACCACCGCCATTTATCGCTTGAGTCAACTGCGCCATTACTGCAACAAACTGTTCTGTTCCAATTCCGGCCATTTCTGGATGCTGATTCGGAAGGTTATTTCCTTCTGTATGCCTTCCTAGAACTGCTTCCCTATTTCCTCTACGGAAAACCATTCTGAACAAACATGTCTTAGATGAAGCAACATGGTAATCTTTAAATGCTATATCATTTCGAAAAAAAAAATATTTTTGGATAATCATTTAATAGAATTCTAACTCCTAAAGTTATCTAAACCGACCTTTGATACCAACTATAAGGCAACAGCCTTAAACCTTACTTAATCTTGAGTTATTACAAGATTACACATTGAGGATCTTTTCGGGTTTAGAGTTTTAGAGAATTAGATCATAAAACTTGCATTACATTCCACATATAATCAAAGTGGTTACATAAAGATAGTATTATTCATTCCCATCAATGGAAACACATTTAAAATAAAACATGGATTATTTCTTGACACATCCTTGACTCTATCATCTTATCATGTACCTTTTCCTTGACCTGTGAAAAACATTTCAAAAACTTGGGATGAGCATAAAAACTCAGTATGGGTTATAAAAACATGGAAAGGAAACATGGGTACATACATACATAAGAGTGAAATCATACTTTACCCATAAAACATAGGCACTTTAACATACCTCATAAAATCATGAAATAAATCATAGAAATCATAAGACATAAAGGTAACTTGAGGCATTCATAACATTCTTGCGTAGGGAGTAACCCTCTTGGTTACGTTTGGAATACCCATCATAGTATATTACCTAAAATCTCTTCGGAGAAACCTTAATGTTTCACTCCTTCGCGTTACCCAATGCATTGGAGAGCTATAACGGGCTCACCCGCCCTTAGTTTATCACGGAACCACCCCTCTTCATAATAATTCCCAAGAACCATAACATAATCATATCACATAAAACATGCATAAAGGAAACATAATATTTCCACATTTCAATCACGAGATATCAATACAACAAATTGATATAATAAAAACATTATGAAAACCATTTTCAATACCAAATTAAAACATGGTATTTATTTTTCATTTAAAAAAAAAGGTATGGCTTGTAGAGGAAGCCGAAACTCAAATAACGGTCACGACGGCGGAGAAGTCGTTGTCGCTGCATACGTACGACAAAAACATTCCCTTTTGTCGTTTAGTAAATGCTTCGTATAAAGAAGATTCCTTTTGAATAAACGTAAAAGTCAAAGGGGTTTATACACTGTATAAAAGAAAGTTGTGTATAAAATAAAATATGCCTCAACGAAAGGAGATTGAGACGAAGTCCCATACCTCGTATCCGACTTGACCCGACCGTTCTTTAATCTCCTGAATAATAAACTTGAGTTAATCTCTACTTGCTTATGAATCTTTTTCAGGTTCATTATTCCTTTTATACCATGTTATGAACATCATGTAATCAGTTAAGTTAATAATGTTCATTTTGTCGGTATTTGGTTCTTAAGTCAAAAATAGACTTCTTACACTTACATGTTGTTAATTTGGTCAAAGGTTCATTATATCCAGAATGGTATTCATGATGTAGATATCATATATGTCATATATATCCAGTTCATACATGCATTTATAATATTACATCACATTTAGAGGTAAGAAATGAAATGCACCGTTCATGGAGACGGTAAGCCGTACGTACGCATGAACGCTACTTCCATTTCTATTTCATATTTTCTGGAATGGAATCATAATGATATAAGAGTATATTATAATTCCAGTATAATAAAATATATAATATCATTAACTTTATCCTTTACACATCCCACATATGGTATTAACGAATCAAATCACTTTTAGGGGGCGGTAGTCCGCACTTCCTAAAATGAAGATATCGTGTTTTACCCATAATGGAAACCATAAAGGTATGCCCAAAATAAAAAAACAGAAGCTTAAGGAAAACATAAACATATTATATATCATATATAAAAATAGTGACATCATAATGGCCACCTTTGAAGGTGTTAAATGAGTGTTGAACAATCATCGTTTCGGGAGGCAGAATTTCTCCATCCACAGAAACCGTATGTTCTTTAACCATTTTATGTAGTTGTGTGAGAGTGTAGCTCAAATAAATCTTATAACAACATCCTAGTATATTGATGATACTGTTGTTGTTACAAAATAAGTAAATAAAAAGAGTTTAGGGGGTTGGAGAAGCAAAATAAAACAAATGAACATGAGAGAATGAATTACCTTTAAAAGTGTAACTCTTTTTGAGTTGAGACTAAAGGCTTCCTTTGAAAGGATTCTGCCCAAAGGGAATCCTCTAGTATGAGGAGAGGGATGTGGAGAGAGCAAATGGGCAGGGTTTTGCCGAGCCAAAGGCTTGAATAGTGTGTGAAATGAGGTAGAGGTGGGGGCCTTTTATAAGAGGAGAGGAGGGGCACTTTTGGAAAGTAAAGAAATATTACATTATTTGAAAATGTGTTTCGGTTTCAAAAGGTCCCACATTGATATAATTCGTGGATAAGGTGATAAGGGTTCTAAATCCACTCATACAATTGGTTTTGGCCATGTGTAGTTCATATATTTTACATTGTCTTTCTATTTTATTTAAATCGTCAAATAATGATGTCATCGCTGCATCATTATTATGTCATAAATAATTAAATTTATTTAATGTCTAAAAATTATAAAAAAAATACTATGATATATGAAATCTTTTTATCTTTCCAATGACTATTTATAATCAAATTTTGGACTTGTATAACCCCACTTAAAAATTGTTTTCGTAAAACATATTATGTTTGTGTCATTTTCACTTTAACATTAAATAAAAAGTAATTTATGTCATTTCCCAACAAAAGTGGATCCATGGGGTCCCCAAGTTGACCCATGGCATGTAATGGTCGGCCATGACACAACCAATGAGGTTGGGACATGTTTCTAGGTCATTTCATTTTATTAAAGTATTATTTATACCTTAAACTACCCTAATTACCACTAATCGTGATTAAGAACTTAATAAGTTACTATTCACCAAAAAATTATTATAATCTCATTGAACCACATTTTACTTCTTAATGACAACCATGTATGTCGGATTTTCAAAATTCAATACAAATTATTGGTAAACTTTCATTTAACTGAAAAATCAGTTTGCTTGATTATCACTTAGTGGTTTCACTATTCATCAAAAATTGAAGTTTTTCAGAAAATTACCAAAAATTCACCCTAAGATATATTTGATATTCCGAATTCAAAAATGAAGTCTATTTTACAAAATTCAAAAACATATAGGTCACATTAATTAATTTAATAATTAATTCCCGCTGCCAGAGCAAATAGCGTGTTTTTACAAAACAATAAGTATCAAAAGATTGACACCAGTTTAAGTCTAATTTCAAAGTGAAATTGATTCCAATGACCACCATTGGATAAAATGGTAAAAATATATTCTAATTTCACTTCAAAACCAATTCAAAACATAATCTAATCATATAAATAAATTATATTAAAAAGTAGTTTTGATGTAAAATGCAGTATTTTTCACTATTCATTAAAAAATGAACATTGTCAGAAAAATACCAAAAATTCACACAAGGTAAATTTTGATGTCTCAATCTTAAATAATAAGTTTATTTTGACAAACATATTTTATAAAATTGTCAAAATATAGATTCAAAAATGGTTTGCCATCAAAAGGCAGTAAAACAATCTTTTAAGAATATTAGTGTATTCCATGCATAAGATTGTATTTATTTTCATTTTAAGCCGCTATAACACTATCTTAATCATTAATAGACATAGATAAAAATATCTATTATTCATTACTTACTTGGGATGTTACAATACTTATATTATTTCATTGTTATTCATTGGGGTTAGTTTATAATAATTTTAGATTTATAAAAATTTTATTGAACTTTTCACTGTCTTTTACCCACCTTCTAGGAGAATTTGCAAATTCACATAAATCATAATTTTACCACTTCCGTAAGATGAATTTCGAAAATCCGAGAGAAATGGTTAATATCAAGGAGTAAAATGTGGTTCAATGAGATGAAAATAATTTTTGGTGAATAGTAACTTTTTACTTTTATTTACCACGGTTAAAAGTAAATAGGGTAATTAAGGGTAAAAATTATATTTATATTATCCTCACACATTTCCTAATTCTATTGGACATGTTTATATCAACCAAAAACAACCTTAGGAATAAAATATTATCATTTAGGTCCCCTTGGATTAGATTAGGACATTTATTATTATTTAATTCAAAGAAGAGTCAAAAGAGTTAAAATCAAAGTTTAATTAATAAAACATTTTTAATATAGGGTTATACATAAGATAAATTTGATTGTAAATATTAATTAGAAATATAAAAAGATTTCATACATAATGGTATTTTATTTATAATTTTTAAACATTAAATAAATAAATTTATTTAGGACACAATAATGATACAGTAATTACCTTATTATTGAAATATTAAAATAATTGATATTATAAATACCCAAATAAATATAATTTGAGACTTTTAATGTATTTCACAAGTTTTATAGGTTAATATGAAATGTTAGGATTGATTTAATTAACTTTTTTCTAAGTAATCATGATGTTATGATTTTCACAAAAATCAAATTCCAAATAGTGTCAAAATTGACAAAAAAGTGTTTTTAAAACAGATATTATATTATTAATTGATATTAAATTCTTGAAAATCTAAGGTTTAGCAAAAGGACTTGTATCATGTTAGGTGTATCATTAATGGACCACTTGGGGGTCTCTTGGAGGTATATAGTATTTTTATTAACTATATAATATAAAAATACAAAGTGACATGGTAAATGTCAATCTAATTAACTAAGAGTTAAAACTAAAAGAAAAGGTTAATATAATGACCCAAAACTGTCTAAAATATATTGGTTGAAAGGATTGAGACCCAACCCCACCTTAGACTTTAAATAATACACTTTTTATCCATTAGAAACCGAATATGAATTTATTATAAATTAATACTTTAAGTTTTTCCTAAAGAGCCCCTCCTCCCCCTTATAAAAGGACCCAACTTCTAACCAATTCTTCACACATTCAAAGCCTTTTGGTTCGGAAAAACCCTACACAAATACTCTCTCAACTTCCCCCAATTATACCTAGAGGACTTGGTTTGATCATAAATCCAACCTAAGGAGCCCTTTTGATCAAATCAAAAGGAAGAACACGAAGAAGAGGTAATGTTTTCACCACCCTCTTTTAACTTCCTTTCTTCTTAAACTTTTTATTTATTTATTATTTCCATTATAAAATAATAACTCCAGTATCTCCTATATATTGTGATGTTATTATAATTATGGTATAACCAAAATCATTATTCTATCCACCCTTTGAATGACATGTTACCATACGTGCGTACGTACGACTTACCGTCTCCACGCTGTGGTGTAATTGTTATTCAATACATTATTATTTGGATGGGTATAATAATGATGTTTATTTGATTTAAATAATAAATATAACATGATAATTATTCTGTATATATTATATACCATCCAATTATGCATTATATTAATATCAAAAGAGTGATATTTTCACTCATGCGTACGTACGGATTACCATCTCCACGATGCGATGAGATTCATTTCCAAGTTCACCCTTCATCGACGATTATAAAAATATATATTACTAATAAGTATGTAATATATGACATAATAATGCTACTGGAGTTATATATATTTATATATATAAGTATTTATGTACTTTCATATATCTTATTCAATTACTTCCATTCAATACTATATGAAAACGAAAACAGCATTTATGCGTACGTATGGACTACCGTCTCCATAAACAGTGTTTTCCATTTCATATATACGTCTATGATAAATTTTTATATTCTAAATATATATGATAAATAAATAAATCATGATCTAAGTGATACAATCAAGAGTAACAAGTTAAAACACGTACGATAAAGAAAGCGATTATTACCCGAAATATTAATATAACATGGAAATTATTATTAAATGGGTAGTATAAAGTCATAAAGGAATAATGTATGATATCATAAATATTAATATGGTTTTGGTATAATTCAATAACATACTATATTCTTCATACATGAGGCTAAACGTACCCTCGACTAAAGAAAAGTGCAAGGTAAGGGGTTTTCATCTCACTCCTTATTCCCGTGAGATTTATGCCATATTGCCACTATTACCTTTTGTGTGGTGTATGTACTGTCCATAATTGTATTATTTATGTAATACACTTTTATTTATGTTTATTTACATATTCATTGTATGATACCTATTTCATGGGGTGTATGTTTTGTAAGTTACCAAATTGGTAAGGGTTAATTTCACAATCTCTTTATTATCCGAGGTTGTTTTTACGTAAGTATCTATTGGGACATATTTATTATCCATATCCATGTTTTATGAAAGAGTTTTCAAAGGTATTATTTTAAGATACTTCTTATTAAAACATAATTTCAAATGTTTTAAATATTTATTCTTCTAAATCTTTCTCATTAATGTCCATGTCATCAAAATGGTTTTTAAGGATATATTTATATGGACATGAATGTTTTTAAAATGTTAATTCCATTCAAAAGATTAAAAATGTTATGGGAAACTTTGATTCAAAAATGTATTTAAATGACTTCTTTTCCAAATTGTGTGATTTTTAAATGATTTCAAAAAAGAGATATTTTTCTCAAATATATGAAAATCCAGTGCAAATGTATACGTATTTAACGCAATCTTAGTTTTTTGTTAAGAAAACCCGACTCTCAAGTGTGGTAGACAGGAAGGGATTGGGTGTGGACCCATCATGGCCTGTAATTAGTCGAGAAGTGTCAGAATTAGTTATTTTGTTTTCAGAAGCTGGCATAATGTTTTCATAAAAATACTGGAGTATTTTTGAGCAATTTTAAACGTAAGTATCTTCTAAAACAATTACATCAGTAGGTCTCATGAGAAAAACTAGTGTCTTGGCACGATGCCTTGACAAAATCTTATTTGTAGTCTTGGAATGAGGCCTTGGCTACGTGGTTATGATAGTCTGGCATTATGCATTCCATCGTTATGAAAGTGGTTATTAATATTGCATGTGATTATTTGACTAGTATAATATCCATGTGAATAAGTAAATGGAATTATTTCATTTTATCTTTGCCATATTATGCTGAATTTAAAGTTTAAAAGGATTTTGTTTTAGTTTTATACATTGCCTTAAATGTTTATATTTATTTATGAAAGTTTCCGCTGTATTGCTTACCCTTACTGAGCGTTTGAGCTCACCCCTTTCTATGTTTTATTTTCCCAGGATTCCATAAAGTGTATTTTGATTGATATGCAGGGTTAAGCCAAGGGAATAATGGTGTTCATAAAGGATTATTTATTTTGTTTTGTATGTTATAAATTGTAATGTAACATTCATGTATGTAATATATTTTCCAATACTGCTAAACTGATCGGTCATTCGGGACTTGATTCCTTGTAATCATGCCAATGTATTAAAATAATGCACCAACTCTGGGTAACTGGGGTCGGGGCATTACACTAGTGAATCATATTATTCCACAAAAATTTCTATCTATAGTCAATAATTTGAACTGGATGTTCCTCATAAGAAAATTTCTCTTCCAATTGAGATACTTGAGTGCTTAAATCATGATATAAATCAGGAACATATTTCCTTAATATCGAAACATCAAAAGCACTGTGCACTTGGGATAAACTCAGAGGAAAAGACACTAAGTAGGAAGCTGATCCAAATTTATCCAAAATGTAATATGTCCCAATGAACCACATACTTATCTTTCCCTTTTTAACAAAGTTCCTAACACTTTTCCATGGAGAAAATTTGAAAAAAAACATGATCACCTAGCTCGAAAGAAAGATATTTCCGCTAGTTATTATCATAACTTTTCTGCCTGCTCTTAGTCATCCATATATTTCACTGAACCAACTGCACCTTCTCAACCATTTCATCTTCTAACTATAGTACCATCAACTTCTTTTATCACACTTTATCCCAAAATGTTGGTGTTAGAAACCTCTTTCCATATAACACCTCAAAAGGTACCATCTGTATACTGAAATGAAAAATATTATTATAAGAAAAATCAAGAAAATAAAAATTTTGATCCCAAGTTCCCTTTTAATACATTAAATATAAATGAAGCATATTTCCATGGTCTGAATCGTCTTCTTAGACTAACCATCAGTTTTAGGATGAAAAGTTGTACTAAAATTTAATTCAGTACCAAAAAATTTCTGAAGTCCTTTCCAAAAATTAGATATGAACCTAGGATCATGGTATGATATAATAGAGAGAGTAACTACATGTAACCCGAATATCTCCTTTATATATTTTCAAGAAAGTTTATCTAGAGACATATTATCTTAAATGGGAAGAAAATTTGAATATTTAGTTAATCAATCAAAAATAACCCATATCACATTGTTACCTCATGGAGTCTTTGATAATCCCCCCACAAAATCCATGGATTTATTTTACCATTTCCACTACAACACTGTAAAATATTAAAGCATTCCATTTGATAATTTTTAGTCTTATTTTACCATATAATAAGCCAAAAACCTCATGGTAAAGTTAGTAATATATATTTTCATTCCATACCACCAGTAAAACTCCCGAAGGTCTCTGTATATATTATTAATACCTATATGGATGAAAAATAGAGAACTACGAGATTCACTAAATAAATATTTATTCAAATTGGAATCACAAGGCGCACATAATCTTTTTCAAAATCATAAAACACCTTCTTCATCAATATTAAAATTAGAAAACATTCCATTCTCAAAATATTATAACTTTTCCTACAAATATTGATTCTTTTTTGAGCTTGCTTAATTATTTCTGACAAAGTTGACTGCACTAAAACCTAAAATAAAACAGAGTATGTCCCTGGATTCCACAACTTCTAGGAAAAGATTTATCAAATCATTAACCAATGATTCATGTACCAAAATAAACATGGTTAATGTATCATTATTTTTTTTTGACTCAAATCATTAGCCACTTTGTTTTATTTTCTAGGATGGTATCGAATCATATAATCATAATCCTTGATTAGTTCAAACCATATTATTTGTCTCATGTTCAATTCTTTCTAAGTGAATATATACTTAAATTTTTTGTTATCAATATATATTTCACAGTTTACTCCATACAAACAATGCCTCGAATATTTTAAAGCAAAAATTACATAATCTAATTCCAGATCATGTGTTGGGTAATTTAACTCATTAGGTTTCAAGTGACATGAAGAATAAGCAATTAACTGATCATTCTGCATTAGGAAACAAAAAATTTATTTCAAAGAAGCATAACTGTAGATGAAAACTTTTCCATTTCTGGATGGTAGAGCCAAAACTAGAGAATTCACTAATCTTTGTTTTTTTTTGAAAGAAATCATCACATTATTTTTTCTAAATTAATTTTACTTCATTCAGATTTAAATTAGTCAATGTTCTATACAATTGATAATTTTTTTCAAAAAACCACCATTAGTAACCCACTAATCTAAGAAAACTAATAATCTCTGTGATATTTATGGGTCTTATACATTCTTTTAAAACTTTTTTAGTAGGTTTAACATTTATACCATATTTAAAAACAATATATATAAGGAAATAAACTTTTTGAAACCAAAATTCACACTTACTAAATTTCCCATAGAGTTTATTTTCTTTCAAGGTTTGTAAAACAATCCTTAGGTGTCTTTCATATTCCTCATAATTTTTTGAATACTCCAAAATGTCATCAATAAAAAAAACCGTAAAATTTTCCAATAACTCATGAAAATATATATTCATAAGGTCCATAAATACAAAAGGTATATTGGAAAACCCAAAGGGAATAACTAAAAACTAACAGTTTCCATATCTAGTATAAGATGTAGTCTTTATAATGTCATCCTTCTTCACTTTCAGTTGATGGTACCCAGTCCTTAGTTCAACCTTTGAAAAATAATATACTTCCCGGATCTAATCAAACAAATTATTGACACGAGACAAAGAATTATTTTTCTTAAAAGTGATTTTATTCAAGGATCTATACTCAATGAAAAGTCTCATTGAACCATATTTATTTTTAACAAAAAAATAGGATCACCCTATGGTGAGGTGCTAGGTCGGATGAATCCTTTATCTAATAACACCCACAATTTCTTTTTCAATTCTAAAATTTCCACTTCATCCATTTGATAAGGGGGAATAGAAATATTTTTAGTATCAAGTTCTAAGTCAATAGTTAAATAAACCTACCAATTTGGAGTAATACCAAGAAAATCATCCCCAAAAAAATCCATGTATTCATTCACTATTAAAACATCACTAATTTGAATAGTTTGTTTATTTTCAAAAAAAATGAGCTAGATAACTTTCACTGCTATCTCTAATCAATTTCTCAACTTCTTGGTATGTTATCAAAGGCATGAAATCATTAAATAAAACTTTATTGGATCTGTAATCTATCTTATCATGACAAACTGAATGCTAATCCCTACCCAAAATGATATCAAACTACAAAATGTCCAATTAGAAAATATTTTCAAGAAAGAACATACCACTGATAACTAGATGACTATTTCTATAAATCTTGGTTGCTTTAATATTTACACCTAGAGTTTAAACCAAAATTTATATATTACTTTCATGAGTTGATATTTATAATTTGCTTGAAAATTTATTAGAAATGAAAGAATTTGAAGATCCAAAGTCAAATAGTATATTTGAATAATTTTAATACACAAGTAACATACCAGTCACTACTTTATTTGATGACCCAAAATCAACTCCAGTAGTAGCAAAAGATTTTTCCACACCCTTTTTCTTCAAAACTTGATGTTTTATATCCCGATTTACTTACTTTAGGGACACATTAGCATAATGACCCAACTCATTTTAACAAAAACATCTCACTATTGGTTGGATATAAGTAACTCCACACTTTTATTCTTTTCCTTGCAATCACAGAATATATGGACAAACTTTACACATCAATAAAGCTTCCCGGATTTCATAAGACATTATATAGAGTGATTTTTATCACACTTACCACAATATGAGAACTTAATTTTATTACCAATATATTTATTTATTATATATTTACCCATTTCCTTCCATCCTTAAAACTTATTATTTTCATTATCATGAGGTATATAAGTGTTAAAAAACTCAATCTCAAATTTTTTAGTACAATGAAAAAATTTCTCATAGATTTAAATTATCATGAAACCAAAGATATTCATATAATTAGCTTAAATATTGAGTAAAATATATTAATTTAACTATCAATGTCCTAAACAAAATTTGGTACATACTAGGATTGTCTTGTAAAATAGGTTTCATAGATGGACACAAAATCTTCATCTTTTTACCCCAATTCTAGGAATTTTTTTCCATATGGAGTAGAAAAACATTAGGGAAATATTTATCAATGAAAATATCCTTAAATGTTTCTAATTACATGGAATCAAGATAATATTTATATTTGTTATTCTTAACAAAATAACACCATCAACCAACTTCACCTTCAAAATGATAAATGGAAAGAGTTACCTTTTTAAATTTCAAACATTCCACGAATTAAAATATCTTCTCTAGAGAATTAATCTATCATTTGGCTATCACATGGTCAGATGATCCACTAAATTATGGAGGATGTTTCCTCATGAATTTCTCTACTATATAATTGTTCCTTCATGGTAGATCGAGTTCCTCTCTATAATAGATACCACCACCTTTTATAGCTTGTTTCAACTAATCCATTATCACAAAAAACTATTCTATTCCAATTCCAACCATATCTAGATGCTAATTTGGAAGGGTGCCTTCCCACTACAACATCTTTATTTCTTCTATGGAAAACTATTATGAATAGGAACAATTTAGATTAAGAAACATGGTAATCTTAAAATGATATATCATTTCAAATTAACCATAAAGTAAAATATTTCAATCGCATGCTATTAACATTATCCAAACCTCTAAAATTATCTAAAACATCATCCAATACCTACTATAAGTACCCAACCTTAAACATTACATAATTTTGAGTTTTATATCAAGAATTAATTATCTTACATTTGAGGATCTTTTTATTTTTATATTTTTAGATAATTAGATAATCACTTATACATAAAAAACCATATAATAAAAAGTGGACACTTCCGATCAGTTTCCATTTTCCCACCATATAAAACTTTTATAACAAAACATGATTTCCTTTCATAAAAAGTCTTCACGATGTTCAACTTGACCTCTTTCTTTACCTTTCCCATCCTTAAAACATATGAAAAATATTTCAAAATGTGGTTTGATCACAAAAAGATTAGTAAGAGACATAAAAATAAGAAAACCATTAGTCCAATGAAAAACACGAATACCCATGAGAAACCTTGTCTTAAAAACACAACTTTTTACCCAGAAAAGAATTATCATTATTTTAAAAATATCATTTATATTAACTTTTGAAAACAAATGATTTCCCTGAAAACTAAATATAAATCATAGAAAATTCATGTTTGTGACTTGGTATATAATCTAATAGAACCCTTATAGAACCCTTATATATTAGAATTACAAAACAACCAACTTTAAATATAATTTTTTGGAGAATATAATCATTACTCAATGCATTGGAGCACTATCTAGGTGGACCCATTATATAATCTATAATGGGCGCACTCGATGTGATCTGGGTGCAACCATCGTAAACAATTTCCAAGTACTATATATTTAATAAAACATTTTAAGCTTATAATTTTTTATAAAACATTTGGAATCCTCTTTTAAACTCATATGCAAATCACTTTCAGATATCATAATACCCATTTCTTTTAAAAACCCATTTTAAATACCAAAATAACCTTTCCTTTTAAAAACCTGTATTTAATACCAAAATACCTAGAAAAAGAGAAGGAGGGTTTTTAATTTAAAAAAAATGAAATATTTCAAATGAATTTAGAAATAAATTAACATTCATAGCATAATGAATAGTTTTTTTCTTCATATACGTTAAAAAAAGGACATTACTGTTATTGTTTCTCAAAATGTTCCTTATAAAACATATAAAAATATTCCATTTGAAAAACTTTAAAATAAATTTAAAAGTTACATAAAATTTAATTTATAAATATTTTTTGTATATATAAAATATTTTATAAAATATTTTTTAAAACAGGTACATGGAAGAGAAATATTGGGAGGAAAGCTTTAAAATATGATTTTTAAAAAGAAAATCCATTACCACTTTAAAAAAATTTGAATCACAAGCCCCATGAAATGATAAAATTAAATAAAAATTTAGATATCATGATAATAGATAAATTAATTATATAACATATCAATAGGGTTGTATATACACCTCATAAAATAATATAGGTGCATAACATCAAAATATGCCACAATAAAGTGAAATTGAGATGAAGTCCCTTACCTTGCGTCTCACTCATCACATACCTTCTTTATATTTATTAAAATTTAACTTATGTTAATTATTTAATTGTTTAATAAATTTTTTAAAGTTTATTTTTCCTTTTATTCCACTTATTACCATGCTATATATAATTACTTAATCAAATACATTTACATCGAATGTTTTGGTGATATTTGAATTATTTTTCAAAAAATGAATTTGGTAGGTTGGATATGGTAAAAGAGGTAATTATTTAAACATAATTAGAATAATAAAAATGAAATAATTATCATATTTATACATCAATTATACTTTAGATATTAATCATGAAATATGGTTTTGAAAAATGAACTACGTTATGATGATGGAGACGGTAGGTCGTACGTATGTATGAGTAATGTTTCTATATTTCAAAGATCATTATGGAAAGGTGGTGAGTAATATTTTATATTTAAATAATGATAATAATATCATATATAAAATATTATTTATTTAAATATAATTATATATATAATCCATTTGGCGTGGTTATGAAAATAGAGTCACATCACTTTGTGAAGGCAGTAGTCCAAAGGTACACAAATGATGTAATCATTTTCCGACAAGTGAAAAGGTAAGAAATAAAATGATATATTATATTTTTATAAAGATAAATATGTAATTAATATAATATTTATGTAATTTATATCATATATATTCATTAAATTTATCCTTATTACCTTCCATGTAAAGCGTTTTTTGAAAAACGAATCACATCCCTTTACGAGGAAGTTTTTTTCTGTACACACGAGTGGCGTTATCGTATCCCCTATTGAATGGAAGTTAAAAAGGTATATATGATATAATGACTCCATAGGTAAAATTATTTTTTAAATATAATATATATACTTTATATATATCATCATACCCAACCTTTAGAGGTGTTTATGGAAAACGTGTCACACTGGTTCGTGAAGCGGTGGTGCACCATGCACACGAGTGATGTCATCATTTACCATTTGAGGGATGAGAAGATGGATATAGGCCTTGAAATTAATATAAAAATATCTAATTATATGGTATATAATAGTTTTATTATATAAAAATAAATTAATAAAATATTAATAAGGTGAAAGAATAAATAAAACAAAAAATGCATAATTAAAAATTTTACCTCTTCTTAGACCACCTCTTTAGGATTATTCCTACGATATTCCTAGAATGGATTTATTAAAAAACCAAGGATTTTAGGATGAGGTAATATAATTTGGGAAGTTATTTGGGTATGTATTGGCCAAGCCAAAATGATTTTAAGGTGTGAATAAGAGAGGATATGGTTTGAACTTTTATAAGTGAGGTGAGTGACACACTTGTAATTTTTAAAAAGAAAATGGTGTAACCACGTTTTAGACATTCCCAAATGGTCCAAAATTGATCATTTTAAATAATTAGACATTATAAGGTTTAAATATAGACATAAAATATATTTTATACAAGTTTTTATTCCATTTTATATGTTATATATTTAGTTTAAACCCACAATAAACCCATTTTTACCTTAACCATGATAATTAATTTTTATTGTTTTCACTATTTATATTGGTAAAAAATTAAGTTGAACTTATTAGATAATATATGTTATTATTATTTAAAATATGTAATCCAATTTAAAAAATTAAATTCGCATAATTTTCAAAATTTAATTTAAATAAAAACCCGCATACACGATGAAAAATCGGGTTTTCAAGAAGTGTATTTTTCGAGTAAAAGATGATTTTATATTAACTCTATGACTAATAATAATAATTTTATGAATTTAAATTAATATTTATTTATATATAATCTATAAATTTCATTTAAAACATTATTAATTATGGATTATCTTAATTAAATAGAAAATGAAAATGTTATTCATTTTAAAATAGTTTTAAGAAAAATCCAGTTTTTAAACCCAAAAAATAAATTATACTAAAATTCAATATAAAGTTGATTAAAAAGTAATTAAGTGAATTAAATACAAATAAATAATAATTATGTTAATTTAAAAAATATTCAAAACAAATTGGTACTTTTAATTTAATTTAATTATTGAAAATAAATTATTTTCTTACAAGAATCGATATTTTTCACTATTCACTGGAAAATCAATATTTTCTAAAAAATACCAAAATTTCACCCAAAGTAAATTTTAATATGATAATTTAAAGTTTAAAATTAATTTGGTATAATTAAAATTCTAAAATTTAGTAATTAAACTTTTAAATAAAACCTTATAATAAAGGAGTTTAGTTATAACTATTTCCTTTTTTGATTTAAAAATTACTTAATATTTTTATGATGAATAAAAACATGAAAGTGATTTATTATACATTTAATTTGTTTATTACAATAATAGGGAGATATATTCACTGGTATATGGGCTACATTCATAATTCTTTTGATCATGAGTTGTGTTGTTTCTATTTCATTTATCATATTCCATTTCTTTTTTTCAGTATTTTCTCTAGTGACAATACAACAAGCCATTTATGGTTAAGTTAATGAGAATACCATTTCCCTTGTTAGTGGATTAAATAATTAATTTATAATTATACTTTATTAATATATTTATAGTTTTTTATTTGTGTTTAATATTAGGATATTCACTTTTATTTTATGAAATTAAATTCTTCTTCCTTTCTCATTGTTTTGAATGCACAAGCCACATAGAGCTTCCTCACTAATTCAATAATAAGTAGTGTGATGAAACAGAAGTGATCGAAGTTACATGATCAATAGGATAGGCGAGATTATAAGTTTTAGTGTTTTTTTTCATCTCTATAATTAATATGAAATATCATGACCATACTTTTCCTTACATGACTATTACATCATTTTTAAGATAAAAGACATAATATAGATACAAATATTGGATCCATAGGTTTAGTTTCTTTTAAAAATTAGGCTCATACATCAATTTTAAATAATAAAACATAAAGATTTATTTATATCCTTACTTTTTTTATTTATAAAATATAATGTTCCCCTTAATACATTTAATCACCTAAGGATATACATTAAAGAAAGTGGTGATATAAAAGCCCAATAAGAGGATAAATAAGGGACATGAATCACACCTTGAAAAAAAAGGTCATTAATCAATATAACATGGGTGAGCATAATCATCATCATCGTATCATAATCATGGGATAATATTCATAATCATGAGGAAAAAATTTGATAAAGGGATGGAATATAGAATATTTATTAAAACGAAACATCACGTCATTGTAGTCAAATAACACACATAGTTATGAACAATGCTTGCACCATATCCACATATAATATATGTGCATAAATCATAACATCATCATTGTGAACAAATATAGAATCATGTTCATTAATAGTACATATAATATCATGAGATATATAACCTTACACAATGCATTGGAGGGATATATAATTTCAGGTCCACCTCATAAATGTTCATAATAATGCATGCCACATATAATGTTTAATAATCATAGTCATGAAATAATACCTGGAAAAAATGGGTTCATAAGGATTTCATAAATCATAATTTCATGAAGAAACATTGGGATTCCCAAGTGAATAAGGAAAAAATATATGTAATAAAAATCATCATTCTTGAGTGAATAAGAAACAACTCAAGATGATTCAAGGATGTGTTTTTGAAAGAAAATTATTTTTGAAAAAATCATTATATTTGGATTAAAAATAATTTCAAAAATCCAAAAAACATGTATATCCTCCAAAAAGAAAAGTTTAGAATAGTGAAATTATATTTAATGAATATTAGGGGAATATCCATACTGAAAGTGATGATAAATATGGATAACCCAAAGAAAAGGAGTTGGGTTCAAGAATCCTCTTACCTTAAATCTCACTTTATTTAGTTACTTTTCCACCACATGAATAATAAAATTATTTTTATTAATAAATTGATATATAAGTGAATTATTTTAATTTATACCAATATTTATCAATTGTAATCATTTGATTATATTTTTTAATTTCCTTGGTTAAAGGGTATACATTTTGATATCATGTTTTCCTTAAAAATTTCCCATTTTTCTGCGATTTCACTATTTTGTTCAATGTAATTTATACATTAGTATAATTAATTATAGAAGATTTAAATAAATATATTTATAAATTTATATATTATAAATAATTTATAATAACCATCCATAAGTTTGGTGATATGAATGAAGCTGGAAATGTCATTTTTGGTGGTTAATCGACTGTTATCAGGAACGTTGTCCAAAGGGGGAGAAATTGAGGTATAAAATATAAATATTTCAAAAATATAATTTTTATAGTAGTTTAAAATATTTAATATAATGTTAAAATACTATCTAATTAATCTTAAAAGAGTTTTTTTGGAAGTAAATTGGTAAAAAACATAAGAATGGGGGAAAATGGGAGAAGATTTGATAAAAACTTACTCTTTTCTTGGTGTTTCTTCTCTTATATGGAACTAGAATTCCTTGATGAATGGATTTTATTTACTCATACACATAACTAAGGTTTATAAGGGATAAATAAAAATTATTTTGGATGATATATATCTTTAGTAAGTGTAGGAGGAGTGGTTTTTCATTGGGAGGGAGAGGGATTATTTATACTTGAGGAGAGGGGTATTTTTAGAATAAAATACTAAATAAAATAGTTTATCCAAGGTAAACATTTCAATAGTCATATTTTTGTCATAATGAATCACATATAAATAAAATATAACTATTTTAGGTATTTAAACCACTTTATAATTCTAATTCACTAGTTTTTAAAAAGGAAATTGGAAAAAATGAGAAAATTGTTTTTTTAAGGAATACTCTTGACTTTAAACTTTGGAAAGTAATTTTTTGGTTTGAAAAATATTTTTATTATATTTTAATGACTCATTTATGAAATTAAATTTATTTTTACTGGGAACCAATTTCTAAAAATTATTAGGTCATTATTACATCATGAATGATGTAATTTAATATACACCGGTTACGGAAAAAACTGTATTTTTACTATTCACATGAATAGTGAAGTATTTTAGAAAATTATAAAAAAATAACATTTGGAAAAATTATACATGATTATTTCAAAAATGAAATTAATTTTATAAAAATAATTTTCTAAAGTAATTTATCTTTATTTTTAATATAAAAATTATGTGTTTTTATGAAATACCTTAAAATACAGTTTATTAAAAATGTGATTATATTTTCTTTGAGGTTTTAATAATATTATTTATTTTATGGAATTATAATATTTATATTTACTTAAATTACTCATGATAAATATTCTTTATTTCAAATTTTATTATTTTGAGGTTAATTTACTATTCCAACGGCCATGTTACTATTCCCAAAGGTCAGGTTACTATTCCAAATGGTCAGGTTACTATTACAATGATCACATTATTTATCCAACGATCACATTAACTCCTATAAATACCTATTCATTCCTTTATTAATCAGTAACCTCAATTCATATCAAGACTCTACATTTCCATTTTCTATAATATTGATTGGTTTTTTAATATTTTGTTGCATTTATATAGTGTTGTTAGTGGGAGGAATGATTATAGTTGACTAGGGTTATCAAAATTTTCCCATTGTAGTTCTTCTATTTTCGATTTTCTTCCCCTTGTAATATTTTTCATTTTAATGGGTTTAATCATTTATTAATTTAATAATTTTCATTAATGAATTGAAGTGTTGTTTGTTTCTCTACGTACTCTATGTGAATAATACATATATAAAATAATATAACACAAATTTATTTAGGAAAAAGCTATCATTTAAAAATCCTGGGTCGTAATATTTTTTCCCCCTTTGAAAATTTCATCCATGAAATTTCAACTCATATTATCAACTGAGAATAGATGAGGGAACTTCTATTTCATTATTTCCTCTAGTTCCCACATCACCTCTTCATATTTTTGGTTCTACCACAACACTTTGACAAGGTGATTTCTCTCTTTGAATAGAAATTTGTCTCTATGGTCCAAGATCTTTATCAGATTATCCCCATATGAGAGGTCATTTTCTAGTTATACCATCTTTATATTTAGTACATATGAGGGGTTTGGTATGTACTTTCTCAGGAGAGAAAACATCATCACAAGATTTGGTGTCCCTCATACAATACTAATGGATTAAAGAACCAATTTATGTTCTACTAAATTGGAAAAAATATATCCTGAGTATGACCTCAAGTCCAACCATTCATCCCGCTACCATGAACTAACCAATGGATAGGTAGAGGCCTTCGACGAGACATAATTCAATGTATGTTAGAAGATGGTAGATAATTATTAAATGTATTGGTCATACAAGATTCTACATGCCTACTGGGATTACCGAACCATGACCTATACTACCACATAGGTGACCCTGTACTCATTAGTATACGGGATAGAGGCATTCCTTCCCATCAATATTCAATTTATATCACTTCGTGTTTCCATCTTTCATTAGTTATCCATAGATGATAAATCCTATAAATGGCTGGCTAAATTGGATAAATTAGATGATACATATTATTTACCATGTATCATTTTGAATTTTACCAATATTGGATCACATAAGCCTTTAAGAAAAATGTTCACCTTTGGTGTTTCCTCAAATGAAAGATGGCGTCAGTCTTCAAGACTCCAATGAAACCTAGAAAGAAACCTCTAAAATTGGAACCAAAATGGGAGGGGCATTACTCCAAACATAAGGTCTACCCCAAGTGAGATTATTATCTAATTTTGATGAATGTTAATCTCACCATACCTCCCACCAATGGAAGGTTACTGAATAAGTACTTTGTGTAATCACATGCCCCGTCATCCTTACTAGAATACAATAAACTGCATGGTTCAATTCCCTTACTACATGACATTAAATTTCATGGAACAATATATGTATTGCATTAAATTGAACTACATGGTAAATGTACTTACCTCATAAAATTAAACTATAGGGTGCATCGTCTTAGTTGCATGATAATAAAATAGTTATACCATTATGAAATTGATCCATATTTGGTGGAATATTGTGATTATCCTCATATGAGAGGTCATTCTCTAGTTATACCATCATGAACTTGAGCCAAATTTGGTGGAATTGAAAGAAGATAGGAAACTACTCCAATGTGATCGAGGATCTGATAGGGGCCAATTTACCTTGGGACAATATTCCCTTTCTTTCCAAACCATATGAATCTCTTCCATGGTGATATTCAAAGGATTGTTTTTTCTAAAACTTCAAACTCCAGGTCCCTTTGAAGGTTGTAAGGATAAATATATTTCTAACTCTAAGCAGATTTTATATGTTGTTGGATGACTTGAACCTTCTCTGTCATATCTTTCACAATATTAGGTCCATGTAGATTCCATTCACCAAATTTATTCCAAGAAGTTGGATTTTGAAATCTCTTCCCATACAGAGCTTCATATGGACCCATTTGAATACCTGAGTGAAAGTTGTTAATGTATGAGAAATCAATTAATGATAGATTTTAATCCTATACACATTTAAATTCCATTGAGTGGGATTTTAACATTTCCTCGAGTGTCTTGATGGTTGTTTTATATTAGACATCAGTTTGAGGGTGACAGGACATGTTGAAATTCAATTTAATATTCAAATCATGTTGAAGAATTCTCGAGAATTTAGAAGTGAACCTAGGATCAGGATAAAATATGATCAAAAGTGGTACTCCATGAATCCTCAATACTTTTATTAAATATATATTGGAAAGTTTTTAAAGTGATAAATATTCTTGAATAGTGATGAAATGGGAATTATTAGTGAGTTGATCCACCAAAACCCATATCACATTATTTACTTTCGATATATTCGGGAGACTAGTGAAAAATTCCATGGTTATGTTCTCCAATTTCCAAACGAGTATAGGAAATGATTTCATAATCCCCTTGGAATTATTTATCTCTTCTTTAACTTGATGGAATTATAAACATCTTGAGATATAATCAAAAATCTCCTTATTTTTTTTATCCCACCATAAATTTTCTCAAATATCACAATAAATCTTGGTACTTATAATATAGATAGAGAAATATGAGCTATGATCGTTGTCCAATAGATCCTTCTTTATATCAGGTGATGAAGGCGCAAAATGCCTAGCTCCAAACTGAATCACACCATCCTCATTGATATAGAACTCATAAAGTTTTCTTTTACTGATTTCACAATTTTTTAAAGCTCTAGATCATTCATTTATTCCTCTTTGATCTTATATTAGATATATGGTTGGTAATTAATTTGGGAAAAGTATGATGTATCCCCTCCTATTATTATTTCTAGATCTTTCCTTTTCACATCCATAAAGATAGAGTCTTTCTTAATTCACATCATAGATAGAGTGGTAGGTTATTTTATGATAAGATAATTAGATACCTTGTTTGACTTTTCTAGATGGTAGTGAATAGAGAAATCATAGTCCTTAATTATCTATAACCATCTTCTTTAATGCATGGGGATATCCTTCTATGAGAATATATACTTTAGACTCTTGTGATCTGTATATATGTCACACTTCTTGTAATATCCTAACCTTTTCTTAAGGTGCATCATGCTAATTTAAAGGTAATATTTTACCCTTATTTTAGTATATCTTGGTTGGGTTTTTGTTTGGGGTTGTTTGAGGTGAAATCATAGAAGTTTGGAATCCCATTGGGTTGTACATGGTTGGTGAATGGTTAGGGAAAATTGTGTGACTTGCCCCAAGAAACTATATACCCTGTTTGGTGAGATAGGATGTGACACACAATTGGCGCATGGTTTGGAAAAACTGTATGGCCTCTCTACCCAAATCGTGCAAACTCAAATAGAGAGGGTTTTCACAGTTGGTTCATGGTTTGTCAAACCGTGCAACACTTTGGAGAAACCGTGCACTCCCTAAGATGAGGCACATTGTTAGGGTGCATGGTTAGGAAAACCATGCACCCCTTCTTAGGAAACTATGTGTGTGGGAATTAATTCCTATGATTTTTTTAAAATACCAAAAATCCCTTGTATTAACCCCTATTCACCTCCACTAGGGAAAAACCTATTTTATATTAATTTTCAATCCTTAAGAAGGGTTCTAAGTCTCCTCAAATCCTATTCTTGATGAATTAAAGATTCATTTGAAGGATCGTCTCTCATCCAATATGTGATTTATTCCTTAACTGACTCTCTCTCTCTCCCATCCCACTTTTCGAATTAAGAGGAATGTTTTATCTACCTTTGGCGATGGTTTAGATCCAGTTTTTCATGGATATTTTTCAATTTGATCTTATTTCAAGGATTTGGTCCTAGATATTCTCCGTTGTTGTGATCTTGATGATTTCGCTTCAATTTAGGGTTTTATATTTAGTTAATGATCATCAAATAGCTTGAGGAAGGTGGTCTAATTATAAATTCCCAAAGTCTTGATTTTAATTACATGTATGTAATTGTGAAATTTCTGTTTCACGTTTTGAAATTGTATCTTCAATCAAATTAATTAATTTGTTAATTGATTAATGTGATTATGGAATTGGTGGAATAATGGTATTATGAATTTGGTCAATTAATGGGACTGTAAAATTATTTTATTAATGTGACTGTGAATTGATTGATAATGAGAATTGAGGTATGGTTGGATTAAACTTGAAGGATTAATGGTTTATATGATTAAATTTTTTTAAATAGATTAATGGTGAAATGTTCATATTATTTCTATGTGATTAAAGTTATGAACCATAATTTTTTTGTTAAATTGAAATGATTCACCATTATGTGAATAATTGAAAAGAGTTTTAATGATGATTAACCTTGATAAATGTGATATATGTAATATATCTAATTGATTAATAAATGAGGTGTGCGTTCAGGACTGACACTCCAAATACCCATGGGGTGCTAGAAATGACATTCTAGTCACAAATTTCATGCATGTGACAATGAGTTCGGTACACGGTATGATTCTACAAATACCCATATGTGATAACGAAGAGGTGTGGGATAGATACTGATGCTCCAAATTCCCACAGGGTGCTAGACATGACATTCTAGCCCCAAATGTTGGCATTTGAATGGCATTCTAAGTATCCATGATATAAAATTGAAATTAATTGATAAATAAAAGCCCTTGATATAATGAATTGTGTTTCTTGATGATATATGGTTCAAAATCTATCGTGGGTCGAAGAATGTATTGATGTCCAGGGTGTCATCCTGAACATGAGAAATTTATGTGGTAAATTAAAGAATAATATAATGTGATAAATGTTTACCTGTTTATTATAACTTATTATTTATAAAACTGCATACACTATTATAGATTGGATATTGTTTTAGATACTGTTGGTGGTGGCCTACTAAGTTGTACTCACACTCTACTCAAGCTTCCTAATCGGTACCCAAATAGACTTTATTTTTATAGGAAAAGGATAAGGGAAAGAGCCCTATGATAGACGACTGGGTTGGAATGGAGCATAGATGAGGGAATTGGACGTGATGTTGGGACCCACTTGGGAGTTGTCAATGTCTTTATTTTGAGTTTTTATATAACACTTGACATGTATACAAAAAGACATATTAACTACTTTGGTTTTGGATATTGTATTCCTATCTTGGTATTATCATGTGATGTTGCTATTCATTTATATGGTATGATATCTGGTTATTGTTTATTATTATTTTGATATTGGTTATTTATTTCCACTATTGTGTTACTCTGATAAAGAGATATAGTCTCCCTATGATACATCTGTTAGACCCTCGCTACTAGTCGACAACATCTAGTGTATGGGGAGGCACACTTTGGGAACCGGTATGTGGCACCCAAGTTAGGATGTTAAATTTCTCACCATAGAGGCAATTATTCCAAATCATCAAGGAAAATGTCACAATTGATAACTCAATATCATTCTTTAGATAGTTTTTCTCATGGATCTTCAGTAGTTGTGAGGCGTAGGATATCACATTTTCATTCTACATGAGTAAACAACCCTTGCATTTCTTTGAAGCATCACCATATATCGCAAGACCTTCTCCACTTGTTGGTAGTAGGAGTACAATCATAGTGATTAACCTATTATCGAGTGCCTTAAAACATTCCTAACATTCTTATATCTATAGATACTTTACCCATTTATGTGTTAACCTAGTTAGTGGTCTAGATAAAATGAGAAATTTCCCACAAAACTTCAATAGTCCCCTGCCAAGACAAGAAAACTATAGAATTCTATGACACTAGTGGGTCTGGGATATTACTAAATTACCTTTATATTTAAAGGGTCTATATAAATTCACTCACTTATGATCACATTCTCTAATAATGTGAATTTCTACATACTAAAGTCACAATTATTGAACTTGGTGTACATTTTCTCCTTCCTTAATGTCACCAAAACAATCCTTAGATTCTATTTTTGTTCCTCCTTACTCTTGGAGTAAATTAAATTATCTATTATAATGAGTACCAAAAAAATTTCAAGGTAGTATCTATAGACTTTATTAATCGAATCCATAAATATTTGAGGGTAATTACTAAGTCCAAAGGTCGTCACTATGAACTCATAGTTGCCATAACTTATACGAAAGGCTATCTTCTGAATATATTTCTTCTTCAACTTTAGATGATGATATCTAGAATGAAGATCCACCTTTGATAATTACTAATCTCCTCATAGTTGATTGAAAAAGTCATTAATCCTTGGTATGGGATGCTTTTTCTTTATGGTTATCTTGTTGAGCTCCCGATAATTGATACACAACTGCAATGATCCATCCTTTTTCTTTACCAAAATCATTGACACACCCCAAGGAGATTCACAAGGGAATATAAAACCTTTTTCCATATTTTCTTGTAGTTTCTTCTTTAAATCCTTCAGTTTTTAAGGACCATCCTATAAGGGAATTTAGAGATAAAAGTGACTCTAGGTATAATATCTATTAATAACTCTACCTTATGATATGGTGGAATTATGGGAAACTCGTTGGGAAACACATTGGTGTATTCCCTAAGAATGATAATTTACTCAAGATTGATACTTTAATTAAACTCAAACATTTGGGAAAGGTATTCTTATTCACAGGGTATCAAAACCCACACCATTGATGGAATTTCCAAAGTAGATTTTTGATCTTCATTATATTTGTACAGGAGCATTGGATGGTTTAGAATATAGAAAGAGATTTCCTTTTCTAGACAATTGATGTGTTATCTATATAAATATATCCAATCCATACCTAGTATAGCATCAAATTCCCCCATGGGAAGGATTATGATATTCACTAGAAGAATCTTCCCACAGACATTAATAGGATAAGAGTCCAACACTTAGGTTTCAATGACTAGACTACTAGGTTTTTTTAAAAATACCTCTACTTCAAGGTATTAGGGATTCAATTCAATAGTTATAGAAAACTTTTAGGATATGAAATAATTTATAGAACTAGAATCAAATAAAAACCTTTTGAAATCTTGAGTGAGTATTACATGTACCTTGTATGACTTCATTTTCACACTCCACTTGAGTAGTAGTGATGGAATAAGCTTTCCCTTTCTCCTTTATATTTTGTGGTTGCTGACACTGATTACTTTCAAGGACCCATGGTTTAGTGCAATGGAATTCATAGTTTCCTTTACCCCTATAGTTGAAGTGTTGAACCTTGGGAGGTGCATTAGGTGGTGCCTTCATTTCATCCATCATGTTGGCCAACTCCTTCATGTCCCTTTAGAATTCATGAGCTTGGTGTCCTTTTCTCCCATACATAAAGAATTTCCCCTTCTATTTGAGGAAATTCCCACGACTCTTCTTCCCACATTTTTGACATGTGGGTGGTTGGATCCTCTTTCCTCATTTTTCATTTGACCCACATAATAGAAACTCCCTTCTTCTATTCTTATCTCCATAACCATGGGACCATTATCCAAATTTCATATCTACTTTGATGAAACATTGAACTACTTATTCATAACTCCAAAATTATCATATAGCTAGATCCTTTCTAAGGTGTAGTTTTAAACCACTAAATAATCTATCTTTTTTTATATCATTATTGATAATAAATATCGAGGAGTATCTTGAAAGCCTTGTGATGCTTTCATCATAAGTTGTGATAGATTCTCCTTCCTTTTGATCTAACTCTAATAATTCTATCTCCATATTTTTTGAATAGTTATAGGGAAATATTAATAATAAATATTTTATTAAAGTATTCTCATTGTATCTCTTCTATTTCATCCTTTGGATTGGTATTCTTTATCAATGCCCACCATTGAACAAATTCTCCATCTTAATGATCTATAACTAGACTCAACTTCTCCTTAGAATAGTGGAGCATAAAAACGATATTATCCCTTGATTTAATACACTTTTCCATGTTAGGTGGATCAGAATATCCACTAAACATTGGTGGTCGTTCTGCATAAAGAACTCAATAGCCAATTTTTCCTTCTTGGGTGAAGGAAAACATTCCATGTGGTTTAGGTTATTATTTATATCCTGAGACAACTGTGTAAGAATCACTATAAAGTTTTGAACTCCACATCTCATAGAATTGGGGATGTCATTCGGATAATCATTGCATTATCCCTCACCTGGGTTGTTATCCTAATTTCTCGCAGTTCCCATCATTTTCTAAATTGTTTGAACAAAATGTTAGTCAGAAAATCATGATTAAATAATTTATTATTATGCGAAAATTAACTTTAAACTAATGTCTTATGGTATCCCAATGTTTATATTTTTTCTAAAATGATTATTCCAGGATTTTTATCCACACATAGACTTAGAATTATGGTTTTAATTAATTATTTCTAATCCTAATTACTAAATTAACTAAACTGTGCTCTCATACCAACTATAGTGACCCAAATTTTCATAACATGATTATTACATGATTTTAAAGATAAAAATCATAATATTGATGTAAATCTATGATCCAAAGTAAAATTTCCTTGGCCAGATTGACCACTGAGAGGCGGGAGGGGTGAATCAGTGGTTTAATTTTTACAAATTATTTCTTTAGAATTTAATCTCTTAAACCTATTAAGGTTCTAAATATAATCAATGGTTTCTCTCAATATAACCTCATGTGTAATAGTAAAATAATAGAGGGTATCACACAATATTTATAGGGTTAAACAATGAAAGGCTTAATCCTTTCCATGTTGGTTAGACACCCCAAAATGGATTCTCTTCACTATATCCACACATGAATACAATTAGTTAGACACCCTAGTTCTATAGTTGGTTAGACACCCTAGTTGATCTCTCCATAGTTGGATAGAAATCAAAACTAATATTATTCTATGATTGGTTAGACACCCTAATCAAAATCCTATAGTAGTTGGTTAGACACCCCAGCTACAAGCTTCCTCTTCAGTGTTGATCCAGTAATATAATGATCGTATTCATAGATAGTATTCCTATGCAAGAAATATGTATGTCCCTTACTTATTTACAAATATTCTAGGTCTTCAAAAGATGATTTGATCAATCTTATTTTCCTCAAAACTCCTTTAGGATTTTGAATTATCCGAATTCTCCTTATTCAAATGATTGGGTACATGCAATCACCTTCTTCAAGAATTAACCCGCTTTGACTCACTCACAAAATACTTCTTACAAAATGGATTCAAGGATTCTAAAAATGATCTTGCGATTCTATATTACTTTTCATTAACTACATGCACATATTTATAAAAAAATAAGTTTAATTGGTTATTAATACATTTTGTTATTTAAATTATCATATAAATAATTAATTAAATATGTTAAGAATTAAACACATTTAATTTCATTCTTCCTTAAAATATTAATAACCAAATGTGGGTATTGTATTTATCAAATTAAATACCCAAATTAATTTGGGTATTCTTCATTTCTCATTCTTGAATACCCCATTATTTTTGGGTATTAATTTGATATTTAAAATACCTAGTTGGGTATTTCCTTCTCATCATGATACTCCTTTGAATACCCCATTATTTGTGGGTTTGCTATTAATAGATAGAGCTCATTTTGGAATACCCAAATGAATGGTTGTTTCATGAATATCATATAACCATTCTGATATTTACTTTATTCTTATTTATTAGGGTATGTTTTTACCCACAAATCACTCAAAAAACCCAGGGAAATTGGGTTTGCTTCCTCTTCTCCATGGCTCACAACCACAACTCACCCTACACGCATGCATTATGCACATGAAACTCATTTATCCATGCTATAAATTTACAGATTATCATTTAAAGCCCCAAATACTCAGAATTTATCCATATTCATAGCTTCTTCACATAGATATGAAAACATTGTGTGACTCATAATTACTAGTATCTTCAATCATGAAAAATACAAGAGGAGTTCATGATCTCTATTTCACACAATGAAAAAATATCATGTGGATTAAATATAAGTTTAGAATAAAGGTTTATGAGATAGCGTATTCTCCTCATTTTGAATTAATCATGTGCATTCAATTATCACATGTGCCTCATTTATAGAAGATCCAATGTCTTAATGGTGATTAGATAACCAAACACCTCCTAAAACAGAGTTTGCAGTCATCCGAAGAACATATTAGATTTATTATCATGTATTAAAGATAGAGATTTCATGCATGAATTTGGTTCGGTTTGATCCTAAATAGATCATTCCTTATCCATGATCATGGAAGATGGCTGGTATCGATCAATGGTGGTCTGGATTGGGCATGACATACTAGATATCCTTGAGGAGTATGAGGAAGAAGATGACGTCCCTGACTAGATCGAATGGTTGAGATCAATGTAATCAAGTGGATCCTAAAATTTCCTACTTTTAAGTGATAGAGGAATAATAACTAGCCATGTATTTTCCTACATCGATTTATAAAACATTATCTTCTTTGGTTTATCAATAAAGCAGTGAGTGTTGTGTCTTCAAACTGACATTGGGGTCAACACTTAGATACACTCCCCCCCATGCCTAGATGGGTTGGTCCACACTATGTAGTCCACAGGAACTCCTATGGGATTCTGTACCAATCTATGTGTTCCTTCAGGTGTTCTCTCTCCAAGCCTTATACACGGGCATACTTTCTACCATGTGCCACCTCCTTGGACAAGCTCTCCCACGGGGGTTGACCTTGGGTCCCCTTATGGGTGGTTGAGAGCTAGCCCATGGGGGATCCTTTGTTTGGCATTCATTTTTTTGTTAAACACCCATAAAAAATATATTCTAAGTTTATAATACTCAAAAGACCAAAATTTCAATCCATGTCAACCATATTCTCTTTTTTTTAAGGTTGGGGCTGAAGCCTCAATTTATTATTTGAAAGCAAAGACCTTTTTATACTGGGTAGAGGGAGACCCATTACATAGCCCGAAGGCCCAAGGCCAAGTGGCCTGAATACAAGGCTTGAAAGCCCATTTTTTGGCCCAAAGGACCCCACGGTGAACAGTACTGCTACAGTACCCACGCTGCTACAGTACCACCACCGCTACAGTGCTGTCGCTGCTATAGTGCCGCCGCTACAACAGTACCTGGGAAATTCTCCCCTTCCCGGATTCAATCCTGGGTCTTTTGGATGCCAAGCAGGAGCCTGTACCACTAGGGTACAGGCTCGTTGGCATGTCAACCATATTCTCTTCTTCTCTCATTAATCATGAAAAATATATATTTATATTTTATACATGGCTAACATTTAAATAATCTTTGATTATTATTCACTTTATGCAATAAAAAATTCATATTTCATGGCCTTATTTAATTTTCCAAACATTATTGTAAAAATGTTTCCTATTTAATACCTTTCTTGGACATTTAATATCAACACAAAAAATTATTAGTGTACAAAATGGAGAATTTCTCAAGCATAAAATCCAATGCTTTGAATCCATACCAATTATCTTGGTATCACCACTTTATCCAAACTCAACAAACACATATTGACATATCATTGAAAAAAAATACAACATTGGGCCCAACAATATTCCCCTTTGTATTTTGTTTTCAATACACATATTTAAAAGTCAATATGTGTGATAATTTTTTTACCCCTTTGATAATGAAATGTAATGGATAAGTGGTGGATCTTATCATCTCATATTTTCCACAAAAACATGATCTTATCCCTTTTTATGAAAAAATTCTTGGTCACTTATAAGAGAGGGATTATCCCACATGTTTTTATTAGAAAAGGGCCTTTAGTTAATAAAATTTAAGTCTAAATGGGATAAAATAGTGTAGAAAATAAGAGAGATATAACTAAGTTTTTCTATGCTATCCATAAATGACCATGCATGTGAAATTAGGATCAGAATTTATTAATTTTCAATTAAGGATCTTCCAAATTCTAGAATTTTTAATGAATGGAAAAAATCTAGAACACTTCAATAAACACATTATAAAGTTCACGTGGACAAGAAAACCCCCCTTTTCTCATCTTGACATAAATCATGAACTCCCATCATTTTATATGAAAAATAAAATTAATAACAAGGGATGAATGTTTGATTTTCATACCTTGACTTTAGATTTTAATTTGTCCCATGGTTTTTCAGATTCTTTCTCAAGGTGTCTCCCCCTCAAGGGATGCCCTCATTTTTTTCTATTTAATAGATGTTAGTTGAATCCATGAAGTAGTATATATTTATGTTTTCCAGTAGTTACGACCTCAAAAATCCCTTTCAATTCCCCAAATTTTTGTTTAAAACACATAAAATTATATGGAATAAGGAGTAACCTATTTTTTATTTAGTAGAAACATTCAAAGTGAGCATTTTCTCTCATACTTGATTTCTTCTTCTTTCTAAAATCATTATAGGATGTGATTTCATTTTGTAATCTTCTTTATTCTATATCATCACCACTATTTGATGAATCAAATCCTTTCTCAACATAATCAAAGAAATTAACTTCATCATTTGAGTCACTGGATGAATCATCTTTCACACATCTACTCACAAAAATATTATTTTGAAAGTGGAGTAATTTTTCTACTTATCAAATTTCTTACTTTGGGGTATCTCCTTATCTTCATCAAATTCAGATTCAGATTCTTTTCTTTTTCTAGACACTCATAGTCAAAATGTACAAGGCTATAACAATTTTAGCACTTTGGTATTTTTTTATTTTACCCTTATATTTTACAAACCTTTTTTTAAAGAATATAAATAATATTTTCGACATCGTATTCCCCTTTCATATCTTCAAAATCACTAGATTTGATAATTTATTCTTCATTAATTTTTCCTTTTCTCATGTCTTTAAATTCCATTTAAATTTTTTCTTTCTTCTTGAAACCTAAAATTTTCCTCACCTCATAATCTATGAGAATATTTTGAAGTTTATTTAGAGAAAAACCATCTCTTTCTTATAGGGCTGAGATACTTGAATTAAAATTATCTAGAAAATTACTGATAAGTTTTTAAAAAATAATGGAATAATCAAGATTCTCACCAGACACTCTGATATTTCCCATAACCTCATTAACTCTTGTGAAATAATTGTTAATGTTTTCCTCATCAATAATTTTTACATCATCAAATTTTATTGACCATACCTATAGCTTGGATTTATTGACTTTTATGTTTCATTCATAATTATTTTTCAAATTATCCCAGATTTCATGTGCATTTTTAAGACCCATCACCTTTCTATATACCTTTTATAATAAATACATTAGGATGGAATTTTGAGATTTACCATCAACCACCAAATTTATCTTTTCTGCATGATTCATGGGATCATCTTCAAAAATAGGTGGAAAACCTATTTTCTAAGAATCTATTACTTCAAGGCCAAGTGAAAGGAGGTAGGGAAGCATCCTATTTCTCCAACTGTGGTAATTTCATTTATTTAAAGTAAAAATACCTTGGATGTTTATAGAATTGAGATTCTCCATCTGTACAAAAACTTTTTGTATCTTTTGAGGTAACCTATCCTTTAATAACACTTGAAATTCCCTAGGATGGATTAACCACTAAGAGGGGGGGGGGGGGTGAATTGGTGGTTTAATTTTTACAAATACTTTATTTATAATTTAACCTCTTGAACTTTTTAAGGTTTTCAATCCACTCAATAGTTTCTTAAAATATCACCTCATGTGAAGTAGTAAAATAATAGAGTGAAACACATAGTATTTACAAGGTTCGACAATGAAAGGAATAATCCTTGCCATGTTGGATATACACCCCAATATAGATTCTCTTTACTATCTATACACATGAATACAACTATTTAGGCACCCCAGTTCCATAGTTGGTTAGATACCCCAATTTCTCTCTCCATAGTTGGTTAGACACACCAAATTCTATTCTTCTTTGATTGATTAGAAACCCTAATCTCAAGCCTCCAGTAGCTAGTTATACACCCTAGTTATAAGCTTCCTCATTAGTGTTGATCTAGGAATAGAAATATCTTCTTCACATATAGTATTCCTCTATAAGAAATATGGATATACCTTCCTTGTGTACAAATCATCAAGGTCTTCAATAGATTACTTTATCAATCTTGTTGGCCTCAAATATCCTTTTATATATTTAATTTTCTAAATTATCTTTCTGAAAATTCTTGGGTACATGTAATCACCTTATTCAAGAATTTCCCAGCTTTGAATCACTCTCAAAATTCTTCTTTCACAATGGATAAAAGGATTCTCAAAATGATCTTGAAATTCAATATTACTTATCATCACATGAATGAACATATTTATGCAAAAAAATATAGTTCATTGGGTATCAATAAATTTCATGATTTAAATTCTCATTTAAATCCTCAATAAAATGTGTTAAGAAATAACACATTTAATTTCCTTATTCCTTCAAATATTAATACTCGAATGTGAGTATTATATTTATCAAATTAAATACCCAAATGACCGTGGGTATTATTCATTTACCATTATTTAATATCCCATTACTTTTGAGTATTAATTTATCATTTAAAATACCCAATTGGTTATTTCCTTCTTATCATGGAACTCCTTTGAATACCCCATTATTTGTGGGTATTATATTACTACATGGTTCTGATTTTGGAATACATGAATGAATGGTTGTTTCATGCCTCTTAAATTCCCATTCAACTATTTTATTTCTTCTTCTTATTCATGTGGGTAATTCTTCACCCATGATTCATTCAAAACACCCAAGGGGTTAATGTTTTCTTCCTCTTATCACATGTCTCATAGATTGAACTCACCCTGAATGCTTGCATTATGCAGATGCATCTCATTTATTCATACTATAAATTTATAGATTCTCATTTAAAGGCCTAAAGACTTGGGATCTGTCCCTATTCATAGACTCTTCACATAGATATGAGGACATTGTGAGGATCATAATCATCAGTAGCTTCATTCATGAAAAATGACCAAGGTGGTTGGGGTATCTATTTTATGTGATAAACAAATATCTAGTGTCTTAAATATATTCCAAGAATGAAGGTGTCATGAGATAGTGAATTATTCTCATGTATAAGTAATCACATTCATTCCATTATCACATGATCCTCATTTATTGAATCTCTAGTGCATCATTGGTGAACGAATAACCAAACACATCCTAAAACCACATTTGTAGTCATCCAAAGAATATATTCGATTTATTATCATGTATTTAACTTGGATATTGAATGCATGGTTTTAGTTCAGTTCAATCCAAAATACCTACTTGCTTGTCCCTGATCATGGAAGATGGACACTATCAATCAATGGTGGTTCGGCTTATGTCTGACATACTGGATATCCTCTAGGAGGCTAAGGAAGATGTCGATAACCCCGACCTGATTGAATGGTCGAGATCGAAGTGATTGAGCGACTTCGGAAATGTATGAATTTTAAGTGAGAGGGGAACAATAATTAGTTGTGGATTGTCCCACATTGATTTTTCAAATGCGCTCCTCTTTGGTTTATAAATGAAGCAATTAGTGCTATACCTTCGAGCTTACACCAGGGTCGGTACTTAGATATACTAAACCTCATTTACACACATGATACACCACACTTCATGGTCCCCAAGTACTTTTATGGTCTTCTAGCCCAATCTATGCATGCCTTCGGGTGTGCTCTCTCCAGAGCTTATACACAGGACTATTTTCTCCCATGTGCATCCTCCTTGGGTAGACTCTCCCATAGGGTTTGAACCTTGGGTCCCCTTGTGGGTAGTTGAGAGCCAACCCATGGGAGATCCTTTCTTTGGCCTTCATTTTTTATTAAAAACCCATAAAAAATATATTCTAAGTGTAGAATACTCAAAGCCCAAAATTAAAAACCATCTAAACCATCTTCTTTATTCTCTAATTCATCATGAAAAATATATATTTATATTTTTTCATGGATATAATTTTAATCATCTTCAATTCTTCTTCATTTCATGAAATATGAAATTAATATTTCATGGACTTCTTTAATCGTCCAAACATTGTTTTAAACAATGTTTCCTCCTTAACGCATGTCTTGGATATTTAAGATTAGCACAAACAATCATCAAAGTGAAACTTGGAGAATTTCTCAAGTGTGAAATCCAATTCTATGAATCCATAACAATTCTCTAGGCATCACCACTTCATCCAAGCTCACCAAACACATATTGACATATCATTGAAAACAAATTCAACACTAGGCCAACAATCTCCCCATTTGAATTTTTTTATCAATACACAAATTAAAAAGTAAATATCTATGCTCAAAAATTTTCCCCTCTTTTAAAATTAAATGCAATGGATAATTGGTGGATACTCTCATATCATCTTATTCATAAAAACATGATCTTCTACCTTTTTACAAAAAATTATTTGGCCACTTTTAAGAGAGGGATGATCTCACATGATTTTCATATCAAAGGGCCTTTAGTTAATCAAATCATTGTCTATGTGGGATAAATTAGTGTATAAAACAATATGAATATAGCCAAGGTTAGAAATACTATCCATAAAAAACCATGCATGTAAAATCAAGCTCAAAATTTATTAATTCTCAATTAATGAATTTCCAAATTTCCAAATTTTTAATGAAAGGAACAATTCCTGAAAACTTCAATAAATGCATTATAAAGTTCAAGTGAACAAGATAAAATCCCCATTTTCTCATATTTACATCAATAATTCACCCCCTAATTTATATGAAAAATAAAATTAAGAACAATCATACCTTAACTTTTGCTTTGAATAGGTCCCTTGGATTTTCATATTCTTTCTCAAGGTTTCTACCCCTTAAGGGATGGACTCATTTTTCTTTTTAGATTTCATGGATTTTAGTTGAATCCATGAAGTAGTATCTGTTTATTCTATTCAGTAGTGACAAACTAAAATATCTCCCTTAATTTCCTATATGTTATTTTAAAGCGCATAAAATGATTGGGAATAATGAGGAACCTATTATTTATTTAGTGGAAACATTCAAGGTGAGAGTTTTCTCTCATCCTTGCTTTATTATTATTTCCAAAATCATTATGGGATAGTCTTTCCTTTTGTGATATTCTTTCTTCTCTTCCATTAACACTATTTGATGAATCAAATCCTTTAAGAACACAAGAAATGATTTTTACTTCATTATTTGAATCACTGGATGAATCATATTCCACACTTTTACTCAATAAACTTCTCCTTTTTAAAGTGGAGTAATTATTCTTTTTATCACCTTTCTTCCTTTGGGGTCTCTCCTCATCCTCATAAAATTTAGATTCAATTTATGTTTCTTTTTTTGTTTACTCAGAGGAAAAATTTACAAGTCTATTATAATTCCATCACTTTGGTGATTTTTTTCTTTTACCCTTATATTTTCAATTTTTTTAAAATAATAGAAACAATATTTTTAAAATAATATTCACCTTCCATATCTTTAGAATAACTAGATTTAATAGTTTCTTCTTATTTAATTTTTCCTTTTCTCATGGCTTCAAAGTACATTTCAATTTTTATTTCTTCTTGAATGTTGTAATTTTCCTTATCCCAAAAGCTATGAGAATATTTTAAAGTTCAT
Organism: Viscum album; assembly: GCA_963277665.1. NCBI lineage: Eukaryota > Viridiplantae > Streptophyta > Magnoliopsida > Santalales > Viscaceae > Viscum > Viscum album. Next base: position 1,840,452,125 of record OY728151.1, read on the forward strand.
TAAGAGAAAAATCATCTATTTCTTATAGATTCTTGGTTTTTGAATCAAAATGATCTGGAAAATTCCTCATCAGTTTTTAACAACAATGGAATAATCAATATTCTCATGAAACCCTCTAATGTTTCTCACAATATCACCAAATCTTATGAAATAATCATCTTTGTTTTCATCATCAGTCATTTTTATATCTAAAAATTTTCTTCACAATACCTTTATCTTAGATTCCTTGACTCTGATGTTACCTTCATGATTGTTTTTCAATTTATCGCATATTTCATGTATAATTTGAATACCTATGAACCTTGTAAATAAATTTTATGATAAATACATTAGGATAACATTTTGTGATTTTCCATAAACCTCTAAATTCCTCTTGTCAGCATGAGTCATGGGAGCATCTTTATTAATTGGTGGAAAACCTATTGTGTAAGTATCTCTTACTTCAAGGCCAATGAAAGGAGGTGGGGAAGAATCCTATTTCTCCAAATGTGATAATTTGATCCATTGAAAGTAATAATACCTTAGATATTTACATAATTGAGATTCTCCATATATATATTAACTTATTGGATATTTAGAGGTGACCTATCATCTGATACCACTTGAGATCCCCAAGATTAATTGACCACTCAGAGGGAGGGGGGTGAATCAATGGTTTTCCATTTACAAATTATTTATTTATAATTTATCCTCTTGAACTTGTTAAGTTTCTCAATAAAATCAATAGTTTATCTCAATAAAAAATTGTGTGTAGTAGTAAAATAAGATAGGGAAGCACGTAGTATTTACAAGGTTATGCAATGAATGGCCAATTTCTTTCCAAATTGGTTAGACATCCCAAAATAGATTCCATTCACTATATCCAAAAGTGAATAAAACTGGTTATAAACCACAGTTACACAATTGGTTAGAAACCCCAATTACTCTCTTTAAGTTATTTAGACACCCCAACTACTCTTCTTATATGATTGGTTATACTCCCCAATCACAAGACTCTAGTATCTTATTATAATACCTAGCTACAATCCTCCTCTTAAGTGTTGATCTAGGAATAGAAAGACCTTCTTCAAAGATAGTATTTCTCTACAAGAAAGATGGATGTCCCTTCCTAGTGTTCAAATAATCAAGGTATTAAACATATGATTTGATATGTATTGTTTGAAATGAAACTAATTTGATATATTTAATGATCTGAATTATCCTTCATAAAATGATTGGGTACATGTAATCACATTTTTTAAGAATTACCCATCTTTTTCTCACTCTCAAAATTCTTCTTACGCAGTGGATGCATGGATTCTAAAAATGATCTTGAAATTATATATTAATTTTCATCACTTTCATGAAAATATTTATACAAAAACAATATGGTTCATTTGGTCTCAATAGATTTCATGATTTATATTCTCATTTAAATCCTTAGTTAAGTTTGTTAAGAATTAAACACATTTAATTTCATTATTCCTTTAAATATCAATACCATAATTTAGGTATTATATTTATCAAATTAAACACCCAAATGAATATGGGTATTATTAATTTATCATTCTTGAATAACCCATTATTTTTTGGGTATTAATTTATCATTTAAAATACCCAGTTGGGTATTTCCTTTCCACTGTGATACTCCTTTAAATACCCCATTATTTTTGGGTATACTATTACTGCATGGAGCTCAATTTGGAATACCTAAATGAATGGTCATTTCATGAATATCAAATACCCATTTTAGTATTTACTTTTTTCTTCTTCATGTGGGTAAGTGTTCAACCATGGCTCAATCCAAACACAAGTGGGATTTAGGTTTATTTCCTCCTCTCATTCGGCTCACAGCTATAGCTCACCTTGTATGCATGCATTATGTGTATACAAATCATTTCTTCATGTTATAAATTTACAACTTATTATTTAAAGGCCTAAAGACTTATGATCTCTACCTATTAACATCCTCTTCACACAGATATGAAAACATTGTGAAAATCATAATCACCTTTAGCTTCATTAATAAAAAAAATGCTTGAGGAGTTAGAGGTATCTATTTCATTTGATGAACAAATATCACATGGCTTAAATATATGTTTATAATGATGGTTTCAGAAGATAGTGTATTTCAATCATGTTTAAGTAATCATGTTCCTAATATCATCACATGATCCTCACTTATAGAATTTCTAGGGCATAAATGGTGATCAGATAACTGAACACCTCTTGCAACTATGTTTGTAGTAGGATGAAGTACATCTTAAATTTATTCTAATGTATTCAAGATGCATATTTCATGAATGGATTTGGTTCTGTTCGATCACAAATACCCCATTCCTTATGTATGATTGTGGAAGATAGATGGTATCGATCAGTGGTGGTCCTGCTTGTGTACGACATAATAGATATGATCGAGGAGGATGAAGAAGAATATGACATCCCTAGACTGGTTGAATAGTCGATATTAAAGCGTTTGAGTGGCTCCCAAAATGTCTAACTTTTAAGTTATATTGGAACAGTAACTGGACAAATCTTGCCCCACATCAATTTCTAAAATGAAATCCACTTTGGTTTATCAATCAAGCGGTGAGAATTGTACCTTCATGCTAACACTAGGGTCAACACCTAGATACACTGAACCTCACTCCAGTAAGGGTTTCACCACACTGCGTAGTCCACAGACACTACTATGGGATTTTGGCCCAATATATGTGTGCCTTCAGGTGTATGCTCTCCAGGCCTTATACAAGGGTCTATATTCCATCATGCTCTACCTCCTTGGGCAGGCTCTCCTATGAGGGTTGAACCTTGGGTCCCCATATGGGTGGTTGAGAGGTATCCCATGGGGGCTCCTTTGGTTGGCCTTCATTTTTCATTAAACACCCATAAGAAATATAATCTAAATATAGAATACTCAAAATCCCAAAATTCCAAACCATCTCAACCATATTATCTTCTTATCTCATTTATCATGAAAAATATATATTTATATTTTTTCATGGATATCATTTAAATCATCTTAAATTATTATTCACTTCATGAAATAAGAAATTAATATTTCATGTCCTTATTTAATCTTCCAAACATTGTTGTAAATAATGTTTCCTCCTTAACACATGTCTTGGATAATTAAGATTAGCATACAAAATCATCATATTAAAACATGGATAATTTCTCAAGCATGAAATCCAATGCTATGAATCTATAAAAATTCTCCAGGCATCACAACTTCTTCCAAAATCACAAAGAACATATTGACAAATCATTAACAATAAATTAAGAACTGGGAACAAAAAAAAGGTTTTCTGTCTTTGGTAAATTAGCCTCATACATAAATTATAAATAATAAAACATAAAAATTTATTTAAAACCTTCTTATTTATCATTATAAAATCTCACATTTTCCTTATTACAAGTAATCACCTCAGGACATACATCAAAGAATTGGGTGAGCTAAAACCCCAGTAAGAGGAGATTTAAGGGAAAAAATCAATAGAACATGGGTGATCATAGTCATCATCATCATATCATAAGCATGAGATCATCATCATAATCATGAGGGAAAAATTTGATAAATCCATGGAATGTGGAATATTCACAAAAATGAATCATCATGTCACAGTGGTCAACTACCACACATAGTTGAGAACAAATATAACATCATGTCCATGTATAACATATGTTCATAAATCATAGCATCATCATTGTGAAAAATGATAACACCATGTTCACACATAGTTCACATAATCTCATGAGATACATCACATTACCCAATGAATTGGAGGGATATGTAATTTTTGGCCCATCCATCACATTAGAAATGTTCATAATAATGCATGCTACATAGAATGTATAATAATCATAGTCATGAAATAACCGATGGAAAGTAATGGGTTTTATAAGGATTTCATAAAGCATGATTTCATGAATAATTTTTGGGGTTCCTAATAGAATAAGTGGAAACATATCTGGTATAAAAATCATTATTATTGAGAGAAGAAAAATCAAATCAAGATGAATCAAGGATTTGTTTTGGAATGAAAAGCCTTTTTAAAAAAATAAATATATTTGGATTAAAAATAATTTGGTAATGAGAAAAAAATGTATATCCCCAAAAATTAAATGTTAGAATAGTGAAATGATATTTAAGGAATATTAGTTGAATATCCATACTAAAAATAACATGAAATATGGATAACCAAACGAAAAGGTGTTTGGTTTGAGAATCCCTTTACCTTAAATCCCGCTTTATTTAGTCTCTTTTATACCTCCAGAATAATAAAATTAGGTTTATAAAAACATTGATCTGTAAGGTAACTATTTTAATTTTTACTAAGATTTATCAATTATAATACTTTGATTATATCTCTTAATTTCCTTGTTTAAAGGGAATACATTTTAATATCACGTTTTCCTTAAAAATTTACAGTTTTGCTTCGATCTCACAATTTTGTTTAATGTAATTTATAAATTGTTATAATTAATTTAAAAATATTGAAATTCATATATTTATTCATTTATTTATTATAAATAATTTATTATTACCATAGATAAGGGTGATTATATGAAAGAATCTAGAAACATCCTCATTGGCGGTTAACCAACCATTATCGAAAAGATTATCCAAATTAGGATAAATAGAGGTATAATATATAAATACTTCAAAGGTATAATTTTTACATTTTTTTAAAATCATTAATATAATGTTAAAATAATGCTTAATTAATCTTAAAAGTTTTTTTTGAAATAAATTGGGGAAAAGTAGAAGAGAGGAGGAAAACGATAACAGAGTTGATAACAAATTACTCTTTTCTTAGCATTGCTTCTCTTGTATGGGACTAGAATTCCTTGATGAATGGAGTTGATTTACTCCTACACATCCCTATGTTTTTTAAGGGATTAATAGGGTGTATTTTTTCAGATATTTTTATTTGGTAAGTATGGGAGGAGTGGGTTTTCAAGTAGATGTAGAGGGGTTATTTATACATGAGGAGAGGGGTATTTTTTGAAAAAATTATTGAATAAAATACTATATCCAAGTTAAATGTTGTAATAGTGATATTTTTACATAATGAATCATATATAAATAAAATATAATGGTTTTAAGACATTAAAACCCTTTATAATTTAAATTCATCAGTTTTTTAAAAGGAATGTGGAAATATGAGAAAATTGTTTTTTAACGGAATAATTTTGACTTTAGATTTAGAAAGTAATTTTTAGATTTCAATTTTTTTTTTGTTTTTTTTAATGATTAATTTAAGAAATTAAATATTTTTTTGGTCAATAATCAAGTTATATAAACTATTTGGTTATTATTACATCAAGAATGATGTAATTTAGGATACATCGTTTATGAAAAAAAATGTATTTTTACTATTCGCCTAAATATTGAAGTATTTTAGAAAATTATAAAAAATTCACCCTTGTAAAATTTCAACATGATTGTTTCAAAAAGGTAATTAATTTTACCATTTTTTAATAAAATAGGTTATTTTAATTTTTAATATAAAAATTTATATTTTTTATGAAATACCTTAAAATATAGTTTATTAAAATTTTCTTATATTTTCTTTGAGTTTTTATTCATGATATTTATTTTATGGAATTATAATATTTTTTATTTACTGAAATTACTCATGATAAATATTATTTATCTCACATTTTATTATTTTGAGGTTATTTTACAATTCCAATGGTCAGATTACTATTCCCAACGGTTCAGCTACTATTCTCAATGACCAAGTTTCTATTCCAATTATCACATTAAAATTATAAAATTCACATTACCTCTATTCCTATAATGGATCTATATTTTCATTTTCTATAATGTCGATTGGTTTATTAATATTTTATGTCATTTCTATAGTGTTGTTAGTGGGAGGAATGATTCTAGTCGATCGAGGTGATCAAAATTTTTCAATTATAGTTTTTCTATTTTCTATTTTATATCCCCATGTAATATTTGGAAATTTAATGGGTTTAGTCGTTGACTAATGTAATGATTTTCATTAATTAATTAAAGTGTTTTTTGTTTCTCTATGTGCTCTATGTGTATAATACTTATATAATATAATATAATACACATTTATTTTGGGAATAATTATCATTTAAAAATACGGAGGAGTGAAATTCTTCCCCATTTATAAATTCCATCCCTCAAATTTCAAACCATATTCTTAGTTTAGAATGGATTAGGGTACTTTTGTTTCATTATTCCATTTGGTTCCCACATTTCTTCTTCATATTTGTGGTTCTTACACAACACTTTGACAAGGTGTGTTGTCTTATTTTATAGAGCTTTTTCTCTATGATCCAAGATCTTCATTAGATTATACTTATATGAGAGGTCATTCTCTAGTTGTACCAATTTTAGATTCATTATATGCGAGGGGTTGAGTATGTACTTTTTCAGGAGAGATACATGGAACACATCATGAGCTTGATCCATATTTAGTGCAAGTGAAAGATGATAGGCCACTTCTCCTATGTGATCCTATATCTCAAAGGGGCCAATGTACTTAGGTCTAATCTTTTATTTATTTCCAAACCACATGAATATCTTACATAATGATATTCTAAGGAAAAATTTGTCTCTAATTAGATTCCTTTCATCAACTTTATCCCAACAAGTAGAAGTTTGACATGGATTCCCATATAGAGATTTATATGGAGGCATTTGAATACTTAAGTGGAAGACTTTATTATATGAGAACTCAACTAATGAGATATGTTTATCCCATCCACCTTTAAATTACATCGAGTAGGATATTATCATGTCCTCAAGTCTATGAATGGTATTTTCATATTAGCCATTAGTTTGGGGGTGATAGGCCATAATGAAATTCAATTCAGTATTCAAAGAATGTTTAATACTTCTCCACAATTTAAAATTAAACCTTGGATACTTATTAGAGATGATAAAAGTGGTATTACATGATACCTCAACACTTCCTTTACATATATATTTTCATGTTTTTCAAGTGAGATATCTTCCTAAATAGAGATGAAATTGGTAGTCTTGGTGAGTTGATCCATCAAAAACCATATCACATTGTTTACATTGGATTTCTTCAGAAGGCCAGTGACAAATACTATGGTGATGTTCTCCCATTTCCATGTTGGTATAGGCAGTGATTTCATTATCCCCTTGAACTTATATATGTCTTCCTGAACTTGATCACATACCATACATCCTAATATATACTCAACAATCTCCTTCATTATATTGTCCCACCAAAATTGTTCTCAAAGAACACAATACACGTTGGAACTTCTCAGATGGATGTAAAAATATAAGCTATACGCAATACCTAATAGCTCAATTTTTACCTCATGTGACGAAGACACATAAATCAAAGATCCAAACCAAATCAAACCAACCTCATCAATTTGCAACTCATGAATCTTCCCTTCCTTTACTGTTTTCACCATTTGTTGAAGCTTGAGATCATTCCTTGGTGCCACCTTGATCTTCTCTTGGATAGATGGTTGGGAAATCATTTGGTAAAAGTATGATATATTCCATATATTTGTGATTTCTAGATATTTCCTTTACATGTCCCTGAATATAGGGTATTTCTCAATACACATTGTGGTTAGAGTAACATGTTCTTTTTTTCTAAGAGAATTAAATACCTTGTTCTACTTTCCTAGATGGTTACTAATAGATAAATAATAGTCCTTAATTAGATTTAAACATATTCTTTTATGCATGTTGAGATCATTCTATGGGAATATATACTTTAGACTCTTGAGATATATATATATATCACATTTCTCACTATATGGGTATTGTCGCCAAATATTTAAGTTAAAGACCATAACTACTAACTCTAGATCATGATTTGGGTAGTTTTCTCATAGATATTTAGTTTTCTTTAGGCATATGATATCACTTTGTCATTATGCTTGAGTACACAATCCAATCCTTTCTTTGAATCACAATCATATATCACAAAACCTTCTCCACTTATTATTATTGTGATTATAGGCATAATGATTAGCCTCTTCTTGAGTTCCTTAAATATTTCCTCACATTATTCTATGAATACATAATTTTCCCATTTCCATGTTAAATTATTTATAGGTATATATAATCATAATAAATTTCTCAAAAATAATATGTATTCCCCTACCAAGACAAGAAAAATACAGATTTCCATGACACTAGTGAGTCGGGGAAATTCCTTAATTACCTTTGTCTTTGAAGGATCTACATAAATTCCCCCACCTATGATCATATTCCACAAGAATCTGACTTGATGCATCAAAAAGTAACACTTTAATGATTTTTTGTACAATTTATCCTTTTTTAATATCACCAACACAATCATTAAATTCTCTTCATGTTCCTCCTTACTATTAGACTAAATGAAAATATCATAGATAAACACAACCAATTTTTTTTTCTTGGAAGTCTCTAAAGACTCTATTCATCAAATACATGGATATTGTAGGGTAATTAGTAAGTCCCAAGGGCATAAATATGAACACATAGTGACCATACCTTATATGAAGGTTTGTATTAAAAATATATTCCTTCTTCACCTTCAGCTGATGATATATGGAAGAAAGATATACTTTTGAGAAGTACCGAGTTTCTCATAGTTGATCGAACAAATCATCATTCCTTGGAAGGGTATAATTTTTTTTATGGTGATCTTGTTGAGCTCCTAGAACTCGATACACAACTGCATTGATCTATAATTTTTCTTTACAAAAAAGTACTGGCACACCCCAATGCAATGCGCTTGGGATTATGAAACCTTTTTCCAAATTCTCTTACAGTTGCTTATTTAACTCGTCCAGTTTTATATGCATAATATTATAGGGGAATTTAAAGATATGAGAGGATCTAGGTATAAGCTCCTTTGATAACTCTACCTCCTGATCTAGTGGAATTATGGGAAACTCTTCAGGAAACACATTATTATATTCCCTAACAATGGAAATTTCCTAAAGCTTGATACTTTCCCTCAACTCAACCATTTGGGCATGGTATTCTTCTTCACAAGGTATCAATACCCACACCATTGAGGGATTTTCCAAATTATATTATTGATCTTAAATTTTTACAGGAGGATTTGATGGTTCAGAATATAGAAAGAGATTTCTTTTTCCTGACATTTGACGCATTCTCTATATAAAGAGATCTAATCCATGCATAGCATGGCATCGAATTCAAACAAGGGAAGGATTATGATATTCGCTGGAAGAATATTTATACAAATGCTAATAGGAGAAGAGTCCAACACTTATATTGAAATGATTTCACCAGTAGGTGTTTTTTATAGATATCTCTACTTCAAGTTATTGGTGATTTGATTCAATAGTTCAAGAAAACTTGTAGGATATAAAGGAATGTGTTGAAATAGAATAGAATAATTTTTTCCCATTATTGAGTGAATAATAGGTTTACCTTGTATGAATTCATTTTCATGATCCTCTTTAGTAGTAGTGATGACATAATCTTTCCCTTGTTCCTTTGGATTTGGTGGTTGCTAATGTTGATTACTCTCAAGGACCCATGGTTTAGTACACTAGATTACACAGTTACCTTTATCCCTATAGTTGGATATTTGATGCATGAGTGGTGCATTAGGAGGTTAATTCCTTTCCTCCATCATGTTGTTCAGATTCTTCATGTATTTTTGGAATTCATGAGCTCTATGGCCTTTTTTCCCACACTTAAAGCATTTCCCCATCACTTTGAGGCAATTCCCATGTCACGACTTGTCTCAATGGGGATTGAGCTACAACTCCTCAAGCCCACCTCTAATAGGTCAGGGGCCGATGACTAGCACCGAGTAGTCATATCACATAGATGGGAGCCCTTTTCCTAGAGTGCCCATACGCACACACCCACATACACCTCTATGAAACAGTGAAGAGATATAAAAAGTTGGAAACTAAAATACATACATAGGTCTATCCCAAACTAGAGTACAAATGAAGCACTAAATATATAAAAAGTGAATAAAAAACACCCATATAAATCTATAAAAGCATCCACACTGCTCAAAAGGAGGGGATCACTATAAAATGAAACTATCAGAAAGCTCCTTGGCCCAACTTTGGTAAAAACCTAGGCCGATCTAGCTCATTAAGCTCCACCTACCCCATGTCCTCTGGGGACTTTGTCAAAATAATTGTGGTATTCACAAGTCACAAAATGTGTAAGAAAATCCCATGCAAGGGTTAGTATAAAAATAATTAGTAGGAGCCCAAAAAACCCAAAGGAAAAGGGATAAACTTAAAGGCATCGGTCCGCTTAACCCAACCAAATGAAACCCCATATGAGAGTGAAACTCCATATTGAACCATCCTCAGCTATACATGACTAGGAAGCTCAGTCCAAAAAGGGGATATTAACCTAGACACATGAAAACACCATAAGGACTCCTAGAATCACCTAGATATACTCATCTTAGAATCCAAGTCACACAAGGTTCCATTCTCATGTCTTGATATAGGATTCTACTTTAGGCTCTAAAGGTAACACATAACCAGGAGAACACACTCCACAAGATCATCCATCCCAGATGGAACTCTTCTGAGTGATACACTCCATCGGAAACAAATATACCATCCTTGATGGTATGTGTGAGAGAATGTTCTTTGTAACACCCTGAGATTTTATGAAATATATTTTTTTGAATTAATTTAATCTTTTGATATTTTTCATTTCACACATCACTGAAAATATTTTTTCACTAAGTAAAAAAATTCCTTTCACATAGAACCAGATTGGTGTATGATAAATGAAACACCAACTTGGAGTATGTTACAAAGAATAACAAGGTTATCATACATTACACACAATATTGACCTTCCTAGATGGATTGCGTAACACGCAAGACCGAGTATTACCTAACTATAGTATATTATTAAAAATATTATTATAATGAGATATAAACTAGTCGTTAAGTTGATGGAAACGAATATTATTAACTAAATTATGAAAAATTTGGTTTACAAAAAATATAATATGAATTTATAGGTTACCAATTAATTATAAATGAATATGAAAACCAATTGAATATAAAGAAAAATATTATTATAGTCACAAAGCTATTTTAACCTAGTAAATTAAATTAATTAAAATTGATAAGTGATATTAATGTAATAAATATGTTATATATTCAATAAAATATTTTTAAAATTCATCTAATAGATTCAATAGTCATAAGATAAGAACAATCACAATTTTATACATAAAAACCTAATTTTTATAAAAGTAGTTTTACCGCCTTTTACTAGAGAATCCATTTCAAATACAATTTTTGGAACTTTTATAGATTTAATATTTTAAAATAAAATTCATATTTGGAATCAATACAAAAAAAAAATAGTTTAGGATAATTTTTTTGTATTTTTCTCTAAGGTTTTATTTTTTATTGAATAGTTAAAAATACTGGATTTTAATTCAAAACTGCTTTTTCATCGAATTTGTTTATAGTGTTACATTATATTTTTAATTGTTTAATAGTTTAGTTAGATAATATTTTAATAAATTAATCTAATTTAGTTAATTGTAATCAATTTCATATTGAAATTGGATATAAAATCTTAGAAAACTTTTGGATGTTTTTACCTTAAAAACCTGCAGTGTCGTCCTGTCAGCAGGATTAATTTCAAATTAATTTCTACCACTTATATGATTATAGTTTGGAAAAATGGATTAAATATTTTTAATAATAATAATTTATAATTTTTAACAATTTCAAATTTTTTTGACCAAAAATATTAGTGAATGTGATTAAAATTAATTACATCACTTAAGAGAAAAATAAAGCCAATAAAGTACTAAACCATAAATATAAGACCCAAAACAACCTAGAACCTTGTAAAACACCCCTTTTATATCCATAATTATTCCATTAAACTTCTATTATTTAGTTTTTTTAGTTTTTATGACTCTTTTTTAGGTAAAAACGTGGGTACACCCAACTTCTTTTCATAAATGCCAAGTGCATCCTTTCCTTCCCTATAAAAGGCCACCACGTCTACCCACTTTGTCACACCTCTCAAGCCCCTTGTATTAAAAAAAATCTTTTAAAATAATCTCCCAAATTACCTACACTACTCCTATAATCCTTACCTTTTGAATAAGGAAACTCTAGTAAGCCTTTTGGCACAAACCAAAAGGAGTTACCCGATTACGATGTAACATCTTCTCTCAAGATAATTTCATTTAGCTTACTTATCCACACCTACAGGAAACTTATACAAGTACAAAGAAAGTCAAGCCACAAGGTAAGGGGATTTATCTCACTTTTTATTTCCGTGAGATACATGAAATGTTCACCACTCTTTCTTTTTTGTGTGGTGTATGTACTTAACACAATTGTATTATATGTATATTATAATTATATTTATGTGTATTCACATATCCATTTTATGATCTTTGTTTCATGGGGATTAAGTTTCAAAAGTTACCAAATTGGTGAAATAGTTTTGTCTCAATTTTCCTTCTTTGAGACTCATGTTTTGTTGTGCAGCAAAATTCTATATCGAGGTGTATATAATTACATTTAATTTGTTATATCATGAACCTAATTATTTTAATGATATTTTAAGCTTCATTTAATTTTATTTTATTACATGGAGATTATGATATCAAGTTACCAAGTGATAAGAGTTTATTGAAATAATCTCATCACTTTTCGAGATTGTTTATGTTTTTTCTTCCTTTGATGAATTATTATGTTACATATATCAATAAATTCATGAATTTTATTATCATATAATTATTAATTATATATTCATTTATTGGTTCCATTTTTTATTCTTTGGTACATAATATATTTAAGAATTATTTTAAGAAATCCTGACTTTACCCTCTCTTCAGTCGGAAATCTGTGTTCCTTCCAAACCATATTTTCTAAAAAGGGTTTATAAGAATATTATACTTGTAACACCCCAAAATTTTATGAAAAATATTCTTTTAATTTCTTTTATTTCATGAATTGTATGCTACACCAAAATTATCTTACACTATACGAAACACCGTATTAGATTGTAGTATACGCAAACACTATTCTTGGCTTGTGTTGCATGCAAGAGCGACATTCCTCAATAGCGTGTGTTGTACACAATACTGAGTTTTACTAAACAACGATATATTTTTATAATATTGTTATAAACTAGATGTTATGAATAATATTAAACAGAATTTGAATTTTATAATATTATCATTCATCTTACACATTATCTAGAACATGGTAAGAGAACAAAATAATTTTTTTGGGTAAAATAAGCATTTTTCAAAAACTGTAGTTTTGCCGCCTTTTGATGGTGCACCCACTTTAAATATAGTTTTTGACAAATTTATAAGTTTAATTAGATTAAATAAAATTATTTATTTCAATAAGGATATAAAAATTTACTTTGGATAATTTTTTAATATTTTTCGATTAACTTTCAAATTTTGATAAATAGTAAAAATACGCTAAATTTTAATTAAAAACAAATTTTTTTCATCGAGATAATTTATATGGTTAAATTATAATATTGAATGGTTTTAAAGTATAAATAGAATAAATTTTTACCATTTAATATAATGTAACCCATTAGCATTAATTTTACATTAAATTCATAGGTAAAAACATTTCAATCTTTGACAATGTTTTAACTTTTAAAACCCATTTTCTTAACAAAGGGATTAATTTTAAATTAATTACTGAAACTTATGTGTTTTGAATTTTGAAAAATGGATTATGTATTTGGATTTAGTGGGTCCAAATTATGTTAATAGGTTACTTTTTTTTGATATTATGTATAGTAACTACGATAATTTTTATTTACTACACTTAAAGGTAAATCGGGTAATTAATGGTAAACACAAGTTTATAAAATTACCCTAACACCTGAAAAAATTTTATTGGATGAATAAAAATATATACATATCACCTAAGGGTCGTAATAGATTCATTTCATGGACTTTGGATAATTAAAATTATATAATTATTATTAAAACCAAAGAAAGTGACAACATGTCACTCTATTATATCTTATAAGTGTAATAATTTTAATTTAGTGATAAACTTCATAAAACTTAGAAAATGAATAGTATATAGAAATATAATAAAATTATCTACATCATGTGAATTTATTTATAATTTTTAGGGGTTAAATAATTATCATTAATTATGACACAATAGTGATGTTGAAATTATTTTATTGATTGAAATATCAAATAAATGGTTTTAAAAATATTAAAATAAATATTATATGAACTATTTAATTTTCTCCATGAATTTCTAGATAAATATGACATGTTATGAATCTATTAAAACTTTTATTTCAAACATATCTTCTGTGTGGATTTTATTTAAATTCAAATAAATGAATAGTGTCAAAATTGACACTATTGTTATTTTATAAAAATAACATATTATAAAATTGTTTAAAAATTAAAAAATATTTAAAAATTATAAATTGAAATTTATATGGTCATAAATGTCATAAAGTATACAATTATGTACAATTCACAACACATAAGTAAATATTCCTAACAATTTAAAATTTAGAATATTATTTCCACAAATAAAATTAAATAGATTAAATAAGGATAAATCAAGTTGATAAGGTTTAAAATAATTTTCCAACTTGTCTAAATTTCATTGGTTGATTATATTACAACCCTATATCATCTAAGATTCGTATTTGAGTCATTTTTGGAGGTTTTTAGGTGGGTTTTGAATTTATTATAAATTAATATTTCTTATGTTTCCAAAGGTGCCCCTCTCCTCCCTTATAAAAGGGAACCTCCTCCCTCTCCTCCTCACACCATTTTTAGCCTTAAATATCGGCCAACCCCTGACAATTTATCTTCTCCACTTCCCTAGAAACATACTAGAGGTTCTGGTATTCTTCAAAGACCAACTTTAGTGCCCTAAGAGGAGGTTTAGAAGAGGCGCATCGAAGAAGAGGTAATATCCTTTACCGATTCTTTCAAATTCATTTCTTCTTCTACTTAATATTATTTTGTTGTTTCATAATAAAGTAATAAAATAAGTATCACTAATATACTTATATTTTATTATAAATATGAAACAACCATATTTCACCTTCTATCAATCCTATGGAAAACAAAATCACCTCGCGTGCGTACGTACGGAATACAGTCTCCACGCCGTGGTGTAATCTGTTTTCCACCACCACCATAATTGGATGGGTATAACGGTGTAAATAATAAATATATATACTTATTATAAAATGATTATAATTATGAGATATTATATCATCCACTCCAAACCATTCAATGATTATGGGAATGATATCATCGCTCGTGCATACGTACAGATTACCGTCTCCACGACGCGATGAGATTCATTCTCCATGTTAACCATTCCAGAATGATTATAAAGTTTATATATAATAAATAATGATGAAATTTATGACATAATAATTCCAATGTATATATATATATATTTTTTTCATCTAATTACTTGCATTCAATTCAAAAAGGAAATGAAAACAACGTTCATGCGTACGTACGGTCTACCGTCTCCATGAACGGTGTATTTCATTTTATTTATCTATCTATTATGTACATATATATATATATCATGAATATATATGATATATAAATCATGTTTTACATTCTGGAATTAATTATATCATGATACAAGTAATAATAATATCAAGAACAACAAGTCCAAACACGTACGATAAATGAAACGATTTTACCCAAAATGCGGCTTTAACATGAAATTGACAAATTAACGGGTGAGATAAAGTCATACGTGAATCATATATGATATCATAAATATTATTATGGTTTTTTTACAAGTTAATAATATTTTTAAATCCACTATACAGGAGTCTCGGACACATACAAAAGAAATTAGACATAAGGTAAGGGATAATTATTCCAATCTCGTTCTTATCTGAGATTGTTTATTCATAAGTATTTACTAGGGTTATATTTATCATCCATGTCTGTGTTTTATAAGAGTGTTTTCATAAAGTGTTTACTATTCTTCCATGTATGTTTAAATTCATGTTTACCCCTTTTTACTTTTACTATGTAGTATGGAAGGAATCTTTCTTTTGTTTACCATACGTGGTACTTTTTGACTTTTCCATTAGAAGTACGAGGAGAATGTTTTTTAACTTATAAGGAATGAACAGATTTTTACAGTTTCATAATGCCTTATTTCCATGAAGCTTCCTCTACATTATTTCATGATTATTTTCAACAAAAAAAAATTTCTTTTAAAATCGCACGACATTTTGAGAAAGGAAAATTATTTTGAAGAACAAAGGATATTTTCCTCAAGAATTAATTTCAAGTGTTTATTCAAAACTATTTCCCATATAAGATGACATTATTTAGTATGATTATGTTTCAAGTATAATTTCTCTATTATTTTCATGGTTTTATTTTTATTATGATGAAATGATATCCATTTGTTTTATATGGATTATGTTAAGATGAGATGATGTTTATGAAACCCATTTTATACTTTGGGTTATGATGCATAATTTATGATTGTGTTGTGGAACACATAATAATGATTTCAATATGAGATGGGTGGGACCTTTATATCCCTCCAATTAATTGGGTAAAGATTTATATCTTATGAGATAAACATGGATGGAATGACAAGTAAATCTGGTTCAGTAATATAGGGCTGGAATGGAAAGTAAACCCAGTTCAGTAATGGACATTGTCCACTATGATGGTCTTGGAAGAAATTCCTTGTATACTATGGAAATAATATCATGTGCTTAATGTTTTCCACAATTACATATTTTATTCCCATGCTATTTTATCATGATTGATGTTCCATTATGATCTATGCCTTACGTACTGCCAAGATTTATTTAACAACTCAAGATTTTGATGATTAAACTTTATGTTCATGTTTTTTTAAGTTCAAATGTATATGGTTTGTTTTATTTTCTCCATGTTTACCCTTACTGAGCATTTGAGCTCACCCTTTATATGTTTTCTTTTCCCCAGGATATGAAGAAAGGGTTTAGGTAAGAAAACAAAAGTGGAAGATCTTTATGGGATATGTTGAAAATCTTTCACCATAATTAGAAGATTATGTCCCGAGTTTCCAAATACACAAAACTATTACAGTCCTTGGGTGTCTGTTTTTGTTATGTATTATGTATTCCGTAAAATTAATGTAACGTCATTGTATGTCAAGCTTGGGTCTCTACATTTGGTATCAGAGGAAAGGTTTAGTTAACCTTTGGAAACTAGGATGCGAAAACTTTAGTGAAATCCCTAGAGATATTTCTAAGGTATGTCTAGGGATGTCCCTAAGGATAAGTATACGTATAGGTTATAGTCCTAGAATTATGGTAACGATCTTAGAATTAAACTGAAGATGTTATATATTGAAGGTACTCCCCCTTTATTATGTTGTTTTCCTAGAATGATTTTTCCTCTCACACTGTTCTTTTTGGGTTTTAGACGATGGCTGGAAGCCGAAAGAACTGTGTTGATCAATGTAATGGACAATGCAATGATTTTCCTCCCGAACAACCAAATGTGATGGGAGATGGAGTAAAAAATATTATTGCTATACTTACACAAGCTATGAATCATTCTGGACTTCCAAATGAGCAGAGAAATGAACAATATTCTATTGAGTCCTTCATGAGGCAACACCCACCTTCTTTCAGGGGGTCTTCTGATCCACTTGTTGCTGAAGAATGGATCAGTACCATTGAAAATATATTTTCCATACTTTGGTGTACAGAGCATGAAAAATTCATTTTGGCTGTTTACCAGTTAGAAGGTGAAGCAGACCAGTGGTGGACTCAAATTAAGAATACAAGGCCCCAAGATGAAATTGAATCCATGGAATGGGACAAGTCCAAGAACTTGTTTTTTAGTAAATACTTCCCTTGTATTATTTGAACAAATATGGAAAAGGAATTACTTGAGCTTAAGCAAAAGGATAATGAATCTGTTGGTATATACAAAGTGAATTTTAAAAGGCTTGCAAGGTATGCATCTAGCTTTATCATCCAACCTGAAAGTAAAGTTGATCGATTATTCAATGGATTAAAACCAAGTCTTCTAAGAGCATTAACTATAAGAGACTTCATTACCTATGATGGAATTTTTCATTGTGCTATCAAGGTAGAACTAGAAGTTGGTGTTACATATCCATTTCATGGTTTTGACATGAAACGAAAGATGGGGTTCAAGGAAAAATCTCAAAATAATGGTGAAAAGAAGGTGAATGTTTATTTTTTCTCAAAGTGTGGAAAGAAGCATGGTGGAGATTGTCTAAAAGGTACTAGAAAATGTTTAATGTGTAGAAAATAAGGTCATCGGGTAGTTGAGTGTCGAAGTAATGGGAAAAAAGTTTCTAATGACGTGAATAGAGAAAAGACTACAGAGAATGCTCCACCAACACTTCAATGCTACAAGTGCAATGAAATGGGGAATTATGATAACCAATTCCCTAATCCAGGGGTTAATGATGATCGACATCAAAAAACACTTAAGGCAAAGGAAAAAAGGGAAGTCACATGTGATCACTGTTGGTGATGTTGAGTATGACAACAATGTGGTGGAATGATTAAGTGTTTATGTAATTAGATTCCAAAATAATGTTGTGGTATCTCATTTATAGTATCATGGAATATTGGAATATCTATGTATTGGTTTACTGTGGTTTTCAATAATATTATGGTACCGGTAACCATGAAAAGCGATTGAAATGTTTTTGGAAAGAAGATGATATGCGCAAAATGAAGCGATAAGGAGAAAATAATATGTTTAATAGTATTGATGAGCTCGTGATTGATAAAAGGACAAAGTGATATCATGATTTGAGTATATAGGTTTTTTGGGATTTTGGTATGTGGAAAGAGTTAACTTTTGACAGCATTCATGTTTTCACTAAGGTTCAATGGGTATTAATTTTTCAAGAGAATACATGATTAAGGTATTCAATGTTTGGAATGCAACCAACAAGATATATCATATGATAAATGATGGTATTCACATGCTTGGTAGATGAAATTTCTAGTAATCGTTTACTTTATACTATGAGATTGGATAGAAGTATTTTGGATAAGCCTAAAGATTGGAATGGATTAAGTTGGACATCAGATAGTATTGTTTAAGGCTAGAATTTTTTTTTGATATTATTTCTGGAATGTTATAATGGTGATGTTTTAGAAAGAGGACAGCCTGCAGGATGGACGACAACCCATCGCATCGGATAAGGTTGCGGGAATCGAACCCACAACCGAAGTGTGAAAGGCCTTTATCGCCTACCACTGGCCCAGAGGAAGTCCCTGGTTAGTAGAAATTAGTTTTATTTTATTAAGTAGTATGATAGTTGAATTATAAGTCCATTTTTGGAATCATATACAGTTAATATCACCATAGATGGACTTATTTATATTTAATAACTTTTGCTAACTTTTTGAGACAGATGGAGTAACCTATCATTCTATCGCATGATCTGCTAACATTTCAAGAAGGAAAAATTCAAATTCATTTCTTTAAATAAGAGATTATGTAGAAATTTTTCATGGAATGACCAACGACAACATTACACTGAAATAAAGTAAGTATTTATCCTTATGCAAAAATTCATCAACTTTAGGGAAATGATCTTGAAAACCAAAAATGTTGTCCTAGTACCCTCATATTCGATGAATTAGATGGTACCTTAGAACATCACAAATTTATGGCTTTGTAATTATTGGATTTTTCATATCTATTTTCTCTACCACTCTCCATCAGAACTTGATGGTTAGATTTCTCTTCCATATCCATATTTTCACCTATGTTCTCTTATGTGGAAACACAGTGATGAGTTAATTTGGGTA
Source organism: Viscum album (assembly GCA_963277665.1). Classification (NCBI taxonomy): domain Eukaryota; kingdom Viridiplantae; phylum Streptophyta; class Magnoliopsida; order Santalales; family Viscaceae; genus Viscum; species Viscum album. The sequence goes on from OY728151.1 coordinate 1,840,471,928, forward strand.
ACCGTTACGTTTCATAATTTAATTTTTAAAATTAAGTTTTGTTATTACTTTTTAAAACATGGGTTTTATGAAAGAAACTTTCAAGTAGTAAACCATTCATAACCCCAACGAATTTCAAGGGAAAAATTCATTTTAAGGGGGGTAGAATGTAACACCCCGAAATTTTATGAGAAAGATTATTTTTAATTTCTTTGATGTCTTCTGTTGTATGCTACACCAAGATTATATTGCACTATACGCAACACTGTATTAGCTTCTAGTATACGCAAACACTATTCTTGGCTTGTGTTGCACGCAAGAGTGACCTTCCTCAATAGCGTGTGTTGTACACAATATCGAGTTTCACTAAACAATGATATATTTTTATAATATTTTTATGAACTAGCAGTTATGAATAGTATTAACCAAAATTTTGATTTTATAACATTATCATTGATCTTACACATTATCTAGAACATGGTATGTGAACAAAATAAATTTTTCGGGTAAAAGAAGTATTTTTCAAAAAATGCTGGTTTGTCGCCTTTTGAGGGAGCACCCACATTAAATCTAGTTTTTGAAACATTTATAAGTTAAAATTTGAAGAAATGAAATTATTTATTTCAATAAGGATATAAAAATTTACTTTGGATAATTTTTTAATATTTTTCTGTTAACTTTCATATTTTGATGAATAGTAAAAATACACTAAATTTTAATTAAAAACTACTTTTGTTCATCGAGATAATTTATATGGTTAAATTATAATATTGAATGGTTTTAAAGTATAAATAGAATATAGTTTTACCATTTAATATAATGTAAGTCATTAGCATTAATTTTACATTAAATTCATAGGTAAAAACATTTCAATCTTTGACAATGTTTTAACTTTTAAAACCCATTTTCTTAACAACAAGATTAATTTTAAATTAATTACTGAAACTTCTATGTTTTGAATTTTAAAAAATGGATTCCATATTTGGATTCATTGGGTCCAAATTATGTTAATAGGTTAATTTTTTTTGATATTATGAATAGTAACTACGATGATTTTTATTTACTATAGTTAAAGGTAAATCGGGTAATTAAGGGTAAAAATAAGATTATAAAATTACCCTAACACCTGAAAAAATTATATTGGATGAATACAAGTAGACCCATATCACATAAGGGTCAGAATAGATTCATTTAATAAACTTTGGACCATGAAAATTATATAATTATTATTAAAACCAAAGAAAGTGACAACATGTCACTCTCTTATATCTTATAAGTGTAATAATTTTAATTTAGTGATAAACTTCATAAAACATAGAATATGAATAGTCTAAAGAAAGATAATAAAATTATATACATCATTTGAATTTATTTATAATTTTTATGGATTAAATAATTATCATTAATTATGACAAAATAGTGATGTTGAAATTATTGTATTGATTGAAATATCAAATAAATGGTTTTAAAAATATTAAAATAAATATTATATGAATTATTTAATGTTCTCCATGAATTTTATAGATAAATATGACATGTTATGAATATATTAAAACTTTTAGTTCGAACATATATTCTGTTTGGATTTTATTTAAATTCAAATAAATGAATAGTGTCAAAATTGACACTATTGTTATTTTATAAAAATAACATATTATAAAATTGTTTAAAAATCACAAAAATATTTCAAAATTATAAATTAAAATTTATATGGTCTAAAATTTCATAAATTATACAATTATGTAAAATTCACAACACATAAGTAAATATTTATAACAATTTAAAATTTAGAATATTATTACCACAAATAAAATTAAATAGATTAAATAACGATAAATCAAGTTGATAAGGTTTAAAATAATTTCCCAACATGTATAAAATTCATTTTTGATGATATTACAACCCTATCTCATCTAGTATTTGGATGTGAGTAATTTTTTGAGGTTTTTAAGTGGGTTTTGAATTTGTTATAAATTAATATTTCTTATGTTTCCAAAGGTGCCCATCTCCTCCCTTATAAAAGGGAACCTCCTCCCTCTCCACACACCATTTTGAGCCTTCAAGCTCGGCCAAAAACTCAAAATTTCTCTTCTACACTTCCCTAGAAACATACTAGAGGTATTGGTCTTCTTCAAAGACCAACTTTAGTGCCCTAAAAGGAGGTTTAGAAGTGGCACGTCGAAGAAGAGGTAATATCCTTTACCGATTCTTTCAAATTCATTTCTTCTTCTACTTCCTCTTATTTTGTTGTTTCATAATAAAGTAATAAAATCAGTATCAATCATATACTTATATTTTATTATAAATATGAAACAACCCTATTTCACCTTCTATCCATCCTATGAAAAACGAAATCACCGCGCGTGCGTAGGTACGGAATACCGTCTCCACGCCTTGGTGTAATCTGTTTTTCACCACCACCATACTTAGATGGGTATAATGGTGTATATAATAACCATATATGATTATTATTACATGATTATAATTATGAGATATTATATCATCCACTCAAACACCATTCAATAATTATGGGAATGATATCATCGCTCGTGCGTACGTACGGATTACCATCTCCACGACGCGATGAGATTCATTCTCCATGTTAACCCTTCCAGAATGGTTATAAAGTTTATATATAATAAATAATGATGAAATTTATGACATAATAATTCTACTGGATATATATATATATATATATATATATATGTCATCTACTTACTTCAATTCAATTCAATAAGGAAATGAAAACAACGTTCATGCATACGTACGGTCTACCGTCTCCATGAACGGTGTATTTCATTTCATTTATCTATCTATTATATACATATATATATATATATATCCTGAATATATATTATATATAAATCATGTTTTACATTCTTCAAGTATGTATATCATGATACAAGTAATAATAATTTCAAGAACTACAAGTCTAAACACGTATGATAAATGAAACAATTTTACCCAAAACGCGGCTTTAACATGAAATTGACAAAAGAACAGGTAAGATAAAGTCATAAGTAAATCATATATGATATCATAAATATTATTATGGTTTAGTTACAAGTTAATAATATGTTTATACCTACTATATAGGATTATCGGACACATAAGGAAGAAATTTGACATAAGGAAAGGGATAATTATTCCAATCTCGTTCTTATCCGAGATTGTTTATTCGTAAGTATTTACTAGGGTAATATTTATCATCCATGTCTGTGTTTTATAATAATGTTTTCATAAAGTGTTTAATATTCTTCCATGTATGTTTAAATTCATGTTTACCCCTTTTTACTTTTACTATGTAGTATGGAAGGAATATTTCTTTTGTTTACCATACGTGGTACTTTTTGACTTTTCCATTAAAAGTACGAGGAGAATGTTTTTTTAACTTATACAGCATGAATAGATTTTTACAATTTTATAACGCCTTATTTACATGAAGCTTCCTCTACAATATTTCATGATTATTTTCAACAAAATTATTTTCTTTTAAAATCGCACAACATTTTTAGAAAAGAAAATGATTTTGAAGAAGAAAGGATATTTTCCTCAAGAGTTCATTTCAAGTGTTTATTCAAAACTCTTTCCAATCTAAGATGACATTATTTAGTATGATTATGTTTCAAGTATAATGTCTCTATTATTTTCATGGTTTTATTTTTCTTATGATGAAATGATATCCATTTGTTTTATATTGATTATTTTAATATGGGATGATATTTATGAAACCCATTTTATTCTTTGGGTTATGATGCATAATTTATGATTGTATTGTGGCACACATAAGAATGATTTCAATATGAGATGGGTGGGACCTATATCACCCACCAATTCATTGGGTAAATATTTATATCTCATGAGATAAACATGTATGGAACGACAAGTAAATAAGGTTCAGTAATACATGGCTGAAACGATAAGTAAACCCGGTTCAGTAATGGACATTGTCCACTATGATGGTCTTGGCAGAAATTCCTTGGCTACTATGGAAATAATATCATGTGCTTAATGGTTCGCCATAATTACATGTTTTATTGCCATGCTATTTTATCATGATTGATGTTTCTTTATGATCTATGCCTTACTTACTGCCAAGATTTATTTAACAACTCAAGATTTTTATGATTAAACATTATGTTCATGTTTTTTTAAGTTCAAATGTATATGGTTTGTTTTATTTTCTCCATGCTTACCCTTACTGAGAATTTGAGCTCACCCTTTATATGTTTTATTTTCCCCAGGATATAAATAAAGGTTTTAGGTAAGAAAACAAAAAGTGTAAGACCTTTATGGGAGATGTTGAAGATCTTTTACCATGATTAGTAGATTATGTCCCGAGTTTCCAAATACACTAAAATATTACAGTCCTTGGGTGTCTGTTTTTGTTATGTATTATGTATTCCGCAAAAGTAATGTAACATCCTTGTATGTCAGGCTTGGGTCTCTAAAATACAAATATTATATGATAAATAAATACATTTTACCATTTTTTTTCTTTTAAGAATGTTTTCAAAGGAATATTCTTATCAGTTTCTGAATGTGGAAATTTTCTATCCTTTTTACCGTGCAAAAGGAATGTTCTTTTTACCTCGTATGACTTGTAAAGATTTATCTGCTGTCAATTATTTGATTCTTTGTTTTCATGTTTTATGGTAATTTTTTTTATAATTTTTTTTAAAAGATATTTTTAATGAAAATGGTTTTCAAAATGTTTTCAATAATATTTTATATGTTTTCAATAAAAATGGTTTTCAAAACATTTTCAGGCTTCTTTTATTAGTTTTCTTGGAAAATGGTTTTCAAAATGTTTTCAAGCTTTATCTATAATTTTTCAATGTATTTTCAAGGAAAATATTTTTTCAAAACCTTTTCAAGAACTATTTATAAGCTTTCAAATTATTTTCAAAGAAATTGTTTTTAAAATGTTTTCATGTTTTCTTTGTAAGTTTTCAAAGTGTTTTAGAAGAAAAAGGTCTTTAAATTATTTTGAATCTTATTTTATATGTTTTAAAGTAAAAGGTATTAAAATGATTTGAAGTCTTATTTATAATTTTTAAAGGTATTTTCTATGAAAATTATTATCAAATGGTTTTATGTATTAAAAATACTTTTTCAAATAAGAAGGATATTTTCCTCAAGAAATTTTTTTGAAAGATATTTAAAAATTATTTTTCCATATAAGATGAGATTCATTGATGTTACTCATTCCCTTATAGGAAATGATATAATGGTTTCATTCATATCCTTTTTATGAACTAGTTATACTTAATTTCATGGTCTTTATGATACCCATTTCTCTTTCACATGTTTTATGTTTATAAAATATGTTTTTATTTCATGAGTTATATGTTTATGAAATACATTTCTCATTCATGAGTTATGATTTTATTTAAATGATTATGAAACCTGTCTCTTTTATAGAGGTTATGATATGTTTACGTGTTTATGATACCCATTTAGTTTCATGGGTTATGATATGATTTTTTATGATTTTTTGGAACATGTATGTATGATTTCATTATGAGATAGGTGTAAAAACCCGACTTTTTGGAACGGGTCAAAATCCCGACCCTGTTTGAATTTTTGACTGGTTTCTGAGAAAACTGGAAAAAAATGCAAAGTTTCTGGAAATTTCCAGACTATACGTTGTGTACTTTAAGTACACGCCATCTATGTGTAGGCGAGTGACCGGCTGTGTGCTCACCGAGTACATGCCATGTGATGACCGTGTAGTAGTTTCTTACTACACGGCATGTAGTTTTGAACACGCCGTGTATATCCCCGACCGTGTGAGGCCATACATGGCGTGTAGGCTTGTTGGCCAGGTAGAACCAGGGACACACCGTGTTCCCTAGGGACACGCCGTGTAGTCTATCCGTGTATAAGGGAAACACATGGAATGTGGGTAAGACGGCGAGGGAAAGGAAGAGGAACCAAGTACACGCTGTGTACCCCTAGGTACACGCCGTGTACTCATGTCAGTAGGTTCGGAAAGTAAGTCGGTGGAATTCAGCCACCTTATGAACAGTTAAATGACCAATACACGGTGTGTAGTAAAAAAGTACATGCCGTTTACTTTCTTTTTTTCTCTAAAACGGGAAGTAGCCTCGTTTTTGAGGTAGAACTCATTCCCTCTGCCCGGATACGTAAACCAGGCCAGCTGAATTTGTTTCCTCCTCCCGATCATCCATCCGAGACCCATTTTGAGCTCTGATTAGTGCGTTGGAACCCTCTCGGTAAGGTATCGATTCCTCTTTGGCCGTTTTGTCTGATTTTCGTTCTAGAATAAGTTATAGGGTTTTGAAAGGTATTGAATCTTTTGTAGATTTATCACGTTTTAGACCGAATTGGCGGCTGTTACCAGAGGAGTAGTGTCGTACGAGTATCAGGTAGGTGGTGCATACTTCTTTTTTCGTTTTCGTATTTGTTTGGTTGACGCGGCCTTTGACGCGTTTTCGGGTATTTTGAGCGGAACCCATTTTATCTGCTTTTTCATACTGTATTGTTTATGGGACCTCTAGGATGCCTTTGGGTATGCCCGGTTACCAGTTTGCGTGAGCGGGGCTGGGTGAGGGGTCGTTGCTCATCGGGGCATTTTGGCCGGAGAATGCCAATATGGTTTTAATTGAAATATGATTGTTATAAACTGTTTAGTTTAATTTGTTAAAGCCTATTATAAATTGTTAGAGGCATTTAAGACCTCTGTGCTGATATGGGACAACACATGGTATAGTGCAATTCGACTGTTTAGTTGGCTTTTCCGGGTTACGTTTTCTGTTTAACTATGTTATATATGCGATTTTTGAATTGCATCTGCTGGACCCTTTGGGTTGTGTTGGGATTGGCCCGATTATGCTTGAGTGATGCTGATCACAGGTTGGGGCTTTTCCCGGGTTACTTTGGGTGGTTTTGACCATAGGATTGGGCGTCATGGACGTCAGCTTGAGGTAGTACGACTGTCAGGTTGGGCATGGCCTGGGATACTAGGGTGGCGATGCCATCGGACTTGAGAAACATGGTCGCAGGGACACGAGGTGTCAGACGTGTTGGTGGCTTAGGACTATTTTGGTGATTATCGCTCATCGGGACTTTGAGTAGTGTGCACACAGAGATACTCCGTGATGAGGTGGTTTTGACCACTCGTGTGGGTAAAGGCCCCCGTAGTTGCAGTTAGGTATTTTGGTTGGGGGTTCTTGCCGTAGAAAGCCACGTGGGAGGTGAGGAGCCTTCAAGGGATTGGGCATGCCTTCGGGACGTCGGTACTTGAGGCACAAGGTGTCAGGAGGCACATGGTGCCGGGTTACTATTTGGGGTGTTCCTTCGGTACATTGGTACTTGAGGCATGGGGTGTTAGGAGCCACATGGTGCCGGGTTACTATTTTGGGCGTGCCTTCAGGACGTCAGTACTTGAGACACGAGGTGTCAGGTGGTACATGGTGCTGGGTTACACGACAGAGATTCCGGCGTTGGCCGAAGCATGTGACATTCCATGGTGGCTGTTGAGCACTAGTGGAGTTTGTGTTTATTTGTTCATTGTACTGTTTACTGCTTTCCTTAGAAATTCATTACTGCTTAAACACATATATTTGGTATGCACCATTGGGTGGTATCCTACTGAGATTTGTCTCACACCCTGCACGGGCCCTTCGGGATGCGTGCAAACTTTATGGATTTACTTGCAGGAAAGAGGCCAGCTTTAGGAACTGGATTACGTTAGTTGTTGCATAGAGATGGTATGGACCTTGAGGTCATGCCTAGCTGGGGTTTACTTTGTTCTGTTTACTTTTCTGTATCAGCATGCTTACTTGTTGTCGCTTCTGTTGGTTATCCATTGGTGCCCTTTTTATACTCAGTTATGTATGAATTAATTTGGATGCATTCTTGGTTGTTTACAGTAGTTGTTGCATTTGATTGCTGGCATGTTTTTCTGTTTACTTTCGGCTGTAGTTGTTTCCTATATTTCTTCCACTGTTTATTTCTATTGGATATGCTTATGCTCTGCGGGTCTGGTTCGAGTCTGCTGAGTCTTTCTTTCTACTGCATATTTACTGTTATACACGGACCAATACCCTTACTAGGATCCTCCAAGATTGTATAGCCTCCCCACTATACCTATTCACACCCTCACTACTAGTCGTCAGCCTTTGGCATTCAGGGGAGGTGCTCCTAAGGTAGTGACACCCGACCCGTTAGGCACTGTTCGGGTGGCTGGCCGGGTCCGGGACGTTACAATGGGTGGGACCTATATCTCCCTCCAAGTCATTGGGTAAATATTTATATCTCATGACATAGACTAAGATGGCATTGGGAGTAAAAATTGACTACTAAGATGACCATGAGAGTAAACCATGACTAACAAAATGGTATGAGGAGTGAACTCATGCTACTAAGAAGGCCAAGGGAGTGAACCATTACTACCAAAATGGTATGAGGAGTTAACTCATGCTACTAAGATGAACATGGGATAAACCATGACTATGAAGATGGTCTTGGATACAATTCTTTGGCTACTATAGAAATCATATAATATGATTATGTGTTTTCCACAATTTCATGTTTTATTCCTATGTTATGCTTTCATGGATTATGTTCTTAATTTTCTTATGATTCATGTCTTATGTAATTCAAATCTTTATTATGATCTATAATATGTAGGGTATGATCTTAAAATGTTATTCTTGAGTTCCATACCCTTTCGTTCAGGTTATGATTATGCATTTCCTTTACTTACCCTTAATGAGCATTCGAGCTCACCCCTTTCTTTTGTTTCCTTTCCCTAGGTTATGAATAAAGGTTTTAGGTTGAAGTAATAAAGGTGGATATATTTATGGGATATTTCTACGATCTTCCACCAGGATAGAATATTTTGTTTCCAATTTTCCAAAGACAATAAACTATTATAGTCCTCGGGCATGTATTTTTGTAATGTACTGAATATTCATCTAAAATGATGTAATATCCATTTATGTCAAGCCTGCATCACTATTGTTGGTATAAAAGGAAAGGTTTAGTCAAAATTTGGAAACTAGGATGATAAAAAAATAGTGATATACCTAAGTATATTTCTAAGGATATATATAGGGATGTTTCTATGCATAAGTATAAGGATGAGTTAATGTATAGGGAAATGTATTGGAATTTTGGTGAAGGATGGAGTGAGTGGTTTCCAAGAAATACATATCTATCTGGATACTATAAGTGGATGTGGATATGGAACATATGTACTTAGGGGTAAAAAATCTGACAAGATGTTCTGGGCCTTACTCGGGTTATCTAGTACACGACAATGGGCCTTTCTTCACACATAGTTTGACTCTCCTTGGGGATATGCTTTTGGAATTCAAAAACTCTTCATGAACCGTCATGAATAATTTAAATATAAGTTTTCTACAAATAACCTATGATGAACCAAGGGTGTCATAGATTAAGTAAGGTGTCATGAGTTAGAAATCCTATAAGTAAATCTTTTTATGACTATGTGGTTTTTTACTATGATAAGTAATGCTCACACTATGCTTTTAGTTTTTGTTAACAGTAGGAACCAAAAGTAACTTGATTAATGTTGAATGTGATGGATGAATTGATTATGAGTAGTCAAGTGGGTTGATCACTGGAGTGAGAGATATTATGATCATGTCTAATCAGTTTTCATGGATCATGATTAACAATGTATACCTTAACCAACTATCAAACTCACCAAGGAAGATAAAGAAGGAGTTCATTGATAGTTCAGGTAATGGAGACCGTGGAGGAAATAATATTATGGTTACTTTGTGTCAAGAATGTGGAAATAATAACCTAAGTGAATGTCTTGGAACAAGAATACGTTTTGACTATGGAAAAGAAGGACACAAATCTAGTGACTGTAAGGGAAAAATAAAGAGTTTAGTTAACGAAATGGATGAGAATATTGGCCTCCCTAAGACATAATCTAAGTTTAAGTGTGGAGTAAATGTTCAGTATGCAACTCAATGTTCGAAGATGAAAGATTTTAAAGGGAACCAACAAGGTGGTGCGAGTAATGGTTACATTGTTGCTGGTGATGAGGCTATAAAAGAAATGTGAAAGGAAAGAGTTATTGTATAATAGGATGAGGTAGCCTTGTTAATGGAATAAGTATAATTTGGAAAAATCAATGTTTTTATGTTTTTTGATTAAAAAATTATGAAATATACAAGGATTTTTATACTTATGATTTTTCGCTCTATATTTACAAGTTCATGTTGAATGTTCCTGATGGGATGGTGAAGATATTTAATAACAAGGTGATATTTTTATTAAGGAAAGGTATCCCTTAATATGTTCTTTATGTTAATATAATGTTTTATGGATAAAGATATGAGGATATTGATTAATAAATTCGACAGTACCGATTACCTTGGAACTAAGTAAGGACTTGTTGATAGGTGGTTCATGCTATCATTGATAAAGTTCACAACATTTTTGTATTTAAGGAATACATCCAATATACTTTGTAATAAGGATGCATGCATATTTCACAAAAGGATTTATGACAATTCAAATGTTTGGAATGTGAAAAATGGGAGCTACTTTGTGATATACCGGGGAATCAATGTTAAGATTATTTTGTGACTCTATTTCAAAAGTTTTGGATTTTTATCTTTGAGAAGGGTTATAAGGTTAACCATTCATGAAAATTTTAAGTTAAACTTTAGAGGAAGTATTTATGCATTGAGTTTGTATTGAAAACCTTAGATAAAAGGCCATTTAGTGATTAAAATTACTTCAAGTATATTCATATTATATATTTTGGAAATTATATTAGTGTGGTTTTAGAAAAGGACACCATGTATTTTAGGTGAAAACCAATCATGTTCGGCAAGGTCGTGGGTCTTGAACCCCTGACTGAATGATGATTAGGGTTTCAGGCCTACCACTAGCCTACGTGATGTCCTGATTAATGTATTTTTATTTTTGATGAATAAATATTTATAGTGAGACGATAGTGTTACTTTTTTATGATTAACCATTTTGTTTTCTGGATAGTCAAAGATTAATAGTTATACTTTTCATTCATTTATGGGCCTTAGGATGTGCTAAAAGTTTATTTTAGTTCTTTAGGCATGAAAGTTAATTTTTGTACATCCATTTCTTTTAAGTAATGGATGGATTAGAAATAAATAAAATCACAAACAAAGAATGCAATTTTTTTTATAGGAACATATCATGTAAGTATATCTCTTTATATTCTTGTTCAATAAAAGAATTACTCAAAGACATGATATTGATAAAAAAATGTTTTGACCTAATACCTTTAATTTTTTGAACCAATGGCCTTATAAATCATCACATATTTATGACTTTGAGCCCCTTGAATTTTCTTTGATCCTTTACTTGTTTTTGGTTTATGAACTCCATCACTCCCTATAAATATTTATGCTTTTCTTCTATGTCCAATATTCACTCCCAACCTATGTTCTCCTATGTGGAAACCTTGTTATATGTTATTTGGGTAACCGTTATGGTTACAAGTTTCCCTTTTTAAGGGAAGTTTTAGTATCCATTTTTATGATGTGGGTTTATATGAATGAAACTTTAAAGTATTAAACCTTTGATAACCTAGACAAATTTTGAGGGTGAAATTAATTTTTATAGGGGTAGAATGTAACACCCAAAGATTTTGTGAAATATATTTTTTGAATTAATTTAATCTTTTGATATTTTTCATTTCACCCAACACTGAAAATATTTTTTCACTAAGTCAAACATTCATTTCACACGACACTAGATTTGTATATTTTGCACACAACATTGATTTGGAATAAATTACACAAAACAATAAGGTTAGCATACATTACACACAATATTGACCTTCCTCGATGGCTTGCGTAACACACAACATGGAGTATTACCTAACTATAATATATTATTAAAAATATTATTATAATGAGATATAACCTATCCATTAAGTATATAGATATGAATATTATTAACTAAATTATGAAAATATGTGGTTTAAACAAATATAAGATGAATTAATAGGTTACTAATTAATTAGAAATGAATATGAAAACCCATTGAATATTAAGGAAAATATTATTATAGTCACAAAGATATTTTAAGCTAGTAAATTAAATTAATTACAATTGGTAAGTGATATTAATGTAACAAATATGGTATATATTCAATAAAATATTTTTGATATTCGTATAATAGATTCAATAGACATAAGATAAGAAAAAACACAATTTTATGCATAAAAACCTATTTTTTTATAAAGGTGGTTTTACCACCTTTTACTGGTGAACCCATTTCATATCCAATTTTTGGAAGTTTTATAGATTTAATATATCAAAAAAAACTTCATATTTGGAAGTGACACATAAAAATTAGGTTAGGATAAATTTTTGTATTTTTCTGTAATGTTTCATTTTTTAATGAATAGTTAAAAATATTGGATTTTAATTCAAAACTTCTTTTTCATATAATTTTTTATAAGGTTAAATTATATTTTTAATTGGTTTAATAGTTTAGTTAGATAATATTTTTATCAATTAATCCAATTTGGGTCATTGGAACCTATTTCACATTCAAATTTTATATAAAAACTTAGCAAACTTTTGGATGTTTTTACGTTAAAAAACCAGGGTGTCGTCCCGTCAACGGGATTAATTTTAAATTAATTTATGCCACTTATGTGATTATAATTTTGAAAAATGGATTCCATATTTGGAATCAAAATAATATATAATTTCTAATAAGTTCAAATTTGTTTTTTTCCAAAAATATTAGTGAATGTGATTAAAATTAGTTACATCTGTTAAAAGAAAAATATGGTTAATAAAGTACTAAACCATAAATATAAGACCCAAAAACAACTAGAAACTTGTCCAAAACCCATTTTTTGGATATTATTTTGTCGTGAACCTTCAATTATTTATTTATTTTTTTGATTTTTTTACTTTTTTTATGTAATAACATGGGTACACCTAACTTGTTTTCAAAAATTCCAAGTGTGTCCTTTCGCTTCCCTATAAAGGCTACCACCTATAATCACTTCTTCACACTTCTCAAGCCCCTTGTATTTCCCAAAATCTACTCAAATAATCTCCAAAATTCCCTCCCTTCCTTCTATAAGGCTTACCTTGGGCAGAAGGCAACTCAAGGAAGCCTTTTGGCACAAACCAAAAGGAGTTACCTAATTAAGAGGTAACATCTTCTCTCAAGATCTTTTCCTTTATATTATTTCTCCACTGCTCCACAATCTTTATTATGTTCTTTTATGAAAAAACCAGTATCCTTAATATACTAGGATTTTTTTATGCTAAGTCTTTGACCTACACTTACACACACCTACATCTAATGGGTAACAAACAAATTGTTTCTCTGTACAGTGAATTACTGCCTCACAACACGATGATTGTTTATTTTTCCATTACCACCTACCATGGTGTCCATTATGATGGATACTATATCTATATATGTCATATATTATATTTATTATTTATTTGAGCTTCTTTATTCGTTTTAAAAAACATGTCTTTTTACTTTTCAATTGGTGTTAATATGATAATTTTGTTTGAGGAAGTGTGGACTACCATCCCCTCAAAGTGATATTGTCACGACCTCCTCCCAAAAATGTGTACCCCTATTGGGTTGAAAATGTGATAAGAGAGATAATGGACCACAATTACTGCCTCCAGTAGGCCCTAAGTTGGTGAATAGCACTGAGGGTATAGTAAACACACTGATGGGAGGCATTTCTCTCTAAGAGAATGAATGCGAAAGAGAGAGATAATTTAGACACTGACCAAATCCTATTCAAAATAAAAAATAAATTAAATCCTAAGTACACATATGTAATGTCAAGCCAAAATACTACAACTAAAAGGTAAAACTAAAAGTACCAACAGAAAGAAAAATAATAGTGACCACGAAGCCCAAACAACTCCTGCAAAACCCCCAAGTTAGTAGTAAGCAGTCTGATCTCCAACCTGCTCCAACTGACTTGAAAAATAGTTTATGCAACGTAGGGTGAGTATAATAGTATACTCATTAGGATAATCCCTGAAGCCTCTCATTAAATAGTAAATAAAGAATGCTAAATCACATTGAATGACAAGTGAAATTAATCATCACCTAAACAGGTATACTAAATTCCCAGCCTCACCATGGATACTTTCACCAAGTATCACATACAAGAGTATATAATATAATAAATAATATCAAGGGTACTCCAATACCACTTACCCACTAGTTTTCTGCTTTTCTCCGACGTCGCACGTCCTGAGAATCTCTCTCTAAAAAGGCTAGCCGGAAGACACCTGAGCGAAGCCCCACAACCTGAACCTTGTGCAACACACCACCACCACATCCACATAAAAAAAGTGACCAGGTAGTTTCTGGGAGCCACTACAGCCCACATAATGTGTATCAAACATCGGGTGTTACACCTCAAGACACTACAACCCATACACCGAGTAAGGATCCTCAAGCCATCACAACCTATAAATGTTATACCTATAGTAGCATGTAATAAAATGTATCCAAAATTTAAGTGTGTGAAATAAACACAAGACATTATATCCCTCTACAAACATATATGGGAAAAAATAACCACTATGCATACCCGCACAAGTAAATACCAATAGAAGAGAGAGGGGATAAAAGGGGAAGTCATCCATCGATCCTCTTGCTGGGATTTTGTTGAAAACACCCCCCAGGGCTCATAATCCACAGGGTGTCAGTCACCTTAGCCGACATGGTGGGGTAGAATAAATAAATAAAAAAATTAAATGATATAATATATCTCACAACCACACTATGGAAAAAATTTATTCTTAGACTCAACTCGAGCTAACATTTATCAGACTCCCAGCTACCACTGCTAATACTAGATATCCTATAAGAACACAACCATTTCAAGAGATGCATTAAGGAACTTATCCATTTTTATCAGTTATACTTTACTTTAGTTAATTCTTTAACCATTAATTAACCATTATCATTTCCAAATTACATTTACTTATCATTCCAACCAAGATCCACGCCCTCCATTCATAACCAAACCGAGTCCATGACTTCTCAAAGTCCCAACCTCAACATTGCATCCCAGCAAGATCCAACCCCATAGGTTAAACATTTATTCGTTTATTAACATCATTACCACTTCCATATTACCATATTTCCATATTTTTAGGTATTCTTTGGAAATATCCTAAGCTACCAAAGACAAGGGTCTCAATAAGGTGAGTAGATGAACTAACCATCAAGTATTTGCTGCCTATAGTAGGTGTGTCGACCCAACCATCCTCAAGAAGCTAAATAAAGAAATGAAGTGGCATACCCCATGCATATTTACCTCTTTTGGAAGGAGGGTAAGCAATACCATCTACCTCAAGTAGTAGGGAAAGTAAATAATATAAACAAACAACATATTTTATGACAACCTCTTTCACATCAATGAGTAAGCTCAACTTCAACTTGTTCCATCATCCCCAATGTCCTCCCTGACACCCACATGCATAAACCGATGAATCTGACCACTCATGGCATCAATTTCTGCCATATACACTGGGCCTCCCTAAAACCACATATCACAAAAAACCTCCAAGATAATCCATCCCAGGCTCACACCACAACACAAGCATTAGGAAACAAACAACATTACAACTGGGCTCTTGGCCCTAAACAAGGAATTCAGACTTCACACACAACGAGCACTCACAAATCCAAAGAATATGGAACTTGTCCTTTACAAGAAGATGGTAACTCAAAACCCTACAAGGCATTATCTTATAAAACCCCATTATTTTGTTTATTCCATCTTGAATTAACCGATTTAATTAAACACGCATAATTGCATCCATTTGATTATCGTCAAATAACCACAATAATAACCAAATTCATTAACACGCCTTTTTGTTTCATTATCCAAAAAAATTACAATAAATCCCAGCTTTAAATTCTTTACTAATTTCCATCAAGAATGAAATGATAATCCAGAAATGCATAGATATAACACTATCTAGAAAATGAAGAGGTAATTACATCACTAAGAAATTGATACCAATTATTTAATCCGGTTCAAATATTTATTATGTCAATTTCATTATGATATAGTGGGATAAAAAATGATAACTCTAGAAATACAAATAAATAATATGGAGAATCCATGAATCCCCTACCTCAAAAGGTTTCTGACGTTCTTTTCATGAGAACATGCCAACACAGTGGATCACGATCACCTCTCCTGCAACGACTACATCCACCCGAGGATGTTGTGGCACAACCACATCAACCAATACCCAAGAAAGATTCATTAGAAACCTGGAGATCATGTGCCATCATGTGGTAAGGAGAAATGGAAGGAATCAGATTGAGGAACCCATAATAATGGAGGTAGAACCTAAATTATTTTGAAGACGGATCGACACTTTCTGGTTGCACCAAAACAGGGGGTGCACATGCTGTAGAAAAAACTCTAAGGGGAAATGATCCAAGGATTGAAGTTTGATCACATTACCCCTATGGGAGAAATAACTACAGGAATTACATACTAAGGAAAAATAGGAAGGAAGAACAAGGGTGGAAGGTATCTCAGTCTCTTGAAAATATAAATGGTGAAATATTTTAGATACATTTTAGATTTTCCATTAAAGGAGGATCTGATCAAGACTATGCGTTTTGACTGAGTAAAGGAATTAATACCCTTAAGATAATGTCAAAGGGGTGAAACTATTTGAAGTTGGAAACACTATTCAAATATTGTTGGATGTCTCACCATTTTGGAAACACTATACACCAACTGTTGGATGTCTCACCACTCTAGAAACACTGTACACTTACCGTTGGATGTCCCACCATTCTGGAAAGACTGTACATAGAACATTGGATGTCTCACCATTCTGGAAATATTGTACACCTATTGTTGGATGTCTCACCATTCTAGAAACATTGTACACCTACCATTGGATGTCTTACAGTTCTAGAAACACTATACACCTACCATTGGATGTATCACTATTATGGAAACAATGTAAACCTACCATTGGATGTCTCACTGTTATATAAACACTTTACACCTACCATTGGATGTCTCACAATTCTGAAAACACTATACACCTACTGTTGGACGTATCACTATTCTTGAAACACTGTACACCTACCCTCAGATGTCTCACCATTTTGGAAACACCGTACACCTACCATTGGATATATCACCATTATGGGAACACTGTACATCTACCATTGGATGTCTCACCATTTTGGATACATTTTTCATAGAACTAGAAATTTTTCAAAGTGTTAGAAATAAGTCACTTTGACCTCCTAGAACACCTCAAACACTATACTTTTACAAAGAATGGACCGGAGAGGTCTGGGCCATTACATCAGATACCTATCAAACTATTATTTCCCTAAGGAATGCAAAAACAACCCAGAGAGAAAATAGAAAAAGGGTTATAAACAACTTCCCTTCAAGATACATCTCAAGTCTCTTAACACCAAAGAAGCTCAACTGGTTCATCAAAGGAATAATGAGAAACGACACGAAAACTAAAACCATATCCTAAACACTCTCATGGGGGAAATACCACTCAAAATAGAGCATGGCACAACAAGAAACAAGATAAATCCATCTCAAAAAACGGAGGGGTCTACAAACACCAAAAAAATGTTACAAGACAAGAACTAAACATAAAATAGATGAGGGTACTAAGTACATATCTGTGACTCACATTCCCAAGTACTCTCCTCCACACCACTGTGCCACCAAAATAGATGAACTAAGGGTATAGAAGGCCTGCACAACACCTTATCCTTGTAGTCTTAGATCTATACCAGCCACTTCTCGAAGGTCATATCATCATCAAAATCGATCTCACCCCAATCAATGACGTGGGAGTTGTCATGAAGATAAAGATAGATGTGTGACATGTGGAAAACATTGTGTATTAAGATCATTTTTGTGGGAAGTACTACCTGATACTCCACGACTTAAACATGAGACCACAACTCAAAAGTCCCAACAAACCGCGGAGAAAGATTACTCCCATGACCAAACATTCACTGACCATGATGGGGCGGAACCTTCAAAAACACATGATCCCCAACATCAAACAAAAAAGGTCTCATCCTATGGTTAGTATGAAAACCCTGCTTTTATTACAAACTTAAACATGATTTATTACATAAAACTTCACTTGATAAAACAAAGAAGATCGAGAGGTTTAGTGTATTTGGGGATTAGGAACATTACATAAAAACTTAAAACATGAAATACAACATCTTTATTGAAAACTTCCTTTACATGACCACTACAATCCCTTGTACTTAGCATTGCATGGGATAACCTGAGGACATGCATAAAAAAAGGGTGATCTATAAAGCCCAGTAAGGGAGTACGCATGGGATAACATGAGGAGTACAATACATGTTATAAAATAGGCATATCAATAGAGCATAAGAGAAACATGAAAATAAAGGCATGATAAAGCATGATAATCATAACATGGAAATGTGGCAACAACACTTATCATGAAATTAGCACGAGCCAAGGCTCATTGCACATGGAGCATGAGTAAATCCTCATTGCACATAAAGCACGAGTAAACCCTAGTTGCACTTGAATTAGCATGAGTCAACACTCATTGCACATGACATATCATGATACTATACTTTACCCAATGCATTGGAGCGCTATAAGGGCGCACCCTTCTTAAACATTTCATTTCATGCATAAGTGTGCCACATGGATCATAAAACATGGATTCACAAAACATAATCATTTATTACACAATAAAGGAATTTGGAATTTATACATGAAACTTTATAATCAATTAGTAAATGTTCATAAAGGTGAATACCCTTCATGGAGAAATGGGCATGGTATTCACTACATGTTGGCATTGGCTTAGAAAATCAGTGCGATTTCGGCAGCGTAACGGCGTGACATAAGAATTCATAAAAATGGTTGATGAGAGAGAAAGGGGTTCCTCATCATATTTACATGTAATGGATAGTAAGGAGGTCATATAGATACATTTCCCAACAATTGTAATGGAATTTAGATTCATGATACAAAAGTATTACTTGAATGTAAAAGAGGAGAGAGAAGTTCCTTTCAGAATTTCGACATAGTAACGGGTGTACATGGGAGGCATTTAATGAGAGATAAAGGGGTATCCCATCATTAAAAAATAAAGAGGGCAGTATGAGGGAGGTGTTAAACCATACCCCAACATTCATAATTGAAATAAAAAGGGCAAAACAACTTAAAGAAAATTGACAAAAATGAGAAAGGAAGAAAAAACCCTTACTTGGAAGTGTGCTTCCAAAGGCTAGAGAGAGGCTTGTGAGAGGTGTCTTGGGAGATTGGGGCACCTTGGGAGGATTATAGAGAGAGTATATCAGAGGTTGGATGAACTATAAAGGTTTTGAGTTAGGAGGAAGTGGGAGCTTGGGTGGGTTTATATAGGAAAGGTGAGGGAATTGTTTATTATTTAGGTTTGGGACCCCTTACATTAAATTAATCCAAACCACAAACCATACCAGGATTTTTTCCCATGGTTATTGGAAAAGGGAAGAGGAAAACAATATTTTATAAGGCCAAAGTCCTAACTTCTTAAAATATTAGGTTTTCTTATGTGGAGGTGAGTCACACTCCCATGGAAATTAATTTAAAAAGACAAGGTGTTTAATAAGTCTTGAGGGGTCCATTACTGCTTTGAAAAGTAAGTCAAACAAACCCAAAATCACATTATTTTAATTTTAAAACATATATTGGCCGAATATAAAGATTATAATATTTTATTACATCACTATTGGGTCATTATGATGTCATAAAATACATTATATATTTAAACGATATTTAATTTTTACCCAAAAAATTGATTGTCTCAGAAAATTATGAAAAATTCACCGTTGGATAATTTTTACATCCTGATTCCAGAAATAACATTTATTTTATCTAAATAATTTTCTAAATATGTTAATTTTCACTTTTAAAAATAGAAACCGATATTTATCGAAAATTCACTAGTTTTGACAAAATTGGCTTTTAAACCTTAATAAAAATTATAATTGCATTCATAAAATTATAAGATCATTTATATTTAATAAAAATTAATTTAATAATAATAATAATACTTTATTAAAATATTATTAAATTCAAAAATCCCTTAATTTAATAAAATATAATTTTTAATTAAATAATAACTGAAAACACTATTTGTACTTTAAAAACTATTTACAATGTATCAAAAAAGACAAGGAGGTATATTCATTATTATAAACAAAAAATAATATACATGAACATAGTACTAGCGATTCATTACATAACCCCTTAAAACAGTCGCATAAGTACTAAGGGTAAGGTGTGCGATGGTGACAAACTCTTGGGGTGGCTCAAATAACATCGCTTAAGTGGTAATTTCAATCAACTTACACTTTTCCCATAGACGGTCACGTTTGAGCTTGACATGATGAAGATCAGCTTGGGATTGGTCAAGAGCGAAGCCCAAATTTTCCACCTCTTTTCTGAGCTCCGACAAATGGGCTTCGTATGGGGCAATTCTACTGGATGAGGTCATCGCCTCCTTTGTCTGAGTAAATTGAATTTGTTAAAGTTCTATATTTATACTAATCATGTGATCACTGTTCAACAACTATTTTAGCAACAGTCAAAATTCTTAACATAAAACCAAGGAAGTTGACATTTTATATAAACATAAAGAGACATTTAATTAGATCAAGAGGGATTTCCATTAATGAAACTTTGGGTCATTACAATCTTCCCCCCTTAAGAAATTTCACCCTCGAAATTTTTATTTTCCCACACTAAAACAGATGTGGGTAACTCAGCTTCATCATTTCCTCCGATTCCCAAGTCGCTTCTTCAAACTTGTGGTTTCTCCACAACACCTTGACGAGGGGCATTTTCTTATTTCGTAGAACTTTTTCTCTACGATCTAAGATCTTCACTGGTTTCTCCTCATAAGAAAGATCATCTTCCAATTGTACCATCTCAGAAGAGAGTACATGTGAAGGGTCCGGTATGTACTTCCTTAAGAGGGATACATGAAAGACATCATGAACTTTGGCCATGGTAGGTGGAAGTGCTAGTCGATAGGCCACAACCCCGACACGTTCAAGAATCTCGAAGGGTCCGATGTACCTTGGACTTAACTTCACTTTCTTTCCAAACCTCATGACCTTCTTCCATGTAGATATGCATAGAAAAACCATTTCTCCAACTTTAAATTCAAGGTCTCATCGATGGTTATCTGCATAACTCTTATGTCGACTCTGGGCTGCCTTGATATGCTGCTAAATGGTTTTCACCTTCTTCACCATTTCTTAAACCACTTCTGGTCCAAGCAGCTTACGTTCACGACCTCATCCCAACACACTGGTGTTCTACCCCTTTTCCATACAGGGCTTCATATGGTGCCATTTGGATGTTCGAGTGGAAACTATTATTATAAGAGTACTCAACCAGATGAAGATGTTGATCCCATCCTCCTTTACAGTCCATTGAGCAGGCTCTCAACATGTCCTCAAGTGTTTGGATAGTCCGCTCAGATTGGCCATCAGTTTGAGGATGATAGGTCGTACTGAAGTTCAGTTCAGTATTCAGAGCATGTTGAAGACTCTTCCAAAACTTAGAGGTGAATCTTGGATCTCGGTCAGACACAATAGATAGTGGTACTCCATGAAACCTTTCCACTTCCCTAATATATATCCGTGCCATTTGATCCAATGAGAAATCCTCCCGAATAGAAATGAAGTGTGCAGTCTTTGTAAGACGATCCACAACAACCCAGATTGCATTGTTGCCTTTGGATGTCCTTGAAAGTCTGGTGACAAAGTCTATGGTGATGTTCTACCATTTACATTCTGGTATGGGCAATGGTTGCATCATCCCCTTAGACTTCTGCCTCTCTGACTTCACTTGCTGACACACCAGGAACTTTGATGTATATTCGGCAATCTCCTTCTTCATATTATCCCACCAAAAGTTTTCTCGGAGATCTCGATGAATCTTTGTGCTCCCTGGGTGAATAGAGAAATTTTAACTATGTGCATCATCCAAAAGTTCCTTCTTCAGCTCCGGACTTAATGGAACACATAGTCTTTTCCCAAAATGCACAATTCCTTCTTCATTGTCATTAAACTATGAGGATTTTCCCTTTTTGATAGCTTCCACTTTTTCCTAAATTCCCACATCATCCTTTTGAGCATCCTTTAACCTTTCCAAAAGAGACGGTTGAGCAATCATTTGTGAAAGGATTGATGATGTTCCCTTCTCTATGATTCCCATGTCCATCTTCATCAAGTCTAAGAATATTGGATCCTTCTCAATTCTCATCATTGATAGAATCTTTGGGTCCATTCTACTTAGGGAATCTTCCACCTTGTTCGCTTTCCTGGGGTGGTAATGGATTAAACAATCATAATCCTTGATGAGCTCTATCCATCTTATCTGGTGCATATTAAGCTCTTTCTGTGTGAATACATATTTAAGAATCTTTTGGTCATTATATATCTCACATTTCTCTCCATCGAGATAATTCTGCCATATTTTCAAGGAAAATTTCACAGCCGCCAACTCTAGATCATGCTTTGGATAGTTTCGCTCATGGATTTTCAACTGCCTTGAGGCATAGGATATCACTTTATCATTCTGCATTAGCACACAACCTAATCCCTTCTTTTAAGCATCACCTAAAATAACAAAAAGTTCCCCACTTGTGGGTAAAGTGAGCACAGGCGCAGTGATATGCCTCCTTTTCAACTCCTTGAAGCTTTATTCACATTCATCACTCCAAGAAAACTTTACTCCCTTTCAAGTTAGCTTGGTAAGAGGGTTGGAAAATCGTGATAAATTTCCCACAAATCGTCGATAATATCCTGCTAACCCCAAGAGTCTATGGATATCCGTTACTGATTTTGTCCTCGGACATCCCTCAATTGCATCTGTTTTGGAGGGGTCCACAGATAACCCATTTATTGTGATGATATGACCCAAGAATGAGACCACATTCAACCAGAACTCACACTTTCTGTACTTTTCATAGTGAATCTCCTTGCGCAAAGTCTCTAGTACAGTTCTTAAATTCTCCTCATGATCCTCCTTGGTTTTGGAGTATATTAGAATGTCATCCATAAAGACTACAACAAATTTGTTGAGGTAATCTCTAAAGACTCTATTCATTAAGTCCATGAATATTTCTGGAGCATTGGTGAGTCTGAAAGGCATTACTATTAATTCATAGTTCCCGTATCTTGTGCGAAAATCAGTCTTGGGGATATCTTCCTTATTTACCCTTACTTGATAATATCCCAGCCGCATGTCCACCTCGAAGAAGTATTGTGCTCCACGCAGTTGATCAAACAACTCATCGATCTGTGGCAGAGGATACTTGTTCTTTATCTTGATTTTGTTAAGTTCACAATAATCGATCCAAAGCCACATTGACCCATCCTTCTTCTTGAAGAAGAGGACTGGTGCACCCCATGGTGAAGCACTTGGGCATATAAAACCTTTATCCAGATTCTCCTTTAGTTGTTTCTTCAGCTCTTCAAGCTCAAAAATATCCATTCTATATGGAGTCTGGGATATTGGTAATGCCCCGGGTATAAGTTTAGTTGAGAACTCAACATATCATCTAGGAAGAAGGCCTTGTAGTTCCTTGGGAAACACTTCAGCGAATTCCCTCACAATAGGCATTTGTTCAAGGATGGTTTCTTCCTTGGACTCAATCATATAAGCCAGATACACGTGCTCATAGGGTAGTAATATCCATGCTTGAGATGATGGAGCTAAAGGAGATTCATCTTCCTCCTTACACTTGTAAAGAATTAGGGGCCGATTCTCCATATGGAGTGTGATTTCCCTCTCCCGAAAATTTATGTTGGCTCTATATAAGGAAATTCTATCCATGCTAAGAATTGCACCAAATTCCACCAGTGGGAGTATGACGAGGTTCGACGAGAAATTCAATCCACATATTATAACAGGGGAGGACTTATATTCATGGGATGCAATGATTGCCCCATTTTCCGTACTCACCGACATCTTCACTTCCATGATTTGTGGTGGTGCTGGGATTGTTCTACTAAACTTTCGAGATATAAAAGAATGCATAGAACCTGAATCAAAAGTACGTTCGCTATTCTTGAATGAATAACTAGTGTACCTGTCACCACTTCTTTGTTGGGTATCACTTCGGCAGAAGTGATGGAAAAATCTCTTCCTTGCTGCCTTGGATGTTGTTGGTTGCCTATGAAAACCCTTGGATTAGGGCACAGATTTGAAAAATGACCCGGTTCTTTGCATTTGTAGCATTGAACAATGCGTTGAGGTTCGAACGGAGCGTTCCTCTCCTCTGTCACAGCCGCGGGTCTTTCTTTCCGACAATTAATAGCTAGGTTCCCTTCTCTTCCACACCTGAAGCATTTTCTCATCCCCTTAAGGCAATTTCCAGGGTGCTTATTTCTGCACTTTTGGAAAGTGGGGTGCTGGATCTTCTTAGAACCATTGTATTTATCCATCGGACCACCAGCATTTAAGTCCACCTTACGCTTCTTGTCCCCAAGATACCCCTGTGATTCCCCGATCTCAATTTCGACCTTAAGGGCACATCGAACAATTTCCTCATAGCTGTCGAAGTCACGTATCACTAATGCTTTCCACAAGCTAGGTTTCAGCCCACCAAATAAGCGGTAAACCTTGCATTCACGGGTAACGACAAAGCTGGAAGCGTATCGTGCAATCCTTGTGAAGTTTTCCTCATACTCTCTAACAGATTCTTTATCATTTTTCTTGAGGGAAAGGAAGTCCCTTTCTATCTTAAGCTGGAGGGAGCGCGGAAAATATTTATCGAAAAAAATCTTCTAGAAATCCTTCCATTCAAACGCCTCGATCTCCTCCTCATGATTCATATTTTTGATCAACGTCCACCATTAATCAGCTTCACCCTCCATACGATAAGCAGCCATGAGAACCTTCTCTTGTTCAGAACATTGAAGGATGGAGAATATCTTTTCAATGGAGTTGATCCATTGTTCTGCGATCGTGGGATCAGATGATCCACTAAAAGTAGGAGGCCTTTGTCTCATGAAGCTCTCGATAGTGACTTGTTCTTTCTTAGGGGGGGCTGAAAATTCATCTTGACCTGTGTTTCTATTCAATACTTGAGTTATTTGAGAGGGAAGCGTGACAAAGTTCACGATTCCTGATCCCAAAGTATTGGGCATCTCATTAGTACAGTCATCACACTGATCTTCACAATAGTTGTTAGCCTGAGTCCTCCTATTACCGACCATTGGATGGAATAAAAGGAAAGTTAGGGGTAACACATAAAGGGTAATCCAAAGACAAAAGTTTATGAATTATAAATAAACTTTTATTTCCTTAACTCATGAGTCTATAGGCTTCAATCTAGGATTTTCATGATCTACTTTCTCACATAAATTCTTAGGGGAATTTTTTTAATCCCATTAATAGGGGTTCATACTAAGCTTGTGAATTTATCAAAGCATATCCCCCGGGAGTGTCGTAACCAAGAGTGAAGCAAGGCCCGTTGTCGTGCACTAGTTCCCGTTCGAGTCTAGCTCAAAGCGGTGTTTTCGGGTTTTACCCCTTGGATACATCTGTGCCAGAGCCGCCTCTACCTGCTCGTATCCAGACAGGGATGTATTTGCTTAATAAACCAATTACTATGTACTTACAAAAACTTAGGGATTTTTTATTATACTTAGTATTGTCTATAACGCATTACTAGGGTTTTCTAATCCTAATCCCAAAAATAACTAAACCTATCCTCTGATACCAACTATGACAACCCTGCTTTTATTACAAACTTAAACATGATTTATTACATAAAACTTAACTTGATACAATAAATAATATTGATAGGTTTAGTGTCTTTGGGGATTATAAACATTACATAGAAACTTAAAACATGAAATACAAGATCTTTATTGAAAACTTCCTTTACATGACCACTACATTCCCTCATACTTAGCATTGCATGAGATAACCTGAGGACATGCATAAGAAAAGGGTGAGCTATAAAGCCCATTAAGGGAGTACACATGGGATAACATGAGGAGTAAAATACATGTTAGACAATAGTAATATCAATAGAGCATAAGAGAAACATGAAAATAAAGTCATGATAAATCATGATAATCATAACATGGAAATGTGCAACAACACTTATCATGGAATTAGAATGATCCAAGGCTCATTGCACATGGAGCATGAGTAAATCCTCATTGCACATAAAGCACGATTAAACCCTTTTTGCACTTGAATTAGCATGAGTCAACACTAATTTCACATGACGTATCATGATACTATACTTTACCCAATGCATTGGAGCGCTATAAGGGCGCATCCTTCTTAAACATTTCATTTCATGCATAAGTGTGCCACATGGATCATAAAACATGGATTCATAAAACATAATCATTTATTCCACGAT
Source organism: Viscum album (assembly GCA_963277665.1). Taxonomy (NCBI): domain Eukaryota; kingdom Viridiplantae; phylum Streptophyta; class Magnoliopsida; order Santalales; family Viscaceae; genus Viscum; species Viscum album. The sequence goes on from OY728151.1 coordinate 1,840,498,366, forward strand.
AAAGGAATGTGGAATTCATACATGAAACTTTATAATCAATAAGTAAATGTGCATAAATGTGAATACCCTTGATGGATAAATGGGCATGGTATTCACTACACGATGACATTGGCTTAGAAAATCGGTGCGATTTCGGCAGCGTAACGGCGTGACATAAGAATTCATAAAAATGGTTGATGAGAGAGAAAGGGGTTACTCATAATATTTACATGTAACAGACAGTAAGTAGGTCATATAGATACATGTCACAACAATTTTAATGGAATTTAGATTCATGATACAAAATTATTGCTTGAATGTAAAAGAGGAGAGAGAAGTTCCTTTCGGAATTTCATCATAGTAACAGGTGTACATGGGAGGCATTTAATGAGAGAGAAAGGGGTCTCACATCATTAAAAAATAAAGAGGGAAGTATGAGGGAGGTTTGAAACCATACCCCAACATTCATAATTGAAATAAAAATGGCAAAACAACTTAAAGAAAATTGACAAAAATGAGAAAGGAAGAAAAAACCCTTACTTGGAAGTGTGCTTCCAAAGGCTAGAGAGAGGCTTGTGAGAGGCTTCTTGGGAGCTTGGGGCACCTTGGGAGGATTATAGAGATATTAGGGAAGATTTTGGACGAACTCCAAAGGTTTTTAGTGAGGAGGAAGTGGGAGCTTGGGTCGGTTTATATAGGAAATGTGGGGGAATTCTTTATTATTTTGGTTTGGGCCCCCTTACATTAAATTAATCCAAACCACAAACCATCCCATGGTTTTTGCCAATGGTTTTTGGAAAAGGGAAGAGGAAAAAAATATTTTATAAGGCTAAATTCCAAACTTATTAAAATATTAGTGTTTCTTATGTGGAGGTGAGTCGCACTCCCATGGAAATTAATTTAAAAAGACAAGGTGTTTAATAAGTCTTTAGGGGTCCATTAATGATTTGAAAAGAATGTCAAACAAACCCAAAATCACATTATTTAAATGTTAAAACATATATTAGCCGAACATAAATATTATAGTATTTTATTACATCACTATTGGTTCATTATGATGTCATAAAATACATTATATATTTAAATGATATTTAATTTTTACCCAAAAAATTGACGGTCTCAGAAAATTATGAAAAATTCACCGTTGGATAATTTTGACATCCTGATTCCAGAAATAATATTTATTTTATCTAAATAATTTTCTAAATATGTTAATTTTCACTTTTAAAAATAAAAACCGCTATTTATCAAAAATTCATTGGTTTTGACAAAAATGGCATTCAAACCTTAATAAAAATTATAATTGCATTCATAAAATTATAAGATCATTTATATTTAATAAAAATTAATTTTATAATAATAATAATATTTTATTAAAATATTATTTAATTAAAAAATCACTTAATTTAATAAAATAGAATTCCTAATTAAATAATAACTAAAAACACTATTTGTACTTTAAAAACTATTTACGATGTATCAAAAATGACAAGGAGGTATATTAATTATTATATACAAAAAATAATATACACGAACATAGTACTAGCGATTCGTTACATAACCCCTTAAAACAACCGCATAAGACCTAAGGGTAAGGTGTGCGATGGTGATAGACTCTTGGGGTGGCTCGGATAATATCGCTCGAGTGGTAATTTCAATCAACTTCAACTTTTCCCGTAGATGGTCATGTTCAAGATTGACATGATGAAGCTCAGCTTGGGCTTGGTCAAGAGTGAATCCCAAATATGCCACCCCTTTTCCGAGCTCTGACAAATGGGCTTCGTATGGGGAAATTCTACTAGATGAGGCCATCACTTCCTTTGTCTTAGTAAATTGAATTTGTTAAAGTCCTATATTTATACTAATCATGTGATCACTGTTCAACGACTATATTATCAACGGTCAAAATTCTTAACATAAAACCAAGGAAGTTAACATTTTATATAAACATAATGAGACATTTAATTATATCAAGTGGGATTTCCATTAATGAAACTTTGGGTCATTACAGTTAGTATAGGACTTTTGATGATCTTGTGCTACCTTCATCGGCTCACAAATCACTTGAATCATCTTTTTCGTACTCTGTACCAGTTTTGGCCCAAGAATTGCTGACTCTCTAACCCTAGTCTAGCATAACAAAGAATAATAAGGTCAACCATACAATGATTCAAATGGAGCCATATTGATGGTGGAATGGAAACTATTGTTGTAATATAACTCCACTAAGGGTAAGTTCCTCATCCCTGAAACTCCAATATCTAGGACATGAGAGTGAAACATGTCTTCATGAGTTTGGATGGTCCTTTTTGTCGGACCATCTGTCTATGGATGAAAATCAGTGCTAAGGCATAACTAAGAACCAAACGCATGTTGGAGACCTCTCCACACCCTGAAGGTAAAATCAGGGTCTTGATCAGAAATGATCATCCTCAGGAATCTGTGGAGTCTCACCACCTCCTCTAGATACTGCCTTGACAAAAAATCCACTAATCTCGACTCTTTGATTACTATGAAGTTGGATGATTTTTTAAACCATCCACTACTACCCATATAGAATCATAGCCTCCCTGAGCTTAAGTTAAACCAAAAACAAAGTCCATCGAGATGCCCTAACATGTCCATTGAGGAACAACTAAGGGTTTGAGAAAACCACCAGGAACACGGTGCTCGACCTTCACCTTCTGGAAGACCAAATATTGAGACACAAACTCCGCAACTGCATGCTTCAACCTGGGCCACAAAAACTGACTCCTCAAGGCTTGATACATCTTTTTCACTCCAGGATATACCTCTAAGGGAGAACTATGAAACTCTATGTGAACCATCTAATGATTATCTAAAGGAATGAAAAGCCTTATGTGAAACAACACCTGGTGTTGTTTATCCTCAGAAAAACTATCAGGGGTCTTGCTAAAAACAACTCAGTTTCTCTAGAACACCACCTCTAGATCCCCCAATTGAGAATCTTCCACCTGTTTCCCCAAATATGACTAGACCGTCGTCTAAAAAAGACAACCACTACCCCCAACTTCTCCCATATCCAGATGTAATGCTAAATGTTCTCCCATCACTCTCCAGAATCACCCGATTCAAAGACTACATCACTACATGACTTCTTTCTCGGTTCATTGGCTAAAAAAATTCCCCTTTTCAGTTTTATATGAGATTTCAAAGTCATAATCCTGTAATAACTCCATACTCTAACACTTTCACAAGTTCAAGTCACACTTAGAGAAAACGTACTTCAGGATCTTATGATCAGTGAAGACCCCAAAACGCTCTCCAATGAGGTAATGTCCACACAAATTTAGGGAAAACACGACCAATTACAACTTGAGGTCATTGGTGGCATAATTATGTTTTTGGGGATGAAACTTCTGAGTCCCATAAGAAATGACAGATCTCTACTGCATGAGAACAAAATTTAGCCCCAAATGCGAAGCAACATAGAAAACCTAAAATTGAACTCCTTCTACTAGAAGACAAATAACAAAAGAACTAACCAACTTCTCCTTCAGATACTCAAAAATATTCATGACACTGATCAATCTATACAAATGCCTGATCCTTTCTAGTCAATGTTGTTAGAGGAGTCACAAACTGATAGAAATTGGATATAAACCTCCTGTAATAGCCTACGAGACCAAGGAAACTTTTCACTTATGCCACTATCTTGGGGGCTTCCTAAGGAACAACTACTTCTATCTTAGACATATCCACAACTACTCCCTGCTGGGACACAAAATGCCCCAAGAAATGGATTTTCCCAGCCCAAAACTCACACTTCAACAACTTCCCATACAGCTGTTGTCAACGAAGTACTCCCAAAATGGAATGCAAATTCTCTGCATGCTCATCTTCAGATGCGGAGTACACAAATATGTCTTTAATGAAGACCACCTTGAACTTATCCAGGAACTCATGGAACATAGGGTTCATCAAACCCATGAACACAACTATATCATTCATCACAATGAATGGAATCACAATGAACTCTTAATTATCATGATGACAATAGAAAGTAGTCTTCAGGATATCCTCATCCTTCACATGCATTTGATGATATCCTGACCACAAATTAATCTTCAAGAACCAACTGAAACCTTTTAGTTGATTGAAAAAATTATCAATCCACAGAAGAGTATAGCAGTTCTTCACTGTCACTTTGGTCAAGCAATGATAATCGACACACAACAACATGCTTCCATCATCCTTCTTCACGAATAAAACTAGTGCACGACACGGTGACACACTCAATAAAAAAAACTATACTGTAATAGACCATAAGGTACCATCCTATATGGATACACTGAGATAGGAGATGTGTCTAGCTGTAGATTGATCCTGAGATCAATCTATCATTGAGGGGGTAATGCTATAACCTCTTCTGTAAATATTTCAAGGTACTCTTCTATGAACCTGGGAAAATCCAACTACTGAACCTCTGATGAAATTAGCCTCAGGTCATCCATTGAGGATGATAAGGATGAAGCACGCCTCTAACCCATATGAGGGTCTCTCTTACCAACAAAAATTATTGTCTCTCTATCAGCATCTAAGAACACAACCAACCTTCTGAAAGAATCCACAATATATTGTACTGAATACAACCAATCGATGATGAAGATGATATCATATGGTCGTATCTGTAAACATTGGAAATATCCCCAAGAGTGGTGATGCCCGGACACTAGATCATAGTCTCTATATACTTAAAAAAGTCATAACGACCTCAAATTATCATAGTCAAAGCCAAGGGAACTGGAAGACTCTCAACCTCAATTCTCAAATCATTGAAATGGGCATGTGATATGATGGAGTGCATCGCTCCTGAATCAAACAAGGAATGAACCCAAGTATAAAACAAGAAAAGGGTACCTCAAACAAGGTCTGGATCACCTAGTGCTAGAAATGATAACACATGAATCCGACCACGACAAGCTCCATGATCTCTCTGACCCTTATGAAGACCACCTACATGGCCTCTCTCTACTCTATGAGGATGGGGAGCATCCCATGGCTATCTTATGCATGCACCATCTTCTCTATGCTGATCCAAAGCTATTGAAACTTGTTGATGCTACCTTGAATGGAACTACCTTAAAGGAGGAACCTGGAGTGGAACACTTGGAATACAATAATTGACCAGAAAGGTCAATAACTCTCACTCCTAATAACCTTGTCCTCCACAAGAAAAATAAGCACCTGATCCCTTGAAATAGGTCTGAGAGTAGCTACCCTGAGAGAAATGAAATACTGAGGGATAGGAAGAACCCCTAGATAAATGGTAACTCTTCTGTCCTAAAAATTGGGAACCCTGGACCACATCTTTTCTTAGTGAGGAATCCTAATGACTCCCCTCTCATGATGATCTGGTTCTAGCTAACATCCCCTCGATAAACTCTACCCTCTCCAAAAACTTGAGATAAATATTCATCATAAATAGAGTGACCTAGAACTAGATCTCTATATTCAAATACTCCTCAAAATGCCTCACCTTGGCCTCCTCATCTGGTAACAAGTCCAACACATATGGTAGAAGATTCCTGAAATGGATCCCAAACACTCACACACTGGAGCTCCCCCACCAAAGGGTAAACGGTTCCTGGTGACTAGCCTCCTTCATGGTTGAAGAAAGTAACTCAGCTCTTAACTGGTCTCAAAACTACTCCCAGGAGAATTCCAACTCCTTGAGATCCCTAAGGAACAAGAACTACCACTACCTCACTGCCCTACGCAACATCATCACAACCAACGATACCCAATGCTTCTTCTGATCATTGATCGAACTGAAAGATATCTCAACCTCATCAAACTAGTATTTTGTGACTGTATCTAAAATAGATCCCTCATACTTTTTTAGACACTGACACTGAAATTCTTGGAGTGTCATCAAAGTGTTTTCATCATCAACCTCTACTCAGTGGTGATCTGCCTGCGCATCCTGCTGAACATCTTCTGCATAAACCTGATGAGGATGTCGACCTGGAGCCATACTTTCAAAATGAAAAATAGTTAGATCTCCTAAACCTGGAATATGGAATACTTAACATTAATTAATTGTCTTATTTTTTTCATTTTAGGTTAACCTATCCAAAGTTCTACCCATTCAAACACATGCACAAAGAAGAATGATGCATGATACTTTCCTAGGTCTGTACCCTACAACCAACACCACCTATTTTAGTATCCACTATAATTTTAATGTTCCATGAATTAGATCATAGAGGGCCCTAAATAACTGTGTCTCAGCCATTCTCCTATGTTTACAATGATTTCTAAACTTATATGACACTATTTCCCTACCAACCGATGCAACCTCACCTACCCCTAACTCTATACTCCATCCCATCCCTCAACAAGAACTCTGATCCCACTCTGTCATGACCCCCTCCCCACAATGTGTACCCATAATGGGCTGGCAATGTGATAAAAGAGATAATAACCACCCAAGTATCACCTCCATTAGGCCCCGGGTTGGCAACTAGCATCGAGGGTATATTAAACACACCGATGGGAGACATTACCCTCTAAAAGAACACATTCGAAAGATATAGATAAGATATAAATGAACCAACTCCTTTTTAGACTAAAAAATAAAAGAAATCCCAAGTAAACATTTGTAATTTCATTCCAAACTACTACAACTGAAATGGGAAAACTAAAAGTACCAATAGAAAGTAAAACAATAATGACCATAAAGACCAAACAACTCCTGCAAAACACCCAAGCCAGTAGTAACCATCCTGATCTCCAACCTACTCCAACTGACCTGAAAAATAGTTTATATAATGTAGGGTGGGTATAATTGTATACTCAGTAGGATCCTCCCCAAATCCTATCATGCAAAAGAAAATAAATCATGCTAAAGCATAGTGAATGAAAACTGAAACCAACTCATCACCTAAATATGTATACTAAGTTACCAACCTCACCCTGTATACTGTCACCAAGTATCACATACAAGAGTATATAACATAATAAAGAATATAAAGGGTACCCCACTACCACTTCCCCACTAGTTTTATTATTTTCCCAACGTCTCACATCCTAAGCATCTCTATCCAAAAAGGCTATCCCGAAGACACCTGGGTGAAGCACCACGACCTGCACCTAGTGCTACACACCACCACCACATCAACATAACCAAAAGTGACCAGGTAGTTTCTAGGATACACCACATCCCACATAACCTATATCAAACATCAGGTATTATACCTCAAGACACTATAACCCATACACCGAGTAAAGATCCTCAAGCCATCACATCCTATACATTTTATATCTATAGTAGCACATAGGAAACTATATCCAAAATTTATGTGTGTGAATTAACCAAAATCCATTACAGAACTCTACACATATATATGGGGAAAAATAACCTCCGAGAATACCTACACAAGTAACTACCAAGAGAAAAGAGCAGGTCCAAAAGGGGGAAGTCAACCATCCATCCTCCCAACGAGATGTTGGAGAAAACACCCCCTTGGGATCAGAATCCCCAAGGTGGTAGTCTCCCTAACCGACATGGTGGGGTATCATATAGAAACACAAAAATTAAATGTTATAATATATCTCACAACCACACTATAGGAAAAACCTATTCTTAGAATCAACTCCAGCTAATATCTCTCAGACTCTTGACTGCCACTACTAAGACTAGTTATCCTATAAGCACCCAACAATTTAAAGAGATACATAAATCACTTATCAATTTTTATCAGTTTCACTTTATTTTAATTAATTATTTAACCATTATAATTTCCACATTACATTCAATTATCATTCCAACCAAGATTTATGCCCTCCTAGCATAACCAAACCGAGTTCACAGATTCTCAAAGTCACAACCTCAGCATTGCATCCCATCATGATCCAACCTCATGGGTTAAACATTTATTCATTTATTAAAAACATTACCACATCCATATTTCCATATTTCCGTATTTCCATATTTCTAGGTATTCTAGGAAAACATCATAAACTTCCAAACATAAGGGGCTCAACACGGTGCGTAGATGAACTACCCATTGAGTCTTTTCAACCTATAGTAGGAGCATAGAACCATGTATCCTTGAGAATATAAACATGGAAGGAACATGGAATACCTTGTGCATATTTGCGTCTTTTGGAAGGAGGGTAAGAAATACCATCTGACTCAAGAATCAGGGAAAATAAAGCTGATAAAAAAAACAAAAGATCAACAAAAACCACTTTCACATCAATAGGTAAGCTGAGCTTAAACCTGTTCCATCATCCCCAGTGTCCTCCCCAACACCCACATGCATAAAATGATGCATCTCGCCACTCTAGGCATCAACTAATTCCATAACCACTAGGCCTCCCTACCCCCACATACCACAATATCCCTCCAGGATTATCCATCCTAGGCTCACACCACAACACTAGCAACAGGAAAAAAACATAGGAACTGGGCTCTTAGCCCTAAGCAAGGCATTCAACCTTCACACACAATGAGAAATCACATCTCCAAATCATAAGGAACTTGGGCTTTCTAAGAAAGAGGGTTACTTATAACCCTACAAGGAATTATCTTTTAACACACAATAGATTCTTTATTCAATCTTGATTAACCAATTCAATTAAACATGAATAACTACATCCATTTGATTATAATCAAATCACAACAACAATAACCAAATTCATTAACAAGACTCTTTTAGTTCTTTATACAAAAAATTTACAATTAATCTTGGCTTTACATTATTTACCAATTTACATCAAGAACGACATACTAAATAAGCAAGGGATATATATCACACTATCTATAAAATCAAGAGGTAATAACATTGCTAAGAAATTGATACCAATTCTTTAATCTGGTTCAAATATTTATTATGTCAAGTTCATTGTGATTCAGTTGGATAAATCATGATAACCCTATGAATACACATAAATTAAATAAAGTATCCATGAATCCACTACCTCAAAAGGTTTCTGACATTCTTTTCACGAGAATGGTCCAACACAATGGATCACAATCACCTCTCCCGCAATGAATACATCCACCCAAGGACATTGTGGAATAACCGCATCAACCAACACCCAAGAAAAATTCATTAGAAATATTGAGATCAAATTCTGTCACATGATAAGGAGAAATAGGTGTAAACAGATCGAGGAACCCAAAAGAATGAAGGGATAACATAACTTATATTGAAGATAGATCGACACTTCTTATTTGCACCAAAACAGGGCGTGCACATGCAGTAGGAAAAACTCCAAGGGAAAATGATCCAAGGTTTTCAGTTTGATCACATGACTTCTATGGGAGAAAGAACTCTAGGTGTCCCATACGAAGTAAAAAATGAAGGAAGAACAAGGGATAAAAGTATCTTGTCCTTTTGAAAATCTAAATGGAGTAGCGGTTTAGATTCAATTTAGATTTTCCATTAAAGGAAGATCTGATCAAGACTACACGTTTTGACTTATTAAAGCCACTTGAACCATTTGTAGACTTTGAATAAAAGTTATGGGATTTCAATCATCCTTGAATCCCTTAAAACAAGTCTTTGAATTCATTTTACATAAAAGATAACATCAAAGGGGCGAAACTGTAGGATGCTGGAAACACTATTCAGCTACCGTTGGATGCCTCACCATTCTGGAAATAGTGTGCACCTACCATTGGATGTCCCACCATTCTTGAAACACTGTACACATACTGTTGGATGTATCACTATTCTGGAAACATTATACACCTATTGTTGGATGTCTCACTATTCTAGAAACACTATACTCCTACCATTGGATGTATCACCATTTTGGAAACACAGTACACCTACCATTGGATGTCTCACCATTCTGGATACACTATACACCTACCATTGGCTGTATCACCATTCTAGAAACACTGCACACCAACCGTTTTATGTATCACTATTCTGGAAACACTATACTCATAGTGTTGGATGTCTCATCATTCTAGAAACACTATAAACCTACCGTTGAATGTCTTACCCTTCTGGAAACACTGTACACCTACTGTTGGATGTCTCACCATTTTGGAAACACTGTACACCTACTGTTGGATGTATAATTGTTTTGGAAACACTATACACCTACCATTGGATGTCTCACTGTTTTGGAATCACAATACACCTACTGTTGGATGTCTCACCATGATGGAAACACTATTCAAAGAATTGAAAACTTTGCAAAGTGTTATAAATAAGTCAACTTGACCTCTAAAAACACCACAAACACCAGACTTTTACAAATGAATGGACTGGAGAGGTCCGGGTCATTATAGATATGACTCGTTCATACACTACATGGATTGTATTAAGGATGGTTTTGGTGGATACATAAGATATATATGATATAATAAATCTACTTTAATAATGATATATATATACTTATATTTTATTTGTTTCTTTCAATATGATAATTAAAATGGAAACAACGTTCATGCGTACGTACAGATTACCGTCTTCATGAACAATGTATTCCATTTCATACATATTTATGTTATAGATTATTATAATATAAATTTATTGGATATATAAAATATTTATATCATGATTTACAATCCAAAAATTATGATATAAGTATAAATACCAAAGATATAATAAATGAAGACACATGCGAAGAATATAACGAATATTATCCGAAATGAAACCTTAACATAGGATCGTTAATAAGAAGGTAATATAAGGTCATAATAAAACTATATATGGTATTATGTATAATAATATTTATATTTAAAATATATATAATAAACTTATACTTATTATACAGTAATATTGTACGAGTATGAGGAAATTAAAGACATAAGGTAAGTGGATTTCTTCTCACTTTTTATTTTAGTGAGATACATGCTATGTTCATCACTCTTTCTTTTTGTGCGGTGTATGCACTTACCATGATTCTATTATATTTATATTATAATTAGATTTATGTTTATTCACATATCCATTTTATCATCTTACTTTCATGGGTATTGAGTTTCAAAATCTACCAAATTAGTGAAATAACTTTGTCTCAATTTTCCTTCTTTGAGACTCATGTTTTGTTATGCCCCTAAATTCTCTCTCGAGGTGTATATACTTCCATTTCAAATGTTATATAATGAAAATCCTTATTTTAATGATATTTTAAGCTTCATTTAATTTTTTTTTCTTACATGGAGAGTATGATGTCAAGTTACCAAGTAATAAGTGTTTATTGAAACAATCTCATCAGTTTTCAAGATTGTTTTCGTTTATGATTCCTTTAATGAGTTATTATGTTCCATATCTCAAGACATTAATAAATTTTCTTATCTTATGGTTATTCATGATATATTAATGTAGTGGTATCATTTTCTACTCTTTGGTACATAAGATAGTTAAGAAAGTTTTTTTAATAAATCTCGACTTTACCCTCTCTATGGTCAGAAATCTCTGTTCAATCAAAACCATGTTTTCTAGAAAGGGTTTCCAAGAATAATCTACCAATATCCTATGATAATTAAAATGTATTTTTACCCTTTTAGTCTTTTACCAATTTTTTCAAAGGAATATTCTTGTCACTTTCTGAATGAGGCAATTTTCTATCCTCTTTACCGTGCAAAAGGAACATTCTTTTTACCTTGTACGACATGTATGGATTTATCCAAAATCAATCCTTTGAAGATTTATTTTCATGTTTAAAGTTTATTTTTTTAGGAAATGTTTTTAAAATATATTTTCAAATAAAATGGTTTTCAAATTTTTTTCAAGATTCTTTTATATGTTTTAAATAAAAAAGTTTTTCAAAACATTTTCAAACTTCTTTTATAATCTATCTAGGAAAATGATTTTTAAAATATTTTTAAAATTTATATATAATTTTTCAAATTATTTTAAATAATAATAGTTTTGAAAATGTTTTCGATCAATATTAATAAGTTTTCAAAGCATTTTTAAAGAAATTATTTTCAAAATGTTTTCAAGTTTTCTTTATAATTTTTCAAAGTGTTTTCAAAGAAAAATATTTTTAAATTATTTTGAAGATTATTTTATAAGTTTTCAAGGAAAAAGGTTTTCAAAATATTTCAAGTATTCTTTATAAGTTTTTTATGTATTTTTATTTGAAAATTATTATCAAATGGTTTTATTTATTAAAAATACTTTTTCAAATAAGAAAGTATATTTTTCTAAAGAAATGTTTTTTTGAAAAATATTTCAAAAATATTTTCCTTATAATATGTCATATGTTGATGTTACTAATTACCTTATAAGAAATGATATAAATGTTCCATTAAAATCCTTTCTATGAATGGGTTATTTTTAATGTCATTGTCGTTATGAAATCGGTTTCTCTTTCATGGGTTTTATGTGTATGAAATCCATTTCTCTTTTGTGGATTATATGTTTATGAAATACATTTCTATTTCATGATTTATGATTTAGATTAAATGATTATGAAACCTGTATCTTTTCCATAGGTTATGATATTTTATGATACCCGTTTAATTTCATGGGTTATGATATGATTGTTTATGATTTGGTGGAACATGTATGTATGATTTCATTATGAGACGGGTGGGACCTATATCTCCCTCAAAGGCATTGGGTAAGGATTTATATCTCATGAGATATACTAAGATGGTCTTCAAAGTAAACCTTGAATTCTAATATGTCCATGGGATTTAACCATGACTACCAAGATGGTATGGGGAGTGAACTCATGCTACTAATATGGACATGGGAGTGAACCATGACTACCAAGATGGTATATAAGTGAACTCATTCAACTAATATGAACATGGGAGTGAACCATTACTACCAAGATGGTATGGGGAGTGAAACCATACTGCCAAGATGGTCTTGGAGGCAATGCCTTGAATACTGTATAAATCATATTATATGACTATGTGTTTGCCAAAATTCTATGTTTTATTCCTATGTTATGATTACATGGATTATGTTGTTCATTTAATTTTGATACATGTCTTATGGTATGAAAATCCTTATTATGATATCGAATATGCAGGGTATTATCTTCAAATGTTATGCTCGAATTCAATACCTTTTGTTCATGTTATGCTTACACACTTACTTTAATTACCCTTACTGAGAATCTGAGCTCACCCTTTTGTTATGTTTCCATTCCCCAAGTTATTATGAAAGGTTTTAGGTAGAATAACTAAGAGTGGAGACCTTTATGGGAGATGTTGAATATCTTCCACCATGATTGAAGATTTTGTTTTCATGTTTCGAAAGACACTAAACTATTATGGTCCTCAGGCACGTATTTTTTTTAATATACTTAATATTAATCTAAAATGATGTAATTTCCATGTATGTCAAGATTTGGTCACTATACGCTCCATAGGGAAGAAATAACTAGGTCAAACTCTAGTACCTTGCATCAGAGGTCCTATTGTCACTAACCTGTGCCACAAATAATGTTATAAGAACCTAAATGGAGAGGACCTCACCCTCAAACCTACACATAGTTTTGGGAGAACTACTCCAGACTTTGTGCCACATGAATCCTCTCTAATGAGAGTGAAAATAGGGCACCACACCTCACCAATTCCTTGTAGTCAGTGGAGTACCATCTCAAAACCATTTGATGAAACCTCTGTCACTTATGAACGGAGTGTCCCACACCTCAATCCATCGAGGAAGTACAAACTCCTAACCAGGTACCACACGTAAATAGTGGAGGGGCCTGATCCTCATTATTGTAATCAAAAAATGAGGGAGCACTAACTCCAATGGAGGAACCTCTCCCCACCACTACTCGAAGATGGGGGAGTATAACTCCATAGATAGAGCACCTGCACCCAAACATGATTGGGGAGGACCACTCTGTGGCTAGAGGAACTACACCCTATTATGATAGGGGAGTAAGACTCTACTTGTATGATCATTATGGGGGACCCAAACCCTGACATGGCAGCAGAGTACAGACCCTAGCCTAGAGGTCCCACACCCTGGTACGATAAAGGAGTACCGAATCTATTGGAACAACACGTATAGAGGACCCTCACCCTGGAACGACTGGGGAGTTACAACTCCAAGGCAAGAGGAACAAAAACCTAACAAAATAGTGGTGTCCCCTATCTATCTACATGTCACATATGGAGGACCCGAACCCTAGTCCAACAAGGGTGTACCTACTCTAGTTGTCCAATGAGTATGGAAAGACCACACCTTGGTATGATAGGGGAGCACTGTCTCCAACTACAATAATGATACGAGGAACCCGTTCCCCATTCCGAACGAGGAGTATAGTCCCCAAGAGAACTTTAAAATGGTTAGAGAACTCGCACCCATGAAAGGGGAGTCCCATATCTACGAAAGCAGAGAGGTAAGGTAAAATCACGCGTTAATGCTATAGGGGAGTGCCAATCCCATCATGTCCCTATAAGAACCACACTGATCTATGACATCATTCAAGCATTTCTGAAAGGACTGTCATGATTATCATACCTTACATTTCAAATATACCATGAGTAGGGGGGCCGCACCTAGATACAATTGGGTATCACTGCTCTACCAACCTAAAGAGTCTAGGGGACCCACATCCTAAGGGGATAGGTAATGGTACTGACGCTAACGTTAACCCCATGATCCTCCCTGATCACTACCCAATGTTAAGAACCACTACTACAGTGTCATGATCTCAACACACCACATTGTATCTCATAGGCCAAAATGGATTCCACCATCACATTCTATATAGAAAAATTCTCAGGATTGGCTACTCGAAAGCCTAAATATGAGTTTTGGAGAAGTAGATACGAAAGGAGAAAGATGCCAAGAAGATCCCAAGGAAAGTACATAGAATTCATTAGGGTATAAATGACGTGTGAACCCACCCAATCACCTGGTTGTGTCCCCCATTTTCATTTATTGGTTGTCCATGTAGGCGTACATGGTGTTTATAGCCCATACACATGTGTCCTTCCTCACCCGACCCCGACCATGTTCTTCCTCTACACGTCTCAATCATCCATGCCTCACACAAGACATGTAAAATCAGGTACTGGTGTGTCTAGTTTAAATATCCAATTTTTCATGTCATTTTCCCATGACCATGTCCAACACCCTGTTCCCATGTACATTGGTCATGTAGTTTCACACAACCATGTGTTGTCACATGACTACCCTGGCCATGTCCTTCGGCCACATGAGATGGGGTCACTACATGGACTATAACCCTAGTACATGGTATGTAGTACCCAAAATTAATATTACCCAAAAGGGAAGAACACACATCATGTCTCACTAGTTTACATGCGATGTAGATGAGAATTCCTATGTGAATTTCCCTACGAGTTGGCCAAATCACCTTGGTTTTCCCCCAAAACCTACAGATCGACCTAGAAGGGATCTATATAAATCATAATAGGGATCTAAAACATTAAAAAAATAATAACCAAGTGTATCAGAACTAAAACTCAAATTTTACCACCTTGAGGGTGAAATTATGAAGCTTCAGGTGTAGAATGATGCCCAGATTGTGCTGCTACTCGATCTGATGATGATCAGTGCTAAGAACGGAGATCAGTAACACCTTATCACTTTGATTCACCTCAGTTTCATCCACTAGACAAAGGGGAAATGGAGAGTTTCACCTCCAATTATGTCATGAGTACCAAAGGGGGATTGGGTGGGGGTATTTTAGGTTAAATAATTAATTAATTTTCATTTTATTAGTTATCTCACTACTTGATTCCCTACCAACTAGACTCCAACTGAACTCCCAATGATAACAAAATTTATTCCATCCATAGGGTAAAAATTAATTTCTAAACCGAACTGCACTATTAGAGTTTTGATATGAGACTTTGATAAGGATTTATTCCATGTTTCAAAAGAAACTGAGCATGCGTGATAAAATATATTTAATAATTTTAATATCACCACATTGAGACTCTATAGCCCTTATAATTCTATGCCATCTCAGTGCTTGGATCTTAAATATTCTAAGTATTATACAAAAATGTTATAGGTCAAAACCCGAGTCATTAAATTCTCCCCACCTTAATTATTTTCATCCCCGAAAAGAGAAATCCTAGGCACAAGGTAAAGAAATCGATCTCTCCACTGGAACTCCCATACCAAAGATCTCACCAAGGGTTCCCATGCTTTTTACAAGTATGAAATTAGGGGAACTACCAAGGAAAAACCACACTCATTTCTAGATCTAACCAGATCAACATTGTGCTAGAAGCTTGAAAATTTCTTGTCAGTTGTGACTGGTGGAAAACACCAAGCACCACTATCCATCTGCAGTCATAGGGTCTAGATATATAACACCTTGCTAACATTATGTAGATTATAACATAACCTCTCAATTAAAATACTCCCCTAGATGAATTTAACCATGACCTACTCAACCATTTTATGTACAAGGTTTATACTGAGTATGAGATGGAACCTATGAACAAAATAGGCTTACACAAGTGTAAACACTAGGTCTCAATGATCCCTTCATCTACAAACCTCCAACTGTAACAGAACTCGCTAAAACAGAAACATCACCACACCCTCTTGTGGCATCCCAAATGAGTATGGATGGCAGGAAAACAACCCAAAATATGTAAACATAATTGGATCTAACTCTTCCTCTATGGAAAGGTTCTATGCAAGTATCTCCCTCCACTAGGTATTCCATGCATAGGTGTCAAGAAAAAAATCTCCAATGGAAATAATAGGACATTCTCTGACACTCTAGTGCACAAACTCACCCTGAACCCACAATTATATGGAACCCATCCACCAAAACTTGACACTATCTGATTTGGGTAGCACTAACCAGATTGTACCATTTTGATCGCATAAAAAAATCATGTCTTAGTAAGGAAAGGTTCCCTCTTTCTTGTGAGTTCCAAGTTACGTTAAACGAAACCCACATAGGGTTATAACGACTCCCCACGTCACCCCATTTAAACCTCAAGAAAGAAGTGAAAAGAAAATATTACCTCATAATTGTGTCTGATATTTACTACTATAGAAAGTATAAAGGACATAGAGCATACCTCTATTCATCTTTAGACTATCTGGGTTAAAGGCCTCTATGACCTGTAGCTTTCCTCGCCCTTATCCTCTAGATCTTTGAGCCTGGAATTGACCACCTAGGGGTGGTGGTGGAAACACCTCAAATTGCCTTCGATCACTTACTTCTTTCCCAACTCCTCTTCCACATCCTCTATCACTTGGAACTCCCTTCTCTAAATGATCCCTCTGGCAAGGCGGTCCATTGACTGAATCCATCTTAGAATCACAACATGTCGTACAATCTCTAGAAAGATTCCCACGATCTTTAAAAGCATTACAACATATCTCCTATAGATGAGATGATCCCCAATTACACTTCTGTGCTATAGGACCATGTGCTTAAGTATGGGCATGGGTATTCCTAATGTACCATGATCCTATCATCTACTGTGTACCCACTTTTGTAGATGGCTCAGCCACATGACCACCCCTGTGGGACATATCCATCCATACCTCCACTAGGAATCTCTCTACTACCAGAGATCACTCTAGTACCCCCACATAAGAGGTAATGCATAATGAAACCACACCTAATTAGATGTCTCTATGGATTCCTTGCTCAAAGGTATAATCTCTTAAGAACAGGTCTCGGACCATGTCTAGGGAGTAACATGTTAGGTCCACAAACCTCATCGAGTACTACACTATATTCATGTTCCCCTACCGAAGATATAGAATCTCCTGGATACACACATATCACAATGTGGCTCGATAAAAATCTTCCCTAAATAGTCTCTCAAAATCCACCAAAGTGAGTGTCACATTATCATGGGTCTACATCACTAGACACCACCATCGCCCGACTGAACCCTGTAGAAGTGTCCCCGTTAGGATAACCATCTGATTGGGAGGTGTCCTCACAAGGAGGAAGAAATGCATGACTAACTCGAGCTATTCATTAGCTACCTGGGGGTTTGGATCACACCAATAACTTTAAGGTCGCTACCTCTGTAACTCATCCAACACACTCAACATGCACACATCTTTGGACTGAACTACCGATACAACCAATAGTCAATGGGTGGTGGCTCAATTGGCAGACCACCTGGAGGTACCACCTCAGAACTAGTTCCCCGAACTAAAGCCTCTTCACGAGGTGTATCATTATCATAATCCCACCATGGAACCCTAACTAGACTTTATCATAGTGGAATCTAGAAATAGAATTCAAGATGCACCACAGTCAAAGAGTATATATGGGGAGCTGACTCAAGAAGGAAAAAAACTCACAACCCAATCCTTTATGATGTATGTACCATTATTTCACTATGACCAATATCCTAATGTACAGAGTCAAAAATCAAGTTATCAGTGTACTGTTGAATGGATACATCGACTTCTACACAAAAATTAGAGTCCTTGGCCTGAAAGTTGAACTCAAAATAGCCTAACACTATCACTATGAAACAGAAACCAAGATCACGACACTACGCTCTCAAAGTGGAACCCACTTTGATACCACTCTATCATGAACCAACCTAATAAGGCCCATTCCACAACTCCCCAACCCCACCTGCAATAGGCCAGGGGCTAGAGACTAGCATCGAGTGGGAATATCACATATATGGGAGGATTTTTCCTAAAGTACCTGTACACATACAGCCACAAACACCTCCATGAAATAGTTTGGAGATATAAAAAACTAGAAACTAAAATGCATGCATAATTATATCCCAAACAAGAGTACAAAATATGTACTGAAAGTGTAAAAATGAAAAAACACATGCCCACCAAAAACTATAAAAACATCCAACCTACTCAGAAGGATAGGATCACTATCAAATGAAACTTCCAGAAAACTCCTCGGCCCAGCCCTAGTAAGCAACTTGGTCAATATAACTCAATACTCTGCATCTGCCTCGAGTCCTCGTGGGAATCTGTTGAAATTCTTGTATTCTAGACAAGACACAACACGTGCAGGAATAACCCATTTAGGGGTGAGTATAAGAATACTCAGTAGGTGCTCTAAAAACCCAAAATAAAAGTGAACAACTTAAAGGAATCATTAAACTCAACCCATCCATAGGGAACCAAAAATGAGAGAGAAAATCCATCTCAAACCATCCCCATCTATACATGACTAGTCATCTTGGTCCACAAGGGGTGTCAACCCAGATATGTGACAAAACCACAAGGAATCCTAGAATCACCCAGATATACTCATCTGATACTCCAAGTCACTTGAGGTTCTGACCACATAGCAAACTACAAGATTCTACTCGAGGATCTAAAGTTAACTTGCAACTAGGAGAACACACTCCATGAGCTTGACCAACCAAAATATCACCCTTCCAAGAGATATACTTCATCGGGAATAATGCTACCATCATTGATGGTCTGTTTGAGAGAACATGCTCCATCATTAATAACTCAGTAGGTCAATCTCTATTTCCCAACAACAGAGGTCATGTCATCGCTAACATGTACCCTACAAAAGTTTATAAGAACCCATGCAGAGATTCCCACCCATCACCACTGCACAAAGTTTAGGGAGACCTAATTCCGACTATGCGCCATGGGCATCCTATCCAATGAGAGAGAATGGAGGGACCCACAACTCATCACTACACTACATTCAAGGGAGTTCTATCTCTTAACCATCCCGTGAAACCTCTGTCACTCCTGAATATAGTGTCTCGTACCTCAATTAATTGAGGGAGCACTAAATCCTAACCATGTATCACACATAACTTGTGGATGGAACTGCTCCTCATAACTATACTCATTAGCTGAGGGAGAAATAACTCTAATGGAGGACCCACTCCCCACCGCTACTCAAAGACAGGGGAGTACAACTCCGTAGATAGAGGACCCACATCCTGTCATGATAGGGGAGTACCAATCTATGTCTAGAGGACTAACATCTTGGTACGAAAGGGGAGTGGCAATCTACCATCATGATTATTATGGGGGACCCAAACCCTAACACAATATGGGTGTATTGACCCCAGTCTAGAGGAACCACACCCTAGTATGATTGGGGAGTAACAAATCTTCTAGAACAACACATATTGAGGACCTAAACCCTAGAACAACAGGGGAGTTCCGACTCTAAGGATATAGGACCCTCAAACTAACATGATAGGGGAATAACCACTCTATTTATATGTCATATTTGGAGTAACTATGCCCTGAAACGATATGGGAGTAACAAATCCATGGATATAGGACCCAAAACTTGGTCTAAAAAGAGATTACCTACTCTATCTATCCAAAGAGTATAGATAGCATGCACCTTGTCATGATAGGAGAGCCCTATCTCTATATACACGAATGATATGGGGAACCCTTACCTTGGTCTGAAAAGGGAGTACCATCCTTAAGAGAACTACCATATGGGTAGAGAACCCACACCAATGATGTGGGGAGTCCTGTAGCTACCAAAGAAGAGAGGTAAGGGAAACCTGCACCCTGATCCCACTGGGGAGTACAAGTCCCAATGACTCTCTATAAGAACCTCATCAATCTACAACATCATTCAAGCATAACTAAAAGGAACATCACACTTATCATACCACACATGAGAACACTTACATGGGTAGGGGACTCACACCTGGATAGAATAGGAGATCACTACTCTATTGGATGAAAGAGTCCAGGGGACCCACATGCTAAGGTGATAATGAAAATTACCGACCCAGACATTAACCTAGCGATCCATCTTGATCATTACCCAAGGTTAAGCACGGATACTATAGTGTCATGCTAAAAATAAACCACATCATATATTTTAGAAAAAATGTATTCCACCATCACATTATACAAGAAAAAATACCCAGGATAGGCTACTCACAAGCCTGAATCTGAGTTCCAGAGATGGGGATATGCAAGGTGGAAGATCTCAATATGATCCCATGGAAAGTTATCAGTGTGAACTGGGATCTACATGGTATGTGAACCCACCTGATCACCTATCTATGTCCCTCGTTTACACTAATTGGATATACATGTAGGCGTACATGACATTTATAGCCCATACATGATGTTTTCTACCTCACTCGGCCCCTGGTCATGTTCTTCCCCCACACAACTTGACCATATGTGCCTGACACATGGTGTGAAGCACTGGGTATATGATGTGTCCAGTATAAGCGGCCACCTAGCCATGTCATTTTCCCATGACCATGTCTGACACCCTATAACCATGTACCTTAGCTGTGTAGTCACACATGACCATGTACTGTCACATGGATACCTTGACCATGTCCTCTGGACGTACAACATGAGGTCATGAAACTAAGAGTAACCCTGGTGCACGGTGTGTAGTCTCAAAAATTCACCTTCCTTGAATGGGAAGAATACATGGCATGTATCACTAGTTTACACACCATGTAGAGATGAATTCTAAAGATAATTTCCATATGAGTTACCAAAATCATCCCGGTTTCCCTCGAAACATGTAGATTGACGTAGAAGGGATATCTATCAATTGTAATAGGGCTCTACAACCTTAAAACAACACATAGAAAAGGGGATCAGGAATAAAACTCAAATATTCTTACCTAAAGGGTGAAACCATGAAGCTTTGGGTGTAGAAAAATTCTTGGATTCTATTGCTCCTCAATATGATGATGATCTGCACCAAGAATGGAGATCAGAAGCACCTCGTTGCTTATATTCACCTCAGTTTTTTCCTCTACCCAATGTTGAAGAAGAGAGTTTCACCTTATTTTGTTTTGTGTACACTAAATTGGGGAGGGGGGATTTTAGGTAAAATTATTAATTATTTTCATTTAATTAAAAATCTCACCACCCGACGCCCTGCCAACTCACTTCTGACAAAACTCCCTGCGCTAACACAATTTATATTTTTCCTAGGGTAAACAAAATGTTATGAACTCAACCTATGTCTCATAATTATGACCTGAGACTCTTCTCAGGATTTATTTTATGTTTCAAGAGAAAATGGATGTACATAGAAAAATGTATTTAATATTTTTAATATCACCACACCGGGGCTCTTTGAGCCTCAAAATTCTGTGCCGACTCGGTGCTTGGATCTAGAAATATTCTTAGAAATATTCCAAATAATTATAGGTCAAAAACCGAATCATTACATCCCATTATAATTATTACCATATTTTTGACATGTGGGTGGTTATACCCTCTTTCCTTTTTTTCATTTTACCCACTGGCTAAAAACTCCACTATTCTCTTCTTATCTCTATAACCATGGGGCCATTTTCCAAACTCTATCTTTACTTTTGAGGGAATATATAACTAGTTATTCATAACTCCCAAAGTCTCAGATAGATATATCCTTTTGAAAGTGTGGTTTTAAACCACTAAATAATTTATCTAATTTTTATCATTATTGATAACAAATCCCAAGGTGTATCTTACAATACTTTTTAAGTTTTCCTCATAATCCGTGATATATTCACCTCCCTTCTTCTTAATATAGATTATTTTACTCTTTATATTTGTTCAAATAGTTCTAGGGAAATACTTAACAAGAAATATTATTATTAATACTTCCCACTCCATCTCTTCTATTTCACCATTTGTCTTAGTATTCTTTAGAAACTTCCACCATCGATCAGATTATCCATCTAAATGATAGATGAAAAAAGTATCCTTCTCCTTCATAGAATATTTGAGTATAGAAATGATATTCTCCAATGAGTTATCCTTCTATTCAGTGAAAAGTGTATGAGAATATCCACTAAGTTTCGATGGTTGTTGCTGGATAAAGGGCATAATAGCTAGTTGTTCCTTCTTGGGTGAAGAAAGAGGTTAGACATGGTTCAGGTTATTGTTCATGTCCCAAGATAGCTGGGTAATCATCTCCATAAATTTCTGAACTCCACCTCCCATGGCATTGGGGAGGTGATTCGTACAATCGTTGCATTATACCTCACATGGGTTGTTTTCCTGGTTTCTCTTGGTTCCCATAATTTTCTAAAAGGTTTGAATAAAACATAAGTCAATAAATCATGAATAAATAATTTATTCTTATGTGAAAATTAACTCTGATGGCGTATCTTATGGGATTCCTATGATTTACATTTTTCTAAAACAATTCTTCTAGGATGTGTACCTTTATAAAGACTTATAATTATTGTTTTCACTAATATTTTCTAATCATAATTCCAAAATTAACTAAACTATGCTCTAATACCAACTATAGAGACCCAATTTTTCCATACATGATTATTATATAATTTTAAGATAAACACCATAATAGCGATAAAAATCAAAGATCAAGAGGTTTATTTTTTGGGGAAAATTTGGCTCATACATCAATTGTACAAAATAAACAATAAACATTATTTTTAAATAATTATTATTTATCATTCTAACATATTTCATTATACTTAGTAAATTTAATCACATATGAATATACATCAAGGAAAGGGGTGAGATAAAAACAAAGTAAGTGTATAAATAAGGGACTTGAATTAATAGAACATGGGTGAGTATAATCATCATCATCATATCATAAGCATAATGTAATCATCATCACCATGAGGGAAAATTTTATAAAGTATTTAAATGTGGCATATTTATAAAAATGAAACATCATGTCATAGTGTTCAAATACCACACATAGTTTTGAACAAATCTAGCATTATGTCTGCGTATAACATATGTACATAAATCATAACATCATCCTTATATAAAAAGATAGAATTATGTTCAAACATAGTGCTCATAATCTCATGAGATACATCACATTACCCAGTGCATTATAGGTATATATAATTCTTTTCCCACCTGTCACATCATAAATAGTCATAATCATGCATTCCACATAGAATGCATATCAATTTTAGTCATGAAATAACCCATGGAAATAAATGAGTTTATTAAGGATTTCATAAAGTACACTTTCATGAATAAAACTTGTGGTTCCCAAATGAATAAGGGAAAACATATTTGGAATAAACATCACCATTCTTGATTAAAGAAGAAAAAACTCAATATGATTCAAGGATGTGTTTTGGAAAGAAAAGGTTTTTTGAAAAATCTTTATACTTGGATTAAAAATCATTTTGGAAAGGAGAAAAAAATTTATATCCCCAAAAATATAAAGGTATAATAGTGAAATGATATTTAAGGAATATTAGGGGAATAAATATGTTTAAAATAATGAGAAATATGGACAACCGAAATAAAAGTAATTGGGTTCAATAATCCCCTTACCTTAAATCCCGCTTTATTCTTCTACTTTTCCTCCTAAATAATAAACTTTAGTTTATTAAATCATTGATACATAAGTGAATTATTTTCATTTTCACCATTATTTATTAATTATAATCATTTTATTTTATTTCTTAATTTTCTTTGTTAAAAGGAAGACATTTCGATATCAAGTTTTTTCTTAAAAATTTCCCATTTTTCTTCGATTTCACTATTTTGATCATTCTAATTTATACATTAGTATAATTAATTATATAAGATATAAATAAATATATTTATATATTTATATATTATAAACAATTTAGTATAATTATCCATAAGGGTGGTGATATGAAAGAAGCCAGAAATTTCCTTGTCGGTGCTTAACCGACTGTTATCGGGAAAATTGTTCAAAGAAAGAGAAAGATAGGTATAAAATATAAATGCATAAAAAATATATTTTTTATAGTAGATTAAAATAATTAATATAATGTTAAAATATATCCTAATTAATATTTTAATATTTTTTTTGAAATAAATTGGGAAAAAGGGAAGAGAGGAGGAAAATGAGAGAAGAGTTGATAAAAACTTAATCTTTTATCGGTGTTTCTTCTATTGTACAACACTAGACTTTCTTGATGAATCAAGTTGATTTAATCTCACACATCCATAAGGATACTAAGGTTTTAATAAATATATTTTTTACATATATTAATATTTTTTAAGTATATGGGAGGAGTGTTTTTCCAATGGTAGGGAGTGAGGATATTTATACTTGAGGAGAGGGGTATTTTTAGAAAAAAATATTGAATAAAATACAATATCCTAGGAAAACTTTGTAATATTGATATTTTTGAAATAATTAGTCATATATCAATAAAATATAATGGTTTAAGGACTTTAAATCCCTCTATTATAGCATCCTTCCCTAAGTGCCACTGAACTGTACCCCTAGATGGTGGGCCACATGAACTAAATCACTTCTCCCAAAATGTCAGAGGCTGTCGACTAGAAGAGAGGGCATAGGGTATGTACATGGTAAGATTATTAGATCATAGATAAAGTATGCACAATGGTAAAATAATAATAATAAATTGCAGAATGACAAATACAACAGACGATAATAGAAATAAATCCTGCAATAGAAGCTAATAGCTGGAGGAAAAAAACAATCAATATTAGATACAAAAATGATGATGTCATGTCAAGACTCTCTAAAAAATAAGAGTTAATGGTAAATAGATGTAAAATTGTATACTACATGCTATATAAAACTAAAAAAGATCCAAAAAAATGCTACAATAGCATCTTGAGCATAGGCTCAATCCTTTTCCCCCAAAGCTCCATCCTAGACAGCAAGGCAATCAAGCATCAGAAGTAGTACACTTCCCTTTATCCATACCTGTATTCATAAAGTATACTCAGGTACCAAATGGTGCTTGAGTTGGTTGTGAGATATAATCTCAGTAAGACAACACCCATGGTGTCTAAAACTTTCCACTTCGTGCTATATATAAGAGACAATGTTCTAGATATAATAAATGCATACCAGTAAATAAATAAACCACAACTTGGTTTGGGTTCGTAAATGGTCACCTATCCCATACCACCTGCTTAGACCTATTCCAAAAGTATGAAAAGTATACCTCTGTAAGGTAGATCACATATACAAGGGCCAATGGTAACATAAAGAACCAAGGAAGCCATACCCCCCAAGATTTTTCTTTGGCTTGGGGTCTAATCCACATGTCATCATATAAGTTCTAGTAAGAAAGTTAGAAACACCACAAGTACATAAGAAATCTTATAATAATAATAAAATATTCATCTCATTCAAATAAACAATCAATCAAGAATTCAATACAATTAATCAATCTCTCAAAATTATAGAGGTCAAGTATTGTGCTCATCCAAGGTGATCTAAAAGAATCCCAAGTTTCGAAATAGGAATATCCGATAATCCAATACCACCAAGTCCATCCAAGGTGATCCATATGGAGTCCCTTGTATCACTATGAGTCATGGTAACTTATGAGTTCCTCCCGAGTATCTCACATAGGGGCCCGGGTATCACCCAAGTCCAAGATTACCCATATTGTCAAAAGTTCCATCCACAGTTGCACCCATAGGGAATCAATATCACTTAGTAGTATAACAAACTACTTGAGAAACCCTTTCTTGGAAAGCCAAAGCATCCCACTATTGCGTCTGTTCGTAACCGATCGAGTATATGAGTCCATCCATGGTTCCTTAATATGGAACCCATGTTCGCTCTCAGATGGTGTCAAGCGAACCAAGTATCCAAGTAAAATCACAAGGCAAACATTAATATGCATATCAAGGAAACATATGTATATAACCACATGCCAAAAATTATCATCTTAATACCACATGATTTCCATTTAACCAAGATTTGAAATTCAAGCCAATTAACAATGACACATTTCATATAATAAGGAAATACACATTAAACAATATAAATAGTGGTATAAGGAATAACTAATAAGGCATAATCTTTAAACAATTTCATGTCATCACATGAAAATACATAACAAAAGCTAACAAGATTACCAAGACATTTCATGTAGTTCAATAAACTAAACAGGGGAATAATCATAAAAGAAATTTCATAAACAATGGAATATGAGTAAGAAATATGGAATCAACATACCTCCCTTTACATGTCATCCATGACATTCCAATATCTCAAGCTATCAAGCTTGACCAAGTATCACCTTCCATTTGAACCGTTTAAATGGATCAAGCATAGAACACCAAACCAGGAAAGGCACTTGGAATGATATAAGGTGAGTAATTCCACATGGTATAAAGCTTACGAATTTAATATAAGACATAAATATTTCCAATATGAAGAAACCATCATGAGAAATCATAAATAAGGCCTATGGAATATTCATAAGCTTTGGGCTAATAACAAGCACCCATGTCAACAAGCATAACAAATGGAATTTGTATTTACACATGGGACTAAAAAATAAAAATCATGCATATGAATTCTAAAAGTGATTAATTCCATGGTTAAACTCCCATATTAAACCATTTATCAATTTAAAACACCAACCCAAGGTGAAACCCCACTCAAGGCATAAAGAAACTTGGGCCATTTTGGTTGGCACACCAAAAGAGGTGGATGAAGTTAAGGTGAAAAACCAAAACATGGGTTTTTATACAAGTTATGATATCAATAGACATAGAAAGATAATCCAATAATTTTAATACATGATAATAAGCTTCAATAGAAGGTTCATATAGGCGGAACAATGACGTGATGTCTAAAAAGCAATGAAATTGATGGGAAAAGAGTAGGTTCCCTACCTCATGGTTTTAGTACTCCACATGTTCGGTAACAAGGATTGATCCAACCTAGAATAGGAGAAATCAATATATTTAGCAAAATCCCCAAAATAAGGAAAATTTCCATCGTATGAAGATAACACAACAGGAAGGGGGGGGAACCAAGAAATAGGTGAGTGCGGATGAGAGAGCATACTGAGAGGAGTTTATAGATTATGACAGTGAAGGTAACATATGATATTTGAGGGGTGGAAGATAAAAACACCATTTAGTATTAGAGAAACACCACACATGCATGGAGGGAGTAGAAACCTGAGTGGACGGAGGATGGATGTAGAAAAAATGGGTTAAACACATTTCTTCAAAATTACCTATACAGTAGGGGTTGCATGGTTTTTCCGTACAGTTGGCCAAATTGTGTGAAAACCGTGAAAATGTTCTACTTCACTGGGGAACCTGACATGGTTAGGTGCATAGTTTGACTAATTGTGTGCAAACTGTGTATTTTCCCATTGTCCAAGTCCTACAACTGGCTGCATGGACATGTTCCCTAGGTCGTACGGTTTTGAAAACCATGTGGTCCAACCTATTTTTCCCATTTTCGTCACCCTGGGCTTTAAATGATACCCAAACTCCCCCTAGACCTTCTTTAACCTCTTAGGATATAAATTAAGGTCCATATTAATGATTTAAAAAAAAAATATTTAATGGTTCGTACCTTTAGATAAATCCATGACGTTACAACTTGCCCTACTTAAAACAACTCACCCCCCGAGTTTCCCTTTCAAGGGTGGTATGAAATCATCTAAAAAGTGTTCCAGCCACTGCGCATGTTCCTTGACCTCTCATTCCCAATTCTCATCCTGAAAACCTCTATGCTTCCATAGAACCTGAACTAGAGGAACTGACCTGCTTCAGATAACTTTCATGATACGATGAATGATATGAATTTGATGCTCCTCTAAGGACGCGTCTGCCTCAAGATCAATATCGTTAGGATCAAACAAATGAGATGGGTCTGAATGATATTGTTAAAGATGAGATACATGGAAGATTTCATGCATGACATGGTATCTCTGAGGTAACAACAATCGATAATCCACTGTCCCAACTCACTCCACTATCTCGAATGACCTGACATTCCACGATGATAACTTGCCCTCTCTCTTGTTTCGTTTATTATCCAATCGAGGCAACACATGTTGAATGACCTAATGTCCCACCTCAAACTCTAGTGTTCTATAATGAGGATTGGGGTAAGACTTATTCTTAGACTGAGCTATATACATGCGCTTATGAATCATCTAGACTTGCTCTGGAGTCTCATATACAAGACGAGGACCCAATAGAGCTACCTCCCCTTCCTCTAGCCAGTACAGAGGTGAACGACATAGTCTACCATAGAGGGCCCCATAGGGAGCCATCTAAATTTTTTCCCGAACGTTTTCATTATATGAAAACTCAACTAGATGAATATGATTCTCCCAAGAACCTCCAAAATCAAGGATACTGGCCCAAGGCATATCCTCTAACACCCAAATTTTTCACTCGAACTTTCCATATGTTTGAGAGTGATATGTAGTTCTCAAAAGCACATGTGAACCCATTTAATTCTACAACCCTTACTAGAACCACGATGTGAACTGGGAATCTATTTCTGAAACAATAGTATAGGGTATGCCATGAAGTCTCAGTACCTCCTAGATATATAGTCTACCTAACTCATCAACAAAGTATGTCTCCCAGATTGAAAAAAGTGAGCAACTTTGGTCAAATGGTCGACGATCACCCATATTGCATCACTACCTCAAAGAGATCTTGGAAATCCTGTCACAATATCCATGGTGGGGTTGTTTTATTTACACTTGGGAATGGAAAAAGGTAGTAAAAGTGCAGTAGGCCACTGGTGCTCTACCTTAACCTGCTGACGGGTGGAGCATCGATTGATGAAACCTGCTATCTGCCTCTTCGTACTTATCCACTAATACTGAAGATGCATGTTCCTATACATTTTGGTAAGCCTAGGATGAACTGCCCAAATAGAGGAATTTGATTCCATCATCATCTCTTCTTGTATATCTAAAGGCACCCAAACATGCCCATAGTAGATCAAGGTCTCACTAATACCAAAAATCCAACCAAGAGGTGGGTTCTCTCCTGCAACACTTTCCCTAAAGTTGAGTCCCTCTAATTCACACAACTATCGCATTCATAATCGGTTGAGAAGAGAAGAATTCACTGCTGAGGATGCTTATACTAGATTCCATTACTATTATTGTACCTCTATATGAAAATCAGAAAACAAATCCATCATCTTCCACTCACAACTGGCCACTTGAACAACTTGTGTATGTGTCTCCCAGCTCAATGCATCACCCATGACATTACCCTTAACAGGTGCATAAGCAAGCTCAAAGTTGAACAACTATAGGTATTCCACCCACATGCACTATCTCAGATTCAAGTCCCATTGAGTGATGATATATTTCAAGATTTTATAATCTATGCAAATAATGAATCTATAACCCAATAGATAATGCCTCCAAAATGAAGATCAAGAACCATAAATTCTAGCTCGTAGTCATGCGTAGGATAGTTCCACTCATGAGGCCTCAGCTGGCGAGATCCATAAGCTATGAATCAATCACTTTGCATCAAAACTGTACACATACCAACTCCTAAAGAATCACAAAATACTGTATAACTTCTACCCAGCTCATGAAGAATTAGAATCAAAGCTGAAGCGAGTCATTATTTTAACTCTTGAATAGACTTCTCAAAAGCTTCAAACCACAATAACTACACACCCTTCTTAGTCAGCACCCTAAGAGGCACTTCTAAGAAAAAGAAGTCCTAAATAGAATGCATTTAATAGCGATCAAGCCCCAAGAATCTCTATATATAAAACACATTATTGGGTTGTTCCCAAGAAACCATAGTGCTTACCATCTCCAGGTTAACATATATTTCTACCTATGATATAATATGACCCAATAAGTGAACCTCACTGATTCAAAAGTGTAATTTACTAAGCTTCATATATAGCTAGTGCTCTCTCAGTGTGCTCATAATGATCTCTAGATGGGTTTCATGGTCATTTATAGTACATGAGTACATCAAGATGTTGTCTATGAAGACCACAATGAAGGAATCTAGATATGGGTGGAAAAACTGATTCATAAAATCCATGAATACTTCCAGTGTTTTTGTTAGGTGAAAAGACATTACCATGTACTCATAAAATCCATATCTACAATGAAATGTTTTATGTAGTGTATCTAATGGTCTCAAATGAACTTGATGATAGCTTGACCTCAATTCGATCTTAGAGAAAACAATTTCTCCTCAGAGCTAGTCGAAGAGGTCATCTATTCAAGGTAATGGACAATGGTTCTTCATAGTAAGTTGATTCAACCACTTATAATCCACACACAATCACAGGGTACGATCCACCTTCTTGGGGAAAAGAATAGGTGAACCCCATAGAGATGTGTTGGGTCTGATAAAACCTCTATCCTCAAGATCTTCAAGCTGCTTCTTGAGTTCATGGAGCTCTATCAGTTCTATCTGATATATAGAAATGGACACTGGTGCCACACATGGAACTAGCTCTATAGTGAACTCAACTTCTTTCTCAGTAGGTAATCCAGAGAAATCATCAGGGAAGACATCCCTAAAACGATCCACAAATATAGGGAATTCCACATGCTACATTCCCTGATCACTCATAAAGAGACTCGCTAGCTGAGCTGTCACTCTACCAAGGCCAGTCCACTTGGGTACATCTTGATCTACCTTTATATCCCATTCTATTGTGTGTATATACTAATTTCCCTAAGGTGATGTAAAAGGAACTCAGTGATGATATAAATACACTTGGGAATCATAAATCACAAGCCATACCATACCGAGAATGAAGTCGAAGCTTGTTATCTTGAGGATGAATAAGTTCCAGAAGAAATGGTACCCACCTATCTCAGGGAGGAACTATTCACTCTGATGTATGCCCTCAATTCTGACCCCTAGATGAGTGTTAAGAGACAAAACACCATATAAGAACTTGATAGCAAGACCAAGGATTTCCGAACACATAGAAAATATTAAAGAGTGTAATGAACCTATATAAAAAAATGGAAAAAACTAAAGTAGAGGTCACTGAAATTGTACCTATAACCACAGATGGCCCTGTACTAAGATCCTATAGAGATGGATACACTGCATACGTATGGCTTGAACCCTAGCCCTAAGATTCTTCCTGACTAGCCTGAGGAGATCTAATTTGCTGATGCTGATGATCTGAAGCCTGACTACCTCAACCAATACCATTTTCACATCATCCTAATCAGCAAGTGGAAGACCAACTTCCATCCTGATGTGGCATTGTAGATCCTATACCTGATAGAGACACTTGTAAAAATCCCTTTCCCTTGGATGATAGAGGAAAATAATGACAAAAGCATTGAAGATGACCCATACATCTGCAAGCTCTACATTCCATTGGGTTCCTCGTCCACTGATGATATTTTTCACCTATCCTTCCAAATTGGTGAAATAATATAGAACTATTAGTATGTGTCACTTGGATAGAACCACCCCCATGTACACCCTCAGGTAAACGCTTCCTTCTTCATCATTAACTATCACACTATCTCAGAACTGAACCACCTTGGCTCACAAAATTAGCTTCTCTGAGATTTCATTCTATAATTAGGGACCAATTAACTATCTCTGTAATGATATTTAACTGAAATATGTTCACATACAAGCGTAAAACATACCCAAACCCATCCTCATAGCACCTCGTAGTGGTCAATTAATTACCCCCAAAGATGGATAAAAACACTAATGTTTGGTGAAATGAACAAAATACTCAAGAACTGTCATAGAGCCCTGATGAAGATGCAAGAAACCCCTCTCTCAATCCACTCTCAAAGTTTTTGGAAATAATTGATCAAATAAAGACATCTAGGAGTCTTCCCAAACCATGTATCGATAATGCTCTGACTACGATACGAATTCCCACCAATGCTTGGTAGAGTCACATAGTTTACAGTTATTAACCTTGACCCTCTGCTTTAGAGGAATATCAAGACTGTCGAATATGGATATCATAGACTCTATCCATGACTCAATAGCATGATTACCTCCATCCCCAAAGAAGTTGGGAGGATTCTGCTGCTGAAAGTATCAAGTAAGATATAACATAATTATGGTAGGGAGTACCCTGAACTAACTGCATGAACCTGAGAAAACTGTCCATGAACTGAGCATCAACACCTAGTGGATGTACAATAGGAGGTTCCTTAGGTGGAACTATGATAGGGATCATGGGTGGCGCATAGACCACCATATTTAGTGTGTGCTCATCGCCACTAGCTTGGTGCACAACATGAAGATGTTATGGTGGAACAACTCTATAATTTCGAAATTCACACCTCAGACAAGATTCATAAAAAATAAGGGGAATAGATAACGAAGGGAAGGGGAAATGCCTTCCTGAAACATGGTATAATAGATAATGAAAGTGATAAAAATGGAAGGTACAAAGCCTCCATGAGCATAACACAACAGATATCCTTCTCCTAGAGCCAAGTCTAAATAATAATGAGAGACCTCAGAAGGATCACAAGCCACATGACCTATAACCCATTTACCATGTAAATTTTAATTTAAGGTCTCCTATTTCCCCTTTAAGGTGTTTATTTCATTTTAATAGGCAGTTTTCATTTAAAATTTTATTTAAAGATTTATTTACCCTTCTTGTTTGGCTAAGTTAAGTGGATCACATTTCCAATTCATAAGGTCCCATACAGCTCATGAGTTGAAGGTGGAATCCACTTAACCTAAACCATAACATAAACCTACAATGAAAATATGACACCCATATATCTTTATAACAAAACATGCATTGTATGGCATTATAAAAAATCACATGTAAACAGAAAATGCATGATAAAAAGTAGATGTGGCATGGAATAATTCATTTAAATTCATTTACTATAGTTCCTAGTATGATTCATGTAATTCAATGCCATAATTTCATTGGGATGAGTTAATAGAAACCATCATCTCAAAAATATGAATATCATTAATAACCTAAAGCAGGTGTGTCACCCAAAAGTGAAACCACATAAACCATCAATAACAGAATCAATAAATACAATTCCCATCCCATAAAATTTTGGTTTCCCCTATACATGGGTTAGATACATCCAAGAATATGGTCAAGTCCAGATACCTATATCCTAGTCTCTGGTCTAATCCCAACAATAATAAAAATGAAAAAAAAACATTTGATACCACTTTGTAGCATCCCGCCCCGAGTTCCACTGAACCGAGCCTTGAGATGGTGGGCCACATGAACTCAATCGCATATTCCCGAATTCCAGAGGCTTCCTACTAGAATAGAGGACCTAGGGTGTGTCCATGGGGAGAATATTACCTCATATATCTAGTATTCCTATTGGTAAAAAATAATAAGAAATATAGGAATGATAAATATAAAAGACTGCAGTGGAAATAAACCATGAAACAGAAGCTAATAACTGGAAGAAGAAGATAATAAATAATAGATACAAAAAATGTTGATGGAATGTCATGAGTCTATACAAGATGAGAGTGTAAGGGAAATAGGGGTATAAGAGTATACTACATGCTATCAAAATATACAAAAGATCAAAAAACTCATACAATAGCATCTTGAACATAAGATCAATCCTCTACCCCTAAATCTCCATCTTAGATAGCAAGGCAATCAAACATTAAAAGCAATACACTTCCCTTTATCGATGCCTCCATGTATAAAGTCTACTCAGGTACCAAACGATGACTGATTAGGGTGTGAGATATAATCTCAGTAGGTCATCACCCAGTGTGTCTAGACCTTTCCATTTCGTGTGGTAAATAAGAGACAATGTTCCAGATATAATAAATGCATAGAAATAAATAAATAAAGTAACTGTAACTTGGTTTGGGTTCCTAAATTGTCACCCTCCCATACCACCTGCTTCGAACTATGTCTGAATTTTGAAAATTCTACATGTGCAAGGAAGATCATATATACAAGGGATAATAGTAACATGGAAAATCAAGGAAGGAATTCCCCCCAAGATTGTGATGTGGCTTGGAGTCTAATCCACATGTCATCATATATGTGTTAGTAATAATGGTAGAAACAACAAAAGTGAATAAACAAGCTCATAATAATAATAAAGGATGCATCTCTTATGAATACAAAATTAATCAAGAATGCAATCCAATCAATCAATTTGTCAAAATTCTAGAGGTTGAGTCACGTGCCTGTCCAAGGTGATCTAAAAGAATAAAAAGTATTGCAATGGGAACATCTAATAATCCAATACCACCAAGTTTGTCCAAGGCGATCCATATGGAGTCCCTTGTATCATTATAAGGCATGCTAACTTTTGAGTCCATCCCAGGTATCTCACATGGGGGACCGAGTATCACCTAAGGTAGGGAATAACCATCTTTTCAAAAGTTCCATCCATGGTTGCTCCCATAGGGAATCGATATCACTCAGAAGTATAATAAACTACCTGGGAATCCCTTTCCTGGCAAGCCAAAGCATCCCCCCTCCCGGCGCATCAGGTCGTAACCCATCGATCATGTGAGTCTATCCATAAGTCCTTAATTTGGAACCCATGTTCTCTCCTAGCCCATGTCATGTGAAGAAAGTAGTCAAGAAAAATCACAAGGAAAACATCAATATACATATCAAGGTAATGTAAGTATATAACCACATGCCAACAATTTTCATCTCAATACCACATGCTTTCCATTTAAAAAAGCTATGCAATTAAATCCAAATAACAATGGTACATTTCATATAGAAAGGAAATACACATTAAACAAGAGAAATCATTGTATGAGGCATAAGCTACAAGTCATAAGCTTTAAACAATTTCCTTTCATCACATGCAAATATGTAACATAAGCTAACAAGCTTACCAAGGCATTTTATATAGTTCAAGCGACTAAACAAGGGAATAATCATAAATAAAAATGAATAAGAAATGAAATATGAGTAAGGAATATGGAATAAAAATTCCTCATTTAAAATTCATCCTTGACATTCTAATAACTCAAGATATCAAGCTTGACCAAGTATCACATTCCATTTTATCCATTTAAAGGGATCAAGCAAAGAACACCAAACAAGCCAAGGCATTTGGCATGATATAAGGTGAAAAATTTCACATGGTATAAATCTTAAGAATTTAACATTAGACATAAATATTTATGATATCATGCAACCATCATGAGAAATCACAAATAAGTCCTATGGAATAGGCATAAGAATTGGGATAATAGAAAGCACCTATGTCAACAAGCATAAAAAATGGAATTTGGATTTACACATGGGTACAAACAATAAGAACCATGCATATGAATTGTAAAAGGGATACTTTACATGGTTCAAATCCAATATTAAACCATTTATCAATTTAAAACAACAACCCAAGGTGAAACCCCACTAGAGGCATAAAGAAACTTAGGCCATTTTGGTTGGCAGTCCCAAAGGGGTGGCCGAAGTCAAGGTGGACACCCAAAACACGAGATTCTCCACAAGTTATGGCTCAAGATACATGAAAATATAAGACAATAATTTTAATATGTGATCAAAAGATTTGCTGGAAGGTTATGACTGGAGGAACAATAACACAATGTCTAAAAAGTAGTGAAATTGACAGGAATATAGTAGACTCCCAACCTCTTGGTCATAGTACTCCACAAATCCAGTAACAAGGATTGATTCAACCTAGAATGGGAGAAATAAAGAGATTTAAGAAAACCCCCAAAATAGGGAAAAGATTCATCACATGAAGATAACATAATGAGAATGGGAGGAATGAAGAAATAGGCGAGTGCAGATGAGAGAGCATACCAAGAGGAGTCTGTAGCTTCCAACGATGAATAAAAAAGATGATATTTTAGGGTTACAAGATCAAAACCCCATAATGGAGGAGAGGAACACCACACATGCTTAGAGGGAGAAGAAACTTGAGTAGAGGGAGGAAGGAGAAAGAAAAATTATTCAAAAAAATTTCTTCAAAATTACCCACAGAGCAGGGGTCGCACAGTTTCGCTGCATAGTTGGCAAAATCGTGCGCTAACCATGTGGCAAGTTCTATTTCACTGGGGCACCTCATAGAGTTAGGAACATAGTTTGAGTAACCTTGAACAAACCATGAATTTACCCACTATATGAGACCTAAAACTGGATGCACGGTCCTTCCCCATGGGTCACATAGGTTGGAAAACCATGTGGCCCAGCCTGTTTTCCCCATTTTCAATGCTTTGGGCTTCAAACGAGCTTGAACACCTTCTAGACCCCCTTTAACCTCTTAGGATTCAAATTAAGGTTCATCGTAATGAATTAAACCAAAATTTTTAATGATATATACCTTTGGATATTGATGGTACGTTACGTATATAATTTAAATTCACTAGTTTATTAAAAAGGAAAGTGGAAAAATGAGAAAATTGTTTTTTAGGTAATATTTTAGACTTTAGACTTTGGAATGTAATTTTTTGGATTAGAAAGCATGTTTAATGTATTTTAATGATTCATTTATGAAATTAAATATGTTTTGGTATATAATAAAATTCTATATATTATTATATCACTTTACATCATTGATTATGCAATTTAAGATACACTGGGTACAAAAAAACTCTATTTTTACTATTCACCTAAAAATTGAAGTATTTCAAAAAATTATCAAAAAATTACCCTTGAAAAATTTCAATATGATGATTAAAAAAATGAAATAGATTTTATCAAAATAATTTTCTAAAATAGTTTATTTTAATTTTTAGTATAAAAATTATGATTATTTATGAAATATCTTAAAATACATTTTTTTAAAATGTCTGTATATTTTCATTGAGTTTTTTATCATGATATTTATTTTATGGAATTATAATATTTATATTTTACTTAAACGATTCATGATAAATATTATTTATCACTTTTCATTATTTTTAGGTTAAATTAAAATTCCAACAGTGAGGTTACCATTCCCAATGGTTAAGTTACTATTCCCATTGACCA
This sequence comes from Viscum album, assembly GCA_963277665.1. NCBI lineage: Eukaryota > Viridiplantae > Streptophyta > Magnoliopsida > Santalales > Viscaceae > Viscum > Viscum album. Next base: position 1,840,535,860 of record OY728151.1, read on the forward strand.
GGTTACTATTACAATGGTCACATTACTATTACTAGGGTCACATTACCTCCTATAAATAACCAACAATTACTTCATTCATTATTAACTGAACATAATATCATGGATCCACATTTATATTTTCTATAATATTTATTATTTTATTAATATTTTGGTTTATTTCTGTTGTGTTTTTCATGGGAGGGATGATTCTAGTTGATCTAGGTGATCCAAATTTTCCCATTGTAGTTTTTCTATTTTCTATTTTTTTTGTTCCCCTGCAGTATTGGAAATTTTAATGGGTTTATCCATTGACTAATGTAATTATTTTCATTAACGAATTAAATTTTTGTTTGTTTCTTTATATTCTATATGTGTATAATACATATATATTATAATATAACACACATATATTTAGGAAACAATTATCATTTAAAAATATTGTCTTGTTACATGAATTAACTAGGGGTGGTTAGTCGGTTGAGGTTCTATTTGTCTAGCCATAAAATAGAGGAGATTAAGGGGAAGATAATTTAAATGGGTAAGGAAGGGGGATATTTGAATTTTGGATACTTATTTTAAATTTAATTTAAAACCATCCTACATCAATCATTTTCATCACACTCCGAACCTATTAAACATGATAAGAACACACCCAAAACTCTCTCCTCTTAAGAAAAAACCTAAGTACCATTACTACTGAATTTTATTAAGGTTCAAATTTAATTTTTTGGTTGTCCCATGATAGTTTGATCATTATTCATTAATTAAATACTTTTTACGAATTTCCAGCCACAACCCATCCCACTTTAGTTAAATCATTAATACTATACTTTAATTCAATTTCAAAAAAAAATTTAGGACACTACTACACAATCACGTTAGTCCTTCTCAAAACCACATCCACCACTATATGACCTAGCTAATAACCAACACAACCAGCCATCATAGCCAAAATTCTATCCCTTTTCCACGAAACTAGTCACACCATTCACTACTGTTATAATAACCGAACCTTATCCTCTCGACCTATAATACCTAGAAAATTCATTTATGTTATTAATAGAACTATTATTTTATAATTAATGTTTTATTATAATCATATAGAAATTATTTTACATTTCATAATAAATGCTCACATCATGTACAACTATAATTAGAAATAATAAATGAATTATTTAAGGATATATTCAAAATTGTATTATTTTTGGAGACTATAAACATATTCTATTAAAAATGTTTTTCATAGTAAAATTATAATTTTTAAGTAAAATTTATTTTTATTAAATAATCTTATAAAAAACTTTTTAAATGATAATATAGTTTAATAATTTCCTAAGTAATTTTTATAATGGTCATAATGTTTAATTTTATATAAAATTTCTAAATTTCAATAAATAATGTGATTTATTTAAACGTTAAAATTATCATATTTAGAGAATTATTTTTATAAAATAAAATTTAGTTTTGTACTCATCACATAAAATTTTTCTTATGGTTATTTTTTGGGAGTTTTCTGATAAAGTTCATTTTTTTGAGAAAAAGTGAAAATTGCTACTTTATAAAGCACTATGATTTTATGATATCATTATTATGCCATCATGACTAAAATTTTATGAAAAATTTTACTTAAAAAAATATAATTTAATAATTATAAAAATTAATTTAAAAATATTAATATTAATTTATAAATTTATACATTACATTTTGGAACAAAAAAATGAAATTTTAACATAAAAATTATTTTTTAGATTTTGTGCATTAAATGTGTTGGTTTGGAGGTGTGTTTCAGTTTTTTAATGTCTTGTACATCCACCCAATTTATAAATCTCTTTATTAATCCAAAATATTGGTTTTAATTTATTTCACCAATAAGATGTTTTCTTATATAATAAACTAACCTATATTTTTACCCCTTAAACCACCCCTCCTCGAGTATAAATACCCCCTTTCCCTCCTAAATTTACACACTAAATAATTTGATAAATATTTTTCTCTCAGTATCACTCTCAATAGTCCCTCCAAGTCAGTTACAAGGTTATAAAGAGTCCCTCTCTAACTTTAAGAAGCATCCTCCCAAGGTAAGAGATCGTTTCCTCCACTTCATTCGATTCAAGTTATTGTTTTGTATAAGCCTATGATTCTCAATTTATTATGATGTCAAGTGATTTTAAATACCCCTATAACTTTGAATGTAATTTCTTGTTAATGAGATACTTAATTTCCCTCTCATTATATCTTTTTCCTAGGCCTTTACTCTATAGAAATAAGGTTCCTCACCCCTCTTTTATGACTACCATTTGAAAGACATTTTAAATTCCTTATTGCTTCAATGTGAAATATTATTATGTGTAATTTTTATAATTTAATTACTAATTTATTAATTATATATCATCATTACATCTTATTATACTAACTCCATAATCAGTTGTAATGCTCTGGGTTCCCTGTATCCATACAACCATCCTATATTTGGTAAAGAAAAGCGTGTGTAGTTTTCCAAGAAATTACACCTCTATCCAAATACTAAAATTGGATGTGGATTTAGGAAAGTTTTACCTAGGGATAATAATCCCAAAAAGGTAACCTTAGTATTTGAATCAATCACCACATGGTTCAGGACAGTAGGCCTTGTTTCACACCTGGTTTGGAACTCCTAGGGATTTTTTGGATAATTTGCATGCACTTTATAAGCCATAGTAAAGGATCAGAATATGTGGGTTGATATTTAAATTCAATTTCTATCCCTATGAAATTAATTTAAACTTAACCACTTCTTGTTATGATTCTATAAATTGGGGTACTACCTTTTTAAATGTGAATATCTTATATATTAAAATTTATTTTTGGATATTCACCAAGATAACTACATTAATACATTTAAAGGGTTTATTTATTGCATGATTTTTAATCAATTATCTTGTTCTATTTAACTATATATATTCCTCATGGATCTTACCTTTATTATCCATTTCCATGTTCCATTTTATATGTTTTATGGTGGAATTATGTTCTCTATAGAGAATGACCCATCACTCCCTTTGTCTTTCATTATCATCGGCTATGCATAGTCAAATTATTTTGTTCTAATGCCCTTCCATGTGAATAACCTTGCATGGTTGTTATGATTAAAGGGAATTCACCAATAATTCCATACATTAATTGACTGGGGAATTTATTAACTAAACCGTATACCCTTTATCTATATGGTTTCAATACCTTAGACTTCATAATGTTGATTTATGGGAATTTACTTAGAAAGTTATCAAATTTCATTGGATATCCATTTAATTTCTAATGGTATTATCTTGCTATGATTATTTTTTATATTTTTTCCTTATATGGAACACATGAATTAAGATATATAAAGGGTATTCCCTGATAGCACTACAATTCATTAGGTAAATTTACTGAGTTAACTAATGTAAGTTACTCCTAATAGAAAATGGAGTTACATATTGTAAGTTACTATTATGAGACAAATGCATTGGGTAAATAAGTAATCTCTAGAGATGAAATGATCATGATACCTTGGAATCATGCCTTAGTAATGTTTTACAATAACATTGTGAAAATCCTTGGTAATATGAAGGGTTATCACTAATATCACGTCAATGCATTGGGTAAAGGTACCTTGGCCGAAATACTTGGTAATATGTTTTACAACACCCTAGTGATGATCTATAGTGATATGTTTTTGGCGTCTCATGATTATGTTGTATCCACATTTTCAAGTTATACCTCATGCACGTATGACCCTGTTATGCCTCATGAAATTATGATCATTTTATTCCTGTTGTCCTCATGTTCATGTATTTTTATCATGAATCATGTATTACCCATGTTTATTTATGATCTATTTTCATTATTTATCCCTTATCAGGCTTTATAGATAACCCTTTTATTATGTTTCACCTTTTCTCCAGGAATAACAATGAAAGAGATATATATAAGGAATCTATATGTGTGTATAATCCTTGTGGAATAAATTTATTTTGTACCATTTGTTTAGTTGTAAATGTAACGATTTCCCAAAGACACTGAACTTTAGATCTTGGGATTTTTTTAATTCATTTTATTTATTTAAAATTATGTATGTTTTTAACCTGATCTGGAAGTGTGGGTCAGAGGAATTACAAAAACATCTACCACAATATTCCTATACAACTCTAACTAAAATATAAAAGACCAATATACAATAGAAAACAATGGAAAGTATAACAATAAATTACATTGAATGGATGCTTACTAATCATTCTTATATATTATGCCTAAATTTCATTTATAAACCTCATAACCACATTTAAAGATTTATAAAACACAATTTAATTTCCACATTTATGTAATTAATGATTTATTAGAGGTGATTTAAACATTATATTAGTATGAAGTAGTGTTTCCATGGTAGAAAGCATCAAACAAATAGGTTAATCATATAAGAAATAACATAGAATCATGTAAATCATAGGCAAATCACCCATTTTCCTATTTAATTACTTTAGTATGATTCATTATATTATCTAGTTTAATACATAATATATGTACAATGAAATTTAAAACATTATTAATCCATATTCACACAATATAAAAGAAGGATAAGTCTCAAATTCCCTACCACAATTGAAGTTTCAAAGATTATTGTATAAAGATAAGGATGGAAATACAATCGCATCAACATGAACACCCAAGGAAGTGCCCCATACAACAAATAACACCTAAATACTAAAAAATAATAATGAATCAATCAAAAAAAATCACCACTACCCCATCCTCCCCAAGAATAAAAAATAAGAAAAGGAAAAAGTGAGATGGAAATAACCATAGAACTATAACAGATTGATATCTTGAAGCTAAGGATCAAAACCAACCAAAGGATAGAAAAATATATCCAAATTCACACCACTGTTTGCCTAAGTTTTTACGTAAGTAAAATTAATAAAATAGAATTTAATATAGATCCTAAATTTATCATTATTATGGAAAAATAGGAAATCACAACGTGATGGTGATGCTCATGCTCCAATGAATATAAGATCAGGTTTTCACAGTGTGATGGGGATTCCCATGCTCCAATGAATGTCAGATCTAGTTTTTACAATGTGATATATTGTAAGACCAAATAGGCTAAATACCCTATGGGAGTGGGGTGAATCATGGTATGATAGATTAAAACAAATTCCCCTTCGAATATTGTTTCATCATTAGAAAAAACTCAATTCTCACTCTTTTTCATTACACAATAAAATTATAAATTAAAACATGCACATGACACATAAATTTTACTTGGTTCAACCTCACTGTGATATTTTCAAGGATTATGAAAATTAAATGTGATGGTGTACCAAATCCACTAAAACACACTACTATTACAATGTTTGGAGCAGACTCATTGTCTCTCTCGGTTTACAACCATTCATAATTTGAAATCTCATTACTTTTCTGAAAATAATTTTTTAGTTTATTTATACTCATGTGTGCCTTTATGATCTTGTTTCATCAGTTATATGGTAATAACTTTTGTGTGAGACTCCTATACAAGACCCCTTTGCGAGTCACCCTTCAGATCATGTGAACCACATGACTCCACTAGGAGACTCAGTTCTATTCACACGGATCACATGAATCTGATTATTCTACCTATTACTAGTGTATAAAACCCATCATAAGACCCATTCATAGGGACTTATTATATTTATTAATATCACAAGAACTTTTTTAGATCATGAGACCTTGTTCAAATCACATTGATCACATGACCATGTTCGAAGCATACAGATAAAAAGACCTTGTTCAGTTCATACTGATCACATAATATCAATAGGTATTTCTATGTTTACAAATACACATTTCATACTTCACTTCTCAAGACTCCTTCAAAATATATTTTCATAATAATTTCTACATATTACTCAGATCAAAAGAGTCTAGTTCAAGAATTTTTTCAGATCATGTGAAATAATTTTTCATTGAATAAAAACACTTAAGAAAAATTATATTTTTAAGGAAAATTTAGGGGGTATTTATGGGAATAAATACACTACCTTAACTCTGATTTTTTTGTTACCCATCTATTCCACCCCCTCAGTAATCCGCCTTACGAGATTTATGTGATCACCTGTCTCATGTCACAAGCACTTTTCATGATCACACGATGCATGTCGCAATTGCTTCATGTGATCATCATCATTGTTTTTAGGTTCTTCTTATGATCCCATCATAGGATCCAAAGATAATCATGTGTCCAATTCCATTTTATTCCAGAACTTCACATGACCTCATCTCAAGATCCAAATACAAACATAAATTCGTGTGATTTCGAATGAATGTGAGATACCTCCATTATTTATGTCTTTTGTTCTTCACGCAGTTCACATGATATCTTCATGTATCAATTGAGAATATTGTGTTCTTCATGTGAAATCACTGTGAGATATTTTGAAAATCATGTGGTGCTTCGTGTGACTGCTCCATGAGATCAGTTCTAACATTATCACTCCAAAAGAATATACATTCATGCTCTATGAGATTAGATATTTCATGCTCTAAAAGATCAAACATTTGTGCTATGCAAGATCATTTTAGACATTCAAACTCACTCTTTACACCTTCTTTGACAACCAAAATTTTTCGATAACCTCAAACCTTTTCAATAAACATAATTAACCCAATAGCACCATGAGGATGGATTTTTAAAAAAAATATTCCCCTCTATGTTTATTGAAAACACTTATAATATTCAAGAACCAACTTGTTGACAAGTTATGTGAAAAATAAAACATTTTCATTATGCAACCCTAGATAGTGATCAAGGAATTCCTTAACACATACTACAAGCCCTCATGAATTAATATCAGTGTTTGAAAAAATAGTGACATGAAAATTTCATCGATGAATCACTCCATTCTTGAACCTACCACTGGAAATATTCTCAATATGAAATGATAGAAAAAATTTAGTCACCGAGATCACATCTTAACAACATATATCAACTGCTTGTATCATGAACCCAAAGGACACACCTTTTCCTTATTCTTCTTTATTAATAGACTAGATTTATTATCATCATATTTAAAACACCCCCTATTTCGATGCTCCTTATATCAGCTTCTCCCCAATCTTGATTAAGAAATTTTATCACCATTTTTCAAGGAACCCAATGGTCACTCATTTTTGGTTTGAAACATGATAAAGAACACATATTAGTATATATGGGAAAACACATCATACCTTAAAGAGAAGGTGGTCCCACATCCACACTGTTTATGTGTGGACAGCCAACTAAACTCCAAGAGAAAACCGATGTTGTTAAAATGATTCTCCAGGTAAGGCCTTCATTAGGATGTCTTCAATTTGTTTTTTGATAGGAACATACTCTAACTTCACAAGAACATGCTCTGATTTATCCTTGATAAAGTGATATTTTATTTCAATATTCCTTTTCATTGAGTGATAAACTTGATTTTTTTAAGATTTATAGTACTTGAGTTATCACAATGGATTCTAATCAGATATGTAACTTCAACTTCTGAATATTCAAGTTGCCACTTCATACACAGTAACTGATTTCAATCTTTAGTAGCCATAATATATTTAGCTTCTATGATGTTGAAAGAAATTAATATTTTTTATTTCTTATCCAAGAAACACATAGTCCAATAAGATTTAATGAACTACCTGGTGTTGACTTTAGATCATCTGTTGAACCATCCCAATCTACATTTGTAAATCCCAATAACTCTTGCTGAGATTTTTCATCATATAGTAAACTGTAATCTACCATGCCTTTGATATATTGAAATATTATTTTTTTAATAAAAATAATTGGGTTTAGTTGGGATTACTTTGATACTGTTCCACCTAGAATATGGATAAAATAATATTGGGTTATGTTATAGTTAATTATAATGGACTGCTAAAGATCTGTTTATATTTAGTGATATTGATAGTTTTTCCTTCCTCATCCTTGAAAATTTAATCTATGTTGCAACTAGAGTTTTAATTTCATTTTAATTTTATATTCTAAATATTATAAAAACCTCCTTATCATATTTTTATTGAGAAATAAATGTCCCATGTATTCCTTATATTACGTATAAACCAAGGAACAATGTTATCTCACCAATCATTGACATTTCGAACTCACATTTCATGAATTCTGAAAACTATTTTCACTACGCTTAATTTTATCCCCCAAATATTGAGTCATTGACATATACTATCACCACAATCCTTTCATTTCTATCATTTGGACATATAGATTATAATCAACTCCACCACGCTGAAAACTGAGCTTCTCCAAATATAGATCAAGTCTTGAATACCATTATTTTGGTGCCTATTTCTACCCTTATAGATCCTTATTTAAAAAAACTTTTTCCTTATCTTCATGAATGATAAAAGTTTCTGGATGTTCAATATAAACTTCTTCTTCCAGAACCCCATTCAAAAATGTCGACATAACATCCATCTAGAAAACTTTGAATTTATTTATCACTACTATAACCAGGAATAATCAAATTGTCTCCATCCTTGCAGTAAGTGAAATTATTTCATCTACATTAATACCCTATATTTGGGAGTATCCATTGCACACTAGTCAAGCTTTTTTTATAATTATTAGTCCATATTTATTCAAATTTTTACAGAAAACCCATTTGGTACTGATGATATTATAATATGTTTTCCTCAAAGAAATCTCCTATGTTTGATCATTTTCTATTTGGTAAAGTTTTTTATTCATTTCTTAAACCCATATTCCACATCTTGAAGATTATTCAAAACACTTTGTATCTACATATGATAATAAATATGTTTGTTTTATAGTATTCATCCTCCTCATTTTCACTGGAGCTATCTGATCCCTGATGATATTCTTATTATCAATTTCATCTCATATCTTTGTTTTCTTTGTAGGTTTATTCTACTAATAATTTGAAAATTGTTCTAAATATTCCTCATTTACTTTCACTTACCCTGAGAATATCAGTTATTCATCACTATCCTTGTGATATTGTTCATGGACTTGTTGAATATTCTGATCATTTTCTACCACAACAACTTAATTTTTCTCTATAACTTTTCTCAACTACTTATTGAAGCATTTATATTCTTTTATTTTTCTTGAGTAACAAAAAAATATCCCTTAATATCCATAGGATTTAAACTTCTTGTATTTCTCTATATTTAGAATAAAGAACTCACTCTATAAAACTTGAATGTATTTCAATGTCGACTTCTTTCCCTAGCATAACTCATATGGATTATTTTATTTCTTTGGACATAATAAGTCTCTGTTAGAAATAAATGTTGTTGTTAACAATGATTCTTTCCAAAACTTATTTGGAAGGTCTATCTTAATAAGCCTTATTACTCCCATGTTGTTGATAATCCTATTTCTTCTCTCAACCAATTCATTTTATTGTGGAGTTATTACTTATAAAACCTGGTGCCTTATCCCATGTTTCTCAATATAATCCTATACTTAATTATTTTTAAAACTCTTTCAGATTATCAGTTTAGAACTTTTTGATCTTTTGATCTTGCATATTTTCAAATTCCCTTTTATAATGTGTTATAAAGATAAACACCTATAACTTATGGGTGATATTTAAAACCCATTTCATTATACTGAAATCATTAGTGAAAATGAAATAATATATGTTCACATAATTTTCTCTTCATGAAAAAGGTCCACATACATAAATATTCACCAGTTCAATAACTTTTGTCGACCTTTGATATTTTTCCTTATACCCCGTCTGTGTAATCTTCACTTGTTGAAAATCATCCCAGGAACGAGTTTTATCACATGATAATTTATGGATATATTAAGTACCATCACATTTTACCAAATTTTCCAAGGAGGATTAGCTCATATAAACAATACTCTTATGCCACAATTAGTTTACTTCTTCCTTATATAGGAAATATATGTCTTCTTCTCTACTCACAAGGTAGAGATTCTCCTTCTTTCACTTTCCTTGAAAAACAACTAATCCATATTTTCATTTGATGATATACATATATTTTTTTAAATCTTATAGCATGTGATAAGTAATATAATTGACTAACACTTATCATGTTGTGACTAAGACCTTCAATAACTGAGACATCTGCACGTCTCATGCCCTTAACCCCAAACTTGTCTTTCCATGAGTTAATGATCTTCATTCCTTTATCATTTCCAAATATTACAACACCTTACTTGTCATACATGTCACTATATTATTATTTCTTGTCATGTGGTAGGTTTATCCACTATCAATAATCTGCATTCCAGTGAGATATGATTATTTTAATGCAATCTCTATAACCAATTCATGCTCATATCTTTTTTTGATCCATGCATTTTGATTTATACTTGATATTGGTTGATGTTATTGATCTTGTTATGAGTATGATGGTAAAACCCTATCTTGCAAAGATACAAATTGATTTTTCATTATTATCTAGTTGGATGTTACCTTGGGGTATTGTATAGAATATCTTTGGGTCTTTTTCCGTACCTTCCTTTGTATTGTTGATGAGAAATATCTATCCATGTGTATGATCCCTCCAAAAAAAATAATGACCATAAATGGAATTCCTAGAATAATGAAATCAATTTGGTTACATCTATTTTATTTGATCACGTTGATACCTCTTGTCTATGGAGGAAACAATTTGATAATTTCCTAACTTTCCACAGAAATAACACCTGACATGAGGTATTTTCATGTGAATCATTTTAGAACCATCGATTGTCTCTTGAGTTATTTGAATCTTCTAAAACTGATTTATACTCAAATAAATCTCCAACCATGGATTGAGAGTATGTGGCCTGGTATCAAACATTACTGATATATATTTTCAGTCAACTCTCATACCACCAGTGTCATTATGGTATGATATTTTATTCTCTAGAAATTCCTTTGACTATTTTACTGTACCTCTAAATTGAAAATTCATGTTTTCTATTTCTTGGGGAACCTGATTCCCCAAAATCATATCCGGATCAAATATTTTCTCTTGTTCCTTCACCTTTCTTTATAGGTTGGAAACTTCCTTATCAAGTTATTTAATAAATTTGGATGGATGTTTTATTTTGTTAGTTAGACCATCAATAACCTTGTTCTATTATTCAACCTTGTGTTTAAAATAAATGGATTTTTATGAGTTATTTGGATTTTTTAGATATGATATTTTCAATTTCATCCTTTATATCAAACTTCTCTTCTTCCCGCAGCTTCATATAGAGTTTGGAATCATGAACCACAATATTAGATTTCATTGTTTTGGATCTCCAAACATTTACCTCCTAAAGCATTGTTTCTAATTGAACCTAAAGGTCAACTCTTCCTTCAAATCATACTTCTTAATCGTCACTTTCTTCCCTTAACTAGGGATTAACCACAACTTCCACCATAACATATTCTTCATGATCCTTGCAGTATTCTATTTTTTCTACCTCAGTTTCTTCAAAATTATCATTATCTTTTGAAAGAGGATTTTTTTTCTTAAAGAAATTCCATTTCACATTTTTCTTACCTTTTACATATACTGAATAATTTTTCCATTGAATTTCTAGTTTATACACTTCATTTTCTTGAAACTTCTTAGAGAACGTTTCTACAAGATATTAAACCTTTCCACATAGAAATAATGCTAGAGGAAGTTTCCCTTTGAACATTACTTTTCCTCTTCATAAATTTTAGGAAAGTAATGACATGACCTCATCCGCCTCTTCTTATTCATGACCATACTCTATAGTGAACTTATTTAGGGAATTTAAATCCACCTCTTTATATTTATCTTTCCCCATAGAATAAATATCATCATTTCTAATATCTTATATAATAAGATTACTATGTAAGATATCCATTGTTAGCTCATTTGGATCTTTATCTTCTAGTACAATGATTTTTGTATTAACCAGGGTAGAATTATTCTCAATATTTGATTGATGATCTTTACATATTCAATAATTTATCCAAGGCCATGAATGTATTCCATTACAAAATTTACCCAATAAAATAATATATTTGCATACTCATTAGGGTGCATTCTAAAATCCTCATATTTATTCCACAGAACCTATAATTTCTTTTCTCTTACTTTTGTATCACATTCATAGATATTTAAAAGATTTTCCCACATGGAATGAATTAACATAAATGAAATCACCTTCATGTAGATTGTGTTTGATAAATATCCTCCTAAGGAATTGATTAATTTGGCATCAATATCAAATTATCATAGGTATGATTCTAATAAAACTCCACCATGGACACTAGTAGAAATACCATAAATCATATCTTTAAAGACATTCATAAGTAATGATCATAAGTAGCGTTACATCAAATTCTTCCATATATTCAAATTGTTACCATGATGATCGAAATCCATTTGTGATTAACAACCCCCATTGAAACTACTATGATAGAAACATTTATCTTAAAATTTCCCTCTGATACCAATTTTTTACCTAACTAGGTTAAATACATTGAGGGGTGGGGGTGAATTGGTGTTTGAAAAATTAAAATAACTGCCACTTCAGATCATGTTTCGTTGTTATAAAAAATATCTTCTATTCTTTTTATATTTCACAATATAAATGGAAATTAAAACATGAACAAGACACATTAATTTTACTTAGTTCACCCCTGTTGGTCTATATATAAGGAGAACACAAAGGAAATGTGGTGATGTAACAATTCCACTAAATCTCATCGATGTTATATAGTATAGAGTGGACTCACTGTCCCTCCTATTTTACAACCATTCACAATTTTAAATCTCACTACTGTTTCTATGAAGTGAACACACTTCTCTTCCAGTGAACTCTTTTGACAATGAGTTCTGAGTTGATTCAAACTCATGTGTGTATTTAGGATATTTTTTCATCAATGATATGAAAATAAACTTTTTGTGAGACTCCTATACAAGATCCCTCCACAAGACCACTTTGCAATACACCTTTCAGATCACACAAATTTCATGACACCACCACGAGACTATTTTATGTTCATGCAGATCACATGAACTGGATCGGTCTTCCTAGGCCTAATGCATAACAACTTTATTAAGACCCTTTCAAGAATCATTATTCTATTCATATAGAATACAAAAATTTGTTCAGGTGATTTTGATCGTGAGACTTTGTTCAGATCATGTGGATCATGATACCTTGTTCAGATCATGTAGGTTGGAAGACCTTATTCAGTTCACACAGATCACATGATATCAATAGTTTTAACTATGTTCACAAACACTGAGGGTATACTTCACTTCAAGAGATCATTTTGTAATAATTTCTACTAATTAAGCAGATCTCAATACTCCCGCAAATAGTGGTTAGCCATCTTTTCCACCACCTCATAATTTCACATTACATGCTTTGCATGATCACTCCACGTGATCACTTACCACATGTCACAAGCACTTTTCATGATAACCTTATACATCTCACAAATGATTCATGTGATCATCATCATTGTATTTAGGCACTTCTCATGATCTCTTCGCAAGATCCAAAGATAATCATGTGGCAATCGCCATTGTCTTCCATCACTTTACATGACCCTATCATGAGATCCAAAGACAAATATTTTGTTGTGTGATTTAAAATTATCATGAGATACCTATGTAATTTATATATTTTCTTATTTACATGCTTCATATGATCTCTTAATGAGAACAACTAAAAATCAGGTGTGCTTCGCGTGAACTCACAATGAAATCTTCTGACAATCATGCGGTGCTTCACAAGAATACTCCACGAGGTCATTTTTAACATTCATGATTTGTGATATCATACATTTGTGCTTTGAAATATTAGATATTTATTCTCCATGATATTAAACATTTTAATTCTCCATGATATTGGACATTCACACACTGTGAGATCCGACATTTTCGATCCATGAGATTAGTCCATACATTGACACCTCCTTTGACATCGAGCCTTGTTAAATAAGCTCAAACCTTGTCAAAAAACATAATAAACCCAAAAAAACCAACAAGAAGGATTTTTTCCAACATCTATTCCCCTGAATATCAGGTTTAAATCCACAAACATGATGAAAAAATGAAGGTAATGATGGAATGAATAAGGTCACACTGCAACACTTGAATTCCTAAGGACCATGATGTGAATATAAACCTCCCCACTAGAAACTAAGATAACTCAAAAAAACTATGGTTCAATGATAGGAGCCACTACTATTGGAACCCAAAAAATTTAGTTACAATAATAATAATCTCTATATTTTTTTTAACATGCAACACCGAGTTTAAAGAAAATTGTGATATATTATAAAAATATTATTATAACCAAGCTATTGAATTGGAGTGTATGAATATGAGTAAAGAAATTATGAAATACATTTATAACAGTCTTAATAACTATTAATTTATTGATTATTTCTTAGTTAATAATCACAAAAAATATTATTTAAGTAATTTTATGCTTCAAAATGCATTTTCTTCAAAAATGATTTTTATTCCGTTTTGTGAGTGTAAATTATAATTAATTTATGAAAATTTTAGAAATTTTATTTTATAAAATTAAAATAATTTTTAAAATCATCATATCAAAATTAACTTAAGGTGAAATTTTAGGATTTTTTATAAATGATTTAATTTTTAGTGAATAGTGAAAAATATAAATTTTTCAAATACTATAATTTATTTTCATTAAATAAATTAAATTAAAAGTACCATTATATTTTAGATTTGGTATTAAATTAACATATGATAAATTTTATTTAGAATAATATAATAAATTCAATTTGAATCATCAATAATAATTATTTTGATATAAATTGATTTTTATGCTTAAAAATGTAGTTTTCTAAAAACTGTTTTTCTTTGCATTTTACGTATTTATATTAAAATTAATTTATCCATTTATAATGATTTAATCTTGATAAATGGATACCATATTTGGAATCATGTGGTTAAAATTCAGTAAACACTCCCCATTTTGTTTTGGTCTTTATGAATAGTAACTGTGGTAAATATTTGTCACCTCGATAAGGGTAAAATGTGTAAATTATGGTTAAAAATTTGGGATATGGCTTTAAAATTTCTATAAACCTTACCTTTATACTATTGGATGAGTTTAATTAAGAAATAAACATCCAATTATCTAATATTTGGATACTTGGTGTGTCTTTTCTTTTATTATGACCTTTAATCAATTTAAGAAAAGAATAAATGCAAAGTGTCACTCTCTTGACTTTAATATCTCTAAAATTATTAAATAAGGATAAAAAGAGGGTAAGTTAAGTTATAAATATTTATTTTAAATATAAATTAATTTTTTATCCTAGTTATTTATTTTTAATTTTTATTAATTGAATAATTACCTTAAATACTTACGCAACATCAACATAGTATTTATTTAATTAATAGAAAAATAAAATAAATGATTTTAAAAATATTAAAAGTAATAAATTTGTGTCAATTATTGTGTTACATGAATTTTATGGATTAATATGACATATTTGAGTTGTGTGAATTCTTTATATTTGAATTCCATTATTGTCTTTAAATCAAATTAAATGAATTGTGTCAAAAATAACATTAATGATATTTTATGAAAATAGTATTTTATTAAATTATTTAAATAAAATAAAATATTTAAAGTGGATAAGGTGGGTAATATATGGTCTAAAAGTTCATTTCTTTTCAATTTATGATCCAATTTTCCCCTTATAAGTGAAATTATAACTCTTTAATATTGAAAAATTTGTTACTGTAGATAAGGTTAAAATTGGTTTACCAAGGGGTTAATAAAAAAATAAGGTTTAAAAAGACAAATAAGCCTATAAAAATTTAATTTATTGATGATATTTTTATTTTAGACTCTTTTTATTCTAATATCTATCCATTTGGATTAATTTTTCTAGAGAATTATGGAATTATATTTCAATCTCTTTTCAAATTCCCAGAGATCCCATCCCCTCACTTATAGAAGGACACATATTCTCCTATATTAATCACACATTTTTACCCATAAATATTGAAAAATACATAGAATAATACCTTCTTATATTACTTCAATACATCCTATATCTTCTATTATTACTAAAAGACCATCCCTTCCAGGATTAAGGTATAATCCACAAGAGGGATAACTATTAACCGAGCATTTTCAGTATTATTTTTTCTTCAGCCACTTCTAAATCCATGTAATACATTATTAAATAATGACTAAGTTATATTAAATGTAATTAATTTTTATTATTATTATAGAAAAACTATTATTCACCTTCTGCCCATCCTATGAAAATCGAAAATATTGCTCGTGCGTATGTAAAACTTACCATCGACACAAAACAGTATAATTCATTTTTTGTCACCACTTTACTTGGTAAGTTATAATTATAGATTTAAAAAATATATATTATGTTACTATGATTCTATAAGGTTGAATTTTTATTTACATTTCTTTCATTTCATCCATTAAAAAATGGAGACAACGTTGATGTGTACGTATGTCCTACCATCTCCATGAATGGTGTAATTTATTTTTCTATATCTTCCTTTAATATGTGAAATTATATATGTATATAATGAATATATAATATTAATATCATTATTAACATTCTGGATATGATGTAACCATAATCAGAGTATAAACATTAAGACTTCCAAACTGAAACTTGCATGAAAAACTTAGCAGTTATGACCACGAACAATGATTTTAATAAATAATTATTAATAAATGGGTGATAATATGTTATAATAAAATAATATATGGTGTGATATATATTATTATGGTTCTATAATAAATTAATAGTAAATATATTTATTATTTTAGAGTTTTTAATGCACATAAAGAAAGACAAGACTTGAAATTTTATATAATGAATTTATTTGTGTTAATGATATTTAAAGTCTAATTAGAATTTATTCTTTCACGGTGCTTATTAATCAAATGTTACCAAAGTGGTAAGAATTTGTTGTTACACTCTAATTGTTTATGATTAATTTACAATGATAAAATATTATAGTATAAATATAAAGGAACCCATGAATTTTTATTATAATTCATTTATTTCTATAAATTACATTTTTTAATTTCATTTTAATATTTTTTAGTACTTAGGATACCGAACAAATATTTTTAAGGAAAACCAACTTTATTCTGCTATTCAGTCAAAAATCATTTTTATTTAATAACCATGGGTTTTAAAAATATTTTCAATAATGTTTTTAAATTTATCATATGATTTTATAAAGTTATATTTACCCATTATTTACGTTTTATAATTTTTTTTAAAGTATTCTTCTTTTCGTATTCAGAATAAGGTTCTTTTTGACTTTTTTTACAAAAGTGTGATTTAAATGTTTTCTTTTAACTTATAAGACATGAACAGAATTTCCAACCATCATGAACACTCAATCATTTGAAGATTCATTAAAAAATTTCCAAGTTTATTTTAAAATAAAACATTTTCTTTAATATTTTTGAAATTTTGAGATTTTAAATAAGTGGTTTCAAACTGAAAAGGGTATTTAACTCAAAAAAAAATGTTCCAGGCGATGTTTTAAAGGTATTTTTCATGTTAGATGACATCATTTGATGTTAAATAATATTAAATAGATATATGATCTAATTATACCATCCTTATTATTTATTTATATGGTTTATTATTATGATGATTATATATTCATGAAACCATTTATTTTTCCACGGGTTATACTTTGATGAGTTGATGAAATTTCTATAAAAATATTTTATTTTATCTAGGGGTTTCAATGATGAAATGTTTATAAAATCCTTTTATTTTTCATGGGTTATGATATGATGAATTTTATATGATATTATATAACACATATTTAAGACTTTAATTATGTGATTGGTGGGAATGAAATTATATATCCCTTCAATGCATTGGGTAGAGATGAATATCTCATGTGATAAATATGACTGGAATGGGGAGTGAGCCTACTTTAGTTAAGGACACTATCCACTATTATAGTCTTAGGAGTGAACATTGACTAATATGATGGAATTGAGAGTGAAACCAATCCAATATGATATTAATTCAAGTGAGCATTGACTAATAATGAAATGGTTTTCTATTCTTATGTGTATGTAAAAAATCTATGTATTATGTTATTGTTATGCTCTCATGGATGATGTTCTTTGATTCATTTATGATTAATTTCTTACGAACTTACAAAATTTATTCCATGAATCAAGATTATGATCTATGATATTCATGGTATAGTTTTCAAATGTTAAGTTTATGTTTTTATACCCTTATACTCATGTTATGATTATATGATCATTGATATCTCCCTTGTATACCCTTACTGAGCATCTGAGATCACCATTTCTTACGTTTCCCCTCCCCATGAAATAAAGGAAGTTTATAATCATGATATGAATAAGAATGGTTAATTTTTTGAATAATTAAGTGGTAGATGATGTGGATATTATATAAATAAGTTTTTTATGTGTATAAGTTTTCAAATGTACCATACCTATCCAATTATGGTCTGTATAATAGTGTTATGTATTGAATATTAAGCTAATAAGATGTGATATTTATGTATGAATGGTATGGGTTGCTATAGTCGGTATCAGATCAAGGTTTAGTGAACCTATGGAAACTGGGATGAGAATATTTTAGTGTGAACCATTAGGATAATCCTTTGTATATGACAATAACCTAAGTTATGGTACATAAATGAGGGTGGTTTTAATACAAAAACATCGCCTTCTGGATACTATAAGAATATATGGTTTTATCACAAATGAATCTAGAGGTAATAACCCTAAAAAGAGTTTCTAAAGTATATATTGACCAACATTATGGTGCACAGTGAGTGTACCCTTACTATACACCTAGTTTTACACTCTGAGGGGATACGCTTAGGTTAGATCACATTTTATTTATTAACAATAAAGAAGGATTTGAATAGATGATAACCATTTATTAGCTAGGTTAAACTTAAGGAATAATAGGTTGGAAATAAGGTATCATGATTTAGACATTCTATAAATTATTTTAATGATCTCTCTCTATGGTTATTTTTTCCCATACTATGGTTTTTGGTTTTAATCAATGGTTGAAAACATGAGGAATTTTTTTAAAACTGAATGTGATGGAAAATGGAATGATTCTTTTCCTAATAAAATATATCAGTACATGACTAAAAATCTCAACCTGTGTGATATTCACAACACACCTAACAAGAGAAAAATTTAGTTTCATGGAGAACCTAGAGAGAAGAAGATTCATTTTTCTACATATAAACTATGTCACAAGTAGCCTTTATGGAAATGTCTCAAAGGAATTTAGAGATATTTTATGAATAGAAAATATATACAAATTTCTTGTAGTTATTATGGAAAAATGAAAGGTTTGGTTAACACAATGGATGAGAATAATGGTTTCCCTAAGGTATCATGAACGATTGAATGTTTTAAATGTTGAAAATATGGTCATTATGAAATTCAATTTCCTAAAGGGAATCATATAAAACAGGATCAACATGTTTGTATGAGTAAAGTTATTAATGTTGATGATGAATATACTATAAATTACATATGAAAGAGAGGAGGTATTAAGGAATAATATGATTAATCCCAGTTAATAGTTTAAGAATGAAGTGGAATTATTGATATGTTTATGTATTGGAATTCCAAATTTTATTCTAGATGTATTTTTTTTCAATTGTATTCTAGTTATAAGAATCATGAAACATTTAAGGATTGTTCTGTAGTAGTTATACTTTAAGTATTTTAAATAATATGTTGAATGGTACTGATGAATAAGAAAATTGATTTAATGGTAAGGTGATATTTTTTGAAAAAACTGTTGATTTTGGGGAAGATAACCCATAATATTTTACCAAAATTGAAATAATAATTTTTATTTTAGATAAAGAGAATATTCATAAGGTAAATAAAATAGTACTAATGACCTTGGAATATATTACCAATTTAATGAAAAATGGGGTTATGTTTTCTTTAATGGAGTTTACAACATTTTTGGATTTATGGAATAAATCAATAATACATTATTTTACTCAAGAAATTATGAGAGAGTTAATTTTTGGAAGAAAACACATTTTAATTAAGGGTTTATAGAAATTCGGGTCATTACCATGCTTTAGGATAATTTATGATCATGGTATTCACATATTTGGTAAGTGACATTTAGAGAAACACTATGTTGTTTGAGGGATTAATGTTAAGTTAAATTTTTACTGACCTCCATTATAAATTTTTGGATTTGGAATTTTTTTGGGAGTATTTTGGAAGGTTTTTATGGTAAAAAACTTACGAAATGATTTAAGTTGGAATTTTGGTATTATTGTTTGAGGTTAGAGTATGATTTATCATATTGGACAACCTGTGCTAATAATTTTGGTTTTGTTAAATATCTAGATATAGGAGGAATGAATTGTAATTATTCAATGGATCTTATTATCTGCTAAAAGTTAATTTTAGTGCTTCATTCATGAAAAAATCATCTTGAATATTCGTTTCTTAGAGTAAGAGATAAAGTGGAAATTGATCGAAGCACAACCAAAGGATAAAATTATTATTATGATATGGGAAGAAATAAAGTAAGTATATTTTATTTTTTTATCTATATTGATAGTAAAATAATCCTTCAAATTTAGTAAAATGATCTTGAAATAAAATTTTATACTTTTACCTTCATTTCCAATGAATCGATGATCTTTTCACCCATAAAAATTATAGTTTTTTTAGTTGTTAACTTTCTCATGAACATATTATATATGAATATAAATTATTCCTTGGATTATATTTTTATCCTAAATGTATATAATTTAACTTCCCATTAATGTTCTACTTATCCAGGAACATGATTGTGTACTATTTTGGGTAGCCTTTATGTTTCTCACTTTCCCTTTCCAAAGGTAGTTTTATTTTCCATCTGTACAGTGTGAGTTTTTAGAAATGGTATTTTCAAATATATAATCATTGAAGAGTGAGGGAAAATTTTGAGGGTTAATTTTATTTAAGTGGGGAGAATGTAATACCCCAAAAAATTTATATAAGTTAATTTTTATCCTTTAAAACACTTTTTACTAAAAACTACTTTTCGTTACATTTTATAAATTTGTATTATAATTGATTTATACCATTTATATTGGTTGAATCTTGGAAAATGGATACCATATTTGTAATAAGGAGGTTCAAATTTTGAAAATAGGACCCTTATATTTTTTCCCTAAGAATAGTTATAGTGGTAAATATTTATCACCTGAGTAAGGGAAAACCATTAAATTAGGGTTAAAACATTGGGATAGGGATTTAAAATCTCTATAACACTTGACTTTATCATAATGGATAATTTTATTTCTTCTATTTACATCCAATTATCTAATTTATTTCCACTTGGTTCCCTTTATCTTTGATTATGAACATTATATTAATTTTAGAAAATAAAAAATACAAAATGTCACTTTCATGAATTTAACATCGCTAAATTTTGTACATAATTATAGAAAGATGATAAGTTCATTTCAAATATTTATTTTAAAGTTAAATCAATTTTTTTGTTATATTTATTTATTTCTATTTTTTATTATTTGAATAACCACCTTAAATGTTTACGCAATGAGGACACAATTTTTATTCAATTAATAGAAAATTAAAATAAATGATTTTAAAAATATTAAAAGTAATACCATTTGGGTGAATGATTTTGTTCCATGAATTTTATAGATTAATATAACATATTATAGTTTTGTGAAATTTTATATTCAAGTTCCATTTGTGTATGTTTTTCTTTAATGTAAAATTAAATGAATAATGTCAAAAAAATGACATTAATTATATTTTATGAAAATAATTTTTTTTAAATAACTTAAAAATCATAAAATATTGAAATGGGACAACTTGGATGTGATATTATTTAAAATATCATACCTTTTCTGTTTATGATCCTATTGTCACCTTGTAAATAAAATTATTACATTTTAATATTGAAAAAGTTAGTACTGAAGTTAAGGTTAAAATTGGTTAACCAAGGGGTTAATAAATAAGATAATGTTTAAAATTACACAAAATCCTATCTAAATTTTATTGGTTGATGATATTTCAACATCATCCTATTTTTCATCAAATATCTAGTCATTTGGTATCATTTATCTTCAGAATGACTCGCTTATATTTTAATCTATTTTGTTTGTAATTCCAAGAGTTTCCCTCATCTCACTTATAAAAGGGTACCTCATCTCCTCCCTTCCTCACACATTTTGGTCCTTTTATCTTAGAAAATCCTTAACAAAATACCTTCTTATATTCCTTCACCACATCCTAGAGCTTCTCTTCATTCCAAAAGAACATCCCTTCAAGTCTTATTGTGTAATCCAAAATAGGGTTCTCAATGAAGAGGTATAACTCTTAACTAAATATTTTAAATTTTATTTCTTCTTAAACCTCTTATAAGTCCATGGTATCCATTATAAAATAATGAATTTAGTGTCTTCAATATATGTAATTGTTATTATGATGATGTAATAACCATTATCCACCTTCTTTCCATCCTATGGAAAGTGAAAACATTGTCTGTGCGTACGTATGGATTACCATCTCCACATAGCAGTGCAATTCATTTTTCATCCCCACTTTACTTGTAATGAACCGAACCAAGATACCGTCAAAAAATGGAAGTTAAACCGATCTACCATTTACCTGAAGGGTATTACTAATCCCCATTGGATGAAAACTAGCTCCTTAGAACCAACCAAAAAACTAGATGGGATGATTTCACCCAACTTAAAATAAACTCCATGGAATATATACAAAAAAAATAAAGAGTGTAAGAAAAATATTCGAAACATATTGCGTAATCAGGTAGAAATAGCTACAGTGATACAACTCAATATCCAAAAAACCAAAGGTACAGTTCTAAGAAAACCATAAGGGAAACTTCAACCAATATCCAGTACTCCATGTGATATGTGGGAAATATACCACTGTCTCACCACCAGCTACCCATACCCAGTTGACATAAACCTCGCTTCCTCATTGTGGTTCCTTTAATTTTCATGCATCAAAATATAATACTAGTTCTACACATCACTGAATGTGCATTCATAGTGTGATCTAAATAGGCTTGGTTAGATCCCACCCAGTTGTTCCATATCTGGTCTCTATACAAAATAATCCTAATATGTTCATTTCAAAGAAAACATGGCATACTAAGAAGTAAATTAGTTTTATATAAAAATAATGGTAAATTTTTCCTTTTTTATATAGTTCCAAAACGAAAGGTAGGTAAAATAGTTTCAAATCATAAATCCATATTTCTCAAAGTAGGTATGTCAAAGCTAAATAGTACAAGAAAAATCACAATGGTAAACATGCCAACGATCACAACTGGTCATACTAACAATCTACTAATACCAAAATAAATGACTATTTCACACTTAAGTCCTTCAAAAATAGTCCAAATGAGTATAGAAACACCCCTTGAGTGAACCTCCAATAATGTAAAGATCAAGTCTCGAGAACATAGTCCTAGGGAGTGGAGGAACACCCCATGAGTTAACCCCTGATAATGAAATGGTTGAGTCCCAATACTACACCTTCCACCTGAGTACCTAAGTCATCCCATGTGTTTCATTTATCAAATCAATTTAAAAGGGAGTCACATTTCACAAACAATTCCAAAAAACCCTTTACTAAATCAACAACATTCTTTGAAAACCCATTATATAATCTATCTCACAATGCTTTGAAAACATCTTTTCTTTTACCAAAACAAGGGAAAACCATCTTTTATCATAATACTATTTATGCACAAAAATAAATAATGACCATTTGTTTATCAAAAAATTTATAAAACTAAGATAAAATATGGTTAATACATTTTAGGGAAGCTATGGAACCACCTACCTTAAAGTTAGGTTACAGACTACTTGAAAAAGAATCCATACACCCGGAGGACCATAATATAATGAATAAAAGACCTAGAAAGGGTTGGAAGAGAGGATAGATCACAACATACCTAGGTGAAAACACATGTCGCACCATAACCAATACATGGAATTACCCCTAGAATACAATCGCAAAATAGATATATAAGGGATCAAACAAGAATAATCATATGATCAATAGATCCCAGAAATGTTTCTTAATGACACTAATTAAACTAAGAGAAATGAAGAACCCAAAAGTTTTCTTACCTAGAGAGAAGTAATGTAACCAAGATTGAGATTAAGAATTGAATGAAGTGATTCATAATTGGAGGAGACCCTTAAAATATCCTAGGAGTATCCTAGGGTTTGAGGAGGGGAATAAAAAAATTGAATAAGATAAAAAATAATCATGGAGTGGGATAAAACCCACTGGGTATGAGGGATTTACATAATAAATCATAGATTTATGTTGAAAATCTCCCATAATTCACGTATGATGAAAAAAACATTACCTCAAGTTAAATTATCCCAATCGATGAATTTATGACATAAAAAGTGTGAAAATATTTTATACCCCGAACCATTTTCATGGATTGTTCCTATTCTTGAATTTATGTTGTAAATCATACATTTATGATGTAAATATTCCCTGAAGGTAGTGTCTATCCTAGGTTCTTCAGAAACTCCCAAAATGACTCCTATACCCTATGAACCTAAGAAACAATCTCTTAAACACGAATTTATCATACCTTTTAACTTGGATGTTAAAATCTCACCAACATAGGACTTTCCATCCTTGGGTATTCATATGGGAGAATGGTTCTCCAAAAAGATGAGATACTGCTTCTCTCACACCAACGACTCATACACCCATGTCTCATGAGAATTCGATTTGTTTCTCCATAAAAATATGACCAAAAAAATAGACTTTCCATTAAATAATTTCACCTAGTTAATAATGATATCCATTGGTTTCTACATAATAAAAACATCTGGATCCAACTCAATCTATTCCCAACCTAGAACATGAGTGGGATTAGGATGGTACTTCCTAAGATGAGATATGTGAAACACATTCTGGATGCCTTTCAACTAAGACAAAAGTTCAAACTGATAAGAAACCTTCCTAGGACACTCAGTGACCTCAAATGGTCTAAAATATATCAGATCCAACTTTCACAATTTCCCATGGTGAAAATGACCTAATCGAGGAGAAACTTTCAAGAAAACTCAATCACCAATGGAAAACTCTAATGGAATATTTCGATTATTATCATATAATTTATACTGACTCTATAATATAACTAGGTTCTGACATATATCCTAGATCCTTGATGAATTCACCTAAACAAAACTCAATCCCATAAGAGATGTCTCACCCACCTTTTCCAAATTAAGAGGTGACCTATACGAGGAAGCATAGGGTGTTATTCTGATCAATGACTGGTAATTTTTTTTATATTTGAACTAAACATGTCCCATATGGCTATCCCATGATCTAATAAAATACAAGATGTAGTCATGGATCATATCCTCCAAGATATGTATAGTTCACCTCATCTGACCATCCATCTTTGGGTGGTAATTTGTTCTTAACTTAACTCATGTCCCCATCACATCTTGGGGAATCCTCCCAAATATATAAGTGTTCCCAGGGTACCTATTTGAGACAATAGAATAGGAAACCCCATGTAAAATCATGCTCTACTATAAATGCATCTTACCCAGATATTTAACCTTAGCGGTGTCCCTAATTAGAATGAAATAAGAAGATTTTTTCAGCCAATCAATCACCACCCATATAGCATTCTTTCCTTGGGAATTCAATGGAAATATAAAAATAATGTCCATAAAAACCTCATCCCATCAACAAAATGGTACTAGAAGTGGATGAATCACACCATAAGGTATCAAATGCTCTTCCTTTATCTATTAGTAGGTGTAACAGGGGGACAAAAAATCAGTGATGTCACACTTCATACCTGACGACCAAAATCATTGTCTCATGTCATAATACATATTTATAGTGATAGGGTAAATGTCCCATGAAGAACCATGAAAATCATATAACACTAAATTCCACCCATATTTGAGGATAAAAAACTAATTATCAGAATAAAGACTACCACCAGAAGGGAGAGACCAACCAAGAATGATCTCCCCACTATAAAGGGTTTCCCTGATTCCTCTGAAATCATTGTCTTATTACTGACCCTATAGAACAGACTCAAGGATAGATGATGATAACTAAGAACCAGTTATAACCATACCTAAATCAACTTCATGAGAATATAGATGCATCTGAGTGAAGATTCCCATCAGTTTCTACTCTTCCTTTGATTCTAAGACACCCTGTGGTGGATCTTTCCTACTAAGAATGTATGTGAAAACATTCCAATTTATGGGGTGTAATCAATGTTGAGATAAAACATATGAAGATATTAACACCACTGTATCTTTCTAATATTTATGTCCATATAAGAAAATATATATCTTAAACTCTTATGATCATAAAATACTATGAAACTATCCCCAAAAAGATAGTGATGCCAACACTTAAGAAAATGAATTAATATAAAGAGATCTAAATCATGAGTGAGGCGGTTCTTTTCATGAGTACAAAGCTAAAGATAACTATCGACCACAAAATGATCATCATGTATAATCACAAAATCTAGAACATCACCAAAAGTATCATATTACACCACATATCCCTTACTGGGTTGAGGTATGATCAAAATAGCATCTGATTTCAGAATCCATTTCAACTCCTCAAAAGAAGTATGTCATTTTTTATCCCATGTGAACTTCACCCCTTTATTAATAAGATAAGTCAAGGGTGATGCCAAATTTAATAAATAAATGAGTAAACAGTGATAATATTCTTTAATACCTTAGAATCTTTAAATCTCAAAGACATTCCATAGCTCCTCTGATGAAAAGATAATGTTACCCTTATCAGGATCGACTAATAGGAAATGTTCAATAATCACACACCCTATAAACTTCACATTTTGGATCCAGAAATTTAATTTTGAAATATTTCTATAAATTTGGTGGTTTGAAATATTACCAAAACTAAATACAGATAGTGTGCATGCACACACTCAAATATCAAATAAAACAATATATCATCTATGAAAAAAATGACAAATTTATTAAGATGATGATAGAATATCTGATTCATCAAATCCATAAAAAATATAGGAGTATTAGTAATAAAAAAATCCATAACAGGATATTCATAATGGCTATAATATTTCCTAAATGCGGTCTTCAAAATATCAAACCCCCCAACCCTGAGTTGATGATAATATGATCGATGGTCTCTTTTTGAAAACTACATCGCCCCATTTAACTGATCAAATAAGTCATACACATGTGTAAAAGGATAATTATTCTTAATATTTATTTGGTTCAACTTCAAATAGTCCATGAAAAAATGAATTGAACCATATAAATTCTTATAAAAGATTAACAGGTCTTCCCATGGTGAAACACTGGGGGAACAAAACCTTTTTCCTCGAGATCATCAAATTGGATTTTGATCTCATTCATCTTAGCTGGTACGATGTGATAAGAGAGTATTGAGATGAGTTGTGTAAACAACACAAAATAAATAGTCAAATCCACCTCCCTATATAGTGTAATATTATAGAAGTTAATTGGGAAGATATATGGTAAGTCCCTAACAACCAAGGGATGATTAGAAATAGAAGAAATGATATTGTAATCAACTATATGGACAGAAAACTCTTAAGATTTGGGTAGGCAGATCCTTCAATACCAGACCTCATATCCCACTCACTAAAACACCTGATAGCTCCCTTAAACAAAAAATAAAATAATTAACTTATGATAAAAATTAATCTCAGCATGATGATAAAAAATAAAATCCATCCCAATCATGATGTTAAACATATCCAGATTGAGAACTAGTAAATATCATACTAACTCTACAACAACTATCAATAGAGAATGGGATTGATAATGAAACCCATGGTCCTTAAAATTTCCAACAATAATCTACAAATTTATAACAAAAGACATGTGCTTCATTTTAAGTTTTATAACATCAGAAAAATAGGTAGATATAAACAAGTGTGATACACCTGTATCAAGCAAGACATTTTCTATAAAAGATGTAACAAAAATGGTACCTATAACTATTATTTTAATCACGTTAACCTACACTGGAAACTCATCCACTTGGTAAAGGTGATTCACTCCTAAGGCATGTGGATAGATCCCTATGGACTTTGAATATTTTTATGGAATTGTAGTGGCCTTTGAAGTCGAAATCCCAAACCATAATATGTAATAGACATAACATGGAAGAACCTCTTCAAATGGTTGTGGAAGCCACAAGTATTTCATATCTTTGTGGGGTTCAAAAATAATGATAGGTGTGCCTAAAATTGATGCAATGGTAGAAATTAAGTTCATAGTGTTGGTATCTACTGACTGTTCCGGGGAGGCTTGCTACTAAGAACCACCTCCACTAACCCTATGATGATCATAGAACTTACCATTCTTTCCATGTGCGCCACTGAAGATTCCACTGGGTGGAAGGGAAGGGGTTGATTATCCACTCTTTCCTATCATGTTCATTTCTACCACCATAGCCCTATAAATTATGTAATAATAGGTAGTAAGATTCAATATATACACCTGCGATTGGATTTCTTATTAAAAACCCTATAGGAACATATGAGCCTTTAGCTGATCATTCCCCGACACCTCTGGAGAAAAACTAACCAGCACCCCAAAATGATTTGTTTACTCTGACACTGAACACTATACCTACTAAAAATAGATGAAATCAAGAGACCTTTCCATCATCAAAGACTATAGAAATAACTAATAAAATAATATGGTATTGAAAACCTTGTAAAATAATCCCATGTTTCTGTTTTCTTGTACCATAGAATCCCACCATCACTTTATAAGACCCTTGAGATTGAATGTTATGCACTTCAACTTGATCGCTTCAGGTGTATCTAGTAAGTTAAATATTTGATAAATCTCGTCTAGCCATTCTTCCACCTTTCAGGGTTCATTCATACCTTTTAAGGATAGGGTCTTATCACATTGGAACTCTCGATATTTATCCCTTTTCTTCTCAACTCCTAGATTCACCTCAATAACTTTATCCTAAAATTTTGATACATTCTGGACTATGGAATGAACTGATCACATGATAGTCTCTATAAGATTATGATCCAAATGAATATTCCCTTAAGGATCATCTCATTCACCATCATATGGAACCTATGGAATAAATATTGATGGAATACTACTGCACATGAAAGTAGAAGAAAATAATAAGATAATGGGATAATCCTAGTTTAAACTAGAAAAACCATAAGTAGAAACTAAGATTAAGATTAAAACTCAACACAAGAGACACATATTCCAATATCCCATTATAACTTGAGGATTTTCATGATAATATCTTGCTAGGAAATAACTAAAACCTACGTATCAAGTTTCAAAAACCCTGTATTCAATATAAAAGATGCCCCAAAACAAGAAAACTTGAGGAAAACCCATCCATGATATTAATTTGAAATGAAACGAAATAGGATACCCTAAAAGACTGGTACCCTACCCAATATTCCATATACCCAAAGGGAATTCCCAATCCCCATGGGCTAGTGACTGTCACCCGAGCATCAATAAATTAACCAAACTGAAGGATTTCACCCATCCCTAAGCAAAATCTATTGAATATATGAAATGTAAAGAAATATTAGAATAAAACTATAAGAAACATATGCCATATTCAGAGAGAAACAACCACAATGATACAACTCTAAAGCCAAATAAACTAAAGGTAAAGATTTAAAAAACCATAAGAGAAGCTAAAACCAAAACCACTACATCCTATCATATGTGGGAAATCTTCTAGAATATCACCACCAGCTACTCATACTCAGCTGGAAAAAACCTTATCACCTAACTATAGCACCTTAACTTTTTTTCATCAAAATAAAATCCTAGGTCTACACACTATCGAAGGGGTATGCAGGGTTTGAGCTAAATAGGCTCAGTAGGATCCCACCCAAGTTTTATATATCAGGACTCTATATAAACAATACTAATATACTAATTTTAAAGAAAACATGACATGATAAGCAGTAAAGAAATTTTATATCAAATGTATGGTAAATATTTCCCACTTTCCATAATTCAAAAACAAAGGTCGGTAAAATGATTTCATTGTAGAAATCCACATTTCCCAAAGTAGGTATTTTAAAATGAAATAGTATAAGAAAATGAATAATGGTAAACATTAAAAGGATCAAAATAGGTTAGGATAGTGGAATACTCATACCACAATCAATAACTATTGAAAAATCAAGTCCTTAGTGAAAAGTATTGTGGATCATAAGAACACCCCATGAGTTAAAACCATGAAAATGTCAACATAAAGTCCCTAGAATATAGGCTTAGGGAGTAGAGGAATACCCTATGATTGAATCCCTAGACAATAAAATGGAGGTGGCCCAATAATACACCTTACACCTAAGTACCCAAGTCTTAACAGGTGATTTACTTATCAAATAAATTTCAAAGGGATTCAAATTTCACAAACAATTCCAGACAACCCTTTATTTAATCAAAAACAATATTAGAAAACCCATTTTTCATTCTATTTTACAATGCTTTGAAAATAACTTTTATTTTTTACCAAAACAAGGGAAAACCCATATTTTATAATAGAATCATTTACACACAAAAATAAATCATTCCCATTTGTTTATAAAAATATTTATAAAACTAAGAACTATTACGGGTCATCCCACACAGGATATAGACGGAACCACTTACCTCAAACTTGGGTCACACTCTACCCACAATGGAATCCACACACCAGGATGAATTCATAACAAAAAATAGTGGCCCTATAACTGATTCTGATGTCTAAGAATTAATTCCATAAACAAAATAGTTTATGGAGATGATATATCATAACATAACTCGAGTAACTCATATGCTACACCACAACCAACATAAGCGTTGGTACTCATAAGACGATCACACAATGGATCTGGAAGAGATAAATTAAGAATAATTATGTTATCAATAGATACCATAAACATGGAACAATACTGCTTAGAAAATCAATAGAAATACAGAATTAGAATGGTCACTTAACCAGAGAGAAGAAACACAACCAAGCTGGAGATTGAGTACTAAAAAAAGAAATCTAAAAGAGGAGGAGACACCTAAAATCACTTAGAAGGAGTCTTAGGATTAAGGAAAGGAATTAAAAAATTAAATGAGAAAAACATAATGCGTGAAGTATGAAAAAAAACACTATAAATAAGGGTTTGACATCATAAATCCTAGTTTTTTTTTGTGTAAATCCCTTATAATTCACATACGATGAAAAACAGTTCACCTTGAGTTAAATTATCCTGAGTGATGAATTTGAGATATAAATGAGGTTTTACGGTGTGAAAATATTTTATGACCTAAACTATTTTCATAGTCTTTGAACAGTGTATAATTTGGATCGTGAATTAGAAATTTATTATGTAAATGTTTCACGCAGGTATCACTTAGCCTAGGTTCTATAGAGACTCCCTAAATGAATCCCACACCCTATGAACCCAAGAAACAAGCTCTTAAAAACCATAAGATCTTACATTTTAACCAGTTGTTACATTAATTGGATGGTTATAATGAGGGATTTGATATATGATATTATTATGATTTTTAAAATGTTAATTATTATTTACCTTTCTTTCATTCCATCCATCAAAAATTGGAAACAAATTTCATGCATACGTATGACCTACTGTCTCCATGAATGGTGTAATTCATTTTTTTATATCTAAATTTTATGAATTACTATAAATATATAAATAATGAATAAATGTTATATTAATACCATGGTTAATATTTTGAATATTATGTAACCATGACCAATGTGTAAAGATTGGGATCGTTGAACTAAAACATGCATGCAAAACAAAGAAAATATGATATAGAACAATTATTTTAATAAAGAATTGTTAATAAAAGTGTGATTAGATGTTATTATAAAATTATATATGGTATGATATATATGATTATGGTTCTTAAATAAATGTATAATAAATCTATATTTATTATACAAGGGTTTCAAATTCACATGAAGAAAGGCGAGAATTGAGGTAATGGTTTATCATCTCAAATTACCTTCTTTGAGACATATGTTATGTTACACACCAATATTCTCATATGAGGTGTAAGTACATGCCTTTGAAATTTTACATCATAATTTGTTTATGTTCATGATATTTAAATTTTAATTTGAAGTTATTCTTTCATGGGGCCTACAATTCAAATGTAACCAAATCGGTAAGGGTTTTATGTTACAATATCATTGTTTTTTAGGATTGTCTATGATTAAGTTCCAATGATGAAATATTATGGATGACCTCTTAAGAAACTCATTATTTTTCTTATCCTCTATTTACTTATATAAAATGCATTTTTTCTTTCCATTTTTATCTCTTTATGTACTCAATATACCAAGAGAATATTTTAAAGGAAAACTGACTTTATTTCTCTCTTGAGTTGAAAATCCATTTTCTTCTATATCCATGTTTTCTAAAAATAATTTAAGAATGTTTTAAATATTATCCTATGGTTTTTAAATTAATATTTTCCAACTATTGAATTTTTAAAAAATATTTTAAAAGGAATATTATTTTCATTTTCTGAATGAGTTGCCTTTTTAATTTTTTTACAAAAGTTTGAAAGGAAGGTTTTATTCTAACTTATATGACATGAATGGAATTTCACACCATCAGGAACACTCAACGATTTAAAGATTACTTTACAAGTTTCTAAGGATATTCTCAAATATGTTTTTTAATATTTGGGAATTTTTTTAGATTTTAAATAAATGATTTTAAGGTGAAAAAGGGTATTTTCCCCAAGAAATATTATAAGTGATCTTGTAAAGACATTTTTAATCTTAGATAACATCCTTTGATGTTACCTAATATTTAATAGGGATATGATCCAATGATACCATACTTAGTATTTATCTAGATGGTTTATGATTATTATTACAAGATTCGTATGAAAACCATTCCTTTTCCATAGGTTATGATATGATTAATTGTGAAAATGTTTATTAAATTCATTTCTTTTCCACGGATTATTCCATGATGAAATGTTTATGAAAACCATTTCTTTTTCATGGGTTATGTAATGATTAATGCTTTATGATTTTTTTCACACATCTATATGATTTTCATTATGTGATGGGTGGACCCAAAATTAAATAGACCTCCAATTCATTGGGTAAATATGGATATCTCATTAGATAAATAGGACTGGAATAGGGAGTGAACCCAGTTATATAAGGTAATATATCCTATATGATAGTATTTGGAGTGAACCATAACTAATATGATGAAATTGGTAATGAACCCAATCCCATATCACAGTCTTATAATTAATCCTTGAGTACTAAGGAAGTGATTTTCTATGCTTATGTGTACACCACAAATCTATGTATTATTCCAATATTGTACTATCATGGATAATTTTCTTCGATTACGCTATGATTTATATCATATTAACTACTAATATTTATGAAATGGATCAATATTATTATCTATGATATGCAGGGCATGATTTTAAAATATTAATATCATTCTTTCATACCTGTATTCTCATGTTATGCTTATGGGATCATTGATATCTTACTTGTTTACCCTTATTTAGAATTTATGCTCGCCATATATTATGTTTCACTTTCCTATGATATGAAATTAGTTTTTAGGTATGATATGCGTAATAAGGTTGAAATCTAGGATGATTTATGTGGGAGGTGATGTAGATCTTATTTGAGAAAGTTGTTTATGTATCTAAGTTTCCAAATACACTAGACCTATAAGATTCTAGTGTGGATAGAAAAGTTATGTATTAAATATTCCTCTAAAAATATGTGATATTTATGTATGAATAGCGTGGGTTACAATAACTACACAACCTACCCCAAACATGTAGAACGAAGGAGATTAACCACTGAGACCCCCATGGATCAACACCTATCTATATGGAGCAATTGTCCTTAACCACGTACCCCTCATTTTATAACTAATATCACAAAAACATTGAAAAATTACATTATATAGAGATAAAAATTATAAAATATCAGGGCCTCAGCCCCATGCCAAAACACACAAATTGACCATAATAGCTTCTATCCTCCAGCAAATTGACCAGGCTGCAACACACATGTTCATGATGTGATCCATGTTTGTATTTGAAAAATATTCTAAGATCCCCATTACATCCCCCCAAACCTCCTACAAGCATTCCTCAACACCTTCAATACCTGAGAAACACAAAGTAAAGGTCTATGAAAATCCAGGCCTTTACATTAGACACCACTCAAATAATTATTTCCCTTAATAATCAAAACCAAACTAAGAAATAATATAGTGACCAAAAAACCCACAAAATCCTCTAAAATACACCTCTAAAAAATGGCCTTTCTACTACTGGAACTCTAGAAAAACATAAGAAAGTAGAAACCAAAATGATAACAACATAAAATTAAATAATTATAACATCAAAACAAAATTAGGTTCAAAATATCCTGGGATATTAAGCATAAATTTATGAATCATTTTCTTTTATACACTTTTCCAAACCACCATGCCTCCACAAGACATGAATTAATGAAATAACATACACATACAACACCTTCTCCTGGCGATCTTGAATCTCAACTAGCTGCTCTATGAACATCACATCATTAATATCCAATTAAAGCTAATAAATTATTAGATATTCATCGTTAAGATACTAAAGAATCAATAAAATAGTGAATGCATAATAGTTATGAAGGAAGATCTAATTGATATTCCACCTAACCAATAATTTCTAACACTTCAGAAAGACCAATAAACATAGGGGAAATATTACTACGTCAATAAAACCTATAATATCCATGACGAGGGGAATCATTTAAGTAAACATGATCACTAAAATCAAAATACATAGACATCCTCCTTAGATTATAATAACACTTCTCACGATCTTGATCTTCTTTCATCCGTTCACTAATCAAATACACTTTCTCATTCATTCTCTACACCACATCTTGTCTAAGGACCACTGAATCACCAACCTCAGTCCAATATAGTGTATATCTATAAATATACACATATAAATCATAAAATTAATCCATAACAATGAAATATTTATGGATATTATTATAAGAAAACTCATCCAAAGGGAAATTATTTACCCATGAACCTCCAAGATCCATAAAACATTCACCCAACATGTCCTCTAGTTTCTGGATCATCCGATCAGTTTGATCATACGTATGAGGATGGAAAATAGTGATAAGGTGAAAATGAGATCCAAATTCATGCTAAAGACCTCTCCAAATTATCAAGGTTAGATGAGGATCTCAATAAGTAACGATCATCCTCAAAATACCATGAAGCTACATGATCTCCTCCACATAACACTTCATCAGTACATCCAATAGACTCAACTCCATGATCACTAAGAAATAAGATGATTTCATTAATCAATATCCTATCACACCAATGTAATCATATACTCCATGAGCATAGTTTAAACTAATGATGAAGTCCATCAATATTTCCTCCCATTTCTACTTGGGAACATCCAATGGTTATGGAAAACCACTAACAACACGATGCACATACTTCACCTATTGATAGACCAAACCCAAAGACATGAAATTCACCACTAACCTCTTCATCAATACCCACAAAGGTGAATCCTCAAGGAATTATACATCTTGAACATTTAGAAATATACAACCAAGGGGGAGTTATTAAACACACAGAGAACCACTGAATGCATTTGAAATGAGATAAATATATTCCCATACTATAATACCCAATACTAATCATCCTAAAACAATTACTCCGGATCTTCACTAAAAATGATGAAATCACTCCAAACATATACATAAAGTTCTTAATACTAATAATAATACACCTCTTGTAAAAATAATAACATTATAGTCATTTGAAATAAGAAACTTTCACCACTGGCTTCATCCATATGAAGATAGAAGGACGAAATCTCCCTCATCACTCTTCATACACCCCCAAAATCCCAGAAAACATCTCCCCATGAATTTATACTTAGATTATTAGTAACTAAATTCCCTTTCCTTGGGGTGACAGAGAACCAAAATTCATAGACTTACAATAACTTCATACACCTTCATTGATAAAAATTCAAATCCAAGAAAGGGAAGATATGCCTCAAGATTTTGTGATCTATGAAGACCACAAATCATACACTAGTGAGGTAATGTATCCACATCATTTGAGAATACACTACCACTACTAGATCTAGAGCATGTGTGGAATGGTTATTATAATGGGGGAGTAACTTCTAAAACCTAGAAGATATGCATTCTATTTTATACATAAATATGAAACCTAAGATGATATGAGAAACATAATATAAAACCTTGAATATTAATCCCTCGTCTGGTAGCTAAAGTATATGAGAACTAGTCAACTTCTCTTTTAAGTAATTGATTGTTTCCTAGAACTGATCAGTCCATATGAAGGATTGGTGATTATTTTCAAGGGATATAAAATTAAATAAAAATTAGGCATAAAACTCTGATAATATCCAATAAGAATAAGGAAATTGTGGACCTCAATGACATTATTGGGTTTCTACTAATAAAATAGCTTATTATTACCAATAAATATAATTTTTTATTGAAAAATACACTTTGAGGAGAAGTGGGAAACCTAAATCAATATAGGAAAAGAACTACGTACTGAAGGAGCTCACAAATTTATTAAAAACAAGACTAAAATTGTTTGACTTTGAAACTTTGTAGAACCCCCAATGAAGTGGACTAACCTAAATAATTGATGTTTCTAGAAAATTTGTAAAACAGTCCTCAAATGCTTAGCATAATCCTACCATGACTTCGAGTACACAAGGATGAATTCGATGAGAAATATCATGAACTGAAACATGAAATAATGAATTACAAAGTTCCTAGGTACCATGAAAATATCTAGGGCATTTCTGACACTGAATGACATAACCATGAACTCAAAGTGCCTATAACGACACTTAAATTTATCCTTGGAGATATCTTTATCCTTTACCCTCATTTAATGATACCTAGACTATAAATTAATCTTTAAAAACCAACTAGTTCCATTCAACTGATTGAACAAATCATCCATCCTCTTAAGGGGGAAATGGTTCTTCACCATTATCTGGTTGAACTACTGGTATTCTATGAATAACCTCATACCACCATCCAACTCCTTGGAAAATAATACTGGATCACTCCAAGGTGACACAATAGGCTGAATGGAACTCTTCTATATCATATCATCAATATAAATTTTCAACTTCAATGGATCAAAATGTGTCATCATATAAGGGGAAATTGAAATCAAATAGACATTGGGATATAAATATATCACGAACTCAGTATCATCTTAATAGGTATAGAAAAAATCTCTTTAAGAAAGATATTGAAAAAAACTTTGAAAAATCTATAGAACTCCCTTACTTAAGCCTCCCCCAAGCATAATTTCCAATCTTATAGCTAAGAAGATAATGGATCCAAATACCTATGACCTATCTAAATATCTCATGAACTGAAAAACACTCCATACTCACCTTTTACATCAAAGAAAACAAATATCCTCTAGAAATGAATAACATCATTCATATAATAAAACCAATCTATACTAAGAATTACATCATATGGTTAACATGAATTCCACCATCAACTGAAGTTGCCTTATCATCACATCACAACCTCAACACACATCAAGAAGACTATATTGACCTCCAACTAGCATAGTTAACACTATGGGAATTAGAATACCTTTTAAATTTATACCTAGAGATAACAATAATGTGGTCACTATGAAGGAGTGTGAGGATCCCGAATCAAACAATTCATAATCCAAGTTTGATGATAAAAAGTTAGTACCTCAAGAAATCACTGGAAAACCTAATGAAGGAATCTCCATGACATGTAAATGGTCGTTCCCTACTTCTATACCACATTGACCCTATGGAAGACCTCTACTAAATACAACCCTATATCCTAAATGATGGTTAACATCATAGGGATCCCTCTACATACCACATATCCCCTCTGTTTCCCATTATATTGTTAACCATACTAGTGATAAGGCCTTATAGGGAACTATATATAAGGTTGTACTAGAAACCAATCACCTTTCCCACACTAACCATTGAGAATACTCAGGCACTTGAATCACTTATGGTTATAACCCTCCCAAGAAAATAACACCAGTTTAGAACTCCTAGGAGAAACTTGATAACTTTTTTACTTTAGAAAAGAGATAATAAAATGAAGGTTATTTCTAAATCCATATCAACCAAAACAAAAAATTACCTGACATCCAAGATCCATTATCTAAAGCTCTACCGAGAGGGAATTTATGACTAAGACCCTCTTATAATGACCTATTCCACACTTGTATCTTCCTGGTCACCTTATCCTTATCCAACACCTGAAGATAACTTCTGTTAATAGCTATAAAACTCTAGATACCACTGGAAGTACTATAAAATTTGAAAAACTACTTACTAACCCAAAAGTTATTCAGGACAAGGCACATACTAATATTACTAAGGTTAATGTAACTATTACCAAGGCCTTGGAATATATTAAACCTATAAAGGGGAATACACACTCAGTACATGATCCTATGAAAATGTGGGAAAACAATGACTCCACTGAGCAGATGCAATCTCTTCCATCTACACTGGGCATTATCAAAGTCCAGTCCCCTTTAACCACGAATGATTCTGGTGTGGAGAAGACAAATGATCCAGGTACACCTATTCCCACTTCTATAAATTTCTCTATTGTGGGTATTGTAAAAGAGCAGGACACAACTTCTTCAAAGGATCCAAGTAAGACTATTCCTCTTTCTAAAAATTTCCCTTTTGATGGAACACAATCTATTGATTGTGATTATTGTTTTGAGAATCCTGAAAATCTGTTATCTAACCAAAATGCCAATTCATTGATACTGTGTAATAAGAACTCTATAGACTCAACTATGAATGATTCAATAAATGAATCTAATAAGAATAACCCTATCATATCTAACAATGAATAGGAAAAAACCACTAATAGTAACAATGCTCAAAGTTTTAGATGGTTTTCTAGAAATATAGGTTTTTGAATAAAGAAAAAGGGGATTTCTAACTCCAAATTTAGGTTTGAATGAATATTATATTTTGGAATTGTTAGAGTATTTTCAACTCTAACATGTTAATTTTTCTAAAAATAATGGTTAACACTCATCATCCTATGTTATTTTCTATTGGTGAGCCAAAAATTACATTTTCTTCTAAATACTCTCATTTGTTCCAGTATAATTATGTTTTTACTGGTGCAATAAAAAATACCTCTAATGCTGATTATCTATGGAATTTTTCACACTCTTCTTTATATAATGTTAGTATTTTCAATTTCTATGACCAGATTTTTACTTTCAACTTTAATAATGATGGCACACAACTTTTATGATCTTTTGTTTATGATAAGAATAAATACCAAGAATGATAACTCTGTGGAATGACCTTTCATATCTAGGCACTAATATTAATTATCCTTGGTTTCTTATTGGATACTTTAATGCCATTCTCAATTAAAGTGAGAAAATTGGACCATCTCATGGTTCTATTTCTATGAGATAGTTTAAAGCTTCGATTAAAGACAAAAATCTCAATGAAATTAATCTCATTGGTGAAAAGACACTTGGTATGGAAGACATTATAGTATAATGGTTTCCTCCAAGTTTGATAGAGCCTTCACAAATGTATCTTATTTAGATAAATGGGACACTATATCCAGAACCACTCTTCATAGGATAAACATTGAACACCACCCCATCCTGGTCAATGTCTCCACCAAAGACATGAAACCCTGATTTCCTTTCATATTTAATAATGTGTGGTTCTCTGATGTCGATTTCACTAATGTCATCCAAAACTATTTGTCGTCAATGCCACACAACAATGATTCCTTTTTCTATAATATCATATTAAAACATCTCAAATAGACTCTCAAAACTTGGTGTAGCTCCAAAACCAAACAAATTAACTATGACATCCTTCTTCTTGAGGAAGAACTCAATGATCTACAAAACAAGAAAATGAGATCTGACCTAAACACTAATCCAAATCAAGAAATAAACCTTGTGGTTAAACTAAACTCTTTTCTCACTTTTAAAGAAAATATGAGGAAATAAGCATTTAAATTTAAATGGTTATCTGATGGTGAAAAAATATACTAAGTTCAATAGTTCTTTTCAATGAATTAGGAAGTATTATAGGATGTTAACATTTCTAAAGGTTGGGGATAATGTCCTTGACAATGAATATGACATTTCTCATCATATAGGCTCCTACTATGAATCCATCTTCAATGGTCCTTATATCAACAAAGACCTACCTCTTGAGGTCATTCCGATAGTGATCACTGATGAGGACAACACTTTCATAGTCAACGCTCCACTAGAACATGAAATCAAAGACACCATCTTTAGTATAAATCCCAATAGTGCTCTAGGTCCTGATGGCTTCAATAATGGTTTCTTCTAACATTTTTGGGATGTGATTCACGTCAATGTTTTTAAACTTTTCAAATCCTTTTTTTCTAATGGTGTGCTTCCTCATTCTCTTAATGCCCAGTTTTTCACCTTGAACCCAAAATTAGAAAATAAATATAAGATTCACTTGTTTAGACCCATTTCTCTTATTTACACTCTTTATAAAATCATAACTAAAATCATTTCAAACAGACTTTCAACTGCCATGGAAAAATTTGTCTTCTAGAACCAATTTGGTTTTATTAAGGGTAGATCCGTTCCAGAATGCATCTGTCTTGCCTCTGAGTGTGTCAATAACTTGAATAAAGCTAATAGAGGAGGTAATATTTCTATTAAACTTGAAATTAGAAAATCTTTTGAAACCATGGATAGGAGATTTATCTTCAAGGTTCTTCAAGGATTTTGTTTTAGTGC
Organism: Viscum album; assembly: GCA_963277665.1. Lineage (NCBI taxonomy): Eukaryota > Viridiplantae > Streptophyta > Magnoliopsida > Santalales > Viscaceae > Viscum > Viscum album. The sequence goes on from OY728151.1 coordinate 1,840,576,800, forward strand.
CTCTTTTATCACTACAATCAGAACTCTATTCAACTCGAATTCTATCTCCATTTTGATCAATGTCTATCCTATGGTCCATTTTAAATGCACCAAATGTGTTATACAAGGTGACCCCCTCTCTACCATTCTTTTCTCAATAGCAGAATACTATGTTAGTCGTCTGATCACCCGTATGGTGGACCAGAATAACCTGAATCCCATCCATGTCTCTAGATATGTGAATGATACTACCCAACCTTTTTATGATGATTCCATCATCCTTTTCCTTAAACGTGATAAAATAAACATTCTTAACCTCAAAACAGTGCACTCACACTATGAAGAGGTTTATAGTCAAACCATTAGTTGGAACAAATCCTACATCTTCTTTGGGAGGAACTTTCCTCCTGGTAGAAAATGTAACATTATCGGTGACTTAGGTCTGAAATAAGGTACGCTCCCTTGCACTTATCTTTTTGTTCCCATATTTTGGGGTAGACCCAAGTATTTCCACTTTTCAACTATAGTTAACCAAGTTATAAACCCGCTCTCTTCTTATAAAGGCAACTCTCTCTCTATGGTAGGTTGGTCATTCCTTGAAAAATCCACTGTTGTATCCATTATGGTTTACTCCATGATGGTCTATAAATGGAATGTTGGTCTTATCAAAAAAAGGAACACCATTATAAATAATTTCATCTAGACTGGTAGTATTCTAGAAAGAAAGATTTTGACTATCCCCTAGTTAACTTGTTGCAATCCCACTAAGAAAGGTGGTATCTGCATAAAAAATATAAAGTACTTTAATGAAGCCCTTCAAGCTAGACTCACTTGGAACATTTTTTAAAATACTTCTGAAGCTATTACCTTCCTTAAAAATAGACTTCTTGAAAAACTTAAGATAGGTAATTTGAATTTCATTAACTCTTCCACATGACCATCCATCAAACAATATTTCTCCAATATCATGAATAATTATAGATGGATGCTCTCTAGAGACTCCTCCATGAAATTTTTCTTGGATAACTGGACTAGAACACCTTTAATTTCTATGACATCTCCCGATATAACCACTAAGAGTTCCAACTGATCTATTAGAGAAATTCTAAACTTTCAAATCGATCATCTCCCTGATTTTATTCTGAATGTCATTGAAAAATATTCTTTCTAATACACTAATGATTTCTTAATTTGGGAACCTGCTCACAATGGTATGATTATCTCAAAAAAGTTCTATAATAATTATTTTTGTAACTCTTAAAGTGATTATAGTTTGATAAAACATTTCAACAAGCCTTTTATAAAGTCTTGAAGATTCAATCTCGTCTAAAGACTTTCTCACAATAGAGTTCCCACATAGGTTTTCCATAAATTTTTTGGAATCAAAATCTTCTCTAAGTGAAAATTCTATAATCAACATAGAGAAGATGCTAACCACCTCTTCCTTTATTGTGTTATTGCTTACGATATTTGGAACTATATTCTTGACATTTTTTACTACAGATGGTTCATTCTTGACTCCATCAAAACTCAACTAAAGAAATGTGTAGAAATAGAAGGCTCTCAGAAAATCAAGAACCTTTTCTTTGCTGTAGTTTTTGAGCTCCACCATGTGATTTGTTATGATCCAAATGCTATTATTCATAACAATTACTCACTCAATCATAATTCATTTCGGATTTGGATCCTTATTTCCATACATGTAGCTTCTTTGATGAAAAAAGGATATTGTCACAACACTGTTCATGACTTTGGAATCCTGTGTCGTCTATAGATTAATGGCAATTTCTGTCAACCTCATCACACTCTGGTGGTGTTCTGGAGATCTTCTCTTCCTGGATGGATCAAAATTAATATTGATGGTGCCTCTAAAGGAAATCCAGGCCCTGCAAGATGTGGTGATATCTTCAAGAATCACCTCGGTCAGATCATTGGATGTTTCATAGCTATATGTGGCATTTACACCTCCCTTGAAGCCGAGAAGATGAGTTTAATTCATGTTATTGCCTTCTCCAAATTATTTTGTTGGAACAACCTCTAGATTGAAAGTGACTCGACGGCCATCATGCAAGCGATTTGGAATAGAATAACACATCTTGCTCAGTCGATTACTACCCATTGGATGGAATGCACCCATTCACTTATTGATTTCAACTATATCATCACACATGTTTATCGAGAAGGAAACACAGTTGCAGATGGACTGGAAAACATGGGAGTAAATCAATATATCACCGGGTTCGAAGACCTCCCCACTGATCTTAGTTCCTTACATGAAAAATATTGTAATACGATCTCATATTTTATAGTCCTGTAAACTTTATTTTTATAATTATTGTGCTTTGGTCGTTTTGGGCCAAGGAATTGTCTCTTTTTTTAAAAACACATAAATATACATTAAAATGGGGAATTAGGAGACCTGATGTTGAATTGTAAGATGAGACACCTCCTCAAAATGTTATGTCTTAGCCTCCTCATATGGAAAAAATATTAGGATAATAATATAGTATTTCCTTAAACCAAATTCCATGTTCCAAAAACCTCAACCTCCCATAACAAAAGGTGAGAAACTTCTACTGCTTTTCCTCCTTCAACATCAAATAAAGAAATTGGGCATGAAATATCTTTCAAAAATCATACCATGATATCTCAAAAACCTCTTGATTACCCAGAAGAGAAGAACCACCATTGATGTGTATCCCTCTCAATATATTATCACCTAATGAGATCAAGTTCTCTTTATTTTCTTGAATCAAACTAGAGGCACTGTCTAACTCCTACAACCAATGTTCTATCTCTTGATCAATGATAGTCCCCTCAAAATTCCCAAATATTTGATGTTGAATCTTGAGTAGTGACTTTATCTAGGAATCATACTCCTATATTTTTTCAAACCTCTTATAGTTGATAGGATAATTCAATTTCACCTCACTAAACTAAACCACACACGAACAAAAAATATCTAAGAGTGAATTTAAGTAGATCTCATTTACTACAGTAATGTAATCTTTATGAGTAAAAATGAAATAGACCTTATTTACTAATTTGAATATGATGATTCCAAATTTTAAGACCATTTTAAAAGATTCAGTTTTTAGAGGTGGTAAAAAGTAATATTAATAAATTTTTTTTAACACAAAAAAACTATTTTTAGAAAAAATCCTTTTTTAGCATAAAAATGAATTTATATCAATATCATGTGTAATATTGATTACCAAGATTTTAATTGGTTTATGATTAAAAAATAAGATTTTATAACTTTCAAATAAATCCAAAAATAAATGGGTCATTGTGAATGCCTAATTAAAGGAAAAGAGCTAAATTGGTTTTTTATTAGAATAAAATATAACTTAGGTTAAAAACTATCAATAATAGATTTGTAAATTCCAAATATTAATTTTTAATGAATTTTCAGTCAAGAGAAAGGTTTTATATATTCTTAAGTCATGCTTGTATGATAACAATGTCATAAAGGTTATGGTATTTTTAAAGACAATATTTTTCACTATTCACCTAAAAATTAAACATTTTTTAAAAATATGAAAATTTCACTCTTATATATTTTTGAAATATGGAATTAAAAAATTAAGTTCATTTCATAAAATTCAAAAATCTAAAATTTGAGAATTGAAATTTTTATTAAAAATATATATATATTAAAAACCATTTAGATGGTTATGGATGTAATATAATCATATAATTAAATATATACAAGAATATGAATTAATGTTAAGCCTTATAACATTAGTTTTTAACCTTAATTGCATGATTTACCCTTTATCAAGGTGATAAATTTTACCAATTTTACTACTCATGTAGTCTGAAATTAAAAGGGACATATTTACCAAATTTGAACCTTATAATTAAAAAAATGGAATCCATTTTATTAAATTAAAATACTATAATTTTTATAAATTAATTTAAAAATAAACCCACAAAATGTGAAGAAAAACATTTTTCCATAAAAATACGTTTTTAAGCCTAAAATTGACTTATATCAAAGTGATGTAAAATGGTGATCTCAGTGGAATTAATCAAATATTTTTTTATAAAATGGATCTTAAAAAAATTAAATTTAAAATATAAAGAAACCTTTAAATTACTTTATTTAAATAAAAGAAATGATAGTTTTACAAAAACTGGTATTTCTCACCATTTATTGAAAAATCAACAATTGCATAAAAATTATAAATTTTCATGCTAAGATAAATTTGATATGAAGATTTCAAAAATTATATTCATTTAATAAAATAAAATTTATTGAATTGGTAGAAATTTATTATAATTTCCACACACAAAATAAAATAAAATAATTTTTGAAGAAAATTTATTTGTGAAGAAAATGTATTTTTGAACCATAAAATGAATTCACTAAAAATAGAATGTGTATTTAATAATAATTAATAAATTAATTTTTTTAATTAGGATGAGTATACATATATTTTATAATGTGGTTACTCATATTCATACCCTCCAGTTCAACTTCTAGGTTATCACATTTAAATAATAACATTTTTATAATATTTCTCAATATGCTTAAATCTAAATGTTGTGTGTTAAGAAAGATATTTAACAATTAAATTTATTTATAATGAATATATCTTAAAATCTGTGGATGTTACTTTCTACCCCATTAAAAAAATTATTCCCTTACAATTTTATCTCGGTCATCAAAGGTTCAACCTTTGTTGAAAACCCACATCGTGCATAGGGATAACAAAACTTCTATTGAAAAGGAAAAGTGGGAAACATAAATGTTACCTAAAATATAACGTATTTGGGTTTCCATATAAGGAGAAATTTTTTAGTAATTTAATATATATAAATAGAGTATAAAACTAATATAAAAGGTTTAATAGAGTGTTATAGAGAACATGGATATGAGAAACTTAAGAGTCACAAAACCAAAAATCAGTGAGGGGTGAAAAGACCATAAATTCATCAAAAATGAAGGAAAAAGGATATTTTTTTTATTTTAATATCATTTTCATAAAGTTGTAGGATTATTTTTCTTTCAAGTTATAGTACATGAGAAAATTTACTTGATTTCTTTTCATTTCACAAGCACAATTTCATCCTTTGGTTGTTCTTTTTTCAATTTTCCCTTCATCTCTTATTCCAAGAAATGAATATTCAAGTTTAATTTTTCATTTATGTTGTACTAAAAGTAAAATTTAATGAATCATAAGATCCACAAAATAATTAAAATCCATTCATTATTTCTATTAATATTTAACAAAACCAAAATAGTTTTCACATGTTATCTAATATGGATTAATGTATAAAACCTCAAAAATAAACCCAAGGTTCAAATTAATCTATTTTATAAATAGTTAACATTTAGTATCCTCCAAAATATGTCTAACCAAGTCCAAAACCCAAAAATCCTAAATATTTGATGACATATTTATCCTCAGACAACATAAAGTAGTTTAAAATGTCGTAACCAAACAAGTGAATACCTTGATCATATATTCTATTAAACCATCCAAATAACCTAACTCAGTATAAAACCTCAACTGAAACATATATGCTTCAAAAATTAACACAATACTTATTCCTAAAGTAAAATCACATACTAATGAATATATTCCATAAATCCAAAAATACAATAAAATTCATTAAATATGACCTAAATCACTTTTTCATTAAATCGCTAACCAATTCCATGGTCACAAATACAATCCAATTTATTTCATCAATTTCAATCATCTATTTATCCCAAATAAATATTATTATCTCAATATCAGGAAGTTATAAAGGGTTATATTTCCCTTAATCATGTGTTCTCTAAAAGTATTACCTTACCACTAAATTAATTTTCTTAGTTATCGGTAATATTCAACATATGCTTCCAAATCCTTATAGAAAAACTACTGTGAGAAAATCCATATATGTTTCATGATTCTTATTATTAAAATATCATTGATATAAAACTTATAAAATATAATTATCAAATACCAATAAATAAACACTTTAATATTTTCACTTCAATGATATAACATATGTCCTTTCCTTGTCTTGGATTTAATACTTGGATTAGGGAATTGAGTTGGATAATTAAATGATCTCCATATATAATACATTGAACTATAAATGGTACATTAGGATGAAATTCATATCCCTCCATTGAACTATTTATTTTCCCTTCGAAATTACTTTCTCAATTCCCTTCTTTTGCAAACATAAAACATTTTTCCGTACATCTCAGACATTTCCCTGAGTGCTTCTTCTCACACACTTGATATACAAGACATTAAATATTTTTTCTATCAATGTTATTTGTGAAACTCCATTTTTCTATTATTTATTGTGTCAAGAAACTCACAAGTTGAGATTATTAATTATTTTATTAGATTTCTAAATAGCCATAATCATATGATTCCACCTTCTAGCCCATGTTTCAGTTTTTCTCATAAGGGTAGTCATTCCATTGTCCATCACATTAAACGTTAACATGATTCCTAATGATTCTAGTCATTGAGTAAAACCAAAAATAATAGTTTGAGAAACAATAATCAATGTGATAAATCATGAAAAATCATGTATAGAATGTCTAAATCATGATACCTTAGGTTTAACCTAGGTCATCCATGATCATAATCTATTAAAATCCTTCAAAATTGTTTATAAAGAAAATGTGAATTAACCCAATCTTATCCCCTGAGAGTTTCAACCAAGTTTTCAATAAGGACACACTCACTATGCACCAAAATGATAACCCAAATATATTTGACCAACTCTTTTCTTTTTTATTGCACTAAATGCATCTCTTCTAAAATCACATCTACTTATTATGTCCAGATATGGAGGTATTTCTAGGAAAACCACATAATCTATACCTCACAAAAAACATTTTATGATATTTTCCTATAATTAGAAATATTCCTAAATTATTTCATATGGTTGTGTTCCCAAATACATGTTTTAATAAATCTATTTCCCAATATTTCTACTAAAATTGCTTTGATACCAGCTATAATGTCCCAAAACCTACTGTCCTAGAGTAAGAGGTTTCCTTTTTTATATTGGTACTAGATATAAGAGATCACATCCCATAGGACATAATAGTTTAGTGGTTGTGGAAAACTAGATACATACATTATTCCCAATTTATATTAGAAATTAAATATAAAATATAGTGAGAATAATTATTCTGAATCCTTAAACACATTAAAAGTTTCCTTCTTAATTCTCAGGAAGAGGGAAAAAAATAAGGTCGATCTCAAATTCTTAGTAATGGTTACGTACAATGAAAACTATCAATAATAATAGTGTAAAATCAATATGGAAAGGTAAATGACTGAAAACACATTCCATTTATTCAATAACTTAAGCATGAAATGTATCCATGGATAATATTTTTGCAGTAATCAATGTGTATGTATACACCAAAAACCCATTTAATAAGGATATCCAATTGGTTTGTCTCACGTGACCCATTGATACATTATGGGACTATTTATAACTAATCCCCACACATCCCTGTATGTCCAATGAATTACTCATATATTGAATGATCAATTTAATTCAAAATGATATGTCTTATATATAAATATTTGTATTGAGTAAATAATAAAGAATATCAATATTTCTCGATTCAATCAATTATATTTCATAGTAAAACACTGTATATAGAAATGGTATATGTTATAGGCAACAAGAATATCCACAATAAAAATAATATTTATATTTAAAATAAATGTAATGTCTAATAAAATATGATCATTAGAAAGTGAATGTTGAGGAAAAAATTAAGGACCAAAAAAATAATTTGAGATTAAAGACAACTATCAATTCATTAGAAATATAGGTTTTACATTAAATTTAAGTATTTTGGTGAATAAAATAAAATTTAAGAGAAATATTAAAATAAGTTTTATTAAACATTTTTTTTAAACAATTTAATACTTGTAGAAGAATCTAAATAACAGAAATAGTTACGATAGTAAGAAAATTTTTTAACACTATATTTGTTAAAAAGAAATATTCCCTTTGGGATTTTTATAAAGTAAGTTACAAAAGGAAATTTCAGAAAAAATTAAAAATATTCCTTTCAAACATTATAAAAATTAAAAGATAACAATAAAATTCCTTAATAAATATTTTGAGTGAATAAATAGGACTTTTGTAAAAAAAAATTATAAAATATGGAAATAGAATAAAAATATATCTGATCAAAAGATAAATAAGATCAGATTTTCTTTTAAACATTTATTTGCTTAATTAAATTTTCAAAAGGAGTAAAAGTTGGAAGAAAATATGGAAACTCTGTAAATATCTATAGTATAATAAAATAAATGGTTTTAATTAATGATAGATTGTAATATTCCTTCAATGTAAATAAGAGCAATAAAAATGAGTTTTTAAAAAAAATATTACCTCTTTTGTAACTTTTAAATTGTAACCCCATGAAAGAGTAACCATTAATTGAATCTTTAAAAATCTTGAATAAATATATATTTATTTTAAAAACATAAAATGGGTGGTATAAATAGGTTCATAATACCAAATATGTCTCAATGGAGTGAAAAATGAGATAAAATCCCATAAAACTATCATAACATTGGAGTGATAATATAATCAATGAAGTGATTATTTGTAACAAATTTAAATCAAAAATAAAAGTTAAAATACATCATAATACAATCAATGGTCATTACAAACATAATCACGACATAACATAGTCAATGAAGTATAAGTATAACCTGATGAATGGAAATTGAGTTAAGAAACCCCTTACCTCATGCTTCCACTTAGTTCAACTTGATTTAACCTCCTCTATAATGATTTTAAACTTTTTATTAATTTATAAAATTATTATTATTATTATTATATTATTATATATTGTTCATTTATAATATATCATTTCCTATTTGTTAATAATATTGCATTTTCATCATTGTTTCTGGTGTTACCTACTTCATTTTTCATGAGAATTTTTGTTCAATAGTTCTAGTCCTTATAATTTTATAATGGTTACATAATATTAATAATTTTAATCATTATATAAATATAATATATATTTATAATATATATATATTTACAGTCTCCACAAAATAAATAAAAAAAGTAATTACATAGTTCATGGAGACGGTAGGTCATGCGTACACATGAACAATGTTTTCACTTTTTGAAGGATGTAAATAAAGAAAGGAAAATAATAATTCAAATTTATAGAATCATTTTATATCATATATATCATATATATTCACTAAATTTATCCTTATTACCATTTATTTGAAGTGAAAATGTAAAAAAGATCACATCACTTCGTGGAGGTGGTAGTCCACGCATAAGGATGAGTGACATTATCGTTTTCCAAAGAATTGAAAGGTAAGAAGGTAGATATGATATTATAATTTTAGAATAATAACTATTTTTTAAATATCATATATATTCATTAGTTATATCTTTATATCCATCCAAATAAATTTGTGATGAAAAAATAAATTACACCACTACGAGGAGACGGTAAGTCGTACGTACACATAAAATATGTTTTTAGTTTTTTGGGATGGAAAAGAGATGAAGAATGGTTTTAAAATAATAATGATAACAACTTAAAAAAATTATAATTTATTTATTATTTTATGATAGGTAAAATATATTTATATTAATTACAATATTAAATAATCTTGAAAGAGTCGGTAAAGATGATTTCCTCTTATTTAATAGACTTCCTTTAGATCCCTTCTTAAGGACACTTGGAATGATATTTTAAGAGGAAAAATACCTATAAATAATAATTAATTTTAGAAGATAATTTTATGGGTATTTTTTGAGATAAATGGATCATGATATGTGAATAAGTGAGGAGATGAGGTGACCTTTCATAAGTGAGCAGAGAGACACTCTTTGAATTACTTAAATTATTAAATTAATATAAATTAATTTTCATGAAAAAATTAAACCAAATTCATATAATTAAAATATAATATGAGTAATAATCTAAATAATCTCATGAAATAAAATCATGACAAGTTTTATCAATGTTTTTACCCATATCACTTAGTTTTACCCCCTATTAACCCTTTTGACAATTACATAAATATCAAATCTTTCTACTGTTTAGGCATAAAGAAAGTTAATATAAAAGGAAAATTGAACCATAAATGGACCATGTTTTATATTATAAAACATATCCCATTCAGTAGGATTATGATAATATTTTTATGAATTATAAACCATTTCATAAAATATTATTTATTTTAAAATATCATTAATGTCACTTTGGGAAATACATAAAATATTATAATATAATTTGTGTCTAACTCATGTAAAATGGTTCTAAAATGACATGTATTATAATAAAATGAACATATGATATTAATATAATCATAAAAGAAAATTTTTATAGGTTTAAATATCATTTTAAACTTTATATTTTGGTTTAAACCCTTGGATAACCAATTTTAACCATAATTGTGGTAATGAATTTTTCAATGTTAAAGTCTTATAATTTTACTTATAAGGTATAAATTGGATCATAAATATAAAAGGGGTTAAATTTAAAACCATTTCACATAATAATGGTCATATTTAAATATTTTTATTATTTTTAAATAGTTTAATAAAATATATTTAACATAAAATAATATTAATGTCATTTTAAGAAATGCTAAAATAATTTGACATTAAAAACAACATGACAACAATTTAATTATAATAAAAACCTTTAAAACACCTATAATATATTATATTTATCTTAATAATTATAGGGAAACTATAAATCACCCAAAAATTATTACTTTTTGAGATTTTAAAACCATTTACTTGATTTTTCTACTACTTGCACAAGCACTTTGTGAGCGTTTTGAAAGAATTTAAGGTTATTATTTCATTACTAAAATTTAAAAATAAAATAAGATGATAAGTAATTTAATTTATATCTGAAATAATTATTTTTAAGTGAAAATAAGTTTTTTTATCCCTATCATAAAATATTATAGACATTAAAAGAAAGAAAGTGAATTTTTTGACTTTATCTTTTATATAAATAATCTAAAGTTCAAAATCAAAGTTAAACAACAAAAAATGTCATAATTTAAAATTTTGGATGATTAGGGATAAAATAAAATCATAAAATGAAATAAATTTATTTTTCTTAATGAATTTCAATCCTTATCACATTAGTTGTAAACCTTAATTACCCGATTTACCCATTTTTGTGGTGATAAACTTTTCCACCATTATTATTCATAATGTTTAAAATAAGAGGAAAATATTTAAAAATTTTGAACTTTATAATTCAAAATATGTAATAAATTTTATAAAATTCAAATCATATACTTTTCAAAAATTAATTTAAAAAAAACCTAAAAAATGCGATGAAAAATGATTTTTTAGAAAAATACATTTTTAAGCCTAAAAATTAACTTATATCAGAATCAAGTAAAATGATAATCCAAATATAATTAATTAAATTATTTTAAATAAAATTTATGTTATATAACCTTAAATCTAAAATATAGAGGCATTTTTAAATTACTATATTTAAAGAGATGAAATAATAGTTTTACAAAAAATCTGTATTTTTCATTATTCACTAAAATATCAATCATTTTAGAAAAAAAAATACACCCTAAGTTATTTTTTATATGAATAATTTAAAAATAATATTAATTAAATGAAATAAAATTTATAAAATTGGTTTAAATTAATTATAATTTCTATATAGAAAAATGCATTAAAATCATTTTTTGAAGAAAATGCATTTTTGATGCATAAAAAGATTCACTAAAAATTGAGTGTATATTTCCTAAGAATTAATAAATAATTTTTTATTTTTTAGTACCATTATATATATATATATATTATAATATTGTTACTCATATCCATACCCTCCAATTCAATTCCTAGGTTATCACGTTTAAATAATAATATTTTTATAATAAATCACAATTATCCTAAAAATCAGCATTGCTTGTTAGGAAAGAGATTAAACAATTAAAATTATTTAAAGATAAATATATGTTAGAATATTTGGATGTTACATTACACCCCTATAATTAAATTATGACTGCAAAATTTTGTATCATCTATCAAAGGTTCAACATTTGTTGAAAACCCACATTATGCCTAGGGATAATAAAATTTCTTCTGAAAAGGGAAAGTGGAAAACATAAAGGTTGCCTAAAATATAACTTATCCAGGTTCCCAGATAATTCTAAAATTGGTGGGAAGTTAATATATAGTCATGGGGGAGAAAACTAATATCCAATTACTAATAGAGAGTGATAGATAAAATGGATATGAAAAAGTTAACGACCACAAAACCATAAATCAACCACTACAGGAAAAAGGGGTATTTGCAACGGGTTATTTGCGACGGGGATAAATCCCATCGCAAATAGTCCCGTTAGAAACATATTTGCGATGGGGGAATTTTACCGTCGCAAATAACTACTTATTTGCGATGAGGAAAGCTCCCCCATCACAAAAGGTTTGGCATGCAATGTGCGCCAAACCACGGGAATGTTATTTGTGACTGGGGGTTACCACCCGTCGCAGATAACCGGTGGTGGTAAAAAATATTTGCGGCGGGAATATACCCTCGTCGCAAATAGTATGTCGGCAGGTTATTATTTGCGATGGGACCCGTCGCAAATAACTATTTAACCGTTGACCGTGATTAATGCGGGCTAAAGTATTTGCGATGGGTACCGTCGCAAATAATACTATTTGTGACGGGTATCCCGTCGCAAATAGTCCCGTCCCAAATAAGCTAACCTATAAATACCCCCATCCTTTTTTTTCATTCATTCTCAAACTCTATCTTCTACTTCTCTCAAAACTCTATTTTTAGAGTTCACAGTTTCTTAAGTTTAATTTTTATTTCCAGAGTTGATATTGAAGTCTTCAAAAACTATCAGAGATCAACCTCAGATCAATTTTAAAGGTATTTGTGTTCATTTTAATTTAATATTTATTTTAAATTTTTTATTAGTTTTAATTATTCTTAATTAGTTGTAATTTAATTATGTTTAGATTGTTTTGTTATTTAATAAATTTAAATTATTAGTATTCATTGTTCATATTTAATGATAATTAGGAATAATTAATAATAATTAGAAATAATTAATAATAAATAGTAATAATTAATAATAATTAGTCATAATTAGGAATAATTATTAATAATTAGTCATAATTAAGAATAAATACTAATAATTAGTAATAAATACTAATAATTAGGAATAAATAGTAATAATTAGGAATAATTAGTAATAATTAGAAATAATTAGTAATAATTTAGAATAATTTAGAATAATTATGAAATAATTAGGAACAATTACGAAAAATAAGAAAAAATACGAATAATTACTAATAATTACTAATAATTACTAATAATTACTAATAATTAATAATAATTATTAATAAACCTCCTCCATGCACGCATTAACCTTTAAAACTAAGCCATTTCATTTTTTTATACATTTAATGATCTATCTATATATATATATATAGTTATATTTATTCGTATATTAATATAGATTTATATTAATATAAATATATTTGGTTATATGAATAAATATATATATATATATATTTATTCATATATTAATATATATATTTATTCGTATATTAATATATATTTATATCTATTTATATATATATATGTAGTTATAAATTTTTATTCGTATATTTATTTGTATATTAATATATATTTATAAACTTAGTTTTAAATAAATTTATAAAATATGTTTTTTTATGTGTATTTATAAATAAATAAATAAATACATACATACATATATACAATACACACACACACACACACACATATATATAAGTATAGTAATGAATGAATACATAGAAATGAGGGGGTGAAAATCCATTGAGAATGTTAAAACGGATATAACTTCTAATATGTAAGTCCGTTTCAACTCCAAAACCAGTCAAATTGAAGAACATAAAATGATCTTCGATATGATATGCGGTACATGCCAAATGGACATCCGGATCGGAAGTTATAGCCATTTGAATGTTAAAATGACCATAACTTCTAACCCATAAGTCCTTTTCAGCTTTACAATCAGTCAAATCGAAGAACATGAAACGATCTTCGATATGATATATGGTACAGGTTTATCGGACATCGGGATCAGATGTTATAGCTGTTTGAATGGTAAAAAACCAGGGTACCCCGACTAAAAACTCAGTTTTAGAGGCCTTTTGGGCCTCTTTTGGCCTCGAAAATCCCATGACCGGGGTTTCCCCGGTTATTGCAATGTAGATCTCATCACAGGCTTCGATTTGATATGCTGAAGAGCTCAAACGGAGTCCCGGATCAAAAGTTATGGATGTTTGAAGTTTGGGTTTCATTTTCAACTTATTTTTTATCTTTTATTAATTTTTTTATTTTTTTTATATTCAAAGAGTTATAAAATGAATATTAATTGATAAAAATTACATAATTACTAATTAAAAAAAATTAATTTATTTTATATTCCTCTTTTATTAAATATCTTATAAATTAATATTATATATCCATAGATCCTTTCAAAACATATTTATAAAATAAATATTATATTTATATCAATATAAATAGATTAATATATTTAAATATTAATAAATAATTTTTTAATTTTTTTAAATTTTTTTATTATTATTTGTGACGGGCCCGTCGCAAATAGGCTCTTCGAAGAAACTATTTGCGACGGGAAAATGGCCCGTCGCAAATACTTTGTTGCGACGGGCCCGTCGCAGAATTGTTTTTTTTTAACCAGAAATCTATTTGCGACGGGCCCATTTTCCGTCGCAAAAAAATTTATTTACGATGGTCTCGCCGCAAAAAAAAAAAATAGTTGCGACGCCATTTTCCTCAACGGGACATTTGAGACGGGGCCCCGTCGCAAAAGGCCATTTGCGACAGGATCCCGTTGCAAATATCTGTATTTCTAGTAGTGAACGAGGGGTGAAAATACTATCAATTCATCATAAATGAAGGTAAAATAATAAATTTTTTATTTCAATATCCATTTCCAAATGTTTACTTATTATTTTAGTCTCAAGATTGGTAACATGAGAAAATTTACTTAATTGATTTCTTTCTATTTCATAAGCACAATTTCATCCTTTGGTTTTTCTTTGATGAATTTCCATATCATCTATAATTCCAAGAAATAAATATTCAAGATGAATTTTTCATGCCTAAAGTAATAAAATTAACATTTATTGGATCATTAGATAAATAAGGAAATGAAAATTCATTCCTTTTTTCTATAAATGTTTAACAAAACCAAAATGGTTAGCACAAATTATCCAATATGGATTAATCTATAAAACATCAACAATAACCAAAAAGTCTCAATTAAATCAATTCCATAAATAGTTAACCTTAACAATCCTCCAAAATATATATGAACAAGTTCAAAATACAAAAATCCAAAATATTTGATTAATTATTTATCCCCATACTACATAATGTAGCTCATAATATCACATACCAAACATCTGAATACATTGAACATATATTCTATTAAAACATACTAACATTTTCAATAACTATAAAACCTCAATGGAAACATATATGATTAAAAAATTTACACAATCTGTATTCCTAAAATAAAATCATAGAATATTTAATATATTATGTAAAATAAAAAATTCAATTAACTTCATAAATTATGACCTAAATCACTTTATCATAAAATCACTGACCAATTCCAAGGTCATCAACATTATCCAATTTATTTCATCAATTTCAATAATCTATTTATCCCATATAAAAAATATTATCTCAACATGAAGCACATATTAAGGGTTATATTTCCCTTAATCATGTGTTATCCAAAAACATCACCATACCACTAAATCATTTTTCTTGGTTATAGGTACCATTCAATATATGCTTTAAAATCCTTAAAGAAAAACTACAAGGATACAATCCAGAGATGATTCTTGACTCTTAATACCATAATATCATTAATATGACACTTATATATATATCATATTTCTCAAATCCCAATACATAAACACTTAAATCCTTTCACTTAAATGATATAGCATATGTCATCCCTTTGTTTAGGAGTTAATCCTTATATTAGGGCATTGACTCAGATAATTACCATGTTATCTACACATAGAATATCGAACTATAAATTATACCTTAGGAATATCTTCATATCCATCCATAAAAATATTCATTTTTATGTAGATATTACTTACTTTATGCACATCTTTTCCACATATAAAACATTTTTAGTTCCTCTGAGATATTTCCCCAAGTGCTTCTTAACACTTATTTTACATAAAAGAATCTGAATCTTCTTCTCTCCATGTTCTTCATGAAGCTATATTTTTATCTTATTATGTGTGTTAGGAAACTCACCCAAGTTGATATTGTTAATCATTTAATGATATTTATGATTATTCATTATAACATGGTTTTTCCTTCTAGATCTCATTTCATTTGGTTACTCTTGAGGACCATCATTACTTTATCCTCCATATTCTGTGTTAACATGATTCCTCATGGTTCTATCCATTGATTAAAACAAAAATAATAGTTTGAGAAATAAAAATAACAGTGATAAATAATAATTCCTCATTTATAGAATTTATAAATCATGACACCTTAGGTTTAACCTAGTCCATTCATGATCATCATCTATTCAAATCGTTCATAATGGTTCATAAATAAAATGTGAATTAACCCAATAATATCACCTGAGAGTTTCAAACTAGGTGTGTGGAAAGGTAAAACTCAACTTTCACCATAATTATGGATGAGATATATTTGAACAACTCTTTTCGGTGTTATTACCTCTAGATGCATATGTGCCAGAACCACATCCAATTATAGTATCCAGACAAGAATATATTACTAATAAAACCACATAATATCTTCTTTATCAAAAACTTTAATGAAATTTTCATAAAATTATACATATACTCAAAGTATTTCAGCATGTTATGTTCCCTAATCTATGTTTTAGTGAATATAGTTCCCAAGGTTTTTACTAAACTTGCTATGATACCAATTTTAAAGACCACAACAAAAATAGCCCAAAGTCAGTGGTTATTTTATTATATTGTCATTGTATACAAGATAACACTTCCCAAATGATCTAATAGTTTAGTAGTATTTATAAAATAGATAAATAAATTCTTCCCATTTTCAATTGTAAATGAAATATAAAACATAGTGAGAGAAATTATTATGTATCCTTGAACTCATTTAAAGGTTCAATCCCCATATCTTAGGGAAATAAAAAAATAAGGGTGATCTCAAATGATAATTAAGGGTTATGTATAGTGAAAAATATCATAAATAAATAAGGAATAATCAATATAGAAATATAAATAACTAAAAACGTATTCCATTTAATCAACACCCTGAGAATGAAACATATCCATGGATAATATAAATGTGATAATATCGTGGATTATAATAATAGAATTATTAATAAAGGAAACGATTAATATTGGATGTCATGATCTAAATCATCATGATATCATTACCATTAAGGATTTATTACAATACAGTTTAATTTATGGGTAGGTATACACCAAAAATCCATTTAATAAGGCTAGCCTTCTAGTTTGTCTCATGAGACATATCGATGCTTTGAGGGGATATATAAAATTGGGCCCCACCCATTGCTACATGATCAATTCATTGATCATATATTAAATGATCAATTTAATTCATAAAAACATTCCCTATCAATAAATATATCTATTGAGTAAAGAATATGGAATATTAAGATTCCCCCATTTTATCAAATTGGTTTCCTAGTAAAACACCTTATGTAGAAATGGTATATGATTTAAAAAATAAGAAAATCCATGAAACAAAAAATATGGATATTTAAAAAAATTAAATGTATAATGAATGACGATTAAAAGAAAGATAATGTTTCAATACAAAGTTAATGATTACAAAATTAATAAGAGATTAATATAAACCATCAATTCATCCGAAATATAGGTTTTTTAAAAAATTCAAATCATTCTCATAATAAAATAAAATGTAAGTGAAATATAAGATAAATTTTTATTAAGGAGTTTTAATTTTAAAACCATTGAAAACTCATAGAATAAGGTAAAAATCATAAACATTTACAACATTTAGAAAGTCTATTAATTCCATATACGTTAAAAAAACATTCCTTTTGATTTTTTATAAAGAAAGTTGAAAATGAAACTTTTATAAAAGAATTATAAATATTAATTTCAAACCTTGTAAAAAATAAAAGGTAATAAAAAATTTCTTTAATAAATATTTTGAGTGAGTGAATAGTAATTTTACAAAAAAAAATTCAAAATATGGAAATGGAAGAAAAATATATTCTATCAAACAATAAATAAGGCCGACCTTTATTTTGAATTTTTATTTCATTACTTCAAGTGTAAAAGAGAGGAACAGTAATAAGAAAATATCGAAAATCCTTAAATATATAGAGGATCAGAAAATATATAGACTTTATGAAGTATAGATTATAATATTCCTTCAATTAAAATTAGAGAAATGCAATTTAATGAGATTTTAAAATAAATTCTTACCACTTTGGTAACATTTAAATTGTAACCCATTAAAATAGTAAACTTGAATTTAATAGTTAATCATCATGAAGAAATTTATATTAATATTAAATTCATCAATGGGGTAGTATATACACCATATAAAAACTAACATGTGTATAGTACCAAATATTTCCCAATAGAGTGGAAATTGAGAAGAAATCCCTTAAAATGATCATAAAATTGGAGTAAAAATTTAATCAATGTGGATATTATGTGTAACAAATGTAAATATACACAAAAAATTGGAAATACAACATAATATAACCAGATTTAATTTCACACATAACCAAGTCATAACATAGTGAATAAATATAGTGACCCAAATTTTTCTTACATTACTATTACATAATTTTAAAGATAACAACATAAAAGCATTACAAAAATAAGATCCAAAGGTTTAGTGTCTTGGGAAAATTAGAAAAAAACATAAAATTTACATAATAAATCATCAAAATTATTTAATTCATTCTTCTCTGGATTCTTAGTGGCCCTCGTTTACTCCTTAGTATAAGTATACATCTGATGATATACATCAAAGAAAGGGGTGAGATAAAATCCCAGTAAGAGGATAGATAGATCATGAATAAATATAACATGGGTGAGCATAATAATCATCATCATAACATAATCATGGGATCATAATCATAATAATGCGAGGAAAAATTAGATAAAGTAATGAAATATGGAAATTCATAAAAATGAAACATCATGTCTTAGTGGTCAAAAACCACACATAGATGTGAACAAATTTAACATCATGTTCACGCATAACTTATGTGAATAATCATAACATAATCATAATTGTGAATAAATATAGAATAATGTTCATATATATTTCACATTATCACATGAGACACATCACATTAACAAAATCATTGGAGTGCTTTATAATTTTAGGTACACCTATCACCTCATAACATTTACATAATCATGCATTCCACTTAGAATGTATATCAATCTTAGACATAAAATAACCCATGGAAAGGAAATGGGTTTCATTATAATTTTATAAAGCATAAATTAATGAACAAAATTTTGGGTTCCAAAAAAATGGAATATCAAACTTGGTATAAGAATCATCAAACTTGAGTGAAGAAGAAACAATATCAGGAGAAGTAAAAGGTGTGTTTTTTAGAAAGAAGAGTTATTTTTGAAAAATATTTGAATTTTTCATAAAATTAGATTCGAAACATGTATATCCCAGAAAATAATAGGTAAGAAAAATAAATTATATTTGAGGAATATTTAAGAACATCCACACTAAAATTTAGCATGAAAGAGGAATAACCTGAAGAAAGGAAATTGGGTTTCTGAATCCCCTAACCTTAAGTATGAATGATTTATTTAATTTAATATACTAGATAATAAAATTAGATTCATCAATTATGAAATATAGAACCTATTTTACATTTATTTGATTCATTATAATTTTATTAAGTTCTTTTATGGCCATTATGATGAGTTATAGAGTTCAATTTCATCATTCGAAAGTGTTCATTTTCTTGATTTTCATGTTTGGTTCACTTGTATACATGTATGGAAGATCATGTAAAATGGGGATAATTATAAATAATTGAAATTAAATATTATTAATGAAATTAAAAAGTGTAATTGGGCTTATATTTTTTTAAATATAAGGATAATTTATTGGAATTATTTCAATGATAATTGTTTAGATTCATTTCGGCAGTTTTCAATCACAGCAAACCCGTTTTGTTTTATTAATTAATATTATGTATATAAGTTAGTTACAGATCATAAAATGGTCATAAAATAAATTTTACAATATGTCTCAACCATTATAATGGTTTTATTACCAGTCTTGAATGTGGTAAAAGAAAATTAAAATGCATCGTCTATGATGGCGGTAAATCGATACATCACAAAAATCGATTTCATTTTTTTGGAATAAAAGGGAGAGGTGAAGGGGTTTGATGATGAATTATTTCATTAAAATAATAAAATTCCAATATATATTTATGATATTTTTGGTCAGAGTAGGACACTCAAGGGGGGTGAATTGATTTCCTATAAATTTTTTTGTTAAAATCTTTATTTTAAAGAATCCTCAAATTTTAAAACAAGACAACCCAGTTAATCAATGTAGTAAATTTATTATAGTCTGACTATTCAATTAATTTCTCAGAAGTTTTATTATTTCTCATTTATAATAATATGAGATATTGATTTAACTTTTGAAACTAATTTACTAAACCTAAACAGTTATAAATACTATCCAAGAATAACTATCTTAGTAAAACATAGTTTTCTAACATATGAGTTAAAATAGAGTAAACTAAATTTGAAAACACAACTGATTAAAATAAGGGGTTTACTCTCAAGATGATACATATTTCTCTTCACTTGGTAATCACCTGACACTAAGTAATATATATATATATATATATATAATTCTTTGATCCACACCTCGATCTCGGTTTACACAACATTATAAAAACTCTCTAGGTCACAAGACCTCTACCATAGTTCTACATGAGAACTAAAATAGCCAGGTCACATAGAAACTCTACCATAGTTCTACATGCAATATAATAGGTTTAAAAAGATGTTTGTGAGAGTATATCTTTTGACCTTTAGTTTGGTGAAGAAGACAACATGTGTTTAATAGACAGATGCACACACTTCTCAAAATGTAGTAAAAATGTGCACAAAAATCAGGAAATAAGAAGATATAATTTATAATGCTTTAAGTGTTGTGAAATGTAACTCTGGACTCTTTGGATGTAGCAGATGTGAATATTGAGTCCACTTTTGGAAACAGACCCTGAAATAGAGTGTCATGAAGCTTTGTGTTCTAGTTTTCCAGTAAGATGGGATACTCTTTCTTAGTGTTTGTTTGCTGCAAGGATGATTGATGCTTTGATGCATAACAACCATCCTTTAGTTCATAGTTAGTAGGAAGGATATTTATTTTTGTGTTCTTAAACTTTGTCCAGTATCTCTACTCATATATTCTTTTCTATTATTTTCTTTTTATATATAGCTCACGCACCAATATTTCATTTTATTTCAGGTGTCGTGTGTTCTTTGACAAGGAGCATGTGGAGGTACCTCCTACCTCATACTATCCAGTGCCATAGTCATTAAGTTTTTCAATAAAAAGTATTAATTTAATATGTAGCATTAAAACACTCAAATATGACCATTAGAGATAATTCTAAATAAAAGAAAATTTAAATAGTCTTTCATTGACTCCTCTATCGTTGAGTCATTCTGTTAGTGACTCATTATATCAGGGAATCATTTTGTTGGTATCTCCATGCATTAGTGACTCAATACATCAGTGACTCATTTTATTCTGTTAGTGATTCATTCCTTTGACCATTGTCTCATTTGTACTATCATTGAGTCATCTATAATAGATTTAGTTTGTACTATTGGTGATATATTCCTTCTTTTGGTATCTTAGTTGAACTTTTAGTGAGTTATCTATCGGTGAGTCAGGTTGTACTATCGGTGAGACAATCCTTTTATCAGTGTTTCAGTTTAACTATTGGTTTCAGTGACTCATACTTATCCAACTTTTCTGCTTTAACTATCTTATAACATGAATATACATAGAATTTGTTAAATACATAGTTGATCATATATAATTATAATTAAACAAATTTAAACTTAAATAAACATGATTGAAATTATTGGACATGATTTGACATGATTAAAATTATTGGACACGATTTGACATGATTTTTGATTATTAAAACCATTAAAACTAGAGAGGGGCTAACAATCTACCCCTTTTTGATGATCAAAAATCATGGAATTATAAAGTACAATCAGTTAATGAATAATATATTCATTCTACTTGTAATCTCCTATTTCATATTGCTACAAGAATTACAAATAAAGGTCATACATAATTAGAGGTAAAAAAGAATGATGCCTTGTATTTTTACCCTCCTTTTGGGATTATCAAAAAGAGTAAATATATTAAGGAATGAAATGAAAGAAGGAAAGAGGCATAACAAAAATAAGGGAAATGAAAGATAATTTAATTTCATAATGAATGTAAAGTACAATTTAGTTGAATACAGAAAAATTACAATCAATAAACCCTATCAAAAAGTGATACAAACTACTCCTTAGGATCTAGTTTGTCCTTCACTTTTTTAGA
This sequence comes from Viscum album, assembly GCA_963277665.1. NCBI lineage: Eukaryota > Viridiplantae > Streptophyta > Magnoliopsida > Santalales > Viscaceae > Viscum > Viscum album. The sequence continues at coordinate 1,840,599,442 of OY728151.1, forward strand.
AGGATCAATAGTAGGTTTAGTGGATGGAGGCTGAGAGACTAAAGGATCTGAATGGATTCTCAATGGAGGAATTATAATGGTTTTAGGAAAAAAAGGGGAAAGGGTAGGTTTGGTTGAGGCATGAGGCTGGATCTACTCTGTGATGATAGGTCAGATCTGGCTCAAAGCTTGATAAACTAACATAGACTATGGAGGAGGATGCATAGAGTTACTATGAGAGGCTGAAGAGTTCATAGGTGGTCTAAGAGGTGCAGCAGCTGGAACCACCATGGCTTCACTCTAAACATGCAAAAATGGATTCAAGATATTAATGGAATCTATGATTATCTCCCCACCATATTGCATTACCTTTTCAAAATCATCCTTACTATCCATAAACTTGTCAAGAAGATGTGTGAAGTCTTTTAGTTTCCTTACATGTTCCTTAAACTCCTGAGTAACTAGAGGAAACTTGATATTCTTCACCAAATATTTAAAGTGACTTGTCAACTGGTTTTTGGTATAAATCCTCTTGAAGTAATAGTCCACTTTCTCTGTGATCTGAGCATTGGAAGTTTCATCACTCTTGGAGTATAGCTTGACCATATCATGAATATGGTCAATATTATTTATAATATTTTCAAGCGTCTCTTGATTAGTTTCACCCAATAGAGCTTTAAACTCTTCTTTAATCACATTCCTCACTGCCTCAATATATGTTGAATGAGATAGATGAGCTAATGAGCTAGATGCCCCTTGTACAATTTATCTAACATCATGTCTCGACTGGGTAAAATCAAGAACTCGGAAGTGGTAAATAATATTCTCATGTTCTTTCATGATTTTGTCCATAGATTTCCTATAATCAGAGGTCTAATTGTTGACAGTGGAAACCAATGCAGTTAGCTCATTTATTAGCTTCTGATTATCTGTCACAATAGATTTAATGAGTGAAATCAGTCTAGGTTCCACTTGAGAAATAATAGTTCTAGAGAGAATATTTTCATCTCTTTCACTCAATATTAACATGGGAATGGGCAAGGAAAAATCCATGATGGTGGATCAAGGTTATTCCTTGAAACTTTCAAAATCATTTCTAGTTACAAACACCTAGAATTTGAACTACTGAAGTTGTAGGAGAGGAAGAAGATGCACCTACAGGAATTTTCCTAGACTGTATAGGCTCCTCCACAAATGGTTTCTTTGAGACTACTCTATAAGATTCTACATCAGAATCAGAATATTCCAAGATAAGGACAACGTATCTAGGATTCCTTTTCTATTTAGACAACACATTGTATTCCAAAAGAGTGATTGTGTTAATTGTCACTCTTCCTATTTGAGGTTCCCCATCAACTTGATCTCCTATATCTTGAAGCTCCTGATCAATTGGATATCCACTTTATTATTTATCCCCCTCAGCTTGAGATATTCTTCTTACATAAACCAACTGAGGCACTAGGATTATTTGAGTTTTCAATTCTCTTTGAAATTCAACTACTATCTCTTCTGCAGTATGAACTACTGAAGAACTAGGAGTGTCTGTAATGGATTCCTGATTCACAGTACCAGTCATCTCTATAGCAGCATCTTGATTATCACCAAGATGATCTGAATCATTATCACTCCCATTTCTTTCATCCTCTCCAGCATTTTCGTGTTCAGATGTGTCTCCTTCACTGCCACTTCTTTCAAAAAATTTATCATCTTAATCTTCCTCACTACCAGAACTATAACCAATTTTCTCTTCTTCTTCCTTTATATTTCTCATTCTCCTCCAGATTTATCTTCAGAACCATTGGATCATCTTTCATACTCAGCACTACTAGATTATTTAGTTTCTTTATCATCTACAAAAATTGGTTCTTTTGAAGGAATAACAAGAGGCGGAATGGGTGGTCCAAAGGTCATTCTCCTTGGGCTTTCAACAATGTATGGGTTACTCCAATCATCTATAGGATATCCTTCCTCTCTAGAAGGTCCAACATCCTCTTCTTTATCCTCATCATCAGAATATTTTGATTCTTCATCTGGTCCTAGACTTGGATCAGCTACATCTCTTGGCCTAGATGGATGATCAATAAGATTAAACTTTTCATAAAGTTTCTCCTCATCTCCAACCCATTATCTCTTCTATATATTCCAATGAATCTTCATTCTTTTGAAAATTTCCTTATTCAAGTAGATTCCACTGGAAGTAGATATAATCTCCTCATCTTCATTAACACATCATTTCTCCTTTAACATGGTAGAAATAATCCATAGATAGAACAAGGAATTTGTTTTACAGTAGGTATTTACCATCTAACTGATGTGAACAATCAGGAATATGCACATATTCACCTTGTTTCCTTTCTTCAGAAAATATTACAAGTATACATCTTAATACTTCAAAGATGAAAATTCCCCTTTCTTGGGACAAAGGTGGTGTTGAATTAACTTAAATAAAAATCTTCTATCACCATATAACTTTGTATATATTGGTATTATATGCTCTTAATTTCCATTCATCTCCTTCAATGTTGTCTCATAGCAAAAGATTTCACTTTCAAGAGGACTACTTCCTTGATAGTCTTCAAATATTCCTTTATGTGGAACCTTGAGGCATTATTCCCAATGCCTAGAAGAAGAAGAAATTATCCTTCCTTTAACTAAATATTTGATCCGACATACCTCACTACCTCCAAAAATAAATTCATCATTTATGTAGAACTCATGGAAAAGCTGCAGGTAATAAGGCCTCTCATTATCTAAAAACCAGTCTAGCCAACATTGGGTTTGTATTAACTTTAATAAGAGAGACGCACTCTCTAATAACCATTCTGTGAAAAATTCATTTTCTTGTGTTACCAAACGATTTGAAAGAGCTAGATTGATAGGAATAGATCTGATAGAAAATCCTTTCTTCATTTTTTGTGGGTTTCGACTCATCTCTAGATCCTCCTTTGAAGATGTACTTCACTTTCCCCATTTCTAATGGTTCGGTTGAAGGTTGGAAGGTGAAAGGTTTGAGGGTATAGAGAAATGATAGGAGTGTAAGGGTGAAAATGTGAGGGTAATTAATAGAGTGTATCAACTAAAATTTATCATTTTGGGCATCAGAGATCATAAATTTGTGAACCCAGTTCAACAAAATAAATGAAAAAACATCATTTTGATTAAAAATTATACAAATACGGACAATATGTTCTATCAATGTGTGCCTAGTGTCAGTGTTGGCATGGCACTATCGGCATGACACTATCAGTGTTGGCATTGCAGTATCTGCATGATAATATCAGTGTCGACATGACAATATTGGTATGAAACTCTATGATTCGGTATGATAGTATTGACATGACAATATCAACATGACACTATCGGTGTCAGCATGACCAAGTTTCAACATGAAAAATATGCACATTTTTCATAGAGTTATCAACATAAGGTCCTAATAAATTAATCATTAATAATTAATGTTTGATGTAATTCATTCTTTTAGAGTTAAATTTATCTATGAATATGTTAGTAAAATGATGTTCAGTGCCAATAAACTCTAGTGTTATATCATCATTTTGATAATGATCTCTCAAAAAGTGATGCCTTACATCAATATTCTTTTTTCTAGAATGAGAAAAATTATTATTAGAGATGTTAATAGAACTTGTATTATCACAGATTATAGGGACATGTCTTAATTGATATTTGTAGTCTAGTAAAGTGTGTTTCATCCACAAAATCTGAGCATAAAATCTACCAGAAGCTATGTATTTAGCTTTGGCATTAAATAATGAAACATAATTTTTCTTCATACTACACCATGAAACTAGATACTTGCCCAAAAAGTGACATGTTATATATGTGCTCTTTTTATCTAAGTTACAACCATAAAAATTAGTATCAGAACCATTTAGATGATATTATTTAGGGTTATCTTGAAAACGAGCACACATACACACACTAAACATAATATCAGACCGGTTAGTGGTTAAGTGGATTAAACTCTCAATCATCCGTCTATAAATGGTTTGATCAATATATTTACAATTTTCATCAAGATCCAACTTATAGGTGGTGCTTATTGGAATATAACTACATTTTGTAGCATAAAAGATAAACCATTTTAAAAGATCTTTAGTATATTTACTTTGATTTAAAATAATACCATCTTTATTTTGATAGATTTGAAATCCAAGAAAGAATTTGAGTTCCCCCATTAAACTCATTTAAAATAAACTTTGCATCATTTTTGAAAAATCAATACATAGATAATTCTTTGAATATCCGAAAATAATATCATCAACATAGATTTAAACTACCAAAACTTATTTAGAAATTATTTTTATAAATATATTAGGATCTTCTATACCTTTTGTAAAACCTATAGAAATAAGAAAACTACTTAGTCTATCATACCAATGTCTTGGAGATTATTTTAAACCCTATAAATCCTTTGTTAATTTAAAAACATGATTTGGAAAATGAGGGTTTGTAAAACCAGGGGTTGTTCAATAAAAACATCCTCAACTATATACCCATTTAAAAATTCACTCTTAACATCCATATTATATAGCTTTAAATTTATATGTGCTACATAAGAAAGTAAGATTCTAATGACCTCAAGTCTAGAAACTGGTGTAAAAGTATCCTCATAGTCAATCCCTTCTTCTTTACTATAACCTTGTGCAACCAATCTAGATTTATTTATTACATTATTACCATATTCATATACTTTATTTATAAACACCCATTTAGTTCATATGGTCAAGGTGTCTTTAGGTATATCCACAACTTTTAAAACTTTATTTATTTCAAACTGATTCAGTTCTTCTTGCATAGACATTACCCAAAATTCATCATTTATTTCATCATTAATTATTTTAGGTTCAAGATGTGACAAAAATACTTGATGTTCAACTGAGTTTATCAGAGAATCTCTAGTATATGTTCCTTTATCTATATCTACAACTACATAATCTAAAGGATGGTTCTTAAGGGTTCTAACAGATCAAGAAAAAGAAGGGCTAGTTATTTTATATTCATCAGTAGGTTCAGGTTCATCATGACTAGATTATGGAGAATTTCCAGAACTGAATGATTTAACAGGTTACTTAATAGTAGGGTCAGATGATTTTTCATTTATGTCTAGATTGGATAGATTATCCTAAATATTATCTTGAGAGGTCTTGGGTTCATGTTGGTCTATTTCATAAAATTTTACATTTATAAATTATTTCACACACTTATTTATTTTATTAAACACTCTATAATATTTTCTAGATATTGAATAACCTAGAAGAATTCCTTCATCAGTTTTTGATGAAAAATTTTCAAGATTATCCTTTGTATTAAGGATATAGACTTTGTAACCAAAAACTTTGAAGTAACTAAACTTGAGTTTTCTGTTGTTCCATAGCTCATAGGGGGTTCTATTAAGAATTGTTCTGATTAAGAAAATTTAAAATATATAAAAATTTGTATTGATAGCTTCTACCAAAAAATATACAGGTAAGTGATATTTATTAAGCATAGTCTGGGAAATATCTTGTAAGGTTCTATTTTTTATTTCTATAACACCATTCAGTTGGGTTGTCCTAGGAGAATAGAAGTAATGACTATAGCCATTTTGTGAGAAAAAGGATTCAAACTCTTGGTTTTCAAACTCACAACCATTGTCACTTATTAAGGTTTTAATTCTAGGACCACTTAGGTTTTATATTTTTCTAGCATACATGGTGAAATAAGAAAAATATTCAATTTTGTGTACAATAATGAAAGTCCATGTATATCTAGAATAGTCATCTACTAGAACATAGACATAGTACTTCCCATTAAGACTAGATACCTTAGATGGTCCAAACAAATCCATATGAACCAACTCAAGAGGTTGAGAAGTTGAAACTTCTTTACTTGGTTTAAAATATATTTTATGTTATTTACCCTTTTGAAAAGGATTACAGACTTTATCATTTAGAAATTCAAGTTTTGGTAGATCCTTAACTAGTCCTCTCCTAGTAAGATTTCTAAGAGAATGAGTATTAAAATATCCTAATCTCCTATGCTAGATCCAAGACTCTTTGTGAAAGGCACTTAATTAGGAAATATTTTGAGACACTAAGTAATATAAGTTTACAACATACACATTTTCATTTCTAAAGGTAGTAAATACTAACTAATTTTTATAATTAAATACATTTCATGCATCATTTTAAAATTTAACATTAAAACCACCATCGAACAACTGATACATACTAATAAAATTGTACTTTAATCCATCAACAAAAAGTACTTTATAAATTAAAACTAAATTAGAGTTAACAATTTGGAAAAGGCCAATTATTTTACCTTTAGCATTGTCACCAAAGGTGAAATGACCACCATCAATATTTATCAGATTCTTGAAGAATGATTAATATCCTATCATGTTTCTTGAACATCCACTGTCCCTGTACCATAGACTTATATAGGAGCTCTTCAAACAGTTTTCCAAAAAAAATAGATTAGACAAGAAAAGATTTTGGTACCCATATTTTTTGTGTCTAGTAACATTAGTAATAAGATCTTTGGGAATCCACATTTTTTTCATGGGTTTCTTATAAGTATTTTGTAAAGTATTTGAAAAATGTAATTTATTTGGTCTAGAAAAACTTGAAATAGTAAAATATGTTTCATGACTGGAACTTGCCAAAAAATTCCAGAACTATGAATAAAACTTGATTTTCCATATTTATATAGAAAATTGGTTTTTAAAAAATGTATTTTATCAGGTTGATAGCCAATACCACTAGTGTATTTGGGTGCAACTTGTTTACCATGCATTTGATCCAAGATATATTTTTCATTGGTAAACATTTCTAAATCCTTTTTCAATTTCTCATTAGACAATTTAAGCTCATTATTTCCTATAAGTAATTGAGCATTATTTTCCCTTTTTATGGAAATATCAGATTTAAAAGTATAGGTAAGAGTATGTTGTTTATTTAAACATTTATATTTATCTTTTAATTCATTTCATGTATATTCAAGTATTTTGAAATATTAAAACATTTCCTCATTAGTCATATTTTTATAATCAATTTTATCTCCAGAATAATAGGAATTTTGTACATGAGACTCAAGGGTTACCTCAGATATGTTTTTCATGAAACACATATTTTCCTTGTCACCTTTTTCATAATGTGATGATTTTGAATCACTAGAACATTCCTCAAAAACACTTCCAGTGGCCTTAATTTCCTTTTTTTATATTTTATATTTGTCCTCATATTTCTTCTTTTATCTTAACTTAGGACAATGATCCTCTACATGTCCTTTTCTTTTACATTCATAACAAACTATTTTATTTGAGTTATCATTCATTTTCCAATCCTTTTTCCAATTTCCATTATTATCATTTTTACCGTTTTAGTTGGTCTTCCTGAAGAATTTATTCCTTATATAAAACTTTTTAAAACTTCTAGATAACCGATCCATTTCCTCATCACTGTCTGATGGTGAATCTTCATCACTTGTACTTTCAGAATGAGTTTGCATCCTTTCCTTTCCTATATGTTTGGAAATAGTGGTTTTGAAAGCCACTAACTTTCTCTTTGGTTCATAATCCTCATCCTTTTTGGATTTTAATTATTACTCATACATCCTCGTCTTTCCTATCAGCTCATTAACTAGAAACTTACTGATATCATAGGATTCTCTTATGGATACTGAGGTTCCTCTCTATCTTTTGGGTAGACATCTAAGTGGTCACATGATTTGTTCTTTGGCATCCACTAGCTTCCCAAGAGAGCTCATTGTTTTTAATATATCATTGAACCTGAGATAAATATCAGAAATGGGTTCATTAGGATTCATATTAGAGTTATCATATTTAATATTATAGGTATTAAGTCTCATTTCTTTAATATTAGTGGTTCCTTCGTGTGAAATAGCTAAGGTATCCTAATTTTAATAGGCTGTTTTACATGCAGAAATCCTATTGAATTCTTCATATCCTAAAGAACAATATAAGGAATTCATAGATTTGCAGTTATTGTTATAATAATTCTTGTTTGGGTCATCCCAAGTATTTCTAGCAGTAGTGGGAATCTTATATTCATCTACAATGGAAGACCAAATTTCGAAACCCATATTTTCTAAGTTAATTTTCACTATAATTTTCCACTGAGCATAATTAGGTCCATTGAAAAAGGGAGGTATGTTGTTAGCATCACCTACCTATCTGTTATCCATATTGAATAATAAAGAATATATTTTTAAAGAACTAAAAATTTAGAACTAACTGAAATTTATAGATATTTAAAACATAACTAAAATCACCGTTAAAAAGATTTTAAACTAGAAGTTTAAAAGAAATTTTTTGATACCAAGTTCTGGTCAGAGTATGACACTCAAGAGGGGGGTGAATTGAGTTCCAATAAAAATTTCTGTTGAAAACTGTATTTTAAAGAATCCCCCAATTTAAAAACAAGATAGACCAGTTAATGAAAGTAGTAAATTTATAATAGTTGACTATTCAATTAATTTATTAGAAGATTGATTATTTCTGAGTTATAAAAAATATTAGATATTGATATAAATTTTGAAGCTAATTTACTAAACCAAAACAGTTATAAATACTATCCAAGACTAACTATCAAAGTGAAACATATTTTTCTAACATATGAGTTAAAATAGAGTAATCTAAATTTGAAATCACAATGGATTAAAACAATAGGTTTAGTATCAAGATGATACTTGGTCCTCTCCACTTAGTGATCACATACCACCAAGAAATATACATATAAAGCTTTGATCCACGCAATGGATCGGGGTTAACATAACAGTATACAAACTATCCAGGTCACAATACCTCTACTACAGTTCTAAATGGGAACTAAAATAGCCATGTCACACAGGACCTCTTCCATAGTTCAACGTGGGATATAAGAGGTGTAAAAAGATGTTTGTGAGAGGATATCTTGTATCCTTCAGTTCAGTGCAGAAGACCATGTGTGTTTAATAGAAATACCCACACACTGCTCGAAATGTAGTAAAAATGTGAGCAGTAGAGAATGAAATAAAGAGATAGAGTTTAGGATGCTCTGAGTGTTTTGAAATGAATCTCTAGACTCTTTGGATGTATAATATGTGAATATTGAGTCCTCTTATGGAAACAGACACTGAAATAGAGTTTCGTGAAGCTTTTTATTATGGTTTTCTAGTAAGATGGGATTCTCTTTCTTTGTGTTTGTTTGCAGTAAGGATGATTTAATATTTAATGTACAACAATCCTCTAGTTCAAAGTTAGCAGGAATGAGAGTTCTCTGTGTGTTCTTCAGCTTGGTCGAGTATCTCTGCTTATATATTATTTTCTATTGTTCTCTTTTTCTATATAGCTCATGTGTGAAACTTTCATTTTATTTTATGTGTCTTGTGTTGGTGGACAAGGAGCATGTGGAGGTACCTCATACCTTATACTATCCACTGACATAGTTATTAATGTTGTCTGCAAAAAGCATTAATTTAATTAGTATCATTAAAACACTCAAATATGACCATTAGAGATAATTTTAAATAAAATAAAATTTAAACAGTATGTTGGTGACTCCTATATCGGTGAGTCATTCTATAATTGAATCCTTCTATCAATGATTCCTTATGTTGGTATCGATGACTCATTTTATCAGTGATTCATTCCTTCGATATCTCCACGCGTCAGCGACTCAATGCATTGGTGACTCGTTTTGTTTTTCCGGTGAGTCATTCCTTCTATCGGTGTCTCATTTGTACTATCAGTGAGTTGTCTATCAGTGAGTTAGTTTGTATTATCAGTCTGATATTCCTTATATTGGTGTCTCAGTTTAACTATGGTTGAGTCGTCTATTGGTGAGTCAAGTTGTACTATCAGCGAGACATTCCTTATGTCGGTATCTCAGTTGAACTGTCAGTGTTAGTTACTCATACTTAGCCAATTTATACTTTTTAGATGTCTTATAACATGAATATACACAGAATGTGTTAAATATATATTTGATCATAGATAATAATAATTAAACATATTTAAACTTAAATAAACTTGATTGAAATGATTTGACATGATTTGACATGATTGGACATGATTTTACATGATTTGTGATTATTAAAACCATTAAAACAAGAGAGGATCCAACACATACTATATTTATCATTCCACTTGGATAAGGGGAGGTGATGATAGAGTAACAAAATAAAATAAATTGAAAAAAAAATTAAAAAAATGAAAGAGGATTTTACCTCTTGAATACTTCCCCGAGAGGAACTCGTTTGCGAAATTGGTTTTGGTCTTTTGAGAATTATCACTAAGTATATTAAATAAATAAAAGGATTCTATATTATGGTTCTTAAATCATCTATGACTTAATAAATATTTATTATAACTCATACTGTTATGTACCGTAAATTATCGTATTTCACTATTTAACAAAATTTCAACTATTTTAGAAAAATCACAAAAATTCACCCTCACCATTTTCTGAGGTGTAGAATTAAAAAATAAACTAAATTCTATGAAAATAATTTTCTAAATATTAAAAATATAATGTTTAATTAAAATCATCATTTACTTGTAAAATATAGATTTTAAAATTATAACTGATTTTATGACACTTTAAATAATTAATTAAGGTCTCATAAATTTATATTATTATCATAATACAACAAAATATTTATTTTGGAATCTATTTTATGAAAAGAAATCTATTAAATCATTATATTAATTATAAAATTATAGATAAAAATTTATTCTTTATAAAAATACCAACACTTAATTAATAATTTTCAAATAATTTATTTTCTTATACTAAGATATAATTATATAATATTATCATTTATAAGATTAATAAATTTTATTCATAATTTCTTAGATGAGTTTACTATTCTATTAGTTGAATTACTATTCCTAATGGTCACATTACTATACCAAATATCGTCTTACTATTCCATTTGTATAGGCTTCTTAATTTCTATAAATACCTCTTATTTAATTCATTATTCATTTATAAAGTTTTTATTGTGTTCTCAAAGTGATTTTATGTAGTATATAATATATGAAATAATTATAAGAAGGAAATTTTCATTGATAAAATTTTAGGTTCTTACAATCTTCCCCCCTTATGAAAATTCACCCTCAAAATTCTATTTTACATTCTAAGTTGAAAACTGGTTAGGGTACTTCTCCTTCATCACTTCCTCTAGTTCCCATGTTTCCTTTTCACACTTATGGTTTTTCCATAGGACTATGACCAGGTGAGTATTCTTGTTACGTAGAACATTATCTCTATGGTCCAAGATCTTCACTGATTTCTCCTCATAAGGAAGGTCATTTTACAACTATACCACATCTAGTTTCAGTACATGTGAGGGATCTAGTATGTACTTCTTCAATAGGGATACATGGAATACATCATATACTCGATACATGGTTGGTGGAAGTTCTAGTTTATATTCCATGACTTCAAAATGGTCAAGAATCTTGAGGGTGTTGATGTACCTCAAAATTAGCTTCCCCATAGTCCCAAATCCCATAATCCTCTTCCATGGAGATATGTGGAGGAATACCATGACTCCAAACTCAAACTCTAAGTCCCTTCGAAAATTGTCTACATAGATCTTCTTTTGAATTTAGGCAGCCTGGATGTGCTTTTGAATGGTTTTAACCTTTTCTACCATTTCTACCATTTCTTCGACCATTTTAGTTCCTACCATCTTACGTTCAATGACTTCAGCCCATCATGTTGGTGTTGTGCATATTTTCCCATAAAGGGATCCATATATATACATTTGGATGCTCGAGTTGAAATTGTTGTTGTAAGAGAACTCGACCAGAGGTAGATGTTGATCATATCCTTCTTTGAAGTCCATATAAAATTCTCTCAACATGTATTCCAATGTCTGAGTTGTCCTCTTAGATTGGATATCAGTTTTAGGATGATAAGTTTTACTGAATTTCAACTCAGTTTTTTGAACATGTTAGAGACTTTTCCGAAACTTGGAGGTGAATATCGGATCTGGATCAGATACAATCGATATTGGTAATCCATACAGCCTTACCACTACTCTAATGTATATCTATCCAAGTTGATCTAGTGATAATTCCTCTCAATTTTTGATAAAGTGAGATGTATTTTTAAGATGATCCACAACAACCCTTATATCATTGTTTCCTCTGGATTTCATTAGAAGTCTGGTGACAAATTCTATGGTGATGTTTTCCCATTTTCATATAGTTATGGGTAATGTTTGCATAATCCCCTTATAATTTTTCCTTTTTGACTTCAATTGTTGGCATACCAGGCACTTTTATGTATATTCAGTGATCTCTTTCTTTATATTGTACCAAAAATAGTTCCCTCGAATATATTGATACATCTTTGTGCTCCCTAGCTTAAAAGAGAAGGTTGAGATATGTGTGTCACTTAGAACCTATTTATTTTTCTCTAGATTGGATGTTTCACATAGTCATGAACCAAATCTTAAAATTCTTACCACATCAATTTTGAACCATGAGGATTTATTTTTTTTAGATCTTCTACCTTATTCTGAATTTCCACATTAGTTCTTTGAGCATCCTTTATTTTCTCCATGAGGAAGGTTGATAAATAATTTGATAAAATATTTATGATGTCCCTTCCTTAATGATTTTTATGTCCATATTTTTCAAATATACTAATATCGTGTCCTTCTCAATTCTCACTATTTATAATTTTTCAGGATCCTTTCTACTTAGAGCATCCACCAATTTATTTGCCTTACCAAGATGGTAGTGGGTTGAGCATTCATAATCCTCGATTATCTCTAACCATCTTCATTTTCTCATATTAATCGCCTTTGGTGTGAAAATATATTTGAGTCTATTATGATTAGTATATATCTCACACTTCTCCCCATAGAGATAATTCCTCCTGATTTTTAATGTGAAGATCACAGCTTCCAACTCTAGATCATTCATAGGATAGTGTTTCTCATAAATTTTCAAATTACTTGAGGTTTAGGCTATCACTTTATCATTTTTCATAATTAAATATCTTAATAGATTATTTTAAACATCTTTGTATTCCACAAAGAGTTCCCCACTTGTTAAAAGTGTGAGTACTAGCACGGTGATAAGCATATTTTTTAACTCTTTGAAGAACTCTTCACATTCACTAGTCCAGGAAAACTTTTATCACTTCTGAGTCTGCTTGGTTAGTGGGTTTTAAAATAATGATAAGTTATTCAAAAATCACCAGTAATAACTATCTAGACAAAGGAAACTATGGATCTTCATTATAGATGTTGGTTTAGGCCACTCTTTGACTGCCTTTGTCTTGGAAGGGTCCATAGATATTCCTTTATTAGTGATAAAATTCCCCAATAATGATACTTCCTCAATAAAAAACTAAAATTTATTATACTTGTCATAAATTTTCTCTCTTTATAAAGTATTTATCATAGTATTTATATGCTCCTCAAGTTCTCCTTTCCATTGGAGTATATTATAATATCATCTATAAAGACTACAAAACACTTGTTGAGGTAATCTCAAGAGAATCTATTCATTAAGTCCATGAATATTACTGGTGAATTAGTGAGTTCAAAAGTCATCACTATGAACTCATAGTGTTTGTACCTAATTTTAAATATAGTCTTAGGAATATCTTCCTTCCTCACCTTTAATTGGTGATATCCCTATTAAAGGTCCTCCTTTGAGATATAATTGGACCCATGTAGTTTATTGAAAAATTCATCTATCCATGGAAGGGGATACTTGTTATTTATTTTGATTTTATTGAGCCTTTGATAATTAATGTAGAGGCACATTGATCCATCCCTATTCTTTACAAAGAGGACTGGTGCATCCCATGGTGAATCACACAGGTGTATAAAAGCCTTTTCTTGATTCTCTTGTAACTGCTTCTTCAGTTCATCCAACACAATGGTGTCCATTCTATATGGTGTCTTTGATATATAGATATATCTAGGAATAAGTTCAATTGAGAACTCAACCACTCATTCAATAGAAACACTAGGTAATTTTTTAGGGAACACATCAGTATAGTCCCTCACAATGGGAATGTCTTTGATGATGATTATCTACTTTTCCTCAATCATTTGAGCTAGATATTAATTCTCACAAAGTAATAATATACACACATGAGATTATGATTTTTAAAGATATTCATTATCCTCCTTACTCTTGTACAGAATTAGAGGCTACCTCAGGATGTGAAGGGTGATCTCTCTTTCCTAACAGTTGATGTTGGATTTGTACAAAGATAGCCAATCCATGCCCAAAATAGCATCAAACTCCATCAAAGGAAGTAAGAATAGATTTTTTGGGAGGTTTAGTCCACAAAAATTAACTAGGGAGGAGTTATATACTTTGGATAAAATAATTTCCCCATTTTATGTTCTCATAGATAAATCAACAACCATATTTTGAGGTGGTATTTGAATAGTTCTACTAAACTTTCAAGATATGAAATAATGCATAGAACCAGAATCAAATAGTATATTCTCTATTCTTGAATGAAAAACCAATGAACCTATCACCACATCATTTTCTGGATCCACATGAGCAGTAGTGATGGAATAAGATTTCCCTTGCTCCTTTGGCTTTGGTGTCTATTGACACTGATTACCATCAAAGACCCATGGTTTAGTGAACTAGCTTTCATAGTGCCCTTTCTCCTTATAGTTTAAGCATTAGACCATGGGAAATTATCTCCTTTCCTGCACAAAATTTTCCAACTTCATCATGTCTCTTAGACATACATGATCTTAGTGGTATTCTCTCCTACACTTGAAGTATTTCCCCATCCCTTTGAGGAAATTCCCATGATGCTTCTTTCCACATTTGTGACATGTGGGTGATTGAGTTCTATTTCCACATTTGTAATTAGATCCTCAAGCTTGAAACTCTTTCTTTAATTTTTTATATCCATAGCCATGGGACCATTCTCCAAACTCCATCTCCACTTTTAGAGCACATTCAACAACTTCTTCATAACTCCCAAAGTCTAGAATTGTAGATATTTTCTATAGTGTGGTTTTAAACCATTAATGAATCAATTTATTTTTCCTAGCATTGTTGGTAACAAAACATAAGGCATGACTAGAAATTCTTGTGAAATTTTCTTTATAATCCATGGTAGATTCACCTACCTTTTTCTTTATCTCTAATAATTATCACTCTATCTTTTTATGAAGAGTTCAAGGGAAACACTTGTTAATAAATATTTTCTTAAAGACTTCCCACTCCATTTATTAAATATCATTCTTTGGATTCGTGTTCTTAATCAACACCCACCAATGATCTTCCTCTCTATCTAAATGATAAACAAATAGAGTCACTTTCTCTGTCTCAAAATAGTGAAGCATAGAAAGGATCTTCTCCATTGAGTTGAACTACTCTTCCGTGACTAGTGGAATGAAAGATCCACTAAATGTCAGTGGAAATTTCCACCCAAAAGACTCTATAGCCAATATATCCATCTTAGGGGAAATAATTCATTCCCCATTATTCAAGTTATCATTCATATCCTTTTGAAATTGGGTACTCATCACTATGAAATTTTGAACTCCACCTCCCAAGGCATTGGGGATGTCGCTCAGGAAATCACTACACAATACCTCACATGGGTTGTTGGATTGGTTTCTCTTAGTTCCCACCATTTACTATTATATAATTTTTTTAAACAAAACATAATTCAACAGTTCATGAATAAATATTTGATTCCTTTTTAAAATTATCTCTAAAGGCACATCTTACGGGATCCCTATGTTTAGAATTTTTCTAAAACAAATATTATTGGGTGAATACATATACTTAGTATAATACTAAGGGTTTTCACTAATTTTCTATAATACTAATTCCAAAATAAACAAAACTATGCTCTAATACCAAATATATAAACCCAACTTTTTCTTATATTATTGTAACATTATTTTAAAGATAACAACTTAAAAGCATTACAAAACCAAGATCCAAAGGTTTAGTGTCTTGAGAAAATTAGGACCAAACATAACATTTACATAATAAAACATAAAAATTATTTAATTTCTTATTCTCTAGATTCTTAGTGTCCCTCGTGTATTCCTTAGTATAAGTATTCGCCTTAGGATATACATCAAATAAATTTATGAGCTAAAATCACAGTAAGAGGATAGATAAGAAAATAAATCAATGTAACATGGGTGAGTATAATCATAATCATCATAACATAAGAATTATATCATCATAATAATCATGATAAAAAGTATTAGATAAAGGAATGGAACATGGAAATTTATAAAAATGAAACATCATTTCTTATTTTTCAATTTCCACACACAGTTTCAAATAAAGCTAGCATCATGTTCATGCATAACTTATGTGCATAATCATAACATCATCATAATTTTGAACAAATATAGAATCATGTTCACACATTTTACACATTATATCAGGAGATAAATCACATTACCAAATACACTAGATCTTTATATAATTCTGGCTTCACCTATCACATCATTACATTTACATAATCATGCAAGCCACTTAGAACGTATATCAATCTTTTAATTAAAATAACCCATGGAAAGAAAATGGGTTTCATGATAATTTCATAAATAATAAATTAATAAAAAAAATTTTGGGTTCCCAAACTAAAAAAGAAATATAATACTTGGTATAATAATCCTAAATCATGAGTGAATAAGAAACAATCTCAAGAGAAGTAAAAGGTTTGTTTTTTTAAAGAAGACTTATTTTGGAAAAATATTTGAATTTTTCATAAAATCATATCGGAAAAATTTATATAATATAAAATAAAAGTTAATAAAAAATAAATTACATTTTATTAATATTAAATAACATCCACACTGAAATTTTTAATGAAAGAGGAATACCCCAAAGAAAGGAGATTGGGTCTGAGAATCCCCTTACCTTAAGTCTGAATTCTTTCTTCACTTTAATATCATGTATAATTAAATTATATTAATTAATTAATATATCAATAACCTATTTTACATGTATTTTATTCATTATAATTTTATTAAGTTATTTTATGGATATGATGATGTGTTATAGTGTTCAATTTTGTTGTTTGAGAGTGTTCGATTTCTTGATTTTCATGATCGGTTCACTTGTATACTTGTATGGAAGATCATGTTAAATGGGGATAATTATCCAGAATTAAAATTATATGTTATTAATGAACTTCCAAAAGTTTAATTGGTCTTATATATTATTATTTTTCTAGATATGAGGATTATTCATTAGATAAATTTTTAATGACAATCGTTTAGATTCATTTTGGCGGGTTGCAATCACAATGAACTCATTTTGTTTTATTAATTAATATTATGTATATAAGTTAGCTACAAAACTTTAAAAAACTTTATAAAATATTTTTAACAATTTGTCTCATATGTTATAATGGTTTTACGACCAACCTTGAAGGTGTTAAAAGAAAATGAAAATGCATTGTTCACGGGGGCAGTAAATCGACACATCACGAACAAAGATTTCATTTTTTAAAATAAAAGGGAGAGGAGAACTGGTTTGATGGTGTATTATTTCATTAACATAAAAAAATTCTGGTATATATAAGATACTAGATTTTTCATACCACTTTTATATAGAGAGATGAGGATAGAATAAGAAAACAAAATAAATTGAAAATAAATTAAAAGAAAATGAAAGAGGATTTTATCTCTTGAATTCTTCTCCTTGAGGACCACCTTAGGGAAATTGGTTTTAGTTTTTTTAAACCAAAGGATATTATATGTATGGTATATTATTAGTAAGATTATTGGGTAGAAATTGGATAAAATTCAAGGCTTTGGAGTTGTGAGGACAAAAGATGGTGAGAGGTTGTATTTATAGGGGAGGATATGGGTGTTTTTTTATTATTTTATTCATTAGTTTGTTAGTTTGGATCGAGACTATGAATAGTTTGAAAATTATAACTAAATAAATTAAATAAATAAGTATTATTAGACATTATGGTGCTTACATCATCCATGACTCAATAAATAGTGATTTTAACTTATATAGTTATATACCATAAATTGTCGTATTTTACTATTCACAAAAATTCAACTATTTTAGAAAAATATCAAAAAATAACCCTCACCATTTTTCAAGCTGTTGAATTAAAATAAAATCTGAATTTTATTAAAATAATTTTCTAAATATGAAAAATTTAATTTTTAAATAAAATAATCATTTACTTGGAAAATACCGATTTTAAAATTATAACTGATTTTAGGGCACTTTGAAAAATTAATTGAGGACTCGTTAATTTTTATTATAATCATAAGAAAAAAAAATTAATTCATGGATCTATTTTTTAAAAATAAATTTTCTATTAAATCATTATATTATTTATAAAATTGTACATAAACATTTGTGTTTTATAAAAATACCAACACTTAATTTATAACTTTTAAAACATTTTTTTACCTATACTATGATATAATTATATCATATTATCATTTATTAGATGAAAAAAATTTATTTATACTTTCATATATGAGGTTAATATTCTATTTTGTTAATTAAAATTCCTAAGGGTCACATTACTATTCTAAATGTCAAGTTATTATTCCATCGGTATTGGATCCTTAATTTCTAGAAATGCCTCGTATTTAATTCATTCTTAATTTATATAGTTTTTATTGTGTTATCAAAGTGATTTTATGTGGTTTATACTATATTAAATAATTATAAGAAGAATATTTTCATTGATAAAATTTCAGGTCTTTACAATGAAGTAAAAGTACTACCCAATGGATGGAAATTGAGTTAAGAAACCCCTTACCACATGCTTCCACTTAGTTTAACATGATTTAACATAATATATAATGGTTTTAAACTTATTATTAATTTATAATATAACCATATTAATTTTTATAATATCATATATGATCCATTTGTAACATCTTATCACCCATCTGTTAACAATATCTAATTATTATCATTGTTTCAGGTGTTAACTGCTTCATTTTTCATGAGAATTTTGGTTTGGTAGTTCCATTACTTGTACTTGGATTATGTTTATATTATATCCATAATTTTATTCATGATATAAATATCATATATATTAATTATATATATAGAGAGAGAGAGAGTCATCCAAAAAATGTAGGGATTGAAAAATGGATTATACCATTCATGGAGATGGTAGGTTGTACATACACATGAACTCTGCTTTCAATTTTTGAAGAATTGAACAAAATAAAGGTAAATAATAATTTAATTTTAAATAATAATTAATATATTTTATATATCATATAAATTCATTAAATTTATCTTTATTACCATCCATGTAAAGCGTAAATGAAAAATGGATCTCATCATTTCGTGGAGGTGGTAGTCCAAACATATGCAAGAGCGACGTTGTCATTTTTGAAAATATTGGTAAGTGAAAAGGTATATATGTTATTATAATTATAGAAATATAATTATATCATAATAATGTTATAACCGTCCAAATAAAGTGGTGATGAAAAATGGATTACACTGCTATGTGGAGATGGCAATCTGTACGTATGCATGAGCGATGTTTTCACTTTTTATAGGATGGAAAAGTGATGCAGAATGGTTCTAAAATAGTAAAAATAAAATAAAATTATATTTATTATACCACATCTATCATTTTATGATAATTAAAATAGATTTACATGAAGTATAAGAAAAAATAAACTTGAAAGAGTTGGTAAAGACAATTATCTCTTCTTCAGTAGACTTCCTTTATATCCCTTCTTAAGGACCCTTGTAATGATATTTTAAGAAGACCATAAATTATAAATAGTGTCTATAGAATTTTATAAAACAATTTAATAGGGTTTTTTGATCTAAATGAATTAGTATGTGTAACAAATTGAAGATAGGATATTCCCTTTTATAAGTGAGGGGAGGGGCACTCTTTGAATTACTTAAATAATTAAATTAATATTAATTAATTTTCATGGAAAAATGCTTCAAAATTGAAATAATTTTAATATAATATGAGTATGAGTTTATATAATCTCATATAATAAAATTTGGGTAATTTTTTCTTATGTTTTTACCATTATCTCTTAGTTTTAACCCCCATTAACCCTTTTGACAATTATCATGATATCAATGTTTTTTACTCTTTAGAGGTGAGTAAAGTTACTATAAAAGGATAAGTGACCCATAACTAGACCATGGTTGATATTATAATCCCAATAAAATTAAATTTTATGAATATAATATTTTTATAAATTCTAAATCATTAAATAAAATATTTTTTATTATAAAATATCATTACTGTCATTTTTGGAAATACATGAAATATTATAATATAATATGTGTCTAAATCGTGTAAAATGGTTTCAAAATGACATGGATTAAAAAATAAGTAGTATATGGTCTTAATATAATAATAAAATCGAATATTTATCGGTTTATATGTCATTTTAATCCTAATATTTTGGTTTAACCCCTAGGTTAACCAATTTTAATCTTAACTGTGGTAATGAGTTTTTCAATATTAAAGGGTTAGAATTTTAATTATAAGGTGAAAATTGGATCATAATGGCCCAAGGGATGAAATATTAACCATTTAAAATTATAATTTTCTTCTTTAAATATTTTTATGATTTTATTTAATTTAATTAAATGCAATTAATATAAAATACAATTAGTGTCATTTTTAAAACTATTCACACAATATGAATTTAAAAACATTATGGAAACAAGTAATTAGAATATAAATATTTAAAAAAATTATAATATGTTATATTTGTCTTAAAAATTCATGATAAAATATAACTCACCCAAAAAATATTAATTTTAGAGTTTTTATAATCATTTAATTGATTTTTCTACTGGTTTCATAAGTACTCTATCAGCATTGCATAATCATTTAAGGTATTTATTTCATTACTAGAAATTGAAAATAAATTACCATGATAAAAATATTTCATTAATATTTAAAATAACCATTTATTATGTATCATATTTTTTTTATCCCTGCCAAAAAATATTATACATATTAAAAGCAAGAAAGTGATATATATTATATTTCTTTATTTTTACTTAAATATTATAAGCCTTGAAATCAACGTAAATGGAAAATTTTAATTATTTTAATTTTTTTTATTATTGAAAAAATTCCACTGAAATAAATTTAAGTTTTTTTATGAATTCAAAGCCTCATCACAATAGTTTTTAAACTTAATTACTAGATTTACCCTTAACCGAGGTGATAAATTTTACCACTGTTACTATTCGTAATGTCTACAAATTAAAAGGACATATTTAAAAAATTTGAGAAAAAAGATTAAAAATATTTAATCCATTTTTTAAATTTCAAATTCTATAAGTTTTTTAAATTAATTTAAATATAAACCCACGAAATTTGATGAAAACTATTTTCCAGGAAAATGCGGTTTATGCCTAAAAATTGACTTATATCAAAATCATGTAAAATGATGATATTAATGGAATTAATTATACTATTTTAAATAAAAATAATCTTATATCACTTTAAATCCAAAATATAATTGGAATTTTAAATTAATTTATATAAAAAAAATAAATGATGATTTTATGAAAATATGTATTTTTTACTATTTATAGAAAAATAAATCATTTCATAAAAATCCAAAAATTTAACCCTAAGTTGATTTTTATATGATGATTTAAAATTTTTGTTAATTTTAATATAATCCCAACATTATAATTCCCATTCACAAAATGAAATAACTCCATTTTTGAATAAAATGATTTTTTGAAGAAAAAAATGACTTCACTGAAAATTGAGTGTGTATTCCCTATGAATGCATAAATAAATTTGTATTTAGAAGGAACATTATAAATATATTTTATAATTTGGTTTCTCATATTCATACTTTCCAATTCAATGGATAGGTTATCGCATTTAACTAATAATATTTTCATAACATATATCAATTCGCATAAATCTCAGTGTTGCGTGTTGAACAAGCTATGGAACACTTAAAATTATTTAAATAGAAATATATATTAAATTATCAAGATTCTATAGGAAGTTGCTGAACATTTTAGGTCCTTGTATTCTCTTTTTTCCTTGGTTTATTATTATGATTACATAACTTCTTGATCGTGCTTGATGGTGTTTGCTTTTGGGTGTGTGTATAGCCTATGAGACATGTTTATGGCACGTGATTACATGAGTATTAATAGAGTATATTGTTACCATGCTTGATGATTATCACATGTTGTTATAATTTTCCACTATATTCACATGAAGATTTTCAATGACTTTACTTGTGTGTTTTACACTGTTATGTGCATTATGAGGCCTTTAGAGGTTTTTCTTTGGTACTCGTGAAAGGTAGACCATCATGTTATGTTTAAACCTTAGAGGGGAAGTTAAATTGATGATTGGTTATGATTTTGGTGGACCCTACATAGGGTATAAGCATGTTAACCTTGTGGCCTAACCTTAGACTCGATGTTGTGAGGATATTGAGTAACGGTCGGGAACTTAATTCCTTGTGGATACTAAGTAACATCTCGACTTGATGGCATGAGGACACCCAGTAACATGTACATAATAATTATGGATTTTTTTAGTCATTTTAACAAACCATAATATTATCCCTCTATAATAGATCTGAAGAAGGTACGACCAAGGCCTGTGGTGGCTTGATTTTCACACGGGGTGCTCGACACATGATTAATATACTATTTTGTGAATTTATTATTCTCATGGAATACACCTATTATGCCTGAGAACATTTATTAAATATTTATTCACTACTAAAAAACTAGGTTTATCCAGTTCTAGGGATTTAAAAATTCTTACTTAAATCACTATTAAAGACCCCATTTTTCAATGCTAGAAAAAGCGCTGTTAAAGTGGGTCTTTAACAATGCTTGTTTAGAGCTATTAAAAGGGGTCTTTAACAATGATATAAAAAAGTGTTGTTAAAGGGGTCCATTTATGAGAAATTGTAAAAAATTAGTGATAAATCCCCTCTACAAGTTCTAGAAAATAAATCCCTGATAAAGGGTGGGCCTTTATCAGTGCTTTCAAAAAAGCACTCATATAGGGGGCCTTTATCAGTGCTAGAAAAAATAACTGATAAAGGTACACCGCTTATCAACAATTTTTTTCTAACGCTGATAATGGGTATATTTAATAAATAAAATATTTCATTAAAAATAATATATTAATATATAAATATATTTATATTGATATAAATATAATATACATTTTCTAAATATGTTTCGGATATGGATAAATTGGCATTTACACTTAATATATATGATATTTAGTGAAAATGGATTGTAAAATAATTAAAAAATATTATTAATTAATTATTTGATAATTATTATCAAGTAATGGTAATTTAATAACAGTTGGATGACATAAAAATTAAATTAATTAATGAACAATATAAGATAATTTGAAAACATGACATGAACTTTAAACGACAATAAATTTTGATATGGGTGTCTATTTGGGCTTGACCACATATCAAATCAAAGCCTGCGACGAGATCTATATACTATTAAGGAATAATTTCATAAAAATTTGATATCTCAATATATAAATAGGGTATGTATTATGAAATTAAATATGAGATTCAAGATAAACATTATAACTCAATAAATTAGATTTAGTTTTGAAAGACCCTTACAGATTGAGTAATTTTTTAATCAAAAGTCATTAGAAGATTGAAAATCATATGGTTATATAAATTCCATGAATTGAATCATGTATTTTTCTAAAATAAATTCTTTGGTATTATATACACCATAAAAATAAGAAATTGGTACACAACACTAAAACAAGTCTTGAGGAAGGTGAATTAAGATGAAAACTCTTACAGATTTTGAAACATTTAAAGAAAAACCCCATGATAAATATAATGTAAAATTGAATATTTAACATAATGAGATATAATATAATCATTATATAAGAATTACAATGGTTTAGTAAGTATACCATACAAACGTAAACATGATGTATAACATAAACATGTCTCAATGAAAGGAAATTAAGAGGAAAACCCTTATGACTTAAGAAACATTCAAATAAAAACCCCTTGAAATAAATATAGATTGATACAAAAGTTAAAATACTATTAATTAGGACAATACATGATATTAAATCTTTAATTGTCATTATATACATCATTTAAAAAAATTAGGTGCATAAGAGAATATGTGTCTCAAAGAAGGAGGTTTTGGGACGAAACCCTTACCTTGTTTCAGATTCATTCTGAATATTCACCTAACATCCCAAATAATCAAATTAAGTTTATTAGATACATTATAAGTAGCCTTATTATTATTTATTTAATATAATTTTGACCATTTATTATCATATTCCATGTACTTATTATATAATTTTTGTACCTATGTTTGTTACTTGACGTTGTTCGGTCAATTTTTTGTAACTCGTTTTTTATATTAACAATGGTAGAAATCATTATAAAATAGTTTCATAGAATTTACATATTAAATATATTTTTAAATAAAACCATTATGGGTGTAGACAAATAATTAAACCCATTTATCATGGAGGTTATAGTTCTCATGTACGCATGATTAATGTTTCTATTTCTCAATAAATGAGAGAGAAAAAAGGAAAATAATAATTTGAAATTTAAGATTAATAGTTATCTTATAGATATCATATTTATTCATCCATTACATAATTTTTTATCAAACATTAATTGAGGTGATGAAAAATGGAAGACATTGCTTTATGGTGGTAGTAATCCACACAACATAATAATGGTGCTTTTGTTTTTCTTAGTGAATTTAGAGGAATAAATAATGGTTGTTATGTTAATATAATAAAATTTCAGTATAATAATGATAATAATTCCATTATATTTTTATGGACATAATATATTTGGATGATAATGATTAAGGAAAAAATTTATGAAGAAGGTAATACTTACGTTGGAGACTTGATCTTATCTTAGAGATTTCCTTGTAAGTGAATCCCTTAAGATAAATTCAGATACCAAGTGATTAAGGATGATAAAATGAATTCTAGTATAATTATTTTTGTTTTATTTTCAAGTTAAATTGTAGTTTTAAATGTAACCATGGAGGGGCGTAAGTGACCCCCTTTTATAAGTGAAGAAAAAATCACTTTTGGGAATACCCTTTACACTTCCATTATATAATTACACTATTTCATGGTCAATGACTCAAAAATTTAGAAATAATGTAGTGTGGGTGATATTGGATCACAAAATCCTTAACCAATACTTTCTACACACGGTTTAAACATGTTTCAAGTATTTAACCATAGGTTTTCACATTTTTTTTCATTTTGATTTTTATCTAAGTAACTAGTTTTTAACTAAGTAACTTATATTTTATGTAAAAATATGAGGTATCCAATATTACACAAATTTTATATTTTGAGCCCAATTTTAATATCCATTTATTATAATTCTAAAAATAAATCTGTAAAAATCAACATTTAGATTAAAAAATATAATATATAAAAAATAGTTTTTGTAAAAAAAAATCAATTAACCATTACGTGTTTTTAATCTTATTTAGTATTGATTACCACTTGAATGAGTGTTAATATAATTATATATGGGTCTAAAAATAATATTAGAGTCATAAATTAAATTATATAAATTTAATTTATTATATGAAAATTACCTGATATTAATAAAATATTTCTTTTAAGAAAATAACTCTTTTACCATTATCATGGTAATTAATACTAATATTAATAATATCATCATTACGAATAAAAATAAAATTGGAATTATTAACTATGATTAAAATGGTGAACTAAAATAGTAATACATATGGTTATATTTAATTTCTAAAAGTGAAAAGTCTAGGTTTTAATATAAGCACCTAAAAATAGTTTTTTGTGTGAAATATTACATGAGTTTCAACAATATTAAACATATGTTTTATAAATTCAAAATAATATTTTTAAATTATTTATATTAATTATTATATATATTTTTTATATAAAAATGGTTTCTTAAAATTTTATGTCATTCTTTTATTACAAATGTGATATTTTTCATCAAAATCGATGTTTTTACTATTCACATAAAGATCGATTATTTCAAAAAAATATTAAAAAAATCTAATTTTGATGTAATGAATTCAAAAATAATTTTTATTCTAAAAAAATTAAATTCCAAAATTTTTATATTTATAAATATATCTTGTAAATGAAAATATAAATTATAAATAAAACTTATTTAATCGAAAACCGTCATTTCTAAACATTATGTGTTCTTAATATTATTCCATATCAATTTATAATTTAAATGATGTTAATATATTGGTTCATATATAATAATATTTTTAAAGTTTCAATTTAATTTATTAGGAAAAAATATACAATACTTAATAAAATAGTTATTTGAAAATAAAAATTACTTTTATACTAAATATGATTTGAAAATACCATTAATTGATTATTTATATTCTAAAATTCAATTTTTACTACTCCATTGATATTAAAATATTTACTTGAATTTTACAAAACATATCACATTTTAATAATAATAATATTTATTCATAAAAAGTAAATATATATATATATTTAAAATAATTTAATATAATATTTTTATTTCATTGTGAGTTATATTAGTTTAAATTTACCACTTTATGATATCCAACTTTAGTATACCTATTATATATTTTAGAAACTAACATAATTTTAATGACCATATCCGTAATTTCCATAATTAAGATGGAAAAATATGAAATGGACATATTTTTTTCCATATATATAGACTTACTAAACTTACTCCATCCAAACTTCTCATTTCCATAATTTATATTTAAGATCTAACAGCATGATTTCACCTTCCATCATATTATATCTCATTGTAGGTTTTTTATACTACTGATGATTCTTAAAAGAGATGGTTGTCTATGGGAGTTTTTAGTTCTAAAGATATTAATGTTTTCAATTTATTATCCCCTTTTATTTTTTGTAGTTTTAATGGATTCAATCATCCATGATGTGTAATAATCCATTGTATATGATAAAGGGTTTCATATATCATCATTGTAATGTTTCATTATAATTAAATAAAATTTTTTTATCTTGGTTAATATCTTGTGTGGCCCAATATCTAATCAAGTATTGATTCTTTTGAAATAATAGTAAAGAATTATTTATAATTATTGGGAACAAAATTAATGGCATTTTAAAACAGTGGTGTTTTATTCTCTCCCTTAAGTAAATTTCATCCTCACAAGTTAAATTATTGCTTGAAAATGAAGTTAGATAAGGGTATCTATAAGGTGACTTGAGATTTAATTTATCTGGTGACTACAACCTGAAAAACATTGGAAACATATATTTTTTATTATAATAAGATTATACCTAATATTTATTTGTCTCTAACATTTATATCCAAGAGTCTATCTCTATTTTGTGTCGAGGCTTATGTTACATAATTTACTTATAAATGATTTCCTTGGTCATCCTTGCATAGGTTATCATAGGTGGATATAAAATGTGATTTCCCTATTCCAAATAATTTTTTCCACTAAGTAGAGATAACAAATACATTTCCAAAATAACATTAAATTTATTGAGGAAGGATAATAATATTTCCATAAGTCAATCTCACATAAACTAAATCACAGGATACAAAAATTGCACCACTAGAAGTTTTTATTAATATTTAAACATCTAAACATCAAGGTGGAAATTTGATGTTCTTAGAAAAAAATATATGTATAAAGGATTGGATTAAAAAACATATTAATATAATACTCATATTTTTTAACTAGTTGATCAGTGTTCCTCACTACACATTATTTCAAAACTCACTTATGTGGTCATGATTTCATAGGATTTCTCTTATTCTCTTTTCCTTGGAATTTTTTGATGCCTATTATCTTTATTTGCCTTTATATTAGTTCATTAACTTAGATAATTCCCAAGTTTTCAATACTTAAGTCATTAGGTCGTTATTACTCCTTTTGGATGCATACTTCCTACTCCCATTATGTTAACGGGCCTCTTCAGATTCCTATCCTCCAATGGCCTAAAGGCCTTTATTTTTTATTGATTTTGATAATCCACCTTTAAAGGGGTGAGGTGGAACCCTTAAAAGGCCCGTAGGCATAAGTATTACATGGCTCATAGGCCTTAGAGTAATTCATTACTTGTAAGCTTCAAACATTACATACAACCCATACTAACTACTTATAACTGCTCCTCCCTAGCATCTTTATCATGAAATAAACTCTCCACTTTTGCATGGATGTTAGACTAGGCTTTCTCGTGCATTCACAGGCTTGTCCCGATGAAAGATTTCATACCCTCTCATTCTTGAAATCCGTTTAGCTTCTACACTGGTGAAAGCTCATTGCTCATCCTCTTTCTGAAGCTTGTTCCTTGTAGGTTGTCTAGTTTTCATCTACACTTAAGGTGGCCCGAAGGCCTTGAGGTGGCCCGAAGGCCTTACTGACCCGAAGGCCTGGGTGGATCGAAGGCCTTAAAGGACTTGGGGACCAAATCGGTGGCTCGAAGGCCCAAATGGGGGAATATTCCCGACTGCTATAGTGCCAAACAGTGCCTGCTATAGTTTCTGCTACAGTACCTGCTATAGTACTGCACAGTTCCTGTTATAGTACCTGTTATAGTACCTACTGCAGTGCTGCTACAGTACTTCTACAGTACCCCCAGAAATTAGCCTCCACCTATATTTGATTCCGAGTCACTTGGATTCACTTAGGGAGTCCTCACCAACTAGAATAAGGCTCACGTGCCATAACATTCCAATAGACATTTGATGATTTATGACCCCTTCTTCCAAAAATAAATAATTTTTCAGTCCCCTTGAGGAAATTTTCTTAGTGATTCTTCCCACATTTTTAACACCCCAATATTCCATGATATAGTTCCCTATAAAAAAATTTATTTCTTTGATATTTTTCTTTACACCCAATACCAAGTTTAAACAAATGACAATATACTATTAAAATATTATTATTTAATGTGAAATTTATCATATATCCATTGAATTTAAATTTATTAATATAACTAATTAAATTATAAAAAAATTATTTTTTACATATGTATAAAACAAATTCATTGGTCATCAATTATTTAGAAATAAAAAAATCATTTGAAAATAAAAGAGATATTTTTCTAAAAAAACTATTTTTATGTGTGAAATGTGTTATTATCTTAATAAATCTCTATTGGTGAATTATTTTAATGAAATTTATATATTATGTATTCAATGAAATATTTTAACATTCATCTAATGTTTTTTCTATTCATGGGATAGGAATAAATCTAGTTTTATGCTTAAAAATGTATTTTTTTAAAAATGATTTTCATCGTGTTTTGCGCACTTATTTTAAAATAAATTTATAGTACTTATAGAAATTGAATTTTCAAAAGTTTATTCCATATTTATAATCCAGAGGTTAATTTTTTTCAAATATTCCCCTTTTATTTTTAGTCATTGTGAATACTAATGAGAGAAAAATTTATCACCTCGGTAAAGGGTAAATCAGGTTAACCTTGCAGGAAACTAAATGCTAAGGTCACCATTTTTTCTCTTAATTCTTATTGGATGAATTTAATTTTAATATAATCACCTTATTCTTTAAATTTAATTTTTTTATGTATAATTTTCTATGAAAATGACTTATGTGATATTTATAAGCAAAGAAAAATAAAAAATGTCACTCTCTTACTTTTAAATATCACTTATGTGTTCACATAGAGACAAAAGGTAGTTGTGAATGAATATTAATAGTTATTTTTAGAATAATGAAATTATTTTCATTAAGATAATTTATTTATAATTTTTAGTAATTATAAAATTACCATAAATTCTTACGCAAAACTTACATGGTATTTCTTTAATTAATAGAAAAAATAAAATAAACGGGTTTTAAAATATTAAAAGTAATATAATTTGACTTATTTTTAGTGTTAAAAGAATTTTATTATTAGATATAAAATATTAGTGTTCTTTTAAATTATTAAATTTTAATTCCATCTTTCTTAGTGTCTTTAGTTCCAAATTAAATGAATTTTTTCAAAAATGAGAATAATGATAATTTATGTAAATAATACTTTATTAAATTAATTAAAAATATTAAAATATGGTAAGGTGGATAATATATGGTATAAAAGTTCGTCCCTTATTCATTTATGAGCTAATTTTCACTTTATAAGTAAAATTATAACCCTTTATGATTGTAAAAGACGTTTCCACAGTTAAGGTTAAAATAGGTTAACTAAGTGTTTAAAACGTAAGATAAGGATTAAAAAATCACTTAACCCTATAATTTTTTTTAGTTAATGATATTTAAACCACATACTACCATATCTTATAATATATGTCAATTTTTAATCATTTTTATATAGAATTACTTTTTTATATTT
Organism: Viscum album; assembly: GCA_963277665.1. Taxonomy (NCBI): domain Eukaryota; kingdom Viridiplantae; phylum Streptophyta; class Magnoliopsida; order Santalales; family Viscaceae; genus Viscum; species Viscum album. Next base: position 1,840,629,768 of record OY728151.1, read on the forward strand.
TAATCTTTTATGAAATTCCAAGAGTGTCCCTCCCCTTAATTAAAAAAGGGAACCCCTACTTTCTATTATTTACACCTATTTTAGTATTATATCTCTAAAAAAAATTACAAAATTGTATTAGTAACATACTTATACAAATTATAGAGGTTATTGTCTTCCCAAAATACCAAACCTAGGATCCTTAAGAGGATATCTAAAGGGGTTCTTTCAAAGAAGAGGTAATCACCATAACCGATCACTTTCTTTTTAACTTATTCTTATACTTCCTATAAATCTATGGTATTTATCATAAAATAATAAATTAATTATAATAAATATACTAAAAATTTTATTATGATTATGAAACCACCATTAGCCACCCTCTTTCCCATTAAATGAGATGTGAAAGTATCCCTCGTGCGAATATATGGCTTACCGTCTCCAAGTAGTGATACAATTCATTTTTCATTACCATATTTTTTGGGTGGATAATATGATGGTTTTAAATTTTTTATATTATATTTATGAAATAATTATTCTTCTATAATTATAATATTATATCTACCATCTTACCTTAAAATCTGTTGGAAAATTATAATGCTGCTCATGTCCACGTGTGGACTACCACCTCCATGAAGCGATGTGATTCATTTTTATTTTAATCTTTACATGGTTAGTAATTAGGATGGATTTGAGGAATATATATTATTTATATTATATTATAATGATTATTTATATTTTAATTATTATTTAACTATCTTGTTTCCATCTATTGAAAAGTGAAAATAATGTTCATGTGTGCGTATGACCTACTGTCTCCATAAATGGTGCAATTCAGTTTTCTATCACTAAATTTTATGGATGAATATATATATATATATAATGAGTATATATTATATTAATCTCATGATTAAAATTCTAGGTATGATTTAACTAATATCAAAGTACAAGTATCAAAACTAACAAACCAAAATTCTTATGAAAAAAAAACAAAATAATTAACACCCATAAACAACGATTTAAATAAGTGGTTATTGATAAATAGGTGTTGATAAGTTATAAAGTGATCATATATAATATTATAAGTATTTAAATTATTATTTTATATAATTATAATAAATTTAAATTTATTATACATGATGATATAGAACTTTCAAAGTAAGTAGAACTCAAGGTAAGGGTTTTATGTTACAATCTCATTATCTATCAGGATTGTTTATGAATAAGTTATGATTATGAAAAATTATGGATAACCTATAAATAAACTCATAAATTTTCTTATACTATGTTTATTTCTTGATAATACATATTTTTCTTTCATTTTTCTCTCTTTAATAACATAAGAGACTTGAAGAATATTTATTAATGAAATCTAACTTTATTTCTTTCTTCGGTTGAAAATCATTTTTCTTCCTTAACCAAGTTTTCAAAAAAATATTTTCAAGAATGTTTCTAACATTCACCTATGATTTTAATGTCATTTTTACACATGATTAAATTTTTACAAAATGTTTTAAAAACTAATCTTATTTTCATTTTCTAAATGAGGTACTTTTTTAATTTTATTACAAAGGTATTAATGTAATGTTTACTTTTAACTTATACAACATGAATGGAATTATCCAAAATCACTACCAATCAATAATTTTAATATTCCTTTAAAAGTTCCGTGGTTATTTTCAAATAATTTGTTTTCATAATATTTTGGATTTTTTTTATTTTAAATAAGTGATTTTAAAGTGAAAATGGTATTTTCCTCAAGAAATATTCTAAGTGGTATTTTAATGAAATTTCCATCAAATATGAGATCCTTTTATTTTAATTATGAATTATAGGTTATATGATCCAATTATACCATCCTTATTATTTTTATGGATGGTTTTTTATTATACTAACAAGATTTTTAGGAAACATTTTTCTTTTCTATAGGTTATGCTAGGATGAAATGATGAAATGTTTATAAAAACCATTTATTTTTTATGGGTTATGATATGTTTATGAAACCCAATTAATTTTTATGGGTTATGATATGTTTAATATTTTATGATCTAATGGAAAAAATGAGTATTATTTTCATTATGTGATGGGTGGGAATGGAATTACATATCCCTCCAATGCATTTGGTAAAGATGGATATCTCATGAGACAAACAAGATTGGAATATGGAGTGAACCCAGTTCAGTAAGGGACTCTATCCACTATGATAGTCTTGGGAATGAACCTTTACTACTATGATGGTTTTTGGAGTGAACTCAATCCACTATGATAGTCTTAGAAGTGACCCTTGACTTCTAAGGAAATGATTCTCTATTCTTATGTGTATTCTATAAACTTGTGTCTTATGTAAATGTTATTATATCATGGTTTATGTTATTTAACTACTTTATGATTCAAGTATTATAAACTACCAAGATTTATTCCATGACTCATGATTATAATTTATGATATCCATGGTTTTATTTTAAAATATTATGATCATGTTCTCATACCCTTATGCATGTGTTATGTTTAAGTGATCCTTGATATCTTCCTCATTTACCCTTATTGATAATTTGAGATCACCATTTCATTTTTTTCTTTCCCTATGTGATGAATAAAGGTACTAATTATCATATGCCTAATAAGGATTCTAGTTATTAAGAACTTAGTGGGAGATGATTTAGTTCACTTATGAACCAGTATTTTATGTATCCAAGTTTCAAAATATATTGGACCTGTAATATTATGGCCTAGATCATTATGTTATATAATTAATATTCATCAAATAAGACATAATATATATGTATAAAAAGTATGGTTCACTATATTTGGTATTAAAGAAAGTTTTAGTTTCCTTTGGAAAATATGATGAGGAAACATTAGTGAGAAACCTTTAGATAAGTCTAAGTATATGATAAATTCTTAAAGTTTTGGAAATAATAATGGATGACCTAGTTTAAACCTAAGGTTTATTAGATTGAAAATAAGTTGTCTTGATTTAGAAATATAATAAATGATTTTTCAAGATTATTTGGTTTCCCACTATGATTATTGTTGCTCACACTATGCTTTTAGATTTTAGTCAGAGGTTGTAACCTGAAGGAATCGTGTTAATGTTGAATGTGCTAGACAATGTAATGACTTTCCTCTTGAGAAACCAAATTTTATGGGAGTTGGAATAAAAAATATTGTTTCTATGATTACAAAACTTTCTCATTCTATGAATTATGATAATATTCCAAACAAGCAAATGAAGGAACAATTTCCTATTGAGTCCTTTATGAAGAAACACCTACCTTCTTTTAGTGGGTCTTCTAGTCCACTAATTATTAAGTAATGGATCAATACCAATGAAATTATATTCTCTATTATCTAGTGTTCATAACATGAAAATGTAATTTTGGATGTTATCATTTGGAAGGTGAAGTAGATCAGTGGTGTAATATTATCAATAACATAAGATAATGATAAGAAACTAACATCATGAAGTGGGATGAGTTTATGTTATTATTTCTCAATAAGTTCTTTCCTTGTATTATTCATTAAAAAAATGGATAAATAATTACTTGAGATGAATATAAAGGATGATAAATCATTTATTACCTATGAGGAAAATTTTATAAGACTTTCAAGTTACACATATCATATTTTCATCCAAATTGGAAGTAAGTTTGATTGATTCTTCGGTTATTTAAATCCAAGTATCTAAAGGGAGTTATCCATAAGAGACTTTAGTAGAAATTAAGAAATTTATTGATGTGCTATCAAGGTAGAAATATAGGTTGGAGTTGTATATCCATATCATAGTTTTTATTAGAAAATAAATATGGAATTCAAAGAAAATTCTAAAAAACCAGGAGAGAAGAAGATGAGATTTCCTTTATGCTTGAAGTGTAGAAGGAAACATGATAGAAATTATCTTAAGCGTATTGTTAAATGATTTAAGTGTGTAAAAGAAGGTGAAGGCAATGCCAGAATCTATGGTAGAAGGCAATGCCAGAAGCTACCATCACCCTTAAGGATCCTAGTACAGTGATCAGATGTAAGGGAATTGCCTATCCAGATGAGATGGTTAAGGAATTTGAGAAATAGATTCCAGAATTAATCAATCTTGGATTAATCATGCATAGTGAAAGTCCTCACAGGAGTGTGGAATTCATGGTAATGAATCATGCAGAAAAATAGTGTGGTAAGGCTAGAATTGTTATATATTATCGTGATCTCAATTGTGCTACAAAGGATTATGGCTACAATCTTCCTAACCAAGAAGCTTTGAGAAGAAGGATTAGGAATGAAAGGCTAATGGTATATTCTAACTTTGATCTCAAGTCAGGATATTGGCAGATAAAGATCAAAGAAGAGGCTATACCATTGACAGAATTTACAACACCAGTTGCCTTGTTTAAATGGCTAGTTATTCCATTTTGACTCAAGAATGCACCAGGAATATTCCAGGGAAGAATGGATAAGGCATTCAATAGATTATCACAGTTTGTGGAAGTCTATATAGATGATGTTCTTGTATTTAGTAAAAATACAGAAGAGCATATAAAATATTTGCAGCAGGTGCCTGAAGTGTTCAGAGAAGAAGGGATGATACTTTCAGAAACAAAGGTTATTTGGATGCAACTAAAGATAGAATTCTTGTTATTTCAGATCCAAGGAAGTAGAGAAAATCTTCAACTTCATATTTCAGAAAAGCTACAAACTTACCCTGATGAGCTTACAGATCGTAAGAAAATACAGGTGTTTCTCGGTATACTAAGTTATGTCAGAGCATACATTAGAGATTTAGCAAAAATATATGTTCCAATACAGAAAAAGGTATCCAATAAGGTACCTTGGGATTGGACAGAAAAATATTCTGAAGTAATTTGAATTCTAAAGTAAAAAAGCACAGAATCTCCCAGAATTGGAGTATCCAGATGCGAGTGAAGATCAGCTTATCTTAGAAATAGATGCATCAGACTCAGCATGGGGATGTATCTTAAATATAAGTAAAAACCATAATGATAGTATTAGTAGATACTGGAGTGTATGTTTTAACAAGGCATAGAAGAATTATCCTATCCATGAAAGAGAATTGCTTGTTTTCCTTAAATGAATTAGGGCTAACGAGCTTTTCTTGGGAAAAACTATTACTATAAGAACAGATAGTTCTTATATAAAGAATTTTATGAGAATTAAATTGAAAAGGTTTACCCAGGCATGACTTGTATGGTGGAGGAATGAATTGCAATACTATAACTTTAATATAGAAAATATTAAAGTAAAGGACAATGTCATTCCAGATGCACTAACTCGTTATTTTGACTCTTGCAGGTGCAATGGAAAAAAGTAGCAAATCAAGAAGATGCCCTGTTTTCATAGATAATAATTTTGTGGCAGAATACCCAGTTATCAGAGAAATGAATGAAAGGGTTTATCAACTTGAACAAAGAAAGGGGATTCTAGCATAGAATAACCTTCAGAAGAGGGGATCTTCATCCAGTAAGGTTGAAAGATCAAAAAGCATAGGTTCCTCAGCTATAAAGGCTGAAAACCCAGGAAATGATTCAAAAAGACCTCTAGATAGTAATTATAAGGATAAAATCCATATTGAATGCTTTTTATGTGGTCAGAAAGTCCATTACAACACTCAATGTGCAAATAATCCGAGAAACAGAAAAGCTCGGAAGAACCAGAAGGTTGAGACGAATGGAAGCTCTAAAGGAAGAGAGAAAACCATTAATAGTTGGGCTGATCATGTTGACGAAGAACTTGAAAAGCATCAAAGGTCGCAGAAATAACCTCAACTATATAATTTTCAGGAAGAACAAGATAAATAAAGTATGGATTATGAGCTAGATGAAGAGCCCAATCCAGCAATGGAAATATAGAAATATTTGCAAAGGATTCCAAATATTTAAAGAAATAAGTCCACATCCGTTTATAATCTGATCCAGAAAAGTAAAGATGATCGGATATTCAAAAGAGGTCTGAACCATGTTTTGGACATGCTTGAAGAATCTGAAGATGTTATGGAAGATTATAAAAAGATTGATTGAGATATGATCAGTATGACCATCACTAAAGAGATCAGGCTGAAGGTCCAAGTTTCAGGACTCCTTGACAAAGTTCGGAGAATCAAGGAAACAGGAATGGAAGAATATCCAGTTTTGAAGAGGTTTTGGAGAATGTCAGGAACAGGGATTTCAAAACTCCATATACCAGATACGGCATTAGAACCAGAAGAGTTCATTGAATGCCAGAAATCTTTCAGCATGGGAGTAGTACAGTTTTTGGGATTTAAGAAAATAAATTCCACATTCAATTGGGTACCCAGGATGGTCAGAACAGTTTTGAACAATGCATATCCAAGTTTTTTATGGTGGGTTGCACATATTGAACCTATCAGATTAGAAAACAGAGTGGTTATGCTATGGAACTTGTACCCAGGGCACTGGACTAAAGGACCTGTCCAGAAAGCATTCGAAGACTCGTAGTTTAGCGATAAAGATTGGCTAGAGTTCAGTTTGAACAAAAGTCATTATGAACGTATCCAAATCACCTGGATCATTTATCTAATTGAATCAAAATCAACAAGAAAATATTGTATATTCTTTTCAGGAGACAATGTGTTGGTCTCTATCAACTCTAGAGTCATGCAGCATGAAGAGATGACACATCTGAAAGAATTCACGGTGGAGGCAGACACGATTCTTGAAGAACTCAAGACGTGTAAGGGACATAAAGAATATATCTTTATTTTCAGAGATCAAATCCAACGCGCCATCAAAGAATTGATGAAAATGAAGGAGTCGGAAAAGGAAGTCTCAGTTGGAGAGATGATTGATGCTCTATACTACTTGGATGGATTCTAGATGCTGATCCAGACACAGGTCATACCTGGCATGGACGAGCGGATCACATCGAACATGTAATTTATGTAGTTTGTATTAATTTTGAAGTGTGTTGTGGAAGTCTCACAGTAGTGCGGTCCACCTTTTGATTTTTCTTTTGATTTTTCTTTTTCTTTGCTTTTGTTTTTGCGTGTCTTGTATCGAGTCAGCTTCTTGGGCAATCTGAGCCTAGAGGCCTATATAAGGGACCTCTGACCCATTTTTTCGGAGAGGCGATTTGAATAGAAATCAGAACGATTTCAGAAATTCTGTCTCTACCTTCTCTCTAAAGTCTTTGTGTTCTTCGTGCGAAGCGATTCCCAAAACTATCCTGTGAAGTCAACGACAGGTAGTCCCCTTATCCTCTTCATGGATAATGTTTTTCTACCATTTGTGATTTTTGCAGCCTTTCTAGATTCCTAAATCGGGATCTCGTCGGAGACCTTGTCGGAGACTTCACCCACTAGTGGTATCAAAGGACGTGTATTTTTTTGAAAAAGACAAGATTATTCTTTTAAAATTATTTTTTAAAAAGTAAAATGGGTAAAATTTATTTAAAAAATAAGTTATCAAAGGTTAAAAACATTTTTTAAAACATTTTTATAAAGAGAAAACGGATTTCCATCCTAAGAGTTAAATGAAGTCAGATTTTATTAAATACATTTTCTCAATTAATTTAAGTACCAAAGATTGGAAAATGGAACAATTACTTGAAAATATCTTGAATAACCATAGGAGAATAAAATTAAATGGTTTTATTAGGAAAATTTTAAATTATTTCCTTTAGATAAAATTCAAGAGTAAATAATCTTAATTAGAATGAGATTGTGAAATAAACCTTTACAATGATCATAATGTTGAGGTGAGAATTAATCCATGAATCGATTTTGTGTTTCAACTTTAAATACACACAAAAAAATGTAAATTACACATAAGGTAATAAAAAATCATTATACACATAATCTTAGAATGACATAATCAATGAAGTAAAAGATTAACCCAATAGATAGAAAGTGAGTTAATAAATCCCTTACCACGTGCTTCCTTTTTTATTAAAAATTATTTAACTGCATGTATAGTGGTTTTAAACATTTTATTAACTTAAACCAAAACCATATTAATAATTATAATATCATATATGATCCTTTTATAATATCTTATGACCCATTCATTAATAATCTTTCATTATTTTCATTATTTCACGTGTTAATTTCCTTGTTTTATAATGCGTGTTTCATCATAAATGATATGGTTCTTGCACATATTATATAGTTATATCATATCCAGATTAATAATCTTGAAATAATTAAAATATTTATACATAAATTAAACTTTTAAAAACAATCATGAAATATGGTTATGAAAAATTAAGTATGTTATGATCATGGAGATGGTAGGTTGTACGTACACATGAGTAACGCTTCCGTTTTTTAATTATCATTGTAGAAAGAAGATAAAAATATATTATAATTAAATAATGATAATAATATCATATATATAACATATTATATACTCATATATATCATCCATGTGGTTTGGTGATGAAAAGAGAGTCTCATCATTTCATAAAGGCGATAGTCCACACGTACACAAACGATGTTATCAACTTTAAGTGAGTGAAAAGGTAAGGAAAAAATAATATATATTATCCTTAAATAATTAGATTAATATAATAATCATATCAATTATATCAGATATAACCATTAACTTTATCCTTATGACCTTCCATGTGAAGTGTTAGTGAAAGACGAATCACATCTCTTCATGTGGCCGTAGTCCACCGTACATATGAGTGACGTCATCATATCTCCTATGGAAAAAAATATGAAAATATATATATATGATATAATGAATCCATATGAATAAATATTTTATAAATATAATATATATACTTATTATCCATAATCATTCCCAACCGTGAAATGTGCTAATGAATAATGAATGACATCGTTTTGCGAAGCGGTAGTCCTCCGTACACACAAACGATGATTTCATAACCCTATTGATGGAAGTGGAGATGATTTTAGTTTATGACCTTATTATTAAAACATACCAATATATGAAATATACTAATTTTATTATATCATCATGGTATAAAAATAATTGAATAAGGTGGATAAATAAATAAAATAAAGACGCTCGTTGAAGAACAATACCTCTTCTTCAGGTATCCTCCATAGGTTTGCACTAAATACTTACTAGGTTGGATTTATTCAAAAAATAAGTCTTTTATGATAATGGGATGGAACTTTTTAAGTGATTTAAATAGTTATTGTTTGAAAAAAAAGAAGTTTTTTGATGTGAAAATAAAGGAGTGTGTGTGGACTTTTATATGTTGGGGAGAGGACACACTAGGTATTTTTGAAAACAATTGAGTGCTCCCATGATTTTCATATGTCACAAGGGTCCAAAATGGTCCATTATCGAAACTTAGAGGTTTCATGTTTGAAATATGTTCATAAAATATTTTTTATACTGGTGTATAAGATATTTTTATGCTCATATTTTTAGTTTAACCCCATCATAAACCCATTTTTAATTTAACCGTGGTGATTAATTTTTACTCGTTTTACTATTTATTTTTTAAAAAAAATTAAGTTTAAGTTATTGTAAATTATAAATTATTATGACTAAAAATAAGGAATACATTTTTCCAAATTAAATGTACAAAATTTGAAAATTTTAATTTAAAATTAATCCTATAGATGAGACAAGAAAGCTGGTTTTTGAAAAGAAAATGTTCAAAATGTTATACTATTTTTATATCAAAATTCAATGTGAAAATGATTAAAATAACCTAAATTGGATTAATTGATATAAATTTTGTGTAATTTTACTTTAAAAAAATTCAAATAATTGTTTAATATTATAAATTATTTAAACGAAAAGGTAGTTTTCGATTAAAATTCAGTATTTTTTTTATTCATCAAATAATTAAATATTTCAGAAAAATCCTAAAAATTCACCCAAAAATAATTTTGGTATAATAGTTTCAAAAATGAAGTTTATTTTTTAAAATTGAATTTTCTAAAACTTTTAAAAATTTATTTTAAATTATGCGCACAAAGCGTGACTAATCCGTCGTTTAGAAAAAAAATAGTATTTTAGAAAACATTTATTTTTCTTATATTTTTTCTAATCAATAAATAACAAATGAACATGTGTAAACTATTTATTTTCATAATTTTTTTAATACTATTCATAACGAAAAATTTTACAACTAGGTTATAACAATTATATTAAATAATTATATTTTAGTAAAATTTCACATTTCATTTATACACGGTGTTGCGTGTAACGTAAGCTAAACTTAGTGTTGCGTGTAATACAGGATAAACTTAGTATTTCATGTAATGAAATATAATATCTATGTTGTATGATATTAAACATATTTTATAGATTTAATTTATTTAAAAATAAATATATCATAAATTCTTGGGGTGCTATATTTTCTTCTAAGCTTGGTGTTTTTTGTCGTGTACGCTATCGAATATAATATTATTATTTTAAAATCTTGAGGTGTTATAAAGTCAAAAAAAACTTCCAAAAAATATTATAAAGATTAATTTAAAAACATTTAAAAATTCAAGGATAAATTAAAATAACTTTAATAAATCACTTGACTCATAAAAATTATTTCTAAAAAATGAAAAAAAAATTATAGACATGAAAGAAAAATATATCCGATTAAAAGAGAAATAAAATCAGTTTTTATTTTAAAAAAAAAATCTTTTCTTGATTCAGTTTAAAAATATAGGGAAAATGGAATAAAATATGGAAACTCTTTAAATATATATAGTATAATAAGATGGATGTATTTTATGAAGGATGGATTATAATATTCCTTCAATTAAAATTATAGAAATCCCAAAAAATGAGATTATTAATTAAATCCTTAAATGTTTGGTAACTTTTAAATTATAAAACATTGAAATAATAAACATGAATTGAAACATTCATCATCAGTAATAAATATTTATTCTTGTTAAATATGAAAAATGGGTAGTATATACACCGTATAAAAGTAAATAGGTGTATAATATCAAATATGTCTCAATAGAATGGTAATTGAGATGAAATTCATTTCCTCATGCTTAATTTTAGTTTAACATGATTAAACATAATATATAGTGATTTTAAAAAATGTTACTAATTTATAACATAACCATATTCATATTTATAATATCATATATGATCCACTTAAAAAATATTATCACCCGTTCGCTAATAATATTTCATTATTACTATTGTTTCAGGTGTTACCTACTTCATTTTCTCATACATGTTTTGTCACAGAAAATTTGGTTCTTATGAATAGGATATAATTACATCATCTATGAAATTATATTAATGTTATAAATATCATATTTATTTATTATATACATTTTTAGAATCATTCTTGAAATTTGGATGTGGATAATGAATCACATCATTTTGTGGAGACGGTGGGTCATACATACACATGAGAGATGTTTTCATTTCCTTAATGGGTGAAAGGGTATAGAAGTGTATGATATATTAATTTTAAATAATCAATATTATATCATAATTATCATATATATTCATCATTTCTATCATTTTTACTATCCATGTGAGTCGGTGAAGGAAAACAATTATATCAATTTGTGAGGCAGTAGTCCTCCGTACACACGAGTGATGGTTTTTTTCCCATTTGATAGAGATGGAGATGGGTAAATATTATTCCATAAACATAATAACATATCATTATACTGTATATAATTATTTTATTATATTTTAATTGTTAATACATTATTAAAGGTGGTAAAAGAATTAAAAAAAGAGCTTGAGAAAGATGATTACCTTTGATTAGAAAAACCTCCTTTTGATATCTTATTAAGGACCCTAGGGTTCGTATTTCAGAAATAAAAGTCTATCTAGAACATGTATAAGGATTATTTTGAGAAATTATTTAAATTTTTATTTTATCTAAATGGATTAATAGGTGTGAATAAGTGAGGTAAAGGGGTTCCCATTTATAATTTAAGTGAGTGGCATGCTTGTAATTTTTCAAATTTTTAAAATCATATCAAATAAATTTGTAGTAAAATGGATCCAAAATGGATCATATTTCATGGTGATAAGTTTTAGGTGTAAATACAACAAAATAATCATGTTTTATCATGTTTTAGGTCATTTTTACCTTTATCATTTTAAGTAACTCCCAGGAAACCCATTTTAACCTTAACTATGGTGACAAATGTTTACTATTTTACTACTAATTATGACAAAAAATTAAATTGGACTTATTAAAAAAATTGTAAATTATGATTCCAAATAATAAATCCATTTTATCAAATTGAATTCACATGTGTGTAATAATTTAAATTAAAAATAAACCTACAAAATGTGTCATAAAATGGGTTTTAAAGAATTGAATTTTTCAAGAATAATATGATATTACATTAACCATATAACTAGTAATAATTATTATATGGATTTAAATTCATATAGTTATATTTATTATCTATAAATTTCATTTAAATCATTCATCAATTAATGTTATTTTAATTAATTAAAATGGAAAGATATTATGCTTTTTTAAACTTCTTTATGAAAAACATCTCATTTTACCTCTAAAAGATCTTATATTTATTTATATAAAATTGATAATTGATACATGGTTTATTCTAAATATTATAATATATTATTATAAATAAAAGTATTAATAGTTAAATACTTCATTTTCAATTATTCATAAAATCTTATTTCTAATGGAAAATTTCAAAAACTCATTCTAAGCTTATTTTAACCAAGTAAGTTCCAAATAGATATTCATCCTATAAAATTAGAATTTTTGTGACATTAAATATTAAAATATGATTTTTTTTTATAGTTTTAATAAAGTTTAATTTTAAATTATTATAATGAAATCACGGGTGTTACATTCTTCCCTCCTGCAAAAAAAATCATCCGTGAAATTTTCTTAGATTTCACTTTCTAAACAAATGAGGGTGGTTATTCTTCATAACATCCTATGGTTCCCACATTTCTTCTTCCATTTTTTTATTTATCCTTTGTAACTTTACTAGTAAATTAATCCAATTCCTCAATAAATTTTCCCTAGTTTAAAGAATCTGGATGGGCTCTTCATAGTAAGATATATCATGTTTCGATTCTATTTCCCTAGAGGTGAGAACATGTGTTGGGTCTTTAATATACTTCCTTAATAATGATATATGGAACCCATCATGTACTTTAGATAGAATTTATTCCATTTATAAATGGCAAGACATAACTTCAATTCTTTCTATAATTTCAAAAGGTTTTATATACCAGATGATCAGTTTCCCTTTCATACCAAACCTTATAACACCCTTTTATGGATATAATTTCAAGAAAACATGATCTCTCAATTGAAGCTACAAATATTTCCTTTGGTTATCGATATAACTCTATTTCCAAATTTATTTTCTTTAATATAATCCAAAATATTATTTACCTTTGTCTTTGTCTCCTCAAGAAGTTCTGGGACTACAAGCTTCCTTTCCCCAACTTTATCCCAATAAGTTGGAGTATGAAATATGTTTCCATATAATGCTTCATACAACACCATTTGAATACTTGAATAAATGATATTATTATGCGAAAACTATACCTCATACCTTGAAAGTAAAGTGATCATGACCAAAACATGTCTTTTAATGTTTGAATAGTCCTTTATAACTATCCATCAGTTTGTGGATGATATGTGGTTCTCAAATGAATCTTCATATCAAGAGCCTTCTAAAGAAATTTCCAGAATTTTGATGTAAATCATGGATCACCATAAGACACAATTTAAAGAGGTGAACCATGAATTATAACAAATTCATTAAAATAGTGACGTTTATATCAAAAAAATTTGTAGATTTGGTTAGGAGATCAATAATAAACCATTTTTAATAATTATTTATAGAGGTATTCAGTAATACACTAACAAATTCCATAGTAATGCCATCCCATTTAAACATATTAGTAGGTAGATATTGTATAACTTCTCTAGGATATAGTCTCTAAGACTTAGCCTATTTAAAACCCAAGCATCTTGATACGTAATTAGTAATTTCTTGGTTCATATTACCCCACCAAAAAATTTCCTTGAAATCCCTATAAAACTTGGTGTCATGAGGGTGTATATATAAACTTGAGATTTAAGAATCAACCAATAATTTTATTTTTATCTCAGGTATAGATGGAACACATAGCCTCTTTCCAAATTTCAGAATGTTATCTTCATATAAAAGTCTACTGATTTTTTTATCATTCATGGATTTAATTTTATTTTGAAAATTCTCATCATTGGGATGATAAATTTTTATCTTTTAAAATAATATGGTTTAGAAATAATTTGAAAAAGAGGTGATTTTTACCCTTCTTTAATAATTCTCATATCTATATTTACTAGATTAGTGAACATAGGATCCCTGTCGATCCTCATTCTAGTCAGAACTTCATGATCTTTCCAAATCAATGCATATGCTACCTTATTCACCTTACTTGGGTGGTAGTGTATTTATAAATCATAATCCTTGAGTAGTTTAATCTATTTACATTTCCTCATTGGATCAATTTCTATGAAAAAATATATTTTAGGCTCTTATGGTCTCTATATATCTCATATCTTTCACCACAAAAATAATGTCTCCATATCTTCAATTCAAATATTATATATGCCAACTCAATATCATAGGTTGGATAATTCTATTCATGAGTCTTTAATTTCCTTGATTCATAGGCTATAAAATTATCATACTGTATAAGGACACAACCGAGTCCCTTCTTTGAAACATCACTATATATCCCAAATCTATCATTTCCTGAATGTAGATCCAAAATTAAATCATTTAACAATATCCTATTAAATTATTCAAAACATTATTCGCATTCCTTTATCCATATAAACTTAACCCCTTTATGTGTAAACTTGGTTAATGGGTTATCCAATCAAGAATTTTTTTGAATAAATCACCAATAGTAACCTACCAAACCAATGAAACTACATAACAAAGTTATGTTTGTTAGTGTAGTCCATTCATTGACTCACTTTTTATTTATAGAACCAACTTAGATTCCATCCTTAGAGAAAATATATATAAGAAAATAAAATTTCTAAATCCAAAACTTACAGTTGATAATTTTCACATATAACTCTTTTCTTATAATACTCTATAGAATGATCTATAAGTGATTATCATGGTCCTCGTAGATTTTAGAATGCACCAAAATATCATCAATAAATACCATAAAAAATTATCAATATATTCCTTGAATACTATATTCATTAGATTCATAAAAATATAGGGTGAATTAGTAAATGAAATTGGCATTACTGTAAACTCATAATGCTTATACCTCATTTAGAATATTGTTTTCAAAATAAATTCCTTATTAATTTACAATTAATGATACCTAGAATTAATGTTAATCTTTGAAAAATATTTATCTCTTGGAAATCGATATAATAATTCATCATTGTGAGATATAGAATACTTTTTCTTTATCTTAATAGAATTTATTTCACTATAGTCAATGAATAGCCTCATAGATCTAATTTTATTCTCAACAAAAAGAGAAAGGGATAACCAAAGTAAAACATTCGGGTATATAAATACATTATTACAAAACTCATCTAGTTATTTGTTTAATTCCACTAATTCCAAAATGTACATTCTATAGGGATTATTTGATACTGGACTTGTATTGATGAATAAATCAATACAAAACTCAAATTCCTGATATGGTGGTTGTTAAGGTAATTCCTTAGGAAATACATCAATGTATTCATATACAATAGGTACATCCTCAATTTAAAGATTATATTTTCTATCTATATGTTGTTTCTTCTCATATTATCTAAGAATCTCATTTAGAAAAGCTATTGGAGGCAGGTTAAGGCATTACTCATATGTTTAATTCCCCCCTCTAAAGATAAGTAATTCCATATATTCATCATGAATCGTAATTTCCTTATATTTTCAATAAAAAAATTTCTCATGTTTTTAAATCCATTCCATACCAAGGATTATGTAAAATTCAACCATATTTATAATAATAATATCTAAAAATAGGTCATGTTTATGTGTTAGGAATTTCCTAACACACCCTTTTTGTAGTGAGATTTCCACAAGGATTTTTGACTAATAACTCCCTTATTAAGTTATAAGGTAAATATATAATTTTCTTGGAACAAATGGAAGATATAAAATAGTGATATGATAAAAAATCAAATAAATATTTAGATAAACTTTTATATATGATTAAATTACCTACCACCACATCTTTATAAACTTCAACCTTAGTTTTAGTGATTTCATAAGCTTGACCTTCTCCCATTAGCCTCTTCTTTGGTAAGTTCCCTTAATACTTTGGTCATTGGTTTGAATAATTCCCAAATTATTTACAGTTGAAGAACTGGATAGTAGTGATATATTTCTTTCCCTTGCATTCATTAGCCTAATTACCATTATATTTTCACTTGTAACAAATTCTCATCCCCTTCAAGCATTGTCCTGGATGTTTCTTTCCACAATTTTCATTTGGTGTAAATTTATTCACCATCTTCTTCTTCTTTGATGTGTTACCTTTTACTTAGGGTTTAACTGACCTATTATTATCTTGATTTCAGTTGAATATATAGGATCTAAAAAATCCCTTCTCTGTTTTATGGTGCGTAAAACTATTTCACCATATGATGAAATTTTTTGAGAAACCAGTTCCCTTTAGAGACTAAGATTAATTATGACAACCCTGAACTTTATTACACACTTAAACATGATTTTTTATATAAAACCCTTCACTTGATACAACATAGAAGAAAGAGAGGTCTAATGTCTTTGGTTCTTAGGAACATTACATAACAACTTAGAACATAATACACAACATCTTTATTGAAAAATTCCTTTACATGACCACTACATTCCATCGTACTTATCACTGCATGGGATAAACTAAGGACATGCATAAGAAAAGTGTGAGATATAAAGATTAGTAAGGGAGTGAGTGAAGCCCAAAAATTCCACCTCCTATCCGAGCTCTGAAAAATGGGCTTCATACGGAAAAATTATACTATATGAGGTCATCACTTCCTTTGTCTAAGTAAATGGGATTTGTTAAAGCCCTATATTTATACTAATAATGTGATCACTATTCAAAGGCTATATAAGAAATGGTCACAATTATTAACGGTATTTTAAAATCCAAAACATAAAAACAAATAAGTGCATATGTTTTATAAACAGTTCACATAATAAGACATTTAATTAGATTAAGAGGAATTTCCATTGATAAAAGTTTGGGTCGTTAAAATATTCCCCCCTTAAGAAATTTCACCCTCAAAATTTCCTTTTCCCACACTAAAATAGATGAGGGTAACTCTACTTAATCACTTCCTTTGATTCCCACGTTGCCTCTTCAAACTTGTGGTTTCACCACAACACCTTGATGAGGGGCATTGTATTATTTTGTAGAAATGTTTCTCTATGATCTAAGATATTCACCGGATTATCTTCATAGGAGAGGTCATTGTCCAATGATACCATCTCTGGATTGAGTACATGCAATGGTTCAGGTATGTATTTCCTCAATAGTGATACATGGAACACATCATGTACCTTAGATAGGTTCGGTGGGAGTGCTATTCAATAGAAAACTGCTCCAATGCGATCAAGGATCTCAAAAAAGAAAATGTACCTTGGACTAAGCATTCCCTTCTTCCAAAATATCATAAATCTCTTCCATGGTGATATGCGTAGGAATAACATGTCTCTGATATCAAACACTAGATCTTGTCGATGATTATTAGCATATCTATTTTTTCGACTCTGAGTAGCTTTAATGTGTTGTCGGATAGTCTTAACCTTCTCCACCATTTCTTTGACAATTTCTGGACCTAGGAGTTTTCTCTCCCCAGCATCATCCCAACATGTCAGTGTTCTACACCTCTTCCCATATAGGGCTTCATAAGGATCCATTTTAATGCTTGAGTGGAAACTGTTGTTTTATGAGAACTCAACTAGAGGAAGATGTTGATCATATCCTCTTTTGAAGTTCATTGAACAAGCTCTCAACATGTCCTCTAATGTATGGATAGTCTGCTCAGATTTACCATCAGTTTGAGGATGATAATCCGTACTAAAGTTCAGCTCAGTATTCAGAGCGTGTTGGAGACTCTTCCAGAACTTAGAGGTGAATATTGTATCTCGATCAGATACAATTGATAGTGGTACTCCATGTAGCTTTACCATATCTCTAATGTATATACATACCAGTTGATCCAATGATAAATCCTCCTGAATCGTAATGAAGTGTGCAGTCTTTGTAAGACGATCCACAACAACCCCGATAGTATTGTTTCCTTTGTATGTCTTTGGAAGTCCGGTGACAAAGTCCATGGCGATGTTCTCCCATTTCCATGATGGTATGGGTTATGGTTGCATCATCCCCTTAAACTTATGTCTCTCATCCTTGACTTGTTGACACACCAAGCACTTTGATCTATATTCAACGATCTCCTTCTTCATGTTATCACACCAATAATGCTCTCAGAGATCTTGATACATCTTTTTGTTTCCTGGGTGGATGGAGAAATTTGAACTATGTGCATCATCCAAAAGTTCCTTCTTCATCTCCAAACTTTATGGAACACATAGTATTTTCCCAAATCTCACAATTCCTTCTTCATTAACATTGAACTCCAAGGATTTACCTTTCATGATAGTTTCCACTTTCTTCTAAATTTCCACATCATCCTTTTGAGCATCCTTTAACCTTTCCAAAAGAGATGGTTGAGAAATCATTTGTGAAAGGATTGATGTTTTTTCCTTATTTATGATTCTCATGTCTATCTTCATCAAATCTAAAAATATTGGATCCTTTTCAATTCTCATCAATGATATAATTTTCGGTTCCTTTCTACTTAGAGCATCTGCCACCTTGTTCACTTTCCTAGGGTGGTAACGGATTGAGCAGTCATAGTCTTTGATTAGCCTTTTCATCTTCATTGGCATATATTAAACTCTTTCTTTGTGAATATATACTTGAGGCTTTTGTGATCTTTGTATATTTCACACTTCTCCCCAAAGAGGTAATGTTGCCAAATTTTTAAAGCGAAGATCACCGCATCCAACTCCAGATCATGTGTGGGATAATTCTGCTCATGAACTTTCAATTGCCTTGAAGAATAGTCAATGACTTTGTCATTTTTCATCAACACACAACCCAGGCCCTTCTTCTAAGAATCACTAAATACCACAAAAAGTTCTCCACTTGTGGGTAGTGTGAGAACGGGCGCAGTGATAAGACTCCTTTTCAACTCCTTGAATCTCTCTTTGTATTCATCACTCCTAGAAAACTTTACTCCCTTCTGAGTTATCTTGGTAAGAGGGTTGGACAATCGTGAGAAATTTCTCACAAATCAGCGATAAAATTCAGATAACCCAAGGAATCTACGGATATCTGTTACTGATGTTGGCCTTGTCCATCCCTCAATTGCAGCTATCTTGGAGGGATCCAAAGATATCCCATTTCTTGTAATCATATGACCCAAGAATGAGACCTCCTATAACTAGAACTCACATTTGTCGTACCTTTCATAGATATTCCCCTTTCGCAAGGTCTCTAGTACAGTTCTTAGATGCTCCGCCTTGTTTTTGAAGTATATTAGAATATCATCTATAGAGACTACCACAAATTTGTCAAGGTAAACTATAAAGACTCTATTCATCAATTCCATGAAGATTGTTGGAGCATTAGTGAGTCCAAAAGGAATTACTATAAATTCACAGTTCCCGTACCTTGTATGAAAAGTAGTCTTCGGGATATCCTCCTTCTTCACCCTTACTTGGTAATATCCTAATCGCAAATCCACCTTGGAAAATTATTGTGCTCTACCTAGATTATCGAATAAGTCATCAATTTTGGGAATAGGATACTTGTTCTTTATCGTGATTTTGTTAAGCTTACGATAATCAATACAAAGGCTCATTGACCCATCCTTCTTCTTGACTAAGAGGACTGGTGCACCCCATGGTGAAGCACTTGGGTGTATAAACCATTTATCCAGATTCTTCTGTAGTTGTTTCTTTAGCTCCTCAAGCTCCACAACAGTCATTCTATACAAAGTCCTAGATATTGGTAATTCCCTAGGTATAAGGTCAATTGAGAATTCATCATCTCTTATAGGAGGAAGACCAGGTAATTCCTCAGGAAACACTTCAGCGAATTCACTCACAATAGGCATGTCTTCAAGGATGGTTTCTTTCTTGGACTCAATCATCTGAGAAAGATATGTGTGCTCATAGGGCAATAATATCCACACTTGAGATAATGGAGCTAAAGAAGATTCATCCACTTCCTTTCACTTGTACAGAATCGGGGGTCGATTCTCCATATGGAGAGTGATTTCCCTCTCATGACAATTTATGTTGGCTCTATATAAGTAAAAACAATCCATGCAAAGAATTGCATCAAATTCCACCAGAGGAAGTATGATGAGGTTCGCCGGGAGGTTCAATCCATAAATTATTATAGGGTAGGAGTTATATTCATGGGATGCAATGATCTCCCCATTTTCGATACTCACTAACATCTTTACTTCCTTGATTTTTGGTGGTGTTGGTATTGTTCTACTAAAGTTTCAGGATATAAAATAATGCGTAGAACCAAAACCAAAAAGTATGTTTGCTATTATTGAATGAATAACTATCGTACTTTTCACCACTTCATTTTTGGGGTTTACTTTGGTAGTAGTGATGGAAAAATCTCTCCCTTACTGCCTTGGAGGTTGTTGGTTACCTCTAAAAACCCTTGTCTTAGAACACTGAATTGAAAAGTTCCCCGGTTATTTGCTATTGAAGAAATGAACAACACGTTGAGATTTGAACGGAGTGTTCCTTTACTCTATCACAACTATGGGTTTTTCTTTTTGGTAGTTAATGACTATGTTCCCTTCTCTTCCATGCCTATAGCATTTATTTTTCCCCTTCATTCAATTTCAAGGGTTCTTCTTTCTGCACCTTTGGCAAGTGGGGTGATGGATCTTCTTAGCACCATTGGATTTATCCATTGGACCGATAGAATTGAATTCCACCTTACGCTTCTTATCCCCATGATACCCCTGAGATTCTCCGATCTTCATTTTTACTTTGAGGGCACATCGGATAATTCTCTCATATCTATCGAAGTCACGGATCACCAGGGATTTCTGTAGGCTAGGTTTCAGCCCACCAAAGAAGCGGTCAACCTTGCATTCAGAGGTAATGACAAATCTGTAGGTGTATCATTCAATCCTTGTAAAGTTTTCCTCATATTCTCCAATGGATTTGTTACCTTTTTTCTTGAGGTCGAGGAATTCCCTTTCCATCTTAAGTTAGAGAGTGTGAAAAAAATATTTGTTGAAAAACATTTTCCAGAAATCCTTTCATTCCAACACCTCGATCTATTCCTTAGGCTTCATATTTTTTATCAATGTCTACTATTGATAAGCTTCACCCTCCATATGATAAGTATCTAGAACAACCTTATCTTGTTTGGAACATTGAAGGATGAAGAAGATCTTTTCAATGGAGTTGATCCATTGTTCGGCAATTTAGGGATTAGATGATTCATTAAAAGTAGGAGGCCTTTATCTCATGAATCTCTCGATTGTGACTTGTTCTTTCTTATAGGGGGTTGAATGTTCCTCTTGACCCATGTTTCTATTCAAATCTTGAGTTAAATGAGAGAGTATCCCGAAAAAGTTCACGATTCCCGCTCCCATTGGATTGGGAAACTCATTCGAACAGTCATCAGATTGACTGAAAATTATATTTTTATTTGATTTTTGAGATCCACTTTTTGGGTGAACAGGAACCATACAATTCCAGAAATATGATTCAAAAACACCACAAAAACACTACCACTTTCAACAAAGTCATATGCTTGCCGGTAAAACCAGATTCAAAATTCAAATGAAGAGACATGCCATAGCCTCGGGCCACAAACTGAACATGGGCCACAGACCATGACGCATCCACAAACACATATCCATCATCATCAACTAATCGAGAAGCGCCGGTCGGAGCCATACTCCTCGTCGCTGGAACCGCTACCTCAAACCCACAAAACACTATCTTCGTAGGTTCCAAAAAACATCAACTAACATAAACCGACTCAAATAAATCCCCACCACTTCACCATCGTCGTCGCCATCAATGTAGCCTCTGATTCCACATCAAAAACATAATTACTCGAAATAGAACAACATTACGAAGCAGCACAAATCACGCACAACATTTCAACCAAGATGAGAACGCGATTCAAAAATCAAGGAGCTAAAAACATCACTAGAATGGAAGTCACCCGACCACCAGAACATGCCAGAAGAAAGGAAAAGTCGCAAGACAGATCCCCAATCCCATCGCCGCCTTCAAGACCACACTTAGAGACCACAGCTAACCTCCCAACGCTCCCACAACTGGCGTAGAAACAAGTCTCCAACACTCAGACCGCAGAGATAGGACTCAACAACGGACTCACCGCACTGCCATCAGAAACCCTATCCAAATCGTAGGACGGGGCATGAGGATGGGCCAACAACAATGATAATCTCCGAGAGTCAAGCCCACGAAGCCGCATAAGGATCACCGCACACCAAGGCCACACCGATCAGAGGGGCGGAAGAGAGGAGCTGTCGCCGCCCAGAGTTGGAGAAGGGAAAGGCGACGACGGGGGGAAACCCTAGTGATACGGAGCCCCTTATGGGCTCATCCCATTGATCTTCACATCAGTTGTTAGCCCGAGTCCTCCTATTACCATCCATTGGCTGGAATAAAAGGAAAGTTAGGGGTAACACATAAAGGGTAATCCAAGGACAAAAACGGATGACTTATAAATTAATTTTAATTGCTTAACTTCTGAATTTATAGGCTTAAATCAACGTTATCCATGATATACTTAACAACATATATTCTTAGGGGAATTTTTTGTGTTCCCTTAATAGTGGTTCATACTAATCTTGTGAATTTACCAAAGAATATCCCCCAGGAGTGTCATAACCAAGAGTGCAGCAAGGCCCGTTGTCATGTACCAGGATACCCCAGGTCAAGACTAAAACTCCTTGTCAAAGTTTTCACTCCTAGGTACATCTATGCTAGATCCGCCTCTACCTGATCGTATCCAGACAGGGATGTATTTTCTCAATAAACCACTTAATCAATACTCAACAAAATTTAGGGATTTTTTTATTATACTTTGTCTTATCCCTAAGGCTTTCACTTGGGTTTTCTAATCCTAATCCCAAAAATAACTAAACTTATCCCCTAATAACAACTATGACAACCCTAAACTTTATTACACACTTAAACATGATTTATTACATAAAAATCTTCACTTAATATAACATAGAATATTGATAGGTCTATTTTATTTTGGGCTTAGGAATATTACATAACAACTTATAACATAAAACACAATATCTTTATTGAAAAATTTCTTTACATGACCACTACATTCCCTCGTACTTAGCATTGCATGGGATAACCTGAGGACATGCATAAGAAAAGGGTGAGCTATAAAGCCCAGTAAGGGAGTAAAAAAGGCACAACATGAAGAATACTATACATTTTAGGAAATAGGCATATCAATATATCATAAGAGAAACATGAACATAAAGGCATGATATAACATGATTAACATAACATGCAAATGTGGCAACAACGTTTAACATGATAGAATAATCCAAGGCCCATTGCACATGGAGCATGAGTAAAAACTCATTTAACTTGAATTAGAATTATTAAACCCTAATTGAACTTGATGTATCATGATAATAATCATTACCCAATGCATTGGAGCACTATCAGGGTGCACCCTTCTTAAACATTCCATTTTATGCATAAGTGTTCCACAAGATCATACAATATGGATTCATTAAACATCATAATTTATTCCATGATAAAGGAATGTGGAATTAATACATAAAACTCTTCCATAAATAAGTAAATGTGCATAAATTATAATACCCTTGATAGAGAAATGGGCATGGTATTTACTATAAAATGACTTTGGCTTGGAAAATCACGGTGCAATTTCAGCACCATAAGAACATGACATAAGAATTCATAAAAATGGTTGATGTGAGAGAAAAATTTGTATCATCATATGTACATGAAATTTAAATTAATGGGGTCATATAGATACATGTCCCAACATATGTAATAGAATTTTAGATTCATAATACAAAATAATTCCTTGAATGTAAATGACGAGAGAGAAATTCCTTACGGAATTTTAGCATGGTAGCAAGTTTACATGGGAGGAATTAATGAGAGATAAAGGGGTATATCATCATTTAAAAATAAATAGGTCAGTATGGGGGAGGAGATAAATCATACTCCAATATTTTTAATTGAAAATAAAAGGGTATAACAACAAAATGAAATTTGGACAAAAATGAGAAAGGAAGAAATCCCTTACGGAATTTTGGCATAGTAACATGTGTAAATGGGAGGCATTAATGAGAGAGAAAGGGTTATCTCATCATTAAAACATAAGTAGGTAAGTATGGGGGAGGTTTTAAATCATGCCCCAACATTTATAATTTAAAATAAAAGGGCATAACAATATTGAGAAACTTGGATAAAATGGGGAAGGAAGGAATCCCTTACTTGGAAGTGTGATTCGAAAGGATTTAGAGGGGCTTGAGAGAGGCTTGTTGGGAGATTGGGGTGACTTTGGAGGATTATAGAGAGATTATGGAGAGTTTGGACGAACTAAAAAGTCTTTGAGTGAAGAGGAAGTGGGAGCTTGGGTGGGTTTATATAGGAAATGAGAGGAACTTCTTTATTATTTAGGTTTGGGACACCACACATTAAACTAATCAAAACCACAAACCATCCCATGGTTTTTGCCCATGTTTTTTCCAAAGGAGAGTGGAAAAGAATATTTTATAAGGCTAATGGTAGAACATCTAAAAATAATAGGGTTTCTTATGTGGAGGTGAGTCACACTCTCAAGGAAATCAATTTTAAAAGATAAAATGTTTTATAAGTCTTGGAGGGTCCACTAAAGCTTTGTAAAATAAATCAAAAAAACCTAAAATCACATTATTTTAATGTTAAAACATATATTGGTCGAAAAAAATGTTTATAGTATTTTATTACATCATTATTGGGTCATTGTGATGTCATAAAACACATTATATATTTAAACGGTATTTAATATTTACCCAAAAAATTCTACTATCTCAGAAAGTTATGAAAAATTCACCATGGGATAATTTAGATGTCCTGATTCTATAAATAATATTCATTTTATCTAAATAATTTTATAAATATGTGAAATTTTACTTTTAAAATAAAAAACGTCATTTATCGAAAATTCAAGGGTTTTGACAAAAAATAGCTTTCAAACCTTAATAAAAATCACAATTGTATTCATAAAAATTTTATAATCATTTATATTTAATAAAAGGTAATTTAGTAATAATATTTAATGAAAATATTATTTAATTCAAAAATCCATTAATTCCTCAAAATAGATTTCTCAATTAACTAAAAATGCTATTTTGCATTATAAATTATTTACAAAGTAACAATAATAAAATGAATGTATATTCCCTATAAAAAAATAATGTACATAATCATAGTACTTAGGGTCTTGTTAAATAACCCCTTATAACACCCGCATAAGACAGAAAGGTAAGGTGTGCGATGGTGATAGACTCTTGGGGTGGCTCGGATAACATCTCTTAGGTAGTAATCTCTATTAACTTCCAATTATCCCTTAGGTGGTTCCGCTCAAGCTTAATATGTTCAAGGTCAGCTTGGGTTTGGTCAAGAGTGAATCCCAAATATGCCACCTCCTTTCCAAGCTCCAACAAATGGGCTTCATATGGAGCAATTCTACTGGATGAGGTCATCGCTTCCTTTGTCTTAGTAAATTGTATTTATTCAAGCCCTATATTTATACTAATCATGTGATCACTGTTCAACGGATATATTACCAATGGTCACAATTATTAATGGTATTTTAAAATCCAAAACATAAAAACAAATTATTGCATATGTTATATAACCATTTCACATAATAAGACATTTAATTAGATCAAGGGAAATTTCCATTAATAAAAGTTTAGGTCGTTACATTAATCCCTTCAAAGAAATTTTAAATATTGATTTTCTTATTACATATGAAATTTGAAGAATACATGTCTAGTATTTTAAAGGTATCCTGATATTTTGAAAAAAAAAATCTTCATTTTACTTTAATATTAGTAACTTTCTCTTCATTTCATTTTGTTACTCATGAGGGAAATGTTTATTAAGGAATGTTACTTTAAAATATATCCATTCCATGTGTTTTATTTCTTCTTCCTCTCTATTATTTTGGATCAATTACCACCATTGATCATCATCACCTTTGAGACAATATACTACCAATATAACTTGTTCCCATTCATTATATCCTAATGCTAGAAATATATTTTCAAGGGACTTAATCCATTGCTCAGCTACCACTAGATTAGTAGTTCCACTAAATGATGGGTATCATGTCACATGAAATGATACAATATAGGTGTATCATGTTGTGGGACATCTTTTTGATCTATATTTTTAAGGTTATTAGTCATAGCCTAGGCCATCTGTCCTAATATGGCCATGATCTACTCAGCTCCAACACCGGTTTTATTGGATTTCTCAGTGGGGAAATTTCTACATTGTCCATGATTGTTGATACCATTATTTCTTCGATGGGGAATTTATAAAGAGTAGAATGTGCTGAATTATTTCATTATAAATTTTAAATCATAATATATATTTCTAGATATGGTGTAAAACATACCATAAATTGAATATTTATGAATTGTTAATATAAGAATCATAAACTTGGTTTCTTTGAGGATCTATTTGCATCATAGAAATATTTTCAAATATTTTATAATGGTTTGTAAATAAAATTTGAATTAACCCAACTATATCAACCAGGAGTTTCAAACTAGTTGTGCAGTAATAGCCCATTTATTGTGAACCAGAATGATGGTATAGATATACTAGACTAATTATTTTCAGGGTTATTAACCCTAGATTCATCTTTTCCAAAATCATATCCACTTATAGTATCCATATTGTGATGTATTTCAAAGAAAAAGCACATAATATACACCTTACCCAAACTGTTATGATATTATCATATAATTAAATATATCCTCAAATTTTTTCATAGGTTTATGTTTCATAATATATGTTTTCCTAAATATATCTCTCAAGTTTTCTACTAAGCTTCTTCTAATACCAACTATAACAACCCTGACTCTAGTAACCTAGAGTCGATGTCCAATTTATTACATTTTCGTAGATACAAGGGGTCTCATCTCTGAGGGTTGATTAGTTTAGAATTATTTAAGGAATAGATACATACATGATACCAATTTTACATTGGAAAAAATATAAGACATAAAAAAAAATTGCATCCTTGAAAATCAATAAAATATTTCTTATTCATAACCTAAGTAAAGGAAAAAAAATAAGGGAGATCCATGAAGCTCAGTAAGGGTTATGTACAACAGAAGCTACTATGAGTAAATAAGGAATTGTCATGTCCCATCCTGGATTCCACTAAATCGGTACCCCAATCCAGTTTTCCACATGACCACAAGCATGCCTCCTTGTGTTCCAAAGGCTGAAAAATAGTAATGGGGGTCTAAAGTGGATCTTTGAGGAGACTATACCCCCATATCAGAGTGAAAAATGAGAAGTAAAAAACCAAAAATCATATGCATCATAGTACATTGAAATAATAAATAAATTGAAACTAAAACATGCAGTAATAAAATGAAATGAAAAGAGGGCCTGAATGACCATTTCATAAATAGAACCAACCTCCCACAAGGTCAGTTACAATACATACCAAAATAAAATAAACTATAAAATGATTCATGACATATCTGATCTAAACCCTTCCATCCTTCTAATGTCACTCGAGAAATCCTACTCAACCAAAAACAATCAACACATGCCTCATCCCAAACCTATGACTACAATAAATATGTAAGAGCTACTCAGGTACTTGAGTTCCATGGATTCCTGAGTAGGGTGTGATTAAAATTCAGTAATCCACCACCAATGGTGTCTAGAGAAAATACCAATTAGTGTAATAGTGCATGAAGGTAAATAAAATATGTTTTCTAAACATAAAAATACTTAATTTAATCACTTTTAATATTTGTTCCAAAAGCTACCCATTTCCATCAAAACTGCCTCAACCTAAGCTAATCATATGAGCCATAATTCATAGGTGACACTGGTTGGAAAACTAAGAGCCTCAATCCAAGTATCCAACCAGGATTTGGTAATCAATGTTCCACCATCCCAACCACTAGTCCACAAGTCGTTAAACATAGAGCATCAGTCCTTGAATCCATCCGGGACTCGAAATTCCATGTCTGACCATCCCAACCTTGATATTGAATTTCATGTCTATACCCTTAGGTTTAGTAGCATCGGTACTTTCCTTAAAAAAACTATGGTACACGGAGGCACCTAGAGATTCATTATGGCCCATCCAAAACCCAGGAGTGGAGCATCATTCCAACATCCCAAAACCATTAGTCACAGGTCAGTAAACATGGATCATTAGTCCATGAATCCAACTGGGACTTGGAACATCATTTCTAACCATCCCCAATCATTACATTATAATTTAATACCATCTCATTACACATTCACACAGTCCATTTCTTTCAACATATAAAACCAATTTCATAATTAAACATTTTCATCCTTTACTCAAATACACATTCATTAAATTTTCTTCAAACCATTTATAATAAAACACACCCTTTTAACCATTTCCATTTCCTTTCTAAATCACAATATTTATCATGGTTCCAAAGGACCTTTGAATCAATACATGGATAAATAAAATCCAACCCCTATCAAAATTAATAAAACACCAAAATCAAATATTCTCATTAAATATTTTGAAACCACCCCTTAAACATGGGTATTCCTCTTTAAAAATCCAAACAAGGTCCATGAACTTCATATTCCCTAAAAACCATTTAAATATTAACCACACACCTATTTCAAATCAACATTTTAAATCCAATTAAAACCCATTTAAAATCACCTTGAGGTCAACACCTCATTTCAAAACAAGAATCATTTTTAAACACAGCCTTCCCCCTTTTTGAATCCAGAATTGATAAAAAAACCAATACATGCATTTAAACCATTCCAAAACCCTCAAATGAATTTTCATAAAACTTAATACATTAAACATTCCACTTCCAATGGTTGGCACACCCCATAGTGGTTATAGGTCTGGTATCACATCACCATGAATCCAACAGGATCTATAGAAGGCCCATGCTATCAATATAAATTCCAAAACCAATTTATTAAATCAAGGAAGCAATAATAACACACTTGGGATATAAGTAATATATCAAAATTCACATATAAAACAATTATTAAGACTATGGGTAATGCTCTTAAACTTCCTACCTCATTAGTGAAGCCTTCCACAACATTTCCAAATAATGGTGGCCTTTTCAAGGCCCATATAATTCTCATTACAACTCCAAGGCACCTGATTGAGATCATCTTGACCTCCATAGCCTCAACATCACACCAAAAAACAATAATTAATTAATTATAATAATTATAATTAATTAGTTAACAAAAAACCATCTTTCCATATAGCTAAAAAACTCACTGAGAACTTACCTCTTATCGTAAATCCAATAAACCATCATGGGAGGCCCAAAGAAGATCCTCAACACCATTCTTAGGAAAAAAACCTAATATAAAATACTCAATCATCAGTTAATTAAATTAAATCATTTGGAAAAACCTAATAAAATTAATTGTGAACCCATACCTCAACGAAATGACACACAAGGTTGTGTGGAAACCATATCAGGATCTCATGTACCCAATCTAACCAAAATCCCCAGGAGAAATGGATGATTCCCCCATGATCTAGTGGAATCCTCAATAATACCAAAACTAGATAAGTTCAAAATTAGATAGGAGTAAGAAGGAGAAAGGAGGCCACTAGAGGATAAGAAATTACTTCAAATGACAATAAATATCTAGGAAAACACCCCAAAAATCTAAGTAGGAAGGAGGATTAAGGGGGTTGGAGATCCCCTGGTTCATTCTCCTAGAATGGGAGAGAAAGGTGGGATGGAGAGGCTAAAAAAACTACGGGGGTATTTTGGTCATTTTCCCCATCTACTTAAATATGTACAACTTCATGGTTTGGTAACATGGTTTTCCAAACCTTGTACCAACCATGAACACCCCAGCTATCCACACCCATTCCCTACATTGTTAGGCTACACAATTTGACCAACTCTGCACCAACTATGCAGTCACCATTGCCTACCTTATGAAGAAAGGCACACTGTTTCTTTGAAACTGTGTGCAACCCATGGACCATGCCCTGGAACTTCTCCAACCTCACACATTTTCTCTTTTTTACTCACATGATTTACCCTAAACCGTGATCTAACCATGCAACTCAACCTTTCACTATTCAAATTGAACTTAATGCCTCCTAAGAATCAAGGTTACACATGGTTTCCCATAAGCCAAGCACACCAAACCGTGCACCCCTTCCAGAAAACTCTAGAACCTAAAACATCGCCTGAATCCTTTGTAGATCATATGAATATTTGGGCTACCTCAAAATAATAATTAATCACCTCAAAACAACACTTTGAGGCATTTCAACTCTCAAAACTCCATTTTGAGACTCAACTTGATATTCAACCCTTCTGGTAACAAAAATTAAAATTCATTCATAAATCTTTGATCCATCAAAAGGAGGGATCTTATAACCTCCCCACTATAATACTTATCATCCTTGAGAAGCCTCAGTGGTCTTCCACCTACACCACTTGACCTATGTTGTTCACCAAATCTTAACTAATAGCCCTATCTAGCTTCTGATATCCTGAAGCACTACCATGTTACAACCCCCAAATCAAGGCCCCCAACCGGATGAATACCCGAGCTAACACCCATTTCCAAAATCCAAAACCACAAAAAAACTTACTCGAGACCATCCAACTAAAACATTGATTACAATATCACTCAATTAGTCACCTATCAATGGTGATCCCCACTATATGCTCCAACTTATAACCACTAACTTCTAATTCTTAACACCCTTGTGATAATGAAAAACCCACCAAACCATAACTCACACTCCCACAACATAACCAGAATGGTTACCAACATACCATTCCCCAACACCCACGAAAACACCAATCATCTTGATCACCCATCCTCTTCATCGAAAACCAACCGAAGTGGATACTTACCCTCTATCCATGTAGAAATGGAGAACAACCTATCTTTTCCTAAAAATCTCAACTCAAACTCGAAACACACCCATCCTTACCAAATTACAAACCATACATATCTTACAAACTTCCACACCCACATTGGGCACTAACCCTAGTCATACTATCCTTAGCTAACTGGTCCCAAAAATGCCCAACTCCAACTACCACACTATCGCCATATCATATGATCACTATGCCCTCATACTCAAAGACCTTACAAAACCACCCCAAACGTACCCATTGGAGTCTATACAAAAACTATTTTCTAGAACCACTTTATGTCTAAATACAACACTCAACTTGATCATTTGTAATCATTGATCTCCCATTAGAATTTCCTAACTCACCTCACAGTTCTTCACTGGCATCACAATTCCACCATGACCAATCCATGACTAGTTCCATACACCTACAAAAATTCCAACATAAGGGTCACAAGTCTAAAACTAAAACATCACTCACCACCATAGGAGTGTCATCATCACCGAATCACCTAGAAAACCAAAATTGCCTCGGACCATGATCCAACCACTACTAACCTAAGAATTGGACATGTCTATCTTTTCCACACCTAAGTGACCAAGTAAAACCTCAACCATCACTCATTCATAGCATCCTATAATGGAAACCATAGAGTTTTTTGACTTTCAGTTTACCCTAAGGACCTCACCCATAAACGATCGATGGTGAATTTATTGACAAACGACTCCACATACACTGCTTCATGAGAATAACTTCCCTAAGGCCCCATATCCAACCAAAACACATTAGGCTTATAGGCATATAGTCATTTACTTCCCAGCATACTTCGGACAATGTCAAGTTATCAGGAATGATCTTCACAAACCATGAGTACACTAATATTTCATTGATGAACACCATTACAACCTATCAATTTTTGATGTCACCTCTAACTATGGGGACATAAAAAACCCATACAAGGTCCTAGGCCTACCTACCCAAAAATCATCTCATCACATTCACATCATCTTTCAGCCTATTCACAACTGCCTACTCCTCTCAAGTACCTCAGGCATACACTCCCGTGATGTTTTATCCAAAAACCAAATGACATAGTGAATTACCTCATTCTTATACCTCCAAGATTCCATTACCACTTAATCATTAAAAATCCTTGTGTAACCTAACCAAAAAACCTATTTTCAACCTCAGTGAGTCATATCTCATAAAAAATCAGTTCACAAGCCCTATCTAGTGGACATGTTTATCCCGCATGCCTATCTCACCTATCATGGTGCATTATTGGTTCTTTCTAAAACCAAAAGAAACTCACAATCCAAAATCACTTACTCAACCCCTAAAAATAGAATCATCATTAAATGATCCCCCAGAAATCATATATGCTCTCACTATATTCTGAAATATGCATCTAGATCTTACTACGTTAGGAACTCAACTGGTATTTTACCTAGAAACTACATGCACTATGAAAGAATCCACAATCAAATCACTTTCCATATTAAGGAAACCAGAAATATTAGTGCATATCATGCTAAAAACATGTCAAGTCTTTCTCACCTTTTCAATCATTACCAAAAGAAACTTTCACTATTATTCTAGTTTGAATCCACCAGGCACATCATTCATGTACAATTATTACATGGTTTAGGTAATTGAATTAGCCCTCTCCTCTAGAAACCAACAATAAGACAAACTCAGTCACTCAAGTGTTCTCTCCAAAAACAAAAGGCACCCCAAGTTCATAAACCTCCTACTTGGTTTCACCCCACATTCACTATTTTTAAAATTCTCAAAACATCCATATTCATCACATGTGCCTAAAATTACACATAACCTAGAGTAACTCTCTCATGGGTCACTTTATAAAACCACATAGCACCACTCCCAAAACTGGAGTCATGTCAAGAAGGTCACTAGGTCCAACCACCCAAAGTCTACTCCATCCCATAGATATCTAAAACTCAGAGGGCACCAAACATGCACCCATATCATCATCACATGGCATCAACAAGTCAAAAACCCTCCTCTCAATTTTCACACCCTGAAGGTGTCATATACTAACCAATTGCCCATAACTAGGGTGTTATTCTTGTCCGAGCATCTGCACATCAAATTGCTCCTTGGAGGACCTGGACATACTATCAACCTAAAAAAACACTCATAAGGGTTCCAAAAATCCAATACGTATACTATACTGACCCACCAGGGTTACTACACCAACCATGCATGAGGACCACACCAGTGTCCTCATCATTGAGTGTCTCACCATAGATCCACATAACCTACCATTAAAAATAAATCCATGAAATTACACTAAATAATGCATGTACCATGTGGATCCTACATGCCTATTATGATGCATGAGACGCCTCTTGCCTTTTCAGTAGAAGAGACAAAACCAAATCATAGGCTTCTTTGCAATGTTCTAAGAATAATAAATCCATGATAATTCATAAAGTCCAAACAACTTGTGTGTGATATGAGGTAGAAATCACATACAACCATAACATCACAAACTAGAACAAAAATCCTAGTCTACCAAACTATGAATAGTAAAATATAGGAATGTAAACCCTATGATACCACTTTATAATGTCCCATACTGGATGCCACTAAACCGGTTCCCCGAGTCAGTACACCACATGACCTCAAGTGTGCCTCATTGTATGCCAGAGGCTGCTGACTAGCAGTGGGGGTCTAAAGTGGTGCTTTGAGGTGACTATACCCCCATATTAGAGTGCACAACTAGATTTAAATAACTAAACATCATAAAAATTAGAGTATGTGGGAGGAATAAATAAACTGAAAATGAAACATATAGTAATAAAATGAAATGCAAAGATATCTTGAACTTCCATGTCAATTATACAAACAACTGCCAACTATGTCAGTTATAATACGTACCAAAATAAAAGAAACTATAAAAATATCCATGGAATCTCTGAGCCAACCCCTCCCACATATCTAATATCACATGAACAATCCTACTCAACCAACAATACTCAATGTGAACCTCATCCCAAATCTGTACCTTTAATAAACATGTAAAAGATTCTCAGGTACCCAAGTTCCATGGAGGACCAAGTCGGTTGTGATTAAAACCCAATTGACCACCACCAATGGTGTCTAGAGAAAATACCAGTTAGTAAAATAGTGCATGTAGGAAAATGAATAACAGTATAAAGGATGGTATATAAAATAGGTTTCATTACTTAACAATACTTAATTTAATTACTTTTAATATTTGTTCCAAATTTTACCCATTTTAATCAGAACTACCTCTCCTAAGTCTGTCATATGAGACATATTTCATAGGGTTACTAGTTGGAAAATAAGTATCCTCGGTCCAAGTATCCAACTAGGATACAATACTCCATGTCTAGGTATCCCAAACACTAGGTTACAAGTCAAGAAACAAGGAGAATTATTCTGTGAATCCAATTAGGACTTGGAATTCCATGTACAACCATCTCAAACTTAATATAGAATACCATTTTCATACCCTTAGGTTTAGGATTATCGGTCCTTTCCCTGAGAAACTATGATGCACCAGGTGCCTTGAGCAGCAGTCTCGCCTGCCCAAAACGTAGGAGAGGAGCATCAGTCTAATATTGCAAAACCATTATTCATAGGTCAACAAACATAGAGCATCATTCTATGAATTCAACTGAGATTCAGCACATCATGTACAACCATCTATAATCATTCCATTATAATTTTATACCATCTCATTCCACATTCCCATAGTCCATTACTTTCATCATATAAAACCAATTTAAAAATTAAACCATTTCATCCTTTACTAAAATACACATTCATTAAATATTATTCAACCCATTTAACAGTCAAAAACACCCCATTTCCATTTAATTTCTAAATCACAAAAAATATCATAGTCCAAAAGGACCGTTAAATCAATGCATGGCTTAATAAAATCCAACCCCTTTCAAAATTCATAAAACACCAAAATCAAAAATTCTCGTAATACATTTCAAAACCACCCCTTAAACATGGGTCTTCTTTTTAAAAATCCAAACAAGGTCCAAGACCTTCATATTCCCTAAAACCATTTAAATATTCACCACATTCCCATTTTAAATCAACATTTTAAATCCATTTAAAACCCATTTAAAATCACCTTGTGGTCAACACCTCATTCCAAAACAAGAATCATTTCAAAGCATAGCCTTCCCCCTTTTTGCATCCAAAATTGGTGAAAACCCAATACACACATTTAGACCATTTCAAAACAATCATAATCATTTTCATTAAAACTTAACACATAAAACAGTACACTTCCAATGGTTTGCACACCCCATGGTGGCCATAGGTCTGGTCTCACATCACCATGAATCCAACATGGTTTGTAGAAGGTCCAAGTTATCAATATAAGGCCAAAACCAATTTCATAAATTAGGGAATCAATAATGACACACTTGTGATCTAAGGAATATATCTCAATGCACATATAAAAAAATTATTAAGACTATGGGTAAATCTCTTAGACCACCTACCACATTATAGAATCTTTTTGAACTATTTCCAAAGAATAATGGCCTTTTCAAGGACCATCTAAGTCTCATCCCAACTCCCCAGAACTCGACCGAGCTCATCTAGATCACCCTAACCTAAGAATCACAACAACAAAAAATTAATTAATTATAACAATTATAATTAATTAATTATCCAAAAACCAACTTGGCATAAATATGGAAAACTCACCGAGAAATATCCTCTTATTGTAAATCTAAGAAACCACTATAGGAGGTCCTAAATGAATCCCTAACACAATTCTTGGGAAAATACCTAAGTGGTGATACCCAATTTATAATTAATTAAATTAAATCATTTGAAAAAACCTAATAAAATTCACAGCAAACACAAACCTCAATGAAACGTCACGCAACGATGTGCGAACACCATCTCGGGACCCCCTCTACCCAAGACAACCAAAATACCCATTATAAAAAGATAACTAACCCATGATTTAATGGAATCATCAAAAATACTTAAACCATAGAAGTTAAAAATTAGAGAGGAGTAAGAGGGATAAAGGAGACCACTATAGAAGAATAACTCACCTCAAATTCTAATAAATCACTATGAAAACACCCCTAAAATTGAACAAGGGAGGTGGAATAAGGGGGTTGGAGAGGCCCTGGTTGATGCGCCTGGAATGAGGGGAGAGAATTGGGGTGGAGTGGTAGAATAACCCTAGGGGTTATTTTGGTTATTTTCCCCATTTAATGAAATCTAGGAAGCCACATGGTTTGGCCACACAGTTCTCCAAACCATACACTAAATATTTTCACCCCAACGTTCTACACCCATTCCACCACATGGTTAGGTCACATGGTTTGAAAAATCATGTGCCAACCATGTTGTCCACACTACCTACCTTCTACAGTAAGGCACATGGTTTTTTAAAACTTTGTGAAACCCATCTTCCATGCCTAAGACCTTATTCATCCTTGAAAAATTTCTAATTTTACCTCACACAATTTACCCCAAACCATGCTCTAACCGTGCAACTCAACCACATGAAATTCAAATTGAACTAAAAACCTCATAAGCATTAAGGTGTCACGCAGTTTATCCTAAACCACTTAAAACCATGTACCCCTTCCAAAAAACTCTAAAACTCCTAAAACTTCACCTGAAGCCTTTAGAGCTCATCTGAACACATGAGCTACCTTCGGAGCATCATTCCTCATCTCAAAAAAACACTTTAAGGAATTATTACTCTCAAAACTCCATTCTGAATCTCAACTTAAGATTATACCCATCCAGTAATGAAAATTCAATTTCCTTTAAAAAAATTGATCCATCTAGATGTGGGATCTTATAGGCATAATCAATATGTAAAGGTAAATAACTAAAATTACATGGAATTTAATTAATAACTTGAGCATGAAATGAATCCATGGATAATATTAATGCAATAATATCATGGATAATAACAATAATAGAATTATCCATGAAGGAAATGCATAATATTGGACGTTATGATATTAGAAATCATTATATCAATACCATCAAAACCTTATACCAAGACAGTTTAATTGATGGGTAGGTATATACCAAAAAACCCAATTAATTTGGCCAACTGATTTGTAAGGATATCTATAACCAATCCCTTCCCTTCACTGCATGTAAAAATCATTCTACATATATATAATTATCTATTCAATTTATAAATAATAATCTTTATCAATAAATATCTATATTGAGTAAATAATATGGTTTGTCAATATTTTACCCAGTTAATCAAATAAATTTTATAGAAAAATGCCTTATTTAAAAATGGTGTAAACATTTTATGTAATAATAATATCCATGATAAAAATAATATGGATATTTAAGAGAAATTTAATGTCTAACAATCATTAGAAAGTGAATGTTTCATTAGAAAGTTAATTACCACAAAATTAATGAGAGTTAATAAACATTTTGTGATAAATTCATGTCTTTTGGAGGAAAAGATAAAATAGAAGAAAAATATTAAAATAATCTAACATAAAAGAGTTTTATTTTTAAAATAATTAAAAAAAAATTATAAGAAGCTAAATATCATAAAATGGTTATTGTGGTGTGGAAGTTTTTTAACATTGTATACATTAAAAACATTCATTTTTACTTTTTATAAAGAAATTCAAAAATGATCATTTTGGAAAACATTAAAAATATTCCTTTCAAACCTTATAAAAATTCAATGATAACTTAATATTTTCTTAATAAATCATTTCAATAATAAAAATGACTTTTGTAAAGATTTTTTTTAAACAAAATATGGATATGAAAGAAAAATATATCTGATTAAAAGAGAAATAAAATAAATTTTTCTTTTAAAAATTTATTTTCTTGATTCAAGTGCAAAATAGAAGAAAATTTTGAAGAAAATATATAAAATACTTGAATATCTAGAGGATAATAAAATAGATGGATTTTATGAATTATGGATTATAATATTACTTCAATGAAAATTAAGGCAATATGAAAAAAAAATTGTGAAATAAATCCTTACATATTTGGAAACTTTTAAATTGTATACCCTTAAAGAATAAAATTTTATTATAACATTAATCATCATGAATAAATAGTTATTCGTGCTAAATATATCAAAGGGTAAGTATATACAGCACATAAAATAAAATTGGTCCATAGTATCAAATATATATCAATGGAATATAAATTTAGATGAAATATCTTACCTCCAAATAATTTTTTTAAAATTTTCATAAAATAACTTTTAGGGTTAGAGTGGGAACCCACACATCCACAAATCACTCCTAATTCAGTGTCACACAAATTTAAATGGTAAACTTTTAAATTAAAAAACCAATAATAAAAATTCAAAACAAATTGGGCACCGCAGGAAGATCTTGTCAACCCACAAATCCTATGAGACACTAGAGGAACTATATACCAAGGTAAGACATGTCATGTTCGTACGCCCTCACCATCATCACATCTCCATCGACATCATCTCATCACTGAAGTCCGCTTCACCGATTTCAACTGCCCTAAACAAGATAGTCACCAAACATTGTCTTCAATGCCATCTCTAGACATCAAGTAAATACAACCTCACACTAAACCCCAATCCCTTTCCAAGATCACCAGTAAAGGAACAAACAAAAAAACACAATCTTATAAGAGGAACACTATAACTGTCAGAGATAATACCCATGGCCTCCATCAAAACCAGAAGAAAAGAAAACTCAAAACCTTAACAAACAACATCTCACCAAAAAAATATAACATTTTAAACTTTCATATAAATAAACCCAAAAATCCAAGACATTCCCGAATCCAACTCCAAACATATAAATCGATGAAGGACTTGCTCCTGGAATATTTGCGGCTGCCGAACCACACACTCAAAACCTATGTGTAACCACCACTCCTGATCCTACTTGGATATGCATACTGAACGGTAGGTTAGAGTATGAAATGAGTAGATGAGGCCTCTAAACAACTGCATCATTGATGAGGTACAATAAACCCACCAGAAAAAGAACAAGACAACTCATGAAACACATTGAATATTATCGACCTCCAAACCAAAAAATCCAAAACCTCTTATAAACAACCGCACCCGGTCCAACTTGTAGAGGTGTAGAGGAAATGGTAGTTCAAATCTGAGATATGAGCGGCCAAGGGTTTCAATAGAAAACAACCTTCATCAGGGCCCCAAACCTCCTTTAAAATAAGTCGTCTGAAGACCATAAGTTCCATCACCCGAGTGGGACACAAACATCACCAGAATATAATACCAACAAATGATCATTATCAATACAAAAAACCAATCCAGAAGCACCATCATAGATATATTAGGATACAAAATAGTGAGGGGAATGAGGGGGGGAAGGAACCATAGAGGAACGAGATCATTCCCCCTCTAAATCCCTTACCCCACACTTCACTTTAGTTAAATGTGATTTAACCTACTTTATAATGGTTTTGAACATGTAATTAATGTATAGAATAACTATATTAATATTTATAATATCATATATGATACTATTATGATATTTTATCACTCATTCTATAATAATATTTCATTATTACCATTGTTTTAGGTGTTAACTACTTCATTTTCTCATGAATGTTTTGTCACAGAAGTTATAGTTCTTGTGAATAAGATATAGTTCCCTAATATATAGAATTATTTTAATGTTATAAATATAATATTAATTAATTATATAAATTTTTATAATCATTCTGGAAATTTTTAAATGGAAAATGAATCACATCGCTTCATGGAGATGGAAGGTCATACGTACGCACTATTGATGTTGTCATTTCCTTAATTGGTGAAAGGGTGAGGAATTGAATGATATATTAATTTTATATAATAAAAATTATTTCATAAGTATCATATATATTCATTATTTCCATCAATATTATTATCCATGTGATTCGGGGATGGAAAACTAAGTACAACAGTTCGTGAGGCGGTAGTCCATTGTACACACGAGCGATGGTTCTGTTTCTTATTTGATGGACAAGGAGATAGATAAATATTATTAAATTAACATAATAACATATTTTCTTATGGTATATATTGGTTTTTTTATATTTTAATTATTAATACATAGTTTAATGTGGTAAAAAATAAGTAAAAAAGAAAGAGCTTGGTGAAGATGATTACATTCTATTAGAAAAAACTCCTTTGAATCTCTTATTAAGAACCCAAGGGTTAATCATTCAGGAATAAAAAATCCATATAAAATGGATAAGTATTTTTTAGAGATATTTTATTAGGTTTTTTCTGATATATATAGCTCAAGAGGTGTGAAGAAATTTGGGGATAATGTGACTTTTATAATTGAGGTGAGTGGCACACTGGTAATTTTTCGAAGTTTTAAAATAATGTCAAGTAACTTTCTTGGAAAAATATATATATAATATATAATATTACATGGTGATAAGTTTAAGTTCTATATAAAACCAACCAATTTGGTTTCATCAAGTGTTTAGTTTATTTTAACCCTTATCTTTTTAGGTTAACCCCCAATAAACCCATTTTAACCTTAACTGTGGTGACAAGTTTCTATTGTTTTTACTATTAATTATGAACAAAAATGAAAGTGGAATTATTAAAATATTTTTAAATTATGATTCCAAATATATAATCCATTTTATAAAATTCAATTCATATAATTATTAGAATTTAATTTAAAAATAAACTGACAAAACATGCATATAATTAAGTTTTTAAGAAATGCATTTTTCAAGCATAAGATGGTCTTACATTAACTATATGACTTGTAATAATAATTATATATATTTAAATTAATATATTTAAATATAAAATATTTAATTTAAATTTAAATAATTCATCATTAAATATTATTTTAATTTATTAAAATGGAAAGACATTATTCTTTTTTTAAACAGTTTTCTGAAAAATATCCCTTTTTACCTCCATATGATATTATATTTATTTATATAAAATTAATTGTCCATACATGGTTAATTATACATATTATATCATATTATTATAAATAATAGGATTAATAGTTAAATACTACATGATTAATTATTCATAAAAACTTATTTCTAAGGGAAATTTTCAAAAAACTCATTCTAGGATTATTTTGAACAAGTAAGTTCAAAATCAATATCCATCCTATAAAATTATAATTTTAGTGACATGAAATATTAAAATGAAAATTTTATAATATTTTTATTAAAATATTATTTTCACATATTATGATTGAATCTCGGTTGTTATAATATTCATTCTGGATATCATCAATTGAGGGTCAAGGAGGATATACCCAAAACAGTATTTCATACAAGGTGTGAACACTTTGAATATATAGTGATTTCATTTGGTATTACTAATTCCCTTACTATATTCATGGATTTAATGAATTAATTATTTATATATTACCTTAATTATTTTTTTATATTATTTATAAATGATATTCTTATGTATTCAAAGAGAAAAGAAGAGCATAAAGATCACTTGAGGATTGTACTTAAGACCCTATGGAAGGAGAAGTTGTAGGAAAAAATAAAAAAGTTTTAATTTTGGATAAAAAAGTTTCATTTTTGGTCATATAATCTCAAGTTATGGTATATATATAAATCCATCAAGGATGGAGGTTATTGATCATTATCTGAGACAAACCATTGTGACTGATCTTTTTAGTTTTCTTGGTTTGGATGGTCATTATCGGTGTTTTGTGGAGAATTTATCAAGGCTGTCTAATCCACTCATCAAGTTAACACAGAATGGATCCATGTTACTTTGGGTAGATTAATGTGAATGAAATTGTAATGGCCCGGACCCTCCTATCCCATTACTTTGCCAAAGTGAGGCTCCACCAAAATGGTGGCACTGTGAGGGTGACACCGTGACGGTGGAACCGTGACGGTGGAACCGTGACGGTGGCACCGTGACGGTGGCACCGTGGGGGTGGCACCGTGACGGTTGCACCATGAGGGTGACACCGTGACGGTGGCACCGTGTCCCCTTGCCGAGCCTTTCGTTCTTTTTCCAGTACCTGACTTTTCCGCTCCCGTAACGTAATTTTCGACGTAAATTAATTCTTCTACTCCTTTTAAAACCATTTAAATCCCATAATTAATTCCTAAAAATCCCGAGAGACCTCCGTGTGTAACTTCCCAACCGCGTGGTCAACCCACAACCCCCGCTCCTTATGCGGTTTGGCATTATCATCTCAATCGTCCATGGCTCTTATAAACTAAGGGTTAGTCGTTGTTTCTTCTTTCCTCAATCGCGGCTTTTCACGAACAGCCTCTGGTGCATCGGGTGAGCCGGAGAGTTCCGCTCCTGGCCTAAGCATTGATAGATGAGGCGATTTTCGTTCAGGCGAGCCCCATCGCTATCTGTGAACTTCCTCCCCCGACCTCAGCGTAGATCGTTGATCCAACAGGTAGGGAATTTCTACTTCATCTCTCTCTTTTGTGTATCATGCGGGGTGGGTGTTCTTTTGATTCTGTAGAATTGGATAAACCAGACCTAAATAAAGATAATAAACTGTTTCTATAAAGAATGAAGGGGGGGCTGTGATCATTAATGTTGTTTAAATTATGATCGTCTTTCTGAATTGTGTCGGCTTGCGCCTTCTGAAAATTGAGGTTGTTGGTGGTCGTTGTCTATGCACTAATGAACCCCTCGTGGTGTTTTAAATGGATTGTTCCTAATTGTAAACTCCTGCTATGAAAAGTAAATTGGTTAATCACGTATACCCGGCTGAATGAATTGAAAGCAACTGGATCAATCCCTTCTATGCTAACCCCGGTCAAAACACGGAATTGAAATCATGGAGTGTGTTAAATCTTATAAATCTGAAAAATGTAGGCATACCCTTCTTAGTGTTGGTGACAGTGGTTTGGTTGTTTTCTTTCATGGGATGATTGGTGGAAATGTGGGAGGGGATGGGATCCCTTGTTTGTATGGATTCGGTGGTTGTGAATTTTAAGACTGGGTGGGTACTTGTTCATATCACGAATTGGGGTGGGATCCTCTGTTGATGAGAAACCATTTCGGGGGACACGGGGTAGTGTCTCGAGGGTTTTTCTTTGGTTCTAATACTTCGAGGGATCTCACTTATTCCCTTGTTGTTGTAACATTACAAGAGAACCGGGTGTGAATGTTTAAATTGACGATTGACTGGATTCTTTTCCTTGGTTATGCTTATGGTGTTAGTTTCCCAGTAGTGCATGAACTTATTTGAACATTATCACTGAACATGAAACAATAATGGGACAAATGGGTTTTGTTGGCGAGATTCATGACTCGGACTTGAGTGTTGTTGTGATCTGTAGGTTGTCTGAAGAAAAACCTAGCTTGGGTGAGTTCTTGTTACATATATATATACTTGTAGCTTTTCGTTTCTTATTCACGGCCCACCCAAGTTGAGCACTTAGTGTCGAACACCCCCATTCATGGGGGAGGGTGTTTTTCCCAAAACTATTCTTAGTGGCTGGTTATTAGCTCCTTTTCTGCTCCCTTTCCCGGATAGCCCAAGTATCTTCGGGCAGGCTGTGATGGCCTGAGGTCCATTATTATCTCAAGAACCTTCGGGGCGGGGTAGTGTGATGGTTGGCTAGGTGTGTACGGCAGGTGGTTTCCCAAGTGTCTTCGGGATGAGGCCCAGGTGTCTTCAGGCATGGCAGTGTATCTTCTAGGTCGGGTGTCTTCGGGTGTGGTGGTAGTTGTTCTGACCTAGGTGTTTGCAGGCGTGGTTACGTGTGACAGTTGTGGCCCAGGTGTTTTCGGGCGGGATTCGACAGTGGGACTGCATGCGGTTGTGGCCCAGGTGTGTGCGGGCGGGTGTGGCAGCGAGACTGCAGTGAGAATGGCGGGACTGGTTCAATGTGTAGGATGTCTCAATAACCAGTGG
Source organism: Viscum album (assembly GCA_963277665.1). Taxonomy (NCBI): domain Eukaryota; kingdom Viridiplantae; phylum Streptophyta; class Magnoliopsida; order Santalales; family Viscaceae; genus Viscum; species Viscum album. The sequence continues at coordinate 1,840,673,804 of OY728151.1, forward strand.
TAAAGTGGTACAGGGTACCCAAACATCGATGTGATCTTATTATATATATTACTTGACTTGCGTTATTTGGGGAGTGTGCCTTGGTGAGGCTTGGGTGGATAGTTTACTTTGAAAGGTGTTTGGTTTACTCCTTTTTCTCATTGGACTTTAGTACGTTCCCCCACTTGTGCACGATAGTATTTTTTTCCTACTGAGTGTACTTGTATGCTCACCCTACGTATATAAAGTTGCTTTCAGGTTTCCAGGAGGACTTCGGGGATCACGCAGGACCATACTAGCTCGGACCTTTGGGGCAGTTGCAGTTCCTGTTTTTCTTTCTTTGGTACTTACCTTTGTAGTCACCTTTTGTACCTTGTGGCTTTTACTTTTAAAACATGCATGTGGGAATGGTTTACTTTTGGCTTTACTTTTCTTTTAGTTTTGGAGTTGTTAGGTTCCATCATCTTATCTCCCGATCTTGTAAAACAGAAAAAGGGTAATGCCTTCTATTTAGTGTGTGATCCTATACCCTTGGTGCTAGTCGCCACTCCGGGACCTATTGAAGGTGGGTTTCGGGGGTCATTATCTCTCCTTCAACTTAAAGAAGGAAGGGCCTGGCAGTTTGCTGACCCTTCCCTCCTTTTGGTGAAGGCGGGTCATGACAGAATGGTATCAGAGGAGATGGTTGAGAGATAGGATGGAGTTTGGAGTTAGGCACAGTGAGGATTGCATGGGATGGTAAGGCAACAGTGTTGGGTGACCTTGGTGTATGAATTAGGCTAGGGAAGACCGGCTAGGACACGGGATTTTAAGGCCCCCCGTGATCCGATGCAAGGACTCTGGACCTACCGAACGACCAAGTGAGGCCACGCTAATTGCAGGGTAGAGACCCTAGGAAAGGTAAATGCATCATAATGACTTGTGTTCTCGTGTTTCTAGGATGTCTTAGGAATTAAGAATAAATTAAAAAATTTACGAAGTTTTAAGAACGATATTCTTCACTACTTGGGATTAGGCATTCCTTGTTTACCTTGCAGCTATGGCACCTGGAAGGAGACCACGTGTGGTATAGGAGATCGAGGCCCCGGAGACTACTTTGGCTGATCAGCAGAGAGCTGATAGAGAGGAGGAGGATGACTAGTGGCAGAAGACTCTTCGGGCCTTCCAGCGACAGACCCTCGAGAAGTACGAGGGCAGCACCTCTGATATGAAGACAGAAGGCTGGCTAGAGGAGCTAGTGATAGCCTTCGGCCTGATTCGGGCCCCGACCAAGTACTGGGTCCCTCTGGCCTTCAGCCAGATGCAGGGAGCGGCGCGTCAGTGGTGGACGCTTTACCTGGGGGAGAGGAGAGATTCTGAGGTGGTATGGGCCGATTTCAAGAGGGAGTTCCGGGCAGAATTCCTCTCCTTGACGATGAAGGCAGAAAAGAGACAGGAGCTACTCTCCCTCCAACATGGGAGTATGTCCGTGAGGGAGCAAGGGATCAAGTTAAAGGACCTCCTACATTTTTCTCCAGACCTCTTTCCCGACGAGGAGTCTCGGGCAAGACATTTGGAGGAGGCTCTCCGACCCTCCCTCCAGTATGTTGTTACCCCCTTTACCCTTCTGATGTACTTGGAGGTCCAGAAGAAGGCCGAAGTGGTGGATAGGATGCACGCTCTAGGAGGTGTGTCACGAGAGGGGATCCAGCTGGGACCATCAAAGGGGAAGGTCGTCAGCACCAGGCCCCCAGCATCAGGACCCTTCAGGTTCCAACCAGCAGGGAGCATACCGCAGCAGTTTTAGTTTCGATCCCCCGGTCCTCGCCCTTTTCCTTCGGGCTCGGGACCGCGGTGCTTCGTTTGTGGGAGCCCTGGACATCTCCGGAGGCAGTACCCGGACCGGGTGCAGTATAGCGGTGGGAGACAGCCCCAGCACCCGCCCCAGCAGCAGCTTCCAGCCAGACCCTTCCAGCAACAGCAGCAGGGACAGCGAGCTCCCGCTCCTCCGAGGACAGACCTGGGAGGAGGGGGCCGACCTCAGGGCGCTCCTCAGGGACCTTGACCAGGGCGTGGTTGAGGATGTGGCCGACATCTAAGGGGCGGAGGAGCTGGGTGTGGATAGCTACACGCCACGGAGGCAGCCGTTCCAGCGGGGCTGGAGGTTGTTTGAGGTACGATTAGTTTGTTTAGCACTCTTTCTTATGCCTTGTTCGATACCAGAGCTTCGCACTCCTTTGTTGCACCCAGTCTAGCTCGTGCCTTGGGTCTAGATTCCGAGAGACTTCCAATGCCCCTGGTGTTGAGCACACCAGTTAGAGGTCAGACTGACTTGTTTTTTGTTTATCGAGGATGTAGACTGATGATAGGCCCACATCAGTCAGTTAGGGATCTTCTCCTGCTACAGATACAGCCATATGATGTCATCCTAGGCATCGACTGGCTATTCTCTGCATGTGCCATCATCGACTGTTTCTGAGGAATGGTCATGTTCTCAGACTTGGGAGGCCGGTGTGTTACCTTCACTGGCGAGTGGGGCGGTCAGAAGGGCAACAGGCGAGAGGAACCCCTCCTCTCCTTGATAGTCGAGCTATCAGTAGAGTCAGTAGATGTTGAGATGGTGGAGGTTCCAGAGGTTATCTGTGAGTTTATGGACATCTGTCCTGAGGATGTGACGACTCTACCCCCTCGACATGATATCGAGTTCGGGATAAACCTGCAGCCCGGCGCTCGTCCGATCTCGATGGCTCCTTACCGGATGGTACCTTCATAGCTACAGGAGTTGCGGATCCAGATTGACGATCTGATGAAGAGGGGTTATGTTCGGCCAAGTGCGTCACCGTGGGGTGCTCCAGTCTTGTTCGCAAAGAAGGCAGATGGTGGTATCAGGTTGTGTATAGACTACAGGAGGATGAATCAGGTGACGATCAAGAATTTCTACCCTCTTCCGAGGATAGACGATCTTTTCGACCAGCTGAAAGGGACGGGATGGTTCTCGAAGATCGACCTGTGGTCTGGGTACCACCAGCTGAGAGTGAAGGAGGGCGACATCCCAAAGATGGAATTCAGGTGCAGATATGGACACTTCGAGTTCGTAGTCATGCCCTTCAGTGTTACGAATGCCCCGGTTGTGTTCATGGGGCTTATGAACTCCATCTTCCAGGAGTACCTAGATCGGTTCGTAGTTGTGTTCATCGATGACATCCTAGTCTACTCAAGATCAGAGGAGGACCATATAGAGCACCTGAGGACGGTTCTGGAGTTCCTCCGACATCATCAGCTCTATGGGAAGTTGTCAAAATGCAAGTTCGGGACACGAGAAGTGCACTTCCTCGGGCACGTGGTGTCCGAGCAGGGGGTAGCGGTGTACCCATCAAAGGTTGAGGCAGTTGTTTCTTGGGCAGCACCCAAGAATGCGGCAAAAGTCTGTAGTTTCCTCGGGCCAGTGGGTTACTATCAGAGGTTCGTACCCAACTTCTCCCGAGTTGCATCCCCTTTGACATCCCTAACCAACAAAGACCAGGTTTTCATGTGGAGTGATTAGTGCGAGTCAGCCTTCAGCTATTTGAAGGAGAAGTTGGTCAGTGCCCCAGTGCTGAGATTTCCAAAAGAAGGGGCGGCGTATGAGGTGTTCTGTGATGCTTCAGTATAGGTCCTGGGATGTGTGTTGATGCAGCAACAAGGGGTGATCTCTTATGGGTCCAGGAAACTACACCCTCAAGAGCGTAATTACGCCACCCATGACCTGGAGCTTGCAGTGGTCGTTTTTGCGCTAAAGTTATAGCGGCACTACCTCATCGGAGAACGCTTTGTGGTCTTCACAGATCACAAAAGTTTGAGGTATATCTTCTCCCAGTGGGACCTAAACTTGTGACAGCGGAGATGGGTGGAGTTCCTCCAGTATTACGACTTCGATATCTCTTATACTGAGAGAAAGGGCAATGTAGTGGCCGATGCCTTGAGCAGGAGGACGCAGAAGGATGCGGTCCGAGAGTCGGCGGACGCCTGGAAGGCGATGGAGGAGTTGGCCGCTTTACACCTGGATGCGAGGATGGATAGTAGTATAGGCTTCCTATATCAGATGATAGTGCAGTCATCTCTATTTCAGTAAGTGGAGGAGTCTCAGTGGGGAGACCTAGAATGTGAAGTGATGTATGACCGAGTTGACCAGGGAAATGCTCCGGAAGGATGGACAGAGGATGGTTAGAACCAGATGCTTTTCCAAGGAAGTTTTTTTGTTTTGGAGGCGGTGTGCGGAAAGGTTCTCAGTGAGTTCCACAACTCACCCCTGGCAGTACACCCAGGAGTTTCCAAGATGTACCAGGGACTGAAGAGGTAGTTTTGGTGGCCCGGAGTTAAGCGAGCAGTGGCAGAGTTTGTGGCCAAGTGCTTAGTGTGTCAGCAAGTGAAGGCTGAACACCGAGTTCTAGGCGGCCTACTGTAGCCTCTAGATGTCCCCGAGTGGAAGTGGGATGACATCTCGATGGATTTCGTCACGGGACTACCCAAGTTCCAAGGGGGATACGACGCCATCTGGGTGGTAGTGGATAGGTTGAAAAATCTGCTCACTTTCTAGTGATCAGGGAGTCGAGTGCAGTGGATGCTCTGGCACGAAGGTATGTGGATGAGGTGGTGCGGGTGCATGGAGTTCTGAGGTCTATAGTCTCGGATAGGGATGCACGGTTTACCTCGTGAGTCTGGAGAGGATTTCAGCAGGCTTTTGGCACCCAGCTATGCCTTAGCACTGCTTTCCATCCCCAGGCAGATGGACAAACCGAGCGCACCATCCAGACCTTGGAGGATATGTTGCGGGCATGTGTTCTGGACTCAGGAGGATCATGGGTGCAATACTTGCCTCTGGTAGATTTTTCCTACAATAATAGCTACCACTCTACCATTGGCATGGCCCCGTTTTGAATCTTTTTACGGGAGGCCATGTCGTTCACCTGTGTGTTGGGTCGAAGTAGGAGAGGCAGGCATCCTTGGCCCAGAAGTGGTACAGAGCACGACAGAGAAGTTTCAACTCATACGGGAAAGGATGAAGGTGGCCCAGGAACGATAGAATTTGTATGCTGATACCAGGAGGAGGCCCTTGGAGTTTGAGGTTGGAGACCACGTGTTCTTGAAGGTCTCCCCTCGGCGTGGGCAGCGGAGGTTCGACAAGGGGAGTAAGCTTTCTCCCAAGTTCATCGGACCCTTCGAAGTGTTGCGGCGGGTCGGCGAAGTGGCTTATCAGCTAGCGTTACCACCGCCGCTACTGAGTATACATGATTTCTTCCATGTGTCCCAGCTCCGTCGGTATCTGCACGACGATTCACATGTCCTTTATTGGGGTGATCTGGACATTGAGGACGACGTGACTTTTTTGGAGAGACCAGTGATGATCAAGGATCACAAGGAGAAGGTGCTTTGTGGGCAAACCATTCCCTTGGTTCGTGTGTTATGGAGACATGGTGGGATTGAGGAGAGTACGTGGGAGAGGGAAGCGCAGATGCGTACCCAGTACCCAGAGTTGTTTTAAGTTTTGTTCCTTGGTGTACCTGTTGTGGTAGAACGTTTTGTCTTTTTGCTATGAAATGTACTGGTTTTATTTCCTTTGATTGTGTTTGAAAATCCCTGGCTATGGGGGAGGAGAGAACTCGACCCCTAATCAAGACGCATTAAGGTGGATGCGATTAAACCCATGCGGGCGAGTTAGTGCTGCCCAAAGCGGATAATGTCTTAACATGGGGGAGGAGACTCCCCAACCCACATGCCTAGGCAGTTTGGCATGGTATGTTGCTTGGTTCTTGACAGGGAAGTGTTTTTAGTTAGCATGGGTTCACTTCTAAGAGGTATCTTTCGAGGTGGTTGTTCGGACCCTCTCTTTCCTTCTTGGGTTGTTTTGATTCTCGAGGTCGAGAATCATTTAAGTGGTATCTAATGTAATGGCCCGGACCCTCCTGGCCCATTACTTTTCCAAAGTGAGGCTCCACCAAAACGGTGGCACCGTGAGGGTGACACCGTGACGGTGGAACCGTGACGGTGGCACCGTGAGGGTGACACCGTGAAGGTGGAACCGTGACGGTGGCACCATGGGGGTGGCACCGTGATGGTGGCACCGTGAGGGTGAAACCGTGAGGGTGACACCGTGAGGGTGACACCATGACGGTGGCACCGTGTCCCCTCGCTGAGCCTTTCGTTCTTTTTCCAGTACCTGACTTTTCCGCTCCCGTAACGTAAGTTTCGACGTAAATTAATTCTTTTACTCCTTTTAAAACCATTTAAATCCCATAATTAATTCCTAAAAATCCCGAGAGACCTCCGTGTGTAACTACCCAACCGCGTGGTCAACCCACAACCCCCGCTCCTTACGCGGTTTGGCATTCTCATCTCAACCGTCTGTGGCTCTTATAAACTAAGGGTTAGTTGTGGTTTCTTCTTTCCTCGATCGCGGCTTTTCACGAACAGCTTCTGGTGCATCGGGCGAGCTGTAGAGTTCCGCGCCCGGCCTAAGAATTGATAGATGAAGCGATTTTCGTTCAGGCGAGCCGCATCGCTATCCGTGAACTTCCTCCCCCAGCCTTATCGTAGATCGTTGATCCAACAGGTAGGGAATTTCTCCTTCGTCTCTATCTTTTTTGTATCATGCGGCGTGGGCGTGCTTTTGATTCTGAAGAATTGGATAAACCAGACCTAAATGAAGATAATAAACTGTTTCTATAAATAATAAAGGGGGGGATATGATCGTTGATGTTGTTCAAATTATGATCATCTTTCTAAATTGTGTCGGCTTGAGCCTACTAAAAATTGAGGTCATTGCTGGTCGTTGTCTGTGCACTAGTGAACCCCTCATGGTGTTTTAAATGGATTTTTCCTAATTGTAAACTCCTGCTGTGAAAAGTAAATTGGTTAATCATGTATACCCGGCTAAATGAATTGAAAGCACTAGGATTAATCCCTTCTATGCTAACCCCAGTCAAAACACGGAATTGAAATCATAGAGTGTGTTAAATCTTATAAATCTGAAAAATACAGGCATACCCTACTTAGTGTTGGTGACAGTGGTTTGGTTGTTTTCTTTCACGGGCTGATTGGTGGAAATGCGGGAGGGGATGGGATCCCCTGTTTGTATGGATTCGGTGGTTGTGAGTTTTAAGACCGGTTGGGTACTTGTTTATATCACGAATTGGGGTGGGATCCTCGGTTGATGAGAAACCATTTCGGGGGACACGGGGTAGTGTCTCGAGGGTTTTTCTTTGGTTCCAGTACTTTGAGGGATCTCACTTATTCCCTTGTTGTTTTAACATTACAAGAGAACCGGGTGTGAATGTTTAAATTGACGATTGACTGGATTCTTTTCCTTGGTTATGCTTATGGTTTTAGTTGCCCAGTAGTGCATAAACTTATTTGAACATTATCACTGAACATGAAACAAGAATGGGACAAATGGGTTTTGTTGGCAAGAGTCGTGACTCGGACTTGAGTGTTGTTGTGATCTGTAGGCTGTCTGAAGAAAAACCTAGCTTGGGTGAGTGCTTGTTACATATATATATACTTGTAGCTTTGTGTTTCTTATTTTCACCCCACCCAAGTTGAGCACTCAGTGTCGAACACCCCCATTCATGGGGGAGGGTGTTTTTTCCAACACTATTCTTAGTGGCTAGTTATTAGCTCCATTTCTACTCCCTTTCCATGATAGCCCAAGTATCTTCAGGAAAGTTGTGATGGCCTGAGGTCCATTATTAGCCCAAGAACCTTCGGGCGGGGTAGTGTGATGGTTGGCCAGGTGTGTGCGGCAGGTGGTTTCCCAAGTTTCTTCGGGATGAGTCCCAGGTGTCTTCGGGCGTGGCAGTGGATCTTCTAGCCCAGGTGTCTTCGGGCATGGTGGTAGTTGTTCTGGCCTAGGTTTTTTCAGGCGTGGTTACGTGTGACAGTTGTGGCCCAGGTGTTTGCGAGCGGGATTCGGCAGTGGGACTGCGTGCGGTTGTGGCCCAGGTGTGTGCGGGCGGGTGTGGCAGTGAGACTGCGGTGAGAATGGCGAGATTGGTTCGATGCGTAGGATGTCTCAATAACCAGTGGGAAAGTGGTGTGGGGTACCCAAACATCGATGTGCTCTTATTATATATATTACTTGACTTGCGTTATTTGGGGAGTGTGTCTTGGTGAGGCTTGGGTGGATAGTTTACCTTGAAAGGTGTTTGGTTTACTCCTTTTTCTCATGGGACTTTAGTACGTTCCCCCACTTGTGCACGAGAGTCTTTGGTTTTCCCTACTGAGTGTACTTGTATGCTCACCCTACATATATAAAACTGCTTTCAGGTTTCCAGGAGAACTTCGGGGATCGCGTGGGACCACACTTGCTCGGACCTTTGGGGCAGTTGCAGTTCCTGTTTTTCTTTCTTTAGTATTTACCTTTGTAGTCAACTTTTGTACCTTGTGGCTTTTACTTTTGAAACATGCATGTGGGAATGGTTTACTTTTGGCTTTACTTTTATTTTAGTTTTGGAGTTGTTAGGTTCCATCATCTTATATCCCGATCTTGTAAAACAGAAAAAGGCTAATGCATTCCATTTAGTGTGTGATCTTATACCCTTGGTGCTAGTTGCCACTCCGGGACCTATTAAAGGCTGGTTTCGGGGGTCATTATCTCTCCTTCAACTTAAAGAAGGAAGGGCCTGGAAGTCTGCTGACCCTTCCCTCCTTTTGTTGAAGGCGGTCCGTGACAGAAATTTTGAGAATATAAAGATAAGGTTAGTTATCAAACCTATGCTTACATTACCTTGCAGTGGAGAAGAGTTTTTTATGTATAGTGATGCATCAAAGAAGGTATTAGGATGAATTATCAAGTAGAATGATATGGTTATAGCTTACGCCTCATGAAAATTAAAGTTTCATGAGAAAAATTACCCAACTCATGATTTGGAGTTAACAGTAGTAATTTTGTCATTAAAAATATAGAGTTTTTGTCTTTATAGAGAAATGTTTGATATATATACTGATCATAAAAGTTTAAAGAATATATTCACATAGAAATATTTTAATTTATTCCAAAAAATATGGTTGGATCTAACTAAATATTATAAATTCCCAATGCATTATCAACCTAGGAAAGTGAAAAAGGTGGCGGATTCTCTGATCCAAAAGGATCATGATAGCGTATCTATGATGAGGATTATAAAAGAAAAAATATTTTTTGGATTTGCAAGGAATGGATATAGAAATGTTAAAGGAAGGGGGAAATATTGTATTTCTCAAATAAATTTTCAACCATTTATCTATTTAAGGATTAAAGAGGCATATAAGTAAGATGTAGAGATGTAAAAAATGTTAGAAATGTTCTTGAGTTTAAAATTTATTGTGATTTAATGATAAGGTTCAGGAATCATGTGTGTGTTCCTTCAATACAAGATTTTAAGTAGCTAATTAATGAAGCTAATAGTTCATCATTCCTAATTAAAATTGGAATTTCAAAGATATATAGAGATCTGAAACAGTGTTTCTATTGGGATAACATGAAAATACATATTGTAGAGTATGTATCTTGGTTCTAGGTATGTATACAAGTTAAATCTATGAGATATATTTCTAATGGGATGTTATAACAATTACTCATACCATAATGGAAATGTGAAAACAACACCATGGATTTTTTTGTCAATATCCCCAAAATGTCTAAAGGTTATAATTCTATTTGGGTTGTATTCAATCACATTATGAATTTATCACACTTTATTTATATCAGAGAATATTTCTCTCTTGATCATATTTATAGAATTTATATTAAGTAAGTGGTAAGGTTTCATGGAGTACCACATTCTATTGTATATGATCGAGATCCTAGGTCTACCTCAAAATTATGGTGAAGTCTTCAGTAGGATCTAGATACATAGTTGAGTTTCAACACTTCTTATCATCCTTAGATAGATGTTCATTCTTAGATAACCATTAAACCACTATAGGATATGTTGATATATTGTTCTATGGATTTCAAATTTGGTTTGGATCATCACCTTATTCTATTCAAGTTTTCATACAGAAATAGATTTCACTTAAACATTCATATGGATCCTTATGAATCCCTATGTAGAAATAAGTATAGAAATCCAATGTATCGATATTAATTTAGATATGTAAATCTATTGTGACTTGATACAAGTGAGGAAATAACATAAAAAATAAGAGTTATTCAGCAAAAAATCAACGCATCTCAGAGTTGATAGAAAATTTATGCCAATATCATCAGTGAAATATGGAATTAAATGTTAGTGAAAAGTTATTTATATGAATTTATCCATATAAGAAGGTTATGAGATTCAGAAATAAGAGAAATATAATCCATATTTATATTTTCCATTTTTATATTCTTGATCAAGTATGGACAATATCATATCACTTGGCACTTACATCGAACATATCTCAAGTTAATGATACATGATACATTACATGTACTAAATTTAGATTTTGTACCACTATATAATGATCTTTCCCATGAAGAAAAACTATTAGAAATATTTTATCATAGAGATAAATTGACACTAAACCAGACTAATCATGTGGTTAATGTTCTGTTGAGGAATCATAAATTCTAAGAAGCTACTTTGGAACTTGAGGAAGTAATGAAATAGAGTTATACTCATTTATTTGTATCGTATTGACGTAATTTTGAGGGAATAAAATCAATTAAGGTGGGTAGAATTCAACAAAATGAGATTTTATGATATGGTTTCCATTTTTTTGATATCTTTCTTTACAAACAACACCAAGTTTAAATGAACCGCAATACATAATTAAAATAATATTATTTAATGTGGTATTTATTATAAGACCCTAGACTTAAACATTACATTATATTGAGTTTTATTCAAGAATTTAATTTCTTTCACTTTGAGGATCTTTTCAGGTTTAGTGTTTCAGATAATTAGGCCATAACTCATACATAATAAAAACATAAAATAAAAAGTGGAAACTTATCATTAGTATACATTTTTTCAATAATATAAAACACTTAAAATAAATCATGAATTATTCCCATGGAAAATTCCCAGTAATTTCATCTTGACTTATTACTTTCCCATACCCATCCTTAAACCTTGTGAAAACATTTTAAAATCATGGGATAAGCACAAAAGATCAATAAGGGATATAAAAATAAAGGAAACAGTTATTTTATTAAAGGCATGAATACTCATGTAATGTTTGCCTTTATCCTCAAAGCTATTTTAGAATATGAAATATAAAATTTTCACATGAAAAAAACACACATTTTTCTCAAAGAAAATAATTAAAACCCATATCAAGCAATTAAAACTCATTTAGGTGACTTAGATAATCATATACTTAAAACCATTTCAAAACCATTTTAATTGGAATAACCATAAGGCCGAATTCCAACATCATCATTAACTAATTAATTAGATAACTATAACAGGCTCACTGAGTGCTATATGGGACACTCCATGCTAAGTACTAATGGGATTTATAGTGATATTTGGGCTTCTCCATGTAAAGATGTAATGGGATTTCCCATTTCTATCTGTTCTGCTCCACGTTTAGCTATAACGGGATTTCTTGGTGCTTTATGGGCCACCCCATGTTAAGTTGTAATAATATTTCTTGATGTTTTATGGTAACCACATCGTGTAATGATCAAGTACCACTTCATGAATAAAACACTTTACTTGTAAAACCCTTCAAAAACCCCTTTAAAACTCATACGAAAACACTTTCAGATAAAATTACCATATTTTATTTTTAAAACCCATTTTCAAAACAAAATATCATTTTATTTTAAAATCCATTTTCAATACCAAAATACCAGAAAATATAAATAGGGTTTTTGATTTAATGGAAAATGAAATCTTTCAAAGGAATCCAAAAATAAAATAATGGTCATGGTGGTATAAAATTCATTATCATCGTGTATCTTGAGAATAAAACATTTCTTTTTTGTTTGTCAAAATGTTCCGTAAAAACACATAAAATGATTACTTTTTAAAAAAAATTGAATGAAATTCATAATAGACCTAAAATTTATTTAATAATACTTATATGTAAATATATATATATATAATATTATTATAGAGGAAAATATTTTCAAATTAAATATTTAAACATTTAAAATGATATTTTTAAATCAAAGTGTCTCATACCACTTTCAAATATTTGAATCATAAGCCCCATGAAAGAATAAAATTTTAAAAAACATTAAATAATATGAGGATAAATAAATTCTGGATATAATATTTCAAAGGGGATGTATATACACCTCATAAAATAAGGTGGGTGTATAACATTAAAATATGTCTCAATGAAAGGAGATTGAGATGAAATCTCTTACCTTGAGTCTGACTTGTCATTTGTGTCTTTATATTCCTAATTAACAAACTTATGTTAATTATTTACTTGATTAATAACTTTTTTCAAGTTTATTATTACTTTTATTTTACTTATTTCAATGTTTTATAAAATTACCTAATAAATTAATTTTATGTCACATGTTTTGACCATATTTGGGTTATGTGTCAAAAACGACTAAGGTTGGTTGACTATGGTCAAGGATTTCATTATATAAACATATAAAAAATAATAATCATGAAATAATTATTATATTTATACATAAATTATACTTTTAAAGCCAATCATGAAATATGGTTATGAAAAATGAACCGGTGTTACAATCATGGAGACGGTCGGCCATACGTACGCATGTGTAACATTCCCATTTTTCAATGATCATTTTGGAAAGAAGGTAAGTAACATTTATATTTATATAATTATAATTATATCATAAATAATATATTATTTAATCATATATACTTATAAATATATTTCTTGTGATGTAAAAGTAATCACATTGCTTCGAGGAAGCGGTAGTCCACACGTCCACAAATGACATTATCGCTTTTCCAGTGTGTGAAAAGGTAATAAAGAACACGATATATTATATTTACATAAAATAAAATATGAAAAGGATATAATATATAAGTCATTTATATCACATGTTTTTATTAAACTCATCCTTAATACATTCCATGTAAATTTTGAGTGTATCACATCGCTTTGAGGAGGCGGTAGTCCACAAGTCCACAAATGTTGTTATCATATTCCCACAAAATGAAAAGCATGAAGTTATGTGTCATATAATAATTCCATAAGTATGAAGAAATTATAAATATCATATATATCATATAAAAATAGTATTTTCATCATAATTATCAACTATGATAGGTGGTAAAGGAAAAATGAATGACATCGTTTCATGAGGCGGTAGCCCTCCATACACACAAATGGTGATTTTGTTACCCATTTGATGGAAATGTGTGTAGGTGTAGTTCAAACCATTGACATAAAAAAATATTATTATATTGAAGATAATTATTTTATTATATAATCATGGTATAATTATAATTTAATGGTTGTATAAATAAATAAAACAAAAGTGATTGTTGAAGAATGTTACCTCTTCTTTGGGTAACTCCTTTTGGTCTGCACTAAAGGACTTCCTTGGTTTTCTTTATGACCAAATTGAGGATTCTAGGATGATATTAGGGATCTAGGTAGGTTATTTTGGAAGGTTTTGGATGATTCAAAAGGCTTTATAGGTGTTAAAAAGTTGGTAGAGTGATTTCATTTTAATAGTGGAGGGGGAATGACATTCTTGTAAATATAAAAAGGTAAAGACTTTTGGGAGGTATCCCTTAAATCATGTGCCTCAAATAATAGAACAAATTTGATAAAATAGTCAATATGTTAGAAATATGTATAAAAAATGGGTTTTGGAAAAAATTCTTGGTTATTTGGATACTTATGATTAAAGTTTAACCACTAAGTAAACACATTTTTACCTTAATCATTGTAATTAATTTTAATTTATTTCACTGATATTTTTGGAGAAAAACTAAGTTTAAATTAATATAAATTATAAATTATAATTATTAAAAATATTTTAGGTACCAAGATGGGCAGCGGAAGCCGATGGTCCAGAAATTTAAAAATTTTTACATCACCAGAGTGACATAACAATTTAGACTCTGGTGATGTTATCCTGGTACGGTCTGAGGATCATGTGTGGATTTGATAGAGCACAAAAATAAAATCAAATTTGTACCTTGTTGGAATCAAATTTGTGAAAGTCAATCATAGGATTCCAGCAACTGTTTCTTGAAGACTCCGATGTCGAAGCCCTCTAGATCATCCACACATGCCTCTTAAATCTGATCGTGTGTCGTTCGTCGGAATCCGGGTGAAAGCATGTTAAACCAACGACCACTTCAACATTGCGACGATCACCACAAGAAAAAGTCTTCAATCCAAGAAGAATGAGCTAGAATATCTTTCTTTCTTGAGATATTCTATCACTAGAATTTAGGAGGAGAGAGAGGCTCTCAATTCCAACGCATGAATAGTTCCATGGGAAGAACCTCTCTCTAACTTATATAGGGAATTTCAAAAATACCTAGTATGGGTTCTCGGCCTCCATGTAATAGATATTCATATTATAAGTTTTATAAATATTAATTTATGACAAATTAAATTATTCTATAAATAATATTTATAATTTTATCACTAACTGCAATATATATATTAAATATATATTTCATGATAATCTTGAGTCTATAAATTGACTCACTTCTTCTGAAAATATTAAACAAACTTAGGATATTTAAATTCATTCAAATAATATTTTATCTTTGTATTTACTTAATCACTTGTAAATACATGTTATAAATAAATTCAACGAATTAATCTAAACATGAATAATTAAAGAATTTATTTTTTACTTAGTGATCCATAGAACTTGGATAATACTTGGACCCCATGGAGGGACCCACCAAGTTCTATATTCCTATTCCTCATAATAGGGAAGATTCTCAAAAGTGTTATAGTGTGTGACCCTCTAGGCCCTTATCCAAATAGCAATGAATAATATTCACTGAACAAAAGCAAGGTCTAGCAACCCATCAAGACCCCTATAGAGATAAGGTAAATTCAAAGTAACGACTACCTTCCTACAAACATGGTCTATGTAATATAATTTATTCGTCATCGATATATCAATAAAGCAGAATGCACACTAGTGTTATCATCCTTTATATTGCATTATTTTATTTGTTGATCTGTCTGGATGGTCTTACCTTACACTACCATGGCCATGGATTTAATGAAGGTGCTACCATCCTAATCAACCAGGCCTAAGATATCTCTTCCTCAACTCATAAGAGACAAATCCTATCTTGATCATTCAATCAATGTCATTTCACCAATGACGTGCCCAACACAAACTACCTCTCCATGACTTCATTGCCATGGTTTTTTACTTATATCAAAGTACAAAATTAAATAACATATATTAATAATGATCTCAAGTCTGGAGACCATTACAGATGTCTGTATATAGGAACAACTAATGACATCTGAAACATGTTGTGTTCCTATTATGCAGGTCAGTCCTCGGGATCTCAAATACAAGAGATCATCATGTGTGAACTTCATGAGAAGAAGTCTCAATGCTTATGAGCCCCCAGTACTTGACAGTCACACATCATCTGTGTCCTTTCATAATTATGTAATTTGACCATAGGAAATTACTTTAATATTACTGTCATGGAATCTCAAACTTCTGATTATATCATGGGATCTTCTATGACCCTTTGATACGAAATGTAATCTAAGGGAATTGGCATAAACAAAGTGGATGTAGAAGTATCTACACTATTATAGAAAGATAAAAACATATATATATATAACAAACTTCATACATATAGTGATAATAAAAGTAAAACATAAGTTGGGTCTAGGGCACCCACTTTCAATACTCCCACTTGAACTAGAGCCAACTGCTAACAAGTCTCAATCCACTAGCACTCACATGAGAATCAAGCTTCTGCTAAGAAAAGGATTTATTCAATGGGTCTTCCACATTGTCCTCTGTGGCTACTTTCCTAACTGCAACTTCACCTCTTTGAGTAAAATCCTTCAAGAGATGAAATTTATAAAGAATATACTTTGTCCTCAGGTGAGACCTAGGATCCTTGGAAAGCACCACTACAGCAGTATTATCGCAATATACTAGAACAAGGTCTGCATAGCTAAGCACAACACCAATGTATGAGATAAATCTACATATCTAGACTGCTTCCTTTATTACATCAGTAGCTACAATATATTCGGACTCTGTTGTATAATCGGTAACCACAACTTGCTTTGAGCTTCTCCACCTCACTACACCACCATTTAGGAAAAATATGTACCCTGACTAAGATTTCATATCATCATGATCTATTTGGAAACTAGCATTAGTGTATCCTCTCACTACTAGTTCCTCATCTCCTTTATACATGACAAACATATCCTTCATATGCCTTATGTACTCTAGGATAGTTTTAACAGTTGCCCAATGCATTTCTCCTGGATTGGATTGATATCTACTCACCATTATTAAAGCAAAGGTGACATCAAACCTAGTACATAGCATGGAATATATGACAGAACCCATTGTCGAGGCATACGGGATTCTACTCATTCTATCAATATCCTCTTGTGTTTGTGGACACATTTTCTTGGAGAGATTTATACCATGTGACATGGTCAACAATCCTCTCTTGGATTGTTCCATATTGTATCTTTTGAGTACCTTTTCAATATATGTACTTTGACTTATCCCAAGCAGCCTTTGAGATCTATCTCGATATATCTTGATCCCTAGAATGTAGGCTACTTCACATAAGTCTTTAATGGAGAAGCATTCATTTAACCAAGTCTTAACTAACTATAATACTTGCACCTTGTTTCCCATAATTAATATGTCATCAACATATAACACTAGGAAAACGATGGAATTCCCTTTAACCTTTTTATAGACACAAGGCTTTCTTTCATTTTTGAAAAAACCAGATTCTCTTATGGCCTCATCAAAATGAACATTCCATGACTATGATGCCTGCTTCAACCCATAAATGGATCTCTGTAGCTTTCATACCTTAATGGTGTTCTTTGACTTGACAAACCATTCGATTTGAGTCATATAGATGTCTTCAACCAACTTCCCATATAGAAATGCAGTTTTGACATCCATTTTTCAAATTTCATAATCATGAAAGACTGCTATTGCAAGCAATATTCTGATGGATTTAAGCATTTCTATTGGTGAGAATGTTTCATCATAGTTGATGCCATGACGTTGCCTAAAACCCTTTGCAACCATTCTTGCTTTAAAGGTATTAACCTCACCATCCATGTTCAGATTCTTTTTGAATACCCATTTGCATCCAATGGGCTTTACATAAGCTGTAGGGTCTATGAAAATCTAAAATTGATTTTGGTTCATGGACTCCATCTCAAAATTCATGGCTTCTTTTCATTTAGCAACTTCTTTGCATTCTACTGCTTCCTTTTATATTAGAGGTTCATCATCCTCAATGAATAATGTGTCACCCAACTCAATGATAAGAAAACAATAACGCTATGATTCTCTAACCTCTCACGTATACCTACGCAGTATTTGTTTCTTAGGAATAACTTCTTCTTCCACTTTCTCTTGTGGAGATTGTTCCTCTACCAACTCTTGTGCATCCGGTACATTATCTTCATCGAATTCAATCTTTCTCCCACTATTTCCAATAGAAATGTGTTCCATTTCTAGAAATATGGTGTGTCTTTTCATAATAACTTTTCTATCTAGAGGGTTATATAGGTAATATCCTTTGGTTTCCTTAGGATAACATATAAAGATTCACTTTGTGCTTCTGGAGGCTAATTTTTCACTTGGTAAAGTCTTGACAAATTCCTTGTACCCCCATACACGTATGTGTGTCAAACTAGTTTTTTTTTCATACCATAACTTGTATGGAATCCCATATACATCTTTATTTGGTACTCGGTTAAGGGTATATGGTGTTGCCTACAAAGCGTATCCCCAAAAGGATAATGGAAGATTTGAAAGACTAATCGTTGATCTAACTATGTCAAGCAAGGTCTTATTCCTCCTTTCACTAACACCATTCCATTATGGTGTATAAGGAGTAGTGAGTTGGGATACTATCTCACACTCCTTCAAGTGATTAATGAAATATTGTTTAATATATTCTCCACCTTGTTCTGAGTAGAGTGCTTTTATATTCTTACCAAGTTTGTTTTCTAGTTCATTTTGGTATTCCTTAAATATCCTAAAGGAATCAAACTTATACTGCATTAATTAGATATATCCATACCTACTATAGTCATTGGTAAAAGTAATGAAGTATGAAAAACCACCCCTTGACTCTACTGAAAATAGACCACATACATCATTATGTATTAATTCCAGTATTGTATTGGATCTTTCTCCCTTCCTTGAGAAAGGTGATCTGGTCACTTTTTCTTGTAAACAAGCTTGACATACATCCAAGGGTTCTAATTATAATGATTCTAAATACCCTTTTTTATGTAATCTTTGTAATCGCTTTTCATTTACATGACCTAGCCTGAAGTTCCATAGGCGGGTGATATATGAGTCATGTTGGTTGGTTTTTTCATTTATTTCCATTATGGGGTTCTCAAGTTCCAATATGTATAAACCATTGTTAATATGTTTCATACCATAACAGATGTTATCCCTATAAAAGAGACAACATTTACTTCCAAACTTGAAATAAAATCCCATAGTGTCTAAACTTCACATAGAGATAATGTTCCTGGTTACAGAAGGTACATAATAACAATTTTTTAAAACCAGAACCAAACCACTTGGCAAGGTCAAGTGACAGTCTCCCACTTCCATGGATGCCAGACTTGCACCATTTGAAGCTCGAAGATCCACATCACTTTTTTCAATCTTTTTGAACTTAATTGATTCTTGTATATGAATACAAATGTGTGATCCACATGCTATATCCAATACCCAACTTGTAGATAAAGATATATTTCATTCAATGACAAAAATACCTGAAGTATAAGCATTAGTTTTCTACTTCTTCCTAGATCTTCAATTCTTCTTTCTGTGGCCTTTCTTGACACATCCAAAGTAGACAGCTTCCTGCTCAATACTCTGCCTCTGAATCTTTGGCTTCTTAGCAGGACGATGCATTGTTGTCTTTGGCCTTTACTTTTCCTTATACCCCTTTACCTTTCCCATGTTTCTTTTTTTCACCATAAGGACATATGAATTGGTATTTTCATATCCTTTTCATCTTAGCAAACTAAATTCAAAAGGTCTGGGAGTGACTTTCACATATCATTCATGTTATAATTAAAAATGAAAGTTGAGAAGCTTGACAGTAAAGAGAAAAGAATGAGATCCACTTCTAGTTCTTGGTTCAATCTGAACCCAAGGGCTTCAAGCCTCTCAATATACCCAATCATCTTGAGTACATGAGGACCGGCTTGGTGCCCTTATTCTATACTACACTTATATAGGGAACTTGAGATCTCATACCTTTCCTGCCTATCCCTCTCATGATATAATTCTTGGAGATGTGAAAGAATCTTGTAGGAATCCTCATCCTCGTGTATTTTCTACAATTGGCTGGACATGGATGAAAACATGATGCATTGAATATCAAGTGCATCATCTATATGATTTTTCCATTTATCTTTTTCAACCTTACTTGCTCCCTAAGGAGGCTTACTAGGAACTGAGGATTCCAGCACATATAATTTCCTTTCTTGGCGTCATACTATGCGCAAGCACCTGTACCACTTATGGAAGTTATTGTCAGTCATGATATTTTCTTTATCCAAAATTGATCGCAGTGATAATATACTTGTGGTATTGGTGATTTCCATTTTAAATCTACATCAAATAAATATTAGCATTTATTAATTTTTCTTGATTACCTTTTAACATTTATGATAATAAATTATTATATCATTTTAATGTCTCCCACTATTTTAGTGAACCTTAATTTCACTCACTATTAGATTCAGAATACTCTGTTGCTTGAGTAATCTAGTGGAAAGGATCCTTGAAACCTCCCTCATAGTATACAAGATATGGCTACGCCACTACTCGGAGGGTTTCAAGGTAGGCACTAGGCTCGCCAACCACTTGACTCGTGGTTCCTAATATTGTTGAGTAAAGTCCCATTTTTTGTAATCCAAACCTAATTCCCTCAACATCTAGCCTCTAAAGTGATAGAAAGTTAGCTATGGATAATCCTTGACTACTCACTTTAGTTAAGTTGACCATGTTCTCTCATGAAAATGCCCCGGTAGTAAGAGTCACTCTCAACTATGGCTAAGGATCACCCAAAACACCTGGTTTTGTTTAAATGTGAGTAATTAAAGGCATTTAAGACTTAATATATCATTGAGGGATTTTGATATTTGTTGATGAATACAATACTTTTCTATTTATATGTTTAAACTAGATTGTCGCGCTCACAACTGAACATGCAATTGAAATACATTCATCACATCTTTATGCTTTTTTATCTTGTTTACTATTCTATGTGATCAAACAATAATCAGGAACTTTCATAAAATAATAAACAATGTATAAAGGTAAATAATGCAATCCAACTAGTCTTGATCATTCTATTGTGATTGATCCATAACAGATCAATCTTGACCTAGGGGCATCCATACCTAAGTCGACACCTGACTCACATTGTAGCTAGCCCCAATGCAATGTGCTCGGCTCCCGTCCAGATTACCACCTCAACTTTGTAGGGTTTTCATCTCAGATCATCACCGTATAATTACAAATATACTCGTATGAAGGCGATGGGGTCTAGGGGTACAAAATTCAACTAGTGCATTGGACGTGCATGACCTTATACATATTTGAAATAAAATAAAATTTGAAGACCGTCATTTATCTAATTAATTATTACAATCACACTCATTGAATAAATAATTAAATAAATAAAACCAGACATGCATGGTTTGGTCACTTTCTCAAGACCAGTCGATATAAATAAAGTGCAATTAAAACTAAACTACAATAAATTTAAATAGTATGAGGTCATTCTATTAAATTAAATAAATTTAAATAATTTCAATTTATTTATTTATCAGTTCCAATTGTTTAATTTAATTTTAATTCCAAAAATTAAATTAAACCATTAATTTAATTTTAATCTTAATTAAATTAATGTTTCGGATTCTAATTAAACTTAAACCCCAACTTAATTATAATTAATTTAATTTAAAAACTAAATTAATTAAATTAAATTATAGAGGTTACCTTTATCCAGGGAAGGAGTCCAACAGGACTGCGAACTATCGTGAGGGTATTTTACTGGAGCAGGGCCGAATCATGGCGTGACCGAAGCAATACCGCCGCGAGACCGCAGCGTGACTACGACGTGACCGTGGGGTGACTGTAGTGTGAATGCTTCATGACCTCAGGGAGACCCAGGCGAGACTACGGTGTGATTCTGTTGTATCTTCCCGGTCCAACAACACCCCCGCAGTGGCAAAATCCTCCAGTGAGGCGCAACCGGATAGGGACTATGGTGAACTCCTCTGGAAATGTTCGAGGGCGGCAGCGCGCTGCTCCGACGAACTGCAAGGGCAGCGGTGAGGAACGCCTGTCTGGCGAGGCGTCTTGGTTCGATGGTGCGCTGCTTCCAGTGAGCTGTGAGGGCAATGGCCTGGTGCTTCAGTGAGTAGTGAGGGCAGCAGCATGACGTGCTTTTCCAGCTGAGACAGCGACGAGCGGTTCCTTCGGGAGGGCATGAGCCAACGCAGCACAGACAGGAGGTGCTCGATTCTGGCGAGGCCTGAGGGCAGGGGTGCACTGCTCTAGCATGGCGCTAGGGCGGTCATGAACTAGGGAGGAAGGACGAGGCGACGATGAGGGGAGGTGACCCAGTTTGAGGCACTATTTCTCTCGGTCGTGAGGGAGAAGTGAGGCCGCTAGGGTTGGGTGTGGCCTCTGCCTGTAATAAGACCTATGAGTCTTCTTATTTCCCCTCTTTTTTTTTAATTTAAGTTTTTTATTTTGACATAATAAACCCTGCCCATTTTCTTATAAATGAGAAGACCCAAATGGGGTCTTGGTCTCTTTTTAAAAAAAAAAATTAAAGTCTAAAGACTTTAATAAAAAAAGAGATGACTTGACTAAAAAGTATAAATGACTTCCATTTTTTTACTTTTTATTTTTATTTGAGAAAAATAAAATAATATTATATTATAATATATTTTATTTTAACTCCTAAAAATAAACCCATCAGAAAAATTTTGGCGACTGGATTCTGGCCAAAGCGTGGCCGGATTCCGGTACTTTGAAGAACACATAAATAAATTAAAACGTTTTCTTCAAAAATAATAATCCGAATAACTTAAAACCGGCGATGTTGATCCAATTAAAATTTTAAAATGGTTGTAACTTGACCATTCAGAAACAGATCGATGTACGGTCAGATCTGATGGAACCGATTTAACACCTCGTACTTAAATTTAATGCAATTCAATTTTTTCTTTGACTCTAATAAACCATGTATCCCTTTGATACCACTGTTAGGTACCGGGATGGGCAGCGCAATCCGATGGTCTATGAATTTAAAATTTTTTGCGTCACCGAAGCGACGTAAAAACATCGAATCTGGTGATCTTATCTTGGTACGGTCCAAGGATCATGCGTGGATTTGACAGACCAACAAAATAAAATCAAACATGTACCTTGTTCGGATCAGACGTGTGCAAGTCCGTCGCAGGATGCTGGGGACCATTGCTTGAAGACTCTGATGTCGAAGCCCTCTAGATCTTCCACACATGCCTCTTAAATCTGATCATGTGTTGTTCATCAGAATTTGGGTGCTAGCACGGTACACCAACGACCACTTTGATGCAATGATGATCACCACAAGCAAGAGTCTTCGATTCAAGAAGAATGAGCTTAAAGATCTTTCTTTCTTGAGAGATTGTCTCTCTAGAACTCAGGAGGAGAGGGAGGATCTCAATTCTAATGCATGAATATTTCCATGGGAAGTGCCTCCCTCTCACTTATATAGAGAATATATAAAATACCCGGTATGGGTTCCCGGCCCCCGTGTAATAGATATTCACCGTATAAGTTTTATAAATATTTATTTATGACAAAGTAAATTATGCCATAAATAATATTTGTAATTTTATCACTAAATGAAATATATATATTAAATATATATTGTGTTATAATCTTGAGTCTATAATTCAACTCACTTCTCCTTAAAATATTAAACAAACCCGAGATATTTAAATCCTTTCGAATGATATTTTATATTTGTATTTACTTAATCACTTGTCAATACATGTTATAAATAAATTCAACAAATTATTCCAAACTTGAATAATTAAAGAATTTATTTATTACTTGGTGATCCATAGAACTTGGAAAATACTCGGACCCAGTGGTGGGGCCCACCAAGTTCTATATTCCTATTCCTCAAAATATGGAATATTCTTAAAGCGCTATAGTGTGTGACCCTCTAGGGTCGTATCCCAATTGCAATGAATAATATTCACCAACCAAGAGTGGGGGCTAGCAACCCATCGAGGCCCCTATAGAGATAAGGTAAAGTCAAAGAAACGACTACCTTCATACGAACATGGTCTGTGTAATATAATCTCTTCATCATCGATATCTCAGTAAAGAAGAATGCACACTAGTGTCATCATCCATTATCTTTCTTTATTTTATTTTTTGATCTATTCGGACGGTCTTACCTTCCACTACCATGCCCACGGATTTAATGAAGGTGTTACCATCCTAATCAACCAGGCCCGAGATGTCTCTTCCTCAAATCGGAAGCGATAAATCCTATCTTTCTCATTCAATCAATTTCATGTCACCAATGATGTACCCAACACAAACTACCTTTTCATGACTTCATTGCCATGGTTTTTTCCTTGTATCAAAGTACGCAATTAAATGACATACAATGATAATGATCTCAAGTCTGGAGACTATTACACATGTCCTTAGATTGGAACAACCAATGACACATGAAACATGTGGTCTTACTATTATGCAGGTCAGTCCTCATGATCTAAACTACTAAAGATCATCAAGTGCGAACTTCTTGAGAAGAAGTCTCAATGCTTATGAGCCCCCATCACCTGACTGTCGCACATCATCTGTGTCCTTTCAAAATGATGTAACTGGACCATAGGATATTAATTTAAGATTAATTTCAGGGAATATAAAGGTTCTCATTATAGCCTCAGGTCTGTTATAACCCTTTTATACGACATGTAATCTAAGTACATTTCCATAAAAAAAAATTGGATGCAGAAGAATATACACTATTGTGGCAAGATAAACACATATATATATAACAAACTACATACATGTAGTGGTAATCAAAGTACAACATAAGTTGGGTCTATGGAACCAACTTTCAATAAAATATGGAATCCATTTTTCTAAATTCTAGTCACATAAGTATAAAAATTTAAATTTAAATTAATCCTGTAGATGGAACGAAAAAGGAGATTTTTAAAATAAAAATTTCAATAGTTTATAATGTTTTTATCTCCAATTTAATATAAAAAATATTCCAATGCCCTAAATTGGATTAATATATGTTAAATTTATCTAATTATACTTTAAAACCAATTAAAAATGTAATTTAATAATAAATTATCTATATTAAAAGGTAGTTTTCAATTAAAATCTGGTATTTTTCACTATTCATAAAAATATGAAAGTTCTCAAGAAAATACCAAAAAATCACCTAAAGTAAATTTTGATATTCAAAATTAAAAAAAAAATCTATTTCTTAAAATAAAATTTATAAAAGTTTAAATTTTTTGTTTTATAACAATTCTTGTATTAAAAAATGGAAAAACATCCTTTTTGAAAAATATAATTTTTTATGGTTAAAATTATATTTATTCTTATTTTATGCTTATAAAACTTATTGGATGAAATTAAAAGTATTTTATTGAATATATAACATATAAATTTCATTAATATATATCACTGATAGTGATTAATTTAATTTATTTAGATAAAACTCCATTCTTGTCATAAAAATAGTTTTTTCATAAATGCACACCCTTTATATTCAATTAGTCTTTATTTTCATTTATAATTAATTGGTAACCAGTGAATTAATTTTATAAAAAAAATTAAACAATAGTTTTATAATTTAGTTAATCTCATTCATTCCCTCCATTATAATGGCTAGGTGATGACAATAAAAAAATATTAATAGCATATTGTTGTCCGGTAGGACTTGGGCTTATGTGTAACATAAGTCATAAAAAGAACTTGATGTTGCATGCAATGCAAGATAAACTTGGTGCTGTGTGTGATTCAAGCTAAACTATGTATTGTGTGTATTTAAATCTATTAAAATTTTAAATTAATTTGAAATAAGATATTTTATAAAATCTTGGGATATTACGTCCTACCCCCCTTAAAATTAATTTATCCATAAAAATTTATATTGGTTATCAAATTATTAACATTTCTAGAATTACTTTATCGAAACCCACGTCATACAAAGGTTTAATAAAACATACTCTTAAAAAGGGAAAGTGGGAAACATAAAGGTCACTAGAAGTTACACATAATTAGGATTCCACATAGGGATAACATTTGTGGGAAATTAAAGGATGGATTTGGGAGGGAAAACTAAGTCTCATGGAATAATAGAGAGTGATATAGAACATGGTCAAGAGGAAGTAAATGATGAAAAATCCACAATCCAAATAGGTGTGGA
Organism: Viscum album; assembly: GCA_963277665.1. Taxonomy (NCBI): domain Eukaryota; kingdom Viridiplantae; phylum Streptophyta; class Magnoliopsida; order Santalales; family Viscaceae; genus Viscum; species Viscum album. The sequence continues at coordinate 1,840,699,375 of OY728151.1, forward strand.
AAAGGTCATTGATATCATCAGAAAATATGGTAATAGGATAAAATTTTATTTCAAGATTATTTTCCTAGATTTGAAAGATTCCTTCACTATATATACTAATAGAATAATGATATATACTTATTTAATGAGAAAAATTCCATCCTTTAATCAGTTTCCACCACAATCTCACCTTTTTTTCAAAAAAAATGAGTATTCAAGATGAATCTTCATGCCTGAAGAACTAGAATCAACTTCTAATGGATCACATAATCCTCGAAAGGATAACACAATATTTCACATATCTTTATATATTAACCAAAACCAAAATGGTTATCACATAGTAAGATAATTCAAACATTGATGTGATGAGATAATACATTAATCTCTAATGTTTAAAAGTAAAGCCATACTTGTAATTAAACAAAATACTTACATAAACAAAAACAAAACTAAAAATATCCCAAAAATTATTTAATCACTTTATGATCACATCACTTAAAACCTCAAAAGGTGTGTTTAAAACCTTGAACTTAGGGTTAACATTTATAAAATAATGAGCTCCCTAGAGCTTCCATCACTTCACCAAATAGATCAACATCAACTGTATTGGTAGAAAAATATTTCCCATACATTTTTGTTTCTTATCATAACGATTTACACCCTGATTTATTAACTTTTGGAACACATTAGCATAATTTCCCAACTTATTTCAACTAAAAAACCTCACTATTAGATGTCTTTTGGTTTCCCCGTCATTTGGTTGTTCCGAGATCTTTTCTTTAGAGTCATGAATACTGTGACCAAACTAACCACACTGAAAACACTTACCAGATCCTGTAAAACATTCATTGAAAAAAAAATTATACATTTATAACATTTTTTGGGATTACCTCAAGACTTATTAGTCAGTTGATTCTCTATTTCCCACCACATTGATCATTTCTTACTCTTTTTATCTCATGGAACATAAGTGTCGGCAAACTCCATATCAACTTTCTCTTCACAACAAACCACTTTCTTGTAACTTTTAAATTCTTGAGAGGTCATATCTATTTTTAGACTTGGTTTAATCCAAAGTAAAATCAATTATTTTACTCTCAATGACTCAAAAAAAAATTGGAACATAATTGGCCAATCTTGTGAAGTTTTCTCCATATGCAATCACATAATATTTATCATTTTTCCTCAATTCTAAGAATTGTCTCTCCATCATAAGCCAATAAATATTAGGGAAATATTTATCAAGTAAAATATCCTTGAATGTTTCCCATTCCATGAAATCAATACCATATTTATCTCTAGTATTCTTAACTAAAGAACACCATCGATCAGCTTCACCTTCAAAATGATAGAAGGAAAAAGTTAGATTTTGATGATCTAAACATCCCTGGACTTCAAATATCTTCTCTAGGGAATTGATCAATACTTTCTATACCACATGTTCAGATGTTCCATTTAATTATGGGAGATATTGCCTTATGAAATGGTCCAGTATAGACAAGTCCCTTTATGTTATATTATGTTCCTCTCTAGAATAGATACCACCACCATTTATAGCTCATGTCAACTGATCTATCAATACAACAAAATGTTCTGTTCTAATTATCTCTATATTAGGATGCATATTTGGATGGATTTTTCCTCTTGATTTCTTCCCACTATAGGTTCCTTGTTTCCTCTATGGAAAACCATTCTAAAAAAACATACTTTAGATGAAGGAATATTGAAATATAAAAATTATATGTCATCTCATCTTAATAATAAAGTAAAATATTCTAAGTGAAAGGTATTAACACTATCTTAACCTCTGAATTTTTCTAAAACTTTCCATTTATACCAATTATAGGGCCCTAACTTTAAAAATTACATAATCTTGAGTTTTAGTAAAGACTTTAATTTCCTTCACTTTGAGGATCTTTAAAATTTTATATTATCATAGAATTTGTCCATAAGTCATACATAAAAACCATAAAATAAAAATTGGACACTTCTGATTAGTATCCATTTTTTTCATAACATAAAACACATAAAATAAAGAATGAATTCATTCTATGGAAAATATCCATGAATTTCTACTTGACTTCTTTCTTTACCTTACCCATCCTTAAACCCTATGAAAACATTTAAAAAACTTGGTATGAGCACAAAATATCATAAATGGATATAAAAATAAAGGAAATCGTTAGTTTAGTAAAAACATGAAGACTCGTATAAAGTTTACCTTTATCTTCAAATTTATTTGATAATATTAAATAAATAAAAAATCACATGAAAAACAAACATATATTTTACTCAAATAAAATAATTAAAACCCATATCAATAAATTAAAACAATGTTAGGTGACTTAGAGCATCATATACTTAAAACCATTTCAAAACCCATTAAAAACTCTTTCAAAAAACCCTTTCAATTGGAATAACCATAAGTCATACTTCTAACATTATCATTACCCAACGCATTGTAGAACTATAACAGGCTCACCATGTACTATTTGGGCCACCCTATGTTAAGAAGTAATTTTATTTCTCTGTTCTATCAAGTCCACCCCATGTTAAGTTGTAATGTTCTTTCCCAGTGCTATTTGGGCCACCCCATGTTAAGCTATAGTGGGTTTTCCTAGCACTTTCTTGGACAACCCATGTTAAGTTGTAACGAGCTTTCATCACACTATCTTTTCCACCCCATCATGTAATTATCAAGTACCACTTCATGAATAAAACACTTTCCTCATAAAAACCCTTTTAAAAAATATTTTAAACTCATATAAAAACGATTTCATATAAAAATACCATATTTTCTTTTAAAACCCCATTTTCAAAACAAAATACCATTTTTCTTTTGAAAACCATTTTCAATACCAAAATACCCAAAAATATAAAGATATTTTTTCATTTAAGGAAACATGAAATGTTTTATAGGAATCCAAAAAAAAAATTGGCCATGGCGGTGGAAAATTCATTTTCATCATGTATGTCAAGAATAGAACATTCCTTTTGTTGTTTTCAAAATGTTCTGTATAAAACATGTAAAATATTCCTTTTTGAAAACATTTGAATGAAATTAATAATAGACATAAAATTTCCTTAATAATCCTTATATATAAGGATATATATATATATATAGTATTATAATTTATGAAAATATTTTGAAATTAAGTCTTTAAACATTTAAAAATATATTTTTAAATGAATGTGTCTCATACAACTTTGAAATATTTAAATAATAATCCCCATGAAAGAATAACATTTAGAAAAAAATTAAGTGACATGAGAATAAATAAATTCATGGAATGATATGTCAAAGGGTATGTATATACACCTAACAAAAGAAGGTGGGTGTATAACATCAAAATATGCCTCAATGAAAGGAGATTGAGATAAAATCCCTTACCCTGAGTTCGACTTGTCACATGTGTCTTTATGTTCCTAAATAATAAAATTATGTTAATTATTTAATTAATTCATAAAATTTTCAAGTTTATTATTACTTTTATTTTACTTATTTAAATTTTTATACAATTACCTAATCAATTAATTTTATGTCAGATGTTTTGACCATATTTAGCTTATGTTCCAAGAATGACTAAGGTTGGTTGACTGTGGTCAAGGTGGTCATTATATAAACATATCTATAATAATAATCATGAAATAATTATCATATTTATACATCAATTATACTTTTAAGACTAATAATTAAATATGATTATGAAAAATGATCCAATGTTACAATCATGGAGACGGTAGGTTGTACGTACACATGAGTAATGTTCCCATTTTTCAATGATCATTATGGAAAGAAGGTAAGTAACATTTATATTTAAATAATTATAATTATATCATAAATAAAATATTATTTAATCATATATTCTAATATATATAATTTTATTTATGTAAAATTAATCACATCGCTCTGAGGGGGTGGTTGTCCACACGTCCACGAATGATGTTTTCACTTTTTCAGTATGTGAAAAGGTAATAAAGAAAATGATATATTATATTTAAATAAAGTTAATTATGTCATTAATATCATATATATTTAATTTATATCACATATTTTTATTAAAAACATCCTTAATTCATTCCATGTAAATTGTGAACGTATCACATCACTTTGAGGAGGTGGTAGTCCACATGTCTACAAACGATGTTATCATATTCCCAAAAAATAGAAATCATGAAGGTATATGTTATATAATAATTATATAAGTATGAATAAATTATAAATATAATATATATCATATAAAAACAGTACTTCCCTAATAATTACCAACCATGAGAGGTGGTAAAGGAAAAATTAATGACATCATTTCGGAAGGTGGTAGTATATCGTACACACGAACGGTGATTTCATTACCCATTTGATGGATGTGTGTGTATATGTAGGTATAAACCTTAACATAAAAAAATATAAGTATATTTAGGATAATTATGTTATTATATAATATTTTAATAAGAATAATTGAAGGGGTGGAGAAATAAATAAAACAAAAGTTCTCTTTGAAGAATGTTACCTCTTCTTCAGGTAACTCCTTTTAGTTTGAAAAAAAAGGAATTCATTGGTTTGATTTTATCAAAAGGTAAGGCCTCTAAAATTAGATTAGGTATGTTGGGGGATTATTTAATTAGGTTTTGGATGATACAAAAGGCTTTATAGGTGTGAATAAGTGGGTATAGTGAGTGTCTTTTTATCATGGATGGGGAGTGGCATTCTTCTAAATATAAAAAGGTGAACACTATTGGGAGGTCTTCCTTATATCATGTGCCTAAAACAATAGAAAATATTATATAAAAGAGGTTATATGTTATAAATATGTCTATAAAATATTTTTTTTACAAGTTTCTAGGTCATTTATCCCCTTAAGATTAAAGTTTAACCACTAAGTAAACACAGTTTTACCTTAATCGCTATAATTAATTTTAATTTCTTTCACTAATATTTTTGGTAAAAAACTATGTTTAACTTAATAGAAATTTTAAATTTTACTAATTCCAAATATGGAATCTATTTTTATAAATTCCAATCACATAAGTGGAAATTTTTAATTTAAAATTAATCCCTTAGATGGAACGAGAAAGTTGGTTTTTAAAATAAAAGTTGAAAAGTTTGGAATGTTTTTATATCCAATTTAATATAAAAAATATTTCAATGACCTAAATTGGATTAATATATGTAAAATTGGTCTAATTATACTTTAAAAACAACTAAAAATATAATTTAACACTATAAATTATTTAGATGAAAAAGTTGTTTTCAATTAAAATCCAGTATTTTTTACTAATCATCAAAATATAAAAGTTCTCAGAAAAATACCAAAAAATAACCCAATGTAATTTTTGATATTTAAATTTAAAAAAATAATTTTATTTTTTAAAATAAAATTTTTAAAATTTTTAAAATTTATTTTTAAAACAAGTTTTTCATTAAAAGTTGACAAAACTACCTTTTAGAAAAATATAGCTTTTTATGCTTAAAATTGGATTTATTCTTATTTTATGACTGTAAAACTTTTTGGATGAAATTTAAAGTATTTAATTGAATATATAATATATAAATTTCATATTTCAATAATAGTTATTAATTTAATTTATTTATATAAAATCTCATTCTGGTTATAAAAATAGTTTTTCATAAATACACATCATTTATATTCAATTGCTCTTTATTTTAATTTCTAATTAATTAGTAACCAATGAATTAATTTTATAAAAAAATTTAAACTGTAATTTCATAATTTAGTTATTCTCATTTATTCCCTCCATTTCAATGGCTATGTGATAATTATCATAATAATATTAATTTTATATTGTTTTTTGGTAAGACTCGGGCTTGTGTGTAACATAAGTCGTCAAAAAAATTTGATGTTGCATGCAATGTAAGATAAACTTAGTGTTTCAGGTGATACAAGATAAAATATGTATTATGTGTAATTAAATATATTATATAATTTAAATTAATTTGAAATAATATATTTTATAAAATCTTAGGATGTTACATCCTACCCCCTTAAAATGAATTTCGCCCTCAAAATTCATCTTGGTTGTCAAATGATTAACATTTCTAGAATTCCTTTATTGACACCCATATCATAAAAAGGTTAATAAAATATCATATTATAAAGGAAAAGTGGGAAACATAAAGGTCACTGGAAGTTACTCATGACTAGGATTCTATATAGGGATAACATTTGTGGGAAATTTAAAGATGGATTTGGAAGGAAAAACTAATTCTCGTGGACTAATAGAGATTTATAGAGAACATAGTCAAGAGGAAGTCAATGAGGGAAAAAACACAAGATAAATAGGTGTATAAAAGGTTTTTTATATCATTAGAAAATATTCTAAAATTATAAAATATTATTTCAAGATCATTTTCCTAGAGTTGAAATATTCCTTCACCATATATACAAAGAGAATATTGAAATATACTTGATGAGAAAAATTCCATCCTTTATTCAATTTCCACCATAATCACATTTTTTCTCAAAATAAGAAGTATTTAAGATGAATTATCATGACTAAAGAACTAGAATTATCTTCTAATGGATCACATAATCCCCAAAAGGATAACATGATATTTCTTCTATATTTAGATATTATCCAAAATCAAAATGGTTATCACATAGTAAGATAATTCAAACATTCATGTGATAAGATAATACATTAATCTATAATGTTCAAAAGTAAAGGAATACTTATCATTAAACTAAATCCTTTAATAAATATAAACACAACTAAACAAATCCTAAAAATTCTTTAATCACTTTATGATCACATCACTTAAAACCTCATTAGGAGTGTCTAAGACCATGAAATTAAGGTTAAACTTTGAAAAATACCAAGCTCCTTAGAGCATCTATCACTTAACCTGGTGTATCAACATCAACTAAAGTGGTAGCAAAATATTTTCCCACATATTTTTTGTTTTCGATCATAATGATTTCCACTTGAGTGAGTAAATTTTGGAACACGTTAGCATAATTTCCAAACTCATCAAAACTAAACCACCTCACTATTGGGTGGAAATTGGTTACCCCATACTTTGGTTTTTCAGGGATATTTTATTTATATTCATGAATCTTGTAACCAAACTGACCACATCGGAAATGCTTCCTAGATCATGGAAAACATTCTTTGAAAAAAAAATCCACACTTGGAATATTTTGGAGGTTTACCTCCATACTTATTAGTTGGTTGATTCTCAATTTCCAGACACATTTATTATTTCTTACTCTTTTCATCTCATGATACATAAGCATCGAAAAGTCCACCTCAACTTCTTCAAAACAACAAACCACTTTCTCATAACTTTTAAATTCTTGATAGGCTATATCTCTTAGTATACTTGGTTTCAACCTTGAGTAAAATCTATTAATTTTCCAATAAATTTCTTGAATAAAAGCAAGCACATACCTGGCCAATCTTGTGAAGTTTTCTTCATATGAATCCACGGTATATTCAACTTTTTTCCTCGATTCCCAAAATTGTCTCTCCATCCTAAACCAAACAACATTTGGGAAATATTTCTCAAGGAAAATATCCTTTTTCTCATTCCATGGCGTCAAGATCATCTTTATCTCTAGTATTCTTAAAAAAATACCACCATTGATCAACTTCACCTTCAAAAAAATATATTGAAAGAGTTTCCTTTAGACATTATGAATATCCCATGACTTTAAATATCATCTCCAATGCATTGATCCATCCTTCAACAACTATTGGGTCAGATGATCCATTGAATGATTGGGGATGTAACCTTATGAAATACTCCACTATAGACATGTTCCTTCTTAGTACATCAGGTTCCTCTCTATCATAGATACCACCACCATTTATAGATTATTTCAACGGGTCCATCATTGATAAAAAAACATTTCTAATTATAAACATCTTAGGATAATAATTTGGAAGGATATTTTCCTCTTGAGACCTTCCCACTATATCTTCCTTGTTTCCTCTATATAAAACCATTCAAAAAAATATACTTTAGATGAAGAAATATGGAAATCTTAAAATTATATGTCATATAAACTTAACAATAAAGTAAAATCTTCTAAGTTCATGTTATTAACACTATAATAACCTATAAAGTTTTCTAAACCTTTCCTTTGATACCAAATAAAAGTCCTCAACCTTAAACATTACATTATCTTGATTTTTAGTCAAGAATTTAGTTTCTTTCACTTTGAAGATATTTTCAGGTTTTTTGTTTCATAGAATTAGGTCATAACTCATACATAACAAAACCATAAAATAAAAAGTGGACACTTTTGATCAGTATCTATTTTTACATAATATAAAAGTCTTAAAATAAAGAATCAATTATTTTCATGGAAAATATCCACAACTTTCAACTTGACTTCTTGATTTCCCTTACCCATTATTAAACCCTATGAAAACATTTTAAGAACTTGGTATGAGAAAAAAATCTAATTAAGGGATATAAAAAAGAAAGGAAATCATTAGTTTAGTAAAAACATGAAAACACATATAAAATTTACCTTTATCTTCAAAGTTATTTTAGAATATGAAATAAAAAATTTCACATGAAAAACAAACACACATTTTCCTCAAATAAAATAATTAAAACCCATAAAAATCAATTAAAACTCCTTTAGGTGACTTAGAGAATCATATACTTAAAACCATTTTAAAACCCTTTCAAAACCCCTTTCAAAAACCATTTCAAACCACTTTAAATTATAATAAACATTAGTTCTACTTCCAATATTATTATTACCCAATGTATTAGAGAGATATAACAGACTCACCTGGTGTTATCTGGGCCACAAAATGTTAAGATGTAATGGTCCTTCCTGAGGCTATTTAGTCCACCCCATGTAAAGATTTAATGGATTTTCCCGGTGCTATCTGGGACACCTCATGTTAAGCTATAATGGGCTTTCCCAGCATGTTCTTTTCCACCCCATGTTTATATGTAATAGGCTTTCTCGGCGCTATCTGGTCCACCCCATCATGTAATTCTCAAGTACCACTTCATGAATAAAATACTTTCCTAATAAAAACCTTGGAAAACTCTTTTAAACTCGTAAAAAATACTTTTAGATAAAAATAAAATCATTTTGTTTAAAACCCCATTTTCAAAACAAAATTCCCCTTTTTCTTTTGAAACCCATTTTCAATACCAAAATACCCAAAAATATAGAGGGTTTTTTATTTACTGAAACATTAAATCTTAAAAATGATTACAAAAATAAAATAATGTCCACAGTGGTATAAAATTCATCTTTGTCATGTACAGTAAGAATAGAACATTCCTTTTGTCGTTTGTCAAAATGTTCCGTATAAAACGCGTAAAAAGATTCATTTTTGAAAACCTTTGAATGAAATTCAGAATAAACATAAAATGTACATAATAATTATTATATATATATAATCTTATCACGGAGGAAAATATTTTTAAGTTAAATCTTTAAACATTTAAAAATAGTTTTTTAAATCAAAGTGTCTCATACCACTTTGAAATATTTGAATCATAATCCCCATGAAAGAATAAAATTTAACAAAATATTAAATAACATGATAATAAATAAATTAATGATATTATATTTCAAAGGGGATTTATATACACCTCATAAAATAATGTGGTTTTATAACATCAAAATATTCCTTAATGAAAGGATATTGACACAAAATCTCTTACCTCGAGTTTGACTTGTTGTGTGTGTCTCTATCTTCCTGAATAATAAAGTTATGTTAATTATTTACTTGATTCATAACCTTTTTAAATTTTATTATTACTTCTATTTTATTTATTTCAATTTTTTATATAATTTCCTAATAAATTAATTTTACATCATATGTTTTAACCATATTCAGCTTATGTTAGATGTTTTGTCCATATTCAGCTTTTGTATCAATTAACATTTTCATTATATAAAAATATATTAAATAATAATAATAAATTATTTTTAATATTTATAATTAAATTTTAATTTTAAATATAATAAAAATATATGGTTATGAAAAATGAACAAATGTTTCAATCATGGAGATGGTAAGTCATACGTACACATCAGTAACGTTCCCATTTTTCAATGATCATTATAGAAATATGGTAAGTAACATTTATATTTCCAGAATTATAATTACATCATAAATAACATATTATTTAATAATATATACTTATATATATAATTATTGTGATGTAAAAGGAATTACATTGCTTTGAGGAGGCGGTAGTCCACACATCCACGAACAACATCATCATTTTTTCAGTGTGTGAAAAGGTAATAAATAAAATGATATATTATATTTTAAGAATGATAATTATGTAATTAATATAATATATAGGTCATTTATATAACATATTTTTATTAAAAAAACCTTAATACATTCCATGTAAAGTGTGGATGTACCACATTGCTTTGAGAAGGTGGTAGTCCGCATGCCCACAAACGATGTTATCGTATTCCCACAAAATGGAAAGAATGAAGTTATGTGATATATAATAATTATAGAAGTATTAATAAATTATAAATATCATATATATAATATAAAAATATTATCTTAATAATAATTTCCAACCATGAGAGGTGGTAAAGAAAAAATTAACTACACTGTTTCGCGATGCGGTAGTCCGTCGTACACACAAACTGTGATTTCATTACCCATTTGATAGAAGTGTATGTAGGTTTAGGTATAAAACCTTACATAAAAAACTTATAAATATATATAGGATAATTGGGTTATAATATAATAATATAATAATAATAATTTAATTGGTGTAGAAAGAAATAAATCAAAAGTGCTCGTTGAAGAATGTTACATCTTCTTCAGGTAACTCCTTTTGGTTTGCACTGAAGGACTTCCTTGGTTTTATTTCTGCCTAAAGTGAGGATTATAGGGTGATATGAGGGATGTTGAGATATTATTTGTGAAATTTTTTAACAATTAAAAAGTATTTATATGTGTGAATAATTGGGTAGAGTGAGTGCCTTTTTATAGTGGAGGGGGAGTGGTATTCTTGTAAATATAAAAAGGTAAACATTGTTGGGAGGTCTCCCTGACATCATGTTCCTCCAATAATGGATCAAATTATGTAAAATATGGGATATGGTATAAATATGGATATCCAATGTCTTTTTTACAAGTTTATAGGTCATTTTGACCCTTAATATTAAAGTTTAACCACTATGTAAACCCATTTTTACATTAATCGTTATAATTAATTTTAATTAATTTCACTAATCATTTTGATCAAAAAATAAGTTGAAATTATTAGAAATTATAAATTTTTATGATTCCAAATATGGAATCCATTTTTCCAAATTCCAATAACATAATTGGAATAATTTAATTTAATTTAATATTAATCCCAGAAATAGAACGAGAAAGCGGGTTTCTAAAATAAAAAATTCAAATGTTTGAAATTTTTTTATATAAAATTTAGTATAAAAAATATTTAAATGACCTAAATTATATTAATATATATATAATTTATCTAATTATACTTTAAAACCAATTAAAAATATAATTTACCACTATAAATTATTTAGATGAAAAATCATTTTTTCAATTAATATCTAGTATTTGTCACTATTCATCAAAATATGAAAGTTCTCATAAAAATACCAAAAATTCAGCAAAATTAAAATTTTATATTCCAATTTCAAAAAATAATTTTGTTTTTTCAAATAAAATTTATAAAATTTTCAAAATTTAGTTTTAAAACAAGTCTTCCATTAAATGGTAGAAAGATTACCTTTTAGAAAAATACAACATTTTATGCTTAAAATTAGATTTATTCTTATTTTATGACTATAAAACTTATTGGATGAAATTATAAGAATTTTATTTAATATATAAAATATAATTTTCATTAATAACTTTCACTAATAGTGATGAATTTAATTTATTAAGATAAAACACCATTTTAATCATAAAAATATTTTTTCATAAATACACATGTTTTATATTAAATTGGTATTTATTTTCATTTATAATTAATTGTGAACAAATGAATTAATTTTAAAAACATTTGTAAAACTATAATTTCATAATTTAGTTAATCTCATTCATTCCTATCATTCCAACGGTTAGATGATAACTATAATTATAATATTAATAGTACATTTTTGTCCGATAAGACTTGGTCTTGTGTGTAACATAATTCATCAAAAGAATTCGATGCTACATGTAATGAAAGATAAACCTAGAATTTCATGTGATGAAGTATAAACTATGTATTATGTGTAACATAATCTATTAAAGAATTCAAATTAATTTAAAAGGGGATATTTTATAAAATCTCAATATGTCATAGTTATCACCAAGCCATTGGATTGACTGGTATGAATAGGAAGAACAAATTATGAAAAATTTATGGTTTAAATGTTTATAAAATTAATTCATTGGTTATTGATTAATTTTAATAAAAATAAAAATTATTTGAAAATATAGGAGGTGTTTCCCTGAAAAACTTTTCTTATGTGTACAATGTATTTTTATCTTTATAAATCACTATTGGTGAATAATTTTATTGAAATTTATATATTATATATTCAATAAAAAAATTTAACATTCATATACTATTTTTCTAGGTATGGGAAAGGAATAAATCTTATTTTATGCTTAAAATTAATTTTTCTAAAAAACAATTTTCATCGCGTTTTGCGCATTTATTTTAATATAAATTTTTGCCACTTATAGAAATTGAATTTTGAAAATGAATTCTATATTTTGAATTAGGAGTTCTAAATTTGGTAAATATTCCCCTTTTATTTTTATACATTATGAATAGTAACTATGGTAAAATTTATCACCTCAATAAAGGGTAAATCGGGTTAACCTAAGTTAAAACTAAATGTTAAGGTCATTATTTCTCATCTAAATTCTTATTGGATGAATTTAATTTAACCCTTATCACCTTAGTATATAAATTTAACTATTTAAGGGATAATTTTCCATTAAAATTATCTATATGATATTTAAATCAAAGAAAAATACAAAATGTCACTCTCTTACTCTAAAATATACCTTATGGTTCACATTGGGACAAAAGTAAGTTTTGAATGAATATTACTATTTATTTTGATAATAATGAAATTATTTGAATTATGGTAATTTATTTACAATTTTTAGTAGTTATATAATTACCTAAAATGCTTACGCAATTCTGACATGATATTTGTTCAATTAATAGAAAAATAAAAAAATGATTTTAAAAATATTAAAAGTAACATAATTTGAGGGAGTTGTAATTTTACATGAATTTTATAGATTAATATAATATATTAGTATTCTATTAAAATATTATATTTCAATTCTATATTTTTCTTGGTGTCTTTAGTGTCAAATTAAATGAATAGTGTTAAAAACTACATTAATGATATTTTATGAAAATAATATATTATTAAATTATTTAAAAACATAAAAATATTGAAAGAGGAAAAGGTAGATAATATATGCATTATAATGTCATAACTTGGTTATTTATTACCCAATTTCACCTTATAATTAAAATCCTAACCCTTTAAGAGTGAAAAAGATGTTACTGCGGTTATATTAAAATAGTCTAACAAAGGGGTTAAACCATAAGATAAGTTTTGAAACAATACTTAAACCTATACTAATTTTATTTTTTAATGGTATTTCAAAAAAACTGCCTTATCTTTTAATATCTTTCCATTTTTAAGCATTTTTCTAGATAATTACTTTTCTATATTTTAATATTTTAAGAAATTCCAAGAGTGCCCCTCCCCTCACTTATAAATGGGCACCCCTTATTTCTATTATTTACACCACATTGAGAATTATATAATAAAAACCTTAAAAAATTATCTTATCAACATCCTTATACACATTCTAGATGTTATGGTCTCCCAAAATTCCGACCCTATAATCCTTAAGTGGGGATCTAAAGGTGTTCTTTCAAAGAAGAGGTAATTGCCTTAACCGATCAATTTCTTTTTAATTATTAATTTCCATCCTATAAATATATGTTATTTATCATAAAATAAGAAATTTGGTATAATTAATATACTTAAATGTTATTATTATCATTAAATCTCCATTATCTACCCTCATCCCCATAAAATGAAAAGTGAAAGTCTCGCTCATCCGCACGTACAACTTATCATCTCCACATAGTGATGTAATTAATTTTTCATCACATCATTTTATCGATGGGTGTTATGATGGGTTTAATATTTATTTATTATGTTTATGAAGTAATTATTCTTATTTAATTATAATATCATATCTACCTTCTTACCTTCTAATCTATTGGAAAAATATAATGTTGTTCATTTGTACGTGTGGACTACCACCTCTAAAAGGTGATGTCATTCATTTTTCATTTATGATTTACATGGATGGTGATAAAAATGTATTTTATGAATATATATATATTATTTATATGATATAATAATTTTTTTAAAATGTTAATTATTATTTAACTTTCTTTCATTCCATCCATCAAAAGGTGAAAACAATGTTCATGTATACGTTCAACCTACCATCTCCATGAACGATGTAATTCAGTATTCTATATATAACTTTTATGGATAAATATAAATATATATATAATGAATATATATGATATTTATATCATGATTATCATTTTTTATATTATAGAACTGTGATCAAAGTACAATTATCGGAACTACCGAACTGAAATTCTTATGAAAAAACCAAATAATTAACACTTAGAAATGATGATTTTAATAAGGGATTATTAATAAATGGTTGTTGAAATGTTATAAAGGGAAAATATATAATATTATAAGTATTTAAATTGTTTTTATAGAATTATAATAAATTTAAATTTATTATACAGGAGGATATATCACTTTCAATGCAATTGGAACCTAAGGTAAAGATTTTATGTAACAATCTCATTGTTTTTTATGATTGTTTATGATTAAGTTATGGTGATGAAATATTATGGTATAAATCTCAATAAATTCATTAATTTTATTATACTATGATTATTTATTTATAATACATGGTTTATTTAATTTTCTTGTCTTTAAGAACTCAAGATACTGAAATAATTTTTTAAGGAAATCCGACTTTATTTATTTCTTAGGTCTAAAATAATTTTACTTATATATCCATGTTTTATAAAAATGTTTTCAAGAATGTTTATAATATTATCCTATGATTTTTTAAATTTATATTTACCCATGATTTAATTTTTTAAAAATGTATTAAAAATTAATCTTCTTGTTGTTTTCCAAATGCAGCACTTTTTTGATTTTTTTTAAAAAGGTATGAAAAGAATGTTTTCTTTTAACTTATATAGTATGAATAGAATTTCCTACTATAATTACCGATAAATATATTAATATTACTTTATAATTTCCAAGTTTATTTTAAAATAAAACAATTTCCATAATATTTTGGAACTTTTTTTCATTTAAAGGAGTGATTTCAAAGTGAAAAGGGTATTTTTCTCAAGAAATATTCCAAGTGGTCTTCTAAGGTGTTTTTCATATAAGATTATATTATTTGATTTTACTTATGATTTAATGGGGATATGATCCAATGATACCATCCTTATTATTTTTATCGTTGGTTTATGATTTTGATGGAAATATGTTTATGAAACCCATTTCTTTTCCATGGTTTATGCTATGATGAAATGTTTATTAAACCCATTTTTTCCATGGGTAATGTAATGTTTATGAAACCCATTTAATTTTCATGGGTTATGATATGATGAGTGTTATATGATATTTTTTAACACACATGTATTATTTTCATTATGTGATGGGTGGTCCTAGAATTACATAGCTCTCTAATGTATTAGGTAAAGATGGATATCTCATGAGATAAACAGGACTGGAATAGGGAGTGAACCCAATTCATTAAGGGTAATTGTCCACTATGATCTTCTTGGGAGTGAACATTTACTAATGTTATGTCTTGGGGAGTAAACTCAATACACTATGATAGTCTTGGAAGTGATCCTTTACAACTAAGGAAATTATTTTCTATTCTTATGTGTATGCCACAAACCTATGTTTTATTCCAATGTTATGTTCTCATGGATCATGTTATTTGACAATTTTATGATTCTTGTACTATGAACTACCAATATTTATTCTATGACTCAAGATTTTGATCTATGGTATTAAGGGTATGGTTTTCAGATGTTATGATCAATTTATCATACCCTTATTTTCATGTTATGTTTAAATGATCATTAATATCTCCCTTTTTTACCCTTACTAAGCATCCGAGCTCATCATTTCTTATGTTTTCATTTCCACAGGTTATGAAGAAAGGTATTAAGTATGATATATATTAGAAGGGTGATATTTATGAAAAAAATAGTGGGAGATGATGTAGTTCACTTATGAAACAATTTTTTATTTATCCAAGTTTCTAAAGATACTAGACCAATATGATTTTTGCATGGATCATTATGTTATGTAATGAAAATTTATCTAATAAATGCAATATCTATGTATAAAAAGTATGGGTCACTATAATATTTTTTACATATAAGTGGTTTAATTTCCCTTATTTCATAATATTTATTTCCTGAATTTTCATGAACCTCATTCCTTCACTTATTTGGTGCACTTAAGTTTCCATCTATAGTTATATTTTTAATCATATTTCATGATATCTCATTTGGAATAATAACAATATTTCTCATTCCATCTCTCATTATAATGGTCTGATCATTGAGGTAATCATCAAATTATCACCTATACCCAAGGTTAACTTGGTTCTTTCCAGTTCTAGTCTTCACTAAAACCAAAAAGGGTTAACATGAGTCACAATCATTTACAATCATAGGGTAATTATCATTATCAATAAAATAAAATGGATTCAACCATAAAACTTTTTACCCTTTTATATCATTACATTATCTCATAAATAATTTAGTTATACTTATATCAATATTAGTTTAACTAATGTTACTTAAATTTGGGTTATCTTATACTTCTAAACTTGGTCCCTAAAAGTAACTAAAAAATAAATCCTACATAGTGGTCCATGAAGAGAATATAATCAACCAAATAATATCACCCAAGAGTGTCTAGATAAGTGTGAAAACTTATTCCCACTCATCATGAATCATAGTGATAATCAATTAAATGCTCAATGAACCATTTTTAGCATAATTTCCCCTAGGTTCATTTGTTCCATGTCCTTGTTCACTTGATAGTATCAAAATAAAGATGTATCGAATAAAACCACACAATATCTACTTTATAAAAATTTTATGATGTTCTTCTATATATAGTCTTATCCCTTAGACTTCTCCCTAGGTTTTTCAATAAGGTTATATCATCCTAATCTCCAAAAATAATTATACCTTCCTTTGATACCAATTATGGTGATTCATTCCTTAAACACATATTAATTCATTATTATTAGCATCCTTTTCAAACAAATAAATGTTGAGGATCAAGAGTTCTAGCCGCTTTGGAAAATTATACATACAAATACATCAATTTAAATATAAAAACATAATATTTATTTAAAACTCCACATATTATAACTAACTTTCATAGATATTATAAAACTATTTAAGATATTTTAGGGAAAATATATAAGGATGAATTAAAAATCTGAGTAAGGGAATAAACATTGATATAAATCATAAAATGAGAGTCAAGAGGCATAACGTGATATCATAAAGAGGATAATCATAAGCATGGATACATGGCATAAGGAAATGATATCATAAGAACATAATTATGTGAAAATAACATAAAACATGATATCATAAATATAATTCAAGGTTCACTCCTAAGACGATCATTATAAGGTGGAAAAAGTCCCATTGTGGATAAGGTTCAATCCATAATCCATTATATAACATATCATGAGATATAAAGCTTTGCCCAATGAATTTGAGGGATATATAATTTTTTTCCCACCCATCACATAAATTAAAATCATATATATTTTTTAATCATGAGGAAAATAAACTATATATAAATCATGAGCATGATCAATCCCATGAGAAGGTAGTGGGTTTCCTAATTCTTATTCAAGGAATAACCGAAGGATAAATCATAATAATTCCAAATAGAAGAAGGAATTAAATCATTTTTTGTTTATATTTTAAAATGAAACATAATTATTGATTATTGAGTTCTTATATAGATATTTAATTATAAGTATTTATGGGAATAAAGAATAAAAATGCACCACTTGGGTGAATCTTTAGAAAATAAGTCAAGGATGTTGTTAAAGAAGGAAAGGACTTATTTTTAAAAAAAATAATATTTAACCATGAGGTTTATCTATGAAAAAACTATGGTTTTTATAATCTATTCATGGTTTAAAAACATTTTATGGGGATGAGGTGTGATGTGAGAAAATAAATAAGAAAGTTTCCTTAAATCGGGTTCACTTAAAAGTGATAATTTTGAAGAAAACTAAAAATGTTTATAGCCATAATAATTAAAGGGATATTTAAATACGTATATATATATAAGGGAAATACATATAAAAAAATTAAGAATTACATGGGAACGATATTTCATAAAATGAATAAAAAGAAAGAGAATGTGTAAGCAATAAGTCACGAATGACGTACAGAAAAACCATTTCTATGTTTTAAAATGACTTTATTGAAATCCTACATCATAAAATATGATAATAAAAAATTGTTTTTAAAATAATATATTTTAAATGTTATTTTAACATGATATAACACTTAATGAGTCTTCCAATTAAAAATGAGAACTTTGGAAGAAATAGTAATTAAAATAAAGAGGGGAAATCATCATTTAAATGGATGGGAATTATTATTAACATAGTTTCATTTACAAAAATGATTAGAACTATAAACTAATGAATAATTTAATAAAAAATTATCTAATGATCTGGTAATATGGTATTCCATATGAAATTAAATTCTAGATTCAAGAAAAACATTATAACTCAAGAATTCATATTGGATTGTGAAAAAACCCTTACGACTTTTGTAATTTTTTAATCAAAAATAATTAGAATATTGAAATTTATATGGTTCCATTAATCCCATGAATCAAATCATGTAGTATAAAAAACATATTCCTGGTCAGTATATACACTATATAAATAATAAATTGGTGCACGACATTTAACATTTCTCAAAGAAGGGAAATTGAGACAAAAACTCTTACATGTTTTGAAACATTTGAACCAAAACCCCATGAGAAATATAACATGAAATTGAATATTGAATATCATGAAATTTAATAGTTTGATATAAAAATTACAATGGTATAGTAATTGCACCATAAAAATGTAAACATGGTGTATATCATAATCATGACTCAAAGAAAGGAAATTGAGACGGAAATCCTTATGGGTTAAGAAACATTATAATAAAACCCCATTAAAATAAATAGAGTTTTAATTTAAAGTTAAAATAATATGAATAAATATAATAAATGATATTAAATATCCAATTTTTAGTATATAAATAATTTAAAAGAAATTAGGTGCATAAAATAACATGTGTCTCAAAGAAGGAAGTTTTAAGAAGAAACCCTTACCTTATTCCAATTCATTCTTCACATGTTCCCAATGTCCTGAACAATAAAATTAAGTTAATTAGATACCTTATTATGAAAATTATTATTATTTATTTAATTTAATATGGAAACATTATTATAATATTCCATTTATTTATTATATATTTTTCTTTCCTATGTCAATTACATGAGGTTGTTTGGGAAATTTTTCGTAACTCCTTGTGTATGTTGACCATGGTAGAAAGAGTTATAAAATAGTTTCATCATTTACATAATATTAATATATTTATTAAAATAATTTTTATATATTTAATTTATTTTTAAATCCATTCATTATGAGTAGTAATGATAAATGAAACTTATTTCTTGTGAAGGTGATAGTTCGTACATACGCATAATTAATGATTTCATTTCTCGACGAATGAGAGTGAAAGAAGGTTAAAGATAATTTTAAATTTTAGAATCATATTTATATTATATATATCTTATTTATTCATCAATTTCATCCTTTTTAATATCCATTAATGGTAGTGATGAAAATCGGAAGATTTCATTTTGTGGAGATGGTAGCCTTCGCAATGCACCAACGACGCTTTTATTTTTCTTAGTGCATAGAGATGAATAAATTATGGTTATTACATTAATATAATATAATTATAATTATTATAATTATTTCATTATATTTTTAGGTATATAATATATTTTGAATAGATATATTAAGGAAAAAATTATGAATAAGGTAATACTTACGTTGGAGACTTGATCTTCTCTTTGAGATTTCCTTGGAAGTGAAGGCCTTAAGATAAATTATAGAGAATGGGGTCCTAATGATATGAAAATGAATTATAGGCTAGGTATTTTTTCATATTCTTAATGGAAATTCTAATTTTAAGTGTAATAATGTAGGGGTGTAAGTGATCCCCTTTTATAAGTGAATAAAAGGGAACTTTTAGGAATACCCTTTACACTTCCATGATATTATTACACTATTTCATGGTCAATGACTCCAAAATTTATAAATAATATATTTTTGGATGATTTTTGGTCTATATAGCCTCATACAATACTTTTTAAACACTTTTTAATATTTTTTCAAGCCTTTTACCATCAGTTTTATAATTTTTCATTTTGATTTTTACCTTGGTAACTGGATTTTAACAAAGTAATTTATACTTTATTTATAAATATAAGGTCAAAATATTACGAAATTTTGATATTTAAAACAAAAAATTTAATCTCCATTTAATATAATTCAATTTATAAATATGATAAAATAAACCTAAAATTAAAATATGTAATATAAAAAAAATATTTTTTGCTGAAAAATGTTATTTAATTGTTATGTGTTATTGAATCATATTTAGTATTGATTACCAATTTATTGAGTGTTAATATAATTATATATGGGTTTAAACATAATATTATATTTATCATTTAATTTACATCAATTTAATTTACTAGATAAAAATTACATGAAATTAATAAAATGGTTCTTTTAAAATAAATAGTTTTACCATTATCACGGTAATTAAAAAAATCTTACTAATATTATCTTTATGCCAAGAAATTAAATTGAACTTGTTAAAAAATATTTAAATTTTTAAATAAAATGGGAATAAATTTGGTTTTATTTTAATTTATAAAAGTGAAAAAGCCTAATTTTTAATATAAGCATATAAAAATAGTTATTATTGTGAAATATTACTTAAGATTCAAAAATGTTAAAAATTTCCTTTATAAAATAAAAATAGTATTTTAAAATGTTTTATATTACTTATTAGATATATATTTTTCATATAAAATGTTTTTCTTAAACATTTAAGTTGTTCTTGTATTAAAAAAGTGACAGGTTTTAACAAAATCAGTATTTTTACTATTCACCTAAAATTTGATTATTTTAGAAAAATAACAAAAAATAATTATTATTAGGTAAATTTTATGTGATTAATTCACAAAATAATTTTATTTTAAAGTTTTAAAATTCAAAAATTTATATATTTATCTTTTAAATGAAAATATAAATTATAAATAAAAATGGTTTTATTAAAAAACGAGATTTTAAAACATTATGTGTTCTTAATATTATTCCATATAGATTTATAATTTAAGTGATGTTAATAAATTGGTTCATATATAATAATATTTTAAAAGTTACAATTTAATTTATTAGTAAAAAATATACAATACTTAACAAAATAGTTCTTTGAAAATAAATATTACTTTTTACTAAATAGATTTTGAAAAATACTGTTTATTAATTATTTATATTATAAAATTTAATTTTTATTACTCCATTAATATTGAAATATTTACTATAATTTTATAAAACATATCATATTTTAATAATTATTATTATTATTATTCATAATGAGTATGTATATAAATTTATTTATTTAAAATATTTTTTATGTCATATTTTTATTTCATTATTTGTTATATTATTTTAAATTTACCACTTAATAATACATGACTTAAATATACCTATAGCCTATGTGACTAACTACCATAATTTCAATGACCATATTTGTAATGGACATAATTACAATGACTATATGTGCAACGAATGGATTTTTTTCCTATATATATACTTACTAAAATTATCCCATTCACTCTTCTTATTTCCATAGTATTAAATTTTAGGTCGGACAACATACTTTATCCTTTCATAGTATTCTTTCTCTATGTAAATTTTTTTATAATAATTTTTATTCTTAAAGGTAATGGTAGTCCATGGGAGTTTCTAGTACTAAAGATATTATTCTTTTTAGTTTTTTGTCTCCTTTTAATTTTTCATAATTTTAATGGATGTAATTATCCATAATGTTTAATAATCCATTGTATGTGATACATGGTTTTATATACCTCCATTGTAATGTTCCAGTATAATTGAATAAAGTGTTATTATATTGGTTCATATCTTGTGTGGCCTAATCTCTAATCAAATATTGATTATTTTGAAATAATATAGAAACATTATTTATAATTATAAAGAACAAAATTAAAGGATATTTAAACCTATGGAATTATAAATGGATTTTTACCCCCACTTCCCCACTCACCCTACCGAGTGTGGTACAGTGTATTGGTTCTATGGGTGATGTGGTGAGATAAGGTTGGGGTTATGTATAGTAGGAGGGTATGCGATTAATTTCCTTTTTGTTCATGATACCATACTATACTAGATCTATAGTGGAAATATGTGATGTGAGATGTGGTAGTGGATATAGAATTATAAGGATGATATGTTGAGGATTTTTGAATGGTTGTGGTTATGGTGTGGATGTAATAATTCCAACATAATATATTGGGGTAGGTAGGGCTAAAATCCAACATATATCAGTGTTAGAGGGAGTGATCACATGATGCTTGATGTTGGAGATCGAGATGCAAATTAATGGAGAATTCGTTATAGGGAACCAATTTTTTTATTCCTGATATTATGTTGTTTCACTTAGATGTGATACTTAGTGAGTGGTACTTGGTGAGTTTGGGTGGTAGTTGACCTGGTAGGTGATGGTTGGTCATATTGTTTGTTCAGTGGAGTATTAGTATGATTCTTCTACATTTTCATGAAAAATATTGAGTATGATGCAACTAAGTATGCATGTTATACTCACCCTATATGTATAAACTGTTTTTTAGGTTTCTGGGGTGATTTTGGTGACTAAGTATGACATTAATAGTTGGGATCGTGGTTTTTTCTATACAGTCACTATCGAGGAGTTTTGTTGGTATTTTTTCATGGGATTTTATTTACCTAACATATTCATTTAATGTGGAATTATTGTGGGTTTTAGTTTATCTATATTATGATGTTGATTGATAGTTTGTTTCTATGTTCCAAGGTTATATGAGGGTAATGCCTCCCATTTTTATGTTTTGTACCCTCAGTGTTAGTCACTAACCTAGGGAATATTAGAGGCAGGCCTTAGGGGTCACTCTCATATTCATTTCAGACCTTGGAGGGGTTCCCAATCGGTTTGGGTAATGACATAGTGGTATCAATTTTTTTTGTTGAGAGTCACTTTGATCCTAATCTTTTTCTGGATGAGTCTATATCTCAGTTCATGGAGGAGTTGTTTCATACTATGATTCAATATATTGTCACCCCATTTATGTTTCCAACATAGTAGGAGGTGAAAATGAAGGATAAGGTGATTGAGAGTATGCATTCTCATCTAGGGTTTCCTCGATAGGGGATACATAAAGGTTCATTTAGGATTAGTATTATTCATGGTAGATCATAGGGGTTTGGAAGTTGGGGTTTTGGATGGTTGGTAGTTAGCCTCAGTCCCATGTTTCCCTGTTCCCATGCTATAATCTCTCAATTATCAATAATTGGGCACTTTCCCCTAACCCTACCTACATTCACATAATCTGCCTGGTTACCATTGGTGGTCTAGATAGGGTGTGAGATAAACTCAGTAGGCCACCACCAATGATGTCTACAAATATCCATTCAGGGAATATAATATGATTAGTGTCCAGATATAAATTTAAGTAGTAATAAAAACTATAAAAGGTTAGTGTTGGTTCCTAAAGGGTGTCAGGTTGACTCTACCTACTTCAGACCATGTTGGATGATCTCTAAGGAAGTAACCATATGTACACATATATATGGTCTATATATGTAGTGATGTATATATCCATATATATGGATACTTATACTAGTCTAGATCCAAGGTGTAACTCAGGCACCCATGGTAGTATCATGAATCTTCTAAGTGTCCAGGGATGCCATGCACAGTCTCATAATAGTATGGTTTCCACAACCATGTATCATAACAGTAGGGACTTCATGCCTGTATATCATATCAATAGGGTCTCCATGCCCATTTAACATAATTAATAAGGGTTTTTATGCCCATTCATCATAACTCATAATCTATAATGGTCTCTGTGCCAAAGTGTAACAATATATGGATGACATGCCTGTATCACAACATTGGGATGCCATGCTTGTATCACAACATTAGGATGCCAAGACCATATCACAAAAATGGGACACCATTCCTATATTACAACATTGGGATTCCATGCTTTTATCTCATAAAGTTTTTAGGGACACCATACCCATATATCCCAAGTGTAAGGGACATTATTCCCATATCATAAGAGTAGTAAGCGATCTAAGGATTTAAGAATATACAACAGATAGCTTTTATTAAATTGTAATTTTACTTTAACAAGGGTGTATTCATTGTCCAATTAAATCATGATATGTGCTTGTACCACCTATTTCTATTCAATTCATCATATTCATCACAATTATTAATCACTCCAAAACTATATAGAAGATGGTTTGGCCATTTATACATTTATAACAATGGAAATTTCATCGATACACCTCAAGGGAATAAATAATTGAAGGAGGGCCTATTCCAATGAGACTAAAGGGGTGATAGGTTATCTCTATCAAGGTATTGAATTAAACACGGTTTATGTGTATTTATAGTGTAATGACTCAAATTTCAAATGTATTATTTTTTTGATACTGTATGGATTATTTTTGAGACCATGCACTTAGATAGCATGGGATTTTGGGCCCTGGTGTGCCCAAAAAAATGTTTAAAATATATTAAATATATTAAATATCATGAACACATTATTTCCCTAAAAAAGTAGAATAACTTATAAATGTATATCCATATCAGAAATCTGAGGGCACCGTTGAGTTAAGAATGCAAGGTTTACCCTAGGAGTGACTTAACCTTGGTCGACATGGGTCATTTGTAGAAACTCTATCATGGGCGTAAAATGAATAAAATAATTAATTAAATTATTTTATTCATTTATTTGACATAGATACATAACCCTTTCTTTAAATACATGATTATGGATGATTTTTAGGGTTAGCCACATAACCCTCCAAATATTTAGAGAGCGTGGGATGAGATTTCATTCGAGGATGATGGTCGAATTGAGGATCGATGACCGGTATGAGATATAATTAAAGGATCTCACCAACGACAATAATGTCACATCATTATTCCTTAGTGATCGATCTAAATTGAGATAGGGAATAATTTATTTTTATTTCTTCCCCATTATTTATTTCTATGATGAACGTGAATCAATCAACTAATATATTGATTTATAGATCATTTGTATTGCGAGATGGGATAGTTTAATCAGGTATTTTATTAGGATAATTCTTTATGGTTGTTGATTCTTTAATTATCATTCAAATGGAAATGAATAGAGACTGACATGAACATTGATTGAGGTCCATTATTCTTAATTTTTCTTGTGATTTTCTCCCCTGATTCTACATTCATTGAAGTAATTATTCATTTGGATTGTGGTTCAACATATACCAATGAATCAATCATTAAGAACCCATTTCTTGGCACAAAAATCCAAAATCATAGATCCAGTATTGGAACAATGTGAAGGAGGTGTGACGATGGTAGAGGCAGCAGATCAAATAATGTGGATACCAGATTTCATTCTCTTCAACAACAAATGATAAATGATGTATAAATCTATTTTTTGAGCATATCGAAGGGCCGAATCTTATTGTACAGTGATGGAAAGTTTCATCGGGCCTTGATTCATGATTTTATGGATATTTATTCACTATATTGAACATTAGACAAAGAAGAATATGCATGGATTCTAGATCTGGGATTCTAGAAAATCCCATGTTACACGGCATGTAAACCATATCTACACACCGTGTGGGCACCCTGTGTGGTGGATAGGGTTTTGGAGGAACTTAAGTATCACACAGTGTGTGAACCTTGTCACACAACATGTGATCCATCCCCAAAGACTCAGCATGTACCTCATAGGGTACACGAACATGAGTTGGAGTACACAGGTTAGAGCACGCCATGTACTCCCCTACACAGACATGACCTAGACCTAAGTACATAGGTTGTGTTTTGTACTGGTACATGGGAACATGTACATGAGATAATTCCATGTATTGGAACACAGGTACACTACACAGGTAGCCTATACACCATGTGCTTCTATATGGAAATGGTTTGAGACACAGTTTGTTTACACAGGCAGGACCCGGGGTCAAGGTACAAAGCGTGTAACCCTTATAAATGTTTTGTACTTTCTTAAACATGGATTTTAGCCCATTTCATTCATATCTTGTACAATTTTTATTTGGGTGTGTTCCCCTTATCCTTTACCTAAGGGTTATTATGGAATTGTCTCCTACTCCTTGGACTATGATCCCTTTTGTAGGACTTCTTTGATAGAGCCATCAGAATCCCTCTGAGAGGCCCGGAGTGTGATCCTATATTCATCTTCATGACCTAGGTGGAGTTCTTAGTATTTTTGTGACCAACACTACACAATAATAGATCTTATACTTATCAGGTTAATCCATATTGAGTTTTTGGTATCGCCCCATGGCCTTGGGTGTCATCCTCATATTTGTATTGTATCTCTTCAGACCTTCAGCATGTACTTCTAAATGGTGAGGCTCAATAAGAACTACCTCTCTGATGGAAATCATTAGTTCTATCAGAATCAGGATTGTGTTCTATTGGATGAGTGATTTGTGGAATCTTTAAGCTGGAATCCTAGGATGGTATACTATGTTTGTGACTTACCTTTTGATTGTGTGTCTTTATTGAGTATATCTAGATATTCTTGTTATATTTTTTTAGATATATAACTATATAGATCTGACTGTATTTCCTTTGTTGTGTGATTTTTGGTTTTGGTATGTCCTACTGAGTGTTATTATACTTACCATTTCACAGTATTTTTCCACACATGTCATGTCTTGTGTAGATGATCAACCATTTAACAGAGTCCTAGTTAGGCCAGGACCAAATGGTTCTTAGTGAGACCAGATAGACCAAGGTGTGTTCCTATGGTATTTTCACAATAGTCCCAGTTTTACTTTCAGTTTGAAATTATGTTTTAGAATCTTTGTGGTGGGCTTGTATTTTTTCCTGTTTACTTTCTTTTACTTCCTATCGTACTCCGATTGCGGGATTTAGATATATGCATACATGTTTGTTTATTTGTTTATACATTTCATCATTGTATAGGCTTGGATATGTGTGCATGTGTATAGGTACTTAGGATAAGGCCTCCCATTTCAGTGACATGCCTACTCATTTCTAGTCTCCAGCCCCTATCCTATTAGAGGTGGGCTTGGGAAGTCATGACATGGGCCCCTCTAGGATGGGTCATAACAAAGTGGTATTAGAGATTTCCATTCTACAATAGGATTATATTCTGTGATATTGGTTTGAGGAAATAGTGTAAAGTGTTTCGAGTTCGGTTTTTAGGTTAGGGACTCCAGTTTTGGTGTGGTGTCCAATGTATCCATACACCAAGAATCTGATTACCTTCTTTTTAACTTGGTACATGATAACACTGGTTACAGGAAAAAACCATGGTACATTCATCATATAGGAATGGGTGGTGGTTTCAATATCCTTCTTGAGTCATCTCTCTAGATATACTCATTGACTTTGGTATATCTTGTTTACATTTAGGATGCTTCTATGATGTATTCCATCTTGTATTAAGAATCATGATCATGAGTATTATCCCCTTAGTGATGAGGTGTCAATACAAGGACCAGTTCCTAAGATATTACCTCTAGGTGGTGCACTAGCTATACCACCATTTGTAGAGAAGCATGCGGTACCTGTAGTACCAGCGAATGAGGTGTGTGGGCTGAGTGCACTTCATGATTTGTAGTGACTGATACCCCTCAGGTTCTGAGGAGAGCCCAACTTAAAAGTGACTGAGGGAAATCTTGAGGCAGTGACCTGATTTTTCCATCTAGTCAGGACACCAGCAGATTAGATGGTGGTCCTGGAGGCAAGCCTTATTCATGGCTCAGCAGAGCAATAGTGGGTTTTGGTGACCTAGTCTTATGATTAGGAAACACTTGTGTGGATAGAGTTTGAGTTCCTTTTCAAAAATGATTTATCACCAGCTAGGATAATGGATGTTTATATCCAGGAGCTTATGTAGCTCTAATAGGGAAACATTATGGTAGTTGAGTATTCATCGAGGTTTTCCAACCTTTCTAGTTACTCAATGGATATGGTTCACAACCAATTCTTTAGGGATCAGACTTTCGAGTGAGGATTGTGTGGAGACATTCAAGATAGTGTTATCCTTGTATGTATTCCTACCTATGTAGGGGTTCTAGAGTGAGATTTGGTGATTGATAGTTTCTTAGTTGAGAAAATACAACCAGTGGTTTTCGGTAGTGGGAAAGCAGGAGTAGAGACCTTGGTACCTGGGAGCCGAATTCAGTCTCAAGGACCTAGACATGTGATATGTTTCAAGAGGAGGTCCCAGGATAGAGGATCTACTATTAAAGTCTCACAAGTTGGGTCCATTCATCCTAGGGATAGGTGGTTCTACTCATGTGACAGTAGAGGACATATTGTACGAGATTGTTTGACCTGTTGTACAGCTAATAGAGAGACCATAGATGGTCTGCTGAGGAAAAGTTAGTGGCATAATCTGATAGGTTTATAGGGAGGTGGACATGGTAGAGGAGCTGGGAGAGCAGTGGGAGGTGGTAGATACTTTTACTTGTTACCACCACCACCCCCAAGTGGTTTGTTCCAAGCTCAGGGAGTTGGAGGAATGGGGTGGGGACTGCTACAATAAGTCAAATCTTATGACCCAAAGGCTCTAATAATGAGTCAAGGTATTATTTTTGTCTTTTCTACCTTAGATACAGTACTAATGGACACAGGTTCTAGTCATTCCTTTCTTTCCACATACCTTGTATGAGACTTAGATATTCCAATTGAGCCATTGGCTCAACCCTTATGCTTGGAGACTCCTACTGGAGAAGACTCAATGATCACATACTTGTGATAATAGTGTAACCTAACTCTTTTATGTGAGAGTTTATATTGGGATATATTTATAAAAGTGATGAGGACTTACGACATTATATTAGGTATGAACTGGTTATCCATGGTTCATTCCCAGATTGACTGTTTTAGGCAGAGTATGTGATGTGTTCACAGTGATAGGACCAGGTTCTCGTTTTTTGGTGAAAAGGAAACCTAGGAATCATGGTATGGACTCATTAATATGAGGGTGTAGCTTATTACTCATTATTTTTCTAGCCCAACACTTGGTCTGGTGGATGTTATGAGTTCCTAGTTTCTAGCAGTGGTGGTGGAGTACAAGGAAGTATTTCTTGAGGATGTTCCAGGTTTACCTCCCTGCTGAGAGATAGAATTTTGCATTGATCTAAAACCAAGGACGAAACTAATATATGTGCCAACATATCAGATGGATCCTACAGAGATTCATGGGATAAGGGTGAAGTTTGAGGACTTGTAGTGGAAGGGCTTTGTTAAACCCAGTGTTTCACCCTGGTCAGCCCTAGTTTTGTTTTACAAGAAGCTAAACGGGAGCTTGAGTTTATGTGTGGACTACTGGCGCTTAAACTAGGTGATCGTGAATAAAAAAGTATCCACTACCAAGGATCGACTACATATTTGATCATTTGAAAGGGGAATGATGTTTCTCAAAGGTTGAACTCAGATTAGTCTATCCCCATATGTGAGTATGGGATGAGGATATACAGAAGATGGCATTCAGATGTTGTTTTAGTCACTATGAGTACTTAGTGATTCCCTTTGGTGTGATGAACACACCATCATGTTTCATGGGACTCATGTGTAATGCCCCAACCCTAGTTATCCAGAGTTAGTGCATTATTACATAACATTTTCATGATCACAAGGGATCAAATCCCAAAAGACTGATCAGTTTAGTAGCCTTGGAAGTACTATATACATTCATAAGTTTTACATTACATTATAAAATGAAAAATAATAACAACATCGTCTCCATTTACCACATTCATATCCCTTAGAATATCCCTTCAGGTCAGTCATAATATACTTCTTCACATCTTGGGGAAAATAAAACATAGAAAGGGTTGATCTCAGATGCTTAGTAAGGATAACAATATAGCTAAACTTTCATAAATATTCATAAACATTTAAGGCAATGTATAAGACTAAAACAAAAGCCTTTTAAACTTAAAATTCAGCATAATATGGAAAATATAAATCAAATAATTCCATTTACTTATTAACATGGATATTCTAATAGTCGAATAATCACATGTAATATCAATAACCAATTTCATAATGATGGAATTCATAATGCCAGACTTCATAACCACATATTCAAGGCCTCATTCCAAGACTACAAATAATATTTTTTCAAGGCTTTGTTCCAAGACACTAGTTTGTCTCATGAGACCTACCGATGAATCGAGGAGCTATAGCGGGCTCCACCCATCACTTACTAAGTCCAATTCATTCCTCATATGAAAAGGTTTAAATATAACATAAACATTCGTATTAAAAATAGCATACGAAATGTCAATAATTTATCTATAAACCATGAATGGTATAAAAATAACACATCCACAGTCAAACATATCACAAAACCTTCAATAAAATATGAAATATTTGTATCATAATAAATCGACTTCAAACAAGTTTAAAATCCATCAAAGGATGTTGACATAGATGAAATGAAAACTATTTGAAAGAAATACATCATTCTATTTTGAAAGCATTTAAAAGTCACATAATTATAAAAGAAAACATTTATTTTGGAAATAATCTTATAATATTGTAAGGAAAGTGATTAGTCACTGAAAGTGGCTAATATTAATTGTTAATATCTTTATATTAATTGTTCTAAAGTCCATAAACATTGTTTTTAGTGCATTACATAAATAGAACTTCATTTCTCATCTTAAATGCAATTCATGTTTAAAATGAAAATTTGGGCCCAATCATTCATTTGTTTGTGGACAAAATTATATTCATTTTATGAATTTTAAATTTTGGTATATGATTTATCACTTTTTTTGGAACATTTTATCTTTTAGGTCCAATGGATGAATCCCAAAGGAAGATGGATAATTTTGTGCCTGAAGGAAGAAACTTGCTGGAAAAAGCATAATGGGCCTAAGGATCATCAAACAAATGTGGGGCCCAGAAACCAAGCCCAATGAAGCTCAAATTTATACAGTATAAAGATAAAAATATGAGGATCATTTTATTCAACTGTTTCTGGAGCTAATTCTGATGTTTTCATGATGATAAAGGGATCTGAAGTTGAGATTTAAATGGTGGAACCGGCATTAATGCACATAAATACGTCCCACCATTTCTACCATAACTTCCAAACTGCTGAGCCAAATTTCCTGAAATATTTAGAGATTCTAGAAGACACATGGACGAAGATATGTTCTATTTATGATACCTCCGGATTCAGCTGTATGAAGTGTCAAACGCATATGTCAAAATGGATGATGAATCTGGATGGTTTTGTGGTCAACTTTGTAACGTTAATTTATTTTTGATTCTTCACCCTCCTTTTGACTCTATTAATTGTTGGGGGGTGAATTTATTGTTGGGGGTGGACATAAGGATCCTAATATGCCTATATAAGGAGCTGGTGGTGAAGGTAATAATCATCTAACATTTTCCTTTGAATCCAACTTTTTCTTTCAATTGTAATTTCCCGCTTTCATTTTGTAATGGCATCGTCAATTTCTCTAATGTAAGTTTTTCATTCACGTTTAGTATTTTAATAAAATTTCTTCTTCTTCACTTTTAATTTTCCTTTTTTTTACACGTTGATGCCTTTGAATCAAAGTGTGAATTTATTCACACCCGCACTTGTTAATTCATCACACAACGGTGGAGTGTTCATTTTGATTAAGGTTTTTCTTCTTCAATCCCGCTTCTTTAAGTCAACTACCCGCTTCCATTGATAGAATAGAATCAATGGAGGGATAAACTTTTATGGGTTGATCCTAGGGAGTTGCATGGTCTGGATTGAATGTTATTTGATGTTCTTAAATTCTTAAACTTGTTCTTTATTTTAAGAGTTCCTTTCTTTGATTTGTCTTCACCGACTTTAACGACGACACATTTTAAGTGATAGTACGATCCAATTACTTGGAGTTCTCATTTAATTGATCCTATAAGTGAATTGGTTATTAGCCTTGAAATTGTGTATGGATTAAATCGGAGAATGATATTGAGGAATTATTTCATTTAATGGATACCTCTTGAACCGATGAACAGAAAATCAAATGAAAAACAAATACATCCAATCAAGCCCAAGAGACAACCTAGGATCAACTCACATTAATTAGTTGTTTTAATTCAAGTAATTTTATTGGTTTTGTTCTTTAATTTAAATAAATATTTCTTAAAATCAATCAACACCATAGTTGTCCACTTCATATCCAATCCCGCATCTAATCAAAGTGTCTCAAGGTTTCTTCTTCGGTCCCTATGGATTCTACCCCTACATGTACTACATCGACCGCTTTTACCAGTAGGGTAAATTTGGGTGAAACCAAATTTTGGCACCATTGCCGGGGACCAAAGTAAGTTATCTTAGACACCCACCTTCTATTCTCACCTAACTTCTCTTTTCTCACCTATATTTCTCTTTTCTTTTCCCCTTTCTGTTTTTGTGTGTCCAAAAAAAAATCCAAATCCAAATTTCATTCAACTCCAATGGAGTATCACCAACAATTTCCTTTCATAAACTCAGGCTGGAATCAAATAGAAAATCAACAATGGGAATCCCCTCAGATAGAAAATTACTTTGATCAACACTTGAATGATTACCCCACACCCGATAACATGAACAATCAATGGGATGCTGAATGTTTAAAAGATCAATTTCCATACCTATCAAGAATGATTGAAAAGATAAATAATGAGTAAGTCCATGATGTACAAACATATATCAAACCTAATCCTGAAAAAATTCTTGAACAATTTTGTGAACAAATGGATAAAATGAATTCAGAAGTTTCATCTTTCAGATTAGAATTACAAAGCTTTAAGTCTTTTGAGGAACCCATTCCCACTCAAGATGTTCTATACTCATCATCTATATATGAATCTTTTATCCCAAAAACATCCCATGGATTAAAAAAAGAACTAACCTTTTGATATGGGATAACTGAACAAGATCAAGGAAATGTTGATGGGTGCTTAAATCAAGAGGAAACTGATTTTTTGTATTCACAAGAGGGAAACTTGACATTGTGGATGGAGAGTCCTGAATATTTCTCCATTGATGATTTTTTAAAAACACAAATCACTGAACAATT
Organism: Viscum album; assembly: GCA_963277665.1. Classification (NCBI taxonomy): domain Eukaryota; kingdom Viridiplantae; phylum Streptophyta; class Magnoliopsida; order Santalales; family Viscaceae; genus Viscum; species Viscum album. The sequence goes on from OY728151.1 coordinate 1,840,732,933, forward strand.
GGGAGAAATACCAAACATTTAGCCCATTCCCACACCTTAAATTCAACTAGAAACTTTTGGTAATGAAACATATTTTAAAACAGAACCAATTCTTTCTAAAAATTTTGGAGAAGAAACTGACTTTCATTCAAATTTCAAATATTTATTAGAAAATTGCAATCGACCAGAACTCAAAATCATTATCCTTCCTTCCCCAGACAAGAATTCCATCATAGGTGATAAAAAAGACCTTGAAGTTTTAGTTCATTCATCTAATGAAGCCAATAATTTTGGAATGGTCATTGATTTCTTAGGAAAGAATATAAGTTCAAATCAATCAACCATTACTGAAATTCCTTGTACTTTCACACTCATTGTTAAGCATGGCATTTCACATGGAAAAAATTATAAAAAAAGACATAATCTAAATCTTGTTGAGGTGGAGAAATATGGGTTCATTAAAATTTTGAAAGTTGGAATTGGATAAGTTGGGGGGTAAAATTCGAGCCAACGACGTTAAACAAAAGCGCTGCATGGGAGGCAACCCATGGTTTTCATATTTTCTAATCATTTTGAATCATTTTCTTTTTCATATAATAAATTACCATAGACTGTTGACCTGTTCTTCTTTTATGAGTAAGGATGGGTATGAAAGGGGAGCGCCATATTCATCCGTGTCACGTGGCGTGATCTCTGAGTAATACCTTACCTAGAAATCTAAAAAGAAGACAATGTATCATCAGTTTATTTTGTTTTGTTTATTATTATGTTTTTATAGGTTAAAAAAATAAAAGGACATGTCGTAAGTCATATGGAGAATCCATTCACCACCATCCAAGTTGTTGAGACTCAAATCCAGGAGTGAAGGGAGACTGTGGTACGCACTATCATCATCAACCACCAGGTGAATTCATTCCATGATTATCATTTACTCTTTGAAATCCTCCCTACCCCCTTCTAACTTTTCTTTTATTTAAACACTGGGGACAGTGTTATTCTATGTTGGGGGGAGATGAAATAAAAAATGATTTTTTTTTTAATAAGAACATGCATGAAAAAAAAATCCATTAACCTTGAACATGATAACACACATTGCAAACTCTAAAATTGGATATCAAATAATTTTGTATGCCTTGATTCTGATTTTAATGAAAGTTTAAGTTCATGAGCATAGTTTTTGGAAAGTGCGGTTGTCTGATGTGATTTTTCAAAGTTTACATTTTCATCCTCTTAATAAAAATGTCACAATGCACGTCTTCCGGATTGTGGGTGTAAATTTGAGTTCTTGGGTCCCTTTCATTATAGCATAGGGTTCTGGGGTCACTTTTAGTTTAATTTGAGTATCCAAAAACAAAAAAACAAAAAAAAATTGAAAAAATAATGACCACATAGAGCAATTTTTTGTCCAAATGTGTGGCGTCCGGCACTTGGGGATCGTGACTCCATAGTTGTCTTGCCCAAAGTTAGACTTTATATCTCTATTGTAGAGCATGAAATTGATAAAATGTGTGGTGTCCGGCACTTGGGGATCGTGACTCCATAGTTTTCTTTCCCAGAGTTAGTCTTTTCATATCTATTGTGGTTAAAAAAAATCAAAAAAATTAAAAAAAAAATGGATACTCATCTTAAGGTTTAATGTGATTCCAACCTAGCGCTTCCATTTTTTCCCCTTGAACAATAAAATGGGCCCCATGTCTTTTATGATGCACAACACTTTATCATGCTTAATTGGAATTGGATGAAATGTGACGATGAATTTGAACAAAGGAATGGGCTTGATCTTGGGATATTCTTATGTACCTAGCTTGTTTTTAATGATTTTGATGGGTTTTCATAATTTTTTTTGATATTAGATATTTGGGTGAGCAATGTGTATTAAAATGTTTTTGGAAAAGGGGATTTGAATTTCATATTTGTAATTTATTTTGCTTAGGACTAGCAAAACTCAAGTTGGGGGTGTGATTAGTCACTGAAAGTGGCTAATATTAATTGTTAATATCTTTATATTCATTGTTCCAAAGTCCATAAACATTGTTTTTAGTGAATTACATAAATAGAACTTCATTTCTCATCTTAAATGCAATTCGTGTTTAAAATGAAAATTTGGGCCCAATAATTCATTTGTTTTTGGACAACATTATATTCATTTTATGAATTTGAAATTTTGGTATATGATTTATCACTTTGTTTGGAACATTTTATCTTTTAGGTCTGATGGATAAATCCCAAAGGAAGAGGGACAATTTTGCACCTGAAGACAGAAACTTGCTGGAAAAAGCATAATGGGCCTAAGGCCCATCAAACAAATGTGGGGCCCAGAAACCAAGCCCAATGAAGCTCAAATTTATACAGTATAAAGATAAAAATATGAGGATCGTTTTATTCAACTGTTTCCAGAGCTAATTCTGATTTTTTTCATGATGATAAAGGGATTTGAAGTTGAGATTTAAATGGTGGACCCGACATTAATGCACAGAAATTTGTCCCACCATTTTGACCATAACTTCCAAACGGCTGAGCCAAATTTCCTGAAACTTTTAAAGATTCTATAAGACACATGGACGAAGATATGTTCTATTTATGACACCTTCGGATTCGGACGTATGAAGTGTCAAACTCATACGTCAAAATGGAGGATGAATCTGGCTGGTTTTGTGGTCAACTTTGTAACGTTAATTCCCTTTTGATTCTTCACCCTCCATTTGACTCTCTTAATTGTTGGGGGGTGAATTTATTGTTGGGGGTGGACATAAGGCTCATAATATGCTTATATAAGGATCTTGTGGTGAATGGAATAATCATCTAACATTTTCCTTTGAATCCAAGTTTTTCTTTCAATTGTAATTTCCCGCTTTCGTTTTGTAATGGCATCGTCAATTTCTCTAATGTAAGTTTTTCATTCACGTTTAGTATTTTAATAAAATTTCTTCTTCTTCACTTTTAATTTTCCTTTTTTTTATATGTTGATACCGTTTAATCGAAGTGTGAATTTATTCACACCCACACTTGTTAATTCATCACACAACGGTGGAGTGTTCATTTTGATTAATGTTTTTCTTCTTCAATCCCGCTTCTTTAAGTATACTACCCGCTTCCATTGATAGAATAGAATAAATGGAGGGATAAAATTTTATGGTTTTATCCTAGGGAGTTTCATGGTCTGGATTGAATGTTATTTTATGTTCTTAAATTCTTAAACTTGTTCTTTATTTTAAGAGTTCCTTTCTTTGATTTATCTTCTTCTTTGTCTTCACCGACTTTAACGACGACACATTTTAAGTGCTAGTACGATCTGATTCCTTGTGGTGCTCATTTAATTGATCCTCTAATTGAATTGGTGATTATCCTTTAAATTGTGTATGGATTAAATTGGAGAATGATATTGAGGAATTATTTCATTTAATGGATACCTCTTGAACCGATGAACAGAAAATCAAATGAAAAACAAATACATCCAATCAAGCCCAAGAGACAACCTAGGATCAACTCACATTAATTAGTTGTTTTAATTCAAATAATTTTATTGGTTTTGTTCTTTAATTTAAATAAATATTTCTTCAAATCAATCAACACCATAGTTGGCCACTTCATAGCCAATCCCGCATCTAATCAAAGTGTCTCAAGGTTTCTTCTTCGGTCCCTGTGGATTCGACCCCTACATGTACTACATAAACTGCTTTTACCAGTAGGGTAAATTTGGGCGAAACCAGAAAGCTTTGAAGGTGTTATAATGGTGGAAAATAGCCGCACCCACTATATAAGTTAAAAAAACATTCTTTCCTTAATTTTGTCAAAATGGTCGTAAAGGACCTTGTTTGGAAAATGAAAGAAATATTCCTTTATAAACATCTTATAAAAAGTAAAACAAGGGTATAAATGACTTTAACCCATAGTATAGGAAATTGTAAAAATGTTTTGAAATACTTTTTTTAAGAAACACGGATGTGGATGATAAAGAGGTCCCAGTAGATACTCATGTATAAACAACCTCAGATAATGAAGAGATTGTAGAATTAACACTTACCTTGTAATTTTCCTTAGTCGAGGTTATGTTAACATCTTGTATAATAGTTAATCATTTTTATTAAATTATACAAGAACTATATATCATATATTATCTTCTAATATTCTTTGTTAATAATATTTTAGTAGTATCATTGTTTCGGGTGTTAACTGATTCATTTTCCTTTATATTTTTTGTTACGTAAGTCATGTTTGTTATGGATAGGGTGTATTTTATTCATATCCAGAATGATATTAAGTTCTTAAACATTATTTTTAATCATAAAATGAAAATTATTCTTGAATGTTTACAATGGGGAAATGAATCTTATCGCGTTCGTGGAGACGGTAATCCGTACGTACGCACGAGTGACAATATCATTCTTTTGATATTAAAATCATATGTAACTTGATGGTATATCATATATACAGAATCATTAACATGTTATATTTATTATTTACATCAATTATACTCATTTTTATACCCATCCAAATAATAAAGTGTTGAATAACAAAATACACCACGACGTGGAGACGGTAAGTCATACGTACTCACGTATGGTGACTTTTTCATTCATAGGATGGATAGAATAATGAACATGGTTGTACCATATTTATAATAACATCAAAATATGTATAAGGTACTGGAGTTATTATTTTGGTATAGAAACAACAAATAAAGAGGAAGTGGAAGAAGAAAAGAACTTGAAAGATGTGATGAAATATTTACCTCTTCTTCGGGTTCTTCCTTTTGATTTGATCAAAAGGGCTCCTTAGGTTGGGTTTATGATCAAAGTAAGGCCTATAGGTTTAATTGAGGGTAGTTGGGAGGATATTTGGGTAGGTTTTGGCTGAGCCAAAAGGATTTGGAGGTGTGATTTTGAGAGAAGGGGAAGTGCCCTTTTATAAGAGTGGTGAGGGGAACCTTAGGAAAAGATTGAAATATTATTTTATTATACAATAATATTCAGTTTATAAAGGCTCCAAAAGGATTTATTTAGATGATAAGGTGGGGATGGGTCGAAAAACACTCATCCAATAGGTTTTAGACAGGTTCAGATCACCATATTAACCTTATCTTTTATATTTAACTATTAGTTAAATAGTTTAACTTTTACAATGTCTTCTTGTATTATTATAATAAATGGTTAATAAAATTACTATAAAAATACAAGAGAACACCAAGTGGTTCATTATTGATATATCTAACCTTCTATAAGTCCTTTGGCTGAAACTTATATTTTTAAGAATATTATATCATTTAATAATATAGTATTTTTTTTAAAACTCATTTATGTCAATTTTGATACTATTTAGTATTTGATTTTTTTTTAAATCATAACAGCATGATTACTTCAAAAAAAATTCATTTAATCAACTCTAACATGTCATATTAACCTATAAAATTAGTTTAATTCATCAAAAGTCTCAATTTAAATTTATTTGTATATTTATAATATCAATTATTTTAATCTTTCATTAATAAGGTAATTATTGCATCATCATTGTGTCATAAATAAATTTAACTATTTAATTTCTAAAAATTATAAATAAAATACCATTATCTAGAAAATATTTTTATCTTTCTAATGAACATTTATATTAGAATTTATATTATGTATAACCCTATATTAAAAATGGTTTAGTTATTAAACTTCGAATTTAACACTTTTAACTCTTCTTTAAATAAAATAATAATAAATGTTCTAATATAATCCAAGTGGACCAAAAGGATAATATTTTATTCATAAGGTTGATTTTGGTCGAAATAAACTTATCCAATATAATTAAAACATGTTTTAGGGAAATAATAATATCAGTTTTACCTTTAATTACCCTATTTACTTTTAACCGTGGTAAATAAAAGTCAAAAGTTACTATTCACCAAAAACTATTAACATCTTATTGAACCACATTTTACTTACTAATATCAACCATTTCTATTGTATTTTTGAAATTAAATTCATATAAGTGGTAAAATTTTGTTTTATTCAAATTTTCAAATGCGCGTAGAAAGTGGGTAAAAGACGGTAAAAAGTTCAATAAAATTTTATATATCTAATATTATTATAAAATGACTCCAATGAATTATATTGAACATAAATAGGTATTATGTATCAATTTTTACCTAATATAAATTTAAATAAAATAACTAATTATTTAAATAAAAATTTGTTTTTAAACAATAACGCAATGTTTTTCACTATTCATCAAAAATAGAAAGTTTTCAGAAAAATACCAAAAATTCACCCTAAGATAATTTTGATATTATGAATTCAAAAATAATGTCCATTTTGAAATATAAAATTTATAAAATTTTAAAAATTGGTATCACTATTCATAACTGCTTTTAAAACAGCTAGTTTGACTTGTCATGGTGTGCTAGAACTCGAAGTTGCATACAGTGAAAGATATTGTATTATTCAAAGGCAAATATACCATGGAAGCTTGGGGTGTTACATCATGAATCAGATATTTCATCCTTTCTTAGACCGATTTGTAGTGGTCTTCATTGATGAAATAATTTTGTACTCGGCATCTGAGGAGGAGCATGCGAGACACTTGAGTATGGTTCTTAACATACTCTGAAAGAACCATATTTATAGAAATCTCTCAAAGTTCTAGTTCTAGATTCAAATGGTCCACTTTATAGTACATGTTATCTTAGTAGATGGTTTAGCATTAGACCTGGCCAAGGTTGAGGAAGTGTTATCTTGGGAGCCACCCAAGAGTGTGACAGAAGTGCGGAGATTCCTTAGGTTGTCTGGCTATTATCAGATGTTCATACTTGATTTCTCTAGAATATCATCACCCATGACATATTTGACCCAAAATGGATAGTCTTTCGTGTGGATAGAGATGTTCCAACAATATTTTTAGTAGTTGAGGCAGTGTTTGATGATCGCTCTTATCTTGAGTTTTCCAAATGAGGGTGTCGAGTATATAGTGTTTTTTGATGCATCGTAAATTGGGCTTGGTTGTGTTCTGATACAAAGGAAAGTGGTGATTACCTATGGTTCATGTTAGATTAAATCGCATGATAAGAACTACATTACCCACAATCTTGAGTTAGCAGTGGTAGTCTTCACACTAAAGATGTGGTGACACTACCTAATGGGTGAGTGGTTTATCGTCTACTCTGATCATAAGATTCTTGAGTATATATTATCTCTAAAGGATCTTAACTTGAGATAGAGGCGGTGGATAGAGTTCCTCCAGGATTATGAATATTAAATTTTCTATAATCTTGGGAAGGGGAATGTGGTAGTAGATGATCTCAGCATGAGGTCTTGTTTGTAGTTAATGAATGAGGAATTGGAGCATTTGGCCTCGTTGTAATTATCCTTTGAGGATGGAGAGGGAGTAGCTTACCTCCAATCGATGGTTGTCACCCCTTCTCTCTTTCAGCGATTCAGGGAGGCCCATTTTGGGGATGTTGAATGTGAGACCCTACATACCCAGATATCCATTGGGCACTCTCCTGATGGATTCTCTAAATATGGGGATCATGTCTTTATTTATAAAGGATGCATGAAGATACTAGTTATGTTGTGGGAGGAGGATATAAGATAGTTTTATACATCTCATTTAGCAGTACATCTAGGTGTGGAAAAGATGTATCAAGACCTATGACATCAGTTTTGGTGGCCAAGGATGAAGAAAGGAGTTACAGATTTTGTCTCTCAATGCCTTACTTATCGTTAATTAAAGGCTGGGCACCAAGTTTCAAAGGGTTTATCTCAACCCCTTGAGGTGCCAAAGTGGAAGTTGGATGGAATATACATGGAATTTGTGATGGGATTACCATGTACGTCCAGGGGAAATTATTCCATTTGGGTGATCGTAGACCGACTCACCAAGTCATCCCACTTCTTAGCAATTCGGTAGCAGAGTTCCGTAGAGGCATTGGGACACCTCTATGTGCAAAAGATAATACAACTCCATAGAGTTCCATCGATGATCATTTCTGACTGTGATTCTCGCTTCACATCCTGATTTTGAAATGGGTTGAAAGAGGTGTTTTGGACTCAGTTACGCTTGATCACAATGTTTCTCCCCAAAATTGATACCCAGACTGAGTGGACCATTTATGTTATGGAGGACATGATATGATATTGCGTGTTGTACTTTTTCTATAGTTGGGAGGATCACCTACTACTGGTGGAGTTTTCATACAACAACATCTACTATTTTACCATCGATATGCAACTATTTGAGGTATTGTATGGGTGACCCTTTTGGTCACCACTTTTTTGGACTAACCCATGAGAGTCAGAACTCATGGGCTTAGAGTTGGTGTGAGAAACCTCTGAGAAGATCCAGATCATCTAGGAGTGGATGAAGACTATATAGATCCATCATAATTATTATGAAGACAAGAGTTGGAGGCCTTTGGAGTACTATAAAGGTGGTCATGTGTTCCTATGATTTTCACCTTGATGTGGGTTATGAAGATTTGGCCAGGTTTGAAAGCTATCACCAAGGCTCGTTGTCCCTTTCCAGATGCTATATAGAGTTGGTGAGGTGGTGTACCTCTTAGATCTACCTCCACTGTTAGATCAAGTACAAGATTTCTTCCATGTTTCATAGTTGAGGAGATATATGCTAAACCCATCGCACGTTATCAACTGGGATGAGTTGGACAATGAGGATGGAGCTACCATTGCTAAGTACCTGGTAGAGATCAAGGATCGGAAAAAGAGGATCCTTCCTGAGTCATCAATTCCTTTAGTGTGTGTCTGGTGGTAGCATGGGAATCTTCTAGAAAGAACATAGGATCAAGAGGCTCAGATTCATGCTCAGTACTCACACCTCTTTTTTAGCCATTATTTTGGATTTGTAGGGCATAAAGCCATGAGGTGGGGAGAATTTAATGACTCAAATTTTCGATGTATTATTTTTGGATATTGTATATATTATTTTTGACGAGGAGATAAAATTTTATGTGATCCTGAGGTGTGGTGTTCCTAGAATAAATGTTTGAAATATATTAAATATATTAAATAGAACATGAATGTAGTTTTCCTTAAAAAGTGGAATAATTTATAAATGAATGCATGGATCAGAAATATAAGGGCACTGTTGAGTTTAGAACGCAAGTTTTACCATATACGCGACTTAACCTTGGTCGGCGTGAGTCATTTGTAGATGGAATTGAAGGATCAATGACTGATATGATATGAAATTGAAGGATCTTTCTAATAACTATGACACCACATCATTTTTTTCAGCGACTGATCCAAATCGAGGTAGGTCATTGTTTATTTGGATTTATTCCACATTCTTGATTTCTATGATGAATGAGAATCAATCAAATAACTGATTGATTCATGGATCATGCATATTGTAGGATGGTATAGTTTAATTGGAGATTTTATTGGTATAATTATTTATGGGTTTTAATTCTTTGATTTTCATTTTAATATAAATGAACTGAGATTGACATGAACATAAATCTAGGTATGTTCCTATTGATTATTCTGGATTGTTTTCTCTCTAAATTCTCCATTCATCACAAGAATTCTTTGTTTGGTCTGCGGTTTGACATATCACAATGAATCAATCATTTTTCACTCATTTCTTAGTGAAATTATCTAGAATTGTAGATCTAGGATTAGAATGACATGACAGAGGTGTGAAGGTGGTATCAGCAGTAGATCAAATAACATAGATACCCAATTTCTCATTCTTCGACACACAACAAAGAATGACATATAAATCTATTTTTTGAGAGGATTAAAGGGACAAATATTTTTCTTTGTTGATGGAAAGGTTTTTGAGCCTTGATTAATGATTTTCATGAAATTTGGTTTCTGAATCAAACATCAAACAAAGGATAAGGCACACAAATTTTAGATTTGGGATTTTAAAAAATCTTGCATTATACGGCATGTAAACTAGATCTACATGTTGTGTGGGCCCCCTATATGGTGTCTAGGGTTTCTAAGGAACTTAAGTATCACATAGAGTGTGAAACCTTTCACATAGTTTGCGATCCCTCCCTCGATACTCGGAATGTACCTTGGATGGTACATAGACACGGGTTGGAGTGCATGGGTTGGAGCACGTCGTGTACTCCCCTACACAGACACATCCTGGACTAGAGTAAAAGGCCTATGTCATGTAATGGTACACAAGCACATGTGTATGGAATAAATTTGTGTACTGGAACATGGGTATACTACACAGGTATCCTACACACCATGTACTTCTATACAGACATGGTTTGATACATATGTCATTTACACAGGCAGGACCCAAGTCAAGGGACATTGTGTGTAACCCTATTATGCATTGTGTACTTTCTTAAATATGGCTTGGAGTCCTTGTCCTACATATCTTTTAAAAGTTTCATTAGGGTGCATTATACTTTTCATTTCCCTAAGGGTTGGTATGTAATCATCTCCTACTCTTAGGACTATGATCCCTTCAGTAGGTTTTCTTAGATAGAGTTATTGGAATCCCTCTAAGAGGCCTAGAGTGAGATCCTATATTAATATTCATTACCTATGTAGAGTTATTTGTATCATCGTGACCAAAAATATGCAGGTTGGTATACTATATTTGTGACTTACCTTTTGATTGTGTATCTTTGTTGAGTATATATGGATATTCTTATTATATGTGATGTAAACATATACTTATGTAGAACTGGATATATTTCTTTTTTTGTATGCTTTATGGTTTCAGGGTGTCCTACTGAGTATTTTTATACACACCCCTTCATGGTATTTTCCCACATGTTTCATGTCTTGTGTAGACAATCAGCCATTTGACATAGTCCTAAATGGACCAGGACCAGACGGTGCTTAGTGAGACCGGATAGACCAAGGTGTTTTCCTACGGTATTCTAACAGTAATCCCAGTTTTACTTTCAGGTTGGACTTATGTTTCATACTCTTAATGGTGGGATTTTATTTGGGATATTTTACTTTTTTTACTTCCTTTCGTACTCTATTTGTGAGATTTAGATGTATCCATGCATGGTTATTCAGTTGTTTTTACATTTTAGCATTATATAAGCTTGTAGATGTGTGTGTGTGTGGGTACTTGGGATAAGGCCTCCCATGTCAGTGATATGCCTACTCAACACTAGTAATCCACCCCTAGACTATTGGAGGTGGACTTAGGGATTCACGACATGGGCCTCTTTGGGACGGGTCGTGACATATAGGGCAACGCATGGAGAATCCAGTGTGTGGCATCACAATGTAGAGTATAAGGCAACAGCACTTAAGGTATAAATACTATACCACATACCTTATTCCAATGGAGGAACATTCATCCAATATCGTCCCTTAGTTTTTCCCAGATTATAAGAAAATTGAAAAATAGACGAACATCCAAAAAATAGGGCATAAGAGCCTACACAAAAATAGCATCATTGATAAAAAGACAAACAATAAAAGGAGCCTAATGATTGTATCACTTACTCAGAGGAATCCAACGAGATGATCAAAAGCTGAAATAGAGTTAGATGGAAGCATGGATTCAAATCCTAGCTTTAGGATTAAAGTTAGCTCAAATGGGATGAGAGGCATTGTGTAAGAGAGAAGTAAGGGATTCTTTCAAAAATTATAGGCCCTTGATCCTTTTAAAAAACTAACAAAGGGAATTTACATAGCCTGAAATATTTACATGCCATATAATGCTCATATTTTTTCCTCTGGGGAAAAACTATTACACACCATGAAAGAGGTCTGGCTAGACCAATACACATCTTGTATTTAATTTTCATCATGTATTTAAATACATGTTTTGTATTTTTCCTATAGCCAAGATCAATCCCCCCTACTCTTATCCTTCCAAGGAAAAAACAACCCACCTTAAGGCATGTTTTTCGAGTTTAATCTATAAAAGGACTAGAACAAAGGGTTAAACCAAAAATCAAAAGGATCCATACCTGAAGGAAAAAACCATGAACTTACAAACTAGCACTAAGGGTATGAAAGTATCACATATGGAAGGAATTACCCTCATTTATATAGGTAGAATCAAAGAATGGAATGAAAATCAATAAGAAAATACATCACATAAAGAAGGAAAAAACCCAAAAACCATCCCATAATGAATTTATATATATAATAGATACGAACAAATCCAAATAAAATAATACCAAAAGTAATTTTTCCTACGGCAGCAGCTCAACATCTCTATCCCAAACAAATAATTTCTATCCTGATCACTAATTGCCTCCTAGAAACATAAAAATAGTTTGCATATATGGGGTGAGAATACATGTATACTCAGTAGGATCATCCTAAAGGTATATCATTAAATGTGAAATGATCATGTTAATTCCTTAATGAGAAAACTACAATACCAACAAGCACCTAATGGGCCAACAAATCTCCCCCGGCATCACCAAGGTTCACTCACGAAATCATGCATCCAATAGTAGTATAGTAATATCAAGAACATAGATAGGTTCCCAAAAACTAATTTCTCATTATTTTACCATGATTCTCTAATGAGATACCATACCCTTATATATCCACCAATAACTGCACACACTATATATTACATCTCACAGCCCCAATCACGTGTCACATCTTATAGCTACAACCACATATCAAATCTTCACAACCTCATCCATGATCATATATCTAGGTTAGTAGGGTATTGTGAATGAAAAGGAAATCAACCTCATCCCCTCCTCCTACTACACATGACCCCCACCACATACCTCGTCTTCCACATCCAAACCACTGATATAATTTGTTGAAATAGAGAGAAGGAAAGAGGGGAGAAGTCAACCATCCCCATCCTCCCCATTGTGGATGTTGGGAAAATACCCCCATCTTAATTGGGTGTCGTTCATGTCACCCGACTTAGGTGGGGTGTGTAATGAAACATATAAAGTAAAATTACATTAGTGATCTCGCACAACCCACACCTATGGGTTCACACAAAATACACCATCTCCAAATGTCGCTAGTACCACACCCCAAGTGTTGCCTCTAATAAAAACAACCAAATACAAAAATAACATAAAATGGTCCCCAACCCAGTTACCAATTCCCATAGTCTAGAATTATCGATCCACCATGTTTTATTTAGATATTTCTTTGTCCCAAATTCCCCCTAATGAATTCTTTATCCATTACATATATCAAAATATTGATTAGTTAAAGCTCAACACATTTCATTACCATTCATTACTGATTCTTATTACAATTCCAATTATAATTTAATTCACAAAAATGACATAAATATATTTCTACTGAACCACTACCAAGCATCAACCATATCAAACCACTACACAATAAAAGGCCACCAATCCACCAACACTAACACAAAATCAAGAATCCACCAATCCAACACAAAATGAAACATCATTAAGAAAAAATATATTAGTATTTTATTTACCATATTTATTGATTATCCAATTCAAGCGGTATTTCCAATCAAGACATAATCATCAAGTATTTACATGGAATATAAATATCATCAACAATATCAATGAATAACCAATAAAAACATACAAATCAAAATACTCTCCCATTAACTTCTTGTCCCGGTTATTATCTTTGATTAATAAAATCCATACCATCCACCCATTGGAGATAAAATCCATGATCAATTCTCATTTTCATGAAATAAAGAGAGATATATCCAATCCCCTACCTCAATGAAGCCTCAAGGAAGAGTCACAAAAGATATCAAGGATTAACCATAGGAAGATCAAGAAGAATCACCACTGAATCCTATGCATTGTAAGACACTATCAAGATCCTAACAAAATAGAGGAGAACTCCCACCACAATGAACTCTCATATAGAAGAGAATGATAAGAAGGGGGAATGGGGAAAAGGAGGGATACCTTGATCCAATAGACTCTAATATGAATGGTATAAAACAAAGGGTTTAAAACACTATGAGAGGAGACTAGAGATGGATAGCATGAGAAGAGGTCATCCAAGAGTTGAGGGAAAGTCTAGAAATTAGAAACAAAGGGTAGGAATCCTCCTATTTATAAATGAAAACCAAAAACCCTCACCAAAACTTTTTAACACCCCAAAAATTTCATAGTGATCCTTGGTCAACATGTGGTCCAAATTCATTGTGCCAGGTCCACTTTTTTCATTAGTTTTAAAAATGATTTTTGACCACCACTGTGATCTAGACCACAATGTGGTCCAGTCCATGGTTATTCTTTATCACCTTTCCAAAGATGGCCTCCATATAATGGAACCTTATTTCTATCCATTTTACCCTCACCATGCCCAAGGATTTTGCATGGTGAGCTCAAATTTATCATTTTGGATAGGAGCAATTTTCATGGAACCACACCCTCACTAGGCATTTTGGGACTACTCATATTTCATAGTGGTGTCCCTGACACACCACGCCTAGAACTATTCCTTCCCAAGGGTGTGGTCACATATCTTGTTTCACAAAGGAGCACACCCAATCCAAAACTCCTTCCAAAATGGCTTGATAGGATATTTTATAATCCTTGGTGTCCCCAAGAAGTCCAAAACACAACCTCAAACCCTCGAATCACAACCAAACTCCCATAAGTCATTTAAAATCCTCAAAAAAAAATAAAAGAATTTCTAGAAAATTATAATACATTACATCTGATGCCTCTAAAATAATTCTCATCCTTGAGAATCAAAATAAAATCTGGAACATATAAAGAAAGGTAGCATCCGAACAACTACCCCATGAGATACCTCTCAAGGATCTTATTACAACTAGAAAACTGACACCATCTCACACCAACCCCAAGCCATCACTTTTTCACACAAACATCCATACAAAAATTTCAACCTCTACATAACCAAGGCCAACAAATACCAAAACCATCACACAACACTTCCCCAAACACACTAATCAAGGAGACCCATACTCCATATCAAGATATTATCCACTTTGTGTGGCACTGACTTGCCTGGATATTTTTAAATGTGTCATAAATATAACACATATTGATTAAGAATGGGATTTTACTTATTCATATGCTGGAATATATATCATATATCATTAGTAAGGAAAAAATTAACATTTCATAAATCAATAAGATTAAAGCATTGTATCATCGAAGAAAAACAAAACAAATCAAAACTCAAAACAACCCTAGGTATTGGGAACATTACTACATATCATGCTCCAAATTACTCTCCTCCAAGACATCATACCTCTATGGAACTTGAACTAGAGGAATGGTTCATCCACATATTACCTTCTCTCGATGATCCTAGATCTCCACTGGTTTCTCCATGAACGTCACATAATCCTTGATATTCATCTCTCCCTAGTCAATGAAATGGGATTCATCATGAAGATTCTGAAATAGTTAGTACACATGGATGACATAATGGATCTTCTACATCTATGGTGGTAGAAAAAACTAATATTCTACCTCCCCAATGCTCTAAAATACCTTAAAGGTATTGATAAATTGAGTTGAGAGCTTTATTCCTCGTCTAAACCTCCACTATCCATGATGAGGGTATACCTTCAAGAAGATGTGATCTCCAACTAAAAATTACAAAGGAATTATCCTTTGATCTTCATAAGCCTTATGATGGTCCTACACTATCTTCATCTTCTCACAAACAAGTTGAATCTTCTCTATCATGCTTTTCACCACATTAGGACCAAGGACTACTACCTCTATGACCGCGGTCCAGAATAATAAGAATCAACATGGTCTCCCATAAAATGCCTCAATGGGATCCATACCAATGGATGAGTGATATTTATTATTATAAGAAAATTAAATAAAAGGTGAGTTTCATTCCTAATATACACTAAACTCCAATACACATTCTTGAAACATATCCTCCAATGTATGGATGGTCCACTCAATCTATCTATCTATCTGAGGATGGAAAGTAATGTTATGGAATAGCTGAGAGCCAAAATAATGTTGTAATCCCCTCTAGAATCATGAAGTAAACCAAGGGTCCTGATTAGAAACAATAATAATTAGGACTCCATGAATTCACACCACATCACCCACATACCATCTATCTAGAAAATTAATAGTACTTGACTCTTAGATTACTAGAATGTTGACCAACTTTATCATTCGAATCATAATCACCCAAATAGCATCACATCCCCCTTGGGCCCAGGGTAACCCTATGTATAAATCCATTTATATTTCCTCCCATTTATACTCAAGGATATCTAAGGGCTAAAAAAACAATCAGGGAAAAGATTTTCAAACTTTACATGTTGACAAACTAAACATCATGCCACAAACTAAATCACTACTTATTTCATACTCGAACACCAAAACCACCTCTTAAATTCATGATACATATTAGTAACCCTAGGATATACTGATAGAGGTGATCTATGAAACTCTTATAGAACTCCTTCTCACATCACCAATGGAAATAACATCCTCCCTTGGAACATAACTTGAAGTGGATTGTCTTCTAACCATATCCTGAGAGTGTCACCATGGATGACCTGATCATGCATCACATCCATCTCTGAGTCTTCCCATTGAGACTCCTCCATCTAATTCAATAGGGCTACCTCCACTAATATCTAGAACAAGAATCCTCTACTATTTACCTCCTCGACTCCAAGGTGCATAGATTACAACTCCTACATCACTCTCCAAGCATCCTCAGACTTCCGAATGGATCCTCACCACTTCCTGCTTAGTGAATCTACCACTACATTTTCTTTCCCTAGGGTGTAAGATATCTCAAATTTATAGCCCTGGAGAAACTCCACCCATAATTTTTTTTGTATATTCAAGTCATGTCGAAATAAAACATACCTTAGGCCTGTGTGATATGTGAAAACTACAAAGCATTCCTTGATGCGATAATGTCACCACATCTTCAGAGAAAATACCACTTCCAATATCTCTAGATTGTGGGTGGTATAGTTATGATCATGGGGGGATTAACTTTCTGGACTCATTATATATCATTTCTCACTAATACTTAAAGATTTATCCCAACCCAAAATGATAAGCCTCATAAAACACCTCAAGTATCACACCCTCCTCTGGTAGCTAAAGGACTGGAACACTAACTAGTTGTTCCTTTAGGTAGTCCAATAATTCCTGACACTAGTTTATCCAAATGAAGGTATAGTTATTCTAGGTTATGGATGTTAGTTAGTCTAAAATATGAGAGAATCCTTACATGAAAATCCAATAATAACCCTCAAGTCCAAGGAAGTTATAGACCTCCACTGCATTCTTAGGAACTTCCCAAGAAACAACTGTATCAATATTTGTTGGATCCACCACCACCCCTACTAAGACACCACTTTTCAAAGTAAGTATACTTCTCAAATATAAAATATTAAATTTTATAACTTACTATAGATATAGTGTTGTCGAAGGTTCTATAATAAAATCCTCAAATGCTCAGAATTATCCTCATAAGATCTAAAGAATATGATAATTTAATCAATGAACATGACCATAAATCTATCTAGGTACTCATAGAACATATATTTCATGAGTCCCATGAATACATATAGTGTGTTCTTAACACTAAAGGGCATGAACAAAAACTCATAGTTCCCATACCTATATTGAAAGTTGATCTTTAGGATATCCTCCCACTTCACTTGTAGATGATGATATCCCAATCACATATTGATCTTAGAAAAACAAATAACCCCTCTCAGATGGTCAAAAAGATATTATATCCATGTAAGGGGTAACGATTCTTGATCTTTACTTAATTCATCCAATGATATTATATGCACAACCTCAAACTACCATCTGCCTTCTTATTGAATAGCATCGGAGCTCCCTGTGGAGACACACTTTCCCAAATTAAACCTTTCTGCAACAGGTCATCAATCTGAATACTTAGCTACCATGGCCCTGAAGGAGTCATATGATAAGGATCAACTGAAATATGATAATCACAAATCTGTAATTTTATTCCAAAATCGATGTCTCGTCAAAGGGGTAAGGTCACAACCTCCTCTAGGAAAAAATCTTAAAACTCCACCATAAATATAGAAAAATCCATCTCTTAAGATCTAACTAGATCCATTACTGACCCGGCCATCATGGAAAGAAGTGTATCTACACATATTTTACCCATAAAAAATACTCACTCTCCAGTAAACACCACATGTCATCATTTTGTATCTAAGAACTCAACATTACTTTAAAGATAATTGATGACTACATGTATAGTTTACAATGATTAGGATGACATAATATGGATGTATTTGTTGTAATAAGAAGTCCCCCAATGACCGATGTTTTACCATCACCAGTCTACATCCCCGAGAAAAATCAAACAAATGGGTATGACCCCCAACTAACATAAATAACACAAAGGGAATGGAAATCCTCTCCACACTCAGACTTAATGCTCAGACAAAAGTAGGAACAATGAAAGAGTGCATTCCCTATAATCATTCAAATTTGAAACCAGGGTAGATAAAAAATACATCATACCTCAAAAAACCTTAGGATTCTCTGCCTATAGAACCTCCATCACATGAATTTGTCCTTGGATTCCTCCTCATCTATTCTATTGGAGATATTCGTGCCCATTCCTTAGCATGGGCCCCTACTTCCCTCTACCATCTCCACCACCTCCTAGATATACATGAGATTGCTGAACAATATTCTAAACATGAGTTGTAGGAAAATTTTGGTGATACTACCATGATGGGAATTATTGCCGAGTTTGATATAGAACTTTCGTAGATGCGCCATACTAACTTATTAGAGCATAAGATAACTACCTATAATAATGATCATGGTCACCACAGCCAAATAATTTATTTGGAGAGGTTTTTATGGATGAACAAGAACCATTATCCCTTGAAAAAAAGTGATGTATATTGTTGGGGATGCTTCTTTTCTAGTTGGACCCTTGACTTTCCTGACATCCATGACCCTCCATATAACATCAAAATCCTAATAGGTCCATATTTTCCTTCCAATAAGAGTTCCCAAAACCACACATGCACACACTTTATTACCTAATCCTTCTTCTAAACCTCTAATTATGTTGGAAACATAAATAGATAAACTATAGAATAAAGGGAAGGTTACAGAACCTCCTCCAAATATCATGCCCAGGAATCCTCATCTAGGAAGATGTTAGGGGAAAATGAAAATTTTCCTTGAATTCGATCAACAAATTTTGAACACTCTTGTTTCTATTCTCAAGGGATAGAACCTCCTACCACTTCACTACATTCACCATTAATGATAATAACTCAACTTGAAACTCATTATATAAATAATACCACATCACATCTCTCTCCTTCCTCTTTCTAAGGAACAACATCCATCACTAACACATTGCTCCCCTTAGATAACTGACCACAAGGGGGGCCTAATACTTATCTCGGGCCCAAATCAAACCAAAGGAAATCTCCAACTCCTCCAACCAATGCTCTGTCTCAAAATCGGAGACACTTCCATAGTATTTTTCCAATATCTAGTGATGAAAAGTGCACAATGTTTTCTTCCACTACTTACCCTCCAAATAGAGATCAACCCTTTGACTATAAGAGGGGTATTCCTGTTGAACCTTTCCAACTTTAACCATATTCAGATGACGACCAATTGAATTCTCTAAAATGAAGAATAAACCCTTAAGATTGATATCAATCGATTTACTTAGATTCATTTTACCATTTTATTCATTTATCCCCAGAAAAATTTCATATCATAAGAAACATAAGCAGAACTCAAGAAAATAAAAAAAATGTACCTCTCCTGGTTTTTTACCTAGAAAACAGAATCACTCCACATGGAAAATTCTGAAATCTTAAGGTTGATGTATCGAATCATAGGGGGATTAAAATCATGTGTTTAAGCTAGTTACATTTGTTGACTTTATATACTAAGATTAGGTTAAACTGGTACCCTACCATCCCATACAATCCTCACTAGTAACTTACTCTGAAATCTATCATATCTCTTTACCAACACCTCTAATACCACTCTTTCATGACCCCCTCCCTCCAAAGGTACCCCTCCTAGGTTGGTAATGAATCAACAGAGATAATGAACCCTGAATCCCACCTTCAGTAGGCCCTAGGTTGGTGACAAGCATTGAGGGTATGAAATTATCACATATTATAGGAAATACCCTCATTTATATTGGTAGAACTGAAGAATAGAATGAAAACCACAAAAAATCCATCACATAATGAAGGAAAAAATCCAAAAACTACCCCATAATTAATTTATACATAAAACAGATACTGCCAACTCCAAATAAAATAATACCAAAAGTAAATTATCCCGCGACAGTAACTCAATAGCTCCAACCCAAACTATTAATGTCTATTATGATCACCAATAACCTCTTATAAACCTAAAAAAATATTTTATATATATATGGGGTGATCATACACATATACTCAGTAGGATCCTCCTCAAGGTCTCTCATGAAATGTGGAATGAGTATGATAGTTCCTTGGTGATCAAACAGAAGAACCAAAAAGCACCTAACAAGTCAACTAATGTCCCCCGACCTCAAAAATTCTCTCACCAAATCACACATCCAAGAGTATTATAGTAATATCAATCACATAGATAGGCGCCCTACAACCACTTTTCCACTAGTTTTATTCTCTCCCTTGATGAGAAAAGCTCCCCTTCTATATCCACCAATAATGGAATCAACTATATAACACACCTTGTGGCCCCATCTACATGTCACATCTCATGGCCCCAACCCTATATAACATCTCCACAGCCTCATACATGATCATATAACCAAGGTAGTATGGTATAATGAATGAAAAGGACATCAACATAATTCCATCCTACAACACGTGACTGCCACAATATACATCATCATACACTACAAAACCACTGATATCAGCTGTTTAAAGGGAGATCAGGAAGAGGGTGGAAGTCAACCATCCATATCCTCCCTATCATGGATGTTGGTAAAAACACCCCCGGATCAACTGGGTTTCAGTCAGGCCACAAGACTAACAAAAAAAATATAAGTACATTAGTAGTATCACATATCCTACACCTATGGGTTCACACAAAATACATCATCACACAAACATCAACAAATGTCACTAGTATCATGCCTC
The DNA here is from genome assembly GCA_963277665.1 of Viscum album. Classification (NCBI taxonomy): domain Eukaryota; kingdom Viridiplantae; phylum Streptophyta; class Magnoliopsida; order Santalales; family Viscaceae; genus Viscum; species Viscum album. Next base: position 1,840,753,936 of record OY728151.1, read on the forward strand.
AATCACTAACTCTAATGAAAATAACCAACTGTGAACATAACAAACAATGGGCCCCAAACCAGTTACCAATTCCTTTAGTTATGAATTATCAAGACATCAAGATTTATTTGGATATTTTCTTATCCCATATTCACCCTAATTAATTCTTAATCCATTACATGCATATAAATATTGATTATTTCAAGTTCAATACATTTCACTACCATCCCTTACTAAATATTTTTACTATGAAAATTATTATTCCATTCACAAACAAGACATCAATTTGTTTCTATTGAACCACTACCAAGCATCAACAGTATGAAACCACCACACAATAAAAGGCCACCAAGCCACCAAAAAATCTACCAACACCAATAAAAAATCAAGAATCCAAAAATACAACACAACCTGAACTATCATCAAGAACAAAAATATTATTATTTTAGTTACCAGCTTTGAGTGATAATCCAATTCAAGGGGTATTTCCAATAAATCCATAATCATCAAATAATCACATGGAATATCAATATCATCAACAATATCAAAGTATAACCAAGAAAATCATGTGAATTACACAACTTTTCCATTAACTTATTAGTTTGGTTATTATCCTTGATTAAGTCAATCCATACCATTCGCCCATTGGAGATAAAAACCATGATCAATTCACAATTACGCAAAATAAATGGAGATATATACAATCCACTACCTCAATCAAGCCTCAAAGAAGAATCACACAATCGATCAAGGATTAACCACCACTGGATCAAGATGGACCACCATTGAATCCTATATATAGAAAGACACTGTCAAGATCCTCCCAAAACAAAGGATAACTCCTACCACAGTGAAATCCCATATAGAATAGAATCATAATAAATGGGGTGGGTAAATAGAGGGTTAACTTGATCCAAAGGACTCCAATATGATTGTTCTAAGATGAACTAAATGGTTCAAAATACTAAGATAGGTGACTGGATAAGGGAAGGATGAGAAGGGGTCAGACAAGAGTTAAGGGAAATTTTGGAAATTCAAAATAAGGGGTGGGAAGCCTTATATTTATAAACACAAACCAAAAAATCTCAACATGTCTTTTTGAAACCCCCAAAACACTATGGAGACCCTTGGTCAACATGTTTTCCAAATCCCCCATATGAGATCCACTTTTTTAACTCGTTTTAAAAATGGGTTTTGACCACCACCACGACCTCAACCATGGTGTGGTCCAAACCATGGTGTTTCTTCATATCCTTACCATGGTCAGACTACATGGTATGGAGCCTAATGTCTAGTTTTTTATCCACACCACTCCCAAGGCTATGGTGAGGTGAGCTTGGGTTTTCTATTTTTGATAGGAGATCCCACAAGGCACCACACTCGGTGTCATGCCCTCACTAAGCATTTCAGGGATACTTGTGTTTCATATTGTCATCCTTGAGACACCATTCCTAACACCACACCTTATATAAGGAATGGTCATACATCATGTTTCACATAGGATAACACCCAAGCCAAAACTCCCTCCAAAATGGCTTGATAGGCCGTTTTACAAGAAATGGTGTCACCGAGAAAGCCAAAACACCACCTCAAACCCTCGAATCACAACCAAATTCCCCCAAATCATTTTAAAACCTTAGAAAACAACAAAATAAAATATAGAAAAGTGTAATACATTACATTCTGGGTTGAGATGTATGCCCAAATAGAGTCTTTTGATGTACATGTTTTGTGTTCCAAGTACACGTCATATAGTTCCCTTTTGGATGGGTTTTGTGTATTTTATCACCAAATGGATGAAATTGGAACAATAAATAGTTTATTATGACTACCTTTATACATATAATATTATTAGGGAATCTCCTTAAGTTTATTAGTGAAGTTATTTGAGGTTGTTTGTGTATATTAATCCCTTATCAATGACAATGAGATTCAAATGATGGAGCAGAGTAGGTGTGAGGGAAGTAGATTACCTAAGGTGAATTAAAACACTAAGTGTATGATCCTTACTTGTTTTTAATGATTGGAATCCTATGAGTGTTATTGGTCATAACTTTTTCCTTTAAATATGGAAAGTTCTAAAAAATAGTGTTTGACCAAGTGTGAATGGTTCCCTCTATAAAGCAGTAGTTTAATGGGATTTATTCCTATATAGGACTCATGGAGGTTTCCCCTTTCATTGTGTACTCCTTGGGAGTTATTAGTGGTGTATATGGTTCATATTAAAATAATATAGGATTTGTTCATTCACTCCTTATTCATAATATCCTCCACATTTAGTCCCCATTTGGATAGCAGATGTCCTCTCTCTCTTGAATTTCATCTCAATTTATGAACAAGGGAGATTGAGTAGTGACTGTATATCATTCTTTATGGTCCCTTCCATAAGACTATCAGCTTTGTTGTTTGTGTGTTTTTGGTAGTACATAACAAATTATTTAATTGTTTTCCCTTGGTTTTACACTGGGATTAGTTGTGAGTCATCCCTTGTTTTTATGGAGTTGGTGATCCCCTAGAGATTTGGGACATGGGACCCCCATGATGATTGTAGATTTCATGGTTTGGTGATATTGATGGTTGGTCTTCATGGATGGTTTTTGAGATCAAGAGATTATTAAGAATGGATTTATCTATCTATTTCCCCATCAATGTGCTTCCTATAGAATATTTTATTTGGGCATTGTTCACTCTTATAACAATTAACACTTACTCCCTTTGAGTGTTTCAATGATGTTGGGATTCTATCATAGGCATTAGAGTGGTATATGAGGTGTTTTCCCTTAGGTATCTTTTCCCATGGAATAGGGCATTGTTTTCTTCATTTTTATGGACTACCAGGCACCGAGTTCTAGGATTTTAGGGTTCAATTATGCTTATTTTTCTTGGTAACTTATTCTAAGAATGATGGTATGTAGGTAACTTTGGGTTTCACATCCTTATTATAGGGTTGTTGGTGACATAGAAGATGATGGTGTAGTTTTTTTGTGGTATACCTTTTCTTAGTAGGATCTCCCTTATTAGATCCTCAAGGCGAGATGATGATATTTTGTATGTTGGTAACCTCTTGCGGGTCATTGGAGTTTGGTCTTCTATGTTTTAGCCAACCAAGGAGGTGTCATCCCTTGAGGTGTGAGAACATAATTGTGAAGATCTCATTCCTTGGAATGAGGATATATTGGGAATTTTCCTTGAAAGTTCCTTAAGGAATTTGATGGAAATATTATTGAGTGGTGGAGTGTAAAATTATTCCCAAGGTATTATATCTTCCCTTGTTTATTTGGATAGTAATATGGTTTGGACTTACTTGTGTCTTAACTTGCATCCTTGTTATCTTTTTGTTTATGGGAATCCTACTTGGTATTTATATACTCACCCCTGCACTGGATTTATTCCCAAACTTTTTGGGTATTTTTAGATGATTTATAGGTTATTTACCTTTTATAAATAGAGACTATAGATCCATGGGTCAATAGAGCTACAGCATTGGTGAGCTCTGAGGGTTTTATTACTGGTGACACTTAGGATAATGGTCAGATGGTGTGATGATATAACTTCAGACTTATGTGTCCCGTTTTTTCATGGGTTTTTTATCCTTATGTTTTACCCATTTTTTATCTATCCCTTTCATGGTATATCTTGTTTTTATTAGTGGATGTATGCATGAATATTTTAAATTTCATCTAGTAATGTATATCTTGCATGGTTGTGTATTCTTTCATTGGTTGGTGGTGTATCTTTGTTATGGGATGCATTGGCTAAGGACACCCATATATGTATTATGTTTTCCTGGTTCTAGTCACCAACCCCTATCCTATTTTAGGTGTGTTTGGGGTGGAACTCTCATCCTATCACCGACCAGGAGGAGTCTCAGTGGTTCAAGTCGGGTTAGAGTGGAATCGGAGCCTGTTTTTCCTAGGGAAGGAGTTTGGATATATGTATCATATGAGGTGTAGTTTAGGAAATGTGGTTAAAAATGATCATTGTTATTAGGATTAATTTTCATACCAAGGACCCAATTTAGGGTTTGGTGAATAATGCATTCCTACTCAAGGACTTTAATAAACTAGTTGACTAACTTGAGTACATAGAGCATTGGTCGTAGGGTATATTTTTGAAGGTCCATGCATCATATAGTAGTTTTTACATTAATGATTTTATATAATGACATCATATATTTCATTATAATGTTATATAATGAGGATTTTGTTTTCTCTCATATAAATGTTTTTTATTATAGTGCAGAATAGTCCTTTTATAGATGACAAGAGCAATGAGACTACCAAAGTAAAAAATTGAAACTATCCTCAGGTAGGATTGGTATTCCACTAATTTGGGGTTGGTATCCTATACCAGTGGATTAAATAGAGTCAACAATTCACCCATTTTTACTGGTTATGGATCCACTATCTCATAGTTGAGATTGTTCACATCTAAGAGCTCAAAAGGGATAGGGATCCTTTTTTGGGGTTGAATCCCCTCATCTTCCATGGTCTATTTGACGAGGCATGGGTCCCAAATAAAAATGTGTATTTTGGTACCCCCTGTGGATACAGGGGAGAGTTCTATCATTTGTAGGGCATGGTTCTTCCATTTTATCATGGATTTGGTATCCCCTTGATCCAAAAAGGTGTGGGTCCCTCATACTACAGTGGGGTTAGTGATCCCCTATCAATAAATGAGTGGTTCCTCTATTAGAAAATCTTATTGTTTATGATGATATGGTATGTGGTTCTTCTATCCATGTGATTAAGTATCCCCATAATGGGAAATTTTTAGATCCTTTGTGGGATGTGTAGATTCCCCCATGGTTAATGTATGTTCTGTTTGGACATGGGTTTTCTATCCCCTTGATCTCGACATGGTGTGGGTCCCCCATACTATAGAGAAGTCGGTATCCCCCTAAGAGTGTGAATGGTTCCTCTATATGTAGATTTATACATTCAATGCAATGTAGGGTATGGATGGTCTATAATTATGGTGTTCCACATCCCCTATTATTTGGGGTGTGAGATCCTCTATGGGTGAGGTCATTATCCCCTTAATTGATTTATAAAAACTCATAGAGTTTTGTTTCCTTTACCATATATCAACAATCAATGTGAATTTAGCTCAGCAAGGTGTTTAGTTGTGATCCCCTGATTGAGAGTGTTGTCCAAATTTATCCTTATTTCAGGTTAGTTCTTCCTATTGGGATCTTTTTCTTAGAGAGTGATGAGTATGATGAGTATGATGATTTGAATGTTAATCTTGGGAACCCTATTTAGTGGGATGATTCCATTCATATGTGTGGGGAATCCTTTATGTTAATACCTTGTTATGTAAATAGTGGGAATATAATAGATAATGATCACCATGATTATTATCCCTTATTACAAGAAATAGATGGATGGACCATGTAAGGACCATCATATCCAAGATGCAATATAAAACCTCTTGTGGGATGTGTATGCTTTTTAGCACCCGCATGTTTTATCCTATCGATGTTTCATTGACGGTCAGGGTACCAGATATCCTCAAAGGGCCTCTGGAGTAGTGTAGTGTAGTTAGAGGTATCTCTTAGAGTTGACAGTTTATCTTCATTTTTACTAATGGCGTGAGAAAATTTTGGAAGAGAGTTCTCTAAAGATTCGACCATGGTAGGGAAAGACTCTATGTTATTTTTCTATTGATGCGAGGAAACCCTAGAACTGAGTTTTGATGAGTGTTTTATTTTTTGATGTGTTTTAAGATCAAGTAGATGATTCATGGTCCACTTCATCAGGAGTGATACCTAGCTGGTGAGAAAGAAAAATCCTAAGAGGATGTAATTGGTGCCTTTGTAGGTTAGTGGGTTTATCATCATTCTTGGCAGTTATTTTAGAATATCTAACATGTGGTAGTAAAACAATGGATGGTCCCTTTTTATTTAGTGATGTTCCTGAAGTTGGAAATGAATCAATCATTGAGTTCTTGGTTATTTCCAGTTTATAGGTATTTCTAGGATTTGAAAATAGATTTATATATGCCTCTATTTTATTATTGTTATAGAACAAAGTCATGTGTGTAGTGTCTTATGAAGGCCTTATCATTAGTCATTTCTATTTTCTTGGTCAGAGACATGTTAGACCATGAAAGTTTGGAATTCATGGGTACCAAATCAACTAGAGGTCAGTTGTTTTGTTTGAGTGGCCTCTTAGAAAGTGGTAAGATGTTATTGGTGTAGATTTAATGAGTTCTCTTAGTGGATGTGAGTATACTAGGACATTATACAGGATTGATTATAGGTTTTTGAAATCAATAAGATATTGACTTTAGGTCCCAAAGTGTATGAAACAGTTCATCTTCAGTGGATGAGTACTTAAATGAGGTTCATAGTTCATACAATTAAACCCTATAATTTTTTATAAAGGAAGTATGGGAGGGTTTATGTTACCTTAATTCTCTTATCCACTCAGTGTTAATGTGTTTTCGTAGTTGTTTCCAATATGGAGTGGTGGTGAGCTCTTATAATGAGGTGTGGAAATCTTGTTAATATTATAGAGAGTATATGTTTATGTGATTTAATTGTATATAAAATATAGTCTTGGGGTTACCCCCTTTTCAAGGTGGGGATTTTTACACCCCTAGGAAATTCTAGTTGGTTAAATCATATCTGATAAATAATGATAGTTCATGGAATCACTTTGTGTTTATGTTGTTTAATGTCCCACTATGGGAGGAAAGGGTTGTGAGTGGTAATCCTTGATGGGAAATATAGAAAGAAAGATTCACTTGGGTTTGAAGTTAACCTTATGATGTTTTGAGGCTAGATATTGATGTATTGGAATGAGAATATAAGATTTAGTATTCCATATCTGATCATTGAGAAGGGGGTGTGTTCTTGAGGGAGGTATGTTTGGGATCTCTTCTTACTGTGGGATTTTCCAAAGTTAGAGGAGACCATGTAGCTATATTCCATCCTTCCATAGGAGGATGGATTTTGGGTTTATTGGAGATTCATTTTAGTGTTTCCCTTTTCAATGATGAAAATTCTTGAAGGTGGGGAGGATTTAGTGATCCGGGTATTTCCATGAGGAGACCTTAGCTCATTTTGGAGTTTTAGAGCCCCAAGCCCCTATAAAGGGTAAAATGGTAATTTACCCTATAAAAAACATTGGAAAAATTTTCTGATGTTTCATATAATCCAAAATGTGTTTTTTACCATTCTTATGAATTTTTTTGAGAATTCGATATGGTCATTTTATTCAATATATTTAATATTTATATAATAAATATTATTTGTTCCCACATATTCAGACATTAATATCTCATAAACAGAGCTTTAAATTGGAATTATAAATTTTTGGTTGAGCCTGGAATTGGAGGTTTTATCTATGTGGGGTATAATCTTCATTTGGATATCTGGCCCCATATTGGGGCTAGTTAATGGGTATCCATTTTGATTTTAATTAGGGTACTAAATTACCCTATCTCTCCTCTCACTGCCCATTCATGGGTGACCCCCCCCCCCCCCCCCCCCACACCCACCCTATTATCAATGTGGAACTAAGACAAATAGGGAGAGAGGTGATCAAAGAAAATTCATCTAGTAGTGATCATATGTGCGAATTAGGGTTCAACGAATGTGGATTTCAAATTTGGGTTGTGAGAGCATGAAGCTACAATGATCCACCATGAAGTAGGACTCATTATTTTCAATTCCACCTTATTTTCATTAAATAGATGTTTATTCTCCTAGTTTAAGGAATTATATTTCCACCTAGTGAAATTCTATTTGGATATAGGTCGATTTCAAGTAGTTTTGGGTGAGATCAGGTTGTCCGTAGGAATCTACATTTGTAATTTCTAACCACACAGCATGTAATCTCTAGAACACATATCATGTAGTGTGTTATTGTATCTTGGGATAGAGTAAATGTCCACATGGTGTGTAGGCATATGTATATGTTGTGTTGGTCCCTTTCGGTACATGATATAGGGTCTGGCCACGTTAATGCATATAGAACCCATGTGAAGGACATAGCATGAACAAGTACACGTCATGTCGAGTAAAATGACATGTCTTAGGTTAGGGTACATGATTAGGTACTTGTGTATCACAAAATCCATGTATCATAGGAATTCATTGTGTACTTGGTAATTACACACCTCCCAAAGTTAGGATTTGGGTGTACATGTCATGTTCTCTTAGTACACGCAATATACTACCCTTTTGGATGAGTTTTGTGTATTTTCTCACCCTAGATATGGTTTTAGATAAATTAATAGTCCATTATGAGTACCTTTACACATAAAACATGATATTTGAGTCTTCTTTTACATTAGAGGTTGTTGTTGAAGTGATTTGGGGTTTTTTGTAGATCTTAATCCCTTGGTGACAAAAATTAGGTTTAGATGATGGATTAGAGAAAGTGATAGGGTAATAGATTACTCATGGAGCATTCAAATTTCATTAATGGGATCCTCGCATGTTTTCAGTGATCTTAATCCTCTTATATATATATTAGTGATTATGGTTTCCTCATATGATGCAAAGTTGCAGACACTGGTATTCATCCAGGCATGAATGGTATCCTCTTTTTGGTAGTAGTTTTATGGAACTTAGTCAAATGTGGGATTCATAGAGGTTTCCCCTTTCATAATTTTCACTATGAGATTTAGTAGTAGTGCATTTGGTTTGAATTCAAAGGATATAGGAGTTGGTCATTTACTTCTTATTCATAATGGCCTCTGTTGATAGTCCTCATCCAGATGGTAGATTTCATGTCTCTCTCACATTGCATATTGAGCTATGACTGAGGGATATGGATAAGTGATTGTATGGTTTTCTTTATGGTTCCTTCCATAGTAGTATTGGATCCTGTGTCCGTTTGGGGTTGGTAGTATAGAACATGGTTTTTTTTCCTCAGGTTGTATGCTAGTATAAAGTTTCAATCATCCATTTCATTGATAGAGTTGATACTGAAGGTTCCGGGCGCAGCAGAAGCTCGTGGGTGGATGTGTCCACTTGGCTTTTTTTCATTAGAAATGATCAATCTGGGATCAATACGACGATAAATGTCAATCTCCATGGATCTAATCACAGAAATAGACAAAGAAGAAGAATAGTACTAGAACCACAAACGAGGATCGTCACAGGTTGATTATAATTAATTTAACTAATTGGTAAGAAGTACCTTTTTGGTGTTATTTCTTCATTGATATTTCTGATCACATTCCAATGTGATTCCTCTTTGAATCATAGAAGCCAAGGATAGACTTCCTCTAGCGGTGATCCACACGTGCACCATGTATCTCTAGACGTCGCTAAAGGATTATCCAGGTGCTAGTGTGGAGAGACGTTTTCTTGCGTTGTCCGCCTTAGATCATCTAGATCTAATGGAGGAGGATCTCTCTCAATCTTGAGAGCATTCTTGGAGGAAGGAGTTCTTTCGGTCTTGAGAGAATTCTCCAGAATTATTGAGCACAACAATTCTTAGGAAAAGAGTTGGGGTTGTGAGGATATTTATAATCGGGTTTTAGGTTGTAGAGTTATGACAATAAATAAACACATTACACGTTTTATTTATTTCATTAACTCTTATTGAAAACCCCCCATGTCGAATAATTAATTCCTTGACATGCACCCAAGCTGATTATAATAAATATCATTTAATAAAACAATATTATATCCTCAAAATCCCGACTGGAAAAACTACATGACGTGTAATCATTAATACATGGCACGTACTTGTTTTTCATAAAAAAACTACATGGCGTGTAATCATTAATACACGGCATGTACTTGTTTTTCATTTCCTTTCCAAAATGAAAACTACACAACATGTAATCATCAATACATGGCGTGTACTTGTTTTCATTTTATTCTTCCTCCAACATTAAAACAATTTAGGCTTCCTTGAATAATTATTAAACCATGTACGAGAATAATCTTAATTATACTTGAGATACTTGAATACACTTAGTGTGTGGCCCTCTAGGCCTCTTTATCATTGGCATTAGGCAGGCTTGCCTAAAGTCCAAGATTACTATCTAGCAATGGGTCAAGGCACCCAAGAGAAAGAAGTTGACGCCGCATTGATTTGTCACCTCATACGAATGCTTACCATGTAATTTAATCCCTTTTTCTCAATATCTCATCAAGCAGGTTTCATGGAAATGTCATAAACCTATATGCTTGATCTTTCATTCTTTGACTTCCAAAAATAAACTCGTTGTTACACCATGGCCATGGAATTTGGGATACAGTTCTATTTCAATCAAAGGGCCCGAGATATCCACTTCCATAAATGGAAGGGATAAATCCTTCCTCTACTTATCCATTAACAACATGTCACTCGTGACGCACCCAATGTACCCTACTTCCCACCAACTATCTGCGTGATGGTTTTTGTCAGTAAATCTAAGTGTGTGAGTCATGACATGAGTTAATTATAATCTTCTAGTCTAAGGACCATTACACACGCTCGTAGATAGCAATTTCCGATGACACCAATACATGCGGAATTACTACTGGTGGGTCTGTTCTCATAATATCCTATCTTGGATATTACCAAGTGCGAACTCCATGAGAAAGAGTCTCGTCTTCTTACGAGTACTCTCACATGATGGTCTATATACTATGTGTCCTATCATAGTATGGAATCCAACTGTAGAACTTTATTTAAGAATATTGTTATAGAATTTCAAGGTTCTCATTATAGTGGGGATCTGCCATGACCTTATTAATGCATCAAATATTTCAGGACATTATTATATTATAGTCATGCAGAACAATGAACAATATATAATAAGTATACATTCATGTAATCAAAGTACAAATAGTTGGTTCTCAAGACACCAACTCTAACAAACTCTCACTTGGACTAGAGACAACTGCCTACGACTTTTAGTCCGCTAGACCTCACAATATGATCATGTTTATACTGAGTCAAGGCTTTAGTCAAGGGGTCCACCACGTTGTCTTCCGTGGAAATAATGCTCACTACAACTTCACCTCTCTGAGAAGAATCCCTCAAGAGATGATACTTTCGAAGTATGTGTTTTGTCCACTGATGGGACCTTGGCTCTTTTTCAAGTGCCACCACTACAGTATTATCATAATAGAGTGTGATAGGATCTTTACTGCTAGGTACCACATTCAGCTATTGGATGAAGCTTCGCATCCATACTGCTTCTTTGGCTGCCTCATAAGCTGCGATATACTCAGACTCTGCTGTAGAATCTTCCACCACACTTTTCTTTGAGCTCTTCCAGCTCCCTGCACCTCCATTCAAACTAAAGATGTATCCATTCTGTGACTTCATGTCATCTAGATCAGTCTGGAAACTAGCATCTACATGTCCTATGATGACTACTTCCTCATCTCCTCCATAAACCAGGAACATGTCCTTAGTATGCCTCAGATACTTAAGGATAGTCTTGACTGCCATCTAATGGTGGTCTCCTGGATCAGCTTGATATCTGCCTGCCACACTTAATGCATAAGAAACATATAGCCTCGTACATAGCATAGAATACATGATTGAACCAATCGTGGATTCATAAGGGATCCTTTCCATTTTCTTTCTTTCCTCATGTGTCTGAGGACACATTTTCTTGGAAAGATGAATGCCATGTGACACTAGCAAAAATACCCTCTTGGACTGTTCCATACTGAATCTCTCCAGTATCTTGTCAATGTATGTACTTTGACTTAATCCCATCATTCTCTTGGATCTATCACAATGGATCTTGATCCCAAGAATATATGTTGCCTCGCCCAAGTCTTTCATAGAGAAGTATTTATCCAACCATTCCTTAACTGACTATAAGACAGGTACTTCATTTCCAATTAGTAATATGTCATCAATATATACTATTAGAAAAATGACCGCACTTCCAATAAATCTTTTGTAGACACAAGGCTCACATTCGTTCTTAATAAAGCCAAATTCTGTTACATCTTCATCAAAACAAATGTTCCATGACCTTGATGAATGATTTAATCCATAAATGGATTTCTGCAACTTGCATACCTTATTGGAATCCTTTGGAGTCACAAACTCTTCAGGTTGTTTCATGTAGACATCTTCTTGGAGGTTCCCGTTAAGGAATGCTATTTTGACATCCATTTTCCAAATTTCAAAGTCATGGTAAGTGGAAATTCCCAATAGGATTCTGATGGATTTCAGCATCGAAACCGGTGAAAAGGTTTCATCATAGTTAATTCCTTGATGTTGTCTAAAACCTTTTGCAAGCAGTCGTTCTTTATAGGTACTAAATTGTCCCTCCATGTCTAGTTTCTTCTTGAATACCCACTTATTACCAATAGTATTTACATAAACTGGAGGATCTACCAAAATCCAGACCTAGTTTTGGTACATGGAATCCATTTCAGAATTCATGGCTTCTTGCCACTTGGCAACGTCTGTGCCTTCAACTGCTTCCTTGTAGGTAAGAGGATCATCATTGTCAACCAATAATGAGTCACCATACTTTGTGACAAAAAAATCATATCGTTCTGGTTCTCTCACATCTCTTGTGCTCCTACGTAGTTCTTGTGTCTCTGGAACAGATTTTTCTTCCACAAGGCTTTGTGGAATCTGTTCTTGTACCAACTCCTATGTATCTTGAGCCTCAAATTAATCAAAGTCTATCTGATTCCACTATCTATTTTGTATATGTGCTCCCTCTCAAGGAATATGGAATGTCTTTCCACTGTAACCTTTTTATCTGAGGGTTTTTATAGGTAATATCCCCTTGTTTCCTTGGGATATCCTATAAATATACACTTTGTGCCTCGGGGTGCAAGTTTTTTACCTGAAGAGGACTTAACAAATACTTCTCTACCCCACACATGTAAATTTTATAACATGGCTTTGCGTCCACTCCATAACTCGTATGTAATACCATTTATCGATTTAGTCGGTACTTGGTTTAGTATGTGTGATTTTATTTGTAATGCATATCCCCAAAAGGATAATGGAAGACTCACATGACTCGTCATTGATCTCACCATGTCCAAAATGGTGTGGTTCCTCCTTTCACTTACACCATTCCACTGAGGCATGTAAGGAGGAGTGAGTTGAGATAGAATCCCAAACTCCCGTAAGAAATCAATGAAGTCCTGATTAAGATATTCTCCTCCTCTGTCTGAGTGGAGTTTCTTAATCTTCTTACGAAGCTGGCTCTCAACTTCATTCTTGTGTTATTTGAACCAATGAAAAGAATATGACTTATACCTCATTAAGTAAATATATCCATATCTACCAAAATCATCAGTAAAAGTTATGAAGTACAAGAACCCACCCCTTGATTCAACTGGAAATGGTCTACACACATCTGTGTGAACTAATTCTGGAATCTCTTTAGCCCTTTCACCTTTCTCACTAAATGGGGCTTTGGTCATTTTGCCTTGTAGACACGCATGACATACACCAAGTGGTTTTAGTTCAAAAGAATCTAAATACCCATCTTGATGTAATTTTTTCAAATGTTTCTCATTCACATGACCTAGCCGGTGATTCCAAAGTTGGGTGTGGTATGAGTCATGTGAATTAACATTGTCATTGATTTCCATTACTTTGTTTGTGTAGTATAACACATAAAGGCCATTATATAAATGTGCCCTACCAAAACAAATGATATCTTTATAAAAGTAGAAACATTCATTTCCAAACATGAAGATGAATCCATCAGTATCTAATCTGGATACTAAAATAATGTTTTTGTTTACAGAGGGTACATAATAACATCCTTTCAATATCAAGACCATCCCAGTGGGCCATGTAAGGTGGTAGTCTCTGATAGCTACAGCAGTGAGTCTGGCTCCGTTGGCTGCTCGCAGATCCACCTCACCTTGGTCAATCTTTCTAAATCTACTTAGTTCTTGTATTTGGATACAGATGTGAGCACCACAAGTAGTATCTAATACCAAATTAGTAGAAAAAGATAGATTTCATTTGATAACAAATGCACCTGAAGCTTCCCCTTGCTTCCTTGGCTGGGTGTAGTTTTTCTTCCAGTGGCCCTTCTTGCCACATGCGAAACAAACAGCCTCCTATTCTCTTGCCTCCTATTTGATCTTCCTTTTCTTGGAAGGCCTTGAAGAAGATTTGGGATTAAAGCTCTTCGCTTTCCCTTTCCTTTTATTCACCATAAGGATAGAAGGCTTTTCACGCTTCATATCATTATCGACTTGGAGAATGAGGATAAGGAGATCAGATAGAGACTTCTCAATGTTTTTCATGTTGAAATTTACAATAAAGTTAGAGAAGCTATGGGGGTGATGCAAGAATGAGATCTGTACCCAGTTCTTTGGGGAGTTTAAACCCTAGAACCTCTAAGCGCTCAATGTATCCAATGAGCTTGACTACATGAGGCCTAGCTGGGGCACCCTCTCCAAGATTGCTCTGGAATAGAGTCTTGGAGATCTCAAACCTTTCTTGTCTTGATCTCTCCTGGTATAGACCACGGAGGTTCTTGATCATACTATAGGCATCCATTTATTCATGAGACTTCATGAGCTCACAATACATTGATGATAGCATCAAACATTGAATGTTGAGTGCATCGTTCAAATGTTGATCATAGACCAGAAAATATTTATCACTCGCCCCTTAGGCGGGAAAATCAGGAAGTAAAGACTCTAGCACGTAAAATTTTCATTCATGGCATAGGATAACCCAAAGGCACCTAAACCATTCCTGAAAGTTACTACCATTAAGGATATTGTCTTTATCCAGAATTGATCATAGAGAAAATGTGGTTGACGAGTTTGTCATTTTGATTCTAAAAATTAAAAGAGAATATTTATTAGTACCTTTTTATTACATTTTGTGAAAAAATAATAAATGAATTTATTAATTCTCCCACTATTTTATCAAGTCCTGATAGCCCTCACCATTAAACTTGGAATGTCCAGTTTCCATGACATTCTAGTGGCAAGGATCCATATTCCCCTTCGCATAACCCCAACAAGGGTTGGTCAAGCTATTTGAAGGTATTTAGGTAGGCAGTTCTTTGCCAACTATGAGATTATAGTTCCTTGATCTGTTGAGTGGACTCCCCAATCTTGAAATCCTAACTTGGATTTCCTCAACACTTGCCTCCATTTTACAACAAATCTAGCAAGGGATACTCCTCTTAATGTAAAATGTTTAAGCCAACCCAAAACTTTCATAAGAGCTTCCTTTATAAAAGTAAGTGTCCCAACAAGGGTTGGTCAAGCACATAGTTTTATTGAGTCTTGCTCTTAATCAAGTAATGGAAGGCTTGTTCTGACTTAATATGGTATTTGAGGGATTTTATTCTTTATGCGTAGTTTTTCATTATCAATGCATGTTAATATTAAGTGATGCTTGCTTAAGTGATTAACCATGTTCTGATAATGTTTACACATAGTCTAGTTTTTATTTTATTCCATCTTTACATGCTTGTTTATTTCATTAATTATGTGATCGTGACAACACATACATAATAAATAAACTATGCAATCAGACAAAAAAAATAAGATTGCATGATCATGAGCTTCTATTGGTTACCTTATCTAGAGTTTTTGATAAGCTAACCCTGACCTAGGGAAAAACACCTTGAAACTGATGGTTTATGTTTTGAAGCTCCCACCTATCCACCTTTGTATCTTCTTGGGTTGGTTTCACCTCATCTTCGGGTTTGAACCGTCTCTTCTGGCTTGGGAGATCTTCTATTACATAGGGTTTACATTAAAGAAACCATGGGAACACAAGCCCCACATTTTATTGGAAGAAGGCTCGTAGGACAACGAATTTAAATGAAACCCTACACACACAAATGTTCTTTGGTCAAGCTCATGATAATCCATAGAATGCAACGACATTTACGCATATTTAGAATTCAAATTCTTTTAATCGTTCTATTATTTAAGATAAGTCGCACTTGAATTAAATTAATTATGATCTTATAATTAATCAATTATTTATCTTAAATTCCTTTCTGAATTTCCCTGAGATTCTTCTCATCCATATTCCTTGTACAGGTCTTTGTACTTTGGAGGAAACCTAGTGAAATTCCATTTCTAGAAAGTACAAGGCGTTTAGGATATATTACACGGCATGTATTTTTCACCCTTTATCCAAAGTACACACCGGGGGGTTTGGTGTGTTTTCTATAATTTGGAAATTTTGGATTACAAGGTGTGTAGATTAATCTAACACGGCGTGTACTTCCTTGTTATGTGGTTACCGGCCTGGTAATCCTATGTACGCAGAACACGGCTTCTCCTTGTACGTGGTTTCACTTAGGCCAGATCGGACAACACGGCGTGTTGATTCAACATACACGTTGTGTATTCTGGTTCCTATGCGTCGTTCATTTCTGGTCAACACGGTGTAATAAATACTTAGGTATACTCAATTCACATGACGTGGTTTAGCGGACCAGTACCGGTTCGTTGAACCTAAGTTCACAGCGTGTAGTTTTCACTACACGTCGTGTATTCTTGTGTTGTATAGACAGAAAGAGCGACTCCTCCGGATGAGTTCCTCATTTTTAATTTAATCAAAATTAAAATTAAAAATTTGTTTCTGTGATGTGAATTGAGAAACAAAGGAGGAAGAATATATCTCATTCATTCAGTTTTATAGAACGATTTATCTTGAATTGATTCAAATATAAATGCGTAAATTATCAATGAAAATTAAATAACTATAATCAGCGTTGTAACCTTGCTCTGATACCAATTGAAGGTTCCGGGCACAGTGGAAGCTCGTGGGTGGATGTGCCCACTTGGCTTTTTGTCATTAGCAATGATCAATTCGGGATCAATACGACGATAAACGTCAGTCTCCACGGATCGAATCTCAGAAATAGACAAAGAAGAAGAATAGTCCCAGAACCACAAATAAGGATCATCACAGGTTGATTATAATTAATTTAATTAATTGAAAAGAATTACCTTTTGGTGTTCTTTCTTCATTGATATTTCTGATCACGTTCTGATGTGATTCTTCATTACTTCATAGAATACAAGGATAGACTTCCTCTAGCGGTGATCCACACGTGCACCACGTATCTCTGGACGTCGCCAAAAGATTCTCTGGGTGCTATCATGGAGATACCTTTGCTTGCATTGTCCACCTTAGATCATCTAGATACTATAGAGGATAGTCTCTCTCGGTCTTGAGAGTGTTCTTGGAGGAAGGAGTTATTTCGGTCTTGAGAGAATTCTCCAGAATTTTTTTGTACAACGATTCTTAAGAAAAGAGTTTGGGTTGTGAGGATATTTATAATCGGGTTTGAGGTTATGGAGTTATGACAATAAATAAACACATTAATCATTTTATTTATTTCATTAACTCTTATTGAAAACCCCCATGTTGAATAATCAATTCTTTGACTTGCACCCATGCTGATTATAATAAATATCATTTAATAAAACAATATTATATCCTCAAAATCCCAACTGGAAAAACTACACGGTGTGTAATCATTAATACACAGCGTGTACTTGTATTTCATAAAAAAATACACAGCGCGTAATCATTAATACACGACATGTACTTATTTTTCATTTCCTTTCCAAAATGAAAACTACACGCCGTGTAATCATTAATACATGGCGTGTACTTGTTTTCATTTTATTCTTCCTCCAACATTAAAACATTTAGGCTTCCTTGAATAATTATTAAACCACGTATGGGAATAATATTTATTCTACTTGAGATACTTGAATATACTTAGTGTGTGACCCTCTAAGACTCTTTCTTGTTGGCATTAGGCAGGCTTGCCTAAAGTCCAAGATTACTGTCTAGCAATGGGTCAAGGCATCCAAGAGAAAGAAGTTGACACCGCATTGACGTGTCACCTCATACAAACTCTTACCGTGTAATTTAATCCCTTTGTCTCAATATCTCAACAATCAGGTTTCATGGAAGTTTCATAAACCTATATGCTTGATCTTTCATTCTTTGACTTCTAGAAATAAACTCGTTGTTACACCATGGCCATGGAATTTGGGTGAAAATTCTATTTCAATCAAAGGGCCCAAGATATATACTTCCATAAATGGAAGGGAAAAATCCTTCCTCGACTTATCCATTAACAACATGTCACTCGTGACGCACCCAACGTACCCTACTTCCCGCCAACTGTCTGCGTGACGGTTTTCATCAGTAAATCTAAGTACGTGAGTCATGAAATGAGTTAATGATAATCTTCCAGTCGAAGGACCATAACACACACTCGTAGATAGCAATGTCCGATGACACCAAGACATGTGGAATTACTACTGGCGGGTATGTTCTCATAATCTCATGTCTTGGAGATTACCAAGTGCAAACTCCATGAGAAAGAGTCTCTTCTTCTTATGAGTACTTGCACATGATGGTCTGTATACTATGTGTCCTATCATAGTATGCCATCCAACCGTAGAACTTTATTTAAAAATATTGTTATATCATTTCAAGGTTCTCATCATAGTGGGGATCTTCCATGACCTTATTAATGCAACAAATATTTCAGGAAATTATTATATTATAGTCATGCAGAACAATGAACAATATATAATAAGTGTACATTCATGTAATCAAAGTACAAACAGTTGGTTCTCAGGACACCAACTCTAATAGATAATCCCATAGAGATGTGGGGAATGAGACCCCCATGATAATTACATATTTAATGGCTTAGTTATGGAGAAGGTTGGTATTTATGGATGGTTCATTATCTAAGAGGCTTATAGAGAATGTGGTACTCTAGTTATTTCCCCCTCAATGTGATTTCTATAGAATAGTTGGTTTGGGTAGTGGGTTCACTTATAACAATTGAACCTTACTACCTTAGAGTGATTCAGGGACACTAGGATTCTAAAGATCACCTTTATAATATTGATGTCTCAAATCCCCACAAAAAATTGAATGAATCAATTCAATTATCCTTGGGGATTGAATATCCACACTCTTATATATTCTTTACATATTTTTTCTTGCTTTCATGTTTCAAAAATATCTTTTATTTCTCTTTTCAGTTAGGGAAATTCATTCACCACATCACCCTTTGAAATTTTTCTCAAACTCCTTTTACCAAGATGGTTATGTATTCTGTGTTAAAGGTAATTTTCATCTTTTTCACTTAGATAATGAGAATAATTAGACCACCAATTTCTAATAAGTTACCACTTATTTTTTCTCCCTTAGTGATAATTATTACATATTTTATGTTATTTATGATACAAGAGTTATTTTGAAATTTAATTCATTCCCATCACTACAATGTTTTCTTATACTCAATAAGTTTTTTTAAGCCCATAAAAAATTATAACATCTTTGGATTTCAATTTTTGAGCTTCAATCCCACTTATTTAAATTCTTATGATTTTCATTGAACTTTCATTCCCAAAAGTAATTGCACCAACATCATATTATTCAATTTACTTTTATATTTTTGTTTCACCATTCATATGAGATGAACAAACACTATAAAGTATTCAAGGGTTGCATTTATTTCGTGAATTAAGATCCACCTCAACATGAAGTGACTTCTTTTATTTTTCTCTCATATAAACCTTCTTATCTCCAGTAGCTTGAAGAGTTTTTCCTAAAAGTATTTTTATAAATATTTCAGCATAATGAACTTTTTGGAACACCTTCCACAAATTTCATCCAATAAATAAAAACTATTATTAGTAGGCAATAGTGATAGATTTCTATTTCCAAATTCCTTATTCTCAAAAATCATTTCTCATTTTCCTTAGATAGATCACCTTCACTTCATGCCTCCTTTTATTCTGAAGAAATTACATATTATACTATAAATCATAGGCTTTATTCACATAGTCTCTATAGTACCAAAAATATCCTTTAAAACTTGATCTTATATGAAACTTATAAAGTTGTATATGAAATTTTTCTCATTGTCCAGGTATATTCCTAGATTCCTTTTGTTTTTTCCTTGGATAAATTTCCCTTATAAAGATATATACAACTCCACTTCATGTAGAAGTGTTCTTACCATGATTTTTCTTATTCCAATATTACCCATGTTTGCCTTTAGATTCTGCACTATTACCCAAAAAAATTAAAATTCGTGTGATTCATAGGTATAGATTTTACCAGAGATTTTATAAAATAATTATAATACATTTTTGATGATTCTCAATTTACTTCCATGGATTTTTTAAAGTCATGTCTCATTTTATCTAGGTTTTTTTAATCTTTTATACACCTATATTGTGTCTTTTTTAATTATTATTCCTTTGAAGAAAATTTTCCCTTGAAATCTTTCAACATTTTTTCTTGTTCTGTAATATTCACCTGTATAATCTTAATTTATTTAATATAACATTATTCATTTATAAAATCTTCATATTCACCTTAATTTATCTTCTCATCCAATTTTTCTAGGTATTTTATTTCCCTTTTATACTATTTTTCTTAGTCTATACATGCTTCAAGCTCCACTTTCAACATGTACACTATGTAGTTTTCTTCACCATATTCACCACTACTTGACGTTTATTCATGTCTTTCAACATGATCCATAAAGTTACTAAATTTTTTAGAAACTTCTTCTTAAGATCGACTACTTATAGTGGATTATTCTTCCTCTTCTTGGATAAGCATTCATCTTCTTTTCCTCTTGGTGCATTTTTCTTACCTTTAACTAGTTCTTTATATTTCTTAGATTTTTTACTCTATCTATTATTCTTAAATATTTATTCCTTTTTAGATTTATTATACTCAAAACCTATATTATCCATACAATCAATAGAATAGTGCCCAATTCTACCACACTTAAATTATTTCGGTAAGAGTTTCTATTTATTCTTTCCCTTTCCTTTTTATAATTTATTTGAGATACGATCCATGATCCTCTTTTACACTTCATCCTTTTCTTCATTATCTTTAGATTCAATAGAGGAATTTTCCTCATATTCCTTGATTTTAAGCTTGTTCATAGCTTTTAATTCTATATCCTCCTTGATATTAATCTTAAACATTGGGTATTTCCTCATCTCATAATTAAAAAGTTCATTACATAATGCATCAATTGATAAGTCATCCTTTTCTTCAAAATAAAAAAACTTTTTATCGACTATAAAAGGAAAATTTCTCATAATTTTTTTTTCAATGGTTGAATCTTCTAGAGTGTCTCTAAAACCCCTAATGTTACTAAAAATCTCATTTACCTTTGTGAAGTAGTCATAAATATTCTCATCATCAGCTATTATAATATCTTAAAACTTTTCACTCCAAATATGTAGTTATGATTATTTAACTTTAAAATTATCTTCAAAAATGTTCTCCCTCTTATCCCATATATCTTGGGTAGTTTTAATTATCATTACTTTTTTATTTTATTTTTTTGAAAAATAACATGAAAATTGAATTAATTTTCTTTCCATAAAACTTAAAATTCCTTTTATCTAAAAATTTCATAGTATATTCCCTCTCAATTAGTGTAAAACCTATTATAATAACATCATTAGCATCTAGGTAAATATTAAGAAGATGAGTAATCATCATATTCTTATAACCATGATAATTATTTCCATCAAATGTTGAAATACCTCTATTATTAATAAAATATAGATTCTCTGTCTATTCTTCAGTTAAGATTAGATCATTTAGAGGGAACGTGGTTAGCTCTGATACCACTTTAAGTGCTCAAGTAAGTGGTAATATATCAATGAGAAGGAGGGATGAATCAGTGATACTCTTTTTACAATTTATTATTTTGAAATTAACCTATGTGACTTGTTAAAGTCCTAATGCACTCTCTTTTAAATATCACTCTAATCTATATGCAATTTAAATGAAATAAAAACACGGAACACGTGAGTTTTTTATAATTTCACCCTCCATCCCCGATGTGGGTGAATACTCATTTATGTGTTAAAGTCAAGTCTAACACACAAAATTTATCACTAGTATAGAAAAGTGATAGCAGTGGGTGGGAATTTATTCTTAACCTATCAGATACACTTAATGATTTTAACTCTATAGGAAACCTTAGTGAAGGGTCTATATTCATATCCTTAGGAAAATCACTATAACTTGATACTAGTGATTTGGATAATATTACATTAGAACCCTCTATTCTTCCATGATCATCCTTCTTCTCTTATGAACAAGATATTTAGTGTGCTCCTAGATGTCTATCCATCACAATATAAGATCTATTTCCTCACCAATAGATATTCTACTTCCATATAATTAACAATACCATTGTATACACATTATCTTTATTTTAAAAATTATATAATGGTCAATATATGAATTATATAAGAAAAAACATACATCATCCTCTTCCTCCTCAGCTAAGGATTTTATCGATCAACACTTGAAATTTCCTGCCTTGATGCAAATGAAAATAGAGATTATAGGTGCTCATTGGTTTCTCTCACATTGATAATTATCATTATCTTTTACTTCTATATTTTATTCACTATATTGTGTGAATATGATGTACATAATTTAAATATACAAAACTTACCTTCAATTATGAAAATATTAATCTCTATTTTCAAATTGGTCAAAAGATATCTTGATAAAAGCTACATTTTTTATCTTCAATAATGATTTAAAATATTAAATTTTAAATCCTAGAAATTTCATGCTAAGGTACCCTCAACTTATTCTAATTTAATTATACTTATAACTCAGCTTTAATCATATCTCAAACATGATATTTATGAATCGATGATCAAAAACTCATCATCTAACTTGAATCTCTAGAATCCTCACATTTTTTCAAATTGATAAACCATATTTAATAAATGGAATATCTTATGTATCACTTAAATGATCCCAAAAATCCTATGAATTATTCAAAATATCTTCAATATCAGACAATATATTACATATCATAGTGGTTTTTTCCTTTGCTGCATTTTAGTTTGAACTCCAACACATATCTTTTGTATGCTCTAAAATATATTAGGTGTCAACATAAGATCTTTCCTTCATCTCATTTTACTGAGAGATTTAGAAAATATATTATATAAGCACTGGGATATATTAACTATTCACTTGGATATTTCCTTCACCACATCTCAATATGAGCTTCAAAAAATATCTTCCAAATCCTCTAAAATATTTTATGTATCAATATAAGAATATCATACGTACCATAAAAAATATGTTACATATCACAGTATAACTCATAGAATTTATTAAGTATTATCAAGAGAATATTTTTCATCATAATGACCTCTAGTCTATTCCCAATATTCTAATTTTGATAAAAAATTACGTATTTATTTCCATTTTAACTTTTTTAGCTCCAACATAGAATTCAAAAATATTAGAAATCAGTTCATGATATATTCAAACATTCTCATGGAATCTCCAATCACTAAAATACATCTCAAAAACATTCTCAAAAATATCTAATGATCTTCACTTATGGTTGAAAATGAATAAAATATACCTTTAACAATTCCATGGGTTATTTAAATTAAAATATTCCCAACACAAGGGTATGGGTCACAGTATATCAGGGTCTTTATTCATATTCCACAAAAAAGTTAGGTTAATCTCACGTAGCATTAGGGAACTTGGTTTTATTCTCACATAGGTCTTTCGTTAATCTTATGTAGCTAGTCATGAATCAATTTAATTTTATATGGATAAAAATTACTCTAACACTATGATATCACAGTTCAATTTCCCATGGTATATTAGTCTGGTATGACCTTAAAAATCACTGAATTAATCTAATGTGGTCATTGGTTCCTCTTATACATCTCTTAAAAAACCCATGCATTATTCTGACATGTCCTTCCATGCACGTGTTTACTCCTACACAGCTATGATTTCCTTTGTATTTATTTTATTTTTTAGTTAAAATTATCCAAATACAAATAAAAGGTTATTTCCTACCATCAAACCATAAAACACTAAAAAATAGGCAGAAATTTTAATATTAAAAAAATAAAATTGTAAACTCAAAGATAGTTCATGAATTTAGCTATAAACTATTGAGTTTTTCTCAAGTAATATTACAATCATAATCAGATATCTAATATTCCTTAACTTTCTTCCCAATAGATGATTTAAACTCAATATTTAATAAACCTATCCATCTAATACTTAATGAAATCTAAATGAATTTTAGTCATTAAATAAATTTTTCTCCACTATTTATTAAACTCCTACACCTTTTAATGTTGGATCTTCTTACTGAGAACATATAAAACTATTTTCCCTTACCAGTAGTATACAAGATCTCAAAATAAAATGATTATTGTAATCAACCCATTTGTAATTCCTCATCTTTAAATCACACTCTAAAAATGTATTCATGAGGATTTGTGACTAGTTTATACCAAAAATCACTTATTGAAGAGGTAGCGCCTCTAGAAATTCATGGCCTATACTATAATGGCTAATTCCTAATCTTGGATTGGGTAGTTTTTCTTGTGAGTATAGAAATGTACTGGACCATAAGGTACCACATGAAGATATTTTATGAGTATATAGCTAGGGTTTATTGATAAAGCGTCATAATAAATTTCAAACCCTTCACTTGGATTGTGTAATATTAGGATAGGGGCAGTAGTGATTTTATTCTTCAACTCTATGAATATTTTTTCAAACTTATCAAACCAAAAAAACATGGCCCAATTATTTATAAAGTATTTCATAGGAGCATGTATCCTTGAAAAGTTCTATATAATTATTTAGTAATATCCTAGATGTCCAAGAAAACTTTTGATCACAAATACATTCATGGGTATATTGGATGATTGAACTGTATTTACCATCTCAAAATAAATTTAGATTACAACTTCAAATACCACATGCTAAATTAATTTATATTTTGTAAAAAATAAACATTTAGAAAATATAGTATAAAACTGGTGTTCTCATTATGTATCCAATACATTCAAAATATATTTGTATTTATCTACTAAGGATTTATATAATACGAGTAATTCATCTATAAATATCACCAAAAAGGATTCTATAATTGTTTGAAATATCATATTCATAAAATAAATTACCAACATATGTGAATTAGTTAATCCAAATTACATAAAAATATGCACAAAGTTTCTATAATAGCTTTAGAAATCCATATCTGGAATGTATTCCACCCTAACCTGGAGATAATGATACCCAAAGCATAGATCAATATTTGAAAACTACTTTTCCTCTTTAAAATGGTCAAATAAATTATCAATTTGGGATAATGGATAACTGTTCTTAATAGTTACCTAGTTTAGCTTTCATTGGTCAGCACATAGTCGCAAAATTTCATCACCTTTCTTGGAAACATGGACCAATACACCCCAAGGAGAAGTATTGGGTCTAATAGAATCCTTTATCTCAAGATCTTCTATTAAAACTTTAAATTCTATTAGCTCATTTGGAACCATATAATATGGAGTAATGGAAAAAAAATTAGTTCATAGTAATAACTTTATAGAGAATTCCACCTTTTGTTTAATATGTAAACCTAGAAAATATTCAAGAAAGGCATATAATAAATGGGAGGTAATACTTTATACTCTTTATATTTAACTAATACAATTGTAAGAATTTATATTTAACTAGTAATAGAACCAACATTACCCTAATCATATCCTACTCAACTATCTTGGAACTCACATTCTTCAATAATCATATACTGAATTCCATTCAGGGATGAGAAAGAGATACACCTTCAATAATAATAAATATGGGCTTAAATATGATTTAATCAATTCATACCATGAATAAAAATTAGGGATTCATATTGTGGGAATTAATTATCATATATTCCCATAATAGTTGACCATTATCACATTATATGAACACTTATTACTCATTTTTGCACATTTCCTAAGAGGAGTATCAAGGCTCATATGTTTAAAAGACACCTTTAATTTCTACCCAAAATAGATATAAAATGATTAAATATAAAATAATGAGGCTTTTCAATGTCAAATAAATAACAAAAAACTATTTATAATACTAAAATAATACCTCTCATTGTATAATGTCCCCCACCCTTATTAGTAATAGAAAACTTAGCTATATAGACTCTTCCTATGTACTCAAGTAGGCCCTATTTTTTAAAAACCTACCTAGTAGAAGGTATTGATGATTTCCAACTCTATCCAACTTTTCTACCATTCCAACTAGATTAATTTGTAGGTGGTTTCCTAACCCCAGTCAACTACCCAACATATTGAGCCTGAGATTCCTAGTTTTGTTATGGTCACTGATTGACGCTTTCGAATCAATTAATCATAAAAATTTCTTAATATGTTAATAATAAATATAAAGGAGACACTAATTTTATTCCAAGGTATAGTGAGGTTAATTGTGTTCATGGAATCCACACTAGTAACATTTAGTAGGATTTATCCTTGAGCTTAAAGTAAGAGGAGAAATACTACCTTGACTAAACGAAAAAGGTATACCCATGATCATCTCCTTCAGAATCAATTTTTACTTAAAAATGATTTAACCTATATTTCTTCCAAGAAGTAAATTTATATCTATAGTTCCTACTTTAAAACCCATATCATCCAGAACAACATTATCCATAACCTTATAGAATGAAAAAAATATTAAATATAATCACCTCTTTTTGGAAGGGTTCTCTCAATACCACCTTCAAATGATAGGCTTTTCATTCATTATTCTCAATCAAGTAGGATATTAGTTAGAAAATTCCATTGAATTTTTCCATTTACTCCATCATTTTCATATCACCTTTCTATATTTCAATTAATTCATGATATTTTTTCTAATGAAGAGTATCAAGGTATAATTTCTCCTCGAATAACTCTTAGAAACCCTTTCATGTCAAATCCTAATCCTTATTAGCCTATAGCATTGGTCGAGAAAACACTATGATACTCAAGTAATTTTTGGTGAATATTATCAATACACTCCTCCATATTGTGTAGGGAATGTAACACCCAAATATTTTAAAAATAAAAATAAAACTATGTTTGATGGCATATATGACATACGATGTCGAGCCTAAATGAACTATGAAATATTATTATTTAAATATGATCATTATAAACTAGGTGTTAAATTGGTGGGAATGAATATTATTAAATACTTTATTAAATATATATAAAGTTCTTATTCAATATTTATAACTTCTTAGTAAATAATCACTCTATTTTTAATAAAGTCGTTTTATTCTTCAAAAATATGGTTGTTTCAAAAATGGTTTTTATTTATTTTTGTTAGAAAATATTATAATTAATTTTTGGAACTTTTATAAAATTTATTTGATAAAAATTATATGATTTTTTAAATTATCATATCAAAATTAACTTATGGTGAAATTTTGATATTTTTCTCAAAAGTTTGATTTTTGAATGATTAGTGAAAAATACTTATTTTAATTGAAAATAGTATTTTCTTTTCAAGTATTTAAAAATTCAAATTATATTTTGGATTATTTTAAAATTTTCATTAGTTAGTTTTTTTAAAATAATTTAATTATGGTCTTTTGAATGAATTTTATACATGTATATAGTATAAAAACATTTTATACTTAAAAAGGTATTTTTGAGAAAAGAAGAGTTTCTAGAAATTTTTGAAGTACACACCGTGTACTTTATGAGTACACACCATGTACTTCGTTTCCATAGGAGGCCGTGTTCTGGTTGTGTCATGGAAAAACACATGTTCGTGTGGGGTGATGTGTAGGCCGCCTAAACCGGAGTACAGAAAAGGCAAGTACACGCAGTGTATTTTGTTTTTTTTCATTAAACGCACTGGGGTCGCGTCTGATGGATAGAACCATCTTCTTCTAGGATTTATTCATCCAGGAGAACCCACATAGATGTAGATCTTTGACTAAATTCCAAGCCTTAGTCCATCCTCTAAATTGAACTCTATCAGTTGCGTTGGAATCGCATCGGTGAGTTCTCTCTTCTTCATGAGCATAGTTTTCCAATTCCTCCTCTTTTCCAAGTTATCGTGGGTTGAACATTTTATGAATTTTCGTAGATGTATGACATTCTAAGGAGATTAAATCTTTTACATTCAAGTATATTGATCTCCTAACCCTGAGGTAGGAGGTTTGTTCCTTTCTATAGAAAGACTTTGAGTTTTATGTGAAAATTTTCCCAATACCCTTGAACGAGGTATTGCACATTTACTGTTTTAGCCCTATTTTTTGCCTGCTTTGCTTGTATGCCTGAGTAGAGGTTATTGTTTATGAATAGGGAATTTTTATATGCTTTGGATGTATTTCCCATGCATGTTTTTCCTGCTTTTGACCTTTCGGTCTAGTTTGCCTGTTTGGCTTCTATTTCCTTTTCCATGACTAGTATTATAGGATAGTGTGCTTGTTTCTCTGATATGCTATTATGCTGTAGAATTATATCCAAGTAGTTCTTGTGGTTTACTTTGTCTGTTACGTGATGCTATGCTTGTTTGACTTACACAGGGCCGTGAGAACTTGGTGTATAGACCATAGGGAGAATTGACGTTGAGGGATTCTCCAGAGTGTCTTTATAATTACGATGTGAGACCACAGGGGGAATTGACGTTGAGTGCTTCCCCAGAGTGTCTGTAGTTCCTTGATGTGGGCCACAGGGGGAATTGACGTTGAGTGATTCCCTAGAGTGCCTTTAGTACGATATGAGACTATAGGGGGAATTTACGGTGAGTGCTTCCTCATAGAGTCTATATTTTAGCTGAACCAGAGGGGTGAGACTATGTGTGCTGCCCAGAGGGTTGCTTGTACTTTATAGGTAGGACCATAGGGGATAGGCTATGGGTACTTCCCAGAGGGCTACCCGTTGTTTTATTTTTTTATTTTTATTTTTTGCATGTTGTGTGGTGTTTTGAATGCTTAAAATGTGGATTTTTTACTACTTAGTTCTTCCTTGTTTACTATTTTCTGTACTTTTACCTGCCATATACTCACTGACTATTAGGAACAGATCTTTAAGTGGTTGCCTACTGGGATTTAGTCTCACACCCTGTTTGGGCTATGCTTTTAGGCCCAAACAGATTATATTGCTGCAGGTATAGACAAGGGAAAGCACACTTTGACTTTAGGTACTTGATTGCATTGGAGCTGGAGAGCATGGGACCAAGCTTAGGCTTGCGATGCTGAGGAGTTGCTTATTTGTTTTCCTTTTGTACTTTGGTTTAGTACTATATTCAGTATTGTGAATTTTTTGGTTGTTTTCCTAGACATATATGTATCATGCATCATTCATATATATTTTTCTCCAACTGTTTCTTTATCAGTCTTCTGTTGTTTACTGTTGTTGGATATTTACTCTTTCCGCTATCATGTGTTGTTACTTCCGTTGTGTACTCAGCTAATGAGGGCATAGTTTCCCCAATATCACATCCAAGGCCCTCTCTACTAGTCGGCAGCCTCTAGAGTTCAGGGAAATGCGCTTGAGGCCATGTGACCAACTGGGTACGGGGCGCCTCTGGGTGGCTTCCAGAACCGGGACGTTGCAAAATAGTTTTTCCTCGTGTCTCATGAGTTTAATTTTAAATTAAATTCTACCACTTATGTGAATTTAATTTTGAAAAATGGATTCTGAATTTATTATCATCAGGTACAGATTTTTTAAATGTCCCCATTTTATTTTTAGTCATTATAAATAGTAAGTATAGTAAATAATTATCACCATGCTAAAGGTAAATCGAGTGTTTAAAGTTAAAAATAATGTGATAAGCAATAAATAATTGACCCTAAAACTTTCCTTTATCCTATTTTATGGGTTTATTTCACCCATTTCCATCCAATTCTATAATATATGGCCACTTGGTTCCATATTTCTTTGATTTGGACCTCTATA
The DNA here is from genome assembly GCA_963277665.1 of Viscum album. Taxonomy (NCBI): domain Eukaryota; kingdom Viridiplantae; phylum Streptophyta; class Magnoliopsida; order Santalales; family Viscaceae; genus Viscum; species Viscum album. Next base: position 1,840,783,637 of record OY728151.1, read on the forward strand.
ATATTTAAGTAAAAGATAAAGGTAAAAATGTCACTTTCATTCTTTTAATAACTATAATATTTTGTGATAGGGATAAAAACAACTTATATTTGGTTAAAAATATTAATTTTAAATATAAATTATTCTTTTTTATTATGTTAATTTATTTATACTTTTTATTAATTAAATAATTACCTTAAATGCATACGTAATTATGACACGGTATTTATTCAATTAATATAAAAATGAAATAAATTATTTTTAAAAGATATTAAAGGTAATATAAATTGAATTAATTATTGTTTTACATGAATTTTTTAGATAAATATATAATTTTAATTTATTTTTTAAATGATTATAACTTAATTCCATTGTTTTCGTGTTGTTTTCAAAGTCAAATTAAAAGAATAGTTCTAAAAATGAAATTAATAATGTTTTATAATAAATAATATTTTATTAAATGATTTAAAATACCTAAAAATTATAAGTTTGGAAAATTTATTGGTATATGTTTAAAAATATCAATTATGATCAATTTATGGACCAATTTTCCATTTATAGTAACTATATTGACCTCTAAAGATTAAAAGACTTTGTTATTGTGGTAATTATTGAAGAGGGTTAACATGGGTTAAAACAAAAAGGTAAGGGTAAAAAACTTATCTAAAACTATCTAAATTTTATTATCTGATATCATTTAGATACATAATCATACTATATTATAATTAGATCGGTTTGGAGACTTTTTTATTTAAATTTAATTTATATTAATTTAATATTTTAATAAATTCCAAAAGATCCCCTCCCCTCACTTATAAAATGTAACCTCCTATCCTCTATTATTCTCACTTAAAAACTATTTTGGTTTGTAAAATGCCTACTAAAATACCTTCCTTAATTACCTTAAAATTTTATATAGGAATTTTTTTATTTTAAAACCCTCTTAGGAAGGCTTTTGGTGTAAACCTAAAGAGGTTGTTCGAAGAAGAGGTATCATTCTTAGTTAGGTGTTTTCATTTTATTTCTTCTTCCACCTCCTTAAAATATTATTCAAAATTTATGATATAATAAAATTATTATAAATCATATACTGATATTTTATTATGTTAATGTAATAACTTGTATTTATCTCCTCTTCCATCAAATGGGAAATGAGACCATCATTTGTGTGTATGACAGACTACCACCTCACGAACTGATGTAATTCATTTTCTATCATCACCTCTGACGAATATTTATAATGATGGATTTAATGTTTTTATATTTTATTCATGAAATAATTATAATTCTGAAAATATAATATATCATATTTTTTATTACCTTTCCATCTATTGAAAAATGATCACATCCTTCATGCATATGTGTGGGTTACCACCTCCACGAAGCGATTTGATCTATTTTTTCATCACTCCATCACATAGATGGTATATATAATTATATTTAAATAATTATTATAGTATTTATAAAATAATTATCATTTTTTAAAGATAAAATAATACTTACCTTCTTTCCATCATGATCATTGGAAAAATGGAAATGTTACTCATGCGTACATACGACATATTGTCTCCATGATTGTAACACAATTCATTTTTCATAACCATATTTATGGTTGGTTTTAAAAATATAATATATGTATAAAATCATAATTATTAAATTATTATTATTCTGTATACGATGTAATAATGACCTATTTGACCATATTCAACCCACAGAAGTCATTTTGGACAAATGAGTCAAATATCGTCAAAACATGTGACGTGAACTTAATTGATTAAGTAAATATATATAAAATGGTAATAAATGAAATAATATGAATAATAAACTTTAAAAAATTTCCAAATCAAGTAAATAATTATCATAATTTTATTATTTATGAAGATAAGAAATGAATGTGATGAGTCGGACTTGGGGTAAGGGACTTTATTTTAAAAACCATCTTTTAAAGTTTCCCTTAGAACTATTTTTATTCCATGTTCATGCCTTATAAATGTTTCAAAAAAAATATTTATGATTAAATAGATGTTAAAGTAAATTTTGTTACCATATTTTTATTTATTTATAGTGTTTTAAAAAAAATATTTTTAAGGTTTTATATAAGTGGAATTTTACTTTAAAAACCTCATTTTAAATGTTTTAAAGATTTATTTTTTATGTCTTTATCTTCAATATCCATATTAAAAAAATTAGTTTATTAATGTATTTATATGGACATAAATGAATTATAAATGAAATTTTATGTCTCTTTTTACATTATTACAAAGGTTTTAAAAAAATAATCTTTTTGTGTATTTTATCAGAACATTTTGACTTTCTTTACAAAAGTAAAAAAGAATGTTTTATTTTAATGTATATAGAATCAATGGTTTTTCCCATTACCATGTCCATTATTTGATATTTAGATTTATTTATAATATTTCTTTTTTTATTCAAATAAAAACCCATTTTCCTTTTGTTCTAATTATTTTCAAAAAGGGTTTTAAATGGAATGGATATTTTGATATCTAAAAATGTTTTTCTTATGGGTGTAAGGGGTCTCTCTAAACCACACTTTTATTAAGGTTATTACCATTCTACCTCTAACCCAATTCTATATCTCTTGAATTTTATGGAATGATTATAAATTCTATATATATGTATCTCAAATATATACATATTTTATTATCCCTTCCTTTGACGGGGTAATACATTCCTTATGATCATTTATCAAATTCCTTCTTTAATAAATCTATTTTGATGATGATATGATATAATATTATGAAATCCATTTTATTTACATCAGTAATTATTATGTTTGTGCCTTATGATTGATTTCCTTTTATGGTTCACATAATCATGAACATGTAATGAAGGGTGCACCTAGATAGCGCTCTAATGAATTGGGTAAATATTTTACTTATGAGACGTTATGTATGGGATTAATGAGTAAACATAATCTGTTATGGGACTATGTCCACCATGTGATTTTTTCTTATAATTTATACTTGACTTATGCTTATTTTATGTTTTGTGTTGCTGCCACATTTTCTGTTTTTTCATTATCTTATGATTCCAAGTTCTTTATGTTATGATCCCATATGATTACTCATTATATTATGTTTAAATAAAATTATATAATACTTCATAAGGGTGACATGTATAACATTTTTTGAAAATATTTTAGTAAGTTTTTTAGGATTGCAAAGAAACATTTTTTATTTTTATTTTCTTATGAAATGTTTTATGAAAATATTTGGGTACAAAAGTTGGTTTCTTAGGTAATAAAATGTTTATTTTAATCCCAAATTTTAATTATGAAAATGAAAAACTTGTAAATTTATTCATGAACTAAAACATTTATTTCTATATTATTATATGTCCCTTACTGATATTTTTGTGCTCATACCATGTTTTAAAATGTTTTTCATGGGATTTTAAGGATGAGTAGGGAAAATGATGAGGTACAGATGAAAATTGTGTAGATATTTCATGAAAAGAAAACTTTTTATATCACAAAGGTTTTATTTTTTTGTGAAAAATGGATACTAAGTGAAAATGTACACATTATGATGTAATATTTATTTATGTAAGGGTTATGGACTAATTCTCTAAAATCCTAAAATGTAAAGCTCCTAAAATGTAAGAAAATGAATTCTTGACTTAAAACTAAATATTTTTTAATGTTTAAGGTTGGGTCATTTTAGTTGGTATCAGTGGAAAGGATTAGATAACTTTGGAGATTAGGATGTTTTCATGTGAGGTTAACTTAAGAGTTATGGATACCATCAAGGATTTTTGAGTTTAGCGTTTATCATTAGTTCAAAATATTAGAAACCCATTTGAGGTTTTAAGTTATGTGATTTTAATGTGATTAATGGCATTTTGGGAGATGTTTTATTGGGTTGAGATATATATAACCCTTAGGTTCAACATGAAGTATTATTTGAGGAATAATTATCTTTTCATAATTTTAAAGGTATTTATAACCTTTAGGGATTATATGATATTTTATGATTAAGGTTATTTTTAAGGATGTTCATCATATTTCTGGGTATTTTATAAGAATTATACTAATATAGTTTTAATAAAAAATATAACATGTCACATATGGAAAGGTTGTGGGTCATGAACCTACAACCGAAGGATGAAAAGTGTGTAATTACTACCATTGGACTATGTGATATATTGGTAGTATGACATTTATTTTTTAAAATGATGTGGAAGATAAATATTAAGATGATTTTTGAAACATATGTTTTATTATAGAGATAACCATAAAATTGAAAAGTTATTTGGTGATTAGGTTATTTCAGAATAAGTTCATTGTTTTGGGGACCACATATGATTAAGGTGAATATAACATTATGGGATTTAAATTGAGGAATAAAGGTTGAATTATATTTTGGAATAATATATGATTTTAATGTGGATTTAAGGGGATTAAGTTTATTTATTGGAATGATTAACATATCTTGGAGATTATATGATTAAGGAATATACATTTTTTATATATGACATTAAGAGTGATTGATGTTATTTGGAGATAAATTGAAATTTATATTGGAAGAATATGTGATCAAATAATTATAATATTTGGGTTTCAATATTATTCTGAAATATTTTGAATAATTTTAAGGTTATTTATTTATAGAATGGTCTAAATTTAACTTTGGATGTTATTTTTTTTCTTTGGTGATTAATATTGTATTTATTCATATAATGGTTTATTCATTTTGAGAATTATCTTATGTTAACCATTTTGGTTTTTGTTAATATCTAAATATAGCAGGAAGATCTTATAATCCTTTTTTGGATTATGTGATTCATTAGAAGTTGATTTTAGTTCTTCAAGAATGAAAAAATCATCTTGAATACTCGTCATTTAGAGAAAAATATGAGATTGTGGTAGAAATTGATTAAAGGACGAAATTATATTTATTAAGTAAGTATATTTCCTTATGTTCTTCATATATATGGTAAATTAATTCCTTAACTCTAGGAAAAGGATATTTAAATAAAAAATTATCTTATTACCTTCATTTTCAATGAATCGATGGTCTTTTTCACACCCTATCAGTTTATGGTTTTGTGGTCATTAACATTCTCTTGATCATTCACTTTATTGTGATCAAAGACCTCTATAACTTTCCATAACTATTTAGACATTTCATTTCTACTTTGTGTCCATATTTTCACTTCCCACCAATTTTCTATTATTTGGAAACATAGTTATATGATGACCATCATATTTCTCTTTCCCATTTTTCAAATGTAAGTTTTATTAACCCTTTGTATGATGTGGGTTTTAAAAAAAGGTATTTTTAGATGTCACCCTTGATTAAAAATCTTGAGTTCAAATCATGAGGATTCAATTTATTAAAGGTTGGAATAATGTAACACCTTTAGATTTAAAAAAAATTATGTTCAATGGAGTATAAGAGTCTAAATGAACCATGAAATATTTGTATTTAAATATGATCATTATAACCTATCCATTAAATTGGTGGGTATGAATAGTATTAAATACTTTATGAAAAATATATAAAGTTCCTATTCAATTTTATAACTTCTTAGTAAATAATCACTCATTTTTTAGTAAAGTCCTTTTATTCTTCAAAAATAAAATTTCTTTAAAAATGGTTTTTATTTTTTTTATGATAAAATATTATAAAAAGTTTCTAGAAATTTTAGAAATTTTATTTTATAAAAAGGATATAATTTTTTAAATTATCATATCTAAATTATCATATGGTGAAATTTTTAGTTCTAAAAAGTTTAATTTTTCAATGAATAGTGAAAAATATTGATTCTTATTGAAAACTAAATTTTCTTTTCAAGTATTTAAAAATTCAAAATCTATTTTTTATTAGTTTTAAAAATTAATTAGTTCCTTATTAAAAATAATCTAATTATGGTTTTGGAATTAATTTTATACATGGATATAGTATAAAAACATTTTATACTTAAAAAGATATTTTTTTGAAAAAAAAATGTTTTTCATCACATGTCGTAGGTCTAATTTTAAATTAAATTAGGCCACTTATATGAATTTAATATTGAAAAAATTATTATATATTTTTAATATAGAGTTTCAAATTTTTTAAATTGGTCCCTTTTGTTTTTAGTCATTATGAATAGTAACTATAGTAAATAATTATCACCACTGTAAGGGTAAATCGGGTAAATAAGGTTAAAAATAGTGTGATAAAGACAAAACAATTGACCATAACACTTTCCATTATCCTATTAGATGAGTTTAGTTTGTCAATTTCCATATAATTCTCAAATATTTGGCCACTTAGTTCCATATTTCTTTAATTTTTACATTTTTAATATTTAAGTAAATGATAAAGATAAAAATTTCACTTTATTGCTTTTAATAAGTATAATATTTTGTGACAAGGATAAAAATATATTATATTCAGTTCTAAATAGTTATTTTAAATAAAAACTATTTTTTTATCTTGTTAATTTATTCCTAATTTTTAAAAAGGAAATAATTACCTTAAATTCTTACACAACTCTAACCTGGTATTTATTCAATTAATAGAAAAATAAAATAAATGATTTAAAAAATATTAAAATTAATATATATTGACTGAATTGTCATGTTCCATGAATTTTTTAGATTTATATAACATTTTAAGTGATATTTTAAAGGATTAGATTCAAATTCCATCATTATCATGTTGTTTTCAAAGTCAAATTAAATTAATAGTTCTAAAAATAAAATTAATGATATTTTATAATAAATATTATTTTATTAAATTATTTAAAATTACTAAAAATAATATCCTTTACCAAGTGATTATTATATATTTAAAAATATCAATTATGGTTCATTTATGGAACAATTATACTTTTATAGTAACTATATTGACCCCTAAGGAGTAAAAAACTTTATTATCATGGTAATTATCAAAAAAAAGTTAATTCGGGTTAAAACAAAGAGATAAGGGTAAAAAAACTTATCTAAACTTATCCAAATTTTATTAAATGATAGTATTTAGACCCATAATCATCCTATATTCAAATTATATCATTTTGGATCCTTTTTTCCATGAAAATAAATTTATATTAATTTAATATTTTAACAAATTCCAAAATCCCCCCCCCACACACACTTATAAAAGGTAACCCCCTCTCCTATTTTCTTCACACTTCAAAAACATTTTGGTTCTTCCATGACCTACCTAAATTATAGTGACTCATACTTTTCATATATATATATAACATCTTAGTAGATGAATATTCATTACATAAAAAAACCCATGCCAAAATCATATAGGTCTAGTGAATTTGGAAACGTGGACAGATAAATAACTAGTTCATAAAAGATCTACATCGTATCTCACTAAGTTATTCATAACTAACATACTTCTTAGACATATCATACTTAGTGACTTTATTCATAACCTGTAGAAAGTAAACATAAGAAAGGGTGAGCTCATATTCTCCATAAGGGTAAATAAAAGAGATATAATTGATCACTTGAGAATAACATGAATATAAGTGTATGAGAACATGAGAATAATATTTTAAAATCATACCCTTCATATCATAAATCATAATCTTAATTTATGCTATAAATCATGGCATATCATAAGGAATGAATCATAAATGAATCAAAAAAACATGATCCATGAGAGCATAACATTTTCATAATACATAAGTTTGTGTCATACACATAATAATATGAAATCATTTCCTTAGTAGTCAAGGATCATTTCCAAGATTATCATAGTGGAATGGGTTTACTCTCCAAACCATCCTAGTAGTCAAGGTTCACTCCCAAGACTATCATAGTAGAAAAATTCCCTTACTGAACTCGATTCACTCCCCATTCCAGTAATGTTAATCTCATGAGATATTAATCTTTACCTAATGAATTATATGGAGATATAAGTCTCACGTATCCTTATTTATAACGTGACCACCATCATGGTTATAATGTAACCACTATCATTGGTTATAACATAACCATTATCCTTGGTTATAACATAACCACCATCCTTGGTTATAAATTAACCACCATCACATAATTAAAACCATGAATATATGTAGAAAAAGATCATAAAACATTTATCATATCATAACCAATGAAAATAAATGGTTTTTATAAATAGTTCATCATAGCATAACCTGTGGAAAAGAAACAAGTTTTATAAACATATTTCCATCATAAACATAAATCATTCACACAAATAATAAGGATGGTATCCTTTGATCATATCCCCAGGAAATTATATTTTAAATCAAGGGTTTTTTATTTAATTAATATAAATTCCATTAAAATATCATTAAAACATTCTTGAGGAAAATATCCTTTCCATTTTGAAATCACTTCTTTAAAATCTAAAATTTTCAAAAATATTATGGAAACATTTTATTTGAAAATAACCCTGGAAACTTATAAAGTAATCCTAAAATAATTGAGTGGTCATGGTGGTGGGAAATTATATTCATTCCGTATAAGTTAAAAGAAAACATTCCTTTTACAATTTGTTAAAAAAAAGTACCTCATTTGGAAAAACAACAATAATATTCCTTTTAAAAAATTATGTAAAAAGTTAAACATGGGTAAAAATGAAATTAAAAAATCATATTATAATAGTAAAATCCATCCTTAAAACATTTTTAGAAAACATAGATATTAAATAAAAAGGTTTTCTAGCCTATGATAGAAATAAATTTTATTTTTCTTAAAAACACATTTTCAATCTCTTGAGTACTTAAGGTGAGGATGATGAAAGGAAAAAATTTATTTTCATGAATAACCAGAGGATAAGAAAATTCATGAGTTTCTTGATAGTTATATCATAATATTTTATCATCAGAAACATAATCATAAATAATCCTGATAAACAATGAGACTGTAACATAAAATCCTTACCACTTTGTTAAATTTTGAATCATAATCCCCATGAAATAGAGAACCTTATATGGATATGTATATACCATAATTTTCAAAAGAATAATCATAAAAAATCTAAGGATAAGTATATGAATCACATAAAATAAATAGGTGTTGTATAAGTCATGTGTCCCACAGAAATAAAAGTGAGACCAAAATCCCTTAATTTAGGTATAACTTCCTTTGTACACATTGGAACCTCCTCTTCTTTGAAATAACTCTTTTATATCTCCTCTTAAGGGCTATAGGTTTGGTCCTTTGAGAATACCATCACCTATAGAATGTGAATAAGGAAGTTGATAATGTATTCTAGTATGGGATGGTTGAGCTAGAAGGTATAAATTGGTGTGAATAAGAGAAAGGATGAGTGTCCTTTTATAATTGAGGGGAGGGGAACTCTAGGAATTTCTTAAAATATTAAATTAATATAAACTAATTTTGTAGTCCAAATGGATCCAAATTGACATAATTAGAAGATAATATTATTATTAGTTGAAATCCCCTCATAAAATAAAATTTTAACAAGTTTGGATCACGTTTTACCCTTATCTTTTTATTTTAACACTTCATTGACCCTTTTGAAAATTACCATAATATTAAAGTTTTCTACACTTTATGGGTTAATAATGTTAATATAAAATGGAAAGAGATCCATAAATGTACCATGGATAATTTTTAAGACCATATCTCATTAATTTTTCTAAATATGAGATTTTTATGAATTTTATTTCATTTAATAAAACATTATTTATTATAAAATATCATTAATGGCATTTTTAGCACTATTCATTTAATTGGACTTTAAATACATCAAGATAAAAAGGTAATTAGAATATAATGATTACAAACATCCATAGTATGTCATATATATATATTAAATTTTTGGGACACATTAAATCATTAAAATTATATCACTTTTAATATTTTTAAAATCATTTATTTTATTTTTATGTTAATTGAATAAATAGCATATTGGCGTTGAACCCAAATTTAAAGTCATTATATGATTTATAAAAATAAAAAATAAATTTATATAATAAAAATAATTTAATTAATATCAAAATATACACTTATATTCGTTTATAACATGCTTTTTTCCCTATGTAGACGCATAAGATATATTTAAACAAAGAGAGTAACATTTTGTAACTTCTATTTATTTAAATATTATATAGGCCATTTTCATGGAAAAGTGTCTATTTTAAAACTAAATTTTTAGCCTAAGGTGATAAGTTTTAAAATAAATTCATCTAATAAGAAATATTATGGAAGAAAATATGGCCTTATCACTTAGTTTTAACATAGATTAACCTGATTTACCCATTATCCGGGTGATATATTTTACCACGATTACCATTCATATTGACCAAAAATAAAAGTGTCTGATTTACCAAATTTGAACATATTTATTACAAATATGGAATAAATTTTACAAAATTAAATACCTATAAGTTAAAGTAATTAATTTTAAAATATGTGTGCAAAATGTGATGAAAACTGTGTTTGACAAAAATATAGTTTTAAGCATAAAACTGGATTTATTCTTATCACATGACTAAAAAAATATTATATGAATGTTAAAACATTTTATTAATTATATAGTATTTAAATTTCATTAAAATTATTCACCAATAGTGATAAAATTAATTTATTAAGATAAAAACACATTACGCGGATAAAAACAGTTTTTCAAGAAAATGCCTTTTTACCTATAAAAATGTTTTTATACTAAATTCAAACATAAAATTAATTCCAATGTAATTAATTTTATTATTTAAAATATAATAAAAATAATTTCACTTAGAAATATTTTAAAATAAAATGGAACTTTGTACACCGAGTTTTCAATAAAATCAGCATTTTTACTATTCACTCAAAAATCAATCTTTTCAGAAAATTTTCAAAAATTCATAATAAGATAATTTTAATATGATGATTTCAAAAATTATGTTATTTTTATAAAATAAAATTTTTAAAATTTCCAAAAAATAATCATTATGACATCCCATATTTTAATACACTTTAATTCATTATTTATTATATAAAGGTACACATAATACAGTCCCAAAAGATCGTGAAGCCTAGTGTATTTGGAAAATTAGGTATATAGCATAACATATTGAAATGTGAATATAATAAAATTATTGAAAACTTCCTTAACATGTTCTTAAAATTCTATCAATCTTCTAAAACTACATGGGATAACCTGGGGATGTACATAAGAAAAGGGTGAGCTATAAAGATCAATACGGGAATAAACAAAGTATAGCATAAGGTAAATAAGTAAATGTGAGAAAAGAGTAATATCAAGGTAACATAATAGGGGTGAGAATCATAATCTTGAATAATTAGGCATGACATAACATGATAGTAAAAAAGGAAACATAGGAATGTAGCAACAACTTAAAACATGGCATCATGAACATAAGTCAAGGCTAACCACCAAGACAGCATAACATTGTATACTTAGGATAACCTATTAGGAACCATACATGGAATATAATGAGATTAAAACAGTACCAAATGCATTTTAAGGCTAAATAATTCTAGTCCCACCCATCACTTTCATATCATGTACATGCATAAGTGTGCCACATAGATCATTCAATATAAGGATGTATTTCATCACTTTTAATACCATGATTTAAGGAGTGTGAGATAAATGAATGTAATTCCCCAATAAATGAATAATAGGTGCATCTAGGTGAATACCCTTTAGTGGAAATGGGTATGGGTATTCACTGTACAATTGATTATCATGAAAAATCTCAAGATAATTTCGGCAACATAACGGCGGTACATGAAGGTTCATAGAAGGTATTAATGAGAGTGAAAGTGGTCTCTCACCACTTGTAAATAATAAGGAAAGTAATAGGGATATGTAATAACATAAACAAACATTAACAATTGAAAATTAAAGGCATAGTATAAAGAATGTGCTTGATTAAAGAGGAGAACGAGAGGATCCCTTACCTTGAGAGGCCACTTATAAAATATTGGGAGGAGATTCTTAAGAGATTGGGCAACCTTGGGAGGGATCAAGAGAGTTAAGGGAAGAGTAATGTTGTACTAAAAGGGTTTTAAGTGGATATGAATGGGATTTTGGTTGGGTTTATATAGAAAAATAGAGGATAATTATTTATTAATTTTCAAACTTAGGTTTTGGACTCTATATGATAAAGTAATCAAAACCACAAACCTTACCTTGGTTTTGACCATGGTTTCTACCAAAGTGAATCGTTTTTCATTATTTTAAAACTTTAATAACTTATTTCATTAAAATAATACTCCTGGTGATGTGGAAGTGAGTCATGTTTTCAAAGAATTGATTTTAAAAAATTAAAATATAATATAGTTTTGGGAGGATTCATTAAGGGTTGATGGAATTAATAAAATAATTTCAAAAACACGTTATTTTATAGGGGAAATATTTATTTGGTCATGGATTCATTTTATGGAATATATTACATCACTTTTGGTTCATTATGATATTATAATACACATAGTATATTTATATAGTATTTAATTTTTTACTTGAAAATTCGACTGTCTCAGAAAATTATGAAAAAATCACTGGTGGATAATTTCAATGTGATGATTTCAAAAATAATATTTTTTTTATCAAAATAATTCTTTAAATATGAAAATTTAAAATTTTAAATCAAAGTACTCATTTATTGAAAAAAAATGGTTTTTTGACAATAATAATTTTCTGACCCTTATAACAATTAATTTTGACTTTGTGAAATTATATTATCATTGATATATAATTAATTTTATTTAATATTAGTATTTAATTAAAATATATTTTATTTAAAAAAATTATTAAATTCATTAAAAATAGTTTCTTAGTTGAAACTATATATTTCCCAAAAAAAATACACTTTGTGTTTCATCGTCTCAGAATCTATTTTTTATCAAACTCATTATTTAATCATTTAAAAAGTAATATTAAAAAGGGATAAATATAATCATTTTTTAATTAAAATAAACTATAAAAATTCATACTTTTAGGGTCTAGATACATATCCCTTTATTACATCAGTGGATTCCCTAAGGGTAAGGTGTGTGATAGTGATATTTTCTTGGGGTGATTCGACATACATGGTTTGGGTGGTGATATTAATGAGATTGAACTTCTCCTGTAAATTGTTTCATTTTTTATTAAGTTATTAAATCTCGTCTTGAAATTGATCAAGGGAAAATCCCAATGATTATATCTCCCTCAAAATTTTAGATAAATGGGATTCATAGTGTATGATCATACTGGTCAAGGTCATCGCTTCTTCCATTTGTGTAAATTAGACTTTATCATAACCCTATATATATACTACTAATACAATCACTATTTAGTGGTTATATTATCAGTAGTTATAATTCTTAATGATATTTTAAATCATACAGGATATAAAATTCCAAAATAACCAAATTAGTGCATGTTTTTTCTATAACTCCATTACCTAATGATGCATTTATTCATTCAAAATGATGTAATTTCATTTATAAAAGTTCAGGTTGCTACATAATTCCCCCCCCCCTAAAAATTTCACCCTTGAAATTTTCATTTAATACACTAAAATAGATGAGGGTACTTCTATTTCATCGTCTCTTTCATTTCCCATGTCGCTTCCTCAAACTTGTGGTTTCCCCATAGCACTTTTACTAGGTTAGTTGTCTTGTTTCATAGAACCTTGTCTCTATTATCTAAGATCTTTATCGGATACTCATCATATGAAAAATAATTCCCAAATGGTACCACCACTAGATTCAGTACATGTGAGGGTCTGGTGTGTAATTTCTTAATAGGGATACGAGGAACACATCATGTACTTGAGATAAGTTAGGTAGAAGTTCTAGTTGATAGGCCACTGCTCCAATGCAATAAAAGGTTTTATAGGGGAAGATATCTCTAGGAATTAGATTTACCTTCTTCCCAAACCTTGTGAATTTATTCCATGGTAATATATGAAGGAATACTTTATCTCTGACCTTAAACTCTAGGTCTCATTGATGATTATATTCATAGCTTTTCTATTGAATTTTTTCAGATTTCATATAATGGTGAATGGTTTGAAACTTCTATATAATTTATTAGATAACATCATGTCCCATAAGATTATAATATCTAACATTATCCCAAAATATCATAGTCTAACACCTCTTCCCATATAGAGCCTCATAATCTTCCATTTGAATGTTGGAATGGAAATTGTTGTTATATGAGAATTATGCTAGGGGAAGGTGTTAGTCCCAACATCCTTATAAATCCATTGGACATGATCTCAACATATCCTCTAGATTTTGAATAGTCTTTTCAAAATAACCATCCATTTGAGGTAGATAAACAGTGACAAATCTCAATTATGTATCCAACACTTGCTGAAGTCTTCTCCAAAACCTTAAGGTAAATCGCATATCTTGATCAAATATAATGAAAAGTAGAACTCCATGTAGTATTACCACTTCCATTATGTATATCATGGTGAGTTAGTCAAGAGATAAATATTAATTAATAGAAATGAAATGTTTTGACCTTATAATATGATTGAATACAACCAAGATAGGGTTATTTCCTTTAGGTATCATTGGGAATCCTATGAAGAAATCTGTGGTTATGTTTTCCCATTTCCATACTAGTATGGGAAATGGTTTCATCATAAATTTAGACTTATTTAATTCTTACTTGACTTGTTGGCATACCAAGCATTGAGATAAAAACTCCACAATATACCTCTTCATGTTACCCACCATAATTTTTGTTTCAAATCCCTATACATCTTAGTGTTTCAAAGATGTATAGAGAAGGATGAGATTTTTGGATCATCTAGAAGTTCCCTATTCAGTTATGATTTTAATGGCACTCATATTCAGGTTTCAAACCTTATAACTCCATCTTCAACAAAGTTGAACTCTGTAATATTCTCCACCTTCTTCTGTAGAAGCTCATCATCCTTATGAGCCTCCTTTATCTACTCAAGAATGGATGGTTGGGAAGTTATTTGAGAAATGTGGGATGAAGATCCTTTTATTATTCTCATATCCATGATTTTCATGCCCAAGGATATTGGATCCCATGTAATCCTCATCATAGATAGAATTTTGGATCCTTTCTACTCAGAGAATATTCCACTTTGTTTGATTTCTCAGGATGTTAATGGACTGAACAATCATAATCTTTGATCAGATCTAACCACCTTCATTGTTTCATATTAAGCTCCTTTTTTTGAATATATACTTGAGGAATTTATGATATATATATATATATATATGTCACACTTTTATATGTATAGGTAATGTCACCATATCTTCAATTTGAATATCACTGCAGCCGATTCTAGATCATGAGTTGGGTAATTCTACTCATGGATCTTTAATTAGTTGGAGGCATAGGTTATCACTTTGTCATTTTTCATGTGTATAAAACCCAAGACCTTTTTAGATGAATTGTTATATATCACAAATACTTCCCTATTGGTTGGTAATGTGATCATAGGTGCATTTATTTCCTTATTCTTCATCTCTTTAAAGATTTCCTCACATTTATTATTCTAGGAAAACTTGATTCCATTCTAAGTAATATTGGTTAGTGGGATTGAAAATCATGATAAGATTCTCACAAATCGATGATAGTACCCAGATAATTTGGGGAAACTACATATTTCCATCTCATATGTTTCCCGGGTCCATCTTTCAATTTCCTATGTTTTTTATAGATCCAAAAATATCCCATTACTATTGATAACATTCCCTAGGAATGTTACTTGGTCCAGGTATATGTTTGACTGAGAACTCAACCACTCATTGAGGATGGAGACCAAGAAATTATTTAGGAAATACATCATCATATTCCTTTACATGTGCATGTCATCAAGGATTATCTTTTCCTTAGTCTCAATAATTTGATCAAGATATTCTTTCTCATAAGGCAAAAATATCCTTTCTTGAGATGATGATTCCAAATGAGATTCATCCTCCTCTTTACATGTGTATAGAATCATAGGGTGATTCATGATAGAGAGGTTTATTTCCTTCTCCCAGTAAATTATGTTTTCTCTACATAAGGAAAGGTAATTTATAACTAGATAAGTTTTTAATTCCATTAAAAGAAGAATGATTATATTTTCAAGAACATTCCCAAAAACTACAACTTGTGATACAATAATCATGGAAGTTTTTCACTAATGATATCAAATCATTTGGTCTAGCGATTCAATGTTTACAGAAAACTTACATGATAAGATAATATGGACTGAATTGAAATACAATAAGACAAACACAACTCTAGAGTAGAGGTTACATATACTTTAGTCATCATTGTCTATCTCATCATAGTACTTTCCTTGGTCCCTTGGTCTTGGAGATTGTTGGTCCTCATCATTCTTATTATCCCTGGGAATAGAGATTTGTTTTGGATAATTCCAAATTTATCCACATTTACAACATAGAACTGTTAATGGTACCTTAGATTGAACTTTATTTCCATCCATTATTTAAACTAAACTCTTTATTTTTGCATGGAAATCAGCTACTTTATACCCTATTTTTTCACACTTCATACATCTTCGAGTTCCTTTGTGACATTTACCTTGGTGAATCTTTCCAAATTTTTAACATATAGTAAATTTAATATTATTTACTTTATCATATTTATTAGATGAACTTCCTTGAGATGTTGTCCTCCTCTTATTTTTCATGTTTGGAAATTCAACTATGTGTTATTTTTTAATCATGGTTTTTGATAGTTGGTTTGGCATAATCATAAGAAGTATTACTTTATATCCCATTATGTTAGGCATATCATTTGGGTAGTCATAACATTTACCCTAACATTGATTATTGACTTAGTTTCTCCTATTTCTAGTCATTGACTAAAAATAAAGGAGAAATTAAGGATGAAAATTTTTAAACTATTATACACATAAAATAGAAACTATGAGCATTGAAGGGGTAACTCATAAATGAAATATATTCCTTAGCCTATGAATTTATAGGTTTCAATCTAAGTTATCTACTAGGAGTATCAAAACATGTGTGCAGTAAGTCCCATTTTCATGCATTGGGTGGAGACTGAGTCAAGCTCAATACGCCCTTTTCATGGTTGTTACCCCTAGGTACATATGTTCCAGAGTCACATCCACTTTTAGTATCCAAATAGGGATGTATTTTCTTAGAAACCAATTAATCTATAATTTATTAAAATTTAAGGAATTTTTTCTATGTTTATTCTTATCCTTAAGTATTTTTCTAGAGTTTTCTAATCCTAATCCCAAAAATAACTAGACTTCACTCTGATACCAACTATAACATCTCATATTTTAATACACTTTAATTCATGACTTATTACATAAAGGTACACATGATAAAATCCCAAAATATCATAAATACTAGGTTAATTGGGAAATTAGGTACATAGAACAACAACTTGAAATATAAATACAATGAAATTATTTAAGACTACCTTAACATGCTCCTAAAATTCCATCATTTTTATAAAACTGCACGGGATAACTAGGGGGTGTGCATAAGGAAGGGGTGAGTTATAAAGCCCAGTGAGGAAATAAAAAAAATCATAATTATGGTAAATTAGTATGTTTGATACAATAGGAATATCAAGGTAACATAAGAGGGGTGATCATCATAATCTTGAACTATGAAGCATGATATAATATGATAGCATAAAGGAAACATATGAATGTGGAAACAGCTTAAAACACGGTATCATAAATATAAGTCAAGGATAACTGTCAAGACAACATAAAATAGTGTTTTTAGGATAACCTCCTACACACCATAAATAGAATATTAGGAGATTAAAACATTACTTGATGCATTGTAGGGGTATATAATTCTGAGCCCACCCATCACTTTCATATCATGTACATGTATAAGTGTGCCACATAGATCATTCAACATAGGATGTCTTTCATAACTTTTAAACCTGTGATTAAGGAGTGTAAGATATATAAATGGAATTACCAAATAAATTAATAATAGATACATCTAGGTGAATATCATTTAGTGTAAATGGGGATGCGTATTCACTACACAATTTTTTAGCATGAAAAAAAACACAGGATAATTTCGACAGCATAACGGTGGTATATAAAGGTTCATAAAACGGATTATTGAGATTGAAAGGGATATCTCATAACTTGTAAATAATAAGGAATGTAAGAGGTATATTTAATAACATAACCCAATATAAACAATTGGAAATTAAATTCATAGTGAAAATAAGGTGCTTGAGTAAAGAGGAGGTGGAGAGGATCCTTCAACTTGAGATGGCGCTTCTAAAAGCTTGATAGAAGATTCTTAAGAGATTGGGGGAACCTTGTGATAACTCTAGAGAGGTAAGGGTATAGTAATGTCATGATAAAAGGGTTTCCGGTGAATATAAATGAGATTTTGGGTGGGTTTATATAGCAAAAGAGAGGAGAATTCTTTATTAATTTCCAAACTTATGTTTTGGACATTGTATGATAAAGTAATCAAAACCACAAACCATATCATGGTTTTTTCCCATGGTTTATTCCAAAGTGAAATTTTTTTAATTATATAACAATTTTAAGAAACTATCTCATTAAAATAATACCCTTGGTGATGTGGAAGTGAATCATTTTTACAAATAATTGTTTTTAAAAACCTTAAAATATAATATAGGTTTTGGGGGATTCATTAATGATTTATAAAATTAATCAAATAAATTAAAAAAACATTATTATAAATGGGAGATATGTATTTGGTCATGGATAAATTTTATGGAATATATTACATCACTTTTTGGTCACTATGATCTCATAATACATACTGTATATTTATACCATATTTAATTTTTACCTGAAAATTCGATTGTCGCGGAAAAATATGAAAAAAATAACCATTGTGTTATTTAAAATGGTGATTTAAAAAATAATATTTATTTTATCAAAATAATTATTTAAATATGATAATTTAAACTTTTAAATCAAAATACCCATTTATTGAAAAATACTGGGTTTTTTAATAATAATAGTTTTCTGACCCCTATAACGATTACATTTGAATTCGTAAAATTATATTATAATTTATATTTAATTAATATTATTTAATATTATTATTTTGATAAAATAACATTTATATAAAATATTATAAAATTCATCAAAAATAGTGTCTTGATTGAAACCATATATTTCCCAAAAAAATACACTTTGTGTTTCATCATATCAGAATCTAATTTTTATCAAACTCATTATTTGATCATTTAAAAAGTAATAAAAAAAAGGGATAAATATAATCACTTTTTAATTAAAATAAAATATAAAAAATTATATTGTTGGGGTCTAGATAGATATCCATTTATTACACCAAAAAATTCCCTAAGGGTAAGGTGTGGGATGGTGATATTCCCATGATGTGGTTTGGCGTATTTGGTTTGGTCTATGATCTCTATGTGTTTTAACTTCTCCTATAAATAGTTTTGTTTGTAATTTAGTTGTTGAATCTCAACTTTGGATTGATCAAGGTAAAATCTCAGGGATGTTATTTCCCTAAAAATCTTTGATAAATGGGCTTCATAGGGTACGATCCTAATTGTTGAGGTCATCACTTCTTCTGTCTATGTCAATTAGAATTTATCATGACCCTTTATATATAATACTAATATGATCATTGTTAAATGACTATATTATCAACGGTTATGATGCTTAATGGTCTTTTAAATCCAAAAGGATATAACATTCCAAAATAACCAAAGTAGTTCATGTGTTTTCTATAACTTCATTTCTTGATAATTCATCTATTCATTCAAAAATAGGTAATTTCATTTATAAAATTTTAGGTTGTAACAATCAGAATATTTTCTCACAAAAATCAATAAAAAAAAATTTAGATAAAATGTATTTTTGAATAATAAAATGACATTACTAAAAATTGAGTGATTATTTACTATGAATTTATCAGTTCATTTATATTGAGTATGAAATTTATATATATATATATATATCATAAAGTATTTAATCATATTCATACCTAAAAATTTAATGGATAGATTATAACTGTCAAAAATAATAATATTTTAATAATATATCTGTCACGACCTGACCCTACCTGGGCTCGAGCCGCAACTACCCCAAGCCCGACTCCATAGGCCAGGGGCTGGCGACTAGCGTTGAAGGCTAAACAACTCGGGGAGGCCTTTCCCTAAGTACCTGTACACACACACGCAGCCTACTCAATGCAGAAGTTCAGAGTAAAAAGTAAAGTAAACTACCAAATTCTATAAGTAAACCACTAGTGCATCAACCTCTAAACAGTACCAAGCAAAAGCTGAAGGTAAACTGAAAAGGAAAAAGGGTAAAACACGTGCCCAACCAGAAAAGTGCCACAACCCGAAAATAGGTAAACAAAAGCAAACAGCTAGGAGGGTCCCACACCTGGAACCCGACTACGACCACCGCACGTGGTCCAAGCTCTTAAAATCCTGAGCTCCATTGAAGTCACGGCCAACCTGTCCATCGTTTGCAAGGGAACACCAAGTGCGGGCAAAGCCCAAGCAGGGGTGAGTATAAAAATACTCAGTAGGATGCCCCGAAGGCTCGAGGGAGAAAAAAAGGAGGTACTAAAGAGGTGAGCAGTAGATCGAACAAGGAAAAGTAAAGGAGTACAATAGAGAGTGCAGTAAAGAGTACAGCTCAACCCAACAAGAGGAAGGAAGTAGACTCATCCAAACACAAGAAGCTAGAAATAGTGAGAAGATGAAATTTTTGTTGAGTCTTCGCTACCTATAGTAGGAGAGTAGACTCGTCCAACCATGAGAATCTAGACACAGAAAGCACGTGGCATACCCCGCGCGTCTTCGCCTCTCCTAGAAGGAGAGTAACCAAAACCCAAGAAGTGGGTACTGGAACAAGGTATACATAAATATATGATCTTTCAAGAAACCTGAACAAAATTGTAAGGGGGTCTCCGTCCTGTAGCTCAGCCCAAGAAAGTGAGTAGCCAACAGTCCCAGAAGTAAACACCATCAATGCCCAGCATCCCGCATGTCTGCCCCAAACTGCAAGTCAAGGGGCTCAAATCACCTCACCTTTACACTATCCTCTTTAGGAGGCACTGACTCACCCGCACAGTTTTAGGTCATGTCACAAGGACGTGTCTCGGTGGGGAAATTAGCCCTCGTACTTGAGAGTTCTAGTGGAACGTCAAGCCACACTTCGCCATTGTCCCGCAGTCGAGAGGTCTCCTTAAAGTTGAAAAGTGACCCCCTGTCCAGCCCCACTAGAGGGTAATCCCTGGAAGTCGATGGGTTCCCACTGGAGGGAGACCCAGCAAGAGTCAACGGGTGCCACACTACCCAGTCCCGTAAAAGGGTAATCCACTGGAGGGATACCCGGGTAAATTCATCGGCGAGACACAATTCCCAGTCCCGTAAAAGGGGTACTCCACTGGAGGGAGGCTCGGAACCGTCATCGGGGACCACTTCACAGCCTAGCTGGAGGTAAACCCGGCATCAAGGACCACTTTCCAGCCCCGCTGGAGGTAAACCCAGAACTTCTCTGGCCATCCCTGCTGGATGGTACTGCTCGGTGAACACCACTGTACTAGTCATCCCTGCTGGATGGTACAACTGGCCATCCCTGTTGGATGGTACTGCACTGGCCATCCCTACTGGATGGTACCTCACCAGCCAGCCCTACTGGAAACAACCTCCTGGCCAGCCCTCCTGGAAACAACCTCCTAGCCAGCCCTGCTGGAAACAACCTCTTGTCCAACCCTACTGGAAACAACCTCCTGGGTAGAGGATCGGTGCCCGCGTAATGTGTTGGTCACACCGAATCCACAAGAACTCTACCAGGGAACACGAAGCAACTCTGCTGGCCAAACCATCGAGAACAGAACCAGGGAAAACCACTCAACCCTGCTGGTCGAAACCAACGTGAACAGGACCAGGGGGAACCCACTCAACCCTGTTGGTAAAACAAACAAGAACGAAACCAGGGGAAACTCAACCTTGTTGGTCAAACAAACGAGAGTATTGGTACCCTCTACGTCACGAGAGGTCAAGGGTATGCAAAGCAGAACACGTCATGCACATGGGGCCCACACGACGTGTGGCCCCAAGTCAAATCCAACCAAGCGCACAAACATTCTCAAGTACAAACATCCACATGTACCTCCCAGCGTTCTCTCATACTCCCAGAGTATGCCACATCTCTAGCCCAAAGGCTAATGTGCACACGGCACCCCACATCAACACGAAGGGCGTAAATGTAACGACTCCAACTTGCCACCTCATCGGTCCAGGCATGGCCAACTACATCTCTTCAAACATTTACTTCACTTACACGGGAGTGCATGCAATCACACGCCAAGGGTCCACTACAAACACAGTAGGACGAACCACAACCGGTACACCTTTCATATTTCCACATTTAATAAGATCATACAAGAGGCTCTGCTCGCCTGAACAGATTACGCCGTTGTAATCCTCGCAGAAAAACATGCGAGATTGACTATTTACTCACCTCCAACGGATATCTGACGGAAAAGCCGCCAAAACTGCCTTACGCCCAAACGGCATCCCGTGATCCTGAGCCTCGGCCTTGAAAATAGTCATTCGCATCGCACCATTGTGATCCCCTTGGGAAAACATGTCAAAAGGACTGCTCACTTGAGTGGAACGGATATCCGGAGAAAAAGATGCATTTCGTCAAACCGTGCACGAGCGGTTCTACGTGGGACCCGCACCCCGGTCCCGAAGCACAGCAAACGGATCGCACCGTAGTGATCCTCTCGGAAAAGTACACAAGATGGGCTATTCACTTGTCCAAAACGGATACCCGGTGATTAATCTGGAAATCACCGCCAACTCCCAAAATGGCCCTCATGGGGCCCGCACCAACGTGCAGAATTAGAGCGAGAAGATTTCACCATTGCAATGCGCTCGTAAAAACACTTAGAAATGACGACTCGCATGCCCCGAACGGATGTCCGATGAAAAAGTTGTAAGGCGCTGCACGCAGCTCAAAAGACGGGCCGTGGGGCCCACTCCTCAACTCCGGTTTCAACGCCCAAAACCATACTGGGAAACTCTGGCTCAACGCCAGGGTCGCAACGCCACTGACGGCGCTCAATTCGGATATCGGATGTGTCTGCGTCGTCCAAAACAAGAACCCCCAAAAAACGTCAATTCACTTAAAGGCGTGTTGCGCCCCCGAGCCCCCATCTTGGGATTTTTAAAAAAAAATCCCGAGACCATCTCAAAATGCTCTTCTCGATTCCCGGAAGGCACTGCCGCATACGGCACACAAAACAGACACCCGTAATGCAAATTACGGGCATCCGTAGTCGAAGGGGGTGAGCCCCTTGAACTGGACCGGCCTAGACCGGTCGGCCCGCGCCAGCCGTCCCGGCTCATAGTGCCAGCCTGCGGCTCTACCGCGGGGGCCGTCTGTGGACCCTTGTCCCACGCTTTCACCGACCAGCCACGAGGGCCGGTCGCGGTCTTCCGTGGAGACCCGCCGAGCGCGGGTCTCTGTCGTCGTGCGGGGGTCGCACGTCGCGACCTCGCTGTCGTCGCCTCCTGCTGAAGACCGCCGCCCGCCTGATCTACTGCGTGCCGCCACCTGGATCTGTCGTGCGCCTCCGCTCCCGCTCTCTGGACCACCGCGCCCGCTCACCGGAGTGCCCAGATCCGCCAGAAAAACACCCAAAATTGCCCCGGACTTCGCCGGATCACTGCGATCAACTCGGGACTTGGATTTTTAATCCGAAATATGCGTTAGAAAGCTTAGAATATTTTATATGCAATCATGGGACTCTCTCAGAAATCAAACAAAAATTTTACGCTATAATTAGACTTGAAAAAAGGATTCAGAATTTAAAATGCAAATGAAAACTCCTACCTGGTTTGGCGTTGCCCGGAGCTTCGTCGTCGATCCACACCCCGCCGTTGCCGCTTCCACCTTGATTGGGAGGGAGGAGGAGGAGGAGGATGGGAGGAGGTTAGGGTGAGGGGGGTTTCTCCAGGGGGAGCAATGAGGATGGGGGAGGAGAGGAGAGTCTAAATAATTAAACTCTTTTTAATTAAAAACTCGACCCCTGAAAACACTCGCGTCCAAAACCCCCGACGCGGTTAAAGTTAGACCACACATAGGGTAAAAACCACCTCCTGAGCACAACGAAGGTCTCAAAATTTTATTTTGAGATTCCGTTTGAAAGTTATCAAATTTAACGTCTGAAGTCACTAAATTACGAAAACACCCTTGGTGGCATTTTTCACTGATGGCCTGCGCTCGCAAAAATTACACCCCTCCTAGGGTAAACGGAACGCTCCGGACTCAACGGTGCTCTCGGTTTCCCCATCCAAGAAACCATTTAAGAGATACTTGGGTTTAACCATTAAAATAATAATTTAATTACTTTAATTATCCGTTTAACGTTCTGTTAACGGGCGAGGGGTCCCAACGTCCCGCGCTGACATGTTTTATGTCGTTACTAGGGTAAACACCCCATTTCGGACTCATACGTACTCTCAGATTTAGGATCTGAAACACCGTTTAAGGGTAATCCCATTTATTTGGTGTTCCCAGTGTGAACGCACTGAAAATTTAATTCCGGCCACACCGGGGCTCGGAATCGCACGCCGTTTGAAGGCGCTGCTCTGGAATAACATCAAGAATATTCCAAAGTCTTTTATAGAAAAAACCGGGTTCTTACAATATAATCATTCAATTAAATATGGTATTACATGTAACACAATCTATCAAACAAATAAAATTATTTAAAGACAAAATATTTTCAAAAAATTTAGGGTGTTACATTCTCCCCCATTTAATAAATTACTTCATCGTAATTTTAACTTGTTCTAGAAAATCAAAGGTTTGACATTTGAAAAGTCCTTTATTGAAAACCCAAATCATAAAAAGGGTTAATAAAACTTCCCCTTAAAAAGAGGTAAAAGGAAGTATTAAGTTCACCACAAAATTAGGATTTCAAATAGGATAAAATTTGTGGGATGTGAAAATATGGACATGGAAGAGTACACTAACACCCAAAGACTAATAGAGAGTGATAGAGAACATTTTCAGGAGAAATTTAACTAAAAACCCATGAATTAGTGAGGTTTTAAAAGACCATAAATTCATCTTAATTGAAGGTTATAGGACAACATTTTTATCTTAAGATATTTTTTCCTAAAGTTGAGGAATTCCTATACCATCTAGACTAAGAAAATAAGGAAATATTCTTACTTGAAAAGTATAATTTCATCCTTTATTAAATTCCCACCACAATAAAATATGTTGCTCCAATATATGAGTATTTGAGATGAATTTTTTTATGCCTGAAGCACTAAAATCAGCTTCTAACATATCAAAAAATTGTATCAAGATATTCTCCCATCTTTAGGCATTAAACAAAACTAAAAATGGTTAGCATAAGATAATTATCAAAATGAATAAACCACCATATTAATAAATACAACATTAATCTCCAAAAGCTTAATTGACTCAATAACCTCAACATTAAATATTGTTTTAATCTCAAAGGATATAGCATACCCTACAGCTTACATCTTCAAAAAAATTATATTCTAACCTGAATGATAATCCTTAACTTGGCCATAAATAACTCTAAAAATATCACTTTGTAAATGAATAACTTTACAACCATCAAGGTTATATATATCCCACTATCAAGTAGTCCATAATTAACTTATCATCAAATCATAAAAGGGTTATTTAAACCTCAATAGAGTATTCTTCCTAATACCTAGTAAAAGTTTATAATCACTTGAAAATCCAATGGATTAAAACATTAAAAGGAGGTGTTTATGCCTTTAAACTTATGATCAACTTTAAACTTATAAACCCATGATGGTATCCATAAATTTTAAGTTGGCCTCACATGAAAACATATATGCTTAAAAAAATTAACACAATCCTTATTCCTTAAATAAGTTCACAAACTATTGAATATATTCTATAAATTTGAAAAAAAGAAATAAACATCATCAAAGATAACCTAAACCACTTTTTCATCAACTAATAAATTTCAAGTTCACCAATAATATCAATTACAATCATCTATTTATCCCAACTAAACATTATTAACTCAACATCAGACACATATTAAGGTTTATATTTCCCTTAAACATGTGTTCTCTAAAAATATCACCTTACTACTAAATCGTTTTTCTTGGTTATTAGTACCATTCAAAATATATTTTTAAATCCTTAAATAAAAGCTACTGCGAAACAATACTTAGTTGTTTCACGATTTTTATAACTATAATATCATTAGTATAACACTTATACAACATAATTACTGAATAAAAATACATGAACACTTCAATCATCCCACTTCCTTCTTAAATCATTAACAAGAATTCATCATATTATTCCATAATAATTATTTACTATAATATGAAATATGAATCATGTCTTCAGATTAAAAAACTTCAATTTAATCATGTTTCTTACTTTTAACATAAGTAATACTATTAAAATATTTCATACCTTTTATACATCATTCGTAGTCTCTTTATCATCATCAGTAAAAAAATACTCATAAAACCTTACTGATTCTTTTCTCAAGCTTACCCCCCTAAGACATATATTTTCATAATTCCTATAATTTACACATTTAAAACATCCAATAATAAAGGATACCTTAGGGTTACTATTATTCTCATCCATTTTGGTAACCAAATGTTTCATTTTTCCTCAGTAATTACAAGCTTTGTGTCTTTATTTTCCAAACTCAAAACATCTTCTTGTTCCTATGAGGCATTCATTTGAGTAATTATTCCCACAGTCTATACATGATGGAAGCTGAATCTTTTTTCCTCCATGGTATTTATGAAACTCTATCTTTATCTTATTAGGTGTGTCAGGAAACTCACCAAATTTGAGATTGTTAATCATATAACAAGATAGCTGATTAGGCATAATCACAAAATTTTTTATTCCATCTCTCATTTCAATTTATTTCTCATGAGGATATTCATTAAATTGATAGTCACATTCAACATTAACATGATTAATTTAGGTTTTATCCATTTACTAAAACCAAAAAACATGGTGTGAGAAACAATAATCATAGTGGGAAACCACATAATCATGAAAAATTATTTAAAATATGTCTAAATTGTAACACATTTTATGACACCATGGGTTTAAACTAGGTCATTTATTATCATTACAAAAAAAAAATAGGATTTTATCCTATAATTAAACCTATCTTTAGGGTTATCACTAAAGTTTTCTCATCCTAAATTCCAAAGGTTAACTAAACCTTGTCCTGATACCAACTATAGCAACCCATACTTTTTATACATGTATATCACATCTTAGTAGATGAATGATCATTTCATAACATAAGGATCCACACCAAAATTATATAGGTTTAATGCATTTGTAAACATGGACACATAAACAACTGGTTCATAAAATATCTACATCATCTTCCACTAAGTTGTCCATAACTGTCACCCTTATTAGACATATCATACTTAGTACCTTTCTTCATAAACTGAGGAAAGGAAACATAAGAAAGGGTGATCTCAAATGCTCAGTAAGGGAAATAAAATGATATATCAATGGTCATTATAGAATAACATGAACATAAGGGCATGATAACATGAGAATAATAATTAAAAATCATACCCGTCGTATCATAAATCATAATCTTGAGTCATGGGATAAATATTAGCATTTCATAAAAT
This sequence comes from Viscum album, assembly GCA_963277665.1. NCBI lineage: Eukaryota > Viridiplantae > Streptophyta > Magnoliopsida > Santalales > Viscaceae > Viscum > Viscum album. The sequence goes on from OY728151.1 coordinate 1,840,811,212, forward strand.
GTGAATCTTAAAGGAATCAAAAAAATGATCCATCAGATCAAAACATTAGCATAATACATAAGTTTATGACATTCACATAAGAATGGAAAATAATTTCATTAGTAGTCAAGGCTCATTTCCAAGACTATCATAGTGGAATGGGTTCACTCCTCAAACCATCATAGTAGTCAAAGTTCACTCTCAAGACTATCATAGTGGACAAATTCCCTTACTGAACTAGGTTCACACCCCATTATAGTCATTTTTATATCATGAGATATCAATCTTTACCCAATTAATTGTATTGAGATAGAGGTCCCACCTGTCCTTGGTTATAACATGACCATCGTCATTGTTATAATGTAACCACCATCCTTGGTTATAATGTAGTCATCGTCCTTGGTTATAATATAACCACCATCCTTGGTTCTAACTTAACCACCATCACACAATGAAATTCATAAATATATGTGTCTCAAGATCATAAAACATTCATCATATCAAAACCCGTGAAAAGAAATGGATTTTATAAATAGTTCATTATAGCATAACCCATGGAAAAGAAATGAGTTTTATAAATATTTTGTCATCATAAACATAAACCATCCATAGAAAGAATAATGTTGGTATCCTTGGATCATATACCTAGTAAAGAATAATTTAAATCAAGGTTTTTTTTCTTTTATGAATATAAATACTATTAAAATATCATTAAAATTTTCTATAGGAAAATATCCTTTCCATTTCAAAATCACTTCTTTAAAATTTAAAAATTTAAAAAATATTATAGAAAACATTTTCTTTGAAAATAAACATGGAAACTTTTAAAGGAATATTAAAATAATTGAGTAGTCATGATGGTATAAAATTTTTTTATGTTGTATAAGTTAAAAGAAAACATTCCTTTTACACTTTTGTAAAAAAAATCAAAAAGTACTTCATTCCGAAAAACAAAAAGAAGATTCCTTTTAAGCCATTTTGTAAAATTTCAAACATGGGTAAAAATAACTTTAAAGAAACATAGTATAATGATAAAATTATTATTTAAAACATTTTTAGAAAACATTAACAATAAAGAAAAAGTTTTTTCAAACAAATAGAGAAATAAAGTTGATTTTTCTTAAAAACACATTTTCAGTCTCTTGAGTGCTTAATGCGAGAAAAATGAAAGGAAAACATGTATTTTCATGAAATAACCAGAGGAGAATAAAATTAATGATTTTATTAAGAGTTTGATCATAATATTTCATCATTTAAAATGTAATCATAAACAATACCAATAAATAATGAGATTGTAACATAAAATCCTTATCACTTTGGTAACTTTTGAATCATAAGCCCCATGAAAGAAAGAACCTTAGATGGATATGTATATCCCAGAATTTTCATGAGAAGAATCATAAAATACATTCATGGGAAGTATATACACCACACCAAAGAAACAAGTGGTGTAAAAGGTATGTCTCCCACATAAATAAAAGTGAGACAAAAATACCTTACCTTAAATCTGACTTTCTTTATATGTATTATAACCTCCTATTATTTGAAATAACTTCTTTAGATATCCTTTTAATGGATTTAGGGTTGGTCTTTTTTGTAATATCAAAACCTATATATTATAACTAAGTAAGTTGATAATGGATTTTGGTGGGGTGTGGTCAAGCTAAAAGGCGTAATGTGGTGTGAATAAGAGAAAGGATGGGTTCCCTTTTATAATTGAGGGGAGGGGAAATTTAGAAATTTATTAAAATATTAAATTAATATAAATTAATTTTGAACTATAAATGAATCAAAATTGATAATAATAATAGGAGGATGAGTTTAAATCCTCTCATCCAATAAAATTTAGACAAGTTTGGATCACATTTTTACCCCTATCTTTTTGTTTTAACATTTCATTAACCCTTTTGATAGTTACCATAATATTAAAGTTTTATACCCTTTAAGGGTTAATAATATGGACAATGGATGATTTTTACAACCATATCCCATTAATTTTGTAGAATCTAATATTTTTATGAATTTTATATCATTTAATAAAATATTATTAATGTCATTTTTAACACTATTCAATTAATTTTAATTTAATTACATCAATAAAATGGTGGAATTAAAATATAATGCTTCTATGCATCCCTATTATGTTATATAGATCTATTTTATTCATTAACTCATTCAAATTATATCACTTTTAATATTTTTAAAATCATTTGTTTTATTTTATTTTAATTGAATAAATAGTGTATTAGTATTGAACAAGCATTTAAAGTCATTATATAATTTCTAAAAATTATGAATAAATTTATATTATTAAAATAATTTCATTAATCTCAAAATGGACAAATATATTTATTCATAGCAATCTTTTTCCCTGTGTGGACACATAAGAGATATTTAAAACTAAGAGAGTGATATTTTGTAATTTTCTTTGATTTAAATATCATATAGGTCATTTTCATAGACAAGTGTATATTAAACAATTCAATTTCAATCCCAATGTGATAAGGGTCTAATTACCTTCATCCAAAAATAATTAATATTAAAAACATATGGCCTTATCACTTACTTTTTAACCTAGACAAACCTGATTTACTCTTTACCAAGGTGGTAAATTTTACCACTATTACTATTCATATTGACCAAAAATAAGTGTTATATTTAAAAAAAATTAACCACTTGATTCCAAATATGTAATCTATTTTATCAATAAAATTTAACTTTGTGCATACAGTTTTCAATAAAATCAGCATTTTTTTACTATTCACTGGAAAATCAATATTTTTTGAAAATTCTCAAAAATTCGTACTAAGATAATTTTAATATGTTGATTTAAAAAAATTATGTTAATTTTATAAAATAAAATTTCTAAAATTTCTAGAAATTAATCATAATATTTTCTCACAAAAAACAAAAAATATATATTTTTTGAAGAAAATGTTTTTTTGAAGAATAAAACAACTACTAAAAATCGAGTGATTATTTAATAAAAAATTATCAATAAATTTATATTGAGTATGAAGTTTATATATATATCATAAAGTATTTAATCATATTCAAACCTACCAATTTAATTTCTAGGTTATAATGTCACAAATAATAATATTTTAATAGTATATTGCGGTTCGTTTAAACACGGTGTTTCGTGTACCACAAACTATCAAAGAAATAAAATTATTTAAAGATAAATGTGTTCTAAAATCTCATAGTGTTACAAAAATACCTTCCTTACTTCCCTTATCATGTCCTAAATTTCTTAGTTTGATTATAAAATCCTCCTAGGAAGGCTTTTAGTGTAAACCTAAAGAGGTTGTTCAAAGAAGAAATGTCATTCTTAATCGAGTATTTTTGTTTTATTTCTTCTTCCACCACCTTCAAATATTATTCAACCATGATGTTATAATAATATAAATATCTCACATATAATGAAATTTTATTAATTTAATGTAATAACCTACATCTATCTCATATTTTTTCAAATTGGAAATGAAACAATCGTTCATGTGTACGGCGAACTACCACCTCGCGAACAGATGTAATTAGTTTTCCATCATCACCTCTAACAACTATTTATAATGATGGATTTAATGTTTATATATAACATTCATTACATAATTTTCATTATGATAATATAATATGTAATATTTTTTCTTACCTTTCCATCCATCGAAACATGATAAATTTGTTCGTGCATACATGCGGATTACCACCTCCATAAAGCAATGTGATTCATTTTTCATCACTGCATCACATTGATGGTATATATAAGTATATTTAAAGAATTAATGTGGTATTTATGGAATAATTATTATTCTTTAAATAGAAAATAATATTTATCTTCTTTCCACCATGATCATTGGAAAAATGGAAATGTTACTCATGCGTATGTATGGTCTACCGTCTCCATGATTCTAATGTGGTTCATTTTTCATAATAATATTTATGGTTGGTTTTAAAAGTATAATTTATGTATAAAAATAATAATTATTTCATGATTATTATTCTATAGATGATGAAATAATGAGCTCTTTGAACATAGTCAACCTACAGAATTCATTTTGGACATATGAGTCAGATATCATCAAAACATCTAAAGTGAACGTAATAGATTAAGTAAACATGGTAATAAGTGAAATAAAAGGAATAATAAACTTGAAAAAGGTTCTTAAATAAGTAAATAATTAACATAAGTTTATCATTTAGAAATATAAAGAATTCATGTGATGAGTCAGGCTCGGGGTAATAGAATTTATTTTAAAAACCCTCTTTTAATGTTTCTCTTACAAATATTTTTCTTCCATGTCCAAGTTCTTATAAATTTTTCAGGAAAATTTTTATTCATGCTTCAATGGATGTTAAAGGTAATTTTTTACCATATTTGAAGTTTTTTACAATGTTTTTAAAAAAATATTTCTTTTAAGGTTTTATTTAAGGGACACTTTCTTTCAAAGGTTTTCAAAATGAGGCTTTTTACGTATTTTATATGAAACATTTTGAAATTATTCACAAAATACATAAGGAATGTTTTATTTTAATGTATACAGAGTCAATTTATTTTCCTAATAACACAGCCATTATTTAATATTTGGCTTTATTTATAAGCTTCTTTGTTTTCCTCAAAGAAAAATCCTTTTTCCCTTTGTTCTAAACATTTTCGAAAAATGTTTTAAATGGATTGAATATTTTGATATCTGGAAATTTTTTTCTTATGGTTGTAATCTATCTCTCTAAAATACCATTTTCTTTAGGTTATGACCATTCTCTCTAACCCACTTTCTCTTTCTCTTTAATATTATGTAATATTTCTAGATTTTGTATATGTCTCTCACATATATACCTAGTTTATTCTCTCTTCATTTGACAGGGTAATACATATTTTATGATCATTTATCAATTGTATTCTTTAAGAGATCTCTTTTGATTATGATATGATCCAAGATTATGTAACCCACTTTCTTTCAATGGATAATTCTTATGTTTATTCCTTATGATTCATTTCCTTTTGTGCCCCAAATAATCATGAACATGTTATAATGGTGCACCCAGATAGTACTCCAATACATTGGGTAAATCTTTTTTCTCATGAGATGTTGTGTATGGGGTTATGGAGTAAAAATAATTTATTATGGGACTTTGTCCACCATGTGATGTTGTCTTAACATTTATTCTTGACTTATAACTTTTTTAAAAAAAAAATCATAAGTGTTTCAGGATTGCAAATAACCTTCATGATTTTTATTTTCTTACGAAATGTTTTATGAAAAGCTTTAGGAAGAAAAGCTGATTTCTTAGGTAATAAAATGTTTATTTTGATCCCAAAGTTTTGTTTTGAAAAGGACAAATCTTGTATAAGTATTCATGAACTAACATGTTTATTTATTTCTTTTTATATGTCCCTTACTAATATTTTTGTGTCCATACCACATTTTAAAATGTTTTTCATGTGGTTTAAAGGATTAGTAGAGACGAGGATGAGGTCAAAATGAAAATTGTGAAGATATTTCATGAAAAGAAAACTTTTTATAACATAAAAGTTTTGTTTTTTGAGAAAAATGGATATTGAGTGGAAGTGGACACTTTGTGATGCAATATTTACTTATTTAAGGGTGATTGCAAAATTATCTAAAACTCTAAACTTTAAAGATCCTAAAATGTAAGAAAATGAATTCTTGAATTAAAAATCTAGATTTTTCAATGTTTATGGTTGGGTCCTTACAATGAAACATCACTTTGAATTATTGAGGAATGATGAAACTAAGAGTACTGCATGGCATTGATAGTAGTGAGATCCTAATGAGGTTCTCCTTGCCCTATAGTATGAAGTATCTTTGCAATCCACATAATGAAATTTGGGTCAATAGTAGGCCTAGTAGATGGAGTATTCTCATTTTCTCATTTTTGTATCATTGGTGGTGGTCATCAAGGTGCCACACTCTACATTAAAGTAATGAATCACATCATATTATTAATTGTTTTTAAAATATTCCTTATATTAAATCAAAATTAAAAATATTTTAAAAATATCAATTCAAACACATAATCATGAAATTATATCAAATAATAATAATAATAATATGGTTTATACAAAAATAAATCAATTGATTGTGGACAGTAACCTAATCAGCACTAATAAATAGGTAGTAAAACACTGTTAATTTAATACTGATGTTTTAGTTAATATAAATAATTAATTAATTGTAACAATAAATTAAAAAAACATATACAACTGCATAATATATCATATTTTCATACTTATTCCTACCTTTATATGTCTACTCATGATGTATAAGACTTAAGAAAAAAGTTGTAACTTTTTTCTAATACTAAACCCAATAGTCATAAATGTCCTTTGAAATCATTTTTTAATGACCTGACCCAGATCAAACATTGACCAAACCTAGACAGCCACATTGCCTGAGGCTCGCTTATCAATTTCCAAAGGCTAATATAAACACTAATGAATGAATGAATGAAGTGGGAAATAATTTTCCCTATTTTAAATGAACTTAACTTGAAAGAATATCCTTCCAAAAAATTGGCATGGCCCAAGTGTACGTAAATTAAATAATATAACACATGTATTGAAGGAAAGAACTTATATTCCAAAGGGTACCTATCTAACTTGTATAATAATAAGACTACTTTATACATGTATGAAAATCCATGAAAAAACATAAACCAAATTATATAAAATCCATAGATGTATTAACTACAACCAACCACATATATATAAATAATAATAAAAAATACAAATAGTGGAGTGTAAAGAAGTTATATTAAAAAGGAAATCTAAAAAGGAAACACAAAATTATCCAAATATATTATAACGCCCCAACCCAGGAGCCACTAAAATGGTGCCTCGATCTGGTCGATCACATGGCCTCAAGCGCACCTCCCTGTACGCCAAAGGCCATGTGACAGACCAGCTCGGGGCACCATTTTTTTGGCACCTGGGTCAGTACATTGCAAAGTGGTATCATAGGAGGTTCTTTTCCTTTGTCTTATTTTTTTGGGCTAGTAAATAGGAGACTGGTAAAGTGTCAGAGCTTGGTAAATAGTTGTTCCTAGGAGTGATCAACCCGTGCATAGGGAAAATTCCAAGTGTCTAGGGATAAGATTGTTGTTTGTGTTGTTCGTTATTACAGTTGATTGTGATTTCACCTTGAGTGATTAGTGTACTTTCTGATACTTACTAATTTATGAGATTATAGTATTTACCTTTGGCCCGGTATGGAAAGTAAGTAGCATTACATGCATCATTATAGGCACATAGAGACTCACATTCCATGCATATGCTATTCCATATAGACTGCATTGTTAGGCTATTGGAGATTTTTTTATGTGCCTTGTGTGTTTATTAGCATGTTTGTTATATACCATGTTAGTTATTTTAGTAACATGCTTAGTTTTAATACCTACTTACATATTCAATTATTATTTTTGTTTATATATCATGATGTGTAATTTATTTAGTATGTTTTCTTATACAACATTCTTTTGTGGTTCTTGCTTATATAGTGGCTTACCATGATTGGGTAGTTAATTGCCATTTTGCCTGTATTTACTACTTGGGATAGAATATTTAGTTATCATTATAATATAAAATTGGTTATTAAAGTGTCATAATCAAAAAAAATGGTGTTTTCTCAAATATATTAATGGTGACACCTTAACTAACCAATCCAAACATGTTTGATCCATGTACCATTGGTTTCATGGGCTGAAAAATATCGATTGTGATTAAATGGGAGACGATTTTCAATTTATAAAGTGTATGCGCACTTTATAAATTGCGAAATGGTGACCCATATAATCAAACCATCTTCATGAGATTAATATATATAGAAACCATTATATAAATGTAAAATTTGTTCAATTCTTTTTTTATTTAATTGAAATGGGCGCTTTAGTAAGGCTTGTAAGTCTATCATTTAGGCATGACGGCCCATATGACCAAATTCCTAAATGAACAACTGGACCCAAGTAGGTTAGTTGGGGAATATTGCTTATAAGATAGACTTGACTCGACCCAAGTAGGTTGTTCATAGTGATTTTTCTTATGAGATAAACCCATAAAAGGTGTTTTAGAAATCTTAATGTTTTAAATAAAATGGGGTTTCATTTAGATGAACCCAAAATGGTTAAACGAGACCCTCGTAAGTCGCCTTTATTTTTATGTGCCTTCATATTTAAACCCATGGGGGTATACTTATGATATATAGTGATGGTCAGTTAAAGTGTTTTCATCCACTTATATGGTATTATATATAAATGTATGCTAGGATATTACATGACTAGTCCCCTATCTAATTAATAAAATACCTATTTATCAATTTTAAGCTCAATTGTTATGAGATGTAGGTTAATTAAAATGTCACTTTCAACTTAAAGGGTGTATTCCTCTATAGATTGGAATTCACATTTTAATTAACTAAGCCAATTGTGAAAACTTCTGAATAACTATTTGATGATTAAAAAGGGTTTTATGTGATAATTTTCCTAATTATGATAATATGTTAGTAAAATAAATAATTTTTAAAAGGAAGTTTGATAAAACTTTTTTGTGTGCCTTGTGATTTCTTCTAAATAAAGTACCACGTATAGATGTTTCTCGTGACTGGTTCTAGATAATCTTACACCAATCCTTTAACAGGTTTAAATATCAAATGTAAATAAATGAGTCATCTTAAATAAAACTTATGGAGGTGTTCTTAGCTTTAGCCCTTGTGTGAAGGTAATTTAAATGTTTCATTGAGTTTTTCCTTGAAATGGGAACGTGAGCATTTCCTGTAGGTTTCTTCTAACATAAGTGATAGGCCCTTAATCTTGGTGACTTTTCAGGCATGACCACACTTGTAGGTTCTATGATTTATATTTTTGTAAGGGGATAGCCTGAGATAGGTAACTCCCTCATAACCTTAAAACCTGATTAAATTCTTGTGAACCATTTCAAACATGTTGTGTCGTTAGGGTGTTGTTTGTCCCTAGTAGGACTCTTTAGTTCCTAAAACAACATCCTAGTTGAACGGGTAGTTTTTGTACCTTTTAACCCTTATTATAGGCATAAGCTTCGTGTAATGCTTGGTTTCAGTGGGATAGACCTTCCAAGGGTATGGCCAGCTACTTAGTAGGTTGTGTGACCCTTCCTCTTCTTCCTCTTCAGTGTTGGATGACTTGATAAGACATCATCTAGATTTGCAGTCATTTGGGATAATATGACTCTGGAATAAATCTCTTGTATGATCCATCAGATACTAGTATTCATAGGGTTGATAAGCCTATGGATAGTTTCAAATGATGTTCTATTGTGAAAATGAATCTCGGGGTAGTATGCGTCGATACATGCAGTACCCGTGAAGTTTTAAAAATGGTATAGCGAACTGTATGAGTTTGGAAGTACTCGTTCAAGCTTTGAGCTATTGCATTAGGATATCGGGTCATCTCTGAGGTAGAGTGACCCAAGCGTAAAAGGAAATCAGACTTTCCCTAATGCTTGGGATGATGCTGAAAAAGGATTAGGTGTTTTGAAATGCTAGTTGATTGGTTTTGGCTTCTACGCCTAATGTAATGGCGTGCGTGGACATAACTCGGGAGGTGTGTCATGCGTACGTCTAAAGTAAATCCATTCTAGCATTATTTTAAGAAGCTAGTTTCCTTCTCCTTTCTAATGAGTGGTTGATAAAATCATTTCTTCCACATCCAAGACCCACATTCAGTGGTTGATAGAGCGTGTTCCATGAAAAGAGTTATGTTTTCAGTAAAAACGATGACTAGGACACTTATAAGGTGGGGAGCATTGCATCAATTCTGGTAAAATGTGTCCTCCAAATAGAAGGAACATAATTAATAAGGACTGTTTGGAAATGGTCAGTTCTTATTTGAATACCCATGAGGTTGGTAAGCTTTCTAATATGTCGGTTCTTGTGAGATCACTCAATGATGATATGGTTGTTTGTTTACGTAACCTTTGAAATGTTGATAGTCAGTTTGGACTCTGGTGGTCGTGCTTGAGTGATCACGATATGCCTCGGGTGGTAAAGGCATCATGGTCGGGAAATGAAGATGTGTCAGTAGGTGAGGATGTTTTCTTCCAAAAGAAGTCGACCTAAGAGGTTTGACTGACCTTTCTGTATGAAGTTGTTACGATTGGTTGGGAACCGTACCAAAAACTTTAACTTTGATATTGCGGGAGTGTCTTGGGTCCTTTTTGGAAATTGTCTTTACCCTCTTGGGGTACTCATGGTTTTGTAACGATCATGTCCCCTATAAGCATTGCTTATAGTCGTGCTAAATTTAAATGTCATTGGGATTGGTAAGTGAACTCCATGGGAGTCACGCTTATGTAGCATGGTAAGATTATAGGCATGGTTTTCATGAGTAATACCCAAATTCCCATGGAGGGATGCCTTGGATGGACTCACAGACACCAGCCAGTTTCTTGACTTGAATGTCGTTTGTAGCATCCCGCCTCGAGTTCCACTGAACTGAGCCCTAAGACGGTGGGCGAAAATACCTCAAGTACATCTCCCCAAATTCCAGAGGTTGTCGACTAGTAGTGAGGGCCTTGGGTAAGTCTATGGGGAGACTATTCCCTCATAGGATAAGGTACTACAAAGTGATAAATAATATATGTAATAAGTAGCAGAAGTAATAAAAAAACAGATAGTAGTAGAGGCAGATAAATGACCTAATAGAATAAATAAAAACTGCGGAAGTTGAATAGTCATAATAGATACCATGATGATGTCAATGTATGATGCCAAAAAAAAAATCATGTTCAGGGGTATGGGGTAAAAGAATATATTGCATGCTAATAAAACTACCAAAATACCAAAAACTACCACATGGTATCTTAAGCATAGGATCGGTCCTCTGTCCCCAAAGCTCCATCCAAAACAGCAAAGCAATCAAGCATCGGTAGTGACACGCTTCCCTGTATCCATACCTACAAACATAAAGTCTGCTCAGGTACCAAATAGCACCTGTCAAGGGTGTGAGATATAATCTCAGTAGGCCAGAACCCACGGTGTCTAAACCTTTCCATTTCATGCTGTAGAAAAATAATAGTGTGTCATATATAATAAATGAAAGGAATTTATATAAATAAAATTAATTGTAACTTGGTATGGGTTTCTAAACGATCACTCATCCCATACCACCTGCTTCGGCTTAAGCTGGAAGTCTGAATGAGATACCTGGTAAAGAAAAATATATATAGCAAGGCCTAAGTAACTTGACAGAACAAAGAGAAGGGCATACCCCCAAGCTTGTGCTTTGGATTGGGGTCTAATCCATATGTCAACACCAGGAGCACTAAAGGCACAAGAGAGGTATCACAAATAATAAGGAAACTCTATGCAGTATCAATAAAAACATCTCAAGCAATTATATTAAAATTAATAATTTCAGAGGTGGAGTCTGAGCTTGTCCCAAAGGTATTTATATGGTACATCCATTCAATTATATCCAATGCCACAAGCCTATCTAAGGCGATCCTTTCAAGAGTTCAAGTATTTATCGTGGTATGGTAACTATGAGTTTGTCATGGGTATCACACGTAAGGGACTAAGTATCAAATGAGGCTTGTATAGCCATCTTTCCAATGGGTCCTTCCTCGGTTTCCCCTTAGGGAACTGGTATCACCCAATAATGTAGTAAAAATCTCAAGGAAGACCTTTCCTGAGCCTAAAATATCACTTTATCGATGCGTTGTGTGGTAACCTATCGAGCACGAAGAGTCCAAATATGGGTTATTAATATAGGACCCACATTCTATCCCCGACCCGATTTCATTTAAGACAAAAAGAGAGGCATATATATCACAAGGCAAGCATTCATGATTATAGACATTTAATTAATCATATAATACCACATTCTTACTAATTATTCAAGCCCAAGTGTCACAGCCAATAGTAATAACACAATATTAAACAAGTCTATAAATTTATCAGTAAAAGAAGAGGAAACAACATTTAATAATAGATTGTAACAAAAAGACTTATAACAACAATTATTTAGGAAAAAAATGCAACGGAAAACCAAATTCATGGTTTATGATTCATCCTAAATAATTTATTCAATTTAAAACTTCAACCCAAATTATTGCATATGCACACATAAATGATAATTTAAAGATTCAAGGACAAAGGTAAATAGTCTTATTATGTCAGAACACCCAAAGGGGTGTCCAACAGCATGGAAACAATCTAGGAAGGGGTTAACCTTAAAAAAGGTCCAAAGATCAGGGAAAAACATTTTAATTAAATTAATACACATTATTTGGGATTCATTAGTAGGAACTAACAAGAGAAACAATGGTGTGAATTTAATTAAGCAACAAAATGATGGGAAATAACATATGCACCATACCTCATAGTCCTAGTATACCTCACATCCTGCGATAACTTTTTATTTGACCTAGAACAGAAGAAATTAGCAGATTTAACAAAAACCCCAATTTCAAGTAAAAACCTTTCGTGGAATATTGCATGATGAAGAGATGATGAAACCCTAAAATAATTGGTGTGGATGATAAGATTTACTGAGATCTTCAAATAGCTTGTGACAACGTTGAAATCGGAGAAGAATCATAGGTGCAGTGGGCTTCGGAAGTGGAGGAGGAGGAAGGTGCACCACCAGGACAGGGGGCACGACGCACAGGAGGAGAGGGAGAGAAGAGAGGATGAAGAAAAAAAAGAAAGGAAAGAAATATAGAAGAGAGTAAAAAAAAGAAAAAATAAATAAAAAAATAAGGAAAAATAAAATAAAAAAAATAAAAGGGAATGAGAAAATAAATAATAATAATAATAATAATGGGTTAAGCCCATTTTTAATTATGTTCACTTTTCTTCTAACCGATTTTTATTTTATTATTTATTGTTATTAATTTTTCATTTCTTTTGATTTATTTAAATTTCTTTTATATCTTTTAATCCTTTTAATTACTTTTAACCTGAAACCTTGCACCAGGGCACAGTATATTATTTTTCATAAATATCGTGCAACCATTAAAAAATTATTTGCTACTGGGGACCTACAACAGACCATGCGGGCATGTACCCTGGGTCGCTTTAAGGAACTGGAATAAAAAATAATTAAACGGTTTGTACCTTAGTTAAAGTCTGGACATTACAACATCCCCTTCTTAAGACAACTCGTCCTCGAGTTTCCCTTCCGAGGGTAGTGGAACGTCATCTGAGAAGAGTTCTGGCCACTACGTATGCACGTCAGTCTCCTGCTCCCATGTCTCATCCTAAACACATTCGTGTTTCCATAGCACCCATACCAGTGGAACAGACCTTCCTTAGAGAACCTTCATGCTATGATCGACAATACGAATCACACGCTCCTTGAAGGATTCATCCGCCTCAATCTTGATGTCATCAGGATTAAATGAATGAGATGGGTCTGGATGATACTATCAAAACTGAGATACATGTAAGACATTGTGGATGGCATGGTACCTCTGAGGTAACAGAAACTGATAGGCTATCGGCCCAACTCTCTCCACTATCTCGAATGACCCGACATATCTCGGAGATAACTTCCCATGTCTCCTGATTTGCCTATGACCCAACCTCGAAGAAACATGGAGAAAGAATTGATGTCCCACCTCAAACTATAGAGTTCTACAAATAAGATCAGTATAAGACTTCTATCTTGACTGATTTGTATCCATACGCTTCTAAATCAGCTAGACATGCTCAAAAGTATCCTGAACGAGATGAGGACCTTGAAGAGTTGTCTCGCCTTCTTTAAGCCATCATAAAAGTGAACGGCACAGTCTACCATAGAGGGAATCATATGGATCCATTTGAACTATTTCCTGGAAGATTTTATTATAGGAAAACTCAACTAGAGGAATATGTTTCTCCCAGGAATCACAAAAATCAAGGATATAGGCCCGCATCATATCCTCTAACACCCGAATGGTCTGCTCGGACTGCTCGTCAGTCTGGGGGTGATATGAAGTACTCAAAATCACATGCGAACCCAGTGCCTTCTTCAACCCTTGCTATAATTACGATGTGAAATAGGCATATCAGTCTGACATGATAGAACAGGGAAGGCCATGAAGTTGAACTATCTCCTGAATATATAGCCTCCCCAACTCATTAATAGAGAAGGTCTCTCAAATAGGTAGGAAGTTCATGAATTTGGTCAACCTATCAACGATCACCCATACCACATCGCTGCCTCGAGGAGATCTCAACAAGACTGTAATGAAATCCATGGTGATGTAGTTCCATTTCAACTCAGGAACGGATAGAGGCTGTAGGATTTCAACAGGTCCTTGGTGTTATGCCTTCATCTGCTGATAGGTGGAGCACTAGGTAATAAAACACACTATTTTATTCTTCATACCAGCCCACTAATACTAACGATGCATATCTCTATACATTTTGGTAAGTCTAGGATGAACTTCCAAAACAGAGGCATGAGATTCCCTCATTATCTCTTCTCAAATATCTGAAGGCACTCATACACGGCCATGATAGAGCATAGTTTCACTGCCATCAATAACCCAACTAGGAGGTAGGTTCTCTCTTGTGATGGTCTCCCTCAAAACGATCCCTTCTAGATCAGATAACTATCGCATGCAGAATCGTTTCAGAAGAGAGGACGTCAGTACAAGAGCTGTTAGAACAAGTTTTCCATGATGCACCTAAACCTCTAGATGCATCTCATAAAACAAATTCATCTTCTACCACTCACTATTGGATACCTAGATGACTTATGTATGTGTTTCATGACTCAATGCATCAGCCATGGCATTACCCTTACTAAGGGTATAAGAAAGCTCAAAATTGAACGGTTGTAGGTATTCGACCCACCTACGCTGCCTCAAATTTAAGTCTCACTGTGTGGAGATATATTTCAAGCTTTTATGATCCATGTAAACAACGAACCTCTCTCCCAACAATTATTATCTCCAACAACACAAACCATGAACCACAGCTACTAATTCAAGGTCGTGTGTAGGATAGTTCTACTCATGAGGCCTCGGGTGGAGGGACCCATAAGCCATGAATCGATCACCCTACATCAGAACTACACCCAGTCTGACTCCTGAAGAATCATAGTAAATAGAATAACTTATTCATGTATTAGGTGGAATCAGGATCGGATCTTACATGAGTCTTCCCTTTAACTCCTGAAAATATTTCTCATAAACTTTTGACCAGATGAACTGTACACCCTTCTTAGTCAAAGCTTTAAGAGGCACTGATAAGTGGGAAAATCATGGATGAGGTTTCTATAATAGCTAGAAATCCCTAAGAAGTTGTGTATTTCAAAAACATTCTTGGATTGTTCCTAGGAAACCATTGCACTCACTTTTTCTGGGTACACTGATATGCCTGCCTCAGATATGATATGACCCAATAAGTGAAGCCTAATGATCCAAAATTGGCATTTACTGAGCTTCGTGTATAGATAGTACTCTCTCAGTGTACTCAGCAAGATATCAAGATGGGTTTCATGGTCATGTATGGAGATTGAATACACCAAGATGTCATCTATGAAGACTACCAAAAAGGAATCAAGGTACGGGTGGAAAACCTGATTCATCATAGCCATGAAAACCGTTTCCATGTTCGTTAGATCAAACGGTATAACCAAAAACTCATACAAGTCATACATGCTCCAAAAAGTTGTACGTGGTATATCTGATGTTCACACATGAACCTGGTGATAACCTGACCTTAGATTGATCTTAGAGAAAATAGTTTCTCCTCATAGCTGGTTGAAGAGGTCCTCTATACGAGGAAATGGATATCGATTCTTTACCTTAAGCTGGTTGAGTCGATGATAATCCACACACAATCTGAGGGTACTATCCACCTTCTTAGAAAAAAGGACTGTTGAACCCCACAGTGATATGATAGGTCTAATAAAACCCTTATCCTCAATATCTTCAAGCTATTTCTTGAGTTCATGTAGATCAATTGGTGTCATCCTATAAGGAGGAATAGACACTGGTGTCGCACCTGGCACTAGCTCGATAGTGAACTCAACATCCCTTATAGGAGGTAAGACGAAGAAATCTTCAAGGAATATGTCCCTAAAACGGTCCAAATGGGAGGGAATTGCACTAACTGCATTCCCTAATCGCTCATAAAGAGACTTACTAGCTGAGTTGTCACTCCGTCGGGCCCAAAATGCTTAGGCCTAGCTCAATCTTCCTGGATATACCATTCTCCCTTGTGTATATATGTGTTTCCCTTAGGTGTTGTGAAAGATACTCGATGTAGATAGCAATACACTTGGTAATGATAAATAACAATACAGTCCATACTAATAATGAAATCAAAGTCAATCATCTCAAGGATGAAGAAATTTCAGAAGAAACGGTACCCACCTATCTCAACGAGGAACTCCTGGAACTGGCGTATACCCTTTATTATGACCCCCAAAGGAGTGTCGAGAGACATAAAATCGCAGAAGTAATCAATGTAAAGACCCAAACTCTCAACAGTCACAGCAGATACAAAAGAGTGTGAAGCACCAGTATAAAAAAGGGAAGAAACTAAAGTAGAGACTACAAGGATAGTACCTCTAATTGTAGAGGGCCCTAGACTCTTCTCCACTAGTGCTAGTTCCACTGCATACATATGGCCTGAACCTTGACCCTGAGATTCCACCTAAATCGCCTGAGCAGGCCCACTCTACTAACGCTGGTGTTTTAGAACTTGACTACCTCGACCACGGCCTCCACTACCTCGACCTGATTAGCCCATGGAAAACGAACTCCTAGCCTGACGTGGAGTCATAGATCCCATACCTAATGGAGGCACTGGCATGGATCCCCTACCACTGGATGCTGAAGGAAAATAATGGAATAAACACTAAAGGTTACCCATCTTTCCACAAGCTCAGGACTCCATCGGGTTCCTCATACACTGGGGTTTCTTATGGACAACCCTGTCGCACTTATGACATATGATAGTATTTTTAGTACATGTCATTTGGATGGAATTTCCCCCATGTGCACCCTTGAAACGACACTTATTACTGCCTAAAGAACCATTACTCTACCTTGGAACTGAACCGCCCTGGATCACAAGATCAGCTTCTCTTAGATTTTGTTTGGTAATTAGGGTATGATTCACGATCTCTGTAATGGTCGAAAAACGATAGACATTCACCTATGAGCAGATATCATATCCAATTCCATCCCCAAAGCACCTCACAGTCTTCTATGCATCATCGGTTAGAGATGGAGCACAACACTAGAGCTAATGAAGTGATAATAATACTCTAACACTATTATAGAGCTCTGTTGAAGATGTAAGAACTCTAGCACAATTTTCTCTCAGAGTATGTGAAAAGAATTGATCATAGAAAGTTGTTTGGAAGTCTTCCCAAACCATGTCTCGGGGTTGGTCTTCCTGAGAAATGGCATCCCACCAATGCTTGACGGGGTCACGAAGCATAAAGATGGAAAGTTTGACCCTCCTCACTGGAAGCGTATCAAGATGGTTGAATATGGATTTAATAGATTTTATCCATGACTCTAACGCATTGGGACCACCATCCCCCGAGAAAGTGGGAGGATGCTGCCGTAGAAATTCCCATGTAAGCTCTTCCATAGTCAGGGAAGGCCTGAGAACACTCTGAACTGACTGTATGAACCTGATAAGATTATACATGAACTGGACATCGGCATCCAATGGAAGGTCAGGAGGAGTTATGTAATGTCTCTAACCTCTCCAATCCATTTCTTTGCTAAAATATGGTGTTGTAGGTGTTTGGGGAAGTCAAGATGACTTATCCCCAACACTTTTTCAAATTTTTCAGTTCTGTGAATAGTGTTTTTAGAACTATGTCTTTTCCTTTTCCAAATTTTCAAAATAGTGGTACCGAAACAGCATCATAGAAATGGTGGCACCAAAACAGCGGCACCGAAATCGTGGCTCCGAAATTGTGGCACCAAAATGGTGTCATGAACAGTGTTTCTAGAACTGTGTCATTTCCTTTGTCAAATTTCCAGATTTTTCTAGATTTCCTACGGTTTTTCCCATTTGACATTTCCTTTGATGTAAAATTCATTCAAGGCCTTGTTTTAAGGGATTTAAGGCCAATTCAAAGCCCATAACTACTATATTAATTTTTCCTAATATTTGGGAAGCCTTTACTCAGTCAAAACGCGTGATCTTTGACAGATTTGATCTTAATGGAGAATCCAACGTATCTTAAATTACTGCTCCATTAAATCTTCTAAAGGGACAAGATATATTCCTCCCTTGTTCTTCCTTATTGTTCCCTAGTGAGAGATGCTCGAAAATTTCCTTCATTTCCATAGGATTCATGCGTAGTGTTGTAGCCTTGGATCGTGTCTTCCTTGGAGTTTCTTCATACTGCATGTGCACCCCCTGTTTTGGTGCAACCAGGAAATGTCGATTCGTCTTCGATATAAGGTATATTCTATCGCAGTTATTCTGGTTTCCTCTCCTTTCATTCCTCATTTCCATGTTATGGCATGTTATCTCTATGTTTTTAATGGAGTTCTTGGGTGTTGGTTGGTGTGGTGGTGTCTCTACGTCCTTGGGTGGATGTAATCTTCCAGGAGAGGTGATCATGATCTATTGTGTTGGTCGTTCTCACGAAAAGAACATCTGAAACCTTTTGAGGTAGGGGATTCATGGATTCTCTATTATTTTATGTACAACTATAGATTTATCATGTTTTAGCCCATTGGATCATAATGGAATTTACATAATAAATATTTGAACCAAATAAATAAATTGGTATTGATCGTATGTTGTTGCCTATTGTTTTTGCTAGATAGTGTGATATCTATGCTTGTTTTATTTAGTATGTCATTCTTGATGGAAATTGGTAAAGAACTTAAAGCTAAGATTAATTCTAAATTAATTGGATAAAGATAAAGAGGCATGTTTTTTAATCCGTTTGATGTTGTGGTAAACTGTTGATAATCGAATAGATGCAGTTATGCATGTTTAAATGAACCGGCTAATTCAAGATGGATTAAATAACCATTTTTTATAAAAGATAATTCCTGGTAGGGTTTTGAGTTACCCTCTTGCTTGTAAATGCCAAGAGCCTTATGCTTGGAGTCATGACTACTCGTTGTGTGTGAAGGCTAGATGCCTTGCTTGGGGCCGAGAGCCCAATTGCTTGTTGATTGTTTTCCTACTGCTTGTGTTGTGGTGTGAGCCTGGGATGGATGAGCCTGGGAGGCTGTTATGGTATGTGGGGCAGGGAGGCCTTGGGGTTGGGGAAGCAGTTTATGCCTAGAGTGGTGAGATGCATTGGTTTATGCATGTGGGTGTTGGATAGGACACCGGAGAGGATGAAATAAGTCGGTTATGAATGTTGGATGCTTATTTAATCTTGTTGGTTGTTTATCATCTTTACTTTACCCACTGCTTAAAATAGTTGTTCTTTCTTACCCTCCTTCCAAAGGAGGTGAAGACACACGATTTATGACACATTCTTTCCATGTTTATCTTCTCGAGGATAGATGGGTAATATTTATGAGAAGTTGTGGACTTGGTTTGTTTATACCTGGAGAGCATGGAACTTAGTGTGATGCTAATGAAATGTAATGTGGAATTAATAACAGTTAATTAATGGTTAAATAATTAATTATGTAAAGTGGAACTGATAAAATGGGATAAGTAACTTAATATCTCTCTTTAAATGGTTATATGCTTATAGGATATCTAGTCTTAGCGGTGGTAGCCGAGAGTCTGAGAGACGTTAGCTGCAGTTGAGTCTAAGACTAGGTTTTTTCTATAGTGTGCTTGATATTTGTATTATATTCTGTAATTTGTATTTTTCTATATGCTACTCCACACTGTTAGTTAGGGAAACTGACACCCCGGGGATTCGAGCCCTGGGGGGTGTTTTCCCCAACATTCTGGTGGGAGGATGGATGGTTGGCTACCCCCTTTGGCCCTAATCTCTTCTCTTGGTAGTTACTTGTTCTGGTAGGCATGGTGGTTAGTTTTCCTCATATATGTGTGTAGAGGGTTGTAATGTCTTGTAGTTATTCATACACATATATTCTGGATTTAGTTTCCTATGGACTACTATAGGTGTAACATGTATAGGATGTGATGTCTTGAGGATCCTTACTCGGTATGTGGGATGTAATGGCTTGAGGTATAATGTCCAACATATGATATACGTTATGAAAGTTGTGGTGGCTTCCAGAAACTGTCTGGTTATTTTGGTTATGTGGACGTAGTGGTGGTGTTGCACGAGGTGCATGTTGTGGTGCTACACCCAGGTGTCTGTGGGAAAACCTTTTTGGAGAGATATTCTTAGGACGTGTGTCATTGGGGAAAAGAGAAAAACATGTGGGGAAGTGGTAGCGGGGTACCCTTTATATTCCTTATTATATTATATACTCTTGTATGTGATACTTGGTGAGAGTAACCATGGTGAGGCTAGAAATATAGTATACCTATTTTGGTGGTGATTTAGTTTCACTTGTTGTTCATTGTTATTTATCATGCTTTCGTTAATTTTGCATGAGAGGCTTTGGGGAGGATCCTAATAAGTATACTGTTATACTCACCCTATGTAAATAAAACTATTTTTTTTCAATTCACTTGGAGAAAGTTGGAGATCAAACTCATTACTACTAGCTTGGGGTTGTAGGAGTTATTTGGTCTTTATGGTCGTTGTTGTTTTACTACCTTTTGGTACTTGCAATTTTCCCTTTTCATTTGTAGTAGTCTTTGCATGACATTACATATGTGAACTTGGGTTTCTTTTTATATTATAGTATGAGATGGAGTTAGTTGGTGTATGTATTATCTCTCTCTTTCGTATGTTTTCTCTTAGAGGGTAATGTCTTCCAAATGTGTGATTATTATACCCTCGGTGCTAGTCGTCAACTCGGGGCCTACTAGAGGCAGGACTCAGGTGTCACTATCTCTCTTCTCACATTTTCGTCCCAGGAGGGGTACACATTGTGGGGAGGGGTCATGATAGAGTGGTATCAGAGGTCTGGTTGAGGGATAAGATGGATTTTGGAGTTAGGCATAGGTGAGGTTGCATGGGTTGGTAGGGAAATGGTGTCAATCAAGTTTAGAAAGTGCTATAAATACTGGAGACCGGTTGAGACACAGGTATTTAGGGCCCCCTGTGGTCTGACACATGGACCATTAAGTTTACAGTAGCTACTAAACAAAGTGATACTTGTTATAGGGTAGAGACCTAGGAAAGGATCATGCATCATTCTTCTTTATGCATGTGTTTGAATGGGTAGAACTTGGGATAGGTTAACCTAAAATGAATAAAATAAAATAATTAATTAATGTTGATTCTTCCATATTCTAGGTTTAGGAGCTCTAACTATTTGTTATTTTGCAGGCATGGATCCAGTTTGATGTCCTCATCAGGTTCACACAGAAGATGTCCAGCAGGTTGCGCCAGCAGATCTTCGTAGGGTGGAGGTCGATGACGACGACACTTAGAGGAGGACACTCCAAGATTTTCAGTTCCAGAGTCTATAGAAGTATTAGGGATCTATTTTAGATGCAGTCGTGGAGGATTGGTTGGAGGAGGTTGAGATAGATTTCATCTCAATCTGTGCTCGGAAGGAGCACTAGGTATCATTGGTTATGACAATGTTGTGTGGGGAAGCAAGGTAGTGGTGGTTCTTATTCCTTGGAGGTTGCGAGGAGTCAGAGGTCTCATGGGAAGAGTTCCGAGAAAAGTTCAAAGTCTAATTTCTTTCTTCGACCGCAAAGGCATCTAGTCGCTAGGAGTTTCTTACCCTTTAATGGGGGATCTCTAGTGTGCGGTAGTTTGGTATCTGTTTCAGGAACCTTTTATGATATTCTTCGGACCTCTTTCTAGGTGAGGAGGCCAAAGTGCGGCATTTCGAGGAGGCTTTGCATCCATAGATCCAGTGCCAGGTCACCTCGTTTATGATGAAGACATATCTTGAGGTGCTGGCAAGGGCATAGGCCATCGATAGAATGTTATACATAACTGGATCTTTGTGAGAGGGGAGTTGTCAGGATTCCTCACAAAGCAGAGCTATGGTTCGGGGTTCCTGTTTTTTAGGGAAGAAAAGTTTTTGTTCGGACAGGGGTAGGTCTGAGCCCTCAGTATCTCATTTCTCTGGGGGGGGATCATGCATATGCCAAGGGATCATGCGCTTGTTTTTCTTGTGTAGGTCAAGTTCATCAATAGAGAGAGTGACCGACCTTTCATAATAGTCAGCATACACCAGGTGTTTCGCTCCAGGTTCCTATGTTGAGGCAGTTCCAACCAAGGTAGTAGTAGCAGGTTGCACCAGCTTTGGATCAGAAGAGAGCAGATGGGGCAGGCAGAAGACAGCCTCAGGATGCTCCCTGTCCTCTGAGAGTAGAGCACGGCTGTAGTAGTTTTCATCATCAGGGTGATGGAGGTTGTGGATCAGGTCGTGATTAGCTTCATGTTTTAGCGTTTCCAGCGCCAGGCGATCCAGATGGCGTTCGAGGTACCCTTTGCTTGTTTTCTAATTGGGTGTATGCCTTGTTTGACTCAGGATCCATGCACTCCTTCATATTACCTTCCCTTTTCCATGCTTTGGGACTTGAGGTAGAGAGGCTTCCAGTGCACTTGGCATTGACTACGCCAATTGGAGGTCGAGCTAACTTGTTTGAAGTATGTAGAGACTGTGAGGTAGTGCTGGGGAAGCACCGCTCTTGGGGAGATTTCGTATTTTTACGGATACAACCACACAATTTCATCCTCTACATGGATTGGTTGTATTTGGTGTAGGCTATTTTGGATTGCTTCCGAAGGCAGGTGTTGTTCCTCAATGATGATAGAGATCCATCAGTGTTTGTTGGTGAGAGAGACCCTAGAATGGGTCATGGGTGTGTTACTTCTTTGTCATCCTTAATGGCTGAACTGATGTTGAGTTCATCAGAGGTTCATCAGTCGGTGTTTCCTAGGTTCGTTGAAGAGTACCCTAATGTCTTTCCAGAAGAGGTTGTAGCATTACCCTCTCGATGAGAGATCGAGTTTGGAATCGATATACAGCCAGGAGTGTCTCTTATCTCTATGTCTCCATATAGGATGGACCCTTATGAGTTATGGGAGATTCATATACAGCTTGATGGTCTATTTTAGTGAGGTTTTGTTAAGCCTAGTATGTCACCGTGGGGTGCACCAGTTTTGTTCGTGAAGAAGGCTGACGGCATTTTGCGGTTGTGCATCGATTATTGTTGCTTGAACAAAGTGAAAGTGAAGAATTTATATCCTCTTCCATGGATTGATGATTTATTCGATCAACTAAAGGGTGATACTTGGTTCTCAAAGATCAATTTATAGTCTGGGTATCATCAGATGTGAGTGAAGGATGAGGATATTCCAAAGACCGCTTTCCATTGTCGTCATGGGAATTACGAGTTCTTGGTGATGTTGTTCGGTGTGAAAAATGCTCCAGATATGTTCATGGGGTTGATGAATGATGAGTTCCATGAGTTCCTAGATAAGTTTTTGGTGGTTTTCATTAACAACATCCTTGTGTACTCTACGTCTGAGGAAGAGCATGCAGAGCATCTGCATTCCATTTTGGGAGTTCTTCGTCGACAGCAGCTATTTGGGAAGTTTTCAATGTGTGAGTTTTGGCCTCAAGAAGTCTGTTTCTTAGGGCATGTTGTATCCCAATAGGTATTAACTATGGATCTATCAAAGATAGAAGCAGTTGTGTCTTGGGAATCCCCCAAGACAGTGGCTGAGGTGTGAAGTTTCCTTGATCTGGCAGGCTATTAATGGTGGTTTATGGATGATTTATCTCGGGTTGCGACTCCTCTAACAGCATTGACTGGGAAGGATTAGGCATTCATGTGGACTGGTTAGTGTCAGATAGCTTTTGAGTATTTGAAGGAGAAGTTGGTTAGTGCTCCGGTTCTTTGTCTTCTAGGAGAGGGAGTTTAGTTTGACATTTTCTGTGATGCTTCGCATATTGGGTTAGGTTGTGTTCTGATGTAGTAGAGATCAGCCATTTCTTATGGGTCTCATAAATTGTGTCCCCATGAACATAACTATGCCACCCATGATATCGAGTTGGCGGTAGTGGTGTTCTCTCTAAAGTTGTGGAGACATTACCTCATCGGTGAGTGCTTTGTGGTTTTCATTGATCATAAGAGCTTGAGGTATGTTTTCTCCCAGTGTGACTTGAACTTGCGGCAGTGTCGGTGGATGGAGTTCTTACAGAATTATGACTTTGAAATTTCATATACACCTGGTAAAAGGAATGTTGTAGCCAATGCATTGATTATGAAGTCTCGTAGTGATGCAGTGCGTGAATCTGGTGATTCTTGGAGAGTGATGGAAGAGCTTTCAGCATTGCATCTGAATATGGGAGAAGTCAAGGGTAGAGGTTTTATTTTCCAGATGATGGTGCAATCATCTCTGGTGTGGTAGGTAGAAGATTACTAGTTGGGGGATCTTGAGGTAGAGGTCTGGAGAGACCGAGTTGTTTGTGGTGAAGCCCTTGATGGTTGGTATGAGGATGAATAGCACCGAGTGTTGTTTTAGGGAAGTATTTTTGTTCCTTTAGAGATGCATGAGATGGTTCTTAGGGATTTCCATGGTTCTCCCTTAGCGGTACATCCTGGTGTGATGAAAATGTATTGTGCCTTGAGGAGTCGGTTTTGGTGGCCTAGGTTGAAGCATGCGGTTGCAGAGTTTGTGTCTCGATGTTTGGTCTGCCAAAAGGTGAAGGTTGAGCACCGTGTTCCTGGTGGTTTTCTCCAGCCGTTGGGTGTCCCTTAGTGGAAGTGGGAGGACATATCGATGGAATTTGTTATCAGTTCACCTCGACCTCAGGGAGGATATGACTCTATATGGGTGGTAGTGGATCTCTTGATGAAATCATCCCACTTCATAGCGATCAATTAGTTGAGCTCAGTGGAAGTTTTGTTGAGGTGGTATTTGTAGGAGGTGGTGAGACTCCATGAGGTCCTGAGGATGGTAATTTCTGATCGAAAGCCCCATTTTACCTCTAGGGTGTAGAGAGTAATCTAACATGCTTTCAGTTCTTAGTTATGTCTTAGCACCTCTTTTCATTCGCAGACGGACGGTGAGACAGAGTGGACCATATAGACTCTTGAAGACATGTTGCACTCTTGTGTCCTAGATTTTAGAGGTTCATGGATGAGGCACCTTCCCTTGGCAGAGTTATCTTACAACAATAGTTTCCACTCCACCATCGGTAGGCACCATTTGAATCCTTGTATGGACGACCTTACCGTTATCCATTGTGTTGGACTGGGGTTGGAGAGTCAGCGATTCTTGGGCCGAAGCTAGTACAGAATATGACGGAGATGATTTAGGTAATTTGTGAGAGGATGAAGGAAGTGCAGGATCATCAGAAATCCTATGCTGATCATAGGAGGAGACCTCTGAAGTTTGATGTTGGGAATCACATTTTTCTGAAGGTGAATCCCTATCATGGGTAGCGAAGGTTTGGTCGTGGGAGTAAGCTTTCTCCCTGGTTTGTTGGGTCTTTCGAGGTGTTGGCTCATGTTGGAATCATGGAATATCGAGTAGAAATTCCCCCACAGATGACTCGAATACACAATGTTTTTCATATGTCGCAGCTCCATCGTTATCTTCATGACGACTCTCACGTCATTGATTGGGGTGAGATCGATGTTGAAAATGAGGTGACCTTCGAGGAGTAGCCTGTAGAGATCCAGGACCGCAAGGAGAAGTTGTTGAATGGATGTGTTATTCCCTTGGTTCATATCTTGTGGCGGCACGGTGGCGTGGAAAATAGTACTTGGGAACATGAGTCGAAGATACGCGCTCATTACCCTAAGTTGTTTGATGTTTAACTCTTTCTTTGTAATGATTTTGTGTTCATGGTTTTATACCTTTCTTGGTTATGAGATGTCTTTCTCCTTTTTCTTGTATTTCTTGCTCTCTTTTGATAGGTATCTTCCCTGGGAGAGTGTTTAGAAGCTGGTTGTGTGTGTCATCTGTTTTCACGTCTTCCTTTTTGAAGTAGTTGAGCTCCTTTGGTGGTGAGATCCTTGATAGGTATCTCAAAGAGTGGTTTCTCATACCCCTTTTCTATTTTTCTATCTGGGTTGGTTTTGAATTCTCGAGTATGAGAATGTTTTAAGAGGTATCTGATGTAATGGCTCGGGCCTCTCTGATTCATTCCTTTGCTAAAATCTGGTGTTGGAGGTGTTCGGGGAAGTCAAGATGAATTATCCCCAACACTTTGCCAAATTTTTCAGTTCTTTGAATAGTGTTTCCAGAACTATGTTTTTTCTTTGCCAAATTTCTGAAATGGTAGCATAGAAACGGAGTCACCAAAATGGTTGCACCAAAACGGTGGCACAAAAATGATGGCACTGAAACGGTGGCACAGAAACTATGGCACCGAAACGGTGGCATCGAAATGGTGGCACCGAAAGAGTGGCACTGAAATGGTGGCACTGAAATGGTGGCACCAAAATGGTGTCATGAACAGTGTTTCCAGAACTGTGTCATTTCCTTTTTCAAATTTCCAAATTTTTCCAGATTTCCTATAGTTTCACCCATTTGATGTTTCCTTTGATATAAAATGCATTCAAGGCCTTATTTTAAGGGATTTAAGGATGATGCAAAGCCCATAACTCCTATATTAATTTTTCCTAATAGTCGGGAAGCCTTTACTTAGTCAAAACATGTGATCTTTAACAGATCCAATCTTAATGAAAAATCCAGCGTATCTTAAATCGTTGCTCCGTTAAATCTTCTAAAGTGTCGAGATATCTTCCTCCCCTGTTTTTCCTTATTTTTCACAGGTGAGTGACACTTTAAAATCTCCTTCCTTTCCATAGGAGTCATGTGTAGTGTTTTATCCTTGGATCGTGTCTTCCCTGGAGTTTCTTCCTACTGCATGTGCACCCCCTATTTTGGTGCAACCAGGAAGTGTCGATCCGTCTTTGATATAAAGTATGTTCTACCTCCGTTCTTCTGGGTTCCTCTCCTTTCATTCCTCCTTGACATGTTATGGCATGTTATCTCCATTTTTCTAATGGAGTTTTCTTGGGTGTTGGTTGGTGTGGTGGTGTCTCTGCATCCTCAGGTGGATGCAATATTCCAGGAGAGGTGATCGTGATCTGTTGTATTGGTCATTCTCATGCAAAGAACGTCTGAAACCTTTTGAGGTAGGGGATTCGTGGCTTCTCTATTCTTTAACATGCAACTGTAGAGTTATCATGTTTTATCCCGCTAGATCACAATGTAATTGACATAATAAATATTTGAATTAGATAAATAAATTGGTATTGATCGTATATTGTTGCCTCTTGTTTTTTCTAGATAGTGTGATATCTATGCTTTCTTGGTTTAGAATGTTGTTCTTAATGGAAATTGGTAAATAAAGTAAAGCTGGGATTAATGTAAATTAATTGTATAAAGATAAAGAGATATTTTTTTAATCTGGTTTTTGTTATGGTAAACTATTGATAATTGAATGGATGCAGTTATGCATGTTTAAATGAACCGGATAATTCAAGATGGATTAAATAACCAGTTGTTTGATAAATGATAATTTTTTGAAGGGTTTTGAGTTACCCTCTTGCTTTTAAATTCCAAGATCCTTGTGCTTGGATCTGTGAGTTCTCATTGTGTTTCAAGGCTAGATGCCTTGCTTGGGGCTGAGAGCCCAGTTGCTTGTTGATTGTTTTCCTACTGCTTGTGTTGTGGTGTGAGCCTGGGATGGCTGAGCCTGGGTGGCTATTGTGGTATGTGGGGTAGGGAGGCCCAGGTGTTGGGGTAGTAGTTGATGCCTAGAGTGGCGAGATGCATTGGTTTATGAATGTGGGTGTCGGGGAGGACACCGGAGAGGATGAAATGGGTCGGTTATGAATGTTGGATGCTTGTTGAATCTTGTTAGTTGTTTATCTTCTTTAATTTCCCCACTACTTAAGGTAGCTGGTCTTGATTACCCTCCTTCCAAAAGAGGAAAATATGCATAGGGTATGCCACGTGCTTTCCATGTTTAGATTCTAGAGGATGGATGGGTCTATGCTCCTGATATAGGTGGCAAAGGCTCGACGGGCAGTCCATCTACTAACCGTGTTGAGCCCCTTGTGTTTGGTAGCTTATTTTTTCTTTTCTAGAATTCCTGGAATTGTGGGAAAGTAATAATACTATTAATAAATGATTGAATAAATGATGTTAACCCATGGATTTGGAGCTTTCTAGGATGCAATGTTGAGGTAATATTTCTGAGAAGCTGTGGACTTGGTTTGGTTGTTCCTGGAGAGCATGGAACTTGCTGTGATGCTAATGAAATGTAATGTGGAATTAATAACAGTTAATTAATGGTTATATAATTAATTACGTAAATTGAAACTAATAAAAAGGGATAAGTAACTTAATATCTATATTTAATAAGTTATATGCTTATAGGATATCTAGTCTTAGCAGTGGCAGTCGGGAGTCCGAGAGACGTTAGCTGCAGTTGATTCTAAGACTGGTTTTTTCCCATAGTATGGTTACGAGCTGTGTTATATTCTATACTTGTTGTGTTTTTATATGCTAATCCACCCTATCGGTTAGGAAAACTGGTACCTCGGGGATTCTTAGCCCTGGGGGTGTTTTCTCCAACATTATGGTGGGAGGATGGATGGTTGACTACCTCATTTGGCCCCGCTCTCTTCTCTTGGTAGTTACTTGTGCTGGTAGGCACGGTGGTTAGTTTTCCCCATATATGTGTGTAGAGGGATATAATGGATTGTGGTTATTCACACACATATATTCTGGATATAGCTTCCTATGGACTACTATAGGTGTAACGTGTATAGGTTGTGATGGCTTGAGGATCCTTACTCGGTGTATGGGTTGTAATAGCTTGAGTTATAATGCTCGATGTATGATACACGTTATGTGAGTTGTGGTGGCTTCCAGAAACTACCTATTTACTTTGGTTACATGGACTTAGTGGTGGTGTTGCATGAGGTTCGTGTTGTGGTGCTATGCTTAGGTGTTTGCAGGCAAGCCTTTTTTGGAGAGAGATGCTTGACGTGCGACGTTGGGGAAAAGTGTAAAACCAGTGGGGAAGTGGTAGCGGGGTATCCTTGATATTCCTTATTATATTATATACTCTTGTATGAAATACTTGGTGAGAGTAGCCATGGTGAGGATGGGAACATAGTATACATGTTTAGGTGGTGAGTTAGTTTCGCTTGTTGTTCACTGTGCTTTAGCGTTCTTTCGTTACTTTTGCACGAGAGGCTCCAGGGAGGATCCTACTGAGTATACTACTCACCCTACGTGTATACAACTATTTTTTTCAGGTCACTTGGAGCAAGTTGGAGATCGGGCTGTTTACTACTAGCTTGGGGTTTCAGGAGTTGTCCAGGCTTCGTGGTCGCTGTTGTTTTACTTCCTTTTGGTACTTTCAGTTTTCCCTTTTCAGTTATAGTAGTCTTTTCATGACATTGCATATGTGAACTTGGGTTTCTTTTTATATTGCATTATGATCTAGAGTTGGTTGGTGTTTGTCTTATCTTTCTCTTTCGCATGTGTTCTCTTAGAGGTTAATGCCTCTCATCTGTGTGATTATTATACCCTCGGTACTAGTCGCCAACTTGGGGCCTACTGGAGGTGGGACTCAGGTGTCACTATCTCCATTCTCACATTATCGACCTAGGAGGGGTACACTTTATGGGGAGGGGTTTGTGAAAAGGTACCATAGGAGGCACTACAGGTGGCACTACATGAGGTTTCGGACCCACCAACTATAGAATGTGCTCATCACTACTCTCCAAGAATACATCACAAAGACGTCGTAGTGGCATTGTTCTACAATTTCCAAACACACGCCTTAGATGAGATTCTATGGAAAATGAGTTAAAAAAGTAAAGTAGAAGTAAGAAAAGGGAATGTGAAAGGCCTCCCTGAACATGGAATAGTAGGTACATGGTTTGCCTCTAAGTTTTACACAATAGATAGCTCGCTCTAAGAGTCGGATCTAGATATAAAGAGAAGATGTCTTAGAAGGATCACTAATACACATACACACTTTACATTTATAACTAACAAGTACTGCAAGATATTACAACTGAACAAAATAGCACTCACATGCAAACAGGCAGATGCATGCTGAAAGTAGATATGGCATAGCAATATGCATGTCATTTTAATCCCTATGGTGCCTAATACGATGCATGTAAATGAAATAACCTCATGTCATTGGGTTGAAATAGTCAAAATTATCATCTCAATAATACCAACACCAGTAACAGCATAAAACAAGTGTGTCACCCAATAGTGAAGTCATATTAAGAATAAATGGTATAATCAATAACTGAAATCTCCAACCTAGGAAATTTGGGTTTCCCCTATACATGGGTTAGCTACATCCAAGCATAGGGTAAATTCTAAATTCCTATGTCTTAGTCTCCTATCTAATGCAAATAGTAAGATAAAAGGAAAATAACACTCTCTGATACCACTTTGTAACATCCCGCCTCGAGTGCCACTGAACCGGACCCCGAGACGGTGGGTCAAAAGACCTCAAGCACATCTCCCCAAACACTAGAGGTTGTTGAATAGCAGTGAGGGCCTTGGGTAAGTCTTTGGGGGGGACTATTCCCTCATAGCATAAGGTAGTACACAATGGTAAATAATATGTGTAACAAGTAGGGGAAGCAATAAAAATAATAGATAGTAGTATAATCAGATATATGACCCAACAAAATAAATAATAACTGTGGAAGATGAATATTCATAATAGATACCATGATGATGTCAATGTATGATACCAAAACTAAATAAATCATGTTTAGGGATATGGGGTACAAGCATAGACTGCATGCTAATAAAACTACCAAAAGACCAAAAACTAACACACGGCATCTCGAGCATAGGCTCGGTCCTCTACCCCCAAATCTCCATCCAAAATAGAAAAACAATCAAGAATTGGGAGCGAAATGATTCCCTATATCCATACCTATGAACATAAAGTCTACTCAGGTACCAAACAGCTTTCGAGTAGGGTGTGAGATATAATCTCAATAGGCTGACACCCACGGTGTCTAAACCTTTCCATTTCATGATGTAGAAAAATAACAGTGTGCCATATATAATATATGCAAGTAATTTAAATAAATAAAATTAACTATAACTTGGTTTGGGTTCCTAAACGGACACCTGTCCCATACCACCTGCTTCATCCTGAGTCGGAAGTCTGAATGAGATACATGGTAAAGAAGAATATATATAGCAAGGCCTAAGTAACATGAAAGACCAAAGAGAAGGGCATACCACCAAGCTTGTGCTTTGGATTGGGGTCTAATCCATATGTCAACACCAGACGCACAAAATTCACAAGTGGGGTATCAAAAATCATAAGGAAACTCTATGAAATATCAATAAAAACATCTCAAGCATTTATATTAAAATTGACAATTTCATAGGTAGAGTCTAAGTCTGTACCGAAGGTATCGCTATGGTACATCCATTCAATTATATCCAATGTCACGAGCCCATCCAAGGCTATCCTTTCGAGAGTCCAAGTATCGCTCATGGTATGGTAACTATGATTCTGTCCCAAGTATCTCACATAAGGGACCGAGTATCAATCGAGGCT
The DNA here is from genome assembly GCA_963277665.1 of Viscum album. Lineage (NCBI taxonomy): Eukaryota > Viridiplantae > Streptophyta > Magnoliopsida > Santalales > Viscaceae > Viscum > Viscum album. The sequence continues at coordinate 1,840,842,764 of OY728151.1, forward strand.
TAGCATAGCCAACTTTCCAATGGGTTCGTCTTCAGTTGTCCCTTAGGGAACTAGTATCACCCAATATTATAGTAAAAATCTCATGGAACCCCTTGCCTGGTGAGCCTAAAACATCGCTTTCCCGGAGTGTTGTGTGGTAACCTATCGAGCATGGAGTGTCCAAATGTGGGTTCTTAATATGGGACCCACGTTCTCTCCCTGGCCCAATTTCATTTAAGACAACAAGAGAGGCATATATATCACATGGCAAGAATTAATGATTACTTACATTTAATTAACCATCTAATACCACGTGCTTACTAATTATTCAAGCCCAATAGTCACAACCAATAGTAATAACATAATATTAAAAAAGACTAGCACTTTATCAGTGTAATCAAAGGAAGCGACATTTAATAATAGCAAGGCATGATAAGACTTATAATAATAATTATTTAGACAAAACAAATTCAAAGGAAAACCAAATTCATGGTTTATGATTCATCCTAAATAATTTATTCAATTTAAAACTTTAACCAAAATTATCATACATGCACACGTAAATGATAATTTAAAGATTCAAGGCTAAAGGTAAATAGACCTATTATGTCGGCACACCCAAAGGGGTGTCCAACAGCATGGAAAAAACCTATAAAGGGGTTCACCTTAAACAATGGTCACAAAGATCAAGACAAAATAGTTTAATTAAATTAATACGCATTATTTGGGATTCACCAGTAGGCACCAATGAGCGGCACAACGGTGCGAATTGAACGAAGAAACAAAATGAAGGGAAAGAACATAGGAACCCTACCTCGTAGTCATAGTATACCCCACATCCCGCGACAACCTTTGATTTGACCTAGAACAGAAGAAATCAAAGGATTTAACAAAAACCCCAATTTCAGGTAAAAACCTTCTGAGATAAATTACATGATGAAGAGAGGATGAAACCCTAAAATAATTGGTGCGTATGATAAACCTTACCAAGAGATTCACAACGCTTGCAACGGTGTTGAAATCAGAGAAGAATTGGAGGTGCAACGAGATTCTGAAAAGGAGGAGGAAGGAGGCGCACCACCAGGATAGGGGGGCACGACGCACAGGAGGAGGGAGAGAAGAGAGGAGGGAGAAAAAAAAAGAAAGGAAATAAATAAAGATAAAAAAAAGAAATAAATAATGAAAAATAAAATAAGGAAAAATAAAATAAAATAGAAGGATAAAAGAAATAAAAATAATAATAATAATGGGTTAATCCCATTTTTAATTATTTTGACTTTTCTTCTAACCGATTTTTATTTTATTATTTATTTTTATTCCTTTTTCATTTATTTTGATTTATTTTATTTATTTTAATCATTTTAATTACTTTTAACATGAAACCTTGCGCTAGGGCATGGTATATTATTTTGCATAAATCACGCGCAACCATTAAAAAAATCATTTGTTGCTCGAGACCTACAACATACCGCGCGGGCGTGTGCCCTGGGTTGCTTTAAGGAATTGGAATAAAAAAATAAATAGTTCAAACCTTGGTTAAAGTTGGTACATTACATCGTTGGGCTCATTCAGTGTTCTTGATATGTGGATGTTTTGACTTTTCACAGGCATCTCACTTGTAGACGAAGGAGTATGGACTACCTTTAATGGACTCTTTAGACCCTAGTTGATGAATCTGAGGTTACCCCAAACTTCAGTTCGGCTTGGATGAGATGTTTTGAGGATGGTGATCCAAGTATGTTAGATCAGAAATGCACCCATGTCCATGCTGCGACACAGAAACATTAATGAAAAGGCGACGGTTTGGCCTAAGACGTCACCGAAAGTTGGGTACGAGCTTTGGTGGATGTGCTTTAAAGAAAACACGAGGTGTCTTAGGAGGAGGTGTCATGTTTTTGGTTGTGGTACGCTGGTCATCTAAGCCGAGGGTTTTTGTGAACAGTCTGTCAGAAATGGCTTGACATGTTCTCTCTTGTCCCATTAAATGCGGTCAGTGAGGAACTGTTTCATGGCATGTCGTCGGGTTGAGGCGAGGGCAGTTTGGGTCGGTCGGGGTTTTTCATAAAAAAACGGCTAAACCTAGCTAGATGAGATCGATTGGGAGTCGATTGTTCATTTAAGCTAGGGTCCATTCCAAAAAGGGTCATTATTGAAGGAACCGGGCATGCAGCGGATGCCCCAAACAAGTGGGATTTTAAAAAAAATCACCGACATTCAACATGAACTTATCAACATCGGCAAATAGCTTCCCGGTTTAAGCTGAGGATCACATGTGAAGAGTTTTAAGCACAAAATAAAACTGTAAAATACCTAGTTTAGATCCGAAGCTGCACACGACGTCTGCTTGTCGTTAGCGATCACTGCTCGAAGAATCCAAAGTCAGATTCCTCTAGATCATCCACACATTCTTCAAGTAATCCACGGGAATACTGATCGTCATAATCCGGGTGCTAGCGTGGAGCTACGATGAGTCCTTCGATGCTCTGACGATCACTGCATCGCTTCGCTTGCAATGCTTGAGAGTGAGCTCCATCCGAGATCCTTGGATCCAGAGCCTCTCTCTCTAGGATGTGGGAGAGAGAGGAGGAGAGAGAGAGAGAGGAAATTAATAGTACATGGCAAACTCTTCTCCTCCTCTATTTATAGTGTAATGAAATTACTCGAAAACGCCATCCTGGCCCCCGAATAATTAACACACTATATAAATAATATTTTGACTACTAAAATGAGTCATAAATATTATTCATTATTATTATCACTTTCCTATAATATATTAAATATATTATATGAAAATAATTAATTCATTGACTCAGCTCTTACTCCCACAAATATTAATGAACCTTGAATATTTTAATATTCGTTCAAATAATATTTTTCATGTATTTACATAAGACTTGTAAATACATTTAATAAATAAATTTGATGCTCATTATTCTTAACTTGAATAATATAAATTTATTTATTGCATTGGCGATCATATCTCCTTGGACAAATCCTGAACCCTAGTGGTGGGGTCCACCATGTCCAAAATACTTATTCAACTGAATAGGGTAGATTCTTGAATATGCTATTGTGTGTGACCCTCTAGGCTCTTATCTCAATAATAGTGAATATTATTCACAGACCAAGAGTAGGATATAGCAATCCATCATGGCCCTTAAAGAGATAAGGATTGTCACAGCAACGATAGCCAACCTGCGAATACGCACTGTGTAATATAATCTCTTTGTCATTAATATCTTATAAAGAAGGATGCACACATGTGTCATCGTCCTTTTTCTTACTTTATTGTTTGTTGATCCAACTGGACGGACTTACCCTCGACTGCCATGGCCATGGTCTTATGAAGGCATTACCATCCGAATCAACTTGGCCCAAGATATATAACTTCCTTAAACTGGAATCGAAAGATCCTTTCTTGACCATTCAACCAATGTCATGTCACCAATGATGCACCCAACACAAACTACCTTGACACAATATCAACATTATGGTTTTTGTCTTGCATCAAAGTACATGATCAAATGACATACACTAGCAATGATCTCAAGTCAGGAGTCCATTACACATGATTGTAGATATGAACATCCAATGACACCCAAAACATGTGGTGTTCCTATTAGCGGGTATGTCCTCATGATCTCACTACTAGAGATCACCAAGTGAGAACTTCATGAGAAGAAGTCTCGATGCTTATGAGCCCCCAGCACCTGATAGCCAACATCTACTATGTCCAGTCAATAAGATGTATCTAGATCATAGAACCTTAATATAAGATTAATTTCATAGTATCTACAGGTTCTCATTATAGCCTGGGATCTGCTATAACATTTCAATACGATAATTAATCTTTGGAAATTACCACTTCTATAGTGGATGCAAAAAATTCTACACTATAATGGTAAGATGACATCATGTATAGCTAACTATATACATGATATGGTAATCAAAATGAACTGAATAGTTGGGTCTAGGGCACCCACTATTTCAACACTCTCACTTTCACTAGAGCCAACTTTCTAACCAAACTTGTTAGCTACTCACATGATGAACATCATGTTTCTGCTGAGTAATGGATTTAGCTATTGGGTCTGCCACAGTTCTGTCACATGGCTATTCTATTATTGTGACCTTGTCTTATTGAGTAAAACTTCTCAAGAGATGGTATCCTGAGTATATCCCACTTGTCCACTGTCATAACTTGACATCTTGGCTAGTAAGAATATCATAATTTACATTATGATAATACTTTTCTCATTAGGTGAAATTATAAGAACTGGAACAAATAATTGCATTTAATAACTGCTTCTTAGCTGCCTTATAAGCTGCAACGTACTCAGTATTTGTAGGTATGGCTACCACTGGCTTATATGAGCTTGACTCGCTCATCGTCTTTAGCTTAACTACGATAGTAGATCACATTGATCTATGGAAGACTAGTTTGTATCCCTGAAAACTAGTATCCTTTCTTCTCCACTTACCAAGTACATATCATTTTGTACTTGTCAAAGTACAAATGAATAGTTTTGACTACATCACTTGCAGTGCTCCTAGATATAACTGAAATCTTCCGACTGTAAAGTATACCTTGGCAATATCAATTCTTGTACATATCATGGCATACGTGATTGATCCATCACTTTGACGTATGGATTTCAACTCACCACATTTATCTCTTTCCATGTCTCGAACATGTCAACTTGGAGAGATTATGCCCTATGACATAGGCAACAATTCACCTCTTGAATTATTCCAACTTGTATTTTTCAATACTATGTCACTATATGTATGATTGACTGGGTCCAAGCAACCTATAGATCCACCTCAGTAGATTCAGTTCCCTAGAACTTAGGTCACTACTTTAAGTCAATCACTGGAGAAAAGATTTCATCTTGGTCTCAGGTAACTTGAAGACCAATCTATTTTCCATATGTTTTCAAACATATTTTTCTTGGAAAACCTTGGCGCTCCCACTAACCTCTGGTATACACATGGAAAACATTTTTTCCAAATGTATATTCTATGATCTTGTTGCTTACTTTAATCCTAAACCGAATTTCAGTAAATTGCAACCTTTATTATCATTCTATGACGTGACCATCCCTTTCTGATTGTGTTGTATGTACACCATCAACAATTGGTGGTCATGACATCAAATGATCAATAATATGATCATAAAAATTAACTATGACAAGTAAAATTATAACAGATTTAGGCATTACAACTTAGTGAAACCAATCGAGACTTATTGGTACCGCGCTTGTACCACCCATGTATCAACTCTCTTGAATACCCACCACAGTATTCAATTTATAAGCCCCTTTGTAATTTGATACATGGAATCCATTATTGAATTGTTATTTGTCTTGTCAATCTTAGCTAATTTCCATACACTTCTTACTTGTAGGAAATGTTATTTACATTGACTAATAGATCATCGACCGCGGTGAATATAAAAACCATCACCGTGGTTTTATCCTTCCTACGCAGTATGTGTCACTGGAACATACTCTGTTCCACATGCGCTTGTGGAACTAGTTCTTATGCCAACTATTTGTGCATCTGAAGCATTGACTAAATCCAAGCCAATTTAGCTCCCACTGTCTCAAAAGAGATGTGCACCCTTATAGAAATGTAGTTGATCACTTGACCACTAATTTTCTATATTAGGGATTTATGTAATATCCTAAACAACCGTTAGGATGATTACAAAAGATGCACAATGTGTTTTTTCCTGATGTAAGTTTGTTTATTTCCTAGAAAACTCTTTGCATCCAAACACTTGTCGCATGACATAATGGATTTCCTTCATACTATGACTTCTAGGATATCCATTTGTCAATTTTTAGTTGGCATATGTTTATGGGATTACGCTGTTATTTGTGAAGCACATCATGAAATATAATGTAAGTTTCTACAAGTTGCAACATTAATACTACTTACATCAATACTATGATGTATAAAATGTGTGTTTCGGAATTTCTCCACACTACATTTTGTTGATCAATGTTAACATGTAAGACCTCATCATTGATCTTCCTCATTAACACCAATGTCGTGATGTGGATAAGGTAATGTGCATTTAGGAATTACTCCACACTACATTATCATGATCGATGATTGCACAGTCAAGATATTCTTCGGCATGTCGGCTCGAAGTAGCTCATATCTTCTGACCATGCACTTACTTCATTTTACCATTCCTTAATTACTTAAAGGAATCATATGAAGTATATATATCTCTAACTTATGCTTTGAATAGTTCACGCGGCCAAGATGAACTAATTCCATAAGATTTGTGGCATACCTTTATTTCTAAAGGTTTCTTTGTCCAAACTTAAGACGTCAATAATACCAAAAGTATTTAGTTGTGCCGAGCCTAAATATCATACTTGGTATATTCATGATGTCCACTTTTAGTATTACTTGACAAAGAATTATCTTGTCACAACTGGGTATAAGTCTTACATTTATATTCATCACTCATTGCCTATGATTCATGTATTGCTGATCTAGTGATTGAGTTTTAAATACCAAAAACAACATTCATTCTGAAACCTGGAAGAATGTCTTCTTGTGTCCAAGGACACATGAGATTAATGTTTGTGGTTATACTCAAAAATAGTTCCACATGAATCTTTCACTTGGCAATTAAGAAGTTGTGTACTTCTCACCACTGGCCTAGGTATCACCCTTTCATAGCCACTTGGAGAATACACCTGACTTCTAGTAATATTTCTATACTTACTTGGTTATCGTATTAGAATACACATATGTCACTAGAATTTTGTATTTAATACCCAAGTAATAAAACAGAAACATTACAGTGATGAATATTCCTAAAGAATAAGCAGGTAACTTTCTTCTTTAATTCAGTTTATTGCTTTTAAACTTCCATTGTTTTATTTTATAATATGCAATGCAAATAACCTTTGTTAATACCTCCTTCATTGAAGGATGTTGCAAATGTGTCGTTGGCATTACATGCTAGTGGCATTTTCGTCTTGTCTTTCAATTTATTCGTCATAAGAATTAAAGATGAAACTTTCTTTAATTGACTTGGCGATCGGTAATGAAGTGTTTACTCGATACTTGTTCGTTTTATAACTTAAAATGAAACTTGAGTAAAGGGGTGAAAATGATATGAAAAAGGGATCCATTTAATGATCATGATCCATCTTTCAATTTACACATGTCGGTGTAACCATCTCCTTATTCATATCATTTCTTCGCTTTCTCCTTGAAAACATCTCAGAGATGACACTTCATGTTTTATCATCCACATCCTGATGTAGCGACCATAACTAACATCAGACGTTGATGAAAGCATAATGACATAACCATCATTTTCTTTGTACATTAGTCTCTTGTAAGAAATTTCACCCTCGCTTCCTGAGGTAGTATAACAAGTGTAGGGGATACTGGCACCTTGAGTTTCCTACATCATAGTACTATGCACATGCGCCTGTACTATTCATGGATACTCGTGTCAGTGAGGACATTTACTTTGTCCAATATTTATCGCAGTTTTAAACTTGTGGTATAATTTTCCATTTTACTAAAAAATTAAATTTTAGCATATTTGTACCATTTATCATGATTACCAGTTAAGACATTTTGATTAATTACTTAAATCATTTAATATCTCCCACTATTTTTATCGAATTCTAGGAACCCTTTGTGCTAGAATCGGAATACTTTGTTGCTAGAGTATTTCTAGTGGCAAAGATCTCGGAACCACCCCTCATAGTCTACAAGCTATGGTTATGCCACTACTTGGGGGGTTCAAGGTAGGCTTTTGGCTGGTCGACCACTTTAACTTGTGGTTCCTTGATCTGTTAAGTGAAGTCCCAGCTTCTAAAATCAGAACTTGATTTACTCAACGTTTGCCTCTAAAATGATTGCAAGTTAGCTATGGCTAATCCTTACTAGCACTTTAGTTAAGTCGACTCATCACTCTTATAAGGACTCCCAGGTAGTAAGAGGCACCCTCAGTTATGGCATGACTGACACCTCAAACAACCGATTTTGTTGAAATTTGATTGATGGGAGGCGGTAATGACTTAATATATCTTTGAGGGTTTTATTATTTTTAATGTGACGAAAGAAATCATTTTCTATTTTTATAAGCACGTACTATGTGATTGCACTCACAACTGACCATGCAAGAAATAGAAAACTTCATCACGTCACATGTTCATTTTATCTTACATGCATGTTTATTATTATTATATGTGATCGTGCATAACTACACATTCACAAAAATAATAAATCATGAAAACAAAATGAAGACCTGATCATGAGCCAGTACTAATGGTTGGTCCATTGAGTGAATAACGGATCAACCTAGACCCTAGGGGTAATACCTTGTGTCGCGTCGCCTGCGACTCGAAATGCAGTGTATGCCCCTCCAATGCATCATTTCTCTTGTCTGGTGTGTCGCCATGACCCGTCACAAACTGTGTCACACCTCATCTCATCATTATACAATTGTACTCAAACGCAGGCAAGGGGGTCTTGGGGTATAAAAATACAACTCTGAGAATGGGCGCGCAGGCTCTTGTACATATAATGACTTAGAGACGATACACAGATCGACTTTTATTAATTAAACTAATTATTACAATACCATGCAGTAATTAAATAAATTAATTAAATCAATAAAAAATACACTAGGCATACATTGGACGGTCTTGGGCTCATGATCAGACATATACGCGTTAAACTTGCGTATATTAAATAAATGCAGAATAAAAATTAAACTTGCATTAAATAAATTTGAGGGCACTTAATTGAATTAAAAAACCTCACTATGATTTTTAATTCAATATTTTAACGTCGTTCGGTCCCGATTAATTAATTTAATTTTAAAACTAAAAATTAAATTAATCAATTAATTTAATTAATCACCAAATTAAATTAATTTACACCGCAGTAATTACTAAACCAAAAAATTAATAGTTAATTTATTTAATTATCAATTGTAATTAAATTAATTTTTTTATTTTTATTTTTTTGATTAAATAAAAATAACCGGGCCCCGAAACCCCGAGCAGGGCCTGTGCGGGTTGGGGCGAAGCCGCACTGGCACATCCCGGGATGTACCGACCCCGTGCAAGGGTGATCTGGGTCAGGTAGGTCCATCCAAGCTCGTTCCAGGCTGGACAGACCCACGGATCCTCATTTCAAGGTCGGTCTGGTCTGTGTAGAGCACCAAGGGAGTACGTCGCCGAAGGAGTCACCGCGGCCAAGCAGGGCACAAGCAAGGCGTGCCCGGGACAGCATGGCGAGCTCGGGTGAAGCAGCCGACGGCCGTCCAAGAAAGGTGGCTGGCAAGACACCAAGTCGGTGAAGAGGAGTCGCAGCGGCGGTCCGGTCCAGCGAGGGGAGGGCGGTCCGCTTCGACACCGGGAGGCGCTGCGGTCGGATCTCGCCCAAGAGGGCGACCGAAAGGTGGCAGAATAGGGAGAAGCCATGGTGCGGTGGTGGCCCACGCCGCAGCTGGTGGTTGGGAGCCGCCGGACTCTGCTGTAGAGAGGCGGGTCGTCCGGGGCGGAGGAGGACGGGGGGTGGCAGGCGGTCGGCCGGAGGCGCCCGAGCGGTTTGACGGAGGGAGGTCGGGCGGCGGGTCGGTGTTGGTTCGTTCGGGAGGGGTTGTCGTTTGGGAGCGGGGCGCTGCTGGAAGACGGGCTAGTCAAGAGCGGAGCTGGCCGGGAGCGGGGCGCCGCTGGGAGACAGCTGGTCGGGAGCATCCGGGGTGGCCAATGCCTGCGCCTGGTGCACGACGGAGTCAGGAGGGAGGCGGCCCTGCAGAGCCACCGTTCGTGACAGGGGGGCAGCTCGGCCCCCCGAAACCTTCTTCTCTTTTTTTTGTCTTCTGAGACCTGCTTTGTAGGTCTCCCCCTTTTTTGTTGAAGACCTGCAAAGCAGGTCTCCCCCTCTTTTTTTGAATTTCTAAAGCCTATACTTTAGGCTTGGATAAAAAAAATAATAATATTTTAATATTATTATTATTATAATAAAATTAATATTATTATAATAATAAAATCAATTAATTTTATTATTATTATTATAATACAATTATTTTTAAGAAAATAATATCAACGCTAAACTGTTTTTGTGGTGAGTATTTCGACCATGGAATTTTCAGTCGAAATACAAAACATCACCAGAATTTAGTCTCGAATCCGAATTCAAAACTTCGGATGACCGCAGACTCGTTATCCGATGTTCGAATCTGATTCTGTCTACGGCGTTGGAACCGTATCGATGCCCTCTTTATATTTTAATGAAAATTTAATCATTTCATTGGCTTAAAATCAACACGCATCCCTCTAATACCACTTGAAGAAACCGGGCATGCAGTGGAAGCTCCAAACAAGTGGGATTTTAAAAAAAAATCGCCGACGTTCGATGAACTTGTCGACGTCGGCGAATAGCTTCTTGGTTTAATCTGAGGATCACGTGTGAAGAGTTTTAAGCACAAAATAAAATTGTAAAATACCTGGTTTAAATCTGAAGTTGTGCATGACGTCTGCTCGTCGTTGGCGATCACTCCTCAAAGAATCCGAAGTCAAATTCCTCTAGATCGTCCACATGCACTTCAAGGAATCTGCGGGAGCGGCGATCGTCGTAATTCGGGTGCTAGTGCGGAGCTACGATGATTCCTTCGACGCTCTGACGATCACCCCATCGCTTCGCTTGCGATGCTTGAGAGTGAGCTTCATCCGAGCTCCTTGGATCCAAAGCCTCTCTCTCTTGGATGTGGGAGAGAAAAGAGGAGAGAGAGAGAGAGGAAATGAATAGTACATGGAAAACTCCTCTCCTCTATTTATAGAGTGTAATGAAATTACCCGAAAACACCAGCCCGACCCCCGAATAATTAACACACTATGTAAATAATATTTTGACTACTAAACTGAGTCATAAATATTATTCATTATTATTATCACTTTCCCTTAATATATTAAATATATTACGTGATAATAATTAAGTCATTAACTCGGATCTTACTCCCACGAATATTAATGAACCTTGAATAATTTAATATTCGTTCAAATAATATTTTTCATGTATTTACATAAGACTTGTAAATACATTTAATAAATAAATTTGATGCTCATTATTGTTAACATGAATAATATAAATTTATTTATTGCATTGTTGATCGTATCTCCTTGGACAAATCCCGGACCCCAGTGGTGGGGTCCACCATGTACAAAATACCTATTCAGCTGAATAGGGCAGATTCTTGAATACGCTATTGTGTGTGACCCTCTAGGCCTTTATCTCAATAGCAGTAAATACTATTCATAGACCAAGAGCGGGATCTAGCAACCCATCATGACCCCTAAAGAGATAAAGATTGTCACAGCAGGGACAACCAACCTATAAACACGCATTGTGTAATATAATCTCTTTGTCATTAATATCTCATAAAGCAGGACGCACACGTGTGTCATTGTCCTTTTTCTTGCTTTATTGTTTGTTGATCCAACTGAATGGACTTACCCTCGACTGTCATGGTCATGGTCTTATAAAGGCATTACCATCCGAATCAACTCGGTCCAAGATATATAACTTCCTTAAATTGGAAGCAACAAATCCTTTCTTGACCATTCAACCAATGGCATGCCACCAATGATGCGCCTAACACAAAATACCTTGCCACGATATCAACATCATGTTTTTCATCTTGCATCAAAGAATGTGATCAAATGACATACACTACCAATGATCTCAAGTCAGGAGTCCATTACACATGATCGTAGATATGAACATCCAATGACACCTGAAACATGTGGTGTTCCTATTGGCGGGTCTGTCATCATGATCTCACTACTAGAGATCACCAAGTGCAAATTTCACAAGAAGAAGTCTCAATGCTTATGAGCCCCCAGCACCTGATAGTCAACATCTATTGTGTCCAGTCAGTAAGATGTATCTAGACCATAGAACCTTAATATAAGATTAATGTCATAGTATCTACAGGTTCTCATTATAGCCTAGGATCTGTCATAACCTTTCGATATGACAATTAATCTTTGGACATTACCATTTCTATAGTGGACGCAGAAAAGTCTACACTATAATGGTAAGATGACATCATGTATAGCTAACTGTATACATGATATGATAATCAAAATGCACTGAATAGTTGGGTCTAGGGCACCCACTATTTCAACAATCATAACGCTTAGGGTGTGCTTTGATAGGCGGTTCCTACGGTGGGGAGTATCGTGGCTCGGAATCAGCCGTAAAGTGTTCGAACCAATCGGCGGTAAGTGCCATGGGCTTATTAATTCAAGACACGACAGGAGATCATGTCTCGAGTTAGACAGGATCGGGTAAGCTCTGTCTCAGTGTTTCAATTTGGAATACGAGTGTTGGATCAAGTTTCTACAGCTTAAGTACCATATGGCTAAAGTGGTGTTTGGATGTGTGTTGGGTGTTTGAAAACGCAATGTGCCCGTTTAAATGAAACTTCACGACCCGAGTAGGTCGGGTGATGATTTCGTTGTTTCCCCAATGCTTCTCAAGGACGAGAAGTTCTAAGGTGGGGAGGTTGTAATATCCCGTGTTTTTAGACCGGGTTGAAATTCCAAGGGAATTTGAGCTTTTCAATTTGGTGGATAGGTCGTTCTTTGTACCGAGCTTCGGAATGTAAACCTGAGCTTTGGAACCTTTAAAAGTGTTTCTTTTAGACTTGGTTTAAGGTCCGAGAGGCATCTCGAGTGTCATGTTGAGTTTCGGGAGCGTTGGGACCCAAAAACATCGTTCAGGTAGAGCTGGCAGTGGCGCATGAATTGTCTAAAACTATGCAGCCCTCCAGGAGAAACAGTGCGGCCAGTCCGGAGGGGTTGTCGGTGTCGCACGGTTAGTTCTGACCGTGCACACCAGGCCGCACATTCGTGTGGGTTGTTATAGATCTTTGATAGATGAGAATTGCACAGTTTGCACACGGTTTATCAAACCATGCGCATGAACCTTGTGATCCCCCTTCCTAGGCAATGGTTGAAGCACGGTTGGTGCACAGTTTGGCCAACCGTGCGTCCAAACCGTGTGCCTCATTAAATGGGGTGAAATTCCCATTTTTTTTCTCTAACCCTTTTTAATTCTTTCTCCCTCTTTTCTCTTCCTTCCATCCACGTGCAACAACCTTTGGGGGTTCCTTCTCCTCCTCCTCCTAAGCATGGATGCCTCTCCTTCATCCGGTGTCAGAATCGAGTGTCGTCGGTCTCTGTGGTTATCCCTCGGTAAGAGCTTCTCTCCTTTTGCTCTTTTCATTTCTCTCGCAGTCGTTGATGCTATTGAGGTGCAACCTAATTCGCCCTATTTTCAAGGCGTTTGTCTGTTTCTTTGATTTCTCTCGAATCGGACCAAATCAAGCCTCAATATTGGACGAGTGGACCGTACTTGGTATAAGGTAGGTGGTCTATAGCTTTTCCCTCAAGTTTCATCAATTTATAAATTTGCATTGTTGTGCCACACACCGAATTCTTCGGCATTGCCTCTTTAATTGTAAAACTAAATGTGTAGAACTTAATGCCTTGAATTAAAAGGATGCTACCTTTGAATTGTGTCGTTGGAGGTTGTATGCCTTAATGTGAACCACTCCTTAGGGTTTGTCCCTTGAAAGCCTTTAATTAATTAATTGTTTTGTAATAAAACCCCTCTTTGAGGTGTTCTATCTTATAAATTGTAAACAGGTTGATTAATTTGTATGTGGTAGGATGTGACACTCCACTGTAATACCTCCTAGTGACCGAACCACCGCCTAAGGGGTTGGCACCTCCTCTAACTGAATGAACTTGATGATTCGTGTGTGGTATGCATGTTAGCATGGCCTATTTATTACCTCTTGCATGTATAGTGTTGACTGTTAAGGACAATTCACCCGGCCCTTATATTTCAGATAACAGATTGAACCAAATAATGAAACCACTTATATTGAAATGTTAAGGGGGCGTGAATCTCTTTAAAATTTGCATGACTTGTGTTGTGGCATGTTTATAAACATGGCATCTCTATTTATTTATAAATGGATTGTATTAATGGCATGGATAAGCACATGACCTATTTCTTAATGTTAAATGAATCATATTAAAAGGATCCAATGTACCTTGAGCGATGTTGGTTGCCTCTTTACGGAACATTGGCCTAAGGGCTCATAGGGAAAACAGATTACCTTACACTGCCTTGTGATAAAAAAGGAACCTCGAGTAGGGTCGTTGGCCATAATGTGTCACACCCCCTTGGTCGAGGATGTTGGCATGAAGTTCACATCACTTGGGTTGCTAAGCATAACGTTCCACGCCCCCTTGATTAGGAGGTTGGATATGACCCTCCTCGTTATTGTTCATGATACTCGGCATGGCGTCTTACAGTCTCTATGATACTCGCATGGTGGCCTATATTGATTATGATCACCGGGAATGACATCCCTTATTTATTATTATAAGACTTATTATTATGAGTAGTACTACGCATGAATGCTTGAGTTACATCTCAGGTTCTGGCTAATACTATGTATCCATGTATATGTAACGTTCATAGTGCATATATATGTATACATCTCTCTCTCTTTATATATATATATATATATATATATATATATATATATATAGCTTAAGCCAATGCAGGTATGGTCGGTCAGTTGTCCTTGAGGAACCTGAGTCCAACTTGTTACGTTTATTTATTTATCATTTGTTTATTTATTATCCATGCACATTGTCGTATGTATATTCATGGACTTTATTTAACTTTAAACACCCTGCTCGAGCTGCCATTGCTTTGGGGCACCCGAGCGGACTTCATGTTCGCAGGTCCATAGATTAGTGCTTGTGTTGTGCATTGTACATGGGAGCTTAGGAGCACAGGACTGAGCTGGTGCTGAAGATGCTCGTGGAGATCGCCATCTGGGCTTTTATTCTTTTTCTGTATTCATGTATTGTATTGTATGTTTGTACTTTGCAGCTGCATGCATCATGTATTTTGACGTTGGCCATTTTATATGTTTATTCAGTTAATATTATCTTCTACTGTTGTCTTTCATTTATACTACTTTCATCGTTGGTTGATTTATTCATAGTCTCTTATACCGTTGTACTACTCTGATCATAATGGTATAGTCTCACCACCGTACCATCAGTAGACTCTCACTGCTAGTCGGTAAGATCTGACGTACAAAGAGGCACGCTCATATGACCAACCGTTTTAGTAACTCCTGAATCAGGACATTGGAAATATCTTGTTTATCTGTCAAAATCATCAAGCAGTCACCCATGACCCCATCAACAATGCTTGGGAGCTCTCGTGCAACATGTATTCACTTTCCAGGAGCATGAACCTATACACATTCCATGGGGATATATGTAGGGTGTGAGTATAAGTTACCAATATGTGGTCACCACTCAAATTATTTTGATGTTTTATGATTATCTAGCAGTCTAAACCATTTTAAAAATTACTATTATTTTCCTTTCATTTACTCCCCTTTTATGGGGAGCGAATTAAACTCAATAATAATTTTATTCCATTCATGACAAGTCTAAATAGAGTTTGAGGTGGATTCATTTGTAGTATCAGTTATCAACTCCTGATAAAGAAACCCAACTCCTCAAACATCTTTTCAAAAACTTTTAAATATCTCAATCTTATCATACATGTGCTTCGTAAACAGAAATATTTTCATTATTTCAAAATCGTCAATGAACATAATGGGATAATAAATCAAATATTTGCACCAATGCTGATTAGCTTATAAAAATACAATTGTATCAGCTCTAATGGGTTTTTTTTTTTCAAGGATATATTAGAAACCCTCAGTTTTGAAAGAGGAAAACCATGTTAAACCAGAGGAAAATCTAAGCCAAAACCAAAACAAAAGAAGAAGAAAAAGACAACAAATACAGCAAGCAGGGACCATCCATTTGAGCCAACAAGCAAGCCAGTAGAACACCAGTTGAGCAAAACTCAAAATTTGATATAAATAGCCAGGTTCAATTCCTTGCAAAGAGGAACAACCAACGATGCAGCTACAGGTATCAAAATTGATCACCTCATTGTAAAAAATCAGCCAGAAAGAACCGAAGCAGCTTGTTGCACCATCAACACTAGTACTTCGATACGTCTATAATCTTTCAACATACCTCACTCGCCAAGAGAGACCGTATTCAACATAACCGATCTCCATGATAAGCATCCGCATCCCCACATGGAGACTATCCAAGCCCCTCTGCCCCGCCATCCTTTTGAAACAGAAACCAGACTGATAGGACCAGATCACCATAGGCAAAGCACGCAGAAAAATAAACTGGAGCCTCGACAGCAAAAAATCTCCCAAACCAGCAACATCTTGAAGAAAATGCAGCTCTTCCTAAGTACCCAATAAGAGCCAAGAAGACCCAACATTATTCAGACGCCTGCTCAAATGCCCATGTCAAAACTTACAGTCCACCATTTGAAGCCATGAAAGTCATGAGACATGAGCTGCCTTAAGTAATCAACAACCCAGCGACTACACTAGGAAGTCCCTAAGAACAGCAGAAATTTGAATATTAGTCACACAAATGAAAAGCTTGAAATCCAAGGGATTGATCAATCCACCCGTAATATCAACAGGCATCAGAAAACAGCACTGCTTCCTAGCCCAGAGAAAGCTCATGCCACCAGAGATCCCTGCAACCTGCCAAAGGAGAGCAAGGCCAGGACATCCAGCTTCACTCCCGAAAAACTTTATGTAGTTGCATCAGAGAGAGACCAAGCAGTGACCAGCCAAGCAAGTCAAACAAAATATCACCCATCCACACAACTTCAATCACAAGTAGATGAATAGCTCCCTCGCAAATCAACCACCACCAGCATGAAACAACCACAGGAGAAGGCATGATTAAAGGTCGCAACCCCAAACAAAGCCGAAGTCAGCAAACCCCAAGGAAACAAGTTAGCGAATTCGGAGAGAAGGCACAGCATGAGAATCCGTGTAAATAAGGCTCGGAACTTTTTAAGGTAAGAATCCACTTTCCATGACAAAATGCACCATTAAGACCCTGCTTGGCAAGTTCATCCACCACCGTGTTACCTTCTCTGATAGTATGAGTAATGGTGAACAACTTATCCCTCATGATCGTGTTACCTTCTCTGATAGTATGAGTAATGGTGAACAACTTATCCCTCATGATCGACCAGATCTCATTAATAATAACCAAAGCAGGCAGAGAGGGAGTTCTAGAACCCCTTCAGCATTCAACCAAGCTCAAAGAGTCGGTCTCAAAAATCAAATCCCCTGGAATTAAGAGTTTCCTTATGAATGGAAAGGAGGAGACAAAGGGCTTAGCCCATGCAATTTCATGAATCAACCAGATGATCCCTGCAATTTCATGAATCAACCAGATGATCCCTTAATAACAACAAGAGAAGAAGGGGGAGTGCAGCCCTCGAAGAGAATATGGGTCCTAGAAACCCAAATAGTCCAACATATGAGATTATTCAGAATATAACAATGATATCTACAAGAAGAAAATTAGAGCAATTGACCAATGCAAACATCTTTGATTGACGAAATGATGGTCACCTACCGGGATATTTAAGAGAATTTCAAAATATCTCCAGACAGAAAGCAATCTTTCACGTACATTAAAAACATGATAAGTATAGTCCACGACTTGATGACAAAAGGAGCATCTAGAAGGCAAACAGAAGCCCAATGACTGCAGATTATCTGGAAGGAAGAAAGTCGTTGAAGGGTCTCCACATAAAAACTGAAATTTTCAGAGGAATTCTGGTATTCCAAAAATATTTCCTTGAAATAAGGGAATTTTTCCTATACCATACAGAATCATTACAATCAGAAAATTTAGGTTCAGGAATAGGGGAATTAAAATCATCAATATGATCTCTGTAAACCAGCTCAACTTTTGAAATCCTCTACCCGTTTCTCGAATCCCCAGCTCTAAAATATCTCTGATATCTCCCATGTATAAAGCAACTCCATAAAGAACCAGAACGTTTGAACTTCCACCAGAGCTTGATGGAGAAGGTGTCAGAAATAGAGGTCAGATCTCTAATTCCAAATCCAATTTCCCCTGTTCAAAGGCAGATTTTCTTCCATGAGAAGTGCTTTTTGTACTTTCCCTTCGTTTCACCCCAAAACAAATCAGCCAGCTTTCTTTCGATGCTCTTGATCACCATTTTGGGAAATTAGAAAGTTGCTATATTATATAATGTAATTGTCGAGAGCACATGTTTGATAAGAATTAATTTACCCCCTGCAGAGAGAATCTTTTTTTCCTCCAACCTATTAATACATGCCAAATTTTTGAAGAAACAACAAACAAGTCTTGAACCCAATTAAATGGGGTCGGCTACATAGATCAAACGTCGAAAATTAGCTCTATTGAAACCATATTGCGCATGTATCAAACCATCTTGAATGATTTGTTTAAGGGTCCTCTTAGACCTGTCTTTATCCCTTTGAACAAGTGTATCTGTCATTATGTTTACCCTATTAACAAGTGCATCCCTGGGTCTTCTTCTAACATGTCCAAACCATCTTAATATGGTCTCGGTCAAATTCTCATCAATCGAAGTCACTCTAATTTTCTCCTGAACACGGTCATTTCTAATTTTATTCATCTTAACATTTTCATTTATATTACCCTTATTTTTTGTTCAAGATGTCCCATCATAAGCCAACATTCACTATCATGTAGAATAGTATAATTGCAGTCCTATAAAACGTACCCTTCAATTTCAAAGGAATTTTACGATCACAAAGCACCCCATAAACTTTTCTTCATTTTATCCATCTAGTTTGAATCCAATGAAAAACATCTGCGTTAATATCTCCATCGCAGTGCAAAAATGAGCCTAAATATCAAAAACGATCAACTTTTGAAATAAAGTGGTCTCTCAATCTCACATCCATAACATTACTAGAAAATCATTTACTAAAACGACACTCCATATATTATATTTTATCCCTATTAAGACGGAAATCTTTTGATTCTAAAGTCTCTCTCCAAAGCTCTAACTTTAAATTGACTCTTTGGATTCTGCAATAAAAACTATATCATCCGCAAAAAACATGCAATTAGGTATTTCATCTTGAATATGCTTTATAATTTCGTCTAAGATCAAAGCAAAAAAGTATAGGCTTAAAGTCGAACCTTGATGCAGACTTTTGAACAAGTTTGTAGTGTCACCTACAGGAGTTCTAACTCCAATTAAACTTCATTCATACGTGTCTTGGATGAGTTTGATATACACTACCTACACCCCTTTTCTTCCAAAAGTTTTCCATAAGACCTCTCTCGGAACGTTATCATATGCTTTTTCCAAATCAACAAAAACCATATGAAATCTTGGGCTTTTTGTCAATAATAGTCCATCAGAGCTCTAATAAAATAAATTGTTTCAGCAGTTCAACTTCGTTAGTATTCATGCACCTCAAGTAAATCTAGATGTACAACAGACATATACTCTTTGGGTTAATTTAGAAACTTTGATTCAAAGTTTGCCGCAACATGAGAAGATTTTTATAAGTGGTGACCTAGATGGGCATGTAGGAAAGGATTCTAAAGATCGCATAGATTGCCATGGAGGGTTTGATTTGGGTGTAGTAAATGATGAAGGATCAATTATCTTAGACTTCATGTAACATGTTGCGGAATCGTCGGGAGACAAAACGACAGAAACGAGAAAATGAAAGAAATAAAGCAAATAAGGACACAGCGATTTACGTGGTTCGGGAAAAATCCCTACGTCCACGAGAGAGGCAGAATTCACTATATCAGGAGCACAAAATTACAGAGGATTTTCAGTGGTAACCCTAACCCGAAAATGGGCTATAAAACAATGGAGAAGACGATCACTGTTCGAAAAAGTGAGTATGCGTCGCTATAGTGAACGGCGGCCAGCTTTGTCAAAAGCGCTACAGTGGCTGTCGGCTGGAAGTCAAAAGTGCTACAGTGAAGTTGACTCCGAAGTCCGCACTGCTACAGTACCTGTCGGTGTCGATCGGTCAGCTCCACTACAGTAGTCAGAGATACTACAATGCCGGAAAAAATTGGGTCGGAGGACTTCGGCCCCCGGAGCAAGGGCGCGTTGCCCCCTGCAACCCCCAACGAGCTCACCACAGAGCTCGACCCGCAACAGTTGCGAGCCACAGGCATTCAACCCAAACGGATCGGGCAACACCAATCCAACATAACATCCCGACTTTTCTCAAAGGTACGGACCGTTTGTTTTCAGTTTAAATTCCTTTGTTGGCTCTAATAATGTTACCCAAGGAATTCACGGAGGTCACAAAGGCGCTTGGGGCTTGTTCGGATCCTGAAACCCCAGAAATTTGGGAAATAAACTGGGCCAGACGGTTAGTAGAAACCGTGCAACCCAAGCCCGCACGGTCTCTACTAACCGTGCGGGGCAAAACAGAGGAGCAACAAGAGGCGCACGGTTTGTCTGCAACCGTGCGACCCCAGGCGCACGGCCGTGCGAAACTGCATAGATTTGAGACAAAGCCCATTTGCACGGTTGGCGCACGGTTTGGCCAATCATGCGGCCAAACCGCGCACCTTTGTTTTTTAGGGTGAAATATCCAAATTGCCTTTAATGAATGTTTTAACCCCTTTTTCTTCTTCCTTCTCCAGCGGGTTTTCCCTACCCCCTCACGCGTGAATCCTCCTTCCTCCATAGGTTTTGAGAACCTCCTTCATTCCTCAACCAAATCACTTATCGCCGGATCCTTTGGAAAGCTCTCGGTAACCTCTATCATCCTCTCCCTTCTATTTCGAGTTTCTTCCATCCTCTGTTGTGCTATTTAGGTGCGGTCACTTTTGCCCTGTTTTCAGGGCATTGGACGATTTCTTCGATATCTTCAGTTCAAGCTCGAATCAAATGTCGGCGCTGGACGAGGGAAGCACTGCGAGGTTAAGGTAGGTGGTCTAGGCTTTTTCCCCTCGTTTCGTTGCGTTATATAATAATATGCATCATTGTGCCGTGAGGAGGACCTTTCCGACAACGCCTCTAATTTGTTAATTAAATTAAATTGAAAGCTTCACCTTGTCAATTGCGACCTGAGCTAGTGGTGAATCAACCCCTTGGGTTGATCGCCTTGAATTATGCCACCCCAATGGGTGTGCTCCTCCTTTGAGGCTTAATTGCCCTTGTTCTAAATCGGCTAAACACCCCTCGCCTTGCAGTGTGCTAGTATTCTCTATGATGACATAATTGGTTCAATTGACCAAGAACGCCACATTAGTTTGATTGGTGGGTGCCAACGATAGCCCATCCAATCAAAACACTACCCATGGCCTCTTACACCCTGTTGTCTGGTGTAAAGGTCAGGATACAGTTACTGGACGCGCCAATTTGAATTTATAAAATGTATAGGCCTTTATAAATTGGAATTCGTGACGCAATTAACTGGATTGTGATACTAATAACCAAATAAATAAGAATGAATTGAAATAAATTGAAGTTTTATAATAAAAAGGTCACCGCTAGATGAAGATGTCAAATGCAAACTAAAGAGTGTTTTCCTTTATACCTTGCATTTGACACTCTATATACCGGAACCTCTGTTGTGTCGTGTGAGACCTTGACCTGACCTGGCCTTAGTAGTGGGCAGTAGGCCGTGTTTCCTGAGATCTTTTGCGACCTTTTCCAATCACCCAGACCTGGCTCCTGGAGCAGGCTAAGGGTTGTGACGTGTTATAGGCGGGTTTTGTTCCGATCCTTTACCGTTTTCCCTATCTGTTATAAATCCTATATGAGGCGTGCGTTTGGCAATTGTTGTAGAGCTATGTCATTGCGACGACCTCGTGTTGTACGCCAAGAGAGTGGCGATGAGCATACTCCGGAGGTGGTGGGCCTTGAGCCACCTGTGGTACCTCCTGTAATGCCACCACCTCCTCGAGATCTTCCATTGGGTGTCGATGCCTAGTTTCGTGACAGCTTCTTTTGGCTCATGCAAATCGTTCAGGGTGCCCCTCGACCTGCCCCTACTATGGCAGAGTTGACCAAGGAGTTCCAGCAGCAGCAACATCCCACTTTCTCCAGAGATGGCGGACCTCGGGCTGCTGAGTCATGGCTAGAGGTTATGTTGTTGATCTTCGAGTATATCGAGACGCCTCCAGAGCAGAGGGTCAAGCCCGCGACCTATATGTTACGTGACTCCGCCAAGCGTTGGTGAGACGTTCTTACTCAAGTTGGTCGACATTAGGGTATGGTCTGGACAGACTTCCAGACAGCCTTCTTTGACTACTTCTTTCAGCAGACCTTGCGAACAGATTGTGCTCGGGAGTTCATGCACCTTTAACAAGGTGACATGTCAGTGATGGAATACTAAGCTTGCTTCACCGAACTACAGCTTTTTGCACCGACCTTGACCAGTGATGAGCTGACTACTGCGAGGCGATTCGAGGATGGGCTTGCATATGTCGTACGATCGCAAGTGAACGTCTTTCGACTGATCGCCATTTCAGAAATAGTGAACCAGGCCCTCATCACTGAGCGAAAACTAAGGGAATCAGGCGACGTGAAGCAGGGTCGTTCAACTTCCAGGCATAGTAGTGGTTTATCCAACGGCAGGAAGCGGCGTTTTGAGGTTACACTCCTCTCTCTTCTATTTTGAGTTTCTTCCATCCTCTAGTGCACTATTCAGGTGAGACCGCTTTTGCCCTATTTTCAGGGTGTTGAACGATTTCTTCAATATCTTTCGTTCAAGCTCGAATCATAAGTCGACGCTGGACGGGGGAAGCACATTGAGGCTAAGGTAGGTGGTCTAGGCTCTTTCCCCTTGTTTCGTTGCGTTATATAATACGCGTCGTGCCGCGAGTCGAACCTTTTCGACGACGCCACTAATTTGTTAATTAAATTAAATTGAAAGCTTCACCTTGCCAATTGCGACCCGAGCTAGCGGCGAATCAACCCCTTAGGTTGGTGGCTTTAAATTATGTCACCCCAATGGGTGTGCTCCTCCTTTGAGGCTTAATTGCCCTTGATCTAAATCGATTTAACACCCATTGAGGTGTGTCGCCTTACAATTAATACATTGAGGTAATGAATTAGGTTGGCCTAATTGAATTGGCCATGAGATTAGGCCACATGGCTTATGCCTTTGACATAAATGGATTGCCCAATGGAAATGCCTTGACCAATATGCCTATTGTGATATAAATGCCTGAACTAATGAAATGGCCGTTTTTGCTAGACATATTGTATATGCATTGCTTGATTAAATGATTCCACCTTAGTGCTAAGGGTGATATGATACAAGGGGTTCCGACTTAAGGGCCCCTTGGACAAACTCTTCGTGCCTACTTGTTAAACCTTGTTAATGTTTTGTAAACACGCCGGGGCGACACCAGTTATGCCTGGGACGGGCTCGCCGAGCATTATTTTCCTTTTACATCCAGACGAGGGACACTGGTTCCCTAGGGGAGACCCCGTGGACGGGCTCGATGGCACGATAATTGTACCATTCCACTAGAGAGACTCGAGCCCCTACGTGCGATACCAGGGACAGACTTGAAGGTTAGATCGTGGTGTCTTCACAACATACCGGGAGTGACACTTGGGACTTCATTCTTGGGTCACCTTGGATTGACTCTTTAGGCATTGGTCTTACACCGAGCCCTAAGGGCGATACATGGAATTCTCTTAGAATTATCATGGACGGGCTCATGGTGACTATTTATTATAAAAAGGTTTTTAATTAAATTAAAAAGGCAAGTGAATGATTTTAAATAAGAAATGATCTTTTGGTTCTGGAAACTTAGGGACATGTCCACCAAGCCCAATCACAAGCTTGGGGACAGCCCTTCCTCTTATACATTATACCTGTCACTTTACCTTTGCAGGATTCCTTGATTCGAATTCACCAGCTTAGGCCGAAGCAGGTAGTTTTGGATGGGTGTCCATTGAAACCCAGACCAGTTATCTATTTAGTCATTCTGTCTCACATTTATTAATTATGGCACACTATTCATTTTATATTGCACGAATGGGTTTGATCTAGACACCGTTGGTGGTGGCCTACTGGGATTTTATCTCACACCCTACTCGGGTCGCCCTTGGTACCCGAGTAGACTTCATGACTCCAAGAATAGATAAAGGGAAGCGGCCAGCTTCCGATGCTTGATTGAAAGTTCTAGGATGGAGTTCGGGGCAAAGGACCGAGCATATGCTCGAGATGCTAGTTGTAGCAGTTTTTGGCCTTTTGTATATTTTGTTTGCAGGTGGTATATGTCTGTATCCCCTGCCCCTTGCATATTCATTTTTGTATAACATCATCATCATCAACACCCATCATTTATTCAGCTTTTGCAAGTTTACTTATATTGCTCAATTATTTCTATTATTTTCGCTGTTGTCCGTTCCACATTTCTGCTTCCGCTATTTATTATCTATTGTTTGATGTTGTGCTCACTCTAATCTATGAGAACATAGTCTCCCCACGGACACACCTGAGGTCCTCGCTGCTAGTCGGCAGCCTTTAGCGTCAGGAGAGGCGCGCTTGAGGTCATGTGGCCACCATCTTAGGGCACCGTTAAGTGGCATCCAGGGTGGGACGCTACACTTCGCCTGTAGTTGTGATTTTGTGGTAGTAAATACGCTCTTTAGGAAACGAGATGAACATTTTATTACTTCACAAGATCCCAAATTGATTATTTCTTGGTAAAAAGATTGGATATAAGGTTTACTAATGATTGCAAGGTTATACCCGACGATAGGCTAACCACTCAACGTCATTTATTAGTTTTAGACCTGCAAGTTAAAAATTATAAAAGAAATATAAAACAATTAAGGAATTCAAGAATCAAATGGTGGAGCCTAAAAGATAACCTTATAATGAAATTTAAGAACAAACTTTTGAAAGAAGTGGATTGGGAAGTATGATAAACCGCTTACATGTTGGATGAGGTGGCTAAAAGTGTTCACAATAGTGCTACTTCAATT
Source organism: Viscum album (assembly GCA_963277665.1). NCBI lineage: Eukaryota > Viridiplantae > Streptophyta > Magnoliopsida > Santalales > Viscaceae > Viscum > Viscum album. The sequence goes on from OY728151.1 coordinate 1,840,867,706, forward strand.
CTAAGAGTATAAAAGGGTTTTATCCAAAAGGAAAAAAAATCATGGTGGCAGAATGAGAATGTTCAATTAAATATTAAAGCGAAACGAGAGTGTTTTAAAGTTTTACACCTTTGTAGTAATGAAGATACATGAACTCGATATCGTGTTGCTCAAAGAGAGGCTAATAAAGCAGTTAGTGAGGCTAAATTTCAAGTTTTTGAGGAGTTGTACCATTCATTACATACTAAGAATGGTGAAAGAAAAATCTACAGTTTAGCTAGAGGTAGAGAGCGAAAATCTAGAGATTTAGATTAACTTTGGTGCATAAAAGATGAAGAAGAAGGTACCCTTTTTAAGGATGAGGAAGTTATGAAAAGATGGGGATGTTACTTTAATGACCTATTCAATGAAGAGCAAATGTGTGGATTAGACTTAGATAATCTAAATATTAGTAGAGATGAACTCAATGACAGCTATTATCGAAATGTTCATCCTTTTTAGAGGTTAAAGATGGATTAAGAATGATGGAAAATGGTAAAGCAATTGGGTTAGCTCACAAGGTTTTTTAATGAGATTATGAAATCTAAGAAAATTCCCGATGAATGGAGGAAGAGTTCTCTAGTACCTGTGTATAAAAATAAAGAAGACATTTTAAGTAGCGCGAATTATAGAAGCATTAAGCTTATGAGTCATACCTTTTTGAAGAATCGGAAGATAATTGGACACCATGTCTCCACCAGGCAAGACCAAATTACCTAGATAAGGCAAAATGGAAAGCAGCATGTACCCATCAGCCTTTGGATGATACGAACCCTTTTAATTTGGCAAGAGCCATGAACAAAAAAGAATCTTTCTCTAAAATGATCAACTGACCAGAACATTCTTCAATGACTTTAACACAATTCATAATATTCTTGAGTGATCTCACGTCCCCGCTGCTAAAAAGAATCAGGTCATCAGCAAAAGCCAAGTGAGAAACACACATGCAATTCCTTGGCACTTTAAAGGGTTGGGTTTTACCATCACAGAACAGTTTGCTAAGTCCACTGCTAAAAGCTTCAGCAGCCAAGGTAAACACACATGCAATTCCTCGGCAATTCCTCTTGACGGCTTAAAGAAGCCACAAGGTCTTCCATTAACCAGAATTAAGAGAGGTCGAATTCAAAGTGCCCAACATGAGTTCAACCAACCTGGGATCAAACCCAAAATTGATCAAAACCTTTTCAAGAAAAGACCAAGAGACTCTACTAAAAGCTTTATTCATGCCAAGCTTGATGGCCACATTATGTCCCTAATTTATTCTACCAAAAATCTAAAAAGGCTCAAAAGCCAAAAAAGGGAATTCTCTTATATGTTTCTCTCATTGATAGAGCCAGTCTGTCCTTCCGAAATATGGGGAGGAAGCATATTGGATAATCTGTTATACAAAAGTTTAGAAATTGTTGGGCGGAGAAAGAAAGGAGAGATGGCAAGAGGGGGGGTGAATTGCCTTTTAAAAAATAATTAACAAATTAAAATCAAAGTAAAAGAATGCAGCGGAAATAAATGAGGCAAGACACAAAATTGATAACGGAGTTCGGCCTAAAACCCGGCCTACGTCTCCGCTCCCAACTCAACCGTTGAGAGATTCTACCGCTTGCTTTTCAATGGTTTTAGCAAGAAACCCACTAGACTTTACAGGTAGTCTAGAACCTATTACAGCTTGCTTTTATATGGTTATGCAAGAACCCACTAGCCTTCTTACAGGTGAAGGCTAGCTCACCTATGTCTCAAGCCTTTTAAAGGAAAGGCTTGACCAACCTCTTCACACCTTAAAGGTGATGTGAAAACCCAAAAGAATGGAGGATGAGAGAAATGGGAGTTTGTAGGCACAAACTCAATTTGATGCTCAAAATAAATAAAACAATAAAAACCGTAGTTGGGGAGAAGCCTTGGGCGCCAATGGATGATTGGAGTTGAAGACGTGCACTCCCAAGCTTCTTTGGTGGTGCTCCTTGGATGTGGAAGTTGGTTGGAGCAATTGGGGTTCCTTTGGAACAATCCGCCGGAGGTTGGCCAAATGATGGAAAATGTGTCCGTTGGCTTCACAAGTGTTCCGGTATTAATCCTTAGGCTTCCGGGGGTTCCTAGTCCTTTATTTATAGAGGGGGAACCCTCATATGGCCTTTGGAGGTCTTCGGAGCCGTTGGAAAGGGCTTCGGAGCCGTTGGGAGGCAAGTGGACAGGCTGGTCAAAAGCCCAACGGCTAGTTTGACTGGCTCCACCGGCTGACCGGTGCAAGGCCACCGGTTGGCCGGAGCTTGCAAAATGGAGAAGGGCTTCTGTCCAGGCTCCACCGGCTGGCCGGTGGTGAAGCCACCGGTTGGCCGGTGGTGAGGCAGTAGCTTCCACTGTGCTGGCTAGGTGCCACCGGTTGGCCGCTGGTGTGACACCGGTTGGCCGGTGTGGAGGCAGTAGCAACCTCTTCTGTCTGGGCTCCACCGGCTGGCCGGTGGTGAAGCCACCGGTTGGCCGGTGGTCTGGACAGAAAGATGCCTTCTGTCCAGGCCTCCATCGGCTGGCCGGTGGTCTTCCATCGGTTGGCCGGTGGACTGAAAATCAGTCCACTTTGGCTTCTTGCTTTCTTGGCCCAATTCCTTGGCCACCTGAAATCATGCCTATTATCCAAAAACACTTAAAAGAGGATTAGATAAAGAAGTGGGTGATTGTGATCATGAAAATCAAACCACGAGGGATACGAGAGGTACAACAGAAATGACCATGCTGATGAAGTTGCATAAGCATATGGGTCTATAGTCTCCCGTCAAAGAGGAGTGATCTTTCATGGGTATATGGACAATTTGAGAACTACCAATACCTCTAGGGATAGGGGTACCAACAAAGAAATCAAACACCGCTCCTAGAATATTTTCTAAAAGCAAATCCAAACATGAATTAAAAAAAAAACAGAGAAATCATCAGGGCCAGGTGCACCACATCCAGAGAAGGCAATCTTAAAAGATTTAAATTTTCAGTGTCCTTAATGATTCTAGGAATAACCTCAAAAATGAAATCTTTAGAATTAATATCCTCTGCACCATACAGAGATTCAAAGAATTGCAGAGCATGGTCTTGAATCAAAGTCATGTCTTCAATCCAATCATCATTGGAGTCTTCAAATCCTTATATGGAGCATCATCTATGTTTATCTTTGACCCAGGCATGAAAAAACATGGTGTTCACATCTCCTTTGAACCATTTCACCCGTGCTTTTTGTGTCAAAAATATTTCTTCCTGTTTAAGGGATTTAAGATATTCAGATTGGGATTTGAGGAAAGATTGTATGTTGACCAGATTAGGGTGTTGATTGAAAGTTGTTGAACCCGGTTAATTGTATTTCCGGGTAAAGGGTATTTCCGAGTCCCATATCGGATTACTCCACCTTGAAATCTTTTTTATCCATCTATAAAAGAATATCTCCACCTCACTTTGAGGTAAGAGGAATTCACCGATTACATGGTATCAGAGGGAAATTCCTAATAAATTTTCCTCCCTCCACCTTCCTGTGCGTTATCCCGGCCCGCCTCCCTCATGGTCTGCCAGCCCCCACCCTCTTCAGTGCTTCCCGGCCCGCCATCGTCGCGGTCTCCCGGCCCCCGCCCTCCTCAGCGCTTCCCGACCCGCCTCCGTCGCGGTCTCCCTGTGCAACGTCCCGACTCCGCCTCCTCCTCAGCGACTCCCGGCCCGCCCTCCCTCGGCGCTTCCCGGCCCGCCCTCCTCGACGTCTCTTGACCTCGCCTACCTCGGCGACTCCCGACCCTCGCCTCCTTTGCGGTTTCCCAGCCTCCGCCTCCTGCGGCGATCTCCCGGCCCGCCTCCTGTGACGATCTCCCGGCCCGCCTCCCTTGCGGTTTCCAGGCCCCCGCCTCCCTCGGCAACTCCCGGCCCCACCTCCTACAACAGTCACCCGGCCCGCCTCCTACGGCGATCTCCCGGCCCCGCCTCCATCAGCGGTTTCCCGGCCCCACCTCCCTGCAGCTCTCTCGACGTCGCACCCCCTTCCTTGTCTGTCGTCCCCGCTGCGCACGGCTCCTCCCGGTGTGCGACTCCGACCTGGCGGCACTCTCCCCGCTCCGCCTCCTTGTCCCATCCCGTCCCGCCTCCCTCCTGTGCGGACGTGTCGCCCCCTCCTGGGTAGCAGCCACCTAACCTTCGTTGTCGGCCACCGTCACTACGACGGATCCAACAGCACCAACACCCCCCTGCGCGTCGGCTCCCTGCAAGCAGACTTCCCAACGAGCACCTCTTGCGCATTGCCCTCGCCGCTGCGCGCAATTACTCTCCCATCTGGCGCCTCAAGCGCTAGCGCCTCTTGCGCATTGCCCTCGCCGCTGCGCGCAATTACTCTCCCATCTGGCGCCTCAAGCGCTACTCTCCCGGCCAACGCCTCCTGCGGCAGCCCCATCTCCAACGGCCTGCCTCCCGCGCGACGGCCCTCCGACGGCTTCATCTCCAACTCAGCAGATTTCCCGAAGTCCCCTCGACCGACCCGCCTCCCAAAGCGCCCATCGACTCCTTGATGGTTGGCTCTTCCGCCCGCAGCCCTCCGGCACCACCTACAGTCGCCAGCACTCCTACAAGGCCGCCCCCTCACCTCAATTGTCGGCCTTCCCACACGGCAGCCCCGCGCTTCATCCCTGCATCTGTGCGCCCACCTGAGCGGTTGTCCTGTGCTCTGTCATCGGTCCTCCCGCAAGGCGGTCCCCCTTCCTTGGCGCACTCTGCATACTCAGACATGTCTTTATCCTCACCATCATCCAGTACCCGTTTTTAAACTGGCACTCTCGAAGGAGAAGATTGCATTTATACAATCTTATCAGGTTGTTTTGCCACCTTCCTCTTCTCCACCCACCATTGTTCATGGCCCTACCGCGTGTATATCTCATCGACCGACAGCTTGAATGCTTGACTCTGGTGCGCCGGAACATCTCACAGGGGATTCCGGTATGTTCACTACCTATCATCCCTATACTGGTGCCTCTGCAATTACTGTTGTTAATGGATCGCCAATCCCCATTCTCGGATTTGGCACATGCTCCTTGACCTCGTCTATTCGTCTGCCTTCAGTATCTCATGTTTCGCACGGTCCGTTTAAGCTTATCTCCATCAGCAAACTCACCAAAGATTTAAATTGTGTTGCTACTTTTACATCTTCTGGTGTTGTTTTTCAAGAGCGGTCGACAGATCGGGAACTTGGTCGAGGTCATCTTAGGGATGGGGTGTACATGTTCAATACCTATCATCCCTATACTGGTGCCTCTGCAATTACTGTTGTTAATGGATCGCCAATCCCCATTCTCGGATTTGGCACATGCTCCTTGACCTCGTTTATTCGTCTACCTTCAGTAGCTCATGTTTCGCACAGTCCGTTTAAGCTTATCTCCATCAGCAAACTCACCAAAGATTTAAATTGTGTTGCTACTTTTACATCTTCTGGTGTTGTTTTTCAAGAGCGGTCGACAGATCGGGAACTTGGTCGAGGTCATCTTAGGGATGGGGTGTACATGTTCAATACCCCACAATCCCTTGCTCATCCACCTATGCTCGTGCCCTCGACCTACATTTTCGCCGTGGTCATCCACCGGCTTCCGTCTTGCATAAGTTTTGCCCCCAATTCAATTCACATCTTTCCTTCCATTGTGAATCCTACAAGTTTGCTAAACATCATCAATTGACATATGTTCCTCGACTGGAAACGCGTGCAGCGAATCCTTTCAACCTTGAACATTCCAATGTATCAGGTCCTTGCAGGGTTCCTAGCAGTCAGGGTACAGTTATTATGTTTCCTTTATTGATGACTACTCACGTATGACATGGCTTTACCTTCTCGTGATCGGTTTGAAGCGTTTTCTACTTTTCAAACCTTTTATCATGAAATTCATACTCAGTTCTCCACCTTTATTAAATGTCTCTGCTCCGACAATGGACGGGAATATTTATCTACTTCCTTACAACAGTTTCTCAAGGATAAAGGCATCATTCATCAGACATCCTGCCCCGATACACCTCAACAGAATGGAGTGGTCGAGCGTAAACATTGTCATATTCTGAAGACTATTTGTGCCCTCCTATTCCACATGCAGGTGTCTCTTCATTTTTGGGCGAATGTCATCCTTACTGCTACATACCTTATCAATCATCTTCCTTCTTCTATCCTTCAGGGGGAGACTCCTTTCCGAGCTTTGTTCTGCTCTCTCCCTCCTCACCCACTCTCACTCTGTGGGTTTGGGTGTCTGTGTTATGTTTGTGACACTCGTCCCAACCACTTCAACCTTTCTCCCAAATCCCTCTGTTGCATATTCCTCGGATATTCCCGCACTCAGCGCGGATACCGATGTTTCTCTCCAAACTTACGACGGTATATCATCTCTGCAGATATATCTTTTGTTGAGAGCTCTCCTTTCTCTCCTCCATCTTCCCATCCAGACACCACCATCGATGATTGTCTTCCTCTCATCATCCACCCACCTCTGTCTTTGGTGTGCCACCCTATTGATCATCGGTTGGGCACTGTATACTCCTGTCGCCCATCGAATGTGTCCCCTGTCCAGGCCGAGGACACCATCTCCCCAGCTTCGTCCACCGCTCCTGCTCCTGCTCCGACACCAGACGACTTGCCCATTGCATTGCGAAAAGATACTCGTTCTTGCCAGAATACTCCTCTTTACACATCCTCATACAGAGGACTTTCCGCTCTGGAGACGATATTTATTTCTCGCACGATTGGCGGCACCAAATCTCACCCTGGGTAGCTTCAAGCGATGCAGGATGAATTGCAGGCTCTGGATGACAATCATACTTGAGATCTGGTCCTCCTAGCAAATAAACAGGCGGTCAGCAGCAAATGGATTCACATCACGATCATTTAAATATTGAGTCATTCTGTGATGCTGACTATGTCGGTTGCCTTGCTACCCGAAAGTCTACTTCTGGGTTTGCCGTTTTCTTGGCAGGTAACCTCATCTAATGGCGCAACAAGAAACAGATTGTCATCTACAGATCCAATGTTGAGTCTGAATACCATGTGATGGTCACATCACTATTGAGATCTTTTGGCTTCGTCATCTCCTCCATGAGATTGGTTTCCCACAACAGAAGTTTGCTCATATTTGGTGCGATAATCAGGCAGCCACGAAAATTGCTTCAAATCCCGTCTTCCATGAACGCACGAAGCATATCGAGATGGATCGTCACTTTCTTCGCCATCACCTCAAGCAGCACCATGTCAGTTTCAGCCACATACCGACGGCATATCAGCTTGCCGACATCTTCAGTAAAAGCCTCCCGGAAGCTCAATTGGACTCTCTCAGTACCAAGTTGGGCATCCACAGCATCAGCAACCCAGCTTGAGGAGGAGTGTGTATGGTCTTGTGTTGTGTCTTCTTTCTTTTTTGTGGGACTCTTGGTTCAAGTTATCATGTACTAGCTTGAGGGAGAGTGTTGAACCCGGTTAATTGTATTTTCGGGTAAAGGGTATTTCCGAGTCTCACATCGGATTACTCCTTGTAATCCTTTTTATCCATCTATAAAAGAACATCTCCACCTCACCTTGAGGTAAGGGAAATTCACCGATTACAAAAGTGTTCTCAACGATAAGGACTTCATTCTCAAGCCTCCTCAATTTTTCAAAGATGTCGCCAAATGAGTTTCTATGCCAAGACCTTAAGATCATCTTTAAGCTTCGTTGATTTACGAAAAAAAAACCAAACATACCTCTCCGTGGGGAATGGTACCCATCTGTTTTTGAAAACTTCTTTTAAAGTGTCATTGGTAACCCACATATGCCAAAATTTGAAAGGTTTAGGTCTCGAAAAAGCATTATTGGAGCATTTCACAATCATCGGTGATTGGTCAGAAGAGGTTGTAGGCAGTTTAACCACTTGAAGATCCCTAAAAGTATGGAAATCTTCTTCATAGACCAAGTATCTATCCAACTTTTTCCGAACCCTTCCATTGTTGGATCTCATCCCATTCCAAGTAAAGGGTCCACCATCACATGTAGGTTCATTCACATAGGTTTCAGCAATGAAGGTATTAATATCCGAGACAGAATTGAGAGGAGTAGAATCACCCTAATATTTAGAAAAAGAAGTCAGGGTGTTGAAGCCACCACCAATGATCCAAGATCCAGACATAGACGAGTGAATGATAGAGAGAGAATCTGAGAGAAGTTTTCTTCCCTTTCAACAAGAGTTGGCATAAACCACTGTCCAAACAAAAAGAGGCCTCCAGGGCATTAATAACCACCATCAGATGAACGAATTGTCCCCAATCTTTTAACACATCAACAGACACCACATTAGAGTACCAAAAAATCCATATTTTGCTAGAAAAGTTGGACAAACCCTTCTTGAGGCCCAACATTCAAGAAAAAGAGTCAACTCTAGAAGAGTCAAAAAAAGGATCGTTAGACCCGGTTAAAATTGTATTTCCAGGTTAAGTGTATTTCTGAGTCTCACATTGAATTCCTCCTACTTGTAATTATTTCCCTCTATCTATAAATGAATGTCTCAACCTCTCCTTGAGATAGGAATTGGTACCATTCTGCATGATATCAAAGGGAGAAATCTGATAATTCTTTTTTTCCCGTAATTCTTTTTATTCTCATTCGTTGCTCCTCCGCTACGCCTCGTCACCGGCCCGCCAGCGCAAAAGCCCCCCTTGTGTCCCGTTGTCGACCCGCTTGCGCGGAAGCCCCGCACCCCGTCATCGGCCCGCCTGCGCGGAAGCCCCGCACCCCGTCGTCGACCTGCCTGGCGGAAGCCCCGCGCCCCATCGTCGGCCTGCTTACGAGGCCCTCTCCGCCTCTCCTGCGACAGCTCCTCTGCGCCTCGCCCCTGCGCAATGGTCACCGACAGAACCCCCCTCCCTTCTGTTAGAGTTGGTGTCCTGAGAACCAACTGTTTATACTTTGATTACATAAATGTACACTTATTATATATTGTTCATTGTTCTACATGACTATAATATAATAATGTCCTGGAATATTTGCTCCATTAATGAGGTCATGGCAGATCCCCACTATAATGAGAACCTTGAAATGCTATAACAATATTCTTAAATAAAGTTCTACGGTTGGATGACATACTATGATAGGACACATAGTATACAGACTGTCATGTGCGAGTACTCGTAAGAAGACGAGACTCTCTCTCATGGAGTTCGCACTTGGTAATCTCCAAGATGGGAGATTATGAGAACAGACCCGCCAGTAGTAATTCCGCACGCCTTGGTGTCATCGGACATTGCTATCTACGAGCGTGTGTAATGGTCCTTAGACTGAAATATTATCATTAACTCATGTCATGACTCGTGCACTTAGATTTACTGACGAAAACCGTCACGCAGACAGTTGGCGGGAAGTAGGGTGCGTTGGGAGCGTCACGAGTGACATGTTATTAATGGATAAGTCGAGGAAGGATTTGTCCCTTCCGTTTATGGAAGTTGATATCTCAGCCCTTTGATTGAAATAGAACCGTCGCACGAAATTCCATGACCATGGTGTAACGGCGAGTTTATTTCAGGTAGTCAAAAAACGACGGATCAAGCATATAGGTTTATGACACTGTCATGAAACCTGTTTGATGAGATATTGAGACAAAGGGATTAAATTACACAATAAGCGTTCGTATGAGGTGACATGTCAATGTGGCGTCAACTTCTTTCTCTTGGGTGTCTTGACCCGTTGTTAGACAGTAATCTTAGACTTTAGGCAACTCCGCCTAATGCCAACGAGAAAGAGGCCTAGAGGGTCACACACTAAGTGTACCCAAGTATCTCAAGTAGAATAAAGATTATTCCCGTATGTGGTTTAATAATTATTCAAGGAAGCCTAAATCGTTTTAATGTTGGAGGAATAATAAAATGAAAACAAGATATACACGCCGTGTACATTGAATGTACACGTCGAGTAGTTTTCATTTTGGAAATGAAATGAAAAACAAGTACACGTCGTGTATTAATGATTACACGGCGTGTAGTTTTCATTTTGGAAAATAAGTACACGTTGTGTATTAATGATTACACGCCGTGTAGTTTTTTCCAGTCGGGATTTTGAGGAAACAATATTGTTTTATTAAATGATATTTATTATAATCAGCGTGAGCGCATGTCAAGGAATTAATGATTCGACATGAGGGTTTTTCAATAACAGTTGATGAAATAAATAAAACGCGTAACGCGTTTATTTATTGTCATAACTCTATAACCTCAAACCCAATTATAAATATCCTCACAACCCCAACACTTTTTCCTAATCGTTGTGCACAACAATTCTGGAGAATTCTCTCAAGGCCGAAAGAACTCCTTCCTCCAAGAACGCTCTCAAGACCGAGAGAGATCCTCCTCCATCGGATCAAGGCGATCTAAGGCGGACAACGCAAGCAAAGGCTTCTTCGCGCTAGCACCCGGAGATTCCTTTGGCGACGTCCAGAGATACGTGGTGCACGTGTGGATCACCGCTAAAGGAAGTCTACACTTGGCTTCTGCAACGCAACGATGAATCACATCGGAACGTGATCAGAAATATCAACAAAGAAAGAACGCCATAAAAGGTACTTCTTGTCAATTAATTAAATTAATTATAATCAACCTGTGATGATCCTCCTTTGTGGCTCCGGGAATATTCTTCTTCTTTGTCTATTTATGTGATTCGATCCGTGAGGTCTGGCATTTATCGTCGTATTGATCCCGGATTGATCATTGCTAATGACAGAAAGCCAAGTGGGCACATCCACCCACGAGTTTCCGCTGCGCCCGGGACCTTCACCTTCCACCCAGTGCGACGCCCCATCCCTGCACGTCGCCCTCCTCCTGAGGGAAAAGCCCCACCGCGAAGGCATCTCCAAGCGCCTCCTCCCTCCAGGTGGAAGTCGCCTCCCTGCTCACCCTCCACCTGCGCCTTCAGCAAAACCAGGCGAGCCATCCTCCCTCTAGGCGAACGTCGCCTCTCTCGTGCGAAGGCATCTCCAGCGCCTCCCTTCTTGCCCAGCACGCCTTTCCCCTGTGCGCGACCCTGTGCAACGACGACCCCCCTGCGCCCGGCGCCATCCTGTGCGCAACGTCCCCCCTGTGCGCGACAACCCCCTGTATCCGACGGCTGTTGTAAGATCCCAAACTCCCCGGAGGCATGTCCTTATTTAAATTTTCGCTTAAATCCCTTAATTTTGGCTAATTGAATGTTTGTCGGATGTATGGGGAGGTTTTGGGGTGTTTCGGGGGCTCGGGACTCGAAAGAAAGGGGAATTTGGCCATCCGGTGCATGTTGTACGGTTGGCGCACGGTTAGAGATAACCGTGCACCCAAACTGTGTGCACGGTTAAGCAAACCGTACAAGGGGGGAAAGTCAAACCGTGCGAACATGGACAAAGGCATTTCGCACGGTTGGCGCGCGGTTTGTCAAACTGCGCGCCCCTCCCTGTTGGGCGGAGAAAGAAAGGAAGTGATGGCAAGAGGGGGGGTGAATTGCCTTTTTAAAAAATGATTAACAAATTAAAATCAAAGTTGAAAGTGCAACGGAAATAAAGAGGCAAGACACAAGAATTGATAACGGAGTTCGGCCTAAAACCCGGCCTACGTCTCCGCTCCCAACTCAACCGTTGAGAGATTCTACCGCTTGCTTTTCAATGGTTTTAGCAAGAAACCCACTAGACTTTACAGGTAGTCTAGAACCTATTACAGCTTGCTTTTAATGGTAATGCAAGAACCCACTTGCTTTCAATGGTTGAGCAAGAACCCACTAGCCTTCTTACAGGTGAAGGCTAGCTCACCTATGTCTCAAGCCTTTTACAAGGTAAGGCTTGACCAACCTCTTCACACCTTGAAGGTGGTGTGAAAACCCAAGAGAGAGGATGAGAGAAAGAGTTGGGGTTTGTAGGCACAAACCCAAATTGATGCTCAAAATAAATAAAACAAGAAAAACCGTAATTGGGGAGAAGCCTTGGGCGCCAATGGATGATTGGAGTTGAAGACGTGCACTCCCAAGCTTCTATGGTGGTGCTCCTTGGATGTGGAATTGGATTGGAGCAGTTGGGGTTCCCTTGGAACAATCCGCCTGAGGTTAGCCAAATGATGGAAAATGTTCCGATGTTGTTCCTTAGGCTTCCGGGGGTTCCTAGTCCTTTATTTATAGAGGGGGAACCCTCATATGGCCGTTGGAGGCCTTTGGAGCCGTTGGAGAGGCTTTCGGAGCCGTTGGAGGCCAAGTGGACAGGCTGGTCAAAAGCCCAACGGCTAGTTTGACTGGCTCCACCGGCTGACCGGTGCAAGCCCACCGGTTGGCCGGTGTGTGCAAAATGGAGGAGGGCTTCTGTCCAGGCGCCACCGGCTGGCCGGTGCTGAGGCCACCGGTTGGCCGGTGCTGAGGCAGTGGCTCAGCCTTCTGTCTGGGTGCCACCGGCTGGCCGCTGGTGTGACACCGGTTGGCCGGTGGTCTGGACAGAAGGATGCCTTCTGTCCAGGCCTCCATCGGCTGGCCGGTGCTCTTCCATCGGTTGGCCGGTGGACTGAATTTCAGTCCACTTTGCCTTGTTGCTTTCTTGGCCCAATTCCTTGGCACCTAAAATCATGCCTATCAACAAAAACACTTAAAACAAGATTAGATAAAGATGAGAGTGATTGTGATCATGAAAATTAAACCTCGAGGGGTTCGAGAGGTACAACAATCTCCCCCTATTTTGATGATCACAATCACCAAAACAAACAATGTAAAATACTGAAATGAAAGGCATGCTTTAATAAAATGAAAAGTAAAGCAAGGCATGAGAGAAGGATTTCTCCCCCAATCAACCAAGAATTTCTCCCCCTTTGTGATTATCAAAATAGCACGGGGCATAAAACTTGATTGAGGGATTACGTTGAAAAACGAGATGGAGATTTTAAACCAATTGAAAATTTTGAAAGTTGAATTGAAAGTTTTGAATCAAAAATTTGAAATGAAAGTTTTGAATGAAGAATTGAATAACAGTTTGAATTGTAAGTTTTGAGTGAAAAATGAATAACAGTTTGATACCAATTGTTGAAATTGAAAGTTTTGAATCAAAAATTGAATACCAAGTGTTGAAATTGAAAGTTTGAATTGAAAGAATTGAAAAAGAATTTGAATACACAAAAAGGCTTAAACGATCCTAACTCCCCCTAAATAAAAACAACAAATCACCGGGGAGAGGTGTTTGAAACCGAGACAAATTTTGGTCCGGTAAGACTCGCTAAGAGGGATTTTTCAATCCATACTTGTCTAGTTGCGGGTCTTCTCCTAAAAAATTCATCATTTAAGAAAATGGTTTTGGGCCTACCATACCAGGCATTTTTGCAATTGCACTCATAAATTAAGTGCCCGGGTTTTTTGCAATAATTACAGAATTTAAATTGGGAGCTCCCCCTTACAAAAATAGTAGGTGCATGGGAAGAGGAAGCTTGCTTGGAATAGCCAAGCCCTTGGGTGGTTCGGGATATGCGTTGGGAACCTAGCAAATTGTTTAAATTTTGTTCCCCTTGGGTGAACTTGGCCAGTGATTCCCTTAGATCTTTGATTGTTGATTCCATAGAATCAACATCGGGAAGGTTTTGGATTTTGAGGGTCAACTCTTCCTTCTCTTTGAGAAGTTGTTCTTTTTCGGAAGAGAGTTTTTTGAAATTCTTTTTTAAAGCAACAAATTTGGAAGAAAGTTCGTGAAAACCTTCCTCCAATTGATCTCTTGCATGTTGGAGATCCTCATAAGATAAATGATTTAAAGAATTTGAATTTGAAGAACAAGAGGATGAGCAGTCGGAAGATGTTACCTCATGAAATGCCATTAGGCACTTGTTACCGTTGTCGCTCGAGGAGGAGGAGGAGGAGGAGGATGTGGAGCTATCACTCCATGTGGCCTTGAATGCCTTCTTCTTCTCCTTTTGCTTGGCCTTTTTCTTGTTGAGTGGGCAATCGGGCTTGTAATGGCCTTTCTCGCCACACCCGTAACATGTTACCTTGGGCTCGGATTTTTCGTTGGGTTGAGCCTTGCGGGCCTTGCGAGATTTCTTCTTTTTGTGCTTCTTCATGAACTTGTGCATTTTGCGGGCAAGATTCTCCATTTCGGAATCGCCGCTTGAAGAGGAAGACGATGAGGAGGAGGAGCTTTCTTCTTGTTGAACCTTGAAGGCGATGTTCTTTGGAACTTTGATTGGTTTGCCTTCCTTTTCAGCTTGCCTCCTCATGGTGATCTCATAAGTCATGAGAGATCCGATGAGCTCTTCGACCGGCATATTCTTTATGTCCTTTGCTTCTTGAATTGCCGTGACTTTCGGTGCCCATGTGCTTGGTAGGATCCAAAGGATCTTCTTGACCATTGTCTCTGCAGAAATATTATCTCCAAGAGATTTTCTACCATTGCAAACATCAGTAAAGCGTGTAAACATTTCAGAAATAGATTCATTTGGATGCATGGAGAATGATTCAAAATCTTGACGAAACATATCTAATCGAGTATCCTTGACTTTGTTGGTCCCCTCATGGGTAACCTCCAATAGTTTCCAGATTTCATGAGATGAGGTGCATGTGGAAACTCGATTGAATTCATTTCGGCCAAGGCCGCAATGTAGAGCGTTCATGGCTTTGCCATCAAGCTCGAAATTTCTAATATCGGCTTGGGTCCATTTGGATTCATCGGGAGAGGAAAGAGTGTAACCATGCATGACAATTTTATAAATAGGATAACTTATACTTCTAAGGAAAGTAGTCATGCGGGTTTTCCAATAATTATAGTCGGTTCCATCAAAAAATGGAGCACGACTCAAAGAAAAGCCTTCGGGGGCGAAAGAGGTTGAGGCCATCACAATGGATCTTTGAATTTGTAACCGGTTAGGGTATTACACAAATTTTTCCTCTGATACCAATTGTTGGGCGGAGAAAGAAAGGAAGTGATGGCAAGAGGGGGGGTGAATTGCCTTTTTAAAAAATGATTAACAAATTAAAATCAAAGTTGAAAGTGCAGCGGAAATAAAGAGGCAAGACACAAGAATTGATAACGGAGTTCGGCCTAAAACCCGGCCTACGTCTCCGCTCCCAACTCAACCGTTGAGAGATTCTACCGCTTGCTTTTCAATGGTTTTAGCAAGAAACCCACTAGACTTTACAGGTAGTCTAGAACCTATTACAGCTTGCTTTTAATGGTAATGCAAGAACCCACTTGCTTTCAATGGTTGAGCAAGAACCCACTAGCCTTCTTACAGGTGAAGGCTAGCTCACCTATGTCTCAAGCCTTTTACAAGGTAAGGCTTGACCAACCTCTTCACACCTTGAAGGTGGTGTGAAAACCCAAGAGAGAGGATGAGAGAAAGAGTTGGGGTTTGTAGGCACAAACCCAAATTGATGCTCAAAATAAATAAAACAAGAAAAACCGTAATTGGGGAGAAGCCTTGGGCGCCAATGGATGATTGGAGTTGAAGACGTGCACTCCCAAGCTTCTATGGTGGTGCTCCTTGGATGTGGAATTGGATTGGAGCAGTTGGGGTTCCCTTGGAACAATCCGCCTGAGGTTAGCCAAATGATGGAAAATGTTCCGATGTTGTTCCTTAGGCTTCCGGGGGTTCCTAGTCCTTTATTTATAGAGGGGGAACCCTCATATGGCCGTTGGAGGCCTTTGGAGCCGTTGGAGAGGCTTTCGGAGCCGTTGGAGGCCAAGTGGACAGGCTGGTCAAAAGCCCAACGGCTAGTTTGACTGGCTCCACCGGCTGACCGGTGCAAGCCCACCGGTTGGCCGGTGTGTGCAAAATGGAGGAGGGCTTCTGTCCAGGCGCCACCGGCTGGCCGGTGCTGAGGCCACCGGTTGGCCGGTGCTGAGGCAGTGGCTCAGCCTTCTGTCTGGGTGCCACCGGCTGGCCGCTGGTGTGACACCGGTTGGCCGGTGGTCTGGACAGAAGGATGCCTTCTGTCCAGGCCTCCATCGGCTGGCCGGTGCTCTTCCATCGGTTGGCCGGTGGACTGAATTTCAGTCCACTTTGCCTTGTTGCTTTCTTGGCCCAATTCCTTGGCACCTAAAATCATGTCTATCAACAAAAACACTTAAAACAAGATTAGATAAAGATGAGAGTGATTGTGATCATGAAAATTAAACCTCGAGGGGTTCGAGAGGTACAACACTCCCCAGGTAGTCGCGCGGCTTAACCCCTCTTAGACAGAGGTTGGCGTACAATTGACGCACGTTTGACCAAACCATGCACCCCATCAAAAAGTGTGAATTTACCAAACTGCCCCCTCGGCATTTTAAGACTCTCACCCAATTTTCCCCCTCATTCTTCCCCTTGCAACCCTAGTGACGAACTCAAGCCCCCAAATCTTCTCAAGGGTGGTTCTCCTTCGATTCTAAGTCGTTTGGAGTGTCGTCGAAGCTCTGGGTAAGTCTAACACTCATCTTGCTTCTCTTTTCCGGATTAGGGCTTGTAGATTTGTTCTTCTTCTGAAGCCCTAAAACCCTCGTTTTTCAGCGGATCTTAGGTCGGGGCTCCAAAGGGTGCTTGAATCCAGATCTAAGGTTGAGGTTAAGGGTGCGTTCAGCTTCGGATTCGAGGTAGGTGGTCTACAAGTTATATCCTTTGGTCTTGAGGCTGATTTGTGCATGCTTGGTTGTGCTTTTGCTCCCCTATTGTTGTGTGTTTGGTTCCCTTAGTAATGTTTGGTAAAATGGTTGGCTAGATGATAAATTAAACCCCTCACGATCCCCGTGGGATACATTGGGGTTGATTAGACCAATTTAGGGTCACCCATGGGGTGCGCCAATATTTCCGAATATGACAAATTGAATTGTTAAGCATAGAATTGTCTTGTGATAAAGTAGAGTTCGTGTTGAACATGTTGATATGATTAGCTGAGTAAAAAGGGAATTAATGGTGGTTGGGTCTCAGCTAGGGTAATGGCTTAAGGGATTGTTTAGCTTGACATAAAATGGGTTGGATGTAATAAGGTGATTGTGCTAAGTGACTTATGAATTGTACTTGAAATGCTTAAGTGGGTTAAAGTATGTGAAGTTATGGACATGTTAAATGGGTAATGCTTATGTGTTGATAAATGTGTTAAATGGGTTGACATGTAGGAATTGATGAGTATGTAATTGGGCTAATGCATGGGAATTTGGGAATATGCATAAATGGTTAAGGCATAAGGAAAAGAAATGGGTTAAATGGGCTATGCAATGAAAATGGTAAATGTGCTAATAGGTTAAGCCTTGATGTTAATTCTACATGTTAAATGGCTATGAAATGTGAATGCTATGCTTATTGATTTTGTATGATTGTGATATGGTATATGTGGTAAATGGATAAATAAGCATGTGCACATGGCTTGGTGGTGTGGGATAAAGGACTGAGGCTCCTCCCACGAGTCGAGTTGGACTGAGGCTCTAAACCCCACCCTAGAATGCACGGGTTGGGGAGCTCTAGGCCCCCAACGGTTGCATTGGATGAGACTACCTTAACTGAGGCTCCAAGGTAAGTGTGATATAATTGACTGTGAAGTGTTTTCCCTAGTGAGATAGGGAACTTGACTTATTCTCTTATGCATGGCCATTGTGCAAATGAAGTAAATGTCTAACCTATCAGTAATGAAGATGGTATAACTGATGGAAATGGAAATAATGATGGAAATAATGATGGAAATGGAAATAATGATGGAAATGGACCAAGTGAATATTCTTACTGAATGGCACCCGAGTTGTCTTTTGATTACCTTGTCATTTAATTATTACTTGCATGCACTTTCTGTTTAGACTGGATATTTTGTAAACATTGTTGGTGGCGGCCTACTGAGTTGTACTCACACCCTGCTCGGAACATCGTTGGGTACCCGAGCAGATTTCATGGTTACAGGTCAGGACAAGAGCAAAGGCCCTATGCTAGGGAGTTGAGTTGGGCTTGGGATGTGCATGGATGAGGATCCGAACTTGGAGTCGGAACCCGTTTTGAGGATTTCGCTGTTTCTATTTATTTTGGGTTTTCACTCACTTTAGCACTGTTGGCATGACATGGCATATTTGTTGTTTGGTTGTACCCTGATTGGGAAAATGGTTAGTAGTGCATGTTTCTGGTCTATTGTTTATTGTTTTCTTTATTATATATGTTATTTGTTGCGCCTTAAAAAGAGGGTATAGTCTCCCCACGTGACACATTAGACCCTCGCCGCTAGTCGGCAATCTCTGGCGTACGGGGAGGCGCGTTTGAGGACATGTTGAGACACGGCTTAGGGCACTGGTTTAGTGGCTTCTGGGTCGGGGACGTTACAGCTGTCCCTGTGTGCGCCTTCCTCCCATGCGCCCGGCCACCCATGTAGCTCCCCTGGCGACCGCACCTCCGCCCGCCCCATCATTGATATACTCTGGTTGTTCCTGCCAGACATTTGATTAAGGTCCTACTGCGTGTTGTTCCTGCACGCCTTTATACTATTGACACGGCTATTCCTGTCGAGGCATTTTCCGGCTATCCAGACCAGTCCCCTGCCGCCCAGGCTAGGTTCCCTATCATTTTCCAGACATGGCACCATCTTGGCCACCATCCAGTATCCGTCACAACCTGGCACTCTCGATGAACGAGATTGCACTTATACACTCTCATCGGGCTGCTTTGCCACGTGTCTCTTCTTCAGCCTCCATTACTCAGATTGATAGTCCTACCGCTTGTGTGTCTCGTGAACCGACAGCTTGGATGCTTGATTCTGGTGATTCTGATCATCTCACAGGTGATTCAGGTATGCTTACTACCTATCATTCGTATATCGGTGCCGCTGCAATTACCGTTGTTGATGGATCAACAATCCCTATTGCAGGATTTAGCAAATACTCCTTGACTCCGTTTATCCGTCTGGCTTCATTAGCTCATGTTCCTCGCAGTCCTTTTAATCTACTCTCCATCAGTAAACTCACAGAGGACTTATATTGCGTTGCTATTTTTATGTCTTCTGGTATTGTTTTTCATAAATGGTCGACGAATCGGGAACTTGGTAGAGGTCGTCTTAGTGATGGGGTGTACATGTTCGATACCCATCATCCCATACTTGCTCATCCACCTCTCCTCGTGCCATCGACTAACATTTTCGTCATGGTCATCCATCGGCTTCGGTCTTACATAAGCTTTGCCCTCAGTTCAGTCCACACATTTC
The DNA here is from genome assembly GCA_963277665.1 of Viscum album. Classification (NCBI taxonomy): domain Eukaryota; kingdom Viridiplantae; phylum Streptophyta; class Magnoliopsida; order Santalales; family Viscaceae; genus Viscum; species Viscum album. The sequence continues at coordinate 1,840,886,847 of OY728151.1, forward strand.
CTTCCATTGTGAATCTTGTAAATTTGTTAAACATCATCGTACGACGTATGTTCCAGGATTGGTGACGCGTGCAGCGAATCCTTTCGACCTAGTTCATTCCGATGTATGGGATCCTTGCAAGGTTCCTAGTCAGTCGGAGTACCGTTATTATGTATCCTTTATTAATGACTTCTCTCACATGACATAGCTTTATCTTCTTTGTGATCGTTATGAGGTCTTTGCTACTTTCCAGAACTTTTACCATGAAATCCACACTCAATTCTCCACACCCATTAAATGTCTTTGCTCGGACAATGGACGAGAATATTTATTCACTTACTTTCAGCAGTTTCTCCAGAATCATGACATCCTTCGTCAAACATCCTGCCCAGATACACCTCAGCAGAATGGAGTGACTGAGCGTAAACATCATCATATTTTAGAGACTGTATGTGCCCTTTCATTTCACATGCAGGTGTCTCTTCATTTTTTGGGGATGTTATTCTTACTGCTACCTACCTCATAAATCGTCTTCCCTCTTCTATCCTTCAGGGGGACTCCTTTTCGGGCTTTGTTCTCCTCTCTCCCTCCTCACCCTCTTCTACTTCGTATGTTTGGGTGTCTGTTATATACGTGACACTCGTCCCAACCTATCTAAATTTTATCCAAAATCTCTCTGTTGCATCTTCCTGGGTTATTCCCGCACTCAGCGCGGATACCGTCGTTTCTCTCCAAACTTGCAGCGTTATATCATCTTTGTTGATATCACTTTTACTGAGAACTCTCCATTCTCTCCACCCTCTTCCCACCCAGATACCACTATCGATGATTGTCTTCCTCTCACCATCCGCCCACCCCTGCCTCAGTTGTCCCACAATGTTGATCGCCACTTTGGCTCTGTCTGCTCTCATCGACCATTGAAGGTGTCCCCCATCCAGACCGAGGACACCATCTCCCCAGCTTCGTCTGATGCTCTTGCTCCGGGAACGGACGACTTGTCGATTGCATTGCGGAAAGGTACTCATTCTTTCCAAAATAATGCTCTTTACACAACTTCATACAGAGGTCTCTCTGCTCTGAAGACGATATTTGTTCCTCGTACGGTTGTTGAAGCCAAATCTCACTCTGGGTGGCTTCAAACAATGAGGGATGAATTACAGGCCTTGGACGACAATCACGCCTGGGATCTGGTCCCTCTTCCGGAAGGTAAACAGGTGGTCGGCAGCAAATGGATTTATACAGTCCGCCTCAATGCAGATGACACTCTTCATCACCTTAAAGCCCGATTTGTGGCAAAAGGCTTCGCCCAGGCATATGGTGTTGATTATTTCGATACATTCTCTCCGGTTGCGAAGATGGTATATGTCTGATTATCCATCTCTCTTGTTGTTGTTCATCATTGGTCTCTTCATCAGCTTGATATCAGGAATGCATTTCTACATGACTTTCTTGACGAAGAGGTATATCTGCAACAACCTTTTGGCTTCATTGCCTCAGGAGTCGGGTCTCAAGTTTGTCGGCTTCGTCGCTCTCTTTATGGGCTCAAACAATCTCCCCGTGCCTGGTTTGGCAGATTTTGTACTGTCATCGCTACATTTTATCTATCTCAGAGTATGAAGGACCACACTGTTTTCCACCGCAAAACATCATCCGGTTGCATCATGTTGGTTGTATATGTTGATGATATCATTATTACTGGTAGTGACTCACATGGCATTGTTCATCTAAAGGATTATCTTCAACAACAATTTCAAACCAAAGATCTGGGTCATCTAACATACTTTATTGGCATTGAAGTCTCTCGTTCTCCAAACAACGTCTTTCTTTCCCAACGAAAATATGCATTGGATATCTTGCAGGATGTTGGTTTGTCTCAGACAACTGTTGCTGACACTTCTCTTGAACCTGGGGAACAGTCTCTACATGATGTCACAGACCCATATTCTCACCCAGAGAGGTATCGTCGTTTTGTGGGCAAACTCAATTATCTTACCATGACTCGTCCGGATATTGTCTGCGCTGTCACCAAGGTTAGTCAATTCATGGAACATCCGACGAAATCCCAATGGGATGTTGTTCTTCGCATTGTCAAGTATATTAAGAAAGACTTTGTCAGTGGTCTTCGGTATTCATATTACGATCATCTGAATATTGAGGCATTATGTGATGCTAACTACATTGGTTGCTTAGCTACTCAGAAGTCTACTTCTGGGTTTGTCGTTTTCCTGGCTGGTAACTTAATCCCATGGCGAAACAAAAAACAGACTGTCATCTCCAGATCCAGTGCAGAATCTGAATACCATACTGGCCACGGTCACTACTGAAATTATTTGATTGTGTCATCTTCTTCATGAAATTGGTTTGTCACCACAAACGTCTGCTCATATTTGGTGTGATAATCAGGCAGCTACGAAAATTGTTTCCAATCCAATCTTCCATTAACGCACGAAGCATATCAAGGTTGACTATCACTTTCTTCGTCATCACCTCGAGCAACACCATATCAGTTTCAACTACATTCCGACGGCTGATCAGCTTGCCGACATCTCCACCAAAGTATTACCGAGAGCTCAACTGGACTCTCTATGTACCAAGCTGGGTATCCACAGCATCAGCGACCCAGCTTGAGGGGGAGTGTGTGCGGTCTTGTATTGGTGTCTCCTTTCTTTTTTTCTGAGACTTTTATTCCAAGCTATACATGTTCTAGCTTGAGGGGGAGTCATTGTTGTCAAAGGTGCGCGCCTCAGTGCGCCTTAGCGTGAGGCGAGGCGAGGCGAGGTGCACCTAATGCGCCTCCCCACTGGTGAGGCGATGCGACCTCACCGAGGCGCGCCCAAGACGTGTGCCTCACGTGCCAACCCGAGAGGCACTGTAGCGCCAAGTGCATTAAATGCGCGTCACCGGCTGCCGAAATCGGGGAGAGCAAGGCGGCGGAAATCGTGGGTACAGGGGCAGAGGAAATCGAGGACAACCCCATGGAAATCGGGGGTGGCGGCATAAATCAGGGTTGCGATGGAAATTGGGGGTGCGATGGAAATCGGCGGTGTAGTGCAGCAGTGAGGGTTGTCGCGGAATTCGTGGGCAGGTAGGGATGAAAATCGGGGGCAGTCGCGAAAATCGTGGGTATAGGGGGAAGGATGGAAATCTTGGGTGCAGCGGGCGATCGTGGAAATCGTGGATTTTGGAAATTGGGTATATTTTCTCAAAATGAACTGGTATAGTAGTAAATATAACATAATAAATTGAATTTAAGTTTTTTTAAATTTAAAATATGATTGAAAACTGTATATATTTAATTATGTGTGCATGCGCTTTAGTTGCGTCCCACGCCGCATCCCCAAGCAGTCTTTGTGCCTTATTGTGTCGCGCGCCTTTGGCATCACCGGGGGAGTGTTAGACCCGGTTAATTGTATTTCCGGGTTAAGTGTATTTTTGAGTCCCACATCAGATTCCTCTTACTTGTAATTATTTTCCTCTATCTATAAATGAATGTCTCCACCTCTCCTTAAGGTAGGAATTGATACCATTCTACAAGGATCAAGAATTCCAACACATCAATAGACACCACATTAGAGTTCCAAAAAATCCATATTTTTCAAGAGAAGTTAGACAAACCCCTCTTGAGGCCCAAAGTTCAAGAAAAAGTGTCGACTCTAGAAGTGTCAAAAAAAGGATCAAGAATACCCACCAGATCAAACCTTTCCATATTGAGAAGTGTACGTAGCCTTGATAGGGAACTAGACAGACCCCTCACATTCCAATAATAGATTCTTAACATAGAGAATAACGGCGATGATCCCTGTGACACAAGGCCCCTAAAGCACTGTTAAAACAACTATTTGAAGATGAAATCCTCATACCCATCGAATCCTTGCATAAAAGGTGTATAAGAGAAGAGGAATCCGCATTCCCCAAGGAGCACCTCCTGGAGGACATGTCATTGAAGATCTTTTCCTTGATATTGACAGGCAGCTTCAAATCAATGAAGAGATTCTCCGGATCAGAACAAAGATCACCCGCCTCAACACCACTGATCATAATCTGATTACTAACAGTCACTGAGCCATCCACTGCCTCAAAAACAAACAGCCTTTCTCCACCAGAGCACTGAGAGGGAACCAGGGATATATGGAAGTAGAGGCTGCATTAGAGTCATTATCTGCTGTGAAGGGTCTAAGAATTTGAAAAGAAGCAAGACAGATGGCTGTGAAAAACAGTGAAGGCGAACCTGGAATCTCAGAAGCCTTATCTTTCGATATTAGAGTGCTCGAAGACTCCAAGGGATTCCCCATCTCCGACTCCATCACCAAAGCCACAACAGTAACTGCTTTAAAAACAGCCTTTTTCCAGCAGGACGCTGAAAAGGAACTAGGGAAATTGAAGTTGAGTCATCCTTAGAACCATTATCAGCATTAATAGCTTCAGAGCAGTGAGAAAAAAACAGGCCAGATGGCTGCGTGTACAGTGAAGTCAAACCCCAATATTCCAGAACTTTATCCTTCATTTTATTCTTGAATGGATCCAAAGACTGAGAGCTCGTCTCCAATGGATCCCCGATCAAGGACTCCTTCACCGAAGCCACGGTAGCAACCTCAGAGATTTTTCTCTTCTTAACCCAAACCCAGTTGGCACGAATTCCTTTTCTATTCTGCTGCTCGAGAGCTGTAGGACAGTCCTTCGGGGGATGACCAAAACGAGAGCAAGATGAACAGAAATCCAGAATGTTCTCGTAAGAACCACTTTCCCAGAACCCTTTATCCCCGTTCTAAATCCAGACAGAAGGAGGAAGAGGCTTGGAAAAATCTAGCTCAACGCAAACTCTGGCAACCGACGGACTGACAAGCCTCGCTGTGGCCAAATCCATTCTAAGAGGAGTTCAAATTAAACCAGAAATGGAGAACAACGCATCTTTCTTGAAAAACTGAATAGAAAGTCCTTCCAGTCCAATCAATGTCGGAACAACAGTAGGCTCGAACCCTGCATGGAAATCTGAAGCCTATTTAACAATATGCATAGCACAGCCAACGACATACCAAACCCTTTTCTTCCAGTAATGAAAAAAGTCATTCTCGGAGAAAAAACGTATCAGAACATGTGACCCCTCAAGAAGCCCAAAATCGAGACCCACAAACCATGGATGGTGGAAGATCTTATGGGTCAGGTCCAAAGCCGGGCGTCTATTTGAATTTCCCAATTGAATCAAACCTAAAATCAGTAGCCAAAGAATTCATGTCCTTCTGGGGAAAAGCGATAGCCGGGAGAACCTCGTGAACGAAGGAAGACGAAGAAATAAACAGAACCATAGATCTGCCTTCAAACGGACCAGAAGATGACTGAACCTTCACAGGGAGCGCCCATCGAGAGAATCAAAAACCCTCAAATCCACCGTATCGGAAGATCGGAGTTACCGTTCTGCGCTGCCGTATCGGAATCATTTTGGTCATGATTCATTAAAATAAAATAAATGATTTACTAATTCGTAAAATAAAATAAAATAAATTAAATGATTTTCATTTATATTCATTTTGTTTGGATCGAAATCTATATCTATATATTTACTAAAGAATGTTTTTTTATGCTAACGTGTCACCTAACCACGCATCCACATCATCAAATTTTCCGCATCCCACCCTCCTAACCCGCTAAAATCTACAGCATTCCCGACCCCGATTCACCTCCCCAATTCTCTTCTCCCTGCTCCAGGGTTCTCGCACCCCTCCCTGATTCCCCCCTTCATGAATCTGCTCTCCCCTCCCCTCCCCGATTCCCCACTCCAGCTGTGACTATACCTCGCCTCTCCAGCCGCGACTCCACCTGTGCATGATCTGCCTTTAGCTCCTCCAACTTCGGCTCCTCCGACTTTGGCTCCTCTAACTACGGCTCCTCCGATTTCCGCTCCTCCGATTTCAGCTCCTCCGAGTTCCCATCGCATCCTCCATCCACTCGATTTGTCAATCTAGGGTTCGTGTTGTAGGTACTCATTGTCTACCTTCGTCTCAATTGAATAATTTCCTTCCTTCTCTCTTCCGCATACGGTTTTACCCATAGTGCCATCCCGCTCGTGCTTCATCTCCAGTCGATCTACAGTTCATGTACAATGATGTCCTCGACTACCGACTTCAAACTCCAGTAATCTTCCTAGGTTCCCAGGGCTCCAATTTTATACTTCATCATTGACCAGGAACTCCTCCCATTTGTAATCAATGTTAAGTTATTTTTAGGGTTTGGTATGTTTCCTTGCAATTCTCGTCATCAAGCATTGATAATCAATGAACTTCCAGTATTTTACCAGCATCGATATTGTATAAATATCTTTGATAATTGTCTTCACATGTTACACAGTCATAAAAGCTTCTCAAGCTTTTAGGTATTGACTATGCTGACATTCCTTTTATTTCTTGGTGATTTCTTTCACCTAAGACATGAATTCTTTGATATAAAAAATACTAAGATCTTGTGATGTAATTTGTTTTGTGTATAATAGAAATAAAACTTATACTGAAACATCTTATTACTGCTACGTAGAGATTTCCTAGATAATATAGAACATTATATATTGATATTAGATCACAAGGTTTGGTTTATTCGTAGGTTTGTTGGTTTATTCTTAGGGTTTTTTAGAATTGATACATATTTTCTACACAAATGGAGCTCTAATTTCAGCAATGATACTACGACTACCAGCTCCTAAATCAGGACACGATTCTTCTCAAAACATCAGCTCTTCATCACCACAGCAGGCCCTTCTTCTATATTTTCCCATTTTGTCTTCTATGTTTTCCGACTTTATGTCGATGTTATGAAACTATAATATTCATGGTTTTAAATGTTCCACACCCATAATTTTCTAGAAAATCTAGAAACAATCTAGTACTTATCATAGGTGATACATGTTTTTAGAATTTTTTGGTATGTCCTTCCAAATTCATACCAATTGGTAAGAATTAGGGCTCAATGGTCTTCTGTTTTGACTGATTTGGAAATTTTTCAGGGCTGATAATTTTTAAATAAACCAGGTGATTCATGGGAGTCTTCACTACTGCGTTTTGGTGTAAATGCATACTATAATTTTTATTCGTTTATAGTCTGATGATGTCTTACTGGTGTTTTTTCTTTTCTATGGTTATTGATGTGTGAATTCTTTTGATATCAGGATATGGGTTCGCATAGAAGAAAATGTTTTTGCATGAAAAAAGTGATGGTTCATTTCATGTTGGTACCAGGAAATCCTACACTACGACATATGTAAGCTTATTCAAATTTCTAGACTGATTATCTATTTGTTCAAATTTCTAGACTGATTATCTATTTGAGATTTTTCATCCCTCAATACAATGGATTTAATCATGTTGTTCATGATTGGAAAACTGGGATGGATCTCTGCTTTTAATTTTGAATTCATGATTGGGAATATTGTCCTTTTAATGTCTTTTTTTAATTATTTACTGAAGAAAGCATCACGTTTCACTTTATTTTTTCTACTGGATCCATTAGAGTCTTTTGGTCTATTATCATTACCTTCAAGTCTATTAGCATCCGATATATATTGCTTTTTATGCACTAAAAATCTTTTTCAGATAGCCTATATATCCAGATCTCTTCAACAAGTATGTTTTCCTAAAATTGTGGAATTAACCTCCCTTTTTTCCATCATTTTTTAATGGCAGTTACACTCTATATTAATGCAGGTAATTTGTCCTAAAATCGTGGATTAAACCTCCCTTTTTTCCAATATAAGATTGCAGGTAATTTGTTTTGACTATTGAATCCACTATATATTGTTTTTTATGCACTAAAAATATATGAATATTATTCATATGAGATAATACACATAAACCAAAATTTTATGATAATTGAATGCATCTTCCAATTATGCATGACTATTGGAACATACAGGATACTTTCACTCAGCCTCTCCTTGGTTCGCCTCCCACAATCACTTAATTTACCAGCTGTAGTGAGAACCATTGTTTACGCCACTTGACAACCACCTCAAAAACTACCTTAACATCACCCATACATTCTTCAAACATCCTACAGACCTACTTATCCACAACAGATACGTCATCCTACTATCCTTCAATACATATCCCTTTTGTGCATCTATGATTCTTTGTAGTTTATCAAAAGGTAATGATACATTCATACTAATTTTTCATATTCAAAAACTCCAAGTACACATGTTTAATCTGCTCGGTCTTTATTTATTGACCATTCATTATTAGCAGGGTTTACATTCGATTCATCATAGTAATCAACTATTACTGGTATCATACAACACTAGTAGTGACTACATGCACATTCTGAGGATTTTTTGTATTTAGACTATACATTGTATATACTCTAATCATATTACAGGGAAGATGTTCAATTATACTGGAATTTTTGATTCATTTTTTCTCTGATGTAACCTTGCTGAACTTTTTTCCTTTGTATAGTTTGTGCTGTGTTTCTTCTATTAATTTTAGGAGATGGTTTCACATCAAAGAACATGTTTAATCCTGGGAACCTGTCAGTTCTTATGAAGTTGGTACCCGATTAAGATGTTATTGTCACAACTTTCTTCACTTTATTCCTTTATTTTAAATTTATACTACATTTTTTATGGTAAATGCGTACTATATTTTTTTATTCTTTTATTGTATGATGATGGATTACTAGTGTTTTTTTTCTTTCTATGGGTTTTGATGTGTGAATTCTATTAATTTCAGAATATGGGTTTGCATTGAATAACATGTTTTTGCACAGAAAAACTGATGGTTCAGTTGATGTTTTTACCTGGCAATCATGCACTACATCATATGTAAGATTATTCAGTTCTCCATACCTATTATCTGTTTGATATTTTCATCTCTTCATGTGATGGACTTAATAATGATGTTCATGTTTGGAAAACTGGAATGGATCTTTGCATAGCTTTTTGAATTCATGACTTGGAATCTTATCCTTTTAATGTAGTTGGGGTTTGGATTAGTGGTAAGCACCTCTTAATTCTACATGAAAAATGGGGGTTCAAAACCCATTGGGCATAGGTATTGTAGCAGCGGAGGCACCGTTGCAATGGTGGGAACTGTAGCGGCGGCAGGTCACTGTAGTAGTGGCAGAGTACTGTAGCAGTGGCGGGTACTGTGCAGTATTGTAGCAGCGTGGGTACTGTAGTAGTACTATTCAAAGAATGGGTTTTGGGCCTAAAAAATGGGCATACAGGCCATGCAATGGGCTAATTGTCCACTGGGCCTTCGGGCTATATAATGGGTCTCCCTCTACCGAGTTAAAGAGGTCTTTGCTTTGATTTAATAATAAATGAGGCTTCGACCCCAACCTTTAAAAAAAAACTTATCCTTTTAATGTCTTCTTTTCATTATTGGTTGAATATAACATCATGTTTCACTTTATTTAGCCTACTGAAAAACTGGGATGGACCTATTCTTATCTTTTTGAACTGTATGTTGCCTTCCTTGATTTATTAAGAGAAACTAGAATATCTTTATCTGAAAAAAAATTCCTCAATTGCTATCCCTCCCTATACTCTCTATAATTACATACATATATATGTATATTTACATGCATGAGTGTATTTTTTCCAACCTTCTATGTCAATATATTTTAATTTGAAGTGCAAGAGGAGGATGAAAAGGAATTTAAGGATTCAATATTGGTTGACTTGAAAAACAAGAACATTAAAGCAAGTCTCATTCTTAGAGGAATCCACTACCTTTCTCTGATCTTTACTGATTAATATTCCTCTGATTCAAATTCATACAAATATTTGTGTCTCCTGGAGTTTCTGTCATTTCTCTAAGACAACTATCGCTGCCAGTTTGTCCCATCTATTCATAACATTCCAGATTCTTCTGTTTTGGTTGCTTCTGATGTTTAGTCATCTCTTAGAACTAAAAAAATAGACTTTAATGTCATCAATGATAATAAAACTTATGTTGGCATGCATTCATGGTTTACTCTAAACCCTATTACCCCTACAACTGTTTAAGTTGACAGAATTCACCAGTTTTACTGGTTAACAATAGATAATGCTCTAGTGCTTGAAGCTATAGAGAGTCGTAATGGCATAAATAATTACTTCTATAGGAACCACATACCTAGGACCAACTTAAGCGATACTACTCCATGAGTCATTGCATTGAAATTTCAATCTATGAGTCCCAAGTACATTTCCTTTCTCAACCATCTACACATATATTTTGTAGAGGTAATTAAATGTAATGGTATGCATTTTCTTCCCAGGAGTATATTTTTGTTATATTAAAATCATTATGAGTAAATGGAATGAAAAGTGGTAAATGAGTTTTTTATATTTGGTTTGAAGCTTTTTCAATTATCCGTCTCGATTTCTCTTTCTCATTTACTACCAAACAAGCTCTAATATGCAATTGGTTATGTGCTGTAATATCTGTAGCAACAATATTAATTTACCTTTCATATTGAATGATATTTATGAATCTTTACATTACCATTAAAAAAATGTGAATAGATTCCTATAATTATTGTTACATTCAATAAATTTAAACATTGCTTTCCATACAAAACATTGCAAGGTTACTATACTTTCAATAAAATTACATTCAACGTTCCCAACAACCATGAAACATTTTGGAGGTTTATATAATTTGAGTAGCATGAAGAGGGTAAAAAAATTCATATCATTTGAGCTTTTAAGAAATTTGTTAGTACATATGTTTTTACTATGTTTTCTGTTAGTTGGGTGGGTTGGTTGGGTGGGTGTTTTCATTTTCATTCAGTTTTGTTACTTAGTATCTTCTCCCTACAATTGTTTTCTGCACAACTATTTTCATTTTGTTTCCTTATTGATAATTTTATGAGAAATTATGTTCTGAAGTGTTATCTATACATTTGTTTCTATCATCATTAGGAGTTTCATGTGATGTTGTGTTGTTTAAATGGGTCGACATGTTTATGTGACTATAATTTTAGTTCTTTTTAGTGTAAGAATTTAATGACAACTATGTTTTGAATAGAATTTCCAAGCCTTGTCAAGGTAGTATTTTCAGAAGATGATGTTGGCATTCAGCGGGATTTCTCTCCATTAAGGGATATTGTTATTGGGGGAAAAGTCAACGGAGCAGCAGAAAAGATAAAAAGGTGTAGATCAGTGGGTGATCTCTAGATGTCAGACATACTTAAATTTTTCTCATCCCTGCATAGATAAGGTCTTAAATATTGATCAATTTTCATGGGCTTATGGAATGAATGTTTTTGATTTACATACATGCAGGTCAAACGTAAGTTGAAATCTGTGGCGATGTCACATGATTTGAATTTGGATGATTGTTTTAATCTGCGACATGGTTAAAAATACATTCGTTATTTTTTAAAAATAGAATAGATATAAATATAAATATAACATATTATATGATTAAATTAAATATCACCATGTAATAATAAATTTTATAATGTAAAGTGATCAAATTCAATTATCAAATGACCAATTTCCTCCCCAAAATTCTTGATTCTTTCACTTGATTAGTTACAACTCTCAATTATTTTTAACCATTATATTTCATGCTGAAACTAAATTTTTTATTCATTAAAAATTAGCCTAATTGTTTTCTACTAAAATTATGACCTCCAAATAATTTTGTAAATTTAATTGAAAAATATGATACTTCTTTTATAATTTTCTATTAATTTTTATTTCACTCTACAAACCAATGTTTCTAAGAATGTTATTTCAAATTTAGATTATTCATATAATTCAAATCTCTGTCACCCTAAAAAAATTCATTCTTTTAAATTTGTCATTAATTTTTTCTTCAATATTGATGATGTCTCCATGTTTTTTCCACTTGTATTCCAATATTTCGTACTATTATATTTTTATTTAAATATACTCAATATTAATGAACTATATTAGAATTGAAAAATACTCATCTCTTATTGAAAATAATTGTTGACCGATATCACCGTGCGAATGCACGGGTGAGTACTAGTTTAGTAAAAGAAAAGAAATGATTGCAATTTCTCTCCATATTGTTTGGTGACAATTATTAAAAGAAAAGAAAAGAAATGTTTTGGAAATATGACAAAAATAATCCTTATTAAAAAATATAGTTTTCTAATACTCAATTATTCCAAATAAAAAAATATTATGATTTTAAATTGTATCTTTGATTTTCAAATATATATATATATATATATTTATTATAAATATTTATATAATTATAAATATATATAATTATAAATATATATATTTATAAATATCTTTATATATATATTTATTTATTTTTAAATATATTTATTCATATATAATTTTATAAATATGCATTCATAAATATATATATTTAAAAAATAATTTTACAATTATATAAATATGTATATTTTTAATATATTAGATATATATTTATAAATATCTTTATATAAATATATTTATAAATATATATATAACAAAATTAAATTTCAAATTATTACCTGATTATTATTTCGGATGAGTTCACGTAATGTTCTTAGAAAATATTATTTTTTCAATACTTAATTATTCCAAATAATATTATATTATAATTTTAAATTGAATCTTTGATTTTTATATCACATTAATTATATACATTTAATTTTGAAAAATACATTAGTAATGATTTATTTTTGATTTTTATATCATACCAATTATATACACAATAATTTTGATTTTAATCAATCATTATTTTTCATGTCATCAAAATTAGTTAAACATTATTAATTAAAAATAATTCAAAATTCAAAATTATTAATTAAAAATTAATTATTAATTCAAAATTATTAATTCAAAATAAATATCAATTCAATAATATTAACTCAAAAGTTTTTATAAATTATTTATACAAATTATTAATTCAATATAATCAAAATTATTTATAATCAAAATTAACTATAATCAAAATTAACTACAATCAAAATTATTTATAATTGTTTGATTTTATTACATAAAAATTAAGTTGAGGTTATAAAAAAATTATCTACAAATTATTTTCAACAAAATATTTATATAAAAATACTAATTTTTATTATTAATAATCACAATGATGATAATTTATATAAATACTAATTCAATAAAATGTTATGTAAAATAAAACAACCATAGGGGCATGGTAGGAAATTAAAAAATCATATGACGCACTGTGCGTGTTTCTTTCCAAATCACCCCAATTTTGGGGTGATTGTAAAACTGCAGTTGGGGAGAAATATTTCTCATAGTTTCTCCCCACCTGATATTTCCCTCCCCATCTTTGCTCCAACCAAATGACGGAAATCCGTTTCAATCACCCCAAATCTTTTCTTTTCCCTCCAAATCACCTGTTCCAAACGAGATCTCAAAGCACCAGCGTCCACCATCTATGAATTTTTTTTAAATGTATTAATTTTATATACAAATAAATGAAATAAAATTTTAAAAAAATCAACATTATTGGTGTTACTACACTGTGGCATTATTTAAAAAAATAAATAGCCCCCCTTCTATTGTAAATATTTTATAACACGTCTTTTTATTTAATCATAATATTAGAGCACACCAAACGAAAAAACGTACGTCTACTAATGTAGAACAGTATTGTGATAATCTCGATAATGTTAATAATAAATCAATTTAATGTTTTATTAATGTTTATAAATATATTTTATAGATTTATATATAATATGAAAATTTTATATGATTCTTCAGTCAAAAAATAAACGATTTTATTTTGATTGAAATGTTTTCATAAAATATATAGTTTTATTTAAAAATTTAATTTCTAAATTTTAGAGTTTTCAATTGATAAAGTGAACTTTATCTTTGGATTTAGCATATTGAAATTAGTTTATGGTGAATTTTGGGGATTTTTCTCAAAAGTTTGATTTTTAAGTGAATAATGAAAATAATGATTTTGCAAATATCATCACTTTTATGACATTATTGTGACATAATAATGACTTAAAAGTTTATAAAACCTTTTTCTAGAATAAATATAACTATTTAAGAAGTAATATAATGCATTTTAAAATATAATGTTGAGCTTAGAAATCTATGTTTAACATTTTTGGAAATTTAATTAATGTTTTTATTCAAATAAAAACTAGCTTGTTCCTTTCTTTTAATCAAGTAATTACAAGGTTTTTTGGGTTGGTTTGAAAGTAAAATAAGTATCCTTTGATTTAACTCAATTCAATTGAAGAGAAGGGTGAGATATTGTCTAGTTGGACAAGTCTCTTTTATCAAATAAAAAAATAATTTAACTTAATTCAATTAATGTCATAGGAATCAACATTATATCTGATTTTAATATAAAATTATTTGTATGTTTTAAAATGAAATTTTTCTAAAAATTGTTTTCATTGCGGTTTTCATACTTATATTAAAATCATTTTTTAGCACTTCTGAAAATTGAATATTCTAAAATGAATTTCGCATTTGGAATCACGAGGTTCAGATTTGGTAATAAGATCAATTTCATTTTTTATCATCATGAATAGGAACCATGGTAAAACTTTGTCACCGTGATAATGGTTAAAAGAGTTAACTATGGAGGTTAAAACTAAAAGATAAGGTTTAAAATATTATAAAAACTTGTTTAAATTTAATCGAATGAGTGGATTTCAACTCATCCTATACAGTGAAGTCGGGATATAGGCTTTCTCTTGATGCTCAGTCCAAGGAAAGGGAGGGGCTTTGAAAAACTCTATGGCATCTGAATGTCCCCCCAGAAAATCTGATACTTCTGGTGGCAGGTTTGTAATGGTATTCTCCCCACCATGGACTTCCTCGCTTTCCGTCATATTACGAATGACAAGCATTGTTCTCTTTGCTCGAACGCTCTGGAATCTCCTCTGCATGCGATCGTCCAGTGCCCGAGGGTGGAGGAGATCTGGACTTCTTGGGGCTCTGTTATAGATCTTATGCTGGATAAGGCATCAGACCTCCCAACACTGCTGATGTTGTGGTCTTCTTCTTTCACTGCTGATAAATTTGTCTCATGGTGCATCGTGGCTTGGATCATCTGGGTTCGACGAAATGAATTCATCTTTAATTACACAACAATTCCTTCTGGGGTCTGAACGGAATGGGATAACTCCTAGATCGAGGGGTGGAATCAGGACTCTGATCAGCATGGGCCCTTTGGCACTCACACAGGTGTCTCATGATGGTGCCCTCCCCCGGAAGGGATCCTTAAAATCAATGTTGATGTGTCTCTCTCCAAGGATGAAGTTATTAGAATTGGACTCTTGGCCCGGGACCATCATGACCATATTATAACTGCCAAACATGAATCAAACCAAACCCTTTGGGAGCCCGTCATTATTGAAGCCTTTGCTATCCTTATCGGGCTGAATTTTGCAAATGATTTTGGATAGGAAGCCATCCACATTGAATCGGATTGTCTCACCATCATCAAGGCTATCAGGTTTAATAATGGTGGTCTCCAATCTTTTGGCATCCTCATCAGGAAAATTCAGTCTCTCAGTCAAAGATTCACAGCCTGCTCCTTCTCTTTCATCAAAAGGGAAGGAAATGAAGCAGCCCACCATCTGGCCTCCAGTAGCCTTTCTGACGTGAATCATCTCTGGATTGATATTTTTCCTCCATGGATGTATTACTTGGTGACTGCTGATCTCTGTGATTAATATATCATTTTTTGTTGTCAAAAAGAAACTCATCCTCATCATAGCTTCAAAATACATCAATTTGGTGTTACTTGACTTTGAGGAAGACATATTATATTTAAAAGCTTTAAGTATTTACAAGCGTGTCACACTCCTCACTCATAAAAGGTCACATCCTCTCCTCACTTCTTTACACACTTTAAACCACCCAGCTTGACCATGATCTACCCAAACCACATCTCAACATCTTTCTCTGCATCCTAGAGGTCTCGATCTTCTCAAAAGGCTAATCCTAGAAGGCTTAAGGTGTAATTCAATGAGAGATATCTGAGGAGGATGTATCAGTCATAACTAACCCATTTCAAGTTTATTTATTCTTCTACCTCCCTCAAATATGTTCCAACCACTATAACATAATGACATCAGTATATTCTCTATACTAAAATGTTTATGCTGACAAAACAACTATTTTTTTGTCTATTTTCCATCCAATGGGAATTGAAAACATAGTCTATGTGTATGTGTGGACTACCACATTCGTGAAGTGATGTGTTCTGTTTTCCATCACCGCCTCACGTGACTGGTTATAAAGATGAAATTTATAGATACACTAGTTCATAAAGGGGTTTTCATGTTGGGTTTTCACATTTTTTTACATCGGTTTTTAGGTGATGTGGTTATAGGGGATGTAGTAAATATAGTTTTTCATGTCGGTTACTTAAAACCGACGTTATAAATAAGTTATACCATTGGTTTTTCACGTTGGTTATCTAATAACCGACGTGAAAAACCAATTTTGAACCCTTTATCATGTCGGTTATTTATATAAATGACATGAAAATAGGTTTTTATTTTAAAAAATATACATTGATTCATCTCTCCCACCAACAGCAGCCAAAGAACAAAAAAGGCCTCCACCAGTAGCCAAAAAACAACACAAGAGGCAAAAAAAGGCAGCACAAAATCCGACAAAATACACAGACTACTGTAGCAGTGGCGGCACTGTAGAAAATCCCATTAGGTGCAGGGTACTGTAGTAGTACTGTAGCGTACTGTAGTAGTGGAGGCACCGTAGCAATGACGGGCACTGTAGCAGTGGAAGGTCACTATAGCGGTGACAGAGTATTATAACAGCGGTGGGTACTGTAGCAGCGCAGGTACTGTAGCAGTACTATTCACAGAATGAGATTTGGGCCAAAAAATTGGGCCTACGGGCCATGTAATGGGCTAAATGCCCGTCGGGCCTTCGGGCTATGTAACGGGTCTCCCTCTACCCAGTTAAAGAGGTCTTTGCTTTGATTTAATAATAAAATGAGGCTCCTCTACCAATAGTAGCCAAAAAACAACATAAGAGGCAGCATAAAATCCAATGAAATACACATACCATTGAACTTTAAAATAAACTAAAAACCAATCAAAACTATAAAATGGTTTTCCCATTCAATTTGTAAATGTCTCAACTCGTCTGCACTATATGACCGTTCATCATAAAAAAGCTACAAAAATAACACAGAAATCATTTGACTTGAATTTTAAATAAAACATATTAAATATTACAGAAAGATTTATAAAGAAATCTAATCTTATGAAACTTTGTAACTGTCCTGGTAGAAATTATTTCATACATGAATCTTAAAACATAATATCCACATTCAGTTCCACCTTGTTGTTTATGACACTATTTCAAAGAGATTTTATTTCAAAATAATATTTTTAATTAATAAATCTAAAATTTAATAATTGTAAATGATAATTCACCTTAGCTTTTACAAATTTGATATTGGCGCTCTTGGTGCTCTTCTTTCTTGTCGTCTCTCTAAAGAAATATCATTCCCTGTTTGAAAATAATATGAATATAATAAATTTTATTCATTATAATACAAACAATTATTAAAATAAGAAAACTTACGTGTTCAATATATTCTTAAAATTTTCTCTCACTTTACTATGTATAGAGCATAGCCAATACAATGTCTTCTCTCATGGACAAAAAACACCCAACATCCAATGACCACTGATATAAAAGAAAATTTATTATGAGTTGTTAATATATTAAGTGATATAGAACACTTTGTGGGAAAAATATTTCATACCTTTCAAGATATGGAAACATCCAACACTGAATGATGACATTCTTCTGAAATCTTTCAACTATATAAACTATTATATGAACATCGGTCATTGTTCTAGATATAGGAGAAATAAATTGGGGGTCCATAAATCCATATATATCTGTCTTTTCATTCTCTGTACAAATTTTATGTAGATACCTAATAAAAAGTAGGCATAATTATAAATTTTCAATTAATTAAAGGAATGAAATTTTTTTAATTGAATTACATAGAAAAAACTTGAATCGTGTTGATGCCCAATTGATCTCTAGTAACAAGATCCATGATATCATTTTTCAAAAGGCTCACAGTCATTTCATGCCCACAAATAATAGCATAAAATGGAATGTCATATACTCCCAATAACAAATTTGAGTATGTTAACAATCGATCAAGACCAGTAGAATCTGTATCTGAAGTCATGGAACTTTGAATTTTTTATTGTCTATAAAACATTTCTTTAACTTTAAAGTATTCCTGAAAAAATTAAAAAAATATATCAACTTTAAAATGAGAAAAAAAATTACTAACAAAATGAAATTAAATATAACATATATACATACCTCTATGGTAATATGTCAAAGTAATCTAGATGTCCAAAACAAAAAATGACTGATACTTTGTCCAACTATACTCACTTCATTTATAGGGCATGGTATTTTTGCTGACCTATCTATAATATCCTGTATAATGACCCTATGCTACTCTATCTCAATCTGGAGATAATGAATGATATCGCTGATATAATATATCATTCCATATGCAACAATATGATGATGATCATCAATAAATAATTCATAGTAACTTGGAAGCTATGGAGGAGGGGGTGTTGGGGTAGGATAAGGAGTGGAGTCTGGAAACACATATGTGTGAGTAGGATAAGGAGGAGGAGTGGGATATATTGGTGGAGGTGGAGGAGTCAGATCAACATGTCAAAACTGTCCTTGTATTTCTGCAAACATCGCATGTACAGAAGCTCTGATCCTGTCCTCCATCGTCGCTTGAATATCATGAACTTTGGTTTCTAAAGTTTCTATTTTTTATAAACATACTCCTTTGAAGAAGCTTCCAAATGTGGAAACACTTTTCTTACTGATACACTTGTCAGGTATCCTCGTACACGACTCGGGTGTTCGGGCTTTCCTAATGTTGCAACTAAAATATCTTATCTATGATCAACAATAAAGATCCACTGTGTGTTCTACTCCTCAAGAGAATACTATATGAAATATTTGAAAAAATCTATAATGAATCACAATATATAAAGAGTAGATTTAACTTCAATAAATAAATAAACATCTCACAATCTTATCAGCTACAACTCTTGACTCTTCTATAAGATATTGTACTTTTTTTCCCATTCGAGCCCTCTTCCATTTTTAATGTCTAGTGGGGGGAAAGGAGGGGAAACCTCTCCAGATCCTGATGAATCAGCTCTCAGCTTTTGAAGTTTTTCTTTTAGAATGTGTTCTTCCAATAACATATACCCTCCTCGAGATAACGTATGAGGGTATAGATTTCTAGCTTGAATCTCCTGACGAGATCTCCTTGATTGCTGTGAATTAAGAATTAAGAATAAAGAAATCATTAACATGGTCATTAATATAAAAAATAATTTTAAAAAGGTTACATTGAACTTACTAAAAACTCTTCTCGTCATCTACTTTCAACAAATTGTTTCCATGTATCTTTATTTATAAATGGATATATATCACATGGATTTTCATGTTGTCTGTTCCCAAAAATGAACTGTGATGTGAGGGATGATTTAAAATCCCTCCATCTCCTAGCCTCCAATGATATACATTTCCTCCCGACTCCTATAGTGTGAGGTATATCATATGTCATCTGATAAGAAGGGGAAAACATATATTACTATAAAAATTTAAAGATAAGTAAAATAATAACAAACAAGCTTACCAAAATGGTCTTCCACAATAGTGATAATGTCACTTTATCAACACTTCACCAATCATCTTTGCTTTTAGAATGTACTGGTACAAAAGTATTTAATTGTTTTGCCTTTGGACCTATTGAAATATCATTATCATCAAAGTCCAATGGTATCCTTTGTTCCTAGGTACAAACAACTGATAATTTTGGTAAACATGTGGTGACATGTTTACCAACCCTTGAACTATTTTTTCCCCTATAGAAGTAGATGTCTCGTGTAAAGAAGGATGAGGAGGCTCATCAACAAGAGCATGTGTAAGTTCCTCCCCAGAGGTATGAGTATGATCATCTCTAGAAATATGTGGTGGATTAGAGGATTGATATATCATTATCCTACAAATCAAAGCAACATCAATTAGTACAAATATATAAAAATCCAACAATTACATGCAAATGTAAATAAAAAATTAACAATTATCAAACAAAAAGAAAAGTAAACTAAATTTAACATGTTTTTATTCATATTTGTTATAGTTAAATAAATTTCTAAAAATATTAATGAGAGATGAAATGACATAAATTAATGAAAACTAACAATATTAATGATATATGAAATGACATAGTAAAAATTCACTAACCTGATAAAGAATTTTTAGAAAAAAAAAATTCTTTTATAATATAATCTTATACAATATATTTTTTTATTATTAAAAATGTTGAATTTAAAATAACTGGTTTTCAAAAAAATCAATTAATAGATAAGTTACTTAAAGGTAAACATGGAAAACTAGACAAAACTAAACTAATATAAAAAACAATTTAACTTATTAATTATCATACATGTTTTAATAAAGAAAATCGAATTAAAATATCTAACTTATAAAATTTAAAAAAGTAAACCATAATTAAACACATGGTACCTGTAATATTAGGAATGTACTAAAGATTGTTTTTTGAAATTTGTTCATCATGATTGTTCTGTATGGCACAAACCATGTCTTCGACGTGTTCATCAATATTATTTGTTAATCGTTCCATGGATGTAGGGATCTCACTGAAATCAGCATCTTCTTCAATTTTATCATCACCAACATACTATTTTTTTCTTGTAAAATAATATCCCACTGCATATCGAATTAATCAAGAACATATAATTTTTTTTCATGTGTTTCCATGATAAAAAGATCATTTGTGTAATCCAATTTATTCAGATTAACTAGTGTCATTCCAAATTCATCTTGTCGAACACTATTGTTACCGATAAACTATTTACACTTAAATAATGGAACTTGAGATTTAATTTAATCAACCTCCCATATTTCTTCAATGTCTCCATAATATGTGATTGATATGGAGATTGGGTTTTTGTCTTTAACACTTGAAAAAATCATTACTTCTGCGAACACCGACACACTACTATTCTGAACCACACTTCTGTTGTCCTAATATTTCGTATGAAAAGTATAGTCATTAATGTCATACCTGGACCATATTATCAAATTTAAACTTGGAACACCCACTAAACATCTCAATGTTTCTGATGCATTTGGTTTTACAGTCTCTTTAAACCATGGTAAATAATTTTTGTTATGCTCATTCAAAATCCACACATATTTCTTCTTTAGATAACTTTGTTTCAACTCATTGATATGAAATGTTATATATAGTTGAGCATCATCTATGTTATTCAAGATGTATAATTGTACGTTCTTTATCTGTTCACCTGTCAACAATTTGACTTTCAAGCTACAAATCCCCTTTCCCCCAAAATTAACTCGTTCATGGCGAGATGTAGGTAATCCGATGTGCTCCAAATCAGACAAATAGTTTGTATAAAACTCTGCGACCTCCTCAAACATATACTTCTCAATAATAGATGCTTTAGGTCGATATAGATTCTTAACATACCCCTTCAATATCTTCTTATACCTTTCAAAAGGATACATCCAACACAGATATACAGGTCTACAAAGCTTTATTTCTCACACCAAATGAACCATTAAATGCACCATGATATAAAAAAAATATGGAGAAAAATACATTTCCAATTGATAAAGTATAGAAACCACTTCATTATACAAAATTTTCGAAGCATTCAAATCAATTATCTTATTAAAAATCGAATTAAAAAAATAACACACCTTCATCATATTCATTCTAACATGGGTGGGAAATATTCCACGCAATGAAACTGGTGGGATTTGTTGCATCATGACGTGATAGTCATGAGATTTCATACCTATCAAATTCAAATCCTTTAAAGAAACAAAATTTTTTACATTTGAAGAATAACCATGTGGCACTTTGATATCATGAATATATTGACAAAATCTAGTTTTCTCCATCTTGGATTAGGTATGACAAGATGAGGGTAGGAATGTTCACCTTCCATGAGGAGTGAGAGCCAACTCCAAATGTATTCCCATTGAGAGTAAATCCATTCTTGCATTCAACCCATCTTTAGTCTTTCCTTTAATATCTAACAATGTCCCAATCAAAATTTCAAAGATATTATTCTCCATGTGCATGACATCAATGTTATGTTTCACTTCACGATATCTTTAATATGGTAGCTCAAAAAAAATTATTGTTTCTTCCAAATATTTCTATCATTACCAGATTTACATGTCTTCCCAAATGTCACATCAACGTTTTTCACCCTCTCAAAATACTGATCAATAGATAAATGTTTTGGAGAAATATCAAATTCCTATGAGCCATTGAAAGCCTTTTTCAATCTTCTATAAGAGTGATCCATAGGAAAAAATGTTTGATGAATCATGTATACTATTTTTCTCCTATGATGCAGTCGACAATGTGAAGTCTGTTGTTCACAAATTTGACAATCGTTATGCCCCTTCACACTATATCCAGACAAATTTCCATATGATGGAAAGTTATTTATAGTGAACATAATCATCACATGCAATTGAAAATATTCCATTTTATAAGAATCATACACCCTTATACCCTCCTTCCATAATAGTTTCAAATCACCAATTAATGGTGACAAGAAAACGTCAATATCATTTTCGGGCTATTTTGGTCCACTGATCATTAAACTCAACATGATATATTTTCTCTTCATACAAAATTCAGGAGATAAGTTGTAAATTACCAATAAAATAGGCCATGAACTATGTGTTATACTAAGGATTCGATATGTATTCATTCCATCTATGTATAGTCCAACTCTAAGATTTCAAACTTCATTTCTGAATGTAGGAAACATGTGATCAATGTTCTTCCACTATGGACAATCATCTAGATGACGTATTTTTCCATCACATATTCACTCATAAACATGTCATATTAACCTTTTTCATCATGTGAATTAGCAAATAAATGTCTCAAATGAGGAATTATAGGAAGATACCAAAATGTTTTGGCAGGGTTCTTTAAAACTTCTGAATCAGCCTGTGATTTTTGTTTCAACTTATACTATGATATCCCACATTTAAGACACTCTGACAGAAATTCGTATTCTTTCCTATATAGCACATAGTTAATCGGGTAGGCATGCATTTTCTTTTACCCCAATCTCATCGGGCATAATATTTTCTTGGCCTTATAATGTGAATCTATAAGATCATTTTCTTTAGGAAGAACGTCTTTCAATAATTGTAGTAGCTCTGTAAAACTCTAGTCACTCCCTCCATATTTCTCCTTCAGGTTTATCAATCTTAACATCATCGATAAAACCGTATATTTCATATAACCTAGATACAATGGTTTTTAGGTATCACCATATAAACACTCAATTGTTGATAGTTTCTCAATTGCCTCTACTTCAATATCACGAATCATTTCATCAAGTTTATCAGATTTATCATCTTACGAAGCACCATCATCAATAGATCTGGAATTCTGCCCGGTTTCACCATGCCAAATCCAAGGGTTATAGCTCAAATTAAAACCATGAAAAATTAAATGATCTTTGATCTCTATACTTTTCAACCTCTTTAAATTTAAACATTTCAAGCATAGACAAAAAACCATGTCATTGTTTGGAACATTTCATTTAGCAAATTGCAAAAAAACATCAACACCTTCCTTATATTCAACACCAATTTGAGGTGTATTAATCCAACTTTGATTCATTATCTATAACAAATATCAAAAATAAATATAAAAAACAAATGTAGTAATTTATAAAATATTGAGATTAGAAATGACATCGAAAAATATAGAAAATCATGAATGGAAACATTAGAAGGAAAATAGAAAATTTTGATGAGAAAATTTATTCACGTGGAAGGAATTAAAAAATAGATTCCTTTAAAAAATTTCTCAAGTAAAAATAAATGAATATAAATTTATGAAATTATTAAAAAATATGTACAATGATATCCAAAAAACAATATCCATAAAAAATATATATAGAATGAGAACAAATAATTCATAGTTGATTATTTATAAAAATAAAATATATATTCTATATTCTAATTAATAATATAATCTAATCATAAATTGGGTCTTAGTTTAAAAAATGTCACATTAAATAAAATCAGGAACTAATTAACACATTATAAAATCAGAAGTAGAATATACAGTCTCAATCATGTGAGGCGTGCAGTGAGAATTCGACTTTAACTTGATCCAACAAGTTGCAGACCTAAAAAGTATCTACCATGTTTTATTTTCTTATTATGTTACTTTCTTATAATTGAATAAATAAACTGGGAAAACAAAAAATGGAATTATAATTTAAAATATAATTTATATTTCACTATCAACAATTTAGGATATACACTGTTGTATTGAAACTTTTAATCCATTAGAATTAAAAAGATTTTGATCCCAAACCATGATAGGAATTTGTCACCTAGATTTATTTACAATGCATTATCATGTTTGATTCACAAAATGAAAGAGTAAAAATATGGTAACTATTCCATAAGAACATAAAGGGAAATTTTTTGTTCTATTTGGTTTGTAAAATAGAATAGCCAAAAATAAATATTACACAATGCACCCATGTCAAAGGTATTAAATCATTTATGAAACATTAAGATTTAAAAAAATTAAGTCCCATTAAATAGTTAGTTCACTAGCAAAATAAATTAATTTCATTCAATATTAAACCAAAAACACCATCATATTTTTCAACAATCATCAAAACCAAACCATAATCAAGTAAAAAACATGTTATTATTACTAAATTGAACTTGCATGCGGAGGATTGTGAAGGTTTACTAGTCTATAGCCGTAACATCTGGCTAAATTCACAAAAACAACAAAAGAAAATAAACTATCAGTAATTTATAGTTGATTGGACCAAAAATTGAACAATTATGGAAGCTGCAACATGCAGAAACCACTAAACAGTACAACCTTCCACTTCTAACATTGTGAAATTATCAGCCAGTGATAGATAAATCATTCTGTTGATTACAATACATAAAAACTAGCATATAATTCTAAAGAAATACTTCTCAATCCCTAAAAAAAATAATAGGCACTTCAGGAACAACTAATTAACACAATATAAAAATATATTCAAACCTTCAGGTGAGCTAGTTGGATACGAGCAGATCTATAATCGAACATGTAATGATGAAGATGAAAAAACCCGAATGTATGAAGATGATAATGCGAGAATGAAGAACACCTTGTTGAACAATCGTCAGTTAGAGATTCGAAGACAAATAATGAAAAAAAATAGAGAAACAAAAATGTTTGAGGCTTACTTCAGATACATAACCCAAGGCCAATGAAATCCTATGGTTTGATTTAGATTGTAAGGTGAGATTTGGAACACCATATCGAAGAAACCAAAAAGTTTGGGCTTTGAAAAGAGAGAAACAAGAGCTCCGTCACGAAATTGGCAGACCACATAATGAAACCCTCGATCGATACATAATTTTTAAAAGGTTTTTTATGTCAGTTATATTATAACCGATGTGAAAAATGGACATTCAGAGGTCTTTCACATTGGTTAAATTATATAACCAATGTGAAAGAGTGCTGAATACCCACCTTTTCACATCGGTTTTCTTAAATACGATGTGAAAAAGTAATATGCCCAAATTTTCACATCGGTTATAAATAACCGACATGAAAACTACACAGTAAAAAATAGTTATTCTACTAGTGATATGTAAGATGATTATATAATTATTATTATTCTAATAATATAAGATGTTACTTACCCTCTTACCCTTTTACCCTTTCGGTCCATTGGAAATTGATAATGTCACTCATGTATATGTGTGGAATACCACCTCCATGAAGTGATGCGATTCATTTTTCATTACCACATCACATGGTTGGTTATGGGGATACAACCAGTGAAAAAATATGACATGAATAACATAATTATTATTTTGAAAAATTAAAATATTATATACCTTATTTCTTTTTCATCCAGTAGAAGATGGAAACATCACTCGTTTGTGCATGCAGACTATCGCCTCCATGATACGGTGTATTTCATTTTTCATTCCCACCTCCCATGACTAGTTCTAAAAATGTTTTTAATGTATAAAAATAATAATTTTTTTATGATTAATATTCTTGAGATGATGGAACCATGATACTTTTGATCATAGTCAACCCAATGAAGTCATTTTGGACTTATAAACCGAACGTCCTCAAAACATCTAACGTGAACTTAAACATTTTAATAACTAAATAAAATATGGTAGTAAATGAAATAAAGGGAATAATGATAGTGGAATGAATATGAAAAGGTTATTAAGTAAGTAAAAAACTAATATAATTTTGTTACTCAGGAGGGTAGACGTACGAACGAAATGAGTTGGGACTCGAAGTAATGGGCTTTGTTTTAAAAATCTTATTTTTAATGTTTTTAAACCAACTCTTTTCTTCCATGTCGTGGTGATTTTAAACATTTCAAGAATGTTCTTATTTATGATTAAAAGGATTATAAAGGTCATTTTATACTATTTTTGACTTTATTTACAAATTATTAAAAAATATTTTTTCAATGTTTTTTGTATGGGTTATTTTCGACTTTTTACAAAAGTGAAAAAAATGTTTTTTAATGTATACAACTTGACCACCCTTTCCTACTGTCATATCCATTATTCATTATTAATTTTTCTCTATAGGTTGATGTGGTTTTTCAAAGAAGATTACATTCTCGTGCTTTGGGAATTTTTAGTTTTAAAAAGTATTTATAAGGAAATTTAAATTTATTCCCATTTATATAAGATATATGAAAGTGTTATTGCTTATGGGCTTAAATTCCATTTAAAATGAGTTTTATGTATAAAGTGTAATTTAAACGTGTTTTATTCATGCTAAATATCCTTTGGGTTTGTGTTTTAAATATTTTTATATATGCTTTCAACATTTTATGTGAATGTTTTTATGTTTCAGATGAAAGTAATTTGTTATTTATCAGAATAAATTTTGTGCTAGTTTCCTTAAAAATTCAGACGATGCTTTTCTGATCCTCAATGTTTCCAATATCATGGTTACTAAAAGGTTATCATGGTTCAAGATTAAGTTTTTGGACAAATAATATTGTATAACATTTAATATATGAAGTTTGTAAAAAGTTTGAAGATACAAATATGGAGTTACGGATGTACTAAGTTCAAGCTTTGATGTGGTGAAGTTGTAGCTAATGATCAGGTTGTAATTTAAAAAATGACCAGACATAGACTTTTCTTTATAATAGAAGAAGATTTTTTCAATGTAGCATATAGAGTAAAGTTTTTAAGGAAGCCACCATGGTGATTTTTTTCACGTCAATATGACCGAAAAAAGAGATTAATTTCCATTAGAGAAACTCTTGTAGAAGTTTTACTGGATAATCTTATGAGGGATTGATCGTACCACGATTCACTGTTTTATTCCACCCTTACACCGCAGTTTTAAACTAGTTTTGTAATGAATATTCCAAATATAATAATAAATTTCACTTTATGTTTGAATAAATCAATTAATATTAATCAATATTAGAATGGGAAATGTTACTTGTTTATATCGTTTCAATGTAGGTGGAGGTGATTTGGAGGGCCCTTAATAAAGTGAAAGAAAAATGGGCCAAAATTGCATGGATCCATGGACATTTGTCCACTGTTTTGCATATTACACGAAATACGTAGATCCAAATGGGATGAAATTTTGTGGGCCTGTCCAAAATTTAATAGGATACATTTCATATTAAGGAACCCAATCCTAATTTGGCTTCTATGGGGCCCATCCGAACTGATTTGTCCAAGCCACCGAATTTGGACCAAGTCAAATGCGGTGTTCTGTATTTTATCAATATTTTGAGCTGTAGTTTTCCAAATGGTGCCAAACTTTCGGTGGAGATAGTAAAGAGGTAGTGATACAACTTTTCTATTTTCTCAAAAGCGAGATAAGACTGTCTGAAGGCCGAAACGCATTGTAAAAGTGGATTGATGAAATCTGTGTGCCTAAACCACCTTCCAATTTTCCTATAAAAGGGAACCAAGGGAACCTCATTTGGAAGTTCGGCCAAGGAGTGAAATGATGCCAATTTTGAGTCTTAGAGGAGTATCCTAATCAACTTGGAGGTTCTGTATGCCCCTATTCTCATAGGGGAATCAAGGATGAAGAAGGAGTTCCACCCGAGCTTCCTCCTCCTCCCGATGTCGAGCTAAAAGTTGGGTGTTCGTTGTGAGGGAGATACACACATGTCAAGGGAGTTCCGATGCATAAAATAACTACTGTTTCGAAGTAATTTGGGTGTTTCAACATTTAATTCCATGTATCTTATTTTATTTTAGATTTGAATGCTTGATTTGATACATGTGAGTGTTATGCTCTTAATTTCTAACCAATCAGTGTGAGGTTTTGAGTGTGTGACTTGTGTTGTTCTGATTGGACATCACAAGAATCCTTTTCATACCCACCTTATTGAGATTTAAATATGCTTTGGAATCTCTTATTCCATGCATAAGTACTGGACCTTGACAATACTATTGTTACGTCAAGGTTTGGTCCTTAAAGCATTGAAATAAAAGCTTAAGAATTAATCGGGATTCCAATTAACTCCAACCAAAGAATTACTCTAAACCTAAGATGAATCTTTATGAAAAATGAACTTTATATGTGTTTATTGAAATCACATCAACCATTTTATCTCATATTTTTCACAATCCACTAGTTCACTCATCTTTTAAGCTATTTCAACTAAGTCATTGTTTTAAACTGTTTTCAAAACCACCCCATCTCTTAGTCATTTTTATTAAAAATACACACTCTAAACCTACAAAAGCTCCTTGAGAGATGACCTAGGGTATTCCCTAGACTATAAATCAACCTTAAAAATATAATCAATTTGATGTGTCATGAAACTGCGGTCAAATTTTGGCACCGTTGCCGGGGAGCGCTTTGGTTTTTTGTGCGTGTTTTTGATAAATTTTTTGTAATTTTTGTGAATATTTGTTTGTTTTATATTCTACCTTTGAATTTATTTTTGTGTTCTAATTTATTTATTGTTTAGGTTCTGTGTATGATGCGTTCTACTCCGGGAGACCTACAAACTTTCGAATCCGAACCGGAGAGGATCCTACATCAACGAAACCGAGACACACAAGACAACACTTTGAAGGAGGAGACATCACATCTTAAAATTCTTCTTGATCCTTCTTCTTCTTCTGAAACCAAAGTTAAAACTGAACATAAATTGTATAGAATGGATGAAAATAATTGAACACTAAAATAACTAACCTCACCTGATGTTGATATCCGACCCACTTACATCCAATTACAAGGCGAGGCACCCAATTTTGAACTAAAATCTGGTTTAATTCATTTATTACCAAGATTTCATGGACTGCCTGGAGAAGATCCACATAAGAATTTAAAAGAATTTCATACTGTGTGTTCAACATTAAAACCTGCTAATGTGGATGAAGAACAAGTAAAACTTAGGGCATTTCCATTCTCATTAGAAGACACAACTAAATATTGGTTGTATTATGTTAATTCACCTATTAGAGGTTGGGCGGACATGAAATGACTTTTTCTTGAAAAATACTTCCCAGCCTCTCGAACTGCAACAATAAGGAAAGAAATATGTGGGATAAGACAATCTCAAGGAGAAACCCTTCATGAATATTGGGAACACTTTAAAAGATTATGTTCAAGTTGTCCACACCACCAAATAAGCGATCAACTTTTAATACAATATTTTTATGAAGGTTTAATTCCAATAGATCGTAACATGATTGATGTTGCTGCAGGTGGTGCACTAGTGGATAAAACCCCAATCGATGCAAAGACCCTAATTGAGACCATGACACAAAACACTCAACAATTCAGTTCAAGGTCCAGTGTACCCATTCTAGGTGTCCATGAGGTGCAAAGTACTGAATTCGAGAAGAAGGTAGACACAAAGTTTGAAGAGGTGAGTACCCTTCTACGACAACTTGCTCTTTCCCAAGGGAAATTCCAACCTCCTCCTCCCATACATTGTGGTATATGCTCTTCTGATACCCACTATTCTGACCAATGCCCCCAATTGAGAGAAACTTCTGAGAGTTGTGAGGCAATATTCCCAGGACGCCCCTATAACCAACCCATTAGGCAAGAACCTTACTATCCATCCAACCCTGGGTGGAAAGACAACCAAGCCTATAGGCAAGGGGGTATTCAAACCAGTCTCATCAACCATGGAACCAACCAGGGCAAAGTAGTCATCAACCACCACCACCCAGAAATTTTCAACCACCCCAAAGGCCTTTCCAACAACCCCCTCCAAAAACTGAACCTAGCCTAGAAGATATGATGAAACAAATGGCTGCCAATAATCTCCAATTCCAACAAACCGCTCAGGGAGCCATACAAGACCTCAAAACCCAATTAGGAAAACTAGCTAACTCGGTGGGTGAGATCCAAATCCATGGGTCTAGTAAACTACCATCTCAACCAATTGTCAACCCTAGGGATAAGAGAAATGTTAGTGCCATCACCCTTAGGAGTGGAACTCAACTTAAAAGCCAAATGAACCCTCCATTAGAGTCATCCTATCCTAAGGAAACCACCACTGAAAAAGGTTCAAATGAGATGGAACCTTGTCTTGAGAGAAGTCTTACCAAAGGAAAGAGTGTGTATATTGATGAGTTACCAAGCCCAAGCATTCCTCTTCCATTTCCCTAAAGATCCACCCAACCAAGGAAACAAAATGAAACTAAACTTGATAAATAAATCTTGAAGACTTTCAAAAAAGTACAGGTTAACATTCCATTGATTGATGTCATCAAGCAAATTCCGAGATATACAAAGTTTCTGAAGGAGATATGTACCCACCGAAGGCGACTTAGAGGTGATGAGAAGGTGAGCCTGGGGAGGAACGTCTCAGCATTGATACAACCATCACTTCCCACCAAGTGCAATGATCCTGGAACATTCTCAAATCCGTGCACCATAGGGGAGTATTCTTTATCCAATGCTATGCTTGATTTGGGTGCTTCTATTAATGTGATGCCTCACTCTATTTACTCTTCTTTGCAGGTTGGTGAACTAAAGCCCACAGGAATAGTTGTTTAGCTAGCAAATCGGAGTACGACACACCCTTCTGGTGTGTTAGAGGATGTTCTTGTGAGGGTTCAAAATTTAATATTTCATACTGATTTTTATGTGCTAAAAATGAAAGATAATAGGATGAATGGACATGCCCCAATTATATTGGGGAGAAATTTATTGAAAACTGCCAAAGCCATAATTAATGTCCATAATGGTACATTATCTATGGAATTTGGTGGTGACATAGTCCATTTCAACATCCTTGATGCCATGAAACACCCCTCCGAAGAACATTCCTCTCTCTCGGTAAATTCAATTGATGTACTCCCTTCCCCTAAAATCACTTCATTTGTTTCCCCTGATCCCCTTTCTGAATTTTCCTCTTTGATTAAAATTCTTGGAAATGAATAGTGTGTTGATTGTTATAGTAGTCTAGAAAAGTGTCATGCATATTTATTAATTGATAATTTCTTGAACACAGAGGATCACATGACCATCGATGATACTGCTACGCTTGTAAAAGCTAATTCCTCATCTGAGGATGATACCATTGAGCAGTTAGATGAGATTAGTGACCTCTCACTTTCACACACACTCCCATCAATCCAAAATCCACCTAAATTGGAACTAAAGCAACTACCTCAAGATTTAAAATATTCATATCTTGAGAATGGAAACAAGTTGCCCGTCATCATTGCTAGTTCACTCTCTCCTGATCATGAATTGCGACTGCTTGAACTTTTGAGGGAGCATAAACAAGCATTGGGATGGACACTTGCAGACATTTCTGGTATTAGCCCATCAATTTGTACACATCATATTTTATTAACTAATGAGGCTAAACCAGTGATGCAGGCACAACGTCGACTGAACCCAAACCTCTTAGAAGTAGTTAAAAAAGAAGTAAAAAAATTATTGGCTGCAGGAATCATTTACCCCATCTCTGACAACCAATGGGTCAGTCCCGTTCAAGTAGTTCCTAAAAAAACTGGCCTAACGATAATGAAAAATGAAAACAATGAATTGGTTCCAACTCGTGTGCAGAATAGTTGGCGTGTCTGTATAGATTATCGCCGACTAAACCAACATACTAGGAAGGACCATTTCCCATTGCCATTAATTGACCAAATGCTAGAGAGGCTAGCGGGGAAGTCCCATTACTGTTTTCTTGATGGGTATTATGGATACTTTCAGATCCATATTGCCCCTGAGGATCAGGAAAAGACAACCTTCACTTGCCCCTTTGGCACATTTTCTTATAGAAGGGTGCCATTTGGTCTGTGCAATGCTCCGAGTACTTTCCAGCGATGTATGATTAGTATTTTTTCGGATTACCTGGAGAATTTCATGGAAGTTTTCATGGATGATTTTACTATTTATGGATCCTCTTTTGATGAATGTTTAAGTAGTCTTGGTTTCATCCTACGTCGCTGTATTGAAAAGAATCTTGTATTAAATTATGAGAAATGTCATTTCATGGTGTGTCAAGGTATAGTTTTGGGACATGTCATTTCTAGGGATGGTATCCAAGTAGATAAATCGAAAGTGGATGTCATTTCTTCCCTACCATTCCCTAAAAATGTACGTGATGTGCAGTCTTTCCTAGGTCATGCTGGATTTTACCGTCGTTTCATTCGTGATTTTAGTGAGATTGCACTTCCCCTCTCCCACTTACTCAAAAAAGAAAAAGATTTTGTTTTTGATAAATAACGTGAATAAGCTTTTAATAAATTAAAATAGAGTCTCACATCACCCCCGGTAATCCAACCACCTCGGTGGGATTTACCATTTGAGCTCATGTGTGACGCCTCTAACTATGCAGTTGGGGGAGTCTTATCACAAAGGGTCGACTGAGCTCCACATGTCATAGCCTATTCCTCACGTACTTTGGACCCTGCCCAAGAAAACTACACCACAACTGAAAAATAATTCCTTTCCATTGTGTTTTCCTTGGAAAAATTCAGGTCATATCTTTTGGGGTCCAAAGTCATTGTGTTCTCAGACCATGCAGCCCTCCGGTATCTCCTAAAAAAACCTGAAGCTAAACCACATCTCATTCGTTGGATGCTCCTCCTTCAGGAATTCAATCTAGAAATTAGAGATAAAAAAGGAGCAGAGAATGTGGTGGCAGACCATATCAGTAGGATCCTCCCAACCTCAGACATTGTCTCATCCCCCTGTATTCCCATTAATGACATGCTTCTTGATGAACAATTGTACAAAGTGAAAGATGCTATTCCCTGGTATGATGAAATTGTAAATTATTTGGTAGAATCTTTCATTCCCACTGATTTCAATAAAAACCAATCCAGTCGTCTAAAACATGAGTCTCGTTGGTACATTTGGGATGACCCCTACCTTTGGCGCACATGTAGCGATCAGGTCCTTAGGCGTTGTGTTCCCGATAGCGAGTTTCAGTCTGTCCTTAGATTCTTCCACACTCTTACTTGTGGGGGCCACTTTGGTCCCCAATGGAATGCTCGCAAAGTTCTTGATTCTGGTCTCTTTTGGCCAACACTTTTTCGGGATGCCCATGAATTTTGTAAATCTTGTCCTCGTTGTCAAAGAATGGGGAATGTCTCTAAAAGGAATGAAATGCCACAACAACCCTTGCTCTTTCATGAAATTTTTTATGTTTGGGGCATTGAATTTATGGGGCCATTTCCCAATTGTTTTGGCAACTTGTACATTCTTTTGGTCATTGATTACATATCAAAATGGGTAGAGGCACGGGCCACTCAGACAGATGATTCCAAAACAATTGTAGAATTTTTGAGAACTCAGATCTTTTGTAGGTTTGGATTACCTAGGTTCATTATCAGTGACCAGGGTTCTCATTTCTGCAACTGAACAATGCAATCACTTTTGCATCGGTATGGGGTCGGTCATCGAGTTTCTACTACATATCATCCATAGACCAATGATCAAGCTGAGGTGTCAAATAGAGAGGTAAAACAAATTCTTGAAAAAACAGTTCAACCCAATAGGAAAGATTGGAGTCTTAGACTTGATGATTCATTGTGGGCCTACCGTACTACTTTCAAAACTCCCATTGGAATGTCACCCTATCGTCTTGTGTTTGGAAAGAGTTGTCACCTCCCTGTTGAGATTGAGCATCGGGCCTACTGGGCCATCAAACAATGCAATTCTAATCATTCTGGTGCATGTGCTCAAAGGAAGTTGCAGATTCAAGAGCTAGAGGAAATGAGAAGAGATGCATATGAAAACTCCAGGATTTATAAGGAGAGAACCAAGGCTACCCATGACCATCTTATCCTTCATCGTCAGTTCCATATTGGGTAGAAGGCCCTCCTTTATAATGCAAGGCTGAAGTTGCATCCTGGTAAGCTTTGTTCCCACTGGTTTGGACCATACATTGTTACTAATGTCTCTCCATTTGGTGTTGTTCAGGTTCAAAATGAAGAAACCAAGCAAAACTTCACTGTCAATGGGCAGCGGCTGAAGCACTTTCATGAACTGGTTCTGGAGTCCCCGATGGAGGAACTCCAAGTTCAAGAAGCACACTATGAATGAAATCCACCAGGTTTTATCCTTCCTTCCCACATTCTCTTTTACTACAGTGAGGACACTGTATACTCTAGGTGTGGGGGGTGGATAAATTCCTGGGATAGTTAGGAATTTTCATTGTTTTCTCATTTTGTTTTCTCTTTTTGGCCTTCTTTATGGTATTTTCATTTTTCCCCATCAACAGTTTCGAAGTTCCATGATTTGGCGACCATAATGTGGGGAAAGTAAAAATACCATAACAGAGGCTAAAAAGAGTATTTGTATGAATTTAACATCAGGGAGTGATTTTTAGTGAATTGGTTTTCTCTCAATGATATAAATGGTCATATCTATGTGAAACCTTTGATATGATTGATGCCCATTGTGTGAGTAGTTTTTGGGAAAACTGTGTCACTAATATCTCCACAAATTTTTGCACCAAACCACAAAGTGTGATTATTTCTTACTTAATATAAGGTAAATATATGTTGGGTTAATATTTTTCAGCTTTAAATGATATTTCCATACATTCGTTCCTTATCTGATCAGTTTCATTACTGTACTAGATTGACCTATGCGTGTGTACCTAATGTCCAACTGTTGTACGCCCTCAAAAAAAAAATTGTTGCATCTTGGGCAGGTCAAAAACCACTCCTCCTCAACCTTTGATATTGTTATAACTATTGCAATTAGTGTCGTGAGGAGATCAAACAAAGGGTTGAGATATGAGTGTGAGATTTGTTCCAATTGCAACTTCAAAAAATATATATATAATAAATGAGGGGAGTGATGAAATGTGCAACATATGGGGATATCTAGGTAGGGAGCTTATGGTTTGACTTTTGGGAATGCTTAAATGAGTGGTTCTTGAAATATGATTGTAAAGGATGGAGGACAGGTTCGGTGAAAAATCATTTAAAGCTGAATAATGTTAAAATAACCTATATTTATTTGATAGAAAGTGGAAAGAATAGCATGGAATGGTTTTCACACACACACATGGAGAGTTAGTGTAATGGTTGAACTTTGAATTCCTTTCTCATATTGGTGTCATAAATCTCTTTGAATTTTATTGTGATATGATTTATGAGACATCTTTTTCCATTTTCACTGGGAAGAACTCCTTAGTGTTATTCGTGCATTGATCACTTTACTTTAAATAAAATTTCCTCAAATGATAAATCTTCAAGATATTGGATATATATATATATATGCATCATTGTATTTGGATATGTGACTTTTCCCAGGAGTGCGAATGTTTAGGTGTGAGGGTGTGATCGTACCACGATTCACTGTTTTATTCCACCCTTACACCGCAGTTTTAAACTAGTTTTGTAATGAATATTCCAAATATAATAATAAATTGAACTTTATTTTTGAATCAATCAATTAATTTTAATCAATATTATAATGGTCAATGTTACTTTTTTATATTGTTTCAATGTAGGTGGAGGTGATTTGGAGGGCCCTTGATGAAGTGAAAGAAAAATGGACCAAAATTGCATGGATCTATGGACATATATCCACTGTTTTGCATATTAAAAAAAATACGTACATCCAAATGGGCTGAAATTTTTTTTACTGTCCAAAATTTAATAGGCTACATTTCATATTAAGGAACCCAATCCTGATTCGGCTTCAATGGGGCCCATCCGAACTGATCTATCCAAACCACCGAATTTGGACCAAGTCAAATGCGGTGCTCTGTATTTTATCAATATCTTGAGCTGTAGTTTTCCAAATGGTGCCAAAATTTCTGTGGAGATAGTAAATAGGTAGGGATACAACTTTTTTATTTTCTCCAAAGTGAGATAAGAATTTCTGAAGTCCAAAACGCGTTTTGAAAGTGGATTGATGAAATCTGTGTGCCTAAACCACCATCCAATTTTCCTATAAAAGGGCACCAAGGGAACCTCATTTGGAAGTTCGGACAAGGAGTGAAGTGCTGACAATTTAGATTCCTAGAGGAGTCTCCTAATCACCTTGTATGTTCTGTAGGCCCCTATCCTCATAGGGGAATCAAGGATGAAGAAGGAGTTCCACCCGAGCTTCCTCCTCCTCCCGATGTCGAGCTAAAAGTTGGGTGTTCGTTGTGAGAGAGCTACACACATGTCAAGGGAGTTCCGATGCATAAACTAGCTACTGGTTTGGAGTAATTTGGGTGTTTAAACATTCATTCCATGTATCTTATTTTATTTTAGATTTTAATGCTTGATTTGATACATGTGAGTGTTATGCTCTTAATTTCTAACCGATCAGTGTGAGGTTTTGAGTGTGTGACTTGTGTTGTTCTGATTGGACATCACAAGAATCCTTTTCATACCCACCTTATTGAGATTTAAATATTATTTGGAAGCTCTTATTCCATGCATAAGTACTGGACCTTGAAAATACGATTGTTACGTCAAGGTTTGGTCCTTAAAGCATTGAAATAAAAGCTTAGGAATTAATCGGGATTCCAATTAACTCCAACCAAAGAATTACTCTAAACCTAAGATGAATCTCTATGAATAATGAACTTGATATGTGTGTAGTGAAATCACATCGACCCTTTTATCTCATATTTTTCACAATCCACTAGGTCACTCATCTTTTAAGATATTTCAACTAAGTCATTGTTTTAAACTATTTTCAAAACCACCCCATCTCTTAGTCATTTTTATTAAAAATACACACTCTAAACCTACCAAAGCTCCTTGAGAGATGACCTAGGGTCTTACCTAGACTATAAATCAACCTTAAAAATATAATCAATTTGACGTGTCACGACACCGTGGTCAGGGATCATTAGACAGATGGGTATTAGACAAATAAATATGATATCATCAGATGAATGATTCTATGAAGTTGTATCAGACCAAGTTTAACAGATTGATCTCTATACGAAGTTCGATTGTGTTGGGAATATGAATGTTGATATAACAATTTCATTTGTTTTCTCGTTGATTTTATTTCTCACAAACACCCTCATATGGTTTACTAATAAAGTTTCTTTAATTGAATTCTAGGATTATATTTATTGAAATATTTATTTTATTTCCTTTAAAATTCTTGAATTAATTAATTTGAAGTTTTTCTAAGTATTCTGTACATTTCTAGGAGGCCTGAAATCAATGTTCTAAACCCCATGTTTGCGAAGAATTCTAGGTTTGAGAACCTAACTTTCAATAAGGAATGTTACTTTTATACCCCATGTTTAATCTAAATATTAGATTTGTGGACTAAACTTTTGTGAAGAACCCCACGTTCAAGTATCTATTGTATAGTTGGTTAACCAAATGTTTGGAATCAACGATATGTTGTGAACCATACTTTTGAATATCCCATACATAGTGAAATCCCTATGTTTTAAGTAGCCATCTATGAATTTTAAATTAAATATATTTCCCAATATTTCAGCAATGGTTTTTATGGAATAAATATCTCATTAAAATCCATCCAAAGACCAATCCAAAGGATTTAATCAATGGATTTAATAATTCTAATTTCTTAGGGAAGTTATGTTTTTTAGTGATGATTTAAATTTAAATTTCAAACGCACTGAGCGTTTTGAATATCATGATTTATCTGGTGATATTTTCGAATTTGTTTAACCAAGATCAAATTAGTGTTCTTATTTATTCTCAAGAAGTTTTATTATTCATATTGAGAGATAAGTGTTAAAAAAACTCTCTGAAGTTATGAAAACTGAATCACTTTATTATTTCATCAGAAATTTAAGGAAATTTAATTGTTACTACTACTATACAATACTATATATCTACAGTCATTCGTCAAAGATTTCAGGACTACACTTTAGAGACATACATGTTATAATCTGCTATTATGTGTTCGTCCTATTGTTGTGAAAGGTTATTCTTTTATTACTATAATTCTTTAAATATTTTCTGAAACAAGGATTGCTTCAGAGCTATAATTACTTGAAGATTTTATTTTATTAATATAAAGATCCATATTTTGTTAGTTGTTACTACAACTGTGTGCTAAAGATATTTAAACTTATACATCCCATCTTATTCATTTTAAGTGTTAACTTCTCATACTCAGTCATGGTGGAGTATCAACTTCTCGTACAAAATTGTGGCTATAGAGGTTCCCTATAAAAGAAGCTAACATGTTGTAAGGTGAAAAATGTCTACACTCAGTTGTTGTGGTTCCTGGTAAAAGAATCAGTTTAGTGAAAATCACCAAGCTTGTGGATAAAGCATTTTTGGAGTGGACTAGGTGATCTTTATACCAAAAACCATTATAAAAATTATTGTTTTCATCATCATTATTTTTCCAATGCGTAATATGTTTGAATAAAATAAT
Organism: Viscum album; assembly: GCA_963277665.1. Lineage (NCBI taxonomy): Eukaryota > Viridiplantae > Streptophyta > Magnoliopsida > Santalales > Viscaceae > Viscum > Viscum album. The sequence continues at coordinate 1,840,925,708 of OY728151.1, forward strand.
ACTACATCACTTCCAAATCACAAATGGGGATTGATTTTAATTTATACAAGTATTTTTAAAAGGACACAATTCACTCCCCTCTTGTATTTTTGTATCTTTTTTGACCAAAAATTGGTATCAAAGGAGTGATATTCTCAATATTTCTACAAAAATTTATAAAGATTAAGTTAAAGTTGTATACGAATCAAAGATGTCTATGAATGAGCTCAAAGAAAGAATGTTAATGATTAGAGTTACATGTTTCAATGGAGAAAACTATAGATGTTGGAAAGCTCATATTTCCATTTATTTAAAAAATATCATGCTCAAAATTTATATGAATATTATCAAACCTTATGAAATCCCTACATAAGTAGAAAAGTGGGATTTTACTAAGGAAGTTGAATATGATGTAAATTCAAAATCCATGAATGAAATTATTTTCAGAATTGGTCATAATGAGTTTAATCATGTTTCTCAGTGTGCTACTGCCTATGAAATGTGTCATGTTATAGCTATTACTTATGAAGTGACTGATAATGTTAGGAAACTGAAGAATAACATTGCTAAACTAAAGTATGATACTTTCATAATGCATGATGCAGGAAACATTACTCAGATGAATATAAGATTAACTGAAATAGTCAATAGTGTTACTACCTTGGGAACTCCAATTCTAGAGCCATATATAGAATTAAAATTTATTAAAGTCTTACCTGTCATGACCCTCCCTTCAAAGATGCCCCTCCTAAGCTGACAATGAAGGAAGAAAGATAATAACCCCCTGATTCCCACCTCCAGTAGGCCCTGGGGGTGGCGACCAACACCAAGGGTATATAATCTCACAAAATGGGAGGCATTACTTTTTTTTATAATAAAATAAGACCAGGAGATAATATAGTCCATCCCAAAAAAACTCCAAGAACTATATATAAAAGAAAAAAAAACCATCCCACATTCATGTCTAAAGAAAAACTGCTACAAATACAAGGAAAATATCCAAAGTAAATACCAAAAGTAAAGCTAAGCAGTGACACAAAAACTGCCCCAAATTCCGAACTAGTAATGCCCAACATGGTGCCCATAGTCCTCTTGGAAACCCGAAAGCAGTTTTATAATGTAGGGTGAGAATACAAGTATACTTAGTAGGAAAAACCAAAGTTTCTCATGCACAAGTTGGAGAAGCATACTAATTCTCCCATGATAAAACAAAAGAACCAACAACACTTAACAAGGTATCCTAGCCATTACCACCCCACCAAGTCATGCTCACCAAGTAACACAAGTCAAGTAAAGTAATATAGTAAGCACATCGATGATAGGGTACCCCACACCAATTTCCCACCGATTAGCCGCCATCACACCCTAATAGAAAACATCCTAGTGCTCCCACCTCTTTTGAAAGTACCACACCACAACCCGCCTGCACACACCTAGGCCTCACAGCTAGTCCCGCAACCTGGGTAAATGAAGCTCATCGCATCTCGCCTGCACACACCTGGGCCTCACAACCACGTCCCACCCGCAAACACCTGGGCCACATACCATGCCACATCCCAAAAACACCTGGGAAATCACAACACATCTCATCCCAAAGATACCTGGGAAAACAAAACTCGACCGAACACACCCAGGCCTCACAAACCACTACCTACCTAAATAATCTTGGACTATCACCGCCTGAAAGAGGGAGAGAGGAAGAGCGGGTGGCTAGCCATCCATCCTCCCACCAGGATGTTTGGGAAAGACACCCTGCCCCATCACAATGGGGGTGTTCAACACACAGTGCTCAAATAGGGTGGGTACATATAGAAATTACAAGGAAAATACAAGTATGTATATATAGTATCAAACACTCAAGCCCAACCTATGGTTTCTCAATCAAACAATCAACCACCCTATGATACTGCCAACTCTGCTGCTAAATCTAAATGCATTTATTAACACCAGAAAACATCACTTCAGAAGTTGATAAATAAAATCCATCCACAACAATCCATAACTCAAACATACACTCAACCAACTCATTTAACCAATTATCATTCTTTATTAAGGAAAACATTTATTCATTCCATCCCTACTCGGGAAACTACCAACCACATACATTATCATTTTTTAAAGTCATTCCACCCAATCTATCCTCAAAAATAGAACAACCGCCATCTCATACCCATACCCATCAACACCTCTCATCACAACCAAATCTGTAAACCCTACTGCATAACAACACCACACCCATCACACCCAATAACATAAACATGGTACAACCCAAACCTGTAGCCTCACTGATAAACACTACCCATCTATTCCATAATCAATAAATCTATCAACCTGAGATTCTATTACACCACCCATACCACCCCACCTTACAGGTGTGATCTCAACCCCAACACCATACAACCACACAAGGCACGAGACAGAACAAAACCACACACAACACACAACTACACCAAACAAGGAAGAGTGTATTTATATTTAGAAAACACTCGTTCTTTAATTCCACTTTGATAATTTAGGGGTTATCACAGAATAAGTTAGATCCTAGGACATCCATTTATTTAACTGAATTTATGTGGTTAATCAATTTCATATATATATATATATATATATATATATATATCATTTCAATACATGATCAACAATAAGCCATCACAAGTCATCCCAATTTCACAAACAAAGAACACCAAAGACTATGATTTTCAGTAGCCATCACTACTAGAAAGTTGGGTTTTCCCAACACTTGTATACCAACGGTTCTCCAGAACCATTGGTATAAGTGTTTTTTACCAACGGTTTGTAAAAACCGTTGGTAAATCTTAGTTTTGTGAAGGCTTTCCCAATGGTTTGAAGAAACCGTTGGGAAATCCAAAATGTTTTCACCCTTTACCAACGGTTTGTAAAAACTGTTGGGAAAAGTCATGATTTCCCAACGGTTTTTACAAACCGTTGGGAAAGGTCTCCTCAAATACTCCCGATTTCTAGAAGCCCCCGTAGCACAGTAGAGAAATCGTTTCCCCTAATTTCCAGAAGCCCTAGTGCGCAGGTGAACCCTAACCCGAGTTCTTCCATCCGATCGGCTGTAACTCCACCATCCATGTTATACTCTTTAAACCTATTCCCAAATAAAAACATAGAATCCCTCTTCCTCTGATTTCTACATTTATTTCAATATCTAGCAAGATCACGTCATTTTTTCCTATTTTAGGGATTTTGGAAAATTTTATGATTCACACTATTTGATATTGAATCAATGACTAATACATGATTGGTATATGTCTGTGACTAGGGTTGAATTTGGTTTCATATATAATTTGTAACTAAACATATGACATACTACCACTAATATGGTGATTCCACCTAAGAATGGTGGAATTTTCCTAGGATCATGGGGATTCCTCTTCTTTTGTTCTATAGAGTTTATAGTGTAGGTTTTTAATGTATTTTATTTTCTTATGGATTTATAGTGATTATGTATTGGGTTCCTTTGGTCATGAATTTTGGGTGAGTTATTCTTAAGTTCTTCTTAGATATCATTGTATTCATAAAGTGTGCCTAATTTTTTTGTAGGTGGTGTAGACTCACTGAGTGACTATTTGGTTATGTTTTTATGATGTTAATGTTCGATTTTTTTAAAAATGAAACCTATTTATATTTTAATGATATAAATGAGTGGTTTTTAAATATATGTTTATAAAATAGGTAAAATGTTTTCTAAGTGGTTTATTTGGAACTGTACAAAGACAAATCCCATTTTTATTGTATTCTAAAATCTCATTAAACATATTTATACTTAGTAAAGACTTTATAAGTTTGGATCCATGTTTGAGCATTACCACTAATATCCCATAGCTTAATACCATTTTTATATTGTGTACATCTCATTATATTTTTTAATGTGTTCACTTCTTTCTTCATTAATGTCTTCCAAGGATGTCTTAGAAATCTAATAGCCACTTGAATGTTTTTCCTTACTTAAATAATGTAATGTATTCCTAGAATAGTCAATTAATTTTTACATTATAGTAAACCATGTTGATAACCTTCAAGATTATATGATCTCATAGGTGGGTGTGGTGAATATGGATATAATTTTAAACATATGTATTGAATTTTGTTTTTATCTTCCAGGGTTGCAAATTCTGCAGTTGGGTTTTTTAAAGCGATATATAACAACGTTTTAAACCCCTGCTATATATGCCTAATGGTTTTTTAGTAGTGGTTTAAACCACCACTATTTAAGGTCGATATTTGTTTACCATTTTTTATTTTAGCAGTTGTTTTCCATGACAAAAAATGGTGAGGATATAATGGCGGTTCAAACCACTACTATATACTTTCCATTTTTGGCAGGTGAAACCATTGCTAAAACCAAAAAAGCCACTAAAAACATTCTGTGACGATTCCCCGAAGCTGCTGCTAAATTTATAATACTAACATGAGTTGGATGCTGATGCCAATTTTAGCAGTGATTTTTGGAAACTGTCGTAGAACCATATAGAAGCGATTTAAACTACCGAAAACTCAAAAAGAAAAAGTAGCTGTTATCAGTCAATTTTTTTGTATTGTCCAATGCATGATTTGGAACTAGTTATAGTACCCCCCTAGATAGCCCCACCCACCCCCTGGACACCCCCTCCCCCCGTGGACTACCCCCACCCCTAGGGACAACCCACCCACCCCCCTGGACACCCTGTACCCCCTGGACAGCCCCGCCATCCCCTAGACACCCCGCCCACCCCCTGGACACCTCGTACCCCCTGGACAACCCCCCACCCCTGGAAACCCCCCCACCCCCTGGACACCCCGACCCCCCTGGACAGCCCTGCCACCCTCGTGGACAGCCCGCCCACCCCCCTGGATAGCCCGTGCCCCCCTAGACAGCCCCCCACCCTTGTTGACAGCCCGCCCACCCCACCCCCGGACACCCGCCCACCACCCCCCAGATGCCCCCATCCCCCCAGACACCCCCACCCCTGGAAAGCCCCCCCACCCCCTTGACACCCTCGACCCCACTGGACAGTGCCCCCACCCCCGTGGACAGCCCGACCACCCCCCGTGGACAGCCCGCCCACCCCCCGTGGATAGCCCGCCCACCCCCCTGGACAGCCTGCCCATCCCCCTAGACACCCCACACCCCCTGGACAACACCGCCACCCCCATGGGCAACACGCCCACCCCCCTGAACACCCCGTACCCCCCGAACAGCCCCACCCACCCCCTGGACACCCCTCTCACCTCCTTGGACAGCCCGCCCACCCCCTTGGACCCCCTACCCCCCCTGGACAGCCTGACTACCCCCGTGGACAGCCCACCCACCTGGACACCCCAACCCCCCTAGACATCCCCCCACCCCCTGGACACCTTGAATCCCCCCTGGACACCCCGCACCCCCCTTGGACAGCCCTGCCACTCCCCTAATCCTCATCCTACTCCTCATCCTGATCTCACTGAAGACGTTAAAGTATAAAACTCATGTACTCCCAACAAGACCCTTAAGGATTATGTATTCCTTAATACACCTCGAATATCTTACTGGGAAATCCTTGAATATAGGCATTATAAATTATGTATCTTATTTTTTTATATACACTATATTTTTTTTTGTATTTCTTAATATGATTCTCATATAGAGTAATGTGTTAGTTATGCTTTTATTTAAAGTAAACAAGTTTCATTTACCTAAATATTTTTTGGATTGAACTTCAATATTATTTAATTGATTTGAAATGACTTATTGCATTTTTTTTACAGAATGGATAGAAGTTGGATGTACGAAACTGACCGGATTTTAACCGATTTTCAAAATAATTTGAACATCTTTCTAGATTTTTCATTTGAAAAGGCTTAAGATAGTGGTCGCATACACTGCCCATGTTCTAATTATATTGGAAGACCTTGGTTGAGTAGTGAAGAAGTTAGCTATCATATAACCATATATGGTTTCCAAACAAACTATTATGTGTGATATCACAATGGAGAGAAAATGAAATCTCAAAATGTTGATGATCCAAATGATAGGATTGAATTGGAGAGTTTGATATATGATCGATTTCCATTTATTCAGCATCATGAGAAGGGAAGGATGTCCAGCCAACAAGATTTCGATACAAGCACACATGATGCGTCCAATGAAAATGATAATGTTGATAGGGTGAAAAAATTGAATGATGCTGCGATGACTCCAGTATATCGGCAATGTGGTAAAATGAAAAAGTTGGAATTTTTAATCTGATTGTTTCATGGGAAAACTATATATGGGATTTCAAATACTACAATTGATTGCATTCTTACCTTCTTGAAGGACTTACTTTCAGATGATGCAAATATTCCCTCAAACCACTATATGGCATGGAAGTTAGTTGATGAACTTGGATTCTCAAAAAAAAAATTCATACTTGCCCGAATGATTGCAGCTTATTTTGGGAGGAAATTGCTGAAAGAAATGATTGTATCTAATGTGGAACCTCCTGATGGAAGCCAAAAGATGATGGAACACCATATCGTGTTCCACAAAAAGTAATGTGGTACTTTCCATTGATCCCCAGATTACAAAACCTTTTCATGTATGATGAAATATCAGTAAAAATGCGATGACATGACACCGAGAGAAAAAAGAACAATGAAGAGTTGGTTCACCCTACAAATGGATTTTCATGGAAGAGATTTGATGCTCGATATCCTGAATTTGTAGCCGACGTGTGTAATGTGAGACTGAGTCTTTCATGTGACGGTTTTAATCCATTTGGGCAGATTCTTACTTCGCACAACACATGGCCGGTTTTCATACACATTTATAACCTTCCCCCATGGTTGTGTATGAAAAATCCTTACACTTTCTTGAGTATACTGATATCTGGCCTTTCTGATCCTGGCAATGATATAGATGTAGACATGCAACCTTTAATAAAAGAGTTGAAACTTATTTGGGATGTGGGTGTGCCCACATACGATGCATGTTCGAAAGAAATATTTCATATGCGTGTTGCGTTTATGTGGACGATCAATGATTTTCCTGCTTATGCAATGATGTTTGGATGGAGCACAAAAGGAAAATTGTCATGTCCTGTTTGTATGAAGAATACTCAATCGAGAAGACTGAAATATCGTCATATTTTTAATTTTATGGGAAATCGAAGATTCTTTCCAATGAAACATCCATATAGAAACAATCGTCTAAGATTTGACAATACCATGGAGACTGATGATCCACCTCAGCGTATGTCTAGAACTGATGTTCTTAATGAATTTAAAGATTTCAGTTATTCATTTGGGAAGGGTGTAATGAAATCTAGAAAGAGGAAAAATGTTTCCAATGATACCTGTTACAATTGGAAGAAGAAGAGTATATTCTTTGAGTTGTCGTATTGGTCAACCAACTTTTTATGTCATTGTTTAGACGTAATGCACATTGAAAAGAATATATGTGAAATTTTTCTTTCGATTCTTCTAAATGTCAAGGGGAAGACAAAAGATGATTTATGATCTCGGTGTGACTTGGTAGATTGGGGGATCAGACCAGAATTGCATCCTGTCTGTATCAATGAAAATAAATGGCAAGTTCCATGTGCTTTTTATGTGATGACACCTGCTGAAAAAAATCAATTTCTAGAAGTGCTAGAGACTATTAAAGTTCCTGATGTCTATTCAAGAAATATATCAAAATGGGTCAATAGAAAAGAGTTGAAGCTGAAATCTTTGAAGACTCATGATTATCACGTCCTTTTGCATGAGTTGATTCCAATAGCAATCCGTCATCTCTTGTCCAATAATGTTAGAGTCTCAGTTATTTGGTTGTGCTATTTTTTTAGAGATCTTTGTGCTAAGAGGTTATCCAAATCCTTCTTGAAAAAACTGTTGGAAGAGACACCATTAATTTTGTGTGAGTTAGAGAAAATATTCCCTCCATCATTTTTTACATGCATGTTGCATATGACTGTCCATATTCCGACCGAAATTCTTATTGGAGGACTTGTTACTTTCTGTTGGATGTATCCAACTGAAAGAAACATGTGCACATTGAAATCATATGTTCGGAATAAGAATTATCCTGAAGGTTCTATTGTGAACGGTTAATTGGCTCAAGAATGTATGGATTTATGCTCAATGTATTTGTCTGATATTACTTCGAGAATAAACAGACTGATGAGAAATGAAGAAGAACAGTATGGGAAAATTGAACCCAGTTTTCCATCACTTCCTCAGATAGGAGGAATTCCGGGATCATATACATTGACGACATTAACCCTTGAAGAGCGAGAGATGGCACATCACACAGTGTTTTTCAATTGTGATTTGTTCGATGAGTATATCAAGTAAATTGTACATGTATCTCTTATCTTATCTCTTTTAATTTTAAATATTTGTTAAACTATTATTATTTTTATCTACAGGGAACATAAAGAATTGATATATAGAAAGCATCGTTCTTTATCTTTGAGAATGAAAGAGACTTTGCATAGAAAAGAGTTTTATGCTTGGTTGAAATTGAAGGTAAAAATATTTCTGTAATAACTAAATAAAAATAATATTTAATTAAGTTTACTATTTGTTTATATTTCAGGTATCAAGTTTTCCTGCAGACTCTATTTCTGAGGAAATAAGAGCTTTGGATTTTGGTCCTAATACCATGGTTCGTGCTTGTAAATCACTTGTGATCAATGGATAAAAATTTATTATCACCGAACGAGCAAGAAACATGATAACACAACATGATGGTGTTATGCTAACTGCCACAACAGACTATTATGCCAGTTCATCGGATAATAGACCTCATTATGAAAATGTAGCTTATTATGGAGTCGCGGAGAAAATAATAATTTTGGATTATTACTCGTATGGTCGAGTCACGATGATGAAATGTCAATGGTTTGATTCAATGACGAGGAAAGTCACCTTTATTGATGATTGTGGATTTCGAGTTATTGACATGACTCACACTCTTACCACCGATAAACCATATGTATTGGCATCAATGGTGAACAAGTTTTTTATGTCAAAGATCATCGTCATCCTAAATTCGGTGTAATTATTGAAGTAAATCCCAGACATGTTTTTGATGATGGTGATGATGAAGTTGAAACTATCCCTACTGCAATTGGAAGCAATCCGTTTATTACTTATGATGACTCCAATAGCTCAATTGTCAGAGTTGATTGTGAACCCGAAGTTATGGCGGGAAATATATAGAATCATATAGTCGTGTTCTCACCTACATATTTCACCTACATCATTCAGAGTGTGTATCATAGTACTTACCTTCAAACCACCATAAATCTTCTGTTTCTTTATGTTTTTTTTATCAGAATGGTTTTTCTATATTTTGTTTTTTGGGTTACACATTATTTATCTGTTTCTAATTACTTCCATATTTGTTTTCATTGCAGGAAATGACACCCATTTAAGAGAGGCGGTGAAAAAAGATGGCATAAAATAATCGTCACATGACACAAATGGGCATTACTCCACTCATCCCTGTTGTGAGTATTTTATTTCAAATATATATATTTCAATAACTTATAATATCTTGTGTTTACTTTTGTGTTAAACTTTTTTTCAGGATCCACCCCCTAGAAGAGAGATATCTGACGAGGAGCCTGATATTGCTCCCAGTACAGAGGATGGTGGTAGGAGGGGGGGGGGGTGGTTTCAGAGTTAGACGACCATATGGTGGTCTTGATACTGAGGCCAGTGTTATGAGGGCTCGTGGAGAGAGAGTTAGACGATCCACTGGTCGTACCTGATTGGATTATGCCCCTACCACATACGTATCTTATATTCCCCATTTTGATCCTGGTGTATCTATAGGGACACACGAGATATTTATGCCTCTGATGTTTACACTACCAATTGTCCAGATGTCTGTGCTATCATCTTTTGCTTCTGGTTCATTATCTCCGGGCTATTATATTCCACCTTATTCGACTCCTGCTCCGACACAGTATGTGGCTGAGGAGCATACACTGAGGGACACTCCACCTGTACAAGATATTACTTCGGCTTCTGCACATCCAGTGACACCCATTGATCCGACTACCACGGGTATATTTATATAACTCTAACAAATTTTTATACCAAAATTTATTTTTATTATAAATTGTACTGATATTATTTTTCTTTAATAACATATTTATCTACTTATAAGAGGCGGGGGAGGGGGCATAATCGCTTGCATGTGGTATGGAACCACCAGACATAGTTGATGATTGAATACAATGATGATGGAAAAATGATTAATAAATCTGGGCAGAAATGTCAGGGTTTTTTGGCGACGCTAGACAAATACTCCGACATCATTCCGGTCAACCCTCTCTCTTGGAGACATCTGCCACACGAAGTCAAGGATAATGCGTGGGAACAAATATGGTTAAAAAATCTATTGGATTTAATGTAGTATTTTTTTTTGTATTTATTTGAATTAATCTACTGGGTGTCAGCTTTGGTATAACTTCCCTGATGGTGAAGGTGCACGACCGGAGTGTTTAAAGGAGCTAGGAGAGCTTTGGAGAGCTTATAAGCATGAGCTATATGTTGGATGGTGTGATAGAGTGGGCCAGGAGTTGGAGACATTACCTATCATGGATGACTTCCCGATAGAGCAATATCGCCAAATGATTACCCAATGGGCGACTGCCAAATTTAAGGTATTGATCCCATTTGAAGTATTTAAATGGCATTTTTCATATTTTGCATTAATATTATCTAATTTATTATTAAACATTATTTAGGAATATTCTGAAAAAAACAAAAAAAACATTGATTCAAAGAAATACCTCCACACTTTGGGGCGCACGACTATGTCAGATCATGAGAGGCAGCTGGTACGATATAGTTGTTTATAATTTTTCTTTAAGACTTGCCCTTTTTATTGTTTTATACTTAAATTATGTGATTTATTGAATATTGAATATATTATTATACTTGAACTTTATATTGTTTCAATGTCATTACAGAATCACAAATTGAATATTGAAGTACGTATCCCTCGAGCAAAATTGTTTTGCTCGAGTAGAAGGAAAAAAGATGGAACTGCGGTTAATGAACCGACACAAGAAAAGATTGTATGTTTTAATTTGTTTATTTAAAATTTTAATATCTATTTTGAAATTTAATAATATATTAATATTTTTAACAGGATTCTTTAGAGGCCCTTGATGCCCACGATCCTGACAATTTAGGGCCACACAATCATTTATATCGGGTTTTGGGAGATGAGCACTCTGGTCGATTACGCTGCCGACCTGGTAAGAATATAGTCCCGAAGAGGTATTGGTCTTCTACAGGTATCCATTCTAGTACCACCAAGTTGGAACAGGTCAAGGAGCATATAATACAGTCTGATAAAAGGGTCATAGAGTTGGAAGTACAAGTTCAAATGAGGGACAAAGAATTTATGAAACTGATGAAAGCTTTATCTTCATCACTTCCACCGGAGGCCATCGCAGCTTGTTAGACATTTATGTCATCTATGGGTGCATTATCCAATGAACCAGGTGGCGTTTCTAGTGGAGGTCGAGATGATGAAGTTCCTGGTGATGACGAGGATGCTGAAGAGGATGAGGGCGAGGATGAGGATGAGGACGAGGGTGAGGATGGGGCTGAGGGCGAGGATGGGGTGAGGGCGAGGATGGGGCTGACGATGAGCATGGGGACGATGATGAGGATGAGAATGATGGCAGAGATGCCAGAGAGGATGAGGTCAATGATGATAGTGGTGATGGTGATAGTGGTTAGGGGCAGATTGATCCATTACATTTTTGAATTCTGTATAACTCTTTATTTTTGAACCTGGTTTTTCACTCTGATATGGATATTTTTGAATTCAGTATAACTCTTTATTTTCAACCAAATATGGAAGCATAATGATGTTATAATGGTTTGGAGGTGAGTGATGCTATATGATATTTTATGGGTTATTGTGAGGAGTTTCTTTCCCTTTAATTGATTGGTTCATAAAACATAAGTTGGTGATGTATATATTATGTAATTGGAATTGGTAAAGTAAAATGCTGGTCTCGGATTTCCGAGTTGGTTATTTGGATGGTATTCTCTATCAAAAGTGGGTATATCTCTATTGACTATGGATGTATTTTCTAATTTACTAATGTATTTATTAAACTGACCATGAAATACACATTTCCCACAATACGGAAGCACCACAAAAATCATAGATAGACACTACACACCACAAGACACCCATGGGAGAAACCCCTTGAGGTAAAGTCCCTCTCGCAGCCTCTTTAATTTAATAATGATTTAAATTGAATTTAGCTTTTTTCTTAATTCTGCTTAATTATATTGAATTGCATATCTTTAATAAGTTTTCTTTAATATAATTGTTTCATTTGATAAATAAAGTCATGTTTTTATAATAAAACCCCTCCAACGGAGGTGTGCTGTCTACAAAAACTCACAGTGATAGTTTAGGGTGTGATAATTTGACTATCAATCAGTAGTTTCAACTACCTAGTACCACTTTTAAAAATAATGAATATAAAATATATATCTTTATCATACCACAATCCCGAATCAAGAGTTCATTTTTTTATAACATAAGATCAATTTCTATAATGTGAAGGACAACTACATAGGATTTATTTGGAATCCTGGCTGGAAGATGCTGTCCCGCGGATGTCCCTGGACCGGGTCAACACGCCGCGGTCATGCCGCGGTCACGCCGCGGTCACGCCGCGGTCACGCCGCGGTCACGCCGCGGTCACGCTGTGATTTGGCCCTTCTCTAGGACGACACCCTGCGGCGGTTCGCAGTCCTGTCGGAATTCGATGTATGGTACCTAGATAGTGTTTTAGATACATTACCCACCCTCCTCCATAGACCCCGGAAAGCCCCCCCAACCTCCTCCCTGGACCCCGAATAGCCCCTGGACATCCCCCCCACCCTCCTCCCTAGACCCCGGACAACCCCCCCACCCTCCTCCCTAGACCCCGGACAACCCCCCAGAAAGCCCCCCCACCATCCTCCCTGGACCCCGAACAGCCCCCCCGGACTGCCCCCCAACCCTCCTCCCTGGACCCCAGATCCCAATATAATCTCTCTTCAAGATTCACCCTACATCCCAACGGAAAATAAGGTTTTAGAGCTTCAGAAGAAGATGAGAGAAGAGTACAAACCCTAATCTAAAAGAGGAATAAATTAGAGGATTAGACTCACCCAGATCTTCAATCCACACTTGACGACACTCAAAATTCCCAAGTGATGTTTACGAGTCAACCTCGCCTCAATCTGAGGTGCGGTGTGGCCGACACCACTCAAAGTGTCTCACTTTTCTTTGAAATGGACAACATTTTAAGTGAAAACAACAACTGACATACAGAAAACAGACCAAACACATTCAGATTCTATTGATACTTTAGGAAAAGGATCCATGGGTCATTTATGACATGTACGGGTCAACCTCGCCTCAATCCGAGGCATGGTGTGGTCGGTACCACTCAAAGTGTCTTTCTTTTGTTTAAAATGGATACGCTTTTAAGTAAAAACAACTGGCATATGGAAAACCAACCAAACACATTTGGATTGTTTTGATATTTTAGGACAATGATCCATGGGTCATTTGTGACATGTATGAGTCAACCCTTCCTCAATCTGAGGTGCAGTGTGGTCAGCACCACTCAAAGTGTCTCTCTTTTGTTTCAAAAGGATATCATTTCAAGTGAATACAACAACTGACATACGGAAAACCGACAAAAGGCATTCTAATTCTATTGAAACTTTAGGAAAAAGATCCATGGGTCATATGTGACATGTAAGAGTCAATCCTGCCTCAATACGAGTCACGGTGTGGCCGGTATCACTCAAAGTGTCTCACTTTTATTTGAAATGGACAGGATTTTAAGTGAAAACAACAACTGGCATACGTAAAACCGACCAAACACATTCGAATTATATTGATAGTTTAGGAAAACGATCCATGGGTCATATGTGATGTGTATGAGTCAACCACACCTCAATACTAGGGCCGGTGTGGCCGACACCACTCGAAATGTCTCACTTTTATTTGAAATGGACAAGATTTTTAGTGAAAACAACAACTAGCATACAAAAAACCGACCAAACGAATTCAGATTGTGTTGATACACAACGATACATGGGTCATTTTTGAAATTTAAAAGTCAACCTATCCTCAATCCAAGGCGCGGTGTGGCCGACACCACTCAAAGTATCTCACTTTTCTTTGAAATGAACAACATTTTAAGTGAAAACAACAACTGACATACAAAAAACTGACCAAATGCTTTCAGATTATGTTGATACTTTAGGAAAAGGATCCACGGGTCATATGTGACGTGTAAAAGTCAAAAAAACCTCAATCCAAGGCACGGTGTGACCGGTATCATTCTAAGTGTCTCACTTTTATTTGAAATGGACAGGATTTTAAGTGAAAACAACAAATGGCATACGGAAAACCGACCAAACACATTTGGATTCTGTTGAAACTTTAGGAAAATGATCCATGGATCATATGTGACGTGTAAGAGTCAACCCCACCTCAATACGATGGTCGGTGTGGCCGGAACCACTCGAAATTTCTCACTTTTCTTTGAAATGGACAAGATTTTAAGTGAAAACAACAACTGGCATACGGAAAACTGACCAAACACATTAAGATTGTGTTGATTACTGCAACACAACGATCCATGGGTCATTTTTGACATGTATGAGTCAAACTCGCCTCAATTCGAGGCACAGTGTGGCCGACACCACTCAAAGTGTCTCACTTTTCTTTGAAATGGATAACATTTTAAGTGAAAACAACAACTTGCATACAGAAAACCTACCAAACTCATTCAGATTCTGTTGATACTTTAGGAAAAGTATCCATGGTTCATTTGTGATGTTTATGAGTCAACCTCGCCTCAATCTGAGGCACGGTGTGTCCAGTACCACTCAAAGTGTTTTTCTTTTGTTTAAAATAGATACGCTTTTAAGTAAAAACAACCGGCATACGAAAAACTGACCAAACACATTCGAATTGTGTTGATACTTTAGACAAAAGGATACATGGGTCATTTTTGATGTGTATGAGTCAACCCTGACTCAATCTGAGATGAGGTGTGGCCAACACCACTCAAAGTGTCTCTCTTTTATTTCAAAATGACATCATTTTAAGTGAATACAACAACTGACATACGAAAAACCAACCAAAGGAATTAGAATTCTATTGAAACTTTAGTACAAAGATCCATGGGTCATATGTGACATGTACAAGTCAACCCCACCTCAATCCGAGGTCCGGTGTGGCCGGCACCACTCAAAGTGTTTCTCTTTTGTTTGAAATTGACAAGATTTTAAGTGAAAACAAAAATTGGCATACTTAAAATAGACCAAATGCATTTGTATTGTGTTTATATTTTAGGAAAATTATACATGGGTCATTTGTGACATGTAAGAGTCAACCCTACCTCAATCTGAGGTGCGGTGTGGCCGACACCACTCAAAAATGTCTCTCTTTTGTTTCAAAAGGACACCATTTTAAGTGAATACAATAACTGACATACGAAAAACCAACCAAAGGCATTTTAATTCTGTTTAAACTTTAGGAAAAAGATCCATGGGTCATATGTGACATGTATGAGTCAACCCCGCCCCAATACGAGGCACAGTGTGGCCGGTATCACTCGAAGTGTCTCACTTTTATTTGAAATGGACAAGATTTTAAGTGAAAACAACAACTGGCATATGGAAAACCGACCAAACGCTTTAGGATTCTTTTTAAACTTTAGAAAAACTATCCATGGGTCATATTTTATGTTTATGAGTCAACCTCATCTCAATCCGAGGCACGGTGTGGCCGGTACCACTCAAAGTGTCTTTCTTTTGTTTAAAATGGATACACTTTTAAGTAAAAACAACTGACATATAGAAAACTAACCAAACACATTCAGATCGTGTTGATACTTTAGGAAAACAATCCATGAGTCATTTCTAATGTGTATGAGTCAACCTCGCCTCAATCTGAGGTGTGGTGTGGCCGGCACCACTCAAAGTGTCTCTCTTTTGTTTCAAAATGACATCATTTTAAGTGAATACAACAACTAACATACAGAAAACCAACCAAAGGTATTCTAATTCTATTGAAACTTTAGGAAAATGATTCATGGGTCATATGTGACGTGTAAGAGTCAACCCCGCCTCAATCCGAGGGTCGGTGTAGCCGAAACCACTCATAGTGTTTCTCTTTTGTTTGAAATGGACAAGATTTTAAGTGAAAACAACAACTGACATACTTAAAACTGACCAAAACATTCGGATTGTGTTGATATTTTAGGAAAACAATCCATGGGTCATTTGTGACATGTACGAGTCAACCCCGCCTTAATCTAAGGTGTGGTGTGGCCGACACCACTCAAAATGTCTCTCTTGTTTAAAATGGACATCATTTTAAGTGAAAACAAAAACTGACATACAGAAAACCAACCAAATACATTCATATTCTATTGAAACTTTATGAAAATGATACATGGATCATTTTTGACATGTAAGAGTCAACCCCGCTTCAATCCGAGGCGCGGTGTGGCCAGCACCACTCAAAGTGTCTCACTTTTCTTTGAAATGGACAACATTTTAAGAGAAAACAACAACTGACATACGGAAAACGGACCAAACGCATTTGGATTCTGTTGATACTTTAGGAAAAGGATCCATGGGTAATTTTTGATGTGTATGAGTCAACCCCACCTCAATCTGAGGAACGGTGTGGCCAGTACCACTCAAAGTTTCTTTCTTTTGTTTAAAATGGATACGCTTTTAAGTAAAAACAATCGGCATACGAAAAACCGACCAAACGCATTCAGATTATGTTGATACTTTAGGAAAACGATCCATGGGTAATTTGTGACGTGTACGAGTCAACCCCGACTCAATCCGAGGTGCGGTGTGGTCAGAACCACTCAAAGTGTCTCTCTTTTGTTTCAAAAGGACATCATTTTAAGTGAATACAACAACTGAAATTTACACTCATCAACGATAGTCTCAAACTCTTTTTCATGAGTTGGGTAGTTTCACTCATGGGTTCATAAGTGATGAGACTCCTAAGAAAATAACTTTTCACCATATATTATAAAAAATACAAGTTCAATGCAAAATGCATCACAAATCATTACATACCCAAATCTAGGATCAGAAAAAAAGGGATTTGAGCCAATTTTGAACTCTTATTCAACTCTAATAAGTATTTCTCAGACTATTCTGCCTATTAGAATTTGATGGGGAGGTGGGGGGCTGTGCTGGTTGGGGGGGTTGTGCAGGGGTGAGGTGAATTACTACTGGAAGAGAGGTTGTCATATGAAGATTGAAATGGGTGTAAATAATGTTTGAGTTATTGAAACTGTTATTAACTATACTAGATGATTGTTGTCATATGAAGATTGAAATAGGGAATTGTAGTACATGACATGGTTGGAAGAGTTTAATGGTTTTATGTGTTTTTTGTGCTATTTTAGGTGTTTTTTATGCCGTTTTAAGTCTGTATGTGGTTTTTATGATATTTTTTATGCAGGTGTATACTGGAGGGGCTACTGGAGGGTTGATGTGCAATAGTTCTGAAAAAACACAATACCAGCGGTTTTAAATCGTTGGTATAATTGTTCTGGAAAAACACAATACCAACAGTTTTAAACCGTTGGTATACTTTTAGATAAATTTAAAAACTATACCAACGGTTTTAAAACCGTTGGTATAGTGTATATTATTCAATATATACCAACGGTTTCTTGAAACCATTGGTAAAAATGTTATACAAACATATACCAATGGTTAGCCTACAACCGTTGGTATATCAATAAATACAGTGGGCTATACCAATGGTTTAGATCAAACTATTGGTATAGGGATTTCCTCACAGATTACTACCCTACGGTTTGTAAAACTGTTGGTATAGGATATACCAACAGTTTTCCAGCCTATACCAATGGTTTAAAACCGTCGGTATAACCTTATTTTCTAGTAGTGCATATAGACCATATAGATCACAATATTAATAAAAAATAAAATATAAGCATGCGTCACTTTTTTCCAGCTCCTATTTATTGGTTTAAAGCCGATTCAATTATCTTTATTAAACTTGGATTCAACTTCCTTCACATGGGAAACATCTGTATACCCACCCCGCATGATACACAAATAAGAGGGACGAAGGGATCCCTACCTCAAGAAAAGGATGATCATCACCTCCTCCTTGTGCCAAATAAGGGGTGTGCAAGACTCTATGGAAACGAGATCCAAGGGTGGAACACAGACGCATGAATCCTTGGGGAAGAAAGGTTTGGGGACGCCCAGGTATCAAGAGAAAAGAGAAACAAAGAATGAAGTAAAGGGTGTTTGGATTTGAAGGACTAGATCCAAGACTCAAGGGATATGAAACCATTTTGAACTCCCCATTAAAATTGAATCTTGACGACACATTTTGACAAACTTAAAGCCTTCGAACCGTAAAAAAAGCTATATTTTAAATCCTTTGAAATAGATTAAAAAACACTTAAACATGATTTTAAACTCATTTTACATCAAATAAAATGTTAAAGGGGAAAATCTAGAAAAACTGGAGAAAACTAAAATTTTGAAAAACTATTGGAAATGACTCACTGTTGGGTGAGTCACCAATGTGAGTCATTGATGGTTGAGTCACCGATGTGACCTACCATCAGTAATTCACCAACACGAATCACTGATGCCACTCACTAATGCCACCTATTGACACCACCTACCTATGCCACCTATCGATGCCACCTACCAGTGGATGATCCACCGTCAGATGAGCTATTGTTGGAAAAACTGGATTTTTGGCAAACTCCTGAAATGAGTCACCGATGCCTCTTAAAACACCTAAAACACTAGATTTTCACAAAGTAATAGATCAGGGAGGTCTGAGCCATTAAATCAGATACCTCTCAAAATATTCTCATCCTCGAGAATCCAAAACCAACCTAGAAGGAAAAAATGGGTCTGAACAAACACCCCATGCGATACCTCTCAAGTATCTTGCTATGCTTGAAACATCGCTACCAAATAAGCACACCAAAGTTCAACGATAAACCACCCTGTGTTATTTGAAAGTTAGAGTGAAACCTCAACATCCAAGAATACCTACTCCAACACATACTACCCCAACTGACCACAAGACACACCACACAAGCACCAAAATCCACACTGTCCGGACACATGAATCAAAGAATTCCTTCCTCCATGTCAAGATACTATCCGATCTAGGCGGTACTGAATTTCCCACATGGGTTCAATCACATCTCAATTAATGTGTCTAGATTAGGAACCATGTCCTCCCCTCTTCATATGTCAGAACTTTATCGCACATTAAAAAACATAGAAACAACTTGTCTCATAGTAAACAAGGTCCAAACATCTCATCACAAGAAAAAATAAGAAGGTAAACTCAAAATAACTTTGGGTAATGAGCATGCATCTGCGTATCCCTTTCCCAAGTACTCTCCTCTAGGCCACCATGCCTCCACAACACACGAACCAAGGGAATAGTCCATCTACACAACACATTCTCCCAATGATCCAAGATCTCTACTAGTCGCTCCACGAATGTTGTGTTGTCTTTGACATCAAACTCTCCCCAATCAATGACATGAGAGTCATCGTGAAGATACCGACAAAGCTGAGAGACATGAAATATGTCGTGGATCCTATCTAACTACGGTGGCAATGCCAACTGGTACGCCACTTCACCAACTCATCCCAATACCTCGAAGGGTCCGATGAACCTGGGAGAAAGCTTTCTCCCTCTACCGAACCTCTACTACCTACATCAAGGGTAAACCTTTAATAACACATAGTCCCCAACCTCTAACTCCAAGAGACTCCTCATATGATTGAAATATGATTTCTTCTAGTCCTGTGCTGCCTTTATCCTCTCACGAACAAGCCGCACCTTCTCAGTCGTACCCTGCACCACATCTGTACCAAGAACAGATTCCTCCCCAACCTCTGTCCAACACAAGGGTGAACGACACGGTATTCTATACAAAGATTTGAACAGATCCATGCCAATATAAGAGTGATAGACATTTTTTAAGAAAACTCCACCAAGGGAAAGTGTCGCACCCAAGATCCGATAAAGTACAAGATGCATGCCCACAACATGTCCTCCAATGTCTGGATGGTCTGTTCTATTTGTCTACCCGTCTGAGGGTGGAAAGCAATGATGCGGCATAACTGAGTGCCAAAATTATGCTACAATACCCTCCAGACTCATGGGGTAAACTGTGCATCTTGATCTGAGACGATGGATCTCAAAATTCCATTCAGTCGCACCACCTCATCCATATACCTATTGGCTAAGGCATCGACTGTGCCTGAATCCTTAATCGATAGGAAGTGAGCTGATTTCATCATCTGATCCACCACTACCCAAATTTCATCGCATCCTCCCTGAGCCATGGGTAACCTTGTGAAGAAATCCATCGATATGTCATCCCACTTACACTCAGGGACATCTAGGGGCTGCAACAAACCACTGGAAACACGGTGCTCAGCTTTCACTTGCCGACACACTAAGAACTTCACCACAAACTCCACCACCACTCATTTCATCCCAGACCACCAAAAATTATTTCTCAAGCTGTGGTACATCTTGGAAATTCCTAGGTGCACTACTAAAGGTGAGCTGTGAAACTCATAAAGAACTCTCCCATGCATCACCATTAGAACAAAAATCCTTCAATAGAACAACATCTGATTCTGAACATCCTCCAACCATACCTCTGGAGCATCACCATGGTCAACACGATCATGCATCACCTTTGCCTCCAACTCTCCCCACTGAGACTCCTACACCTGCTGCATTAGAGAGGAATGCTCTGTTATCTAAAACAGACAGCCTTTTCCACCAACTATTCCTACATCCAAGTGCAAGGTGACTAACTCCTCCATCACCTTCCAAGCGTCTGTAGATTCCTAAACCACTTCCTTCTACGACTTCCTTCTCAAAGCATCAACCACACCATTTCCCTTTCCTAAGGTGTAAGATATTTTGAAGTTGTAGTCCTACAGAAACTCCATCCACCTCCATTGTTGCAAGTTTAGATCTCACTGGGAAAAGATATTCCTCAAGATATTATGATCTGTGAAGACCACAAAGTGCTCCCCAATGAGGTAATGTCGCCACAAATTCAGCACAAACACAACCACCTATAGTTCCATATCATGGATGGAATAGTTAAATTAATGGGGACATAACTTCCTAGACCCATAAGAGATCATTCCCCACTATTTCATCAACACACATCCCAAACCCAGATGGAAAGTATCACAAAACACCTCAAACACCACCCTTCCTCTAGAAACTAGAGCAATAAAGCACTGACCAACTTCCCTTTCAGGTAGATGAATGCTTCCCAACACTACCCACTCCACATAAAGGCACGGTCTTTCCTATTCAAGGCTGTCAATGAAGCTTCTACTCGAGAGAAATCAGGTACGAATCTCCAGTAATAGCCTACCAGACCAAGAAAACTATGAACCTCTACAACATTCTTGGGTGCTACCTAAGAAATAGAAGCCTCGATCTTTGATGGGTCCACTACTACACCCTGTTGTGACACCACATGACCAAGTAAATGTAACTCTCTTGTAAAAAACTTACACTTGGAAAACTTCCTATAGAGTCGATGGTGTCAAAGAACCTCCAAGACAATATTAAGATTCTCAGTATGCTCCTCCTATGAATTTGAGTAGATGAGGATTTCATCGATGGATACAATGATGAACTTCTCCAATAACTCATAGAAAATAGAGTTCATGAGCCCCATGAACACGACTAGTGCGTTTGTAACACCAGAAGGCATGATTACAAACTCGAAGTGCCCATACCTGCATCTAAAAGTAGTCTTTAGGACATCACCCTCCTTCAACCTCAACTGGTGATATCTAGATTGAAGATCGATCTTATATAACCAATACTCTCCCCTCAAATGGTCAAAAAGATCATCTATCCTCAAGAGAGGGTAACAGTTCTTGACTGTTACCTGGTTCAACGTCTGGTAGTCTATGCACAACCTCAGACCACCATTTGATTTTTTTGAAAACAAGACTAGAGCACCTCACAATGACACATTGGTCTAGATAAATCCCTTATTAATAAGATCATATATCTGAATCCTCAACTCCTGTAGATTTTAAGGTGTCATCCGATAAGGAGCCATCAAGATCGGAGAAGCACCGGGCTGCAAGTTTATCCCAAACTCAACATCACGTTGAGGGGGTAGAGTCACAACATCCTAAAGGAAGACATCCAAGAACTCCCCAACAATTATAGGAACCTACTCCATCTCATCGTCCACTGATTCCACTAATAGCTTGGAAAACAAGGAAAAAAGGGGCTCTATACTCTGACTGCCCATCTGATAACCCCACTCGCCAATGAAAGACACACACTGTCCATAAACGTCTAAAAATACGACTCTCCTTCAGAATAATTTGATAAAATAATTCAAAAAATACATCCATTCAATGATAAGGATGATATTTTATAGTTTCATCTGTAGAAAGAAGAGATCCCCATGGGACTGATGTGGCCCCATCATCAGTCTACATCCTCGGCATACATCAAACAAACCAGTCTGACCTCTAACTGGCGTACTCAACACTAGAGGAATAGTAAGATTCTCTATGTCTAGTACCAGAGCATGGAATAGACCAGGTGAAACAAAGAAGTGAAAAGATTCTGAATCAAACAAAGTGAAAACAAGAGTACTAAACAAACTGATCGTATCTCGAATGATCTTCAGCCCTGCTGGAACTGCTGCCTCTACGGTGTGCGACTGAACATGCCCAGATCCTCTTCCCATCTACTGATGACTGCCTCCTCAAACATGAACGAGTAGAGGTCCCTAAGGAACACCCTGAGGTTGGCCCCTACCTACTCTATCTCTCCTTAGTGGAGTGTAAGGCTGCTGTCCTTACTGCTGGAACTGTCCTGCCGGGAACTGCTGCTGAGGCGGGCACTGAACCCACCCACCTCCACCATACTGAGATAGAAAAACTATTGGGCACTGACTCTGGATATTCCCAAAAACTCCATATATAAAACACACTATCCCCAAACCCATAGGATAGGCACGAGGACCATAAGGTCAAAATGGAAACTACTGAGGTTGCCTCCCCACCGGTCGGAACCTCAAAGGACCTGGCACCCAAGACCTACTATTGATAAAATTTCCTTTAAAAGAACTAGGTTGAATCCCCTCTCATGTTAGAACTCCTCACGATTGAATCCTATCAACTACCTATCCTTCTTTTGGACCTCCAAGTATGTCGGCAAGGTAAAGGGAGTAACTGTGGACTAGAGAGAAGAACGAAGTGTCTCCTCTAGGCATCTTGCACAAGACTCCTCATCCGAAAAGTGATCCATAGAAAAATAAAGGAGATCCTTGAATTTGATCCCCATCTCTCGTATCGACATACTCCCCTACTGGAGGGATAGAAACTCATGCCTCTTTCTAGCCTTTATGGTAGATGAAAGTAATTCTACCCAAAACTCCTTAAAATAAACCCACAGAACATCAACCTCCTTCCTCTCACCTGGGTAAAGCATCCACTATTGATGCACAACTCCCTACATATAGCTCACTAACAAGGTAACCCAGTACTTCTTCGGATCCCGGACCAAGATGAAGGTGATCACAAGATCCTCGAGCCAACTTTCTATCTCTATGTCTGAAATTCTACCCTCGTACTTCCCCAGAGTCTATCGCTGGAAAGCACATAATGTTTTTACACTATTCATCCTACTCCACTAGGTCAAACCTCCGTCAATTAACCGGGTTAGTCTGCTGATCCTAAACTACCTAATCCACCCATGGATGATGACCAAGTGCCATAGTTGAAAGGTAAACAAGGAATTCTTAAGCCCGAGTAGTATGTAATTTTATTTAATATTAATTTCAACTCATTATTTATTCAAATTACCTGAAATTCTCAATTCAAACAAGAACACAAGTCATTATGATGCATGTACCTCTCCTAGGGTCTCTACCCAGTAAACAGTGTAGCCTCACTTGGTTGTTCGGTAGACTCAAAGTCCTTGCATCAGATCACAGGGGGGGCTAAAATCTCGTGTCCTAGCCGGTCTTCCTTGGCCTATGTCATGCAACGAGATCACCTGGCACTTTTTCCCTACTATAACATGAAATCCTTACTATGACTGACTTCAAACTCCATCCTATCTCTCAAAAATCACCTCTGATTCCATTCTGTCACAACCCCTCCCTCCAAAGATGCCCCTCCTGAGCTGACAATGAAGGAAGAATGATAATGACCCCCGGAGTCCCGCCTCCAGCAGGCCCCAGGGTGGAGACCAACACCAAGGGTATAGAATCCCATGAAATGGGAGGAATTACCCATTTTATAAGAAAAAAATACTGAGAGATAAGATGGTCCATACCAAAAAAGCTTCAAGCACTATATATAAAAGAAAAACAAAAAACCATCCCACATGCATGTCTAAAGAAAAACTGCTACAAATACAAGGAAAAGATCCAAAGTAAATACCCAAAAGTAAATATAAGTAGCGACACAACAACTACCCCAATGTCTAAGTTAGTAATTCCAAACACGGTCCCCATAGTCCTCCTAGAAACCTAAAAGCAGTTTTATAACGTAGGTTGAGTATACAAGTATACTCATTAGAAAAAACCAAAGTCTCTCATGCACAAGTGGGAGAAGAATACTAATGCTCCTATAAGAAAACAAAAGAACCAACAACACTTAACAAGGTATCCTATCCATCCCCACCTCACCAAGGAACGCTCACCAAGTAATGAAAGTCAAGTAAATTAATATAGAAAGCATATCAATGATAGGGTACCCCACACCACTTTACCACTGATTAGCTGCTCTCACACCCTAATAAAAAATGTCTTGGCGCTCCCATATCTTCCAAAAGTACCACATCGCAACCCACCCGAACACACCTGGGTATCATAGCTAGTCCTGCAACCTAGGCAAACAAAGCTCATCACATCTCTTCTACACACACCTAGGCCTCACAACTGAAGGTCCCGGGTGTAGTGGAAGCTCATGGGTGGATGTGACCACTTGGATTTTTGTCATTAACAATGATCAATCTGAGATCAATACGACGATAAACGCCAGTCTCCACAGATTGAATCATAGAAATAGACAAAGAAGAAGAATTTTCCTAGAGCCACAAAGGAGGATCATCACATGTTGATTATAATTAATTTAATTAATTGAAAAGAAGTACCTTTTATGGTGTTCTTTCTTCATTGATATTTCTGATCACGTTCCGATGTGATTTGTCATTGTGTCGCAGAAGCAAAGTGTAGACTTCCTCTAGCGGTGATCCACATGTGAACCACGTATCTCTGGACGTCGCCAAAGGAATCTTTGGGTGCTAGCATGGAGAATCCTTTTCTTGCATTGTCCGCCTTAGATCACCTTGATCTGATGGAGGAGGATCTCTCTCAGTATTAAGAGCATTCTTGGAGGAAGGAGTTCTTTCATCCTTGAGAGAATTCTCCAGAATTGTTGTGCACAATGATTTGAGAAAATTGTTGGGGTTGTGAGGATATTTATAATTGGATTTGAGGTTATAGAGTTATGACAATAAATAAACATGTTACGCGTTTTATTTATTTCATTAACTCTTATTGAAAAACCCCCATGTATAATCATTAATTCCTTGACCTGCACCCATGCTGATTATAATAAATATCATTTAATAAAAAAATATTATTTCCTCAAAATCCCAACTGGAAAAACTTCACGACATGTACTTGTTTTCCAAAATGAAAACTACACGATGTGTAATCATTAACACACGATGTTTACTTGTTTTCATTTCCTTTCCAAAATGAAAACTACACGACATGTACATTCAATGTACACAACATGTATATCTTGTTTTAATTTTATTATTCCTCCAAAATTAAAATGATTTATGCTTCCTTGAATAATTATTAAATCACATACAAGAATAATCTTTATTCTACTTGAGATACTTGGATACACTTATTGTCTGACCCTCTAGGCCTCTTTCTCGTTGGCATTAGGCGGGCTTGCCTAAAGTCCAAGATTACTATCTAGCAATGTGTCAAGGCACCCAAGAGAAATAATTTGACGCTGAATTGACGTGTCACCACATACGAACGATTACCGTGTAATTTAATCCCTTTGTCTCAATATCTCATCAAGCAGGTTTCATGGCAGTGTCATAACCCTATATGCTTGATCCGTCGTTCTTTGACTACCTGAAATAAACTCGTCATTACACCATGTCCATGGAATTTCGTGTGACAGTTTTATTTCAATCAAAGGGCCGATATATCAACTTCCATAAATGGAAGGGACAAATAATTCCTAGACTTATCCATTAATAACATGTCACTCGTGACACACCCAACGTACCCTACTTCCCGCCAACTGTCTGCGTTATGGTTTTCATCAGTAAATCTAAGTGCGCGAGTCATGACATGAGTTAATGATAATCTTCCAGTCTAAGGACCATTACACACGCTCATAGATAGCAATGTTCGATGACACCAAGGCATGAAAAATTACTACTGGTGGGTCTTTTCTCATAATCTCCCATCTTGGAGATTACCAAGTGTGAACTCCATGAGAGAGAGTCTCGTCTTCTTACGATTACTCACACATAGCAGTCTGTATACTATGTGTCCTATCATAGTATGTCATCCAACCGTAGAACTTTATTTAATAATATTGTTATAGAATTTGAAGGTTCTCATCATTACGGGGATCTTCCATGACCTCATTAATGCAACAAATATTCCAGGACATTATTATATTATAGTCATGCAAAACAATGAACAATATATAATAAGTGTACATTCATGTAATAAAAGTATAAACAGTTGGTTCTCAGGAAACCAACTCTAACAAACTCCCACTTGGACAAGATCCAACTGCCTACGACTTTTAGTCTATTAGACCTCACATGATGATCATGTTTCTGTTGAGTCAAGGCTTTAGTCAAGGGGTTCGTCACGTTGTCTTCCGTGGAAATACTTCTCACTACAACTTCACCTCTCTGAGAAAAATCCCTCAAGAGATGATACTTCCGAAGTATGTACTTTGTCCACTGATGTGACCTTGGCTCTTTTGCAAGTTTCACTGCTGTAGTATTATCATAATAAAGTGTGATAGGATATTTACTTCTAGGTACTACATCCATCTCTTAGATTAAGCTTCACATCCATACTAATTCTTTAGCTGCCTCAGAAGCTGTGATATACTCAGACTCTACTATAGAATCTGTGACCATAATTTGCTTAGAGCTCTTCCATCTCACTGCACCTCTATTCAAACTGAAGATGTATCCAGTCTACGACTTCTTATCATCGTGATCAGTCTAGAAACTAGAATCTACATGTTATTTGATTACTAGTTCCTCATATCTTCCATAAACTAGGAACATATCCTTAGTACACCTCAGATACTTAAGGATAGTCTTGACTGTCATCCAATGGCGGTCTCCTAGATTAGCTTGATATCTGCCTACCACACTTATTGCTTAAGCAACATCTAGCCTTGTACATAGCATAACATACATGACTGACCCAATCACGGATGTGTAAGGGATCCTTTCCATTTTCTTTCTTTCCCCATGTGTATGAGGACACATTTTCTTTGAAAGATGAATGCCATGTGACACTGACAACAATCCCCTCTTGGACTGTTCCATACTGAATCTCTTCAGTATCTTGTCAATGTATGTACTTTGACTCAGGCCCAACATTCTCTTGGATCTATCACAATGGATCTTGATCCCAAGAATATATTCTGCCTCACCCAAGTCTTTCATAGAGAAGAATTTATCCAACCATACCTTAACTGACTGTAAGACAGGTACTTTGTTTCCAATTAATAATATGTCATCAACATATACTATTAGATAAACAACCGCACTTACACTAAACCTTTTGTAGACACAAGGCTCACATTCGTTCTTAACAAATCCAAATTCTGTTATGGCTTCATCAAAATTAATGTTCCATGACCTTGATGCTTGCTTTAATCTATAAATGGATTTATGCAACTTGAATACGACATCCTTTGGAGTCACAAAACCTTCAGGTTGTGTCATGTAGACATCTTCCTGAAGGTTCCTGTTAAGGAATGCTGTTTTGACATCCATTTGACAAATTTCATAGTCATGGTAAGTAGCAATGGCCAATAGGATTCTGATGGATTTCATCATCACAACCGGTGAAAAGGTTTCATCATAGTCAATTCCTTGACGCTGTCTAAAACCTTCCGCAACCAGTCGTTCCTTATAGGTGATAACTTGTCCCTCCATGTCCAGTTTATTCTTGAATACCCATTTATTACCAATAAACTTTACATCAACTGGAGGATCTACCAAAATCCAGACTTGGTTTTGGTACATGAAATCCATTTCAGAATTCATGGATTCTTGCCACTTGGCAATGTCTGTGCCTTCAACTGCTTCCTTGTATGTAAGAGGATCATCATTGTCAACCAATAACGAGTCACTATCCTCGGTGACAATAAAACCATATCGTTCTGGTTCTCTCACCTCTCTCGTGCTCCTACACAGTTCTTGTGTCTCTGGAATAGATTGTTCTTCTACAGGGATTTATGGAATCTATTCTTGTACCAACTCCTGTGTATCTTGAGCCTCGACTTCATTGAAGTCTATCTCGCTACCAATATCTTTTTTGGAGATGTGATCCCTCTTAAGGAATATGGTGTGTCTTGCCACTTTAACCCTTTTATCTGAGGGGTTGTATAGGTAATATCCCCTTATTTCCTTAGGATATCCTATAAAGGTACACTTTGTGCCTCAGGGTGCAATTTTGTTACCTGAAGAGGCCTTAAAAAATTCTTCTCTACCCCACACATATAAATTTGATAACACGACTTTTCATCCACTCCATAATTCATATGGAATACCATTTATCGATTTAGTTGGTACTTGGTTTAGTATGTGTGTTGCTGTTTGTAATGCATATACCCAAAAGGATAATGGAAGACTTGCATGACTCATCATTGATCTCACCATGTACAATAGGGTGTGGTTCCTCCTTTCACTTACACCATTCCACTGAGGTGTGTAAGGAGGAGTGAGTTGAGATAGAATCCCAAACTCCCATAAGAAATCAATGAAGTCCTGATTAAGATATTCTCCTCCTCTTTCTGAGTGGAGTTTATTAATCTTCTTACCAAGATGGTTCTCAACTTCATTATTGAATTCTTTGAACTGATAAAAAGAATCTGACTTATACCTCATCAAGTAAATATATCCATATCTACTAAAATCATCATTAAAAGTTATGAAGTACAAGAACCCACCCCTTGCTTCAACTGGAAATGGTCCACACACATCTGTGTGAAATAATTCTATAATCTATTTATCCCTTTCAACTTTCCCACTAAATGGGGCTTTGGTCATTTTTCCTTGTAGACACGCATGTCATACACCAAGTGGTTTTAGTTCGAAAGAATCTAAATACCCTTATTGATGTAATTTTGTCAAATGTTTCTCATTGACATGACCTAACCGATGATTCCAAATTTGGGTGTGGTATGATTCATGTGAATTAACTTTGTCATTGATTGCCATTACTTGGTTTGTGTAGTCTAACACATAAAGGACTCTATATAAATGTGCCCTACCAAAACAAATGCTATCTTTATAAAAGTAGCAACATTCATTTCCAAACTTGAAGATGAATCCATAAGTATCTAATCTGGATACTGAAATAATGTTTTTGGTTATAGAGGGTACATAATAACATCCTTTTAATACCAAGACCATCCCAGTAGGCAATGTGAGGTGGTAGTCTCTGACAGCTACAACAGTGAGTCTGGCTCTGTTGGCTGCTCACAGATCCACCTCACCTCGGTCAATATTTCTGAATCTACTTGGTTTCTGTATTTGGATATAGATGTGAGAAACAAAAGTAGTATCTAATACCCAATTAGTAGAAATGGATAGATTTCATTTGATAACAAACACACCTGAAGCTTACCCTTACTTCCTTGGCTGGGTGTAGTTTTTCTTCCAGTGGCCCTTCTTTCCACATGTGAAACAAACAACCTCCTATTCTCTTGCCTCCCCTTTGATCTTACTTTTCTTGGAAGGCCTTGAAGAAGCTTTGGGATTAAAGCTATTCGCCTTCCCTTTCCTTTTATTCACCATAAGGACACAAGGATTTTCATGCTTCATATCATTGTCCACTTGGTGAATGAGGATAAGAAGACCAGATAGAGACTTCTCAATGTTGTTCATGTTGAAATTTACAACAAAGTTAGAGAAGCTCTGGAGGAGTGATGTAAGAATGAGATCGGTACCCAATTCTTCATGGAGTTTAAACCCTATAACCTCCAAGCACTCAATGTATCCAATGAGCTTGACTGCATGATGCCCAGCTGGGGAACCCCCTCCAAGATTGATTTGAAATAGAGTGTTGGAGATCTCAAACCTTTCATGTCTTGATATCTCCTGGTATAGACCACAGAGGTTCTTGAGCATGCTATAGGCATCCATGTCTTCATGAGAATTCATGAGATCACTAGACATTTATGAAAACATCAAACATTGAACATCTAGTGCATCACTCAAATGTTGATCATAGACCAGGAAATATTCATCACTCGCCCCTTGGGCAGGCGAATCAGGAAGTGAGGACTCCAACACGTAAAACTTTCGTTCATGGTGTAGGATAACCCGAAGGCACCTAAACCATTCCTGAAAGTTACTGGTGGTGAGGATATTGTCTTTATCCAAAATTGATCATAGAGAAAATGTGGTTGACGAGTTTTTCATATTGATTCTACAATTTAAAAGAGCAGATTTATCAGTACTTTCTTGATTACATTTTATGAGAAATAATAAATTTTATTAAGTCTCCCACTATTTTATCAAGTCCCAAAATCCCCCACTATTGAACTTGGAATGCCTAGTTACTTTGAAATTCTAGCAGCAAGGATCCATATTCCCCTTTTCATAACCCCAACAAGGGTTGGTCAATCTATGTAAAGGTATTTAGGTAGGCAGGTTTTTGCCAACTGCGAGCTTATAGTTACTTGATCTGTTGAGTGGACTCCCCAATCCTGAAATCCTAACTTGGATTTCCTCAACACTTGCCTCCTTCTTACAACAAGTCTAGAAAGGGATACTCCTCTTGATGTAAAATGTTTAATTCAACCTGAAACTTTCATAAGAGCTTCCTTTATAAAAGTAAGTGTCCCAACAAGGGTTGGCCAAACACATAGTTTTATTGAGTCTTGCCCTTAATCAAGTAACGGAAGGTTTGGTCTAACTTAATATGGTATTTGAGGTATTTTATTCTTTTATGTGTAGTTTCGCATTATCACATGCTTGTTAATATTAAGTGATGCTTGCTTAAGTGATTAACCATGTTCTGATAATGTTTACACATAATCCAATTTTTATTTTATTCCATCTTTACATGCTTGTTTATTTCATTAACTATGTGACCGTGACAACACATACATAATAAATAAACCATGAAATCAAATAGAAATAAAATAAGATGGCATGATCATGAGCTTCTATTGGTTATCTTATCTAGCAGTTTTGATAAGCTAACCCTGACCTAGGGAAAAATACCTTGAACCCGATGGTTCGTGTTTTTCAGCTCCCACCTATCCACCTTTGTATCTTCTTGGGTTGGTTTCACCTCATCTTTGGACTTTGAACCGTCTCCTATGGCTTGGGAGATCCTCCATTACATGGGGTTTACATTACAAAAACCATGGGCATGTAGGCCCTACATTTTATTGGAAGAAGTCTCGCAGACCAACGAATTTAAATTAAATAAATTTAAATGAAACCATACACACAAAAAGGGTCTTTGGTCTATCTCATTATCACCCATAATAAGCAAATGTAATTTATGCATATTTAGTATTCAAATTCTTTTAATCGTTCTTTTATTCAAGATAAGCCGCGCTTGAATTCAATTAATTATGATCTTATAATTAATCAATTCTTTATCTTAAATTCCTTTCTGAATTTCCTTGAGATTATTCTCATCCATATTCCTTGTACAGGTCTTTGTACTTTGGAGGAAACCTGGTGAAATTCCATTTCTAGAAAGTACACGGTGTGTAGGATATATTACACGGCGTGTATTTGTTTTCACCCTTTATCCAAAGTACACACTAGGGGCTTTGGTGTGTTTTCTGTACTTTAGAAATTTTGGAGTACATGACATGTAAATTAATATAGCATGATGTGTACTTCCTTGTTACGTGGTTACCAGCCTGGAAATCCCGTGTACGCAGTACGCGGCTTCTCCTTGTACACGGTTTCACCTAGGCCGGATCGGACTTCATGACGTGTTGATTAAACATACACACCGTGTATTCCGGTTTCCACACGCCATTCAGTTCTGGTGAACATGGTGTATTAATGACTTAGGTATGCTCAATTCACATGGTATGGTTTGGCGGACTAGTATCAGTTCGTTGAACCTAAGTACACGATGTGTAGTTTTCACTACACGCCGTGTATTCTTGTGTTGTATAGAAAAAATGAGCAGCTCCTTCAGATGAGTTCCTTGTTTTTATTTTAATCAAAACTAAAATTAAAAGATTGTTTCTGTGATATGAATTGAGAAACGAAGGAGGAAGAACAGATCTCATTTATTCAGTTTTTATAGAACAATTTATCTTGAATTGAATCAAATATAAATGCGTAAATTATCAATGAAAATTAAATAACTATAATCAACTTTGTGACCCCTCTGATACCACTTGAAGGTATTGGGCGCAGCAGAAGCTCATGGGTGGATGTGGCCACTTGGCTTTTTATCATTAACAATGATCAATCTGGGGTCAATACGACGATAAATGCCAGACTCCATGGATCGAATCATAGAAATAGACAATGAATAAGAATATTCCTGGAGCCAAAAAGGAGGATCATCATATGTTGATTATAATTAATTTAGTTAATTGACAAGAAGTGCCTTTTATGGCATTCTTTCTTCGTTGATATTTCTGATCACGTTCCGATGTGATTCGTCGTTGTGCCGCAGAATCCAAGTGTAGACTTCCTCTAGCAGTGATCCACATGTGCACCACGTATCTCTGGACGTCACCAAAAGAATATCCGGGTGCTAGCGTGGAGAAGCCTTTTCTTGTGTTGTCCGCCTTAGATCGCCTTGATCCGATGGAGGATGATCTCTCTTGGTCTTGAGAGCGTTCTTGGAGGAGGGAGTTCTTTCAACCTTGAGAGAATTCTCCATAATTTTTGTGCACAATGATTTGAGAAAAGTGTTGGGGTTGTGAGGATATTTATAATCGGGTTTGAGGTTATAGAGTTATGATAATAAATAAACGCGTTACGCGCTTTATTTATTTCATTAACTCTTATTGAAAAACCCCCATGTCGAATCATTAATTCCTTAACATGCACCCACACTGATTATAATAAATATCATTTAATAAAACAATATTATTTCCTCAAAATCATGACTGGAAAAACTACACAGCATGTAATCATTGATACACAAAATGTACTTGTTTTCCAAAATGAAAACTACATGATGTGTAATCATTAATACACAGTGTGTACTTGTTTTCATTTTCTTTCCAAAATTAAAACTACACAACATGTACATTCAATGAACATGGCGTGTATATCTTGTTTTTATTTTATTATTCCTCCAACATTAAAATGATTTAGGCTTCCTTGAATAATTATTAAACCACATATGGGAATAATCTTTATTCTACTTGAGATACTTGGATACACTTAGTGTATGACCCTCTAGGACTCTTTCTCATTGGAATTAGGCGGGCTTGCCTAAAGTCCAAGATTACTGTCTAGAAACGGGTCAAGGAACCCAAGAGAAAGAAGTTGACGCCGCATTGACGTGTCACCTCATACAAACCCTTACCGTGTAATTTAATCCTTTTGTCTCAATATCTCATCAAGTAGATTTCATGGAAGTGTCATAAACCTATATTCTTGATCCGCCGTTCTTTGACTACCAGAAATAAACTCGTCATTACACCATGGCCATGGAATTTCATGTGATGGTTTTATTTCAATCAAAGGGCCGAGATATCAACTTCCATAAATGAAAGGGACAAATCCTTCCTCAACTTATCCATTAATAACATGTCACTCTTTATGCACCCAACGTACCCTACTTCCATTCAACTATCTGCATGACAGTTTTTGTTAGTAAATCTAAGTGCGTGAGTCATGACATGAGTTAATGATAATCTTCCAGTGTAAGGACCATTACAAACGCTCGTAAATAGCAATGTTCGATGACACCAAGGCATGCAGAATTACTTCTGGCAGGTCTGTTCGCATAATCTCCCATCTTGGAGATTACCAAGTGCAAACTCCATGAGAGAGAGTCTCATCTTCTTAAGATTACTCGCACATGAAAGTCTATATACTATGTGTCCTATCATAGTATGTCATCCAACTATAGAACTTTATTTAAGAATATTGTTATAGCATTTCAAGGTTCTCATCATAGCGGGGATCTGCCATAAATATTCCAGTACATTATTATATTATAGTCATGCAGAACAATGAAAAATATATAATAAGTGTACATTCATGTAATCAAAGTATAAATTGTTGGTTCTCAGGACACCAACTCTAACAACAACCATGTCTTGCCTGCAGACACCTGGTCCACATACCATGCCACATCCTGAAAACACCTAGGAAAGCATAACACATCTCATTCCGAAGACACCTAGGAAAACACAACTCGCCCACACACACTTGGGACTCATAAACCACTACTCGCCTGACGAATCTTGGGATATCACTGCCTGTAAGAGGGAGAAGGGAAGAGTGGGTGGCCAACCATCCATCCTCCCATCAGGATGTTTGGGAAAGACACCCTCCCCCATGAAAATGTGGGTTTTTGGCACATAGTGCTCAATTGGGGTGGGGTGCATATAGAAAACACAAAGAAAATATAGCTATGTATATATAGTATCAAACACTCAAGTATAACCTATGGGTTCTCAATCAAACAATCAACCATCCTATGATACTTAAAACTCTGTTGCTACCTCTAAATTAATTTATTAACACCATCAACAGTCACTTCATAAGTTGATAAATGAAATCCATCCACAACAAGACACAAATCAAACATACCCCCAACCAACTCATTTAACCAATTATAATTATTAATTAAAAAATTTATTCATTTCATCCCTACTTAGGAAACTACCAACCACAAACATTATCATTCTTCAAATTCATTCTTCCCAATCCAGCCTCCAAAATAGAAAAACCACCATCTCATACCCATACCCATAAAAACCTCTCATCATAACCAAACCTGACAACCCTTCTTCATAGAAACACCACAACTATCACACCTAGTAACATAAACATGGCACAACCCAAACCTATAGCGCCGCTGCTCAACACTACCCATCCATTCCACAATCATTTAATCTCTCAACCTGAGATTTTATTACACCACCCTTACCACCCCACCTTATAGCCTTGCTCTCAACCCCAACACTATATAACCATACAAGGCACAAGAAAGAACAAAACCACACACATCACACAACAACACAAAACAAGGCAAGGTGTATTCATATTTAGAAAACACTCTTTATTTAATTTCACTTTGATAATTCAGGGGTTATCAAAGAACAAGTTAGATCCTGAGATAACCATTTATTTAACTGAATTTATGTGGTTAATCAATTGAATATATATATATCCGTTTAACACATAATCAATAATAATCCATCAAAATTCATCCCGAGTGCACAAAAAAATATCACCAATAACCATGATTTTCAGTAGGCATATAGCTCATATAAATAACAATATTAATAAAAAATAAAATATAAGCATGTGTCCCTTTTTCCCAGCCCCTGCGTATTGGTTTAAAGATGATTCAATTATCTTTATTAAACTTGGATTCAACTTCCTTCACATGGGAAACATTTATACACCCACCCTATATGATATACAAATAAGAGGGACGAAGGTATCCCTATCTCAAGAAATAAATGATTGACACCTCCTCCTTGTGCCAAATAGGGGGTGTGAAAGAATCTAGGGAAACACGATCCAAGGGTGAAACATAGACACACAGGTCCTTGAGGAATAAAGGTTTGGGTATGCCCAGGTATCAAGAGAAAATATAAATAAAGAATGAAGGAAAGGGTGTCTGAATTTTAAGGACTAGATCCGAGACTCAAGGGATATGAATCTGTTTTAAACTCCCCATTAAAAGTGGATCTTGACCACATGTTTTGACTAACTTAAAGCCTCCAAAGCATAAAAAAAGATATATTTTACATCCTTTGAAATAGATTAAAAAAAACTCAAACATGGTTTTAAACTCATTTTACATCAAATAAAATGTTAAAGGGGGTGAATCTGGAAAAATTGAAGAAAATTAGAATTTTAAAAAACTGTTGGAAATGACTCACTATTAGGTGAGTCACTATTGGGTCACTCACCATTGGGTAACTCACCATTGGATGATTCACCGATGTGACCTACTATCAGTAAGTCACCAACACGACTCACCAATTCCATCTACTGATGCCACCTACTAATGCCACCTACCAAAGCCACCTACTGGTAGATGACCCACCGTCAGACGAGTTATTATTGGAAAAACTGTATTCTTGGAAAACTCCCAAAACGAGTCACTGATGCGTCCCAAAACACCTCAAACACCATATTTTCACAAAATATTGGACCGGGGAGGTCCGAGCCATTACATTACCCTCTAAATCGAATGTAATATGTACTTCTATTAGACAATCCACTTCTGTTAAAAACCTAAAAATGAAGGAATTGATTGGTACATTAATGATGTATGAAGCTAGAATGAAACAAGAAGCTGAAGATAAAAAATGGTCAAGAGGGAGAATAATTCTCTCATAGTCACTATTCCTAAAGGAGAAAAAAATATTAAGGAGGATGTTATATCCTCAAATGATTCTAGAAATTCAAATTATAGAGAATAACTAGCTCATCAATTCAAAATATCCAGTAATCTAAATAATAAGAAAAGAGGCTTTGAGATGTCTCACAATGATTTCAGAAAGAATGATCACATATTGAAAGAGGTCTAGTGTTATGAATGAAAAATGGGGGAATATCAGACTTGATTTCACAGAGATAAAAGAGGATAAATGAAGAATGAGAAATAATAAAATGAAGTACCAGATGAAAGATGATTATAAGCATAAATGTAAAACAACTTTGAAGGATACATGGAGTGTTTATAAAGGATCCAATAGTTCTTTGATTTCTAATTCATAAAAGGATCAATCTAATATAAAAGTGATCATGTGATTTATGGAAAAAGAAGACTAGGTACAATCATACCACTCTTCTACTTATGAATCTGAAGGTTTCTCAAGTGCTAAACTAGCTAAATATCATTCTACGATTCAGGAAAAAAAATACTAATCTATGTTAAATAAACATAAATCCATGAAAATTATTCATAATTTTATTCTTAATGAAAAATATTTCATGTTAAAACAACACCTTGATTTTAAAGAAAAATTAAGTAAATCTACATCAAGTTACACTATGCATGAAACTAGGATTAAAGAATTAAAAACTGAAGTAGAATCCTTTCAAAGTGATAATATCATATTAACTAAGGGAAAATATTTTTTAAATTATATTCTTGGAAATAATTTTCACAAAAAATAGCATAGGTAGTAATGGTGAAAAACCTAAGTTATATAGAAACTATTTTGTGCCTAGCTCAAAGAACCACAACATGTCTAGGGTTATTTTTTTTATATAATTAAAGGCCATTATTATAATAACTATTGTATGATGAATACTTAGATTAGTGTTATAAATAAAGACCTTATTTCTAGAAATTTATTTGAAGTTAATTCTTTAAATTCTATCAAAATTAGACAGATATGTTTGCCCCGATATTTATTGGTTGACACTGCTAGTTTAGAGACCCAATTTTTTCCTTGTAAGACTTTGTAATATTTATACATATATTTCTAGATCTATGTGCTAATAAGGAGTGAAATTCCGAGGCCCGATGTTCTCGGAATAAATTATATAAAAATATTATGTATATTTTATACCATGAACACAAAATAAGTAGGATAAATCATGAACGGTAACTCAGATTAGATATCTGAGGACATAGTTGAGTCTAGAACATGGTGTTTACCTTAGGCAGGGTATAACTTTTGTTGATGCGGGACTTCTGTGAGAAAATTTACCAAGGTGAAAATCATAAATAAAATAATTAATCTTAATTATTTTATCTCAAACACTGAATCAAATAAATTTAAATTGAGGAATCATATTGGAAATCCAAGACTACTATTGATTTCAGAATGGGTTTTTTTGTCCAGGCATGATATAAAATGAGAAGGCACAGAGGTTTCAGATTCCGCGACTGTTGGTAGGGGTTTAAGTGTTTTTCTATAAATAAACACTTAAGTGTTTAGGATTAGGGTTATCCCCTAACCCCCCTCTTTATCCCCACTAATCTCTTTCTCTCTCATTCGTTATTTGAAAAATAAAGAAAGAAATTTTAGTGGATCGCAGCGGAATCACTGGTGGATTTGTTCATCAATGACGAAAGAATCGAGGTAGGATTCTTATTGATTTTCACACCTCTATTTTCAATTCCAAATTTTATTCTTAAATTAATCGTTAATTTCACTACTTTGAATATCAAGACGATGGAAAAATGAACATGAACATTGTTTGATATCCATCTGGAATCCATTTTTATCCAAAATTCATCCATTATTTCCAGATTTTCATCCCTTTATTTCAGACGCATCAATAAAGTGTCAGATCATTGATCAAAGTCTGGTGCTGGGAAGGTCTTGTCGTAGAGATCACCGATCTGCCCTCAGATATGAAATCAGGAAACCAGAGGGGTTGGTATGGTGTGTAGAAGAAGCCTTCAATGGTGGCTCATAGTGGTGGTGGCCGCGTGGAGTAGGGATACTGACGGTACGACTGGCGTGCAAGAGGACGGCGGTGTCAGGACCCTGCAATAGTGCAACAAACCAGGTGACAACGGAGTGGGGTTGCAAGAGGACCGACGCAACTGGGGGGGGGGGGGGTTCTGGAATAATGAAATGGTCATGAGGGGGAACTGGTGGTGTCAGGATAGCGATGTACTGGGTGGATCATGAGGCGATAGTGGGGTCGTAGTGCATGACCCTAGGCAGCAACGACCCACACGACGCGGGTCGCCGCGTTGATGAGGTGGAGCGCCAGCTGGTACAGCCGATGGGATGAGGTGGCTGGACATCTCAAAAGCAGGCCGGGCCATGGAGAATCCAGATTGGGACGCGTAGTTAGGCTGTGGGCTGACCGGAATAGGCCGGTCCAGGCGGATCGGTCTAACCGGAGTGGGCCCGACCGATTCAAATCGGGCCATCAGGATTTGAATTGTCGTATCTCCTAAACCGTGTGTCCAATTGATACACCGTCTATGGAAACACATTCCTATCATCGAGATGGATCTTTTTAGTCCAAATTTTTACTTTTAAGACTTGGTATTGGGGTCTGGTTACACAAAACACCAAGATTTAATAATAATAATTTAATTATTATTATTCAGGGTTCTTGTGTCAGACCTATCTTCTAAACGAGACATCTGTTTGATGCGTTGTCAGTGATAGCATGACCCTAGTCTTTGTGTAGAATTTTCAAGACTACTTTAGGGTTTCAAACCAAATCTAAGGTGTGGGCCCCATGAGGCCTGGTTTTCACGTGCTACGGTGAAATGCAGCCTTTTCACTGGGTATCCATTCTCGATGAACGAGTAGTTGATCCCGTGTGTTTTTTCATGAGGATAGAAATGTAATGATCCATGTAATTTGTTTCAGGATAAAGGTGTGGGCCCCATGGTATTCATTTCGAGTGCAATGCAGTGACATACTAATTTTTCATCGAATGTTCATTTGGGGCGAATAAATAGTCTATCTTGCATGTTTTTATGCAATGATCACAATGATGTGATCCATTTGGATGTACTAAAGCCTTATTCGTGATCTCTTTAATTGTGGAAATATGAAAGGAATATCGATGGAAGATCCTTCTGATGTATTTGAAGAGAACCCATGGCTTGGGTTAGCATCGACTCTTGTGAGAGTGGAAAAGATTTATGAAGAGATGCAGTCTTTTGTTCTAGGGCCTCTTGAAGAGGCGTGTTAGTGAATTATGTTTTTGACCCTCCGGATCAACAATGAGTGTCGTGTGCTCATCGGCCTTCTGACTAGATGTGACATGTACTCTGGGAGTATCTTGGCATGACTAGGGGTACCTGTTCACAATTTAGTACCCAATAATGGTTAGGTAAATGACCATGTGATGAGGTGGGGTTACACGTTGTATGGGATCCACATGCGTTGTGTACCACTTTATGACATGATATGTTCTAGGTGTGACACCTACCCAAGGTGACACTCGATGACTACAATAGTGTTTTTCTGAGAGGTTACCATCTAGTAGGGATGACCAGTGTGGTTCCTTAGTGCTTTTCAAGAGGTTACCATCCAATAGGGATGACCAGTGTGGTTCCTTGATGCTTTCTAAGAGGTTACCATCCAATAGGGATGACCGATGTGGTTCCTCGGTGCTTTCTGAGAGGTTTCCATCTAACAGGGATGGCTAGTGTGGTTCGTCGGTGCTTTACAAGAGGTTACCATCCAGTAGGGATGACCAGTGTGGT
Organism: Viscum album; assembly: GCA_963277665.1. Lineage (NCBI taxonomy): Eukaryota > Viridiplantae > Streptophyta > Magnoliopsida > Santalales > Viscaceae > Viscum > Viscum album. The sequence continues at coordinate 1,840,966,402 of OY728151.1, forward strand.
TCCTCGATGCTTACTGAGAGGTACCATCCATTAGGGATGACTAGAATAGTTATGAGGTTACCTCCAATTAGGTTGGGAAGTGGTCCCTGATGGCAGTTTCAGGGTTACCTCCAGCTGGGATGGGAAGTGGTCCCTAATGGAAGTTCTGGGCTTCCCTCTAGCTGGGCTGGGCAGTGGGTCCCATCAATGATTCTTTCCAGGCAGTACCCTCCAACGGGGTTAGGTAGTGGGTCCCTGTTGACTTCCAAGTGATGACCCCCCTGACGTACTAGGAAATGGATACCCGATGATGAGTGGAATCCTCCAGCTAGACTGGGCATGGATCCTTGACTTTGAGACGAACTCTCGATTCTGTGACCTAGTGACGAGATGTGCTTTAATGTACCTTTGGACTAATGAGGAAGAGGGGTGCTTTTCCTACCAATACAAGTCCTTGTAACATGACCTAAAACTGTGAGGGTGAGACAGTAACACCCAAAGTTGATAGTATCAAGGTGTGGTGATTGGGTCCCTTTGAATTGCAATTTATAGAAGATGTGTGGGATGCTGGGCATCGGTTGTGGTTACTTCTAGGACCGTTGGCTATTCACTTTCTTGGGCTGAGCTCTGAGATGGAGATCCCCTTACTCTCTTATTTGGGTTTATTTGAATGAGTATATACATACATACATACATACATACATACATACATATATATATATTCTATTTCCATTTCTCACTCCTTGGGTTTTGGTTACTCTTCTCATAGGAAAGGTAAAGATGTGTGGGGTATGCCACATGCTTTCCATGTCTAGATTCTCATGGTTGGATGAGTCTACTCTCATACTATAGGTAGTGAAGACTCGATGAGAAGTTCATCTTCTCATAGTTTCTTTCTCCTTGTGTTTGGATGATCTTACTTTCACTCCCTTGTTGGGTTGAGTTGCACTCATTTTACTGTACCTTGTCCAATCTACTGCTTTCCCTTTTTCTGAGTATCTCTTATGGATCCCCATTCACCTTTTTAGGGCATCTTACTGAGTATTTTTATACTCACCCTTTTATGGGATTTTCCTGTACATGTCATGCCTTATGAAAATGACAAACATGTTGATCGTGACTTCAGAGAAGCTTAGGGATACATGTTCTTGGACTGCATACGGTGGACGTAGCTTATGATCCAGGAGAAGGGCTCTCTCAGATATTTTACTTTTCATTTTCTACCAGGGTGTGGCACTTTTCTGGTTGGGTGTGTATTTTTTCCTTTTTTTCCTTTCAGTTTACTCTATTGTACTTGTATTGTTTAGAATTTCATGAATGTTTGGTTTATTTATAGCAGTGTTGCATCTTTTGTTCCTTTCCCTCTGCACTTTTTCATTGAGTTGGCTGTGTGTGTGTGTATAGGTTCATAGGAAAAGGCCTCCCTAAATTTTTTGTGCCTTCAGTGCTTATCGTCACCCCTGGCCTATGATGGTAAGCTTGGGGTAGTTGCGGCTCAAGACCTGGCATGGTTCGGGTCATGAAAAAGTGGTATCAAAGATGGTTCAACCCATGGGATGTTATTCTAACATTTACCTAAAAAGGTCTTAGTTGGGTTTAGGGAAATAGTATTTAAGTGTATCGAGAGTGTCTATTAGGCCAGGGAGTTTAGTGATGGTATGGGTGACTGACGTATCCATTCATCAGGACCCTAATTACCCGCTTGTCAACTCAGAATCCTAGGACACTTGTCGTAGGGAACAATGGTACATGCATCATATTGGATTGAGTCTTTGAATTTCCTTCTTGAGTCATCTCCCCATGATTGTTTATATATATATATATATATATGCTCATCTGACCTCAGTACTCCTTGATAACATTCAGGATGTCTCTGTGATGCCAGCCAGCCAGGATACCAGCTATGGTTCATGACAACGATCCTGTGAGCGACAAGACCTCAGTTTAGGAACAATAATGAAATCCTATTTCTCCAGGTGGACAGGTAGTAGCACCTTCACCTATTGAGAAGCAGACAACCCCAACAGAGTGGGCTAAGGATGTGCGCAGGCTGAGTGCACTCTGTAAGTTCCAGCGCTAGAGACTGCTGAGGTTCCACAGTGATCCAAAACCTTAGACAGTAGAGGTTTGGCTAGAGTTGGTGCTCCATATCTTCAGGCTTGTATGGACACTGACAAATCATATGGTGATTTTGGCATCCAACCTTTTCAATGGATCAGCTAGAAATTGGTGGAGCTTGGTTACTCAGATACTTGACGAGTCGACAGTTACATAGGATGACTTCCAACAACTATTTTTTGAGGAGTACTACCCCTCCTTGTGCTCCATCCAGGTTCAAGAGCTTCTGGAGCTTTAATAGTAAGAGATTATGGTGGATTAGTATGCGACTAGGTTCATAGACCTTACATACTACTCTCTGGACATGATCCATGATGACTAATTCTGAGCACGAAAGTTTGAGTAGGGAATCCGCAAAGAGATCCGTATTATCATAGTACCCTTGTGCATCCCCACCTATGTCAGGGTGTTGGAGAAGGTTCTGGTGATAGAGTGATTTCTATCAGAGGGATTCTATACAGTTGGTTGTGGCAGCAGGAACAATAGAGCTAAGACATTTTCCACAGCTATCAAGCATCATACGACAAGATCTCGACGCAAGAGGCCTCCCCACAATCGATCTCAAGCATATTTTCGTATGGGTACGAGGTAGCGTAGAGCACATGGACATCTTGGGGAGGGTTGGTGTTATGCTTGTGATGGGCGAGGTCACATGACACGAGACTACTCAACCAGACATGCTGGGAATCTCAGGAAAGCAACAGGTGAATTGCCACGGTAGAGACAACTCTGCGACCAGAGATCCCCTAAGAGGGGACAAGGTGGTCCCCATTGAGGTGGTGTATGAGTATTTGGATGTGGGGGATGACATTAAAAGGTCTGTACACCACTACCACCACCAGATGGCCCACAAAAGGCTCAATAATCTGGTAGCTGGGACCGCAGACAGACACAAGCTTTGGATGTCTATGATCCTGCAGTGCATGAGATGATAAGAGGTACACCCTTTGTATTTTAAACTTTTTACAGGAGAACTTGTTAGACACTATGTGAAGTACTCTTTTCTCCTTGCTACTTTTTTTAGGTTTTACCATGGTGACACAGGGTGTCGGTATAACCCTGCGTCAGTGTTGTTCAACATAGCTTCGAATACATGAGGACGAGGGGTCCTTTCCCCACCGAGACGCATTTTTGTGATGTGAGAAAAACCGTGAGGTTAAGTTAGTGCCACCTAAAGTAGATAGTATCGAGGTGTGGTGGAAGAGTCCCTCTGACTTGTGTTTAGGGTGAGGTTGTGTGATGGAGTATCGAAGAAGGTCCTGGCATTTCCGATGGAGTTTTTTTGCTTGACCTCATTTTTCTTGGAATGCCAATAGTGGGTGTGGCAGAGTGCCTGTTTTGGGGATTAATCTCCTTCCAAGGGAAGCTAAGATACATAGGGTATTCCATGTTCTTTCCATGTCTATATTCTTATAGTTGGATGAGTTTTCTCACCTTCCCTGTTCGTTGGTACCTTTGGGTGCTCAAAGTCAACCTTGATATAACAGTTATCAAGTACAAGTCGAGGTGATGGAGACCCCATGAATAGAACTACGCGACTCACTATGTGGTGCTGGAAGCAGTAGTATTTTACCTAATAATGTGGAGATGATACCTTTTGGGAGAGCGCTTTGTGGTTTGCACATACCACCAAAGTCTCAAGTACATCTTCACCCATAGAGACTTGAACCTGAGGTGGTGACACTGGTTGAACTTCCTACATGACTATGACTTCGAGATAGTCTATACTCCGATAAAGGGGAACATTAGCAGGAAGTCCCAGGATCACCTAGTACAGGAAGTTTCGAAGTTGTTAGCCTCCCTACAACTGACCCCAGTGGAGCAGGAGGGTGCAACTTTTCTTCAGTCGATGGTGTTGACTCCTTCTCTTCCCGATAATGTAAGAGAGTCTCAATTGTGAGACATCAACTGAGAAATATCATGTGACCAGATATCCTTGAGTGTTACCAGATTTATATTCTGAAGGAGGGAATCACAATACCCTATTCTAGGAAAAAATAGTGATTCCAATCATGATGTGGGATGTAGAGGTTTGGTTGGTAAGATAAACTATCCCCCCAAGTTTCTTTAGGTCATTTGAGATCGTGCAAAGGGTTGGCGAGGCTGCCTACTGCCTTTCTCTACCTCTAATAGATGGAGTGGGAACATGACATCTCCTATGTGTCACAACTAAGGAGATACATGCATGTTCCTATGCACTTCATCAACAAGAGAAGATCTTATGAGGACAGACCATCCCTTTGGTTCACGTGCTATGGTAGCACGAAAATGTGCAGGTTTTCCTGGGAGCGGGAGAGCCAGGTGTGATCTCAATATACGAAGTTGTTTCTTTATTTTTTATTTTCATGGATGAAAATATTGAAGTAAAGAATAATGTAGAGACCCAGTTTTTCCTTGTAATAGTTTGTAATATTTCTACATATATTTCTAGATATAGGCACTGAGACGACGTGCAATTCCGAGGCTCGGTGTGCCCGGAATAAATTATAAAAAAATATTAAGTATATTTTATACTATATATGTGAAAGAAGCAGGATAATTCTTAAACGGTAACTCAGATTAGAGATCTGAGGCCATAGTTGAGTCCAAAACGTGGCATTTACCCTAGGTAGGGCATAATTTTTGTTGGGACAAGACATCTGTGAGAAAAGTCACTCATGGGAAAAATCGTAAATAAAATAATTAAACTTAATTATTTTATCTCGAATGCTGAGTCAAATAAATTTAGAACGGGGAATTAGATTGGAAATCCAAGACCACCATTGAGTTCAGAATGAGGTGTTTTTCCTAGTAATGACATAAAATGAGAAGGCGCGGAGGTTTCGGATTCCATGACCATTGGCGGGGGTTTCAGTGTTTTTCTATAAATAAACACTCAATTGTTTAGGATTGGGGTTATCCCTTAATAATATCTCTCTCTATCCCCACCAATATCTCTCTCTCATCCATTCTTTGATGAATCAAGAAAAAAACTTCGGTGGATCGCAGTGGAAGCACTGGCGGGTGAAATCATCAACGACAAACAAATCGAGGTAGGATTCTTATTGATTTTCACACCTCCATTTTCAATTCCAAATTTTATTATTGAATTCATCATCAATTTCACTGCTTTGAACATCAAGATGATGGCCAAATGAACATAGACATCCTCTGATCTCTATCTAGAATCCATTTTTATCCAAAATCCATTCATTCTTCACAGATTTTCATTACTTAATTTTGGACGCATCAATCGACCGTTGAATCATCAATTGGAGGCTGACACTAAGAAGGTTTCATCTTAGAGATCACCGATCTACCCTCAGATCTGAAATCGTGAAACTAAAGGGGTCGGTATGGCGTGCGGAAGAAGCCGACGATAACTGCGTGGAGCAGGGAGGTTGGTGATATGGCTGGCCAGTGCGATTGGCGTGTGAGAGGATAGTGGCGTCATGAAGGTGTAGTGGTGCAGTGAGTCAGGTGATGGCGGAGCAGGGCCGTGAGTGGGCCAGTGCTGTTGGGGGGGGGGGTATCTAGTGTAACGTGACAGTCAGGTGGGGGAACTAGCGGCGTTGGGCCGAAGGTGTGCTGGGCGGAGCATGAGGTGATAGAAGGTTCATGGTGCATGACCCCAAGTGGCAGCGACCTGTACAATGTGGGCCACTGCGTTGATGAGGTGGAGCACTAGCTGGCTGAGGTGGAAGGCCGAGTTGGAAGCGGTCTAGTGGATTGGGAGCGGGCCGGGCCACAGAATGGTGGATCAGGACACAGAGCATATGGGCTGGGTCGTGCGGCTGGGCTGCAGGCCAATGAAGTAAACCGGGCCGGCCAGACTGGGCCGACCTAGGTGGATCGGTCTAGTCAGAGTGGGCTAGACCGGTTGAAATCGGGCCATCAGGCTTTGAATAACCGTATCTCCTAAACCACACATCTTATTGACACAACATCTATGGATACAAATTCCTCTCATCAAGAAGGATTTTTTAGACCAGTTTGGGACTTTTAAGCCTTGGTATCAGGGTTCAGTTGCATGAAATGTCAAGATTTAATAATAATAATATAATTATTATTATTTGGGGTTCTTGAGTCAGACCTATCTTCTAAACGAGATGTTTGTTTGAAGAACCATCAACAACAGTGTGACCCTGTCCTTTGTGTAGACTTTTCAAGACTACTTTAGGGTTTTAAACCAAAGATGAGGTGTGGGCCCCATGATGCCCGGTCCACACGTGTTGTGGTGAAATGTAACTTTTTGATCGGGTATTCATTCTTGACGAACGAGTAGTCAATCTTGTGTGTTTTTCCGTGAGGATCACAATGGCACGATCCATGTAATTTGTTTTGGGATTGAGGCATGGGACCCATGGTATGCCTTTCGAGTGCAACGCGGTGACATAATAACTTTTCATTAGATGTCTATTTGGGGTGAATAAATAGTCAATCTTGTATGTTTTTCCACAAGGATCACAACAGTGTAATCCGTTTGGATGTACGAAGAATTATTTCTGATCTCTTCAATTGTGGAAACATGAAAGGAATATCAGTGGATGATCCTTCTAATGTGTTTTAAGAGAACCCATGGATTGGGTCACCATCGACTCTTGTGAGAGTGGAAAAGTTGTATGAAGAGATGCAGTCTTTTGTTCTAGGGTTGCTTGAGGAGGTGTGTCAATGAATTACGTTTTGACCCTCTGGATCAACAACGAGCGTTATGTGCTCATCAACCTTCTGAATAGATGTTTCGTGTACTTTGGGAGTATCTTGGCATGCCTAGGGGTACTTTTTCACAATTTAGTACCTGATAATGGTTAGGTACACGACCATGCGATGAGGTGGGGTCACACATTATGTGGGCCCCACACGCGCCATGTACCACTTTACGACACAAGATGTTCTGGGTGTGATGCCTACCTAGGGTGAAACCTGATGACTGCAACCATGTTTTTTAAGAGGTTACCATCTAATAGGGATGACTAGTGTGGTTCCTCAGTGCTTTCCAAGAGGTTACCATCCAGCAGGGATGGCTAGTGTGGCTCCTCACTGCTTTTCAAGAGGTTACCATCTAGTAGGGATGGCCAATATGGTTCCTTAGTACTTTTCGAGAGGTTACTATCCAGTAGGGATGACCAGTGTGGTTCCTCGATGCTTCTCGAGAGGTACCATCTAATAGGGATGGCCAGAGCGGTTTCGGGGTTACCTCCAGCTGGGTTGGGAAGTGGTCCCCGATGGAAATTCTAGGGTTACCTCCAACTAGGATGGAAAGTGTTACCCGATGGTAGTTCTAAGCTTCCCTCTAGCTGGGATGGGTAGTGGGTCCCGTCGATGACGCTTTTCAGGAAGTACCCTCCAGTGGGGCTGAGCAGTGGGTCCCCGTAGACTTCCGGGTGATGATCCCCCCTGATGTACTAGGGAACGAATACCTGATGACGAGTGTAATCTTCCAGTCAAGCTGGAAATGGATCCTCGACTTTGAGACAACCTCTCAAATGTGTGACATAGTGACAAAGTGTGTTTTGACATACCTTTGGACTCACGAGAAAGAAGGACACTTTTCCCACCAAGATGCATCCTTGTGACCCAACCTAAAACTGTGAGGGAGAGAAAGTGCCGCCCAAAGATGATAGTATCAAGGTGTGGTGATTGAGTCCCTTTGACTTGCAGTTCAGAGCAGACGTGTGGGATGTTGGGAATTGATGGTGGTTACTTTTGGGACCATTGGGTACTCACTTTATTGGGATGAGCTGTGAGATGGAGATCCCCTTACTCTCTCATTTGAGTTTCTTTGACTTAGTATATATATATATATATATACATATATATATATATATATATATTCTATTTCCAGATACCACTCCATGGGTTTTGGTTACTCTTCTTCCAGGAGTGGCGAAGACGTGGGGTATGCCACATGCTTTCCATGTCTAGCTTCTCATGGTTGGATGAGTCTACTCTCCTAATATAGGAAGAAAAGACTCGATGAGAATTTTATATTCTCACTATTTATAGATCCTTGTATTTGGATGATCTTACTTTCACTCTCTTGTTGGGTTGAACTTCACACATTTTACCATACCTTGTCCTATCTACTGACTTACCTTTTTCTGAGTATCTCTTAAGGCTCCCCCTTCTCCTTTTCAGGGATTCCTATTGAGTATTTTTATACTCACCCCTGCATGGAATTTTCCCGCATGTGTCATGCCTTATACAGATGACTAATAGGTTGATCGTGACTTTAGAGGAGATTAGGGATAGAAGTTCTTGAACTACATACAATGGTTGTAGCTTAGGATCCAGGAGCGGGGCTCTCTCAGTTGTTTTACTTTTTAGGTTCTGCCAGGTTGTAGAACTTTTCTTGTTAGGCATGTATTTTACCCCCTTTTCCTTTTAGTTTACTCTAATGTACTTGTATTATTTAGTGATTCATGCATGTTTGGTTTATTTATAGAATTGCTGCATCTTTTGTTCCTTTACCTCTGCACTTTTGCATTGAGTTGGCTACATGTGTGTGTATAGGTTCTTAGGCAAAGGCCTCCTTGAGTTTGTTGTGCCTTAGGTGCTTATATCCACCATTGGCCTATGGAGGCGGGCTTGGGGTAGTTTCGGTTCAATCCCCGGCATGGGTCAGGTCATGACAGCTTTAACCAAGAGCATTTGGGTACAAAAACAATTTTTTATTTGATATTTATGCAAGTAAAGAGGCTAGGGATAGAAATGCAATATGGTACATGGATATGGCCTACTTGAGACACATGATTGGAGACTTTTCAAATATCTATGAGCTATCAAAATTAAGTGGAGGCATGGTTACCTTTGGACACAATACTAAAGAAAAGATCATTAGAGTTGGATCAATTGGAGATCCAAAAAAAACCTTGATCAAAAAAGTTCTCAATGTTCAAGGGATAAAGTATAATCTGATAATAATTTCTCAACTCTGTGATGATGGCTTTTCAGTTGATTTTTATAACAATGTATGATTTGTTTTAAAGATAATCCGCTTAAATTTATATCACCTAGAACTAAAAAAAATTATAATTTGGACCTTAGTTCCTTGTGTAAACATAAAGTGAACTTTTTAACTACTAAAATTAATGAATCCTGGATATGAAATAGGAGACTTGGAAATTTTAATATATTTTCCCCATATAATTTATCTAAGAAAAATTTAGTGTTAGATTTTCCTAGTCTTAAGTTTGACGAGGATAGACTTTGTGATTAATGCCAAATTGGAAAGCAACATAAACCATATTTCAATTCATTTAAAAAGGTTGTTAAATCTAAACCACTAGAACTTATCCATATGATTTTTTAGACCCTCAAGAGTAGAATTCTTGGAAGAAATATTCTTTTTTTGGTTGATGATTTTTCAAGATTTACTTGGGTTTATTTCTTAAAATTTAAAAGTAAATATTTTTTGTGAGTTTTTACAAAGTTGTTCAAAATTAAAAATATTTGAAAATAATTTAATTAAGAGGTGATCATAGAGGAGAGTTTGAGAATCAGAAATTTAATTATTTTTTCTCAAACTTTATTATTAAGCATACCTTATTTACTCCAAAAAACACCTCAATGTAATGTAATTGTAGAAATAAGAAATAACAATATTCAAGAAATGAAAAGAACTACATTGAATGAATATAGTATTCCTACCTATTTTTGGGAAGAAGCTATGAAACCAACCTTCCATACCATGAATAGAGTTTTAATTAGGTCTTTTCTCAAAAATACACCCTACGAGTTATGGAATAACAAAAAATATAAAGTTGGATACTTTAAAGTTTTTAGATACAATATGTATATCTTTAACACTAAGAAAAACCTTGGTAAGTTTGATCCAAAGGCTGATGAAGAAATATTTTTGGGATATTCTACCACTTATAAATATTCTAGAGTGTTTAATAAAATTTCAAAGATAGTTTCAAAATATGTTCATGTGAAGTTTGATGAAAGCGATCCATTTGATCACAACAAGATTCAAATAAATTAAGCCACTAATTCTTTAAATAACTTGATACTTGAATATTCTAAAGATATTTTTGAAAATAATTTATCATATAATTAGATTCAATCCATTTTATAAGAACATGAAACCGTGGAACCTACAAGTGTCTTACCTAGATATCATAGAACCTTAAAGGACCATACATTAGTGAATCTTATAAGAGACCTAGATAATGGAGTTAGGACTAGAAGAAATGAAAGAAACCTAGCTGAATTATCTGATTTCCTATCCCAAGTTGAACCTAAATATGTAGAAGAAACCTTAGAAAATGAAAGTTGGATGATATATATCTAGGAAGAACTAAACTAATTTAAGAGAAATGAAGTTTTAGAATTAGTTGATAGAACTTAAAACCATCTGGTGATAGGAACCAAATGGTATTTTAGAAATAAGAAAGATAATCATGTTTGATTTTAAGAGTTTACGATGTTTATAAGAGGGGGTGAATTGTAGTTAAATTTTTTTAAACTAAGACAAAAAAAAAACACTTAAGTAAAAAATATTGGACTTACAGATCATCTAATGATCATAGTATATAAATCATATCTAGTAAGAATTTGATAAATCAGTGTTCTTATCAATATAAATAACACACTGATAAATTAGTTTATTAAAAAGATAAGTAAAGAACTAACTTTCTAATATTAATGCACAATGAAATATTTAACTTATAGAAACAAGTAAAAAAAGATTATAATAGTAAGAATGTCTTATAAGATTAATAAAAGAATTTACTCTTTAAACTCAAGATTTAAGGAAGTCATAAATCCTAACTTAAGATATCCACAGTTTTAATACCTATCATAAAGGCCTATCTTTCCTTGCCAGGAAAGACCTCGATATGATGATCAAGATCTCTATATTCCAAAACCCTTGAAGCCCTTTATCTGATGGATCAGATTCATCTCTATCTTTCATTAAACAATAAATTCCTCGATATAATGATCAGAGTCTCTATCTTACTACCCTTAGAAGACCTCGATCCGATGGATCAGATTCACCCATCTTTCTATCCCCAAAATCACTCAATCTAACCATGATCAGATACAATAAATACAAAATCAGAACATTCTAAGGAATTTAAAATCCTCACAAGGATTACTTAGAACTAAAACTCTTCAAAAGATTATAAATCTTAATAGAAATATGTTCATGAAGAGTGATATTTATATGTGTTGAGTTGGAAATGCATCAGCTCCTAGCTCTTCAAATGACCTCCTATTTATAGGAATTCCTTCAACAGTCATATTTCCGAGTTTTTTGCAATGACCTCAGATATCTTGCACTTTTATAGCTCATAATGATCTCAATGTTGATCTTGAAAGCTAAGATTTTCATTGTCTAATGTCATTTAGTTTAGAACCATTACAATTCTATTATATATTCCATCTGATAGATATAATTTATAATCAATCTGATTATAAACTTTGGATATTTTGATGGACTTCACTATTGTTTGTCAATCCGATGAACTGAAAAAGGTTAATCTGATGTATCAGTACCAATTTCAGTCTGATGGTTATAAATTTTTTCATTCTGATAGAAATGACATTAGTCTAACCACTGGTCAGAACAGTAGTTGTTCTGATGTATCAGATTCACCTTCAGTCCGATGGATCAGATTGAATAATAAAATTTTATATTCGTTTTATATTAGAACTATTTCTATGTTTGGTATAAAATATGTTTTCTACAAAAACATACTAAAACACTTAGGAAATATAAAGTTAGTAAAATAGAGTTTTAATAAAGTGTTTTTTATTTCCAAAACTAAAGAAAAGAAAACTAGAAAGTATAACTTTTGACTCAACAATCTCCCCCTTTTTGTAAAGCACACAATAGAAAACTTAAAATGAAAACTAATAACTTTGAAATACTTACAACCATTTTTTATTTTAAGAACTTAAAATATATTCCTTAAAATATATTTATTATCACATAATAACTCCCCATGATTTTATTAATTCTTTATGATCTGATAGAAAATATTGATTCTTCAGATTATCCCTTTGTAAAAACAATTATTTAGAAAGATTTCTCTCCTTTTAGATAATAACTCCCATCAGAATTATTCCTTTTTTAAAGAAACTCCCACTTAAATAAATACTCACAAAACTTCTCCCCAAAGTTTCTTAAATATTTAAAAAACTTATCCCCATTTGTGATTTACAAAAAGAATAGGGAAAGTATATAACATTCAAAAATGTTAGGGAAAAAATAACATACAAAACAATTATATGGGAATTAAATATTCATCTAAGGTATAAAGGAAAGAACATACATCTAAAATAAATTGGAAAACATTTAGACATATAGAATTTGTGTAAAATTCATTCACATTAAAAATTCATTCAAAAAGTTTTATATTACATCAAGAGTTAAGATAAAAAACCAATATTTCTTGTAAAGTTTCTTAATGATCACCTTAATCTTCTTCATGTCTTCATGATTCTTATTGAATGAAGTTAACAATGACTTAAGCTTCACAATTTTTTCCTCCATAACTGCTTGTTTCCAAACCTCTGCCTTCGTCCATTCAACCTCCTCACTGATTTTCATAATTTCTTCTTTTACAAGGAAAAAATCATCTTCACATGAACAAAGTCTACTATTTTCTAGTTCCAACATATGAACCTTTTCTTTTAAAACTATAACTTCTTCATCCTGATTACCAGTCATTTATTTAAACTCTTAAATAAACTTTACTCGGTCTGAAACATTTGTTGATAATTTTTCAAAGGATTAAAAAATTTCAAGATAATTTTTATTCACTTATATATATTTATCATCATGGTCTTTGAGATCACTATAAAGTTGGTTTAACAATTTTACCATCCGATTGTAAGATCTATTTTGTGCCTTTGTCTTTTATTTGAAATATTTTAAGTCTACCTCAATCTGAACTACTAATTCTGTCAATAATTTTAGTGAATCATGTTTTTTCCTTATGGTTTTTTTAATTAGTTTACATGGATATTATATATTATTAAGATAAGGTATAAAATCACTTAACCGTTTCAAAGTTTGGAAAATATAATCAAATCATTTCTGATCTATTGCTACTTTAGAGTCTGATGATTCTGATAAATCATGAGTAGCATGTGGACGACTTGGTATGATCTCTAGTTTTTCTTTCTTCTCAGCTTTATCTTCACCTTTCTCAAGAACTTTTTCATCTTCTAAAACTTTTATAATATCCACTTCATTATAAGTTTCATCTTTTTATGATAATTTTTTGTGAGAATACTGATCTTTTTTCCTCTCCTTTTGAAGAAGATTTGTATTCCTCTTTAGATGATGATTTTATTTTCCCTGAAACATCTATCTCAGTATTCTTATCAGAATGGTATGATAATCGAGTATATTTTTAATATGACTCCGATGAATTTTTCTCTTCCTTCATTTCTTCATGAGTAACTATTTCTTCTTCTTCTTCCACTTCTTCTTTTTCCTCTTCTTCTTCCTCACTTTCTTTCTCTAACTACCACGTAGTTCTTAGAACACATTTACCAACTTTTTTAACTGATTTAGGTTATTCTTTTTCAAATTTCCTCTAAACTTGTTCTGGGACTGATTTTGAAACTTCTTATACTATCTATTTACTATTACCTTTGTCACCTACTATTAGAGAAACTAAAGGAACATATGAATATTATACAATCTCTAGACCAACATCTAGAATATTCTGATCTATATGAGGAATTTTTCTAGACACTAGAACTGGTTGTACTATTTATAAGAGAGATACTGATAAAATTTTATTTTTTGAAGCCTTTTCAACATCTTTCATTAATATTCCTACCATTTTAGCTTTCACAAGAATTTTATTTTGTTTATTTATATTCTCATCCTCATTTAGATCATATGTTATCTGAGTTTTCAATGCCAAGGGATTAGCCTCATCTAAACCAAAAGAAGAATCACCATGTTTCTTTTGAGCTTTTTGATCTATAAACTTCTTAAATTATTGATCTGTCATTGATTTTTGTTTCTTTTGAAATTTTTAGGGTGATTAATTTTCCTTCCTATTTTCTTTAAGAACTTCCTTATATTTCACTAGTTCGACAATGAAAATAGCTCTGTTTGTTTTATCCATAAATTTATTAACTTTTAATCAAAGACTAACTTCATTCTCACTATTGTCTCTTCACTAATCAGAGAAATATTTTCTCTCATAGAATAATTTTTATTCTTAATCTTGAAAATTTCCATGCAATTGACTAGAATTTTATTTATAAAGCAGGGTCAAATCAATATATTTGATTTCATTAAATATTTCTTAATGGATTCCACCATTATAAAAAAAACTTGACCAGATTGATTTATCACATGTTCATTATAAAATCAAAAAAAAAATATGTCAAGGAATTTGTGGGTATCCCTATCACCCTTCTTCAGAATCAAATAACCCTACTTCTAGAGGGTAACCAATCTTGAATTCAGTGTAAGGTGTGAAACTTTTTTTATTTTTTCAAAATAAGTAAACAAAGACGCCTCATCCTTCTACTTCATAAAGCTCCCAAAATTTTCCAAAATCTTGTGAGAAGGGAGATAAGATTCCCATTCCAAAGGAAATTCAACTACGTAAACAATTTATTGATAAGAAAGTTTATATTCTTCTCTAAACAGTGTAAAAACTATTTCTTCCTTATCATAATTCAAGAGAAACTTTATTGAAGCATAAAACTCACTATCTATCTTAGGATAATGCTTATCAAAATCCTTATCTTGTTTTTCAATGTAGATTTTTTACAACCTTTAAAAGTAATAATCTTTCTAATAAGTGAATCATGCTTTTCATACTAGGATATTTCAATCAACCTTTCCACAAAGACTTATCTTTAAGAAAAATCATCAGTAGTTTTTCTAAGGATCTGACATTAAATATTACATATTCTAATAAATTTAAACTAGAATTCACATTATAACATTCCCAATAATATTTTCGGTTTAGAGTTTTAGATAATTAGGAAAAAATCTTACATATTAAACCCATACATCACAAGTGGAAACTTCTATACAATATCCATTTCTTCTATAAAATAAGGATAGAAAAGTATAGCGTATTTGAAAGAACTAGGTACATTATTAGAAAACATGAAACTGGAATAAAAATATTTCATTAATCCCCATTATAAGCTCCTAACTCCCGTTGAGCTCTTATAACTTCATAGGATAACCTGAGGAAAACATAGACTAAAGGGATGAGCTGAAAAGCCCTGTAAGGGAATAAACATGGGGTTGAAGCATAACATATTAGTTATAAATCATAACATGATGACATATAAGCACAAATAATTAATAAACATATAGAATCATAACATATAGAACATGGAATCATATGATCATGAAAACACCTAAAATTGGTAGTAACATACAACATGACATAAACATGAGTCAAGGCTAACTTCCAAGACTAAATCACGTGGTGAAAAAAGTCCATAATGAATTAGTTTTACTCCCCAATCCTATACATGACATCTCATGAGACTAATACATTACCCAATTCATTGGAGTGCTATCTAGGTGCAACCATTATAACATGTTCATACATATGTGTGCCACATAAAGAATCAAACATAAGGAACAATCATAAGGGTTACCCATGGAATGGGTATTGTAATATTGTCATGAGGCATAACCAAAGGGAATAAAACAATGATATCCATGAAATAAGGGATTAAATAAATCTTGGAAATTCATAAGGTAAAGAATATATAAAAAAAATTAATGATTTCCATATGAATTGAAAACATGAAAAAGAGTAGTTAGAAATGTGCCACTTAAGTGCGGTTTTAGAAAAAAGAATAAAGAGTATTTAAAGAGGATAAAGACATAATTGTTTTCATAAAACCATAAATGAAATAATATGGATTTTTAATGATAAAATGAGATATTTTGAAAGATATTTTTGGTTTAAAAACATTTTACGGAGTTCACATAAAAATAGGTAAGAAATAGAGAGGTTCCCTTTAATTAGGTTCGCTTACTGAGAGGAATTGAGAAGGGAACCTTATAAAACATGAAATTACCCATAAAATGAATATTAATTGAGATAAATACATATGTTTGGTATATATACACATAATATAGTATAATTATATAATAATAATAATGATATAATTTGAGTAAAAGTGAGAGAAAGAGTAACCTAAAGGAAATGGAGAGATCCCTTACAAATATCACATCATTGAAGTGAGCATAAATAAAATGAACTGCTTATGTGTATCCAATGTAAATACACATAAAACAAGTGTAAATAAAACATATTAAATTCAAAATTCATTTCACATATGATCTTATCATGACATACTCAAGAAGTAAAATTTTAACCCAAAGAATGGAAATTGGGTTAAGAATTCCCTTACCACTTTGTAATTAGTAGAATCGTATGACCCATAAAAGTAATAATTATAAAATAAAAAATTTAATACCATGAAGATAATATTATTCATGATATTATAAATCAAATGGAAGTATATGCACCACATAAGATAAATAAGTGTATTATAAGGAATATATCTCATAGAAGTAAAACTGAGTCAAGAAACCCTTACCACAAGTTTGAATTTCTTCAAACATGTTCAAACCTACTTTATAATGGTTTAAATAATTTTATTAATTTATTCCATAACTATATTCATATTTATAATACCTTATAAAATCATTTTAAAACATATTTCTACCCATTCATTAAAAATATTTCATTATTTTCATTATTGCAGGTGCGTTCGGTTCATGGTTTCATGATCGGTTCATTTATGTATAATCATGGATTTTCTTTTCAAATGGAAATAAAACTCCTGAAGTGGAATGAAATGATTTTAATTAACCTCAAGAAGTATAAATGACCCCATAAATCATTTTTATTTCTTACATGAGGATGATTCATTTGATAAAATGTTAATGATAGATGTTTGGTTTAATTGGACGGGTTTTCCGACCATCATGAACTAGTTTCATTTTATTTATTATTATGTATATATATTAGTTCCAAAAACATGAAATAGGTTATAATATAGAAATTAAAATCTTATTTAACCAGAATAATACTTATATGACCATCCATGAAGGCGGTAATGGAAAAAGAACAAAATCATTTTTCACGGAGACAATTAACTACCATAATTTGGACAATGACTTTGTTTCTTTGAATAAGAGGATATGAGAAATGAAATGGATATGATATATTACATTATAAACATAAAATTATAGAATATAAATGATTCTGGAGTTATCATGACTTTATGGATGATGGAGGTGATGATAAAATAGAAGAAGAAAAGAAAATAAGAGAGGTGCTTTGAGAAAATTACCTCTTTAATATTACCTCCTTGAAGGACCCCTTGAGAACCTTGGATTTAGTATTTTGGTGATACTGAAAGCAATTTTTTGTTGGGATATTATGTAGGATATGTTTTATATATATTTTAATACCTTCAAGTCTTTTGATAAGAAAGGGGGTGGTGAGGAGTGGTATTTATACTTGAGGGGTGGGTTTAAGTGATTAAATAATGATTATTTTATATTTAAAGACAAACACATTTGGGTGGAATTAATTTCTAAGAATTTGGATGATAATTAATGATTTAAAGTCTTTCTAGAGTTTAGAAACATATCAACCAACCATTTAATGTTTCAGTTTTTAGGTATTTTAAGCTTTTACCATTTAAGCTTAACCCACTACATTATTTAACTTATACCGTGATTTTTTTAACCATGACACCTTTTTTATGCCTAAAAATGAAAATGAGCATAATAAATAATTTTGACCTTATAATTACAAATATGTAATCCATTTTCTTAATTCAATTTCTAAAATAGGAAAAAATCAATTCTAATGCGATTCATGTATAACTCATAAAAAAAGTTTTTTAAAAGGTTAAAATCACAATTTTCAAAAATGTTAAGTATTTGTTTCTAAACATAAAAAATTATGTATTATGTCATCACCTAAATAAATTTTGATCAATAATAAGGTTCAATAAAATTTAAATCATGATAATAGAATAATTATTTCATAAGAGTTATGTAAAAACAATGTTTTCACTTTTTAACCCAAAAATCAACTTTTTTAGAAAATTACAAAAAAATTATCTAAAATAATTTTGATATAAAAATTTCATAAATAAAGTTTATTTTTTCAAATAAAATTTATAAAAGTGTCAAAATTTAGTTTTAAAATAAGTGCACTATTAAAAGGCAGAAAAACCGCCTTTAGAAAAATACACCTTTTATTTTAAAATTGATCCATTCTTATCTTATGCCTATCAAATCTATTAGATGAATAAAAAATATCTGATTGAATATATAATATATAAATTTAATTAATATAATTAAATAATATTAATTAATTTAATTTATTATGATAAAATTCATTTGGCACCTAAAAATATTTTTTTAAAGATATTTACTTTATATTTGATTTGTTTTTATTTTCATTTCTAATAAACTGGTAACCAATGAATTCAACCATATATTTTCATAAGTTAGTTAATCCTATTCATAACTTCTAATTTAATAGTTAGGATATAATTTTAACATTTAAACAATAATACCCAGTCATTTGTTTAAGCTCGATGTGATGTATCTTGTATGATATTGAACATAGCGATTCATTTTAAAATCCTGAGATGTTACATTCTCCCCCACTAAATAAATTGCATCCTCAAAATTTGAAATTGGGATAAAAAAATAGGGGTTTGAATTTTCAAAATACCTTTGTTGAAATCCCACATCATAAAAAGGATCAATAAAGCTTCCTTTTGAAAAGAGAGAAAGGAAAGTACAAAGGTTACGTGAGATAACACACACTAGGTTTCCACATAGGAAAACATGGACATAGAAGAGAAAATATAACGCTCAAGGACTGATAGAGAGTGATAGAGAACATGTTCATGAGGAATTTAACCACAAAAAACCACAAATCTAGGATGTGCTAAAAGGCCATTGATTACTCGATATGAAAAGTAAATGGATAAAATTTTTATTTCAAAATAATTTTTCTAAAATCAAGGAATTATTTTACTACCTAGACTAATAAAATAAATAAACACAGTTACTTGAAAATTATAATTTAATACTTTAACCAATTTCCACCACAATCTCATATTTTCTCCAAACAATGAGTAACCAAGATGAATTTTCATACCTGAAGCATCCAAATTAACTTCTATGGATCACAAAATCCACTAAAGTATAACTATCTATTCCTACTATCTTTAGGAATTAACCAAAACCAAAATGGTTAGTACAAGATATGATATTTCCCCAAGATGAGAAAACCTTAATTCTAATAAAAACTACTTTAATATCTAAAATTAAAAATAACCAATGTTCAATATAGATAATTCTACAAATAACTGACCTTAAAATTCCTTTAAATATTCTAGACTAAAATTGAAACCCAAAAATCAGAAGGATTTAATCACATAGTCTTCCAAGATAAATTTAATATTCGTCTTTAAATAATATCGATCACTCTTAGAGTCTCATACCAAAATGTAATTTCCCTAATCACATAATCTTCAAGATATACTAATCACTTCCATAAATAACTCGAATCACCATAAATCATATAAGATTCTAAAAGATAATTCATACTTTATTTTTCAAATAAAATCTCATAGTATTCTATTTACCATAATCATATAATGCTCCCAAAAGAACGAATGTATTCTGAAATAATAATGATCACTTAATATCCAAATCAATTTCCAATCCCATGGTTATCATTATATGGAGATGAGGAACGAAATGGATATGAGGAATTAAATTAGAAAAATAAAAATCTAAAATATACATTGTTATGGAGTTACCATTCCTTGATGGATGATGGGGGTGAGGAGAAAATAAAATAAGAAAAGAAAATAAGAGATGTGTTTTGAGAAAAGTACTTATGGAATTTCACCTCCTTGAAGAACCCCTTTAGGACCTTGGATTTGATCTTTTGGTGATAACAGTAGCACTTGGAAGTGGGGATAGATGGGAGTAGATGGTTTGGTAGAGATTTTAGGACCTTTAAGGAATGTGAGAAGAAATAGTGTGATGATGAGTGGTATTTATACTTGAGGAGGGGTGGGTTTAAGTGATTAAATAATGATTATTTTATATTTAAATCCAAATACATTTGGGTGACATTAATTTTAACGAATTTGGATGACAATTAATGTTTTAAATTCTGTGTAGGGGTGAGAAACACATCAATCAACCATTTAATGTTGTAGTTTTTAGGTATTTTAAGTTTTTACCTTAACCAGCTACATTATTTAACTTATACCGCGGTAATTTTTTTACCATAATAATTTTTTTATACCTAAAATTGAAAATGAAATAAATAACTAATTTGGAACTTATGATTCAAAACATGGAATTAATTTTTCTTAACTAAATTTATAAAAGTGGTAAAAATCAATTCTAACGTGATACCCTTATAACTCATAAAAATAGTTTTTTAAGGTTAAAATCATGGTTTTAAAAATATTAATCATGTGTTTCTAAATGTAAAAAAATATTTATTATGTCATCCCCTAAATAAATTTTGATAAATAATAATGTTCAATAAACTTTAAATCATGATCATATAATAATTATTTCATAAGAGTTATGTAAAAATAATATTTTCACTTTTTAACCCAAAAATCAACTTTTTATAAAATTCCAAAAAAATTACCCTAAGCTAATTTAAAAATTCCAATTTCAAAAATGAGTTTTTTTTCAAATAAAATTTATAAAAGTTTCAATTTTTTTAAAACAAGTGCACTATTAAAAGGAGGCAAATCTGTCTTTAGAAAAATACAACTTTTTTATGGATAAAATTAGATTCATTCTTATCTAATGCATATAAAATCTATTAGATAAATGTAAAAATATTTTATTTAATATATAATATATAAATTTAATTAATATAATTCAATAATATTAATTAATTTACTTTATTAAGATAAAATTTCTTTAGTAAATAAAAATTGTTTTTGAAGACATTTACTTTATATTCGATTTGTTTTTTATTTTCATTTATAATAAATTGGTAAAAAATGAATTCAACCATATATATTCATAAGTTATTTAATCACATTAATAACCTCCAATTTAATATCTATGATATAATTTTCACATTTAAATAGTAATACTTAGTCATTTGTTTACGCTCGATGTGGTGTATCTTGTATGATATTGAACATAGGGTTTCATTTTAAAATCTCAGGATGTTACAGTTGCCATCTTACTGAATATGGTTCCAGAGATCAGATGAATGAAAAAAGATTGGTCTGAGAACTTAAAGATGTGGCGAGATTTGGGAGAAAATGTCTTGAAAACCGATGTGGGACGTGGGGTGACCCACCCTTATATAGGCACAAGAGGCGACAATTCACATTCCAAAAATTTAAATGATTGATATTGAATATAATTTTCTTATCTAACGATCAAGATTTAACTAAAGTATGTTTTTAAATATTAATCTTAACTCTTAATGTTTTTAATAATTTTTTTTATTAGAGTAAACAATATTCTGATTGGTGAAACTTTCATATTTGTAATAAAAAAAAGTTTATAAAAAAAATATGTATAACAACATCGATAAAATAAATTAATGAATAAGTGAGAAAACTAAAAGAAGAATACCTTTCAGAGTATAAAAGTTTCTTTTTTTAAAAGAAACTAATTATGATAAAGTTTATAATAAACGTATTATCTGGAAATTTTTTAAAACAATTTTTGAGTCTGGAATTTTTTTTATCTCAGAATTATTTTTCATAACATTTTTTGTTCGGAGGAGTTTATAAAAACCATGGATACAAAAATTTTATAATTTTTTTTAATTTGATAAAGTTAAAAAATATAAATTTTTTTTTTAGAATACATAATGTTTTATAAAAATTAAATATTTTAGAAAACTAAATATTTTCAGAAAACTAAAGGTTTAGAAAACCATAACATATGTACCCCCATTTGAAAATGAGTTCATTAATATAAATATATTGGTAAATAAGAAGTAGATATGAATAATCATTTAACTTTTATCATTACTAGTTTCTATTTAATATATTCAAATCTATCATAACTAAGAGGTTTTGTAAAAATATCAACAAGTTGTTCTTACATTCTGATGAATTGTAAAATGATATCATCTTTTTGTGTGTGATCTAGAAGGAAATGGTGTCTTATATCTATGTTATTAGCATGGTAGTGATTTTATGGGTTTTTAATTAAGGTAATGGAACTTGTGTTGTCACACAATATTCAAGTTTTAGTAAAACTCATTCCATAATCAGTGAGTGTGTGTTGCATCCATAACACTTGAGCACAAAATATTCTAGCTGCCATATATTAGATTCAATAGTGGAAAGTGATACTGAGTGTTTATTATTACATGACCAAGAAACTAAATATTCTCCTAATAAATGACATATTTCATATGTACTTTTCCTATCCATTCTACATCCACTAAAGTCAGTATTTGAAAAAAAATTTAACTCAAAATCATTTCCATAAGAGTAAAACAAACCTAAATCCATAATTACCTTAAGATAATTTTTTTGTTTAAAAGATTTAATATGTGACTCTTTTGTATTGGTTTGATATCTAGCACATAAGAATACTACAAAAATTAAATCTAGATGACTAGCTGTTAAGTAAAGTAAGCTTCAAATCATACATCTAATAGTCTTTTTATCAACTGGTTTCCTAGATTCATCAATATCTAAGGTATTTGAGGTTCTTATAGGAATACTAATACTTTTAGTGTTTTCATACCCAAATTTATTAAGAATATATTATATATACTTATGTTGAGATATAAAATTTTCTTCTAGTTTTCGTCAAATTTGAAAACCTAGAAAATATGTTAACTCACCCATCATACTCATTTCGAACTTATACTTCATAAGATCCACAAAATATTATATTAAATACTTTTTATTTGAACCGAATATAATGTCATAAACATATATTTGTACAATAATAATATTTTTATTAAATTATTTTATAAAAAGAGTTGGATCTGCTACTCCCTTAATAAGTTTTTTTGTAATAAAAATACAGTTAATCTTTCATACCGGGATTTATGGGATTTTAAGTCCATATAGTGCCTTAGTAAGTTTAAAAAAATATTATGGATGTTTCTTATTTTCAAAACTGGGTGGTTTTTCTACATAAAATTCCTCCTAAACATACCCATTAAGGAAATCACATTTCACATCCATTTTAAATAGTTTGAAATTTAAGAATGCCACATAAGCTAGAAGTATATGAATAGCCTCAAGTCTAGATACTAGAGCATAATTTTCTACATAGTCTATGCCTTCTTGTTAATTATAACCCTTAATAATAAGTCTATCTTTATTTCTAACTATTATACCATTTTAATCACATTTATTCCAAAAAACCCATTTTACTCCAATTATAGAAGTATATTTATGCCACTGAACTAAAGTCCATAATTGGTTCCTTTCAAAATCATTGAGTTCATATTGCATTTCCTTTATCCAATCCTCACCACTTAAAGCCTCATCATGATTCTTTGGTTCGAATCATGATAATAATGGTAGATGTTCAATTTTATTTCTCAAAGAACTTTTAGTTCTAACTAGTTGATCTATATCACTAATGATGTTATCACTAGGATGATTCCTAATAAAAAATTGATTTCTTGGATTTGTAAAACTTTTTTCTTAAATAATAGGTTGAAAACACTCTTAAGGAAAAACTATAGAAATATATTCTTTAGTTGTTTTCTCATGAGTATAACTTTCCAACATGGGTTGAAAATCAATTTTAGAAATAGCATTTGAAGATATAGGTTGAGGTTGTTTGAAAACAAAAGGATCCATTTCATCAAACTCAGTATGTACTATTTCCTCAACAATACTTGTATTTTTATTAAAAACTCTATAAGACATACTAGTTATGGAATAACCTAAAAATATTCCTTTATTTAATTTTGGAGAAAATTTGTGTAAATTATCTTTATTATTCAAAATTAACACTTTGTGTCCAAAAAATTTGAAGTAAGAAATTTTTGGTTTCCTACCAGTCCACAAATCATAATGAGTTTTGTTAATAAAAGGTCTAATTAAAACTCAATTTATAGTATAATAGGTAGTACTAACTACTTCATCCCAAAATTGTTTAGCAACTGAGTATTCACCCAACATGGTTCTAATAATTTCTTGAATAATTCTATTTCTTCTTTTGACTACACCATTTTTTGTGGAGTTCTAGGTACCAAAAAGTTATGTATACTACATTTTTTACTACAAAAAGTTTCAAAATCAGAATTTATAAATTATTCACAATGATCACTATGAATAGTTATGAAGGAATTTTTTTTTTCATTTTTAACTATGGCTACAAATTTTTTGAAACAACTAAAGGCTTTATATTTCCTTGATAAAAAATAGACCCATGTTTATCTAGTTCAATAATCAGCTAAAAAATATACATAGTATTTTCTATTGATACTCCTAGTTTGGGTAGGACCAAATAATTTTATATGAACTAAATGTAAATAATCAAAATTTGAGACTTCAATAATAGATTTAAAACTTGACTTATGTTTTTTACCATATTAATAAGGATAACATACTTTTGAACTATCAAACCTAAGTTCTGATAGTCACTTCACTAGTCCTTTATTAGACAACTTAACTAAAGTTATAAGATTACAATGTCCTAATATTCTATTATATAATGAAGATTGATCTTCCATAACACTATGGAAAGGTATACCTTGTCTCCTAAAGTATTCTAAGTTTAAAGTGTAAACATTCTCATGTTGATTGGTAGAATGAATAAACTCATCTTTTAAACTCTAAACAATACATTTTTCATTCCTTAAGTTCAAAAGATAACCCTCAACATATAATTGGATTATGATTATAGGTTGTTCTTAGGTCCTACAACAAATAAAAAATTTAAAATTAAATATTTTCCAAGAATTAAAATGTTACCTATAAAAAGAATTTCTCCTTGATCATTAACTTCAAAAGTAACTTTTCCACCTTTTATATTTATGATCTTCTTAACGAAATCTTTTTTGTCAGTCATATATGTAGATAAACCACTATCTATACACCAATTTTTGTTGTTGTCGGTACTTTCTTTATTTTCCTGAAAACAAAAACATTAGTGTTTCAGAACCCAAACCTTCTTGGGTTTGATATTATCAAAAAATAAAATTTTAGGTAAACACATTCATCCAATTTTATTATTTTGAAAAAATGTAAATTACTTTGAAAAATAAGCTTTATGAAAAAATAAAAACTGGACTTTATTTAAAGAACATTTGTTCTTCTGGTGTCCTCCACTTTGAAATTTAGTGCAAAATGCATCACTCTTTGGAAAAAAGTAATTATTACTAAAAATATGTTTTTTGTTAGTAAAACCCATTCTAGAAATATTAGTATGTGGTCAAATTTTATTATAAAATTTATCAAAGTATTCCTTACCAGATGTAAACTTAGATAAAAGTTTCTTCAAACTAGAAATTTTAGATTTTAGTTTTACAACTAAGTTTTTATCCTCAGTAATAATAGTATTTGGACTAAGTTTTACAAAATCAGTTTGTAAACTATTTTTCTTAGAAATAGTTTTCTAAAGATCTTTGGAAAGATTATATTTTTCAAAAATTAGTCTTATCAAGATCTTTAGGAACATCTTATATTTCAGTAGTAAGAGTAGTAATTCTCAAATTTTCCTTCACAAGTTTTTCTTGGTCATTATAAAGTTTTTTAGAAATTTTACAATTTTCATTCTCAAGAAGTTTAGAAAACCTAGATACTTATTCATAGCTAGGTAAAGTATTATACTTTTAAATTGAGGAATATTATTCATATGAATATGTTGAATTATTTTGTTCATTACTATAGGGGTAGTTTTCATTTAGAGTAATATTGGTAATAGATTAAACAGTATGTACCTTAGCCATGATACATTTATTTACTATTGTAATTTCTTTAAATAAACTAATATTTCTTTGTTTGAAGCTTTCATTGTCTGAATAATTATCCGAAGAAATATCTCCTTCACTTTCACTCCATTTTTCATAATCTTTCAAACTTTTATTTCTCTTATGCTTATAATACTTATTATCATTTCTATCTAAATTCCTTTCTTTCTTATCCTTTGTTTTAAGCTTAAGACAATCATGTCTGATGTGTCCTGCCTTTTTGCATACATAACATATCACTTCAGTAGAGTCCTTATCACTCTTCTACTTATGATTTTTCTTATATCTATATTGAAAATCTTTCTTACCAAAAATCTTATTCATTCTTATAGAAAGATTTTCCAATTCATTCTTATAATTTTCTAATTCACTAGTATCAAATTCAATAACAACTTTATTCTTCCTAGAATATTTCAAAAATTTATCAGCTGATTAAACTTTAACAGGGATATTAGACATGGTTACAAAAGAAACTCCTCCATTTTTCTTTTTCATATTTTTATTCTTCCTTTATATTATATGATGGTACCAGTGAGATCATCAAGAGTAAGATTTGTAATCCTTCTTGTATCATCCAAATCTGTTATTTTGGATTCTAACTCATTAGGTATGATTTATATGATATTATAAACTAAAATATTATCATTAATATCTTTCTCTATAAGTGACTATAAACTATTTATAATATTCATAAACCTTTGGTGAATCTTACCAACTGACTCTCCAAGTAGAAAATCAAAGGCTTGATAATAAACACAAAGCATAACTCTTCTTGTTTTGAAAACTTTAAAAGTTCCAAAATTTGTTACTTATAACTTCTTCTAAATACTATTAGTATCTTCACATAAAGAAATATTACTATATATATTTCGAGTCATAGAACATAAAATAGTGTTCCTTATTCTATAATTCAGTTGATATTCCAAATTTTCTTGATTTGTAAAAGTAGTAACATTCTTATCTAGAATCATATAATTACTAGTAAGCATCACAAAATTATCTAAACCATTATTAATAACAAAATTATTCATTTGATCTCTCAATTATTCATAATCATCACCATCAAAAATAGGTGGTCTTGTCAGATTCAAATTTTCTAGGGTTCCAACATTTAATCCTGCCAGCTTATCAAAAATGGGAACTCTTTTCTCAAAAAACAAATTAGTGTAAAATTAGTTTATAAACAAGCAGTTTATAACAATATTTTAACAAATTTTAATATATAACAAAATTAAAAACAAAACAAGTATATTAGTAGAACCTACTCTGATACCAATTATTGGATCATAAGAGTTTACGATGGCTATAAGAGGGGGGGGGGGTGAATTGTAGTTTAAAAAATTTAAACTAAGTAAAAAAAAACTTATTAAGTAAAAAATATCAAATTCATAGATAGTATGATGATCAAAGTATATAAATCAAATCCAATAAGTGTATGATAAATCATATTTCTTATCGGTATTAGAGACACACCGATAAATCAGTTTATTAAAAAGATTAGTAAAGAACTAAATTTATAATATTAATGCACAAAAGAATATTTAACATGTATAAACAAGTAAAACAAAATCTTATAATAGTAAGAATTATGTACAAGCTAAATAAAATAATTTACTCTTTAACCTTAAGAGTTAAGTAAGTTAGAAATCCTAAGTTAAGATATCCATAGTTTTAATACCTATTGTAAAAATTTGTCTTTCCTTACTAGGAAATGTCATGAACCATCCCAGAGGGTCCCATGTCATAACTACCCTAAGCCTCCCTCCAATAGGCCAAGGACTGGTGACTAGCACTGATTTGGAATATCCTACAATTGGGATGCATTTTCCTAAGTACGTGTACACATTCACATAACTCCAAGCCCAAAATGATGAATTATAAAAACACTAAGTAAACAAGAATGCATACCACTAATATACCAACAATAGAGTACAATAGTATAAAAATGGAAAGTAAACAGGTCCATAATACAAGCCCACCCAAAATGGAGTCTGGAAAAGTGAATGCACAAGTTCCTGAAACTCATCCATAGAAATCCTTATGTGAAGGGAAAGGTACTTGACAATAGTATGAAGTCATAGGAGCACACCTCAACTGTCTGGTATCACTAAGCACCACCTGGACCTGGTCCACCTAGGACTCCATCAAAGCACCAATCATCTGCACAAGACATGACATATGTAGGCAAAGCCCGTGCGAGGGTGAGTAAAACAATACTCAATAGGACACCCCAGAACCACAAAGGAAATATTCCACATATGAAATTACAAAGGAATACCATGAAGTAAGACCACAAAGGAAGACCACTAAAGGACACCATGAAGGAACACCATGAAGGAGCACCACTAAGGAACACTAAGAAGGAACACCATGAAGGGACTCCATGAAGGAACACCACTAAGGAACACCATGAAGAAACACCATGAAGGAACACCACTAAGGAACATCACTAAGGAGCACCACAAAGGAGCACCACTAAGGAACACCATGAAGGAACACCACAAAGGAACACCACGAAGGAACACCACAAAGGAACACCATTAAGGAACACCACGAAGGAACACCACTAAGGAACACAACTAAGGAACACCACAAAGGAACACCATGAAGGAACAACACTAAGGAACATCATGAAGGAACACCACTAAGGAACATCACTAAGGAACACTATAAAGGAACACCATGAAGGAACACCACTAAGGGACACCACGAAGGAACACCACTAAGTAATACCACGAAGGAACACCATGAAGGAACACCACTAAGGAATGCCACTAAGGAACACCATGAAGGGACACCATAAA
Organism: Viscum album; assembly: GCA_963277665.1. Lineage (NCBI taxonomy): Eukaryota > Viridiplantae > Streptophyta > Magnoliopsida > Santalales > Viscaceae > Viscum > Viscum album. The sequence goes on from OY728151.1 coordinate 1,840,995,233, forward strand.
GGAACACCACTAAGGGACACCACAAATGAACACTACTAAGGCAAAACACGAAGGAAAACCATGAAGGAACACCACAAAGGAACAACACTAGGGAGCACTACTAAGCAAAACCCCAAAGGAGAACCATGAAGGAGCACCATGAAGGAACACCACTAAGGAAATACATGAAGTATACCAAAAAGAAGATACATAGTTAGCTCACATAGGTATAGGTCTATAGTACACAAAATAGGATTATCTGACGTAATCCACAAAATAATGAGTATTGATAAGACAATTAGTCTCAATGAGACACGTATTTCCGGTAAAACACTCAGTCCCAATGAGAAACTCAGTCCTGATGAGACACTCATTCTTGATGATACACTCAGTCTCGATGAGACACTCAATCCTGATGAGACACTCAGTCTCGATGAGACACTCAGTCCTGATGAGACACTCAATCCTGATGAGACATGTAGTCTCAATAATACACATAGTCTCGGTAGGTCACATAGTCTTAGAAATTCACATAGTCTCAAATACACATAGTCTCAAGTTCAAGTAGTCTCAAAGTCAGGTAGTCTCGAGGTCACATCCAGCCATAGGATTCCGTTCACAGTATTCTCATTCCAGGAGAAATCACTACTCAATCCATTAGGTCATATACACACTTCCAAAAAAACTCAGTTAGAGTATCTCAAAAGGACTATCTCATTGCAAGGGTCCCAACACTGAAAACAGATCGTTAAATGGATACACAATTTGAAAGTTACGACTGTTTTCGTAAAAAGGTCTGACCTGGGTCCGGTCTAGGTCCGATCAGACCCGCCAGACCCTACCCAACCCGTCGGCCAACCTGACCTGGTCCGACTGACCTAGATCAGCCCAGCCTGGTCTGGCATGAATTAGCCTGGCCTTCTGGAGTGGCCCATCTCCTCTGGCCCAACCCACTGACATGCGGGTTGGCTAAACTGCCACACATAGTTTGCCTCGACCATGTTCCCCTCTACTCCTCACGGTGTCACACTGCGTCCCACACGGCCGGCCTATTGTTCCTCCTACCCCATAGCCTCTCCTCCACCATGGGATCCATGTGTCCACCCTTCTGTGTACACTCCCTCCTCATTTCATCCCCCTCCTGGACCCTCCACATCCCCATCAAGGTCACCCTGCTGGTCGATGCCACAACCACCCCATGCGGCGGCCGCCGCTCCAGCCACCACTGCCTCACCTCACTGCCGCCGCCATGCCTCTTCGGACTACCTCCATGCCTTACTAGATAACTGTGCTGGAACCACTCCAGTGGTACCTTCCTCGGACCATCACAGATCCTCTAATTCTTGGAATTTGGTGCGATCATAGATCCGAGTTCCTTGTGACCCGATCTACCCGGCTACAACCACTACTGTCGGTTCACCTCGAATATGGGGGTCTGATCATGCTTGGAACCACCCGACAATGTTGATCCGGGAACTATAGGGTTCCAACGGTGAATAACATAAAGAACAGAGGGATATATTCACATAGCAAGGGTTTAACATCATTGACCAAGCGTTCTTGGATAACGATCATGATCCAAGGGATTTGGGTTAGAAAATAGATTAAATAAAATCCCAATAACCTCCAATAAATCCCCCCTGAAACATACAATCGATTTGCGAGCTAATATATTTTTGGATTAGTATATGTTCATCGTAGAAATCATTAATGATGAAATCACAAAGAAACAACTACCCTACCTTGAGTTTAGATCGGTCGTTGATGAGGAACAGTTGCGTTTCCATTGTTGACAAGATCCTCTAACTCCGTTGGAATGATGATCCATGATATTCTCTCTAATTAATCATTGTTCACTCAAGAGGATTCTTTCTCCACACTTCAGAGGAGTTCTAGGGTTATGAAAATAACCCCAAATTCTCTGTCAAAGGTTTATTAAAAGAAAAAATGTCACTATGTTGCTATATAACATTAAATAAAATAAATCTTAATTTATTTTATTCTTTAAAATTCCCCAAAATTACTTTTCACAACCAACCCATGTCGGTCTATGTTAGGCCTCAACTAAGGAAAAAAATACATTACGAACTCAACGGTGGTCTAATATTTGCAATACGAGTCACTGTTTATGAGATATTAGCATTTTAAAATAAAATAATTTTATTTAATAATTTTATTTATAGTTACGTCCTTGGTGAAATTTTTATCAGATGACCTACGCTCACCAAAGTTAGGTTGCACCTTGGGTAAAGTCGCTATTCTGAGCTCAACAGTGCCCTCAAATTTCTGTTCTGGGCACCCATTTAAAAGATATTCCACTTTTTTAGGAAAGATGTGTGCACATGATATTAAAAACTTAACATTTTTCTACAAACTGTTCTGGGAACACTGGGCCTTAGAATAACACGCCATCTTAGCGCATAGTCTCTAAATTTTCCAAAATAATTTCTAAAAATAAATTCAGGAAAATCTGAGTCATTACATTCTCCCCATCTTATTCATTTATGTTCCCAAAATCCAAACCAAGAGCTACCCAAACATATGAGGGTACTGAGCATGAATCTGAGCTTCCCGCTCCCATGTGCTCTTCTAGAGATTCCTATGTCACCACCTGACGCATGCTCAAACCTAAATAATCCTACCAAATTCAGCCAAAATATAACATGAAAGCTCGCAACATGCCCTCCAAAACTTGAATGGTTCACTCAGTCTGGATGTCCTTCTGTGGGTGAAACGTTGTGCTCAAAGCTGAGTCCAAAACACCTCCTACAATCCCTTATACAACTGAGATATAAAGTGGGAATAACAGTATGATAATATCATCTAAGGGATTCCATGTAGTCAAACTATCTCCTATACATAGAGGCGTCTCAATATCTCTACTGAACTCTGATCTCGAATAGCTAGGAAGTGGGATGACTTAGTAAGTTAGTATACGATCACCTAAATGGAATCATGTATCCTGGATATACGTGGTAAACCTGTCATTAAGTCCATCAATATCACATCCCACCTCCATTATGGTACCTCAAGGGGTTAATTAAAACCAGTTGGAACCTAGTGATCGACCTTCACCTCCTGAAAAATGAGGGATAAAGAAACAAACTTTGCAACTCCCTTATTTATCCCTGACCACCAAAACTAACGTCGAAGGTCATGGTACATCTTCAACACACTTGTATGCACCACCAAAGGAGATGTATGGAACTCCCTCAAGACCTCATCCCATAATTCCACCAGTACCACTGAGTTCTCTTTTAAAAGAATGACATGATCCCCACCTTTCAAATATCCATTAGGGGCATGCCTTATGGACATCTGAGCTTGTAAAGTCTCATAGTTGGTATCTCCAAGCTGTGCCTCCCTAAATCATTGTAAGAGTGGAGGGGTGACAACCATTGACTGGAGGTAAACTGATCTATCTCTATCCAAAAAGGATAATTGCAATGATTCCAACTACTTTGACACCTTGTTCAGCAACTGAAAAATTGATCTCCTACTGAGAGCATCCTCCACCATGTTCCCCTTCCCAGGAGTATAGATAATCTCAAAGTCATAATACTATAGGAACTCTAGCCAAGGCCTCTGTATCAAACTTTGATGGACCCACTATAACTCCTACACCACTTTAGGAAACTAAGGACTCATAACACCCACTTCATCAAGGTCTAGGATATCCGATTGATGAGAAATCAACTGAACCCTTCTTTGTGTGAGTCCATTCCGTGCTGCCTGGGTTCCCTTTTCACCAACAAGGAAAACCTTGTTCCACCACTGAAAATAGACCAAATTCTTCACCTAAAAAAGTAAATCTGAGCATGAACTATAGGTAACCATTCCATACCAATATGGACATCATATGGCCTTAATTCCATAACCAAGAGATCCCAATCAAAACTCTCACCTTTAAGAGTTAGGCCACACTATCGGCACTGGTGTGTGATCATTGGGTATCCTCCAGTAGGATTCTCCAAGTGTGAGGGTCAAGTAAAGGGTTCAAATGGAATCTCTGAGTCTCGAACAAGATTTGTGGAAAGAAAATAATGACTAGTACTTGTGCATATCAATACTGCAGATAAAGTAGAATAGACATATATCGTACCCTAAATCATTCTTGGAGCCCCTGAGTCATAAGCCTCAATTGCATGAAGCTATCCCCTACCCTTTCCTCTAACTATCTGATCCTGGTGTAGATCACCCAGGGGTAGTGGTGGTAACATGACAAAATGTCTACCACCTACTACTACTCTCCCAGCTCCTCTTCCACGTCAACCGCCTTGTGGATCTGTCTATTCCTGCTTGCCCACTACTGACTATTATTGGATGTATCTATTCATCCATGGGACTCTTAACCAAAAAGGTTTTCTATAGAACCCTATTATAGGTATTAATTCACATATGGATAACGTTGGCTCAAATGTCCCTATGAAAACCTTTCTCGAAGGTCTGATCCCTGAAGAACTGGTCATGTATCATACCCATTGAGCACCTAGGAAGGTTGGTATGCCTTGATGAATACTCAAATACCGAAATGTCGTCCTTCTTGAGCTGTAGAAGATCCTAGACATGTATAACCCTTATCTTATAAGGTGAGAAGTCCTCTCTGAAAAGGTTCTCAAACTTTGTCCACAAAAAAGTCACCTCATCACAAGATCAGGTATCCAAACCCCACCGTCACCTTGCTAAGCCATATAGAAGGCCCACTATCAGGACCACCATATGATCTATTGGTGTCATGAATAGATGGAAAACTCAGATCACCATATCAAGCCAGTTCTTAGCCACCTATGTGTCAGGCTCACCTCGGAACCTGAGGGGTATCTATCATTGAAACTCGTGAGGCATGCTCAACCTTCACTCCTCATCTAATGGTACTATGGGTACCATGTGTCTATAGGTGGTGTTATAGCTGGTGAACCACCTAGAGGTGCTATCTCTGATAAAAATCCTTGTATCAATGTATCATCACCCAATGGATCATCCTCGTGATCATGTGGTGGAATCCTGGCTAGCTATCTATGTGGAGGCATCTTGAAATATAACAAGATATACCATAGTCAATAGAGTATACCTGATGAGATGAATCAAGAAGGACATGAGAACACACCCAAATCCTATATGATGCATGTACCATTATTTTCCCTACAACTAGTGTTTTCATGTATCGAGTTGAAAAGAAAAATTCAGAGTCCTGGTGTATGGATACGTCAACCGCCACACCAACACTAGATTCCCTGGTCTAAATTCCAAACTTGAAACACTTAACACTATTGCATCAAACCAACCTCACAGACTCTCAGTACTTAAGTAGAACTGACCTGCCTCTAATACCACTCTGTCACGACCCATCCTAGATTGTCCTATGTCGTGACTTTCCCAAGACCACCTCTAATAGCCCAGGGGCTGATGACTAGCATTGAGTAGGCATATCCCACAAATGGGAGGTATTTTACTAAATACCTATACACATGCACACATCTCCAAGACCAAAATTCTAAAATGTAAAAGCACTAAGTAAACAAGCATTCATACCACTAAGATACCAACAATAGAGTGCAATAGTAGAAAACTGAAAAGTAAACAGGGCGAGAATATAAGCCCAACCAAAATGGAGTCTAGAAAAGTGAATGCACAATTTCCTAAAATTCATCTGTAGAAAACACTATGTGAAGGGAAAGGTACTAGATAACAGTTAGAAGCCATGGGATCACACCTCGACTATTTGGTCTCACTAAGAGCCACCTGGTCCTGGTCTACCTAGGACTTCGTCAAAGCATCGATCGTCTTCACAAGACAAGACACGTGCGGGAAAAGTCCGTGCAGGGGTGAGTAAAACAATACTCAGCAGGACACCCTGAAACCACAAAGGAAATATGCTACATAGGAAATTATAAAGGCATACCATGAAGAAAAACCACTAAAGGACACCATGAAGGAACACCATGAAGGAACACCACTAAGGAACACCACAAAGGAACACCATGAAGGGACACCACGAAGGGACACCACAAAGGAATACCATGAAGGAACACCATAAAGGAACACCACGAAGGAACACCACTAAGGAACACCACAAATGAAAACCACTAAGGAGAACCATGAAGAAACACCATGAAGGAACACCAAGAAGGAACTCCACTAAATAAAACCACGAATAAACACCACTAAGGAACACTACTAAGGAACACCAGGAAGGAACACCATGAAGGAATACCACTAAGGAAAACCATGAAGGAACACCACTAAGGAACACCACTAAGGAACACCACAAAGGAACACCACAAAGGAACACCACTAAGGGACACCATGAAGGAACACCACTAAGGAATACCATGAAGGAACGCCACGAAAGAATTCCACGAAGGAACACCATTAAGGAACACCACTAAGGAACACCATGAAGGAACACCACTATGGGACACCACCAAGAAACACCATGAAGGAACACCACTAAGGGACACCACAAAGGAACACCATAAAGGAACACCACAAAGGAACACCATGAAGGAACACCACGAAGGAACACCATGAAGGAACACCATGAAGGAACACCACAGAGGAACACCACGAAGGAACACTACTAAGGAAATACACAAATTATACCAAAAATAAGATACATAGTCAGCTCACACATATATAGGTTTATAGTACGCAAAAAATGATTATCTAACATAATACAAAAAACACCCAGTATCGATAATACATGTAGTCTCGATAAGACACATAGTCCTGGTAAGACACTCAGTCTTGATGAGACACTTAGTCCTGATGAGACACTCAGTCCTGATGAGACACTCAGTCCTGATGAGACACTCAATCCTAATGAGACACTCAGTCTCGATGAGACACTCAGTCTCGATGAGACACTCATTCCTAATGAGACACATAGTCTTGATAAGACCTGTAGTCTTGTTAAGTCACATAGTCTCAAAGTCACATAGTCTCAAAGTCACATAGTCTCGAGGGCATGTAGTCTCAAAGTCACGTAGTCTCGTGGTCACAGCCAGACACAAGATTCTGCTCACAGTATGCTCATTCTGGGAGAACTAACTCCTTAATCCATTAGGTTGTCTGAACACTTCCACAAAAACTAACTTAGAGTATCTCAAAAGGACCGTCTCATCTTAAGGGTTCCAACTCTATAAACTTCTCGTCAAACGGAAACACAATTTGAAAGTTATAGCTGTTTTCGTAAAAAGGTCTAACCTGGGTCCAATCCAGGTCTGATCCAACCCACCAGACCCAGCCCGACCCATCGGTTGATCCGAATTGGTCTGACCGACCCGGCCTGGCCTAGTCCTATTTGGACCGAACTGGCCCAACTCGTTGGTCCAATTGGTTCAACCCACTGGGCTGCTAGAGCGGACCCAGTTCCTATGGCCTGACCCATTGACACATGGGTTGGATAAACCACCGCACGTGGTCTACCCCGACCATGTTCCCCTCTACTCCATGCAGTGCCGCACTATGTACCTTGTGGTTGGCCCACCATTCCACCTTCCCTGTATCCTCGTCGTCGTTGTGGGCTCCTTCCAGCCGCCCTGCCACATACTCAGTATCCTCACCACATTCCCCTCGCGGCCCTGCCGCATCCCCCTCATGGTCACCTTGCTGGCCAGTGTCGTTTCTACCCCATGCAGTCGTCACTGCCTCTCCTCACCGGTGCTTCCACTGTGCCTTGCCGGACCACCTTCATGCCTCACCAGACCACCATACTGAGCCCATGCTGGTGGTCCCTTCCGTGGTCCACCAGGGCTCCTCCGATGCCTAAAATTTGGTGTGATCATAGATACAGGTTCCCCGTGTTCCGATTTACCATGTTGCGTCCTCTACTGTTAGTTCGCCTTGAATTCGGGGGGGGGGGGGGTCCAATCATGTTTGGAACCACCCAGAAATGTTGAGCTGGGAACCACAGTGTTCCAACAGTGAATAATGAAAAGAACAGAGGGAGAGATGAACATAATAAGGGTTTAACATTGTTGGACAAGAATTCTTAGACAACGATCAAGATCCAGTGGATTTGGGTTAGAAAACAGATTAAATCGAATACCACTAACCCGCAATAAATCCCTCTCACAATATACAATCAATATGCAGGATAATCTATTAATGTATTAGTCTGTATTCATTATTGAAATCAATAATTGGGAAATCATAAAGAAACAATATACCTACCTCGATTTTGGATTGGTCGTTGATGAGGAACAGTTGCGTTGCCATCATTTATGAGATCCTCCAACTCCGTTGGCGCGATGATCCACGATCCTATCTACCATCTATCATCGTTCACTCGAGAGGATTCTTTCTCCATACTTTAGAGGAGTTATAGGGTTATGATGATAACCTTGGATTCTTTTTAAAATGTTTATTAAAAGAAAATGCATCATTGCGTCCCTATGTAACATTAAATAAAATAAATTTATTTTATTTTATTCTTTAAAACACCCAAAAATTACATTTCACATCCAACCCATGCTGGTCGATGTTAGTCCTCACATAAGGAAACACCACATTATGAACTCAAATATAGTCTCATATTTTCAATTCGAGTCACTGTTCATGAGTTATTAGGATTTTATAATAAAATAATTTTATTTAATAATTTTATTTATGGTTACGTACTTGGTGAATTTTTCTTCAAATGACTTGCACTGACTAAAGTTAGGTTACAACTAGGGTAAAGCTACCATTCTAAGCTCAATGATACCCTAAAATTTCTGATCTAGGAACCTTTTTAAAAGATATTCCACTTTTTTAGGAAATCCATGTGCACTTACTATTAAAAACTTAATATTTTTCAACAAAATGTTCTGGGAACACCGGGCCTCAGAATTGCACTCCATTTTAGCACCAGGTCTCGGAATTTTCCCAAATAATTTCTAAAAATAAATTTGAGAAAATCTAAGTCATTACAAATAAATCCCTCAATACGATAATTAGTGTCTCTATATTCCAAAAACCAGGAATCCATCGATCTGATGGATTAGATTTAGCTCTTTATTTCTTTAAATAAGAAATCCCTTGATATGATGATTATACTCTCTATATTCCAAGCCCTAGAATATATATATCCGATGGATTAGATTCACCCATATTCCTATCCATATAATCCCTTGATCTAACCATGACTGGACACAATGAATAAAAAATAAAAATATTCTAAGGAATCTAAAATCCTCACAAGGATTCCTTAGTACTACAACTCTTTGAAGGATTACAAATCATAAGAATGATATGTTCACACAGAGAGATCTTCATACATGTTGAGTTACAAGTACATCATCTCCCTTCTCTTCAAATGGCCTCCTATTTATAGGCATTCATCCAATATTTATATTTCTGAGTTGGTTACAATGACCATAGAAAGATTTAACTTTGATAGCTCATAATGATCTGGATCTTGATCTTGATAGCTAATCATTTCATTTTCCAACATCGTTTAGTTTAACACTATTACAATGATATCCTTTATTCCATCTAATATATATAATTTTAATCACTTTGATTAAAAACTTTGGATAGTCTAATGGACTTCACTATTGTTTTTCAATCTGATAAACTGAAAAAAGATTAATTTGATGTATTAGTTCCAATTTTTTTCTGATGGTTTTTTAGTTTGATAAACAGGAAATTAATCTAAACATTATCCAGAATAGTATTTGTTTCAATTTATCAGATGAAACTTCAGTCTGATGGATCATATTGAATAATAAAAGTTTATATTTGTTTTATATTTGAACTATTTATATGTTCGATATAAAATATGTTTTCTACTAAAACATACTAAAAATCTTGGGAAATTTAAATTTAGTAAAATAGAGTTTTAATAAAATTTTTATGATTTTCAAATCTAAAGAAAGTAAAAGTAGAAAGTATAACTTTCGACTCAAAAAATCAATGTATAATCACTATGAATAAGGATAGGCTAGTTGATAAAGGTTAAAATCAGGGGGAAGGAATAGATTATAAAGAATCCTTTTCACCAACTACTTAACTAGAAGATATTATTATCCTATTATCCCATGCATCTCATATGAATTTTAAATTACACCATATGAATTCCAAAACTAACTTTTTTAAATGGTTATTTAGTGGAGGAAGTTTATGTTGTGAAACCTCCAGGTCTTGAAAACCCTCATATGCCAAATTCTATTTTTTAAACTTACCAAAGCTCTTTATGGCATTAAAATAGTGCCAAGGGCTTGATATGAAGGATTGAGTTCTTTTCTATTGAAAAAATGGGTTTCAGTGGGATTAGAAGATCCTACTCTTTTTATTAAAAACTCTTCTTCTGATATCCTTCTAGTATGAATTTATGTATATAATGTTTTTTTGGGTTAACTAATAAAGATATGTAATTATTTCTTAAAAATTTTCCAAAAAAAATTGAAATGATTATAGTGGGAAAATTGAATTTCTTTCTTGGATTTCAAATTTATCAAAAATATTTTGATTTTTTTTGAATCAAAACAAATATATTATTTATTTATTGAAAAAGTTTGGTCATGATAATTTTAATCTATATGAAACTCCCATGTTTTCTAATATAAAACATGACTCAGATAAAGTTGGAATTCCAATATACAACAAGAAATATAGAGGTATGATTGGTATTTTAATATATCTTACTGATAATAAACTAGAGATTATGTTTTTTATTTGTATTTGGGTAAGATTTTAGTCAAACCCAAAATAATCCCATCTTAATTATATTAAAAGTATTTTTATATATTTAAAATGAACCATTTTTCTATCTCTTCTTCATCTAAAAATTTATAATTTTTATTTAATTTCATATTTAGATGATGAATTTGGAAGGTGTGCGTTAGATATAAAAATCACCTCAAGAACTTGTCCCTTTATAGAAAAGTATCTAGTTTTATGGTCTAGTAAAAAGTAATATTCAGTCACATTGTAAACAATTGAGGCTGAGTATATTTCTTTTAGCAGTTTTTTGTGCAAAAGTATTGTGGACGAAACACACTTCTGGATTTTAGACTAAGTTTTAATAATATTCATGTTTTATGTGAAAACACTAGTGATATTACTATTTCAGAAAAATCCAAGAGTCACTATAAGACTAATCATATTGATATTAAACATCATATTCTAAGCAATCATGTTTAGAAATGGGATATATTTTTAGAATTTGTAAATATCGACTATCAACTTGCTGATATTTTCACTAAACTACTTCCCATTGCTTATTTTGACTTTATCAAGGGAGAGTTAACTTTATTTAATTTTAATTAAATATTTAAAATTTCTTTTTAAATCTATATTAAGTTTATTAATTTTATTTTCTAAGTTTTTATTTTTAAATTTTTTATTAATTTTTGTTTATAAATTTACTAGTTTTAAATTTTTTATTTGCATAATTTATTTTTTGAAATTGTATTTTCTTTTAAAAAACCCAAATGATTACACTAGAATTTTAGATCAAGAAACTGAAATGTCACTCGAAACCATCAGAATAAAACCTTTCTCTTTCCTACATACGATCTTATGCCCTTTTGAACTTCCGATCTCTTTATCTATATCAAACCCTAATCTTTGAACCCTAAAACTTTTAATTATAACCATAGAAAATACAAAGAGAACCAATGAAGCTGATCCAAGTAGCTTGAAGGTATTATAGTTTAGAAGAAAAATTTATTTAAGGTAAAGTAATAACTTTTGAATTTCAGTTGCAGAAGAATCTTTCATTGAAACAAGATCTATGTTTTCAATGACTTGAGTATATGTTCAACAAAGGAAATATATAATATATCATTAAAAGAGAAGTGAAATATTTTTATGAAAATTCCTAATTTAGTTTCATAGATTCATAGGATGTATTTTTTTTCAAAGGTAAATGATAAAGAATTTTCTCTTTATACAGTTGATATAGCTCAAATCTTTAAATTCCCCTATGAAGGAATGTTTCACTTCAACTTGAGATCGACTAGAGACAATGATAAAAAATCAGAGGAAATAATTTCTTTTTTGTTTGGGACCTCCAAATTAAAAAGTTTTTTGTGAAGGATCTAGAGGTAGATCAAATTTTTTTTGTAAAATTCATTCCAACTACAGTAGTGTCAAGAATATCCGAGCTGGAGAAAATCCTTTTTCCATACATGTATGTGATGTTTTTGATGTTGAGAGATGTAAAATTTAACTTCATTAGATATATAATAAGATATATGCATCACTGTTACTATAAATATGCAAGGATTTCATTTATATCCTTATGTAAGACTAGTTTTTATTATTCTATATAAGAAAGGAATGATCTGTGACATCCAGACATGCCTCAGATGTCACCAAAACAATATTATGTTAGCTAGAACATTCAGAAAATTTGGATTTTTTTGAGTACAATCAAGGGAAAGTTAACAAATGTTGGAGTTGAGGAGGATGATCAATCAGGAGCTTATGCTCAGGGGGAGAAAATGAGATTTAAGTCCACTAGTTCTATGAGAAGAGGTGCTAAATAAATTGGAGAATCTAGAGTTGAAGGAGGATCTTGAGGAGATCAAGTGGCTAGATATATATAAGATTCATCTTTTGGTGAAACCAATACTCCTATTAGTACAATATAGAAAATCATGGATGAGAACATCCCTACTAGGATATGGAGAGTTTATCAATTCCTTACATATTTTGAAGAACCTTTGGAAACAAAAAATGGTGATGGTCTTATTCTAAGACCAAGAAAAAGGGAATAAACTATGCCTACTAATCAGGTTGGTGTGTATGTGGTTGAAGATGTCATTTAAAATCTTCTGATTTTAGTTGAAAAAAGAGTTGCAGAGGTTGTTGAGCACTAGACTACCGAGGATGAGGGAGCAGGTGAACAAGTTGCTTATGATTAAGAAATAACTAAGGATAATGTTAAAATATAAGAACAATAATTTCAATAAATTTATCATCATTTATGTTCTCATAGAATTGAAGAAATTTGTGGTGAATTAGCTCATTCTGGTGAGAAAGTGTCTACTTTTGAAGTTACTGCTATAACTGGACTAATTAGGGACCAATCAGTTTCTCTTACTGAAAGTTCCTTGGAGAGGATAATAGAAGAAATTGATAAAGGTATAGAATTTCTTAGTGAAATTTATAGTGAATAATTAGAAGTCTAGTTGCTTCAATTGGGTAAAATTAGAGGTCTAAGATGATTTGAATTTTGAGGGGCACTCTCATAACATTGCCTTGGGTATAGATAAAAAGTTTAATCAGATGAAAGATGATAATGAGAAGTTAAAGGGAGAACTTGAGAGTTCTCAAAAAAACTTTTGAAGATTTGAGAAATTATTCTATATCAAGAATAGATTTTGAATCACTTCAGAATCAGTATGATAGTTTGAAAGAAAATTAAATCTCCAAGATATATTTTTATTCTTTTAAGAGGGAAATAACTGATCAAGTTGGGCATATTAGAAGTGAAGAAGCCTTCAAATATAATTTTGGCGACTTTAAGATTTTTTAGTTGGTCAATTTGAATTAGTTAAAGAAAGTTCTAGTCATGAAAGAGCTTCTACTTCAAGAGGTAAAAGACTGGTGGATGTTTTTAGAGGAATAGATATGTTATCAGATGATCTTAATGCTATAAATGAAAAAGTTCAAATAATTCAATGTGAAAGTGTTCCTCTTCACACATTAGTTGAAAATTAAAAAAATCTGATTCCTAAGATAACCTTAGAAGAACCAATAATTTGAATTTTGGTCAACCAACTAAATGAAATGATGAGAAAATATGTCGAGTCAGTAGAGTCTGTTTAAAATTTTATAAAAGTGAACCCATTTTAAGTTCTCAATATGTGTATAGAGTTAAATTTATTGATGAAATAATAGGCAGGGCTCTTGAATAGAAATTCCTATTTATTGATAAAGGAGTTTCAGATGGTCGATCATCATATTTGTGATTATTTGACAATAGATTATTCTTAAAATGATTCTAAAACCTATTTTTATCCTATCTCATAGCCTATTAAAACCCTTGATCCATCTATTATTTATAATCCACAATGATTAATATATGAAAATATTTTGTTTATATTCTATTATTTGTTATATTTATATTCTATTTAATATTTAATGATTCTTTATATTCTAGAGCCTATATATTTTCTAGATACATTTATTCTTAGATAAACATAAAATTCACTAATAGTTCTGTACAACATAGAATGTGTTTTAATCTATCCACATACTTTCCTTTTGATATCACAGAAAGAGGAATAAATTTATATAAACACACCATTTCTATTAACTATTATTCTTAGTTGTTTTATTATCCTTGTTAATATCTCTTTAAAATTTTGAAAGATGTTTGGATAAACTAAATATTATTCCATTTGATTTGATAAATCTCTATTTGTTTGATCAGTTAATTAAAACCTATATTTATATGTTTATATTTCTATGGTTTTTTTGATCATCAAAAGGGGTATATTTTTTTTCATATAGATGTTTATCCAACAATTTCATTTGTTTTCTTATTGATTTTGATGCTTACAAACACCCTAGTATGTTTTATTAATGAAGTTACATTAAGTGAATTTTAGGATCATATTTATTGAAGTATTTATTTTTTTCCTATGAAATTCTGGAAGTAATTAGGTTAAAGTTTTTCTAATTATTCTGGATGTTTCTAAGGAGTCTAGAATAACTGTTCTGAACCCAGCATTTTCAGATAATGTTATGTTTGAGAACCTAACTTTCAATAAGTAATGATACTTTTTTACCCTATGTTTAAGCAAAATTTTAGATTTGGGAACCAAAATTTTGTGAAGAAACCTATATTAAATTTTCTAATGTATGGTTGTTTAACCCAACATTTTCAATAAAATTTATGCTATAAACCATAATTTTAAATATTCTATATGTATAGAAATCACTATGTTTGAAGCAATTGTCTATAAAATTTGAATTAAAGATATTTCTTAAGATTTCGATAACAATTTCGATGGAATAAATATCTCATTAAATGTCATTCGAAGACCAACTCAAAGGCTCTTAATCAATAAATTATATTTTTACTATTTCAAAGGGATTTTTTGATTTTTAGTGGTAGTTTAAATTAAAATTTCAAATATGTTGATCATTTTGAATATCGTGAATTATCTGGAAATATTTCTAGATCTATTTGAACTAGATTAAATAAGTGTTCTTATTTATTGTAGGAATGTTTTATCATTAATATAGAGATATAAGTGTAAAAAGACTCTATAAAGTTCTAAAAACATAATCTCCTTATTATTTCATCAAAACTTTCATGAAATTTAATTATTATTGTTGTCGGTACAATCTTATCTATCTACAGTCGTTCATCAAAGCTTTCGGGACTATAATTTAGAGACATACATGTTATAATCTATTGTTGTGTGTTCTTCGTGTTGCTATGAAAGGTTATTCTTCTATTTCTACAATAATTTGAAGATCTTATGTTATAATTATCACTTAATAGGTGTAATTACTTGAAGATTTTATTCTCCAAAGAGGAAGATCCATATTTTTTCAGTTGCTACTACAACTATGTGCTAAAGCTGTTTAAACTTATACATCATATCTTATTTATTTAAAGTTTCAACTATTCATACTTAATCATATTAGAGTGCTAACTTCTCATATTAAGATGTGAATATTGTAGTTCCATATAAAATAACATGACCCATTATAAGGTGTCAACTACCTGCACTCAATTGTTTTGGTCCCCAATAAAAGGAAAAGTTTAGTGAAAATCACCAAGGTCATTGAGAGAGTGTTGGGGGTGTAGACTATGGGATATTTGTTCCCCGAACCACTATAAAAATTATTGTTTTATTCTTATTTATCTATTTGATATAGGAAAAAAGTGAAGAGCCCCAAAGCTTAGAATCCTAAATTTTCTAGAATGAGTTGATCAAATAAAGAATATTGGATAAAGAAGTGTTATAAAAGTTCAGGATGAAGGAAATCTTGTCAATTTTATTGGATGGAGAATCATAAGAGTTTTTACACCAAACATAGACTTGAAAAACTTTACATAAAATTTGTAAAGTCAATTATAGTGATGATTCTAGGATTTTCTTTCAATATTAATAAATTTTGTTGAGATTTAAGAAAGATTTTAAGGAGATCATAAACACTAAAATTTTAGAAAACTTTAATAAAGAATGTTGGATCTGAAGTTTCAGAATATTTTAAGGTGGTGAATCAAAATTTGAGTTGAGCGAGAAGTTTTAAATTTGAGTTGATCAGGAAATTTAAGCAATCCATTAGGAACAAGAAAAGGTTCAATAGAAAAAACAAAATAAATATGTTGAGTAAAAGGGAAGAACATGAGTTTACTAAAAAAAATTCATGATAATATGAAAATACAGATAAATTGAGAATGTTCATGGATCAAATTGAAAGTAAGGAAGATACTTCAAATAGTCAAGAAGAAGAAGATGAAGAAAACTACATGGAATATCAGCTAATATTAGAACTTGTATAATGTATTAAGAAAAATGAAAAAAATCAAGAAAGAATCTAGAATATTGTATAAGTAAAGGGAGAATAAGAATATGGGAAAAGAAGAATTTATCAAAAAGGAAGATACATACATAGAAGAAATTACAAATATCAATCTGAAAGTTGAGGAATAAAGGAAAATGGTGAAAATAATGATGAAAAAATTAATTTTAAGGAAGAGGAGATATGTAAGACTCAATCAAAATGTCTTTAGGTTGAAAATAACTTGAAGAAAATGAAATAGAATTTTAAAAAATCTTTATAGGTAAAGGTCCAAACATCTCATGATTCTAGACGAACTCATCCTAAGAATTAGGTGAAATCTACACCCAATAAACTTAAAAGTTCATTTGATTGTACTAACTAAGAAGGATTAAGAATCAACAATGGTAGATATTGGGTTAAGAAAGGATGTGAGAAATTCATCACACCAACTGAATTTAAGAGTAACTACTAGAATAATAATTCCCTACACCATGGAAAATCAGATACTCTAAAGTATGTTGAATCTCAATAAACTTATCCCATGAAAAAAAACATACTTCTATATAATATTAAGGTTCAACCTATATTGTTAGTGTTGTGAGATACACATAAAAAAGGTGTATAATTTTTGGTATAACATGTATCTCCTTAAGAGTATGCATAAACTAAGGGGGATAAACCATGGAAGAAAAGGAGGAAACTCTCTAAAGTCAAAAGAAGAAACAAAACAAAATTTATTATTTATGTGTATCTCACAACACTAAAAATATAGTTTGTCATCATAAGTTTTTCTCCTTATTTATGTGTATCTCAAAACTTATACACCTTAAATTTTTTCAAGTCTATGTTTGTTTTTTATCAAAATAAAGTTTGTGCTACTTTCCTTATAATGTTAGATAATTATTTGTTGATCCTCAATGTTTCTAACATCATGGTTACTAAAAGGTTATTATGGTTCAGGTAGAAGTTTCTATAAAAATAATATTGTACAAAGTTCAAGATATGAAGTCTGTATAAAGTTTGAAGTTACAAAATTGGTGTTAAAACTATACTAAATTCAAGATAAAATGTGGTGAATCTATAACTAATGATTGAATGAAGAAGTATGAGTGCTACTAAAATGATTCAATCGGAACAAGAATTTTATAGACCAAAAAATGATCGAACATAGATTTTTATCTCCAACAGAAGAATAATTCTTCAATACATGAGACAAAGTAAAGTTTTGAAGTAAGTTTCTAGGTTGAGTTTTTCAAGTCAAGATGACTGGACAAAGAGATCCATTTTTATCAGATAAACCCTTTTAGAAGTTTGAATAGATAGGCTTCCGAGGGATCATCATACGAATGAGTATCATACAGAGAAATGTGATATCATCAGATGAATTATTATATGAAGTTGTATTGAACTAAGTATAGTGTATATAACTCTATAAAAAGTTTAATTGGACACAAGTTGACCATATGGATACATGCCATCTCATTGTACAAATCAATGTGGATGAACTTTTTTGATTCCATCAAATATTGGAAACATGTGAAGAGCACCAGATAGAGGAATCTCGAGTTTACTAAACCAAGATTATTGGATGAAGAAGATCACATAGAGAAGTGTTGTAGAAGTTTTGAATAGAGTAAAGCTTGTCAATGTTACCAGATGGAGAAACATGAGAGTTTTTACACCTGATAGAGGCTTGATAAACTTTACACAAACTTTATAAAGTCAGTTATAGTGACGATGATGAGATGTTATTTTATTGTTCATAAATATAGCTAGGATTTAAGGAAGTTTTGAATGAGATCATTGATGCTAAGATTTGATTAAGATTTAATGAATAATGTTGAAAATAAAGTTTCAGAATATTTTAAGGTGGTCAATCAAAAGTTGATATGAGTGGGAAATTTGAAATTGGATCCCATGATTCTTCCTTAAATTATGGAGTAAGTATGCCTATATAAATGGGTACAAGCTCTTTGTGAGGTGTATGCAGTTGTAGTTGTTTCAAGAGAGAGGAAGTGATGGAGTTTTTTCAGTGTGAGTATCCAGCCTAGGAATCACTTGGTTGAATAAAGGGTATTGGAAAGAGCATACCAGACATAGGTGCATCAAACAGAGTGCATTGAACAAGGCATCACCAGATAGAGGTACCAGAATGAGGCACACAAGATGCAGGTGAAACAAACTGAGTATAAAAGATAGAGAATTTCTTGAAAAGGTTTTGTGAGAATATTTCATGTTTTAATATTGTCTTGGCTTGGATGTATAAGAAAAATTTGTAATTAGTAATAGACATTATACTTTCCCATCAGGAGATAGAAGGATATTGACAGGAGTTGGATCGTTTGTATTCACTTCTTTATATAATGGATATCCATAGATTGATGAGAGTCAATATAAAAAGGACTTAGTACACACATTGGGACTAAACCTTGTAAAAACTTATGTGCCTTATTTATTTTGTTATCTTTTCATACAAGTGAGTTTGAGTTATAAAGTTTAGAGGATCAAAACTCAAAAAATTTGTTGAGGTTAATTTCAAGATAAAGAAAATTATAAAAGATCACCACCGATTCACCCCCACTTCTCAGTGGTTTATACAATCCGGGGAACTTCACATTCTATGGTTTTTGTAAATTTTATAATAATGATGGGTGATAGTGATATTTCTTTGATTATTAATGAGCCTGATATATCTCTCCAGTGCATCGGGTAAAGTGATGAAGTTTAGTGATGATATGTTACTCCTAAGAGATGTGGGAATTATTTGGTTTGGTGATCCCATTATAAGGGTTATTATAAGGGTGAATGTAAGTATAATGTTCCAAGGTACCTACATGATAATATTGTAATGGGTTTTTAAAGGATTTTTTTTATTTCAATAGGTAAAAAATGATCTTATTTTTATAAGGAAATTTTATTACCTTTTTAAAGGAGAAAGGATTGTTTTTAAAGGAATGTTACTCATGAGTTTTAATGTTTTTTTCTAAGAAACCCTCATGATTATGATTTTTAATTTATGAATTCTTACAAAATATTTATGAAAACTCTTTATAAATTAAGTTGTTTAAATGTATAAGTAAATGAATATTTGAGCTCAAATTTTATTATGAAAAAGGTAAACTTTCTTATGGATTTTTAGGTTTACCAATGGACTAGTGGGATTTTTTCTTTTATGTACCTCACAGAGATTTTTTTTTATCGTCTTACATTTTAAATTTTTTTCACAGGTCTTAAGGATGATTAGGAATGTTAATAAAGTCAGAGATATAGTTATTTGAGTTATCTTGAACATATTAAGTATGACTTTATAAAGAACTTTTTTTGTGTGAAAAAATGGACATTGTGTTGAAGTGTCCACTTTTTAATGTAGAAAAATTCCTAATTCTATAAAAATATAAACCAAAAATGGTCTTTGGGATGTTAATGATGAAATATATGCCATAAATCATGTAATTTATGAGACAATTATGTGTGAATTATTATAGTTGGCATTAGATCAAGGGTTTATATAACTTTAGAGGTTAGGATGATGTTAAAAGATACTCTTAAGTGATTTTAATTTATGGTTATATTATTATGAGATATATTTTGAGGATTTCCATGTTTCTTTATATAATAAATTATTATTATGAATGGATTTCCATATAGGAAATGAGGAAACTCAGGTAAAAAGGCACTGAGAGGATAATATCCTTACAAACCAGAAACTCGAAATGTATTGAATTGGAATAGAGCAGTTTGTAGCTATGTTAGCTCAGTTTAAGTAGGTTATTAATGGAGGTACCAATGCAAGGGAGTAACCATATTCTCCACAAAATAATATGTCATTAGTATAGCATTTCATTAAATAACACCCCTGGATTTTGGCACATCCTTAGACCCAATGAAATCTAAAGGATGGGTTAACACTTTGAAGATTATATTTGAAGTTTGGGGATATTTGGAACATTAGAAGGTAACACTTTCAATTTATCATTTTGAATATGAAGTTGATCAATGGTGGTATTTGATTAATAACACCAAGTAAAAGAAATAAATTAATGCCATGTAATATATGATATTTAAAGATATCTTCCTTGAAAATAATTTTCCCAATGTAATTATACTTATAATAGAAATAGAATTACTAGAGTTGAAGAAAAAGTAGTAGGAATATATTGTTTTCTATGAAGATAATTTTAATACATTTTATAGATATGCACCAAATTTCATTCTGGGACATGATAATAAAATTGATTGATTTTAATCAAGATTAAATCTAAGTTTATGAATGGATTCAATTACCTGTGAGTTTATAAGTTATGATGAAATTATACAGTGTGTTTAGAAATTCAAGATGGAGTTTTTGTAATTTTATAACAATAAGGTTAAGAAGAGAACCAGTGTTGAGTTAATAAGGTTTACTTATGACTTTTCCATTCCTCTATGTTTTGAAAATCACAAACACTCTATCTTAAGGAAAATTATATTTTCCCTAAGAATTATTTTAATAAGTAAACTTTTCCTTTCCCAAGGAAATTTTATCCTTACCTATGCTTTCAATATTAATTTTATAGTTTCTCTAAATCTAACTCATTTTATTTCTAAGTATAAAAATCGGTTTCACATATAAAACCTCGAAATCCTGAAAATCCTTGGTTATAGAGTATTCTGAAATTCAGACTCTAAATTCTTTGAAATTCAGACTTCGAATTCTATGAAACTCGGACTCTGAATTCCTCAGAATTAAGACTCCGAATTCCTCAGAATTTAGACTCCAAATTCCTTAGAATTCAGACTCTGAATTCCTCAGAAATCTGACTCCAAATTCCTCAGAATTCAGACTCTAAATTCCTCAGAATTCAGACTCCAAATTCCTTAAAATTCAGACTCCGAATTCATTGGAATCCAGACCCTAAAATCTACAGAATTCAGGTTCTGAATTATTTGGAAAAAAGAATCCAAATATCCTTGATTTATAGTATCCAAATTATTATATGGTTAGACTCCAAAATTTATTTTTCCTTAGACTCAGATCTTTATTTTTCCTTAGACTCCGAAAAATATATTTGGTTAAGCAACCATATTTTTCTTACACTTGTTATAGTTATGAAACGATGTTGTAAAATCTATTTCTAACTAACTGTTGTTTGAGTGAAACATGTACAGGTCCCTATGAAATTAAAGGAAAAATATGACTATTGGAGGAGGGAGACAACAATTGGAGAAGTACCTATAAATAGGAGCTCATTTGAATGAGCTAAAAAATATTGATCACTCCAGAGATTGCATGCTGCTGAAGTGATTTCTAGAGAAAGAGAATATCATGACTTGTGCGTACTGAACATCTTGTTCAGATTGCTTTGTGTGACTCCAATTGTTGCTGAGTACAATCAAGGGATTCCAGGGATAGGAAGACAGAGGTGATGACTACCTTAAAGATCAAGGACTTCCATGGATAGGAAGAAAGAGGTGCTGACTATCTTAAAGCTCTAGGTCTTGTGGGGATAGAAAGACAGATTCTGATATTCCTATCGAGGGCTTACCCTAGTGTGGGTAAGACATACTTTCTTAAAAGTATAAATCAAGGGACATTTATCCAAGGTTGTTGGATACCCTTCTCTTTGGGTTAAAAGATTTCATACTTGTTACTTGTTTTGTTTCAAGTTTATTTCCGCTGTATTTAGATAAAGGAATAAAGTATAACTTTCATATACTTTCTTGTATTTTTTTATACTCTAATAAGTAAGATTCTATACACTTTAAGGTATAATCTTGTCCTTGTAAACTTTTCTTAAGTTTTATTTCTAGAATCATATTTTCGGAACCTAGAAAGTTAGTAGAACTAAGAGAGGTCTTGCGAATTTATTTTGTTTAACTTTGTTAAAAATAGTTATCCTTAAGGTTAAAAACGAATGTTTTTAAACTTAGAATTCACCCCCTCTTGTAATTGAGCATCTACATTCATATTTAGATCATACAACCAGATGGTAGGAAATGGGTGAGCATTAATCAAAGAAACCTGAAGGTAAGAAAATTCAATTAGCCACTTGTGATAAGTGTGGTAAGAAGCATTCTGGGGAATGTATTATGAGATCTGGTAAGTGTTATCGATATGGAAAACCTAAACACTTGGATCATGACTACAAAGAAAAGAGAAATGGTAATGGTTGAACTGGTAATGAAAAAAGGCAGTGAAATGTTTTAATTAAAATGAGATGGGCCATTATGTGAATGCATGTCCAAAGAAAGGTATGGAGGATAGTGATCACCAGGTCTATAAGCAGAAATGTGTGGAAAATTCATTTTCTATTACTGGGCCATCAAATTAAGTGGGGATAAGTATATTCACTAGTATAAAATATATATTTTTTATGATGGAGTTATAACATCAGTTTT
Source organism: Viscum album (assembly GCA_963277665.1). NCBI lineage: Eukaryota > Viridiplantae > Streptophyta > Magnoliopsida > Santalales > Viscaceae > Viscum > Viscum album. Next base: position 1,841,018,051 of record OY728151.1, read on the forward strand.
TAAAAATTGAAGTTATAAATTATTTTTTACATTGGTTAAAAAATTAACCAATGTAAAAAACTAAGTTATAACATTGGTTTTTTAAAAATAGACATAAAAAACCTTTTAAAAAATTTCATATTATGTGCCATGCACTCGCTCACACCTCTTCAAACCCTCGTTTTCTTCTCCTAAATTCTATCTTGCAATCTTTTCTCTCATTATTTTTCGTCATCCCAACCCTCATTCGTGCCACTGCCATCATCATTTCTGTCACCTTCCCCTTCTCATTCTTCTCTTTTATTTACTAAAACTTCTCTTAAATATATCTTTATAGTTTTTATTTATTGTTATTATTTTCCTTGAATCTAAGGCATAATTAATTTGATGAATATTATTTTTATCTTTTTGTTTTCCTGGATATTCTCTACTGCCACTTCTCTTTGATATCTCTTTGCTATTTTTATTTTTAGTTCTGATTATTTGTGCATACAAGGTATTTATTAATCGATAAATTCATGTTTTCAGATTACAGTCTAATAAAATGATTATTTGATAAATTAGTGTGATAAATAATGTTAATTTACTGATTAATGGGTGTCTAAGGTATGTTTTTTCTTACATTTTGATTGAGTTTTTTGAAGGTATAGTGGATTATGGAGTTTGAATATGGAGTATCGATAATATATATTTAGATGATCAAGATTATTTCAAAATTGTATTATAAGTAAAAGACATTCTAACTTCTACTTAATCATGTCCCTGATGTAATAAAAATTGAAAAATCACATTTCTAATTGGGTGATAATTTTATTTCAGTATATTATTGATTAAACCTTCTTGGAATGAATAGTTCTTTACATAGGTTGAACATTATATTGATATTAATATGTTATCTTTGTCCATTTAAAATGTCATAAATACCTATGAATTTCAAAATTTAATTGCTTTAATTATTTTATTTATTATATAATGTAAAACATATGTAAATATTTTAATTATTCTAATAATATCAAATTATAATGATTTTATTGTCATTTAAATTTTATTTATATGGAATCTATTTTTGTTTTTTAGTCACCCTTTCATGTTAATTCTTGTATAAGCCTAGGAATTTCTTTATATTATTTATAATGTTTTGTAATCTCATTTTTTCATGTTAATTCTTGTATAAGCCTAGGAATTTCTTTATATTTCTTATCGGTATCAGAGACACACCGATAAATCAGTTTATTAAAAAGATTAGTAAAGAACTAAATTTATAATATTAATGCACAAAAGAATATTTAACATGTATAAACAAGTAAAACAAAATCTTATAATAGTAAGAATTATGTACAAGCTAAATAAAATAATTTACTCTTTAACCTTAAGAGTTAAGTAAGTTAGAAATCCTAAGTTAAGATATCCATAGTTTTAATACCTATTGTAAAAATTTGTCTTTCCTTACTAGGAAATGTCATGAACCATCCCAGAGGGTCCCATGTCATAACTACCCTAAGCCTCCCTCCAATAGGCCAAGGACTGGTGACTAGCACTGATTTGGAATATCCTACAATTGGGATGCATTTTCCTAAGTATGTGTACACATTCACATAACTCCAAGCCCAAAATGATGAATTATAAAAACACTAAGTAAACAAGAATGCATACCACTAATATACCAACAATAGAGTACAATAGTATAAAAATGGAAAGTAAATAGGTCCAGAATACAAGCCCACCCAAAATGGAGTCTGGAAAAGTGAATGCACAAGTTCCTGAAACTCATCCACAGAAATCCTTATGTGAAGGGAAAGGTACTGGACAATAGTATGAAGTCATAGGAGCACACCTCAACTGTCTGGTATCACTAAGCACCACCTGGACCTGGTCCACCTAGGACTCCATCAAAGCACCAATCATCTGCACAAGACATGACATATGTAGGCAAAGCCCGTGCGAGGGTGAGTAAAACAATACTCAATAGGACACCCCAGAACCACAAAGGAAATATTCCACATATGAAATTACAAAGGAATACCATGAAGTAAGACCACAAAGGAATACCACTAAAGGACACCATGAAGGAACACCATGAAGGAGCACCACTAAGGAACACTAAGAAGGAACACCATGAAGGGACACCATGAAGGAACACCACTAAGGAACACCATGAAGAAACACCATGAAGGAACACCACTAAGGAACATCACTAAGGAGCACCACAAAGGAGAACCACTAAGGAACACCATGAAGGAACACCACAAAGGAACACCACGAAGGAACACCACAAAGTAACACCATTAAGGAACACCACGAAGGAACACCACTAAGGAACACAACTAAGGAACACCACAAAGGAACACCATGAAGGAACAACACTAAGGAACATCATGAAGGAACACCACTAAGGAACATCACTAAGGAACACCATAAAGGAACACCATGAAGGAACACCAATAAGGGACACCACGAAGGAACACCACTAAGTAATACCACAAAGGAACACCATGAAGGAACACCACTAAGGAATGCCACTAAGGAACACCATGAAGGAACACCATGAAGGAACACCACTAAGGGACACCACAAATGAACACTACTAAGGCAAAACACGAAGGAAAACCATGAAGGAACACCACAAAGGAACAACACTAGGGAGCACTACTAAGGAAAACCCCAAAAGAGAACCATGAAGGAGCACCATGAAGGAACACCACTAAGGAAATACATGAAGTATACCAAAAAGAAGATACATAGTTAGCTCACATAGGTATAGGTATATAGTACACAAAATAGGATTATCTGACGTAATCCACAAAACAATGAGTATTGATAAGACAATTAGTCTCAATGAGACACGTATTTTCGGTAAAACACTCAGTCCCAATGAGAAACTCAGTCCCGATGAGACACTCATTCTTGATGATACACTCAGTCTCGATGAGACACTCAATCCTGATGAGACACTCAGTCTCGATGAGACACTCAGTCCTGATGAGACACTAAATCCTGATGAGACATGTAGTCTCAATAATACACATAGTCTCGGTAGGTCACATAGTCTTAGAAATTCACATAGTCTCAAATACACATAGTCTCAAGTTCAAGTAGTCTCAAAGTCAGGTAGTCTCGAGGTCACATCCAGCCATAGGATTCCGCTCACAGTATTCTCATTCCAGGAGAAATCACTACTCAATCTATTAGGTCATATACACACTTCCAAAAAAACTCAGTTAGAGTATCTCAAAAGGACTATCTCATTGCAAGGGTCCCAACACTGAAAACAGATCGTTAAATGGATACACAGTTTGAAAGTTACGACTGTTTTCGTAAAAAGGTCTGACCCGGGTCCGGTCTAGGTCCGATCAGACCCGCCAGACCCTACCCAACTCGTCGGCCAACCTGACCTGGTCCGACCGACCTAGATCAGCCCAGCCTGGTCTGGCATGAATTAGCCTGGCCTGCTGGAGTGGCCCATCTCCTCTGGCCCAACCCACTGACATGCGGGTTGGCTAAACTGCCACACATAGTTTGCCTCGACCATGTTCCCCTCTGCTCCTCACGGTGTCACACTGCGTCCCACACGGCCGGCCTATTGTTCCTCCTACCCCATATCCTCTCCTCCACCATGGGATCCATGTGTCCACCCTTCTGTGTACACTCCCTCCTCATTTCATCCCCCTCCTGGACCCTCCACATCCCCATCAAGGTCACCCTGCTGGTCGATGACACAACCACCCCATGCGGCGGCCGCCGCTCCAGCCACCACTGCCTCACCTCACTGCCGCCGCCATGCCTCTTCGGACTACCTCCATGCCTTACTAGATAACTGTGCTGGAACCACTCCAGTGGTACCTTCCTCAGACCATCACAGATCCTCTAATTCTTGGAATTTGGTGCGATCATAGATCTGAGTTCCTTGTGACCCGATCTACCCGGCTACAACCACTACTGTCGGTTCACCTCGAATATGGGGGTCTGATCATGCTTGGAACCACCCGACAATGTTGATCCGAGAACTATAGGGTTCCAACGGTGAATAACATAAAGAAAAGAGGGATATATTCACATAGAAAGGGTTTAACATCATTGGACAAGCATTCTTGGATAACGATCATGATCCAGGGGATTTGGGTTTGAAAATAGATTAAATAAAATCCCAATAACCTCCAATAAACCCCCCCTGAAACATACGATCGATTTGCGAGCTAATATATTTTTGGATTAGTATATGTTCATCGTAGAAATCATTAATGATGAAATCACAAAGAAACAACTACCCTACCTTGAGTTTAGATCGGTCGTTGATGAGGAACAGTTGCGTTTCCATTGTTGACAAGATCCTCTAACTCCGTTGGAATGATGATCCATGATATTCTCTCTAATTCATCATTGTTCACTCAAGAGGATTCTTTCTCCACACTTCAGAGGAGTTCTAGGGTTATGAAAATAACCCCAAATTCTCTGTCAAAGGTTTATTAAAAGAAAAAATGTCACTATGTTGCTATATGACATTAAATAAAATAAATCTTAATTTATTTTATTCTTTAAAATTCCCCAAAATTACTTTTCACAACCAACCCATGTCGGTCTATGTTAGGCCTCAACTAAGGAAAAAAATACATTACGAACTCAACGGTGGTCTAATATTTGCAATACGAGTCACTGTTTATGAGATATTAGCATTTTAAAATAAAATAATTTTATTTAATAATTTTATTTATAGTTACTTCCTTGGTGAAATTTTTATCAGATGACCTATGCTCACCAAAGTTAGGTTGCACCTTGGGTAAAGTCGCTATTCTGAGCTCAACAGTGCCCTCAAATTTCTGTTCTGGGCACCCATTTAAAAGATATTCCACTTTTTTAGGAAAGATGTGTGCACATGATATTAAAAACTTAAAATTTTTCTACAAACTGTTCTGGGAACACTGGGCCTCAGAATAACACGCCATCTTAGCGCATAGTCTCTAAATTTTCCAAAATAATTTCTAAAAATAAATTCAGGAAAATCTGAGTCATTACATTCTCCCCATCTTATTCATTTATGTCCCCAAAATCCAAACCAAGAGCTACCCAAACATATGAGGGTACTGAGCATGAATCTGAGCTTCCCGCTCCCATGTGCTCTTCTAGAGATTCCTATGTCACCACCTGACGCATGCTCAAACCTAAATAATCCTACCAAATTCAGCCAAAATATAACATGAAAGCTCGCAACATGCCCTCCAAAACTTGAATGGTTCACTCAGTCTAGATGTCCTTCTGTGGGTGAAACGTTGTGCTCAAAGATGAGTCCAAAACACCTCCTACAATCCCTTATACAACTGGGATATAAAGTTGGAATAACAGTATGATAATATCATCTAAGGGATTCCATGTAGTCAAACTATCTCCTATACATAGAGGCGTCTCAATATCTCTACTGAACTCTGATCTCGAATAGCTAGGAAGTGGGATGACTTAGTAAGTTAGTATACGATCACCTAAATGGAATCATGTATCCTGGATATACGTGGTAAACCTGTCATTAAGTCCATCGATATCACATCCCACCTCCATTATGGTACCTCAAGGGGTTAATTAAAACCAGTTGGAACCTAGTGATCGACCTTCACCTCCTGAAAAATGAGGGATAAAGAAACAAACTTTGCAACTCCCTTATTTATCCCTGACCACCAGAACTAACGTCGAAGGTCCTGGTACATCTTCAACACACTTGTATGCACCACCAAAGGAGATGTATGGAACTCCCTCAAGACCTCCTCCCATAATTCCACCAGTACCACTGAGTTCTCTTTTAAAAGAATGACATGATCCCCACCTTTCAAATATCCATTAGGGGCATGCCTTATGGACATCTGAGCTTGTAAAGTCTCATAGTTGGTATCTCCAAGCTGTGCCTCCCTAAATCATTGTAAGAGTGGAGGGGTGACAACCATTGACTGGAGGTAAACTGATCTATCTCTATCCAAAAAGGATAATTGCAATGATTCCAACTACTTTGACACCTTGTTCAGCAACTGAAAAATTGATCTCCTACTGAGAGCATCCTCCACCATGTTCCCCTTCCCAGGAGTATAGATAATCTCAAAGTCATAATACTATAGGAACTCTAGCCAAGGCCTCTGTATCAAACTTTGATGGACCCACTATAACTCCTCCACCACTTTAGGAAACTAAGGACTCATAACACCCACTTCATCAAGGTCTAGGATATCCGATTGATGAGAAATCAACTGAACCCTTCTTTGTGTGAGTCCATTCCGTGCTGCCTGGGTTCCCTTTTCACCAACAAGGAAAACCTTGTTCCACCACTGAAAATAGACCAAATTCTTCACCTAAAAAAGTAAATCTGAGCATGAACTATAGGTAACCATTCCATACCAATATGGACATCATATGGCCTTAATTCCATAACCAAGAGATCCCAATCAAAACTCTCACCTTTAAGAGTTAGGCCACACTATCGGCACTGGTGTGTGATCATTGGGTATCCTCCAGTAGGATTCTCCAAGTGTGAGGCTCAAGTAAAGGGTTCAAATGGAATCTCTGAGTCTCGAACAAGATTTGTGGAAAGAAAATAATGACTAGTACTTGTGCATATCAATACTGCAGATAAAGTAGAATAGACATATATCGTACCCTGAATCGTTATTGGAGCCCCTGAGTCATAAGCCTCAATTGCATGAAGCTATCCCCTACCCTTTCCTCTAACTATTTGATCCTGGTGTAGATCACCCAGGGGTAGTGGTGGTAACATGACAAAATGTCTACCACCTACTACTACTCTCCCAGCTCCTCTTCCACGTCAACCGCCTTGTGGATCTGTCTATTCCTGCTTGCCCACTACTGACTATTATTGGATGTATCTATTCATCCATGGGACTCTTAACCAAAAAGGTTTTCTATATAACCCTATTATAGGTAGTAATGCACATATGGATAACGTTGGCTCAAATGTCCCTATGCAAACCTTTCTCGAAGGTCTGATCCCTGAAGAACTGGTCATGTATCATACCCATTGAGCACCTAGGAAGGTTGGTATGCCTTGATGAATACTCAAATACTGAAATGTCGTCCTTCTTGAGCTGTAGAAGATCCTAGACATGTATAACCCTTATCTTATAAGGTGAGAAGTCCTCTCTGAAAAGGTTCTCAAACTTTGTCCACAAAAAAGTCACCTCATCACAAGATCAGGTATCCAAACCCCACCGTCACCTTGCTAAGCCATATAGAAGGCCCACTATCAGGACCACCATATGATCTATTGGTGTCATGAATAGATGGAAAACTCAGATCACCGTATCAAGCCAGTTCTTAGCCACCTATGTGTCAGGCTCACCTCGGAACCTGAGGGGTATCTATCATTGAAACTCGTGAGGCATGCTCAACCTTCACTCCTCATCTAATGGTACTATGGGTACCATGTGTCTATAGGTGGTGTTATAGCTGGTGAACCACCTAGAGGTGCTATCTCTGATAAAAATCCTTGTATCAATGTATCATCACCCAATGGATCATCCTCGTGATCATGTGGTGGAATCCTGGCTAGCTATCTATGTGGAGGCATCTTGAAATATAACAAGATATACCATAGTCAATAGAGTATACCTGATGAGATGAATCAAGAAGGACATGAGAACACACCCAAATCCTATATGATGCATGTACCATTATTTTCCCTACAACTAGTGTTTTCATGTATCGAGTTGAAAAGAAAAATTCAGAGTCCTGGTGTATGGATACGTCAACCGCCACACCAACACTAGATTCCCTGGTCTAAATTCCAAACTTGAAACACTTAACACTATTGCATCAAACCAACCTCACAGACTCTCAGTACTTAAGTAGAACTGACCTGCCTCTAATACCACTCTGTCACGACCCATCCTAGAGTGTCCTATGTCGTGACTTTCCCAAGACTGCCTCTAATAGCCCAGGGGCTGATGACTAGCATTGAGTAGGCATATCCCACAAATGGGAGGTATTTTACTAAATACCTATACACATGCACACATCTCCAAGACCAAAATTCTAAAATGTAAAAGCACTAAGTAAACAAGCATTCATACCACTAAGATACCAACAATAGAGTGCAATAGTAGAAAACTGAAAAGTAAACAGGGTGAGAATATAAGCCCAACCAAAATGGAGTCTAGAAAAGTGAATGCACAATTTCCTAAAATTCATCTGTAGAAAACACTATGTGAAGGGAAAGGTACTAGATAACAGTTAGAAGCCGTGGGATCACACCTCGACTGTTTGGTCTCACTAAGAACCACCTGGTCCTGGTCTACCTAGGACTTCGTCAAAGCATCGATCGTCTTCACAAGACAAGACACGTGCGGGAAAAGTCCGTGCAGGGGTGAGTAAAACAATACTCAGCAGGACACCCTGAAACCACAAAGGAAATATGCTACATAGGAAATTATAAAGGCATACCATGAAGAAAAACCACTAAAGGACACCATGAAGGAACACCATGAAGGAACACCACTAAGGAACACCACAAAGGAACACCATGAAGGGACACCACGAAGGGACACCACAAAGGAATACCATGAAGGAACACCATAAAGGAACACCACGAAGGAACACCACTAAGGAACACCACAAATGAAAACCACTAAGGAGCACCATGAAGAAACACCATGAAGGAACACCAAGAAGGAACTCCACTAAATAAAACCACGAATAAACACCACTAAGGAACACTACTAAGGAACACCAGGAAGGAACACCATGAAGGAATACCACTAAGGAAAACCATGAAGGAACACCACTAAGGAACACCACTAAGGAACACCACAAAGGAACACCACAAAGGAACACCACTAAGGGACACCATGAAGGAACACCACTAAGGAATACCATGAAGGAACACCACGAAAGAATTCCAGGAAGGAACACCATTAAGAAACACCACTAAAGAACACCATGAAGGAACACCACTAAGGGACACCACCAAGAAACACCATGAAGGAACACCACTAAGGGACACCACAAAGGAACACCATAAAGGAACACCACAAAGGAACACCATGAAGGAACACCACGAAGGAACACCACGAAGGAACACCATGAAGGAACACCACAGAGGAACACCACGAAGGAACACTACTAAGGAAATACACAAATTATACCAAAAATAAGATACATAGTCATCTCACACATATATAGGTTTATAGTACGCAAAAAATGATTATCTAACATAATACAAAAAACACCCAGTATCGATAATACATGTAGTCTCGATAAGACACATAGTCCTGGTAAGACACTCAGTCTTGATGAGACACTTAGTTCTGATGATACACTCAGTCCTGATGAGACACTCAGTCCTGATGAGACACTCAATCCCAATGAGACACTCAGTCTCGATGAGACACTCAGTCTCGATGAGACACTCATTCCTGATGAGAAACATAGTCTTGATAAGACCTGTAGTCTTGTTAAGTCACATAGTCTCAAAGTCACATAGTCTCAAAGTCACGTAGTCTCGAGGCCATGTAGTCTCAAAGTCACGTAGTCTCGTGGTCACAGCCAGACACAAGATTCTGCTCACAGTATGCTCATTCTGGGAGAACTAACTCCTTAATCCATTAGGTTGTCTGAACACTTCCACAAAAACTAACTTAGAGTATCTCAAAAGGACCGTCTCATCTTAAGGGTTCCAACTCTATAAACTTCTCGTCAAACGGACACACAATTTGAAAGTTATAGCTGTTTTCGTAAAAAGGTCTAACCTGGGTCCAATCCAGGTCTGATCCAACCCACCAGACCCATCCCGACCCATCGGTTGATCCGAATTGGTCTGACCGACCCGGCCTGGCCTAGTCCTATTTGGACCGAACTGGCCCAACTCGTTGGTCCAATTGGTTCAACCCACTGGGCTGCTAGAGCGGACCCAGTTCCTATGGCCTGACCCATTGACACATGGGTTGGATAAACCACCGCACGTGGTCTACCCCGACCATGTTCCCCTCTACTCCATGCAGTGCCGCACTACGTACCTTGTGGTTGGCCCACCATTCCACCTTCCCTGTATCCTCGTCGTCATTGTGGGCTCCTTCCAGCCGCCCTGCCACATACTCAGTATCCTCACCACATTCCCCTCGCGGCCCTGCCGCACTCCCCTCATGGTCACCTTGCTGGCTAGTGTCGTTTCTACCCCATGCAGCCGTCACTGCCTCTCCTCACCGGTGCTTCCACTGTGCCTTGCTGGACCACCTTCATGCCTCACCAGACCACCATACTGAGCCCATGCTGGTGGTCCCTTACGTGGTCCACCAGGGCTCCTCCGATGCCTAAAATTTGGTGTGATCATAGATACAGGTTCCCCGTGTTCCGATTTACCATGTTGCGTCCTCTACTGTTAGTTCGCCTTGAATTCAGGGGGGGGGGGTCCAATCATGTTTGGAACCACCCGGAAATGTTGAGCTGGGAACCACAGTGTTCCAACAGTGAATAATGAAAAGAACAGAGGGAGAGATGAACATAATAAGGGTTTAACATTGTTGGACAAGAATTCTTAGACAACGATCAAGATCCAGTGGATTAGGGTTAGAAAACAGATTAAATCGAATACCACTAACCCGCAATAAATCCCTCTCACAATATACAATCAATCTGCAGGCTAATCTATTAATGTATTAGTCTGTATTCATTATTGAAATCAATAATGGGAAAATCATAAAGAAACAATATACCTACCTCGATTTTGGATTGGTCGTTGATGAGGAACAATTGCGTTGCCATCATTGATGAGATCCTCCAACTCCGTTGGCGCGATGATCCACGATCCTATCTACCATCTATCATCGTTCACTCGAGAGGATTCTTTCTCCATGCTTTAGAGGAGTTATAGGGTTATGATGATAACCTTGGATTCTTTTTAAAATGTTTATTAAAAGAAAATGCATCATTGCGTCGCTATGTAACATTAAATAAAATAAATTTATTTTATTTTATTCTTTAAAACACCCAAAAATTACATTTCACATCCAACCCATGCTGGTCGATGTTAGTCCTCACATAAGGAAACACCACATTATGAACTCAAATATAGTCTCATATTTCCAATTCGAGTCACTGTTCATGAGTTATTAGGATTTTATAATAAAATAATTTTATTTAATAATTTTATTTATGGTTACGTACTTGGTGAATTTTTCTTCAAATGACTTGCACCGACTAAAGTTAGGTTACAACTAGGGTAAAGCTACCATTCTAAGCTCAATAATACCCTCAAATTTCTGATCTGGGCACCTTTTTAAAAGATATTCCACTTTTTTAGGAAATCCATGTGCACTTACTATTAAAAACTTAATATTTTTCAACAAAATGTTCTGGGAACACCGGGCCTCAGAATTGCACTCCATTTTAGCACCAGGTCTCGGAATTTTCCCAAATAATTTCTAAAAATAAATTTGAGAAAATCTGAGTCATTACAAAGAAATCCCTCAATACGATAATTAGTGTCTCTATATTCCAAAAACCAGGAATCCATCGATCTGATGGATTAGATTTAGCTCTGTATTTCTTTAAATAAGAAATCCCTTGATATGATGATTATACTCTCTATATTCCAAGCCCTAGAATATATATATCCGATGGATTAGATTCACCCATATTCCTATCCATATAATCCCTTGATCTAACCATGACTGGACACAATGAATAAAAAATAAAAATATTCTAAGGAATCTAAAATCCTCACAAGGATTCCTTAGTACTACAACTCTTTGAAGGATTACAAATCATAAGAATGATATGTTCACACAGAGAGATCTTCATACATGTTGAGTTACAAGTACATCATCTCCCTTCTCTTCAAATGGCCTCCTATTTATAGGCATTCATCCAATATTTATATTTCTGAGTTGGTTACAATGACCATAGAAAGATTTAACTTTGATAGCTCATAATGATCTGGATCTTGATCTTGATAGCTAATCATTTCATTTTCCAACATCGTTTAGTTTAACACTATTACAATGATATCCTTTATTCCATCTAATATATATAATTTTAATCACTTTGATTAAAAACTTTGGATAGTCCAATGGACTTCACTATTGTTTTTCAATCTGATAAACTGAAAAAAGATTAATTTGATGTATTAGTTCCAATTTTTTTCTGATGGTTTTTTAGTTTGATAAACAGGACATTAATCTAAACATTATCCAGAATAGTATTTGTTTCAATTTATCAGATGCAAATTCAGTCTGATGGATCATATTGAATAATAAAAGTTTATATTTGTTTTATATTTGAACTATTTATATGTTCGATATAAAATATGTTTTCTACTAAAACATACTAAAACTCTTGGGAAATTTAAATTTAGTAAAATAGAGTTTTAATAAAATTTTTATGATTTTCAAATCTAAAGAAAGTAAAAGTAGAAAGTATAACTTTCGACTCAAAAAATCAATGTATAATCACTATGAATAAGGATAGACTAGTTGATAAAGGTTAAAATTAGAGGGAAGGAATAGATTATAAAGAATCCTTTTCACCAACTACTTAACTAGAAGATATTATTATCCTATTATCCCATGCATCTCATATGAATTTTAAATTACACCATATGAATTCCAAAACTAACTTTTTTAAATGGTTATTTAGTGGAGGAAGTTTATGTTGTGAAACCTCCAGGTTTTGAAAACCCTCATATGCCAAATTCTATTTTTTAAACTTACCAAAGCTCTTTATGGCATTAAAATAGTGCCAAGGGCTTGATATGAAGGATTGAGTTCTTTTCTATTGAAAAAATGGGTTTCAGTGGGATTAGAAGATCTTACTATTTTTATTAAAAACTCTTCTTCTGATATCCTTCTAGTATGAATTTATGTATATAATTTTTTTTGGGTTAACTAATAAAAATATGTAATTATTTCTTAAAAATTTTCCAAAAAAAATTGAAATGATTATAGTGGGAAAATTGAATTTCTTTCTTGGATTTCAAATTTATCAAAAATATTTTGATTTTTTTTGAATCAAAACAAATATATTATTTATTTATTGAAAAAGTTTGGTCATGATAATTTTAATCTATATGAAACTCCCATGTTTTCTAATATAAAACATGACTCAGATAAAGTTGGAATTCCAATATACAACAAGAAATATAGAGGTATGATTGGTATTTTAATATATATTACTGATAATAAACTAGAGATTATGTTTTTTATTTGTATTTGGGTAAGATTTTAGTCAAAACCAAAATAATCCCCTCTTAATTATATTAAAAGTATTTTTATATATTTAAAATGAACCATTTTTCTATCTCTTATTTATCTAAAAATTTATAATTTTAATTTAATTTCATACTTAGATGATGAATTTGGAAGGTGTACGTTAGATATAAAAATCACCTCAAGAACTTGTCCCTTTATAGAAAAGTATCTAGTTTTATGGTCTAGTAAAAAGTAATATTCAGTCACATTGTAAACAATTGAGGCTGAGTATATTTCTTTTAGCAGTTTTTTGTGCAAAAGTATTGTGGACGAAACACACTTCTGGATTTTAGACTAAGTTTTAATAATATTCATGTTTTATGTGAAAACACTAGTGATATTAATATTTCAAAAAAATCCAAGAGTCACTATAAGACTAATCATATTGATATTAAACATCATATTCTAAGCGATCATGTTTAGAAATGGGATATATTTTTAGAATTTGTAAATATCGACTATCAACTTGCTGATATTTTCACTAAACCACTTCCCATTGCTTATTTTGACTTTATCAAGGGAGAGTTAACTTTATTTAATTTTAATTAAATATTTAAAATTTCTTTTTAAATCTATATTAAGTTTATTAATTTTATTTTCTAAGTTTTTATTTTTAAATTTTTTATTAATTTTTGTTTATAAATTTACTAGTTTTAAATTTTTTATTTGCATAATTTATTTTTTGAAATTGTATTTTCTTTTAAAAAACCCAAATGATTACACTAGAATTTTAGATCAAGAAACTGAAACGTCACTCGAAACCATCAGAATAAAACCTTTCTCTTTCCTACATACGATCTTATTCCCTTTTGAACTTCCGATCTCTTTATCTATATCAAACCCTAATCTTTGAACCCTAAAACTTTTAATTATAACCATAGAAAATACAAAGAGAACCAATGAAGCTGATCCAAGTAGCTTGAAGGTATTATAGTTTAGAAGACAAATTTATTTAAGGTAAAGTAATAACTTTTGAATTTTAGTTGCAGAAGAATCTTTCATTGAAACAAGATCTATGTTTTCAATGACTTGAGTATATGTTCAACAAAGGAAATATATAATATATCATTAAAAGAGAAGTGAAATATTTTTATGAAAATTCCTAGTTTAGTTTCATAGATTCATAGGATGTATTTTTTTCAAAGGTAAATGATAAAGAATTTTCTCTTTATACAATTGATATAGCTCAAATCTTTAAATTCCCCTATGAAGGAGTGTTTCACTTCAACTTGAGATCGATTAGAGACAATGATAAAAAATCAGAGGAAATAATTTCTTTTTTGTTTGGGACCTCCAAATTAAAAAGTTTTTTGTGAAGGATCTAGAGGTAGATCAAAATATTTTTGTAAAATTCATTCCAACTACAGTAGTGTCAAGAATATCCGAGCTGGAGAAAATCCTTTTTCCATACATGTATGTGATGTTTTTGATGTTGAGAGATGTAAAATTTAACTTCATTAGATATATAATAAGATATATGCATCACTGTTACTATAAATATGCAAGGATTTCATTTATATCCTTATGTAAGAATAGTTTTTATTATTCTATATAAGAAAGGAATGATCTGTGACATCCAGACATGCCTCAGAGGTCACCAAAACAATATTATGTTAGCTAGAACATTCAGAAAATTTGGATTTTTTTGAGTACAATCAAGGGAAAGTTAACAAATGTTGGAGTTGAGGAGGATGATCAATCAGGAGCTTATGCTCAGGGGGAGAAAATGAGATTTAAGTCCACTGGTTCTATGAGAAGAGGTGCTAAATAAATTGGAGAATCTAGAGTTGAAGGAGGATCTTTAGGAGATCAAGTGGCTAGATATATATAAGATTCATCTTTTGGTGAAACCAATACTCCTATTAGTACAATATAGAAAATCATGGATGAGAACATCCCTACTAGGATATGGAGAGTTTATCAATTCCTTACATATTTTGAAGAACCTTTGGAAACAAAAAATGGTGATGGTCTTATTCTAAGACCAAGAAAAAGGGAATAAACTATGCCTACTAATCAAGTTGGTGTGTATGTGGTTGAAGATGTCATTTAAAATCTTCCGATTTTAGTTGAAAAAAGAGTTGCAGAGGTTGTTGAGCACTAGACTACCGAGGATGAGGGAGCAGGTGAACAAGTTGCTTATGATTAAGAAATAACTAAGGATAATGTTAAAATATAAGAAAAATAATTTCAATAAATTTATCATCATTTATGTTCTCATAGAATTGAAGAAATTTGTGGTGAATTAGCTCATTCTGGTGAGAAAGTGTCTACTTTTGAAGTTACTGCTATAACTGGACTAATTAGGGACCAATAAGTTTCTCTTACTGAAAGGTCCTTGGAGAGGATAATAGAAGAAATTGCTAAAGGTATAGAATTTCTTAGTGAAATTTATAGTGAATAATTAGAAGTCTAGTTGCTTCAATTGGGTAAAATTAGAGGTCTAAGATGATTTGAATTTTGAGGGGCACTCTCATAACATTGCCTTGGGTATAGATAAAAAGTTTAATCAGATGAAAGATGATAATGAGAAGTTAAAGGGAGAACTTGAGAGTTCTCAAAAAAACTTTTGAAGATTTGAGAAATTATTCTATATCAAGAATAGATTTTGAATCACTTCAGAATCAGTATGATAGTTTGAAAGAAAATTAAATCTCCAAGATATATTTTTATTCTTTTAAGAGGGAAATAACTGATCATGTTGGGAATATTAGAAGTGAAGAAGCCTTCAAATCTAATTTTGGAAACTTTAAGATTTTTTAGTTGGTCAATTTGAATTAGTTAAAGAAAGTTCTAGTCATGAAAGAGCTTCTACTTCAAGAGGTCAAAGACTGGTGGATGTTTTTAGAGGAATAGATATGTTATCAGATGATCTTAATGCTATAAATGAAAAAGTTCAAATAATTCAATGTGAAAGTGTTCCTCTTCACACATTAGTTGAAAATTAGAAAAATCTGATTCCTAAGATAACCTTAGAAGAACCAATAATTTGAATTTTGGTCAACCAACTAAATGAAATGATGAGAAAATATGTCGAGTCAGTAGAGTCTGTTCAAAATTTTATAAAAGTGAACCCGTTTTAAGTTCTCAATATGTGTATAGAGTTAAATTTATTGATGAAATAATAGGTAGGGCTCTTGAATAGAAATTCCTATTTATTGATAAAGGAGTTTCAGATGGTCGATCATCATATTTGTGATTATTTGACAATAGATTCTTCTTAAAATGATTCTAAAACCTATTTTTATCCTATCTCATAGCCTATTAAAACCCTTGATCCATCTATTATTTATAATCCACAATGATTAATATATGAAACTATTTTGTTTATATTCTATTATTTGTTATATTTATATTCTATTTAATATTTAATGATTCTTTATATTCTAGAGCCTATATATTTTCTAGATACATTTATTCTTAGATAAACATAAAATTCACTAATAGTTCTGTACAACATAGAATGTGTTTTAATCTATCTACATACTTTCCTTTTGATATCACAGAAAGAGGAATAAATTTATATAAACACAACATTTCTATTAACTATTATTCTTAGTTGTTTTATTATCCTTGTTAATATCTCTTTAAAATTTTGAAAGATGTTTGGATAAACTAAATATTATTCCATTTGATTTGATAAATCTCTATTTGTTTGATCAGTTAATTAAAACCTATATTTATATGTTTATATTTCTATGGTTTTTTTGATCATCAAAAGGGGTATATTTTTTTTTCATATAGATGTTTATCCAACAATTTAATTTGTTTTCTTATTGATTTTGATGCTTACAAACACCCTAGTATGTTTTATTAATGAAGTTACATTAAGTGAATTTTAGGATCATATTTATTGAAGTATTTATTTTTTTCCTATGAAATTCTGGAAGTAATTAGGTTAAAGTTTTTCTAATTATTCTGGATGTTTCTAAGGAGTCTAGAATAACTGTTCTGAACCCTGCATTTTCAGATAATGTTATGTTTGAGAACCTAACTTTCAATAAGTAATGATACTTTTTTACCCTATGTTTAAGCAAAATTTTAGATTTGGGAACCAAAATTTTGTGAAGAAACCTATATTAAATTTTCTAATGTATGGTTGTTTAACCCAACATTTTCAATAAAATATATGCTATAAACCATAATTTTAAATATTCTATATGTATAGAAATCACTATGTTTGAAGCAATTGTCTATAAAATTTGAATTAAAGATATATCTTAAGATTTCGATAACAATTTCGATGGAATAAATATCTCATTAAATGTCATTCAAAGACCAAATCAAAGGCTCTTAATCAATAAATTATATTTTTACTATTTCAAAGGGATTTTTTGATTTTTAGTGGTAGTTTAAATTAAAATTTCAAATATGTTGATCATTTTGAATATCGTGAATTATCTGGAAATATTTCTAGATCTATTTGAACTAGATTAAATAAGTGTTCTTATTTATTGTAGGAATGTTTTATCATTAATATAGAGATATAAGTGTAAAAAGACTCTATAAAGTTCTAAAAACATAATCTCCTTATTATTTCATCAAAACTTTCATGAAATTTAATTATTATTGTTGTCGGTACAATCTTATCTATCTACAGTCGTTCATCAAAGCTTTCAGGACTATACTTTAGAGACATACATGTTATAATCTATTGTTGTGTGTTCTTCATGTTGCTATGAAAGGTTATTCTTCTATTTCTACAATAATTTGAAGATCTTATGTTATAATTATCACTTAATAGGTGTAATTACTTGAAGATTTTATTCTCCAAAGAGGAAGATCCATATTTTGTCGGTTGCTACTACAACTATGTGCTAAAGCTGTTTAAACTTATACATCATATCTTATTTATTTAAAGTTTCAGCTATTCATACTTAATCATATTAGAGTGCTAACTTCTCATATTAAGATGTGAATATTGTAGTTCCATATAAAATAACATGACCCATTATAAGGTTTCAACTACCTGCACTCAATTGTTTTGGTCCCCAATAAAAGGAAAAGTTTAGTGAAAATCACCAAGGTCATTGAGAGAGTGTTGGGGGTGTAGACTAGGGGATATTTGTTCCCCGAACCACTATAAAAATTATTGTTTTATTCTTATTTATCTATTTGATATAGGAAAAAAGTGAAGAGCCCCAAAGCTTAGAATCCTAAATTTTCTAGAATGAGTTGATCAAATAAAGAATATTGGATAAAGAAGTGTTATAAAAGTTCAGGATGAAGGAAATCTTGTCAATTTTATTGGATGGAGAATCATAAGAGTTTTTACATCAAACATAGACTTGAAAAACTTTACATAAAATTTGTAAAGTCAATTATAGTGATGATTCTAGGATTTTCTTTCAATATTAATAAATTTTGTTGAGATTTAAGAAAGATTTTAAGGAGATCATAAACACTAAAATTTTAGAAAACTTTAATAAAGAATGTTAGATCTGAAGTTTCAAAATATTTTAAGGTGGTGAATCAAAATTTGAGTTGAGCGAGAAGTTTTAAATTTGAGTTGATCGGGAAATTTAAGCAATCCATTAGGAACAAGAAAAGGTTCAATAGAAAAAACAAAATAAATATGTTGAGTAAAAGGGAAGAACATGAGTTTACTAAAAAAAATTCATGATAATATGAAAATACAGATAAATTGAGAATGTTCATGGATCAAATTGAAAGTAAGGAAGATACTTCAAATAGTCAAGAAGAAGAAGATGAAGAAAACTACATGGAATATCAGCTAATATTAGAACTTGTATAATGTATTGAGAAAAATGAAAAAAAAATCAAGAAAGAATCTAGAATATTGTATAAGTAAAGGGAGAATAAGAATATGGGAAAAGAAGAATTTATCAAAAAGGAAGATACATACATAGAAGAAATTACAAATATCAATCTGAAAGTTGAGGAATAAAGGAAAATGGTGAAAATAATGATGAAAAAATTAATTTTAAGGAAGAGGAGATATGTAAGACTCAATCAAAATGTCTTTAGGTTGAAAATAACTTGAAGAAAATGAAATAGAATTTTAAAAAATCTTTATAGGTAAAGGTCCAAACATCTCATGATTCTAGACGAACTCATCCTAAGAATTAGGTGAAATCTACACCCAATAAACTTAAAAGTTCATTTGATTGTACTAACTAAGAAGGATTAAGAATCAACAATGGTAGATATTGGGTTAAGAAAGGATGTGAGAAATTCATCACACCAACTGAATTTAAGAGTAACTACTAGAATAATAATTCCCTACACCATGGAAAATCAGATACTCTAAAGTATGTTGAATCTCAATAAACTTATCCCATGAAAAAAAACATACTTCTATATAATATTAAGGTTCAACCTATATTGTTAGTGTTGTGAGATACACATAAAAAAGGTGTATAATTTTTGGTATAACATGTATCTCCTTAAGAGTATGCATGAACTAAGGGGGATAAACCATGAAAGAAAAGGAGTAAACTCTCTAAAGTCAAAAGAAGAAACAAAACAAAATTTATTATTTATGTGTATCTCACAACACTAAAAATATAGTTTGTCATCATAAGTTTTTCTCCTTATTTATGTGTATCTCAAAACTTATACACCTTAAATTTTTTCAAGTCTATGTTTGTTGTTTATCAAAATAAAGTTTGTGCTACTTTCCTTATAATGTTAGATAATTATTTGTTGATCCTCAATGTTTCTAACATCATGGTTACTAAAAGGTTATTATGGTTCAGGTAGAAGTTTCTATAAAAATAATATTGTACAAAGTTCAAGATATGAAGTCTGTATAAAGTTTGAAGTTACAAAATTGGTGTTACAACTATACTAAATTCAAGATAAAATGTGGTGAATCTATAACTAATGATTGAATGAAGAAGTATGAATGCTACTAAAATGATTCAATCGGAACAAGAATTTTATAGACCAAAAAATGATCGAACATAGATTTTTATCTCCAACAGAAGAATAATTCTTCAATACATGAGACAAAGTAAAGTTTTGAAGTAAGTTTCTAGGTTGAGTTTTTCAAGTCCAGATGACTGGACAAAGAGATCCATTTTTATCAGATAAACCCTTTTAGAAGTTTGAATAGATAGGCTTCCGAGGGATCATCATACGAATGAGTATCATACAGAGAAATGTGATATCATCAGATGAATTATTATATGAAGTTGTATTGAACTAAGTTTAGTGTATATAACTCTATAAAAAGTTTAATTGGACACAAGTTGACCATATGGATACATGCCATCTCATTGTACAAATCAATGTGTATGAACTTTTTTGATTCCATCAAATATTGGAAACATGTGAAGAGCACCAGATAGAGGAATCTCGAGTTTACTAAACCAAGATTATTGGATGAAGAAGATCACATAGATAAGTGTTGTAGAAGTTTTGAATAGAGTAAAGCTTGTCAATGTTACCAGATGGAGAAACATGAGAGTTTTTACACCTGATAGAGGCTTGATAAACTTTACACAAACTTTATAAAGTCAGTTATAGTGACGATGATGAGATGTTATTTTATTGTTCATAAATATAGCTAGGATTTAAGGAAGTTTTGAATGAGATCATTGATGCTAAGATTTGATTAATATTTAATGAATAATGTTGAATATAAAGTTTCAGAATATTTTAAGGTGGTCAATCAAAATTTTATATGAGTGGGAAATTTGAAATTGGATCCCATGATTCTTCCTTAAATTATGGAGTAAGTATGCCTATATAAATGGGTACAAGCTCTTTGTGAGGTGTATGCAGTTGTAGTTGTTTCAAGAGAGAGGAAGTGATGGAGTTTTTTCAGTGTGAGTATCCAGCCTAGGAATCACTTGGTTGAATAAAGGGTATTGGAAAGAGCATACCGGACATAGGTGCATCAAACAGAGTGCATTGAACAAGGCATCACCAGATAGAGGTACCAGAATGAGGCACACAAGATGCAGGTGAAACAAACTGAGTATAAAAGATAGAGAATTTCTTGAAAAGGTTTTGTGAGAATATTTCATGTTTTAATATTGTCTTGGCTTGGATGTATAAGAAAAATTTGTAATTAGTAATAGACATTATACTTTCCCATCAGGAGATAGAAGGATATTGACAGGAGTTGGATCGTTTGTATTCACTTCTTTATATAATGGATATCCATAGATTGATGAGAGTCAATATAAAAAGGACTTAGTACACACATTGGGACTAAACCTTGTAAAAACTTATGTGCCTTATTTATTTTGTTATCTTTTCATACAAGTGAGTTTGAGTTATAAAGTTTAGAGGATCAAAACTCAAAAAATTTGTTGAGGTTAATTTCAAGACAAAGAAAATTATAAAAGATCACCACCGATTCACCCCCACTTCTCAGTGGTTTATACAATCTGGGGAACTTCACATTCTATGGTTTTTGTACATTTTATAATAATGATGGGTGATAGTGATATTTATTTGATTATTAATGAGCCTGATATATCTCTCCAGTGCATCGGTTAAAGTGATGAAGTTTAGTAATGATATGTTACTCCTAAGAGATGTGGGAATTATTTGGTTTGGTGATCCCATTATAAGGGTTATTATAAGGGTGAATGTAAGTATAATGTTCCAAGGTACCTACATGATAATATTGTAATGGGTTTTTAAAGGATTTTTTTTATTTCAATAGGTAAAAAATGATCTTATTTTTATAAGGAAATTTTATTACCTTTTTAAAGAAGAAAGGATTGTTTTTAAAGGAATGTTACTCATGAGTTTTAATGTTTTTTTTCTAAGAAACCCTCATGATTATGATTTTTAATTTATGAATTCTTACAAAATATTTATGAAAACTCTTTATAAATTAAGTTGTTTAAATGTATAAGTAAATGAATATTTGAGCTCAAATTTTATTATGAAAAAGGTAAACTTTCTTATGGATTTTTAGGTTTACCAATGGACTAGTGGGATTTTTTCTTTTATGTACCTCACAGAGATTTTTTTTTATCGTCTTACATTTTAAATTTTTTTCACAGGTCTTAAGGATGATTAGGAATGTTAATAAAGTCAGAGATATAGTTATTTGAGTTATCTTGAACATATTAAGTATGACTTTATAAAGAACTTTTTTTGTGTGAAAAAATGGACATTGTGTTGAAGTGTCCACTTTTTAATGTAGAAAAATTCCTAATTCTATAAAAATATAAACCAAAAATGGTCTTTGGGATGTTAATGATGAAATATATGCCATAAATCATGTAATTTATGAGACAATTATGTGTGAATTATTATAGTTGGCATTAGATCAAGGGTTTATATAACTTTAGAGGTTAGGATGATGTTAAAAGATACTCTTAAGTGATTTTAATTTATGGTTATATTATTATGAGATATATTTTGAGGATTTCCATGTTTCTTTATATAATAAATTATTATTATGAATGGATTTCCATATAGGAAATGAGGAAACTCAGGTAAAAAGGCACTGAGAGGATAATATCCATACAAACCAGAAACTCGAAATGTATTGAATTGGAATAGAGCAGTTTGTAGCTATGTTATCTCAGTTTAAGTAGGTTATTAATGGAGGTACCAATGCAAGGGAGTAACCATATTCTCCACAAAATAATATGTCATTAGTATAGAATTTCATTAAATAACACCCCTGGATTTTGGCACATCCTTAGACCCAATGAAATCTAAAGGATGGGTTAACACTTTGAAGATTATATTTGAAGTTTGGGGATATTTGGAAAATTAGAAGGTAACACTTTCAATTTATCATTTTGAATATGAAGTTGATCAATGGTGGTATTTGATTAATAACACCAAGTAAAAGAAATAAATTAATGCCATGTAATATATGATATTTAATGATATCTTCCTTGAAAATAATTTTCCCAATGTAATTATACTTATAATAGAAATAGAATTACTAGAGTTGAAGAAAAATTAGTAGGAATATATTGTTTTCTATGAAGATAATTTTAATACATTTTATAGATATGCACCAAATTTCATTCTGGGACATGATAATAAAATTGATTGATTTTAATCAAGATTAAATCTAAGTTTATGAATGGATTCAATTACCTGTGAGTTTATAAGTTATGATGAAATTATACAGTGTGTTTAGAAATTCAAGATGGAGTTTTTGTAATTTTATAACAATAAGGTTAAGAAGAGAACCAGTGTTGAGTTAATAAGGTTTACTTATGACTTTTCCATTCCTCTATGTTTTGAAAATCACAAACACTCTATCTTAAGGAAAATTATATTTTCCCTAAGAATTATTTTAATAAGTAAACTTTTCCTTTCCCAAGGAAATTTTATCCTTACCTATGCTTTCAATATTAATTTTATAGTTTCTCTAAATCTAACTCATTTTATTTCTAAGTCTAAAAATCGGTTTCACATATAAAACCTCGAAATCCTGTAAATCCTTGGTTATAGAGTATTCTGAAATTCAGACTCTAAATTCTTTGAAATTCAGACTTAGAATTCTATGAAACTCGGACTCTGAATTCCTCATAATTAAGACTCCGAATTCCTCAGAATTTAGACTCCAAATTCCTTAGAATTCAGACTCTGAATTCCTCATAAATCTGACTCCAAATTCCTCATAATTCAGACTCTAAATTCCTCAGAATTCAGACTCCAAATTCCTTAAAATTCAGACTCCGAATTCATTGGAATCCAGACCCTGAAATCTACAGAATTCAGGTTCTGAATTATTTGGAAAAAAGAATCCAAATATCCTTGATTTATAGTATCCAAATTATTATATGGTTAGACTCCAAAATTTATTTTTCATTAGACTCAGATCTTTATTTTTCCTTAGACTCCGAAAAATATATTTGGTTAAGCAACCATATTTTTCTTACACTTGTTATAGTTATGAAACGATGTTGTAAAATCTATTTCTAACTAACTGTTGTTTGAGTGAAACATGTACAGGTCCCTATGAAATTAAAGGAAAAATATGACTATTGGAGGAGGGAGACAACAATTGGAGAAGTACCTATAAATAGGAGCTCATTTGAACGAGCTAAAAAATATTGATCACTCCAGAGATTGCATGCTGCTGAAGTGATTTCTAGAGAAAGAGAATATCATGACTTGTGCGTACTGAACATCTTGTTCAGATTGTTTCGTGCGACTCCAATTGTTGCTGAGTACAATCAAGGGATTCCAGGGATAGGAAGACAGAGGTGATGACTACCTTAAAGATCAAGGACTTCCATGGATAGGAAGAAAGAGGTGCTGACTATCTTAAAGCTCTAGGGCTTGTGGGGATAGAAAGACAGATTCTGATATTTCTATCGAGGGCTTACCCTAGTATGGGTAAGACATACTTTCTTAAAAGTATAAATCAAGGGACATTTATCCAAGGTTGTTGGATACCCTTCTCTTTGGGTTAAAAGATTTCATACTTGTTACTTATTTTGTTTCAAGTTTATTTCCGCTGTATTTAGATAAAGGAAGAAAGTATAACTTTCATATACTTTCTTGTATTTTTTTTATACTCTAATAAGTAAGATTCTATACACTTTAAGGTATAATCTTGTCCTTGTAAACTTTTCTTAAGTTTTATTTCTAGAATCATATTTTTGGAACCTAGAAAGTTAGTAGAACTAAGAGAGGTCTTGTGAATTTATTTTGTTTAACTTTGTTAAAAATAGTTATCCTTAAGGTTAAAAATGAATGTTTTTAAACTTAGAATTCACCCCCTCTTGTAATTGAGCATCTACATTCATATTTAGATCATACAACCAGATGGTAGGAAATGGGTGAGCATTAATCAAAGAAACATGAAGGTAAGAAAATTCAATTAGCCACTTGTGATAAGTGTGGTAAGAAGCATTCTGGGGAATTTATTATGAGATCTGGTAAGTGTTATCGATATGGAAAACCTAAACACTTGGATCATGACTACAAAGAAAAGAGAAATGGTAATGGTTGAACTGGTAATGAAAAAAGGCAGTGAAATGTTTTAATTAAAATGAGATGGGCCATTATGTGAATGCATGTCCACAGAAAGGTATGGAGGATAGTGATCACCAGGTCTATAAGCAGAAATGTGTGGAAAATTCATTTTCTATTACTGGGCCATCAAATTAAGTGGGGATAAGTATATTCACTAGTATAAAATATATATTTTTTATGATGGAGTTATAACATCAGTTTTTAAAAATTGACGTTATAAATTATTTTTTACATTGGTTAAAAAATTAACCAATGTAAAAAACTAAGTTATAACATTGGTTTTTTAAAAATAGACATAAAAAACCTTTTAAAAAATTTCATATTATGTGCCATGCACTCACTCACACCTCTTCAAACCCTTGTTTTCTTCTCCTAAATTCTATCTTGCAATCTTTTCTCTCATTATTTTTCGTCATCCCAACCCTCATTCGTGCCACTGCCATCATCATTTCTGTCACCTTCCCCTTCTCATTCTTCTCTTTTATTTACTAAAACTTCTCTTAAATATATCTTTATAGTTTTTATTTATTGTTATTATTTTCCTTGAATCTAAGGCATAATTAATTTGATGAATATTATTTTTATCTTTTTGTTTTCCTGGATATTCTCTACTGCCACTTCTCTTTGATATCTCTTTGCTATTTTTATTTGTAGTTCTGATTATTTGTGCATACAAGGTATTTTTTAATCGATAAATTCATGTTTTCATATTACATTCTAATAAAATGATTATTTGATAAATTAGTGTGATAAATAATGTTAATTTACTGATTAATGGGTGTCTAAGGTATGTTTTTTCTTACATTTTGATTGAGTTTTTTTGAAGGTATAGTGGATTATGGAGTTTGAATATGGAGTATCGATAATATATATTTAGATGATCAAGATTATTTCAAAATTGTATTATAAGTAAAAGACATTCTAACTTCTACTTAATCATGTCCCTGATGTAATAAAAATTGAAAAATCACATTTCTAATTGGGTGATAATTTTATTTCAGTATATTATTGATTAAACCTTCTTGGAATGAATAGTTCTTTACATAGGTTGAACATTATATTGATATTAATATGTTATCTTTGTCCATTTAAAATGTCATAAATACCTATGAATTTCAAAATTTAATTGCTTTAATTATTTTATTTATTATATAATGTAAAACATATGTAAATATTTTAATTATTCTAATAATATCAAATTATAATGATTTTATTGTCATTTAAATTTTATTTATATGGAATCTATTTTTGTTTTTTAGTCACCCTTTCATGTTAATTCTTGTATAAGCCTAGGAATTTATTTATATTATTTATAATGTTTTGTAATCTCATTTTTTCACACTCTCTAATATTTGGTCCTTTATATTATGATATTTCCTTATTTAATTTGAAAACAATAAATATATAATTATGAAATTGCATAATAAAAATAAGGAATAATTATGTTTTATTTGTGGTTAACCTTTTAAAATAAATTTTAATGTTTCTATACCATTATTTTTTTGGATTTTTTTTAAAAGTATGATAATTAAATATGTTCCAAGTGATACGTTCATTTATGAAATATGTTGTCCTTATTTTATTTGTGAAATATTTTTTTTATTTTTTTATTTTTATTTATAAAAGTAAATTTGAAATTAAATTTCATAATATAATAACTTATTTTTAATTCATGAAATATATTATAGATAATAACGAGTCAAAGTTGTATTATTGCATTGTGAACAGGTGATGAGTATGAGGAAGGTGTTGATGATTTTTTTGGGGTACAATAAGATACATTCATGCCTGATGAATTTGGGGTACAAGATGATACATGCTTGCCTGTATGACTATGTGCTATATAGAAAGGAATAAAAAGGTATTTTAGAGCGTCCAAAATGTGGGATATCATGGTATAAATTGAAATAAAAAACACATGTTTATTTTTCTATTACAAATACTCATGATAATACAATTTGGTATCTTCTTATAATTCCTCATTTAAAACATTTATTTGAAATTAAAATGATTCCAAAAGGTTAATATTGCATGTAGATGAGTGAATATCTGATAGAAAGTTATTTCATCCAGCTGATTGTCTGAAATAGAAGAAAATTGATCAATAGTTACCCACATTTATAAATAAAGTTAAGAATCTTTGACTTGGACTGTGCATGGATGAAATGAATCCATACTGAATCTATAGTAGCAAATATAGTGCATGGATTGTTTTATTGTTAATTTACAACTTATCTCTTGAATTTTGTATGAGATAGAAACATATCATGTTGAGTTTTACTATTTCTAGACCAAAATAGTTTTGTAAATGATTTTGATATTTTCTTATCACCATTAATTGATTATTTAAAACTTTTTTGGGAGGAAATTATCAGAGTGTATTATTATTATAAAATGGAACATTTTTATCTACATTCCATGATTATGATCACTATAAATGACTTCCCAACATATGTAAATTTTTCTGGATATAGTGTTAAGGGGCATAAATATTGTCCAATTTATGTAGAATGGAATTCATATTATCAACTACAACATGGGAGAAAAATATTATACATGTGTCATCAAAGGTTTTTTTTCTATGGATCACTCTTATCAAAGATTAAAAAAGGAATTCAATTTATCATAGGATATTTATATGAAACCTTTTACCACTGATCATTATTTTGAGAGGGTGAAAAATATTTATGTCACACTTATAAAGACACAAAAATATTTTAATGATAGAAATATTTGTAAGAAAACCATCAATATTTTTTGATATTTATTATTGGATATATATTGAGGCCCAACATAACATTGATGTCATGCACTTGGAGAAAAATATCTATGAAAATTTGATTGGAACATTGTTATATATTAATTAAAAGACTAAATGTGGGTTTAATGAAAGATTAGACTTGCTCTCAATGGGAATATGTTTGGTGTTATCTCTCACTCCAAATAGAAGATGAATATACCTTCCTATGTCTTGTTATACATTATCTAAGAGGGATAAAATTTGTTTTTGTCAGTGTCTTCATGGTATCAAAGTGCCACATGGTTATTCTTCAAATGTAAAAAAGTTTGTGACACTAAAGTATTTGAAGTTGACAAGCATGAAATATCATGATTGTCACAACATGATGAAGAAACTTCTACCAGTTTTATTGTGTATAATACTACCCATCCACGGTAGAATGATCATAATAAAGGTGTGCTATTTTTTCAATTCAATTTTTAACAAAGTGATTGATCTAATTTAATTAAATAATTTAGATAAGGATGAAGTTTATATACTTTTTAAACTAAAAATGTACTTTAATCTATATTTTTTTAACATCATGGTGCATTTAATTGTTTATTTGGCATGATAAATAAAGATTTTCAGACTTTTATATATATATTGGATGTATCCTTTTGAATGTTATATAAAGATATTTATGGGATATGTTAAGAATACATATCGACCTAAAGCCTCCATTATTGAGAAGTATATTTCTGAGGAGGTTGTATATTTGTATACAAACCACTTATCTATAGTGAAGCACATAAGTTTCCTATATCATTCCATGAACGAGTCATTTTTAGGGTAAATAAGATCCATGGATTAAAAGTAAAATCGTTGATAGGTGAATAGATAAAGGAGGTACATTTATACATCTTGAATAACATAGATGATGCTCAAACATATATAACATTTCATATTAATTTTTTAAAACTATAATATCCATAGAATAAATATATGTGGATATCGAATAAGCATAATAATAATTTTTTTCCATGGTTTAAGAGACTATGCATGGCAGATATAATGCATCAGAAACATTGATATATTTAGCGGGTAGCCCAAGTTTAAATTTGATAACACAGAGTGAGTATGAAATTGATGGATATACATTTTATACCAAAGTTCAAGAAAATAGAAGTGTAGTTGAGAATAATAGTGTATTTATGTTCACAGAAGAAAGGAATTGTTTAAGTACTAAAGAAAAAAACCCATATTAGCATCAAGTGTATATTATAGAGTTATTTAAGAAATATGAGAGATTTATTACATTAATTTCAAGTTCTATTGCTTAAGTAAAAATGGGTTATTGGTAACAAAAATGTCAAACATGATGAATTTGATATGACACTATTTAATCTGAATAGACTGCAATACACTGCTAGTCCATTTATCATGGAAAAACATGATTTTTTTCCCACATTCTTAATCCATAAAATATGCAGTGGTCTATAAATAAAAAGTATTTTGGTTATGAAAAAATTGATAATGATATTTATTTATGTTAGATACCTACTTCTATGGAAGATCATCATAGAATATTGATGACTATGTCATAGGCGTGGTTTGTGTCATATGGAACCATCATGAGGAATGAATATGGGAAAAAAACCCTTCAGTAATTTACTAATAGTATTGGTAACATATATTTATTTCTTTTTTAAATTTTTAAATTTAATAAAACGGTAGATAGATTAGTTTTATTTTGTTTAATAAAAAAAATATTTTAACAAATATGATTAATTGTTTATTTAGATTAGTTTAGTTTTGTTTGTATCGTTTTTCAATTATTCTACTTTATATGTAACTATTGGATTTATATAAATATTTGCTTAAGATTTTTTTTCTTGTGTCTATATCATTTTATGTCTCATAAATATTGTTAGTATTATTTTAAAAATTTTAACTACTAAAAACTAAGATAAATAATATTGTTAGTATTCCTTTTAAAATTGTTGTTAACTACTCTAACAAATATTATAAAGAGTGGTTTGTTTTGTATTGTATTGTTTTGTTTGTATCATTTTAAATTTTTTATTAAATTTTTTATATAAAAATTGGATTTGTATAATATTTTACCTAATTTTTTTTCCTTTTTATACAATTTAACCTCTCATTAATATTGTTATAATTTTAGTTACCTTATTTAACAAATATGAATAAAAATATGTTTAGTTTATTTTAATTTTTATTGGATAATTTTTCATTATTTATTTAATTTTATATATAATACTTGGATTTGTATATTTTTCTACTATTTTTTTCTTAATTTTATTTGTAGGATAATGTCAGATCAAATAGACAAGTTGCTTAGAGCTTCTGGGGAGGACCATACACATACTTTTGCTGAGGAGCCTCCTCATGCTTCTGTACAAGAGCCATATACTTCCATAGGGATAGAGAAGGATTCTAGTATTGGTACAAATGGTAGAAAACATTTACTAAAATTATCAGTTACCCATAGCCAGGACCATAGGATATATGTCGAGTTTGATGATAACGACAATCCTAGGGTTTCAAATTCAAAACAATTTAAGATTTTTGCTGGAATTCAAGCTCAATCTGAAGTTAGCCTTTTGATTTGTAATTGGAAAAGAGTATAAAAAGAGATAATATATTAATTATGGGATACAATTCTGGTATGATCATTTATTATTATTTTACTTATTATTACATGCTTTACTAATATATGTTTTCTCGCTTTATATTAGATGACATATGATATACCTGACATTAGAGAAGTCAAGAATAAATGTTTATCTTTATATGTTAGGAGATGCAGAGATTTTAAATCAACCTTCACATCATATTTAATTTTTAGGGTGATACAAAATAAAAATACATGTGATATATATATATATATATATATATATATATATATATATATATTTTCTAGTTAAAGATAAATGGAAGTGGTTTGTTGAAACTAGACAACAAGAATAATTTTTGTTAAGTGAAATGTTAGCTTTTAAAAGATTTTTTATTATTAATGATCAAATTAATGATTTATTTATCCTTAATTTAATGTAAATGAATAAATTCGACCCTCATAATTTATCTCATGGAGGGTATATGTTATTAGAAGAACAAATGATGGCCAAAAAATTTCAAAAAACCAAGAGTTGGGTCTTTAGGCTCTACAAAGGTTAGACCTCCTCCCATCCAGACATGAAAAATGGAAGAAGACCTGAATGAGAAAAAAGGAATATATCTTATAGAAGATTCAAGGGATATAGTTTAGATGATTTTAAGGAGTTATTTAATTTTTTTTGTGTTGTTTAATTTATTTCAACTCTTTATATATTGTGATTTGATATTGTTTTTTTCAAATATTATATACAAGAATCCCTTAAGGAGTAGAGCACATAAGGGACCTTTATAAATGGGGGTAGGAAATATATGTTAGCTATGAAATTGGGAAATCCCAAACTCCCAGGTTATGTATAAGGTTATGAGGTGGGTATATCAGTCAAAAAAGTGCTTGGTCATTCTGGATATTCTTCAAAGGAGGATGTATATAAAGGACAAATAGAAGATTTAGAGTCTAAAGTTTAGGATATGGGTGAGAAAATGGAGGAGAATATTATAGATTTGGTACAGTCAATGTTTACAGACATGAAAAGACAGTTTCAAACTTTAAATCCCACTCCCCCACCTTCACCTATATATCCCACTCCTCCACCTCTACCTGTATATCCAGATCCAACACCTCCTCCTAGAAAACTTTACATCTATTTTGAGTTATATATTGATGATCCACAACATCATATGGTTTTATAAGAGATTATATATTATTTTGGGTATACAATTTATCATCAATAGATATAGATGGATCAACTTAGGGTCACAATTCAAGATCTTATATATAGATCAACAATAGTATCGATTCTTATAGATGACGTCACTATAGTTAGACAAATTATCAATCATTTTTTATCTTAGCTATCTAGACTTGTTCAAAAAATTATCATTGAGGTATGTAAAGATTATATCCTTTATTTTATATTGGTGTTATTTTTTTTAATATTTTACAATTTATATATATATCTATATTTTTTACAGGAATACTTTAAAGGTAAAAGAAATAATTTATAGAAAAAAATTCACGTTGTTATGACTTCAGATACCACTTATTATTGACTTTATAGATTATCAATATATTCATCTTTATTGTTGGAAGATTATGAACTTCCAACTAATGCTAACATTTGTGGGCACGAAATGACTATGATGAATTTAAAGAGAGATATCATGGAGCTTGTAACTGGAGATTTTTTCTGAATTAATGCGATACAAGTATTTTCCATGCGAGTCAATTATCAATTTTCTTTCAATTATTTTAATTTAATGAAAATTAATACTTATTTTTGTTTTTTATTAGGTATATTTATACACTTTTTATTTAGTATGATACAAAATCAATATATGATTTTTTATACTCACAATTTATTTCACCAATAACAATGACAATGAAATATATAGAAATAATAGTACGTATTTATGAAATATTTCAAAATAATACAATTTACTATTGGATTATTCTTTATCTTGAAGGGTATGGAAATTATATTTATTAAAGTGTTATTTATCTTAACTGAATAATCACTCATATTATATTATTTATATATTAGTGGCCATTGGATATTGTGTGTTTTTCCCCAAAATAGAAGATAACTTACTAGTTATACTCTATACATGGTGACATGAAATAAAATTTCTAAAACATATTAGACGTATATGTTTGATTTTTCGAATAATTTTATATTAATTAATTTTAATTTTATTTCATACATATCATTTTCAAAAGGGGTAAATAATTAATTTAGATATACAAGAGGAAAGAGGATATGAAAGATCAAATATGTGTGCACAAAGGTGAATTCTCATTTATAATTACTACATTTTGGATGAATGGACATAAAATGTTATTTTTAATTGAAAAATTCTTTTAAAAGAGAGATGTAATTTCTAACAAGGATTAAAGGAAAGTGAATATTATGTTCTAAGATTTATGTTTGAAATAATTTCAACTAAGATAGTTACAAAATTCTACAAGGCTAAATTTTACCATAAAATTTCCTTTAATTTATCTTATAATTAGATTAATAATACATGTTAAATGATTTAATTTTAATTTATATCTTTTTGATGAACCTGACCCTTATTCTGAAAATGATCTAAATCACTTACAAGGAGCATGGGAGGATTATTTCACTGGTTTGATTGGGTTTTATTCTATTTGTAATATATATTTTAAAGATTAAATTTCAAATTATAAAGTTGAAATGATTGGAATTTATGATTCTATTTTCTGGTTCTATTTGTGCTATTATTTTTTGATTTTGATTATGCTACTATACTGTTGGGCTATTATATTTGATTTTAATTTAAAAAAAATATTTTTCACATTGGTTATTATATAACTGATATGAAAGATTGAAAAAAAAATTTCATATCAGTTATAGAGTAACCAATATGAAATATAGTTTATGAAATCATTTATATAAGGTCGAGTACACCTTACATCATGGAACACAACACAAAGGAAAGAAATTATAGTAAACATACGGGCCTAAGGAATTGACCTTGTGACCTTCCCCTCACCCCCCCAAAACCATACTACCCCATCACCAACAGTAGGGATTATGAAATCATTTATTTTTAATAAATTATGTGATAAAGGTGTTTTCATGGTAGTTATATAATAAATGACATAAAAAACTATTCCCATTATTGATATTTTGACTGATTTCTATGACGGTCTTTTAAAAATCAACATGAAATATAGTTTTTTACACCGGTTAACAATAACCGATGTGAATAAAATATTTACAATGTCACTAGGTAATCAACATTAAAAACCCAAAAAAATTTATGTGGAAAACCTTATTTTTCACTAGTGATTACTTGTTTACTCTAAGTATGCCGATGTATTATTTGATTCAAGTTCTAAAAATTATTTTATTTCTAAGAAATTTTCTATTAAAACATAAAAATTACCTCAAGAAACGAATACACAAATTTTGGTAAAAGCTTATGGTGGTAGTATTAAAGAAAACAATATTTATAGGAAGATTTACATCATTATATGTGGAATGGGTTTTCCTAAAAATCTAGTTGCATTACCCATTGTGGAGTTTTATGTTATTTTGGGTATGGATTGACTTTTAGGTTATCATTCTAAGATAAATTTCAATGCTAAAGAAGTTATATTAAATCCTTAGAGAGATTTTTAGTTTATATATAACAATGCGTTCATACCTATGATAACATATCAAGAATATGATAAACTTATTAAATATGAGAGTGAAATTTATCTTACACATATTATTAAAAAGAAATAAACCTTTCAAATTAGTGATTTAATAATTTTAAATGAATATATAGATGTATTTACTGATGGTTTTCCTAGTGTTATTCCTAACCGAGAGGTTAAATTTTCTATCAACTTGGTTCCTGATGCTAAGAAAATTTCAAAACATCCTTATCAAATGGTTTCAGCTGAGTTGTTAGAATTGAAAAAATATTTATAGGAGTTTCTTAACAAGGGTTTCATTCACCCTAAAATTTTACCTTAGGGTTATCCTATTTTTTATTAAAAATATTAATGGATATATGAGTATTATTATTGATTATATATCACTCAATAAAATTACTATTAAGAACATGTATCCTTTTCCTTAGATTGATGACTTGTTTGATCAGCTCCCCAAAGTGTTTTATTTATTGATGATCGATCTTAGGTCTAAGTAACACCAGATAAAATTAAAGGAAGAATAAATTATAAGGATACATTTTAAGACTATGAATAACCATTATGAGTTTATAATTATTATTTTCAGGTTAAAAAATGAACCTATTGTATTTATAGATCTAATGAATAGAGTTATCTATGAGTATTTGGATAAATTTGTGGTTGTGTTTGTCAATGAAATTTTGGTATATTATAAAAGCTATAAAGACCATGAGAAATATCTAATTACTATTTTTAATACTTTAAAATAAAAGAGGTTATATGGAAAATTTAGTAAATGTGAATTTTGGTTACAAGATATTTCTTTCCTTGGATATATTAGTTATAAATATGGAATAACAGTTGATCCTACTAAGACTAAAGTGGTGTAAGAGTGTTAAAGACCTATAAATAACAAATATTTGAATTTTTCTTGGATTAGTGAGTTACTACCAAAAGTTTATTGAAAATTTTATTAGTTATCTATCCTAATAACCAAGTTAACTTGAAAATGATTTAAATTATTCTAGATAAAGAAATTTGATGAATGTTTTTAGGAACTCAAAAGAAGATTGGTAAATAATCTAGTGTTATCCTTTCTATCTATAAATATATTTTTTTATTTAAAATAATTCTTCATTGAAGGGCCTTGGTTATATCTTGATATAAGATGATCATGTAACTACATATGCTTCATGTCAATTGAAACTATATGAGTAGAATTACCTTACACATGATCTTGATCTTGTAGCAGTTGTTTTTTCTTTAAAAATTTGGAGTCATATTTTATATGTGGTAAAATGTGAAATATATACTAACCATAAAAGTTTAAAGTATATATTCACTCAAAAAGAGTTGAACATGAGGTATGAAAGCTAATGAATAGAGTTTTTCATGAGTATTTGGATAAATTTGGGGTTGTGTTTATTGATGACATTATAGAATATTCTAAAAGCTATGAATATAATGAGAAAAATATAAATATTGTTATTCAAAATTTAAAAGAAAATAGGTTGTATGGAAAATTTACTAAATATGAATTTTTGTTATAATAGATTTACTTCTTTAGACATATTGTTTCTAAATATGGAATAACAATTGATCTTTCTAAGTATAAAGTGGTTGAAGAGTGGTAAAACCCTAAAAATGTCACAAATATTTTAAGTTTTCTCAGATTAGTGAGTTACTATCGATGATTTGTTTAAAACTTTGCTCAGTTATCTAGCATACTAAATAAGTTTACTTGAAAAGGAGTTAAATTCATCTAGATTAAGGAATGTGATTAATGTTTTCAGGAACTAAAAATAATATTTGTGTTAGAGTTGGTGCCCTAGGACTAAATTTTTGTACATTTATTACATGTATATTTGATGATTTGAGTATTAATAAAATATCTTGTTACATATTGTTCATTGTTTTGTAATATTTTAATGTAATAATGTCCTAGAGTATCTGTCGCATTAATAAGGTTGTAACAATTCCCCACTATGATGAGAACCATGAAATTATATGATGATATTATTAAATATAGTTCTACAATTAGACAACATTTTATTATGGGACACATAGAATGTGAATGTCAGGCACAAGTAATCACAAGCAGATGATAAATATTCTCATGAAATTCGCACTTGATAATATCTAAGACATGATATTATAAGAACAGACCCACTGGTAGGAATTCTGCATGTTTTGGTGTCATCAGATATTCCTATATGTGAGTGTGTATAATGGTCCTTATACTTTAAGATTATTATTAATCCATGTTATGACTCGGACACTTAGATGTATTATGTAAACCATGATGATAAAAGTTCATAGATATTTTGTATACATTAGGTGCATCATGAGTGACATGTTATTAATGAATTAGTTAAGGAAGGATTTTTAACTTCTATCATTATATAACTTAATATATCAGACCTTTCATTGGAATAGAACCATCAAATTAAATTCCATGGTCATGGTACATTGACATGTTTATTTCAGATAGTTAAAGAAAGAGGTATCTTGCATATAGGTTGATGACACATATGCACAACCTGCTTGATGATATATTGAGGCGAAGGGATTATATTACACAATGAGTGTTCATATGCGGTTGTCGTTGTTGCAACATTAAGTTCTTTCTCTTAGGTGCTATAAACTGTTTCTAGATAGTAATCTTATACTTTAGGCAAACCCATCTAATGCTAATGAGAAATAATCCTAGAGGGTCATATAGTAAGTGTTTCCATTGAACTTAATTAAATTCTATTTGAATTTAATTATTGGAATAAATATTTTTTCTCAAGACTGAGGAATAATTTTATTCAAGTTTTATTGATCGCTAATACTCACAAGGTAATAAATAATTATTTATTCATTAATAAATAATTTTTTATTATGTGAATATTAAAAAATATATTTATTCACTAGATTATGAATTAAATATTTATTTTATTTATTAATGAATGAAATATTAAATTAAATATTTATTCTATAATTCAATAAATGTTGTGGAATTATATTGGAACAAGATCATGTCTGGTGATGAATATTTATTTTCAAGCTGGTAAATAATATTTATTATTGCATGAGTTAGCACACACCATAAAATAATAATAATAATAATAATATTATATTTCATGGGGTTTAATAATTATTACTATATTATTAAAGGGATGATACACAATTAAATAATATTATAACCTAAATCCTAACTCTATAAATAGATGGTTATGTCTATTGTTTAGGGTTAAATTGAGATTTGAGAATGTTGAACACAACAAAATTCTCTCTCCATTCCTCCTATCTTCCTCTAAGATCGAGTAGCACTAGAGAGATTCCTTCAAGATCAAATGAACTATATGTGATCAACATGAACAATTAAAGGCAATTGATTCATTGTTCTAGCACCCAAAAATCAATTGGTATCATTCAAAGATCAAAAGAACACATGTGGATTATAGCTAGAGGGATTCTACACTTGGATCCTTCCTACACATTGAAGGTAATCTATAAAATGGGTTCTCAAATGATCAAAAAAATCTTTATCAGAGAAAGTTCCTAAGATAAGGTAATCATTTTTTTCGATCATAAATAAATTAATTATAAATTTAACATGAAATACCCTCTCTTGGTTTCTAGGTTTTCTCTATACAAATATTCAGTGGAAAAATTTAGTTGGTCATGGCATTCATGTCATGTAAAATATTGTGAATTATCCACAAAATCAAAAAAAAAATTTTGGTTTATTCACCCACCCAGGCGCTTCCACTGCGACCAGAACCTTAAAGTAGTATCATACCATTCATGTTTCAAATTTATAATTATTTATTTAATTATTGATCTATATGAATAATAGTGGTTAAATATTTAATTTCAAGAATATTCATTCTTTAATCCGATATTTAATTAACATGATTTTTTATATTTTAATTAACATATTTCAATGTTTCATTTTCTTAATAGAATAAGAATAGATAAAGAATGACTGGAGATGCCATCAGTAAGTGCCAAAATTTTTAGCCAGAAAGACTGGGTTACATGACATGTAGCTGGAGTACACACTGTGTTCCCAAGTGCACTACATCTAGAAGTGCCGCGGGATACAAAACATGCCAAATAGTAACTATACATGATGAATTTATTACACCTCATGTGTAGATTGAGCCAGTTTGGAACATAGGTTGTTAGATCATATAATGTGTAGCTGGTGTACACACCATGTAGTCCACATGGTTTAGTAGTGAAATTAATGCAATCCATGTGGTCAAATACATGGTCAAACCACATGAGATTGAAAACCCAGAGCATTAATGAGATACATGATGTGTATCTGACATACATGATATATAGTTCATTATTTCCCATGTTTGAAATTGATGATGATCCATTCAGTGAGTTAAGCAGACACATTGCATGTGAGATACACAATGTGTAGCTAAATTTTACACGTTGTGTAGTCCCGTGACTAATGAACACAACAAGTCCTTAGAATGCTTGCATGGATACATGACAAGAGAAATACACATAATATAGCTGTCTTGTACACAATGTGTACTCCATCCGAGGTACATGCCGAAGCCCCAGTCATGTATCCCGGGAACATGAAAATCGAGTTGCATGATGTGCAGCTCATAAGTACACATCATGTAGTCTCTCAATAAATGAAAAATTAAATTAAATTAAATTTCTAATTGCAACATTAAGACCTTATTATATTTATTGACATCTATTTTGTTTGAAAATTTAACAATGTTTTTAAATAATTATTAAACGATCAAATAATTTATTGTAATTATTTGTAATTATTGGTTCTTCCATTTATTTTCCATAAATACATTTATGATGGGTATCTCCAAGAGAATTCAGATGGTCATTAAGAAAAAATGGAATTAATTAATTAATTAATTAATGCAAGTGCATTTATCTTAATAATAAAGAACAAATAGAAATTAATGTTAATAGATTTTACTTTTGTGTATTCATTGCATGTTTATGACCATTAATGATCTTGACCACGTAATTTATATACATTTATTTAATTTATTTCATGGGTTTGAAAATATTAATTATTAAATTAAATATGTTGGTCTATACCCCTACCTCCTTTATTATCACTACTACAAAATAGACCTTTAACAACACTAGAATATTCCTTTATCAGTGTAAGGCCCCAACATTAAAACATTACTTAATCTTGAGTTAAATAAAGAAATAACATTGATGATATTTTTAGGTTTATATCTTTAGAGAATTAGGCCATAACTATTACATTACATCTCAAATATTTCAAAGCAGACACTTCTACTCAGTATCCATTTTTTCATAAAAAAATTCTTAAAAGAAAACAATAATTATTTTCTTGATATAAATCTTCTTGAATTCTTCATTTCTCTTACCCTACCTTATACCCTGTGAAAAACATTTCAAAAACTTGTGATGATCATAAAAATCTCAGTAAGGGTGATAAAATAAAGAAAGAAATCATTAGCCCATAAATACATACAAAACATAAGATCTTTAACACACCTCATGAAATCATAAGATTTATGAATAACACATAGAAATCATAAATCATAAAGGTAACTTGTGGCATCCATATCATACTTACATTATAGCTATCACAACTACATATGGAGTTACGTTTGGAATACCCATCATAGTATATTCCCTAAATCTCTTAGGAGAAACATTAACTTTTACCTCCATCATGTTACCCAATGCATTGGAGAGCTATCTCAGGATCACTCGCCCTAGGTTTATCACAGAATCACTCGTATACCTGAACAATTCCCAATAACCATAACATATTCATAACACATAAAACAAGAATAAAGGAAATATAATATTTCCACATTGCAATCACAATATATCATTTCAAGATATTGACACAATCAATTCTTTATCAAACCATTTTCAAAACAATTTAAAACATTTAATAAAGAGATTTTTGAATCAAAGTGTCCCATATCACTTTGAAGATTTTGAAAGAAATTTTAATTTCAAAACATTCATGTCCATATAAATAAATCCTTAAAACCATTTTTAAAACATGGATATTAATGAGAATGATTTAGAAGAATAAATCTTTAAAACATTTAAAATGATATTTTAGTTAAAGAGTTCCTAACCAAATGAGAGATGATTGAATACAAATAATTGAGAAATAACATTAATCAAAGATTATAATATCATGAGAATAAGAAGATTCATGATATAATATGTCAAAGGGCAGTATACAGACCATATAAATGTGAATTAGTGTATAACAACAAATAAGTCTCAATGGAATGTAAATTGAGACAAAGTCCCTTGGAAAGATCACATCCTTAGATTAAGGAAAAATCAATGACATAATTATGTGTGAAAAATAAGAATACACCCAATATAATTGGATATTAATTTTAAAAAAATCAGAGGTCATTCACACGTATTCATAGAACAAAATAATCAATATGTAGAAGTTTAACCCAAATAATTAAAATTGGGTTAAGAAGTTCTCTTACAGAAATTTGACAGCCTAACGACGTTGCTTTAAAATTTAGAAAATGAGTTGATGAGAGAGAAAAGGGTCTCTCATCACGTGAACATAAAATTTATAGAAATTAGGATATATAATAAGATATCCCAAAATAATAAAATGTAAATTTAAAATACATAACATAAAATAAGTCTTTGATTAGAAGAGGAGAGTGAAAGGTTCCCTTACCAATTTGGTAACTTACGAAACATATACCACATGAAAGAATTATCATACAATGAAGATGTAAATACCCATAAATTAAATTATATTAAACAATTAATATAATAATGGGTAGTATATACACCAAAAAAAAGGAAATAGTGCCAAAAATAGCATGAATCACACGAGAATAAAAAGTGAGATGAAAACCCCTTACAAAGATTGTATCATTAGATTAAGGATAAATCAATAACATAATTATGTGTGAATAATATAAATACACCAAATATAAGTGGATATTAAGTGTAAAACAATCATATTCCATTCACACATATTCATAAAACGACATAATCAAGAAGTATAAGTTTAACCCAAAGAATTGAAATTGGGTTAAGGAGTTCCCTTACCTTGTGTCCGACTTGTCTTGTTTGTTCTTTATCTCCATGAATAATAAACTTAATTTAATTATACTTAATTTATAACTTTTTTCAAGTTTATTATTCCTTTTATATCACTCATTACCTTGCTCTAATAATCATATAATTATTCAAGTTCATATCGGTCTTTTTGTCGATGTTCGGTACTTGAGTAAAAAATGATCTTGTTATAATTACAAATTGTCCATGTGGTAAAAAATCCATTATCTCCAGAATGATATTCATGATTTAGATATCATATATATCATATATATCTAGTATATATGTATTCATATTAGTCTATATAATTTGGATATAAGAAATGAAATGCACCGTTCATGGAGACGGTAAGCCATACGTACGTATGAACGCTACTTTCATTTCATTTTTTTCATTTTTAAAGGAATGAAAACCAAATTATACATAGGTATATTATTATTAAAGTGTAATATCATATTTTATATACGTTAAATAAGTTCACTAATACCATACTTTATACGTTCCATGTATGGTATTAACGAGTAATAT
Source organism: Viscum album (assembly GCA_963277665.1). Lineage (NCBI taxonomy): Eukaryota > Viridiplantae > Streptophyta > Magnoliopsida > Santalales > Viscaceae > Viscum > Viscum album. Next base: position 1,841,059,809 of record OY728151.1, read on the forward strand.
CACTTTGAGGGGGCGATAGTCCTCACTTCCTCAAATGAAATTATCATATTTACCCATTATGAAAACCATAAAGGTATTCTATAAATGAAAAATACATAAGAATAAAGACAATATAAATATAATATATATCAAATATGAATAAAATTCCATCATAATGGCCACCATGAGAGGTGGTAGGAGAAGATTGAACAATCCTCATTTCGTGAGGCAGTAGTTCGTCGTCCACTGAAACAGTATGTTCTAAATCCATTATATGGAAGTGTGTGTAAGTTTAGTTCAAATAATTCTCATAAAATAAACCTATTATATTTAGGATACTTTTTTTGTTATGTAAAAAAAGAAAAATAAGAGCATAGGGAGTGGAGAAGGAAAATAAATGAAAAGAACTTGAGAGGAGATGTTACCTTTAAATTGGGTAACTCCCTTTGGTTTGAACCAAAAGGTTCCCTTGAATTGACTTATTCCTAGAGGAAGGCTTCTAGGAGGAATATAGGGATGTTGGGAGATTATTTGGGAAGAGTTTGGACGATCCATGGGGCTGAGAGATGTGATTAATGCGTTAGAGGTGATGTCCTTTTATAAGAGGGAGGAGGGGCTCTTTAAGAAAATTTGAAAGTATTATTTTACTATAAAAGTATTTTCGGTTTCAAAAAGTATATAACTCATTAAATTTGAAGATAATATGACTATTACTTTAAATCCTCTCAACCAATAGGTTTTAGACAAGTTTTGGTTTCATTTTTAACCTTATAATTTAGCTTTAACCCTTAGTTAACTAATTTAACTCTTACCATGTCTTCATGTATATTCATACTGTAGATACCCAAAGATAGACGTACATGGAAATTACATTACTTTTGCGGAATAATTAATACATAAAAAATACAAACACACAAGGACCGTAATAGTTTAGTGTCTTTGGAAACTCGGAATATAATCTTCTAATCGTGGTGAAAAATCTTCAACATCTCCCATAAAGATCTTCCCATTTAATTTCCTACCTAAAACCTTTCTTTATATCCTAGGGAAAAGAAAACATAAAAGGGGTGAGCTCAAATGCTCATTAAGGGTAAGCATAGAGAACATAAAACAATCCTTAGACATTTGAATGTAAAAAAAACATGAGTATAAAATCTAAACATCAAAATCTTGAGTAAAGGCATAAATCTTGGAAGTACGTAAGACATATATCATAAAGGAAAATCAATCATGATAAAATAGCTTGGAAGTAAAACTTGTAATTGTGTAAACCATTAAGAACATGATATGATTTCCATAGTAGCCAAGGCATTTCTGCCAAGACCATCTTAGTGGACAAAGTCCCTTTATGAATCGAGTTCACTCCTCGTTCTAGTCCTGTATTACTGAACCGGTTTAACTTGTCGTTCCATCCATGTCTATCTCATGAGATATAAATCTTTACCCAATGCATTGGAGGGAGATATATGTCCCACCCATCTCATAATGAAATCATTCTTACTTGTGCCACAAAATAAACATACATCATTCATAATAACCCAATAAATAAAATGGGTTTCATAAACATCATCCCATCATCACATAATCCATATAAAAGAAATAGATACCATTTCATAATAAGAAAAGTGAAACCATGTAAATAATAGATACATTATACTTGAAACATAAACATATTAAATAATTTCATCTTAGATTAAAAATGGTTTTGATAAAACACTTGAAATGAATTATTGAGGAAAATATCCTTTCTTCTTCAAAATCATTTTATTTTCACAAAATGTCATGAAATTTTAAAAGAAAAGGATTTTGTTGAAAATATTCATGAAATATTTTGGAGGATGCATCATGAAAATAAGGATTTATAAAACCGTAAAAATCCGTTCATTCCATATAAGTTAAAAATAACATTCTCCTCGTACTTTTGTCGGAAAAGTCAAAAAGTACCTCGTATGGTAAACAAAAGAAAGATTCCTTCCAAACCTTGTGGTAAAAGTCATAAAAGGGTAAAATGACTTTAAACATATATGGAATAATAATAAACATTTTATGAAAACATTTTTATAAAACATGGACATGGATGATAAAGATAACCCCAGTAAATACTTACGTATAAGCAATCTCGGATAAAAAAATGAGATTGAAAATTTATCCCTTACCTTAGGTCCGATATGCCTCATACATATCCGAAACTCCTGTATAATGATTTAATTAATGTCATTGACTTATTACAGAATCATATTCATTTTTATGATATCATATATGTTTCACTTATGACTTTATATTACCCGTTCTTTTGTAAATTCCATGTTAAAGCAGCGTTTTGGGTAAAATCATTTCATTTATCGTATGTGTTTCGACTTGTAGTTCTTGATATTATTACTTATATACTGATTTATATAATTCTAGAATGTAAAAAATGATTTATATATAATATATATTCATCATATACATATATATATTATAGATCGATAAAAGGAATGAAATACACCGTTCATGGAGACGGTAGGCCGTACGTATGCATGAACGCTGTTTTTGTTTCCTTATTGAATTGAATGAAACTAAATAGATGAAATAAATATATATATACATAAATCTAGTAGCATTATTATTTCATATATTTCATTATTATTCATTATATAAACTTTATGATCATTCAAGTATGGTTAACATGGAGAATGAATCTCATCACGTCGTGGAGACGGTAGTCCGTACGTACGCACGAGCGATGATATCGTTCCCATAATTATTGAATAGAATTGGAGTGGATGGTATAATATATCAGAATCAGTATGATGTTATAATAACAATATATAATTATTCTTTACACCATTATACCCATCCATGTAAGGTGTTGGTGGAAAAACAGATTTCACCACGGCGTGGAGACGATATTCCATACGTACACACGCGTGGTTATTTAGTTTTCCGTAGGATGGATAGATGGTGAAATAGGGTTGTTTAATACTTATAATAACATATAATTATATAAGTTATACTGATGTTATTAATTCATAATGAAACAACTAAATAAGAAGAAGTGGAAGAAGAAATAAAGTTGAAAGAATCAGTAACAGACATTACCTCTTCTTTGAAGCGCCTCTTTGAGACCTCCTCTTAGGGCACTAAAATTGGTCTTTTAAGAAGACCAGAACCTCTAAGATTTTTCCATGGAAGTGGATAAGATAATTTTTCTGGGATTGGACAAGATTTAAGGCTCAAAGTGGTGTGAGGAAGAGAGGGAGGAGGTTCCCTTTTATAAGGGAGGAGAGGGGCACCTTTGGAAAAACTAAAAATATTATTTTATTATAAAGTCATATTCGGTTTTTAATAGCTCAAAATTGATTTATTTCGAAGATAATGTAGGGATGGGTCGAAATACTCTCATACAATATAATTTAGATAAGTTTAGGTTTATATTTTAACCTTATCATTTAGATTTAACCTTAAGTTAAATAATTTTACTTTTACCGTGTCCTCTTGTTTTCTTACACTATAAGGTTAATAAACTTACTATAAAAAGAAAAACGAACCCCAAGTTGTTTATTATTAATATATATAACCTTATCTAAGTCATTTTTTGGAACCTTAGATTTTTAGGAATAAAATAACAATTAATAATATAATATTTGTTTTAAAAACTATTTTATGTCAATTTTGACACTATTTGGTAATTGATTTTTGTGAAAATTATATCATAATGATTAGTTAGAAAAAAGTTAACTAAATAAATACTAACATGTCATATTAACCTAGAAAATTAATCCAATTAAAAAAAAGTCTCAAATTACATTTATTTGGGTATTTATAACATCAATTATGTCAATATTTCATTAATAAGATAATTACTGCATCATCTTTGTGTCATAAATAAATTAAATTATTTAATGTCCAAAAATTATAAATAAAATACCATTATGTAGGAAATCTTTTTAGATTTATAATTAATATTTATAGTCGAATTTATCTTATGTATAACCCTATATTAAAAATGATTTACTTATTAAACTTTGATTTTAACTATTTTAACCCTTCTTTAAATAAATTAATATTAAATATACTAATCTAATCCAAGTGGGCCTAAATGGTCATATTTTATTCCTAAGGTTGTTTTTTGTAGAATTAATATTATCCAATAGAATTAGGATATGTGTTAGGGTAATAATAATATCATTTTTACCCTTAATTATCTTATTTACTTTTAACCGTGGTAAATAAAAGTAAAAAGTTACTATTCACCAAAAATTATTTTCATCTCATTGAACCACATTTTAGTCCTTGATATTAACCGTGTCTCTAGGATTTTTGAAATTCAATTCACAGAAGTGGTAAAATATAATTTAAATTAAAAAAATTCAGTTTTTTAACTACCACTAAGTGGTTTCACTATTCATCGAAAATTGAAATTTTTCAGAAAAATACAAAAAATTCAGCCTAAGTATTATTTGATATTCAGATTTTAAAATTGATGTCTATTTTTCCAAATTCAAAACATATAAGTGGCATTAATTAATTTTAAAATTAATTCCCGTTATCAAAACAAATAGCGTGTTTTTAAGAAACAATAACTATCAAAACATTGATACTTGTTTATATCCAATTTCAAAGTGAAATTAATTCCAATGACCAACATTGGATTAAATGGTAAAAATATATTCTAATTACACTTTAAAACCAATTAGAAAGATAATCTAACCATATAAATTATTGCGATGAAAAAATTTGTTTTTAATTAAAATATAGTGTGTTTTTACTATTCATTAAAATATAAAAGTTATCAGAATAATATGAAAAATTTATCCAAAGTAAATTTTTATATCCTGATTCCAAAAAAGAATTTCATTTTGTCAAATTGAACTTATAGACATTTCAAAAACAAGATTTAAGGTGGGTGCGCCATCAAAAGGCGGCAAAACTATATTTTTTGAAAAATACTTATTTTACTCGAAAAATTGATTTTGTTCTCATACCATGTTATAGAAAATGTATAAGATGAATAATAATGTTATAAAATTAAAAATGTAGTTGATACTATTCATAACAGGTAGTTCATATAACATATCGTTGTTTAGAAAAACTCAGTATTGTGTACAACACACGCTATCGTGGAAGGTCGCGATTGCGTGTAATGCAAGCCAAGTCAGGGATGCGTGTTGTGCAAGCTCCTTTTGGTGTAGCGTACAACACAAGACATTAATGAAATTAAAAAGAATATTTTTCATAAAATATCAGGGTATTACATTCTACCCCCCTTAAAATGAATTTCGCCCTCGAAATTCGTCGGGGTTATAAATGATTTACTACTCGAAAGTTTCTTTAATAGAAACCCACATCGTAAAAAGGAATACCAAAACTTGGCTTTAAAAACTAAAGTATGAAATGTAACGGTTACCCAAATTAACTAATCACTGGGTTTCCACATAGGAGAACATATAGGTGAAAATATGGATATGGAAGAGAAATCTAACCGTCATGTTCTGATGGAGAGTGGTAGAGAACATGGCTATGAAAAAGCCAACAATCACAAAGCCATAAATTTGTGATGATCTAGGGTACCATCTGATTCATCGGATATAAAGGCACTAGGACAACATTTTTGGTTTTTAAGATCATTTCCCTAAAGTTGAATAATTTGAATTAGAATAAATACTTACTTTATTTTGGTACAATCTCACTGTTGTTCGTGCTTTAAACAATTTCCACTTCATCTCTTAATGAAATGAAGTTGAATTTGTTATTCGTGAAGTGTTAACAGATCATGTTATAGAATGATGGGTCATTCCATCTGTTTCAAACAAAAGGTTAGCAAAAGTTATCAAATATACATAAGTCTATCTATGGTGAGGTTAATCGTATATGATTCAAAAAATGATCTTATACTTCATATATCATACTGCTTAATAAAATAAAACTGGTTTCTACTAACTAGGGACTTCCTGTAGGCCAGTGGTATACGATAAAGGCCAGTCACACTTTGGTTAGATTCCCACAGCCTTGTCCGACGCGATGGGCTGCCGCCCGTCCTGAAAGTTGTCCTTTTTCTAAAACTACATTACTATAACATCCCATCAATAATATCGAAAAAACTTCTATCCTTAAACAATACTAACTTATGTCCAACATAATCCATTCTAATCTTTAGGCGTATCCATAATACTGCAGTCCACTCTCATATTATAGTAAAAACGATTACCAGATATTTCATATAACAAGCATGTTAATACCATTGTTGATCCCCATATATCATAAGATATGTCTTGTTGGTCACATTCCAAACATTGAAAAATGAATACCCATTGAATCTTAGTGAAAACATGAGTACTGTCAAAAGTTAACTCTTTCCACATACCAAAATCCAAAAATTCTATATACTCAAACCATGATATAACCTTCTCCTTATATCAGTCATGATCTCATGAATACTATCAAATATTTAATTTTCTCCTTATCCCTTCATTATGCGCATATCATCTACTTTCCAAAAATATCTGAATAACCTTTCATGGTTACTAGTACCATTCATCATACACTTTCAAAACTTAAGGAAAGACAACAGTGTAACAATCCTTATATTTCTCTTTATTCCATAGTACCATGAGATTACTTATACAACATTACACTTGATAATCATGTAATCATTCCACTACCTTCTTAAACCATTGACCGAGCTTCAACAATTCTTTTCATCTCACATATCATTTGTAGTCTCTTCATCATCATCAACATAAATACTACCCATACGACCATACTGATTCTCTTCATGAGACTTTCCCTTAGGGCATTGGTTTGCATAATGCCTGTGTATTCCACATTTAAAACATTTAACCATTGTTGATGTCGTAGCAATACCATTATCCTCATCCCTGGTGTTAACTGATCCTTTTCCTTTGCACTTAATTTCTTTGTGTCCTTCTTTTCCACACCCAAAGCATCTTCCAGTTCCTTTGAAACATTCTCCTTGATGCCTCTTCCCACATGATTTACATAGGGGAAATTGAACTTTCTTTCCTCTATGATCATCATGAAACTCCATCTTTCTCTTATTAGCTGAGCCAGGAAAATTACCAAATTTGAGTTTATTGATCATATTATGAGACTACTGATTCAGCATAATAATGATGTTTGGAATTCCAAATCCCATTTCATTTGGTTTCTCATGAATAATATCATTCCATTGTCCATCATATCCTCCATTATCGTGAATCATCTTGTTTCCAGCCATTTTCTAAAACCCAAAAAGAATAGTGTGAGAGGAAAAAATCATAATAAAGGGGGAGTAACTTCAATATCTAACATCTTAGGTTTAATCTAATATCGTTACCATAATTCTAGGACTATAACCTATACTTATACTTAACCTTAGGGACATCCCTAAACATACTGTAGAAATATCTCTAGGGATTTCACTAAAGTTTTCACATCCTAGTTTCCAAAGGTTAACTAAACCTTTCCTCTAATACCAACTGTAGAGACCCAAAGATTGACGTACATGGACATTAAATTACTTTTACATAATAATTAATACATAACAAAAACAGACACACAAGGACCATAATAGTTTAGTGTCTTTGGAAACTCAGAATATAATCTTCTAATCGTGGTGAAAGATCTTCAACATCTCCCATAAAGATCTTCCCCTTTTATTTCTTACCTAAAACCTTTCTTTATATTCGGGGGAAAAGAAAACATAAAAGGGGTGAGCTAAAATTCTCATTAAGGGTAAGTATAGAGAACAAAAAATAATCCTTAGACATTTTAATGTAAAAAAAACATGAGCATAAAATTTAAACATCAAAATCTTGAGTAAAGACATAAATCTTGGAAGTACATAAGACATATATCATAAAGGAACATCAATCAAGATAAAATATATTGGAAGTAAAACTTGTAATTGTGGCAACTATTAAGCACATAATATGATTTCCATAGTAGCCAAGGCATTTCTTCCAATACCATCTTAGTGAACAAAGTCCCTTTCTGAATCGAGTTCACTCCTCGTTCCAGTCCTGTATTACTGAACCGGTTTAACTTGTCGTTCCAGCCATGTCTATCTCATGAGATATAAATCTTTACCCAATGCATTGGAGGGAGATATAGGTCCCACCCATCTCATAATGAAATCATTCTTACTTGTGCCACAAAATAAACATACATCATTCATAATAACCCAATAAATAAAATGGGTTTCATAAACATCATCCCATCATCACATAATCCATATAAAAGAAATGGATACCATTTCATAATAAGAAAAGTGAAACCATGTAAATAATAGAGACATTATACTTGAAACATACACATATGAAATAATGTCATCTTATATTAAAAATGGTTTTGATAAAACACTTGAAATGAATTCTTGAGGAAAATATCCTTTCTTCTTCAAAATCATTTTCTTTTCACAAAATGTCATGCAATTTTAAAAGAAAAGGATTTTGTTGAAAATATTCATGAAATATTTTGGAGGAAGCATCATGAAAATAAGTATTTATAAAACCGTAAAAATCCGTTCATGCCATATAAGTTAAAAATAACATTCTCCTCATACTTTTGTCGGAAAAGTCAAAAAGTACCTCGTATGGTAAACAAAAGAAAGATTCCTTCCAAACCTTGTGGTAAAAGTCATAAAAGGGTAAAAATGACTTTAAACATACATGGAAGAATAATAAACATTTTATGAAAACATTTTTAGAAAACATGGACATGGATGATAAACATAACCTCAGTAAATACTTACGTATAAGCAATCTCAGATAAAAAAATGAGATTGAATATTTATCCCTTACCTTAGGTTAGATATGCTTCATACGTATATGAACCTCCTATATAATGATTTAAATAATGTCATTGACTTATTACAGAATCATATTCATTGTTATGATATCATATATGTTTCACTTATGACTTTATATTACCCGTTCTTTTGTAAATTCCATGTTAAATCAGCGTTTTGGGTAAAATCATTTCATTTATCGTATGTGTTTTGACTTGTCGTTCTTGATATTATTACTTATATCCTGATTTAAATAATTCCATAATGTAAAACATTATTTATATATAATATATATTCATCATATACATATATATATTATAGATCGATAAAAGGAATGAAATACACCGTTCATGGAGACGGTAGGCCGTACGTACGCATGAACACTGTTTTTGTTTCCTTATTGAATTGAATGAAACTAAATAGATGACATAAATATATATATATATATACATAAATACAATAACATTATTATTTAATATATTTCATTATTATTCATTATATAAACTTTATGATCATTCAAGTATGGTTAACATGGAGAATGAATCTCATCGCGTCGTGGAGACGGTAGTCTGTACGTACGCACGAGCGATGATATCGTTCCCATAATTATTGAATAGAATTGGAGTGGATGGTATAATATATCAGAATTAGTATGATTTTATAATAGCCATATATAGTTATTATTTACACCATTATACCCATCCATGTAGGGTGTTGGTGGAAAAACAGATTTCACCACGGCGTGGAGACGGTGTTCCGTACGTACGCACGCGTGGTGATTTAGTTTTCCGTAGGATGGATAGATGGTGAAATAGGGTTGTTTCATACTTATAATAACATATAATTATATGAGTTATACTGATGTTATTACTTCATAATGAAACAACTAAAGAAGAAGAAGTGGAAGAAGAAATAAAGTTGAAAGAATCGGTAACGGACATTACCTCTTCTTTGAAGCGCCTCTTTGAGACCTCCTCTTAGGGCACTAAAATTGGTCTTTGAAGAAGACTAGAACCTCTAGGATGTTTCTATGGAAGTGGAGAAGATAATTTGTCAGGGTTTGGCCGATATTGAAGGCTCAAAGTGGTGTGAGGAAGAGAGGGAGGAGGTTCCCTTTTATAAGGGAGGAGAGGGGCACCTTTGGAAAAACTAAAAATATTATTTTATTATAAAGTCATATTCGGGTTTTAATAGCTCCAAATTGATTTATTTAGAATCTAATGTGGGGATGGGTCTAAATCCTCTCATACAATAGAATTTATACAAGTTTAGGTTTCTATTTTAACCTTATCATTTAGATTTAACCTTAAGTTAAATAATTATACTTTTACCGTGTCTTCTTGTTTTCTTACACTATAAGGTTAATAAACTTACTATAACAATCCAAACGAACCCCAAGTTGTTTATTATTAATATATATAACCTTATCTAAGTCATTTAGCCTAACCTTAGATTTTTTGGAATAAAATAAAATTAATAATATAATATTGTTTTTAAAAACTATTTTATGTCAATTTTGACACTATTTGGTAATTGATTTTTTTGAAAATCATAACAGAATGATTAGTTCGAAAAAAGTTAACTAAATCAATACTAACATGTCATATTAACCTATAAAATTAATTTAATTCATAAAAAGTCTCAAATTACATTTATTTGGGTATTTATAACATCAATTATGTCAATATTTCATTAATAAGATAATTACTGCATCATCTTTGTGTCATAAATAAATTAAATTATTTAATGTCTAAAAATTATAAATAAAATAATATTATGTAGGAAATATTTTTATATTTATAATTAATATTTATAGTCTAATTTATCTTATGTATAACCCTATATTAAAAATGATTTACTTATTAAACTTTGATTTTAACTATTTTAACCATTCTTTAAATAAATTAATATTAAATGTCCTAATCTAATCCAAGTGGTCCTAAATGGTCATATTTTATTCCTAAGGTTGTTTTTGGTCGAATTAATCTTATCCAATAGAATTAGGACATGTGTTAGGGTAATAATAATATCATTTTTACCCTTAATTATCCTATTTACTTTTAACCGTGGTAAATAAAAGTAAAAAGTTACTATTCACCAAAAATTATTTTCATCTCACTGAATCAAATTTTAGTCCTTGATATTAACCGTGTCTCTCAGATTTTTGAAATTCAATTCACAGAAGTGGTAAAATTTAATTTAAATTAAAAAAAGTCAGTTTTTTAACTACCACTAAGTGGTTTCACTATTCATCAAAAATTGAAGTTTTTCAGAAAAATACCAAAAATTCAGCCTAAGAATTATTTGATATTCTGAATTTAAAATTGAATTATATTTTTACAAATTCAAAACATAGAAGTGGCATTAATTAATTTTAAAATTAATTCCTGTTATAAAAACAAATAGCGTGTTTTTAAGAAACAATAACTATCAAAAGATTGATACTTGTTTATATCCAATTTCAAAGTGAAATTAATTCCAATTACCAAAATTGGATTAAATGGTAAAAATATATTCTAATTACACTTTAAAACCAATTAAAAAGATAATCTAACCATATAAATTATTGCGATGAAAAAAGTTGTTTTTAATTAAAATATAGCATGTTTTTACTATTCATTAAAATATGAAAGTTATCAGAATAATATGAAAAATTTATCCAAAGTAAATTTTTATATCCTGATTCCAAAGAAGAATTTTATTTTTTCAAATTGAACTTATAGACATGTCAAAAAAAAGATTTAAGGTGGGTGCACCATCAAAAGGCGACAAAACTACATTTTTTGAAAAATACTTATTTTACTTGAAAAATTGATTTTGTTCTCATACCATGTTCTAGAAAATGTGTAAGATGAATAATAATGTTATAAAATTCAAAATGTAGTTGATAATATTCATAATGGGTAGTTCGTATAACATATCGTTGTTTAGCGAAACTCAGTATTGCGTACAACACACGCTATCGTGGAAGGTCGCGATTGCGTGTAATGCAAGCCAAGTCAGGGATGCATGTTGTGAAAGCTCCTTTTGGTGTAGCGTATAACACAAGATATTAATGAAATTAAAAAGAATATTTTTCATAAAATCTCGGGGTGTTACACATACTATATAGTTAACATAGTTACCATAAAATTACAATAGAACCAAAAGTGGTTCATTAATGACATTATAAACCTTATATAAGTAATTTTTCCAAATCTTAGATTTTTAGTATTATTATATCATCTAATAAAATTATAATTGGTTTAAAAACTCATTTATGTCAATTTATATACTATTCATATCATGAATTTCTAAAAATCCATAATAACTTGATTAAATCGAAAAAAATTCATTAATTCAGAGATAACAAGTCATAATCATCCATAAAATTCTTGGATATCATAAAAAGTTTCCAAATAAATTTATTTTAACATTTATAATATCATTTATTTATAAAATTCATTAATGAGGTAATCATTACATCATCATTGTTTCATAAGTAAATTTATTTATATGATGTCTAAAAACTATAAATAAAATACCATGATGTAGTAAATATTTTTATCTCTATAATTAATATTTATAGTCAAATATATCAATTATATAACCCCAAATTAAAATTGTTTTAGCAAAACCATACATGTTTATGATATTTTTGTTTTTACTTTAAATAAAAAGTTATTAATATAATTATCTTGCCCAAGTGGCTTCCAAAGGCCAAAATTTCTACCCAAGTATTGTATTGGTCGGCCATGACCCATACAATAAGGTTAGAACAAGTGTTAAGGTAATTTTATATTATTATAATATTATTTTTACCTTGAATTACTCTATTTACCTTTAACTGCGGTAAGTAAAAATCAAAAGTTACTATTCAAAAAAAATTATTTTCATCCTATTGAACCAAATTTTACTTAATTATGAAAACCATGTATTTCAAATATTTGAAATTTAATTCAGAGAAGAGGTAAAATTTCATTTAAGTGAAAAAGTCGGTTTTTAAACTATTATGCAGTGTTTTTCACTATTCATAAAAAATTGAACATTTTTAGAAAAATACCAAAAATTCACCCAAATAAAATTTTGATATTAAAAATTCAAAAATTATGTCTATTTTACCAAATTAAAAATATAGAAGTTTCATTTATTAATTTAAAATTAATTTCTGTTGTCAAAACTAGAAAGCTTGTTTTTAAGAAGTAAAAACTACAAAAAGATTGACATGTGTTTATATCCAATTTTAAAGTGAAATTACTTCCAATGACTAAAATTGGATTAAACGGTAAAAATATAGTCCAATTTCACTTTAAAACCATTTAAAAATATAATATAACCACATAAATAAATCAGATTAAAAGACAGTTTTGACTTAAAATGCAGTATTTTTCACTATTCCTTAAAAAATGAACTTTATCAGAAAAATATAAAAAATTTACCCAAAGTAAATTTTGATGTCCCTATTCTAAATAATAAGTTTATTTTGTCAAAAGGAACATATAAATGTTACAAAAACTTGATTTAAAATGGGTTCTCTATCAAAAGGCGATAAATCGACATTTTAAAGAATATTAGAGTATTTAATGCTTAAAATCAGATTCATCATTATTTTAAGCCTATAAGACTTATTCGATAAAAGTAAAAAAATTTAAAAATAATTTGTAATTATATTTTAGTTAGTTCTGTTCATTCCCGCCAATATAAGGGCTAGGCATTAACTACCATTTAAAATAATAATAATATTATATTATTTTTCGGTATAACTCAAAGTTGTATGCAACGTAAGATTTCAAAGAAAACTATTGTTGAGTTTTGAGTATGCTATCGAACATAGCATCCCCTTGAAAGTAAAATTAATATTTAATTCACAAATATTAATAAATATGAAAATGTCATATTCTTTATTTACCTGGGATGTTACATTCTTCCCTCCTTTTGGGAATTTCGTCCTCACAATTTTAAAATTGGGCTCGAAAAATTAATTGAAAGTCCCACATCGGAAAAAGAGTCAATAAAAATATCACTTTAAAAGAAATAAAGATAAGTACAAAGGTCACCCGAGATAACCCATACTATGATTCCATGAAAACATGGATATGGAGGAGAAACTAAGTGTCAAGTTCTGATGGAGAGTGATAAAAAACATGACTAGGAGAAAATTAACAATAAGAAAACCACAAACTTGTGATGGGTTAAAAGGTCATTGGTTTACTAGTAGGAAAATTAAACGGATGATGTTTTTATTTTAAGTTCTATTTCATAAAGTTAGAGAATTTATTTATGATATTGACTAAGGACATAAAGAAATATACTTACTTTTCAACTAGAGTTTCATCCTTTAATAAGTTTCTACCAAAAACTCATCTTTTCTCCAAATGATGAGTATTCAAGATGACTTGGTCACACCTAAAGCGTTAAAATCAACTTATAGAGAATCACATAATCCAAAAAATATGAACTATATATTTCCCTTGTCTTTAGACATCAACCAAAACCAAAATGGTTAGTACAAGATCAGATAATCCCCCAAAAAGGATAATACTTTATAAAAATAAATACTACTCTTAATCCCCATAATTCAACAAACAATACCCTAAGTTAAGCAAAGACCATTCAATAAACAACTATCCTTAAAATTCTTCAAAGTAACCCAAACTAAGATTGAAACCCAAAACTCAGAAGGATTTAATCACATAGTCTTCCACAATAAATCATAAAATTTATCTCCAAATAACATCGACTACTCTTAAAGTATTATACTAAAGAGTAATTAACCTTATCACATATTCTCTATGAAAGGTTAATCATTTCCATAAATAACCCAAATTTCCATATTTCCACAATAAAAACATATATTTATTCAAAAATAAAATTTCAACCATTACTCTACAAATGAAATCCCATAGTATTCTATTTTCCTTAAACATACAGTGTTCCCAAAAGAGAGAATGTATTCCAAAATAAACTTTATCACTTAATCACCAAATCATTTTCCTATAATAAGGATATTTATTTGATAAAACATAAGTTCAAAAAATCAACTTATTCTTGATCCATAAAATTATTTAACTAAAAATAATAAGTCATACTAACCAGAGACTTTATGTAGGCCAGTGGTAGGCGATGCTCCCTTGTTGCCCTTCGGTTGTGGGTTTGATTCCCATGTCCTTGCCGAACGCGATGGGTTGTCACCCTTCCTGTGGGTTGTCCTTTTTCCAAAACCATATAATTTTATAAAATTCCCAAAAATGAGATAAATTCCTCAAAAATAACCATAACATATTTTAACCACAAGATTTCTCTTTGCAGCTCCCATTTCATTCGGTTTCTCATTAAGAAAACCACCACTGTTTCCTTCACATCTATTGTTACGTTGGTTCCTTCTATATCCAACCATTTACTAAAACCAAAAAGGTCAGTGTGAGTATATCTGTAAAATCAACATATAATATCTTATTTGGAGGGTAAACACTAAGATATAATTATTCATGTTATCTTAAACACATTCAATTTATCTAAAATAATTATGAATATTTCTAATATGCTAACTATTATGGTTATGTCACTTATGCTTAAATAACACCCTAACCTCTAAAGTTATCTAAACCGACCTCTGATACCAACTACAAGACCCCAGATTTAAAACATTACTTAATCTTGAGTTAAATAAAGAATTAAAATTGAGGATCATTTCAGGTTTATATCTTTAGAGAATTAGGCCATAACTATTACATTACATCTTAAATATTACAAAGTAGACACTTCTACTCAATATCCATTTTTTTCATAAAATAAAAATTATTAAAATAAGATAATAATTATTTTCTTGATATAAATATTCTTGAATTATTAATTTCTCTTACCCTACCTTATACCCTGTGAAAAACATTTCAAAAACTTGGGATGAGCATAAAAAGCTCAGTAAGGGTGATAAAATAAAGAAATAAATCATTATCCCATCAATACATACAAAATATAATCTTTTTAAAACACCTTATGAAATCATAAGATTTATGAATAACACATATAAATCATAAATCATAAAGGTAACTTGTGGCATCCATATTATATTTACATTATAGCTATCACAAATACATAGGGAGTTACGTTTGGAATACCCATAACAGTATATTACCTAAATCTATTAGGAGAAACATTAACGTTTACATCCGTCACGTTACCCAATGCATTGGAGAGCTATATCAAGCTCACCCGCCCTAGGTTTATCATGGAACCACCCATATACGTGAACAATGCCCAATAACCATAACATATTCATAATACATAAAACAAGCATAAAGGAAATATAACATTTCTACATTTCAATCATAATATATCATTTCAAGATATTGACACAATAAATGCTTTATCAAACCATTTTCAAAACCATTTAAAACATTTCATAAAGAGATTTTTGAATCAAAGTGTCCCATACCACTTTGAAGCTTTTAAAATAAATTTTAATTTTAAATCATTCATGTCCATATAAATAAATCCTTAAAAATATTTTTAAAACATGGACATTAATGAGAAAGATTTAGAAGAATAAATATTTAAAACATTTTGAAAAACATTTTAGTTAAAGAGTTCCTAACCAAATGAGAGATGCTTGAATGAAAATAATTGAGAAATAACATTAATCAAAGCTTATAATATAATGATAATAAGGAGATTCATGATATAATATGTCAAAGGGCATTATATACACCATATAAATGTGAATTGGTGTATAACAACAAATAAGTCTCAATGGAATTTAAATTGAGACAAAGTCCCTTGAAAAGATCATATTATTAGATTAAGGACAAATAAATGACATAATTATGTGTGAAAAATAATAATACACCCAATATAAGTGGATATTAAGTGTAAAACAATCATAGGTCATTGAGATGTATTCATATCATGACATAATCAAGATGTAGAAGTTTAACCCAAAAAATTGAAATTGGGTTAATAAGTTCTCTTATAGAAATTCGACAGCCTAACGACATCGCTTTAAAATTCAGAAAATGAGTTGATGAGAGGGAAAAGGGTCTCTCATCACATGGAAAAAATTATATCAATAAGGATATATAATAACATATCCATACATAATAAAATGGAAATTTAAAAGACATAAAAAAGAAGACTTTGATTAGAAGAGGAGAGTGAAAGGTTCCCTTATCGATTTGGTAACTTACAAAACATACAACACATAAAAGAAGGATCATACAATGAAGATTTAAATACACATAAATTAAATTATATTATACAATTAATACAATCATGGGAAGTACATAGACCACAAAAAATGAAATACTGGAAAATATAGCATGAATCTTATGAGAATAAAAAGTGAGATGAAAACCCCTTACAAAGATTATATCATTAGATAAAGGATAAATCAATGAAATAATTATGTGTGAAAAATAAAAATACACCAAATATAAGTGGATATTAAGTGTAAAACAATCAGAGGTCATTCACACATATTCATAGAATGACATAATCAAGAAGTATAAGTTTAACCCAAAGAATTGAAATTGGGTTAAGGAGTTCCCTTACCTTGTGTCCAATTTGTCTTGTTCGTTCTTTATATCCCTGAATAATAAACTTAATTTAATTATACTTACTTCAGAACCTTTTTAAATTTTATTATTCTTTTTATATCATTTATTACCTTTCTCTAATAATCATATAATTATTCAAGTTTATATCGGTCTTTTTGTCGATGTTCAGTACTTGAGTAAAAAATGGTCTTATTATAATTACAATTTGTCCATGTGGTCAAAATTCCATTATCTCCAGAATTATATTCATGATTTAGATATCATATATATCTTGTATATATGTATTCATATTATTCTATATTATTTGGATATAATAAATGAAATTCACCATTCATGGAGACGGTAAGCCGTACGTGCGCATGAACACTACTTTCATTTCATTTTTTTCATTTTTAAAGGAATGAAAACAAAATGATAAATAGGTATATTATTATTAAAGTATAATATAATATTTTATATACATTAAATAATTTCATTAACACCATCCTTTATATGTTCCATGTATGGTATTAACGAGTCATATCACTTTGAGGGGGCGGTAGTCCACACTTCCTCAAATGAAATTATCATATGTACCCATTATGGAAGCCATAAAGGTATTATATAAATGAAAAATACATAAGTATAGAGACAATATAAATATAATATATATTACATATAAATATAGTGCCATCATAATGGACACCATGAGAGGTGGTAGGAGAATATTGAACAATCATTGTTTTGTGAGGCAGTACTTCACCGTTCACAGAAACAATATGTTCTAAATCCATTAGATGGAGGTATGTGTAAGTGTAGTTCGAATAATTGTCATAAAAACAACCTAGTATATTTATTATACTGGTGTTTTTATGTAAACAAATAAAAATAAGATCATAGGGAGTGGAGAAGGAAAATAAAAGAAAAGAACTTGAGAGGAGACGTTACCTTTAAATCAGGTAACTCCCTTTGGTTTGAACCAAAAGGTTCTATTGAATTTCCTTCTGCCTAGGGGGAGACTTCTAGGAGTAATATTGGGATTTTGGGAGCTTATTTGGGTAGAGTTTGGATGATCCATGGGGCTTGAGATGTGTGAGTAATGGGTTAGAGGTGGTGTCCTTTTATAAGAGGGAGGATGGGCTCTTTAGGAAAATTTGAAAGCATTATTTTATTATAAAATGATTTTCAGTTTCAAAAGGTCCATAACTCATTAAATTCTAAGATAATAAGACTATTATTCTAAATAATCTCATCCAATATGTTTTAAACAAGTTTTGTTTTTATTTTTAACCTTATCATTTAGCTTTAACCCTCAGTTTACTAATTTAACTCTTACTATATCTTCTTGTATATTCATACTATATGGTTACTATAGTTACTATAAAATGAAAATATAACAAAAAATGGTTCATTAATGACATTATAAACCTTATATAAGTAATTTGTCCGAATCTTAGATTTTTAGGATTATTATATCATTTAATAAAATAATAATTTTTTTAAAAACTCATTTATGTCAATTTATTTACTATTCATATTATGACTTTTTAAAAATCCAAAACTTGATAAATTAGAAAAAACTTCATTAATTAAGAGATAACAATTCATAATCATCCATAAAATTCGTGAATGGCATAAAAAGTTTAAAAATTAATTTATTTTAACATTTATAATATCATTTATTTAAAACATTCATTAATGAGGTAATCATTACATCATCATTGTGTCATAAGTAAATTTATTTATTTGATGTCTAAAAATTATAAATAAAATACCATGATATAGGAAATATTTTTATATTTATAATTACTATTTATAGTAAAAGATATCAATTATATAACCCCACATTAAAATTGTTTTAGCAAAACCATACATGTTTATGATATTTTTATTTTTACTTTAAATAAAAAGTTATTAATGTAATTATCTTACCCAAGTGGCTTCCAATGGCCAAAAGTTCTACCCAAGGATTTTATTGGTCGTCCATGACTCATCCAATAAGTTTAGGATAAGTGTTAAGGCAATTTTATATTATTATAATATTTTTTTACCTTGAATTACCCTATTTACCTTTAACCGCAGTAAATAAAAATCAAAAGTTACTATTCACCCAAAGTTATTTTCATCCCATTGAACCAAATTTTACTTACTGATGAAAACCATGTATGTCGGATTTTTGAAATTCAATTCACAGAAGCGGTAAAATTTCATTTAAATGAAAAAGTCGGTTTTTTAATTACCATGCAGTGTTTTTCACTATTCATAAAAAATTGAACATTTTCAGAAAAATACCAAAAATTCACCCAAAGAAAATTTTGATATTACAAATTAAAAAATTATTTATATTTTACCAAATTCAAAATATATAAGTTTCATTTATTAATTTAAAATTAATTTCCGTTGTCAAAACTAGAAAGCGTGTTTTTAAGAAGTAAAAACTACAAAAATATTGACATGTGTTTATGTTCAATTTATAAGTGAAATTAATTTCAATGACCAAAATTGGATTAAATGGTAAAAATATAATATAATTAAAATTTAAAACCATTTAAAAATATAATCTAACCATATAAATAAAATAGATGAAAATACAGTTTTGACTTAAAATGCAGTATTTTTCACTATTCATTGAAAAATGAGCTTTATCAGAAAAATATAAAAACTTTACCCAAAGTAAATTTTTATGTACCGCTTCAAATAAGTTTATTTTTTCAAATGTAACATATAAATATGACAAAAACTATATTTAAAATGGGTTCTCCATCAAAAGGCGGTAAATCATCCTTTTAAAGAATATTAGAGATTTTCATGCTTAAAATCAAATCCATTATTATTTTAAGCCTCTAAAACTTCTTGGATAAGAGTAAAAACATTTAAAAAGCATTTTTAATTATATTTTAGTTAGTTCTGTTCATTCCTGCCAATAAAATGGTTAGGCATTAACTACCATTTAAAATAATAATATTATTATATCATTTTTCGGTATAACTGAAAGTTGTGTGCAACGTAAAATTTCAAATAAACACGTTGTTGCGTGTTGAGTATGCTATCAGAAATAACATACCCTTGAAAGTAAAATTAATATTTAATTCAAAAATATTAATAAATATGAAAATGTCATATTCTTTATTTAATTGGGATGTTACAATCAGTGCTAAAAAGTGCTGATAATTGAAGCACGATTAAAAGCCCGAAGCTTTTACCAGCTCTAAAAAAAGTGATGTTAAAGGGGTCCTTTAACATCACTTTTTTTAGTAGTGTTGAAAGGCCCTTTTAACAGTTCTTTTTTAAAGATATTTAAGGTCACCTTTAACAACACATTTTTAGCACTAATAAAAACAATGCTGTTAAAGGGGGTAATTTTTTTTGGACACCTATGAGCTTGCCCCTTTATCAGTGCTTCCACGACCCCTTTAAAAGCACTTCACCCCTCCTTTATCAGCGATTTTCACCCCACCACCCCTTTTATCAACACTTTGCAAATTTCCAGCCTCATGCATGCCCACCTGGATTCGAACTCTACACCTCTTCTTTGAATATGGAACACCTTTACCAATACACCATGTTATTTTTACTGTCTATTTAATGATATATATATAATTTTTTAAATACATTTATACAATATATTTGTCTATGTGATATATATATACTTATATTTATTTAAATATATTATATATTATATTCATTTATATATACTAGAATATAATACAAATATATATATATTTATTAATACACACATATATGTATATATAAACATTATAAATATATTTTTATAATGTAAAAAATGTTTAGATATTTTTTTAAATAAAATTTTAGAATATTTATTTATTTAGATATATTAGAATATACATTTTTACATAAATATATTTATATATGTATTTATATGAGTGATTTATTATAAGTAAATATAAGAAAACATGCACATATTTAATTATAAATAAAATTATGTTGTGAAAAATGATAAAATTTAAAAACCATAATATCAATATTAATTTAATACCTAGGAATAAATTTAGTACCCACTGAGAAATGGAAAAAATATCCCCTTAAACGAGGCTTAAAATCCATTGAATGCTAACAAATTGGGGTACCCTGACTAAAAACTCGGTTTTAGAGGACTTTGGGGCCTTTTTTGCCTCAAAAAATGTGATATATATTTACCTGTGTCCCTGAGGGCATATAGATCATTGTAGGATTAGATTTTATATGTGGTAGAGCAAAAATGAACACCCAGATCAAAAGTTATGGCCATTTGAAGCTCGAGTTACGTTTTCAACTCATTTTAGATCTTCTATTAATTTTTTTATTTTTGTTATCTTCAAATTGATATTAAATGACTATTACTTAGTAATAATAAGAAAATTATTAATTAAAATATTTTTTTAATTATTTTATAAGCCTCACTAAATATCTTATATATTAAGTTTAAATCCCTATTTACCTTATCTAAAACATATTTAAAAAATATATATTATATTTATATCAATATAAATATATTTTTATATTAATATATTATTTTTAATGAAATATATATTTTTTGAAGTATACCATTATCAGCGCTACTAAAAAAGTACTAATAAAGGGGTGTCTTTATCAGAGCTTCTAAAAAAGCACTGATAAAACCCCCCTTTATCAGTGATTGTAAAAAAGCACTCATAAAGCCCCCCCCCTTTAACAACAATTTTTTTAGCACTGACAAAGGGAGTCTTTAACCATGTTTTTAGCTAGCGCTGTTAAATCCCTAACACTGGATAAACCCAGTTTTGTAGTTGTTTATGTTGGAATTGCATGTCTAATGTTATTTAAATAATCCCTCTTAACCAATCATTTGGTTCCCCTTACCTGCTTGTGATTTATAAGTACTTCTAAAAAATGGAGTTTCCCAAGGCATATGGGGGTTTTTCAAGGAATAACCAAAATGATTCCAACATAGGTGATACAAAAATGGGTAGGTAGAATGATGAAAATCATGCCAATAACAGCACATTGAGTTTTCCACTAGGTTATAGGTTGATTTGTTGTCCACTCAATAGATCAACTGTTAGATAATCTCATGAATGGGTCATTTATTTACTTATTTTTTTTATCTTATGAATTATTTATTTTATGGATGCAAGAATTCAATCACACAAATAAATAAATTAATGTGAAAAGATGGAATTTAAATAAATGGATTATGCGTAAATGTTTTATCAAACATGGTTAATCACTTAATTAAGATCCACTTAATATTAATAAGATATGTAAAAGATAAAACAAGATAAAATTTACGCATAATGAAATAAAATACATCAATTTAATATTAATTCACTAAACCTTCCATCATCTAAATTATGATAAACTAATAGTTAAAGTGTTGGTTCAGCCTACGTCAAGGGAATTTTAATTATTGGAAAGTCTTAACTAAGATAATTGTTTAACTTAACCAGATGTGTATTGAGTGTAAGGACCTACATCTATCCAATAAAAATTTATAGGAAAGTGTTAAATAAATCCCATTTAGGATTTATAGATTGGGGAATCCACTCGATGGATTAATGAATTGCACGCCTGCAGTTGGAAATACCGCCTAACTGAATAATTTCTTATAATTTTCATGTCCTACATCTAGATTATGAGAAAATAAATATAGATCCCTGCATCTAGAATGAATTAAGTGGCGATATATTTCGAGTTCAATGGAAAGGTCCATTGAGACTTGATAAAATAGTAAGATATTTAATAAAATTAAATAATTATTATTTCTCACATAATTTTTAATCAAGAAAATTACTAAAAATACTCCTTTTAAATTATAGAATAAATGGAAGGTTTGTTATGCATAATATCCCTACGATCAATACTAGATAAAGACAATCTTCTCACTGGAAGTAACTTCCATGAATGAACTAGATGAATTTTGTTATGCTACACTATGAACATAAATCTTACGTACTAGAATCCTCATTATATGATCCACCTGTGAAGGATGAGAGTGATAAAGAGTTCCTTATATTTGAAAAAATTTGAAGAATGCGGTCGATGTTCAATGTTTGATTCTATCATCTATGTATAGTGAACTCACAAATTCACACAAAAACATGGATGATTATATCATGCTTGAGAATATACATGGTATTTACTAGGAGAGAGAAATATAGGAATGATATGAGATATCCAAGGCACTCTTAGAGATTAATCTTAGAGAGGGTGTTCCTAATAGGCCTCACATAGTCAATCTCATTGGCTACATTGAGCACCTAGAGGTTCTAGGGTTTAAACTACCTAATGAACTGTGCACTAGTATCATTATTATATCACTCCCTCAGATATTATCTAGGTTTTTTGTTAATTTTAATATGAACAACATTGATAAGTATCTCCCAGATCTTCTTACTCTTCTTTTCCAAATAGATAAGAAGATGAAACCTGAAAATATTTCCATCCTTATAGTAAAAAATAGAAAGGTCAAGAAAAGAAAATATAATCTAAAAGATTTATTGAAATTCCCTTACAAGAATAGAAAGATCAATGGAGAATTAATTAATTAGGATGCTATTAGTTTCACATGTGGAAAGAAGGGCCATTGGAAGAAAAACTACACCCAACCAAAGAAGTAATGGAAAGCTTCATTGCATTTGTTATCGAGTGAAATTTATCTATTTATATAAATTGGGTATTAGATGCAACTTTTAGTGATCATATATGTATTAAAATATAGGAACCAAGTAGATTTATAAATATTGACTGAGGGGAGTTAGATCTATAAGCAACCAACTGAGCTAAACTTGTTTTCGCAACTATCAGTGATTACTTACTCACATTGCCAATGAGAATGATATTGGTTTTGAAATATTGTTATTATATGCCATTTGTTACTAAAAAAATCATTTCTATATCTAGAATTGATATAGATGGTTTTATTTTAAAATTTGGGAATAAATGTTGCATATTTTATAAGGATATTATTTTTATGGAAATACACATTTAAATAACAGTATTTATGTGTTGGATTATATAAACCAAGTAATGGAAATCGATAACAAAACTACTTCACAAGAATCATACCACACCCAACTTTGGAATCACTTGATAGGTCATGTAAATGAAAAATGTTTGAATAAATTACACCAAGATGGATATTTATATTATTTTGAACTAAAACCATTTGGTGTATGTCATGCATGTTTATAAGGAAAAACGAACAAAGCCCTATTTATTAGGAATGGTGAAAGGTCCAAAGATCTTATTGAATTAGTTCATGCCGATGTGTGTGGACTATTCCCTGTTGAATTAAGGGGTGGGTACTTATATTTAATAACTTTTAATGATGATTTTAGTAGATATGGATATGTATATTTAATGAGGTAAAAGTCAGATTCCTTTGAAAAATTAAAGGAATAAAAGATTGAAGTTGAGAAAAATACTGGTAAGAAGATTAAGAAAATACATTCATACCCTGGTGGAGAATATCTTAATCACGACTTTAATGATTATTTACATGAGTTTGAGATCCTATCTCAAGTAACTCCTCCTTATAAACCTAAATGGAATCTTGTAAGTGAAAAGAGAAACCACACCCTATTGGACATAGTGAGATCAATGATGAGTCATGTGAGTCTTCCATTATCCTTTTGGGGATACATGTTGTAAACAAAAATATACATACTATAATGAGTTCCAATTAAGATAGAAGATGATATTTCATACCAATTGTGGAGTGGAAATAAACCTATGTTGCTTTACTTGAATGTGTGGGGTTGTGAAGAATTTTTAGGGCCTATTTAGGTAAAAAACTTGCACCCTGAGGTATAAAGTGTTTCTTTATAGTATATACCAAGGAAACAAGGGGATACTACTTATATAATCCTTCAGTTAAAAAGTTAGTGGTTGAAAGAAATACAAAATTACATGAGAAAGATCATATCTCTAAAATTAATTGTGGTAGAGGGATAGAATTTGATGAAGTCCAGGCTCAAGATACACAAGATTTGACATAATAATAGATTCTACTAAGCCCTATGAAAATAGATGTTCTAGATACACAAGTACTATGCAAGAGTAAAAGCGAGGTCAGAGAACTAGAATGATATAGTTTTCTATTAACTAAGGATGGTGGCTCATTATTAGTTGATAATAATGATCCTCTAATCTAAAAGGAAGCAGTAAGTGGAATAAATGTTTCCAAGTGGAAAGAATCCATGAATTATGAAATGGATTCCATGTACCAAAACCAAGTTTAGATTTTGATAGATCCCCCAATGGATTTAAATTATGTTGGATTTAAATGGGTATTTAAGAATAAAATGGAACTGGATGGGAAAGAAAATACCTATAAAGTGTGACTGGTTGCAAAAGAGTTTAAATAGAGTCAAGGTAAAGATTATGATGAAAATTTTTCACTAGTTTCTATATTGAAATTAATCAAAATTATACTTTCCATTACGGCCTTCCATGACTATGAGATTTGGAAAATGGATGTAAAAATATCCTTCCTTAATAGGAACCTTTAGGAATATGTCTATATGACACAACCTAAAGGGTTTGTAACTCCAAAAGACACCAACAAAATTTTCAAAGTGTAAAGATCCATCTATAGATTAAAGTAAGAATCCAGGTCATGGAACATTCATTTTTATGAGGCTATAATGGAATTTGGTTTCATAAAGAATGAATGTGATCCTTGTGTCTATAAATGGTTTAGTGAGAGTGTAGTCATTTTCATAATTTTTTATGTTAATGACATATTACTTATTAGAAAATAAATATCAATCTTATAATCTGTTAAAGTCTAGTTGAATAAATGTTTCTCCATGAAGGAATTAGGCGAGGAAACATATTTTATTGGGATTAAGATCTATTGTGATAGATTAAATAGACTACTCTAACTATGTTAAGGTATATATATTGAAAAGACATTGGAGAGTTTTAGTATGGAACAATCTAAGAGGGTATTGTTTCCAATGTCACATAGAATTGATTTTTCTAGGAAAATGTGTCCTCAATCACATGAGGAAAGAAAAATAATGTCAAGTATTCCATACGCATAGAAAATTGGATCAGTCATGTATGATATGCTATGTACTAGGATAGATGTCACATCCACCTTAAGTATGGTAGGAAGATATCAAGATGAATCAGGTGTTAGCCATTAGATGGTAGTCAAGACTGTCCTTAAGTATACGAGGCATACTAAGAATATGTTCCTGGTCTATGGAGGAGATTAAAAACTATTCATAAGAGGATATGTAGATGCTAGTTTCTAAATAGATCAATACAATATGAAATCACAGATGGGATACATCTTCACTCTACATGGAGGTGTTGGGAGCTGGAAGAGCTCAAAGCAGGCCATGGTCATAGATTCTACAAAAGATTACAAGTATATTATGTCTTCTAAGGTAGCTAAATAAGTAGTTTAGATACACAACTTCATACAAGATATTGATGTGGTAACTAGAAGTAAATATCCCATTACACTCTATTATGATAATACTGTAGTAGTGACCCTTATCAAAGATCCAAGGTCACATCAGTGGGAAAAGTACATACTTTGGAAGTATAATCTTTTGAGGGATTTTCTCAAAGAGGTGAAGTCATAGTGAGTATAATATCCACAAAATACAATATGGTGGAACCCTTGAATAAGGCCTTGACTCGGCAAAAACATTATTATCATGTGAGGTCTAGCAGACTGAAATCTGTAGGTATTTAGCTCTAGTCTAAGTGGGAGTTTGTTGGAGTTGATATCCTAGGACCAAATGTTTGTAATTTGATTAAATTTATAGTATATTATTTGAATATTAATAAAATATATTGTTATATATTGTTTATTATTCTTCATGACTTTAATATAATAATGTCCTAGAGTATCTATCACATTAATTAAGTTACCGCTCATCCTTAAAGAAGGTTCAGAATCAAATAAAAAAGGAATTTTTAGGATTTATCACATTAATAAGGTCATAAAAGTTCTTCTCTATGATGATAAAATTTAAATTATATGAATATATTCTTAAATATAGTTATATGGTTGGATAATGTTCTATTATGGGACACATATAATGTGACTGTCAGATGTGAGTACTCATAAATGGATGAGTCTTCTTCTCATAAAGTCTGCACTTGGTAATCTCAAAGATAGGAGATTATGAGAAAAGACCCACCAATAAGAATTTTTCATGTTTTGGTGTCATAAGATATTACTATCTTCAAGCATGTGTAATGGTCCTTAGACTTTAAGATTATTATTAATGCATGTTCTGACTCAGAAACTTAGATGTATTTTGTAAACCATGATGATAATAGTTCATGGGGAATTTGGATACGTTGGGTGTGTCATGAGTGACATGTTATTAATGAATAAGACGAGGAATGATTTTTCCCTTCCATCTTTATAGAAGTTTATATCTTGGCCCTTTGATTGGAATATAACCATCACATTAAACATCATGTCCATGGTGTAACAATGTGATTATTTTAGATAGTCAAAGAAAAATATATCAATAATATAGGTTGATGACACATATGTATAACCTGGTTGATGAGATATTTAGACAAAGGGATTATATTACACAATAAACATTTGTATGTGGTTTTCGTCATTGTGACATTAAGTTATTTCTCTTGGGTTCCTTGACCTGTTGCTATATAGTAATCTTAGACTTTAAGTAAGCATATCTAATGTTAATGAGAAATAATCCTAAAGGGTCACACACTAATTGTTTCTATTGATCTCGATTAAATTATATTTTAATTTAATTATTATAATAAATATTATTCTCAATATCTAGGAATAATTTTATTCAAGATTTATTGAACACTAATATTCTCAAGGTAATAAATAATTATTTATCCATTAATAAATACTTTATTTTATTACACGAATATTAAATAAATATTTATTCATTAGATTATGAATAAAATATTTATTTTATTTATTAATGAATGAAATATTTAATTAAATATTTATTCAAGTATTTAATAAATTTCAAGGAATTGGAGCTGACTAAGATCATGTCCAGTGATGAATATTTAATTTGAAAGCTAGTAAATAATATTTATCATTGCATGAGTAATCATATTCCATAAAATAATAATAATAATAATATTATTATATGGAATTAGGTTTAATAATTATTTTTATATTATTAAAGGGCTGGTACATAATTAAATATTATTTTAACCTAAACCTTAGCTTAATAAATAGATGGTTATGTATATTATGTAGGGTTAAATCGATATTTTAGAATCATTGAACACAAAAATATTCTCTCTCCATTCTCCCTCCTCTCTCCCTCTCAAGAACAAGTAGCACTAGGGATATTATTTCATGATTAAAGGAACTAGATGTGATCAGCACGAACAATTTAAGATAATTGATTTGCTGTGCCAACACCCAAAAATCAATTGGAATTTCTCAGAGATCAAATGAGGACATCTAGATAATCTATAGAGGGATTATAAACCTGTATCCTCCCTATAGAATGAAGGTAATCCGGAAAAGGGTTTTTCTATTGATCAATAACATCTTCATCAGAGAAAGCTCCTAAGATGATGTAATCTTTTCGTCTGATCCTAAATAAATTAATTATAAATTTAACATTAAAGATCCTCTATTGGTTTTTATGTTTTCTTTATATCAATATTTTGTGAAAAAATTTCATTAGTCATGATGTTCATGTGATGTAAAATATTTTTAATGATCTACCAAATAGAAAAAATATTCTTGGTTTATTTGGCCACCAAGACGCTTCCACTGCACCAAAAACCTTCAATTGGTTAATGCTCTAGTGTTACCCTTTCTATTTATAAATGAAAAGTTTTTTATTTATAGTAATGCTTTATTAAAGGGGATTGGTTGTATATTTATACATTATGATCGAGTAATTGTATATGATTCATGTCAATTGAAACTCCATGAGAAGAATTAACCTACTCATGATCTTAAGCTTGCAATAATTGTTTTTATTTAAAAATTTGGAGATATATTTTATATATGGTAAAATGTGAAATATATACTGGCCATAAAAGTTTAAAGCATATATTCACTAAAAAAGAGTTGAACATGAGGAATAAAATGTGGTTAAAACAAATAAAATATTATGATCGCATGATTCACTACCATTCAAGTAAATAAAACAAGGTATTTATTGACTTTATTCATAAAGATATCACATCATTACATATTTTATGTTCGAAACATTGTCATTTAGTTAACAAATTAATAAATTTTGGATTTAAAATTATGTATAAAGAAAATAATTCCTTTTTATCTAATGTATCAGTGCAATAATATTAGTTATAAATAATTAAGGAGGCTTAGAAGGAAGATAATGGTTTTCAAGATAGAGTATCATTGGCTGAGAATGGTAAGTTGTTTGAGTTTAATTTTGATGAAGAAGGTATTATCAGATTTGGAAAGAGGTTATGTGCTTTGAGTGGTTCTAATTTGAATAAAGAATTATTGAGTAAATCTAGAAGATCTCTATTTTTTTCATCCTAATAACACTTAGATGTATACGGTCCTTTGAGAATATTATTGGTGAGAAGGTATGAAGAAGTAAATTACTGATTCTACCATGAAATGTTTGAATTTTCAGCAGGTTAAAGCTAAATAGAAACTATTAAATGGGATGATTCATCCTTTTTTAGTTATAAAATGGAAATGATATAACATATGCTTGGATTTCATGATGGTATTTCCAAATACATATCCATGTAAAAATGAAACTTGGTTTATTGTTGATCTCTTGAATAAATATGTACATTTTCTTCTAATTAAAGAAATTATTCATTTGTATCTACTTTCTAGACTTTATCCCAAGGATACAGTCAAGTTATATAGAGTACCCCTATCTATTGTATTTGATTGTGATCCTATATCTACATAAATTTTTTGGAAGAGCCTTGAGAAGCTATTTGATACTGAGTTAAAATTCAGTACAACTTTTCACTCTCAATTAGATAGTCAATCATATTAGATAATTCAAAATCTAAAAGATATTATTTGGGATTCCTCATTATATTATCAGGGAATTTTGGATCAAAATATATCTCTAGTTTAATTTTATTATAATAATAGTTTTCATTCTAGTATTTAGATGACACTTTTGAGTCATTATATAGAAAGCAGTGTTGAACTCTTTCATGTTGGAATGATGCTAGTGAGAGGAAATTACTGGGACCAGAATTTGTAGAAGGGATGGTTGAGAAGTTAAAGATGATTCAACACTACATTAGGGAATTACAGAGTTTTCAAAATACTTATATAGATAACTTGAGTAATGATCTTTCATTTGAGTTAGGTGACTCTGAATTTTTTAGAATATCTCTTTGGAAAGGTGTAATGCGTTCCGGTAAGAAAATAAAGCTGAGCCCACAGTTCATTGAACCCTATGAAATTCTAGATAAAGTGGGATTATTTTATTACTAGGTAGACTTTATTTTGATTTTATCTCAGGTATATGATGTGTTTCATGTTTCTTTTCTATTGATGCATGTGCCTAATGAATCTCATGTTTTGAGTGTTAAAATGGAACAATTAGAAGAGAATATATATTATGTGGAAAGAACAGTTCAGAATATTAATAACAAAGAGAAAGTGTTGCGGAATAAGTTAATTCACCTGGTTAAATTTTTATGGATAAACCATATTATTTAAGAAGGAACATGGGAATCTGAAGAGGCTATAAGGGAAAAATACCCTCACCTGTTTGGTAATGAATAAAATTAAAAGGATGCAAATATTAAAAGTGGGATGAATGTAAAAAACTAATTAATGTTAATAATAAATAAATTTCATGTTTTATTAATTTTTATAAATATATTTTAGGGATTCAAATATAATATGATAAATTTTTATGATTTTTTTAGTTGGAAAAAGAAATGGTTTTATTCTAGATGAAATGTTTTCTACGAAATATATGGTTTTATTTAAAAATTAAATTTCTAAATTTTAGATTTTTAAATTGATAAAATGAAATTAATTTTTGGATTTATCATATTGAAATCAGATTAGGGTGATTTTTTTGGATTTTTCTAAAAAGGTTGATTTTTTAAGTGAATAGTGAAAAAATACTGATTTTGCAAGTGTTGTCCCTTTTATGAAATTATCATGATATAATAGTGTCATGAAAGTTTAAGAAACATTTTTTATAAAGTAAATATATATTTAAGAAGTAATATAATTCATTTTAAAATATAATTTTGATCTTATAAATCTATGTTTAACATTTTTTAAATTTAAATAATGTTTTTATTCAAATAAAAACTATTTTGGTTCCTTTTTTATAATAAAGTATTTACAATATTATTTTCTATTTTGGATTTATTTTAAAGTAAAATAAGTATAATTTTATTTAAATTAATTTAATTAATGCTATATAAATTATAATTATACTTTATTTTGGTATAAAATTAGTTTTAAGCTTTAAAAGAGAATTTTTCTAAAAATTATTTTCATTGCGATCTGCATACTTATATTAAAATTAATTTTTAACACTTCTGGAAATTGTATACGGTAAAATGGATTTCATATTTTCAATCAAGTGTTTCAATTTTTTTAATAATTTCAATTTCATTTTTTTTATTATGAATGGTAACCATGGTAAAACTTTGTCACCACAGTAGTGGTTAAAAAGTTAATGAGGGGGTTAAAACTAAGAGATAAGGTTTAAAATATCATAAAATCTTTTTTAGATTTGATTTTATGAGTTAATTTTGACTCAAAATTATGATATATTCAAAATATTTAAAAATTTTCCTACTTTCCTTTGAGAAATACATATATTATATTTAAAAGTTTTAAGTATTTACAAGTGTTCCACTCTGCTCACTTATAAAAGGGAACCTCCTCTCCTCACATATTAACAAACTTTGATCTACTTAACTAGACCAATATTAACCCAAATAACTTATAAAAATTCATAAACACATTCTAATGGTCCTTATATTCTCAAAATACCAATCTTATAAGGCTTAAGGTGTAAGCTAAAGGGAGATATTTGAGGAGGAGGTATAAGTCCTAACCGATCTACTTCAAATTTATTTCTTATTCCAAATCCTTAAAATATCTTATAACCACTATAAAATAATTAAATTATTATATTAACTATACTTTAATGTTATTATGTTTATGTAATAATTTTTTTATATCTCTTTTACGTCCTATGATAAATGAAAACATCGCTCGTGCATACGTATATACTACCGCCTCCATGAAGCGTTGTGTTTCTTTTTCACATTGCCATATCACATGGTTGGTTACAAATATGGAATTAATGAATATAAAATATTTTTATGACATTATAATTATTATTTAAAAATAATATATTACTTTCCTTCTTACCCTTTCTATCTATTGGAAAATGATAACAACATTCATGCGTACGTGTGGAATACCACCTCCACTAAGCAATGAGATTTGTTTTTCATTATTGCCTCACATGGTTGGTCATAAGGATGAAAATAATGAATAAATATTACATTTATGACATAATAATTATTATTTAAATATAAAATATTATATACCTTATTTCTTTTACATCCAATAGAAATATGTAAACATCGCTCATGTGTACGCTCGTACTACTACCTCCATGATATGGCATATTTCATTTTTCAAGTCCACCTTACATGAATGGTTATAAAAATGTTTTTAAATTATAAAAATAATAAATTTATCATTATTAATATTATATAGATTATGGGACCATGATCCATTTGACCATATTCAACCTTCCAAATTCATTTTGGACTTATAAACCAAACGCCCTCAAAATGTCCAACATGAAAGTAACCATTTTAGTAACTAAATAAAACATGGTAATAAATGAAATAAAGAGAATAATGATAATGGAAAGAACATGAAAAATTATCTTAATCAATTATAAAACTAATATAATTTTATCACTCAAGAGGGTATATGTACAAATAAAATGATCTGAGACTTGAGGTAAGGGATTTTCTTTTGAAAATCTTAGTTTAAAGTTTTCCTACAAACTATTTTCCTTCCAGGTTGAGGTTATTTTGAATGTTTCAAGAATTTTATTATTTATGACTCAAAGGTTTATAGTGGTAATTTTATACTATTTTGACTTTATTTTCAAAATATTAAAAAGAATCTTTTCGATGTTTTCTGTATGGGTTATTTTTAATTTTTTACAAATGTACAAAAAATAGTTTTTTAACATATACGACTTGAACACCCTTTCCCACCGTCATATACATTATTTATGATTAAACTTCATATAAAAGTTAAAAAGGTTTTTAAATAATATTTCATCCTTACTCTTAAATGAATTTTTAGTTTTATTTTTTTATAAGGAAATGTAAATTTCTTTTCATTTATATGAGACATCTAAAAGTGTTATTACTTATGGGATTGAATTACAATTCAAATTATTTTTATGGTTAAATTGAAACTTATATGTGTTTTATTCATGTTATATTTCTTGGAAATTTTATATTAATTAGGGGTGATATTGATATAGATCTGATGATGGATGAGCCCAATATAGCTCATTAATGCATTGGATAAAGTGAAAAAGTTTACCGGTGATAGGTTACTCCCATGAGATGTGAGGATTATTTGGTTAGGTGATTTCATTGGAAGGGTTATATTTTGAGTTAATGTAAGGAAAATGTCCCATGATACCTACATGAT
This sequence comes from Viscum album, assembly GCA_963277665.1. Classification (NCBI taxonomy): domain Eukaryota; kingdom Viridiplantae; phylum Streptophyta; class Magnoliopsida; order Santalales; family Viscaceae; genus Viscum; species Viscum album. The sequence goes on from OY728151.1 coordinate 1,841,093,713, forward strand.
CAACTTGAAATGTTTTTTAAATATTTTTTTGGTCTCAAAAGGTAATAAAATGAATTTATTTTTTAAAGGAAATTTTATATCCTTTTTAAAGGTGAAATTATTATTTTTCATGGAAAGGTAATCATGAGTTTTAATGTTTTAAAATAAAACCTCATGATTATGGTTTTTTACTTTATGAATTATTATGAAATTATTATGAAAAATATTGATAAATTCATTCATTTTCAGGGATAAGTGAATGAATATTTAAGCTCTAAGTTTATTATGAAAAAGGTAAACTTTCTTATAGATTTTTCAGGTTTACCAATGAACCATCAGGTTATTTATGTCCCTTATTAAGATTTGTTTGGTTTATAACACATTTTCAAATGTTTTTTATAGCTCTTAAGGGTGATTATGAATTTTAATAAATACATATATCTAGTTATGGTAGTTATCTTAAACCCAACAAGCATGTATTTATAAAGAAATTGTTTTTTTTGGAAAAAATAGACATTGTGTGGAAGTTTCCACTTTGGAATGTAACATAATTCATAATTATATAAAAATATAAACCTAAAAATGTCTTTGGTATGTAAGTTATTGAATATATGACATAAATAATTCAATTTATGGGATGTTTATATAAAGACTATTATAATTACAAACGAGGTGTAAATACACCGCCTTAAATTGAAAGCAATATAATGAGATAATAATCACATAAAAATTGAACATTTTTTAAAATTTTAATTTGTTGTGGTATCTTAGAATTATCACATATTTGAACAAAAAAATAAATAGAGAACAAATTTATGGGTTTCTTATGATCATCTAATGATCATTTGTAGTAGAAGACAACACAAAACATAGGAGATCTATCTTCAAGAATTGAAACACATAAAATATTGTAAAACATGATACTTGGAAATTGGTAGTAGCACCAGAAATATTATTCTCTTTTAAAGAGAATAATTGATGGTGTCACAACCCCCTCCTCTCAAAGGTACCCTTCCTGGCCCAATAATGAGGGAAGGGAGATAATGAAACATTAATCCCACCTCAAATAGGCCACAGGTTGGAAACATGTATCAGGGGTATATTATACACACAAATGGGAGGAATTACCCTTTAGGGTTTGAGAACAATAGATAATATAGAAACACACAAAAAATCAGGATCATAATAAAATTAAAGAGTGATCCAAATACATGCATGTAATTTCATACAATTGGACAACTGAAACATGAACTAAAAATACCAAAAGTAAAAGTCCTCTGTAGTGACCACAAATCCCAAACAACTCTTGAACAACTCCACAAGATAGTAATGTCCATACCAATCACCAACCAGCTCCTGTAGTCCTAAAAAATAGTTTATATAAATGTAAGGTGAGTATAATATGTATACTTAGTAGGATCATCACCAAAGCCTCTTGTCAAAAAGATAAAAAAGTATACTAAATCCTAGTGAACAACTAGTGAAGCTAACTCATCACCTAATCAAATATGCTATGTTATAGAATCACCATGGTTATATCAAAAAGTATCACATACAAGAGTAATATAATATACAACATAATATGAATAAGGTACCCCACTACAACTTTCCCACTGTTTTGGAACTCTACTCCAATGTCGCACATCCCAAGTCATATCTCTAAAAAAATAAGCAATTCTGAATACACATGGGTTATAATATAATACCATGCAACCTATGTATCACATCATCTTATCATAACATACCATGCACCCTGTTCATTACATCATCTCATCATCCTATTACACATCTCCATATAGTAACTGAGTTGTTTCTACGAGCCACCACAACCTGTATATCGAGTATTATTTCTCAATCCATCACAACCCATACATGACCAACCTATAATGATCCATACGATACTATATCTAGAGATACACGTGTGTGAAATAACCACAATTCATTACAACCCTCTACACATATATTTGGGAAAGGTAACCACTATGAATACTAGTACGTAATACTATTATGAGATGAGAGTAGAGTAAGAGGGGGTATTTATCCATCCATTCCTTGCTAACTTGTATGTTGGAAAAAACACCCTCCCAAATTCCACTGGGAGTTAGTCAACTTACTGACATGGGTGTGTTAGCATATGGAATCACATAAAATATATGATATAATATAGCTCACAACCACACTATGAGAATCTACCCAGCCTTAACCTCAACTGTAGTTATTGTCGCTCTGACACCCGACTATCACTGCTAAGGACTAGATATCCTATAAGAAAATAATAATTTTAAGGGAATTAATTTAATTAATTATTTATTTTAAACATTATTATTAAATTAATTACCAGAAAAGTCCATGTCCTCTAGGAATAATCCATTCAATTCCATGGTTTCTCAAGAGTTATATTTTGGAATTCCATTCAATCACCAACCCCATGAGTTAAAACATTTATTATTAATTATCATTACATAATTCTAGGTACTCTAGGACTTATCTTAATCTACCATAAAATATATTCATATACCAAGAATAACCAACTAATTAAATTAGTGGGGAAAGGAATGAAGAAATATGAAACCTGACCACCCATCCTTTAAAGTGGATTTATTAACAAGAAAACATCCCAGATTTCAACATAACAACGAGTAATCCCAGATTAAACCTATTCCATCAGTCCCAATTATATACTTGAAATCAATAAAAATATCAACATGAATCCATCCATATTAGATGTCAACTATTGCTACAAACTTGGGCCTCCCTTCCCATGTCTTATCAACCATAAGCTATCTTAGGCTCACGTCACACAACACAACAAAGCTCATATCCATAGCAATCACACAAGGAAGTAAGGAAAAAAATAGTCAATAGGGAGTCTAGTACCAAAAAACCAAGGAATAAAACCTTGAAAATCAAATGGGAATGATCAACCCAAAAAATATATCTTTATTAAACAATCAATTCATTACCATTTTGAATTAAGCGATTCATTGATCATAGGCTATAACTACAAGAAACCTAAGGCATAAAATATCAATAGTTATGAATATTTTGTACATGATTTTAAGAACAACATATAGTTTCATAAAACTTTAAGGAAGAATGATATCATTTATACATGTGTTAAAAATCCATTTTATTTCCATCAAATTATAAGAAATAGTTACATTAAACACGCCTCTTTGTTATATTTATTCAACAAGAATTACCATCTTCTTTATTCTTTAGTCTACAAGAAATTACATATTTATATTCTTTAACCAATTTCATCATATCAAACATGATAAAACATAACATAACAAACATGATAATTCAAATAATAAACATAGATAACACACTATATATAAAATTAACAGGAGAACTATTATCACAGTGTAAAGGACAAGGGATGAGCCCGTAAGGGGCACATAGCGTTAGGGTTTCTTCCCTTGCCACCACCTCCTTCACCTCAGGCTGATGTGGTGACCTCCCTGTGCTCGTCGAGATCTGGTGGTGTATTCTTGGTGGCGGCGGTGCATCGTGGATTGGTCCTTTGTAGGTTTTCTAGGTTTGATTTATGAGTTCCGGCGTCCTGGGGTATCCTCCTTGCCTATGGTGTTCACAATGGGTGATTCTTCATGGGATCCGAGTGTGTATTGCTTGGCGGTGACGAGATCTATGTAGCGAGACTTTCTTCCGGCATCTGGTGATATCTTCTAATTTCATCTTTTTTGTAGTTGTATTTGGCTTGGGATATGCAGGTTCATTTTGATCTGTCTATGCGACGGTGATGGTTTCCTCTCGATGTGTTGAATTTCTGGATCTTCGGCTCTGATAATATGTTCTTCTTGTGGTTGATGGATGTTGGGCATTGGATTTCTATGCAATCGTTGGTGATTTGATGAAACATGTGATGTTTGTTCTGTTTGAGGTTTTGGAGCTGAGGTGGCGACATACGATGGGTTCTCATCGGTGATGTTTGGTTGTTTTCATAACCTGGTTGATGATTTTTGTCTATTGTGTGTCTGAATATACATCACTTTTCTTTGGTTTCACTGCAGATCTCCCAGATTAGATTCCGGTGACTGATGAATTTATGCTGTTCTTGCTCTGTTGGTTGATTTGTGATCTGGTTATTGGATGGTTCTGCGGTGAATGATGGCGGTGAAAATAGCAAAGTTGGAGTTAATGAGGCACTAGACTCGAGGATCATGGGAACCAAGATGGTGATGAGGTTTTTTAAAGTTGTATTTTAATTGAATGATCATTTTTTTTTGAATTTTATGGTTTCCCGCTTTCCTTAAAGTGGATTTTTGAAAATGGAAAAAAATGGTTTGTAGGTAGGGAAACACATGTGATTATTACAACCAAAAAAAATTTCATTCATTAATCCAATTTAATCTTCATTAAGGTTAATTAAAAAACAACATAAAGAGATTAATCATGATAAATTTATGTTTTCACATAAAATAATAGGATAAGTAATGAATCCCTTACCTCAAGGCTTTCAATGTTCCTTGAATGAGAACATAAAAACAAGAACAGATCTCCAATCACCTATCCCATAAAGAAACTAAAACACTATAAGGACCACATGCCAAGAACATGCCACTAAACATCAAAATAAATCCATGATAATGAAGTATATCAAAAACCATAGCATGGAAAGATAGAATGGGAGAAAATGAAATTGAATAAAGAAGAAAACACAAGAGAAAGAGGAAAAAATCACCTCAGATCACCACATATTAAAATTAGGAAGTTGAGGATCAATTCCAATAAAAAGGGGTTAAAAAACTTGAAAAAATACCTTTAGTATCATAGGGTTCTAGGAGAAAAGCTGGGAGAAAGAAAATTTTGAAGGTGGATCATAAATCTATATGAAATATGAAATTTAGAAGACTATGTTGTAATAACCTACACCACGAAAAAAATTATCAAACTCAGGAAAAAACTATAATGTAAGATAAGAGGCCATGCTGAAAAATGTCTAGTAAAATATATGTCAGAGAAACATGGAATGTTCCATGAAAAATATCTTATAAATTAGGGAGAGGAACATAACTAAAAGTAAACCACAATGTCATAGAATTCCACTTCTAAAGCATTAGGATACATTACAACCTAGATCCATGATGTAGCGACCCTGAAAAAAAAGAACCATTGAAAATAACCTCTTAGGATCCCACACCATAGCCACCCCCATGCTATAGGGGTGCCAAAATTGGAAGAAGTACACAAACCTTCCCCTTGATCTTTTACGATGTATCACTTAATCTATGCCACAACTTCATCTCCTGTATGGACTCCATGACATACTAAAAGCTTCCATTCCACAATCCTTATCTGTAGATGAAATTTCATCATATCTCCCCTCCTCTATCCTTTGAGCCTCCTATTGGTACCCCCAACACCCATAAAAACCCAAAGGGATGGATTATGGAAATTCAGACCCTTACATCAGATACCTCTCAAACAATTATCAACATTGATAATTTAAAACAAAACCCAGAGAGATAGGAAGGGAAATAAGGTCATTTGAACAACCACCCCATGAGAGACCTCTTAAGAATATTTCCATCATAGGAGTATAAACACCTAACTTAGAGGAACAAGTTGAAAGGATAATCAACACCAAAAACTAGCTCCCAAACACTCTCCTGGGGGAGATAAATCTAAAACAAGATAAAGGACACAAAAAAGGAATTAAAGAAGATAAAACCATCTCATAAGATATAAAAAGGAAATAAAACAAAAAACATCAATATAAAAGAAGAGATGAACAAAAAAATTAGGATACTGGGCATGTATCTATGACTCATATTCCTAGGTTTTATCCTCCTTGCCACAATGTTCCATAGGACACAAAACAAGGGAATAATATGCCCATGAAACACCTTCTCTTAGATGTCTTGGATCTCCACATGACACTCCTTGAATTTTTCATCATCACCTACATTGATCTCTCCCCAATAGATGATGTGATAGTCATCATGAATATATTAGTGAAGATGTAATACATAAAATACACCATGAATCTAGATCATCATGGGGAAGTGAAAAATGATCACAACATCTCCAACATGACCCAACATCTCAAAAGACCCAACAAACTAGAGAGAAATATTACTCCCACATCCAAACCTTAACTACCCATGACGAGGAGTCACCTTCAGTAACACATGATCTCCAACATCAAACTCTAAAGTTATCCTCCTATGGTCAACATAATACTTTTTAAAATCCTTCATTTCCTTCATTCTCCTGTGAATCACTTTAACCATCTCTATCATGATCCGTACTTGTTCCAACTTCAGAATTGATGAATCTTTGAACCCAGTATAGGAAAATGGATAATGAAAAGGTCAATGATAAAAATATTTAAATAGTGTCATAGAAATGGTGGAGTGAGAACTATTTATAAAAGAAAACTCGACCAAAGGCACATGCCTCATCCACGAACCTCTAAAATCTAGGACACAAGTGTGCAAAATTACATAAAGAGTCTAGATAGTACACTCTATTTGATCTCCCATTTGCAGATGAAAAGTAGTGTTAAGGCACAACTAAGAGACAAAATCATGATGGAGACCTCTCCACACCCTAGAGGTTAAATGAGAATCATGATCATAGATGATCATCCTCAGGACTACATGGATCCTCACTACCTCTTCTAGGTACTTCATTGAAAAAAATTCTCCCAATTTCAACTCTTTTACCACTAATAAGTGATACAATTTCATAAAATGGTTCAATACCACTCATATAACATCATATAATTCTTAATATTGAGGTAAAATAGTAATTAAGTCCATAAAAATGTCCTCCCACTTCCACCAAGGAACATCTAATGGCTGGAGGAATCCATTGGTAATGTGGTGTTTTACCATCACCTTTTGATAGATTAAACAACGAGACACAATATATACAACTGATTGCTTTAACCCAGGATAAAAAAAATAACCTATCAGAGCATGGTAAATATTTGTCACACTAGGATTTACTACTAAGGGTTAGTTATGGAACTCATGGAGAACCACCTCATACATCTCTAAAGGAATGAAAAACCTCCCCTAGAACAACACCTGATGTGGATAATACTTAAACCATCCATCATGGGAATCACCATAGACAACTCAATCTTACCATACATCCACCTAAAAATCCCCCATATAGGATTCCTCCACCTATTATACCAAATATGACTACAATATCATTATAAAATTTATCTTCTACCAAAAAACTCTCCCATATAAAGATGCATCACATAGAGATCTTTAATTACACACAAAGTATATCTAGAATCACATAGAATATCAATGTGTTACTTCCTTCCTATCACATTAGCTACAATATTTCCCTTTCCAAGTGTATATAAAATACTGAAGTCAAAATCCTACAATAATTCCATCCACCATTGTTATTTGAAGTTTAGGTTGTTCTTGGAGAAGATATACCTTAGGCTCTTATGATCGGTGAAAACAATAAAGTGCTCACCAATGAGGTAATTCCATTGAAATTTCAAGGAAAAAACGACTGTTACTAACTCAAGATCCTAGGTGGAATAGTTATTCTCATGGGGTTGCAACTGTAGAGACCTATAATAAATAACTAATATTTGTTTCATTAAGAAACTACTCAATCCAAGATGAAAAGTGTCATATAAAACATCAAACATAACTCCCTCTTATGAAAAGTGATAAACTAGAGCGCTGTCCAACTTCTCCTTCGAATAATCAAAAGTTACCTAAAATTAGACAGTATAAAATAATGCCTGATCCTTTCTATTAAAGGATGTTAGAGGATTTTTAATCCAGGAGAATTTGGGAAAAAACCTCTTATAGTAGCCTACAATACCAAGGAAACTCCATAAATTTGCAACATTCTTGGAAGATTCCCAATAAAAAACCACCTAAATCTTTGAAGGATCTATAACTAATCCTTACTAGGACACAACATTCCACAATAAATGAACCTCAAAAGCCTAGAACTCACACTTAGATAGCTTCATGAATAGATAATAATGATAAAGAACTCCCAAAAACTACCTACATATGCTCTACATACTCCTCCTCAGACATAGAGTACACAAGGATTCCATTGATGAAAACCACAATGAATCGATATAGGAGCTATCAAAACACTTTGTTCATCAAACCCATAAACACCACTGGAGTGTTTTTCACACTGAACAACATCACAAAGAACACATAATTCCTAAAATGAAATTATAAAGTAGTCTTCGGTATATCATTATCGTTAACCTGTATCTGATGATATACCGATCACAGAATGATCTTTAAGAACTAACTATCCCATTTCAATTTATTGAATAAATCATCAATCCATGGAAGAGGGTTATGATTCTTCATTATCTCTCAGTTCAAATAACGATAATAGATACCAAGATGATGACAATAATAATCCCTTTTCACGAAAGAAACTAGATCTCCCCAGGGTGACACACTCGACTAAACAAAACCTCATCACAAAAGGTCATAGACCTATACCTGAAACCACCACAACTCATAAGGTTACATCCTATATGTAGACATTTAGATCAGAGAATTTCTCAATTAAAACTATATTCCAAACTCAATCTCCCATTGAGGGGGTAATTCCACAACCTTAGAAAAAACATCAGGGTACTCTTCCAAAACCATGGGAAACACCATTGTCTATACCTCAGATGAAATAAACATCAACTCATTCATCATGGAATAAAAGGATGAAACACACCTCCAACCCATCTAAGGGTTTTTCTTTCCAATAAACATGACACACTTTTTTTCAGCACCATAGAACATAATCTGCCTCATGAATCAATCTATAATATCCTGAAATGAATAAACCTGGTCCATGATAAGGATAATGTCATATGGATATATCCCCAAACATAGGAAGTTTCCCCAAGATATTTTCTTCCTCGAAACTAGATCGTAGTATCTATATACATTATGTATATAAGATCGACCTCTAATTGGTGTGGTCAACACCAAGGGAACTAGAAGAATCTCTACCTCAATTCCTAAATCGTTGACTAGGTTAGGTGATATGAAGGAGTGAATAGATCCCAAATCAACCAAACCATGAACCTAAGTAGAAAACAAGAAAAGTGTACCTTGAATGACTTCTAATTCACTAAGTTATGACAACTCTAGAGCATGCAGCTGACCACAATCTACTCCACAAACTCTCTGACCCTGAATATGACCACCACCATGGCTTCACTATTCTCTCTAAGAATAAGGAGAATTATAGGGATATCCTCTATCATCCCCATATCCTCTATGCTGATCCAAAGTTGTATTACCCTGCTGTTGCTACTGCTTCCTTGGTTGGAACTACTGCAATAGAATAACTTGAATCAGAATACCTAATGAATGCTTCCTTATTAGAAAGTCTAGGAACTATCACCATTAATGAACTCAAATTCCATAAAAAAATATTTTTCTAATACCTTAAAAGGGTATTGAGAGCCACTACACCCATAGAAACAAGATGATGAGGGATGAGACCTACCCCCGACTATCCAAAAACTCTTCTATCCAATCAACTTGGAACCCTAGACCACAAATATGCTATATAGATAATACTAAAGACCCCCTATCATGATGATCCAGTCCAGGTCAACATACTTTCCAAAACACCTTCCCTCACCAGCACATCAAGATACCTCAACAATATAAATGGGGTAACCTGAAATTGGATATTTGGATACAAAGACTCCTCAAAGTGCCTCACCCAAGACTCCTAGTATGATAATAGGTATGAATCATATTAGATAAGGGTATTGAAATAGACCATGAACTCTTTTACATTGGATATCACATGTATAATGGTAAATATATCCTAGTGAATGGTTTTCTTTGTGGTTAAATAAGGAAACTCTACTTGGAACTGATCTTGAAACTTCTCCCATAAGATAGATGACTCCCCATGACCCATGAGGAATAAGAACCACCACTTCCTGAATGATCCACATAGAATTTTCACTACCAATAAAACCCGATACTACTTCCAAGAATAGATTAAACTAAAGGCTATCTCAAACTCCTCCAACCAGTTCTCTATCATTGAGTCTGAAACAGATCCCTCATACTTTTGAAGACATTGGAACTAAAACTCTTGGAGTGTGTCGTCATTATCAACCTATAACCCATGAAAACATCATGGAACATCCTAATAAACATCTCTGATGTGAACCTAACGAGGAAATGAACCCAGAGCCATACCTATAAAGGAACAAACAATTAGGGACTCCTAAACTTGAAATATATAATATTTAAGATAAATTAATTAATTTATGTTCAACCTAATCCCATGGTTTACCCATTTCAAAAACAGGCACAAAGAAGAATGACACATGATCCTTTCCTTGGTCTCTACCCCACAACGAGAATAACTTATTTGAGTAGGCTCTGTAAAATTAAAGGTCCATGCATTAGATCATGGGGGGCCCTAAATACCCATGTCCTAGTTAGTCTACCTAGTTTACATCACATACTAAACTTAGCTGACACTATTTATCTACCAACCCATGAATTCCTCATCAGTGACCACCTCTAAACTCCATCTATTCTCTTAATTAGAACTTTGATACCACTCTATCATAACCTCATCCACCAAAGGTACATCTCCAAGGATGACAATGAGAGAAGGGAGATAATGATGTCCAAAGAGTGCCTCCAATAGGACATGGGTTGGCAATAATAAATAAGTGTATATTATACACACAAATTGGAGGCATTACCCATTAAGATTCAAGAAATGAGAGATAACATAGAAGCACCCAAAAAAATCATGCTCATAAAAAAATTAAAGAGAGATCCCAATACATGCATGTAATGTTATAAAACTGAATGAATGAAAAGGGAACTACAAGTACCAAAAATAAAATTTCTCAACAGCGAACTTGAAGCCCAAATAGATCTTGAACAAAACCACAAGCTATAAATGAACAAACCAATCACCAAACAGATCCTATGATCCTAAAAAATAGTTTATATATTTGTAGGGTGAGCATAATAGGTATAATCAATAGGATCATCGCCAGATCCTCTCATCTAAAAGATAAATAAATCATACTCAATCCTAGTGAACACAAAGTGAAGATAACTCATAACTTAACCTAGTATGCTAAGTTCCAAATCTTACTAGGGTTCTCTCACTAAGTATCACATATAATAGTAATATAATATCTAGCACAATATCAAGTAGGTACCATGACACCACTTCCCCACTAGTTTTCCACTCTTCCCCAATGTTTTATTTCCTGAACAATCTCTCACCAAATGCAATCCAACCCAAAGACACCTGATATACTGTATCATACCATGCACCCCATGCGTCACATCATCTCATCATCATATACCATTCACCCCATACATCACATTATTTTATCATTCCATGCCACATATATAGATAGTAATATAGTAGTTTCATGGAGCCACCATAGTATAAGGACCCATCCTTAAACATTATATAATCTTGAGTTAAGAAAAAAATTTGTCCATATTTCACATTGAGAATATTTTCAAATTTAGATATTTATAGAATTATTCCATATCTCATACATACCAAGTTAAATATTAAAAAGTATACACTTCTACTCACTATCCATTTTTTTCACCAAATGAAACCATTTAAAATAAAACATGATTTCTTTTCTTGATAAAAATCTTCTTGACTTTTTCCTTTATCTTACCCATATTTATGCCCTGTGGAAAACATTTCAAAAACCTGGGGTGATCATAAAAAGATCATTAAGGGATACACAAGGAAGGAAAAAAATGTTATTCTTGAAAAAAAATGTAAACCATGATTAATTTATCATAAAGTAATACTTTTCACCTTTATGAAGCTTTAAATTATCTTAACTAAATATAAGCTCATTTCTTACCATTTTTGTAACCAAAATATTACAATAAACCCATAGAAAGAAACATATAATATATAAAGGTAAATTGGGACATAAATATACTTAAATGGAATAACAATACAGTCGACTTCCACACATATCACTAAATGAAATAGCCATAAGAACAACTTCCATACCCAATTCATTGGTGGTTATAATGTAACCACCCATCTTTGGTTTATCACAGAACCACCCACATTGGTTTATCACATAACCACTAGTCTTTGATTTATCATGTAATCACCCGTCAAATGTCTAAGTACAATAATATAATAATAACACATAAAATATTTAAATTATCAACATTTAACTCATAAAATTTCATTTTCAATCACAATAAATCATTTCAAGATATTGAAATATTCAATCCATTTCTAAAAACCATTTAAAACATTTAATAAAGATACTTTTGAATCAAAGTGTCCAATAACACTTTGAATTTTTTAAATAAATTAACATTTTAATACATTAATGTCCATATAAATAAGTTCATAATAACCATTTTGAAAACATGGACATGAAATAGAAGGTTTTAGTAGAATAAATCATTAAAACGTCAAAAATGATGTTTTAGTTAAAGAGTTCCTTTCCACTTGAGAAACACATGAATAAAAATAATTAAGGAATAACATTAAAAAAACTTTAAATATCATGAGAAAATACTATTTCATGATATAAAATTTCAAAATGGTTGTATATACATCTTATATGATAATAAAGGTGCATAACATCAAGATACGACTCAATGAAAGGATATTGAGATGAAGTACCTTACAAAGATCGTATCATTAAATTAAGGATAAATAAATGATATAATTATGTGGGAAAAATATAAATACACACAATATAAGTGGATATTTAGTGTAAAACAATTATAGGTCATTCACACATATTCTTAGAAAAGAAAAACCAATGACATGGATATTTAACTCAATGAATGGAAATTGAGTTAAGATTTCTCTTACCTTGCGTTTGACTTGTCTCATACGTTCTTTATTTTCTTGAATAATAAAATTATGTTAATTTATACTTGCTTGAGGACCATTTTAAATTTTATTATTCATTTTATATCAATTATTACCATGTTATAAAAATTACATAACTATTTAAGTTCATATAGGATGTTTTGTCGATATTTGGTACTTAAGTGAAAAATGAACTTGTTTTGATGTAAATTGTCCATGTGGTAAAAATTAAATCATATATATAATATTATTAATTATTTAAATATCATATATATCTAGTATATATGTATTTATAATAATCTATGATATTTGGATATAATAATGAAATACACTGTTCATGGAGACAGTATGTCGTATGTACGCATGAACGCTACTTTTATTTTTTTGTCATATTAAAAGAATAATAATTAAATGATATAAATGTATATTATAATATCAATATTATATTAATTTCATTTATGTATCATATTTTTAATAAAACCATCCTTTATACGTTCCATGTATAGCGGAAATGAGTCATATCACTTTGAGGGGGTGGTAGTCCACACATCCTCAAACGAAATTATCGTATTTACATAACATGGAAAGCATAAAGGTATATTATAAATGAAAATTAAAAAAGAATATATACAATATAAATATAATATATATCATATGTAAAATAGTTTCCATTATAATCTCCCCCATGATAGGTGGTAGGGGAAAATTAAACAATCATCGTTTCGTGAGGTAGTAGTTCGCCGTACACAAAAACAGTATGTTCGTTACCCATTAAATGGAGGTGTGTGTAAGTGTATATTGAAAAAATATCATAAAAAAATCCTTGTATATTTATTATACTTGTGTTGTTATGCAATAATAGAATAATAACATTTTAGGGAGTGGAGAATGGAAATGAAACTAAAAAGCATGAGAGAAGGCATTACCTCTTAATGAGGTAAATTCTGTTGGTTTTTACCAAAAGGATTCATTGGGAGTCTTTATGCCCAGAAGGAGGATTATAGGATGAGGGTAGGGATTATAGAAAGAGTTTTGGGTAGGTATTGGTTGAAACAAAGGGTTCTTGAAGTGTGAGTATTAGAGAAGAGCAAGTACCTTTTTATAGGAGAGGGAGGGAGAACCCTTGGAAACTGTTAAATTATTAAAATAATATAAAATAATTTTTTAAATAAAAAGGCTCAAACTTGAGATATGTAAAATATAATATGAGGATATGTTTAAATCCTCTCATCCAATAATTTTTTGACATGTATTTATTTTATTTTAAACCTTATCTTTTCGGTTTACCATTAATTATTCTATTTTGATTTTAATTGCGGTAATAAGATTTTAATTATTAAGAGGATATTAATTTTACTTATATGGGGTAAATTTACCATAATTGTAAACTTAATGAAATTTTAGAACTTTTCATAGTGACTTTGTGATTTTAAAATATTTTTAGGATTTTAAAATAATTTAATAAATTACTATTTTTATAAAACATCAATTATGTCAATTTTTACACTATTCATTTTATTGAATTTAAATAAAATCCAAAATAGTTATATAAATTCAAAGAAAGCATTTAATAGTATTATAACATGTACTATTCACCTAAAAAAATCGTTTTTGTTGTGAATTATGTCAAATAATATTTATTTTAATATTTATAATATCATTTATTTGATTTCTTCATTAATAAAGCAATCACTGCATCATCATTGTGTCATAATTAAATTTAATTATTGAATGTATAAAAATTATAAATAAAATAACATGATATAGGAAATATTTTTATATTTCTAATTACTATTTATTGTCTAAGATATCAGTTATATAAACCCATATTAAAATTATTTTATTAATATGGTTTATGTTTGTAACATATTTTCCTTTACTTTAAATTAAAAGATATAAGTGTCATAATCACACCCAAGTGGATTAAAAAGGCCAAATGTTAGTCCCAATGGTTGTATTGATCGTCCATATATCATAAAATAGGATTAGTACATGTGTTAGTGTATTTTTATATTATTATAATATTATTTTTACCCTTATTTACTAGATTTACCCTTTAACTGTGGTAAATAAAAATAATTACTAATGTTACTATTCATAATGTCCAAAAATAAAAGTTTAGTATTTACATAATTTGGAACTTATTATTAAAAATATTTAATATATTTTTATAAATTAAAATCAAAAAAATTGCAGTAATTAATTTAAAATTAATTCTCTTTGTCAAAACGAGAAAACATGTTTTTTAAAATTAAAAACCTTCAAAAGATTGACATTTGTTTATATCAAATTTTAAAGTGAAATTACATAAAATAAAAAAAATTGGATTAAATGATAAAATAATAATATAAATATAATTTAAAATGAATTTAAATGATAATCTAACAATAAAAATAAATTAGAACAAAAGGAAGTTTTGAATTAAAATGTAGTATTTTTCACTATTTATTAAAAAATGAATTTTATCAGAAAAATACCAAAATTTAAACCAAAGTAAATTTTTATGTCCCAATTATAAATAAATATTTTATTTTTTCAAATAGAACTTATAAAAGTGTCAAAAACTATATTTAAATTGGGTTCGCCATCAAAAGGTGGTAAAAATGCCTTTTTTGAAAAATACCTCTTTTATGATTAAAATTGATTTGTTCTTATATATTGTCTATAAAACATATAATATGAATTTTAAAAATTAAATTGAGTTTATATTTCATTAATATAATCCAAAAAGAGTGATATGATTTTATAAACACACTTATTATCATTTAAATAGGTTTTCATAAAAACACATCTTTTATATTCAATTGGTTTTTATTTCCATTTAAAATAAATTTAGTAACCAATGAATCATTGTATAAACATGTTTAAACCATATTATCATAATTCATTTAATACTGTCCATTCCTTCCATTCCAACATCTAGGTTATAATGGTAACATTTAAATAATAATATTTAAATGTTCATTTAAGCTCGATGTAGCGTATCATGTACACAATTGAACATGGTGTTTCTTTATTAAAACTTAGTCCATTACATCCCCCCTATAAATTGAATCCTCAAATTTGAATTTTGGGTCGGTAACTAGGGTATGACTTTTCAAAATACCTTTATTGCAATCCTATACTGGAAAAAGGGTTAATAAAACCACCACTTTAAAATAAAGAAAGAAAAGTACAAAGGTCACCTGAGATAAGACATAATAGGATTCCATGTAGAAAAACATAGATATAGAATAAAAAATAACTATCAAGTTCTGATGGAGAGTGATAGAAAATGTGATCAGGAGAAATTTAACAATTAGAAAACCACAAACTTGTGATGAGTTAAATGGTCTTTGATTTCACAGTAGGAAAAGTAAATGGAAAATGTTTTTGTTTTAAGATCCTTTTCATATGGTTGAGGAATTATTTACAAGTTTGACTAAAAAACCTAAGGAAACATACTTACTTTTCAATTAGAGTTTCATCCTTTAATAAATTTTTACCACAAACTCATATTTTCTCCAAATGATGAGTATTCAAGATGACTTGGTCACACCTGAAGCACTAGAATCAACTTCTAGAGAATCACATAATCCACAAAAGATTAACTATCTATTTATCCTATCTTAAAATATTAACCAATAAAAAAAGGTTAGGATAAAATTAGATAATTCCCCCAAAATAATGAACCATTGTTTGAAGAAAAACTACTTTTAATATCCAAAATTCAACAGTAATATCCAAAGTTCAACAAAGACCATTTGATAAATAATTATCCTTAAAATTCCTCAAAATAATCCAAACTAAGAGTGAATCCCAAAAATTATAAGGATTTTATAACATAGTATTCCAAGAAAAATTTTAACGTTTATCTCCAAATAATATCAATCACTCTTAATTTATTATACCAAAAAGTAATTAACCTAATTGTATTTTCTCCAAGATAGGTTAATCACTTATATAAATAACCCGAATCACTATAAGTCCTCTATAAAAACATATATTCTTCCAAAATAAAATTCAACCATTACTCCTCAAATAAAATCACATAGTTTTCTATTTTACTTAGGCATATAGAGTTCCCAAAATAGTGAATGTCTTCCAAAATAACATGTATCACTCAATCCCCATATAATTTTACAATAACAAGGATATCCATTTGATAAAACCTTAGTTCCCAAAATCAACTTCATATTATTCCATAAACTAGTTTAACTAAAAATAAAAATTCTTACTAACTAGGGAACTCATGTATGCCAGTGGTAGGTGATTCACCCTTATCAACCTTCAGTTGTGGGTTTGATTCCTGTAGCCTTGCTGGATGTGATGGGTTTTCACCAATCCTAGGGGTTTTCCTTTTTCTAAAACTATATAATTTTATAACATTCCAAAAAATGAGATAAAATACTCAAAAATAACCATAAAATATTTTAACCTCAAATTTTATCTTATGCCTTTCATTTTGCATCCTAAAAAGTAATAACCCATAATTGACTCAAAAATATATGTATCCAAAAATACCGTTAATCACCTTAAAGTTTTGGAACATAAAGCCTCAAAAGGGATTTCTAAGACATTGAACTTATGATAAAACTTATAATTATAAACCCATGATGACATCCCTAACTCTTAAGAAAACATCCTAATCTCCAATATTGTTTAAACCATCCTCTGATACAAACTATAAGGACTCATCCTTAAACATTACATAATATTGAGTTAAGTAAAAAATTTGACCTTATTTTATACTGAGGATCTTTTCAAGTTTAGAGCTTTAGAGAATTAGGCCATAACTCATACATAAAAAATTAAATATTACAAAGTATACACTTATACTCACTATCCATTTTTTTACCAAAGGAAAACCTTTAAAATAAAACATGACTTATTTTCTTGATAAAAATATTCTTGAATTCTTCCTTTCCCTTACCCATCCTTATACCCCATGGATTTTTTTTAAAAAACTGGGGGTGAGCATAAAAAGCTCATTAAGGGATACACAAGGAAGGAAAAACTATTAGTCTTTCAAAAATGTGTAAACCATGATTACTTTATCATAAAGTAATACTTTTCACCTTTATGAAGTTATAAATACTCTTCACTAAATATAAGCTCATTTCTTACCCTTTTTGTAACCAAAATATTACCATAAACCCATATAAAGCAACATGTAACATATAAAGGTAACTTGAGACACGAAAATACTTAAATGGAATAACCATATGGTCTAATTACACACATATACCTAAATGGAATAGACATATGACCAAATTCCATACCCAATGCATTGGAGGTTATAATGTAACCACCCGTCCTTGGTTTATCATAGAACCACCCACATTGGTTTATCACATAACCACCCATCTTTGGTTTATCACGTTACCACTCGTCAAATGTCCAAGTAAAATTATATAATCATAACACATGAAATATTTCAATTATCAACATTTTTCTCATAAAATTTCATTTTCAATCACAAGAAATCATTTCAAGATATTGAAATATTCAATCCATTTCTAAAAACCATTTAAAACGTTTAATAAAGAGACTTTTGAATCAAAGTGTCCCATACCACTTTGAATTTTTTTTAAATAAATTAACATTTTTAAAAATTCATGTCCATATAAATAAGTTCATAAAAACCATTTTGAAAACATGTACATGAAATAGAAGGTTTTAGGAGAATAAATCGTTAAAACATTAAAAAGTATGTTTTAGTTAGAGTCCCTTGCCACTTGAGAAACACTTGAATAAAAATAACTAAGGAATAACATTAAAAAAACTTTAAATATCATGAGAAAATACTATTTCATGATATAACATGTAAAAAGGGTTGTATATACACCTTATAGGATAATAAAGCTGCATAACATCAAGATATGCCTCAATGAAAGGATATTAAGATGAAGTCCCTTACAAAGATCGTATCATTAGATTAAGGATAAATCAATGATATAATTATGTGTGAAAAATATAAATACACCAAATATAAGTTGATATTCAGTGTGAAACAATTATAGTTCATTCACACATATTATTGGAAAAACAAAACCAATGAAATGGATATTTAACTCAATGAATGGAAATTGAGTTAAGATTTCCCTTACATTGAGTCTGACTTGTATCGTACATTATTTATATTCATGAATAATAAAATTAGGTTAATTTATACTTGCTTGATAACCTTTTTCAATTTTATTATTCGTTTTATATCAATTATTACCATGTTATAAAAATTACATAACTATTTAAGTTTATATCAGATGTTTTGTCGATATTCGGTACTTCAATCAAAAATGAACTTGTTTTGATGTAAATTGTCCATGTGGTAAAAATTAAATCATCTCCAGAATATTATTAATGATTTAAATATCATATATATAAAGTATATATTTATTTATAATAATCCATAATATTTGGAGATAAGAATTAAATGCACCGTTCATGGAGACGGTAGGCCATATGTACGCATGAACGCTACTTTCATTTCTTTGTCATATTAAAAGAATAATAAATAAATGATATAAATGTATATTATAATATAAGTATTATATTAATTTCATATATGTATCATGGGTTTAATAAAACTATCCTTTATACGTTCTATTATAGCAGGAACGAGTCAGATCACTTTGAGGGGGCGGTAAATTATCATATTTACACAACATGAAAGGGATAAAGGTATTTTATAAATAAAAATTATATAATAATAGAGACAATATAAATATAATATATATCATATGTAAAATATTTTCCATTATAATTTCCACCATGAGAGGTGGTAGGTGAAAATTTAACAATCATCATTTCGTGAGGTAGTAGTTCACCATACTCAGAAACAATATGTTCATTACCCATTAAATGGAGGTGTGTATAAGTTTAGATTAAAACAATATCATAAAAAAATCCTAGTATATTTAGGATAATGTTTTGGTTATGTAATAATATAATAATAAGATTTTAGGGAGTGGAAAATGGAAATTAAACTAAAAAGCATGAGAAAGGAATCACCTCTTAATCAGGTAACTTCTATTGGTTTATACCAAAAGGATTCATTGGGAGTCTTTCTTCCATAAGGAAGGATTATAGTATGAGGGTAGGTATCATAGGAATAGGTTTGGGTAGGTATTGTCTGAACCAAAGGGTTCCTGAATTGTGAGTATTAGACAAGAGAGGGTACCTTTTTTTGTAGGAGAGGGAAGGCGCACCCTTGGAAATTATTAAATTATTAAACTAATATAAATTAATTTTTTAAATAAAAGGATAAAATTTTAGATATGTCGAAGATAATATGAGTATAGGTCTAAATTATCTCATCCAATAATTTTTTTACATGTATTTATTTTATTTTAAACCTTTTATTTTCAGTTTACCCTTAATTATTCTCTTTTAATTTTAATTGTGGCAACAAAATTTTAATTATTAAGAAGATATTAATTTTACTTTATGGGGTAAATTTACCATAATTGGAAAATTAATGAAACTTTATACTTAATAATAGTTACTATATGATTTTAAAATATTTTTAATATTTTAAAATAATTTAATAAATTACTATTTTTATAAAACATCAATTATGTCAATTTTTACACTATTAATTTTGTTGAATTTAAATAAAATCCAGAATAGAGAGATAACTTCAAAAAAAAAAGAATTTAATAGTCTTATAACATGTAATATTCACCTATAAAAATCATATATGTTATAAATTATGTCAAATAATATTTATTTTAGTATTTATAATATCATTTATTTGATTCCTTCATTAATAAAGCAATCAATGCATCATCATTGTGTTATAATGAAATTTAATTATTGAATGTCTAAAAATTATAAATAAAATACCATGATTTAGGAAATCATTTTATATTTCTAATAACTATTTATAGTCGAATATATCACTTATATAAACCTTTATTAAAATTGTTTTATTAAGATGGTTTATGTTTATAACATATTTTTCTTTACATTAAATTAAAAGATATAAGTGTCATAATCCCACCCAAGTGGCTTAAAAAGGAAAAATTTTTATCCCAAGGGTTGTATTGGTCGGAAATATCTCATAAAATAGGATTATGACAAGTGTTATGGTAGTTTTATATTATTATAATATTATTTTTACCCTTATTTACCTGATTTAACCATTAATCGTGGAAAATAAAAATAATTACTAATGTTTCTATTCATAATGTCTAAAAATAAAAGGGAACTATTTACATAATTTGGTCCTTCTGATTAAAAATATGGAATAAATTTTCCCAAATTAAAAATACATAAGTTTCAGTAATTAATTTAGAATTAATTTCCGTTTTCAAAATGGGAAAACATGTTTTTTAAAAGTAATAACCATCAAAGGATTGACATGTATTTATATCAAATTTCAAAGTGAAATTACCTCCAATTAAAAAAATTGGATTAAATTTTAAAAATAAATCTAAATATACTTTAAAAACAATTTAAATGATAATATAACAATACAAATAATTTATACAAAAAGGAAATTTTGAATTAAAATGCAGTATTTTTCACTATTTATTAAAAAATGAATTTTATCAGAAAATACCAAAATTTCAACCAATGTAAATTTTGATGTCCCGATTCAAGATAATATGTCTATTTTTTCAAATAGAAATTATAAAAGTGTTAAAAACTAGATTTAAAATGGGTTCTCCATCAAAAGGCGGTAAAAATGCCTTTTTTGAAAAATACTTCTTTTGTGATTAAAATTGATTTTGTTATTATATATTGTCTAGAAAAAATATAATATGAATTTTAAATATCAAATTGAGTTTATATTTCATTAATATAACCCAAAAATAATGATATAATTTTATAAACACATTTATTCTAATTTAAATAGGTTTTCATAAAAACACATCTTTTATATTCAATTAGTTTTTATTTCCATTTCTAATAAATTTGGTAACCAATGAATAATTGTATAAACATTTGTAAACCATATTTTTATAATTCATTTAATACTATTCATTCACTCCATTCCAATAACTAGATTATAATGGTAATATTTAAATAATAATATTTAGTTGTTTGTTTAGGCTTGATGTAGTGTATCATGTACGCTATTGAACGAAATGTTTCTTTCTTAAAACTCAGGCTATTACATCCTCCCCCCATAAATTTCATCCTTGAAATTTAAATTTGGGGTTGGTAACTAGGGTATGACTTTTCAAAATTACCTTTATTGAATTCCCATTTCGAAAAAAGGGTTAATAAAACTACCACTTTAAAAGAAAGAAATAAAAGTAGAAAGGTCACCCGAGATAAGATATGCCCGGATTTTATATAGGAAAACATGGATATGGAATAAAAAATAACTGTCACATTCTAATGTAGATTAATAGAAAACATGATCTGGAGAAAGTTAATAATTAGAAAAGAACAAACTTGTGATGGGTTAAACAGTCTTTGATTTCAAAGTAGGAAAAGTAAACAAAAAAATGTTTTTGTTTTAAGATAATTTTCATCAGGTTGAGGAATTATTTATTATATTGAATAAAAACATAAGGAAACATACTTAATTTTCAATTAGAGTTTCATTATTTAATAAATTATTACTACAAACTCATTAATTATCCAAATAAATAGTATTCAAGATGACTTGGTCACACATGAATCACTAGAATAAACTTCTAGAGAATCAAATAATCCAAAAAAGATTAAATATATATTCATCCTATCTTAAAATTTTAACAAAAACCAAAAAGGTAAGGATAAAATCAGATTATTCCCCAAAAATAATGAACCATTTTATGAAGAAAAACTAATTTTAATCTTCAAAATTCAACAGTAACATCCAAAGTTCAAAAAAGACCATTTGATAAATAATTGTCCTTAAAATCCCTCAAAATAATCCAAACTAAGAGTGAATCCCAAAAATTATAAGGATTTTATAACATAGTATTCCAAGAAAATTTTTAACATTTATCTCCAAATAACATCAATCACTCTTAATTTATCATACCAAAAATTAATTAACCTAATCAAATTTTCTC
This sequence comes from Viscum album, assembly GCA_963277665.1. Classification (NCBI taxonomy): domain Eukaryota; kingdom Viridiplantae; phylum Streptophyta; class Magnoliopsida; order Santalales; family Viscaceae; genus Viscum; species Viscum album. The sequence goes on from OY728151.1 coordinate 1,841,116,545, forward strand.
TAAGATAGGTTAATCACTTCCATAAATAACCCAAATCACCATAAGTCCTCTATAAAAACATAGATTCTTCCAAAATAAAATTCAACCATTACTCCTATAAAATCCCATGGTATTCTATTTTACTTAGTCATATAGAGTTCCCAAAATAGAGAATTTATTCTAAAATAACATGTATCACTCAATCCCTATATCATTTTCCAATACCAAGGATACCCATTTGATAAAAAATTAGTTCCCAAAATCAAATTCATCTTATTCCATAAACTATTTTAACTAAAAATAAAAATTCTTACTAATTAGGGACGTCATGCAGGCCAGTGTTAGGTGATGTACCCTTGTCACTCTTCAGCTATGGGTTCAATTCTCATGGCATTTTTAGACGTTATTGGTTGTCACCCATCCTACGGGTTGTCCTTTTTCTAAAACTATATAATTTTATAACATTCCAAAAAATGAGATAAAATACTCAAAAATAACCATAACATATTTTAACCTCAAATTTTATCTTATTCCTTTCATTTTTCATCCTAAAAAGTAATAACCCATAATCACCTCAAAAATATATGTCTCCAAAAATACCATTAATCACCTTAAAATTTTGGAACATAAAGCCTCAAAAGGGATTTTTAAGACACTGAACTTACGATCAACCTTAAAATTATAAACCCATGATGATATCCCTGACTCTTAAGAAAAAAATACTAATCTACAATATTTTCTAAACCATCCTATGATACCAACTATAAGGACCCACCCTTAAACATTACATAATCTTGAGTTAAGTAAAAAAATTTACCTTATTTCGCATTGAGGATCTTTTCAAGTTTAGAGATTTAGAGAATTAGGCCATAACTCAAACATAAAAACTTAAATATTAAAAAGTAGAAACTTATACTCACTATCCATTTTTTTCACCAAAGGAAACCCTTTAAAATAAAACATGATTTATTTTCTTGATAAAAATCTTCTTGACTTCTTTCTTTCTCTTACCCATCCTTATTACCTATGGAAAACATTTCAAAAACTTAGGGTGAGAATAAAAATATCACTAAGGGACACACAAGGAAGGAAAAACTGTTAGTCTTAAAAAACATGCAAACCATGATTAATTTATCATAAAGTAATACTTTTCACCTTTATGAAGTTATAAATACTCTACACTGAATATAATCTCATTGCTTACCATTTTTGTAACCAAAAGATTACCATAAACCCATAGAAAGCAACATATAACATATAAAGGTAACTTGGGACATAAACATACTTAAATGGAATAACCATACGGTCTACTTACACACATATCACTAAATGGAATAGCTATATGACTGACTTCCATTCCCAATGCACTGGAGGTTATAACGTAACCACCCATCCTTAGTTTATTACGGAACCACCCACATTGGTTTATCACGTAACCACCCATTTTGGTTTATCACGTTACCACCTGTCAAATTTCCAAGTAAAATTATATAATCATAACACATAAAATATTTAAATTATTAACATTTCACTCATAAAATTTCATTTTCAATCACAATAAATCATTTCAAGATATTGAAATATTCAATCCATTTCTAAAAACAATTTAAAACATTTATTAAAGATACTTTTGAATCAAAGTGTCCCATACCACTTTGAAAATTTTGAAAGAAATTAACATTTTAAAACATTAATTTCCACACAAATAAGTTCATAAAATAAATTTTGAAAACATAGACATGAAATATAAGGTTTTAGGAGAATAAATCATTAAAACATTAAAAATTATATTTTAGTTAAAGAGTCCCTTGCCACTTGAGAAACACTTGAATAAAAATAAATAAGGAATAACATTAAAAAAAACTTTAAATATCATGAGAAAATACTCTTTCATGATATAAAGTGTCAAAAGGGATGTATATACACCTTATAGAATAATAAAGGTGCATAACATCAAGATACACCTCAATGAAAGGATATTGAGATGAAGTCCCTTACAAAGATCGTATCATTAGATTAAGGATAAATCAATGATATAATTCTATTTGATAAATATAAATACACCCAATATAATTGGATATTCAGTGTAAAAAAATTATAGGTAATTCACATATATTCATGGAAAAACAAAACCAATGACATGAATATTTAACTTAATGAATGGAAATTGAGTTAATATTTCCCTTATGTTGAGTCCGACTTGTCTTGTACGTTCTTTATTTTCCTATGTAATAAAATTGGGTTAATTTATACTTTATTGAGAAAAATTTTCAAGTTTATTATTCCTTTTATATAAATTATTACCATGTTATAAAAATTACACAACTATTTAAGTTCATATTGGACGTTTTGTCGATATTCGGTACTTGAGTAAAAAATGAACTTATTTTGATGTAAATTTTCCATGTGGAAAAAATTAAATCATCCAAAAAATATTATTCATAATTTAAATATCATATTTATTCAGTATATATGTATTTATAATAATCCATAATATTTGGAGATAAGAATGAAATTCACCGTTCATGGAGATGGTAGGCCATAGGTATACATGAACACTACTTTAATTTATTTTTCATATTAAAAGAATAATAATTAAATGATATAAATGTATACTATAATACTACTTTTATGTTAATTTCATTTATGTATCATATGTTTAATAAAACCATCCTTTATAAATTCTATGTATAGCGGGAATGAGTCATATCACTTTGAAGGGGCGGTAGTCCACACTTCCTCAAACAAAATTATCGTATTTACACAACATAGAAAACATAAAGGTATGTTATAAATAAAAATTATAGAATCATAGAGAAAATATAAATATAATATATATCATATGTAAAAAAGTTTCCATTATAATGGCCACCATGAGAGGTGATAGGGGAAAACTGACAATCATCATTTCGTGAGGTAGTAGTTCATCGTACACAGAAACAATATGTTCGTCACCTATTAAATGGAGATGTGTGTAAGTTTAGATCAAAAAAATATCATTAAAACATCCTATTATATTTAGGATACTGTTTTTGTTATTTAATAATATAATAATTAGATTTTAGGTAGTGGATAATGGAAATGAAATTAAAAAGCATTAGAGAAGGCATTACCTCTTAATCAGGTAACTTCTGTTGGTTTATAACAAAAGGCTTCCTTGTGAGTCTTTCTTCCCTAAGATAGGATTCTAGGATGAGAGGAGGGATTATAGGAAGATATTTTGGTAGATATTGTCCGAACCAAAGTGTTCTTTAAGTGTTAGTATTAGAGAAGAGAGGGTACCTTTTCATAGGAGAGGGAAGGGGCACCCTTGGAAACTCTTAAATTATTAAACTAATATAAATTATTTTTTTAAATAAAAATGATAAAACTTAAGATATGTAGAAGATAATATAAGTATATTTCGAAATAAACTCATTAAATAAATTTTTTACATTTATTTATTTTATTTTAAACCTTATCTTTTCATTTTACCCTTAATTATTCTCTTTTAATTTTAATTATGGTAACAACATTTTAATTATTAATAGGATATTAATTTTACTTATATGGGGTAAATTTACTATAATTAGAGACTTAATGAAATTTTATACCTTATCATAGTAACTTTGTGATTTTAAAATATTTTTAGGATTTTAAAATAATTTAATAAATTACTATTTTTATAAAACATCAATTATGTCAATTTTTACACTATTCATTTTATTGAGTTTAAATAAAATACCAAACAGAGAGATAACTTAGAACCAAATAATTTAATAGTCTTATAACATGTAATATTTACCTATAAAAATCATTTATGTTATAAATTATTCCAAATAATATTTATTTTAATATTTATAATATCATTTATTTGATTTCTTCATTAATAAAGCAATCACTGCATCATCATTAAGTCATAATTAAATTTAATTATTGAATGTCTAAAAAATATAAAGAAAATACCATAATGTAGGAAATATTTTTAGATTACTAATTAATATTTATATTCTAATATATCACTTATATAAACCCATATTAAAATTGTTTTAATAAGATTTCTTATGTTTATAACATATTTTCCTTTACTTTAAATTAAAATATATAAGTGTCATAATCATACCCAAGTAGCTTCAAAATTCCAAAATTTCATCCCAAGGGTTTTATTGGTCAGAAATATCTCATACGATAGTATTAGGACAACTTTTATGGTAGTTTTATATTATTATAATATTATTTTACCCTTATTTACATGATTTACCCTTTAACTATGGTAAATAAAAATAATTACTAATGTTACTATTCATAATGTCCAAAAATAAAAGTGAAATATTTACATAATTTGAACCTTATGATTCCAAATTTTGAGTCCATTTTTACAAATTATAAAAAAAAATTTGTAGTAATTAATTTAAAATTAATTCCCGTTATCAAAATGAGAAAAAATATTTTTTAAAAGTAAAAACCATCAAACGATTGACATGTGTTTATATCAAATTTCAAAGTGCAATTACCTCCAATGACCAAAATTGGATTAAATGATAAAAAAATAATATAAATATACTTTAAAACCAATTTAAATGATAATCTAACAATACAAATAAATTAGACAAAATGGCAGTTTTGAATTAAAATGCAGTATTTTTCACTATTCATTAAAAAATGAATTTTATCAGAAAAATACCAAAATTTCAACCAAAGTAAATTTTTTTATGTCCCGCTTTCAAATAAGAAGTTTATTTTTTCAAATATAACTTATAAAAGTGTTAAAAACTATATTTAAAATGTGTTCTCTATCAAAAGGTGGTAAAAATATCTTTTTTGAAAAATACTTCTTTTATGCTTAACATTGATTTTGTTCTTATATATTGTCTAGAAAAAATATAATATGAATTTTAAACATAAAATTTAGTTTATATTTCATTAATTTAATCCAAAAAAATTGATATGATTTTATAAACACAATTATTATCATTTAAATAGGTTTTCATAAAAACACATCTTTTATATTCAATTGGTTTTTATTTCCATTTTTAATAAATTTAGTAACCAATGAATCATTGTATAAACATGTGTAAACCATATTTTCAAAATTCAGTTAATACTATTCATTCCCTCCATTCAAACGGCTTGGTTATAAAGGTAATATTTAAATAATAATATTTAGTTGTCCGTTTAAGCTCGAAGTAGAATATCATGTACGCTATTGAACATAATGTTTCTTTCTTAAAACTCGAGATGTTACACATAGCCCACATGTCAAGTATTATTCCTCAATCCATCACATACCATATGTGACATACCTATAATAATCCATAGGATACTATATCCATAGATACATGTGTGTAAAATAACCAAAATCCACTACATACCTCTATACACATATATGAAAATGGTAACCACCATGCATATTGACACATAATACTATTAGGATAAAAGAGTGGGGAAAAGGGGGGTAGTCAACCATCTATTCCTCACCAACCTAGATATTGAGGAAAAAACCCTCCCAAAGTTCAATGGGTGTTATCCACCCTACTAACATGGGTGGGGTCACATATAGAATCACATAACATACATGATATAATATAGCTCACAACCACACTATAAGAATCTACCCAGCCTTAACCTCAACTATAACTATCATCAATAGGACACCCATATTCCACTGATAATGACTAGATATCCTATAATAAAACAAGCATTTAAAGTGAATTTATTTAATTAATTATTTCCTTTAAACATTATTATCATAATAATTACCATCCAAGTCCATTTACTCCATGAATAATCCATCAGATTTTATAGTTTCTTAAGAGTTATCTTATGGAATTCCATTAAATCACCGAACCCATGGGTTGAAACATTTATCATTCATTATCATTACATAATTCCAGGTACTCTAGCACTCATCATAATCTACCATAAAAGATATTCATTCACTAAGCATGAACAACTGCTTCAAGAAGTGGGGAAAGGAATGTAGAAATAGGAAACCTGAACATATACCCTTTAAAGAAGGTTTATTAGAAAAAAGCATCCCAGTTCTCAATATAAAAATGTGAAATCCCACATTCAACCAATTCCTTTAGTCCTAGTTCCATCCCCGACATCACTATATATATCACCATACATCTTTCTATCTTTGGTGTCAACTTCTACCACAAGCCCAAGCCTCCCTACCCATGTCTCGCTAACCACTATCCATCCCAGGCTCACATCACGTCACATATAAAGTCAAAATTATAGATCAATAACACAAGTTAATAAGGAAAACAAAAAACAATAAATAGAGAATATAGGTCTTAAAAATCAAGGAATCCAAACTTCACAAGAAAATAAACTCACTAAACCCCAAACATTTATCTTTATAAAACAACTAGATCATTTCCATATTGAATTAACCAATTCATTTATCATAAGTTACAACCATAGGAAATCTAATTCATCATCTATAAATAATTATGAATTATTTAAACATGATTTTGAGAACAAATTTTAGTTTCATCAAATTTTAAGGAAGAAAAATATCATTCAGACATGTGTTAATCATACATTTGATTTCCATAAAATTATAAGAAACTATTTCATTAAACATGATTGTTTGTTATTTTTATTCAAAAATAATTACTAGCTTATTTATTATTTAGGAAATAAGAAATTATAACTTTAAATTATTTAACCAATTCCATCATATCAAAAATGCTAAACCATAGCATAAAATTCATGATAATCCACATCATAAATGTAGATATCACACTATCTATAAAATCAAGAGGCAAACTGTTACTACAGTGAAACACATGTGATTGATACAACCAAAACCAAACTTCATTATTTAATCTATTATAAATTTATTAATTTTAATTCCATCATCACCCAAATAGATTAATTATGATAACTTTACTATTTCTTTTAAAATAATAGGATAATAAATGAATCCCCTACCTAAAGGCTTTTAATATTCCTAGAACAAGAATAGAATAACAAGTGTAGATCTCCAATATCCTCTTTGACAAATAAACTATAGTCCTCCAATGATGTCCCTGCATGAACACTCCAACAAACATTAAAATAATTCCATGATAATGAAGGAGATCCATCACCATATCGTGGAAATATAACATGGTATAAAACCAAATTGAATGGAGAATAAACCACAATAGAAAAAGGAAAAACTCACCTCAAATCACCACAGATCAAACTCAAGAAGCTAGGGATCAACCACAATCAAAATTAATTCAAAATATCTTTAAATATCACTTTTGGTAACCTAGGGTTTGGGAGAATTTTTTTGGAGAAAGAAAAGTTCAAAGAGGGATAAAAAATTTATAGGAAAACTAGAATTTAGAAGACCATAAAGAAAAAACCTACACAACAATGAAAAATAGTTGACCCTAGAAAAAAGTTTGGTGTAAGGAAAGATTCCACACTATAAAACCCCTAGTAAAAGCAAAACCTGAGAAACATGGTGTGTTCCACACCTCTATAAATTAATAATAGGACCACGACACAAGTAAAAACACCATGCTACAAAATTCCTTTTCTAAAGGAGATAGCTATGCTACAACCTAGAACCATGATTTAGAGACCCTATAAAAGGTTAAATCATAAAAAATAACCTCCTAGGTTCCTACACTACAACATACACCCATGTCATAGGGTACCAAAATTGGTAGAATCACACAAAACTTCCCCTTGAGTTTCTACTCCAAAATTCTTAGTTCATTTCATAGATTCATCTTCCGATTGGATTCCATGATGTAACATAAGAATACATGGAACAATCCCTCTCTACCACACCTAGAAGAACGTAAAGGGAGGTATTTTGGAAATTAGGTCCCTTACATATGGAGATCACAAGGTATAATGAACAAAATCACTTTTACTCCATGGGAATACACTGGACGAGAGATCATTGATCATATCAAGATAATACCCAATAGTAGAAAGGGTGATATTGATTTTTTTGAGAATGATAAACAACCTTTTGAGAATAATAGAGGTTTGAAAGAGGCACATAATAATTGTACACCCAATAGGAGAGGATCTCATCTAATTATATAGCCTTCCTTAATTATCTTCATGAAATGAGAATCATAAACTATATTTTAATGGGTCAGGTTCCATCGTATGAAACCTGAAAATTTTATCCTATTGATGTTCATTCATTGAAAAAATTCAATTAATATGTATATTCTAACCAGTATGATCCATATTATGGATCATAAATAATGTAAAACTGTTTATGTATGGAGGTGGAAGCTACATGCATCACATGCATATATTCACCATGCATCGGATGATTGGGATTTTATGTGCACATACAAAAATATCTCACACACACTAAAATCCATTTAAATAATTTATGAAAAACATTAAAACTCTTTTTGAATTCATCCAAACTCTTTTGGATATGGTTTTTCATCAAAATCTTTTCATTTTGAACAAATAATTTGTCCAAAACTTAATCCTTATCCAAGGGATTAACTATGTGACCCTATACACCTTAGTATCATTGAAAACAACTATGAAGTCCATATTTCATATATGTAATCAAATATTTACCTCTATAAAATCATTAGTTCTACTCAAGATACTAAGGGGTCTAGTGTGATCTCCATCAAACATACTCATATCTCTATACAAACATGTCTACCATAAGATGTATCATATACATCATATTTATACCTATATAATCACTTTTTCCATGATATCCAGTGAACCTATACATGGAACATATCAATATAGCACTGAACTATCATAATTTCATGATTCTCTAAAAAATACCGATCAAGTTGTTGAATACATCACATGTTATTAATTTATCTAATAAGTACATCACATATCACTTATCAAATTAGTTTAACACATCACATGTGAAAAAACTAAGCATGACCATTAATTTTTCTCAGTCTAATTCAATCAAGGGAAATATTTATTTATCTTTTTATACAAGTGAAAAAATCCCATCTTGATTATGCTGCAACTGACAACATGACCAACAACATAACCAACCACCCCATATTATATAATTTAACATGTAGAATTGCATAATTAGGGTATCAAAGTATGAATTATATCTTTCTAGGTATCTCTAAAACCTAATGAAAAGTATTGATAATAATAATACACCCTAAGTATATCAATAATTGTATGGTATTCCATGAGATATACTTTAGCAGATCAATCCAAGTAACAAGTCTCTACTTATTACCTCATGAATCCATTCTTCATAACTCAAATAAAAATATTTGTAATGAGTACATGAATATATTTAAGGTAACCTTATCATATCATTACAACCCATAATACACCGTAATAATCATCAGTTAGGGACAACTCAAAGCGGTGCTTTGTAGGTATTTTATCATTCAACCATTCTTGTAAAATAAATTTCCACATATATAAATGAATTATAATTACATATTTCCTTTATTATAAAAACATGATAAATTTAAAACAATTATAAATAATCTCCCATGTTTATTACACCCATAAATTCTATATGACCCTCATGTTGTTTTTTTGGTAATGGTTTCGTCAATTAATTTTCTATATTATCATATGTATCCACCCAACTAATATTTATATTACCTCTCTCAATGATATCCCATATGAGATGGTATTTACGAAGGATTTTTTTGGTACTTTGATGAGACTAGAGTTCCTTATCCTGAGAAAAAACACCATTATTGTCACAATATAGATCAACTACTCCCTTTATGATAAAAACCACTCCAAGTTAAAAAATAAACTACTTGATCTAAACAAATTCCTTCACAATATATGATACAATGATGTATTCTTTCTCTATTGTCTAGTTCACTATGGTGGCTTCTTTGGAACTTTTTAAACTAATTTCTCCACCACTTATAAAAAACATGAATCCATATTAATATTTCATATCATCTTTATTGGATTGGAAACTAGTATCTGTGTAACCCTTTACACAGAGATTATCCACTCCTCCAAAGCCCAATAACATATCCTCATTCCTTTTTATGTACTTAAGGATGATATTCACAAAAATCCAATGACTCTCACTAGGAATGGATTAGTATATACTTATTATGTTCAAAGAATAAGAGATATTGGGTCAAGTACATTACATGGTATACATGATAGATCCTATGAAGGATGCACAAGGAACTATATCCAACCTTTCTAACTCTTTATAAGGATATTGAATCTTCATAATATTTGTACCATGAAACACTAATAAAGACCTATTCTTAGAGTTCTCCATGCTAAACCAATTTATCACTTTACTAATATATGTGTTCTAACTAACTCCAAGTAACCTCTTAAATCTCTTTCTATAGATCCTCATACTGAGTATGTAAGTTTCTTTACCCATGTCTTTCATTGAGAAACATTTACCCAACCAAATATTCATAGAGTGAAGTGTCAAGATGTAATTTCCAATAAGTAGTATTCTATCTACATATGGTATCATAAAAAATACAATACTGCAACCAAGACACTTTCATACACATGAATCATCTACATTCATGATGAAACTAAACTCTTTTATTTCATCATCAAACCATAAATTCCAACTTTGAGAAGCTTTATTTAATCCATAAATGGACCTTTTCAATTTTAAAACCTTATAAGAATCATTTGGTACTTTAAAACCCTTGTGATATATAATATACACATCCTTGGGTAAATTATCATTAAGGAATGCAATTTTTACATCCATACGATGCATCTCATTATCATAATGAGTTTCTATGGCTAGCAAAATCCAAATGGACTTTATCATCATTACAGGTGAAAAAGACTCTTCATAGTCAATAAAATGAACCTATTTGTAACCCTTTTACATCAATAAATCTTTATAGGTTGAAAAATTTCCATCCATGTCAGTGTTCTTGTGGAAAACCCACTTACACCCTATGGGTTTCACTCCTTTAGGTGCATCCACCAAGTTCCAAACTTGGTTAGTGTACATAGAGACCATCTCAGATTCCATGAATTTTAACTATTTCTTAGAATAAAAAATATCAATAGAATTTCAATATGAATAAGGTTAATATCCTATAAATGTTTTTTCATAATCATTGGCTATGAGAAATCCATATCTCTTGAGTTCCTAATGAATCCTACCAAAAATTTTAGATTTTTGTATAACTTGAGTTGGTTCTTCTTCAATAACTCCTTTTAGAACCATATAAACATCTATATTAGGAACACTTCCTATTTTTTGGTATTTATCTTCTCTAAGTTTAAATTTCCTCCCATAAACAACTTGATACATGTGTTTTCTTTCTAGTAAAAAACCATCTCGAGCCACAAAAACTATGTGTTCAGTAGGGTGGTAAAAATAATACACCTTAGTTTCCTTAGGATAACACACAAATAATAATTTTTCTATCTTGGGCCCCATCTTATCAAAATCAAATCATTTCATGAATTATTCCCAACTCCAAATCATCATAAAAGAAAAAATGAGATGTTTCCTAGTCTATATCTCATATGGTGTCTTTATGAATATTTAAGATAGAATGAAACTTAGTAGGAATGAAATAGTCTCCAGATAATAACCCCAAAATGAGATAAGAAGGTCGCATAGACTCATTAAATTTTAAAAAATCTCATACTTGTGTTTCATCATAAACACATACCCATACCGACTAAATTCATCGATAAAAGTAACAAAGTACATAAACCACCATTTTATTTTGTATTCATTGGTATACATAAATAAATTTGTATAAGATCCAACATATCACTATCCCTCTCACATTTTCTCCCAAAAGGTGAATTTTTCATCATCCCAATAAAAAATATTCACATGTATCAAATGATTCATAATCAAATGAGTCTAATAATCTATCTCTATGGAGTCTTTAAACATGCTTCTCATTTATATGTTGAAGGTGACAATGCCAAAGGTAGATGAGATTAGAATCAACTTTGACCTTATTATTCTGAATTTTATAAATAATGTTATCCCTATAAAGAATATATAAACCATTAATTATGTTCCCAATGACATAAAACATTTCATTCTTATATATAAAACAAATATTATTCTTAATAGTGACTGAAAATCTCATCTTTTCTAAAAAATATACAGAAATTAAATTCCTATTTATTGTGGGAATATAATAACAGTTTTTCATTTCTAGGATCAATCCACTTAGTAAAATTAGATCACAATTTCTCACCTCTAATGAAACAACTCTTTCTCCATGATCTACAAAAATATCTACTTCACCCTTTATCAATTGCCTCATATATTTGAGTATGTGTTTGTCATCACAAATGTGTGACACACACCTAGTATTTAATACCCATGAGTCATATTTAGATAAATTTATTTCTATAACATTAAAATTTGGGTATACAAAAATTTTCTCCTTGAGAACACTTCTCATTCCTAGTACTAATCTTTAACTATTTTATAGGCTATACCTATTCATGTTCTCAATATGAATAGTGTAAAGTATTCCATAATCTATAATAAAAACATATTAGTAGGTGTGCATCATGTATTATATATTTTCATTAAGGGATTTAAATTAAATTTATCTCACTAAAAAAGATGACTCTGACATTATATCAATTTAGTGAGACAATATCCATATTTCACTAAGTAATGACCCTTATTTTGCATGAAACTCATTACATTAGTTATTTAGGAAGGGATTAATCTCAATCACAATAGTTGTGATTATTATATAGTTGAGTGGATAAATATTTATCCAAAACCATCATATGGATTCAATCAAATACATTCCTTTGGTATCCTAACCCTTGGGGTTTCCCAACTAAGTGTAACTCGAAGAAAATGCCAAAAACAATCTAAAACAAGAAAGTACTGGGGAACATCACTTTGGCATGAAACTACAAATTTGATAATCCCGAGTTACTTAGTACTTTCTTTCCTTACAAAAGATAATCTAGGGAAACCTTACTTTGTAATGAAACTACCTGGTTGGATGTTTGAGGTCTTAACATGCATTTATTTGGAAGGAATACCACACTTAGTATTTGTAGGGATTTTCTATAAGGTCTCACCTATTTAATACACATCATATAAATATTAAATTTATAACTATTACATCATATTGAATCCTTATATTTTCATGTTTTATTTCTTTTTTTATGCATAATTATAATGATTTAGTTTTGGACATCCCTATTCTAGCCACCAAATTAACGTGTTCTCACGACATTAATCTATAACTCCTTAAATAACCCACAAGTCAGTGTTACTCCCCAAAAAATAAAATCCAAGTATATTCATATATATCCAAATTCATCATATTCACAAGGTATATAAATTCTTCATGTAAAGGCATTGAATTATATGATATTGACACACTCCACATGAGTAAGCCCAAAGTGAAAAATATCTAACCCCATTCAATTTCCTAGCCAAGGCATAAGCCTCTAGGAAAGTAGATTGTCTAACCCCAAGTTCCTCTATCCAAGGAGACTTTACTCAAGAGATAATTTAATTCATGAAAACTCTAACACCTAATATAAAAAAAATATGCACAAAAACTATTCTCAAGATCATAACTATAATTACAAACTAAGGTCAAGGTTGATGAAAACTAAATTTTATCATGAAAAACCTAGCATATATGCAAGGATCTGTCCTAGAAGAAATTTATCATATAAATGTACATACACAATATTTTTATTTCATAAACAATTTACTAAACTTGAATATTAAAGAAATTTAACAAATAAATAAACAATTTATTTAGTTTCTAAAACTTGAGACATTTATGAACTATTTATAAATAAATTATAATTATATTTTTTTATAAATTATCAATAATATAAACATTTTATATTCATTTTAATATAAAATCATCCATATTTTATATTATATGGAATTTATATGAAATTTCATGAATTATAAACATTTTATAATTCAATTTCTATTATATAAACATTTTATATAATTTAAATATCATATATTTTATAATTTATAAACACTTTATAAATCAAATCCTTTTATTTATAAATAAAACTTTTATTTCTAGATCAAATAGAATTCCATATAATTTTTCAAAAGGTGTTTTATAATATTAACTTTTGATATTTAAGTTTTTTTATAAATATTTAGTTAATTAATTATAAAAAAATTATAATTAATTAAATAATTTATAAATTCATTATAAATTAAATATTCTCATATTACCTTTTAACATGATTTGTAAACATTTTATAAACCATGAAAATAATTAAAAATTTAAAAATAATTTTTAAACATTTTTCCTATTTACCCTTATGAAGAATCCCTATTATAGATAAGGGTATCCTCCATTTACCATTACGAATACACTCTATGTAAGGGTAACTATTGTCTACTTTAATGCAGATGCTCCGTGGAAGGGTAAGACCCTTACTCAGTGCCAATTGCATAAGTGTTAGGAGGAAATAACCCTTATATATTGCCTATCATATAGGTAATACCTTTACACATTCCCATTGCACATATGTAATCTATAAATTACCTTTACATGATCTAGAAAATTAATAAACTACCCTCATATAAACCCTTAACATAAAGGTAAATCTTCTGGTTACCTTTACACATAAAGGTAAATTCCTAGTTACCTTTACATAACTCTATGTAAGGGTAAAGGATGATCTAACTTTATGTAGATAGATCATGTAAGGGCAGAACATGTACATATAATACCTATGTAAGGGTAAATTATATTTAACTTTACACAGATCATGTAAAGGTGTGTAACCTTGAAATAGTTTTATGAAATCACTATTTTTCATTTTTCTTTAAAAACTAGTGATCAAAACATGTTTGATTTTAAAAGAAACTCACTTTGATACCACTGATGGGTTTCATATGATCATTTAATGATCTTTTGTAGTGAAAGACAATCCAAAACACATGGGATATATCTTCAAGAATTAAAACTAATAAAATACCATAAAATGGAGTACTTGGAAATCAATAATAGCAACAACCATATTCTTCTCTTCGAAAGAGAATGGTTGAAGGATATCACAAGGAGAAGTGAAAAAAATCACTTTGAATCTATGGGAATACACCTATCGAGGGATCCTTGATCATATCAAGAGGATAACTGAAAGTTTAAGGGGGATTTAGTGCCTTAATTAAGAATTATGAACAATATTTAAATAAGTAGATAGGTTTAAGAAAATCTCACAAGTATCACACACCCAACATGAGAAGATCTCATCATCTTATATAGCCTTCTTTGGTGCTTTTCATGAAATGAAGAGCATAAAATATTTTGTAATGATTAAGGTTCCATTGAATGAAACTTGAATATTTCATCCTATTCATGTTAATTCATTGAAAATATTAATTGAATGTGTATCTGGAAAACAATAAAATCCATATTATGGATCATAAATGATATAAAACCAGTCAGGTGTGGAGGTGGCAACCACATTCATCACATGAATATACTCACTAGGAATTTCATGCATGGGATTTTATATGAACATCTAACACAAATGATGAGAAACATGATAATTTTTTTTAAATAAAATGAAAGTAGCTTAGATAAATATCTTTTGAATGAATAATGAAGAAAATATGTGGTGTTTATAAAGATTAAAATAATAATTTAACTGTTAGAATTGTAACTGAGTGTTGTAAAGAATAAATGGATGTTGAAATAGTAATTTGACTATTGAAAGAAGTAAAATTTATAGAAATTAATAATGATTAAAATAATTTATTATAAATATTATAAAGTAATTTATCAAATTATATAAATTGAAACATAAATATGTAAATTTTTTAATAGTCTTTGTTTTAACTTATTTAGTAAAATAGTAATTGTTTTCTTTAAAATTAAAATATTTAAATTACATAAACTTATAAATTTATTTTGATTAAAAGTATATTATAAATTTAAAATATGATGTTTATTGTAACATCTTGACCCAAACCATTGTCTTGGGAAATAATGTGATGCCACTAACCATAGGTGACATTATTTTGACACCAAAGGCTGATAATAAATTCCAAGGGATTTACTAACCCATGGGGGATAATTTTTCCTTATATAAACAACCTATATTAGACAAACTCAAAATAATAAAATTAATATGATGCATGATATAAAAAAAATAAAATTATAACTTCATAATAAAACTATAATTATAAACACAATGAAAAATTAGACAATAGAAATCTTACAACTTCCTGAAACATAAAAGACTTCAAGGAACTAATGTAGCACTACAATGACTCCAATGCAAGACAATATATAAGCTCCAACTCACAAGTAATATGAACACAACATTAATATGATCCAATAGAAAAATATTAAATCTTTACCTTACCTATATCATGATAAACGACATCAATATACACACCAAGGTGCATATACAGAGAGTGAATATAAAAACTAGTATGAAAACCTTGAGACTTCCCAAACATGTCACTAAAATAAGAACAAGTTATCTCACATATTAAGATAAACTATAAATAAAGTTTATAAAACAAAGGTCCAATTAATATACATAAAGTAGTGAAATAAACCCACACTAAAACATACTTATATCATGAAACCACACACCCATGCATCTCACAAACCCAATGCATCTCCTATATTAGTAGGTCCTCAGAATAGTCCAACTCACGAGTGGAAACTCATTCCTCCAGTCCCAAGTCATCACCCGGTGGTATAATATAGTGTGCAACATAATTAGCATCTAGACCAAATTTAACCCACAAGGCCCTTCCCATATTCATATGAATGCATGCTAACCATGTCCATGAAAAGTTCTCACACCCGAAAATCTTATTTGTTTTAAAATCCATAAAATAATTTAATCACACACATTGTGGGAATCACCCAAAACCCAAGAATTAAAGACCAACTAGCAAGATATTTTTCAATAGGTATTTAATGAGGGTTTTAAAACAAAAAATTAGGAGAAATTTTATTTAGAAAACAAGATCCTTTTCATTCTAAGAGAATGTGGAAAAAGGGACAATCCACCTACCTCTAATGAATTCGACACAAAGAACCATTCCACGAATTAAAGATATATGCTTAAATTTATATTCCTTAAATTAATCACAAATTAGTTCTATCAAAATGATCCATAAACCATAAATCCATGCATGATAGACCCATTATAGGGTTTCTATTAAAATAAAACATAAAGGTTACAAAGAAGAAGAAGAACCAAAATTATTACATTTGATTCCATAGGTCCAATGCTTTAAGATTCATTAAAATTGGTCTCCAAAAGGAATATGATAACCAAAATCACTTAGAGGAAGCCTGGAGTTTGAGGGTAATGAAATAAGGGTCAGGATAACTTAAGGAGAACCTAAATTAATTAAAAAACATGAAATTATATTAATTCACGATGTGATGGAGGAATTCATGATGTGTATCTTTGAGATAACCACATAAATCAAAATTCAAGGCACCTTAAATTTAAAAATCTTGAAACCCATTCATGAAATGAATATAATTTCACACTATGAACCACATAAAATCAAATTTCCATCAAATCTTCCCAAAATAACTCACATTGTTAATGATTTTTAACATTATGATTCTAGCTCCAGTTCAAACTCATCCTATAAATTCCACCTATGATCCAACCCAAACATTCCATAATAAAAAATAAACAATATAGAAAAGGTAAATACCTCAAATTAGGGGTGTTATATTCTCCCCACCATCAGGATTTTCATCCTTGGAAAGAAAGAGGTTGGTGGTGTCTTGGGAGAGTTCTGATCATTGATCTAGTATAAAATTTTCCCATTCCTAAGTTTCCCCATCGATCTTGAATCTGACCATGTTTCTATAATACCCATACCAATAAGATATGTATTTCTTGAAATATATTATATTATATATCATGAATACAAATCATTTCATAGATACATATAGCATCTGATTCAAGAGTATCCTGGCCCCAATGAATCTCATGGCTAGGACCAGACTAGTATTTATTAAACTGGGATATATAGAAGACATGGTGTACAACAATAAATCTCATTGGTAAGTTTAACTAATATGAAACATCAACAATTTTATCTAGAATCTCAAATCATGTGATGCACTGAGGATCCAATTTTACTTTATTTCCCAAATGGTGTAAATCTAGTCTCTCAAAAGTTTTCAAGAATACATGTTCTTCTATGTCAAAATATAATGTTTTTCAATGATGATATGTATATGATTTCTATTAGATCTATTTTTTAGCCATCTATTTCCCAATAATATGGATTTTTATAGTAGTATCATGGACAATAATTGATCTAATCATTGAAATTTCTCCAATCTCTACCCAAAAAAGTGAAGATCAATATAGATAGATGTATAATGCCTCGAATAGACCCATATGTATCATGGCCTAATAATTGTTATTATATAAAAACTCTACTAAATACAAATGATCTTCCCATGAACCACTAAAATCTATAACACATGATTTGATAATGTCTTCCAATGTATAGATGGTATGTTCTGATTATCCATTTATTTGGGTATGATATGTCTTGCTCATGGTCGACTGGGTTCCAAGGTCTTATTGTAAGGATTTCTATAATTGTGAGGTAAGTCTAGGTCCTAGACTAGAAACAATGGAAATAAATACTCAATTAAACTTAACCACTTCTCAAATATAAATCCTCAACATGTCTTCTATCATATTATACCCATGAATTGGAATGGAATGTTCCCACTTAGTGAGTTAGTCTACAATCACCCAAATAACATCATGCTTCCAAATTTCCCATGGTATACTAGTGAAAAATTTTACATAGATATTTTCTCATTTCTATATGGGTATGGTCATATAATATAACATGTATACTAGTTATTGATATTTATCCTTTACCTATTGATAGGTGAGACATATTACAACATAATCGATGAAGTTCTGTTTCATACCTGACCACCAAAAACAACTCTTCATTTCCCTATACATTTTATGAATACCTAGGTGGAAAACCCATTTTGAATGATGATAAGCAGAAAGGATATTTTCTTGGTATGATGATTCAACTGTAATCCAAACTAGGAAGCATAATATAGAGTTTTTATCTTATGTCCAACCTTCATCGGTCTCCCCATTATTGAGATTTGATCCAATGGTAGGACAATTTAGGTTTGATTTTATAGCCTCTTTGTCCAAGTTAACTAAATCTGGAATAAGAGTGATCAGAAAGAAAACCACATCCTGATTCTCTTCTATACAATCCAAATGCATATTTTTTATTAATCCCCTAAGGTTCCACTAGTCACAAGCCTCTCCAACCACTTTATTATATAACTTCCAATTCAAAGTATCATCCTCTTAATTTCCTTTATTAATCATATAAATCCAGTCAAAGTTGATCATCTAGAGATATTCCACCCATTTTCATTGCCTCAAGTTTAAATAACATTGTGAAAAGATGTGTTTTAAGATTTTATGATCAGAAAACATGGTGAACTTTTCACCAAAGAGATAGTGACACCATGTATTTAATGCAAGGAACACTACAACTAATTATAGGTTATGTGTTTGATAATTCCTTTTTTGTGTTCACAATTACCTCAAGCCATAATCTATGACATATTATCCCTATATAAGAACACAACCTAGTCCAGATCCAGACATAAAATAATATACTATATATCCTTCTCATAGTTCTAGAAAGACGAGGATAGGTGAGAATGTAATGTAATCCTTAATATCCTAAAAGGATTTCAAGAAAACATCATACAATTTGAATATAATACATTCCCCTATCAATTTAGTCATAGGAGAAGAAGACATTGATAAATTATATGAAAACAACAATAATATCCTACTGATCTAAGAAAGCTTCATATCTCAAAGGCATTATTTGGCAGTTTAAAAGAAATAGATACTTTGATCTTTTCATATCAACTAATATTCCTTTTGTAAAAATAACATGACCATGGAAACAAACATCCTGTATCCATAAGACACACATAGATAATTTATCATAGATTCTGTGTTCAGACAGTGTACCCAATACAATCTCCAAGTACTTCTCATGGTCATCTCTATTTTAATATTATTCCATGATATCATCAAAAAATACCATAAAAATTAGTCAAGGTACTTGTGAAATATACGATTCATCAATTCCATGAAAACTGAAGTTTCATTCATAAGACTAAAGGGCATGACCAATTATTTGTAGTGACTATAATGACTTTGAAAAAATATATTTAGGATATCATCTTTATTAACTCAAATTTGGTGATATCTTGACCATAGATAAATTTTTGAGAACTATTTGGATCCCTTAAATTTATTTTATAGATCATCAATTTTATTAAGAGGATATCTATTCTTAATCATAACTTGATTCAATTTACAATAGTCAACACATAATCTAAGTGAACCATTGACCTTCCTTATGAATAACACTGGAGTGGGCCAAATCATTGAAATTAGTGTCATGAATCCCTTAATTTTAAATTCTTCTATATGTAAATTTAATTACCATTATTCTATTAGTTCCATTATATATGATGGAAGTGAAATAGGATTCCTTCCCATAAGTATATCGATAGAAAATTCAATTTTCTGTTTAATTAGTAACTCGAAGAAATCATGTAGAAAGACATTAGGGTATTAGTCAACTATAACAGGAAGTCTCTTATTCCTAGTTTCATTAGTCATGCCCAAGGTCATTACTACCAAATGATAAGTTATGGTTCCACCCACAGTCACTAGATGTCCTTCTCTTCCAACATTCATATCCTAACCCCATTCGAATAAATAAACAAAACCATTGGGGAATGTGGAGGTTACTTTTTGGGAATAATAGCCGATATAACCATTTAATGTTACCAAAAAATCCATTCCAAATATCAAATTTAATATTTTCATTTCCAAGATAGTAAACTCTCATAAAAATTCCAATACATCAATGGTAATGGAACATACACGACACTTAAATCCTCCACATTCTCATTAACCAAGAGGTTTATTGATGCTCAGAACATGGGACATAATTTCTATATGAAAAACCAATTTATTTACCATAAGAGAATAAAAAAACAAGTGGGATACACCAGTATCTAACAAGACATGCATAAGGGTTGAGTTAATAAGTATGGAGCCGCACACTATTGGGGGACCTGATTTCTCAGTTGTGATTTACTGCTCAGCTCCATAAAATTAATGGTTGAATCCCACTGAGTATTCCTTGTTTCCATAATTAGGTGGTTATGGAAGGTCTATTGACATGATCCTAGAATCATCTTGAGTCATTTTATTCTAGGGTTGAGAACTACTATAATAATATCATCTTGGTTGAGCATGAAATACATGAGACTGATTCGATCCATCCCCACCCATTGACTTCAAAGGTTTTGTAAAACAATGTTTGAGTTGTTTAATTTATACAAAATTATGAAACTCTTGATATGGTTCCATAAATTCCATCTTCATGTGACTTAATAATACACATTTAAAGAAAATTAGTTCATTACTGTGATAAGGGGGAAAGGAGACTGATCTACTAGACTGTTTCACAGGTGCTATACTACCTTGAGATTAGTTGTCCATTCTATTTTTATTTCCACCACTAGAGTTCCCATCCATTTTTAGTTGGAAAAATATGTTTCATCTCATTTAGTTCTTAGTAATTTCTTTTTATTCCACCAATTCATTTCTCTCCATGTCCGTATAGTTTTCAATATAGAACATGGATAACCTAGAGTGAATATATAGTCATAGACTTGACTTGAATATAAAATATTTGAGATATTCACTGGTGGATAACTCTAGAGAAAATCATGCCAGATAATTAAATTATGTTGTATATTCTATAACCAATATACTTCCTTGCTTCATATCAAATAAATTCATTACTCACCACACCAGGAAGGTGTGTGGATAGAATTTTTTGTTAAAGAATTCCTCAAATCCTTCCTAAGTAATGCCTTGATCAACATTATCTTGAACAAATAAATCCCATCACTATCATACCTGGTATTGAAGCATGTAAAATTCTAGATTGACCTTAATCTCTACTGGAGTACCAAGGAAATAAAAAATTCTATCCATTATACCAAGCTATGCTTCTACTTACTCAGGTCCTGAATCCCCCTAAAATATCAATGAGTTTTCTATATGAAATTATAATGAGAGAGCCAAATGACATGATCCCTCAATTCGATTTCCCTTGTTAAAAACCTATAATTCTTGTATGATACTCTAGAAAAGTTGTTGGTTCACCTATGGTTAAGGTGGAACCGTGTTCTCAGCTATACTATCTTATTGGTTTCAAGGTCTCCTGACCAATGGAATCTTTATATAACTACAAAAACAAGTACTACCCAATCACCACATGGATCTCTCATCATGGGTTATATAGTATATCACCATCCAGTAAGAAAAATAAAGGTAGTGCAATTCCAAAATCAAAATTCAAGAAATGAAAATGGATGGTGAAATCCTAGCTGGAAGTCTCTTACAAATACATGATACTACACACTTGTCAGCTAAAACCACAATGATGAGTTAACAACACACCTAAAAGTGCTTGAAAACACTTTTTATACCTGAAACACCATAGTAACTTGAATATTAGAATAAAGAGGTTAACTACACCATTTTATGCTCTACATTTCAGGTTTTGACACATACTATCTCCTTGCTACCATCCCAACCGACAGATAGTACCAAATGTATACCATTTGTAACATCCTAACCCAATCCATTATCCTGGGAAGGAATGAGATGCCCCTAAACTTAGGCAA
Organism: Viscum album; assembly: GCA_963277665.1. Taxonomy (NCBI): domain Eukaryota; kingdom Viridiplantae; phylum Streptophyta; class Magnoliopsida; order Santalales; family Viscaceae; genus Viscum; species Viscum album. Next base: position 1,841,139,227 of record OY728151.1, read on the forward strand.
CAAACCCTAGACACCAAATGATGAAAATACACACCATGGGATTTACTAAACTGTGGGGGAAAATTAAACATTACATGAATAACCTGTATTAAAAAAACTCAAAAAAATTAAATAAACATTATATATGATACAAAAAAACTAAAATCCCAATGTCATAATAAAACTAGAATCATAAACATAGTGAAAAAATAAACAATAGAAATATTATAACATCCTGAAACATAAAAGACTCTAGGTAACTGATGTGGAACCACGAAAAATCCATTGAAATAAAATATACAGGCCCTAATTCTAAAGTAACATGATTGAAATATTAGGATTATATACTATAAAATCATGAAATCTCCCCCTTATATGCGTCATGATAAATAATGTCTTTATATGCACCAAGGTGCATATACAGGGGGTGAGTATACTGTTAATTTTGAACTAAAATGTTTTTTCATAAGATGTATGAACACATGCATATGATGCATGAACACATTCATATGATGTATGAACACATGCATATGATGCATGAACACATGAATATGATTCATGAAAACATGAATATGATGCATGGACACATGTATATGATGCATGAAGTATATATATAATATTATATTATATATATAGTGTACATTTAATACACGAATATGATGCATATATATTATCATGTATGCAATTCATAAATAAAAAATATATATAAATACATATATATATGATATAAATTTATATTAAATATTTATAAGATTCATATACAGTTGTATGCTATGAAATGGGTCTCTCAAATGGTTTCAACAATATACGAACCAAAGGATGGTTCTTAAAAGATTTTCATTTATTCTTTTAAGCGAGTTCAATGATTAATACTTATCAGACAACAATGCATGAGATACATTATAATAGATGAGTGATGATATTCACTTATATAAAGAGAATAGTTATTTTATATTGGGTGTGGGTGTGATAACTATGTTTGGATAGTGATATGATCATCAGTTTTATATGATGTTAATAAAACTATCTTCTTACAAAAGTATCATTTATCTCTCTCAAGAAGACACTAGCACCTCTTAAAGATATCAAGTATCCTAATATAGCATTCCTAGACGCATCAGTTGGTGTATCACCTTAGAGGTATGGTGCTTTTGTTTACTGCTCCTTGTGATCTTCCTCAAACACATTCGATCAAAGGATAATGGAATATGTTGCAATGGAAAAATTCTAGGTGCTCTATTCACCTATGTTTTTGGTTATATTTACACTTTTTATTTCTTAAATATTTATCCACTTTTTTGGGGGTTTTTTCCACTACCAATAATCATAATATGATTAAATAGAAACCATTAGTGGTATCAAAGCGAGGTTATTTAATATTTATTTATGTTTGAATAACTAGTTTTTGAGAAAATTGTAATGAAAAAATGAAGAAAAATGTTTTTATAAAATGGATATAGGTAACATACCTTTACATGAGCTGTGTGAGGGTAAATATGTTTTAACCTTATGAAAGGAGGCTATTTAAGGGTTATAACCTTATATAGAAGGTATTTATAAAGGTAGATTCTATATTACCTTTATACAGATGGTCAAAATAAAGGTTACTGAAACATGCCCTTATGCATAAAGATACAAAATCCATTGTGTGAAGGTCTTTGATGTTTTCCTTTATATATCATTAACAATTTTAAGGCTACCCTTACACATATGATTTCAACATAAGGGTCACTTGATATACGTTTATAAGAAATGGGACACGTAAAGGTAATCTGTATATTACATTTACAAAATGGGTTACAACTGGGTTGCATAAAGGTAGTCACTAACTTACCTTTACATGATTTTCCATTATGAATAGTGTTTTCATAAGGTTAAAGTGAGGATACAATTATGAAGAATAGAGATTCAGTGTAAGGGTAAACATAAATGTTTTAAAAAACTATTTTTAATTTTTTTATTACTTTTTAAATTATTTATAGATCATGTTAAAAGGTATTTTGTGAATATTTAATTTATAAATATTTTAAAATAAATAAATAAATAATAAAATGTTTATAATTAATTTAAAAAATGTCTATGAAACAATTTATTCCCAAATATTAATTGTTAATATTTTAAATACATTTTACCTTATTATATGGCATGATTTATGATATAGAAATAAAATTTTTATTTATAAATCATAAAGGGTATTTTATAAAGTTTTTATAAATTAAAAAATAGGTCAAAATATAAATTATTTCATATTGAAATGAATATAAAATTTTTATATTCTTGGTAATTTCTAAAATTTTTATAAATAAAATTTATTTAAGAATTGTTCATAAATGTTTATCTCATGATTTGAAAAATAAATAAAATGTTTATATATTTGTTAAATTCCTTTGATGTTCATGTTTAATAATTTTTTTATGAACTTTGAATATTATGTATTCTTAGTTAAATTATTAAACTACTTCTAGAAGTTATATCCCTGAATTACATGCCATGCATGTCTCCATAAAATTTAGTTTTCATCCACCTTATGCTCAATTTTATTTAGTTATGATCTTGAGAATAGTTATTTAATGTAGTTTGTGAATATTATGTGCTAGAGATATCATGAAATGGATTCCATCTTGAGTAAAGTCTCCCTGGGTAGAGGGACTTGGGGTCAAACCAACTACCAGCCTGAAGACCATGCCTTGTCTACACAGGTAAAATGAGTTGGCTATTTGTCACCCATGGTTTACTCATGAAGATATTTTCAATATCATATAACTCTATGAATTTATATGAATTTTTCATTTGACCTATGCATATGATGAATTTGGATATGTATAAATATATTTGAATTCTATTTTGGATGAGTAACACAAACTTGTGGGTTGTGTAAAGAGTTACACATTAATGTAGTTTGGACACATTAAATTGGTGGTTGGAATATAGATTCCAAAACTATATCATTAGAAACATGAATACACAAAAGGGAATAAAAACACGAGAAGATAATGATTACATATTATGTAATAGTTATAAATTTAATATGCATACGATGTATATAAAATTAGTAATACAAAAACCCCTATATACTAAGTATGAGATTCCTTCAAAAGAGACACTTATCAATAATTTGATCATTCAACTAGGTAATATCAAGCTTAGCATGAGTACCCTTGTATTATATTGTGTAAGGAAATAAAGAAATAAGAAACTATGGATTTTCATGTTGGGTATTGTTGAGATCAATATGAGTATCACTTGATCATCCATTATTAACTTATTCATGGAATTTTATTTGGGTAACACTTATATGGGACACCTTAATGATTAGGATAATAGAGGAATATGGTTAATTTTATCCATAAAATGAAATTGGATGAGGTGTTATACAATCAACTATCCAAGAATCATAGTTTTTATGATTGGGATGACGCCTTACCTAAATTATCATGGATTATTTATGTGAACAAAACGGTGTAAGTCATGATGAAATATAAATATTGTCTCACTAAATAGTTAATATGTTTGAGGTCATCATTTTTAGTGGGGAAATTTTTTATTTAAATTCCTTAATAAAAATATATAACACTCGATACTCACTAACTGATATGTCTTTGTTGTAGATTTTCTTTACTTGATCATAATCATATTGAGATCACTAATAGGTATGAAATATAAAATAGTTAAATATTTGTATCTAGTATTGAGAAGTTTTATCAAGGAGAAACATTCAGATTACCCAAATGTGAATGTTATTGAGATTAATTACACCAAATCTTACTCATGGGTATTAGATACCTGGCACGAATCTCACATTTCAGTTGATAAACACATACTCAAAGATGAAAGGGAATTGATAAAGGGTAAAGTAGATCTACATGTTAGTAATAAATCAAGAGTTAATGTGATAAAAGTTGATACATATGATCTAATTCTACCCAGTGGATTATTCATAGAATTTAAAAACTATTATTATGTTCCTTCTATAACCATGAATTTGATTTCGGTATCTTTTTTGGACAAGGTTAGATTTTTATTCATTATTAAGAACAAAAGTTTTTATGTATCTAAGGATGAAATGTTTTATGAAATTGGGAATATAATGAATGGTTTATATATTCTAGACATGTATAATCTTGTTTATAAAATTCAGAATAAGATGGTTAAATTTTATTCTAATCCAAACTCCCTTTGGAATTGTCATCTTGGACATATAAAAGAGAAATGTTCTCAAAGACTCCATAAAGGTGGCTTATTAGATTCATTAGATTTTGTATCATTTGATACATGTGAATATTTTTTATTAGAATAAATGAACAAGTAAAATTTTAGGTGAAAAGTTTAAAGGGCTAGTGGACCATTGGATATCATACATAGTGATGTATATGGACCAATGAGTATATTCATACATGGTGGTTTTTGGTGCATCATTTTTTAATCGATGAATTTAGTCAGTATGATTATGTGTTTCTAATGAAACTAAGTATGAAACTTTTAAAAACATCAAAGGGGTTCGAAATTAATTATAGAATCAACTTGGAAAAGGTATTAATATTATCTAATCAGATCATGGTGGTGAATACTTAAGCTAATAATTCATAACTCATATGAGAGACTGTGTAATTATTTCATAACAAACTCCTCTTAGAAGTCCACAATGGAATGAAATGTTTGAGTGGAGTAATCACATCCTGTTAGACATATTTTTATCAATAATGAGTCTATGTGACCTTCCTATTTCATTATGGGGTTATGTTCTAGAGATCGATACAATACTACTTAACCATATTCCATCTAAAGCTATCATGATGAAATTATATGAGAGATGGACATGGAAATGTACCAAAAAATATTTTATGAATATTTGGGGTTGTAAATATATGTAAAATGTTTTTATTTAGATAAAATTGGATCTAAGTTATATAAATGATTATTTATTGGTTATTCCAAGGAAACTATAGGATATTACTTTTATAATCCTATTGAACACAAAGTGTTTGTGGTATGACAAGGTGGTTCCCTTAAGGAGGAGAAAATGAGTAAAGGATTCAGTGGGAGAAAAGTTGAAGTTAGATAATATTAATACTAACAAATAGTAAATTTTATTTATATTGAAGTTGAGATGGTTTTGCAAAGAGTTGTGGAAGAATAACTAACTCAAGTTACACAATAACTTTAGAGGTATAATAGGATTCATTAAGAACCTAAGAGATATAGATTTATCATGGCCAATGATGATGAAGTAATGTTAATAGAATATGAAACTATTTCTTACTAAGAGGATATTGATAGTATTGATTCTAATAAATGGTTAAAATTTATGGTATCTAAGATGGAATCCATGTACACTAACCAATTTTGGAACTTGGTAGATGCACTTGAAGGGGTAATAACCATAGGATACAAGTTGGTTATCCACAATAAAACTAACTTAGATGATAGAGTGTCAACCGATAAAGCATTCCTAATGGAAAAGGGTTAAAAACAAGTTTATGTTATTGATTATTAATTGACCTTTTCACATTTTATGATGATAAAGTCCAATAATTTTTTTCTAGACATATTAACTCATTATTATTATGAGATATATCAAATGGATGTCAAAACTACTTTCCTTAACAATAATTTATATGAGGATGTGTATATGATACAACCTAGGGTTTTTAAATCCCTCAATGAGTTTGTTAAGGTTTATAAGTTACAATAATCCATTTATGGACTAAAGTAAGATTATTTGTGTTGGAATATCTTGATTGATTATGCAATCAAAGAGTTTGGTTTGATAAATAATAAAGATGATTCTTGTGTATATAAGTGGGTTAGTGGGATTTTACTAGTATTTATGATATTTTATAAATATGACATACTTCTTATCAAAAATTAAATCCTAGAACTTAATTCTATGAATTTGTGGCTAGGTAAATGTTTCTAAATGAAATAAATAGGTGAAAAAACCTACATATAGGGTATGTATATCTATAGAAATAAATCTAATAGGTTGCATATATTGATTCAAAACACATTTATTGATAAAGTGATAAAGTGGTTTGGCATGGAGAACTCAAAGAAGGGGTCTTTACCAGTGTTTCATGGAATTAATATTAGGATGATTCATGATTCCTCTAAAGAGTTAGAAAGGAAAAATAACATTCCTTATTTTTTTTCCATATGATCTATCATGTATTATTTTTTTTTCACTCGAACCAATGTATATTATACTTTGAGTATAAAAAGTAAATACCAATCCAATCCCATAGAGATTTATTGGATTTCTATAAATAAAATACTTAAATACTTGAGAAAGAATAAGGATATGTTCTTGGTCTTTGGAGGAGAGTATGAGCTTTTCATAAAGTGTTATACAAATTCTAGTATCCAATTTGATAAAGATGATCTAAGATCTAAATATGGATTCATGTTTTTCCTAAATAAAGGTGCAATCAATTGGAAGAGTTTCAAGAAAGCCACCATAGAAGACTCAAAAATAGAGGCACAATACATCTCTATATCAAATGATAAAAAGGAATCTATTTGGATCAAGAAGTTCATTTATAAACTTGGAGTTATTACTAGCATCAAGGAACCAATTGAGATATATTTTGAAAACAATGGGGTTGTTACTCAGGTTAATTAACCTTGGTCTCACCAAAGGACCAGACACATCTTTTGCAAGTACTATCTCATATGGGAGATCATTGAGAGTGGTGATGTAAAGATCAGTTGTGTGGCTAAAAAGGATAATGTGGTATATATATTGATGAAACCATTTCCATCACAACAAAATGAGGGTCATATATACTCGTTGGGTGTAAAACACATGTGATATTGGTTGTAACAGTTGTAAATGTATCATGTTATTATAATAAATTAAATCTATAATTATCTTTCATTAATTTTATCTATAATTTATTTTATATAAATGGTTTAATGATAATATCCCCTCAAATCATGGCATTGAGTTATCCCTAACCAATGATCATTATAAAATTTTATAAGTTATAATTATATGATAAGGTTAGCATGAATAGAATCCTATATTCATTACAAAGAGTTTTATATGAGATATGAAGAGTAGATTCACAAGGTAATAAGTAGAGACTTATTATTTGGATCGACCTACTAAATTATATAGCATAAAATTTCATATAGTCATCAACATACTTAGGTGTGTATGGTTATTATCAATTATTCATACTTGAGATTGAAGAGATACCTAGTATGAGAAACTTCATACTTTGATACCATACTTACACAATTTTATATATTGAATTATCTAATACAGGGGTGTTTGGGTATGTTTCTGATCCTGCCATTAGTTTGAGCACAATCAAGATTATATTTTTCCACTTGTATGAGAAGGTAAATACATATATCCCGTGATTGAATTAGACCAAATAAATTCAATGACATTCTTAGTCGTGTCACATATGACATGATAAACTAATTTGACGAGTGACATATGATGTGCTCATCAAATGGATCAATCACATTTGATATATTCAACATCTTGGTCAATTTTTTTAAGAATCAAGAAATAATGAAAAGATTATACTAGATTGACATGTTCCATGTATATTGGTCACTTGATGTCATATAAAAATGGATTATATAGGCATGCATATGATTTATATTATATATCTTATGATAGAAATTTTCTCATCGAGGTATAATTATATTTGATATAGATCACACCAAAAACCTTAGTATCTTGAGTAATATTGATGTTTTTTCTAGAGGCTGATCTTTGCTTACATTTATGAAATAAGGATTTCATAGTTTTTTCAACGATGATAAGGACCAAAAGGTTACATAGTTTTACATTTGGATAAGGATAAAATATTGGAAAAAGTTTGTTTTTTCAAAATTAAGAGAGTTTAAAAGAAAAATTATATCAAAAAGAGTTTGGATAGATTCAAAAATATTTATGAAATTTTTAATAATGAATTTATGAGATATTGGTTCAAGTGGGAGATTGTTAGATGTACACTAAAATTTACATGAATAATAGTCATGAACTCATGCATATGATGCATGAATTATATATATACATAATATGATTATATATATATAGTGTAAATTTAATACCTGCATATTATGCATGTATATTATCATGCATATGATGAATGAATAATATATATATATATATTAAATATGCATAAGATGCATATACAATTTCATGTGATGCAACATGCCATTAGAAAATTTTCATCAATATACAAACAAATGGTTGGTTCTTAAAATATTTACATTTATTCATTGAAGTGAGTTTAATGAATAATATCCATTAAAGAATAACACATGAGATTAATTATGAAGGAGGAGTGACATAAATAACATAAATAAAGAGAAGAGTTATATTCTGTTTGGTTTGGGTTTTCTGATTGTGTTTGGATGGTGATATGATGATCATCTTCAGGCAATGTTTATAAAACTGTTTTCTTCCAAAAGTATCATTTATCATTCCCAAGAAGGAACCAACACACCATTGAGATATTAGGTACCCTCATGAAGTATTCATGGATCCATCAGTCAGTGTATCAACTTGGAGGTATGCTTCTTTTGTTCACTTTACATGATGTTCCTCAAACACACTCAATTAAAGGAACATGGAAGCTAATGCAATGAACGAATACTAGGTGCTCTGTTTACCTTTATTTTCATTTTTATTTACATATATTATTTCTTGAATATGGATCCTACTATTTTTGGGTTCTTACACTACCAATAATCATAATTTTATTAATCAAAAACCATCATATATAACCCAATAATAAAAACCTAAGATTTATTAAACATGAAACTAAAAAATACACATGTTAGATCACATTTTAAGATATACTGGAAAAAATGTATAGGAAAAAAGGTTCATGAAATATATATAAAGTAGTGAAATAAACTCACACAAAAACATATTCCTGGCATAAAACCACACACCCATGCAATGCACAAACCCAATGTATCTTCTATCTTAGAAGGCCCTCTAAATAGTCCAACTCATGAGTGAAAACCCATCCCTCCATTCCCAAGTCATAACTTAGTGGTATAATCTAGTGTTCACTATAATTGGAACCACTACCATGTCTAACCCATAAGGATCTCCCCATATTCATATGAATGATTTACAATAATGTCTATGCCACTTTATCACACCCAAAAATATTCTTTTTTTGAAAATATATAAAATTATTTTATCTCACGCATCGTGGGTGTCACCCACAACCCAATATTTAAAGATTACCCACAAAAAAGTTTCCAAAAATGATTTAATGATAGTTTTAAAACAAAAAAATGGGTAAATTTTATTTTGAAAATAATATCCTTCACATTATAAAAGAAATTGGAATGAGTGAGATTATACCTACATCTATTGAATTTGAAATAAATAATCATTCTGTGAATCATATATCTAGGATCCCCTTTCTGTTCTATTAATTAATCCCAAATAAGTTCTATCAAAATGATCCCTAGACCATAAATACAGGAATGAAAACCCTAATATAGGGTTTCTCCCAAAAGAAGGAAAGGATATTATGAAGGATAAAAAGAACTGAAATTATTACCTTTGATTCCATAGGTCCAATGCTTAAAGATTCATTGAAATCAGTCTTCAAAAGGAAAAGGATGACCAAAATCACCTATAAGAATCTTGGAGTTTAAGGGGATGAAAGACGGGTAAAAAGAACTGAAGGGGCAATATAATTAATTGAATGATGTCAAATTCAATTCATACATGGTGTGATATAGGAATTGACACTGTAAATCTTAGAGATAACCACCTACACCAAAATTCAAGGTGCCTAAAACCTACAAATCCCAAAACCCATTTACATTGTGAATAAAATTTCCCACTGTGAATGAACTCAAATAAAACATCTATCAAATATACCTAGACACTATTCATGTCGTGAATGATTTTTCAATTAAGAAATGGGTTTTCACACCTTGAATGTTTTTTCACACCATTAATTACCTTATAAAACCATATTATAGCTCTAGTTTGACTTTCTCCTCTAAACTATCATGACCCCATCTCCCCACAAATTTTGAAATTAGGGGAGAGAGATAATGACCCCCAAGTCCCACCTCTAGTAGTCCTTGGGTTAGCGATAAGCACTGAGGGTATACAAATCTCATAGCATGGGAGGAATTACCCTCTATAAATGAAATGGGATTGTGATATAGGAAAAAAAATCACCAAACAAATCCATTAGACTATATAAAGGTAAACCAAAAACTATACCATAATGCATGAGTAAATAAAAATGATATATAAAAAAGGTATCCAATGTAAATACTCCCAAAACAAGACTAAAGCAGTGAAACATAAACTGTCCAAATTTCTGAGATAGTAATGTCCAGTATGGTTCACAAAGTCCTCCTAGAAACCTGAAAAAAACTATGATATACATAGGATGAACATACATGTATACTTAGTAGGAAAACCAAAGTCTCTTGTGCACATATGAAAAGAGAATACTAATGCACCCATGAGAAAACAACACCTATATAGGTATACTAACCAATAACCCAAACTCACCAAGGCTCTATCACTAAATAACATATCTAAGTATAATAATATAATATAAATCATATCAATGATAGGATACCCCACACCACTTTACCATGAATTTTCCACTCTCACACCCCAATGTCTTATGTATTGGACCTCCCACTTCTTTTGAATAACATCACATCACATCACATCCCACCCAAATACACTTGTTCTAACACACCACATCTCATAACCAATGTAGTAGGGTATCATGAACATGAAGGAAATCAACCTCGTTCCCTCATCCTACCATACATAACCCCCACCACAATACATCTCATCACATATCGCACAAAGATACTTGGTTCATCACACACTCATTATATCACATGTAGATAATAAATATTTTGATTTCTAGCCATAATATCCCATATATATCACCAAATCTTGGAAAAGGGTGTGGGGAAGAGTTGGTATCCATCCATCCATCCTCCCACCGAGTTGTTGGAAAAAATACCCTCAAAACATTTGATGTTGGAACATTGTGATCAATGTGGGTGGGGCACATATAAAAATCACAAGGAATATACAATTTATATACATATAGTGAAATATCACACAATAATGTCCCTAAGGGTTCACAACCAAGGTATAAAACATCTCACAAGATACCCCACTTCTGTTGAAAAAGCAAAAATCATAACCCCACAGAAGCAAAAAAAATACAAAAATCACTTTCCACTTTGAAAACCAAAATTTTCCAATTTCAATATTTCATATTATCAATAAATTATGATTTAACATCCCCCATTAATTTATGAATTCAAAATTTTTTAGTATCCCGTTTCATATCATTATCATGCATTTAGTTCCATAAATACTCAGATAACTAGCATAACCAACCACCATTGCATCCCCTATTACACAACCACACCATAAGCACCATCGCAACCCCACTGTATAAATACACCACCAACACCATCATATCTTCACTGCATATCACATCCACTACACCCACACCCATCACAATAAAGCCACTACCCATGCCTCACATCATCACAGCCAAGCCACAATACACAACAATGTCCACAAACATATCACATAACATACCACAACATTATTTTAGGCATAATGGAATTCATTCAATTCCACTTCATTATTTTAGAGTGTTATAAAAAATCCATAAGATCCTAGGGAATCCATTTCATTAACTGAATATATGTGGTTAACCATTTATTTCCAGTGGTGTCACAAAAATCCACACAACACAGGCATCAAAATATGTAAGAAAACCACAAAAAAATAAAGGATAATATTTCATCAGAAACATGGTCATGTTGATGGTGATCATTCATGTTTACCTTTCATAGAAACTCCCAAGGGTTCCCACATCCATAACTTGGTACATACCTTCTTTCCAAAGGTAGGTGGTTAGTTGGGGTTTCAAACCCAATGACACTTAGGAACTCACATTGGTCGATAGGATGGGATGTCAGACACATCACACTCATTTGGGGGGAATTGTTGCCTACTCCGGGAATCTCTTATAAATTTAAGATATGTTTGTGAATCTATCCCTAATCCTGATACCTAACCGATTAACCTAACAAAATGATCATAGGTTAAAACCATTTATATGTGAAGGGGGGTATTTGAGTGGTTTATTCTATATGTATCCAAGGTTCTTCATCCATTTACCCTAACAGATAGCTTCTTATATGTTTAAGATGTATATCCAGGAACCTCAAAATTTTCTTCCATGTAGGTAGGAAATTAATATGTTGAGGATGGGATTGAGATATTATGAGGAATCCCACATATCCTTCTTATATCATGAATCAAATCCCATGTATTTTGTTAAACCTATGTAGTTTAACATCATGCAGAAAGGACATATATGCAAACACTTAGGAACCATGTATTTGAGCTCAAGTATTAGGGATATATCCTACGTATCCTAGTTATGGAAAGAATTAGAGTAATCGTAGTTCAATCACACCATTGGGATATACCCCATGGTGGATAACATTGTATGGGGTAGTCATATCATTCCACTAATCGAGGATTACTTACTAATGTTTCCATAGATCGCAGAGATTCATGATGCTAATGATATGACCATTGCAACTCCCTAATCTCATGTGATCCATGCTCGATGTGAGAAATAAGAGATATAATGTAATTAATCTCACCACATATTGATGCGAGACTTATGTACTGGGACAACCCTTTAGATGTTTAATATGGAGCTCAGGCCTTAGAAAGGTGTCCTACATATCCTGTTTATTATAGGAATTAGAGTTATCATAGTTTAGTTAGGGTTATCAGTTCACTGATGGATGAGTTTGAAAGATCATCCCATGGGAGATATTGGGTCTTGATGGTTGAAATGTTGGAGACATGGGGGAAACTTGAACTGAAGTGGATTCCTATTTGATCTTGGGCCTTAGGAAGGAATCTTAAATATCCTAGTTATTTTGGTAATCATATTTCTCATAGTTCAGTTGGATAGGGGATTACACATTGATGTTTCCCTAGTATGAATACTAGATAAAGTTATCATGTCCTGGATCAGGGCATACACCCTGATGTTTCCCTAGTATGGAGGCAGTCATATCATTTAATTGTTTGAGGATTACAAACTGAGGTTGAACTTGTATATAGGTAGTCATATCATGCTGTTGATTTGAGCTTACACACTGAGGTTTCCCTAGTATGGTCATCATGTTCTAGGGATCCTACTTGACTTGGCCTGATTGTCTACCTAGCCTAGTTGATTGTCTTCCTAAAATGTCTTGATTGTCTACCTTACATGTTTGAGTATGGTTAGAAAAGTCTGGTTATATAGTGGAATGTCTAAATACAATCACACAATCTAGTTGACTCATCTAAAGTTTGTCACATAATATGAATGGTATGTCTAGAGACCATCACATGATCAAGGTTGACTTGTCCGAAGGACGTCACAAGACCTAGGTTGACATGATCGGAGGACATCACATTATCTAAGATGACTAGTTCTAGTGTTATCATAAAAGCCATATGACATGCTCGGAGGATTTTGTAAGACATAGTGGATAAAACTGAAGGGATTCACATGATCCAGATGACATACACTAGTGTCATCGCATAAATTGGGTGACACTTCTAGAGGACATCACAAGATCTAGATGGTGAGCCCAAAGGGATTAACAAGAATCTAGTGGCATGACTAAAGGGAATCAAGATACTTGAGTGGAATGCACAGAGGGAATTGTGTGGATTTATTGAAGTTTTCGAAGGAAATCGAATGATCCAAATGATATTTCAAGGGAGTGTCGTGTAATACGAACAACATGTCCTGATGTTGTTGCATGATTCGGCTGGTTCACACGAAGTGCATGAGGATCAACATGTATATTCTCTACATAAGTATACCATAATTTTTAGTATTTAATCAAGTTTTCATTGCATATTTAACTTATATTTTTTCAGTGTTAGCTTGTTTAGGTATTACATGACTCGACATATATGCGGGATGCCCTTTGCATAATCCAGCTGATAAGCCAAAATTCCTTCATGTTATATCAAGTGATAATGAAGAGAGCCTATGCATGCTTCACTATCCCTTATCTAGTTCCCTAGATCTTTACCTAGTGGAATACCTTGAAATCATTAGATCAATATCTCTAAGAAGTCCACTCTAATGTCTAGTTTTGCTGATGCATGGATCCAAGGATTTTTTGTCATGCTGTGGTGGTGGATTTATAGGCCTCTCCACCCTGATTATATGCTGATTTATGTTGAATGTATATCATATAACCAATATTTATTTCATGGAGGGATTTGGTTTCATTAATTTCGTGAGGTTCTTCCATAGGTCATCCTAGGGGCATCACATGATTTTTAGCGATTTCTAGACCATATTGTCAACACCCAATTTATTAGATTCTATCTAATTAAAGGGGTATTGTCTAATCATGTTGACATGAAAAGGTTATTTTAAAAGGTTAGGATGAAATTTATAAGGGCCTTCAAGAGATCATGATTCCTATATAAAGGCTTTCGCATGATCTGAAATTCATTTTCTAGGATTTTTCATAAGATAAAGGTGCCTTTCTAGGAGGGCCCTCACGAGATCAGGATGCTATGACAAAGGGATTTTGTGGGATCATGTTGTCTTGTCAAGGGTGTTTCACATAACCAATGGTGATTTCCCAGGTTGTATGACCCCATTTTCATAAGATCAACATATCTTCCCTTTTTAAGAAGCTACCATGATTTCCCTTTTTTATTTCCTTGTTTATTTTACAAGGGTTGGAGAACACATGAGTTTGTATGAGTGTTAACGAAGACAATCACTCTCCCCATCGGTGATGAATCATGTGACCAACAAAGGGTCCTATGGTTATGCACAAGAATTTATCATGGAAAATCATTCTATTTGTCTGTGGAGCCATAGGGGGAGTGCATGACTGTTCTAGACATTTCTGAATCCCTTCACATGATGAGGGTGGTATGTCGGTGGGTTATTGCGTAACAAGGTAGGCATGTCAACAAACTTACTTAGTGCCTTTAAAACCTCATGGTATGTTTCTTGAAGTTTATTAATGTGAAATTATCTCACCTTTTTGATATTTTAATCCCTTATTTTACAAGTATTTTTAGATAGTTGGTCAAGAGTCCATTGGTTAACAAGTCATGTGACCCAGGGGATCCCATCTGAAAGCCACCATGTAATTAGCGAGTGTCTCAAATGACTTAAAAAGAATAAGGAGTGATTTTAAAAAGGGGATCTTCATGATCTTCCAGTAGGTTATTCGCTATGTATAAGACATTTTTACGACCTTCTAAAGGTCATGTGATCATGCGTCCTTTATAAGGTTACACGATCTGAGAGTTCTATCCACATTCCCTTTATTTTTTATACGAGGAAAATAATACCCATGTCTTTGGGTATTTCCTCCCTTATAGATTTTTTGATGCTCATTTGGTGGGTTTAAACAAATTCCCCCCCTTTGGAGAAACATCTGCAGGGAGAAGGTCATTGTTTCAAGGTAATTAAATGCCTATATGAGTCTTTGGGGGTATATCATCAACAATAACCATCCTTTGTATAATATCAAGTAAAATTGAATGAATGTATTTGAATTATTAAATTCTAATATATTCTTCTTGAGAAATTCTCATGAATTCCCACCAACATGAGATTCCTCATTGACATATCTACTCTAGTTATCTTGAGATTACCTAATTCAAAAATGAAAGTTTATATAGAATATATGTCCTAGAGGGAGAGTGATATATCTTTTTCTGAAGTCAATGGACCAAGTGAGATTAACTTGATTTTTTTCTAAGGCCATATGGTGGGCCTAAATAGTTTTTTATCTTTTCCATTCTCTCAAACTAAATCTCTATTGTGTTATAGTTTAGGGTCTTTTAGCTTAGACCTTCTATTGTTGTAGTTTAGGGTCTTTTAGCTTGGACCTTCTATTTTTGTAGTTTAGGGTATTTTAGGTCAAAAATTCTATTTCTATAAGTTTAGGGTATTTTAACTCAGACCTTCTATCGATATAGTTTAGGTTATTTTAGTTCAGACATTTTATTACTTTAGTTTTGGATATTTTATCTTAAAATTTAATATTCCATGTATTTTAAAGTCTTGATACCAATACTTGATTTATTATTATGGAATATGGGGCTAACATTCTAGGGATGACATAAAACACTCTAGGATACTGAGTTCCACTATGGTGTTTGTGTGGCTCACTAGGATTAAATCTCATTTCCTGTAAGGAGGATATTTCTCTGATTAGTAGTTAAAAAGACCTTAAGCATCAGTAGAATTTTCAAATAGAGTTTTATCCACTCTTTTCCATGGATCATGGAAGATTTATGGGTATATCACTAGTTTAGGAAAAAATAATAGGGTTTCTAGGACCACCAAGATAGTTATAATGTGGTTTATGTAAGCCATAACCCAATAGTATGAGTTAAGAAATATGGAATAGGTCAGACATGTTGGGGATTAACCATAACACCCTAAGGTGTCGGGTTCCACCACAGTGTTACCAGGGCTCACAAGGTTTGATGTTCCTTTCTTACAAGGAGGGAATGCCTTTGTTTTTTTGGTCAAATCCCTTATGTATTGATAGAATGGTCAAACATTGGTGTCCCCAATCTTTTTTGAGGGCCATGAAATATTTTTGAAGACTCAGAAATCCAGATGATGAAGTTGGGTATGGAAGAAAATATATCCAAGAAGGGTTATGGAACCTTAGGGAAATGTAGCTCTTAAATTGTGAAGCTCATGACTTATGCCCTATGGTTTTGAGTCACAAGTTGTGGGCCATCAAAAGATTTAGGAATGGAGTGTTTCATTCCTACTTTGAGAAAGAGTACAAAATACAGTGACGTAATGTCAAGGATGTCAAATCTGCTTGAATAGTTTGGTTATGGGGATTGTAAATCATAGTCCAAAATGTTTGGTTCACGAGGATGGTGTGGGAAAATTATACCAGGAATGGCCCAAAACACACTGAGGTGATGAGTTCTACTAAATTTCCACCATGGATCATTAGTATTAGAATTAACTTTTTTTCAAAATGAGAAATTTGGTTGATGCCCATAAGTACATATTCAGGATCCATAAGCATACATGCATAGTCAAACAAAGGGTCCCTTGATGGTGGGAATCATTTTCTAAGGGCCAAGGATGATTTATGGAAACCTGAGGCACTCAAATCATGAATTTTGATTCATGGAAGGTGTCAGATTCAAGAAGTGTTCAAGCACCCTAAAATTTGTATCAATGCCTAGTAAACACATAATCATGGTGAGGATATGTAATAAATAATTAATCTAAATTTTTCCTAAACCAGGGGGTCCAGTGAACATAGATTAGATTTTAATAGGGCTAAAAATTAGTCTATATAAGCTTTATTCATTTTTTATTTATGCCCTAATTTTTTATTAAACTCTGTAGATGAAGAGTTTAGTGGGTAGAGATTTGATTTTTTCTCAGGCCGCCCTTTGTGGGTTTTCAACCTAATAAGTTTTTTGTCTCCTTCACTAGTATTTTAAGGTATTGCGATTTGGACCATCAATGGACAGAGTTTAAGGTCATACATTTTTGACCAAAGTGAAAGTAGTCTAAGGTTATGAAACACATGGAACCAATTTGAGGAGCAGATTACACAAGATCCCAATTAGGATACCTAAGTTTAGGAGTATTCCAACATATTTTTAAATAAGAGATGAAAATGTTGTAAATCATGGATCGAGGTTCT
Organism: Viscum album; assembly: GCA_963277665.1. Taxonomy (NCBI): domain Eukaryota; kingdom Viridiplantae; phylum Streptophyta; class Magnoliopsida; order Santalales; family Viscaceae; genus Viscum; species Viscum album. Next base: position 1,841,156,951 of record OY728151.1, read on the forward strand.
CATATCATGGGTGGTGATGTGGGAAAATCATGTCACAGATGGACCAGAACACCCTATGGTGTTGAGTTCCACCACAATGACATCAGACTCATAAGGATCATAAAACTATTTCTGTAGGCCCAAAATGTATCTGGTTGGTAGGTCTAAGGCCTTATGCATCAATAACATGGTCAAATAGAGAGATTTATTTTTATTTCCATGGTACATGAAAGGTTTGTAGTGATCTAGGGTGCTTAAGACATGTAGTATTATTTATGAATTGAGGTTCTTAAAAGATTATGGGAGCACCCCATACTCTGACTGACTAGGGAAAGTATTTTGTGGCCCTTTGATAAGGAATGATGATGGGTGATGGTCTGCACATTTTAATATTATATAGTGGGGATGTATTTATTGTGCAGTTTTAATGTCATGTGGACAAGGTATTTTCATTGCAGTTTAACGTCATGTGTTAAGGATGTATTTGTTTCCTTACAGTTTAATGTCACGTGGTAAGGATATGAGAACCGACGTGAAAAATTGTGCAAGATATATTATTTTCAGAAGAAATCCATACACAAATATGACTCAAAAGTGGGAAAAATGATCTTGTATGACTTAACCCTTATGAATTTGGGGGCACATGTTTTCATTAGTTGTTGTATCTAGGCCTAGGATCAGAGATCCGGACATCACTATATATCCTATGATGATAGGAATCAATCCACACATAATTCTTGAGCAAGAAACACTCTATGCAGGTCTAAACCATACAAATAGGGGGCATTATTCCCATTTATTATTATATCTAGACCTAGGATTAGAGAATCGGGCATCACTATGTATCCTGTGATGATAGGAATCAGGACACACATTGTTCTTAATAAATAGTACAGTTCAACATCATGAGGCAAGGAAATAGGCCCCTTGATGTAAAAAGGGAGTATTATAGTTAGACCTGATACCTGAGATCTAGGTGTAACTATGTATCCTATAATTAAAGGAATCAATCCACATATAGTTCTTTAATGAAATATTCCTACGTAAGTCTAACTCGTATGTGGGTAGGGGGGATTTTTTATATTTATTTGCTGTATATGGGCTCAATATTAGAGATTCAGGCGTCACTATATATCCTATGATGACTGGAATAAATCCACACATAGTTATTAAATGGAGGTGTGGTGGGAGGCCAAAACCAATAATAGTGGTCCTCTCGAGTGAGATCTATAGGAATGCATAGTTTTATGTCACATGAGAGACATCAACTATGCAGTTTAACATCACACAACAAGGAATCAGGAACATGATAGTTCTGTTATGAGATAATATACCTTTTTTATTTTGAGAATCCGATACTAAAGATCCTAAGTCCATGTAATTTATTTCATGGAGACAATTGGAGAAAGGACAGGGTCATTTTGAATCATGCAGTGGACAGACTAGGATATAGGATCTAGGCATCCCTACGTATCTCATTAGGACGAGAATAAAGCCATACGTAGTTCTAGAAACCCATGTAGTTTAATTTCATGTGACAAGGACATCAACCATGTAATTTAAAGTCATGCGATAAGAACATGGTTGATTCGATGTGAAACAAGAGGAATACTGAGGCTAGGCCCAAGAATGTAGGTTTGGGCATCTCTATGTACCCTGTGATGATAGGAATCAACCCACACATAGTTTGTGGGAACCATAAATTTTAGTGTCATGTGACAAGTTCATTATACATATAGTTTAATGTATTTCAATAAAATAGTTTTTCATGTAGTTTAACATCACACAGTAAGGAAAAAGTGAACTATGTAGTTTATTTTCTTGTTTCTAGGACAATCTTCATAGAGTTTAATGTCATGCGGTTAGGATGTGGGTTTCCTAATGTGAATAAAGATGAATCGTTGGTGATATTTTCAGTTTAACCTCATGTGGTGAGGATGTTATCCATATAGTTTAATGTCATGTGGTTAGGATATGTGATGTTGCATAGTTTAAAGTCTTACAATATGGGATTCTTTTGTATAGTTTAACATCATGTGAATAGGATGAGTCCCATACTATTTTAACATTATGTGGTTAAAACATGAGATTCTTGATGGCATCTATGAAAATTATTTCTTACGAAATATTACATTGGAGGGGGGGGGGGTGACACATTCCCGATCCATGATGGCCAATGAGTAAGATCCATTATGATATACCTTATGTATGATATAAGTCCCTTACCATTTGGGTTCCATATTTGGAGGATTCTTTCTTGATATAATTATGGTGCTGAGATCCAACCCCAGTTCTACATAAAAGAATGAATGAAGGTGGACCTTTTTATTGAAGGCACATGTGATCCGATTCTGACGAACTTCAAGTTTGTGTATTGTACACAACCTACTCCCATCAAGCTACTCTAGCTCATCCACTCACTTTTGAGATTTCTCATCATCCGAGAGTTTTACACAAATGGATATTCGGTGTAAAGGGAGATAGAATTCTATGATTAACTCTACCTCGGTCCCATACAAAAATGAATACAGAGTTTCTTGTGTTGAAGTACATGTGGTGGTATGATATGCCCATAAAGCATGGAGAAGCTTTTATGGCCATAAAATCTTGTCCTTATTCAACATCTTCTAGAGTATATTTAATAGAGTCTTATTGAAGGCCTTTATCTATCCATCTTATACTACATGATATCAGGATGAGTGATTGGACTTGATGTTGTAATCCTAGTACAATTTCTTCAATTCCATTATAAAAAAAAGTTGGTTATGTTGTCTATCAATATTGTGTAAGGGAATTCAAACCTGGTGATTATATGATATTTTATGAATTTTATGATGTCCTTCATCTCAACTTCTTTGAGGGTTATTTCCTCATCCCATTTGGAGAATAAGTTGGTATAATTAAGGATGTACTTGAACTGTTAAGCTATGGATTGGGGATATAGACCCAAAACATCCATTCCCCACATGATGGATGACCAGGAATATTTAGCTATATATATAAATTTTAGGGGTTGATGTTTAAAGTTTTCATGGATCTGGAATGCATGAAATTCCTTGGTGAATTCCACATAGTCCTGTATCAAGGTTTTCTAGTAGTAACCTAGCCTCCTAATTTGGTGGTAGAGCCTGGTCCCTGACTAATGAGCACTGTAGGAGCTTGCATGTACTTCCCCCCTTATAGTTGGAATCTCCCTTTTTGCTATGAATCTGAGGAGTATTCCATAAAATCTTCACTTATAGAGGGATTTTTTCTCATTCGAACCATATTATAGGGTAAACTTTGCTGCTTTACATCTAATATGTTCCCTTCTGGCTTGGTCTGTCGGGAGGGTCCTATTCTAGAGATAATATATTATGGGATCCATCCATATAGGGGTGGATACCAGTTCATCATGATCTAGGGAGGTATTAACCTGATTGATATCCTCTATGTCATAGATGGGGATCAATGAGACCATTTTTTGGTGCATGATGTGGAAGATTGGTTCCCCTTGATCAGGGTTGACCAAGATAATAACTGCATTATCCAATGTGTCAACACAAACATTTTTTTATTAGGGAACATGATACAATATGGTCTCAAAAGGGAACTCTAATATTAGTCCCCTGACATAGACAATGAGATGGTCTAATTATTCCCTTTTAATGTAATATTCACCATTTATTTTCTTTATAACTAGATCTGAGTCCCCTTTGATGTTCTGGTAGGATATTTTCAATTTTAGGGATAATTCAAAACTAGTGATGAGAGATTAGTATTTGGATTAATTATTCTTTTAGCCTTTAGATAATTAGAAAGATTAGGGAAAAATTTCTTTGTTTGGAGAGACAAAAACAATCACTAAGCCAACCCAGTTGAGATTTGGACTTTCCATCCTTTTTCCAATATTTCATTGGTAGGTACAATCAAAATACATATCCCATGTATGGGGAGTGTCATGGGAATAGAAAATATCTTCTTATAAAATATTAGTATCCACTAGTGTGCTTTTTGGGGAGGGATGTGCCATGAGGAAATCATCCAGGGCCTTCCCTTTCATTGACTTCTATGATACAAACTAGATGTTATATTTTTTCAGAATGACTGCTCATCAATGCAAGTGGCCAGTCATCATGGGATGACCAAGGATATGCTTGAGTGGATCAATAGAAGAGGCCAATTGGACTTTGTGGTGCTACAAGTAATGCCTTACCTTTTTGACTACAAAGATGAGTGCAAGGAAGTTATTCTCAACATCTAAGTATCAGGTCTCAGTATCTAATATTGTTTGTATGAGGTAGAAAATACTATTCTCATCCCCTACATTGTTCTTCTATGTTAGGATAGAACCAAGATATTTTTCCATGGCGGTCACATATAATATGAGTAGTTTTCTTTCCACCAGAGTCATCAAGACCAGTGGGCATAGAAGATACTTCTTGAGAATCTCGAAGGCTTGTTGGCAGTCATCATCCCATTAATAAGAGATTCCCTTCTTCATTATCTTGGTTAAGGGGAGAGATTTTATGGCTAGGTTGGCTATTAAACACTTAATGTAGGAGAGGTTCCCTTTGAACCCCATGAATTATTTGAGATTCCTGGGGTGGGGGTGAAATTACTAGAATAACACTAGTCTTTTTTAGGTTCAACTTTGATGTTGTGGTGAAATACCACAAATCCAAGACACTTCCCTGATGTTCCCCCGAAAGTGAATTTCATCAGATTCATCTTCATACTGTGCTGTCATAGATTTTATAATACTTTTTGAAGATCTATGAAGTGATCACATCATTGTCAGGATTTATCCACCAGGTCTTCGACATAACATTCATCTATTGTTCCCAATAAAGGCTTAAATATATGATGTTTGGAGTGTTGATATGTAGTGAAAAAAATTCTTTAATCCAAAGTGAATAACCTGATAGAATAAGATACCTTAGGGTGCTTTGAAGGAAATGGTTTCCTCATCTTTAGGGTCCATCTTTATCTGATTTCACCCTGAGTACCCATCTACAAAGGAAAGAGATTAGAAATAATAATTTGTATCGATCAAGATTTCTGTCATCAACAATGGGAAATCATCCTCCATGAAGTGTCAATTAAGGACTATAAAGTCGATGCAGACCCTAATCTTCCCATTATTTTTCTTGATAGGGACGATGTTAGTGATCCATCTTGGGTATTAAAATTCCCAGAAAAAGTTTAATTGGATAAAATTTTCAACTTACACCTCTACATTGGTATCATGAGAGGGTTGAATCCTCTCATATGCCTACTTGAAAACTTGATGGTTATCGGGTAAGCCAAAATGGCGTATAGCCACATCTTTATTCAGTTTAAGAATTTTAATATAATTACAAATGAACACATATAAATGTTTCTTTATTAATACAATGTACGTCTATTTCTATTTGAGAGGCATGGTGTCACTACTAATTATAGGCTGTGGGCATTGTTCTGTTCCCAGATTTACCTACCTGGGTTCATTAATGGAGGTGGATATGCCTTCCTTGAATGCAGAAGGGGAATTCCTGAGGTCATCCTACTCTTCTTCCACCTTTGAATCTATGGAGGTATTTTTAGAAAAAGTAAAAAATATAGGGGAATCTATGTCACTATCAAGGTGATAGAGACCATAAGAAAAGACATTATCATAACCTACTATCAGATTCATTATAGAGAGATTCCATATTGGATTTTCCTTTACACTATCACTAGGGACAGAAGGGGCTTGGACATATGGGATCAGGTCCAATTTATCAACTAGCTTTATGGAGAGTGCATAGTCATTGTCGAGCATATTCCAAGGATTTGAAGGGGTGGTTCCTAATACATTGGGGGATAAAACCGGCATATCATCATACAAGATTTGTTTTTTTTCTTCCCTTTTGTAGAAACCTACCTCAACAAATGTGGTTTCACAAGTCTCTATGGGGGAACTGTCACCATATAATATGATGACCTTTAAATCAATGGGTTATTTCAAACACTGATGGAATTTTGAGGGCAATGACACATGGCTATGGATCTAGGGCTTTTCGAGCAAGATATTTTATATGGTGTCTTTCTGGATAACCATAAACTCAATGTAAGATGTGAGATCCCCAAACTAATCTTTGAGCATGATCTTCCTAAGAGGACTTTACTCTGTCTTATCACACACTTGATTGTTTAGTTTTATGGGAGAAAAATACTATTTGATATACCCCAAATGTTGAAGGGTATGAATTAGAATAAGGTTGATCTTGGAACCATTTTACACTAGATCCCTTCATAAGTCGACATTATTGAGTATACCAAAAACATATAGGGTTCTGATGTGTCCCTTGATGATCTCTTCCTGAACCTGGTCTGTGAACAAGATGGTGACCTGGCACTCTACTAGTATTGTATCCACACTATATAACTCTACTGTAGTTAATTTTTTATCAAAATACCATGAGATTTAGAGGGATTCAATGAGTGCCTCCCTGAGTTATTTTGAAATATGGAGAGAGTCCAGGATTGAGAGTTTTACTGGGATAACCACCAACTGTTTTAGAATGTTTTACTTTTGTGCCAGAGGCCTTCAATTCCTGAGCTGGGGTTTCTCTTTATTATGTGGCTTATGAGATGAGACATTTGAGGTGGGAAATACTAGTGCTTATGTAGAGGTTGAGGGAGTATCTGCTTCCAGTGGCATAGGTCGTGTTGGCCTTCCCCATTTCATGGTCTGATCAGATAATCACACCCATGCTAGGAATTCATGTAATAAAACTGGGTGAAGACATCCACTAGAGGGTTCTGGGAAAACTCCACATATTTTTTGGGCATTATGGAGTGCCTGTCCTTGAGTTTCATCCACATATATATCCTCTGAGGAGACATGACCAAAATATTGGGTTTGACCATGCCTGTGTTGTCCCCTGTATCCTCAGTTCGTATATATGTGGCATCTTATTCCCTAGTTAGGTGTGGGGAACTCACACTCAAAGGAATATTCACTATTGAAGAAGGGGTATTCCATGTGTATCACTTTAATAGATCCAAATATGAGATCTTCATCATATGAGAGTTTTGTATGGTGGGGTGATGCCTATGCAACAGATGTTATAGGGAAGAAATCTACCCAAGTCAGAGCTTGTGTTGGAGCAGAATATGATTCTTCCTATTCTGTTTCTTCCTATGTCTAATGATTATGCCCACATTTAGGAGAAATATTCAATGTCACCTCCCTAGGTGGAGGAAATATTATGGTTCTACGAAGTTGTTCTCTTAGAGTGGAACGATATTGATCAATTGTCTTTCAATTCATCTAGTTGTTTAACTTCTATCCATGCCTAGTCGGAACTTTTGGCTAATCAACTTCTTCTTCTGATTGGAAAAAATTTATATAAGTCACATTCTATAGGGAGTTTTTCAACATCGCATATCTAGAATAGACCATTCCTTGGAGGGCTCCATTAACGATAAAGAAATCCAGGATGTTGTGAACCAACCTTCGATGGAAGGGGAAATAGTTTGGATGATTAGTGAGGTTGACCTAGTTGGGTTTCCTGGGTTCTAGAACCTTGAGCAGGTTATTATCCATGGCTATAAGAAAATAATTGGGGACTCTCTCATCTTAGAAGGAGTATAATTTATTCATCCATTACTAAAATTCTGGGTGAACCTTATTTTTTTGTCTTCTGACCGAGGGAGATTTTGTGGTTTCTTCCACTCGAAATGAGGTGCTGGGTGGTTCGGGACCTACCTAGGTGCTTGAATGGGAATTTTTGTTGGTTTGGGGGTATCAATGGTAGTTTATTCCTTGATGGGAATTTTTACCTATGATGATGGAATGAGTTGAGATTTAGATTAGGTTAATTGAATACTATATTCTAGATATTGTTATATTTTTTTGAACTCATGAAACCCACCTAGATACTTCATTAGGATCAGAGGTGTCTTCATCTCATCCTGAATATTTTCAGTACAGAGTTCCAGTAATTGTTCTTACGAGAGAGGGATGCTGAGTTAATAGGTTAAACCCTTCCATTGGGCTTTGAAGTTATAAAACCTCTCATTTTAATGTTTCTTGCAGTTCTTCAGGTTGATAATTTTTGTTTTCCTCACTGTAGAGCTGAAATGGTAAAGGAATTGATGAAAATAGTCTTCCCATTCTGCAACGAATTCTATTGGAAGGCTGCTATAACAAAAAAAGGCTGGACCTATCATAGTCTACACAAACACCTCAACTTGGTTACCTCATTTTAATCTCAAGGGCCCATCATCGGACCATATCAGGATATGAAGTGTGTGAGATACTGTTAGGGGTCACCCGATCTATCACAAGTGGAGGAGGTAGGATTACTAAAATTGCGTGGAGGTAAAGTGTCATCCACCCATTTGGGATATGGATTCCTCTCAGGCTGTACAGGTGAGAATCACCCCTATATGGCTTCTATTTGAGTATCTAGGGACTTAATGGAGTTTAGAAATTCCAGAGGTATTACTGTTTGATCCATCTCCCATCTATAGGGAGCGAGCGTGGCTTGGTGAGGTGGCCTTGTTTTCATATCCCACTAATTCTTGACCCGTGAGAAGACCGAGTGATCACCTTGGCGAGGGAGATGCTTTCTCCACAATGGAGGTAATCCATAATCCTTTTCAACTCCCTCATTTATATAGTCTGTTTACCTAGAATTAGAGCTAGTCTGATGCTCAGATGCCACTCTTGTATGAATATCGGATCTTTCCAGACATATGGTAGGATGAATATTTTACTTATCCTGTAGACAATACTCAGTGGAAATGGTTCCCCTGAGTAGATCCTTATTGAGTTTTCTGAGATTTTGAATCTCATTATAACATTGTGACAATTGTTCCTATGTGGAATGTTTTTTAATTTTTTTGGATGGTTATTGGGATTAATCCAGAAAGTTAACTTTATATTTTAAATCATTCTTCTGTAGAGGGGTTAAATCGATATTCATAGGTTCTATATTTTTGAGTCTCCTCTAGTTCTAGGTACATGAAGCCTCAGTGGGTGCATCCAAATCCTCCTATCGGGGAATGTTTTCTATATTTCATCCCTCCATATATATTTCTTGATCCAAGTTATCTATTGTGTTAATGGTGACAACATTTATAGAGGTGTATCGGGAAATGATAGTTGTCCCATTACTTTCAACGCAACAATATGATTTTTCACCACTTGAATCAGGGTTGTTCCTTGAACCATTGGTCGTATTGGGCTTTTTTAGACTGTGACTCTAGCGGGGTTTGATTTATTTCACCGTACGCTCTTTCCATCCTGGATTGGGAGTAATGACCATGAGGGAGTTTTTGGTAATGACTGTTGAATGGACCCCAAATAGAAGAGGTTTGTTCTATGGTGGGAGGATTAGAGGGGATGATGCCTATCAATATTTACCCCCAAACCTAGAGAAGATTTATTCCCTATGATGTGATGATAATGATGAAAATGACCCCAGAACTTTGAGATGAGGAATATTCAAGGGAACAATTGGCATTGATTTATCCTGTTATTGAGGATCCAATGATTCCAGTCGAGGATTTTATGACTCATGGGACATAAATTAAGATATAAATACCCCATCCCAATGGTTTGGGGTTGATCTAGAACTACCATTGATTTCCCCATAACCCCCTTAGGGGATGATGAAAATGGTGATAATGATTGAGACATAAATCCCCCCAGCCCAATAGGCTAGGGTTTGTTTGAATCTACTGAGGTTATGTCCTGTATCCTCTCAAGAATTGACAATCTGAGGTGTTGAAGAAATGGTTGATATTCCTCTAGCTCGAACGGTGGGGTTTTCTTCTAGACAGCTGCTATAATAGCTACTACCTCTATTTGTTTGATGTGGTGCAACTATGATTGTGTAGGATTTGGGTGTAATGGAAGACCATGACGGGAGTCATTTTCTATGAGAAGTTTTCGAGTTGGACAAAAATTTGGCCTCCATGTCTGAAATGTGTTCCTGTTGTTTCTAGGGGCCCAGTTCAATGATCCTTAGGTTGTCCTCTCCCTCTGTTTTTTATGTATTGACACCATTGAAGTGGGGGAATTCTGTTGTAGTGACCAACAAACTCGCATGTTACCCAGTACTCTAATTTAGCTGGAGGATATTAATTATAAGATTCCATATATGTGGGGTTTTACTATTCTATAAACATAGTGAAGTTCAATGATCCATATTTCAACCATCCTCAGATACGTATGTCTGGAGATTCTCTGGAAATCAGTCAGTGGAGATTATAAATGATGTAGATACAAACACTGTGTAAGAGTTTTTCATGCTCCTCTATTCCTAGGTTTTGGGCTATGGAAAAGGCAGCCATATCCAGCTAACAATATAGTGTATTGATGATCTAAAGGTGATACTCAAATACTAAATAGGGTAGATGTCTATCCTTCAATATCTGATGAGTTTCCCATATAATGTTTCATAGATAAGGCATGCAGTCATTTTCTAGATCATCTAGGATCCCATAGTTAGAAGTAAAAAGGGGCTAGAACATGGTGGGGAGGTTGTTTCCAGATAACTCTCTATATATATCAATTTCAGCCTCCTCTTCATTAGACGTGCATTCCTCCATTCAATTATACCACATAATGTGCTTCTTTGGGTCATCTACTAATTAGAGTGGAGTGTTGTAGGAAGTTTATATGGAACTATATATAGTCAAACCTGATGTTTTGAGTACCTCTCTATATGAAGGTGCCTGATTTTTGAACACCTCTCTATACATAGGTTTTTGGGCTAGGGGAGGATTTCCTTGTCCATGGATGATATCACCACGGGAAGGTTTACCATAGTGAATGTCAGGAGAAGAGTCCCTATGATCCATCTCTACACTACCACAAGGAGGACTATCGTGGTAATTATCAACTTATTTTTTGATTAAAGAGTCTAAAAAACCTTAGGGTGTTGAGAATGTATGTCGGACAACCTCAAGGACATTGGAATTGATCAGATTAGGAATATGAGTCTCATTCTGTGTTGTGGCTAGAAAATTACGACATTCCTTTTGAAATTTTATAGGGATATGATCCTGTTATATGATGGATATTGGAATTTATTGATAACCATATAGTTTTGTGAGAATATGAGTCCTTAGTTGAGAAGATACTGAAATATACTAATAATATTATTAATTATTGGTAGGAATACGAGCCATCCCCATGGCATGTGCTACTATCACTTTGTGAACCTTAATTAAGATGGGGATATGAGCCTAATACTAAGACTTTAGAGTATGAAAATGGTCTTTTTTGATAGGAATATGAGACTATCCCAAGGCATGTTTCACTCTAACTTGGTGAGACCTAGTTGGAGTAGGAATATGAACCTAGTTTGAATATGAATTCCCCATTAAAATATACTAATGGACCTCTAGAATGAGTTAAGGAATATGGTACTCCTCCATTATTGCCTCGAAAAGATAATGATGTAGCTCTTCATTATCATAAGTAAGGATATGAGCCTAGCTTTTGTGATTTTCTAGAATATTCCAGGTAGATTCAATGATAGGAATATGAGCCTACTCTGAGTAATGTTCCACTCTCACTTGGTGATACCCAACTAGAATGGAGATATGATCCCAATCCTAGGCCTTTGGAGTATGCCGCTGGTCTTCTTAGATTGGAGTATGAGCCTACCTTGAGGAATGTGCCACTCTCACTTGGTGAACCCTGACCAGAATGGGGATATGAGCCCAATAATAGGACTTTGGAAAGTTCTGTCAGTATTTTTCTATAGTAATGTACTCCTATCTTGTGGAATGTTCCACTCTCACTTGGTGAGCCCCAGTTGGAATGAGAATATGATCCCAGTCTGGTACCTCATCCTTTAAAGGAATATGATGATAATCTTCCTAGATGGGAGCAATAATGTGAGATTTCTCTAGATAAACCACTTGTTAGTACTGATCAGAGTGTGGTGCTGCCTTGTTTGTAGGGATAGGAATATGAACCTATCCCTATATCTGTACTAGTTTCATAATATTCTGGTGAATTTCTTCAGTAGTTACTAAGATGTAATGACACATTATCAAAGTGTACGTAGGGATGTAAGTTTGAACATTTTATGTCTCTACTATATACTGGTAGATATATTAAATTGAAGTAGGAATATGAACCCACTTATGTCCTCTTTATTCCATAATAATATGCTGATGGGCTTCATGCACGGGGGTAGGGATATGCACCCGCCACACCTACTACAAGAATATGCCGACATACTTGTTCCGAGTGAGCATGGATATGGTAATGCTCACTAGAGGACATCACAAGTTCTATATTCCAATCCTAGATGGCTTTACGATACTTTAGTGGCATGCCCAAAGGGAATCATAGGACTTAGGAGGCATTCCTAGAGGGTGTTGTGTGACTTTCTTGAAGTGTCCATAGGACATCGCATGATCCAAATGTTATGTCAATGGAGTGTCACATAATGAATGACATGTCCCGATTTTGTCGTATGAATTGGGTGTTTTACACGAAGAATATGAAGATCAACATGTATATTATCTACATAAGTCTCCCATCTATTTTATTATTTATTCTAGTTTTCATTAAAAAATTTCCTTAGGGTTTTTCAGTGATACCTTGTTTAGGTCTTGCGTGACTTGACAGATATGCGTGTTGTCCTTCACCTAATATGGATGAAACTCTAGATGCCCTTCGTGTTATCTAAATTGATCACATGGAGTGCCTATGCATGATTCGTGACTCCTTAGGTTGTTCCCTAGATCTTTACCTGGTGGAAGACCTTACTATTGTGAGTTCAGTCGCTTTGAGAAGTCTTCTACGATGCCTTGGTTTTCTGGTGTGTGGATCAAAGGATCCATTTTTCATGTTGGGGTGGGGGATTTTTAGGCCTTTCAAACTTTATTATATACTACTTTTCATGGCATGTATATCGCAGATCTGAGATGGAGTCAGTGGAGGGATTGGGTGTCATGTGTTTTATGTGGTTCTATCGTAGGTCATCCTGGGGGTGTCACATGATTTTTAGCAACCACAAGACCATCCCATCAGTTTACCATTTATTGAATTTTGGATAATTAAATGGGTCTTGTCTAATCATGTTAACATGCCAAAGAGCTTTTACAAGGTCAGGCTAACATGTCTAAGGGCCTTCATGAGACCGGGATGCCTTTTGAAAGACTTTCACCTGATTTGAGATTCCTTTTTGAGATTTTATGTGAGAAAAATGTGGCTTGACATGAGATCCTTCATGAGATTAGGACATCATGTCAAAGGAATTTTGCGGGATCATGATATCTTGTCAAGGGGGTTTCACATGGCCAATATTGATCACCCAGGGCATATGACCTCATTCTCATAAGATCCGCGTATCTACCATTTGTAATAATATACCACCATTTCCCTTTTTTATTTCTTTGTCTATTTTACAAGGGTTGGGGATCTCATGAGTTTTTATGAGTGTTTTTAAAGAAAATCAATATCCCCATTGGTGATGCGTCATGTGACCAACAAAGGGTCTTGTGGTGATTCATAAGAATTTATCATGGAAAATCATTCAATTTTTCTATGGAGCCAGAGGGGGAGAACATGACCATTATGGACATGTCTGAATCCCTTATCGTGATGACAATGACATGTCAGTGGGTTATCACGGGACAAGGTAGGAATGACTCCAGGACTTTAGAGGTTTCTTGAGAACCACATGGGCACATCATATGAAGTTTACAAAAATTAAAGGCTCCCACCTTTTGGATATTTAATCCCTTATTCTACAAGGATTTTTGGATTTTTTTTCAAGAATACACCAGTTGAAAAGTTGCGTGACTTGGGGGATCCCATCTGGCAGTCGCTGCATGATCAACAAGTGTCTCAGAAGCCTTTTAAAGAATGAGGAGGGGTTTTCAAAAGGGGCTCTATGTGATCATAAAATAGGTTATGATATGCATATGAGATATTCTCATGACCTTATAAAGGTTATGCGGTCATGTGACCTTTGGAAGGTTACGCGATCTGTAAGTTCTGGACATATTCCCTTTGTTTTTTAGGGAAAATAATACCCATGACTTTGGGTATTTCCACCCTTGTAGATTTTCCGAATCTCATTTGGCAGGCATCAATAGATACCAACATCCATGATATTTAGTGATTCAAAAAACATAGACAATATCAATATCACAATCAAATGATATAAAATCATGAGAAGCATTACCCTTCCCCTTTACATTATATTTAAACTAGTTAATTATATTTTATTATCTAGATTCACTATATTTCAAAGAGATAATAAGAGTAACCCATCCCACATGATACACAAAAAGAATAAATGAAGGAATTCCTACATGGAAGAACATATCTTTACACAAACTAACAACCCCAAAATAGGGGGTGCGTACACACGAGGAAACCTCTTCAGGGGAACTCAAGCCAAATGAAACAACAAGGTTTTAAAAATACAAGGGAAGAAGGATTTGGAACCTCCCATCTCAAGAGAAAACAAGACCAAATGAAGGAAGAAAATATCTTCTCTTTTGAAAGATTAGATTCAGAACCAGTTGCTTAGATACAGTTTAGATTGGCCATTAAAGACATATATCATTAAAACCACACATAATAAACATTTAAAGGGTCTCCACACTTTTTAGAAATTGAATGTATGATTAATATCCTTTGGAATGGATTTAAAATTCATTAATATAGGCATTAAAACCATTTTTATCATAAAAGATGTAAAAATGAAAAATCTATAAATTTTGAAAAAATTGGAATCACTCTTAACGAGTCGCCTCTAGTGAACCACCACCCATGAGATGCCATTTTCGAGTCGCCTCCCACACACTGCTAGCGAGTTGCCTCTAGAAATGTCTTGCCACCAAAATGTATTGCCTCAAAAAATGTCTGCCTACAAAAAATGTTTTTCCGCTAGAAATATCTTTCTATTATCCTAAAAAACACCTAAAACTTACCCCATACACCTTAATCATCAGATTTTTGGTAATGGGACAGAAGGTCTGGGCTATTACATGAACGTTTCCCATGATCCAACCTAAAAATTATATACTTAAAAAAAAACAATGTAAAATAGAGAAATACCTCAAACTAGGGGGGGGGGGTGTTAAATTTATAATGTAAAGGCAATTAATTATCAATCATAAAATATTTAAGTAAATATAATAATTGGAAATTCAATTACCCATAAAAAATAAATAATAATTTTTCTAGTAAAAAATATTTTTTATGTGTTATTTGATTTTAATTAAAGTTAAATTTTTAAAAATTTTAATATGAATTTTATAAAATTAAATAGTTTTTTGAATTTACACATCAAAATTAGTTTGTGGTGAATTTTTGTGATTTTTTTTGAATTTTTTATTTTCCAATGAATAGTGAAAAATATAGTTTTTACGAATACTATAAGATTTATGACATCACCCTGATATAAATATGACTTATATATTAATAATTTTTTTTCTATTTGAAATAGATTTAATAAGTAAAATCATCCATTTAAAAACAATAATTTTAATTTTTAAACCAATATTTTAAATTTTGAATCCTAAGTGATATTTTATTTTCATATTTTTTTGATTTTTAACTTTAATTAAGTGTTTCCAATATACCATTTAGTTTTGGATTCCTTTTTGGTGACAAAAAACTTACTTTGTTTAATAATAAACCTATAAATATCATAGAAATTATCACCATTCATAGTTTTTGGATAAAATGATAAAATAATTAATACTTTATTCTAAAATACCCATACCCCTAGGATATATAAACATCCCTCCTCCACAACTTTCTTATCACTTATAAAAATTAATTCTTTTTTCGAAACTATACCCAAATCCCTCTTTACACTCACCTTCCTATATCCTTAAGCTCTTAGTGGATCCAAAATATCCTCCTATGAATCTTTAAGGCTCCCTGTAATGGAAACATCTTAAAGAGAAAGGTAAGGTTTCCAATCCTCTTTCTCCTCACTTATTTAAGCCTATTGTTCCCTAACATTATTTAAAACCTTATATTACTCTACTTATGTTTTTATATTATCATGGTATTAATATTTTTTTGATCCATTATTGATGAGGGATCACCAATTACCTCTCATTAAAATTGTTTTTATAACTCATTACAATATTAAAAGAAGGGTTTCTTAATTATCTCTTCTCAGTTCTTATTTAAAATTAATTTTCTATAAAATCCTTTATACTTCATTTTAACATGATTCAATGATTTTATATTTATGTTATTACCATCATTTTTATCTATTCTTAATGTGATATTTTTTCCAATTTATTCTCACTGAACCATTTTTATAAGTCGTTACTAAGTTTAGATATGAGTTTCATAAATATTTTTAGAAAACATCATTCATCATAGTGGTTTTACACTACCTAAGTGAATGATAATGATTTATTTTCACTTATTAATTATATATATATTTATAAAAAATTATTTAATGATTCAATATAACATCAAAAATCTTATAATATCATGCATATGATTATCTAATGTCAAAATAACCATGATATTAATGATATTAAAAGTGGACAATCATAGTCATTTAAAAAATATTACTGATGAAGATTCCATAAATTATACTTATCTATTAAAATATTCAACTCCCTTCATTCTGGAATGACATGTGAACTATACCTTGACACTTTTAGATTTTATGGAACCATTAGACAATGGATTTTGACTATTGACTCTATAAAAAGGTTGTTCTAGAACTATGAACCAAACAACCTTAAAATGATCATCTTAAGAAAAAATTAACAAATAAATTGATATAAACCATAATAAATTAATTAAAAGGAATAGTAATAATGAAATACAAATGAGTAATTTTTTATAAAAATTAATTAATAAATATAATTTTAGTATTAAGGAGGTTAAAGTTTTGTGTATGCACTAAAACATATATATATGATACATAATATAGAATACATTGAACCCAAATTAATATAGTATGAGTGTATGTATATACTACCTCACAAGATAAGTGCATGCATCTTCCACCTTATAGGATCAATGCATTCATCTGCAACCTCATTCCCATGTAGTTTATTTCAATTACTAATACATTATGATGGATTAATTATATCCTACATGTTCATTGAATGGGTTAAATGTATTCCTCTAATTAGAAGTAATATACACATTCTATATATTACATATAAATGATGTGTTTCATTAAATGGAGAGTGTTGAGGTTTGATATATAAGGGAATGTGATCCCTCTTATTTTGTGCGGTAAATGATCATTAGTTTCATACAAATATTTCTAAATCTAACTTCCTTCCCATTTCATCATTCATCATATACAACTAAGGTACTAACATCTCTCTTGATGTATGGGAATACTTATGATATGATCATGGGTTCAATAACTAGTGTAATCCCTCAGAGGTAGGATGATTTTCTTCTTCTTCTTTTATGATCTATGTCAAGTATTCACCTTTGATAAGAAAAATATGTTGGCCATTTCTTGTGATATATAAGTAAAAAAATTTATTTTCTTTATATTTTATGTATATATTGATTATGTTTATGATATATCACACAAATATGGGGTTTATTTTTCTACCAACCCATCGGTGTTATCAAATCCATGTTCTTTGATGGATTAATAAGTTTATTCAATGTTTTAGGTGAAGAAGATGTTGATATAAGGTAAAAAAATCCACACTTAATAATATTTCATGTGGCAATGTAATATGAGGCAATGTTTTTTGAGATCAAATTAATTTTCAATGTATCTTCCATTATCTTCTTGTATTACCTTGATAAGCTAAGATATCATGCAGTAAAATTTAACATTATATTAAATAGTTAATGTCATGAACCAGATCTAGTCTCCATCCAAACTAGAGCCTAAACTAGTCTATGGCATAACCCTAAGGGTGTTCCCTATCCCCATGGGTAGGCACAAGTTCCTGGTTATCATAAATAATGGTTTGAGAATGATTTACCTGAGTCTAGAAGCATTAAACAACCAACAACAATAAATAAACCGAATCTGAAAATTTAATCCAAATAAGACTTTAATAAAATTCAGAATTGAAATACATAGTTTTAAACAAAACCCTAATAGGGAAACAACTCAAAAGAAGCAGAAAGTCTGACTCAAGAACCACCACACAACAATGGGACATCACCTTGAACCATATCCACAACACCGTACATGGAAAAGAAGCTAACAACCTGAACCACTATCTCTAAGGACCTTTCCATTTCCTGTGTCAAACATTATCAAGTATACTTTCAACCAAAGGTTTAAGTAGGGTGTTAACTAAGCCCAATAGGATTCCACCCAAAATATTCCATGTGATAAACATTTTAAGACAAAAATCTTGCAAGTTTTTATAAACAAGAAATGCTAGAACAATTTCTAAATGGTGAAACTTTTAATGAAAACAATCTTTAAGAGGGAAACTTTGAAGAAGATACACTTTTAAATAAAACACACATGCTACTTAATTTTTCAACAAAACACACTGTATGCCGATGGTAAGTACAATATAACCAATGAACACTAGTCATGAGAACACCCATAGGCACTAGCTAGTTGTGGGGACCTAGGTACATCATATCTCGTTGTATAAGTAACCACAACCAATATCCTTCTCATGAAAAAGCCACTAGTAGGGAAAAAACTAATGGACTAGTGGTACCCAAACATCATCAAAGTTTAGTTAGTGTTGTCATCGTCAAACTTTCTAAGTGAAACAGGGACGTTACGACTACTGGATCACTAACATACTAGTCCACCTACCTAAATACCCGGGTTTCCCTCTTTGTGCTCAAACAAGTTCCACATATTATAAAATACAATTTTCACATAATAATACCATTTCTGAATCATACACACACCAAACATAACCCCACATGTTTTTCACCCTTTGTGTAACTCAGTAAACCATTTAAAAGTTTTTTAAAACAATTTCAAGAAGAAAAAAAAGGCTTTGCACACAAAATCCATTTCAAAACCCACTTTTAAGGCCAAATGCACCCCAATAACATACCAAAATAGGATTGGAATCCCTATAAACATTTAATAAACCATTTTCATATATTATAAAATTCCCTCAAATGATACCACATGAGTTACACATGAAAAACACACAATTTGAAGCAAAAATGCATCTTTAGAATCAAATTCTTAACCAATTCTATCAAAAATATTTTTTCATACCACACACAATAGGTAAGAAACATGATAGGATGGTAAATAAAGAAATATATCTCATAAAATAATTCTTACACATGGAAACAATTACCTTAGATCTCAAAAACCCCAAATCTTTGTGCGAAACTTCAACCGCAAAACCACCGCGCCATAAGGGGATGAAAATGAACCCTAATCCACAATATTCAACCAAGAAACACAAAATTATACCCCATGTAAGAAACCCTAGTTTCTGGACATTTGGAACTTCAATAAGGAGAGAATAAACCTTAAGGAAAATGGAAGGAACAAGAGAATAATTCACTTACTTGAAGAATCTTTAAATCCCACCACCAAAACCCCCTTCAAAATTGGGTTCCAAAAGAGCTAGAGGGAGATTGGGAGCCTTCCATGGCTGTAAGGGTCTAATGGGATAATAAAGGGGTGAACTAGGGTTAATAATGA
The DNA here is from genome assembly GCA_963277665.1 of Viscum album. Lineage (NCBI taxonomy): Eukaryota > Viridiplantae > Streptophyta > Magnoliopsida > Santalales > Viscaceae > Viscum > Viscum album. The sequence continues at coordinate 1,841,176,522 of OY728151.1, forward strand.
GAGGTAAAACTTGGAATAACATAAATTTTTTATATCTTGTACACCTGTGCATTGTTTTTCCGCACGGTTTAGTAAATTGTGCGGCCAAACGATGAGGCCTATTCTGGATATCCAAAAATCATCATTTTCTTCAAAATTTCAAGGGGGAACCTAGGGTAAACCTAGGGGGAAATATAGGACAAGAATATAAGATAAAAATTCCTAAAAATAAGGACATGGATGTGACAATTCTCCCCACCATGAAAACTTTACACCTCGAAAAGTCAACCCAAAGCTTAATTAAAAAACAAGAATGGGTACTCTTTCTCAACCCACGACTTATGCTCCCATGTCTCATGTAAATCATTCCCTTACTTACAAAGGACCTAGATCAGTGGAATAGACTTCCCTCAAAGCACCTTCTCTTGGGAATCCACTATTCACATTGGCCTCTCAAACACTAATAAATTGGGTTCTATCTCCAATTGTTCCCAATTCAACACTTGGGATAGATCTAGATTTTACTTCTTTAATTAGGAGACATGGAATATGTCTTGAATATATGTCAACTGAGAGGGAAAAGATAAACTATATGATACCTTAGCAATGAACTCATTGATATCAAATGGTCCGACATACCTTGGCGTTATATTTCCATGCTTTCCCAAACAATAATGACCTAAAAGAGGGGCAACCTTCAAGAATACCTGATCACCCATAGAGAACTAAAAGTCTCAATGCATCTAGTCAAAATAATATTTTTTGTGACTCTAAACTGTCAATAACCACTGCCTGATCAGCTTGTACTTCTCAGATGTCTCTTACACAAGGCTCAGCCCCAACAGTGCGGTCTCACCTACCTCATCCCAATACAGGGGGAACGACATGGCCGACCATAGAGAACATACAAAGGATCCATTCTAATCGAGTATTGGTAACTATTATTATAAGAATACTCATCCAATTCCAAATGGATATCCCACAAACCTCCAAAGTCTAAGACACATGCACAAAGCATGTCTTCCAGAATATGGTTTTCCTACTCCTTGTAGCCATCTGTTTGAAGATGGTATGTCGTGCTCATCTTAATCTGTGACCCAAATACTTCTTAAGGACTTCCCAAAACTGAGAGGTAAAATGGGGGTCTCTATATGAGACAACTACTGATGGAACACCATGAATCCTTACCACCACTTGAATATACAATCAGCCCATCTCATCCACTTTATCTATATCTCTGATCAGAATAAAGTGGGATGATTTGGTTAGATGATCAATCACTACCCAAATAGAGTTCTTACCCATAGGTGTGCGAGTTAATACAACAATGAAATCCATGGTGACCTCATCCCACTTCCAAGTAGGAATGGGTAATGGTTGAAGCAAACCATAGGGACTTTGATGCTTTGCTTTCACCTGCTGATATGTATAACACCTTGATACAAAATTAGATATATCCCACCTCATACATAGCCACCAAAACTACCGAAAACATCATAATACATTTTGGTAGCACCAAGATGAATGAACCACTGATATTGGTGGCTATCCTACATCACCACCTTCCTTAGATACATCGAAACCACCAAACGAACCTTAAAGCATAGTATTCCCTTGAGAGACAAATACCAATCAGAAGATGTATCCCTACCATGAATGAATTACATCGACCACTGATATAGCTCATCACTGGGCTACTCCCTCCAAATCATCTCTAAAAGAGGAGTCAACAGATTTCTCACTAAGAAGGCACCTCCTCTGTGCTCCTTGGTCTCCAAGTGCATCTGGGAAAAGAGACCCATTAGAGTCCACTCATCACTGGACTTCCTCAAAGCCTGCACTGGTACTTTCTTACTCAAGAAGTCATCCACCACATTACCATTTCCAAGGGTATAGACGATATCAAAGTCGAAACCCTAAAAATACTTGATCCAACAACACTGCCTCAGATTAAGATCCTTTTGTGAGAAGATGTAGGCTAAGCTCTTATGATCAGAGCGGACCAAAAACTTCTCCCAAAATAGGTAGTGATGCTATGTATTCAAAGCATGCATCACCACTACCAAATCCAAGTCATGGGTCAGATAATTCTTTTCATTTGGTTGGATTTGGCGAGAGACATATGCCACCACACAATCACCCTGCATAAGAACACACCCAAGACCCATACCTAAAGAATCACAATACACGACATAGCCCTTTCTAGATTCTAGAAAGATCAACATGAGGGAGGTAGTCAATCGCTGCTTCAACTTCTTGAATGATGCTGAAAATTCTGGGCTCCATTAAAACTTCACCCCTTTCTGGGTGACCGCAGTCGTGGATGAAGAAAGCTGAGAGAAATCTAGAACAAACCACCTATAATAACCTTCCAGGCTGAGGAAACTCTTGATCTCGAACAAAATATTTAACTACTCCCATGAAATAACATAACTGATCTTCTCGGGGTCCACCAAAACCCCCTGTTTTGAGATGACATGACCCAAAAACTTCAATTCCCTATCCCCACGGTCTGGTAAAAGTGCTCGAGTATCAAAAATAATGGTTTGGTAATGATTTACATGAGTTTAGAGGCATTAAACAACCAAAAAAAATAAATAAATAAAACAAATATGAAAATTTAATCCAAACAATCCTTTAATAAAATTTAGAATTGAAATACATATTTTTAAACAGAACCCCAAGAGGGCCACAACTCAAAAGGAGTAATGAGTCTGACTCAAGAACCACCACATGACAAGGGGACATCAACCCCAAACCTTGTCCACAACATCGTACTAGGGAAAAGAAGCTAACAACCTGAACCGCCATCTCCAAGGACCTTGAACTTAAATGTGTCAAACATTATCATGTATACTTACACGCAAAGGTGTAAGTATGTTGTGATTCTAAACCCAATAGGACTCCACCCAAAATATTCCACGCGATAAACATTTTAGGAAAAAAATCTTACATGTTTTTATAAACAAGGAATGTTAGAACAATTTCTAAAAGGTGAAACTTTTAATGAAAACAGTTTTCAAGAGGGAAACATTGAAGAAGGTACAATTTTAAATAAAACACACATGAAACTGAATTTTCCAACAAAACACACCATATTATAATGGTAAGTACAATATAGCCAATGAGAACTAGTCACAGGAACATCCCTAGGCACTAGCTAGTTGTGGGGACCTAGGTACATCTCATCTCAGTGTATAAGTAACCATAAACAATATCCTTCTCATCCACAAGACCCTAGGAGGGGAAACCCCAATAGACTAGTTGTACCAAAATATCATCAAAGTTTAGTTAGTGTTGTCGTCGTTAAACTTGATAAGTGAAATAGGGATGGTACCACTACCAGATCACTAGCATACTAGTCTGCCCACCTAGATACACAGGTTTCCCTCTTGTTCTGAAACAAGTTCCACATATTATAAAATACCATTTATGAATCATACACACACCAAACGAAACCCAAATTTCTTTTTCACACTTTGTGTAACTCAAAAAACCATTTAAAATTTTCATAAAACAATTTCAAGAAGTAAAATAATGATTTGCACAAAAAATCCATTTCAAAACCCACTTTCAAGGCCAAATACACCCAAATACCATACCAAAATAGAATTTTAATCCATAGAAACATTTAATAAACCATTTTCATATATTATAAAATGCCTTAAAATGATACAACATGAGTTACACATGAAAAACACACAATTTGAAGAAAAAATGAAACTTTAGAATCAAAAGCTTGACCAATTATATCAAAAATAATTTCCATAGCACAAACAATAGGTAAGAAACATTCTAGTATGGTCAGGAAACCATGCTAACTCATCAAAGAATGCTTACACATGGAAACACCTACCTTAGATGTCAAAAACCCCAAATCTTTGTGCGAAACTTCAACTGCACCACCCACGCACCACAAGGGGATGAAAACAAACCCTAATCCACAACATTCAACTAAGAAACACAAAATTATACCCTAGGTACGAAACCCTAGTTGCTGGAAATTTGTAACTTCAACAAGGAGGGAAGAAACCCTAAGGAAAATGGAAGGAACACGAGAGGAATTCACTCACTTGAATAATATTGAAGTTCCACCACTAAAAACCCCTTCAAAATTGGGTTCAAAAAGAGATTGAGGGTGTTTGGGAGCCTTCCATGGCTATAAGGGTAAAATGGGGGAATAAAGGGGAAAACTAGGGTTAATACTGGAAAGGAAAAATTGGAATAACATAAAAATCTTTATGACCTGGACACCTGTGCATGGTTTGTTTGCACAGTTTATTAAACCATGCGGCTAAACCATGTGGTCTATTATAGCTACCCAAAAACCATAATTTTATTCCAAATTACAAGGGGGAACCTAGGGGAAACCTAGGGGGAAGGATAGACCAAGAATATAAGAGAAAAATACCTAAAAAAAGAAAATGGATGTGATAGTTAACATAATGTTAGGGTTGGTAATAATGTATTTTATGGGACAACGTATCCTATGTCTACACCATAGAAAAAATTGTATCATATTAAGGGTAATTAACACTACATTAAGTGTCAATGTATTGTGAAATATCTCCTTGATATAACATTTAGTGTCAATGTAGTGTGGTGTTGGTACCTAAAATTATGTTGCAAGACATTGTAATGTTGGGAGTGGTTCTCCACCATGACACTACATTGCATAAAAACGTAGTGTGGGGCATCAACTCGATATTATATTTAGGTTCAATGTAATATCAAGTATCTATATAAAATAAAAATTAATTAATTTTTTATATTTAGTTAATTTTTATTATAGTTTATAAATTATTTATAAATGATAAGTTGTAGACTTTATAAAATAATAATTTTCAAGTCTAAAATAAGTATGAAAAGTTAATATTTTTATCTCATGTTTTTGAAAACTAAATAAAATGTTTATTAATTTTATAAATTCGTTTTATATACATGTTTAGTAATTTTTTACGAATTATGAATATTGTGTTTGAAATTTTTCTGTGAAAAAATTTCTTTAAGGAGATAGAGCCCTCTACTTCATGCTAGGTGTGACTCCATAAAATTTAGTTTTTATACACCTTGACCTTGTTTTTTAATTGAATTTAATATCTTACAATAGTTTTTTATAATAGTTTATGTCTATTGGGTTTTAAAATTATTATGAATTAGATTAACTATTGAGTAAAATATCCTTAGGTAGAGGGAATTTGGGTTTGACTTCCCATTATTGGAGTGTTATGGCTTATTATAGAAAGGTGAGGGTTGGATATATGTGGTTCTAAGATTACTCATGTGTAGATTATCAATAATATATTTTTCTAAAAATTTACATGAAGAATTCATGTATCTTATTAATGAGATGCATATGAATATGTATGGATATGTTTCATTTATATATTTATGTGAGTAACACAAACTGTGGGTTGTGTAAATAGTTACAAATTAATGTGGTGTGAATACATTAATTTGGCTAGTGGAATTGGGAATCGAAAAATAAATCATTAGAAACATGCATACACAAGTGACTAAAACCTAAGAAGATAAATGCTGGATTTGATTCAAATAGTTATAAATTTAATATTAATATGATGTATATTAAATAATAGACAGTTTAAAAACCTGTTAAATACTAAGTGTGAGCTTCCTTCTAACGCATCACTTTTCATGACCCCAATAATCCAACTAGATAGGTCATGCCAAAGTTGGGTTCCCATGGATTATATTGTGTAAGATAAGTAATTAAAAAGTAACTTTGGATTATATTTTTGGGTAGTTCATTCCAAATATGGGTACTCAATGATTGTACTTTGTTAGCTTATTCTTGGATTTTTTTTTGAGTTTCACTATCCAAGGAACCCTAATAAGATTAGGTTATTAGAGGAATAAATCTGAAAAATATCTATATGATGGATATAGACAGAATTTTGTCCACTCAAATATCCAGGAATCACAAAAATTGTGATTGGGATGATTCCCTACTTAAATAACTAAATAGTGAGAGAAACTATAAAGTGGGACAATTTATTAGTGAAATATGGATCTTGGATCCCTAAATGAGTATGATTTATGGGGTCATCAATTTTTATTAGAAGCACTTTCATTAAAATTCCTTACTAAAAAGATATAAAAAATGATACTCACTCATAGATATTTATTAGTTATATGTTATGAATTACTTTATGATAATCATATTGAGATTCATCATTGGTATGGCCTATAGGACAATTAGATATTGGTATATAACATCAAAAAAATATTCTCAAAGAGAACCACTCTGATCATCTAAATTTAAATGTTTAAGAGATCCATTCCATGAACATTGAATCATTGGTATTAAATACCAAGTGTGAATCACACATTTATTATGATGAACATATACTCAAAGATATAGGGAATTAATAAAGGGTGAATTAAACCTTCATGTCGACAATGGAGAAAGATTTAATGCATTAGAGGTCAAAACTTATGATCTAGTTTTACTAAGTGAATTAATAAAATAATTAGAGAGCTATTATTTTGTTCCTAACATATATAGAAATTTGATTTATGTATCATGTTTGAAAAAGAAGGGATTATCATTTAAAATTGAGAAAAAGAGTTGTTATAGATATATGAAGGAAACATTTTATGGAATCCGGAATATAATAAACAGTTTATATATTATATATTTAGATAATTATTTTTATAACATTCAAAATAATAAATTCAGGGTTGAGTCTAATCCCATCGACAATTTTCTTCATCTTCTTATACATATAAATGAGAATCACATCCAAAGAATCTATAAAGATTGATTATTGAAGCATTTCAATTATGAATCACTTGACACATTGGAATCTTGTTTATTAAATAAGATTACCTAGGTTTTTTTAGGGAAAAATTTGAAAGGTCCAGTGGACTATTGGATATCATAAACAATGATGTATGTGGACCAATGAGTACTCAAGAAAGTGGTTGTTTTAAGTATTTCATAACATTTGTTGATAATTTTATTTGATATGAATATATTTTTATCATGAAACACAAGTATGAAACTTTTAAGAAGTTAACAGAATTTAAAAATGAAGTAAAAAATTAATTGGGAAAAAGTACTAAGTTTCCATGATCATATCAGGGTGGCAAATACTTAATTTAGGAATACATTAATCACATGATAGATTGTGGAATTGTTTCACAACTCACTCCTTTAAAAACACTATAATGGAATTATGTGTCTTTAGGGAGGAATAATACCTTTCTAGACATGGTTAGGTCAATGATGAGTCCGTGTGAACTTTTTATTTAATTTTGGGTTTTTTATCTTGATGTTTCTAGATTTATACTAAACCAAGATCCATATAAAGAATTCATAAAGTGACCATATGAGATATAGACTAGGAAATATCCCGTTATGCCTATTATAAATATTTAGGGATGTGAAACATTTTTATGATGAATATATTCTAATAATCAAGACTCAAAATCTGAAAAAGCCCATTTTTTAGTTATCCTAACTAAACTAAGGGATATTATTTCTATAATCATATTTTAAAAAAAGTTTTTTTGGTCCAAACTGGTTTATTAATTGAGAAGTAATATATAAGTTGAGGATTTATTGGGAGGAGAGTTAAACTTGTATAAGTTCACAACAAAAAAATAAGAAATGTTCATGAGATGGAGGTTGATCCAATTTAATTAAGAGTTGTAGAAAAATAATCAACTCACAAGAACCTCCAAGGTTTGGTCAGATTCATTAGAAACCCAAGAGATATGTATTTTTCATGGAAAATGATGAATAAGTAATGTTCATAAGAGATGAACCTACTACCTATCAGGAGTCAATTTAGAGTTCTATTTATGATAAATGGTTTAAATCCATAGAATCTAAAATGGTCTCTATGTATACTTATCATGTTTGAAGCTTGGTGAATGCACCTAAAGGGGTATGACCTATAGGTTGAAAGCGGGTTTTCTAAAATAAATCTATCATGGATGGTAGAATGTATACCTATAAATCACACCTGATGGTGAAATGTTATAACAAAATTCATGGTATTGACTGTGAATAAACCATTTTAATTATTGAAATGATAAATTCTATTTACATTTTTTTATCCATATAATCTAATTATGATTATGAGGTATTTCAAATGGATGTAAAAACTGATTTCTTTAATGGATAGTTAATCAATGATGTGTGTATGATACAACCTGAATATTTTGATGTTCTTAATGAGACTAATAAGGTAGAAAATATACAATGATCTATTTTTTGGACTGAAATATGATTCTTAGAATTATAAAATATGGTCTAATGATACAATCAAATAGTTTAGCATCATCAAGAACACATATGATTATTGTATATATAAATATACTAGTGAGAGTATAATAATATTTCTAATATTGTATTTATATAGAATAATGATAATTAGAAACAATATCATGACACTTCACTCTTTGAAGACATGTGTAGGTAAATGTTTCTTGATGAAAGACAATGGTGAAGCTACCAACATACCATATATAATGATCTATAGAGATAGATCTAAGAGTTTGCTTGGATTCAGTTAGGATCATCACATCGATTAAGTTTTAAATAGGTTTAACATAGAGTACTCCAAAAGGGACTTTATAGGTGTTAAATAATAGAAATATTAAGAAGATTCAGTATCCTTCTAAATATTTATCAAGGATGGATGAAATTCCATATGTTAGTGCCATAGGATATATCATTTATGCCATGCTGTGTACTCGATCTGAAATCACATATGTTATATGTATAACTAGTAGATACCAATCCAAGATTAGTGAGAGTCACTAGATTAATGTGGAGAACATTATTTAATAATTTATATGGACTAAGGATATGTTCTTGATCTTCAGAGGATAGGATAAGCTCTGTGTAAAGGGTTATACATATGATAGTTTCTAATATGGACGAGATGATATGAAATATCAATCTAATTTAATTTTTCCTAAATAGAGGTGATATAAATTGGAAGAGTTATAAATAATCCACAATAAAAGACTTAAAAAAGATATATTACAATGGAATATGTTTAAATTTAGAAGTTCGTCTATGAACTTGAGGTGGTTTTGAGAATTTAGGAGAAATTGAGTTCTGCTGTGAGAACAATAGAGCAATCGCTTAGGTTAAGAGACCTAAATCTCAAAAAAAAAAACAAAAACATCCTTCAAAGATACCATATCACATAGGATATAATTAAAAGATTATATTTATGGATCTTTTAGGTGGTTATAGAGGAAAATGTAGTAGATCCATTGATAAATCCATTATCACAACAACAACATGGAGGTCATGTTAGGTATCTAGGTATTCAATACATGAGATATTGATGTAACAACTATACAATGTATCAAAATTTTATAATAAAAATAAATCTACATTTATCATTCATTCATGTTCGCTGTAATTTTTTTTACATGAACAGTCAAATGATAATATCCGTTAAAGTACAAACTTTGAGTTGTACCTAGTTTATGATCATCAAAAAGTGGTATGGGTTGTGATGATATACAATGATTATCATAAATATAATCATATACACATTTCAAAGGGTTTTATATGAGATATAAATAATAAATTCATGAGGTAATAAATAGAGACTTATTTCTTTTACTAACCCACTAAAGTATATCCCACAGAATGTCATGCTTCCATTAATATACTAAGGGGTGTGTGATTATTATCAATATTTATTATGTGAGGTTATAAAGATACCTAGAATTATAACCTTTATAATTTTTTACCTTTCTTACATAATTCAAACGTGACTTATCTAATCATGGGGTGGCTGTGAATTCTACTAATTATATCATTGGTTGGAGCACAAACAAGAGATCAAGACAACGAGGACAAAAAAAGTTATGGTTTTAATGAAACTCTAATTCTATTGTTAAAGTTCTTAGACTTGTTAATAATAATATATCATGGAATATGATTTACCAATGGATAAAATTCTTATATACTCTATCAACCATGAATTATTTCATTACACATGTCTTTCAGGAGGAAAATAACTTTGCTGATGGCCTTTTAAATAATGGGTTGAGATATGAGTATTTAACTTAATCTAATGTGTTACCTGAGAAGATGATACCTCTATTTCAAATATATAGTTTTAAAATCCCTTACAATAGACTCTTTTAACTTTTTTTCAATAAAAGATGATTTTCCCTGTGCACAAGTTAATTTTTCAAAAAAAAAGATGGGATTTTTCCACTTGTATGAAGAGTAAATACATCTAGACCTTGATTTAATTAGGCTGAGTAAATGCATGACCATCCTTAGTTATTTAACATATGATGTTCTTATCTAATTAGATAAGGAACATGTTATGTTATTATCTTTTAGATTAATGATATGAGATGTATTCATTGACTTAGTCAGTATATTTCATAGAATCAAGAAAACATGAGATTACATATACTAGATTGACGTGTTCTATGTCTAATGGTTACTAAATGTAAAATAATAAGTGATTATATAGGTATATAGATGATTTATATAATAAATATTTTGGTGGAAATGTTTTTATATAGATATGAGTATGTTTGATAGAGATCACACTAGAACCCTTAGCTGTTTGAGTAGCATTGATGATTTTCTGGAGGCTTCTCATTTATTAGATATATAAAATATGGATTTCAAATTTATTTTCAATTATATTAAATCCCATAAGGTTACACAATTATGAATTTTGTTAAGTATTATGTTTTTGATAATTTTTTTTCCAAAATGAATTGAGTTAAATGAAACTATATCCAAAAGGAGTTGTGGATAGATTTATAAAGATCTACGAAGTTTTTCATATTGTACTTATGAATTTTAATATAAGTGGGATATTATTTATTATGAAATAAAATAATATTATATGATTCATATGGAATAAAATATGAAACCCAATATAATATAGGATGAGTGCATAAATTTTCCACCTTACAAGATGAGTGTATGCACCTTCCACCTCATAGGCTGAATGCATGAATCTACCACCTCTTTTCGACACAGTTTCTTTTAGTTACTAATCCATTATGAATGTATTAATTATAGATTTAATTACCATTTAATTGGTTTAGCGGATTCCTCTAATGGGAAGTAACATATTCACCCAATATATTGCATATGGACAATAAAATTTAGGAAATGGATAACATTGAGGTTGGCTATATAAAGGGGTGTGATCCCTCTTATTATGTGTGTCAAATGGTCATTAGTTTCATGAAAAGATATCTGAATCTATCTTACTTCCCATTACATCATTCATTTAATATAATGAAGACACTATAACCCCTACTGACATACAATAATCCTCAGGATAGATCATGGATTAAATGGTTGATGTAATCCCTTAGAGGTTGGATTGTTTTTTATCCTTATTTAGTGATCTACATCTAGTATTATCCTTCTAAAATAAAAATAAAGAGGCCATTTATTGCAATTTATAGGTACACATTTTTATTTTATTCATATTTCATGTAATTTTAATTTTATATAGGATATATTTCACAAATATAGGGTTTCTTCTACTTCTAAGTGTGTAATATAAACCCTATAAAACTCACCAAGAAGAGCATAAAAAACAAACCATGTCTCAAGTTATGGATTTAATTCTAAATCTTTATTCTTTTCAAGAATAGTTTCTCAAATTTATCTTCTAGGTATCAAAATAAATATCTTTAATGTATAATATACTATTTTACCTTCATTTATAATGAATTGATAGTCTTATTTCCTCCTTAAAGATTTATAGTTCAATCCTTAATTTATTGATAATGGTTGTTTCTTAGTCAATGTTGTTTTTCTGATTGTGTTCTCTATAACCTTCCAACTCTATCTTGAAATTATATTTTTATTCAATTTCCATATTCTTTATTTTATATGTCATCCATTATTTCTTTGTTTTATTTATTTTTGACTTGAATATATACCCTTTTTCCGATATGGTGTGAGAATAAAATATTTCTTAATATAGATTGAAAAGTATTTACATAGGAAGTTATTTCATTTATTTACTAGGTAAATATTAAAAATCTGTATACATTTTATTTCAATATGGATAATTATTGTTTACTATGACCTTTTGATTAAATATTGTATTGTTTAATCATTACTTTCATATGATGAATGCATTTAATTATTAAGTGATGGATGAGGCCCAATATTATATATCCCCTAGATGTATTAGTAAATCTTATGAGAAAAACTACTTTGGGTATTCAGTGTATGCCTTCCCATATACATATGATGCCTTGGCTGAGGACTTGATAGTATGGATTTGATATCCAACATTATGAATTCCATCATTATGAGATTTAATCTTATTATCCATGTGATTATCCATTTCCATTTCTTTATATTTGATATGTTTTTTACACATTTATATGGAATTCATTGATTTATTTTATTCCTTCCATATTATGCATGTATTGCTTATTCTATATAGGATTCCACTATACTCTACCCCTAATCAAGCATCTAATCTCACCCCTTTATTTTATTTCCTCATATACCTAAGAAATAACGAAGAATATGATGTATGATCTATTTTTAGGGAATGAATGAATAATAACTTTTTTTATGAATTTTAATGATTTAACTCATGTTTCCTTTTTAATGTAACGATCAAATATATATGCGGTATTTTAGGACTACTAAAATCTTGATTCTAGAATCTGTTAATATAATAAATGATTGTTGGCTCTGGGTAGCTCAAGTTGGGGTTGTTATAGTTGGAATTGGATCATTTTTTGAAGAAATATTAGGAACTAGATTTATATGAACATAGTTAGAAAAAATACATGATAAAACCTTTGGAAATTCTATAAATTGTACTAGAATGGATTGAATATTTGATAAAAAATGGTAATAAATGAATATTAATTATATACTATGATTTTAAATTCATAGTTTTATACTTTAACTAATTAATATAAGTTATTGTTTATAAATAGAGCCTAATGGAAGGATCAAGAACAACGATAATGCTTGTATTCAGTGTAGGGATTACCCAATTGAGAAAAGCAACGACTCCAGTTTTGGTGTGGAGATAAATATCTCAATATTAGGGAAGTTGAATTAGGTTATGAAAAAAATCTTACTCATGTAAACCAACCTATTGTAGTTCAATAAGGTGTAATAATATTAAATCATTTCACAAGGTATCAACCTCAATCTTTCAATGAAATCACTAATCCATTTTTGGCAGATTAATGCATTAAATCTATAGAGAAGATATTTAGTGCTTTGGGATTTATTGAAAGGGATAAGGTTATTATAGCTGTATATCATATAAATATAGATTTATATCAATTATGATCATTAATTCTTAATGATAAGAAATATGAATAGATAAAAAGAATTGAATATAATTATTTTAAAGAATTATTCTTTGATAAATATTTTCCTCAAGAGTAATGAGCTGACATGGAAATGAAAATTTTGAATTTATGACAAAAGGAAAATGATATTTTTGTTTTGTATGACTACAAATTTTCATTACTAGAGTGACACACAACAAATTATATATGCAAACCAATAATAAATATTGATTTCTTCTTTGATGGACTAAATCCAAGTGTATTATGGGAATTAGTCTTTCAATCCATTTTATCATAGGAGGAGATAATATCAAGTGCCATTAAGATTGAGAAAGAGTTGTTCAATTTCAATATTATCAAAGGGAGGAATAGAAAAATAGGGTAACTGAGCACCATATAAAAAGAACCTTATTAAAAATAATAAAGGGTATAATTTTCATCATTCAATAATTGTTAGATGAAACACTTTTAAGTTTTATTTAAGGGTTTGTGAGTTTGTTTCAAGTACGGATACAAAGGCCACTAAGCTCATGAATATAAAAGAAATAGATATGTTTTTAATGTACAATTATTCAATTTCAAGGATATATGAAACTATTATAATTATTTCCCTAAGCGTTAAGAGAATATTTCCTAGAAGAAACCAATGGATCAAGGAAAAGATTATGTAATCACTACTATAGAAATCAATGTTAAAAATAATGTTATAGTAGATACTATGATTATAGACTCAAATTTACCTAATACATTATTTTATGTTGGATCTATACACTCTTTTATATCCTTAAAGTTCTCTATAATTGTTGAATCATCCCTTGATTCATTGTGGAAGGATTTGTTAATTAAAATGAAGAATGTAAATATTATTACAAAAAAATATTCCTTTTATAATTAAAGGAATTAATATAGTTACATACCTAATTGTTAAACCAATGGTTGACTTTGATATAATTTTAATAACCTTTGTGATGTTTTGTTTTTAAGAAAGTTTTGTATTTATTGAAAACTAAATTTTTTGTAAAAGAATGTTTTTGTTCTTCAGGATTGGACCCAGTCCATCAGAATGATTTTTTGTAAGAATGCTGAATTTTTTTGAATGTTTTTATTTAAACAAAAAGGGGGAGAAAAGTTATTTGTCTTCGAGAATGTTATTTTCCCTCCTTTTTGATTCTGGTGTGAAAATAAATATAATCACGATACATTCATACTTTGCAATATTTTTCACTTGATGAAAAGGAGGAGAGCTGAAAAATTTGTGTCATAAATTGAGTCTGAGTTATTTCTGGAAAAAGATCTCATTAGAAGGTCAGACATCTATTGTTTTTTTTACCAAATTAAGAAACATTGTATTGAGTCAATCATACTAAGGAATATTAGACTATTGAATATTGTACCAAGTAGTTTACTAGAGTTTGAGTTATGAAGATTGAGAATGGGTTCACCATACTAAGTCCATCAAACTAAATTCATCAGACTGAGTCCATCAAACCTAGCCTCATTAGACTGAGAGAATCAAACCCAACCACATTGTACTAAGGATTCCGTATAGATATTTTTTGGATCATTTTTAAAAAATTATTTATTCCTTTGTTTTATCTCAATTGTTTGTAAGAAAACTTTTTAAAATGATGGGTATTAGTATAGTCATTAATATAAGGAGATAGAAGGTTTCTAATGGGAGTTTACAAAATTTTTATTCACTTCTTCATAATAGTGAATTTCTATAGACCCATGGGAGTGGCTATGGAAAGGATGTAAGTTCTCACACTGAGGAAATTTTTTTTAAATATCATGTTCTTTACTTGATTTCCTACTTTAGCATGCATGATTATTTACTAAAATATGATAAGGACATAAGCTTTAGTAGGTTATAGGGGATAAGTTTTTAAAATCATTGAATCTTATAAAAGTGAACAAATTATTCAACCCCCCTTCTAATTTGTTGTTTTATCCTTTATAACTTCAATTGGTTTTAGAGTCGAGGTTCCCTTAATGAATCCTTATCATGTATAATATCAATTCAGTCAATAGTACAGGGATCCCTACAATTGATGGGAAAAAATATTTTAGATGAAAAAATAGGATGATTCCTTATCTCCTATCTATTAGCCTTGAATTTTTTGACTCTACTACAATAGGTTTCCCACATATTTAGAAATATTCCTTGATGACTTTTTCTAATAAGATAAATATCAAAGTTGATGGAAAATTTAGAAATGCTATCTTCATGTCCTTATTAGGAAATTTTTATGTGAGGGTGATGGGTCTCAAAACTTTAGAGTATGTGGGACATGTTGGAAAGTATTTTCAAAGGGAATACTAAAGTGAAGGAAGAAAAGCTAAAAATCTAGCATAGTAAGTATGATGAAATAAGAATAAGAGATAATGAAACTATTAATTAATACTTCACCAGAGTAAATAAAATTGTTTATAACATTAGAAAATTTAGATATGTCTTGGAAGATTCTACAATTTTGAAAAAACTTATGAGAAACTTTTAAGATAAGTTTGATTCTAGAATTTAGTCTTTATAAGATAAGGATTATTTATCACTTGATGAATTTCATAACTTTCTTGTTGATTATGAAATGAATAAATATCCAATGTTTAAAAAGAAGATGAAAGATGAAATGGATTTTGAATCCATGAGAAAAATAAAAATAAAATATGTCGAAGATTTTGAATCTTATGAATTTGAAGATAAATAGGATAATGAGTTGAATGAAAAAATAATGTCTATTATATCAAAGAACCATCGAAGAGGAATAGGAAAGTATGGAGGTAAAATTCATCTCAAATGTTTTGAGTGTGGTGGAATTAGAAAATTTTCTATGAATTATTCCAAGAAGAAAGTTATAGAATATCAAGATTATTATGATGAAAAACCTTGATAGAAAAAGTGGAGAAAAAGTTATAAATAAGAAAAGTCGTTCAAAAAATATGAGAAGAATTTCATTGGAGACAAAAGGAGTATGTTGAGTAAGAAAGATGAATCAGAATCAACTAACACAATTCCTCAGAGGATGAAAGTTTAGAAAAGTTTTGAATATTCATTGAAAAAGTTGATAAATTTAATCAATCCTCAAATAGTGAAGAAGAATTAGGTGAAAAATCATACAAAGAGTATCAACTTAGAACAAAACTTGTTGTGTGCCTTGAGAAAAATAGATCTCTCAAGAAAAAAATTAGAATGATAAATAAAGATAGTGGAAAAGTTTCTGAAGGTGAAAAAGATGTTTTCAAGAAAGAAGAATAATATATCCAGGAGATATTAAATTACAAAATTAGAATTCTTTAATAGGTAAAGATGGTTTAAGATCTCAATAAGAAGTTGGAAGATAAAGAAGAAGAAGTTAACAAGTTTCAGTCAAAAATTCTTAAGTCCGAAAATACCTTAATAAAGATGAATAAAAACTTCAACAAATCTTCAGAAGTAAAAGATGAGAATTATAAATCTACAAAGAGAGTTCAAATAAATAATAAGGTGAAATCCTGACCCAAAAAAAATAATGTTTCACCTTATTTTTATAACATTTGAAGTTATGGAAAAATTATTGAGAAATATTAGGTGAAGAAAGGATTTGAGGAACCTATTTAATCTACAAAAATGGAAACTCACTCAGGAGGAAAGATGGTCCACATCCAGAGATTTTTAGTACATTAAGAATTGTTCAACCTCAAAAAAGTTTCTACAGAGAAAGATCTCACTACAAAAGAAAATTAAGATTTGATGGTTTTTTGGTTCTATGGAATCTATGGACACAAGTCTTATAATTGTTGTCACAAATTATCTCTACCTGGAAGAAGATTTGATTAGATTGGAAGAAATAGTGAAAGTAGAATGAATAACTTTCCTAACTTATATAAAGTTGAAAAGGTGAATTCTCAAGATGTTAGAAACATTCCAATAAAGATTTAGTTTGGCTATATGGAAGAATTTTGTGGAATATGTGATCAAACAGGTCATATTTATGAAGAATATATGACTAATCTTCTAGAAAAAAGTTTTGTATGCAAGAAAATAAAAGGAAGTAGTAAAGAAGAAAGTTGAAGAAAGAGTCTTTATTGTTGAAACTTCCTTGAAAGTAAGTAAAAAGAAAAAACATGGATACATGATAATGGTTTTTATCCACACATGAAAGGTGATTTAAAAATCTTGAAACATGTTGAAAATCATGATGAAGGTGTTGTTACCTTTGGGAATGATAGTTCTTTAAAAATCAGTGGAATCAGAATGACTGAGATTGAACCAGAAAAGTTTAAATCAAAGGAAGTCTTATTTATTGATGTGATAAAACATAACTTTCTTAGTCTAAGCCAACTTTGTGATGATGGAAAAGAAGTGATCTTCAGAAAATATTCTTGTGTTATCAAAAGTGTGAAAGATAGAAAATTTATTACAAAAGGAAAAATAATCATTGCAAATCTCTTCCAAATAACAGAATTTAACAACTCCTATTAGTTACGTTCTAAAGATGAGAATAAGTTATGTCACCGAAGACTTGGACACCTTGGGTAGAAAAACATGAACACACTTTTTAAAGTTGATGTTGTATGAAATTTTTAAGAATTAAAAATAATAGAGGAATATGTTTCTTACTTTTCAAATCCATACAAGGAGGAGGCCTTATGGGAGACAGTAACATATCAATGTTCTTGGGTTTTAGTGACTTATTTGGGATGGGATCTTCATTGGAGGCTAAGTCCAGAGCTCTGTCTACTGGGTTGTCGTTGTGCAGGCTTTACAAAACCCACATCTCTGAGGTGGAGTCAGAATCCAATGTCTTAGTTGGGATGCTAAGGGAAAAGAGGGAATTCCCTTGGGAGCTAACCTATATGATTTGAAAATGAAAGGGACTCCTCAAACAATAGATAAGTTTCCATCACTCATGTATAGAGAGAAATATTGTAGAAGATTCTATGGAAAGAAAAGGTGATCCTAGTATTGGTATAACTATTTACTATAGAATAGGGTCTATGCCCATAATCTACTCCATCATGGTAAATAATGACGCCCTTTGTCTCCATCGTTATTGACCCCCATAGGATGGGTCCCTGTTTTCCTCCCATCTCTCTTCAATAAAAAAGTAATTGTGAGTGAGTGACTAATAAAAGTCATAATAAAGTTTAGATTCAGTTTACTAGACCTATTGAACTTATTTATTCCGATTTATGTGAACCAATGAGACATTAATCAACAAAAGGGGATTTATAATTTATCACTTTTATAGATGATTTCAATCAGATGAAAAACATCATGTTTACGAAACACAAGTCATAGGATATGGAAATGTTTTGGTTATCCAGAAAATAAATTGATAAAGAAATGAGGGTTTATATAAAGAAGTTAAGAAAATATAATGGTACTGAATTAACAAGAAATAATTTTGAAACTTATATGATAATTAATGGTATAAAAGATCAATATATTTCTCCCTAAAATCCACAAAAAATGGATTAGCAGAATGAAAGAATAAGATTTTGGTGGAAATGGGAATACATTTTCTAGCAGAATACAAACTTTCAAAGTTCTACTAGAGAGAAGTTGTTAGTACTACCACACATATTTAGAATAGATTTTTGTTGATACTGGAATCCAACATGAATTCTTATTAAATTTGGTATAGAAAAACCTTCATTGAATTACATAAATGTTTTTTAAAGTCCATGTTTACTTAAAATAAAAAATAAAAATCTGGGAAAGTTTGACGAGAAAGCTGAGGAATGAAATTTTACGTGTTATTCACACAATGAAAGAAGTAAAAAACGTCAGAACAAATGTTTAAAAAATTTAGTGGACCATATTTAGTAAAATTTATTGAGAATCCAACTTCTTTAATTTTTTTTGGGATTTTTGAGTAAGAAAAATTAAACGTTTTTAATGAATATAAAATTGAGAAAAGTAATGTGCATAAATATTCAAATGAATAATACGATGAGGAAAGTGAAACAGGAAGAGGAAATATGAAATTTCCCACTTTAAAAAAATATATTGAGATAAAAAATATTCTTGGGAATAAGAAGGCTCCAGTTTAGACTAGAAGAAATCTAATATTAGAAAATCAAACTTCACTCATTTCAAAAGTTTAACTGAAATCAGTTTCATATGATATTCTACAAAAAGAATGGGAGAATTATATGAATTAAGAGCTAGATCAAATAGATAAAAATGAATCATGTTAACTTATTCCATGTCTTAAAGGTAAAAAATTTATTGGAAAAAAATGGGTTTATAGAAATAAGTTGAACAAACATGGAGAAGTTTTAAGAAACAAAGAAAGGATTTTTTGTAAAGGCTATGCACTGGTGGATGGTGTGGATTTTGATGAAACATTTCCCCCCATTTAAATGTTAGAAACTTTTAGAATGTTTCTAGCAGTGGATGATCATCATAATTAAAAATTATATCAAATGGATGTAAATTCATCATTTCTGAAAGGAAAAATTGAAGAAGAAGTCTACATTGAACAACCTTGTGGGTTTCTACTTGATGAGGATGGAAAAAAAATTTTAGATTGAAGAAATATGTGTATGGGCTGAAACAAGCTCCATGTGCATGTTATTCTAATCTTGAAAAATATTTGAGAATGTTGAATTTTTATAAAGGAAAATTTTATATCAACTTATATATGAAAGATTTTGACTACATAAATCTAATTGTAATTGTTTATACAGATGATATATTTTTTTGGGGATAGATAAAATTCTTGTAATACATTTACTAAATAAATGAAAAGGAACTTTGAGATGTCAATGTTAGCAGAATTAACATTATTCCTTGGTTTACAAGTTCAAAAAAAATAATTTTTTTCCCTATCTCAAGAAAAGTATGAAACGGAATTGTTACAAAATTTGGTAATGGAAGAATACAAATAAGTTTCTAATCTAATCTCAGTGAGGATGAAATTGAGTAAATATGAGTTCAGAAAAAGTGTGAATCAAAAAGACTTTCAAAAGTAGATAGGAAGTCTATTTTACCTTATAGATTTAAGGCTTTATATTGTTTATGTTGTGACTTCGTGTGCCAGGTATCAAAGTAATCCAAAAGAATAAAATATCTTGGAAGAAAATATAATTATGAGATATGTCAAAGGAAAAAAATTCACTTTAGTTTTTAGAAAAAAGAAACTCGATATGAAGTTTCATGGTTATAATGATACCGATTGGGCTAGATATTGTAATGATAGAAAATTAACCTAATAAGGAACATTTTTCTTAGGTGAATGTTGTGTAAGTTTTCATAGTAAGAAAAAAAGTTCAGTAACTTTGAGCACAACCAAATCAGAATATGTTGCAGCTACTCAAGTTTGTACATAGATGTTGTTAATGAAAGTTCAGTTGGAATATTTTAAAGTAAAATTTTCTAAACCATTTAAGACACTTTGTGATAATCATAGTGAAATTGATCTTTCTAAAAATCTTGTCTAAAATTAAAGATCAAATCACATTGATATAAAGTTTCAATTTATAAATTATAAATTATTACAAGATATTTTTTTCTAGAATATATCTCAATGAAGTATCAAATTATTGATATATTCACAAAAGAAAGGCCAAAAGGAAGGTTTATTGAGTTGGGGCTGTAACTTTATGCCCATCCTACTCTAATGACTTCTTAAATATCATAAGGAAGTACCCACCATGCTTTGGATTATTTTGAAAAAGGGGGAGATAAAGTAACAACTTTTTAATTTTTTAAGAATTTTTTACTTATATTTCTTTAATGAATATGAATCCATGGTTATCATAAAATGGGGGAGAGAAAAATAAAAGTGAGAGGAAAATATAAATGTGAGGATGAGTTTATCTTTACGTGGTCACAAAATTTTATTTCCATTAAGGGATGAAATTATTTAAAAAACATTTCTTTATCTAGTAGTGTGGTGTAAAGACACTCTATTTTGAGAATGGATATGTTTTGATAAAATTTGAAAATAATGATTTATTTCAAAACTTGAGTTGTGAAAAATTTCTAAGAGTTGAAAAAAGTTGTTAATGAGTGTTGTTAAAAAATCCATAGGGGGAGATTGAATAACCTTTGTGATTTTTTATTTTTAACAATGTTTTATATTTGTTGACAACTAAACTTTTTTTAAAATAATATTTTTTTCTTTAAGATTGGACCCAGTCCATCAGAATGAGTTTTTTAGGAAATTTTAATGTTGATGAATGTTTTAATCCAAACGAAAAGTGGGATAAAATTCTTTCATCTTTGAGAAAGTTGTTTTTCAAACATCGGTTTTTGGACTGAGTAATACCAGAACCATAATTTTTAAGGAAGATGGAAGTTGCAAGTTCTATAAATTTTTTATTTGACACACCATAAGATTTAGATCCATCGACATTGAGTTTAAGATTCATTGGACTCAGCATTGATTAGAAATTCATAAGTTGTGGAGTGAGAAATTCAGAATGTTGCAGAAGTTGTTAAATGAAGATAGTGGTGACAGGAGTTAGAAAGTTCTTAAACATTATAACCTTAAGTCAAATAATGATTTTTCAATATTTAAGTTCTTATAAATCATGAAAAATCTCATGATATTTTTTTTAAATAAATGGAGGAATCATAAAGTTTTTATTAGTTCCAAGAATCAAGAAAATTTTTTCATCAGATACAAAAGTACTGTGAATATAATTTTTCAAAATTATGAATGAGTTATAGTTGATGAGGTTTGAAGAAATTAAAAGTTACAGAGTAGAGTTTACATCATAATGAGAGTTCCATAATAATGAAAATTCCATCATTATGAGGATTCCCTCAGACTAAAGGTGAGGAAGTTTCATCAGACTGACTCTGAGCATAAAAGTTTATCAGACTAAATCTGAGGAGGAAAGTCAATAATACAGACTCTAAGGAGGAAAGTAAATCATATTGAATCCAAGAAGGAAATTTAATCAGAATGAATTTGATAAGGAAATTCAATTTCACTCAATCAAATGAGGAAATTCAATTCAGAATGATCTAAGTAAGTTCCATCATAATGAGTTGAAGAATTTACAATGTAATGAGCTAAAGAAGTTCCATTGTAATGAGCCAATGAAGTTCCATCATATTGAAGAAAATAAATTAATTATGAAAAGGATAATTATTAAGAAGAGTCAATATTATTCCAGAAGATTTTTATAGAGTTAAAGTGTTCAAAATTGAAATTCAAATATGTATAGATCTTAGAGTTTTTGAATTTTTGTAAGTGGGAAAAGTTTTTTAGTTTCCCATCTTTTCCATTTTGGGGTGCCTATAAATAGAAGCACAATAAATTCATATTTTTCAATCTTTTTCACATGAAGAAAAGGAATAGCTCTACAAATCCTGAGTTATAAATTTAGTTAGATTTATTTATAGATAGAGATATCATTAGAATGTTAGAAATATATTGTTTTTTTACCTAACTAAGTAACATCACATTGAGTTAATTTGACTGAAAAAGATCGGATTGAGGAAGATCAATCTGAGTAGTTGATAAGATTTTGAGAAATGCATATTGAGAATGGGTTCAATATACTGAGTCCATCAGACTGAATTCATCTGACTGAGTCCATTGGACCCAGCCTCATCGGACTAAGAGAATCAAACCCATCCACATTAGAATGAGGATTCCAAACAGATCTTTTGTGGAATAGTTTGACCAAAGTATTTATTCCTTTTATTTGGATCAATGGTTTGTAAGAAATATTTTTAAACTAACGAGATTCATAATAATCATTCTTATTAGGATATAGAAGGTGTATAATGGGAGTTGGCACAAGTTGTATGCACTTATTCATAATAGTGAATTTCCATAGACCCATGGAAGTGGCTATGGAAAAGATTTAGGTTCTCAAACTGTGGCCAGAACTTATAAATCTCACATGATTTATTTTATTTAATACTTTTTCAAGCATGAGTATTTACTAAAATATGATAAGGATATAAACATTAACAGGTTGTAGGGGTTATGTTTTTAAAAGTATTGAAACTTATAAAAGTGAACAACTAATTCAACCCCCCTTGTCAGTTGTTATTCGATCCTTTAGAACTTCATAATTCTTATAATGATTGTATTTCAAGGTATAATGCAATAAATTTTTTCCAAAATAAATAGATTAAAATATATGAGGTATATATAGAGTATATTTTTTTAGAGTAGATACTTCATTACCTAATTATTGTTAGGAACCACCTCTAATGGCTCATCTTAAGGATATTCTTGGAGAATAATAAGATTGAAAATAATATATGAAAGATAAGAATACCCTATGAATTGAATATATATTTATTTTTCAAGATTATATTGATGTATTTACAGGATAATTACTTGGATATCCACTTGATTATAATGTTTAATTATCTATTAATATTATCCCTAATGTGAAAACCATATCTAATCCACCCTATATAATGGTTCTAATAGAATGGGAGTAATTAGAGAAGCAACAAAAAATGTTTTGTGATAAGGGATTCATACACCCTAGTATATCACCAGGGGTTACACCCATTTTATTTGTAATTAATATGGATGGGTATATGAGGTTATGAATCAATTATAGGGAGATCAATGGAATTAGTATAAAGAACAAGTATCATTTTCCATGCACTAATGATCTATTTGATTAAATACAAGAAGATAATTACTTATTAATAATTGATCATTATTCTAGTTGTCACAATTAAAATTTAAGAAGGATGATATAACAAATACAATGTTGTATAAAAGGCATAAGAATTATGAGTTCACAATACTTCCTTTTGGAATAAAAAATGTGCCCTCCCTGATTATGGATATGATGCATATAATATTTAAGGATAATCGTGATAATTTTTTGGTGGAATTTATTGATGATATATTGATATAATTTATGTTCCAATAAGAACATAATAACCATATATAAATTAATCTAGAGACTCTAATGGGGAAGGAATTATATGAGAAATTTATCAAGTGTCAATTTTGGATTGAAAAAGTTTCATTTCATGGATATATTGTATTTGGGGATGGAATATCTATTAATCCATAAAATACTAAGGTTGTTGATGAATTTTATACAATAAAAAATAATACCAATCAATGCACTAATGTTGACATTACCAATAGGAAATGAAGGATTTTTTATATTTACTGATTCATTGAGGAAAGGACTAGGATGTATTCTCACGAAAAATGATAAAGATGCTACTTATGTATCATGGAAATTAAATAATCATGAAAAAAAAGTATCCAAAAAATGATCTAGAGTTAGAATAGGTAATGATTTCATCAAAAATATAGAGAAATTATTTTTATAGTGATTTTTTGACATATATATAGATCATAAATGTTCGAAGTATATGTTCACTCATAAATAACTGAACATGAGGAAAAGTTGATGGTTATAACTACTCAAGGTCTATAACTATATGATACAATATCACCTTAGAAAGGAAAAAGGTGGTCGATGCCTTGATTAGGAAGGATTATGGAGTTTTTTCCATGATGAGAATGGAAATAGATCATATATTCATGGATTTGGTAAACTTGGATATGAAAATTATTATAGAAGGGGAAATATAATCCATTTTAAAAATAATTTTCCATCTATATTTACTGTAGAGGATAAAAAAGTATCAACGAGATGCCAATGGTTTATAAAAGAAATTTGAAGCTATAAATCATGGAAAACTGATAGATTTTTTTACATGGATAGAATTTTGAAATTTTGGAAGAGAATATATGTACCATCAGAACTTGAAATAAAGAAATAATTATTATATAAACCCAACATCTATAATTTCTCTACATGCCATGGTAGCACCATGATGTAGAGGGTTTTCAAGAACACTTTTTGTAAGATCCTATACTTATAATGAGGTACATTCTTTTTTAATTTTTGTATTAATTCCATTAAATGTATTTAATGAAATTTTTCAAAAGTTTACAAAGAAGATCGATAGTGTTATGGGGGTTCGGGACATGAAAGAGAGAAAAAACAGCCATCCAATGAATATTTCATGGTTGGTGAATGGTTAGTAGTAATCGCTCTCCCTAACTATGCCTGTCTGGAGGAGGGGTACATGGTTGGTGAAACCATGCAAGGGGGAGGTGAAATTGTGTGGTCTTGGACATAGATAATCCATATGGTTACCCCACAGTTTTTCAAACCATGCAGCTTCCCCAGAAGACCATGGGACCTGGCCCCCACTTGGATAGAGGGTGGCGCACGATTGGCATAGGGTTTGGCCAACCACGTGGACAAACCCTAAGTCTCATTTAATTGGTGAAATTTACAAATTTTACCCCTTAGTATTTATGTTTCCTCACATGATTTTCCTCCCCATTTCTCCTACAATAGCCAAGGATGATGGAATTTTCCTCCCAAACTTATCAAGGATTGATCTCCCTCATTTTTAAGCCATTTGGAGTGCCGTTGATTCTGGATTGAAGCTTCAGGTGAGTCTAACACACCTATTTATTACTTTTCTAAATTAGGGTTTTTGGAAGAGTTATTCTTATTCCAAATCCCTAAAAACCTCTTTTTCTAGTGGATTATAGGTTTAATCATTGAAGATTGTTTGATTTCAAATCAAAGGCCAAGGTTAAGCAAGTGTTCATCAACAGAATTTATGTAGTTGGTCTACAAGTTATATCCCATAGTATTGTTGTTAAATATATGTGTATGTGGTTGTGTTCTTGTTTATTTGTGCTGTTTGTTTTGATTTTCATGGTAGAAATGATAAATTAGTGGTTTAAAGGATGAATCGTATCCCTCATGTTCCCCATAGGATGCTTGATGTTGATTATACTGGGTTAAGGGCCACCCATGGGGTGATCCGCTATCTTGAACCTAGAATTGAAATTTTAAGTGTAGAATTGAATGGTTATGAGATAGTGCCCATGATAATTACACATATTTGTTAACATGAGTTATGAAGTAGAAATAATGATAATTGTTTTTAGTTGTTAACATGGATGGAAAAGTGAAATTGATGTTAATTGTGTTTAGTTGATAACATGGCATAAGGGGGTGTTTGGTATAATGATAATGGGTTAAATGAATTATGGGTTTTAAATGGTAAATATATTGATGGGATAAGTCATGTAATTGATAAATGAGTTAAATGGGTTAAGGAATGTAAATGGGATAAGGCATGAAGATGGAAATTTTGTTGAATGAAACAGTGTCATAATTGATGAATGTGTTTCATGAGTTAGGGATTGTGACTAATATATGTGTGAAATGGTTAAATAATCATGTGCACATGGCTTAGTGGTATGTGTTTAAATGGAATTGAGGCTCTATACCTATGGGTTGGGTTAGACTGAGGCTCTAAGACCCACCCCTATAATGCAAGGGTTAGGGAGTCAGACTATGGCTCTATGACCCTAATGAATACATGGAATATGAATATCAGACTGAGGCTCCGAGGTAGGTGTTATGCATTTTTTTGTGTAATTTTTTACCTAGTGATGTAGGGAACTTTATTCTTCCCCAATATGCACAGTTTATATGACAGGCATAGGCTGGAGTGTATTTTATGAAAAGCACTAACCCATGGAATAAATGACGAAAGTGACTAAAGTGAACCTTGTTAACTAATGGAACCCAGTTTTAATTTCTGATTACCTTTTTATTTGTTATGTACGTACATACACTATATATTTATACTAGATATCTTATATAAACCATTGGTGGTAGAATAATGAGTTTTAATCACACCCTTCTTGGGCCACCATTGGGTACATGAGAATACGTCATGGTTGTAGGTGAGGAAAATGTAGAGGTCCCTATGCCCAATGGTTGATTTGGGCATGTGATGTGCATGAGTTAGGGATCCAGACTTTGATATAGGACCCATTTTTGGGATTATTCATCTTGTCTTTATTTTGGCTTTTCCTTACACTTAGAACAATATGACATGACATAACATATTTACTATTTGGTTATAAGCTTATACCAAGTTTTGGGAAATGGAATTGTGATGCTCGTTTATGGTTTACTTGTTTTCCATTATTTTTTTTCTTATTTGTTATATCTTACTGTGATAAAGATGGTATAGTCTCCCTACATGTTCTATTATACCCTTGCTGCTAGTCAACTACCTCTAGAATATGGGGAGGCACGCTTGAGGTCATGTGGCGACTCGGCTTGGGGCACAAGATATAGTGGATACCAGGACGAGGATGTTACAAAGTGGTATAAGAGAAGGTTTTTATTTTTCTATTGTCTTACTATTTGGGAGTGGTAAACATGAGACTAGGATGTGCCAAGCCTAGTCAATGAGCTCATTCATGGGTGTAGCTAACCCATGTATGGGGGAAAACCCAATTACCCAGGGTGTGATTATTTTTCTTGATGTGTGTTGTTACAGTTGGATGATATTTCACCTTGGGTGATGAACTTTTTGTGTGATGTGACTATTTTATGATATTTTTATCATATCCAAAATGGTATGAGGTTGTGAATAAATGAATTATTTTAGGCACTTAGGGATATATGTGACATATATCATGGTAGGCACAAAAGGGAAAGGATATGTGGAATGTGAGGGATAAAATGCATTTATTTTCCTTGAAATTTGATAGGAATGGTGTTTAATAATGTTAAAGAAAATGGGTAAATAGAAAAATGTAATGGAATGGTTAAATAATAGATCCAAATGAAGAGTCATAAATGGGTTAAAAATTTTATTGTAATTAGTTGTAAAGATAGAAAGCTGTCTAAATGAGAAAGATTTATGTTGTGAAGGTAAAATGGTTAAAAAGGGTGTTTAATGAAAGGTTGTGACTATGTAAGTTGGTTTACCCCATGTTGACCATGAACCATGGTTGGGATAACTTGGGTTAGTGATAGAGATTTGACTGTATCCATTGGGATGGTGTTTTCGAAAGGGGTTGTTTATGACTAGTAAAGATCCTTCTTTTGTGAAAACTATGGAAGCTTTATATTCTGTTTTTTTTGAGATGTGAATTTGGAATTGTAGAGAGATTCCACCAGGATGATTTGTGCCACACTACCATAGACCGACATAAGGTAAATGCTGGGTTTTATCTGTACTAAGAAAAAAGTGCAAATAAAAGTCACACCTTTATTATCACTAGCTAAAAGCGTTGATAAAGATAACCTTTATCAGCGCTATTCTTAGAACCGATAATTTTTTTAATAAAAAATATTATTAATTTATATAAAATTATTAATTTATATTCAAAAATAATTTTTATTTATATATATTAAATAAAAAATGCATGTTTTTAATTAATATATATTTTTTAATAATTCAAATATGTATATAATGTTTTTAAAAAGTATTTATAAGATTATAATTAAATATATATATGAAGTCGGTCTAGTGAGACACCCGAGCATCTGAACATTTATTAAAAGAAAAGGAAAAGGGAAACAAGCAAAGGAGAAAATAAGGGGTCAAACATTGCATTCCCTAATCCACAAAAAACTACAGAGTATAAGAAGTAGGATCATTCCCGTAATCGCTATCAGATATGTCATCCTCATCAGCAGTGTCCCACTTTGAGTTTGAGTTTTTCTGATTTAAAATCACAACATACCTTTCCCTGATCTTCAACAACCCTGAAGTGAGTTTAGTCTCAAATTCCTTGCGAGAAGATCTTGTTGACTATCCATGCCCTCGGGTTGAAACCCCGTCACCTCGACCATGTCCATGACCATGACTTTTTGGATGCCTACCCCGTCTCCAAGTTTTTTGATGTAAAGTACCTTCAAGTTCTTCAACATCCATATTTTCCACATTTTTGTCATGTCTTGACTCATCATTGAGTGATTCAAGCACACAAAAGTTGTTAACCACTGTTTCATTCATTGCATGCTCCATATTCTATCCAGAAGAACCAGACCGATTTGCATCATAAAAAAGTGACATTGGGTGAGAACTAGATTTCCTATGAAAAACCATATGAAAGACTTCACTATCCACTGTATAAGAATATTTCTTTTACCTATTTTCTTTAGAATTAATAGGGGAGTAAAATCTCACCTTCTTACCTTTGCTGTTTTGTGAGGCCATTTTCTCATGCATAATATGTTCATCAGCCGCATATTGCATGTTAATCTCTATAATATCTTACTCATCAAGTATATCCATTTTGTTGACCCTTGCACATTGACCATCATCAATTTGACATGGACTATTCACATTCTTATATTGACCATCAAGGGGAGATTTCCCTGGCCTGTTCTCCAATGCATTCCGCCTGATATGCTGGTCATCTAAATTTTGAACCACAACTTCGTCCAAAGAGTGCTCATTCAATGTTAATTTTTTTGGATCAACATCCTCATGATTTTCGAGACTATTTGTTAGTAATAAGAGAGCCTACTCAATGTTAGGAGCAGATCCTCTCATAAAGCCTTTTTCATGTGAGCAATTCCCAGCTCTATCTCCTCCCACACTAGATTTCTTCATAACAGAATCATGACTACCTTCTGCAGACATTCTACCCAATTATATATTTATAATTATATATAAATAATTTTTAAATATATATATTTATAATTATAAACATAAATAAATAAACATAAATATATTTAAATAAATATATGTCTCTAAAGAATTTGGTCAATAAATATATTAATGAGTATAAATGATGTATATATATGTTATGTATTCATCATGAATGTTCATTTATACATTAAACCCTTATTATTATTCATGTTTTCCTATACATGATGATTATGATTTATACTTTACTAGGTATGTGATTCATTCATGTTATACCCATGAAACTATTATGTTCTCATAAATACTTATAAAATTACAATAAATATATTAAATAATAAATATATTTATTAGATACATCTATTGTAATTATATATACATAAATATATTTATAATTACGTACAAATATTTATAAATATATGTATTTATACTTATAATTATAAATAAGTATATATATATTTAAATAATTATAAAATTATAATAAATATATTTATTATTCTTATAATTTTATAAATATATATAATTAACTAAATATATTTATAAATATATACAAATATTTATAATTATAAATAAATATAGATATATTTAAATAATTATAAAATTATAATAAATATATTAATTATATATATTTATAAAATTATAAATATAATTAATATATTTATTATAATTTTATAAATATTTAAATAAATTAATATATATATTTATAATTATAACTATAAATAAATATATATTTATTTTTATTTTTAATTATAAATAAATAAATATTTATTTATAGTTATAATTGTAAATAAATGCCTATTTATTTAAATAATTATAAAATTATAATAAAAATATTTATTATATTTATAATTTTATAAATATATATAATAAATATAATAAATATAATAAATATATTAATTATATATTTTTATAAAATTATAAATATAAGAAATAAAATTTTTATAATTTTATAATCATTTAAATAATTATATATAAATTTATTGTTATAAGTATAAATAAATATATATTTATTTAAATAATTATAAAATTATAATAAATATCTAAATTATATATTTATAATTATATAAAATAAATATATTAATAATATATATTTATTATATATAATTATAAATATAATAAATATATTTATTATAATTTTATATTTATAAATAAATAATTATTTATTTATAATATTTATAATTTTATAAAAATATATAAAATTAATATATTAATTATATATGTTTATAAACTTATAAATATAATAAATAGAGTTAATATAATTTTAGAATTATTTAAATAAATATATATAAATTTATTATTATAAATATAAATAAATAAATATTAATTTGAATAATTATAAAATTATAATAAGTATCTATATAATATATTTATAATTATGTACAATAAATATATTAATTATATATATATATTTTATATAATTATAAATATAATAAATATATTTATCATAATTTGATAATTATATATAAATATATATATATTTGAGTAATTATAAAAG
Organism: Viscum album; assembly: GCA_963277665.1. Taxonomy (NCBI): domain Eukaryota; kingdom Viridiplantae; phylum Streptophyta; class Magnoliopsida; order Santalales; family Viscaceae; genus Viscum; species Viscum album. The sequence continues at coordinate 1,841,207,736 of OY728151.1, forward strand.
TATAATAAATATATATATATATTATATATTTATAATTATATATAATAAATATATTTATAATAATATTTATAATTTGATAATAAATATAATTTTATAAATATATTTGTTATATATATAAATATTAATAAAAAAATATTTATTATATATGTAAATATAAATAAATAAATATTTATTTATATTTATAATTATAAATAAATATATATATTTATTATATATATAGTTTTATAAATATATATAATAATATAAATAAATTAATAACATTATATCTTTATTCGGGCTAAAAAAGCGCTTATAAAGCTCCGTTTTATCAGCGCTTTCTATTTTAGTATTGATAAAACTAACATTTATCAGCACTTTTTAATTAGCACTAATAATAGCGTTACCCGATTATATGAATAAACCCTAATAGTCAGTTTCTCTCTCGTACACCTTCAAGATTTTGCAAAACCTTTCATCTACCGCGCCGCCGCTTAAGCTGCCCTGCTCACTATCACCGCTCTACCCTCCTCTTCTCACCATCACTACTCTACCCACCTCTCTCTACCCGCCTATCTCACCGCCGCCCCTCTTTCCGTATTCTATCTCACTGGTGCTCTCGTCATCGCCACTCTCACCACTGGCCCTCCCTGCCATACCCTCACCACCCTACCATCATTTCACTTTCGTGGCTGAACCCAAAGGCAAGGTTTGACACTTTTTCTTTTGATTTCATTATGTATAGGGAATTTAAATACTTTTTTGAGCTCCGTTCATCCTATATATGAATTTACAGACCATTCACCATTGATTTGTGATAGGTTACCCCATGTGTTTTCCATTGAATTTGAGAACAATGATTGTTTTCATGTTTAACTCCATGTTTTGTATATCAAGTAATAACATTAAATGAGTTTATGTGTTATTAGAAAGGTAAAAAAAATTTATTTTATTTTCATTTCAATTCCAAGGGCTTCTCAATTGTGGAAATTGTTAAAAATATTTTTTAATAAACCATGCACACCATGTGTTTGAGAAATTTCATGAATTATATTTATAAATAAATACCACCATAGGCAGCTGGGGTGGCACGAGGGGTTGGGGTGTGGGGTGTTGGTCATGGGGTCGAGTCCCTGGGTGTTCTTCTTCTGTAGTGTGTGTGTAATAATAGACCCACCTTTTATCTTCATAAATAAATTATATGATTTTATAAGGTTTTTTGGTCATCAAAGTGAATTCTCAATAGGCATAATATTTTTACTTTTCATTTCAAGAAATACTTACATCTAGAGCTTGATTTTTCTCTTTAATATAATCTTGGAAATGTATTCCTTAAGCTAAATAATGTTGATAATATTCAAAAGGATGTGGGAGAGTATTATAAGAGGACTAATTTTTTTTTATTTTTAGGAATAAAATTTAAGTAAAAGGTGTAACATGAAGTGGTGGAAGTGATCCCCTTTTCTAAGTGAAGATGAAGGAAATTTTTGAAGCACACATTAAATTTTCAATAATGTAATACTACTATTCAAAGGTTAAAGGATAAAATTGGTAAAAAGAGGAGGGTAAGAGTAGTTTGGTCTATCCACTCCACAAAATCCATTTGGAAATATGTTTTTAACATTTTTTGTGTCATTTCCTCTTAGTAAATTAAAGTTTACCATTTTTTACTTTTACTCTGGTATTTAATTTTCTACCTAAGTAATTAATTTTAATGAAAAAAATTAAAATTGGGATTTTTACATAATGTGAAATTAATTATTTATAATTTTAAAATCATTTTTTCAAATAAAAATTTTAATGATGCGAAACATTAATTTTAAAATAATCGCACATAACATGTAAAAACATTTTTTTTGGAAAAGTGTGTTTTCAAGCATCAAAGTTATGTGTAAGTGATAGTTATAAATATTATGAATTTTCATAAAATAAATTATTTTATTATAAAAAAGTGTGTAGCTTAAAAAACAAGCCAAAATATAATTTTACCTTTAAAATAATTAATTACAATAAAATATCAAAAATAGTTTTTATTATAAAGATAAAAATAAGTTTTATAAATTTTATGAAATATATTTAAAATTTGAAACTTTATTCATTAAATAAATATTTGATCAATTTAAAAAATCCAATTCTTTATTATATAATGATAATGTAATGAAAGTCATCGTTTTGAAAAAAACTATATTTTTCAATATTCATCTAAAAACCCAAAAAAATCATATTAATATAAATTTGATATATCAAATTAAAAAATTAACTTAGTTATATAAAAATAAAGTTTCTAATTGTGATAGAAATTAATTTTAATAGAAAAATTATGAGTGGAAAATAATAATATTTTAAAGAAATGAATCTTATATTAATATATATTTTATACATCATTTTCATAGGGTGGTTACTTCTATTTCAAGCAATACTTTAAATTTCAAGAATTAATAAAATATTTCAAGATTTCTTTAAAATAAAATGAACGTTTTAAAGAATGATTTTAGTTTTAAAATTCATGGTACTCACTGACTTGATGTTTTAAAAATTATTCTTAGGTTCATTGGATTTCAAACCAAGTGTTTGGGTGATTTTAATGTGTTAAAAATGTCAAAAAATGTTGTTTTATTTTTAAAGAGGTGAGTTAACCCGTGTGATCTATATTTAAAACCACTATTTAAGCCTTGGTTAATTTTTATATCAACATTTTGGGGTGTGTAAAGCTTTTAATATTTCCAAATGATATGGATTATTTCAAAAGGGCGTGTTTTCCCATGTGGATTATATTTTCAAACTTATTGTGTATTTGAATGATTTTCAATGGTCATTTAAAGGATATTGTGAATTCCCATATGAGTTTCAAAGGTTTTTTTGATAAAATTGGCCCAAATAATAGATTAATATGTATTTTATAAATTTTAAAATGGCTTACAATTCCAAGAATGTTTTTAAAATAGAAGGACCATTTAAAATTTTATAAAAAATTACTTTTCATATAAGGTGTGATACCCTCTTAAGTCCCTTTGATTCTTGTATGAGCGTTTTAGCTTGTGATACCATGTGGAGATGTTTATTTTTGATGAATTTTATATGTTTTTTAGGTTTTATGTATATGGGGATACATCTTAGAAGGGTGGGAGGTGATTTTTGAGATATTTTAAATGATTTTCACGTGATGCATGTTTTTTGACTATTTTCACCTCCATTTGACTCATAATGAGAGTATTAGGTAGATACTATGTGATATTTATGTGAGAAAACCCTAGAATGAAAGTGGAATGACTAGGGAATCATTTCATGGAAACTCTGAGATGGTTAGAATCGAAGGAATATGAGGTCCTTATGCTAGTAGACTCTTTTTATATGATCTCAGGGGTGAAGAAATCCCATTTAAATTATCTGTATTGATCCTATGGTTGAAGTATTTTTAGGGATAACACCATCCTTTTCATTTTCCCTTTGTTGTGTGACTTTACATAGTGGTGCCTGACCATTTTCTTCCTTCTCTGTATGGTTTGATTTTAATTTTTTTTGAAAGGGGATTGGGAAAGGTTTTTAGAGAAGGAATAAAGGTAATCATCATTTTGAAGTTTTTTCAAAAATATTTTAATAATGAATTTAAAAAGTTTTCTCAAATGAAAAAATTTATAATTGTTTGTATTGGATGAGGAAAAATGTTTCCAAGTGATTATTTTCATTTAATAAAAATATTTGAAAAAGAGTTTTAACACACTTTTATGTGTTACTACTTATTTGGTAAAAATTTATAGAAAAATGTTTATTTTTATAATGTATTTAAAATGATATTTTCTAGGATTTAATACAAAAGTGATCTCTTATATTTTTTAGGTTGTGGTGACCTACTAGACTTTAAGATCATGGCTATATTTTATAGGTTCTGGTTTGTTCTAGCTTGTTTCACTTCCTTTGCATCTTTTGAGAGGGATATATGGTTGGATGGTGACCCTAGTTGAACATATTTGGTGTATTTATTTTATTAAATATTAATATTACCGAATCAAATAGGATGTATATGATTAAAGAATGGATGGATGCCAATCGTATGGCAATAGAGTACGAAGATGGGTGAAAGAGTTCATCAAGTTTGCAAAAGATCAGGAATATGACCCTTCTCAAATCCTTTCTCTATGCTTATTCTATTGTTATTCAAGACTAATTAGTTTTGAGGAGTTGGAAGAATATGTGATCTTTCATGGAGTAGATCTATGTTATAAATATTGGAATAAACATGGGGAACAAGCGAATGTAGCTAGTAGCTGAGATAAAACTTCATTTTATGGATCATCTGATATGATTACAAGTGTGTACAATGAAGAAGAATATATCAAGGGTGTGATTACAAATGTGAATGATGATGAAGATCATATTGTGGAAATGATAAGGATAGTGAAAATGAACTTTGTGATTGTCCATTTTTTTGAGAAGTTAAAGAGTTTTTCAAAGACACCATTGTATGCTGGTTTTACTAAACATACAATATTGTTAGCCATACTAAATCTATATAATTTGAAAGAAAACAATATATAGAGTGAAACTAGCTTTACAGAACTACTTTCTCTCTTGAATGACATGATCCCAGAAGATAACGAGCTCCCTAGCCAAACATATGATGCGAAACGAATGTTACGCTCAATGTTTATGATCTTTGAAAGAATAAAAACATGCTCGAATGATTGTATAATGTTTCCTAAGGACCAAAAATCACTTACAAAATTCCCAAAGTGTGGTTCTTCTCGAAACAAGAATGTTTAATATGATCTTACTAAAGTTGAATGGTCCTTTCCAAACATTACAAGGTTTAGGTGTCTATATGGAAGTGAAGAGATTGTAGGGAAATTCACATGAAACAAAAATTCAAGAAATAAAGATGGGAAACTATATCACCGAGTAGACTCTCCTCAGTGGAAGAGAATTGAAAATGAGTATCTTGAAATTGAAAACAATATGAGAAACCTTTTTCTTTCGTTATCTAGAAATGGAGTGAATCCTTTTGGTTTTAAGAAAATTACTCACAGTACATGTCCGATTATGTTGGTAAATTATAACTTAATACCATGGTTATTCATAAAACTAAAATATATCATGTTATCCATGCTTATATAAGGATAAAAACAACCAAGAAATGATATTGATATTTATTTGGATCCATTGAACAAGGATTTGAAATTATTTTGGAATTTAGGTTTTACATTGTATGATTCTTATAGAAATGAAGATCTCATGTTGAGAGACATGTTTTACAAGACAATAAATAACTTTCCTTCTTATGGAAATTTTTCAGGACATAGCATTAAAGGAACTCAAAGGTGTCCTATTTGCGAACAAGGTACACTATCAATTATTTTGAAACATTCATCAAAGACTATGTTTCTAGGACATCACAGATTTCTAAACCGATGTCATATGTACTGATCTTGGACAAAATCATTAGATGTAAGTTTAGAAGAATGTATAACACCATCTCCACTAACAGGTGATAAATTGTTTTAGAAAGTATAATATGTGGACAATGATTTTGGTAAACCATTTTCAAAAAACCTTATGAAAACTGGTTGGAAAAAGAGATCTGTTTTTTTGAATTACCATAATGAAATTGTATATACATCATAAATTTTCTTAATGTTATGCATGTTAGAAAAATGTGATAGTGTCATAAAAACATTGCTAAATGCACCTGAAAAAACAAATGATGTAATTAAGTCTATGTTAGACATGGTTGATATGGGAATAAGAGAAGAGTTGGTTCCAGTGAAGGGTGAAAACCAAACTTTTCTTCCTCTAATTGCTTACACTCTTTCTAGGAAGGAGAGATATCAGTTTTTCAACTTCTTGAATGATGTAAAGGTTTTGGAAGGGTATTCATTGAATATCAATAATATTATTTCAATGATTGATTTAAAGTTAAAGGGTCTGAAATCACATGATTTCTAAGTTTTGATGAAAGATCTAATTCTTGTATATTTACATTGCATTTTCCCCAAGAATTTCCATCATACATTAACCAAGATATGTTTCTTATTCAAAACTATATGCAGAAAAGTTATAGACTCAGTGAAATTGATAAATATGGAAAGATAAATAGCTATCATATTATGTGAATTGGAAATTATCTTTCCACCAGTATTCTTTGATATGATAGTTCACTTGATGGTTCACTTGGCAAGGAATATTTGACTATGTGGTCCTATACACTATAAATGAATATACCCCAATGAATGGTATATGAAGATTTTGAAAGGGTATGTCAAAAATTGAAGTCAGCTAGAGGGTTGTATTGTGGAGTGATATATTGTTGAGGAAGCCATTGAATTCTATACCAAATACCTATCCAGTGTGTAAAGCATTGGTCTACCAAAATCTAATCACACTGGGAGGCTTACGAGTGAGGGAATTTCTAGAATTGATGTTGTCACAATGAATATTACAGATCAGGATTAAGACCACCTTTACATTTTTTATAATATTTTAGAGGTTTCCCAGTATGTTGAAACCCACAAATAATTTCTTAGTAATTTACATATATTAAGGGATAAAAGATAGATATCAAATACACATAATCAATAGTTTGTAGGATGGTTTTGGAACCATATTTTTAAGGAGTTAGTTGAAAATCTAGATTCAATTTCAGAACGACTTCGATGGATAGCCAGAGGACTAAGAGTATATGTATTATCTTATAATAGTTATGTAATTAATTGTTATACATTCTATACAAATGAACACGATGAATACAATACCATGAAAAATTATGGAGTTACACTTATGGATAATGTGATGCATGTTTCTGGTACTAGGGAAATAGATCCAATTTATGTGAATATGTCATACTTTGGAATCATCAAACAAAAATGGGAGTTGGATTATACAACATTCTAAATACCGATTTTTCAATGCAAGTGGTTTGAAAATAGGAGTGTTGTTAAAATAGATTAATTGGGATTTGTGAAAGTGTATTTCAATAAGGAAGGAAAAAATAATAACATTTTATAATGGCATCATAGGCAATACAATTATTTTATGTTCTAGATCCTGCAAACTAAAATTGGTTAGTTTCTCTCTTATCGACCAAAACCACTGAAGGTTCAGATGAAAATTGAACTGAGGATGACACTTTCATTAGGACATCACAATCATTTTGCAATGTTACCAATGTAGAAATGGTCTTGTATGTTATAAGAGACCAAGATGAAGGGATTTGGATACTCGATAGAGGGGTCAAATACCTCTATCCTTAAAAAAAAGAGTTTAATAATCTGGTTATATATATTTTTAATATACATTGTGTTACCTCATGTTATTATCTGTTCACTGCTGCATTTATGTAATATAAATTAAATGTTCAACCACTTATATAGATAATGACTTCTACACATGATGGTTCTCCCAATCCTGAGGAACAGTAGGTCTCTCAAGCTGCTATTGCTCCTAGTGCAGAGGAATGATGACCTTATGCACATGCTGATGCTACCAATCCTAATAAAGAACATGTTTCTCAACTTGATGCTACTCCCAGTGAAAAGGTACAATGAAATTATGCACATGTCAATGCTACCACTACAGAGGAACAATAAATCGATGATGTTGAATATGATGAAATGGTAGGTGATGAAGGACCGATGATGCAGAAAAAAAGGAGCATCACCGTTTTATGGTGTTAGTAAAAATCATTAAGGTGAAAAGAAAAGGCATCGAATTAAAGGTTAGATGGAATGCATGCAACCAACATATTAACCCCAACATGGCCATGTTCAGTAGTTACATTGGACTCATCACTGGACAACGCATGCTGATTGATGTAGATTAATGGTACCATGTTGTGCCCACACTTAAAACACTGATGTGTGAAGAGATTATGATAATATTATGATATAATTTATTTATTTTACTAACAAATAAAATTATGAAACATTTATTTAATCTTCATCATCCATTTAAAAGTTCATTTATAGTTGATGAATCCCATAACAAATATGTATTAATGCTTTATATAAGGATTCACAGAGGCTTTCACACAATTCTTATGAGGCATCATCTTAAATATTCCAAAGGGAAAATAAACCCACACCCACCACTTATGTATGCACACCTGATAACCCAAGAAGCATGAGATAAATTTAATATCCATCACAGGGAGCTATATTTTCAGGTACATTTTGGATGGTAAGACATTGTTTGACAATATGTGTATTCATCACTTTGATTGAGAATTTTTTATTTATGAAATAAAAATTGAGTGCTAAAAATAAGGAACGAGAAGAAAAACCAATGTACCCCTAACGTAAAGAAAGGATGGGGTACACTTCACTTGAAAAAACTTGATACATAATTTAAATCTACCATAATACTTTTATATGACATAAAACACCAGCATAAATATATTATCTATTTATATGAAAAATAATGAATCCAAATACAAAGCCACTTCCATCCCATGTCATGTGCTATGGAAGGATGTACATGTAAATAAATATTGGATACTAATAGACGAAAACACAAAAAAGTTTGGGAAACATGTGTAAGTATTACATAATAATTTTTTTCTTTAAATATCTACTACATTATAGTGATAACTTATTTTCTTATATTTTATATCTGACATAGTAACAGGAATCATCAACACCTATGCTGGATGAACACCTACTATCAGTGGCCTTAAAGTGACTAGAACAGTATGGCTGCATGAGAGGTGTGGGTTTTGGGGTGACACCCTAAACATATTTTGAAAAAACAACAACAGGGGGATAAATATACATAAGTGGAAGAGATAAAAGAAAGAATATATTCCCTTGAAGATTTTTTTTTGGTAGTTTGAGTTTCTAGAAAATGTTACATGGGGAAGAAAAGAGAAGAAACAACTCAATTATAACAATTACATTAAGATCCCCCACCCCACCAACTTTGAGGTGATCCATTCCCCTCAAAGAACTATCTTAGTCAAGGTAATGAATATTATAATAATTTCTTCTATGAAATGTGAAGAAGACAGACACTGATACCTTTCTTGTACTGATAATATACAAGGTGAAAATTACTATGATTTATATCTATCAACACCCACCCATTTCCTTGTAGCGAGGGCTACGATGTTCAATATCCAAGGTGACATGATAAAAAAAACCACTTGCAGCAGGTCATTTGAGAGCGGTGATTAGCGTAGATCATGATCCAAGCATTGAGATACATGTTCTACTCAATGTAGAAGATATTCATAAGGTTGAAAAATCTATTGGAACATTCATTGCATGATTTTTGGATCTTTTAAAAACACGTGTCGATAATAAGGTATTCATTTCCAATTTATTTTTCATGCTAAAAATCTAAAAATTAATGAAAAATGGTATGAAATGATGAATTTTATTATATATTGAAAAAGGGAAGGGATTAAATAAAATGTCTACTCAAAACCTTATAAAGGATCAACCAATCGATTGAAAATATCTTCTAAAGGAACATTTACCCCACCCATTGAATATCCACATTTACTAACACTGAAGGTTCATGCAGATACAAAGTTACAAAGTGGTAGCAGCCACATATTTTATTTTTAAGAAAAAATTTATGGAGAGGAAGGTAATTACTACATTTCTTATGATAATGTTAATGTAATCCTTAACTATGAATGGATAGGAGCTTGATTTTTAAATGTATACATGAGGAATGTTTTCTTGATTTAATTTTCCAAAAGTGGATATACTATGTTAATTATGACTAAACACATTTCATAGTTTTTTATACATATATATCAATACCAATTGAAGGGATTTCCCCATGAAAAAAATTGGAACTCATTATTCCTCACACCACCTCTATAGAACAAACACAAATATAATCCAAAAAAAATGAATGAAATAGTGGAAAACCTAGAAATTTTTTTTGAAAGAAAACTTTTGAATGAAATAATATTATTAATACCAACGATGTAGGGGTAAAATGATACAATTTAATCATATTAAATATATTTTCATTTCTTTCATTAATTATTCCTTTTTGTGTTTTTAGGAAACATTGGATTCTCATTGCAATTAATTTGGATACTCCAAAGATTTATATCCTAGATTCACTGAATGGATTACCAGCAAACCAAACTTACATGAGGGTGTTTTTAAATTTATAATATACCAAGTCTAACATTTTTTAACTAAACATCAAGTTGTATAATTTGTATTATGTTTTAATGAGGACTCTGTTATTATAGGGAGATGTGTAAATATCATCTAAATCATGGAATAAGGACAATCATTATTCACAAGTACCCTAATAAGTTATAAAACTAGATAAGTATTAGGGAATATATAATAATATTTCACTATCCAAACACATATCAATACAAATTACTTATTTTCGTCAATGTTTCTGTAGTGCTTGAATAAAAGAAATGGAAAATATTGCGGTTATCATGATTATAAATTTATGAGAGATCATATTATATAAAAAACACAAATACTAAAATAGGTATTTTAAAATTTAATTACTATTTCATTTAAAATATTTATTAATCCTTTGTGTATTTATATTTTTCCATTACTACTATGACTGTCGAAAAAATCGTATTCACAAGATAATATAAATTTTCTTAGAAATGAATGGGCATTCTACCTGATCATAGAATACAAAAAATAGCCTAAATATGTGACTTCCATAGAAGTAATTAATTGTTTCATATTTATGTTTAATTTATTTATTTTTAGTATCACTCAAATGATAATTTTTTTCTTATATAGGTGAATTCCTTTCATATTTATGGGTCAAGAATTTAGACAACCATCCTGAAAAGGTTAATTCCTACTACTTATTTATTTAATTTTTTCATCATTTTATCTACTATTCGTAATTTATTTTTCCTATCATCTTTATCTAATACTTATTTAGTTGTTTTCATATCTTTTTGGAAGTCATATTCTACCAATTTTACCATGCCTTCAATCACTTTTCTTTGTTGAAATTCCAGCACTGTATATTGATTCGATGTTCTTAGCCAAAAAACCTTTCTCAAATAAATATGTAGTGTTGAAAGTTTGATAAATAAAGACAATGGTAATCATGGTAACATTGGTAGTTAAGATTTTTTTGAGACTTTGGGATGTGTAGGAATCAACTACACCTCAATCCAACACATGGTGTGGCCGGTATGACTCCAGGTGCATCTTCTTATTTAAAATTGACATTAATTTTAGTAAAATAGACAATTGACATACTCAAAACCAAAAAAAACATTAAAATTATTTTTAAACATTATGAAAATTATCCATAAGTCATTTAGGATGTGTAGGAATCATCCTTACCTCAATCCAATACACAGTGTGACTGAGATGACTGAAAGTGTCTTTTATCAGCTTAAAATCAACATTTTATTTCAAAATGTGTCACTCCATGAAAACTAAGAAAATGAACTTATATTGTCATGATAATTTATTAAATTTATTCATAAATCATTTATGACATGTAAGAATTTGTCTCATGTCAAACTGATACACTATGTGACTGGTATGAGTCAAAGCGCGTGTTTCTAGTTTAAAATGAAATTTTAGTAAAAAAGAAAAGTGACATACTAAAAACTAAGAAAAAATATTTGTATTGTGTTTATACTTTAGGAAAACTATAAATGGGTCATTTATACATGTATGAATTAGTCAAAACTCAATCTGATGCACGATGTGACCGGTATGACTCAAAGTGCGTCTTTTTATTTAAAATTGACATCAATTTTAGTAAAAATGAAAAAGTGACATAATGAATAATGATAAACCACATTTGGATTGTTTTTATACTTTATATAAATGATACATAAATTATTTGGGATGTGTAATAATCATCCTCAGCTCAATCAGAGGCATGATGTGATCTGTATGACTCAAAATGCATTTTTTTATTTAAAATTTACATTAATTTTAGTAAAAAGAACAATTGACATACTAAAAACCAAAAAAAGTATTCTTATTGTTTTTATACTTTATGAAAATTATCCATGATTCATTTGAGATGTGTATAAATCAAATTCACCTCAATATGATGCACAGTGTGACCTGTGTGACTCCAAGTGAATCTTTTTATTTAAAATTGACATCATTTTTAGTGAAAAGGAACAAGTGGCATACTGAAAATAGTTCAAATGAATTTGTATTGTTTTGATACATTATGTTAATGATACATGAGTTATTTTGGATGTGTAAGAATCAGAATTACCTAAATTTGAGGTATGGTGTGACAGGTATGACTCCAAGTGCGTCTTTTTTATTTAAAATTTACATCGAATTTAGTAAAAAGAAAAAATGACCTAATAAAAACCTATAAAATGAATTATTTTTTGTATACTTTATAAAAATTATCAATGAGTAAATTGGGACATATAGGAATCATCCACACCTCAAACTAATGCACGGTGTGACTGGTATGACTCAAAGTGTATCTTTTTATTTAAAATCGACATCAATTTTAGTAAAAAGGAACAAGTGACATACTTAAAACTGATAAAATGCATTATTATTGTTTTGATACATTATTTAAATGATCTATGAGTCATTTGTGATGTTTATTAATCATCCAGACCTTAATCCAAGGCACAGTGTGACTGGTATGACTCAAAGTGCCTCTTTTTTATTTAAAATTTACATAAATTTTAGTTAAAAGGAAAAATAAACGACTCAAAACTGAGAAAATATATTTTAATTGATTTTATACTTTAATAAAATGATATATGATCCATTTTAGATGTTTATAAATTATCGGTACCTCAATCTGACACACGGTGGGACCAGTATAGCTCCAGGTGCATCTTTTTATTTAAAATTGACATCATTTTTAGTATAAAAGAATAAGTGACATATTGAAAACCAATAAAATACATTCATATTGTTTTTATACTTTATATAAAATATCCATGAGTTACTTAAGATGTTTATTAATAATAATCACCTCAATCTGATGCATGGTGTGACCAGTTTGACTCCAAGTGCATATTTTTTATTTAAAATTTACATTAATTTTAGTAAAAAGGAAAACTAACATAATAAAAACCTATAATATGAATTAGTGTGGTTTTTTTAATTTATTAAAACTATAAATGTGTCATTTGTGATGTGGAGCAATCAACCACGCCTCAATCTAACACATAATGTGACTCGTATGACTCAAAGTGCGTCTTTTTATTTAAAATTGACATCAATTTTAGTAAAAAGGAACAAGTGATGTACTGAAAACTAAGAAAAAACATTCATATATTTTTTATACTTTATATAAATTATACATGAGTCATTTGGGATGTGTATAAATTAGCCGCTCCTCAATCCGAGGCACGGTGTTACCGATATAACTCCAAGTGCGTCTTTTTTATATAAAATTTAAATCAGTCTTAGTGAAAAGGACAACTAACCTACTCAAAACTAAGAAAATTCATTCAGATCATTTAGATACTTTAGGAAAATGATCCATGAGTCATTTGAGATGTGTATAAATAATCCAAACCTCAATCAAATTCACGGTGTAACTGATATGACTACAAGTGTGTCTTTTTATTTAAAATTGACATCAATTTTAGAAAAAGGAACATGTGTAATACTTAAAACAAAAAAAACACATTCATTTTGTTTTGATACTTTATAAAAAAGATCCATGATTCATTTGGGACATGTTGGAATTAGCCTCACCTCAATCCAACACACAATGTGATCGGTATGACTCAAATTTCATCTTTTTATTTAAAATTGACATCAATTTTAGTAAAAAGCAAAACCAACCTACTCAAAACCTAGAAAATGCATTCATATTGTGTTGATACTTTAGTAAAATTACCCATAGGTTGTTTGAGGCATGTATAAATCATCCACACCTTAATCTAATGCATAGTGTAACCGTTATGACTCAAAGTGCATCTTTTTATTTAAAAATGACATCAATTTTAGTAAAAAGGAAAATTGATCTATTCAAAACTGAGATAATTATTTAGGATTGTTTTCATAATTTACGATAATGATCCATAAGTCATTTGTGATGTGAAAAAATCAACCAAACCTCAGTATAATGCATGGTGTGATTGGTATGACCCAAAGTGCCTTTTTTTATTTTAAATTGACATTAATTTTTGCAAAAGGAACAAGTGACATACTGAAAACTAAGAAAACACATTCATATTGTTTTCATAATTTAGAGAAATGTTCCATGAGTTATTTTTGATATGTAAGAATCACCCGAACTTCAATATGACACACAATGTGACCTGTATGACTCAAAGTTCTCGTTATCTGTTTAAAATTGATATTTTTTGTTCAAAACACATGTCACTCACTGAAAACCAAGAAACTGGACTTTGATTGTCTTGATAATTTAGAACAATAATTCATAAGTCATTTGGTACATGTAGGAACCATTCTAAAATCAAACCGACACACAATGTGACCCATATGACTCAAAGTCTATGTTTCCAGTTTGAAATGACATTTTAGTAGAAAACACAAGTGACACACTGAAAACCAATAAAACACATTCATATTGTTTTGATACTCTAGGAAAATGATCCTTAATTAATTTTTGACATATAGAAATCATCCTCACCTTAATACCATTCACAATGCGACCTCTATAACTCCAAATGTGTCTTTATTTAAAGTTGACATTAATTTCATTAAAAAGAAAATCCGACATACTCAAAACCGATAAAATGAATTTGAAATGTTTTAATACTTTATAAAAATTATCTATAAATTATTTGTGACGTGTTGGAATCAACCACACCTCAATAAAATGCATAGTGTGACCGACATAACTCAAAGTGTTTTGTTTTATTTAAAGTTGAAATTTTTTAATGTATTCATTCATATTATTGTTTAATTTATTTCTTTATAATATTACTAACATAATATTTTTTTTATTATATAGGTGGATTGTTATTCTTAGGTTGAGGTGATTTTTTTATCAATGGATAACATGGGTGGACCTTTTTGAGAGGGGATCATGGGTTCCAAATACAGACATTAATGTTTTATGTTGTTTGTGGATAGTAATTGTAAATGTAATTATACAAAGCATTGTTCGAAATGTATATAGTAGTGTTTTTTCATTTTTTTGTATTCACGATGTAGAATTTATTTCAATTAAATTATATATTTTGTGTACATGTTGTAGGAGGTTGTTGTAGCGTGATGTTATACAAATAGCACATTGCAATAGATGGGGCCTTTATCAGCGCTATTTCTAACGCTAATAAATACCAACATTTAGTAGCTATATTAAAATCATTGATAAAGTGGGACCTTTATTAGTGCTGGAAATAGAACCAATAAAGGGGACCCCATTTAAAAATAATGATATTAACAATGCTTTTTTATAATTGTTAAAATATTTTTTTGCACACTATTAAATGACATATTTTTAGTAGTGCCGGTTGGAGAACCAGAGGATATCATCATGAATGCTCCTCTAGAAGTGGAGAAATAAACCTTATTGATCTAGGGTGACAGAGTGGAGGAGAAGTTCCATAAGAAATTTTCTTGTTTTATATAGATGATGGTATGAGACCCAGGGTGGGTTGTGCAAAGTATGTTTGATCAGACTAAAGATTTTTAGTTGTATCACCCTCCAAAATCTGCTGGAGAGGGTGGACCTTATGCATACATGTTCTAGATAGAGTCCATCAAGATGATTCTTGACCACTTGGAGACTCCACATGTGAAGCGAGTCAAGTATAAGATTTAAATGTTTTGAGGATAGACAAAGCACTGGTGGGATATTCTATTTGAGACTAAGTAGGAAGAAGTTGTGTTGTGGAAATATTTATAAGAAAAATTTATATCTAGAGACCACAAGGAAAGAAAAGGATTTGGAGTATATGAGGTTTACTCATGGGACTATGACAGTGATGGATTATACTATCCACTTAACCGACTTTCAATGTGTTGTTCCAACATTGTATGGGGATGAAGCAGCTATAGAGAGGCATTTTTGAGATGAACTTAGACATGAGATAAAGTCCCAGGTGAATTTATTCTATACAAAGAGGTTTGTTGAGGTGGTATATATGGCCCTTATTTTAAAAGGAAACTTATAGGAAGACTCTGGTGGTGAACATGTGATTCCAGTTGGGTGATCTAGTGGTGAGAATTCTGATGGTAGGAAGCACTATATTGAGAGTTTTCACAAGGGTGGTGGTATATAGGGTACCTAGGGAAGAGGTTTGACCTCTAAGGGTGGTGAAAATGTGTTTTTTTATTAGTACGGAAGTCCAGGACACATGCGTGACTAGTTACCTTAATCACCAGTTGAGTGCTGAGCACGTGGAAGGATGGGGCATGTACAAAGGTTTTGTTGAAACCATTGAAAAATGGGAAGTTATGGAGGATCACAAGATGATTTAGAGTATAAGAAGGGTGTTGGTTACCCCATACACGTAAGGCAATTGGAGATCCATTGGTCATACCAGTCGGGGTGGAGGAAATGGTATGCTAGGACAAGGTCATCCTTATCAGTAGGGTATTAAAACACTAGAGACTCATACTAGAGCCTAGGGTATAGGGGAAAGTCAGCTTTATGCTCTTTAGCCTATACCTGGAGGTGGAAAGGTGGGATTATTGACGGTTTGAGGTACTATTCTTATTGCTTCCATGCTTTCTAGTTCTTTATTTTATACAAGTCCCCTACATTCTTTTATATCTGCACAGTTTGTGAATGTGTTGGGTTTGGTGGTGGAAAATATGTGTGGGGTTATTTCGATTGATATGCTATTAGAAGTAAGAGTAGATGATATCTGGAAATGTAAGGAGTGTACCCTTGAGGTTCATGGGTACCATTTCCTAAGGGACTTTTTGTGCTTGAAATATCAGGTTTTGATCTGATATTGGTTATGGATTAGATGATGTTTTACTGGTCCAATATTGACTTTTATTTCTATAGGATAATTTTCAAATCCTTAGAGGGGAATAATTATGTTTGCTGTGGGGAATGAGATATTTTAGGAGGCTATTCTAGGAAAGATTTTCAGAAGTTGGGTGAGCTGACATCCCAGGTGGCATGTCTTGTGCTTGATGATGGGGGAGTAGATCAAGTTTCCTTTCCTCCTATGGTGGATCAGTGTTAAATGTGTTCTCTAAGGCATTATTAGGGATTTCGATTGAGAGAGATGTTGAGTTCATGATTTTGTTGTTTCCTAGGGAAGAACCTATTTCTATTCCACCATATAGAAAGGAACCGAAAAAACTTTAGGAACTGAAAACTCAGTTGTAGGAATTAGAGAATAAAGAATTTTTTCATTTGATCACATCACCTTGGGGATCACTAGTTTTGTTTTCCATTGAATTATGATGGGACATTACAGTTGTGTGTCAACTATTGGAGGTTTAATCAGATGATAATTAAGAAATGATACACTCTTCCATGGATCAATTATATTTTTGTCTAGCTAAGAGGTGGTTCTATGTTCCCCAAAATTTATTTGAGGTATGGGTATCATCATATGAGGGTGAGACCTTCTGATATACCGTGGACTTACTTTAAGAGAAGGTATGGTTTTTATGAGTTTTTTTATTCCATTCAAGTTGACCTAAAAGACAAAAATGTTTATAGCCTTGATGAAGAAAGCCTTTCATCCATACCTGGACCAGTTTGTAGTCATCTTTGTGATAAGATCTTGGTGTACTCTAAGACTCATGATGATCATTCCAAACATTTTAACATCATCCCAATTATACTAAGGGAGCATAATATTTATGCCAAACTATATAAGTGTCATTTCTAGAATGACATGGTACATTTACTAGGTCACATCATCTCTAAGGAAGGTGTGTCAATGGACCTAGAGAAAGTCCAAGAAGTTTTATCTTGGGATTATCCTAAGAATGTTTTTTGATATCTGAATATTTTTGGATTTGTTAGGCTAATATTAGAGGTTCATCAAGGAGCTTTACCATTTGGAATCTCCCATTTCAGGATTAATCAAGAAGGGTGTCAAGTTTGAGTGGTCTAGGGCATGTGATTATTCTTTCTAGGAGTTAAATAAGTGGTTGAATACTACACTAATCTTGATCCTATCCAAAGAAGGTATGGAGTATACTTTGTTTTGTGATGCGTTTGGTGTTGGTATTAGAATAGTATTGATGAAGGGTGATCGGGTTGTGGAGTATGGTTCATAGTATTTGAGGCCTCATGAGATAAATTAACCTATGCATGACCTTGAGTTAGCCATGTTGGTTTATGCTTTAAATTGTTGGAATAATTACTTGTCGAGAGAAAGTTTTACCATATACACCAAAAATAAAATCCTTAAGTACATCTTTTATAAGCATGATTTAAATCTTCAGCAATGAAGATGGGTTGAGTACATGCAATATTTTGATTTTGAGATGGTCTACACACTGGGAAAGGGAAATAATTTTGTGGATCCTTTGAGTCAGAAGACTCAAAATCAGGTGGTTTAGGAATCCAACTATGAGTGCTGGATGATGTGGTTGTTGATGAGATGCACCTAGAGGTTTAGGATGGATAAGGGAAAATGAACCTTGCATCCTTTTTAGTTGAGTCAACGCTTCTGATATGGATCAAGGAGATGTAGTATGGGGATATAGATTATATTTCCTTGATGTAAATTCTTTAAGTTGGAGAGTCACCTTCCGATTGGAATGTTGATGCTGATGGGATCATTTATGTTTATAGTCTTGTTTTTGTGCTTACTTTTATGCAGTAAGATTTGATGCATGAGTTTCATTCCTAGAAGTGGGAGTTTCACCATAGTTTGTCTAAGATGCATCATGATATTCATAGATAGTATTGGTGCCTAGGGATAAATAAAAATGTTATAGGTTTTGGGACACGATGCTACACCTGTCAGTTGGTGAAGGTCGAGCATCATTAACTAAGTGGTTTATTATAGCCTTATCTCATTTAGGAATGGAAATGCGATAATGTTTCAATGGATTTTGTGTTAGTAATCCCAAGGAAACATTGTAATAATTATGTGATATGGTTAGTTTTGGATCGATTGACCAAGGTGGAAAATTTCACACTGATCTGAGAGACTTTAACCATTGAATAGTTGGGTGTGTTGTATGTTCGGGAGATAGTGTGGTTTCATAGAGTGCTACAAACTATAGTTTCAGATCATGATCCACTTTTTACTTCATTCTTCAGGTAGGGGTTATAGAAGATGCTTGGTACCCAGGTGTTTTTGAGTAAAACTATCCCCTTATAGGTAGATGGGAAGTTAGAGTGCACTATTCAGGTGCTAGAGGGCTTGTTGGGGGAATGTATCCTATACTTCGATGGATCTTGGGAGAATCACTAAGCACTTGTTGATTTTTCCTATAACAAAAGTTACCAGGAAACCATTAATATGGCACCACATAAGGCCCTCAATTGTAGTCCTTTTAGATCTCCATTATGTTGGATGGAGGTTGGGGAACTAGAGTTTTTGGGACATAGTATCATATAGGAGATGTTAGAATATATTCATTTGATTCTAAAATGTATGTATATGAATTAGAGTTATAAGAAGTCGTATTATGTTTGACATCATTGACCCCTTGAGTTTTTAGTGGGTGATCATGTGTTACTTTGGGTGTATACAAGGTTGGGTCACCATAAGATTTGAAAATTGGGTAAGTTGGTGCCCAGGTATGTGGGGATGATTGAGATTATAGAGAGAATCAGACTAGTGGATTACCGATTGGTTATTCTATGGTGATATAGTGGCATGCATGACATTTTTCATGTGTTATAGCTTCATCAGTATCACCCCAACCATTCCCATGTTATTGATGTTGATGATTTAGAGCTAGTAGCTTATGCATCCTTTGAGGATAATTCAGTTCTTATTGTGGATCATAGTGAGAGAGTTTTTAAAGGAAAGACCATGCCATTGGTTCAAGTGTTTTGGTAGCATGGAAACATTTTGGAAGATTCTTGGGAGAGGTAAATATATGTCTGAGCCCAATGCCACAAAATTTTTACCTAGGGAATTTAGTGATGTTTGGGAGTGAAAATTGAGGACTAGCCATTATAAGGTGGGGGAGGTTATAAGATACCAGACATCTAATGAGGTACATTATTGTTTAAGTTTTGGTTTAAATACCTTAAATTTAGTTAATAAAATGTTTCCTAATTTTATGAGGAAGCTAAGAGGTTCTGAAGGGTTTATGAGAGAAAAAGGGGTCATCCAATGAATTTTTCATGGTTAGCGCACGATTAGTAGTAATCGTGTGCCTAAACCATGATTTTCTGGAGGAGGGGTGAATGGTTGGTGAAACTGTTCAAGGGGGAGGTGAAACCCTTTGGCCTTGGAAAAATCTAATCCACATAGTTATTTCATGGTTTTTCAAACCGTGTGGGCTCCCCATGAGACCGTGTGACCTGGCCCCATATGGGATAGAGGGTGATGCATGGTTGGCGCACAGTTTGGCCAACCGTGTAGTCAAACTGTGTGCCTCATTAAAGTTGTAAAATTTATCATTTCCTCCCTCAAGATTTATGTTTACTCCCTCAATTTTCTTCCCCATTTCTCCTACAATATCCAAGGGTGAAAAACCCTTCCTCCCAAACTTCCCAAGGACCGATATCCCTTATTTCTAAGCCGTTTAGAGAATCGTTAGTTTCCGATCAAAGATCTGGGTGAGTATAACACTCCTCTTTCTTCCTTTTTATAGATTAGGGTTTGTGGAAGAATTATTATTATTCCAAATCCATAAAACCCTTTTTTTCTAATGGACTATAGGTTGAGGATTTGATGGTTGTTTGAGTTCTAATCAAAAGGCTATGGTTAAGCGATATTTCATCAATAGAATTGAGGTAGGTATTCTATAAGTAATATCCTATAATATTGTTGTTAAATTTATGTGTATTTGTTTTTGTTCTTGTGACATTGTGATTTAGGTTTGTTTTTCATGGTAAAAATGAGAAATTATTGGGTTAAAGGATGAATTCAATCCCTCACAATATCCTTGGGATGCTTGAGTTTGATTAGATTGGGTTTAGGGAAAATTATGGGGGGAGACACTATCTTGAACATGGAATTGAAATGTTAAGTTTAGAATTTAATGGTTATGAGATAGATCCCATGATAATTATATTGATATGTTAACTTGAGTTATTAAGTAAAACTGATGATAATTGTGTTTAGTTGTTAACATGGATGGAAAAGTGAAATTGATGTTAATTGTGTTTAGTTGATAACATAGAATAAGGGGGTTTTTGGTATAATTGTAATGGTTTAAATGAATAATGGGTTGTAAATGGTAAATGTGTTGACATGATAAGGAATGTAATTGATAAATGAGTTAAATGGATTATGTCATGTAAATAGTAATGTGTAAATAGAATAAACCATGAAGATGGAATATTTGTTGAATGAACTAGAGTCATAATCGATGAATGTGTTTAATGAGTTGTGGTTTGTGATTGATATATGTCTAAAATGGTTAGAGAACCATTTAAAATGGATTAGTTGTATGTGTGGTATTGGACTTGAGTCTATATGGCCACATGTTGGGTTATAATGAGGTGACAATACCTACCCCTATACTGTATGGGTTAGGGAGTCAGACTGAGGCTCTATGCCCCTAACGAATGAATGGAATATGAATACTAAACTGAGGCTCTGAGGTAAGTGTTATGTATTGTTTTGTGAAATGTTTTCCCTAGTGATGTAGGGAACTTTATTCTTCCCCTATATGAATAGTTTATATGAATGGTATAGGCCAACATGTTTTTGATGAAAAGGACTAACCCCTAGAATAAATGATGAAAGTGACTAAAGTGAACCTTGTTAACTAATAGAACCCAAATTTCCTTTATACTAACCTTTTTATTCATTATGTACCCTCATAAAATATCTGTCTAGATTGGATATTTTTTATAGATTGTTGGTGGTGGCCTACTGAGTTATACTCATACCTTGCTCAGGCCACCATTGGGTACCCAAGAAGACTTCATGGTTACAATTTAGGACAAGGGTAATGGCTCTATGGTGGATGATTGATTTGGGCATGAGATGTGAATGGATGAGGGATCCATACATGGATTCATGACCTATTTTGGGGATTATTCATCTTGTCTTTATTTTGAATTTTCCTTATACTTTGCACTGTACGACATGACATAACACATTTACTATTTGGTTGTGGGATTATACACATTTTGGTAAATGGAATTATGATGCTTGTTTATGGATTACTTTTTTTCCTTTATTTCATATATTATATATTGTGTCTTACTTTGATAAAGAGGGTATAGTCCCCCCACATGTTCTGTTAGACCCTCACTACTATTCCATAGCCTCTTATGTATGGGGAGGTGCACTTGAGGTTATGTGGAGATCTGGTTTGGGGCACTAGATATAGTGACTACTAGTCCGAGGATGTTACAATTTTGGTGGGATAAAATTAGGCAGTAAATATCTTACTACATATCAAGATATTTGACATGTTAGCACGTAAAGGATGAGAGAGAACTTTAGAAAGGTGTCATACAACCTCTCCATATACCAATTTGGAAGTGGGATAATATCACAACATACTTTTCCACTAGATTTTCTATTACATCCTAGATGAATTATGTAATATGGATTTTCATGGGTCATATTAAAAATTATGCTTATTTTTTTGGAATTTAGGTAGAATATAACCTTATAATGTCATGAAAAATTTATATTAATAAAATTTTAAGTATTTATGGGGAACCTCTGACAATTGTATCTGATTGTGACCCTCGTTTCACATAAATTTTTAAAATTAATCTTCTAAAGGATCTGAACACTGAGTTACATTTGAGCACTACATATCAAAATCAAATGGATGGGTAATCTGGAAGGACTATCTTAACATTAAAATACATGTTGAGGTCATTCTAACTTGACTTCAAAGGAACTTGGGATGATTATTTTCTAGTGAAATTCACATACAATAACAGATTTCACTTTACTATTTGAATAGAAATTTATAAATATTTATATGGTAAAAGATGTTTTTCTCCAACTTGTTGGGATAATGTTAAGGAAAGAAAAATAATTGGTCGTAAAATAGTTAAGGACATAAATTATAAAGAATGATCAATCCATAAACATATTAAGATAGCTCAAAAAATCCATAAAATATATTTTTATAATTAGAGAAAATACTTGGAATTCCAAGTAGGGGACTGTGTATTCTTAAAGGTATCATAAAAGAATGGAGTTATAAGGATTGGTAAGAAGGGAAATTCCAGACCAAGGACATTGGGCTATTTAATATTTTTGTGAGAATTAGAACTATGACATATCATTTGGATATAACACCCAATATCTCTAAAGTACATGATAACTTCATTGTTCCATTTTTAAGTCAGTACATGGTCGAAAAAATTCATGTAATCTCTAATGATGAAATATATCTATAACAAGACTTGTATTATAAGGATGATCCTTTACATATTCTTGATTCGAAATATAAAGTGATACAAAATCATACAATTCAATTAGTGAAGGTACTTTAGAGGAATCAAAAATTGAAAGAGACAGCATGGGAGCCAGAGTAAGTGAGGAAGAATTACCCACAACAATTTATGGATTGATGAATACCCCAATCTCATATATGTAAATATTTAAGGGGTAATAATTCAAGATCTACGATTTTACTATAAATATTTTATTACAATACGTATCCTTTTATTTCATCATAGCAGTACACCAAAACTATAAAGTTACATTCATAAAAACAACTATAACTGTTAATGTAGAACATTACATAAAATGTATAAATCCACTCTATCAAATTAAAAGTATTACATTGAGATAATAAATACATACAAATAAAAAAACAAAAATTTCACATTTTAGTGTTTCACGGCATCTAAGAATTATCACATATGTGCATGAAACTTTAAATATAAAATAAACTACTAAAAAATTGAAATTCTATAAAATAAATGAAAGTAACTTTGATAAAAAATGAGTAAATTAATAATGAAGTAAATAGGTGGTATTTAAATGGAGTATAGTAATTAATTGACCATTATAATTGTAACTTACCATTGGAAATAATAATTAACAATTTAAATAATAACCTGACCATTTGAAGTACTAAAATGATTATAAATTAATAATTATTAATATAATTAATTATAAAAACAAAAATAAAAAACAATCCTTAAAACCAATTAATTGGGGTTGGATATATGGATCAAACATTGTCAATTAGATATATTGAAGATCATATGTTCATTGAAACTATTTAGAACAGGATCACATTTAATTATTTTTTAAGGTTCCTTTTAGTTCTTCCTGCACTTATTTTAATAAGTTAATTTTTCATTAAGATTACCCTATTAATAGGTTCAACCCTAGGAATTATTATAATATAACCAAAGAATATTAATATAGTCTTAATCATCTTCTCATAAATCTCTAATATTCTCTCAAACACATTCATTTCTAATCTTATCCATCTTATTATGCCAACACGTCTCATCAAAGGCTAACACTCACTATTATATAGAATATCAAGTTTAATAACAGTCCTATAAAATTTAACATACAATTTTAAAGGAAGTTTAAATTCACAAATCACCCTAGAATCCTTTCTCTATTTTATCCATCCAGTTTGAATCCTATGAGAGTCATATGCATTAATATCTCCATCACATTGCATAAATGATCCTAAATATTGTAAAAAATAAAATTTTAAAATAACTTGGTCTCCCAATATCAAATCGATGACATTACTAGAAAATACTTTTACAAAATGACGCTATGTATATTCTATTTTATCCCTATTAATACTAAAACCTTTTTATTCTAAAGTCTCTCTCTATTGGCCAAACTTTAAATTGATAGTCTCTTTGGATTTTTTAATGATAATTATATCTTCTTAAAAAAGAATTCAATTAGGTATCTCATCTTGAATGTGACTTATAAGTTTATATAATACCAAATCAAAGAAGTATAGACTTAAATCTTAACCTTGATACAGTCCTATTGAGATAGGGAAGTCTGTAGTATCACCTCCTATAGTTCTATCTTGAGTCAAACTCCCTTCATATATGTCTTGAATGAGTTTGATATACACCACATACACCCCTTTTATTTCAAGATATTTCCATAAAACCTCTCTAGGAACTTTATATCTCAAATTATATAATATAAAACATAAATAAGTATAAATTTTAATAAGTCTTATTTTATCTTATTTAGTAAATTTTTAAATGATATTTTTCAATTTTAAATATTATAATTAAATAAATTTATAAATTTATTTTGATTAAAATATATATTATATATTTGGAAAATTACATTTAAAATGAAAATTTAATTAATTATAAATTATTTAGTAATTAAGGAAAAAAATATAATTACTCATAAGAAAAAATTATAATATTTATTATATTTAAAATTGTTTTTCGGTATATTATTTGATTTTATTTATAAGTTATCATTTTAAAATTTAGAATATAAATTTGGTAAAATGAAATTGATTTTTAGAATTAGCACATCAAAATTATATTAGGGAGATTTTTTGGTATTTTTCTTGAAAATAATATTTTTTATTAGTTAGTAAAAAATACTATTTTTATGGATGATATAATTATGATACAAAAATTAATAAAATATTTTCCAAAAATTGAAATAATTTTAATGAGTAAAATAATGAATTTAAAAATAATATATTGAATATATAAACCTACATTAGAAATTTTAAATCCTAAGTTATATTTTATTCTAATCAATTTTTTTTTTCGTTTGTTACCTTTAATTAAGTGTTTTCAAGATTCCATTGAGTAAGGAGTGAATTAAATATAAATGAAAACAATTTTATTAATGAAAATCCAATAAAAGGCATAATAATTAGCAATATTCATAGTCTATGTTGGTATTTAGAATCATCAATCACGAGAAGAAAACCACCAGAAGCTTTAAATGTAGAACAAATTATGTTGAGTCAAAATTTTCCTTATGACTTTTCTCATTCCTTTATGTTTTGGAAATCAAAAATTCATTTCCTTTAGTATTATTTTTTTCTTACCTTCTATTAGATTTTTTTTCTAAAAATATGTAAGTCTGATTGAAACCGAAATCATGTTCTTTAATATATTCTTTGTTATTTTCTATCTAAGTCTAAAAAACTATATCTTAAGACCAAATATAAACTAGAATCAATGGAAATAAGATCAATAATTATAATTGAATTCACCATGTTTCTCCATTCTAATTCTCTCAGAATTTCGAATCCGATTCACGCAGTTTCTTAATTCCAATTCACTTATAATTTTGAATCCGATTAAAATAGTTTCTTAATTTCTTTTCGCTCAGAATTAAAAATCCAATTCAAACAGTATCTTAATTCATATTCTCTTAGAATTTTGAATCTGATTCACTATGTTTCTCAATACTGATTTTCACAATATATAGTATCCAATTCTCATTTTTTAAGAATCTCATTTCATAACTTTCTCTAAACTGATTAGTTACTTTATTTCCATATTATTCTTCCAAATATAATTGGATTATAACATACATTCATGTATGATTACCTGATAATGTTTCTCATGATATTTTTCCTTATGATAAAATGATGGAATCTAATATGTTATTTTATTATGGTTGTAAGTGTTATCTGTATAGGTCCCTATGAAATTTTTGGAAAAATATGATCATTGGAGGACAAGTCGACCATTTAATTCCAAGACTATAAATCCCTAATAGTTTCATTATTTGTAAAGTGTTATCAACAACTGTGTGTGTCTACATGCTGTCATTTTTCTCTCATGATACTAGAGTGTGATCTACTTGTTCCCTTTGTTTTTTTACTTTAGTAAAGATTGTCAATATTAAATAAACCTTTTCAGTTGTCTCTTTAAGGTTTACTTCGTGCATCTAATTATTTAATCAAGGTATTCCAACTAAAGAAAGAAAGAGGTACCGATTACCAGCTTAATCGATGGCTTGTGGGGATGGCAAGATAGAAGCTGCATCCGATCTTTCATAGATCTAGGTATTACCCTGGCGTGGGTAAGACAAAATTTCTTAAAAGTATAAATCAAGAGACATTAATCCAAATTCATCGGATACCCTTCTATTTAGGTTAAAATATTTCATTATATTTTTATTACTTGTTCTGTTTCAAGTTCTTTAATTCTGTTGCAATTTCTTATTAATAAAAATTATTATTTTTTATACATTCTCTATTTGTATAAACTCCGATTCAAGATTCTATACGCTTTAAGGTAGAATCTTATTTAAGTAAACTTATGTTTTAATTTTATTATGATAATCATATTTATTAGACTCAATGTATTTTTAATTGACCTTATAGAAGATTTTTTAATGAATTCTATTTGTTTAACTTCATTAAAAAATGACTTCCTTAAGAATAAAAAAGAAATAGTTTAAACTTAAAATTCACCCCTATTGAAGTTGTGCTATCTTAATACATATTTAAATCCAAAAATTGGTATCAGAGTAGGTTTCAACTTCTCATATATTTTATTATATTACTTTTATAAGTTAGTTATATTACTCTTATAAACTTTTTGTTTATAAATATTTTTCTATACTAACGTGTATCATGGAAAAATATTTCTTGTATTATCCTAAAGATGGCGGGTTTTAATATAAGATCAATAGGAAATTTAAATTCTACAAGACCACCTATTTTTTATAGTAATGACTTTGAATACTGAAGATACAGAATGAAGACGTTTTTTATCAATACTGGTGTTGAAAATTTTGTAATTCTTATTGGAGATTACAAAATTCCTGATAATGATGTTAGATTATTTTCAAATAAAGAGAGATAGGAAGATCAACTTAATTATAAGGTATGTAATACTTTACTTTTTTCAATTAATATAAATATATACAACTACATATCATTTTGTGAAGATAAAAATATCTTTTAGAAGAAACTTGAGATTACTCATTTTGGTATAGCTAAAGTCATCAAAACAAGAAGTGCCATGCTTGGAGAAGATTATCAGGATTTTTTTTCCATATGGAGAACCTCTAAATAAAGTTCAATAGAGATTTTATGAATATGGTAAATATATTAAAATACATGGGAGAAAAAGTTTTAGAATATGAAGTTCTTGTGGAAAAGATTATAAACATCATGCCTAATGATTGGGGGTCAAAGAGAACAACAGTTTATGAATCAAGAAAAGTTATAAATGTTAATCTTGATGAGTTATTTGGAAATATTATACAATTTTAGAAAATATTGAAGAGAGATACTATAAAATAAAATAAAAAATTTGTAGGTGTTTCTTTTACTATAACTTCAAATTAGATGAAATCCAAGACACTTGAGAAAATAGTGAATCCAAAAAAGAAGAAAGTGGTTGCTGAATTAGACTCAAGTGAATCTAAAAATTCAAAAAATGAGTTATCTAATATTTCTCAAAGGAAGAAAAATATTGTTGGCATGAATTATTTTCAATAAAAATATAAGAAAAAGTATAACAAGGGAAAAAAAAATTAGTATGTCACATGCTATGAATGCAAGAAAGAAATACACATCATATTTAATTGTCCAAAGCTTAAAAGAAAATACATAAAAGAAATGAATTATGAGAGGAATCAGAAAAATATTACAATCCTAAAGGAAATAAATCTATAATAGAAAATTATTCATGGAGTTTTAGTTGTGGAGATTAATCTGATGAATCCTCAGATAATGAAAATTCAGGACAGAATAATATTGGACTTCTAGCTAGAATACCTTTCAAGAATCAATGTTTCATGGAAAAGGTGCACACTGCCAAATCCTTAACCAATATTTCTTTAAATGAAAATTATCCTAATGAAGAAAATTATAATTATTTGGATGATTAATCTTCCTCAACATAAGATAATTATTTACCTTCATTTGATGAATTTTCTAGATTTTCCAAGTTAATTGAAAATGAGAATTGAAAAATCAAAAAGAAACTTGAAAAGTAAAATGATAGAATCAATGTTTTAACAAAATAAGTATTAGATTTTTATAAATATCTTGATGAAAAATCTTTTTAAATCATATCTATTTATAAAAACCTTGAGACAATTAATTTCGAAAATGATAAAATTTCTATTTATTTTGAAAAAGTTATTTATGAGAAAAACGTTTTTGAGATGAAATACAATTACAAAACAAATACTTGTGAGGATGAAAATTTGATCATTAGACTAAAATATAAAATATTTTATCTTAATAAAATTTTATCAAACTTTAATTTTGTTAAGGAATAATTTGATAAAATGTATAAACAAATTCTTCCACTAAGTAATAGTTCTGGGATGGGTTATTCTAATTCAAAAACATGTTTTTAGTAATAAATATTCTGTTCCCAAAAGAATCCAATTCTGTACTAAGTGTCAAAGTGGTGGACATTAGAACAAAAATTTTTCTTTTAACAAAATTCAATCCTTAGGATTTCATAAATCCCATTTTTCTAAAAAAATGTGGATTCCTAAGATTTTACATTCTAACAACTCTAGATCCAAGAAATCTTGGATTCTGAAAATCTAGTTGTTTTTTACATGAAAACAAAGGAATTACCAAAAACAACACATGGTACATGGATAGTGGATGTTCCTGGCATATTAATGGTAACAAATACTTCTTTGAAAAAATTATCAAGATGAAAGGTGGAAGAGTCACTTTCAGAGATAATCCTCAAGGAAATATTGCTGGTATAGTTAACATTGTTCTTCTTGGAAAATATTTTATTTCAAATTTTTTATTTGTCAAAGGTATTAAGCACAACATTATAATCATAAGTCAATTATGTGATGATGTTTACCTTATTAATTTTAGGAATGATAAATTTTTAGTACATAGTTCCAAGGATGAATTCATTATTTCTGCCAATAGGCATGAGAATGTTTAAAAAATTAACTTATAAGACCTTAGGATCCAAGAATTACCTTGACTTAGTGAAATGGAAGATCAATCTTGGTTATAGAATAGAATATTAGGACACAGTAACCTTAGGAACTTATATAAATTGACTAAGAAAGTAGTTGTTAAGGATACCGAATCATAGATTTGATTCTTCAAAAGTTAGTGAACCTTTTTAATATGGAAAGAAACATAAGTCAAGATTTAAATAAATTAGTGAAGTCTCAACCACTAATGAATTAAAGTTAGTGCACATGGATCTCTTCAGTCCCACATAAATTGGATGTATCAAAGGAAAATACTATGTATTTTTTCTCGTTGATGATTACACTTGATTTACATGGCTCTATTTTCACACAAAGAAATCCGAAGCCTTTTTTTTTTATTTTAAAACTTTCACATAAAAAGTTAAAAATGTGAAAATCCTACCTTTGATAACTATTTGTAGCGATCAAGGTGGAGAATTTGAAAATTAAGATTTTGAAACTTTTTGTAGTAAAAAGGGCATTATACATAACTTCTCATCTCCAAGAACTCCTAAAAAAATGGTGTTGTTGAAAGAATAAACTAAATTCTTCAAGAGATAATAAAAAACATGTTGAGTGAATACTCAATTACTAAACATTTTTGGGATGAAGCTGTTAGTACTACTTTTTATACTATAAATCGAGTTTTAATAAGGTAATTTCTTAATAAAACACCTTATAAGTTATGGATATGCTGAAAACCAAAAGTTTCATACTTTGGATTGTTTGTATGAAAAGTATTCAATTTGAATAA
Organism: Viscum album; assembly: GCA_963277665.1. NCBI lineage: Eukaryota > Viridiplantae > Streptophyta > Magnoliopsida > Santalales > Viscaceae > Viscum > Viscum album. The sequence goes on from OY728151.1 coordinate 1,841,238,323, forward strand.
AAATGATAATTTACATAAATTTTCACCCAAGTCCAATGAAGGTATATTTTTAGGCTATTCCACTACCTCTAGGGCTTATAGAGTCTTTAATAAAAATTCTTGTACCGTTGAGGAAACAGTACATGTCAAATTTGATTAAACTAATCCTTTTGTTTTTAAAAAATCACAACCTACATATTTTGATGTGTTTTAAAAAACTAATTATCAAACATTGATAAAAGATTATTCTAATAAGGGGAATACCCAAGAAATTGTTTCTAAAGTATTCACTCAAGAAGAATTTCCACATTATGTTGATGAACAAGTTTTATAAAACCCAAGTTAGTTGTTTTATAGGAATCATCCTAGTGATAATATCATTGGTGATATAATTCAACCCAGAAGGACTAGAAATTCCTTAATAAATGAAGTAGAACATCTTACTTTTCTTTCTCAATTTGAATTAAAAAGTATTAACGAGGCTTTAGGTGATGAAGATTAGATTAAATCTATGCAAGATGAACTAAATTAATTCGAAAGGAAAAAAGTCCAGACCTTGGTTGTAAGACCTTAATAAATCTATGTAATCAGAGAAAAATGGGTATTCCTAAAAAAATATGATGAAAATGGAGTCATTGTAATAAATAACACAAGATTATTTTCTAAAGGCTATAATCAACAAGAAAGAATAGACTATGAATAAACCTATACTCCGGTAGCAAGACTTGAATCCATTCGTATTATATTATCCTTTGCAACATTGTTTAATTTCAAACTATTTCAAATGGATGTGAATCATGTTTTTCTTAAAGGATATGTTCTAGAGGACATCCACATTATTTTTATGACAAAAAATATCCTAAATATGTTTTTAAACTTACCAAATCTTTATATGGTCTTAAACAAGCCCCTAGAGCCTAGTACGAAATACTTATAGGATTTTTGTTACAAAAAAATTTTGTTAAGGGAACTTCTAATCCAACTCTTTTCATAAATAAAGAAAATAAAAATATATTTATTGTTCAAATTTATGTTGATGACATTATATTTGATTCAAATCATCAATCCTTAACTGATTCATTTCCAAATCTTATGAAATATGAGTTTGAAATGAGTTTGATGGGTGAGTTAACATTCTTTATTGGTTTTAAAATCTCTAAAAAACCAGAAGGAACCTATATATATCAACATAAGTACATTAAATATCTTCTTAATAAGTATTTATATAACAATTCTAAAAGTTTAGTACTCCTATCAATACGCAAAATACCCTTGATCTTTATAAAGCTAGATAATCAGTGGATCAAACAATATTTAGAGGAATGATAAGAAGTTTACTATACTTAATATCTAGTCATACAGACTTAATGTTTTTAGTTTTCTTATGTGAAATATGTCAATAAAGTACAAAATAATCCCATTTAAAAGATGTGAAAAGAATTTTTAGTTATTTAAAGGGAACTATGGATTTAGGATTTTTTATTCTTCTGGAAATTATTTTGAACTTAAAAGTTTTTTGGATGCTGAATTTGGTGGTGATAGAATGGATAGGAAAAGTAGATATAGAAATTTTCATTTATTAGGAGATTCATTAGTTTCTTGGTCTTGTAAGAAACAACACTCAGCAACACTTTCCACTATTAAAGCCGAATATGTGGTAGTCAGAAGCTGTTGTGCGGAAGTGTTGTGGATGAAACACACACTCACTGATTATGGAATGAGTTTTACTAAAACTCAAATACTATGTGATAACATTAGTTCCATATATTTAATGAAAAACCCTTCACATCACTCACATGCAAGAACATAGATATTAGACATCACTTTCTTAGGGATCACACACTTAAAGAAGATATTATATTACAATTCATTGGAATTCAAGAACACCTTTCTGATATTTTTAAAAAACTTTTACATTATGATAGATTTTAATACATTAAAAAAAGTTAAGAATGATAACTATAAGGTAATCATTAATTTCTAATTTTTTTAAAACTACCTCCTTACATTAAGTTACTTCTTTTCATAGGGGGAGTACATCTGATTTTTTTCTTTCTTAAAAATTATTTTTCATAACCAAACAAAATTTTCAGAACCTATCAAATTTTTTCAAAACATATATTTTTTTTCAGATCCTAACAAATTTTTTTAATAAATTTTTTGGGCTTTAGTAAATTTTTTGTTATAGTCAATTTTTTTCAGATTTAAAACTCCTAAGAATAACTTATTTCAAATACTAATAAATCTTCCGAGAACTTTAAAAGGTTAAAATTCTTACCTATTACTTTTTAATTTCAATTATGTTTGTTGGTATTTCAATTTTTTTTAAAAACTTCATCAGATCCATCTTTTATTAAATTTGATTTGTTTCTTTAAAACCTCAAAATTTTGGATCTTATAAAACCTTCTTTGGTTCAATATCAACCATCAAATTAGATCAGATTATTTTCAACCATCAAATTTATCTTAGAAGACGAACCATTAACTCACCACCTATATATAGAATGGGACCCCCCATGCCCCACATTGATTTCTACTATCTTTTTCCAAGTTTCATCCAGCCTTCAAAACCCTCATTTCGATTTCTTAAGCGTTTCCTTAAATCCGAATGTCTTATTCAATATCTTCTCAAAGTTAAATTTCCGTGTCAATGGAATTGAAATATTTGTTTATATTTCATGAAATTTTAGTTGATCAAGCTTTCTTTCTCAAGTATGATTCTTTATTAAGTAAGATCATAAATATTCAAAGATGTTAATCTATCTGTATTGAAAAACACAAGGTAGATCAGGATCTAGTTTATCTAGATCTTGTTATTTAGTTTTATGATTTAGTTGAGTTCTTTATTGAAGGAGGAAAAGATAATGTACAGTTTAAATGTTATGGAAAAAAACATTCAATGTATTTCAATAAAGCAGTTGATATCCTAGTAATATACTTTGAAGGAGAATCTTTCTACCCTTTTCACAAATTTATGGAATTAGGAGGTTCATTAAATAAAGAAAAGGAAATATAATACTTATGTCTTTAGTTAATAAATAAGCCCAAACTTTATCATCTCACCTAAAAAAATAAGATTATAGCATTATGGATGTAAGGGTTACTCATTCTGAGGAAATTAGATAAAGATAATCTCAAGGTAATAGATATATTTATGCTAGATTTTATTGAAAATATAAGGAAGATAAAATTGATGAGATACATATTTTTTACAATCAGTAAGATAAAGGATGGATTGAACAAGTCTCAGATTCTAGTTTTTCCAGTAACTTTGTCCATGTTGTTAGTTAATTTCATGAATTCTTTCAATGTTCCTTATACATATAATACAAATAAGTTCAAGATTATTATTTTAAGTGATGACACACTTTGAAGAATAAAATATTCTTTTTATGATAAGTCTAAGGAGTTTTTTGATTTATCAAGAAAGGCAGGAAAAGTTGGGGAAAGTTTTAAGAAAGATATAGCTAAGGATAATAAAAGAAAATCTCAAGCTTCTGAACCAGAGAAGTCAAAGAAGAAAAAATCTTATCCAGATGAAGAATTTACAAAGTGGAGACAAGAAAGATAACAAAGGAAAGAATGATATCCAATTTTTGGATTAAATATAGTAGAAGAAATAGCTTTAAAAATTCAAGGTTCTACAACACTAGAAAAACAAGAAAAGGTGAATAAGCTTAATAAAAAAGTAATGAAAGCTGACTTGTGCCAGGCTTTGTCAAAAGCCTCAGAAAAACCATCAGAAAAAATTCATGTTCCAGAATAATTTCTTCAAGAATATGATGTTACCCCTTAACAAATAAACACTATGGAAGTATAAGCTCCTCCAATAGATAAAGGAAAATTAGTTGTTTTAGGACCAGTTCTGAGTGTTGAAGAACAATCTGAAGTAGGATTTCAAGATATTGAAGAAACATATAGTGAATATGAGATTCAAGAAATTGAAAAAAATCAGAAATATAGTCAATAATTCAAAATTTCTATAAGAACTTATAAATCTTACTCTTCTAAGCTTGCCTTATAAGAAAAGTTAGTTCATAAATTCGATTGTCATATTCAGAAGTCAACTTCAGCCCAGAAATAAAATGTTGCTGATAGTAAAATTCAGAAACTACCTTATGATGGTGATGATGATGATGATGAAAATGGTGATGATGTTGAAGAAAACATTGATCAAATTTTTTATGAAAGTAAAATAGAACAGAAGATAGTGAAATCATAATTTAATAAAGTCAAAGGGAAGTATATTGATGTTGGAACTTCTAAGAAAATTAAATCAGAATCTGATGAGTCTTCATATTATATGGTAGAAGATTTCATTGTTCAATATTTGAATAATTTGGTAAAGTCTATTCCATAATTTCCAAATATTGAGTCAAGATGTTAGATAATTTAAGAATCTTTAAATCATAAATTAGACTCAATAACTCTTTAGATGTAGAGGTTGATCAGGATTGAAGTATATTTCAAAAACTTCATAGAAAATTATCATTATCCTAGGAAATCTTATAGGGAGATTACCAAGTGGTCAAGGCATATCAATCATGATCTTAAAGTTTTTTGATGATATTTTTGATCCAATTAAGAATGATTTTAAAGAATCTAAAGACTCACTCAAAGATCTATCAAATAGTTTTTCAGAAAAGATAAACAAGGAAGAAGGTATTCAAATGCAAGAACTCATATATTTAAATGAAATGGTAAATTTCATCAGATCTGAGATCAAAAGGTTAATGTCTTACAAAGATGAGATGGTTCAAAAACTCAAGTCTCAGAAGGAAAAAAATTCAAATCCAGGAAGAAAATATTCAAAGCCATGAAAAGAAGAATCAGCATCATGAAGTCCTCTTAGAAAAGTTTGAAGAAGATCAAAAAGAGTTGAAGAAGTTGAAGGCTATAGTTAGATCCATAATTATGAAGAAAGATTAATTTTTTTGTATCTATAAAACTTTTGTTGTAAAAATTTTCAATATCAAGAATGTTCATCTTCACTATTTTGTATAGAATGCTTCCTAATCATTTTCAGGTACATTATTCTTTTCTTCATTCCTTTTTATAAATCACAAAGGGGAATAATGGTTAAGAATATTAAAGAATATAGTATTAAGTAAGGGGGATATATTTCCTTAATAAAGAAATAAAAATACTTAAATAAAATAATATGATCCTTAGGGGAAGTTCATATCATAAGGGGGAGTTAATCGTATTCATCTTTACAAGAGTTATAAAAATCATGGGGAGATAAGTATTTTTTTAAGTTCAAATATAATTTTTTTCAGTCTTAATACTCTTGTCTTAAAATGTTGTTTGTGCCTTCCAAAAAGTGGGAGATTTTTGAGTCAAAATCTTCTTTATGACTTTTATCATTCCATTATGATTTAGAAATCACAAACCCATTTCCTTTAATAAATTTTTTTCCTACCTTATATAATATTTTTTTATAAACATATGAATGTCTAATTAAAATCAGAATCTTGTTCTTTAATCTAGTCTATGTTATTTTATAAATGAGTCTAAAAAACTATATCTTAATACCATATAGAAACTAGAATGAATGAAAATTGGATCAATACTTATAATCATATTCACCATGTTTCTCAATTTCAATTCGCTCATAATTTTGAATCCGATTCACATAGTTTCTTAATTCTAATTCACTCAGAATTTGAATCTGATTCACACAGTTTCTTAATTCTGATTCACACAGAATTTTGAATCTGATTCACATAGTTTCTCAATTCCGATTCTCCTAGAATTTTGAATCCGATTCACCTTTATTATCAATACAAATTTTCATAGTATATAGAATATGATTCTCATTGTTTTAATAATTGGATTTCATAACTTTATTTAAACCTATTTGTTAGTTTATTTAATTATTGATCTTACCCATATAATTGTATTCTAAATTAAATTCAAGTGTGATTACATGATAATGTTTCTCATAATATTCTTCCTTATGATAAAATGATGTCGTCTAATATGTTATTTTCTGACCATTTTAAATGCCAGCTGTATAGGTACCTTTAAATTTTTTGAAAAAATATGACCATTGGAGACCAAGTCAACTGTTGTATTACAAGCCTATAAATACGAGGTCATTTAATCATTTTAAAGTGTGTTCAAAAACTATGTTTGTCTACATTATGGGATTTTTCTCTTGTGATACTAGAGTGTGAATTTCTTATTCCATGTGTTTGTTTACTTTAATAGAGAGTGTTAACCATAAAGAAACCTTGTTAGGTTGTCTCTTTAATATTTTCTTCATGCATCCGATTCTTTAATAGATGGCTTCTAGATGAAGGAAGAAAAAGGTTCCAATTACCTTCTTAATCAAGGGATTATGGGGATAACAATACAGAATCTGCATCCAATCTTTTGTGGATCGAGGGCTTACCCTAGTGTGGGTAATACACACTTTATTGAAAGTATAAATCAAGGAACTTTTATACAAATTCATTGGATAAAATTATCTTTGGGTTAAAATATTTCATTATATTTATATTACTTGTTATGTTAAAAGTTATTTAATTCTGCTATAATTTCTTATAAGTATAAAGTGTTGTTTTTTATACATTCTCTATTTTTATAAAATCTGATTTGAGATTCTATATTCTTTAAGGAATAATATTGTTTAAGAAAACCTATGTTTTAATTTAATTAAAATAATCATCTTTATTGGACTTAAGGTATTTTTAATTAACTATATAGAAGAGGGTTTAGTGAATCTGATTTGTTTAACTTTGTTAAAAAAATGCTTCCTTAATATTAAAAACAAAATTTTTTAAACTTACAATTCACCCTGCTTGTAGTTATTCTATATTTATACATATTTTAATCCAAAAAAGTGTAGAAACTTAGTTTTTGTCATGTAAGACTTTGGAATATTTCTAGGAATATTTTTAGAGCTAGTAACTGAGACGAAATGATATTATGAGACCCAGTGAGCCCAATATTGATATAATAAAAACATTAAATATTTTAATATCAAGCACGTGTAGTTTCCATAAAAAAGTGGAAGAAATCTCAAAGGGAGTATTTGATTAGAAATATGAGATAATGGTTGATTTCAGAACATAGAATTTACCCTAGGTGTGATCTAAGGCTGGTCATCACCGTATGTTTGGTTGAGGCAGTCATTAGTGGTGCATTTAATTAAAATAACTAATTTAATTTGTTTATTTTATTTTAAATAACCCCAGCATAAAAACCTCTATAAATAACACTTTATAACAATTATCAGATTATCCACATAAACCCTGATAGAAATGAGAGGAGCTCTGGGCATTCTCCATTGGTTGATCAAATGAAAGGATGATGGGTGATCAGATCAAGGTGGATTCAGAGGCATCAAATGTAGTGGATCATCATCATCATTATAGAACACATTATTAACCAACAATAAATCCATAACCAATTTAGGGCTCATTAATTTTTTCCCATTTGATTAAAATATTGAGCATGGATAATTAATCTAATTTTGATATGTGATTTATCTACCCATAGTATGATCCCAATTCTAATAAATTAAATTATTAATGTGATTTTATCTATTATTCCTTGTCTCACCCCTAGATATCCCATTGTATAATCATTAGTTGAGAACACTTGGATAATAGTGTATTTTACTTATTCCTTGTTCATTTCTACCCACTGTTATTTGTGTTCTTTACAATTGGCCCATGGGGTCATGGTTCGACATTTTTGGGGAGGGTTTGAGCATGGTCAAAGACTTAGATTCATAGGGATTAAGTAAATATGACCAAGATGATGATTTTTTGATGAATCATGATGTTTTGTGGGATGCTGGTGATACCTCCATGGATTTAACATTGGAGCCGCAACAACCTTAGTATGGAGTGATGGGAAAGGTCGTGCGGGGTTCGTGTGGTCGGAATTCAACCATCAACAATGGATTGGGCATGGAAGACCCTATATCCAACACCCTAACATGATTCACGGTGAAAATGATGTAGGTAGTGATGCAATGATAATGCATGAAGAAAATTGGGTTTCTATGGAAAAACTAATTGCATGGATTGTATTCTAGGAACACAAACTATGTATCACCCCTGGATGTGGTTCTTGGGTTTTGAAGAATGTTAAAGATCACACTCTATGTGGTTAGGCCCACACACCATGTGACATTCCTCGGGTTCCTAAGTTGTGTGCTAGTTGTACATGACCAGGACCACATTTAGGAGGACACCCATCTAATCTGGGAGTACACATGAACACCTAGAGGTACACAAGAACAAATTAGTACTCGCGCATAGCCAGGTACATGGACAGGACCTAAAGTACAAGATCATAGCTTGGAGCACATGGGAAGGCCCTGAGTGTCCAAGACATTCCCCTATCGTAATATGGAATGTGTCCTCCATGCTTTAAGTGGACCCCCTAACCCACTAGAGTGTGGGAACTATAAATATCTACTAAGTGGAACCCACTAATGTAATAGGGCGAGGTTCCTATATCTTTTGATAGGCACAACCTTATCATACTAATTCATGGTTCTTATACTATATATAGTTACCCCTCACCTGTGGAGTGTAGTGGCGAGGTGCAGGTCCTCCACATGGAATCTTATGCGGTCAACAAGGTGAATGAATGGAAATCATGCCCCCTGTATGTAGAGTATAATGGCGAGGTGAGGGTACTCTAATCATTTTCAATCAAGGATACATGAGATTCATGGTTTGGAAATTGTTCCCCCTTGGATTTGGAGCATAGTGATGAGGAGTGGTCCCTCCACATGGATTCTTATTCGGTTGTGAATGATGTTGGGCATCCAGGTAGACCTTTGGAGCTTCTATGTAACGCCCCGACCCCAGCTACCCAGAGTCGGTGCATTACTTCGTAACATTGGCATGATCACAAGAAGATCAAATCTCGAAAGACCGATTGGTTTAGTAGCCTTGGAAACACTAGATATAATCATAAAGTTTTACATTACATTTCAAAGTGAAAAACTACTACAACAACAAAGTCTTCATATCCACACTATTAACCCCTCATAATATCCCTGCAAGTCATTCATAATTTACTTCTTCACTACCTGGGAAAAATAAAACATAGAAAAGGGGTGAGCTCAAATGCCCAGTAAGGATAACAATATAGCGGAACATTCAAAATAAGCATAAACATTTAAGGCAATGAATTACTAAAACAAAAGCCTTTTAAAATTGAACTTCAACATAGTATGGCAAAAGTAAAATGAAATAATGCCATTTACTTGTTCACATGGATATTCTACTAATCGAATAATCACATGCAATATCAATAACCACTTTCATAATGTTGGAATGCATATTGCTAAAAGTTAATTTCTTTGTCTAGGCCTCATCCCAAGACCTAGGGGTTACTTCTAACCGGAACCCAACCCGGAGTGCCTCTAATAACCGGACACCAACCCGGAGTGCCTCTAATAACCGGACACCAACCCGGAGTGCCTCTAATAACCGGACACCAACCCGGAGGGCTTACTTTTACCAGTCCCTAACCTGGAGGGCTTACTTTTACCAGTCCCCAACCTGGAGGGCTTACATTAACCAGTCCCCAACCTGGAGGGCTTACTTTAACCAGTCCCCAACCTGGAACATACTTGTCCAACACATTCATATGAAGTAAAGATTGAAATATAACATAAACATTCTTATTGGAACTAGCATACGAAATGTCAATACTTTCACCATAAACTATGAATGGTATAAAAATAGCACATCCACAGTCAAACATATCACAAAACCTTCAATACAATATAGAAGTTTTGTATCATAATAAATCAACTTCAAATAATCTTAAAATCTATCAAATAATGTTGACATAGATGAAATCAAAATTCTTTTTAAAGAAGTATCTCCTTTTATTTTGAAATCATTTAAGATAAAATAAAACATTTTCTTTGAAAATATTCTTATAAGCTTGTATGGAAAACTTCGACGATTTTATAACGGCGGAAAATAACCGCACCCGCCGTATAAGTTAAAAAAAACATTCTTACCTCAATTCTGTCGAAAAGGTTAAAAATGACCTTGTTTTGAAAACGATGGAAAGATTCCTTTATAAACCTCTTATAAAAAGTCAAACAAGGGTAAAAATGACTTTAACCCATATTCTTGTAAATAGTAAAAATGTTTTGAAATACATTTCAAAGAAACATGGATTTGGATGATAAAGAGATCCCAGTAGATTATTACGTATAATACAACCTCGGATAATGAAGAGATTGTGAAATAACCCTTACCTTGTACTTTTCCTTGGTTGGGGTAGGTTAACCTCCTGTATAATGGTGAAATAATTGTTATTAAATTATACAAGAATCATATACATTAATATGATATCATATATGATCTTTTAATATTGATTTGATAATAATATCTTAGTATTATCATTATATCGGGTGTTAACTTACTTGTTTTCTTTTATATGTTTTGTTACATAAGACATGTTTGTAAAGGATAGGTTGTATATTATTCATATCCAGAATGATATCAAGTTCTTAAACATCATTTTTAAATCATTAAATGATAATTATACTTGAATGGACACGATGGAGAATGAATCTCATCGCGTTCGTGGAGACGGTAGTCCGTACGTACGCACGAGCGACAATATCATCCTTTTGATATTAAAATAATATATAAATGGATGGTATATCATATATACAGAATCATTAACATGTTATATTTATTATTTACATGAGTTACACATAATTATTATACCCATCCAAATAATATTATATTGAATAACAATTACACCACGACGTGGAGACGGTAAGCCGTACGTACGCACGTATGGTGACATGTTATTCAAAGGGTGGATAGGATAATGAATATGGTTGTACCATATTTATAATAACATCACAGTATATGTGAGATACTGGAGTTATTATTTTAGAATGGTAAGAACAAAGGAAGAAGAATTGGAAGAAGAAATGAACTTAGAAAAGGGTGGTGAAATCATTACCTCTTCTTCGGGTTCTTCCTTTTGATTTGATCAAAAGGGCTCCTTAGGTTGGCTTTATGATCAAACTAAGGCCTATAGGTTGTATTGAGGGATGTTGGGAGAGTATTTGGGCAGAGTTTGGCCGAACCAAAAGGCTTTAGAGGTGTGAAGAAATGAGAAGGAGGAGTGCCCTTTTATAAGAGGGGTGAGGGGCACCTTTGGAAAAGCTAGAAATATTAATTTATAATAAATTCATATTCGGTTTATAATGGCTCCAAAGTTGACTATTCAAAGGTTAAGGTGGGAATAGGTCGAAAACCACTCAACCAATAGAATTTAGACAGGTTTGGGTACTTATATTAACCTTATCTTTAAGTATTAACTCTAAGTTAATTAGTTTCACTTTTACAATGTCTCTTTGTATTTTTATATAATATGGTTAATAAACTTACTATATACATCCAAGAGATCCCCAAGTGGTCCATTAATGATCAACCTATCATAATATAAGTCTCTTGGCCGAACCTTATATTTTTAGGAATTTAATATCAATTAATAATATAATATTTGTTTTAAGAACTCTTTTATGTCAATTTTGACACTATTCAATAGTTGATTTTTGTGAAACTCCTAACAGATTGATTACTTCGAACAAAGTCAATTAAATCAATCCTAATATATCATATTATCATAGAAAATTAGTTTAATTCATTAAAAGTTTCATATTATAATTATTTGGGTATTTATAAGATCAATTATTTTAATTTTTCACTATTTTAGTAATTACTGCATCATCATTGTGTCATAAATAAAATACATTATATAATGTCTAAAAATTATAAATAAAATATCATTATGTAGGAAATATTTTTAGGTTTCTAATGAATATTTATAATCGAAAATCCAACATGTATAACCCTATGTAAAAATTGTTCTTCTAAAAGATGTAAGCTTATGCCATTTTTATTTTTATTTTAGCTTTATTAATATAATGTGTCATTATCACTTACAAGTGGATCCATGGGGTCCCAAAATAGACACAAAGATGCCCATGGTCGACCATGTATCAACCAATAGGGTTAAGATACGTTTTAGGGTAATTTTGTATTATTATAATATTATTTTTTAACCCTTATTTACCGGATTTACCCTTAACCATGGTAAATAAAATATTTACCGCAGTAATTATTCAAAATGTCTAAAAATAAAAGTTACCTATTTACACAATTTGAACATCCTGATTCCAAATATGGAATCCATTTTCCTAAATTCAAAACACAGAAGTGGCAGAAATTAATTTAAAATTAATTCCCGCTGTCAAAACAAAAAGCGTGTTTTTAAGAGATAGTAACTATCAAAAGATTGACACTTGTTTATGTTCGGTTTAATTGTAAAATTATGTCCAATGACCAACATTATATTAAATGGTAAAAATATATTCTAATTATACTTTAAAACCACTAAAATTCACAATTTATCACTATTAATTATTTTGATTAAAAAAGTTGTTTTTAATTAAAATTTAGTAATTTTCACTATTCATCAAAATATGAAAGTTATCCGAAAAGTACCAAAATTTCACCTTAGGCTAAATTTGATATTCCGTATCCAAAAATGAAGTCCATTTTAAAATATAAAATATATATAACTTCAAAAAGTAGGTATTACTATTCATAACAGCTAGTTACGGTTTGTTAGAACTCGAAGTTGCGTACAACACACGCTACTGTTTTATTCGAAGGAAAGCGTACCGTGGAAGCTTGGGATGTTTCATTTTAAATTTTTGATGTCCCCATTTAGTCAAAAAGTTTAAAATATAGTATCTAAAAAGGTTTCACTATTAAAAGTTGATAAAAGTGCAATACCGAAAATGAATCTGTTCTTGCATTATGACTAAGAAACTCATAATATGGAATCTAAAATTATAAGGATTATATAAAGTTTAAAATTTAGTTAATACTATTCATGACCTCTTTTAATGGCATTTTTTTTGTAAGTAATGGTGTGATTGAACTCGGTGTTGCGTGTAGTACAAGTTATTGAATTATTTTGAAGAAATAACACACTATGAAATCTTGGGGTGTTACATTCTCCCCTCCTTCAATAAATTGCGTCCTCGCAATTTGAAATTGTTCTTCGAAAATAAAATGTTGAAAGTAGAAAATATATTTGTGGGAAAACCCACATCGGAAATTGGGTTACTAAAATTTAGTCTTAATATGAGGAAAAGAGAAATGAAAGGGTCACCACCAAATTATGATCTCGATTAGGAGAACATTGGTGGCAATTAGAGAAATATAATTGGAGGAAAAACGTAAATATTTATAGGTAGTGATTGAGGTCATCAATCACAAACAAGTATAAAATTGAGGTCCTTAAACTCATCAATCTATGATGATTTGAAGTACCATCGGTTCAACAAAATATAGGGTATTGGGATAACACATTTTTGACGTTTCAAGATATCTTAGTTGAAATCCCACATCGAAAAATGAATTAATGAGGCCTCTATTTAAAATAAAGAGTGGAAAGTATGAAGATTACCGAAAATAACACATACTAGGGTTCCATGTAGGAAAATATGGATATGGAAGAGAAATCTAACCATCAATTATCTGATGGAGAGTGGTAGAGAACATGGCTATGAAAAGGCCAAAAATCCCAAAGCCATAAATTTGTGATGATTTAAGGTACCATCTAGGAAAACATTTTTGTTCTATGTTGATTTTCTTAATATTGAGGAATTTATTTATGAGATTGGCTAAGATCATAAGGAGATATACTTACTTTATAATTAGAGTTTTATCCATTAATAAATTTCTACCACAAACTCATCTTTCACTCTAAAAGATAATAGAATGTAAAAAAAATTCTATTTACACTATTCGTATAGGGTTCTAAAATAAACGAATTTATAATTAATCTACATGATCTTTTAATAAAAACTACATTATTTAATCCAGGACATCTCATGGTCCAGTGGTAGGTGATACACCCTTGTCGCCCTTCGGTTGCGGGTTCAAGTCTCGCAGCCTTGCCGGACGCGACGGGTTGCCGCCCGACCTCCGGGTTGTCCTTTTATGGCAATCCAAAATAATCCAAACTAGAACTATCCAAAATACTTCTGTCCAAACTCATAGTCCAACATTGATAAGGAAGGTAAGCATAATGTAGATTCTTTTTACCCCGTAATAGCATATGAATACCTTCATCATGTATTCTTTTAATACTCTGAAACATCCTGAATTACCATATTCCTTATTGATTACATTCATGCTCCCTTATTCCATGTAGAATGCTGGATATACTTCATTAATCCAAAAATGTTTTAAACCCCAACAATGATGGAATATACAAATCATTAATCAGTTCCAAGGTAGTCAAGAATATCCAATATAATTTATCCAAAACAATCATGTATTATTCCAAAATCACTACCTCGGTATCAGAACCATATTATGGTTTATCTTTCTCTCAACCATATATTTTCCAAAAATTTATCCTGATATTGAGTCACTTTTCTTTGTTCCACACAATCTCATGTCCTTGATGAAATAGTACTGCAGTACAATCCTTATATACTCCATAATTATTATATCAAGTACATTGTTGATACAATACTCAATTGACATAATCAACATAAGAACTCTAATCATTCCTCTTCATCTACGGTAGTATCATAACTTGATTATTATCCAATAACATCATTTGCGGTATAGTCTGATGACTGGGACATAGGTTCGCGTAGTGTCTAAACTCCTTGCAAATGAAGCATTGTACATTTAAAACCATTTTCTTACCCTTGCAGTCACGTACTTTGTGCCCTTTTCCTCCACACTTATAACAAAATCCCATTCCTTTCAGGCAAGTTTCAGGGTGTTTCTTTCCACAGTTACCACATATGGGAAAATTCTTCTTTTCCTTCTTCCCTTTATCCATCTTTCTATCTTCCATCCTTTTCTTCTCTTGCTTCCCTTCAAAGCCATAGGACTCAGTAAAATCTTTACTTATCTTATCAACACATGATATTATTTCTTCATATGATGATAATACATGGGAGACTATTTCTCTTATAAATCCTAGCTTAAGACCATGAAAGATATGATCCTTCCTTCTCTTTGGATCATGTGCATTTCTGGAGTTCTCATTCCTTCTACTGGGCGCCATTTCTAAACAATGGCATACACTAGATCAGTTTATGAATCAAAATACATAATCCCATACTTATAAAACACTTAACATAAATTGAACTATTTATGGATATAATCCATAATCATAAAAATGTCTCCTTTGAGGATGTATATACTCATAAACCCTTCATAATGATTTGTAAAGAAAATGAGAGTTATCCTAAGCATATCCCCCGGGAGTGTCGTAACCAAGAGTGCAGCAAGGCCCGTTGTCGTGCACCAGTTCCCGTTCGAGTCTAGCTCAAAGCGGTGTTTTCGGGTTTTACCCCTAGGTACATCTGTGCCAGAGCCGCCTCTACCTGCTCGTATCCAGACAGGGATGTATTGCTCGGAAAACTCACAAAATCTCTACAATACCAAAATTCTAGGAAGTTCTTTTACACTAATCCTCAAAGTTCATCTTAGGTCTACGTGCTCTAATCAGAGTTTATCTAAATCTAGCTTCCAAGGTTTGTACTAAACTTCCTCTGATACCAACTGTAACGCCCCGACCCCAGCTACCCAGAGTCGGTGAATTACTTCGTAACATTGGCATGATCACAAGAAGATCAAATCTCGAAAGACCGATTGGTTTAGTAGCCTTAGAAACACTAGATATAATCATAAAGTTTTACATTACATTTCAAAGTGAAAAACTACTACAACAACAAAGTCTTCATATCCACACTATTAACCCCTCATAATATCCCTGCAAGTCATTCATAATTTACTTCTTCACTACCTGGGAAAAATAAAACATAGAAAAGGGGTGAGCTCAAATGCCCAGTAAGGATAACAATATAGCGGAACATTCAAAATAAGCATAAACATTTAAGGCAATGAATTACTAAAACAAAAGCCTTTTAAAATTGAACTTCAACATAGTATGGCAAAAGTAAAATGAAATAATGCCATTTACTTGTTCACATGGATATTCTACTAATCGAATAATCACATGCAATATCAATAACCACTTTCATAATGTTGGAATGCATATTGCTAAAAGTTAATTTCTTTGTCTAGGCCTCATCCCAAGACCTAGGGGTTACTTCTAACCGGAACCCAACCCGGAGTGCCTCTAATAACCGGACACCAACCCGGAGTGCCTCTAATAACCGGACACCAACCCGGAGTGCCTCTAATAACCGGACACCAACCCGGAGGGCTTACTTTTACCAGTCCCTAACCCGGAGGGCTTACTTTTACCAGTCCCCAACCTGGAGGGCTTACTTTAACCAGTCCCCAACCTGGAGGGCTTACTTTAACCAGTCCCCAACCTGGAACATACTTGTCCAACACATTCATATGAAGTAAAGATTGAAATATAACATAAACATTCTTATTGGAACTAGCATACGAAATGTCAATACTTTCACCATAAACTATGAATGGTATAAAAATAGCACATCCACAGTCAAACATATCACAAAACCTTCAATACAATATAGAAGTTTTGTATCATAATAAATCAACTTCAAATAATCTTAAAATCTATCAAAGAATGTTGACATAGATGAAATCAAAATTCTTTTTAAAGAAGTATCTCCTTTTATTTTGAAATCATTTAAGATAAAATAAAACATTTTCTTTGAAAATATTCTTATAATCTTGTATGGAAAACTTCGACGATTTTATAACGGCGGAAAATAACCGCACCCGCCGTATAAGTTAAAAAAAACATTCTTACCTCAATTCTGTCGAAAAGGTTAAAAAGGACCTTGTTTTGAAAACGACGGAAAGATTCCTTTATAAACCTCTTATAAAAAGTCAAACAAGGGTATAAATGACTTTAACCCATATTCTTGTAAATAGTAAAAATGTTTTGAAATACATTTCAAAGAAACATGGATGTGGATGATAAAGAGATCCCAGTAGATTATTACGTATAATACAACCTCGGATAATGAAGAGATTGTGAAATAACCCTTACCTTGTACTTTTCCTTGGTTGGGGTAGGTTAACCTCCTGTATAATGGTGAAATAATTGTTATTAAATTATACAAGAATCATATACATTAATATGATATCATATATGATCTTTTAATATTGATTTGATAATAATATCTTAGTATTATCATTATATCGGGTGTTAACTTACTTGTTTTCTTTTATATGTTTTGTTACATAAGACATGTTTGTAAAGGATAGGTTGTATATTATTCATATCCAGAATGATATCAAGTTCTTAAACATCATTTTTAAATCATTAAATGATAATTATACTTGAATGGACACGATGGAGAATGAATCTCATCGCGTTCGTGGAGACGGTAGTCCGTACGTACGCACGAGCGACAATATCATCCTTTTGATATTAAAATAATATATAAATGGATGGTATATCATATATACAGAATCATTAACATGTTATATTTATTATTTACATGAGTTACACATAATTATTATACCCATCCAAATAATATTATATTGAATAACAATTACACCACGACGTGGAGACGGTAAGCCGTACGTACGCACGTATGGTGACATGTTATTCAAAGGGTGGATAGGATAATGAATATGGTTGTACCATATTTATAATAACATCACAGTATATGTGAGATACTGGAGTTATTATTTTAGAATGGTAAGAACAAAGGAAGAAGAAGTGGAAGAAGAAATGAACTTAGAAAAGGGTGGTGAAATCATTACCTCTTCTTCGGGTTCTTCCTTTTGATTTGATCAAAAGGGCTCTTAGGTTGGCTTTCTGATCAAACTAAGGCCTCTAGGTTGTATTGAGGGATGTTGGGAGAGTATTTGGGCAGAGTTTGGCCGAACCAAAAGTCTTTAGAGGTGTGAAGAAATGAGAAGGAGGAGTGCCCTTTTATAAGAGGGGTGAGGGGCACCTTTGGAAAAGCTAGAAATATTAATTTATAATAAATTCATATTCGGTTTCTAATGGCTCCAAAGTTGACTATTCAAAGGTTAAGGTGGGGATAGGTCGAAAAACACTCAACCAATATAATTTAGACAGGTTTGGGTACTTATATTAACCTTATCTTTAAGTATTAACTCTAAGTTAATTAGTTTCACTTTTACAATGTCTCTTTGTATTTTTATATAATATGGTTAATAAACTTACTATATACATCCAAGCGACCCCCAAGTGGTCCATTAATGATCAACCTATCATAATATAAGTCTCTTGGCCGAACCTTAGATTTTTAGGAATTTAATATCAATTAATAATATAATATTTGTTTTAAGAACTCTTTTATGTCAATTTTGACACTATTCAATAGTTGATTTTTGTGAAACTCCTAACAGATTGATTACTTCGAACAAAGTCAATTAAATCAATCCTAATATATCATATTATCATAGAAAATTAGTTTAATTCATTAAAAGTTTCATATTATAATTATTTGGGTATTTATAAGATCAATTATTTTAATTTTTCACTATTTTAGTAATTGCTGCATCATCATTGTGTCATAAATAAAATACATTATATAATGTCTAAAAATTATAAATAAAATATCATTATGTAGGAAATCTTTTTATCTTTCTAATTAATATTTATAATCGAAAATCCAACATGTATAACCCTATGTAAAAATTGTTCTTCTAAAAGATGTAAGCTTATGCCATTTTTATTTTTATTTTAGCTTTATTAATATAATGTGTCATTATCACTTACAAGTGGATCCATGGGGTCCCATAATAGACACAAAGATGCCCATGGTCGACCATGTATCAACCAATAGGGTTAAGATACGTTTTAGGGTAATTTTGTATTATTATAATATTATTTTTTAACCCTTATTTACCGGATTTACCCTTAACCATGGTAAATAAAATATTTACCGCAGTAATTATTCAAAATGTCTAAAAATAAAAGTTACCTATTTACACAATTTGAACATCCTGATTCCAAATATGGAATCCATTTTCCTAAATTCAAAACACAGAAGTGGCAGAAATTAATTTAAAATTAATTCCCGCTGTCAAAACAAAAAGCGTGTTTTTAAGAGATAATAACTATCAAAAGATTGACACTTGTTTATGTTCGGTTTAATTGTAAAATTATGTCCAATGACCAACATTATATTAAATGGTAAAAATATATTCTAATTATACTTTAAAACCACTAAAATTCACAATTTATCACTATTAATTATTTTGATTAAAAAAGTTGTTTTTAATTAAAATTTAGTAATTTTCACTATTCATCAAAATATGAAAGTTATCCGAAAAGTACCAAAATTTCACCTTAGGCTAAATTTGATATTCCGTATCCAAAAATGAAGTCCATTTTAAAATATAAAATATATATAACTTCAAAAAGTAGGTATTACTATTCATAACAGCTAGTTACGGTTTGTTAGAACTCGAAGTTGCGTACAACACACGCTACTGTTTTATTCGAAGGAAAGCGTACCGTGGAAGCTTGGGATGTTTCATTTTAAATTTTTGATGTCCCCATTTAGTCAAAAAGTTTAAAATATAGTATCTAAAAAGGTTTCACTATTAAAAGTTGATAAAAGTGCAATACCGAAAATGAATCTGTTCTTGCATTATGACTAAGAAACTCATAATATGGAATCTAAAATTATAAGGATTATATAAAGTTTAAAATTTAGTTAATACTATTCATGACCTCTTTTAATGGCATTTTTTTTGTAAGTAATGGTGTGATTGAACTCGGTGTTGCGTGTAGTACAAGTTATTGAATTATTTTGAAGAAATAACACACTATGAAATCTTGGGGTGTTACATTCTAGAAGGCTCATAATTCTTATTTATGACATAGATATGGATATCCCCTTTCTCTCTTAATTAGAATTGTTACCAGACATATTTTACTATTTATGGTTATTGTCCTATTTTCAGATTGAAATCAATTATTTGGGTTGAGATGAACATTATTATATCTTTCTATTTCTCCCTTTGTGGTTTTAGAGGTTTCCTACTATGTATGTATATACTCAACCCAACATGTACTTTTCTGACTCATGTCATATCTTATGCAGATGATAGATAGTTCGACAATGACATTAGTGGATCATAATGATAATTGGATTCATATATTGCGTATGGTGTTCAGACATAGAGATTAGGAGATAGGATCTCTCAGTTCACTTTTATTCAAGTTGTTATTAGGTTGAGAATTAATTTATGGTTGGGAATGTTTTTTAGACTTTATAGTTTTCTTTATTCTATTATACTTTGATGTATTCCCTAGAGGAATCTCATTCCTATATTACTCTATATATTACCGCATTTTATTATTATTCCTCATCAAATTTCATGGTGATGGTTGGGTGTGTGCATATAGGTATATCAAGAAAAGGAAAGCCATTTCATTTATACCTTTTTGGTGCTTGTCTCTAGCCCCTAGACTATTAGAGGTAGTCTTGGGGTTGTGATAGATCAGACTTCCACTTTCCAGGTGGGCATCAGTGGTTTGAGTCGTTATAGAGTGGTATTAAAGCAGTTTATTCATTAGGATGATGTTTGGAGTTTTCCCCTTATGAGTATTGGTTGGGAATTATGATAACAATGTTGGAGTGTTTTGAGTGTGGATATTAGTATAGGGAAACTAGTGTTGGGATGATGACTGACATATCTATACATAAGGACTATAACTACATGTTTGTCGAGTAGGCATACCGAGATATTGGTTACATGTAAAAAATGGTACATGAATCATATATGATTGATTACTTTGGCTATCCTTATTGAGTTCTCTCCCCAGATATTTTTTTAATTATGGAACATCTTGATAACTTTCATGATTTCTATTTGATGTAAGCCATCTAGTATTTTGAGACATTTTTATGATTATATCCATGTGCATGGTGAGGCCCTAGTTCCGGGAACCTTTCATGAGGTGTTTCCTCTAGGTGGGACCTGAGTAGTGGTACTACCTATTAAATAGCTCATAGAACAACCTCTATTAGTACAAGAAGATGATTTTTTGCATGTTGGGAAGTCAATGGATCCAATAGGGTAGGATGGTGGTACATGTAGGCTTATCACATTATTTGAGTTAAAGAAATAGATTCCGTTGAGGATTTTCAGTGAGACAAACCATTAAGGTAGTGGTTTGGGTCTTTTAGTGTTCGAATCCTGATAGATCAGATGGTTTCACTAGTGTCCAGTCTTCTTCATTAGAAGCCTTGTCTCTAGAGGTACCGATAGATGTCATACCGGTACTAGGTGTGCATTATAGTCTTTATAGATAGAGATCTCCCATGATTCTTCATGAGTCAGACCACCTTCTCAAGGGTAGAGGACTAGTTTGATCCTGTAGTGTGAATGTAAAACTTGGATAGGACCCATATTATTGAAAATCCAATGGTGATACTTCTCCAGGGTGACATGGAGAATCAATATATCCATGTGTTGGTGATATTGGGAATGGCTTCAAACACACTAAGAAGAGAGAAAATTACACCATGGAGACACATTCTTGTGACGTGATACAAAACCATACAGGTGAGTTAGTGTTGTCCCAAAATGAATAGTATTTAGGTGTGGTGGATGAGTTCCTTTGACTTGTGTGTATGGGGAAAGTTGGTGTTCTGAGACATCAGATTAGGTCTTGGTTGTGGTGAACAAGAGGAAAAGGGAAAGGATGAGCTTTAGGAAGAAGGGGATTCTATATTAGAGGCATGATTATAGTTTGAGGTAAAAAATGTGTCTTAACTTCCCTAGTTTTAGTTTTATTATAGATTTAAAAGCTACCTTTCCCTAAGAGTAGCACGTATTCATGGCCTAGTGACACTAGTGGAACTATTTTGGTTGACCCCTATGGTTTGAGGCTCTATTATAGATGATAGAAGGTCTTACACTCTTATCATTAGTGTGAACCGACTCCATATGATAGATATATCCTTTAATATAATATTTACATAGAGGTGGAGAGATCCTACAATGTTTCCCTGAGTATGGATTTGTTTCCTACCATTCATGATTAGGTGACTGTTACTAGTGAGGGTTGCAGTGTTCCCAGTATGTGGGATGGAGTTTCCACCCTTTGATAAGGTGTGATCCCGTGGTAGAGTAGGATGTGATCCTTTTTAGGGTGATATAGATTAATCCTTATCAAATAGTTAGTATGACCATTTTATAAAAATATGCTATAATATTTTAGTTCCCTATGATAGTAGAGGAGTATGAGGGAATCCACCTTAAGAATGTTCTGGGTTTATCTCCCCATCAAGAGTTTTTTTTATGAACGGAATTTCACCAGGTAAAAATCGATATCTACACTAGAATATCAGATGACCCCATGTGGCTATGAGAGATAGAGGTGTAATTAAAGGATTCTATATATTATGGGCTTCGTAAGACCCATTTTTTTAGGAAGCACTATGTTGTTTTCCCAAGAGGTGGATAAGAGCTTGAGGTCAAGTGTGGATTGGAGTCACCTGATCCAGGTGACTATTTAAGAGGAGTATCCACCATTGAGAATCATTGAACTATTCACCCAGTAGATGGATGTGAAGTGGATATTGATGTTTGACCTCAGGATGAGTTCTCATAGGCTCCAGGTTCGAGAGGTGGATGTACCAAACATGGATTCTTAGTGCCTATGTAGTTTCTTTGAGTTCTTTTTGATACCCTTTGGTGTGTTGAATTCCCCAATAGAGTTCATGAGACTCATAAAATGGATCCTTTACCCATCTTGGATTGTTTCATGGTAGTCCTCTACAATGACACCCTTGTGTACTCAGTGTCAAAGGTAGATCACACAATACACTTGTGGATAATTTAGGACATGAATTGAGAGTACAATCTTCACAGGGATATCTCATAGTGATATTCCCGAATTGTGGAGGTCCACTTCTTGTGATATGTATTCTCAGACATGGGAGTGAAAGCAGATCCAAAAAATGTTGAGGCAGTTCTAGCTTGAGAGCCAGCCTAGGGCGTAGCCGTGGTAGCAGAAGATCATAGTGATTTTTTCCATTCTCTATTATTGAGCATGATGATGAAGTAGTACACCTCTTCATAGTTGACCCCTGAGGGAGATCATGGTGAAGTATACCTTATGTTGATGGTTTCTTCCCAACTGCTTATACAAAGTGTTAGGGAGGCTCTTCCTAGTGATACTAACTTTGAGATCTTTCAGGACTAGATATCCATTGGGCATAATACTTATGGATTTTTTAAAGGTGGTAAGCACACCATCCTTATTTGAAGATGGATGTTGATACCATTCAATCCACAAAAGAAGATTCTGAGGAGTTTCTTTCCATTAGTAGTGCACTTAGGATAGGTTTGGTTGTACCAAGATCCTTTGGCATTAGGTTTCTACCCAAGGATATTTAAGATTGTTATTAAGTTTATCTCTTGAGGTATCACCTTTCTAAATAGAGGTAGAGGTTCCCAAATAAATATATAAAATGGATGGTATCTTTTTGTTTTTTATAATAGGGAACTCTAAAACCTGTGAGTGGTCACAAAACTATCTGAGAGATCATAGAATGATTTTCTACGTTAGACCACTACCTAACCATATGAGAGTTGGGCTTAGTAGAGAGTTTTGGATGTCTGTACATGTAGTTGGTAGTCCAACTTAATGGAATTCCCTCAGCTATCATTTCAAACTAAGATGATCACTTCAAATCATGATTATAAAGAGGATGGAGGATTCCTTTGGGACTCGCATTCACTTGAGCATGGGGGTTTTACCCCAGGCATGTGGCTAGATTAAGAGGACTGTTTGTGTTCTGGTTAACATGCTTTAGGTTTACATGTTGGTTATGGGCCATAGCTAGGAGGATCACCTACCATCAATGAAATCTGTGTATCATTACAATTACCACTCCACCATATGTGAAACCTCTTTTATGGACACATATAGGATACTTAGTGAGTCACCACTGTACTAGTCAGAGTTAATGGGATACAACTCTTATGGGAGTAGATTTGGTTTTATCATTGGTTTTGAAAGGATAAGTTCATCCAGTGGTGGATTTGGACTTCTCAGAAATGTTAAGATTCCCTAGAGGATCGATGATGGTGTCCTTTAAAGTTAGACAAAGATATCCTGTGTTTAGAGATATATCACTTAATAAAGGATCATAAATACTTGGATGAGATGAAAATATATCTCCAAGGACCCTAGGTCCTTTTTCCATTTACTACATCAGGTTAGCAATGTGGCGTACTGCTTGAACCTATGACTACAGTTAAACTAGTTTTTTAGAGTTATCTAGATGTCATAGCTGAGGAGACACGTGCACAACTCATTTCATTATGTCCACTAGGATGAGCTAGATATTGATAGTGGAGTTTAATTTTCAAGGTACCTGGTGATGTTTGAGAACTGACGAGATAAGACCCTTCATAGGATATTGTTCCCTTGGGTGCTTTTTTTTGGATAACACAAGAGACCTCTAGAGAGCTCATTGGAATAGGAATCCCAGTTGAGAGCTCTGTATCCCCACTTGATAGTAGGTTCCATATTTTCAAGATAAAAATAATTAAATGTGGGGAGAGTTTAGTGACTCATTTTTTAACATGTAAGTATTTGAAACATTTTTAGGAATATCTTCAGAGACAGGTGCTGAGATAGCGTGATATTTCATGGCTTGGTGAGCCCGATATTAATAATATAAAAATATTAAATATATTAATATTAAAAACCAATAGTTTTCCTGAAAAAGTTTAGTAAATCCCAAAAAAATCTTGTATTGGAAATCTGATACCATTTTTGATTTCGAAATGTGGGTTTTATCCCAGATGCAACCAAAGATTGGTTGGAACCAGATGTTTGGTTGAGGTAGTTGTTGGCAGTGTGTTTAATTAAAATAAATAATTTAATTTCTTTATTTTATTTTAAATTACCATAACCTAATAACATCTATAAGAAAACCATTATAAAAACTCTATATGGTTAGCCACATAAATCCCAGGTTAATTTAGAGGAGATCTGGGTTTTCTTCATTGGCGGATCACATCGAAGGATGACTTGTGATCAAATTGAGGTGGACCGAGAAGCATCAAATGAAACAGGTCATCCTCATAATTAGTGAATGAATTCCTAACCAAATATAGATCCATAATCAAGGTTGGGATATTCAATTGATACTTTTACCCCTTTTATTAAAATATTGAGCATGAATAATTAATCTTCTTTTGATCTGGGATTTATCTGCCTTCACATGAGCCCAATTTTGATAAAGTAAATTGTTGATTTAATTTTATATTTTAGGCCATGTTTCACCCATGGACATCCTTTTTTCTAATAATTGGACAGAAATAATTGGAAAATGGCGGATTTTAGTTATTCCTTATGCATTTTCCCCCATTGTTCTACAAGTTCTTCCCTGTTGGTCCATCTGGTCACGATTCGATATTGATGAGGCTATTTTGAGAAAGATCAAACCCCCAGATTCAATATGGATTGGAGAACGATGATAAGGATGATGATTTGTAGATGAATCATGATGTTTTTGTGGTATTTAGGTGATACCTACATGTATTTGAAAACTGGAGTGGCAGTGACCATGGACATAGCGATAGACAATGTTGTGCAGGGTTTGGGTGGCTAGAATCCGGCCACCGATGAGGGATCGGGAATAGACAACCTTGGATCCTAGACCCCCCAACATGATTCATGGAATAAATTATGGAAATAGTGTCACAATGATGAAATGTTAAGAAAATTTCATTTTTTTGGATTATCTAACTACATGACATGTAGTCCAGGAACACACACCGTGTAACCCCCATTTTGCTCTAGGGTTTTGAAGGAAGATTGGGATCAAACACCATGTGGTTGGGCCCTCACACCATGTGAATCTCCTTAGGTGGATAAGTCATGTGCCAACAATATACTTATAGGAACCCATGTAGGATGATACACTGTGTACTCCGAGAGTACACATGCACACCAAGAGGTACACGAGCACAACCCAATATCCAGGCACAACTAGGTATGCATCCCTTTGCATGGGCATGACCCAAAGTACACAAATATGGCTTAGAGTACATGGGTAGGAACTGGGTGGATGATACATGTTGTGTAGTATCCTTACACATTATGCATTGAAATATGGATAGCCAAGCCATGTGCTAGTAAGGACATATCTAGGAGGCCAGGCGAGGTCACATACTATGTGACCCTTGGTGTATGCCATGTAGTTTTCTCAGTAACTTATTCCTATCATATATACTTTGTATAGAATTAGATTATGGATCATGAGTAGCCTATCAAAATTAGTTTTATGTGTAGAATATTATGTAAGCCTTCATAGTGGATTTAGAGATATGACGTGGAATGTTCTGAGCATGACAATTATTTAAGTGATTCTTTATGATGATAATGATTTGGTAGGATTATGCGAGAGAGTGGGAAAGGTTGGAAACCCCCTGGAATTCTAGGCTGTGGGTCCCCCATACTCCTTAAACTAGTTTGAGTGGAACCCCTCAAATATACCAGGGCATGGGTCCTCTACCCACTTAGTGGAACCCCCTAACACACTAGGTCATGGGTCCTCTATTGATACTTATCAAGTATCACCCCTTATCATAGTAGGGAGAAGGTCCTCAGTGCTTTGAGTGGCACCCCCAATGCACTAGGATACAATTCATCTAACTATCTACTAAGATTCATCCCTATTATGTACTAGGGTTAGATTACTATATATTTTTATAGGAACCCACTTATCACTCTAAGGTGTGGGTCCTCTATTGGATATTGTTCCCCCATGGTTGTGGAGCATAGTAGCGATGTGTGGGTCCTCTACATAGATACTTATAAGGCCACACAAGGTGCATGAATAAAGATCCTCCCCATCAGATGTGGAGTATATTAGAGAGGTGTGGGTCCTAAACCCATTTTTTCGATATGATACACGTGATGCATGGTTGGGAGATTAGGGCCCCTTGGTTGTGGAGCACAATGATGAGGAGTAGTCCCTCCCCAAATTTTCTTATTTAGCTGCACATGATGCTAGGAATTAGAGGTAAAACTTTGGAGCTTCTGGTGGACTAATCATTCAAAGATGAGTCATGGAGATGGAGATCCCCTTTCTCTCTTGTTTGGACTTCTTGTTGAGCATATTTGACTATTTATGTTTCTTTTCTCATTTTATGATTTACATTATCTTTTTGGGTTGATATTACAATTGTTATATCTTTATATTTCTCCTTTTGTGGTTTTTGGGGAATCTGATTGGGTTTGTATATACTCAACCTTGTATGGGATTTCCCACATGTGTTAGGTCTTATAAAGATTAAGGAAAGTTCAAAAATGACATCAATGAAGCATAGTGATACTTGGATGCATAGACTACATACGAAGGTCGGACTTGGATATCAGGATCTAGGGTCTATTGGTTTTCTTTTATTCTATTTTTTAGGCTGGGACTTCATTTATTGTTGGGAGTATATTTTACCCCTTTATAGTTTAGTTTATTATATAATAATCTAATGTATTCCCTAGAGATATTACATGCATGGTTTACTCTATATGTCACTATCTTTTATTATTATTATTCCTCTATATATTTCATGGAGAATTTCAGGTGTGTATGTATAAGTATATTAGGAAAAGGCCTCCCATTTCATTTATTCCTTTTCGGTGCTTGTAGATAACCCCTAGCCTATTATAGGTAGGCTTATGGTTATGATGGATCGAACCTCTGTTGGACTTGAAGGCCCTGGTGGGTCAAGTCATTACAAAAAGCTTCAGAACTTCTATATTCTAAAGAACCATGTGACACTTATGCTACAAAACTTAAGAGAAAAAATCCCATATAAGTTACCATATCATATAAAAACCCTCAAAATCAGGCAAACCCAACTTATGGAAAAAAATTTTAGGTGAAATAAAAAAATGTTAAATGAAAACATGGAATTTGGTGGTTCATATTTTTAGTCTTATACCAATGAGAAAACAATATTTATTTATTTCATTTTACAAAAGTAAAAAAAATTACAATCACAATAAGAAATACCAGTATATATTATATTAATTTTTTACCTTACACAAATTAATGTTTATCATAGGTTAATATATCATATAAGTGGTCCCAACCCAACTTTATTGTGGGATCTGATCAGTCAATGTGTTCCACCGCCTTCCAAAATTTTTGAAGGTCCAACTATTTTCCTTGTCTACCTTTGAATACAAATAGGTAGCGCTACTCCATCTGATGACTTCTAGTAAACTGATCAATTCACTATCACATAAAATAATAATTATCCATACATATACCCTTTACTAAACTACTAGAAACACCATAAATAACTCCATTAGGGATTTATACATGATTCAAAACTTCTACTCATCCATTATCCAAACAATGGCCACTGCACTCCTAGTTTCAGAACCAATCATCTAGACCATCCTACCTATTGATGACCTTGTTATTTTGTGAGTATTAACCAATCCAAAACCCATGTTTTTAAATATATCCTTATATATACCACTAATCATAACTTTAAAGTTTTCTTCACATTTCCTAACAATCTACCACTTGAAAGTTGATTTCAAGGATTCAAGCTTCCATTAACCCTAAGGTAAAATTATGATCTTCTTAACTTCTATAGTAATGAAAAGTGTATTCATTACACCTTCTGGTCACCCTAGTATCAATAAGGATAAATTTTACCTTATAATTTCCCAAACTAAGATCTTGGTAAAAATATCAACCATATTCTAAAATAGGCTGATCATTTTTGACTATATCACTTATTCCTCTAAACAATTCTTAAAAAAATGATTCTTTAAATCGATGTAATTTATTTGTGATTGAAACACCATATTTTTATCCAAATAAATTTCAATCCTAATATCATATAAAATCAATTAAATTTTCAAAATCCTTCCAAGTTTGTCTGATAAATAATTCAGCTAGATCAATTCCTTACCTACTTCCATGACAACCACATACTCTACTTCTATTGTGGATAGTGATATAATTGACTAAAACATTGACATCCAACTTATGTATATCCATCTAAATATAAACAAAAACCCTATGGTGAAATTTTATTCATGCATAACCCCTCTAAAATATACATAAAAATAACCTTTTAATGGATCATACATTCCAAAACACAAGGTTACATCTTCTAAACCTTTGAGATATCAAAGAATCCACTTTATAGATTCTAAATGTTAATTTGTTATATTATCAATAGATTGACTAATAAATCCTAATATATGTAAAATATATAGAATTTTAAAAACCATGGTGTACATAAAACTTCTACCATTGGTGAAAACAAAACATTTTCATGTACTTAGCCTCATATCTCGTTTTTAGTGCTTTCTATTTGGATAACTTGAAGTGTCTGACCAGTGGGATTGAAACTAATTTACATATGGTCATTTAAAATCTTTCAATAACCATAAAAAAATATTACTTCTAAGATAAAAACAAATTTATAACTATTATATCTCTCTCAATCCATATTCTAAAAATTTTAATGGCCTCCTCATGATCCTTTATCTCAAACCCTCAAAAAAAATTAGCTTTTACCACTTGAATATATTTAATTTACATATATTCTAGGATCATGTAATATATATATAAGATAATAATGATAAAAATACCACAGTTTAACTCATTCCTGTATAAATAGTTATCAACATTTCTTTAATCAAACCCCTTATCTTCTATAAAGGAATTGGGATTTCTGTTTCATTGCCTTAGTACTTGCTTTAAACCATGAAGACTTCCTTTAAACTTAGAAACCAAGTCCTTATTGTGTTTATTAATGAAACCATATGGATGATTCATAAATATATATTCCTAAAAATCATAATTAAGGGATTATATCTTAACGTCCATCTATTCTAGATACAGAATTTTAGAAACAATCATACTCAATACCGTCAGAATAGATGTGCGTTGATAATAGGTGAGAACATTTTAGAGAATTAAATTAATCTCTATTTATTAATAGATTTTATAAAATTTATATATTATATATTTAATAAATTATTTTAACATTAATTTTATTGTTTTTACAAGGCATATAATAGAGGTAAATACAGTTTTATACTTAAAAATGCATTAAAAAAACGAGTTTTCATTAAGTTTTGTGCATTTATTTAAAATTAAATTCTTCCAATTATAGAAATAAAATAAGGTAAAATATATTTTATATTAATAATAATAATAATTAATATAATTTAATAGGATCAAATTAATTATTAGTCATAATGAATCGTAAAAATAAATTAAAATTTTGTTACCACAATTAACGTTAAAATGGGTTTACTGGGGGGGGGGGTTAAACCAAGAGATAAGTGTAGGAAAACCACCTAAACTTGTATAATTATTATTATTTGAATCTATTTATACCTTATATTATCCTAAATTCTAAGACTTGGGAATTTGGATCCACTTTCACATGAAAGTGATCTTATATCATTGAAATCTTTTAAGAAATTCAATGTGTTTCCATCTCCTCACTTATAAATGGGCACCTATTATCCTCCATTATTCACAAAATTTTAGCATTATATATTATATAATAACTAATCCAAAACATTCATAAATTAATTCTCTACATCCTAGATATTTTTGTCTTCTCCTAAGACCAATCTTTCAATGATTAAGGTGTAAGCCAAAGGAGGTATCTCAAAGAAGAGGTATAAATCTTAACAAATATTTTTCAATATTATTCATTATTACACATTACATAAAACTTTTTTACCAATAAAAACATGACGAATACAATATCATTATAATACATATATGTTATCATGATGATTAAAAACTCATATTCCACTTCTTCTCTATCAAATAGTAAGTTAAATTATCGCTCATACCTACGTGTGGACTACTGCCTCCACATAATGATATGAATCATTTTACATAACCATATTTCATGGTTGGTCATTATTATGTATTTAGGGCATATATATGATATTTATGATAAAATTATTATTATATAAATGTGAATTATTATTTACCTTACTTTCATTTTATCCATTGAAAAGTGGAAACATCACTCATGTGTATGTACAAATTACCATCTCCATGATGTAAGGTAATTAATTTTTCATCATCAATTTATAATAATGGTTAAAAATATGCATATAATGACTATATATGATATTTATATCATGAATAAAATTCAGGTAAAAGAGGAACCCTGATTAGAGTGTAAGAACTATAACTAATGAACTAAAGTATATATGAAAAATGAAGCAGTTAACACCTGGAATGATGATGATAATTAAATATTTTTAATTAATGGGTGATATGATGTTATAAGTAAATTATGTATGTTATTATAGGTATTATTATGGTTTTGGTGTATAATTATAATAAATTTAAATTTATTATATAGGATATTAGAGAACATATTAAGCAAGATAGATTTGAGGTAAGTGTCACGACCCGTCCCAGTGGGGCCTGAGCTGCAACTCCCCAAGCCCGCCTCCAATAGGCCAGGGACTGGTGACTAGCACCGAGTAGGCATGCTACTAACATGGGAGGAATTTCCTATAAACCTGTACACATGCACACACATCTCTAAACCCACAAAGCTGAAAAGTAAAAACTAAAAAAAGAAAAGATGCATGCATACACTAAAACCCAACCACAAAGTACGACAGGAAAGTAAAGTACAGTAAAGTAAAACCCTGGGCCAAAAGTACAAGCCCACCAAAAAGGAAGTATGCAACAAAGTCCAACCTGTAGAAGAAGGTACTGAGACTGCAACCCGTCACCGAAGGAACATACCTCGGACTATCTGATCTCACTGAACACCATCCGGTCCTGGTCCACCTAGAATCCTGTCAAAGGCTCACTCGTCTGCAGAAGACACGATACGTGCGGGAAAAGCCCGTGCAAGGGTGAGTATAACAATACCCAGTAGGACACCCCGAAAAACACAAAGGAAAAATACCAAAAAGGAAAATACCACAAATAAAGGTACAGTCAACTCTACATAATATATGTCTACGGAACATATAACAAGAATATCCAGATATACCCATGCACAAACGATCATCGCGATACCGCCACTAGGATCCAGCTCGAAGATTCCACTAAGCATACCATCGGGACAACACACTCCTAGGTCGGAAGAGAGAGATACAAATTACTCGTTCTGGGAGAACACACTCCACAAGTACCTTGAGAACAAGATGCTAAGATGAGGATCACATCCAAGTCATGGGGTGATTCCGACAACTCAGTCTGAGCTAATCCACTAAGAAGAGGATCGACGCCTGGGTAAAGTTTGTCACATCGATACCAATAACTCTAACTAGGGTTACAGGAATGAATAGAGGATCCGGCTCTAAGTATCATAGAGGGGATTCCAACAAATCTATTCAATAAGTTCTGCTGAAGGGATCATACTCCTGTATAAAGGAATTGATTCCAGAACCTTCAGGGAATTACCAAGGGTACGAACCCTAAGAACTTGTCCAAGTCATAGAAGGCAAGTAGCTCAAGTCTTGAAGAAATTTATTACACGACGTGTAGTATGATTACACGCCGTGTGCCTCGACCCTGGTTACTGCCCATGTGAATGGCCCGCGTCGTTCGTTCAAGCCGTGCAAAACCAAACTACACGACATGTAGAACAATACACGTCGTGCTCTTTGACATCGGGTACTGCCCATGTAAACAGCCCATGTCCCTCGGCTTACCGGATAGAAAGAAATTAAATGACGTGTAGATAAAAACACATGATGTGTTCGAGCACCTGGGCTCGCTCCGTGTATGCTGGCCATGTGCCCGTACACGGTCTCTGCCCATGTCCGTGTCTCCTGCCCGTGCACCAGTACACGGGGTATCCCGTGTATATGGCTGGGTCTGGCTGAGGAGGGGTATACACAGTGTGTACGTGGCTGTGTACCCTGCCCGTGTCCATGTACTCCCGGAGTACATTCCAGGTATCCCTATTGAAGAACACACGCCGTGTATCCAGACTACACGGCGTGTAGTCAGGAAATTTACAGAATCGTTGTTCTTCCTCCGCGCGCCTCGGCTGATCCTCTAGATCTTCATTTTCTCATCTGTTCATCCCGAAACTATAGATACCAGGTTGCCTCGTCTCCGTGAAGCTAAATATGTGGGTTTCGGGTCTTCAATTGGCTCCAAAATCCAATTCTGGCCATCCGAGCGGAAATCGTCCGAAGAACGATTTATTCTGATCTACTTCGATCCGTCCACCAGAACCGTTGTCGCACCTCTGCAAGGTTGCTTCGGTGTTGATACCTCAGTTTGGGATCGTTGCGTCGCAGAACGGATGCACAACGATCCGTTGTTCATCACCCCGCGAAGAACGTGAAGAACATTCATGAAGAATGCGAGAATTTGGGGAAGAACACACAATAAATCGAGAGGGACGAACCTCGATCGATGTTCATGTCAATCTTGGTTCGTCACCGTTAGAAGGTTGAACGAAACCAAACAAATTCAAGAATCAATTCCCTACAAATCCCCGCAAAACCCATCCCGAAAGAACGATCGATCCGCGGGCTAATCTGTTTGTGGATTAGTCCATGTTCGTCGTAGGAATCAAAAACGCGAAAGAATTAAAATCCCAACAACATCCTACCTATATTCGCTGCGTTTTTCGGCGAAGATCCGCTCGACGCGTCGTCATCGTCGTCGAAATCTGTCAAGAACGTCACCGCCGCCACGTTGGGGGTTTCCTCCAGAGCCTCTAGAGCCTCCAGAGAATTTTGGGGTTATGGGGATTGTAACCCTGATTCCCCTGCGAAATCTCTATTTAAAGATAATAGATATTTGACGTAACACGCTTTAATAAAACATTTTAATTAAATATTTTATTACGGTTACGGCCCAAAAACTAGATTTCACCACCAACCTATGCCGGCTGAAGTTAGGCCTCGCCTAAGGTAAAATCACTCTTCTAAACGCAACGGTACCCTCGGATTTCTGATCCGAGCACTCGTTCGGGAGTTATTCCACTTTTTTAGGAAAACCGCACGCATGCATAATTTAATAATTAAATTAAATTCAAACATTTGTTCCGGGCTTACTGGGCCTCGAAACTGCACGTCGTCTCAGATCCTGGTCTCGAAATAATCCCCATATAATATTAAAATAATAAATTGAAAAATCTGGGACATTAAATTACACCCACCTTAGGGATTTTACGTCCCTGAAAAGCCAAAGCAAGGACTACTCAAAAAGGTGTGGGTACTGCATGCGAATCTGAGCCTCCCGCTCCCACGTGCTCTCTTGGAGATTCCCGTGCTACCTTCAGACATGCACTAAGGGAATAACTCATCCACGAAGGATCTTATCCTGCTAATCCTCGATCTCCATTGGGTACTCAGCAAAGGTCGCTCCATCGTCGATGTCCAGCTCGCCCTAGTCGATGATGTGGGAGGGATCATGCACGTACCTCCGTAGCTATGGCACATGGAAGACGTTGTATACCCGGTCCATCTAGGGAGGTAGAGACAATCGATATGCCACCTCACCAACTCTACTCAGAACCTGAAAAGGGCCAACGAACCTCGGAGATAGCTTGCCGCCTCGGCCAAATATCTGCAATCCCCATCAAGGTGAGACCCGAAGGAACATGTGGTCTCCTTCCTCAAACACCAAAGGCCTCCTCCTCCGGTCGGCATAAGACTTTTTCCGACTCTGTGTAGTCTTAATCCTCTCCTAGATGACCCGCACCTTCTCTGTAGTAGCTCTCACCATCTCTGGGCCCATGAGTGCTGACTCTCCCGGGTCAGTCCAGTAAAGTGGCGACCTGCAAGGTCACCCATATAGAGCCTCGAATGGTTCCATACCAATAGTGGAATGATAACTGTTGTTATAAGAAAATTCCACCAATGGTAGTTGATCCTCCCAGCTACGACCAAAGTCAAGTATGCAAGCTTGTAGCATATCCTCCAGGACCTGGATGGTCCGCTCTGTCTGACCATCAGTCTGGGGATGAAATGTCGTGCTCAAGCGTAACCGAGTCCCAAAAGATTCCTACAATCCCTTCCACAACCGGGATGTGAAACGAGCATCACGATCTGATACGATTGTGGATGGTACTCCATGAAGCCGAACTATCTCCTGCACGTAGAGGTGTCCCAAGCTCTCTACCGAACTCTGCTCCCGTATGGATAGGAAGTGGGCCGACTTGGTGAGTCGATCAATGATCACCCAGATGGTATCGTGTCCCCTGGACGTGCGTGGTAAACCTGTCACGAATTCCATAGATATCCCATCCCACTTCCACTCTGGCACCTTAAGGGACTGAGTAAAACCTGCTGGCACCTAGTGCTCAGCCTTTACTTTCTAACAAGTAAGGCACCGAGAAACAAACTCTGCCACACTCTTCTTTATCCCTGGCCACCAGAACTGATGTCGGAGGTCCTGGTACATCTTTTCCATGACTGGATGCACCGCCAAAGGGGATGTATGGAACTACCTCAGAACCTCCTCCCGCAACATCACTGGTACTACCGTGTGCCCTCTGAAAAGGACAACGTTCTCTACACATTCTAAAAATCCATCATCAGCATCACCTGCAGATATCTGAGCACGTAGAGTCTCACAGCTAGCATCCTCACGCTGTGCTTCCCTGACCCGCTGTAAGAGTGGAGGGTTAACAACCATCGACTGAAGGTAAGCTCCCTCATCTCCATCCACAAAGGACAACTGTAAAGAGGCCAACTGCCTTGTCGCCTCATCCAGCAACTGCGAACTAGATTTCCTACTGAGAGCATATGCCACCACGTTCCCCTTCCCAGGAGTATAAACAATCTCAAAGTCGTAATCCTAGAGGAACTCAAGCCATCTCCTCTGTCTCAAATTCAGATCCTTCTGAGAAAAGATATATCTGAGACTCTTGTGATTAGAGTATACGGTAAACCACTCGCTCATCAGGTAGTGCCGCCACATCTTCAATGCGAAGAATACCACTGCCAACTCGAGATCATGGGTCGTGTAGTTCTGATTGTGTGGCCTCAACTAACGTGAGACATAGGAAATCACTGCTTGCCTCTTCATCAGGACACAACCAAGCCCGGTTCCTGATGCGTCGCAGAACACTACGTACTCGACACCCTCCTCCAGTAATCTCAAGATCAGGGCACTCGTCAGACTCTGTCTCAACTACTGGAAAGCCTGCTGGAATTTCTCAGTCCATACGAAGGGCTGTCCCTTTCGGGTCAAAGCTGTCATGGGTGCTACAATCCTGAAGAAATCATGGATGAATCTTCGATAGTAGCCCGCCAACCCAAGGAAACTCTGCACCTCCGTCACACTCCGGGGTGGCTCCCAAGCTAGCACTGCCTCCACCTTTGCTGGGTCCACTGCTACACCATCGACTGAGATAACGTGTCCCAGAAAGTGGACCTCTTGTAACCAGAACTAACACTTCGAGAGTTTCCCATAAAACTGGTGCTCTCGGAGTGTGTCTAGAACCATCCTTAGGTGTCTCGCGTGCTCCTCCTCGGACGCAGAGTACACAAGGATATCATCGATGAAGACAACCAAAAACCGATCTAGATAAGGCTGAAAGATCCGGTTCATGAGTCCCATGAACACTGTCGAGGCGTTCGTCATGCCGAAGGGCATCACCAAGTACTCATAGTGACCGTAGCGACATCTGAAAGTTGTCTTCGGTATATCCCCTTCCCATACTCGCAACTGGTGATAGCCCGATCGTAGATCAACCTTCGAGAACCATTGTGCCCCTATCAACTAGTCGAAGAGGTCATCGATCCTCGGTAGTGGATACCGGTTCTTCACGGTCACCTAATTCAAGCTCCGGTAATCCACACACAACCTCAAGCTCCCGTCCGCCTTCTTGGAAAACAGCACTGGGGCCGCCCAGGATGAAACACTGGGTCTCACAAATCCCTTCTTCTGCAGGTTTTCCAGCTGCACCCTCAGCTCACAAAGCTCTGCAGGAGCCATCTGATATGCTGATGCTGATATCAGGGTCGTCCCAGGTTGCAACTCAATGTAGAAATCTATCTCCTGACGGGGAGGTAGCCCGGGGACATCCTCCGGAAAGACGTCCTCGTACTCAGCCACCACTGTTGGAAACTGGAAAATCGCAACATCTGCTGCGCCAAGGGCTAGGCTAGCCAACTGATGTGAAATCGGCTGTCCCCTCCTATGCATGAGTCCATCCTACACTGCCTGCGTCTCTCTTTCACCGACAAAAGAGAACCTCGTCCCATCACTGCGGACACACTGCACCCTTCACCTAAAACAATAAATCTGGGCATGAACTATGGATAACCAATCCATGCAAAGAATGACATCGTAAGGCCTCGACGCTACCACCAAGAGGTTCTAACCGAAAATCTCGCCTCCAAGGGTCAGGTCACACTACCTGCAAAGGTGTGTGATCTCTGAATCTTCTCCAGTCGGTGTTTCTAAGCGTAAGGGTCGAGTCAACGGCTCAACTAGAATCTCAAGGTCTCGAACAAGATAAGCAGCCAGATAGGAATGACTAGCACCTGTGTCTATAAATATTTAAACCAAAGTAGAAAAGACACATATAGTACCTCTAATCATTCTGGGAGTACCTAATTCATAAGCCTCTACCGCCTGTAGCTATCCCTGCCTCTGTCCACCAGCTCCTTGAGCCTGGGGTGGACCTCCTGGGGGTGGTGGTGGTAAATGGTCGATATGCCGACCACCTCCAGCTGCTCTCCCAACTCCTCTGCCACATCCGCCACCTCGCGGATCTACATGCTCCACACGTTGCCTCTGCCTCAGTGGTCCATCCAATACTCCCGGGTCTATAGTACGGTGGTTCGGACAATATCGAGCGAGATGTCCCCTGCCGTCACATGAGTAACATCGCCTCTCTCGAGGCTGGCTGGAAGTGCCCTGTGAACCATGCACGGCTGATCCCATGTCCTATGATCTCCTCTAGAAATGTCTCCCACACCTAGGTCCCTGACGTCGGCTCCCTGCCGCTGAGGTCTCTGCTCCAGCTCGCCCACTACTGACAACTGTCGGCTGTCCCTGCTCCTCCGGGAAGATCTCAACCACCAAAGCCCGCTCGAGCACCCCAGTATAAGTAGGAATGCTCATAGGGATGATGCTAGCTTGGATATCTCTGTGCAAGCCCCGCTCAAAAGTCCGATCTCTAAAGTACTGATCTCTGACCATATCCATCGAGTACCGCGAGAGGTCGGTAAACCTCGATGAATAGTCATCCACCGTCATGGTTCCCTGCTGAAGGTGAAGAAGCTCCTGTATACGTACCGCTCTCAGGGTAACCGGTGAAAACTCCTCTATGAAGAGATGCTCAAACTCCAACCATGAAAGAGTCGCCTCGTCGTGAGTCTGGATGATCAAACTCCACCATCGCCCTACCGAGCCCTGCAGAAGGCTCGCTGCCAGGATCACCATATGGTCTGCGGGTGTCCTGACCAAACGGAAGACTCTGGTCACTACCTCAAGCCAGTCCTCTGCTGCCTGTGGGTCAGGCTCTCCTTGAAACCTGAGGGGTCTCTGTCTCTGAAACTTGTGGAGTGCACTCAGCCTGCGATCCTCCTCCATTGGTACAACAGGTGCTAAAAACTGCTCCATAGGGGGTGGGATAACCAGCATGCCGCCTAGTGGTAGAACTGGGGGATCTGGTCCCTGTATCGAAGCTTCATCACTGAGGGGGTCATCCTCGTGATCGAGCTGCTGGATCCTAGCGGGTGCATGTCGCGGAGGCATCCTGTTCAAGAAACAAGATGTATCACAATCAGTGAGTATATCTGGAGAGCTGACTCAAGAAGGACATGGAAACCACAACCCATTCCTATATGATGCATGTACCATTATTTCCCCCCATGCAACTAGTGTTTTCATGTTCCGAGTCGAAAAGCAGATTATCAGAGTCCTGGTATATGGATACGTCGGCCGCCACACCAACACTAGGGTCCCTGGCCTGAGAGACGAACTCGAAACACTTAACACTGTTGTCCCAAACCAACTCACAGAATCTCGGTCCTAAGGTAGAACCAACCACCTCTGATACCACTCTATCATGACCCGTCCCAGTGGGGCCCGATACCCAACTCCCCAAGCTCGTCTCCAATAGGCCAGGGGCTGGTGACTAGCACCGAGTAGGCATGCTACTAACATGAGAGGCATTTCCTATAAACATGTACACATGCACACACATCTCCAAGCCCAAAAAGCTGAAAAGTAAAAACTAAAAAAAGAAAAGATGCATGCATACACTAAAACCCAACCACAGAGTATGACAGGAAAGTAAAGTACAATAAAGTAAAACCCTGTGCCAAAAGTACAAGCCCACCAAAAAGGAAGTCTGCAAAAAAGTCCAACCTGTAGAAGAAGGTACTGAGACTGCAACCCATCACCGAAGGAACACACCTCGGCCTGTCTGATCTCACTGAACATCGTCCGGTCCTAGTCCACCTAGAATACTGTCAAAGGCTTGCTCGTCTGCACAAGACACGACATGTGCGGGCAAAGCCCATGTAGGGGTGAGTATAACAATACCTAGTAGGACACCTCGAAAACCACAAAGGAAAAATACCACAAAGGAAAATACCACAAAGAAAGGTACAATCATCTCTACACAGTATATTTCTATGGAACATATAACAAGAATATCCAGATATACTCATGCACAAACAATCATCGTGATACCGCCACTATGATCCAGCTCGAAGATTCCACTAAGCATACCGTCGGAAGAACACACTCCTAGGTTGGAAGAGAGAGATACGAAGTACTCGTTCCGGGAGAACACACTCCACAAGTACCTTGAGAACAAGATGATAAGATGAGGATCACAACCAAGTCATGGGGTGATTCCGACAACTCAGTCTGAACTAATTCGTTATGAAGAGGATCGACGCCTAGGTAACGTTGGTCACATCGATACTAAGAACTCTACCTAGGGTTCCAGGAATGAATAGAGGATCCAGCTCTAAGTCTCATAGAGGGTATTCCAACAACTCTATTCAGGAAGTTCTGCTGAAGGGATCATACTCATGTATAATGGAATTGATACCAGAACCTTCAGGGAATTACCAAGGGTACGAACTCTAAGAACAAGTCCAAGTCACAGAAGTAAAGTAGCTCAATCCTTGAAAAAATTTATTACACAACGTGTAGTATGATTACACGCCATGTGCCTCGACCCCGGGTACTGCCCGTGTGAACGGCCCGTGTCATTCGTTCAAGCCGTGAAAAACCAAACTACACGGCGTGTAGAACCGTACACGCCATGCTCTTCGACACCGGGTACTACCCGTGTAAACGGCCTGTGTCCCTCTGCTTATCGAACAGAAAGAAACTAAACGACGTGTAGATGAAAACACATGCCGTGTTCGAGTGCCTGGCCTCACTCCGTGTACGCTGGCCATGTGCCCGTACATGGTCTCTGCCCATGTCCGTGTCGCCTGTCCGTGCACTAGTACACAGGGTATCCCGTGTATCTGGCTGGGTCTAGCCGGGGAGGGGTATACACGGCATGTACGTGGCCTTGTACCCTACCCGTGTACTTGTACTCCCAGAGTACACGCCAGGTATCCCTACCGACGAACACACACTGTGTATCCAGACTACATGGCGTGTAGTCGGGAAATTTCCAGAATCGCTGTTCTTCCTCTGCGTACCTCGGCTGATCCTCCGGATCTTCGTTTTCTCATCCGTTCATCCTGAAACTCCAGATACCGGGTCGCCTCATCTCCGTGAAGCCGAATCCGTGGGTTTCAGGTCTTCAATCGGCTCCAAAATCCGATTCCGGCCATCTGAGTGGAAATCATCTGAAGAATGATTTCTTCCTATCCGCTTCGATCCGTCCACCGAAACCATTGTCACACCTCCGCAAGACCGCTGCAGTGTTGATCCCTAAGTTTGGGATCGTTGCGTCGCAGAATGGATGCGTAACGATCCGTTGTTCATCACCCCATGAAGAACACGAAGAACGTTCACGAAGAACACGAGGATTTGGGGAAGAACACACAACAAATCAAGAGGGACGAACCTCGATCGATGTTTGTGTCGATCTTGGTTCGTCACCGTTAGAAGGTTGAACGAAACCAAACAAATTCAAGAATTAATTCCCTAAAAATCCCCGCAAAACCTATCCCGCAGGAATGATCGATCCGTAGTCTAATCTGTTCGTGGATTAGTCCGCGTTCGTCGTAGGAATAAAAAATGGGGAAGAATTAAAATCACAACA
Source organism: Viscum album (assembly GCA_963277665.1). Classification (NCBI taxonomy): domain Eukaryota; kingdom Viridiplantae; phylum Streptophyta; class Magnoliopsida; order Santalales; family Viscaceae; genus Viscum; species Viscum album. The sequence continues at coordinate 1,841,279,506 of OY728151.1, forward strand.
ACATCCTACCTTGATTCACTGCATTTTTTGGCAAAGATATGCTTGCCGCGTCGCCGTCAAAATCCATCAAGAACGTCACTGCCGCCACATTGGGGGTTTCCTCCAGAGCCTCCAGAGCCTCCGGAGAATTTCAGGGTTATGGGGATTGTAACCCTGATTCCCCTGCGAAATATCTATTTAAAGATAATAGATATTTAACGTAACAGGATTTAATAAAACATTTTAATTAAATATTTTATTACCCCAAAAACCAGATTTCACCACCGACCTGCGCTAACCGAAGTTAGGCCTCGCCTAAGGTAAAATCACTGTTCTGAACGCAACGGTGCCCTCAGATTTCTGATCCGAGCACCTGTTTGGGAGTTATTCCAATTTTTCAGGAAAACCGCACGCACGCGTAATTTAATTATTAAATTAAATTCAAAAATTTGTTCTGGGCTTACTGGGACTCAGAACTGCACACCGTCTCAGAGCCTGGTCTCGAAAAAATCCCCATATAATATTAAAATAATACATGGAAAAATCCGGGACATTACAGTAAGAGTTTTATGTTACAATCTCATTTTTATCAGGATTATTTATACTTAAATTTATAATGATGAAATTGAATTATCTATATCTAAAAAATAATATGTATTTTCTTATCTTATAGTTTTTTGAGAATACTTTTTTTCCTTTTATTTTCCTCTTTTTAAATACTCACGAGACCAAAATAATGTTTTTAATGAAAACAAACTTTGTTTCTCTCTTTGGTGAGGAATATTTTCCCCCCCATATCCATATTTTATTTAAAATATTTTCAATAATTTTTTTTACCATTTACCAATGATCATTTAAATTCATCTTACCCATGATTTAATATTTATAATTTTTCTAATGGTATTCTTATTGTCGTTTTTCGAATGTGGTATTTTTGAATTTTTTACTGAAAATATGAAAGGAATTTTGTTTTAACATACACCGCTTGATAAACTTTTACCACCATCATGGCTTATATTTAGGTTGAATATTCAATTACAATTTTCCATTTTTATTTTCAAAGAAAATGTTTTCCTTAATTTTTTTTGAAATTGTTAGATTTTAAATAAGTGATTTCAAAATGAAAATGGTATTTTCCTCATGAAATGTTTCAATGTTCCTTTAAAGGTATTTTTAACTATAATAGTAAACTTTTTTATTTATTATGATTTACTAGGAATATAATATAATGTTACCATGTTTATTCTTTATCTGAATGGTTTATGATTATGATGATGAAATATTGTTGAAAACCTTTTTTTTCATGGGTTAAGCATTGATGTAATGATAAATTTTTTCATGATATTGTGGCATAAATATGAATGGATTATGATTATGTGATAGGTGGGTCCTATATAGCCCTATGATGAATTGGTTAAATATTAATATTTCATGAGATCAATGGATATATAAGTGGTTAACCTTAGACAAAAACAGGGTATATAGGAGGTTATCCCAAGCCCATGAGATGGTACACCATAGTTTATCCCAAGCCTGAAGTTGGTAAATGGGTGATTAGACTAAGAATAATGTGTAATTAATGTCTTGATGGGTTTTATTGACATAATATTTCTATTATTATGATTATACCACACTTTATGCCACACTTTTATGACCTGATCTTATGCCAATGTTTTTATCTCATGGCTTATGTTTTTTGATACCTTTATGTTTCATGTCTTATGAACTGAAAATCTTTATTCCATGACTCAAGATTATATGAATTATTGGGTATTAATTTCAAAGGTTAATATCATGTCACTATATCCTTATTCTCATGATATTATTACATATTATCATTTATTTATATCTCCCTTATTTACCCTTACCGAGAATCTAAGATCAACCTTTATTATGTTTCCATTTCCCTATGATTTAAAGAATGGTTTTATGTATGATATATCTAAGAGGGGTGCTATTTGTGAAGGACTAAGTGGGAGATGATATAGATATTTCATGTACTAGTTGTTTATGTATCCAGGTTTCCAAGGACACTAATTCTTTATAGTTTTGGAATGGATCATAATGAAATGTAATAAATATTTATCTAATAAGATATAAAATTTATGTATATAAAGTTTGTGTTACTATAGTTGGAATTAGAGAAAAGTTTAGTTATTGTTGGAAACTAGGATTAGAAAACATTAGTGAATACCCTTAGGATAATCTTAAGTATAAGAGAACATCCTAAGTTATGGAAATTAAAGGTTTTTGGTTTTCCAAGAAAATTCATCCCTATCTAGATACTAGCATGTGGATATAGGATCTGACATAGTTATACCTAGGGGTAATAACCTCGAAGAGGGTGTGTTGGGTATTAAATCAACCATGATTTAGTGTATAAAAAAGAGGCATAACCGCACATTTTTCTAGAAAATCTCGAGGTATATACTTGGGTAAATTCATATTTTATTTATGAACCATTTTTAAATATTTTAATAGATAATGTCCATGAATGAACTAGGTTAAAACTATGGTTGCATATATTGAAAATAAGGGATCAATATTTATACTTTCTATAAATTATTTTCATGACTATATGATTTCACACTATGATTATTATTTCTCAAATAGTGATTTTTGATTTTAGTCAATTGATGAAACTATAAGGAACCACATTAATAAGGAAAGTAATAGAAAATACAATGATTATCCTCCTAAGAAATTGAATGTTATGAGATTTGGAATATAAAATTTGTTTTCTATGACTATAAAGCTTTCTCAGGACATGAATCATACTGAGCTTTTAAATGGGTAATTGAGGGAATAATGTACTATTGAGTCCTTCATGAGGAAACATCCACCTTCTTTTAATTGGACCACTAATTCATTAATTTCTATGAAATGGATCAATACCACTAAAAAGATAATTTCTATTCTCCTGTTCATAGAACATGGAAATGTTATTTTTTATCATTTGGAAGGTAAATAAGATTAATGGTGGATATTATCAAGAATAAAAGGAAAAAATAATAAGTTGACTTCTTGGAGTGGGATGAGTTTAGGATCTTATTTTTCAATAAGTACTTTTCCTATATTCTTCATATGAAAATAGTGAATTAATTCCTTAAGAAAAATCTAAATGATGAACAATACATTAGTACATATGAGGAAAATCTTACAAGAATTTTGAGGTTTGATTTAGGTATTATCATTGAACTAGAAAGTAATATTGATCGATTATTTTGTGGATTAAAACCAAGTATCTAAATGGTGTTATCCCTAAGATATTTCAGTAGCTATGAAGAAATCATTCGATGTTCCATCAAGGTGGAAATGGGTATTGAAGTCACCCATTAATCACATGGACTTGATAAGAAAATAATAATGAAATTAAAAGTAATGTCTAATAACAGAAATCATGTAGGGAAGAAGACGAGTTTTCCATTATGCTGGAAGTATGGAAAGAAACATGGAGAAAATTTTATTAAGGGGATTAATAGATGATTTATGAATGGAAAGGAAGGGAATCATGAAGTAAAATTATGAAGTATTGGGAATAAGTTAGATAATGATATGAATAGAGATAAATCTCCAAGAAATGTACCAAACAAAGTCCATTGATTCAAATGAAAGGTGTATGTGAATTATACTAATAAGTGCCTTAATATAAGGGTTAATGAGGATAATTGATGTCAGTAACATAATTATCCTAGAGATAAAGGGAAATGTCATGAGATCACTATTGTTGATGTGGGGTATTATATTGAATTTATGAAAGGTACACTCACCATACACTCTAGAACTAAAAATGTCTTATTTTATTTTGGTTTTACCCACTCTTTTATATATGAAGAAGTTGCTAAGGGAATCACATTTCTGACTCAATGATTAAATATTGAATTAGTAGTAAAAACTTCTAATGGTATGATGATCACATATCAAGTCTATGATTCTTCTCCAATTGACGTTTTTGGGAATGTGCTTCCTACAAATCTTGTTATTCTCCATTTAGTTTAATTTTATGTTATTTTGGGCATGAATTGGATTTATTTATATAAGACTATATTAATTTATGTGGAAGGGAATTCACATTTTATAATCAAAACAAGACTATGACTATATATCAGTGTGAGGATAAATATGAAATTATAATGGAAATCACAACTATTACATGAGTCTTGGTTCTTATTTAAAGGGGGTATTCATCTCATATGGTTAGGGAGAAAATAAATATTGAATATATGCCTATTATATGGGATTTTGTTGATTTATTTCTTGAATAGTTAACAAGTCTTCCTCTAAATCATGAAGTAGAGTTTTCAATTAAACTCATACCTGGCATCACACCTATTTCAAATACTACTTATTGAATTTCCCCAATTGATTTACAAGAATTGAAGAAGAAAATCAAGGATAATCTTGATAAGGGGTTCACTTGGCCAAGTGAATCACCATATTTAATATCCTATAACCTCTAACCAATTAATTTATGTGAATTATAGTGGTGGTATCCGTTGGAGGTTCCGAGGTATTTGGAGGAAAAAATGAGGTTGCCACTGGAAAACCCAACAGAGGATGATTCTATAACATAGAGCATGGGGATACATCATAATGGTGGATGATACAGTATAGATAGGATGAATATAGTATAGGGAACCTTTAGGATGTATTTTTATTTAGATTCCATTTTTAGCATGGCTACACTATGGTGTTGGGCTGTGGTGTAGTGTTGGTGAGTCCTACAACATGGAGAGATCAACTATAACGTAGGGGATCAAGGTTTAGTTTTTTTGGTTATTACAATTTCAGCATGGATGTGGTGTGGAGACCTAGATATGAAGTGGAGTTATGTGGTTAGATCTTAGTGGGTTTTTCAATTTTAGGGTACCTATTCCATGGAGTTGGGCTATGGCATAGCTCCCTCCCAGTTGTTAGGTTCTACAGCATGGTTCCCTTTACTGCACCATAGTCCCTTATCTTGTTTTATTAGATATAAAAAATTTATATAGTCATATTCATCATATGATACTTGAACAACACCACTATGACATAGTATCAATAATTTTACTATGGTCCTTCCTATTTTTAGCAGCCCTACGACATGGTGGTAGGGACTACACAATGTTATTGTGTTTTACTGGAAGTGTATAAAAACCCAAAGCCCTTCAAACCCAACCAATATTCTATCTTTTATCTCAATTATTTATTGAACAAGTATGATCAAAGAATATATTTCTGCCTCTAACCAGTGTATTTCAACCCTAGTTTTAGGATATATATTTTTGGTGGTTCTAGGTGAGTCCCCTTCATTTTCTTCTATTTTCCTCTGTGTTCTCTATATTTCTTGTCTGGGAAGGGTTATTGTTATAAAAATATTGGTTTTTGACGTTTTATTGATAAGGATATATTTTGTGAGTGTTGTTTTTATGGTGATAAAGGTTTTTTCCTTCATCAATGAGCTTGGCAGTGTTCTTCTTCTTATTATAACCTTGTATAGGGGTTCATGAAGGTCTGTTTGAGGTTGGGGATCCTTCATTTCTCAAATAATTATATCATGAAGGAGGGGTTATGATATTGTTATATTTTGTGAAGATAGTTTTCCAAAAACTAAATGTAACACCCTAATATTTTAATGAAATACCTCTCTTTAATTTTTTTATTTATTCGATAGCTTGTGTTACACACAATATCGAGTTTAAACGAAATGTGGTATACTATTAAAATATTAATATTTAAAATCATAGTTATCAAAAATATGTTAGATTTGAGGGTATTAATAAGAATAACTAATATATGATAAATACATGGTTATATATGTATAAAATCAATTCATTGGTAATCAATTGATTATAAATGAAAATAAAAATCAGTTTAAAGAAATAAAATATTTTTATAAAAAACATTTTTTCTGTGTGCGATGTATTTTTATATTACTAAATTAAATTAATCACTATTTTTGAATAATTTTAATGAAATTTATATATTATTTACTTGGTAATTTTTTTTAAACAATCAAAAAAATATTTTTCTGGGCATAGGATAAGAATAAATCTAGTTTTATGCTTAAAAATATATTTTTTCTAAAAAGTAGTTTTTGTCACATTTTGAACACATAATTTAAAATTAATTTATTGAATTTATAAGTATTTAATTAGAAAATATGAATTAAATATTTATAATAATGAGGATCAATTTTTTTATTTGTTCCCTTTTATTTTTGGTTAATATAAATAATAAACTTGTTAAAATTTATCACCTTAGTAAAGGGTAAATCAGGTTAATATGGATTAAAAATAAGTGATAAAGACTTAAATTTTCATAAAAATTATTATTAGATGAATTTAATTTGACCATTAACACCTTAAGTTACAAATTTATTTGTTTAATGAAAACATTTCCATGAAAATGACTATTTTATTATTTAAATCAAAGAAAGTTACAAAATGTCACTCTCTTTGTTTTTAATACATATTATGTTTCCACATAGGGATAAAAGTAAGTTATGAATAAATATAAGTATTTATTTTGTTCTTAATAAAATTATTTTCATGACAGTTTTTTTAATTTTTATTAATTATATAAGGAGACTAATTGCTTATGCAACACCGATGGATTATTTTCCCATTTTAAAAAAATATATAATAAATAATATTAAAAATATCAGAAGTGATATAATTTGAATGATTTAATGTAAATAAATAATTTTAGATATCTATAGAAAATATTAGTTAGGTTTTAAAGTGTTATATTAAAACTAATTGTTTATATTTGTGGATTTAAAGTTAAATTAAATGAATAGTGTCAAAATCGACAATAATGATATTTTATCTAAATAATAATTTATTAAATTATTTAAAAATCATAAAAATATTCAAATAAGATAGTTTGGATATTTTATGATCTAAAATTTCATAATATAGAAATTTATGATACAATTTTCACCTTATAAGTAAAAATAACCACCCTTTAAAATTGAAAAATGTGTTACCATAGTAAAAATTAAAATTAGTTAACTAGGGGTTATCCTAAATGATAATGTTTAAAATAACACTCAAACTTATCAAAATTCTATTTTGGATGGGATTATAACCATATCCTACCTTATCTTAAAATAAATTTCAATTTGGATTCATTTGGATTGAGAATAAATATATTATAATTTAATCCTTTGAGAAACTCCAAAAGTGACCCTACTTCAATTATAAAAGGGAACCTCACCCCTAACTTATCCACACCACATTAGGCCTTATATATCAACTAAAATATGAATATTTACCTTCTAAAATTCCATATACACAGTTTAAGGGTTCTTATATTTTCAAAATAGAAATCCTAGATCCCTTTAGAGGAGACATAAAGGAGTCGTTTCAAAGAAAATATAACCACCTTAATCGATCAATTTATTTTCTACTCTTATTTACCCCTATAAATAAATGTTATTTATCATAACATAAAAAATTCAGTATAATCAATATTCTTAAATGTTATTATGATTATGAAATCACAATTATACACCTTATTTCCCATCAAATGAGAAGAGAAAGTATAGCTCATGTGTACGTACGACTTACCATCTCCACACAGTGATAAAATTCATTTTTAATCAACATATTTTATGGATGAGTATTATGATGGGTTTAATATTTATTTATAATATTTATTCTATAATTATACTTATGGAATTATAATATCACATCTACCTACTAACCATCCAATGCTCTGGGAAGCGATAATGTCGTTCGTGCGTACGTGTGGACTTCCACCTCCATGAAGCGATGTGATTCATTTTTATTTTATATTTTACCTGGATGGTAATGAGAATGAATTTTATAGATATATATTATATATACGATATTATAAATATCCTATAATGGTGAATTAATATTTTACTTTCTTTTTTTCTATCCTCTGAATAATGAAAACAATGTTCATTCGTACGTATGACTTACCGTCTCCATGAACAGTGTCATACATTTTTCTATCTATAAATTTTATAGATGACTATAAATATGTATATAATGAATATATATGATATTTATATCATTATTAATATTTTTCAGGTGATAGAACCAAGATAAATATTCATGTACTAGAACTAATGAACAGAAATATTCATGATAAACGAAATTGTTAACACTAGGAAATAATAATTTTAATAATGAATTATTGATAAAAGGGGGAATTAAATATTATATAAGGATAATATACGATATTATAAGTATTAAAATTAATATATTATAGAATTATAACAAATATAAATTAATTATACTTGATTTTAGAGTCTTTTTAGGCAAGGTGAGCTCGAGGCAAGGGTTTATTTCACAATCTCATCAATATTTGAGATTATCTATGTTTAAGTATATATTGGGGAATATTTATATTCCATATCCATGTTTTATAAAAATGTTTTGAAAAATATTTTTACCATTCTTCAATAATTTTTCAAATTCTTTTTTACCCATGTTTGACATTTTACAGAAATGGGTTGAAAGGAATATTTTTTCATTTTGCAAACGAGGTACTTTGTGACTTTTTCAAAAAAAATATGGAAGAAATGATTTTTATTTAACACATATATAATGAATTTATTTTACCTTAATTATGGATAAATTTTTAATTGAATATTATTTTATAAATTTACAAGGGTCTTTTGGACAAATTTTTTTTATAATTTTGTAACTTCTTAAAAAAGAAATGATTTCGAAATTGAAAAGTTATTTTCCCCAATAACTATTCCAAGTGATATTTAAAAATAATTTTACATCTAATATGACATAATTTTATGTTACTTCTTATTTTATGTGGATATTATCCAATGATACCATATTTATTCTTTCTATGTATTGTTTTTGTTTATGATGAAAAGACGAAGTATTCAAGAAACCTATTTTTTCCCAGGGTTATGCTATAATGAAATGTTTATAAAACCCATTTATTTTCATGGGTTATGATATAATGAATAATTTATGATCTTGTGGCACACATATGTATTATTTTCATTATGTGATGGGTGGGACCTATATCACCCTCTAATACATTAGGTAAGGATTTATATCTCATGAGATAAACATGATTGGAATGGGGAGTGAACCTAGTTTAGTAAGGGACTATATCAACTATGATAGTCTGGGGAGTAAATCATGAATACTATGATGGTTTGTGGAATGAATCCATTCCACTATTATATCCTTTGAAATTATCGTTGAATACTAAGGAAATTATTTTATATTCTTATGTTTATTCCATGATTCCATGTCTTATGCCTATATCACGATCTTATGGTTTATGTTATTTGATTCCTTTATGATTCATATTTTATGAATTACCATGATTTATTCTTTGACTTAAGGTTATGGTATTTGATATACAAGTTATAGTTTTCATATAATAATATCATGTTTGTATACCCTTGTACTCATTTTATTATTATGTGATCATTAACATCTCCCTTATTTACCCTTAATGAGCACATTAGATCACATTTTTCTTATATTTCCTTTCCATAGGTTATGATGAAAGGTATTAAGTATTATATGTCTAAAAAGGGTGCTAGTTATGAATAAATAAGTGGGAGATGATGTATATATTTTATGAATTAGTTTTTTATGTTTACAAGCTTCCAAATATACTAGAACTAAATGATTTTGGAATGGATCAAAATTTTATGTAATGAATATTCATCAATTAAGATGTAATATCTATGTATGAGAAGTATGAGTCACTAAAGTTAAAAATAGAGTAAGGTTTATTTAACCTTTGTAAACTATGATGAGAAAAATCAATTAAGAAACCCAGGGATAATTCAAATTATTAGATAAAATCCTAATGTTTTGGTAATGATCATAAATGAAAAAGGTTAAACCTAAGGTGGAATATAAGTAGGTGTCACAATTTAGATATCCTAAAAATGTTTTTTCATGATTATGTGGTTTCCTACCATGATTATTGTTTCCCAAACGATGATTTTTAGTTTTATTAAATGGATGTAACTCAAATTAATCATGTTGATACAAAATGAGATGGACAATGAAATGATTTTCCTCCTGAACAACCTATTTTTATATTAGATGGAATTTAAAATCTTGTTGATTTGACCACAAAAATTTCTCAAGATATGAATCATTCATATATTACAAATGATCAATGAAGACAACAACATTATGTTGAGTCATTCATCAAGAAACTCCCACATTCTTTTAGTTGGTATGTTGATCCAATAGTTGCTGGGCAATGGATTAGTACCACTAATTTTTTTTTTCTGTTTTCCAGTGTTCAGAATATGAGAAAAAATTTATAGTTATTTATTATCTGAAAGGTGAATCAGATCAGTGTTTTAATCTTATAAATAACATGAGAGAACAAGAATAAATTGAATCTATATAATGGGGTGAGTTTAGAAAATTATTTTTCAATAAGTATTTTCCTCAAATTATTCATATGAAGATAGAGAAATAATTCCTTGAGTTAAGGTAGAAGTATGATGATTTTTTTAGTACTTATGAGGAAAATTTCTAAAGACTTATGAGGTACACTTCTAGTATTATAATCCAACTTGAAAGTAAGGTTGATCGATCCTTAAGTGGATAAAGAACAAGTATTAAAAGGGAATTATCTATACAGTAATATAATAGTTATGAAGAAATTTTTTGATGTTCCCTCAAGTTGGAGATAAAGATTAAATTTACCCATCAATATGATAGTTTGGAAAAGAAAAAATGGAATTAAAATGAAATTTATAAAACCATGGAGAGAAGAAGATGATATTTACTTTATGCTTAAAATATAGAAGGAAACATGGGGGGAATTTACTTAAGGGAACCTATAAATATTTTAAATGTGGAATAGAAGGTCATTAGGAAATCAAATAAATAAGTTATGGGAAAATTTTATATAATTACATGAATAAATAAAAATATCCACATAATGAACCAACAAAACTTCAGTGTTTTAAATTCAAGGAGTATGATAATTATTCTAACCATTTCTTGAATCTGAATGTTAATTATGATGATCGACATCAATAATCTATTAAGCCCAAAGAAAAAGGGAAATATCATGTGATCACTATTTCTGATGAGAGGTATGATAATGATATGGTTAAAGGTACACTTACTATCCAATCTAGAACTGATAATGTCTTATTTGATTATTGATTTACCCACTATTTTATATCTAAATACTTTTCTAAGGGTATTATAAAAACACCTAAAAAATTAGATGTTGAGTTAGTAGTAAAACCCCCTAATGGTATGATGGTCACATCCATATTATATTAATATCATCTGGTTGAAATTTATGGTATTTTTTCTTAAAAATATTTTCATTCTATCTGTAGATGAATTTTATTTTATTTTGGGAATGGATTTACTTTCTCTACATAAAACATACATCAATTGCTAAATAAGGGAAGTTATGTTTGATATTTTTAACTGACCTATGATCACCTATTAGTGTGATGACAAAAATAAACTTCTAAAGGAAATTACATCCATAATATAGGCTATGATTCCTATTCAAAAGGGTAATTTATCTCAGATGGTTGGGGAGAAATGAAAAATTGAAGATATGCCTATTATGAGAGAGTTTATTGATGTATTTTAAAAAGAGTTTCTTAGTCTTAAACCAAATCATGAAATTGTGTTTTCAATAAAACTCATACCTAGTGATACACCTATTTCCAAGACTCCATATAGAATGATCCCTACTGAGCTGCAATAATTAAAGAAGAAACTACAAGAGAATCTTGATATGGGATTCATTTGGACAAGTACATCACCTTTTGGTGAACCAGTTCTATTTTTCAAGAAGAAAGATGGACCAATGAGACTATTCATTGATAATTGATAACACAACAATATCAATATCAAGAAAAAGTATCCCCTACCCCATATTGGTGGCTTGTTTTATCTACTTTAAAGATATCAATACTTTTCCAAGATTGGTCTTGATTTTGGATATCATCAATTGAGAGTCAATAAGGTGGATATACCCTAGACAACATTCTATATAAGGTATGGACATTATTAGTTTATATTGATGCCTTTTGGTCTTAATAATTCCCCTTCTATATTCATGTATTTAAGGAATAAATTCTTTATAGATTACCATTATTAGTTTGTGGTAGTCTTTATTGATGATATTATTATTTATTTTAGGATAAAGGAAGAGAAAGTAGATCATTTGAGAATTGTGCTGAATATCCTAAGAAGGGTTAATATTTATTGAAAATTTACCAAGGGTGAATTTTGGATTTATAATGTTTCATTCTAGGGTCATATAGTATCAAGTGAGGGTATATCAGTATAACCTTAAAGACAAAAGTTATTGAACATTGGACCAAACCAACCACTATGAATGTTATATATAATTTTATTGGTATGGATAGATATTATCAGTGCTTTATGGAGAAATTTTCAGGGCTATCAAATCCAATCACCAAGTTAATATAGAAGGTATCCAAGTTCCTTTGGATAGATGAATGTGATTAATGTTTTAAGAACCGTAGAGAAGGATAGTTAGTGTATCTATTCTTACACTACCCTTTAATGAATAAGGGTTTATAATCTATAGTTATGCATCAAAGAAAGGATTGGGATGTATCCTTATGCAGAATGATATGGTTATAACTTATGCCTCATGAAAATTTATGGTCTATGAAAAAAATTAAGCAACTCATGATTTATAGTTACCTAGGGTATTATTTTCATTAAAGATATGGAGGCATTATATTTATAGTTAAAAGTATGACATATATACAGATCATAAAAGTATTAAGTATATATTATCATATAAATAGATAAATATTTAATACAGAAGATGGTTATAATTGATCAAAGATTATGACTGCTCAATACATTACCACCCTGAGAAATAAAACAAGGTGGAAAATGATTTGAGTCAACAGGATCATGATTTCTTATCTATGAATAAGATTACAAAAGATTGAAAGGATTATGATTTTTTATCTACAATAAGGATTACAAAAGATCCAGTATTTCTAGACTTATAAAGTATGGATATTTAAATATTGAAGAAAGGGGATAAATTTTATCTTTCTCAAATGAATTTTAAACCATATATCCAATTGAATATTAAATATGCATTGGAGTAAGATACATAGTTGTAAAAGTAGTTGATAAATGTTCCTGAGTTCAACCTTGACTGTGATGGAATAATAAGGTTTATGAACCATGTATGTGTCCCTTCAATACCATATTTTAAGGATATGATGGGTGAAGCTCACTGTTCTTCATTCTTTATTCATCCTGGAAGTATGAAGATGTATAGAGAGTTGAAAGAGTATTTTTGGTGGGATGGAATGAAGATAGATATTTCAGAATATGTTTCTTAGTGCATGGTATGGAAAAAAGTTATGTCTAAGAGATAAAATTCTAAGGGGCTGTTTTAACCATTACCCATACCAGAATGTAAACTAAAAAACTTCACCATGGATATTATCATCGAAGTCCCCAAAACTATTTAAAGTGAATAATGATATATGGGTTGTAGTCGATCACCTTACGAATTCAGTACACTTAATTTCCATTATATAATATTTATCTCTTGATCAACATGCTCAGTTATACATTAAATAAGTTGTAATATTTAACGGTGTACCACTATAAATTGTATATGATCAGGATCTAAGATTTACCTCTGAGTTTTGGAGAGATATTTTGTAGGTTATAGATATAGATATTTGTTTCAACACTTCCTATTAACCTCATACAAATTTTAGTAGGATATGAACATTAAAACTCTATAAGACATGTTGAGATATTACTCTATGGATTTCAAAGGTTTTTGGGTTCAAGACCTTCCTTTAGTGCATGTTTCTTACAATAATGAATTTTTATTGATCATTCAGATGAATCCTTATGAAGCCCTATATGGTAGGAAGTTAAATACTCCAACATGATACAATGAATTTAGAGAAATAAAGATATTGTGACCTAATAAAAATGGGTAAATTACAAATAAGGTTAGATCCACTGAATAGAACATAAGATCATCTCAGAGTCAAGAAAAAAAGTTATACTAAGAATCTTCAGAAAGATATTTATTTTGAAGTTGGTGATGTGGTATTATTATAAATATTTATATGGAATAGGGTGATGAGATTTGTAAATAAGGGTAAGATAATCCCTAGGTATATTAGTTCTTTTTAAATTCTTGATCCTATAAGGATGGTATCTTATCAATTAGTGATTCCAACAAATCTATCTCAAGTTCATGATGTTTACCATGTATCATCCTCAAGGAATTAAATACCTAATCCTTCACATGTAATGAAATTATAGGCCATACTACTATAGAAATATATTTATTATGAAGAAAAACCAGTAGAGACTCTATATTATAAAGAGAGTTCTATGAAATAAGACAACTCACCTGATCAAAGTTTTGTGGAAAACCACTAATTTGAGGAAGGTATGTGGGAAATTGAGGATATGATGAGGTATAAGTATCCTCATATATTTGTATCAGAGTGATGAATTTTGAGGGTGAAATTAATTTTAATGGGGGTAGAATTTAACACCACAAGATTTTTATTGAATATTTCTCTTTAAATAATTTTATTTATTCGATAACCTGTGTTAGACGCAATAACTTGTTTAAAAAAACCATGATATACTATTAAAATATTATTAGTTAGAATTTAAGTTATAAACTAGCTATTATATTGGTGGTTAATAATAGGACTAAATAAGTTATAAAAAATTTGTAGTTATATATTTATAAAATTAATTCATTGTTGATCAATTGATTATAAATGAAAATAAAAATCATTTGAAAGAAAAAGAAATATTTTTAAAATTTTTTTTATATACTAAATGTATTTTTATCTTAATAAACTAAACTAATAACCATTTTTGAATTGTTTTAATTAAAATTTTATATTATTTATTTGATAAAATGTTTTAAATAATAAAAAAATCTTGTTCTAGTCAAAGGATAAGAATAAATATAGTTTTATACTTAAAAATGTGTTTGTTCTAAAAAGAAAATTTTATAGAAATTTGTTAACTTACTTTAACATTAACTTCTACCATTTATAGGTATTGAATTAGATAAAATGAATTATATATTTATAATTATTAGGTTCAGATTTGATAATTAGGCCCCTTTTATTTTTGTTTAATATGAATAGTAACCATGGTAAAATTTATCACCTCAGTAAAGGGTAAATCAGGATAATATGGATTAAAAATGAGTGATATGGCCATAATGATTCATAATAATTCTTTTTGAGTTGTTTAATGGACACTTTTACTTAAAAATGACTAATTTATTATTTTAATCAAAGAATATTACAAAATGTCACTGTCTTTGTTTTTAATATGTCTCATGTGTCCACATAGCGAAAAAGTAAGTTATGAATAAATATAAGCGATTATTTTGAGATTAATGAAATTATTTTCATGATATATATTTTTTAATTTTTAGTAATTATATAATGAGATTAATTTCTTATGCAACACCGATGCAATATTTCTCCATTTAATAAAAAAAATATAAAAAATGATTTTAAAAATATTAAAAGTGATATAATTTGAATGAGTTAATGTGGCCCATGAATTTTATAGATCAATAGGACATATTAGGGAGGTTTAAAAGAATTATATCCTAATAAACACTTTGTATTGATTTATTTTAATTTAAATTAAATTAATAGTGTCAAAATTGAAAATAATGATATTTTATCAAAATAATATATTATTAAATTATTTATAAATCATAAAAATATTAAAATAAGATAATGTGGATATCTTATGGTCTCAAATTTCATAAAATTTCCATTAATAGTCCAATTTTTACCTTATAAGTAAAATTTACAACCCTTTAATATTGAAAAATGTGTTATCATAGTTAAAATTAAAATTGGTTAAATAAGGGTTAAGAAAAATGATAAGGTTTAATCTGCTCTCTGGCCATCGATCTGGGTGTTTGGAGGTCGAGCGTGGTCTTCTGGGATGGCGGCGTTGGGAGTTTGTTTCGTTTCGAGATGATGAGATGACACCGGGAGGTTTGTCGGTCGAACTCTGGTTCTTGGAGTTTGATGTGTGTCGAACTCTGGATCTTGGAGTTTGATGTGTGTTCGTTTAAGGATGGTTTTTTCCTGAGATTGTTGATTCTCTCTAATGTTGGTTCGTTTTGATTTTCTCTTTTGAGTGATTTCTGGTTTGCTGGTGATGTTCACCCTCTCGCAATCTGCTTTGCGAGCGTTTATTGGTTTCACGGATGAAAATGGATGGGTTTTGGTTTATGAACGTGGCTGTTTTCTGGTGAAATGGTGTTTCCGACCAGTTTCGGAGCTGGTGGTTGAGGGATGCGGTCTCTTTGAGGATAGAGGATGGGAGGATGGTGTTACTTCGGCGACGACGGGCTCCGGGATGGGCACGCCGGTGACGACGGCGAGATTGGCTTTCCGGCGCTGTGATGATGGGAGGCGGATGGATCTGACGCCGATGCGATGGGAGTCCGCTTTGAGGCAGGCACGTGAATCGAGTTGAAGGGTGATGATGATGTTTAGCTTTTGAAATTTGAATTCGCGGTCTTCGGGAACCGGATACCCCTTAAACCGGCTTCTGTACTTTTTGGTTATTTTAATAAATGGCCAGAGGCTTTGTCTCTGGCTGGACCTTTTCGGTAAAATGATAAGGTTTAAAATAACACAAAAAATTGTCTCAATTCTATTTTTTTGTGGGATTAAAAAACTATCCTACCTTATATTTTAATACATATCCATTTGGATGCATTTTCTTTTAGAATTAAATTATTATAATTTAATCTCTTTTGAAATTAAAAAAGTGACCCTCACCTCAGTTATAAATGGGAACCCCCTACCTCACTTATTAACACCAATTTGGACCTTCTATATTGATTAAAATATGATAATTTTGATACTAAACTTACCTATCCACATTCTATATGTTATATTATTCTCAAAAGACCAACCCTAGAGCCCTTTGGAGGAGAACTAAAGGAGTTGTTTCAAAGAAGAGGTAATCAACTTAACCAATCACTTTATTTTATATTATTTTTTAACTCATATAAATATATGTTTTTTATCATAAAATAATAAAATAATTATCCTAAATATTATTAAATATTATTATTATTATTATTAACACACCATTATGAACTCTCTTTCCCATCAAACGAGAAGTGAAAGTATCGCTCGTGCGTACGTACAACTTACCGTCTCTATGTAGCGATACAATTCATTTTTCATCACCATATTTTATGGATGAGAATTATTAATGGTTTAATATTTATGATATAATTATAATTATGGAATTATAATACCACATATACCTACTTACCAACCAATGATTTAGGAAATAATATCATCATTCGTGCATATCTGTGGAATACCACCTCCACGAAGTGATGCGATTGATTTTTATATTAAATTTTACTTTTATGGTAATGAAGATGAATTTGATGAATATATATGATATAATAATGATCTTATAAAGGTTAATTAATATTTACCTTTCTTTTTTTTCCATCCGTCAAAAATTAAAACAACGTTCATGCTTACGTATGGTTTACAGTCTCCACCAATGGTGTAATTCATTTTTATATCCATAACCTTAACATATGAATATATATATATATATATAAAGAATATATATGATATTTATATCATGATTAATATTATATATGTGATGAAACCAAGATAAATTTTCATGGAACAGAACTACTGAGCAGAAATACTCATGATAAACGAAACAATTAACACCTAGAAACAAGAATTTTAACAAGTAATTATTCATAAAAGGGGGTGTTGAAATGTTATAAACCTATATTATATGATATTATAAACATGATAATGACTCTATTATATAATAATAATAAATATAAATTTATTATGTAGGAGGTTAGAGTGCTTTCGAGGCAAGGAAAAGTCAAGGTATGGGTTTATTTCCCAATATCATCAATATTCATGATTGTTTATGTTTAAGTCTCCTTCAGGGAATGTTTCTCATCCATATACATGTTTTATATTTTTTTTCCAAAAATGTTTTTATAATTATTGTATTATTTTTTAAATTCCTTTTTATCAATGTTTTACTTTTTAGAAAACCGTTTGAAATGATTTTCTTTTGTTTTCCAAATGAGGTACTTTGTGACCTTTTTGACAAAAATATGGAAATAATGTTTTTATTTGACTTATACTACATGAATGTATTTTCCCACTATCATGATTAATTTTTTATTTTGATCTTACTTTAAAATTTTACATGGTTCTTCTCAAATAAAATGTTTTTATTTATAAATGTGTAGCTTTTTAAAAAATTATTTTAAAGTAGAAAGGTTATTTCCTCAATAATTATTCCATGTGATAATTGAAAATAATTTTTTATATAATACGACATTCCGTGATTTTAGTTATTCTTTTCCGGGGGTATGAACCAAGAATACTATATTTATTGTTTCTCTAAATGATTTATTTTTATTATGAAAAGATGAAATGTTTAAGAAACCTATTTCATTTGGAAAGGGTTATGTTATGATTAAATGTTCATGAACACATTTATTTTCATGGATTCTAATATGATGAATGATTTATTATATTATGGAACACATTCATATTATTTTCATTTTTTATGCGTTGTATGTATATCAACCTCTGATTAATTGGGTAAATATTTTTATCTCATGAGATAAATAAGACTAAAATGAGGAGTGAGCCCAACTCAGTAAGGGACTATGTACACTATGATAGTCTTGGGAGTGGACCTTGAATACTATGATGGTTTTGGGAGTGAACCCATTCCACTATGATATCCTTGGAAATGATACTAGACTAATAAGTAAATGAATTCTATGATTATGTGTATGCCACAATTCCATGTCTTATGCTTATATTATGATATCATGGTTCATGTTATTTGATTAATTTGTGATTTATGTCTTATAAACATTCATTATTTATGACATGACATAATATTATGACCTTTTATAATAAAGGTATAGTTTTCTAATGTTAAGACCTTGTTTTTATACCCTTATTCTCGTGTTATTCTTATGTGATCATTGATATCTCTCTTGGTTACCCTTACTGAGAATCTGAGCTCACCATTTTCTAATGTTTCCTTTATGTAGGTTATGTAGAAATATATTAAGTATTATATGTATAATAAAGGTTCTATTTATAAAGAAAAAAGTGGGAGACGATGTAGATATTTCACAAACCAATTGTTTATGTTTCCATGTTTCCAAAGATAATAGACCTGAATGATTCTAAAGTGGATTGAAATGTTATATAATGAATATTCCTCTATTAAGATTAAATATATATTTATAAAAATTATGGGTCAATATAATAATCAATAAAATGAATTGTTTTTATTTAAATTAAAGGATAAAGAGTATGAAATCATATTCTTTACATCTTTCGATATTATTTGATATTGAGATTATATGGTCTTGATGATTTATTGAAAATCATGGTCATTGGCAGATTGTTTTGCACTATGATTTATTTGTTTATGGAACCTTATTATGTGGTTTTTTATTATCACCTAAAATATAATTGGATAACCACTTACATAGGGTTAATAAAATTATTCCCCCTATAATTATGGCTTGTGTAAAAATGACCTTGAAAATTAAAGTAAAATGTGATGTGAATCCCCTTGGTTTTAAATCTAAAATAATATATGCGTTTTGTGTGATGTGGTTGTGATGTGTGGTGGTTCTATGGGGGAAGATGTAAAGAGTCTTGTTTTGATATGTGGAACATGTGATGGAAAATGGTTGTGATGTGGAAAGTGGTTCTGATGTGGAAATTGTCTGTGGTTGTGAAATGGTGGCGATGTGGGGTTTATTTCCATGATAAGGACTGTTTATTATGATGCTTTTTGTTGTGATAGATTCCCAGGTAGTAATATAATTAATTTTGAAAATTATTAATTAAATGGAATGAGATGAAATTGTTAATGAATGGTTGAAACAGTAAGGGAAGTATGGTTAAAAGTTTTTGACTATTAATGTAAAATAAATGGGATAATTAATTGAAATAGTTGTTAAATGGGAAATTTAGAAAATGGATTAATTTTAAAGAAAATGGTGAAATTTGGGTTGTTTATTGCGACTTTTTGTTTGGTGTTGTGAATTTATAGGTGGCCGTGAAAGTAGAAGATATTGTGAGGCTTAGTGGTGATACTGTGAGTTTGAATAATATTCTTATTGTGATCCCATTGGTTGGGATTATGTGTGGTTATATATATATAAATTATGTGTTATTTATGATTTATATATGCACCCCACCCATTATAGTAGTATGTGATGTAATAAAAATGCCTTGGGGGGTATTTTTCCCAACATCTCGATGGTGAGTATGGATAGATGCTTACTCACTCTGCCCCTTTCTCTCTTCCAAGTGATGTTGACATGCATAGACTATGATTTACATAAGTTAAAAGTGTACCATGGTGATGTTTTATGAGTTGGAATATGGCGGGGGCTATGCAATGTAGGAATAGGAAATGAGGTTGATGTCTTTCATGTTCACGATACCATACTATTCTAGTTATAGTTGTGGCTGTGATGGATAAGGTGTCTTCAGTCGATATATGATGTAATGTGATGACCCATGTGTCTTAATGCGAGATGTGATGTGATGTGATGACCCATGTTTATTTGGGTGAGATGTGGTGTGATGTGATATGATATCCTAGGCATGTTCAGACAGAGTTACTATGCAGAAGGTATGAGAGTGTCATGATGTACAACGTTGGGATGTGAGAGTGGAAAATCAGTGGGAAAGTAGTGTATGGTGCATTATTATTATTATTATTATTATATTATACTTGGGTGTGTTATTTTATGAGAATACCATTTTGAGGATGAGATTGGTTAGTTCACCTATTTAAGTGATATTGATTCTAATGTTTTCTCACTGGTGTATTAGTAAGATTCTTTCACATGTAAATGAGAGACTTTGGGTACGATTCTACTGTGTATACTTGTATACTCACACTATGTATATAAATTTTTTTTTATGGTTTCTAGGTGGACTATACGGATCATGAGAGACTTTACTATCTTAGACCTTTAGAGCTATTGTTGCGTCTCCACCTTAGATTTTCCTTTTTGGGTACATATTTAGAGATTCATTGTATTTTTTTACATTATTCCAGAATTGTGGGATGATTTTGGTTAATTTTTTTATATTATTCCATGAATTTATCTGATTTTTTAATATCATATCTCCCAATACTATATTATTATAGAGGTTAATAACTCCCATATGTGAAATTTTTAACCCTCGGTTCTTGTCGCCAACAAATGGCCTACTATAGGAGATACTCGGGGATTATTATCTATCTTCCTTAATTAATATCCAAAGAGGGGTGCCTTTTTAAGGATGGGATCATGGAAGAGTGGTATCAAAGTTTTTGGTTAAGGTACATGATGATGTTTATAGTTAGGCATAGTGGGGATTTCATGTGTTGGTAAGGAAATGATGTTATTTGATTTTTATGTGTGACACATGTCAAGGAAGATTGGTTAGCAAGAATGGCCCAAAGGCCTTCTTTTTATTTTATTATGGATAATCCCCATTTTAAGGGTTGAAGGGGAACCCGTACATGACCCGTAGGCCCAAGGCACAAGGCCCGACTGACCCGCAATACATGACCCGAAGGCCCAGAGGCATACCATGCCCAATACATGACCCGTAGGCCCTGACCACTTGAATTGAACATCCCTAGCTTCTATGTCATTGATCACCTAGCTCCCCACCTTGTATTGCTGATCGACTAGCATTTCCCCATACAAAGCTGCACGGTGCCTGGTCCCGATGGAGGCTGCCATACCCTCTCATTCTTCCAATCCAATTAGCTCTGCTTCTACTGGCTTCTACTCTTGTTTCTCTGATCCTCTTATAGGGCCTATTTTATGCGAACTGGGCTACTCCATGGTCTATGTGGCCCGAAGTCCATGTGGTCCGAAGGCCTTTGATGAAGCGAAGGC
Source organism: Viscum album (assembly GCA_963277665.1). Taxonomy (NCBI): domain Eukaryota; kingdom Viridiplantae; phylum Streptophyta; class Magnoliopsida; order Santalales; family Viscaceae; genus Viscum; species Viscum album. The sequence goes on from OY728151.1 coordinate 1,841,301,457, forward strand.
CCTTGAGACCCATATGCCCAAACTGGTGGCCTGAAGGCCCAAACCAGGTGAATATTTCTGGCTGCTACAGTACCGAACAGTAACTACTACTATACTGTTACAATGACTTCTACAGTACCCTGAAATTTTCCTCCACTCGGTTTTGAACCTAGGTCTCTTGGATTCCAAGTAGGAGCCCTTACCACTCGGGTATGAGGCTCGTTGGCAAGATGATTGGTTAGGACATGATATTTTATGCCCCCATGATTAAATTTAAGGACTCTGAGCCTGCTAAAAAAACAAATGAGTTGATGACGCTTTCAGGGTAGATTCCTAGGAGTGGTATGTGCGTCATGATTGAATTGTGTTCTTATTTGATTTTTTTGGGTTTGGGAAGTTATAATTAATTAAATTAATCTTAATAGAATTCCACACTATTGTATCAGGAAATACTTGTTTCTATTTTAATATATGGAACTTTTTCATCATCCATTTTTAGTTCAGGATGTAGTGGTTTAGTAGGCTGATATATTTGATCACCAAAGGGTTAATCTGGTTGAGGAGGATGATCAGTGGTAGAAAACATTGTCTGCCATTTAGTGGTATGATTTCGAGAAGTATGATGGAAGTATCTCTAATATGGAGACAGAGAGATAGTTGGAGGAGATTAATATCACCTTTAGTCTAATCTAGGCCCTGGTGGTGAATTGGGCCCCATTATATGCTATTCAAATGTGAGGGGCTATGCATCAGTGGTGGAAATTGTATCTTGGTGAGTGGAATGATGTATATGTTTCATGGGTCGATGTTCCGAAGGAGTTCTAAGAAGAGTTACTACCATTGAACATGAAGGCCATGAAGAGGAAAGATATTCAATCTCTTTAGTATGGGAGAATGTTTGTGTGGGATCTTGGGACTATGTTTAAGGTTCTTTTTCATTTTTCCTAGGAACTTTTTCCAAACTGGTAGTCCAAGTGCAGTGTATTGAGGTGGAACTCTATCCTTTTATCCAGTATGCGATTACTTCTTTTACATTTCCAATGCATATAATGGTCTATAAAAAGGTGAATATGATCAATCATATTCACTCGTGAGGTGGTTTACCATGATAGGGGAACCAGTAGGGTTCCTTGAGGAGAATATTTGTTAGTGGTAGGTCTCAAGCACTAGGGCCTTTGAAGTTTGGAATAGAGGAGAGTAAAACCTAGAAGCTTCCTTTCTGAAAATCTGGATCCAGTGGTTTTTGTGTTTTTCTTGGGGCCCTTGTACTAGTGTGATTTTGTTTTGGGGGTCATGTACATTATTAGAAGCAATTCCTAATGGCTCTCAGAGTTTAGTATGGAGGAGGTGTTCTGGTTCAGCATTAGGATCAACATCAGTCACCAGTGAGGCCATTTTAATAGCAGGGGTAGTAGTCTTATACTCTATCAAGAGGATATGGGGAAGGAAGAGGTAAAATTTATGATGTTTCATGCCTTAAGGGACCCCAATGTAAGCATGAACATGGATTTATTCATCAATAGAGATGCATAGTAGCTAGGTGTGTTCAGTTTCATGTAGCGTAGGTGGCAATGCCAGATGGACCAAAGATTGTTCAAGGTTTGATCAGTTTATCATCCACCCTTGTTTGTGATTTTTTTTAATTCAATATCTTCACAATTATTTGTTTCAATCTATATAGTACGTGATCTGGGACTATACATAGAGAGACATCCCATGCCCCTAGTGTTGACTACCTTAGTCACATGCCATAACAACTTATTTGATGTGTTTAGGGGGTGTAGACTGATTATGGGGCCACATCAGTCATGTGGGGATATTTTATTGATATAGGTGTAGTCATATGATGTCATTATAAACATCAACTTGTTTTATTCCATGTGTTATATTATTGACTAATTCATAAGGAGAGTCATGTTCTCGGATGTGGATAACCATTGTGAAGTTTTCATTGGTGACTAGAGTTGTTAAGTGGGTAGTAGACATTTTGACCCCATTATTTCTTTGATTTACGAGTTGTTTTTGGAATCAGTGGATGCTGAGATAGAGGAGGATCCCATGGTTTTTAGAGAGTTTTTAGATATTTTTCCTAATGAGTTTTTGATGATACCCCTTGAAATAATGTTGAGTTCGGGATATACTTATTGTCCAGTGATTCTATGATTTAAATGGATCCTTATCATATGGAACTCTATGAGTTGTAGGAGTTGAGGAATCAAATAAATGATCAAATGTAGAAAGGTTTTATCCATACTGATGTGTCATTGTGGGGTTCTTTAGTGTTATTCTCTAAGAATGTGGTCGGTAGTCTAAGACTATTTATAGACTACCATAGGTTGAATAAGGTAATGATCAATAATCATTACCCTCTTTTGAGGTTTGATGATATTTTCATCCAGTTGAGGGGAGATAGTTGGTTTTCTAAGATTGACCCATGGTCTTGATATTACCTGTTAAGGGTGAAGGAGGATTATATCTTGAATAATAACTTCAGATACAGGTATGGGAACTTCAAGTTCATGATCATGATGTTTGGCATAAAAAATTCACCAGTTGTATTCATGGACTCATTAACTCCATGTTATCTAAATTATCAGAGTAGTTTATAGTCATGTTCATTGACATTATATTGATCAATGTGAAGTTAGAGGATGAGAAATATAATTATCATATATTTTTCTTGAATGTTTTTTTGACACCACAAGATCTATGTAAAGTTTTCCAAGTGTAATTTCCTGACATGATAGGTGTATTTACTTGGGAATTTTGTGTCCCAATAGGGTTTGGTTGTGGACACATCAATGATCGAAGAAATTTTTTCTTGGGTGACACCAAAGAATGTGGAAGAGGTTCATAGCTTCCTTGGACTTGTAGGATATTAGTCAGTGTTAGGTAGTGTTTGACTACCTAAAGGTGATATTGATCAGTGCTCTAGTGCTTTAGTTTCTAGAGGAGGGGGTGATGTTTGAAGTGTTTTTTGAAACTTCCCATATGGGTTTGGGATACTTATTGATGAATTATAATGTATTGATCTCTTAAGGGTCTTGGTAGTTACATTCCTATGTGTGTAACTATACCACCCATGATCTAGAGCTAGAAGAGGTTGTGTATAAACCAAAACTATAGTGACATTAACTCATTGGGGAGCACTTTGTGTTATTAACAGATCACAAGAGACAAAGTTATATCTTTTCTCTAAGAAATATGATTATATATAAATGTAGTTAAATAGTTTTTCTCTCAAAAAATTATTTTTAGATCAATTAAAACTCAAAAAGTGGAATGTCAAGGCCGATTCATTGATTAGGAAGTCACAAAAGAACTTTTTTCAAGATTTTGGAGATGCCTAGAGGGAAATAGAGAAGTTAGAATCCCTTAACTTAGATATGAGGGTGGTTTATGGTGGTGGTTTCCTGTTTCACTTGAAAGTGTATTCTTTTAGGATGTGGAAAGTGAAGGAGTCTAAGTGGGGATACTCAAAGGCATAGGTGATTCATGATTGTGTTGGACATAGTGATGCTTTGGAGAGATGGTTGGAGTATGGTATGAAATATATGCTGTTTCATTTTAGGATATTTATTTTGGTAGAGATGCATGAGGTAGTCATTCTTGAGTTTCAAAGATCAAATATTTCAGTATGACTAGGAGTGTATAAGATGCACAACGGCTTGAGGACAAAATTTTTTGTGGTCAGGGATGAAATGAGATATGGTAGAGTTTGTGGCTTGATGTATGATTTTTTAGTAGTTAAAGGGTGAGAACTATGTTCCTGGAATTTTATTGCATCCCTTGGATATACCTGTATGGAAGTGGGATCAAATCTCAAGGGAATTCATCATAGGGTTAACATGAGCTCAGGGAGGGTGTGATGCTATCTGGGTAATTGTGGATCAGTTGATGAAATTAGATCACTTCCTAGAAAACATAGAGTTAGGTGTTGAGGATGTTCTAAAAATGAGGTTTGTGGATGAGGTTATACTACATCATAGATTCCAAGGTCCATTGTCTCATATCGGGATGCATGTTTTACCTTGCATGTATATATAGGATTGAAAAATCCTTTTGGAACTCAGTTACACCTCAACACTACTTTCCACCCTCATATGAATGAGAATAAAGAATGGTCTATCTAGATGATATATAACATTTTGTGGGCATCTATCTTGTAATTTAGAGGATATTGGTCAAAGAACATACCTTTGGTTGAATTTTATCATAAAAATATGTTTAATTCATCTATTTACATGACCCTATTTTAGTATTTGTATGGGAGGCTGTGTCGTTTACTTATGTTCTAGGATGAGGTTTGGGAGTTATTAGTTCCCAGCCTCGATGTGGTGTATAACATGTTAGAGAAGGTTTGAGTTTTTATGAGAGGATTAAATCAGCATAAGACCAATAAAATACTTACATAGATCACTAGAGGAGGACCTTGGAGTTTGAGGTTAGAGATAATGTGTTCTTGAGAGTCTCCCATCGATGTGGTCAGTGGAGGTTTGGAAGGGGGATTAATCTATTTTCTTAGTTTATTAGACCTTTTTAGGTTCTAGGGCATGATGATGAGCTGTATTATCGGTTGGAAATCCCACAATGAATGGAAATGATTCATGAAATATTCCTTATATCTCAGCTCTATCAGTATATTCAAGATGAATCCCATGTCATTGAATGGGAGAGCTAGATATCAAGGATGACATGATGTTCGTGGATTTGTCGATAAAGATACAAGATCTTTGGGTGAATACGATGAGTGGATGAACCATTCCTTTATTTCATGTATTTTGGAGGCATGATGGCCTTGAGGAGACTAATTGAGAGTGTTAGATGCAGATGTGTTCCTACTACCTGAAGTTATTTTTAATTTTTTCTTTTTTTTAATTTCTTTGTTGATGTGATTCTTAGATCTTGTTGGTTTATGAAATGTGCCTTTTTTCTTGATATGTGTTTCATGTTAAAGCTTCCAATATGTGAATAAGGGGAAAAATAATTCATAATCAATACATTTTATACTATGACATGATTAAAAAATTGTGGTTGAGTCAGTACTACCTAAAGTAGATAATATCTTGACATGGAAGGTGTAATTTCTTTATTTTTATACTTGCGGCTGAGCTTTGTGATGATTGTGGTTGTTGGCTTAGGAATTGTGGATGATGAGATGGAGTAGGTGGCTATTTGAAAAAGGTGGTGTCTTGTGGTTTATGTATATTAGTGTGGCAATGTGGTCTTGTGGGATGTTTGGTGACCATTCTTGGATGGGTTTGGTGCATCTGGTTAGTGGCAGTGTTCACTTTTAATGAGATCCTTGAAAGGAATCTTTTGGGATGGTTGTTTGGACCCCCTTTTCATTTTTTCATTTTCAAGTTTGGATTTGATTCTCTTGGATGTGAATAGTTTGAGAGGTACATTATGTAATGGTATGAACCTTATAACCCGTTACTTTGTGGGAATTCTGGTGGTGGAGGTATCTAGAGGATGTTTCATTGTAGATGAAAAAAATGAGGTTGTAGTTGGAAATCATAGATTAGGAGGATTCTGTTGCATGAAACATGGTTTTATGCTGTAATGGTGGATGTCGTGGAGTTGAGAGGCCAACTGTGGTGTAAGGATCCCAAATGATGAGATTTGATTCCACTTCCATTTTTTCTTGGATTCACCATAGTGTTGGGCTACAACATAGTGTTAGTGAGTCATATGGTATAGAGAGATCATCTACATTTTAGGGGATCATGGTTTAGTTATTATAGTTTTTTTAATTTCATCATGGTTGTAGCATGGAGATTTGATCGAGGAATAGAGTTAGGGGGTGATTTTTTGGCGGTTCTATCGATTTTGGGGTACTTATGCCATGGATATGAGCTACGACATATCCCCCTTTCCAGTTGTTAGGTTTTGTGACTTGGTAGCCTTGGTAGTTCCATGATACCTTCTCCTATTTCATTGAATCCATAGTATAGAGATATCTTCATTGTGTAGAGGTTCCTTGACTAGAACCACTATGGCATTGTATCTCGCACTACACTCTGTTCCTCCCCATTTTCAACCATTCTATAGCATTTTGGTCGGGGCTACATCCTGGACTTGTGTTTTGCATATAGGGTATAATTCCCAAATCCATTCGAACCCCACTACTATTCTGTCTTCTCTCTCATTTATTGTATGACCCAAGTACATCCCAAGATGTTTTTCATCCCATAATTAGTTTATTTGAACCCCAATCTTGGGATATTGTTCTGTGGGGGTTCTAGGTGAGTCCCCTCCCCTTTCTTCCTCTTTTCCCGTCTTTTCCCCTTATTTCTTATTTTAGATGGGTTGTTGTTAGGTAAATATTTAGTTTTGATTTAGTTTTGATAAGGGGATGTTGTGAGGTTTTTTGTTTAAGGTGATCAAGGTATTCTCCTTGATCGAGATACTTGGTGGTGGTCTCCCTCTCATTATAACCTTGTGCAGTGGTTTGAGAAACATCATTTGAGGCAGAGGATCCTTAGTTTCTCATATAGTTGTATCATTATAGAGGATTTATTATCTTGTTATATTTTTGGAAAATATTATTCACCTTCCTAAGGAATATAATGAATTAGTTTAACAGAAATTTAATGGTAAGTGGTATGAAATCACATGATTTATAACATGTTTTATTATTTGATATCGAGATTTTATGTGCTTGATGACTTGTGAAAAATCACAGATGTTGGGGGATTTTTTTTGTGTTGTGGTTTATGTGTTTGTAAAACCTTGTTATGTGCTTGTTTTTTATCACCTAAATTAGAACTGGATAACCACTTATATCTAGTTAATAAAATGGTTTCCCCTAAAATAATGGTTTGTGTGAAAATTTCCCTGAAAAGTAAATTGAAATGTGATATGAATCCCCTTTTTTAAATTTGAAATAAGAAATTTGTTTTATATGAAGTGGTTATGATGTTTTTTGGTGAGGTGTGGTAGTATGTTATGAGTTATGGTTTGATATGTGGAAGATCTGATGGATAGAAGTTGTGATGTGGAAAGCATTTGGGATGTGGAAGGTGGTCGTGGTTATGAAATGGCAGTGATGTGAGATTTATTTGTAACTTCCCAAGTAAGTAATGAATAATAGATATTCTTATCTGTGCTTATTTATGAATTAGATAGTGTTTTAGAGGATTAAAATGAGAATAAATCCAATCTTAAGCATATAATACACTAATATTTTTAAAAGATTGTTTTACTGCCTTTTGATGGCAAACCATTTTTAAATAAAACTTTTGACAATTTTATAAGCTCTATTTGTAAAAATAAACTTATTCTTTATGATTGGGACATTGAAATTTACTTTGGATAAATTTTTGGTATTTTTCTGACAATGTTCATTTTTTAATGAATAGTGAAAAATACTGCATTTTACATCAAAACTGCTTTTTAATCTAATTTAATTATATGGTTAGATTATATTTTTAATTGGTTTTAAAGTTTAATTATAATATATTTTCACCAATTAATCCAATGGTGTTCATTAGAATTAATTTCACTTTTTAATTGGGCATAAACAAGTGCCAAACTTTTCATAGATATTGTTTCAAAAAAACCCGCTATTTGTTTTGACAACGAGAATTATTTTTAAATTAATTATTTCAATTTTTGTGTTTTAAATTTCGTAAAATTGATTCCATATTTGGAATCAGAAGGTCCAAATTATGTAATTAAGACTTTTTTTTTGGACATTATGAATAGTAACGATGGTAATTATATTTAATTATCGTGATTAATTAGTAATCAGGTAGTTAAGGGTAATAAAATAATTTCATAATAATAACAAATGGCCCCAACATGTGTCCTAATTCTAATGGTTGTGTCATGACCGACCATGGGATGACTTGTGCCAATCTTAGGGACCCCATGGAATCACTTTTGGTGATAGTGACACTTTATCATTTTATTTTTAAAGAAAGGAGAATATCACAAAAGTATGTAACACCTAAGTAAAACAATTTTAATTTTGTCTACATAAATTATCTCTTGGACTATAAATAGTCATTGGAAATATAAAAATATTTCCTACATCATAGTATTTTTTTTTGTAATTTTTAGACATTAAATAAATTAAATTTTTTATGACACCATGATGATGCAGCGATTACCTCATTAATAAACGATTTAAATAAAATGAAAAGATAATGTAAAATCTAAGTCTTATACTTGTCAAAAACCTATTGTATGAGTATATTTCGAACCCGTATCACCTTATCCTCGAAATATATCAATGTGGGACCTTTAAAATCTGAAACTCATTTTAATATAAAGTAACATTTCTTGACATTCCAAGAGTGCCCCTCCTCCCTCTTCTAAAAGGCCCCCACCTCTGCCTCCTTACACACAACTCTCAAGCCATTGTATCAGCCAAAATTTTATCATTTCATCTCTAAAAATCCCTCTCTTCATCATAGAAGCCTTACCTTAGGCAGGAAGCTCTTCAAGAAACCCTTTTAGTTCAAACCAAGAGGAGTTACCCGATTTAAAGGTAAAGTCTTCTCTAATGTTCTTTTGTTTTATTTTGCTTCTCCAACACCCTAAACTCTTTTTATTACTTTATTTTGTAACAAAAAAAGTATATTCAATATAATAGTATGTTTTTATAAGAATTATTTGAGCTAAAATTACACACACCTCTGTCTAATGGTTAATGAACATACTGTTTATGTGGATGGAAAATTACTGCCTCACGAAACGATGATTGTTCAATATTATTTTAACAACTTTAAAGGAAACCATTAAGATGTAACTATATTAATATATGATATATAATATTTTTATGTTTTCCTTATGCTTTTGTATTTTTCATTTATGGCATACCTTATGGTTTCCATTATGGGTAAACGTGATATCTTCATTTTAGGAAGTGCGGACTACCGCCCCCTCAAAGTTATTTGATTCGTTAATGCCATATGTGGGACGTATAATGGATGGAGTTAATGATATTATATATGATATTATACTGGAACTATAATATACCTTTATATCATTATGATTTCACTCCATTAAGTAAGAAATAGAAATGAAAGTAGCGTTCATGTGTACGTACGACTTACCGTCTCCATGAACGATGCATTTCATTTCTTACCTCTAAATGTTATGTAATTTTATAAATGCATGTCTATACTGGATATATATGATATATATGATATCTACATCATGAATATAATTCTGGATATAATAAACCTTTTACCACATGAACAACATGTAATTATAAGAAGTCCATTTTTGGCTCAAGTACCAAAGATCGAAAAAATGACCGTTATTAACTTAAAAAATTACATAATGTTAATAACATGGTAATAAGTGATATAAAAGGAATAATTAACTTGAAAAATTTTCTTAAGCAAGTAGAAATTAACTCAAGTTTATTATTCAGGAGATTAAAGAGCGATCGAGTCAATTCGGACACGAGGTATGGGACTTCGTCTCAATCTCCTTTCATTGAGGCATATTTTGTTTTATACACAAACTTCTTTTATACGGTGTATAAAACCCTTTTAATTTTACTTTTATTAAAAAGGAATCTTTTTTATAAGTAGTGTTTTACTAAATGACAAAAGGGAATGTTTTTGTCGTACGTATGCGGCGACAACGGCTTCTCCGCCGCTGTGACCATTATTTGAGTTTCAACTTCTTATACAAGCCATAACTTTTTTTTAAATGAAAAATAAATACCATGTTTTAATTTTCTTTTATTTTGGTATTGAAAATGGTTTTGATAATGTTTTTATTATATCAATGTGTTGTATTGATATCTTGTGATTGAAATGTGGAAATGTTATGTTTCCTTTATGCATGTTTTATGTGATACGATTATGTTATGGTTCTTGGGCATTATTTATGAAGATGGGTGGTTCCGTGATAAACTAAGGGTGGGTGAGCCCTATATTACTCTCCAATGCATTGGGTAACAATAAGGGGTTAAACGCTAAGGTTTCTCCGAAGAGATTTAGGGAATATACTATAATGGGTATTCCAAACATAACCATGAGGGGTACTCCCTACGTAAGAATGTTATGAATGCCTCAAGTTACCTTTATGTCTTATGATTTCTATGATTTATTCATGATTTTATAAGGTATGTTAAAGTTCTTATGTTTTATGAGTAAAGCATGATTTCATTAATTATTATGTATACATGGACTAATGTTTTCATTTCTTACTTTCATATCACTTACTGAGCTTTTTATGCTCATCCCATGTTTTTGAAATGTTTTTCACAGGTCAAGGGAGAAGTACATGATGTGTTGGTAGTGTCAAGGAAGTGTCACGAAAGAATCCATATTTTTTTAAATATGTCTCCCTTGATGGGAAAAAAGAATACTGTCTTTTATGTAATCGCCTTGTTTAAATTTGGAATGTAATGCATGATTTATGATCTAATTCTCTAAAACTCTAAACCTAAAAAGATCCTCAATGTGTAATCTTGTAATAACTCAATATTAAGTAATGTTTAAGGCTTGGGCCTTATATCATTAGAATGAGAATGATTATTTTTTTTGTGATTTTTTGTGTTGTTCTATATTCCTAGCTAGCAATGGAAGGAACTTTAAAAATTATTAACTGAATGGAATGGGTTAAAATGGTCAATTAATACATGAAATAATATGGGAAGTGTGGTCAAACATGGTTGATTATTAATGTAAAATAAATGGTATGGTTAATTGAAATGTTTGGTAAATGTGAAATCTATAGAATGGATTAATTTTAAAAATAAGGGAAAAATATGGATTTTTTCTTATAGCTTGTTGTTTGGTGTTTTTCATTTAGAGGTTCCGGTGAAAGTGGCGGATGTTGTGAGTCTTGGTGGTGATGGTGTGCGTTTGGATAGTATTATTTCTATGAACCCATAGGATGGGATTATGTGTATCTATTTATACATATAACTTGTATATTATTATCCATTTATATAAAAACCCACCCATATCAAGAACTATTTGTTGAAAATCAATTGTTTTTGGGGTTTTTTACTAACATCCCAATGGTGAGGATGGATGGATAGCTACATGCTCTTCTCCATTATCTCATCCAGGTGATGTTGAAATGCACATGATGTGATGTTAAAAAGTCAAAACTTCACTATGGTTATGTTTTATGAGGTTTAATATAATGGGTTTTGTGCATGGTAGGAGGAAGGCATAAGGTTTATTCCCTTCATGTTCATGCTACCCTATATGTTTTTATGGTTGTGGTCATGATGGGATGGATCGAGTATCTTCAGGTGAGATGTGATGTGATGGATCAAGTATCTTTAGGATAGATGTGATGTGATGTGATGAACCATGTTTCTTTTGGTGAGATATGGTGTGATGTGATGGCCTAGATGTGTTCGGGTAGGGTTACTATACAAAAGAGATGAGAGTGTTAGGACACATGATGTTGGGGTGAGAGAGAAGAAAAGTAGTGGGAAAGCGCTGTAAGGTATCTTTTTATTGATTTTCATATTATTATGTTATAATAAATGGGTTCATTATTTGGTGTATGTGCCATGGTGAGGATGGTATTTTCTTGTTGACCAATTTTGGTGCTGTTGTTTCTTTTGTTCTCTCACTGGTGCATTAGTATTCTTCTTTCACATGTACATGAGATACTTTGGGTATAATTATACTGAGTATGTTTTTATTCTCACCCTATATATATAAACTATTTTCAAGTTTTTAATAGGAATATATGAATAGTTCTAGACATTATTAGCTCATATCTTTAGACATGTTGATGTATCACTGCCTTAAAATTTCCTTTTGGGGTATTTATTTGAAGAATACTTGTATTTTATTACATTATTCATGCATTGTGGGATGATTTTGGTTACCTTATTTTATAATATTTCATGGATTTTATTGATCATTGATATACTATCTCTCGATACTATATTATTACAGAGGCTAATGTCTCCCACACATGAGATTTTTAAACCCTTAGTGCTAGTATCCAACCCAGGGCCTATTGAAGGTAGGACTCAGGGGGTCATTATCTCCATTCCTTCATTAATAGTCTAAGAGGTGAACCTTTGTGGGAGGGTGTGGTTAAAACATGGGGTTCCATAATTATTTTTCTTAAGAATAAATATATATCAACGTGATTCTACATTGATTATTGGGAACATCAAAATATCACAATAAATAATAAGTATCCCATGCCATGTATTGATGATTTGTTCGATAAATTACGAGGAGATCAATATTTTTCTAATATTGATCTTCATTTTAGATACTATTAGTTGGGGGTAAAAAATTAAGACATACCCAAGACAATGTTTCATTTGAGGTATGGACACTATGGACTTATAGTGATTCCATTTGGTCGTACTAATGCCCCCACTATCTTTATAGATTTAATGAATGGAGCCTTTAAAGATTACCTTGATCATTTTTTGTAGTATTTATAGATTGTATTATTATATATTCCAAGATAAACCAATATAATTAATATCACTTAATTATTGTATTGAATATGCTAAGAAAGGATAATTTATATGATAAATTTACAAATTGTGAATTTTGGCTACATAAAGTTTCATTTTTAGGTTATATATTCTCAAGAAAGGGTATATAAATGGATCCATTAAAGACCTAAGTTATTGAAAATTAGCATAGACCAAACAATAAAACTAATATACATAGTTTTCCTATATGTTTTGGATATTATTGATGTTTTATGAAGGATTTATCAGTGCAATCTAACCCACTCACCATGTTAACCCAGAAAGGAGTAAAGTTCATTTGGATTGATGGGTGTGAAGATAATTTTAAGGAAGTAAAGAGAAGACTAGTAAATGAAACTATGCTCAAACTACCATATAGTGGATAATGGTTTGTGATTTATAGTGATGCATCGAATAAGGGGATAGGATTTATTCTAATGTATAATGATATTGTGATAGCTTATACACATGCCAACTTATGAATCATGAGTAAAATTACCTAAATCATGATTTGGAGTTAGCAAGGGAAATATTTACATTAAAGACATCAAGAGATTATATTTATGGATTAATGTTGACATATATACCAATCATAAGAGTTTAAATTATTTATTCACCCAAAAATTGTTGAATATGCATAAGAGAAGATGGCTGGATTTGATTAAATATTATGACTTCCCAAAACATTACCATCTCAGGAAAGTGAAAAAGTTTGTTGATGCTTAGATTCAAAAAGATCATGGTATATTATTTATGATGAGGAAAATAAAAGAACCAATATTTGTTGATTTTAAATCTATGAAACTTGAAATCTTTAAATAACAGGAGAAGTATTATCTTATCAAATTCCCATTTAACTATCTATCCATGTGAAGATTAAAGTGGTGTAGATAGAGGATGTAGAGCTGAAAAAGAAAGTGATAAATGTTCCTGAGTTCAACATTGATTGTAATTCAATTATAAGGTTCAAGAATCATATATATTTTTCATAAATAATAGTATTTAAGAAAGAGATATTGGATGAATCTTATATACCATCATTCTATATTCATCTTATAATTATAAAGATGTATAGAGATCTAAAAGAGTATTTATTATGGGAAAACATGAAGAGAGATATTTCAGAGTATATATCTCGATGATTGGTATTTCAATGAGTTAAGGTGGATAGAAAATTTTTAAGGGGATTTTAAAACCATTATTCATACTATAATGTAAATAGGAAATCATCAACATGGATTTCATCATTAAATCCCCAAAACATCTAAAGGCTATATTGCTATTTGGGTTTTCATTGATAAAATTATGATGTAATCACACTTGATTTTTATGAGAGGATATTTCTCAATTGATTATATTTCAAATATATATATATTAAGTAAGTGGTAAGGATGAAGGGATTATCATATTCTGTAGTATCTGACTAAGATCCGAGGTTTACCTTAAAGTTATGGAAAAGTGTTCAGTAAGTTCTGGACAAAGTGTTGTGTTTTAATAATGCTTATAATTATAATATTGATGGTAAGTTTAATATTAACATTCAAAATATATAGGATATGTCGAGGTCATGTTCTATATATTTCAATGGTGTTTGGGTTTAACACATTCCTATAGTCAAGTTTTATTACAACAATAACTTTTAATCAAGTATTCAGATTGCTCCTTATGAAGCCTTCTGTGGAAATAAGTGTATAAATATGATATATTAGGATGAAGTTAGAGAAATAAATCTATTGGGACCTATTATGGTATAGGAAATGTAATAGAAGGTTAGATCTATTCTGCAACTCATTAAGGAAGTTCAGAGTCAATGGAAGATTTATATTGACAATCATCGGTGAGATATGGAATTAGAAGTTGATGAGAAGGTAATTATATGAATTTATCCAGAGAAGAAGGTTATGAGATTCAAAAATAATTTACATATGAGACCTATTTATATTTTTCCCTTTGAGATTCTTGATCCAGTAGGTATTGTAGCTTGTCTCTTGGCACTTCCACCAAACATCTCTCATGTTCAGGATGTGTTCTATACATAACTTTTGACAAAGTACATACATGATCTTTCACATGCATTGAACATAGAGGTTATACCTATAGATAATGATATTTATTTTGAATAATGATCAGTATAAAAAAATTCATAGAGATAAAGTTATATGGAACATTACTACTCACTTGGTTAATGTTCTTCAGAGGAATCAGGAATTCAAAGAAGATATATGGGAACCTAAGGGTGTGATGAAGTAGAGATATCCTCATTTTTTTTATTTGAGTGAATAAATTTCTAGGGATGAATTAATTTTAAGGGGGGGGGGGGGTAGAATTTAATTACCTAAGAGTTTATATATATTTCCTTTTAAATAAACATGAATTATTTGATAGCTTACTATACACATGACCCGAGTCTAAATGAATTGTGATATAATAATCCTTTATAACCTACCCATTAGATTGATAGATATTAATAGTAATAACCATATTATAAAAAATATGTATAAATATTTTAAATAATTCAAATATATTGACTAATTCATAATAAATAAGTACTCAATTTTCAGTAAAGTCATTTTATGCTTTAAAAATATGTTTTCTTTAAAAATGGGTTTTATTGCATTTTAAACACAGATATTTTAATTAATTTATTATATTTGTGATATAAATTTAATTTTATTTAATTAATATTTTTTTAAAATTATTATTTCAATATTAACTTAGGTTGAATTTTGAGGATTTATCTAAAAAGTTTTATTTTTCATCGAATAGTGAAAAATACCAATTTCTTGTAAAACTATCATTTATTTTAATTAAATCAAGAAATTTAAAAGTACCATGATGTATTAAAGTAAAATAAGTAAAATTTGATCTTATATAATCTAATCTAATTACATATTAATCACTAATAAACTTTATTTTGGTATAAGTTCATCTTGGGGATTCAAAACACATTTTTCTAAAAACTGTTTTTATGCATGCAATATGTTTTTATTTTAATAATTTAAATTAATATTTATTTATTAATGTTTTTAATAAAATTTATAGTTTATTTATTCAATAATATATTTTAACATTCATTTTATTTTTTTACACGGAAAATAATTGAAGTAAATACAGTTTTATTCATAAAAATGCATTAAAAAGACATGTTTTCTTTACATTATGCACATTTATTTAGAATTAAAATCTGAAAATTATAGATATAAAATATAATAAAATGGATTAAATATTTTTATTATTTATAAATAATTTATTTAATAGGTTCAATTTTTTTCATAATGAATAGTAAAAATATTAATTTTTTACCATCGTTAAAGTTAAAATGAGTTTACCGGGGGGGGGGGGGGGGTAAACCAATAGATAAGGGTATTATTTCAACAAAAAATTGTCTAATTATTATTTTATAAAATATATTTAAACCTTATCATATCATAAGTTATAGTTCTTGGACATTTGGATCCACCTGCACATAAAAGGGACCTTATATCATTGAAATCTTTTAAGAAATTCGATGTGTGTCCCTTCACTCACTTATAAAAGGGAACATTTTATCATACCTTATTCACATAATTTTATATATATATATATAAATACCTACTTAAAAAACTTTATTGATTACTTCCCTCCATCATAGAACTTCTAGTATTCTCCTAAGACCAATCTTTCATGGCTTAAGGTGTAATCTAAATGAGGTCTATCAAATAAGAGGTATAAATCTTAACCAAGCTCTTTCAATTTTATTTCTTATTAAAACATATATAAACCTATTTTAACCCTAAAAAAATTATTAATAAATTATAATAAATATATTTTTATTTATTCATGATTATTTCACAATCATTTTCAACCTCTTCTCTATCAAATGATAACTTAAGGTATCGCCTGTACGTATGTGTGGACTATCGCATCCACATCGCGATATGCTTCATTTTCCATCACAATATTTTATGGTTAGTTATTTTGATTTATTTAATTTATATATATTATATTTATTATATAATAATGATTCTATAAATTTGAGTTACTATTTACCTTTATTTCATTCCTTTCATCGAAAAGTGGAAACATAACTCATGTCTACGTACATATTGCCGTCTCAATGAAGTGATGAAATTCATTTTTCATCACCGCTTTATATGAATGGTTATAAATATGTATATAATGAATATATATTATTTTTATATAATTATTGACATTTTTTATATTAATTAACCATGATCAATGTTCAAGGTCCATAACTTTTGAACTAAAACATACAGGTGCAACGATGTAGTTAACACCCGAAATGATGATGATAATGAAAGATTATTAATGAACATGTGATATGGTGTTATAATTAAAACATGTATGATATTACATGTATTATTATGGTTATTTTTTATAATAATAATAAATTTAAATATATTATATTGGAGGTTATAGTGCTTATGAAGCAATACAAACTTGAGGTAAGGGTTTTACGTTATAATCTCATTTTTAATAATATTGTTTATTCTTAAATTTTAAATAACGAAATTTTAAGATATATATATTAAAAATCATATGTATTTTATTATAATCTAGTTATTTATAGGGATTATATGTTTTCCTTTCATTTTACTCTCCTCAAGCACTCAAGAGACTAAAAGAAACTTTTTAAGGAAAACCAACATTATTTCTCTCTTCAGTTAGAAATATTTTTCTTTAATATCCATATTTTTATTAAAGAATGTTTTTACCATTCCATAATGATTTTATAAATTCATTTATATCCATATTTTAATTTCTATATTTTTTTAAAAGGAATATTTTTTTTTCATTTTCTGAATGAGGTATTTTTGACTTTTTACCGAAAATGGGAAAGGAATATTTATTTTAAAATACACTGTATGAATGAATTTTACCACCATAATGACTTCTATTTAATTTGTAGATTAATTTAAAATTTTATATGATTATATCCAAATAAAATCATTTCCTTAATATTTTGTAAATTCTTAGATTTTAAATAATTCATTTCAAAATGAAAAGGTTACTTTACTCAAGAAATGTTCCGATGATCTTTTAATGGTATTTTCATATATAGCATCATACTTTGATGTTTCTTATGATTTAATAGGAATATGATCCAATGTTACCATTTTTATTCCTTATATAAAAAATTTATGTATATGATGATGAAATAATGATGAAACCCATTTTCTTTTCCAGCGGTAGAGCTTCATTGTAATAATAAATGATTTCAGGGTTTTTTGGAATACATATGAATGTATTATTATTTTTTGAAGGGTGGGTATGCTATATTCCTCTAATTGATTGTGTAAATATTAATGTTTTATGAGTTCAAAGGGTACACTAAAGGTTATCCCAATCCAAAAAAGGGTATATAGTAATGTTATAACAAACCTAGGATAGGGTATATGAGAGCTTATCCCAAGCCTAAAGCAGGTACACACGTGGTTAAACCAATCCTAACATGTTATGAATGTCTTGGTGTGTAGCCTCAATATAATTTTCTTATGATTATGATTATGCCACAATTTATTACACTCTTTTAAGAAATGATCATATGATGATGTTATACTCTTATAACTTATGTTCTTTGATACCTTTATGATTCATGTCATATGATATGCCATGATTTGTTACATGACTCATGATTATATGAATTATTGGGTATGAATTTAAATTTTTAATCTCATATTATCATACCCTTATGATCATGACATGCTTACATATGATCATTTATTGATATCTCCTTTATTTACCCTTACTAAGAATCTATGCTCACCCTTTCTTGTGTTTCATTTTCCTAAGGATATAAATAAAGGATTTAAATATAAAATGTCTAACAAGGGTTCTAGTTGTGATGAAATAAGTGAGAGATGATATATATATTTTATGTAAAAGTTGTTTATATATCCATGTTTCTAAATACATTTTACCTTAATGATTCTAGAATGGATTGTAATGATATATAATGAATATTAATCTAATAAGATATAATATTTATGTATATAAATCTTGAGTTTCTATAGAACCAAATATATAATTATAGTATTCCTACATAACTCAACATGTATTTTTGATATTTTTAGAACTGATTCTTTCATAAAATCACCTTATAGAGGTCCTAAATGATCTTTTTAATTTATTAATCTTTTTAGTACTTCCTCTAACCCATTTAATTCTTATGGACTTTCCATGATCCTTGATTTTTTTGTAAATTTTTTCCTTACAGAACTTTTTTTCATATCTGGTTAGTTGATTCATTGTTCTTAACTCCATATTTCACTATGTTCTAGTCATTCCACAAGTCCTTAAAATTAAATTTAATATTCTTAATCCTAATCATCATCTGTTTATAATTATCCTAATGCTAAAAAACATTGTTTTCATAACCATACCTAATGTAGAAATATAATTGGGACTTTTATTTTGAGTTTTCTCTAATCCTAGACATCAAAATTTACATAGTTGAAACTTTTAAAAATTTAATTTGGGTAACTTATTTTAGTTTTCTAGACTATGGTTGTTCTAGAATATCTTGTGTGTGAAAAGAATTTTGTTCATATGTTAAGCTGCACAATTAACTACGGTCACCCAAATCTCAATGGATATTCCAAAATGTAGTATCATTCTATGAGAAATATATATCAGTGCATGGTTTATCATATATAATAAAATATTCTATTATGATTTTCTAATAATAGTCTTCTAAAACATGATTTATTTTCTCTAGAAAAAATTCCTGAATTCCCTGCTACCATAATCTCCACCATTATTAGATCGTAATAATGTAATATTTTTTAGGTATATTTTTCCACTATGTACCACCATCTAACAAAAACTAAGAACACCCAAAATTTGTGATTAATTAAATACATAATTTCTTTTTTGAATCATAAATGAATGTGATGAAGTACAAAGACCCACCATGAGAAAAGGTTGGTGAAGAACCTCAAACATTCATGTGAAAGGTTCTAACTTTTGAGACATTTATTTCCTTTTATTTAGGTTAAATTTAAAATTTATCTACATTATGAGTATAAAACTTTCAAAAGATCTAAAATACACGTGACCAAGATTTTTTATACTCTTTTTGGCTAACAATATCATTTTTAATGAGCCTAAATTAATTATCTTAAATAGATACATTGGTTAAAAATATATATCAATGAGGAATAAAGTCAATATATTTTAAAGTTGGGTGATATATAAGATCCCAAAAATTAGGATCTTGAAAAAAACCATGATTATTTCATGATATAGGGAGATTAAAGAGATCGGAAAAGATAAGATAAGATGCTTATCATACAAAATTGGGTAAAGAAAGATGACTACTTATTGAAGTTCTTAGGGTAATCAATTCAAGGGAACATCCCTTTAAATCTAATTATTGTAAAGATTATCTTCAAGAAATACAAGAAAAGTGTGAAATGTTGGATAAAAAATGTCGAATAGATGTATATAATCGAGTTTATTGAATATTTTTTGGGGAAATTTGAAGAGTTTCTAAAGTGATTTACTAAAATTTTGGATTTATGAAATATAGACTAAAAAGTAAAAAACATGAAATACATATGCATCATTATTGAATTTATATAGCCTAAATTTTGTAAGGAATATGTAGGTAAGGGTTATCTAAAATTTCATAATGTTCCTTGGGATAGTTCATAAGATTAACTTTAGAACTCAGTGAAATATTGGTAAAGGAAAGAGTTCACTAAGGCGCATACATGTGATCTAGAATTTCATAAGTTTCATTTTCCCTTATAAATTATTTTAAGGTTGATTTTATATTTTATATGTGCCGTTTTTTTAAGATTCATCATTGTTTCATAAGGTTAACTATGTAGAAGAATAGAATAATTTATAAAAATCACATATTCACTGAAAACCGTATGGCTCATTTGATAATTTCATAAAAGTCAGATGATTTAATAAGATTAATCTAAAAAACCAAAATATTCATTTATTATTTTTTAATTTTAATTTTTATATTTCATAAGGGTATATTTTTAGGAGAAAAAAATATTTTGAAAATTCCCATATCAATTATATTTTTCCACATAAGAGTCATTGAACTGCCGCATAAGAGTCATCTAACAAAATGTAAGAGTAATTTACTATTACAAAAATGTTACTGATTATAATTTGTAAGTGTAAATCACTATTATAAAAAATTGAAATTTTTTCATAAGGTTTTACTTGATTCCAATAGTTATAGAAATTTCTGATGAAGTAGAATATCCAAAATATATAGGGAATTACTGAATATTAAACTAGGTGATGCTAGATCTATTCATCAATGATTAAAAAATCACAATTTAATTTTTTATTCAAGATAAAGATTGAAGAATTGATATTTTCATTATAAATATAAAAAAATATCATGAAGAATTTTGAATATAAATAACAATATGAAGGGGTTTCTATGACATGAGAGGTAGTTGTGGCATAATAAAAGATTTCATGTTGTTAAGGTTTTCTGCATGAAGTCAAGAAGACATGGAGGTTTCTTATAAATTTAATATAAGATTAAATGTATAATATCCCAAGTCTCATGTAAGATTTAAATGAATATATTTACCAAGATTTTAATGATATTAAAAGTGATAAAATCATGAGGATATATTGACTATCTTAAAAATATGAAAATATCACATGCCTCCAACAATCAAGGAAGAGTTTATATATTTTAAATATAGAAAATATTATTCATAATAATATATGAATAAATATTTAGGAGAAAAAAATAGGAAAAAGGGTGAATAAGAGACTTTGGTACTACTACTACCGAATAATTTTTGTTTATCAAAGGAATAAGCTAAATTAATTTAGGATGAGGGGATCCAATGCATCAAGGAAGAAGAAGAAGAATCATAAGAATCCCTAACATATTTTATCCTAAAATTTTATGATAGGATTGATAGGTAATATAAGAATAGAGATCAAGAAAAATTATCTTTATGATTTTTATAAATATCCAAACACATGGAATTTAAGTAGAACAAAAATGGAACATTGAATCACTAGTATAAAGTGGAAATCAAAGTATTTTTCATGGTTTAATTGGATGGATCCTTTAAGGAACTAGTTGGACCTAGTATAAAGAACCTATCAAGAGACTGATCAAATTTTTTGGGTGACAGACTATACTGACAGGATCTAGTATAATGAACCTGTCAAAAGATGGATATGTATTTTCAAGACATATCCCTCCTATTTATTCACCAATGTTCATAATTTTTTGGATATAGGTTTTATTATACTCTAACATGTTTACTATTGTAACCCAAACTTCATAAGGAATAGACACCCAAATTAAGACCAAACCTTGTAAAAATCATCTTATTATTTGTTGTCTTAATTTGGTTGCATATGGAAAAATTTGAGATATTAAATGATGATAATATTTAGACTTTCACTAGTCATGGAGTTTTATTTAAAAGAATAAATCATAAAAAGGACTATCAATGATTCACCCCTTATTAGTGGTACATCTATTCACATAATAACTTCAACTGGTAGTAGGGAAAACTAGTTTCCCTCCAAAATATCTTTCCTTAATTGAAGTTAAAGATGAAAAATACGAATTTAGTAAAAAAAAGAGGTGTTACTTTATTTGATATCAAGAACCTTCATGTATGGAAGAATAAGATGCTCCTATATCATTTTTCACAAGCCCTAGAAGGGAGTGATGTTGTGACGATGGGTTTTAAACCACTTTGAAGAGATACTCCCATGATGTTTACTGATAATATAAATATGTATAATGGATTGTAAAGTATAAAATGGTATTTTTTTCATCTATGTATGATATAGTATTCTAAAAGGTTATGGGGATCAATAAAACCAAGATAATGTGGGAAACTATTGAGAATATATATAATGGAAATGTTAAATTCAAAGAAGCGAATATATTGATTTGGAGAGAAAAATTTAAGGATATCAGAATAGTCGATGATAAGATAATTGATGAATATTTCACAAGGGTAAGTGAGATATATAGTCATATCAAGGGATTTTGAGAAACTTTAAATGATTTAAATATAGTTAAAAAATAGATGAGAAATTTATTAACAGTTTTGATCTAAATATATCTGTGATGTCAAAAAGGAAGAAATATATTTTGATGAGTTGTATAACACACTCGTAAACTATGAGATACATAAATATCTTATCTTATTATAGAAATTCAAGGAGGTAATGATGTTAAAATCAATTAAAGATCAAAATATTAATGAAAATAAGGATGAATCATTCTCATATTTGGGAAGTGATGAAGAAAAAAGTAAGTGTTATTAGAGAATAACAAATCTTATTGAAAATAAAATAAAATGGGAAGATTAAAATATAAAGGAATGATTCAACTAAAATGATTTATTTTTTGTGTAATTAGTAATTTTTCAATTGACCCCCTAAAGAAAAAATATGTTGAAACCATGGGGGATGATAAAGAAAAGACCTCTCTAAAGTAAGATCTAGAAAAACCAAAAAGGGTGACATTAGAGATGAGATTTTTTTTAATAAAGTTTATAAAAAATTTGATGATTAGGGAAGAAAATGAAGATTCATCAGCATTTAGTGAGTTGTAATATTGAGGTACCACACAAAATCAAAAAACATTTATAGCTCAGGTTAAGAGGCATAAAGTCACTTAAAATAGTGATGAGGAGAGAGAAAAGAGTTACATTGAGTACTTTTTAAAATATGAGATGATAAAAAGTTTTGATAAGAACATTAAGATCTATAAAATAATTATGATTATTGAAAAAGAGAGAGGAAATATATATGATAAGGAGAATGAAATCACTAAGAAGATTAAAAATTTCAAGGTAAAAATTATAGAATATGAACAATTATGAAAGATCATGATGAAAATTTGGATAAAAAAGATGAAGAGTTTAATAAGATATATTCCACGAGTTTTAGAGATGAAAATACCTTAAATTTTATGATATAAAATCATGAAATTTTTTGTATGTTTAGGATAAGTTATCCAAATATACAGAAAAAATAGTCCCAAGAGGAATGTAGAAGTTGTTTTTTATTATTCTAGTGATGGTAAATCTATTTCATCTAAAAGTAGAGGTTCTAAAATAAAAAAAATACTATCATATGGGATAAATAAATCTTGAAAAATTAACTCATATATCAAGGATAGTTTGGGATGAGTTGATAAGAGAGTACACCCCAAGACAAAAGAAAAACATAGGATATAATGGGCCCAAGTAGAAAATAGATTTGCATGAATAAAATAATCCAAATTATGAAAGATATAAATTTAAAGGATATTATTGGTATTGTGGTACATTTTTGAAAAAATAATATAACTAATGGTATAAAATGAAACATATATGAAATCGATATGAATCAAGGAGGATAAATTCTAGAAATAAAATAAACAACTCTATGAATTAGATAAACAACATTAAGATAAAGATTTTTTGAGTAGAAAAATCTACAAGGTTGTCTAATAAAAACAAATTTTATTGTATGATAGAAAATTGTAATGATCCCAACATTTATAAATATAATTTCTTTTTTAAATGAGTAAATCCCTTATTAAGAAATGAAATTATAGAAAACACATGCACTACTTTAGTTATTTTGAATTGTTAGAAGTTATATATTATTAGATTTAAAATACCATTAAGAATAATAACTATTTATAGTATAACCATTATATAGTAATCATTTTATTAATATCAATATTGGGTTATGATAAATCCAATTGACATAGAAACAAGAAGCAATGGCCTTGACCAATATGATTATACCCTATGAATCTTATTTATCATAGCTTCAAAGGGAGATTATATCACTAGGATTTTCCTTTGACCAAGCCTATGATATTATTTAACAACTGAATCATGAGTGAAACCATTTATGGTGGAAGTTCTAGCTCATTTAGATCATGAACCAAACCATGTTCACTAAACCATCCCAAGAAAATCTCACCATCACACACCTTACCCTTAGGGAATTTATAGCGTAATAAAGTTATATATATCTAGTCTTTAATAGTATGTTTTTAATGATAAAATAATGATTATATTTTTCTTTTATTAGTTTATAATTATTAAATAATAAGTTTGATAAAAGTTAGATTTTGATACGATGAAACAAAAATTGTATTTTTGGGAAATATATAGCTTCAACCAAGAAACACTTTTTATTGAATTCATGAATTTTTGAAATAAATATATTATAATAAAATATTATTATTAAATAATATTTATTAAATATAAATGAATATATAATTTTATGAATTCAAATATAATTTTTATAAGGGTTAGAAAATTATTATTGTATAAAAAATAGTATTTTTCAATAAATATATATTTTTTATTTAAAACTTCATATTCTGAAATTTATAGAATTATTTTGATAAAATAATAATTATTTTTGAAATAAAAACCTTTAAATTATCCAAATGTGATTTTTTCATAATTTTCAGAGACACTCAATTTTTTGGGTAAAAATTAAATACACTATAATTATATAGTATGTATTAGGATATAATAAGATACCATAAGTGGTTTAATAAATACTATAAATAGTATCCATGAAAAAAATTATAATTCACCTTTAAAATAATTTTTTGTTGAAATTATTTTATTAAATTTATAAATCCTTAACGAATCATCCAAAACCTATATTATATTTTTAGGTTTTAAAATCAATAATTTATAAAAGTGACTCACTTACACATCACTAAGGGTATTATTTTAAGGAGTTTTATTCTTCGAATATTGAAAAAAATTAAATCCACTAATATTTGGTAGAAAACATGGGAAAAAACATGTTATGGTTTGTGGTTTTGATTAACTTTTCATATATAGTCTGAAACCCAAGTTTAGAAATTAATATTGAATTCTCCTCTATTTTTCTATAAAAGCCCACATAACCTCCCATTAATCTTAACTAAAAACCATTAGATCATGAATATACACTAACATTACCTCACTATAGCCATACCAAGGTTCCCCAAGCTCTTAAGAATTTCATCCCAAACTTAAAGAAGCGCCCTCTCAAGGTAAGGGATCCTCTCATTCTCTTCTTTATTCAAGAACCTTCTTTATATTATGCCTTTTTATTTATAATTTTTCATGTTGGGATATGTTTTTAAAAATAAATATTACTATAAATATTATTTATATGTTACTAGATACCCCTTTTACTCCAATAAAACATTTCCATTAATCCTTATATACCCCATTATGCTGCCGAAATTATCCTACGATTTTCCATGCCAAACATTTGTGTAGTGAGTACTCATCTCCATTCCCACTAATGGTTATTCACATTGATGTAACTATACTTAATTTATTGGGGAATTAAATTTATACAACCCACACTCTGTTATCGTTTGATTAAAATTCATGAGAGACATCCTAATATTTTATGATCTATGTGGCACACTTATGCATGTACATGATATGACTATGACAGGTGGGCCCAAAATTATACATCCCTCCAATGTTTTCATCATGTTATCATATTATATCATGCTTTGATATTAATTTTTATAATTATCACCCTTTTTATGTCTTATTGATATTACTATTTACTCACATGTATTTCTATCAACATGTTATGCTTTGATTATCCTCTTCTTGGGATTTATAGATCAACCCTTTTGTTTGTACATTCCCAGGTTATCCCACGTAGTTTTAAAAGAGAATGAATTTTTAAGAGAATGATAAGGGAGTTTTAAATAATGATTTTGTATCCCTATTCATGTTGTTATTATATGTACCTAATTACCCAAAGAAACTAGTCCTCACAATCTTCTGGGATTGTATTATACATACTTTTATGTAATAAATCATGAATTAAGGTGTATTAAAGATATGGGTTGTAATAGTTGGTATCATAGAAAAATTCTAGTTATTTTCTGGTATTATGTTTATAAAAATATAGAGAAATACTTAAATATAAGATGAAACATAAGAAAACAACCCTAAATTTTGGAAAATTATTGTGTAAGTGGTTTCCAAGAAAATATATCCCAGTCATGATACTACAAGTAGATGTGGCTCTAACATAGTCATACCTAGGGGTAATAAACCAAAAAAAGGTACCTGGTTTAACACTCATAGATGATTTTATTTTTTAAATTCTTATGTTCATTATGAACAATTATTGAGTGGAAAAAATTCCCATAAGACTTTATGTTTGGAAATAAATCATGAATAACTTAGACAAAAGACTAGAAATTCATAGTTTAATGAATATATTTCATTTATGAGTTATCCCTTCAATGATCATAATTTTCCCTTTTATGTATTTAATAGTTCTAAAATTCCCATCCCTAAGTCAATTTTTGATGAAGTAAATGATTAGAACTAGAATCAAATAGTAAAAGAAATTATTACCATCCATTCATGAACTTAAAATGTCCAATATGATTATGGTTTAATGAATTACTCCATATCACATAAGTTTAATATAACTATTCAAAAACAAAAAAAATCTTGAAATTAGAGCTATTAATGAAAACAGAAAATATGTAAATTATTACTTCCTAAGTATATAAATAATCCCCTATCAAAATTTATGCAGTGAACTTCCCAAAAAACCTTGTTATACCCCCTTTAGTGGGATTGGTTGATATTCTGGGCATGGATTGGATTTAATTGTTTAAATATAATACAAATTTATGAGAGAAATAAATCACTAATCATATCGTAAATCGCCCTATGATTCTATAAAAGTGTAAGGATTAAGATGAATATTTTTTGGTATCATCATATCAAGAATGGATACTATTACTTTGTGAGAAAGCATATATATCTCAAATGACTGAGACTAGGGAAAAGATCATTCTTGATGACATTCCCATTGAAAGTTAATTTACTGATTGTTTTCTGAATAATTTCCTAGTCTTACTCCTAACTGAGAGGTTGAGTTCTCGATCAAAATTATTAATATATATTTTACAACATCTAAGACTTCATATATAATGGATATTTTTGAACTTGAGAATATGATGAAGTGACTACAGGAGAATCTGGACAAAGGTTTTATATGACCATGTGCTTCAACATGGGGTGCACTAGTCCTCTTCTTCAAGAATAATGATGGGTCATTGAACCTCCTCATTGATTACTATGAACTCAACAAAATCATGATAAAAAAACTATCATCTTCCATATATTTATGAATTATTTGATCATCTATACAGAGACCATTAATTCTATAAGGTGGAACTTTAGTCATGATATTATCAAGTAAAGGTGATGAAGGTGGATATCCCCAAGACTGATTTTTGTACAAGGTATAAGCACTATGAGTTCACAATGATGCTATTTGGGATCACTAATGTTACAAAAATATTCATGGACTTAATTAATAGAGTATTTAGGGATTACCTAGAATTTTTTTTGGTAGTCTTTATAGAAAATATTCATATCTAATTAAAAAGTAAGGAGGAGAATAATGATCATTTGGATGTTGTATTGAAGACCTTGTGGAGATAAAAGATGCATGAAAAGTACATAAAATGTGATTTTTGGATATATAAAGTAAAATTACTAGGGAATGTTATAACAAAAAAAGGGATATCTATGGATCCTTCAAAAATAGATAAAATTGAAGGATGACTTAGACTAACCTCTATAATGTAAATCCACAGTTTTCTTAGATTAGCTGGGTATTATCATCAATTTTTGAGAAACCTATCAAAATTTTCAATCCCACTAACCAACATAACATGGAAGGGGGTGAAGTTTGTTTGGAATGATGAATGAAAGGAAAGAATTAAAGAGATAAAGAAGAGTCTAATCACTACACCTGTGCGGACATTACCCACTAGTGGGGAATTATTTGTGATCTATAGTGTTGTATCTAAAATATTCATGGGTTTTATACTCATTAAGTATGAAAAATTGATAGTTTATGCATCCCTCCAATTAAAGATCCGTGAGAAGAACTACACAACACATGATCTAGAATTGGCTGCAGTGGTCTTCATGCTAAATATTGGAAGCATTATATCTATGAGGAGAAGTGGGTAATATATACATATCATAAAATATATAATTATATATTTACATAAAAGGATCTCAATATGTTCAAATAAAGGTTGTTAGATCTGATTGAGTATTATAATTGTTTAATCCATTATGATCTCAAGAATAAGAATTATGTGTCATATATCCTGAGTATAAAGGATCCGATAAAAATATATATGATGAGAATTTCAAGGTATACAATTTTCTTAGACATATAGAGGATAGAAATGGGAATAAAAAAGGATGTTAATCCTACCTTGCTCAAATGACTTCTCAACCATCTATTTTTGAGATGTTTAAGGAGGCTTATAATGATGATAAGGCACTATAGAAAAAGATATTAAACATTATATAGTTTAACTTTTATAAATACAGAGTGATAAGGTTTGGAACCTGAATATTTTTCCCATCAAAACTAGGGCTGAAGAAGGAACTTCTGGATGACATGAATATCTCATAATTCTCTATTAATCAAGGAATCACTAATATGTATCGAGATTTGAATCAAAACTTATAGTGGGATAACATGAAGGGGGAGATTGTGGAGTTTTTATATTGATTCTTGGTATGAAAATAAGTCATGTCCAAATGATTAAATTCTAAGGGTATGAGGAAATGAGTTCCCATACTAGTATGAAAATGGGAAAACATAGGCATGGTTTTTTTATAGGACTCCCAAGGACCCTTAAAGGTGATAAATCCATATGGGTGGTAGTTGATCACCTTACCTTGTTAGGGAATTTTATTTAGAACAAGTAAGATATTTAACTTTACCAACTCTCCATGATATACATAAGGGAAGTGGTAAGATTTCATAGAGTGACACTCTCCATTGTATCTGATTGAGATCCGAGGTTTACCTTGTAATTTTAGGGATTCCTTTAGCAAGCATTGGAAACAAAAATTATCTTCAACATTTCTTATCACCCTCAGATAGATGATCATTCTAAAATAACCATTCAAACTATAGAAGATATGTTGAGATCATATTCAATGGATTTCCAAGGATGTTGGGATCAACGCCTTCCTATATTGGATTTATAATATAAAAAAATTTTCATTATAACATTAAAATGACACCTTATGAGCCTCTATATGGGAATATGTGTAAGAATCAAACATAATGGGATAATTTTGTATAGAAGAAGCTAATGGGATCTTATATTATCTAAGATATGATATAGAGGGTTTAAAACATTCTGTTTCATATGAAATCCAAAAAAATTAAATAGAAAAGATATGTATTGAATCATTGATGAGACCAGGAGTTTGAGGTAGGATATAAATTCTTCCTTCATATATTTCCATGGAATAAATTCATGAGGTTTGGGAATAAGGGAAAAAGTACAAGATACATCGATCCCTTCAAGATCTTTGATCACATTAGAGTGGTGGCCTATCGACTAGCACTCCCACCTAAGTTATATTAAGTACATGATGTGTTATTTGTACCCATATAGAGGAAGTACATACCATAACCCTCACATGTAATGAATCTAGAGGTGGTACCATTAGAGAAAGATATTTAATATGAGGATCATCTAGTAAATATCTTAGATCATAGAGACAAGGTTTTATGAAACAATACAACTCACCTTGTAAAAGTGATGTGGTGGAACCACAAGTTTGAGGAAGTGACTTTGAAAATAGAAGAGGCAATGAAACAAAAGTACCCTCATCTGTTTTAGTGTGTAAATGAAATTTAAAGGGTGAAATTTATGAAGGGGGAATAATGTAATGACCTGAATATTTATAATTGAAATTTCTATTTTTTAAATGAATAAATTCCTTATTACGAAATGAAATTATATAAAACACGTGCACTACTTTGGTTATTTTAGAATGTTATAAGTTATATCCTATTAGAAATAAAATATTATTAAGAATCAAAACAATTGATAGTATATAATTTATACAGTGATTGAATGATTAGTATATACATAAGGTTATGATAAATCCAATTGACATAGAAAAAAGAAGTGATGGGATCAAACAATAGGATCGTACCCTATAAATCCCATTTATTAGAGTTTCTAAGAAAGATAACATCACTGGACTTTTCCCTTGACCAAGAAAAACATGATATTAAACAACTAAATCATGTGAAAAACCATTTATGATAGAATTTCAATCTTATAAAGATCATGACCTAAATCATGTTTGTTGAACCACCCTAAGAAAACCAAACCATCACACACCTTACAATTAGGGAATTAACTAGTGTAATAAATTGATATGTATCTTGAACATAAAAATAAAAATAAAAATTTTATATTTTTATTTTTAATAAAATAATGATTATATATATCTTTTATTATATTATATTAATTAAAAAATAAGTCTCATATAAATTAGATTTTGATATGATGAAAAAATTTTATTTTTGGGAAATATGTAGTGTCAATCAAGAAGCACTTTTTGATGAATTCAATAATTTTTGAAATAAATGATATCTTAATAAAATATTATTATTAAATAATATTTATTAAATATAAAATATAATAT
The DNA here is from genome assembly GCA_963277665.1 of Viscum album. Lineage (NCBI taxonomy): Eukaryota > Viridiplantae > Streptophyta > Magnoliopsida > Santalales > Viscaceae > Viscum > Viscum album. The sequence continues at coordinate 1,841,332,378 of OY728151.1, forward strand.
AATTTTATGAAGTCAAATATAATTTTTATTTTCTTCAGAAAACTATTATTGTCAAAAACTAGTATTTTTCTATAAATGAATTTTTTTTAAAAGTGTAAATTATCATATTTATAGAATTATTTCTATAAAATTAATATTATTTTTGAAATTATCATGTTGAAATTATCTAATAGATTTTTTTTATAATTTTCTAACACAGTTGAATTTTTGGGTAAAAATATAATTTGGTATGTATTATGACATCATAAAATCCCAGAAGTGATGTAATATATAATATAAAGAGAATACATGAACAAAATTATGATTAAAATTTAAAATAATGTCTTTTTGAAGTTATTTGGTTAATTTTATAAACCCTTATTGAATCCTCCAAAACCTATATTACATTTTAAGGTTTAAAAATCAATTATTTATAAAAATGAATCACTTCTAGATCACCAAGGGTATTATGTTAATGATTTAAGTAATTAGACTTATAAAATAATGATATCCATTGTTCTTTGGTAGAAACCATGGAAAAAAACCATGGTATGGTATGTGGTTTGTATTAATTTTTCATATAGAGTCAAAAACCTAAGTTTATAAATTATTAAAAAAATATCCTCTCTTTTGTTATAAAAACCCACAAAACATCCCATTAATCTTCACTCAAAATAATTGTATCATGAAGTTACTATATAATTACCCCTTTATATCCCTCCCATGGTATCCAAAATATCTTAAGAAGCTCCTCTCAAACTTTCAGAAGCACCCTCTCAAGGAAAGAGATCCTCTCATTCTCATATTTATTCAAGCACCTCTTTATATTATTCCTTTTGATTTCCAATTGGTCATATTGGGAAATGTTTTTAAAAATTCATCTTACTATCCGTATGAACTCCATGTTATGAGATAAACCTTTCACTCACATAAAATATTTCCATTAATGTTTTTGTATCCCCGTTATACTGCCAAAATTATGTTGTGATTTTCTATTCCAAACATTTGTGTAGTGAGTACTCATCCCCATTTCCACTTAAGGCTATTCAAAAGACGTACATATCCTTCATTTATTGGAGACTTCCATTTATGTAACCAAAAATCCTTTATCATGGGATTAAAAATCATAAAATTCGTCCTTACGTTGTATGATCTATGTGGTACACTTATGAATGTACATGATATGACCATAACAGGTGGTCCCATAATTATATATCCCTCCAATGAATTGGGTAATGCTTTTATCTCATGAGATTATATGTATAGTGCACATGAGGTTATACTAAGTACACTATATTATGATGTCTTGGAGGTTAGCGTTGACTTATGCTAATGATGTCATGTTTTATGTTGTTTCCACTTTCCCATGTCCCCTTCATGTTATCATATTATATCATGATTCAATATTAATGTATATAATTCTCACCCATTTTATGTATCATTGATATTAATATTGAAACTACTACAAAATTGGCCTTTAACAACGCTAGAAATAGCCTTTATCAGTGCTAGAAAAGCACTGACTACATGAGCGAGGTTAAAATCCCTATTCTTTTATCAGCACTTCTATGAGCATCGATAAAGTAGACCTTTATCATCTCTTTTAAAAGAGATGATACATTTGTCCTTTATCAGTGCTTTTAAAAGCACTGATAAAGGGACACAATGTAGTGTGTTGCAATAGTGTACTACACCACCACTACAATGTGCTGTTATAACACACCACAACACCAGAAACACACCAGATATCAGCAAAAACAAGTCCCAATATAGGATTTAAATGATATGAATTTTAAAAAATGAACAAAAGAACAAAATAATATATTATAGACATTTAAAACATTGGTTAATACAATTAAAGAAATAAAAATTATTACATACATTCAAAAAAATCAATGTTCCTTTATCTTTTAATCATAACCCAACTCATGATTTTACCGAAACAACCACCCTAATTGAGAAAAATAATGCACCTATATAAGAAAAATATTCTTATATTAGTATTAATATAAAGAAATAAATTAACACAAAGTGTTAATTTTACTGAAATTGATGTCTATTATAAATAAAAAGATGCACTTAGAGTCATACCGGGCACATCGTGCATCAGATTGATGTGAGACTGATTCCAACATGTCTCAAATGACTTGTGGATCATTTTATTAAAGTATCAAAACAATATAAATGTGTTTTCTTGGTTTTGAGTATGTCAATTTTCTTTTTTATAAAATTTCATTTTAAACTAGAAATACACACTTTTGACTCATTCCAATCACATAGTGCATCAGTTTGACGCGAAATAGATTCCTACACATAAAAAATTACTTATGAATTATTCTAAAAAATTATTAAGAAAATATGAGCGTTTTTGATCGGTTTTTAGTGAGTGACACTTTTTGAACTAAAATGTCGATTTTAAAATGATAATGGACACTTTAAGTCATACTGGGAACATCGTGTATTAGATTGAGGTGAAACTGATTCCTACATGTAAAAAATGACTTTTAGATCATTATCGTAAATTATCAAAATAATCAAAATGTGTTTTCTTAGTTTTGAGTAGGATAGTTTTCCATTTTAATAAAATTGATGACAATTTTAAATAAAAAGATGCACTTTAAGCCCTACCAGTCAGACTATGTATCGGATTGTGGTGTGACTAATTCCTAAACATCCCAAATAACTTATGGATAATTTTCCTAAAGTATAAAAGTAATATGAATTTGTTTTCTCAGTCTAAATACATCACTTTTCTTTTTTACGAAAATGTCATTTTAAAATTGAAGCATGAACATTAACTCATACTAATCACATTGTGTATCATATTGAGGTATGGATGATTCTTACACATCACATATAACTTATGGATCATTTTCCTAAATTATTCAAATAATTTGAAAGGATTTTATCAGTTTTGAGTAGTTTAGTTTGACTTTTTACTAAAATTGATGTCAATTTTCTAAAAAACATGCACTTGGAGTCATATAGGTCACACCATACATTAGATTAAGGTGTGACAGAATCATGGACATCTCAAATAATATATATATTTTTTTATTAAAGTATCAAAAAATTTTGAATCTTTAGGTTATTTTTTTACTAAAATTTATGTCAATTTTCAATAAAGATGAATTTAGAGTCATACCGGTCATACCGTGCATCGGATTGAGGTGAGACTAATTCTTACATGTTCCAAATCAATTATGGATTATTTTACTAAATTATCAAAACAATATGAATGTGTTTTATTTGTTTTTAGTATGTCACTTATCTTTTATTACTAAAATGTCATTTTAAACTTGAAACACACACTTTGACTCATACAGATTACATCATCTATCAGTTTGACGTGAGAATTATTCCTACACATCACAAATGATTTATGAATCAATTCCCAAAATTATCAAGAAAATATGATCCTGTTTTCTCAGTATTCAGTGAGTGAAACTTTTTAAAGTAAATTATTGATTTTAAACTGATAACATACACATTGAGTCAATTTTATTTTTTACTAAGATTAATGTCAATTTAAAATAAAAAGAAGTACTTAGAGTCATATTGGACACATCATGTGTCATATTGAGGTGTGGGTAATTCCTACACATCCCAAAGTCTCAAAATAATCCTAACTATCATTATTACCATAATTTCCATTGAATTTCTTTGTCTAACTACCAACACTTCATGAGAAGTGTCGAACAAACCACATAAACTAAAAAAAATAATCCACCTATATAAGAAAAAAATTATTATGAGTAATACTAAAAAGAAATAAATTAAAAATAAATTTGAAATAATACATTAATTCTATGGAAAATTATTTTACTATGTAAATATCAATATTACCTATGTGATTGAGTAGTGGAGGGAACTTGAAGGAAAGTGAAAATATCAACATTGTAGGGGTGAAGGGATATGAGGGAAAAGAATTCAGTGGAAGTTTTGGTGCAAAAAGTGATGAAAGATGGACAGAGCACCCCAAATCAAACAAAATAATCCACCTGTATAAGAAAAAAATTATTATGTGAGTAATACTAAAAATAATAAAATTAAACATAAATATGAAACATAACATTAATTACATAGAAAATTATTTTAATATGCAAACATAGAGATTACCTTTTTAATTGAGTAGAGGAAGCAGTGTTACTCTTCTTATAAAGGCAATGGAGGTAATTTGAAAGAAAGTGATAAATGAACCACTGTAGGGATCAAAAGGTTTTAAGTGAGAAGAAGCCTGAAATTTGGATAGAGAAACCCAACTCGAACAAAAGAATCCACCTGTATAAGAAAATAAATACTATGTGGGTAATACTAAAAAAGAAAATTAAACAAAAATATGAAACAATACATTAATTCTGTGGACAATGGTTTTACTATGAAAACAACAAGATTAACTCTATAATTGAGCATAGGCAGAATCATTACTCTTCCTACAAAGGTTGTGGAGTTAATTTGAAAGAAAGTGATAAATGAACCACTGTAGGGGTTGGAAGGTTTTAATGGAGAATAAGCAAGAATGTTGGACAAAGCACCCCAACTCAAACAAAATAATCCACCTGTATAAGAAAATAATTATTATATGAGTAATAATAAAAAGAAATAAATTAAACATAAATCTGAAAAAATACATTAATTCTATAGAAAATTATTTTAATATGAAAACATCAATATTACCTATATTATTGAGTAGAGGTGACATCATTTCTCTTCCTACAAAGGCAGTTGAGGTAATTTGAAAGAAAGTGATAAACGCACCATTCTATAGTGAAAAGGTTTTAAGGGAAAAGAAGCATGAAAGTCGGATAAAGCACCCCAAATCAAATAAAATAATCCACCTATATAAGAAAACAATTATTATGTGAGTAATAATAAAAAGAAATAAATTAAACATAAATATGAAACAATACATTAATTCTATGGACAATTATTTTACTCTGAAAAAATCAAGATTACCTTTGTCGTTGAGTAGAGATTGCATCTTTGCTCTTCCTGCAAATGCATGACACATGAAAAAAAATCTTCTAAAATAACGGAACTCTATAAGGGATAATTAAGATTAAATCAACATTTCATTATATAATTTTTTGGTAAAATAGAGAAAGTATATCATAACATTACCTTTACATCATTCCAAAGGGTTTCTTTGGTCCACATATAAGCTAATGATAAAACTAAGGATTCTATTTTCACTTCATTATGGTTTAGAAGACTATATGGATGTTAGGAAACTAGAAGAAAATTAATTGTATTGAAATCTATTTGGCTCCATTGATAAATGGAGCCAAAACAAGGATTGGTTGTGCATCACTCATAATGTTAATAACAAAACTAAGTATTCTTTGTGTACTTCACTACCATTGGTTAACTACCACTTAGCATAGCATCTGACATGAACTTCCTATCTGGTGTCACTGTGATGCTCTTATCCCACACATTCTATCCACCATCACTATCATATCAAAATTCCATATTCACACTTCCTTCCCTTCCTCGCAATTTTATTTATTATTTAAACAAGTGAGAATATTTTTCCTTTATAGCATTTTATGATTCTCATGTTGATTGTTTAATCACATGTGTTTTCCACAAAACCATTACCCAGTGAATTATCTTATTCTATAAAATAACTCTCTATGTTTAAGAATCTAATTATTTTGTTCCTCTCTATGTGTGGGATGAGAGTATCACGGGGATTTTGGGTAGGAAGTTCAAGTCAAATGCTATTCTAAATAGTAGTTAACCAATAGTAGTAAAGTGCACAGAGAAACCTTAGTTTTGTTATTATCTTTGTGAGTAATGCATATAAAATCCTTTTTTTGGCTCTGTTGATCAATTGAACCAAATAGACAACAATATTCTTCCAAATCTTCTAGACTACTTTGTCTTGAATAAAAATAATGTAAACATAGACAGAGGATTTTAGAAGGGTCATTTTCATGCTCTCTTAAAAACTTGATGAACTCTCTAACTCCATCTTCATATTCATTTGTCAAACAATTAGCGTGCATCAATTTTCAGTTAATATCCATCCTATTGGGTTAATAAAAGATAAATTTTATTTAAAATATAAATAAATACACATAATATATTCATTATCAAAATGGAAAGTTATAGACAATTCTAATAATGGAAACTCAACATTTTATTATTTCAAATAATGTTAGTATGTTGAAGAAAATAGGTAATTTAATTTATGAAAAGAATTAATCCACCTTAAATATTTCTTAAATCCCCTAAAAAAATTGAAATATAATATAGGAAATTAAGAAGTAATAAGAAACTCAAATATGATAAATAAGAATAATAGACTCTCATTAAATCAACTAGAAGATATAAAAATGTATTGGAACAAGTGATGTAAAAACCTAAAGAATTATTACATTTAAAATCAATGGTATATCAATATTTGAAAACATCTCAAGACTATTTCGATGTCATATCACCACACCGACCCATCCCAAGGAAATTTATGGTACTCTGACTAGTTGTAAAATTTGAATTTACTAATGGATTACATGAATATTAATTACATCAAACAAACAGATAGTTACCTCATTCTTTAATATGATAATAATGTTTTTAAATTAAAAAAGGTGATATATGAATTGAAAAAATAACTAAGAGCTTGGTTTTGAAGGTTAGATGAATTATTAAAGAAAATTTAATTTAAAAATAAGGAATTGATTATAATCATTACCTAAAAAAATTTTAGGGATAGATTGAAAGTGTTTATCAATGTGGATGACATAATATTTAGAGGTTCAAAAGATGAACAATGATAATAATTTTCTACATTAAAAATAAATAATGTTTAAATATTGATGATTAGTGAGTTGACATTTTCTTTCATTTATAGGTGACTCATGAAATTCATGGGATATTTATTTCCCAATCCATGTATGTAAGGGAAGTGTTTTATAGATTTAAAAAGGATGATTTAAAACCTATGTTTACACCCATTGAAAGTTGAATAAAATTTTCAAATGTTGTGGGTGGAATGTCAATATATATCATGATAATGTCCAAGGGACATTCTCGACCCCTCAGGCTTGAAACAAGCACCAGAGCATGGAAAATAACACATTGGGAATATTTTGGCCCAAAAAATAAATAAAACTTTTAGAAAGAAAATTTAAATAAAAACTATCATGGTTAATCCACACATTAGATTATCACACCAACCTAGATAAGTTGAAAAAAGAATATATGAAGTAGTATAATATAAAATAAATCCCTTAACCAACCATCAACGCCCTCACACACAAAATCCCTAGTTTCAATTTCTAAAATTTCACATGTATGGAATACATTGATAAAATAAAGAATGAAAAACATGTATGATAACTTTGGGTGATCAATTTGGGAAATGTAAACAAAATAAAACAACCAACTAAACTCCATGTGACTCCATGTGTCACCATTGAGTTAAGAAACAATAAAATCTCCATAAGCGATCAAGAATTGAATCAAAATGTGAAACTGAGAAAATTGGAAGGCATAAATCACTAGTATATAATCTCCAAACCATGAATAATGACATCTTCAAACAAGAAATCAAATATGAAACCTAAAATACACAAAGAAAATAAGATGGAATATCTCTCTAGGTTAAAGAAAATTCAAGACCATCTTCAAAAACCATAACTGTAATAAAAAAATGGATGTCAAACGAGATGTTCGTGCAACTAGAGGTAGTTGAGTGGTGTGATTCGAGCTTTGATTCCCTAAGTAGGAGCGATGAAAGTGCCTGGATTCCGTAGAAAGCTTATGATATCGTGATGAGTTCGCAAATGGTTAGGTTTTTTTAATTATATTGAGTCACTTTTATCCGAACTTATAAAAAATCACTAATAAAGAGTACTTTTATCGGTACTTATTATCTAAGCACTGATAAAAGAATTCTTTATTAGTGATAAAAAAGCATTGATAAATTTTTATTTTATCAGCGCATTGTTTAGCACTGATAAAGCCTCATTTTTATTAGTGTGAAAAATGCACTAATAAAGATGCTTTTAACATCACTTATTACTTAAGCACTGTTAAAGGATTTATAATTATAATTATTAATAATTTTTTTAAATATTTATATATAGTTAATAAATATATATAAATATAAATATAGTAAATATATTCCTTTTTAAATATATTTATTATAATTTTATAATTATTTATTTATAAGTAATTATTTATAATTATTGAAATACCTTTAAAAAATAATATTTATATCATTATATATATTTATATAATTATATATATATTCAATAAATATATATAAATATAAATATAGTAAATATATTCATTATTTATGTAAATTTATTATAAATTTTATAATTATTTTAAAATATATAATTATTAATTTATAATTATAGAAATATATTTAAAAAATATTTATTTATTTATAATTATAAATATATAATTTTATAAATATAGTAAATGTTCATTTATAAATATATTTATTTATAAATATTTTTTATAAATATTTTTTTAAAATTATTAATGAACATCTAATTTTATGTGCATGCATATATGTTAAAAATGAGTGAAATTGAATAAATTACAAATAAGTACACTCTAGCAGTATTGAAAAAATGGATAAATTTTATGTGTATGCATTGTATATAACAATGAATTAATTATGTATATGTGAAATCAATATAACACAGATTTGATCTATGTTAAATTGAAAAATCAAATGATATTCAATTATATCTCGAGTACTATGAAATTAGTCAATATTTTTAATTCATAATAATTTTTAATTATAAACCATTATTCAATAAATTTACAAAAATTTAATGTAAAGAGCATAAATATTTTTTAATATATAAATTGTATTTATATACATTAATATATATCTCTATATTTAATATATAAAATTTAATAACATTAATTATCATAATTATCTAATTAATAAAATGTTTAATATTTAATAATTTATAATCAATTTACTCATTTTTATCAATAATTATTTAATTAATAAAATTTTTAATATTTTTTTAATAAAATAATTTTTTATTTTTTATTTATTTAATTATTTCATTTTATTTATTCATACCTTTATCAGTGCTAAAAAAGAACTGATGGAATAAATATTTATCAGGGCTAAAAATAAAGCACTGATAAAGGGTACCCTTTATCAGTGTTAAAAATAAAGCACTGATAAATGTTACCTTTTATCAACGCAAAAAAAAAGAGCTAATAAAGGATAACCTTTATCAGCACACAAAAAAACGCTAATAAAGGTTCCCTTTATCAATACAAAAAAAGCTCTAATCAAAGGTTAATTTTATTAGTGCTTTCCTTAGCACTGATAAATATTCTATTTATTAGCATTTTTTATAGTGCTGAAAGGCCAATTTTGTAATAGTGAGAATCACATACATTATTTTCATCATGTTATGTGTTGATTATTCCCTTATTGGTCTTTATAGACCACCCCTTTCTTTTTTTACATCTTAAGGTTATCCCATGAAATTTTTTAAGAGAAATGGATTTTGTAGAGCATGTTAAAGGAGTTTTAAATATGAATAATGTATCCTCATTCAAGTTGTTATGATATATACCTAATTACCGAAATGAACTAGGCCTCACAATCTTTTGGGATTGTATTATATTCACATTTATGTAATAAATAATTAATTAAGGTGTATTAATGAAAAGGTTTGTCATAAAATATATGGAATATATGAAAAAAAGTGTTACTATGCTAAAGATGATATAAAAAAGCTTCTAGGAAAAAATCTAAAGATTGATAGAGTTCATAAAATAAAAAAATAGAAATGATACCTCACCCTTCTAGTCAAAGAAACTCATATTAGAAAGGAAATATGAAGAAAAGATATAAAGTGCTTATGATAAAGACATATAAGAAAGTTTATAATAAGAATCTAAAGTTGATAACCAAGGTGTTCATAAGATTTCATCTGGGAGATATAGGAATTCTAGTCATATTGAAAAAATTGTATGGTTATCCTACATATATAATAATAAAATATAAATAATTATAATCATGCACTAAAAGTTATATATACTTTTATGGTTTATGTTAAGGATGAGTTCTCACATAAATAGATTGTTTAAAAGATAAAAAAACCATTCTACATATGATAATATATGATTTTAAATATAGAAAATAAAGCATGGGGAGTTTTCCCAATACTTAAGATGGAAATAATTAAGGATTTGGTTTGAGTGGAAACTCTAAACCTTGATTCTATTAGTGATGATCAAGTAAGCCCCTCTTTATTCCTCAATATGATTATTATACTATTTTGGATGGAATTTAATTAGATTTATTAAGGGGGGACTAAATGAGTGTTATAGATATTGTGTAGTAAGAAGTGTTGATCATCATGGAGCACTTTAATTACAATAATGAAGATATATTGGATTCATCCCTTGAGGGGGAGATAATAAGTAGAATAAATATTCCATAGATGTATTGTTTTTTAAGGTTCTATAAGTTCAATAAAATAATAAAGAAATGTTAAATATGAGGTATGTTAATTTCTTTTCCCATTATGTCTATAATATAACAAATACTTTTATAAAAAGGGAAAGCATGTTTAGTTGAAAGTGGTGGAGTAACATGTATTATACTTGAAAATTTTTAATGTGTTTATTGAGTTGAGTGTAGGTGATAAATTTATTGAGAGATTTATTTAAACATCCACTGAATAGATAATTTCATGTTAGTATCTCACACTAGACTGTTATCAACACAATCGATGTTAGAGTTAATCAACCTTATTTTTTACACTAAGCATGGCTCACACACTAATAAAAAACGTATTTAAAATGATGAATTTTTCATATCCGTTATTTATAACTGAAACTATAAATAAATTTTCATACTGGTTATAAAAATATAAATGTTGATAATGTGAGGTGTATATTTTTGACATTGGTTATTAAATAACAGATATAGAAAACCTTTAAATTTTTTTATGAAATATCGAGACAAGTCATTTTGTATTCATTCATCCTCACAAAAAAATTGGTTTTATATCACACTGTGAACCCTAACACTTAGTTCTTAAATATATTGGGATAAAATCTCTTTCATCTGACCTTAGAGACCATCAACCATCCTCATCCATCGATGAATACAATTTTTAGGTTCTCTATACCATATTTCATTTCTCGTTTTCATTATCCTCCACCCTCTTAGGTATCCTCATTATAAGGGTTATGGTTTTCTATGAAATATTTTATAGGTTATGTTATCATCTTTATATGGTCTAAAAATACCAATTTTTTGGTTAATAATTACATTCTTGAATATGGCACACTCAAAAACTATATTTTTTGTCATCTCTTTATCATTCATCACCCTCATCTGCTACGAATTCTCTCAAATATCTATTCACCATTAATATTCATTGTTCTAATTTTCCATAAATAAAAAGTTTATTTAATTTTATGAATTTTTTTTGGTCATGTTTTCTTGATTGATTTATGACACTACTTCTATTTGACATTTTTTTGTGATTTTTATTCAAAGTTATAATTATTTACACATATAAGGTATTTTTTAATTGATGAATGGATGTTTTTTTGATTAAGGGTTTATTAAATGATTTAGTGCTATAAATAGTGTTAATTTACTGACTAATGGGTGTCTAAGGTATGGTTTTTATCTTCATTTTAAATGAGTTTTTTGAGGTATAATGAATTATGGAGTTTGAATACAAAGTATTGATAATATATATTTAGATGATAATGATGATTACATGATCATATTGTGATCGAAAAAATGTTCCAAATTTTTCTTAATCATGTCACTAATTTAAGATAGATTGCATGATCATATTTATAATATGGAGATAATTTTAATTTAGTATATTATTTTTTAAACCCCCATAAACTAAATAGGTATTAACTCAGGTTGGACATTATTTTGATTTTAAAATGTTATTTGTGTCTATTTAAAATGTCATGAATAACTTTGAATTTCTAAGTGGAATCATTTTAATTATTTTAGTTATTATTTTATATGGAATATTTTTAAATATTTTATTTATTATAACAATATAAAATTAAAATGATTGGATTTTCATTAAATTTTTATTTTTATGGAACTTGTTTTGTGGAACCTAATGAGTATGTTTATGTATTCACCTTTCTATGTAATTTTTTTATAATTTTAGGCATGTATTTATATTATTTATCAAGTTTTTTAATCTCATTTTTATCAATTTATAATATTTATACCTTTATATTTTTTTATTTAATTATTTACTTTGAAAAAAATAAATATATAATTACGAAATTACATAATAAAAATATGTAATAATTGTGATTTATTTTTGGTTAACTATTTAAAGTCGTTGTTATTGTTTCTATAATATTATTTTTTTGAATTTTTTTCTGAAAGGATGGTAATTAAATATGTTAAAAGTGATACTTTTTTTATCAAATATGTCATCTTTATTTTATCTGTGAAATATTTTATGTTATTTTTTTCATTTTTAAAAGTAAATTTGAAATTAAATTTCAAATTATATTATCCTATTTTCAATTCTTTACATTTATTATAGATAATAATGAGTTATAGTTTTATTAATTCATTATGAACAAGTTACAAATAATAGGAAGGTGTTGATGTTTTTTTTGGGAATTTTCTAGGTGAAATATTCCAAACAATGACCTGTTTTTCTTTCCATGCGAGAAATGTTTAAATAATTTTTTTTGAAAAGCATAGAAATCAAAGATCATTAATTTTTTTTGGATTTAATTCGAGTTATATTCCTTATATTTTAATGGAAAAATTGGGAATAATTGAAGATCTATTGATGATAATGATTTTCAAGATTACAAGACTTATCAAATTGATGAAATGATTCATGATATTTAAGTAGAGGAAATTAAGATAACACTGGTAATTAAGTGTCTATACAGTGATGCTAAAAAACCATTGTATCCATGTTGTATGAAATTTAATATTTTAGAAATATTGTTAAGATGTGTTAACTTGAAGGTGAATACTTGATGGAGTGGCAAGATTATTATAGAGATGATACAACTATTGACAAGACATACTTTATAAAGATAATGATCTTCCAAATTCATTTTAAAATATGAAGAGATATTTTTTTTCGAATAGGTTTAGGGTACTAGATGGTACATGATTTACCAAATGACTATATACTATATAGGATGGAATACAAAGGTCTACCATAATGTCTTAAATATGGGACATCATGGTATAAGTTGAAGGAAAAATCGTAGGATGATTTACCAATTATAAAGACTCACACTAAGTAAATTTGGTATCTTTCTAAAATTACTCATTTAAAACATTTATTTTCAAATTAAAATGATTCAAAAATGTTAATATGAATGAATATGAGTAGATATATGATGGAAAATTATGTAATCCTATAGATTATTCATAGTGAAAGAAAATTAATTAACAATTTTATATATTTAGAAATAAAGTTATAATTATTAAACTTAGACTGTTCATAGATAGAATGAATCCACATCAAAGAATTAGTAAAAAACATAGTTCATGGACCATTTTATTGGTAATTTATAACTTATACTCTTAATTTTTAATGAAATAGAAATATATCATATCGAGTTTAATTATTTCTTGACCAAAACAACCTGGAAATGATTTTGATGTTTTATTATCACCATTATTTGATGATTTGAAAATTTTATTCGAGGAAGGTATTAGAGTGTATGATTCTTATAAAATGGAAAATTTTGAACTAAGTGGAATGATTTTTCTCACCATAAATTACTGCCCAACATATTGATTTTTTAGATATAATGTTATGGGGAATAAATCTTGTTCGATTTGTGAAGAATAAAATTCATATTATAAACTATAATATGGGGTAAAATAGTTTTCCTAGGTCCTCAAAGGTTTATTCTATGGATCACTCTAAAATATTAAAAAAATATTCAAAAAATTACAATAATGTGATATTTGTCTAAAACCTTTTCCACTAATTAGTTGTTTGAGGGGGTGAAAAAAATTGACGTCATATTAAAAAAGACATAAAAATATTTTAATGATAGACAAATTTGGAAGAAATGATCAATATTTTTTAGCTTCTATATTGAAGATATCATGAGTCAAATATTACATTGATTTTATGAATATTTAGAATAATATATATGATAGTTTTATTAAAAAACTATTTGATATTAAAGGAAATCCTAAAGATGGGTTGAATGTAAGATTAAACTTACTCTCAATTGAAATACATTTAGCATTTTATCCCTCTCATAATGGAAGATGAAAATACCATACTTTATATTTTCAAACATTATCTTAGAGAGATAAAATTAGTTTATTTCAGTGCCTCCTTGGAATTAAAGTGTTGCAGGGTTATTATTTAAATATAAAAAATTTTGTTTCACTACACATGAATGAAACCCCATGATTGTGAAGACATGATACAACAACTCCTGCTAGTTGTATTGGGTATATTGTTTATCATCCATGTCAGAATGACTATCATGAAGGCATGTTATATTTTCAATTCAATTTATAATGAAGTAATTGATCTGATTTCCTTGAAACATTTATAGAATTATTCATTTTTTATACTTTTTCTATCAAAAATGTATTTTCCTCCATATTTTTGATATAATGCTAAAATTAATGGTTCATTTTGTGTGAGAAATAAAGATTTTACATATTATATTTCTAGGTTTGATATATCCTTTTGAAAGGTATATGAATATATTTTTGGGATATATTAAGAATCCATATCAACCTAAAGCCTCTATTTTTTAGAAGTATATTTATGAGGAGGTTGTAGAGTTTTGTACAAACTAATTATTTGGAGTGGAGCAAGTAGGTTTTCCTACATCTCATTATGAATGAGTTTTATACAGGGGAAAGGGGATATACAGATTGAAAGTAAAATAATTGATACGTGAATAGATAAATAAGGTGTATTTATAAATTTTTAATAATATAAATGATTATAAAACATATATAACATTTCATATTAATGTGTTTAAATAATTTTACCCAAATAAGAAATATATGTGAATTTTGAATGAGAATAACAATTTTTTCCCATGGTTTAAATAGAACATCCATGATTGAAAAAATGCATAGAAACATTGAGATTGTTAGTAGGAAGACCAAGTTTCAATTTGATAACATTTTTTGGGTTTGACATTAATGTATATACATTTCATACCAAGGAAAAAGATAATATAAGCGCAGTTCAGAACAGTAGTGTACTGGTGTTCATAGAAGCAATGCATTTTTTGAGTGCCAAATCCAAAATCCCAATCAATGCATCAAGTGAATATTATAAACTTATTAATGAAATATGGGAGGTTTATTACATTAAATATCGAGTTCCGGGGTTTAACTGAAAATGAGTTATCAGTAATAATAGTTCTAGACAAGATGAATTCAGTATGAAACTAGTTAATATAAATAGATTAGAATACACAATTGATCCTTTTATCATAGAAACACATGAAAACAAATGTTCTATTTACTTAATAAATAAAATGTGTATCGTCCTATCATTTTATAAGGAAAAATATTATTTTAGTGATGACATACTTGAAAATAAGGATGATTTATGTGAGATCCATATTTTGATGGGATTAATATCAAAAAATATTGGTGACCACATCATAGACATGGTTTCTTACATATGAAATTATCATGAAGAAGGAATATGAGAAAAAAAATCCTTTAGTAATTTCCTAATATTATGGGTAACATATATTTATTTCTTGTTTACCCTTTTAAATTTTATAAAATGTTAGATATACTAGTTTTATGTTTTTATCTTAAAAACATATCTTAAAAAAAGATAAATGATTTGTTTTTATTAATTTAGATTTTTCTACATCATTTATCAATTATTCAACTTTATATGTAACTATTGTATTTGTATTAATTTTTTACTTAATATTTGTTTTCTTTTTTTCTATATGATTTTATGTTTCATAAATATTGTTATTACTCATTTAACATTGTTAACTACAAACAAATAATATAAATAATATTGTCAGTATTCTTTTTAAAATTGTTTTTAACTACTGTAACAATTATGATAAAGAGTGGTTTGTTTTTTTTCTTATATCATTTCAAAAATTGAGATGAAAATTTTTATATAACATTTAGTTTTTTATAATATTTTACTAAATTTTGGCTTTCCTTTGTTTATGTCATTTTATCTCTCATTAATGTCATTAGAATTTATTTGGTTATGACATGTTGGTTGGTTGTTTTATTTTCAAAGGGAAAATTATACCCCAATTATAAATAAATACCTTGGAATTTATTTCCAGCCTTTGTAATCTTGGGGAGGTCACTTAAGGCCAATCAACATCCTCTCACCTTCTCAATCCAATTAGAAGGGGTAGGATGTTACAAAGTATGACACACTGCTACACTGAAATAAATATGCAATCAAAGTCTTATTAATTGGTATATTGGAAGGAACCTTTAAAAAACATGCATGATCTAATATAAGGATCATATTGGGTGACTTATTGTGATTTTTGGAAGATAAAATACACTTTAATGAGATATTATAAATAATGCATCGTGTGATGGATAACACTTTTTAGGATATATCCATCCATTGTATTCACAGATGTTCATATTTTTTTTGGATATAACTTTTATCTTGATCACTCGTATTTACTAGTTGAAATATATGTATCATAAATTTACCTAAACACATCATAGAGTAGGTTCCCACATTTGTTATAAACCTTTTAAAAATCCTCGTGTTCTTTTATGTTCTTTATTTGGTTACATATTGGAAAGAGTGAGATATTATGGAATACGATGATCGAGACATTCACAAGTCACAAAGTTTGATTTAAAAGAATATATCACAAAAAGGTATATCATTTATTCATACCCCTTATCAAGGATATTCCCTCACACCTTGGAATATCAATGTTCTTCTCAATTAGGTTCCCAATATGGAAATTCCACAACTCCAAAAATTTAGAAGCCTTCATTATAGCTATTTTGGCTCCACATGATCTTCCCGTCATATAAAATGTACTATTTTTAAACTTTTTTCCATGATTATAAAATACTAATTAATTATCCATAATTTATTTTTTAAGATCATTATGAATCCAACTTTATCCCACTAATAAAAATAAATTATATTCTTCTTTAAACCTTGTATGTACTAAATCCCCTATAACTCCAAGATGTTTTTTTTTTGAAATTTGGACTTTAACATTTCAATTCCCTACAATTTAAAGAGATTCATCATCTACTATATAGAACGTACCAAAAATTTTAGATAAATTATTCACTATGCATCCCTTCTCAGTAGTAGAATGCAATAAATATTCAAAATCAATTGTATTTATTTTATAAGAAAATATAATAATAATTTTTTTAAAATTTTAGAAATATTATTTTATAAAATGAAAATCATTTTTTAAATAAATATATTGATATTAACTTAGGGATAATTTTTTGTATTTTTAAAAAAATATTATTTTTTTAGAGAATAGTGAAAAATGCAGATTTTTGGTAAAATAGTCATTTATTTTTAATAAATTAAGTAATTTAAAAGTTCAATTTTTATTTAATTTTATTTAAAAATTAAATAATATTTTTTTTTAAATTTCATCTAATTTATTACATTTAAATCATATTTATACTAGATATTATTAAATGTTTATTTTTAGGCTTCAAAACACATTTTTTTATGAAAACTGTTTTAAAGTGCACAATGTTTCTAATTTTTAAATAATTAAAATAAAACATAATGATTAATTATTTAAATTATATTTATAAATTATATATCTATAAATATTAATTTAAATTCATTTAATTATGATTACTTTTCATATAGTTAATATGATATCATCTTTTCCTTAAAAAATGGATTTCTTGAAAAATAATTTTTTTTTCAACACTATTGAGGGTTTAATTTTAAATTAAATGATGACAATTATGTTAGTTAAATAAGGAAAAATTTATAAAATATTTTTAATCATAATAATTTAAATTATATAATAAGGTCAATTTAATTTTTTACCATAACGAATAGTAAAAGCAATAAAAATTATTTACTGGAGTTAAGGTAAAAATAGGTTTACTGGGGGTTAAACTAAAAAGATAAGGGTTAAAAATGACCTAAAACTTTTATAATTTTTATATTATGGAAATATTTAGACCTTATATATTATATGGTTGTAATATAATCTATTTTAACTCCTTTTGGCATGAGAAAAGCATGGGGGTAATTCTTTCTTTTCAAAACTTCCACGTGTATCCTCTACCCCACTTATAGAAGTGCACCCCTCTCCCCTCCTCTTCACGCATAGGAAACAAATTTTTTAGGAAATTAAAAAAAATAACTTCCTTAATTCATTCCTATAATTATATAATCCTTGGTTTGATCATAAATCCAACCTAGAAAGAGTTATACTGAAAACCTAAAGAAGTTATCCGAAGAAGAGGTAACGTCCTTAACCAAGAATTTTATTTATTTATTTTTAAAAATCATTAATATATTATTAAAAAATTATGATATAATAACCTCATTATCTTACATATAATTATATGTTTATAAGTTTAGGTAATTAACTAAAACCAACTCCTCTACCCTCAAATGGAAAATGAAACCATTGATCGTGTGTACAACGAACTGCCACCTTGCGAACCGATGTAATTAGTTTTCAATCACCACTTATAAATGATGTATATAATGATGTATTTAATGTTTATATATTATATTTATGATATATTTATACTTATTTAATTATAATATCATATATAGTTACATACTTTCCATTCTTTAGGGAATACTATAACGTTGCTTGTGTGTACAGTGGACTACTGGCTCATGATGGGATGTGATTTGATTTCACTTATGATTTACATGGAAGGTAATAATAATTAATATAATATATATATTGGATATTAATTAAATATTAATAATTCATAAAAATTAATATATCACATATGTTCTTACATTACTAGCCATTGAATAATTGATATTGCCGTTTGTGTGTACAACAAACTACCTCCTCACGAAGAGATATGATTCCTTTTTATTAACGAATCAGATAGTTGATATATGTAAGTGTATTTAAAGAAATAAATTTTATTTTTTCATACAATTATTATACTTTAATTATAAAATAACACTTATCTACTTTCTATCATGATCATTGAAATATGTAAATGTTACTCATGCATATGTATAGCCTACCATCTCCACAATTGTAACATAGTTAATCTTTCATAACCATATTTAACAGTTTGTTTTATAAGTATAATTTATGTATAAAAATTATAATTATTCCCTGATTAAAATTATTTATATTATTAAATAATATTCTCTTTGAACTTATTTAACCTATCAAAGTGATTTTGGATATATGAGCTATTTATTGTTAAAACATCCGATGTGAAATTAATTAGTTAATTAATTGAATATGACATGTTAAAAAATAAGATAAAAGGAAGAATAAACTTGAATAATTTTAATAATAAATAAAATAATTAACATTATTTTATTATTTAGGATGATAAGGGACAAATGTGATGAGTCGGGCTTGAGGTAAGGGTTTCATCTCAAAACTTATTTCTTTGAGATGCATATTCTTTTTTTGATCCTATTTTATTTTATATGGTCGATATAATGTACTTTTATATTTTATATAATATATACTCCATACCTCATGATATTTTATATGACAATTAATTTACTTATTCTCTGGTGATTATGATTCAAAAATTACCAATGTGGTAAGGGTTTATTTCATGATCTCATTTTAATTGAGATTTGTTATGCTTGAATTTCCATGGAAGGAAATTAATTGATAATTTCATAATAAAAAAATTAAATTTATTCTCCTATAATTATTCAGGAAATTTTCTAGTAATAGTACCATTTTTTATCTCTCTTTGGTACTTAAAATTATTGATAAAGTTTTTTTTAAGGAAAATTAAATTTTTTTCTCTCTTCGATCGAAAATATTTTTTCTTCAAAGTCCATGTTTTCAAAAAATGATTCAAAAATGATTTAATGGGATTTTTTGAAGTCCTTTTTAACCATAATTTTATTTTTTTTACAATTTTTTAAAAATTAATCATCCTGTCATTTTCAAAATAATTTATGTTCGGACTTTTGTTACCAAAATGTGAAAGGAATCGTTTTTAACGTATTCGGAATGAACACAACTTTCCAATGCCAGTAACACTATATATTTTAATGCTTCTATTTTATGTTTCAAATATTATTTTCAAAGAAAATTGTTTCTTTAAAATTTTATAAAGTTTTATATTTTAAATATGTATTTTAAAAATTGAAAGGCTATTTTCCTCAAGAATGTTTTAATGATATTTTAATGGTATTTACATTCATTAACGACAAAAACATTTGATGTTATAGATTTATTTTATATTTTATATTTATTTATCTCACATATATACCTATCTTATTATCTCTTCCTTTTATGGGGTAATACATGTCGTATGTTCATCTAATAAATTCATTCATTATGATTTTTTTATTATGATATGAGATAAGATTATGGAACCCATTCTCTTTCCAGGGGAAATTCTTATGTTTATGACTTATGATTGATTTCCATTAAGTTTCACTCATAAATCAAGAACATGTTATGATGGGAGTTCCCAGATAATTATCCAATGCATTCGGTAAAGATTTAGTGTCATGAGGCGTCATGTACGAGATTAAGGTGTACACCTAATCTGTTATGGGACTTTATCAACCGTGTGATATTTTTTTGGAAGTTAGCCTTGAATCATGTTTATGTAATGTTTTGTGTTCATGACACATTCCCTATGATTCCATGATATTATGACACCATGTTCTTTACATTATGATTCCATGGGATTACTGACGTTCCTTCAATTCTATGATATCATATTATACCTTTAACACACATGTTATGTTCCTTATCATGTTGATTTACTTACTGGGATTTTTAGATCACCCCTTTATTTTATGTATTCACCAAGGTATCCCATGTATTTTTAGGATATGTAAAGGATTTAAGAGATCATTATGGAGAATAAAAATAAATATTGATGCCATGTTTTAGTTCTATTTGATGTATTTTGATCCTAGTCTTATAAAGACACTAGGACTCATGAGCTCTGGATTGTAATTAATTGATATATATATATTTAATAATCATGTAATAACATGTGCTAGGTTTGGGTCCCTATAACCATGTATTCTTTGAAATCATTCTCTAGATTCGCCTTCAACCCATAGTGCAAACAAATAGGTTCATGTCTAGTATATTTACTTAAACTTATTTTCCATGATATATCTTTATATTCTTTCTGACCTTTCTATTGAATGAAAAATCCTCTAAATTCCATAATGAGTTTGATTCTAGTAGGTTACTTGACTTCCTTCTATAAAATTTATTCATTTAGAATGAGATATTGAATATCCTTAAATAGCAGGTCAATCTTCCCATAAGAATTTTTTGTTATAGTTACCATTGCATCCCATGACCCCAAAAGTGATTCCAATAACAAAAGCCCAAAAATCTTCGGTAAACTACATATTAAATGATTTTAGATGACTCTAAATCATGTTAATATCGTTGAAATGACATCCATTGGTCTTGATTTTGAAGTCCTCACACTAAATAACCCAAGAATTATGAACACTTTTTTTTATTGTTGGATTCTAATATATGTATGAAAGAGAATTAAACATCTCCACTGTATTATTCACATCAAATATTTTTTTTATAAATATGGAGTTAGTTCCTCTTTTTTTTAAATAAAAAAAAAGACATATGAACCAAATTGGGTACGAGCAAAAAAGAAAATTGTGCAAAGAATAGGAGATAACTACCTATCTTGATCATCAATCTCTCACTTAGTCTTCTTTCATCCACCCAAATTACATTTGATTTAGATCTTCTGTGTATGCACCCTTAACCTCTGGATCTCCCCACACATGAAGGAAGAGATTGAATCCTTTCAATTAGAGTTGAAACATTAGTGATTTCAGAGTCATAGCTATCTTCCTACATCTCCATGATTTTTAAGGGAGGTGTCCCTTGACGTTATCTTCTCCTTAACATCACCCTAAGGAAGAATATCCTAATGTTTTGTTTCTTCATGAAGTGAATCAGAAGAACCAAAAACTGCATCCTACATCTCAATTCCACAATCAATTTTTTATTTAGGAGTAGGAACAAGTTTTCCAGAAATTGGTTGTTTAACCACCACTTGAGGATCAACATGAGACCTTATCTTCTTGTAGGAAAATTTTTGGAAACCCACATTATCAACAACATATTTTTAAGAAGTATGGAAAATTTTAGAACTGAGTGGATAATCAACTTCAATAATTTTCTTACTCGTTCAATTACCTGAAGAAGACATTATTTCATAAGAAAGATGATGGTCAAAATATTTTTGATTTTCTTCATTGAAATATTCTACCATCATATCATTTCCACTTACTATATCTTGGGGTTGTATTTTCTATAATTCAGCACTTTTTTCATTTCTAGAAGTATTAGCATCGATGAAATTCACCTCTTTTGAGAAGATGGTAGGCCAAGACTTCCTCTTGTTTCTAGAAGTGGAAACTTTGGCAGCTAACATCCCCTTGATATTCATATCTTGTGAGTCTGGAATTAACACAGCTTCCACATTGTTAACTAGATCTTTGATGGAAAATCCATCATTAAAAATAGATTTTTGAATGTTTTCATTTGTATTTTTTGACTTCCTTCGACAGATATTAGCAGAGTGACCTCTCATCCCATATCTCTCATAGGAAACCATCTTCCAACATAGCTCAAAAGAATGCCCGATATCCATACATTCATTGCAGAAAATTGATTTTTTTTCATACTCAACATCAATTTGGATGTTATCATAAGGAGTTAAAAGAGTTACCTTATCAATCAAGGTAGATCTGAGATCAATCTTCACCAGAATCCTAGAAAAGTGTCCAAAGTGAACATCCTCAATCTCCTTGTCGAGATGGATAGGAGTCCCGATTTCCATGTCAATTTATTTTAAAATATTCATATCCCATAAAAACCAATTAAGTCCATATAGACAAACCTAGACCTGAGAAAAGGAATTTTGAGAATGTGAAACACTAAATTCCAAAGACCATTCTTGTAAATGAAGCCATCTAGGTTTCAACAATAGGGAACCAATGCCCTATGCTCTAAGATTCAAGTCATCGGAAGAAAAAAATAGTGAATAAATCCTCACCCAAGAGAGAAACATTTACAGTTAGAGAAACCCAAAAAATAAAGATCCTACGAACAAAGTCATTGATCTTACAAGTTTTTTCACCTTTAGGTAAAACAATGCATGAAATAAAAGATTTTTTCCAACTATTATTATCTTAGAGAATGCTACAAGGTTGGATTCAATGTGGGATACTGAGCCCTTATAAAGGATTCTACCAAGACATGAATCCTTTTGCAAGGACAAGGATCTATATCCACTCAAGTTCAGCCCTGCAGTTGGAGTATTCTTCATCACATCATTTTAGGATCCAAGTGAAACATCACCTTGAATATTTAACCAAATATGCTACAACACCGCATCAGAGGAAGATGGTTCCATTACTGCTTCCTTACCTATGATAAGCTCAATTTCAGAGGATTACAAGACTGAAAACCTCGAATTAGATTTAGACCTGTCTACAAAAGTGGTAAATGATGCCGATTGAACACATTACATGTCAATCGCCTTCCCTGTATATTTATAAGTTTAAGCAGCAGTATCGTGAAAAGTGCGAGATTTCATTAACATAGAAGACGGATCCACTGACACAGGTTTTCCAGAGGTAGGGATAAACTTGAATATGAAGTAGTTCAAAACCACCTGGGGAAATTTGAAACCATATAAGACTTCATTTCATTAAGGGAGAAGTCTCCCGCTGCATGTCCACATCTCGTTCGTATGTCTCCATCATTATCAACATCCATGATATTTTTGTAAATTTTATGTTTTAATGAAATTTGAATCATAATAAGTGATATACTATCTAGATTTTACCCATTACTTTTATTATATAGAAAATATACCATTCAAAAAAAACTTAATCCCACTGAATCAAAAAATAAATGAGACAATAGTTCCACTTAAGAAGTATACCTATTAATGTGAAAATCTATACACAACCAAAAGATATGATATCACTTATTGGGATTTTTAATCACCGATCCTTGGAAGAAAACCACTATAATATCTAATATTTTTTCAAAGATCCAAAACCCTTTTAATCAAAAGAAACCCATGACACTAATGCACTAGACTTTAGAAGATAAACTTCACCTAAGTCACCACAATAGAGAGACACCTTCACACACTCAAGAAAAAAATAATTATGAAAAAAACATTTTGACAAATATAAAAATGATAAATAAAAAAATTAATTAAGTAGTTTATAATTTTAGTCTAATATCCATGTGAGAAAACTGATGATTTATTTCGTTTCATGAAAATAAAAAAATCAGAATCACAATCAGAAATTTCAGTTGATATTAATTTTTTACACCTTAAACAAGATAAATTTAATAACAGATTAATATCATGTAAAAGTGGTTCCTCATAAACATTATTATGGGTCCTATATGGTTAACCAGTTCCCTCACCATCTGAGAATTATGTGGGTCCCAACGTTTTCTCTAGCCACCTCCGAATGATTATAGGTAGCTTTTCCCAAACTATTGGCTTCTGATGGGATGAGAAATTAATTATCATGCATCAAAATAATGATTCATATATAAATTTTTTATTTAAACTCTTTTAAAACCTTTCACAACTCCATTAGTGATTCATAATCATGTCCTAACTTCTAATTATCCTTTATCCAGACAATGAGCCCTGACTTCCTGGTTCTAGAACAAATCATCAAGACCAAATTGCATCCTATCAAAATTTTTATTCCATAAGTCTTCAACACCCTAAATCCCATTTTATGGAATATATAATTAAATATAAAATGAATCATAAATTAAAATTAAACTTATCATTATTAATAGTCCATGGCCTGAATGATAAAATAATAAATACTTTATTGTAAAATATCCCCCTTGGATATATAAGCATCCCTACTCCACCAATTTCTCCTATATTAAAAAATTTATTACATTAAAAAAAATGCCTAAATACCTCCCTAAAATCCACTTCCCACAACCTTAAGAATATCCGGTAGAAAAAAATCCCCTCCATTTAAGGATGAAGACTCTATCCAAAGGAGGTATCTCAAAGATCTAGGTAAGGTTTTGAATCCTCTTTCTTATTTCTTATTTTAGTCTCTTTATCCATAAAAAACTTTTAAAACCTTAATTATATTACTTAAATGGTTATATTTTCTTTGTATCAATATCATTTAGATACATTATATTTTAGGTATAATCCTTTCCTTCTCATTAAACTCCTTTTTATAACCTATTCCTATATCTGAATAATAGTTTCATAATTATCACTTTTCATTTCCTATTTGAGATCCCATTGCTATGAAATCCTTTAAAAATAATATTAATATGATTATGTGATTTTTATTAATCTTATTATAATTATTATTATCTATTATTAATGATATATTACCTATTCCTTCTTATCGATCCCTTTTTATAAGTCATTACTAAGTTGAGATCTTGGTTTTAAAATGTATATCTCCTTATTTTGATTCTCTAATAATGAATTTTTTAATATAGGTAAATAATTAAATGTAACCTAAATATAGTATATTAATTATTTAATAATTTTTTTCTAAAGGTAAAAAATTTATTAGTGTTCCCCTATTTAAAATTAGTTTAAGAAAACATCATCCCTCATGGTGGTTTTACCCTACTAAAGTGAATGACGTTGATATATTTTTATCTATTACTTTTCTATATATTATCAGAAATTGAGTCAAGGATTTAATATAACATTAATAATCAAATATAATCATTTTTATGATTCTATAATGATAAAATAACCATGATATTAATGATATTTAATGTGAACAGTTATAGCGGTTTGAAATAAGCTTTCCAAGGAAGATTATCTGAATTGTAACTATCTATTGAACTATTAAAACCCCTTAATTATAGAATGAAATTAAAATTATACCTTAAAAATTATAGAGTTGATGGAATTATTGGATTGTGAATTTATACGGTTACCTTTATGTTGAATCTATTCTGGAACTATAAATTGAACAACCTCAAAATGATCGATGCAAGGTAAAATAATTTAATAAATGAATATACACAATATTAACTGAATTTAAAGGAATAAAAATAAATAAATAAACATAAAAATATTTTTATTAAGGTAATTAATAAATAAAAATTTATTATTCAGGGGTTATAATAGCTTAAGAAATAATCTAGGACTCAATGTAAGGGGTTCTTACCAAACCTCAATTTTTTCAAGTATTGTTTCTTTATATTATCTTATATGTCTCAAAATCTAGATCCTAAATGTATAATTTACTATTTTACAATCATTTATAATCAATTAATGATATCATTTCCTCCCTTATGGATGTAAAGTTCATATTTTACATTCTTTGTAAGGGTTATCTCCCATTCATTAACATTTTTTGTGATTATTTTCTCTATCACCCTCCATCTCTATCTAGAATTTATATTTTTATTTTACATATATGTTCTTTATTCTGTATATCACCAAATATTTTTTTAACACCCAAGGTTTTGGGATATATTTTCATTCCTTAAATAATATATATATATAAATTGAAAAAAATTATATTAAAAAATTTGAATTTGAAATAGAAATAAATCATAGAAGATTTGAATGAAATTAGAATGGTATAAGGCCATTGAGTATAATATTACCAGTTCATAATTTTTTGTATATATTTTATATGACTAAATTTTAATTAGATGCTACATATTTATATTTCAATTAGAAATAATTTATTTTAAATAAAAAATTTATTATACAATGGATAAAAGATTCTAATTTATTTGTCAAATATCCTTTTGTTTGAAAGAAATTACTTTTATAAAATATTCATTTTTGATAAATTTATTAATTTTAAATAATGATTTCAATAAAATGGTTTCAAGGAATAAATTAATTATTTTTCATATAGGTAAATTAAATCCAAAAAATAATGAAGGAATTATAGTGAATAAAAATTTAATGATTGAAAAATATATATATTTTATTTTAAAAAATTTTTTTATTATAGTTTATATTCTTTTTTAAATTTTAAATTCCTAAATTTCATAATTTTAATTTTTAAAAATGAACTTATTTTTTGGATTTAATATGTCAAAATTATTTTATGGCTATTTTTGAGTTTTTTATAGAAAGGTTTCCTTTTGGGTGAGTAGTGAAAATACAATTTTTACAAAAAACCATAAATTTTATGAGATCATCATGATATAATTATTACTTAAAATTTATGAAAAAAATTTCTCAAAATAATTTTTATTGAATGAGTAAAATAATTCATTTAAAAATTATATTTTAAATTTATAAACCTATTTTTTTTATTTTGGAGTCTAGGTTATATTTTACTTTTAAAAAAATATTTTGGGTCATTTTCCATTAATTAAGTATTAACATTATTTAGTTTCATTTTTACTTTGTTTTAAAGTCACATAAAACTCAGTTATTTAATAAAAAACTAATAAATTTCATGTAAATAAAATCCTTTAAAAATCCTTTTCCTAAATTCATTGTTATTATTTAAATTATTTTTTTTATAAAAAAAGATTTTATATGTTATAAATTAATTACTTTGGAATTAAATTTTTATATATTGTATAAATTGACTATAATAAAATATATTTCATTTTTTGAATTAGAATATTGAAATTTTTAATATGATAAATTTCATTTTTAGTCATAAAAATAAATTTCTAAGGTTAAAGTTAGTCATAATGGTAAAAGCTAAAATAAGGCGAGAGTGTTGAATTAAGGGATAGGGATGAAAAATATCCTAAAATATTAGCTTTCAATGGGGGTTTTGGGGTATTATATTCAACCCCATATTATATAACTTAATTTTAAATCTTTGATCCACTTGACATGAATATGGAATTCATTTTATATTAGTATAAAAATGTCACCCCTCTTAGTTATAAAAGGACCCCTTCACCACCCTTTCTAAGGTGTACGTAAAGATAAAATTACAATCTATAATCTGAAATATTTTCATAATTAAGAATCATGTCACACATTTTAATCCCCTAGTTTCAATAAGATTCCCTAAATCCTTCAAAACTAAGAAGGTTTGAAAGAAGGGATATGGTTCCTTCTTAATAAGTAACAACTTCTTATCCTTATTTTTCATTGACCTTAATCTTATATCTCTTATTGAATATGGTTTAACACCTCAATAACATGTTTGAAAAATCAGTAATCTTCTCTAATATTGATATTATTACTATAAAATAACATTTTATTACACATTGAGTCATTATAACATGTTCTTGTTTGGGTCGGTTTTTCTACATACATGAAAAATGGTATAATTCTTACATCATGAATGAATAAGAAAAAATAATTACCAGTAAGATATTCTATTAATAATAAAATAATTTTTTTTGGATATGGAATGGTAGTACTATGATTTAACTCATTATTAACATAAAACCTTTTATTCATTAAAAATTAATGAAACATGCATCTTATTGATTTCATCTTGGAGAAATGGGAATGAAAAACCCATAGAATTAACATGGAATTTCATAAATCATTATGTAACTTATACAATATTAAATTTTATATTCTTAATTTTATTAAATCATGAACTTGGATTGATGACAAAAACTATTATACCAAAACAAACAAGAAACAGTTGAAACTACTAAAAACCAAATGATAATATTAATCAAAAGTAAGTAATAATTATATAATAAAGGAATATAAAAGATTAATATATAAGTTAATACATTAGAATAATTTTTTAAAATAAATTAATAAGGAGTATATGTTTTTTATACTTGAATTTATAGCATGTCAAACCAATCAGAAGTTTAAGGTAAGGTTTTATTTTCCAATCATAATTTGAATTCGAGATTATTTATTTATAAATTCATATTTGAGGAAATTATGTATTTATTTTATCTAAATACAAATACATAAGCTTATACATTGATATTTGTTTTGGTTTACATGTGTTATTATCGTTTCAATTCTCCTTGGTTCACAATTCAACCGAAAGGTTTTTTGCAAGTGGAACTAAACATATATTTTATTTTTAGTTGTGAATCTATCTTCTCTTCTTATATTCCATATATTGATTTATTAATGTCCTTATTTATACTGAAATTATTGATTAGGGTTATTTTATATTAACTTTGACTCTATTTAGAAAAATTTAAAAGGAATATTTTCACCATTTTCCGTACAAGTCATTTTTGACTTTCTTTACAAAAGTGTGATAAAATCTAATTTTTATTATTTTACACCTAAACATATTTTTATTGATTTTAGAACTATTTTTATTAATAAATATTCCTCTTCAATTTTTCATGATTTTATAAATTAATTTTTATTCCCATTGTTTTGTGAATTTTTCATTTTTAAAACAAAGGTTAATGTTTTTAAAGAATAAAATAATGGATTTTATTCCACTTATATACGTTTTTATCTTCTATTACACATTTCACATATTTAAATTAATTTATTATCAAGGTTTTAATATGTTGAATTATTTTAAAATTAAGATTTTTAATTATTCTTTTCATCCCCCTAAAATGGATTTTTGAGGAAATATATAAGTTTTTTTATAACCATTTTGAGAAATATTTATAAAAAATTATTTCACGCCCATTTTCCTTTAAAATTGTAAAAGATCTACCTCATTTGGACTTATGTTTTGTGTATTAACCTCTAAATACTCTTATGTTATTTTTGTTTTTGGATATTTAACTTTTGGTATCAAATAATCTTATTAGTGATCTCTTCTTATACGATAAAATTTTAAAGTCTTTAGTGAACCATATTTTTGTAAAAAAAATAAATTCGTCTATACTGATATCCTTTAGTGTTTATTATGATTCATTGGGGATATACTCTACTGATACAATCCAAATTCTATATATGGATGGATTATGATGATGTTTTAAGGATGTTTCAATGAAATTCATTTCTTTCCCATATATTAACCAATATATGATTAAATTATGAATGTTTCCAAGTACTTATGGAACACATAGATATGGGTTATCAATTATTTGATGGGTGGGTATCTGATATAAAAAAATGATTTGGTTAATTTTTTATATATCATGATAAAATTTTATGATACATGGGTGGTTAACCTAAGTTTAAAAGTTCATGGGGGTACAAGTGGTTAGTCCAAGTCCAAAATGCTGTGGGATATGGGTTGTTAGTCCATGTTCAAAAGTTTATGGGATGTCAGTGGTTAGACTTAGTCCAAAAGGGTATGGAAATTTAGTTAGCCTAGCCTACTATGAAGTGAATGTCTTAGTGGTTATCCTTGACATATGTTATGATTTATTTTATTATGTTTATTCCACACTCTTATTCTATATTTTATATTATGAAACATAATTATGTTATGTTAACATGGCTCAAGATTATTGTCTCACATTTACACACTCCTATGATGCATGTATTATGTTGTGCCCAAACCTTTATGTCAAAACTCATGATTTATGATCTATTTTTTGTTGGGTATGAATCTTGTATGTGATTTATATACACTCTTATTATGTTTTCAAACCCATATTCTCATATTATGCACACTTATGATATTCAATTGATATCTTTTATATTTACTCTTACTTAGTGAAATGACTCTGAATTTGTTGTATTTTTACATTGAAATTTTCTATGAAAATATCTATATGTATCCTCAAATTAGACGTGGTGTTTAGTTGTCTAGGGACCCCAAAATTAATATATTAAAAATATTAATATATTTTAATGCATGTGCGGGCATTATTTCAGTTTTAAATGGTTTTACCACTGATATATACCTAAGATGGTAAATATGAGACCATGGTTGATTCTAAAACACAATGTTTACCCTAGGTTCGACCTAAAGTTGGTAAACGTTGGATGTTCATTTGAGGCAGCCGTTGGAAGGTACATTATGGATTAATTTAATTAATTAATTAATTAATTTAATTCTCATAACTTGAATACCTCATTAAATACCATTTTATAGAAAATCACTTGGGTAGCCACATAACTCAGGGAAGATATGAGAGGATGAGCACCATTATTCATTGTTGGATTAAGATCGGATGACAAACAATGATGGGTTCGAAGTGTATGAAGTGTAAGAAAATGAACACATCATATCTTCATCACTAACGAATGCATTATTCACCAATGATTGATCATAAATTTAGGTAGGGATTATTATTGGTGGTTTATACCCATTTGATTAAATAATCATGGATTTTTTATCTGTTTATATTGACTTTTGATTACCCACTCTTCACAAAATACCGTTAAATAAATTGATTTGCTTAAATCATTTTTTTGGGTTATTCCATGTTATCACCCATGATCCCACACTTATCAATCATTGTTTGAGATCACATTGACAAATGATAATCACCACCTTTTTTATTTTGCTTTTACCCTTCCATTCTTCTTATTCTTCGTTGTTGGCCTATAGGGTTGAAGATCGATATTTCCACGGTGGGTTATAGCATGATTGAACCCATGGATTCAAGGAAGTTTCACAAATGATGAATGTATCAATGGTTTGAGTATGTATGAAGGTTATATGTAGGATGTGGGCGATGCTTCATTGATTTCATATCCGAAGTGGAAACGAGCGATGAGGGGCATGAAAAATTCCCATACGGTGAACAGTTTTCTAATTTATGACCATCAAAGGTTGAAAGCTGATGAAAGAAGGTGATTCCATTCTATTTGGGTGGTTAAATGTTGTGGTTCACAATGATGAAGGTGGAACTGTGATCCGCCTAAAAAACATAGTTTTATGTGAAAAATACAACCACACGACATATACTGTGAATAAACACACCGTGTAGTCCCTTGGCTACTATGACTAGGGTTTTAGGAGAGATAAATATCACAAGCCATATATGTTGATATAAACACTGTGTGACCCTATGATATAATCTTATCATGTACTCTGGGAGTATGCAAACATGAAAACAACTGGACACATATGCACAACTAGAGTACACTGAAATGACCGTGCACTCAGACATTACCATGATACATGGATATGATCATGTACATGGTAAGGGGATGATTTACATAGGAAAATGATTTTCCAAGCGATTTCCTAGGAAGAAAAATCCAAGGTACTAAGGCGAGGTCACATGCTATGTGGACCCCATACATGCCATGTATTTCCACTAGAAAATTCACCCTCTCATATATACTTCTTAGGAAATATACCCATAAAGCTCAGTTAGAGGAAATACTATGACCATGTATTATAAATAAAAGAAACATACATCATGAAGACCCAAAAAGGTGAGAAAGATAGTTACATATCATAGAAATCAGACCCATCGTCGCATCCCTGATATAATACTTCCTCCACGGTAGCCGATTGCCACTCTAAACATTAATAGTGTTTTAGAATCTTAGCATACTTCCTTCTAAGATTCAGCTTCTCCAAATAAAGGAACTCCTTAGAAGATTGTGCAATCCATCCATCCTCCCCTCTAGAAGATCTGGTAGCTATAGGCATTGGAAAGTGAGAATATTATTTCTGCGGCTTTATTCGTGGTGGGTCAGTCTTCACTTTCTCATTCACAAAAACTTTCTTTTTGCAACCTTGGACCATATCACTATAGGAGGGCTGGACCATACCACCATCATTTTCCTTCTCACTAGAAGAACAATCCCCCCATTTACCAGAAATGTGCACCACACAATAACCTTCTCTCACTCGCCGATCTTGTTGAGATTGACTATTAGCATCTATCATGGAAAGGCAGGGGAAATGATATACAAAATCACAACCACCATGCATACCCTTATTCACAATACAATATCCAACTATATTATCCGGCAATGAACCACCCTCCACATTTATTGCAGAGCCCGCCTCAGCATTAGAGGACTTCACATTCTCCAATTCTTGTTCACAATTGCCAACAGAAACTGCCATTGATTCAACACCGGCACATAAAGATGCATAGTTTTGATCCTCATGAGCCCTTTCAGTAACCCTCTCATGATCCAAAACCAAGTTAGATTTCACCAGAACTACAAAATGATTACCGAGCTCAATGTTGGCTGCCTGCCTCCCAAAAACTGCTTTCATCCCGGCTGGACTCTTCATCAAAGCAGCACTATCGTCTACAATTTCCTTCGCAAGGGTCATTCGTTTCCCAGTCAACTTCACAAACCCATGTTCCATGTGATGATTATGTATGTCAATACCCTCTTGAGTTGGATCAAGAGGACCTTCATCAGTGTCTTTGTTCATCATGGACTGCATCCTTTGCTGCAAATGCACCCACAGGGTCCAAGCAGAGGGAGGCCACACCACCAGCTTGTCCACCAATGTCTGCAGCCTTCTCCACATCATCACAAATAGGTTTTGAAGGATCATCCCTCTACACAATCCTGGTATCTTCAGGCACCATAGAGATGGTCAGTTGGTCACACTGATCACCCATCACAATATTACCCACTACCCTTCGGGGGCTTTCCATCAAAGAGGAGATCGCAAGCACTGAAGGTACGCAACTACCCCCTGTAGCCTTAATAGTAGAAGGAGATTCACCACTACCGTTCATGGAACCAACCTTCCCCAAATCCCGCTTCAACCCGGTGAAGATATCACTGACCTTTGGTCCATGAGGCTATACACCTGGCCGTTTCAGCTCAACCCCCTTTTCAGTAACACCACTGTCCACTAAATCCACCACCTCATGCCGAGGAAACATGGATTTATCTTCATGCAACCCACCACCTAACTGATCCTTCCCCTGCATCTTCAAACTCCCCATAGCAGAACCATCATGGGAAACCAAACCATCCCTCACCCACCTGCGCACCCTTATGTTCAAAGAACCATTTCTGCAATACAAAACACCATGACCCAACTGATTACACATACTGCAGTATTCTGTACATGATTCAAAATTAACTGCCTGTCTCCACCAGAATTCTTGACCATTATTAATCCACACCCAATCAACTGGAGGCTTGGATACATCAATCTCCACACATATGCGAGGGTAGATGGGATGAAACACAACATCAGTTTTGGTATAGGAGAATAGGTAATAGTCGACCATGTTCTGAAGCATAGACAAAATAGAAGGGTTCTGGAATGAGAGAGGGAGGCCAGGGAATCATACCAAAATTTCCATATTTGGATTATCTCGGTGCATATGAAAATCAAAATTTCACCGAAGAAGATAGAAAGGCAAACCTCCGCACCTTCTAGGAGCTTTAGACCACACAATGATGAGATCATCCATATACCCAAATTAGATCATGATGTGCCTTTGATCAAGAAGACCAATCACCACCCGATCATAGAGATCCTAGGCTTCAAAGAAAAAACAATCAAAATCATCAACTGAGTGATAATGTTGATGAAAACGATCCACCAGAGTCAACTAAAAAATATCTGTAGAAGAGTTGAATTTTGAAGGTGCTAAAGAGAGTTGAGGTGAACCACGGTACAAATATAGAACTTTAGGGAAAATCAGGATGCACAGGAATGAGGGAAGAAACTCAGGATTAGAAAAGGGGATGAAGGTATGAGGGTGAATCTGTGATGATGATCGAGAAAGAGCTCCCCCCTCCATTGGGGATGGGGGAGGAAGGACCTCCATCGTCGGAACTAGGTCATCGCCACCGACCCTGTTCGAGAAAGAGCTCCCCCAAATAGTCTCTTAGGAAACATATTTTAGCCTGAAATTATCCTATCCATTGTGTTTCTCCACATCAACTACAATAATGGACATCATTGTGTAATAAAATATATGATTTTAGGTGTTCTTAGCATGATTCTTCTTTAAGAGATTCTTGATGATGATAGTGATCATGGATAGATCCAAAACTGGAAAATCGGGCTATAGCCACAGACCTATAGCCATGGTTTTGTCTAAACCTTGGCTATATATTACACCTATAGCCATTTTTTTCTTAAACTATGGTTATAGGTTATTTTATAAAAGGATATATCTAGGGTTCTATGAAATCGTGGTTATACCCTCTACATATAGCCACAGTTCTATATAATAGAGTCTATAGGTTTCCCGCCTTAGCATGTGATTTTTTTTTCTGGGAAATGGTTGGAAGATCTATAGCCACACTTTTTTCTTCTATTTACATAGTTCATAACGATATGTATAATTATATATATATTTATATACGAAAAGTTATCTGCAGTCTAGTGGTAAGTTGTTCGGTTCATGGTAGTGCAGGTAAGGAGATCAAATCTGACTGAGAACTCTTTATTTTTAATATATAGCCATAGTTTACATGGGCTATAACCATAGTTTTCCACTGTGGAAATAGACCCTATATCCATGGTTTAAGCTATGGATATACCCTATATCCATGGTGGACAACCATGTGAGCTATAGACATGGTTGAAACTTTAGAAATACCCTCTTAAAACCGTGGCTATATCATTTTTTCTATAGCCACACCAATAGGTTCCACAGAAAGCTAACACTGTGGTTATAGCTTATAGCCACAATTTTGACCCTTATTGCCATGGTTTTGGACCATGGCTATAGTCTAATTTTCTATTAGTGATCATCAGAGTGATTCTTGGGTCAGTACTCCCCTCTCACACCAGTGTTTGGTTCCCCATACTCTTTATATAGGTAGAATTATCACTCCCCCACACTATAGAAGGGAATACATCCTCTATCTATGGAGTGGTACTCCCCTATATTTGAACTCTATTAGGGATTGGGTCCTCTACAAGAGATGTGGCACCATTGGCTATGGAGTTTAGCGGTGAGGGGTAGGCCCCACCACATAGATTCTTATGAGGTTGTGCATGATGCTGGGCAATAGAAATGGACCTTTGAATCTATAGGTTGTCTCATAAGAATTATCTAGGTTGCAGAGATAGAGACCCACTTTCTCTCTTGCATGGGTTTCTTTATGAGAACATGTATATATGTATTGGGTATCCATTTCCCTATTACTTTGGGTTGAGCTGTTATCTATTGTATATTTTTATTCCTCCCTTTTTAGTTTTCGAGGCATCTTACTGGGAATGTATATACTCATCCCTACATGGTATTATCCTTCATGATTCATGTATTATGTGGATGAAAGATAGATTAATGGTGACACCATTGGAGCTTAGTGATACTTGAGTGCCTTGACCGTGTATGGTGGTCATACATAAATATTCAGGAGTAAAGATCTATTAGTTTTCCTTCTTTCTAGTTGTTTTATGGTTGGAAATTAATTTCTGGTTGGTTGTGTATTTCCCCCCCTTTATGCTTTGGTTTATACTATTGTACTCTAATTTATTCCCTAGTTTTAATTACATGAATGTTTGTACTCTATATGTTTAAATATTTATAATATTACTCTACACTTTTGTATGGAGATGATTGTGTGTGTGCATATAGGTACATAGGCTAAGTACTCTCATTTCATTTATCCCTTATCGGTTCTTGTTTCCAACCAATAGCCTTTTGGAGGTGGGTATGTTGATTTTCAACTCAAAATTATTCCAACAAGGTAGGCCCTGAGGGGTCTATTCATGAAAGAGTGGTGTTAGAGTAGTTCACCTATAGGCCAGTGTTTGAGCTGGACCCATGGTGAGGATTTGTTCGGGAACATAGGAAAATAGTATTAGAGTGTCTCAAGTGTGGATTTTATGATAGGGATCCCAGTTTTGGTGTAGTGGATGCTGTATCCATTCATAAGGACTTTGACTACCTACTTGCTGACTCAGAATACTAAGACATCAGTTTTAGGGAATCATTGGAACATTCATCATATATGATTGAGTTCTTTGACTATAATTCTTGAGTTAGATAATCAGATATATATATATATATATATATATTCCCATCTAAATATGATACGTCTTGATCTCTTTCATGATTCCTCCATGAAGAAAACCTAATAGGTTATCGATATAGGATCATGATGATTATTTATTGAATGAAGAGGCCTCAGTTCAGGGGCCATATCACGAGGTGTTTCCTCTAGGTGGGTAGAGAGTAGTGCCACCACCTTTCAAACAAAATATAATACCACCAGGGCCATTTGATGATGCATGCATGCTAGCATTTTATGTGATTTTAATAATTAGAGACCATGGAATATCCAGGGCGAGCCAGATCCTTAGGTAGTAAGGGATTGGCTTGAGTTAGTGATTTGACTCTTTAGATTTGTTTGGAACCCAATAGGTTAGATGGTTGTGCTATAATACAATATTTTTGTTGGAGCAACAAGGATATAGTGGAGTCTAATGACACAAACCCATGATGATATGACACTCTCATGCTCATAATTCTAGCAACTATTTCATAATGAGTACTACCCCTTGTTGTTATGATCCATGAATATTCATGATCTTCTTGAGTTTATCATGGATATATGCTGGTGGTAGAGTAAAAAAAATAGGCTCAATAACCTCACACATTACTACATTGATATGGTGTGGGGTGGTTTCTTCCAGGAACAAAAGTTCAAGCATGGACTCCATAGCGACATTTGTGATAGCATAGTCTCCTAATTCCTTCCAACCTATGATGGAGTGCTATAGAAGGATCTAGTGACTGAGATTACTAATAGAGGTAAAATAAGTGATTGGATCCTATGGTGGAAATCATATGGATAAGTCATTTTAAGTTGCTAGTAGGAGTTGGATGTCGAGACATTGGCGGAGGAGGCATTCTCATTCTCAAAATCAGACATGTGTATTTTTGCCACAAGGATCACATAGAGGATCTATATAGCCTAGATATGGATGATGCTATGCTTGTGGTGGGAGAGGTCACATGTAACATGATTTCATGACCCATCATGCTGACTAGGATAGGTAGACAATGGATATAACACCAAGAATGACACAACACCTTGATTTGGGATCTCCCAGGCATGGTTAGGGAAGCCCCCAAGGAGGCAATGTAGATAGAGGAGTAGGTGGAGATCCAAAGGGAGGATCTTCTGGTGGAGTGGGAAACTATGATATACTTCCACCACCACTATAAGGTGGACCACATTAGGCTTAGGGAGATGGTAGTTAAGGCTGTAGGTAGCTGCAGGCAATGGAGGCCTATGACCAGGCCACACATGAGTTGATTCAAGTTATGATCTGTGTCTTTTATAATCCTTCATCAATACTTCTATAAATAATCGAGAGTTATTCATTCATCTCCACATACCTCATTTGAAATCTAGATCTCCCCATTGATACCATATCCCGTTATATTTTTCTAGAGGAATCTACTAGGTGGGATTCTTTGATATCTCTTATCTACCGGCAGTGCGAGTTGGCGTTCAGTGGAGAGAGTTTATCATGGGACCTCTTGATCATCAAGATGGAACATTATGTCATCATCTTAGGTATGGGATAATTTTACATGGTATGAGACCATATTTACTATAATTTCATCTAAGTTATATTCCTTCAAACAAATGGGATGTGACTATCTTTTATAGGTGAGAGAGATCTCATGGATGAGTTAGTGAGCATTACACATAGGAAGCTATAACCCATCACCTTTCAGTTGGTGAGTTTATCCCTTGGATTAGTGGGATCTTCATTATATTCCATTGGTAGTGGAGGAATATATGGATGTCTTCCCTGAGGATGTTTCAGGTTTACCTCTGAGGCAGAGGTGGACTTCATCATTGACTTATACCCCGAGACCACACTGGTATCTTTTGAAAAATATCGGATAGCCCATACCAATTGGAGAGACATCTGTTGTTGGGATAAATATGGTGAATAAGATGATAGAGAAAGTTTAGGAGATCCATGAGAAATTTAGGAAAACCCAAATTAGATATAAAATTTATATAGATAGACCTCGTATGCCCTTGGAGTTCAAGCATGGAGACCAAGTTTTCATGAGAGTCTCCCCACAAAAAGGATTACAGAGGATTGGTTGGAGAGGAAAGATATCCCCATGGCTCATTGGGATGTTTCATATTTTTTGAAGGGGTTGGTGATGTTTCTTACCACCAATAATTTCCCCCATAGTTGGATCTAGATCGAGTTCAGGATCTCTTTTGTGTATCGAAACTGAGGAGATATATGCATGACCTTACACATGTTATTAACTAGGGAGAGATGAACATCCAGGATGGTGTCCCCATCATGGAGTACCCAGTGGTGATCAAGGATCAGTGGGGTAGGATCCTACATGGATATACTATCCCTTTGGTTAGTGAGCTTTAGCAGCACATGGTCATTAGAGAGAGATCTTGGGAGTGTGTGTTCCAGATGGGGTCTCAGTATCCCCACCTTTTTTTCTATCTTCTTAATTTTAGGGTGAAAATACTTAATGTTGGGGAGAATTTAATGACTCCAATTTTATTGTAGTGGTCCTTTGAATTTTTCTATGCATATATATAGATTTATCCTAAAATTAAGCATGGTGTTTTCATGTCTCTGGACCTCAAAATTAATATATTAAAAATATTAATATATTTTAATGCATGCACAAGCATCGTATTAGTTTTAAATGGTTTTCCTATTGACACAGACCCCAAATGGGAAATCTAAGACCATTAATGATTCTAGAACATGTGGTTTACTATATTTGTGACCTAAAGTTGGTTGATTCTAGTTGTTTGGTTGAGGCATCCATTTGTGGGTTCATTTGGGATTAATTATTTAATTCATTTAATATCCATAACCCAATTCCCTCTTTAAATGAAATTTTATTGAAATTTGATATGTTTAGCTTCATAAACTTGGGAATATTCTAGAGGAGGAGTACCATTATTTGTTGGCATATTGGGATCAAATGAATAATGAAAATTAGATAAAGATGGATTGAGAGTAAGAAAATGAATAAAATAGATCTTTATCACTAGATAATGAGTTCTTTACCAATGATCAATCCTAAATCATGGTATGAATCATTATTTTTAGTTTCTATCTATTTAGTTTGATAACTACAGATTTATTCTTTATCTTTATTTGTGATTACCCACCCTTAACATTATACAATTCAGTAATATGATTTACTTAAATCAATTATTTTTTATTATTCCATGTTATCACCAATGATCCATCAATTATTGACCATTGGTCAAGCTTTCACCAGACAATGAAAATAAAAAACTTTGATATTATTCTTTTACACCAACATTCTTCATTCTCTTTACCATTGTCCCATGGGGTCATATTTTGACATTTCTAGAGTGGGATCGAGAATGACCGAACCTTCAAA
Organism: Viscum album; assembly: GCA_963277665.1. Classification (NCBI taxonomy): domain Eukaryota; kingdom Viridiplantae; phylum Streptophyta; class Magnoliopsida; order Santalales; family Viscaceae; genus Viscum; species Viscum album. Next base: position 1,841,372,656 of record OY728151.1, read on the forward strand.
TTTTTGGTGGTTGCGTGAATGATGAATGGATAAGTGGTTTGAAGAAGTATCGAGGTTGGTTGTGGGATTTATGTGACGCTTCATGGATTTGGGAACCATAGCATAAATGAGTGAAGATATTCATGATGGATTTCCATGATGTGAACACTTTTCCAATTTTCAGACATCAAAGGTCAGAAGTCAATAACCGAAGGTGATTCCCTTTGATTTTAAGTGGTAAAACAATTATATTATTGTAAAATAAGGAGGACCTAGGATATTCATGTAGACAATTTGTTTTCTATGAAATACCAGACTACATGGTGTGTACTATGAAGAACACATGCTATGTAGTCCCATAGTTTCAACAACTAGGGTTTCATATGAGATACATATCACATGTCGTGTATGTCGATATGAACACCATGAGACCATATAATGTCATCTTAGAGTATAATCATTGAGTACATGAGCACAAACACATCCTGACATATGCACATGATGGGAGTACACGAGCACAACCTTGTACTCAGATAAGGCCAGGATACCCGGACACATCCATGCACATGGGAACAGGTTGATGTACATGGGAATAGGACGAAAGATCATGGGAAATCCCTAAGTAGATGATAAATTCCATGTATAACCTATACACTCAATGTTGTATGACATGGATTTAAAAATTTTGTATATGTAAGAACACAAAAATGTGGCAAGGTGATGTCACATGTTGTGTGGACCACCATACGAACCATGTATTTCCCCCCCAAAAAAATCCCCCTCTTGTATCTCCTTATTTAGGGCTCAAAATTTAGCCCATGAGTATTCTATCTTAAGTATTATTCCATATATAATGTAAGGTTGTCCTTATTTGTGTCATATGAGGTATGATTTGAGGTGTTTTGAGCATGAATATTCTTCAAGTGACACTTGATAATGGTAGTAATCAGCTTAGGATCATTAGAGTGATGTTAGGGTTGGTACTCCCCCATCACACTAGGGAGTGGGTCCCCATACTCTTTACACATGTAGAGTTGGAACTCTCCCACACTTAGTAGGGTGTAGGTCCTCTATATATGGAGTGGTACTCCCATGTCTTCAAGCTTCGATGGGGAGAAGGTCCTCCACAGAAGTTGTGGCCCCCTCAGATGTGGAGCATAATAGTGCGGGATGATACACCCCACACAATTTCTTGTGAGGTTACACATGATATTCGGCATAAAAAATGTACATTTGGAACTCCAGGTAGACTCATCAACCTTAGCTGGACTGTGGAGATTTAGATCCCATTTCTATCTTTCTTGGGTTTCCTTATGAACATATGTATATATATGTGTGTATTTTTATGTATATACTCACCCATGCATGTTTGTTACCACACATGTCATGTCTTATGAAGAAAAAAGGTAGATAAATGGTGACATCAGTGGAGATTAGTGATACATGGGAATGTATTTCCCCCTTTACACTTTGGTTTATAGTGTTTTACATTGATGTATTCCCTAGAGTTTATTGTAATCATGGTTGTACTCTAGATTATTAATTATTTATTATATTACTCTATAATATTTCAGGGAGATGGTTGTCACACCCATCCCCTAGCCAATTAGACACAAAATTTGGGATTGTCACACCCAGTCTTCTGCCGGTCAGGAAGGCCCCAGTGGGTTATGTCGTGACATTGAGAATATGATATTAACCATTCTTATGGTTCCATTTCTCTATGTTATTAATAAGGGTATTATATATATAATTTAATAATGTGTAAATAATTTTGTGGGAAATATTTAAGAATTATTATAGAATATGGAATTCTTGTTATAGTGCTAGAAATATCCATTTGATAAGAAATATATGAGTTTTGTTTATTAGTTATTTTTATAATTTTCTAAAACTCAAAACCTTAAATGTATTAATCATATAAGTGGATAAATATTTTTATAGTATTTATGGTTTTTTATGTTTGGTTTTCTATTATTGGTATGAAATCCAGTCTGTAAAAAAATTATTTTTAGCACTAGATTTGGGGGTATGGGTATGGGATGTCTTAAATAGTATTAGAGAATAGTTTATATAACTTTTCATGTTAATATTTTATGGGAAGAAGATATTTTAAGATTTGTGGATAAAATCAAGGGTTAATTACCCTTTTTTTGTATAAATGATATTTTTGATGTCTTATATTGTTGACTTTTAAGGTGATATATGATATTCTTGAAAATTTTATTGGGTTTTAGGATGTACACATGATTTAGGTATAGATAACCCTTTGGGTTGGTATGTGATTTAATATTGTGGTAATTATGGTTAATTGGGAAAATGGTTAAATTAATTTTAGAAATATTAGTTGTATAATATAGATAACATTGTGGTTGAAAAGTTATTTGGTGATAAATTTATTTAGGTTAATTTAGGGAATGATTAATATATTTTTGGGATTTTTTATGAATAAAGTAATATTGATTGATTTGTGATTTTATATTGATTTGGGTTAAAAGGTAAATTTTATTTATTGTATCACATGTTTCCATGTTTTTTTGTTTTAGAAAATAGTAATAAAAATATTTGAAAATTATTTCTTATTAATATTTGAGGGTTTTGTAATTGGTTTTAAGAGGATGAAACATAAGGATACTAGATTTAAACTGAAATAGTTATAGTTTTAGACAATAGTTTCACGATTAATGTAATAACCTAGACCATAATATCCCAGAGCTAGTGCCTTACTTTATTACATTGGTATGGTTATAATGAATAACATCCTGAAGTACCAATTAGTTTAGCATTTTTCGAAACCAAATTATATAAATGAACTTTACATTACAAAATTAAAGGAAAACAACATATAAAATCCATTGATAACACCAAATATCTCTTATATTAACCCTACAATTCACTCATAAATTACGTCTTGGAATCCTTGGGAAAAAGAAACATATGAAAGGGTTGAGATCATATGCTCAGTAAGGGTAATAAATAGAGTGGAAGATATAAAATAAATAAAAAGGAAGGATGAATAAATAATAACACTTGTAATTAAAACATCATCTTGAGTATAATATGGAAGTAATAACAGATAAATAAATATTACCATATAAATAATCACATGAAAATTCACCATAGTTATTATACTAGTCAAATAATCACATGATTTATCAATTAATAATATCATAATTAGGGAATGAATATACCAAACATTATAAACCTATCTTCAGGGCCTCATCTAAGACTTATGAAAATAAATTGTTAAGGAATCATCCAAAATCCATTTCTTTTTTGTCTCATGAGACCTGCCGATGCATCGAGGGGATATAAATGGCCCCACCTATCAAATAATAAGTCCAATGAATTCCTCATATGTCAAATAAAATGAAATAATCAAATAAAAGTGTCCCATACCAATTTTAAGCATCATATATGATATTACTCTAATAAAATCATTGAGAAATGTTTGAGGAAAATAATCTTTAAACATTCCAAAGTGTCCCATACCACCATGAAACATTTAAATCATAATTCCTTTTAACATTAAATAAAACATGTAATATCATGATAATAATAGAATTCATGATATGATATATCAAAGGGAATTATATTAACCACACACAATGAAATAGTGTTGAACAATTCATATATCTCCTAAAAGTAAAATTGAGATGAGAAAAATCCTTTTTATTTTGGAAATAATAATTCTTTGGGAAAATCATTTTTATCTATCATAAAATAATTTTGTAAAAATTTACATCCAAAAAAAGAAAAGGCAAGGACATTTAAATTATATTTGAGGCGTAAATGATGCCCCATTTAAGTGAAATCATGTAAAAGGAGTTTTTAAGAAACATTAGAAATAAAACATTTTAATGAGTTTTAAGGAAAATATTAAAGAGATTTCAAAGTGGAAAGGCATGTTTGTTTTAATAAAACAAAAAATGAACCAAGTTGGGTTTTCATTATAAAATTTATGATTTTATAAAAATAATTATGTCTTAAAATAGATTATATATTTCACTTGAAAATGGGTAAGAATTCAAGAAGTTCCTTTTAATTGGGCTTCTTTATCATGAAGAATTGAGAAGGGATCCATTTTAAAACATATATATCCCCATTAAAGAAGGATTGTAAGATCTAGATATATGATTTTGGAACATATAAATATAATTTATAAGAAATATTAAAAAAATAAAGAATTTCATTTGTGTAAAGGTATAGAAATAGGAACACAAAGGAAAAATCGGGGTTTAGGCTGAATACCTTACCACCTTGTAATTAATCGAATCATATGCCCCAAAATTAATAATAATAAAAGGATACATTTAATACCATGAAAACAAATATATTCATTGTATGATAAATAAATGGGTATTATACATACACTAAACACAAGAAATAATGGTGAATAAGGAATATCTCAGAAAATTGGAATTGAGATCAGAAAACCCTTACCTTATGTACGAATGTGTTCTTCACTTGACCTTAATGTCATGGATAATAAAAAAAAATCGATTAATTAATTAATTCAGAATGATTTATACATTTATTATAATAATTATAGTTTTATTAAGTTTATTTATGAACTTATTGATGAGTTATAGAGTTTAATTTCATCGTTCTAGAGCATTCGTTTTCTTGGTTTTCATGATCGGTTCAGTTGTTTATAAGGAATGGAGTTCATGTGGATTGGATACAATTCTCAAAAATTGATTTTATATGATAATAATGAAAATAAAAAAGATTAAATTTTTATATAATTCATTTGTTTAAATGGTATGAAGATGATTTATTAGAAAAAACATTAGTGATAGTCATTTACATTATTTTGGCGGTTTTTGATCATCACAAACTAGTTTTGTCATATGAATTAGAATTGTGTATATATACTGATTAAATAACATTAAATAGGTTATAATAAACATATTATAGTCTGTTTTAACCATAAAAATGCTATCATGACCATCATTGATGAATTAATTGAACAACGAAAGTTCGTCTTCAACAAAGGTTATAAGTCGACACCTCCCAGACGATGATTTCACATTTTAAAATAAATGGGAGAAATGAGATTGATGATGGGTATTCCATTAAAATGAATCATTACAGTATATAGATTATTCTATAGTTATCATGTTAATTTTTATAGAGGAGGGGATGAGATCATAATAAAATAAAGAACTTGAAAAGAAAATAAAAAGAAAAGAAAAAGGATTTTACCTCTTGAATGCTCCTCCTTGAGAATCTCCTTAAGGGTATTTATTTTGGTATTTTTATGAGACCCTTAGATTTTGGCCATGGGGGATGATATTATAAAGATTATTGGGAATAAATTTGACATGGAGAAAATCTTGGAAGGTGTGAGGAGAAGAGGGGGTGAGGGGTGGTTTTTATAGCGAAGGAGGGGGGTAATTTCTCATTATTTTAATATTTTTCTCAAGACCAGAAATAGTATTGATTATTATGAATAAATATGGTAATATCTGAATTTTAGTTCTAATAAAGGTTCTAACATCATCCATGAATCATAAAATAGTGTATTTATCTTATAATGTATTTTTACTGTAAATTATCGTATTTTACAATTCACTAAAAATTCAAGTATTTTAGAAAAATACCAAAATTTCACCCTAACCATTTTTATGTACAGAATTAAAAAAATAACTCCATTTTATGAAAATAATTTTCTATATATTAGATATTTAATTTTTAATTAAAATCATCATCTACTTGAAAAATACAATTTTAAAATTAAAACTGATTTTATAACACCCTAAAAAATTAACAAAGTCTTATTAGATTATCCTAAAATCATATAAAAATAAAATATTTATTTATGAATAAATTTTATGAAAATGAATTTTCTTTTAAATAAATTTATTAATTATAAAATTTTAGTTAAATATTTATTTCTCACAAAAATACCAACACTTAATTAATAATTTTTAAAATATTCATTTACTATACTATGATATAATTATATCATACATTCAATTATATGATGAATAAATTTTTATTTATACAAACATGGTGAAGGTTACTATTCATTAGGACAATTTACTATTCATAAGGGTTATATTACTATTTATAAGGGTAACATTACTATTCCAAAGGGTCATATAACTATTCACCAAAACATTATATTGATCCTATAAGAATCTAAATATCTTAACAAATGAAACTGTGTATGTCAGTTTTTTAAAATTAAAATCATAAAAGGGGAAAATTATGTTTAATGGATTTGTTATAACTATCTTGTTTAAATAATTATAATAACATAGTGTTGTTTCATAGATACTCAGTGTTTTGTGAATTACAATCTATATTAAATTTATTTTCTAATCTTTGAGGGTGTTATATTCTCCCCTCCTTCAATAAATTTCATCCCCAAAATTTTAAATTTCACTTCGAAAAAGAAAAAAGGTAGATACTTGAAAACACCTTTGTGCAAAACCCACATCAGAGAAGAAGGTACTAGGATAACATTTTTTTTGTTTCAATATCCTTTATCTAAAGTTGAGAAATTATTTCACTCTATAATAATGTATGGAAATATGAGCACTTGATATAATTCTATAAATATAGTTTTATCCTTTAGTCGTGCCTTTAACTATTCCTACTTAATTTCATTGCACAGGTTATATCATAGGGTAAAATAATCTCTAAAAACCTGTCTAAAGATCAAATTCAACCATTTAATAAATGTTTAAGCTTTAAAAAATATCACAATCCAACACTTTATAAAGAAGGTCACAAAATTTCCATAATGAACATATTAAACATCAAGAAGTTCCTCTTAATCATCACATGAAAACATGTGTGTACATTCTACTTGTATTCTTTTGAAGAATGGTAATAACTTGAATTAACATAAAACTTATTGAATACGTTCATTCTACCTTATTTCCTAGGTAAAACATAGGAATTTGGATATATTCATTAAGTCCAAAATGTTGTAGACTCTACCACTTTATCAACAATCCATTATTTAGATCCAATATAGTAAGTTATATCCAATTTATGTTATCCAAAATAAATATATCAGTATTAAGAACATATTAAGTGTTGTATTTTCATCAACCATATATTTTTCCAAAATTTTAACTTTCTACAGAGTCACTTTTCCTTGGTACCATTCATCATACAACCTAAAATCCTTAATGAAATAGTACTGGAATACGATCCATATATATTCCATAATTCTTATAACCAATACATCATTGATAAAATACTAAATTAACATAATTCTTGAATCTAAACATAATCACATTAATCATTCCTCTTTTTGAATGGTAGTAGAATAATCTTGACCATGATCTATTTTATTCTTTTGGTGTATATTCCTTTAAAACCTGGGACATTGATTAGCGTAGTGTACAATATCCTTGCAGTTGAATCATTGGAAATTGGAAAAAAATTCTTACCATTGAAATCTTAAGAATGGTGGAATTTCTCTACTCACTTGTAGAAAACTACCATTCCTTTTAAGAATATACCAATGTGTTTCCTTCCACAATTATCACATGCGAGAAAATACTTCTTTACCTCATTCCCTTTATCTATCTTTTTCCTAGTTTTCCTCTTCTTATCTTTCTTCTTTCCTAAGCCATAATACTTAGTAAACTCTTTCTACTTCTTATTTGGACATGAAATTATCTCCTTATATGATGATAATGTTTGATAATTTAGTTAACTTTGAAATACTATCCTAAACCCATTGAATAAATGATCATTCATACTCTTTCGATTATATGAATTGATGAGGTTCCTATTCTTACCCATAGGATCTATTTCTAAACAATTTCATACACTAGATTAGATCATAACATTATGAAACACAATGTGTAATCCCAATACTAGTGTAATACATAACATAAGTTGAAAAATTTAGGCATAGATAATCTCATAATCATAAACATGGTTTCTTTAAGGACATGTTTATATTTAAATCCTTCATAATGGTTTTTAAAGAAAATGTGAATTATCCTAAGAATATCCCCTAGGAGTGTGAAACTAGGTGTGAAGTAAGGCCTGTTTTCATGTAATAGGTTACCTAGAGTCAGGCTCAGGACACCTTATTGGAGTTTTTACCCCTAGGTACATCTATACCAGAACCACGTCCACATGTAGTATCCATATATAGATGTATTTCTAGGATGGTCCACATAATCTATACCTTACCAAAATTATAGGATGTTATTCAATTCTTATCCTCAATGTATGCCTTAGGGTTATATTCCCTAATATGTGTTTTCTAAATCTAGTTTCCAAGGTTACTGCTAAAATTCCTCTGATACCAACTATAGGGACCCCAATCCCAAGAGCCTAGAGCTTGTGCCTTACTTTATTACATTGGTATGATTATAAGGAATCAAATCCCTAAGGGCCAATCAGTTTAGAAATTTTGGAAACTAGATTACATAAATTAACTTTACATTACAAAATGAAAGGAAAACAATATATAAACTCTATTGATAACACCTAAGATATCATAGATTAACCATACAAGTCACTCACAATTTACCTCTTAGAATCCTGGGGAACAAGAAACATATGAAATGGGTGAGCTTAGATGCTCAGTAAGGGTAATAAATATAGTGGAAGCTATAATATAAACAATAAGGAATGATGAATAAATAAAAACACATGCCATTAAAACATAATCTTGAGCGTAATATGGTAGGAATAAAAGCCGAATAAATAGTCCCATAAAAATAATCACATGAAACTTCACCATGGATATTCTACTAGTAAAATAATCACATGATTTATCAATTAATAATATCATAATGGGGGGATAGATATTCCATACATCCTAAAACTATCATCAAGGCCTTATCCAAGATGTCAAAAAATAAATGGTTAAGGCCTCAGCCAAAATCCATTCCACTTTTGTCTTATGAGACCTACCGATGCATCGAGGGCCTATAGTGGGCCCCACCCATCACATACTAAGTCCAATGTAGTCCTCATATGAAAAATAAAGTGATATATTCAAATAAAATTTTCCCATACCACTTTTAAGTATCATAGATGAGATTAATCTAATAAAATCATTGATAAATTCTTGTGTAAAAATAATCTTTAAACATTCCAAAGTGTCCCATACCACCTTGAAATAGTTAAATCATAATCCATTTTAATGTTAAATGAAACTTTGAATATCATTATAATAATATAATTCATGATTTAATATATCAAAGGGAAGTATATACACCATACATAAGGAAATCATGTTGAACAAGGAATTTATCTCATATAAGTAAAAGCGAGACAATAAAACTAGTTTTTTTCTTTGGAAAGAAGTGTTCTATTGGAAAATCATTTATATTGGTCATAAAATAATTTTGTAAACATTTATATCCCAGAAAAGAAAAAGTAAGGACATTGAAATTATATTTTATGCATAAATGATGTCCCATTGAAGTGAAATCGTGTATAAATAGTTTTTAAGAAACTTTAGAAATAAAACATTTTAGTGCATTTTAAGGAAAATATTAAAGAGATTTTAATGAGAAAAGGAATGTTTATTTTTATAAAACTATAAATGAACCAATATGTTATTTCATGATTTTTTTTTGATTAAATAAAAATAAAAATGGATTCAAATAGATTATAGAGTGTACCTGAAAATGGGTAAGAATTCGAGAAGTTCCTTTTAATCAGCCTTGTTTATCGGGAATAATTGAGAAGGGAACTATTTTTAAACATGTATATCCCCATAAAATAAGGATAATATGACATGGATATATGATTTTGGAACATATACATAGAAATTATAAGAAAAATATAAAAAACAATAAGCATTACATTTGAGTAAATATAGTGAAAGAGTAACCCGAAGGAAAAATGAGGGTTCAGGTAGAATCCCTTACCACTTTATAATCAATCGAATCATATGAATCAAAATTAATAATAACAAAATGATACATTTAATACCATAAAAATAAATATATTAATTATATGATACATAAATGGGAAGTGTACATACACCATACAAAATAAATAGAGGTGAATAAGAAAAATCTCACAAAAACGGAAGTGAGATGAGAAAACCCTTACCTTATATCCAAATGTGTTATTCACTTGGCCTTAACATTATGTATATTCAAATTAAATATATTAATTAATTAATAATCATTTATACATGTCTTAGAAACACTATAGTTGTCACGAACCAGCCCGGGAACCTTGGTAACCCGATAACCGAGCCGGCCCTAACATAACCCGAAGGGCATTCCCGATCCCCACGGGTCGGTGACTAGCACCTGGAATAGTAAAACATACAATTGGGAATGATTTTTCCATAATAATGCGGAAGTAAGAGTAAAACAAATAGTATGCATAACAAAAGAAACTCCACTAGGAGTGATGTACCAAAATACAAAGAGGTATAAAATGCCAAAGTACTACAACCCAAGTACCGAAGGGAAAAACAGTCCCAAGGTCCCAAAGGACACAACTCACCAAGTACAGAGATCAAAAACTGGATCCACCTCTAAGAGATCCCTTCCCTTTACTCAAACCTGTTAAAAGAAAGTCTACAAACACCCAATGGAAAAAGTAGGGTGTGAGCCTAAGCCCAGTAGGATACCACCAAAGATTCTATAACAAATGAAAAATATAGATTATCCAAATAAAATCATTCAATTTTTAAATAAACAGGTTTGGAAATTCAAAAGCATATTATAAGGAAATATTCTATACATTTTTAAATGATGGAAATAAATATTTTAAGCAAAGGATTTACAATTGATGGAATATTTCTAAAATAATGGCTTAAGAAAAAAATTTATATTAAACAGTTTTATATAAATTCAATATGTATGTAAAGCAGTTCATAAGCATTAACATACATTTATATCTCAAATATAAATAAAAAAGCGAGCAACATGGTCATCTGCCAATAGGTACGATAGTATTAACCAGTTATAGGATTCCACACTCTCTATGTGAAATCAGCATAATGTGTATACACACGTCCCTATGACACTGGCCAAAGGAGACTCGTCACCAACCCGCCAGGGATGTGACCCGCCGCAAGTATGTTTTAGAATGTTTTCATAGTGTAGAGTGTATCCAAATAACTCACTAACTACCTAAGACTTGTATGTTCTCTTACATGATGCATGAACTATTTTAAGAATGCTTAAAATATGATCAATCCCATTCTTCAATTTCAAAAGTGCCAATTCATTCCATTTAAAACCATAATAGGTTTTATTCAAAAAGATGCCTTTTTTACAAGATAAAACCAAAGGGTTTCTATCAAATCATTTTAATCCATTTTCAAAAGTTTTAAATCCATTCAAAACCAATTCCATCATTACACATTTCATTTCCACAATTAAATTCATCAATTTAATTGAAACAATTTCCATCAAATACACAATTTAAATTAAACAATTTAAATCGACCAATTTTCCATAAACACACCCAATTCAATGGAATTGGGGTTTTCCCAAATTTCTATGCCAAAACCATTTCAAATATCTCAATTCAATGGAATCAAGTTTTTATCAATTTAATTGAAAGAAACTTGAGCAATTGAATTTAAATCAATAATTCAAATAAATCAAGAAAATACAATGATAATCAATTTGGAAAGATGGGATGGAACCACCTACCGAGATTTATTGATGGGAGTTAACCCAACGAGAAACCCCAACAACTGAGCGGCACAACAATGTCGATCTAAAATTGGATCTAAATCCTTAAAACTAAAAATAAGATCAAAGGGATCAAGATCTTGCAAAACTAGATCTAGATTAAAAATACTAGATCTATAACTAAACTCATAGGTTTAGATCCATTGAAACAAAGGAAATCTTCCAGGAAAAGATCATGGAAAGATAGAGGAATAAACGAGATAAGCAACGGGATGAAATCCACTGACCGGGAGGAGAGCAGATCTTCAATCCAAGCCTTCAATCTCAAAGAAAGATGTTCAAATCACCTTGGAATCTCTCTAGGAGGCATTCGAAAGACCTAAAATGATTCAAGCCCAATCCAAGGTCGAAAATATGGAAGTACTGAGGGGGGGTTCGGGTGGTTTTAAAAAAAAATTCAGAATTAAAAACCGCACATACAGTTTACTTGGGTAGAGGCGCATAGTTTGTCAAACCGTGCGCACACCGTGTGCGACTCACTATCCAGAGATACATGATCCACATGGTTTGGTCACATGGTTTTTCAAATCGTATGCACACTATGCATACCTCTCTATCCAGTGCTTCTTGGTTGGCACGGTTTGGTCGCATGGTTTGTCAAACCGTGCGCAAACCGTGCACATGCCATTGCCTTTTTGTTTTACTTAAAAGTTCACCCAAATGCACCCCCAAGTCACTACTCCGAAACATAGGTTCTTAGAAACATCAAAAGTAACTGGAAACATAACGAAATGTTAAAATAGTTTTATTAATTTTATTTATGGACTTATTGATGAGTTATAGAGTTTACTTTCATCGTTCCGGAGTATTCGTTTTCTTGGTTTTCATGATCGGTTCACTTTTTTATAAGTAATGGAGTTTATGTGGAATGGATATAATTCTCCAGAATTGATTTTATATGATAATAATGAACATAAATAAGATTAAAATGTGATATAATTTATTTGTTTACATGGTATGAGGATGAGTTATTAGTGATATTCATTTAGATTATTTTGGCGGTTTTTGATCATCACGAACTAGTTTTGTCGTATGAGTTGGTATTGTGTATATATACTGGTTCAATAACATCAAATAGGTTATAATACACATATTATATTCTGGTTTAACCATAAAATTGGCATCCTGACCATGCTTTAAGAAGAAATTTAAGAACAAAAGTTCATCATCCAGGAAGGTTGTAAATCAGCACCTCGCAAACGATGATTTCGTTTTGTAAAATAAAAGAGAGGGAGAGAGAGTAAGAAGAATGATGATGGGTATTCCATTAACACGATATCATTATAGTATATATATTATACTAGATTTATCATAGTAATTTTTAAATAGTAGGTGAGGATAGAATAATAAAATAAAGAACTTTAAAAGAAAATAAAATGAAAAGGAAGAGGATTTTACCTCTTGGATACTCCTCCTTGAGAGTATCCTTATGGGAAATGATTTTGGTATTTTTATGAGACCAAGAGATTATGGTCGTGGGTTAGGATCTTTGGAAGAGTATTGGGTATAAAATTGAAAAGGTTCAAATCTTTGAAGGTGTGAGGAGAAGAGGGGTTGAGGGGTGAATTTTATACTGGAGGAGAGGGGAAATTTCTCATTATTCTATACATTATTTTATTATTTTTCTCAAGAAAAGTAATAGTATTAATTATTGTGACTAAATAAAGTAATAAGTTCATGTGAGTTTGAGAAAATGGGGATTAAAATATCCATGACTCAAGGAATAATGAATTTAGCTTACAATGTATTTATAATGTAAATTACCGTATTTTACTATTCACTAAAAATTCAAGTATTTTAGAAAAATTCCAAAAATTCATGATTTCCATTTTTATACTTACAGAATAAAAAAATAAAAAAATTTTTATAAAAAATAATTTTCTAAATATGATAAATTTAATTTTTAATTAAAATCATCATTTACTCAAAAAATACTATTTTTAATGTTAAAAATTATTTTATAACACCTTGAAAATTTAATAAAGGTCATATTAGATTATCCTAAATTCATATAACAATAAAATATTTATTTATGAATTCATTTTATGAAAATTAATTTTATTTTTTAAAAAATTATTAATTATAAAATTTTAATTAAATATTTATTACTCATTAAAATACTAACACCTAATTAATAATTTTTAAAATATTCATTTACCTATACTATGATATAATTATATCATAGTTTCAATTAGAATATGCCTAAATTTTATTTATAAAAACACGGGTGAGGTTACTATTCATTAGGAATGTTGACTATTTATAAGGGTCATATTACTGTTTATAATGGTAACATTACTATTCCAAAGGGTCAAGTTACTATTCACCAAAAACTTAAGTTGATCATATCATACTCTAAATATCTTACTGAAAACAACCGTGTATGTCTGTTTTTCAAAATTCAAATCATAGAAGGGGAAAAATTATGTTTAATTTCTAGGTTATAACTATATTGTTTAAATAATTATAATAACAAAGTTTTGTTTTGTAGAGATTCAGTGTTGTGTGCACTACATTCTATGTTAAAATTATTTTGCAAATCCTTAGGGTGTTATAATTAATCTGAATGTATCATGGGTTAAAATGAACGTGTCATATGATAAGACATATCATGATTGGATTTTCATATTTACCATGATTTTATAATGAAAATTTTAGTTTTAGTATTTATTTGAGTATAGGATAATGAAAACAAATCCATGAATGACATGTCTCTAGAAACTCCTACAAACAACTAAGGAGTCATGTTTGGAATAAATGGTAAATAAAAATGAAAATATATAAATTTTTCTATTATGAGGTAAAATATGAGTTTCCTTTTATTATTGAAGACAGAAATGTTGATATCTCATTAAAAATTATATCTTTAGACTTTTTTTATCTTATATATACCCTCATCTGTTTTTTAAGTAATAGAATTTAGAGGGATAAATTCTTTAAAGGTGAGTAGAATGTAACAACCTCAGTTTTGGGACACATTTTCATCCCTTAAACCATATGTTTAATGATTATATACATGTCCTACTAAAAAATTTTAATTCTAGAAGGAAATATGTCATATAAGATATGAATCAAATTTAAAGGGTATATAAACATTGAGTATAATATTACTGGTTCAGAATTTTCAGTATACAGTTGATATAAGAATATTTATTTAGATGTTAAATATATATTTCATTATAAATAATTTATTGTCTAAAAAAATTATTATAGAATGGATAAAAATATATAAATTTATTTTTGAAATACCCTTTTAGTCTAAAGAATTTTTTATATATAATAAATTAATTTTTATTAAATTTCATACTTTTAAATAAATATTTAAATAAAATGGATTCATGGAATAAAATTAATGATTATTAATATAAGTAAATAACATCCACGAAAAAAATAATGGAATTATAGTGAATATAATTTTAATGATTCATGAAAAAAGAAATATATCTTATTTAAAAAACATTATTTTTTAATAATATTTTATATTTTGATTTAAAATTTAAATTATAAAAATTTAGAATTTTAATGTGATAAAATGAATTTGATTTTAGATTTAGGATTTTAACATTATCATAGGATGGTTTTTTGCGATTTTTCTAAAAAGGATAAATTTTGGGTGAATAATAAAAATACATTTTTTACAAATATCACAACTTTTATGACATCAAGAAAATATAAGTATGACATAAAAATTTATGAATTGTTTAATGAAAAAACATATCTAAGGACTAAAATAATTTATTTAAAAATAATATTATAAATTCAGAAACCTAGGTTTGACATTTTTGAACCTAAGTAATATATTCTTCTAATAAAAAACTATTTTTGGTTATTTTCCTTTAATTAAGTATTCACAAGATTTAAATTTGGATCTAGATTGGATTTTAATTCACATAATTCACGTTGTTTAATCATAGACCAAAATAGATCATGTAAATAAATATTATTCCTAATATTTGGCCAAAATTCATTTTTATTGTTAAAAATAAATTTTTCTAAAAACTATTTTTATATGTTACAAATTTATTATTTTAGAATTATTTTTTATAACTTTTAGAAATTAAATATGATAAAATATATTTTATTTTTTTAATTATCAAGTTCAAATTAGGTAATATGGTCAATTTAATTTTATTCATAGAAATAAGTTACCAAGGTAAAAGTTAGTCACCATGATAAAAGTTAAAATGAGGTAAAAGTGTTAAATTAATGGATAAGGTTGGAAAATATCAAAAAAACATCTTTAAATATTTTTATATGGGCATGATCTAATACTACTCATATTATATTCCTTTATTGTAAATTTTTGATTCACATTATTGCATATGAATTTCCATTCATATTAATAAATATTTACAAAATTCCACCCCACTCACTTATAAAAGGATCAATCCATCACCCTTTCCATGAAACACCTAATGTTAAAAATTTTCTCCATAATATTCTATATTAATTTATCTAATAATCCTACAATATGTTTTTTATCCCATGTTCTCATTAGGATTCCCATAATCCATCAAAACTAAGAATGTTCCCAAGAGAATATATGATTTCTTCTTTGTAAGTAATGACGTCTTAGCCGTAATTTTTATTGAAATTCATCCTATATCTACATTTGAATCCAATTTCTCTTTAATAAAATTTCATTAAAAGCATCAATATTTTATAAAAGTGATATTATTACTATTCAAAAATATGTTATTACGCATTGATTCGTTGTAACATGTTCTTGTTTGGTCAATTTTACCAAAAAAAACTATTGATGTTATAACAATTACATCATGAATGAATAATTAAAATTAATTAATGAAAAAATATTATATTAATAATTAACTATTTTTTTGTCGTTGGAATGGTAATACTAATATTTAACTCATTATTTATATGTAATATTTTATTCATTAAAAATCACAGAAAAAAGTGTGTTATGGATTTCATATTGGAGAACCAAACCTAAAACTCCGATGATATGATCATGGAACTTAGTAAATAATTATTTAAATTCTTTCCAATTACCTTGACTATTATGTATATGATAATTCCATGAACATGGAGTGATGGCAAAAACTGTTATACGAAAAATATCAAGGAATGGTTGAAACTACTAAAAGTAGATAAAAAATATTAACTGAAAGTAAGTAATGATTATTTAATAAATTAATATAAAGTAATAATATAGAAGGTGATACACATTATTAAAATTATAACATAAAATTTTAAAGAGTATAAACCTATTATTTTGGAAGTTAGAGTGAGTTTGAAAAATCTAAAGCCTAAGGTAATGGTTTTTTCCAATCTTCATTTGAAGTCGATATTGTTTGTGTCTAAATTACTATTTGAGGTAATTATGTGATATTTATCTATAGGAAACTATATTATTTATTATTTGATGTTATTTTTTGGGTTTAAAAATATTATTATCATTTCACTTCTCTTTGCTTCACAATTCAAACAAAAGGTTTCCTATAAGTGGAAACAAATTTATCTCTTCTTTTTGATGAGGAATCATTATGTTCCATGTCCATATTATTTATATTTTTTATTAATGTTATTATTAATAATTAAATGATTAATTAAATTCTTTTCATATTTACCTTTACTTCCTCTACAAAAGTTTAAAATTAATCTTCTTAATGATTTCTGCACGGATCATTTTTGACTTTCTCTAAAAAAGTGTAAAAATAATCTCATTTTTGAAATTTTACATATGAATTATTTTCATAGTATTATATATTTATTTTATTAATGAATATTTATCTCAATATTTTAATGGTTTTATAAAGTAAGTTATATTCCCATTTTTTTGAATTATTAATTTAAAAAATAAAGTTTAATGTTTAATAAGAATAAATAAAGGGATTCAATTCCACTTATGTATATTTTTATCTTATAGTTTACATTTAATATATTCAAATTCATTTATTCCCAATTTTTAATATTTTTAATTATTTTAAAATTATGGTTTACAATGTAATATTTTTTCCCTTTTAAAAGGATCATTGAAGTGAATTATATTTTTTTTGAAACTTTGTTTCAAAATATTTATGCAAAATTATTTTACTTCATTTTTACACTAAAAATATAAAATAATTATCTATTTTGGAGTAATATTTAATGTATTACCCACTAAATTATTTTTTTTTATTTTTGGATATGGAACTTTTAGTATCAAATGATCCAATTCTTTATCTCTTCTTAAATGATACCATTTGAAAGTGTTATTAAACCACCTTCTTGTAAAAGTGTTTTTCATCTATGTTATGAAACTTTAATGTTTATTATGATTAAATGGGGGATATAATCTAATGATCCATCCACCTTACCTATTTTTATGGTTTATGATGATTTTTTAAGGAATAATTCATGAAACTTGTTTCATTCCCATGGTTAACTAAGCTATGATGAAATTATGAATTTATCCTAGTTTTTGTGGAACATATAGGCATGGTTTGTCAATTATTAGTTGTGTGGATCCATTATAGATATCTAATGAATTGGGAAGTGTTTTATATATGATGATAAAAGGTTATGGGATATGGGTGGGTTTTCCAAGTCCAAAAGGTTATTGTTCGTAGGTGGTTAGCCCAAGTCTAAAAGGTTATGGGATATGGGTGGTAATCCCATGTCTAAAAGATTATGGGATGTGGGTGGTTTTCCCAAGTCCAAATGGTTATGGACATGTGGTAATACTAGTCCCTTATGAAGTGAATTTATTAGTGGTTAGCCTTTATATATGTTATTATTTCTATGATTATGTTTATTACACACTCTTATACTATATTCACATGTTATGAAGCATAACCATTTTATGTTCTCATGGATCACGGTTATTGAATCAATTTTCTATACACATATGACTCATGTATCATACTATAAAAAAATATTTACGTCAAGAATAATGATTTACGATTTGTGTTTTATTTGGTAAAAATCTCTTAAGTGATGTATGTGCACTCTAATTATGTTATCATACCCATATAATCATATTATTCTCACTTATGATCTTATATCAACATCTCTTATGATTACCATTATCTAGAATTTGAGATCACCATTTTTATGTTTCAATTTACCCTTGTTATGAAGAAGGATATTACATATAAAAGGATATCATGTGTGAATAAGTTTGAGGGAAATGTTAAAGATCCATTGTCAAATAAGGAATTACATTTTTATTTGGAGAAATTTCCATTTAATGGAAAATATGGGTTTTGGTAGCTAAATTATTTTCCTAATTCTATAAAACTATAAACCTAAATGGTTTTGGTAATATAAGTGACTCTATATTTTTTATTTTATTTATGGATGGTTATGTTTGGGTCCCTACTATTAGTATCATATATAGTATGTCAAGAATATTTTTATAGAACTAGATATAGTAGTATCGGTATAAGGCATCTCACCTTTAATGTTTTATTATTTTTGACTTGATAGTATACCCATTACCCTATATGATTTGAACATTAAATATTTATTAACAAATCGTGAAGGGTGTTTACATAGAAATTTATTCCATAATTTGAATAGAGAAATATTAACAATATATATAAATGTTATTTCAATGTGGATAATTAATTATTACTAATATATAAATATTAGATTATTTATTATTTATTTATTCATTTAATATGATGAAGGCACTAAAATTATTATGTAACAGTGATATTCTAGAATTATATTTCCCCTTAATGAATTAGTAGGTTTCACGAGATAATATTATTTCAATATTCAGTATAAAAAAGGACATATATGTATTATGTATTGGATGAGGTCTTGATAATATGATTACTATTGGGTTTATAAGTGGATAATAAATACTTTATTATAACAATATAGGTGATTAGAAACCACAAACCCAAGATCACCATGATATAGATAAACTAAAATCATAAGTAGTAAATTAGTGAATAATGAATACCTTGTATTGTAGCCGCAACCTTCTACCTATTTAAACACCTTTTAATGTGTTTGATGATGATCACTAAAGTGTAAAATGAAGGTCTCCCACCTATAGAGGTATCCCAGGGCTGGTTAGATCATTTTGATGCCTAAAACATGACTCATACATCCATGGAATGATATTATCTTATGGTGAAAAGGAGGATGAATAAGAAGATATAAATGCAATGGAGTCTGATCCAGTCATAAATAACTCACAAACCTTTATCATTATATAAAAGATGTTTATTTATTGGCCCATTAATGATACACATTGAATATTTTATATATGAACTCAGGCATTATAATGCATGAGTTTATACCATGTTCAATGAAAGAATCTAACTTCCTGTGAAATCTCATGTAAGGCTCCTTAAAATATATCTAACATAGAAGACATGCTTGGATGATAGTGATTATCATTTTAAAATTATGTTTTTCCAATGTATCCTATATTTGTCATAATGTATTTACAGGATATTACATAAAGTTTTGTCGAAATAAACATATTCTCAAGATTTTGGATAACACTAAATTTTAGGGAAAAATTTTCTCAAGGTTTCATACATAAAAATTCATCATATGAAAAATTGTATTTAGGTCATATTCCTTTCAATCTCACACTTTCACTAAAAACCAAAAGAATTTGTTCCATTTCACCTTATATTGTATCATATATAATGACTTGGGAAATTATATCCAAAATTTATTTTTGATATATTCCAAAACACCTTTTGAAATATATCATTAATATTCCCTATATATTACATCATATGTCATACCTTGTGAAAACCCATCCAAAAAATATTTTATATTAAATCTAAAACACTTTTAAATCAGTAAACTGTTCCATACTCAATTCCCATTTAGTTAAAAAAAAAGTGTAACATAATGTTCTTTTATAGAGTTTATAACAAACATGAATCAATGAATATATAAATATAATCAAATAGTGACCTCTATAAAAACATCCATACTACTCAAGGTATAATGGTATGTGACATGATCTTAAATAAAAAAGTATTTTATACCCATGTTCTTCAGTCACATCACATGCTAGTATGCATCCTCATAAATTACCTTTGTACAAGACATTGAGTGACAATGGGATATGAATTATATCAATCCAATATATCCAACTCATAAATATTTTATCCTCTAAGTATAAAATAACTAAATTGATGAAAACACCACATACCATTCAAATTTATGGATAAGAATGTCATATATACCTCATATGAATAGATAAGAACATTTTATACACTATATAAATGTGACTGAGAACTACCTAATCTATATCAATAAAGGTCCCTAATATCATACTCATTATACAATTGTACACATCCCATACTGGTAGAGCTCTAACTGATGAACTAATCAACCATATAATCAACCACCCTTGATTAGCTAAGTCAAAATGTATTGAGTAAGTAAGGTATCAAAGTATAAATATTATAGTGTATGACAATCATTATGATATACTTAGTGGGTTATCCATACTGAAAAAACACTTTTTATAACTCATAAGCATAGTTCATATCTCATACAAGAATTCTAATCACTTTAACCTTACAAATTAATTATAATTTATAATAATCCCTGAATAACATTAGTTAGGGATAGCGAAAAGTCATACTTTGAGTGGTAAATTATCATTATACATCCAACAATGTATATTAATATATAAATATATGAAACTAAAGTGAAATAATGTAAAATTTTATATTTCCTTTTATATGATACATTTTATATTATTAAAAATATTTTAAGAATAATTAAAAAACTCCATACATAAGAACTTGTCTCTTATATCATATTTGATAGAAATCCATATTAATCTTATGTTTTCTGAACATTCTGGGGTTTTGTTAACTTAGTACATCTATATATAATTCACATAACACCTCTATATGACCATATAATAAAACACTCACACTAAAAAATTTAGTGAGTAAAATCTATGAAGAAATAAAATTTTAATAATGGTGAGATTTAGGAATAATATTACTAATGTTCCACTCCTTGAACATATTTAAAACTACATAACATCAAAACAAAAAATTTTATGATGTTAACTTTTTTTATTTAATTATAATTTTTAAGTATAATGTCATCATCCTTGAAACCATTTTCATCAGAATTTTACCTTAAAATAATGTAAATATTTATATTAATACTCACCATCACATCCTAAAATCATTTAGGATAAAGTTATATTAAATATGTTGTACTGTTATAATATGTTAGGAAATAATTACCAACACTTTTCATGGTAACTTAAATGTATCCCTTACATTTATATTTACCAAAAAACATCCTAAACTCTTTAGGAAATTAAGTGGATATCATTTTAAATTTAGGCTGTTATAATATTTTATTTTTTAATTTCTCTAGTTTCAAACACACTTCCACTAGCCTCCTAGAAACAATATTCCTTTCATAATATCATGTCAAGATAAAATAATACTTTTTATAGGAAATAACTACCATTTCCTTTTAGTAAAAATATTTAACAAATAAACTATTGTTTCCATATCACATTTGGTATTCTATATGTTTAGAGCATTTTTTTCTTTTAACCTTATCTTCCTCAAAGCATGTTATGTAATTGAATTATTTATATCAAGAATATTCATCTCATTTTAATTAAACAATTATTTTTTCAAGTTCTTGTCAATATATGAATTAGATAATCAAAAAATATATTTCTAAAATTCATCTAATCTTTAAGAATACAAGTCTTTTAATGAGATAACTCATTTTATTTAATAATCAAAAGCTAGATTCATGCTCCAAAATTCAATTATTTATAATATTCTATCATATTTTTTATTTAAAAATATTATAAAACATATAGTTGGTATCATATCCATTTCAAAAAAAAATATCAAATTATATAAAAATTTTACCAATAGTGGACTATCCACATGGATTCTTAAAACCCCATAGGTAATTTGTAAAATTCATTATCTAATGGCCAATATTTCTATAATTAAAGAATTTCCTTTTTTATGGTTTAACTAGTGGTTTGGAATCTCCAAGACCACTTTTTTTCCATTTATTTCCAAAAAATGTTACTCTTGTATTTCTATACCATCATTATAGTAGTTAATCTAGGACCACTCATGTTATTCTTAGCTATCATAAACATACCGAGGATATCAAATAAGGTTTTATATAATCCATTAATATTATAAATAACAAAAAATTATAAGAACCTTTTAGGTAGTGATTGAAAAATGGAATATTTGGATAGTTTAACTTTAATAGGCGAACCTATCCTCTCTAAATCATTGATATACCCAATAATATTGAGAACATGTGTTATAAATGAAGTTTCTTTTGCTATTTTTCATTTAAAAAGAGCCTTTAACACCTCATAAATTTTATACCTGGATTTCTTATGATAGATAATTTTTAGTTTGTATATCATATTTTAGGCATCAATAGTCTCATTTTCCCATATAACATCAACTCCATGGTTATAAAAATTAGTGTAGAGACTTTTAGTGAATACTTTAATTCTTATCATAGGAAAATAATTATGTTTATTTGATGACTTTACCAGTTGGTTACTTCAGAAGTGGTTGTTTAGAGAAATATAATTTTCCTTATTTCATGAGAACTATTCTCAAGTTTAGGTACTGATATAGAAAGTTAATTAATTTTATTTTTTCTTTATCCAAAATTTATCTCATGGTAATTATAGATAATGATTATTCCATTATTCTATAAAAAATTATTTTATTAGATATGTGTCAAATTCTATTACAATTTTACAATGACTTTTATTAAATGAGATCCCACTAAAATGATTACCCTGTTTAAACTTATCATAATTATTAGTGATTCAAGATCCACATTTCATCATGATTTACCCTTGTTTGTTCTTGTAAATAATCCATGACTCTATCTAGTTGAAAAAATTGTCAATTATATCATATATGACTCTCAGATAGTCAAGTAGAGAACACCATGTCCAATCCATTATATGGAAATTAAATCAACTATATTACCCTAAAATCCTAATCCTAGGGTTTCCCAGCTAAGTGTAACCCAAATACAATTCCATGAATAAGATAACTGACCATTAGGGACACCTCATTTCATAATTAATTGGAACCAAACTGTTAGAGTCACCGATACTAAATGATTGTGGTAAAAAGTGAAAATTTAGAATAATTATCACACTTATTAATTTATGATTTTTTAATCTGGTATCATCCATATTTACCTAGTAGGTTGAAGCGGTCGCTAACAACATGGATGTGGTTATTAAATCCCAAAATACCTAATAAGTAACCTAAAGACATTTTAACATAATATGGGTATATTTAACTATAAGTGTGAAAATTTAGGGTTTCTTTAAATGGGATTACTTGAATGTTAAAATATCGAAGTGAACTTGATTTATGAGAACATTTTGATCCTAGCTTATTGATAAGGGTATATTGGATGAATTTATTTTTAAATGATTACAATTTCTTAAATTTGAGAGTGATTCATTCAGAATGATAAAAAAACCCTCATCACATACTGTTTTAATATATGCACAACCTAATGATAATCACCTATACACTATGAGGATAAGTTTCATGAGAAATCCAAGGTAAATGATCATATTATAACTTCAAATGTGCGAACTCAAAATTCAATAAGTATATGGAAGGAAGAAATCATCAATTAAAAATATAAATTAAAGTAAATAAATTGACATTGATGACATGGGAGATACAATCCAATACATATGCATAAAAAATACTTGGATTATTCTATAATATATTAATCCCTCTATTTATAAAAATATCACAATGGAAGACAAAATTTGACTCAAGATGGTGGAATTGAAGCATGTAAAACAAGTAAATAAAGAACACTCCACCATTTTGTGAAGAATTGTGAACTTTAAAATTAACACCTTGAGTAAAAGGCCATATTTTTTAATAAAAAATATAGTAAAATAATAAAAATAATTTTTGTAATAAAGTATAGTGATTCCATTCAACTTATAAGAGGAAAAACAATTCACCCAAAGAAAGAAAAAACATAACATTAAAATTAAATAAATAAGATCTTTCCTCAATTAATTCACCAACACTACAAAAAATAGGAATTCATGGAGCCTTGAGTCGATCCCCAACATTATTTAATGTCATAAAAATTAATTTGGGTAGATATAGGTGGGTGGAAATTAAATGGAGAGTGGACTTTCCAACCTTTGAAAAAAACAATTAGAGTCCAATTGTATCCCTCCAATTGATGTCAAAAAATAGATTCTATATGGATGAATTTATATGGATCATATAAGAGAAAAATATTTACCATTATGTATTATAATTTATTTAAACGTTTCAGCCCAATTTTATTTTTCATCTAGAATTTTTCATTAAAATGGTGCTCTATAATTCTGGGCCACATAATCTAGACCAGAATTTCAACTTCAACTTAGCATGGATACTCACCTATGAAACATAGGACTTATCTTTGAAAAAATTTGAATAAAATTTTAATCATAATTCTATATATATAAATTTTAAATTTAAACTTTATTGGTATTATATCACGGCTACTATAGGAGTTTTAGTGGGTTGATGTCCAATTCACTTCACCTAGGATTTTCTAGATTCAAATCCCAAGATGATGGTCTTCTCTAAAAAATATCCTATTTATTCAGAAGGGAAAGACCTTCCTCATAACATGGGTAACTTAATATTGAAATATCAAATCAAAATTATGACCAGTGTGTGTTTTACTGGGTGGTTAAAAATTTTATGAGTATTAGAACATTTTAAGTATATTTTTTAATCAAGATGAGAAATGATGTTGAAACTATAATATGTACTAATACTAATTTATATGAACAATGAATCACTTGTATATTCAATAATAAAAAATGGATATTATCCTCTTTTAGTGTCAAATCACACCCCAACATGATCTTCTTTATGTACTAAGAAAACAATATCACAAAAAGACGAAAATTGAATTCCCTTGTCTAATTTTTTATAACATATCATTCTCACTATTAAGAAGTCACACCAAAAAATCATGACACCCATAAAATTCATTTAACACAAGTTAGGATCACCAGAATATCCCTATAAGAGTCCCATTTATTTATTCAAATTCATCACCAAATTTTACCCACTTTCAACTAAGCATAGTGTTGTGTAATGAGTCATAACATACAATGGGATTCATTTTAATTCAAGTGGAAAAAGATATAATCTCTAAGTGAGAACCATGTTTTAATCATAATACGAGTATTAAAAATTTTAATTTATTTTATTTTACTTTTTTTATAAATTTTTTATGTGGTAATTGAAATCATTCTCAATTAAGTCAACCCCTACTACAAGACTTTACTGATGACTACCAGTCACAAATACCTCAGGGAACCAAGTAAATCTCACATACAAAGGCATAATATCAAGTTAACTCAATCAATAAAAAATTATAAATACCATATATAGAGATATAATTCAATAAATGGCCTATAAAACTATAGATTAACAATCCCCACGGGCCGAAAGCCATACATTAAGTTAATAAATTATCCTATCCAAAACTTTTATTATTTTAAAAATAATCATGTTAAAATTGAAATGATAATAATTCCATTGTTATTTTTAAGGACCCAAAGAACTCAAACTAAAACCCCATAATCCAAATGAAAAGAAAAGTGATATTTTGATTAAATGGATAAAAATATAGATAATGAAAAGTTGCATTAGACAACTAAATTTTCCAAAATTTACACTCATGAAATTAAAATTGAATTAAAATCTGAATCAAGGCATGAAAAATTATTTTTTATTTAATTTTAAAAACCAAAAATTATATTATTGCATGCAATGTTAAATAAATTTTATTTTCCATTGACATAAAAAGAAACTCTCATTTCATTAATTAACATGAAATTATTTTCCTTATCCTCACCACCCAACATAGAATGAAATTACTCCCAGTATTTTTTTAAAATCCATAAAGGAGAGTAATTTTAGAATCGGAGTTTGAAAATTAAATTTATAATAAAAAACTATGTGAAAAAGTAACCTGGTGTTTTTTTTGATAAAGTTATTTCCATAACAAAAGATCAATCGATGTCGATATCGTTTATAGAATCAATATAGAAAGTGATATAATGAGTCTATATAGAAAATATAAATGATAGATACTTCACTATATAGAGACCCAAAATATTATATACAATGTATTTATGTAACAACCCAAACTTTTATAAATAAAAATCCATTTTTAATTAAAAAAGAGACTTGTTTATGTAATTTTTTTTATAAAAATCACATGAAATACTGTGTTTTTTGGAATCTTATAAGTTATATAATGTTTAATTTAAAATAACATTAATAATACCCTCCATGGTCGGCTGGGGTGGTACAGGAGGGTAGGGGTTTGGGGCGTGGTCGCATGGTCAAGTACTCGAGCCATTGGGTTTTCTTGAAATTTATTTGTAGTGTGTTTGATATTTCATTGGAAGTTGTACCTAATATAATATAAAAGAACATTAATCATAAAAAACATTGATAATATATCCATTTTGTAGTTATCATATGATTAGTATATATATAAAGGGTTATGATAAAGTCAAATTGACAAAGATGAAATAAGTGATGGCCTCCACTAGTAGAACTGTACCTTATAAAGCCCATTTATCAGAGTTTTCAAGGGATATACCATCAATGGGATTTTATCTTGACCAATACTAAGATAATATTCAATAACTAAATTAGTATAGAAACAATTCATGGGATATGTTCAAACTCATTGAGATCATGACCCAAACCATGTATGTCAAACCACCCCAAAAAAACTCACCATCGCACTCCTTAGGCTTAGAGAATTCACCGGTCTAATAAAGAGATATGTATCTAGACACTAATAGTATGATTTTTTATATTTTATTTTAGTTAAAAAACTATTTTATTTATCCCTTTTTAATATTAATTTTTAAATGATTAGATAATTAATTTGATCAAAGAAATATTTTGTTGCGGTGAAACACAGATTTTATTTTTGGAAATGTATAGCTTCAATAAAAAAATTCATTTTAAAAAATTCAACATTTTTTGAACTAAATAATATTTTAATATTGTTATTAGATAATATTTATTAAATATAAGTGATAATATAATTTTTTGAAGTTAAAAAGTAATTTTTATAGGGGTCAGAAGACTGTTATTGTCAAAAAAACCATTATTTTTAAATAAATATGAATTTTTGATTTGAAAGTGTAAATTATCATAATTAGGGAATTATTTGGATAAAATAATTATTATTTTTGAAATCATCATGTCAAAATAATAAAATGGTAATTATTTCAAAAAATTTGGAGACATTCGATTTTTTAGTCGAAATTAAATATGGTATAAATATATGGTGTGTATTATGACATCATAATGAACCAAAAGTGATATAATATATGTCGTAAAAGGTATAAATGAAACAAATATATTTTCCCATTTAAAATAATTCATTTTAAAGTTATTTTATTGATTTTTTAAACCCTTTTTGAATCCTCCAAAACCAATAATAAATATTAAGGTTTTAAAATAAATTATTTATAAACATGAGTCACTTACACATCAACAAGGGTATTATATTAATGATATAATTTCATGGCCTTGTAAAATAATGAAAACCACTTATACTATTCCCAAGACCAAAGGAATTTTAAATTTTTATTGATTTTCCCCCATTTTTAATTAGGTTGACGGGTAATCTTACATGACCCAAAAGCCTCGAGGCACTTATACCTAATACCTGACCCAAAGTCCTAATTTCACATCGTAGACTCACCCTAGGATGGTATTTTACCATAAGTTCCCAAAACACCTTACCAGTAAGGATGATCATCTAGCAATGCTACCTATAGAACCAGATGGTGCCTGATCCCGATGAAAGAAGACATACCCTCTCATTCTTCCAATATGAAAACATTATTAGTGGGTTCTCATTTTCCTAGAATTTCATCTTGGAGAACCTATGTGATTTTTTCATATGATACACCTCTGCCCAGGGAGTTTGATTCCATTGTATCCATAGATCCCACACCACCAATATTCTTCTGAGATTTTTCCACTGATGAAGCCTACCAATGCCGACTGCCACATCCCGATGTCATCCCACCCATTAGTGAATCTCACTGTTGGAATCACTATCATTTAAAAAAAACCCTCCTATCATTACTTGGCCCATTTCCATACCTTTCTGCATCAACAGAGCTATCGTAGGCTCTTTGGAGTCTCCCCCACCCCACTCCATCTTTCACTGGCTGAATCCCCCAAGGATCTTCCATCAAAGTCCAACAGAATCACCCTCTATGTGCACCACACATCTTTAGAAGCACTATCTCAAGGATAAGAATCCTATCATTCTCCTATTTATTCAAGAGCCTACTTTATTTTATGCACATTATTTTCCTTTTTTTTCATATTGGGATATATTCTAAATCATCCCTCTTACTAAACTAATTATTTCCAAGTGATTAGAGACCCATTTATCTCTCATTAAGAAATCCCCTGAACCTTTATGTACCACGTTATGATGCTGAAATTATCATGCGATATTCCTTGCCATGATTTCTTATTTTGAATACCCATCTCCATTTCCAATCAAGAGTATTTACCTAGATGTACCTATCCTTCATTTATTGTATAATTATATGTATTTAACCCATAATCCTTAATCAAGTGATTAAATTTGATGAAATATGTTCTTGTGTTGAATGATATATGTGGTACACATGATCATGTACATATTATGTTGGGTGCACCCAGATAGTGCTCTAATGAATTGGGTAATATTTTAGTCACATGAGACATCATGTATGAGATTATGGAGTAATATTAATCCATTATGGGACTTTTCCCCTATATTATGATGTCTTGGAAGCTAATATTGACCTATGTTTATGATGTCGTGTTTAATATTGTTTCAACATTCCAATTTTTCCTTTATGTTATCATGTTATATGATTCCTCATTATTCATGATTATGATTATCACCTATCTTATGTTACATTAATGTTCCTCTTGGACCAAATGTAATGATTTACCTTATTCTATGATGTTTTTCTCTTATTGGGTTTTATATCTCATTCCATTCTTGTGTACATTCCCAAGTTATCCCATGTAGTATTAAAGGATCAATGGAATTTTAGGAGCATGTTAAGGAAGCTTTCAATAATTTAATTATATTCTTATTTCATGTTGTTATTATATATAACTAATTCCACAATACACTAGGATTCATGATCATATTGGTTGTATTATGTGTACTTTTATGTAATAAATCGCGAATTAAAGTGTATTAATAATATGGGTTATCATAGTTGGTATCAAAGTAATGTCTAGTTATTTTTTGGGATTAAGATTATAAAAATAAAGAGAAATACTTAGGGATGATATTAAACAAAGGAAAAAATCCCTAAATTTTGGTAATGTATATAGTAAGTGGTTTCCAAGGAAATACATCCCTATCTAGATACTATATGTGGATGTGGCTATGGAACAATTTTACCTAGGGTTAACAACCCTGAAAACAATGTATTATTCTAGTATTGATCAGGAACTGGTGCATGAGAATAGGAATAGATTCACAAATGGTTTGAAACTATTTTTTTTGATATTATTTGGTAAATTAATAAGATTATTACATACCATTATTAAGGTAAAAAAATTCCCATAAGATTTTATGTTAGGAAACCTATATTGGATAACTTAGATTGAATCCTAGAAATTCATAGGTTAAGGAATATATTTCATTTACGAGTTATCACTTTATTTTTTATGGTTTCCAATTTATTCCTTTAATAGTTAAAAAACAATCTTCTCTAATTCTTCCATTTATTCTAGTAATTAGCTTGTAATAGGAAGAATCAAGTCATAGTCAATGCGAAGAATAATGTAATTAATGCCCAAATGAAATTACCAACCTGATGGGAGTATGAATCACAAGATTCATGAAAATAATTTCTCAATTGACTCAAGTTTTTAAATGAAACTTGGATCAATAGGAATTACCAAATCCCCTTAAGAAAGTGAAAGTTGGAATTGATACCTTTATAAGAAAAAGGACCCTGATTTTCAGTGGATCTTATGTTCCTTAAATCTCAGAGTAGTGGATCAACTAAATTTAAATGATCTTATCCATAATTCAATGTTATGAGTAAGAGAAGGCCATGATGGATATTTATAATATGGAGGGATAAGATAATAAATGGTGGATTCTAGTAAAAAATAAAAATCCCAAGGAGGATATCAAAGCAGTGAAGTGGAAGGAATTCTGGATTTTTTTTCAATAAGTATTTTCCTCACACTCTCTGACATAAAATGGAGTGGGATTTACTTGACCGTAAGAAAAATGATTATGAATACATTTGGGAGTATGAGGTAAACTTTAGAATACTTTCATGATACACCTCCAACTTTTTTGTTACCCCTAAATTCAATTTTGACCACTTATTTAGTGGGATGAAGTTGAGTATATGAAACTCCTTGTAAATTCATGAATTTGAAAGCTATAAGGAGATTTTTCAATGTAATATCAATGTAAAAATGAATATTTGTGAATCTAAAGTTTATCATGGGGATAAGAAGAAAAAAATGGAGTTTCATTCTCGCAGTATTATGTAGAATCCAATGGTGTAAATAAATCCCAACATCCCACTTGTCAAAAGTGCAGGAAGAAGAATCCTAGAAATTGCCTAAATGGGACAAAGAGATTCTTTAGGGGTGGGAAAAAAGGAAACCTATCTAGAAATTTCCAAAAGGGGAAATCCACCAATGTGATGGAATAAAGGAATGATCTAGTCAACACTCAACCAGCAGTACAATGTTTCAATTTCAAGGAACATGGGAATTATATTATCTAATGCCCTAAGCTAAGAGCTGTTGATGAAAATAGATGATAGAAAAATTCAAAGCCTAGAGATCATGGGTGAGAATATTCCATAAAAAATATGGAGGTGAATCTTATCAATTAAGTGGTGATAGGAACACTTGTTATTCATTCAAGAAGAATGAACATAATTTTTGATTATGGTTCTACACATTCTTTCATGTCTCACAAGTTTAGTATAACTATCCAAAAAACACCTCAAAAATGGAATTTATGATATCTATGAAAATAGTAAATGGGGAAGTTATTGAATCCCAATTATATAACTCCAAACCTTTACATATTTTCAGGTTTAAATTCCTAGAAAACCTTGCATTACCCCCTTAGCGGATTTTATGTAATTATGGTCATAGATTATATTTCCTTATATAGAGACAACATAAATTTCCAAGAGAAGGAAATCACCCTCATTATCATGTATCAATTTTTGATTCCATTCAAGTGCAATGAGGTGGATGAATCTTCTTTGGTACCATTATCTCAAGAATGGATTTTATTTCCTTGAGAGAAAGAATATCTAGCTCAAATTATTAATACTAAATAAAAGATCATCCTTCATGAAATTCCCACTATAATGGAATTCAATTATGTGTTTCCTAAATAATTTCCTGGTCTTCCTCCTAACAGAGAGGTTGAATTATCAATTGAGCTTATACCTAGATCTTTTTCAATATATAAGTATCCATATTGAATAGATTTTGTAGAACTTGAGGATATGAATAATCAACTATAAGATAATCTAACTAAAGGGTTTTTACACCCAAGTACTACACTGTGGGGTGTGTTGAGTCAAAATTTTACTTTATACACTTTATTAACATATTTTTTAAAATTATAACTCACTATTAAATAATATTTTTTACTAAATTTATATTTCCATTAGTTTTAAAATGTTTTCTCAGAAAATAAATTATTATACCAATAATATAAATACTTCATAACTAAATTAATATAAACTTTCCATAAAAGTCCGATCCATTGGACTGATATAAGTATATTTCATCAGACTGACATAAGAGTAGTCCATCGGATTGGACTAAGTATAGTAATTCAACAAGACTGAATCTAGTCTTTTAGTATGAATAAACCTAGTATATCATTATAAAACAATCTAGTATATCGATGTAATGATATCCAATATATTAGTGTGACAATATCTAATATATCAGTATGACGATATTTAGTTTGTCGATATGAATGAATATAGTCTATCAGTGTGAAAGGTTTTAGCCCAATGGACTGACATTTTTTATACCATCAAAATAAGATGTCTATAATCCGAGTGATATTTACTACTACTTGTTAGAATACATTTTAACAAAATTTTAATGGTGCTACCAAAATGAAATTAGATGAAGAAATGATTTTCTAAGTTGTCAAGTGAAGAAAATATGAGGCCATTTCAACCAAATTATTGAATCATTGAAATATGATCGTTGGTGGTATGTCTATAAATAGAGGTTCATTTGATGAGCTGTGACCTGATGGTTTTTCAAAATCAATTGATCTACATATTTCATTTCTATAACTTATCCTTATGTTTTTCTTTGCAATATTTTAGTGAGTTTTTGCTTCTATAGATTCTGATTGAGGATTATAAAGTACTTAAAATTTCCTTTTCAATTGCATTCTATATCTAATTGATGTTATGATTGAGGGATTTTAGGGATTGGAAGATGGATAGATCTAATCAGGCTAGTTGATGGATTCTGGGGATAAGAATATATAGACAATTTGGATCTTATTTATCAATGGATTTGTACTAAAGAAAGACAAACATGACATTTTGGTTGAAATTGTGGATACCAAAAGCAAAGTTTTATTAACTTACTTAACTGTTAAGTTTAAATAGTATAAAACCGTATATAATTATTTAGTAATTCATTCTTACTTTTACTTTAATATTTACTTTTACTTGTTTCTATAAGTTATATTTTCCACTATGCAATTTTTTTACAATGTTTATTTTAGTAAAATTTTCTTTTCTTTACTTTACTAGACACACTCTGAGTCTCATATGAATTACTCTAATAATTAGACACACTATATTTCCTATAAATGTAATAAATATTTTTTAGTTTTAATTTTTTTAAAGTTTTAAACTAGAATTAACCCCTCTTGTATCCATTATAACTCTTTCAATATAACAGGGTGCACTGCTACTCTTAATTAAGAAGAAGGGTGAGTCCTTTTGTTTTTGTATCGATTATCGTGATCTCAAAAAGATCATGATAAATTAAAATTATCCTCTTATATAGTTTTATGACTTGTTTGATCAGCTATGTGGTTCCCAATACTTCTCCAAGGTAGGTATTCAGTCTGGATATTACCAAGTAATGGTGAAGATGGATAATATCCTCAAAAATACTTTTCATACAATTTATATGCACTACAAGTTCATAGTAATTCCATTTGGACTCACTAATACTATATAAATATTCTTTTATTCTATTAATAGAGTCTTTAGATATTACCTTGAGAAATTTTGGGTAGTATTTATATATGATATCATCATCTACTCCAAAATCAAGGAGGAACATGATGAGAATCTGAATATTATACTAAAGACCTTGTGGAAAGAAAATCTATATGAAAAGTATAATAAATGTGAGTTTTGGTTGTCGTAGGTCACATTATTGGGGAATGTTATCCCCAGTAAAGGAATATCTATGGATCCATAAAAAATTGAGGTGATTGAAGGATGCACAAGGCCAATAACTATGACAAAAATCCAAAGTTTCCTTAGATTATCTGGGTACTATCATCGATATTTGAGAAAATTATCATGATTTTAAAGCCCACTTACCAGGCTTACTCGGAAGGGATTCAAGTACGTATGGATTGATGAATGTGAAAAAAGCTTCAAATAGTTAAATAATAGGTTAATTAATGCACTTATACACATATTACCCACCACTGAGGAAGTATTTTTGATCTAAAATGATGTGTTTAAAAAGGTATTGGGTTGCATACTCATACAAGATGAAAAGTGATAGCCTATACCTCCTGCCACTTAAATATACTTGATAAGAACCACCCATTATAATATTAAGAATTAGATGAACTGATATTCATGTTAAAGATTTGGTGACATTATATCTATGGGGATGAGTGATATATATTTATAGATCATAAAATCCTCAAGTATATATTAAAACAGAAAGATACTAATATAAAATAATGAATATGGTTAGATATGATCAAGGATTATGATTTTTTAATCCATTACCATCTTGTAAAGTAATAAAGGTAGTAGTTTCTCTGAGTAGAAAGGATCCCACAACTCTGTCCATGATGAGGACCATAAGGGATACAATATACTTGGACATGAAAAGGATGGTTGTGGGAATAATAAATGGTTATTTATCTGACCTTACTCAAATAACCACTAAACCATCCATTATTAAGAGGATCAAGTAGGTTTAGAAAGATAATGAGTTACTATAGAAGAAGCTAGCGATTATACCAGTGTTATAATTTTTTGAAGATGATTTGATGTTCTTGGGATGTTCTACATATACATGGTTACCTCTACCATTTAATTTTTATCCTTCATGAACAACCCCACTTTGGTCAGGTTTGATGGACTCCATGCTGATTTAGATTGTGTTGGTGGATTCAGGGAAGGTAGATCTGCTAGGGTGAACGTATAGTTTGTTCACCCTAGTGGGGAGTTCTCTCGCTGTTGACTCTATACACCCGTAGCCTCTATTTGGTCTCCTATTGGAAATTATTCCTCTGCCAATTATCCTCCTTTGATGGAACAATTCTTGGGGGTCACATTATTACAAAGGATCTTTGTTCATGGTTGGTTTGTTATGATGACAGTGTTCTCCGATGGTGGTTTCTCTGTTTTGTTTATTGTGGTGTCACAATAGATCCCTTGTTGCAAGCTGCATCATGGAATCTTGGCTTTTGGAGAGGCATCAACTGTGATCGTTGGTGATATGTACCAAGGCTCGATGATGGATGTGTGATGTGGGTTCTGTGCAAGCCTATGATGAGATGGGTGTCGTGGGGCCTGTTGCATCCCTCTAGTTTTTGGGTGGGTCTGATCCTGAGCTGGGCTACTTGACCGGCCTGCCTATGATTGTTTTTGGATTGGGTTCTCCATTATCCTTTTAAATTTATTTGGCTTGGTTATTTCACACTTAACTCTAAATATAATTTTTTTAAAAGATTAAAAAAAAATGAATTTTCAGTCAATAAGTATCTTTTGGATGATGTGTATATATCGTCCTTCTTTATTTATTTAGGAATCACCAATATATAAAGAGATTTGGGATAATATGAAGTATAAGATTTTTAGAATTTGTATCTCGATGCATGGTATTCGAACAAGTTAAGGTTAAATTAAATAGGTTTAAGTGTATGATGCAACTACTTCTGATACCAATATGAAAATGAGAAAACATAAACATGTATTTCATTTTTGGAATCCCCATGACATCTAAAGGCAATAATTCTATCTGTGTGACAGTCGATCAACTTAAAAAGTAAATAATTTTCATTTCTATCAAGGAATATTTATTTCTTAACCAACTCACAAAGATATACATAATGAAAGTGGTAAGACATCATGGATTTACACTCTCTATTGCATCTGATCAAGACTTGAGGTTTAATTGGAGGTTTTTGAGAAGCCTTACGCAAGAGTTTGATATATTACCAAGATTCAAAAATTATTATCTCTTTTAGAAGTATAGTTAGTCTAAAAGGACCATTCAAACTATGGAAGATATACTGAGATCATGTTAAATTGATTTATAAGGATTTTTGGATCAACACCTTTACCTAGAATATTTCTCATATAACAAAAATTTCCCATCTATCCATCATATGACACCTTATAATTATTTTTATTGGAAGAGGTTTCGACTTGAACATGCTAGGATAAAGTTGGAGAGTGGAAGATGATGGGACCTGATCTTATCCAAGATATGATAGATAAGGTTCAAATCATTTAGCATCATTTGAAATATGTGAAACATAGATAGAAAATCTATGAAAACAATCATCAATGAGACTTGGAGTTTGAGGTTGGATATAGAGTGTTCCATAATATATCACCTTGAAATAAATTCATGAGGTTTTAGAAGAAGGGAAAGATCAATCCTAGATACATATGACCCTTTGAGATCCTTGATTTCGTCATAGTAGAGGCTTATCAACTAGAACTCCCACCTTACGAATCCCTATTACGCGATGTGTTCTATGTATCCCTCCTAAGTAACATACACCTCAAATTTATTAAATCTGGAGGTGGTACTCTTGTATAATTATATTTTATATGAGGAGAATTAGGTGAAGATCTTAGATCATATAGAAAAAGTTCATCTAAACAAGACAACTCACTTGGTCAAAGTGATGTGATGAAACCACAAGTTTGAGGAAGCTACTTGGGAACTGGAAGAGGTGATGAAAAAAGTACCCTCATATGTTTTAGTTTATGGAATAAAAATTTAGGGGAGGAAATTTATAAAGGTTGGAAGAATTTAATGACCTGAACATTTAAAAATAAAATTCCATTTTTAATTGAATAAGATCCTTTTTTGTGTAAGGTAGTTTATAGAAAACACAACCCATAATTTTGTTTTTGGAATTTTATAAGTTACATCCTATTGAATTTAAATACCATTAAGTATCATAACCATTAATAATATATCCATTTTATATTGATCATATGATTGGTATATATCAAGGGTTATGATAAAGTCCAACTAACACAAAATAAAGAAGTGGTGACCCCCACTAATAGGATTATACCCTATAACTCCCCCTTATTAGAGCTTCTGAGGGAGATAGAATCACTTGAATTTACCCTTTATCAAACCCAAGTTGAGATTCATTAATTTAAGCATGATAAAAACTATTTATGAGAGAATTTTAAGCTCATTGAGATCAAGACCAAACCCATGTACACCGAACAACCACAAGAAAATATCAAAATTTCACACCTCACCCTTAGATGATTAATTGGTGTAATATAGGGATATGTATCTATAACCAATTAGTATTAATTTTTATATTTTATTTTAGTTAAAAAATGATTATATTTATCCCTTTTTAATATTACTTTTTAAATAATTAGATATCGAGTTTGAGAAAAATTATATTTTGATGTGATGAGACAAAAATTGTATTTCGGAAATGTATAGTTTCAATCAAGACTCTCTATTTAAATAAATTCAATATTTTTTGAAATAGATAATATTTTAATATTATTATTGTATAATTTTTATTAAATATAAATGATAATATAATTTTAGGAAGTCAAAAAATAATTCATATAAAGGCCAGAAAACCGTTATTCTAAAAAACCAGTAATTTTCAATAAATATGGATTTGGATTTAAAAGTTTAAATTCTTATACATTGATAATTATTTGGATAAAATTAATATTTTGTTTGAAATCAACTCATCAAAATTATCCAATGATAATTGTTTCATAATTTTTGGAGACAGCTGGACTTTTGGATCAAAATTCAATATGGTATAAATATACGATGTGTATTATTACATCACAATGAATCAAAAGTGATGTAATAAATTCCATAAAATTTATCCAATACGAAATATATATTTTCTTTTTATGTTATTTGATTAATTTTATAAACCCTTTTTGAATCCTCCAAATCCTATATTATATATTAAGGCTTTAAAATAAATTCATTATGAACATTACTCACTTCCACATCACCAACGATATTATTTTATTGAGTTAGATTCTTATAATTTTAAAATAATTAAATACACATCACTTTGGAATAAAAAATGGGAAAAACCATTAAAAGGTTTGTGGTTTTGAATACATTAATGTATTTAGTACAAATCCTTAGTCTGGGAAATAATAAAGAACTCCCCTCTCTTTTCTTATATAAACTCATCCAAGGTACCATTATTATTAATTAAAAACCACTAGATATTTACTATACTCTACCATTACCTTTATAGAGCCATCCCAAGGTGTCTCTCAAGATCTCAAGAAGCTCCTCCCATGATTTTAGATGCACCCTCTCAAGGTAAGGGGTCCTCTCCTTATCCTCTTTATTCAAGAACCTCCTTTATGTTATGCATTTTGTTTTCAATTTTTTCATGTTGGGAAATGTTATAAAACATACCAATTACCTCCCTTATAATTTAGAAGTGATGATAGACCACTTTATCTAACACTAATCCCTCCTATTAACCTTTATATACCCCCGTTATGCTGTCGAAATTATTCTATGATTTTTCCTTGACACACTTTTGTATTGTGAATACCTATAACCATTTCCACTGAATGGTATTCACCTAGATATACCTATTAATAATTGATTGGATAATTCCATGTATGTAACCCACACTCCTTAATCATGGTATTATGTGTGATAAAATATGTTCTCATGTTGAATGATCTATGTGACGCACATGTGCATGTACATATTATGATGGGTGCACCTAGATAGCACTGCAATGCTTTGGGTAAAGTTGTAGTCTCATGAGACATCATGTATGAGATTAAAGAGTAAACACAATATATTATGGTACTTTTTACACTGTTTTATTATGTTTTGACGGTCATCCTTCACTTATTTTTATAATTTCATTCTTAATGTAGTTTCCATATTTTAATGTTGACTTTGTGGTATTAAGTTATATTGCGCCTCATTATTAAAGATTGTGATTCTCACCACTATTATGTTACCTTAATATGCCTCTTGGATCATATTTACTACTTTATATGATGATATACTTTGTTTATTCCCTTACTAGGATTTATATCTCACCCCTTTATTTTTTACGTCCCTAGGTTATCCCATGAAGTATTAAAGGCTCAATGGAATATTAGGAGTAGGCTAAGGAAGTTTTCAAAAATTTCATTATATTCTTATTGGAAGTTGTTTTTCTATAAACCTAATTACCCAAAGAAACTAGGATTCATGATGTTATTTATTTTATTATGCATACTTTTATGTAATAAATCATGAATTAAATTATATTAAAAATATGGGTTATCATAATTTAGAACACCATAAAACCCTCAAGGGTTTCCCTTAACAAAACAAAGACACAAAACTAAAAAAAAAAATAAAAGCTATAAAAAATTCAGGTTCCCCTAGAAATATATTAGTTTCAATTTATTATCTTGACATAGACCCCTAAATTATTAAGTGTTATTTGGTTTATAGGATAGCTCATATAACTCCTCCCTATTTCATGTTTGCCAAATGATTATATGAATGTTTATTTCCTATGATTATTTAATTTCAAGATATGAACACTAGTGGGATCCTGAATCTTGAATTCCCCATGAGGGTACACATGATGTGCAATATAGGGCCCTGATTATCTCAATATTAACTTTCCTAGGAAAAAATGACATTTGGAACTATAGAGGAGCATAAATTTACCTGGTTTAAAATGTTTGAATTTAATATTTATAAATTGGAAAGCTTTAAATCTAGGTTTATTAATGCATGAATTTTAATAATTCACTATACAAAGTTTCTTAATTTTATTAAGGTCTAGTTTTCTCTATTCTAGATAAATAAATATCAAAATTCAATTTCTTGATTGCCCAAAAATATTTACATTCAATTTCAATAAGAAAATGTAATGCTTTTGTATAAACCAACTTATAAAGTGACATGCCTAATATGATATTGAAGGTAGTATTATATAACCAAATAGAATTCAATAGTTTCACAGACTAATCTCTCATGGAGGGGTTGAACCTTTTTTCAAAAATTTTATTTATTAACTAATTTTCAAACTCATATTGACCATTAGTTTGAGGTTGGTAATATGTGGAAATGTTTTTAGTTATCCCATACTTAGACATCAGTGCTAAGAAGGGATTATTGTAGAAACGGGTTCCACGGTCATTGATGATACCCCTATGAATTCAAAATCTAAAGATATGTTTTCCTTGAGGAAATGAATCACAATCTGATGATAATATGAGTTGGTGGGAATAAAATCTACCCATTTGTATATGTACTCAACAACTAAGAGTATGTAGAGAT
Organism: Viscum album; assembly: GCA_963277665.1. Lineage (NCBI taxonomy): Eukaryota > Viridiplantae > Streptophyta > Magnoliopsida > Santalales > Viscaceae > Viscum > Viscum album. Next base: position 1,841,413,154 of record OY728151.1, read on the forward strand.
ACCCCTTGGAGTTTGGTAAGGTTCCCATGAAATAAATTTCCCAAAAATAAAATATTTCCATATTCAGAATGAGATTAAGGGTTATTTAATTTCTTTTAGTGATAAATCCTAGTTTCTGATGCTGAAAAATAATTTGTAAGAATGGGAATCCTTATATTGGATATGCTAGAATAAACAACTTTTAAATCCCTCTGTAGTGCTCTTATTTGTGGAAAAGTTTCCTCTACATGGATCTTCATGAAAGAAATTAGAGAATGGAAAATTTCTCTAATTCTAGAACACATATTCTAATGACCAAACACATATTCTAGAACACATATTCTAATAACCTAGATAAATATTGTATAGGTTTGGATCACCAAACACATAGTATTGTAAATAAAAAAGAAAATTCTTACGAGCTTGGGTCCCTATGAATTTTAGAATGACATCCATAACCAAGTAGTTTTTTATGTTATAATACCATGGGAAATCACTACCAGAATAGAGATACCCATTAGGGAATGAATTAGATAAAAAATTATAGGATGAATTATTATTTAATTATAACCTATAAAGGTGATCTACAGAAAAATTTTAAACACCCCCTTTTGTCATTGATTATTATGTTAAATTATTATAATATAAGGTCCCACATAATAAATCTATCCTTGACATCTTATTTTTGGAAAATACATTTTAATGCTGAATAATTGGTGTTAATAGTGATTATGGATCCTAATAACTGTGATCTAAAATTCTATAATGAAAAGAAAAATTAAATAAATTCTTTCTTAGTGGATTTGTAATTGAATAGTTCCTCATAAAATGCTTTACTTGCCTAAACAATGACAAAGGGAGTTTTATCACATCTTTTTCCTAAGAATGATCCCATAAAAAAGTCACTTGCATCCAACATGTTTTTTTAAAGTAGTTTATAATTTGGATATTTCATGATGAAGGATACATAATACATTACTTGAGTATCGATAATGATTCCTCACAACTTTATGTTCATATAAATGGAGCATATTTTACAATAAAAGTATAATGGTGTCATTTGATGGAGATAGAGATCCTAATAAACCTTTTATAACACTTATTATCCCTAAGAAGTCTCTTCGAGCATTATATTATCATTCATGAACTACTTACGTCATCAATTCAAGGAAAAATGACCACAATATTTTCCCAAATGAAAAATGTGCTCCTAAATCATATCATCAAACATTAGGTTCTCAATTTACTGAATCATGATCCATTTCTCGACCTCATAACCGAAACATTGAGATAGTTCTTACCTTCACCTGTATATCCTAATAAATTAGAGTTTTCCTCATCTGATCCATCATCTGTCCCATGGTTCAACCCACTATACACTTTATCTCACTAAGTAAAACAATGATACCTTAGTTCTCCTTGTCACTAGAATTATTTTAAAAAAACCACTATTAGTGGTCTATCAACCAGTTTTGCATGGTCCTCAAGTTACCACACCCTAACATGCAAAATAACATGATTTAAATACCAATATTAATATCATTTATAAATCTTAAGGAAAAACTGGATGCATAGTATCCATCGATTCATAACTTCAGAACCCCATATCTTTCTTTAAAATCCTATCCAATTAATTATACCCCCCATCATATCCAAAATGATGCAAATGATGTAGTTTCTAGCTCAATGCATCCAAAAACATTCAAAATCACCTTTTCAAACCTCCTCTAGATGAACCTCCTGAGAACACATGGCTATATCCACTAACACACGACCCATTAACTTGACCTTTATTCCTTTAATATAAAATTTGCCCAAAGATCATTATGATACACCCTCTAAAGTCTCAACCTGACTTCTGATGTGATTCCATGGTCAAATCCTTAATACACCAATTCCATCATTGGTCTCCAAATATGAGAACCAACATGTTCTCAATCCAATCTCGTTGAAGAAAATCCAAAATTACCTATATCTTGAAGCCAATGATAAGAATCCATCAGATAACACATCTAAGTCTATACCTAGTATTCCCTGAAGAATCCATTTGCACTTCAATTTATTTTTACCCCAGTATCTAAATTCCATAACGATCATCCAACAATTGATTCAACATTATAGAAAACCGTAAAACATTAGGGTCTTACCACCCAAGAATGAAATAATTCTCCCCACCATAGGATTGACCTTGTCATTATGTCACTAGGTTAATAACCCAATCTCTAAAGTCTATTCCTCATCTATCACTAAAAAAACTATTTGCGTGGCCTTACTCACTTATTCCCAAGATCTAACCTGAAACACCAAATTGAACCAGTTCCCATATCATGGGAGCATCATCCTTATAAACTTCCAAGATTATAATCATAATGAGGATTAAATACTCAATGGACAAAGGTTAACTCCCCACCAATTGGATTCCCTCATTTTGAACCTCGAGCCCCATCATAATAGGTTCCATCACTGCACATATGTTACTCCTCCCAAGCCATGATCATCCAACTTCTGGGCCACTAGGCCCACAAAAAATCAGTAAGACCCATTGATATTTGGACCACTCGTGGCCATCACCAATTTGAACTCAGAAGGTTCCACACATAAAAAATGTGTGTTATCTTGATATCATCTATAACACAATAGGTGTATAATCTAATACTACCCCAAAATAAGAAAACCATATCATGCTTTCATGAGTCACAAGACATCAGAACTAGGATAACCATGCCCCATATCATATGTATCATCAAGCTAACCACCCTCTGAGCTTCCATCCAGTGTCATTTCTGGTCATGAGAATTTACCCGCACTCTCACCATGTACTAAAACACATTTATAACATCTAGGTTAGGAAATTTAATGGTCCATACCTCAAAGGCAACCTCAAAATAATGATGCTTTAAGAACTTCACAACCCAATTCATAACCATGCATTTTATATAAACTTGACTGCACCACCTGTTCATAAATGTAAAAATCTAGAATGTACCCATGATTCATACCTAAAAGGAACCCAAAATCCCATGAAAACCCATATCATGGGTTTCTCTTGGTCATCAAAAAATGCTTCGACCCAATAACACTGATTCACATCTTAAGGCATTTAGGTTTCCCACCTAGGCCATAAGTTAGGTCTCAATGAAGGTCACAACTCATAAGACATCATCCATGTTCCTATATCATAATCTCATGGCATCACATGTTCCAAGAATTCCACTCATGGGTCACATATATATAACTGAAATCTCATTACAAAGCTATCATCCCTCTATAAAAATATTCACACCGAGATTCCACATATATGGTTGTTCCCTTGAGAATCACCACTGTTATAGCCAATGAATTTTACCTAGATGATTTGTACCTAGGGAAAAAAATCCTCTGGATCAGTTCAGTGTAATTACATTATAATATATATGGGAAAAAATCATATAGATTATTAATGTAACATAAATAATTGAGCATTTGATCATGTCACCCAACGATGATTACTCTACCGACACCATCCTCTGATGATCTATACCAAATACCACAAACATAAGGTATAGTTAGATGGAATTTAATTCCAATATATTCTTGAAATAACCATATAGGTTGTTATTGTAACTTTAAATAACTGAACCTATAGGGAAAATTCAACCGACATCGCCCAATGGAAATTTGTAACCTATGAACCACTGTCACTCAATTTCATTAAGTAGAGTGTTATTCCAAGATATAGAGGAAAACACCCTATAGGTTTTTACTAAAACATTATATAACGAAACATGAATACTAACAAAAAACTAGGGTTTCCACTATGGAACCATGTGCCTCACTATCTTACTAGGTTCACCTCCTGCCCCATACACCATGTGACTATACCATTTTCATCCACATAGAGCATCCCACTGTAGTTATGTATGAACAACCAAAAGAGATAAATATATATACATGTTAGTATAGATCAATATAAATACACCAAGTACTTATTTGGGAAATAATTGTATGAGTATATTTTTAAACATTAGACAACTGAACCACATTCAGTGTCAAAAGTTACACTACCAGGACCCTATATGTTATATGGATCCTATTTACCAAATCATGAAGAATAAGACACATCTTTCCTCCATTGTCCATGATTCAAATCCATAACTAGTCTCTCACAAATGGGATAAAATATAATAATACATGATAATAATAAACCAATACACCATGTGCATAACCTTAACTTAAAATCACATCAATTTTAATAGCTTAAATCAAGAACGTCAATACCATCCTTGGAAAACTGGACTTCCTACCAAAGATGTTGTTTATGATGCAATGGCATGGTATCCATCATAGGCTATTAAATATTCAAATATATCCTGAATACCATGTCCTAAATAGTAAGACAAATAAAATATGCTATGATACCACTTGGTAACACCTCACCTTGTCTCACTTCGATGTGTAACAAGACTTGACCACCATGAGACCTTAGGCATGCCTCCACAGATGCGAGAGGCTTCTGACCAGCAGTGGTGGGTCTAAGAAGGTATCATGAGGAGAATATACCCCCTATATCAGAGTGCACAATAATAGTAAAATAACCAAACTCATCCATCAATATAAATATATACAACATCAGATCACAAATAATTAATAAATAATCAATAATATATGTAATGAACCGTAAAACTAAAATGGTCATTCTCACATATCAGAACAATCTCCCATCAAGCTGATCCCATATACATATGAAAAATAAAATTAAATACACTAGAAAATCCACTACCACTCTAAGACATACCTCATCCCAAATTACTAATTCCATTTGATCTATCCTACTCAATTATGAAAATACTAGGACTTTTCCCAACCTAAACTAGAAAAAATTTATTTTTTATTAAGTACCCTAATGAAATGGTATCATGAGTGGGGTGTGAGTATATAACTAAGTAGGTAACCCCCAATATTATTTATTATTATAAAAAAAATTCAGTTATATGTGCATGTGAATGATCACAATTAATAAATAAATTTCTAGGATAAATAAAATAAATAAACTAATCCCAATACTTTATTCTTTATGATGCCAACATTTCTTTGAGAACATCATACTTACCATGCTGAATAGTAACCAAAACGACCCAAGGTTATACACATATAACCATGTAGTATCATAATATCTATCATTAATACTCAGACCCATGGTCCTAATTGAGCATACCGACCTTACCTAGTCTCAGTGTGTCTTTGAGCATGAATATCACCTCAAGAGAACCTCAATCCTCTCACCAGGGATCCCACACTCACACCTCCATCACGATGAGTAGTGGATCACGTGGTTCCACTTGGAATCCCTCATTCTCAAGACCTAATGATGAACCCCATAGTTATCCATGGGTTTTATAAATGATTGGTTGATGATTGATTTCTAGGAGGGGGTGGGGTATAGTCAATCCTATAGTCTAGTCATGAATGATTCTTGGGAAACATATTAAATTAAAGGGAATACCCTCTTTGGGAATCCAAAATCACATAGTGCCTTAGCTGATCCATAACTGGTGCATCCAATTAATCCAAGATGGGTATCCTAAACCTTAATAAAGGGTATCAAATAGTCACCCTTAGGATGTTTGAAATCCATTTAATGGGGATATTCATCAACCTAGCACCTCACACCACCATTTTAATCTCGGAAATCAATGGTATTCACAATTGTCCACTAGTATCTTCATTCAAATCCCAACATCAGGGTATTCACAATGGGAACATTGTATCAGTGGAATCCTTATAGTCCTGATTATTCCTATATAAAATATCATATTATCTATAATGATGGATAATAGTTACCACCTCTTATCATCTAATCTTTCATCAACCAAATCATCCACCCCCAATATACTATGAGATCATATCCTAGACATCTCAGGTATCCCAGGGTCTCATCCATGTTTACAGGTGATTCCTAGGAATATAGAGTAATCACAATGGTTCTAGTACAAAAAACCAATTCCCATATGTCCTATTAAATCACATACCATAAAAATATTTAATAAAAAATACCAAGTGATATCTGAATTCTGACATCCATCACACTATCCACAACCCCTCTAGAAAAAAAGTTTGTTATAGGTTCTAGGTGAATCCTACTACCATATCTACGCAAATAAATATACAAACTCTTAGGCTCATCTCATGATGGGGATCCCAGAGGTGTTCCCTAGATCATCATCACAAAGGAGGAATCCTACTCAGGATCCTTGATTACAACTGGTTTGTCAAGACCATGCTCAATGCTCAAAGGAAATCTTGTCCATCAACATCTTCAAAGTCATCTCACAACCACATAGGCTTGAAGGGTATACCACACTAGGGATAAAATTGAGAGATCGATCAAGCCCCATATATTTATCAAAGTTTAATTCAGAATGGTCAAATCTTCCCAGATCATGTACACTAGGCCTACAGTCTACCCACCTTGGCCACACACATCCCAAGGGTCCTCACTCGACCTACTAGGGCTATCCATGTCAAGTCATGCCACACCCCTCTTGGTGGTTCCCTAGAAATATGGTAACTTATTAGTTTAGAACTCTTCCATTAGTATAAGAGGAATTACTCTAGTTCCTAATGTACTTAGTGGACTTTGATATTTTTATATTTAATTTTAGGTTCTCAAACAATTCAACAATTTAATTTAAATTAAAATCTTTAAATTAAATTTTAAAAAATTAATAATAACATGGTCCCTCTCTCAAATAGAAAAGAATCTCATGAACAAGTGTATAATAATCATATATAAATAGATATGAATAGTATTGAGACCACCTACTTTAATGTGATGCTAATTCCCTTTCCAAGTCTCATTATGACACCTTCTCCATGGTTCTTTATGACTTCTCCAAGCCCATATATGCTCTAACGACCATTAGAAACTCACCCTAGGACCTAAATCAATCCAAAAAACCTAAATTAATTAATTATATCATTAATAATCAACTAAAAAACTTAATTATAAAGGGGAATATACATTTAAAATCTCACTGGAAGCCACATCCCATCAGAACTGCAACTAAACACATGCCAACAACACATGGTGTTCCCATAAACTCATTCCCAGAAAACCCCCTAATGAATGAAACCAAAAATATAATCATTTATATTTACTTTTAAGGAAAATATTTAGAAAATTAACCTTGGTGACTTACATCAATAAACATTAGGAAACCAAATATAGATAGGGTCTCAGAATTCCCTCTTTCTGGGAAGAGGAGAATCCCCATCAACAAGGTTTGATTCCACTATGTTTCAGTGGAATTGGATTAAAAAACCCTAACCAAGAAAAGGGAAATTCGAGTGGAGGGAGGAGGAAATTGATATAGATTACCAAAGTCAAATATAAACCATTAAATTCCATAAAAATCCACCCAAAACACCCCAAAATAAGGTAGAACTAAGGAGAAAAAGGGAGAGATACCCCCTTCTCTACATGTGAAAATAAGGGAGAGGAGGGGATTCCCCATAAAAAACCATAGGACAAAAATGTGTCATTTACACATTTTAAAATGACACCAACTAACCAATATTGGTAGAAAATAGGTGGATTACTGTTTACATCCATAGGTGAGCCAATGGATAACACTAGTTGGATGATGGCCTACTACATCCAAGGCTGCAACATCCACCCCTACCCATCACATGGACCTAATGAGCCCTTGAGACATCTCCATACTATTATTCCTCATCAAATATATCACTATTAGAATGTTCTAACCCTTATAACTCCAATAAAAATCATAGTTTAAAAATTTTCATATCCACTAAATCAAAAATTCAAAATTCCTCTATGTTTTGAAACTGATCCATACACATGAGGTTTTATACATGTCAGATAATATTCCCACCATCAACCACCAGAAGGTACATGGGAAATTCTATAGCCAAAAGGTAATGTGATTGAATGAAAAAGTTCCAAATGGTTAGGTGAGGCTTATTGTTTCCTTGATCATTAAATGAGACATCAATTTTATTATACCCCAAATACCCATATGAAAAGCAGTATAACTATTGAACTACCACTCACTCAAGGACTTGATCCAAGAAAGGAAAATTAAAATGTTCTTTCTTAGTACACGAGTTCATCTTACTATATCCAGTACACACTCTCCATCCACTACTCCCCATTATGGGGAGTATATCACCATCCTCATTGGTAATCATAGTAATTTCATCCTACTTATTAACCACTTAGATTGGGATTACCCAGTCACTCTCAGTAATAGTATAGATGATACCATATTTAAAAAAAATTAATGAGTTCCATGCATACTGCATTAATTATATTCGTATTTATTCTCCACTGAGGTTGGAAATATGGTTTTAATTGGTTTCAAGAAAAATCCTATGGGTCTCGATGAGTGGGAAAATTCCAAGAATATCAGACAAGGTCCATCCAATTACATTCTTGTTCCCTCTCAAGACAACCAAAAGCATTCCCTCTTTATTAGACACTATAGAATTTGAAATTATAAAAATAAGTGTTTGTTTTTAACTTAGTATTTCATACTTGATTGATTTAGGTAGGACCATAAATTTGAGCTATGTATCATTAAAATTTCTAAAAGACGATAATGAATTTGAAATAAACTAAGTTTCAATTTCTAGAATTATATACATAATGAGTTCCTTTAGAACAAATGTTTTAGCCACTAAATATATCAAATAAATTTTTTATAATGGGAAAGGACTTGAGTTTTATGATTTCATTGAAGGTTTCACTAATTGGTGATCCTAAAAAATCATCATTTGGTCCATATAAACGAGATTAAGGTCAAGGAAACAAATTTCCCCTATGTGAACAATGAAAATAAATATCTTATTAACTTGAACATCCTTTAATAGTTCCTTAATGTTATAAATTTTCACTTTCAACACTCCCTATACATTTCACCTCACAAGTCTCCTCATCATCCTTGATTTTAGAGTTTTCATTTTAAGTATTCAAATTGAGGTTCCTATTCCCAAAGGTTATGTTCACATTCCCATTCCTTACTCAGATGACAAATTAGATTATTTATAGGAATGGATTAACAAGAATGATAGAATGTTATTACCTAGTGAATAAGTCTGGATGATTGTCAAGGATAATGAAGTTGGTAAGGTAGTTGAAGTTTTCAAATTTTACTGAAACATCCATTATGATATCCATAGGAACCTGAACACTGTGATTGACAACTTAAAGTGGGATAGAAGTTGATTAGAGGTCATCATTCCCTGAATAAAAATTAACAACATGTAGAATGAAATTAACAATTGATCCTTGATCAAATAAGGCCTTGAAAATATTTTTCTCTCATAGTTCCACAATGATGTGTAGAAAAATGATGTATTTCAACTTAGTTGGCATGGTTTCCAGGATTTTGGTTCTCACATTAATAACCAAAATGAGTTTTTTTGTGTGTTAAAATTTCATTTGGAATATACACAGGTACTTATAGTACTTTGAGTATGTGACTATAGTTTGGAATACATTAAGATGGGGGATTTTAATCATAACTAGATAGAATATTTTCCTCAATGTTTCATTCAGCTCAGGTTTGGAGTTTCCTCTCATTCTTTGAGGTAAACAATAAGGTTGTTGTATTTTTTTAAATGGATGTGGTGGTTATTCCCCAATTTCATCAAATATTTCTGATTTTTAAGGTGTTCCTGTATAATTTTTCGAGTGATTGATGATTTATATGTTTCTGGAATGTTGGGTTCAAGTTTATTAGTAGATTTCCCACTTATCAGTACATCCAAAACTTTGATATGTTTGAGAAAAGATTGTGTATGATTGTATTCTAATGTTATGGTTAGGAGTGGGATAACATGAGAGGGTACAGGTACATTCCCAATTTTAATTGTTTTTAATTCATATTTTTGTGATGAAAATTTAAAATTAATTTTTCCCACTTACTTTTCATAGTTTTTCACGTAATTGTAGTGGAATAGATTAGGTAATGGGTTGAGATGGTTGTTTATCCTAGAACAATATTTAAAATATTGGATGGGTATTTGGACAGGTTTTAGGAATTATACTAGGGTATGTTGGTATTAGATTGGTGGGGTATGTAACTAGTTATTTATTGGAAAATTTGTGGAGGGTTTGGATTTAGATCTTAATATTGATTTTGTTATTAATTATCTTTCCAACAAAAGACTTAATAGTCATTTTAACATGGATTGAAAGTGATTTGGAATTATGGCTTCTGAAAGTTCCAAGTGTTGAACTCCACTGGTGATTCTCCTAGAATAATATCCTTTATAGAAGGAATGTTTAAGAAATTATAAGTTCTATGGTCATGTTTGTCACAATGTTTTCATATAGTGTTGTTAAATTAGATTTCTTATAATTTTCTAAGATCATTGTACAGAAACTTCCCAATAAGGAATGTAAGTTTAGAATTAAGGATGTATTCTTACCTAAGAGTGTGAATGTAACAAGATTTGGGAGGATTATAATAATAAGTTGAGTTTATCCATGTATAATTTTGTTCACATGACCTTCTAGATACTCAAAATCATCGTCTTCAGATTTTTGTAAAGATACTATTACACATATTGTCAATGAACTATTTTTTTGTTATCCCCAACCCTTCATACAAGATTCAAACTTGTTCTAGATTGAAAAACCAGGGTTTGGAACCATGTTCAGTGTGCCTTTAAACCATTACAATGTTTCATAAAATGAATCTCCCTCGTTTAATTTTTTTTTGGATTCTCTTTTTAAGTGTAGTTGTTTTATGTTTGGGAAATCCTTTATTCTAAAGATCTATTATAAATTTTTACCAATAGTGGATGGATTATGGTATTAAATTTTTTAACCAATTCATGGATCATTACTTTTGGGAAAAGGAAATATCTATATCTTATATGACTCAATTTTACACGGGGAAACATGGTCACAAAAATTTAATTAAAATCCTTAACACTAAGGTATGGAATCTTTGAATCCATCCCATAAAAGTTTCAAAGGTTTCTTAAGAACAAATATTTGAATAAATAGTGGGAATATTCTAAGAAAAAATGTCTAATGCAAGTTGGTTCATTGGTCTAGATAAGTGTGGGGTAGTTATTCATGGTTTTGTCAACCACATTCCCCAAGATAGGGGCTTATACATTTGGATTCCCATGTTGGTTCCTGCCCAGGATTATGATTTTGTTTAATGGAAGAACCGCCATTGGATTTTTAAGGGCCCAAATGTCATGACCTATCCCCTGGGGCCCGTGCTGTGACTACCCCAAGCCCGCCTTCCATAGGCCATGGGAAGGAGACTAGCACCAAAGGTGTATTACCTAAAACTGGGAAGGCATTGCCTTTATAACCTATAACACACACAACCAAGCACACAATAAGATAAAAAATCAAGTAGACTGAATAGTAAAAAAAGTGAGTATGATAAGTAAAAGGGGTCAGAATACAATCCCAAATGGAATGTAAAAGGAAAACTGGAAAGTAAAAAACAACTGATAGGTGAAAAGAAGCTCCTGGATCATCCACCCCAAACCCTACCTGAAGGGTAGGTACAGCTCTTAAACAACCATCTCTGTTGTTCGCCTTGTCTAGGTCCACCTCCGAGCTACCTCCAGTCCCAGTACCCTCTTCCTTAGTCAGCGCTGCCCTTCATCTTTATCCAACACAATGAGGTGAAGGCATAGCCCGTATAGGGGTGAGTATAACAATAATCACTAGGGACCTCGAGACCTTCAAGGTCTCACAAAATCCACAAAGGATAACAACAATGAGTGAAAACAGCTTATAACCCTACTTAGGTATATGCCCATACATATACCTAAGTTATCAAGTAAACCCATCTCAATCATGAGGAAAACACAGAGTCTAACCCCAAAGCCCAAAGCTCAACTACTCCACAAAGGAAGGAATACCACAAAGGTAAGTAAAACACAGGTACACCACACTAAATAATACCACCAAGGTATTACCATGAAGGAAAGTACCACACAGGTACAGACTCAGATCACACCAGACATAACTTAGGCATGGTAGTAGAGATGATTAGTTATAACTAGTGAATCATCTTACTCCGTTAAGAGGTAGACCCACGAAGGATCCTAAATCATCGTTAGACCCACACACGATCTCTAGGTGCTGACCCACACAAGATTTCTCATTTCTGACCCACACAAGATTGCTCGGTGCTGACCCACACAGGATCGCTAGGTGCTGACCCACACAGGATAGCTCGGTGCTGACCCACACAGGATCGCTCGGTGCTGACACACACAGGATCTTTCGGTGCAGACCCACACAGGATCGCTTGGTGCTGACCCACACAGGATCGCTATTCATTCTTCACGTCATAACCAGCTACTGGGTTCCTGCACTATGTTCGATTGTCTCCAGGAGGGTCCGCTCCACAAGCCACTGGTTGATACTCCAAATACCATGATGTCCCATGAAGAAGTATCTTAAAGCACCGCCACGTCTTAGGGGGAACTAACCCAAATGATACATGTCCAAGATACGGTGGACTAGAATACCAAGATATTTTCTGAAAAGTACACAGTGTGTAGAAGGGTCACACGCCGTGTCTTCGAACCTCAGGTACTTCCTGTGTACAACGGCCCGTGTGGTAAGGCTGGTCGTGCAGAAAAATTCAGTACATAGTGTGTAGAAGGAACTACATACCACGTCCTAGTAACTGAATCTGCTCCATGTACGTTGGCCGTGTGCCCGTACACGACCTCAACTCGTGTATCACAACCCGTGTAATTATGAATATGGGGTGACCCGCATTACTGGCCTTGCCTAGCCGTGTAGTGGAGTACACAGTCATGTACTCTATCCCATGTCTGTGTATCCCCTGGGTACACGCTGAGTTCTGTGTAGTCACCTCTGCCATGCCGGGTAGGGTCTACATGTCGTGTTCCGTAGTTGTGTTGTCCATCCCATGTCCGTGTACTTCCCTGGATACACGCCGAGATTCGGGGAAAGTTAAACATGTCGTGTGACCAGGGTCACACGCCATGTGACTCCTAACTAACCCTCAAAACCCTAGCCTCCGCCACCAGTACTACATGGAGCGTTCTTCTGAAGTACACACCGTGTATTTTGGAATTTTCCAGAATCAACGCTCCTCACCGACGCACCTCCTATGATGCCTCGATCTTCATTCTGAAGGACTAATCATCACAAAACTCCAGATTCTAGGTTGCCTTGACGTCCCAAAGTGGTCTCCATTGTTTTCTGGCCTCCAATATGTCCCGAAAACATGTAACAATCCACTCATACGAAGAACTATCAAAGAAAAACCTTTCCCGATCTGGTCTGATTCGTCATCTGCTCTCATCGTCGCACCTTGGCTAGGTTGTTGTGACGTTGGTTCTTCAATTTGGGACCGTTGCACCGAATAACGGATGCACAATGATCTATTTTTCATCACCCCACAAAGAACGTGAAGTACAAAACAATTAAACACAAGATTTGCAGAGAGGTCGAGCCATGTTTATTTGGCCCACACCCTCTGCGTTAGAGCGGTAGCAAGCAGCTTAACAAAATCAGGAGTCAAGAACGAGAAACTCTAAATGTAATATGAATCGTGGATCAAATCGTTCTGGGTGATCCACATTCTCCATTCTTTCTAAGAATGAGGAAATTAATTGAGAAAATACAATAATTCAATAACAACCCCTACCTCATTTGTTTGATTCATTGAAGATTGTCCGCGGGGAAGGAGACGATGTCGTTGGGAATAGACGAACATCGGTGATGTCGGCGTTTCCTTGATTGTCGTTTCATTGATGTTGAAGATGATCCTCATCATCGAATGTCCCGTGGAAGAGGTCGAAGTCGAAGTCGGCATTCTTCGTTGGTGTTCTTCATTGTAGAGCTTTTCTCCCAAGGCTCTTTCCTCCCAATCCAACCAAAATGAAGAGATATCCAAAATAATAGATTATGACATCTATTAAGTTTTTGGCATAAATTCAAATTATATTAATTAATTATTTGATGGGTTGGATTAATTAATTAAGGAGAGGGTTGGGACAATTAAGTGGGGGAGCTCAAGAGGTTTCTCAAACTTAAAATGGGAGTTCAAGAGGTTTAAGTCTCGGGTGGTCCCCACCACCATAACCCACATGGGAGGTTAGGCTCGGTTGGTCCCCACCACCATAACCTCTATTGAGAGGATTTGGTTCAGGTGGTTATCACCTCTCAACATCCACATGGGAGATCCTAGAGAAAAATAAAATAAAATTTTACACAACTTTTATTTTATTCTTTCACGAAAAACACAAAAATTATCTTTCACTCTTGACTAACTGCCATCGAGGTGAAAGTATCCTGAAGAGAATACTGGTGCTATGAGTTCAACGGTGCCCTTAGATTTTAATTCCGAGCACCGGTTCAAAAGTTATAAAAACCCACTCACACGTTTACTGAACGTACACGAAATAAAGTTAAAAAATTCATTCCGGGCACTCCGGCCTCAGAATCACGCGCCGTCAATTTTCAAGGACTTGTAAAATTCCCATTTAATTAAAAAAAATTACATGGAAATTTAGGGTCTTTAAATTTTCCCCACCTTAGGGATTTATGTCCCCAAAAGACACAACTCAGACTAAAGGAACAAGTGGGGGTACTGTGCACGCATCTGAGCCTCCCGCTCCCATGTGCTCTTCTGGAGATTCCCCTGCTTCCAGAAAACATGTACCAGAGGTATCGAACATCCACGAAGGACCTGATCCTGTCGATCCTCAATCTCTACTGGAACCTCTGTAAAAGTATCCCCATCGTCGACTTCCATCTTTCCATGGTTGATGATATGATAATGGTCGTGCACGTATCTCCTCATCTGGGATACGTGGAAGACGTCATGCACCCAATGAAACTAAGGTGTAAGAGCTAAGTGGTAAGCCACCTCACCAACACTACTGAGGACCTGAAAAGCTCTGATGAACCTCAGATATAACTTGCCTCCTTGGCCAAATATCCCCAAACCTCATCGAGGTGAGACCCATAGAAAGACTTGGTCACCATCATCGAACACTAGAGGTCTCTGTCTCTTGTCAGCATTAGACTTTTGCCTCCTTTGTGCAATCTTCATCTGCTCCTAGATGATCTACACTTTCCCTCTGGTAGCCCATACCATCTTTGGTCCCACTAGTGCTAACTCCCCTAGGTTAGTCCAACACAAAGGTGATCTAAAAGGTCACCCGTACAACGCCTAAAAATGTTCCATCCCAATAGTGGAGTGATAACTGTTGTTGTATGAAAACTCCACTAAAGTAATGTGATCCTCCTAGCTGCGATCGAATTCAAGGACGCAAGCATGCAACATGTCCTTGAGAGTCTGTATGGTCTGCTCAGTCTGGCCATCCGTCTGAGGATGGAAGGCGGTGCTCAAATGAAGCTGCATCCCGAAATCCTCCTACACCCCCTTCCATAGATGGAAAATAAAATGCGCATCACGATTGGAGATAATCGTCTAGGGTACTCCATGTAGCTGCAAAATATCATGCATATAGAGGAGTCCCATGCTCTCTAGTGAACCCTACTCTCTAATCGATAGAAAGTGGGCCGACATGGTGAGTCGGTCGACGATCACCCATATCGATTCATGACCTTTAGATGTACGTGGAAGTACTATCACTAAGTATATGGATATCCCATCCCACTTCCACTATGGGACCTCTAAAGTATGAACCAAGCATGCTGGTACCTGATGCTCCACCTTCACTTGCTGAAAATTGAGGCATCGAGAGACAAACTCTGTTACTAATTTCTTCATTCCTGGACACCAGTGTTGTCGTCGGAGATCCTGGTACATCTTTGCCACTCCTAGATGTAACGCTAGAGGGGTTGTGTGGAACTACCTCAAAAATTCCTACTGAAGTGACACTGGTACCATGGTATGTCCTATGAAGAGGATGACGTGCTCCCCACCTTCAGAAAATCCATCAGCTGTCTGTCCTGTGGATATCTAAGCACGTCGTGCCTCACAGTCAGCATCCCCATGTTGTACCTCCCTAACTCATTGTAGAAGTGGGTGAGTAATTGTAAGAGACTGAAGAAAATCTGCTCCATATCGATCCAAGAAGGATATTTGCAAAGAAGCCAGCTGCTCTGTCGCCTTGCCTAGCAGATGTATACCAGATCTCTTACTGAGTGCATCTGCTACAACGTTCCCCTTCCCCAGACTATAGACTATATTGAATTCATAGTCCTGGAGGAACTCAATCCAATGTCTTTGTCTCAAGTTCAGGTCCTTCTGAGAGAATATATACCTAAGACTATTGTGATCAGAGTACACTGTAAAATTCTCACCCATCAAGTAATGTCGCCTCATCTTCAAGGAGAAGACCACTGTAGCTAAATCCAGGTCATGGGTAGCATAGTTCTGCTCAAGCTGTCTCAGCTGTCGAGAACCATAAGTGATCACTACTCGCTCCTGCATCAGGACACATCCGAGCCCAGTCCCTGATGCGTCGTAGTAGAATGCATACGCTATTCCCTCCTCTAGATTCCTCAAGATGGGGGCTTTGGTCAGTATCATCCTCAGCTCCTAAAAACTCTGCTGGCATCTCTCCGAACAAACGAAGAGTTTACCCTTCTTCATCAATGCTGAAAGTGATGCTGCAACTCTGGAGAAATCTAGCACAAACCTCCAGTAGTATCCACCCAAACCTAGGAAAGTCCGTACCTTTGTCACTATCCTGGGTGGATCCCAAGAAAGTACCGCCTCAATCTTCACTGGATCCAATGAAACTCCAACCTCTGATATGACATGTCCTAGAAAGTAAACCTCTCAGATCCAGAACTATCACTTCAAGAGATTACCATAAAGATGGTGCTCTTGGAGTGTCCGGAACTATCTGCAAATGATAGGAATGCTCCTCCTCAGTAGTCGAGTGATCAGAATATCGTCGATGAAGACTACTACAACGCGATCAAGGTATGGCTAAAATATCCTATTCATGAGTCTCATGAACACTACTGGAGCGTTGGTCACACCGAATGACATAACCAAGAACTCATAATGGCCGTATCGACATCTGAAAGCTACCTTCTTCACATCCTTTTCTTGTACTCTAAGCTGGTGATAGCCTGGCCTGAGGTCTATCTTCGAGAACCATCATGCTCCCTTTAGCTGATCAAAGAGGTCATATATCCTCAGGAGTGGGTACTTGTTCTTCACGGTCACCTGGTTCAGGCATCGATAGTCAACACAAAGTCTCAAGCTCCCATCCGCCTTCTTGGCGAAAAAAATTGGGGCTGAACAAGGGGAAATATTGGGATGAATTAATCCCTTCCCATGCAAGTCCCCTAGCTGTACCCGCAGCTCACGAAGCTCCGTGGGAGCCATCCGATACACTGGTGTAGATATCAGTGTCATCCTGAGGTACAAGTCAATGTAAAATTCCACCTATCTATGAAGAGGTAGACCCATAACATCATCAGGGAAGACATCCGCATACTGTTCCACCACTACAAGATAATTCAGACTATCCACATCAACTGCTCCAAGGGTAAGGCTAGCCAATTGATGAGTAATTGGCTGCACCCTCCTCCGGGTAAGTCCATCCTGTGCTGTATAGGCTCCCTTCTCGCTGGTGAAGGTAAAAATGGTCCCATCCATGCGGACACACCACACTTTGTGCCTAATACAATCTATATGAGCATGGATTGTAGATAACTGATCTATACCAAAGATGACATCGTAAGGCCTCGACGCCGCTACTAGGAGATCCCAACTAAATCTCTCGCCTCCTAGAGTAAGCTCACACTACCAGCACCAGTGCGTAATCACTGAATCCGCTCCCGTAGGAGTCTCTAACTGTAAGGATTGAGCCAACGGCTCCATCGGAACCTCCGAGCTCCGAACGAGGGTAGTGGCAACAAATGAATGACTTTCAACTAAGTCTATAAGTACTACAGCTATGGTGGAATAGACACAGATCATACCTCATATCACCTACGAAGCGCCATGGTCGTAGGCCTCAGCTGCCTGGAGCTGAGATCTCCCATGTCCACCTACTCCCTATGGTCTGGGTGGACCTCCTAGTGGTGGTGCCGATAAGATCTCGAATCGTCACCCACCACTAGCTGCATTACTAGCTCCTCTTCCACGTCCGCCTACTCTCTGCGGAACTCCTCAGTAGAACCTCTATCTCTGCCTGGGCGGTCATTCGACTGTCTTCCGATCATCCGTATGGCGGGTCGAACAATCACGAGCCATGTAACCCTACCCACCATGCATGCGTAACATTTCCCGGTCCTGGCATGACTGGATCTTCCTTGGGTGCCCCACAAAATCAACTTTGAATCTTGCGGTCATCCACCCGTAGGTTTGGTCCTCTTGGACCTCTGTGAAATATATCTACTTCCATCTGTAGAAGACTTCGCTACGTGATGACTGGTGGTGGGTCTCGCTGCTTTTGGCTGCTCAGCAAGGAATCTCTCCACTAAGAGGGCTCTCTCTAACACCCCTGCTTTCATCAGGATGTTGAGTGAGATCATCGAAGCCATGATCTCCCGCCTGAGCCCTTTCTCATAGGTTTGGGCCCTGAAGAATGGGTCCTGCACCATATCTGTGGAGTAGCATGAGAGGTCGGTGAACCTCGTTGAGTACTGTGTCATAGTCATGCTACTTTACTACAGATAAAGTAGATCCTGAATGTGTACTGTGCAGAGAGTCGCTGGGACCAACTCTGCCCAAAACAGGCTCTCAAAGTCTACCCAGAGAAGCGTCACCTTGTTGTGAAATTGGAGCATCAAGCTCCACCATCTTCCAGCTACTGCCTGTAGATGGTTGGGAGAAAGGACAACCATGAGGTCAGCTGGTGTCCCTACAAGTCAAAAGACTCTCACTACAGCCTCCATCCAATCCTCAGCCGCCTGTGGGTCCATCTCTCCCCTGAACCTGGGTGGCCTCTGGTGTTGGAACTTATACAATGCGCTCAAGCGGTGTGCACCCTCTGCTGTTGGGGCTGGTGGCACCGGTGGCCCAATGGGTAATGGTACTATTGGTGCCTCTACTGGATGAGGGCCCTACACCGAGGCCTCATCGCTCGGTGGGCTGTTAGTGCATACTACTCTCGGAACCCTAGTTAGCTGTCTTCGTGGAGGCATCCTAAAAAGAAATAGGTGCACCATGGTCATTAAGTTATACCTGGTGAGATTACTCAAGAGATCACAAATAAAAATCTAGGAAACACACACGCAATAAGTATTTTCATGTACTGAGTCAGTATTCAGAAGTCAGGGTCCTGGTGTATGGATACGTTGGCCGCCGCACCAACACTAGATTCCCTAAACTGATAACCACACTCACTATACTAAACACTATTTCCGTTTAAAAGAAATATCATAGTCCTATGTTCTATGGTAGAACCGACTCCTCTCATACCAATTTTTCAAGACCCGTCCCCTGGGGCCCATGCCGTGACTACCCCAAGCCCGCCTTCCATAGGCCAGGGTCTGGCGACTAGCACCAAAGGCGTATTCCCTAAAACTAGGAAGGAATTTCCATTATAACCTGTAACACACACAACCAATCACACAAAAAGATACGAACTCAAGTAGACTGAATAGTAAACAGAGTGAGTGAAGTAAGTAAAAGGGGACACACTACAAAAAAATGGGCACATTAGAGGGGGTTATTTTTGACATTATAAGGGGTTATAACCCCTTCTAAAGACTTTAGCGACGGTTGTGAGGAACCACCGTTAATGTGGCCGCCAACTTCCTTTAGTGGCGGTTTTGAGTAAGCACTACTAAACTCAGTATGACATTAGCGGTGGTTACATTAGAGGGGGTTTAAACCCCCTCTAATGTTAACATAAACTCACAACCGCCACTAGTTGAGATGAGTTAGGGGTGGTTTGAACCGCCCATAATAAAGAGATTACTTTTGGGGCGGTTGTGAAAACTTCCCCTAAAGCTTATTACATTTTTTAATGACCACATCCACATCCCATTCGCCCTACCTCATGTTCCAACCCCATCCATCCCGGTTCCCCCTCCCTCTAGTTCCACCACACAACCTTCCTGGTTCTCCCTCCCTCAAGTTCCCACCACATCCATCTCGGTTGCCCCCTCCCTCCAGTTCCGCCTCCCACCATCCCGGTTCACCATAAGCCCACCTCTGGTTCCCGCCCAGCACCCGCTCCCCCCGCCTCCGGTTCCCGCCTAGTGCCCCCAGCCCGCCTTCGCCCAGCGCCCCCTGAGTCTGCTTCCTAAAATTCCCAAGCCCCAATAGAAAAATGAATGCACTGGGATTCGAACCTGCACCACCGGCAAGTCCTACGGTCGATTTCATACTGCGCACCACTACAACCAATGCTTTTTTGATAACTATAATACACTTTATAGTATTTATATATATTTTCTTCTTTATTATGATAAATATTATTAGCATAATATATTTACATATATTTAAATAATATATATATATATATATATATTATTTACTATATTTGTATATGCAATTATATATATTATATATTAAATATTTATATATCACCTAAATGTATGACAAAAGTATGTATGTATATATTTTACTTATTTGTGTGTGTGTGTGTGCGTGCACATGATAACAATAATATTATTAATTATCATTATTCTTATAAAATCTATTTTTTAATCTATACAAATTATATGTTCTTTTATAAATACTATACATTTATTTTATGATTTATATCAAATATAGATTATATTAAATACATTTATATTATATATTTATGTAAATTATTTATATACTTAAATAATTATTTATATTATATATATATATATTTAAAGAATATATATATATTTATATAAGTATTTACATAATATATTTATATAAGGTGTTTAAAAATATATTTATATAATGTCTTTCAATACATATGTTTATTATTATTTATATTAATAAATATATTTATTTTTATAAACTATATAATATTATATAAAATTAATATATTATTATTATTATAGGAAAAACGATTTATAGAAATATTAATATTGTATGTAATTAATATTATATTATATGTACTTAATATTATATTATATATAATTAATATGTATATTATATATAATTAATATGTATATTATATAAAATCAATATTATATGAAATACTATTTTATATTATATATAATTAATATGTATATTAAATATAATCTATATTATATGAAATACAAATTTATTGAAAAATATACTTAATATTATATGAAATAAAATTTTATATTATATACAATTAATATTATATGAAATACAATTTATAAAAATATTTATATAATGTATTTCAATACATATATTTATTATTATGTACATTAATATATATTATTATTTCAATAAATATAAGTTAATATAAATTTATTTGTATATATTCTATTTCATATAATATTAATTATATATAATATAAAGGCATAAACCTATTAGATAAAAATATATTTATTATTATTATAATATTATTTATGAAAACTACAAGCTTGAGTTTTTATAAGATATATTTTTTAGATAAATTATATTTATGTATATATTTATATAATATGTTAATGATTTTATAATTTAAATAATTAATATTATATAAAATACAATTTATAAAAATAAATATGTACCAATTTACATAATATTATATAATTATATTTATGTATACATATAAATACAATTAAATACAATCATATAAATATTTTATATTATATGTTCATATAATTTATTTAAATACATTTATATATTGTGTTTTAATTATATATATATATATATTATGGATGTTTCCTTTTTTAAAATAGTGGGGGTTCACAACCCCTTCAATCTCTTAAATTTGAGGGGGGTTGTGAACCCCCTCTAAATTAAAGACATTATAGGGGGGTTTTTGACCCCTTTTAAATTAATGACATTAGAGGGGGTTTTGAACCCCCTCAAATTTAAAGAAATTAGAGGGGGTTTTGCACCCCTATAATTTGAATACATTAAAGGGGGTTTTGAACCCCCTATAATTTAAGAAATTATAGGAGAGCTTTCGACCGACTCTAATTTAGGATATTAGAGTTGGTTTTCAACCCCTCTAAAATCCAACTATATATTAAAAAAAATAATGTTAAAAAATTTAGAGGGGGTTCAAAACCCCCTCTAATATAAGAAATTAAGGGGTTCCATAACCCCCTCTAAATTCGATGATTATTGAGGTTTTTATGCAATCCCTCTCTAATTTTTATAGAAAATGAATTTAGAGGGGCTTCATAACCCCCTCTAAATTCGATGATTAGAGGGGGTTGTGCATAACCCCCTATAATGTTACAGAAAATGAATTTAGAGGGGGTTGTGCATAACCCCCTCTAAATAACCCCCTCTAGTGTACTATTTTTTTGTAGTGATAGAATACAATCCCATCTATAAAGTACAAGGAAAACTGGAAAGTAAAAAATAGATGATACGTGAAAAGAAGATCCTGGATCATCCACCACGAACCCTACCTGAAGGGTAGGTACAACTCATGAACGGCCATCTCTGCAGTTTTCCTCATCTAGGTCCACCTCTGAGCTACCTCCAGTCCTGATACTTTCATCCTCAGTCAGTGCTGTCTGTCATCTGCATCCAACACAACAAGCTGCGGGCATAGCCGGTGAAGGGGTGGGTATAAAAATACTTAGTAGGGACCCCGAGACCCTCACGGTCTCACAAAATCCACAAAGGATAACCAAAAAGATTGAAAACAATTGATAACCCTACTTAGGTATATTCCCATACATATACCTAAGTTATTAAGTAAACCCATCTAAATCATGAGGAAAACATAGAGTCCAACTCCAAATACCAAATCTCAACTGTTTCAAAAAGGAAGGAATACCACAAAGGCAAGTACCACACATGTATGCCACACCGAAGAATACCACCAATGTATTACCATGAAGGAAAGTACCACACAGGTACGTACTCAGCTCACACCTGGTATAACTTAGGTACAGTAGTATATATGATTAGTTATAACTAATAAATCATATTGCTCCATTAAGAGGGAAACCCATGAAGGATCCTAAATCATCGTCAAACCCGCACAAGATCTCTAGGTGCTGAGCCACATAGGATCACTCGGTGCTGACCCACAAAAGATCGCTTTGTGCTGACCCACACAAGATCGCTAGGTGTTGACTCACACAAGATCACTCGGTTCTGACCCACACATGATCACTCGGTGCTGACCCACATAGGATTTCTTGGTGCATACCCACACCGGATCGCTCAGTGGTGACCCACACAGGATCGCTCGGTGCTGACCCACACAGGATCACTATTCATTCTTCACGTCACAGCCAGCTAATGGGTTCCCGCACTATGCTCGCTTGTTTCCGGGAGGGTCTACTCGACAAGACACTGGTCGATACTTCAACTGCCACGAAGTCCCACAAAGAAATATCTCAAAGGACCACCACATCATAGGGGGCACTAACCAAAACGATACATGTCCAAGATACGGTGGACAAGAAGACCAATATATTTTTCAAAAAGTACACGACATGTATAAGGGTCCCACGCCGTGTTTTCTGACCTTGGGTACTTCCTATGTACAACGGCCCATCTCATAAGGCTGGTTGTGTAGAAAAAGTCAGTACAGGGCATGTTAAAGGAACTACACGCCGTGTGCAAGTAACTGGGTTGTCTCCATTTATGCTGGCCATGTTCCTGTACACGACCTCAACCCGTGTATCAAAACCCGTGTAATTAGGAATACAGGGTGACCCGCGTTACTGGTCTCGCCTGGCCATGTGGTGGAGAACATGGTCGTGTACTCCATCCTGTGTCCGTGTATCCCCTAGGTACATGCTGAGTCCCACATAGTCACCTCTGCCATGCCGTGTAGGGTCTACACGCCGTGTTCTGTAGTCATGTAGTCCATCCCATGTCCACGTACTTCCCGGATACACGCCAAGCTTCCGGGAAAGATCAACAAGATGTGCAACTAGGGTCACACACTGTGTGATTCCTAACTGACCCTCAAAACCCTATCCTTCATCGCTGGTACCACACGGCGTGTTCTTCAGAAGTACGCGCCATGTATTTTGGAATTTTCCAGAATCAACGCTCCTCACCGACGCGCCTAAGGTGATGCCTAGATCTTTATTATGATGGTCTGATCACCACGAAACTCTAGATTCTAGGTCACCCCGATGTCCTGAAGTCGTATCCGTTGCTTTTAGGCCTCTGATTAGTCCCAAAAACATGTAACGTTCCACCCGCGTGAAGAACGCTCGAAGAACGCCCGAAGAACGGTCTTTCCTGATCCAGTCCGATTCTTCATCGACTCTCATCGTCGCACCTCCGCTAGGTCGTTGTGACGCTGGTTCTTCAATTTTGGACCATTCCACCACAAAAAGGATGCACAATGATCCATTTTTCATCGCCCCATGAATAACGTGAAGAACGCAACAATTAAACACAAGATTTGCGGAGAGGTCGGGCCATGTTTGTTTGGCCCACACCCTCCACATTAGAGGGGTAGTAAGTAGGTCAACAAAATCAGGAGTCAAAAATGAAAAAATCTACTATTTAATAAAAATCGTGGATCAACTCATTTTAGTTCATCCATGTTCTCCAAGCTTTCCAAGAACGAGAAAATTAATCGAGAGAATTCAAGAATTCAATAACAACCTCTACCTCGTTCGTTTGATTCATTGAAGATTGTCCATGAGGATGGAGAAGATGTTGTTGGGAATAGACGAATGTCGGTGATGTTAGAGTTTCATCGATCATCAGGTCGTTGACGTTGAAGAATTTCCTTGTCAACGAATGTCCCATGGAAGAGGTCAAAGTCGAAGTCGTCGTTCTTCGTTGGCGTTCTTCATTGGAGAGATTTTTTCCCAAGGATCTTTCCTTCTAATCCCACCAAAATGAAGAGATAGCCAAAATAATATATTATGCTATCTATTAAGTTGTTGGCATAAATTGAAATTAGCTTAATTAATTATTTTATGGGTTGGATTAATTAATTAAGGGAAGGGTTGGCACAATTAAGTGGGGGAGCTCAAGTGGTTTCTCACACTTAAGAGGGGAGTTCAAGAGGTTTAAGTCTCATGTGGTCCCCACCACCATAACCCACAAGGGATGTTAGGCTCAGGTGGTCCCCACCACCATAACCTATGTTGAGAGGATTTAGTTCAGGTGGTCCCCACCTCTCAACATCCACATGGGAGATCCTAGAGAAAAATAAAATAAAATGTTACACAAATTTTATTTTATTTTATTCTTTCACAAAAAACCCAAAAATTATCATTCACTCTCTACCAACTGTCATCGAGGTGAAAGTCTCCTTAAGTGAATACTGGCACTGTAAGTTCAACGATTCCCTCAGATTTCAATTCCGAGGACTGGTTCAAAAGTTAGAAAAACCCGCTCGCACATTTACTGAACGTACCTGAAATAAAGTTCAGAAATTCATTCCAGGAACTCCGGGCCACCGAATATTGCACCGTCAATTTTTGCGGACTTGTAAAATTCCCATTTAATTAAAAAACAAATTACAATGAAATTCAAGATTTTTACACCAAATCCTTATAGCCAATTCATTTCCATGTATCCATTGTTTGTTTTTAAAGTCCCAAACCTACACTTCGTGATTTAGAGATAAAAGATGATGTGTAATTTTTTTTATAAAAGATAAATGAAAATTAAACATTACATTTATACTACTAAGGACCTTTTCTGGTATAGGTTCTGGAGCATTAGACAAAAATATGAAATTTATCAAATTTTTACAAAAATGATATAAAATTATAGATTTTATTCACATGCACTAACTCCTTAAAAGAATTCATCAATTTTAGAACTTCAAAGAAACACGTGAAAAACATTTTAGAAACATGGGATGAGCCTAAAATTACCCAGTAAGGAGTCTTAAAACCGGTGAAAAAAATACTTCTGTAAAAGCTAAATTTTAAACACTTTTAAATTTTTTTATATCTAATATAAATATTATATATATTAAATACTTTTCAAAAACATAATTATCTTTTTGAAAATAATTTTCTTAAATATTCTTTTATAAAAACGTTATTTTTCATTAAAAATCATTTGAAAATAATAATACTTTCATGAATTTAAATGATAATTAACAGATCATTTAAAACCCTTATGTCTACTCAGCAATATAACATATAGGACAACATCCCCTTGAGGTAGTGGGCTTAATCCCCCCCATAATATTTAATTTGACATGAAATTGGGAATTTAAATTTTAAGAAATCATTTTTGGGTATGTCCATATTTCTCATAAATATCTCATAAAAAACCCTTCCAAATATTTAATTTAATTATTTTCAATATAGAAAATAATATTAGAGCTTCCAAGCATTGATAAATAACTTTTTTAAAATATCCATATGAGAAGCCCATAATTATAAAATAATATTTTCATTCAAATTTTTTTTTAAAATGTTGTAATTTATTTAAAACAAATATTGAATTAAAAATGTATGACATGTTAATAATATTTATAGATAATATATCTAAACACCTTTAATCTAAAATAAATTCTTGCATAATATTTCATTTATAATCATAATATATGGCCATTTCTACTACTACTAATGAAATTTACTAAATAAAATAACATTTCACACATAAAATGATAAAGATTATCATTTTAGCCATATTAAGATAAATTGATAACTTTGAATATGGAAATTAAAATAAATTTCTTATGTGCAGAGGGTATTAAAAATAAATAAAAATTAATTGAAACTGAAATTAGAAAATAAATATGGATTTAGAAAATAAAATTTCTCATATAATATAATTTTATAAAATATACAAGTTTGAAATCTGAGTCAAACATGGAAGAATAATTTTGAAAAATTAATTTCTCTAACCGAAAAGACATTGGTATTAAATCATAATTTTAGAAGTAATTCAACTTCATTAAAAAAATTGGTTTTGAAAAGGATCATATAATTTTTAAATAAAAAAATAAAATTTTGAAAATAAAATATTTATAACATTGAAAAATAAACCCCTTATATATATTTTTAGAAAACTTAAAACCATTTTCTCCTCCTTCTTCAGACTCTATACCTCTCTCTAAATCTCTGTCTCAATCTCTCTACAGTTTCTAAGTGATTTCCTCCTATGAAATATGAAGGCCCGTTTTTATATCCATGTTTCCACTATTTATTATATATAATAATTAATAAGGTTAAATTCAATTAAATATTTATTTATATATTCAATATATATGACAGATGAACAAATTTAGAGAGATCTTGTTTTTTAAAATATGTGGTTTGTGTATATGGATTTCCAAGAAATATTGTCTCTCTTGAATCTAAATTGAGGAGAAGAATCATATCTTCATTCATTATCCTCAAAATCAATGACTAAATTTAGTGTATATGAAGAAATAATTTCATGTTAATAAATTAAATTCGATTCAATTTGAGCTCTAGTCCACATCCGAACCAAAAACAAAATCGGTATATACATCCAATACAGTCATGAAAATTAAAATATATGAAAACCTCAATTTCAGTTGTCTGAAGATTTGTTGAAAAGAGTTAATTAGGATTTTAATTTATGACAAAAATGGAACTCATTAAAATCTTTACTATTTCCATTAGGGGCAATAGATAATTATTAAGGAAGAAAAATCTAGAAACATGAAAAGTTGGTATTTAACAAACAAAAAAAAGAACCTATAAGAAATATTCAACAGCTAAAAATTAAAATCACACACCTACCTCACAGATCTGTAAATAAATTATAGAATAAGGAAGATTAATAACATCTCTAACCTCTTTGGTGCTGAAAACCCCCATGGTCGAAACCCCAATTTGCGTTCGTGACCTCCTGAGAACCCTTTCTGGACACACCGAGAAAATAAACCCTTCATATTAACTCAATGTGAGATTAAATATCCTCTTCAAAAGTTGATTCATCTTCGATCCCCTTTCCCAATCTCGATTCTTGCTGAAAGATGAATCCCTCATCTGCGGTTTCGATTCTCTCTCAGTGCTTGACTTACCCGCACACAAACTCCCGAATTTGTAGCATGGGGTTCGATCCCCATACATTCAGTTGTCTTAAAACTAATTAGGATAATATATATAATAATTTTAATTCTTAAATATTAATAATTATATAATTATCATAATATAATTATAATTTCAATATTTCATAAAAAAATATATCACATAAATATTATAATTTAGATTTTAATACCTATATTTTCATCATTTTTCATAATCCAATATTTATAATATTTTCATATTTTCATATATTATTATATTTAAATTTTTATAATATATTACCTTTAATTTTATTATTTAATAGTTTTCTTAATTATTATAATATATTTAAAAAAATTATTAATTTTTGGCCTTAAAATTAATTTTTTTACTCAATATATATTAAATTATTTCTTATTTACATATTATATAAATATATATAACTTAGTTTATAATATTTATTATTATTTTTATTAATATTATATGTCAAATAATCAATATATTTTATATTATTAAATATAAATTTCGTATAAAAATATTTTCTGAAAAATAAATTATATGAATTTTATTATTTATAACTATTAATTTTAAATGGTTTAATTAATTTCCATAATGTTAAATTATTGTGAAAATCCCATTTTTTTAATATTAAATTAATAGATAAAATTTGACTATTAAAAATCTTAATAAATTTCCATTTTAAGTGTTTCATCATAATTAAATTTATTTATTTACTTTATTTATTATTAAATTTTTGTTCTTTGGAAAATAATATAAAGTAATATTATTTTTAATATTTATTTTGGCTAAATAAAAATACATACTTTTATTTTTCAAAACTTATTTTATTTAAATTAAATATATATATTAGGTGATTGGGGGTACAATTACTATTAAACACACACAAACCTCACACACATTCTAGAAAGGTATGCCATATCCCTCCAAGGGGATAAACCATCCATTAAACATTTTTTATTCAATACATGGCTCGTAGGCCCAGTGGGAATGAATCCCATTGCATGGATCGTAGGCCTAGTGGGCCTGAAATTCCATTACATGGATCGTAGTCCCATAATTGTTTATGTGAGATAATCCCAATTTTAGTGGATCTGAGAGACACTTTTTTCGAAAGTTATTAAACTCAGTCCATTAATGACATGAATGAACCATTCACACCATGAAAGTCCATATGGATGAATGCCTATAAATCCAGAAGTGCCCTAATTTCCTCTCAAAACTCTCTATTTCTCTACCAACTCTAGGAAGACATAGAAGCTCATTCAAGGTGTTCTATATACCAATATATAGGGATTTATCCCTAAATTCTCATGATCAATTAATGGTGAAAAAATGTGATTTTGACCTCTTCCTCTTGTGTTTTATTCTCTGATCAATATATTTTATTATCATTATTTATTTCTTATCTATTTTAGTTGATATCCTTTATTCTTATTAAGTTCATTTTATGTTTTTTCGAATAGTTTTGGTGTGGTGTTCTTAGGGGGATATAGTTTCCATGTGGGAGAGGAGATCATAGATCTTATTATTTTTTTTGTTCTCATTAAAGAACATTAAAATCCTTGTGGCAGGAGATTCTATGCTTATACTTTTAGTTTTTATGATCAATAATAAAGTAATCATTATTTATCTATTTGGGTGATAGTGGAATTATCCTTAATAAATAATAAAATCGACTAATGAAAACAAATGGTTTGTGGTTATAACGATTGCATGTTTTCCTCAATGATAATGGTTTACCTCTTATTTTTCTAGATGGTGTGCTATCTATGTTTATGTTTCAATTAGATTATTTTTATTATATGATTTAGAAATTTTGTTTTGATGAAAATTGTTAAATAATGTAAAGTTGATGTTGTTTTTGGATAAATAATTAAAGATACATATTTTTTGAATTAGCTGATACATATAATTTGATGTAAATAAAATGATGCATAATGCATGTTTATTTGAAAATTTTCAGCAATACATTAATAGAGTTAGATAAATTAATTAAAGCTATAAATTCTTGATGTTGGAAATAATAAAGAGGCATGTTAATGGGAATTTCCTTCCATAATGTTTTTTGAGACTGGAATTTATGCTTGAAAGCACATTTAAATTAATTATAGCTTTTAATATGTGATTCCTTAGGTTACCTATGGTTGTAACTTGTGATAAAGGAATTCGTTAATACAACATGGTAATAAAAATGGTTGTTTAATAAAGATAAATGTTTTGTTCTGAGCATGCTCATTTGATTGTAAAGGCCATATGTCTTAGTTTTTAGGGCCTAGATTACTGTTGAATCTATTTTTTGTTTCCTTACTAACTTTCATATTTTCCTTATGTGATCATTTCTATATGAAATTATGTGATCTTGGGATGCATGATGTTTTGAAAAAATATGGGATGGGAGGCTCGAGTTTGGGGAAAAAGTTGAAACAAGTGATGATATGATGCATGGTGATATTCATGGTGGTTTTAGGGATGAAACTGGTATTGATGTAATGGTTTGAAGTTGGGCTTGACCATTGTTGTACTAGAATATAGGATGTTTACTTGTTAATAAATTGGATTATTGTCCAATTGTTTGAGTTTATTGTTTCTACATTCCTTTCCCCATTACTTGAGATAGCTAGTTATGCTTATCATGTGAATCTCTTTTATGGCAGCTTAGGATTATTCCAAGATTAACTTAAATTATGTAATGATAATGATTAATAAATGTTTTATCCCATGAGGTTGGTGCTGGAATGGAATTAAATTGTTTATAATCTTAAGGAACCATGAAATCAGTTGGATTATTACTAAAGGGCATGGACTACACTTTGTAGTTAATGAAATGGTCATGGACTAATTTTAATTAATGGATAAAGAATTAAATAATGTAAAGTGAAATGTTAAAGGTGAATAATTAATTTAATGAGGTTTCTTAAAGTGCTTGTGTGATTATAGGATACCTAGTACTTAGTAGTAATATCCAGGTTTTTGAGAGACAAAAACTGTAATTTAACCCAAGACTAGGTTAATTCCCATAGTATGATTGTGAGATATATTATATCCTATATGTTATGTGATTTCATGTAACGACCCAAACTTTTGTTAATGAAAATCCCTCTTGATCTTATTAAATGTATTAATATGTGAAATGGTTATACAATATATTCACTTCTTTTGTTTTATGTTTTTGAATTTTAAAATACCATTATGATTTTTGACAGTTGCTATTGTAGCCATTGAAAAGTGATCACATGATTAGTATAAATATGGGCTTTAACAAATCTAATTTACTCAGACAAAGGAAGCGATGAACTCATCCAGTAGACTTTCCCCATATAAAGCCCATTTGTTAGAGCTCAGAAAGGAGGTGGCATCATTGGGATTTTCTCTTGACCAAGCTCAAGACGAGCTTGAACACATTAATCTTGATCAGAACCGCCTACGGGAGAAGTAGAAGTTGATAGATATTACCACCTGAGTGATGTTATCCTAGCCACCCCAAGAGCCCATCACCATCGCACACCTCACCCTTCAGTCTTATGCGGGTGTTTTAAGAGCTTATGTAACAAGAACCTAGTATTGTGGTTATGCACATTATTTTTGTATATAATAATGAAAATACTTTCATTTTATTATTGTTACCTTGTAAATAGTTTTCAAGCAAAAATAGTATTTTTAGTTAATATTCAACTAAGAAATATATTTTGATGAATTAATGGATTTTTGAAATAAATAATATTTTAATAAAATATTTTTATTATTATTAAATTAATTTTTATTAAATATAAATGATCATATAATTTTATGAATGAAATTGTAATTTTTATTAAGGTTTGAAATCCATTTTTTTCAAAACCCATGAATTTTCGATAAATGTCGGTTTTTCTTTTAAAAGTGAAAATCAACATATTAAGAAAATTATTTAGATAAAATTAATACTATTTTTGGAATTAGGATGTCAAAATTATCCAATGGTGAATTTTTCATAATTTTCCGAGACAGTAAATTTTTTTGTTAAAAATTAAATACTGTTTAAATATATAATGTGTTTTATGACATCATAATGACCAAATAGTGATATAATAAAATAATATAAACTTTATGTTCTGCCAATATACATCTTACCATTAAAATAATGTGATTTTGGGTTTGTGTGAATTATTTTACAAATCTTTAATAGACCCTTCAAGACTTATTAAACATTTGTTCTTTTTAAATTGTTTTCATTGGGAGTGTGACTCATCTCCGCATAAGTAACCCTATTATTTTAAGAAGTTAGGACTTTTGACTTATAAAATATTTTTTTCCACTCCCCTTTGGCAAAAACCATGGTTAAGAACCATAGGCTGGTTTGTGGTTTTAATTAGTTTAATGTGAGGTGTCCCAAACCTAAATAATAAACAATTCCCTCTCCTTTCCTATATAAACCCTCCCAAGATACCACTTCCTCCTCACTCAAAGCCTTTGGAATTCCTCCAACTTCTTCCCTATTCTCTCTATAATCCTACCAAGGCACCCCATGCACTCAAGAATCCTCTCTCAATCCTCTCTCAAGCCTTTGGAAGCACACTTCCATGTAAGGGTTTTCATCCGTTCTCATTTTTGTCGAATATTATTTAAGTTGTTATTCCCATTTAATTTCAATTATAAATGTTGGGGTATGGTTTATAAACTCCCCCATAATACCCTTTTTATATTTTAATTATGGGAGACCCCTTTCTCTCTCATTAAATGCCTCCCATGTACACCCGTTACTATGCCGAAATTCCAAAAGGAATTTCTCTCTCCTCATTTACATTCAAGCAATTATTTTGTATCATGAATCTAAATTCCATTAAATTTGTTGGGAAATGTATCTAAATGACACCCTTACATTCCATGTCATTTAAATATGATTAGAAACCCCTTTTTCTCTCATCAACCATTTTTATGAGTTCTTATGTTACGCCATTATGCTGTCGAAATTGCACTGAGCCAAAGTCATTGTGTAGTGAATAACATGCCCATTTCTCTATCAAGGGTATTAAACTTTATGTACATTATTTATTGTTTAAATAGTTTCAAGTATTTATTCCACATTCTTTTACTGTGGAATAAATTATTATGTTGAATGATTCAATGTTTTATGATCCATGTGGTGCACTTATGCATGAAATGAAATGTTTAAGAAGGGTGCACCCTGATAGCACTCTAATGCATTGGGTAAAGTATAGTATCATGAAAAATAATGTGCAATGGGTGTTTAATCCTAATAATTCAAGTGAAATTAGGGTTTACTCGTGCTTCTGGTGCAATGAGGGTTTACTCATTCTCCATGTGCAATGAGCCATTGCTCATGCTAATTCCATGTTAAGTGTTTTTGCCACATTTCCATGTTATGATTATCATGCTTTATCATGCCTTTATGTCTATGCTTCTCTTGTGATCTTTTTATATGCCTATTGTTTAACATGTATTGTATTTCTCATGTTATTCCATGTTTATTCCCTTACTGGTCTTTATAGGTCACCCATTTTTATTCATGTTCTCAGGTTATCTCATGCAATGCTAAGTATGAGGGAATCTAGTAGTCATGT
This sequence comes from Viscum album, assembly GCA_963277665.1. Lineage (NCBI taxonomy): Eukaryota > Viridiplantae > Streptophyta > Magnoliopsida > Santalales > Viscaceae > Viscum > Viscum album. The sequence goes on from OY728151.1 coordinate 1,841,446,655, forward strand.
AAAGGAAGTTTTCATTAAAGATGTTTTATTTCATGTTTTAAGTTGTTATGTAATGATTCTAATCCCCAAAGACACTAGACCTCTCTATCTTATATGTTGTATTAAGTGAAGTTTATGTAATAAATTATGTTTAACTGTGTAATAAAAAGCAGGGTTTTCATAGTTGGTATTAGAGGATAGGTTTAGTTATTTTTGGGATTAGGATTAGGAAACCCTAGGGAAGCCTTAGAGAAAAGACTAATAAAAACATCCCTAAGTTTTGATGAGTATTGAGTAAGTGGTTTATCAAGAAAATACATCCCTGTCTGGATACGATAAGGTAGAGGTGGCTCTGGCACAGATGTATCCTAGGGGTAAAACCCTAAAACACCACTTTTAGCTGTACTCAACTGGGAACTGGTGCCCGACAATGGGACTTGCTGCACTCTTGGTTATGACACTCCCAAGTGATATGATTTAGTAGATTCATGAGCTTAGTACAAATTTTTATTAAGGTAAAAAAATCCCATAAGAATATAAGTTAAAAAATAGATTGAGGATAACCTAGATTTAAACCTAAGAAATCACAAGTTATGATATACTTCTTCATTATAAGTTTAAAATTTTATGTTCAAAGTTTCATTTTTAGGCTAAATGGTTAAGTATTTAAGACCTCTAATTATATGTTATTTTTCTTAGATACTGGTGGGAAATAAAATAACACATTCCAACAACAAATGTGTTAGGCAATGTGAAGATTGACTATATGATCTTCATTATATGACGGGAGCGGGTGCTCAAAACTTCATGATAGTACTGACTTAGCTGGCTCGAGTTATGAATAATAACTTGAATCAGGTAGAACTCCAGCCTCTTCCATGGAAAGAGAATGTTTCCGTATAATCCTTCATGTGGCAAAGGCCTCCCATGTTTAGTAGATCCTCTGATCCCCTCCTCACGGAACGATGGATTACCTCCATTGAAAATATATTCTCCATCCTCCAGTGCTCAGAAGAGGAAAAAGTTGTACTAGAGGTCTATCCTTTTAATGGGTAATCTGATCAGTGGTGGAAACTGATCAAGAATACAATGTCCCAAGAGGAAATTGATTCCATGAATTGGAAGGAATTCAAGAGGATGTTTTCAAAAAATATTTTCCTCGAACCCTCCATCTCAAGATGGAAAGAGAGTTCCTCAGACTCAAGCAGAAGGAAGATGAGTCCATCGAGGTGTATAAAGAAAATATTACAAGGCTGGAAAGGTATGCTTTTGGCTTTGTCATGAACACCTAAATCAAGGTGGATCGCTTCTTTAGTGGACTAAAGTCGAGTCTACGAAAATAATTGGCGATTCGAGACTTCGACAGTTATGAGGATATTGTCTGTTGTTCCCTCAAGGTTGAAATGGAGATTGGAGACTCTCAGCGGTCTCTTGGGCCCAGTGAAAGAAGTGTAAAATGGATAACAACATGGGTGGTCCATCAAACAAATCCCATGATGGAAATAATTCTTACTTCCCCTTGCAAAAATTGTGGGAAGAAACATCCTCGAAACCGCCTCAAGGGAACCAGGAATTGCTTCAAATGCGGAATGTTTGGTCATCTGGCCAAGAACTAACAAAGGGATATGAAAAATACCACTAATGTTAAAGATTAAAGGAAGGTTCAGATCAATACTTAGACGGCAGTACAGTGTTACAACTTCAAGGATCTTGGGCATTATGCAAACAATTTCCCTAAGCCAAGGGTTGTCGGAGGCAATCAAAAACAACCTCTGAGGAAACAAGGAAGGGCCTATGCTATCAATACCATTGAGGTGGAGCTGGAAAATGATGTGGTGATAGGTACACTAGTTATTCATTCAAGAATAGCGAACATACTATTTTATTCTGGTTTTACGCATTCTTTCATATCTTTCAAGTTTAGTAGAACAATTTAAACACCACCTCAAAATTTGGAGAAAAAGTTATCTGTGAGAACATCGAATGGGGAAATCATTGTGTCCATGGTTTATAACTCCTCCCTAGTTAATTTTTGTGGACTGAACCACCCATCAAATCTTTTCGTACTTCCTTTAGTGGAGTTTGATGCTATCTTGGGCATGGATTGGATGTCTTTATACAAAGGCACTATCAACTTCCGGGAAAGGGAGATCACTCTTCACACCCCAAAGCATCCTCCAATTATTTACAAGTGAAAATATGAAGATGAATATCCTTTAAAATAATCATCTCATGTGTGTATATTTATCCCTTATGATCAATCATATCTAGCTCAAATAATTGAGACAAAGGAGAGAATCATGCTTGAAGACATTCCCATCGTGAGGGATTACACTGGTGTATTCCCTGAAGAGTTTCCTAGTATTCCTTCGGACCAAGAGGTTGAGTTCTCAATTGAACTTATCCTTGGATCTCTACCAATATCAAAGAAATCTTATAGAATGGACACCATAGATCTAGAAGAGTTGAAGAAGTAGTTACAGGAGACTATGGAGAAGCGTTTTATACGCCTGAGTGCTTCACAGTGAGGTGCATCGGTCCTCTTCGTCAAGAAGGATGGATCAATGCACCTCTTCATTGATTATTGTGAGATCAATAAAATCACTATAAGTAACAAGTATCCCCTAACACTAATAGATGAATTGTTCGATCAACTTCGTAGACCCAATTATTTCTCTAAGTTAGACCTCCGGTCAGGATATCACCAATTAAAGTTAACGAAGGAAGATATTCCCAAGACTGACTTTAAAACGATGTATGGACACTATGAGTTCATAGGGATGACCTTTGGACTCACTAATGCTCTGAATGTTTTTATGGATTTAATGAATAGAGTCTTTAGAGATTACCTCTACAAATTTGTGGTGGTCTTTATTTATGATATTCTGATATACTCCAAGAGCAAGGAAGAACATGGGGAGAATTTGAAAACTATGTTAAAAACTTTGTGAAGGGAGAAGTTGTCTTTAAATTATAGTAAACGTGAGTTATGGATGGAGGATGTATCATTCTTGGGGCATTTTATCACCAGAAAAATGACATCTGTGGACCCTACCAAGATGAAGTCAATTGAATAGTGTCCCAGTCCAACTTCTGTAACTGAGATCCATATTTTTTTGGGTCTAGCTGGGTATTATCGAAGATTTGTGAATATATTTTTATGATTTTCAAACCCAATGACCATGATGAAATATAATGGAGTAAAGTTTGTTTGTACACATGAATGTGAAGATTGTTTCAAGGATTTGAAAGAGAGGCTTATCACTATGCCAGTACTCACACTCCCTACAAGTGGAGAAATTTTTGTGGTGTATAGTTATGATTCTAAAAAGGGATTAAGCTGTGTGCTAATGAAACATGATAAAGTGATAGCCTATGACTCAAGGTAGTTGAAAATACATGAGAAAAACTATCCAACGCATGATTTGGAGTTGGCAGCTGTGATTTTTGCCTTGAAAATCGGGCAGCATTATCTATATGGGGATAAATGTGACATATATACTGACCACAAGAGTCTCAAATATACATTCACATAGAAGGAGCTTAATATACACCAGTGAATATGGATAGAGCTCATCAAATATTATTAATTCTCAATCCACTACCATCCTGGTAAGGCAAACAAGGTGTTGAATGCTCTAAGTAGAAAGGATCCTACATCTTTACCGATGATGAGAATTGAAAAGCATCCAATCTTCTTAGATTTACAAAGGATAGACATGGGAATCATTAAGGGAGGAACATCATCAATCCTTTCTCAAACGATTGATCAACCATCCCTCTTGGAGAGAATAAAGGATGGTCAAAGAAAAGATGTGGAAATTCATAAAAGGGTGTAAGCTATTAGAAATGGGAAATCCTTTGATTTCAAAGTGGAAGTGGAAGGATTTGTAAGATTTGGGATGCGATTATGTGTACCATCTGATCCAGAGATAAAGAAGGAGCTATTGAATGATTCACATAGCTCAAACTTCTCTATCCACCTAGGGAGCACAAAGATGTATCAAGATCTTCGAGAAAACTTTTGGTGGGACAATATGAAAAGGGAGATTGATGAGTATACATCAAAGTGTCTGGTATGTCAGCAAGTGAAGGCTGAGAGACAAAAGTCTACTGGGATGATGCAACCACTACCCATACCAGCATAGAAGTGGGAGAACATTACCATGGACTTTGTCACTGGACTTCCAAGGACAGCCAGAGGAAATAATGCTATAAGGGTCGTTGTGGATCATCTTACAAAGACAGCTCACTTTATCATTGTTAGAGAGGACTTATCATTAGATCAACTTGCGTGTGTTTATGTCAAAGAAGTGGTAAGGATTCATGGAGTACCACTATCTATTTTTTCTGATCGAGATCCAAGATTCACCTCTAAGTTTCATAAGAGTCTTCAACATGCTCTAGATATTGAGTTGAACTTTAGTACGGATTATCATGCTCAAACTGATGGCCAATCTGAGCTGACTATCCAAACACTTGAGGACATGTTGAGAGCGTGCTCAGTGGACTTCAAAGGAGGGTGGGATCAACATCTTCCTTTGGTTGAGTTCTCTTATAATAACAGCTTCCACTCGAGCATCCAAATGGCACCTTATGAAGCCCTATATGGGAAGAGGTACAGAACACAGGCTTGTTGGGATGAAGTCGATGAATGTAAGATGCTAGGACTAGAAATGGTCGATAAAATGGTAGAGAAGGTGAAAAACATTCAATAGAAAATCACGGAATCCCAGAGTCTACAGAAGAGTTATGCAGATATCCGTAGACGATACCCTGAGTTTAAAGTTAGGGACATGGTATTTCTATGCAAATCTCCGTGGAAGAAGGTCATGTGGTTTGGAAAGAAAGGGAAGTTAAGTCCTAGGTACATCTTCCCCTTCAAGATTCTTGATCGTGTCGGGGCTTTGTCCTATCAACTAGCACTTCCACCTACCATGGCCAATGTACATGATGTATTTCATGTATATATCTTAAGGACATACAGACAAGACACTTCACATGTACTCTCTTCAGAGGTAGTACATCTAGAGGATGATTTTTCCCTTGAGGAGAAGCCAATGAAGATCTTGGATCATAGAGACAAAGTTCTACGCAATAATATTACTCATCTGGTCAAGGTACTATGGCAAAACCATAAGTACAAAGAGGAAACATGGGAACTGGAAGAAGAAATGATGTAAAAGTACCCACATCTATTTGTGGCCTATAATTTAAAATGAAATTTCAAGGGAGAAATTTATTAAGCAGGGAAGATTGTAATGACCCAAAATTTTGTTAATGAAAATCCCTCTTGATCTAATTAAATGTCTTAATATGTGAATTGGTTATACAACATATGCACTTCTTTTGTTTATGTTTTTGGAATTTAAAATACCATTAATATTTTTGACTTTTTCTATTGTAGCCGTTGAATAGTGATCACATGATTATTATAAATATGGTCCTTAACAAATCCAACTTACTCAGACAAAGGAAGAGATGGCCTCATCTAGTAAATTGCCTCATATGAAGCCCATTTTTTAGAGCTTGGAAAGGAGGTGGAATCATTGAGCTTCACTCTTGACGAAGCTCAAGATGAGATTGAACACATTTTTCTTGAGTGGAACCGTCTATTGGTGAAGTGAAAGTTGATAGACATTACCACCCAAGTGATGTTATCCGAGCCACCCCAAGAGTCCGTCACTATCACACACCTCACCCTTTGGTCTTATGTGGGTGTTTTAAGGGGTTATGGAATAAGACCCAAGTATTATGGTTATGTACATTATTCATTTATATAATAATGAATGTACTTTAATTTTATTAGTTTTACCGTGTAAATAGTTTTTAAAGCACTGATAGTATTTTTAGTTAATATTAAACTAATAAATCTATTTGGATGAATTAATGGATTTTTGAATTAAATAATATTTTAATAAAATAATAATATTATTATTAAAATATTTTTTATTAAATATAAATGATCGTATAATTTTATGAATGCAATTGTAATTTTTATTAAGGTTTGGAAGCCATTTTTTTCAAAACCCATGAATTTTCGATAAATGTCAGTTTTTATTTTAAAAGTGAAAATTAACATATTTAGAAAATTGTTTAGATAAAATGAATATTTTTTTTGGAATCATGACATCAAAATTATCCAATGGTGAATTTTTCATAATTTTCTGAGACAGTCAAATTTTTGGGTAAAAATTAAATACTGTTTAAATATATAATGTGTTTTATGCCATCATAATGACCCAATAGTAATGTAATAAAATACTATAAACTTTATTTTTGGCCAATATATGTGTTTCCATAAAAATAATGTGATTTTGGGTTTTTTTGAATTATCTTACAAAGCTTTAATGGACCATTCAAGACTTACTAAACATTTTGTCTTTTTAAATTGTTTTCCTTAGGAGTGTGACTCACCTCCACATAAGAAACCCTATTATTTTTAAAAGTTCGGACTTCGGACTTATAAAATATTGTTTTCAACTCCCCTTTTTCAAAAACCATGGGAAAAACAAAAGGTTGGTTTGTGGTTTTGATTAGTTTAATGTGAGGTGTCCCAAACCTAAATAATAAACAATTCCCTCACATTTCCTATATAAACCCACCCAAGACCCCCTTCCTCCTCACTAAAAGCCTTTTAAATTCGTCCAACTTCTAACATCCTCTCTCTATAATCCTCCCAAGGCACCCCAAGCTCCCAGGAAGACTCTCTCAATCATCTCTCAAGCCTTTGGAAGCACACTTCCATGTAAGGGTTTTCTTCCTTTCTCATTTTTGTCCAATATTCTTTAAGTTGTTCTACCATTTTAATTTCAATTATAAATGTTGGGGTATGGTTTCTAACCTCCCTCATACTTCCCTTTTTAGTTTTTAATGATGGGAGTCCCCATTCTCTCTCATTAAATGCCTCCCATGTACACCCATTACTATGCCCAAATTCCGAAAAGAATTTATCTCTCCTCATTTACATTCAAGAAATTGTTTTGTATCATGAATATAAATTCCATTACATTTATTGGGAAATGTATCTAAATGACCCCCATACTATCCATGTCATGTAAATATAATGATACACCCCTTTTCTCTCATCAACCATTTTTATGAGTCTTTATTTCACGCCATTATGTTGCCGAAATTGCACCGAGCCAAAGTCATTTTGTAGTGAATACCATGACCTTTTATCTATCAAGGGTATTGAACTTTATGCACATTTACTTATTGTTTAAATAGTTTCAAGTATGTATTACACATTCATTTATCATGGAATAAATGATTATGTTGAATGATTCAATGTTTTATGATCAATGTGGCACACTTATGCATGAAATGAAATGTTTAAGAAGGGTGTGCCCTGATAGCACTCCAATGCATTGGGTAAAGTATAGTATCCAGATACGTCATGTGAAATGGGTGTTTACTCATGATAATTCAAGTGAAATATGGGTTTACTCATGATTCATGTGCAATGAGGGTTTACTCATGCTCCATGTGCAATGAGCCTTGGCTCATGCTAATTCCATGTTATGTGTTGTTGCCACATTTCCATGTTATGATTATCATGATTTATCATGACTTTATGTCTATGCTTATCTTGTGCTCTATTGATATGCCAATTGTCTAACATGTATTGTATTCCTCATGTTATTTCATGTTTATTCCCTTGCTGGGCTTTATAGCTCACCCATTTTTTATTCATGTCCTCAAGTTATCCCATGCAATTCTAAGTACGAGGATATGTAGTAGTCATGTAAAGGAAGTTTTCAATAAAAATGTTTTATTTCATGTTTTAAGTTGTTATTTAATGATCCTAATCCTCAAAGACACTAGAACTCTCGATCTTCTATGTTGTATCGAGTGAATTTTATGTAATAAATTATTTTTAATTGTGTAATAAAAAGAAGGGATGTCATATTTCATATGATACACCAACATTGTATCTATGGTGAATACAACCTCATGTAATCTTGGAGTGTGTTTTCCCCAATATCTAAGTTGGAGAGGAAGAGATGACTTACTACCCCCTTTGACCCCACTCTTTTCCCCTAGTAGTATTATGTATTAGTATGAATGGTGGTTATCTTTAAACATATATGTGTGTAGAGGTATATAATAGATTTTTGTTATTTCATACACATTTTTCACCAGATATAGTATCCTATAGATTATTATAGGTATGATGTGTGTGGGTTATGATGGCCTGAGGTATAATACTCAACATACGGGCTATAGTGTCTCTAAAAAACTACTCAATTACTATCTGGACATGTGTAATGGGATGATATGATGCAAAAGGTGAAAGGTATGTTATTAGATTATGTGATGCACATGATTCATGTTATAATACATTAACCCAAGTGTCTTCGGTCTGACTTACTTTTGGATAGAGATGGATAAAGATATGAAATGTTGGGGAAGAGTAGAAGACTAGTGGGCAAATTGTAGTAAGATACCTTTTTTGACATTATATTATATAATCTCTTGTATGAGATACATGGTGAGAGATATTCATGATGAGATTGGGAATTTATTATGACTGTTTAGTTGAATAGATAGCTTCACTTGTTGGTCATTGGTATTTAATATGATTTCATTATCTTTTTTATGAGAGTAACTAGGGAGGATCTTATTGAGTATAAATGTTATTCTCACCCTATGTATAAATAAACTATTTTTTGGTCATTAGGAGTAGCTTATTGATTAGGTTGTACATTACTAGATCATGGGTTTTTTAAGTTATATTTGGGATTTTGTGGTCACTATCAAGGATTATTTTTTAGTAATTTTTATTCATTTTTACATTTTTTTTAGTTGTATGAAATTATATGCATGTATTTATGATCTTTTAATTATATTTTGAGTTGATTTTGATGGGTGTTTTTATATTTCTTCTCTTTTCTCATGTTCTTTTAGAGCGTAATGCCTCCCATCTATGTGTATTATATCCCCTCAGTTCTCTTTTCCAAGCCATAGACTATTTGAGGTTGGATTCAAGTGTCATTTTCTCCCTTCTCTCATAACCAGCCAAGGAGGGGTACCTTTTGGGGGTATTAGGTCATGGAAGAGTGGTATCAAAGGTTCCGGTTGAGGGATAAGATTTATTTTAGAGGTATTCACATGTGGGGACTACATGGGTTGGTAGGGGAAAATTTTCAGAAATGATTAGTAAGAAATTAAAATAAGTGATACTAACTTGGAAATAGGTATTTAAGGAACCCGATGATCTGTTGAACAAATATTTAATTTTATTTATCCTAATTAATGAAGTGATACTAGTTATGGGGTAGGGATTTAGGAAAATATCATGCATCAGTATTCTTGTACTTGTGTTTGAAATATGTTGACCTTAATATTAGGTTGAACCTTGAATAAATAAATAATTAAATAAATCATAAATATTATATATTCAAGGTATAATATTCCCAAATAGTATAATTCTTAAATTCATTGCTCCAGGTTGATTTCCTCACAAGGTTCATGATAAATATGTTCAACCAGATATGCCATAATATCACCATAGAGTAGAGTTCGATGGCGTTAACACTTAGAGGAGGAAACTATAAATGTTATAATGCTATATTTTATAGAAGTATAATCAATCCATTTTAGAATCAATAATAGAGGGATAATTAGTTGATGTGGAGATAGAATTCAATTTAATCTTTACAATGAAGGAGAAATGGGTTTCTTTGGCGGTGACGATGCTTCTTGGAATAGAGAGGCAGTGGTGGTTTGTTACCTAGAGATCATGAGAAGCCGGAAGTCTCATTGGAGAAGTTCCAAGACTAGTTTTTAGATGAGTTTATTTCTTTGACCACAAGGGTGGATGGTTTATAGGAGATACATACCTTTCAATAAGGGAGTTCCATTGTGTGGGAGTTTCAGATCCATATTGGGAACCTTATACATTATAATTCAGACCTATTTCCATATTAGAAGGCTAGGTTGAAGAATTTTGAGGAGGTTTTTCACCCCCAGATCCATCTCTACGTCGTCCTATTTATGATATTGATGTATTTTGAGGTGTTAGTGAGAGTAGAGGTCATTAAGTGTTTTTTGGCCAAGACCAGAACATCTTGAGAGGGTAGTATTCTAGATTCCTCACATTGCAATGCTATGGTCAAAGGTACCCAGTTTCTTAGATAATTGAGATCTCAAACAGCCGATTGTAGGTCCAAACACTCATCATATGATTTCTCAAGGGGTGTAAACTATCATGCCCCTTAAAATAGATGAGATGAATGTTTTTTATGTGTAGGATAAGGTCATCAACAGTGAGTGTGTCTGACCATTCTGAGACAGAAATGTGCAACAAGTGTTATGATTCATGTTCATTAGTTGAGTTAGTTTCAGCTGGGGAAACAATAGTAGGGTACCCCAACTTTAGATCAAGAGAGACGAGATGGGGTACGTGGAGGATATGCATGAAAATATCCTCAACCACATAGATTAGAGCATGGATGAGGTGGTGGTATCCATTGGAGCTATAAATGTTGTGGTGTAGGTCATATTTAGATAAATGATTTGATGTTTCTAGTTTCAAGTGATCTATACATCATTCGAGGTAATTTTTGATTATTTCTACTTGGATTTATGCTTTGTTGGATTCTGAAGCTACACACTCCTTCATATCACTTACCATTGTTTTTGAACTAATAATTGAGGTGGAGAGGCTTCTAGTTCCCTTTGAGTTGACTATACCAGTTATAGATTGAGATTATCTATATGATGTTTGTGGAGAATTTGAGATAGTGTTGGGGGTAGAAAAGTTCTTGCGGGACTTCCTATATTTATTAATACAACCATACAACATCATCCACAACATTGAATGTATGTATTTTGTGTAGAATATTTTGGATTTATTTAGGATAAAAATTTTATTGTATAATTGTGATGGAGATCCTAAAGTGTTATTTGGTTACAAATACCCCTAGATGGGTTAGAGGCATATTTTATCCTTGTCTTCCTTGATGGATGATCTGATGATAAGTTCATAATAGGCTCAATAGGAAGTGTTTCCCAGGGTTGTGGAAGAGTAACTTTATTTCTTTCCTACAAATGTTATGGAATTTCCCCCTGGATAGAAGATTGGGTTTGTGATATATCTATAGTAATGAACTTCTTTGATCTAGATGTCTCTATATAGGATGGGTCCTTATGAGTTGTGAGAGCTATGAATACATATCAACGATCTTTTGTATCAAGTTTTTGTTTATCTGAACATGTCCCATTGGGGTGCCCCAGATCTATTTGTAAACAAGGATGATGAAATTTTGTGTATCTGTATTCATTATCATCAATTTAACCAAGTGATAGTGAATAAAAATTACCCTCTTCCACAGATTGATGATTTATTCTACAAGCTAAAAGGAGCTATTTGGTTATTAAAGATTGATTTGTGGCCAAGATATCATGAGATGAAAGTAAAATATGAGGATTTTGAAAAGACCACATTATGATGTCATTATAAGAATTACTAGTTTCTGGTGATGTCATCTAGTGTGATGAATTTTGGACCCATATTCATGGGTTTGATGAATGAAGTGTTCAGAGAGTTACTAGATCAGTTCATTGTGGTTTTCATAGTGTACATCATTGTATACTCTTTATTTGAGGAGGAGAATACAGAGCACTTGTGTGATATTTTTTGAGTTATTTTCCACTATAATATGTTTTTGAAACTATCAATGTATGATTTATAGGATCGTGATGTTTTTTTGTGGGGGTGTGTAATGTCCTAATATGTCTTGGTTATTGATCATTCTATGATTGAGGCAATTTTTTCTTAGGCATCTCCCATGCAATTTGCAGAGGCGTGGAGTTTCCTTTATCTTGTAGGATATCATTGGAGGTTCTTAGCCTATTTATTTTAGGTTGTGACTTCTTGTATATCCTTGAATATAAATGGTCAAGAATTTTTGTGAACGGATCAATGTTAGGCATATTTTGAGTACCAGAAGGAGAAATTGGTTAGCGTTCAAATTATTTTCTTTTCAGAATCGTGCGTTTAGTTCGTGGTATTTTGTGATGATTCAAATCTTTGTTTGGGTTGAATTTAAATGTATTAGAGACAATTTTTTTCTTTTAGGTCTTATAAGCGATGTCCCCATGAGTGTAACTATTCTATTCACGATCTTGAGTAGGAAGTATTCATGTTTTCCTTGAAGTTGTGGTGATATTACCTCAACAGAAAGAATTTTTTTATTTTTTCTATTCATAAGTGCTTGAGGAAAATATTCATCCATCATGACCTGAAATTATAACAATAATGGTTTATGGAATTCTTGAAATATTCTGAATTTAAGATTTCATGTACACCCGGAAGGGTAATGTTGTAGCTAATTCACTGAGTATAAAGTCACATAGTGACTCCATGAATGAATTTGGGTATTCATGAATAGTAATATAAGAGCTCTAAATGATGAATATGTACATGGTAGAGGTTGGTGGAAGAAGTTTCTTATCATATTTGGTGAAACATGTGGAGGATTCCAAGCTAGGAAATTCTAAGATGGAGGTCGGGAGAAACCGAGTTGTCTTTAGTGATTACCCTGATGGTTGGTTCGAGGATGAATAACACCAAGTATTATTATAAGGGAGTATTTTATTCCTTTTTTATATGCGTGAGGTGGTTACGTATGAGTCTTATACCTCACCATTAGTAGAATATTTTGGTGTGAAAAATATATACTAATCCTTGAGAGGCCAGTTTGGTGGCCTGGGTTGAAGTGTTTAGTTATATAGTTTGTGTCTCGATGGTTAATCTTCCTAAAGGTGAAGGTTGAACACAATGTTCCCTATAGTTTAATACAACCATTGGATGTTACTCATTGTAAGTGGGATGATGATTTGATGGAATTTTTTCACCATTTTACCTTGAGAGAAGGGATTATCTGATGTTATATGGGTGATAGTGGATCGTTTAATGAAATCATACCACCTTATAGTGATCAAGGAGTGGAGATTAATGGAGGTCTTGTTAAAGAAGTAGCTAGAGGAAGTGGTGGGAATATATAGAGTCTTGAGGATGATCATATCATATTATGATCCCCATTTTACCTCCAGCATGTGGAGAGGTCTCTAGCATGATTTTGGATCTCAATTTCTTCTTGTTACTAATTTTCATCCTCATACAGATGGTCAAACACAGCATACCATCTGGACTCTTGAAGACATGTTTCATGCTTGTGTCATTTATTTTTGGTGGTTCATGGATGATTAACTAACCTTTGCTTAATATTTATTACAAAAATAGTTTTCACACCAACATTAGAATGTAACCGTTCCAATATTTGTGTGGCTGACTCTATTGTTCTCCATTTTCCTAGACTGGGGTAAGAGTGTAATCAATTTTCAGGTCATATTTAGTGCAGTTAATGAAATAATTAGTTTAGATGATTCATGAGGGATTGAAAGTAGTGTAGGAAAAGAACAAGTCATATACCAATCATTTGAGGAGACCTACAGAGTTCAATGTTAGAGACTATTTTTTCATGAAGGTGTCTCCACTTCATGGGAAGTGAAGGATTGGTCCGGGGAGTAATCTTTATCACCAATTTTTCAGACTTTTGAGGAGTTGGCTCATGTGGGAGATGTTTTTTATTGTATATAACCGCCCCATAAATGATTCAGTTTCATAATGTCTTCCATGTGTTTCAACTTCTATGTTATCTTCATGATAACTCTCATATCATCGATTTGGGTGAGATCAATGTTGATGATGATGAGACTTTTGAGTAGTGGTCTATGGAGATCCATGCCCCCTAGGAGAATGTGTTTAATGGGAATGTTACTCCTTTGGTTCATGTAAATTAGTGGAATAGTTCCATGGAGGAGAGTACCTGGGAACATGAGTCACAAATATACACATAGTAACCTCATATGTTATATTTTTATCTCTTCTCTTATAGCAATGATCTTTTTTGTGGTTTTTGACCTTTATCTAGTTTATAAAATGGTTTTTTCTTCCTCGATTCCTTGTTCGTTGAATTTATCTCTTTTTATAGGTATCTTCTCCAGGAGGGTGTTTGTGAGATTATTTTTGGTGTTTTGTGTATTTTCTCTTTGTTCCTTCAAGTGAGGTGGTTTAGCTCCTATGATGGAAAGATTCTAGGGAGGTATATCAGAGGGTGGATGGTTAGATGTCTCCTTTTCTATTAAATCACATTAGGTTTGGTTTAAATTCTTGAGTATGAGATTTATTTGAGAGGTATCTAATGTAATGGACTATATCTTCTATCCCATTCCTTTCTGTGTATCCATGGTTTGTGGTACTTAGAGGAACCCTAGTGCATGATCAATGGAGCTTGGGAGCCAGAATCTGGAAGAATGAGAAGTTCAAAATGTGAACTATATTCACGACATGAGAGTTCAGTTTTTAGATTGAATAGAATTTTACAACATGTGTGATGGTGGTTCGTAGGGTGGAATTAATGATGTGAACCAATGATTTATGATGTTAATGGATAAAGAGTCATATTTCTTGAATTTTCCCCCAAACACTCATGACATGAATGTGTTTTTGACAATGTGAATTATTCCTAGGTATGGTGGGTTTGGGAAACATGTTGCCTAGTAGGTCTTAAAATCTGTGTACTAATGACATGAACAACCCATTCACATAGTGAAATTCATTATCTAATAATTCTTATAAATCCTACTATGTCCCCAGTTCCTCTCAAATCCCTCTTATTCTCTCACAACACTGAGTGGCCAATGGATCTGTCTCATGGAATTTTGAGTCCCTTTTGATATGTGTTGATCCCCAACTTCTCGTGTTTTATTTTTGGTGATTCAAGGAGAGTTTTCCCTCTTACACTTAAGGGTTCTTCTCTGGTCAAGCATGTTTTCTCCAATTATTTATTTCCATGCTATGATAATTGATCTCCTTTTTTCTTATAGAGTAATTTTTAGGTTTATTGGTGTGGTTGTGGTATGAAATTATTATGGGGATGTAGTTTCCATGCATCATAGGAGATGATGGATCATATTATTGTTTTTTTATCATTAAAGAATGTTGGAAAACTTGAGTTAGGGGATTCATTTGTTCTCCTAATATTTTTTATGTGCAATCATAAAATATTCATTATTTATCTCTTTAGGTTAAAGTGGAATTAGAAAAATAAGGAGTATACCTAATTAATGAAAAGAAATGGTTTATGGTTGTAATAATCACATGTTTTTCCTCCATGATAGTGGTTTTCCTCTTGTATTTATAGATAGTGTGAAGTCTATGTTTATGATTTTGTTTACAGTTTTTATGCTGTGGTTTAACATGTATAATTTGATTAAAATGTTTAAATAACATAATTTTGGTATTTTTATTGGATAAAAAATTAAAGAAGAAAGTTTTTTGAATCCATTGATTATTATAATTTAATGTAAATCAATTTATTCTTAATGAATGATTTATTGGAATTGTTCTTCTATATGTTAATAGAATTTGATAAAGGAGATAAAGTTAGAAATTATTATTTTTGGAAATAATAAAAAGGCATGTTAATGTGATCGTTCTTCTTTAATTTTTTTTTGAAACTAGAAGATATTATTGAGATAATTTTTAAATAATTTATTGATTTTAATATATGATGCTTTAGGTTTCCAATGATTGTAACCTATGTTAAATGAATTAGTTAATCCAAGTTGGTAATAAAAATAATTGTTTAATAAAGATAAAATTTTGAGGCCACACACACCCATTTTCTTGTAAAGGCTGGATGAATTGGTTTTTAGGGACTATATTCCTTATCGATTATATTTTTTTGTTTCCTTTATACCTCTTGTATTGCTTTTATGTGATCCTTTCCAGGTAATGTGAGCCTTGTATGGATAATGGTTTCGTGAGATATGGTCGAATAGGCTAGAGTTTGTGGTAGAAGTTAATGCCTATGATGATTATATACATGATGATATGTATTGTGGGGTTTATAATGACACTATGAATGATTTAATAGGTTAAATATGACCTTTCACATTGTTGTTTTTGAATCGAGAAATATTTATTATTAATAAATATACTTAAATAACGGTTGGCTGGGTTACTTATTTATGTATTCCTTTCTCCACTACTTGAGGCAGCTAGTTGTGATTGGTTTTTAAATATATTTTATGGTATCTTATGATGTTTCTATATTAAATATAATTATGGAATAATAATTACTACTAATTTTTTTAACACATGGGGTTAGTGCTTGAAGCTAATGAGAATGTTGATAATCTCGAGGAACTGTGGAATTAATTGAATTTTTTCTAGAGGGCATGGAATTTACTTTGTGGTTAAGGAAATTTGAATGTAATAATGTTAATTAATATATATTTAATTTATTAAAATAATGTGAAATATTAATAGTAAATAATTAGTTTAATAAAGTATATTTTGGTGATTGTGTTCTTATAGGATACCTATTCCATAGCAGTGATAATATGGTGTCCGAAATACGATAGCTGCAGTTGAGTATAAGACTTGGTTAATACATATAGCGTGTTTTTGATAAATATTATATCCTATAAGTTTTGTGATTTAATATACTACCCCACCAATTATGGTTGTATATTTACACATAAATGACTCTGGGAGGGTGTTTTCCTCAACATCCATGTTGGTGAGAAATAGATGGATGACCATCCACTCTGACCTCACTCTATTCTCCATATAGTATTATGTGATGGTATGAATTGTGGTTATATTTTTCCATATATGTGTATAGTGGTATTTAATGTATTGTTTTTATTTCAAACACATGTATCTTTGAATATATTATCCTATAGATTCTTATAGGTATGGAGTGTATGGGTTGTGATGGATTTAGGTACAACACACAACATACAAGATCTGGTGGCTCTTTTAAAATACTTGGTTAATATCTGGAGATGTGTAACGAGATGATGTGATGCATAAGGTTGATGTTATGTGATGAGATTATTTTATGGATGAGGTGAATGTTATGATACATTTGTCCATGTGTCTTCAAGTTGGATTATTTTAGAGAGAGATGGATCTGGAAGTGTGATGTTGGGGAAGAGTGGAAAGATAGTGAAGAATTTCTAGTGGGGTATATTATTTTCATATTATATTATATGGTCTCATATATTTTATATTTGGTGATAGATATCCATTGAATGGATCATAACATAACATACTTGTTTAGGTGATAAGTTAGCGTCATTTTTTGTTCACTAGAATTTAAAATGATTTCTTTATCTTCTGTATGAGAGGCTCTAAGGTGGATCCTACCAAGTATACATGTTATGAACACCCAAAATATATATAAACTATTTTTTTTTGGGTCAAAAGGGGTAGGTTGGTGACTGATATGGACATTACTAGCTTTTTGGTGGTTTTGAAGCTGTTTGGGATTGTGTGTTCATAGTAGAGGATTATATTTTGGTACATATAGATCCTTTTTGGAATTTTTTTAGTTGTATGAAATTACATGAATATATTTGGATAATTTATTTCAATCTTGAAATATAATTGATGGGTGTTTTTATCTTATCTCTCTTTCCTCGGGTTTTTTAGAGGTAAATGTCTCCCACATGTGTATATGATACAACTTCAATGCTTGTCACCAACTCATGGCCTATTAGAGGTGGACTTCAAGAGTAATTATCACTCACATCTCATTTCCATCCTCGAAGGTGTAACATGGGGGGGGAGTGGGTCATGAAAGAATAGAACACCAGTTCATAGTATGAGTTTTTAGGAAGACTAGGATCTAAAGGAAAAATACCCCAGCTACACTTGACTGCCTAACCCTATAATTGTCCACCCAAAATAATCGGTTTGTTTGGTCATGAATATAGAACATAAATGAAATATAAGGATAATAAATTAGATAAGTTATCAGAGTAGAATATATTGAATTATAAAAAAATAATTGGTGTCTAATATGACTTAATTAGGACTCTAGAAATGACACAAGATTTGGTCTCGCTTAAATTTACCTTGTAGGTTGAAGGGATCACTTGCAATAGAACTAGGTTTGTTGAATCCATAAGGACATAAGAAGTAACCTAAAGCCAATTTAACATCATATTATGAGATTTAGTTATAAAGTGGAAACATTTATGGACTATTTTAATTTTATTATTATAATACTAAAATATAAAAGTGAAATTGATTTATGATAACATGTTGATTCTATGTTATTACTAAGGGTGGATTAGATGAATTTATTTTTAAATGATTTCAATTTTCTAAATTCGAGAGTGATTCATTCAATTGAATCAAACCACCCTACCCACTTAATATTTTTATACCAAAAAACCTAATTCTAATCACATATACACTATGAGGATAATTTTCATGATCATTTCATGGTAAATTATTGGTTAATACTTGAAATTTGTGCCCTTAAAATTCAAAAAAGGAAGTGGAATGAAAAAATCATTGAATAAAATTTTTAATTCAAATAAATGTTTAAAACTTTATAGAGTGATAAATTACATCCAATAAAACCCCTTACAACTTCATTGGATCATCTAATAATAGGGTTTGACCTCTATTAATTAAAATCTCCCAATGGAAGACAGAATTTGAGTCTTGAGGGTGGAATTGAAGAGGGGAAAGCATGTAAATAATGAACAATCCGCCATTTTATGAAGAATTTCACACATTGAGTAAAATTTTCAAAGTTTTAATGAATTATAAAATAATATAAGACTAATAACTTTTTTTAAGGAAGTGGAGTTATTTGATTCAACTTATAAGAGGAAACAATTCTCATAAAAAAACCAACAACATAACATTAAAATTAAAAAAACAAGATATAACCATAATTTATTCACCACAAATACCATAAATATACATCTTTGGAGACATATTTTGACTACCCCATCCTTCAAATCCATCCTAATTAATTAGGGTAGGCATAGGAGGGTGTAAATAAATAGAGAGTGGACCTTTCAACCTTTGACAAAAAAATCAGAGCAAGCATGTATCTCTCCACTTGACATGAAAAAACATTTTATGGATGGATGGATTTAGATTGGTAATATAAAATTAAAATTTGGATCAATATTACTTATAACATAAAGAAAATTTTCATCAAAATTGGATCTATCCTAAAAAAGTTTTTATTAAAATTGTGGGTTGTTATTTTGGGCCACATAATCTGGCCCAAAATTTCAACTTCAACTTGAGCTAGTTAGATCTCCTATAAAACTTATGAATTATCTTCACCCATAGTTGAATTAAATATTCTTAATTATTTCATATATCTATATTTTAAATTTTATCTTTATTTGGCCTTCATTGTGGATGTTGTTGGAATTTTAGTGGGTTAATGTTCAGTTCACTTTCACCATAATTTTTTAAATTCAAGTCCCAATATGATGGTCTTCTCCAATGAATAATCTATTGATATAGAATGGAAAGGATTCCTCACAACAAAGGTATCTTGATCCCATAATATCAAATCAAAATTATTACAAGGGGGTGTTTTAAATGGTAATGATGAACGATCCAAGTATTAAAAAATTATAAAAATATCTTTCAAAAAAGATAAAAACTGATATTTAAATTTTGAAATGCACTAATAAAATGTTTATAAACAATGAAGCACACAAATATTAAATAATAAACAATGAATACTAACCTCTTTCAATTCCTTATCATATTATCACAATCTTATCTCATGTTAATCTATTTTATATATTCATGCTTCTAATTATTTAGTTTTTGAATAATATTCCTTCCACTAAATCAACATGTCAAATACATACTAGTACCTAACTCATTACACAAACCAAAACTTGTGTTACTCACCCAAAAATAAAATCCAAACACATGTACATGTTCTAAATTCATCTTACACACAAGGTACATGTAACCTCCATGTATATTATTAAAAATAAATGATATTGATAATATCCACATGAGTACGCCCATAACGACTAATATCAAACCCCTAATCTATCCAAAACAAGGCATAAGCCTTTAGGCTTTTGGATATTCTGTACTAAAATATCTCTCTTTGAGAGATAGATTTAAACATGGGATACATATTTATGAACAATTCATAAAAAAACTAATTATGAACATTTTTATAAGTTAGCTAAGAATTATGGACACTCTATAAACTAGAATATAAAACTTTTATATTCATTTAATAACATTAATTTTTGTAATATAAATTATATCTCACATAAGTTAAAATATATGATATTTTATGAATTATAAACCTCCTTTAGTGAAATTTCTATTATGTAAACATTTTACACAATCCAAATATCACATACAATAAATCATTTAAACTTTTATCATATCAATCACCAAAAGAAATTTTGATCTAGTATAAAAAGTTTTTAAAATATGGCCCATTAATATGAACAATTTGTGTTATATAAAAAATTTAGAATTTTAAAATATAATTATTTTATATTTTGGAATTATTTTAAATTTTTAAACCCTTTATATATTATCCATTTTGATTTCTAAATAAATATTTTATCTCTAAGTCATAAATCATGAAATATAATATTGATAAATGTTTTTAATATTGACTCTTAATATTAAATTTTCTTATTAATAATTACTTAAAAAACATTTAATAATTAATTATAAACACTTTATAATTGATTTACTTGTAAACCTTTTATAATTAATAAACCCCTAAAACACATTATAATTATAATTTATAACCAATCACTTATCAATTTAAAAGTTATCTACAAACTATATGTATAATAAACTAAATAAAATAATTTAATCAATTTTATTTTGTATTTCCACATAACAACACATTGACCATCAACATAATTATAAGATAAAATTTAGGCTAGCTGAGTGCAGCATATGAGGTGAAAAAGGCCTGCGCGGGTCAGCATAAGTATGAGGAGTGCAGGGAAGTGCTAGGGAAAAGCCACCATATAGAGCATCCCAATGTTAAGTGGATTCATATGGGAGAAGATGCTCAAGAATTTAATGAAATACCATAGGGTTTAATGGGTAATATAATAGTGTGCATCCATATTGAAGTCTAATGTGAGACTCTCTTAGTACGTGACATTATGTTGACACTCAATATAATGTTATGTTGCCCAAAATAAATAATCTATTTCCACAACTTGTGAAACATGATATTATATTATATAATGAATTTTGTGGATTGAAATTTGTATTAAGTTATATGTATAACATAATTCAGGGACACAATGCAGATTATTTTATCGAATAAATGTAATATTAGGGTCCCTCTTGAGATTACATTAATGCTTAATGTGATGTTAGACTATGGTTATTTATTTCAAAATATGATTTCATGAATCCTAATACATGCGAATATTTTATACCACTGTTGGGTTTCTAAGGGGATGATAAACATTTTATATACCAATGTAAACAATTAGAAACCAAAAACCTAAGATAACAATAATTTAGATAAACTAAAATCATAAATAGTAAATTAGTACATAATTAATACCTTATATTGTGTCTTAAGCCTGTAGTAAATATGAACACCTTTGAATGGGGTTGATGAACACTAAAGTGTCCAAATACGTCCTCCAACCTCTGGAGGTATCCATGATTGGACTATATCACCTTGATGTAAAAAAGGGGGCTAATTACCACTCCATGATGGACTAGTATCTCTTGGTGAAAAGGGGGAGGAGGAGAAGAGCTACAAGAATATAGAGTCTTATCCAAGCATAAATAACTCACCACCCTTTAAAATTTCATGAAAAATGGATCTTTATAAGGACCTCTAGGATTCTAATACAATGTTATGTGTGTTAAATCATGCATTATAATGCATGAGTTAATAGTTTGGTCAATGTTTGTATTTCGCTTTCCATTAAATTTTATGTAATTCTCTTACAATGGAAACCAATATGGAAGAATCATTTTATTGATAATTATTATCATTTGAATAATATATTGTGTCAATGTATTGAAGGTTCTAAGGAACAAAAGAATCATGTTGGGTCGTGCCTATTTTTTTTCCCATAAACTTCTCTATATTTATCCTCATAACTAGATAGAAATGTGTTATTGGAATCCTTGAAGACATGGTCTCACATATAATTTCTATTTTATTTTTATATTCCAAGAATTAATATATCATGCAATTGATTCTTCATTTTCAAATTTGGTTGAACCTTCTTGTCAAACAATCATTTTAATTAAGGAATCAAGGGTAGATTCCTTCTATAAGTGATCCAAATATGTACCAAGAAACTCTAAAACATCATGGTATGATTTTTTTATTCTAGTGTGGATTTCCCCATGCCTTCTATAGTTCTTCATTGATCACACCATTAGAATCCCCATGTGGTTTTTTGTATTCTCTTGGTACTCTCACAACTAGAGAGAGTGTAAGAGGATCAAAAATGCTCATGGGACTTGAATAATTCATGATAATATATACAGGCTAAGAGAATTCTTTGGTGAGCCAAATGTTGTGAAAAAAGTTGTCTTTTCAAAAGGAAATTCAAATTTTATAGAGTTCTACCGTTGGGATTTTATAGAGATAGGGTTAGAATATTATTTACACAATTATCTGTTAATATTATCTTAATCCCTAGTATACCCTATTTATAAATAATATTAACAATAATATTATTTACATAACATGTTAATATCCTATAGAATAAATAAATATTATTTTTCCAGAATAAATTTATATTTATTCAAATGATATTTCATTATCACCATACCATTACATGGTCAAATCATCCTTATCCTTATTTACTAGAACATTTATAACAACTATTTATTTATCTGAATAAATTATAATTCATTATATACCAATAAATAAATACTCACTATCAACCAATAAACCCAATTAAATATTATTCCTTGTATGTGAGAATAAGATTCTAATCTTCCTGTTAAACTCATATAAAATTTAATTCAGTTCTTTATACACTTAGTGTGTTGCCCTCTAGGATCATTTCTCAGTGGAATTAGGATAAGATTCTAATCTTCCTGTTAAACTCATAAAAATTTAATTCAGTTCTTTATACACTTAGTGTGTGGCCCTCTAGGATCATTTCTCGGTGGAATTAGGATCATTATATGCCAATGAATTCTTACTGTTTAATATTATCCATTTTTCATGATATCTCATGTTATGAAGGTTGCATTGGTTTTATCATCAAGCTATACGCTTGAATCTCTTTCTTTGAATTTATTTAAATGAACCTACTGGTATATATTACCATGGAATTAGAATTATCGGGCTGTTTGAACACAATCAAAGGTCCTAGGATATTCAATTCCAATATAAGGGAAAAATAATCCCCACATTATTCATTAATGCAATGCAACTCATG
The DNA here is from genome assembly GCA_963277665.1 of Viscum album. NCBI lineage: Eukaryota > Viridiplantae > Streptophyta > Magnoliopsida > Santalales > Viscaceae > Viscum > Viscum album. The sequence continues at coordinate 1,841,469,905 of OY728151.1, forward strand.
ATGCACCCGACATATCCAACTTCATTATGAATGATCATCATCATGGTTTAGAAAATACATCTAAGTACACGAGTCATGATAGAAATTATTAATTATATATGAGACAAAGTATCATTATACACATATATAGATATGAATATATAATGACACATGAAACATGTTGAATTACTATTAGTGGGTCCATTATCATAACCTCCATTCTTGGTGATCAATAAGGGAAAACACCATGAGATGGTGTCTCAATATCTTATAAGCCTCCAACCACTAATATTTTTTATCGCTTGTGTCCCTTCAGAAGATGTTTTACACACGTAGAAAATATGTTTAAGATATAATTTTATAGTATTTTAAGTTTCTCATTATAGTAGAGAACCATTATTTACTTATGATTTGACAAGTATCCTATGAAATTTTTATGTCCACTGTTTTGCAGTAAAATGGCCAGGATGTGATAAAAATTTAATTAACAATCAAATCCTGAATTTAACAATAATCAAATATAGTTGGTTATTGGGAGGAGATTCCAATAGTTTCCCACTTTCACTAGAGCTAACTACTAACCCTCTTATTTGACTCACATGATAAACATGCTTCTATTTATAAAAGTATTCAAGTGCTAAGCCTACCACACTTTACTGGTACTTATTCTAACTACCATAATTACCTATATATGGTCTACTTACCATAGCCTCATCCCTATGAGAATATCCCTCAAGAGATGGTATCCTTAATTATCCACCTCTATGTCTGTATATCAAATCCAAATATCTCTATCAACACCAAATTACATGTTTTACTTTTAATAAAAACCCCAAATAATGGTATGAACCAAGATTAGAATAGGTCGTTTTTAAGAACTCGGTTCCTATTCATGAGGTTTGAGTTTCTCTTTTCTTCTTTCCTTAAGTTTTTTTGAGAAAATAAGGAAAATGGGGGAAAATCCCAAATTTTGTGGGTACATGCTGTGTACTTTTCCACATGCCATGTACTTTGGCCAAGTGGGATGAGTACACAGGGCGTGTAGGCCTGCCAGTGATGAAGGGTGTAAAAACTGACTACATGTCGTGTACTTAGTATATACACACCGTGTAATCAGTTGGCAGGTGAATATTAAGGTGGTGGAAGTAGCCACCAGTGGATTGACAGTACACACCATGTATTCATAAATACACATCGTGTAATCATGTCGATGGATGAACAACATGGCGGGGAAAAGTAGCCTCCTGAGGAACAGTTAAAAAATGAAAAGTGCACACCATGTACTTGAGAGTACACATCGTGTAGTTTGTTTTTTTGGTTAAAATTGGTAGTGGGCTCCTCATTCGGAAGAGGAGTCAGTGGATATGTTTGGAGCACCATGAGGGAAGGTCGGAGCTTGGAGGAGCTTCCGACCGCACACCAGAACCCGGATTCCTTCGCTGACGGTCTCGATTGAACCACACAGGTGAGTTCTTCACTCTTCTTGAACCCTTCATTCCAATTATTTCCTGAGGGGAAGTTATTTAGGTTTGAACACGTTTTCGTTGATCCCAAATCTACATCATTATTGGACGTTTCAGAAGGCGTCATTCATGTATATTGACCAGAGGAGATCAAGGTGGGTGGTCTGATGTTTAATTCCAACTGCTGAGTGTTTTTGTGTACCATTGCGTTATGCGCCCATTTTTGGGGGTGTCGTATGGCTAAGGCCTTGACTGATAAAATTCCTATAATTGAATAGGTAATTTAATGATTATGTATAAACTGTCGTCTGAGATAATTTCTTGGATCCAAGTCCACCCTCTGGGTGCATTTCCCTTGTTTAGCTGTTTGGCCAGTATATCTGAGGGTATACCATGATTTCAGCATTCTTTGAGTTTTCTTGAGGGAAAATTTATATAAATTGCTTGATTTTGTGTTGGGCTTGGCCCGATTACTTTATTATCCTGAGGGCAGTGTTGGGTTCATCCTGAGGGTAGTGCTTCATTTATCCCGAGGGTGACTTTTCTTATGCCTGTGGGCAGTTTCTTCCATGCCTAAGGGCATTATCTCGTACGCCAGAGGGAAATATTCGTTATGCATATGGGAAATTTCCTAAGGGTTTTGATTCTGATAACCTGAGGGTAAGGTTTTTCATGTGTGAGGACTCTGTTTAATTTTCATATTCACTATAGTGATTTCACAGTTTATATCTTCCAAGATAAAGCACAGGCTCAATATTGTTTTACCTTGTACTTGTTAGATAGATTGTTGTGGTTTTCCTGCGGCACTGTATAGAAGATTTTCAGCTGAGGGTGAGTCTCAGGAACTTATAATTCAATTATAATGAATCGTTAAATAATAATTAAATGGAAATGGAACTGGTAGAAGTAGCTGCTTTTGAGTAATTCTTAGTTTACTGCATTTCATTACTACACACTACTATTGCACAAATTCCATGACTGGTGGGCATGGGCCTTTGGTGGTTTCCTACTGGGATTTATTTCTCACACCCTGTTTGGGTCATGTCTTGGGCCCAAACAAATTATACTGTAGCAGGTGAAGATAAGGGCAAGAGTCCCTATATTGGTACTTGATTGTTACAGGTGAGTTGGAGAGCATGAGACCGAGCTTAGGCTTGCGATGCTGCTGAGTTCCTGTTGCGCTATTTCTATTTTGCTTTGCTGTATTTGTCCCTTGTATTGTATTGATTCATACTACAGTGTATCCTATTTTTGTTGCTTTCTTAGACTTAGGGACATATTTCATCATTAAATATGACTGTTGGTCTTTTATTTACTTCAGTACTATGTCCATTTCATCATTAGTATTGTTTACTACTTCTGCTTTTAGCATGTTTGTATTTTATCCTATGTGCTACAATTTGAAAAATGAGGGCAATGTTTCCCCACTATCAAACCAAGGGCCCCGCTGCTAGTCGGCAGCCTCTGGAGTTTGGGGAAATGTGCTTAAGGTCATGTGACCAACCGGGTTCGGGGCACTCGTTGAGTGGCACATGGATCTGGGACGTTACATCGTTGATATAAAGCTTCTTTATATACAAAAGAAGTTGTAATATACTCATTGTTTGTAGATATTTCCATTACTAGATATAATATACTTTAATTTCATATTAGCTTATCCTTACTATGATCCTAGATCAATATTTATCTAAATGAATACTATATTTATATCCTTTCAAATTTATTATTTCCATTTATCTATCTACTAGTAACTCATCTAGTTTTTCTTTCTCAAATAGTTTTGGATAGCTTTGTCCACTAACCTATGTACTTCACCATTCCTCCTTTTATATTTCTGTACATTGATTTAGGCATAATTAAAATCAAAGATAAGTATACTCCATGTTATGTGAAATAAATTTCCAAAGTACACTTAAGAATAAGTAGTTAATAAATCAAAAATACCATTTGACACTAACAATTTTAGTGAATTATTTTATCATGCATTCCCAATGCAATATCAACATGTGTACATGACTTGCATTAAGAAACCCCTTTTATCAATACTAGTACATAATGCTTCCTAGAACATGGGTTGATACTTAAGTAATTATTGGATAAATTAACCTTAGTGTTAATTAACCTTTAGAAAGATCATATGTTTTTAATATGTTATAAAACATATATATCTTGAAAATAATATTTCTCCCACTAACCTTTTGACACTTAGTAACCATTCATTCCAAATTAATATACTATGATCATTTTACTTGGTATGACCTATAAATAGATATTTGTGACATTTATTCCTTATTGGAATCCTCTAAAGTCACCTATCCTTTTTTTAAAGTCATATAAACATCATCTATAAAGTTTAATAAAAGGAAAAATGGATTTGAAAAAAATCCCAATTAAATGATCATGAATCTATGAAAATTATAATTTCAATAGAATTTAGGAATTATTACTCAGCATAACCAATCATGACTTATTGGTACCAACATGTACCATCCATGTATAGTTTCTTATTGAATACTAATAAATACTTCACATAAGACACCAAATATATAAGTGTATTTTTTGTATGTGTAATCCATTCTATAATTCATAAAAAATTATTAATCATATACTGATTCAAATTATTTATTTTTCTGGGAATCATTATTTTCCAAGAATAATATATCACCCATATGGGTGAATATAAACTATAATAATGGTTTTATCTTTCCCACACAATTTTTATCATCAAAATAATTACTATTACTAACTCTTGTAGAGTATATTGTTCCCATGCTAACCTATGTGCATATGAAGCCTAGAATTCCCATAAATCTAGCATACTACAACTATCGAAAAATATAAGTGCTCCCTTAAAGAAATATAGTTAGTATTATTAATACCTTTCAATATTAGGGATGTAATATCCTAAGGTGATATAATATAATTAATTAATACACATATTGTGCATCCTTTTATGTACATTTGAAGCTAAGTCCAACGTAACAAATTATTCTTATCAAACAGCTTTAGGATATGATCTTAAAGGATCGAAATCATATGGAATCTTTATATGATATCAAATAATAAATTTGGTTGGAATTTGGTTAGTTAATAATTTAAAACTCATTCCTTGAATAAATTATTGAATATATGTAATATATATAAGACTCTTAATTGATTCACCTTGTACCACCATCTAGTATAATGTAATGTGAGTTATAATTACTCAACATCTTAAATGATCCTGAATAATATAATTAATCATACACTCTAATGAGTCACTTTCAAAAAGGTTCTCTATTCTCTTGGTATTGATACAAACCATAGATCCAATATCATTTATCAAGTATATTCATTTTAATTGAGGATCACAAAAGGAATTTTTTTAGTAAATGAACTCACCTCTAGCTTCTCCTTAGAATAGTTTTATGCATTTTTATACTCATTATAAAATATTTTGTGGAATACCTTTATTTTTAAATATTTGTTTTTCCATTAAGAAATTTTTTTACTCTACAAAATGTTTTAAATAATTATAGGATAAAAATAATTCTAGGTATACTGGTAAACTACACTAGAAAAAGAATTACCTTTAAACAACTATGTATGAATCTTATATTTTATATTCATTACTCACTGAAATCAGTATATATTATTGAAGTGTATGATGTGCCAAAGAAATATTCATTTTAAAAATTAAATTACATAACCTTGCATATAAATAGACACTGAGAAAGTTTTTCGGTAACACTCAATACAAACTCAAATCAACCCATTCTTGGTAGTCTAAAGTTGTGAACATCTCACTATTGATATAAAAAAAATATTTTATCATCTTCTGATATAATTCACCTTACCTATTGTAATATTTTCTTGGTTTTTAGATTTAAATTAGATGGGTGAACATATTTTTGTATTTAATACCCAATACATGAAACACATACTATATATACCAAATAATTTTACACATATTATTATATGATTTTAACATAAATATCTAATAAATAAAGACCAAAGATCATGGGGACTATTATATTTTGAAAACTATATTCATAAAACATCAAAATGAAACAAAAATAAAGAATAATTATTTTATTCCCCCTAATGAAATCCTATATCCCAATGATATCTGAAAAATTCATAGGATAACCTGGAGAAATACAAAAATAAAGGGGGAGATAAAAGTTCCATTAAGGGAATAAATATGATACGAACCATAACATGCAAGTCAAACAACATAACATGATATTATAAAAGGAAAGGATCATGAAAAATCACATGAGAGAATGTAATAAATAAAATGGTATCATAATATCATGGTAGTATGGGAATGTGGAAGAAATATAAAAAATAAGATAAGCATAATTCAAGGCTAACCTCCAAGACAATTTTACATGGAGGATAGAATCCCATCATGGATTAGGTTTACTCCCTATTACAATACATATTATCTCATGAGACAAAAAATTTCCTAGTGCATTAGAGAACTATCTGGTTTCACCCATCATATCATTTAAATGATTATGTGTGCCACAAAAGGTAATTTATCATAACGAATAAACATAATAAATACCCATGGAAAGGAATTAGTTTCATAATGTTGACTCGTAACATAATCAAAGGAAATTTGATAATGATTCTAAATAGAAGAAGGAATTAAATATTATTTACATTCTTATATTAGTACATAGTCATATGTCTCAAAATATGGTGTTATTTTTGGAAAAAAGACTTTAAATGGGTGTTACATAAAAGTATTAAGGGATATACAAGTTCCCCTTTATCAGGTTTGATTTTAAGGAATACATTTTAAAAATGGAATTAATGTATTATTATCCCATAAAATGAAGGGAGAATAAGATAGGTATATATGTAAGATAAATATATAAAAAATTTACAAGAATTCCATAATATGAAATAGAGATAGAAATTGAGTAATAGAGAGAAAGTTCATAACCCCTTGAAAATGGGTGGTTCAATGATATCCCTTACCTTATGTTTTAGAATCATTCTACACTTGTAAAAAATTTCATAAATAACCAAAATAAATTAAATAATTACATAACTTAGAAAATTTTACACATATATTTTATTTAATATAATTCACTTATGTTCATTTATAACCATTTTATTGAGATATAAAGACTAATTTCATTGTTATGAGAGAATTGGTTTCATGGTTCCAAGTTCAGATCACAGGAGGATAATTATTAAAATATTAAAGAACATTAAATATGTTATAATAGACTTATTATAATCATATCTAAATATAATAATATTTTTATTACCATCATTGAAGGAATTATTGAAAAATGAACTATGCTTGTTTGTGGAGGCGATGAAGAAACCATATTGTAAACAATTATTTTATTTAATAAACAAAAGAAGGAAGGGTTAAAGATAAATATCCAATTATCACCAAAATATTCAATTAAATTATTATTTTAGATTAATTATGTCATTTTTGATGAGGGATATGAGGAGGAGGTAGAATAAAAAATTAATTTAAAAAGGTAAATAGAGAATATTACCTCTTCAATGTCATCTCCTTGAAATACTACTTAGGAAACGTAGAATTGATCTTTTGGTGATACAAATAGAAATATTACATGGGGGAGTATTGGTGAGGAAATTTGGTAGAAATTGGTAAATATACAAGTCTTAGATGTTATGAGGAGTAGTTCCTAGGGGTGATTTTTATAAGGGGGGAGAGGGATGTTTTTTAGTATTATATTAATTAGTTTATTATTTTGGACCAAAAATACCAATATTATTGATTCTTATGAACACACACACACACACATATATATAGTAAATTGTGTATGTGTGTTTTAACTAATGGTTTCGTTCATTATCTGTGACTCAAAAATTCATATATGTTTCTTATAATGCTAAATATCGCATTTTTTCATATTTCACTATTCATAAACCTTAAATATTTTATAAAAAAATCACCATATTTTTTTGTTTAGATTTAAAAAATGAAATAAATTTTATGAGAATAATTTTATAAATATGAGAAAATTAATTTTCAATTAAATTCCTTGATTATATGAAAAAATCAAATTTAAATATTATGATCAATTTTTTTACCCTTTGAAAAATTACTTATTTTATCATAAAATTATGTTATCATTATAAAAAACATAATACCAATTTATAAATCAATATTATAAAAATAAAATTTCTTTTGAATCATTATATTTATTATAAAAGTGAAATTAATACATTTATGTTTTACAAAATTCAAAAAATTAATTTATCATTTTAAAAAATTATTTTACTTGTTCCATGATATAAATATATCATATTTTTAGTTTATAAGATACCAAAATATTATTTTAAAATTACATTGGAAATGATACTATTATAATGACCATATTACTTTTCCCAACAGTCATATTTCTATCCCAATGATCGAGTTACTATTCTAATGGTCAGATTTGTAATGGTCATATGGTTCCCTATATCCTATAAATACAAAATATTTCATTCATTAATTATTAACTTATATTTAATCTAAAGTATATATATATATATATATATATTCATTTTCAAATTTCATATTTTACTACTAATATCCCGCTTCATTTCTACAGTGTTGATCATGAGTGCATTTATTTTAGTGTATTGAGCACGCCCAATTTTAAAATTTTAGATATTTATTTTCCATTCATGTCCCATTTCAATATCTTTAATTCTTATAGAAATATTGATTCTCTAAATTAAAATTTAAAATTATTATCATAAAATATTTTTGGTTTTATCACGTGGGGTAAGTGATTCATTAAATGACACATAAGAAGGGAAATTCTATGGATAGAATTATGGGTTGTTATATTCTTACCACCTTAAGAAATTTCACCATTGAAATTTTGTTTTATATACTAAGGTGAAAAAGTGAGGTTAATTATGATTCATCACTTCCTCTAGTTCCCATGTCACCTCACTATACTTATGGTTTCTCTATAGCACTTTGACTAAGTGAGTTGTTTTTTTCCATAGAAAATTTTCACTTCAGTCCAAGATCTTCATTGGATACTCCTCATAAGAGAGATAATTTTCTAGTTGTACCACCTATAAATTTAGTACATGAGAGAGTTTTGGTATGAACTTCCTCAAGAGGGATACATGTAGGTTTTCATGTACATGAGAAAGGTTTGGTGGGAGTGCTACTCGATAGGATAAAAAACCAATTTAATAAATAATATTAAATGGGATTATGTAACTAGGACTTATATTACCATTATTGAAAAATATCATGAATCTCTTTCATAGAGATATGTGGAGGAACTCTTTACATTTGACCTCAAATTTAGGATTCATTCATTATTTTATACACAAATATTTCATACATTGAGTATCCCTATTGTTCTGATGAATGGTCTTGACCTTTTATACCATTTACTTGACCATTTTAGGTCCTAACAGCTTGTGTTCCCCAACTTCATCCTAGAATATAGGAATTCTACATCTCTTCCCCCATAGGGATTCATATTTATCATTTTAGATACTTGACTAGAAACTATTATTATATGAGAAATCGAATAGAGTAAGATGTTGTTCCCATCATCCTTTAAAGTCTATTGAGCATGCTATCAATATGTTATCAAGTGTCTGGATAGTATAATTATACTGATCATAATTTTGGGGGTGATAAGTTGTACTAATGTTTTACTCAGTTCTTAGAAAACCATGGGGATAACTTTCCTACCTTAAGGCTGGGAAAAATATTTTCGTGGGACCAAAATAAATTTCATGGGAAAAACTATTTCTATGGTTTTACCCCTATAAACATTGTTTATATAAATATATATATGTAGATATATATTTTTATAACTATAATTCAATTTGGTGTAGTGGTTAGGATCAAGAATTATATACAGGTGGTCCAGGGATTAATACCCAATGCTGAAATTTTTTTAAAACCTATTCCAACGGTTTTGAAATTGTGGGTATAAGGTTTATGGCACAATGGCATATACCTATTCCCATGGTTTTGAAACAATGGGTATAACATAAAGATATACTTTGGATAAACTCCCCATAGTTCTCAAAATCGTGGGTCTATGTGCCTTTTCCAATAGTGTAGTGAGAATTCCATTAGAATTGCTATGAAATGATCAGTCATTATAAGATAATCTACCACAACCCATATTGTATTATTTCCTCTTGATGAATTTGGAAGAAAATTGAAAACGTCCATGGTGATGTTTTCTAATTTATGTAACAACCCATGTACTAATATAATAAATTGTTTTCATATTTATTTGTATTCTTGAATTAAATAGTTAAATCCATTATAAATATGTCAAGTAATTCTTAAAATTTAAAAAAGAAATAGTTTTATTATACTAATTTCTTATATGGTTATATTTAAAAGATTAGTTATAAAATTATAGAATTTTATATCTAAAAAAATAATTTTAATTTTGAATTCATCATGTCAAAATTATCTTACGATGATTTTTTGAAAATATTGATTTTTCAATGAATAGTAAAAAAACAAGTTTTTATTGAAAACTTTATTTCATTTACAAGGTTAAATTATGCTTTTCGTTAGTTTTAAATTTTTAATTAGTTAATTTTAGTTAATATTAATACAATTATTGTTTTTGGAAATGTTTTTTATACTATAATTTAGTATAGAAACATTTTGTATTTAAAAAGAGGCATTTTCCCAAAAAACCATTTTTCTGTGCATTTTTTCAGTTTAATTTTAACCTAGATTCTACCAATTTTCAATTTTGAATTTTAAAAAATGGATTCCATATTTGGAATCATAAGTTCCAAGTTTAGTAAATATTCCTCTTTTTATTTTTAGACAATATAAATAGTAAACATAGTAATGTTTATTACCATAGTTGAGGGTACATCTAGTAATTTAGGGTAAAAATATTAAGTTAAGGATTAGAAAATTACCATAAAACTTGTCCCAAAATTATTGGATGATAAAATTTAAATTAAAATCATCCATGGGTCTAATTTATGGCATCTTGGAGCTACTTTTTTTACATTATGTCCCTTAGAATATTTTATTTTAAGAAAAGTCAAACTTATCACACTAATGTTTTTATAACATTATTAATATATTGTCATCTAGATGATATGTATGTCCATAAATAGTATTTTGAAATATAAAATACTTATATTTATCATGGTAATTATTTTTTAATTTTTAGGGAAGAAATAATTACCTTAAATTCTTTCACAATGGTGATGCATTAATTATTAATTTAATTGAAAAATCAAATAAATGATATTAAAAATACTAAAATAATTATAATATGAGATATTTAAGGAAATAAATGAATTATATATATAACTATGAAATATATAGGATATAATAATTTTTTTAATTTTACTCTTTTTTTGATGTTTTTCATAGTAATGATTTCTATTAAATTTGAAAATAATGATATTTCGTTAATATTATATTTTATTAAATTATTAAAAAATCATAGAAATATTAAATAATTAAACATGGGTTAATATATGGTTCAACATTTCCTCCCATGATCATTTAATATATATTTTGAATTATTTTTCCCTAGAATAGTTTTATTATAGTTTAATATTTTTAGAAATTCCTAAAGCTCCCGTCACCTCAATTATAAAATGGCACCCATTCCTTCACTTCATTTCACCACATTGTGCCTTATATATCGACCATACTCTATAAAATTATATTCTAAAATTACATATCCACATTCTAGAGGTTCTGGTCTCACAAACATATCAATTTAAAGTTCCATAAGGGATCCTTTAAGGAGGTGATGTTAAAAAGGTAACTTTCTTAAATCACATCTCTTAATTTATTTTCATCTTATACCTTATACTCAACTCATTTATCCATCAAGAAATAATAACTATAGTATCGTTAATTTAATTTAATTTTATATTTATAATGGAATATATTATATCCATCATTTTTCTAATATCCTCTTATTCAATGAAACAATACCATTTTCCAAATTATGAAGGATAATAGTCTCTATGGATAATGAGTTTTTGTTTTCCATTAAAACCATAAAGGCTAGTCATAAAACTATTATTATGGTAAAATAATAGTTTAATAAGTATATTATAACTTATTTAGTTTTCTTAAAATAATATACAGTCATTATATTAAATAAAATGAAAAAAATTCTTGATAGTCAAAAAACCACCAAAATAAACTAAACAATTATCATTATAGTTTTATCAAATGACTCATCCTAGTGTTAGAGATAAAAATGATATATGCGACCATTTAAATTTATATATCTCTATTAATACCATATAATATTTCGTCAAGTGTACTATTCCCATTTTATAAGAACATCCATAAATATACACAATATAAAAAACCATGAAACCATGAAATGAATGCGTTTGGAACAACGATTTTGATCTTTATAACTCTTAAAAATAGACATAAATGAACGTAATAAAATTATAATTAATAAAATATTAGTGGAATAGGTTATTAATTAAGTAATTAATGAATCTAATTTGTTTATCAATGACATTTAATACAATTTCAGAATGCATTTAGACATAAGATAATAGACTCTCCTTAAAAAATCCTCTTTTAATTCCTCTTTTTACAAAATTCAAAAGGAATGTTTTTTTTATAAATGTAGGAAATGATAGGATTTTCTCAATTTCAAGATGACTTAATTTTATGATTCTAAATATACTAGATTACATAGTTTATTTTAAAAAATATTTTTCCTTTGTATGTGCACACTATGCATTTAAATTTTTTCCTCAAGGTATGTTTTTATGATAAATGTATTCATGTTTTATGATTATTTTATGGTTTTTGGGAATTTTTTATGATGATGGGTGGTTCCATTATATTCTAAATATAGGTTGTTCTATGACATCCATTAAATGATTTGGGTATGTTGGAAGTTTACTGTGATGGTTATTCCAAGTGTACCTATGATGGTTACATCCAAGTATAACCATGAGAGTTATTTTATTGTAGTAGTAAGGGTTAAATTATATGGTAGCCACGATGGTTACATTATAAGTAATAATTATATGAAAATTATAAACCAGGTTATGTAAATTGTTTATTTATGCTTTCTATGTTTTATGGAAATCTCATGTTTTCACAAAGTATGATATTGAGAAAATTATTTGTTACTTTTAAGGGTGGGAAGTATAAATTTGTGAAAATGACTTCTTGTGTTTATAAGTATTCATAGAATAATGGTTTATTGACCTCTTTTTTATGTCCATTACAAATATTTTTTTTTCTCATCGAAAGTTTTAAAATGTTTTTATAGGGTTTAAGGATGGGTAAGATAAAAAAAGAATCCAAGTTGAATGTTGTGAAGATTTTTCATGAAAGGAAATCATGGTTTTATAAAGGCTTTTGTTTTATGGGGAAAATGGATACCATGTAGAAGTTTCAAATTTTAATGTAAGAATTTAATATGTAAGAGTTCTTACAAATTTTATAAAACATTAAACCTGAAAAGATTCAAAAATCTAAGAGTACGATTTCTTGACTTAAAAATCATGTTTTTTAATGTTTAATGCCAGGTACTTATAATTTCCAGGTAGGTATGGGTAATTTTTATTTCATCACCTTATAAGTTTATTCCTTTCAAGATTCACTTGATGACATATCATTCACTTTAATTCATATTCCATGATCTCATTATTCATATTATCTGCCCAATAGTGCTGTTAGAGATCTCAACACATCTTTTTACTCCTTGGGTGGATGAAGAAGGTCAAGATATATGGATCATTAAAAAACTACTTATTTATCTCAGTATTTTATGGTATAAATATTCCTCTCCCAAATATTATAACTTATTTCTCAATTTTGAACTCTTAGGATTTCCATTATATTATAGTTTTTATCTGTTTGAGCATCCTTTAACTTCTCTAGAAGGAATGGTTTATAAATAATCTGAGAAAAAATTATTATTTTCATTCCTTTATAATACCAATGTCCATAATTTTTAAGTCTAATAAGATTGGATCCTTCTCAATTACCATAATTTATAAGGTTGTAGGATCCTTTCTACTTAGGGAGTCTTCCGCTTTTTTTTTCATCTTCCCAACATGGTTGTAGATTGAGAAGTAATAAAACTTAATCACCTCTAGTTGGTGCAGATTAATCTCCATCTATTTGAATATATACTTGAGGATCTTATGATCCTTATATATTTCTCAGTTCACACCATAGTGAAAATTCTTCGATATTTTCAATGAGAAGATAACTATATACATATAACACCCCATGATTTTAATGGTATGTTCTTCTTAAATAATTTCAACTCATTAGATAGCTCACAATGAAAATAACACCAAGTATCTATGACACAAAAAATTTGTTTTAACTTATACATTAAATTTAATTTTTCTACTTCTCTGCTTTGAATTTCAAAAAACAGACATACACGATTGCATTCAGAAGGATATTTAAAGTATTATAATTTTAACTTAATTTTTAGTGAATAGTAACTTACCCTTATGAATAGTAATTTTACCCTTATGCATAGTAATGTACACTTATGAATAGTAATATGACCCTTATTAATAGTAACCTCACCCATGAAAGTTTAAATAAAATTTATGCACATTATAAATAAAAGTAAATATTTTAAAAAAAATTAATAGTTAAGTGTTGGTATTTTTGTAATCAAGAAATATTTAATTGAAATTTTATAATTAATAAATTTATTTAAAATAAATTTCATTCCCATTAAATTTTTTCCTAATAAATATTTTGTTATCCTTTTATTTTAGGATAATTTTATAATACCTGAGTTAATTTTTATGTATTATAAAATTAGTTTCAAATTTAAAATCCGTATTTTTCAAGAAAATAATGATTTCATTTAAAAATTAAATTTCACATATTTGTAAAATTATTTTTATAAAATGGAGTCTATTTTTTAATTCTACATTTTGAAAAATGGATGGGGTGAATTTTTGGGATTTTTCTTAAGTACATGAATTTTTGGTGAATAGTGAAATTCGATAATTTACAAAATGTGCTAAATAAATGAATTTCTGCATCAATCCTGAGTAATAGATACTATAAATGGACATTGGTTCAAACTCACATGAACTTATTACATTTTTTAGTTACAATAATAAATACTATTCATAGTCTTGAGGAAAAATAATAAACTAATGATTAAAATAATGCAAAACCCTCCTCTCCTCCACTATATACAACATCCATCACCCCCTCTTCCTCTCACACCTATAAATATTTTATCCTTGCATAATTTCTGATAAATAATCATCCCAAGCCCCCACTCCTTGTCCAAGACCTTCTGGTCTCACAAAAAGGCTAAAATCAACGGCCTTAAAGAGATTCTCAAGGAGGATTACTCAAGAGGTAAACCTCTCTTCCCTTTTTTCTTTCAACTTCTTTTACAAGTTCCATTATTTTGTTTCTCTCTCCTCACATCCGCTAATCCAAATGATATGATAATTATATTAACTTACATTTACTAGAATTTTATTTTTCTAATGGAATATTTCATCATCATCTCTTCCCCCCTCCTCTTATACTAAAAATGAAAACACTGTCAGAGATGTGTTAATTTATCACATTCAAGGATGATAAGTTTTCAATTTCTATTCCCATCTACAATTATTCTCATGAAAAAAATTTTACGGTTAAACTAGAAAATAATATATGTAATTTATATTATTTAATTTTCTATAATCATTTTTTACACATGGTATTTAATTATAAAACAAAATGGGTTCGTGGTGATTGAAAAACCATCAAAATAATCCAAGCGTTTATCATTAAAATTTTATATAATGATTCATCCTATCCAAAAATAACCAGAGTATTTGTAATATAATCTAACCTTATGTATGATAATTAATAACTCATATCTTCAATTATTTATTTCAATTTCCATTTTACATAAACTTCCATACTCTTATACAAGCGAACGGAACATGAAAACTAAGAAAACATGCACTCCCAAAAGATGAAATTCAATCTCTTAACCCATATAAAAGGACATATATAAACTTAATGAAGATATAATAAATCAATTACATGTATATATGGTTCTTTAATTCATAATAAATGAATATAATTTGATTATTTAGGACATTAATATTGGGTGCAGAATACTTTTGGACTTAAGGTAAGGGATTTCTTAACTCAATTTCCATTCTTTGAGTTAATCACCTATTTCATTAGTTATGTTTTTTCAAGAATATGTGTGAATGAACTATGATTGATTTATACTGTATATACACTTATATTTTTTGGATTTTAATTTTTCACACATAATTATGTCATTTATTTTTCCTCATGCTAATGATATGATCTTGTAAGGGTTTCCCCATATCACATCCCATTTTGTGAGATATTCTTTATTCACTACTATTAGTTGAGTGTGGTGTATATATACTGACCATTGATATATCATATAATGAATATATTTATTTTCATGGTATTAAATATATCATTTTATGATTATTAATTTTGGGGCATATGATTCGATTGATTACAAAGTGGTAAGAATTTTCAACCCGAACTTCCATTTTTATTTGGGTTACTCTTATTATCTAATTGCCTTAATGAAAGTATAATTTATTCTAATATTCTCTTCATAAATTCTGTTTGAATGTTATATATATATGTGTATCAATCAAAATCCTTCTTTATTACGGTGAGTTACATGTTTTAAATGAATCTTTCAAAAATTCTTCCCAAAATAGAAGCTCGATTCATCGAAACTTCTCAAATTCTTACCCATTTCCAAGTGCACTATATATTCTATTTTAATCAATAATTATTTTTTAAAAATAAAAACTTTTATCATTAAAATATATATTGTTTAATTTATAGTTTTATGAAACCAATCATTCCCTTCTTCTTTAAAATCTCTCTACTATTTTCCTTAAACCGCACTAAAATGTTTTATTTCTAAAGAATCTTTAAAAACTCTTTTTACACGATTTCACTTAAGTGGGAAAAAATTTATGCCTCAAATATAATTCAATTTCATTAAATTTTCTTTTTTAGGATATACATGTTTTAAATCTTATTTCATGACAAATAAACATTATTTTCTAAATGAACTCTTCTTTCCAAAGTAAAAAAGGATTTTTATCGTCTCACTTTAACTTTTTTGAGATATATGCCTTGTTAACCACTTATCCCTTAAATGTGGTGTATATATTTCCCTTTGTTTTATAATATAAATATTATCCTTATTCTCATGATTTTCTAAGGGATTATGATTTTAATGTTTCAAGGTTGTATGGGACACTTTTGAATGTTTAAGGATTATTTCCTCAAGAATTTTTCAATCGTCTCATTTAATAGTATCTTCAAATGTGTCAACATAATTTTTTGAATATTTTAATTAATTTAGTTTTATATCTTAAGATATAATATAAAATATATTGTTAAAGTTTTTCTGATTAGTTTGACTGTGAATGTGCTATCTTATTACCATTCACCAGATTACTCTGAATGGTTAGTGTTTATGTTTAATGATTGATGAAAGTTATTAATATTTCATATGTTAGTTTAAATATGAATTTATATATTGAATATGTTCATAACATTAATATTAGGAATGTATTATACTTATTAAGTGATGGGTGGTGGCCCGCAATATCCCCTTGATGCATCGACAGGTCTCATGAGACAAACTATTTGGCGACAAACCCTTCGAGTTTGTTTCCAAAAATCAGACAGGTTTCTATCCACATAAATTAAATGTATCGATAGTATGATGGTTCATATTACAAATAATTTAAGTTAAAATAATAATAATTCATTTTATTCATTATTAATTTATTACTATCCTTGAGGTTTTCACTATGAAAAAATCTATGGATGCAGTTTCATTATCAATTTATTAATGGTGTGTTTTTTTTGAATTATTCACTATGGAATATTTATTATGTATAATTTATTAGTATTTAGTTACTATTGTTTCATTATTAAACTATATGTAACCCTTATAGAGAATTTGAGCTCACCTATTTCATTTGTTTTCCTTCCCTGGGTTATGAAGAAGTGATCATTCATTGATTTTTCAAGGATACAGTTTTTAGTTTTTATTATGTATTATTTCTTGTTTTATTCTCCTAATGTAAAATGGGTTCCATGTATATATCTAGTTTCTTCAAGACTACTAAACTAATTGATCCTTCTGGATTTTGATTCCTTGTAATCATGCCAATTTAATAAAGTAATGAACCAGCTCTGAGGTTCTAGGGTTGGGGTGTTATAGTTGGTATCAGAGGAAGTTTAATAGAAACCTTGGGAACAAGATTTAGAAAACTTAGATTAGGGACCACAAACCTAAGATAGAAATTGAGGATAAGTATACAAGAATTACCTAGAATTTTGGTAAGGTAGATATTATATTTTAATTCCTAGTAATAAACTCCTGTCTCGATACTACAAGTGGATGTGGTTTTGGAACATATGTACCTAGGAGTAACAATTCCAATAAGGTGTTCCAAGCCTAACTCGGGGTAACCTGGTACAGGAAAATGGGCCTTACTATGCACCTAGTTTGATACTCCCGGGGAATATTATTAGGATAATTTAAAATTTCATTACATACCATTATGATATATTTATTCGTCCAAAGTAACCAAAGTATATGGTTCAAGGATTTACGATGCATAAATTTTTGTTCTATACCATGTTTAGAGTTATAGATTGTTCACAATTTTATGAGCTAATATAGTATATGGCATTGTTTATAAATGAAACCTAGTAGAAGGAATGAAAAATTCACCAATTCATGTGATGAAAAGTGTAAGAAGGATTATATTTATCATGGTCTAAATCCATCATTTCGAATGGAGATAGTCTCCCAATTATCATAATCATAGGAGGAAATAGTATCATGTGTTAATAAGATAATTAAATAATTCTATGAGTCCTATGGATTGGAAGGGAAGAAAGAGAATAAGGGTATGGTATAGAAAAAGATAGATAAATGGAAGAAGGGAAAGAAGGGGTTTCCCACATGTGATAACTGTGGGAAGAATCACCCTGGTAAATAGTTGAAGGGAATGAGAGTTTTTTATAAGTGTAGTGAAAAAGGACACCATGTTCATGATTTAAAGGGTAAGAAAAAGGTTTACAATGTACAATGCTTCAACTTCAAGGTAATGGGGCACCATAAAAATTAATGTCCCAAGCATCAAAGGAATATACCCTAAATGATGTCACTAGATAATGATCAAGTTATGATTCTTCCACAGATAAAGTAGAATTATTAATATGGCTAGTCAAGAATCAAGACATTTATATATTTTATCATAAATGTACTTGTTATAAGAATTATAGAATATAGTAGGATTGTACTGAAATACTTTTTCATTAAGGAATTAAGACCATAAGTTGAATGGTACCAAGAAAATATATTCAGTGGAAAATTAATTTTTTTTTGGAAAACACATGTTTAAGAAAAATAAAACCCTGAAATTCTTGATGTGAGATAATGATGAAGAAATGATTGATTTGGATAATATGACTACCTTGGAAATTATTAATTACTTGTCAACAGGTGGTCAATACTATCATTGATGGAGTTTACAACACTTCTAGATATAAGGAATATATCTAATATCATGTGTGAGGATGAATTCATGTTTCCAATAAGGTGTTATGGTAATTAGAGTTATTACCATATTTCAAGAGGAAACATGATGATGTTATTCACATGTTTGGAATGTGAAAATTTAGAGATGATTCATGTTGATTAAAGGAAAATAAGTTAGTTGATGCATTGAGCATGGTAGATCATGGATTTGTAAAAAAATGAGGACTTCCAAGGGCCCCAAGTACATGGATCTATCAAGGATGGATATTGGTATTATAAATTAATATTTTTATAAGAATTGGGAAGAAAAGAAAACTAATCCCCAATTACATTGGTCCATTTGAAATTCTATAGAGAATTGGAGCTGTGTCTTATCATTTGTAAATTTCCTCCTAGCCATTATAAGGTACACAATGTGTTCCATGCTGCTTTTTTAATGAAGTTTTTGCCATACCCAACACATGTACTCACCTATAAAAGATTAGAACTTGAACATGATTTGTCGTACTGTGAAGAGCCTATCAAGATTCTTGACATAAGAGAGAATGTATTGAGAAATAAGACAACTCGATTAGTAAATGTTCTTTGGAGAAACCATAAAATGGAGGAAGCAATGTGGGAACATGAGGATGTTATGAAGTGGAACAACCCACATATTTTTATAGGGTTATATACATTAAAAATTTGGAGGATGAAATTTTCGAAGGAGGGAATAATATAACACCCCAAGATTTTAATGGTATGTACTTATTAAATAATTTCAACGCATTAGATAGCTCATAGTGCACATAACACCGAGTCTCTGTGAGAAAAACTTTTTTATAACCTAGCCATTAAATTTAATTTTTCCACTTCTATGATTTGAATTTAAAAAAACC
The DNA here is from genome assembly GCA_963277665.1 of Viscum album. NCBI lineage: Eukaryota > Viridiplantae > Streptophyta > Magnoliopsida > Santalales > Viscaceae > Viscum > Viscum album. The sequence goes on from OY728151.1 coordinate 1,841,489,771, forward strand.
AACATACAATGTTCCATTCAGTATGATATTTAGAGTTCGATAGGATTAACTTATTTTTTGGTGAATAGTAACTTAAGATTATGAATAATAATGTTACCCTTATGAATCGTAAGGTACCCTTATGAATATTGATATTACCAAAATTAATAGTAACTTCACCCATAATAGTATAAATAAAACTTAGACACCTTATAAATGAAAGTGAATATTTTAAAAAATAAATAATTAAGTGTTGGTATCTTTATAAGAATGAAATATTTAATTACAATTTTATAATTAATAAATTCTTTAAAAATAAATTTCATTCACACAAAATGTGTTCCTAAAAAATAATTTTTTTATACTATTATTTTCGGAAAATTTTATGATACCTCAGTTATTTTTTAAAAATATTATAATATTAGTTTTAAATTTAAAATATATATTTCTCAATTAAATAATTATTTTATTTAAAAAATAAATTTCAAATACTTATAAAATTATTTAGATAAGATAGAGTCCATTTTTTAATTCTACATGTCGAAAAATTGTTTGGGTGAATTTTTGGGTTTTTTCTGAAATACTTGAGTTTTTGGTGAATAGTGAAATTCGATAATTTACAAAAATGTTCTAAATAAATGAATTTACACATCATGATTTAGTCATGGATGATGTAAGTTGAAATTGGTTATAACTATTATTATTTTTATTCACAATAATCAAGACTATTTATAGTCTTGAGGCAAAATAATAAATGAATGATTAAAAATGCAAAAACCCTCCTCACTTCCACTACATAAACAACCCCTCACACCCTCTTCCTCTCACACCTATCAAGTTTAGATACTTTAATAAGATCTAAAAATACTCTTCCCAATACTTACCCCACTTCCAAGACCCAATGGTCTCACCAGAAGTCCAAAAACAAAGCCCTTAAGGATATTTTCAAGGAGGAATACTCAAGACGTAAACATCTCTTCCTTTTTCTTTCAACTTATTTTACAAGTTCCATTCTTTTATTTCTATCTCATCACCTCCACTAATAAAAATTCTATGATAATTATAGTTAATTAAATTTACTGAAATTTTATTATGCTAATATAATATTTCATCATCATCTCTTTCCCCCCTCCTCTTATACTAAAAATAAAAACATTGTTTGAGATGTGTTAATTTATCACATTCAAGGACGACAAGTTTTCAATTTCTATTAATGTATCCAATTATGGACATGAAACCATTTTTATGGTTTAATGAGATCATAATATATGTAATATGTCCTATTTAATTTTATTTATTAATTTTTTACACATGTTATTTAATTATAAAACAAAATAGGTTTGTGGTGATCGAAAAACCATCAAAATTATCCAAGTGTTTATCATTAAAATTTTGTATAACAATTCATCCTATACCAAAATACAAAAGGATTTATATTATAATTTAACATTATGTATTATCATTAATAACTCATAAATTAAATTATGTATTTATATTTCTATATTATGGGAACTTCCATACTCTTATACAAGCGAACTTAACCTGAAAACTAAGAAAACATGCACTCCCAAAAGATGAAATTGAATCTATTAACCCATCTAAAAAAACGTAAATGAACTTAATAAAGATATAATAAATCAATTACATATATATAATAATATATACTTCATAATTAATGAATCTAATTTGATTATTTAGGACATCAAGATGAAGTATAGAATACTTTCAGACTTAAGGTAAGGGATTCCTTAACTCAATTTCCATTCTTTGAGTTAAACATCAATTTCATTGGTTATGTTTTTCCATGAATATTTGTGGATGAACACTTATTGTTTTATAATTTATATCCAATTATATTTTTTATAATTTTATTTATCACACATAATTATGTCATTGATTTATCCTCACGCTAATGATACGATCATGTAAGGGTTTCCTCACATCACTTCCATTTTTGTGAGATATTCCTTAATCACTACTACTAGTTGGTTATGTGTATTTATAAAAACCATTAATGTATCATATAATGAATCAATTTATTTTCATGGTATTGAATGTATCATTTTATGATTATTAATCTTGGGTAATATGATTTGATTGATTACAAAGTGGTAAGTATTTTCTACCCAAACGTCCATTTTCTTTTGGGTTACTCTTATTCTCTACTTACCTCAATGAAATTTTTATTTATTCTTATATACTCCAAATAAATTTTTTTTGAATGTTCTATATATTTTTACCAATCATAATACTTCTTTATTATGGGGGGTTACATGTTTTAAAATAATCTTTAAAAAATTATTCCCAAAATACAAGCCCGATTCAAGGGACTTCTCGAATTCTAACCCATTTTCAAGTGCACTGTATATTATATTTTAATCCATAATTATTTTTTTAAAATTAAAAATTTTATCCTGAAAATATATTTTGTTTCATTTTGAATTTTATGAAAACAAACATTCCCTTCTGCTTTAAAATATCTTAACTATTTTCCTTTAACCACAGTAAAATGTTTTATTTACAAAACTTATTTAAAAACTCTTTTACATGATTTCAATTTAGTGGGATAAAATTAATGCCTAAAATGTAATTTCAATTTCATTACATTTTATTTTCTGGGATATACATGTTTAAAATCTGATTACATGACAAATACAAATGATTTTCCAAAAGAACTCTTGTTTGCAGAGTAAAAAATATTTTTCTCATCTAACTTTAACATTTAGGTGATATATGCCTTGTTAAACACTTATTACTTTCATGTGGTATATGTAATTCCCTTTATAATATCATATCCAGAGTCTCCTTATTCTAATGATTTTATAAGGGATTATGATTTGAATTTTTCAAGGTGGTATGGGATACTTTGGAATGTTTAAGGGTTATTTCCTCAAAAAAAATTCAATGGTACCATTTAATAGTATCTTCACCTGGGCCAACATAATTTGTTTAATGTTTTACTTAATTGAGGTTTATATATTAAGATATCATATAAAATAGGTTGTTTAAGGTTTTATGATTATTCTGACTACAGATGTGCTATTATGATACTATTCACCATATTATGTCAAATGGTTAATGTTTATGTTTAATGATTGGGAAAGGTTATTTACATTTCATATGTTAGTTTAAATATGAATGTATATGTTGATTATGTTCACCCCTTTCATATGAGGAATTAATTGGACTGAGTAAATGATGTGTGGGGCCCCTTGTAGCCCATAAATGCATTGATGGGTCTCATGAGACAAACTAGTTATCGAGAATCCCTTAGAGTTTGTTTCAAAGATTCATAAGGGTTTATACCGAAAGACATAAACCATCTCGATGGTATGATGGTTCATGTTATAGATATATGATGTCCAAATAATAATCATTCTCTTTATTCATTATTTAGCTATTACAATCCATGAGGTTTTCACTTTGAAAGAATCTATAGATGTACTTTCATTATTAGTTTATTGATGGTGTGTATTTTTAAATTATTTACCATCACATATTGATTATGTCTAATTGATTATGATTCAATTATTGTTGTTTCAAGCTTCCACTATATATAACCCTTACATAGCATTTGATCCCACCCCTTTCATTTGTTTTCCTTCTCTAGGTTTTGAAGAAGAGACCATTCATTGAGTTTTCAAGGATGATGTTTATTAGCTTTTATTTTTGTATTATATGTTGTTTTATTTTCCCTGTGTAAAATGGGATCCATATATATATCTGGTTTCTTCAAGACTACTAAACTGATCGGTCCTTTGGGATTTTGATTCTTTGTAATCATGCTAATGTAATAATGTATTGCACCAGCTCTGAGCTTCTAGTTTTGGGAAATTACAATCAAGCTCTAAATCATGTGTTAGTTAGTTCATATCATATACATTCAACTACCTTGTGGCATAGGATTTCACTTTATCATTCTACATCATCACATATCTCAAGCCCTTTTGTGAAGAATCATTTAATACTACAAAATGCTCCCCACTTGTGAGTATTGATAGTACTGGTGTAGTGATAATCCTATTTTTAAATTCCATGAACCTCTATTCACATTCATCAGTCCAAAAAACATTACTCCATTCTGATTCAGCTTGGACAGTGGGTTTAAAAATAGATATATTTTTTTCACAAAATGTCAACAATACCCATTTTCCATGTAAACTATGGATATCTACTATATATGCTAGTATGCACCACTCCTAAATTGGATATGTCTTATAAAAGTCTATAGATATCCCTTTTCCGGTGAAAAAATTCCCCATGAATGATACTTCTCCATATTGAATCACATTTATTGTACTTTTCCTATAAATTCTCCTTTTATGATTTGTTTAGCATGGTATGTAAATGACCATAATTCTCCTCATTTATTTGGGATTATATTATAATATCATGTATAAAGGCTAATTTTTATTCAATGTATTGTATAGATATTCTATTCATTAATTCAAAAAATATTTTTGTAGTATTAGTGAGTCTAAATGGAATCAATATGAACTCATAGTGTCTATACCTCCATTTAAATTCATTCTTGGAAATATCTTCTTTATTCAGATATAATTAAAGATGTCCCAAAAAAAGTTCATCCTGAGAGAAATACTAGGCCCCATGTATTTGATTGAACAAGTTATCGAGCCATGGTATGGGATACATGGTATTTTTCATGATTTTTTTGAGTTCATGATAATCAATGTAGAGGCACATTGACCCATACTTCTTCTTGATGAATAGGATTGGAGAACCCCACAATGAAGAACTCAGTTTTATAAAACCCTTTTCTATATTCTCTTATAACAACTTCTTTAGTTTTTACAAGTCAACTATGGCTATTATATAAGGATTATTGAATATGGGTAGATATCTAGGTATAAATTTGATTTAGAACTCAACCAATCGATTAGAAGGTATACCAAACAACTCTTTAGGGAATAAATCATTATAACCCCTCAGAATTGGAATGACTTCAAGTATGATTCTATCCTTGGTCTCAATCAATGGAGCATGATTTACGATTCCATCGTTTTCCAGGTATGTCCCTATTTGAGTTTTTGTATTGAATTTATTTCATTGAGTTTTACTTTGTCTTCAAGCCTTGATGGATGAGTCTTGTTTAGAGATGGAATGATTTTATTGGGTAAAATGACTTAAGTTTCAGGAATGTATGATTATTTGAATTAATGGAGTCAATATATAAATGTGTTAAATGTTTTTACCATGTTTTTTCATTATTTTGAAGTATTTGGAGGTGGTTTGTTTCCTTTTATAGAAAATGGGTTGAAAACTGACCGTTGGGAGATTACAGGTCGTGTACATGTTACATGACATGTAACTTCCACTATATACATGTCATAAACTAGTATAAGGTGTGAAATTGTTACAGGTCATGTAAACCATTCACATAATGTTAAATTCTTATGGGATAAATATTAAGCTAAGATTTTGAGTTTTTTCAACATAACCCTCTAAGAAGAAATAAATGATGTGTAAAAGAGTTACGCTCCATGTAATATCCTGAAAAATATTTTTAAATATCTCTATGAGTGATATTTTTTCCCCATTCATTTGGTGCTACTCCCACCTCTCAACTTCAGATGTTTCTTAAGGAAATTTTTCAGTGTCGTACTTATTTTTGGTCATCCCATTTTTTTGAAATCAATCCCTGTTAGGTATTTGGAATTGGGTTTCTCTTACTCTTCCATTGTTCTTCATTAGGATGGTGAAATACTTGGATTGATTTTGGTTGTGATCTTAACCTGGTTGTAACACCCCGAGCTTCCACGATACGCTTCTCATTCAATAATGCAATAGCTTGCATTGTACGCAACTTCGAGTTCTAAAACACCGCGACTAATCAAAGTAGCCGTTATGAATAGTAATAACCACTTTTTAAAATTATAGAAATTTTATATTTCAAAATGGACTTCATTTTTGGATTCGGAATATCGAAATTAGCCTATGTTGAATTTTTGGTATTTTTCTGAGAACTTCTAATTTTTTATGAATAGTGAAAAATACTTAAAAAACAACTTTTTTAATCAAAATAATTTATAGTGATAAATTATACTATTTAGTGGTTTTAAAGTATAATTAGAATATATTTTTACCATTTTATCCAATGGTGGTCATTATAATTAATTTAACATTGAAATTGGACATAAACAATTGCCAATCTTTTGATATAAATTGTTTCTTAAAAACACGCTATTTGTTGTGACAGCGGGAATTAATTATAAAATTAATTAATGAAACTTATATATTTTTAATTTTGAAAAATAGACATCATTTTTTAATTCGGAATATCAATTATAGATTAGGGTGAAATTTTGGCCTTGTTCTGAAAAACTTCAATTTTTGATGAATAGTGAAACCACTAAGTGGTAGTTAAATAACTGATTTTTCGTTTAAATGAAATATTACCACTTCTGTGATTTGATTTTCAAAAATCAGACATACATGGTTGTCATTAAGAATTAAAATTTGGTTCAATGAGATTAAAATAATTTTTTGGTGAATAGTAACTTTTAAGTTCTTAATCGCGATTAGAGGTAATTAGTGTAGTTTAAGGTAAAAATAATGTTTTAATAATATGGGATGATCTTGACACATGTCCTACTCCTATTGGATGATTCATGGCCCACCAAGACAAACCATGGGTCAACTTGGGGACCCCATGGAGCCACTTTAGTTGGAAAATGACATTAATATATATTTATTTAATGTTAAAATTAAATTGACACAAACATGAGTTGTTCTACTACAACAGTTTTTAAGTGGGGTTACACAAGTCCAAATTTTGACTATAAATATTAATTAGAAAGATAAAAATATTTCCCACATCATAGTATTTTTTTTATAATTTTTAGACATTAAATAAATTAAATTATTTATGACATCATTATGATGCAGCGATGACCTCATTATTTAATGATTTAAATAAAATGAAAAGATAATGCAAAATACAAGGCTTACACTTGTCCAAAGCCTATTGGATGTGGAGATTTAGAACCCTTATCACCTTATCCACGAATTATATAAGTGTCGGACCTTTAGAATCCGAAAATCATTGTATAATAATGTAACATTTCAATCTTTCCAAAAGAGCCCCTCCTCTCCACTTATAAAAGGCCCCCACCTCTCCAACCTCATTTACACCTTGAAGCCATTTGGCTCAGCCAACCTCTGCCCAAGTACTCTCCCAACTTTCCCCTATTACTCCTAGAAGCCTCACTTTTGGCAGAACTCTTCCCGAGGAAGCCTTTGGCTCAAATCAAAAAGTGTTACCCGATTTTGAGGTAATGTCTTCTCTAATGTTGTTTTGTTTTATTTTTCTTCTCCAACCCCCTAAACTCTTTTTATTCATTTCTTTTGTAACAAAAGAAGTATCCTAAATATACTAGGATGTTTTTATAAGAATTATTAGAGCTAAACTTACACACACCTACATCTAATGGTTAAAGAACATACGGTTTCTGTGGATGGCGAATTTCTGCCTCACGAAACGATGATTGGTCAACACTCATATAACACCTTCAAAGGTGGCCATTAAGATGTCACTATATTTATATATGATATAAAATATGTTTATGTTTTACTTAAGCTTCTGTATTTCTCATTTATGGCATACTTTATGATTTCCATTATGGGTAAAATGCGATAATTTCATTTTAGGAAGTGCGGACTACCGCCCCCTCAAAGTGATTTGAACCGTTAATGCCATATGTGGGAAGTATAAAGGATGGATTAAATGGTATTATACACTATATTATACTTTAATTATATTATAAATTTATATCATTAATATTTCATTCCATTAAATACAAAATAGAAATGAAAGTAGCGTTCATGCGTACGTACGGCTTACCATCTCCATGAACGGTGCATTTCATTTCTTACCTCTAAATGTCACGTGACATTATGAATGAATGTATATACTGTATATATATGATATATATGATATCTACATCATGACTATAATTCTGGATATAATGTATATTTCACCACATGAACAACTTGTAATTATAAGAAGTTTATTTTTGACTCAAGTACCAAAGATCGACAAAACGACCGTTATTAACTTAAATAATTACATAATGCTCATAACATGGTAATAAGGGATATAAAAGGAATAATGAACATGAAAAAGGTTCTTAAGTAAATATAAATTAACTCTAGTTTATTATTCATGAGGTTAAAGAACGGTCGAGTTAGGACAAGACGCAAGGTAAGGGAATTTCTTAACCCAACTTCCATTCTTTGGGTTAATCTCCTACTTTCAAATTATGTCATGATATAATTATGTATTATTTTGTATTTTTACTTTATTTATTTGTACCTATATTGAATACACATAATAGATCTATTTTATTTTAAAAATTATCTTTTTAAGGACTTCGTCTCAATCTCCTTTCATTGAGGCATATTTGGTTTTATACACAATTTTCTTTTATACGGTGTATAAACCCCTTTGACTTTTATGTTTATTCAAAAGGAATCTTTTTTATAAGAAGTGTTTTACTAAACTACAAAAAGGGAATTTTCTTCTTTCCATACTTATGCGGCGACAATGACTTCTCCGCCGCCGTGACCATTATTTGAGTTTCGGCTTCCGCTACAAGCCATCATTTTTTTAATGAAAAATAAATACAAAGTTTTTACTTTCTTTTATTTTGGTATTGAAAATGGTTTTGAAAGCGTTTTTATTATATCAATGTGTTGTATTGATATCTTGTGATTGAAATGTGGAAATGTTATGTTTCCATTATGCATGTTTTATGTGATACGATTATGTTATGGTTTATGATATGTTTAAACCTATTCATATGAGGAATGCATTGGACTTAATAAGTGACGGGTGGAGCCCGCTATAGCTCCTCGATGCATCGGTAGGTCTCATGAGACAACTAGACGTGGAATTGGCCGAGGCCCTTTCCCAATTTGATTTATGGTTTTGGCCGAGGCCTTAATCATTTTAGACGTCTTGGATGAGGCCTTGAAAAAATGTTTCAGAATGTTTGGCATTATGCATTCCATCATTATGAAAGTGGTTATTGATGTTGCATGGGATTATTCGATTAGTAGAATATCCATGTGAGTAAGTAAATGGCATTATTGAATTTTATTTTTGCCATATTATGCTAAAGTTCAAGTTTAAAAAGGCTTTTGTTTTAGTTATACATTGCCTTAAATGTTAATGATTATTTATGAAAGCTTCCGTAATATTGTTATCCTTATTGAGCATCTGAGCTCACCCCTTTTAATGTTTTAATATTTTCCAGGATGTGAAGAAGTATTTTATGAATGACCTGCAGGGATAGTCAGAAGAGGATATGAGTGTGGACTATGGAGACTTTGTTATTGTAGTTTTTCACCTTCTGATGTAATGTAACATTTATGAATGTATCTAGTGTTTCCAAGGCTACTAAACTAATCGGTCTTTCGAGACTTGATCTTTTGTGATCATGCCAATGTTACGAAGAAATGCACCGACTCTGGGTAGTTGGGGTCGGGGCGTTACAGTTGGTATCCGAGGCAGTTTAGTACTAACCTTGGAAGCTAGATTTAGATAAACTCTGATTAGAGAACATAGCCCAAAGATAGACTTTAAGGATTAGTATAGAAGAACTTCCTATAATTTTGGTATTATAGAGATTTTGTGAGTTTTCTGAGCAATACTTCCATATCTGGATACGAGCAAGTAGAGGAGGCTCTGGCACAGATGTAACTAGGGGTAAAACCCGAAAACACCACTTTGAGCTAGACTCGAACGGGAACTGGTGCACGACAACGGGCCTTGATGCACTCTTTGTTACGACACTCCTGGGGGATATGCTTTGGATAATTCTCATTTTCTTTATAAACCACTATGAAGGGTTATGAGTATATACTTCCTCAAAGAAAACATTTTTATGGATTATATCCATAAATAGTTCAATTTTTGTTAAGTATCATACAAGTATGGAATTATGTATTTTGATTTATAAACTAATATAGTTTATGCCATTGTTTAGAAATGGCACCTAGTGGAAGGAATGGAAACCGTATCAATGCACGAACTTCGTGTAGGGATTGCCCTCCTGCTCAAGATAATTAATATGGAGCTGGAGATACAAATGGTGCTGATCAACTTATTACCATACTGGGACAACTCACTCAGGTTATGAATAATAACCTTACTCGTATGGAGCACCCTGATCCGCAACGTGGAGGATCAATGTTAGACTGCTTCATGAGGCAACAACCACCAACATTTAATGGGGGTACAAATCCGTTAGTAGCTGAGCAATGGATAAACTCCTTAGAGAAAATATTCCATGCCTTGGGGAGTAGCGAAAGGGAGAAGGTTGTCATGGCAGTTTACCGCCTCACTGGAGATGCCGATCAGTGGTGGTCGCTGATTCAAAACACAAAGGAAGATGATGACATATCGAATATGGAATGGAGGGAGTTCAAAGAGATTTTCTTAGAAAAATACATTCCTCGTGACCATCGAGCAGATATGGAAAGACAATTTCTGAGTCTGAGGCAGAAGGAGGATGAGAATGTCGCAAAGTATGAGGCTAACTTTACAAGGTTAGCGAGGCATGCTGCCGATTATATACGTAACCCAAGGAGTAAGATTGATCGTTTATTTAATGGGTTAAAACCATTTCTCCGTTGAGCATTAGTATCACAATCCTTCTCATCATACGAAGATATTGTCCCATGTGCTATCAAGACAGAAATGGAATTCTCTAAGTCTTATGAAAACAAAGTAAAGCAAGAGAAGAAGAGAACGGTGGAACAAGAGACAGATAAAGGGAAAAAGGGAAAGAAGGATTTTCCATTATGTGATAATTATGGGAAGAATCACCCTGGTACTTGCCTAAAAGGAATGTGAGTTTGTTATAAATGTGGAGAAAAGGGTCACCAGGCTCGTGATTGCAAGGGAAAGAAAGAGGCTGTCAAAGTTGAATGCTACAATTGTAGGGAAATGGGGCATTATGAAAATGAATGTCCTAAGCGTCAAGGAAACTTACCTCAGAAAAGGCCAAGGGATCAAGGCCAATCTTATGTTGTGACCACAGTTGAAGCGGAATAATTAATGTATTGGTGCTTTTGGAATCATGGATTATATTCTGGTTATAAGAATAATGTGATATATATAAAGATTGTACTGCAGTACTTTTTGATTTCAGTAAGGTTTTAATATGATTAAGGTAATCATATTTTTAGTATGTGACAATAAGAGAAACTTTAATTTGTTTGGGGAATCTGATGTTACAATTGATTTTGGAATTTAGAGACCTTTTAGAGAAAGTCTGGACAGAGGTATTTTGGATAACTATAAAGGTTGGAGTGGATTAAGTTGATCTTTGGATAATATTGTTTAAGGTTAAAAAAATTATGAAGATTATTTTTGGAATATTATGATACTATAGTTTTAGGAAAAGGACAACCTGCAGGGTGGGGCATAACCCGTCGCGTTGGACAAAGCTGCAGGAATCGAACCCACAACCATAGTGCGATAGACCTTTATTTCCTACCACTAGACTACAGGAAGTCCCTGGTTATTACAAAATAATTTTACTAATCTAAATGGTATGTGTTAATATTTTGAACCTTATACAATTAGGATAAGTATAATATTTTTGAGTTCTATTATCTTTTTGAGTAAAAGATGAGTTAAAGGATGAAACTCTAATTGTCAAGAATAAATATATATATACCTATCTCTTATTCAATGAATAAATTAATTCATAAACTTTAGTAAAGGGATATTAAAAAAATGTGTTATCCTAATACCTTATGTCTTGTTGAACTGATGATATTTTAAATCAACATAGATTGAAGGCTTTGAGGCCCTCAATTTGACAGTTGATTGTGATTGATGACCTCAATCACTCCCTACAAATATTTACGTTTTTTCCTCCAATTATATGTCTCTAATTTCCACCAATGTTCTCATAATCGAGATCATAATTGGGTGGTGACTTTTTCATTTCCCTTTCCCTCTTATTGAGGCAAAATTTTATTAATCTTATTTCCGATGTGGGTTTTCCTCAAAGGTATTTTCACTTTTCAACCTTTTTATTTTCAAAGAAAAATTTCAAATTGCGAGGAGGCAATTTATTGTAGGAGGGTAGAATGTAACACCCCGAGCTTCCACGATACGCTTCTCATTCAATAATGCAATAGCTTGCATTGTACGCAACTTCGAGTTCTAAAACACCGCGACTAATCAAAGTAGCCGTTATGAATAGTAATAACCACTTTTTAAAATTACAGAAATTTTATATTTCAAAATGAAATTCATTTTTGGATTCGGAATATCGAAATTAGCCTATGTTGAATTTTTGGTATTTTTCTGAGAACTTCTAATTTTTTATGAATAGTGAAAAATACTTAAAAAACAACTTTTTTAATCAAAATAATTTATAGTGATAAATTATACTATTTAGTGGTTTTAAAGTATAATTAGAATATATTTTTACCATTTTATCCAATGGTGGTCATTAGAGTTAATTTAACATTGAAATTGGACATAAACAATTGCCAATCTTTTGATATAAATTGTTTCTTAAAAACACGCTATTTTTTGTGACAGCATTTATTATAAAATTAATTAATTCAACTTATATGTTTGGAATTTTGTAAAATAGACATCATTTTTGAATTCGGAATATCAATTATAGCTTAGGGTGAAATTTTGGCCTTGTTCTGAAAAACGTCAATTTTTGATGAATAGTGAAACCACTAAGTGGTAGTTAAATAACTGATTTTTCGTTTAAATGAAATATTACCACTTCTGTGATTTGATTTTCAAAAATCCGACATACATGGTTTTCATTAAGAAGTAAAATGTGGTTCAATGAGATTAAAATAATTTTTTGGTGAATAGTAACTTTTAAGTTCTTAATCGCGATTAGAGGTAATTAGTGTAGTTTAAGGTAAAAATAATGTTTTAATAATATGGGATGAGCTTGACACATGTCCTACTCCTATTGGATGAGTCATGGCCGACCAAGACAACCCATGGGTCAACTTGGGGACCCCATGGAGCCACTTTAGTTGGAAAATGACATTAATATATATTTATTTAATGTTAAAATTAAATTGACACAAACATGAGTTGTTCTACTAAAACAGTTTTTAAGTGGGGTTACACAAGTCCAAAGTTTGACTATAAATATTCATTAGAATGCTAAAAAGATTTCATACATCATAGTATTTTTTTTATAATTTTTAGACATTAAATATATTAAATTATTTATGACATCATTATGATGCAGCGATGACCTCATTATTTAACGATTTAAATAAAATGAGAAGATAATGCAAAATACAAGGCTTAAACTTGTCCAAAGCCTATTAATTGAGGGGATTTCGAACCCTTATCACCTTAGACACGAATTATATAAGTGTGGGACCTTTAGAATCCGAAAATCATTGTATAATAATGTAACATTTCAATCTTTCCAAAAGAGCCCCTCCTCTCCACTTATAAAAGGCCCCCACCTCTCCCACCTCATTTACACTTTCAAGCCATTTGGCTCGGCCAACCTCTGCCCAAATACTCTCCCACCTTTTCCATATTACTACTAGAAGCCTCACTTTGGGAATAACGCTTCCCAAGGAAGCCTTTGGCTCAAATCAAAAAGAGTTACCCGATTTTGAGGTAATGTCTTCTCTAATGTTGTTTTGTTTTATTTTTCTTCGCCAACCCCCTAAACTCCTTTTATTCATTTCTTTTGTAACAACAACAGTATCATAAAATACTAGGATGTTTTTATAAGAAGTATTCTAGCTACACTTACACACACCTACATCTAATGGTTAATGAACATACGGTTTCTGTGGATGGCGAATTTCTGCCTCACGAAACGATGATTGTTCAACACTCATATAACACCTTCAAAGGTGGCCATTAAGATGTCACTATATTTATATATGATATAAAATATTTTTATGTTTTACTTAATCTTCTGTATTTCTCATTTATGGCATACATTATGATTTCCATTATGGGTAAAATGCGATAATTTCATTTTAGGAAGTGCGGACTACCGCCCCCTCAAAGTGATTTGAATCGTTAATGCCATATGTGGGATGTATAAAGGATGGATTAAATGGTATTATACACTATATTATACTGTAATTATATTATAAATTTATATGATTATGATTTCATTCCATTAAATACAAAATAGAAATGAAAGTAGCGTTCATGCGTACGTACGGCTTACCGTCTCCATGAACGGTGCATTTCATTTCTTACCTCTAAATGTTACGTGACATTATGAATGAATGTATATACTGTATATATATGATTTATATGATATCTACATCATGAATATAACTCTGGATATAATGGATATTTCACCACATGAACAACTTGTAATTATAAGCAGTTTATTTTTGACTCAAGTACCAAAGATCGACAAACGACCGTTATTAACTTAAATAATTAAATAATGTTCATAACATGGTAATAAGGGATATAAAAGGAATAATGAACATGAAAAAGGTTCTTAAGTAAATATAAATTAACTCTACTTTATTATTCAGGAGGTTAAAGAACGGTCGAGTTAGGACAAGACACTAGGTAAGAGAATTTCTTAACCCAACATCCATTCTTTGGGTTAATCTCCTACTTTCAAATTATGTCATGATATAATTATGTATTATTTTGTATTTTTAATTTCTTTATGTGTACCTATAGTGAATACACATAATAGATCTATTTTATTTTAAAAATGATCTTTTTAAGGACTTCGTCTCAATCTCCTTTCATTGAGGCATATTTGGTTTTATACACAATTTTCTTTTATACGGGGTATAAACCCCTTTGACTTTTATCTTTATTCAAAAGGAATCTTTTTTATACGAAGCGTTTTACTAAACGACAAAAAGGGAATGTTCTTATTTCTGTACTTATGCGGTGACAATGACTTCTCCGCCGCCGTGACCATTATTTGAGTTTCGGCTTCCGCTACAAGCCATCATTTTTTTTAATGAAAAATAAATACAAAGTTTTAACTTTCTTTTATTTTGGTATTGAAAATGGTTTTGAAAGCATTTTTATTATATCAATGTGATGTATTGATATCTTGTGATTGAAATGTGTAAATGTTATGTTTCCATTATGCATTTTTTATGTGATACGATTATGTTATGGTTTATGATATGTTTAAACCTATTCATATGAGGAATGCATTGGACTTAATAAGTGACGGGTGGAGCCCGCTATAGCTCCTCGATGCATCGGTAGGTCTTATGAGACAACTAGATGTGGAATTGGATGAGGCCCTTTCCCAATTTGATTTATGGTTTTGGCTGAGGCCTTAATCATTTTAGACGTCTTGGCTGAGGCCTTGACAAAATGTTTCAGAATGTCTGGCATTATGCATTCCATCATTATGAAAGTGGTTATTGATGTTGCATGGGATTATTCTATTAGTAGAATATCCATGTGAGTAAGTAAATGGCATTATTGAATTTTATTTTTTCCATATTATGCTAAAGTTCAAGTTTAAAAAGGCTTTTGTTTTAGTTATACAATGCCTTAAATGTTAATGATTATTTATGAAAGCTTCCGCAATATTGTTATCCTTACTGAGAATCTGAGCTCACCCCTTTCAATGTTTTAATATTTTCCAGGATGTGAAGAAGTATTTTATGAATGACCTGCAGGGATAGTCAGAAGAGGATATGAGTGTGGACTATGGAGACTTTGTTATTGTAGTTTTTCACCTTCTGATGTAATGTAACATTTATGAATGTATCTAGTGTTTACAAGGCTACTAAACTAATCGGTCTTTCGAGATTTGATCTTTTGTGATCATGCCAATGTTATGAAGTAATTCACCGACTCTGGGTAGCTGGGGTCGGGGCGTTACATTGGGTTGATCTAGGTTTCATCTTAAAATATTCTATGCCTTCTTCCTTATTGGTGTTACCCTTTGGAATTGATGTGTTAATTGAGAGATAAAGGTAGAGGGTATAAACCTTAACCGTATGGTCTATTTAATTGGAATGTACATGTAATATTGAAATTACTCCACTATAATGTGCACTTAAATTAATTAAATTATTAATTGGATTATTCCTTTTAATCCATTTAGAGAAAAAATTTTATGACCTAACTTATGGCTACTATATGAGATAACCCTTGATTATAAAGTAACTGACTAATGACTTAAAGTTTGTTTAACATGACATGAGCTTTTGGTGAATTCCTGATTTAGATTCACCTTTGGCTGGATTGATTATTGAAATGACTGTCATATTATCGGTTTATAACCAAATGAAAAATGAAATGTATAATTGAAAGAT
The DNA here is from genome assembly GCA_963277665.1 of Viscum album. Lineage (NCBI taxonomy): Eukaryota > Viridiplantae > Streptophyta > Magnoliopsida > Santalales > Viscaceae > Viscum > Viscum album. The sequence continues at coordinate 1,841,506,061 of OY728151.1, forward strand.
AAATGGTAATTTTCATAATTAACCATCGAGACTTATGGTGTGATATTTTGATATACTGACTGTTATGACTCATTGTATTAAATACTATAATGCTTATATAGAAGACTGTGCCTAGTGAATCGTGCTAAAATGCTTATATAGTGGGCTATACCAAGTGATTCATGCTGTAATGCTTATATAGAGGGCTATTCCAAATGATTCATGTTGTAATAATTATATAGTTGGTTATGCATGATGATTCATAATGTAATGATTATATAATAGTTTATGCCTAGTGATCCAAACTGAAATGATTATTTACCAAGATTTTTTCTAATACATGCTGTAAGGATTATATACTAGTATTGACCCTAATTTACTGCTGAAATGCTTATCTACTAGACCTGACCTAGATTTGTGTGACTTATACCATAGACGTATGGTTATAGTTGTCGTAATTGTGATACAAGATCAAATAAATTCTAGAATAGCACTGAATTAGGTTATATTTTATCATGGTTATATGGTTATGGTTGACATAGTTATGCTACATTCTCAAATATATTCCCATATAGTGCTGAGGCAGTTTGATGTGGTATTAATTTAATTATTGAATTAATTAATACACCTCATTATTTCATTGTTTCGTGAACATATTAATAGACTATTTATGTTTATACATAGTGTTGTTGACCTACTGAGTTATACTCACACCCTATTCAGGCCTCTTTTTGGTACCCAAGATGATTACATGGATACAACATTTTATAAGGACAATGGACCTTACTGTTGATTATTTCATGATAGATGGGATGGAGCTGGAGACATGACCAACATGGGGCTTGAGACCGAGGGATTTTGAGTCTTTATTTGAGACTTATAGTATTTAATTTTTATTACTTCTAGTATAAAATCTAGTTACATTTCACTCTATCATTACATTATTGCTTAATTAATTATTGTATTATTCAGTTGGATTTTAATGTTTGGTTTTCCTGTTGTATTGTATTGTTTCTATTATTTATTCTCCTCTCATATTTATTGTTATATTATTTTTTTCATTATGTTGTAAGTATACAACCATTGGTTATAGTCTCCCCACTATACTTATCACACCCAGCTGCTAGTCGACATCCTCTGGAATATAGGGAGGCGTGATTGATGTCACGCAACCAACCATTTTCTACTAGGTGAGAGAGTTAAAAATAATGACCTAGTATTTTCATACATATTCATTACATCATATTATGTAATATTTCATAAATTACACAAAAACACACCTAAATACCATATTATTTTAGTGCTATTGGAACCTTGGAAACATAAAAAATTGGTTTACAATTAATCTAAATACTCTCCTTCCTACATCTTAAAACTGGAACTTGTTTATTCATATAATAGTTAATACCTTTATTCCTATCCTAGGGTAAATAAACATAATAAAGGGTGATATCATATGCTTAGTACGGGTAAATAAGGATGATTCTTAAGCATAACATGAACATAAGTGTATGCGACCAAAATAAAAACATTTGAAGATCATACCCTATATGTGAAAGATCATATAAAAGAGTTATGGAATAAATATTAGTAGTTCATAAGACATGAAGAATAAGGGATTTAATATAAAAATACATGAACTCATAACATTTAAATAAGACATGGATTTTCGGAAGACACATAAATATATAAATTTATTTCTATAGTTGTCAAGGGTCATGACCAAGTATATATTAGTGGAATTAATTCACTCCCCTAACCATATTAGTAGTCAATTTTTAATCGCAAGACCATATTACAGGTCATGGTTCACTCCCAAGACTATCCTAGCAGTCAAGGTTCACCTATAAGACCATCTTAGCAGACATAGTCCATCACTAAACTAATATCACTTCCCATTTAATCCATGTCTATCTCTTGAGATATAAATCATTACCCAATTCATTGTAGGGATATATAGATCCCACCCATAAAATAATGAAAACCATAAATATGTGTTCCACAAGAACATAAATCATTCTTCATAAACATAAACTAAAAATATAAAGAATAAGGATATAATACTTGTAAAAACCCCAATAAATCATAAGTAACGTCAAATAATATTATCATATATATATATAATGGTTTTGAAAGATAATTTGAAATAATTATTGAGGAAAATATCCTTTCCATTTTGAAAAAAAACCTTTTAAAACATATTAAATTTTTAAAACCTTTTTCTTTGAAAATAACTTTGAAAATTTATAACGGAATATTTGAAACAATGATTGATCATAGTGATAGAAAAATTCCATAAATAAAGTAAAAATTAAAACAATGATTCATTTCATATTTTAGGTAGGATTAAACCTATCATTGATCATAAAATGATAATAATATTCCTTTTAAAACAATTTTTTAAAAATTTAAAAAATGGAATTTCAAAAAATAATCATGGTCGAACAATTTTGAAAACATTTATAGAAAACATGGTTTTTGAATAAAATAAATTTATTACCGAAGAGAGAATAAAATTACATGAAACTTATAATGTCATGAAAATATTGATATTCAAGATACAACATTTCAAATATCAATACATACACCTTGTAAAAGAATATATGTGCATAACATAACATGTGTCTCGAAGAATGAAAACTGAGACAAAATTATCTTACTAATTTGGAAACTTTTGAACCATAAACCCCATAAAATTTAGATCATTAAATGGATATGTAAATAAACATAAATTTAAGGTAAAATATAATATATTACATTCATGTGTAGTTTATTCCCCATACAAAACAAATGAGTGGTGAATATAGAATAAGTCTGGCAGAAATAAAACTGAAAGTCAAAACCACCTTATCTTAAGTCTTGAATTCCTTCACACATGTTTAAAACTAATGTATAATAAATATAAGTTTATTATAAATATAAAATAGTAAAATATTCATATATATAATACCATATAAGATTTACTTATGAATTTATATTACTATTTTATTAACAATTCCATGTTAAATTTATGTTTCAGGTAATAACCACTTTGTTTTTTGTACAAGTTTTGACTTATTATTGTTGGTCCTCTTACTTAGATCATGATATCATCATCTAAAGAATGATAAACCTGATATAAATATCACATATATATATATATATATATTCATTATATATGTATTTATGGTTATTCATAAAAGTTATAGGTAGAAAATAAAATACATTGTTCATGGAGACGATAGACTGCACGTATGAATGGACAATGTTTTCATTTTCTTGACATATTAAACAAAAGAAAAGAAATGAAAATATTAGAATTATAGAATAATTTTTATTTCATATATATCACATATTTTTATAAAAAGAATTCTTAATACCTTCTATGTAAAGTGTGAACAAATCACATCACTTCGTGAGGTGGTAGTCTACTGTACACACGAACAACGTTATCATATTCCCACAAAATGGAAATAATGAAGGTATGTATGATATTAAAATTTAAAATACATAATAAAATTATAAAAATAATATATATCATATATACTCTATAAAACCATCATTATTATCAATTTTTAAATGTGTTAATAGAAGAAATAATGACATCAGTTCGTGTGGTGGTAGTCTGTCATACACATGAACGATGATTGCACATCCCTTTTGATGGAAGTGTGTGGAGTTATAGGTCATAACCTTACGATAACAACATATAAATATATTTCATACACTAAGGTTATTATATATTAATAAGACAATAATAATTTAATGGGTTTGAGGAATAAATAAAATAAAAACATTTGTTGATGAATGTTATTTCTTCTTCGGGTATCTCCATTTGGTTTTCACCAAAGGAATTCCTTGTTTGGATTTATGCTAAAAGAAAGGATTCTAGGATGAAGGGAGGGATGTTGGGAGGATATTTTAACATGGGTTTTTTTGGACCAAATAAATTTTTATGTGTGGATAAAAGAGAAAAAGATATTCCCATTTATAAGAGAGGGTAGGGGAACTTTTGTAATTTCTCAAAAGATTAATTAATAATAAATTAAATATCAATCAAAATACCTTCAAAATTCCATTTAATTGAATAAAAGATAATAGAAGGTTGTAATATAGTCAACCAATATATTTTATACAATTTTTGGTTTTATTTAATACTTTATCAGTTTTATTAACAGTTAGTTAACCTATTTTAATTTTAACTATGGTAACACTATTTTCAATATTAAAATGTTGTAATTTTTACTTATATGATGTAAATTTTATATAAATTTTAAATTTATGAAATTTTAGAACTTATAATAATCAATATTTTATTTTATAAGTATTTTCATTATTTTTAAATAATTTAATAAATTATTATTTTTGTAAAATATTAATAGTGTCAATTTTTACACTATTCATTACATTGACTATAATAAAATCAATACAAGAAGATAACTTCGAAAATATCATCTAATACACCTAAAATATATTATATGAACCTATAAAATTCATTTATAACCATAATTAATTAAAATTATTTTTCTTTTAATATTTTTAATATCATTTAATTGAATTTTTAATTAATTGAATAATTACTGTATCATCATTTTTTCATTATTTATGATAATAATATCTTTACTAAAAATAAAAAATAAATTCCCATGATGTAGATAAACCTTGTATTTTTCATAATAATATTTATATGATATAATATCCTATATTTCACCCCATATCAATAATATTATGATTATTAAAGGTAAGAGTGTGATGTTTTGACACTTTCTTTGATTTTAATAATATTTAAGTTATTTTCATGGAACAATGTCCATTAAATAATTAAATTTATATACTTATGTTTTAATGTTGTAATTAACTTCATAAAATAATATTTTTCATGTTTTAAGTAATTTTATACTATTTAAAATATTATTTTACCCTTAATTAACCGATTTACCCATAATCAGGGAAATAAAATTATTAATATTACTATTCATATTTTCCAAAAATAAAAGTGGTATATTTAGTAAATTTTCTACATATAATTTCAAATACAAAATCCTTTTTTCAACATTAAAATGACATAAGTGGCTAAAATTAATTTAAAATTAATCCCATATATGGAGTGAGAAAGAAGGGTTTTAAAGTGAAAATGTTCAAAAGTTTACTATGTTTTTTATTTCTAAATTAAATATATAAATATTTCCAATGAACTACATTGGATTAATGGGATTATAATTATACTATTTTTACTTTAAACTATTTTAATATATAATTTACCATTATAAATTATTTATACAAAAAGACTATTCTAATTTAAAATTCAGTATTTTCACTATTCGTCAAAAGATGAAACATTTCGGAAAAAACCAAAAAATTCACCCTAATATAAATTATAAATTAATATTTAAAAAAGTAATTTTATTTAATAAAATACGATTTATAAAAGCATAAAAATTTAGTATTAAAGTAAGTATTCTATTAAAAGGCGCCAAAAGGACCTTTTAGAAAAATGCATATTTTTATACATAAAAATGTGTTTTCTCTAATTTTATGTGTAAAAAAATGTTTTATGAATTAAAAAAAATTCATTGAAAATATAAAATAAAAATTTAATTAATTTCATTCACTTAGAGTTATTAATTTAATTTTTTAAAATTAAATTCCCTTGTGGGGAAAAATAGTTTTCATAAAAACACATCCTTTATTTTCAATTGGTTTTTTATCTTTATTTATAATTAATATGTATTCCAAGAATTCATTTCATAATTAATTTAATACTATTAATTCCTGAAATTAAAATATCTAGGTGATTAATATCATGATAAATAATATATTGTTGTTCAGTAAAACTTGGTCTTACGTGTAACACAATCTATCGAAGGAACACATTGTTGTATGTAACACAAGGAAAACATTTTATTAGGTGTAACACAAGAAAAAATCTATGTATAATTCATATAGATATTGTGTATTAATAAATATTGTCTTGGTGTAGTGTTCAAAACATTCTATCAAACAATTTACATTTATTTGGGAAAAAATAATTCCTAAAAACTCTGGGTGTTACATTATACCCCCCCTTAAAATGAATTTTTCCCTAAAAATACATCACTCTAATACAAAAAATGGAGATATATCTAAGTAATTATATTATAAAGTTCCAACATATTTTATTCAAAAAATATTTTTCTCCAAAAAACATTAACAAAGTGATTGCTACTGTTTTGTAGAACTTTATCACTACAAACTTGAATTTCTACCGATTTCTCTTCATAAGAAATATCTTTCTCCAGTGGTATGACCTATGTGTTTAGTACATGTGAAGGATAAGTTATATAATTCCTCAAGATGGATACATGTAAAAAATCATCATCTTGATATAGATTTAGTGGAAACACCAATCAATATGTTACTATTCTTATACGATCAAGAATTTGAAAAAAGAAATCACATCCTTTCAATTTGAAATTTCACTTATAAAATAAAAGGGTGATGTTTTAGAAATTCTTTGTGGAAATCCAACATCATAAAAAATAATAATAAAAATTCATTTAAATATGAAAAATTGGAAACATAATATTAAACCAAAGTAACTCATAACCAGGTTTCTACCTAGGAGAACATATGTGGAAAGTAAAAACATGGATATAGAAGAGAAAAATAACAATCATGTTCCAATGGAGAGTGATAGAAAACATGGTAATTATAAAGATAACCATAAAAAAATGATAAATCTAGTATGATCTAAGGGACCATTTGATTCATTATAAATATAGTAACTTAGATAAATTTATTTCAATATAGCTTTCCTGATGTTGAAGAATTTTCACAAGAATATGTTCTTACCAGATTTCAATCCATTTTGTAAGAATAATCTCATCCATCAGTTATGTCGTGATCAATTTCCTCTTTATATATTACTCCAATAAATTAGGTGTAAATTTTAATTCTTGAAGAACTAATTGATCATAAGATTCATAATGGGATGATAATTTAATACTTATATATCTAGTTATCATCAAATAAAAATGGTTAGTACATGTTATGCAATACATTTAAATATTTATATGGTTAATTAAAACAATAATTTGTAAAACCCCTTCCAAATATAATCATAAATAATTTCATAAATGGTTACCCATATGAACCTTACATAATTTTAAAATCTAAAACATTCAAAATATGTTTTCTAAATTTCCAAAATAAAATTATCATTAATCCCCCAAACAACTTTTTTTAGATCTTAATAATCACATACCAAACATGTGAATATTATCATCTTTTATTCTCTTGAAACATGGTAATAACCTAAAAACTCATATTGAATACACACAGACTTATTCATTCCTTATATAATCTCTTTTCTTATATGAAGAGATTTTCATTGGAAGCTTGGGTTCATCTTTAAACCGTTAGAATATGTGATTTCATTATTATATAATCCAATTATATAATAAATTAAATTTCAATACTGGATGAAAAATAAGATTTTCATTGGGATTATTCGTTCAAAATCAGATATGAAATTCCCAAGAAAGGATAGGAGGATAAGTATTCCCCAATTATCATGGTTCAATTCATCCATTATGATAGCTTAATATTTCCATTTATCCTTTTCCCTAAGTGATTTTTGTGGGTTTCCATCTACATTAATCCTTGGATTAGGTCAGTTTTTAGAATAATAACCAAACTTCTTGAAATTTAGACACTAAATTATATGAGGATCACTTTTTAAATCTCTATATTTATTCCCGTTAAATTAGTAGAACAATTACTAATGAAATTATTTCCAGCACTTAAAACATTTACCAATCCCCTTAAGACAATATATTCTATGTTACCTTCTACACTTTGAGAATAAAGTGAATCTAATCCTTTTCTCTCTTTAGTTTTTAGAGTTTCTTTTTAATTTTATCCCATTTTATTATCATAACCAAGAGATTTATTTTTAAAATACAATCAATCTTTTGTATTAATAATATGAGGAGGGTACTTGATGAAAAATAAGTTCCAGGACTCATAAAAAATCATGGAGTCAATTTTATGTTGTGTCCTTTTATTCTTGATAAATTTACACCACAAATTCAATTCGCCATCCAAGTGATAATTTCCCAGCTCAAATTTTTCATTTTCTAAAAAATTAAGATTGAAAAATATATTTTTAGTGGTACAAATCCATTTATCAACACCTTTTAGATATTTCATTACACTAAAATAAGTTTGAAGTTTCTATTATAAGTATTTAAGAAAACGTTGTTCCATTATTTGGTCATTTGGAAGCTCAACTTAATTCATGGCTTGATAAGTTTGTGTGGTCATAAGAATAAGTTTTTCCATTCCATATTCCATAACATTATATTTCTCGGGAGGTCCATCATTGCATTTTCCATTGCATTCCTCATTAACACAGTTACTTTGGGTTCAATCCGTTGAGTAAAACTAGAAAACATAGCTTGAGAAACACTAATAATAGGTGTAAAAATACATAATCAAGGGAAGTTTCTTATAAAGTTTCAATCTATGAAACATTAGGTTTAATTATATGTTTTTCATTATAGTTACTAAAACACTATGATTTTAAGGTATACTTAGACTTTTACTTAGGGATCTTACTAAGGTTTTATTATCCTAGTTTCCAAAGGTTGACTAAACTGTTTCTATTATAGTGACTATAATGACCTAAAATTTTCATAGATATACATTACATCATTTTTTTGAATATTCCATACATTAAATAAACACATGCTTAAAAGATTCATCATTTTATTGATTTTGTAAGCATTGAAACATAAACAACTAGTTCATAATAAATCTACATCTTCTCCTACCTATTTCTTCATAACTATAATCCATTTTAACATATCATACATAATAAATTTATTTATATCATGGGGAAAATAGTCATAAAAAAGGGTGAGATCATATTCTTATTAAGGTTAGTGAAGGGACTTGGAAACACGACCATCTTCAAAGAACTGCCCCGGATGATTTTTAGAAGGGATTTTTCACCCGACCATGACTATTCAGATTTGGACGTTTGAGAGTGTATATATTTTTCTATTGGTTCCCCATGCATCTTTTCACAGGATATCTTGGAGAGTAGTGATGGAAAGGTGGATTTTTTTATTCACGTTATTGATGTTGGGGAGGGGCTTTTCTTTGTTGAATTGAACTGGTTTGTTTTTTTGCTTTGGAGTTGGATTGTTACAGGTTAGTGTTTGTCTTTAAGTCTGTGATGTCTTGTTGGGTTCCCAACCCCTTGGGGTTTATGATAATAATAAAAAAAATTAATTTTCACTTATAAGAACATAAACCATTAATCATAAACATAAACTATGTATAGAAAGAATAAGTATATAATCCTGGAATCAAAAACCAATAAAGAATAAGTAACATCAAATAATGTTATCATAGATGTAAAATGGTTTTGAAAGATCATATGAAATAATTCTTGATGAAAATATCCTTTCCAATTTTAAAAACAAAATTTAAAAGATATTACATTTTTAAAACCTTTTTATTTGGAAATAAATTTTAAAATTTATAAAGTAAGCATTAAAAAATGATTTTTATTGGTGGCAGAGAAATTCCTATTGAGTCAAAAGTTCCACTTATAACTTTTCTATTCCGTTAGTTTTGTAAATCACAAAGACTTTATTAAAAAATGGTTACTATCTTTTTACATCCAAAGTGTTTTAGTGTGTTTTTGTAGAAGAAATTATCTTTTACCATACATAGAAAATGTTCTAAAGTATCATAAAAATAAACCTAATATTATTAATTATGATAATTATATTGATCATAAGTGTGTTTATCTGACATACCTTTAATCATACCAAAGGATATAATTTTTTCATATTGATCATACTGAAAAATTCATGACCATCAGAATGATTATGCTACCAATAAAATCATACCAAATCACATAAGGATTATTGTATTGATAATAGATAAGTATGTCCATCAAACTGACCAAAGTTTATAATCTGAAAAGATGACTTGTTTATATCATAAGTAATACCTTTAACACTGTAATGGTGTTAATCAATACGAAGTATGAAATTCATTTTCAGATGAGATTTTAGGTTCTAGTTGTTTATGGAAATTTCAAAAAACATGGAAATATGACCATTGGGGGATTGCCTATAAATACTAAGTTGTTTAAATAGTTTGGAGATGGTTGATTACATTTAATTATGAATATTTCTCTGCATGAACTGATCATTCTTAGTCAGTGTAATTGTTTAGAGAGTCGTTATCCTAAGGAATTCATGTCTGGTTGTTTCCTTAAGAAAATTTTTAATTGTAATACACATCCAATCATTGTTAAGATTGAGGGATTATGGGGACAGAAAGATGGTAAATCTGATCCATCAGATCAATAACTTTATAGTATAGGAATATAGACATAGATAATCATATCGAGGGCTTCTAGGGATAGGAAGACAGAGAAAATATGATCATCATATCAAGGGAATTCTTGGTAAAAAAATACATACTTGATAGTAAGTATAAAACTATGTATACCTTTAGTCAATGATATTGACTACCATACTCTTAATGTTAAAATAGGTAAATATTTAAATGATCTCTTTTAATTCATTTTTACCTTTATATAGCTATTGTATTTGTTGTTTTTACATGTATCTATACCGATGTTCATGTTATAGAAAGCTAGGAATCATACATAGATTTATATGAAATTGGTTTTATTAGTTTTACTAAGATTATGATAAAAACAATATTTTGATTTTAATCGAATCCATTTTTATAATGATTCTTTTACTGTAATATAATTAGACTAATTTTTGGTTTTGATTTTGTGACGCTCATCATTGGACATAGTCTGAGTCTGATAAAATTACGTTAAGTGGTTTTTGTATTAAGTTTAAATATTCTAAACTGTGTTTTTAAACTATAATTCACCCTTAATGTATGTATAGACATCATGAGATACATTTATGACCCAAAAATTTTTATCAGAGAAAGTTTTTACTGCTCATAGACTTAACGAGTTTTTGCTTTATTTACTATTTCATGTTTTTTAAAGTTTTGATATAATTTTTTTAAAATTTTTCTTACACTAACATGTACCATTGGAAAATAGTTTTTGTTGTTTTTAATATGTAATGTATTAATTTTGTCTCTATATATAATATAAATCCAAACATACCACATATCTTTGATGGTGCTGATTATAAGTAATAGAGAGATAGGATAAAAACTTTTTTTATCAATATCAGAGTTGATAATTTTTTTATGATTTATTGAGACTACAAGATTCCTAAAAAGGTAGTCACTCCTTGTACACATCAAGAAAAACAAGAGTATCAGTTAAACTATAGAGTAAGGATTGTTATATCGTGTTCCATGAAAAGAAGTATATACAATCAGATATCTTTATGTGAAGCTACTAATATTATTTGGAAAAAGTTAGAAGTCACACATTTTGGAACTTCTAAATTTGTTGATACTAGAAGATCTATTCTTAAAGAAGAATATCATGCCTTTTATTTTATTCTGGGGGAATCAATTACAGCGATGCAACGAATGTTCAAGACTATGACAAATAGTTTACAATATATTTTTGAAAAAAGGTTTGGATGATGATATCTCTGTTAAAAAATATTATTGATATCATTCCTAATGAGTGGGAATAAAAAATAACTTTTGTGGATGCGAAAATAAATATTAATAATCTTATATTGGATGATCTCATTGGAAATCTCATTTATCATGAAGGTAGACCTAAGATATATTTTGAGAAAGTTAAGAAGAAAAATAGAGGTGTTTATTTTTCTACCACTATTATTTCTACTAAAGTTCAAACACCTAAAAAATTGGATAAATCATCAAGGAAGAAGAAAATTATTGTTCAAATCAATTCAAGTATATCATAGAATTATGAGAATGAGTTAACTAATATTGTCACACATGATTTTTATGTTTGCCTTGGTTCTGGATCGGGTCGGGTTCTCGGTTGTTTTTCTTTGGAACTGGGTGTGACGAGTTTGAAGATTTGGGATGCTCTTATTAAGGTTCAGGTTGAATCACAGTTTTAATTTTGGATTTCTTTTGAGAAATGAGTGTTTTGGGCTCGAAAGCATTTAGCGCATGGTCCTAGCTTGGTTTAGAAACCATGCGGCTTCACAAAGGTCACTGTGTGGCCTACCCAGTGTTAAAAGTAAATAAAAATTAAATGAATAATAAAATGAAAATAAATGAAAATAATAAAAATAATATGAAATGATTTTTTAATAATAATAATAATAATTATAATAATATTATTAAGATTATTAAGATTATTATTATTATTAAGATTATTGGTATTATTATTACTATTATTATTATTAGGTTATTTTTTAGGGTTTCTCCCCCATTCTCCCTATTTCCCCTTATCCCTCATTTAGCCCCTTCTACCCCTCTCCCTATCGCACGACCAACCCCTTTCTACCTCTCCTCCCTGTGTGTGAATCCCCTCCAACAAACCCCTCTGCTGGCGCCCTCTTATCTAACATGCGACGCCATAGATGCCCTCCTCTCTGACGTGCGACCCCCCCCCCCCCTCCGACAGTCACACCCTCTTCCCCTCTGGGTAAGCCCCTCCTCCATTCTAGGGTTTTTCTTAATTTTCTTTGAGGCTTTGGTTTCCCAATGGGTTGGTTTGTGTTTTTGGAGTTTTAATCATGGGTCATTCGGGTTCGATCTTCACGTTTAGGGTTCAATTTTGGTTGCTTGAGGTGTGGATAGGGTGTTATTGGACATTCCCACTGAATTTAAGGGTTTTCTCCATCCGAGGTAGGTGATTTCATGCTTAAACATTATCTCCTAAAGTTCTATTTCATGAAGTAGTATTTTAAGATGTTCTATAATTTATGTGTCAGGTGAAAAAGTGGTCTTTGGAAAGTGTTGATGTGTATATGGTTTGGAAATTATTTTCCATGTGAAATTATGATATATTTTGTGTGTAAAGATTATTGTGATTCATGGAGTCATCTGATAAATTGTTTAAATGATTCATTAAATTTTATAATTATTGTGAATCATGTTTTGATATGGTTATGATATTTTTTTGGCTGTAAAGTGGTATTTCTTTATGAAATTAGGTCTTTTTTGGTGTAAACCTTTGTTGTGCTAATTTGAAGTTCTCTATAAAATTTTCAAATGATCTATTAAATAATTTAAGGGCTATGAATCATGTATTGATATGGATTTGGTATGTAGTTGATTTTAAAAGAGGATTTTGGGCGTGTTTTTTGTGTAATATCCTTGTGGTGTTTCTCAAACTTATTTTATAAATTGTTTTAATGGTTTAATAAATTATGTGAGAGGTGCGAATCATAATTGGAATAGGTTTTGGTGTGTGTATGAGTTTAAAATGGAATTTGGAGGGTAAGTGGTTACATGTGACAAGTAATGATTTGGAAATGTTTTTATAAATAGTTTAAATGATTTATTAATTTATGTAAATTATGAAAACCATGTTTTTAAATGGTTTGGGTGTGAGTTTTATTTTTAAAGAGGATTTTGTGTGTGTAAGTGGTGGCTTGTGTTGGGAAATTTTTTGTTTGGTTGATGAAATGTGTAAGTGGTGTTATGTGACATGTGAAACTTGATTGAGAACAAAAGGGAATCCTAAGTATATATGTGGGAAGATTAGGAGTAGTATGCTAGTGATTTGGAAGTGGCTATGGTTCAGTTTCACTTAGAGGGATTGACGAGGACAACACTAAATAAATATGGATGATGATTTGATACCACTATAATTTCAGATGTTTCTCCTCTCTAGTGTCTCAGGCATAAGAATGAAGTTGGTAGTGGTTTTTATACCACATCTCACCAAGATTTGAGGTTCCTAGGGTCCCATTTCTACCCAGTGTTTAGGGGATTTTCCCATGACTAGTGGTCTTTGGCTTTGTTACACTTAAATTCGACATACGACATGGAATACTAGTTACATAAAAAGAAAGGTTGTGTTTATTTAAAGTTTCCTTCCGTTAAAGTTTCATTTCTTTAAATTTTCTCCTTAAAATTGTTCTAGAATATCTTTCATTTATAAAACTCTCATGTTTACTTGACATATAATGTTTAGATAATGGAATCCATTTTGAGTGGGATACTACTAGGAAATATCTCACACCCTTGGGTGTAATCAGTCTTGGTAATATTTGATATAGGTAAGGGAAATGATTTTAGAGATGGCGGCTCATGTTGCTAGTGGTCATCATGGTTTGGTTTTGTGGAGATGGTTTGAGGGAGTTTCACCCGTACACCATGTGGTTGTTTTAGTTGGTTTTTGATTTATTCTTTATTTGTATCCATTTTGGTTTTGTATGAACCTTATAAACCCAAATTCAGAAATTTTTTTAAGGCATGTTTGGTTATAAATTTTCATTTTTTTTGTTTATTTATATGGTTGGTTGTTTCATGAATTTTTATTTGGGTCAATCATTCCCAATTGTTTTATTTGATACCCATGCACTTATTCTAGTCCATGGGGATTTAGAATGCCCTTTAGTACTTGTCACAGATCGACTTGGGTGAGCGGTTTAGGGTCAACCCAGGTTGGATCGTGACAAAATGGTATCAAAGACAGTTTTTCTCTTTTGAGTCTTGTTTCATGGGGAAGAGTCTGGGTATAATAGAGTCAGGATTTTCGGGACTTTATGTTCAAGTTATGAGTAGGGTTCTTGGCCATCACACCTAATTATGGGACTCATTCCACCAAGGGATGTTGGGTTTTATCTGAGTTCCATGGTCCTTATGGTTGATTTTTATTTAGGAAATGAAATGGTAGTTGGTTCAATAATATAATAGAGCTCACATGGCCTAGAAATCCCTATGGAGATGGGGATGTTTTCCTAAAAAAACTCTCCATGATGGTTGTGTGACTTGCTTATGGCTGCCAACCATATGTCCGAGTCACCCATCAGCACTAGTTTCATCTTAATTTGATCGGTATCGCTAGGGGTTTTGGAAAATCATTTTAAAAACTCTTATATGATAATTTTGAAAATTATATTATTAAAATGGAAATGGTTTTTAGAAAATTAGGTTGAGGCTATTGGAATTTTATTTTCATCACTTAAACTTGTGGTTTGATGAAAATTAATTATTTTGAAAGAATTAGTTATGTTAAATAGGGGTTTGGAAATCTATTTGAAACGGGATTTTCAAAACTATTGAAAAATGGTTTTAATGGGATAAAGTGGTATTTGAATAATGGTTTGAATGAGATGAAATATTTTGGAAATTACACATGTGGTTTGAAAATAATTTATTTTCCATAAATATTGAGCCTTTAAAATTTTTTATGGATTTTTGGAAACTTTAATTGGATTAAGAAGATGTAAGGGTGGGTTGAGTTTTTGTTTTGAAAAAATTGGAAAGGGGTTTTTTTTACCCTTGGTAACCTCATAATTGATCACATGCATGGGTATGTATAGAAAGGTGGATGGTCAATGGAACAAGTGGATGGGTGCCCTGATTGACATGGGATGGGTGCCTTATGTGGAACTAAAACATGCATGTGTGAGGCCCATGAGAATTCATTGGTGAGTATGAAACCCACCAAACCTAAATCCTTTTAAACAAGATATTAAATAGAATATTAGATGTATTCATAACCGGTGTTGGTGTGGTTTGAATTTTTATTTTTGGGAATATTACCATGGTGTGTTTTGAGTTTGGAAACCCTCTTTTTTAAATGATGTTTTAGGGTTGTGTTTTGTCGGTAATTTGGTTTGAAGCGATAGTTAGCGATTCATTTTTGGGAAGTGTTTCGGGTGGCCTTTGTGATGATCCCCTTTTTATGTTTGGATTTTGTTGTGTAATGTCATTTCCATTGGGTTATTTTGTTTGTAACCTCTGTTTCTTCTATTGGCTAGTGTACACCCCCATAAGAAATTAATGCTTTTTTGAAGTGAGTCCATGAGTGATTCTCTATTGGAATATCCTCTAGTTGACCCAAAATAAGAACTTAATTATTGATATTTGGAAATTAAGTCTACCCCTATTCTTTTTTGATTATGCACACCCCCTCGTAGTGGGATAATGGATGTGGAATGTTGAAATAGATCTTGGTTTCTTGAGTTTCCTGGGTTATCAAAGGGGATGTATGACACGAGTGTGTTTTAAGGTCCAGTCTGGAAGTGGTGGAGGAAATTCCAGTAAGGAAAAAGGTGTAAGTAGTCCAAATTTGTCTATGTTAGATGATGTTTTAATGTTCCTTTGGGTAATTCTTCAGTTTCTTCTAAAAAGGGATCTTTCTTGGACACTAGTGTGGCAGGTCCAGTCGTAGGAGGATGTGAAGGCGTTTTTCAAGAATCGTGTGTTGGTGGGGACTCAGTTTTTGGTCCCTCTCCTTGTAATTTTTCTATCAGAGGAAAGGGTCATGTTAGGTGACATATTGCAGTGGTATGTTTCTTCTTAAATGTGAAGGTTAATGTGAAGAACCTTTCAAGAGCATCCAATTTAATGGAAGCATGCCTTCCTTTCATGGAATTCCAAATTTCTTTGTTCTGAGTAAAGGTGCCTCCTGTGTGTTCTTTATTTTTCTATTTCCTGTTTGGAGTGAAGGGGTTGATGCGTATAAATATTTTAAGTCCTTATTTTAGTGGAAGATACGTTTCAAAGTAAGTGGGTATCAGGGTGTGATAGGTTTTGTTGGTGCTGTCTGGGATACAATATGGTTTCTTGTGGCACCAGTAGGAGAAATCATGTTTGGGGATTTTTGATTCCTAACTGTGAGGTAGGATATGCTTCAATCACCAGTGCTCTAGACATAGGTCCCAGACCAAAGGTGGCATGTATTCAAGAACCCCCAGGGTATTTAAAGGACCTTGGTCTAGTGTCTATCTTCAGTTTGTGAATGGAGACAATTTAAGCTTTCTATGTGGTTGTTCCATCCCAAATGGTCCCATTGGATGGAGGGGTGGGGAGGAACCTATTTCTTTACTATGAACCGTGTGGGTGAAAGAGTTCCTCCTTAGTTATAAGCTGGTAGGGTTATCTCATTCTCTTGAACATTATTTCTCGTGCCATTATGTATATGTATATTTGTTTTGTTGTCCATGTATATCCAGCCTCATGAGTCAACCTCAGTTTTGGTTTGGGCTCATCTGAGGATGGTAATGCCTACGGGAGTAGTGAACCAGTAAGTGTTTTATATCAGGTTTGGAGTTTTTTTAATCGAGTACCTTGAGATGGGGGATTGTGTTCTGCAGGAACTTCACAAGTTAGCTATTCCGAGCTTCCTTTTTTCGGTCTGTGTCAGTCGGTTTAGTTAGCTAATATTTATGGTGGGTAGACCTAGTATGGGTCTCTCTGAAATTCCACTGAAAAGAATTGATGTAGCCTATTTCTTATGGTGGGGAGTCCATTAGAGCACCCCCATCTTGGTCCTCCAACTCTATATTGGGTGTTGGTTTGTTCTTATGGTAGGGAGTCCGTTCAGGCATCCCCGTGTCAGTAATTCTGTTATTTTCTTGGTGTTAAATTGGTGATGTGTAGTCTCATTAAGATCTATCCAACCCCAAAGTACTCCCTTGAGTAAACTTTGGGACTTGAGCGCACCAAATAGTTTCATTATATTAAGATCATGGGATTATTCACCGGGATGTGGTTTGATCTTGTTTACTTGTTTCAAG
Source organism: Viscum album (assembly GCA_963277665.1). Taxonomy (NCBI): domain Eukaryota; kingdom Viridiplantae; phylum Streptophyta; class Magnoliopsida; order Santalales; family Viscaceae; genus Viscum; species Viscum album. Next base: position 1,841,523,652 of record OY728151.1, read on the forward strand.
ATAGTGGTTTGAGTTTCATTGATAAGGTCTGATGTTTTTTAGATTAAGGGATTATATTATGTGTCATGAGGGTTTTGTTCCTTTGATCGATCAATAAGAGGTGTTTAATGATTTGGAGGCATGTGGCACATAGTGAGGAGTCCATTTTGGTCACTCGAGTTCGATTTGTGAGTCTCGTTTTGTATTGATAGTTCTCTAGTATTCTCCTTACTCATCATTTATTGGGAATCACCTTGAACTATAAAAGAATATCAGTTTTTTTGTTTTAGAACTATTTGTGGATTTCTGGGAGAAAAGTGTTGTAGTGGGAAAAATTGTCACACCTGAGTGTTTTGTTTTCCTTAGTTCTAGCAAGGGTTTGGTTCTCAATTGTTTTTATTGGGAACTAGGTGTGATGATTTTGATGTTTTGGGATATTCTTTCCAGGGTTCTAGTTGAATCCCAGTTTGTGTTTTTGAGTTTTTATTGAAAAACGAGGGTTTTGTGCTCGACATCATCTAGCGCATGGGTAGAGCACGGTTTGGAAACCATGTGGCTTCACCCAGGTCACCATTCAGCTTACCCAATGTTAAAAATAAATAAAAATTAAATTAATAATAAAATTAAAAAAAATAAAACAAGAAAAGTAAAATGAAATAAAAAATTGTTTTAATAATAATATTATTATTATTATTATTAAGAATTTTATTAATATTATTGTTTATAATATTATTACTACTGTTATTATTAAGATTATTGCTATTATTTTTATTAAAAACTTATTTTTTTGGGTTTCTCCCCCCTTGTCCCTCTTTCCCCCCCTTCTCCCTCATGTATCCCCTTAGCCCCCCACTCCCTGTTGTGCAACCAACCCCATCCTCCCTCTCCTTCCTACATGAGGATCCCCTCCGACGAACCCCTCCACTGATTCCCTCCTCTCTAGTGTGCGAACCCACTGACACCCTCCTCTCCGGTGTGCAACCTCATTGGTGCCCTCCTCATCCATGCACAACCTCACTGATACCCTCCTCTCGGCGTGCAACTCCCTCCCTATGGCGACCATGCCCTCTTCCCCTACGGGTATTCCGCTCCTCCATTTTATGGTTTTGATTCATTTTATTAGGAGCTTTGGTTTTCTAGCGGGTAGAGTTATGTTATTAGGGTTTTAATCTTGGGTCGTTTGGGTTCGATCTTCATGTTTAGGGTTCTATTTTGGTTGTTTGAGGTGAAGATAGACATTTTCACTGAATTTAAGGGTTTTCTCTACCCGAGGTACTTGATTGCATTCTTATTCATTATTTTATGAATTTATATTTCATTCTTGAGTATTTTTACATGTTCTATAATTTACATGTGAGGTGAGAAAGTTGTTTTTAGAAAGGTTTGATGTGCATTTGGTTTGAAAATAATTTTTCCATGTGAAATTGGGTATATTTTGTGTGTAAATTTTGTTGTGCATCTTGGATTTGTCCTATAAATTGTTTAAATGATTCATTAAATTGTCTAAGTTGTGAGAATCATGTTTTGATAGGTCATTCTATGTGTTTGGCTTTAAAGTGGCATTTCTATATGAAATCAGGTTTGTTTTTGTTGTAATTTTTTGTTGTGCTAATTTTAAGTGCTCTATAAATTGTTTAAATGATTTATTAAATTAATTAAGGGCTTAGAATCATGTATTGATATGGTGTTGGTATGAGGTCAATTTTAAAAAATGTTTTTTGGTGCGTTTTTGGTGTAAAATTCATGTGGTGTTTCTTGAAATTATTTTATAAATTGTTTTAATGGTTTATTAAATAATGTGAGAGGTGAAAATCATTATTGGGAATGGTTTCGGTGTTTGTATTAGTTTAAAATGTAATTTGGAGGTGAACGTGGTGACTTGTGACATGTAATTCTTTGGAAATGTTTTTATAAATTGATTAAATGATTTATTAAATTATATAAATGATGAAAACCATATTTTGAAATGGTTTGGGTGTGAATTTTATTTTTAAAGAGGATTTTGTGTGTGCATGTGGTGGATTGTGTTGTTCAATGATTTTTTAGTTGATTAAATGTGTAAGTGGTGTTATGTGACATGTGAAACTTGATTGATCACAAAAGGGAATTCTAGTTTTCTAGGTGGGTGGACTAGGACTAGTATGCTAGTTATTCAAAAGTGGTTGTGGCCGAGTTTCACTTAGTGAGATTAAAATGGACAAAAATAAGTAAATATGGATGATGATTTGAGACTACTATAATTTTGGATGTCTACCATCTCTAGTGGAATGTGCAAAAGAACACAGTTGGTTATGGTTTCTATACCACATCTCACCAAGATGCGAGGTTCCTAGGGTCCAATAGATTTCTAGTGCCTAGGGGCTTTTACCATGACTAGTCTCTTTGGATTTGTTTCAATTACCATCAACATATGGTATGCCATATTGGTTACTTCAAAATAAAGGGTGTCTTCATTAAAGTTGTATTCTATTAAATTTTCCTTTCTTTGAAGTGTCTTCTTAAATTTTTTCTAGAATCTCTTTCATTTATAAAACACGCAGGTTTAATTTTCATCTAATTTTTAGAGCATGGAATCCTTTTTGGGTGGAATCATATTGGGAAATAGATCACACCCTTCTTACACCCTTAAGTGTATGAATAATTGGTAATATTTGATATAGTTAAGGGTAAGGATTTTGGAGATGACGACTCGGGTTGCTAGTGACCATATTGGTGTGGTGTTTGGGGAGATGGCATGGGGGAGTTTCAACCATTATCCATGTGGTCATTTGTGTTTTTTTGGTTTATTTTTTGGTTGTAGCCATTTTGGTTTTGTGTAAACCTTATAAAATCAAATCTGTAAAATTTGTTAAGGCTTGTTTGGTTATAAATTTATAGTTTTTTTCTTTATTTATATTGTTTGTTGTTCCATTATTTTTTATTTAGGTAAATTTTTCCCACATGTTTTATTTGATACTCAGGAACTTGTTCCAACCTATGGGGATTGGGAACACCCATCAAGCCTTGTCGTGGATCGACTCGAGTGACCATTTTAGGGTTGACCCAGGTTGGTTCATGAAAAATATCTCCAGAATGATGAAAATGATTGCTGGTATGAATTATTTTTAGTAATTATATAATAAAATTTATAAGGATAATGATTATAATAAAGTTTCTGAAGTCACATGTTATGAATGTAAGAAATATGGACATATCTGACATGGTTATCCAAAGTTGAAGAGGAAAGATAGAAAGGAATAGAATTTGGAAAGAAATTCCAAAAAGTATTACAAGTCTAAAGTCAGGAATGATTTGAAAAATGATGACACATGGAGTGATAATGGTGGAAATTATACTGAAATTTATTCTGAGAATGAAAGTTTTAGGCAGAGGAATATAAGACTTTTTTCAAATGTACCATGGTAAATCATTATCTTATGGAAAACATACATACTATTTAATACCTTACTAACATGTATTTAAATGATAATTATATTTATGATAAAAATTATAAATCTTCAAATGATGAAAATTCCTTAGCATAATATAATTTGTTACCTAGTTTTGATGTTGTTTCCAGATTCACAAAACTTTTATAAAATGAAAACTGTAATTTTTTAAAAATAATTGATAATGATAAGGCTAATTTTGTAAGTAAAATTCAAGGATAAGTGTTTTGAAAAATGAAATATCAGATCTTTATTAATATCTTGATAACACTAATATTGAAGAAGATATAAGTTTAAGATATTTTGAAAAATATATTTCCAAGAAAAATGTTCTAGAAATAAATAATAGTTCTCAATATAATACAAATGAGGACAAAAATTTATTTGTAAAAATAAAATCCAAAATTTATAGTTTAAATAAAATTTTATCAAATTTTACCATCAGAAAGTACAAATTTAAAATTTTTATAAAAACTCATGGTCATAGTTCAATAATGGGTTTCAAAAATAAAAAACCTATTTTTTAGTAAAAATTTATTGTTCCTAAAAGTGATTCATTTTCACTAAGTGTAATTGTGGTGGGAACTATATATAGAATTTTTCCTTAAATAAAATACAATCAATAGGTTTTAAAAATGTATATATTTCAAAGGAAATTAAAAATTCTCCAAAACAAAGTTGGAAAAATTTGGTTACTGAATATACTATTTTCTAACAATAATGGACCCAAGAAAGTTTGGGTTCTGAAATTCTAATGTTATTATTTTTAAGAAAAAATATACTAACAACAATAACAATATATGGTACATGGATAGTGGGGTTTCTAGGCACATGAATGGAAACAAATTCTTCTTCAATAATATAATCAAGAAGAAAGGTGGAAAAGTAAATTTCAGGGATAATTATTAAGGGGAGATTATCAGAAAAGGAAACAATGTTCTTTTTGGAAATGATCCTATTTAAAATGTTTTATTTGTTAAATTTATTAAGCACAACCTTATAAGCATAACTCAATTTTTTGATGAGGGTTACCTTGTGAGTATTAGGAATGATAAATGCTTCGTACATAGTTCCAAGGATGAATTTATTCTTTATTCCAATGGAAATGAGAATGTTTACACACATAACTTAGAAGTCCTTAGGAGCCATGACTTTTCTTGACTTACTTCGATGGAAGATCAATCTTGGTTATGGAATATAATGTTAGGACATTGTAACCTTAGAAACTTTTCTATGTTGACTAAGAAAGGACTTGTTAAGGAACTACCAGAACTTAGGTTTGGTACATAAAAAGTATGTGAACATTATCAATACAGTAAGAAACATAAGTCAAGTTTTAAATATATTAGTGAAGTCTCAACTTCGGATGCATTACAATTAGTTCCCATGAACATATTTGGTACTACAAAAATTAGAATTATTGGTAAAAAATACTATGTATATGTCTTTTTTGATGATTACACTAGATATACTTGGGTTTATTTTCTCAAAAACAAATATAAAGCCTTTATTTATTTTAAAGTTTCTTAGCTAGAGTTATAAATGAGAAAAATCGCTCATTGATAACTATTTGTAGTGATCATGGTGGAGAATATTAAAATTATGATTTTGAAACTTTTTTTTGAAATAAAGGTATAGAACATAATTTTTCAGCACCTTGAACCCCCCACCCCTACCCTATTAAAATGGTGTAGTTAAAAGAAGAAATATATTTCTTCAGAAGATTACTAGAACCATGCTGAGTGAATACTTAGTAGCTAAAATTGTTTGCGATAAAATGGTTAATAATACATGAAATACTCTAAAATGAGTTTTAATTATACCTTTTATTAATAAAAATCCTTATGAGTTGTGGATATAAAGAAAACTAGAAGTTTTTTACATCAAGGTTCTGGGTTTTTATGTACTCGTCCTTAGTACTAAAGATAATTTACAAAAATTTCACCCAAATATGATGAAGTAATATTTTAAGGTTATTCCACTACTTATAAGGCTTATAGATTTTTTAATAAAAAATATATTACTATTGAGGAAATATCACATGTTAAGTTTGATGAAACCAATCCCTTTGTTTTCAAAAAACCCCAACCTACATCCTCCTCATTAGTTCTTTCTAAAACTAAATTTGGACCTTTGTTAGAAAGTAATTCTCATAAGGAAATTACTCAACATTATTTTCCGAAGTTATTCCTAAGGAATATTTTCTACCTATTGTTTAAGAACACACTTTTGAAACCAAAGATGTTATCTATTACTTAAGAATAATCCTAGTGAAGGTATCACAAGTGATGTAGATCAATCAGTTAGGACTAAAAAGTTATTTAGGAAATGAAATTGAACATCTATCTTTCTTATACCAATTTGAACTTAAGAATATTGATGAGGAATTAGGTTATGGGGATTGGATTAAGGAAATTAAAGATGAACTCAATGATTTTAAGATGGAAAAAGTCTGTACATTAGTTGAATGCCATACTGAAACTTCTATAATTGGAGTAAAATTGGGTTTTCAGAATAAATGTGATGGAAGTGGAATTATTGATATAAATGAATGTAGACTTATTATTAAGGGTTATAATAAACAATAAGGAATATATTATGAAGAAACATATTCATGAGTAAGAATACTTGAAGCTATTCTAATAGTTCTAGCCTTTACAACATTCTTTAATTTCCATCTTTTTCAAATGGATGTGAATTGGGATTTTATTAATGTATATTTTCAGGAGGGAGTTTATGTAAAAAACCTATTTTGGAATATAAGAAACACCTAGAACATATTTATAAACTTACCAATTATTTATTTGGTCTTAAAAAAGACTCTAGATCTTGGTATGATATATTAACTAGATTTTTGTAACAAAATTTTTTTGTTAAGGGGGCTGAAGGTCCAACTCTTTTTATAATATAAGTTAATAAAAATATAATGATTTTAAAACTTTATGTTGATGACATTATATTTGGTTCAAATCAAAAATATTTAACTAATTCATGTATGGATCTTATGAATTCTGAGTTTTAAATGAGTATGATGGGTGAGTAAACATATTTTATTGGTTTTCAAATTTCACAAAAACCATAAGCGTATTTTATATCTCAAAATAAATGTATAAAATATATTCATATGGAATTTGGATATGAAAATACTAGAAGTACTATTAATCCCGTCCATACCTAAAATAATTTATATATTGATGAGGATGGGAAACCAGTTGATAAAATATTTTTATAGGGATTATAGAAAGTTTAATTAACTACTAGTCATCTAGATTTAATGTTTTCTTTATGATTACATGAAAGATATAATTAAAATCATAAATAATCCCAATTAAAAGCTGCAAAATGAATTTCTAATTATCTTAAGGGAAATATGTATTTATTTTATTTTCCATTCTTCTAGAGATATTTTCGAACTAAAAAGTTTTTCAGATTCTAACTTTGATAAATGTAGAATGGATAAGAAAAGTACTTCTGGAACTTTTCAATTATTAGGAGATTATTTGCTTTATTAGAATTTTAATAAATAAAACTTAGTATCACTTTCCACTTTTGAATTCAAATATGTGGAAGATAGAATTTGTTGTTCTCAAGTGTTGGGGATGCAACACACACTCACTAACAATGACATATGTTTTAAAAAAATCATATAATTTTTTATAATACAAGTTTCATTTCTCAAAGTAAATCCTCGGATATCACTCATTTTCTAATCATGTAGATATAATAAAAAATCTCCTTTGGGATCACACACTGAACAATGATATCATTTTACAATTAATCATAATGGAAGAACAACTTGCTAATATTTTAAAAAAAACCCCTTAGTTATGATAGATTTGAATATATAAAATAGAATCTACGACTAATCAATGTAAAGTGTTCATTCATATCTACTTATTTTTTATTCATCTCTTTAAATTAATAAAATATTTTTCATAGGGGGAGTACATATGTTTTATGTTTTTCAAAATTTTTAGTTTTTATAAAATATTTCAATTTTCTAAAAAAATTGTTTTTTAAAACATTTATCATAATTAATTATTTTGAACTCATATTTTGTTAATTTTCATTCAGATTCAAATTTTTCAAAAAATTTATTTAGATTAAAAAAAAATTATAAAAATTTTGGACTCAAAACATGTTACAAATTTTATCAAATTTATAAAATATTTTTTAATCATATTTTATTACGATCGTAATAAGTCATCTAAAAAAACTATTATAATTTTTTTCTATAGAAACTATCCAAAATAGTTTCCATAATTGAAATATCATATTCAGTTTCTATTTCAAAACTATCATAATTTATTTACATAAACCAAGAAGAATAGGTTAATCATATAAATGGATCTTTCCACTGTGAAAGGTACTCTAATATTCTTTTAACTTTTTCACTATCCCATTACGTTAGTTCTTTAATTGATTTTGTTGATATACATTTAGTTTTTATAAATAAATTATTTTATTATTTTTTTTAAATTTTAACTAAATGGATTCATTGTCAATCAGATAAAACATTTAAAAAAATATTGAGAGTTCAAAGAGTTTTTTAAATCTTATTCAGATCAATCTTGACCACAAGATAAAAATTGTTTTGACTCTCAACCATTGGTTATGTTATGAAAGATGAACCATCCCCCCACCCTCTGATGCATATATAAGGGTGGGTCACCTATTTTCTCACATTGGTTATCTAATGTTTTTTCTTATGAGTTGATGCACCCTTCAAAGGCCCTAGTCCAAAAGCTTTCCTTTGCACCCCTTCACTGGTTTTAGAATTTAGATTTTATGGAGACAAAGGATGATTTTTTTAAGTGGGTTGTCTTCAATGAGAGGTTGGTTAAAAGGTATTTCTATGATAAATACAATTATACACTCAAGAAGATCATTTAGATCAAAGGAAGAGAATATTTACGTGTTGAAAAACCAAATTAGGATTTTAGTTTGTATTATATAGAGGAAGTATTTGAAATATACGCCTCAGTTCTAAAGAGGAAGGTAAAGAAAAAGTGTCTTTCACACTATTTGGAAAGAGGTATAAATTACCTTATATAAAAGTTACTGATCTTGTTGGAGTTAAATCAGAATGATAATGTTATATTCCTTCTCACAAGTTTCCTAAAAAAAATCAAAATGTTTAATAATAATAAGGTAGGAGACTCATTGTTTTCAAAATATGACAAGACAAGAAACTTTTCTTACTTAACACCAGATAATAGAGTTGTAGCTCTGTGGATATAGGGGTATTTGATTCCGAGGAAGGGAGATAGAGATACTTTGAAAGTTTCTGATGGTTTCATGATTGATTACTTGGTGAATATGGGAATTATCACCATTTTAAATTTCATCTTAATCACAGTAGTGGATATCAAAACAACTTATATTAATCCAAATATTATTATGTTCGATGATTTTATAAGAAAAATGGTTGTTAAGTGTATGGAGTTCTTTAAGGTGTAAAAAACATCATATCCAGTCCAAGAAAAAATTTCCTTCATTAATGATGATATGATGTCAATAATAAAATTTGTTTTTAATACCAAGACAAATAATTTTGTTGAGAATGTTTATGGTGTTTTCTCAGAGGAAAAACCATCAAGAAAATGTCTGGAAGATAAAAATAAGAAAATAAAGGATGAAATCTCACCCCTAGTAAACTGAAAGAATAAAAATAATATGTATGCTACTTTTTCAAGGGGATTATGGAGAAGAAATATTTGAAGAATCCTGAGGATCAGGAATTCAGAATTGGCCTTGTAGAAGAAAAATATTTATGCATTCAAGCTGTAGAAAAGTTAGAAGAAGAAGAAAAGGAAAAGAATAAATTAAATAGATTACAAGAAGCTCATCTTTGTGAAACTTTGTTTAAAGGAGTAGAATGAGATTATAATAATGTAATACTCTTAACTTCACACAGCAATCAGATCATACAAAAATTAGGTTTAGTTTTCCAAGAAACAGCTGTTTTTCCTGTTGAGACTCCTTCAAGAGAAGATAAGGGGAAGGAAAAAAGTTGATGAGGAAGAATCAGTCATAGTCATTTGAGAGAAAGAATCGGTACTAGAGCTACTTGGAAAAGGAGCTCTTAGAAATTAATAAAAATTAGAAGAAGAGGTTGATAAGGATATTCATGAATAGTTTGAAGGAAAATAAAAAATGACAAGAAGAAGATAAAGAGGAATATGAATTAGTATAAGAAGGGGTAGAAGGAGTAGAAGAGAAAGAGTAAGAAGAGGAAAATGAAGAAGATGATGATAAAGAAAATATCTACAAAAGGGATTCATCTGAATCATCATCCTCATCCTCATCAGACTTACCCTATAATACTGATAATAAATAAAAATATTCTATCTCTTAGGAAGAACAATCCTCATCAGATCAGGAAGCAAAATCTTTATCAAATAAAGAATAATAAGATCAAAATTCAAATAAAAAATTTGATGATAATGTCGAGACTTATAAGGATGTCAAGATTGTTGAATTTTTAGATAAAAATAAAATTTATAAGAAATATAATGAAGAAGATTCAAGGAATGATATAAATAAAGGAAATGACATTAACATCAGAACAAGAAGTATTAGACCCCCAAAACCATCCACAGGATCATCAGATTTAGAGGCTATAATTGCACAAAATGGTTTTGATTTTATTTTTCAATCCTTGTGGAGGATAGAAACAACAATAACTTATTTTCAAAACCATGAGGCACGGTGTTTTTTGATTCCAGACATCCTTTTTGAGAAATCAGAATCAATAAATGTTTTTATAGAGAAAGTGATCCGAATTTAAGAAGAGCTAATAGTTTTTTAGGAAAATTCCTTGACACACAAAAGATCACATAATAAGATGGTGAAATGGTCTAACCAAGTTGATTCAGATATTTAGATTCACTATGAATAGTTTTATGATGTTAATAAACTTATGTTATAATAAACTAGCTCTTTAAATAGATTATAATAATACATAGAAAATCATGTTAAATTTATTGAAGATTTTAGATACAAAATCGATTAAAGTACTAAAGATATCAATATTTTGAAAAAAAAGATCCAAGATATATAGATAGAGTTGAGAAGTATGAGATCTTATGAAGATGAATTAATCATATTTATGTAATAGAATAATGAACTTTCTAGGGATGTTAAAGGTTTGAAAGCTCCATATAATATTCGATAAGAAAGAGTTGTGAAGCTGGGAAGGATTGTGGGGAATTTAAGAATGTGAAGGTATTTTTCAAGACCATGATGAATAAATAATAATAATTTTTTCATTTGAACTTCTGAATGAATTGTTTTGTAAAACATTTGAATGATTATTTAAGAATTAATTACTTTTCATCCAAATTTGATATGTTTGAATGTTTTCCAATTCAAATTGGTTGTATATTCTCTCATACTTACATGGATGATTAGTTAGTTCAATATTGATTCATTGGTATATTTTATAAAATTTTAGGAATCATCATAATATTCCCCATTCCTTTTTGGAAATCAAAAATGGGGAGAATAATTTATAAAGGTGGAGTTGTAATATAATGGGGGATTTTTTAAAATAGAATATATTTTAAAGGGGTGAATGTTTTATCAAAAGGGGAAATATTATCCTTAGGGGGAGAATATTTCCTAAGGGGGATAAGTTTTATTTATGGATGAATTATTATAAAAAATATCCATAGTATTCAAAATCATATTCAAAATATTTATAAACTCGAGAGGAGTAAAGTTTCAAAGAATAACTTTGAATACAAATTTCATAAAAGAACAATGGTTTGTAAGTTTATCAAGTTATTTTTCATTTATTTTTTGGTGTCTGTGCTTTCCAAAAAGGGGAATATTATTGAGTCATAAGTTATAATTATTACTTTTCCATTACTTTAGTTTTAGAAATCAGAAAACCCTTTCTTAAAATAAGTTTACTAACCTTTTATGTCCAAATTTTTTTAGTATGTTTCTATAAAAACATTATCTTTTACCATACATTGAAAAATTACTAAAGTATTATGGAAATAAACATACTATTATTCATTACGATAATTGAATTGATCATAAGTATGATTTTCAGACTTACCTTTAATCAGACAAGAGGTTAGACTTCTGTCGTGTCTATCATAGTGACAAAATTCTGGACCATTAGACTGATTGTGGTGCTGATAAAATCAAACTGAATCGTATAAGGATTATCATATTGACAATAGGTAAGGAGTTCTATCGGGTTGACCTAAGTTTATAATCAGAATAAAAATACATTTTTCTATCATAAGGAATTCCTTTAACACTTTAATGGTGTTAATCAATATGAAGTTAGACATTCAGTTACATATGAGCTGTCCAGCGTCAACTATTTGAGGCCATTGAAACAAAAATGGGAATATGTTCATTGGGAGATTATCTATAAATGATGAGTCATTTGAAGTGTTTATAGATGATTGATTACATTTTATTCTGAATATTTCTTTCTGTGAACTACACGTTCTTCATCAACATAATTATTTTTAGAGTCATCATACTAAGGAATCCTTGTCAGGTTGTTTCTATAAGAACTTTTGAAATTATAATCTGTGTATGATCATTGTTATGATCGAGGGATTCTGGGGATAGGAAGATAGTGAATCTGATCTATTGTATCAAGGGATTTGGGGGAACAAAATACATGCACTGATCACCATATAGATGGATTCTAAGGATAAGAAGACAGAGAAAATCCAATCATTATATCAATGGATCTTCTAGTAATGAAAGATATACTTGATAGAAAATATAAGAATGCGGATATCATTAGTCAAGGTTATTTACTACCTTAATCTTAATGTTAAAAGAGGTAAATATTTTAATAATATCTTATAATTCATTCTTACTTTTGCATAGATATTGTATTGATTATTTTTAACAAGTGTTCATTCCGTTGTGCATGTTATAGAAATATTTTAACCATTATTATATTTTTATAAAATTAGTTTTATCAATTTTACTCAGATTATAATAAAAACAATACTTTTATTTTAATCAGATCCATTGTGATTACGATTCTTTTACTCGGATATAATCAGGCTGATTGCTGGTTCTGATTTTGTGACTCTGATAAGTATATTGAGACTGAGTCCAATAAACTTACATTAATAGTTATGATTTTTGTTAAGTTTAAATATTTTAAAATATGTTTCTAAACTACAACTCACCCCCTCTTGTAATTATATCCGTCATAAGCTACTCTTACGATCCTACAATTCCATCCATGTAGAACACATTAAAATAAAGATTCCTTCCATATTTTCAGTAGAATTAAAAATATACTTGATTAAAAAATGGAAAGTAAATTCCTTTCAAACCCATTTTTTAAAAATTTATAACATGGGTAAAAATGTGTTTTAAAGTCATGGTAGAACATTTTTGAAAACATTTTTAGAAAACCTGGGTTTTGAATAAAATAAATTTTCGACCAAAGAGAGAATAAAATTACATGGAACTTATAATATCATAAAAATAAGGATATTCATGATAAAATATTTCAAGTATAATTATATACACATTTTAAAATAATATAGCTGCATAACAAAACATGTGTCTTGAAGAAGTAAAATTGAGAAAAAAATCACCTTATCGATTGGGTAAATTTTAAAACAAAAACCCTATGAATGATAGATCATAAAATGGATGTGCAAATACAAATTAATTTAAGGGAAATTATCATATATTACATTCATTAGAAGTATATACACCACACAATTTAAACTAGTGGTAAATATGACATAATTCTCGCAGAATTAAAAGTGAGACTAGAAATCTCCTTATTCTAAGTCTCGACTTCCTTCATAGACTTTAAAACCTATTGTTTAATAAATATAAGTTTATTATACATATACCAAATAACCATATTCTAATATATATATATATAATATCATATATTATTTACTTATGACTTTATACTACTCATTTATTAACAATTCCATGTTAAAGTTTTGTTTTGGGTAATAACTGCTTTGTTTTTCGTACATGTTTTGGATTATTATTCTTAGTAATCTTAATTAGATCATGATTAAGACATAAAAAAATTATAAAAATGATATAAATATCATATGTATATTCAGTATATATGTATTTATGTTTTTTCATAGATTGTATAGGTAGAAAATAAAAAACACCGTTCATGGAGACGGTAGACCATACATACGCATGAACACTATTTTAATTTTCTTACCATATTAAATGAAAAAAATTATATAATATATTATCATTAAAATAATAATTTTTATTTCATATATATCACATATGCTTATTAAAACCATTATTAATAAATTACATGTAAATCATGAATGAATTACACTACTTTGTGAGGCGGTAGTCCCGCGTACGCATGAACGACATTATCAAATTCCAACAAAATGGAAAGAATGAAGATATATGTGATATAACAATTAAATAATAAGAATAATATCATAAAAATAATATATATCATATATAAACTATAAATCCATCATTATTCTCAACCATTAAAGGTGGTAATGGAAGAATGAACGACATCGGTTCGTGAGGCGGTAGTCCTCTATACACACGAACGATGATTGTGTATCCCATTTAAGGGAAGTTTCTGGATTTTTATGTAGTAACCTTAAAATAAAAACATATAAATATATTTAATATAACTAGATTATTATACACACCTTAAATTAAAATAATTTAATGGATTTATGGATTAAATAAAACAAAAAAAAAATTGTTAATGAACATTACCACTTCTTCAGGCATCACCTTTTGGTTTACCCGAAAGGACTTCCTTGGTTAGCTTTATACCCAAAGTAATGATTCTATGATTAAGGGTGGGAATTTTGGATGACATTTTAACATGGTTTTCCAATCCAAATAGGTTTTTAAGTGTTAAGAAAAAGATAATTAGAGGTTCCATTTTAGACCTTATAATAATATATTTGTATTTTTTTTAAATTTTCATGATTTTTAAATAATTTAATAAAATATTATTTTCATAAAATAGAGTTATTGCTAACTTTGACACTACTCATTACATTGACATTAATAAAATCAACAAAGTAAGATAAATTCAGAAAATAACAATTTAATACACCAATAACATGTCATACTTAACTAGATATTTTTTGGATAACCTTAATTAATTCAAATTATATTTCTCATAATATTTATAATACCGTTGAATTGATTTTTTTTTATTAATTGAATAATTACTACATCATCATTGTGTAATTATTTAGGACAATTAATTATTCACTAAAAATTAAAAATAAATTTCCACGATGTACTCAAATATTTTAGATTTAATAATAATTTTTATATTTGAGCATATCTTATATTTAACCCCCATGTTAAAAATATTATACTAATTAAATGTTATAGTGTGACATTTTGTCACTCTTTTTAATTTTAATAATATCTAAGTAATTTTCCTGGAAACGTGTCCATTAAATAATTCAATTTCTATAATTAGGTGATAAGTTTATAATTATTTTTATCCAATAACATTTGAGAAAGTTTTAAGGTAATTTTCAAAATTCAAAACACAGAAGTGAATAAAATGAATTTAAAATTAATATCATAGACATGGTGAGGAAGAGGGTTTTTAAAGTGAAAATGTTCAAATGCTTACTATTCAATATAAAAATGATTCCAATGAACTAAATTTTATTAATGGATGTATAATTTAAAATTTTTTACTTTCAAAACAATTTAAAATATAAGTTAACATTAAAAATTATTTATAATAAAATACCATTTTCAATTAAAATTTAGTATTTTTACTCTTCATCAAAAGATCAAACTTTTCATAAAATAATCCAAAAAGAAAACACCCTAATATAATTTACATTAAAATTTCAAAAAATAATTTTTATTTTTCAAATAAAATATATAAAAGTGTCAAAATTTAGTTTTAAAACAAGTCATCCATTAAAAGGTGGCAAAATAACATTTTAGAAACATACATATTTTTATGCTTAAAAATGGGATTATTCTTATTTTATCCATATAAAACATATCATATGAATTTAAAATATTTTTATGGAATATATATATTATAAACTACATTAAGATTTGTCACTTATAATGATTAATTAAATTTATTATGATAAAACACCTTTGTGGGAAAAATGTTTTTTCTTAAAAACACATCATTTATTTTCAATTTTTTTATATTAATTTCTAATTAATTGGTATCCCTAGAATTAATTTTATAATTTAGTTAATATTATTCATTCCATCCATAACAATTTTTAGGTGATAACTGTCATGATAAATAGTATATTTTTGTTTGGTAAAACACAGTCTTGTGTGTAACACAGTCTATCGAAGGAACACTTTGTTGTATATAACACAAGGAAAACTTAGTCTTGCTTGTACAACAAGATAAAATCTATTTTTAAGTAGTGAAAGACTGTGTATAAATAAATATTTAATTGGTGTAGTGTGAAATGAATTCTATCAAATAATGTTAAATTATTTAAAAAATAACAATTCATACAAATTCAGGGTGTTACATGCCGAGATCGGGGGATGTTACAAAGTGATATCAGAGAGAATAAGGTCTATTTTTTGTTACTTTACTATCTGGGAAAGGTAAAAAGGATACTAGTATGTGTTGGCACTTGGTAATGGGCTTGATCATAGGGGTATCTAACCCATGTATAGGGTAAAATTCAAGTGCCTATACTATTTTCTTATTACAATTGATGTTATTTCACCTTGAGTAATTCAAATATTGTGTTAGGTTATTATTTCATGATATTATTAGTTCATGCAATTTATACTCATGGCCTGGTATTGAACGAGATGAGTATGACTAAATCATGATAGGCACATAGAGATACATATTGATATGCATTGTTCATTATATGGACATATTTATTCCATGTGATATATACTTTCTTATATGAACTATGATATAAGAAAACTTTTAAATATAGTAAATAAAATGAACTAATATGTCATGCTAAAAATCTTGTAATCCATGTTTAATGAGACCCAGAGTAGTGGTTCTCTATTTTTTTCACCTTTTGAGGTTGACCTTGTTGTTATAGTAAGTGTTCTAAGGAGAATGTTTCTCTTCTAGAGAAAGTGCCTCGAGATTGTCTTCGAGTTGAGTATTAGGGGAGTGGAAATAAATATGATCCTAACAC
The DNA here is from genome assembly GCA_963277665.1 of Viscum album. Classification (NCBI taxonomy): domain Eukaryota; kingdom Viridiplantae; phylum Streptophyta; class Magnoliopsida; order Santalales; family Viscaceae; genus Viscum; species Viscum album. The sequence continues at coordinate 1,841,540,198 of OY728151.1, forward strand.
AACTAAACCACATATTCTTGTATCTCCTCAGGATTATATGAATTTTTAGATTAAAAATATATTCTTAAGGGTCATAAGATCCATGTAAAGAGATACTGTTCACATCGTGACTTCGATTTCTAGACTAGAGAGATTTCTAGCTGCATAATCCACCTATGCTCACTGGGTATGGAGGCCCAAAATTAGTTGAGTTCTGGATCGAGTCAGTCGAGATGATTTTTATGTATCCTTAGACACACACAAATAGTTCGGTAAATATTTTTGCATATATGATTCATGGACCTACCAAGCGTTAGTCGGGTATTCTAGAAAAGGGTGGGCATCAAGCGGAGTCATCTTGGAAGGACATAGAGAAGAATTTATTGATCAATTTTTATCTCGATACATTGAGGGATGAGAAGTCTTACGAGTTCATACACCTGAAATAGGTGGACATGTCAATGATGGACTAGGCGGATTCATCGACTTGCAGTGCTTTGCAGTATCTTTGGTGGATAGTGAGATCTCCAGGGTGAGAAGTTTTCAGGATGGAATTCACTGGGAGATTATGTCATAGGTGAACATGTTCTATCTCATCAGTTTTACAAATGTGATGAATCATGAACTCATCATGGAATGGAATCTTAGAGGGGGCCTGAGAAATGTTTAGACTATTTTAACAAGGAAAACCATGATATCTTCTTATGGTGGAAAGATGCATTTCTATGATAGTTTTTTCCAAGGAAACAACGGTCTAAGTATTCAGGGAATTGGGTAGCCATATTAGGATCCTCTTATGATGAAGTTCTATCAATGTGGAAATATGGTCCATAAATGGCCTTAGTGTACATACCTCGATTTTTAGTGTCATTCTTGAATCAAAATGGGAAACCTATATAGGTTTTTATGGGAGTGAAACAACAAAGGAATAGAAGGGGATCATGACATGATTAAGAGTCTGGGAAGGACTCAACTACTCCTCTATAGGAAGGTAGTAGGAGTTCCACAAGATGTTCTTGTTGAGGCAGGGTATGTGGTACCATAGTACATGAGTGGCAATACCAGATACAAGGAATAACTCAGGGGAGTCGGGCTGGAGCCTAGGGAATAGGGGTTGTTCAGCTACATGTTATGCATACTACTCTGTCTATTTTGGATATAGAACATTCTAACATCAGAGGTATGATTCCTGTATCATCTACCCTTGGTTGTGGTTTTTTTGATGCAGGGGAATAAAATTCCTTTTTAGTTTCTCTTGTTAAATGGGTTGGTCATGGATTTGGAAATATTGGATGTTGTTTTAACCTAGATAAACTATTGGTAGTGCGTTTTAAAAAAATTCAAATATTTCATTGTGTGTTCAATAGATATTGGTGGTTATTATTTCTTGTGGGAACTGTTTGTGATGGAAATGAAATGTTTAAATTTGAATCTTGGTGTGTATTGGATAGTTCTTCACTAGTCTCATATGGACTGTTACCAGAGAGGATTTAGCTTTATATATCTAGAAGTAGGTATATATTCTCACTATCGTGAGTGAGATCTTTAGACTGGTCATGCAGGACTAATTCTGTGCATATTGGATTGTCTTATGGATCAAATATCCAATATTTGTTTAGATGATAGTGGAATGAATCAAGATTCTTTTCCCACTAGGGTAGATAGTTATTATGATTTCTTTCATAATGATTTATATGGATTATTTCCCATGTGAGAGATCAAGTTAACGATTGAGTTGGTGTTAGATGAAGATCCAGTTTCTATGCCACCATATAGGATGACACTAGTAGATATTTAGAAGTTTAAATTTTAGTTGGATGATCTGGAACATAAAGTTTTCCTATGGCCTAGTAAATCTCCATGGGGTTTTCTAATTCTCTTCACCAAGAATGCTGATGGGACTTTGCGCTTATGTGTGGATTATCAGAGATTGAACTAGATGGTGATTAATAACTAGTATCCTCTTACACTCATTGGTGATTGGTTCAATCAGATGAGTGGTGATGAGATCTTCTCCAAGATATAATTGATATATGGATACCACTAGTTTAGGGTTATACCTTTAGACATACCTTGGAATTCATTTAGGACCATGTATGTCTTTTATGAGTTCACAGTGATGTTGTTTGGTTTGAAAAATTCATTGGTGGTATTCACGGCCATGATGAATTAAATCTTTCACCCTTTTCTGGATATGTTTTTGTGGGTTTTATGAAATATTTGTGTAATCCCTATTAGTATACAACCATTACCAAAATCTTTAGATCTTCTTAAGTACATTAAGAGAGAATTATATTTATTCTAATCTAGACAAATTTAGATTTTGGATTGACTAAGTGAGCTTTTTGGCTCATTTCATCCTAGAGGATGGAGTATCAGTGGATCCAGAGAAAGTTACAGCAATGGTATCTTGGGAGAAACCCAATAATGCCTTATATATTAAAAGGTTTCTGGGTTTATCGGGTTACTATTGACACTTTATCAAGGACTTATCTTATTTGGAAGCACCTTTGTCATGGATGACCAAGAAAGGGGTAATGTTTTTTTATTTAGATGCATCTGAGATAGATTTTCAAGAACTGAAATAAAGGCCGACCTCAACACCTATCATCACTTTACTTGTGCTAGGTAAATAATATACCATGTACTATGACACTTTAAGAGTTTTAATTACAAAATTTCTAATGTAAGAGGATAAAGTGGTTACTTATGGATCCAGACAGCTGAGTCAGCATGATAGGAATTACCCTATTCATGATTAAGAGTTATAAGAAGTAGTACATATCATGACATGATGGAGGAATTATATCATGTGTGAGAGGTTTATAGTATAAAAAACTAGAAGATCCTCGGGTAAATCTTTTCTTAGTGCGACATGAACCTTCATAAGAGGAGGTCGGTCGAGTATCTCTAGACTTTTGATTTCGCGTTGTCTTATGCACTAGGAAAGGGCATCATCATTGCTGATGATTTGAGTTAAATGAAATAGAAAGATGTGTTGTGGGAGTCTTGCAATGAGTAACAGATGATGAAACTCTCTTTAGACATACATCTAGATGTTCAAGAGTCCCTATTGGAGTTGGTTCCCAAGAAAGAACTTTTTTCTCACTTTATGATAAATTATAATCATGTTTTTGAATTTTAATAAAATCCTTACCACATCATGATTTTTTTCTACGTAACATAGTATGTGATAATTCCCTAAGAGTAGTTGTAAAAATAAAAGGTCATAGATGTTCCTCTCTATAATGAGAAATCGGAAGTGCTAAAACACTATTATTGAATATATGTTCTATAGTCGGACGATATCATTTGAGGGAAACAAATTATATAGGCTATTGAGGGTAGAGACTCAGGACTTTGAGGCACCTTCTCATGGTGTACACCCTTGGTAATATCCTATATGGATATTATGAGAACGAGACCCACCAGTAGGAAATCCAAATTTATGTGTCATCGAATGTTCCTATATGCGGATTTTTGTATTGGTCCTTATACTTTAATATTATTATTAATGAGTATTATGAGTTTTACTGTAACGCCCTGACCCTAGATACCCAGAGTCGGTGCATTATTACATAACATTGGCATGATCACAAGAAAGATCAAGTCTCGAAAGACCGATTAGTTTAGTAGCCTTGGAAACACTAGATATATTCATAAATTTTACATTACATCATAAAATGAAAACTACAACAATATAGTCTCCATAGACCACACTCTTATCCCCTCATACTATCCCTGCAGGTCATTCATAAATTACTTCTTCACATCCTAGGAAAAACAAAACATAGAAAAGTGGTGAGCTCAAATGCCCAGTAAGGATAACAATATAGCGGAAACTTTAATAAATAAGAATAAAAATTTAAGGCAATGTATAACTAAAATAAAATCCTTTTAAACTTGAACTTCAACATAGTATGGAAAAAATAAAATGAAATAATGTCATTTACTTATTCACATGTAATATCAATAACCACTTTCATAATGATGGAATGCATAATTCCAGACTATCATAACCACATAGCCAAGGCCTCGTGCCAAGACTACAAATACAATTTTGTCAAGGCCTTGTGCCAAGACACTAGTTTGTCTCATGAGACCTACCAATGCATCGAAGAGCTATAGCGGGCTCCACCCGTCACATATTAAGTCCAATGCATTCCCATATGAGAAGTTTTAAAATAACATAAATATTCATATTAAAAATAGCATATGAAATGTAAATACTACATCCATAAACCACGAATGGTATAAAAATAACACATCCACAGTCAAACACATCACAAAAACATCAAAACAATATGGAATTTTTGTATCATAATAAATCAACTTCAAATAAACTTAAAATCCATCAAAGGATGTTGACATAGATGAAATCAAAACTATTTGAGAGAAATATGTCTTTTTTTTGAAATCATTTAAAAGTCACACATTTATTAAGGAAGTAATTTAAGAGATATTTTTGAATCAAAGTATCCCATACCACTTTGAAACTTTTGAAAAGAAATATCTTTCAAAACATTCATGTCCATATAAATAAATCCTTAAAAATCATTTTGAAAACATGTACATTAATTAAAAAGATTTAGAAAGATAAATCTTTAAAACATTTAAAATTCTCATTTTGATAAAGAGTACCTTTCAGAAAATCTTAAAATATTCATTTTGAAAAAATTTAAAAGTCACATAATTATAAAATCAAACATTTACTTTGAAAATATCGTTATAATATTGTAAGGGAAGCTTTGATAATTTTATAATGGCGGAAAATAGCCTCACCCACCGTATAAGTTAAAAAAACATTCTTACATTAATTCTGTCGAAAAGGTTAAAAAGGACCTTGTTTGGAAAACGATGAAAAGATTCCTTTATAAACATCTTATAAGAAGTCAAACAAGGGTATAAATGACTTTAACGCATATTCTGTAAAATAGTAAGAATGTTTTGAAATGCACTTTCAAGAAACATGGATGTGGATGATAAAGAGGTCCCAGTAGATAATTATGTATAAACAACCTCGGATAATGAAGAGATTGTGAAATAACCCTTACCTTGTACATTTCATTGGTTGGGGTAGGTTAACCTCCTTTATAATTGTGAAATAATTGTTATTAAATTATACAAGAATCATATACATTAATATGATATCATATATTATCTTTTAACATTGATTTGTTAATAATATCTTAGTATTATCTTTGTTTCGGGTGTTAACTTACTCGTTTTATTTTATATGTTTTGTTATGTAAGCCATGTTTGTAATGGATAGGTTGTATCTTAATCATATCTAGAATGATATCAAGTCCTTAGATACTATTATTAATCATCAAATGAGAATTAGACTTTAATGGATACGATAGAGAATGAATCTCATCGCGTTCGTGGAGACGGTAGTCCGTACGTACGTACGAGCGACAATATCATTCTTTTGATATTAAAATAATATATAATTGGATGGTATATCATATATAAAGAATAATTATCATGTTATATTTATTATTTACATGAATTAAACATCATTATTATACCCATCCAAATAATAATATATTGAATGACAATTACACCACGATGTGGAGATGGTAAGCCGTACGTACGCATGTATGGTGACATGTCATTCAAAGGATAGATAGAATACTGAATATATTTGTACCATATTTATAATAACATCACAGTTTATAGAATATACTAGAGTTATTATTTTAGAATAGAAATAACAAAGAAAGAAGAAGTTGAAGAAGAAATGAACTTGAAAGAGGGTGGTGAAAACATTACCTCTTCTTCAGGTTCTTCCTTTTGATTTGATCAAAAGGGCTCCTTAGCTTACCTTTCTGATCAAACTAAGGCCTCTAGGTTGTAGTGAGGGAAGTCGAGACAGTATTTGGGCAGGTTTTTTCCAAGCCAAAAGCCTTTGAATGTGTGAATTAGTGAGTAGGGGGAGTGCCCTTTTATAAGAGGGGTGAGGGGCACCTTTGGAAAAGCTAAAAATATTATTTTATAATAAATTCATAATCGGTTTCTAATGGATCCAAAGTGGATTATTTAAAGTTTAAGGTGGGGATGGGTCTCAAACCACTCAGCCAATAGAATTTAGACAGGTTTGGGTCATTATATTAACCTTATCTTTAAGTATTAACTCTTAGTTAATTAGTTTCACTTTTACAATGTCTATTTGTATTTTTATAATATATGGTTAATAAACTTACTATATATATCCAATCGACCCCCAAGTGGTCCATTAATGATACAACTATCATTATATAAGTTTATTGGCCGAATCTTAGATTTTTAAGAGTTTAATATCAATTAATAATATAATATTTGTTTTAAAAACTCTTTTATGTCAATTTTGACACTATTCAATAATTGATTTTTTTAAAACTCATAACAGAATTATTACTTCAAAAAAAGTTAATTAAATCAATACTAACATGTTATATTAACCTATAAAACTACTGGTATTTATAAAAAAGTCTCAAATTACATTTATTTGGGTATTTATAATATCAATTATTCTAATTTTTCATTAATTAGGTAATTACTGTATCACTATTGTTTCATAAATAAATTAAATTATTTAATGTATAAAAATTATAAATAAAATACCATTATGTAGGAAATGTTTTTATCTTTCTAATGAATATTTACAATCGAATTTATATTATGTATAACACTATATTAAAAATGTTTTAGTAAATAAACTTTGATTTTAACTCTTTTAACTCTTCTTTGAATTAAATAATAATAAATGTCCTAATCTAATAAAAGTTGACCTAAATGATAATATTTTACTCCTAAGATTGTTTTTGGTCGAGAAACACTTTTAAAATAGAATTAGGACATGTGTTAGGGTAATATTAATATCATTTTTACCCTTAATTACCCTATTTACTTTTAACTGTGGTAAATAAAAGTAAAAAGTTACTATTCACCAAAAATTATTTTCATCTCATTGAACCAACTTTTACTCCTTGATATTAACCGTGTCTCTAGGATTTTCGAAATTCCACTCACATAAGAGGTAAAATAAAGTTTTATGAAAAATTCAGTTTTTTAACTACCACTTAGTGGTTTCACTATGAATCAAAAAAATGAAAGTTTCCAGAAAAATACCAAAAATTAGGCCTAAGCTATATTTGATATTATGAATTCAAAAATGAAGTCTATTTTACCAAATTCATAATATATCAGTTGCATTAATTCATTTAAAAATTAATTCTCGTCGTCAAAACAAATAGCGTGTTTTTAAGAGATAATAACTATCAAAAGATTGACACTTTTTTATGTCTGGTTTAAATGTGAAATTACATCCAATTACCAACATTGTATTAAATAGTAAAAATATATTCTAAATATACTTTAAAACCACTCAAATTAATAATTTATCACTATTAATTATTTCGATTAAAAAAGTTGTTTTTAAATAAAATTTAGTAATTTTCACTATTCATCCAAATATGAAAGTTATCCGAAAAGTACCAAAATTTCACCCTAATCTAATTTCGATATTAAGAATCCAAAAATGAAGTCCATTTAAAAAGATAAAATTTATAAATTTTCAAAAAGTAGGTATTACTATTCATAACGACTAGTTTGATTGGTTGTGGTGTGTTAGAATCTCGAAGTTGCGTACAATGCACGCCATTGCACTATTCAAAGGAAAACGTACCGTGGAAGCTTGAGATGTTTCATTGTAAATTTTTTATGTCCCCATTCTAAAAATTAAATTTATTTAGTCAAATTGAATATATAAAAGTTTAAAATATTGGATTTAAAAAGGGTTCACTATTATAAGTTTGTAAAAGTGCAATACTGAAAATAAATTTGTTCTTATATTATGACTAAGAAACTCATAATATGGATTCTAAAATTATAAGGATTATATAAAGTTTAAAATTTAGTTAATACTATTCATAACCTCTTTTGAATGGCTTGTTTGGTAAGTCATGGTGCGCTTGAACTCGGTGTTGCGTGTAGTGCAAGTTATTGAATTATTTTGAAGAAATAACACACTATGAAATCTTGGGGTGTTACATTCACAATTATATGCATTGATGAAAAACATGATGAAAAATGTTCATGGTGAGGTAGGATAGGTTGGGTGCATCACGAGCAGTATTGTAATAATGAATAATGAGAGAGTAGATTTATCCCTTCCTTTCTTTAACAGAACTTAATATCTCAATACCTTTGAGGGAAATGATATATCCTAAATAAATATATGGACATAGTGTTCTATAGGCAAGTTCCTATTTCCAAAACGTAAAAGAAAGAGATATCGAGCATAAAGATTGATGGAACTAGCATACAACCTAATTGATTTAAGATATTGTGATAAAGGGATTATATTACATAGTAATAATTCATATGATATGACATGTCTTTTTGGCATTAACTTCTTTCTCTATGGGTGACTTGTCATGTTTCTAGATGCTAACCTTGGACTTTAGGCTGCTTCACCTAATTACATTGATAAAGAGGCCTAGAGGGTCACACACTGAGTGTATTCAAAATATGAGTTAAATAATATATTGTTATTTATTATTTAACAAGTTGAATAAATATCATTCCCATACATGGTTTAATAATTATTCATGTATTCTTGATCAAATTTATTCCATCAATAGTTATTCAAGAGAATATATTATGAGCAGAATATTTAATAAATATTTATTTTCTATTTAGTGAATATAATATTCATTTATTAATTAGCGAATAATGCAGTGATATTTATTTAATAAATAAATAGAAATTATTTAAGGCCTGATAAATATTGTGGAGGAATGGAGGACCAAGTTTAATGGTCTAGTGAAAAATGATAATATTATATATTATGTAAGTAAAAAATATTTAATTATAATTCACAAGTACAACACTTGTCAAGAAATAATAATATTACTATTATTATTTCACATGGGGTTTTTTAGGATTAAATAAATAATAAAGGAACTTCTACAATTATTTTATTTTAACCCTAGAAATAAAAATACCCAGTTTTTTTATTTTGTCATGAGCCTATTCATTTGTGCACAATGGATTTGGAGAAAACCTCTCAATGATAGAGAGCTCTATTCTCCAAGAATGCTATCAGGAATAGAAAGAAATCCTCATACACTAGATCAAGTAGAACACTTTGGAAGATATTCTCTAGGAGATCAAAGGCATACGAATCAAGATCAAGGATCGTCCATGCTAGAACATGGATACTCCTTCGGCGATGTCCAAAGATTCATGAAACACATGGGGATAATCATTAGAGGAAATCTACACTTGTTTTTTAAAATGCAATGATAGTTCACTATAGATCTTTCACTAGACACATCAACAAAGAAATAATTCCTTAATGGTAATTATTTATTTAATTAAATTAGTTGTTAAAAATATGTGTTTTTCTCCTCTCTATGGTTGCAACGTGATTACTATTGTCTATATTTAATTTAATTCCATCGATCACAGAGATTAAACATCGAATAGATAAAGGATTGACAATCTATTTTGGGAAAAAGAAAAGTTGGTCACCACCCATTGCACTCTTCTGCTGCACCTAGAACCTAAAAGTGGTATCAAAGTGGTCACATAATTGTTTATAATTATTTAAAGATCATTGGTGATGTATGAATTTTAATTTAGTTTTTCAATTCATGTTTAATCATTATATTAATATAAATCACAAGATCTATTTATTTATCCTTTATTTAACTTAGATATAATCGAGATGTTTAATTTTATAATTAAAATAATGTTGAGGAACTCATCTGGAGGTGCTATATATTCTTACCGAATAACATGAAAATACACACCATGTAACTAGAGTTACACGCCATGTAGTTTTGTTCAATGAATTAGGAGTTAATTCAGAAATTACTCAAATCGTGTGCATTGATGACACATGGTGTAGTTAACTCATACATCGCATGTTGACCAGGAGATACTGGGGAAAGAAAAAACCAGACTACACGCTGTGTGACATATTGGACACAGCATGTAGTCCTTTTGGGTCAAAAACTAGTAGTGTATTCCATACACGACCTACCTAACTAGTGAGCATGTAACAGAGTCAACGTAGTCTGTGGACCATTGGACATGCCATGTACTCCAATTTCTCAAGGAAAATACTACACACCAAGTCCTTAGGAGTGTGTCTCAGATAGACGATGAGAGGTGTACACATTGTGTAGATTGGATCTACACACTGTATACTTATACCAAGTTACCCATATTTAAAATTTGTTTATTTTACTATGTAAACATTGAGACATTTACTTGTGTGTGTTCATAAATATAGAACACACCATGTGATAGGTTTTAATATACATAAATATTTAAATGTTTAGTTAATATCTATGTAATGTTCAGATATGTATATCATGTATGATTCATATTACAATTTGATACTCTACGTGCATTAAATCATAACACCTGACTGAAAAATAATGTAAATTGTGTAATCATCCATGAAGTACTTATTGTGAGTTTACGTGATAATTTTTATATTCCATATGTCATAAGAGTACAATAATATACAAGTATAATACATGGTGGGTATAATCATACTGGTATTCACCATGTTACCTCCATGGAACAAGTTACATACACATTTAATTTTAAATGAGTTAATTTAATATGTTTAAAATTATAATGGATGATAATCATAACAAAATTCAGATAAGAATTAAGATAAAATGATTGGTTAATTAAAGATCATAATTAATTTATTTGAGTGTGATTTATCTTAAATAAGGAAGACTAAATAATTGAATGCTAGTTTTATTAAAATATCAATTCGTTGCATTCATGTGAATGATCATGAGCTGGACCAGAACTTTTTTATGTGATTGGTTTAATTTAATTTATTATAAAATTAAATTTTTGGCATGCATGCCTTCTCTCCTAATTATTATGTAGGGCATGCATTCCCATTGTTTATTTTATGTAAACCCCTTTTCTCCCTCACCCCACATCTAATTAAAAGGAATATATCATGGATAGAGCTCCCAAGCTAGTGGAGGCGGTTCATGTTTGGAGATGAGGTGAAACCAATCCAAGGAGATACAAAGGAGGATAGGTGGAAAGCTATAAACTCAATCCTCAATTGGTTCATAGTGTTTCTCCCCTAGGTCAATGGTTTGTTTATCAACTGATAGATAAACTAACAATTAGTATAATCTCGTGATCATACCCTTTATTTTTTTCTCTCGGTTTCATGGTTATTTAATTATGGTTGTATTGTCGTGATAACATAATTAATGAATTAAAAAGTATTCAAGATAAAACTAAAATGAACTAGATTATTCATAAATATTACGTAAGACATGGTTAATCACTTACGTAATCTCACTTAATATTAACAATAATGTGATAAAGATAAAATTTGTCAATTTATGAATAAAAGGATAAAATTCGTCAATAAAATATTAAGTCGGCGTATCCTTCCATTACTTCGATTAGAATGGAACCATAGTTCAGAGTGATTCACCAGACCAAGTTGGGGTTCTTTCAATTATCATGGAATTATAACATGAGGTTTTGGGTTGACATAACTTGGTTCACATCAATTGTTGACTGAAAAAGAAGGACTTAGTGTAACTAAGAGGCAAAGCTTGAGGAAATATAAATTAATGATTTTAATATTGGGTAGTCCACTCAGTAGATCAAGGAACTATGAGTTAATGTCATTGGCATTTGGGATGCCAACCTAAAATAATTCGAGTTTCTTGACCAAACAAAATTTGGGTAATGATAAGGGGAATATTGATCATTTCCACTTGAATGTATAAGCGATTGGATATTCCAAATCTAATGGTGAGGGCTATTGAGTTTTGATAAAATAGTGGGAGACAAATAAATATAATATTTATTTATTTTTATAAATTTATCAGATAAAGTAATAATATTTTACACTTTCTATTTTGTAGAAAAAAAAATAAAATCACACCAAACATATCACTCTAATCCATACATGAGAAGGAAAAACATCTAACTAGATAAAATTTCTAATAGGGGAAAAGTCACCTACGAGTCATCCTTCACCATGAAAGGTAATGATATGTATTGGAAGAACATTTACTAGTTTCTCCTAGAAATGATGCAAGTGATAAATAGAAATCTCTCTATGAGAAACATATGACTGATGTTATAGATGTTCAGTGCTTAATGCTATCATCCATGTCCAATGATCTTTTAAAGAACCATGAGGATATGGATGCCTATAACATGATGTCTTTTCTTTGGGATCTCTATCAAGAGAAGGAGAGATAAGAGAGATATAAGATCTCTAATGAATTATTCACAACTATGCTTGGAGAGTCTTTTCCAACAGGGCCTCATGTAGTCAAGATTATTGGCTACATTTAATGCCTATAAATATTAGGGATTAAATTCCTAGATGAGTTGCGTGTAGATCTAATACATTCATTACTTCCCAAGGCCTTATCCATATTTAATGTTGATTAAAATATGAGAAATAGTTATATAAGTCTTTAAAAACTTATTACATTGATTCACCATGTGGATAAGCACATGAGGGGTGATAGACCCATGGTCCTTATGGTGAACAAGAAAAGGAAGAACAAGACAAGGAGGACCATGACATATAAGTAGTCTAAAGCCCCCGAGTAGCAATATTCCAAGAAGAAGAAGATGCAAAGGTAGGGAAAGGAAATTGAGGAAGTATGTTTTTTATGTGGAAAGCCAGGCCAAGGGAAGAGGAACTACATCCAAAAACAAGGGAAAGATAAAGGTGAATTAGTTATCAAGTGTAATTTTTCCATTTCTACACATTGGGTATTAGATACAACTTGTGGTTCTCACATCTGTATCCAAATAAAGGAACCAAGTATATTCCAAAATATTTCCAAACGAGAGGTAGATCTGCAAGTTGACAATGGTATGAGGCTAGTTTCCCTAGCCATCAATGACTACCAAATTTCATGTCCAATGAGAATGATTTTGGTTTTAAGATATTGTTATTATCTACTTATAGTTACCAAGAAAATAATTTCTATGTCATGTTTAGTTAATGATGGGTTTATTTTCATGTTCAGAAATAAAAGTTGTTTCTTTTATAAAGACAACATATGTTTTGGTATGGTGCATTTAAATAATGGTTTATATGTATTAAATTAGGAAAACCATGTGTTGGAAATTGATAATGAATCATGTACACAAAACTCATATTGTAACGACCCAAAATTTTCAATGGAAATTTCCATTTTTATAAATATGTCATAAAATAACATGAAGACCAAATATAATGAGCTACTAAGTGCTAAGTGGCCCTTAAACTTAAGTTTTTCACTTCTGTGCTTGGAATTTCGAAAATCTGATATACATGGTTGCAATCAGTAAGTTATTTGGAGTCCGATAAGAAAAAATTAATTTTTGATGAATAGTAACCTACCCTAATGAATAGTAACAAACCCTTATGAATATTGATATAACCTAATGAATAGTAAAATCACCTATCATAGTATAAAAATAATATTCAAGTTAGAAGTATGATATACCTATATTTTAGAATAAGTTAATGAATGTTTTAAAACTGGTTTTGATAATAAATTATTATTTTAATTAAATATTAAATTAATAATATTTAGAAAATTATATTCGAAAAATAGACTTCAATTTTGGATTCTAAACGTTAAAAAATGGTTAGGGTGAATTTTTTGGATTTTTCTGAAATACTTGAATTTTTTATGAATAATAAAATACGATAATCTACAATAAATGCTAAATAAGGGATTTATTGAGTCATTGATGATGTTCTGTGTAACATCCCAGGTAATAAAGAATATGAATTTTTCATATTTATTAATTTTTGAATTAAATATTAATTTTACTTTATAAGGGTTACTATGTTCGAAAGCGTACTCGATACGCAACAACGGGTTTCTTTGAAATCATACGTTGCGCACTAATAATATATTATTATTTTAAATGGTAGTTAACTCCTAGCCATTTTATTGGAGGGAATGAAAAAAACTTACTACAATACGATTATACATGATTGTTAAATGTATTTACATTTATCCAATAAAAATTTAGAGGCTTAAAATATGAATGAATCTAATTTTAAGTATAATTTACATTTAAAGGCTGATTTACCACCTTTTAATGGAAAACCCTTTTAAATATAGTTTTGGTCATTGTAATTAATTCTATATGACCAAATAAAATCCTTCTTTAGAATGGGGACATAAAAATTTACTTTGTGTAAATTTTTTGGAATTTTTCTGATAAAGTTCATTTTTTAATGAATAGTGAAAAATATTGTATTTTTTAATTCAAAAGTGCCTTTTAATATAATTTATTAATATGGTTAGATTATCTTTCTAATTGTTTTTAAAGTGAAATTAAAATATATTTTTACCATTTAATCCAATGTTGGTCATTGGATTTAAATTCACTATGAAATTGGACATAAACAAGTATCAATCTTTTGATAGTTATTGTTTATTAAAAAGATGCTATTTGTTTTGATAACGGGAATTAATTTTAAAATTAATTAATGCCACTTCTATGTTTTGAATTTTGAAAAATAGACATCATTTTTGAATTCGGAATATCAAATATAGCTTCGGCTGAATTTTTGGTATTTTTCTGAAAAAATTTCATTTTTTGATGAATAGTGAAACCACTTAGTGGTAGTTAAAAAACTGACTTTTTCATTTAAATGAAATTTTACCACTTCTGTGAATTGAATTTAAAAAATCCAACATATATTGCTGTAATCAATAAGTAAAATGTGGTTCAATAAGATGAAAAGAATTTTTGGTGAATAGTAACTTTTGACTTTTATTTACTGTGGTTAAAGATAAATAGGGTAATTGAAGGTAAAAGAGAAGATTATAATAATTAAAATTTACCTTTACACTTGTACAAAGCTTATTGGTTGAGTCATTAACGACCATGGGCATCTTTGGGTCGATTTTGGGACCCCATTGAGCCACATGGGAGTGAAAATGACAATTTAGATTAATTAATTTAATGTGAAGACAAAATTGAGATTAACAAAAATATTTTAGTAATTAATTTCTATATGGTGTTATATAAGTCTTATTTTGGACTAAAAATATTATATGGAAATATAAAAAGATTTACTACATCATGGTAATTTTTTTTATAATTTTTAGACATCAAATAAATTATATAATTTATGACACAATAATGATACAATATTTACCTCATTAATAAATGATTTAAATAAATAAGGTTATAAGGATTAAATTATTATCCAAAACATGTCCAATTCTGATTGGATGATTTTATTTAGAATATTATTCATCTTATCTTCGACCTTAATTATTTTTGGACCATTAGAAACTGAATATCATTATATTATAAAATAATATTTGCACACTTTCCTAAAGAGCCCCTCCTCTCCCTTATAAAATGAGACAACTTATAACCAATTCCTCACACCTCTCAAGACATTTCTCTCGTCCAAACTCTGCCCAATTACACTCCTACATCCCTCTCCTCCCCCTATAAGCCTTACTTTAGGCAGAAGGCACTTCAAGAAGTCCTTTGGCTCAAATCAAAGTGAGTTACCCAAATTAAAGGTAACAGTTTCTCTTAAATTGTTTTATTTTATTTTACTTCTCCAACCCCTAAAATATTTTTATTCCATTATTTTGTAACAAAACCAGTATCCTTAATATACTAGTATGTTTTCATGGGAATTATTCGAACTACACTTACACACACCTCTATCTAATGGATGAAGAACATAATGTTTCTGTGGATGGAAAACTAAAGCCTCACGAAACGATGATTGTTCGATTATCTTCTACCGCCTCTCATGGTGGCCATTATGATGGAACTGCATTTATATATGATATATATTATGTTTATGTTTTCTTTATGCTTCTATAATTTCCATTTATAGCATGCCTTTATGGTTTCCATTATGGGTAAACACGATAATCTCATTAGAGGAAGTGCGGACTACCGCCCCCTCAAAGTAATATGACTCGTTCATACCATATGTGGTATGTATAAAGGATATATTTAATGATATTATATATGATAAAATACTGGAATTATAATAATACTATGTATCATTATTTTTTAATTCCATTAAATATGAAATAGAAATGGAAGTAGCGTTCATGCGTATGTACGTCTTACCGTCTCCATGAACGATACATTTCATTTCTTACCTATGAATGTTATGTAATATTATAAATACATGTATATTATGGATTTATATGATATATATGATATCCAAATCATGAATATAATTCTGTATATAATTTACCACTGACCACATGAACAACATGTAATTATAAGAAGTCTATTTTTGACTCAAGTACCAAATATCGACAAAACGGGCATTATTAACTTAAATGATTACATAATGTTTATAACATGGTAATAAGTGATATAAAAATAAATAATAAACTTGAAAAAGATTCTTAAGAAAGTAGAAATTAACTTTAGTTTATTATTCATGAGATTAAAGAACGATCGATTCAAGTCGGACACGTGGTAAGAGATTTTCTTATCTCACTTTTAATTTCGTGATATTTCCATTGTTTGCCACTTATTCATTGCATGTGGTGTATTGTATACTGAAATTTGATAAATATTCTCATTATTCTCATTATATTCATAGTATTATGTGATTCATTTGGTGTATATTAACTTTTGGTCATACGATTCAGTTGATTACAACGTGGTAAAGGGTTTCATCTCTCTTTTTATTCCCGTGAGATTCATGCTATATTTGCCACTATTTCCTTTTTTGTGGTTTATGTACTACCCATTATTTTACTATTTGTGTAATATACTTTCATTTATGAGTATTTACATATTACTTCTATGATCCTTCTTTCATGTGGCATATTTTTTGTAAGTTACCAAATTGGTAAGGGAACCTTCAACCCTCCTCTTTTTAAAAGACATCTTTTTGTTATGTCTTTTAATTAACATCTTATTATGTTGGGATATGTTCTTATATATCATTATTGATGTAAATATTATGTACAAGTTATGATATGCCCTTTTCTCTCTCATCAACTCAGTTTCTGAATTTTAAAGTGACGTCGTTAGGTTGTCGAATTTTTGCAAGGGAACTTCTTAACCCAATTTCGATTCTTTGGGTTAAACATGTACTTCTTGAATTTGTCATCCTATGAATATGTGTGAATGAACTCTGATTGTTTTACACTGAATAACCAATCATATTTAGTGTATTTATATTTTTCACACATAATTATGCAATTGATTTATCCTTAATCTAAGGATACTGTCTTTATAAGTGATTTCGTCTCAATTTACTTTCCATTGAGACTTAATTGTTTTTATGCACCAATTCACTCTTATATGGCGTATATACTGTCATTTGGAATATTATATCATTAATCCCTTTATTCTCATGATATTATAAAGTTCTGATTAAATTTTCTTCCACAATTATTTGTATTCAAGAGTCTCTCATTTTGTTAAAAACACATTAACAAAAATATCATTTTTAAATGTTTTAAATATTTATTATTCTAAATCTTTATCTTTAATGTCCATGTTTTAAAAATGGTTTTGAGTATTTATTTATATGGACATTAATGTTTTAAAATTATAATTCTATTAAAAGCTTCAAAGTGGTATGGGACACTTTGACTCAAAAATTGTTTTTTAAATGGTTTTTGAAAATGGATTGAATATTTCAATATCTTGAAATTATTTCTTGTGATTGAAAATGAAATTTTATTAGTGAAATGTTTATATTTTCAATATTTTATGTGTTATGATGGTACTTGGAAATTTGACGGGTGGTTACATGATAAACCATATGACGGGTGGTGTCGTGAATACTAGGACGGGTGGTTACATTATAACCTCCAATGCATTGGGTATAGAAGTTGGCCGTATGGATATTCCATTTAGTGATATGTGTGGAATTCAACTGTATGGTTATTCCATTTAATCATGTTTATGACCCAAGTGACCTTTATATGTTATGTGTTCTTTATATGGGTTTTATGGTAATATTTTGGTTACAAAAGAGTAAGTAATGATCTTTTATTCAGTGAAAAGTATTTACTACATCATAAAGGTGAAAATTATTACTTATGTTAAAGTATTCATGGTTTACTTGTTTTTTTGAAAAACTAATAGTTTTCCTTCTTTGTGTATCCCTTACTGAGATTTTTATGCTCATACCAAGTTTTTGAAATGTTTTCCACATGACTAAAAGATGAATAGGTTCAAGGATGGGAACAAGGAAAAACATGATGTCTAAAACATGGAACTTGACATGTGTCTTTTCAGAGTTTTTATTTTAGGAAAAAAATGGATACTGAGTATTAGTGTCTACTTGTAATATTCAAGTGTTATGTTATGGCCTAATTCTCTAAAACACTAAACCTGAAAATATCCTCAATGTGAATTATCCATTTAATTCAATATTATGTAATGTTATAAGGTTGGGTCCTTATATTCTATTGATGTAAGCCCACTTGGTTCGAGATCACATGATAAAATTACTATTCTTGGTCATATAATACTTACTATTCCTTGTCTTGTGAATAAATAATAAATTAATGATTATAATATTATGAAATCCCTTTTCTCCTCCACTATAAAACCCCCCCTTCACTCCCTCTTCTCTTCACTCCTCTCAAGCCTTGCGCCTTTCCATTATTCTGCCTAAATATCTTCTCAATATCCTCCCCCACATCCAAAATCTCCTAGAAACTTCAAAATACCAAGATCTCTCCCCTTAAGAGATTCTTAAAGGAGAAAGTCTCAAGAGGTAAAATTCCTCTTCTCGATTTCTTCTTTTTAATTATGTTCTTTTATTTTTATTTCTTTCCCCACCTCCCTTAACCATAATAGTATGATAAATCTAGTAACATACATATACTAGAATTTTTTCATGCTAATGGTATATTTCATTATCTTATCTCCTTTCCCCACCCTTTTATTTGAATGAAATGAAATCACCGTTTGGGATGTGGTAATTTAGCACATTCAAGGAAAAAGTTTATCAATTTCTATTTTTATCATTAATTATCATCATGAAACCATTTTAGTTATGGTTGAAAAAGATTATTATATATTTAATATATCTTATTTTTAGTTCTTTATTCTTTTTGTACAAATGGTATTATGTTATAAAAACAAAACATGTTCTTTGTAATCAAACCCATCGATTAACAAAAACAGTTATCATTATGGTTATATATATATTAATTCAACTTCACTCTAAGTAACCTAATTAAAATTAAAACCATTTAATCTCCTATATGTTCACTAAAGAATATAACTTCAATTCTGGAAAAAAACTTTCATCTTACATATAATCCAAACTTGAATATAAGTGACCTAGTCTTTTAAAGCCAAGTAAACAAATGAGCCCGAACAATAAAATTGAACCTTATAACGAATCAAAAAGACTTTGAATGAACTAAAAAGGTTTATAATAAATAAATTACATATATAATAGGTTCTGGAAATATTAATTAATAAGACTAAATTTGTTTATTCAGGTCTCTAATAACAAGTGGAGAACACCAACAGATTTAAGGTAAGGGATACTCTCCTTTTCACTCTTAATCAAGACTGTTCTCTATGATATGTTTTTTTTGTAATACAAAGTTATGGGGAATGTTTATACACCTCCCCCATACTAAAATATTTTTTTATATGTGATGAGAAACCCCTTATCTCTCTCATCAATCCCTCTTAGTTACACCTAATACCATGTCGATAAACCGTAATGGATTCTACCCGAACTTCCTTTATTCCTTCGGGTTGCTCTATCTTCTTTTTCCAAAATTTAGTTGTCTTTTATTTCTATGTAAAACTTCTAAATTCTATTTATATGCTCCATAATCATGTTCCGAGATCCATCTCTCATTATCTTTCAGGGATATACATGCTTTTAAGAGAATCTCTCCTCGATACTTCCTAATAAGCACACTCATTTAAAGGAACTTCCCAAACTTTTACCCAATATCATGTGAACTATATCCACTATTTTAAGACACAATTGTCTTTATAAAATCAGTATTTTTATTATGAAAACCTTATTGGTTCAATTTTGGTTTTATATAAAATAACGCCTTCTTTACTATTTTAAAAGGTCTATAGTATTTTCCTTAAAACGGCAGAAAAATGTTTTAATGCCAATGTTTCTAAAATACATTTCTTATATGTTGTCACTTCTATTTGTTACCACCTAACATGTTATATGCATATATTACCTTATTAACATCCTTGTATGTTCGAATAACTTTCTTTCATGGACACTTTCATGATACACTCATTGGTTATGCTCTATGTCATGATTGTGGTACCCAATTCTCTCTATGGGCATCCTTATGTTTATAAATGATTGATTATGTATGATTATTTATATGAAAAGAATATTTATGTGTCAAGAATATTTATGTAGCAAGAATATTCATTAAAATGTTGAGATGGTAGCACCTAGATAGTGCTCCAATGCATTGGGTAAAGTTAAGTCTCATGAGATGCAATGTGAAACGGGATTGGCGGTTATCCTTGAACCGTACTAAAATGGGAAACGAGATGGGTGGTTAGCCTTGACCGATACTAAATAAATGTTTTATGATTCTGCCACATCTATATGATTCCATGTTTATATGATCCCATGCTTATATGATATGATTTCATATATTCCATGTTTTGTTATCATTATGTCATGCCTCATAACTCATGTGCTTAAGATGTATCCTTATGTTCATTACCTTACTAGAATTTCTAGCTCATCCCTTTGTTCGTGTATTCCCCAGGGTAACCTATGAAGATGTAAGGGCTCAAAGGAAGTTAAGAACTCATTATGGAGATTAAATAAAGAAGTCTTTTTTTTGTAGCCCCATGTTTTATGTTTTATGTTCCTATTATTCGAAGACACTAGACATAACGATCCTTGGCTTATACTCTGATGATTAATTATGATTTATCATGAAATGTTATATGTAAAAGGCTCGGTTCTCTATATTTGGTATTAGAGGATGGTCAGGTTATTTTTGGAGATTAGGAATAGAGAACCTTAGTGAGAACCTTAAGGATGATACTAACTATATGAAAACTTTCTAGAATTTTTGTGATTATTGAGTAAGTGGTTTATCATGAAAATACATCCCTGTCTGGATAAGAGAAGGTAGAGGCGGCTCTGGTACAGATGTATCTAGGGGAAAAACCCAAAAACACCGCTTTGAGCTAGACTTGAATGGGAACTGGTACATGACAACGGGCCTTTCTGCACTTTTGTTTACGAGACTCCTGGGGGATATGCTTTGGTAGATTCGTGAGCTTAGTAAAAATCGTTATTAAGGGAAAAAAAGAAGCCCATAATAATATAAGTTAAGAAATAGATCGAGGATAACCTGGGTTTTAACCTAAGGAATCACAAGTTAGGATATACTTCTTCTTTATAAGTTTATACTTTTTTGTTCAAATTTTCCTTTTTATGCTCAATAAATAAGTATTCAAGACCTCTAATTATATGTTATTTTTCATAGTTAATGGCAAGAAATAGAATAACATGTCCCAAAAACAAATGTGATAGGCAATGTGATGATTTCCCTAATGATATTTCTGATGTGACGGAAGCGAGCACGCAAAACATCATGGTAGTACTTGCTCAGCTGGCTTGAGTTATGAATAATAACATGAATCAGGCAGAACATTCTCCTCCTCCAAGGAAAGATAAAGTTGTCATAGAATCCTTCATGCGGCAAAGGCCTCCCATTTTTAGTGGATCTTCTGATCCCCTCCTTGTAGAACAATGGATTAACTCCATTGAAATGATTTTCACCACCCTCCAGTGCTTGGAAGAAGACACAGTTGTACTGGCAGTCTATCATTTTGATAGGGAAGCTGATCAGTGGTGGACACTGATCAAGAATACAATGTCCCAAGAGGAAATTGATTCCATAGATTGGGAGGAATTCAAGAAGATGTTTTTCAACAAATATTTTCCTCAAACCCTCCGTCTCACGATGGAAATATAGTTCCTTGGACTCAAGTAGAAGGAAGATGAGTCCAATAGGGCGTATGAAGAAAACTTTACAAGGCATGAAAGTCATGCCTCTAGATTTTTCAGGAACACCAAAAGTAAGGTGGATCACTTATTTAGAGTATTAAATCCGAGTCTATGAAAAGTGTTGGAAATTCAAAACTTCGTCAGTTATGAGGAGATTTTCTTTTGTGCCCCAAGGTTGAAATGGGGATTGGGGACTCTCAGTGGTCTCATGGGACTAGTGACAAGAATAGAAAAATAGAGAACATCATGGGTGGTTCATCAAACAAATCCCATGATGGAAAGAAGCCTCACTTTCCCCTTTTCCAAAATTGTGGGAAGAAGCATCTTGGTGACTGTCTCAATGGAACCAATAATTACTTCAAATGCGGGAAGTTTGGTTATCTATCCAAGAACTACCGAAGGGATATGAAAAATCCTATTAATTTTGAAGAAGAAATAAAGGTTCATATCAACACTCAGCCTGCAGTGCATTGTTACAACTGCAAGGAGCTTGGGCATTATGCGAACAATTTCCCTAAGTCGAGGGTTATCAGAGGCAATCAGCAACAACCTCCAAGGAAACAAGGAAGGTCTTATGCTATCACTACTTCTGAGGTGGAGCTGGAAAACTATGTGGTGACAGGCACACTTGTTATTCATTAAAGAATAGTGAATTTAATAATTGATTATGGTTCTACACATTCTTTCATATCTTTCAAGTTTAATAGAACTTTTCAAACACCACCTCAAAATTTGGAGGAAAAGTTATCTATGAGAACAGCTAATGGGGAAATTATTGCATCTGTGGTTTATAACTCCTCCCCAGCTAATGTTTTTTGGACTGAATCTCCCAACAAATCTTGTCATACTACCTTTAGTGGAGTTTGATGAAATCGTGGGAATGGATTGTCTATATTTGTACAAAGCCAACATCAACTGTTAGAAAAGGGATATCACTTTTCACATCCCAAAGCATCCTACGATTCTTTACAAGTGTAAGGAGGAACATGAGTCTCATTTAGAATATTCGTCTCAAGTGTGGATATTGTTGCCTTATGAGCAAGCATATCTAGCTCAAATGATTAAGATAAAGGATAGAATCATTCTTGAATACATGCCCATCATAAGGGATTACACTGATGTATTCCCTGAAGAGTTTCCTGGTCTTCCATCTGACCGAGAGGTTGAGTTCACAATTGATCATATCCCTGGATCTCTACCAATCTCAAAGACACCATACAAAATGGCCACCATAGAGCTTGAAGATCCGAAGAAGTAGTTACAGGAGAATATGGAGACAGGTTTTATATGCCCGAGTGCTTCACCATGGGGTGATCTAGTCCTCTTCATCAAGAATAAGGATAGATCAATTCTCCCCTGCATTGATTATTGTGAGCTCAATAAAATCATGATAAAGAACAAGTATCCCCTTCCACGGATAAATGACTTGTTCGATCAGCTTCATGAGGCCAGTTTTTTCTCTAAGGTGGACATTCTGTCGAGAAATCACCAACTAAAGGTGAGGAAGGAATATATTCCCAAGATTGCCTTTCAAACAAGTTATGGACACTATGAGTTCATATTGATTCCCTTAGGACTCACTAATGCTCAAAACAAATTCATGGATTTAATGAATAGAGTCTTTAGAGATTACCTCGACAAATTTGTGGTGGTCTTTATTGATTATATTATGATATACTCCATGAGCAAGGAGGAACATGAGGAAAATTTGAAAACTGTGTTAAAGACTTTGCGAAGGGAGAAGTTGTATGAAAAGTACAGTAAATGTGAGTTATGGATAGAGTAAGTATCATTCTTGGGGCATGTTATCACCAGAAAATGGATATCTATGAACCCTTCCAAGATGAAGGAAATTGAAGAGTGGCTGGGGACAACTTCTGTAATGGAGATCTGCAGCTTTTTGGGTCTAGCTGGGTATTATTGACAATTCATGAAGAACTTTTCATGATTTTCAAACCCAATGACCAAGATGACATGGATGGGAGTAAAGTTTTTCCGGACATAGTAATATGAAGACTATTTCATGGAGTTGAAAAAGAGGATTATCAGGGCACCAATACTCACACTCCCTTCAATTGGAGAACTCATTGTGTTGTATAGTGATTCTTCTAAGAAAGGATTAGGCTGTGTGCTAATGCAAAATGATAAAGTGATAGCCTATTCCTCAAGGAAGCTGAAGAACCATGAGAAAAACTATCCTATGCATGATTTGGAGTTGGCGGTTGTGATCATTGCGTTGAAAATCTGGCAGCATTATCTATATGGGAAAAAATGTGAGATATATACTGACCACAAGAGTCTCAAATATATATTCACATAGAAAGAGATTAATATGTGCCAGTGAATATGGATAGATCACATCAAGTATTATGACTGCTCAATCCACTACCATCCCAGTAAGGAAAACAAGGTGGAAGATGCTCTAAGTAGTAAGGATTTTGCATCTTTATCAACGATGAGAATTGAAAAGGATCTGATCTTCTTAGATTTGCAAAGGATGGACATTGGAATAATTAAGGGAGGAATATCATCAATCCTTTCTCAAATTATTGCTCAACAATACCTCTTGGAGAAAATAGAGGACACTCAAATAAAGGATGTGGAAATTCAGAAAAGGGTGGAAAGTGTTAAAAATGGGAAATCCTCTGATTTCAAAATTGATGAGGAAAGTGTGTAAGATTTGGGACATGATTATGTGTACCATCTGATCTAGAGATAATGAAGGAGCTATTGAGTGATGAATATAGCTCGACCTTCTCTATCCATCCAGGGAGTACCAAGATGTATCATGATCTTCGAGAACACTTCTGGTAGGATAACATGAAGAAGGAGATTGCGGAATATATATCAAGGTGCTTGGTATGTCAGTAAGTTAAAGTAGAGTGACAAAAGTCCAAAGGGATGATGCAAGCATTGCCTATACCCATGTGGAAATAGGAAAATTTCACAATGGAATTTGTCACAGGTCTCCTGAGGACATCAAAGGGAAATAATGTGATATGGGTTGTGGTTGATTGACTCACCAAGACTGCCCATTTTATTGCTATTCGGGAAGACCTCTCTCTTGAAGAACTTTCAAAAATATATGTGAAGGATGTGGTGAGAATGCATGGTGTTCCACTCTCAATTTTCTCTGATCATGATCCAAGGTTCACATCTAAATTTTGGAGGATTCTTCAACATGATTTGAGTACTGAATTAAATTTCAGCACGACCTATCACCCCCAAACTGATGGACAATGTGAAAGGACTATTCAGACGCTTGAAGATATGCTAAGACCCTTCTCTCTAGAATTAAAAGGTGGATGGTATCAACATCTTCTATTGGTTGATTTCTCATACAACAATAGCTTCCACTCGAGTATTCAGATGGATCTGTATGAAGCTATGTATGAAAAGTGATGTAGAACTCCAACCTGTTGGGATGAAGTTGGAGAACGAAAGATACTTGGACCCGATCTTGTGAAAAAGATGATGGAGAAGGTTTAAGTCATCCAGAAAAACATCAAAGCTTCTCAGAGTCAGAAAAAGAGCTACACTGAAAACCATTAAAGGGACTTGGGGGTCGACATTGGGGATAAAGTCTTCCTTCGAATATTGCCATGGAAGAGAGTAATGCGATTTGGAAAGAAAGGGAATCTAAGACGAAGGTAAATTGGACCCTTTGATATCCTTGATCGCATAAGAGTCATGGACTATCAGCTCACACTTCCTCTGAATATGGCTTGAGTTCATGATTTGTTTCATGTATCACTCCTGAGGAAGTACATACCCGATCCCTCACATGTACTGGGCTCAGAGGTGGTGTAGTTGGAAGATAATCTCTCTTATGAGGAGCAGCCAGTGAAGATTCTGGACCAAAGGGATAATGTTCTATGAAACAAGACAACCCACCTTTTCAAAGTGTTGTGGATGAACCAAAAGTTTGAATAAGCTACTTGGGAACTGGAGGAGGTGATGAAGGAGAATTACCCTCACCTGTTTACGACCTATAATGTAAAACAAAATTTCGAGGGCAAAATTTCATAAGGGGGGAAGAATGTAATGACCCTCAGTTTTCGATGGAAATTTCCCTTCTTTTAAATCTGTCATATAATAACATGAAAAAACTATATAATGAACTAATAAGTGCTAAGTGGCCTTTAAACTTAAGTTTGTCACTTCTGTGTTTGGAATTTCGAAAATCTGATATACATGGTTGAAATCAGTAAGTTATTTGGAGTCTGATAAGAAAAACATAATTTTTGGTGAATAATAACCTAACCTAATGAATAGTAACATACCCTTATGAATAGTGATATACCCTAATGAATATTAACCTCACCTATGATAGTATAAAAATAATATTCAAGTTGGAAGTACATTATACCTATATTTTAAAATAAGTTAATGAATGTTTTAAAACTGGTTTTGATAATAAATTATTATTTTAATTAAATATTAAATTAATAATATTTAGAAAATTATTTTTTAAAAATTTAATTCATTTTTGGATTCTACATGTAGAAAAATGGTTTGGTTGAATTTTTGGGGTTTTTCTGAAATACTTGAATTTTTTATGAATAGTAAAATATGATAATCTACAATAAATGCTAAATAAGAGATTTATTGAGTCACTGATGATGTTCTTATGATGTAAGCCCACTTGTTTCTAGATCACATGATAAAATTACTGTTATTGGTCATGTAATACTTACTATTCCTTTTCTTGTGAAGAAATAATAAATTAATGATTATAATATTATCAAATCCCTCCTCTCCTCCACTATAAACCCCCCCTTCACTCCCTATTCTCTTCACTCCACTCAAGCCTTGTGCCTTGCCATTATTCTTACCAAATCTCTCCCCAATATCCCCCACACGTCCAAAATCTCCTAGCCTCTTCAAAATACCAAGACCTCTCCCCTTAAGAGTTTATCAAAGGATAAAGTCTCAAGAGGTAAAATTCCTCTTCCCAATTTCTTCTTTTATTTTACGTTCTTTTCTTTTTATTTCTTTCCTCACCTCCCTTCAACATAATAGTATGATAAATCCAGTAACATACATATACTGTAATGTTTTCATGCTAATGGTATATTTCATTATCTTCTCTCCTTTCCCCACCCTCTTATTTGAAACAAATGAAAGCACCGTTTGAGATGTGCTAATTTAGCACATTCGAGGACAACAGTTTATAAATTTATGTTATTATCTTTAATTATGGTCATGAAACCATTTTAGTTATGGTTGAACCACATTATTATATATGTAATATATCCAATTTTTAGTTCTTTATTATTTTTGTACAAATTGTATTAAGTTATAAAAACAAAACATGTTTTTGTAATCAAACCCATCGATTAACAAAAAACGGTTATCATTAAGGTTATATATATATTAATTCGACTTCAATCTAATTAAAATAATTAAAATTAAAACCATGTAATATCCTAGATTTAAAAAAAATAATATAACTTCAATTCTGTAAAAACACTTTCATCTTACATATAATCCAAACATGAATATAAGTGAATCGATTTTTTAAAGCCAAGTAAACAAACGAGCCCGAACAATGAAATTGAACCTTATAACGAATCAAAAAGGATTTGAATGAACTAAAAAGGGTTATAATAATTCAATTAAATATATAAGAGGTTATTTAATTATTAATTAATAATCCTGAATTTTTTTATTCAGGTCTCTATTAACAAGTGGAGAACACCAGTGGATTTAAGGTAAGGGATCCTCTCCTTTTCACTCTTAATCAAGATTGTTCTCTATGCTATTTTTTTGTGTAATACCAAGATATGGGGAATATTTATACACCCCCAATACTACCCTAATGTTTTATAAGTGATTAGAAACCCCTTATCTCTCTCATCAATCCCTCTTAGTTACACCCGATACCTTGTCGATAAACCGTAATGGATTCTACACGAACTTCGTTTATTCCTTCGGGTTGCTCTATATTCTTTTTCCAAAATTTAGTTGCCTTTTATTTTTATGTAAAACTTATAAATTATGTTTATATGCTCCATAATAATGTTCCAAGATCCATCTCTCATTCTCTTTCGGGGATATACATGCTTTTATGTGAATCCCTCCTCGATAATTCCTAATAAGCACACTCGTTTAAAGGAACTTCCCAAACTTTTACCCAATATCATGTGCACTCTATCATATGTTTTAAGAAACCATTTTATTTATAAAATAAGTATTTTTATTATGAAAACCTTCTTGTTTCAATTCTGTTTTTATATAAAATAACTTCCTCTTTGCTATTTTAAAATATCTATAGTATTTTCCTTAAAACCGTACAAAAATGTTTTGAGGCTAATGTTTCTCAAATAAATTTCTTATATGTTGTCACTTCTATTTGTTACCACCTACCATGTTATATGACTATATTACCTTATTAATGTCCATGTATTCTCTAATCCCTTTCTTTCATGGACACTTTCATGATACACTCATTGGTTATGCTTTATGTCATGATTGTGGTACCCAATTCTCTCCATGGGTATCCTTATGTTTATGAATGACTAATTATGTATGATTATTTATGTGGAAAGAATATTTATATATCAAGAATATTCAATAAAATTTTGAGATGGGTGTGCCCAGATAGCGCTCCAATGCATTGGGTAAAGTTAAGTCTCATGAGATGCGATGTGAAACATGATTGACGGTTAGCCTTGACCTATACTAAAATGGGAAGCAGTAGTGGTGGTTAGCCTTGAACCATACTAAAGAAATGTTTTATGATTCTGCCACATCTATATGACTCCATGTTTATATGATCTCATTCTTATATGATATGATTTCATATGTTCCATGTTTTGTTTTCATTATGTCATGCCTCCGAACTCATGTGCCTAAGATGTATCCATATGTTCATTCCCTTACTGGGATTTTTAGCTCATCCATTTGTTCATGTGTTCCCTAGGGTACCCTATGCAGATGTAAGGGCTCAAAGGAAGTTAGGAACTAATTATGAAGATTAAATAAAGAAGTTTTTTTTCTTAGCCCCATGTTTTATGTTTTATGTACCTAGTATTCCAAGACACTAGACATTATGATCCTTGGCTTGTAATATGATGATTTATTATGCTTATAATCATAAATGTTATATGTAAAAGGCTCAGGTATCTATACATATAACACCCAACTATGGACTCACCGTCTATGGAATCACCTACTTGGTCATGTAAAAGATAAGTGTTTGGAAAATCTATGTTAAGTTGGTTATTTAGAATCTTCTATGATAAAACAACTTGATACATTTCATTCTTGTTTTCAAGGAAAAAGAGCCAAACCACCATTCAATGGATAGGGTGAAGGGGCCACAAAACTTCTAGGATTGATACACACTGATGTGTGTGGACCATTTCTAGTAGAAGCTAGAGGTGGATATTCTTACTTCATAACTTTTACTGATGACTTGAGTAGATATGAATTTAACTACACGCTGAGGTATAAGTCCGAGTCCTTTGAGAAATTTGTGGAATTAAATAAGGAATTAGAGAATCATATTGGTAAGAAGTTAAGGAAACTTTGATCAGATCGAGGTGGTGAATATTTTAACCAAGATTTCATTGAATTTTTATAGGATTTTGGGATTCTATATAAACTCACTCCAACTTATACACCATAGAGTAATGGTGTTAGTAAAATGATGAACCTTACCTTGTTAGATATGGTAAGGTCGATGATGAGTCATGCTGATCCTTCATTGTACTTTGGGAGATATGCATTATAAAATGTGGTATACACATTAAACCGAGTACCAACTAAAGCGAAAAATGGAATTACCTTCAAGTTATGAAGAGTAAAGAAACCCATTTTGTCTCATACATGTGTATGTTGTTGTGAGGCATTTTTAAGTCCTTATAATGAAACAAACTAGAACCCTAGGGCATGAAGTGTATCTTTATTAGGTATCCCATGGAAACAAATGGATACAACCTATACAACCCCTTAGACAAGAAAGTGATTATCTCCATACAAGACTTCTTTCTTGAGAGGGATCACATCCTCAAAAAGGATAGCGGGATAAAGATTGACTTAAATGAATTTTATAATCAAGATACATAAGATTTGGTACAAAAATAGATTCCACAAGTCCCCTTGGAATAAGTAGTTCATGAAATATAAGTACTGTGTAGGAGCGTAAGAGAGGTAAGAGAACTAGAGAGATATGGTTTTATGGTCACTAAGGATGGTGAATCATTATTGGTTGAAAACGATAAACCTATATACTACAATGAGTAAGTAGAGAGCTTATATGCTATAATATGACTAGAAGATATGAATTCAGAGATGAATTCCATGTATCATAACCATGTTTGGGTTCTGGTGGATCTACCGGTTGACTTAAAGAATGTTATATGTAAATGGGTATTCAAAAGGAAACTTGACATGGATGGTAAAGTAAGTACCTATAAAGCAAGGCTAGTGGATAAAGGTTTTAATAATCATCAAGGAATTGACTACGATGAAACATTTTTGCTCATTTCCATGTTTAAATCCATTAGAATTGTACTTGCTATAATAGATTACCATGACTATGATATTTGGTAGATGGATGTCAAAAATAAAATACTTAATGGGAACCTTTTGGAAGATGTCTATATGAAACAACCAAAAGGGTTTTTGACTATATGTGATTCCAAAAATACTTTCAAGTTGTAAATATCCATTTATAGATTAATAAAAGCATTTAGGTCATAGAACATTTGATTCAATGAATCCATAAAATAATTCATTTTCATTAAGAATGAAAGTAACCCATATTTTTAAAATAGGTTTAGTGGGAATAAGGTCATTATCCAAGTAGTATACATTGATGGCATATTACTTATTGGAAATGGAATACCATTCTTATAATCTATTAAGGACTGGTAAAAAAAGTGTTTCTTCATGAAGGAATTAGGTGAAGAAACCTACATTATAGAGATCAAGATCAATTTTGATAGATCCAAGAGTCTTCTTGGACAAACTCAAAATTCAAATATTGACTAGATGCTAAAGATATTTAGTATGGAACTTTCCAAGAGGGGATTGGTTTCAGAGTCACATGCTTTTCAACTTTCTAAGAAAATTAATCCCCAAGAACAACAAGATAAATAGAGAATGAGTAAGATCCCATACACTTTAGTGATAGGATCAATCATGTATGTTATGTTATGTACTATACTTGATGTTTCCTATGCACTAAGCATGGTAGGTATATATCGATAAGATCTAGGATAATAACATTGGACTACTTTTAGGGTTTTCTGTAAGTATTTGAAAATAAATATGGATATGTTCATGTTGTATGGAGGAGACTAGGGGCTGGTCATCAGTGGTTATACTGATTCTAGTGTTCAAATAGATCAAAATGATTTGAATTCACAATCCGGATATGTTTTTTGTCTAAATAGAGGAGCTGTGAGCTAGAAGAGTTCAAAGCATCCAGTTGTCACTGATTCTATAGATGAGTATGAGTATATAGAGGCTGTTGATGCATCTAAGGAAGATGTTTTGATTCAGGACATTGTCTAGGGGCTCGATGTGGTACCCATAATTAAAGACCCTATCACATTGTACTGTGATAATAATGCAGTAGTGGCTCTTGTAAAAGAGCCAAGGTCACACTAATGGACAAAGCATATACTCTGGAAGTATCACCTTTTGAAGGATTTCTATCAAATGGGAGATGTTTTAGTAAGAAGAGTACCCATGGAAGAGAACATGGAAGACCCCTTGACTAAAGGCCAATATCAACAGAAGCATGAGTATCATGCGAGATCTAGAAGACTAAAGGTTGTTTGTAGTTGGTTCTAGTGAAAGTGGGATACTATTGGAGTTTGTTCCTTAGAACCAACTTCTTTGTACTTTAAGATAACTTATATTCATGATTTTTAATATTAATAAACTCTTTATCACATCATGATTGTTTTTCTTTGTAACATAGTCTGTTATAATTTCTTAAGAGTAGCAGTCACACTAAAAGGTCAAAGTTGTTCCCCCATATAATGAGAACTCAGAAGTCCTATGACACTATTCTTGAATATATGATCAATATATGGATGATATCATTTGAGGGAAAAGAATAATATAGGATATCAGGGGTGTATACTCCTAGGACTTTAAGGCACCTTCTCATGGTGTACACCCTTGGTAACATCAAATATGGATATTATGAGAACAAGACCTGTATGTAGAAAATCCACATTTCTATGTGTCATTGGATGTTCCTATAGGAAAATGTGTGTATTGGCCTTTATACTTTATTATTATTATTAATGATTATTATGAGTTTCACACTTAAATGTATTGACAAAAACTGTGATGTTAGATGTTCACAGAGAGGTAGGATACATTGGGTGAATCACGAGTAATATTGCATTAATGAATAATGTGAGAAAGGATTTAAACCTTCAATTATTTAACGGAAGATAATATATTAGGCCCATTTATGGAAATTATATATACTAAATAAATCTGTCTCCATGGTGTTCTATAGGAAAGTTCTATTTCTGGAAAGTCAAAGAAAGTGATATCAAGTGTATAGGTTGATGGCATTGGCATGAAACCTGCTCAATTTGAGAAATTGTGGTAAAGTTCTTATATTACATAGTAAGCATTCATATGAGGTGAAATTTCATTACAGCAATAAATTCTTTCTCTATGGGTACCTGGGCGTGTTTCTAGATGCTAACCTTAGACTTTAGTCTTCTACACCTAATTCCTTTGAGAAATAGTCATAGAGGTTCAGAAAATAAGTGTATCCAAAATCTCAGTTAAATAATATATTATTATTTAATATTTAACAAGTTGAATAAATATTATTCATGTACGTTGTTTAATAATTATTCATGTATGCTTGATCAAATTTATTCCATCACAAGTTATTCGAGAGAATATATTGTAAACATGATATTTGATAAATATTTATTTTATATTTATTGAATATAATATTTATTTATTTATTGGTGAGTAATGTAGTGATATTTATTTAATAAACAAATAGACATTATTCAATGCCCGATAAATATTGTGGA
Organism: Viscum album; assembly: GCA_963277665.1. Taxonomy (NCBI): domain Eukaryota; kingdom Viridiplantae; phylum Streptophyta; class Magnoliopsida; order Santalales; family Viscaceae; genus Viscum; species Viscum album. The sequence continues at coordinate 1,841,573,219 of OY728151.1, forward strand.
GGAATGGAAGACCAAGTTAAATTGTCCTATGAGAATTGATAATATCAAATATTATTTAATTAAATAATATTTAATTATAATTCGCAATTACAACACATGTTGAGAAATAATAATATTACTTTTATTTTTTGACATGAGGTCTTCATAGGATTAAATAAATAATAAGGGAACATATAAAATTATTTTATTTTAACCATATTAATAAAAATACCCAATTATGTTATTTTTTCATGAGCCTATTCGGTTGTGCACAATATATTTGGAGAAAACCTCTCAAGCCTAAATAACTCTACTCTCCAAGAACTCTCTCAAGAATGGAGATAAATCCTCCTACACCGAATCAAGGAGAACGCTTTGAAGGAAGTACTTGATACGATCAAAGGAGGATGACCCAAGTGCAGGGATATTCTGTGCCAGTACACAAAGAATCCTTCGACAACGTTCAGATATTTTTGGAACATGTGGGGATCACCTGTAGAGGAAATATATGATTAGTTTCTACAATGTAAGGATGGAGCATTGCAGATCTGTCTCCATATACATCAATTAAGAAATAATTCCTTATAGGTAATTATATATCTAATCAATTTTATTATAAACAGTATTTTTTGATATCTTATCTCTCTGGTTCTAGAGTGATTAATATTGTCTATATTTGATTCAATTACATTTATCATGATGATTAAATTTCTTATAGATCTTGGATTTATCATCTATTATGGAAAAAAGTTGGGCACGACCCATCGCACACATCCACTGCACTCGGAACTTACACTCCTGTGGATTAGTAGATCTAAATTTGACATATGTTATACCCATACTTTTAGAATATATCATGACCAAGTAGTTATCTGATCTAGAGGGTTTATTTCAGAGATAAATCTTATATGGTGGGGAGACACCATGTGGAAATTATCTTCTTTTCCATGGCTTAGTATGGGTTCATCCAGGTATGTGAAAGGAGCTAATGAGAGTTTCATTATTATAGATAAGAGGTATATCTAGCTTTTACAAAGATTCATCATGATATCTATAGATAGTACTGGTGGTCAATAATGAAGAAGGTGGTAGAAGGCTTTGTTGTGAGATATTTTTCTTGTCATCTTGTGAAATCTAGGAATCAAGGGATAGTTGGGATTTTGTATCCATTTCCCATTATAGAGTTGAAATGGGATGATGTAAATATGGATTTTATGACATGATTACCTAGGAAAATCCATATGAATGATGCTAAATGGATGATTTTGGATCAACTGATGATGGTATCTGACTTCTTTCCTATTAGGGATAACTTCATAGTTTATGATATGGGTAGTATTTATGTGCACATGGTAGTTAGTATGTATGATGTTCTGAAGAGTATCATTTCATATAGAGATCCTAGTTTCACATAAATGTTTTAGAGGGTCTTTATAAGGATCTTAGATCACATGTTCTTTTGAGTACGACCCATCATCATCAAAAAAATAACCAATCTGAGTAGACAATTTAGGTTCTGAAGGATATGTTATGATCCTTTATTTTTTAATTTGGTGTTTCATGGGAGAATAATATAGAAATCATGGTGTTTGAATATAATAATAGCTTCTATAAATCAATATAGATGGAAAATTTCAAGGATTTTTTTGGCAAGCCATTCGGTTATCCGCTTTTTTGGTTAGAGGTAGGTGAGTCGGTGATTGTTGGGCCTAGTCTCAGGAAAGAAATATTTGAGTAGGTTTAGCTAATTAGGAGGTGTTTGGAGATTACATAGAGAATGAATAAATCTTATGATGGCCATTAGATATAACCTATGGATTTTGAGTTTTGTCATCGTGTTTTCAGTTTGGTGTCATAATGGTTGGGGAAATTCTATGTCAGAAAATAAGGAATGGTAGAACCTCGGTTTATTGGTTTGTTTGAGATAGTGGATAGGGTCAGTCCAATGGAATAAGAATTATCCCTTCCAAAATACTAAAATTCCATAAATGATGTGTTCCATGTGTTACAGATTCATAGATATTGTCTACAACTTTATCATGTATTGGATGTCGAAGAGGTCGAGCTTAGTGTTGATGCGTCCTTTGAGGAGAATTTGATACAGATTTTGACTATTGTGGGAAGTGTCTCTATGGTAGAAAAATTCCTTTGTTTTGTGCATTGAGGAATCATTGGTGTTTTTAGCAGGATACCTGGGAGACAAATCCTGATATGTAAGCATAGTGGCTATAATTACTCACTAAAACCCCACATTGATTCTTAGAGAATATAGATGATGAGAAATTATATGGTGGGGAGGATGTAAGATCCTCTCTTTTTCTAGGTACATACGTCTTTGATTTTTTTCATTAATTTTCTTTTGTTGAGTTTTCCTTTGTCTTTAAGCCTTGATGGATTAGTATTGTTTGGTGAAAGAGAGATTGTTTTGGGGAAAATGACTTAAGGTTCAAGGATGTATGCTTATTTGAATTAATAGTGTCCAGATATACATGTTTTAAATGGGTTTTTGAGGAATTTATATGCATTGTAAGAATTTGGATGTGGTTTAGGTCCTTTTATAAAAAATGGGCTAAAAATTGTCTACCGAGAGATTACATCCCATGTACATGTCACACAATGTGTAACTTCCACAAGATACATGTTGTGAATCAGTACAGGGTGTGAAATGATTACAAATTGTGTAAAACATTCACATCATGTAAAATTTGAGTGGGGTGAATATTCAGTAGAGACGATGGGTTTTTAGTGTATCCCTCTTAGAATAAATACACGACGTGTAAAAGAGTTACATTCCATGTAATATCCTGACTAGTAGTTTTAAACAACACATGGATGATATTATTTGTCATTCCATTGGTTCATCTTCCCCCTCTAGACCTCGGATGGTTATTCAGGTTAATTTGAGGCTCCATCCACATTTTTGAACATCCCATTTGTGAAATCAATCCCTAGTAGGTCTTTGTATTTTTTTCCCTTCCTCTTCCATTGTTCTCTGTTTGGGCAGTAGAATGCTTGGACATCTTTTTTTATCTTGACCTAGTTTGATCTAGGTTTCATCTTTAATCTTAGAAAAAAATTTCATCATTGGTTACACCCTTTTGAAGTGTTGCATTAATTTCATGTAAAAGGAATGGGGTCTAAAACATAACCCTATGATATGTTTAATTGTAAAGTATGTGAAATATTGAAATTTCACCAACATAACTTGTGCCTAAAATAATTAAATGATGAATTGGATTATCAATTAAAATCTCTTTTGAGATAATTGTTTATGACCTAGATTATGAATACCATTCAAGTGAGAAAACCCATTATTATAAAGGAATTAACTAATGGCTTAAAGTTTTTTTTAGCATAACATGAGCATTGGGTGATTATTTGATATATATTTACCTTATCATGGATTGATCATTGAAATGACTGGAAGGTTATCAGTTATGACAAAATAATGAACAAAATGTGTAATTTAAAGATAAATGGTAATTTTCATAATTAACCATTTAGTCTTATGATGTGATATTGTGATAACCATATTATTATGAATCATTGTGTTAAATGTTGTAATTATTATATAAAATGGCATGCCAACTGATTCATGGTAAAATTCTTATACAACAAGAAATGCCTAAATATTCATGTTCTAATGATTATATAGTGGGATATGACCAGTGATTCAGGTTGTAATTCTTATATAGAGGGCTATACTGTAATGCATATATAGATGGCTATAACCTGTAACACATATCGAAAAGAATATATATCAGTCTTTGACTTGATACATGTTGTAATGCTTATACACCAAAATTGGCCTATATTTGTTGCTAAAATGATTATATAGTGGGCTCGACATAGATTTGTGGGAATTATACCATAGATATATAGTTATGGTTGACATTATTGTGAGGTAGTGTTAGAGACATTACATCAAGGCGCTGAATAAGGTTATGTTTTACCATGTTTATTTTGTTATGGTTAGAATGGTCGTGTGACATGCTCATAGATATTTGGGAATGGTGATAATGTAGGTTGATGTGGTATTAACTTAATCATTTAATTAATTAATACACCTTTTTATTTCATTATTACATGCACTTATATTCAGACTAGTTATGTTTATAAATGATGGTATTGACCTACTAATTTATACTCACACCCTATCCGAGTCAATGTTTGGTACCTGAGAATATTTCATAGACACAAGACTTGACAAAGGAAAGGGACCTTTCTGTTGATTTTTTCTTATTGGATGGGTTGAAGCATGGATATGGGACTGACATGGGTATTGGGATCATGGACTTTTGAGTCTCTATTTGGGTATACTAGTATTTTAATTTTATTACTTATAGCATGAAATTTAGTTACATTTCATCTTTTCATTGAAATATTCTTTTATTATTTATTAGATCACTTATTTGGACTTCATTGTTTGATTTTTATACTATATTGTATTATTTCAATTACTTCCACTACACTGATATTTATTATAATATGATTATTCTAATGTGTTTTAACTCTGTAACCATAGGGTATAGTCTCCCCACTAATGACACCCACAATACCAGTCGACAACCTCTAGTATACAAGGAGGCACGTTTGAGGTAATGTAACCAACACTTTTCAACCATGTGAGAAATTTAAAATTTTAGGGGACATTACACTTGTTATTATTTATAAAAGTTTATAATATCCATGATTGAGAAGGACATTCCATAGGGGATTCATCCTCTTCATTACACTTATACAAAATCGAAGGATGACTCAGTATGTGAAGAGTGATATCCCTCTCCCAATAATTGATGTTGAATTTATATATGGGTATCCAATACATGCCCAATATAGAATCAAACTCCACTAAGATAAGTAATGAAATATTTTATAGGAGGTTAAGTAAAAAAAACATTGATTAGGGAAGAGTTATATACTTGGGGTAAAATAATTTATTTGTTTACTAATCTCATAGATAGTTAAACCCCCATCTTTTGAGGTGGGGTTTTAATATTTCTACTAAAAATTAAAGATATAAAATAATGAATAGAACTAGAATAAAATAATATGTTCTCTATTCTTGAACAAATAACCAGCTTACCTATCAATACATCATTTTTCGGATCCACCTCAGTTATAGTGATAGGATACTGCCTTCCTTTCTCTCTAGGACTTAGAGGTTTTTTTCATTGATTGTCCCTAATAGATCTTGGAAAAGGGTATTAGTTTTCATAATTCCATTATTCCTTGTTGCTAAAACACATTAATATAGGATGAGTGTTCTTCTGTAATTTCTTTTCCTCTATTTCATTTGTGTTATTCTTCATATCCCTTATGCATTGATTATAACAATACCCCTCTTTTCCACAATTGAAGCATCTCCTAGTTCTATTTATACTATTTGTTGGAAACTTATTCCCACAACATTGACACATGGGGTGCTGGGTTTTCTTTCCACTATGAGATTTATCCACATAACCTCCTAAATTAAACTCCTTTTTATTCTTATTGTCACTATTCCCATTAGACCACTGAGAGTTAATGATATCCATCTTGAACTGAAGGGTATAACAAATAATCTATTTATAGATGTAAATGTATTGAATTTATAAATATTTTCATAGACTCTAATTTAAACAACTAAAGAAAAAACCCACCCCACTTTCAGGTTTGGTGGAAAATTTAGAGGCATATCATGTAATCCTTTTGAATTTTAGCTTATATACCCTGATAGAATCATATTAATTTTGTTTTAGTCTAAGGAAATCCCTATAAATTTTATGATGGAGAGTCCAAGGAAAATATTTATTAAAAAATATTTATTGGAATTATTCCCATTTTGAGGAATCAATTTAATCTTTTGTCTTCATGTTCTTTATTAGTGTCTACGAATGATCATCTTCCCCTTCCATGTGATAAAGATCCAACACAAATTTCCTTTATTCTGAGTATTATATGATAGATAATATATTATAAATGGAGTTAATCCATTATTTCATGATGAAAATATAAAAAGATACACTAAAGTTATAAGGCCTTTTCTCATAAAGGACTCGACAACAACTTTCTCTTTCTTTGGAGGAGGGTTTTCCAAATGATTCAAGTTATTATTCATAAAATGAGATAGGTAAGACAATATGGCCGTGATGTTCCTATATCACACTCCTATAAGGTTATTCGTATCATTAGAGAAATCATCAAATTTCCTATCAGGTTGGTTGTTTTCATAATTACTATTATTTCAATCATTAAATAAATTTAAAAAGGCTAAAAATAATTATACTAAAAGTCATATAAAAATGTATATTTTGATAATATAAGGAATAAATTAGAAATGAAAATTATATCCCATATTATGAGTATCTATATTTAAATAATGGTTATCCATTATAATTTTACTATTAGGTTTTCTAGGCTAACAATCCATTCATGTGATGCATAAGGTTTTATAGCAAGTTTGGGATTTTTACAAAGTATATCACCTAGAGTGTCAAAACATGTGTGTAAAAAGGCCTATTTTTCATGAACTAGGGGATGATAGAGTAAATATCTAATGTTACATTTTAAAGGGTTTTACAACTTGGTACAATTGTTCTAGATTCATATCCACTTGTAGTATCCGGATAGGGATACAATTTCTTGGAATAAACTCTCTATACTTCACCAAAAATTTAGGATATTTTGTTATACTTAATATTATCCAAAGGGTTATCACTAAATTATTCTAGTATTAATCCACAAAAATAACTATACCTTTCTTTGAAACCAACTATAGTGACCCAATCCTTTTACACATATTATTACAAGTTTATTATAATAAATATCCATTAAATGAAACTCAAATATCATAAGGCCTAGTGTATTTGGAAGACTAGGATCACAATAAGTCAAAGTGAAACTAAAGTGAACCTACTTAATTTTATTCTCCATAATGAGATACCATATACCAATGATCTTCTAAAACTATATAGGATAACCTAGAATTTAATTTGGTATACCATCAAATTCAACCATCTTCAGAGTGATTTAAATATTTTAACAAGCAGAAATTCAAATGAATATGATGTCTATCATGAAACTAGTTATCATATACATGTGAAACAAAAACATAGACCTAAAAATGGCCATATTAGTGGGTAGTGGAGTATATATTATGTTGTTATGGAATTTTATGGTCTCTTTATACCATCTAGACCATTCTTTTGAAGTTGGTCGAGAGGTATGGTTGTTTCTATTGGAAGGCTTTAAACCTATCCTAGTTTCTTAAATTAAATCATCTCAATTTCTTAAATCTCTTCTGTGGCATTTCTTTGTAATTGTTTTATCATGTCACCACTACATCCTCCAATAGTACTCCCTAAAGTAGGTGATGACCATTCTCATTAGGTGGAAGGCCCTGGGCCACTAGGGATTCATCCTATAGATCCATCTGTGTCTCCTCTACTGGTTCCCAAAATTGGAATTGACACCCAGTTACAAGCAGGTTTTCTGCATTTAATTTAGAATGTGTAATATTCCATTCGACCTTCCCCAATATTAGAAGAGTTGACTCACGTGTTTGAGCAGCATCAACATCCCACATTCTCAAGGGATGTTTGAACACATGTTGTGGAATATTGGATCGAAGAAATCCTATCTATATTCAGGAATCTAGATTTTCATCTAAAGAAGAGGTTCAATCTGACATCTTGTATTCTACATGAGTCATCCAAGTGGTGGTGGGATGTAATCATCCATGTGGATCATATTTGTGGTATGTTCTAGGTTGATTTTCAGAACCTCTTCGATGACTACATTCCATATAATTTGAGGTCTGACCAAGCTAGAGAATTCACCAACCTACAATAGGGGAACATGTGTGTCATGAATTATACTGCTCATTTCATAGAGGTGAAATGGTTTTCTACTTCTCTAGAAGGTGATGATCTTACGACCTCCTGGTGATTCGAGGATAGGTTGGTTTACACTATGCAGTCAAAGGTAAATGTATTCAAGTTGAAGAAAATTTCTTAATCTTCAATCATAATCATATTACAGAGTGGACATTGATGGAAGCTAAAGGTGTGATTTAGGGTAGTTCGGCACTAACAGTTATAAGAACTTCCTCTTCTAGGAAAAAGAGTTGTTCTGAGGATACTCGTGGAGGTAGAATTTAGTAGGATCCCTATATAGATATAATTCTTATTTGTTACTAGTGTGGTAATTATAGACATAATAAAACTCAGTGCTTCTAGGATCCACTTGAGTGTAGAGGTTGTAATAGTATGATCCATATCTAGCATTTCTGCCAGAATTTTCTAATAGTTCCTGGTGAGTGGGGATCTGCACCTACTCCTCAATCTGGAGTTGGTCCACTAGGATCATGATAAGAAAGAAGCTAAAATAACATTGATCAATCGAGATGATGTGGTGGTTGAGGTAGAGGCATTCAGACTTATGATTCTCAGTTCCAGTAGAGCAGGCTTTCTCAGTGAAGTCAGGTAGTGACTTAGGGCCATGTTACATGCTTGTTACATGCATTCCAGCCTATTAATGAGGAGAAGAGTTCCAGAACATCTACTATATGAGGTACTATACTTGTATCCTCTATTTTAGTGTTTGATTTAATTTACATAGGCATGTATCACTCATTTATATCTGATGCAATCACTGAAATTATGGTCCTCAAGATTGAACACTTCTATGGAGTTATTATGCTAGACACCACATTAGGTATCCCTTATAAGGTAATTTTCCATTGATAGAATTTTTCTATTGAGATAGATTGTTACCTTTTCATGTGGAATCCTTAATTCAACAATATGATGGGCTTTGAAATAATCATCAGGATGGACTGGTCAGTTCCCTGTCAATTCAATATTGATTGCTATCCTCAGAGGGTGATGTTTACATCACCAAAGGTCATTATAAAAATTCATAAGGGATAATGGGATATTGGTGAAACAAGAGATATACCCAAGAAACATAGGCTAGGTAATGTGACATCTCAGGTTTCCAGTATTTTCCTCAATGACCAGGGGTTACAAACTGCTGTTTTTCCTCCTATAGTGGAGTATTTCAGAGACATATTTCCTAATTAATTATCTTGTCTACCTTCAGTGATAGATTTATAGTTCACCTATGAGTATGTTCCAAGAGATGAAATAGTGAACATTACTCTTTATATAATGGTACCTAAGGATCTTTTTGAACTCAACAAGTATTTGGAGGATATGGCTGAAAAAGTTATTATATTCCCCAACACTTATCTTTGGGGTTCACCGGTCCTTTTTACCAAGAATCCAGATGATACACTTAAGCTTTGTGTGTATTACTATCATTTGTACCATATTATAGTAAATAATTGATATCTTCTACCAATAATAGATGGCCTCTTTGATCATATCTGAGGAGAAAAGGTTTTTTCAAATACAGATCTAAGGTTGGGCTATCATTTGGTGTGTGTAAGGACTGCATTCATACCTTACACATCATTCAAGAGAATGTATGGTCTCTATGAGTACTTGATCATTCCATTTGGACTCATGAACTCACCTTATATCTTCATGGATCTAATGAATTAGGTCTTCTACCCGTTATTAGACTCATTTTTTTTGTCTTTGTTGGTGATATCTTGTTTTATTCACACTCTAGACATCACCATGAAACCGATCATGAGACTGTGCTGAATACACATAGAGACAATAATGTTTATTCTAATATCAATAAATTCCACTTATAAATAGATAAATTCCACTTCCTGGGTCACATCATCTTAGAGTCATGATTTTTAATAGACCTCGAGAATGTGAGAGATGTAGATTTCTAGGATCATCCCAAGAATGTATTTGACATTCAGATTTTCTTGGGGCTATCCAAATGTTACAGATGCTTCATATAGGATTTATCATGACTTTTTATTCTTCTTATAGGATTAACAAAGAAGGGTGTGAAATTTTTTTGGTTACATGCTTGTGAATTATCCTTTCATAAGTTTAAGGGTCATTTGTCATTAGCGGAGATACAGATTCTTCGAGAGCTAGTAAGGTGTTATACATTATATAGTGAAGAATTAGGTATTGGGAATGGAACATTTCGGATTCATGATGAGTGAGTCGACACATATGGGTCTTTTTAGTTGAGGCATCATGGGAATAATTAACCAATGCACGATCTTGAGCTCACTATTGTTGTGAATATCTTACGTTGTTGGAGACACTATCTACTAAGAGAGAATTTTTTTCTATTCACATATCAAAAAGTCTCATATAAATCTTAAAATAGTGAGATCTAAATCTTAGATAGTGTAGGTTGTGGAGTACCTATATTCGTTTGATTTTGAGCTTTCCAACACACCTAGAAAGCTAAATTCGGTAGTATATGCTCTGAGGCGAAAGACTCTCACACTATCATTCCATGAATCTAGTGATAAATGGAAGATTATGGCATTATTATCAGAGATTCATGTTGAGGTTAAGGAGGACCATGGTTAGACAATCCACTTAACCTTATTTATGACATCTACTCTTCTGGAACATGTATGAATGAGACATGAATGGGATCATGAGGGCATTATCCTATGGGAAAGTGTTTCGAATAATGATACATCTTCATGTTGGAACATGGATGAGGATTATACCTTATTGTTCCATGGGGATGCATGGGTACCAGAATAAATCATGGAGGAGCCGATGTGGTAATTCCATTCCTCGGCATGGGAGGTTCACCTTAGTGTCACCAAATGTATCAAGATCTATGATGCTAATATTTGTGACCTGGTATGAAACAGGAGATTGTCAAATTCGTCACTTGGTGTTCCACCTGTCATCAATTGAAGGAGGAACATCAGTGTATGATAGGGATTTTACATCCATTTTCCATTCTTGAGTGGAAATTGGATGATGTTTCGATGGATTTTCTGACTGGTCTAACCTAAACACCTTAATGCAACAATCCATTATGTATTGTCATTAATCATCTAAAAACATTCTCACAATTATTACCACTGTGAGATACCTTCATAGTGTACAATATTGGATAGATGTATGTCATGGAAATAATACATCTTCATGGAGCTCCTCGATCTATCATTTCTTATAGAGATGTTCATTTTATGTCACGGTTTTGGAAGGGGTTATAGAAGTCCTTGGGTGTTCTGGTACTTCTGAACATTACCTATCACCTATAGACTGATGGAAAGTCGGAGATTACAATTCAGGTTCTAGAGTACATGCTATATACATGTGTCCTTGACTTTAGGGGTTCTTGGGATAAACAAATTCCCCTGGTTGAGTTCTCTTATAATATAATAATCTATTCTACCATTGATATGGCACCTTATGAAGCCTTATATGGTTGGAATTTCTTCTAACCTTTGTGTTGGCTAGAGGTAGGGAAATAATATATGCTTGGACTATGTATCATATAGAAGACTCCAGAGCAAATATAATTGACCAGAAAGGGAATTTTGATTGTTCATTCTTGATAGTTGTCATATTCTAATAGACATCAGTGGCCTCTTAAGTATGAGGTCAGAGATTGGGGTTTCTTGTGATTCTTTCCTAGGATAGGACATAGATGTATATGGAAGTAGGGTAAGCCCTCAACAAGGTTCATTTTACCCTTAAATGTTGTGAAATTTATTAGACCAATGGCTTAAAAATTTTCATTTCCTCAGAGATATTGTTCCATTCATGATGTTTTTCAAGTATCTCAACTTCACTAATACTATCCAAACCCTACACATGTTACTTTCAGGGACTCACAAAAAATTAGTGAATCCATTTCAATTTCTACCAATGTTATCTTATGTTGATAGAAAATCAAATTTCCTGTGAGGAGTACCAAATCTTCCACTTTAAGGGAATGAGTTTCCTCCTCACCGAGCAGGAAGGAAACAAGGCAAGAGATTTCCTTGCTTCTTTAGCATCCCATAAAAAATATTTTACTTTATTTTAATTTTTTAATTTCTTTCCCTCATAGGGGATAAACTTTGTTAGAGGGTATTCCATTGGATTTCACTACATTAGACCCCACTAATTAGGCCTTATGTCTCCTTCTTTGTGTTTTGTATCTTTTATTTTTAATAAAATAATAAAGGATTATAATGATGATGATATGTGGATGCTTCCATCAAGGAATATCTTATATGTATTGGTGATCGGAGAATGAAGACACTCTGATGAAAGTTTTTTCCTTTGGTATAGGTGTAATGGAAGCACAACCAGGTACAGGATGAGACCTAGGAGTGGGATGCTAATATACATTTTCATTGTCCATAACTCTTTGCTGACAGTACCTCATTACCCTCATAAGGCCAACTCAAGTTGAGTTTCTTTATGGAGGGTATTTTTTATCAACAATTCTTTTAAATGAATTTACAGATCATTATTTATTTAATTTTAATACCTTCACAGTCCCAATCATGATGTCTAATCAAGTTATTTAGGTCACAAGTGTATTTCGGGATCATTTAGAACTCTGAAATAGAGAAAATAGACTATCCTACATGGTTTGTTTGAATCCACTCATCCTAGGGAGAAATACTATATAGATATCTACAGACATGGGATAGAGCCATTGTGCATGGTTTGCACATGATTAGTCAAAATTTGTACCTAATCACATGGTGTACCCCATGTATCAGTGAACATAGCATGGTTTTCAAATGGTTTGGTCAAACCGTGCACCCAAATCATTAACTTTGATATTTTGAGGTGAAATGAACAAAATATTCTCACTTTAGTTTTAATAATATTTCATCTTTGACTTATTCTTCCAGTGGCTCAAACATGGTTTTCTTCTCCTTTGACCTCAATAAAACCCATCATCTCGGAATTGAAGTAACTTCCTCATCCAGTGTAAATTATTTGATTTTTCTAAATCATTGGATCTATCTTGGTAATATCCCATGGTCTCTCAACACCTTTCAGAGTTTATCTTACCACCAGTGCACTATTTATATACATGCTCATATGCCCTATTTTTAGGTCATTGGATTGTTTCTCAGATCTCTTCCAACAAACTCTAAATATGAAGCTTCTATTGAGTGAGGACTCATCTATATTCATGAGGTAGTCGGTCATGTAGTTTTCCATTTGATTTTTTTCATTTTGAAATTACACCATTGTACCATAAGCCATATTTTTCCAAGAATCTCCTTTATATTGATTGCTTCATATCAAATTTACTATTTCAACTTATTATGAACTTATTAAAACTTTTTTTGTAGTTCATAGGTTGTATACACATTGTATGGTCACCCCATGGGTGTACCGAGTGAAAATGACCATTTTAGTGAATTGGAATAAATCTATGCAATGTATAATTATCTTTTAGAATGGATTCTAAATTGAATGGACCTTGATATATGATTTATCATGGAATGTGTGGCACATCGTAGGGGTTTGGTTCATCATATCATTGGATTTTCCCAATTATGAATGTCCCTTAAATGATCATGTCATCCTCTAAATGACCCTTTGAGATTTATAAGTGGGGTTTCTGTGATTTAAATTAACTGAATGGGTTAAATGGAATTGATCACATGGGTTGGCTTAAGCAAGATTGGTTCCCTTACCTTTAATGAATCAATTTTTTTTAAATGGAATGGCCACATGGGATTTTAATACCATGACCCTTTTCTATACTTATATGAATGGTCATTTAGAATGATAATGATTTAATTTAAATTGAACTTGTATAGATTAGAACATGAGATGTAATACCTCATGTTGTGAATTATGTTAATGACTATTCGTTACTTTTGTATTTGGGATATATGAAAGAGATGGATGGGAGTTAATTCCCCATGTTAGTTAAAATTATAATGCGCCTTTTTAGAGGTTGTGTACAATGGTAAGGGGGTTGATCCAGGAGGGAAATCACACTCCCTTACATTGGGTGTTGAGAATTAAATCTCACATCAGTGATGCTATAATGGCGCTGGGAGTGTTGCCACAGTGGATCACTCATCATCCCGAGTGTTGTTTCATGATTTCTCTCACTCTTATTTGGATGTAGGGAATGTACCGTATTGTATGAGTTTTAAGGCTCGTTAGAATGGTAATATATTCCTGAGTTATGCCTCGGTCCTTCTATCACTTTTATTATAGGTATATGGCCACTTACTGTAGGACCCCGGGACACCCTGAGAGGGGAGGGTGAATCAGGGTGTCAACTTGTTCTTCTTAAAGTTGTGGATCTTGTTCCCACGTTGGTAGGAACTACTTAAACCTGTATGATGGACATGATCAACAATGAAATATTCACATGCACAGAAATAACACATCAATTTTACTTGGTTCACCATAAAGGGATACGTCCCAGGAGCATACGCCGAAAAGATTCCGGTCGTACCAAATTCCACTAATCTTCACTAGCTATGGATTATAGAGGTTTGGGCACAGTCACTTTGTCCCAGGCTCACTACCTTTACAAAGGTTCAGGGATAGCTCACTGCTTCCCTCAGGTCACTCCCATTGACTCCCTCTGGCTCACTGCCGTTGGTGAAGTCACACTCAATTTATAGACGTGAAAGTCTCTTCAATAGATAGATATGAAGTTCTTTGTCTCCTGTTCAGCATGAGACTTTTCTTGCATCAGGGTTCATAGTTGATGATCTTTTTAGTTCAATCATTCTTATTTAGTGCAATGACTGAATGAACAAGATCCCCTTGTCTTCGTTTTCCTGAATCACAATCACTTGTGTGATTTCTCAATAAATGATGCTCTGTTGAAGTCCAAATTTCATCCACTGATGAATACCCCTTTTTCCCCAGTCCACTGGGTGAACAACCTTTGGAAATGGCCTTCACAAAGTACCCTACTTCGCAAGGCTCCCAATTTTGCAAATCCCAAACAAGGCTTCGCAGAGTCCCTGCCTTTTCGTGAAGCTCAATCGTGAAGCACTCTCGCGATGCACAATACTTCGCAATTCTTGGCTGTCACAGAGCTCCTGCCTCTTCACGAAGCTCACTGAGCCAACACAGGGCACACAACTTTCGCAGAGCTAGAATAGCTGCCATGAAGGTCCTCTTTCGTGAAGCACACTGCCTTCACAAGTAACCTTTGCGAACCGAGAGAAAAGGATTTTCTCTGAAATTCTCTCTACTTCTCTTGAGGGGGTCGGCCTCTATTTATAGGTGATTCCACCGACCCTCGACCCTTCTACGCGAAGTCATCACCACGTCATCTCAAATCGCGAAGCTCCAAAGTTTCCGCCGGAATTCTGTCCAAATCGCGAAACACCTCGGCAATTTTTGGATCACGGAGCTCGTCGTAATCATGGAGTATCACCATCATCATTCCTTTGCTCCTTCGCCGTGAATCTCCCTCACAAATCCCTTCACAGCCGTGAATCTCCCTTGCAAATCCCTTCATCGCCGTGAAGCTCTCCAGCCTCTGCCATTCGCGAAGCTTGACGTAATCATGAAGAATCACCGCCTCCATTCTTCTGGTCTTCGAGAAATCCAATCCATGCATCCCATCTTTGCGAAACTCATGCCTTTTCCATATTAAATTATGATCTTCATAGAAATCAACTTTTCACGATTCTCACCAACCTTCAAATTTTGGACCCCAAAAATTTGGCAAACAATGGAAAATGATGCCACCTTGTATCTGCTCTCTTTGCCCGCCTCCAGATCATCCATTCCTTTGTCGATGTTCCTAGAATAAAACATGGATCATTATCCACAGTCCTCGAACTCGACATGCCACCATGGAATCTCCTTTGTCAAAAAAATTTTATGTTGTTTGTTTGCTTTGTCAACAAGCATGATCACCTCAACAACACTTCTTTTTTGGTGATCTGTATCCTTCAGCAAATCTTGTTCTTTTATCACAAACTCCACTATTGTGATATGTATTCTTTAAAGGCATAGATTTATCATCATCATCTTCTATGACAATGTGATGTGCATGGCTATCTCAGAATTCCAATCATTGCACGACCTTCTTAGAATTCCAATCATTGGAAGATTATCTTCTTCATCAACCGTCATGATCTACTTCAAGCAAACCATGTGATTCAATTCTTCAAGAAGTCTCTTGCATGGTTCTCTTGCAATCATGAGTAATTTCATGGTCTTCATCAAAACCCATGGTTCTCATGCAATAATGAGGAATTGCATGGTCTTCATCAAAGCCCATGGTTCTCATGCAATAAGGAGGAATTGCATGGTCTTCATCCAAAAACCACATTCTTCTTTAATCATCCTCAGATGGATTTCACCTCACATTATTCATTGTTTTAAACAATGTATCACCTTTGACACATGTTATTTGAACTTACAATCAGTACAACAATTGTTTTAATCACCATTCCTCTACTTCATCGGAGTACTTCATGATCTCCTTCATTTTGATCTTCCATTCCTCCATTTCATTGGAGTAGTTCTTGATCTCCTTCATTTTGATCTTCATTGACAACTATTGGAAACAAATACAAACTTATACACAAAGTGGTTCCAACAATATCCCCCTTTTTATTTTGTTGTCAATGCCTTATACATCTTCTGAAATGAATTCGTCAATGACAAAATGAGAATTTTCTCTTCAATCAACTTTTCTTTTCAAACTGTCATTTCACTTTCTCTCCCCCTTATTGACAAGAAATACAAAGCACATGGTAGGGAGGGTATCAATCCACACATAATAAATGTTTCATTAATCATTTCACTCTAATTCTACTTGAGCAATGCTCGATGTAGAAAACAAGAGGATTTGATTAAGTCAATAAGGATGTCCATTATTCATAGATCATGAACTCATGTATTTTGTCTTCAAGGGTTTACCACTTTTATTTCAGGTAGAAGAAAAAAATGTGATAGGGAATAATAAACCTGAAACTCCTGCACTCATATCAGCAAACAAATCAAAAACATTCAAGTGCTATCGGCATGATAAGTGACCTTGGGGCACTTCCATTCTTTTTATGTCACTGATCAATTCAGTTACTCCCCCTTTATTGAATGATCTTTGATCTGAGTAACCAAGGGATAGAGATTGATAAATGTCATACCTTCTCCATTGACATGTTCTTCTATAAATTCACAGAGTAACTGCTTTTGAGTCTAGCTAGATTTGATATTGATTGAGACAGTGATTATGGAAGCTTCTTCATTTTTCTCCCCCTCAAGGGAAACACTCCTCATCATCTTCATCAAGAGTGATCCTTCATCATCATAATCTTTTAATATCAATTGAAGAATCTACTAAGGATGGAAACTTCTTTAGCTTGGCTATCAAGAGTTGACAGCATTAACTACTTCTCAGGTTCTCCCCCTGAGAGCATGTTTCACCTTCAATTCCCTGTATTATTAGCACAAATACAATACACAAGTGATTACGGGAATAAAGTGGTTCCTCCTTGCTTCATCAACAAGACCTACATGGTTGAGGTTATTTTCTCAACCAAGTTCCTATGTTCACTCCAGTCTTCATGCCTCCACATTTGAACATATGTTCTGTCATCTGTTGGTGTGGCATGGCTCTGTTCACATACTCTTCTGCTTTGTGTAAAGAATTGTTCTGCTTAACAGCCATCATGAATGATACATTCTTACTCCTCTTAAGGACTGCTTCTTGCTCTGGTATTAAGGTTAGGAAACCTTTTTCAATGTGACCATATTTCTTGAATCTCTCATATAGAACTTCTTTGACACATGTGTTTCTCTTTGTTTGCAATCTCTCATGCACTGTGTCTTCATCATGTGAATGTTTTCCTTTTCCTTTGTCACCAGCTTTGGCCTTTTCATCTTCAAGTTTCCTCATTCTTTTCAAATCTTCTAGCCAGATGACCAATATGTCATTTGGAACTATTGCAGCTGGTTTGGGTCTTCCATATGGGTTCATCCGAGTTTCATCCCACTCAGTGTTTCTTTTGGATGAATGACCCTTCAATTTCATGAATCTAAAATCTTGGGTCTTCTCAGCTTCCCTACATGAGATCTTCTTGGGGAAATGTGTGTTCACCATATTCTTTTGATTTCTTCCCAAGGAATATTCTTCCTTATTAGCTGGCTTGTGTGGTATTCTGTTCTTATCTGCTATGGATATCTGTTGACATAGGCATGCACCATTCTTGTGACCACTGCCGCTGCATACATCACAGATGTTGTCAAGCATTCCAAATCTTTTTGTTGTAAACAGATGCTTCTGGACCTGCAGATGTTCCTTCTTCTTCTATGGCTTCCTTATCTTTGATATAGGCCTTCCCTATGCTTTTCCATGTAAGGGATTATAAAAACAATCCAGTGCACAATGCCCAAATCTGTTACAGCACCAAAATTGACCCACAAACCTTGCCTTCTTTTTATCTTCTGTATGAGGTTATTGGGCCTTCTTCTTAATATTTTGTGCTCTATTTGAGGAACAAACTTCCTCCTTTTTCTTCTCATCCACCCTAGACATGGTGGAAGGTTTCTTCTTCTCACCTTTCCTCATCCATACTTGTTTAGAGTTGTTCTTCCAACCTGCACTGATTGTAGGAACGTATTTAGAAACATGAGTACAAGATGGTTTGGATGGTACCTTCACTTTCTCAGTTTCTTGTGATAGATCTATGAGTGAAGTCCTGATCTTATTATCACATGTTGGAGGTCTTTCGACAATATAATCCTCCAGTGAGCATTGATTACCAGCAGCAACTGATTCTTAATGTGGATAATAAAGAGTTGTCATAATCTTCTTGTCACATGTTGGAGGTATTTCAGCTTTAGACTCCTCCAACGAACATTGAGTATAGGAATCACTCATTTCATACTTTTGTGAAGTCTCAATATGTGTATTATCAATCTTGGTCAACTGGGCTTCCAATTTTTGACCCACAATATTGAGGATGATCTGATAATCTTCAATCATGATCATCTTCTCTTCACAAGTCTTCTTTAATCTTTCAACCTCATATTCATGCATCTTAACTTTGCTTTGTAACAAATAGTCAATTTCCCTGAATTTAATGGAAGTTTCTCCCAAAAAAACTCCTGACTTCATTTCTCTTATTCAGTTCACCTTCAAGTGCATGGATCTTTTCTTTTAGAGTATTATTAACTACCTCATTTTCTTCAAAGACTTTAACCTGTTCGGTGAGCTTCATACTTTCCAGAACTTTTCTTTCCAACCCCATTTCCATATTTTCAGCTTCTCTTTCTAGTCGAGTGATCTCAACCTGCATAGATTGGAATAGGCTACAAATAATAGCAACCCTTTCTTCAGGAATATCATGCAGATATGTTTTGAGTTTTTCCTGAAAGCTTGAATTAAGGGTGTCATCCTTTCTTCTGGAAAAATTCTGAGCCACCTGCTTGATACTTTCCAAGCCTGATGTTTCTTAATTATTGGAATGGCATGGATAACAAGACACTGAATCTTCTTTGGATATGAGGGGCATTTTCAGCTGCTTCTTCTCTTTATTTTTCATATTTGTCATGGTCTTTCTAGATGTAGACTTCTGCTCAGAAATGACTGCATCATTATCAAGACTGCTCTTCATTGTTGACATTAGGAAAGAAACTCAAATCCTCTTCTCAATAGAATTACTGGAGAATATCCAACATACATTAACCTCCCTTTGATACCACTTGTAGGACCCCAGGACACCCTGAGAGGGGAGAGGTGAATCAGGGTGTCAACTTTTTCTTCTTCAAGTTGTGGATCTTGTTCCCACGTTGGTAGAAACTACTTAAACCTGTATGATGGACATGATCAGCAATGAAACATTCACATGCACAGAGATAACACGACAATTTTACATGGTTCACCACAAAGGGCTACATCCAAGGAGCATAGGGCGACAAGTTTCCAGTCGTACCAAAGTCCACTAATCTTCACTAGATGTGGATTATAGAGGTTCGGGAAAAATCACTCTGTCCCAGGCTCACTACCTTTACAAAGGTTCAGGGATAGCTCACTGCTTTCCTTAGGTCACTCCCGTTGACTCCCCCTAGCTCACTACTGTTGGTGAAGTCACACTCAGTTTATAGATGTGAAGGTCTCTTCAATAGATAGACATGAAGTTCTTTGTCTCCTGTTCAGCATGAGACTTTGCTTGTATCAGGGTTCAGAGTTGATGCTCTTTTTAGTTCAATCATTCTTCTTTAGTGCAATGACTGAATGCACTAGATCCCCTTGTCTTCGTTTGCTTGAATCACAATCACTTGTGTGATTTCTCAATAAATGATGCTTTGTTGAAGTCCAAATTTCATCCATTGATGAATACCCCTTTTTCCCCTGTCCACTGGGTGAACAACCTTTGTAAAGGGACTTCACAAAGTACCCTACTTCGCAAGGCTCCCAATTTTGCAAAGCTCAAAAAAGGCTTCGCGGATTCCCTTCCTTTTCGCGAAGCTCAATCACGAAGCACTCTCGCGATGCATAATCCTTCACAATACTTGTCTATCGCAGAGCTCGTGCCTCTTCGCGAAGCTCACTGAGCCAAAACGGGGTGCTCGACTTTCGCGGAGCTAGAATAGCCGCCGCAAATCTCCTCTTTCGCGAAGCACACTGCCTTCGCGAGTGACCTTTGCGAACCAAGAGCAAATGATTTTCTCTGAAATTATCTCTACTTCTCTTGAGGGGGTTAGCCTCTATTTATAGGCAATTCTACCGACCCTCGACCCTTCCGCACGAAGTCAGCGCCACGTCAGCTCAAATCGCAAAGCTCCGAAGTTTCCGCCGGAATTCTCTCCAAATCGCGAAGCACCTCAGCAATTTTCGGATCACGGAGCTCGTTGTAATCACGGAGTATCACCATCATCATTCCTTCATGCCATCTCCACGAATCTCCCTTTCAAAGCCCTTCACCGTCGCGAAGCTCCCTTGCAAAGTCGTTCATCGCCGTGAAGCTCTCCAGCCTCTGTCGTTCGCGAAGCTTGACGTAATCACGAAAAATCACCACCTCCATTCTTCTGGTCTTCGCAAAATCCAATCCATGCATCCCATCTTTGCGAAACTCATGCCTTTTCCATATTAAATTATGATCTTCATGGAAATCCACTTTTCGCGATGCTCACCAACCTCCAATTTTTGGACCCCAAAAATTTGTCAATCACTGGAAAATGGCGCCACCTTGTATCTGCTCTTTTTGTCCACCTCCAGATCATCCATTCCTTTGTCTATGTTCCTAGAATAAAACATGGATCATTATCCACAGTCCTCGAAATCTACATGCCACCATGGAATCTCCTTTGTCAACAAATTTGTATGTCGTTTGTTTTCTTTGTCAACAAGCACGATCACCTCAACAACACTTCTTCTTGGTGATCTGTATCATTCAGCAACTCTTATGCTTTTATCACAAACTCCACTATTGTGATATGAATTCTTTAAAGGCATAGCTTTAGCATCATCATCTTCTATGACAATGTGACGTGCAAGGATATCTCAGAATTCCAATCATTGCACGACCTTCTTAGAATTCCAATCATTGGCACATTGTCTTCTTCATCAACCGTCATGATCTACTTCAAGAAAACCATGTGATTCAATTCTTCAAGAAGTATCTTGCATGGTTCTCATTCAATCATGAGTAATTGCATGGTCTTCATCAAAACCCATGGTTCTCAAGAAATAATGAGGAATTTCATGGTCTTCATCAAATCCCATGGTTCTCATGCAATAAGGAGGAATTGCATGGTCTTCATCCAAAAACCCCATTCTTATTTAATCATCCTCAGATGGATTTAACCTCACATTATTCATTGTTGTAAACAATGTATCACCTTTGACACATGTTCTTTGAACTTACGATCAGTACAACAATTGTCTGAATCACCATTCCTCTACTACATCAGAGTACTTCATGATCTCATTCATTTTGATCTTCCATTCCTCCATTTCATTGGAGTAGTTCTTGATCTCCTTAATTTTGATCTTCATTGACAATTATTGACAACAAATAAAAACTTATACACAAAGTGGTTCCAAAAATCTCCCCCTTTGTATTTTGTTGTCAATACATTATACATCTTCTGAAATGAATTCGTCAATGACAAAATGAGATTCTTCTCTTCAATCAACATTTCTTTTCAAACTGTCATTTCACTTTCTCTCCCCCTTATTGACAAGAAATACAAATTGCATGGTAGGGAGGGTATCAATCCACACTTAAGCAATGTTTCATTAATCATTTCACTCTAAGTCTACTTGAGCAATGCTCGATGTAGAAAATAAGAGTATTTGATTAAGTCAACAAGGCTGTCCATTATTCACAGATAATGAACTCATGTATTTTGTCTTCAAGGGTTTACCACTTTTATTTCAAGTATAAGAAAAAAAAATGTTATAGGGAATAATAAACCTGAAACTCCTGCACTCACATCATCAAACAGATCAAAAACATTCAAGTGCTATCGGTAGGATAAGTGACCTTGGGGAACTTCCATTCTTTTTATGTCACTGATCAATTCAGTTACTCCCCCTTTATTGAATGATCTTTGATCTGAGTAACCAAGGGATAGAGATTGATAAATGGCATACCTTCTCCATTGACATGTTCTTCAATAAATTCACAGAGTAACTGCTTTTCAGTCCATCTGGAGTTGATATTGATTGAGACAATGATTATGGAAGCTTCTTCATTTTTCTCCCCCTCAAGGGAAACACCCCTCATCATCTTCATCAAGAGTGATCCTTTATCATCATAATATTTGAATATCAATTGAAGAATATAATAATGATGGAAACTTCTTTAGCTTGGCTATCAAGAGTTGACAGCATTCACTACTTCTCAGGTTATCCCCCTGAGAGTATGCTTCACCTTCAATTCCCTGTATTATTAGCACAAATACAATACACAAATGGTTATGGGAATAAGGTGGTTCCTCCTTGATTCGTCAACAAGACCTGTATGGTTGAGGTTCTATTCTCAACCAAGTTCCTCTATTCACTCGAGTATTCATGCCTGCACATTTGAACATATGTTCTGTCATCTGTTGGTGTGGCATGGCTCTGTTCACATACTCTTCTTATTTGTGTGAAGAATTGTTCTGCTTAACAACCATCATGAATGATACATTCTTACTCCTCTTACAGACTCCTTCTTTCTCTAGTATTAAGGTTAGGCAACCTTTTTCAATGTGACCAGATTTCTTGCATCTCTCACACAGAACTTCTTTGACACGTGTGTTTCTCTTTGTTTGAAATCTCTCATGCACTGTGTCTTCATCATGTGAATGTTTTCCTTTTCCTTTGTCACCAGCCTTGGCCTTTTCATCTTCAAGTTTCCTCATTCTTTTCAAATATTCTGGCCAGATGACCAATATGTCATTTGGAACTGTTGCAGCTGGTTTGGGTCTTCCACATGGGTTCATCCAAATTTCATCCCACTCAGTGTTTCTTTTTGATGAATGACCCTTCAATTTCATGGATCTAAAATCCTGGGCCTTCTCAACTTCCCTACTTGAGATCTTCTTGGGGAAATGTGTGTTCACCATATTCTTATGATTTCTTCCCAAGGAATATTATTCCTTATTAGATGGCTTGTGTGGTCTTCTGTTATTATCTTCTCTGGATATCTATTGACATAGGCATGCACCATTCTTGTGACAACTTCCGCTGCATACATCACAGATGTTGTTAATCATTCCAAATCTGTTTGCTGTAAACAGATGCTTCTGGACCTGCAGATGTTCCTTCTTCTTCTATGGATTCCTTATCTTTGATATAGGCCTTCCCTGTGCTTTTCCATGTAAGGGATTTTAAAAACAATCCAGTGCACAGTTCCCAAATCTATTGCAGCACCAACATTGACCCACAAACCTTGCCTTCTTTTTATCTTCTGTATGAGGGTGTTGGGCCTTCTTCTTAATCATTTGTGCTCTATTTGAGGAACCAACTTCCTCCTTTTTCTTCTCATACACCCTATCCATGGTGGAAGGTTTCTTCTTCTCACCTTTCCTCATCCATACTTGTTTAGAGTTGTTCTTCCAACCTACACTGATTGTAGGAACGTATTTAGAAACATGAGTACTAGATGGTTTGGATGGTACCTTCACTTTATCAGTTGCTTGTGATAGATCTATGAGTGAAGTCATTATCTTCTTATCACATGTTGGAGGTCTTTCGACAATATAATCCTCCAGTGATCATTTATTACCAGCAGCAACTGATTCTTGATGTGGATAATAAAGAGTTGTCATAATCTTCTTGTCACATGTTGGAGGTATTTCAGCTTTAGACTCCTCCAACGAACATTGAGTACAAGAATCACTCATTTTATTATTTTGTGAAGTCTCAATATTTGTATTCTAAATTTTGGTCAACTGGGCTTCCAATTTTTGACCCTCAATATTGAGGATGATCTTCCGATCTTCAATCATGATCATCTTCTCTTCACAAGTCTTCTTCAATCTTTCAACCTCATCTTCATGCATCTTAACTTTGCTTTGTAACAAAGAGTCAAGTTCCCTGAATTTAATGGAATTTTCTCCCAAAAAAAACTCTTGAATTCATTTCCCTTCTTCAGCTCAGCTTCAAGTACATGGATCTTTTCTTTTAGAGTCTTATTAACTACCTCGTTTTCTTCAAATACTTTAACCTATTTGGTGAGATTCATACTTTCCAGAACTTTTCTTTCCAACCCCTTTTGCATATTGTCAGCTTCTCTTTCTAGTCGAGTGATATCAACCTGCATAGATTGGAATAGGCTACAAATAAAAGAAACCCTTTTTTCAAGAATATCATGTAGATATGTTTTGAGTTTTTCCTGAAATCTTGAATTAAGGGTGTCATCCTTTCTTCTGGAAGAATCCTGAGCCACCTGCTTGATAATTTCCAAGCCTGATGTTTCTTCATTATTGGAATGGCATGGAGAACAAGACACTGAATCTTCTTTGGATATGAGGGGCTTTTTCAGCTGCTTCTTCTATTTCTTTTTCCTATTTGTCAAGGTCTTTTTAGATGTAGACATCTGCTCAGAAATGACTGCATCATTATCAAGACTGCTCTTCATTATTCACTTTAGGAAAGAAACTCAAATCCTCTTCTCAATAGAATTACTAGAGAATATCCAACATACGTTAACCTCCCTTTGATACCACTTGTAGGACCCCAGGACACCCTGAGAGGGGAGGGGTGAATCAGGGTGTCAACTTTTTCTTCTTAAAGTTGTGGATCTTGTTCCCACATTGGTAGGAACTACTTAAACCTGTATGATTGACATGATCAGTAATGAAACATTCACATGCATAGAGATAACACAACAATTTTACTTGGTTAACCACAAAGGGCTACGTCCAAGGAGCATACGCCGACAAGTTGCTGGTCGTACCAAATTCCACTAATCTTCACTAGCTGTGGATTATAGAGGTTCGGGAAAAATCACTCTGTCCCAGGTTCACTACCTTTACAAAGGTTCAGGGATAGCTCATTGCTTCCCTCGGGTCACTCCCTTTGACTCCCCCTAGCTCAATGCCGTTGGTGAAGTCACACTCAGTTTATAGACGTGAAGTTCTCTTCAATAGATAGACATGAAGTTCTTTTTCTCCTGTTCAACATGATACTTTTCTTGCATCAGGGTTCAGAGTTGATGCTCTTTTTAATTTAATCATTCTTCTTTAGTGCAATGACTGAATGCACTAGATCCCCTTGTCTTCGTTTGCCTGAATCACAATCACTTGTGTGATTGCTAAATAAATGATGCTCTGTTGAAGTCCAAATTTCATCCACTAATGAATACCCCTTTTCCCCTGTCCACTGGGTGAACAACCTTTGGAAAGGGCCTTCACAAAGTACCCTACTTCGCAAGGCTCCCAATTTTGCAAAGCTCAAACAAGGCTTCACGGAGTCCCTGCCTTTTCTCGAAGCTCAATCACGAAGCACTCTCGCGATGCACAAGCATTCACAATACTTGGCTGTCACAGAGCTCCTGCCTCTTCATGAAGCTCACTGAGCCAACGTAGGGTGCACAACTTTTTCAGAGCTAGAATAGCTGTCGCGAAGCTCCTCTTTCACGAAGCACACTGCCTTCGCGAGTGACCTTTGCGAACCGAGAGCAAATTATTTTCTCTGAAATTATCTCTACTTCTTTTGAGGGGTTCGGCCTATATTTATAGGCAATTCCACCGACCCTCAACCCTTCCGCATTAAGTCAACACCACGTTAGCTCAAATCACGAAGCTCCGAAGTATCCGCCAAAATTCTGTCCAAATCGCGAAGCACCTCGACAATTTTCGGATCACAAAGCTTTTCATAATCGCGGAGTATCACCATCATCATTCCTTTGTGCCATCTCCATGAAGCTCCCTCGCAAATCCCTTCACCGCCGTGAAGCTCCCTTGCAAAGCCCTTCATCGCCGTGAAGCTCTCCAGCCTCTGCCGTTCGCAAATCTTGACGTAATCGCGAAGAATCACCGCCTCCATTCTTCTGGTCTTCGCGAAATCCAATCCATGCATCCCATCTTTGAGAAACTCATGCCTTTGCCATATTAAATTATGATCTTCATGGAAATCCACTTTTCATGATGCTCACCAACCTCTAATTTTTGGACCCCAAAAATTTGGCAAACACTGGAAAACGGCGCCACCTTGTATCTGCTCTTTTTTTTCCGCCTCCAGATCATTGATTCCTTTGTCGATGTTCCTAGAATAAAACATTTATCATTATCCACAGTCCTCGAACTCGACATGCCACCATGGAATCTTCTTTTTTAAAAAATTTGTATGTCATTTGTTTGCTTTGTCAACAAGCATGATCACCTCAATAGCACTTCTTCTTGGTGATCTGTATCCTTCAGCAACTCTTCTGCTTTTATCACAAACTCCACTATTTTGATATGTATTATTTGAAGGCATATCTTTAGCATCATCATATTCTATGACAATTTGATGTGCATGGATATCTCAGAATTCCAATCATTGCATGACCTTCTTAGAATTCCAATCGTTGGCACATTGTCTTCTTCATCAACTGTCATGATCTACTTCAAGCAAACCATGTGATTCTATTCTTCAAGAAGTCTCTTGCATGGTTCTCATGAAATCATGAGTAATTTCATGGTCTTCATCAAAACCCATGGTTCTCATGCAATAACGAGGAATTTCATGGTCTTCATCAAATCTCATGGTTCTCATGTAATAAAGAGGAATTCCATGGTCTTCGTCCAAAAATTCCATTCTTCTTTAATCATCCTCAGATGGATTTCACCTCACATTCTTCATTGTTGTAAACAATGTATCACCTTTGACACATGTTCTTTGAACATACAATTTGTACAAAAATTGTCGGAATCACCATTCCTCTACTTCATCGGAGTACTTCATGATCTCCTTCATTTTGATCTTCCATTCCTCCATTTCATTGGAGTAGTTCTTGATCTCCTTCATTTTGATCTTAATTGACAACTATTGATAACAAATACAAACTTATACACAAAGTGGTTCCAACAATCTCCCACTTTTTATTTTTTTGTCAATACCTTATACATCTTCTGAAATGAATTTGTCAATGACAAAATGAGAATCTTCACTTCAATCAACTTTTCTTTTCAAACTGTCATTTCACTTTATCTCCCCCTTATTGACAAGAAATACAAAGCGCATGGTAGGGAGGGTATCAATACACACTTAAGAAATGTTTCATTAATCATTTCACTCTAAGTCTACTTGAGAAATGCTCGATGTAGAAGACAAGAGGATTTGATTAAGTCAACATGGTTTTCCATTATTCACAGATCATGATACCATCATGAGATGATAACTCATGTATTTTTTCTTCAAGGGTTTACCACTTTTATTTCAGGTAAAAGAAAAAAAACTGTGATAGGGAATAATAAACATGAAACTCCTGCACTCACATCAGCAAATAGATCAAAAACATTCAAGTGTTATCGGCAGGATAAGTGACCTTGGGTAACTTCCATTCTTTTTATGTCACTGATCAATTTAGTTACTCCCCCTTTGTATAATGATCTTTGATCTGAGTAACCAGTGGATAGAGATTGAGAAATGGCATACCTTTTCCATTTACATTTTCTTCAATAAATTCATAGAGTAACTGATTTTGAGTTCAGCTGGAGTTGATATTGATTGAGACAGTGATTATGGAATATTCTTCATTTTTCTCCCCCTCAAGGGAAACACTCCTCATCATCTTCATCAAGAGTGATCATTCATCATCATAATCTTTGATTATCAATTGAATAATCTACTAAGGATGGAAACTTCTTTAGCTTGGCTATCAAGAGTTGACATCATTCACTACTTCTCAGGTTCTCCCCCTGAGAGCATGATTCACCTTCAATTCCCTATATTATTAGCACAAATACAATAGACAAATGATTACAGGAATAAGGTGGTTCCTCCTTGCTTCATCAACATGACTTGCGTGGTTGAGGTTCTTTTCTCAA
This sequence comes from Viscum album, assembly GCA_963277665.1. Taxonomy (NCBI): domain Eukaryota; kingdom Viridiplantae; phylum Streptophyta; class Magnoliopsida; order Santalales; family Viscaceae; genus Viscum; species Viscum album. Next base: position 1,841,601,508 of record OY728151.1, read on the forward strand.
CCAAGTTCCTCTGTTCACTCCAGTCTTCATGCCTACACATTTGAACATATGTTCTGTCATCTGTTGGTGTGGCATGGCTCTGTTCACATACTCTTCTTCTTTGTGTGAAGAATTGTTCTGCTTAACATCCATCATGAATGATACATTCTTACTCCTCTTATGAACTGCTTCTTTCTCTGGTATTAAGGTTAGGAAACCTTTTCCAATGTGACCATATTTCTTGCATCACTCCCACAGAACTTCTTTAACACATGTGTTTCTCTTTGTTTGCAATCTCTCATGCAATGTGTCTTCATCATGTGAATATTTTCCTTTTCCTTTGTCACCAGCCTTGGTCATTTCATCTTCAAGTTTCCTCATTCTTTTCAAATCTTCTGTCCAGATGAACAATATGTCATTTGGAACTGTTGCAGCTGGTTTGGGTCTTCCACATGGGTTCATCCGAGTTTCATCCCACTCGGTGTTTCTTTTGGATGAATGACCCTTCAATTTCATGGATCTAAAATCCTGGGTCTTCTCAGCTTCCCTACTTGAGATCTTCTTGGGGAAATGTTTGTTCACCGTATTCTTATGATTTCTTCCCAAGGAACATTCTTCCTTATTAGCGGGCTTGTGTGGTCTTCTGTTCTTATCTGCTCTAGATATCTGTTGACATAGGCATGCACCATTCTTGTGACCACTGCCACTGCATACATCATAGATGTTTTCAAGCATTCCAAATCTGTTTGCTGTAAACAGATGCGTCTGGACCTGCAGATGTTCCTTCTTCTTATATGGCTTCCTTATCTTTGATATAAGCCTTCCTTGTGCTTTTCCATGTAAGGGATTATAAAAACAATCCAGTGCACAGTGCCCAAATCTGTTGCAGCACCAACATTGACCCACAAACCTTTCCTTCTTTTTATCTTCTGTATGAGGTTGTTGGGCCTTCTTCTTAATATTTTGTGCTCTATTTGAGGAACCAACTTCCTCCTTTTTCTTCTCATCCACCCTATACATGGTGTAAGGTTTCTTCTTCTCACATTTCCTCATCTATACTTGTTTAGAGTTGTTCTTCCAACCTGCACTGATTGTAGGAACGTATTTAGAAACATGAGTACAAGATGGTTTGGATGGTACCTTCACTTTCTCAGTTTCTTGTGATATATCTATGAGTGAAGTCATGATATTCTTATCACATGTTGGAGGTCTTTCAACAATATAATCCTCCAGTGAGCATTGATTACCAGCAGCAACTGATTCTTGATGTGGATAATCAAGAGTTGTCATAATCTTCTTGTCACATGTTGGAGGTATTTCAGTTTTAGACTCCTCCAACGAACATTGAGTACAAGAATCACTCATTTCATTCTTTTGTGATGTCTCAATATGTGTATTATCAATCTTGGTCCACTGGGCTTCCAATTTTTGACCCTCAATATTGGGGATTATATTCTGATCTTCAATCATGATCATATTCTCTTCACAAGTCTTCTTCAATCTTTCAACCTCATCTTCACGCATCTTAACTTTCCTTTGTAACAAATAGTCAAGTTCCCTGAATTTAATGGAAGTTTCTCCCAAAAAAAACTCTTGACTTCATTGATCTTCTTCAGCTTAGCTTCAAGTGCATGGATCTTTTCTTTTAGAGTCTTATTAACTGCCTCATTTTCTTCAATGACTTTAACCTGTTTGGTGGGATTCATACTTTTCAGAACATTTCTTTCCAACCCCTTTTCCATATTGTCAGCTTCTCTTTCTAGTCAAGTGATCTCAACCTGCATAGATTGGAATAGGCTACAAATAATAGCAACCCTTTCTTCAGGAATATCATGGAGATGTGTTTTGAGTTTTTCCTGAAAGTTTGAATTAATGGTGTCATCCATTATTCTGGAAGAATCCTGAGCCACCTGCTTGATACTTTCCAAGCCTGATGTTTCTTCATTATTGGAATGTCATGGAGAACAAGACACTGAATCTTCTTTGGATATGAGGGGCTTTTTCAGCTACTTCTTCTCTTTCTTTTTCCTGTTTGCCATGGTCTTTCTAGATGTAGACTTCTACTCAGAAATTACTGCGTCATTATCAAGACTTCTCTTCATTGTAGACTTTAGGAAAGAAACTCAAATCCTCTTCTCAATAGAATTACTGGAGAATATCCAACATATGTTAACCTCCCTTTGATACCACTTGTAGGACCCCAAGACACCCTGAGAGGGGAGGGGTGAATCAGGGTGTCAACTTTTTCTTCTTAAAGTTGTGGATCTTGTTCCCACGTTGGTAGAAATACTTAAACCTGTATGATGGACATGATCAGCTATAAAACATTCACATGCACAGAGATAACACAAAAATTTTACTTGGTTCACCACAAAGGGCTACATCCAAGGAGCATACGCCGACAAGTTTCCGATCATACCAAATTCCACTAATCTTCACTAGCTGTGGATTATAGAGGTTTGGGCACAATCACTCTGTCCGAGGCTCACTACATTTACAAAGGTTCAGGGATTGCTCACTGCTTCCCTCGGGTCACTCCCGTTGACTCCCCCTAACTCACTGTCGTTGGTGAAGTCACACTCAGTTTATAGACGTGAAGGTCCCTTCAATGGATAGACATGAAGTTCTTTGTCTCCTGTTCAGCATGAGACTTTGCTTGCATCAGGTTTCAGAGTTGATGCTCTTTTTAGTTAAATCATTCTTCATTAGTGCAATGACTGAATGCACTAGATCCCCTTGTCTTCGTTTGCCTGAATCACAATCAGTTGTGTGATTTCTCAATAAATGATGCTCTGTTGAAGTCCAAATTTCATACACTAATGAATATGGCTTTTTCCCATGCCCACTGGGTGAACAACCTTTGGAAAGGGCCTTCACAAAGTACCCTACTTCGCAAGGCTCCCAATTTTGCAAAGCTCAAACAAGGCTTTGCGGAGTCCCTGCCTTTTCGAGAAGCTCAATCACGAAGCACTATCGGGATGCACAAGCCTTCGCAATAATTGGCTGTCGCAGAGCTCCTTCCTCTTCGCGGAGCTCACTGAGCCAACACGGGGCGCATGACTTTCGCGGAGCTAGAATAGCCGCCGCGAAGCTCCTCTTTCACGAAGCACACTGCCTTCGCGAGTGACCTTTGCGAACCAAGAGCAAAGGATTTTTTATGAAATTTTCTCTACTTCTCTTGAGGGGGTCGGACACTATTTATAGGAAATTCAACTGACCCTCGACCCTTCCGTGTGAAGTCAGTGCCACGTCAGCTCAAATCGCGAAGCTCCGAAGTTTCCGCCGGAATTCTATCCAAATCGTGAAGCACCTCGGCAATTTTTGGATCACGAAGCTCGTCGTAATCGCGGAGTATCACCGTCATCATTCCTTCGGGGAAAAGGTCATCATTCCTTTGTGCCTTCGATGCGAAGCTGCCTTGAAAATCCCTTCACCACCATGAATCTCCCTGGCAAATCCCTTCATCGCCGTGAAACTCTCCAACCTCTGTCGTTCGCGAAGCTTGATGTAATCGCGAAGAATCGCCGCCTCCATTCTTCTGGTCTTCACGAAATCTAATCCATGCATCCCATATTTGCTAAACTCATGCCTTTTCCATATTAAATTATGATCTTCATGGAAATCCACTTTTCACGATGCTCACCAACCTCCAAATTTTGGACCCCAAAAATTTGGAAAACACTAGAAAACGGCGCCACCTTGTATCTGCTCTTTTTGTCCGCCTCCAGATCATCCATTCCTTTGTCGATGTTCCTAGAATAAAACATGGATCATTATCCATAGTCCTTGAACTCGACATGCCACCATGGAATCTCCTTTGTCAACAAATTTGTATGTCGTTTGTTTTCTTTGTCAACAAGCACGATCACCTCAACAACACTTCTTCTTGGTGATCTGTATCCTTCAGCAACTCTTCTGCTTTTATCACAAACTCCACTATTGTGATATGTATTCTTTGAAGGAATAGCTTTAGCATCGTCATCTTCTATGACAATGTGATGTTCATGGATATCTCATAATTCCAATCATTGCACGACCTTCTTAGAATTCCAATCATTGGAACATTGTCTTCTTCATCAACCGTCATGATCTACTTCAACCAAACCATGTGATTCAATTCTTCAAGAAGTCTCTTGCATGGTTCTCATGCAATCATGAGTAATTGCATGGTCTTCATCAAAACCCATGGTTCTCATGAAATAATGAGGAATTTCATGGTCTTCATCAAAGCCCATTGTTCTCATGCAATAAGGAGGAATTGCATGGTCTTCATCTAAAAACCCCATTCTTCTTTTATCATCCTCAGATGGATTTCACCTCATATTCTTTATTTTTGTAAAAAATGTCTCACCTTTGACACATGTTCTTTGAACTTACGATCAGTACAACAATTGTCTTAATCACCATTCCTCTACTTCATCAGAGTACTTCATGATCTCCTTCATTTTGATCTTCCATTCCTCTATTTCATTGGAGTAGTTCTTGATCTCCTTCATTTTGATCTTCATTGACAACTATTGAAAACAAATAAAAACTTATACACAAAGTGGTTCCAACACTTACGTCTACACGTACATGGTTCATATAGGTGTATTTAACATACAATTAAACTAAATATATTATTAATACTATATATATAGTGACATGACCAAACACTTATTTCAGCCATGAGCTGAAGTAGATAGACCTTGCATGTTTCCTATAGGAACCTGAGTGGACTTGTTATTTATTTCAATCTTGTTATACTATTCTACTAACACCTACACACTATTTAGTTATGATCAGTACTCAGATTACATGTAGACACCATTGGTGGTGTCCTAGTGGTATTTTTATCTCACACCCTACTCATGCTTCCTTTGGTACCCAATAAGACTATCAACCTATAGGTATGGATAAGGTAAAGCACCCTAATACAAGTTGTTGATTAAAATTCCTAGTTTTATCATAGGAAAAGAGAACCGGGCATAGGCTCGAGATGCTTGGAACATTATTTTCTTTTACTCTTTTGTTTAATTGTATAACATTCTTGTATCTTCTTGTTCCTTTCTTGTATTACATCATTCCCTGAATCCATGTATCAAACACTTCCTTAGAGGCTTTTGATTATATTATCAATGGTTATACTTATTCACACTCTCACATTTGATTGTTATTATGTATGTTATATATATATTATTATGATATTATTTCAAGTATACTTTTTATTTATGATGTTCCATTCCTGAGTGGAAATTGGATGATGTTTCGATGGATTTTGTGACTGGTCTACCCAGAACATCTTAATGAAACAATACATTATGTATTGTCATTAATCATGTAAAACATTTCTCACACTTATTACCAGTGCGAGATACCTTCATAGTGTATAATATTGGATGGATGTACATCAGGTAAGTAGTACATCTTCATGGAGCTCCTTGATCTATCCTTTTTATAGAGATGTTTGTTTTATGTCACGGTTTGGGAAGGGGTTATAGAAGGCCTTGGGTGTGCTGGTACTTATGAACATTACTTATCACCTATAGATTGATGGACATTCATAGATTACAATACAGGTGTTAGAGTATATGCTATGTACATGTATCTTTGAATTTAGGGGTTCTTGGGATAAACACATTCCCCTGGTTGAGTTTTTCTTATAATAAAATAATCCATTCTACCATTGAGATGGAACCTTATGAAGCCTTATATGGTTGGACATTCCGCTAACCTTTGTGCTTTCTAGAGGTATAGAAATAATATATTCTTAGACTATGTATCATCTAGAAGACTACAGAGCAAATATAACTAACCAGAAAGGGAATTTTGATTGCTCATTCCAAATAGTAGTCATATTCCAATAGACGTCAGTGGCCTCTTGAGTTTGAGGTCAGAGACTAGGGTTTCTTATTATTCTTGCCCAGGTTAGGACATAGACATATTTGGAAGTAGGGTAAGCCCTCACCAAGGTTCATTTTACCCTTAAATGTTGTGAAATGTATTGGACCAATGGCTTACAAGTTTTCACTTCCTCAGAGATATTGTTCCATTCATTATGTTTTTCAAGTATCTCACCTTCACTGATACTATCCAAACCCTACACATGTGACTTTTATGGAATCATGAAAAATAATTTAATCCATTTCAATTTCTACCAAAGTTATCTTATGTTGATAGAAAATACAAAGGCCTGTGAGGAGTACCAAATCTTCTACTTGTAGGGAATGAGTTTCCTCCTCACCGAGCAGGAAGGCAACAAGGCAGGATATTTCCTTACTTCTTTAGCATCTCATACTACATATTTTACATCATTTTAATTTCTTTCCCTCATAGGGGATAAACTTTTTTAGAGGGTATTCCCTTGGATTTCACTACATTAGACCCCACTAATTGGGCCTTATGTCCTCTTATTTGTGTTTTGTATCTTTTATTTTTAATAAAATAAAAAAGGATTATGACGATGATGATATATGGATACTTCCTTCGAGGAATATACTATATGTATTTGTGATTGGAGAATGAAGACACCCTGAGGAAAGTTTGTTCCTTTGGTATAGGTGTAATGGAAGCACAACCAGGTACAATATGAGACCTTGGAGTGGGAAGCTGATATACATTTTAAGTGTCCATAACTCTTTGCTGACAGTACCTCATTACCCTCATAAGGCCAACTCAAGTTGAGTTTCCTTATGGAGGGGATATTGTATCAACCCTTCTTTTCAATGAATTTAAAGATCGTTAGTTATTTAATTTTAATACCTTTAAAGGCCCTCTCATGATGTATAATAAAGTCATGTAGGTCACAAGTGTATTTAGGGATCGTTTGTAACTCCGAAATAGAGAAAATAGACTGGGTTGCACGGTTTTTTTGAATCCATACAACCTAGGGAGAAAGACTATGTGTCTTGCTGCAGACATGGGATAGAGACATTGTGCGAGGTTTTCACATGATTAGTCAAAATGTGTACCTAATTTCATGGTGTTCCCCATGTATTAGTGAACTTAGCATGGTTTTTAAATGTTTTGGTCAAACTGTGTGCTCAAATCATTAACTTTGATATTTTGAGGTAACATGAAAAAATTATTCTCACTTAAGTTTTAATCATATTTTATCTTTGACTTATTCTTCCAGTGGCTCAAACATGGTTTTCTTCTCCTTTGACCTCAATAAAACCCATCATCTTGGAATTGAAGTAACTTCCTTGTCCATTGTTCATTATTTGATTTTTCTAAAGAATTGGATCTATCTTGGAAATATCCCATGGTCTCTCAACACCTTTCAGAGTTTATCTTACCACCAGTGCAGTATTTAGATACATTGTCATATGCCCTATTTTTAGGGAATTGGATTGTTTCTCATATAAATTCCCAGCAAATCTGAATATGAGGCTTCTATTGAGTGAGGACTAATCTATATCCATGAGGTAGTCGGTCATGTAGTTTTCCCTTTTAATTTTTTTCATTTTGCAATTACACCATTGTACCACAAGCCATATTTTTCCGAGAATCTCCATTATATTTAATACTTCATATCATATTTACTATTTTATCTTATTATGAACTTATTGAAACTTTTTTAGTAGTTCATAGGTTGTATACACATTTTATGGTTACCCCATGGGTGTACCAAGTGAAAATGACCATTTTGGTCAATTGAAATAAATCTATGCAATGTATAATTATCTTTTGGATTGGATTCTAAATTGAATGGCCCTTGATATATGATTTATCATAAAACGTGTGGCACATCGTAGGGTTTTGATTCATCATATCCTTGTAGTTTCCCAATTATGATTTTTTTTTAAATGGTCATGTCATCCTATAAATGACCCTTTGAGATTTATAAATGGGGTTTCCAAGATTTAAATTAACTGAATGGTTTAAATGGAACTGATCACATGGGTTGGCTTAAGCATGGTTGGTTCCCTTACCTTTAATGAATCAATTTTTTTTGAATGGAATGACCACATGGGGTTTTAATACCATGACCCTTTTCTATACTTATATCAATGGTCATTAGGAATGATAATGATTTAATTTAAATTGAACTTGTACAGATTGGAATTTGAGAGGTAATGCCTCATGTTATGAATTATGTTAATGACTATTCATTACTTTTGTATTTGGGATATATGAAATAAATGGATGGGAAGTAATTACCCATGTTAGTTAAAATTATAATGTGTCTTTTTAGAGGTTGTGTACGATGGTAAGGGGTGTTGAGCATGGAGGGAAATCAAACTCCCTTACATCAAGTGTTGATAATGACTTCTCGCATCAATGATACTATAATGGCGCTGGGCTGGGGTGCCATGTTCCATGATTTTAGTGTTTCCACAGTGGATCACTCATCATCCTGAGTGTTGTTTCACGATGTCTCTCACTCTTATTTGGATGTTGGGAATGTACCCTATTTCATGAGTTTTGAGACTCGTTAGAATGGTAATAGATGCATGAGTTATGCCTCAGTCCTTCTATAACTTTTATTATAGGTATATGGACACTTATGCCCGCACATACTTGGTTCATATAGGTGTATTTAATATACAATTAAACTACATCTATTATTAATACTATATATATAGTGACATGAACAAACACTTATTTCATACATGAGTGGAAGTAGGTAGACCTTCCAAGTTTCCTATAGGAACCTGAGTGGACTAGTTATTTATTTCAATCTTTTTATACTATTCTACTAACACCTATACATTACTTACTTATGATCAGTACTCAGATTAAATGTAGACCCCATTGGTGGTGGCCTACTGATATTTTTATCTCACACCCTTCTCAGGCTTCCTTTGGTACCCGAGAAAACTATCTACCTATAGGTATAGATAAGGTAATGAACCTTGATACATGTTGTTGATTAAATTTCCTAGTTTGATCATAGGAGAAGAGGACCAGGCATAGGCTTGAGATGCTTGGAACATTTTTTTCTTTTACTCTTTTGTTTTACTGTGTGTCATTCTTGTGTCTTCTTGTTCCTTTCTTGAATTACATCATTCCATGAATCCATGTATCAAACACTTCTTTAGAGGCTTTTGATTATGTTATCAATGGTTCTACTTAATCACAATCTCACATTTTATTTTTATTATGTATGTTTTTTATATATGATCACACTATTATTTCATGTTTACTTGTTATTTCCGATGTGGCATTCTGATCAGAGGGTATAGTCTCCCCACTGTACCACCCAAAAGTCATGCAATTTTCCACAATTTCCAAAACACAACCCAAAATGGTTTCCTTCACAAAATAACCTAATAAGATAGTATAAAATCAATGAAATCCGATTATGATTACAAATCCAAAAAGATCTTGAATAGTAGAGAAGAGAGAGAATCCACCTACCTTTCAACAATTTTATGAAAATGAATAATGACACTCGGATCTTTTAGATCCATGATCCCAATATATTTCCTTAAATAGATCCAAAAAAATTCCTCAAGATTTTCATCATAGAACAAATATGAATCCATAACTGAATATAAATATTACACTAATGGAGAGGAGAAGATTATGTCTAAAAATATCAAGGAAGAACAGGAGGGAATAAGGAATCATCGATGATTTTCGATCTCCAATGCACTATGAATCGTCCAAAATTTTCTTCTGAACTGAAGGGAATTATCTCTCAAGCCTATGAACTAAGTAGAGTTTGAGACCCTAGAATATTTGAATACCTATCTAGGTTACAAGTCTTTAATTGAAAAAGATCAAAGAGGTTTGGAATATCCAAGGGAATATAGCGCAAACATATTGGGACAACAAAAACAATGACATAGGGTAAGGTACCACTCTGCAACTGGCTTGGTCAACATCACATCAAGAAAAAAAAGTCACATGATATGTTTTATATCCTAAATTTTTGGTTCAACGTAGATGTCTATGGTGTAGTGCACTACAACATATCACAACCAAAAATTTCCTACATCGTAGACCGCCTTTACTCCATAAGGGGTCCAAAATTGGTAGTGGTGTGGGAAATCCACCTCAATCCCTCATGTGTAACAGCCACCACCTACACACTGAAGCCTCCTAAAAAAACTCCCTAAAAACCCTTTGATTTCTTAACAAGACATCTAAAACTAAACCTTTTAATTAAATAAACTCATTATAAAGAAAACAAGGTTAATGTACCTAAAACTGGGTGTGTTACTGTTAACAAGTACTTAAACAGATAAATAAATTTTAAAATATAACATAAAAATTTTAAAATTTGATTAGAAAAATATATTTAGACCTGAACATATATTACCTGTGAATTTGGGTTTCCTTGGTTTCAATTTCTCTTGTATATTACTTTATTATATTTTTTTTAAATATTTATATGGGTTCCTCCTACATAACATATTAAATGGTACCTCCTCTCTTATTTTATTCATTCCAACATGATCCATATAGCTCAAAAATTCTAAAAATTACTTATAAATATACCTATAAATGTTTTATAGGTTCTTTTATTCTTAAAATACCATACTAGGGGTCCCTAAAAGGAGATCTGATGAGGGTTTCTCAAAGAAGAGGTAATCATCTTCACTTAATCCTTTTAAGTTTTTTTCTTCTTCTACATCATAAAAATATTATATAACCACCATAATACGTTTAAATCATTATCTTTACTATAATTATTTTTTAATTGATAGGTAAAATCAATTTTCTACCTCCATTTCAGGCTATGAGAAATGGTAACATTTTTCATGAAATGTGTGGAATACCACCTCTACGAAATGATATGATTTGTTTTTCATGTATTTAATAAATGGAGAGTCATATAAATGGATATTATGAATATTTATGATATTTATGATATTATTATGATTCAATAATGCTATATTATTATTTATCATTCTTTATTTTTAGTCTTTGGAAAATGAAAGAACTAATCGTGTGTATGTATGTACTACTATCTCTGTGAAGTGTTACAATTAATATTTTATCCACACCTTATATGATTGGTTATAAAAGTATAAATAATGAATAAATATTATACTTATAACATGATAAATATTTTAAATATGATAAAACCATGACCGAGGTGCATGTACTAGAACCGTTGAACCAAAACATGCATGGAGAGCATGTCAATTTCACCAAATGTTCATTTTATTTAAGATTTGTTAATAAATAGGGAATTGAAAATTATAATGAAATATAATATATATTAAAAGTATGAATATGTTTAAAGTATATATTTTTAATTCATCTCAATTTATTATAAAATAAATTACTGGTTCATATGATGGAGTTTAGACTCTAAGGTAACGTTTTAAGGTGTAATGCCATTTTTAATCGAGATTATTTATTTTTTAATCTAATATTTGAGAATTATATGATATATATCTTCTATATACTGTATAATTTACTCTCCTTTAGTTATCTAGGTTTTTTAGATTTTTTCTATTCATTTTTATCCCTTTGGAACATAAAATGATAAAGAAAGTGATTTTTTAGAAAAAAAACATTCTTATTTCCCATTGTATTGATGACCTTCTTCTTCCATATCCATATACATTAAAAATTTTAACATAATTTTGTATTCTATGATCATATTATAATTTTATTTTATTTTTGACTGTATTTTAATTTTTTTTAAAAGGAATATTATTTTCATTTTTTGAATGAGATTCTTTTTTTTAATTTTTAACAATATTTTGAAAGGAATAATTATTTTAACATTTAAAACATGAATAGATTTACCCACCATAATGAATTTTATTTTTTTTGAAATGTTGCAACTCAGGTTTTTGGCCCTGTCAGACATTGGAATATTCCTAGGAATAATTCTAGAGCAATGCGCGAAGACGGCGTGCGATTCCGAGGCCCGGTGTGCCTGGAATTAATTTTATAAAAATATTAAGTATTTTTATACTATGCACGTGGCGGGGTGTGATATCTCCTAAACAGTAGCTCAGAACGGGAATCTGAGGGCACAGTTGCGTCCAGAATGTGCCGTTTACCATAGGCGGGGTGTAAACTTTGCGGGCGCGGGCCTGCGGTGAGAAACGCCACCAGAGGTGTTTTCGTAAATAGTGGCGAAGTTAGTGTGCGAGCGTCGGCTCGAATAACTTCTGAACGGAGTCTCGGATGGAAAATCTGAGTTCGCCGTTGCGTTCAGAACGGCGCATTTACCCTAGGGGTGACCTTACTTTTGTTCGCAACAGGCGTCGGGTCCGAGGCGGGTTTGGCGTCGGCGGGCAGCTGATATAAATATCAGCGCCCCCCCCCCCCCGTTATCGTTCCTCTCGACGTTCATCGCCGTTCTTTACCGCCACTCCGCCGAATCGAGCAAACGAAGCGCCCACGAGCTCAGAATTCGACGGCAGACGTTCCAGGAGCGCGCAACGGAACCTCTGGAGCGCGGATCTGAGGCAGAACGTCGGCGTTTCGCCCGCGAGGTAGGATGTTTTGAGTTTTAACCCCCCGATCCCGTTTTTGCTGCGTTTTTCTGTAAATTGAAGCCGTAGCAGTATAGATCGGGTCCCGAGGGTCGTGTAGACGCCTCCGGATCGCAAAACGGACCGCCGGGGTACCCCCGGCGGTCCGCGGAAGTTCTGTCGGTGCGGCACCGGCGCGGTGGCGCGCGGCGGAGCCGCGGCTGCCGGCCGCCCAGCGCGGCGGCGTGCGGCGGAGGCCGCCGGCCAGGGCAGGCCGGCGGCGGCAGCCGGTCCAGGCCGGCCGAACCGGCCGGTCCGACAACTTTTCGCATACGGGGGTCTTTAAACCCCCGTATCTTGTACTTCGGGAGTCAGATTCGCGTGCCGTTTACGGCGACGTGACCCTGACGACGAGGCGAACCCGCCAGTGTGGGTTCGAGGGTTTAAGGGTTCGGGATCGTGGCCCGTGAGTTAGAAACGTCGTATTAAATAATATTATTTTATTATTTTACGACTTCGGGCCGTTGTAACTCCTACCCGGAGCGTCCGATTGACGTACCATCAGTGGCGTTGAGACCCTGATGGTACGGCAGACTTTTTGAGATGGTTTTCAGGTGTTGGGACAGAGAACGGGTTGCGGGCCCCACGAGGCCGGGTTTTGGCGTTTGCGGAGAAACGCAGCTTTTGCACCAGGCGTCCATTTTTGGTAGATGAATAGTCGATCCTGTGTGTTTTTCTGAGAGAAACGCAATGGTGCGTTCCATTCGATGGGTTTCGGAATCCATGCGTGGGCCCCACCCGAGCTGGCCTTCGGTGAATAGTACCTTTTTCACCGGGTGTTCGTTTTGGACGAGCGAGTAGTCGATTCCACTTGTTTTTCCGAGGGGATCGTCATGGTACAGTCCACTCGATGAGTTTCGGGATCGTTGTGTGGGCCCCGCACGAGCTAGCTACGATGAATAGTGCCCTTTTCACCGGTGCTCCTTTTCGGGCGAGTAAACAGCCTATCCTGCGTGTTTTTCCGCGTGGAACACGATGGTGGCCTCAGTTTTGGCATAAAAGGTGTGCACTGTGGCGTTGTGGTGGGTCGCTCAGGTTAGCGACATTTGAACCAGTAGTGGTTGAGGGTTCTCCCTTAGTTCGTTCCTACGAGGGTTCGCGCGACATCACAACCTTCGTAGGGGTTTGTGATCCTCTCGATGGGATCTTTAACTGTTAGAGTTTTGGCATCCCTCCGGTGGGCCCGGAGTGGATCCTCTAGAATCTTTACCCCAGATCGGGTTCTTGGTATCGCTGTGACCGCTTAATCACCGGCGGCGATCCCCTATCTAGCAGGTTAACCCCGTAGGGTTTGTGGTATCATCCGGAATATGATCCCATACGCAGTGGGTCTTGCCCAGTAGGGTTGTGGCATCGTCGGGTATACGATCCCCTACTCAACATGAAGTTTATAGTAGGGTTGCAGTATCGTTGGTTATACGATCCCCTACTCAGCACTTGGTGTCGGTAGGGTTGCGGTATCGTTGGTTATGTGATTCCCTACTCAGCACGTGGTTTCGGTAGGGTTGTGGCATCGTCGTTTCGATCCCCTACATCGCGAGTTATACCAGATAGGGTTCCAGTATCATCGTGACTATCTCTATATGGACGATGATCCTCTATCTGAGTGTGGAGCTTCTGTCGAGCACCAGATCGGGTTGTGGTATCCCCCAGCGGATCCTGGATGTGATCCCCTATATGTGAGAACTACGTATGCCAGATCAGGTCATGGTATCCCCCAGAGGACCCTGGGAGTGATCCCCTATCTTTGAGCTACGTATACTGGAGTGGGTATTGGTATCCCCTAGAGGACCCTAGGAGCAATCCCCTATCCGAGGAGTTTGGAGGTTCTGTTGTTTCAGGGAGGTTTCCTCAGTGATGCTATCCGACGACTGTGATCTCTCGGGTGAGCGTCTGAGAGGTTTGAGAGAAACCCGATGGAGTGTATCTCCCGGATGAGTGTCATCTGGTATGACAGTGTTCATGTGGTTTACTCTCCTGGTTGTGGATAGTTGCTGGTGACGAGGTCGGTACCTCTTGTGGCGTTGTTGCGTGAGCTGATTATATTTGGATTGTTCAAAGTGTATGTATGGGCATACACCTGAGCTGAGTTGACTAGTTGTGTTTGGCCGAGGATGGTCACGAGATGGAGTTTATCTCTCGTCTGGGTTCCCTCTGGCTGGGTTGAGCGGATTGTTGCCTTTCAGTTGCTCCCTTGGGTTTTGGGTTTTTGGGGTGCCTACTAAGTATGTTTATACTCACCCATGCACGGGCTTTGCCCACAAATGTTTGTGTCTTGTGCAGACCACAGGCCTTTCGATGGTTTCCCAGGAGGACCCGGAGCAGGCAGAGCTTTGTGAGCGTGTTTGACCGAGGTTCTTACCGGAGCTGTGCCGAGGAGCTTTCCGGCGGTGTTTGTGGCAGCGTTCCCCTTCTTCAGAGCAGGTTGGACGTGCTTTTGTAGTTTACTTTTGGTGGGCCTTGTTTTGCCAATTGTACTTCTGCTGTACTCTGGTTGCGGGATAGTGTATGCATGCATTTTATTTTTATTTTTACATATCTCTGCACTGTTGCATGGAGGTGTGTGTGGGTGCGTGTGTACAGGTACCTTAGGCTAATTCCTCCCATGTGTGTGATAGCCTACTCGGCGCTGGTCGCCAGCCCCTGGCCTATTGGAGGCGGGCTTGGGGAGTCGCGGCTCGAGCGCCGTTGGGTCGGGTCGTGACAGAGTGGTATCAGAGGAGGTTCCACCGTTGGGATCTCAGAGCGTAGTTGGTCTAGCTGTGGGCTTGGTTTGGGTTGCATAGCGGCAGTGTTAGGATGCTTCGAGATTCGTCTTTCAGGCCAGAGACTCCAGTGTTGGTGCGGCGGCCGACGTATCCATACACCAGGACTCTGATAACCTGCCTTTTGACTCAGGACATTCGTACACTGGTCGCGAGGATATAATGGTATATGCATCATATAGGACTGGGTTTTTGGTTTTTCCGTGTCCTTATTGAGTCAGCTCTCCAGATATACTCTTTAACTATGGTGCGACTTGAATTTATTTCAGGATGCCTCCACGACGACAGCCAGCGAGGGTTCCGCAACAGGATTGTGCTGATGACCCACCCCGTGTAGTGGTTGTGGAGCAGGGCGCAGGTTCTGAGGTTGCACCTCCAGGTGGTCTGCCAGTTGAGCCACCACCTGTTGAGCAGTTGGTTGTGCCGGCGGTGCAGGACGAGGTTGCGCGCAGGCTGAGTGCGCTGCACGAGTTCCAGAGGCAGCGACCTCTAAGGTTCCGGGGTGATCCAGACCCCCAGGCGGATGATGACTGGCTTCAGGCAGTCACCCAACTTTTCTGCCTAGTGAGGACACCTCCAGATCAGATGGTGGTCCTAGCGGTGAGCCTTCTGCAGGGTTCTGCTGGGCGATGGTGGAGTTTGGTGACGCAGTCCCATGATGAGGAGACGCTCATGTGGGCAGAGTTTGAGCGACTCTTCAGGGAGGAGTTCTATCCGGTGACGCTGAGGTCAGTGCGGATCCCAGAGCTTCTGCAGCTTCGACAGGAGAGCATGACTATGTCGGAGTACTCAGCGAGGTTTACAGACTTGTCACGCTACTCCCTGGATATGGTTCGAGACCCGTTCTTTAGGACTCGGACCTTCGAGCAGGGCTTATGCAGGGACATCCGAGCAGGTGTGGTTTCCTTGTGTCTGCCCACCTATGCTGGAGTGCTGGAGCGAGCATTGGTGGTGGAGAGTTTTCTGGCTGAGCAGTTTCCCTCTGTTAGTGCTGGGCACTCGAGAGCTGAGACTTTTTCAGTCGGATCGGCATCTGGTAGCTGACGACATACTCAGGGGTCAGGACGTGGTCGACGTTTCAGGAGGCAACCCCAGGATGGAGGATCTGAGGCTCAGGGCTCGCAGGCCAGTTTTGGTCAGCCGCAAGAGAGGCGGTGTTATGCTTGCGACGGTCGGGGATATCTTGCTAGAGATTGTCCGACCCGACGTGCTTCTGAGAGGGAGTCGGTCGATGGACTGCCTTGGCAGAGGCAGCGTCTCGAGCAAGGAGGTCCGCAGGGCGGCGGACGTGGCGGCGGAGCTGGTGCAACGGGAGGCGGTGGTAGGCAGTACCAGTTGCCACCACCCCCACCCCCAGGTGGTCCACGCCAAGATCAGGGAGCTGGTGGCCGAGGCCGAGGACAGCTGCATGCTCTGGAGATAGTCGACCCAGAGGCACCGCGGATGGATAGAGGTACGCCTTGTGTCTTTCTACTTACTGCAGTAGTTTGATAGAAACTGTTTAGCGGTACTCTTTCCTTTTGCTTCTTAATCGAGTTTTGTTCACGGCGTTGATAGGACCCTCTGTGGGTGTTTTTTGGTGAGCTCGCTGGTGTGTGAGACCCAGTTGAGAGTCCGATTGCTTTCCTTGTACTTAGGGCTTTTCGGGGATGAAAAGTTATAAGGAGGGGAGGATGTAGGGACTCGGGTTTTTGGCCCTGTCAGACTTTGTAATTTTCTTAGGAATAATTCCAGAGCTAGGCGCGAAGACGGCGTGCGATTCCGAGCCCCGGTGTGCCCGAAATTAATTTTATAAAAATATTAAGTATTTTTATACTATGCACGTGTCTTGGGTGTGATATCTCATAAACGGTAGCTCAGAACGGGAATCTGAGGGCACGGTTGCGTCCGAAATGTGCCATTCACCCTAGGCGGGGTGTAAACTTTGCAGGCACGGGCCTACGGTGAGAAACGCCACCAGGGGCATTTTCGTAAATAGTGGCGAAGTTAGTGTGCGAGCGTCGGCTCGAATAACTTATGAACGGAGTCTCGGATGTAAAATATGAGTCCGCCGTTGCATTCAGAACGACGCGTTTACCCTAGGGGTGACCTTACTTTTGTTCGCAACGGGCGTTGGGTCCGAGGCGGGTTTGGCGCCGGCGGGCAGCTGATATAAATATCAGCGCCCCCCCCCCCCTCTTTATCGTTTCTCTCGATGTTCTTCACCGTTCTTCGCCACCACTCCGCCGAATCGAGCAAACGAAGCGCCCACGAGCTCAGAATTCGACGGCGGGCGTTCCAGGAGCGCACAGCGGAAGCTCTGGAGCGCGGATCTAAGGCAGAACGTCGGTGTTTCGCCCGCGAGGTAGGCAGTTTTGAGTTTTAACCCCCTATCCCGTTTTTGCTGCGTTTTTCTGTAAATTGAAGTCGTAGCAGTATAGATCGGGTCTCGAGGGTCGTGTAGACGCCTCCGGATCGCAAAACGGACCGTCGGGGTGCCCCCGGCGGTCCGCGGAAGTTCTGCCGGCGCGGCACCGGCGCGGCGGCGCGCGGCGGAGGCCGCCGGTCCGGGCCAGTCCGGCCACATTTCGCATACGGGGGTCTTTAAACCCCCGTATCTTCCACTCCGGGAGTCAGATTCACGCGCCGTTTGCGGCGACGCGACCCTGACGACGAGGCGAACCCTCCATTATGGGTTCTAGGGTTTAAGGGTTCGGGATCGTGGCCCGGGAGTTAGAAACGTCGTATTAAATAATATTATTTTATTATTTTACGACTTCGGGCCGTTGTAACTCCTACCCGGAGCATCCGATTGACGTACCGTCAGTGGCGTTGAGACCCTGATGGTATGACGGACTTTTTGAGATGGTTTCCGGGTGTTGGGACTAAGAAAGGGGTGCGGGCCCCACGAGGCCGGGTTTTAGCGTTTGCGGAGAAACACAGCTTTTGCACCAGGCGTCCGTTTTTGGAGGATGAATAGTCGATCCTGTGTGTTTTTCCAAGAGGAACGCAATGGTGTGTTCCATTCGATGGGTTTCGGAATCCAGGCGTGGGCCCCACCCGAGCTGGCCTTTGGTGAATAGTACCTTTTTCACCAGGTGTCCGTTTTGGACGAGCGAGTGGTCGATTCCGCTTGTTTTTCCGACGGGATCGTCATGGTACATTCCACTCGATGTGTTTCGGGATAGTTGTGTGGGCCCCGCATGAGCTAGCTACGGTGAATAGTTCCCTTTTCACTGGTGCTCCTTTTCGGGCGAGTAAACAGCCTATCCTGTGTGTTTTTCCGTGTGGAACATGATGGTGGCCTCAGATTTGGCCTAAAAGGTGCACACTATGGCGTTGTGGTGGGTCGCTCGGGTTAGCTACTTTTGAACCAGTCGTGGTTGAGGGTTCTCCCTTGGTTCATTCCTACGAGGGTTCGCGCGGCATCACAACCTTCGTAGGGGTTTGTGATCCTCTCGATGGGATGTTTAACTGTTAAAGTTGTGGCATCCCTCCGGTGGGCCCAGAGTGGATCCTCTAGTATCTTTACCCTAGATAGGGTTCTTGGTATCGCTGTGACCGCTTAATCACGGGCGGCGATCCCCTATCTAGCAGGTTAACCCCGTAGGGTTTGTGGCATCATCCAGAATATGATCCCCTACGCAGTGGGTATTGCCCAGTAGGGTGGTGGCATCGTCGGGTATATGATCCCCTACTCAACATGAAGTTTATAGTAGGGTTACAGTATCGTTGGTTATACGATCCCCTACTCAGATCTTGGTGTCGGTAGGGTTGCGGTATCATTGGTTATGCGATTCCCTACTCAGCACATGGTTTCGGTAGGGTTGCGGCATCGTCGGTTCGATCCCCTACATCGCGAGTTATAACAGATAGGGTTCCGGTATCGTCGTGAACATCTTTATATGGACGATGATCCTCTATCTGAGTGTGGAGCTTCTGTCGAGCGTCAGATCGGGTTGTGGTATCCCCCAGCGGATCCTGGGTGTGATCCCCTATCTGTGAGAACTACGTATGCCAGATCGGGTCATGGTATCCCCCATCGGACCCTGGGAGTGATCCCCTATCTGTGAGATACGTATACTGGAGTGGTTCTTGGTATCCCCTAGCGGACCCTAGGAGCGATCCCCTATCCGAGGAGTTTGGAGGTTCTGTTGTTTCAGGGAGGTTTCCTCAGTGATGCTATCCGACGAGCGTGATCTCTCGGGTGAGTGTCTGAGAGGTTTGAGAGAAACCCGATCGAGTGTATCTCTCGGATGAGTGTCATCTGGTATGACAGTGTTTGTGTGGTGTACTCTCCTGGTTGTGGACAGTTGCTGGTGACGGGGTCGGTACCTCTTGTGGCGTTGTTGCGTGAGCTGATTATATCTGGATTGTTCAAAGTGTATGTATGGGAATACACCTGAGCTGAGATGACTAGTTGTGTTTGGCCGAGGATGGTCACGAGATGGAGTTTATCTCTCGTCTGGGTTCCCTCTGGCTGGGTTGAGCGGATTGTTGCCTTTCAGTTTCTCCCTTGGGTTTTGGGTTTTTGGGGTGCCTACTGAGTATGTTTATACTCACCCATGCACGGGTTTTTCCCGCACATGTTTGTGTCTTGTGCAGACCACAGGCCTTTCGATGGTGTCCCAGGAGGACCCGAAGCAGGCGGAGCTTAGTGAGCGTGTTTGACCGAGGTTCTTACCAGAGCTGTGCCGAGGAGATTTCCGGCGGTGTTTGTGGCAGTGTTCCCCTTCTTCAGAGCAGGTTGGACGTTCTTTTGTTGTTTACTTTTGGTGGGCCTTGTTTTTCCCTTTGTACTTTTGCTGTACTCTGGTTGCGGGATAGTGTATGCATGCATTTTATTTTCAGTTTTACATATCTCTGCACTGTTGCATGGAGGTGTGTGTGGGTGCGTGTGTAAAGGTACCTTAGGCTAATGCCTCCCATGTGTGTGATAGCCTACTCGGTGCTGGTCGCCAGCCCCTGGCCTATTGGAGGCGGGCTTGGGGAGTCGCGGCTCGACCCCCGTTGGGTCGGGTCGTGACATGAACAATCCATTATTAGTATCTATGGTTGTTTTTGAAGAAAATAATTTTCTCAATATTCGATATTTTTTTAATGATAACAAATTAAGAACATATTTTCCCATGTTTTCAAAAAAAAATGATCAAATGCTATTTTAATGGTAATTTTCACCTATGTAAGTATATTTTGATGATTATTATGAACTAATTGGGATATGATCTAATGAAAACATCTATGATCATTCCTTAGATGTAATTTCATTATATGATAATAAAAATTTTATGAAACACAGTTCTTTTCAATATGTTATGTTATGATGAATTGACTAATGTTTTCATGGTCTTATGGGACTCTTCTATATAGTTTTTATTATGTGATGGGTGGGTACATTAAATACCTATAATTTAGTGGTTAATTATTGATATCAGATGAGATAATATGGACATGAATGGGGAGTTAACCCAGTTTAATAATGGATTATGTACACTATGATAGTCTTAGGAGTGATCCATGACTAATGAAATGATGGAATGGGGAGTGAACCAAATACACTATGGGATATTATTAACTATGGTTATCTTGTAAGTGAACCATGATTAATTAAATGAGTTATTATGCTTGTGAATCTAGCAAAATTTCTATTCCATGATCTTATTCTTATGATATGATTTTATTGATTGTGATTGATTAATGAGTATTCCATACTCTTATAAACCATGTATTTTGAAATGAAAATGCTTTGTACCATGAATCATGAGTTATGATCTATAAATGATTAGTTCTGAAATTCATAAGTTCTGAGTATTCTCTCATAACATTATGTTTATCTTATTATTGTATATGACCATTGATGGATATCTCTCATGTTAACCCTTGTATAGAATTTGATGTCACGACCCCACCCAAGCCAGGGATCGAGCCACAACTACACCAAGCCTTCCCCCATAGGCCAGGGGTGGCGTCAGGCTCTGAAGGAATAAATAAAATGGGGAGGCCATTTTATATGTACGTTTATGCACACACACAACCATATGGGTGAAAAACTATAGATGTAAAGATTAAAAGATGAAACATTGCTATAAAGTAAACCAATCATGCATGAACCTCTAGACAGTACAAAAGTACGATAGTGTAACTGAAAAGAAAAAGGGAATAATACATGACTAACCAAAAATACATCTCAACATGATAAAAACTAAATTAGTAAAAATATAAGAGATCTAGTCTCCTGAATTCCAAGATACAACCACAACACAAAATCCAAGAACATAGTATCCCTAAGATCCTCTATAGTTACAGTCTATCTGTTTGTCATCTACATAAGAAATGACACATGA
Organism: Viscum album; assembly: GCA_963277665.1. Classification (NCBI taxonomy): domain Eukaryota; kingdom Viridiplantae; phylum Streptophyta; class Magnoliopsida; order Santalales; family Viscaceae; genus Viscum; species Viscum album. The sequence continues at coordinate 1,841,623,003 of OY728151.1, forward strand.
TGGAAAATCCCATGAATGGGTGAGTATATAAATAACTATTAGGACACCCCAAAATCTTAATGGGGAGAAATATGAGATAGAATTGGAAAATAAAGATAGTTGAGACAAGATAAAGTCAAAGAGAATAGCTCAACCCAAACCAAGAGTGAAAGTAAGCTCATCCAAACACAAGGGGATAAACATGACGATTAGATGAACTACCTGTTGAGTACTATCCACATGTAGTAGTAGAGTAGACTCATTCAACCACCAAAAGATACACTTGTAAATCATTTGGGATACATTGTTCTTCTTTACCTCTCATGAAAGTAGAGTAATTGAATCCAAGGTGTGGATACAGAAGGATATATTATATATATACTCAATCAAAAGAATCCTAAATGAGATAGTGAGGGGATCTCCATCTCACAGCTCAGTCCAAGCATAATAGTATCCAACACTTACAAAAGTCCAACAATGATTCCCTACATCTCACGCATCTTACCATAAGTTACTATCTAAGTAAATCCATACCTCATCACTATGCCACATAGTCGAGGGGACACAAACTCTAGGATAGGATCCCACACACAAGTACAATAAGAGGATACCACTCTGATAGTCATCAAGGAACTTCACTGCCTATCCCTGCTAGAGGGTACCGCTCAATAGTATCTGTAGAGGACCTGTGCCCATACTGATTGGGTGTTCCACTCTAGTTTCATGAGGACTCTTGTCCATGTTGATGGGGGATTCTACTTAGTAAGGTATAGGACCCACACCCATGGAACAATAGGGGGTTCTACTATGGTCATCGAGGACCCGCACCCTACCTGTAAGGGGGTTCCACTCTTAAGGTAGTGGTAGAGGACCTGCACCCAAGACGTTGGAGGGTTCCACTCTAAGGATAGGTGACTCCACTATGCAGCTCTACTGGAGGGTACAACTTGGTATTCTTTGGTGATTCTGCCTTATCGCTACCATCATCAGGCATCACCTTCATAAGTTCCATGATTAGAACATTCCTCGTCTTATCCTGAAATCCAAAACTGAGGTAACCATCCCATTCTAAGAAAAAAACCTAGGATAGGATACTATTGATCCAAAATAAGAGTTTATAAAAAGGATATGTGTATAATAGAATTTTCCTAAAAATGAACCAAGGGGTACATGGTTTTTGAGGGGACCCACACATCGTGTTGCCCTACCCCACCACATGGGTGTGTCCCTATTCGTCATGTGACTCCATCCCATGTAGTATTCCACATGATGTAGGTGGACTACATGTTGTGTCTAGACTAACCAGGACCAAGATAGGTCCTTTTTCTTGTCTCGGTGTACTGGAACCCATGGAATTTATACATGTTGTGTTTCCTCACATGGGGTGTTGCTCGTGTGACCTGTCCATGTCCATTTACTCTCACACGACTTCCCACTCGTGTGATCCTCCACATAGGTTTTCTAACCAGGGAAGGTGTACATGACATCTAGTAGTACTAAACATTGTTTCATCCTTAACTTTTCCAAAACCCTAGCCATGACCATTAAGGGAGCTACACATCATGTGTTAATCCATGTACATAAAGTGTAGTTAGGTTTTCTCTAGATTCTCATATTCAATATGTTTGCCTCAAATCAGGCCATGATTTCATATATCTCACCTCAAATCCATCTAGGATGAGTATATCTAGCCATGATTCTTGCTTCTTGGCCTTCGTTCACCAGAAAATAGCCACTGGTAGTTCTTCGGGGTATCAACGTATGTTCCACAAGCCAAAATTCCTTGCACCTCTATTTTATTAATCTCAAACCATAAAAACCTTAATTCATGGCTTGAAAGATTCCTATATCTAGTTTTAGTTTGCTGATTCATGCCTCTTTCATTCATCTGTCACGGTTCCAAGAAACTGATCAGGCTCAGTACCACCCGACAATGTTGAACCGGGATTGTGAGGTCCTACCGATGAATAAAATAAAGATTAATGGTAGAAAATAACCAAAAAATTAAAAGTAATTGATTCCATGAATTCATGGCCATTCGATCAAGATTGGGGAACCCATGGTTAGAAGAAAATTTAAATCAATCAATATTTACGTGCTTGAGAACATGAAAAGGCTATAAAAGAATGCAGATCGAAGAACTATAATCAATTTACACAATATATTTAATCATAAGGTAACAAAAACAAAAATTTATGAGTCTTACCTTGATTATGAATGATTATTTTATGAGGAATGCATTTTTTAATGATCGGGATAAGCTATTATGTTCACTATATCCTACGCAGATCCGATCCAGTATTTCATCATCGTCTGATGAGATCCGACAATAGAAGGAGGAAGGTGAGTGTCGTTGGAGATTCCAAGATTATGAGGTTGGACCTGCCGATTTATCCATGAATATATATTTATAAACATTTATTCTAGGTCCAAAATGATTGAATTAATTAGTTTAATAATTAATTAATCCACAGAACAAACCGCCAACGAGTGAGGAGTCTGAAGGCTCCATGCCCACCAATTTTATGTTGTGCCTAGTTTAAACACCACATTTCAAACTCAACAATGGTTTTGTATTTCTAATTTAAGCTTACATTTATGATTTTTCCCATTTTCATTAAGAATATTCATTCCGACAATATAATGTATACACAATATTTTTATAAAATTAATTTCATGCACTCCAGGACATGGAATCGCATGTCATCTCTGTGTCTAGATTTGGAAATATATAAGGAAATATTTTTAATCCATACAGGGAAAGAGTTGGGTCTCTACCTCATTCACTAATTCATGATTTTAAACCCCAAAAAGACAAAATAAGAAGAAAAAAACTCAGGATAATGAGCCTACACTTGGATCTCCCTCTCCCATGAACTCTCCAAAATTTTCCCATGCTACCATAGTATGTGAACCAAGGGGATGGTATGTCCACTCTGAGGTCTCAAGGGTATACAACAGACCTAACAAAACTTGGTTATCAGCCTTCGCCTGCTGACATATTAGGAAATGAGAGAGAAAATCAAATATGATTCATCTCATGTTGGGCCACCAAAACTTCCATTTAAGTTCTCTATAAATATTCCCCAAACCCAGATGTACAACTATGGGATAAGAGTTGAACTCTCACATAACCTTCTCCCACATCATTACTGGAATCATTGTTCACACCTGAAATAAGATGATGTGATTCCCTCCTTTATAGTATCCATCTGGTGAGTCACCTGGGAATATTTGATCACGTAATACCTCACAATCAATGTCTCCCATCTTGGACTCTCTCTTATTCTCTAGAAGTGGAGGATTCAACACTTTTGACTATAGAAAATTTGTACCCTCCTTCTCTACTACGATCAGTTTCAAGAAGGATAACTTCTATAAAGACTCATACACTAAGAGACAATGGTACTTCCTATGAAGGACATATTCTACAATGTTTACCTTTCCTAGAGTATAGAATATCTCAAAATCATAGTCCCATAAGAACTCTAACTAGTGTTATTGTATCAGGTCCAAGTCTCTTTGTTTGAAGACATACCTAGGATTCTAGTGGTCTGAATAAACTATACAGTACTCCCCCAAAAGGTAGTGCCTCCACATACTCAAAGAGAAAACTATCAATGATAGCTCTAGGTCATGATCTTCATAGTTATACTCATGGGTTCTCAACCACCTCAACACGTATGAAATAACTTTCTATTGTTGAATCATCACATAGTTTTAACCACATCCCAAGGACCTGTAACAAACCAAGAAGTAAAATCATTCCTATAGTAGTCTCAACACAGGGGAACTCGTTAACCTCATCCTAAATTACTCAAAGGGCCTATGAAACTACTCAGACCAAGTAAAAAAATTCTCTTTCCACATTAGGGTAGTCAAAGGGGCTTCAATTCTAGATAAGTCTTCTATAAACCTCATGTAGTACAATTTCAAGCTAAGAAATCTCTACACATCTGACATGATTTTGAGTATATAACAAGAAAGAATTGTTTTTTTCTTAACTAGATCCATGTATAAACCAGGTTCTAAAATGAAATTACCTATAAAGTGAACCTTATGAATCTAGAAATTGAAATTTGAGAGCTTTACATAAATCGGGTGCTCTTGAAGAAAATCTAAGACCATCCTCAAGTGCTCTCCATGTTCCTCCTCTGATATAGACTAGACAAGTATGTCTTCGATGAAGAAAAAAACTCATCCATGTATGGATGGATAACTTTATTCATGAAATACATAAACACAGTTGGGGAATTCATCACACCAAAGGGCATCCCTAGGAACTCATAGTGTCCACAGTGACATCGGAATGTCAGCTTTGGAATATCATCCTTACAAACCCTCATATGGTGGTAGCCAGACCTGAGACCAATCTTTGGGAAACATATCACACATTTCAACTCGTTAAAGTAGTATTCAAGCATTTTCATGGGGTACTTGTTCTTTATCATGGCCTATATCAGGTGATGATAATCTATACGATGTTAGAAGCCCAAGTCCACCTTTTTCATGAAAAACACCATAGATTCCTAGAGGGACACACTGGGTCTGATGAAATTTTTCTCTCAAAGGTCATCCAACTACATCCACATCTCCATGAGGTTGAAATAAGCCATCTGATATGCCACAGAAGATATCAGAGTGGTTCCAGGGTGAATGTCGATGAAAAAACTCCATCTCTCACCATTATGGTATTCTAGAAATGTCTTTAGAGAGGACATCCATGTAATCCTCCAAAACATAAGGAATCAATACTACAAATATGGCCTTTATCAGCGCTAGAAAAGGGCATTAACAGTGCTAAAAAAATCATTGTTAATTGAGGCACAGATAAAGGGGTCCCTTTTATCAGCGCTTTTTTTAGCGCTGATAAAAGACCCCGTTTATCAGTGCTTTTTTTTAGCGCTTATAAAATTAAAAAAAAATTTAAAAAAAGTTAAAAAGAATATATAATGCAGGGAGGCTTTTAAAAGCGCTTCCCCCCCTCCCACTCTCCCGTGATCTGACCTTGCTCGCGCATCCCCCACATGCCCGCACTCCCCTCCCTGCTTTCACCCGAACTCGAACCCGAGACCTTCCCCCTTGCACGCCTTCACCTTTACCACTAAGCTATTTAGTTTTTTTCTCTATTTAATGATATTTATATTTATTTATATATATATAGTTATATTTATTCGTATATTAATATAGATTCATATTAATATATATATATTTAGTTGTATTAATACATATATATTTATTCATATATTAATATATATTTATTTATTTTTATATTAATATATATTAATATTTATTTATATATATATATTTATATTTATTCGTATATTAATATAGATTCATATTAATATAAATATATTTAGTTATATTAATAGAAATATTTTTATTCATATATTAATATATATATATATATATATATATTTGTCCGTATATTAATATATATTTATATTAATATATATATATAGTTATATTTATTCGTATATTTATATAGATTCATATTAATATAAATATATTTAGTTATATTAATAAATATATATTTATTCATATATTAGCATATATATATTTATTTGTATATTATTTTATATTTATATTTATTTATATATATATATTGTTAGTTATAATTATTTATCTGTATATTTATTTGTTTATTAATATATATTTATAATATTAGTTTAAAATAAATTTATAAAATATGTTTTTTATGTGTGTTTATAAATAACTAAATACATACATACATGCATATATATGACACAAACACACAGAGACACACACACACACATATATATTTATGAATAAATAAATATATGTGTATTTGAAAAGCTATAGAATGTTAAAATGACCATAACTTTTAATCCAAAATTCTGTTTCAACTCCATAACTATTCAAATTGAATAAAATGAAATAATCTTAGATATGATATGTGGTACAGGCCTATCAGACATCAGGATTAGAAGTTATACCTATTTGAATGTTAAAAAATCGGGGTATCCTGACTAAAAACTCAGTTTTGGAGGCCTTATGGGCCTTTTAGGCCTTGAAAAAAGTGATAAAAGGTTCCCTTGGTTTTTAATCGTGTAGATCTCATCATAGGCTTCGATTTGAAATACTATAGAGCTCAAATAGACACCCGGATCAAAAGTTATGGCCGTTTGAAGTGTGAGTTGCATTTTCAACTTATTTTAGATCTTTTATTAATTTTTTTGATTTTTTGTGACTTTAAATTGTTATTGAATGATTATTAATTTATGATAATTAGAAAATCATTAATTAATAATATTTTTTAAATTATTTTAAAGTCATTTTCACTAAATTTTTTATATATTGAATGTAATAGTCTATTTATACTTATATAAAACATATTTAAAAAACATATATTATATTTATATCAATATAAATAAACTTATATAAAAATATATTATTTTTCATGATTTTTTTAATATAAACTTTATCAGTGCTTGGAAAAATTGCTGATAAAGCCCCCCTTTATCAACACTACTAAAAAAAGCACTGATAAAGGGGTCCCCTTTATCAGTGTTAAGAAAAACACAGATAAAGGGTCACTTTTAACCGTTCTTTTTTCACATTGTTAAAAGTGACCCTTTATCAGTGCATTTTTAGCACTGATAAAGCCCCCCCCCTTATCAGTGCTTTTTTTTAGCGCTGATAAAGGGTGGCACTACGGAAACCCAGTTTTGTGGTAGTGAACTCAGATACCTGAAGAGCCTATTACACCAAGGGATATACTCGTTATATGATAGGTGATGGGATGAAGCCTCCTGCTCATATAATCCACTTTCTCTTCCATGAGATCTCTCTCACCAAAAAAGTAGAATCTCTCCCCATCAGTGTATTGGAATATGACTAGTCTATAGTGACAGTTGATATGGGATCAAACCATGGAAACCCAATCCATGTCCAAGATAGCTTCATAGGGGTTCATCATGAATACCTAAAGGTCCCATGTGAACCTATCTCCACCAACATATAGCTCTCCCCACAGACATATGAAAGATATAGAATAAGTGTTCCCTATAGGAACCTCAAGACAAAGTTGTTGGGACAGCGCCTCAACTGGAAGATCCAACTCTCACGCCAAGATTAAAGAGATACAGTAATGACGACCACATATAGATATTGATATAGAAGCATGATTATAGAACACATAGATCATACCACTTACCATATCATGTGTTTCAGGATCCTAAACATCCAAAGCCAGCAGTTGTCTACAGCCTCGGCCGCCAGCTCCCTAAGACTGGCATGGGCCACCTAGTGGTAGTGGAAGGATCTCATAGAGTCATCCACAACCTATAGTTCCTCATGTTTCTATTCTAGGTATGGATCTTTGGAAACCACCTTCCCTCACCTGAGAGATGCCCGGTCACAGTGATACCTCTAATGTAGTGTTCTATTATATATTTTCCTATGGTTCTCATCATGTATGTTTAGTCAGTCTCATGCCATGAAACCTCACTTATCACAAGTAAAGGACCACTGATACCTGAGATTACCTATTCCCCTATACTATATCTTACCATGTTCCGGATCCTGGTCAGGGGGTCTAATGTGTTGAGATCCCAGTGCCTGGTGTCTGCTAGCTGTTGTAGATGACTCAGCTTTATAACACCCACTACCAGCTCCCACTGTCAGGCGTCCCTATGACATAAATCTCTTTGTCACTAGTTCCCCCTCCAAATATCGGCATAGGTGGATATGCACAAGGGTGCAATTATATATCAGATCTCTATGTGGAGTCCCTACTCAAACATCCATGCTCGGAAGTAGCTGTCGAAGGTCATGTCAAGAGAGTACCACATAAGGTCTATAAACCTCACTATGTAATCAATCATTATCATCAATTTTTCTGTATCTATAGAAGCTCCTGGATCAACAATGAGTGAAAGAATGAGGGGAATTACTCCTCATGGAACAACTGATAGAAGTTACGCCTTGTGAGTGTTGACTCATCCTGCATATGCGTAATAAGGATCCCCCACCACACAACTGCTCATTAGAAAAATCTAGATGCATGTGAAACCACATGATCTATTAGGGTATGGATGATCCTGAAGACATAGACCACCAGATCTATCCAATACTATCCTTTTTTAGGATCTCGGTCATCATGAAATCTCAACGGCCTATTGTATTGGAACTCACGGAGTGTGATAAGTCTATGTGCATCCTCATCCAGTTCTACTAGAATGATCATCTACTATAGAGGTGGAGGTGATTCTACCTTCAAAAATGGAGGTAGGGGATCATGGGGTGGACCCTGAACTGATTCCTCATTGCTTTTCATATCTTTATCATGATCTGAAACTCATAACTCATCTATTTATCATTATGGAGGCATCCTAAGATTTGACAATATGTACCATGATAAGATGAGAATATCTATATATATATTAATAAAAACAGGGAGGTGAATCTAGAAGGATAGTCATAGAGTCAATCCAATATGATGCATGTACCATTGATCCTTGCAACAAATGTCTCAGCATGCCGAGTCAACATGTAGGTATTCAGGGTCCCAGTGAATAGATATTTCAGACACAACACCATCACTAGACTCCCTGGCCTAAGAGCTATACTCAATACACTTTAAAATTGTTTCCCTAAACCTAATGAAATCCTATTAAGGGGAGTAGTCTGAACAAAATCTGAAGGAATGAACCATCTATGATAATAATTTTTTTGGACTTGATGTATGTCGGGTCTCAACCAGAAATACCCTAAGCCTGCCTCCATAGGTAATGAATGGAGACAAGCGCCAAAGGAATAACTAACTTGGGGAGGAATTTCCCTATATACATGTACACACACAACCAACCATATCGATAAGAAGGTGAATAAGGAATGAATAAAATATGCAACACTACTATAAATTAAACCAAATAATCCTGAACCAATAAACAATACAAAATTATGGTAGTTTAATTGAAAATAAATGTGAAAAAATACACACATATATAGAAATGCGTCTCAACCTAATAGAAACTAGAAACATAAATAGCTAGAAGAGCCCAAATCCTAAATCCCAAGCTATGACCACCGCACGTAGTCTATGAACCCAGTATCCATAAGCTCCTCTATAATCATGGTTGATCTATTCGTCTTCTGCATAAGAATTGACATGTGTAGATAATTCTCATGTAGGGGTGAGTATACACATATCCAGTAGGACACCCCTAAAGATAAAGGGGGAGTAGTAATAGATACAATAAGAAAATAAATATAATAGATACAAGATATAGTCAAGTAGAATAGCTCATCACAAACCAAAAGTTAATGTAAGATCGTCCAAACACAAGGGGATAAACATGATGATTACATGAACTTCTCATCGAGTATTATCCTCCTATAATAGAATAGTATACTCTTCCAACCACAACAATATAAACAAGGAAAGCACGTGGCATACCCCACATGTCTTCTCAACTCTTGGAAAGAGGGTAAATGAATCCAATGTGTTTATACATAAGAATATTATTTAAATATATATATATATAATCAGTAAAAAATAAATCCAAATGAGAGAGTAAAAGGATATCCATCCCACATTTGAGCCCAAGAAGAAGAGTTGACAACAATTACAAAATTCCATCAATGATACCCAGCATTGCATACATTGGCCTAGAAGAAACTGTCCATGTAAATCCATTCCTCATCATTATGTCGCACATTCAATGAAACAAAAAATCTTGTTATGGAACCCATTCCCTATTAAAATAGGAGGGTCCCACTCTAATTGTCGTCGAGGAACTCCACTCCCCATCCCTGGTGGAGTTTAATGCTCAATAGTAATACCGATGTAGTGTTCCACTCTTGTATCATGAGGAATCACACCCATGATGATGGGGGGTTCCACTTGATGTGGTAGAGGAAGCATGGCCATTACATAACAGGTAGTTTCCACTTTGGTCATTGGGGACCCACTCTTTACCTGGTAAGGCAGTTCCACTCATAAGGTAGTTGTAGAGGACCTACACCCATTATTTTGGGGTGTTCCACTAGAAGGATTGAAGACTCCACTACCAAGATCTACTGGATGGTACAACTCGGTAGTATTTGGTGGTTCTACCTAATCACTACCATAATTGGGCATCACCACCATAAGAAACTTACCCATAACATTTCAAATCGTATCTTGAAATCCACAACTGGGAGCACCATAAAGTTCTACAAGGAAGAACATTCCGGATAGTCTACTCACAAGCCAAAATACAAATTCAAATGATGGAAATACGAACAGTATAAGTTTTATCAAAAGGAACCAAGAGGTACATGATGTGTGAGGGTACCCACATGTGTGGTCCTACTCCACCACTTGGTCATGTCCCTGGACGGTACACGAAACCATACCATGTAGTAATGGACGCCTTGTAGATGGACAACACAGTATTTCCATAATAACTAGGATTGGTTCATGTCTTTATGGACTTTTCCGTGTACCAGACCCCATGTACTCTATACACAATGTGTTTCCTCACAAGGGGTGTCGCCCATGGGACCTGGACATGCTTGTGTACTCAGGTATGTGACTATGTACATGTCCATATACTCCCACACGACATCCCCCCATCTGATCCTCCAAATGGGTTTTCCAATAGAGGAAGGGGTACATGGCATGTAGGAGGGATAAACATCATCACAATATTATCCATTCGAAAAACCTAGCCGCCGCCACTGAGGGGGATAAACTCCATGTGTTAAAACTTTTACAATGATTTTAGTTACTTTTTCCCCAGATTCTTAGAGCTAATCTTTTTACATTGAATCAAGTCAATCCTCAATAGATCTCACCTAGAATCCATTAAATATGAGAGGATATGTCTATGATTCACACTTACCAACTTTCATTTGCCGGGAAACATCCATCAGTGGTTCTTTAGGGTTTCAATATACGTTATGCACACTACTATTCATCAAACCTCCAATTTCTTGATCTAAATCCATCAAAACATTCATCTGTGCCTTGAAATATTCCAATACATAGTCTTAATTCACTGATCCGTGCCTCTTTTGGTTATCCATCAAGGTTTAGGGGGACCGATCAAGCTTGATACCTCTTAGAAATGTCAAATTGGGATCAAGGGGTCCTACTAGTGAAAAATGTGAAGAATAATGGGAGAAAAACAACACAAAAAAGGTTAAATAGTTGATGAAAATAGTTCATGTCCATTTGATCAAGAACAGGAAACATAGTGTTAGAAAACAATTTAAATTAATCAATATTTATGTTCTTTAGAACATGTAAAGTCTGCAAAAGAATGCAGATCTAAAATTGACGATCAATCTATTCAATATATTTAATCAAAAGGGCATGAAAACACAAATTGATGATTCCTACCTTGATTATGGATCATTATTTTTTGAAGAACATGTCCTAAAACAATCAAGAGAAGCTTTTTCATTCAATTCATCCTGATCTGACCATATTCTTCATTTTATCGTCATCTGATGAGATCCGCCAATGGAAGGAGGATAGTGAGCGTTGTTGGTGATTCCATGATTTTGAGGGTAACCTAGAAATTTCTCCATGATGATATATTTATAAAAATTTTGTGTTGGTAAAAAATGAATTACATAATTAATTAATCCCTTGAACATACAACCAATAAGCGAGGAGTCTGAACACCCCGCACTAACACATTTTATGTTGTGCCTTGGGTAAACACTACGTTCCAGACTCAACTGCTATCTAGAATTTCTGATCCATGATTTTTTTAAAAGATATTCCATTTTATTTAATAATGTTTGTATGAAAAATATAAAATACAAAAAATATATTTATAAAATTAATTTCAGGCACTCATGTCCTCAGAATCTCACTCCATCTCATCACCTATCTTTGGAAATATATATATATATATATATATATATATATATATATTTCAATGCCTTACAAGGAAAAAATGGGGTCTATACATTTGAGCTCACATTTTTTATGTTTCTATTTTGAACATGTTATAAATAAATATATAAACTAGGATATATCTAGGAATGGTCTAATGAGGAATAAAATTTATGGGAGATATTGAATATATTTAATGAAATATGTTGATTATGCATATAGTCTTGAAATACACTAAGAAATTTATGGTTCTTAAGGATAAATTATTGTGAAATATATTGAATACTCATAGAAAATGATGAAATATTTATAAATTTTATGCTCAGGTCTCCCCACAATATTTTTTTCTATGTTTTAACTTAATTGAGGGTGTACCTTGTTCACAAATTAGATACCCTATAATTCCATTAATGTTTTATCCTACAAAATTTCCATTAGAAGAAAATTAATTTTTCACCTCATAAAAAAGGATCTACCATTGAAATCCTCATTTCTATAAGCATCACATAATGTAACACCTGAATCCCACATTAAGTTCATATCTTCGATAAATAGAGGAAAATAATAAACAATATCATTACCTGATTATTTTGGTCTCGAAAAAACTAGATAAATACTAATGTATATTTTACTCATCCATAACCGTGGTGGAAAGCTATAATTTTCCAACAAAACTAGAAAATTAATTTGAGTGATAATTTATACACCATGTTGATTCACTTCATATACATATAGCTCAAGATTATGTTTTCTCACCTAATTTCTAAATTTTTGATACATGTGATCAATTTTCATCCACTAAGGACATTCTTCTAGGTGAAAATGTTTTCCATACTGATTTCATGTACCATGGTGTCATGTCAGTTTCCTTCCAGTATCATCACATCTATATAAGAACCTAAACATTGGAATGATTATAATATGCCATAAAAATTTGAAGGACTTAATTTCTCTTTCTTATATCAAGACACGCCACCCTGTGGAAAATTTCTATGTGATTCATGGTCATTCAAAATTATTATTAACTAATTTGGATAGGAATGTATTCATTCATAGATCATACCCATTGAGAATAGTATTATTTTAACATAATATGATTTGTATGGAATCTTGTTATCTTATGGAGGCATATCATTCAAGAGAGTATGTTGTTTATCAAAACTTGTCTAACTACATCTATTTTTAGATTTTACAATATATAGCTTCATTATGGCTAAAAATGTTATATATTTAGTACAACAAGCATAAAATTTCATATTTTCATTGCTTCTTATTTTCTAGAATAGTTTTGGACAATCATGGAGTTCATCTTCAATTGTAATAATTATTTCATCAATCTGATCTTCCTCATCATTTTTACAGGTAATCATATCCTCAGTAAGATCTTCATCACTATTCACACTTGTAAATATATCATATGGTTCATAAAACATATTTTTGTCTTAGTCACTAGAAAAATTCAGTTCTTTCATTGGTTTAGTCTAGATTTTATAACTCCACTTTATTCCGTGATTGAACAAGTGTTCTTATAATTCCATGTGATTAATTACTCTTGAATGAAAACAATGTAAATATAGACAAAGTATTTGAGAAGGTTCATGTGCATGATATCTTTCAAACAAGATTAACTCATTAACCATGTATTTATAATTTTATTTTATATAACTGGAATCAATAAATTTTTAATTCATATTTATCCTATTTAATTCATTAATATTCATATTTAAACAAATAAACACTACAATGGTATGATCTTGGAATCATAAATGATTTTATTTTACATATACACACTATAGTCTTCATATTTGATACAAAATGGAAATTCATAATCAACTTATTATAACATATAATTGTAAAGATTCATATTCTATCTAGAAACTAGCACCCCAAAAGAGGAATTTCCAAAATTCATTTTTTAACTCATCCTTGAGATGTGTTAACCTATATTTCATTAAATTTATTAATTTTTTTTATAATTTTTTTTATATATTTAGAGTCATAAATATTACTTAAACTATTGTTGATTAAAATAATTTTTTTAAAGAAAAATTCATTGGCCACCCATAATTTGAAAATTTCTAGTAAATTATGTCTTTATTTAAATCAGTGTTTCCAAATGATATTAAAAATCTAAAAGATATTTGATGATGATAGCATAAATCACATTGTTGCAGCTCAGACAATTATTCATTGTATACTAATGTGATTTGGGAAAATGATATTAGATTGAATGTGGTCACAAGTTAATTTTGGTGAAGATAATATGTGAAACAACATATAGATCATATCAGTTTTAATGGACTTTCAAAATTGATTTTTTCCAATATCATAACTATTTTTAATATATTTGGTGTATTTTAATAACATTTATTGTGAGTATGTGTTAATATTAATTTTGTTCATATTCATTACATCCTGATTTATAATAAAGAAAACATAATTTAAATCAAAAAAAATATTTGAACAATTTTAAAATGAATCTCACACGAACATATAATTTTCATATATGATAATACGATTTTAATGATAACTCATTGGGAAACTATGATATTAAAAGAGAATATTATTTGTGTTTTTAAAATATGAGATGATAGTATTTTTTAGATTAGAATAAAATTATCTTAATTTAACTCATCATCTATAACCATGGAATGTAACATAAAATAATTTTTTGATTTCCTCATTTGGTAATAATCAAAATAACAATTTTAATATGCAATGAGATATTGGGAATCATTAATATTGTTAGTAGAATGGAAAATTTGAATGATTTAACCAAAATAACACATATTTTAAAATTTTAAGATCTTGAAGATGATGAAATTAATCCCCAAAATAGATTTAAGGAGTAGTGGAATTAATAAAATAAATAATCTTATTATTAAAAATTAGAAGATGAAATGTTTTGAAATAGTTAATTTTTAAAAAATACTTTAAAATTTATGATTAAAATATTTTTTTTAAAATAATGTCATCTTTCAAAATTATATTTGGAAATGTTGGGTGAATTTTATTGATTTTAATATGAAAAATATTATTTATATAAATTTTGTTGAAATTTTCATATTAAAGATCTACAAAATAATTATGTTTCTTTATTTATGTATCAAAATTATGAAATTTATATAGAAAAATTTGACATTATTTTTAATGGTTAAAATAAAATTATAGATCATATTTAAATATAAATGAAAAAAATATATAATAATTCCACACAAAATTGTTGCGGATCAAAGGAAGACACTATCAGACGTAATTGAGAGATTATTTATGACGAGTACGTGACAAAAAAATAAGGAAGAATATATGATTTTCAAATCAACTAAGAGATAATTCCGAATGTGGATGAAGAGCAAACAAAAATTGTCTAAGAAAAGGTCCAAGTATTAATTATAAAATAATAACTAATGAGAAATAGAATAAAAAATCAAGAACCAAACATCTAGTTGATGATAAGAACCAACAAGAAAATCCATTTTTTTTTGAAAATTATGAAAACTCGATTAAAAAGAATAACGAGTAGCATACTTCCAATTTAAGGGTTAATTATTCTCAAATATTCCAAAGAGGTGATAAAAAAGGATTTGGCTTATGTACGAACCTTAATGGTGTAAGAATGGATGATCATGGCTAGGGGTATTTTAAAATACGAGAAGGATTTTTCTTAGTGCTAGTAAAAAAGTGCTTACAAAAGATATATTTATCAGCATTAAATTGTTAAAGCATTGATAAATGTATGATTCCTCAATGCTTTATTTTCACTGATAAATCATACTTTTATAAGCACTAATTGATAAGAGTTGATAAATTCACCTTTTATCAGTGCTTAATATAATGCTGATAAATACTAGAGGGAATTAAAAAATAAAAAATAAAATTAAAAAATTACACTAAATTTGTAATTATATAAAAACAATTATAAAAAATTACTTTATAATAAAAAAATTAAATATTTAAAATAAATAATTATATATATTAGATATTAAATAATTATATAAATGAGTAAATATTAAAATAAAAACGAATAAATACATAAAATTGAATTAAAATAAATAATATTTAGAATAAATTTCTATTTAAAAATTAATAGATAATAAATGGATAAAAATTTAAATAAGAAAATATTAAAATAAAAAGTAATGAATTTTAATTATTCAAATAAAAACCATATTATGAATATTAAATATTAATAAATAGACATTTATAAATAAATATAAAAATGAAAAGATGGAAAAAATATTTAATGAATAAATATTGAATACGAGCAAATTAAAAAAATCTTAAGAGTGAATAATTGTTAAAATTGAATAAATAATAATAGAAGAATAAATATTAAAAAATGTTATAATTTAATAATTTAAAATGAATAAATTAAAAAAAGTAAATAAGTGTTAGAATATTAATAGATATTAATAGATGAATAAATTCAGAAAAAATGAATAAAATGTAATAAATTAAAATGATTAAATTAAAAAAATTATTAAAAATTATTTATTTATTTTAATTATATAAATTAATAAAATATTCAAACTAAATTAAAATTATAATAAAAATCAAAGATATTTCAAATTAAATTTTAAAACGATGGATTTATGATAAAGTAATAATTATTAGTGAATTAATCAGAATTGAATAAATATTTAAATACAATTATATTAAGATAAAAATGAATAGATATTATTTATAAAAATTACATACATATTAAATGTATTGAATAGTAATATTTAAAAAAAATTAAACATTACAATAATATTAAACAAGTAAATATTAAAACTTAATATAGTATAGAAAATATTAAAGATGTATAAGTATAAAAAATGACTAAACAATATGAAATGAATAAATATGAAAAATTAAAAAGAAATATTATAAAAAAATAAATAACTTTTAATAAATATTAAAAAGTGAATTAACAATATTAATTATACTAGTAACAAAAAAATATTAAAATTGAATAAATATTACATTAAAATTGAATAAATATTAAAAAATAAATTTAAATAAAAGAGAATCAAAACAAATTATTTATTAAATATGAATAAATATTAATTATATAAAGATTTCAGTACAAAGAGTAGTAAAATAAAAATGAATAATTATTACTTATATAAATTACAAACATATATAAAATATTAAATATTAATGATTACAAATGTATAAATAAATATTATTAATTTAAAAAATTATAGAAATATTAAGTATATATGTATATTTCTATAAATATTTTCATTTATTACATTTTAAATATTAAATTTATTTTCCATTGATTTTTTGTGTACGTATATGTATATATACTATAGCTAGATTTCTCACATTTAAAAAACAATTGACTTTTCTTATTATATAATGATATATTCATATACATATTCACAGACATACACATTACATACATACACATACACACATACATACATATATAAATACACATACAAACGTGTACACAAACATATAAACAAACACATGCATACAATAACATGCACGCACAAACATGTACATACACATAAATGCACATACATACACATACTACATAAACATACACATATATAAACACAAACATACATACATATGCTTATACATACACGCATACACATACACACATACACATACACACATATATATATAGACATTCATGAACATACATTCACATACATGCATAGAAATATTCACGTACTCATAAACATAAACATACACAACACATACATTTATATAAATACACATATTCAATTACAAGACATACATATGCATGAATATAATCATACACACACCCACATACATATATACATTCATGAACATACATACACATACATCCACATACATACATATACATTAGAATGTATGTGTATATTTTAAATTATTTAATATCAATAGAGAAATTAAAATTCAAATATGAACTATATATAAATTAATATATATATATATATATATATTTATATAATTGTTTATATAAAATATCAATATATTATATTTATTTATAAATTACTTAATTAATGTTTTAAAATATATTATTGATCGTTTTTATTTATTAATATGATTTTCATGCTTTTATAAATATGAAATTATAGAAATTAGATTGTTAATAATTTTTTTATTAAAATATAGTTATATAAATAATATTTATATATTATATATGCATATATATACAATATTTTTATATAAATAATATTTAAAAATTAAATATATATATATATATATATATATATATAATTATTTTATAATTGTTAAAGGGAAGGATTTTATTAGTTCTAATTAAAGCGTTGTTAAAGGGTTTCCCTTTATTAGTGCTTTTTTAGCATTGATGAAGGTTCCATTTGTATGAATATTTAGTTAGTGCCATTAAAAAGATCCCATTTTTTAGTTTTTTTAGCATTGATAATCTTAAGTGCTGAATAAAGCAGAATATGTAGAAGTGTTAGCTAGGAAGGGATCCCATTACTTGAGTTATTCTCACCAGAGTGATGGTATACTACATATTAGGATGCACCCTCTATGATTGGGTCATAATGCATGAAAACAATTCCACAACCTATAATAATCGGGTTCTTTAAGGGTGCATCGTATGTGGGGGAATGTCTTATTCTTCAGTAAGTCGCCAATATGTAGGTAGTTTCTCAAGTAATGGTATATTTTTTGGATATTGAAACATTCAAAATTAACTCAACATTGATGTTGTTTTATGATAACCATTACCCTAGTTTAAGGTAATCTGTCTCTATCCAATTTTGATATATAACTGTTTCTACATTCTAAATGAATATGTGAATAATGATCTAAAAAATAGTCATTGCATCAAAAAATATGGAACATAAGTAATATAAAAATCCTATATCAAATCATATTGATCAGTGATTGTTAAAAATGCATTGATAGTGTAACAAGGAGGCAACATTTCTGGATATCTTATTCCATACTCAAAATATTAGTTTCAATATAAACATCACTAGAACAGTTATGTTTATCTCTTATATGGGAAATCATGTAATTAGTTTCCTCATCCTATAAATAATCACCCCCAAAAATGTATTTGGTATAAAAAGTTACTATATACCCATGAGAGTCATTAAAAAACATGTAAACTCATTAACATCTAAAATAAAAAACACAAAATTTATGTTGAGATGACCCATGTCAGGTTAGGTCCAATCCAAAACATAGTAAATAATATGATAATGAATCATATTATAAATCATCAATGTATTTAAATCATCATACTTTATCTAGTTACCTACTTTAATGGGTTTGTAATATGAAAAAAAGAAAGAGATGCCAATTGATGTTTCAAATGACCATCGAATAATTAAAGGTACCCCCTTCATGGAAATTTTTTTATGAGTAATAAAGGTATATATATTACTATAATTGAGAGGATAGAAAAGGTATTTCTCAAATTAATTTTCTCACCAGGATTCTAAATTATGAATAATCATTCATAATGAAGAAATAATTTATTTTTTGGTTTTGACATGATTAAAATAAAATGTAAGTCCTTAAGGTAGATAAATAAAAACCTAATCAAAGTGATATACATATGAACACAGTTAATGAGAACCCAAAAAACAAAATTATATATTTCAATATTACTATGACTATTAAAGATAATAATTTCCTTAACTTTGGGTGTATTTATTTTTTTAAATTCTGGATACATGGTAAAAAATCCTTATTAGCCAAAGAATCATCCATAAATATGTTCATATAAAATCATCGAAAGTTGAAATATAATATTTCTAATTAGGTGAAGGATTTTTTATTGAGATATTATATATTATTCTCTCATGACATTGGATCATGGAATATAGTGTATTTTAATCCTATTCAAAATCTAATGAATATATAGTTTAGAAAGGTTATAAATCCCCTTAATTCCAAGACTATTTTTTGAGGTAGTATAAAATAATTTATTCCAAGTGATTCGATGCCTTTCGGATTTATAATTCAATTCAACATATAATAAAATATCCAATTTACTATTGAAATCACAACCCATTGATTTATGGAGACGATACACATCCAAGTAATAAAGTGAAAAAATTAAGGGAACATGATAAATGAGTTTATGTTTTTCCACCTATAGATAATAGTTTTTTCTTCAGACAATCAAGATGAGAATCAAATTTTTCTATCATTAAACTGAAATGTTAATTCTTAGGTTTTCCACAGTATAAAGGGAAACAGAGATAGAAGACAAGAAATTGTGCATGACACATATTAGTATGATATAATATGATTCTGACTATATTGGTCAAACAATTTTTATTTAAAATAAATATATAGTTTTATAGTTAAAATTGAGCTCGGTGAAAAATTGATGTTTATGAAAATGTTTCTTGATATTCCATGAAGTCCTAGTATTCCCTCTAGTAAAAATGAGGAATACAATCACATAGGTGAATGAGAGATTAGGTTTCACTTATAAGGGATTAAAATAGGTTTCACTTTTCCATGAAGGAAAATATATAAATGTTAAAGTAATAATTATTCACTGGTTATTATAATGATCAGTGATTAAAGTGGATTTCCCTATTTGACACCTATTATGGTCCTAAAAACCCCAATATGAGCTCTATTAATAAAGATTAAAATGGGTAGAAATATAAAAAACATTAAAAATGGTGATATATATCTTCTCAAAGTAAAATTTATTTAGAAAAACCAAGATAAAATATAAATACAACACATTTAAAGTTTTATGAATTTCTGGATTAAGGACCAAGTAATTTACTTTACATTTTTTAATAAGGATATGAATCATTTTCTCATCTTTAGTATTTTATCATGAATGATTTTATTTTGATTAAAACTCAACTTATAATTCTAAATAATAATATCTAATATATTATTAGGTCTTGTTTCAATGATATGAGTGGGTATTTTTCTAATAAAATTTAAAAAATGAAATAGGGTGAAAGTAATTAATGTTTGAAATGTTATCCTTCTTAGTGATTGAAAAGATTTATTAACAACCAATTATAATAGGGGTAGGTTTTTAAATTATTAATTCATTTATTTTTCTAATAATTCATTTTTTATAATATCCTAATAATTATTAATGGAGTTGAAGTTAAAGAGGTTTTTCCATCTTCAATATTCATTTAATATTTTTGTTCATGAATATAATAGATTAAATCCCACTAATATTCAATGAATATTTGTTAATAAAAATAAATTTATTAAATAATACAAATGTGTTTTCATTAAATGATACTCTTGTTCATTTTCTATAGAAGGAGGCCTTGAGGACCATCATTGATCATCCAATGAAAGATAGAGAGATTCTTTTTATTATGAGAGCCTTGAGAGCTCCAAGTGAGAATGAATGGGAGGAGAGGGTTGGGTTATTTAATGTAATCATTATTATACATGAAATAAAATTTCATATTACTATACCAATTTCCTTTTTTAGTGATCATTGGATTACAATATGTGGTATCGAAAAAAAATTTAGTGATGAAACTTCAGTGACATAATATAGTTACAGTGACAGTGAATTTTTTGGTGAGTTTTTTGAAGGTGCTCTAATGATTCATGTCATTGGTAAATATTGACTCATGATTACATTATTAATCACATCATGATAAATCAATGTCCATATTCGATGATCCATGAGTTGATTCTACCATTTTTTATAATTCTAGATACAACAATGTACTTTATTTTTCAAAATTACAATCTAATTTTATGAAAATTCAATTCAGTTTTTGTACCATCCATAGAACGGATGGTCATGTTAACATAAAAAAACTAATCATTTTTTATGTTTAAAATGGAATATCTTTTTAATTCTAGAGATATATTCCATCCCATTGTGAATAATTGATTCAACCCTAATTCCACCAAGGATGTTAAGTTAATGAATCTTAACATGGAAATTGTATGTCTAATTTGGTAAATGATCAATCATAGTGTATACTACCATATTGCGCAGGATACAAGTGCATATGAATTCTGGATGATGTTTTAGAATTTTTAATAGTCTAAGACCTATTGAAACAAGATTATCATATTAAATTGTTTGATTAATCTTTAACTATAGTGTGGGAGATCTATATATGAACACAAAAGTGAGTTCCAAATCTTGGTGAATAAATTATTGGTTATTAGTAAGACTATAACTTATGAAGATCATGAGAATCGTCTTCTTTGAAAGCTTCATTATAGCTGGGATACACTGGTGGTCTCCCTTAGAAACTCGGTTCCCAGAGTAAAACACACCATGGAAATGGTAAATGATGCATTGTTCAATAAAGATTCCTAATGAAAGGATGTGAGTCACAACCAGATATAAGCACTTGTCCTAGATAAGTTATGGAGACAATATGGTGGTGGTCGAGGGGAATGAATTGGAGGAAAATGAAAGGGAAGAATAAGGTCCACATATATAAGGAATCCATTATACAAATTATATCATTATGTTGTAGAGGGAAACCTTAAGAATAATTATCGAATGTTTTTAGAAGATTAAGGTCGTGGAATAAATAAAGATCTTCACATGAAAATCATTAGAGAGATTTTACTTTTCTCCAATAATGAAGAAGAGACATTCATTCATACAATATGTCAGAACACCAAATGGGTGATCGATAATGCAACATCTTACCATGTCATTCCACATCATGAGAATTTCATGACTCATCAAGATGGTTACTCTTGTGCAATCAAGATGGGAAATACCAGTTCAACAAAGATTGATGACATGGGTGATATTCATGTCTAGATGAACATTGGATATATAATCACCCTAAAGGATGTTCAACATTTTACAATCCTTCACCTCAACCTATTATCATGGATAACCATTGATAGAAAAGGTTATGATAACATATTCAGCAATATATCATGGATGATGATGAAGAGATCAATTGTCATCACCTGAGGACAAATATAAAGTATGTTTTACAAATATCATGTGGATATATATATGTTGACTATGTTAATATGGTGAAAGGTGGGATGTCATCCAATTTTTGGAAATGGAAACATGGCCATAAGAGTTAAGGATACTTATATAACATTATGAAGAAGAAGTACATTAGTGTTGAAAATGACGCATTACATAATCTTTAAAAATACTTCTTGTCTAGAAAGTAACAAAGATTATCATTTAGTACTAATTCATTAAGCAGATAAAAGATTATTTATCTTGTTCACTATTATGTATGTGTTCCCATGCATGTGGAATCACTAGAAGGTAAAAAATATTTCCTAATATTTATTGATGATGTATCTCTAAAGTTTTGGGTCTTCTTCTTGAGAGTGAAGGACTGTGTTTTGGACTACGTAAATATGTTATGCACCATGGTAGTGAATGAGGCAAGAAGGAAGAAAAGGTATAGTAATTCCAAAAATGGAGGAGAGTACACATCCATGGAATTTGGTATCTATTGTAGGAACTGGTTTATTCAACATGAGAGGAGCATCTCAAACACCCCCAAAACACAACAAAGGTAGATAAATGATGAATAGAACCACCATGAAGAAGTTCAGGTGTATGATGAGTTTTGAAAGGATTCATAAGACATTATGGGGAGAATCCTTTTGAATTTATTACTACCTCTTCAACAGACCACAATTAGTTCCCCTAAATTCTGAAATTCCACTAAAGAGACTATCTGGTAAGATTCCTTCATACACTCGTTTTTTTGATTATTTGGATGATTGATTTTTTCAAATTTATCCAAATATATCAGGATTAAGCTAAATGATAGATATACTCGATGCATCTTAATCGACTATATAGATTATGAGTTTGGATACATGCTTTGGGATCTGAAAAATAATATGATGATCAGAAGTAGAGATGTCATATTCCATAAAAAATAGACAATCTGGGAAATTCAATATCCTAGAATATCTCAATGTAAACATTTTGAGGAATCAATTCCGGATCCAACACCTACACCAGCACCACCTACCACTGATGGGGAGTAGGTGTAAGATAATTCATCATTACTATACCAAGAGGAAGTATAGGAGGATATTGAGAAGGGGGAGAGTCATCCCTATCCACTAGAAGACATGAAACCATGATTCGATATTTTTGATGTTTTTCCTATTGAAACTAAACTTTTTAAAGATATTTAAAAGGAAATATTCCATTAAAAAATATTTGGAGTAAAATTAAATGTTATAGACTGATGGGGGGGGGCAATAAGTATATCAAGAAGAAGTATCTCATCCTGAAAAAATAAATTGGCTTCATAAAATAGAGGATAAGACTGAGTCTTTATTGGAGAAACATACATAGGACTTGGTGGAACTACCAATAAGTATGAAGGAACTAATGAACAAATGTGTTCTTAGGAATAACATGGATGATAAAAAAATGAGTTCAAGCATATAGATCAGTTAGTTGTAAAAGGATTCATTTAGAAGAAAGGAGTATATTTGATGAGATCCTTTCACCCCTGGTGAAGATGACTTTAATCTAAGTTATCTTCGGATTATTGGTTAGCTTATAACTAGAACTTGAATATATGGATGTGAAGAAAAAAAATTCATAGTGACATATCCGTGGAGATATACGTGAAGAAACATAAAGGTATTGAGGTTTTTGGAAGAACCCCCTCATCTGAAAATTGAAGATGAGATTTTACAGACTAAAACAATCCCAAATATAGTGGTACAATGAGTTTGACTTGTTCATGTTGTGTCATGTCTACAAGAGAACATAGGTAGACTAGTTTGATTACTCCTAGAGATTTCAAGATGGTAACTTTGTTTCTCTTCTACATTATTTTGATGACATGTTAATTATTGGGAAGTATGATGATAAAATAATCAATTTTAAGAGTAAGTTATCAATATATTTTTATATAAAAAACTTGTGAGCAACTCAACAGATTTTGGTGATGCTTTTCACTCAGGTAACAATGTAGAGGTTATTATGGTTATCTATAGAGAAGTATGTTGAATGTGTTCTGAAGAATTTCTGTATGGATAGAGTCAAAGTAGTGATCCTTACTCTACCTATTCATATGAATCTAATAATGAGTTCAAGTCAATCAACCAATGAAGAAATCAAGGATAATGAGATGACACCAAAATCTATGGCAGTTATAATCTTATAATATGTTAAAGTGTGTACAAGGCCATACATTTCTCATGCATTAGTGATTGAGATCTAATTTCACTCTAATCCTAGGTTGAAGCACCTAGATAAATTCAATAGAATTATGTGTTATTATAAAGGTACATCAAAACTATGTTTGTGATATGGGGGAGATAATCCACTATTGTAGTGCTATACATATGTAGATATGCTCAAAGATCCTAACAGCCAAAGACTGCATTAGGATACATTTATACCAGTAAATGGGGAGATGTATCAAGGTATTTAAGTTTACAAAAGTGGATCTCTTTATCCATAACTGATACAGATTACATTACTAATGTTGAATATAGAAATGAGATGTTGTGGCTACACCATTTTTTTATGGGATATTAGATTAAACTAGAAGGATTACATGGTTCATTTTGATATTCAAAGTTCTTGGACTTGAACATGATCTATATGTATCACTCCTAGATGAAGAACATTGACTTTCACTATCAATAGTTATGCATAGTGATGGATTTTCAGCTAATAAAAGTTATACAGATCCATGTCAAGGATAACCCAATAGATAATCTAACAATGGTGGTATCTGAGGAGAATATGGTTTTTTGTAGATTCTCCAGTGGATTATAGCTGGAGGGGGATAATTTAATAGGTTTTTTCAGTTAGAATATTCATTAAATATTTAGATTCATGAATATAATGGATTAAATTCCTCTAATAGTCACTAAATAGGTACCAATAATATATATATATATATATATATATATATTACATATGAAAACTATGCTTTTCAATAAATTAAATGAGTTGGTCAAGGATATAAATAGAGTCCATGAGAAGCATCCTTGATCATCCAATGAAAGATAGGAAGATTATTTTTAATTTGAGAGCCTCGAGATCTATGAGGGAGAGAGTAAGGGAGGTGTTGGTGGGGGTATTCATTTAATCTTTCTTCTCCATGAAATAAAATATCCGTTTTCTCTGACCATTCCCTTTCTTAGTGATCATTGAATTACAATAGATGTAGTTGGAGAAAACATCATGGGTGATAAAATTTATTTTTTTCTAATAACAATAAATTAAATGCACTATAATGTATTTTATATTTTTTGAATATAAAAATATTTTAAAAATATCCAAAATTGATATTTGATTCAAGTTATTGATGAAAACATTAATTGAATAAAAAAATCCAACAGGAAATCTTAAACCAATAACATTGAAAAAAATCTGCTTGGAGATATAAATTATGTGCATGTGAGGGGTATTCATAAATTGGATGGTGGTATTATGATATTTTTGGGTAGCATGGAGGGATATAGTTGAGGTGATATACATAGAGGTAAATGTTGTAAGTTATCATGAGATAATGTACCCTTCTCTAGATATGGGGATTGTTTCCCCCTTTAGCCTCATTGGTATAGTCAATTATTCTTCAATTGATACCTTTAAATCAAATTTCTTATGAAATTGATTCTAAGTTAAATGATAAATATTTATCCTTTTTAATAAAAGGTTCCCCATCTTACACACATGTAGTTCAAGGCTAAAAAGTAATAAACGGTTCTTGAATTACACTACTTTAAGGGTCATCAATGAAAGCACGTCATTCTCATGGTAAGAGGATTCCATATTGTTTAGATATTCCCCTATCAAATAATCCCTTAGTTTTTATGTGAATTTTTATTCTAGAGATAAATATTTATTCACCCTTTAATGCCTATATTATAATAAAATTAAAATAGAAAACCGGTCTTAGTTCTGATGGTTGATTCACTAATAATATCTATTCCAAATGGATTGGAGGTTCTTCTTATTCACATTTTCAAACCATTCACCCTTATATAAATTTCAGATCTTTTTGGATACTTTCTTAGGTTATATTTGGATACATATAACCTCTTTTGTGTAGATAATTATTTTTTGGTGGAAATCATTAAATCTTTATATCTCACTATTTGGATTTAAAATTTGAATTGTATTTTTTTAAAAAAATTATCAAAACCTACCTTTATAGTTTTATAACATCAAAAAAGAAATCCACAACTGTATTCATGTTAAAAAACCTAAGGTCCCTATTGGGTTTGATCCTATTCTTAAACCACGTTGGGTTCCTATAATATTTTCAGGTCCTATGTGTGAGGGTTAAAACATTTTTATTGGTTTTACTTCAAAATTATAGGGAAAGGATCCACTTGTTTTCTATGTTTTAAGATAAAATTTTGGATGAGAATGTTTCTCAAAATGATTTTTTTATTTAACAGGTCACACTGAAGAAAAATATATATGTTGGTTTAGTTAATGTTAATGAGGGTGGATTCACTGTAAAAGAAAAAAAATATCAAAAACTTATAATGAATATTCATTAATTAAATGTAAAATAACAACTATAAATATCAAAATGGAAACTTTAATGAATTATAAATAATTAACTGATGGGGTTTGAAAATATGAGGTTGTGAAAGAGGAAAAAAATATATCACACTAAAAGATTTAATTTTAGAGTCATTATTGAGCATCACGAGTTCATAGATTATCACGAATGTTTTTTTAAATAGTTTCTACTTCATGAAATGAATTTTTAGTGATATATTTTATTGGGATTTATTTGAAAATTATTAAGGAGGCAATTTGTTCTTAGTTAAATTTTTACATGGAATTTCATCTGTAAATGGATGGTCAGACTGAGTGGGACATCTAGATTCATGAGGATATTATTTTATTGTGTTCTTGACTTTGGAAGTTCTTGGGAAAACCATCTATCATTGTTTTTGTTTGATTTTATTACTAGTTATAAAGATTTTATCAAGATGGAACCATTTGAGGTTTTTTATGGGTGACTTTGTTTCTCACCTATCTTTTGGTTAGAGTTTTCTAGGTTCCCCTTTTTAGGGTCGAGCGTCGTTAAGGAGACTATAGGGAAAGTATAGTTAATTGAGAGTATTTTAGTGCTAGATTAGAGTTTTCATAAACTATATATTGATCATTAGCACCATCAAATAAATTGTTTCGTTGTTTATCTAGTGTCTATAAAGTTTTCCATAATTTTGGACACCTTCGGCTAGGGACATAAGAAAAGATGGTGTTACATTATATAATTCCATTTCATATCATGGAGAATCTCAAAAAAGTGGAATATCAGTTTGCCTTAAAACCCCAAATGAAATTCATTCATGATATGCTTTATGTTTTATAGCTGAAGAGATATCATCTTCCCTCATCTTACTTGATAGAAATAGAGGATATGGATGTTGAACTTGACACCATTATGGTTGATTATCTTGTTTGGATCATGGATTATCTGAACTAGATGTTTCATGGTAAGTCAATTCCTATAGTTTACATGAAATGAAATTGTGGTCATGATTTCCTAGAGATATAGGAGCATGATGCATCCGGGAAGGAGTAGTAGCCTCTCTTTTAAATGGATTTTGAACTATAAGGACATTTTAGGGTGGTAATGGTAATAATGGGGAGAATTATGACACCTTTCGAGTATCCTATATCTATTAATTTGAGTTTTTTCCATTATTTTATTTATCCATGAAGTATTTAGGATTTTGGAGGATACAAATGGTTTTTTTTGGAGAATCATCTTGGTATTCATGGTTAGTTTATGAATATTAGTAATTTTTCACCAAACAATGATAGAAGAGTGTTTTAGGGATAGTGTGTAATCAAATGGTTACCTTATGGTTTTTCTAACCATGAGGATTCTCTAGGAAAACCATGTATTCCATTTTTGAATGTTGAAGTGTCCAGTATATTTGTTGCACAATTTATAAAACTATGTAGATAAAAAATGTGGTCAAAAATATTTTATAAAATTCAGATTTGACAAAAATTCTATTATGATTTTCAACTCTCTATCCCCTTATCCTCTCCACATTCATGCGACATCCCATCCCCTAGCCTTGGAGATAATTTTTTCTTTGATCCTAGGAGATTTACCCATTGGTTATTGGTTTTTTTCCATAATATAATCTTGAATCTTCTTGATTACCTATTATATTCTTCCATCTATCCCTTTTTCTTTTTTTAAGGGATTCTAAACCCATAAAATCCAAAGGGGGGCCAAACCTTATTTTGGGTATGTGGGTTTTGTGAATTTTATTTTTATTTTTGGTTTATTAGGACCCTATATTCCTTTTTCATGTTATTCCTATAAAATTGTGTCTTATTTTTCTTTGTATTTTTGTTGGTGTGTCTACCAAATGGGTTAAACCCATGGATTACCTTTAAATATTAACATTTTTGGTTTAAAATTATTTATTATGTTTATTTTGAGTTTTTGTGTCTTTTTATGTGTTTATTACTTCTAATTTTTGTCTTACAAAATATTTAAATTCATTTTAATGGGGTTTTGCTTGAAAAAAATAAATTTTATCCTTGAAAGTGTTTAATGGAATTCCTTAAATATGAAAAATATTTTCAAATGAATTTCTAAAGTATATCTCAAATGTAATTTTACTTGTGATTTATATTCCTTTTTTATGTGATTATGGGAATGATTTATAAGTATGTTTATTGGTTAAATCACATGTGAGGCCATGGGTCTATTGTTAACCAAAATAGATAAATCCTCTATTATATATGGTGCATTTACTAGGGTTAGTAGAATATTTAGAGAGAGTGTTTCAATAGGATGAATTAGAACATGTATGAGACAATTGAGCTCTAAAAGATGTGTGTCTAGGTTTGACTATGTTCTCTAGAGTTCCAATATATATTTCTAGTTTCCTTAAATACATAGGTTTATGCCATGATTTTTGTACAATGTTTATATTTCCCATTATATGTTTGAGACTTTGAAATATGATGCACTATGGTTCTGACATTTTTTTATTCCTTGGTTCCCCTTTTTTTAAACATGGATAGAATTTATAAGACTAATTTTATTTAAACCATTATTTTAAATTATTTTTTTCAAAAATAAAACTAATGGTTTTCATCTTGAGATAATTTTTTTAGATTCATGGTTGTGTACTTCTGGGATTTAGCCTCACACACAATATATTCCATTAAGGGTATGTAGACTTTTATCAATAAGATAAAATTATAGGAAAAGGTACCACTCTAATTGGTGTATATTTTGATGATTCATCATCATTATATGTTCTTATGATGGAGTTTACTATGGTTTATGAGGAGTTTCAAATGATTTTGAGCATTTTGGTTTTCATAGTGGTTTTTAATTATTTCATACCATCCAAATCAGCCTTGGTATATTTTCTTAAAATCATGTATTTGGATGGTGGTTGACTATTATTTATTCTTATAACATGTTGTTTATGAGTTATTATTATATTTTTAGATAATTATACTTTATTTTTCTACTTTTAGAATTGAAAATATATCTACTTTTTTCATAGACATCCATCCTTTGGAAAGTTCATTCTATAATTCTAGGTGGAATACATGTGTCATTTATTTGTATTATGAGGGTGAAACCATTACCAAATTATTACTTGTGAATCCCTAAAATTATTTTACATCCCAAGGTAAAAGGTAAAATATCTCAACTATTATTATTTGGGGAGTAATTTCAGTATATAGATATGGACATCAAAGCTCGATAGGTAGTTTTGGGGGAGTGCCTGACCAACTCTTCTTCATGTAAATCCTTGGGTTACCATGTGTTATTGGTAGATTTTTTCTAAAAATTTAATTATATTTTGAGTTTTTTTCTTCTGGTTTTATGTTTATTTTTATTTATTATTGTATTTGGAGAAAAAATATAAGTTTTTTGTTATGTTTCGTGTATTGGGATGAAAAAAGGGAGGAAAATAGTGGCACCAAATTTTTAGAAACCATTTATAACTAGTGCATAACATTTGGAAGTCTAACCATTCCCATTTCACGTGGTTGGAGTATTATTTTTTAAACCATGTAACTAGAACACACACAGTGGGAAAAAATTTTATTATTCAATATATTTTACCCTTTATCTTTTGAAATTTTCTTGATTGACGTAATTAATTTTTACACGTAATTGAATGAGTGTTATGATTATATTCAGGGTTTCATGATTTTAAATATTTGTGTTAAGTGAGATTATATCAATTATTTTATAGATCATGCTAGCTATAAAGGATCTAATGAATGGAAGAGTGGAAGTTATGGAGAATTTAATGCAAGATATCCCTCTAGTTGACCCTAATATTATAGTGTTAATAAATTGTATTATCCAATAATTATTCCATAATGGTGGAATAGAATAGACATAAATAGTGGAACATGCTAACGATTTTACAGAGAAGAACCCGCCAATTTTTTATGGAGATAATGGCCTCAAGAGACCCTATAATTTTTAAGAAACATTGAATGTATATTCCATTTCCTATAGTTACATGAGTCTTAAAGGGAGGATTTGATTATTTCTATATTGTAGGGTTGTAGTAGTAAGTTATCAGAATCCATAGTGCTATCCATGCTACACAAGGATCCCACCTATACTACATTCAAGAAGTTTTTTAATAAATAATTTTATCTAGAGACCTGGATGGTAGAAAAGGCCCAAGAGCTTGTGACCATATAGAACATGAGTAATTCTTGGATTGATTATTCCTATAATTTCTATATTCTAGTTAATATTTCTTCCAATATCATCATATATTATTACCTAAAGGTGTGATTATCTGAAATTGGTTTAAATTATAAAAAAAATCAAGGATCCTTATTTTTTCCTTATAACCTATAAAAGAGGTGATTTGAATGGAAGTGATGGTAGAGGATGATATATAATAATTGACATCCATGTGCAGAACCCCTTCTATAGAAAGAGGAAATTAAATTTATTCTATAGGATAGAAGATTAAGAGAGTAGGATCTCATCATTTTTTGGATTATATACTAGTGTCTTATTCCAACTGTATGGTTGTTACTTGATTCCAGTGTGGGATGGTAGTCCACACTAAGCTATAGATACATGAGGTTCCTGTTATTTACCATGTATTTGGAATTATATGCTATCTTCATCCATTTTATAAGAATTATCTACAAGGTAGTTGAGTGGAATATTCCTTCACTCGAGGTTCCAAGGTTCTATCAAATGCTTATAAGTGAGTTAGGTCCCACTCTCTGCAAAAGTTCATGTTAAGAATACTAATGGTGTATCTAAATTAGGTCATCTACATTCAACAGAGTTTGTTACAGAGTATTTCAATGCTATTCCATCAACCATGAGGGGTACGATTATAAATTCTTCATCCATGGATGTCCCTTTTTTATATTGGTTCATCCCATTCATTCATTTATTCTATGTAGATTTATTCCTTAGGTTTTCATTCATAGGTAATTTCATTCATTTGGATCCTTCCATATCATTAGGAAGGGAAAACAATTATTCAATTACCTATATTATTGTGTAGTGATCGATGAATTTGAGATCAAGTGGGATTTCTTAGTCCTAGACATATATGTTTTTTATCCCATTATTGGTATGAATTATATGATCCCCTTCAATGTATAGATTTATTTCTATTACCATAGGGTATGTTTTCTTTCTCATAATGGTAACACTAAAATTATCAATGTTAGTGGGATCATAGGTTGGTGATGGAAGGACCTATTTTTTTAAATATCATAGTGATATCATGTAAGTTCTGTATTTTCTTCTTTGATGTTTTGTTATAGAGTTTATTTATTCAGCTCCTAGAGGTGGTGGATACGTATTCTGAGGTCTTTCTAGACAAATTTCATGGGTTATCACCATAGTGTGAGGTATATTTTTCCATCGATTTACTCATTGAGATAGTAACTATTTCATTTTTCCCTATTGGATGGATCATATCATGATAGAGGACATAAAAATATAATTAGTTGATCTTGAATTAAAGGAAGTTATTTAACTAAATGTTTCACTATGGGAATCACTGATCCTCATCATAATGAGGTAATACAGATGCCTCTGATATTTCACCAATCAATGGAATATTAACTAGGTTATTGTCAATAATCAATAATTTTTACCCCTATATTGATGATATATTTGACCACATTAGGGGATCCTAGTAATTTTTAAAGATGTACTTGAGATTGGGATACCATTATTTGAGGGTTTGGGAAGAAAATATCACTATGAACACTTTCAAGAGAAGGTATTTCAACATTGAGTATTTGGTTATACCATTTCACCTTACCAATTACTATATGGTTTTCATGGCTCTAATGAATTGGATCATTCATCTCTTTCTAGAATCATTCATAGTGGTATATGTGGATGAAATCCTATTGTACTCTATGTCAAGGGAGGAGTAAGAAGATAATATAGCTATTTTTATGAATATCCTAAAATAGAATCATAAGTATGTTAAACTTAATAAATTTTAATTTTGGATTTAGGAAATTATATTCTTGGGTCATGTGATGTTTGACTAGAGTGTATCTATCGATCCAAATAATATTCCATCAATTATGTATTGGGAGAAGCCCAAGAATGTTTTAGAGATTATAATATTTTTGGGTCCCTATGGGTACTATAGGAATTTTTTAGAACTTATTAATGATGGATTATCCATTGATATCTTTTACACTAAATGGTATGATGTTTGATAGGGATAATAGGTGTGAGAAATATTTTGAGGATTTGAAAGTGAGGTTGAATTTAGCTCTAGTTTAGAATCTCCCTATGACAGGATCAGTTTATATTATGTATTATGATACTTTATGTTTGTTTTTGGGGTTTGAGATGATTTATATTTATATTTTGGTGTTATATTTATCCCATAAGTTCTTCCCCTGCCAGAATAATTACCCCATTCACAATATTGAGATACCTACGGTGATGGATGAGATGAAAAAATGGAACCACTATCATTTAAGGAGAGGTTTATAGTGTATCTAGTCCATAAGAGTCTAAATTATATTTTAACCTAGATGGACCTGAATATTAGGAATAGGTTCTTCATACATTATCTATATACTTTTGACTTCAATATATAATGTGCCCCCCAAGAAGGGGAATGTGGAGGAAAATTTCCTGAGAAAGAACCTACCTGAGAAGGTAGTGAGAGAATTTGATAGTAATTTTACATATGGTCTTGTGTCCTGATATGTTCTTTCATGTGTAAGAGGTGTATTAATAAGAGATTTATTCTTGCATGAATGTTCTGTATTCCTTATATGATTGGATTTTTATTGAGTAACAAGTGGACTTGGAATGTTAGTATATTTTAAGTGTTTTATGAAGTGGGGAGAAATTAGTTAATTTTACACAATATATCGATAGATTCATTCTATTTCAATAATGTGTTATTGTTTTCATGGTTTTAATGTGAGTGTTGATTGAATGTGGGCACCAGTTCATTTGGTTCATTCACCCAATGGGTGAATAGATGTTTTATAATTTGATATGATGGTATTTTTCCCTAGTATAAGGTGTATAGTTGTTGATTTTATGTCTATGTACCTTAACCATTGAATAATAAAATCTAATCATGAAAGGTCAACTATGTTATTACAAACCCTTCCTATTTTGGTATGAAAGTCAGATAAGGTTTCCAGTGATTTCATGATCGATTTTCCTCAAACCATGTGCAAGAAATATGTTATATGTCTAGTTATCAATTAGTTGACTAAATACACCCATTTCCTTCTTATTAGGGTGTTTTTGAATTTAATGTTTCTCATACATCTTTTCTATTCAAGACACTTACTTCACAAATTTATTTTGGAAAAATCATCAGGAGGTAAATAGTTCTTAGATGAACGGGATCATGGAGTATCATATGTAGATGGAAGGTCAGACTGAGTGGTCCATACGGATTCTTTAGGATATGATTTGGTTATGCATTCTTGACTTTTGTGGTTCTTTAGAGACATATCTAACATTTTTTGAGTTTTCTTATAACAATTTTGAATATTATTTGATCAATATAGATTCCTTTGGGGCTATTTATGGTTGAATATGTTCGTCTCCTCTTTTCTAGTTGGGGTTGGTTGAGAAATCCTCATTTGGGTCATGCATAATTCAAGATACAATAGAGAAAGTACAGTTGATCTAGAAGATGTTGATAATAAATCATATTTATTATAAATATTATGTTGATTATCAATGGTATCCATTAGATTTTTTGTTTAGTGATCACATTTTTCTGATGGTTTCCACTTGGTTTAGACCCCATCGATTGGGGAAATTAGAAAATCATTCACTTCATTATATCAGGTTTTTTAAGATCTTGCATCATCATAAAGAGGTGGAATACCTAGATGACATCCATTTAATAATTTTTCATGTTTCATATAAATATAGTTTCCATCTGTACTCATCCCACATAACAAAATAGGAGTAATTATAAGTGGAACCCAACACCACCATGGTTTAGTAGCCTGTTCAGATTATGGATTATCCTGAAAATGTGTTGTGTGGTAAGTAAACTCCCTTAGTTATAATTCTATTTCATTTTGTCTAGTAAATTCATGAGATTTGGGAGAACTAATCCAATTTAAAGGACCAGTTGCCTCACCTTTTAATGGGATTGGAACCATAATTACTTTATGAGGGAGAATAATGACTTCTTTCGGGTCACTAGTATGTATTAATTTTAATTTTATTTATTATTTTATTTACCCTTGGAGCTGACACTGGATAAATTTCATAGTTCCCTTATAGAATATAAAATGTGAAATGATGATAATGATTCTTTTGAAAAGGGGAAATCCAATGATTTGGCATTCAAAGCCATGAATAAGATCACTATTGAAGATTCTTAGGAAGAAGAAGCGATATATGAGGTTATGCCATTCATTTCTTCAAATATTCAAAGAGGAAAAGGAAGGCTTAAAGGGAAACATCCACTTGCCTACTTTAGATGTGGAAAGCTTGTTCATCTTGTGGCAAGGTGTCCCAAAAAATTCCAAGAAGATGATGAGGTCGATGAAGCCAAAATTCACAAGAAGAAGTCTTTAGCCTATGTGAAAGGCAAGAAACAGTTCAAGAGAAATTTCTTTAAGAAGAAGAATATTCTTTCTTAAGAATGTGACTGTTCAGATGAGTCTGAGGTTGAGAATGTTGAAGAGATATAGAACTTCAAATATCATGGAGAAAATGTGATGGTGGCAGTTGTCGGTAGTACTCAGAAAAAGGAAGAAACTGACATTGATGAAGAAGAATAAGTTGAAGGAATAGTTGATATGAAAGCTAAGTTAGAGGCTACTCTTGAAGAGATATATGTTTAGAGATCGAAAACAATGAAATTCAACAAAGTAGTTCATGATGCCAAACTCTATATGCAGTAGTAAGAAGAAGAGATGTCTGAGTTGATGGAAGAAGGTGAGAAACTCAGTTCATCAACACCAGAGGACTTAGAACCAGTTAGTGAGTTTAAAATCAAGGTTGAAGAATAAAAAGGTAGATCTATGGCTTGAATAAAAAAATGAAAGATCAAATCAAGCGTATCAAAGAACTTGAAGAAGAAGTTGTTGGTTTTCATAAAAAGGTTAAGGATCAAGAAAAACTCTTGACTCCTGCTCTGACATTAGGTAAGAAGGTCACTTAGAAAACTAAGAAGTTGAAAGTGGAGGATAGTGATTCTGTAGAAAGTAAGCATAATTTATGTTCAGATGCTAAGGCAAATGTGGGGCTTGACTAATAACAAAAATCTATGAAAATTGAAGTCAGGCCGCAAGCACCCATTTTGGGATTAAAGGTGGATTTGGGTATGAAGAAGAATTTGACGATTTAGATAACCCAAGGGAGACCTAGTGGTTCAGAAGTGACATGCAAGAATGCACCCTATATCGGGTTCTATTGCTGTGGAAATATGGGACACTCACAAAATGTGTTTTCACTAGCTAAGAGGTACAAAAGAGAACAAGAGAAATAATGGCAGCCAAATAAAGCTCAATACTCTAGAATATCTTTCGAGGGACATTGTTTTTGGTGTAAATGATTTTGAAATATGGCTAGATACATTACATCATCCATGTGTAGAAATGTGCCAAAGAAAAACCAAACTATTCACAAGTAGAAGATCAATAAACCAGTAGGTGAGTTTAAAATGCAGAACAAATTTGCAGCCTCGAAAAATGAAGTTGTTCCATCATACTCCAAGAAATATCAAGGTTCCCAATCTATGTTGAGTGTGAAGACACAAATATGGATCAAGAAGAAAAGAGTTGAGAAGGTAGTGGTTTCTGAAATTTCCCTTAAAGCATCAGACTGTTCCAGTGTATAGATCCTTGACAGCAGTTTCACATCTCACATGAATGGAAATAAGGATCTTTTCATAGGAATAAAGTATGATAAAAAAGAAGTTTTCATGTTTGGAAATGATTAAGGCCTGAAGATCATTGGCTCAGGAAAGTCCAGGTTTGGGTGCAAAGAGATGAGATGTGCTGATGTCTTAGTAGTATAAGGTCTCAGTCACGATTTTCTTATCGTCATCCAACTATGTGACTCAAGAAATTATATAAGTTTTATTAAGAAGATGTGTAGAGTCAAAAGAACATATGGAGTAGTGGTTATATAGGGAAAAAGAACAAATGGAAATCTCAACCTCATAAGTGGAGAAGAATATATGTGCTTTTTGTCCATAGAGGAAGAAAAAAAGTTGTGGCATAAACGACTTGGTCATATATGTCAACCATCCCTAGAAGATCTGGTAAAGTGTGATATAGAAAGAGACCTCTCTAAGCTATCACATGATCGTAATCATACATGTGACTCTTTTCAACAAGGAAATATCATTATAAATACATACAAGGAAAAGGAAAAGAAATCAACAAGAGTGCTTGAATTGGTGTATGTTTATGGTTGTGGAACTATCTCACCAAGAGCCACTGATGGAAAAAGGTATTACGTTCTTTTCCTTGATGACTATAGCAGAATGGAATGGGTATTTTTCATTTCCCATAAATATGATGTGTTCAGTCGTGTAAAGAAGTACTGAAGAGATTGTGAATGGATGCTTGGATAGAAAATTTTTAAGTTTCATACTGATAATGGTATGGAATTCACAAACAGTTAGGTGGAAGAATATCTTGAGAAACACGGGATAAGGCATCAAGTTTCTTCAGTAATAACTCCACAATAGAATGGAGTGGTTGAAAGGAGAAATAAGATCATCAACAACATGGCTAGGACAATACTTATTGAAAAAGACCAACCATAACAATTTTGGAAGGAAATGATTTTAACACTGATCTACATTTTTAACAGAGATATGTCGTGTTTGAAGAATGGGAAGTCTTCATATGATATTTTGTACGGAAATAATCCAATAGTGAAATTCTTTCAAATATTTGGAAGTAAGTGATTTATTTTCAACAAGTAAAAACATGGGAAATTTGAGTCTCATGGATATTAGGGGATATTCCTTGGATACTAGGGAAAAATAAAAGTATACAAATGCTTTAACAAGAGGATGAGAAAATTATTTGAGAGAAATTATGCCACTATTTTGGAAAATGAATAGAATAATCAATAGAACAGTGAACTATTTCTTAATGAAAGTGATGAAGAGGAATGCAACATAGGGGGAGCAGAAGTGGTAGATACTGATTCAGAAGAAGACACTGATGATGAGCAGGAGAAATTAAAGTTTGTATCTACATAGAAGAAAAAGGGTCGGGATTAAATTAACAGGAAAAATATCATTATTGATCAAACGATGCTTGTTCATACAAGAAGAATGAAGTCCTTACATCAGACGCCTTTCTTATCTCAGGTAGATCTGAAATGTTTTGTTGATGAAACTGGAGATGAGAACTGGTTTTAGGATATGAATGAAGAGCTAGATCATATTGAGAAGAATCAGACTTTGGATATTGTTTTGAGGCCAACAAATAATAATTTCATTGGGACTAAATGGTTTTTTTGCAACAAGATGAATGAATATGGCACAATGATTTGAAACAAATCACGACTGGTGTGCAATGGATACTCTAAGATAGAGGGTATTGATGTCGATGATACATTTACACTTGTTGCAAGAATAGAAACAATCATATTATTCTTAGTTATTGCAGTGAAAAAGAAAGTTCATATATTTCCAGATAGATTTCATATCTACATTTTTAAATATGGTTCTAGAAGAAAAAGTTTATATTGAGTATCCATATGGTTTTCTCATTAATTAAGATGATAACAAAGTTTTTCAGTTAAAGAAATCACTATATAGGCTTAATCAAGCACCAAGATCATGGTATTCGAGGCTTGATCAGTACTTGAAGAATCTTGAATTTCGGTGTGGTGGAGTTGATTACAATCTCTATTTCAAAAATGACAGTAACAAAAGGATGGCAGTGCTGGTTTATGTTGATGAAATAATATTTGGTGGATCATATGAAGATCAATGCATATATTTTTCTGAATTCATGAAATGTGAGTTTTGAAATGTCAATGATTATAGAGATGACATTTTTACTTGGTTTACAGGTGACATAAGGAAGGAATGGCACTTTCATTTCTCAATCCAAATATTCCAAGGAGGTTCTAAGAAGATTTGGGATAGAAAATTCCAAGGATATGAAGACTTTGGTTGCTAC
This sequence comes from Viscum album, assembly GCA_963277665.1. Lineage (NCBI taxonomy): Eukaryota > Viridiplantae > Streptophyta > Magnoliopsida > Santalales > Viscaceae > Viscum > Viscum album. The sequence goes on from OY728151.1 coordinate 1,841,662,377, forward strand.
CCATATAAAATTATTAAAATATGATGATGGTAAGGCAGTTAATATAACATAATACATGCAGGTTATTGGAAGTTTACTATACATAATAGTGACAATACCTGATATTGTTTTTTCCACATGCTAAGCAGCACGATATCAAATAAATCCCAAGGAAAGCCACATGATTTCATTTAAAAGGATACATGGGTATATTAAGGGAACTGTGGATTTTGGTTTGATTCATAATGATAAATCTCAGCTAGAGATTTTGGGATATACAGATGCAGATTGGTCCGGATCAGCAGATGATAGGAAATCTACATCGGGAGGTGATTTATATCTTGATGGTTTGTGTATTTCTTAGCTAAGAAAGAATAAATATTTCATTTAATTGATCATCACAGAAGTTGAGTACATTTCCATAACTCAAGGATGCACATAGTTATTATGAATGAAGCAGCAGCTTGATGATTTGGGTGTTGAAGTGAAGTCTTCAATCAGAATCTAGTGTGAAAATTAAAGTGCTATCAATCTAGAAAAAATCCAGTCCATCAATCAAGGAAAAAGTGCATTGAGATAAAATATCATTTTATTAAGGAGAAGGTGGGGAAAGGGCTAGTGAAGTTGGATTATGTGCCTACAGAGCTAGAGGTTATAGACATTCTGACAAATGCTTTACCCAAGGAAGATTTTGAGAGGCATCGACTGGTTCTGGGATTCAAGTTGACTCCCCACACTTGAAAAAATGTGGATGTGGTACCCTCCCCTATCCTCGAGGTATGGTGTGTTTTTTCCCTAATGTACTTATATGTGTTCTCTACTCTATTGAAGACCACAAAGGAGTAACCTTTGGGTTCGTTTCTAAAGGGGGATAAAGAGTGACTCCTGAAGGTGGAGAAAGTGAATACTAAGGGGGAGAAATTGTGGCTAAAGAAGGGAGAAAATTTCTTAGTTAAAGACACAAGGAGAATATTATAGGTGGATCAGCAAGATAGGGGAGATTAATGGTATAGGGGGGGGGAGTTTTAAATCTGACTATGCTTGAATTGATCAATCAAATATTAGATATCATGACAATAGAGGTTTATTATGAAAGCAGTTTATTGGTATTAGTATGGTATCAACAATTGGTGTTAGAAATGAAGTGATTCATTAATGAACTTTTCATACTACTCTTTTTTCTCACACCGAACATTTCTCATGTGCAATTAGAGTATGTGGTGAGTGTATCATTGGTTTCTATCTATGTCTCAAGAGGCGAATGATGGAAGAAACTTTAGTGAGATATCCAAGTGTATAGAATCTTTTTGAGAAGAGTTTTCAACAAACCCAAAGGAGGATATTGTTGGACAAAAATCCCTCAAGGTAACATTGCAGCATTTTTGGGTTAATTTTTTTGTTGAAAAAGAAGGTTTTCATGGTGAATTGTCGAGTTCCAAAGAAGTTGAAAATAAATGTTGAAAAAGAACCATGACAAAGGAATTGATGATTTGGAGGTAGTACAAAATAATAGATACAAGGTGGCATCATTTTCTAGTGTTTTCCAAATTTTTGGGCTCCAAAATTTTGGATTTGGTGAGAATTGATAAAGATGTATTTCCTTGAAGATATCATCAAAATATGGAAAAGGCATGAGTTTCGTGAATATGGGATTCTTGTAGTGGATTTCGTAGAGACTAGAAGAACTTTTATGGTGATCTCTTCAATTATGATGAGATTCACGAACTATATAGATGAAGAGTATTGAGAGAGAGAATTGCGGAAGCAGCAGAAAGGAATTGATGGAATGCTTTGTGATTACAAAGAGCTATGCGATCTAAAAATTTCTGTAGTGCTTCATGATATAGAGAGAATATTGGATAAATTTTGGAGCTTTGCGATTTGAGTTGATGTGGTGATGACTATGCATGTAAGGTTATTGAGTATGTGGAATCACCTATAAATAGACCTCGACTCCCTCAAGAAAAGTAGAGAGATCAAATGAAAAACCTTAAGCTCTTGAATTGAGAAAAATATTCATGGAGAAGGGAGCTTCGTGAAAGAAAATGGAATTTGCATAGGTAGTTGAGCTCTGTGAAAGGAAGGTGTGGAACGAAGGCCAGTTTGGATTTATGGAAGACGTGTGCTTCTTAAAGGCTTGATTATCTTTGACAAATCACAAAAACCAATGTGAGCTCTGTGATCTAGAGTGCTCTACAATCTAGTGATCTCTGCAACCCTGTGAGCTCTATGAACCTGTGAGCTTCACGAAGTGGTTGGAGCATTTCAAAGGCTTGTTTGAGCTTTGAAAAAGTGGGAGCTTCACATAGGAAGTGTTCTTAGCGAAAGAGTTTCAAAATGTACTGCCTACTGTTTAGAGGAAAAGTTTTTTTCATCAGTGAATAAAAGTGGAAATTAACAGAGAATCTATCTATAACTGAGGATGTATTCATTAGTGATAATGAATAGACCTACAGGTCTATAAACTATGAAGGGATCTTCTAAAGAAGTAGCAAGCTCTCTCCAGTTGTGAGAGCAGTGAGTTCTCAAATTGTGAATGGTTGTAAACTAGGTCGAACAGTTAGTCTGCTTCGAACATGTAAAAAAATTTGTGATTTTAGTGTATTTGACACATCGGCACATTTTTAGTGTATTCTCCTTAGATGTAGCCTAGTGAGGGTGAACCAAGTAAAATTATTATGTCATGTTCATTCTTTAAGATTTTTTTATACTCTGTAATGGGAAGGATAGAGAGAGGAGAGTTTTTTATAACAATGAAATAAGATCAAAGGGGAAGTTGTTTTAATCTATCATACCCTGATTCACCCCCACCCCCACCCCCACCCCCCACCCCTCTCTAGGTATCTAGCCTAGTAGACCTAAAAATTGGTATCAGAGAGAAAGTTTGATATTAGTGTTTCTCTCTCAAATGGAGATTACAAATTATAAAGGGATTACAATCTTCGACGGGAACAATTTTCATCTATGGAAGAATTAGATGCAAATCTAATTCTGATCTTTGGTAATGGATGTGTTTATAGTAGTAATGCATGGTATAATAGATGATATTAATAGTGGTTCAATATCAGAATCCGATCAAATTGAATTGGATGCTGACGCCAAGGGAATCAATGCTTTAGGGGGATCCCTATACAATGCTATCTATACGAAGGTGATGTAATGTAAAGCATCACATTCCATGTGGGAAAAACTTTTGAACATATATTAAGTAGATTAAAATGTCAAGGAAGCAAAGATACAAGGGTTGTGGAACAAGTATGAAGATCTTAGAATGATCCTGAATGAGTCTGTTGAAGCATTCTTTGATAGGGGAAATGTTGTAGTGGAAGACATGTGAGGTATGAGTGAATTTATTGAATACATAAATATTGTGAATCACATCCTAAGGAAACTTCCACCTCACTTCAATACAAATTTTTCTATATTACAAGATAAGGATCCAAAAGAGCTGACACTGGATAACTTGCAAATTTCCCATGTAGCATATGAAATGTGAAATGATGATAATGATGTTGTAGAAAAGGGAAAATCCAAAGAGGATGCATTCAAAGCCATGAAGAAGCCTGTTATTGAATATTATCATGAAGAAGAAGAGATATATGAGGTTATTTCATTTCTTTCCTCAAATATTCAAATAGGAAAAGGAAAGTTTAAAGGGAAACTTCCACTTTCCTGCTTTAGATGTGGAAGCCTTGGTCATCTTGCGACAAGGTGTCCCAAAATTTTTTATGAAGATGATGATTTCGATGAAGAAAAAATTCCCAAGAAGAAGTATTCAACCTATTTGAAAGGAAAGAAACATTTCAAGAGTAATTTCTTTAAGAAGAAGAATCTTTTTTCACAAGAATTTGACAGTTTAGATGAGACTAAGGTTGAGGATGTTGAAGAGATAAAGAACTGAAAAGATCATGGAGAAAATGACATGGTGGCAGTTGTCAGTAGTACTCAGAAAAAGGAAGAAACTGAAATTGATGAAGAATAGGAAGTTGAAGGAAGAATTGATATAAAAGATGAGTTAGAGGCTTCTCTTGAATAGACAGATGTTTAGAGATCCAACACAAAGAAATCCAACAAAGTATTTCATGATGCCAAACTCTATAAATAGCAGCAAGAAGAAGAGAAGTCTGAGTTGATGGAAGAAATTGAGAAACTCAGGTCATCAACAACAGAGGACTTAGAATCAGTTAGTGAGTATAAAATCATGTTTGGGGAACAAAAAAGGGACATCGATGTCTTTAATAACACAATGAAAGATTAAATCAAGTGTATTAAAGAACTTGAAGACGAATTTTTCAATTTGTGTAAAAAGGTTAAGGATAAAAAAAACTCTTGACTCATACTGTGACATTAGGTATGTAGGTCACTCAGAAAATGTAGGAGTTGAAAGTTGAGCATAGTGGTTTTGTGGAAAGGAAGCATCAATTATGGTCATATTTTAAGTGTAACGTGGGGCTTGACCAGAAACAAAAATCTATGAAAATTGAATTCAGGCCTCAAGCACCCATTCCTAGATTGAAGGTGGATTTTGGTATGAAGGAGAATTTGAAGATTCAGATAACCCAAGGGAGACCCAGTGGTGAATAAGAGATGTGAATAAATGCACCCTATATCAGGTGTTATTGATGTGGAATGATGGGACACTCACAAAATGTGTGTTCCATAGCTAAGAGGTACAGAATAGAACAAGAGCAACAATGGTAGCCAAATAGAGCTCGATAATCTAGAATATATTTCAATGGACATTGTTTTTTGTTTGGGGGATTTAGAAATATGTCTAGATACTATACATCAGCCATGCATAGAGATGTTCCAAAGAAGAACCAAACTATTCACAAGTATCAGATCAATAAACCATTAGGTGAGTTGAAAATGTAGAACAGATTTGAAGCCTTGAAAGATGAAGCTGGTTTATCATACTCTGGGAAAGATCAAGGTTCTCAATCTATGCAGAGTGTGAATAAAAAAATATGGATAAATAATAAAAGGACTAAGAAGGCATTAGTTGTTAAAATTTCCCTTAAAGCATCAGATTGTTCTGGTGTATGGATCCTTGACAGCGGTTGCACATCTCACATGACTGTAAATAATGATCTTGTAATAGGAATAAAGTATGACAAAAAAGGAGTTGTCAAGTTTTTAAATGGTGAAGGCCTAAAGATCATTGGATCATGAAAGACAGGTTTGGGGGAAAAGAGATTAGATGTACTGATGTCTTAGTAGTAGAAGGTCTCAATCACAATATTCTTAGCATCAGCCAACTATGTGACTCGGGACATTATATAAGGTTTACTAAGAAGATGTGTATTGTCAAAGGAAAATATGGTGCAGTGTTTCTATAGGTAAAAATAACAAATAGACATCTCTACTTGGTAAGTGGAGAAGAATATATGTACTTTTTTCCAGAGAGGAAGAAAACAAGTTGTGGCATAAATTATTTGGTCATCTATTCCAAACATCCCTAGAAGATCTGTTAAATTGTAACGTAGAAATAGACCTCCCTAAGCTATCACGTGATCATACTCATACATGTGATTCATGTCAACAAGGTAATATCATTATAAATGCATACAAGGAAGAGGAAAAGAAAACAACAAGAGTGCTTTAATTAGTGCATGCTGATGTTTGTGGACCTATCTCACTAAGAGCCATTGACAGGAAGAGGTATTACGTTCTTTTCATTGATGACTATAGTATAATGGCATTTGTGCTTTTCATTTACCATAATTCTAATGTGTTCATTTTCCTAAAGCAGTACCGGAGGGAGTGTAAAAGGATGCTTGGATATAAAATTTGATGTTTCATACTAATAATGGTATGGAATTCACAAATAGTCCGTTGGAAGACTATCATGAGAAACATGGGATATGGCATCAAGTTTTTTCAGTAAGAACTCCCCAACAGAATGGTGTGGTTGAAAGGAGAAATCAGATCATCAACAAAATGGCTACGAAGATGCTTATTGAAAAATACCTACCAGAAAAGTTTGGAAGCAAGTAGTTTTAACATCAGTCTACATTTCTAATAGAGCTTTGTTGTGTCTGAAGGAAGGAAAGACTCCATATGATATGTGGTATAGAAAGAAGCCAATAATGAAATACTTTCAAATATCTGGAAGTAAGTACTTTGTTCTCAACAAGGAAAAACATATGAAATTAGTGTTTCATGGAGATTATGGGATATTCCTTAGCTACTTGGGAAAAAAACAAAGCATACAAATGCTTTAACAAGATTCTAGGAAAAGTAGTTGAGAGCAATGATGTCACTGTTGTGGAAAATGAAGAGAATAATCAGTAGCACAGTGAACAATTTATTGATGAAAGTGATGTAGAGGAACACAATGTAGGGGGAGAAGAAGTGGAAAATGTTGATTCAGAAGAAGATATTGATGATTAGTATGTGGAAGTAAAGTTGGTATCTACATAGATTCCAAAGAGTCGGGCTAAAATTGACAAGAAAAATAAGATTGGTGATCAGATAGTGAATGTTCAGACAAGAAGACTGAATTTGTTACATCATACATCTTTCTTATCTCATGTAGAGCTAAAATGTTTTGTCGATTCATCTGGAGATGAAATTGGGTTTAGGATATGAATGAAGAGCTAGATCATATTGAGAAAAATCAAACTTGGGATATTTTTTTGAGGCCAACTGATAAGATGTCATCAGGACTAAATGGGTTTTTTTGCAACAAGATGTATGATGATGGCACAGTGATTTGAAACAAAATGAGGCTGGTGTGTAAATGATACTCCCAAATATAAGGTATTGATGTCGATGAGACATTTGCACATGTTGAAAGGATGGAAACAATCAGATTATTCATGGCCATTACAGTGGAATAGAAGTTCAAGGTTTTCCATATGGACTTCAAATCTGAATTTTTGAATGGGGTTCTTGAAGAAGAAGTTTATATTGAGTAGCCAGATTGTTTTCTCATTCATAAAGATGAGAAAAAAGTTTTTCAGATAAATAAAGCTCTATATGGACTAAAGCAAGCACAAAGAGCATGGTATTTGAGGCTTTATCAATACTTGAAGAAGCTTGGATTTCAGTATGGTGAAGTTGATTACAATCTTTATTTCAACAAAGAAAATAACCAAAGGATGATGGTACTGGTTTATGTCGATGAAATAATATTTGGTGGGTCAAATAAATATCAATGCAGAAAGTTTTCCAAATTCATGAAAATTGAGTTTGAAATGTCAATGATTTCAGAGTTAACGTTTTTCATTGGTTTACAGGTGACACAAGGATGGAATGGCACTTTGATATAACAATCCAAATATCCCAAGGAGGTTATAAGAAGATTTGAATGGAAATTTCCAAGGATATGAAGACTCTGGTTGCTACCCAGATGAAATTATCCAAAGATGATGATTGTAAGTTAGTTAATATAATAGAATATAGGTAGGTTATTGGAATTTAACTATACCTGACAACAACAAGACCTGATATTGTTTTCGCCACATCCCAAGAAGTGAGATATCAAAGCAATAACAAGTAAAGCCACGTGATTTCAATTAAAAGAATACTTCTGTATATTAAGAGAACTATGGATTTCGGTTTAATGTATAATGATAAATATCAGCCTGAGCTTTTGGGATATATAGATGTAGATTAGTCCAGATCAGCAGATGATAGGAAATCTATGCTAGGAGGTACTTTCTATCTTGGTGGTTTGTGTATTTCTTGGATAAGAAAGAATCAATATTTTATTTCATTAAGCACCACATAAGCTAAGTACATTTTCTCCACTCAAGCATGCACACAGTTATTAGGTATGAAGCATTACTTGATGATATGTGCATTGAAGTGAAGTCTCTGATCAGAATCCAGTGTGATAATTAAAGTACTATCAATCTTAGAAAAAATACATTCCATGACTTTAGAACAAATAACATTTAGATCAAATATAATTTTATCAAGGAGAAGGTGGAGGAAGGGATAGTGAAGTTGGAGTATGTGCCTACAGAGCTACAGGTTGCAGACATTCTGACAAAGGCCTTACCCAAGGAAGTGTTTGAGAGGCATCGACTAGTTTTGGGAGTCCAGTTGACTCCCGACACTTGAAAAAGTGTAGATGTGTGTCCCTCCCCTCTCATCGAGGTATAGTGTGTTTTTTCCCAAATGTATTGATCTATGTTCTCTACTCTATTATAGACCACAAAGGAGTGACCTTTGGGTTTTTGACAAATGGGGAGAAAGAGTGACTCTTGAAGGGGGGAAAGTAACTCCTGAAAGGGGAGAAAGTGACTCCTGAAGGGGGAAAAACTATGGCTAAATAAGGGAGAAAATGTCTTAGTCAAATACATGGGGAGAAGCTGATAGGTGGAGCAGCGAGATAAGGGGAGATAAATGGGATAGGGGGAGAGTTTTAAATATAACAATGCTTGAAGTGATCAATCAAAGATTAGATATCACGATAGTTGAGGTTTGTGATGAAATTGGTTTATTGGTATCAATATGGTATCAATGATTGGTGTTATAAATGAATTGATTCGTTGATGAACTTTTCATACTACTCTTGTTTCTCACACCAAGAATTGCTCATGTGGACTTAGAGTATGTGGTGAGTGAATCTCTGGTTTTTATCTTAGTTGAAAGAGGCGAATGATATAAGGAGATTTAGTGATATATCCAAGTGTAGAGAATCTTTTTGAGTAGAGTTTTCAGCAATCCCAAAGGGGGAGATTGTTGGACAAAAAACCCTCAAGGTAACATTGCCGCATTTTTGGGTTGATTGTGTTTGTTGACAAAGTAGGTTTTCATGGTGAATTAATGAGTTCCAAAGAATTTGTTGACAATCCTTGTTGAAAAAGAACCATGATAATGGAATGGATGACTTGGAGGTGGTACAAAAGAACAGATATAAGGTGGTGCCATTTTCCAGTGTTTCCTAAATTTTTGGGGTCCAAAATTTGGGATTTTTTGAGCTTTGTGAAAGGTGTATTTCCTTGAATATATCATAAAAATATAAAAAAGGAGTGATTTTTGTGAATATGGGCTTCTTTTAGTGGATTTCACAGCAACTGAATGAATGTTGATGGTGAGCTCTACAATTACATTGAAATTAGTGAATTGTATAGATGAAGAGCATTATGAGGGAGTATTGTGGCAGTGGCACAAAGGAATTGATAGAATTCTCCATGATTATGTTGAGCTATGTGATATGAAAATTTTCGTGGTGCTTCAAGATATAGAGATAATATTGGAGGGAATTTCAGAGCTTTGAAATTTGAGCTGATGTGGCACTGACTATATGTGGAAGGTTCTTGAGTCGGTGGAATTGCATATAAATAGACATCGACCCCCCCCTGAGAAAAGTTGAGAGATCAAACAAAAAACCTTAAGCTCCCAAATTGCGAAGTAGATTCATGGATCAGGGAGCATCATGAAAGAAAAAGGAATTATTAGAGGCAGTTGAGCTCTACGAAAGGAAAGCGCACCACGAAGGCCAGTTTGGCTTTGTAGAAGATGTGTGCTTAGTAAAGGCTTTCTTAGTATTGTGAAATCACAAAGACCAGTCTGAGATTAGTAATCTAGAGAGCTCTGTGATCTAGAGAGCTCTACTATCTAGTGACCTTTGAGAACCTGTGATATCTGTGAACCTGTGATATTCACAAAGTTGTTGGGGTATTTCAAAGGATTTTTTGAGCTTTTAAAAAGTGGGAACTTCATAAAGTAAGTGTACTTAGTAAAAGAGTTTCAAAAGGGACTACCTTGTGTTCAGAGGAAAAGTGTTTTTCACCAGTGGATGAAGGTGGAACTTTAATAGATCATCTATTTATAACTGAGGATGTATTCATTAGTGATAATGAAGAGATCTAAAATTTTATAAATTATGAGTGGATCTTCTAAAGAAGCAGTGAGATCTCTTTAGTTGTGAGAGCAGTGAGTTCTGAAATTGTGAATGGTTGTAAACCATGAGGGATAGTGGGTACTCTTAGAACTTGAAAACATCAGTTCAAATTTAGTGGATTTGGTATATCGGCACATTGCTGGTGTATGCTCCTTGGATGTAGCCCAGTGAGGGTGAACCAAGTAAAATTTTTATGTCATGTGCATGCTTTAAGATTTTTTTTATACTCTACAATGGGAAGGAGAGAGAGAATATAGTTTTTTATAACAATGAAACAAGATCAAATGGGAAGTTGTTTTAATATTTCATACCCTAATTCACCCCCCTCTCAGGGTATCTACCCTACTGGACTTAACAATTTGTTTAACTATGCATATTATCAAAGAAAATCATGTAGGAAATTTTGTTATGGGGATTTGACCTCCATGGTTAGTGCATGGTTTGAAAAATAATGCATAGAAAACATGCAGTCCACTAGATTTCATAAAAAGATGGATTTTACAATAATTTCATTATGATTTTTAACTCTCTAACTGCTCCACATGTCCCTTTGTTCTCAAAAACCCCTCCCATCATTGGATATCCCATTCTATTTTATCCATTTAGGCCTTGAAATTGTTTTATGGACTAACTTAAAGAGGAAAATGGTTTCAAATGAATTTAAATTGGGTGTTTTAAATGATATTTCACGTGGGATTGAAGATCAATTTTTATGTGATGATGGGAATTATATATATATATATATATATTATTGAAATCATGATAGAGGCCACGGGTGAGGTAGTAACCATAAAAGAAGAAACCCCTAGTATAGATTGTACACTAACTAGGGTTTGTGTCCTAGTAAGATTTTCTATAGTAATGGGATGAACTAGTACCTCAATAAGAATATTAATAACTTATGGATATATAAAATAGTTCTACTTTTCAAGATAGAGTTCCTTTTGTTAGTTTTTGTTTCCATTGATCTATAGATCTAGGTTATAGTGTCTATTCTATGTTGATATTACCCATTTTTTTGTCTCACTATTGCATATCTCTTATGTTTTGATATCCTCATTTAATTATTTGTGTTTCCTAGTTCCCCTCATTTTTAACATGTCTTCACTTTATAAAACACATGGTATTTATACCATGTTTTCAAATAAATAGTTTTTAACTTGATTTTTTCAAACTAGAACTATTGTTTTTCATGTTGGGAGACATTTTGTAGATTTATTTGGTATTATAGTGATCTATATCCTCACACCCAAAATATTTCATTGAGTGTATGAATTATTGGTCATAAATGATGCGGGGAAAGGAAAGGGATCCATGATTTTTTGTGTATATTTCTAATATTTTTCATCATTCTAGGTTCTTTTGATGGATGTGACCATGGGTCAGGATGAGTTTTGGCTTAGGTGGAGCGTGTTTGGTTCCTCTATGGTTTTGGGTACCTTTTTTTAGCTTGACCAACTATTATATATTATGGTAATCTCAACTATTTGGATGTTTGTTGACTTTTTTTTTTTCTTATGACATGTTTTTTATCAATTATTGTTATATTTTCTGCTACTTATAGTCTGATTACCTACAATTATATTTCAAATAGTCTCTTTTTGATGTTGTGGACATCTAACATTTGGATGAGTCGTACTTCAATTCTTGGTGGAATTAACGTGTCATATATTAGGACTATGAGGAAAAGTTATTCCCAAATTATTACTTGTTACACACTAGCAACCCATTAAAGTTTGTTATGGGATTTTCCCCCTTTAGAATCATCAATCAAGTCAGTATTGCTTTAAATGAGAACTATGGATCACATTTTATATACAATTTTTTATAATCTAAACAATTTATCTTCATTTGTTGGAGAGAATGGTTCAAAATCTTACACTCATGTAGTTTAAAGCTTCAAAGTAATAAATGGTTCTATGATACCAATTTTTAAAGTGTCATTGATAAAAGTACCTCATGCTAATTATAAGAGGGTTCTAACTAGTCCTATGATTCCACTATGAAATCCCCCATCGGTTTTTGAATCGAATTATAGTTCCCACAATGAGGATCTGTCCCCCTTAAATTCTTGTAATATCCCAAGATTTTAAAAAGAATGATTGTGTTTGATAGTGTACATAATAAAAAACACTAAGAATAACCAAACTATGAAATATTATTATATGAAAATTATAACCTAATTGTTAAATTTGTAGGTACAAATATGATTAAATGTTTTCTAAAATATATATGTAATATTTTTATAAATAAAATTTTATTCTTCAATTATAAGGAAATAAGCACTCATTTCTTTAGTAAATTCTATTTATTCTTTAAAAAAATTATATCTTTTTGTGATTTTATATTATAATTAAAAAAATTTAAATTTTCGAAATTTTATTTTTTGACAAAAGTATCATTTTTAATCCATCAAATAAAAATTATCTTTGGGTAAAAGTTTGTTATTTTTTTAAATTATTTATTATTTATTGAATGGAAAAAAATACATATTTTTATTGAGAACTTTATTATATTTTAATGTATTTAAAAGTTAAAATTATATTTAATTTAGTTTTAAAATTTAATTACATAATTTTGAATTAAATTAATCCAATTATTGTTTTTGAAATTAATTTTATACTTTATTTTACTATAAAAAATTATATTAAAAAAAGACATTTTTCTGAATAACAGTTCTTCATGATGTCTTTTCAGTTTCATATTAAATTAAATTATAAAATTATAATGTTTTAAATTTAGAAAAATGGATTCTATATTTGGAATAAATGGGTCCAAATTTAGTAAATATTCCCCTTTAATTTTTTGTCAATATAATTTTTTTCCATAGTAAAGGGTAAATCAGTTAATTAAAGTTAAAAAAATAAAATGATAAAGATTAGAAAATGATCCTATAACTTTTTATAATTTTTTATGTGAATATTTTACCCATACTCATAAAATATTCTTTTATATATCCTTTTTCTAATTAGATGTGATTTCAACCATTATAATATTTTATTTAACAACAAGTAAAAAATGTCACATTTATAAATATAATATTTTTCAAATGGGGTTGATGATATCATATGTTATTTTATAAATCATATTTAGAAATTTAAAAGTTTTATATTCATCATGGTAATTTATTTTAAATTTTTAGTGAATAAATAATTATCATAAATGCTTACACATCATTGGTGCAGTGATTATTCAATTAATGGAAATCTAAAATAAATTATATTAAAAACATTAAAATAAATAAAATATGATATAATTAATGTGATGAAAAAATTTTATAAATGAATATGACATGTTAGGGATGTGTTAAAATATTGGGTGTGAATTTTCCTTTTTTTATTATCATATTAAAATTAATTTAATGAATAGTTATAAAAATTGACATTAATGGTATTTTAAAAAAAATAATATTTTATTAAACGATATAAAGTTTCTTAAAATATTATATTCAGAAAATAGAATATGATATATTTAATAATATCATAAATTTTCCATTTATGGTCCATTATTTCATTTATAGTAACTATATTCACCATCAATGAATAAAATCCATATCATCATGATAAGTTTGAAAAGGGTTAATGAAGGGTTAAAACCAAATATAAGGGAAAAAATATAATCAAAACTTGAATAATTTATTTCAGATAAATTATTATTGACCCTTAACATGATAGGATTTAAATTTTTTTATTAATGGAAATATTTCTTTGAAATTGACGTATATATTATTAAATTAAAATAAAGTTATAAAATTTCACTCTATTTGTTTTAAATATGTCTTATGTTTCCACATAGGTAAAAATTATAGTTATGAATGAATCTAACTATCTATTTTGAGCTTAATGAAATTATTTTCATTATAAAAAATTGTTTATATTTTTTAATAATTATATAATGACCTTAATTTATTATGAAACACTTATACAATATTTCTTCAATTAATAAAAAGCAATATAAAATATTTTAAAAATATTAAAAGAAATATAAATTGAGTGATTTAATGTTTTAACATAATTTTATAGGTTAATATAACATATTATTTTTTTGTTAAAGTAATAGATTCGATTTTAATCTTTGATGTTATATAATTTAATTCAAGTTAAATGAATGCAGTCTAAATTGACAATAATGAAATTTTATGTGACTAATATTTTATTAAATTAAAATAATCATAAAAATATTAAAAAAATGATAATGTGGACAATATATGGTCGACTTATCATCCCATGTACATTTTTAATCTATTTGAAATCATTTATATTGAGAATAAAATTATTATAATATATTCTTTTATGAAATTCTAAAAGTTCCCCTCACCTCAATTATAAAAGGGCACCTCCTCCCTCACTTCTTTACACCACTTTGTGCTTTCTAGATCAACCAAACTATGAAAAATTCCCTTCTAAAATTCCTTAGACACATCCTACAAGTTGTGGTATTCCCTAAATACCAACCCTATATCCCTTTAGAGTAGACCTAAAGGTGTAGTTTTGAAGAAGACAAAGATAGATTACTTTCAAAACATGGAGAACTTGGGGTAAGCAGTGTGCATCTCACTTTTATTTTTGTGGGACATATGTCTTATATGACACTTTTTTGTATTGTAAATACATACCATTATTGTATTTTATGATTTTTATCATAAAAATTAAGGGGATTACATATCCATCTAAGTTTCTTTCTTTTATGGTGATTACAATTAAAATGACACCAATGTGTTAAGGGTTTAAATTCACAATATTGTCAATATTCCAGATTGGTTATATTTAAATCTCCATAAGGATAATTATTTGATCTTTCTCTTCCATATCCGTGTTTTCTAAAAAAAATCTAAAACATTTTTACTATACTCTAATGATTATTTAAATTCATTTCTACACAAGTTTTACAATTCACAAAATGTTTCAAAATGAATCTTTTTGTCTCTTTTTGGACGAGGTAAATTTTAAATTTCTGAAAAGAATTGTTTTTTAACATATATGTAATGAAAATAAATTTACAATTTCATTACTCCTCAATGATAATATAACTTTAAAAGTTTATAAGTTCCTTTTCAATGTAAATGGTTCCTTTATTGCATGCGAAGTTTTTATATTTTAAAATGTGATATTAAAATATGAAAGAGTATTTTAATCAAGAAGTTTTTAATGATCTTTTTGTGGTATATCTATTTATAATATATAATTCCACTTGATTATAATAATTTTTTACTAGGTTTATGATCCAATGAAAAAAACATTGTTATTTCTTGGGATGGATTGTGATTAGGTTAAAAAAATTATAAAATCCAATTATATGGGTTATACTCTAATGAAGTTCTTATAAAACCCATTTAATTTAATCAGTTTTGATATGATAAATGTTTTATGATATTTTTTAAATCATATGTATATTTTTAATTATATTATTAGTGGGACCTATGTCTCCCTCCAATGAATTAGAAAAATTATTATATCTTATGAGATAGTTCTGGGAAACTAGTCGATATGCTTGATCTGTTAGGGGAAATAAGTTGAAGTGCTTTATTCATTATGGGAAACAAGTTGATGTGATTAATCCAATATAGGAAAAATGTTTTCATTATTGATTCTATGTTTTTGTAGTAAACCATGACATATGAAATGTATTATATACTTATTATGGTTCTACACCGACACACATGTATGACGTGAACATATAGTTCACAATTGATTTATAATAATTTAAAATTCCTAGGATTCAAGTCTCTAAAAATGATAATTTATTATTCCATAAATAAAGTTTATGATATTTTTCAAATAGGGTATGAACTTTTTATGTCATTTCCATGATTTTATACCATTATCATTATCTTATTCTCTCATATGATCATCAATTGATATCCCTCATTCTTACCCTTACTAAGTGTCTGAGTTCACCCTTTCTTTTTTCTCCTTTTACACAATTCATAATTAATGATGATAAATGAATTTTATTTATAAATGTTTCATATGTGATTAATTTTATGGGATATATTTAAGACTTAACATGAAATATGAAAATATGGGTATAGTGGGAGATGATTTTGATCTTTAGAACTAGTTGTTAATGAACTCAAGTTGTTAAGAGATTATCCTAATTATCTAAAACACTAAACCAAAAAGTTATTGGGTATTTAATTGATCCAACATTTACTTTTTATGATGTATGTTTTTCATGGAAAATAATTTGGGTCACATTTAATGGTATAAATTCCAAAAATGTAAAATTTATGTTTTTTGTAGCAGATCTAGGAGTGTGGGTCATGGAATATAACAGTTGGTATCATACCAGGGTTTACATAATTATTTCTGTTAAGATATTTTCATGGGAGTTTATACTAAGAGTTATGTATACCAACATGTGTTTATAATTTTATGTTTGATCATAAGTTCCAATTCTTAGACTCCCTTTTTTGGGTTTTATGTGATGTAAATTTAATGCAATTAATGATATTTTGGGTGACATTTACTTTTGAAGTATATATTACCATTAAGATTAACATTTAAAAAATTTATTTTTGGAATAATTCTATTTTCATTTTTTTACACATGTTTAAATGTATGGAAAAACATTAGGGTTTATATGATATTTTATTTTGAAGTAATTATGTGTTATTACCATTTTGGGGATGATGAATTAAAGGTATGAGATAAACCTTGAGGATAAAATATTTCATTATTAATGAATATATTAACATATTTTTGGTAGATTTTTTCACATTTACCATAATTTTATTAGTATTATATTAGTATAGTTTTATAAAATGTACAACATGAAATTTGGGTGACAACCTCTCACGTATTTCAATCCTATAAGGCTTGAACACACTACTGAAGGATGATAATGGTGTGTCACCTACCACTGGACTTTGTGATGCTCTAGTTAATATGACGTTGTTTTTATTTTGTAAAATATATGATAAATAAAATTTAAGATTATTTTGGGAATGTAGTTTTATTTTGTATATAATCATGACATTGAAAGTGATTTGGTGATTATGTGATTCCTGTTATTTTTGGAATCATATATGATTAAGATAAACATAATAATATAGGATTTTATTTGAGTAATAAAGGTTGAATTTCATTTTTTATGAATAAATTATTGTAATTTCTCTTTTTGGATATTCAAGTTATTTATTTGAATGATTATAATATCTTGAAGATTGTGTGATTAGGAAAATTTCATTTTAAGAATGAAATATTAAGATTGGTTGATTTTATTTAAAGATAAATGTTAAATAAATCTTGGAAGACAATGTGATCAAATCCTTTTGATTGTTCGGTTTCAATATTAGTTTGGAATATTTTGATTAATATTAAGGATAGTTATTTACTAAATGATCTATGATTAAATTTGTGTATTATTATTGGATTTTGGAAATTAAAATGGCTTTTTCATATTAAGGTTCATTTATTTTGGGAATTATATTATCTTTTCCTAAAAAGTTGGATTTGGTTAATTTATAAAGATAATAGGAATATCTTTGTAACCTTTTATAGATAATTTTACCCATAATAAATTTATTTTAGCACTTCAGGTTTAAAAAATCATCTTGAATACACATCGTTTGGAGAAAAAATATGATTGTTTAGTGGAAATTTCTTAAAATATACAATATTTTTTAATAATAATTTATATTTAGTTATGATTTTTATATATGGAAAAATAATTACCAAACTCTAGGAATAGAATATTGAAATAAAAATTTTATCTGTTTACTTTTCTTATTGAGAAATCAATGGAATTTTAACCCATCAAAGATTTATGATATTTTGATGGAATACATTATCATAACCATATTATCTATGACTCTATATAAGTCCTTGGAAGTTATATTTTTCTTTAATATCTCCATTTTTACTTCCCATCAATATTTTCCTATGTGTATACCTAGTTATGTTTTCTTTCAGATGACTGTCTTATGTTCATCTCTCTTATTAAGTGGATGTTTTGTTAAACCATTTTACGATGTTGGATTTCAACAAAGGTATTTTGAGAAATCAAACCCCTGGAGAACGAGACTGGGTTAAAATTTCCATGATTCAATTTACTAAATGGTTTATAATTTAATATCCCATAATTTTAAAAATAGTAAATATGTTTGACATCTTTTAAAATAAAAAACATTGTGTGTAATCGATTTGTGAAATATTAACATATAACTGTCATAACCATGTCGTTAAATTGGAAGATAAGAATATTATAAACTAATTTTTTAAATATAAATTTAAATATTCTAATAAATAAAATTTTACAAATTAATTCTTAGAAAATAAGCAATCATTTTTTTAGTAAAATCATTTTATTCGTTAAAAATATGTTTTCTTCAAAAATGATTATTATTGTTTTTTGTGGGTAAATCTTATATTTAATTTTTGGAACATTCAGAAATTGTATTTTATTAAATAAGTATCATTTATTATATCATCCTATCAAAATGATCTTTGGGTGAAATTTTGGTATTTTTATGAAAAGATTTATTTTTCATTGAATAGTGAAAAATATTGATTTTTATTGAAAAATATATTTTATTTTAAATTATTTACAAATTAAAATACTATTTTGGATTTGGTTTAAAATTTAATTAGTTAATTTTGAATTAAAATAATCCAATTGTGGATTTTAAAATTATATTTTATAATTTAATTTAGAATAAAAACATTTTATATTAAAAAAGTAAATTTTATGAAAAACCATATTTTCGTGCTTTTCTGATTTGATTTTAAATTAAATTTTGATTTTTTTTATTTTGAAATATTTATTCCATATTTGAAACAAATTGTTCCAAATTTGATAAATTGATCACTTTTATTTTTGGTCAATATGAATAGTAACTTTAGTAATTTCTATTACCTTGAAAAAGGGTAAATCGGGAAAATAAAGTTAAAAAAAAAGACCCAACAACTTTACATAATTTTATTAGATGAGTCCATTAATAATAAAATATTAACTAATATTCCTTTTTTCATTTAGATGTTATTATAACGTTTTAAATATTTTATTTAAAGAAAAATTCAGTGTTATCACACTCTTGTTGTTAATATCTATAAAATTTTTAACATGGGGATAACGAGAGGATATGTTCAGTTATAAATAGTATTTTAAAATAATAAATATTTATCTTCTTCTTGGTATTTAATTTTCAATTTTTAGTGAAACAATAATTTCCATAAATTCTTCCGTAATAATGATGCAGTAATTACTCATTTAATGAAAAAATAAAATAAAATATATTAAAAGTATTAATGGAATAAAATTTGAGATAATTAATTTTATAAATAAATTTTAAAGATGAATATGGAATGTTTTGGATGTGTAAACATACATTTTTTCAAATTTTACTTGTTTTAATGATGCCATTAAATTCAATGTAATGAATAGTTCTAAAATTGACATTATCAATATTTTTAAATAAATAAAAATTAATTAAATTATTTAAAATTTATAAAAGTTTTATATTAATCAAAGTTACTAGGATATAGTTTATTTACCATTTTATCTATTTAAAGTAACTATATTGACCCAAAATGAGTAAAAACTATATTCTCACAGTAAGTTTGAAAAAGGCTAACAAAGGGTTAAAAACAAATGATAGAGATAAAAACATAGTTAAAACCTGTGTAGTTTTTATTGGATAAATTTAATTTGACCCTTATCACCTTAGGGTAAAAATTTATTTGTTTAATGGAAACTTTTTCATGTGAATGACTTATATTTTTTTAATTCAATGAAAGTTACAGAATGTCACTCTCTTTATTTTTAACATATCTTATGTCTTCACACAGGGTCAAAATATTGTTATAAATGAAAATAATTGTCTATTATAATATTAATGAAATTATTTTCAAGATATATATTTATTTCTAATTTTTAGTAATTTTATAATGATTATAATTTCTTATGAAATTTCGATGCAGTATTTCTTCAATTAATAAAAAATATGATAAAATATTTTAAAAATATGAAAATAAATATAATTTTATTTAGTTAATGTGTTACATGAATTTTATAGCTTAATATAACATATTTTTGCTGTGTTAAACTATTATATTCTAATTTAATCTTTTTCTTTATGTCATTTCAGTCAAATTAAGTGAATAGTGTTTAAATTGAAAATAATGAAAAAAATTAGAATAATATTTTATTAAATTACATAAAAATAATAAAAATGTTTAAAAAATGAAAAATGGGATAATATATAGTTGAAAATTTCATAAATTATTCTATTATAGGTCATTTGGAACCATTTAGATTGAGAATAAAATTATTATAATTTAACCTTTTTAAAATTCTAAAATGTATCCTCACTAAAATTATAAAAGGGAACCCCCTACCTCAATTACTTATACCACTTTCTTCCTTATGGCTTGACCAAACTATAACAATTTCCCTTCTCAAAATACCTATCCCTATACTATAGGTGTTCGTCTTCCCAAAATACCAACCCTAGAGTCTATTTATTATAGATCTAAATGATTCATTTCATATAATAGAAGGTTAGAGTACTATTAAAGAAAG
Source organism: Viscum album (assembly GCA_963277665.1). Lineage (NCBI taxonomy): Eukaryota > Viridiplantae > Streptophyta > Magnoliopsida > Santalales > Viscaceae > Viscum > Viscum album. Next base: position 1,841,682,736 of record OY728151.1, read on the forward strand.
GTGAAATCTATGTAAGGAATATTCGTCTCACTTTTATTTAAATGGGAAATATGTATTATATAAAACATGTTTTTTCCGTGGGGTATATACTTCCCAAGAATTAATTTTATGATTATTATCAAATAAGTTATGGGATTTACATATCCATATTAGTTTCTTTCTTTCAAGAGGCTTATGATCCAAATGTTAACAAATAAGTAAGGGTATTATTACACAATATCATTAATATTCAGTATTTTTTATTTTTATATCTCTATAGGGAGGATTATTTGATCTTTATATTCCACATCCAAGTATTCAAAAAAGGTTTTCAATATTTTTTCTACTATTATCCAAATTTTTTTTTAAATTAATTTATTACAATGTTTTAATTTTTATAAAATGATTTAAAATGAATATTTTTTTCAATTTTGAAATGTGGTACATTTTGAATTTTTGAAAGAAATGTTTTTTTAACATATATGGATGTTGGGTCCTAAAATTTCTACAAAAAACACAAAATAATTACCTCAATTTGAAATTGGATGAAAAAATAGAAAATTGTACGAGGAAGAATGTTCAAAGGGGTGAAACTGCAAAGGAAGAATAGATCCCAGAAAGCACAGGTCGCTTTACAAACCATTGCTCTGCAAAGAGTTCCACCACTTCACAAAGCACCCACAAAATAAAATAGTTCCCAAAAAAACTAAGGAACCATCCGTGCATTCAAAATAAAAATAAAAAGTCATTTGTGGGTCCATGCGGTAATTTCCTCCCCCACGAATGGTCATGCCCACAAACAAAATAGGTCACAAGAAGAGGTTTTATAGTCAACACACAAAAATGAAATGAATTTTTTTATGGGGCTAGGTGGTGATTTCCACCCCCACAAATGATGGGCCCCCCAGAGGATGATCACTCCCCACTAACTAAGTCATCTGTGGGTCAGATCACCCTCCATGAGGTCCCATAATAGAAGGACCAAGGGACACTACAGATGACCGGTCATGCCAGTATCCAGTCCCTCTATTCACATATAAATAGACCAAGAGGGGGCCAATGAAGATGAGAACATGAGGGATAAAATGTAAGAGAGCCAAAGGAGATGAGAAATGAGGTAATGTAAAATCCAGAGCCTTTCTCTCTATTACTAAAAGGTAAAAACCCACTACATGGAAGTAAGGAGGAAATAATAAATCATTTGGTCATCTACGAAGTTAAAACCCTTTGACTACATCATTTCTATAGGGAATAAATGGACGGCCCATTTGTGAAAAATTATCCATCATAGAAAAACACTACATGGGTGGAACCATGCCTAACATAGAAAAAAGTTACACAGGAGGAAATTAGTCCTATATAAAAAAATTTTGTGTGGGAGGATCTCATCCCCACTTAGAAAAATACTATGTTGGAAGAACATGGTATTTCATCACAACACACTATGTGGGAAGAACCACTTACCACATAGCATAGTGCAACGTGGATGGTACCTTCACCCATGTATAATATTCATATGGAACCCCATGTTGCCTAAGAAACTGCTACGTTGAATGGGTAATCCTAGGGTGTTCTACTCTTTAGCTCCCATCACTCTCTTCCACCATTACATTAGGCCCAATATAAGCCCCTCCATAAACCAGTCTAATGATATCAGGCCAAGGACCCTTCTGAAATCACCTGACATGTATGTTCAGATCATTGGGCATAGTGTTTCCTTTCAAGTCTACATTCCCCTTCTAAGAAGAGCCACATTTGTGACCTCCTCAAAAAGGAAGGCCCTCAATGGGCTTTTAGGTTTTCATTCCCATGGTAAAAAGGGTTCTAGCCTTGAGGTGATCACATGAACCTCCTAGTTTCATAAGGAAATATAGGGGATCACACTACCCTTTACCTTTTACTTGGAATGATATACATCTCCCTATAACCAATTTTAGGGAATCCCTTCTCAAGTAAGACCCTATCCTTTCTTGTGGATGTGTCACTCTTGCTACTCTTCACCTCAGATCAAGACATAAGTAGATGGATCACTAGATATTACTATCCTAGTTATGAGAATAAAAGAAGAGACAGAAACACTCAACTCACTCTCCCTCTCCCTTTAGGCTTTAGGACCTCATCCACCAGTAGACAGAGTGGAATCATGTAATCTTAAGATCTATTACTTCCTCTTATTTCTCAAACCAAACATGACTCATGTGGGATTGAAGGTTAGAGGTGATCATCACATTCACATGATTCTAAAACAATATGGAATCCCCCATACATAATCCCCAACCACATTGGCCTCTTATGTGTCATAAGCCCCAAAATCACGACTCAATCTTCCAAGGTCCATATTCCAAATTAAGAAACAGCAGATGGGTAACTCCCACACGTAAGCCCCAACCACATGGGCCTCCTTATGAGTGTAATCCCAATAAAATAGAACTACATGGAATTTGATTCCTAGTAAATTGGGATACTTAGGAAGCCTCCCTATGGTCCAAACCCAAAATACAGATTCAACCTAATTTATTTGGGTTATATCTTTGGTAGGGACATATCTACATGGGATACCAATGTGTTAAGGGTTTAAATTCACAATATTGTCAATATTTCAGATTGGTTACATTTAAATCTCTATTACGATAATTATTTGATCTTTCTCTTCCATATCCATGTTTTCTAAAAAAATTCTAAAACATATTTACTATACTCTAATGATTTTTTAAATTCATTTCTACACAAGTTTTACAATTCACAAAATGTTTCAAAATGAATCTTTTTGTCTCTTTTTGGACGAGGTAAATTTTCAATTTTTGAAAAGAATTGTTTTTTAACATATAGGTAATGAAAATAAATTTACAATTTTATTACTCCTCAATGATAATATTACATTAAAAGTTTATAAGGTACTTTTCAATGTAAATGGTTCTTTTATTTCATGTGCAGTTTTTATATTTTAAAATGTGATATTAAAATATGAAAGAGTATTTTAATCAAGAAGTTTTTAATGAACTTTTTGTGGTATATCTATTCATAATAGATAATTCCACATCATTATACTTATTTTTTTCTAGGTTTATGATCCAATGATAAAAAAATTGTTATTTATTGGGATGGATTGTGATTATGATAAGAAAAAGTATAAAATCCAATTCTATGGGTTACACTCTAATGAAGTGCTTATAAAACCCATTTAATTTAATCAGTTTTGATATGATAAATGTTTTATGATATTTTTTAAATAATATGTATATTTTTAATTATATTATTATTGGGACCTATATCTCCCTCCAATGAATTAGATAAATTATTATATCTCATGAGATAGTTTTGGGAAACTAGTCGATATGCTAGATCCGTTAGGGGAAATAAGTTGAAGTGGTTGATTAATTTTGGGAAACAAGTTGATGCGAATAATCTAATATGAGAAACATGTGTTCATTATTGATTCAATGTTTTTGTAGTAAACCATGACATATCAAATGTATTATAAACTTATTAGGGTTCCAAACCGACACACATGTATGACGTGAACATTTGGTTCACAATTGAGTTATAATAATTTCAAATTCTTAGGATTCAAGTCTCTTAAATGATAATGTATTATTCCATAAATAAATTTTATGATATTTTTCAAATTGGGTATGAAATTTTTAAGTCATTTCCATGATTTTATACCATTATTGTTATCTTATTCTCTCATCTGATCTTTGATTGATATCCCTCATTCTTACCCTTACTGAGTGTCGGATTTCACCCTTTATTTTTTTAACTTTTACGCAATTCATAATTAATGATGATAAATTAATTTTATTTATAAATGTTTCATATGTGATTAATTTTATGGGATATATTGATGACTTGAAATGAAATATGAAAATATGGGTATAGTGGGAGATGATTTTGATCTTTAGAACTTGTTGTTAATGAACTCAAGTTTTTAAGAGATTATCCTAATTATCTAAAACACTAAACGAAAAAGTTATCGGGTATTTAATTGATCTAACATTTACTTTTTATGATGTATGTTTTTCATGTAAAAGAATTTGGGTCACATTCAATTGTATAAATTACAAAAATGTAAAATTTATGTTTTTTGTAGCAGATCTAGGAGTGCGGGTAATGGGATATTATAGTTGGTATCATAGCAATGTTTACATAATTATTTATATTAGGATATTTTCATGGGAGGTTATATTAAGAGTTACGTATACCAACATGTGTTTAGAATTTTATGTTTGATCATAAGTTCCAATTCTTAGACTCCCTTTTTTGGGTTTTATGGGATGTAAATTTAATGTGATTAATGATATTTTGGGTTTAATTTACTTTTGAAGTATATGTTACCATTAAGATTAACATTTAAGAAAATTAGTTTTGGAAGAATACTATTTTCCTTTTTTACATAGGTTTAAATGTATGGATAAACATTAGGGTTTATATGATATTTTATTTTGAGGTAATTATGGGTTATTATCATTTTGGGGATGATAAATGAAAGGTATGAGATAAACCTTGTAAATAAAACATTTCATTAATGATGAATATATTAATATTTTTTTGTAGATGTTTTCACATTTATTGGAATTTTATTAGTATTATATTAGTATATTTTTAGAAAAAGTACAACATGAAAGTTGGGTGACAACCTCTCACTTCTTTCAATCCTATAAGGCTTGAACACACTAATAAAGGACGATAATGGTGTGTCACCTACCACTGGCCTTTGTGATGCTCTAGTTAATAGGACGTTGTTTTTATTTTGTAAAATATATGATAGATAAAATTTATGATTATTTTGGTAATGTAGTTTTATTTTGTATATAAACATGATATTGAAAGTGATTTGGTGATTATGTGATTCGTGTTTTTTTTGGAATCTTATATGATTAATATAAACATAATAATATAGGATTTTATTTGAGTAATAAAGGTTGAATTTCATTTTTTATGAATAAATTATTGTAATTTATCTTTATGGAGATTCAAGTTATTTATTTTAATGATTATCATATCTTGAATATTGTGTGATTTGGAAAATTTCATTTTTAGAATGAAATATTAGGATTGGTTGATTTTATTTATAGATAGATGTTAAATAAATCTTGGAAGAAAATGTGATCAAATCATTTTGACTGTTCGATTTCAATCTTAGTTTGAAATATTTTGAGTAATATTAAGGATAGTTATTTACTGAATGATCTATGATTAAATTTTTGTATTACTATTGAATTTTGGAAATTAAAGTGGCTTTTTCATATTAAGGTTCATTTATTTTGGAAATTATCTTATTTTTTCTAAATAGTTGGATTTGGTTAATTTATAAAGATAAGGGGAATATATTGGTAGCCTTTTATAGATAATTTGACCCCTAATAAATTTATTTTAACACTTCAGGTGTAAAAAATCATATTGAATACACATCATTTGGAGAAAAAATATGATTTTTAGTGGAAATTTATTAAAATATAAAAATATATATAAAAGAATTTATATATAGTTATGATTTTCATATATGGAAAAGTAATTCCTAAACTCTAGGAAATTTATATTAAAATAAAATTGTTATTTGTTTACTTTTCTTATTGAGAAATCAAGGGAACTTTAACCTATCAAAGATTTATGATATTCTGATGGACTACATTATTATCACCATGTTCTATACGACTCTATATAAGTCCTTGGAAGTTAGGTTTTCCTTCCATATCTCATTTTTTACTTCCCACCAATATTTTCCTTTGTGTATACCTAGTTATGTTTTCTTTCAGATGCCCGTCGTACATCCATATCTCTTATTAAGCAGAAGTTTTATTAAATCATTTAATGATGTTGGATTTCAAAAAATGTATTTTGAGAAATCAAACCCCTAGAGAATGAGACTGGGTTAAAATTTCCATGATTAAATTTACTAAATGTTTTATAATTTAATATCCCATAATTTTAAAAATAATTAATATGTTTGACATCAATCAAAATAAAAACATTATATGTAATCGAGTTGTGAAATATTAATATATAACTGTCATAACCTAGTCGTTAAATTCGAAGATAAGAATATTATAAACTAATTTTTTAAATATAAATTTAAATACACTAATCAATAAAATTTTACAAATGAATTATTAAGAAATAAGCAATCATTTTTTTAGTAAAATCATTTTATTCTCTAAAAATATGTCTTCTTCAAAAATGATTATTATTTTTTTTTGTGGGTAAATCTTATATTTAATTTTTGGAACATTTAGAAATTTTATTTGATTAAATAAGTATCATTTATTATACCATCCTATCAAAATGATCTTTGGGTGAAATTTTGGTATTTTTATGAAAATATTTATTTTGTATTGAATAGTGAAAAATATTGATTTTTATTGAAAAATAAATTTTATTTTAAATTATTTACAAATTAAAATCCTATTTTGGATTTGTTTTAAAATTTAATCAATTAATTTTGATTTAAAATAATCCAATTAGGGTTTTTAAAATTATATTTTATAATTTAATTTAGAATAAAAACATTTTATATTAAAACGAACATTTTTATGAAAAAATATATTTTCACGCTTTTTCGGTTTGATTTTAAATTAAATTTTGATTTTTCTTAATTTTCCAATATTTATTCTATATTTGAAACAAATTGGTCCAAATTTGATAAATTTTTCACTTTTATTTTTGGTCAATATGAATAGTAACCTTAGTAATTTGTATTAACCTGATAAATGGTAAATCGGGTAAATAAAGTTAAAAATAAAAAGACCCAACAACTTTACATAATTTTATTGGATAATTCCATTAATAATACAATATTAACTAATATTCCTTTTTTTATTTAGGTGTTATTATAAAGTTTTAAATATTTTATTTAAAGAAAAATTCATTATTATCACACTCTTGTTGTTAATATCTATAAAATTTTTAACATGGGGATAACAAGAAGATATGTTCAGTTATAAATAATATTTTAAAATAATAAATATTTATCTTATTCATGGTATTTAATTTTGAATTTTTAGTGAAACAATAATTACCTTAAATTCTTACACAACAATGATGTAGTAATTACTCATTTAATGAAAAAATAAAATTAAATATATTAAAAGTATTAATAGAATAAAATTTGAGATAATTAATTTATAAAAAAAAATTAAAGATGAATATGGAATGTTTTGGATGTGTCAACATAAATATTTTCAAATTTTACTTATTTTAATGATGTCATTAAATTCAATGTAATGAATAGTTCCAAAATTGACATTATCGATATTTTAAAATAAATAAACTTTAATTAAATTATTTAAAATTTATAAAAGTTTTATATTAATCAAAGTTACTAGGATATAGTTTATTTACCATTTTTTCTATTTAATGTAACTATATTGACCCTAAATGATTAAAAACTGTATTCTCAAAGTAAGTTTGAAAAAGGCTAACAAAGGGTTAAAACCAAATGATAGAGATAAAAACATAGTCAAAACCAGTGTAGTTTTTATTGGATAAATTTAATTTGATCCTTATAACCTTAGGGTAAAAATTGATTTGTTTAATAGGAACTTTTTCATGTGAATGAATTATATTTTTTTTAATTAAATGAAAGTTATAGAATGTCACTCTCTTTATTTTTAAAATATCTTATGTCTTTACAAAGGGTCAAAATCTAGTAATTAATGAAAATGATTGTCTATTATAAGATTAATGAAATTATTTTCAAGATATATATTTATTTCTAATTTTTAGTAATTTTTTAATGATCATAATTTCTTATGAAATGTTGATGTAGTATTTCTTCAAATTAATAAAAAATATTTTAAAATATTTTAAAAATATTAAAATAAATAAAATTTTATTGAAAATAAAATTATTATAATTTAACCTTTTGAAAATTCTAAAATTTATCCTCACCTAAATTATAAAATGGAAACTCCTACCTCAATTAACTATACCACTTTCTTCCTTATTTCTTGACCAAACTATAACAATTTCCCTTCACAACATACCTATCCTTATACTAGAGGTGTTGTTCTTCCCAAAATACCAACGCTAGAGTCTATTTATTATAGATCTAAATGAGTCATTTCAAAGAATATAAGGTTAGAGTACTATCAAAGAAAGTTGAACACGATGTAAGGAATGTTCATCACACTTTTATTTAAATGGGAAATATGTCTTATATAAAACATGTTTTTTTGTGGGGTATATACTTCCCAAGAATGAATTTTATGATTATTATCAAGGAATTTATGGGATTTACATATCCATATAGGTTTCTTTCTTTCAATAGGCTTATGATCCAAATGTTACCAAATAATTAAGGGTATTATTACACAATATCATTAATATTTAGTATTTTTTATGTTTATGTCTCTATAGGGAGGATTATTTGATCTTTCTATTCCATATCCAAGTATTCAAAAGAGGTTTTAAATATTTTTTCTACTATTATCTAATGATTTTTTAAAGTAATTTATTCCAATGTTTGAATTTTTATAAAATGATTTAAAAAGAATCTTTTTTCCATTTTTTAAATGAGGTACATTTTTAATTTTTGAATGAAATGTTTTTTTAACATATATGGATGTTGGGTCCCGAAATTTCTGCAAAAAACACAAAATAATTACCCCAATTTGGAAAAGGATGAAAAAAAAGAAAATTTTTCGAGGAAGAATGTTCAAAGGGGTGAAACTGTAAAGGAACAATAGATCCCACAAAGCATAGGTCGCATTATAGACGATTACTCTGCAAAGAGTTCCACTGCTTCACGAAGCACCCACAAAATAAAATAGTTCCCAAAAAAACTAAGGAACCATGAGTGCCCTCAAAATAAAAATAAAAAGTCATTTTTGGGGCCATGCGGTAATTTCCTCCCCCGTGAACGGTCATGACAACAAAAAAATAGGTTGCAAGAAGAGGTTGTATGGTCAACACATGCAAATGAAATGAAAATTTTTATGGGGCTAGGTGGTCATTTCCACCCCCAAAAATGATGGTCCCCTTGGAGGATCATCACTCCCCACTAACTAAGTCATATCTCGGTCAGGTCACCCTCCATGAGATCCCACAATAGAAGGACCATGGGACACTGCAAATGACCGACCATGCTAGTATCCAGTCCCTCCATTCACCTATAAATAGACTAGGAGGGGGACAAAAAAAGATGAGAACATAATGGATCGAATGTAAGAGAGCCAAAGAAGAAGAGAAATGAGGTAACCTAAAATCGGGAGCCTTTCTCTCGATTACTAGAAGGTAAAAACCCACTGCGTGGAAGTAAGGGGGAAGTAATAAATCATTTGGTCATCTACGAAGTTAAAACCCTTTGACTATATCATTTCTATAAGGAATAAATGGATGGACCCTTTGTGAAAAATTATCTAGTATATAAAAACACTACGTGGGAGGAACCATGCCCGACATAGAAAAAAGTTACACAGGAAGAACTTAGTCCTATATAAAAAAATTATATGTGGGAGGATCTCATCCCCACTTAGAAAAATACTATGTTGGTATAACATGGTATTGCATCACAACACACTATGTGGGAAGAACCACTAACCATATAGCATATTGTAACGTGGATGGTACCTTCACCCACGTATAATATTCATAGGTAACCCCATGTTGCCTAAGAAACTGCTATGTTGAATGGGTAATCCTAACGTGTTCTATTCTACATCTCCCATCACTCTCTTCCTCCATTACATTGGGACCCATGTAATCCCTCAATAAACCATTCTAATGGTATCAGTCCAAGGACCCTTCTAAATTCACCTGACATATATGATAGGATTGTTGGGCATAGTGTTTCCTTTCATGTATACATACCCCTGCTAAGCATAGCCACATTTGTGACCTCCTCAACAAGGAAGACCCTCAGGGTGCTTTCAGGTTTTCATTCCCATGGTAAAAAGGTTTCCAACCATGAGCTGATCACATGAACCTCCTAGTTTCCGGAGGGAATAGAGTGGATCACACTACCCTTTACCTTTAACATGGAATGAGATCTTTATCCCTATAACCAATTTTAGGGCATCCCTTCTCGAGTAAGCCCCTATCCTTTCTTGTGGATGTTTCACTCTTGATACTCTTCACCTCAACTCAAGAAAAAGGTATATGGATCACTAGATGTTACTATCCTAGTTATGAAAATAAAAGAAGAGACAGAAACACTCAACTCCCTCTCCCTCTCCCTTTAGGCTTTAGGACCTCCTCCACCAGTAGACATAGTGGAATCATGTGATATTAAGATCTATTACTTCCTCTTGTTTCTCGCACCAAACATGACTCATGTGGGATTAGAGGTTATAGGCGATCATCACAATCACATGATTCTAAAACAATAGGTTATCTCCCATACATAATCCTCAACCACATTGGCCTCTTATTTGTCGTAAGACTCGAAATCATGACTCAATCTTCCAAGGTCCATATTCCCAATTAATAAACAACAGATGGGTAGCTCCCACAAGTAAGCCCCAACCACATGGGCCTCCTTATGAGTGTAATCCCAATAAAATAGAACTACATGGGATTTGATTCCTAGTAAATTGGGATACTTAGGAAGCCTCCCTATGGTCCAAACCCAACATACAAATTCAACCTAATTTATTTGGGTTATATCTTTGGTAGGGACATATCCACATGGGAGACCATATCTCTTCTGGGCCCCTTAGGCTGCCTCAGCATAAGTCCCCCACCATCTTTGACCAGGAACCTTTCTCCTAGACTTCGTTACTACATTACTTTAAAATTTATGTTTTAGTCTTTATCACATGACCTTAAAAGGTGATGTGTCATGTTAAGTGGCACCGAACTAGAATGGTTATGATTCCTCTCATGATGTTACATATGATGCCCATATTAAGGGTTTGGTCACAACATCAAAACAACTCATGTCTCCCTAGATTACGGTAAACTCCATAGCACTACACCATATGGATTAACACCAACGTCATCCAAGAAAACGACCAAAGAATCCATAATCTATCCATGAAAGGGTACCATTGACGGAGAGCCTTAGATAAATAGAGATCCTTCCATTTTCGTATAACCTTGAATACATACAGATGATTCTGATCCCATGTATAGTCATAATAGATCATTGTCTTAGGGTAATCTGAATATTCCTTCATTAGAATAAACCAAGGATTCATGAACATGTCTTAAATCTATAATAGAGACTCATAATAAGAAATAGTTCCCCCCCAAAAAAGGTGTGATGAACTTGACTTCCCATCCACTTGAACAGCATGAGTTATTAAGTGTCATTTTCCTTGTTACTCAATGAATTCCTTCCTTTTGAATGTAGTTCCATGAATCATGGGCATGAGATCCATTGGGTGTGTTTGGATCCATGAAAAAACTCATTGGAAACCATTCAAATATTTTTTTTCCCAAAATCAATTAATGAAAACCATTTAACCCGTGCAATAAATCCTCCTAGGTTTAAATGGTTCTTTGAGGGAAAAAATGGTCAACCCAATGTGAATCCTTAACCATGGTGGCATTGTTATCCCACATTAGGCCTCTTTTTTCATCTGAAATAGTAACAGGGATAAAAGATACCTTCAAATATGAATTTGGTCATGAGATTATAATTTGATGAGGATTTTTTTCTGTATTTGTCACATATATTATATGTACATTTCAGAGCTCTCTTCAATATAATGGATTCTCAAAAACATTCACAAACATGTGTGTCAACCAATACACCATTCAGGTCATCCATGAAGCTGAGGACCCCATATTCCACCCAATGTCTTCAACACTAGCTCTCGAATTCACTGGTTAGGGAGTACCGCCACTCCCCACCTTGGATGGAGCTCAACAGGCCCTACAGGCAATGAAGCCCTACTAACTGTCTTCCTAGCAATGATCAGCGGTCCAGAATCCAATTTCCCCACTAGACATCTCCAATAATTTTAATATCATATCTTTGAAATGAGATATTGAGTTCCTAACTTACCTTAGGGAGGCTGGTGAATTTTTCACTAATGACTTCATCCCAGCAGCACATGGTTATCGCTGAAGGGCCCTAGCTGGAAATCATCACCTCTAATGTTGTGTGACCCAAAATCCTCACCATGTAGAGGATACAGCCTTGAAGGCCCTAGTTAAAGTCATACAAACCTAGATCACCAAAAATCCTCACTAAGGATGATTTCCATACAGTCATAAACAAGAAATTTTCTTTATTCCTGCTGCATAATCCCCCTAGGTAAATATAGTGACAACCTATGAGCGGATGTATATTATTTCTCAATCTCATCAAGACCTTCATCCAAATATGATGGAATATTACGAACAAGATAAAATTTATACCACTACTCACCAAGGTTTCCATGGAAATATAGTGGAAAATTATAAGAAAAATTATATACCTGCCAATGCACATCCAACCCATCTGACAAATATAATGGAAAATGAGCAGATGAAAAGCCATGCTCAAAAATATGAAGCCCAAAAGTCAAATATGATGAAATCCAAAAACAAAAAGAGTAAAATTCATACGGATTCATATCAAAACCATCAGTTTGATATGATGGAAACCAATGAATAGATGCAAATTCTTGCTCATTGATATCCATATTTTCAATAAAATATAGAGGGAAACATAGAAAACAATTGGCGTATCCTAGTTGTAAATTAGGGGTGTACCCATATCTCTACCCCCACACCGGAGAACCATTATACCTATTGTATATAAATGGAGGAATAAAGGAGTAACAAATTCATGATATGACACCATAATGGGAATATATTCTCTTTCCTACCAAAGACATCTCTCAACACGTCCTAGAAATAATGGTGGGTGAAATTTCAATCCATGACCATATCCTTCATACATTCGAAGATGTAATCACGTCCGTGGAAATAGTAAATATTCTGGCCCAAAATCCCTCCTCCACAAGTGGGGTGACACATCCACACAATAGGTTGCTCACTCCAGAGTAGACATACATCCCTACTCCCATATAGGATGCTCATCGGAAATATTCTACTATAAATAGACAATAGGATTGGGTAAAAATACTTATTCGAACTGGGGGACACTAATCCACTATGGTGGCCACTCTGGGGAAGGCATATACCCCTTCTAGAACTCAGGATTATCACTAGTATAGCTCGGTATCACTATAGGATCCACTCGAAGAGGCACATGTATATGAAGGTTTTCACCTACAGCAAGCGGCCCACGTCGCCCACAAGAGAGCACCCAAAAATGAATCACACCATTGAAAACTAAAAAATTAAGAGAAGATTCTTGACCCTTCTATGCTATAAAATGGATTTCTTGATACCATAAAACACCTAATGATAGTGTATCAAGATCCCACTGAATAGTTATTAAATTATATAATTAGTAGTTGTTGTTGTGAAGGTCCTCCCCACAATACTGTTACCAGCATCTCTGGAGGTCCTACCAAGAGTATCGAACATGAAGGCTTCCTTTGTGGACTCAAACCAATCATTAATGAGATTTTATCTCCTGATGATCATAACAGTATCAGACATAGTTTCTAGAATATCAAATATTAAGAAGGGTGTCCCCTTGATGCCATCCACCCAGAAGCTCCTCCCAAAGGTATATGCTAGATAAATTCTCCCTACAGTTGCGAACCATGCTAGAATGGTAGTCTTCTCCATGATGGAATTTGATGACAAGGTCCTCCCTATAGTGACATAAAATATAAATAAGGTCCAAAACTTAATTTCATCCACCCTGAAGGTCCTCCCCAAGGTATACGTGACAAAAACTCTCCCTATATTCGATCATCAAGCTATGATGGTAGTCCTTTCCATGATGGAATTCACTGTGAAGGTCCTCCACGCAGTGACATCAAAAAACAAGAGGGTCCTCCCCTTATTATCCTCCACCCTGAAGGTCCTCCCTTGGGTATATGCTGCAGAACTTATTCCTTCAGTTGGATAGTAATCTATGGTGGTAATCCTCGCCATGATGGCATTCACTATGAAGATCCTCCCCACAATGACCTCAAAAAGACAGAAGAACCTCCCCGTGTTGTCGTCTACCCTGAAGGTCTTCCCCAGGGCATACACTATAAAAATTATCCCTACATTCATACATCCAACTGTGATGGTATTACTCTTCATGATGTCACCCACTACGAAGTTCCTCCCCACACTGACATCAAACAACAAGAAGGTTATCCCCTTGCTGAGTCAAATATCAAAAATCCCTAATATTTTGAGGCATTTGTAATGATGGGGCTAGACATGTTTGATACCCTATCAATGAAAAGTGACACCATTTCTTAAACATGATGTGGCCCATGGAAATGTTCATCCTTTTATCCACCCATGTACCATTCGCATACCAATGATACCCCTACTATCCCCACTACTTCTGACAAAACAATCAAGAAGCGTTCATGTTGGGCAGATCAAGTAGAGGAGTCTCTGGAGAAAGAATAAAAGGATATGTTTCATGTAAAAAAAAAATTTCCAAGGATGAAATACCCTTTTTTAGCCCTCATACACTTCTAAGTTTTACATTCCAAGGTAATTGTAAAAAAAATGCATACATAATATCTATTTGAATATCTGGACAACTATCTTCCACCTGAAAGAAAAATTATTTCCCTACAACAGGTATGCATACTATGTCAAAATACTGGGAGATATTCATTAAAAAATTGACCTATAATCCCTTATATCTATAGAGTGACCGCAATCAGAAAGGTATTGGAAGGATCTTTAACTAACCTACCTTCATGCACTTCATAATTTCCATCATCTAATTTCCAACACCCCGCCTAGTGTCCACATGTGGGGATGGGGTGAACATGGGTCTTTTAATTTCACCTCACATATCATTCAACAGAACCAACTAGAAATTAAATATTGTAATTTCATTATTCCAAGGAGGATATTAAGAAATTAACTTGCCCAGGATTAATGGAACACTCAATATGAATCGTCCTTGACTAATTCTTAAAAGTGTCAGGCCCGATGAGAGAAAGAAATTAAAAGGCTCCTTTTCTAGAGAACTGGGAAAATTAATCAGGCTTTTAGCCTAAGGAAATCCAATCATCAAGCAATGCTAATGTCGAAATAAATTAGTTTTCATGTAAACCCAATATTTCACCCATCTCATTATCAAATAGGAGTGTACAAGATAAAGATAGTTGTGACAACAGTAGGAGTTTCCGCAATACAGGATTATCCCCAGCCCACAAGTATGGGGAAATTTTTTACACAAAATATCCCATAGAGGCCAATGAAATCAGTACAAGGCACAACAATAAGAGAACAGGAGAAATGCTGGCCCTTGGGGTTGGAGGAATTTTTTCCTCAACCATCCCCTCAATAGAAATTAGTCTTTTCCCATTTAGAGAATATGTAAAGAATAAATATTTCCCATTCAATACCTTCTCATGATGTAGTTCCCTTAGAAGGGAAGCATAAAACCAGATTGTATAGAGGGTCCTTCCAAGTAACCCTTTTACAAGAATCTATAAGGGGATCCCAGAATGGAAGGGAGAGATCCAACAAAGGATGAAAACATCTCTCCTACTATTAGACAGCCAATTCAATTCCCACAGTGCATTAGTCATTAGTAAACATTATAGAAGTCAACCACATAGGCCACACTGAAAATGATGAAAATGAAAAGGTGAAAGGAGGGGATTGTTCCATTAAGAATCTAATCCATGCTAATAATGAAGGTTTTCTCACATGGAAATAGATGATCTCCCTAAATATGGGTGTTCCCCAATCAATCCTTTACACCTCCTCGAAAAATCTCTACCAAGGGGAAGAATAAAGGCAAGGTCATACACAAACCGCCTCCTCCTATCAATGAGAATGGGTATCTATGCTAAAAGAATGATTCTTTTTATAGGAGTAATATATGAAAGATTTTATATGAATTAATGATATGATACTCCTAGGTAGAATTCCTAACTAATATGCTCCCTGGGAAGAGACTCAACTTACACCTCCAGTAGGTGTACCTCATCCGTAAGGGTTCATACCCACAATTGAAGCAAAGCCCGGGCATCATCCTGACCTGAAAATTGGACCATCAGTTTACCTAGACCCAGTTGTGGATTTATATCATGATTTCCCTCCATTAAGGAAACAACAATATTTTTTTCAGCAAAATTATTAAAAGTTGTTCCCAGCCGGATATTCGCCTCAAATAATGGAAGAATCAGCCTATCATATCCTACCCCTTATTGCATTTGTCCAAGCTCATGTTAACAGAACACTCATAAAGGTCTTATTGATACCCTTGATTAATTGGAATCTTGATTGGAATCCATGGAGGAGCGGTATGCACCAGTATATCCTGAACGCAAACCTTACCCCAACAAGGTGAGAGACACCCCACCACCACCAAATTTTGGGAGTCCTGTGTTTCTGATATTCAATGGATTATATGACCTGGTACTACATATGAAACACTATGTTTCTCATTATGATATGATGATGGTAATTCATGAGAAACAATAAGCAGAAAAACTCATATGCTTTGTATAAACCTTGCAAGGTCCATCCTTCGTATGGTATACAATTTTTCCATCACAATCGATCATGGGATGGGAAGATATCCATCGCCAATTTCTATTTTAGTTGAGCTCGATGTTGTAGAAGAAAAAATCAATGACTTATTGAATTGAAAATAGTGAGAAAATGAGACTCTCACATTTCATTTCCAAATGAAAATGGCTAATATACTCAATGAACCAACCAATTCCTCAAGAGGAGATGATTGCAATCCATATTGACAACCTTCACAATGAGCTACAAACATTACTCTTATTTATAATTTATATAAGTGTGTTTTGGAATTTCTCCAACATTTCCCAAATAATGGAGGAATATATATGAAATACTAATCTCAATTCTTGAGTAACTCCATTGGTCCCCAGGAAAAGGGTTGGAAAGGAAGAGGCGGTGCCCATCACACTTAAGCCATCCTCTATGCTTTCACTATCCCCAAAACCTATTCCAAATCTTGAGAAACCCCCAATGCATTAACAGAAACCCCACCTCGACATGAAGAGTGGAGGTGACCCAAGAGAAAAAAAAATTCAAGGAGAGAAGGAATAAATTTTACATGTTCTGGTATTATCAATTTCATAACTATTTTATACCTATTATGGACTACAATTTAGTCCATCTATGATATCTAAAAAGGATCGACCAGGTAGGTCTCAATGACCCACCATATTATTTCCCCTTTTACCAAATACTAGGATACAAAATTTGGGAATTCTTCATCTTTAAATACCTCCCATGGAAAATGATAGACTCCTGGCAGGTAATGTTGGGAAAACTACCAACACATTTGGCATATGTTTCCAAAAAATCCCACAAGGAAGGAGGTGAGTGGAAAGAAGTAATTAGTAGAATATAAAATAATTTTTATCACTGTATGTCTTGAAAAACAATTAAATTAACTCATGAAATTCTCAAAGAGTAGTTGAAATAGCCAATTGTGACCCCAACCGCTTCTGCTGCAACACAACCGATGCCATCGGACCAACAGACCTCTAAAAGCTAGGCTTTCAAAAAGAAGAATTTATAGAAAGACAGATATGAAGTATAGGAAGATGAACCTTCATCAAGGCCAAATTGGGATTTTACTCTCTTAGATTTCAATCCCTCATATCTGAAGCAATAGGAAATTCCCACCCAAAAGGCACCACCAGAAATGGTCTTTTGAAAAAATGACTATTTTGATGAGGAGTTAATTTTTTTCTCCATCAATGTGATTCACTTCATGGACCCCTTATCTAATGATTATTATGGATATAAACCCATGTTATCCACACTAGATTATGAAACTAGAGGAATAGGTTGCATGAGCTGAGGATACCATGGAAAAAGTAGTCATAGTTTGATCCAGACTTACATATTCACCACAGCTCGAACTATCAATGTTGCAAAAACTCATGGAACAACCCTTTAGTGAGTTCATAAAGCACATGAAAATTTCCATACACCTACTAGAATCCACTCTAACCTGATTACTCTTAATATCAATCAGGGGAGGCATAGGTGTTATATCACCCTCGGTGGGTAGGAAGAATTTCCTAAACCAAGCCACCTAGGAAAAGAGTTCCCCCAACTCCTACCCCAAGGGATGATCCATCTATATAAAATCCTCAAGACCTTAATTTGTCTATGAATTAACAACCACTCCCATGGAGGAACATTCTTTTAAAGAATAAGTATGAAATCATGAAACATTTATCCATGGTACCAAACAAACTATTGATCATGGATTCCTTGAGTCTATCAATATACCTTAGGTAATCACTCATAGAGTATTCGCTAATCCCCTATAAGTTTGAAGTCAAAGTGTTCACTGTTGAGGTCTACCTGATAGAGATTAATCCTACAGAATGTAACATTGTTATCTACTTCACAAATCAAGATGAAGGTGTCCTTTTACATGGAAATGTCGTACCCCCTAAACATTTCTAGAAGGATAAACGTTGTTAATATCTGAATGATGTTCTATGACAATGGTTATGGAGTCAATATCATACTAGTAAGAACACTCTGTCAGCTTGGATTTGATGAGGATAACCTATAAACTTTTACCATAGCACTATAAGGCTATGAAAAAAGGGAGGAGAATCCATTGGGCGAAATTAAACACAAGGCTTAGTTCAGAGACCTCATAGACAAATCATAATTTTTAGTGGTACTAAAGAACACAGAATTCAATGTCATGCTTAGAAGGCTCTAGTTGCATCGACACATAGTGATCCCTGCATCTTACCATCAATGAAAAAAATACTAAATTACTGTGAAAATAAATATGCTACTATAAGGCCCCAGCCTTAAACCTTACTTAATCTTGAGTTATTACAAGATTACACGTTGAGGATCTTTTCGGGTTTAGAGTTTTAGAGAATTAGATCATAAAACTTGCATTACATTCCACATATAAACAAAGTGGTTACATAAAGATAGTATTCTTCATTCCCATCAATGGAAACACATTTAAAATAAAACATGGATTATTTCTTGACACATCCTTGACTCTATCATCTTATCATGTACCTTTCCCTTGACCTGTGAAAAACATTTCAAAAACTTGGGATGAGCATAAAAACTCAGTATGGGTTATAAAAACATGGAAAGGAAACATGGGTACATACATACATAAGAGTGAAATCATACTTTACCCATAAAACATAATCACTTTAACATACCTAATAAAATCATGAATAAATCATAGAAACCATAAGACATAAAGGTAACTTGAGGCATTCATAACATTCTTACGTAGGGAGTAACCCTCTTGGTTACGTTTGGAATACCCATCACAGTATATTCCCTGAAAATCTCTTCGGAGAAACCTTAATGTTTCACTCCTTCGCGTTACCCAATGCATTGGAGAGCTATAACGGGCTCACCCGCCCTTAGTTTATCACGGAACCACCCGTCTTCATAATAATGCCCAAGAACCATAACATAATCGTATCACATAAAACATGCATAAAGGAAACATAAAATTTCCACCATTCAATCACAAGATATCAATACCATACATTGATATAAAAATATTATGAAAACCATTTTCAATATCAAAATAAAAGAAAAGTAAAACATGGTATTTATTTTTCTTTTAAAAAGAAAGAATGGCTTGTAGAGGAAGCCGAAACTCAAATAACGGTCATGACGGCGGAGAAGTCGTTGTCGCCGCATACGTACGACAAAAACATTCCCTTTTTTCATTTAGTAAACGCTTCGTATAAAAAAGATTCCTTTTGAATAAACGTAAAAGTCAAAGGGGTTTATACACCGTATAAAGGAAAGTTGTGTATAAAATGAAATATGCCTCAATGAAAGGAGATTGAGACGAAGTCCCTTACAAAGATAATTTTTAAAATAAAATAGATACATTATGTGTATTCAATATAAGTACACATAAATAAAGTACAAATACAAGATACGACATAATAATATAATGACATAATTTGAAAGTAGGAGATTAACCCAAAGAATGGAAATTGGGTTAAGAAGTTCCCATACCTCGTATCCGACTTGACCCGACCGTTCTTTAAACTCCTGAATAATAAACTTTAGTTAATCTCTACTTGATTATGAATCTTTTCCAAGTTCATTATTCCTTTTATACCATGTTATGAACATCATGTAATCATTTAAGTTAATAATGTTCATTTTGTCGGTATTTGGTTCTTAAGTCAAAAATAGACTTCTTACACTTACATGTTGTTAATTCGGTCAAAGGTTCATTATATCCAGAATGGTATTCATGATGTAGATATCATTTATGTCATATATATCCAGTACATACATTCATTTATAATATTACATCATCTTTAGAGGTAAGAAATGAAATGCACCGTTCATGGAGACGGTAAGCCGTACGTACGCATGAACGCTACTTTCATTTCTTTGTCATATTAATGGAATTAAAACTAAATGAGAGGTATGTATATTTTAATTCCAGAATTATATTCATCATTTATATATATCATTAATTATATATATCCATTATATACATGTACTTTTAATAATACATTACATTTGGGGATAAGAAATGAAATGCACCGTTCATGGAGACGGTAGTCCGTACGTACGCATGAACGCTACTTTCATTTCTATCTCATACTTTAATGGAAATAAATGATAATGATATATATAGGTATATTATAATTCCAGTATAACATCATGTATAATATCATTAACTTTATCCTTTACACATCCCACATATGGTATTAATGAATCAAATCACTTTTAGGGGGCGGTAGTCCGCACTTCCTAAAATGAAGATATCGCGTATACCCATAATGGAAATCATAAAGGTATGCCAAAAATGAAAAAAACAGAAGCTTAAGGAAAACATAAACATATTATATATCATATATAAAAATAGTGACATCATAATGGCCCCCTTTGAAGGTGTTAAATGAGTATTGAACAATCATCGTTTCGGGAGGCAGAATTTCGCCATCCACGGAAACCGTATGTTCTTTAACCATTTGATGTAGTTGTGTGAGAGTGTAGCTCAATTAACTCTTATAACAACATCCTAGTATATTGAAGATACTGGTGTTGTTACAAAATAAGTAAATAAAAAGAGTTTAGGGGGTTGGAGAAGCAAAATAAAACAAATGAACATGAGAGAATGAATTACCTTAAAAAGTGTAACTCCTTTTGAGTTGAGCCTAAAGGCTTCCTTTGAAAGGATTATGCCCAAAGGGAATCCACTAGGATGAGGAGAGGGATGTGGAGAGAGCAAATGGGCAGGGGTTGGCCGAGCCAAAGGCTTGAAGAGTGTGTGAAATGAGGTAGAGGTGGGGGCCTTTTATAAGAGGAGAGGAGGGGCACTTTTGGAAAGTAAAGAAACATTACTTTATTTGAAAATGTGTTTCGGTTTTAAAAGGTCCCACATTTATATAATTCGTGGATAAGGTGATAAGGCTTCGAAATCCACTCATCCAATTGGTTTTGGCCATGTTTAGATTTTAGATTTTACATTATCTTTCTGTTTTATTTAAATCGCCAAATAATGATGTCATCGCTGCATCATTATTATGTCATAAATACATTAATTTATTTAATGTCTAAAAATTATAAAAAAACTACTATGATATAGGAAATCTTTTTAGCTTTCCAATGACTATTTATAATCGAAATTCGGACTTGTATAACCCCACTTAAAAATTGTTTTAGTAAAACACTTTATGTTAGTGTCATTTTCACTTTAACATTAAATAAAAAGTAATTTATGTTATTTCCCAACAAAAGTGGATCCATGGGGTCCCCAAGTTAGGCCATGGCTTGTCTTGGTCGTCCATGACACATCCAATGAGGTTGGGACATGTGTCTAGGTCATTTCATATTATTAAAGTATTAATTATACCTTAAACTACCCTAATTACCACTAATCGCGATTAAAAACTTAATAAGTTACTATTCACCAAAAAATTATTATAATCTCATTGAACCACATTTTACTTCTTAATGACAACCATGTATGTCGGATTTTCAAAATTCAATACACATTAGTGGTAAACTTTCATTTAACTGGAAAATCAGTTTGCTTGATTACCACTTAGTGGTTTCACTATTCATCAAAAATTGAAGTTTTTCAGAAAATTACCAAAAATTCACCCTAAGCTATATTTGATATTCCGAATTCAAAAATGAAGTCCATTTTACAAAATTCAAATCATATAAGTCACATTAATTAATTTAATAATTAATTCTCGCTGCCAGAGCAAATAGCGTGTTTTTACAAAACAATAAGTATCAAAAGATTGACACCAGTTTAAGTCTAATTTCAAATCGAAATCGATTCCAATGACCACCATTGGATAAAATGGTAAAAATATATTCTAATTTCACTTTAAAACCAATTCAAAAGATAATCTAATCATATAAATAAATTAGATCAAAAAGAGGTTTTGAATTAAAATGCAACATTTTACACTATTCATAAAAAAAATGAACTTTATCAGAAAGGTACCAAAAATTACACAAAGTAAAATTTGATGTCCCGATTCTTAATAAAAGTTTTATTTGGTCCAAAAGATTGTATAAGAGTGATCAAAACTATATTTAATGACGGTTCACCATTAAAAGGTGATAAGTGAACCTTTAGTGAAAATTAGAGTATAAAAGCCTAAAATTGAACTCTTTCCGTATTTTAAGCCTTTATCTTTTATTGGGTAAATGTAAAAACATCTAAAAACATATCTATTCATATTTTAGTTATTTATATTCATTCCCGCCAGTACAACGGCTACTTGTTAACTAACATAATATTATTATATTACTAGTGTGCTACGTAAGTTTCAAAGAAACTCATCGTTGCGTATCGGGTACGCTATCGAACATAGCAACCCCTTTTAATTAAAATTCATATTTAATTCTCTAATATTAATAAATATGAAAATTATTTATTCTTTAATTACCTGGGATGTTACATCCTTCCCCCCTTTTGGGAATTGTGTCCTCGCAATTTTATTCACTTATCAAAATAAGTGGGGGTATTTATCCCTCATAGCATTTTCAGATTCCCATGTTGCCTCTTCAATCATGTGGTTTTTCCACAAAACCTTTACCTGCTTAATCACCTTATTCTGTAACACTTGCTCCCTGTGGTCAAGAATCTGGACTGGTTGTTCCTCATAAGATAGGTTCTCTTCCAGCTGAACTACCTCTGGGCTCAAAACATGAGATGGATCTGGCATATACTTTCTCAACATCGAAACGTGAAAAACATTGTGTACCTGAGATAAACTTGGAGGTAAAGCCACTCGGTATGCAACTGATCCAACTCTTT
Source organism: Viscum album (assembly GCA_963277665.1). Lineage (NCBI taxonomy): Eukaryota > Viridiplantae > Streptophyta > Magnoliopsida > Santalales > Viscaceae > Viscum > Viscum album. Next base: position 1,841,705,999 of record OY728151.1, read on the forward strand.
CCAGAATTTCGTATGGTCCAATAAACCTTGGACTCAACTTTCCTTTCTTACCAAATCTCATCACACTTTTCCAAGGAGAAACCTTGAGAAAAACATGATCACCTACATCGAAAGATAGATCCTTCCTCCGGTTATCCGCATAACTCTTCTGCCTGCTCTGAGCTGTTCTCATGTGTTTCTGAATCAGCTGAACTTTTTCTGCCATTTCTTCTACCAATTCTGGTCCCATCAACTTCCTTTCACCCACTTCATCCCAGAAAGCTGGAGTTCGACACCGCTTCTCATATAATGCTTGAAATGGTGCCATCTGTATACTGGAATGGAAACTGTTATTATATGAAAACTCAACCAAAGAAAGATGTTTGTCCCAACTTCCCTGATAATCCATAGAACAAGCTCGTAGCATATCCTCCAATGTCTGAATTGTTCGTTCTGACTGCCCATCTGATTGAGGATGAAAAGCTGTACTAAAATTTAATTCAGTACCCAACGACTTCTGAAGGCCTTTCCAAAAGTTAGAAGTAAACCTGGGATCACGATCCGATACAATGGAGAGAGGAACTCCATGTAACCTGACTCGAGATGTCTTCGGTAATCCAACAACAAAGTCCATGGATATATTCTCCCATTCCCACTCTGGAACTGGTAAAGGCTGAAGCATCCCTTTCGGTAACTGCCGCTCTGCTATAACCTGTTGACAAGTCAAAACACTTCACAGTAAAATCAGCAATATCTCTTTTCATTCCATCCCACCAGTAATACACCCGCAGATCTCTATACATCTTAGTACTGCCCGGATGAACTGAAAACGGAGAACTATGAGCTTCACATAACAACTCTCTCTTAAACTGTGAATCACAAGGCACACATAACCTCTTCACAAACCTCAAAACATAAACACAAACTTATCCAAGAACTCCTGGAAAATTTTATTCATAAGGTCCATGAATACAAAAGGTGCATTGGTTAACCCCAAAGGCATAACTACAAATTCATATTGGACATATCTAGTACGGAACACATTCTTCGGGACATCTTCTTCTTTTACTTTCAACTGATGGTACCCCGACCTCAAGTCAATCTTCGAAAAATACTGAGCTCCCTGGAGCTGATACCACTTCATTCGATGGCCCAACATCTGCTGAAGTAGTTGCAAAGGATTTCACCACCCCTTTCTGCTTGTAGTCTAACTGCTTCCCATCACTCAAGCTCCTTGTCGGACACTCGTTTGCATAGTGACCCATCTCATTGCACTTATAACATTTCACTAACTGTAAATCAAATTTGTTCTTACCTTCACCTTGATCCTTTTCAGTGCAATCACGATCCTTATGTCCCATCTTACCACATCGGTAGCACTTCCCAGAATTCAGAAGACATTCCCCAGCATGCCTTTTGCCACATTTATCACAAACTGGAAACTTAGTTTTCTTACCATCAGACTTTTTTGAAGAATTCTTACCTTTCTCCTGCCACCTTGGCCTCTTCTTCTGCTGGTTGTCATAGAAAACTTGGTCATCAGCAAACTCCATTTCCACCTTCTCAGCACATCGAACAAGCTTTTCATAACTTTTAAACTCACGAGAAGCCAATGCCCTTCGATACTTTGGCTTTAATCCTGAGTAAAAACGATGGATTATACTATCAAGGTCCCGGATAAAATTTGGAGCATACCTTGCCAATCGAGTGAACCTTTCTTCATAGGCAGCCACTGAGTCTTCCTCTTGCCTCAATTCCAAGAATTGCTTTTCCATCCTAAGTCGAACAGCCTTAGGAAAATACTTCTCAAGAAACATACCTTTAAATTCATCCCAGTCAAGAGCATCAATCTCATCAGCGTCCCTGATATTTTTAACCATAGACCACCACTGATCTGCTTCACCCTCCAAACGGTAAATAGAAAGACTAACCTTTTGATTGTCTGAACACCCCATGACATCAAAAATCTTCTCTAGTGCTTTAATCCACCCTTCAGCTAGCACAGGGTCAGATGATCCTCTGAATGATGGGGGATGTTGCCTCATGAAATGTTCCACCACTGACATGTTCCTCTGCGGTTGATCTGGCTGATCTCGTGCATGGATACCACCACCATTTATAGCCTGAGTCAACTGTGCCATCACTGCAACAAACTGTTCAGTTCCGATTCCGACCATCTTAGGATGCTGATTTGGAAGGTTGTCTTCCTCCTGATGTCGTCCCAACATAGCTGCTTTGTTTCCTCTACGGAAAACCATTCTGAATACGGAAATATCTTAGGTGAAACAACATGGTAATCCGTAAATGCTATATCATTTCAATCATATTATAATTAAACACTTTTCTAACTCCTAAAGTTGTCTAAACCGACCTTTGATACCAACTATAAGGCCCCAGCCTTAAACCTTACTTAATCTTGAGTTATTACAAGATTACACGTTGAGGATCTTTTCGGGTTTAGAGTTTTAGAGAATTAGATCATAAAACTTGCATTACATTCCACATATAAACAAAGTGGTTACATAAAGATAGTATTCTTCATTCCCATCAATGGAAACACATTTAAAATAAAACATGGATTATTTCTTGACACATCCTTGACTCTATCATCTTATCATGTACCTTTCCCTTGACCTGTGAAATACATTTCAAAAACTTGGGATGAGCATAAAAACTCAGTATGGGTTATAAAAACATGGAAAGGAAACATGGGTACATACATACATAAGAGTGAAATCATACTTTACCCATAAAACATAATCACTTTAACATACCTCATAAAATCATGAATAAATCATAGAAACCATAAGACATAAAGGTAACTTGAGGCATTCATAACATTCTTACGTAGGGAGTAACCCTCTTGGTTACGTTTGGAATACCCATCACAGTATATTCCCTGAAAATCTCTTCGGAGAAACCTTAATGTTTCACTCCTTCGCGTTACCCAATGCATTGGAGAGCTATAACGGGCTCACCCGCCCTTAGTTTATCACGGAACCACCCGTCTTCATAATAATGCCCAAGAACCATAACATAATCGTATCACATAAAACATGCATAAAGGAAACATAAAATTTCCACCATTCAATCACAAGATATCAATACCATACATTGATATAAAAATATTATGAAAACCATTTTCAATATCAAAATAAAAGAAAAGTAAAACATGGTATTTATTTTTCTTTTAAAAAGAAGGAATGGCTTGTAGAGGAAGCCGAAACTCAAATAACGGTCATGACGGCGGAGAAGTCGTTGTCGCCACATACGTACGACAAAAACATTCCCTTTTGTCATTTAGTAAACGCTTCGTATAAAAAAGATTCCTTTTGAATAAACGTAAAAGTCAAAGGGGTTTATACACCGTATAAAGGAAAGTTGTGTATAAAACGAAATATGCCTCAATGAAAGGAGATTGAGACGAAGTCCCTTACAAAGATAATTTTTAAAATAAAATAGATACATTATGTGTATTCACTATAAGTACACATAAATAAAGTACAAATACAAGATACGATATAATAATATAATGACATAATTTGAAAGTAGGAGATTAACCCAAAGAATGGAAATTGGGTTAAGAAGTTCCCATACCTCGTATCCGACTTGACCCGACCGTTCTTTAAACTCCTGAATAATAAACTTTAGTTAATCTCTACTTGATTATGAATCTTTTCCAAGTTCATTATTCCTTTTATACCATGTTATGAACATCATGTAATCATTTAAGTTAATAATGTTCATTTTGTCGGTATTTGGTTCTTAAGTCAAAAATAGACTTCTTACACTTACATGTTGTTAATTCGGTCAAAGGTTCATTATATCCAGAATGGTATTCATGATGTAGATATCATTTATGTCATATATATCCAGTACATACATTCATTTATAATATTACATCACCTTTAGAGGTAAGAAATGAAATGCACCGTTCATGGAGACGGTAAGCCGTACGTACGCATGAACGCTACTTTCATTTCTTTGTCATATTAATGGAATTAAAACTAAATGAGAGGTATGTATATTTTAATTCCAGAATTATATTCATCATTTATATATATCATTAATTATATATATCCATTATATACATGTACTTTTAATAATACATTACATTTGGGGATAAGAAATGAAATGCACCGTTCATGGAGACGGTAGTCCGTACGTACGCATGAACGCTACTTTCATTTCTATCTCATACTTTAATGGAAATAAATGATAATGATATATATAGGTATATTATAATTCCAGTATAACATCATGTATAATATCATTAACTTTATCCTTTACACATCCCACATATGGTATTAATGAATCAAATCACTTTTAGGGGGCGGTAGTCCGCACTTCCTAAAATGAAGATATCGCGTATACCCATAATGGAAATCATAAAGGTATGCCAAAAATGAAAAAAACAGAAGCTTAAGGAAAACATAAACATATTATATATCATATATAAAAATAGTGACATCATAATGGCCACCTTTGAAGGTGTTAAATGAGTATTGAACAACCATCGTTTCGGGAGGCAGAATTTCGCCATCCACGGAAACCGTATGTTCTTTAACCATTTGATGTAGTTGTGTGAGAGTGTAGCTCAATTAACTCTTATAACAACATCCTAGTATATTGAAGATACTGGTGTTGTTACAAAAGAAGTAAATAAAAAGAGTTTAGGGGGTTGGAGAAGCAAAATAAAACAAATGAACATGAGAGAATGAATTACCTTAAAAAGTGTAACTCCTTTTGAGTTGAGCCTAAAGGCTTCCTTTGAAAGGATTCTGCCCAAAGGGAATCCTCTAGGATGAGGAGAGGGATGTGGAGAGAGCAAATGGGCAGGGGTTGGCCGAGCCAAAGGCTTGAAGAGTGTGTGAAATGAGGTAGAGGTGGGGGCCTTTTATAAGAGGAGAGGAGGGGCACTTTTGGAAAGTAAAGAAACATTACTTTATTTGAAAATGTGTTTCGGTTTTAAAAGGTCCCACATTTATATAATTCGTGGATAAGGTGATAAGGCTTCGAAATCCACTCATCCAATTTGTTTTGGCCATGTGTAGGTTTTAGATTTTACATTATCTTTCTGTTTTATTTAAATCGCCAAATAATGATGTCATCGCTGCATCATTATTATGTCATAAATAATTTAATTTATTTAATGTCTAACAATTATAAAAAAAACTACTATGATATAGGAAATATTTTTAGCTTTCCAATGACTATTTATAATCGAAATTTGGACTTGTATAACCCCACTTAAAAATTGTTTTAGTAAAACACTTTATGTTAGTGTCATTTTCACTTTAACATTAAATAAAAAGTAATTTATGTTATTTCCCAACAAAAGTGGATCCATGGGGTCCCCAAGTTAGGCCATGGCTTGTCTTGGTCGGCCATGACACAACCAATGAGGTTGGGACATGTGTCTAGGTCATTTCATATTATTAAAGTATTAATTATACCTTAAACTACCCTAATTACCACTAATCGCGATTAAAAACTTAATAAGTTACTATTCACCAAAAAATTATTATAATCTCATTGAACCACATTTTACTTCTTAATGAAAACCATGTATGTAGGATTTTCAAAATTCAATACACATTAGTGGTAAACTTTCATTTAACTGGAAAATCAGTTTGCTTGATTACCACTTAGTGGTTTCACTATTCATCAAAAATTGAAGTTTTTCAGAAAATTACCAAAAATTCACCCTAAGCTATATTTGATATTCTGAATTCAAAAATGAAGTCCATTTTACAAAATTCAAATCATATAAGTCACATTAATTAATTTAATAATTAATTCCCGCTGCCAGAGCAAATAGCGTGTTTTTACAAAACAATAAGTATCAAAAGATTGACACCAGTTTAAGTCTAATTTCAAATCGAAATCGATTCCAATGACCACCATTGGATAAAATGGTAAAAATATATTCTAATTTCACTTTAAAACCAATTCAAAATATAATCTAATCATATAAATAAATTAGATCAAAAAGAGGTTTTGAATTAAAATGCAACATTTTACACAATTCATAAAAAAAATGAACTTTATCAGAAAGGTACCAAAAATTACACAAAGTAAAATTTGATGTCCCGATTCTTAATAAAAGTTTTATTTGGTCCAAAAGAATGTATAAGAGTGATCAAAACTATATTTAATGACGGTTCACCATTAAAAGGTGATAAGTGAACCTTTAGTGAAAATTAGAGTATAAAAGCCTAAAATTGAACTCTTTCCATATTTTAAGCCTTTATCTTTTATTGGGTAAATGTAAAAACATCTAAAAACATATCTATTCATATTTTAGTTATTTCTATTCATTCCCGCCAGTACAACGGCTACTTGTTAACTAACATAATATTATTATATTACTAGTGTGCTACGTAAGTTTCAAAGAAACTCATCGTTGCGTATCGGGTACGCTATCGAACATAGCAACCCCTTTTAATTAAAATTCATATTTAATTCTCTAATATTAATAAATATGAAAATTATTTATTCTTTAATTACCTGGGATGTTACAGCTACCCTATGATAATGCCTCATTAAAATCATAATAGTTTCATTATATCGATGTAGGGATCTATCAGGGGAAAGGTAAATGACCCCTATTTGATTGAATTAAATGGGTCACCACCCTGAATGATCTATAAATGTTCCTATACAACCCCTTAAAATAGATTAGTAAGGATTATGTTATACCTATCAATTAGATCAATCATATTATTCAAAATTAAGGTTCATATTCTATAATCTACATGACTAAAGTCATTAAAATTGAGTACAATAGTGTTGAATAGTTTTCCAACTCCTCATACAATGGTGAAATATCATATGAAAGTACATTAAAACTATCCCCAAATCTCTAGGAAATCCCTTACTTATCAACTAAGGTAGAATAGGTCATCTCATCACTCAAATTTTTTGAATACACTACTTTATATCTCACTCCATCCTCTCTATATTTTCAATGAAATCCCCCACTACCATCTAGGTTAGAGGAAGTTTCTTCATTATCTAAATATTGATATATTAAATCCACCCCTAATTATAGAGAACCCATCCTAATATTTTCTCCCCCAATGGAAAAATAGAAAAATATGAAGAGGAAGAAGAAAAATAGGAGGAACTTAGGGACACCCCTCCAGCATTCGAAGAAGGCGTCTCTACCACAATAGATGAGATTAGATAAATAAATCTAGGCACAGAGGAGCATCCATGTCCCACACCTTGATTAATACACCCATGTATTCAGATGAGATAAAAGTATATACCACATTCCTAATGTTTAATCCATATGTATTCTCTTGGAATTACACTGACATATCAGTTTTGGATCATGTGGTGTCCACTCACCACCTGACCCTACCAATGGACAAACTAGGGCTATAAACAAGCCTCCAGGAGGACGCACCTGACACATGCTTCCAAGATAGATGTTGAATTTGATAGGATCATAAAATCCAATATCATTCAAGAGGTCCAATATCACATCTGGATATCCAAAATTGTCCCTATCAAGAAAAATAATAGACAAATTATACTTTTCATCGATTTTAGGGATCTAAATCGACACTACTGGGAGGTTGATTTCATAGAATTGATTGATGCAATAGTCAGATATTAGGATCTCTACTTAATAGATGGATATCCAGGATATAACCAAATATGAATGGCCTAAGAAGATGAAAAATCCACTACCTTCAGGGACCCTAGATAGTATTATTCTATTGGGTAATTCTATTTGTCTTAATGAATGTCAGCGCTACATACCAATGTGGCATGTTTCACATATTCAAACCCTTCCTAGTAATTTTTTATTAAAGTTTTTTTTATGACTTGGTGGTTAAATATAAACAACGCTCTGACCACCTCAAAGATCATGAAACCTTCTTCAATAAACTGATACAACACAACCTGAAAATTAACACATTGAAATGTGATTTTTGTGTTACCACATTGAAATTTCATGGATTCTTTGTATGTTATCATGGTATCAAAGTCAAACCTGAGAAGATGAAGGATATCCTTGGAATTTCACCTACTTAAAACCTTAAATATTTGAGTTATATTCAAGGACACTTAGCATACATTTTATGCTTTATATTCAACCTTTAAAAAATTTTTCCTTTACCAAGTTGATGAAAACTGGGTTATATATAGGTGGACTGATGATTTCTTGGAAGCATTTGAAAACCTCTAAAAATATCTATTGAGTCCACCTTTACTGATGATGGATTTCAAATAAATGCAACTTATATTATATGTGACAACCTTATAGTGATCACTATGTTCCTTCCTTGTGAAGAAGAATGATAAAGATATTGAAAACAACCTTCATTATTTCAGTCGAACCATGATCAATGTTGAGAACTATTATTCAAATATTGAGAAGAGATTTCTGGGGATAATATTTAAATTCCAGAAATAGAGCCCCTATATTTGTGCATCATGAGGTCTATTTGGCCTCTCAAAGAAACCCAAAAAAATAAATCCTCAGTCATTCGATGTTGACCAGTCATCTGTCATGGTGGTCGATTATTCTACAGCAGTTTGACATTCAATTTGTGCCCTAAAAATTGATCAAAATCTAAGAATTGGGAGAATTTTTGGTAGAAAACCCTTCAGTAAATATGAATCTATTGGAAACTACACTACTCGATGAATATATTTTCTCTTTTCAAGAGGGACCCCAGATAAGAAAAATTCATTTGGACGGTGAATCCAAAATCCTGGTCTGAAAAAGGATGGAAGACCCCAAGCTCGACAAAGTGGGGCTGAGAGTCATGCTCATATCTACAGAAAATGTAGTCCTTCCATACTCCATTCGAATATCAAAGGGATTAAAGAATAATTAAGTATAATATGAAACTATCATTTTAGGGTTAGAGTTGGAACTTTAGGTACATTTCCACAACTTTAAGGTGAATGATGATTTGGAATTGGTCATCATGAAGGATAACAATGATTATGCTATCAAATATGAAGATTTAATCCCTTTCTATGGCATGTCTAAGGACTAATGGTGTAATTTCCATTATAACCAACATTGAATCATGTCTCGTGAGCTCAATATGCACAAGATGATGTACTAAGGAATGCAGCCACAACTCTAGAAGATCCAGAGAAAGATGAAATAGTCATCAGTACTATGCACCTCTATATGGTCTCACCATTCATTCAAGACAATGTGGAAAAGATTAGTGAGATTAGTCCCATACTTGAACTATACAGTCCCACTAATGGATAGATGATACCAATAGTGGACTACCTTATAAGGGGATAACTCTAACCAGATAGGGTCGAGAGGGAGAAAATCTGAAGATGATCAATTAACATTGTTCTATATGATGTCATGAATCACCCAAAGGTACTCTGAAAATGAATCCATGATGGGGTAATTATTAAGTGAATTGATGGAGAAGATAGAATAGTCTTCATGAAGGAAGTATGTTCTGGAGCCTACTACACCAACTAGTTAGGATCCAAGATTTTCCATCAAGTTTGGAGGCTTAGGTCCTACTAGCCCACTGTAATGCATGACTGTACCAAATATACCAAAAGGTGTCATTCCTACAACTTTAATGTCAACTTCATTCACCAACCCCTGGGGTTTTTGTACATAGAAAAATAATCCTATCCATTTTCCATATGCGGAATAGACATCATGGTACCATATCCTCCTGTTACGAACAATCTGTTTATGTAAATTCTTATTAGAACTGAATTATTCTACAAGTGGGCTGAATCCATACCCATGAAAGAGTTCGAGGTAATGAAATTTGTCAGATCCATGAAATCCAAAATTGTCACCAGATTTGGTGTCCCTCATACAATACTAATGGATAATGGAACCATTTTTTGTTCTACTAAATTGTAGAATCTATATCAGGAGTATGACATCAAGTCCAACCATTCATCCCACTACCATACAGTAGCTAATGGAAGGATAGAGGCATTCAACAAGACCCTATAAAACATACTCCAAAGGATAATAGATAAGGGTAAAAAGTATTTTTCAGATAAGATACTACTTTCTTGGTGGTCATACCAAAAAATGACCCACACAACCACACAGGCGACCCCATACTCATTAGTACATGGGACAGAGGAAGTCCTGCCCATAGAGGTTAAATTTCCCTCACTCCATGTTGACATATACAATCAATTATCCATAGATGATCAATCCCAAAAATGGATATATGAATTTGAGTGATTGGATGATAAAATATTTCATACCATGCATCATTTAGAAGCCCATCAAAACCAGATCTTGTGAGTGTTTATCAAAAAAGTTCTCCACCGGTCTTTTCTCAAAGGAGAGATGGTGTTAGTACTCAAGACTATAATGATACCCAAAAATAAACCTCAAAATTTGGAGATGAAATGGGATGGAGATTATGATATACATAAATACTACTCCAATAAATATTATTCCATGATTTCAGTGGATAAATAGATTACCAAGGTTCCCACCAATGCAAGGTTCCTAAAAAAGTTTTTAATGTAGTCACATAATGATAAATTGTCATGATCACATGATGTTAAATTTCATTGTACATCATCCTAATCAAATGATATTAAACTTCATGGTATATCATCCTGATTTAATGATGTTAAATTTCATGGTAAGTCATCTAGATCTCATTCTGTTAAACTACACGATTAATGTCCCTCTCATTCAATCTTAAGAAACCCATAAAATTCCACAAAATGATTCACTCTTCATAGTACATTTCATATTGTCCAAGTAAAATGATAATAAACTTCAAGAAATAAATTTCCTCAATGCATGACATTAAAATACATGGGAATAATTTTTTTAATCAATTATTCACATCACATGATCTAGATCTATGTAGGAGAAAGAATAAATTCACATATTCTCATGTGAGAGTCAGATCCACATAGGAAGTCTCCTTTTTTAGAACTACATGTGTCTTTATTCCTATCATTATAGGATACATAATTAATTCCGGACCCTATTCCCTAGTCCCATTCATGGACAATGAGTACAATTCCCCCTAAGGGTCAGACCTATGTGGAGAATTCCCATCCACAACTTTTTGTGGATTTATTCCTATCATCATAAGATACATAGTGATATTTGGACCCTATGTCAGGGGCCCAGACACCAACAAAGGTAAAAATTTCCCTCTATACATATGGTTCAAACATTAATGGAGAATTCCCGTCCATAACTATGTATGGATTGATTCCTTCCTACGTGAGATATGTAGAGACACATGGATTCTACATCCTATTTAGACACCCAAAAAGGGAAAAAATTATATCCTCCTTGTGTATGGGTTATTCCTACACATGGAGATCTCATCAAGAACTATGTACGGCTAGATTCACATTACATGGTATATGTAGTGATGACCTAAACCTTATGTCCTAGGCATAAACATGAAATAAGAGAAATTTTCCTTACCCTATATAAAAACAAAATCTGTGTAGGGGAACTCAAAGTAGGACCTATTGACAGGTCCATTTTAAGAAAAATTCCCCCTCCTTGTACATGAGTAAGATATGTGCAGGGAAGCACTTCAAGAACTATGTGTGGCTAGATTCATGCCTATTTAGGATACATAGTGATGCATGGGTCTTTGATTCTTTGTCCAGCTACAACATTTCCCCTCTTTCATGTTGGGTCACCCTCATCCTCACCACATGACCTTAAACTACATGGGGTATTTGAACTATGTGTGGAATGATTATTGACCATGCAGGATACGTAGTGTCACCTGAATTCTATACGATGTTCCATCCACTATGAATTCAAAATGCCCATCTCCTTCATTTTGTCTCTTTTGTATGGTGGAATGAACTTTTTCCATCCCTTTTTTCTCACACTGAGCATAGACTACCTAGGATTGTGAAGTTTGAAAGGGGATTCCACACATGATAAAGGTCTATCAATCCACATAAGGTTTTTCATGGTTCTTATAAAAATTCATTAAAAGGCACAAACTATTTCCCTTGACACAAGATGTTAAATTGCATGGGTATTCATGAACTATATATGGCATGATTCTCATTTGAGATATGTAGTGACTGCTAGGCCATGTATATGAGTCCCATCCATGGGGCAATGAAAAGGAAAAATATATCCCCATAACCTGTATACAAACAAAGATATATGCAGGCAATTTAAAATATGGGTTCTTCATTCTAGAATCTATCAAGGAAACTGAAATCCCCTCTAAATATGAGTTAGATTTATAAATGTGGTTTCAAACTCTATATATAATACTAGTATGAATATTAATTATCTACCAAAATACATTACTTCCATTCATCACACTCTGTGCCCTAGGAAATTTCATATCTTTATAAACTTCTTATGGCCATCAGAAATGGAGGATCAGTATCCTGAGGACACCTTTTTTGAATATGAATGATATTCCCCAATTGGATCTGCATAATTTACCCAAAAGGTATGTAAACCATATCCATATTGGTCCCCCATATAGAATTTTAATATCTCGATATTCCCCAATGTCTTCTATGTCCCATATCATTTCTCCTGATCCGATAATCCCTAGAATCATGTTTTACACTTCAATATCTCTTATGTATGTGGTGATTCAGAACATCCAAGATAGATAAGGCTCATATTAATCATTGTTTCCATGATATATGTTTCTATTTGTATAACCTAAAACTATAAGACCTCATACCTTATTCACCACATGATGTTAAAATACATGGATGATATCCTAGTCACATGACACTAAACTGTGTGAGTTACAATAACTACATATGGCATGATTTTCATTTAGATGAGATACATAGTGATGTTAGGATCCTCAATACCAGGTCCATCCATGAGGTAAAAATGTTCCCCTATTACTGTGTTTGGTCCAGACCTACCTAGGAATTTTCTAACATTGAAACTACATAATGTCCTGAACTACGTGTGGATTGATCCATGCCACTGTAGGGTACGTAGTGACACCCACATATCTAGACCTAGGTCCAACTATAGAAAATGTTAAAAAATTCCCCTTCCGCATGCATGGATTAATCCTATGTGGGGAACCCCATAAGAACAACATACGACCTCATTCTCACTTCCAAGGGATATATAGAGACACCCGATTCCTATATCCTAGTCCAGACACAACAAAAAAATCCCAACTCTCTAATACATGATATACATCTTCATATCATAGTATAATATGAGTCTATCCCCATTAGTGAGTTAATACTTGAAGTAAAATTCCCATTTTCCCACACAAGAGTTTGATTAGCATTTGGGGGAACCTTCCCAGAACTATGTATGGATTGATTTCTTCCCTATCATAATATGTAGTAACACACAGGTCCCCAATCCTGGGTCTATCCACAACACACACTAAATTTCCCTTCCCTGTGCATGGGTCAAACCTGTATAGGGAACCTTTACAAACCTGCATAAGGGAAACATTTCTACCTCTTCTCGGGAAGTTTTGACTTAGAGTGTTCCATTCCTTTTTAGGTACTTTCCCTTCACAAACCAAACTCTATGTACAAAAAGGTATAAATACCTATAAACATACCCAACCTTCAGAAGTGGAGGGTCATTGTCCTGAGGACACCTTTGGTTGATTACACACAATATTCCCTAGTTGGATCTTCATAAGTTACCCACAAAAAATTTATGCCAACCAAAGGAAAATTCATCCCCATGAGAGGATTTTCATAACATCATATTCCCCAATGAATTTTAGGACCCACATAACTCTTCGGATTCACAAACCTCTGTATTACAGCTTACAACCTTCCCCCTTCATTCCTGAAGATGACAGGCCACTCTTGGAATGATTTACTAGAAAAGAAAAAAGAAACGTTTATCCATTTTTCAAAGATATGTGACCTTAAATATTATACCCCATTTATCCTTTGCTATAAGACATTAAAATACATAATATTTCTGCAAGTTTCGTGATTGTAACTTCACTATACTACATCCCTCCCTTACACAAGAAAAATCCATTTAGGAGTGGTTCCTAATTCATGCCTAAATATAATAGGGATTCCCTCATTTTTTTAGACACCATTACATCGACTATAAACCCTTAATATTCTTGAAAAATAAAAATTTTCACAAACCACCTAGACATCACAAAAGGAGGGTATATCGAACCTGCATTTCATACATTATTATATATCATTTTACATATGAACAACATAAATTTTTTACAAAACCAAGATCCAAAGGTTTGGTGTCTTGGAAAAACTAAGAATATAAAAAACATTTAAAAAATAAAACATAAACATTTATTTAATTCCTTATTATCTAGATTCTTAGAGGTCATCATATTCTCCTTAGTACAAGTAATCAGCTTGGGATATACATCAAAAATAGTTGGGCTAAAATACCAGTAAGAGGATAGATAAGAACATGAAGAAATATAAAATGGGGTGAGCATAATAATTATCATCAAAAAATATGCATAGGATTATAATCATGAGAGGAAGTATTAATATAATGCTTTAAATGTTTCATTACATAAAAACGAAACATCATGTCATAGCGATCAACTACCACAAATAGTTGTGAGAAAAGATAGCATCATGTTCACACATATTTCACTTTTCTCATGAGATACATCGCATTACTGAATGAATTGGAGTGATATATAATTCCAATCACACCTGTCACATCATAACATTTAAATTGCACTATATAATTCTGATTGTACCTATTACATCACAACATTTACATTATTATGCATGCCATATATAACATATGTCAATATTGAACATAAAATAACTCATTGAATGGAATGGTTTTAATTTTATAAGAATTCATTCATAGAAATTGGTTTCCAAAATTATATATGGAATAACAAACTTTTTATAAGAATCATCAACCTTGAGTGAAGAAGAAACAACCTCGAGAAGTAAAAGGTGTGTTTTTTTGAAAGAATGGTTCTTTTGGAAAACATTGTGTTTGTAATAAACTCAAGTATAAAAAATTTATATCCAAAATAAGGTAATATAATAATGAATAAATTATATTTAAGGAATATGTATACTGAAAATGGGGTGAAATAGGGAAATCCCCCAAGGAAGAGAGTTGGGTTCGAGAATTCCCCTTACCATATGTCTCAATGCTCTATTCACATTAATATCCAGTATAATCACATTAGATTAACTAATTAAAAAATATAGAAACTTTTATAAATTAATTCGATTCATTATAATTTTATTAAGCTCATTTATGGGATTTTCTATGAGTTAAAGGGTTTAATTTCATCATTCAAAATCATTTGTTTTGGTTTTCATGATTGGTTTTCTTATAAATGTGAATGGAAGTTCTTGTAAAATGTGAATAAATATCTAGAATTGTTATTATATGTTATTTATGAAATTATATAAGTTTAAATTATCATATAAACACATTTTATATATGTTATGAGGAATAATCATTAGATAAAATTTAATGATGATCGTTTGGCGGTTTTTTGATCACAATGAATTCATTTTGTTTTATCATTTAGTATTATGTACTAATGTTACTTACAGAATATAAAAAGGGTTATAACATAAAATTTAGAAAATATTTTCAACTATTTAATGTTTTTATTAACATCCTATAAGGCGTTAAAGTTAAATGAAAGTTCATCACCGATGATTTCAGTAAATTCACACATCATGGGCGGTGATTTCATTTTTAGAATAAAAGAGAGGGAGAAAGGAGTTTGATGATGGATCTTCCATTAAAATGATACAATTATAGTATGTAAAAAATATTGGAGTTATCATTTCATTTGTATATGATAAGGTTTGGATGAGAGAATAAAATAAATGCAATTGAAAAGAAATTAAAAGAAAAATGAAGAACCTCTTAAATATCTTCTACTTGAGAACCTCCTTAGGGAGAAGGTTTTGGTATTTTTACAAGACCAAGATCTCATAGATATGGGAGAGTGTATTTAGGAGATTTATGGGCAGAATTTGGACAAGGCTCACAAATTGAGAGGTGTGAGGAGAAGAGGGTGTGAGGGGTGGTATTTATAGTGGAGGAGAGGAGTGTTTTCTCATTATTATATTCATTAGTTTATTATTTTGGCTCTAGACTATGAATAGTTTTATAATTATCTCTAAATATATTAAACTAAATAGGTATGGTTCGTGATTCAGGTTCTTACATTATCCTTAAATCAATAATGACTCAAAAATTAATGTATATATCATTTATCAAAAATTATCATTTTTTACTATTCATAAAAAATTCAAGTATTTCAGAAAAATGCCAAAAATTCACCATAACTATTTTTTGACATATAGAATTATAAAATGAAGACAATTATATGAAAAGTAATTTTCTATATATGAGTAATTTAATTTTCAATTAAAATCATAATTTACTTGGAAAATACATATTTTAAAATTATAACTGATTTTATAACACTTTGAAAAATTACATAAGGAATCATAAAATTATCATAAAATAACAAGATATAAAAATATGAATTTCTTGATTTATTTTAGGAAAATATATTTTATTTTAAAATTTTATATTAATCATAAAATTTTAATTAAAGATTTATGAGTTACAAAAATTCCAATACTAAATTAATAATTTTAAAAACACTTATTTACATGGACTATGATATAATTATACCATACTTTCATTTATAAGATGAATAAATTTTATTTGAAATTCATGGGTGATGATAATATTCATTTGTTTGGTTTAATATTTTTAATGGTCATACTACTAATCCTAAGGTCATGTTACTATTTAATCCTTAAACTCTAGAAATACTTTTTATTTCATTAATCCATCATATATAAATCGTTATTATGGTCTATAAGTGATTTTATGTGATTTATATGATATGTCACTAATATAAGAAGGGATAATTTCCTTTAATAAAAGTATGGGATGTTAAATTTTCCCCCCCTTTTGAAATTTTTCACCTGAAATTTTGTTTTACATAAATAGTTGAAGTTACTTCTCTTTAATCACCTCCTCTAGTTCCCATGTTTCTTCTTCATACTTATGGTTCTTTACAAAAATTGACAAGGTCAATTGTCTTGTTTCTTAGAACCTTATATCTCTGGTCCAGAATCTTTATAGGATGCTATTCATATGAGAGATCATCTTCCAGCTATACCACCTCTGAGTTCAGTACATGTGAGGGATCTGGTATGTACTTCCACAAGAGTGATATGTGAAACACATCATGAAATTAAGCGATATTTTTTGAAAGTGAAAGATGATAGGACATGACTCTGATGTGATCAAGGATCTAAAAGGGGCCAATTTACCTTGGTACTATCTTCTCTTTCTTTCCAAACAACATGCCTCTCTTCCATGGTGATATTTGAATGAATACTTTATCTCCAACATCAAACTCCACGTCCCTTTGATGGTTGTTATCATAGATCTTTCTATAAATCTCATCATCTTTGATATGTTTATGGATTTCTTGAACCTTATTTGTCATTTCATGCACAAAATCTAGTCCAAGTAGATTTCTTTCACCAACTTCATCCCAACAGGTTGGAGTTCTACATCTCTTTCCATATATAGCATCATATATAGCCATATGAATACTCGAGTGGAAGTTTTTATTATATGAGAACTCAACCAATGGGAGTTGTTGATCCCATCCACCTTTAAATTATAAATAGTATTCTCTTAGCATATCTTTGATCATATGAATAGTCCTTTCATATTGCCTATCAGTTTGGGGGTGGTAGGCCATGATGAAATTTACTTCAGTACTCAGTGCATATTGAAGACTCCTCCAAAATATAGACGTGGTCATGGGAACATGATCAGATAAAATTGAGAGTGGAACTCCATGTAGTCTCAGAAATTCCATCATATATATCACTATAGGTTTTTGAAGCGAGAGATCTTCCCTAATAACTATAAAGTGGGTAGTCTTGGTGAATCATTCCACTACAACCCATATCACATTATTTCCTTTGGATGTATTTGAGAGACCCATGATAAAGTACATAGTGACATTATCCCATTTCCACATGGATATAGGCAATGGTGGAATCATCCCTTTGGAATTCTGTTTCTCGACTTTAACTTACTGACATATCAAGAACCTTGATATATACTCTGCAATATCATTTTTCTTATTGTCCCACCAGAAAAGTTCTCGGAGATCATGGTACATCTTGCTACTCCCTAGATTTATAAAGAATGTTGATCTATATGCATTATCCAATATATCCATCTTTATCTCAGGTTATGAAGGAACACAAATCCTTGTTCCAAACCAAATCACACCATCATCATAGATATAGAACTCTTGTAGCTTCCCTTCCATTGTTACATTCACCTTCATTTATAAATTTGCATCATCACTTTTTGCCTCTTTAATATTCTCTTGGATAGATGGATGGGAAATGATTTGGGAAATGTAGGATTTATTCCACACCATTATGATTTCCAAATCCATCCTTTTCATATCCACAAATATAGGGTCTTTCTTAATCCCCAACATGGATAGACTAGTAGGTCCTTTTTTACTAATAGAATCAGCTACCTTATTTGTCATTCCAGGATGATAGTGAATAGAGAAATCATAGTTGTTTATTATCTCTAACCATATCCTTCGATGCATGTAGATCTTCTTTTGTGTGAATATATACTTTAAGATCTTGTGATTGGTATATATGTCACACTTCTCACTATAGAGGTAGTTTCACTAGATTTTCAAGGAAAAAATCAAATCTACTAGATACATATCATGCATTGTGTAGTTATTATCATTTATCTTCAACTTCCATGAGGAATAGGATATCACATTATCATTTTTCATGAGTAAAAACCCCAATCCTTTATTTTAATCATCACTATTTGTCACAAAACATTCTCCACTTTTTGGTAATGTGAGTAAAAGTGAAGTGATCAGTCTCTTATTTAGCTCCTTTAATATTTCCTCACATTATTTTTTCTAGACATAATTTACCCATTTACTTGTTAAGTTAGTTAGTGAGCTTGAAAATCATGATAAAATTATCATAAAACATTGGTTGTACCTAACTAATATAAGAAAAATGTGGATTTTTGTGACACTAGAGGGTCTAGTCCATTCCTCAATTGCCTTTTTTTGCAGGGTCCACAAAAATTACCTCACTTATGATCACATGTCCCAATAATGGGACTTTCTACATCTAAAAGTCAAACATTATAAATTTGGAATAAAATTTTTCCTTCCTTAATGTCACCAAAATAATCCTTACATATTCTTCATGTTCCTATTTTCTCTTTAAGTATATGAGAATATCATTGATAAACACTACCCTAAATTTTTCAAGGTAATGTATGAAGACTCTATTAATAAAATACATGATGATTGTAGGGGAATTAGTAATTCTAATGGGAATTACCAGAAACTCATAGTGCATATACCTTGTATGGATGTAAGTCTTATGAGTATCTTCTTTCTTCACCTTTAGCTGATGATATCCATAATGAAGATCCAGATTTGAGAAGTACTGAGCTCCTCATAACTGATCAAACAAGTCATAAATCCTTGGAAGTGGATAATTGTTCTTTATGGTGATCTTGTTGAGTTCCTGATAATCGATACTCATTCTCATTGATCCATCCTTCTTCTTAACAAAGAGCATTAGCACACTCCAAGGTGGTGGACTAGGTCATATGAACCCATTTTCCCAATGCTCTTATAGCTCCTTCTTTAACTCCTCTAGTTCAATATGATCCATATTATAAGGACACTTTGAGATAGTATTAGCTCCAGGTATGTGTTCTATTGATAACTCTACATCGCGATCTAGGGTGTTTGGGTAACTCTTTAGGAAATACATCATTGTATTCCCTCATGGTATGAATTTACCCTAGGTTGATAACTTCCCTTGACTCAACTATTTGAACAAGGTATGATTCTTCATAGGGAATCAACAACCACACAATTTAATGATTTTACAAAGGAGATTCATGATCATCATTTAATTTTAAGAGGAACATGGGATGGTTCAGAATATGAAAATAAATTTCATTTTCCTAAAATTTGATATGTGATTTATATAAAGGGAGACAATCTATCCCTAGTATAAATTCAAATTCCACCAAGGGAATTATTACGAGATTCTATAGATGAATCATAACACATAAGCTAATAAGAGAAGAGTCCAACACATGGGTTGTAATGATGTCACCACTAAGAGTTTTTATAAATATCTCCACTTAAAGGGTTCACAGGTTCGATTCAATAGTTCTAGAAAACTTTTAAGATATAAATGAATGAGTAGAACCATAATCAAATAAGAATTTTTCATTGTGGATTTAATAGTAATTGTACCTTGTATGTCTTTATTTTTTTTCTCCACTTATACAGTAGTGATAGAATATTCCTTCCATTACTCTTTTTTAATTAGTGTCTAATAATGTTTATTACCTTTGAGGACTCAAGGTTTAGATCACTAGCTTGAATAGTTCACTTTCTCTCTATATTTGTAGCATTGGACTGTGGGTTGTTCTCTCCTTTCCTTCGCCACATTTTTCTTCTTCCACATGCCTTTTTGACATTCATGAGCTTGGTGGCCTTCTCTCCCACACTTGAAGCATTTACCTATCCCTTTTAGGTAGTTCACATGATGCTTCTTCCCACATTTTTAACATGTGGGTGGTTGAGTATTCTTTCCACCTTTCTCATGAGATCCTCCAGCTTGAAACTCCATCTTTTATTTCTTATCACCATATTCATGGGATCGTTCTCCAAACTTCATCTCCACTTTGAGAGCTCATTGAAAAAATTATTCATAACTCCCAAAGTATATAATTGAAGTATCATTTCGAAGGTGTGGTTTTAAACCACTAAATAATCTATCAATTTTTCTATCATTATTGATAACAAAACCTGAATCATACCTTGCATGACTTGTAAAATTTTCTTCGTATGACATGAGAGATTATACTTCATTTTTATTAATCTCTATTAATTCTATCTCCATATTTTTATAGATATTTCGAGGGAAATACTTGTTAAGAAACATTATCTTAAAGTCTTTCCACTCCATCACTTTAATTCCATCCTTCGGTTTGGTGTTCTTAATAAAATCCCTCTATTGATCAGCCTCTCCATCTAGATTATAAACATAGAGATTCACCTTCTCCATATAATAATATTGAAGAATATAAAATATCGTCTCCATTGAGTTGACCCACTATTCCTCAACTAGTTTATTTAAAGATCCACTAAACATCAGTGGTTGTTTCTGCATAAAACACTCGATAGCCATTTTCTCCCTCTTAAGTGATAGAGGAAATTGCACATTGTTTAGGTTATTGTTCATAACATAAGAAAAGTGGGTAAGAAACCCCATGAAATATTTAACTCCACCTCCTAAAGCATTGGGGGTGTCATTCAGGAAATCATTGCATTGTCCCTCAAATAGGTTGTTGTCCTGGTTTCTCTTGGTTCTGACCATTTTCTAAAATAGAAAACCATAGAAAAAAACACAAGTCAACAAGTCATCAATAATTTTTCCCTTTGTAAAAATTAACTCTAAATGAATATCTTATGGGATCCTTATGTTTATAATTTTTGAAAACAAACCTTCTTGGGTGATTACTTAAACTTAGTCTAATACTATGATTTCTCACAAAGGTTCTCTAATCCTAATTCCCAAATTAACTAAACCATGCTCTGATTCCAAATATATAAACCCTACTATTATTACATTATTATTACATCATTATAAATATGAAAAACATGAAAGAGTTGCACA
This sequence comes from Viscum album, assembly GCA_963277665.1. Classification (NCBI taxonomy): domain Eukaryota; kingdom Viridiplantae; phylum Streptophyta; class Magnoliopsida; order Santalales; family Viscaceae; genus Viscum; species Viscum album. Next base: position 1,841,727,701 of record OY728151.1, read on the forward strand.
TCTAGGATCCAAAGGTTTAGTGCCTTGGGAAAATTAGGACCATACATAACATTTAAAAAATAAAACATAAGAAATTATTTAATTCCTTCATCTCTAGCTTCTTAGAGGTATTTTCATTCTCCATAGTGCAAGCAATCACCTAGGGATATAAATCAAAAATGGTTGAGATAATAGCCTAGTAAGAGGATATATAATAACATGAAACACTATAACATGGAGTGATCATAATCATTATCGTAATAACATATGAATAGGATCATAATCATGAGATTATGCATTAAGAAAAGTCTTGGAATGTGGTAATGCATAAAATTGAAACATCATGTCTTAGTGGTCATCTACCACACATAGTTGTGAAGAAAGATAGAATCATGTTCACACATATTTCACTTTTGTAATAAGATAAATCAAATTACTCAATGCATTGGAGTACTATATAATTCTATCCACATCTTTCACATACTAAATTTACATTGTGCTATATAATTCCAGGAACATCCATCACATCACAACATTTACATTATCATGCATTCCATATAGAACATATATCAATCATGAACATAAAATAACCCATGTAAAGTAGTGGTTTTCAATTTATAATCATACATTCATAAAAATTGGGTTCCCAAATGAGATAGGGAATAAAATACTTGGTATAATAATCATCAACCTTGAGTGATGAAGAAACAATCTTGAGAAGTAAAAGGTGTGGTTTTTTTAAAGAATTATTCTTTTGAAAACATTGTTTTTTTAATGAACTCAAGTATAAAAAGTTTATATCCAAGAGATGGTAAGATAAATATGATTAAATGATATTTACGAAATATCCATACTGAAAATGGGGTGAAAGAGGGAAAAACCCAAAGAAAGAGAGTTGGGTTCGAAAATTCCCCTTACCTTATGTATGAATGATTTCTTCACATTAAAATCCTATATAATCACATTAGATTAATTAAATAACAAATAAAAACCTTTTATACATGAATTTTATTCATTTTGGTTTTATTAAGTTCATTTATTGAATTTTTGATGAGTTATATAGTTTAATTTCATCGTTCAGAGGCATTTGTTTTCCTTGTTTTCATGATTGGTTTTCTTGTATACAAAAATTGAAGTTCTTGTAAATTGAGGTTAAATATACCAAATTGTTATTATATGTTATTAATGATATTAAAACGTTTAAATGATATTATAAAGATATTTTTTACATGTTATTAGGATGAATAATTATATAAAAGTTAGTGATTATCATTTTAGCTTAATTTTGGCGGTTTTTCGATCATAATGAATTTGTTTTGTTTTATCATTTATTATTATGTATAAATTTTTATTCCAAAACATAAAAATGGTTAAAAAATAAAATTTAGAATCTATTTCCATCCATTTAATGGTTTTATTATCATCCATTAAGGTGTCAAATAAAAGTGAAAGTGCATCACCCTCGATGTCGGTAAATCGACACATCACAGGTGACGATTTCAATTTTAGAATAAAGGAGAGTGGGAGAAAGGATTTTGATAATGGATATTCCATTAACATGATGTAATTATATTATATCAAACATATTGGGGTTATCATTCCATTTTGGATAATATACGGTGGGGATAAGAGAAGAAAAGAAATGAAATTGAAAAGAAATTAAAAGAAAAAGGGAGAGGATTTTACCTCTTAAATTTCTCCCCCCTAAGAACCTCCTTAGGGAAATTTTTTTGGTCTTTTGATGAGGCCAAGAGATCTAGGATGTTGGAGAGGGGACATGGGGAGATTTTTTGGAAGAATTTATGAAAATATCAAAGCTTTATAGTTGTTTTAAGAAGAGAGGGTGAGGGTGGTATTTATAGTGGAGGAGAGGGATGTTTTGTCATTATTATATTCATTAGTTTATTATTTTGGCTCAAGGCTATGAATAGTTTTGGAATTATCTCTAAATATATAAAAATAATTAAGGATGGTTCGAGTTTAAGTTTCTTAATTCATCCTTACATCTACAATGACACAAAAAATCATGTATTTAGCATTTATCAAACATTATTGTATTTTGATATTCATCACAAATTCAAGTGTTTCAAAAAAAATCCAAAAAATTATCCCAAACCATTTTTTATAAATGTATAATTAAAAATTTAGATCCATTTTATAAAAATAATTTTATATATATGTGTAATTTAATTTTTAATTAAAATCATCATTTACATAGAAAATACATATTTTAAAATTATAACTGGTTTTATAACACTTTGAAAAATTACATAATGTATCATAAAATTATATTAAAACAATAATACATAAAAATAAATAATTTATGAATTAATTTTAGTAAAAAATATTTTCTTTTAAATTATTAAATTAATCATAAAATTGTAATAAAATATTTATGACTTAAAAAGATTCCTACACTTAATTGATAATTTTTATAACATTTATTTACTTGTAATATGATATAATTATATAATATTTTCATTTATAAGATTCATAAATTTTATTTATACTGTAATGGGTGAGGTTACTATTCATTTGGCCAGTTTACTATTCATAAGGGTCATATTACTATTCCTAAGGCCAAGTTACTATTTCATAATTAACTTTTAGAAATAATCTATATTTCATTAATTCTTCATTTATAAAGTATTTATTATGGTCTATAAGTGATTTTATGTGATTTAAACTATATGTAATTACTATAAGAAGGGAGAAATTTTATTAATAAAAGTTTGGGTCATTACATTCTTCCCCCTTTTTGAAATTTCTCCCTCCAAATTTCATTTTACATAAAAAGTTGTGGGTACTTATCCTTAATTGTCTCCTATGGTTCCCATATTTCTTCTTCATACTTATTCTTCTTACACCAAAAAATGAAAAGGTGGGTTTTATTATTGTGTACAAACTTATCTCTCTAGTCCGAAATCTTTACTGGCTACTCTTCATATGAGATATCATCTTCTAGCTTTACCACCTCCGAGTCCAGTACATGTGAGGGATCTAGTATGTACATCATTTGGAGTGATATATTAAACACATCATGAACTTGAGCCGTATTTAGTGGAAGTACATGCTGATAGTCCATGACTCTGATGTGATAAAGGATCTGAAAAGGGGACAATGTAACTTGGGATTAGCTTCCCATTCTTTCCAAACTACATGACTCTCTTGCATAGTGATATTCAAAGGAATGTTCTATCTCCAATGTCAAACTCCAAGTCCCTTCAATGGTTTTCAATGTAACTCTTTTTCTGACTCTGAGCATCTTTGATTTTTTTCTGGATGGCTTGAACCTTCTCTGTCATCTCTTGCACATGATAAAGTCCTTGTAGCTTTACTTTGACAACTTCATACCAAAAGGTTGGAGTTCTATATGTTTTCCATATAGATCTTCATATGGATCCATCTAAATACTCGAGTGGAAGCTATTGTTATATGAGAACACAACCAATGGTAGATACTGATACCATCAACCTTTTAATTTTAAATATTAGGATCTTATAATATCTTAGATATTATTAATAGTCCTTTTAGATTTCCACTAGTTTAGGGGTGCTAGGCCATGATGGAATTTAATTATTTACTCAAATCATGTTCAAGAATTCTCCAAAATCTAGATGTGAACCTGGGATCAAGATTAGAGAAAATTGACTGTGGAAACCAGTGTAGTCTCACCATTTCTTTAACATATATCTTTTCAAGTTTTTCAAGTGAGAGATCTTCCCAAATAGTGATAAAGTGGGAAGTCTTGGTGTGTCAGTCCACCACAATCCATATCACATTATTTCCTTTGGATATCATCAGGAGACTCATAACAAAGTAAATAGTGACATTATCCCATTTCCACATGGGTATAGGAAATGGTTTCATCATCCCTTTGGACATATGTTTCTCAACTTTAACTTATTAACATATCTTACACATTGAAATATACTCCCAATCTCCATCTTCATGTTGTCCCACCAGAAGTATTCTCAAAAATCACGGTACATCTTGGTACTCCCAAGATGGATAGAGAAAGTCTATCTATGTTCATTATCCAATGTCTCCTTCTTTATCCCAAGTGATAAAGTCACAAAAATACTTGTACCAAAATGAATCACGCCATCATTATAGATTTGGAATTTCTGAAGCTTCCCTTCCTTTACTGCACTCGTCTTATTTTGTAACTCTAGATCATCCCTTTGTGCCTTCTTAATATTCTCTTGGATATATGGTTGGGAAATAATTTGGTAAAGGTATGATTTATTCCCGTCCATTATGATTTACAAATCCATCCTTTTCATATCCATCAATATAGGGACTTTCTCAATCTTCAATATGAATAGAGTAGCAAGTTCTTTTCTACTAAGAGCATCAGCTACCTTATTTACCTTTCTAGGATGATATTTAATAGTGAAATTGTAGTATTTGATTAGTTATAACCATATATTTTGACACATGTTGATCTCTTTTTGTGTGAATATATACTTTAGGATCTTATGATCATTATATATGTCACACTTCTCACTATAGATGTAGTGTTGCTATATTTTCAAGGAAAAAATTACAGCTGCTAGCTCCAGATCATTCATCAAGAATTTCTTCTCATGGATATTCAACTTCCATGAGACATAGGCTATCACATTATCATTTTACATGACCATAAAACCCAAGACTTTCTTTGAATAATCACTGTATATTACAAGATATTCCCCCATTTTTTGGTAATGTGAGTATAGGTATAGCGATCGGCCTCTTATTTAGCTCCTTGAACCTTTAGTCACATTCTTATGTCTATATATACTTTACCCCTTTCCTTATTAGATTAGTTAGCGGGCTTTACAATCTCGATAAATTTATCAAAGAACATCATCAGTACCCATATAATCCAATAAAAGTGCATATTTTTGTGACACTAGGGTCTGTTCCATTCCTCAATTGCCTTTGTTTTTAAAGGGTACATAGAAATTACCTTTCTTGTGATTACATATCCCAATAATATGACTTTATGCATAAAAAATTCACAGTTTTTATACATAGAATACAATTTTTCCTTCCTTAATGTCGCCAACACAAACCTTATATATTCTTCATGTTCCTCCTTTCTCTTAGAGTATATGAAAATATCATTGATAAACACTACCACAAATTTGTCCAGGTAATGTCTAAAGACTCTATTCATAAAATCCATAGAGATTGCAGTGGAATTACTAAGTATGAAGGGAATCACCAGAAACTCATAGTGCTTATACCTTGTAATAAAGTAATTCTTCTGAATATCTTCCTTCTTCACCTTTAATTGATGATATCCAAAACAAAGATCCACTTTTGAGATGTACTAAGCTTTGTGCAACTGATCAATCAATTCATAAATCCTTAGAAAGAGGATACTTGTTTTTTATGGTGATCTTGTTGAGTTCCCTTTAATCAATACATAGCCACATAGACCTATCCTTCTTCTTGAAAAAGAGAACTGGCGCACCCCAAGGTGATGCACTAGGGAATATGATCACTTTGTCCAAATGATCTTGAAACTTGTTTTTAACTCCTCTAGTTCTATAGGTTCCATCCTATAGGGATACTTTGAGATAGTATTACCTCCAAGTATGAGTTATATTATGAAATATTCCTCAAGATCTGAGGGGATTTTAGGTAACTCTTTAAGAAATAAATCACTATATTCTCTCACAATGGGAACTTCCCCTAGGTTAATAAATTCATTTTAATCAACCATTTGAGAAAGGTATGCTTATTCATAGGGAATCCACACTAACACCATTGAAGGATTTTCCAAAAGAGATTCATGATCTTCCTTGAATTTTTAGAAGAGCATGGGATGTTTCAGAATATGAAAAGGTGTTTCCTTTTCCTAACAGTTGATATGTTCTCTATAAAAATAGATCTAATCCATCACCAGCATAGCATCGAATTCTACCAAGAGAAGTATTACAAAGATTCACTAGAATAATCATCCCACATACACCAATAGGAGAAGAGTCCAACCCTTGGGTAACAATGAATTCACCACTAGGTGTTTTTACAAATATCTATACTTAAAGGTTTTGGGTATTTGATTCAATAGTTCTAGAAAAATTAAAGATATAGAGGAATGTTTAGAACTAGAATCAAATAAGACTTTTTCCATTCTTGAGTGAATAAAAAGTGTACCTTGTATGACTTTATTTTCTTGCTCAACTTATGCAGTAGTGATGGCATATTTCTTTCATTTATCCTTTAACATTGGTTTCTGATTGCACTAATTACCCTCAAGGACTTGAGGTTTAGTGCATATCTTGCATAGTTCCCTTTCTCTCTACAGTTGTAACATTGGACCCTTGGTGGTTCTCTCCTTTCCTCCACCACATTGTCATTCTTCCTCATGTATTTTCAATATTCATAATCTTGGGGGCCTTCTCTCCAAAACTTGGAGCATTTCCCCATCCCTTTGAGGTATTTCTCGTGAGATATCATCCCACATTTTTGACATGTGGGTGGTTTAGTTTTCCTTCCACCTTTATCATGAGGTCCTCCAACTTTAAACACCATATTTTATTTCTTATCACCATATCCACAAGACCATTATCCAAACTCCGTCCCCATTTTAAGAACACATCAAACAACTTCTTCATAACTCCCAAAGCCTTGAATTGAAAGGGAATTTAGAAGTTGTGGTTTTAAACCACTAAAGAATATATAAATTTTGATATCATTGTTGATAAAAAACCCAAATCATACCTTCTATGCCTTGTGAAATTTTCTTCATGGGTCATGAAAGATTCCCCATCCTTCTACATAAACTCTATGAATTCTCTCTTAATCTTTATATGAATATTTTGAAGGAAATACATGTTAAGAAACATTATCTTAAAGTATTACCACTCTATCTCTTAAATTTCATCCTTTGACTTGGTGTTCTTAATAAAATCCCACCATTGATTGGAATCTCCATCTAGATGAAAAATATTGAAATTTTCCTTCCCCATATTAGAGCACTGAAGAACATAAAATATCTTCTTTGTCAAGTTGACCCTCTATTATGAAACTAGTAGATCGGGAGATCCAATAATATTCAGTGGTCATTTCACATAAAACACTTAGTAACTAGTTTCTCCCTCTTAGGTGAAGGATAAAATTCTACATATTTTAGGTTATTTTTTATAACCTGGGACAATTCGGTAAGTATCGCCATGAAATTCTAAACTCTACCTCCCAAATAATTGGGCATGTCTTTCAAGAAATCACTACACTTTCCCTCGCATGGGTTGTTGTCCTAGTTTCTCTTGATTCATGTCATTTTCTAAAATAGAAAAGGTTAGAATAAAACATAAGTCAACATGTCATTAATAATGTATCACTTTGTAAAAATTAACTCTAAAGGCATATCTTATGGGAGGCATATGTTTAGAATTTTTGAAAACAAATCTTCATGGGGGATTACTTATACATGGTCTCATACTATGGGTTTTCACTAAGGTTCTCTAATCCTAATTCCTAAATTAACTAAATTGTGCTCTAATTCCAAATATAGCAACCTTTCATTTACTAAATTATTATTACATCATTTTAAAAATTAACAACATAAAATAGTTACACAACCAGGATCCAATGTTTTACTGTCTTGGTAAAATTAGGACCATATATAACATTTACAAAATAAAACATAAAAATTTATTTAATTCCTTCTTCTCTTACTTCTTATAGGTGTTCGCATTCTCCTTAGTATAATTAATCACTTGGGGATATACATCAAGAAGGGGTGAGTTATAATCTTATTAAGAGGATATATAATAAAATTAAACAATATAACATTGGGTGATAATAATCATTATCATCATAACATAGTCATAGGTTCATAATCATGAGAGGAAGCATTAAGAAAAGGATTTAAATATAGAAATGTATAAAAATGAAACATCATGTCTTAGTGGTAAACTACCACACATATTTAAATTTTCCCATGAGATACATCAAATTTCCTAATGAAGTGAATCACTATAAAATTTGGGTTGTACCTTTTACAACATAACATTTATATTGCGCTATATAATTCTGAGTGCACCTGTCACATCACAACAATTACATTATCATGCATGCCACATAGAACATATATCAACCTTGAACATAAAATAACACATGTAAAGGAGTGGGATTAATTTAATAAGAAGAAATTCATAAAAATTTGGTTCCCAAATGAGAGAGGGAATAACATACATGGTATAATAATCATCAACCTTGAGTGGAGAAGAAACAATCTCGATAAGTAAAAGGTGTGTTTTTTAAGAAGAGTTATTTTAGAAAACATTTTGTTTATCATAAAATCAAGTATAAAACATGAATATCCTAGAAAATGTAATATAATTATTAATAAATAATATTTATGAAATATCCATACTGAAAATGGGGAAAAAGAGGGGAAAACCCCAAAGAAATATAGTTGGGTTTGATAATTCCCCTTACCTTATGTCTGAATGCTTTATTCACATTAATATCCTATATAATCACATTATATTCAATAATAAACAAATTTATAAACTTTTATACATTAATTTTATTCATTATGGTTTTATTAAGTTCATTTATGGGCTTTTTTATGAGTTGTAGAGCTTAATTTCATTGTTCGGAAGCATTTGTTTTCATGGTTTTCATGATTGGTTTGTTTGTATACATGGATATAAATTATTGTAAAATGTGGATAAATATCTAGAATTGTTATAATATTTTATTAATGATATTATACAATTTTAAATGATCATACAATAAAATATTTTATATTGTATGAGGATGAATCATTAGATAAAAGTTAATGATGATCATTTTAGGTTAATTTTGGCATTTTTTTGATCACAACGAATTCATTTTGTTTTATCATTTAGTATTATGTATAAATGTAACTTACAGAACATAAAAAGGGTTATAAAATAAAATTTTGAATTTTTTTCATCAGTTTAGTGGTTTTATTAACATCCTTTAATTCTTTAAAGGATAATGAAAGTGCATCACCCATGATGTCGGTAAATTGACACATCATGGGCGACGATTTCATTTTTATAATAAAAGAGAGAGAGAGAAAGGATTTTGATGACGTATCTTCCATTAAAAATATATAATTCTAGTATATCAAAAATATTAGAGTTATAATTCCTTTTGGATAAGTTAATATGAGGATAAGAGAAGAAAATGAATGAAATTGAAAATAAATTAAAAGATAAAGGAAGAGGATTTACCTCTTAAATCTATCCTCCTTGAGAACCACCTTAGGGAAAAAGTTTTGGTCTTTTGATGAGGGAAAGAGCACCTAGATGTGGAAGAGAGGCTTGGGGAGACGTTTGGGAATAATTTGTACAAGTCTCAAAGCTTGAGAGGTGTGAGGATAATAGGGTGTGAGGGGTGGTATTTATAGTGGAGGAGAGGGGTGTTTTCTCATTATTATATTCATTAGTTTGTTATTATGGCTCAAGACTATGAATAGATTGGGAATTGTCTATATATATTTTAAAATAATTAATTATGGTTCTAGATTAAGGTTATCACATCTTCCTTACATCAAAAATTACTCAAAAAATTATATATTTAGCATTTATGGAAAATTACCGTATTTTACTGTTCATCAAAAATTCAAGTATTTCAGAAAAAGACCAAAAATTAACCCTAACTATTTTTTAATGTGTAGAATAAAAAAATGAACTCAATTTTATGATAATAATTTTTTAAATACTATTAATTTAATTTTCAATTAAAATAATTATTTACTTGCGAAATACAGATTTTAAAATTATAACTGATTTTATAACACTTTGAAAAATAACGTAAGGTATCATAAAATAATCCTAAAATAATAAAACCTAAAAATATTAATTTATGAATACATTTTATGAAAATTTATTTTATTTTAAATTACTAAATTAGTCATAAAATTATAATGAAATATTTATGACTTACAAAAATGCCAACACTTAATTAATAATTCTTAAAACATTTATTTACTTGGACTATTATATAATTATACCATAATTTCATTTATAAGATGCTTAAATTGTATTTATAATTTAATGGATGATGTTTCTAATTATTTGGTTGGTTTATTACTCATAAAGGTCATATTACTATTCCTAGGGTCAAGTTACTATTTCATCCTTAACATTTAGAAATACTTCTTATTTCATTAATTTTTCATTTATAAAGTTTTTATTATGTTATATAAGTGATTTTATGTCATTTATACTATATGAAATTACTATAATAATGGAGAAAATCCATTGATAAATGTTTGTTTCATTACAGAGGTTTAGTGTCTTGAGGACACATTTGTTTAGCTATGCACAATATTCCCTAGTTGTCTCTGCATACGTGACCGAAAAAAAGTATTTCAACCAAAGGAAAATTCATCCCTAGGAGAGGATTTTACTACCTATATACACCTCAAAAACAACATGTTGGAAACCATTATTATGGTTACTCCTCATTTACATTCCCCATATCATGTTTTAGATTCATAAAACACAAAACCGAGGTCAAGAAAAATCCCCCATTAATCTTTGAAAAATGTTGGTACATCTTCAGTAAGTAAGCCTTATTGGGGACCTCTCCTTGCAATTCATGGTCAATGTTTTTTGACCTAAAACATCAGTTTCATTAGTTGGGTTTTCAATAATTTAAACTACCCAATAAAATAGACACAAAATGGTCTAGGGGGAAAACCCACAAAGGGAAACCTGGACAAAAGTTTAGTACTAGCTCGTCGAACCTATGGTTCTCATGGTTTAGAAAAAATTGAAAAATTTAAAAAAAAGAGACAAAAAACTTATTAGGTAAAAAAACCAAAAAGGGAGGCCTAAGAAGAATTCAAGATATACTGATTGATCCCATTCCACAATGGACATAGGAAAAATTATGCTGATAATAGAAAAGAAATTTTTTTTTTAGGGTTTTCAATGTTACCCTAGAAACATTCAAAACTAGACTTGCTGAGTTCCTCATATCATTCAAAAAAATTAAGCAGTACATGATCATGTCAATTTTATTACCTTATATGGTAGTTAAAATTTGTTTCTAGTGAAGAAATAATTTAATTAATTAGATATATTATCTTTTAAATAAAATTTTAAACTATATTTGATTGGTGTCACAGGATAAGATAAAAGATGAGTGTCAAAAGACAAATGAGTTTTCATTCATTTTTTAAATGAGAAAGGATGTGAATCCATATCCTAGAGTCACTCATCAGAACTAAAACAAAAAATATTAGGATGACACAAAATATCCAAAATGTTAACAATAGAGTTAGACCCACTTTGGTCAGTAAGTTGACTACCGCCTGATGCAAGCCTTCAAGAGTCTGTTCCAAATTGGTCCTTTTCTGGGATTTGATTTTGGATATTTTGAGAATTTTTCTAATGACAGTTGATATTTCAACCCTTCTTCTTAATGTATTAAAAATTATTAGGTTATGATGATAGCTATGTTTTTAATCTAGCTACACGACCCTTGCATTCCCGTATATCCTTAGTCTGTGCAACCACATTATCATAAGATCTTTATTCTTCAGCCGACAAGTGGTGTAATTAAGAATCATTATCTGATAGGTTTCCACTTGATGATGGGAAGAATTAAATTGATAAATATCTCCTTCACATGTTTCTAAGACTTATAAATCTATGAAAATATGGTGGATTAGGATATTCATGTGATGGTAATGGAACCCACCTTAACCCTAGCCATAGAAAAGTTGGTGAAGGTTGTCTGACTTATCATCCATTTATATTAGAGGGTTCTCTATGACTATGGTAAAAATTTGGTTCTAGGGACATCTTCACACAACATGGTGTTCTTTTGAAATGTAAGGATCCTGACCTCAATCACTTTCTACCACAGGTATGTAATTTGGTATTACAACCATAGTAGATAGGTTCATATTAAAGAAAGAGTCCAAAGTGGGAAAGTTTTCATCCATGTCTCTTACCCAACCTTAAGAACTAAACAGACAGGCTCAAAAGTAATTGGGGTGGTTTCCAAGTCCATCCCATTGGGACTAGCATTAGTAGGATTATTGGCAGCATTGGTTATGAACATAAAATATGCATCATGTTCTATAAGTAGGGGGTTGGAGGATGAAGATCCCATGAGATGCACAAAGTGTTGGGGTGTGAGACGTTCCCATCTTGAAAATGATTAAGTGGGTGAATTAGGTATAAAAATTGAAGAGGTCAATGGTTTAGTCACCCTACGTACTGCCTTCCCCAAAATCCTATCGAGATAATATTCTATCCACATGCCAACATAGTCCGAGATAAATTGACAGGATTTTCGACACAAGGTAATGAAATTGGCATACTAGAATCCTCTCGCATCATCATAAACTATATCTAGTGAAGAATAACTGGGTGTTGCTCATGAATCTAAGGAAGGGTAAAAGAGGAAACATGTTTCATACATATGAACTATCAGCAAAATCTGTAAGGAGTATATAATTCTCACATGTTTACCCAGTCCACCCATGAAACCAGAGTTCCATATCACAGAGAAATGATGTAGCATCACTCCTCTGAAGTCCCTTCACCATTATCAACCACCATGCTTGAAAACGCAACATAAGGAATGAATGTGAAGTGGGAATAGTCAGTCAAAATTTTAAAGCACCTTCAATTGGGATACATAAGAAACCCTCCTGAGGTCTAAATACAACACCCAAATTAAATCCAATTTTGTTCAACCATACCCCTGGTAGGTTCATATCCACATGAGATTCCATATCTCTCTTGGGTCCCTTGGGATGTGTTAGTATAATTCTGACACCATCATTTTCCATACAAAATTTTTTGGGATGTCCTTGTCGCATAACATTAACCTACATGGTAGGGTCCTTGTCACATGACCATAAAAGGTGATGTGGCCTATTAAGTGGCACTGAGCTATGTGGGTTCTAATTATTATCATGAGAATATGTAGAAAGACCATATTATGGGTTAAATCCCAACATCAAAACAACTCTCATCCCCCCTAGATGACGGTAAACTCTAGAGAGCCACATCATGTGGCTTAAAACAAACATCATCCAAACAAAAAACTAAATAAAATATGATCTTTCCATGAGAGGGTACCATTGATGGAGAGCCTCAGATACATAAATATCATTCCATTAATGGAGATACATGGATACATATAGATGATTCCAAACTCATGTGTAGTCATAACAGATCATTTCCTCAATGTAATATGTGTATGCTTACTTGGGAATGGACCAAGGTTTTGTGAACATGTATTAAATCTATAAGAGTCCTAAAATGGGGAATATTTCCCCTAAAAGTTTTTGATGAGCTTTAATTCCCATATTATCGATCAATGTGTGTTCTTAAGTTTCATTGTCCATGTTACCCAATGAACACGTTCATTTGGAAAGAAGTTCCATGATTCATGGATGTGAGAATCATTGAGAATTTCTGCATCCATGAACAAACTCATTGGAGACCATTTGAAGATGTTGTACCTGATGTCAGTGACTGCACACAATTTAACCCCTACAATAAATCCACTCTAGAGAAAATGGTTCTTCGAGGAAAATAAGGGCATGAACAGAATTCCTCACCATCATTACACCTCAATGATTTTAAACTTCCTTTAAAAGTTTATAAGGAACATTTAAATGATATTTTTTCCTTTACTATGTGCATAGTTTGAATATTTTAAAAGTGACTATTAAATTTGAAAGGGTATTTTCCTCATGATGGTTTTAATAACATTTTAATGGTATCTCAATTAATTAACAACAATATCCCTAAATTCTATTTATGATTTAATAGGGTATGATCCAAGGATTAAATCTTTATTCATTATCAATATGGATTATGATTATGATGATAAATATTTATGAAACATATTTCCATGGGTTATGTTATGATGAAGTCTTTATGAAACCCATTTCTTCATCGGATCTAATATGATGAATGTTTTATGATCCTATTCCACTCATATGTATGGTTTTCACTCTATGATATGGGGATCTATATCACCCTCCAATTCATTTCTGAAACTACTATATATCATGTTATAGATATGGGAAACAAGTCCATTTTCTTGATCCATTATGAGAAATAATTTGAATTGCTTGGTCTATTTTGGGAAAAAAGTAGATGTTCTTGATCCACTGTAGGAAACAAGTGATGATGCCTGATCCAATGGTCTCAGTTGTTAAACATGACATATAAAATGGTTTCTATAATTATGATACAACCACACACACACATTTATGATATGAAATTATGTTTCATGAATGAGTTATGATGATTTATCATTCTTAAGATTCATGTATTTTGAAATTCTAATGTTATATGCCATAACTCATGTATATGATCATAGTCAGATTGGATATAAGAATTTTTTATTATGGAAAGATCTTATAATCTTTGGGTTATCATATTATTTCATCTGGTCATTGATTGATATCTCTCAGGATTAAACTTTCTATGCATCTGAGCTCAGCCTTTCCTATGTATCCTTTTCACCAGGTCATGAATAATGGTAATAATCAAACAAATGGGGGAGCTAAAAACCCCAGTAAGGGAATAAATATGATAAAAAAGAATAACATGTGACTCAAATGGAATAACAAGATATCATAAAAGATAATTATTATGATTAATAATATGGGTGAATAAAATAAAGAACATAGTATCATAAGATCATGAGAACATGGGAATGTGGAAGAAATATAAAAAAATACATAAGCATAAGTCAAGGATTATCTCCCAAAAAAATCACATGGTGGACATAGTCCCATCATGGATTAGTTTTACTCCCAAATCCCATACATATTGTATCATGAGAAAAAAACATTACCAAATTCATTAGAGAACTATATTGACACAACAATCAGAAAATATACATGTTTATGTGTTCCACATAAGAGAATCAATCATAAGTAATAAACAAAAAAATTATCCATGGAAACGAATGAGTTTCATCATATTGCCTCATATCATAGTCAAATGAGTTTTCATAATGATTCCAAAGTGAAAACGTAATTAAATATTGTGTACATGAATATCTGAGTAAATAATCATAGGTACCAAAATATGGTTTTATTTTGGGAATAATGACTTTAAATGATAATAACATAAAAATATTAATGGAACCAAAAGTTCCCCCTAATAAAGTTTTAATTTAAGGAAGGTTTTTGAGAAATGAACTTAAGTTATGTATTAACCCATCAAAGAAATGAAGAATAATATTGGTATATATGAAAGATACATATATAAATAATTAATAGGAATTCCATAATATCAAATAGGTATAGAGAAATTTTTTTATAGAGAGAAAGTTCATAACCCCAAGAAAGGGGTGGTTCAAAGAGACCCCTTACCTCATGTTCCCAAATCATTTAACAAATGTTCTTAATATCATGAATAATCAAATAAAATTAATTAATTAATCAGTTTATAATATTTTACATCAATATTTTATTTAATATAATTTTATTATGTTCATTTCAATCCATTTCATTAGGATATAAAGACTAATTATTTTGTTTTGATATAATTCGTTTCATGGTTCCAAGGTGATATCACTTGCGGATAATTATTGATATTCTTTTCAAATGGGACTACCACTCCAGAAGAAAAGTTAAATTGTATTAATGTAATTATAAAAATTTAAATTGTTCTAAATACCCATATATGTTTTTAAATATGGATGATTCTTTTAGTCAAATTGTTAACATTATATGGTTAGTTCATTTAGGCTGTTTTACCGACCTTCACAAACTAGATTCATTTTATATAATTAAATAATTATAATAAGATTATAAGACTTTTAATAAGTTATAACGTACTTTTATAATTTTATTTAAATATAATGTTTTTTATAACCATCCTTGAATGTGTTAGTGAAAAAATATGTATGTTTGTTCATGGATATAGTGAACTAACCATACTGTAAACAATGTTTTAATTTAAGAAACAAATGAAGGGTGAGTAGAATATGAATATACCATTAAAAAAATAAATCTAAAAATAACTATTATATTGGATTAATTATTTCATGTTGGATGAGGGATGAGAGAATGAAATAGAATAATAAATGAATTTAAAAGAGGTAAATTGAGAATATTACCTCTTAAATGTCGTCTCCTTGAAATACTCCTTACGGAATATGAAATTGGTCTTCTAGTGATACCTTAAGAACTATGACACGAGGATGATTATTGGGAGGGTAATTGGGTAGAAAGTGGGTATGTTCAAAGACTTATAATTTGTGAGGATAAGGGGTTATGAGCGGTGGTATTTATAATGGGAGGAGACAAGTGTTTTTGAAGATTATATTCTATATTTTATTATTTTGTCCCATGACTACCAATAGTATAGATTATTGTGACTATATAAAATAAATTGTGGTGTCATTTTGAAATAATGGGTGTAGACAATAGGTATGACTTCGAAACTCGTGTATTTATCTTATAATGATAAATATATCATTTTGTCGTTTTTCACTATTCCCCAAAAATTCAACTATTTCAGAAAAATACTAAAAATTCACCCTAAATTTTTTTTTATGTTTAGAAATAAATAATTAAACAAAATTTATGAAAATAAATTTTTAAATATAAGAAATTTTATTTTTCAAAAAATTCCTCATTTATTTAAAAAATTCAAATTTAAATATTATGATCAATTTTTCTGACCATTTAAAAAATTACTTATGGGATTATAAAATTACATTATCATTATAATAAAAAATAATAATAAAAATTCATAAATCCATTTTATGAAAATAAAATTTCTTTTAAATCATTATATTTATTATAAAAGTTTAATTAATACTTTTTTATTTCACAAAAATACAAAATCTTAATTTACCATTTTTAAAAAATTCATTTACTTGTACAATGATATAAGTATATCATATTTTAATTTTATGAGTTACCTAAATATTATTTTACACTTCCATATATGATGATACTATTCTAACAACCGAGTTACTATTCCCAACAATTAGATTATTGTTCTAATGGTATGATTTATAATGGTCATATGGTTCTCTACTTCCTATAAATACCTCATATTTCATTCATTCTTCATTAAATTTAATTCCCTATATAGTATATATATATATTTATATATATTAATTTTCAAAATATTTATTGTATTACTAATGTTATGATTTATTTCTTCAATGTTGTTTGTGAGTACGGTTATTCTGGTGGATCGACCGGACCCAAATTTTCATATTTTATTTTTCTTATCTTATATTTTTATGCCAATATAATATTTTCAATTATTATGGCTATATTTATTATCCAAAAGTAATTTTAAAATTAGTATAATTAATTTTTTGTTGCTTTTATCATATAGTGTGTGTGCTTTACTAAGTGACACATAAAAATAAAAGATATATTGATATAATTTTGTGTCATTATATATATAATGATGAATATACCTAGAATAGATGTGATGGTTTTATTATTATTAAATTTATTACAATTTTATTTCTAATTTAATTTCTTCCCATAGTAATATCAAATAGAATTTTCTTACATTTCATGCCATTGAAACTTCCTCTTCTTGGAAGAGCACTGCTCATGAGCTTCCAACATAGATTGATTTTTATCACCCTATTCCTTGAGCTTCTTCTTAATAAACATAATTACCTTATATTTTTCATACCTCATTTCCTTATCAACTTAATGAATTACTGTGAGAAGTTATAGGAGTGAATTTTCATTATTTCCTATATTATAATCCGTAATAAAACTGAAAAAATCACTACTATAAAACTGGTCTTTAGTAGTGTTGTTATTTATCAGTTCTAGATGAAAACACTGATAAATAGAATATTTATTAGCATTAAAGAAAGCAGTGATAAATTTAATATTTTATCATCCCTTTTATTTTAGTGATAATAATGAAAAACTTTATCAGCGCTTTATGTTTTGCACTGATAAAGGGTATCCTTTATTAGTGCTTTATGTTTAGCACTGATAAATATTTATTTCATCAATACATTTTTAGTGATGATAAAATGAAATAATAAAAAAAATGTGTTTATTAAAAAAATATTTCAAATTTTCTTAATTAAATAATTTTTGATAAAAATGAATTGATTGATTATACATTATTAAATACTAAACATTTTATTAATTACATAATTATGATAATTAATGTTACTAAATTATATATATTAAATATATTGATATATATTAATGTATATAAATATGATTATATATTACGAAATATTTATGCGCTTTACATTAAATTGACATATATTTATTGAATAATTGTATATAATTAAAAATTAATATGAATTAAAAATATTGAATAATCGCATATTACTTGACATACATATAATAGAATGTTTTTTGATTTTTCAATTTAATATAGATCAAATGTGTGTTATATTGATTTCACATATACGTATAATTAATTCATTTTTATATAGAATATGCACACACACAAAACATATCCATTTTTTCAATATTGTTGAAGTGTATCTATGTATTCTAAATTTATTCAATTTCACTCATTTTGTACATATATTCACGCACTCAAAATTGTATATACATTAATAATGTTAGAAAAATATTTGTAAAAAATATTTATAAATAAATATATTTATAAATGTACATTCTCAATATTTATACAATTATATATTTATAATTATAAATATATAAATATATTTTTAATAGTATTTATATAATTATAAATAAATAATTATGAACATTTAAATAATTATTAAATTTTTAATAAATTTTATTAAATAATGAATATATTTACATTATTTATATTTAAATACATTTATAAAATGTATATATGTATAATTATAAAAATATATATAATGATATAGAAAATATTTTTTAAAAATATTTCTATAATTATAAATAAATAATTATAAAATAATAATAAATATATTTAAAAATGAGTATATTTATTATCTATATATATTTATTAAGGATTTATAAATATTTAAATTTTTTTACTTATTATTATAACTATAAATCCATTAAAATTGCTTCAGTAATAAGCGCTGATAAAAGAATCTTTATTATTTCTTTTTTCATGCTGATAAAGAATAGGATTTATCAGTGCTTATATAATAAGCACTGATAAAAGGGCTCTTTATCAATGCATATTGGTAAGCATAGATAAAAGTGTACTGATATATTTTAAAAACTCTAACCATTTATTAACCTGTCATGATATTTTTCTTATATTTCCATCAACCAATACTTCCCTATTAAAAATATATTTTATATAAATAAAAATAAGATTTGAAATTGTGATTGTAATATCATTTTTTAAATTTTGTCCAGTTATAAAAAATTTATAGTTTCACAGCATGATGGATTATTCTCATTTTTTCTTCTCCTCAAGGGATAAACTCAATAACTCTTCTCTATGGTAGTTATAAAACACAATGAAGAAAACCTCAATTGGTGTCTAGAATGTAAAACACTCAATATTTTCCATCAATTATCTTTATGTTTGTAAAAATGTAAAAAATATTTAAGGAATAAAGGGTTTCCCATTAGTTCCTCTAAAGTAAAAAATGAGGCTAAGAGTTTTTTTCCCAACCTAGACCTATATTTTATCATAATATCAATATGTGAAGTTCCCTTTTCATTTTTAACATCCTTCACAAGTTCTACATTTTTAATTTTCCCATGAATTATCTATTTATGTGGAGTCTTGTTATCAACCTCATCTATCAAATTATATTTATAGACTTCTGATTGTATAAATTTATTCATAAATTCTTATTGGGTTGGTAGGGCTATCATACAATCTTTTATGCCATGATTTTATTGTCCACGCCTCCCACATAGATTTTCTTGAGTTTCTAGATCGTTATTTTAGAAAAAATCTCAAGCATTTTCACATCTTCTTATGAAATTACTTGATTTCCTTTATCATTTTCAATTGTCTTAACATTATGTATTTATTTATATAATTCCAACTATTTGATCCACATAGTATAGAATTTTTTGTTGACATTCTCAACCTATTCTATTTTCTCACAAGTATTAGTTCTAGAATAAATAGATTTTTACATGACAATTTTTACCTTATGAACATCCGTCCATTTCTCATCATTAGAAACTTCTTCTGGAAGTCAAGTCAGGTATATGTCAATGAAAAGGTCTTCTTGTACACATATTCAAAAAACATATTCTAAAAATATAGATCTATTTTGGGTTAACAGATTTGATTCATTATTTGTCATAAATTTCCTTATTTGAGATTATATTATCATTTTCTTACTAAATAACCACTTTGACTGATACCACTTACTAGATAGGATATATTAAAACAACAGGAATATTCTTTGGGTCCATACCATCCACAAAACCAATAATAGGATCTAAAATATGTTCCCACAAATTGATTGTGAATATGTCCACAATTTTTTTAGGTATATCTTCCTTTAATTTGCGGCATGTTTTTTCAATGGATTTGTGTTCTTATTAGAATTTCCTTCTGGTAATTTTAAATGTAATATCACCTCTAAATTTTATTATTAATTAAAACAGATTCAAGTTTATTTTTAATACTTTCACTCTTTGAAATAGAATATTTATTTTGAGATATATTTGAAACATATTTACCTTACATGTTATAGTTATTCTTATAAATATCCTGATAATATTCTACTTTATCTTTAGTAGATTTGGTGAAGTCTTCTCTGCTCTTCTTTATATTATTTTTATCCATTATATAAATAGTTTTTGTTTTAGACAACTCTTACTCCTTTTGATCAAGTATCTCCTCACGACCACTTACCATCTCATCAAGAAAATCCAAATTCAATCTATTCTTTTTAGTCACATTATTTTATGCTGCTTCTATTTTGACATACACTTCCTTATAAAATACTATCTTCTAGTTATAATTTTCTAATATTCTCTATTATTTCTCTAGATTTTTGTTATTTTAAAGGAAATTTCTTAACTCACCTTTTAGTCGCCACTCCGATTTGGTTCTCTATTTCACATTACCAAAACTGAAGTAGTTAAAACGTTTTTCAATATGATCAAAGAATTTAAATCCATCTTATATTTTATTACTAGGTAATAATGAGTCTGATCTCTCCCATTTTATCATTAAATTACCCTTCTTACTAGTGACATTCTTCTTATTCCTTCCCCATTTTTTAATTTTAGGATTCTTATCATCCACATATATATATATATATATATATATATATCTTCATCCTTCTTCTTTTTATATTTATAGGAAAAGTTTCCAATTACATTTAATTTATAGCACCCTGGTTCTTGTTTACCTTTTCCTTTATACTTTTATTTTCTAAAACTATTTAAAAGAAGAGAAAAAAATATTTTTATAGTAATTATCATCATTCTCCTCGATAAAATCATTTGATTCTATAACCTATTCTTATTTGAATTTTTTTTCTTATATACTTGAAATTCATCTCATCTCTTACCATATTCTTTTAAGTTGGTTCCATTGTTATTTCATATTCTATGATATTTTTATGAATTTCATATAGTGAAATATCTTACCTATCATCTAAATATAAAACCCTAGGATCTTATATGCCTAGGAAATTTCTCATCAGCTTCTTCATGATGGTATAACTATCCACCTTCTCACCAAATCCTCAGATATGGATCAAAATCTCATCCAACTATTGTTAAATAGTTTTCAATTGTATTTTCATCACCCAAAATTATGTCTTTAAATCTACTCCTCTAGAATTGTAACATGGATTAACTGAACTTAATATTACATTCCTAACTAATTCACAACTTTTCCAAATTATCCTTCGATGTTTTAAGTCTCATGACTTTTTTATTGAATTTTTTTTAAAGAGACATCAAAATTTCATTTTGAGCCATACTATAATTTTCCATATCTATTTTTTAAAAAATATTCATACTAGATCCATTTGGATCATTAAGAGGGGGAGGAGTAGAACTAGTGAAATCACATATTTTCATGTGTTACACCCTCATTCACTATCCCCTTTGATTGGTTAGTTTCTTGGTCCACACTCAAATAATTATCTCAACCTTACTCCCATGGATGTATATAAAATCATAAAAAAGGCGCATAAGGATTTATAAGGTTCAACCGGACATACCTACTCATTATCTTGTTTTTTTAGGCACCCAAGACAAAAAATTTATACTATATACAATTTTTTACAAATCCATGGACCTTTATAGACCTATCAACATGGAGTTACACTTTTTTCTAGAACATGAGTCTCATAGAAGATCATTCTACTTCACACTTCTCTACTATAATGAAATAATTAAAAATAAGACATGACTCTATATACTCCTAGAATATTATACACCACTCAATATGATATTACTCCATGAGAAAACTATATTAATTGGTCTAACTATGTAAATAATCATCAAGAACTTCAATAATTGACAATAGTGATTATCACTATACGTATCCAAAATCACCCTAGATCTTGAAAAATTTGGGAATTTATCATCATTGCGAATTATAATTCAATATGTATTCAACTTCAATGAAGGGATTCATAGATATATACTTTTTATTCTCCCATTTAAACAATTATGCATCAGGATATCAGTTCTTTTGAAGTCTCTCATTCAGAATTTATGAGTTCTCTAAAATATGGTAATCTATCTTTCCATTATTTTCTTCCCACATATTTATATACATAAAATAATTTCATGAACAATATTAGTTCCATTTTTTTGAATTTTTTTATATTTGGAAGATGATGATCTTTAAATTTAAATCAATTTATAGATTTAGGATTTAATTTATTCATTCAAACCCATTTTAATTCCCAAACATGATTTCCTTTGGATTCCAAAGTCAGGCACCATTAATTTAAAATACTTTCAAATAATATGGAATCTATAAGTATGAAATGAGAAAATGTAATCTGATAGAGTCATATGATACAAATACATATGCTTATTCCTTGCTCTCAAAGTCATACATAGAAGTTAGACACTCCAAAAAATTCATACACTTAATTCTTATGACCTGGTACAAATTCATACAATCAAAAAAGATGTATTATAAAATTAAAAAATATCTAAAAAAATAAAATAGTCATACAATGAATTTATACAGTGTTGAATTTTGACAAAAAATTCAGACATTATTTATTGAATTCATACAATCTACTTACAATCCTATAATTAAAAACATACTTAATTGACTTCAAGGTTGTTCCAATTACACTCTATCCTTAAAAAACCTATATCATAGAGATTTTATACCCTATATATAGTAATATTTTAAATTTAAAACTCCATTAAGGGTTTCTCCACTATATTTAATAGTTGATATATCAAGTAACTACTATAGATGTGAATTCAGTACCAGTACTTTCCATTTATTTCCTTGAAGATCAACATATCAACAATCATATATATTTTATGATTTATCATTGATCTTCCATATAAGGTATTTATGTTTTAGACTCAAAAAACATATCAATTTTTGATCTTGTCTCCTTATTAAGAATTAAAAACAATTCTAAATCACCGTTATATGTACTAAAAGAATGAATCCATAACATTAATCTAAGAATCACTAGTTTCTTGTACCAAACACATATTGAAAAAAATATAATCCAAAATATGGGAACCTTAGTGGTTTTTAGTGACTTATAAGGGATTTCTATTCTTTGAGGATCACCCTACATGCTTATAAGATGTGTTTGTTTCTCCAGGTGAAGGATGTTTTTAATAGTTTTTGAATATTTCTCTACACCCAATAGAATTTCCTACATGAATCAACCCAAATAAGTGGAAGAACATATTCAGGAATTTGAGTCCATGATCCATTCTATTAAAGTAAAAACTTATATATGGAATGGGTGATTTAAATGGTGAGGTCTCAAGAAGGAACAACCAACAAAGGGGAGGTGATTCAATGCACTTACTATATAGAAGTATGATACATTCTAATGAACATTGATTGGGACCGTGTATTATTACTTATAATATTTCATATATAATTTTAATAGGAGGATGAATGGGATCAACCTATTTTTAATATCTAGAATATTTAGATAGAGTGATAATAGTTTTCCTAGGTACTCACACAATTGAAGGAGTTGAGGAGGGAGGCTCCCTCACCTTAATGAAGAAAATGAGGGTGATGATCTGCAATACCCATGTAGAAATTATTCTACTTCTAGTAGTGATTCCTCTAATATATTTAACTCTATAAGACGTCAATAAGGGTAAACAGGAAATGTCACCAATGGACTTTCTTGAAATTTTTGAGTAAGCATTATGTTTTCCCACTTATATTTTAATAAACCTCTACAACTTCATACTAATTCATTGGCTTGTTTAGATGTTTGTCCAAGATACAAGGGTATAGGGGAATCAATTGCTGAGGAGAATTTAGTCTTTTCACCCCTTGAAGTGGTTATATGGTAGTGGTCATGTGAGAATCTCATGAGAGATTGGTCCTAGTTCCCAACCTAGATGCACTAGGTACTATATCAGTTGATCTAAGGACTATGGAAGACCTCTTAGAAATTTCGGACCTTACTGTATATTCTTCAATTGATCTTGTGATGATCAGTGAATCTATATAGGATTGTAAGTTATCTTGATATTTAAACCATCCACGATGGTTTCATCAATCAATGATATTCTCCATGTGTATCATTATTTGGTGTTGATCTAGGCATGATTAGATTAGATATTCCTTCTAGGGAGACCCAAGAAAGACATACATAAATGTTACATAATTTTAGGTGAATTTTCAGTACATAAAAAAATTAAACATTCCACATAATCATAGAGGTTTAATGATTTTGGGGACAAGATACATAAACCACATATTTTAAAAGGGATATCTAACATAACCTAGAAAGTTATTCTACCATAATAATTTCCTTAGATAGAACTTACTTAAAACCATTCTCCATAACTCATGGAAAATGGAAACATAAGAAATGGTGATCTCATATTTCCATTAAGCCTAATATTAAAAGATATCAATCAATGATCACAAGAAAATATAAAGGTATTGTAACTTGGTTATCGCATAAAAAAATCACAACCAGTCAATTAAATATCATTAATTCCGAGTCATGGTGTAGGGAATTTTTATAAAATAATAAAAAGTGATAAGAGTGTGGAATCATAAAAAAACAAAACAATATACATGATATAGAAATCTAAACACAATAATATAAAAAAACAAAATCTTATAACATTATAAACATGTATAAATAGTAACTAGTTCACTCTTTATGTTATGTATAGGAAACCAGGTCCTTGGATAAACTTATAGACATGAAAACATGTCCACACATTAACTTACAGACATGAAACCATGTCTAGGAATAAATATATGGACATGAAACAAGGTACATCATTTACTTATAGACAAGAAACCTTGTCCATATATAATCCTGTGAACATAAAATTAGATTCACTCATAAAATATTAATCTCATGAGTTATCAATATTTACCCAACACATTAGAGGGCTATATAATTATAAACCCACATGTCCGATAAACTTAAATAATAAATTTTCTACAAGATCATAAAAATATTAAAAAATTCATCATATTACAACCCGTGGAATGGAAGTGGGTTTCATTTTATCATTTCATCATAACATAACCATGAAGGAGAAATGAGTTTCATAAAAACATTATCTCAACATAGTTCATCCATAGAAAAGAAACGTGCTTCATAACATCATCCTTAAATAATCATCATTATTGGACATAAAATGATAGAATTTGGAATGGTACCATAAGATTATTTCACCATTTAAGAATGTAAATCCTTAAAGGATGATAAAATCAATGATTTTTTTTTTAAATATCCTTTAACCATTTCTTGAAAACATAAAATAAATATCGTTTTATTTTGATAACATTTAAAATAAAAATTCTAATGGTATTGAGAAAATAATGTTTTTCAAAAATACCCATGGAAACTTGTAAATTATGATTCAAATAAAATAATGGTAATTATGGTAGGAATATTAATTAATTTTGTATATGTTAAAATAGACCATTATTTTTTAGTATTTTTAAAAAAAATCAAAAAATAGCTTGTTCAGAAAAAATTTCTTTAAAAATACTCATTTTATAAAAAATTAAAATTAAGTTAAATGTAATGAATATTACCATTTTAAAAAATATAAGGCATATTTAAAAAATTCTATAAAATAATTTTGATTAGAAAGGACATGGAAGAATGTTTTTTTTTAACCAAAGATAAAATATGGTTGACTTTTATTTAAAAAAATTCTTTGAAGGATGGGAATAACTCTAAGAGAATCTCACAAATGGATACTTTGAAAACCCTACCTCATGGATCTTAGAAACGATTTCTTCTAGTCTTGATAAATCTGGATTGAAATGGCCACTTTGCATATGAATTGAGAAATATCTTTCAAGTTCAATTCACCTATTGAAATGGTTCAAGAAGCTCTCCTCGATGATGCCATTTAGGATTTTTCAAAAACCAACCAAAGGGATTTCGTTTGTAGAATCTCTCAAAAGATCAGATCTACATAATTATTCCTCAACAGAACCCCCAAGAATTAAAAAATTGATGATGACCACTTTTTGGTCAAATCAAACACCGATTAACTTCAATAGAGATGTAAATGTGTAAGTTTTCTATTCTTGGTCACATTTACTACATTAAAGGTGGAAAACTGTGGCTAGTTAATGAGGTAAAACCCAGTATTGGCCATTACTGGGGATCAACCAATTGTAAATTA
Organism: Viscum album; assembly: GCA_963277665.1. Taxonomy (NCBI): domain Eukaryota; kingdom Viridiplantae; phylum Streptophyta; class Magnoliopsida; order Santalales; family Viscaceae; genus Viscum; species Viscum album. Next base: position 1,841,754,378 of record OY728151.1, read on the forward strand.
CTTCCAATCAAGATGGGTTTCTTTTATATTATTCTCCATTCACAGGAGGAATTAGTCTAGTTCTAAAATCATGGAAATATACACCTGAAACCAGGTGTTCTTTGCTTGTCCACATGGGAATATGCCTTCAAACCTTTCACACATATAAACTCCGTGGCCCAGATATGGGTTCACTTACATATACTAAGCTGGTATTTTTGGCACCAAATTTTTGTTATGACCTTACCTCTTACATAGTAGTTCCTTTAAAGATTGATTAGAGAGCATTGAAAGGTGAATTAGGTCAATACGAAAGAGTCAAGGTGGAAGTTAACCTTGAGTCAAAGTTGACTCATGTAATTTTCTTCAATGATAAGGAATATAAGATTGAGGTAAAGATGAAATATGAGAATAGGACCCCTTTTGTGATTTTTTCAAGATCATTGGCCATACTATTGTCAATTGTCGAGTGGTAAAAAAGCACCCCCTACTGAGAAATATTGGAATTAAGTGAAGAAGAATAAGAGGGATAAAAAGACTTCCTTATAAAAGGCTGAGATACAAAAGAAGAAAAATGAAAAATGGATTAGAAAGGGGGTGACCCATCTACCTCAAAAGACTCACCTACGAAATCATGGGAATACATGGTTGAAATAGAGGAATCAGAGGAGGAAAAGAACATTACTAAAAGAATTTCATCCATGGGTTTAGAAACTGTAAACCATAACTTGCAAGATAATGAAACTAAGATAACACAGGATGGTAATAACTACTCTACTATGAATATAGATCCTTCTCATGAAATAAATATTCCCTTAGAAATCAGTACTCACTTAGTTTAGGTTGAGGTAACTAGTCCCAAGCTAGATGGTACCTCTCCTGATTTAGAATTCCCCAATACACTGAAGCCCATGGACTCTTAAACTACTCAAGTTCAGTCTACTAAGTAGACAATCTTCAGGTATTTGTTTTTCAAGAACAACAACTCTAATGTGACTAATTAACCTACAACAATAGATTGAACCTGAACCTCTAGAAACTCTAGAGATGAAAATCTTAGTAAATAGGAGAGTTGTATGGTTCAGTGATTGAATAAATTTAAAGATATTAGTGAATTTATCTGCTTAACAAGACATAGAGAAGTGAATTCTTCTGAGAATGTAGATGTTACATATGTGTAGAACAACAATGAGCACAAGATAGTGATCCATCCCACTGCACAGAACTAAGATGATAAGACCATGGATAGTGACCTAAAACCTTATGAAAGTTCTAAAACATCTGAAAAACACCATCCCCTCTCTAGCCTCCTTTGTCTACAATACATCCGAAGCCAGTACACATGACATGCATATGGAGGCCCTACACACAACTGAGATAAGCACACCTGTCCCTAAGACTGGCTCCAGCTGTCTCAAACCATAAGGAAAGACTGTGGAATCTGATTTCATGATAAATGAAATAAAATAGTTGGATATTAAGCAAGAAAATGAAAATAAGAAAATAAATCAAGAAGTGGACCCGACAGGTATGATAATTAATAATATTTCTCCTAACCCTTCCATGAATTTAAAGGAAAAAAATAAAGATGACTAAGGATAATTCCAACAATCCATTAATGATATCCAAATGGGGAAAGAACATTGAAGCTAAAAAAAATAAGGGGCCCAATCCCAAACATAATTATAAATGAATATATTCTACTGGAATTATTAGTGTATTGTTAACCCTAACTCCATCACAACTTTAAGGAATTTTTTATTTACTCATAATCCCATGATCTTTTCTATCACTGAGGCTAAAATCACCTATGCTTCTAGATTTAATAGTTTAGAAAAATATTTCTATAATTCTATAGGTGCAACTTCTAACAATAGAACTTTTGATTCCTTTTGGGTCTTTCCTCATTTATCTATAAGCAAGTTTCATACTTATAATTCTGATTCTCAATCCTTAACATGTGAAATAAATTTACATAATGATAAATTCTTCTTCACTTTTGTGTATTCCTGCAATAGATACCGGGATATAAGAACTCATTGGCACAATATATCTTCCCTTAACAACACTATTCAAGCACCTTGGGTCATTATAAGTGAATTCAATGCAATTCATGGACCTAGTGAAATACTAGAACCCTCACACTCATTTATCTCCTCTAATGAGTTTAAACTTTGTATTGATGACAATAACCTTGTTGAGATTAATCCTATTGATTCTAAATATACTTGGTATAGAAGACACCATAATAGATTTTTTGCAAGTAAACTAGATAGAGCATTCACAAAAATCCAAGCTCTTGATAATTGGAATACCATCTCCAGTATTACTTTGCCTAAACAAAATTATGATCATCATAAAATTTTGGTGATGCTCAATACTAGAGAAACCAAACCTATAATTCCTTTTAGGTTCAATAATTCATTGAATACTATTTCATATTATAAAAATATTTTCAATAATACTTGGAATTCCATTAACTTGAATGATGCATTTTCCTGCATAATGAAATTAAAACTTCTAAAGTAAAAAATTAAAACTCTGGAGAAAAAAACCGAGTCCAACAAACTGATATAGAAATTAAATCCCTTGAACATTCCCTAAATAAAATTCAAATGGTTCAACCCATAATTATTTTACTATAGATCCAACAGATGAAATAGATCTTAGTAATAACCTTAAATCTATTCTCACTTTAGAAGATAATATTATAAAATAAACCCTCAAAATCAACTAGCATTAATATGGAGATAGAAACACTAAATTATTTAATGCTCTATAAAGGACTATAAATTATGGTAATACTGTTGCCTTACTTATATATGGGGATAATATCATTGATAATGTGGAGAGACTAGCCAATCATGTCACCTGCTATGTTAGCAGCATTTTTAATGGTCCAGCCTTGAATAAGGACTTCAAGGATGATATAATTCCCCTAGTAGTTGGGGAAAGTGATAATAACAAATTGAAAATTATTCGTATTGACCATGGATTTAAGTAATTTGTTTTTATTTTAAAGTCATCTTGTTACCCTAGTTCTGTTGGCTTTCCTAGTTCTTTTTTCTAGCACTATTAGGACATTGTTTTCAATAATGTTTTCTACCTTGTAAAATCCCTTTTCACCAATAGCTACATTCCTTATGATATTAATGCTGAATTTTTTACTTTCATTCATAAAGTGGATAATGCATCATAAATCCAACTTTTTAGGAAAATTTTGCTTATCAACACTCTGTATAAAATTATTTATTAATTACTGGCAATGAGAATGGCCCCCATTGCTAACAAATTTTTTTCCTGGAATCAATTTAATTTTCGAAAAAGGGATAAATATACAAGATTTTATTTTCCTTTCCTAATAAAGTAAAAATTTGTTGAAAAGTAATAAAATTGGGGGAGGATTCACCATAAAGATTTATATTAGGAAATATTTTGATACCATTGATTGGATTTTCATCTTCAAAGTCCTTTATAGCTTTGGATTTAATGAAAAATTCATAGGAAAAATAAAAAACCTTCTTAACTCTGCTCACATTTCTGTTCTGATCAATGGTTCCCCAAAAGGATATTTCACTTGTAGAAAATGTCTTAGAAAAGGAGTCCCCTTCTCTTCCATCCATTTTGTTATTACATAAGACTAACTTAGTAAACTTATCACTGATTTGATCAATCAGGGTGTTGTTAAGCCCATATATGCCTCTATATCTCAGACTATTTTCTCACATCTTTTATATTTTTATGATATAATTTTATTCCTTCAATGGGATAATAAAAATATAAATAACCTTCATGATGTACTCTCGCACTATGGGGATATTTTTGGTCAATCCATAAACTAGGGAAAATATTCCATTTTCTTTTGTAAACATTTCCTTGTCCCTAGAAGAAATGATATCATGAATGAACTGGGAATAAAAGAAGGATCCTTCCCCTTTACATATCATGAAGTCCCCATCTTCTGGGGGATGTGAAAATACACTTAATTTTCAAATGTTATTGATCAGATCAATAATCAACTATACTACTATAAAGGAAAAACGTTATTGATGGCAGGTCGGATTTGTCTTGTCAAATACTCCATTGTTTATAAAATGTTCTACTCTATGATGGTTTATAAATGGTTTTCTGATTTTATCAAAAAGATAAGTAGAAGAACATTTTTTTTCTGGAGTGGAAGAACTCTTGAAATAAAACATGTCACAATTCCCTAGAAAATATGCTGCACTCCCATTGATAATGGAGGGATTGGTATTAGGAAACTCAACCTTGTCAATTATACCCTATAAGCCTAGATTACTTGGAATATTGTAAATAATAACTCTCATACTTATTATTTTCTTCATGGAATATTTTACAACAACTTTAAAAAGGTAAAGTACTTATATATGGACTCTTCTCTATGGCCTTCCATCAAATAAACCTTTTAAAAAAATTTGTCTCACTCTAGATGGATTGTTAACTGGGATTCCTCTCTAAAATTTTGGTTGGATAAATGGAATGGAATCCCTATTTCTAGAATGATTGACCCCATGTAATTACCCAAAAATATTAATAACTCCATAAATTACTATTTGAGATCTCTTGATGTTGATTTACCTGATGAAATCTCTACTATTATTAACAACTACACATTTTTCAACACTAATGATTTCTTAGTTTGGGACCTTAATATAATGGTATTCAAACCTATGAACTCTACTATAATCATAATTTCACTAATAAAAATAGTTATTTCTACTCGTTAAATAACTTCAATGAAAAATGGGATTTACCCCCCTAACTCAACCTAGTTTGGAGAGTTTCTCATAATAGAATTCCCACATATTGAAATCTTTAGATGTTTGGTATTCAACTTTTTTCTAAATGTCACATGTGTAATGAACACATAGAGGATACTGATATCATGTTTCTAACTTGTTCTACGAATTCTGCTTTATGGAAATATATTTTTGAAATTTTTGATCTCATATAAATAGGTTTGGAATTTATTGAACTACAGCTTTAAAGATGAACTACTTTGGATACTTCTCCCCAAATTAATCAGCTTTTCATTACCACTGTGGAAGAACCAATCCAACTTATTTGGTACGAAATAAATTCTATTATGCACAAAAATAACACTTTTAGTTTTTGTGAAGAACAAATAAAGATATATACTTCAATAAAGAAATATAGAATCATACAAATAGGGACCCGCCATAACTCCGTTAAGGATTATAGTATCATAAGATAGATAGGGATCAAAGGAAGTTACAACAAGATGAAAGTTTTGTTGGAAGTATTCTGGAAACCACCTATTCCTGGATGGATCAAAATTAATGTGGAGGGTTCCACAAAAGGAAATCATGGACCTCTAAGCTATGGTATCATATGCAGAAATCACAATGGTGACATTTTAAGGTGCTTCTTTGGTTCATGTGGTCATGCCCCTTCCCTCGAAGCATAGATGTATAGTGTTATCAAGGAAGTTGATTTGATAAGGCAAATAGGTTGGAATAATGTTAGTATTGAATGTGATTCAACTAACATTTTTAGGCTCTTAGACATGGAATGATTCACCTTGCATGGATCATCACTGCTAAATGGATCATTGGCCTCCGATACCTATCAGAACTCAATCATATTATCACTTATGCTTATAGACAGGTGATTAAGGTGGCAGTTGGTCTTGCCAATATTGGTATCTACAATAATATCATGTTCACAAAAAAACATCCAGTTGAGTTCATCCCTTTTCATCAAAATGATTGTAATAAATCCCCCTCCTCCAGACTCCTGTATGTTTTTTATCTTTATATATTTTAGTTCTTTGGTCATTTGACCAATGCATCATCGTTTAAAAAAACATTTTCTTGATTATTTTAAGTTCCAAAGAGATTAAAATGTTTCTATAACTTGAATATTACATGAAAAAAATAGAGAAGAATAAAATAGATGTAGTTAAAGGATAATAATCATATAATTTTCTAAATGGAAATTTAGCTTAGAATATCTCAAAAAAAGGTCTTTGTAACATATACCCCTGACCTCAAGTGTCATCTTGGTGTATAAACATTAGAACCTACTATATAATAAATATAGATTTATTTTAAATATATTCTAGAAAAATAATCATATCTACTAGAGAATATATTATTTATTTATATCATCTTATTACCCATTTAATAATAATTATTTATTAATATAACTATTCCAGGTGATAACTGCTTCATTTTCATGATTGTTTCGATTCGACAGTCTTGATCCTTATACATTGATCACGTTTCCATCATCATTAGAATATTAATAATATCAGGACTATCATATCAAATCATTATAAACACTTTTATAACTATTTATGAAAAGTGGTGATGAAAATGATTCACATCACTTCGTGGAGACAATCATGCATACGTACCCATGGGTGATGTTTGAAATTTTGGATGGATGGAACAAAATTAAATTAAATAACAATTCACCATTAAAAGACTATAATAATATAATATATGCAAATGACCAGGATTTTTAAATGATATGTTTATACTAATTAAATGTGTGTTATATTATATTGTATTGCTCAAGTACAAAATATTGAGGATCCAACAAAACATTATCTTATTTATAAATATCATTATATTAGTATTCTATAAAACCAATCAAAATTCCAAACATTACAATTGGACAAAAAATATAAAATAGAAAATTTAAAATTGGAAAATATGGATCTCTCCAATCTATTAGGATCATTTCCCCCTATAAAACACTATATAAATGAATGAAAATATTATTAAACCAATCAAAAAATTTGAAAATAAAAATATAACCTTAGGAGGAATTGTAGTGAATATTGAGATAGATAATTAAGTGGTATTTATAAGTTATAAAGGGAAATATCACCATTGGGATTTGAATATTATATAACCATTGGTCAATATAATTGTTAGTCAATTTGACCATTGGTAACCATAAGCATTTGTAATAAAATGATTGTTATAATTACTGCATATAATTAGTAATTAAAAAGGATAATTGGTGCAGAAAAGAGAAATGATGGCCTCAACTAGTAGATTCGTGCTGTTTAAATCCCAATTGGTAGAACATGGGTGGGAGGTAGCATCACTAGGGTTCAAATATGACTAATCACAAGTTGAGCTTCAACAAGTGAATCTTGAATGAAATCACATATAGGAGAAGTTCAAGATAGGGAAGATTACCATTTGGTCATTGTTAATATAGCCAACCTATGAAACCACCACCATCACACACCTTACCATTAGGGTGCATAAAGGTGTTATAAGGGGTTATGTGTCTAGGAAATAGTTTCATAAAGATTAATTTCCCTTGTAAAAATTAAATTTTTATTTCATTAGTCCCATTTTGAGAATATGTTTTTAATAGAATATATGTTTAAGTAAGACCAATTTGATAAATTAATTATTGGATGAAAATAAAAATTAATTATAGTTTTTTTAGAAAATATATAAAAATTTATAATAAACTCAGGTATTATAAATAATATTTTATTTTATTAAATAGTCATTTAAAACACTCTTATTTAAATCGAATAATAAAATAATTTTATAATGTCTAATGTAATTATTATATTTTTCATAAATTTAAATGTGGTTTGAAAAATTCTATTTTTCAATAAAGGGAAAATGTGACCATTGGGATTAAAATATTATATAACCATTGGTCCATATAATTTTTGGTCAATTTGATTATTAGTAACTATACCAATTTGTAATAATATGATTTTTATAATTATTACTTATAATTAGTAATTAAAAAAGAAAAATTGACGCATAAAGGAGAAATGACGACCTCAACTAATAGAGCCCTACTGTTTAAATCCAATTTGTTAGAATATGGGTGGGAGGTAGCGGAACTGGGGTTTAACCTTGACTAATAATAATTTGAGCTTCAATAAGGGAATCTTGAATGAAATCACATATACGAGAAGTTCAAGCTAGTGGAGATTACCACTTGGTCATTGTTAGCAGAGCCAACCCATGAAACCACCACCATCACACACCATACCATTAGGGTTCACAATGGTGTAATAAGGGGTTATGTGTCTAGGAAATAGTTTCATAAAGATTAATTTCCCTTGTAAAAAATAAAATTTTATTCCATGAGTCTCATTTGGAGAATAATTTTTTAATAAAATATATATGTTTAAGTAAAACCAATTTGACAAAATAATTATTAGATAAAAATAAAACATAATTGTAGTATTTTTTAGAAAATATATACACATTTATAATAAACTCAGGTGTTAGAAATAATATTTTTTTTAAAATAGTCTTTTAAAACACGCTTATTTAAATAGAATGATAAAATAATTTTATAATGTCCTATGAAATTATTATAATTTTCATAAATTTGAATGTTGTTTAAAAAATTATACTTTTCAATAAATATATGTTTATATTTAAATTTTATAATTATAATATTTGGAGAATTAATTTGATAAAATAAATATTACATTTGAAATTAGAATTTTGAAATTAGGATAGGGTGAGTTTTTGTGAAATATCTAAAATACATTATTTTTTAGTGAATATTAAGAATAAAGTTTTGGGTTTTCATTATTTTTTATGACTTTATATTAATTTCAACATGATGTAAAAATTAATTAAAAAAAATCTACAATCTAAAATGAGTTATTTAATTAATATTAAGTACTTTAGAATCTATTATTCAATTTCAAAACCTATAAGTGGATTTCTATTGTCTAAAATGGAAAATTTTATTTTAAAAACATTACTTTGTTGAAAATTTACTTTTCTATGTCTAAATAAGTATTAAAAAATGGTTTTTAGATATTATGGATTCAAATATCATAAAATATGACTCAAATGTCAAAAAACATGATAAAAACCCATGGGTAAGCCCATGATTTTTCATTTTCCACAACCTATATTTCAAATAACTATATTTATAAATTATTAATAAATTACTCCAATTTTTCTATAAATACCCACCCATCTCACCCTTTTACTTCACTTCAAATCCAACCTCCCCGATGTTCTGGTTATTTTTACTCCCAAAGAGTCCCCCAAAGGTGTCATTAAGCCCCTAAGGTTCCTTCCTCAAGTATTAGGAGAAAGTCTTCAAGGTAAGAGAAATATCATAATCTTCCTTCATATTGAAGTAATTATTTTTGTGTTCATATTATAAAGGGTATGTTTTATTATTTTCTTATGATTTTTATCATACACATAATAATAATTTTTTTTATAAATGTGGGATATTAATTCTCTCTCATTTACCCTATTTATTATCCATGTTTTATACTTTTCATGTTGCGAATTTACATCTCAAATTTATCTATTTTAGATGTGAACTTATTATATTGTGAATTACCAAAAAATTTCTTTATCAATGTGTATTCACTTAGATGTTAATATAATTCATTCATTCATGTATTTACATATATGAATCCCACATTCCCTTTGTGTGGATTAAAATTATGTTATGGTCAATCCTTTAATAACTTATATACTCAATGATTTTATATGAAATCCATACATTAATCTATTTAAGTTATTGAAAAAAATTATTTATTATGATCAATGTGGATCACATGAAGTTAAGACATATGAATGGTGAAAACTAATAGTTCTCAAATTCATTGAGTAAGGAATTTAATCCCTAGATATGATATGTTTGATGATACTTGGTGAATAACCTTTTTAATTTTAATTTATATCACCATGGTTACAAACAATAACGATATGCTTATGAATTCCTTAGTTAAATGTTGTAGAAATATTTCCATATTATGATTCATGTTCTTTTTATTATGATATGCCTCATGTTCTCTTGATCATGCAATATTGTTATACCTCATGTTTTTATTTATATGCCTCATGATCATATGATTAATGTCTCCCTTTATTATTCCCTTACTAGGATTCATGATCACCACTTTCCTTTATTTTATGTTCCCAAGATATGAGATGTAGTAAAGGTAACATAGGTTTAATCCACGAATAATACTTTCACATGGATTGAGATAATGTTTTATGTTTTTAGGTATTATGTCCCTAATTTCTAGTAAACTAAACATTAAAAGTTATTTTGTTTTGTATCATGTAATGAAAAGTTTATGTAATAAGAAGTTGGGATTCCATAGTTGGTGTCAATGGATAGTTTTGTAATTTTTTTAAATTAGGACTTGAAAATTTTAGTAAGAACCATAGGGAAAATTATAAACATAGAAAAACATACTGGTATTTTGGTGAGTATTAAGTAAGTGGTTTCTAAGAAAATACATCCCTATCTAGACACTACACAAGGATGTGTCTCTAGAACATATATTCTTAGGGTAAATCCCCAAAACACTGTATTGATCTAGACTTTATTAGGAACTAGTGAACAATAATGGGCTTTTATACACACCTAGTTTGTCACTCCCATGGGATATGTTTAGTTAATCAAAAGACTTTTATGAACCATTTTGAAGGATATATAGAAATTATAATTTATATTAAAGAATAAAATATTTAATCATGATGTCTTAATACATAAACTCCCTTTAGAATTATAATATTCCTAAATGTCACATGTTTCTCACTAACAAGTTTATTCTTTTCAAAAAATCGTGGTAAATAGGAGGAAACACGTAAATGATGGGTGAAATGGATGATGTTCTAAAATCCTTCCTAATAAAATAGAATCTGGAATGAAAAAATTCATAAGAAAGATGAAACAAATATCTAGAGTTGCAATTAATAACATGAATCATGTTGAGAAATCATATTCACCTTGAAGGGAACCACTTTCCATTGGGACATTCTTGCATCAACTACCACCTTCTTTGAGTGTATGTACTTACCCATTGATTGTATAACAATGGATTAACAGTATAGAAAAGATATTTTATGTACTCCCTTATTCAGATCTAGATAAATTCATCCTAGAAACATACTTCTTATAAGGATAAACTGATTAGTGGTGGACACTGATTAAAAACAAAAATCTAATATGGTCTATTGATTCTCTAGAGATGGAAGAGTTTTAGGGAATATTTTTAAATAAATATTTTCCCACATCAATGTGAACTAAAATAGACAAGGAATTATTAGAGCTAAGGAAGATTGTAAATAAATCAATGGGAAGTCATTATATGATCTTTATATGTCTTGTTTGATACACTTATATCTTTGTTATGGATCCTAAGGGAAAGTGTGATAGATTCTTCGATGGACTAAGACCCTATATGTGCAAGAATTTATCATATCAAGACTATGAAATAAATTCGGAGATATCATAGAGTGATATGATTGTTGAATTTGGATAGATGCATTGGTAACATGGGTCAAATGAAAGGAAGAGTTCAATAGAACCAAATTCAGGGAAAAATTTTGATAACAAAATAGGGGGAATGAAAGTAAAACTTTTCATGTGTAAAAAATGTGGGAAAAATCATTTGGGGAATTGTTTTATTAGGAGTGGAAGGTAAAAAATGTTTGAAATAGATGATCATATATATAGGTACTGTCATTGTGAGGTAAAGCTTTAAAATTTCAACAATAACATCGAAGGAATGATGATGCTGGCCTAGCCTGAATTTCAATGCTTCAAGTGTGGATAGATTGATAACTTTTCCAATAAATTTCAAAATCACATGATGATGGGGGGAAACCACCATAAACCTTAGAAAATTCCAATAGATCATGTTTATGAATTTTCAATCATGATGGATGAATTAGAGGCTCTAAATGATGTGGTTGTAGGTATAGTCATTGCACTCTCAAAGCTAGAAAGTACATTTCTAGATTCTAGTTCTATGAATTCATTTATTTTATGCATGTTTTTAAATAATATATAATTAATCCATAATATTGTATAATTAGATTCATCCATCAATAATCCTTGAGGGATTATCCTAACATCAATAGTGTATAGAAACTCTATTATTTACTTTTGAATATACAATATCATTGAAAATATAGTAGTCATTCCCACAGTGGAATTAGACACTATACTAGGGATGGACTAGATGTAGAAGTATAACGCTAAGATCAAATAGAGGATCCATTAAATTTTAGTATTCTTGAATGGAAACCCAACAATTATTCTATAATGAGTCATATATCAACCTGTTAAGTTTCTATAATTACCTCCCATAGACTTCATTATAGAGATGATTAATGAAGAGAGAGAAGGAAATGAAAGAATAAAGGTAGAGAATGTCCCCATCATTTAGGAATAAATTGATGTATTTACTTAATAGTTACTTTGAAAACCCCTAGTAAGAGAGATAGAGTTATCCATTGAACTCATACCAAGATCTAATATGATATCAAAGACCCCATATATATTGAAAAATGTGGAGGTTGAGGAATTAAATAAAAAACTTCAAGATCTTTTGGAGAAGGGATTTATCTGATGAGGTGTGTATCCTTGGGGAGCACATGTTCTATTTTTAAATAATAAATATCGATCAATGTTTCCATGAATTTATTATAGTAAAATTAATAGGATCATAATAAAGACCAAGTACCATCTCACAAGGATTGATTATTTATTTGACTATATTTGTGGGCTCAATAATTCTATAAGATTGAACTCTGATCTATGTATCATCAATTGATTGGGAATAATGAAGATATTCTAAATTATTCCTTTCAAACAAGATATGGGAATTATGAGTTTGTTTTTATTCACTTCATCATGAATAATGATCCTCCTATAATAAGGTATTTGATGAAAAGAGTCTTTAAGGACTACCTTTATTAATTTGTGGTAGTTTTTATTTATGAAATTATGATATATTCTGAAATTCTCAAGGATCATAAGGATTCTATAAGGGTTATGTTGAAATTTTTTAGGAAAGATAATATATTTGGAAAATTGAGAAAATGTGAATTATGGGTACAAAAATTATCATTCTTGGTGAAAATTATAACCAATTAAGGAATTTCACCTAACCCTACAAAGAAAAAGGCTATAGAAGTGTGGTATCATCCTAAAACAGTAATTGAGATTCATAGTTTCCTTGGTTTAACAGGATATTATAGTTATTTTGTGAAATAATTTTAATGAATTTATAATCCAATAACCAAGTTAACTAAAAAAGGATATATTTTCATCTATACAAAGGGGTGTGAAGAATTTTTCCAAGAACTAAAGAAGAGATCGGTTACTGCACCTATGTTAACTCTAGCCTAAGACAAAGAATGATTTTTTATTTATAGTTAGGTATCTCTAAAAGGGATTTGGTGAATCCTCATACAAAAATAACAAGGTGATCTCTTATTCATATAGAATAGTTAAAGAATCATTAGTAAAATTATCCTACGCATGACTTGGAGTTAACTACAACCATTTTTTCTCTAAATTTATAAATTTAGTATCTTTATGGGGAGAAATATGATATATAAATAGACCACCAAAGTTTTAATTATATATTCATGAAAAAAGGAATTTAACATGGGACAAAGGAGATGGTTTATACTTTTTAATGACTATGAATGTCCGATTAATTGTCACCTTGGTAGAGAAAACAATTACATTGATGCATTACGTAATAATGAACCTATTATGCAAGGAATGATGAGGATTAAAGAGATACATTGATTGAGAAACTAATATGGTTCGACTTGGGAATCATAAGGTATGGGAAATAATCAATCCAATCCCAAATAAATTCTCAACCATCATTACTAGATAAGGTCAATAAAGATCAAATAAAATATCCTTTGATACAAAATAACATAGAGGCTGTAAATAATGGGAAGTTTCATAAGTTCAATATTTATTAAAAGTATTACTATAATTTTGTACAAGGCTATGTGACCTATCTATCCTAGGACCAAATATGGATTTGATAGATAATGCTCTTACCTATTCATTCTCTATACATCTTGAAATAACTAAAATGTAAAAGGACATTCATGATCCTTATTTTTATGATAATATGGAAATGGAGATTGCTGACTAGAGTAAAAGTTGATTGGTGTGTCAATAAGTGAAATCAAAGTGACAACTTTCTAAATTTGTATTTCAGTAACTAGCCATACAAACACGGAAGTGGGACAAGATCATAATGGAATTCATCACTGGTTTCCCAATAACATCCATTGGAAACAATGCGATATGGTTTATAATGGATCAACTCCCCATGAATAACTATTCCATTACTATTTTGGAATATTTATCACTTGAATGACATGGAAAGATATATGTAAAGGAAGTGGTTATGCAAAAAGTGGTTCCCCTTTCAATAATTTATTATTACGATCTAAGGTTTGCATCTAAATTTAGGAAAATATTTAACATGCTCTTAATACTGAATTGAATTTTAGTATGATATATCACCCCTAGACTGATGGACAATATGGAAGGAACATTTATAAAATTAAGGACATATTGATAACCTGATAAATGGAATTTAATGTTTTATGGTATCAATAACTCCCATTATTTTATTTCTCATACAATAACTTCCACTAGAGTATTCAAATGTCATCCTATGATGACCTATATAGGAAGTGATGTAGAAATCATACCTTTTGGGATGAATTTGGTGATATAAAGATACTGGGGCCCAATATTGTGAAAAAGATGACAAAAAAGGTTCATTCTATCCAACGACATAAAAAATTTCTCTGAGTCGGTAGAATAGATATGTTGAAAACTGTTTAAGGGATAGGGAGTTTGATATTAGAGGAAATTTTTTCCTTCGAATATCACCATGGAAGAGAGTCATAGGGTTTGTAAAAAAGGGAAGCTTAGAACTTAGTACATTATCCCCTATCACATAGTAGAAGTGGACTATAATCTATAACTTACACTAAATCACGAACAAGTTCATGTTGTATTCAATATATCACTCTTGAAGAAGTAAATACTTGACCGCTCACATTTACTGAGTCTAGAGGTGGTGCAATTGGAACATGGCCTCTCTTATGAGGAGAAATTGGTGGAGATCATGCACCAAAGAGACAATGTTCTATGAAATAAGTCAACATACATTATCAATGTGTTGTGGAGGAACCATAAGTATGAAGAGGTTACATGGGAACAAGAGGAAATAATGAAGCAAAATTACCATCACCTATTCTCAACCGAGAATATGAGTTGAAATTATGTGGAAAACTTTTATAATCGGGGGAAGAATGTAATGAAACAATATTTTTAAATGATATTTTCTTCCTGATCAAATGTTTGATATATTATATTATATTATGCATGTACAAAATTTAGAGGAACCAAAAAAACCTTATATCCTTAATAAATATCATTACATTATTCATGTATGAAACCAATTAAAATTTAAAACCTTATAATTGAACAAAAAAATAAAATAGAAATGCTAAAATAGAAAAATATGGATCTCCCCAATCAGTTAGGATCATCTCCACCATAGATAAAACTATAGAAATGGAAAAAAATATTTGTAAACTAATAAATACATTATAAAATGAAAATATAACCTTATGAGGAATTTTAGTGAATATTCAGTCAAATAATTAAGTTGTATTCATAGGGTATACAGAGAAATTTGATCTATGGGATTAAACTGTTATATGATTTTTATTCAAATATAATAATTATTCAATATAAAAATTTCTTAATTTTACAATTTTTTACTATACCTATTAGTAATAATTTTACCATTATAATTAGTTCTTATAATTGGTAATGAAAAATTATAATTGAAGTAGAAAGGAGAAATGATATCCTCAACCAGTAGAGTGATGCTGTTTGAAGCCCATTTTTTAGAACTTTGGACGGAGGTAGGGTCATTGGGGTTCATCCTTGACCAATACCAAGATAAGATTCAACAAGTAAAGATTTAACAAAATCCAATATAGTAGAATTTCAAGTGAGTGGAGATTACCACTCAGTCAATGTTAGCAGAGCCACCCCATGAAATTACCACCATCATACACCTTACCCTTAGGGCATGATCAGATGTAATAATGGGTTACGTGTTCTGACCTTAGTTTCATAAAGTGTAATTTCTTTTTTGAAAATTAAATTTTTACACCATAAATCACATATTGAAAATATTTTTCTTTAATAAAATATATGTTTTAATAAGACTAATTTGATAAATTGATTGTTGGACTCAAAAAAAACATAATTATTTTTTTATAAAATATATACTCTTTTATAATAAACATAGGTATTATAAATAATTTTATTTAAATTAAATATCCTTTTTAAAACTATTATTTAAATATAAATTATAAAATAATTTTATAATTTCCCATGAAATTTTTATAAATGTCAGAAATTTGATTGTGTCTTAAAAAATGTTATTTTCCATAAGTAAGGATGTTTGTATTAAAATGTAAAAACTATCATATTTAGAGAACTATTTTTCTAAAATTATTATTATATTTTAAATAACAATTTTTAAATTAATTTAGAGTGAATTTTTGAAAATTTTATAAAATAATTTATTTTTTAGTGAATAGTAAAAAATTCAGTTTTTGGGTTTTGGTATGTTTTATGACTTCATATTCATTTAATAATGATGTAATAATTAATTAACCACAATACTTGACCTAATCTGTGTTATTTTAATAATATTATGTATTTTAATATATCTTAATAAATTTTAAAACTTATAAGTTCCCTTCCAAAGTTTAAAATGGAAATTTTTATTTTAAAAAATCACTCAGTGGACAATTTAATTTTCCATGTCCAAAGAAGTTAAAAAATGGTGTTAGGTTATTATGGATTAAAATATAATAAAATGTGACTCAAATGTACAAAAAATGATCAAAAACCATGGGTAACATAATGTATTTTCATTTTCTACAACCAATATTTCAAAAACTTATATTTGGAAATTATTAAACAATTTCTCCACTTTTACTATAAATATGCACCCATTTCACACTTATCCTTCACTAAAAATACCTCCTCCAAAAATTTATGGTTATTTAACCTCAAAAAGTGTCCCTAAGGTGTCTTTAATACCAAAAGGTTACATTCTAAAGTCTTTTTATAAACTCTTCAAGGTAAGGGAATTCTCATCATCATCTTTCCCATTAAAGTAATTATATTTCTATAAGTCCTAAAAAAGTTATATTTATTTCTTTTCTTATGATTTTGATCATACCTGTACTAATAAAATAATTTTTTATCAATGGTATAACTTTGTTCTCTCTCATTTTATAATTTTCAAAATTCATGTTTTATATCCGTCATGCTGCCAACTTTACTTCTCAAATTTATCCCTTTTACATGTGAAATTCATATATTGTGAAAACCCAAACCATTTATTTATCCATGGGTATTTACCTATATCTTAATATAATTTATTTATTTATTTAGTTATATATAAAAAACCCATGTTACCTTTATGTGGCTTAAACATTATTTTATGTTCATGCCTTTAATTACATACTTACTCAATAATTTTATATGAAACCCATACTTTATTCTCCTTGGGTTACTGAAAGAAAATATTTTTTATGATCAATTTGGATCATGTGAAATTATGAAATATTAATGGTGTTCCTTGATAGGAATCTAATTCATTGGGTAATGAATTTAATCTATAGATATGGCATTTTTTTATGTTTGGGGCCAAAGCCTTATTTTATTATTAAAGCAAAGAAAATACCTCTTTTAACTGGGTAGAGGGAGACCCATTATATATCCCGAAGGCCTAGTGGGCTTGTAGCCCATTACATATCCCGTCGGCCTAATTTTTTGTCACAATGCCCATTCTATGAGTAGTAACCTGCCTGCTACAGTACCCGCACAGTACAGTCGCCAGTACAGTGCCCTACCGCTGCTATATTACCTGCTGATCTACAGTACCACTAGAGTCTGCTATAGTACCCTGCACCCAATGGGTTTTGCACCCCTATTTTTCTTGTAATATTATGGGGTGTTTACCACTACGCCAAACCCCAACTATATAGATATGGAATGTTTTACGATTTCTTGGTGAATAACATTGATAATTTCGATTTATGACACATTGGTGATAAAAAAAATATTGATATTCTTATGAATTTATCAATTAAATGTTTTATCCACATTTCAATTCTATGATTCACGTGTAATTTATTATGATCTTTCACTTTTTCTCTTGATCATGATATATTATTATGCTTCATATTCTAATTGATATACCTCATGATCCAATGATCAATGTATCCCTTTCTTATTACCTTACTAGGCATGATTTTCAAATATATTTTTTATTTTAAGTCCCCAGGATATGTGATTCAGTAAAAGTAACATATGGTGAACCAATGAAGAATCCATTCAGATGGAACAGAAGAATTGTTTTTCCTATATTATGTCCTAAATTTCCAAGAAACTAAATTTTAAAATATCCTATGTTTGTCCCATGTAATGAAAGGTTTATGTAATAAAAAGGAAGGATTCCATAATATATGTCATATATATTTCATAAATCCATAATTATAAAAAAATGTGAATCTTTTATAAAAAATGAAATTAATTTCTTTATGGAGGTGGTAGTCCACATGTACACACAAGTGGTGTTTTGTTTTCCCATGTGATGGAATGGAAATAGATAATGGTTGTTACATAAATATAAAAACAAAATCATTATATTATATATACTAAATTTATTATTTTATAATGGATACCATAGGATTATAGGATGTAGAAGAAGAAATAAAATTGAAAGAACTCGGTAAAGAGTTACATCTCTTCATTGAAAAACCTCTTTTCAGATTACACCTTATTCCTTGTAAGGATGGTATTTTAGAAATAAATAAATCTCTAGGACATGGGTATATAAAATAAGATTGTATTATAATATGGATTTCCCAATATATAAGGCATAAGCATTGTTAATAAGGAAATAGATTAGGTTCCCTTTTATAAGTGAGGGGAGGAGCACCCTTGGAATTACCTAAAGTATTGAATTAATATAAATTAATGTTCATTTCAAGAGGAAAAAAATCAATATATTTTAATTAAAGGATTAGTATGATCCTAAAACTATCATAAAAAATGTAGAATAGTTTAGGTGATGTTTTAACCATCTTTCATAGTTTTAACTCACTGGTTAACTCTTTTCATGATTACCACGTTATCAATTTTTTTACACTTTAGGGGTAAATAAATTAACAATAAAAAGAAAAGTGACCATTAAGTGGAAAATGTTTGAAATTATAGTCCATATACCATTAAATTTTCCAAAAATTATATTTTTATGAATTATAATTCTTTTGACTAATTATTATTTAGCATAATATTCCATCAATGTTATTTTCAAGACTATTTAAGTAGTCATACTTTGAAGACATCAAGATAGAAATATAATTTGAATATAATGATTAAAAATAGAAAAATATGTTATATTTATCAATGAAATTCATGTAACCCAATAATTAATCCATTTTTTCAATTTTACTATTTAAAAAAATATTTATTTGATTTTTCTATTACTTGAACATGCACCTTGTTTTCATCGTGTAAGTATTTAAGGCAAATATCCAACAAAAAAATTAAAAATAAATTACCATGATAAAAAAAATCATTTTTCTTTAAAATAACCATTTATAACTAAACCTAACCAATTTTTATAGCTATAAAAAATATTAGAGGTATTAAAACAAAGAGAGTGACATTATATGTTTATTATTTACAAAAAATAACATTAAAGTAATTATCCAAAAAAATGGAATAAATTTTCCTTATATCTGAATATTGAAAAAGGGTGAACAAACGTAATTAATTAAATATAAATGACACAGGTGTTAGATTGATTTATAAAGACATATCCCATTTTATTTATCCTTAATTACTTCATTTACCCTTACTGAGGTGACAAATATTTCCTAATGTTACTATTCAGTTTGAAAAAAATTAAGTTGAACATATTAAATAATATTAATTATGATGATTAAAATTATATAATACATTTTAAAATATTCAAAATTTATAACTGGAAAATTTTCATTTTTCAATATGTGTGCAAAATGCTACAAAACCATTTTTAGAAAAATGCATTTTATGCACAAAATTGGGTTTAACTTCATTCCATGCCATGTAAATTGTATTTGATGAAAGATAAAATATAATATTTAATATATTATCTACACATTTAATTATAATCATCAATTAATGGATATTAATTTAATTTATTTACATAAAAACAAATTATACATATAAAAATGGTTTTTTTCTTCAGAAAAACATCTATATTTACCTTTAAATTCCTTTATTTTCATTTATAATACATTAATAACCACTTAATTAATTTTTTACTTATTTAGAAATTAATTTTTCATAATATATTTTGACATACTCATAACCTCCAATCCAACAAGTTTGATATAACTATCACATTTAATAATAATAATTCAATAGTATATCGAGGTTTGTTTAAGCTTGGTGTTACATATAATGTAAACTTTCAAAGAAGTTAAATTTATTTAAAGAGAAATATATCATAAAATTTTAGGTTATTACATTATACCCACTATAATATTTTTTCTATCAAAATTCCATCACACTGATACAAATAACATAGGATAATGTTTCCTCATCACATCCTTGGGTTCCAATAAAACACTATCAAATTTATTATTTCACCACAAAATATTAACCACGCAAGTGGTCTTGTTCCGAATCACTTTTTCTCTTCGATATAAAATCTCCACCAACTATTAATCATAATAGAGATATTATTATAAAGGTAAAACCTATAAGTTCAGTATATGTGACAGATTAGGTATGTTCATCCTCAGGAGAGATACACAGAATACATCATGAACTTGATAGAGATTTAGTAGAAGTACCACTTGATAAGCTATCATACAAATATGATCAATAATTTTGAATTTTCTGATATATATAGGGCTCAAATTTCATTTATTTTAAAATCTCATAACTTTCTTCAAAGTATATATTCATAGTAATAACTTATCACTAATCTCAAACTCTAGATTTTGTCAATTACTTTCACCATAAATTTTATATCAAATATGAGATGACCTGATTTTCTATTGAATTTATGTAACATTATTTTCTATTTCCTTATATAGATCATTTTCTAATATCATTCTTTCTTAAACCTCATCCCAAAAAATTGGAGTTCTACACCTCCTTCCACTGAGGGATTTATTAAGATCCATCTAAATTTTTGAGTGAAAGTTATTGTTGTAAGAAAACTCAACTAAAGGAATGTGTTGATCCAAACAACTTGTTAAATCCATATAATAGGATATCAACATGTATTATAGATTTATAATGTTACTATAATACATCTTATCTATATGAGGATGATATGTAGTACTGAAGCTAACCTCTGTATCAGGATCCTGCTAAATAATTTTCCTAAACTTTGGGGTAAACCTTAGATCCCGATCAGACACAATAGAATATGGTACTCTATTAAATCTTATGAAATCCTTTATATATATAATTTAATAATTATAAATAGATAAATACTATTTAATTATTATAAAATGTGATTATTTCATATGGAGATTGACTTCAACCCAAACAGCATATGGCATTTTGATGTTTTGGGGATTCTGATGATAAAATCCATGATGATGTTTTCCCATTTCTATTTAGGTATGGGTAATGGATGGAACGTACCATTAGAATTATACCTCTAATCTTTAATATTCTAAAATTCTATGTTTCTGGATAAAAACTTTGAAATATATCTTTTCATATTGTCCCACTAAAAACATTCCCTTAGATATTTATACAGATTCATACTTCCAGATGAATAGAAAATGATGAACTATGATGATCTTCTAACATCTCCTTACTCAATTATGGTATTTATTGAACACATAATCTATTTATATACCTTCTCATTTCATCATAAACATGGTTTAACTTCGGAATATTCCTCACTTTCTTCTATAGTTCTACATCTTCCTTTTATGCCTCTTTAATCGACACATGAATGGATGGTTAGAAATTCATTTTAGAAGGACAAGATTAGTCCCCTTCCACATGATTTCATGTTTCATATTATATAATTATATACATATTATATCTCTTTTAATCATCATTATGGATGAACTAGGATGGTCATTTCAACTCAAAACATCAGCTTCCTTGTTCACCTTAAAATAGTGGTAATGTATTGAGCAGTCATCATCTCTAATCAACTCTAACCATATTATTTGGTGGATATTAAACTATTTAAATGTGAATAAATAAATAATTATTTCTTAATAAATATATATGTAAATACTATAACCATAAATATAATTCCTCAATATCTTTAACAAAAACTTACTACTCCCATCTCTAAATCTCGAGTCATGTTACTTTTCTCATGAATTTTCAATTGGTGAGAGGAATATGTTATCGCCATGTCATTACTTTTTAGGAAATATCATATTCTCTTATTTTATGTATCAATATAGTTCAAAACCATTATTTACTATAGCGACGGCAGGCTATTGTAGTGGAAGCAGGGTACTGTAGCGGCGACACTACTGTGTGCGTACTGCAGCAAGCGGGTTACTATTCACAGAATGGGCATTAGGCCAAAAATTTGGGCCTATGGGCTATGTAATGGGCTACATGCCCACTGGGCCTTCGGGCTATGTAATGGGTCTCCCTCTACCTAGTTAAAAGAGGTCTTTACTTTACTTTAATAATAAAATGAGGCTTCGACCCCAACCTTTTACATATCCACAAGAACTTGGATCCCTTCCATGTCAAATTGGTTTTTGGATTTGATAGCCATGATAAATTTAACACAATTTTTTTTATATTATCCTTCAAACTTGAAAATAATATATCTCATTCACCGTGGTTCTTCTAGGATATTGTTCAATAACTTCTATACTTTATGTATCCACCTACATACCCTCACATCAAATTATATGACCCAAAAATGAGTCTCTTTGTAGTCAAAATTCAAACTTGGTAAATTTGTAATATGGATTCCCCTTCCTCAAGGTCTTCTGCATAATCCAGAAATGTTATTTATTTTATTTCTTATAACTAAAATTTATAATCATATCATCTTTAAAGAAAACCATAAACTAATAAAGGTAATCTCAAATGAATCTATTAATTAAATTCATGAAGAAAGAAGGAGGATTGGTAAGTCCAAAAGGAATTACTATAAATTCACAATGATCATACCTTGTACGAAAGGTTTTCTTGGATATATCATCCTTCTTAACCATTATCTTATTATATCTAGATTGAATATCAATCTTCTAAAAATATTGGGATATCATAATTGATCTGATGGATCATCGACACATGGTATATGATAATTGTTATTAATATTGATCTTGTTAAGTTCAAGATAATCATTGAAAAGATGAATTGAACCATATTTCTTCTTTAAGAAAATAATATGTGAACCATATGTTAAAGCACTAGGAATAATGGAACCCTTATCTAAATTCTCCTAGAGTTAGTTATTTAATTCCTTCAACTCAATTGGGGCTATTCTATATGGATTATTTAAAATAGTTATAGCATCAAGTTTGGGTTCTATCAAAAAATAAACATCATTATTCATGGGAAGACTAGGAAATTTCTCAATAAATACATCAATATATTCCTCAAAATTTATGAAAATGTCATTTTTTAGTTTATACCCTACAATTTGAGATTAATATCCCTCATGAATAGGTATTAAAACCTATATAATGGATGTAATTCCCACTAGGAGTTCAGAACCGTCCTCACTCCGATAGAAGATAAAAGGTTGATTTCGAATATCAGATGTATCTTCCCTTCCATAAACATTGATATTGGATCTATAATAAGAGATCCAATCCATGCACAAAATTACATCAAATTTAAATATAGGATGAATGATGATATTTAAAGAAATAAAATTCCCCAAAATTTCTATCTAAGAGGAGTTATAAACATGAGATGAAATCATCACACCCTTAGGAGTTTTCACTAATAAATCTACATATTTTGAATGAGGTTTTGATGTGATACCCCAAAAAAATACTTCATATATAACATATTGTTTATAACTTGAATAAAATAAAACATTTTCAATTCTATAATGGATGATATGTGTACATTTCACAACATCATTCTACTGATCTACTTCAGTAGATGTGGGTATAAGATTTCCCTTTGTCCTATGACTTCAGAGGTTATAAGGCTTATAATAATCATTAGACATGGGATTAATAAATTAATTATCATAATTTCAAAACCACTTTCATCTAAAAGATTTTATTGTGGGTTGTGTATCCCATTGAGATTTCTCTCCATTAGTTTCATTGACCAACCTCTTCATATAACTTAGAAATTCATTTTCTTGATCATTAATCCTCCCATACTTTCAACATATTCTCATTCCTTATAAATAATAAGCTACTTTATCCTTCCCAAATTTTTTCATTTAGGATGTTTAAACTTCTTCCCTACTCTATGTGACATACCACAGGAGATTATATGAAACTTTACCTCCCATTTTTTATCACCAAAACCATTAAAAAGACTATTTCCATATTCTATTTCCACTTTAAGTGCACATCAAACAATATCTTCATTGCCTTCAATTTCTCTTATGGATAATGAATCTTTAATACTTGGTTTCAAACCACCAAAGAATTGATATATCTTTATTTCTGGGTTGATGAGAAAACTGTAAGTTTAATTCATAAGTCTTGAATAGTTTTCTTAATAGGTACTAATGGATTAATCATCTTACTGCTTCAACTCTACATCTTCCATCCCTAATTTATTATAAAGAGTTTTTAGGAATTAATTATTGGAAAAAACCCTCTTAAAATCCTCCCATTATTTATTTCGTAAAAATTACTTATATTATCGATAATATTCGACCATTAATATACTTCACCTTATATGAAATAGACTATTAAGATATCATTTTCATGGTTTGAGCACTGTAGAATGGAAAATAACATTCTTCAATATATAAATCCATTGTTCAACAACTAGTAGATCAAAATACCCATAGAAACAGGGTAGACTATAAAGATCCCAAATTATCATATATAAATGTTACAACTTAATAGAAAATTATTCATTACATAATGAAATGATCCATGAAAAAATCACTTAGGTGTAGTGCCTTTAGAAACCCAGACTCATAAACAACCAGTCCATAAGTGATCTCTTTCATCTAACACTATGTTTTCATAACTATCACCCTTATCATACATATCATACATAATATCATGCTCCATAAAATGGGGAAAATAAACCTAAGAAATGGTGAGCTTAGATTCTTAGTAAGTATAAACAATGTATCTATCAACAGAACATGATCATAAGGTCATGGGAATATGTGAATAATATTTTAAAAATATACCCTATGTATCATAGACCATACACATGATTCATGGAATAAATCTTGTTAGTTCATAAGATATGAATAATAATTAATTAAAAGGACATAAATCCTAAGAAAAAAATAATTTTCATAAGTCATATATTTTTCCCATACACATTAGCACAAAAAATCATTTCCTTAGTTGTTCAAGGCTCATTTACTAGACAATCACATTGGAATGGGTTCACTCCCCAAACCATCATAATAGTACAGGTTCACTCCCAATACTATCATAATGGATAGCGTACCTTACAAAAATAGGTTCTCTCCTCATTTAGTCCTATTTATCTAAAGAGATATGTATATTTACCCAACACATTGGAGGAAAATATAGGTCCCATCCATCACATAATGAAAATAATATATATGTGTGCAATAAGATCATAAAAAATTCATCAAATCAGAACCCATGAAATGAAATTGGTTTCAAAAAAATGTCATAATAACATATCCTATATAAAATAAACAATTTTTATTATCATTTCATCATTTCATTAAAGCATAATGCATGGAAAAAAACACGAAGATTACAAGAATTATATCATTATATAACCCATGGAAGAGAAACATGCTTCATAAATATATTTTCATCATTAACATAATCTATTCATAGAAATAATAATAATGGTATCCTTGTATCATATCCGCAATAAATAATAAGTAACTTCAAAGGATTTCATCTTAGATGGAAACTAATATTGAATAAATGATCACTAAGAACTTTTCTTGATGGGAATATACATTCTTTGAAAATAAAATTTTTTAAAATTAAAAATTCATAAAATTTTATAGAATTCCTTTTCTTAAATAAACATGAAAAATTATAAATGAATATTAAAATATTAAAACTCTCATGACATCCATAAATTTCCATTCCTGTCGTAAATGTTAAAACAATGATTAATTTCACATTTTCGGTAAAAGCCAAACATGCCTTGTTTGGAAAAAAAATAAGAAGATTATATTAATTTTCATTAAAAGTAAAACATGGGTAAATATTTCTTTAATAAATCATTTTTAAAATCTTGAAAATAGGTTTTAATTTTTTTATAAAACATAGTTTTGGAAGAAAAAGGGGTTTCAATCGAAGAGGGAAAGAATGATGTTTTTTCATAAAAACATTATTTTGAACTCTTGAGTACATAAAGAGAGTAAAATGAATATATAAAATGTATTCTACAAAATAACGTATTTTATAAGAATATACATGAGTTTATTGTGAGACATATCATAATATTTCATCATTGGAAGCATAATCATGAGTAATCCCGATAAACGATGATATTATAACATAAATTCCATACCACTTTGGTAACTATGAATATTATTCTATAAGAAATAATTATGTTAAATGAAACTTATAATTTCATTAGAATAAATAAATTAATGATATTACATGTCAAAAGGGTCTGTATATACTCCTCATTGAAGAATATATGTTCCTAACAAAATGTATGTCCAAAAGAATACAAATTGAGACAAAAATACCTTACTACTTTAGTAATATTTTTAATCGTAAGCCCCAATAAAGATAAAACAAAATTAAAATTAAAATAATATAAAAATTATGGAATTAATGATATAAAATTTCAAAGGGGACTTATATATACCACACAAAATAAATGAGCAGTGAATTTTCATATGTCTCCCACAAATAAAAGAGAGACCATAAATCCCTTACGTTAAGTCTTGAATTCATTCATACACATTAAAAAAAATTTATAGTTAATATAAGTTTATTATAAATAAATTACAGAACTATACACATATATATCATACCATATATGATTTACTTATCACCATTTATTACCCTTTTTTAAAAATTCAATGTTATCGTCATGTTTCAAGAAATAACTACTTTATTTTTCATCAATTTCAATTTATCATTTTTGGCCCTCTTAATTTGATCATGGATACATAAAATCCATATTATTAACCAAGATATAAATATCATATGTATACATTTTATATTTATTCATAGTAGTCTATAAAATTTAGATGTAGAAAATTAAATACACCAATTATGGATACGACAAGTTATAAATACGCATAAATATTTTTTAAATTTTTATAAAATATTGAAATAAATAAAGGTAAATAATAAATTAAAATTATAAAATAATTTTTATATCATATATATAATATAATTTAATTAAATCCATCCTTATTACATTCCATGTAATTTGTGAATGTGTCACATTGCTTCATGAGGCGGTGGTCCTCAGTACACACAAGTGATGGTATCGTTTACCCAATGAATGGAAAATAAGAAGGTATATGTGAAATAATATTTCAAAAATTATAATAATATCAAAAATAACATATATAAAAATTAAATCTATCATTATATCTAGTTGTGATGGGTGGGTATGGAAAATAAATAACAACGGTTCACGAGGCAGTAATCCACCACACACACGATTGATGATTTTGTATCCCATTTTATGGAAGTGTAGATGGTTTTAGGTCATTAAATTAACATAAAAAATATTAGTATATATAATATACTTATTTTATTATATCATCATGGTTTATTAATAATTAAAGGTGGTGTAGTAAGAAATAAAATAAAAACACATATCGAAGAACATTCCTCTTCTTTGGGTAACCACCATATGTTTGCACCAAAAGTCTTCCTAGGTTGGATCTATAACCAAAATAAGGATTATGGGATGATAGTATGGAATTAATTAAGATATTTTGGTAGATATTGTATGAATAAATTATTTTATTATGTGTTAATAAGAGAGGATAAGGGGTGTCCTTTTATAAGTGATGTGAGTGGAACACTTGTAAGGTTTGGAAATAAAAAGGTTTACCCACATTTTTAACATGGAAAAATGATCCAAAATGGACCATTATTGATCATTATACATTATAAGGTATAAATAGTTCTCTAAAATGTGTTTTTTTATGTTTTGGATTATTTTTAAGCCGTATATTTTTAGTTTAACGTATTGTAAACCAATTTTTACCTTAACCGTGATAAATACATTTTACTATTTTTAATGATCATTAGGGTAATTTTTTTTAACCTTATTAGATAGTATAAATTTTTAGTACTATAAATATGTAATAATTATTAAAAATTACATTCATATAAGTGTAAAATAAAATTTAAAATTAAATCTGTATATGCGATGAGAAAACGGTTTTCCAAAGAGGAAATGTTCAAAAGATTAAAAAAACTTTATATAAAAATTCCAAATAAAAATGAATATAATGACCTAAATGGAATTAATTGATATATAATTTAACTAATTTTAATTTTATATCATTCTAAAACCCAACCAAAATTATAAATGTTATAAACAAAAAGGATGTTTTTAATAAAAATAAGTATTTTTTACTATTCATCAAAAAATTAATCTTTCTTGAAAAATCCAATTTTTTCCCTAAGATTGTTTTTAAATGATGATTTTAAAAATTAATATTATTTTATAAAGTTATTATTTTAAAAGTTTCAAAAAATTAATTTTATTATTGTTAAAAAAACATAAAAAACATTTCTTTGTGGAAATGTTATTTTTGAAACATATAAAGATTTTACAAAAAAATAAGTATTTTTTATCAATATGTTTTCTTTATAAAAAACAATTTTAATTAATATTTATAATTTGTTTATTCCTATTAATTATTCCAATTATAATTTCTAGGTAATAATGGTTTTTAAAAAATAATATCAATAGTTTGTCTCGGTTCCTTAATACTCGGTGTTGCGTGTAACATAAGATGTCGAAGTAATTTAATTTATTAAGAAAAATTCATAAAACTCTAAATTTTAAATTATATAAACCATAAAAAAAATTTAACCCTAAAAATTCCATCACTATGATATAAAAAATGAGGATTCTTCCAGCTTATCATATGCTCAAGTTCCCACAAAGAATCATCAAAGAGGTGGTTTCACCATAAAACATTAACCAGATGAGTGATCTTGTTTCATAGAATATTCTCTATGTGATCTAGAATCTGAAGTAGTTATTCCCCATAATAAATATACTTCTATAATGATATAACCTATTATTTTAGAACATGTTTAGATTCATGTATGTACCTCCTTAGGATACATACATGGAACACATCGTGGACTTGGGAGAGGTTCGGTGGAAGCAGCAAGAGATAAATACAGTCCTCACACAATCACAAATTTCAAATCTAATGATATATATTGGTATTTGTTTTACCTTATTTCAAGTCTCATTTACTTATTCCGTGTAGAAATTAATAGAAACACTATATCCCCAACATCAAATTTTAGATCACGTTGATGATTACCAACATATTTTTTTGGTCGATGTTGTGCCACCCTTAAGTGTTATTGAATGGGCCTAAAATTATCTTCCCTTTATTAATCTATCTTAGGTACCAATAGATTTATTTATCCTACTCCATTCCAAAAAATTAGGTCTCTAAATTTATCTCCATATAGGGATTCATAAGTATCCATCTAAATGCTTGAATGAAAGTAATTTTGTTTGAAAACTAAACTAGAGGAAACTGTTGACCCCACACACCTTTGAAATCCATAGAAGACGTCCTAAAATGTCCTATAGGATTTGAATGGTTATTTAAAACTGAACATATCTCTAAGGATGATACACAATGATAAAATTCAACTATTGATCATGATCTTTCTATAGATTTCTCCAGAACATTGTAGTATACCTCATATCTTGATCAGACACAATGAAATTTGATAATCTATGAAATCTTTTTACTTCTTTAATTTATATCATAGAAATATTATCTAGAGAGAAATATTATATTATATCAATGAAGTGTGATGAATTTATAAAGAATCTAATACATCCAATATAGCTTTATTCATATGAGACATTTTGGGGGAGTCCAATGAAAAAATACATGGTGATGTTTTCCCATTTCCATTTTGGTATGGTAAATGGATGTAACATCCACATAAACATTTGTATCTCAACCTTAACTTTATAAAAAATTAATCATTGAGAAAAAAACATTTCTATATCTCTATTCATGTCATCCCACTATAAATACTCTTTCAAATATCTATACATTTTCGTACATCCTAGATGAATAGATAATGATGAACTATGATCTTCCTCTAAAAAATACTTCTTTAAATATGGTAGGGATGGAACACATATTAGGTTCCTAAAACTTATCATTTCATTATGATCAATTTTAAACTCACAAACCTTTCTAACATTCTTTTTTAACTCCACATATTCCTTATACACCTCATTAATATTCACTTGGAATGATGGTTTAACATTCAATTAATCAAGGTAAGATTTCTACCATTCCATCAGGATTTATAGATCCATCCATTGGAAATCCAAAAATAATGGATCATTTGTGATCCTCATCATAGAAAGGCTAGCATGATCCTTTAGAATCAAAGCATCGACCACATTGTCCATTTTTTCAGGGTGGTTATGTATTGAGCATTTGTAATATTTAATTACCTATAACCATATTCTATGGTGCATATTCAATTACATTTATGTGAATATATACTTCAAACCTTTATGATCAGTATATATATCACACATTTCTATATAAAGACAATTCCTCTATATATTTAATGACAATATTTCCACAATTAACTCAAAATCATTAGTTTGGGTAATTTTTCTCATGATCCTTCAATTATCCTAAGGCATTATCTATAACAATGTAAATTTTCATAATAAAACATCCCAATCCTTTTTTGGATGCATCACTTTAGAATAAAAACACATATCCACTATAGGTTAATGTAATCATAAGTGTAATGACTAATATTCTATTCAGTTCTCTGAAATTATCCTCACAATAATATGTCCGGATAAACTCATCTCCCTTATGATTTAAATTAGGAAGGAGAATTAGATAGTCATAGTAAATTCTCCATAAAAATAGATAATTTTTAGATAAACCAAGAAAACAATGGATCTTAGTCACCATGGATATTTGGGTCCGACATCAAATAGCCACCCCTTTTATGGATATATTGATATACCCTCTCTTGAGATTATATGACACAAAAATGGATCTTTTGCAGTAAAAAATCACATTTTTTAAATTTATCTTATTGTTTCTCCTTAACTAGGGTATTTAGTAAAATTCCCAATTGATATTAAAGTTCTTAATTACACTTTTAATATATAAGAATATAATATTTAAAGGCTACCATAAACTGATCAATGTAATATATAAAAACTCTATTCATTAAATCCATGAAAATAGTAGGGGAATTAGAAATAATGAATGAAACCACAATATATTAATAATTTCTTTAAATTTTATGGAATTTTGTATTGGGTATCCTCCATTATGACCCTCAATTCATGATATCCATAACAAATTTCAATCTTGGAAAAGTATTGACCTCCATGGAGTTGATCAGATAGATCATCAATATGGGGTAGTGGATACTTTTTCTTGATTTTGATCTTTTTCACTTACTAATAATCAATGTAGATTCACATTGACCCATATATCTTATTAAAAAAAGAATAGGTACACCCCAAGGTGGCACACTTGGCTGAATTAATCCCTTGTTAAGGTTGTTCTAGAGTTTCTTCTTCAATTCCTACAACTAAATAGTGCCATTCTATAGGGAGGATTTGAAATTTTTGTGGAACAATGAATGAGTTATATTGAAAACTCAACTTCATGATAGGGAAATCCATTAAAAAATTCCTACATAATAGTCAAATCATTGATGTCAGGTTTCTCCCCAACCATATAAGATAAACACCCCTTCTGAATAGGAAACAATACCCATATAATGGATGAGATCTCTATAAAATGTTTATTCTTATCATCACAATGATAGATGGTCATAGGTTTGTTTGGAATATAAAACATGAATTTCCATACTTAAAATTTTATATGGGATTTATGTATTGAAAACCATACATTCCTATGATTACATCAAATTCGACAATATGAATAATTATAATATTTACAGGAAACACATTACCAAAAAATTTCACCGTAGAGGAATAATGTACTTGAGATTCAATCATTGTACCATTAGGGGGTTTCTCTACTAATTATATATCTAATAATTTTTGGTTCACATTGTTACCCTTAGAAAAAATTTCAGATATGGAAGAATGGGTTGATACAATGTCAAATAATACATTAGCAGTTCTAGATTTGATGGTAAGTGTACCTTTGACCATGTCATTAGTACACACATCATAAGAAATTGTTATTGCATGATATTTCTCCTTGAACATCAGATTTGGAGGTCTTTGACATTTATCATCATCATTAACCTTCAAATTTTGTAACTGGTTAGCATTGTGCATGTAATCCTTGAATTTAAAACACATGAGTGTGGTGGTTCATTCTCTATAGATTTCTATCTATTCACATAATTAAAAAAATTATTCCCATCACATAGGAAATATATTGATCAATGAAATTACTTCCCAAAAATAAAACATTTATTATTCCCCTTAATAAAATTTCTTGCATGTTTCCTTTCACACTTCAATCATGAATGAAATCTCATCTTCTTCTCTCCATGGTTTTTGAAGCTTTCTTTGAACTCAGTATTCTTTTTCTTATCATAACCCTGAGATTGAGATGTAACTTTGATCTCTATTTCCACCTTGATATCACATTTAATGATTTATTTATAGCTATTAATGTTCCTTATAAGTAACTCATTTCGTGGACTTGGTTTTAATCCACTTAAGAATCGATTAACCTTACCTTCAAGTTGGAAGATAATTCAAGAAGTTTACCTCACATGTATTTTAAAATTTTCCATATATGCACTAACAAATTCATAATCCTTTTAATTAAGCTTAAGTAATTCATTCTAAATTTTTTTAAAAAGGATATAAAGAAAGTAATTACTGAAAAATAAAATCTTAAAATCATCCCTTGCTATGAAGTAAATTTCATCATGTTCTCTTGTATTCCTGATGAGAGTACACCATTTATTTTCTTATCCTTCCAAATAGTAGAGGGCCAAAATTTATTTTTCATATTATGAAGACTGTAAAATGAAAAATATAATTTAGGTGGTACTAATCCATTATTTAGTAATTAGTGGATCAGTGAAACCACTAAAATAAGGTTGATGTTGCCTTATGATGGAGTCAATAGAACATTGTTCACTCCTTTTATAATTTTTAATTTCAACATGATTCATGGATTCAGAAAGTTCTATGAGCATAGAAAAAATAATAATTATAGATCCAAATTTTTTTGGCTTATTAGGATGAAAATAATTTCATTTTTCTTCTCACCCACATTAACACAGTTTCTTTAGGTTCTATCAATTGAGTAAAACAAAATAAAGTAGTGTAAGAAACAATAATCATAATGTGGAACCACATAATTGTGAAAAATTAGGTTAGGATGTCTAAATCATGACACCTTGTTTTTAATCTATAGAATCTTAGTTCTTTCCTAGTTTATTTATAGAAATATTCTATTTAAATCCTTCATGATGGTTCATAAAGAGTTTGTGAATTTCCAAACCATATCCCCCAGTAGTGTCAAACCATGTGTGTAGCAAGGCCTGTTTTCATGTACCATTTAATTTTTGAGTCAATCATCACACGTCTTTTTTAGAGTTATTATGCCTTGGAACCCTTGTTTAATATCTACATACACTTTTATTATCAAAAAAGGATGTAATTTCTCGGAAACAACTCACTCTATCATTTACCAAAATTTCATGAAATTTTTCTACACTTTGCCTCACCCTTAGACATATTCTTTAAAGTATCCTTAGGTATCTCACAAAAGTTTTATCATACTAGTTTCCAAAGTATATAAATACCTTAATATGATATAAACTATAAAGACACAAACTTTTCATACATAAATATTACATCTTAATAGATGATTATTAATTACCTAACATAATAATCCATTCCAAAATCGTTTAGTTCTACTGCCGTTGGAAACATGGGAACATAAACAACTGGTTTATAAGTGAGATATTTCATCTCCCAAATTTTTATTCATAACTTTTTCCCCTCTTAGGAATATCATAGATAATATCATTCATCATAACCTGAGGAAATAAAACATAATAAAGGGTGTGATTAGATTTTCAATAAGGGTAAATAAGGGAGATATCAACATATCATGAGAATAAGGGTATGAGAACGTGATAATAATATTTGAGAACTAAATAATGAATATCATATATCATAAACTTGAGTCCTGGAATAAATATTGTTAGTTCACAAGACATGAATCATAATGGATTTAAAGAACATAAAAAATGATAACATAACATTGGAATAAAGAATAGATTTGAGACATAAATATTAGCATAGAAAATAATATCCTTCATAGTTCAAGGATCATTTCCAAGACTATCATGGTGAAATGGGTTCACTCCCCAAACCGTCATATTTTTCACGGTTTACTCTCATGGATATCATATTGGAAAGAGTAATTTATATAAATGAGTTAACTCCCCATTACACTACTATTTATCTCATGATATGTCAATATTTACCCAATTCATTGAATGAAGATATACGTCCCACCCATCATTTAATTAAAATCTTACATATGTGTGACATAAGATCATAAAACATTCATCATATTAGAACCCATGAAATAAAAAGAGTTTCAAAAAAAATCCTCAAAACACAACCTATGAAAAAGAAATAGGTTTCATAATAATTTCATCATTTCCTCAAATCAGAACTTGTGAAAAAATAAGGGGGTTTCTTAAAAATTTTATAATGGTATAACCCATGGAAGAGAAAAATGCTTCATAAAAATATTGTGGTCATAAAAATAAACCATTCAGATAATGATTAATAATGGTATCCTTAGGTAATATCCCTCATAAAGTATAATTGACATCAAATTATGTTATATTATATGGAAAATTATTTTGAATGAAAAATCAGTCCGAACATTTATTAAGGAAAATATAGTTTTATTGAAAATCAAATATTTTATAATTAAAAATTCATAAAATATTATGGAAATATTTTTTTAAAAAAATTACCATGATAAATTATAAATTATTATTAAAATTAGATAATGGTAATGACATCAGGAACTTTCTATTCATGTCGTACATGTAAAATCAATGATTCCTTTCACATTTTTGGTAAAAAGAAAAATGAGCCTTATTTGGAATGCGATAAGAAGATTATTTTAATATATTTTTTAAAAAGTAAAAATTCGTAATTTTATTAATAAATAATTTGGAGAATGTTAAAAATATTTTTTAAAAATATTTTTCATAAAAAAACTTTTTGAAGAAACGGGTTTTTTGACTGAAGACGGAAATAATGACAGTTTTTCTTTAAAAATTATTTTGAACTACTTAGTTGATAAAGAGAGTAAAACAAATTGATAACATGTATTATAAAGTAATAAATAGAGTATAATAAAAACATTAGTTTATTTAGAGATATATCATAATATATCATCATTGGAATCATAATCATGAGAAATCCCAAAAAATGAAGTGATTGTAAGATAAAATCCTTATCACTTTTTTAACCTTGATTCATAATACCCATAAAATAATAAATTTAAATTAAACATATAATATTAAGACAATAAATAAATTCAATATATTTCATGTTAAAGGGGCTATATATACACTTCATAAAATAAGATAGGTGTATAACATAACTTATGACCTAAAGAAGAAAAATTGAGTCAAAAAATTTATTACTGCTCTAGTAGTGTTTTGAATAGTTATCACTAATAAGGAATAACATAAAATGAAACATTACGTATCAATAAAATATGAGTATTCATGAAATAAAATTTCAAATGTATAGTATACCAACCATAAAGAAGAAAATATAGATAAATTTTTTTATATCTTCTAGAAATTAAAGAGAGAATAGAATTCCATTTCCTTAAGTCTTGACTTCATTCATACATGTTCAAACATATTTTATAATAAATATAATTCTATTTTACATAAATTATATAACCAAACATACACGAATACACATTGAGATATATATATATATATATATATATATATATCATACCATTTATTATTTACTTATGACCTTTTATTACCTATTTATTAACAATTCCATGTTAAAGTCACAATTCAGGAAATACCTACTACGTTTTTCATGTATGTTTCAATTTTTTATTTTTGCTCCTCTTACATTGAACCTAGTTCCATAATATAATTTTCTTTAACCACGTTATAAGTATCATATATATTCATTATATATTTATTTATAGTAATCAATAAAATTTAGAGATGGAAAATGAAATACACGGTTTATGGAGACGGTAGGCCATACGTACGCATAAACACTATTTATATTTTCTCAATAGATTTAAATAAATAAAGGTAAATAATATATTAAAATTATATAATATGTTTGGTGTCATATATATCACATATTTTCATTAAAACCATCCATATTACCTTCCATGTAAAGCATGAATGAATCGAATCACTTCGCGTTGTGGTAATATATCCTACACATGAGTGATGTTGTCATATTACCATAGAATGGAAAGTAAGGAAGTATATATGATATAATAATTAAATAAGTATTATAAAATCATAAATATAATATATAAATATTTAATCCATAATTATATCCATCCATGCAAGGTGGTGATTCAAAACGAATACCATCGGTTCATGAGGCAGTAGTACACCCTACACGCGAATGATGATTTCATATACTAGGAAAGTCAGTTAGAGGTAGGCCCCTAACTATTTATTAAATAAAAGAAAAGTACAACAAGTACATAGAAGAACAATTCCATATCATAGACTTAAAAACAATCATATCCCCCATACGAACCTCCTTCCGCAGTGGTAGTCTCCCATTCCGAGCTTTCATAGTGATTTAGTATATTGGCATACTTCCTTCTAAGGTTCAATTTCTCCAAAGATACCAAGTCATGTGGAGATTGTTTGAAAGAGGATCTAGTGGACAACGGCTTTGGAAAATCAGAGTAGTCTTTCCTCATCCTTCTTTTTGCTGTGATGTTCACCTCCTGTCCACATTTCCCCTTCCCGTCCTTGAGAACCTCACAATAGGAAGGCCTGACCATCACACCGTGATTTTCCTTGTCACTGTCCGAGACGTCCCCCAAATTTCCAGCTATTATCCCATCATTGAAACCATCAGCCACCCCTCGATCCCATTCATTACATCTGTTACTGTCAATTACAGCCAGACATGGAGGTTGCCCTTCCATCACTTGGCTAACATCCACCGCCTTTACTGCATTGCCTGGACTACTCCCTTCATACTTCCCTTCAATCTCCTGTAGATCATCCACTTCCTCTTCGGAATCCAAGACTTTGAACCGGTTGCAGGTGGCAGCATTACTCCCTGAGGCAGCAGGTTGCGGCTGCATCTTCTTCCTCTCACTAATCAGATAATGACTGACATCTGTCATTTGCCCACAACCCTCTTCAATCGATGACATCCCCCCTCATTCGGATCCGCACAATTGAACCCAACATTGGCAACAACGACAGCAAGCCTGCTATCCTCAGCTTCCATCGAAGG
Organism: Viscum album; assembly: GCA_963277665.1. Taxonomy (NCBI): domain Eukaryota; kingdom Viridiplantae; phylum Streptophyta; class Magnoliopsida; order Santalales; family Viscaceae; genus Viscum; species Viscum album. The sequence continues at coordinate 1,841,792,094 of OY728151.1, forward strand.
CCCCTGCTTCCCACTGCTCACCTTGTTACTGCCACACCCCATCATAGTAGCAGACCCCCCAAGCATGCCACCTTCTGTCGTGCAGCAATCAAGATGAGACCTGCCAGCACTAATGATCCCTGGAGCTTCTTGCCTCTGCTCTACAGCCACCGGTGTGCATGCTACCATGCCAACAGTAGCACCCCTTCTGTCCATAGCTCCCTTGGAAATATTCCCCCGATTCAAGTCCATCTTCAATTTGTTCATCACCAGAGAGACCATAGGATTTGCAGAATCAACTGGCTTTTCCAAAACAGTTGCAGCATAGGAGCCACGTCCAGATGCATTGCCCACTGGATCATCACTAGCAGACTTCCCCCTACTGTCAATAGATTTCCCTATCCTTCTCTCCAGACCAAGAGACCTCCTGCTACCATGTCGATCTTGACAGCTACCATCTAAATGACCCATCCTATTGAAGGTATTGCAATAATCGATCAAAGATTCGTAAACCACTGCCTACTTCCATCTGAACTCCTGGCCCACAGAAATCCAGACCCATTCAACCGGAGGTCTTGAGATATCCACCTCCACACAGAGTCGAGGATTTACCGGGTGACTCACCATGGCTGTTCGAGCATTAGACCACAAGAATCTACCAACCAAGTTCCCAAGAAAGCGCATAATCACTGGGTTTTGGAAAGGTAATGGAAAATGAGGGAAACTTACCCAAATCGGGACGGAGGTGGGATCACGACCCATACAGAGATCAAAACTCCATCAATAGAAGAAGAAATTTACACCTGTTGCATCGTCGTGGAGCATTAGACCATGCCCGAATCAGGTCTTCCTCCGAGGTGAAGCGTATCATCAAATGCCGGCTATCCAAAAGACCAACAACCGCATGATCTTGCAGGTCCCATTTCCCAAAAACAAATTGATCGAAATCATCAACTGATGGTCTACGAAAATTAAAGCTATCCACCAGGGTCAGCTCTAGATGACTCTTTGCTTCCGAAAACTCTGACATCGAGATCGGGATGTGAGGATTACCAAGATGTAGATCTGGCACCTTCGAACTCACCACTATCTCTGGAAACTCCGGGAGATACAGAGGATTGGAGAAAGGAACAAAGGGGTTTCGCGATCTCATCGACAGGACCTCCCCCCTTCCCACCTCCGGGAAGGGGGGGAAAATCATCATCTGGCATCAGCTAGGGTTTCATCACTATTTTGGACGAGCTCTCTTCGGAAGCTCTCATAGGAGCCCCTAAGTATCTTTCATATACCATTTAATGGAAGTGGAGATGGTTGTTGGTCATTACCTTAATATAAAAAAATATAATTATATGTAATATAACTAGGTTATTATATAATCATGGTTTAATAAAAATTTAAGGAGGTGTTGTAATAAATAAAATAAAACCACTCGTTGAAGAACATTACCCCTTCTTCAAGTAACCTCCTCAATTTTCCTTTAGAATCCTTCTTATGATGGATATATGAAAAAAATAAGTAATATAATATGAGAGGAGTGAATTAATAAATATATTTGGTTCATTATTCTCTAATCCAAATGGTTTTGGATGTGTAAAGAGGAGAGGATAAGGGGTGGCCTTTTATAAGTGAGGTAAGTGGCACACATGAATTTTTTAGAAATAAAAAGTTGTAACCACAATTTTTACATTAAAAAAGGTTAAAAAATGGACCATTATTGGAAATTATAAATTATAAGGTCAATATATGTCCTTAAAATGAATTTTTAAAATATTTTGGGTCATTTTTATTCCATATATTTCTAATTAAACCCATAGTAAACCCATTTTTACCTTATTATTAGTAAATATTTTTTTTACGACTTTTACTATTCATTATGGTAAAAAAAATTTGAAATTATTAGATAATATAAATAATTTTTATTCCAAATATTTAATCCATTTTTAAAAAATCAATTAACATAAATTAAAATGTTTAATTGATAATTAATCATAGAGACGTGACGAGAAAACATCTTCCAAAGAAAAAATGTTCAAAAGTTTTAAATATTTTTACAAAAAAAAATCAATATGAATATGATTATAATAACCCAAATTAGATTTATTTATATATAATTGAATTAATTTTACTTTTAAATCCATTTTAAATAAAATTTAACATTATAAATTCTTAAAAAAGGTATTTTCTAATAAAAAGAAGTATTTTTCAATATTCATTGAAAAATTAATCTTTTCAATAAAGTCCAAAAAATTCACCCTTAGCTAATTTTTAGATAGTTATTCTAATTTTTTTTTATTTTATAAAATTATTTTTCTAAAATTTTCAAAAATTAATTTTATTATTGTTCACAAAAAGGCACAAAATACATTTTTTGAGAAAATATTATTTTCGAAATTTATAACGAATTTAGTGAAAAATAATTATTTTTTATCAATATTTATTATTTATATAAAACCATTATACTTAATATTCAAATTTCCTTATTCCAATTCGTTCCACTAAGTTTAAAAACTATGTAACAATAGAATTTTTTAAATAATAATATCAATAGTTTTTCTTGGTTTGATAAAACTCGGCATTGCATGTAACACAAGATATAAAAGAAATATAATTTATTAAATAGTTAATAATTGATAAAAACATAGGGTTCTACATGGAAATTATTGTATAAAAGATTTAATGGTTTGTTTCTCCCTCCTTAATGCATTCAGAAGCTGAAAATGGCCACATTACCGCCCATAACATGAGAATATTGAGTGATCATAGTCATAAGATATTGCATCCCATCTCCCAAGCCATTTGGTTTCTCATGAGTGCCTTTATTTCATTGGATATCAAATTCATTGTTCACATGATTCCTTCTAGTTCAAACCATTAACAAAAACAAAAATAGTATATCCATCAAAATAAAAAAACCAATGTGAACAATTATATATTCATGGAAATAATTCTTGAGATGTCTTAAATAATGACACCTTTTTATCAACCAATACAAATTTAGGCTTAACCTAGGTAATCCATGGTCATTATATATTAAAATTATATTTAAAGTTTTATAATAATATTGTTAATTAACCAAATAATTTCCCCCAAGAGTGTCTAGCTATGTGTGTAGTCGTAGGTACAATCATTGTGCACCGGTGGTGATTAAGTTAGTACCCAATCCATCACTTTTAAAGTTGTTACAACTAATTTTATATATTTCACAACCAAATTTCATTTATAGAATCTAAAAAGAGATAAATTTTATATAAAAACCCAAAATATCCACTTTACCAATACTTTAGTATGTAATCCCATATTTATTCTTATATCCATGGTTTTCACCAAAGTGTTATAATTCCAATCCCAAAAAAATAAATAAACCCCACTATGATACCAAATGAGGTGACCCAATCATAATATATATAAATATTACATCCCTTTAGATAAATATTCAATATGTTAAAAAATTATACATGTCCCATTACAATAATGGATTAGTGCATTTTTGAGACTACATACATAAAAATAATATTTTTATAATGGATCTTAAACATCCCCCATATATTTCTTCTAATAGAGTATATTTCTTAGATATAACTTTATTAGAAACTTTCCTTTTAACCTAGGGAAGATTTAAAGATAAGAAAGGGTTAGCTCATATGCCCAGTATGTAAAAACTCTAAATTTTATCTATGAAAATTCCCTTCTTATAATTACTCCATATATTATAAATCACAAAAAATCATATAGAGGACACAATATAAAATTTATAAATTAAGAATGAATGGAATAAGAGGTATTTCTAGAAGTTAAGTAAACTATTCCAATAGAATAGTAACTTGAACTTTGGAGTAGTAATTTATCCATTAAGAATAGTAATATTACCATTATAATAGTAACAACATCATTGAATGTTTAAAAAGAATTAGGCACCTTAAAAATTATAATAAGATATAAATATATCATTGTATAAGTAATTAAATATTTTAGAAATTATTAAATAAGTGTTGGTATTTTTATAAAACATATATTTTTATTTATAAATTTATAAATAACATAATTATTAAAATAAAATTTATTTTCATAAAATATATTCATAAATTATTATTTTTTTCTTAGGATTATAGGATAATTTTATGTGACCATAATTAATTTTTCAAAGTGTTATAAAATTAGTTATAATTTTAAAATATGTATTTTTTTGAGTAAATAATGATTTAAATTAAAAAATAATTTTATCATATTTAGAAACATATTTTCATAAATTGGAGTTAATTTTTGAATTATACACATCGATAATTATTAGGGTGAATTTTTGGGATTTTATTAAATACATAGTTTTTTTAGGAATAGTAACATAATGTAATTTACAGTATACATATGTTATAAATTAAATAGACTATTACTTGACTAATGTATGATGTAAAAACCATAATATCAGACTCCCCTTAATTATTTAATATATTTAGTGATAATGGTTAAACTATTCATATTCTTTATACAAAATAATAAACTAATGAATAAAATAATGGGAAAACACCCCTCTCTTCCCCTATAAATACCACCCCTCACCTCCTCTTCCCCTCACACATTCCAAGATTTGATACTTGTCCAAATTATGACTAGTAATATTCCCAATACCCTCCCCACATGTATTAGCCTTTGGTATCAATAAAATACCAAAACCAATTTAAATAAGTAGGCTCTCAATGAGGAGAATTCAAGAGGTAAAACCCTCTTTCATTTTCTTTTAATTTATTTTATTTTATTATTCTTTCTTAACTACCCATACAAAAGTTTCATGATAACTATATAATATGTTATGTAATGAAATTTTATTATTTTAATCGAATAATTCATCTTCAAATATTTTCCCTTTTCTTTTTATTCTAAAATTAAGTCATCATCTATGGTGTGTCGATTTACCGCTATTATGGACGATGCACTTTCATTTTACTATACCACTTTCTAGGCTGGTCAAGAAACCATTATAATGGTTGAAAAATATTTTAAAATGTATTTTATAACATTTTTAATGTTTTGTAACTAAATTATATAAAAAATATTAAATAATAAAACAAAATGATTACATCGTGATAAAAAACCGCCAAAATTAATCTAAGTGATTATCATTTACATTATATCTAATGATCCATCCTCATATCTGAAAAAATAATAATATATAAAAACATTTAAACTAATATAAGATCATTAATAACTTATAATTTCCTTTCTATAGAATTATTCTCATTGTTCATGAACTTCCATACATATGAAGAAGCAAACTAATCATGAAAATCAAGAAAGAAAACACCCCCAAACGATGAAATTGAACACTATAACTCATCAAAATGACCATAAATAAACATAATAAAATTATAATGAATAAAATATAATTATAATTGGTTATTTATTTATTAATTAATGAATATAATTTGATTATACATGATATTAATGTGAGTAAAGAATTTATACATAAGGTTAAGGGATTCTCAAACCCAATTTCCTATCTTTAGGGATTTCCTCTTTTGTGCCATGTTTCAATATGAATGTTATTTTAGTATTCCTAAAATGTAATTTCATGTCCTTACCTTTTATTTTATAGTATATACATGATTATAATATGATTTTATGATAAATTAAAATATTTTTCCAAAATAACTCTTCTTTCTAAAAAACACATATTTTACTTCTCTTGAGATTGTTTCTTCTTCACTCAAGATTGATAACAATAATTTTATTTTATATTTATTTTGGTAACTCCAATGTTTATTAATGAATGTATAATTTATTAAATTAATCCCATTACATTACATGGTAAATTTTATGTTCATGTTTGGTAAATGTTCAATCTGGAATGCATAATTATGTAAATGTTATGATGTGACAGGTGAGCTTGGAATTATATAGCTCTCCAATGCATTGTGTAATGTGATTTATCTCATGATATAATATAAAATATGCATGAATGGGATGCTATATTTGTTCATAATTAGGATTTTTTTATGATAAAAATATGTTATGTGTGAACATGATTTTATCTTTGTTCACAAATTTGTGTGGTACTTGACCACTAAGACATGATGTTTCATTTTTATGAATTTCCACATTCCTTGCCTTTATCTAATGATTACTCTAATGATTATGATTATGATAATTTTATTAATTTATGATGATGATGTTTATTCTCACCCAAGTTTCATGTCTCTTACTCATCTTATTAATGGGCTTTTTCTCACTACTTCATTTGATGTATATTCCCAAGTGAGTACATGTACTAAGGAGGACATGAGGGAGAATAAGAAGATAGATAAGAAGGAATTAAATAATTTTTAAGATTTATTATGTATATTTTTTTATGGTCCTAATTTTTCAAGGACACTAAAACTCTAGATACTATTTTTGTATCACTATTATGTTGTTTAACATTAAAATGATGTAATATTAGTATAAGATAAAGGTAGGGTCACTATACAGTAAGTTTAAACATAGGAGATAGAAATTAATGACCAAAGTAAACATAAGGGTATGATAAAAAGATCATAACATAATAAAGATATACACAATAAATTAATTATCATTAATCATGAGTCATGGTAGAAATATTTTTCATAACAAAATAAAAAAGTCATAATAATGTAGAATAATAAATAATAAAACATGAGATATGAGATTATATCATAAACCTAGTAATGTAGAAAAACATAAGATTATTACATTGTAAATATGTATAATTAGTTACAGGTTCACTCTTCATATTAAAGACATGAAATCAGGCCCACCAATAAACTTATCGACATGAAACTAGGTTCAAGCATTAACTTATGGAAATGAAACTAGGTCTATGAATTAAATTACGGTAATTAAACTAGGTCTATGCATTAACTCATGGAAATGAAACCAATTACACACCTAATTTTGGGAATATAAAATCAGGTTCATGTATAACATAGCTGTCTCATGAGTTATCCTTCTTTACCTAATGCATTGGAGGGATATTTAATTTCAGTTTTTACCATTATATAAACATAAACAATAAATGTTCCATAATATCATAAAAAAATCATCAATTCAATATATTATAGAATTTGTAATGGAGATAGGTTTCATTATATTATTTCATGATATCATAACCCTTGAAAAATAAACGAGTTTCATAAATATTTCATCATAATGTAGTTAACACATGAAAAAATGAGTTTTATAGAATCATACATGAATTGTCATCATCATAATTCATACAAAGAAACAAATTAGATGATATTGTAAGATCGCATTCATAGTTAAGTAAATAAATTGCTAAATGATGATGACATAAATGAAAAATCTCTTTAAAATATCATTTGAACCTTCGTTTGAAAACATGATGAAAATCTCATTTCATTTTGAAAATTGTTTTACTAGAAATTAACATAATATTAAGAAAATAATTTTAGTTGAAAATAACTATGAAAAATTATGAAATAATATTTAAATAAATTAATTATCATGATGGTAGGAATATTATTTCATGTTTTATATATTAAAAGGGATCATTATTTTCAACCTTTTGTAAAAAAAGTAAACAAATGAATTATTTGAAAAAAAATCATTAAAAAATTCCTTTTAAACATTATAAAATGAAATAAAATTTATTTAAAATGAAATTTTTAAAAATTTTCATATATAGTTAAATAATTCCATAAACTTATTTTAAGGATAATGAGCATTGAAGGAAAAGTTCATTAACAAATAAAATAAATAAAGGTTTACCTTTCATTAAAAATATTTTGTTGATAATTTTAAGCACAAAAGAGAGAATAATGGAACTATTAATTGAAAATTATTTGAAATAATGTAGGAGAATAAAATATATGGTTTTTAAAGGATAATATTCATAAAAATCCCCTTAATTTAAATTTCTCTTAGAAAATCCTAATAAAATGGGATTGTAACTTAATCCCCAAACCTCATATCTCATCTGGCTTCATATCAATTAAAATCTCATGCATAATGATTATATATTTTTTATAATTCTATTAAGTAACAATAATTATATATATAATACCATATATTATTTACTTATAACATCTTATAAACCATTTATTAATAACACTTTATTAAATTTAAAATTCTGGGTGATAACTGCTTCATTTTTCTGGCATTTTTCAACTCAACAATCCTGATCCTTTTATTTATATCCTAGTACCATCATATATAGAATTATAATCATTTCATGAGTATCATATTTAGTCATTGTATACAATTTTATAACTATTCATATAAAGTGGTTAGGAAAATTGGATTATGTTTTAGAAATGGTAGTCTGTTTGTAAGCATGAGTGATGTTTCCACTTTTTGATGGATGAAATGAAAGAAAAATAAACAATAATTCACCTTTTAGAGATAAAATAATTTCATATATATAATATAAATTTTTTAAATCCATAATTATAACCATCAATGTGAATCAGTGATGAAAAACACATCACTTCATAGAGGTGGTAGTCCACAAGTATGCCCAAGCAATGTTTTCTTTTCCCATAAGAAGGAAAGGAAATGGATAATGCTTGTTCTATCGTAATATTAAAAATTTAGAGTAATACCTATTCATTGAGAAACCTCATTTGGCTTAAAAATTAAGCCTTTTAAGTATTGTATCTTGGAAAGATCAAAAGATATAGAAAAAGATTAATAAATCTTGTATGGTACTAGGGTATGTATTTTCTAATCTAGAGGGATTAAACATTGTGAATAAGGTTGAAGATGAGGTGATTTTTATATGTGGGTGGAGGGACACCCTTAGAATCACATAATCTTTTAAATTAATATAAATTAGTTTTCATGTGAAATTTTCACTAAAATTATATATTTATAATATGGGATGATTTTGATTCTAAATCCTATCATAAATTAGAATATAGACAAGTTTATGTGATGTTATAACCCTTATGTCTTAGTTTTATCACCTTCATTATCCCTTTTGATTATTTCTGTGATATCATATTTTTTTACTCTTTAGGGATCACTAAAGTTACTATAAATGGATAATTTACCCATAATTTTATAATGATTGATATTATATACCATATCCCACTAACCTGACGAAAGGTAATATTTTTATGAATTTTAAATCATTTAATAAATTATTATCTAACATAAGATATAATTAAATTCATTTCTATACAATTAATGTAGTTTGAATTTAAATACATAAAGATATAAACGAAACTATAATATAAAATTACATCACATCACTAATATGTTATTTTTATTTAAAAAATTCATGAAATATAATAAATCATCTAAATTGTATCACTTTTAATATTTATAAAAATATTTTCTTTATTACTTGAAAAACAATTTTATGATGTTGAATAAGAATTTATGATAATTATTCTATTACTAAAAATTAATAAAAAAATTCCATGATACAAATTCATTATTACATCGAATACTAGATAGAACCAAACACATCCTCTTTTTATCCCTATGAAAAAATTAGATATTAAAAAATGAGTGATATTTTTTATTTATTATTTTACATAAAATAATATTAAGGTAATTATCTAAGAAAAATAGAACCATGTTGCCTTATATTTTAATATTGTATGATTTTGGTTCAAATAAAATCATATAACAGAAATAATATAGGTGTTATATTTTTAAAGTATTGACAAATTATTTGTAACATAAATTACCCGATTTACCCTTACCATGGCGACAAATATTCATTATGTTCACTATTCATTATGACTAAAAAATAGGTTTCCCTTATTAAATAATATTAATTATGATGATTCCAAACATGGAATCTATTTTATAACATTAAATTTCTATAATTTGCAGAAATTTATGTTAAAATAAATGTGAAATGCACAAGAAAACCTTTAAGCATAAAATTGAGTATACCATAATTTCTATCCATGTAAAAGCTATTATTTTAATGTCAAAATATTTGGTTGAATATATTTTCTACACATTTAATTAAATCCATTAATCAATAAATATTAATTTAATTTATTAAGATAAAAAATTATATTCATAAAACCAATTTTTCATAAAAGAAAATCTATTTACATTTAAATTGTTCTATTTTCCATTTTTAATAAATTAATAATAGATGAATTAATATTATACATGTTTAAATATACTTTTTTAAAATTTATATAGTTCTATTAATACTCTCTGATCCAATGGCTAGGAGATAACTGTCATATTAAATAATAATAATTCAACAGTATATCACGGTTTGTTTAAACCAAATGTTGCATGTAAAGGAATGTATAATTGAAATTAAATTTATTAAAAGGGAAATATATAAAATATTCTCAGGGTGTTACCCCTTATAGACCTTAATATTCAACATAGGTTGTAACACCATTGGAAGTAGGTGAAATGTCCTGATGTTTTGTGCATGTGTTGCAACATGAAGACCCACCCATTATATCTTTTGATAAGGAAAAACAATTAAAGAAGTTAATGTTTTAAAGAGTGAATGTGAATATTTAAATATATTTATTATTTGGTATTCTAATACAATTATAGGAAAATATATTTTTATATCAATTTTAATATCCTTTCAGTAGACTGTAGTATCTCTAGAGGTTATTGTTGTCATTCTTGCATCTCAATTGGTATAATTTATAAGGGTTTAGGTTAGAAAAGTGACATTCAGCTAGGATATATTATAACAAGACCTTATCTAATTTTTTGGTCCCTAATTATGTTCTAATCCTTATAATAGACTCTTATTTAGGCTTGAAGTATTCTTAATTCTAGTAGATTCTACGACTGTGGGTATAATGGAATGTCTCAAGGTTGGTTTGTGAGACTCCTCTTAGTGAGGTTAGTATATATATATATATATCATATCCAAAATATGATCATAAATCTATGATAAAATTGTTATGACTACCACAGATTCCATTCTAGGTTAAAGGATTGTAATGACCCGCTAATTCTCATTGGCTTGAGGGAACAACGGATCATTACATGGCCTTAAGCGACATCCCCAAGATGCTAAAGGCTGGTAATAAATAAAGAAGGGTTTCAAATACAAGTGGGGGATGATTTACCATTTAAGGAATAACCCAATTAACCAACCAACAATAACCAAACATTTACTATATGATGCATGAACAAATGAAAGACCAATAAACACTTCATTTATATCAAACTACATCAAAGTACACAACAGCGGAAGACCAAACTAAGCATCAAAGTACACAGCAGATGAACAACTAAAGACTCTCAAAAGTCACTACAACTCCGTGCTACACAAGCTCCAATCTCCACAACATCTCCCAATCATCACCACAAGCCACTAGCAATAAGATGCTTTACCTTTACCAGTGTCCTGGAATACAACATCTGTAAATGAACCAACGTGCCAAAGTAGGGGTGAGTATAAAACTCAGTAGGTTTTCCCCAATGACTTCCCTAATCATGCCACTAGGATAGAATAGTTATCCAAATTTATATAAAAACAGTTTATATAATTTTTTTTCTCAAAAACAGTTTATTACTAAATATAAACAAGTTTCCAAAACCATTCATAACCAAAGGCATTCCAAGAGCAATTGAAACCAATTTTCCAGCAAGTTATTTTTCCAGAAAAATAACCAAACAAACTTAAGAACCATTTCACAAACATTCCATTTTGGAATACCCAACCATTTCCCAACCCATTCCACCAACCATGTGTGCTTCGTTATGACAATTCCACCCTCATGAGCGGTTTCTCGTCGATCTACTAAGTCGTTACAAGGTAATTGTTTCCCATGTGCCGTCAATCCTTTGGCACCAAGCACAGGGTCGTATTTTAACCAAGCCCCGTATATGTAATTCCCATGTGCCATTAAACATTTGGCACCGAGCACAAGGTCATATTTCAATCAAGACCCATATATGAAATATGAACACACAACACATATTCCCAACGATCAAGCCAAATTGAACCTTTCAATAAAAACACCTTTTTATTGAAAACTATTTCCATCAAAACCATTTCAATGCCAAACCATTTCAACTCCAAACCATTTCAATAATACTCCATTTTTATTTAAAAATATTTCTATTGAAAACCACTTTTCATCAACCATTTAGAAAATCCATAATTTAAAATCATCATTTTAAATTAAACCCCCTTTGGCACAACTATTCACCTAGATCACACAATTTCACAAAAACCATAAATCATCACAAATGAATATTTTTTCATGCATTTCACAATGAATAAACCAATTTCAACCTAATAAAATAAATTCTATCAAGACAAGTTGAGACAGAAGCATCCTACCTCGAAGGTCTTGATGAAACTTTAACAATAGACAAAGAACGCACAAGAAAGCAGGTCGATTCTCCAAGAGCGGCCTTAGATATCTTATCCTAGAAAGATCATGACTCAAAATTGAAATATTTGGCATCCAAAAATGTAGATCTACACACTATAGTTTTAGATCTGAGAAATATTATAGATAAGAGAAGTAGATCTAAGAAGATCTAATAAATCATGACAAATCCGTAAAGAATGGTGACATACCTCAAGAATCTGACTCTAAATCACCAAGGAAAGGCTAAGTAATGGCTTAAACTCGTGTGGAAATGGTTCTACATCCTTATAGGGAGAATAATATAGAATTAGTGGCATTTCGAATCCAAAACGAAATAAATAGAGAAAAAATGAGGAAGCTCTTAGAAAATAGGATCTAGATTTGTCCTCTATGCAAGATTTGACCACACGGTTTGTGCCAACTATGTATGGATCATGCGACCTTAATTATTATCCCAAAACTCCTTATAAAACCCCCAAACTCTCCCATCCTTAACCTTTACCCTTTTATGGAAACACATTTTTTATGGAAACATCACACTTTATAGAAACACCTCAATTTATGGAAACAACCAACATTAGGGAAATATCAAAATTAATGGAAACACTCTATATTATGGAAACTCTATATTTAATGGAAACTCTGAATTTTATGGAAACTCTCTATTTTAATACACACCAAATTTAAAAAACATGACGAAAGGGGTTATGTACCCAAAACAGGGGGTACTACAAGGATGATATTACATGTTAGGAGAAAATGAGAGTGATTAAGTCATGAATTCCACCTATACAATCCATAAATCACTTTAGTGAGCTCAAAACCAAAATTATTAATAAATAATCACAAATTATTTTTGTCACAACAGTGAAAAAAATCAATACATGTAAGGGAGGTCATTATTGGAATGGTTTAACCAAGAGTTCTATTAACACTACTAGGAGTTGGACGGTATTTTCCAAGGACCAGCTACCACTGAAAGGGAAACAGAGGAAAAATAATAGCTTGATGAGGAGGTTAAGATAGATAGTATGTATTTTTTTAAATGTAAGATACATTATGACGTGATATAGAAATACAATCCATCGAGTCATCCAAGATGAACCAATATGTAAAAAAATCATATTGAAAATTAACCCATCTTCTAGAGTGAATTGAGGAAACCCTATAAAAGTATTCTAATTCCAACCTTATTTTTTATATATATGAAAAAGACTCCAGACTGTGGATTTCTATCTCCTCTTTTTATCAATGAATAAAAATATATTTATTTCAACTATTCTAAATTTTCTAATTATTTTCCACCTTTATCATCAACCAATAACAACCCAATAAACATTAAAGGGAAACACTAAGGTAATTAAATCCATCTAAAAATTGAATAAAAATGGATTATGTCAACCATAATCTCCAAATACTTTATTCAAAATGAAATATGGAGCAATAAATCATGTTTTAGACATGTGACTTAAATGGGTATAGGTTTTTGGTATATGTTGGAATTCGAAACATCATCATACACTATCCCATGTATTGTGAGGTAAATAATCATAATTTTCTTTACTTTTGAGAATTTTATCTCAGATAGATATAGGCAGTCCAAATATAATAGAATATATACCACCACCGTATTCTAATTTTATCTCACTAAGATATGAAATATGATTTTCTTTTGGGTGTGTGCTATAAAACATGTAAAACAAGGTTGGATTTGGCAGCACATGAACCATCAACATACACTAAGTTGGTTCATTCATATATGGGAAGTGGAATAAACTATTATAATGATAACCATGAGGTGTATTTTTTTAATAATGATTCCAATGTTCAAAATGGGTTCAAATACCTTGAAACTATATCTTCATCCATTCTTCATGGATCATCTAAACCAGTATATGGGAGGAATATAAATATGATCTAATTTTTTCCAAGGTTAAAGGACCTAATGAGAATGACTTTACTTTTAATAGGATCATATAGTGGACCCCACAAGCCTTGTATCTCCTTTTTCATTGACCTTAGTTTTTTCCCAATTATAATATGAGGGAGACAAAGTAGGTTGGTTTTTATATTTTTATGAAGCCCCAATTTATGGAGTTTTGACATGATAAGATTTATACCTTTCTATTTTAATATACTCATCTTTATTAGGATGTGTGAGGTGCATGTCTAGAAAGAAGGTACCTAACTTTTTACCAGATTACCATTTTCAACTTGGAGGGTGATATTTCACTTAAATTCGGTATTTTAAGGAATCATAATCAGAGAAAATTTTAAATGGTGTTTAAGGCTAGAAAGCATTTATCAAATAGTTATTAAATTCACATAGAAACATAGGTGTCGAAAACCTGACATTAAAGACAACATAATTCCACTAATGTAGATAGCCTTATAGATGGTGCATATAGTTTAAAGTCATAATACTCAAACAATTGAGATGGTATTTAAGGTTGGATAACATTGGCCAAAATATTATATGGACTATATATTATGGTTAAGGTGACAACCCGATAAAAATGAGGGCCTAATACTGTGATAAACCATTCAAAAAGAGGGGAACACAATTTAAGGTCATGGTGCTTGGGGAAACATTCCATTCTGTTTAAAGTTACACTAAAAAGACTAGTTAATGTGAAATAATAGGATTTCATTCTATTTATTTGAGAATTCTCATGGTTTAGATATGTGAAATAATAAGGGTATTTAAATTCTATATAAATATTGAGGTTATTAAACATGAAAATCATAACTTAAAACATGTTAATTAGGTAATTATTGAATAAAATAGGTATTTTAAGGATTACTAATGAACACATTTGGGTTCCACTACAATTATATAGTGAAATAAAAATATTAGAGGTCATTCCACTTTGGATGAAAATATACCTCTTGTTAGCATGATTTAATATGGTGGCATAAAAATCATTACCAAACAGAGGATTCCCTTGGTGTCAAATACACTAGTTACTAATGGCCATGAATTTTTTTTGAGGATTGAAACATATTGATAAATGATTTTGGATTATGGAGTAAAAGGACACTCAATGAGTTTTTGGTTAACCTAATGGTTATGCCACTATATAAGGAACACATTCTCGGATTAATAAGACATAGCTTGAAATTTCTTGAGAACATATATGAGGGATAAGGAATAAAATATTCTCTAAATTTTTATTTGAATAGTGGGTCCAACATGCATAGCTTTAATTTTTCTAAGTCTATATGGTAGACCCAAAAATATTTACTCCCCTTCCAATCTTTCACTGTAACTTTTTCAAATGTCCCGAAAATATATAACATAGTGGTTGGATAATTGTTGTTTTATCAAGCCTCCCTTGTTTGGTTTTCAACTTGATAGGCCTCATATCTATTTTATTTTATCATTTAAGTGTTTTCCAATTCAGATCATTTAGGTATAGAGTTTATGTCCATATATATTTGAACAACTATTCCTATGGTTTAAGGTCATACAAATTCAACCATTAATAAGGTATTTTACGTAGAAATAATGGAATGGTTTACCTAATGTGAATGGAATTCCAGCACTAGCAATATAGACAACCTAAAGGGAGGATCACATAATTTCAGGTTATAGTTGGACCAAAAAAGGGATCTTTTATTATGTATTAAGGGTGATATAAACCTTTTATGTATGGAGATCCCAATTACACTATAAGCCATCTCATAGGGGTGTAGAAAGTTTATAGTCATTGTTCTTGGACTAGAAAATAGACATATACCATGAAAAACCATAAGGGTATCTTGGGATAAAATCACCAACAACTTTTTAATAGGGAATGATGGTGTTTTAAATAATGACCTGAGGTAATTTAATTAAGATATGATCACATGGGAGAAGAATTTAGGGTATGACTATCGATAACATTTTAATGATAGTTTTTACTAAAATTGTGTTGGGGTATACAGAGATTAGATAACCTTATCCTAAAGATGATAACATGACTATGGTTAGTACAAATGAATATGGAATCACTAATATCCTTAAATATTTGTGTCCTATGGAGTTTAATACACTCATTACATATTGCCATGAAATATTTATGATGATTCAAAACACAAAAATAATGAAGTTTGCTTTATGGGAAGAAGATATTCATAATGAAATAGTGAAATTATAGCCTTAAACTTACCATTATTGGGTTAGAATTGTCCTTCGAGAAGTATTGTAAGATATAAAGTGATTTTGACTTGTTCAAAAATTATTTGGTTTGTATATCACTATGTATCTCATTATATAAGAATAAAGATGCACATAGTTCTCAAAAAAGAAAATCTCTATATAGATATAGCTGTCATTCAGGAGGGTAATTTTATTTTGGCATTTAATTAGAATCAAAATAATTTTCATTGTTTATAACCAGAGAAATGTTTTGGTGCATAGATGGGTCAGAAAACACAATTTAAAGGAAGATTAGGAACACTTGTACATGATTCATATGGAAAAGGGGAGTCATATCCTAACATAGAGTTATGGATATTAACCATATGTTAGGAACCCATATATGGATCATAATCTCATGTAATGAAGCTAGGGGAATGTGGGATAGACCAAAATTATTATTTTAAGGTCATTAAATGTGGAACATAAGTTATGAAACATAACAATACATGAAATGGATGATTGTTCTACTCCTTTTAATGATATACAATGAGTACTTTCTTATAGTGGATTTTCATATATTTGGTTCATGCGTAAAGTAAGATGGAGTCATCTTAGTTCTAGACTTATTGAGGGAAACCATATGTGATTAAGGGGGTAAAAAATCAAGATAAAGTAGGTATTTTATAATAATTTATAGATAGACCTAGGATGAAAGAGCTAGGAATCACTATGTATCTTGTGGTGATCAGAATCAATCCACATGTAATTTTGATGAGGTCTTATTATAGTTTCAATTAGAAAATACCCATCCTAAATGGAGGGACTTATTATAGGATGAAAAAATTAGCTAAATTTATAGTTGTTTCCAATATTAAAAATTTGTGCATTATTATGAATATTTCTGAGATATTAATTAAGAGACACATGGTTATGATGATATACCCCACAGTGGGTGGTATTTTTTCAAATCATCCCATGGATAGGGGGTCATAAGCTAGTGAATCTTACATAAGTCTGGACTATACATAAGTGAAAATTATGCCTCATGGAATGGGTTGATCCAAAAAGTTTAAGGTCAGACATTATGGATCATATTTTATACAGTTTAATATCATGAAACAAAAATTAATTTGTTCCATAATATAGGGATATATTATGAGGAACTTATTATGGGAGATTTCATATAGATCATGATGATTTCAAAAATGGAGTAATCATGTCTTAGTTCTTAGAGATGATAGAATACCCTATGTGAATGATTGAATGTTTAGAAACTAAGATAAAGCAAGGATATATTTGAATTTGTGGCTAGGACTATAACAAAATATCTAGGCATCACTATGTTTCATATATTGATAAAAATCAATCCACATGTTGTTATTTTAAAAGATAATCTCCATATATATCTGGATATTATGTAGGAAGGCATATATTCTTTCGATAAAAAAGGGGAAAGAGATGATAGGAATGAGGGAGGTTCTTATCAAAAGAACAAATACAAATATATAGATAAAGGATGTGGATGGGTATAGAATATGAGAGGTATGTTTCACTATGTATCTCATAATATGAGAATAATTAAAATCCTAGATATTATTAAATAATGAATTTATTATTCATAGTGAAATTTTGAAAATGTAGAAGAGCATATATTGGTAAGTCTTATAGATATTTGGATATCTTGTTTGCGAAATAGGTCTCATCAGTATACCATCCCGATCAATTTAGGACATCAGGTACTATTTTCTTGATTTCAGGTATTTTAACTCTATGAAACATAAATGTAATTTTTTATATATTGAAGAAAAAAATCTTGGACTTTTGTGGTATATAGTTTATATTCATTAATCTTGGTATTTTGTGAACTTGTTGTTAATCAATAAGATCCAATGTAATAGAAATAATACAAAAGGAATTGTGACCAGAACTATTAGAAAGAATATGAGTGTTACAACATGTCCTAAAACAAAAGGAATCAAGTTGCATGTAATTCTAATATATAAGGGAATTATTCTAGTTTCATGTGACTATAGATACGATGGATTCAAAGAAGGAGAGCCATTAAATGGGAAAATATTTTTCATGTGGAATTTTTTATTGGAATAGGTTAAGGGGTGAATAAATCTTTTTCATAGGTTCTTATATAGATTTTCCTCACATATGGGAGGGGTAAGATGACTAGTATCGATCTATGAAACTAGTTACCAGGTGTGACCAATGATGTTAAACAAAAATATCATTTTTTATTTCATTATGGGATTAAAAATAAAAAAACATGTGATAGTGGGGTTCTTTACATGGATTGGTGTATCATGTAAGTAAATTAGACCATACAAGTTAGGTATCTCTATGTATTTTAAATTCATGAAATATAGATCAGTCACCATACAAATTTAGTTAATGCAATAAGGATGTTGTTGTGTATTGTAATGTCATGCGAATAGATTGTAATGAACCCATCATGAGTTGGTGAAAATTATTTATTGAGAAACCATACATTGGTGGATTTTGTGTTATACTATTATTCTATTTTAACTATTTATTAAGATCCATTAGGGTAGAATTTATGTATGGAGTAAGGTCTTTCCTATTTTTGATCTAATTTTAGATGTTTCTTCCTTGATATCTTAGGGGTTTTCAAGACCATAAAAAGTTCTAACTGATGGAATGAGTGGAGGAAATACTTCTTGTTGAATTCTCACATGATTTAATTTTTATGGATCTCCACATTTCAAAATGTGTTAATCCTTTTCTCACCAAGTTCTTCAAATTTATCTAGGAATATATAAGAATGTTCTTACTTAGAAAAGTGAGTGTAGATGAAAATTCAAAAAGATGTTATATGTAATTGAATGTGTATAACTACCTATGTCCCATATATAGGTTAATTTGGAGTATCTAGTGTTCTATCATAGGTTTTGGTGTGATAATCCCGCAAGTAATAAAATGGATTTTCAGGCCAAGACTTCTTATCTATGTGATCCTTCTTCTGGAGTATATTAGAACGAGTTTTATTGAAAGGCTCTATGTGTCTACTTTTAACATCATGGAAGAAGGATGGTTGGATGGAATTAATATTATATTCTTTATAAAACCTCATTAATTAAGAAGGATAAAAAATGGTGTCATATTCTATCAATGTTGTGTGAGGGACACCAAATCTAGTGATGACATTATCTTTCAAGAAATTGATGATAGCCTTTTATCTAACTTCTTTTAGGGACATATCCATGGTGTAGTTGGAGAACAAGGCAATGGTTGTGAGTATTTACTTCAAATACCTAGTTATATTTTGGGGATATGACATGATAAAATTTATTCCCCATATGAAAAACAACTAATTGAACTTTGTGGTATTCAAAAACTCTGGGGGTTAACGAATGAAATTGATGTGTATCAGGAAAGAATGTCACTTACTAGTAAGCTCAATATTTTCTTAAATCATCAATTAATAGAAAATTAAAAGCCAATTAATTTTATGTGAGATCATAGTTACTAAATTATGAGCACCATAGGTGACTATATAGACTTTATTCATGACATTAAGGGTATCTCCTTGAATTCACCTAAGGAGGAATCCATCAAAGCCTAATTAATAGAGTGATTTCTGAGAGTTTGGGTCATCATAGAGGATGAAATTTACAACCTAAAAATAGATTTATTCTTTCATGGAATATTATAGTGGAATAAATATAAATTGGAGGTAGTCTATTATGTGGTACATACATCCAACTATGGTATCAGTTGGTGAGGATATCGGATCTCCTTGATCAATGGTGGTTTTGATCTCATTGATTTCATAGAAATCATTTTTGATTAAAGGAGAGACCGCACTATGGTGCATGATGCGGATGACTATATTCTCCTAGTCTGGGAATTCTAGGGTTGTGGTTGAATTTTCCAGTGAATAATAAAAGGTGTTCTATGAATGTGATACATGATATAGTGTTGGATCAAAGGGTAATTATTCTATCGACCCTCATACATAATCAAACAAGATGATTAATTCCTCTATTTTGATGGTATATTCATCATTAATTTTCTTAATTAACAACTTGGAATCACTATTGATGTTTAAGAAGGAAAATGGTATATGTATTACTAATTCCAAGCCTGCGATTGAAGCATATTATTACACATCATTATCAGTGAAACAATCTACAAAAAGATGGAATATAATAGAACTACCTTCACTAGAGATTTGAAAATGATCCCCAAGACAACTCTATTATGATTTTTATTTTCCATACCTCTTATTTTAGGACACCTAGATACACCATCAAAGTATATCTCCCATATATTTTGAGTGTCATAAATAGAGAAAACCACTTCATCAGGAAGCTCTATATTTTATAGTACACTTTTTGGCATTGGGCGTTCTATCAAAAAATATACCATATCTTACACATTGAATAATTTTGAGGTAAGAACTAAATTTTAAATTTCCATGGGATGAAAAACTACCATGATAGATTTCTATTTATCATTTCCTAAAAAAGGATATATTTAATTAGATAAATGTGATAAATCAAGTGGACCTTGTGATTCTATAGGTAGTGTATCAACTTCTAAACCATAAAAATCATTTCAAGGTAGTTCTTATAAATATTAAAGTATTAGGTTTTATCATAAATAATCATTATTAGGATATATTAGAGTCTATTCTCCTTGAATTCATAATTCTTTTGAGCAATAAGGGAACCAAGTTATCTCTCCAAGGTTACCAACTATAAAATGAGAGGCTACCCTTCTACCAGAAGCATTAAAATTGGTGGGTATTTGTGTCATTTCATGATATCATAAATATAATATTATAAAATTATTATCTAACTAATAGGTAATACATTTTTCATTAACATGATAATGGTCAATATATTATCAACAAGGATTGATATGAATGAATTGAAATAAGTGATACATCCATAAAGTCCCCTAAAATATTAATGGTTTTAAGGAGGTAGAATATTATTGAACAACTAAATATTTTTTTGGATCAAAAGTGATACTGTAATGAAATTCCATGAAGCCGAGAAATTTACCCAATGTTACCCCAATAGATCAGTTCATAGGGTTCATATTCCTATTGTCCTTTCATATAATTAATAATTGACTCAATATTGCAAAGGTGATTACAGCATCATTGAGAATCGATCACAAGATCATTCATGTATCATTTTATAGTATTCATAAGGAGGGGCTTGAATATATAATTCATGGTGAATTGATATATAGTACCTATGATCTTCAACAAAAAAGTAATTACTTGATAATATTATACCCCTTTGGGTACATTAAATGTAGTATTATCTTCATCATCAAGGGCCATCTGAATCTATTTTTATTCTTAATATCTACCCAAGAAGGAGAGGGATTAAAATACACCAATTGAATCAATTAGTTGTTCCATTATTGGGATTGTGAAATCGTATTTTGAATATTTCTAGTTGATATCCATGAAGTGAATGAAGACCCTAATATTCTAGTTATTATATTTAATGATAATAAAAATGGAAATCTATTTAGGGTATTTAGCCAACTGAATTTAGTTGGATTTGATGTGCTTGTAAAATTTACTTTCAACCATAGTGTTATGGGTCTACTTAATTCTCCCAGTTCCTTGTTTATTTCCAAAATAGTCATTATGAAAATACAAATGATGGATTACCACTTTAGGATTGAATTCAGGAGTCTTGGTATAGTTCTAGGAGAAGATATCATGATACTATTTCATGAAAGAGATGTAATTATAATATTCTTTGAAAATTATAGAGGCACTAATAAATATAATCCACAAATCATCCAATTTACCCAAATTTACACTCCATAGTTCATCAATGGTTTTTTAGACACATTCCATAAATACGGGAGGTGCATCAATGAGATCTCCTCCTCTCCTACTTCTATCATGCCATTACTGTAAGTGTAGGATGAAGTTTTGTTTAGGAACATGGAAAATAGTGTAGAGGAATCTTTAGATATCAAAGATGATGATGTGGGGAAATCATTATTATGGGAATACTAAATATCTTCCCTTTCCCATTCACGTTCATTTAAGGAAATTATATACTTTTATAACTAGAATTAAAATATGATGTAGTGATATTGGTGTTATGATAATTACCATATTTTCCAAGTCATATCCCACCTATGCATGGATAGATTTTATAGATTATAGAAATATAATGATTATGGGGTTTAATGTTTCCATTCCTTATTCATTCCTACTTATTTAAGGGTTGAGTTACATTTGATCAAAGAACCTCAAATACATGGTCTAGATATTGGTTAGACCAACCCTTAAGTAGAGGGACCAATGAGAAGAGTTTATCTGCATGGATTATACACTAGTTATTTTCTTTTTTAGTGATGTATTCTCTATAAGGGTAGAAACTTAACAATAATATGATATAAAGGTGATTGAATGATCTGAAATCTTGAATAGAATTGACCTGAACTGATGAACACCCAGATCTGGAGTAGTTTTCACAATATGATTAATGAAAAAAACATCTATTTTACTACGTTCAATCCATAGATTAGTGAGATCCATTTTTGAACTATTATGATCCATCATACATATGGAATTACATACCACTACAAACATTAAATCGTTTTTTAGAATCCCATGTCTATATATTGTGATTTTCAAGGATTAAAGGGGTAATTATCACGACATAATACTCAGAATCATCTTTTGATAGAGTATTTGAGGCACTGATGGAATGATAAGGGGACTTCCATGTGTATGCAATTCCTTAGACTTATTATTATAACATTTAAAGTTGTGTCTTTGAAAAAAACAATAAATTTATAGTAAGAGATGAGGTATCAAAACTGGGTTCTCCTAATGATACTAATAATAGGTTTCTACCCACTCTTACCAACCACATGTATTTTTAGGTTGAAAGGGTACAAGTCAGACTTGTTGTAGCCAAAGAATTTGAGGGTTCAGACTAGTATTTGATTAATATTATATATTTTACCAATTAAATATTGATGAAAATCATAGTATATTCCTTACTAGATAAGTGTAAGGGCCTAATGTTTCCTTGTATAATAATATACTAATATTCTTCTGTGAAGGAGATGATTGTATGACACTAAAAAAGACCTATTTCTATGTGATATTCATCAATTTCGGTGAATTTAGTACCAAACTACCAAGGTCTTAGAAGGGCCTCAATTAGTTCCTCCATCCACTTTGTAAAGAGTTTAAGTGCTTCCAGAATTCAAAATTTATATGGTAAAATATCCATATGCTTTAGGATATCATAATTTTTTACAATGCTCTTGCACTTCTAATCGTGAGGTTTCATCATGATATGATATTTTTAGGTTGAATACCCTTGTTATAGTAGTTTCTTTTCCCAAAGAGTGCATTTTCATGGCCTAGGATTTTTGATGAACTAACCTTCCCACATTCTAATATTGATGATTCAATCACTTATTTTATATTCAATATTTTAATATGACTATATATAAATGGGATCTAGATGATTCAATAGTGGGTAGATTCTATTGTTCATATCATTTAAGTGCTCATATTCAAGTTTATGCATCATATATATTTGTTGAAGAGACATTACTAGAACTTTAGGGTCTATTTTAACCTCATGTTCCTCAAACACCTCAACCTCTTCAATATATTTCCTATTTATGGGTAGGAAAATCGAGTTCAAGAGTTTCATCTTCATTAGTGAATGGGTTTTCAAAGTGAATCATAATGAGAGAACCATATTACGACTCTTTATTTGATAAGGACCCTATTTGTTGGGGGAATGTTCATTTTTTTGGGATGGTATCTATCTTCCTATAGATTGTGGTAAGAATTTGAAAACAGAATATGCTAGATTGGGTATCAGCAATGATTCATATCCTTATATATTATTTTTCTAGTGATTAGTGTGTATAATATTGTATTTTTTTTATGATAAATATTTCATCTTTGATATTTCATGTGGTTTTAGGGTCCTAAAATGTTGGATTAATTCGTCCATGAGTATATAATAATCCCAATTAACCTATTTTATATTCATCTAGTCATGAAAAATTTATATACATTTGCTTGAACTTCCAAATGTTCATTTTTCTCCTCAAGTGTGATAAAAAATATGCAAGTCACTTATGCCCAGACATTATCCAATTCTACTTAAATAGAGTCAACCATCATCTAGAGGATGTATTTTTTAATTAATAAATCTTTTATGTTGTGTCCCAAAATCCTAGAAAATGGTATGTAACCCAAATTTTGATCTAGCCAAGCCTCACTGGTATTTTTACCTTTGAATGTTTAATAAAGTTATTTAATGTGACAAAAATAAAGTACGTTGGGATTTTTTGTATTTAAATGGAATAAGTTATCTTATTTTAGTCCTTAAACCTTCCCTATTATGATTCATTTTAATCTAATAAAAATGTAATTTCTATTTGTTCAGATGTTCATGGGGAGTCACTCAATGATATTTCATGGGATTGGGAACTAGATCTATCATTAACACTTGTTTGGACATGATGATTGTGGTCTCTTCTTTTCATATTTCTTCCCTTAGGTTAATAGTGTTGGAGAAGACATTTACTTATACAATCAAATAACATCCTCTATTCTTTGTGAAAATATTGTAGGCTCTTGGAATCTACTTAGATAATTCAATGGGATTAAAGGTGTTTGTAACTCATCATGAAGATTTTCTATGAGTATCTCAAATATCTCATGTATCTTCTCTTATGGGAGTTACATATTAAAGAAAAATTACAAACCTTTCAATTTGGGAATTTTTTTACCAACCTCTCATCCTTGAAATACATTTAATTAGTGATATTAATAATTGTCATCTTTCTCAATGAAGAGATGAATTGATATCAGAATTACTGAAAAAAATTTCTTTTATAATATAGGATCATCTAGTAGGTTACTATATGATACAAATTTTGGAACCTCAATGTTTGTTTACAAATTATATATTTTTTCCACTTATTACTACTACTCTATAGTTCCCATCAGGGGTGGCATCGATAAAAAATATTCATAAAATTTTGTTCTAGGTCTCTAGTGTAGTTGAATATTGGTATAGTATGATTCCCAAAGTTTGCTGGAGGAGGATTTTCATCCACCTACTTAGTATATAGGTTCATTTCTTGTTGTGTTGGTGATCATCACTATTCCTTTTTTGTGGCACTTTTATATGGGAAAATAATCAAGTAGAGGTGGCAGATGGATCCTCACATTCTCGGCTTACCCATGTCATCTATTTATATCCACCTTAATCTATAATTATAGAACATTCCTAACATGGCTTTATTTTCTCCCCCAATTGATGGAATTCTAGATAGTCATCAATTATTTGGTCTAGATACATTAGTTGTGTGAACCCAAAGCCTGTTAGATGGTTGGAATTATTACTAATGGGTTGACCGGTCTTCTCAGGTTGAAGAAGATTCGTCTAAGGGATTGCATTGGTGTTTTCATAGAATTTATACTAAAAAAATATTTCCACTGATTAATTTAGTGTTGATTCACCTCAACTCTTATAGATGGACTTTATATCAATAAATAATTTCATTGATGACAAGGGGACTAACTTCCATAGGAGGTAGGTATGCTATGGATATATCAACCGCTTTCCCTTTTTTTGGCCAATGCTCCCTAGATAGGTGGTGAATAAGTATTTAAAGGGACTAAAAAAATTTATTTTGTCACTGAGGATAAGTATACAAACCTTCTTTATGTATTTTAGTGTGGACTGTATTTCAAATAGATTCCTCCTCATCATATTCTTCAACATAAAAATCATATAAATATTTATCTATGGGGACAATGTTGATGAACTTCACCAGTGTATAGTACACAACATGGATCATTTCTTTATTGAAAAGGTAGAGGATTTTTCACCTTCATAGTATATATTAAAAGAAAAATAAAATTATACCTCAATATTTACCTTCTTAGTGGACCATTTTTTCCTAAATCCCCTTTGATGCAACAACTTCTCACCTTGATGACCATCAATAAGTAATTTATAGAGGGTGATCCTGGTGGATTCTCTATCAACCTTCAATAAATACATTACTAATGGGGAGTATGAGTTATGTAGTGAAAGAAAATTAAAGTGTTTTTCTTATGGAGAATCTCCCAAATTGGAGGATGGGGTAAAAATTCACCTATCCCTATGGACTGGGGTTGGATTTTCCCTAATACTATCAAATCATGGACTCACTGGGGATTTGAAAACCCTAAGGGAAGTAGTGGTGGTAAAAATTCCCCCAACTCTATGGTTTATGGTTTCTGTCATAATACTACTAAGGTGGTATCTATCCTATCCTTCATGACATTAGGTTTATAAACTCAAGCATATTCTTGATATATTGAACATTTTTGGTGTGAAACACTTTCCAATGATTATTGTATTTCATATTTTGGATTCATCATCCTTAAATGGGAGGTCTACATTAATTTATTAGATTCTTGATGAAATTTCCTATTTATGGATCACTCTTAATGAGTATGTTATTTTGGGGCCCTAGAGATAACATGGTTTTTTTGAGCTAATGAACTACCACATACAGAACTCGGGCTTGAGATTTGGTATGAGTTTAAAATGTTTCATGTTTTTATCTTTTATGTAATCAATTTTTTGTTAAGTGAATTCAAGTGTAATGATCTATGTTCACCCCACCCTATGATGCACATGTAAAGAGGTTAATCAAAAATTACCTACATTAGTTCCATTAATCCATTTTGGAATATATATTAGAGGAATCTCTATTATTTACCCAACACTGGATGTCACATAACTAAGATTATGTTCAATTCTACCTGGTGATAGAGCTAGTGTATTACCTTGACAAGTTTGGTATACTAATGTAAAACCTCAAACCTTCTTTGGTGTATAACCATTTAAAAATTTATAGAACACATTTACTTTAATCAATCTTTATGGTTTAAGGGTTCAAGAGAAATTGAAATTAGGACCAAGAAAATTCTGAGGAACCTGTAACTATTTTGAAATTGGGGGAGGCTTTTGGGGCATGATAATTTTTTCACACTATTAAACATAGAAGGTTTCCCCATGGGGGTTTTTCATGAAATTTCACAATGTGAAATCACATTTTACAAAGTGAAAAACCTACACTATTTTTTTAGTCTTATTATGAGTTAGGGAATTCTATAATTGAGGGTCAACCTCCCTCTTTCACAGTAGGCCTCAACAGATATTCCCCTTTATCCTCCACACCCCTTCCATTATTCTTTATTCATCAGCTGAATCTTCCACCATCAGTTGAATTTAGAAGATAGTGGTAAGTCTATCATTTTTTGTACCTATTTTCTTCATTTCAATTTATAGAAAGTGATTGATCGCCATTTATTTAATTTTCCCAATTTCAAGGTTATTCATATTCATTTACAATATCCACTAGATTTACTTGATTCAATGGAGAATATTAGATGAGTAGGTGTTTATTAATATGATCTAGGTTTCTTATAATCTATCCTACATGTTTGAATCATTTTATTAAAGCATGAATCATGAGATCATTATGAAATTACCATGTGTTTGAACTAAAATTACAAATTAAATATTATGTTCCTAATTTTTGAAATTAAACCATTAAACGGGACACTAATAGTTCATTGGTAAATAGACTAGGATTTTAGTGACCCACGGTGTGTGTGTCACCTTGGAAAATGACTTGGAAAAAGTTTAAGAGGTGACCCTATGGCTTTCATAATCTAAATATGTTATAGTATTCATGTTACAATAACTATAACAACAACTTGAGGTGCACTTCACATGGAAAAAATGTTTGGGTAATTAAAGAGGTGACACTATAGTTCTCTCATACTTGATTTATAACCTTTGGTGACTGATAAGTGATTCTTAGGATGTTCCCTAGGTTCCAAGTACATGTTTTTAATTTGAGGATTAATGTTTTATAAAAACTAAATAAATTTTAATTGAAATTATAGATGTATTTTCCCTTGGGGATTTATTCAGGTGATTAAATAAAAAAGTGATTTGGGTGACCCTAGGGGTACCTAAGGTTGATAACTTATGTTTATTTAATTAAATGAATTTATTGATAAATTTTTATTGGTATTAATTGATAGTCAGTGTTTTGAATTCCAAAGGTGATATCCCATGAGTTTTTTGATGAATCCCAAGAATTTATAATCCCAATAATGATGTTCCATTGGATTGATAGTGATTCGTGTTCACTTGATTTCCTAGGTCCATACTCCTAGGAATTGGAAGTGTTTCCTGATACTCTGGAATTCCATGGGTGATGCCCCTTGGGGTTGGCAATGATGTCTGATACATTGAAACACCAAGGCTAATACCCCATGGGTTTGGCGATGACTTTTTTTACATTAAAATGTCTTGGGGTGATTCCCCATGGGATCAATAGTATTTCATTATTGAATATTATGAAAAAAACATTCAGAATAGGCTGAAGTTGGTATGGTCTATCCTGGGTGTAATTTTAGGTCCCTAGGATTGATGATGGTTTATTTATTTATTTTGTTCTTAGATTTTATCAGGCACATCAGTATGAAAATTATTTCACAGACAAGATATGATTATAAAAGCTATTGGTGGTGGCCAATAGAGTAGAACCCAAGTACTTCATGGGCCACTAGTTGGTACCCAAGAATGAATTCTTATTTATCAAATATGATAATGGAAATAGCCTTATAGTTGATACTTGATTTAGGGTGTAAGGATGGATCATGGGAGTTTGGGGACCGATCTTGGACCCATGACTATTTTTAAGGGTTTTACCCAGTTTATTTTTTTTCTGCCTTTTGTTTTTATGCATATAATCTGATGGTTATGTATAGTTGTCTAACATATAGCATAATGTTCATTTTATATATCATGGGACGTGTTTAATTATTTACTAGAACTGTATTAGACAATTATTTAATATTTATTGATGTTGATGGTATTTGATTTCTTTGTTAATTTTGATATTATTTAATTTGATATTTGGGTATAGTTTCATCACAATACTACCTTATACTTGTGACCCTAATCAATATCCTATGGAGTATAGGAATGCATTCTTGAGGAATAGTGGAAGCCTCCAGTTTGGGATCCAGTCAATGGACTTAGACCAGGGATGTTGAAAAGTGGTAATTTATTTTGTATAACTATTTGGGTAAGGTAGATAGGAGTTGGGGTGTTATTAAGGAATGCTATGTAACTTTTTCCGAGGAATTTCCTTGCCACATATGAGGGAATTCTAGGTTTCCAATGATCATAATGGTTTTCTTGTTGTTCACTTTTACTTCTGAACTAATTTCACCTTGACAGATACACATGATTATGAAGTTATTTATTTATGGGATTTTATTACTTGGATGGTATGGAAATAGATAGTAGGTTCGTGAATCATATCAGGCATATAGGGATTCAAATATCATTTTCAGGAATTTCTATGATTAATTACCTATACAATGACATGGATTGATTATTTAAAGTGTCATAAATCATATATACAGTTTATTTTGTTTGTGTATGGAAGAACCTTATTAAACTAGTCTTAAAATTAATATTAGTCATGTTATGTGATCATTTGACTCGATTTTTATGAGGCTTTAACTAAATAAACTTCCAATTACAACTTATAAAGTGTTTTCCGCTACAAAGTGGAATTGAAATTTTATTTAAGTGAGAGTTATATGTGAAAAGTATATAGTAAAATTAAATGGTTGACACTCTATTACATTATCAAATATAATAATTATTACATGGATTTATCTAAGTAAAATTATAATAATAACTTATAAAGAATTTTCCTCTAAAAATTGTTCTTGATATTTCATTTAACTAAGCCCATTGTTATGAGAATTTCCAGTAAATGATAAATGAAAAGGGTAAATTTGTGAATTATATATATATGATGTGTAAATAATGGGTATGTTATATTGACCATGTGTATGGGTATTTAGAGATAACGAGAGATCATGATGTATATAGTCTATGTGATATGAGATGTAGGTGATAACATGGCGTTGTACATATTATCGCTTTCCTTGAACTATAATATTGAAAAATATAGGAATGTATTCTAATGTGGGTTATTTTGTGCATGAAATGTCCTTTGAAATTAGTAAATGGGGTAAGTGAGAGATCCTAGGTTGTATGATCTTTACTATGTAAAGTGTAGAGGATATAGGGATGCAATGTCTGTTGTGATGTTAACTTTGAACTTAGAACATGAGAGTTAAGGTATGATGTGACTATTATTGATTTTTTTGGTTTATTCTTAACCTGATTGTGGGTAAGTTATACTTTACTCAAACCTATATGAAATACCCTTATGCTATGTGGATTGAGTGGGGAGTAAGAAATATTTTGTATCATTTTTCCTCTATTTATTAGGGGTATGATTTGAGGATAACCTTGGAGTGGGTGTTTTGATTAAGTAGGAGAATATTGTAATATATATGTATTAGAAACCTATAGAGGGTGTTCTAGACTACGAGTTTCCTTACAATGTATAGATTTGGACTGAAATACGTATGATATGAGAACTATTACAAGGTAGATTGATGTTTTCCTGCTATTTATAGAGATAAAGGTGATCAATGAGGAAAACCTAAGAGAGGGTTTAACCTAGGATTTGGAAACCTAAGAGATGAGCAGAGTGATATATTATTTTCATGGTTTTTATGAATGGAAGTGTTAAAGAATTATTTAAATGGGTGTGTTGATGCTATGTGTGTATGGGTGAAGATACCCATCCTTGATGTGGTGAGTTGTGTGTGGATTTTCGAAGGGTAGGATAAGTTGTATTCCATTATTTTTTTGTGTTGTGATCCTAGAATGTTGGATCTAGAACAATTAGAGAATGGTTAGAATCCTCTGGGTTTGTAGTGACTCTAGGATAGCTGGAGATCATTTTGTTGACCTTATCATGAGTTAGGTTCCCTAGGCTCATTGTAAGAAAGCACTAAGTGAGATGTTTTCAGATTGATGAGTTGACATGCAGTGAGAATGGTCATTTGAATTATTTGGTGTGTGGTACTTGGATCAAAGGGGTATATACTGAGATAGATGATTTCAATCATAAATTAAAGAGAGTTTAAGTTTCATTCTCCTTGGGTATTCTTGATTAGTAATTTGATCTGTTGAGAACTATTGCGAATGTTTATTAAGATACTCCTTTACCTTGTACTGACTGAGCCAATTTTATAAGCTACATGGTATATGATTTGGTGAAACCTGATCTTAGACTTATGGGGATAATATTTTTTTTTCCAATTTTATGTGGTTGGATTTTGATGGCATGTGATACATTTCAATGGCCATATTTTAAGGAATATCCTATATACAGAGATTGAGTTGGAATATTTATGTGACACTTGAAGTGTGGTCATGATAATATATCAAAATTTCTTGTGGTTTAATTTTATGCTCCTGATCAATGGACCATTTTGGGATATATGTTTCAGTACCTAGAGAACCATTATGTCTAAACTATTATGATGAGATAGTGTGCTATGGTGGGGTTTGGGACTCCAAAGCTTTTCGCAACATTTTGGAGTGAGGTATTGGGTTACAGATGGAACTAGTGGAGGATTACCGATGGTATGATGGTATAATGGTATGGGACAATATTTTTGGGTGAGAATAGGAATAGGGTGTAGACCCATAATGCTATGATGAGTGATACTCATAGAAAGGGCTTCTATAAGGTATGAAAAGGTATAGTTATTTTGGGAAAGGATGCATTATAGTATGACTGATGCATGAGATAAGAAATTTATAAGAAATGATGATATGAATGACCATGGGGTTATGAGGAACTTTTTTGTGATATGGTAAACTCATATAAAGCATGAGTTATAACCTTTTTTTGAAAAGAAAGATGTAGTGTGCTGATCATTGGATCTTTTGAAACATAAAGTGTCGTTATGTTGTGGTGAAAGAGAATTTTCCTCAACTATTGGGAGTTGGGAATCATTGTGGTTGTGAGTTTCTAGTGTGTCAAAGTAGGACTTGAATTAGGATGAATGCATGAGTCATGTGGTGGTGAGAAAGGTTATGGACCATGAGTTAGATCCATCAAGACCGAGTGTATATGGTATGGTTGTGTGGGGGCACTGTGATGTTAATAAAGTCTAAGATAGGTTTTGATTTGAGGATTATTCATACAACATGATCATAGATTGAGGATGCTAATGTATAGATAATATTGAATATTAAGAAGGATAATTCTCATAGTTCAAGGATAAGAAGGTCCTAGGTTCGGTAATACACCTTGGGTAGATATAATCCATCGAGATTTTATTGATTTTTTTCAAATAAATTTAATCTTTTTAATATTTTTTGTTACACACAACACATATTTTATCTTTCAATACACACACCAATGATATTATCTTGTGTGACACATAACACCGAGTTTAAATGAAACATGACATATTCATAAAATATTATAATAGTTATCACCTAGCCATTGGAATGGTGGATATGAATAGGATTAACTATGTTATGATAATATATGGTTTATACATGAATATAAATTTCTTTCTTTGGTGGAAAATTAATTATAAACATAAATAAAAACAATTTGAAAATAAAGGAAATGTTTTTACGAAAAACACTTTTTATTAAAATAATTTTTTTTAGCTGAATAAATTTTAAAAAACATTTGGTGAATTATTTTTATGAAATTTACATATTATATATTCAAAAAAATTAAAATTAACATTATTTATTTTATATATGACAGATAAGAATAAATACAATTTTAACCTTTATGAATATATTTTTCAAAAAAAAATCACCTTTTACGCACTTATTTTAAAATATTTTTTTAAACTTTGAGATTTTTTATAAAACAATATACATTATTTATGAACTCATTATGTCAAAATTTTCTTGGAGTTATTTTTTGATAATTCTATGAAAAGATAATTTTTTCAATGAATATTGAAAAATACTTGTTTTTATATTCATTTCTTTTAAAGAGTTTTAAAAATTAAAAATTATTTTAAGATGTTTTTAAATGTAAAATTAGTTAATTTAAATATATATATATTAATCTAATATAGTTAATTGGAATTATTTTAATATTGATTTTTGATAAAAAAACATTTCAAATTTTAAAAACTTTTCTCTTAGGAAAACTGCTTTTTCATCACGTCTGTAAGATTAATTTTAAATTAAAATTTTCATCTTATGTGAATAGAATTTGGAAAAAATGATTCCATATTTTGAATCATAAAAATTTATATCATCTAATTATTTCAACTTAAATTTTTCCCATAATTAATAGTAAAATAGTAAAAATTAATTATCGTGGTTAAGGTAAATATAGGTTTACTAGGTGTCAAACTAAAAAATAGGTAGTATAATGAACTAGAACTTATCTAACACAAATTTTATGGTTATATGTATTCCTTATAACCGATATGGTCCAATAATGGCCCATTTTAATCCTTTTCATGTAAAAAGTATGGGTAAACCTTTTTCTTTTCAAAAATTACTAGTGTGGAACTCACCTCACTTATTAGGCCACCCCCTCTTATTCCATTAACAATTTCAAAATCCATAGGTTAGAATAATAAATACCAAAATAAATTACTGAATAATATAATATCATCCTATAGTCCTTATTTTTTATCATAAATCAAACCTAGGAAGTATTTTTGTGCAAATCAATAGATGTTGTCTGTAGAAGAGGTAACATCCATGACTGGGAATTTTATTTTATTTCTTACTCCACCTTCTTAAATTATTATTAAAAAATTTGATAAAATAAACATAGAATCTACCATATGATAATATGTTTTTATGTTAATGTAAGGACATAAAAACATCTCATCCTCTCTTAAATGGGAAACAAAATTGTTGATCGTGTGTATGGAGGACTACCGCCTTGCAAACTGATGAAATTATTTTTCCATCACCGCTTCTCACGAATGGATATAATAGATTATATAATTTTTATTTATGATATTTATTATATAATTATACTTCTATAAATATATTATCATATATACCATCTTACTTTCCATTTTATATAGAATAAGATAACATCATTCATGTGTATGGTAGCCTACTTCCTTGCGTATCAATGTGATTCATTTTTCTCTAATGACTTGTATGGAAGGTGATTAGGATTAGGAACTAGCCCCGATAAACTAGAACCCTAATACCCAATATTTATATGATATAAAATTAAGGATTTTCCCAATATCTATGGGTTGTAATCTATCACCTAGAAACACAACATGATCAAATAAGGAATTAATTTTCAAAAAAAATAGTGGAAGATAAAAGATACTAATAATAATTATCAAAACTGAAAATGGATATGTTCCAGAAACAAATAGACAAAATAACACCTAAACATATATATAAACATCTCAAAGGAAACATAAAATTCAAATAGAAAAAAAGTCTCAGAATATCTTTTATAACAAGTGGAAGAAAGATCTACCGGTCACCATCATCACTCCCCGTTACCAAGGATCAAGAACATGCACCACCTCCTAGTGGTGAATTCCCTTTTCTCAAAGCTTCCATAAGAATGTTTAAAAATTCATAATGGAAAATTTTGGGTGTGATATATAAATCCAAGTAGGTTCCTACCAAGTGTTCTATAAACAATAACATAACAATTTACCATTTCTTCTATCAGTTAAAACAAAACATGACATGATATTACATTTGTATATTTTAAACTAAAACATTATTTCATAACAAAAAATATTAAAAAAATATTAAAATTGGATAAAAAATATATAAATAAATTATATAAATCAATTGGAATGTATAAAATAGTTCAATAGCCATTGTCATGTTTCAAAAAAGCATATCAAAGCACCATATATGAAATCCATGCAGGAGGTTATTTTTTCAGGTAATAAAATCCCTGAACATCTTAAAAATGATATTGGTTTTAATCCAGTGTGAACATAGAAAATACACCCCAATAGGGGAACCGATCATTGAAAATATAAACCATAATAGGGGAACCCATCATGGGTAGTCATGAAACAATTTTTTAGTTAGAGTTTTCATCATCAATATATTCCAAGGGAATCAAGGTCCTAGAATTATTTTCTTAGTTACCATTAACTTCCCTGAATAACATGTGCCTCAAAAAATCAATCAATCAAATATGAGAAAATCAAACATTTTAGATCAATTCAAATTACAATTTCCCATTTTTCAATTTTCAACATGTATTTATCATTTAAAAAAAACAAGGTGTTCATCAATTCATTCCATTTCAAATCAATTTCCATTTTATGTGATTTTTCATAATGTTCAAAAACCAATCAATTAATAAAATCAATTTCAAAATCTATCCTTCAATTCCCCCAAAAACTCTCCCTACATTTAAATTCCATTAAAATTGATGTTTTCTCATAGATTTCCATGCCTTTTCAAATATCTGACGAAATACTTTAAAATAATTGTTTTGAAGTCAATTAAAAACTAATTTTATTTTTATGAAGTATTTTAATGTTTCAATCCTAGGGAAAAGAAGTATGGAACCACCAAACTTTAATCACATGATCAAAGAAAACACATTAAATGGGATCATCAATGACAAATGAGGTGAGTGAGATCACGAAAGAACGCCTAGAATAAATATCCAAACAATGGAGTTTAGATAAATATATTACATGGTGATCTATTAAAATATATGGAGGAGATAAATAGAGATCAAAATAAATAACATGATAGGAGATCCACTTATCATAGAGGGATCAGATCTCACTTTTATTTTCCATGAAAAGGGGTTAGAGGGGCGATAATTGCTTCTTGGGAGCCTTTGAGGATGAAAAAAAGTTTTTGGGTCCAATGGGGGTGTTTGGAAACTTAAGAAAAGGTTTTTTCATTTTTAAAATAATTTTATAAGTAATTAAAACCCACATGTATGGTTTTCTGGGTAGGGCCGCATTGTTAGATAGACTATTCATCCTAACCATGTGTCCTGACTAGAATGGTTCATAGTTTCTCCTAGGAGGGTGAAAGGTTTTTCAAACCATGATCTAATCATGGAAACCCTTATTGTGTAAGGATTTATGGTTTGGCGGGTCTAGACACATTGTTTGGCCAAATCATGGGCCCCATCCAATAGATTACAATAGGTCACACAATCTTCTCAGGTGAATCACATAGTTTTACCTAACCATGTCCCAACTATGTATAGCCCCCTGGACATCAAACATTATAGAAATTATCATAGAATAACCCCAATCAGTACCCAAATTAATGGATATAAAGAAGGATCAAGTAATTATTTAAATAAGGTAATAAGATATTACAAATTCACAACTATAAAATTTTTTTTTTCCTAGAATGCCTGTTAAGAAATATATATAGACAAGTGGTGAGGCCAATGATCTCTTATAAATACCTCATGCTCCCAAATATCATGTGAATAAGAACCATGTTTTCCAAGAACCTAGACCAATGTTATTTTCCTCCCATGAAGTACCTTTTCTTATAATCAACAACTTTTACTGAATACTCAATCATAGATAACTCTAGATCAATATTAAGATCCACCCTAATCAAGACCCAAGATGGTTCATAATGATACCTCCAATGTTATGATACATATAACACACTATGTATTAACATCAACTATGGTAGAAGTTCTAAATGGTAATCCAATTTCACCACTTTCCCACTAACCTCAAAAGGTCACATAAACCATGGTGAAAGCTTCCACTGTTTCCCGATTCATTAATCGTATAAATGAGGTGAAACCCTCAAAAAACCTAGTCACCAACATAAAACTCAAAAGTAATCCACTGATGGTAAACATAATATTTGTGCCAGATCAGTTTCATCAAAATTCTCTAACAAATCAACTTAATCATATCCATCATTTTGTGGACCCAACTCTATCCAAACAATGAAATTTCACCAATCTATGAATAAGAAAACATAGATGTATAAGTTTGACCATACAAGGACTCCAAATGAGCCATAAAAATTGAATACAAGTAATTATTTTTATATTAAAAGATAGCCAACCCCAAATGGACATCCCGATCTCAACCAAAATCATGTACTTAGGAATTAAGCATTTCCTAAAGAACTTGTATAGCTTCTTCTGTCTGGAAATCCTTCTATGGATGATTTTATATGTTCAAACATACCTATTATCCAAGTACCACTTAGAGGCCTCTCTATAAGTGTGAAGTAAAACAAGTATCTCTTTCAAAGACTATAATAGAATATAATCCACTTAATCTAACAATCTCGTACACATAGAGATGCCCCAAGTCCTCAACTTTACTTCTATCATGAAAGGGTAAGAAATGATTTTATTTCATCATTTGATCGATCATAAACCATATTAGATTCTTTTTATAAGTTGTACATTGAAACCCAAGAAAAAATTCCATTGATATATCATCCAACTTTTAAGTTAGTATTGGAATTGGATGAAATAAACCTGAAGGCATCTGATGCTCGAATTTGAAATCCTGAGAGGTATAACAATAAGAAAAAATGTCAGTGATGTCTCATCTCATACCTAGTCACTAGAATCATATTTTTATATCCTAGAACATCTATTTTGTTATATGGTTCACTTTTTAAGCACGATATATTTTCTCCTATCTGCCGTTCAAGGTTCAGGAGCTCTGCTAATGTGTATAGCAGCACTCGGGTTTCATCCTCTATGATGATACTTTTTAATAGTCGATTATTTATAGTTGACTGTATTTTGATTGGGGGGTTTGTTTGTAGAGTTTATTTGAAATAAAGGATTTATTAAAATTGATTTAACAATTTGATAAATATTGGGATGAGTTCATCATTAATCAGTTAATCTTGTGATATACTTGAGCCTTGCTTTATATTGCATTAAATTAACACCCATGTCACAAGTTGACATTTATGGGAATTACCAAGTGTTAAGGATTTAATCCAAGTCTTAAATTAACTTAGTGTTCTAATATTAATCATATTCTATGTATGGTAGTGTATCTATAGTTCTAATAATCCATGGAAACCACTACTTAAACAAAAAAAGTCATTAATCCATGAAATGTTAAGTACAACATACAAAATGTTAATTCAAAGAATATTCATCAAGAAAATACTATCAATCACATAACAACCCTAAATTTTGACTCACCCTAATGATAGATTTACTCATCCGATGAAATTATTATTAATATGGTTTATTATGTTTATGATGATGAATTAAGAAGGGAAGAAAAAGAAAGTGATAATAAAAGAGTGGTGCATTGAACACACACACGAAAACATTGAAGTTAATGTTAAATATGAGATTTAGATTACATGATAAAGAGAATGAAGGGAAGGGGGTTCAACATGATTTAAAATATTTTAAGAGTATTAATATTTAATAATATAGAGTATATTATTAAAAGAGATTATGAAGAAGAAAATTTCATTAAAATAGAATTACAAAAATAAACACTTATGAGATTACAAATGAAGAAAAAAACACAAAAGTAAATGAAATAAACTAGAAGAGGAAGGGTATATAAGGTAAAAACACGAGTTTGGAATTTCCTCCCAAGACTTTTTCAGAGCCTGGGTCATTCCAATTGATCCTCCTCTATTGTGAATTTCCAACCTCTTTCATGGAGAGTAGGTGGATGTATTTATAGCCCAATGTTGTGTGTTGTTTCCATTAAAAAACATACCCTCCACTTGGATTGAATATTGGACCATCCATACAGCATAATAATGAAATTAATTCTTCGTAAAAATTTTATATATACATGTTTGATGTCTACTATGAAAATTTGGCAGCCATTGGGCTTAAGGGTCCAAAGTTATGGCAGTTTGAGTAAATTTTTTTAATTTATCCATTTCAATACAAACTTTTTTAGGGCCGAAATGTGAATGGGTTTTTGAATAATAATATCCCCTCAAATATGATATATTTTTTCAAAAAATTAATCCGCCTATATCTACTCTTTCACACTGAAAACTCTCAACTCGAATGGATGTCTCTATCAGGAGAAATATCAAATTTGGTGTCCTGATCCCAATTTCCAAACAGAATTGTGGGTTGTACTGGAAATCATTATTTGGGCCCTTTTTTGGATTTGGACATTGAAATTTTTATGAACGACTCCTGTAATTCTTCTATGAACATTTGAGGAGAATAAATGAATTTAGACTTATATATTAATCCCAATAATTCAATCTTCATGAATGGTCCACTTTAGTCACAGATTCTTTGGGCCTTATTGTGAAGACCATATGACCCTTCAAATGGATGAGTTGGCCACTGATTTATTTCAATGACTTCTTGGAAATTTAATATGGAATCCTAAAAAATAGGAAACACACAATTTGGGTTATTATGGTGATGGATATTTATAAAACACTAAACTAACATGAATCTGGATGAATTCAAATAGTACTCAAAAATTATATTTAATATTTAAATTTTAATATTTCACACAAATTATGCACATTTAATATAAAATCAGTAAATGGAGTATATAATAAAATTTTAAAATATTAATAACATAAACTCCCCCACACTTAGTTTTGTGCATTTCCTCATGTGCAATAAATATAAAAACATAACAAAATCATTCTAACTTGCCAATAAATATTAAAATTTTGTTTTCACCAATCAAGAGAGGTTTAGACCATTTCAATCATATATATTGAATTACCCCACAAATTTTAAGAGAAATCATGTTCCAAAAAAATCATTTTTCATGCTCCAATTTTGAAATAGAAAATGTGGGCACTCAAAACTCACTCCTCTAAAGATGATAAAATTCATTTTTGGGGGTTAAATATTTCACCAACCAAAAGTGAAAATATTAGAGTTTTAAATAGATCTCATCTTCCATTCCCTATCATAAAGTGCATAAGAATCAATTGGTATTTTTAAGGGATTTTTCTATGTTTATGGTACAGTTGGAATATAATGTCCAAAGGAGAGGAGAAGATGGGTAAAACATCAGCATGGGTAAAACAATGAATTTTTTTTGTGAAATGAAACATGAAAGGAAATGTAGACACATATTTACAGGGGAACGATTGTGTGAATAAAGACACAAGGTATGGGAAAAAATTTAAGGATATTATAAGATGACATATTTAAAAAATAAAAAAACTTCTCCCAATGACATAATTGTTCTTTTTTTCCTTTTTTTCATTTTGATTTTTTTGATTTTTTTTTGAAATTTGTACTTGAAACAAATCTCACAATCATCTCCCAACACATATTTGATCTCCTCATGAAATTAATTTTAATATTTTTAACAATATAAAAGGATGATAAAGAGTGATTTTTGACCCACCCAAGACAGAACCCATTTTTATGTCTTTTATCAATTTTTCGAACAATTTTCAATAACCTTTACAAAATTACATAAATGAAAATACATTCCACAAAACTCATTGAATTAAAAACTCTACCCCATAGTAAAATGGATTCTTTCACTAAATCATATGATAAGATGTTTAAAATCAATAAAAGGGCACCAAAAGTGAAATCCATTCTCCCACACTTAAATTTCAATAAATAATGCTATGTAAATCCTTGTAGATGTTGGGTGGGATAAGTTATTGGGATTGTAATGTGTCAGTCTAAGAAAAGGATTTCATTGGCTCAAAGGGGATTTTAAAAGTATGATTAATGTAAGGTTAAAGGGAGGCTATTTGGCTATTATGATGCTCTTGAGGTTCAGAAAATGACTCTATCATATTAATACATACCAAAGTACAAAATTCAGCTTGAAGGTCCACAAACTCAAGACTAACAATCATTGTGAAAACACACATTTTGAAAAGATGGCCATAGGTGGTCCTAGCCTGAAAGATATTTTCTTTAGTTTTGATATAAGATTATTTATCCAAATTCTTGATGAAAATATAAAATTTTTTAGATTAAAACATGTATTTTGACTCCCCAAAATGGTTGGACAAAATTTAAAAACTGGATGGTAAGTAAGTATGAGTATTTCTTTTTGATTTTATTTATTTATTTATTTTTATAGTTTTTTTGGTATTTTTTAAAATACACACCCACAAAAAAGTGAAAGAGAGAGAAAAAAATTTAATGATGAAAGTGATAAAAAATGAAAAACAGAGGAAGAAGAAGAAAAAGGGAGACATTGTGAAGGAGGAAGAAGGGAGAAAGAAGGAGTTAAAGGGAAAGAGGTTCCCCCTAGTTTGGATTTAGTGGGTTTCTGTCTCCATATAGTGGTGGTTCTATTGTGGATTTGATGGAAGTTGATGTTGTTCCTAGATTGTGTGTCCTCTCATGGTGATGCTTTAGTAGATATCTGTTAACTGTGAATTTCCTTTTTGAAGATGGGTCTTGGAATTTCCCTACCCCAAATGGTTAAATATGAGAAATAATAAAAGTACCTTCCCAAAAAGAATTAAGCTTACCTAGGTGAAGCTAAAATCTATAATTGAAGAGAATTACCTTTTCAACTTCATTAAATACCTTTCTCAGGATGTGTTTGTCAGGGAGTGACTTGGTATTTTCTTTGTGGAGATTAGAATTCTCATAAGAATCAAGTCCAGACTCCTCTAGTTGGAAATTCTAGACAATTTTTTCAGAATGAGAAGAATTAGAAATTATAATCAATTTATCAGCCACAATGTTTTCTTTTCTAGGTCTATCTTTGATTTCAAGGTCAAAATCTTGGAGGATTAGGATCCATATTATCATCCTTGGTTTGGAATCGCTTTTCTTGAGTAAGAACATGATATAAGAATATTATGTGAAGATGATTATTTTGGTACCTAAGAAATAGGGATGGAATTTATCTAAGGCAAAAACCACTGATTAAAGTTCTTTTTCCATCATAGTATAGTGATATTGAGTTTCATCGAATGTTTTTTAGGCATAATAGATGACATGATTAAATTTTTCTCTTTTTTGACCTAGAATAGCCCCAACGGCTCTATTAGAATCCCCACACATAAAATTGAAGGGTAAAGACCAATCTGGGGGTTGGATTATTGGGGAAGATGTAAGATTTTTTTTGTATTCAATGAAGTATCTCTTGAAAACCTCATCAAAATGGAAAGTGACATAATTTTGGAGCAATCGAGTGAGTGGGAGGTAAATCCTACTGAATTTATGGATGAATCTCTGATAGAAACCATCTTGACCAAGGAATGAACGGATGTCTCGAATAGAGGTGGGTTCAGGAAGTGATTAGATCACATCAATTTTGGAAGGATCAAAATCAATACCCTCTTTTGAAACTATCTTCCCTAGAGAAATCCCATTTTCAACAATGAAGTTATATTTTTCAAAATTTAACACAAGGTTAAACTTGGAACACTTTTTAAGGACTAGAGAGTGAATTAAAGAAATATTCCAATGAATAACCATAAATGGTGAAGTCATCCATGAATACATCCATGAAATGTTCAACGAATTTAGAAAAGATACTCATCATACTGCTCTATAATGTTGCAGGATAATTGAGAAGTCCAAAAGGCATTCTCCTATATGCATATGTTCTAAAGGGGAAAGGGAAAGTAGTGTTTTCTTGGTCCGGAGGTGCGATTAGGATTTAAAATTAGCTAGTGTATCCATCAAGAAATAAATAACATGACTTTCCAACTAATCATTCTCTAATTTGATCAACTAATGGAAGAGGGTAGTGATCTTTTCTTGTTTCAATATAAAATTTCCTAAAGTTGATGCACACATGCCATTTGTTCTTCACTTGAGTTGTGACTACCTCCCCATGTTGATTTGTGAAAATATTTATCCCACACTTCTTAGGTACAAATTGAGTTGGACTAACCCATTCAATATTATAAATTGGGTAGATAATACCAGATTGAATAAGCTTGGAGATCTATTCCCCAACTACCACATGTATGAGTGGATTGAGTCTTCTTTGTGGTTGACTAATTGGTTTGGATGATTCCTCAAGATGGATGTGATGCATGAAAAGAGAGTGGTTGATTTCTGGTATGTCATTTAGGTTCCAACCTAAGGTCTTTTTATTTTCCTCCAACACCTGAACAAGTTTTGACTCCTCAGTTTCAGTAAATAAATTGGAAATAATGACTGGATATGAGTGAACGTGGAAAAATAATGCATATTTCAGGTGTTCAGGAAGAGGTTTTAGATGAGTATCATCTATCATTTTTGGGTTAGAAAACTCAAGAATGGGGGAAATAAAGGGCTTTCAGTTTCTTCAGATTCATTTTCCTTAATATTATCCAAAGTGGGGCATTAAAAATTAGAGTTTATGTGGGATCCAATATATTTTTCAAGATCCTCTATATTGATATAGTCTATGAATGAGAGTTCTACATCAACTTCAAAATTTATGAATTTTTTAATCATGGGGCATATTTCCCAAGATCCTTTGACATTATAACATGAATAAAATGATGGATTGGGATTCAATTGAATCTCATAAGTGTCCTCAGAAGCATGGATTGAGAATGAGGAGTGAACCTCATATGGGTATCACATGGATTGGAAAATGACGAACCTGGCCAGTTGGTCACCAAATTCCATTGATAAGATGTATGAATGGTCATCAATATTGGTTCTCGCTATCATTAGGAATGGTATTACTAGAATTAGATGAGATCAAGAAGATTTTTTCTCACCTTCCATGTCAACGACATAGAAACCATCAGGGAAGATAAGATCAATGACACCAACAAGGGAATCCATGATTATACCCTCAGGACTAGCAGTGCTTCAATTGGACAATTGAATTACAATACCTATTATATGTAAGGGAATTAGACCAAGGTTGGAGAACATGGATTTGAGCATGACATTAATTGAGTCTATTTTGTCTATGAGTGTATAATCAATGTTGGAACATCCAATTTGGCATGGAACCATAAAGGTACCTATATGTTTACACTTTATGGGAATAGACTGCTGGGTGGAAACATTTTCGAAGGTCCTAATTGCCTCTTGTTGGTACAAAATTACTTAAGAAACTTGGCATACTTAGGGATTTTCTTTATGGAATCTAAGAGGGGTATGTTGAGTTTTACACATCTAAACATGTCAATAATTTTAGGATCGGGTATAAAAGACTTCCTTGGTTTAGACCTATCTTGAGGAAAAGTAATTCGATTCCTAAGTGGAATGGA
Source organism: Viscum album (assembly GCA_963277665.1). Classification (NCBI taxonomy): domain Eukaryota; kingdom Viridiplantae; phylum Streptophyta; class Magnoliopsida; order Santalales; family Viscaceae; genus Viscum; species Viscum album. Next base: position 1,841,836,577 of record OY728151.1, read on the forward strand.
AAGAGGTGAGGGAATGGATACAGATTTCTTTTCATGTTTCTTTTCCTTTTCATTTTCTTGGTCAAAATTTAAAGGGTGTTGTAGGACTTATCTTGAGGCATAGCAATTTTCTTCCTTAATTTAAGTGAAATTTCACTTACATTACCCTTGGGGTTGGGTAACAGTTGAGCTGTGAGTTGGGAAGAATTTGATTTTTGTTGCTGGTTCAGGTGGGATGAAAGTTGACCAATTTTTGTTTCAATGTTTTTAAGGATAGAACAGTTGAATGAGGCAAGATCTTTCACTACACTTTCCCTTGGTTTCTTAGAAGAGGAGTCTTGTCCTGGATTGGGATTTCTTTGATTTTGGTTCCTACGAAATCGAATGTATTCATTTTAGAATTGAGAAGTCTCACTAGGATAGTGGAATCCAGGGGGAGGATTGTTCCTTTGAGGTTGAGGAACCAAAGGATAAGTTTGATGGATGTTACCACTAACTTGACCATATTGGAATTTATTTGGATTTTGATGAGGGAACTGAGGGGGATGAGAAATGTGATTCCCATATATCAAGTTAGGGTTATAGGTATAATATAAGGGATCAGAGTGGGGTTGGATGATGCTTCTAACAAACTGACATGAGTGTTGAGTGTTGGGTTTCCGTTGAGCATATGCTGCACTGATCTCCATTGGTCCAGATGAATCAGATGTATCCTTTGGAAGTTTTGGACAAGTTTTAGTTGGATGATATGGGGAGATATAGATTCCACAGTTCTTAATAGGTCCATCGAAAAAATATGGTGGAGAAGATGAGGTTGGGGCTTTAAAGCCACATCAAGTTGTTGTACAAGACCAATAAGTTCACTCATCCACTATGTCCTCCTTTTTGGCTCTATCAATTGATTATCTTGAGCTTGTTTGACTTGAGCATGTTCATGATTATTGAATTGTTGTGTGTTCACAGCCATGTTACTTATGAGATCTCTTGTAGCTATGGTATTTTTATCAACAAGAGAACCACCACTTGGGACATCAATGAGAGTTCTACCCATAGCCAATAACCCCTCATAGAAGTATTGGATTAAGAGTTGTTCAGGTATTTGGTGGTGTGGACAGGTTTTCACAATCTTTTTGAACCTCTTCTAGTACCAATAGAGTGATTCATTTGAGAATTGACAAATACCACTTTTTTTCTTTCGGATAGAAGCAGTACAAGAAGCAGGAAAGAATTTTTCTAAGAAAAGTCACTTCATTTCATTCCATGTGGTTATGGAACCAGGAGGTAGGTAGTAAATCCATGACATAGTAGTGTTAGCTAGGGAGAAATGTAATTCTCTAAGTTTGATTTGTTTCTTCATAAAACCCTTGAGGCTTCATGGTAGAACACACCACTTGTAACCTTTTAATATGAAGATGTGGATCCTCATTAGCTAGCCTGTGGAAATGTGGAAGAATCCGAATCAAACCCAATTTGAGTGTGAAGTGAGCCTCTATTTTTGGATAATGAATACCATGGGGTGGGTAATTAATATTAGAGAAAACAAGTTATTTATGTGTTATTTCTCTAGGATTGTTCATATCTAATTCAATTGGGTGGACACAGACTGGTTCTGGAATGATTTGATTATACCTAATTTTCCTACTATATTGGGAAAATTTTCATAAAATTTCTGGGACAAACAAATACTAGGTATTATTTGGGAGGCTATAGGGAATTCAATGAGATTTTGGAATAAATATGAAGATGGGGTTTTCTTTGTGTTCTTTTTCTGTTTATGATTTTTATGGGAAGATGGGTTTTTCATTGTGTTTTTTAATCTTTTTTTAATTATGATTTTTTTTGTTTTTCTTTAATTCCCAAAAACTAAAGACTAATTTATTGCCCCATCCCCAGAAACATCGAAATTTGAAGTGTGGCTGATTTTCTTCTATCGAACGTTCAAGGTTTTGGAGCTCTGCTAATGTGTATAGCAGTACTCAGGTCGAATAATCAACCATGATACTTTTTAATAGTCGATTTTTTTTAGTTGATTGTATTTTGATTGGGGGTTTATTAGCAGATATTAATTGAAATGATTGATTAATTAAGATTGATTTAACAATTTGATAAATATTGGGATGAGTTCATAATTAGGTAGTTAATCTTGTTATATCCTTGAACCTTGCTTTATATTGCATTAAATTAACACCCATGTTAGAATTTGACATTGATTGGAATTCCCAAGTGTCAAGGCTTTAATCCAAGCCTTAATATAACATAGAGTTATAATGTTAACCATATCCTATTTATAGTAGTGTATTTATGGTCCCAAAAATCCATGTAAACCACTGCTTAAAAAAACAAGTCATTAATCCATGAAATGTTAAGCCCAACATACACAATGTAAATTCAAATAATATTCATCGAGAAAATACTCTCAATCACTTAACATACCAAAATTCATACTCACCCCAATGGGATATTTACTCAGCCATTGAAATGATTAGTAATCTGGATTATTATTTTTATGATGGTGAATTGAGATGAGAAGAAAAACAAAGGGATAATAAAAGAGCTTTGTTCTGAACACACACAAAAAAACAATGAAGATAATGTTAAATGCAGAATTTATATTGAATTAAGAAAGTGAATGAAGGGAAAGGGATTTGACATTATTTAAACTATTTTAAGAGTATTAATATTTAATAACATATGCTGGATGATTAAACGAGTTTATTAAGAAGAAACGTTCATTAAAAGTAATTTAAAAAACAAACACTTATGAGATTAAAAATAAAGAAAAAAACGCAAAAGTAAATAAAATCAAAGAGAGGATTAAGGTTCTATAAAGTGAAAACATAAGTTCTAAATTTCCTCCCAGAACTTATTTAGATCCTTTTTCATTAAAATTGATCCTCTTATATTCTTAATTTCCAACCTCTTTCAAGTAGAGGAGGGGGATGTATTTAGAGCCCAATGTTGTGGGCTGTTTGCATTCCAAAAAATGCCCCTCCACTTGGCTCAAATATTGGATCATCCATACAAAATAATATTAAAATATATTCTTCTTAAAAGTTTTATATATACATTTTTAATGTCTACTAAGAAAATTTTGCGGCCATTGGACTTAAGGATCCAAAGTTATGGAAGTTTGAGTAAAAAATGTTAATCTGTCCATTTCAATCCAGAATTTTTCAAGGGAAAAATGTGAATGGTTTTTTGAAAAGGATTATCCCCTCAAATATGATATTTTTATTTAAAAAAAGTAATATGCCTATATCTCCTCTTTCAAAATTAAAACTATCAACTCAAATGGATGTCTCTATTAGGAGAAATATGAAATTTGTTGTGTTGATCTCAATTCCCGGACAGAATTGTAGGATGGACTTGAAAGATTCATTCGAGCCCCTTTTTTTATTTGGGACTTGAAATTTTTATAAAATACTCCTTTAATTGTTCTACTAACTTTGGAGGAGAATAAATGAATTTGGACTTCTATACTGATCCCATTAATTCATTCTTCCTGAATGGTATAGTTTCATCACAGATTCTTTGGGCCTTATTGTGAAGACCATATGACCCTTCAAATGGATGAATTAGACACTGATTTCTTCTAATGACATGTTTTAAATTGAATATGGAATCGTAAAAAAGAAGAAACACGCAATTTGGGTCATTAGGGTGATGGTTATTAAAAAAACATTAAACTGACTTGAATCAGGATGAATTCAATTAGTGCTCAAAAATTATATTTAATATTTAAATATTAATATTTCCCAAAAATTATGCACATTTCATATAAAATCAGTAAATTTAGTATATATTATGTTTTTAAAATATTAATAACATCAACTCACACACACTTATTTTTCTTCATGTCCTAATGAGAAATAAATATAAAAACAGAACAAAATCATTCTCACTTGCCAATAAATATTAAAATTTTGTTTTCACCAATCATGAGAGGTTTAGACCATTTAACTCATATATATTGAATTACCCCACAAATTGCAATATAAATCATGTTCCAAAAACAATTCATTTTTCATGCTCAAATTTTGAAATGGAAAATGTGGGCACTCAAAACTCACTCCTCACAGGATGATAAAATTCATTTCTGGGGGTTCAATCTTTCACCAACCAAAAGTGAAAATATTAGAGTTTTAAAGAGATCTCAGCTTCCATTACCTATCCTAAACTACACAAGAATCAATTGGTATTTTTTAGTTGTTTATATGTGGTTATGGGACGATAGGATGATAATGTCCAAAGGAGAGGAGAAGATGGGTAAAACAATGCAAATTGTTTGTGAAATGAAACATGAAAGGAAGTGGAAACACATATTTACTAGGGAATGATTATGTGAATAAAGACACAAGGGATGGTAAAAAAGTAAGGGGATGAGAAGATTACATATTTACAAAACAAAAATCTTCTCCCAATGACATAAGTGTTCTTTTTTTCTTTTTTTTTTCTTTTTTTCTTTTTGATTTTTTTTAATGATGAACTTTAAAAAAAATATCACACTCATCTATCAACCCATGTTTGATATCCTCACAACACTAATTTTAATATTTATAACAAGATCAAAGTCTGAGAAAGAGAAATTTTTTACCCACCCAAGACACAACCCATTTTTTATGTTTTTTTCATTTTTTGAACACTTTTCAGTAATATTTAAAATATTACCTAAATAAAAACACATTCCCCAAAACTCACTGAATAATAACCTCTCCCCATCAATGAAATTGATGATTTCCATCAATTATATGATAACATGTTGAAAATCAATAAAAGGGAACTGAAAAATGAAATTCATTTCACCACACATAAAGTTCAATAAATAATGCAATGTAAATAATTGTAGGTGTTGGGTGGGATAAGTTATTGGACTTTTAATGTGTCTATCAAAGAAATGGTCTTCATAGGCTTAGAGGGGATTTCAAAATTAGGATTAATGTAAGGTTAAAGGGAGGATATATGGCTATTGTGATGCTCATGAGGTTTATAAAATGCCTCTATGATATTAATGAACAAAAAAGTAGGAAATTCATCTTGAAGGTCCACAAACTCAAGACTCACAATCAGGGGTAAAAAAACACATTTTGAAAAGATGGCCATAGGTGTTCGTGGCCTGAAAGCTTTTTTCCCCCACAGTTGGGAAGAATCATTTACTAAATCTAAAACTGAGAATTAAAATGTTTTTGGTTTTGACATATGATTATTTTTCCAAATTCATGATGAAAATACAAAATATTTTAGATTCAAACATGTCTTTTGACTCCCCAAAATGGTTGGACAAAATTTCAAAACTATATGGTGGGTAAGTATGACTCTTTTTTTCAGTTTTTTTTATTTATTTATTTTTTTTAGTTTTTTTTAGTATTTTTTAAAATAAACACCCAAAAAATAGATAAAGATAGAAATAAAAAAAAATGATGATAAAAGTGATAAAAAATGAAAAATAGAGGAAGAAGGAGAAAAATGGAGAGATAGAGAAGGAGGAAGAAGAGAGATAGAAGGAGTTAAAGGGAAAGAGGTTCCCCCTAGTTTGGATTTGGTGGGTTTTCATCTCCATCTAGTGGTGGGTCTACTGTGGATCCGATGGAAGTTGATGTTGTTCTCGGATTGTGTGTCTTCTCTTGGTGATGCTTTAACCGATGTTTTTTAAGTGTGAATTTTATTTTCGAAGATGGGTCTTATACATTCACTACACGAAATAGGTAAACATGAGAAACAATAAAAATACCTTCCCAATGATAATTAAGCTTACCTCGGTGAAGCCAAAATTGAGAATTGAAGAGTATTAACTTTTCACCTTCAATGAAATACCATTCTTTGGATTTTTTTATCATGGAGTGTCATGGATTTTTCTTTTTATAGATTATAATTCTTATAAGAAGAAATTCTAAACTCCTCTAGTTCATCCAATTGCAACAATCTTTCTCCACCTGATTTTTCAATATCAAAATTACATGTTTTTACAGCCCAAAATGACTTATGTTGTATTTCAACTAGAAAATGAAATAATTTACCAAAAACTATCCTAAAAGGAGACATCCCAATGGGTGTTTTATAGGAAGTTTGATAAGCCCAAAGTGCCTCCATAAGTCTCTCAGGCCAGTCTTTCCGTGTGAGCATAACAATTCACTCAAGAAATCTTTTGACTTGTCTATTAGAATGTGAATCCATGCCATTTTTTTGGGGGTGATATGCAGTTTAATTTTTATGTAAAACAAAATTATTTTTCAAAAGATATCCCATGGTTCTATTACAAAAATGGGTTCCTAATTCACTGACCAAGGCACGGGGAGTTCCAAATCTTTAGAAAAAGTGGGTTTTAGGAACTCAATAATAGTATGTAAATCATCCTTTATTGTGGTTTGGACTCTACCCGCCTTGAAACAAAATATACTACAAGAAGAATGTATGAGAATACATTTTAATGGGGGAATGTTCCCATGAAATTGATGCCCCAAACAACGAAGATCTCATAGATGATTAAAGGATTTTGGGGCATTCCATTTTTCTAGAAATTGTGATAAACTTTTGGCAAGTGGGGAAGGACTACTAGAACTCATGTGAGTCATTAAAGGGTGAAGGAAAGAAGAATCCAGAGTCAAGGACCTTTCGGGGGGTCCTTTGTGGTCCAAAGTGGCCACCACTTTCCTTTTAGTGACATAATTCTAAGATAAAATTCTCATTTTCATCAACACATCTCATAATTACCATGCCTTCACCAGTTTTCCAAAGTTTATTATCTTCCCAAAATAGTGTTTTGAATCACTTTTCAACTTCATTTTTTGTTCTTTTGATTAATTTTTTGGAAAAACACCAGAAACTATGTAATTTACAATTGGGGCATGACATGGTATTTTTTGAGTGAGAGATGAAAGGTGGTCAGTTGGAAATTCTGGATCAATTATTTTAGAATGAGAAGAATTATAAATTCTACTCAAGTGATCAGCCATAGGGTTTTATTTTCTAGGTATATATTTGATTTCAAGGTCAAACTCTTGGAGAATTATGATCCATCTTATTAGACTCGGTTTGGATTCACTTTTCTTGAGTAAAAAATTTATAACAGAATAGTCTGTAAAGATGATTATTTTGGCACCTAAGAGATAGGGACAAGATTTATCTAAGGCAAAACCATTGTTTAAAGTTCCTTTTTAGTCACAGTATAGTGAGATTGAGTTTAATCTAATGTTTTTGGGGCATAATAGATTACATGAGGAATTTTCTCTCTTCTTTGACATAGAAAATCCCCAACGACTCTATCAGAAGCCTCACACATCAACTAAAAGGGTAAGGACCAATCAGGGGGTTGGATTATCAGGGAAGATGTAAGGGTAGTTTTGAATTCAATGAAGGCTCTCTTGAAAACCTCATTGAAATGGAATGTGACATCATTTTGGATCAACTGAGTTAGTGGGAGGGAAATCTTGCTGAATTTATGGATAAATCGCCGATAGAAACCAGCATGACTGAGTAATGAATGGATGTCTCAAATAGAGGTGGTATCATGAAGTGATTGGATCACTTCAATTTTGGCAGGATCAACATCAATACCCTCTTTTGAAACTCTGTGCCATAGAACAATCCCATTTGTAACCATGAAGTGACCTTTTCCAAACTTTAACACAAGTTTACACTTGACAAACTTTTGAAGGACTAGAGAGAGTGAATTCAAGAAAGATTCAAATGAATCACTACTAATGGTGAATTCATTCATGAATACCTCCAAGAAATGTTCAATTAATTCAGAAAATATACTCATAATACACCTCTAGAATGTTGCAGGAGAATTAGAAATGCCAAAAGGAATTCTACTATAAGTATATATTCCAAAGGGGTAAGTGAATGCAGTATTTTATTGGTCTTGAAGTGCGATTAAGATTTTTTAGTAGACGGTGATTTCATCAAGAAAGTAATAATGTAACTTTCTAAATAATAGTTATATAATTTGATCAAGGAATCAAAGAGGGTAGTGATATTTTATTGTTTCAAAGTTCAATATCATATAGTCGATGCACACATTCCATTTGTTCTTCACTTGAGTTGTGACTACCTCCCCATGTTCATTTGTGACAAGTGTTATCCCACCCTTCTTTAGTACAACATGAATTGTACAAACCCATTATATATTAGAAAATGGGTACATAAAACTAGCTTGAATAATCATGGTGATCTCTTCCCAGACTACCTCAAGTATGAGTTGATTGAGTCTTCTTTATGGTTGTCTAATTGGTTTCGATGATTCTTCAAGATGGATGTGATGAATGCAAAGAGCAAGGTTGATTCCTTGTATATAATTTATGTTCTAACCTAAGGAATTTTTGTTTTCCTCTAACACCTGAACAAGTTTGGACTCATTAGTTTCAGTAATTGAATCAAAGATAATGACTGGATATGAGTGATCATTGAAAAGGAATGCATATTTTAGGTATCTGGGAAGAGGTTTTAGATCTGTATCATCTCTCATTTGTTAGTTAGAAAAATTAGGAATGGAGGATGGTATTTTAGTTTCTTCAGATTCACTTTCCTTAATATTGTCCAAGGTGGAGTATTAGAAATCAGAGTTGACATGGGATTCAAGAGAGTTTTCAAGATCCTCTAGATTGATAGTGTCTACAAATTAGAGTTATACATGAACTTCACAATTTATAACTTTTTTAATCACGGTGCATATTTCACAAGATCCTTTGTCATTATAACATAAAGAACATGGTGGATTGGGGGTCAATTGAATCTCATAAGTGTCCTAGAAAGAATGGATTAAGAATGCAGAGCGATCCTCATATGAGTATCACATGGCTTTTAAAATGTTGAACATTACTAGTTGGTCATCAAATTCCATGGATAAGATACCTGAATGGACATCAATCTTGGTTCTCACTATCTTTATCAATGGTATTCCAAGAATTATGGGAGATCGATAAGAGTTTTTCTCACCTTCCATGTCAAGGACATAGAAATCATTAGGGAAGATAAGATCATTGACATGAACAAGGAAATCCCTCATTATACCCTCAGGACTAGCAGTGCTTTGATTGGCCAATTCAATGACAACACCCATTGGATTTAAGGGACCTAGAACAAGGTTAGAGAAGATGTATTTGGGCATGACACTAATTGAGGATACTAGGTCTATGAGTGAATCATCGAAGTTGGAACTTCCAATTTGGCATGGAACTGTAAAGGTCCCTAGATCATTACACTTTATGGGAATAGACTGATGGGTGGATACATTTTCTTAGGTCGTAAGTTGCCTCTTGTGGGTGAAAAAATTATTAAGAAACTTAGCATACTTAGGGATTTGTTTTATGGAATCTAAGAGGGGTATGTTGACTTCAACACATCTAAACATGTCTAGCATTTATGGATCATGTTCAAAGGAATTCATTGGTTTAGAAATATCTTGAGGAAAAGGAATTGGATTCCTAAGTGGAATAAAAGGAGGTGAGGGAATGTATTTAGATTCCTTTTCATGTTTCTTTTTCTTTTTATTTTCTTGGTCCACATTCAAAGGGGGTTGAAGGAATTATCATGATGTATAGAAATTTTCATCCCTGATCTAAGTGCAATTTTACATACATTACCCTTGTGGTTGGGTAATGGTTGAGCTAGGAGTTGGGAAGAATTTGATTGTTTTTTCTAGCTCAAGTGGGATTAAAGTTGACCAAGTTGTGTTTTAATATTTTTAAGGCGGGAACAGTTGAATGAGGGAATATCTTCCACTACACTTTCCCATGTTTTCTTGGAATAAGAGGTTTTTCTTGGATTGGGATTACCTTGATTTATTTTCTTGTGAAATTGATTTTATTGGTTTTGGAATTGTGAAGGCTCACTAGGATAGTGGAATCTAGGAGGAGGATTGTTCCTTTGAGGTTGAGGAACAAAAGGATAAGGTTGATGTAAGTTACAACCACATTGACCATATTGTAATTGATTTGGATTTTGATAAGTGAACTGAGGGGGATGAGGAATGGGATTTATATATCTCATGTTAGGGTTATAGGTAGAATATAATGGATCAAAGTGGGGTTGGTTGAAGTTTCTAACAAACTTAGAAGATTGTTGAGTATTGGGGTTCTGCTGATCATATGGTGCATTGAGATCTATTTTTCTATATGAATCAGATGTATCCTCTTGATGTTGTGGAAATGTGACAGTTAGATGAGATCTGGAGCTGCATATTCCATAGTTCTTGATAGTTCCATGGAACAATGATTGTGGAGAAGACGAGGTTGGCGCTTTGGAAGCCACAACAAGTTGTCGCACAAGACCTATAAGTTAACTCATCCACTCTGTCCTCTTGTTCGTCTCTATCGATTCATTATATTGAGATTGTTTGACTTGATCATGTGCTCGAGTATGGAATTGTTGTGTGTTTGCCGCCATGTTACTTATGAGAACTTTTGCAGTTGTAGGAGTTTTATCAAAAAGAGCACTACCGCTTGTGGCATCAATGAGAGTTCTCTCCATAGCCAATAACCCCTCATAGAATTATTGTATAAAGAGTTGGTTAGGGATTTTGTGGTGTGGATAGGTTGTAACATTATTTTTGAACCTCTCCCAGTACTCATGAAGTTATTAATTTGTGAATTGATGAATACCACTTATTTCCTTTTGGATAAAAGTAGTACGAGAGGCAAGAATGAATTTTTCTTGGAAAATTCGCTTCATGTCATTTCATGTGGTTATGGAACCAGGAGGGAGGTAGTAAATCTTTGACTAAGTAGGGTCATCTACAGAGAAAGGGAATTCTCAGAGTTTTATTTGCTCCACATAAACCCTTTGAGGATTCATGGTCGAGCACACAACATGGAACTCTTTAAGATAAAGATGTGGATCCTCACTGGCTAGCCCGTGGAAATGAGGAAGAAGATGAATCAAACCTGATTTGAGTTTGAAGTCAACATATATGTTTGGATATTCAATACAAAGGGGTTCGAAATTCATATCATGGGAAACAAGTTTTTTAAGTGCTTGTTCCCTAGGATAGGCCATATCCAATTCAATTGTTAGGACACAAACCAGTTCTTGAATGATTTTATTATCCCTAATGTTCCTCCTAAGGTGGTGAAGAGTTTCATAAATTTTTGGTTCAAAAAAATACGAGGGATTGTTTGGGAGGCTATGGGTAATTCAAATAGATTTTGGAATAATGAGGAAGACGGCCTTTTCTTTGTGTTTATTTTCTATTTATGATTTTTATTGGAATACGGGGTTTTCATTGTTTTATTTTTTCAATATTTTTTAAATTTTTATTTTTTTACAATAACCAAAAACTAATGACTACTTAATTGCACCATCCATGGAAACGTCTCCATTTGAAGTGTAGACTATTTTTCCCTATCGACCGTTCATGGTTCTAAATCTCTGCTAATGTGTATAGTAACACTCGAGTCGAATACTCGGCGATGATACTTTTTAATAGTCGATTGTTTTTAGTTGATTGTATTTTTATTGGGGGGTTTGTTTGCAGAGATTAATTAAAATCATTGATTGATTAAGATTGATTTAAAAATTTGATAAATATAGGGGTTATTTCATTATTAGGTAGTTAATCTTGAGTTATCCTCGAGCCTTGATTTATATTGCATTAAATTAACACCCATGTCACAAGTTGACATTGATTGGAATTCCCAAGTGTTAAGGATTTAATCCAGGACATTACATAACTTAAGGTTATAATATTAATCATACATTGTTTATGGTAGTGTATTTATAGTTCCAATAATACATGGAAACCACTCGTTAAACAAAAAAGTCACTAATCCATGAAATGTTAAGTCCAACATACACAATGTTAATTCAAAGAATATTCATCAAGAAAATACTCCCAGTCACTTAACAACCCTAAATATTGACTCACCCAAATGGGAGATTTACTCATCCAATTAAATTATTAGTAATCTCGTTTATTATGTTTATGATGACGAATTACGAAGAGAAGAAAAATAAAGAGATGAGAAAATAGTGGTGTGCCAAACACACACATGAAAACAGTGAAGTTAATGTTAAATATGAAAATTAGATTGAATGAAAAAGTGAATGAAGGGAAGGGGATTCAACATGAGTTAAACTATTTTAAGAGTATTAATATTTAATAATATATAGTGGATGATTAATAGAGATTATGAAGAAGAAACTTTCATTAAAAGATAATTACTAAAACAAACACTTATGAGATTATAAATGAAGAAAAAAACACAAAAGTAAATGAAATCAAAGAGAGGAAGAAGGGACTATAAAGTGAAAACTTGAGTTTTTAATGTACTCCCAGGACATTGGTAGATCCTTGGTCATGAAAATTGATCCCCCTATATTCTGAATTTCTAGCCTCTTTCAAGGAGAGGAGGGGGATGTATTTATAGACAAATTTGGGGGATGTTTACATTCCAAACCATCCCCTCCACTTTTCTCAAATATTGGACCATCCAGAAATCATAATATTGAAATATCTTCTTCTTAGAAGTTTTAGATATACTATGTACTATCTACTATGAAAATTAGGTGGGCATTAACTTAAGTATCAAATTTAATGGTGGTTTTATTAAACAATGTTAATCTGTTCATTTCAATCCAGTCTTTTTCAAGGCCAAAACATAAATGGGTTTTTGAATAGGAATATGCCCTCAAATTCGAAATATTTTTTCAAAAAATTCAGCCTAATATATCTTCTCTTTCAAATTGAAAAATCTCAGCTTGAATGTATGTCTCTATTAGGATAAATATCAAATTTGTTTTGCCGATCTCAATTCTCAGACAGAATTGTGGGCTGGAAATAAAAGCTTCATTTGGGCCCGTTGGTTTTGGATTTGGGCTTTGAAATTTTCATACATGACTCCTTGAATTTTTCTACAGAATTTGGAGTAGAATAAAAAAAATTTGGTCATCAGTATTGATCCTAGTAATTCAATCCTCAAGGATGGTCCACTTTCTTCACAAATTCATAGGGCATTCTTGTGACGACCATATAACCCTTCAAATGGAATAATTGGCCACTGATTCATTCTAATTATATGTTTGAAATTGAATAAGGAATCATAAAAATAATAAATACACAATTTTTATTAGTAGGGTGATAGTTATTATAAAAACATTAAAAGAACTTGAATCTGGATGAATTCAAATAGTGCTCAAAAATTATATTTAATATTTAAACATTAATATTTCACAAAAATTGTGAACATTTCATATAAAATCAGTGAGGGGAATATATAATAAGTTATTAAAATATTAATAGCATCAAATTACCACTATGATTTATGTAAATCCCTCATTCAATCCTTTTTTAATGACTAAGGAATGAAAAATCGATTAAAAAAAAAAAGGATTCCCTTATGAGAGAATATCCATTCACCGATGGTATCCCCCCCATATAGTAAGTACCTAATTATATAGAATTAATCATCAACATACTGTTCCAAAATAATCATCTTGAGAATAGCATAGGTCAATTGAAAACATTCCAATACAACCTTGGCCTCTTCCTCCAAGACTCCTAAATGCATCTATGCAAAAAAGAGCCATAAATTTCTAGTATTCTGATGATTCTTTCATGTCCTGGGTTTGGAGTTTCATACTAAAATAATTTTCAATTACATTTCCCTTTATTTTTGGTGTAGGAAACATTGAAATAAAAATATTGAAGTTACTCCACCCAATTTATTTGAATTATTTTTAAATAATTTTGGGAGAAGATGTAACTCGATTTTTTTGTTGGAATAAACAGTACACCTTTATCCAAAAAGTTAATGTTGCTAAATATGAAGGGCATAAATCATAGCTATGATTTTCAGGTGATGGGTTAGATAATTATTATCATGTGGCCTAAAATTCAAAGATTGATAGGCTGCTGCATGATCACCATGCATAAGGATATATCCCAAAACCGAAACTTGATACAACAAAGAAGACCACATAGCCCTTCCTAGACTCTGGAGGATTCAACACATGTGTAGAATTCAAAATATGTTTGAAATCAAAAAAATAATCCTTAAATTTTTCATTCCATGAGAAATTAAATCCATTCTAATTGATGGTGTTCATTGGAGAATAAAACGTCGAGAAATATTTGACAAACATGTAATAATAAAACACCAAAACCAAGAAGATATGAATCTAAAAAATATAATGAGGTTTCCCCATATCATAATACTCATCACCATATTATGATATAATGATATTCATAGTTCAGAGACCACATATCCCAAGATATTCATTTACGATATCTATAGATTTCACTTTGATAACTTGACATAGAATCTGTGATCTGTCAATATTTCTTAGACTACTCTCAAATGATGCACATGACCCACCTTAGTCTTTTAGAAAATGAAGATGTCATCTATAAATACTATTATGAACAAATTAAGGTAATCTTGAAAAATCTTGTTTATTAAATCCATAAAAACTATAGGATCATTGGTTACACTAAATAGAATGGAAAGATACTCATAATGGCCGACCTACTCTTTAAGGTGGTATTTGGAAGGTAAGATTCTTTTACTCTCAACTGTTGATAACCAGATCAATGATAACATTTGAGAACTAGTTTTCTTATATAAAATGGTCAAACATATCTTCAATACATGATTACAGATACTTTTCATTTACCTTAATCTTATAGAGTTTTCAATAATCAATGTAGAGGTGAAGTGTTCTTTCATCTTTATTTCCAAATAGAATATGTGTTGTGCAAGGTGACACACTCTGTCATATAATAACTTTCTCTAATATATCATCTAACATATTCTTTTACTCTTTCAACTCTATTGGTTCTATATGGTATGAAGGAATAGGTGTCAATTATGTATCAGGTACTAAATTTATAGAGAAATATTCCTCTCTTATTGGAGGGAGACCAAAGAAATTAAAAGGAAAAACACCATGAAAATTGACAGTGACCAGAGGGAGATCATCACTCAAAGATTCACACTCTATGTCAAAATAAAATAATGAAATTACCTGATCCAACTCTAGAAAATATAGTCCGACATTACTCGACCTAGGGTCTCATTCTCCCGGAAAGATACAACACACCCCATCAATTTCATTAAAGGAGACCCATTGAAGATAACAGTCAATTCTATCCTTATTAGAAATCATCCAATCTATCGTAGGGATAACATCAAGAGGTTTCATGTTGAGAACCATAAAATTACAAGTATGATTAATTTTTGATAAAGGAAAAACAAAATAAGGACCATAGAGACATTTATATATATTCATTCAAAGGGTAATAGTAATATCCATCACATAAGACAGAATATCAATAGGAAGATTTATTATGTTCACAACATGAGTTGATATAAATGAGTGAGATGTAGCAGTGTAAAATAAACCAATCACTAAAGATGAAGCGACTGTGATGGAACCTATCATAGTCTTTGGACCTATATCAGATTCCTCTGGAGACTCTTCAACTACATGAATAATCATTATTCTGGTTGCTTATAGACAGAAATCCATAGATCATGAAGCATCTTATTGAACTGTAGTGCTATTTGGAGATGATGATCTCATTCCGCTATGTGGTGGATAAAATAAATGGCAGAACTTCTATAGGTGTCCCAAGTGACCACAAAAACTATAAATCCTTGGGGCCTCAATATAGTCAAATCTTGATTTACCAACCTTTCAACATTGAAATAAATTCAATGGGACTCTTCTAGGAACATCAAGAGTTCTGGAATGATGATTTTTTTTCCAAAAACACCACAAGATTCATGATGCTTCTTATTTTTTAAAATTAACTAAAAGAGCCGCCACTGGTTGAAAAATGAACTCATGTCACCACTAAATTACTAGCCAGGTCATGATGAACCATCAACACCCTATTCAATAAATCATAATAAGAATCCCACTTCAAGAAGAAATCCTAAGATTATATTTTATTTTCAAATACCCATATCAAATACTTGGTCCTTCAAATTCCCATTAGTCACAACCTCTAGAGAAACTGAACAAGATCAGAAAATCATATTTCATAAAAATTCATGGTTATCTCATACTGCTAGAGTTTGAGAAACTATATGGATTTCCACAAGAACATAGATTCTATATTGAATTGACTGGTGAAAAGAAATAAAAATACATTTCATTCCAAACCTTCATGCTTCTTTTCCATCACCATAAATTCCCTTTATATCCTTCTAGGACCTTTCAGCGTAAAGGTAGCACATTTTATCTTATTAACCTTAGGTTTTTCTACTAACTCAAGTATAATCTATATCTTTTTTCAACCAGTCCTCATCCTCTTGGGGATAACTAGATCCATGGGAAACATGCAACTTTTAGAAAAGAAACACTTCAATGTGAAACCAAGATTCTTCCCTACGAGGTTAAAAACCCGGAAACTAGTCTAGAACGAGTGAAAATACCTATCCAAAATATTGAACATCACACACTAATATCATGATAAGATTCTAGTCCAATAGAGGATGTTTTCATTATGGTTAACCAGTAGCATCCTCTTAGGACCTATTCACACATATTCTCAATAGAATTATTCTAAAAAACATCTAAATAAAATGTCGAAGACATCATAAAGGATACACAAAACAAATATAGAGGAATATAAATTCCATGGATTAGAAATTTAATATGTCAATGGTAGGGAAAAGACAAGAATCAGCTCAAAAAATTACTCAAGGACACTTTTCCCCAAACACCAATGGTGACTTAATGCTTTTTATGGTGATAACTATCCAGGAAGTCACTCAAAAATGGCCTCTTAAGTCCCAATCAATACATCCCAAAGCACATATTAACATCGAGGAATGATATTAAATTTTCAACTCTGATACCACTTTTTTTAACCATACCAGATACCCTAGTACATTGATTACTTATTCAGATATCACATAACGTGAAGGGAATTCTTGATCCCCATATGTTATTGACTATAATTTGGAAACAAAACTAGATAAAAGAGGGAATTAATTTTCCTCAAAACAATGGAATAAAAAAGTTTTAATTCAGTAAGATCAACACTAAAAAAGAATAAGTACTAGAAACAAACATGTATAATAGTATTTTAATAGATAGATAAATATCCCAAGGGAAAAAATCAATGGTGAAAAAGTATCATGAAATAATATGTAACAATTGGAAAATAGCTCCAACAGTCACTATCATCACTCAACAGTCCCAAGGATCAAGAACATCCACCACCTCCATGTGGTGTTATCTCTTTTCATGGACCTAGAATAGGAAAGCCTACATAAGCCTGAATGAAATGGTAGGGTGTGATATATATATCCTAGTAGGGTCTCACCAAGTGTTCTATAGTCAATACCATACAAAATTTACTATTTATGCTATCAGTTAAAATAAAATGTAACATGACATCATATTTTTATATTTTAAACCAAAATATTCTTTCAAAATCAAAAAGATTTTAGGCGTATAAAAAATAAAATAATTCAAAAAAAATTATAAAATATTTATATAAATAAATAGGAACAAATAAAATAGTTCAAAATCCATTGTCATGTAAAATAAAGTAAAAAAATCATATAAAAACATTGTTTCTAAAATTCCCATTGTAGGTCTATTTTTTAGGTAATGAATGAAAGTGAATATTTTTATAAAAAAAGATCATGATACACTAGGGGG
Source organism: Viscum album (assembly GCA_963277665.1). NCBI lineage: Eukaryota > Viridiplantae > Streptophyta > Magnoliopsida > Santalales > Viscaceae > Viscum > Viscum album. The sequence goes on from OY728151.1 coordinate 1,841,854,166, forward strand.
TCATGGGGAATATAGAAATAGAGGCACAAAGCATCCCCAATAGAAATTTCTATACCCCCAGGGGAAGGGAGCCAAAACTATCAAACACCATGAATGGGACCTCCTGGGAAGCCTTTGAAGCTAAAAAATCAGCAACCTGATTGCATTCTCGCCACATATGTGAAAGCACGATATCATGGGAAGATAATATTTGCATTTACAGATCAAATAGGTGATTTCCTAAGGAGTGGGAGTGAGTACTTTGAGAGAGATAAATATTATCATTGAATCTGTCTCAATCGCCAATAAAAAAATTTGCTTGGAGGAGCATAAAACAGGGCCACTAAACAAGGCCTCTGCTTCAGCCTGCAGCGAGTTCCTTGCCCTGTAAAAAGAGTTGAAACCAAGAAACACTAAACCTGTTTGGTCACAGACCACAACTCTACCCTGCATGATCCCTTGGCTATATAAGCCGTCAGTATTTTACTTAAGCCCGAGAGAGGGGGCATCCATTTCACCTAATGGCCCACTGATTGGGGACTCTGGGTAGCAGGACCTTTCCTTCTGGTCATGAAGTGCCTGAGAGAAGAGGAACCCTCCCATTGATACTTTATGTTGGATAGGTCCACCACTAGGCCTTTAGTTCTCACCATCTGGCCAATGTTATAGGAAGGGCCTTTGTGGCGGGAGTGGTTCCTCGCCTCCTAGATGCACCAGCAGCCCGCGGGCAATCATGTCATAGTTGTTTAGTTTGATTTTTCAATGTAAATCCATTCCAAATGAATCAAGGTACTATCATGATGTTCCTAGTTCCCACTAACTGCTCAAGAAAACATATTATTCAAAAAATAAATCAGACGAACATGGGTAAACAAAACATTTGAAATCAATTAAATATAAAATTTAACAAATTTAAGTTTTCAGCATGTATTTCTCATTAATTTTTTTTCATCAATTCATTCCATTTCAGATAAATTTTCATGTTAATAGATTTTTATCAAGATTTAACAACCAAATCAATTTATCAAATAAATCTCAAAATCAAGCCATAATTTTTCGAAAAATCCACCCCACATTTCATTTCCATTAAAATTTGGGGTTTCTCATAAATTTCCATGCCTTTTGAAATATCACATCAAACCCTTTCAAATCACAGTTTTTAAATCGATTAAAATATAAAATCAATTTAATCAATATATTTTTGGTTTTAATCATAGGGAAAATAAGTATAAATCACCTACCTTTAATCACATGTTCAAATAAAAAACCTACAATGGAATTAAAAATTAATAAATAGGTAGAAGAGATAAATAAACACAACCTCAAATCAAGATCCAAAAAATGGAGTTTAGATCCTTTAATTATAAGATGATCTACAAAAATATAAGTATAAGAGAAAGTTATATTAGAATAAACAAAAATATAAGAGATAAACTTACAAGAGAGGGATCAGATATTCCATCAGAACGTTGATTCACTAAGAAAATGGGTTGGAGGGGGAAATCACTTTTTCAGAGTCTCCAAGGATGAAGAAACATCTTAGGGTTTAATGGGGGTGATTAGAAATATAAACAATGGGTTGAAGATTTGTAGAATAATTTTTTTGAGGAATAAAAACCTGTGTGCATAGTTTTCTATAGTGGGATTCATGGTTGAAAAAATTGTGAACCCTAACAAAGAACCCCTACTATTTGGGTGCATAGTTTCTCCTACTAGTTCACATAGATTGTCAAACTATGCACCAACTGTGAAAAAAACTCCTTGCATTAGGTTTCAGGGTTTGGAGGATTTTGTTACATAGTTTGTAAAAATGGTTTTCCCCTTCTAGTGACTCAAAAATGGGTGTACATTTTTCTAGGACATACCACATGATTTATCCTAAATTTATCCAACCATGTGCATGCCCTTGGGATTCAAAACTTTTCTAAATTCTCCTGGAATGACCCCAAAAATGGCCCGACTTAAAGGAGATAAAATCAAGGGTCAATGAATACCAGAATGAAGGTAAGAGGATGTTACAATTTGGAAAAATTTAATTAATATATTTGACATACATATATATATATATAAGAGATATAAATGATTTTGGAAATGTAATATATTATTTACCTTTCTTTCATTTCTTCCGCCGAGGAAATAGAAATAGTGTACATCCGTACCTATAGCTTACCATCTCTCTGTGTAGTATATTTTATTTTCTATCTCTACCATTTATGGATTATTCTAAGCAAATATATAATAAATATATAATAAATTTTTATCATGGTTAAAATTATATAAATTATGGAACCATATCAAATTAAGAGTACTAAAAATAAAAAATCAAAACATACACTAAAAACAAAGTTGTTATTGCTCGAAATTCGATTTTAACAAGGAATTGTTAATAAATTAGTAATAAAAGGTCATAAGTAATTAATATATGGTATTAAATATATATAATTATGATTTTTTAATAGATTTATAATAAAATTATATTTATTATACAATATGTTTAAATAGTTATGAAGGAAGTTGAGACTTATGGAAAGTGATTCTCATCTCGCTTTTATTTTCTATGAGACACATGGCATATTCACCATGTGTTTATTTTATGTGGTGAATATACAAACCATTAATGTATTTAATGATGATTCTACTTAAAATTTTGGGGATTAACATATCCATTTTAAGATCACTCTTTTATGGATTTTACGGTTCAAAATTTACGAATGTTGTAAGGGATATTTGTCTCAATTTGTCTTCTTTGGGACATACATTATGTTATTCACCTATCTTGTTTCATGAGATGTATATATATCCCCTTTTAAATTTAATATCATGAATTTATTTATTCTTAGTATATTTAAATTTAAATTTATTATTATTATGTCATGGGTCATATGAATCCAGTTTCTGAGATGGTAATAGTTTTATATTACAATCTCATCATTTATCAGTATTGTTTATGATTATCATTCCAATGATGAAATATTATGATCTTTCACACAATAAACCCATAAATTTTATTCTCCTATGGTTATATAATGTCAACACATGTTTTAAATTCATTTTACTCTCTTTATTCACTAAAGATCTCAAAGGAATGTTTTTAAGAATAAATCATCTTTATTTCACTCTTCGGTCGAAAACCCTATTTATTTGAAAAAACATGGTTTCTAAATTTTTGTTTTTAAATGTTTTTACCATTCTCCAAATGATTCATAAAATAAATTTTTTACCACTTTTAGTTTTAATCTTTTTAAAGGAATATTTCTGTTGTTTCCCAAACAAGGCCAATTTGGTTTGTACCAAAAATAAGAAAGGAATATTTGTTTTAATGTGTACAAAAAGAAATAATTTACCACATAAAACAAAATTATTTTCATTTATGCTTCCTTTAAACGTTTTATATTTTATATTCCAAGAAAAGTAATTTGAAAAAGTGTTTTGTTTTAGTAAGTGATTTTAAAATAAAGGTTATTTTCTTCAAGAAAAGTTCCATGTGGTCTTTAAAAATAATTTTCCATCAAATATGACATCCATTGATATTAATTATACCTTAATAAGGATATGATCCAAGGATAACATTATTATTGTTTATTCATATGGTTTATGATGAAAAGTTTTTTAGGAAACCTGTTTATCATCCACAGTTTATTTTATGGTAAAATTATTATGAAACCCAATTCATTTTTTTACATGGGGAAATCTATGATGAAAGGTTAAAATGATTATAAAACATGTTTAGTTTCAACATGATATGTTATGTTGAAATTTTTATGAAACTCATTTTATTTAATGGGTTATGATATGAGAATATTATTTTATCTTGTCGCACATGTATGTATTATTTTCATTATGTTTGAGTGTGACCAAAATCTCCCTCTAATGAATTGGTTAAATATTTATATCTCATGATATAAAAGTGATTTTAATGGGGAGTGAACCCAGTTCCATAAGGGAATATTTCCACTGTGATAGTCTAGAGAGAAAACCTTGACTACTATGATGGTTTGGGGAGTGAATCCATTCCACTGTGATAGTTTTGGAAATGATCCTTGACTAATATGTATATTAATTTTTATTCTTATGTGTATACCAAAAATATATTCTCTATTCCAATGTCATGTTATCATGATCCATTTTATTTTATTCCATTATGATTCATGTCTTATGAACTACCAAGATTTATTCCATGAATCATGTTTATGATCTATGATACACAGGGTGTGGTTTTAAAATATTATTCTCATGTTCTTATACCCTTAAGCTCACAATATGTTGTTATATAAATTTTTTACCCTTAATGATAATATGACCTCACCCAATATTATGTTTCCTTTCCTTAGGTTATTATAAAAGGAATTATGTATGATATGTATAAAAAGGGTGCTAGTTATGAAGAAGATAGTGGATTTTAACATAGATCACTTATGGAAAAGTTGTTTATGTGTCAATGTTTCCAAAATCACTAGAGATAAATGATTATTTAGTGGATCATTAGGTTATGTAATGAATATTTATTTATTAAGATGTAATATTTATTTATGAGATCTTTGGGTTGATATAGTTTGTATTAGAGAAAGGTTTACTTAACCTTTGGAAACTAGAATGAGAAGAAATTATTGATATCCCTAAGGATATTTCTAATGATATGTTTGGGGATATGGAAAAGGATAAATATAAGGATATTTCAAGTATAAGAAAATGTCTTGGAATTTTGGTAAATGTTAGAGAGAGTGGTTTCCAAGTAAAGAAACCCATGTTTGGATACTAAAAGTGTATATGTACCTATCATAGAGGTACCTTGGGGTAGTAACTCCAAAAAGGGAACATTGATCTAGACCCGATCGTCACATGGTACACAATAATGTGTTCTTCTGTGCATCCAGTTTGACACTCATGAAGGATATGTTTTAGGAATTCACAAACTCTTTAGGAACCATCATGATGGATTTGAATAACCACTTTGGTTAAGCCTATGGTGTCACAGATTTAAAAGAGGGTTTCATGTTTTATACACCCTATAATTTATATTTCATGATTATGTGGCTTCCCACTATGATTATTATTTCCCACACTAAACTTTTTAGTTTCAGTAAATAGAAAGAACTAAAAGGAACTAGGTTAATGAAGAATGTGACAGAAAATTTTATAACGAGAAAACAAATTGGATGATGATTGGAATTAAGTATATTTTGATTATGACTAATTAGTAATCATGATATATGATTAATGAATTTCACCGCAACTGACTATCAGACTCCCCATTGAAGAGAAGTACAGATTTTTCTAAGAGATTGGGAGGTGGGGACTATAATGGAAAGAATAATCAGTTTTATATATGTGAAGAATGAGGGAAGAATAACTCAATTGAATGTCTTAAAAGAATGCTAAGATGTTTTTAAGTGGGGAAATGAAGGACTTAGAGAAATTAATTACTAAGGAAAAATGAAAAGTCTGGTTAATGAAATGGATGCAAATATTTGTTTCCCTAATGAATCATCAATGGTTGAATTCTATAAATGTGGAAACTATGGGTATTATACAAATATTTTTCCTTGGGGGAAATATCATGAATAGAATAAGAAAGTTGGTATGAGTAATGGTTATACTGTTGATAATAAAGAGACCACAAAAGATATATCATAGGTATGAACTATTATAATAGTGTTTTTATCTTAAACATGAGAAGAATGATTAAATTGAGTTTGATGAATGTTAAGACATTATTCTTATTTCATATTGTAGAAAATAGGTTTTATAGAATAATATGATTAAACCTAGCTAATAGTTTAAGAATGAAGTGTGATGATTGAAGTGATTATATATTAGAATTTAAGAATTATGTTTTATTAATTTTGAAAAATATAAGGATTTGTTTATAGAAGTTTTTATTATGTATTTTAAAGAGTATTTTGAATAGTACTAATTACCTTGAAAAGTGATTTAATGGAAAGGTGATATTTTATGGTAAAAATATTATTAAGGGAATATTAACTTTAATATGTTCCTGATGTTGAGAAAATGGTGTGTAGTATGGATAAATTGATGAATTATATGGAGTATGTAAGATAGATATTATTGATAACTCAAAAACTGATTAATGATTTATTGAAAAACCGGTATATGTTATAATTGATGGATTTTAGAACATTTTTTGATTAATTGAATAAATTCAACAATATATGGCTTTATTTAAAGAATGAGGAAGCATGTACGTTTTTATTGAGTTTTTATGGTAATTCTAGTTGTTACTACGCTTCTAGAGAATATATGGCCAAGGTATTCACTTATTTATTATGTGACCAATAATAGATACTTATTGATTTTTTGGGGATTAATGTTAAGCTATTTTTTGGAAATTTAGTGATGTTATTTATAATTTTTTAATTTTGAAAGCGTTATAAGATTAACTATTTATATAATGGTTTTAAGTGGAATTCTTGACGAGGCTTTAGAGATTTATGTATTACTTAACCTTATGATGATTAATTTATATTGTATAACCAGTTATAAGCATGTTTTATATAACGATAACTTAGGATAGAAGGAATGATTTATCATTATATTATAGATCATGTGATCTATTAGTGCTTCAGGCATAAAAAATTCATCTTCATTTCTTGGATTATGAGATGAAGTGTAAATTGATTAAATCAAAACAAAAAAGATGAAATTGTTCTTATGATACAGAGGAAATCTAATCACTTGTTATATTAGTCCATTTGAAATTCTTGATCATATTGGGATGGTATCATATCATTTAATGATTCCACTGGACATCGTTCAAGTCAATGATGAGTTCCTTTTATCTCTCTTGAGGAAGTACTTCCTTGATCCTTCACATGTACTAAACAAAGAGGTTATACCACTGGAGCATGATATTTATTATAAGGAATAATTGGTTGAGATTATGGATCATATAGATAATGTCCTATGAAATAATACCACTAATCTGGTCAGTGTTTTGTGGTGAAAACACTCTCTTTTGGAATCTTTGTGGGAACCCAAAGGATATAATGAGGTAGAAGTATCCTCAGTTGTTGGTACCAAAGTGATGAATTTCAAGGTAAAAATTCATTTTAAGGTGGTAGAGTGTAAAACTGTGAGATTTTGGTAAAATATTCATTTCAAATAAATTTAAACTTTTACATATTTTCCCTTTCATGAAACACTGATTTTATCTTATGTTACACCCAATAATTAGTTTATCATGTTTTACATGCAGCACTGAGTTTTAATGAAATATGGAAAACTATTAAAATATTATTATAGACATTGGAATGGTGGGTACGAATATAATTAATTAAATTATGAAAATATAAGGTTTAAAAATGTAAATAAAATTAATTATTTTGTGACTAACTGATTATAAATGAAACTAAAAAATATTTAAAAATAAAAGAAATTTTTTTCGAAAAAACATTTTTAAGCACAAAAACGAATTTTATCTCAATAAATTAAAAATAAATCATTTTTTGAATTATTTTAATGAAACTTATATATTCTATATTCTATAAAATGTGTAACCTTCCTATTATTTTATTTATAGACAATAGATATGAATAAATCCAATTTTATGCTTGAAAACTGGGTTTTTCTATAAAGTAGATTTGTTACCTTTGCACACTTATTTTAAAAATACTTTTTCCATTTTATTTTTTTTTAAAGAAACCTCATTTTTTAAATAATAATTTTAAATTTTTATTATAGTGTATTTTTTATAATTTTATGAAAAGATAATTCTTTTATGAATAGTAATGTATACTGGTTATTTTTTTTTTGAAGAATCTAAATACATAAAAATTAAATTAAGATGGTTTTAATTGTTAAATTAGTATAATTATATATCTATTAATCCAATTTTTGTCATTGGAATCATTTTAATATTGAATTTTGATATTTTTTTAAACTTTTGAACTTTTTCTATTTAGAAAACCTCTTTTTCATCAAATCTATGAGATTAATTTTAAATTAAAAATTTCTACTTATTTAAATGTAATTTAGAAAAATGGAAAAAATATTTTTAATAATGAAAATTTATTTTATCTAATACGGTCAAATTTTTACCCTAATTAGTAGTAAAAATAATAAAAATTAATTACGACGGGTAAGGTTAAAGCGGGTTTGCTGAGGATTAAACTGAAAATATAATGGGTGAAATGAAAATTAAAATTTAAAATGACAATTTCCTTGAAATATTTATACATTATCACCTATAATATTGAATAATTTACCATTTTGGAGCATTTATACATGTAAAAAATGTGGTTACACCTTTTTCTTTTTAGAAATAACTAGGGTGCCACTCACCTAACTTATTAAAGGACACCCCTATCCTCTTAACATTATAGTTCCAAAACCCATTGGATTGGCCAATACCTACAAAAATACCTAACTTAAGTCCCTACCCTAATCCTATAATCCTTATTTTTTTTATAAATCCTACCTAGTAATGCATTTGGTGCAAACCAAAAGAAGGTTTTTGAAGAAGAGTTAACAACCTTAACTGAGTGTTTTATTTTATTTTCCCACACCCCCTTAAATTTTTTTAAAAAAAGATTAAATAATAAAATTATTATTTTCCTCATCATTATATTATATTTTTTTTCATGACCTAAAACCATCTCCCCCTCTCTAAGAAGGGAAATGAAACTGTTGGTCATGTGTATGGCGGACTGCCACCTCATGAACAAAAATAATTTTTTCCCTTCATCGCTCCACATGGACAGATATAATGAAGTATATAATGTTTATATATTATATCTGTGATATAATTATACTTATAGAATTATATTATCATATATTACTTCTTACATTCAATTCCGTGGGGATTATGATAACGTAATTCGTGTATACGACGGACTGCATCCTTGTGCTGCGATGTGATTTATTATCCACTAATGATTTTCATGGAAGGTAAACATGATAAATTTAATGAATATATTTGATATATATATATATTGATTAAAAATTATTCTATAAATTTACTAAAATATTTACCTTTCTTTCATTTCATCTGTCGATGAAATGGAAACAACATTCATGTGTACGTACAACCTACCGTCTCGAGGAACATCATATTTCATTTTCTATCTCCAACATTTATGGATTAATATAAATACATATATAATGAATATATATTATTTTAATATCATTTTTAACATGATTTATAATATGGAGTCATGGTCAAATCTATAGAACCAAAAATAAAAAATTAAAACATAGGAAAAACAAAATAGTTTTTGCCCGAAACGTGATTTTAACAAGTAATTGTCATTAAATGAGTAATAAAAGGTCATAATTAAATAATATATTTTATTTTATACATAATTTTGGATTTTTAATATATTTATAACAAAATTATATATATTATATAGTCGGTTGAAATGTTTTTGAATAAATTCGAGACTTGTGGTAATAGATTTTCGTCTCACTTTTATTTTCTGTGAGATACATTCCATATTAACCAAGTATTTCATTTATATGGTGAATATAATTCCCATTAATTTATTTAATAATTATTATCTGGAAAAATATACGTATGTAAATATCCATTTGAGTATCTCTCTTTTATGGTGTTTAAGGTTCAAAAGATACCAAAGTGGTAAGATATTTTTCTCTCAATTTTCCTTCTTTGGGGTATAAATTTTGTTATGTACCTATATTATTTTATGAGGTGTATATATATAAAATTTAATATTTTAAAAAATGAATTTATTTATTCTAATTAAAATATAACTCTCATTTGATTTTATTCTTTCATGGGTCTTATGATTCATATTACCAATGTGATAAGAGTTTTATGTTACATTCTCAATGTTTATCAGGAATCTTTATGACTATGATTCAAATGATGAAAACATAGCATAAATCCCAAATGAAAAGAATTATTTTTCTTATCCCCTTTTTATTTCAATATAATACATGATTTCCCTTCATTTTCCTCTCTTTAAGTACTAAATATTTCAAAAGAATATTTTTACAAAAAAAAATCATCATTATTTCTCAATTCTATTGAAAACCCATTTTCATACTAAACCATGTATTCTAAAAATGTTTCAAAAAATGTTATTATAATTATGAAAATTATTTGTTAAATAAAATTTTACCCATTTTTAGTTTTTACCAAAAACAATTAAAGGAAAATTCATATCGTTTTCCAAACAATTCCCATTTATATTTTATTGAGAATATAAAAGGAATCATTGTTTTAATGTGTAGAACAAGAATATAATTTACAACATCCCTAAACAATATTTTAATTAATTCTTAAATAATAATTTTTCAATTTTATTCATAAAACAATAATTTTTAAAAAAAATTATGGCCTGAAAAGTGATTTTCAAATAATGGTTATTTTATTCAGGAAATGTTCCATGTGATCTTTAAAAATCATTTTACATCTAAGATAACATTCTTTTATGTTAATTATTTATTATGAGGGATATGATCTAAGGATTTCATTCTTACTCTATCTCTATATGGTTTATTATGAAAAGATGTTTATAAAACCCAATCCTCTTCTAAAGGCTAAAACATGATAAAATGATTATGAAACCCACTGCTTTTTACCATGAGTTATGATTTAATGAAATAATGAAATCATTATGAAACCTATTTATTTTCCATCGGTTATTTTATTAAGAAATGGTTATGAAACCCATTTAATTCAATCAATTCTAATATAATTAATTCTATATGATATTGTGGAACATGTATATAAATTTTTCATTATGTGATGGGTGGGACCTATATCACCCTCTAATTCATTAGGTGAAGATTGATATATCATTTGTTAAAAAGTAATGTAATGGGAAGTGAACCTATTTTAATAAGGGATTATTTCCACTATTATAGTATTGATAGTGAACCTTGACTACTATGATGGTTTTGGGAGTGAACCAATTTCACTATGATAGTTTTGAAAATGAGACTTGACTATTAAGGAAAATACTTTTTATGATTATGTGTGTGCCACAAATATATTCCTTATGCTAATGTCATATTCTCATGGTTCATGTTATTTGATTCCATTATGATTCATGTCTTATAAAATACAATGATATATGAAATGACTTAATTTTACTATCTGTGATATGCAAGGAATGGTTTTCAAATATTAATCTCAGGTACTCAAAACCTTATTCTCATGATATGTTAATATCTCCCTTGTTTACCCATAATGATCATCTGAGATGACCTTTTCTTATGTTTATTTCCCCAGGTTATAATGAATGGTATTATATATGATATGTCTACGTTAGGTTGTAATTGTGTAGAACATAGTGGATGATGGAGTAACTCACGTATGGACATGTTGTTCATGTTTCCATGTTTCCAAAGGAACAAGACCTAAAAGATTATGGAATGGGTTATTATGTTATGTAATGAATATTATTCTATCAATATGTAATATCCATGTATGAGAAGTTTAAGTCTCTATAGTAGATGAACATATGATTCTATATTTAGGATGTTTTTATATAAATTAGAGGAGAAAGATTGATTAAACCAATATAGAGGTTGTTTTGGTATAATGAAGTCAATTGGGTATCAGTGACCAAGTTAAATGCATGAAATGAAACACACCCATATATGGGTGTCAGGAGATGAAATTTTGATGTAGTTGATATGATTAGTAATTGAATACTACTATAAGTAGGGTAACATTATGATGGTATGACCATGTGTGAATATTAGAAAGCATGTTGGAAGGGAGATAAGGTATGTGGGAATTTGGTGCTTAGGAAAACCCAGTCAATGTGAATGGTGTGGTGAGGCCTTGTTTTATAAATAGTCTCAAGAGCCTGATTGTGGGTTTTGATGAGATAGTCAGGTAAAAAGTGAATTGGTAAAGACCAGTTTTATCAACCATCAAGGTTTCGTGTTGGTGTTTTAGTAATTCATGAATCCTACAAGGAGTGGGGAATCATGGTGGAGTAAATTAAAACAATTGGTACTATGATGTGTGAGATAGTGAGGTTTTGAAAAGTTGTGATGGTTTGGGTGCAGTGTTGGCATGACCAAAACTGATGGGTGGTGTACAGTTTGGTTCATCCTTTGTCTTGGTGACTAGATTTTTCAGGAAAATAATTAAAATCTTGGACATGATGAGAGAATGCATCATATGTTCTTATTATTCATTGGAGAACCACTTGGATTTAGTGGAGTTTCTTCTATTTGGGATAGAGGCTATTGAGATGTGATGATCATGGAAAGTCTCATTCATAAAACATTAGAGTATGATCGGTTGATCTATAAATGGTTTTAAAATTATATATTTTTTCATGACATGATTCATGGGATAAACCCTAGTTCTGATTCTAATTCTAGGGTTTAAACCCTCTTTGAAGACTTCATTCAGGGTATAAACATGTTTCTTTTCTTGTTTCAGGGGGTGAAACCTTGTTTTTTGAATGTGGTTCCGGGGGAAAACCCCATTTCGGTGTATGATTTAGGGGTGAATTAAGAAATGAACCCCAATAGAGTTATATATTGGGGAATTGATGCTTAAAAAGAAAATAATGTTGGTATCAAGGATCATGAGTATGAGTGAGACCTAGTGTGTTGGTAATTTGTGTGATGTTGAGCTTCTAGTTGATGCATCATTTGAGGGGTGTCCAGTTGGTTTGGATGAAAGAACTAAAAGAGTCCCCCATAATAAGATAGTTCCTATAGAACATGTATCATGGTAGAATAGATATTTAGAGGTGGAGGTGTGAGAGTAGAATATGGGTATATGGGCTTAGTGGATGGTGTTGGTCACCAATGAGGCCCAATGTTGTTTGAGAGATCATCTTATGGATGAACTTCTTTATGGTGTGGAAGTTGTAAAACTAAAAACCTTAAAAAATGTATAAACTCGTTTATTTTTTTTCCAAAAAATGTTTATTTTACTAAATTTTTTAGATTTGAGTGCTTAAGAGAACTCGAGATGAAGATTATAAGAACCTGGAGGAACCTACAACTATTTGAAAACTATAAGACAGATTCATGGTATAACAAGTGTGTCACACTGTGAAACAAAGGAAGAATTTCCTATAGGGTTATTTAAAAAATAATAGTTTTGTGAAAAAACCTTTCACATCATGAAACCCATCCAATAGTTTTTTTGGACTTATTTTGAGTTGAGGGTTTTTAAAATTTAGGTAGGACCTCCCCGCATAGTAGTCAGGATCAATGAAGCTTCACCCCCTTGGTCTCTTGTCCTCTTTCATGGGAGATCTTCTTTTTTAATCAGATGAATCAACCACTATCAGTTGCGTTTGGTAGATAGTGGGAAGTCTACCATTACTTATCCTTATTTTATTTCTTTTATTCACTATCAAATGAAATCTCACAATTTATGTGTGTTTTTCCTTATTTTTAGGGTATTCTCTCGCCTTTTCAATTTCTACCAGATTAACACGATTAAAATGAGAATATCATATGATTTGGAATATTTTATTATGAAGTTGGTGGTTTACAAGCTATCCCATAAGTTTTTTACTTTTTAGTAATATGTTCATTCTGAAGGCAGGTAATCCTTACATTGCATTGGATCTAAAACTTCAAATTAAATATTGGGCCCTATTTCATGAAATTAAATCTCTTAATGGTCAAATAATAGTTTATTGGTCTGTAAATCCAAATTTTAGCCACCTAAGGGGTGTGCATGACATTGGGAGATGAATTCAAAAAAATAAAGAGGTGGTCTTGTGGGAGGTTTAACCTAAATATGTGATTTTATACATGTGAATGGTACAATGAACACCACTTGAGGTGTACCGCACTTGTAAAAAATGTTGGACTAATTAAATAGGTCACCTAAGGGTCCCTAAAACTTGAATTATGACCATGGGGGAGTAAACATGGATTCTTATGACACACCATAGGTTTTAGGTACCTTATTTTTTTTATGATGATTGTTTACTTCATATCCTTGGAACATACTATTTGGAATCAACCGAGCTTGTTGATACTTTAGAATGCTGAGGGTTCTACCCCTTGGGTCAAATGATGATAATTGATATATTGAAACACAAAGGGTGACACCCCTTGGGTTCAGTGATGTAACGCCCCGGTTCTGGGTGCAGCCCAGAGGTTCCTCGTACCTGGTTGGTCACATGTCCTCAAGTGCATTTCCCCAAACACCAGAGGCTTCTGACTAGTAGCAAGGGCCTTGGGTATGATAGTGGGGAAACTATGCCCTCATTGGTAGAGTAGTGCAATAGAAATAAACAGATAACAATAGCGGAAGAAATAATAATACTATAAAACAATATAAAACGGAAGACTTGAAGTAATAAACAATTGGAGCACATATATATAAATGATTCATAATATATATGTCTAGGAAAGCATCCAAACAAGTCACAATAATTTAATACAGTACTAAACCAAAGTACAAAGAAAACAATTAAACTTCAGCAGCATTGAAAGCCTCAGCTTTGTCCCATGCTCCCCAGCTCCATAGCAGTCAGAAACTACTCTGGAACCCAGAAAAACACTGAAACGAACATTAAAGTGCCAAATTCTGATCTGTGAGGGCCCATACTCCCCGCGAATCAATGTTTGACATCTGATACTTGTCATATACAAGAATAACAGTGCAATGATCCACCAAATTCTGATCCATGAGGGCCCATAACACCTTAAGAACCAAAGTTTGGCATTTAATCAAATGAAACCTTACAAAACTCAATACTCTATTAAATAGAAGGTCTTCAATCAAGGAATCTATCAAAACATCATGCATATCTCGCACAACATCTATCACAACAACATGAAATCTGTAATGCACCCTAAATGGAATGGCAAGAATGCATGACATGTGATCTATAGCAAGTACCTATATGATGCATGATATGGAATACCCTCATCTCATTGGGTTACAACAAAAATAGAATCACAATAATATCAACGATAATAGCACAAAACATGCGAATCACCCAATGGTTAAATCAAATCAACTGTAATAATTGAAAAAAGGAAAAATAAAAGTTGCAATAATCGAGGTAAATTAGCTTTTCCATGTACACGAGTTAGCTACTCCTAGGCACAGCTCATTACCAATTACCTATTCCTTCCTATCCCTGTCTATAGGCTCCAAATAGTAAGTCAAATAATAAAAGAACCACCCTCTGATACCACTTTGTAATGTCCCAGTTCCGAGTGTCACCCAGAGGTTCCCCATACCCGGTTGGTCACATGGAATCAATCACATTTCCCAAAATTCCAGAGGCTGCCGACTAGTAGTGAGGGACTTGGGTGTGATAGTGGGGAAACTATGCCCTCATTGGCAGATTAGTGCATTGGAAATAAATAGATAACAATAGAAGAAGCAATAATAATACCAAAAAACAGTAAACCACAGAATACTGGAAGTAATAAACAACTGGAGCACGTATATATAAATGATTCGTGATATATATATGTCTAGGAAAGTAGCCAAATAAGTCACAATTATGTAATAAAATATTAAACGAATGTACAAAGAACACAAATAAACTCTAGATGCATCACAAACCTTGGCTTAGTCCCATACTCTCAAAATCAACAGTAGTCAAGTACCATACATATAAGGGAGATTTCACTTATCTATACCGGCAGCAATATAATCTGTTTGGGCCCAAAAGCATGACCCAAACAAGGTTTGAGACGAATCCCCATAGGAAACCACCCAATGATCTATGCCTAACTGTCAGTGAATATATATGGCATGCAATAAAGAAAACAAACCAGTAAACAAGGAAGCACTCAAAGTAAAAAATCATATAGTTTCAATTGCATTCGTTTTCATATATCAAGTAAGCATCCAATCAAATACAAGTAACCCTCTGGGAAGTATTCACAACCTAACCCCTCTGGTTCAATAAATAAAACACAAGAAACCCTCTGGGAAGTACTCACAGTCTAACCCCTCTTTTTCATCTTTAGAAAAGACTCTCTGAGGAACCACTCACCGTCAATTCCCCTTGTGGTGTCATATTGGTAAATATAGACACTATGAGGAAGCACTCAATGTCCAATTCCCCCTTTGGTCTCTTAACATGGAACTACAGACACTCTGAGGGAGAACAAATTCTATCACCCCTATGGTCTCGTAATGTAAAAGTAAACATACACTCTGGAGAAGCCCTCAGCGTCCATCACCCATATGGTCTACTTCACCAGGTTCCCATAGACTTGTGTAACTCAATAGTGCAAAACGATGTTTAACATATATATTAATCCTTAATAACTACTTATATAATAGCTTTCAAGAACTACTTGTCTAAATAGTAACAAGAATATAACAACATCGGATAAAAAATCACTCCATCCTAACAACACTAGGCATGGAAAACAAGCAGCTTAATCAGCAAGGCTAGACCAAACGGTCAATATCAAAACAAACATGGGAAACACATCCATAGCATGGAAAATAACCCTATTCACAATAAAAAAACCTCTACTCAGGAACACAAGGCATTGCAGGCATTAACATGGATAAAATCTCTAAACACACAATACCCCATTCTAGAGTATTGTGTACTTTTGAACATAATATTCTATGACTAACCACAAAGAGGCACAAACCACCTACCTAGATGTTGTATGATCGATATACTCTGGATTTGTCCCTTGAATCGACCTAGAACATGGAAGATCATGGAGATTCCAATGTAATCGATGATGTTTGATTCAAAGAATAGACGGTTGATCGGGAGTTTAGAGAATAATCGACGACATCTGTCACTCCTCGATGAGACGTGCTGAGAATAATATGTTTCTATTGATTAGATGCGACCACAGTCCGTTTAATCAAAAAGAAAAGAAAACTACACTGTGTGTTCTTTAAAGGTACATGGTCTGTACTTTCCTTAACTGGCCCCCACTTTAGGCGGTCTCCAGGTAACCCCACACGGCCATGTACTCGGCCGTTACACGGCTAGTACATGGCTACCCACAACAATTGGGTACACAGAGTGTACTTATAAGTACACGACAAGTACTCTTTAAAATTCTAGATTCTCCTTTTTTTCTCAAAAACACAAGAAAAGAAAACTCATACCTAAAAATAAGGTCCATGTTCTTAAAAACTTCCCCCCTTAAGGAAATTCATCCCCAAATTTCTCTAGCAAGGTGGAGTAGAAGAAGAATCCTAGAACAGCTCTGGCCACTACGATAATACATCGGTCTCCCTCTCCCAAGTCTCGCCCAGTACTCTCCCGTGCTTCCATAGCACCCGTACAAGAGGAACAGACCGACAATGGAGAACCTTCGCACTACGATCAAAAATCCAGATTGGATACTCCTCGAATGATGCATCCACCTCCATCTCAACCTCATTAGGTTGGAAAAAATGATACGGTTTTGAAAAGTAATGTCGTAGTTCAGAAAAGTGGAAGACATCGTGCATAGATTGATACCTATGAGGTAATTTTAGATGATAAGAAATAGGCCCAACCCTATCCAAAACCACAAATGATCCAACATATCTTGTAGAAAGCTTACCCTGTATCCTAATCCTCCTATGTCCCAACCTCGGTGCGACACATAGGAAAACCTGACCACTAACATCGAACACCAGAGGTTGCATCTGTCGATCATCATAATACTTCTATCGTGATTGTATAGTATCCATACTTTTCTGAAACAAATATATTTTTAATGTGGTATCCTGGAAAAGATGAGGTCCCAACATAGCTACCTCTCCTGTCTCCATCCAGCATAGGGGTGATCACCATGGCATATCGTACAAAGCCTCATAAGGTTCCATCTAAATAGTTTCTTGAAATATATTATTGTAGTAAAACTCCATAATAAGTATATGATTCTCCCAAGAACCTCCAAAGTCGAGGATGCATGCTCGAAGCATGTCCTCTAGCACCTAAATCATATGCTCAGACTGGACATCTGTCTAGGGATGGTAAGTTTTACTCAGAAGTCCCTGTGTACCCAAAACCCTCTGTAGTCCCTGCCAGACCTGATAAGTAAAACGTGCATCCCTGTTTGAAACAATGGATCATGAAACTCCATGTAGAAGTACACTCTCTCAGATGTGAAAACATCCCATCTCATTGATACTAAAGGTCACCTTGATCGACAAGAAGTGAGAACCCTTCGTGAGTCTTTCAATGACAACCCAAACTACATCATCCCCTCGAGGAGACCTCGGAAAACTTGTCAAGAAATCCATCGCTACATCAATCCACTTCCACTCAGTAATGGGTAAATGCTGCAAAATCCTTGTTGGTCACTGATGCTCCGCCTTCACCAGCTGATAGGTGGAACACCTTAGGAAAAACCCAGCAATATATCTCTTCATACCTAGACACCAATACTGATAGTGAGATCTTGATACATCTTGGTGACATCAGGATGAACTTCCCAAACTGAGGAATGAAATCCCCGCATCATCTCCTCATATAGGTCTGATGACACCCATATGTGCCCTTGAAAATGCAAGATCTCATCCTAACCTACAGTCCATCCAGGTATAGGGTCCTCCCCTAACACACTCTCCCATAGAACTAGGCCTTCAGAATCTGATATATGCCTCATTCACACTGGGTCAAGTAGAGAAGAGGTAACAACTACGGACGAAAGAAAAGTCTTCCACTGTCTGTCGTGAACCTCCAAATGTATATCAGAGAACAGATCCATAAGCTTCCACTCACTACTGGCCTCCTAAACTGCCTGAATCTGAGTCCTCCTGCTCAACGTATCAGCTACAACATTGCCTTTCCCAGGCATGTAGGCAAGATCAAAATAAAAATACTGAAGGTACTCAACCCACCTTCGTTATCTCAGATTCAGATCGCACTGTGTAAAGATATACTTTAGACTTTTTTGACTGGTGAAAACAACAAAATGATCTCCTAGAAGATAATGTCTCCAATAGTGTAACACATGAACAACTGCAGCCAACACCAGATCATGCATCTGGTAATTCCTCTAATGTGGCCTCAACTGCCAAGAACCGCATGCAATGACTCCTTCCCCCTACATAAGCAATGCTCGCATCCCAATACCTAATGAATCAAAGTACACAGTATAGTTCTTGACCATCTCTGAAAAAACTAGTATCGGTGCTGAAGTCAACCTCCCTTTCAGCTCCTAAAAGGCCGACTCACAAGAATCTGACCACAAGTACTTTGCACCTTTCTTAGTCAGGCTCGTTAGTGGTACTTTTAAGCGTGAAAAGTCTTATATGAAATGTATGTACTAACCATATAGCCCTATAAAACTCTGTACCTCGAAGATGTTCTTCGTATGCTCAAAGGAAACTACTACTCTCACTTTCTATGGGTCTATTGATACTCCTGTCTCTGAGATAACATGACCCAAGAAGTGAATCTGTTTCATCCAAAAGTTTCATTTTGAGAGCTTATTATATAACTAATTCCCTCACATTATACTCAAAATGATCTCAATATGTGTTGAATGGTCACATACAGTGTGAGAGTACACCAAGATATCATCCTCAAAGACTACCACAAAAGAATCCAAGTATGGATGGAACACTAAATTCATCAGTTCCATAAAAATTATAGGCATGATCATGAGATCGAACAATATAAATACATACTTGTATAGACCATACCTGCTCTGAAAGGTTGTAAGAGTTATATCTGATGGTCTAACATGCAACTCATGATAACCAGATCTCAAGTAAATTTTCGAGAACACCTGGACTCCTCAAAGATGATCAAAGAGATCATCAATCCTCAGCATGGGAAATCGGTTCTTGATCGTCAACTGGTTCAGCATACGATAATCAACCAAAAGTTAGTGGGTACTGTCCGCCTTTTTCGCAAATAGGACAGGTAAATCCCAAGGAGAACTATTGGGTCAGATGAAACCCTCAGCCTGTAACTCCTCTAACTTCTTCTTGACCTCCTGTAAATCTGTTGTAACCATCCTATATAGAGGAATGGAAACTAGTGCTGCTCCTGTCACAAGATCAATATAAAAGTCTACCTCTCACTCCAAAGTAAAACCTAAAAAGTTATCTAGAAAGACATCCCTGAAACGATCCACCACTAGAGGAATGTCCAACTGTCAAGTCCCCTGGTCATCCAGATATAGACTAACGATCTTGGCTATAACTCCTCCCAACCCATGATGCTCGGGTCCTGATCTTCTCTCCTGGACATCCCATTCACACTTACGTAGAAAAAAACTACCCTCTGTAAAGTAAAACTCACCCAAAGATGATAGAAATCAACAACATTTTGGAAAGGAGCTAACCAGTCCATTCCAAGAATGAAATCATATCTTGTCATCTCTAGAACATAGAGGTCCCATAAGAAGTGACACACACCAACCTCAAGAGGGAACTCCTTGCACGGACGTACACTAACCATTCTTATCCCCAACAGAGTGTCCAGTGTTAATACATCAACAGGGGTAAAGATACAAAGCCTAAGCCTCTCCACAATAGCAACAGATATGAAACTATGGGAAGCCCCTGTATCGAAAAGTGCATAAGATAAAACTAAAGAAACTAGAATCGTACCTCTAACTGTAAAGGGTTCATAAACTTTCTCTAGCTTAATTTTCTCTATCACAAAGCCTTACCTACACCACATCCCTATGAAGGTAACAAAAAACCCTAAGCTAATACACCATGTTGCTGCTGATAGCCTGTCGATTAGATACCACAGTTGTGACCTAAACCTCATCTTGAAAATCCAGATGAACTCCAGTTCCCAAATTGATGAGAAACTAGTGGTGTTGTTCCGGTACGAGGAGTCAAAACAAAACCTCTATCACTCACTTCTGGAGAGAAAAATTGATAGAACCCCTGAATATGACCCATCTTGCTGTAAGATCGGAACTCCACAGGGTTTCTCAGGAAATGTGGCCTCGTATTCCTGCTCTTCCCGCACTAGTAGCACACCACCTGGCTACTAGAAGAAGTTTCCCACTTCCTCAGATCCCCATGCGTAGACTCCCTGTAGCGCTTCCTGCTGTCAGTAGGAGGGGTAACAACTCCTGTAGATACCCAAAGCTTGACATACATAGAAATTACATTACTTGTTGTGGAATAATTAATACATAACAAAAAAATACACACAAGGACCGTAATTGTTTAGTGTCCTTGGAAACTTGGAATATAATATTCTAATTGTGGTGAAAGATCTTCAACATCTCCCATAAAGGTCTTACCTTTTTGTTTTCTTACCTAAAACCTTTCTTTAAATCCCGGGGAAAAGAAAACATATAAAGGGTGAGCTCAAATGCTCAGTAATGGTATGAATGGTGAAAATAAAACAAACCATATAAATTTTAACTTCAAAACATGAACATAAAGTTTAAACATCAAAAAAATGAGTTGTGAAATAAATCTTGGAAGTACGTAAGGCATATATCATAAAGGAACATAAATCATGATAAAATAGAATGGGAATAAAACATTTAATTGCGTAAAACCATTAAGAACATGACATGATTTCCATAGTATCCAAGGCATTACTGCTAAGACCATCTTAGTGGAAAAAGTCCCTTTCTGAATCGAGTTCACTCCTCGTTCCAATCTTGTATCACTAAAATGGATTAACTTTCCATTCCATCCATGTCTATATCATGAGATATAAATATTTACCCAATGAATTGGGGGGAGATATAGGTCTCACCCATCTCATAATGAAATCATTATTTTGTGTGCCACAAAATCATAAATCATACATCATAGCATAACCCATATAATAGAATGGGATTCTTAAACATCTTACCATCATAACATAATCCATATAAAAAATGGATATCATTTCATCATAAGAAGAATAAAACCATGTAAATAATGGATAAATTATACTTGAAACATAAACATATTAAATAATGTCATTTTTATATGGAAAATATTTATGATAAAACACTTGAAATGAATTCTTGAGGAAAATATCCTTTCTTCGTTAAAATCATTTTCTTTTCACAAAATGCCATGAAATCTTAAAAGAAAAGGGTTTTGTTGAAAATAATCATGAAATATTGTAGAGTAAGCTTCATAGAAATGATGCGTTATGAAACTGTAAAAATCCATTCATGCCGTATAAGTTAAATAAACATTTTTCTCGTACTTTTTCCTGAAAAGTCAAAAAGTACATTGTAAGGTAAACAAAAGAAAGATTCCTTACATACCATGAAGTAAAAGTCAAAGAGGGGTAAACATGAATTTAAAAATAAATGTAAGAATATTAAACACTTTATAAAAAACATTTTTATAGACATGGATGAAAAATATAACCCCAGTAAACACTTACATAAAAACAATCTCGGATAAAAACGAGATTGGAAAAGTTATCCCTTACCTTATGTCCAATTTCTTCTGTATGTGTCCGATACTCCTGTAGAGTGGGTTTAAACATATTATTAACTTGTAACAGAATAATAATAATATTTATTATATCATATATGATTCACTTACGACTTTATATTACCCATTCTTTTGTAAATTCCAGGTTAAAGCATCGTTTTGTGTAAAATCGTTTTATTTATCGTACTTGTTTGGACTTGTTGTTCTTGATATTATTATTACTTATATCATGATTTACTTACTTCCATAATGTAAATCATGATTTATATATCATATATATTCAGTATATATATATATAATAGATAGATAAATGAAATGAAATACACCGTTCATGGAGAAGGTAGGTCGTACGTACGCATGAATGCTGTTTTATTTTCCTTATTGACTTGAATGGAAGTTTGTAGATGAAATATATATATATATACATAAATACAGTAGCTTCATTATGTCATATATTTCATTATTATTAATTTTATATACTTTATAGTCATTCTTGAATGGTTAGCACAGAAAATGAATCTAATCGCATCGTGGAGACGGTAACCCGTACATACGCACGAGCGATGATATCATTCCCATAATTATTGAATTAAATTAGAGTGGATGATATAATATCTTAGAATCAGTATGATTTTATAATTACCATATATAGTTATTCATTACACCATTATACCCATCCAGGTAAGGTGGTGGTGGAAAAACTGATTACACCACGGCGTGGAGACGGTATTCCGTACATACGCACGCGCGGTGATTTTGTTTTCCGTAGGATGGATTGAAGTTGAAATAGGGATGTTTCATATTTATAATAACATATCAGTATAAGAGTGATAATTATGTTATTTATTCATAATTAAACAACTAAAGTAGAGGAAGTAGAAGAAGAAATAAATTTGAAAGAATTGGTAACGGATATTACCTCTTCTTCGATACGCCTCTTTGAAACCTCATCTTAGGGAACTAAAATTGGTATTTTAAGAAGACCAGAACCTCTATTATGTTTCTATGGATGTTTATAAGGGAAATGTTCAGAGGTTTTCCTAGCTTCAAGGCTCAAAAGGGTGTGAAGATAAGAGGGAAGGGGTGCCCTTTTTATAAGGGAGGAGAGGGGCACCTTTGGAAAAACTTAAAATATTATTTTATAAAAAAGTCATATTCAGTTTATAATAGCTCCAAATTGATTTATTTAGAAACTAAAGTGGGTATGGGTCGAAATACTCTCAACAAATAGGTTTTAGACAAGATTTGGTTACTATCTTAACCTTATCATTTAGATTTAACTCTAAGTTAAATAATTTTACTTTTACTGTGTCTTCTTGTTTTCTTACACTATATGGTTAATAAACTTACTATAACAATCCAAAAGAATCCCAAGTGGTTAATTATTAATATATATAACCTTATATAAGTCATTTGTCATATCCTTATATTTTTAGGAATAAAATAACAATTAATAATATAATATTTGTTTTAAAAACTATTTTATGTCAATTTTGAAACTATTTGGTAATTGATTTTTAAGAAAATTATAAAAACATTATTAGTTAGAATAAACTTAAGTAAATCAATAATAACATGTCATATTAACCTAGAAAATTAGTTTAATTCATAAAAAGTCTCAAATTAAATTTATTTGGGTATTTATAATATCAATTATTTTAATATTTCATTGTTTAGGTAATTACTGCATCACCTTGGTGTCATAAATAAATTATATTATCTAATGTATAAAAATTATAAATAAAATACCATTAGGTAGGAAATATTTTTATATTTTTAATGAATATTTATAGTCGAATTTATTTTATGTATAACCCTATATTAAAAATGTTTTAGTTATTAAACTTTGACTATTTTAACTCTTTTTTAAATAAAATAATAATAAATGTCCTAATCTAATCCAAGTGGACCTAAATGGTAATATTTTATTCCTAATATTGTTTTAGGTCTAATTACACTTATACAATAGAATTAGTACATGTGTTAGGGTAATAATAATATCATTTTTACCCTTAATTACACTATTTACTTTTAACGGTGGTAAATAAAAGTAAAAAGTTACTATTCACGAAAAATTATTTTTATCTTATTGAACCAAATTTTACTCCTTGATATTAACTGTGTGTCTCAGATTTTTGAAATTCCACTCACAGAAGGGTTAAAATTACATTTTATGTAAATTTTCAAACTCTCCTAGGAGGTGGGTAAAAGACGGTGAAAAGTTCAATACAATTTTTATATATATAAAATTATTATAAAATGACTCGAATGAATTACATTGAACTTATATAGGTATTATGTATCAATTTTGATCTAAAATAAATTTAAATAAAATAAATAATTATTTATATAAAAATTCGGTTTTTAAATAGTAACCCAGTGTTTTCACTATTCATAAAAAATTGAATGTTTTCAGAGAAATACGAAAAATTCACCCTAGGATAATTTTGATATTCTGAATCCAAAAATGAAGTCCATTTTGAAAGATAAAATTTATAAAATTTCAAAAAGTGGGTATTAATATTCATAACGGCTAGTTTATATAATATTTTAATAACATATTGTTGTTTAGTGAAACTCGGTGTTGCGTACAACACATGCTATCGTGGATGGTCACGATTGCATGTAAAGAAAGCCAAGTCTGGGTTACGTGTAGTGCAAGATTCCTTTGTTGTTGTGTATAATAGAATCCGACCCTATTTCATTTATAAATTGAATATATATATATACACTCAATGTTGTGTAGAATATCTTCTATCAAATGAACAATAAATTTTGTGGAACATGATCAAAGAATAGTGTTGCATATACTGCAAGATAATACGGTGTTATGTATAGCGCAAGATAATCTTGGTGTATCATACAACACAAGACATCAAATAAATTAAAAATAATACTTCTCATAAAATCTTGGGGTGTTACATTCTACCCCCCTTAAAATGAATTTCGCCCTCGAAATTCATCGGGGTTATAAATGGTTTACTATATGATAGTTTCTTTAATAGAAACCCACATCATAAAAAGGAATAGAAAAACTGAGCATTAAAAACTAAACTATGAAACGTAACAGTTACCCAAATTAACTAATCACTGGGTTTCCACATAGGAGAACATATGTGAAAATATGGATATAGAAGAGAAATATAACCATTAAGTTATGATGGAGAGTGGTAGAGTACATGGCTATGAAAAATCTAACAATCACAAAGCCATAAATTTGTGATGATCTAAGGTACCATCTGATTCATCAGATATAAGAGCACTAGGACAACATTTTTGTTTTTCAAGATCATTTCCCTAACGTTGATGAACTTTTACATAAGGAGAAATACTTACTTGATTTTAGTGTAATATCATTGTTGCTCATTCCATGAACAATTTCCACTTCATATCTATTTAAATAAATGAAGCTTAATTTTTCATTCATGAAGTTTTAACAGATCATGTGATAGAATGATAAGTCATCCCATCTGTTTCTATCAAAAAAATGTAAGCATAAGTTATTAAATATACATAAGTCCATCTATGGTGAGATTAATCGTATATTATTCTAACAAGGGACTTATACTTTATCTTTCATACCACTTAATAAAATAAAACTAGTTTCTACTAACCAGGGACTTCCTGTAGGCCAGTGGTATGAGATAAAGGCCTGACACACTTCAGTTGTGGGTTCGATTCCTAGAGCCTTGTCTGACGCGACGGGTTGTCGACCATCCTGCAGGTTGTCCTTTTTCTAAAACTACATTATTATAACATTCCATAAATAATATCAAAAAAAGTTCTAGCCTTAAACAATTCTATATGATTTCCAACTTAATCCATTCGAAACATTAATCTTATCAGAAATACTTCTATCCAATCTTATAGTATAAATAAAATGAATGCTAGAAATTTCATCAACCAATCATGTGAATACCATCATTTATCCCCCATATAAGATATATCTTGTTGGTCGCATTCCAAACATGTGAATACCTTAATCATGTATTCTCTTGAAAAATGAATACCCATTGAACCTTAGTGAAAACATGAATGATGTAAAAAGTTAACTCTTTCCACATACCAAAATCCCAAAAAAATTTATATACTCAAACCATGATATCGCATTGTCCTTATATCATCCTTGAGCTCATCAATACTATAAAACATGTCATTATCTCCTAATCCATTCATTATGCACATATCATCTACTTTCCAAAAATATATGAATTAACCTTTCATGGTTACCGGTACCATTCAACATATACTTTCAAATAATTTATGAAAAACAATAGTGTAACAATCCTAATATGTTTATTTATTCCATAATACCATTAAATTACCCACACAACATAACTCTTTATAAACATACAATCATTCCACTACCTTCTTAAACCATTGACCGAGCATGAACAATTATTTCATCTCACATATCATTTGTAGTCTCTTCATCATCATCAACATAAATACTACCCATACGACCATGTTGATTCTCTTCATGAGATTTTCCCTTAGGGCATTGGTTTGCGTAATGCCCATATATTCCACATTTAAAACATTTAACCATTTTTGATGTCGTAGAAATACCATTATCCTTGTACATGGTGTTAACTAAAAATTTTCCTTTACAATTACTGGATTTGTGTCCTTCTTTTCCACACCCATAGCATCTTCTGGTTCCTTTGAAACATTCTCCCTGATGCCTCTTCCCACATGATTTACATGAGGGGAATTGAACTTTCTTTCCTCTATGATCATCATGAAACTCCATCTTTCTCTTATTAGCTGAGTCGGGATACTTACCAAAGTTGAGATTATTGATCATATTATGAGATTGATTATTAGGCATAATAATTATGTTTGGAATTCCAGATCTAATTTCATTTGGTTTCTCATGAATAATATCATTCCATTTTCCATCATATCCTCCATTATCGTGAATCTTCCTCTTTCCAGCCATTTTTTAAAACCCAAAAAGAATAGTGTGAGTGGAAAAAATCATGCTAAGAAAACAGCATAATAAAGGGGGAGTACCTTCAATATATAACACCTTAGGTTTAATTATAATATCATTACCATGATTCTTGGACTATAACCTATACGTATACTTAACCTTAGAGACATCCCTTGACATACCTTAGAAATATCTCTAGGGATCTCACTAAAGTTCTCGCATCCTAGTTTCCAAAGGTTAACTGAACCTTCACTCTGATACCAACTGTAGAGACCCAAATCTTGACGTACGTAGACATTACATTACTTTTTGAAGAATACTTAATACATAACAAAAACAGACATACAAGGACCGTAATAGTTTAGTGTCTTTGGAAACTCGGAATATAATCTTCTAATTGTGGTGAAAGATCTTCATCATCTCCCATAAAGATCTTTCCCTTTTGTTTTCTTACCTTAAACCTTTCTTTAAATCCTGGGGAAAATACAACATATAAAGGGTGAGCTCAAATTATCAATAAGGGTAAGCATGGAGAAAGTAAAACAGATCATATACATTTTAACTTCAAAACATGAACATAAAGTTTAAACATCAAAAACTTGAGTTGTCAAATAAATCTTGGCAGTACGTAAGGTATAGATCATAAAGGAACATCAATCATGATAAAATAGCATGGGAATAAAACATTTAATTGTGGAAAACCATTAATCACATGACATGATTTCCAAAGTAGCCAAGGAATTACTGCTAAGACCATCTTAGTGGACAAAGTCCCTTCCTGAATTGAGTTTACTCCTCATTCCAGTCCTATATCACTGAACCGGACTAACTTGTCATTCCAGACATGTCTATCTAATGAGATATAAATCTTTACCCAATTAATTGTAGGGAGATATAGGTCCCACCCATCTCATAATTAAATCATTCTTTTGTGTGCCACAAAATCATAAATCATACATCATAGCATAACCCATGTAATAGAATGGGATTCTTAAACATCTTGCCATCATAACATATCCATATAAAAAATGGATATAATTTCATCATAATAAGAATCAAACAATGTAAATAATGGAGACATTATACTTGAAACAGAAACATATTAAATAATTTCATTTTGAGATGGAAAATAGTTTTGATAAAACACTTGAAATGAATTCTTGAAGAAAATATCCTTTCTTCTTCAAAATCATTTTATTTTCAAAAAATTCCATTCAATATTAAAATAAAAGGATTTTGTTGAAAGTAATCATGAAATATTATATATTAAGATTCATGAAAACTAGGCATTATGAAACAGCAAAAATCCTTTCACACCGTATAAGTTAAAAAACATTTTTCTCATACTTTTACCGGAAAAGTCAAAAAGTAACTCGTAAGGTAAACAAAAGAAAGATTAATTACATACCATGAAGTAAATGTAAAAGAGGGTTAATAATGACTTTAAAAATACATTTAATAATATTAAACACTTTATAAAAAACATTTTTATAGACATGGATGAAAAATATAACCCCAGTAAACACTTACGTATAAACAATCTCGGATAAAAACGAGATTGGAAAAGTTATCCCTTACCTTATGTCCAATTTCTTCTTTATGTGTCTGAGACTCCCTTAAAGTGGGTTTAAACATATTATTAACTTTTAACATAACAATAATAATATTTATGATATCATATATTATTCACTTATGACTTTTTATTACCCGTTCTTTTGTAAATTCCAGGTTAAAGCATCGTTTTGGGGAAAATCATTTTATTTATCTTACGTGTTTAGACTTGTTGTTCTTGATATTATTATTAATTTTATCATGATTTAATTACTTACAGAATGTAAATAATGATTTATATATCATATATATTCAGTATATATATATATTTAATAGATAGATAAATGAAATGAAATACACCGTTCATGGAGACGGTAGGCCGTACGTACGCATGAACACTGTTTTCTTTTCCTTATTGACTTGAATGGAAGTATGTAGATGACATATATATATATATATATATATATATATATATAAATCCAGTAGCTTCATTATTTCATATATTTCATTATTATTCATTATATATACTTTATAATCATTCTTGAATGGTTAACATTGAAAATGAATCTCATTGCGTCGTGGAGACGGTAATCCGTACGTACGCACGAGCGATGATATCATTCCCATAATTATTGAATGGAATTGGAGTGGATGATATAATATCTCCAAATCAGTATGATGTTATAACAACCATATATAGTTATTCTTTACACCATTACAACAGTCCAAGTAAGGTGGTGGTGGAAAAACTGATTACACCATGGCGTGGAGACGGTATTTCGTACGTTCGCATGCGCAGTGATTTCATTCTCTGTAGGATGGATAGAAGGTGAAATAGGGTTGTTTCATATTTATAATAACATAAAATTATATGAGGGATACTGATGTTATTACTTCATAACGAAACAACTAAATAATATGAAGTAGAATAAGAAATAAATTTGAAAGAATCGATAACGGATATTACCTCTTCTTCGACACACATCTTTGAAACCTCCTCTTATGGCACTAAAATTGGTATTTGAAGAAGACCGGAACCTCTATTATGTTTCTAGAGATTTTGAGAAGAGAAATGGGCTGGGGTTGGCCAAGATTCAAGGATCAAAAGGGTGTTAAGAGAAGAGGGAAGGGGTGCCTTTTTATAAGGGAGGAGAGGGGGGCCTTTGGAAAAACTTAAAATATTATTTTATAATAAAGTCATATTCGGTTTATAATAGCTCCAAAATGATTTATTTAGAAAATAAAGTGGGTAGGGGTCTAAATAATCTCATCCAATTGGTTTTTGATAAGCTTAGGTAACTATCATAACCTTATCATTTAGATTTAACTTTAAGTTAAATAATTTTACTTTTACCGTGACTTCTTGTTTTCTTACATTATATGGTTAATAAACTTACAATAAAAAGCCAAAGGAACCCCAAGTGGTTAATTATTAATATATATAACCTTATCTAAGTAATGTTTTCGAACCTTATATTTTTTAGGAATAAAATAACAATTAATAATATAATATTTTTTTTTAAACTATTTTATGTCAATTATGACATTATTTGGTAATTGATTTTTGTGAAAGTTATAACAACATGATTAGTTCAAAAAAAGTTAGATTAATCAATAATAACATGTCATATTAACTTATAAAATTATTTTAATTCATAAAAACTCTCAAATTACATTTATTTGGGTATTTATAATATCAATTATTTTAATATTTCATTATTTAGGTAATTACTGCATCAGCTTTGTGTCATAAATAAATTAAATTATTTAATGTCAAAAAATTATAAATAAAATAAAATTAGTTAATAAATCGTTTTATATTTCTAATTAATATTTATAGTCTAATTTATCTTATGTATAACCCTATATTAAAAATGTTTTATTTATTAAACTTTGATTTTAACTATTTTAACTCTTTTTTAAATAAAATAATAATAAATGTCCTAATCTAATCCAAGTGGACCTAAAGGGTAATATTTTATTCCTAAGATTTTTTTGGTCGAATTAAACTTATCCAATAGAATTAGGACATGTTTTAGGGTAATAATAATATCATTTTTACCCTTAATTACCCTATTTACTTTTAACCGTGGTAAATAAAAGTAAAAAAGTTACTATTCACAAAATTATTTTTATCTTATTGAACCACATTTTACTATTTGATATTAACCATGTGTCTCTTATTTTTGAAATTCCACTCAGAGAAGTGGTAAAATTTTGTTTTAGGTAAATTTTCAAACTCTCCTATGAGGTGGGTAAAAGACGGTTAAAAGTTCCATAAAATTTTTATATATCTAAAATTAGTATAAAATGACTCCAATGAATTACATTGAACTTATATAGGTATTATGTATCTGTTTTGACCTAAAATAAATTTAAATAAAATAAATAATTATTTATATAAAAAGTCGGTTTTTAAATAGTAACCTAGTGTTTTCACTATTCATCAAAAAATGAAAGTCTTCAGAAAAATACCAAAAATTCACCCGAGGATAATTTTGATATTCTGAATCAAAAATTGAAGTCCATTTCGAAAGATAAAATTTAAAAATTTCGAAAAGTTGGTATTACTATTCATAACGGCTAGTTTATATAATATTTTAATAACATATCGTTGTTTACTGAAACTCAGTGTTAAGTATAACACACGCTATCGTGGAAGGTCGTGATTGCGTGTAAAGCAATCCAAGTTAGGGTTACATGTAGTGCAAGATTCCTTTGATGTTGTGTATAATAGAATCCGACAATATTTCATTTAAACATTTAATATTTATATATATACACTCAATGTTGCATAGAATAACTTCTATCAAACGAATTGGAAATTTTGTGTAACACGATCCAAGAATAGTGGTGCATATACTGCAAGTTAATATGGTGTTACGTATAGCACAAGATAATCTTGGTGTAACGCAAGACATCAAATAAATTAAAAGGAATACTTCTCATAAAATCTCGGGGTGTTACAACTCCATATTCTGAGCCACCCTAGATCACAGCATCAGAATCCCTCATATTGCACTATGTGATCAGCACCTGGTTGACTATAGAGGTGATGGAAGTCATCCTGAAGATGTTCACTTGAGGTTAGATGCCGTGCCTGGGACCATCCTCAAACATCCTTTCCAGGAATAACTCGTCACCTCCTAGGATGGGTGTAAAGCACTGAAACTCTGTGAAACGAGAAGAATACTCCATAAATGAGAGAGTACCCTATTACAGACACAGGAACTCTCTGGTTCGATCGGCCCTCAATGTCTCTGGGTAGAAATAATCGTATAAGGCACACTGGAACTCATCCCAAGCCATAACCTACTGGAATCCCGTCTGTGAGAGCACATCCCACCATCTCTTGGCAGAATCTTGTATCATGTACATAGAGATATTCACCCTCCTCTCTGGAGGTGTCTCCAGATTCTCAAAGATCGAAATCATGGCCTCTAACCATGATTCTACAACCTGTGGTCCTCCATCCCCTGTGAAGGTGGGAGGATGCTATAGCTGAAAAACTCGCATCAACTCTACCCTAGACGGGGCCGGATGTAGTGCTCCTTTGAATGTTTGTATAAACCTCGTGAATCCTTTTCATAACTATACATCATCACCAGTTTCTGGAATGATGGATGGTGCCAAAACGGGCACGACTAGAGGATATTTTAGAAGTTCATGATTTTCAATGTCTGGGCTCTGGTCACTGCCCTGAATTTGGCGAACAACTGGAGGAAGCCTTGGTGGCATGACTCTTCAAGTTCAAGTGCACACCTTAGATCAAGTTATCAAGGATTGAAACTTAGTAGTGAAAGAAACGAACATGAGAATGAAGGCATACATGTTTTTAAAAATAGGGATACACGGCGTGTATGACACATACCAAGTGTGTTTATTTAATTCTTTACATGGGTGTGCACTCTTTCCAACCTTGGTCATGTAACACCCCATACACATGTTGTGTTCTCCCAAGATATGACATGTACATGAATCATTTTCCCCTGCCTGAGTTCTTCTACATGACCAACCCACACGGTTCTCCTAGTAGAAGAGTACATGGTGTGTTCATTCCAAACACAACATGTACTAGAAGGATTTCGCCGACCCGTGTTGTTAGTTACCCAGTAGGATACATGGTCTATACAACACGGCATGTACGTTCGGTACACAACATGTTCCTCCAAGGATTTCCCAACATCATGTGTTTGCCCACACAACGAGGGACACAGTTTGAGACTACATGGTATACACATACACTACATGATGTGTACTCAATAAAAACAGTTTCTTACCAGACATAAGGATACATGGCATGTATTCAGCAATACATACCGTGTATTCTAGTTATTTCTGGACTGTAAGCCTCAGAAACTACTCTGGAACCTAGAAAAACAATGAAACAAACATTAAAGTGCCAAATTCCAATCTATGAGGGCCCATAACACCTCAAGAATAATGTTTTTCATTCATTCAAAAGAAACCTTACAAAATTCAATAATCTATTAAATAGAAGGTATTATATCAAGGAATCTATCACAACAACATTCATATCTATCACAACATCTATCACAATACCATGTAATTTTTACTACACCCAAAAAGGCATCATAAGAATTCAAGACATGTGATCTATATGAAGTTCCTATAAAATTCATGAGATGGAATACCCTCATCTCATCAGGTTGCAACAGAAATAAAACCTCAATTATATTAATGATAACAGCACAAAGTATGTGAATCACCCAATGGTGAAATCAAATCAACTATAATAATTGAAAAACCAAAAAAAAATCAATAATTGAGGTAAATTAGCTTTTCCCAGTACACATGTTAGCAACTATCAGGAACAGCTCATTAAAAACAATCTATTCATTCTTATCCCTATTTATAGCCTCCAAAAAGTAATTCAAAGAAGAAAAGAACCTCCTTATAATACCACTTTGTAACTTCCTGGTTCTGGGTGTCACCTAGAGGTGCCCCATACCCAGTTGGTCACACGGCCTCAAGAGAATTTCCAAAAACTCCAAAGGCTTATGACTAGAAGTGAGGGCCTTGGTTGTGATAGTGGGGAAAATACTCCCTCATTGGTAGAGTAGTGTAGTGGAAATAAACAAATAAATATAGCAGATGTAATAATAATACCATACAACTGTAAACAACAGAAGACTGGAAGTAATAACCAACTAGAGAACATATATATAAATTATACATGATATATATTTATAAGAAATCATCCAAACAAGTAAAAATGTCGGAATATTGTACTAAACCAGAGTAAAAAGAAAAAAATAAACTCCAACAATATCGCAAGCCTCGGCTTGGTCCCATGCTCTCCAACTCCACAATAGTCAAGTACCTAACATAGAAGGGAGATTAACCTTATCTATACCAAAATAAATATAATCTGTTTGGCCCTAAAAGCATGACCCAAATAGGGTGTGAGAAGAATCCCAGTAGAAAACCACCTAATGATCTGTGCCAAATAGTTATTGAAAATATATGGAAGGCAATAAGAAAAATGAAGCAGTAAACAAGGAAGCACTCAATGTAAACAATCCTATAGTTTCAATTTCATTAATTTTAATATGTAAAGTAATAATCTAATAAAATACAAGTAACCCTCTGGGAAGTAATCATATCCGAACCCCTTTGGTTCAACCAATCAAACAAAAGTAACCCTCTGGTAAGTACTCACAGTCTAACCCCTTTGGTTCAGCTTTAGCAAAGACCCTCTGAGGAAGAACTCACCATCAATTCCCCATGTGGTCTTGTATCAGTAACTATAGACACCATGAGGAAGCACTAAACATATAATTCCCCCTTTGGTCTCACAAATTATAACTACAGACACTCTGAGGGAGAACAAATCCCATCCCCCCTATGGTCTTGTAATGTAAAAGTAAAAAAAGACAAACTAGAGAAGTCCTAAGTGTCTATTACCCCTATGGTCTACTACACCAGGTTCCCACAGCCCTGTGTAAGTTAATTGTGAAAAATGATGTTCAATATCCAAATTAAACCTTAAGAACAACATGGATAATAGCTTTCAATAACAACTTGGCTAAACAACTATAATTATATAATATCATCAGATAGAAAATCACTCCATCCTAACAACTCTAGGCATGGAAAATAAGCAGCTCAACCGGAAAGGCTAGACCAAATAGTCAATTTAAAAAAACATGGTTAACACATGGAAAATAAACCTATTCACAATCAAACAACCTCTACTCAGGCACAAAAGTCATAGCAGGAATTAACAGGGTCAAATCCCTAGACACGCAATACCCCATTCTAGGGTATTGGCCACTCTTTCACATAATATGAAAATACTAAATACGGAGAGGCACAAACCACCTACATCAACATTTAACAATCGACATACTCGAGCGTCAACTATTGAATTGAACTAGAATGCAGTAGATTGTGGCAATTCCAACTCAAACAATAGTGTTTGATTCATAGCACAGATAGTGGATCGGGTTCTTGGAGAAGAATCAGTGATATATGTTGCTCCTGGATGAGACGACTTGAGTGGAATATATTTTTGTCTATTATACATGACCCCGGTCCATTTAATATAAAAACTACATGGCTTGTTCAGTAAAAGTATATGGCATGTACTTTCCTTAATTGGCCCCCGCTTTAGGCGGTCTCCAGGTCACCCCACACGGCCATGTACTCGGCCGTTACATGGCCAACACATGGCTACTAGTGGCAACCAGGCACAAGGCGTGTACTTCTATGTTCACAATTTGTACTTCTAAGTACACGACGTGTACTCTTTAAATTTCCATATTCTCCTATTTTTCTCAAAAACACCATAAAATAAAAACCATACCTAAAAAGAAGGTCTGTGTTCGTACAGGTGATGATGCTTGATACATTGATATGCAAAGGGAGAAACCCCTTGGGTTTTTTTATGATAATTTCTACTTTATAACACATTTTTGTGACCCCCTTGAGTTTATTAGTCTTTTTTAATGAGATATTATAGATAAAGACATCCAACTTTGGCCAAATAAGGTATGGCCGATCCCAGGTGTCACTTTAGAAATTGTGTATCAATGATGATTTATTTATTTATTTTGTGAATTTGTTTTATTATTCACATAAACATGAACCTAATTTCTCAGAATAGATATGCTTATTGACACCATTGGGGGTGTACTACTGAATTTTACTCAAACCCTACTTGAGCAGTGGATTCGTACATGAGTAGACCTACACGTATGTTCGTAAGGATATGAGTACTCTCTCTAGTGTTGATACTTTATATGTGTTTTAATAATGGATCTTGGTATTCTAGAGATCAGTCTAGGAATTAAGACTATTTTTTGGTTTTTTCCTAGTTTCTTCTTTTCTTCTTCTAGTTTTTAATGTATATGATTTGCTATTAATGTATAAATTTTTTACATAAAATATAAACTTCATTTAACATATCATGGGATGTGTTTGATAATTTGTTATCACTTATCGATATTTCTATTTACTATTTATTCATCTAAATGAGATATTATTGGCTTATTATTTCCATTCTTGTATACTTTTATATACAAGTATTGTCTCCCCACTATACTACCTTAGACACACACTGATAGTTGGAAGCCTCTTGCATACAAGAAGGTGTGCCTAAGGTATAGTGACAACTGTTTTTTTAGGAATTAATCAATGGCCTCTAACCCTAGAATATTAAAACACCCCATAGGGAAAATATATCACATTGAGATAGTGGATATTCAACTATATATTAAATCATTGATAATGTATTTACTCCCCTTTTAGTGCCACCCGAATGTCATACCATGAAGTATCTATGAGCCAAAACATAACCACTATATTTCCCCTATTCATTTCTTCCTATATAACCATAACGTTCTCCTTAGAAATCGGGAGTTATTATTCCATATGATTAGACCAAAGTGGCAATTTACCAACTACCTTATTTAGGAGACTAGGATTTTTAGGAATATCATTAGCTATATTGAAGAACATTTGGTGTGGGGTAGGTGCATATAATGACTATCAACCCAAATCACTAGTTGATGGGGATAAAACACCATATAGAAATGATAAGTATTTGGGTGTCATTGACCATAACTTTTTTAAGTTCTTATTTATATGAGTGTTTCCTAAATGTAATTAAGACATAAGGAGGACCATAGTGTCGGGGAGAGGGACCACTTCTTAGAGGACCACTCCAATGAGAAGCATTGGGAGTAATTCCATGCTTATCTTCATATTCTATATAATAGGGAGGACCTCCATTCTATATTGACGTTTGGATATGAGGGGGGGTCTATAACATATGACTTGGGTAGGGAATTTAATGTGACTATATGGTTTTCATAATTCATTAATACTAATATCAGATGAATTGAAAAGTGGTGTACCTCTTTTCTAATTGATCATTAGGTTATGGGGAAGACCTACAAAACCTGTGTCATGGGGAGAAACTTTATGGCCGACTTCCATATTATTGTGGGGAGGATATATGTGATGGGTTCTCTAGGGAGTATCTCCATAGATTATAATCATGGTACTTTGGGGGTTATATTCATGGTTATTACTTCCTTCTCCCATTGATGAAGAGTTAAAATATTCTTGAGCTACAATTGATAGGTGTTAGATGGATTTAAGAATATCACCATTGATTAGGGTAGGGGTATATACATATTATTTTTTTTATATCTTCATTAATGGGGCCTTCTAGAGTTTCATGATTGGGTGACTGGATATATAGATTTAATCATGATCGAATTCATGAAATGCAGGAACAATCCTTATTCTTATAAACTCTCATAGGATACTTCCTTGTCATCTTCGGAATAACTTGATGAATTACTTGTATTGTGACTAAAATATATTGGACTTCTTCACAATTGTAAATATGTATAATAATATTAGCCTATAATTATTTTTTGTCATTTTAGGAATATCATCAAGAGCCTCTTTTGTGAATATAAGAATATTCACCCCCAGCTCAATGGTTGACCCTGATATATGTTAATGGACTTCATTAACATATAAAGAAATATAATCGTATATTTATGTCATTTACAGAATATGATATTGTTATCCTCTAGTTGGAGAAGAAATATAATCTTTCTCTAGATATATTATCAATGTATGTTAGTGATCTCCTTTAATGTTGATAGGGATATGATCCAACCATGATGTGAATGTCAAGGAATGTTGATGAACTCTAATATGAACATGGCTATGAGCATGATCCTTTTATTAATTATTTTGTAGTATATTCTAATGACCCTCTAGAATAGAAGTGGGAGTATGGGACAATGTCTCATTATTTTCTAATGTATATAGATGAGATTCTTTGATGGTGTGAGATGGAATATGGGCCTTCCCCTATTGATCATCAGAATATGTTGATAGTGGTCCGCTAACACAGCTTCAAGGATATGTCAGTAGCATTATAAGATATGAGAAGGGATATAATCACACCCTTAAATTGTCTCTTGGATATTCCTATGGTATGATAATATGTGACCTCTTTTAGTGGGAATGGGCATATGGGCCCACTCTAGCCCTCTATTTTCCATGAGAATATTTCAACAATATTCATATGTTAGCGAAATTATATGGTATTTATCCCTCATTTCATTTACGATATGATGACATACATCCTTTGATGCTTCTAGTATGTGATAATATACTTGTATAGGGGAACCATGAATATGGGACTAATACTTAGTTCCCTTCATGATGTGCTAATGAGCTTTATCAGTGTGAACTAGGATATGATTTCCCTTATAAGTGGGCTTCCTCCCATGAGGATACCTCTTCTTGGGTACCCTAGTTTGGGTGACTAGGGACAATTCATGTTAAGAAACTTCCTCAATAAATTCTTAACAGGTTGGAGTCATGCAATGTTTGCATCGAAAATGATTAGTTCCAGGAGAGCCACTGGGGGGCTCTTGAATAATGTCAGGGATATAGTTTTCCTTCTACACCTCCCTAAGAAAAGGGTTGCTAGTAGTGTTTTTCTCTAGGGATTAGCTCCAAAAGTGGTTGGATATTTCCATCTTCACCACTATCATTACCATTATATTTTTTTAGTTGGTTGGTTAACAACAATTCAATGGATTAAGGCTCTGTAGATCTAGATCCATAGTCGAAATATCACCATTATATTGACACTCCTACACTATAGCATTCAACACATACTAAAGAAAGTGTGTAGCCAATAATGGTGTCCTTCTGGTCCATGGGGATACCAACCTTATTGAGGATAAAGAATGTGTTTGGTATCCTAGTAAATGAGTAATTATCCGATAAGATTCATGATGTCTACCATCTCATCCTAACATCCTTACGTGTGATAGTGTATTGGTTGTTTCCATTCCTTTGGATTAAAGGGGGATCTTGTGAGGGTTCTTAAAAGTTACTTGGAAAATATAAACAACTATTAAAAAGAAATATTTTAATTTATTATCATAATTAATTATGATCATTTTTATTAATCACACTCATGGTCAGGGAATCATGTTACGTTCACCATTTTCTTCTAACCTATGATCAACCCATGCTCATTTTGAGCTGACGCAGACCTACATTCCAAAGGAAGGTGGTCATTGGGTCTTTAATAGTGATGATTTTTCTATTCATTGGTTAAGAAGATGAGAAAATGATCTCATTACACCCTTTAGGGGACAATTATTACCTACTTTGAACTCTCTCGTAGATTGATGACATGTTTTTGAATCGTTCATAAATTACAGTGTGAGACTGGTAACTTTCATGTAAGTGATCTAATCAAAAGCATGTGTTAATGTGAGTTGGTGTTTATATTATAGGTTCTCTATAAATAGTGGAACAAGTATAAATCATAAATTCTATGTTGATGGTATCATATTTAAATATCATAATTTTTCCATATTTATTTTTCTAGTTAGTGATGTTGTAGTTTAAATCCACAAAACAAATCGCTCTGGAATTTATCATTATAAATAGAGGTGCTAGGTTTGTATGGTATTGGGGTCAAATCCATAAGAGGGGACTCATACATATCTCTATAAATGATATTAGAGCCCACATATTTTGGTGATTTTAAATAGGACATGTTGTACCTTTTAAGGCCAAGTTACACAGACTGTTTTATTTCATTTTAAGGACGTGCAACCATGATCGCTTTTAAGAATATAAAATTCATGGAGATTTGACTATAATGAAAAAGGTTCATATAAATGGTTGGTGTGGGATTTACACATGAAAAAATATTATTGGATTACCTTATCTATTAGAAGAAATGTATGAGATAGTGTAATGGTATCACATGGGAATATAGCCCTAGTGAAAATGAATTATACGGCTCATTTGGGAATATGGCCTAATAAATAGGAGTGAAATGACCTGCAAGTAAATAATCCTACTGAGGATCTGGGGTTCATTGGGAGTATAGCCTAGTGATAATATGATTTTGGATATTAGATTTGGACTATAAATATGCATTTTACATATCCTAATTAATAATAACCAAAGCCCACATATTTTGAATTGTAAAGTTTAAGGTCATGTGATAGGACAATACCATGTAGTTTAACATCATGAAGTAAGGATTTTAACATTATAAAATGGGTTAAAATATATTATTAGGTGATTATAATACATTGGGATGCCCAAATAAGCACCTAATTCCTTCAAATTGAGGGATGCTCAAGAAAGATGACATAATGCTTGGGATATATGGCCCAACATGAAAGGAGTTCAGGGATTACATGTGAGATACCCATGTATGGATGTCCCTGGATCATTGATGATCCATGATGAGGAAATAATAAATGGAAACATAGTCTGGACTTACACTAATAGAGGGACCCGAACCTACATGGCTCATTTTGTGGAGCAAGTTGGAAAAATCAAAACATTAATAGATGAAATGAGTATCATGATCTGGAGGGGGTTTCACTGGTATCCTTATTAAAGGGATCCCCTTTATCAAGGGGATGCAAGATTTTTATCCTCATAAGTATCATATCGATTGGAGATTATTTCCCAAGGGAGCCCCATTATCATGGGAATACATGATTGAAGAGGTTCACATTGATGTACATCAATCAATCATGTATCATAGAAGGTCGTCGTATAGGTCTTGTTGGAATAGTATTTTGGGGATTAAATCTTGGAAAAGGGAGGTTGGGGGGATCATTTGGATGAGTCAAAAAAGGTATATGACTTGGGTGGAGGAAGGGGTGCTAAGGAAGCCCGATTACCCATAACTAGGTTACATTGTGAAGTGACTGAATATAGGTCACATTCATTGTGATTAAGGGCTACTGGTAGGAGGGTCAACAATACTTATGAGTCCCCTCACTTCTCATAGTATTAAAGAGATACATGATGGGAGACCAACCACATAGGTCTCGTGTTAGAAACTATTTTTGAATGACCCTATGTAGGAAACCCTCTTTGTGAATGTGTTTCATGAAAAATTTCTCACAAAAAAGACTCATATATGAGGCATCATTAGTGAGCCTCACTTTCAGGGCCTCAAGAAATACGTTTTTTGGATTATACTTTATGATGGAGATTCATGCTGTATTTAAATTTTTTATTATTTCCTTTGAATTATAATTACCTGGGGATCCGTTCAAAGTTATCTATGTTGTAAATATTAGTAATTCTTAGAAAGACATCATTTGTGTTTACCTAAAATTATCAATACTCTCTTATCTATCTCTCTGGTTGATTTTTCGTAGAGTTTAGACTAGGTATTTATATGCATCATTTGATACTCTCCTTCCCATAACATGAAACCAAATAGGATTATACATGCATGTAAGGTGTAAATGAGGTCTTCATACAACCTCATGGAAATCACTACCTCACCACCACATAGAGATTACATGAACACAAATGGAGTACTGGTTGTAAAGTTTAAGTCATCCATAAATTGGAATGTGAAGGAACTATATCGGGGTATCAAATGTTCTCCTCCCCACTAAATACCATTCAAGTGAACGAGGCATTCAAAAAGGTCACTTGTAAATCACTTCCACACCACCTCATAGGAATTCATTCTATAAACCATTTTCTTTTAATGATATATAGGGGTGGTTAAACAATAAATTCCTTTCTTCATTATATACACATTAAAAATGATGGGTATTCTACATGGACTGAATAAATACATCATGGAGATATCTCTTTTTCCAATTTTCATTTTAATATATAGTCATATTTCATCCAATACTTTTTAGGCCTTAACACCATGATTTTCATTATATATAGAATATGTCTCAATAAATCATTTTCACGCTCTTAGAGGTGATTCTATTAAAGACATACCATGCCTATTAAGCATACTACCATCTCCAACCATTATAAAAAATATATATTTTTTGTCTATTATGGATCTATACAACCACATATAAAGTTGAAAATCTGGAATGCATATAGATAATGAATTTTGGTCATGTCATGACTCTAAAATAACTTATAACAACCCATAGGGTGTAAAAATAAGTTATCAATTGCAATATCCAACCCACCATCATTCCACCAAAGAACCACAAGTATAACTCTTTAATAAATAATAAAATGAATTTAGATTTATATCATACTTAGATAATCTTGTTTAAATGTACCATTTTAGCATCACAAAATTAATCATGATACAAAATATTCTTTTAATATATTAGTATTATACTGATATCTATATTTATGGGGTTTAAAAGGCTCATCGCTCATCTATTTATGAAAATAACACTAAATTCAAGGTATATTATCAATAACTACATGATACCATATCCACATATAGTAGATGAGTGATGAACCTTTTAAAAATCATGATACAAAATCACTTATCAATTACAATATCCAATCAACCATCATTGTACCAAAGAACCACTAGTATAAATCTTTATTAAATAAAAAATGAATTTATATTTATATCATAATTATATAATCTTGTTAAAATGTACCATTTTATCATCACAACTCTAAATTATGATACAAAATCATCTTTTAATATATTCTTATATTACTGATATCTATATTTATGGGGTTTAAAAGGCTCGTCACTCATATACTTATGAAAATAACACTAAAATTCATGGAATATTTTCAATAAAAACATGATACCACATCCACATATACTTCATACATGAATGAGAAGTATCACAACATAACTCTTGTGGTGTCCTATACACTAGAAACTAAATAAGTTAACTTGTTAATTTATCCCTCATAAAATTTAATATGATTGTTAACTATAGTTAATTACCATAAAATAGGCTATATATATATATTAGTATAATAAATTCATCCAACTAAAACCTTATCAAGATAAATTTTACCACATTTTGACATAATATTCTCAAACAACATTCTACACGAATTTTTTGGCTTTGATTTCCTAAAGAGTTAGACTTTTGAAATGATCAGAGATAGTAGTTACCCATTAATATTGAAAATTAATTTCCATATAATGAATAGAAATAATTATCACTATAAAAGGTGAAAATAAATTCTTTCAACTCTCAAAATTATACTGAACTCCAAATAAATTAAAATATTATAGAATTAAGAGTTCTAAAAAAATTCAATTCCTATAACATAAGTGAGAAATTTAAAATATATAGAATAATTTATGTGACTATAAATGAAAAATAATTACTACCATATAATAAGTATATGATATTTTTATCTTTTAAAGTACTCCAAATATTTCTATCCCCAAAATACAAGAAGTTATATGTTATAGTATCTCATATATTTACTCTGTATAATCCCAAAAGAAAAACAAAGATATATACTATATATCAACTTAATCTCCATGACCATAAAAAATATGTTCTCAATAAAAATTATATCTTTTTAATTATCAATAATAATTGTATCTATAATGAGTTTATAGAATATGATTTTGATTTTTAAAAATCCTCTTTTAGTTCAATCCACACAGACTATCCATA
This sequence comes from Viscum album, assembly GCA_963277665.1. NCBI lineage: Eukaryota > Viridiplantae > Streptophyta > Magnoliopsida > Santalales > Viscaceae > Viscum > Viscum album. The sequence goes on from OY728151.1 coordinate 1,841,897,829, forward strand.
AATATAATCAAGTTGAGAAAACAAAAATTAAATAGCCATGAACTGAATATACCTGATTCAAATTTCCATACTTTATACCATGTGTCTAGATACTAAGGCCTCACAGTCAATAATAATTAATTAGAGTCATTATTATGAATAAGTTGATAAAGTATAATGTTTAATATGTTATCAATTACAAAACCATGGGGAAATTTCCAATTTTAAAACTATTATAATTCCACCAAACTAATCCTCACATTTTCCTAACTATAAACTCCAACCAAATAGTATAATATTAATTTTAAACATCCTTATATACTAGTGACAAAACTCCCAAATCCCACCTCTAGTAGGTAAGAGTAAATTTACTAGTGATGATGTCTGTACACAGAATGATAGGTGGAAATACCTTAAGATATAACCAGGCACATCCTACATTTAACATCATCAAATTTTGTATCAATAAATTAATAGTATTTAAAAATAAAACATACATATAAAATAAAAATACCAATAACACAAGATGTAATAGTAAAAGGACTCTTCATATACAAGTAGAAAATCCTAAATAGAATCCAGGAAAACAAAATTTTAAAAACTGAAAGAAAAATTAGTCATTACAATGACAACTTCATGACATTAAATTACCAATCAACTACATCTACAGATTTGTAGGACCACAAGAGTAAAAAATTACCAGGTGTGCAATAACAATGATAAATAATTCTCAGTATGGTCATTATAAGTAGTAGATAAACCCTTGAAAATCATTAGTTTCAAGGATCATTGATACAACCCGACTATAATATAATTACATATTACATCAATAAACATGATTATCCACTAAAACTCACAATAAAAAACCTCGGGAACCTATAAGGTTAGTATATTTGGAGATTATATATGTATATATAACTTATTCTATAATCCAATGAATATTTCTACATAATTTCACTAAAAAAGACCCCCATTTTAGATAGATAATATTCCATAATCTTCTTAAAAATACAAAGAATAGAAACAAAAGAAAAGGGTGAGCCTAGATTCCCAATAAGAGCTAACATGAGAGATATAAATCAACCATTCTAGAAAATAAAGAAGATAATAAGTGATAATAATATGAACATGTAAAGGCCCGAAGCTTGACGTAAATGGACATTACATTACTTTTTCAGAATAATTAATACATAAAAAAACAGACACACAAGGACCGTAATAGTTTACTGTCTTTGGAAACTCGGAATATAAACTTCTAATCATGTTGAAAAATCGTCAACAACTCCCATAACGATCTTCCCATTTTTGTTTCCTTACCTAAAACCTTTCTTTATTTACTGGGTAAAATAAAACATAAAAAGGGTGAGCTCAAATTCTTAGTAAGGGAAAACATTGATAACATAAAACAATCCATAAACATTTGGAAGCAAAAACTTGAACATGAAAAATAAACATCAAAATCCTGAGCAAAGACATAAGTCGTGGAAGTACGTAAGGCATATATCATAAAGAAACATTAATAATGATCTAATATCACAGGAATTAAACATGTAATTGTGGAAAACCATTAAGCACATGATATGATTTCTATAGTAGCCAAGGCAATATTGTCGTGACCATCTTAGTGGACAAAGTCCCTTTCTGAATCGAGTTCACTCCTCGTTTCAGTCCTGTAACACTGAACTGAATTAACTTACCATTCCAGCCATGTATATCTCATGATATATAAATCTTTACCCAATGAATTGTAGGGAGATATAGGTCTCACCCATCTCATAATGAAATCATTCTTATTTGTGCTACAAAATAATCATACATCATTCATAATAACCCAACAAATAAAATGGGTTTCATAAACATAATCCCATCATCACATAATCCATATAAAATAAATGGATATAATTTCATTATAACAAAAGTGAAACCATGTAAATCATAGAGACATTATACTTGAAACATACACATATGAAATAATGTCATGTTAGATGGAAAATTGTTTTGATAAAACACTGGAAATGAGTTCTTGAGGACAATATCCTTTCTTCTTCAAAATCATTTTCTTTTCACAAAATGTCATGTAATTTTAAAATAAAATTATTTTATTGAAAATACTCATGAAATCTTTTGGAGAAAGCTTCATGAATATAAGGCTTTATAAAACCATAAAATTCCTTTCATGCCGTGTAAGTTAAAAAAACATTCTTCTCGTACTTTTGCTGGAAAAGTCAAAAAGTACCTCGTAAAAGAAAGATTTCATACATACCATGTAGTAAAAGTAAAAAATGGGTAAAAAAGACTTTAAAGATACATGAAAAAATATTTATAAAACTTAGATATGTATTATAAATATAACCCCAGTAAATACTTACGTACAAGCAATCTCGGATAGAAAACAATTGAGATTATAACATTATCCCTTACCTTAGGTCCGATATGATACGTACGTATCTAAACCTCCTGTATAATGATTTAAATAATGTCATTGACTTATTAAAAAATCATATTAATTATTATGATATCATATATTTTTCACTTATGACTTTATATTAATCGTTATTTTGTAAATTTCATGTTAAAGCAGCGTTTTGGGTAAAATCATTTCATTTATCGTCTGTGTTTCGACTTGTCGTTCTTGATATTATTACTTATATCTTGATTTAAATAATTCCAGAATGTAAAACATGATTTATATATAATATATATTCATCATATACATATATATTATAGATCGATAAAAGGAATGAAATACACCTTTCATGGAGACGGTAGTCCGTATGTACGCATGAACGCTGTTTTTGTTTCCTTATTGAATTGAATGAAACTAAATAGATGAAATAAATATATATATATACATAAATACAGAGGCATTATTATTTCATAAATTTCATTATTATTCATTATATAAACTTTATGATCATTCATGTATGGTTAACATGGAGAATGAATCTCATCGCGTCGTGGAGACGGTAGTCCGTACGTACGCACGAGCGATGATATCGTTCCCATAATTATTGAATAGAATTGGAGTGGATGGTATAATATATCAGAATCAGTATGATGTTATAATAACCATATATAGTTATTCTTTACACCATTATACTCATCCATTTAAGGTGTTGGTGGAAAAACATATTTCACCACGGCGTGGAGACGGTATTTCGTACGTACGCACGCGTGGTGATTTCGTTTTCCGTAGGATGGATAGATTGTGAAATAGGGTTGTTTCATACTTATAATAACATATATTTATATGAATTATACTTATGTTATTACTTCATAATGAAACAACTAAAGAAGAATAAGTGGAAGAAGAAATAAAGTTGAACGAATATGTAACAGACATTACCTCTTCTTTGAAGCGCCTCGTTCATACATCCTCTTAGGCAACTAAAATTGGTCTTTGAAGAATACCAGAACCTCTAGGATGTTTCTATGGAATTTTAGAAGGTAATTCGGTATGGTTTGGCCGAGGTTGAAGGCTCAAAGTGGTGTGAGGAAGAGAGGGAGGAGGTTCCCTTTTATAAGGGAGGAGAGGGGCACCTTTGGAAAAACAAAAAATATTATTTTATTATAAAGTCATATTTGGTTTTTAATAGCTCCAAATTGATATATTTCGAAGCTAAAGTAGGGATGGGTAGAAATACTCTCATCCAATAGAATTTAGACAAGTTTAGGTCATTATATTAACCTTATCTTTTAGTTCTGTCTTTTATTTAATTAGATTGACATTTACCATGTCACTTTGAATTTTTATATTATATCGTTAATAAACTTACCATATACATCAAAGCAACCCCCAAGTGGTCCATTAATGATACACCTATCATGATATAAGTATCTTGGCCGAACCATATATTTTTAGGAATATAATAACAATTAATAATATAAAACATGTTTTCAAAACTATTTTATGTCAATTTTGACACTATTTGGTAATTGATTTTTGTGAAAATCATAACAGAATGATTAGTTCAAAAAAAGATAATTAAAGAAATAAAAACATGTCATATTAACATATAAAATTATTGTAATTTATAAAAAGTCTCGAATTACGTTTATTTCCGTATTTATAACATCAATTATGTCAATATTTCATTAATAAGATAATTACTACATCATCATTGTGTCATAAATAAATTAAATTATTTTAATTCTAAAAATTAAAAATAAAATACCATTATGTAGGAAATATTTTTAGATTTCTAATGAATATTTATAGTACAATTTATCTTTTGTATAACCCTATTTTAAAAATTATTTAATTATTAAACTTTGATTTTAACTATTTTAACCCTTCATTAAATAAATTAATAATAAATGTCCTTATCTAATCCAAGTGGGCCTAAATGGTCATATTTTATTCCTAAGGTTGTTTTTGGCTGAATAACACTTATCCAATAGAATTAGGACATGTGTTAGGGTAATAATATTATCATTTTTACCCCTAATTATCCTAATTACTTTTAACTGTGGTAAAAAAAAGTAAAAAGTTACTATTCACCAAAAATTATTTTCATCTTATTGAACGACATTTTAGTCCTTAATATTAACCCTGTCTCTCAGATTTTCGAAATTCCACTCACAGAAGCGTTAAAATTAAGTTTTATGAAAAATTCAGTTTTTTAACTACCATTTAGTGGTTTCACTATTCATAAAAAAATGAAAGTTTCCAGAAAAATAGAAAAAATTAGGCCTAAACTATATTTGATATTATGAATTAAAAAATTATGTCTTTTTTACCAAATTCAAAACGTATCAGTTGCATTAATTAATTTAAAAATTAATTCCCGTCGTCAAATCAAATAGCGTGTTCTTAAGAGATAATAACTATCAAAAGATTGACACTTTTTTATGTCTGGTTTAAATGTGAAATTAAATCCAATGACCAACATTGTATTAAATGTTAAAACTATATTCTAAATATACTTTAAAACCACTCAAATTAATAATTTATCACTATTAATTATTTCGATTAAAAAAGTTGTTTTTAATTAAAATTTAGTAATTTTCACTATTCATCATAATATGAAAGTTATCCAAAAAGTACCAAAATTTCACCCTAAGATAATTTCGATATTCCTAATCCAAAAATGAAGTCAATTTTGATAAATTAAATTTACAAAATTTCAAAAAGTGGGTATTACTATTCATAACGGCTAGTTTATATAACATATCGTTGTTTTGCGAAACTCGATATTGCGTACAACACACGCTATCATGGAAGGTCGTGATTGCATGTAATGCATGTCAAGTAAGGGATGCGTGTTGTGCAAGATCCTTTTGGTGTATCGTACAACACAATACATTAATGAAATTTAAAAGAATATTTTTCATAAAATCTCGGGGTGTTACATTCTACCTCCCTTAAATGGAATTTCGCCCCCAAAATTCGTCGGGGTTATAAATGGTTTACTACTCGAAAGTTTCTTTAATTGAAACCCACATCATAAAAAGGAATACCAAAACTCGTCTTTAAAAACTAAAGTATGAAACGTAACAGTTACCCAAATTAATTAATCACTGGGTTTCCACATAGGAGAACATAGGTGAAAATATGGACATGGAAGAAAAATATAACCATGAAGTTCTGATGGAGATTGGTAGAGAACATGGCTATGAAAAAGAAATCAATAACAAGGCTATAAATTTGTGATGATCTAAGGTACCATCTGATTCATCAGATAGAAGAGAACTAGGACAACTTTTTTGGTTTTCAATATCTTTTTCCTAAATTTGAAAATTTTGAATTAGAAGAAATACCTACTTTATTTCGATATATTCTCACCGTTGTTCGTGCCTTGAACAATTTCCACTTCATCTCTTAAATAAATGAAGTTGAATTTGTCATTCATTAAGTGTTAGTAGATCATGTGATAGAATGATGGGTCATTCCATCTGTCTTAATCAAAAGGTTAACAATAGTTATATACATAAGTCCATCTATCGTATATCGTTCCAAAAATGGACATATACATCATTTATCATACCACTTAATAAAATAAAACTAGTTTATACTAATCAGGGACTTCTTATAGGCCATTGTTAGGCGATAAAGACCTGTCGCACTTCGGTTGTGGGTTCGATTCCCACAGCCTTCTCTGACGCGATGGGTTGTCACCCGTCCTACAGGTTGTCCTTTTTCTAAAACTACATTACTATAACATCCCTTCAATAATATCAAAAAATGTTCTATCCTTAAACAATACTAACTTATGTCCAACATAATCCATTTCAATATTTAGTCTTATCCAAAATACTGTTGTCCAATATCATATTATAGTGAAATCAATTACCAGAGAGTTCATATAACAAGCATGTTAATACCGTCGTTGATCCCCATATATCATAAGATAAGTCTTGTTGGTCACATTCCAAACATTCGAAGTCATTAATCATGTATTCTCTTGAAAAATGAATACCCATTGAGCCTTTGTGAAAACATGAGTGTTGTCAAAAGTTAACTCTTTCCACATACCAAAATCCCAAAATTTCAATATACTCAAACCATAATATCACTTAGTCCTTGTATCAGTCATGAGCTCATGATTACTATCATATTATTTTCTCCTTATCCTTCATTATGCGCATTTCATCTTCTTTCTAAAAATATTTCAATCACCTTTTCATGGTTACCAGTACCATATAATTATTGAAAACCAATACATAGATATTCCAAAATTCCACAATACCATAAATGAGATTCCATGATACTATTTTAAAATCCCATTAAATAACCATTTAATCATTACACAACATCATTTTAATACTCAACATCACAAATAGTGATCTCATGAGACTTCCATTTATCCTTTTCCTTAATAGGTTGCTCACGTTGATCATCATTAACCCGTGGATTATGGCATTTATTAGCATAATGCCCCATTTCCTTGCACTTGAAGCATTGAAGTGTTGGTGGAGAGTTCTCTGTAGTCTTTTCTCTATTCACATCATTGGAAACATTTTTCCCATTACTTTGACAATCAACTGCTCGATGACCTTCTTTTCCACACTTAAGACATTTTTAGTACCTTTTAGGCAATGTCCACTATGCTTCTTTCCACACTTTGAGCATAAAGAAACATTCATCTTATTTTCAGCATTGTTCTGAGATTTATCCTTGAACTCCATATTTCGTTTCTTGTCAAAACCATGAGATGGATATGTTACACCAACTTCCAGTTCTACCTTGATAGAACAACACACAATTTCTACATAGCTACTGAAGTCTCTTATAGCTAATTCCCTTCAAAGACTTCGTTTTAAGCCACTGAAAATCGATCAACTTTACTTTCAGGTTGGATGATAAAGCCATATGCATACCTTGCAAGTCTTGTAAAATTCGATTCATATATACCAAAAGATTCATCATTCTTCTACTTAAGCTCAAGAAACTCCTTTTCCATCTTTATTTGAAGAATACGAGGGAAGTACTTACTGAAAAACAAGTTCTTGAACTCGTCCCATTCCATGGACTCAATTTCATCTCTTTGCCTCATATACTTGATAAGATTACACCATTGATCAGCATCACCATTTAAATTATATACTTCTAAGATGACTTTATCATACTCAGAACATTTTATAACTGAAAATATCTTTTCAGTAGTACTGATCCATTGTTCAGCCACTAAGGGATCAGAAGACCCACTGAATGAAGGTGGACGCTGCCTCATAAAGGATTCAACAGAATGTTGCTCCTTTCTCTGCTCATTTTGAAATCCAGAATGATTCATAGATTGTGTAAGTACAGAAATAATATTGTGCACTCCATCTCTCATGACATTGGTTTGGTCAGGAGGACAATCATGGCATTGTCCATTACATTGATCAACATGGTTCCTTCGGGTTCCATCCATCGTCTAAAACCCAAAAAAATAATAGTGTGAGAGGCAAATACCATGCTAGGGAAAACAACATAATAATGGGGGAGTACCTTCAATATCTATCATCTTAGGTTTAATTATAATATCGTTAGCACAATTCTAGGACTATAACCTATATATATACTTAACCTTAGAAAAATTCCTAGACATACCTTAGAAATATCTCTAGGGATCTCACTAAATAATTCGCATCCTAGTTTCCAAAGGTTAACTAAACCTTTCCTATGATACCAACTGTAAAGACCCGAAGCTTGACGTACATGGACATTACATTACTTTTGCGGAATACTTAATACATAACAAAAATAGATACACAAGGACTGTAATAGTTTAGTATCTTTGGAAACTCGGAATATAAACTTCTAATTATGTTGAAAAATCTTCAACAACTTCCATAACGATCATCCCCATTTTGTTTCCTTACCTAAAACCTTTCTTTATTTCCTGGTGAAAATAACACATAAAAAGGGTGACCTCAAATGATCATTAAGGGAAAACATAGATAACATAAAACAATCCATAAACATTTGGAAGCAAAAACTTGAACATTAAATTTAAACATCAAAATATTGAGCAAAGACATAAATCGTGGAAGTACGTAAGTCATATATCATAAAGAAACATTAATCATGATAAAATAGAATGGGAATTAAACATGTAATTGTGTAAAACCATTAAGCACATGATATGATTTCCATAGTAGCCAAGGTATTACTTCCATGACCAACTTAGTGGACAAAGTCCCTTTCTGAATCGAGTTTAATCCTCGTTTCAGTCCAGTAACACTGAACCAGATTAACTTACCATTCTATCCATGTGTATCTCATGAGATATAAATCTTTACCCAATTCATTGGAGGGAGATATAGGTCCCACCCATCTCATAATTAAATCATTCTTACTTGTGCCACAAAATAAACATACATCATTCATAATAACCCAACGAATAAAATGGGTTTCATAAACATAATCCCATCATCACATAATCCATATAATAGAAATGGATATCATTTCATTATAAGATAAGTGAAAACATGTAAATTATAGAGAGATTATATTTGAAACATACACATATGAAATAATGTCATCTTAGATGGAAAATGGTTTTGATAAAACACTTGAAATGAGTTCTTGAGGAAAATATCCTTTCTTCTTCAAAATCATTTTCTTTTCACAAAATGTCATGTAATTTTAAAAGAAAAGGGTTTTGTTGAAAATAGTCATGAAATTATTTGGAGGAAGCTTCATGAAAATAAGGATTTATAAAACCGTAAAAATCATTTCATGCCTTATAAGTTAAAAAAACATTCTTCTCGTACTTTTGCCGGAAAAGTCAAAAAGTACCTCGTAACAGAAAGATTCCATACATAGCATGTAGTAAAAGTAAAAAATGGGTAAAAAGGACTTTAAAAATACATGAAAATATTTTTATAAAACTTGGACATGTATGATAAATATAACCCCAGTAAATACTTACGTATAAGCAATCTCGGATTGAAAACAATTGAGATTGCAACATTATCCCTTACCTTAGGTCCGATATGCTTTGTACATATCCGAACCTCATGTATAATGATTTAAATAATGTCATTGACTTATTACACAATCATATTCATTGTTATGATATCATATATGTTTCACTTATGACTTTATATTACTCGTTCTTTTGTAAATTCCATGTTAAAACAGCATTTTGGGTAAAATCATTTCATTTATCGTATGTGTTTCAACTTGTCGTTCTTGATATTATTACTTATATCCTGATTTACATAATTACAGAATTTAAAACATGATTTATATATAATATATATTCATCATATACATATATATATATATATTATAGATTGATAAAAGGAATGAAATACACCGTTCATAGAGACGGTAGGTCGTACGTACGCATGAACACTGTTTTCGTTTCCTTGTTGAATTGAATGAAACTAAATAGATGATATAAATATATATATATATATATATAAATCCAGTAGCATTATTATTTCATAAATTTCATTATTATTCATTATATAAACTTTATGATCATTCATTTATGTTTAACATGGATAATGAATCTCATTGCGTCGTGGAGACGGTAGTCCGTACGTACGCACGAGCGATGATATCGTTCCCATAATTATTGAATAAAATTGGAGTGGATGGTATAATATATCAGAATCATTATGATGTTATAATAACCATATATAGTTATTCTTTACACCATTATACCCATCCATGTAAGGTGTTGGGTGAAAAATAGATTTCACCATGGCGTGGAGACGGTATTCCGTACGTACGCACGCGTGGTGATTTCATTTTCCATAGGATAGATAGATGGTGAAATAGGGTTGTTTAATACTTATAATTATAGATCCGTATATGAGTTATACTTATGTTATTACTTTATAATGAAACAACTAAATAAGAAGAAGTGGAAGAAGAAATAAAGCTGAGAGAATCCGTAACGCACATTACCTCTTCTTTGAAGCGCCTCTTTGAGACCTCCTCTTAGGGCACTAAAATTGGTCTTTGAAGAATACCAGAACCTCTAGGATGTTTCTATAAAAGTTTAGAATAGAATTTTTCAGGGTTTGTCCGAGATTGAAGGCTCAAAGTGGTGTGAGGAAGAGAGGGAGGAGGTGCCCTTTTATAAGGGAGGAGAGGGGCACCTTTGGAAAAACAAAAAATATTATTTTATTATAAAGTCATATTCGGTTTCTAATAGCTCCAAATTGATATATTTCGAATATAAGGTGGGGAGGAGTCTAAATCCTCTCATCCAATATAATTTAGACAAGTTTAGGTCATTATATTAACCTTATCTTTTAGGTTTAACTCTTAGTTAATTAAATTGACATTTACCATGTCACTTTGTATTTTTATATTATATAGTTAATAAACATACAATATAAATCCAAGCGACCCCCAAGTGGTCCATTAATGATACATCTATCATGATATAAGTATCTTGGCCGAACCATAGATTTTTAGGAATATAATAATAATTAATTATATAATATTGTTTTTAAAACTATTTTATGTCAATTTTGACACTATTTGGTAATTGATTTTTTTGAAAATCATAACAGAATTAATAGTTCAAAAAAAGTTAATTAAATCAATACTAACATGTCATATTAACATTGAAAATTATTTTAATTCATAAAAAGTCTCAAATTACATTTATTTGGGTATTTATAACATCAATTATGTCAATATTTCATTAATAAGTTAATTATTGCATCATCATTATGTCATAAATAAATTAAATTATTTTAATTCTAAAAATTACAAATAAAATACCATTATGTAGGAAATATTTTTATATTTCTAATGAATATTTATAGTCAAATTTATCTTCTGTATAACCCTATATTAAAAATGATTTAGTTATTAAACTTTGATTTTAACTATTTTAACCCTTCTTTAAATAAATTAATAATAAATGTCCTAATTTAATCCAAGTGGGACTAAATGGTCATATTTTATTTATAAGGTTGTTTTTGGCCGAATTACACTTATCCAATAGAATTAGGACATGTGTTAGGTTAATAATAATATCATTTTTACCCTTAATTACCCTATTTACTTTTAACCGTGTTAAAAAAAAGTAAAAAGTTATTATTCATAAAAAATTATTTTCATCTCATTGAACCACATTTTAGTCCTTGATATTAACCGTGTCTCTCAGATTTTCTAAATTCAACTCATAGAAGTGGTAAAACTAAGTTTTATGAAAAATTAAATTTTTTAACTACCACTTAGTGGTTTCACTATTCATCAAAAAATGAAAGTTTCCAGAAAAATACCAAAAATTAGGCCTAAGCTATATTTGATATTATGAATTCAAAAATGATTTCTATTTTACCAAATTCAAAACATATCAGTTTAATTAATTAATTTAAAAATTAATTCCTGTCGTCAAATCAAATAGCGTGTTCTTAAGAGATAATAACTATCAAAAGATTGACACTTGTTTATGTCTGTTTTAAATGAGAAATTACATCCCATGACCAACATTGTACTAAATGGTAAAAATATATTTTAAATATACATTAAAAACACTCAAATTAATAATTTATCACTATTAATTATTTCGATTAAAAAAGTTGTTTTTAATTACAATTTAGTAATTTTCACTATTCATCAGAATATGAAAGTTATCCGAAAAGTACCAAAATTTCACCCTAAGCTAATTTCGATATTCCGAATCCAAAAATTAAGTCCATTTTGAAAAATAAAATTTACAAAATTTCAAAAAGTGTGTATTACTATTCATAACGGCTAGTTTATATAACATATCATTGTTTAGCGAAACTCCGTATTGCGTACAACACACGCTATCGTGGAAGGTCGCGATTACGTGTAATGCAAGCCAAGTCAGGCATGCGTGTTGTGCAAGATCCTTTTGGTGTATCGTACAACACAAGACATTAATGAAATTTAAAAGAATATTTTTCATAAAATATTGGGGTGTTACAGAACATTTGGGTATATGATCATAATCAAGATATATGATCAGAAAATATGGAAATCATATATAGTAAAACATAGATCATAATACAAGAATCATGAAAAAATGTTTTTGGAATACAATATGTATAAAGCAACAGAATGTGGAAACATGATACAATTATCATAAAAAATGGGATTAAAAATCAATTTGATATAAAATAGAAATGTATAATAAATATAATAATATAAAATAATTTCATACATAAATTATCACCACTATGACCATCATTTCATTGTAGATTGAGTCCTATAACATAATGTATTGGGTTCACTCCCCATTTCCATAAACATAACATATTGCATTCACTTCCTAGTCCCTTATAAGTTATCTCATGAGATATAATTCTTTAACCAAAAAATTGGAGGTATATATTACATCCATTCATCACATTATGAAAAACTATAAATATGTATTCAACTTGAACATGATATCATTCATATTTCAACTGCATAATTAAAAAATTATTAAATGAAAATAATTTCATAAAAATTCCCAAAATATATAAAATCTTTAAAAAAAGAATGAATTTGGATGATTTCATTAGAACATATCTTATATAAAACACAATAAACAATAAATTATATTTAAATTTATTGGAAAAACTTTTTAATAATAATAAAAAATTATTTTGGATGTAAGAAAAAATAACTTTTACATTTTATGATAGTTTTTTAAGAGGAAACTACTTTTAAATCAGTCTTATTACAAAAATAATGAGAAAATAAATAACAATTACTTTAAATAATGGTAAGGACTTGCAATAGAAGATTTTCAATTAGAAGAGAAGAAAATTGTGAGATAAAGTAATTAGGTGGCAAACATTAAGGAATATATTTAAAATATTCCATTAAATTATTTGTAAATAAAATTAAAATTAAATATAATGTGAAATTAAAAAATCAAAAAATTAGAGATAGGGGAATCTATAAATGAATATAAAAACATACACATGGAAGAAAAATATTCCTCAATAAAAAGAAGATATAAGGTTGATTCCACTTATAATCACCATTTCAGGTGAACTAATGGGGGAGGAATAGGTGAAAAGACATGTAAAAAAAATTACTAGATGAGAAGAACATATATTGGGTTTTAGAGAGAATATATATACAACATCCCATAAGGGAAATTTAGAAATATATAATATATATTTTAAAGTCAGATTAGAAAAGGAACCCTTACCTTTACTCTTAGCATCGTTGAAATCATTTTAACATACTATATAATGAACATAACTATATCAACCAGTTATTTCAAAAACATATTCATATATATATATATATATATATATTTCCTTTTAAACTAGTCAATTTTATTAATTTATTATATATATATTAGTTGTAGTTATTTGTTATCATAGGATGTTTTTCTTTTTTATTGTTTCATGTTAGTTCTGTAATGGCGATGTTGATACATATTATGTGATAAAAAATTCATCAATGATAGACTGGAATAGATTGTGGAATCATAGAATTTTTATTGTTTAATATAGTCCCATGATCATTTTATAGAACATGTGGGTATGGTTTTCAAGAATGGAATTCAAAACACAAACATTTTAGTTTATTTTATCAATAGAATAAGATAATTTATAATCAAAAATAATTTTATTTTCATCATTAGAAAACCTTAATAATAACATATATTAATCATTAATATAATGTATTACCATAATTAATTCTTGTATTCCCATTCATGAGGGAGATTTTGAAGATAGAATAACATTGTTCTTATAGTTGGTTGAACCAAACCAAACAAGAACTTTTTATAATAATGAATGAGTACAAGTATAGAGTTATATAATAGTAATAGAATATTTTAAAAAATAACTATTATTTTAAATAAAATTATAATGGAGAGATATATTTATAAATATTTTATATGATAAGGTAATTAAAAATTATAATGAATAATTAGGTACTTTGATGAATTCTCCCCACCTCAAAATGAGTTCCTTCTGAATAAAAGATTTAGTGCTACTACATGGGACCAAAAGAAACCCAAAGTGGAAGTGGAATTTATGATAAGAAAAATGATTATTTATTCAACAGGGAACAAAAAGAGATGATGTGTTTGGAAATGATTGTGTATATGTCCTTTTATAGATGGGTTTGAGTGATATTTTTTACAATTTTTCATTACTTAATTTGTAAGAAAGATCAATTTTTCATGAAAATTGGACAATGAGGGGAAAAATAGAGGATTTTTATTCACTCCATTATCTAATTATAATTTGTTTTTTTATAATATTTATACAAAATTTAAAATATATATTATATTTTATAGTTTTTGCTATTTACTGACGTCATTCATTATTCACCCTCGTAAATTATTTTTTCCTCAAAAATTAAATTGATCCTCTTACATAATTTTGATGAAGTAATTCAAAAAATTAAATAAATTATATTAAATTAAATGTCTAAATATGTGAAATTTAACTTTTAAATAAAAGTACATAAAACTTTAGGAAAATAATTTTTCATGAATAAAAACTATTTATAATGCAATGTTCGATTATATTTCAAATATTACAATTCCTTATTTACATAAAAAATATTAAATATAAATTAAATATGTTTAATATCTGTTATATAATATATTATCCATTCATAAAAATTATTAGATACTCTTTATAACATTTTCAATATACCCTTTTGTGATATGAATTCTCAATGTTCGTATATAGTTTTAACAGAACAATTTATTTCCAAAATTCATATATCTATATAATAGTCATATTAAAGTCATATGACACATTTTCACACTTATATATGACCTTAAATATTCTATAAAATTAATTCATCATATTCTTTTTATTTCCTTCTCAAAATGGTTCTTATATTTATAAGGTTTTTCATTTATTAGATATTTTAATTGGTGGTATAATCTTTAAGGAAAACATTGAGGATAAATATTTCCTGTATGTTTTTTTATTATTTATATTTTTTATTCATATTTTAATTTTAAAAATATTTTTTGATATTTTGTTTTAATATTTTATTATTTTATATCATGTTTTATAATATTTCATCTTATTAAAATATGATATTTGTCATTTTTATTTCACTGTTGTGTGTGAACTAATCTATTCCTCATGCTAATAGAATAAAAATATGGGGTGTTTTATTCTACCTCACTTAAGATAAATTTCACTTAATAAATTTTTATTAATCTAATGAAAAGAAATTAGGTTACATATACCTCATCACATCTTCATGTTTCCATGTCCCTTTTGAAAACATATAATTTTTTAGATAAATTTTATCAGGTGAGTGGGCTTGTTTTGTTGAAATATTTCTCTATGGTCCATGATCTCTAGTATTTTTTCTTTATAAGATGAATCATACTCAAATTATAAACAAAAATTTTGTTCAATACACATGATAGATTTGGTATGTACTCCATTAAAATTGATACATGGAACACATCATGTATTTGTGAGAGGTTTCTTGGAAGCACTAAGTGATATGCCAATTTTACCATCTTCCTGAATCATATAACCCTTTTCAATGTTGATATTAGAATAAATACCATGAATCTAACTTAAAATTACAAATGTCATTGATGACTATCACCATATATCTTCCATAAAATGTGATTTTCATTAATATTTCATTGATTGTTTTGAATATTCTTTGAAATATATTGGGAAAGATCTAGTTCAAATTGATTTCACTCCCCCAAATTATTCTAAATTGTTATATTTTTTACTTATTCCAATAAAATGCCTCATATAGTTCCATTAGAATAATTGAAATGAAAATTTTGTTATATAAGAACTCTACTAAAGGAAGATGATGATCCAAAACACCTATCAGATCTATATAACAAGATCTTAACATATCCTCTTGTGTTTGATTAATCATTTTATATTTACCATATATTCGAGTAAGATAAGCTCTGTTGTGGAAGACGTATACAGAACATTTAGGCGAACTTTGGATCTCAATCATATACAATTGAATGTGGTAATACATACATACATTCCACATTATTTATATTTTTTATTGCAAGTTGATTTACCTATAAATCCTCTTGAAAAGAAATAAAATGTTCTAAATTTATAAAGTGACCTACAAAAACCTAAATAAAGTTATTTATTTATGGTATTAGGATGACCCAAAATTAAATCCATGATGATGTTCTCCCATTTACATATTAGTATAGGAAATTGTTGCATCATTCCCTTAGACTTATATCGTTAATCCTCAACTTTTTGATAGGAAAATCATCATGACGTTTATTTCGTAATCTTCTTCTTCATATTTTCCCATAAAAATGATTATTAGGAACTCTATATATCATAGTGATTACATGATAGATGGAGAATGATAATCTATATGAATCATACAAAAGATCCTTCTTCAATTTTGGTATTGAATGGGCACATAATTGTTTCCCATAACTTATAATTCCATCATTGTCAATGTTAAAATCTATAATATTTTCCACCATCATCTATAGCTCCATATCACCATTTTATGCCTCCTTGATCTTCACATGGATGGATGGTTGAGAATTCATAGACCTTTACCAACTCCAACCATCTCCTTTATAACATTTTTAACTCTGATGTCAATATTTTTTTAATATCTTTTCATCTCTCTATATATCACATATTTTACCATAAAGATAATTACTCAATATAATTACTGTAAATATTATCACTACTACATGTAAATCATGCATCTGGAAATTTTTGTCCTCAACCATAAATTAGAATGAGGAATAAGCTTCCAATGTGTCATATTTCATAAAGACACACCTTGATACCTTTATTGATATATCATTTTATATTATAATCCCTTACCCATAATAGAGTAATGTGAGTAGAATTGTAGTGAAAAACCTTCTCATTAAATCCCTAAAACTGACTTCACATATTTATTTTTAGAGGAAATTGACTCCTTTATGAGTTAACAAGATTAGTGGATTTGAAAATACAATGAAATATCCCATAATGAATTGATAGTATCTTACTAATTCATGAAAACAACATATTTATGAAATAATGTTTGGTTTATTCCATTAATTAATCACCTCTATCTCTAAAGGATCCACAAAATTAACATCCCTTGTGATTATATAACACAAGAATTATACTTTCAATTCCAAAACATTTTTTAAATTTTAAAAATAGTTTCACCTTTCATAATTTCCCTAGTATAATTTGAAAATTATATTTATGTTCTTTCGTTCCCATAGAATATGTGATAATATCATCTATTAAGACTACCATAAATTGATCAAGGTAATATCTAAAGACTATATTAATAAAATTCATAAAGATTGTGGGGTAAATTTTTAGTCTAAATTCCAACACAGTGATTTCATTGTGTCTGTATCTTATATTAAATCCTATCTTAGGTACATCTTCCCTTTTAACCCTTAATTCATGATATACAGCTTGAATTTAAATCATTTTTAAGTATTTATAATGTCACATTTGATCAAATATGTCATTAATTTCAGGTAAAGGACAATTATTATTGATTTTTTTCATGTTAATTTAATGATAATCAATGAAAATATGCATTGATCCATCTTTATTCATAATTAATGGGATTGTATTACCCTATGGGGAATTATTTGGGCATATAAAACAATTTATTAGATTCTATTGTATTATATTATTCAATTACTCCAATTCAATATGGGTTATTCTCAAAGTCCCTATATATACGGGCATAGTTCCATGTATGAGTTAAATGGAAAACTAAACATCAATTTCTAGAACATTACCTAGATTCTCCTGAGGAAATACATTATCAAATTTATTCACTATCATAATATCCACAATATTGACCTTTTAAACAATCATTTTATATAAATATTAAATATAATTGGGTATTAAGATTCATATAAGGTAAGTAACATCTATGAAGAGTTTACAGTTATACTTGCACCAATATAAGATCACGAGTTAATTTGGGAGATGAAATGTGATTTAAATATCTTGAAAATTGATATGAGATATATTCTGAGAGAGTCAATCCATTCTTCAAATCACATCAAATATGAGAAAAGATAGAATTAAAGATTTATAGGAAATAGATTCCCATAAACCTCAATTGGAGATGATTTATAGACTTGGGATGAAATCATCCTACCACTCGGGGTTTTCATTGATAATTATAAATCTAATTATTGGGTTAGTGAATTTATTCTCTTAGTAAACCTTCAAAATATGAAGGTGTGGGTGGATATAAAATAAAATAAGGAAATTTCAGTTATTGGATTGATGATGAGTGTATGTTTAACCTTTTTTACCCACTTCAGAAGTTGTGATTTCATAGGCTTTCCCTTTCACTTCTGACTTTAAAGGATAGGAACATCTATTTTCATTATTAATAGATGGATTAGTGACCTGGTTAGTGAAATTTATATACTTCTTATAATTGAGGCATTAATGTAGGAGTGGTGCATTAGGTTAATATTTCTTTCCATTTATTTTATTGGTTTTCCTCTTCATGTATCTTTGAAATTCATTAGATTTGTGGACTTATATTCAACACTTAAATAATTTAACAGATCATTTGAGTAAATTC
This sequence comes from Viscum album, assembly GCA_963277665.1. NCBI lineage: Eukaryota > Viridiplantae > Streptophyta > Magnoliopsida > Santalales > Viscaceae > Viscum > Viscum album. The sequence goes on from OY728151.1 coordinate 1,841,916,745, forward strand.
CCCTATCTTTCTTCCTAAATCTCTATCATTTTGGAAGATTAATCTTATTTACTCCATGGGTTTATTTATTTGGATTTCCAGGAAATATTATTTTATTCTGTTTTCTCTAAAAAATGAGAAAAAAGGGAGTCTCATCATTCTATTTCAAACTAACCTCTCATTAAAATATTCTCTTGTAGCTACCAAAGCCCCTTATAACTAATAATTTTTATAGACATTCTTTTAATCCACTGAAGATATGATTGTTTTTTCTTTCAAGGTTAATGGTAAAAACAGAGATATAACATGATAACATTGTGATTTTTACTTCATAGGTTCTAATGGATTGATCCTCATTTTTCTTCAGTGAAAGGAACTATCCATCCTTTTTTAGTTTACAATGTCCAGGGAAAATATTTATCAAAAAATATATTCTTAAGCTCCTCCAAATACATGGGGTAAATTTCTCACATTAGGATCAAGAACTCGATGAAAGAGGATTATTGGTAATCCTTACCTTCTAGATGACCAAAAATAGAAAAACATTTTAATCATTTGAGCACTAAATAGTAGAAAATACATTCCCCATTGTTCTGATCCATAGCTCAGTAATTTTTTATCAGAATACCCACTAGAGAATGGTTTATGTTGGATCATGAATGGATCAATGGAAATTTATTCCTTCTATTGTGAATTTGTATTTTCAATAAGGTTCATTTTATTGTTCATAACTTAATAAATTTGGTAAAGTATAACCATGAAATTTTTACAACATCTCCCATATTGTTTGGTTTCGTGTTAGGAAAAGTAGTGTATTATCCATTACATTCTTTGTTCACTCTAATACTCCTATATCTAGCCATTTAATAAAACCAAAAAGGTTAGGGTGAGTATTAAATAATAATATCCCTATTAAATATTCATAAAATAATTAAGAACAGTATAAGTTATCCTAAATTATGACACCTTCATTTCAACCTATGATGTCATCAGTTTGACTTATGAGACTCTTCATTAAACCTATATCATTTCATATGAAACAAATGATGATTTAATTATAATCCTCTTACTCTTAATCAAAAAGGTTAAATAATACTCTCTTTGATACCAACTGATACAACCCAACCATAACATACATACATATTACATCAATAAAAATGATAATCCATTATAAATGGAAATAAAATAGTTCCCCAGAACTAATAGGTTTAAAATAATTAGATATTAGATACATAGAAAAAAATTATACAACCCATTGAACATTTATCTATAATTCAACCATATTTTATCCCCTTTATAGACATATCATATATGACACACTTCTTCATAATTTATTAAATGGGATCCTAAGAAAATAGTGATCTCAGATGCACAAAAATGGTAAACATAAGAGATATCAATCGAGTGTATATTAACACGATGAATATCATAAGCAATCATTAGATTAATATATGAATATGTGAGAATAATCTTGTTATATGATCATAACATTTGAAAAGCATACACAATAAAACATATTTTCTAGAACATTGAACATGAAATAAATATTTTTTTTACCATAAGAATGATGCTAGAAAATATGTAAACATGAGACAATGTATGGGAATATAACATAGGAATGTGTAAAAAAAATATAAATTTCAAAAAATAATAAGCATAGGAAATCATTTCATATGTCAAGGATCGCTGCTAAAACCATCATCACATATTTTATAATGAACCATAACATTGTAATTTTTTTCCATTCCTTGTCATGACCCCCTGCAACCAAAGCTATCATAATGAAGGGAGAGAGATAACGAACCCCCGAGTCCCGCCTCTAGTGGGACTTGGGTTGGTGACTATCACTAAGGGTATTAAAATATCACAAATCAGAGGAATTACCCTTAATAATATAAAATAGTATGGGTGATAGTATAAATAATGACTAATATACTCTAGTACTAATGATAAAGTTAAAACAAAAAACCATCATATAATGCATGAATAAAGTAACCTGATGCATTCTCTTGAATCCACTAAGAAGGAGACTCCATGACTCCCATATATGGTTGATCATCTGATTGAAAACTCTAGTTCATATGAGTAACATGATGAAAGAAAGTAGCACCGTGTATACGAAGATGCCTATTGAAATGAGGAAGCGGTGGGAGAAGCAGCAGGTGCTTGGATGGATGAACAAGATGCAATCACATTCAAGAAATATCAATATGGAATCATTAATAATAAGAAATACCATGAAAATAGAAAAATAATGTTCATTAGGATATTGTATGAACATAAGATAAACCCGAATTTCTACTTCAAAGTCATACCTTTGGAGTGATTTCTCTCTTTTTTTCTGTTTTTCTATGTGATGGACTCTTTAAATTTGAATGTTCACAGGGCATGTGTTGGTGTCTCGTCTAAGTCTAATTTTTTCTCCTCTACTTCAGGCTGTCTACTATTTGGGTTTCTTTTATTGATGGCCTAATGATATGCAGTTACACCTTTTCTTTTGGGGTATGTTGTGTAATGATTGTCTTCACTTTTGGGAGGCGTGGTGTGATTCTTGAAAAGCTCAGTATTTAGTGGAGATATTTTAATTGGAAAAGTATTGGTCTTCTGTGGAAAGCTGATGAATACCATTTTTGTTACATTTCCCCTTATAAGAATCATATTTCGTGTTGGTTCTTCGTACTTCTCAATAAGAGGGGTGCATTGAGGGCTTTCATGGGATTCTCAATGAAGAGATGTTTTACTTGTTGTTGTTTTGAAGACCCTACACTGTTCATACTTGATATAGATCGTGACTATTGTTCTTTTTTCCTTCTGTTGTCAAAGATCCTAATTGTTGGAAAGTAATATGTTGGATGTCTTCTGGTTTTGGGCTGCGTTTTAAATGATTATCTTTATAGAAATCATGAGCTAGTTGCTAACAATGTAATTTTTTCATTTTTGAAAACTTAATATGCCTATTGTTTTTCTTGGTTTCTCAACTTGTACTCCCCCTAAATCCCTACTGCTCTAAGTTATTTAAACCTCATTCTTGTACTGATATTTTTTTCTTTTGATAAATTTCTTCGTTCCTGAATTGGGTGACCAATTCATGTCACATCCTTTATAAAAAAAGTAAATTGATACATATAAAAGTCTCCCAATAAAGTACCAAAAAACAAATCTATGGAAGTGACTCAACAACAACTCCAACCTCAAGAAACAAATTTCCCTTTTGGTTACCAAAGTGATCATAGAATCCTGAAAATTGTTTTATATATATATATGGTAAGAATAAAAGGTGTACTTAGTAGGGACATAACCAAGGTATCATGTGCACTTCTGAAAGAATCATTCTAATACACAAATGAACAAATAGAAGAATCAACAAGCACCTATAAAGGTCAAAAAACTAGATCACATCTTCAATATTTATTTATATAAAAATCAAGAATCTGATATAATAATATAGCATCAAGATCATAAGAAATAAATTCACTCCCACTATCTCTTCCCCACTGAGTTGTTTCTCTTATTCCCCAACATCAAATATCATGTGCTACCATAACTTATATACATATAGCATCACATCACATAAAAAATAATATAACATCCATCTTTGAGGTGGATTGGAAAACATCCCTACCTACCCCACCCACCCAAGTTTTAGTATACAGTGCTAGCGTTAGGTATCATCACATCCCGCCTCGCCCGAAGACACCTGGTACATCACACCACTCCTTTCCAAAATACACCTGAGCTAATACAACACATCTCAACCGCATAACCAAAGTAGTAGAGTATCATGAACATGAAATAAATCAACCCTATTACCACCTCCTACCATGCATGACCCCCAATACATATCACATCACATCTTAACCACATCAAATCACCTTTCCTGAAAACACATGGCCCATCACTGCACAACTCACCTGAAGACACCTTGTCCAGCACTGCTGAAGGAAGTGAGGGGAAGAGGGGGTATCCATCCATCTATATCACCACCATCCTAGATGTTGGGGAAGATACCTTGAACCTAAAACCTCATAGAGTTGGTAATGTTATCCAATTTTGCTGGGGTGAGTAAATAAATAACATAATCTTTTACAAAATATAGATAACACAAAATAACCAAACTATGGGTTCACAACAATTTAACTAGAGCACACCATAATGAAACCATCGTATCACACATTAACCATAACATATGTTTCCATGAATATATTCAACACCACACAACTTCTACCCAAGGAACCCAAAATTTACCACTTTCAATTAGAATCCACTTCAATCACATTTACGCCACCCATTCATTTTTTTCAATTCATTTAAGCCATTTTACAATACATCCATTTCCTTCCCAAATCATTTATTTGCCAGCATATTTTTTTTCACTAATTATTCATTGGATAACTGGGAAACTAACACATCCATACCATTCCACAACTATCCCATCTCACACTACAATGAGAAAAACACTCAACATTCATCATTATTACCGCACCAAACTAATCAAATAATCTCGACACAATAGCCACATGTCTTATCCACCACACACTATAAATATTGTATAACCAAAACCACCGTGAAACACCACCACACACCACAACCACTATAAAACACATCATACCACTTCCCAGGGAACATTCATTCCACCAAACCACCACATTAGAGCCCCATGTATCGCACAACCTAGTCGGTCAGCTCCATCACCAAACAATAGGCAATACCAAATAGGGAAAGCAAAAAAGTAGAAGAAAAATCACAACAACACATTTTGGATTCCAAAAATTATACATGGTATTTCATAATATTACATATATAATTTAATATGGGTATTGTCACACTAACCAAGTTCCATGGGAAACTAGTTATTTATGTATCAATATGTTCTTTATCAATTTACTTAGGGTTCAGTTAAAAAAAATAAAGTGTCTCTAGAAATATCATATACCGTGAAAAAAAAGCTTAAAATCGCTGTTATTTTTAGTATTGACAACAAGATTTCTCAAAATCATAAAAAACATATATCAAAGTATTAAAACATGTGAAAAACATTCATTCCCATCAATATCAGTTATTCCAATTCATTATCTTTATTATTTTAAGACATGATATCCAAACCAAGGAAGGAAATCATAAAGATATCACACATAGCTTGTAAAAGGAGTTAGAATGAGGATCCCCTTCCTAAAGGAAGATTTCTGATTTCACTGTGCATCAAGTTGAAGAGGAATCAACTCGAAAACCACAACCACATAAGAAAATGGAAGATAAACCTACAACATATCAAGGTATCCTCAAAACAAAAACCAAAACCTATCTTGAAACAAAACCAACATCAACATAATGGAACCATGGAGAATTACCAAATAAAAAAAATTGATGAAGGAAAGAACTCACCACCGATTTCTAAAACACCACCTCAAAAACCTAAGGATAAAGGTGAATGAATGAAAGCTATAAAGTCGCCCAAAATGATGAAGGGTTAATAAAAAACAATAGGAATAGGTGATGACCCACTAGTTTGAGAACCAGATGAACAAAACCTATTTACAACATAGAACTCAACTAAAATATGATGCAAACCACACTCTTACGGTTTAAAATCCACAGATCCAAAAACTTATGTCGTAGAACCAAAATTTAGTTCATAAGAACCTTGAAAAATCAACTTATACTGAAAAATATTTCTTCTAGGGAATAATCAAACATATGCATTAAATTTCATTCACACGGAAAAAACCCATTTTAAGTTATGCACCTCAGCCGCATATAAGTTGTAAACCACATGCCACTAAATCCATGAACCGCCATCATAGATAGTAAACCCATATTTTATGGAATAATAAGTATGTTATGGTTCTAATTTATCTCTATCCTTTTCCCAACATCCTCTATACTCCTCCAAGCACTCTCTAAGCAGAGAAATTGAAATGCAACAGGCTACGAAGTCACAAACTGTTTCAATAGAAAACTTTCAAATGATTCTCACACTCATAAATCAAAACCAGACATAAAGTAAAGGTAGGGGTCTATAAAACCACCCTATGACATACCTCTCAAGGATCCCATTACATCTCAACACTATGACCAACCAAAAAATCCATACCATATCACCTAAAAAACATCCAATGCAACCACATCACCACACAACCACATCACAACCTGTCATCAAGAATGAGACCACTCATATGGTACTAGCCGCATTCCACTACTAGAATAACCAATACACACCCTTAAATCAACCACTCAGACAAATCATGTAATTACATCTTCCATTTCAAGATATCATCTACTTTGAGAGGCACTAACACACCTACATGGTTTTAATTGCATCAAAGTATAACACATCTTGATAAGGATTTAGGTTCTCCCATTTATATATGTATATGGGGTTTTATCACATAGAACATATCACATATAACACATATACAATAAAAAACACATCTCATAATAAATAAGATCCATTATCACAACATCCATGAAAAATCAATCAAATAAAAGAAAACCCAAAACACCTCTGGGTATTGGGCACGTATTTTCATCTATCGATCCCATGTACTCTCCTCTAGGACACCATGCCTCCATAAAACAAGAACCAAGGTAATGGTTTATCCATGAATCGCCATTTCTCAATGATTTTGGATCTCTACTGATTGTTCCATAAACATCACATCATCCTCAATATCCAACTCTCCCATGTCAATGATGTAAGAATCATCATCAAGATACAAATGAATATGGGAAACATGGAAGATCTCATGGATCCTCTCCCGCTATGATGGTAATTCCAATCAATAATCCACCTCACTAATATGGACGAACACCTCAAAGATTCCAAAAAACAATGGAGAATTATTACTCACCATCCAGAACCATTGCTACCCACATTTAGGAGAGACTATCAAGAACACATGGTCTCTAACATTGAACTCGAGGGACCTCCACCTAGAATAAAAATAGGGATTCTAATGGTAATGCTCCATATTTATCCTCTCTCAAACTAACTAGATCTTCTCATTAATTCTTTTCACCACATCATAACAAAGAAATACTTAATCCAAAACTTTTTCCAGCAAAACAAAGAATAAAATGGCCACCCATACAGTTCCTCAAATGGGGCCATTCTAATGGATGAGTGATAGCCATTATTGTATGGAATATTGAAAAGAGGTAGTTTATTTACCAACAATATTCCAATGTTCACAATGTAATCTCACAACATGTATTTTAGCACCTGTATTGTTTAATTCATTTTCCTATCTGTCAGAGTGTGGAAATAAGTGTTAGTGTGAAACTAAGAGCTAAAATCATAAGGATATCACCTCCATAATCACAAGGTAAAATGAGGATCCTAATAAAATATTATGGTCCTCAATAAACCATGAATCATAACCACATCATCCATATACATCCTAGCCAACACATCCCCATTAATAAACTCATGAATCTACAATAAATGAGATGACTTTGTGAGTTAGTCTACTACCACACAAACTATATCACAACCTCCATGAGCCCAGGTTAAAATGGAAACATAATATATCAATATTTCATTTTATTTCCAATTAGAAACATCTTGGGGCTGCAAAAAACTTCTTGGAACATGGTTCTCCTCTTTCACCATCTAAAAAACATACCCATCACAAAAACTATTCCACAGCCCATTTCATCCCTTATGACCGAAGCAATCTCCTCTAACCATACATATTTTTCACACCAGGATTCACTACTAAAGGAGAGCTATAAAACTCATATAGAACTCCCTCACTCATCACCTATATAATGAACAAACCCCCCTATAACCAAATCTAATATCAACCATCCTCTAATCATCCCTTTAGAGAATCACCTTGGCCAACAAGGTCGCACGTCACCACTACCTATAGTTCTCCCAATCCAGACTCATCCACTAGTCACATCAGGGATGAATCTAGAGTCATCTGATAAAGATAACCATGATCACTACTCTCTCCCACATCAATGTGCATCTCTATAGGCTCTTCCAACCCTGTCCATACATCCATATATTCATAATCAAAATCCTCTCTTCATTTCTGACTCAATGCATCATAAACCACATTCCCCTTTCCTAGGGTGTAAAAGTTCTCAAAATCATAATCCAAGAGAATTTCCATCAACCTCTGTTAGTGTAGATTTATATCTCACTGATATAAAAAATATTTTATGCTCTTGTGGTCCATGAAAACCACAAAGCACTCCACAATAAGGTAATACCACCATAAATTCAGCACAAACATAACCATCACCAACTCCAGATCATGGGTAGCATAGTTACACTCATGTGGATGTAACCTCCTAGACCCATATGAGATCACCACTATTTTATGGATCAACACACATCCTGATCCCATATAAGATGTCTCATAAAAAACCTCAAACAACACATCCTACTTAAGCAACTGAAGCACTTGATCATTAACCAACTTCTCCTTCAGGTAATTAAATACTACCTGATACTGATCAATCTATAGAAAAACCTAGTCCTTCTGGGTAAATATAGTTATAATTGATGTAAATTGAGATAAATACAGTAGAAAATTTAGATAATATCTTTTGAGACCAAGTAAACTACGAACCTAAGCCACATTCTTGGGTTCTTCCCAAGAAAAAACTCCCTCAACCTTTGACAAGTCCCCTTACAAACCCTATTGGTACACCATATGTATGAGGAAAATAATTTCTTACATCCATAACATACACTTGGAAAACATTACATAGAGATGGTGGTGTCATAGGAAATAAAAATATCTATGATATTCTTGACGTGATCCTCATATGACTTCAAGTAGATCAAAATATTATTGATGAATGTGATGAGAAACAATTCCAAGAACTCATGGAACATGGATTTCATAAGACACGTGAACATGGATGGTGTGTTTGTGACATTGAATGACGTGAATACAAAATCAAAGTGTACATATCTACATCTGAAGAATTTCTATGAAATATCCTCATCCTATACCCTCAACTAGTGATATCCTGATCAAATATTGGTCATAAAAAATCAAATTGATCCTCTCAGCAGGTCAAAAAGTTAATCTATCCTTGGAGTATGGTAATGGTTATTTATCGTCACATGATTCAACATCTGATAGTCTGTACACAACATTTGACTACCATCCTCCTTATAAGAAAACAACACCGGAGCACCCCATAGTGTCGCAATGGGTCGAATGGAACCCCTCTTTTTTTGATCAACCAACTATAACCAAAAATTACCCAGCTTTATAGGATCTATATGATATAGATCCATCAAAATTAGTCATTCTCCTAAATGAAAATCTATCCCGAACTGAATGTTGTGTCGAGGGGGTATTTTTATAACCATCTTTTATAAATCCTTAAATAACTCATCCACAACCCTCAGAACATCCCCAACATAACAATCCACTAAAATATCCAATAAATAAAAAAATAGAGAGATAATACACTTTCCTAACACCCATATAATAACCTCTCTTTCCAATGAACACCACTCACTGGACCTCCACATAGAAAAATGAAACACTCCTTTAGAAACAATAAATGACTAAATTCATGGAATACAACCAATCAATATTGACGATAACATCGTATAGTTGTATCTATATAAATAAGATTTCCCCCACTGATGGGTGTTACCTCCTCACCAGTCTACATCCCCGACATACATCAAACCAAGAATCCTAACTTCCCACCAGAATAAATAACACTAGTGGAACTTTATGTCACTCCACATATAGTCCCAAATAATTGACAAAATTGGGAGAAACAAAGGATTGTTAAGCTAATGAATCAATAAAATCACACATAAGGGTAGATGATAAGCTAAACATACCACAAACAAATCCCGGATCTATTGGTGTTTCTTCCTCTAATGCATGCATCTGAGTACACCCATATATTTTTCATCTCCAATATCATCCTATATGAATACACTGCAAACTAGGTTCCAATAGATGGGGACTATCATTAGGATAACCTCTTCAAAAATCAGATTCCTTTGGCTACTAAACAATATGCGATAGTCACTACTATTGAAACTTCCTCAGAGGAAACTACCACTACTGCCAAAAAGGGTACTAAACACCCACCTCATACTAGCCACCCTGGGTAGTCAGTCACTAGGCCTAGTAGTGACCATGTCCTCCATAAACATGAAATTTAAATGGGAATCCTAAAATAGGTTCTTAAGATCCACATACCTCAAAATAAAGATAGGATATATATCATGGTCGGTTCCCCACTAATCAGAATCCCGACTACCAAAACACCTGCGGACCACTGCTTGAAACTCTACCCCTTAAATTCTCTATTGTCCACTCTATCAGGGATCAAATCCCAAGGAAATATTTTTCTTGATAACATCAGACATTTTCTGAACCTATTTATTTTTGGGGATCATAAATGTTGTGACTGAATACTATATCACTAGGCTCAAAGCCTCTTCTAAACACCGTGATATGGACTCCTCATCTAGAAAAATACTATACAAAAGTGTTTGAGGTTTAGAAAATGATCCCAATCTCTTTTACAACTAAACTCAACTGCTAAAGGGAGAGAATATCTTACCTCTTAACATCCCTCATCATTAATGATAGGATATCCTCTTGAAACACCAAATAAAAGTTGGGACACAACACATCTACCTCCTTATATTCCCCAAGAAACAGAATACACCAATGATGTAAAAATTCCCAATTATAATTAACTACCAATGACACCCATAACATAGCTCATTATTTTATAAGACTAAAATAAATCATTATCAACTATAGCCAGCTCTATATCTCCAGATCTGAGACACCCCTGATAATTCTCTAAACTCTTCTGCTGAAAGGTTTACAAGGCTCTCTGTGATGCCTCATCCTCCTCTGTTGGGTCAACCCTTAGATGATAAATTGGATCAAACTTCTAAAAATCAACTGCATAAAACACTCATGGATGATTAATATGATCCATTCCTGAAAATCGATCAGAACATCCTAAGCATGGTAACTTGAAATTTTTTCAAGCTTATTTAATTATTACATTTTATTTTACATAACAGCCAAATTTAAACATGGATACAATAAATCATGACACATGTACCTATCCTAGTTCTCTACCCGACTAATTGTTCCACCCCACATAGTCGATCAATATGATTAAATTCCATACACAGGATTATGGGGGGCTCTAAAATCCTATTTCCAAGATGGTCTCCGAGGACCATGTCACACACTATGGTCAAATGAAACCACTTCCCTACCAACCCCTGAAAACTTCACCATTTCAAACTCCAAAATCCATCTTATCTCTCAACATTCCATCTCTAATAACACTCCATCACAACCACCTCCCACCAAAGACTCCATAATAAATGAAGAGAGATAATGACCCATGTGTCCCACCTCAAGTAGGACTTGGGTTGGTGACTAACACCGAGTATATAAAAAATAAAAAAATGAGAGGCATGACAATCTATAATATAAAATAAGATCAGGATATAAGATAAAAAACCAACAAGAAACTCTAGAAATATGATAAAGGTAATCCAAAAACTATTCCATAATGCATGAATAAAGTAAACTGCTAAATATACAAGTCTCCAAATAAAATACAAAAAACAAGTATACATCGGTGAATAAGAAATTACTCTAAACTCATGTATAAATATATACATTTTTTCCTAAATTCCTCTTGGAATACTTAAAATTGTTTTATATATGTAGGGTGAGCGTAACAGGTATAGTAGGTAGGGAAATAATCATGGTATCATGTGAAAATATAAAAAGATAATGCTAATGATCTAGTAAAAAAATATTATAATAAAAAAGATCTTATACAGGTCAATTAATCAAAACCTATCCTCACCATGGATCACTAACCAAATCACGCATCCTATATAATAATATAGCATCAACATGATAACAAGGAAAAAATCCCATTACCACTTCCCCACTGATATTATACTCTTATATCCCAATATAAAATTTCATGTGCTCCCATCCCTTCTATAAATACCACATCACATCACATCACAACACATCACATACCTTCCATATCTGATGTGGGTCGGTATGCATCCCTTTTTAACCCACCATCACAAGATTTATCATCTGGTGCTAGAATCAGGATTTATAACATCATGTCTCTCCTAGATACACATGTTACATCACATCAAACCTATCCGAAAGACATATGGGAAAAAATAGAACTTCTCAACCATATTATTGGAGCCATAGGGTATCATGAGTGTGAAAGAAATAAACCTCATGAACACATCCTACCACACATGACCCCCAACACATATCAAATATCATCAAACCCATATCATATAATTTTTATTTATAAATACTAGGCCATTACTACACAACTCTCCTGAAGTCACTTAGGCATCATTTCTAAAGGAATTGTGGGGAAGAGGGGGTAGGAAACCATATGTATCACCACCATCGTTGATGTCAGGGAAAACGCCTGAAACCTAGAACCTTTGATTTTTGGTAATGTTATCCAAATCAGGTGGGATTCATAAATAAATAACATAATCATACAAGATATATAGAAATCACCCAATACCCAACCTATGGGTTCTCAATAACTGCACTTGCATGCTCTAAAACATAACCACTATACCAAGAATCAACCATAAAAATTTATTCCACCTATATATGAAACACCAAAAAACCACCACACAAGCCACACACCATTTCCCACTTTCAATCACAAACCACTTCATTCACATTTACACTTCCTATTGATTTATCATTCAAGTCAATTAATCCATTTTTACACACATAAATTTCTACACTAGATCATTTATTTACCAACCTATTTTTTTATTTTATCCTAAAAAATTATTCTATAGCTTACCAAGAATCTAACACAACCATGACACACCACAACTAGACCATCTAACACAACCATCACCACAATAACTTATATCCACCATCTTCACCACACCACACAAACCAAACCATTTGGCCACAACAACCACATGTATCATCCACTGTACAACGTCACTATCACACAAACACAATCATTGTGAAACACCACCACAAATTATCTCCACTATGTACCCAAAACACTGTGAAACACATCACACCACTACCATGTTACTTCCAATCCACCCAACCACCACATCATAGCCTCATGAATTACACAACCCACCAAATAACCTCTATCACCACACAATATCCAAAAACACTTAGGTTGAAACAACAAGAACAATCACACATAATGAAAACACATTTTGGCTTCCAAAAATTATTCAAGGGATTTCATCACAATACATATTAAATTTAGCAGGGGTATTATCACACAAAATAGGTTTAATGGGATACTAGTTATTTATCCATTTATGAATTATTTATCCTTTTATATATTGTGATATTACACAACAACATAGAAAAGGGTCTAAAGTAATTTAATGTATAGAAAAAAAATGATTTCAGTAGTTGTTATTTTCAGTATTATAAATAAGTATGCTCAAACTCATCAACAACATATTTCAAAGTAGTAAATCATGTAAAAACTTTCCATTACCATAAATTAAAATTATTTCAATTATTTATGTTTCTTATAAAAACATTTAATATCAACATATTATAGATAAAAATCATTTAGATCCCACAAATAACATGTTAATGGAGTGAGTACGGGGATCCCCTACCACAAGAAGGCTTTTTGATATTACTACACACCATAGGGTGAAGATGAATCATCCCACAAACCACAACTGCACAAGGAAAAGACAGATTAACCTACACCATATCAAGGGATTATAAAAAACTCAAAATTCACCATAAACCAAAACCAAAATCACCGCAATGGAAATATGGAGAATAATGGAATAAAATATTAGAATTAATGGGAATAACTCACCACAAATCATTGAAACACCACTGTAAAAAAATGAGGATCAAGATGAGGGAAGGTGAGCTGTAAAGTCTCCCAAAATCACCTAAGGTTCATAAAAAATGAGAGGAAGAGGGAACAACCAAATGAATGGAGAATCAGATGAACAATACTTATTTACAACCTAGAACTCACCCAACATTCGGCATAAAACACACTCTTACAGTGTATAATCCATGGCTCCAAAAACTTATGTCGTAAAACTAACCTTTAGAACATAAAACCTTAGAATCCCAAAATTATGTTGAAAAACATGGTGTTAGGGGATTAATTAAAATTATACCATAAATTTCATTCCTATATCATAATCCAATTTTATGCTCTATACCTGAACTTCATAAAAGTTGAAAACCTCTAGCTACTAAATACATAAAACACCATATTACACCATAAAAAATATTTTATGGTGTGAAAGGCCTATCACAATTCTTATACAGGTCCAACCTCTACCAAACCACCTTTATCCTCCACTAATCACACTTCATCCATAAAACTAACAATGTAATGGGCTAGGAGGGCTTGGACAGTTACACTCCACATACCCAAAAACATAGTGGATTGGGTTTAATCCATATTCTACCACATTTCATATCATGAGATATATTGGATTACTTAATTCCTTGGAGGGCATATCCTTATCCATCACATAATGTCAATCATTAAATTTATGTGTCACATGATCATGATAACATTCATAATTTTACCATAGTATAAATAAATAGTGGAAAATAAATTGGTTTCATGAAAATTCCCACAAAGAATCAATAAATCATACAAAGAATAAAATTGAATAGTATTATTAAAAAATATCCCCATTAAAACATAATAAACATTAGAAAGATATTGAAATAGATGAAAAACACTTTTTAAGAACATTAAGAGTTTTTTTTGAAAATTAGAAGAAACATCCTTTAAATTTTAATAAATTTCAATTTAAATTAAAGTAATTTATAAATTATGTATTTTATAAAATGAATGAGAAAGTAAATAAAAAATACATTGGAAAACCATGAAAACATTTCAAGGAATATTTTTAAGGAAAAAAAAGGAAAATGATGGGAGAATGTAACCATGTGAAAAAAAATTAAAGAATATATAAAAATATTCTTCTAAAAATTTATAAAATAATGTCAAAGTAAATATAAAATTTCCTTAATAAATCATAAAAGTAGTGATATTGATATCTAGACATCAATAAAAAAATAAGTACACGGAAGAAAAAGATTCTTGACCAAAAATAAAAGATAAGTTCAGTTCCACTAACTAGCATCATTCTCAGTTAATTATAAGTCAATGGGAGATGTAATTATGATAAGACATATAAAACCAAAAAATTAATATAATAATAGTAAATAAGTGGGGTTTTAGAGAGAAATTACTTGTAATTCCCCTTTATAAAAATTTAGTCATAAAAAATATCAATTTCAATGTGACATTGGAAAATAAATTTGTACCAATATTTCTTAATTACATGAATGTAAATTAAACTTATATATAATAAATATAAAAATATTAATTCTAACACCCTATGATTTTATATTATTTTCATTTGAAATAAAACGTGAAACATTTGATAGTTTCCCTTACATGAAACCCTAAGTCTACACGAACTAGGACGTTGTAAACCATTATAACAAAGCTATTAACTTGGAATGTATGATTAATAATAACAAATATATAAATATTAAATAAAACTTTTTGTTAATTAAAATTTATTGATTAATGAAAAATAAATATGTACTTAATTTTCAGTAAATTTATTTTACACTTTAGAAAAAAAAATCTTCAAGAATGGATTTTATTACATTTTTTAATTCAAACTTTATAACTAATTTATACCATTTAAAAGAAATTTTTTTTGAATAAATTAATATCATTTTTAAAATCAACATGTCAAAATTATCTTATTCTTAATTTGTTTTCTCTAAAAATATTATTTTTTTGAATAGTGAAATATACAATTTTTTTTAGTGTCATTTATATAATTACATGAAATTTAATAAATGAAATTCCCTTTTAAAATGAATAAGTTCCTTATTTATGTAATTTAAATATTGAAAATGCATGCACTAATTTTGTTATATTATAATTTTATAACTTATATCTTATTATACTCACAAGACTATTAAGAATCATTACCACTGATAATATAGACCCTGAATAGTGATCATATGATTAGTATATATTAATGGTTATGATAAAGTCTTATTGAATTATAAATTAGAAATGATTTCCTTGACTAGTAGGATCATACCTTATGAAACCCATTTATCGGAGCAGCCAAGGGATATAGAATTAATGGGAATTACCCTTAACTAAGCTCAAGAAATGATACAATAAGTAAAGCATGGTTAAAATCGTATGTGGGAGAAATTTTTCCTCATTGATATCATTACCCAAACCATGTTCATCGAATCACTCCATTATAATCTCAATGTCATGCATCTTATAATTAGGAAATTATCTAGTGTAATAAGGGATATTTATCTCAGCCCTAACAGTATGGGTATGTATATTAACCTTTAAATAAAATAATTATTTTATTTATTGCTTATTTTATTTACTTTATAAATGATTAAATACATGATTTGTATAAAAACTAGTTTTTGATATAATAAAGAAATCATATTTTTAGGTAATATGAAATTTCAATTAAGAAATTCCTTTTGATGAATTCGTGAATTTTTTAATAAAATATTACTATTAAATATTATACATTAAATTTAAATTATAATATTATTTTACAAAACTAAAATATAATTTTTATAACGGTCTGAAAAAATTTATTGTAAAAAAACCTTGTATTATTCATTAAATAGGGATTTTAATTTAAAAGTGATTTTTTTTATTTATAGAATTATTTTTTTAAAATTATATATTATTTTGGGAATCATCACATCAAAATTATCCAACAATGTATTTTTCCTAATTTTATGATATAGTGAAACTTTCGGGTAAAAAATAAATATGGTATAAATATACTGTGTGTACTATGACACCATAATGACCCAAAAGAGAAGTAATATATGTCATAAAGGGTATACCTAACAAAATATATATTAACTATTTAAAATAATATTTTTTATTTTTTATTTGATTAATTTTATAAACCCTTTATGAATCCTCAAAAACCTATATTATTATTTAATGTTTTAAAACCAATTCTTTGTAAACATGACTCACTAACACGTGGACAATGGTATTATTTTATGTGATCAGTTTGTGGACATATAAAATAATTAAAACCACACTTCTTTTTTAAAGACCATTGGAATAAACTATGGTAAGGTTTTTGGTTTTTTTTACTTTCCCGTATAGATTCCAAAACCTATGTTTGGAAAATAACAAAGAACACCCCTCTCTTTTCCTATATAAACTCACTAATGTTCCCATTAATATTCACTAAACACCATTGGATCATTACTATAATCTTCCATTTTCTCTCTAAATTCCTCCCATGGTTCCCCAACCTTTCAAGAATATCCTCCCAAGCTTTTGGAAACACCGTCTCAAGGTAAGGGATCCTCTCTTTCTCCTCTTTATTCAGGAACCTTCTTTATGTAATGCCTTTTTATTTCAATTACTATTGATGGGATATGCTTTTCAACGTCCTTGTTATTTATATTACTATGTAAAAGTGATGATATAACACTTTCACTCTCAATAATCCATCCCATGATTCATTATGTATCCTCGTTATACTGTTGAAATTATCCTACAATTTTCCATGCCAAAATTTTGTATTGTGAATAGAATCACCATTTCTGACAAAGGTTATTCACCTAAAAAATCTATACATAATTTATTGGGGACTTACATTTATTTATTCCACAAACCATAATAATGGTATTGAATTTTATGATATATGATCCTATCTTGAATGATCTATGTTCACACTTATACGTGTGCATGAAATGAATGAAACAGGTTCAACCCAAATTATAGAGTTCCTCAATGCATTGGGAAATGTTTTTTTCTCATGATATGTCATGTTTGGGATTTAGGATTAAACCTAATAAAGTATGGAACTTTTGACACCATTTTATTCTTACTTTGGGGTAATACTTAACTGATGTAGATGATTTCAAGTTTAATTTTGTTTCCATATTCCCATGTTTCAATTATGTTATCATCATATATCATACATCGATGTTCATTTTTATGATTATAATCCTTTTTTGTGTTCCATTTAAATGCCTATTGACTAGAATGAAATACATTTATCATTTTTATATTGGTTTATTCCCTTACCGGTCTTTATAGGTCACTACTTTCTTATGTATGTCCCCAAGTTATCCCATGAAGTTTGAAAATATATTGAATATTAGAAGCATGTTAAGGAAGTCTTCAATAATATTGTTATATCCATGTCTCAAGTTGATGTGATACGTTCCTAATTTCCCAAATAAACTGGTCCTATCAATATTTTGGGTTGTACTGTGTGTTTTTATGTAATATATCATTAAATAATGTGTATTAATGATATGGATTTTCATAGTTGTCATATAAATAAAGTCTAATTATATTTGGTATTGGGATTTTATAACTGAAGAAAAAGTCTTAGGGATAATACATAAAATTTGGAAAACATCACTAAATTATGTTAAAGTATATGTTAAGTTTTTTTCAATAAAATAAATTTGTTCTTGGATACTAAAAGTTTATGTGGCTCTCGAACAGATGTACCTAGGGTTAATAACCCTAAAAAAATAGTATTGAGCTAGAATTAATCATGAACTAGTGCATGATAATGGACCTTTATTCATACCTTTTTTGACACTCCTAAGGGATATGATTTTTTAAATTCACAAGCTCATTGAAAGTCCTTAGTATGGGAGGAAGTACCCATAATATTTTATATTAGGAAATAGATCCAGGATAAATTAAAATGAAATATAAAAATTTATAGGTTAATGAGTATATGTCATTTAGGAGTTATCCCTTTAAATTTCATAGTTCCCCTTTTATATGCTTAGTAATTTAAAAATTATCAACCCTAATATTCCCTTTATTCTTGACAGTGGATGGAAATAGGAAGAACCCAGTCAACAATAAATTTGAGGGGAAATGTGATGACTACCCAAACAATTTTCCCATTCCGATGAGAGAAAAAATCATGAAAATAATTACTATAATTTCTCAATTGAATATATTTTTTAACTGAAAAATGAATCAATAGGAATTCTCAAATACCCTTAAAAGAGATAAAGTTGTAATTAAGTCCTTTATGTGACAAAGGCCTCCTAATTTCAATGGATATTTTGATCCATTAATTTATGAACAATAAATCAAATCAATTGAAATGATGTTCTCCATACTTCATTTCTCTGAGAAAGAGAATGTAATAATGGATGTTTAACATATAAAAGGACAATATGATCAATGGTGGATGTTTCTCATGAATACGAAGCCCAAGGAGGATATTGAAGCAATGGAGTTGAATGAATTCCAATAATTTATTTTGATAAATAATTTTCTCACACTCTCTAAAAAAAATGGGGAGGTACTTTCTTACCCCCAAGAAAAAGGATAATGAATCTATTGGGGGTTTCAAGGAAAAAATAAACATACTTTCACGATATTCCCTTGACATTATTGTTGCCACAAAATATAAATTTTACCACTTCTTTAGTGGACTGATGTTGATTCTATGAAAATCCTTAGCCATTTGGGACAATGAAAATTATAGGGAAATTGTTTTATGTGCCTCAATTTAGAAATGGAGATCAGCGAATCTTAAGTGTCTCATAGGGATAACAAGTAGAAATTGGAGTTCAATTCTGGTAGTGTAATGATGAAATATAATGATGGAAATAAATTTCAACATACCACTTTTCA
The DNA here is from genome assembly GCA_963277665.1 of Viscum album. Classification (NCBI taxonomy): domain Eukaryota; kingdom Viridiplantae; phylum Streptophyta; class Magnoliopsida; order Santalales; family Viscaceae; genus Viscum; species Viscum album. The sequence goes on from OY728151.1 coordinate 1,841,936,449, forward strand.
AAGGTCTAGGAAGAAGTACCTCAAATATTTCTTGATTAAGATGAGGAAATTATTTAGGTGTGGAAAGGAAGGGAACCTAGATAGCATTTTTTGATGGGATAAACACATTAATGTGATGGAAGAACGTAATGATCTTCTCAAACCACATCTCATGTTCTATGTCTTAAACTTTTGGGAATAAGGACACTATGTGATTCAATGCACTAATCTAAGGGTTGTCGATGAAAAATAATTATAGAATTCCCAAAGGCCTATAGAGTAAGGGGAATCATATTCCATCACAAAAATAGAGGTGGATCCCAAAAATGATGTTTTTAAAGGTACAATTGTTATTTATTCAATAATATAGGACATACTTTTTTATTATGGTTCTGCACATTGATGTGTATCTTTCAGGTTTAGTAGAAATATTCAAATTCCACTGAAAGTCCTGGAAGTTGTGCTATCAATGAAAATATGAAAATAATAAATTAATTCATCCCATGTATAAAATTCATCCCCTATCACAGTTTGTAGCATGAGCTTCCCATTGAAGGTTATGATACACCCATTAGTGAAATTTGATCAATTCTTGGTATTGATTGGATTTCAATATATAGATAAAATATAAATTTTCTAGGGATGTAAATAACCCCTATATCCAGAATTTCCCTTTGATTCTATAAAATTTCAACAATGTGGATGAATCTTATTTAGTACCAACATCTCAAGAATGGATATTATTGACCTGTTAGAAACCATATCTAGCTCAAATGGTTGGTACTAATGAAAATATAATCCTTTAATACATTCCCATTATTAGGGAATATGTTAATGTGTTTCCAGAATAATTTCCTATTCATCCCCCTAGTAGAGAGGTTAAATTATCAATGGGGTTATACCCAGAGCTGTTCCAATATCTAAGAATCCATATAGAATGGTTGTTGTTGAACTAGAGGAGCAAAATAATCTACTATAGGAGAATATGGATAAAGGGTTTGTACTCCAAATTACTTCATTGTAGGGTGTACCAGTCCTCTTATTCAAGAAGAAGGATGGATCAACATGCCTCTTCATTGATTAGCATGATCTCAAAAAGATCATGATAAAGAATAACTGTCTTGTCCAATGTATTGATGAATTGTTTGATCAGATATGTAGATCCCAATATTTATTTAAGATAGATATTCCATTGGGATATTATAAAGTAAAGTTTATTAAGGATGATATCCCCAATACTTATTTTTATATAATGTACAAGCACTATAATTTCCAAGTGATTTCATTTGGAATCACTAATTCTTCATCAATCATTATGGATTTGATGAATAGATCCTTTAGGGATTACCTAAAAAGATTTTTGATAGTATTTATTAATGATATTATTATCTAATACGACATAGAGGATGATCATGAGGATAATTTTAATACTGTACTGAGGACCTTGTGGAAAGAAAATATTTTTGAAAAGTAGAGTAAATGATAATTCTAGTCGGACCAAGTAACATTCTTGGGGTATGTAACAAAAAGGCATATTTTTAATACAATTTATTTTGGGATTTATTACAAAAAGTTACACATGATACAATACAAAAATATCATGATGTCTAGTGTATTTGGTAATTAGTTTCATAGCATAAAATCTCTACACATGGATATAAAAAAAATTGGACAACTTCTGTAACCTGTTTGTAATATTCCATAGCTTTTAAAAATGCATGGGATAACTTGGGACATACTTAAAAAAGTGGTGACATATAAATCCCAATAGAGGAATAAACAAAAAATGTAGTAGGGTAAATAAATAAATGTGATACATGTAGAATAACAATGTAACATTATAGGTGTGGATCATAATCATGAAAAAATAATCATGATTTAACACGATATCATAAAGGCAACATAAAAAAATGGAAACAACATAAAACATATAATCATAATAATATGTAAAGGTTAACCCCACATAAATCATAGAAAAGTGTGATTATGATAATTTCTTTTTCACCTTTCATGGAATCTCATTAGATTGAAACATTAACTAATGCATGAGAACTCTATCTGGGTGCACCCATCATAATCGTATAATAAACATGCACAAGTGTACCATATAGATCATATAACGTAATAATATATCTCATAAATATTAAACCCGTGATATAGGATCTAGGTTTATAGGAATGGATCTCCCCAATCACTTAATGATAGGTACTTACAAGTGAATACCCTTGATTCGAAATGGGTATGTGAATTCACTCCACAATCATTTGGCATGAAAAATTGCAATGAAATTTTAAGTGAATAACGGCAGTACATAAATATTCATAAAATGGTTTAATGTGATCTAAAGGGGTATATAATAATTTTTTTAATCTATATTATTGTATTAGGTATGTTTAAAAATGTATCCCAACATTATTAATTGGAAATAAAAAGGCATAAAGTAAAGAAGGTGAATGACTAAAGAGGAGGATGCGAGGTTCTGTTACATTGAGAGGATATTAAAAAATTCTTGGGAGGAGATTTTTTGAAGCTCAGGGGATCCTTGGGAAGACCCTATAGTGGAATTTGAAGATTAACTCCATTATAAATGTCTTTCTAATTAAGATAAATGTGATCTTGGGTGGGTTTATATAGTAAAAGAGAAGGGATTTCTTATCAATTTCCTAAACATAGGTTTTGGACTCTATACAGTAATGTAATCACAACCAAAAACATTATCATGGTATTTTCCCATGGTTTCTTCAAAATCGTAGTGGTTTTTATTGTTTTATAATCCTAGAACCTAACTCATTAAAATATTACCCTTGTTGATGTGGGAGTGATTCATGTTTACAAAGAATTGATATTACGACCTTAAAATATAATATAGGTTTTTTGAGGATTCCTAAAGTATTTTTAAAATAATCAAATAAAGTCCAAAATAAATTATTTTAAAGGTTAAATATATATATTTTCTTTGATACCTGTTATATAATATATTAAATCACTTTGGATTCATTATGATATCATAATACATATTATATATTTATACTGTATTTAATCTTTACCCGCAAATTAAATTGTCTAAAAAATATTGAAAATTAACCATTGGATAATTTTGACATAAGAAATCAAAAAAACAATATTTTACCCAAATAAATAACTGATTATTTTTTTATAAATTTTAATCAAAATCACAATTTAATAAAAAAAATATTAGTTTTTTTTACAATAACATTGTTCTGAACCTTATAAAAATTATTTTTGAATTTATATAATTATATTATCAAACATAATAAGTTAAAAAAAAAATTAATATCGCCATTATATTGAAATATAATTTATTTTAAAATTCATGAAATCATCAAAAGAACTGTATTAATTCAAAATACATATAACCCAAAAAATCAGTTCGAGTTTTTCCGTATTGAAATCTAGTTTTTATTAAACTTATTATTTGATCATTTATAAAGTAACTACAATAATGAATAAATATAATTATTAATTTATTGAAAATAATATATATATATATATATTCGTACTATTATGTTAGATATATGTATTCCTTTATTACATCATCGAACGCTCTAAAGGTAGGGGGTACGATAATGAGATTGTCTTGGGGTGGTTCAGAAAATATATTTTGGGCCGTGATCTCAATGAGATTAAAATTATCCCATAAAAATTTTAACTCAGTATTTAGTTATTTGATATAATATTTTTCTTGGTCAAGTGAAAATATTAGAGATTATATCTCCCTTGAAATCTCAGTTAAATGGGCTTCATAGGGAATTATCTTATTGGTCGAGGCCATCACATCTTTCATCTATATGAATGGAATTTATCATAACCAAACATATATACTAATCATATGAAAACTATTAAATAAATATATTATCAATGGTTAGGATGTTTAATGTTATTTTAAATATAATAGGATATAATATTCCAAAATAACCAATTTTTTGCTAGTGTTTTCTATAATTCCATTACTTAATGGTGTATTTATTCACTCAAATAGAAGGAATTTCATTTACAAAATTTTCGGTCGTTACATTATTCCCATATTCAAAAATTTCACACTTTAAATTTTAATTTTATAAACTAAAATAGAAGAGGTTAAGTCTATTTAATCTCATATTTGGCTTCCCAAGTCACTTTCTCTATCTTTTGGTTCTTCCACAACACTTTGACCAGGTGAGATGTCTTGTTTCATAGGACATTTTCTCTATGATACAAGATCTTCACCATTTTATCCTCATATGAATGTTCATTCTCCGATGGAACAACCTCTAGATTTATTACATGTAAGGGTTATATTATGTTATTTCTCCAGAGGGATACATAAAACAAATTATTTACTTGAGATAAGTTCGATGGGATTTCAAGTTAGTTAGCCACTACTCTGATGCGATCGAGGTTCTCAAATGAACCAATATATCTTGGAATAAGATTTCCCTTCTTCTAAAACCTCATGAATTTATTCCATAAAGATATAATAAGGAAAAAATTATCACTGAACTCACACTCTAGTTCTCGTTGAGTAATTTCTTTACAACATTTCTATCAAAATTGTGTGGAACTCATATGATGTTGAATGGTTTGAAACTTCTCTATTATATCTTAGATAAGATCAGGTTTGTTCAGCCTCTACTCTAAAAATTCATCCCAGTATGTTGGAGTCCTACACCTCTTCCCATATAGATCCACATAAGTTTCCATTTGAATACTCAAATGTAAACTATTGTTATATGAAAACTCCACTAGGGGATGTTTTTTTATCCAAACATCATTTTGAATCCATTGAAAATGATTTTAGTGTATAATATAGAGTTTTAAATTTAATTTAAAACATACCATACATGTAAGGGTGATAAGTAATGATGAAGTTCAGTTATATATTCAACACTTGTTGTAGGATTTTCTAAAATCATGAGGTAATCCTCAGATCTCAATCAAATAAAATAGAGAGTGGAACCCCATTCAACATTACCACTTCTATTATGTATGTCTTGGTTAGTCAGTCAAGGGAGGAAACTTCCTTTATGGAAATAAAATTAATTTATTTGGTAATTAAATATACTACCACCCATATGGAATTATTTCCTTTAGGTTTCCTTGGGATTCCTATTGTGAAGTCAATGGTTATGGTTTCCCATTTCCATACTACTATAGGAAATGTTTTCATCATTCCTTTAGACTTTTTCTATTCCAGCTTATTTTGATGACATACCAAGACTCGATATAGAAACTCTATAGTATCTCTCTTCACGTTATCCCACTATATTTTTCTTCAAATCTCTATATATATTAGTGATTCCTATATGAATAGAGAGGTTTGAGAAAAATGCATTATCTATAAGTTCCATCTTCAATTATTGTTTTGATGCCACACATATCCAGATCCAAAACCTTATAAATTATACTTTAGAAAAGTTGAACTCTTGAATATTCACTACCTTATTCTATAGAAACTTACCATTTTTTTAACCTACTTAATCCTCTTGAGAATGAATCGTTGATAAATTACTTGAGAAATGTAGAATGAAGATATTTTTATTATTCCCATATCTATTCTTTGTATTTCTAGGAAGATTGGAACCTATACAATCATAATTATGTATAGAGTTGAAGGATCATTTATACTCAGGGAATCTACCACTTTGTTTGTTTCTCTAAGATGGTAAGGGATTGAACAATTATAATCCTTGATCATATCTAACCACCACCATTGTAACATATTAAGACCCTTTTTGTGAATATATACTTGAATATTTTATGGTATAAATATATATCAAATGTATTCCCCATAGAGTTAGTGCCACTAAATTTTTAACACAAATATCACTACATCCAATTATAGATCAGAAGTTGGGAAGTTCTTCCCCTAGATCATTAGTTGGTGGGAGGCATAGGTTGTCACCTTTCCATTTTTCATGAGTACACAACAAAATACCTTTTTAGATTAATCATCATAGATCACATATCATTCTTCAATGGTGGGTAAAGTGAGCATAGGTGTAGGGATTAACCTATTATTTAGATCTTTAAAACTTTACTCACATTCATAATTCCAAAAACATATGACTCCTTTTTGAGTTATCTTGGTTATAGGGCTTGGAAATTATTATTAGCTTCTCACAAATCAATAATAGTACCCATCTAATCCAATGAAAAAATATATTTTAATCATAGATTGTGGTATTTTCCACCATTAAATTATCTCTATTTTAGGGGATACATATACATCAATTTTTCTATGATGATATGTGCTAATAAATTTAATTTCTCTATATAGATCTCAGATTTACTACGCTTTTCATATAACAATTCTATCTATAAGGTATTAGGTATAGTATTAAAATTATCCTCATGTTTTTTTTTCTTAAGGAGTATATAAGAATATCTTCTATAAAGACTACGAAAAATTGTTCAAGGTAATCTCTAAAGACTATATTAATCATGTATATGAATATTTTTGAAGAATTTTTGTGTCCGAATGGAATCACTATGAACTAGTAGTGCATGTACCATGTCTAAAAACCAATATTGGGGACATCATCCCTCTTCAAATTTCCTTGATAATATCCCAAATAAATATCTATCTTATAGAAATACTGGGATCCACATATCTAATAAAAAAATAATCAATTCATGGTAGATGATATATTTTCTTTATCATGATCTTTTTGAACTCATGATAATCAATGAAGAGGCGCATTGCCGCATACCTCTTCTTGAAGAAGGGGACTAGTGCACCCCATGGTAAAGAACTCAAGTTCATAAACCCTTTATCCAGATTCTCTTGTATTTGTTTATTTAGTTCCTCAAGTTCAACAATGACCATTATTTATAGAGTCTTTGATATCGGTAAAGCTCTGAGTATAATCATTCTTGAAAATTCAGACTCTTGGTTAGGAATAAGACTAGGAAATTCTTTAGGAAAAAAATCAGCAAATTCCCTCATAATGGGAATGTATTCCAATATGAAATTTCCTTTAGCCTCAATCATTTTAGAGTGATATACTTTCTCATAGGTCAATAATATCAATTCTTGAGAAGTTGATACTAAAGAATATTCATCCTTCTCCATACACTTGTATATAATAGTAGGGAGGTTTGTGATATGGAGGGTAATTTCCTTCCCCCAAGAATTTATGTTTCATATGTATAAGGAAAGTAAATTAAAGTTTAGAATAACTTATAATTTCTCTAAGGGATTATAAAAAGGTTTTCTAGGAAGTTCATCCTGTATATTTGGATAGAGGAGGAGTTGTATGTTTGGGATGTAATAATTCCCCCATTTTTCATTTCCACAAAAAGCATTACTTCAAACATTTACAGTGGGTTTTTATTAGTTCTACTAAACGTTCATGATAGAAAAGAATGCATAAAACTAGAATAAAAAAGTATGTTTTCTATTCCTGAATGAATATACAGTGAACAGACCAAGGTCGACCAGATAGGTCACCTAAGGTGTTCTGGCACATGGTGTGGTATAAAAAATATAATGGAAATAAGCCTTGAATATAACCAAAAAATACATACAAATATAGTATAATGAGGAAAAAAGAGATACAATAAGATGATAACAACCCATGGAAAAAATAAAAACAGGAAAAGTATGAATCAGACAAGACCAAAAAGCCACTATGTGACCAACCATCACTTTCAAACCATCTCTCATTGAAGGAAACTGATGAAAAGGGAACCTATAATGCTAAATGATTACCTTCCCTTTCATTGAGTCCTGAAAAACATTATCTACAACCACCCAAATTCAAAATTAGGGTGTGATAATTGATCCCGATAGGATACAACCAAAGAATCTATACATGTTCAAATATAAAAAATGCACAAGTTCTAACGTTAAAACAAAATCTAGTTTATAAATAATTCTCCTAAATAAATATATTTTTATTCACTTAATTTTATTTCGACAAATGCATAAAAAATTCACTAAATCAAGGAATATATCTTGTATAAAAGATAAATAAGGAAATTAAACATGTGAGAAAATATCCATGAAATAAACTATCATGTGAAAACATAGGTATAAAAGAAAAATCGCACCATTTGGGCACTAGTATATAGTGATACATATTATACATAAAATAATCCTAAACTAAGATTATGTTTATTCCAATAGATATCGAGTCCTTACATAATATTTTGATATCAAAAAAGGAACCCCTAGTGGTGCCACACAAACAAGGGTCACCAATGTCCATTTCCTCAGGCACTCAAGGTTCCCAATGTTCTTATTTTTCCCAAAACCATTTCAAAAATTAATGTTCACATTTAATAAAAACCATTTTCACTAAATAAAATCCATTTAAATAAAAAACACAAAGAGATAAATTAGAAAATGTACCAATTCAATAATTATAAACACTTTCATAGATCCACCTACATTAAGAATAATGGAAAACTATCCACCTTCGACAATGGAGATCGAAAAATCATATACCACCATTTGAAAGATAAGGAAGGATATGAAACTACAAAGGGTCAATATAAACCATTAATTGATCATGAACCGGAAACACAAATGTATCCAATGGCTCCACCGTAACCAAAGGCAATGAAGAAATAGAGGCCACTTACCTAGAGAGAAGCACCACAACAACTATGATGATTAATAAAAAAATGAATTATATGGAAGGAGTGAAGATCCCCAAAATGAAATAGAAGAACTCCTAGATCTCAATACGGAATATTGTAACTGAATGAAACTTAAATCATCTATGAAACCCTTTTTAAAATTTTTGTTGCTGAGGATTTCAAATCATGAATCCCTTTCACATCATGAATTATTTTATTATAAATACACTGAAAAATGTGTCTCCATGGATAAATTTTAATCCTATTAAATTTTATTGGTTTTATGGTGTTTAAAATTTCACTCCATATATGAGGTTCCTGAAATCTTCCCTATAACTTATTCACATCATGTCAAACGTTTTTGATATGAATTTGTCCTGAAGGCAATGCTCCTGCCAATTATTTGTAGGAAACCTCATAAACAAAGAATAAGTCTCTCTAGTATAAAGGGTCACCATCTAAATCCATTTAAAAATTTATACTCAGACTCCATTATTTCAAAAAATCATACATCCTAGAAATTTAGGTAATTCTCCCAATCAAATTCCCTTTTCCCCAAGAAACCAAAAATGTGCCAAAAAAAATTGAAACCATAAACAAAATAAAATTCATACTTGAAAGAAGGTAATAGTGTGATACAATATCCCCATCATAAACACTTGATACCCACCAAAATTTCCTCAAGATAATGGAAATGAAAAAAGATAATTCCATTATTTCCTCATCAACAATTCTCTCTCCCATGTCTCATGTTTATCCCTTCTACACTTCGACAGTACACATACCTTTGGAATTTTTTTACCAAATAGTACCCTCCCATTCTGATCAATATTATTATCTAGTTCCTTAACTAGGGTGATGGTGGGCTCAAGATCTAAATCGACCCATTAAATCATATGGGATGGATCCAATTGATACATCCTCAATTGGGAAACATGAAACACTTTTTGGATAGAAGTAAAATGAGGTGGTAAGTTCAACTGATGTGATACCATTACCAGTCATCAAAAAATCTCAAATGGGAAAACAAACCTTGGTTCCAACTTACCCTAATAACCCAGACAATGATGTCTCAAGTGAGGTAAAACTCTATGAAATAATTGATCACCAATCACAAAATATTGTGGCCAATAATGATGGTCTACATAATATATTTACGACTCTGTGTTGTGATCAAGATCTTCCAGATCAATTGTACCCTCTCTATCATCTCCTAAAAAATATTCGTCCTAACCAAGGACTACTCTAGGAATAATACCCAGCACAAGGGTATGTAGATGGACACCCACACCACAAGAAACTGAGTATTTTATGGCAGTTTATTAGAGGCGGTTTACTAAACCGACGCTAATAATTTTTTAAAAAAATATGTGGGTTTTTTTATAAACCGTAGCTAAATAATTACATTTTTTCCAACAGTCGGCACGCTCCCCCCCCCCCCGACACCCCTGATTCTCTATCCATCCTCTCATCGCATATCTCCATTGTCCGCCATCGTACCAACCTTGTCACCAGTCATCACTGCCAATTGTTGCCCCTCTCCTCACCTCTCTATTCCTAGCTGACCCTCACCACCCCTCACCTTGTGGTCCCTCACCACACCTCTCTCTGTTAGGTATTTGACAAGTATTTCCAAATATGTTGTTTTATATTGCACATATTTTTATGTGAAAAACAATGAATACACCCTTTGAATAAAGTTTCTTGTGTGGGAATACTTAGGTTGTGTTGTATGGAGTCACATTACCTGCAATTGAAGGTGGTCATGTTTAGCCGATTCCTTCAGGCAGAAGAGTGGAAGAATGGATGTGTTTTTTTAGAGGTTAAGTCAGTGGGTAATCTCTATTTATACACATTGTTCACATTTTCATTTTATTTATCAATATATTAAGGGGTTTAGTAGGTCTTGGAGTGCTCAAAAAATTTTCCATGACCCAAACATGTGATCGGTTACTCGTATGGTTTTCTATAGTTCGGTTATACGATCAAAAAATGATTGAAGTCACATGATTGGGGACAAATAAATTGATTTTTGTGAAAGGATTTGATGACATATCTCATATTAAATGGTATATATAGAGTATGTATCATGAAAGAGATATATTCCTAGGGTCACATACATGGGATCTTATAGGGAGGGTTATGCGTTATCAATCATGTACTGGAGTTATATTCTCATGGTTACGTTTCACCAAGGTTTTTTGAAATTATATTTCTCAAAAATTTATTCACATATACTAGTACTCAAATAGGTCCATATTGGTGAAAACATGTAGTATTGAAGATATTAATTCATTGATTTTCAAAATCATTTAGAGTTCTCAGTCATTTTCTATTATTTATTTTAGTGAAATTTAATTATTTCAGTTTTGTATGACATTAATTTCAGGAATTTTAATTTCATTTTTATTTATGTTTATATTTTATTAGTGGAATATAATTTTATCTCTTATTCATTTTAATTTATAATAATGAGGGAAATGACTCCCATTTTAGTTTCTATACCCTCAGTCAATGTTCAAATCCAATGTTCATATCCTATGGTCATTATTCCTCTATTAAATGTTGAAAATTCATTTCAAATGTCAATAAATGCAGTCTAATAGATTCATCTATCGATATAAGGTTAGTGGTATCATAATTTTACATAATAAATATTTGTGTTTTTATATTAGTTTTTTTTTGTTCTATATTACAAACTTTCCCTATGTTTCTCCTAAAATAGATAAACCCCAAAATTAATTGTTGGAATTCAATTCTAGACATGATAAGAGATCTTGATATCTAGTTTTAGGTTTATTAACTCAACCAAACCACCACATGGGTTAGTTTCACTGCATTCCTTAATGAATTATTTTCCCTTTGTGACCTAAGAACCACTAAGTCATTTTAGGATTCGATTTAGCTAGTGAACTTTGATAAAGTGAGTTAATAAAATGATTTAGTGGAATATATTATACACCATGTCCCATCTTATTATTTAGAAAATATACTGATTAGATGCTTAAATAAATTGAATAATGGATTGCGTGTTATTTTTTATCCATGATTTTTGTTTGGAAGGGATGTGATTACATCATTAATAAAATCTATAATGTAAATTAAATTACTTATTTTTGTTATTAATTTTAGGAAATGACATTCATTAACATTCACTTGGAATATACAGACATGATGTTCCTTATTTCTAATTGTAATTAAAAGAAATGATACTTTATATTATTTGTTTAGAGTATCCATACATGAAAGACCTCTGTGTTATTCATAATTAATGGTCATGATGTTGCATATTGTCAAAAATTAATTAATGGACCTGATGTTGCACATTTTCCTTTTACAAAATAAAGGGCATGGCATCCTTTTAAAACACAACCCTTTCACTATAATAAAGAGATACCTGAATTTATATTTCTACTAAATATCATAGAAATATCCTATATAGTTTTACATCCATCATGAAATGTGGAAAATATTGTTTCAATACATCCCATTTTATATGGAATTTACTTATTTATTTATATAGGAAAACCTTATTTAATATATTTTTTTTTAAACTGTATATATGAATCTATTTTCATAATTATTAATAGTTATGTGTTTTAATTTTTTAAAATAATTTTTAGGTACATTGTGATATATATGGATAAAAGATGGATCACATTACCAAAGAACACACCTCAGTATGCTAAGGGTTTGGAGGAGTTTTTAGATTCTGCAATTTCCAATCGATTCGTTGATGGGAGAATAAGATGTCCATGTCCTAAATGTAAATTTAGAAGATGGTTGAATAGAGTATAAGTTTTTGAAAACTTTATATTGAAGTAATTACCTTCTTAATATTTGTGTTGTATTTATCACAGAGAATCAAACATTACAAAAAGGTTGAACACTAATGTCAATCCACATAATGGGATCCCATCTTTGTCGACAATGGAAAATGAAATAAAAAAACTTATAAATGATGTGTTAGGCATTGAAAGAAACCAACATCAACATCAAAACATATCAGAACAACTAGTTGAGGGTGTTGCAAATATAAATGTGACAAGTGATGTTTTTGAGACTGTAGGCTGACCAGATCAAGATTGTAACATATCATTGGATCCTCTTCCTGATTCTATGGAGAATAATGTAAGAGAAAACTCTATTGGGAAAAATGCATTTCAGGGTTTTGTTAACTATTGAAATCAAGAGTTGTATAGTGGATGTTTGAAATATTTAAAACTTTATTTTTTTTAAAGTTGTACCATATCAAATGCCTATGTGGAATTAAAAATTTGGAACTATTGTGTGATTCATTTCTTGAAGAAAACATCCCTGAGTCTTTTTATGATATGAAAAACGTTTTTAATGTGCTTGGTCTGAAGTATACAAAAAAACGTTCGTGTCCCAATGATTGTATGCTTTATTTGAAAGAGGATTCAAGAAGACAAGATTGAAAAAATTTAATTCTCCTAGATGGCAGTCAATGGGTGATGTTGGAAGTCTAAATCAACATACTACCATGAAGAAGAAGAAAAGAAACACACCTGAAAAGGTTTTACATTACTTTCATTTAAATCTTCAATTGTAATGATTATTCATGTCATCGAAAACTACCGAACACATGAAGTGGCATTCTGTAGATAATAACAATGATGGGTTAATGCGACATCCACGAGATTCAAAATCATGGAATACATTTGATTAATTACATACTGATTTCTCATATGATCCTACGAATGTTCAATTGGGATTATTTGCTGATGGATTCAACCCATTTGGGACTTTGAGTACCAGTTTTAGCATTTGGCCAGTTGTTTTGATCCCTTATAATCTGCCTCAGTGGATGTGTATGAAACAAACATAATTTAACATTTTTATTATTATTCCTACAAAAAATCATTGGAATGATTTTTATGTATACTTAAAGCCTTTAATTGAATAATTAATTGAGTTATGGAGTAATGGTGTTGAGACATATGATTCTTCTTCTAAAACAATGTTCAAAATGCAAGTATCTCTAATGCGGACAATTAGTAACTTCCCTAGACATGGGAATTTATCTGTTTAGAACACTTACACGAGTTTGGATTGTCCTATTTTTAACTTTTATTTTGATCCTAAATAGCTACCTCACAGTATAAAATGGTGCTTCATGTGCCATCAAATATTTCTCGATCCATCTCCTAGATTTCTTCTAAATAAGTCATAATTCAATGGTTTCATTAATCATAGACCGCCTACAAATTTGTTAACTTGTTATAAAATATTTTTGACCACTGAGAAATGTAGAAAAAGAATTTGGGAAGGTTCATCATTTAAATTATTGTGGGAAATGATTTCTAAGTGAATCATCAAGTGAAATCGGAATGCAATAATGGAAGAGAAAACACATATTCTTAAAACTGTTGTATTGGAAAATTAATTTTTTGTGGCATAATCTTGATGCGATTTATATTGAGAAGAAAATTGGTGAAAATTTGATCTTCACATTTCTTAATGATCATGGAAATTTGAAAGATCATCTCAATGCTCAGAAATACTTACAAGAAATGAACATAAAGCATGATCTCTGACCATATGAGAATGAAAAGTTTGGTCTTGAAATTTTTGCAATGAAAAATAGATATAGAGATAAATTCCATTGAATTTTAATACATGTGAAGGTATATAATGGATATTCAAGTAACATCTCAAGGTGTGTTGACTCAAATCATCATAGGATACACGGATTGAAAGGTCATGATTCACATATTTTGTTAAAGCAGTTACTACCATTGGCATTGCCTACATTATTAACTGAAAAGGTTACTGCAGTTGTACTCCAATTCTATAAATTTTTTAGAAAACCATGTGAGAAATATCAACATCCATTTTAGCTTGACAACCTTTAGGAGATAATTTTATTAACACCTTGTGCAATTAAGATGATCTTTCCTCCGTCATTTTTTACTTTCATGATGCATTTAACTATTCATTTTGTTTGAGGAAGCTAAATTAGAAGGCCCCGTACATTATCAATGGATGTATCCAATTGCGAGGTACATTTTTATATGTTTTTCTGTTATGTAAACAATTCTTGGAACTTAATTAAATGCAAAATTATGTTTTATTTTATTTTATTTCACAGATATCTTGGGTATTTAAAATCATACGTGATAAATAAATCTCAACCTAAAGTCTCTATTTCTGAAGACCATTCGGCATAGGAGTGTCTTACCTTTTGTTCTAGATACTTGGATGATATTGAGACAAGATTTAATCGAGTTGGATGTGTTGATGACACATCGACTAAATCTGAAATACATAGGAAATCAAAAATATTTCATACTATTGGCTGATCATTTGGGAGGACCTCAAATGTTACACTTACAGGAATGGAATTATAACAGGAACATAGATATGTGCTACTAAATTGTCAAATTTTAGATCCATTTATTGAAGAGTTGAGAATACAAACCAAGAAATGAATGAGAGGTTGAACAAGAAATGTGAAAGATATAACAAAATCTATTAATAAAGAGCTTGTAGAATGGTTTGCATGACGTGTAAGTTAATAAATATTGCAATAAATATAGATATTAGGTTAGCACAAATATTTTGTAAATATAAAAATGTATATTTATTTTTTTAGATAATGAATACTGATACTCAAGTAGAGTTGTCAGAATATTTGAAGTTTCTTGCTTGAGGTCCTATAATACAAGAAAGAAATTTCAACGCTTACAACATGAATGGATTTAGATTTCATACAGTCGACCGAGAAGAGGGTTTGAAAACATATAATAGTGGTATATTTAAATATTATGGAGTCAGATACTATTGAAATTTGACTGATAATATCGAATTAAACTACCGCAGGCATTTTTCAGTTGTTTTATTCAAATTCAATTCAGTCGATATTATTAGAGGTGTTAAAAGTGATTCCTTCCAATTTACTACTGTCAACGTCTCTCACTTGATGGAATTTGGTGACCATGAACTATATGATCTATATATCTTATCATCTAAAGAGAAAATGATATATTATGTGGATTATGTTGTGGATGAAGGGTGGAGTGTAGTTTCTCATGTAAAATAATAAGATTTTTATGATATGAGTGATGAAGTGGATGATTTGACCTCTAGTATTGAATCTCATCAACAGAAAGAAGTAGACTTATTTATCCATTATGATATTGAAAATATAATTCTTGCAAGGTTGGAAAAAGTGGATGAAGTAATGGAGTAGAAAACCTAACATGATTGAAGTTGGAAATGATTGTATGTACGATTATCCATTCATTTATCAACCACTTATGTCATTTGTGAAGTCATTCATTATCATTGTTATGTACATTTTTTTGTTAGTATTGTGCATATGTTATCGTTATTATTTTTTATTCCCATATAATTATTTTGAAATATATGGTCTGAACTTAATTTTATTTAATAAAATGATAGAAATGCCAAGGAGGAAGCATCACCTTATTTCATCAACCACAACGACAGATGATGATTCATCTATGTCCCTCTCTACAACATGTGAGACACCCTCCGCATTCTCCCCTACATCATCTCTCATACACTTTGTGGGAATCTATTCAGTAGCTCAGGTGACACCTTCCCCTTCAAGAGCCTTAGTAGTGTGAGAGCGAAGTGCCACTTCTAGTTCTTCATGAGGATACTGAAGTGTAAAGGTTATAGGTACAGATTTTAATATGAATAAATTTATTGCAGTTTTTTAATACTAACTATTTGTTCATAAAAGATGGAAACAATGAATGTATGGGGGAAAATATAAAAAATTCAGATGTGTGGAATCTAACTAGAGAGAATATAGTTGTCCCATTTTATTCCTATGGGGCCCCTATAGATGACACCGTAGGAATACTTGGCCAGATTCTGGGTCACCTAGCCGCGGTGTCGGTTTCCCTTCTTATTACTTATGATGATTAGAGGCATATGCCTTAAACTTGGAAAAATGAAGTTTTTGATTAAAAAATAAAGGTAATTTTAATATATTATGGTGTAATTGAATGTAATTATGTTATTAAATTTTAATATTTTAAAAATTAATTTTTATGTACAGATGTTTTTCCACTTTACAATTGCTGATGTGCTAGCACGAAAGTGGACATTGAAAAATCTGGGCAAGAAATAGAAAGTCTTTAAATGGAGATTGTGGGGTGATGTCAGTGATACTTTTTTGAGAACCCAACATATTTATGATAAGGTACCCAATAGGGTACCCAAAGAGCAATGAAATGTTTTTTTGATAGACATCATGATGAGAAGAAGATGGTTTTTTAAACATATATTATTATATTATTCTAATTTTACATTTATACATGTATATTAAAAGGAGATAACATTTCATATATTATAATTAAATTAAATTTTGTTTATTTTAGGATATTTCATGGAAGAATTCATTGAGTCAGTCTAAGAAAATTGTCCCTCACAATGCGGGGCCACATAGTTTTTCTATAAGCCGATCAGCTATGGTAATCTTTTCATTAGTTTAAATATTTATAATAAAATATTATCTATTTAATATATTATAATTTTTGATTTATATTTTTTAATACAATCATAGATTTTAGGGCACCCATCATCATGAACAGAACTATGGTTGGATGTTCATAAAAAATATGAAGAATGTTTTTTTAATGTATCTTCCAAACAAGTTGGAGTATGAATTAATTTTTCATTATAATAACTTATTATCATTTATCACTATGTTAATTTTTATTGCTTATAATATGAATAATATTTGATTTATAGGTAAAAATTATAGAACTATGGGATGAAAATCCCATAAAGTCCTACTTAGTCTCCCAGAATGACCAAGTTGGTCAAGAGCTGGGGAAGGAGCATCCTGGTCAAGTGTGTGGGATGGGTTTGGGAAACATACCATCTGAGGTATTTGGCTTACCATCTGGGACTGATGCTCCATCTACTTTTGGTTGTAGTCACTCCCTATCCTAATATTCTTAGAGAGATTTTGTTTCAATGCAAAACAAAATTGAGGATCAGGGGACTCTGATATCCTCTTTGAAAAAAGTGTTGATTGATTTATATCAAAAGGCGACTAGATTTTTCCCAAGTGATATTTCATTGATGACGGGTGGTGGTGAGTAGGTAAGTTACAAAAAATAAAAATCATTTAGTTTGAAAATATTTATTTGTTATAAGAATAAATGTAAATATACAATAATATTTAATTTTCAATATAATTGTCTTACAGGTGCCAATACCAGGAAGTAGAGAAGGAGGTGGAGAGGGTGATGAGTTGTATTCATCATTAGACAATTATTAGTGGTTTTGTTGATATTTTGGAAATATTTGGATATAGTTGGTCTGTTTATATATCATGTGTGACAGAGAGTATTCACCAAACATATTTTGATTATGTATCATGTCTGGCACAGAGTAGTCACCAAACATATTTTCATTTTAGTTATGTTAGGATGTGTATATTATTATTTTAGATGGTTGATTAATTAATATTGTTAGATGGATTAGATTATTATGTTATATAAAATCAGCACATGGTTTTTTTTTTCAGGGTACTAGTAGTGGGGCTATAGAACAAGAATTAGTTTTTTATTTTTAAATATACAATTAGCGGTGATTTAAATTGCTACTAAGTAAATGGTGAATATTTTTCGGTGGTTTAAACCACCGCAAAAATGTGGTAGCATATTATTGGTGGTAGTTTAAATTTACTCCAAATTATACAGTGTATGTTTTTAGTGGCAGTTTTGTGGTTTTAGTGGTATTTTTCAAAGGGAAAATTTTATTTTTTTTAGCGGCGGTTAAAACCACCCCTAAAAAGATCAAATTATTTCTTTGGAAATGGCCTATAAAACCTCACAAAACCACTTCTAAAAGAGTTTCTAAAACACATAACAATAACTGTGAAACTATTGAAGAAACTAGCACAAATTTGTATTCGACACCCAATATATCGGTGGTTTTATGAAGCCACCATAGAATCATATGCTGGAAGTTTAAATTGCTGTTATGCGGTGATTTTCTTGTAGTTCCATAAAAAAACTCAAATGGTTCAATTTTGATAGATTCATGATAACTATTGTTATTGGAAAACTCAAAAAAGGAAAAAAATCTCAATAACCACTACAAATAGGCACACAAGCCCGTAGCATATCCTCAAGAACCTGGATTGATCTCTCTATCTGTCTATCTATCTGTGGATGATATGTTGTGCCCAATTTAAATTGGGAACCCATCACCTCCTAAAAACTTTTATAATACCTAGATGTAAACCTTGGGTCCCTGTCAGAAATAACTAAAAAGGGAAACCCCTTAAGTATCACAATCCCAAGGACATACAGGTCCCCGTGTTCTTCCACCTTCCTCATCTCCTTGATTGGTATGAAATGCACATATTTCATGAGTTTATCAATGATCACCCAAATCACATCCTTTATACTATGAGTACATGTTCAACCAATGATGAAATCTATAGAGATATCATCCAATTTCCACCCATGAATGGGAAAGACATGTAACAAACCAACAAGCCTGTCGTGTTCCACCTTAATTCCATAACAGGTAATACATTGCGATACAAAATCTGAAATCAACCATCTCATCCTTGGACACCAATACTGATATCTCAAATCATGATAGATCATTGAAGTACCTACTGTATAGACAAAAAATAATGGTTTCCATTGTTCATAAAATCCTACTTTAGGGAAATTGGAACAACCAATAAGATTCACTAACTTATAAAAAGGTAGAATACACTATAATGGTACACTCACCTTCTTCCAAGGTCAAAAACTCACAAGTCTATACTGCACATAGAGTCTTTTGTTAAAACTACCGATTAAAGATTCTCTTGAACTAAGCATAGGTAAGATACTCATGAAAATTATTTTATATAATATAGTCTCACTATCTCATCCCTAGTCCTCAAGAATATGCATGAAAAACCCCTCCTTAGATTCATCAAAAATATTCATGAAGTTAAATACCCTCTCAATTCACTCAAGACACTCCTCGGATTCTTGGGGCCCTCTATAACCATAGAATAGATGTGGATGTTTCTTAGTGAATTAAAATTAACATTCCACCACACATCCTAGGTTCCCAACACCCACTTGACATAGAGTCTAAATTGTTCATATTACAACTTCATCCAAAGAAGGGTCCACTGGAGGATTCAAATATGGATCGAATCTCATAGACTCCTATCTCAGATTTGGATGAGATCTTCTATGATGCATTTTATAAAAATCACAAGAAAAAAACTAATAATTCATGATTGGATTGAAAAATAATAATACCAAATTTAGGTATTGATATAAAAGATTTAAAAAGCCATGAACTCATGGAAATTACGAATTCTTCGAACAAGGGTGATTCCTTAGTAAAGTAATATGATATTATAAATAAAATTACCTTATAATTTATTCAAATAACCACAAACACAAAGTCTAAAACTTGGTAACAATTTCCCAACCACCCATGGTAACTCAACTTCAGACTTGGAAGTGAGCTAACTAGACACCCTCCCACACTTACTCCCATAATACTGATGGTCGAAAATACTATGTACCCATGAAATATAACTAAACTTAGTCTATGATAACACACTTCAAGTTGAGCATCCCTTTGATACCAATTTTTAATGAACCAAATGGGTCAAATAGATAGGTCACCCAGGGTGGTCTACCAGAAGGTGTGGTATAACAAAGATAATGGAAACAATCCATGAATATAACCAAAAAAAGACATAAAACTAGAGTATAATTTTGAAAAAGAAATACAAAAAATCCATATATCCCAATAAAAATATTATAAAATAAAAAATTATGAATTATAAAAGACCAATGAGTATCCATGTGACCAACCATCACCTCCAAACCATCCTGTTGTAAAGGAAACTAATGAAATGAGAACCTAGCAGTCTACATGATTCCCTTACCCTTCCCAATGTCCTTCAAAAAATTCTATATCCATACAAAAAAAGTAGGGTGTGAGAAAAAAGTGTAGTAGGATACCACCAAATAATCTATAAAAGTTCCAATATCAAGAATCCATAAGTTATAGCTTTGAAACAAAAATCTACTTTTTAGTGAATTTTCATGAATAAAAAAATTATTAAACATTTACTTTTCTTTACCAAGATGAATAAAAAAATCAGTAAATCGATGAATATATGATGAAAAAAGAAAAATAGGTAAATTAAACATGTGATAAAATATCCATGAAATAAACCATCATGAAATAAACCAGTTAAAAATGACAAAGCACACCATTGGGGATCAATCCAATGGGAATATGTAATATATATATAAAGGGAGACTATACTAGGCATAAGTTGGTTCCAACTGATATCGAGTACTTCCTTAGTCTATCAATATCATAAATGTAACCCCTAGTGGTTCCACACACGCTAAGGTTAAATGTTTCTATTTCCTGATGCACCCATGGTTCCCAAAGTACTATTTTTTCCAAAACCATTACCAAAATACATGTTCTCATTTAATAAAACCCATTTTCACCAAAGAAAATATATTTAAATGAACAAACTAAAGTTATAAAAATAAAAATATATAAATTCAAGAGTTAACAACACTTTCATATATCTACAAACCTCGAGAGCAATATAAAACTATCCATCATCGACAATGGAGGTCTATTAAAAAACGTATCTGTGTTCAAAAGGAAAGGCACAAAAAGAAACTACAGAGGGTAAATGGAAAAAAATAATGTATAATGGAACAAAAACACAAACATCGAAAATGTAACCACTGTATCCAAAGGCAATGAATTAGAAGAGACCACATACCTTGAAATATTCCTCACATCAATCACAATTACTAACTGTTAAAAAAATATATGAAAGGTATAGAGATCTGGAAAATTTACTGGGAGAGATCCTATGTATCAACAGGGAAGGTTGATGCAAAATGAAACTGAAATAATATTTTCATCACATTTTAATACTTCTATAAACATTGATTTTATGTCTTAAATCCCTTTCATAGTGTGGCAATTCATATATTACAAATAAATTGAAAAAGGCATCACCTCAAAAAACATTAATCATGATCAACATTTTCACATCGTGTAATAGTTTAATGGAATATAACTTTTAAATCCCTTCATGTGGTTTACAAAATCCACCCTATAACAAATTCACATCAATTAAACCATTCACAACCTATATTTTTCTTATAGGCAGTGCCCTACACATTTTTCAGTAGGAAACCTATGAACTAAAGTTTAAGGATCACTAATCCCAAGAGTCACCATCAAATATATATTTACAAACATATACCAAAATTCCATTAATTCAAACAAAAATAAATCCCCAAAAAATAGATAATTTTCCCTAGAAATGGTTCTTCATTCCCCGGAATCCCACAATGAACCCAAAGAAAAATAGAAACCATAAACAAAAAAAAGTCATACCTAATGAAAGGTAATAGGGTGTTGTATAATTACTATTTCACCTATCACCACATCATTTTAGATATCCACCTTTGTGTTTGGGATGTAATATTTCCCCCCTTACTACCTTAGAGGTTTTTAGAGTTTATTTTCTCTGAAAACCCTTATCATTGGATGTTGTTCACAAAGTTTCCTTGTTCCTCGAAGATGAATCATTAGATAATATGACAAGAGTTGACTGGATCATTCCTCTCTTATATCACATTGATTAGTTTCTACCATCATAAATTTCTATCTTGGATCACTTCAATTCTATTCCAAAATCATTTCCTCATCCCCTTTATGTAATTTTTGGGGTTCTTCTTCACACACTTTTGACAAGTGGGATGTTGGAATTTCATTCCATTATTATATTTCTCCATTGCACCACCATAATTCAACCCCAATTTCCTATTATTATCCCTATGAGACCCTTGAGATTTAGTGATATCAATTTTTAATTTGATGTCACATTATAAAATTTCCTCATAATCATCAAAGGCCCAAATTTCCAAGGCTTTTTGTAGACTCGGATTCAGTCCACCAATAAGTGGTCAACTTTATATTCGGTGGTAATGACAGTGTTGAGATGTATCTTCCAAGTCTTGTTAATTTTTCATCATAATACTTGACATATTATTCATCCCTTTACATGAGTCTAAGGAATCCCCTCTCTACTTCCATTTGAGAGTATTAGTATAATATTTATTGAATAACATTTTCTTGAATTCCTTACACTCCATCACTCTGATATCTCATTCAGGATTCTTTTTCCGAAACATAATCCACCATTGATAATTTTGACATTCCATATGATAAAAATATAGTATTAAATTATTTTACCTTATCATTTAAGGATGGATAAGATATTTTTATTAGAGATGATATATTTTTCCATAATTAAGGGATCGAAAGATTCAGGGGTCCTTTGTCACATGAAGTTATCAATTTCACCATTCTATTTCTTAGAGTGATTTGGGAGTCCCACCTAGTTCAAGATTCTATTAAGAACTTGAGTCAATCAAGAATGTATCATTATGAATTTCACAAATCCTGCTCCCATAAGTTCAAACATTTCATTTGGGAATTCATCACTTCCCCTAACATGAGTTGTTGACTCGGTTCCTCCTATTTTCAGCCATTGACTATAATAAAGGGAATATTAGGGATGATTAATTTTTAACTATTGAAAAAATTAATGGGAAACCATTAACATTAATTAAATAAATTAAAAATGAAATATATTCCTCAAATTATGATTTTCTAGGCTTCAATCTAAGATATTAATGATCTATTTCCTAACATAAATATTATAATAATATTTTGTTCCCTTAAAAATGGATTGTAATGAGATTGTAAATTTACCAAATAATATCCCACCAAGAGTGGAAAACTAGGTGTGTAGAAAGGATCGTTGTTTTTCACTAATTCATGGTATAGTTAAGCTCAATATGGTGTTTTTGGGGTTATTACCCTAGGGTATATCTTTGATAGATCCACATCCACATATAGTATGTAGACAATTATTTATTATGTCATAAACCACTTAATCTATACTTTAACAACGTTCATGGATGTTTCTATATGTTTAGTCTTATAATTAAGGCTTTAAATAGTGTTTTCTATTCCTAATCTCAAAAATAACTAGACCTCACTCTGATACCAATAATGAAAACCCTTGTTTTTAATACAATTATATTTGATAATTTTTTATATAAATGTACAAATTATAAAATCTCAAAATATCGTGATGTCTAGTGTATTTGGGAATTTGGTACATAACATCACAACTTGATACATTGATATAATAACCCTATTGAAAACTTCCTTAAAATGCTTCTAATATTCTATATATTTTAAAACATCACAAGATAACCTGGTGACATACATAAAAAAGGGCTCATCTATAATGCTCATTAGCATAATAAAAAAAATAATGGAATTAGGTAAAGAAATAATTGTGATCCAAGAGTCATAAAAATGTATCATTAGATGTGAGAATCATAATCATGAACAATGAGACATGATAGAGCATGATTGAATAAAGGAAACACTAAAATGTCAAAACAACTTAAAACATGGAATCTTAAGGAAAAGTAAAGGTTAAACACCAAGACATCATAAGATAGTTTTCTTAGGATAACATCATTTTCACATTTCATGACATATCTTGAGATTAAAACATTACAAAATTCATTATATCATTATATGGTCACATCCATCATAATCATATCATGTGCACACATAATTTTTCGACAAAGTTCATATAACATATGAATGTATTTAATCTCTATTAACACCATGATCAGGGAGTGTGGGTAAAATTCATGTAATTACCCAATAAAATAATTATAGGTACATATACTTGAAAAGACTTTACTATAAATGGGTATGGGAATTCATTTCATAACCATTTTTCATGAAAAATCATAGTGAAATTTCAACAGCATAACAGTAGTACTTAATATTCATAAAATGGTTCAATGAGAGTGAAAGGGGTCTCTCATAAATTGGAAATAAAAAGGAAGTTATGAGAGATGTGGAAAAACCTATCCCACCATTATTAATTTTAATTAAAAAGTCATAAGATAAATAATAAGCTTCAATAATAGGATAAGGATAGGGTCCCTTACTTTGAGAGGGTGTTTCCAAAAGATTAGGAGGAGCTTCTTGAGAAATTGAGGGAAAATTGGGAGGGCTCTAGAGATTAAAAAAGTAGATTAAGGTCATTACCCATGATTTTTTAGTTAAAACATCAGGATTTGAAGTCATTAAAATATAAACCTTGGTGATGTATAAGTGACTCATGTTTACAGTGAGTTGATTTTAAAACATTAAAATATATTATTGGTTTTGACAGATTCATAAATGGTTTGTGAAATAAAACAAATAAACTAAAAAGATTATTCTAAAGGGGAAACATATATTTGGTTATGTATAAATTTTATGGAATATATTTCATCAATTTTGGGTCATTATGAGGTTATAATAAATATAGTATATTTATACCTTAATAATTTTTTACCCAAAAATTCGATTATCGCATAAAATTCTGAAAAAATCACTATTGGATAATTTCAACATGCAGAATCCAAAAATAATATTTAATTTATCCAAATAAAAATATAAAACTTCTAATTTTTTATTTTAAATAAAAATAAAACACCCCAAGATTTTAAATTATGATTGATATCTTATACAACACGCAACCCTGAGGTTAAACAAATCAAGAAATATTATTCTTTAAATATGACTATTATAACTGAGATGTTAAATTAG
Organism: Viscum album; assembly: GCA_963277665.1. Lineage (NCBI taxonomy): Eukaryota > Viridiplantae > Streptophyta > Magnoliopsida > Santalales > Viscaceae > Viscum > Viscum album. Next base: position 1,841,961,724 of record OY728151.1, read on the forward strand.
AGGGGGAGAATAGTAAAAACCAAATTATAAAATTTATATAAATTACCTATTTAATAAAAATTAATTTATGAATTATTATGAAATATGTAATAACTTTTAATAAAATTTATTTTACACATTAGAAATATATTATCTTCAAAAATGATTTTTATTTCTTTTTGTAAGAAAATATTAAATTAACATATGGAATTTATAAATTATATTTTATAAAAATAAATTAAATTTTTAAATCATCATACCAAAACTATTTTATGGTGAAATTATTGGATTTTTCATAAAGAATGATTTTCCATTGAATAGTGAAAAATACTAAAGTTTATTGAAAATTGTATTTTTGTTTCATCCATTTGTAAAATTAAATTTTATTTTAAAATAGATTAAAAGTAAAATTAGTTATAAAATTTTATGAATAATTAATTTAGATTATTTTTAATCAATTTTTTAATTTAATTTGGATTAAAATCATTTTTATACAAAAAAAGTAATTTTTAAGAAAAAATATATTTTTAATAAAAAGAGGTTTTCATCGCGTTTTGCACACATATTAAAAAAATATTTTTTTTATCACTTATAGGAATTAAATTAAGTGAGATTTAATTTATTATTTTATTCAAAAATAGAAATAAATCCTATTATTTGTTTTATAATTTTATGACAGAGTTAAATTTTTACAAAATAGTAAAAAAATTATTGTTTTCATGAAATATGGTACCTTTTATGATATCACTATGGAATATAAATAATATAAAAATTTATGAAACATATGTAATGACTCAAGTATGATAAGAAAATATAAATATAAATTAAAAATAAATGAAAACATACTGATTATAATTTATTCCCTAATAAATATGAAAATTAATTTCATTGCTGACATAGAGCTTGCATAACACTGGAAAAATCAAATTTGGTATCATAAAAAAATATTTGGCTTCAGATAAGTACTTTATGGAATTTTATTTTAAATATTATGTATTCTTTTTAATTTCTTATGGTTATACACCAATTATAGAGTTATATAAAAATTGGATTATCCAAATGCAAATGTAATATCTACGCATGGTCGAAATAAGAAACATATCACATTAAATAAGTTGTTAGGATATAGATGTTAGTTAAAAACATAATTGAAGAATATAAATATTAATTTTAATGAAAATAAAATTATATTGATAATATATGTTTATTTATAATTTTTATAAATTATATAATTAGCTTATATGTTTGGGAAATGCTAATAATGTATTAATTTAATTGATTGAAAAATAAGATAAATTATTTTACAAATATTAAAAGTGATATAATTTTAAGGATATAATGTTATGAACGAATTTTATAGATCTATATGACATATTATCTTGGTTTAAAATCCTTATATCTAAATTATTCCTTTGAATTGATGTATTTTAAGTCAAAGTAAATGAATAGGTTTAAAATTGATAAAAATAATATTTTATGAAAATAGTATTCTATGAAATTATTTAAAAATTATAAAAATATTAAAATTAGAAAAGTGGGATAATATATGGTCTAAAATTTTATCCCTTTTAAATATATGAGTCAATTTTTACATTATAGGTAAAATTATAACCCTTTAATAGTGAAAAATTTGTTATCGAGGTTAATGTTAAAATAGTTTAATTACGGGGTTAAACCCAAAGATAAAGATTATAATATCACTTAAACCTACCAGTATGTTATTTTTTTATGATATTTAAACCATATTCAAACATATTTTTTTATTCAATTATATTTATAAGTATTTATCTCAAGAATAGTCGTATTATATTTTAATCTTTTGAGAAATTTCAAAAGTGCATGTCACCTAAATTATAAAAGGTAACCTCCTCCCTCACTTATTGACACCACATTGAGCCATATAAATCAAAAATTAAACACCCATTTATCTTCTAAAAATGATTATCCAAGTTCTACGGATTGTTTTCTCCCTAAAATATCAAAAATAGGTTCCTTAAGAATGATCTAAAGGAGGTCCCCCGAAGAAGGGGTAACTGTATTACCAAAACTATTTTAATTTATTTCTTATAATAAATCTTATAAGATTATGGTATTTGTAATAAAGTTATGTTTTAATTTTCATAAATATACTATAATTTTATCATGATTAATAAACTACCATTATCTTCCTTATTTCCCATCAAATGGGATGTGAAAGTATCACCCATGTGTACATATGGCTTATCGTCTCCATGTGATGATATAGTTAATTTTTCATTACCATGTTTTATTGATTGTAATTAATATTGGATTAATGTTTAAATATTATATATATAATGTAATTATACTTCTTAAATAATAATATCATATCTATCTTCTTACCTTGCAAACAGTTGGGAAATGGTAATGTTGCTCGTATGTACATGTGGATTACTACCTCCACAAAGCGATGTGATTATTTTTTTCATATATTTTGTATTTAGATGGTAATTAAGATGGATATTATGATTATATATTATTTATATGATAAAATAATGATGCTTTAATGTTTTATTATTATTTTCTTTTCTTTTTTTCAACACATCGAAAAATAAAAAAAATGTTCATGCGTACATATGGCCAACCATCTCTATGAATGGTGTTATTGATTTTATATATATAAATTTTATGAATTAATATAAATACATATATAATAAGTATATATTATATATATAATTAATAAAATGATGATTATTATAAAACTATAATAAAATTATAAGGACTAAAACTACCCAACCAAAATATAAATGAAATACAAATAAGTTATTACATGGAACATGGTTTTTAACAAAATAATTATTAATAAATGGGAGATAAAATATTAAATGTAATTTATATATGTTATGGTGTATATGATAATTATTATGGAATATATGTATAATAAACTATGTTTATTACAAAATTTTTTCTAAAACATATGAAGGAAGTCAGACTAGAAGTAAGGGTTTCTAATCTCACTTTTATTTATGTGAGACATATGCCATATTCACCACTTATTTCTCTTTTTTTGTGGTGTATATAATTCCCATTTTATGTTTTATATCATGAATATATATGTATTCCTGGTATTTAAGGTTTCATTTGATGTTATTTCTTTCATGGGTTTTACGCTTCAAAAGACACCCAAGTGGTAATTGTTTATTTCATAATCCCGTCAATATTTGGGATTGTTTCGTCTTAAGTCCGTTTTGGGGAATATTTTCCATCCATATCAATTTTTCCATAAAAATTTTAAAATCATATTTTTAATACTCTCCTACAATTTTTTAATCCATTTTTACCCATTTTTTTACATCTTAAAAAATAGTTTTAAAGTAATCTTCTTTTTTTTCTGAAGAAGTTACCTATCAACTTTTCCAAATAAAGTTTGAATGGAATATTTTTTTAACTCATACAGAATTAACATCTTTCTATATTTAATTATTAATATTTTGATTGCAGATTCATATTTATGTTTAAATTTTTATTTTTAGAGAAATTATTTTTCTTTTTAATTGCATAGTTTTTAATAGATGGGTGATTTTAAAAGTGAAAATTTTATTTTCATACAGAATGTTTTAAATACATTTTTATGGAATTTCCATTTATAAACTAAAAAACATTATTTTACTTATAATAAAATTAGGATATGTTATGATAAGACCATTATTATTGTTTATCTAGATAGTTTATGATCTGTTTGACTGAGGATGTACTATTTTGATACCGTTCTCCATTTTACCTTTAGATGGTTCCAGATTATGTTTTATGATTGGAGAAATTATTGAAATTTCATATTCTAGTTTCAATAAAAAAAATTATATTAATCATGTTTCTCCCCTTTCATTTGAGTATTGTATTGAACTTAATATGTGACGGTGGGTCCCGTTATAGCCCCTTGATGCATGGGTAGGTCTCATGAATCAAACTAGCTTGTTATATCAGTAAGGCCTTACCCATTTGTATAGATTTTATGGCATAAAGACTTGATGTTATTTTCATATGTATTTGAAGAGGCCTTGAAGGTAAGTTTCATATCTAAAACATTATACATTCCACAATTATGAAATCATTTATTGATGTCAATGTTATTATTCGATTCATTAGAATATCATTGGTTAGGTTTCAGGACCATGTGATTGTTTATATGGTTTATTTGATCGTCCTTTATTCCGACCATATTATGCTCAAGTTATTATTGATAAGGAATCTATTTTATTTATTTAACTTTCTATATTTTTATTCTTATTTATTCATTATATCTTTTATTGTACGCATACCCTTACTAAAAAAATTAGTTCCCCTTTTCTGATGTTTAATTTTACCTAGGATACAAATAAGTTTTTTATGATTAATATATTGAGATATTAAAATATGAATAATGGTGTTATAAAAAAAAATACTATGTTGAATTTTATGTTTTTAAATGTAATTAGAATTTCTATTATGTTCTTTGTTTACCAAGACTACTAAATTATTCAGTCCTTTGAGATGTGATTGATTATATCGAGTGCCAATGTAATAAAGTATCCACTGACTCTAGGATAAAGGGGTCGGGGTATTTAATTTCATTATCCTAGAAATTTTAGTATAAACCTAGGGACTAGGTTTATGAAAACATATATTATGGAATATAAACCTATGAATGGTTTTGAGGATAATTATATTTATTGGATAACATCATATAGATTTGGTAATGATTATGGATAACCTAAAACTAAGGAATCATAGATTGAGAATAAGGTGTCATGATTTAGACAAATGTTGAATAATATTTCATGACTATATGATATCTCTATCTGATTATTTTAGTTTGGTGCCGATACTTTTCTTTTTGGTTTTAGTCAATGGTGGGAACTACAAGGAATCGGGTTAACATTGAATGCGATAAAAATGGGTTGATGAGAGACCAATTGGGAAGATGATTATAATAAATGATAATTTGATTATAAATAATAAGTTATTATGATATATGATAAAAAACAAGCACCTTAACCAATTCTCAGACTCAACAGATAAGATAATGATAGATTCCAATGAGAGATCGAGTGGTGGAGACCGTGGAGAAAAGAATATTCAGTTTCCTATATGTCAAGAATGTGAGAAGAAACATCCATGTGAATTTTTTAGAGTAACATGAATATGTTTTAGGTGTCAAAAATAAGGACACAAATACAGTAAATATCAAGTGAAAATAAAATTTCCGATTATTTAAATGGATAAGTATAGTGGTATTCCTAATTTATCATCAAATATTGATTGTTATTAATGGGGAAAGTATATACATTATGAAAATCAATGTCCTAGTGGGAGTGGGGGGAAATTTGAAGATAATATTAAAGGTTTTATGATTAAGAGTTACACTTCTCATTATGAATATACAGAAAATTACATATGAAAGGAAGAAGTTATTAAGGAATAATATGATGAATCATAGTAAATGGTTTAATAATTAAGTAGAATAATTAATGTTCCTGTTTAATTGGATTCAATAATTATACTGTAAAAGTATTTTATTAATGAAATTTTGTTCAATATAATCATGAGATATTTAAGGATTGTATTATAGTACTATTCATTAAGGATTTTGAATCATGTGATGAATACTATCGATAACCAAGAGAAGTGATTCTGTAGAAAATTTACATTTTGGAAAACACATGATTTGGGGAAGATAACCGTAAATATGTTCCTGAGGATGAGATAAAAATGATAAAGAGATGTTTATGGGATAATAATGGTGACCAGTCAAATAGCTACATATTTTATGAAAAAGTAATTCATGATTGAGTTTATTGCATTTTTTGGATTTATGAAATACATTCAAAAAATAGATATTTTATTTAATGAATAAGGATAGATAAAATTTAAGAAATCATGCATGTTTTTATTAAGGTTTTATTTTGATTCAGGTTAATACCATGTTTTAGATGAATACATGTTCAACATATTCACATGTTTGTAATGAAAAATTATTTACTAATTTATGTTTTCTAGGGATAAACATTTGATCAAAATTTTGAGTTTTGAATATGGCCAGTAATATTTTGTAAGAGTCTTAAGGTTAACTACATATGGAATGAATTATGTTGAACTTTGGGTATTATTGTTTGAGGTTAAATAATGATTTATAATACTGGACAACATGTACTAACAATTTTGGTTCCTGTAAACATTTATTTGCTGATGGAATAACTTATGGATTATATGATTTATTAAAAGTTCTTTAGTTATGAAAAATTTATCATGAATACCCATTTCATTGAGTAAGAGACGAAGTGGAAATATATTGATTCTTACCCAAATGATGAGATAATACTTTTGACATGGAAATAAATCAAGTATGTTTATTTTCTCAAGTAATTCATATATATAGTAAAATAATTCATAAACATTATTTAAGGGACTATTAAATAGAAATGTAATCTAGTTATATTTCTTACGAAGAAACAAATACCTTTTAACCGATAATAGATTTACGGTTTTGTAATGGATAAATTTCTCATAACCATGTTCTATATCACTACATAATAATACTCAAGTGTTATTTTCCCCCCATATCCATGTTTTCACTTCCCACTAATGTTATTTAATTTAGAAACCTTGTTTTTTTTATGAACTTCTCATTTCCATTTCCAACGTTTTAAGATGGTGTTTTATTAATACTTTTTACGATATTGGATTTCCACAAAATAATTTTCAAATTTATAACCACTAATTACCAAAACCAAGGTAAAATTATGAGGTCAAAACTTTTTTAAGGGGGGATAATGTTACAAACCATGATTTTAGAAGAACAATATGTTCGATATTGTATACAACACGTAACACTGATCTTAAATGAATCACAAAATATTATAATTTAAATACGACTGTTATAACCTAGTCAATAAATTGGGGGGGGGGCATAAATAGTAATAAATGAATTCTGAAATATATATAAAGGACCTTCTCAACATGAAATCAATGATTAATTATTTTGAAATATGTTCTCAGTTTTTAGTAAAGTTATTTTGTTCTTCATAAATATGTTTTCTTCAAAAACCAAATTATTGGTTTTTGTGAGAAAACATTATAATTAATTTTCAAAAATTATATAAATTATATTATATAAATATAATATGTTTTTTGAAATCAGAATACCAAAATTTTCTTATAGTTTAATTTTAATATTTTTCTGAAAACATTTATTTTCCAATGAATAGTGAAAATACCTATTTTTATTGAAAAATGTATTTTTTCTTCAACCATTTGTGAAGTTCTATTTAATTTTAAAATAGTTTTAAATAAAAAAATAGATCTATTATATTATTAAAAATTAAATTAGGTTCATTTTAATAAATTTTAATATTGAATTTGGTATAAAATAGTTTTTGTACATAAATAGGCAATTTTAAGAAAAGATGTATTTTTCTAAAAAAAATTTCATCAGATTTTGTGAACTTGTTTTAAGATTAATTACTATTATTTATAGGAATTAAATTACATGAAATGAATTTTTTTTTGGATTAATAAATCTAAATTCATTTTTAGATGATTTTTTCACAATTTTCAAATGAAAATAAATTTTTTTGAAAAGTAAAAAAATAATTTTTTTTATAAAATACTGTATCTTTTATGATATCTCTAGGACATAGACATAATATAAAAATTTATGAAACTTATGTTAAGACTGAATTATGTTAAAATAATGTAAATATAATTAAAAAATAATTGATAATTTATTCCATAATAAATATGATTTTTTTTCAGTGTCGATGTAGAGCCTACACGGCACTAGAAAAGTCAAATTTGGTTTCCAAAAAATAGTAATAGGGATGATATATGTCATTGATAAAATTTGATATTAAATATTAAGTATTTTTTATGATTATATGGTTCAATAAAAAATTTATAGCTTTATAAAAACTATCTTATCTACATGCTTGTGCAATGCTTGCATAAGACCATAAAAGTTAAAATAGCCCATTAAATAAGTTTTCAAGACATATATGTGAGTTATATATTTATTTAATGAAAATAATTTTTTATTTTTATAATAATAATCTTATATTCATGATATAATTTTTTTTATAATTTTTATAAATTATATAATTACCTTATATTCTTGTTTAACACTAATAAAATGTTAATATAATTGATAAAAAATAAACGAAATGAATTTAAAAATATTAAAAGTGATATATTTTGAATGAGGTAATGTGCTCCATGAATTTTTTAAATCTATTTTAAATATTAGGGTAGTTTAAAAGAATTATATTCGATTTTCATATTTTTCTTTGATGTATATGAAGTCAAATTAATTTAATAATGTTAAAATTGAAAAAATGATATTTCATCAAAATGATATATTATTAAATTATCTAAAAATTATGAAAATATTAAAAGTGAATAATTTGGAAAATATATGGTTGAAAATTTTATCCATTTTACATTTATGGATCAATATTTAACATATATATAAAATTATAACCCTTTAATATTGAATTTGTTTTACCACGATTAATGTTAAAATAAGTTAAAAACGGGTTGTACAAAAAGATAAGGTTAAAAATAGCACTTAAATCTAACCAAGTTTTATTGGTGGATAATATGTTTACCATATAATACCAAAGGTTCAAATTAATTACCATTTATAAGTCTTTGGTTAAAGAATAGTCTTATTATATTTAAATATTTTGAGAAATTAAAAAAGTACCTCTCTCAATAATTATCACTACTACAAAATAGACCTTCAACGACACTAGTCTTTATCAGTGTTAGAAAAAATCATTGATAAAGAGTATCCTTTACACGCGCATTGGCGTAGCGATGATAAAATATTCCCATTATCAACACTTTATTTTTAATGCTGATAAAGGGTAGAATGTATCATCACTTTTTAGCTCAGTTAAAATTCTTGAATAAAATGAAACAATTAGACAAATAAAAATTTAAGAAATATTGACTATTTTATTAACTAAATAATTATTGATAAAAATGAATAAATTGAATATATATATATATGAATTATAAAAAAATTAATAAATATTATATATTAAATATGAATATATTTAAAATTAATAAAATTAAATAAACAAATAAAAAATTAAAAAGATTAAATTAAGAAAAATATTTAACATTTTATTAATTAAATAATTATTGATAAAAAAGAATAAATTTTATATACATATATATAGATCATAAATATTAATGAGTAGTATATATTAAATATAGATATATAAAATGAATAAATTGTAATAGTTAAACAAAAGAAATTAAAAATGAATGAATTGTAATAATTAAACAAAAAAATTAAAATTGAATAAATTTAAAAATTACTTAAAAAATTATTAAGGAAACAATTATTATTAAAAATAAATATGTATAATATATATATATATTAATTATAAATAATAATAAAAGATATATATTAAATATATATATATATAATGAATAAAATGTAATCATTAAAAACATATTAATGTCTTATTCATTTTTAATATCATTTGATTTTTCAATTTAACATATATCAAATATTTGTTACATTGATTTCACATAGAAATACGTAATTAATGAATTTTAATATACAATGCACACACACAAATATTTACACAATTAATGAAATATTATATAAAAACACATACAACTAATATTTTTATAATTTATTCAAATTTTAGAATATTTAATAATTTCATTATAACATGATACATTTAATATATTATGTTGTAAATCAGTCAATTTTATTAATTTATTTTTAATATTATTAAATTTAGGTATTATTTATTATTTTTTAATTTTTAATATTTAAAATTTTATATTTTATTTATGAATATAATCATTTTCTATTATTTATTTATATATATTGATTTATTATGTTTTAATATTTTTAGTATATATTAATGTTTAATTCAATTTATATATATATATATCCATATTCTTTTAATAATTTATATTTTTTTAATAAAACTTGTCTATTTTTTCAATATTTTTAAAGTGCACTCATTTTTTATTATTCAATTTCACTCATTTCTAAAATTTATGTATTTAAGATTATATATTCATTAATAATGTTAATAATATATTTTTAATTAAATAATAGTTAATAAATATATTTATAAATTTATATTAACTATATTTATAAATTTATATATTTATAATTATTATAAATAGATAAATGTTATTTTTTAAAAAATATGTAATTATAAATAAATATTTATATATATTTAAATTACTATGAAATTGTGATAAATTTATTTAAATAATGAATATACAATTTACTATATTTATATTTATATTTATATTTATATTTATAATATATATATATATATATGTTGAGGTTGAAGCCTTAGTTTATTCAGATAAAGGGGCTATATTACAAATAAAAAAGGCAACATATAATTATGGGATGTACGTGATGAGACTCGAACTCTACACCTCGTCAAGAGCCATAGGGGCAGCTACCACGGAGCTGCACCCTGCGGGCTATATATAAATATATTCATATATAAATATATAAGTAATATTTTTTAAAAAAAATTATTAATATATATACAAATAAATAATTATATATTTAAATAATTATAAAATCATAATAAATTTATTTAAATAATGAATATATATATATATATTATATAATTAAATAAATATATATGATCATTGTGGTTCCAATGTTTTATGATGAAATAACTCCCGATCAGACTATATTCATTAATGTCCATCAAAGATGCTTCCAGGACATTGAATACCGTATCTCCCATCCTATTCCTTAACTATTTTAGCCACTCATCCTCTTCATTTACTACTTTCTGAGAACACCAAAAGTGAAACATACAAATTAATCAAAAAAATGATTGTTTTTTTGGTTTCTTGAAATGCATTTTCTTATGTGACTCACTCAATTAATTTTGACAACATTTCATCAAAACATACCTTTAATTTGGGTGTAGGCACATTGAATCCAATTATAACTCTATAGTTAAGTATTCTTGGAATAAAATAATACTACGATGGGTTACCTCCTGAAAATACTCATGTTCCATATTTTTTGTGATAAAAACTAAAAATGATCATTTTTATTCTCTTTCCTTGATAAATTTAATAGGATTCCAGTCAAACTATTGAAGGCATTCCACCAATAATGAGAATATATCTTCAGCCTTTATTTCAAATTCGTCTCAAGGATAATTTCTCTTGGCATATTAGAGAAATGCCTTATTGTTAAGCTCCCTCATCCACCTCACACAAATACCACCAAAAGTGTGTATCTCCTCTAAGCCCTATACAACAAAAATTAATCACAAGTTTGGTTCAATGATTATAGTCCATAAAAGGTTTCATTATTTTTCTTTCAATAACTCTAGGATTCCCTCCATATTTTTCATAACTTCCATGCCACCTTCATCTTCCATGTGCTTCATGACTTTTATCATTTCGTTTGACCCCACAATTTCCAACCCCAATGCATGTTTTCTGTCAAGTGTTGTTTCTAGTTGAATTGTTCTATGGAGAATCCTCTCCTCTTCCATTTGGAAACAATATAAAAGGGTAAAATTTGATCTAATAAATAAAAAAAATTGACTCTTTAAAAAAATACCATCTAACTATATGATATTCATCAAATTTGAATATATTTTCATCATCTGTCTTTTTATCCAATGATTCCAATTGCAGTGAACAATTTCTTAAAGTATTCTAAAAATAAAACATGATACATTTTTTCTTACAAAACCTCTATTTATAGAAATAGAAACTCTCCCAAACATTTCAAACACATTAAAACTCTTGACTATGAGGTAAATACTAAAAAAAGAAACATTTTATAGGAAGTAGAAAATATGAAATTCTTGTGAGTGGAAGTAAATGATTGGAAGTTGAAGTCATGTGGACCTGTAGTCAGATGAACAAGGTTTCCAAAAAGTCTAATAAAATCTAAAATTTATTCTATGTTTGTGGAGAAAAAATAGTGCTTTAAAAAATCGATGGATTAGGGATAGCCAATTTTATAGATTATGGGGGTCGAAATCTATTTTAATTTGGATTTTAATGTTCATTCCTTATGTTTTAAAATGTAATTGGTTAGAAACCATATTCCAAACATCTTATAGGTTGTTTTTGGATATGAGTGAGTTTAGAGTATAAATGGGATAAACTTATTTTTAAAAGATAATAATTGATAGTTTTTATGTGATTTATAGGTATTGTATTTTAGGAAGTGAGTTACAATAGACATGTTAGTGATTCATTTAGGGATGGGGGAGGGAGATATGACATTTGTGCTGTTGTTTGTTCTTTTTTATTGTTTTCTAGAAGTTAGGTTTAACTAATGTATTGTGGTATCCATTTTGTGGTTCTTTCTTAAGGGATCCAATTATGTTATGAATTATTTATATTTTAAGTTAAATTTCTAATAAAAATGTCTATGTTGTACCGATTTTATTATTTGGGTGAAATAAGTACATATGATGGTTATTCAGGAGGGATAGTATTGTATGATTAGGGTCTGAGGTTGAATCTCATGGTACCAGTGATGTAGTTATTTCTAGAGGGAGATAAATAAATTTTTCTCCACCTACGATTCAAATGTTAACCTCTTATTATTGAAATGATATTAATGTTAGGGAACAATGAGTATATAAATATATATAATGATTATTATAATTCACTAGTATGAAATGAAGTTGGTATATTTAATTATCATGGCGTCCTAATTAGTACACATTGAATTTTCTTACATGTGTATGTTGAGTGTTACTACTTTGAACATATACAAAAATACATATGTTGCATATTTTAGGGTCCATATTAGTATTTACTTGTTTATTTTTATACCCACACCCTACACATGAACCTCATTGGATATAATGTTCTTATATTTGAGATTAATGTGATTGAAAGGGACTAGTAACATAGATTAGAGTGGGTGAAACATATTGGGGGTGAGTTGATTTTCCCATGGTATTGTCAGGGAAGTTTTAGAATTTTGAGATGATATTTGAAATTTTAAATTAACATGTGGAAATTTAAAAAGTTTTAAGGAGAAAACTGGCATCCTCACCAGGTTTAACTCCTAAATAGTTATTAATTACTTTTGTTTCTTGAGACTATTCCCCAATCTATTATATGTTTTTTGAACTACTATGAGTAGTAGCTAACCAATATGTTCACCGGTATTCAGTATGGGATGAATTTTTTTAGAGTATTTCAAGAAACATAGGTGCATGCCCAAAAGATATGGGTGTTTCAAGAAAAAAAATGTAGTAATAATTGTTCAAGAGATGTTGCTAATGATGATGATGGTTGTCCATAACTTTCACCTTTGGATTAATTCATAGGATTACACCTACCATAGTGGGGTAATTCTTTTCTTAAATTAAATTTCCCATTTCCTTAAAAATAGATGCATGATAATCATTTGAAAAAAGAGTATGAATATGGAGTTAAAGAGTTCATCAAATTTGAAATAGTACATGAATGTAACCCTTATCAAATCCTTTCAATGTGTTTACATTTTTGTTATTAAAGAAAAATTTAATGTTTTACTACTCATGTGGACAATGTCTTCTGCGCATGATTATGTTACCAATCCCAAGAAATAATAGACTCTGGACGATAAAACTACATAATTATTAGGGGACCAATAGAATGTTCATAAATGGAAACAATAAATATGTAGCATCATAGTTATGTATAAAACTAATTTGGTAAGAAGTCCTGGTATAAAAGTTTATGTTGGTTGGAATCAACAAAACCAAACTATTGACCCCAACAAGTCAATATTCATTAGTTATATTGGGGTCAAAATGAGGATGAATGTGTTGATTGATATTGATTGATGGATCTATGTTCAAACTGCAATGAATGAAATCCTTTGGGAAGATATAATGGTAATTTTACGATATAATTTCTCAATATTACGGAAAAATTGTTTAATCAAACATTGACTTAATTATCATTATTCCTTATAGATTTCATTTACTTTCGAATATTTCCATAATAAATTTTCCTTAATGGACACTGGAGAATACCATAGAGGATTCCAAACTCTTATTACAAAGTAACATCTTAGGGATTTTAGGGGAAAGTAACACCCCACTAATTAGTTAGTTATGCAAAAATTATAAAGCAGGAAATATGGATATGTTTCATCAATCATTATAATGAGAAATCATTTTAGGTGAATTATAGTCGATAATATATTATTTGACATTATTTATTTTATCTAACTTTATTCAAAACTATTAATTTATGAACCCAAAAAATCAAGATGAAAATAATGGATTTGTATCAAAACCAATGTGCCTCTATCAAAAAGGAAGGATGAGGTACTATTATTTTGAGAAGAAATTAGTATAAACTTTAAATCGGAAATAAAAGTTTAACTATGTGATAAGAAACAAAAAAATATTCCTTTTTTTATATACAGATTTATGAATCAAAATATAATTACACTTCCATCCCATGTCATGTTCTATGGATGGAGGCTCATGTAAATAAGTAGGGAAAATTAGTTGATGAAAACACAAAAATAGTTTTAGAAACATGTGTAAGTACAAAAAAAAATTAATTTGTTATCATTTGTAGTAGTATTACATAAAAATATATATTTGTGTTCATATTTATTTAAATAGTTTAGAAACAATATTCTACAAAAACCATACCGGAAGAAAAGATACTTTTAATAGATTTGAAATGGAAAGGACACTATGGTTGAGTTAAAGGATTGGGTTTTGGAGTCTCCCCTAAAATTTATTTTGAGAAGATAAAACTACATGAAGATACCTATAATATAGTGAGATTATTTTAGACTCAAATAGACTCAATATAAGATATTATTTCTCGGTTTTTTTGGAAGGCTAATGTACGAGAAAGGATCAAAGCGAACCAGAAGTAGAACAAAGATCCACACAAGAACCAAATAATACCACTAGCATTGAGGCTAGTCATTCCCTCCAACCAAAAACCTTACCTGGGGTAATTGATTTTATCATTAATATTTCTCCTAAATAAAAATCAAACAAATTCATATAACATTATTTTACTAAAATTATTCATGGAACAGTTGTATGTGATTTGTATCTGTCCGCACTCATGCACCACCTTGTTGCGATGCATATTGTAAGAACCCGGGTTTTTGGAATGGGTAAAAATCCTAACCTTATTTGATTTTTCACTCATTTCTGGGAAAACTAGAGGATTGTAAAATTCTAGGAAAAACTTTTAAAAGTTAGGGAGGTTGTGAAGGTTTGCACGGTTGGCTCACGGTCTGAACAAACCATGAGGGAAAGTCGTGCAAAGTCCCTGAGTGAGACAGTAGCAACCACACGGTTGGCGCACGGTCTGAAAAAACCATGCGGGCAAGTTGTGCGAAGTCCCTGGGTGAGATAGTAGTAACTGCACTTTTGGAGTATGATCTGAACAAACCGTGCAGACAAGTCGTGCGAAGTATCTGGGTGAGATAGTGGAAACCGCACGGTTGGCACACGGTTTTACAAACCTTTCAGGGTAACCCTGGGGACACTTAATGTTAGGGTTTTTAAGTTTCAGGCCACTTGAGATTTTCTATTTCTCCCTCATTCTCCCTCCCACTCGTGGCTCATGTGGGAGTTCTAATTTTTAGAGGTTGGGGGAGCTCCTTAGCTCGTTTTTTAGGAAAATTTAATGGGTTTCTTGGTGGATCGAAGGCGGTTATCCTCAGCTAAGTACCTCTTTTGGTTCATTGAGGTTTTGGTTAGTGTTAGCCCTCTCTCTCTTATATTCCAAGATCTACAAGGGTTGCATGTAGATCTAGGGTTTTTTTGACCTTGTATGTTAGAGGTTGAGCTTGTTGATGTTAGGGAATGGTTTTACAGGTTGTTTTGAGGAGGCGTTCACCGGTTTGAAGTGTTTTTGGGAGAAGGGTCAATTTCTCCAAACCATAAGAGGTAGGTGGTGCATACCTCTTTTTTTTCTTTTGCAGACTTTTGGGTGGTGTGGATTAAAGCACGTAATTGGTTATTTTGAGCGAGACCCTAATTTACTTTTTATTTCCTATTAAATTGATACTTGACCTATGGGATGCCCTTGTGTATGCCCTCTTACCTATTTTGCTTGAGCGGGGCTGGTCGAGGGTTGTTGCTCATATGGGGCATTTTGGCCGGGATGCCAAAATGGTATGAATTGATTTTGTTTGATTAAACTGCTGAGTTTAATTCATTAGGTTTTGATATGAATTTTTTGAGGCATTCAAGACCTTAGTACTATTGTGTGATAATCGTTGGGTTAGTGCAATTCAATTATTTACCCTGGTTTTCCTGTTTATGTGATTTGTTTAAATTTATTATATATGTAATTTTTGAATTGAATATGCTGGAACCTTTGGGTCGTGTTGTCCATGAATTAGATATTCTTGAGTGATGATGATCACAGGTTGGGCTTGCCCCGGGTTACATTGGGTGGTTCTGATCATGGGATTGGGCGTCAAGGACGTCGGCTTGAGGTAGTGTGACTGTCAGGTTGGGCACGGCCCTGGTTGCTGGGATGGAAAAGCCATCAGACTTGGGCGACATGGTCATAGGGACACAAGGTGTCAGAGATGTTGTGTCTTAGGTACTATTTTTATTATTATCGCTCACCTGAAACTTTGAGTAGTGTGCACATAGAGAGACTCCATGATGAGGTGGTTTTCACCACTCGTGTGGGTAGAGGCCCTCATATTTGCAGTTTAGGTACAATTGGTTTGAGGCTATTTCCATATAAGGCCACGTGGAAGGTGGGGAGCCTTCAGGGGATAGCATTGAGGCTATCGGGTTGGGAGTAGAGGCTCGTCGTGATTTGAGTGCAGACATCATTGTCCCTCCGATTACCTTGATTTGAGGGCAGACATTGTTGTCCCTCCAGTTACTTTGTTTTAAGGGCAGACATCGATGTCCCTCAATTTATTTATTTGAGGAATGACATCATTTTTCCTCCAAGTTACTATTTCTTGGGCGTGCCTTTGGGACGTCAGTACTTGAGACACATGGTGTCAGGTGGCACATGGTGCCGGGTAACACGACAGATATTCTGGCGTTGGCCGAAGCAGGTGACACTTCATGGTGGCTGCTGAGCACCAGTGGAGTTTAAGTATATTTTTGCATCGTACTATTCACTATTCTTCTTATAGATGCATGTCTGCTTAAAAACTTCTATTAGGTACACACCGTAGGGTGGTATCCTACTGAGATTTGTCTCACACACTGCATGGGCCCTTCGGGACGCGTGCATACTTTATGGATTCACATGCTGGTAAGAGGCCAGCTTCAGGTGTTGGAATACATTAGATATTGCATGGAGATGGTATGGACCTTGAGGTCTTTCCTAGCTCGAGTTTATCTTGTTTTAATTTCTTTCCTGTATCAGCAAGCTTTAATTGTTTTGTAGCTACAGTTAGTTATCCAATGGCGCCTTTACATATGGATATGTATGACCTGCTATGGATTCTTGTTTTATTGTTTATTTAGTAGTTACAAGTGGTTTTCAGCATGCTGTTCTATTTAATTTCTGCTGCTGTTGTTTATATTTATTGCTTCCGCTGTTTATCGATATTGAATGTGCATCCGCTCTGCGGGTCTGGTTCGAGTCTGCTGAGTCGTTTGTTCCGCTGCATATAAATTATTATACTCAGAGAAATACCATTATTATCCTCAGAGAGGGTATATCCTCCCCACTATACCTAAAATACCATCACTTCTAGTCAGAAGGCTTTGGTGTTTGGGGAGGTGCGCCTAAGGTAGTAACACCCGACCTGTTTAGCACTGTTCGGGTGGCTGTTCGGGTCCGGGTCCTAACAAAGTGGTATCAGAGGGAGGTTCTTGACAGGGATTTGGTAGTGGTGTTTTGAGGTCTACTAATTAGTTTGAGATTTCTCTTTTTTATTTCAGCTGGTTTTACTATTTGGGATATAGTAGACTAGAGTTAGGTTGTTAACTGGAACTAGTTTTCTAGCTCATGCTTGGGTTCCTACAGCCCCAGGTACGATGGATGGACCAAATTTCCATGGGTGCGGATTGATATTTCTTTTTCTCAGATTACGGTTTATATTATTTCCACCTAGGTGGCTCACTTGGTTTGTGATGTAATTAATTGTGATATGTAAACCTTGACCCGGTGTGGTAAGGGAGAATTGGACCTTGGCCTGGTATGGCAAGGCTTGTTTTCTTGGGTTTTGATAGGCACATTTTAGGGTATTTCAATTTCACAACTACACGTGTGCTTTGTGATGTGATAAATCCATGTGAATAATATCAATTGCCCTACTATGTATGCATTGAAATGTGAATGGGTGAAACACCTAATAAACTTTCTTATTTATTTCAATGTGATATTCCATGCTTTATATATTTATAGAATTTCATGTGGCAGGGTATTTGAGTTTGGATCTTGTGCGAGAAGGTAGGTACAATTGTTGAGGTGATTTTGATCACCATGATAGGGTGGCTCGGTCGTCAGTTTGAGTCCATGTTTGTTGTCAGGACGGGCATGGCCCGAGGTACTTTTGATACTTGGATCTATTGAGGACAGGTAAGGAGGCCATGTGGCCGGGATGCCATGGGCATGGATTGTGGAGGGGAATAGTAAGGGTAGTAGTTATGTCCAACCTTGTACTAATTTCCTTATCTTTGTTGAATTTATACTTCCATACATATATGAGTTTTCTAACTATTTATGGTATTAATCAGGTTCCTCCTATACATCTCAATGGAGCTACAGGCGAGTGAGGATACAGTGCCGCAGTAGCAGGATCAGGTCAGGATCTGGTTCTGGCAGTGCATGAGCCGCAAGTACCGGCTCAGGGATAGGAACAAGTTTAGGATCCAGTACAGGCAGGGTAGCAGCTGGGTTTGGCAGCGTTCAGACCATGGCTCGACGAGCTGCTCTGAACTAGCTTGGTACGTTTCTTGAAGGGGATTGACAGAGGTGCGCAGTGTACAGATCCATCTATGGAATATCTGACGTGGGGGTTCCAGTTGTAGCACTCGCCAGTTTTTCAGGGTGAGGGTTGTCCGCAAGCGGTTGAGAACTGGATAGAGAGAATGCATATGATCTTCGAGAAGCTCGAGACACCTCCGGGGTGAACGATCAAGCTGGCGGCATATATGCTGAGAGGACCGGCAAAGCGCTGGTGGGATGTGCAATTTCAGGCACATAGGCACGAGGGCCTAGCATGGAAGGACTTAGAGGTTAGGTTTTTTAGCACTTTTACCCAGAGACACTGAGGGGAAAGAGAGCTCGAGAGTTCTTGAGCCTTCAGTAGGGAGACAGGTCCATCATGGACTATGCAGCTACTTTCACTGAGTTTTATCGCTTTGCAACTAGTATGGTAAGCAATGACGTGGTAAGGGTGAGGCACTTTGAGGATGGATTACATCACGCCATTCGGATCCAGGTGAATATCTTTAGGCTCAGTTCCTTGTCAGAGGTGGTGAATCAGGTGCTCATAATGGAGGGAAACGAGAGGGATATGCCCCATGTTGGCCAGGCGGTAGCATCAGGTGGTGGTTCTGATTGTAGGAATCAAGGACGGGATGAGTTCCAGTAGGGCAGTCGGGCCAAGGACTCGGCTAGACCACCTCGTAGCAGTTTAGTAGTGGTTTGATTTCATTTTGGGCATCTAGGACATGTTCGAACACAGTGCGATAGGCCTCCAAATGAGTGACGGGCATATGGATAGGTCGGGCGTCTTAAGAGGTTCTGTAGGCAGCATTCTCAAATAGCCGATAGGTAGGGACCAAGAGAGACTATAACATCTAGAGTTGGTTCAGGTTTGGTACGAGGAGAGGGGGGTTGAGGTTCATCTGCACGCGGAAAACATGACAAAGTCATTGGGACCAAGGTGAGGGGTCAGTGGCCGGTTTCCGGAGTAGCACTATTGGGAGGTCAGGCATTAGGCAGCCGTACTCTAGGCCAGTTGCATGCCGTGGAGCTGCCAGATGCAGAGAAGGCTCTTGAGCCGACGATGGTTATAGGTACACCACGGGTGTGGCTGTGATTTCCATGTTCTCTTTTGTCATGACCTGTAGAGGCTTGTCCGTTTTGATTGCATGTGATTCATATCACCTCTGTGGACTGACTAGATACTGGTCTGTGGGATTGGCACCATAACAGGTGCGTGATATTTTTATATCTATATATTAATGAGGTTCCTTGGGCATCGGGGCATTGAGGATGTGGGTTACTTGAGGTGTCATGGGCATTGGGGCATCGAGGATGCAAGTTACATATGGTGCCATGGGCATCGGGGCATCGAGGATGCAGGTTACTTGAGGTTCCATGGGCATCAGGGCATCGAGGATGTGGGTTACATGAGGTACCTTGGGCATCGGGCCATCGAAGATGTGGGTTAGTTGAGGTGCTAGGCACCAGGCTCATTTTGAGCATCCATGAGATGCAGGACCTCATGGAGGCGGACACCGATGCGGTGGGGGATGAGTTTGGGTATCAGAAATGACACGGGGGGCACCAATGAGGCGTAGGGGTGACGATGAGTCATGAGAGGACTGTGAGTCTGGAAACAGGTTAGTAAACATTTATTTGGTTTGAGTTTCTATAAGGTTGAGACCGTGTTAGGAAATTCCTAAGGTGGGAAGCCCCTTGAGGAATTTGGCCAGGACCTTTGAGACTGGGAGAGTCTGGGTTACTTTAATTGGGGTGGCATGTTCGGTTCCATCTATAGTTTTCATTTGATAGCTCAGGGATGAGCTATGTTAAGGTGGGGAGATTTTAAGAACCCAGGTTTTTGGAACGGGTCAAAATCCCGACCCTGTTTGATTCTTGACTCATTTCTGAGAAAATTGGAGGATTAGACAATTCTAGGAAAAACTTTTAAAAGTTGAGGAGGTCGTGCAAGTGCGCAAAGTTGGTTTACGGTCTGAAAAAACCATGTGGTCAAGCCATGTGAATTCCTTGGGTGAGACAGTAGCAACCACACGGTCAGAACAAACCATGCAGACAAGTCGTGCGAAGTCTCTGGTTGAGATAGTGGCAACCGCACGGTTGGCGCACGGTTTGCCAAACTATGTGGGGTAACAGTGAGGCCACATAAAGTTAGGGTTTTTAAGTTCCAGGCCCCTCGTTATTTTCCATTTCTCCCTCATTATTCCTCCCACTCATGTCTCATGCAGGAGTTCTGATTTTCAGAGGTTGGGGGAGCTCCACTGCTCATTTTTTAGGAAAATCGAAGGAGTTTCTTGCTGGATCAAAGGAGGATCTCCTCGGGTAAATCCCTCTTCTGGTTCATTTAGACTTTGGTTAGGGTTATCCCTCTCTCTCTCTCTCTCTTAATTTCCTAGATCTATAAGGGTTTCAT
Organism: Viscum album; assembly: GCA_963277665.1. Taxonomy (NCBI): domain Eukaryota; kingdom Viridiplantae; phylum Streptophyta; class Magnoliopsida; order Santalales; family Viscaceae; genus Viscum; species Viscum album. Next base: position 1,841,983,004 of record OY728151.1, read on the forward strand.
GTAGATCTAGGGTTTTCTTGCCCTTGTATGTTAAAGGTTGAGCTTGTTGATGTTAGGGAAGGGTTTTCGAGGTTTCGAGGAGGCATTCACCAGTTTGTAGTGCGTTTGGGCGAAGGGTCGATTTCTCCAAACCATAAGAGGTAGGCGGTGCATAACACTTTTTGTTCATTCATAGACTTTTCGGTGGCGCGGCTTAAAGCGTAAAATTGGGTATTTTGAGTGAGACCCTAATTTACCTGTAATTTCCTGTTAAATTGATAATTGACCTATGGGATGCCCTTGGGTATGCCCAGTTACCTGTTTTTCTTGAGCGGGGCTGGTCGAGGGGTCTTCTCTCATATGAGGAATTTTGGTCGAGATTCCAAAATGTTGTGAATTGATTTTTTTGGATTAAACTGCTGAGTTTAATTCATTAAGTTTTGATATGAATTTTTTTAGGCATTCAAGACCTCAGTACTGTTGTTTGATAAGCATTGGGTTAGTGAAATACAACTTTTTAGACTATTTTGCCTATTTATGTGTTTTGTTTAAATGTGATATATACGTAATTGTTGAATTGCTTATGCTGGAACCTTTGGATTGTGTGGGGCATGGCCCGAATATTCTTGAGTGATGCTGATCACTGGTTGGGATTAGCCTCAGTTACATTGGGTGGTTCTAACCACAGGATTGGGCATCATGGATTTCGTCTTGAGGTAGTGTGACTGTCCAGTTGGGCACGAACCGGGTCACTGGGATAGCGATTCTATCATGTAAAGACCCGTAAAATTCAAGGGAAATTTTTTCTTAATTTTCTTTGGGATTTTACAAGAACGCAGTTTCTGACGACAGCTGATTCTGAGGCCCGGTGTGACCGGAATCATTTTCCGAAGTTTAGCTCGGGTACGTTCAGTGAACAAACGAGTGGGTTTTCCAAACTTTTGAACTAGTGCCTGGAATCGAATTCCGAGGACACCGATGAAATCGCAGCACCAGTAATTGCTTAGGAACACCTTTTTCAGAGTTGTGTTTGCTCGGGTGTGGTTTTTAAATTTTTGGGTTAAGTAAAAGAATAAAATAAAATGGTGTAACCAATTTTATTTTATTTAATGTAGTTTAACCTAAGCTAAGTGGTTGGAGTGGGACCCACTAAATCCTACACCACAAGGTAGGATATTTGTGGGGGGGGGGCACACGAACCCCACCCTTTCAACTTCCTCATCCCCTATTAATTGGGTAACGCACCTGTACCCCCTTTTAGTGAAAGTCAACTCTTGTGTTTAACTGAATATTAATGGACTCTTTAATTGGGCGATTTAAACTTCTCAACTAATTAAATTAATTGAATGATTAAATTTTGAATTTCAAAAAGTTTGGCGCAAGTAATAAAATAAGGAAAGGCTTATTTTATTAGTGTTGTTTTGGTTGTGCGAGGGGATTTTGGGAGAATTTGCTCTAAGTCTTGAAGTTATCCTTCCTTGACGAAGAACGTGAAGAAGGCGAAGAACACTGAGCCTTCGACGAAGAACTCTGTCACTACAAAGGGGAGTTCGTCGTACCATCTTCTTCCCTCTCCGCAGCCGGTGAGAGATGCCATCCTCGGAGATCGACGATGCGATGCTGACGAATCTTCTTCCACGACGCCTTCTTCTGCGACGTTCAATTCCGCGACGAACCTTCGTTCAAACTTTCTTTCAAGGTAGGGGTTTGGTTTTATGTCGTGAATAATTTTTGGCATTCATCGTTTAAATTTTAGCCGCATGCTATCGTTTAATGGGAGGGGGCCGGACCGCACAAACATGGCCGACCCCCCTCCCTTATTATTGTTTTCCTTCATTGTTGTTTCGAACGGAGATGGCGTGGTGCCGTCGCACCGTGCGGAAATGAGAGAACCGCGGTAAAGCAGCGCGGCACCATCATGTCGTGCTGGGAAACCATGAAGACACCGCGGTCGGAGCGGGCCACGGCAGAGGGGCACGGCGTCGTCGCGCCGTGCCGGTTGGACCAAGGCCGCGACCTTTGGCTGCGGCGGAGCAGGGAGTGGTGGCCGGCTACCGGCCGCCGGTGCCGGAGCAGGAGGGCAGGACCGCAGGGTCCCACGGCAGTAGCACGGCCGGCCAGCCGGGCCGTCCGATCGAGGAATTGGGGGTCGTAACCCCCGGCCGGACGAAGGAGCGGCCCCCGACATGGGGGTCGCGGTTTTCCAAACAAGGGGGCATCCCCCCCCCCTCTTCCGCTCGGCCGTTACGGCCAAGACGCCTGGCCACGCTGGCCAGGATGAGCGCGCCAGGCCAGGCCGCGCCCTATTGGGTTGGACCCGGACCTGGTTCTGGTCAACCCGGTTCGGGCCTACCCAGGGGGTATCGGGCCGGGTCGGACCGGGCTCGAACCCACTATTTCCGGACCTCTTTCAGTCTTTTGCCCATAACTTGGGTTGCGGACCTCCGAATGGTGCACCGTCAGCTGCGATGCAATCCTTTGATCAAGACGGTCGTTTTGGTATATTACACTCAAGGTTTCAGGGAACATTATGTTCAGTCGGGTTGGTTCGTACACGAAACCATCCGGGCCCTCAGAGCGGAAACGCTTATAACTTGACCTCCGGACGTCTGATTGATGTGCCTTCGACTTTGATGGATTACTCTTAGTGAGACAGACCTTTTTCCTTACTCCTCTCAAGGTTTAGACGCAGTTGGAGTACGTTCGGGTTGTTTTTGACTTAAAAACCAACCAGGCCCCTAGGACGAAAAAGCCAATAACTCACAGACCGGACGTCCGATTGATGCGCCGTCTGTGATGTTGAGTTCCTGTTGACGATACGGATCTTTGGGATACATCAACTCCGGACTTCATGTCAGTTGATGTATCAACCCCTCGGCTCGTGGAGCAGACCCTCCCAAACGAGCTTACTGTGTGCGGGAACCCTAGAGCTGGCTGCGACTGCGACGACGATGAAGACAGTACGGGAATCCTCCATGGGTTCGAAAACGACGACTACAGCACTCAGCGATCCTCAGTGGATCAGTGATACCGATCCTGTGTGAATCATATCCTATGTGGGTCAGCGCTCAGCGGTCCTGTGTGGGCCAGTGTATTCCGATCCTGTGTGGGTCAGATCCTGTGTGGGTCATTGCAGGGGTTAGTTACCTATCGATACTTTGTAGGTCATTGCGGGGGTTAGTTACCTATCGATCCTTTATGGATCATTTCAGGGGTTAGTACCTATCGATCATGTGTGGGTCCGACAGCTTAGATGAATCAATGGCTACATCTGGTCGTCTCTATAATCTTACGAAGAAGTATATCATGTGTGAGCTGAGTCTTGACATTCAATCATTATCTTCGATATGATTGACTTGATTTCCTATGTCGATTGTGTTGTGATATCCTGTGTGGACATGATCGAATTTGGTCTCAGATGCTGGAGCCGAACTGGAATTGATGACTTAGGTATATGTATGGGCATATACCTAAGTAGTGTTGGATGTTACTTTCTGACTATATCATTCCTTTGTGGATTATACTTTGTGGATTCTGGGAGACCTTCGGGGGTCTCGGGGTCCCTACTGAGTATCTTATACTCACCCCTACACGGGCTATGCCCACACTACATTGTGTTGGATGCAGATGACGGACAACACTGATCGAGGTGGAGGCTCGTGGAGCAAGTCGGTACTTGGAGGTGGACCACTGGGCAGGACGTACACGGAGCTGACAGCTGGACCCGTGGAGATGAGGAGGCTATCTATACCCACCCTTCAGGTGGGACTTCCTGTGGATAGCATGAAGTTGTAGCCTTACTTTTTAGTTGTTGTACTTTCTTTCTAGTTGTACTTTACTTTCAGTTTGGTTTTTTATTCTGGCCCATTTATTTTCCGCACTTACTTTTACTCAGTTTACTTTGTGTTTACTTCTGCTGGCTTACCCTGTGGTGTTTGTTTACTTTTAAAGGAAATTCCTTCCCTTTTTTTGGTATATACACCTTGGTGCTAGTCGCCAACCCCTTGCCTATGGAAGGCGGGCTTGGGGTAGTCACGGCACGAGCCCTGTGGACGGGTCGTGACAAATTGGTATCAGAGGAGTTCGGTTCTACCGCAACACTCAGGACTCTGATATTTTTCTATGTGAAGCAATCGTGTTAAGAGTATTGAGTGGGGTTATCAGTCCAGGGAGTCCAGTGTTGGTGCGGCGACCGACGTATCCGTACACTAGGACCCTGACTTCTGATTTCCGACTTAGTGCATGAAAACATTGATTGCATGTGTGTTTCAAGTTTTCTTTGTGATTACTTTGTGTCAACTCACCAGGTATACTATATTAACCGTGGCACACCTGTTTCTTTTCAGGATAGTACCACGATAGAAGCCAGCTAGGGTTCCGAGCGTTGTGCGAGACGACAACCCACCGAGCGACGAGGCCTCGATGCATGACCCTTTTACTGCGGAGGCACCGGCGGTACCACTACCCGCCGATCCACTGATGCTACCAGCCCCAGCCACTGAGAGTGCACGTCACCTTATTGCACTTCACGAGTTTTAGCATTAGCGACCGCCCTTGATCCGCGGGGAGACAAACCCCCAGGCAGCCGAGGATTGGATGGAGGCAGTTGTACGAGTTTTCCGTTTGGTAGGGACACCAGCAGACCTCATGGTGATCCTTGCAGCGAGTCTCCTGCATGCGGTAGCAGACAGATGGTGGAGCTTGATGCTCTAGGTAAACGATGAGGCATATCTCCTCTGGACGGACTTTTAGAGGCTCTTACGCTCGGAGTTCGTCCCATCCACCCTCCGTGCGGTGCGCATCTAGGAGCTACTACAGCTGCGGCAGGGCAGCTTGTCGGTTGCCCAGTACTCGGTGAGTTTTATCGATCTCTCATGTTGTTCGACGGACATGGTTTGGGACCCATTCTTCTGGGCCCGGACCTTTGAGCAAGGATTGAGGCATGATATCAGGGCATCTCCGATCTCCCTCATCATTCTGAAACAGGCAGGGGTACTAGAGCGAGCCCTTCTCATTAAGAGCTTTCTTGGTGAGCCTACATTAGCAGCGAGACTTACCGCAGGGCGGCACGTAGCAGAGTCTTCTGAAGCTGGCAGTCGACGGATGACACATGGGTCCAGGCGGACCAGACCCTCAGGCAGACGACCTCAGGACACTGGCTCCGAGGTGTGGGGAACACAGCGTAGAGCTACTCTTACGAGAGGCAGACAGCACTATGCATGCGGCAGGAAGGGCCACATGGCTCGTGACTGCCCGACCCGCCGTGCCGAGGAGCAGCAGACGGTTGAGGGACCGCCCAAGCAGAGGAAGAGGGTCGACTGTGGTGGTCCAAAGGGAGTAGGCGGATGAGGCAGAGGAGTTTTCTGAGTAGTAGGTGGTGGGCAACACTTTGAGGCTCTACCACCACCACCACCAGGAGGTGCACCCCGACCACAGGGAGCTGGCGGGCAGAGACAGGCATAGCTTCAGGCAGCGGAGGCCTACGACCACGACGCACTCTAGATGATTCGAGTTACTATCTGTGTCTATTCCACCCTTGTTGTAGTTCTTATAGACACAGGACTGAGTCATTCTTTCATAGCTGCTACCCTTTTTCGGAGTTCAGAGATTCGGACGGAGCTGTTGACTCGATCCTTTCGTCTAGAGACTCCTACGGGAGCAGAATCAATGATTATGCACTGGTGCCGGCAGTGTGAGCTTACTCTAGGAGGCAAGAGCTTCAGCTGGGATCTTCTTGTAGCGGTGTTGAGGCCTTACGACTTAATCTTGGGAATGGATTGGTTATCTACAGTCCATGCTCAGATTGACTGCATTAGGCGCAAGGTGCGATGTGTTCGCACCGATGGGAGAAGGTTCACCTTCATCGGCGAGAAGGGAGCCTTTGCAGCATAGGATGGACTCGTGCAGAGGAGAGGACAACCCATCACTCATCAGTTGGCTAGCCTCATCCTTGGAGTAGTTGACGTGCGGAGTCCGAGCTTACCTGCAGTGGTGGATCGGTATGTGGACATTTTTCCCAAAGACATTCCAGGACTACCTCATCGCAGATAGGTAGACTTTTATATTGACCTATACCCCGAGACAACCCCGATATCCAGACCAACATATCTTATGTCTCCCGCTGAGCTTCGAGAGCTACGGGTACAACTGGAGGACTTGCAGGGAAAGGGATTCATCTGACCCAGTGTTTCACCCTGGGCTTCCCTGATATTGTTCGCCAAGAAGGCGGATGGGAGTTTGCGACTGTGTGTTGACTATCATCGCCTGAACCAGGTGACCGTGGGGAACAAGTATCTTCTACTGAGGATTAACGATCTCTTTGATCAGATCAAGGAAGCACGGTGGTTCTCAAAGATAGACGTCAGGTCAGGCTATCATCAGCTCAGAGTTCGGGACGAGGACGTGCAGAAGATGGCCTTCAGATGTTGGTATGGCCACTATGAGTTCTTTGTTATTCCATTCGGTGTAACCAATGCTCCAGCAGTGTTCATGGACCTCATGAAAAGGATCTTTTAGCCATACCTCTATCGATTTGTCATGGTCTTCATTGACGACATTTTGATATACTTGACCACTGAGGAGGAGCACACCTACCACTTGCGGGTTGTACTAGACACACTCCGAGAGTGCCATATTTATGGATAGCTCTCAAAGTGTCAGTTCTGGATACGTGAGGTCCACTTCTTGGGACACCTCATCTCTAAGGCGGGAGTTGCGGTGGATCCAGTGAAGATCGAGGCAGTGCTAGCTTGGGAGCCACCCAGGAGCGTGACGAATGTGCGGAGTTTCTTGTGGCTAGCTGGGTACTACTGGAGATTCATGCCCAACTTTTCCAATGTTGCGGCACCACTCTCAGCTTTGACGAAGAAGGGGAAACAATTTGTGTGGTCAGATAGACGTCAGCAGAGCTTCCAGGAGCTGATACAGAGATTGACCAGCGCGCCTATCTTGAGGCTACCGGAGGAAGGAGTAGGGTATGTAGTCTACTGCGATTCATCAGGGACCGGAATCGGATGTGTCCTGATGCAGGAGAGGGTCGTGATCACTTATGGATCACGTTAGTTGAGGCATCATGAGCAGAACTACGCTACCCATGACCTGGAGTTAGAAGCAGTGGTATTCGCTCTAAAGATCTGGTGACACTATATGATGGGAGAGCGCTTTACAGTCTACTCTGACCACCAGAGTCTCAGGTACATCTTCTCATAGAAGGACCTAAACCTAAGACAGCGGAGATGGCTCGAGTTCCTCTAGGACTATGACTTTGAGATAGTCTATACTCCTGGAAAGGGGAACGTAGTAGTTGATGCTATCAGCAGGAGGTAGGGCATCCAGCTACTCGGGGAGGCGACAGAGAAGTTAGCCACTTTATAGATATCCTTCGTGGATAGAGATGGAGAAACCTTTCTGCAGTCACTCACAGTCACTCCTCCACTTCTACAATCGTTCAGAGAGGCACAGCGTGGGGACGATGACTGTGAGACGCGGCGTGCGCAGATATCCTCAGGACAGGCACCTGATGGATTCTCTATGGGAGGAGAGAACGTCACCCTTTTTAGAGGACGTACCATGGTACCAACTGCTTAATAGGAGGAGGTGCTGAGTGAGTTTCACACATCCCCTTTAGAAGTACATCCAAGATTGGCGAAGATGTACCAGGACCTCAGACGATAGCACTGGTGGCTGGGTATGAAGAAGGATGTTCCAGAGTTCGTTTATCAATGCCTCACCTGTCAGCAGGTGAAGGCAGAGCACCAAGTACCAGCAGGCTTGGTACAACCTTTGGAGGTCCCAAAGTGGAAGTGGGATGGGATATCTATGGACTTCGTGATTGGACATCTACGCACTTCCAGAGGTCACGACTCCATTTTGTTGATAGTCGACCGACTCACCAAGTTAGCTCACTTCTTACCCATCAGAGAGCAGGGCTCAGTGGAGAGCTTAGGATGTCTCTACGTTCAAAAGATTGGATGGCTTCATGGTGTACCATCATCTATCGTCTCCGATCAAGATGCTCGCTTTACTTCCTGGCTTTGAAAGGGGTTGCAGGAGGCGTTCGGGACGCAGCTACGTCTGAGCACCGCCTTTCACCCTCAGACGGATGGTCAGATGGAGATGACCATTCAGACTCTCGAGGACATGCTCCGTGCATGTTTCCTCGACTTTGGCCGCAGCTGGGAGGACCACCTAACCTTGGTGGAGTTCGCGTACAACAACAGCTACCACTCCACCGTCGGGATGGCACCATACGAGGCGTTGTACTGCCGACCATGCAGATCACCGCTGTGCTGGACCGACCCTGGGGAGTCAACACTTGAGGGACTGGAGATGGTCCAGGCCACGACAGAGAAGGTCTAGGTCATCCAAGAGTGGATGAGGACAGCTCAGAGCCAGCATAAGTCTTATGCTGACAGGAGGAAGAGGCCACTATATTTCGAGGATGGCGACCACGTCTTCTTGCGGGTCTCACCTCGACGGGGCTTACGGAGATTTGGCCGAGGCGGAAAGTTGTCTCCACGCTTCATCGGACCATTCCAGGTCCTCAACAGGATTGGAAAGGTGGCTTATCCCCTAGCTCTACCACCTCAGTTGCACCGGGTGCACGACGACTTCCATATATCTCAGCTGAGGAGATACGTTCATGACCCGAAGCATATCATTGACCATGGGGAGCTGGACATTGATGATGGGGCGACTTTTGCGGAGGTCCCGGTGGAGATTGAGGATCGACAGGAGCAGGTCCTACGTGGATGGTCGATTCCTCTAGTGCGCATCAGATGGAATCACGGGAACCTCCAGGAGAGCACTTGGGAGCGGGAGGCTCAGATTCGTGCTCAGTACCCACATTTGTTTCCCTAGTTTATGATGTATATTTATGGGGACGTAAAGCCCTGAGGTGGGAGTAATGTAAAGACACATAAAATTCATGGGAAATTTTGTCTTAATTTTCTTTAGGATTTTACAAGAACGCCGTTTCTGACGGCACCTGATTCCGAGACCCGGTGTGCCTGGAATCATTTTCCGAAGTTTAGCTCGGGTACGTTCAGTGAACGAATGAGCGGGGTTTCCTAACTTTTTAACCCGTGCTCGGAATCGAATTCTGAGGACACCGATGAAATCGCGGCGTTGGTAATTTCTTAGGAACACCTTTTCTGGAGTTGAGTTTTCTCGGGTGTGGTTTTTAAATTTTTGGGTTATGTAAAAGAAAAAAATAAAATGGTGCAACCAATTTTATTTTATTTAAAGTAGTTTAACCTAAGCTAAGTGGTTGGAGTGGGACCCACTAAATCCTACACCAATAGATAGGATATTTGTGGGGTGGGGTCCACTCGAACCCCACCTTTTCAACTTCCTCAACCCTTATTAATTGGGTAACGCACCCGCACCCCCTTTTAGTGAAAGTCAACTCTTGCGTTTAACTGAATATTAAACGCCTCTTTAATTGGGCGGTTTAAACTTCTCAATTAATTCAATTAATTGAATGATTCAATTTTTAATTTCAAAACATTTGGCGTAAGTAATAAAATAAGGAAACGCTTATTTTATTAGTGTTGTTTTGGTTGTGCGAGAGGATTTTGGGATAATTTTCTCTAAGTCTTGAAGTTCTCCTTCCTCGACGAAGAACACGAAGAACGCGAAGAACGCCGAGCCTTTGACGAAGAACTCCGTCACCGCAAAGGGGAGTTCGCCATACTGTCTTCTTCCCTCTCCGTAGCCGGTGAAGGATGCCATCCTCATAGATCGACAACGCAACGCCGATGAATCTTCTTCCGCGACGCCTTCTTCCGCAACGTTCAATTCCGTGACAAACCTTCGTTCAACCTTTACTTCAAGGTAGGGGTTTGGTTTTATGTCGTGAATAATTTTGGGCATTCATCGTTTAACTTTTAACCGCATGATATCGTTTAACGGGAGGGGGTCAGACCGCACAAACATGGCCGACCCCCCTCCCTTATTATTCTTGTCCTTCGTTGTGGTTTGGAAGAGTGATGGTGCGGTGTCGTCGCACCACGCGGAAACGACAGAACCGCGACAAAGCAGCGCGGCGCCATCGCGCCGCGCCGGGAAACCACGAAGACACTACGACCAGAGCGGGCCACGGCGGAGGGGCGCGGTGCCTTCACGCCGCGCCGGTCTGACCAAGACCATGGCCTTTGGCCTCGGTGGAGCAGGGAGTAGCGGCCGGCTACCGGCCGCCGGTGCCGGAGTAGGAGGGCGGGACCGCGGGGTCCCGCGGCAGCAGCACGGTCGGCCAGCCGGGCCGGCCAACCGAGGAACCGGGGATCGTAACCCCCGGTCGGCTGAAGGAGCGGCCCCCCATATGGGGGCCATGGTTTTCCAAACAGGGTCGCAACCCCCCCCCCCTTTTCCGCTCGGCCGTTACGGCCGAGCTGCCTGGCCCGCCGGCCAGGCCGAGCGCGCCAGGCCGGGCCGCGCCCAGGCCGGTCCGGGCCATGCCCACTGGGCTAGGCCGTGCCCAATTAGGCCGTACCTGGACCCGAGTCGGGTCAACCCGGTTCGGGTCGACCCGGTGCAGGCCGACCTAGGGGGTATCGGGCCGGGTCAGACCGGGCCTAAACCCCCTATTTCCAGACCTCTTTCGGTCTTTTGCCCATAACATGGGCTTCAGACCTCCGATCGATGCACCGTCAGCTGTGATACAATCCTTGGATCAATACGGTCGTTTCGGTATATTACACATAAAGTTTCGGAGAACTTTTGGTTCGGCTGGGTTGGTTCGTACACGAAACCAACCGGGCCCTCGGAGCGGAAACACTTATAACTTGATCTCTGGATGCCTGATTGACGTGCCGTCAACTTTTATGGATTCCTCTTAATGAGACGAACCTTTTGGATTACTCCGCTCGAGGTTTGGACACAGTTGGAGTACGGTCGGGTTGGTTTTGACTTAAAAACCAATCGGGCCCCTCGGACGAAAAAGCCAATAACTCACAGAACGGACGTCTGATTGACGCGCCGTCTATGACGTTGAGTTCCTGTTGACGATACGGAACTTTGGGATACATCAACTCCTGACTATGTGTCAGTTGATGCATCAATCCCTCGGCTTGTGGAGAGGACCCTCTCGAACGAGCTTGTTGTGTGCGGGAACCCTTGAGATGGCTGTGACTGCGATGACGACGAAGACAGTACGGGAATCCTCTGTGGGTTCGACAGCGACGACTAAAACACTCAGTGATCCTCAGTGGATCGGTGCTACCAATCCTGTGTGGGTCAGATTCTGTGTGGGTCAGTACTCAGCGGTCCTGTGTGGTCCAGCGCATTCTGATCCTGTGTGGGTCAGATCTTGTGTGGGTCATTGCGGGGGTTATTTACATATCGATCCTTTGTGGGTCATTGCAGGGGTTAGTTACCTATCAATCCTTTGTGGGTCATTGCGGGGGTTAGTACCTATCGATCCTGTGTGGTTCCGACGGCTTAGATGAATCAGTGGCTACATCTGATCATCTCTATCGTCTTACGAAGAAGTATATCCTGTGTGAGCTGAGTCTTGAATTTCAATCATTATCTTTGATATGATTGACTTTATTTCCTATGTGGATTGTGTTGTGATATCATGTGTGGGTGTGATCGAATTTGGGCTCGGATGCTGGAGCCAAACTAGAATTGATGACTTAGGTATATGTATGGGCATATACCTAAGTAGTGTTGGATGTTACTTTGTGATTGTATCTTTCCTTTGTGGATTATCCTTTGTGGATTCTGGGAGACCTTCAGGGGTCTCGGGGTCCTTACTGATTATCTTATACTCACCCCTACACGGGCTATGCCCGCACTACGTTTTGTTGGATGCAGACGATGAATAGAGATGGTCGAGGTGGAGGCTTGTGGAGCAAGTCGGTACATGGAGGTGGACCACTGGGCGGGATGTACACAGAGCAGACGGCTGGACCTATGGAGATGAGGAGGCTATCTCTACCCACCCTTCTGGTGGGACTTCCTGTGGATGGCATGGCGTTGCGACCTTACTTTTCAGTTGTTGTACTTTCTTTCAAGTTATACTTTACTTTCAATTTGGGTTTGTATTCTGGCCCATTTATTTTCCACACTTACTTGTACTTAGTTTACTTAGTGTTTACTTATGCTGTCTTACTATGTGGTTTTTGTTTACTTTTAAAGTCAATGTCTTCCTTTTTTTGGGATATACGCCTTGGTGCTAGTCGCCAACCCCTGGCCTATGGAAGGCGGGCTTGGTGTAGTCACGGCATGGGCCCCGAGGATGGATCGTGGCACATCAGACTTGGGAGACATGGTCGTAGGGACATGAGGTGTCAGAGACGTTGTGGCTTAGGTACTATTTTGGTGATTACTGCTCACCCTAAACTTTGAGTAGTTTTCACTCAGAGAGACTCTGTGATGAGTTTTTTTTGACCCCTCGTGTGGGTAAAGTCCCCCGTAGTTGCAGTTTTGGTACAATTGGTTTGGGGGTTCTTACAATAGAAAGTCACGTGGAAGGTGAGGAGACTTTAGGGGATAACATTGAGGATATTGTGTTGGGATTAGAGGCTCATCGTGATTTTAGGAAAGCCATCGTTGTACCTCTGGTTAACTTAATTTGAGGGTAGACATTGATATCCCTCCAGTTACTTTGTTTTGAGGTCAGACATGACTGTCCCTATGGTTATTTATTTGAGGATAGACATCGCTATTCCTCCAGGTTACTATTTCTTGGGTGTGCCTTCGTGATGTCAGTACTTGAGACACACGGTGTCAGGGGGCACGTTGTGCCGGGTTACACGACAGAGATTCTGGCGTTGGCCGATGCAGGTGACACTTCAAGGTGGCAGCTGTGCACTAGTGGAGTTTAAGTTTATTTGTGCATCGTACTGTTCACTTTTCTTCTTATAGATGCATGACTGCTTAAACACTTATATTAGGTACGCACCATTTGGTGGTATCCTACTGATATTTGTCTCACACCCTGCACAGGTCCTTTTGGACGCGTGCAGACTTTATGTATTTACGTGTAGGGAAGAGACCAGCATCAGGTGTTGGACTACATTAGCTATTTCATGGAGATGGTATGGACCTTGAGGTCTTTCCTAGTTGGAGTTTATCTTGTTTTAATTTCTTTATTGTATCATCATGCTTTACCTTTTTTGTAGCTACAGTTGGTTATCCAATGGTACCTCTACATATTGATATGTATGACCTGGTTTGGATGCATGTTTTTTTTGTTTAGTATTTACAAGTGGTTTTCAACATGTTTTTTTGTTTACTTTCCACTACTGTTGTATATATTTATTGCTTCCACTATATATCGATATTGAATGTGCTTCTTGTCTTCTGGTCTGGTTCGAGTCTGCTAAGTCATTTGTTTCGCTGTATATCTATTATTATACTCGGACCAGTACCGTTATTATCCTCCGAGAGGGTATAGCCTCCCCACTATACCTAAAAGACCCTCACTGCTAGTCGGTAGCCTTTGGAGTTCGGGGAGGTGCGCCTAAGGTAGTAACACCCGACCCATTTAGCACTGTTTCGGTGGCTGTTCGGGTCCGGGTCGTTACACGTATAGTTTATAATATCTTGGGAGTGAAGCTACATGACAAAGACATCCCAAAATATCACCTGAGAGTGGGGATTTTTTATTCTCATTATGCGACTATTGAGTTACATGTTCCAATTGATGATTTGGATGTTTCAACGGTTAATTATGTCATTGGAGGTTTCATAGAATGTCTATCTAATCTTATAAATATACATGAGGTATGTCTCTAAAAAAATTTATTATCTCAAAAACCTACAATTATTGATGATAAAATCACTTAAGTGAGGTTTGATATTATATATGGATAAAGGAGTGGGTAAAAAGAAGGTCATATCAAGAAAATATAGTGAATCGACCAAGAAATCAAAATGATATTCCAAGAGTACCTTCTCCCCACCAGTTCCAGAGAAACATTTATTATCATTAGAAATTCATAGAGATACCAAATTTAAGTATTCAAATATGTCTTAAGTTTTAAATGAAAAAAATATATTGAGCTTTCATGACATGCATATTTGGTATTGAGACTGTACATGAGATTCTCAAGCATTAAATGTTGGGCGTATCAGTCTTGAATACATACATAATGTGTATTTAAATAATACATATGTCCAAATAGTTATCTAATATATTTATTAAAGTAAATATCTATTCATATTTTCTAAAGGTGTTTATATTACGTCTATATAATGAGAAAGTCATGGGAAACATGGTTCGGATTCGTTAAACCCTGTATCATTTCTATGGTAAAACTTACTTTGGATAATGAAGAAATTGAGAAGAAAAGAGATGGGTTTCTCAAAGAGTTTGGTCAAAAAACATCAGATGACATACTCTTTTTTGTTTCTAAAATAGAGAACTAAAACTCTACACTCTAATCACATAAAATATATTATTCATTTTTGAAATAATTATTTTTTTAGAAAGTAATGGATCCTATCACATTCAATCTGGATACCCCAAATATTTATTTTTTTGATCAAATGTATGGATATCTAGCCAACTGACCACACATGATTTTTTTGTGAATTTTTAATAAAATATAATCAACATTTTATATATTAACTTCAAATTAAATGTTTCAATATTTTTTTAACAAGAATTTGTTATAATAGGGTGGCCTCTAAATATAGTCTAAATCATAGATTGAAGTCGTTGTCTAAAGTGATAAATCTTATGGATTACTAAAAATAGAAAAAAAAAATTGGTTATACATTTAAATATTTAACTATAAAATCAATTAAAAACAATTTAATTATTTTGTTCAATGTTTATGGAGAGTACGAAGAATGATAATGATATCAATTGTGGATATTATATATGTTTGAAAATTTATGAGAGAGATCATAAAGATTAAAAAGACCAGCATCCCCCAATATTTAATTTTCGAAGGTAATTAAAATTTCATTAAATATATTTCATCATCAATTTTTTATATTTTTTCAATACTATCAATATTAATTATAACCTTCATTGTCAAAATAAGAAATAAACTTTTTTAGTGATGAGTGGGAAGTGTACATGTTGTCATAATGTGTGTTGACAAATTTTTTTGGTGATTACCAATTATTTTTATGATCTAGTATGAGTTATGACCTTAGAAACATATTTGTGGTGAGAAATATTAGTGTCAATATGCTTATATATTATTTTTTATCTGGTTCCCAAGGAGAAGTATAATAGAGGAAATAAATTTTTTTAGAACCGCTGACCTACAAATAATAAAATTTTTAGGGAATGGAGGAGGTGGGGGAGTATGCAGAGGTAGTGGAAATGGAATAGTTGGATTCAGATATTGAGGTGGAGAAGGAGGCAGAGGTGGAGTCTTTGGTGGAGGAGAAGGAGAAGTGATATCCTACAAATAATAAAGTTGTTGTTCAAAAGAGTAGAATGAGGATCATCCAAAGAATTGTTTTAGAACAATTATTTAAAAGTGTTCAAAGAACATGTCACTTAAGTTAAGATTCATTTTGAAAGTGTGAAATAAACACCTCACTGAAAAAAAATTAACAAAAAAAAAATATGTAGTTTATTTCCCATGAATTCTCTACACTGTGAAAAAGGGTCTTAATAGTGGATGTAATTGTAACATAGGAGTTATACAACACAAATCAAATCATCAAACACGTATATAATCCAAATTAAATGTTTTAATAAATATGTGTGTAATCATTAACCGAAGATAGTTGGTGTATGATAAAACAATTGTAGGAAAGATATAATTGAAATATCATGGTCATAGTGGAGAGATAATGTCAAAGGAAGCATGACATAAAATGAAAGGAATCCATCTTATAATGAAATACCTGAAAATGAAAAACCCTCTTCAAATGAAATTGTGAAACACCAAAAATCCAAATGAATTCCCCTTTGAAAAAAAGCTAGTATCTTGATCCAAAACCTCTAAAAAACAAAGAAATACAAAATTTCATTGCTCAAATAATGAATTTTAAGAAAATAACAATATAGTGGTTTCAAATTGGTGGGTGGTGTAGTTATTTGGGATATTTGTTCATCAATTAGATTCATGATATAATATCACAAATTTTTGAGAAATACATAGAAGTAATGTTTATTATGCATTTTGACATTCATTATGTAAAATGATCCATGATCACAATCTCATTAATAAAAAACTCATCATCATTATCAATAAAAATATATATGAGGATACGGATATTCCCATTTTGATGAAAAAATTATTATGATGTTATGTTAGAGTTTATCATCACCTAGAAAACACATTCATATTCTTTTGAAATTGGCATTAATTTTAGAAAAAAGAAAACTAACAAAATAAAAATTAATAAAATATATTAATATTGTTTTGGTACTTTAGTAAAATGATCCATAAGTAATTTTGGACATGTAAGAATCACACTCACCTCAATATGATACACGATGTGCCTGATATGACTCAAAGTGTCTCTTATCTGTTTAAAATTGAAATTTTAATATAAGAAAGTGACACTCATTGAAAAATAAGAAAATATGCTTATATTTTCTTGATAATTTAGTAAAATAATTTATAATTCATTTTTGATGTGTAGGAATAAGTCTCACGTAAAACCCATACACGATACGACCAGTATGACTCAAAGTGCATGTTTCCAGTTTAAAATGTCAATTTAGTAAAAAATAAATGTGGCATACTCAAAACTATGGGAAAACAGTAGGGATATTTTTATACTTTAGTAAAATGACCCATAATTCATTTGGAATGTGTAGGAGTCATATTCACATCAATCTGACACACGGTGTGACTGGTATGACTCCAAGTGTGTCATTTTATTCAAAACTGACCTTAATTTTTTGTAAAAAAGACAGCTGACATACTCAAAACTGATAAAATGCATTTGTAATATTTTGGTAAATTAGTGAAATAAGAAATAAATCATTTTTGAGGCATAGGAATCATCCAAACCCCAATTTGGTACACGATGTGCTCGATATGATGTAAAGTGTCCATTACCAGTTTAAAATTGGCATTTTAATAAAAAAGGTTTCACTCACTAAAAACAAGGAAAAAATTCTTGGGTTGTATTGATAATTTTGGAAACTAATTTATAATTAAATTTTGAATTATAATAATCAGTCTCACATCAAATCCACCCCGGATATGACATATATGACTCAAAGAACGTGTCTCTAGTGTAAAATGACATTTTAGTAAAAAAAAATGGTGTACTCAAAACTGGTGAAATGTATTAGGATTGTTTTTATACATTATTAAATAAATAAATAAGTAATTTTTTATGTTTATGAATTACAAATAGCTCAATCAAACACATTGTGTGATTGGTAGGACTCTGAGTGTAACTTTTTATTCTAAATTGACATTAATTTTAGTAAAAAAGACATCTGACATACTAAAAAAAGAGAAAATGCATTCATTTTATTTTTGTACTTTAGGAAAATTATTAATAAGTAATTTTTAATGTGTAAGTATCACCCTAACCTCAATATGTTACATGGTATTCCTGGTATGACTCAAAGTTTCTTTTATCAGTTTAAAATTAACATTTTAATACCAAAAATATTATCACTCACTGGAAAATGAGAAAAAATGATTGGATTTTATTAATAATATAGTAAAGTTATTTATAATTTATTTTTGATGTGTAGGGATCAATATTATGTAAAACCAACACATGATGCGACCTGTATGATTCAAAGTGCATATTTCTATTTTAAAATGACATTTTAGTAAAAAAACATGAGTGGTGTACTCAAAACTGAGGAAACATATTCGAATTGTTTTCATAAATTAGAAAAATGATCCATAATTCATATAGTGTGTGTTGGAATAATACAATGTTTAATTTTATGAATGGTGTGACTAGTATGACTCCAAGTGGGTCTTTTTATTCAAAATTGACATTAATTTTAGTAAAAAAAGACAACTAACATACTCAAAACCAAGAAAAAACATTCATATTGTTTTGGTACTTATGTAAAATAATACATAAGTCTTTTTTGATGTTTATTAATCATCCAAACCTCAATAGGATATAGTATGTACCTAGAATTACTCAAAGTGTCTGTTGGCTATTTAAAATTTATATTTTAATACAAAAAGTGGAACTTACTAAAAATAGAGAAATCATGCTCATATTTTCTTGATAATTTAGGAAAAAATTCATAATTAATTTATGATGTGTAAGAATTATTCCCATATAAAACCCACACATTATGAGACATGTATGACTCAAAGTGTGTGTTTTGAGTTTAAAATGAACGTTTAGTAAAAAAACTAGTGGCGTAATCAAAACTAAAGAAAAAAATTCATATTGTTTTTATAATATATGAAAATGATAAATAAGTCAGTTTTTATATGTAGAAATAATCCACACCTCAATAAGACACATGGTATGATTGGTATGAAACAAAGTGCATATTTTTATACAAAATTGACATTAATTTTAGTAAAAATGACATCTAACATACTCAAAACTAAGAAAATGAATTAATATTATTTTGTTAATTTATTTAAACAATCCATAAGTTATTTCTGACATGTAGTAATTTTCCAGTCTTCAATAAGATACATGATGTTTCTATTATGACTTAAAGTGTCTGTTATCATTTTTAAATTGGTATTTTAATAAAAAAAAGTAACATTCAATGAAAATGTTGAAAATGCACTCAGATTGTATTAATAATTTAGGAAAATGATTCATAATTTATTTGTGATGTGTAAGAATTAGTCTCACATAAAACCCACACATCATTTGATCTATATGACTCAAAGTAAATGTTTCCATTTTAAAATGACATTTTAGAAAAAACACAAGTAATGTACTCAAAACCTAGAAAATGCATTTGTATTATTTTAAAACATCATAAAAATGACCCATACATCATTTGAGACTTTTAAGAATCATCCAAACCTCAATCCAACACATGGTACAACTGGTATGAATCAAAGTGAATCTTTTCAGTATATAAGTGTCATTTTGGTATAAAACGCACATCACATTACCAAAACCGAGCAAACAATCCTAGATTGTTTTCTCATCATTTTATCTAATATTACTTAATTAGTTTCCTTATAATATTTATCTTATACTTATTTAGTTAATTTTCATAGATATAATGCTTGAATGTGAACAATAAATGGCATGTGACAGACAAATATCCACCACAACACAATCTGACACACAATGTTCCTAGGATGACAAAAAGTTTAGATTAAAATTAGAACATTATATTTAATTTATTTCTTTATATTATTCATAACACAAGAATTTTTTTCATATATAGTTTTTTTATTTGTCTCAAGTAGGGTTGGATTGTTCTTTTATATAGGTTCTTTCTTTTTCCATATAATATTGTTTTTTTCTTGTATTTGTGTTGGAAATTTTATTTCATTTAAATTTTTTATTTTGATATTATTTTTATAATTTAATGTGTTTTTTATAGTGATGAAGTGTGGTGTTAAAAAACACTACATTATTCCCTATTTCGGGTGTTATAGTGTACTGTAACATCACACTGTAATATCCCCCTTTATTAGTGCTACTAAATGCACTCATAAAGGAGTCCTTTATCACAACTTCTATAAGCACTGATAAATGGTCCCTTTATTAGGGATAAATAAATATTCTGATAAATTTTATCATTTATCAGGTATTTTGAAATTACTGATAAAAACCTAGGCCTTTTAACCACTTTGTGGTAGTCAATGCTTTTTTATTGCAAATAAAGGCTGATTCTAGTGCTATTAAATGCCTCTTTTTTAGTAGTGTATAAAAGGGAACCTCCTCCCTCAATTATTCACTCCACGTGGATCTATATATCTTAATAATTCTCTATGAATTTATATTATCATCATACTTATACAAGTTTTGAATATTCTTGTCTACTGGAAAGATCAACCTGAGGTTTCTTAAGAAAGGATATAAAGGTGGTCCCTTGAAGAAGAGGTAATTGTATTAACCAATCGAATGGTATTTATCATAATGTTAAAACATAATTATCATATATATAAAAAATTATAATTATTTTTAAACCAGGATTATCCACCATCTTTCCAATCAAATGGGAAGTGAATATATCTCTCGTGTGTACATATAGCTTACCATCACTAGGTGATGATACAATACATTTTTTTAATGCCATATTTTATAGATTTAATTTATAATTTTATTAATTTTTATATATGATATTTACAACATAATTATACTTATTAAGTGATTCTATCATATATACCTTCCTACCTTCCAAACTGATGGAAAATGGTAACGTCTCTCGTGCGTGTGTGTGGACTATCACCTCCACGAAGTTACACGATGGATTTTTCATTTATATTTTATTTGTATGGAAATAAATATAGATATGATGATTAAATATGATTTATATGATATGATTCATTAAATCCAAATTATTATTTCCCTTTGTTTTGTTCAATCTGTCAAAATATGAAAACCGTGTGCATGCGTACATAGGGCCTAACGTCTCCATAAACCATATAGTTATATATATATATAATTTATGAAATAATATAAATAAATATTTAATAAATATTTATGATATTTATATCATTATTAACATCCAAGATATGATTAAATCATAATAATAAGGAAAAAAACTATCAAACTAAAACATACATGAAAAATGAAGCAGTTATTACCTAGAACAGGGATTTTAATAAAAGAATTATTAAAAGACATGTGATAAAATATTTTATGAAAATATTTTATCGTGTGATTTATGTGATAATGGTTCTATAATATAGTTATAATGAACCTATATTTATTACATTATATGTTTGAACACATAAAATAGAGGTTGGACTTTAGTTAAGGGTTTCTAGTCTAACTTTTACTTATGTGATACATATTATATACTCCCCAATTATTTATTTTGTGTGATTTAAATACTAAAAATTTCGTATATTGTATCATTAATATCATTGTATTAATGTAATTTAATGTTTCATTTGATGTTTTTTCTTTCATGGGGATTATGGTTAAAAATATTCCCCAATTGTAAGGGTTTATTTCAAAATCTCATCAATATTTGGGGTTATTTATAGTTAACACTCTATTAGAGAATAATTTTCTTCTATATCCACATTTTCCATAAAAATATTTAAATAATATTTTCAATACTCTTATATGATTTTTTAAAGTCATTTTCAGCCATGTTTTACTTCTTGTGAAATAGTTTGAAACAAATCTTTTTATTGTTTTCCGAACAACGTACTTTTCAAATTTTCCTTCAAAAGTGTGAAAGGGATGATTTTTAATTTAAATTACATGAAAATTTTTTATTGATTTCATAAATAATATTTTATTTTAATAATCCTTTACATGTTTACAATGTTTTTTTAAAAGAAAATATTTTCCTTCACAATTGCACAATTTTATAAGATTTAGTGATTTTTAATATGAAAAGGTTATTTTCACGAAGTAAAATTTAAAGAATTTTTTATGGTATTTATATTAATCAATGAAAAATAACCTTATTTAAATTATTCTTCATTAATGATATGTTATATTGATACCATAATTATTATTTCTCAATACGATCTATGATATATTGGACTAGGGATATACTATTTGGATACCATTATCCATATTACGTTGGATGGTTCATGATTATATTTATTGATTGGGGAAATTATTAAAATTTTGTATACTAGCTTCAATAAAAATATTTTTATTGATTATGTTTCAACCCTTTCATATGATGAATTCATTGACCTTAGTAAGTGATTAGTGGGTCCTATTATATCCCCTCGATGCAACTATAGGTCTCATGAGACAAACTAGCTTGGGTTCTGGATGAGGTCTTACCTATTTGTATAGATGTCATGGGAGAATGGTTTTATGGTATTTTCATATGTCTTGGATGAGGCTTTTATGGTATGTTTTGGATGTCTAGTATTATGAATATTATCATTATAAAATCATTTATTGATGTCCATGGGAATATTCAATTAGTTAGAATATATATGGATGAATTTACATCTCATATGATTGTTTAAATGGATTATTTAATCATTCTTTATTCCTAAAGTATTATTTTTAGGTTATTGTTTAAATTGTATGTGTTTCAATTATTTACCTATCCATATTTTTTATGCTTATTTATTTAGGATAGATTCCACTATACACCTATCATTACTCAGCATTTGAGTTCACCCTTTTATTTTGTTTAATTTTCCCCAAGATTCTAGGTAGTGTTTTTCGATTAATATACAAGGATATTCTAAGGGTAACGATTGAATTCTCAAAGAAAATTCTATGTTGTATTTTATATTTTGAAATGTAATGAGAATTTAATGTATGTATCTAGTTTTCCAAAACTGCTAAACTATTTGTTCATTTGGGATGTTATTTCTTATATCTACTACTAATGTAATAAATTAACCACCAAATCTAGGCTACTAGGGTCTGGATGTTTAAGAAAAATACCTATTTATTGAATAATAATGGGTTTTTCATAATACCATTTTTATGGACCTTATAAAAATTATTTTTTACTTCTTAAAATTATGTTAACAACTTTAATTAATAAATATTATATAATAATAATATTTTGTTAAAATATATTTTATTTTTAAAATTCATCTATTCATCAAAAGGAATATATTAGTTGAAATTTAATATTACCCAAAAATTCATTATAGGTTTTGTCGTATTGAAATATAATTTCTTAAAACTTCTTATTTAACCATTTATATATTATAACAATAATGAATAAATCTAATAAATATTTTATTGAGAACAAAATAAAAATATTGATACTATTATGGTTGATAAACGTAGCCCTTTATTACACCATCAAACTCTACAAGGGTACGGTTTAAGATGATTATACATTCTTAGGGTGGTTTAGAGAACATGGTTTGGTTTTTGATCTCAATGATCTTGAACTACTCCCATAAATGGTTATGCTCAAGCTTTAGTTGTTAAATCCTAGCTTCTAATTATTCAATATAAAATCATAGATATTCTATCTACCATATAATATTTGATAAATGGGATTTATAGGGTACAATACTACTTGTCTAATACATCAATTCTTACGTCTGTATCGATGAACTTTATCATAACCCTACATATATACTAAGCATATGATCACTATTCAATGACTATATTATCAATGGTTACAATGCTTAAAAATATTTCAAATATGATAGGATATAATATTCCAAAATAACCAAAGTATTAAATATGTTTTATATAAATTCATTACTTAATGGTTCATTTATTCATTCAAAGTGAACGAATTTTATTTATAAAATATCAAGTCAATAGAGATGTCATCAGAAACAAAGGGAGTCAAGATTTTAATTAATGATGAATATGAGGAAGGTTTTAAAGAGTATAATAAGAGGTTAATCAATGAACCTATTCTAACATTACCCACCATTGGGGAATTATTTTTGACCTATAGTCAAAAAGTGATTAGGTTGTTTACTCCTAAAAAATGAAAAAGTGAGAGCCTATGCCTCCTTCCAACTAAATATCCAGGAGTAGAACTACCCAAATCATGATCTAAAATGTGTTTCAATGTTCTTGGAATTAAATATTAGTAAATATCTTATATATGGTGGGAATTTATATATATATATATATATGGACCATAAAATCCCGAAGTATATATTCATGCAAAAGGAGAGAAATATTCACCAATTAAGGTGGTTAGAGCTGATCAGACATCTCAATTGTTCAATCTATTACCATAATATGATGGAGAACAAAGTATTATATTATATGAGTGGAAAGGATACCAAAAATCTATCCATGAAGAGGGTTGCATGTTATCCAATATTCATGGACATGAAATTGATGGATATGTGAAAAATAAAATTATCTCCATCCTACCTTTCTCAGATAATTTCTCATACATCCATTCTTGATAGGATCAAGGAGGCTTAAAAAGATCATGAGTTACAACAAGAGAAGGTAGTGAATATTTCAGAGATCAACTTTGTTTAATATGGAGTTTAAGAGGTAAATTATATATGATTTTCATATCTTATCCTTCTCTATTCATCCATCAATCACAAAGATGTATTGATATTTGATGAAAAATTTATGGTGGGTTTACACAAGGAGAGGGATTGAAAAGTTTGTATCTCAATTTTTGGTATGACAAAAAGTCACAGAGGAATGATATAATTCTGAGGGTATAATGAAACCATTTCTTATTTTGATATGGAAATGGTAAAACATAAACATGGATTTATTCATAAGAATCCCCAATAAACCTAAATGTAATAACTCTGTCTTGGTAGTAGTTGACCACCTTAATAAGTCATTTCATTTCATTAATATCGATGAGGATTTCTATCTTGACCAATATACTAAGATATACATAAGAGAAGTGGTAAGACTGCACGAAACTCCACTCTTCATTGTATCTGATTGAGATATGTGGTTTACCAAGAGGGTTTTTAGAAGTCTTTAGCAAGCATTGAACAGAGAACTATGCTTCAGAACTACTTATCACCCTAATATAGATGGTCTGTCTGAAAGGACCATTCAAACCCTAGAAGATATGATGAGTTCATTTTCAATGGACTTCCAAGGAAGTTGGGATCAACACAATCCCCTAGTAAAGTTATCATATCATTTTTTTCATTCTATCTATCAAATGAAATCTTATGAGTCTATATAAGAAGAGGAGTTAGACTCAAATATGTTGGGATGAAGATGGAGAGAAAAAGATTATGGGACCTATTTTATCAAAGAGATGATAGAAATGGTTTAAACCATTCTATGTCACATTAAATACACAGAAGGTTTATTGAAAATCTATGTATACAATTTTCAATGAGCCATAGAGTTTGATTTCATTAATAAATTGTTCATCCATATATTTCCATGGAATAAATTCATGAAGTTTTTGAAGAATAGAAGGATTAGTCCTAGATACATCAACCCCATTGATAACCTTAATCACATCTGAGGGGTAGCCTATTGAAAAACACTCCCACATAATGTATTCCAAGAATATTATGCATTCCATGTATCCCTCTTGATAAAGTACATACCGATCCCCTCATAAGTACTTCATATATAGGTGGTACCATTAGAGAATTATCATTTGAACTAGGAGAAACTGGTAATGATCATAGATCATAGAGACAAAGTTCCATTAAGTAAGACAACACACTAGGTCAAAGTGTTTTGGTGGAACCATACATTTGAGGAAGTGATAAGGGAATCAGAAGAGGTGATGAAACATAAGTACCCTCATCTATTTTATTTAATGAGATGAAAATTTATTGGGTGAAATTTCTAAACGAGGGAATAATTTAATGACCTGGACTTTTATAGATTAAATTCCATTTTTAATTAAATAAGTTCCATAATTATTTATTGTAAATATACAAAATAGATGCACTAATTTGGTTATATTGGACAATTATAAGTTATATCATATTAGAATCAAAATATATTTAAAAATCATATCTATTGATAATATAACCTTTGAATAGTGATAATATTATTAGTATATTAAGGGGTATGATAAAGTCCTATTTACATAGAGAAAAGAATCGATGGGTTTGACCCGTTGGTTCATACCCAATGAAGCCCATTTATCCAAGCTACCAATGGAGATATCATCATTGGTATTTCCCCTTAACCAAGCCCAAGTCAATATCCAACAACTAAAGTAAGAGTGAAACCATTTACCATAGGAGTTCAAGCCCATTTAGATCATGAACCAAACTATGTTCTCCAAACCACCCCATGAGAATCTCGTTGTCACACAACATACCCTTAAAGCACTCACTTGTGTAGTAAAGGGTTTTTTATCTTGAACATAACAATATGTGTGTGTATATTTTTTTCAATAAAATAATTATATTATCCATTACTTATTTTTTTTACTTTATAAATGATTAAATAAATGATATTGATAAAAATAATATTTTGACACGATAAAACAGAAATTGTAGTTTTTGGTGATATGAGATTTCAATTAGGACATTCCTTTTGATGATTTCATAAGTTTTTCAAATAAATTATTTTTAAAAAAATATTATTATTAAATAATGTATATTAAATAAAAATGATAGTATAATTTTATGATGATAAAATGTAATTTTTATAAGGTTCAGAAAAATGTTATTATAAAAAACAAATATTTTTAAATAAATAGGGATTTTTATTTAAAATTTTATTATCTAATATTTAGAAAACTTTTTGGATAATGTAAATATTATTTTAAATTATCACATTGATATTATCCAATATTTATTTTTTCATTATTTTCTGAGATAGTCAAATTTTCAGGTAAAAATTAAATATGATGTGTATTATGACATCATAATGACCCAAAAGTGATGTAATATATGAAATAAAGTGTATCTATGATCAAATATTTATTTCCCCTTTAAAATAAATTTTTAAGGTTATTTGAATAATTTTATAAACCATTCATTAATCCTCCAAAACCTGTATTATATTTTAAGGTTTTAAAATCAATTATTTGTAAACATGACTCTCTTCCACATATACAGGGGTATTATTTTAATGTTATCATCTCATGAACATATAAAATATTTAAATACACTCCTCTTTTTTAAATTACATGGTAAGATTCATGGTTTTTATTACTTTATTATATAGTTTCTAGAACCCATGTTTGGAAAATAATAAATAACTCCCCACACTTTTCCTATATAATCTCAACCAAGACACCATTTCTCATTACTAAAATCCATTTGATCATGAAAATTATTTACCCTTTCCTCTATAGATTCCATAAATATTTTCCCCAAGCTCTTAATATTCTCCTCCCAAGATTTTGGAAAACCCTCTAAAGGTAAGTGATCTTCTCATTCTCCTCTTTATTCATGCTCTATTTTTATGTAATTCCTTCTGTCATCCAATCCCTATTAATTGGATACGATTTTCCACATCCATATTACCTCCATTATTATTTAAATGTAATGAGCTACCCCTTTGACTCTTATTAATCATTGTCATGATTTATTATGTACCCTTATCATTCTTCTGAAATTATCTTACATTTTTACATTACAAACATTTTTATTGTGAATTCCATCTCTATTTTCACTCAAGGGTATTCACCTAGACATATATATCCTTATTTTATTGGGTAATTACATGTATTTATTCAAAAATAATTAATTTTGGGATTATATTTGACTAAATATGGTCATATTTTTAATGATCTATATGTCACACTTATGCATGTATGTGATATGAAAGTGATGGGTGGACCCAGAATCTTATCACACTCCAATTCATTGCTTAATGTTTTAGTCTCATAAAATCTCATATATGGGACTATTAATTAAACCTATTTTTATGGGACTTTTCCCAAGATTTTATGATGTCTTGGAATTTATCCTTGACTTACATTCATAATTCCCTATTTAATGGTTTCTCCACATTCCCATTTTTCCTTTATATTATTATCGTATATCAAAATTTGATGTTCATGTATATGATTCTCAGACATTTTTTGGTCCATTTAAATTCCTATTTACTAAAATTTAATATTTTCATCTTTTTATAATTTATTTATTCCCTTAAATTTCTTTATAGCATGTCCCTTAATTTTCTATGTCCCCAATTTATCCTGTTCTATTTTGAAATATATGGAATATTATAATCATGTTATGGAAGTTTTCAATAATTTTGTTTTTTCCATGTATCAAGTTGATGTGTTATGTACATAATTTTCGAAAGAAACTAGTCCTTTTGGTATTATATGTTTTACTAAGAGTTTTTTTATGAAATATTTCTTGAAATAAAGTGTATTAAATATATGGGTTGGCATAATTTATTTTCAAGTAAATATCTTGTTATGTTCTGAATTCAATATTAAATTATCCTAATAATACTTTAAGTTTAAATATTCTAATTAATTACATATGAATCATCGTTAACCTTAATTATGGTAAAAGTTACTTTTTCTGTTTAAAAAACATTTTTCTAAAAAAAAATATGCGTGCAATGTATTTTTTATGATAATAAATTAATTTAATCTCTATTTATTGATGGTTTTAAGGAAATATATAGATTATATATTAAATAATATATTTTAATATTCATTTTATTATTTTTAAAAAGAAATTAATATAAATAAACTATGTTTTATGATATTTTTAATTATCCAGGTCTCTGTAAATATTAATTAAGTTTTATGGTCAAAATTTCATTTTTCCAAAACTAGTTTTTGTTACGGTTTTCACGCTTAATTAAAATTATATTCTTACAATTATATAAATTTAATCTATTAAAATATGTTCCATAATTTTAATCATAATAATTAATATATTTTAATAGGGAGAACTTAATTTTTTTATACTCAATAGTAAAAAGTGGAAAATTTTGTTACCATGGTGAAGGTTAAAATGGTGTTACCAGGGGACAAAACAATAAGACAAGGGAATTATTTCTACCCACCACTATAAAATCCTTATTTAATGGATATATTTTAACCTTATATTATCCTATCCTTGAATACCTATCCATTTGAATAAACTTTCCCATGAACATGACCATTAATCATTGAAATCTATTAAGAAATTCCATGTGTGTCCCACCTCCCCTCACTTATAAAACAGAGCCTCTTCACCTCCCTTATTGACACATTTGAGCCTTATATATCAGAAATTAAATTCTTAAAAACCACTTTATAGACCTTAAATTCATCATAGACCTTATTTTCCTCTCCTAATACCAAACCATCAAGTCTTAAGAAGTAAGCCAAATGAGGTCTCTCAAAGAAGGGGTATAGATATTAACCAAGATCCTTCAATTATATTTATTATTAGACTTAATATGAAAATTGTGTATCCATAAAAAGTGGTAAATACAGTATCATGAATATACTGATATATTATTATTATTACTGAACAACCAATTAACACCTATTATCAATCCAATGGCAGGTGAAAATATCACATGTGTGTATGTGTGGACTATCACCTCCACATAGTGATATTACTCATTTTTACACCATCATTCATGGCAGGTAATTATTATTTATTTGATGTTTATATATAATATTTATATTATCATAAAAATTCTGTAAATTTTAATTAATATTTACATTTCTTTCCAGCGATAGAAAAATAGAAACATCACTCGGGCATACGTACATAAACTAGTAGAAAATTAGTCTTTAATGTTGATTTTTTAAAATTTTAACATCGGTTTTTAACTGACATCTAAGTCACCAATGTAAAATTTGAGATTTTTTACGTCGGTTTTTATAAACCGGCATCAAAAATTAAATTTTTTAACATCCAATGTTTTTTTTTGAAAAACAGATGTCAAATGCCCGATTAAATAAGGTTTTCAACATTGTATTTTATTATAATACTACATTATATATATTCAATGAAGTATTTTACTATCAGTTATTAATTAAAAAATGTTAAAACCCTTCTTTTAATGTCAGTTCATGAAAAAATGATTCTAAAAACCATCATAGAATAATTTTAATGTCAGGTTTTTTCAGGAACCAACATTAAAAGTCATTTTTGGCATTGGTTTTTTAAAACACAAATTCAAAAAATGATGATCAAGTTTTATATAATTTCATTATCTTTGATTTGTCAGGTTTTAGAGCTAAAATGGAGTCACAGATCAGAATTTATGACCATAAAAAGTTGGAATTCACTATGTTTTGATAGATACAAATCGTTTCAAAGAAAACCTAAGAAACATAAATGATAATTAAAAAACCCAAATGAAATAAATAAACACAAGTCTTCTAAAAAATTTCAATTCTTATAAATGTTTCCATTAAATAAAAATATTTTTATCATCATTTCTATTGTTTTTAGGGTAGAACTTATGCAACAACGAAACTTGTGATCGGTTAAAGATTTTGCATCATGGTTGGTAAATCTAATCTGAATGATTTATATTCATAACTCAATGTGAAGAATAATGAATCATTATATATAAAAATATCACAATGATTATAAACAAACTAAAATAATAATTAATAAATTACATTATTAAAATACATACTGTGTTCAAATAATCGATTGAAGACACCTTTAAAATTTTATTGAATCGAATAGGATGAAAATGATGAATGAAATAGAATACATATTTACATATAATAAACATAAATATTTTATAAGGCATAATATTAAAATTTAGGAAAAATTTAAAAAAAATAAACGTGAGTTGTGAAAAAATTGAAATTATCATCCTGTATATTTGAAATTATTGTTTTAATGTCAGTTACTAGGAAAACTGATGCAAAAAGTTCATAAAAATAGTTTTTGGGATCAGTTTTTATAAAAGACTATTGTCAAAAAGTTTTTCCAAGTTATATCTTGTCTTATGAACTTTTATTTTAGTGGTCATTTAGATCAAATGGAGTTATAGATTAAATGTTATGACCTTTGAAAATTAGATTTCTCTAAGACTTATCCTAAATAAGTTCAATATCTTACATCCATAATTTTTGATCTGTAAGCCCATTTTTACGACCAGACTAGTCCATTAAAATCTTAATAAAAATACTCAATCTTGGTAATCATATTTTACATTTTTTTTGGAAAAAATTAAGGCCAAAATCTATGTTTTTTTAACTTTTTTACATCATTTTTTACTAAAATAGGCTCCAAATGTTAATAGAACTAGCTTTTGGAAACCATTTTTTTAAAACAACCAACCTCAAAAGAACTTAAAACTTTTATCTTTTATTCTAATATTTGATTTGAGTGGTCATTTAGATCAAACAGATTTATAGATCAAAATTTATGACCTTTTAATATTGTACTTCTCTAAGAATTCTCTTAGAGAAGTTCAACTTTTGACATCCATAATTTTTTATTTGTAAGACCATTTTTACTCCAAGATAATTCAATTTGAAGATTAGAAAAAATAATAAATATTGGTAATCATATTTGATGTCAGTTTTGGGGAAAAAACCAACATCAAAGAGGACTTACAACCTGTATATTTTCCTATAAGCTTTTATTTGAGTGGTTGTTTCGATCAAACGGAGTTATAGATCAAAAGTTATGACCAATTAAATTTGGACTTCTCAAAGACTTCTCTTAGAAAATTTAAACTTCCAACATCCATAGTTTTTGATCCATAAGATGTTTTTTCTCTAAGAACATTCAATTAAAATATTAGGAAAAATATTAAATCATGGTAATCATATTTGATATCTGTTTTTAGAAAAACATGACACTAAAATCAAGGTTATTTTAAATTTTGGCATTAGTTTTCACAAAAATTGACACCAAAAGTTAATAAAATTAGATTTTGAAGTCATATTTTTCGGAAAACCAACTTCAAAAAGTACTTAAATATTGTATATTTTCTTCAAAACTTTTATTTTAGTGGTCATTTAGATTAAATATAGTTATAGATCAAAAGTAATATCCTTTTAAATATGGACATCTCTAAGACTTATCTTAGAGAATCACAACTTCCAACATTCATAACAGTTGATCCATAACTCCATTTTTTGTCTAAGACCATTCAATTAGACGCTTTAGAAAAATAACAAATCTTAGTAATCATATTTTACATCAGTTTCTTGAATAAACTGATGCCAAATGCTAGTTTTGTTTTAAAAAAAATCCATCATTTTTTAATAAAATCAATGTAAAAATAAGCGGTCAAAATGATTCCACATCAGTTTTATAAAAAAACCAGTGCCAAAATTCCCCGTGGAATACTTTTAACATCGGTATCTAATAACCAACGTTAAAATTATGATGTTGAAAACCTTTTTTCAACTAGTGATACTACCATCTCCACATAGTGACGTACTTCAATTTTCATCACTACTTTATATGAATGGATTTAATATGTATATAATGAATATATATGATATTTATATCAATATTAAAATTATAGAGATAAAGTAACTGTGACCAAATTATATTTCCTTCACTACTTTAATTGTTTTATTGAATCTTTGTGACTTTTTAATCATTACTTATCTATTATTCATCCATTTCAATATTATTTTCAATACCTATTACCATTTCAATGTTACACATTATTCTTCATCAAATCTTTCATCATTCATCATATGATTCTTCATTCCTGATAAGATTTTGCTAGTTTCTTATTCTTTCAATATCATACTATTATTTCTTCATTATTTAATTGTGAAAAGTCATTATCTGGTTAGATTTTCGTTTCTTCTAATTGTTTGATATTGATTATTTCTTATTTAATCTTGGATTTTCTCTTTCTCAATAGTTGTATGATTATGAACAACATTCTTAATACGTCATATCTTTTGACCATAACCACTATGCACAACTAATACACCTAGGGTTAGGGGTAAATATTTGAGATGTTTACAAATCTAATGAATCTTTAAATTGAACCTTGGTAACCATATGGATAGTAATTTGGTTAATAATAATTGTTCATCACATTCTGTTAGAAAACCATGACGATGGGAAGTGCGATTGAGCGAGCCTAACCTAAATGGAGTTGAGAAGGACTATGACCATTAGCCTATGATGATTTAGTCATATAAACCAATTCTAATGCACTTAGTTTGTCGAATATACATTAACCATGGTATAGTTCTAGAATTGGTAGATCTAATTGGTTTGACCAAAACAAATTGATGACTTTTTCACCACTTTGCAGCCTAAGGCAGAGGACTATTCCAAGATAATTCTGGGCCTATATTTTTTTGAGATCCTTGAAATTGACCCGGATACCATATTTATTAATCTGATTCAAAACTAAACTATATATTCTTAGTAAAAATTAAATTTGAATAGTTAAAGTGAGAAATCCTTGCATGGGGTTTATTCAATTAGTTGCTAACATGCTTGAAGTCCTCATGAGATAGACCCCACACTGCCACATAACTAATCCCTAGTAGTAAGTGTATCTTAGGAAAATAAATTATAATATGATCTAATCCCACACGAATTTGATGAGATTCTGACCTTCCAGTAATCATCTTCACTCAACCTCCCTCGATCCCCTCTCTATTGTGTTGCTCCCCGTATGAGATCCATCTCCAGAAACCAAAACCCCCTCAAAAGGCCTTTACTTCTTACCTATTGTAGTCTACATATCCTCTGCTCCTCTTCCACTCTATTCTATTTATCCATCATGGAACACAAAAATAATCTTTGAACCATACATGTATCCCACATGACTAAGCGTGAGGACACCCCTTTTCCACCCAAGCAGTGGAGGACTACAACTCCCCCTCCCCACCAATAGATACACCCTCCTCATCTTACTCATCCCCCAATACATATAATTCCTATTTTGGGGACTCATAGTCATCTTTCGGTAGGTCATATGCCATGACCATCCCCACCTTCATCCCTTGTTGCATTTTTCTGACCCTAAACACTAGTTTTTCTTTGTCAATATCTAGGAAAAGAGAATGCAGATGAGAAAAACATTAGATATAGTAATTATAGAACACCTCCACATTTATTATGTGGTCCTTCAACTCATGGAACACCTACAAAAGAACCTAATCAAATAGATGTGTGAGTAGACATATTGTGAGATCTTCCTCAAGTTCCCTTCATAATTTGAGATGGGCATTGAATTTATTCACTTTGTACTTGGAGGTCGTCTATGGGAGCTCGTCCTGGAAGATTTTTTAGTTGGCCTTGGTATTGACTCACCTAAGTTCATCGCCTCCCTATATTCTTACATTGTAGCTCGATCCTAACAAGGCCAAGGCCGTAAAACATTAGCCCAGGATCTCTAGACATCATTAGAGGATTTATGACCCCCACACCATGAAGATCACATCACACCAAGGTGCATCCCTACAGATCCTTCACAGGACCCTCATGCATGCTTTGATGGAACCTGGTGTTGACTACAATAGTGTTATACAGATTGAGGCAATCATTCTAGAATCATCCCTGGGTGACCCCACTGTCAACATGGCTAGGAAATTTGGTGAGTTTTATAGGAAGTTGGTGAAGAATAATAAAGACACTTTTTGGGTGGATCATTCGTTACTCATCTGGCCCGGAATATTGATGCCTTTGATGCATCCAGGATCCACACATCCCTTAACCCAAAGGAGAGCATCACTCGACTGCTTCTCCATAAGATTGTTCTACTCACAAAGGTAGGATAAGTCTACCATTGGGTGCTAACATACATGGAGGATGCTAATGAGGCCCCTTCCCAGCATTCTACTAACCTAGTCAGCCTAGCATCCCCACCTCATTCTCATGCTACCACCATATCCTTTACTATAACAACTGCTACCACTATCGTCCCTCATTCCATTAACACTCTCAGACCCAGCCCTGAAACCACCCATTTTCCATAAGTATCCACAGCATAAATTTCCACAACTTCACCTACCCCATAATGCATTGAATTTATATGGGCCATACACCATTTCATCCTGGAGAATCTGTATCAGGTTTACCATCACCTTGAAGTTCCCTTAGATGTGATCTCTCTTTTCCCTACCCTACACTACCACCATACATTAAAGTCTCCTACCCATAACCACCTGATGAACCTTCATCCTCCTTCATGCCCTGACCAGCTCCTACCCTATCTAATCTAACATCTGAGCTAATAGACCCTATAACCCAAGAAGAGATTTTGGTCAAGTAGGCCCAGTGGGGAAAGGGTCTAGCCCCTCCACCATCTATTTTGATACCATTCATCAACCCCTCTTCCAAATCAATTTCCACCCTTAGGATTGGTACTTTGTCTCCACAAGATACTAAAATTGCTTCCAGAATGACCAAAAAAACCAATGTGTTTGAACTTCTAGCCCCTTCCTCCATCAATGATATCGATATGATGAGCCAGCTTCAGGTTTTATCTATTTATGAGGGGACTCTTGATGAAAACCTTGATTGTTTTTATTTTACTTTTTGTTCTATCCCAATCTCCTCCCCTTTTTCGCATTTTTTGGGAGATCACTTTTTTTACTGCTTGTATTCCATTAGTCATTGATGTATCATTGATCTATATAAATATAAGGGAAATTTTTTTCTTCAGTGATGGTTGGATTATTTTCATTTAATTAATGTATTACATTGGCAATGTCTAGATCTTATTCCTCTTATATGTTCATTGATGCGCCTATTATTATACCATATTCTCATTAGATGACCCAGCATATGAATGGCATTGAGTGACGACTAGAGAAGTATTCACAAGAGTTCCATGCTCAGCAAAGGCACCCACCACAATGGGAATAGATTCATTTCTAAATACATTATATCCATTCATATTATGATCCTTATGTGTTTAACCTCTCCAATAATCCAAGAAAGTTCTATGACACAACCACCAATCATTCTAAGAGGTAGTGCACTTCTAAATATATGGACATCACAACCTGAACCTTTTCTCTATCTGTCAAGATGACGATGCCATTGTTAGTTCTATATTGGAGGCATACCATATTTTATTTATTTTAATTACTTTTAGTATTAGTTATTATTTTTATTATTAGTATCATTATTTCTCATAGGACATTATTGAACTTCACTATACCCACATATCGTCATGTATCTGAGTTGTTTATCATTACTATTTACTGTGTTCAACTTCCCATTTAATTTATTTTATCTTGTTTAAACCTTGTGTAATAATGTTTTATCTAGTGCATGAATATTTTTCTAAAAACTTATAAAGGTACCGTAATTTGAAATCATCATCCATCAAGATTTCCCATGGCATGAAACTCATCACAGGGAGCTCTCAATTCCCTAAATTCAATTTAAAAGTTTTCATCTCATTTTTTCTATACAATTTATGTGATATCTCTACCATAATATATTATATTACAGTGTATACAATATCTACTTTTAAGTGTGGAGAGTCTTTCTTATTATTTACTATCAATACACATGGATTAATTCTTTTTTTATCTATCTAGAAGAAAATTTACATTGTAATCATGTTTTAAACTTTAGATCTCATTTAGACAATTTAAACAAAAGAAAACATGTGGTTGTAAATTGTTGAAATCAATTTTTTACTCCGTTTTATATTTATAGATTGATTTATAATTTTAGTAATTTAATTAAAATTCAAAATTTTTCAAATTGATTTTTATTGACTTATTACTAGATTTAATAACCTGAATGATTACTAGTTATTTTTGTATAATCCCATTCCTAAGAGGATTCTTGAGTCACAGTCTCATATTATTTTCTAATCGTATTTCTTGAGAGAAAACCGAGGCATGAAAAACTATCAGAACATGCATTGATATCTTATTGAGGCTATGACTGAACAAATACAATTTTAAGATGATTGAGGAAATATTTGTTGAGATGCTTTTTCTGGAGACCACCCCCCCTTACATATTTCATTCTTTATCTCTTAGTTTCGATGAATAATATTTTTAGGAATGATCTATTTCATGATGATTATCCATTCCTACCCTACTCTTGGTATGATGATTGATTATCCATTGAACATGTGTGGGGGAATTTTCTACTGATGGGCCCAAAATGATGTTTTCGAGGAGATGCATAATGTTATTTCTACCATATTTATATGATGTGATCCATTATTATTCTTTTCATTTTACACCAACCCAATTCCTTTGAAATATATATATATATATATATATATGAAAATAAAAATGAAAGAAAGAAATAATATGGGTTGTGAATTGGGATAGTAAAAAATAACCATTTATAGAATGATTAATTCTATGATAGATCATATTTGTTTAGAGGATTGATGTGAGACACATATTGAACATGAATTTCAAAAAATTAAATAAAATTAAAATTAAAAAAGGGAACAGGGAACAGGGTACATGGTACATTTTTTATACATCCTTGATATACTCATTGATCCACTGTGAGTTGTTTGGATCATGGACACTATTTGATCAAGGAGTGGTCACTTCATTTAACTCTTTACGTTTATCATGTAATATATATAAAATATTACCCTCCTTTTGAGGTTTATATTCACTTTTTGACAACCCACCCTTTGACTCAGAGTCATTTTAACCCATTTCTATGAATCCATCATGAATTGATTTTGTATTTGTCTTTATTGGAGATAATAGAACCAATGCACATCTCTAGTTAGTAACAGGTATTCAAGAAATGAGCATAACTCTAGTATCATTGAATCTGGAGTGATGAGAGAAAATTTAATGTTAATTCAATTGAAAAATGGGTATATAATTTTAAGAAACAATTCATTAAAAGAATAAAAAATCTGGATAAAGAACTAAATTATGAGGCTTGACTGATTTTCTCTACTAGACTGATAATGGAGGACTGAATATTTCTTCTTACACATAGTTTTATTTTTCTGGTTTTAATGCATGTTCCAAATTTTAAAAAAAAATTCTTTTGGAATCCCTATTGAGATTATTTTTTCTTGATGACAATAAATGGTTCAAGTGTGGAAGAATTTGATTAGATTAAATTATATATACATATTGGATACATTTATTTAAAAAAAATTCATGAACTGTTGAATAATGCAATGGTTTTTGGTTTGTTTTCTCCAGAATTAGGAGTTCTAGACATAAAGGAAGAAATGCTGAAAAAGTTCAAAAAATGGGCTTTACATGCCTTGTATCACATACATGATGTCTATAGTTCATTCACAAAATTCCAACAGAGCCATAGACCAGCTCACGAATATTCTTCATAATGTAAAGATAATATAAATTTTTTAAATCTATTACATGATGTTTACCTTTCAAAAATAATAATGCCTCCTATAGTGAAAATGAATACATGACATGTTGAGATTTAATAGAATGCTTAGATTTCATGACATGAAAGTTTCAGAGGCTCTCCCAGTCAAATATATGAAAAGATTCTTTAGTGGGAAAATTGGATCTGAATTATACGACATAAAACCAACTTAAATAACATGTAAATATCGATACCCAAGTAAATTAAGTCATTAAACAACCTGCAATACTTTCACTCCATGTACTTATCAGGCCTGTTATTATTTATAGTGCCCTCTTTGCGTCAAATCTTCTCTTTTCGTTTATTTCTATCATTTTTCTTTAGATATTTTCATCTTTTTTATCCTAAATTATAATTGTTTCATTCCTTTCATTTTTAGTGAATATTTGTGAGTTGTTAATTATTCCTCATCTATTCGTCATCCATTTAAATATTTTTTTCAATACCAATGTTTTTTTAATGCTGCACACCATTCATCATCAAAAATTTCATCATTCTTCCCATGTTACATCATTCACAATATTTTTTTGATTGTATCTTATTTTTTTGGATACTGAACTGCTTATTTTTCATTGTATCATCATGAAAAGTCACTTTCTATTTAGATATGTGTTTCTTCCAAATGTTTGATATTAATTCTTTCTTAATTAATCCTAGATTGTCTCTTTAGCAACTATTTTTTGATTATTCAAGACATACTCAATACTTATTTTCTTTTAATAACCACCTCCATGCGCAGAATGTCCCCCTAGGGTTAGTGTTCAAGAGTAGGGGTGTTTCTAGACATAATAATTATTTAGAATTAAAATTTATAACCTTATGGAAAATAATTAGGTTTATAATAGTAGTTCATCACATTCATTATCACAACATTGACCATGGTAATTGCAATTGAATTAATATTTCCTAATTGGATTTGAGCGAGACTTTGACCATTAGCCTATGTCACTTTGTTCATAGAAGCCTAGAATAATGCACTTAGGTTTTCAATTATACCAGGACCATGGGACAGTTGCAACATAGGTAGATCCAATTTATTTGACCAAAACCAAATGGTGACTTTTGCACTACTTTATAGCCTAATCCATAAGACAATTCCAAGTTAATTCTACGATTATCTTTTGTAAAGAGCCCATAAATTGGCCCTAATCCCTTCTTTATTAATCTAAATTAAAACAAAACTACATATCATTAGTAAAAATCAAATAATAAGATTAAATGTGATAAATCCTTTTATGGTTTTAATTCTTTTGGCTACTGACCTTCTAGTAGTCCTCATGTGATCGCCCCCAAGCTGCCACTTTACTATGCCCTAGTAGTAAGTGTAATTTGGGACTATAAATTACAATATTATCTCATCACACTACTGAAAATATTCCCTTTAAAATCACTATAAGATTCCATTTACATCGCTAAAAAAGAGCTGTTAATCTCAAAAAAGATAAAGGGGTCCCTTTTATCAGTGTTAAAAAAAGTGCTGATAAAAGTTAAAAAACATTAAAAAATAAATAATATATTTCTGCAATTCAAGAAGGGGATTTAACAGCACTTGAAGCCCCCTTCAACACCCCCACCCACACCCCAGCATGTACGCCCAATCCACCCCCAGCCTTTAACAGCGCTTAACCCCATTTCCACCCGCATGCGGCACTACCTCCCCCTGGATTCGAACCTGGAACCTCTTGCCTGCGCGCCTAAACCTTTAACACTCCACCATATTTCTTTTCTCTCCATTTAATAATATATCTATTTATTTATATATATTTATATTACCATATATATATATTTATATTAATATATATATAGTTATATTAATATATATTTTTTTATATTTATATATATATACATGTATAGTTATATTTATATATTTATATATTTATTTATATATTAATATATATTATATCTATTTATTTATATATATTTATATTTTTTATCCGTATATTTATTCATATATTAATATATGTTAATAATATCATTTTTGAATGCATCTATAAAATATGCTTTTTATGTGTGTTTATAAATAAATAAATACATATATACAACATACACCCACACACACACACGTATATTATATGTGTATCTGTAAGTATAATTATACATATTTATACATATTTATAAATACTATATATTAATATGTATATACATATGTTTAGAATATATAGATAATATATATCAGTTTGTCAATACAGACGCACATATATATATATATATACACATACACATGATATAGGTATATAAATATTCATATATTTTTATTTTAAATAAAATGGATATTAGTTTCTTATTTAGATAAGGCTTATATATTGGGAAATATATTTTATATGTAAATATGTTTAATTATTTATTTATAAAATTAAATTTTTATGTGCAAATATATAATAAATATGTATATATAGTTATATATTTGATTATAAATTACAGTAAATTAAGAAAAATGATAACATTTTAAATCCATAATATTAATATGAATGTAATACATTAAAATAAAATCATTCCCCTTTGAAAAGGGTCAAAAATACCCCCCTAAATGAAGTTGAAATTCCATCAAATGTTAAAAAATTTGGGTATCCGAACTAAAAACATATCTTTTTAGGACTTTTGTGCCTACTTGGCCTCGAAAAATGTGACAAAATGTTTTTTTGGGTCACTAGAATGTATATCTCATCACAGTCTTAAATTTGATATGTTGTAGAGCTCAAGCGGACACTCGGATCAAAAGTTATGGTCGTTTGATGTTTGAGTAAAGTTTTCATCTTATTTTAGATCTTTTATTAATTTTTTTTTGATTTTTTGTGTCTTCAAATTGTTATAAAATTATTATTAGTCGATGATAATTATCAAATTATTAATCAATAATTTTTAAGATATTTTATAAGTCATTTTCACTACATATCTTATATATTAAGTGAAAATGTTTATTTATACTTATCTAAAATACATTTAAAAATATATATTATATTTATATCAATATAAATATAATTATATATTTATATATAAATATATTTTTTTATGAAACATTTTTTTTTGAAATATAAACATTATCAGCACTATAAAAAAACACGGATAACCCCCGCCCCCTTATCAGCGCTACTAAAAGAAGCAATGATAAAGGGGGGCGCTTTAACAGCACACAAAAAAGAGATGATAAAGGGGGTTCCATTATGAGCACTAAAAAAATCACTGATAAAGGGGAACTTTTAACAGTGCTTTTTTTATGTTGTTCAAAGTACTGTTTATCATCACATTTTTTAGCATTGATAAAGGAACCCCCTTAATCAACACATTTTTTAGCGCTATTAAATGGTGGCGCTGTAGAAACCCAATTTTGTGGTAGTGTCACATGTGAATTCAACGATGCGTATTGGAGAGTCATAATCATATAATAAAAGTAACATGCATTAAATAATAAAAATATCTCACATTCCATCATAACTTTTCTATCTAGTGAAGCACCCAAGGTATAATGGCATATAATAATATAAAATACCTATACCACCAATCACATAATGGGTCCACACCTTCATGTGTATTATACCTTTAACCCTTAGTTTTTACTAAGAAGAAGTTACACCATTATCTACCTAAATTCTAGAGTTGTGGGAGATAAAGTTACCAAACAATATGTTGAAAGATTATCTATATCAAACCCTAGGCATTGAGTGATATTATGATAAGTAATTAGGTTCATTATCAACAGTCTCAGGATTAAATTAATGAGAGAGAATAGGAATATATATCTATGTTTCATCACCATTATCTAACCCCAAGCTGTAGGTGAGGGTGGGATAAAATATTCAATGTCAATATCAGACTCTAACACAAGTGGATGACTATGTTTAATTATAATAACTATACTATTCTATTACAATTGATATCAACCAAATATTAGACTATATCATATATACAGGTTAAGATGAGTAGAAAAATAATACACACTGTCAAATCATTGATCCTATTATCGATCAAAATATACCTAACATATCGTAACCCACACCATCCTTAAGTCATTCTATATTGTTTTTATACCCTTATTATGCCAAGATACAATAAAAATTTAAAATCACT
Organism: Viscum album; assembly: GCA_963277665.1. Classification (NCBI taxonomy): domain Eukaryota; kingdom Viridiplantae; phylum Streptophyta; class Magnoliopsida; order Santalales; family Viscaceae; genus Viscum; species Viscum album. Next base: position 1,842,024,700 of record OY728151.1, read on the forward strand.
CAGTATAATAATTCATATCCAATCTAATATCAACATTTATATTATAAAACCATGTTTTTATTCATAATTAATAAAAAAATCATTAGAAAATCATATAATAATTTTTTGTATTTGTTTATATCACTATCACAACAGTATCTATTATTAATTAATTTATTTTTATACCCCAATCCCTCAGTGTCCCTATTATAATGACATGTTATATATAAGTTTCATGACACATTATCAAAGAGATACTCAATTATCACTAGAACACTTATTTAAAGTAATTAAGTTCATTATTATTTTTCATTTATGATTCACATCATTATTATACACCACTAACTTTTCATAATATATCCTATTAATTACATCAATTTTATTAATAAATTATACAATTCATAATATAACAATAATTCATCTATACATTATTCACACATTAATATAACTATTTACATGATAAAAGTTAATTTATTAATTACTATCATTTATGTATTTAATTCATAGTACTCAACGATATCATATATTAATTGTATAATATTATTCAATAATTATCTTACATTAATGATAATTATTTTATCTTCCATCATTTATTCAATGTATCTCTAAATATTCCTAACCGTAAACCCATGTATTTTACATCCCATTAATGTAACCCTAATTATCTTTAATAATACACATCCTTCATCAATAATTCCAAAATTCCTAGATTAACTATTTTATTTAATATATATATATATATATTAATTATTATTTATTTAATTATAATAATTTACTATATTCTCATTGATAATTAAGCTTATAATTATAAAATATTTTATATTGTCATAATAACGATCCAAATTTTATTTTTATAGTAAGTCTACATCACCAAAATAAGTATTCAATGATGTTTTCCACAATATAAATTAAAAATATCACATGACTATTATTTAATTTAAATTAGATGAATTATTCTATAAAAATATATAAAATCACTCAAACAACATTCAATTATGTCTATAAGGTTGATTCAAATCCATATTAGTTTTCTTTACCAAAATCTGACCACTAATGTCTACCCATGTTCCCTTGGATGATCTAGCTAAACATTGTATATAACATGACATGCCACACACACCTCATGTGCATATCTAGCTATATATTGAAGTGATATTATAATTCCTTGGCTAAAATCACACAAATAAAACCCAATCTAATGCACCACATGACATTAGGCATGCCTCCAAATTTTATGGAGACTATCGACTAATAGCAATAGTTTATAATCAATGTTAGGGAGACTGTAATCTTAAAATATGTACCATCAATAACAATAAATAACCAAATACCCTCCCAAACCCCATATTAAAGTACACACATGTGAAATTCCATAAAAGGAAACCCCTGACGAAATTAAAATGAACCCATTCTATAACAAATGAACAATGTATCCATACCAGCATACATTTAAATTTTTAAGACATTGGGAAGACTACATATACCAAATAAAAGGAGGGAATAAATTCAAGGATTCTTAACTACAACCCAAATACTCACCTCAACCCATCTCCAACACTTTAAAGATTCTCTATAAAATACATGGTATAATTTGTGACATAAAATTTATTATATAAGGACTACACACACCCTAGGGTTTCCATATTGAGTTTGATAAATACATTTCGGTAGGAAATCTCCAGGTTCCCATAATAGATGAAATCATATTCATGTGTATGCATGTGAAAAATAATCAACATAATGAATGGAAAAAACCATGAAAGTTAGGTTATTTTTTACTAACTAGGGAACCATGATACTTGACCATAATGGGAATGAATTATATTATAAGAAGTTTTCTCCTCATACCACTGAACCAGATCCACCCCCATCACTCGATATTAGGGTCCATAACTAAGTCTTGACCACTATCCTTTAACTTAGGATAGGGTCTCATGCCAAATCACAATATCAAGTCCCAAATCATGATTCTACACTACTATTTAGGGTTGTTGGATTTTGGTGTAGTGGAATTACATGTTAATATAATGGAAAAATTGGATTTTTTAGATTTTATGGATCGACAAAATATTTTATAATATTTAAATCTCATGACCAATGAAATTTTTCCAAAAAAATTTTACAAAGAAGTATTCGAAAATGAAGAGATGGACTTTTCCCTTTAAGTTAATAATTAATTTAATAGATTGAAAAAAAAATACGTCGATCATGAGATATTTCTTAAATGAATATATTGATCTTTCTAACCTGATTAGGGAATCATCATTTCATTGAGAGGAACCAATGTAGATCCCCTTTAGTGGTTATCCAAATATGTTCAATTGATCTCTGAATAATATCAATGAATCAATGAGTGTTATCATGAATTATTGTTCATCTTACATTCTCAAACTTGATCTCTTTATATTCCTTCAGGCTTAAAGGAATATCTATTATTATTCTATTACTTGATAGGATGAGAGGAGGAGGAGGATCTTGGGAGGAATCTATTTTTCACAATAATTAACCTTCTATACAATGTGATAAGAAAATATTTATTGACCTAGGGTTAAGGTTTGATATATAATTAATTTACCTAGGTCCATTTAATTAAATACTAATCCATGGGAAACCCCGTCCCATGTAATAAAATAATAATATTATTTTTATTCCATGGTGTATGCTAACTAGAACACTGATTAATGTTATTTTAAGACATTTCAAATTAATATTTATAATCAAACGTAATATTAATCCATTCATCCTCCTTATCATTTTTTGAATACCCAAATAAATATTGTTGCAAAATATTTTATCATTTAATAAAAAATATTCTATTAACATACTAGTTAATAAATATTTATTTAATATTTAAACAACCAAATAAATAATTTGTTTAATAAAAAAATAATTATTTATTGTGGTGAAAATAACAACAGATAAATAAAAAGGTATATATTCACTTAATTAAACTATTACCTTATGAATAAAGATTTATTTATTATTTACAGTCATTTAATAAATCATCAACAAAAAACAACTCTTGTTATGGAGAATAATATTTATTCTAATTGAAAAATAAAAATAACATTTAACAAAGGTCCAAGGAAACACTTTATGTGTGACCCATTGGGCCTCTTCCTCAGTGGAATTAGGAGGGCTTTCCTAAATTCTAAAATCACTATCTAATGATTGGGAAAGACACCCATAAAGGAAGAAAATAAGTCACAATGACAAAACCACATCTGAATGATCACTATGTAATATAAAAACTTTTTCCATGTATCTCGTCAGTTCGGTTTCATACGTGGGTCATCAACCTTAATTCCCAACATATCGTTCTCTGATTATCTAGAATGAACATGTCTACATCATCATATTAATGGAATTTATTTTGAAGCTTTCATTCCAATCATAGGACTAAGATATGAACTTCCATAAATATGAAAGGGAAAAATCCTTCTCGGCATATTTATTAATGACATATCATTCGTGCCACACCAAATGTACCCAACTTCAACATGAACTATATCATCATTGTTTATGAAAAAACATTAAGGTGTGTGAGTAATGACATGAATTAATAATAATACTAAAATATAAGGATCATTACACACACCCATAGATATGAAAAATATAATAACACATAAAAATGTGGATTTATTATAGGTTGGTCTGTTCCCATAATTTCCCATCTTGTAGATTACCAAGTAAAAAAATTATGAGATGAAGACTCATTTTATTATGATTACTCACACCTAACAGTTAACATATTATGTTCACCATCATATAATTTTATCCAACCATAGCATAATTTTATTATTATCATCATGAAATATTAATTTTCTCATCATAAGAGGGAATTGTTATGCCATTTTCAATGATATAGATATTCTAGTAGTTTATTTGTTTTAATTCACACAAAATTATGAATGATATATAATTAAATATTTTTGGTAATATTCACTTCTTTGAATATACATGAAATAAAATTTAATTATACTTGGTTCTTGTAAATCGAATCCAACAAACTCCCAATTAGACTAGATCCAAATAAAAATGAATTTCAATAAAAATTCTATTAGATAAGGGTCATGTCTCTACTAATCTAAGTATTTAATTAAGGGGTCTTCCATGTTGTACTTTTTTGGAAACTCTTCTCACTGTGACTTCACCTCTTTGAGAGAATTCCCTCAAGACATGATATTTCAAAAGTAAGTGCTTCATACTATGTGTAGCTTTGGCTCCTCTTCAGGAACCTCAAATGTTGTATTTTTGTAATAAAGTGCTATAGGGTCTTAATATCTAGACACAAAATCACATTATTTGAAAAATTTACAAGTCCACTCTACTTATTTAGTTGTTTGAGAAGCTGAAATAAACTCCGAATCTACTACAGGATTGGAGACCACTAATTTCTTAGACATATTACTTCTCACAAAACCTCAAATGGGAGTGAATATATATCCTAACTATGAATTTATATCTTCTTGATCTATTTAAAAACTATAATCTTCATATCCCCTTCTCCTCTATTGAGAGTGAATATGTAACCCAACAATAATTTCAAATCATCATGACCAGTCTTTAAACTATCATATGCATATCCTCTGATGACTAGTTGCTCATATCCCCCATAGACCACGAAAATATCGTTAGTAAACATCAGATACTTAAGTATTTTCTTGACTTACATCCAATTATAGTCACATGGGTCATCTTAATATCTTCCTACTGGACTTAAGGTGTAGGATACATCTGGCCTTGTAAATAGTATACCATGCATGACTGACCCAATCATTGATGTGTTTGGTTTCCTTACCATCCTCTATAGTTACTCATATGTATGAGGTCACATTTTTCAGAAATATGATTCCATGTGACCCTAGCGATAATTCCATCTTATATTTTTTTCATACTGAATCACTTTAGTATCTTGTCAATGTATGTACTTCGACCTAGTCCAAGAAGCCTATTGGATCTATCATGATGGATCTTAATCCTAAGAATATTTGATGATTCACTTAATTCTTTCACATAGAATCATTTATTCAACCAGTGTTTAACAGACTATAAGATTGGAAAATTGTTCTCAATTAGTAGTTTTTCATCAACATAAACTATCCAAAAAATAACCATACTCCCGCTAAACCACATATAAACACATGTATCTCATTGATTATTTATGAAACTAAAGTCTATTATGGATTCATCAAACAAAACTTTTCATGACCAAGATGTTTTATTTAATCAATAAATGGATCTCTATAACTTTCATACTTTTATTGAATTAATTTTTGTTATAAACTCTTTATATTTGTTCATATAGACATCTTTCAAAAGGTTCCCATTAAGTAATGTCATATTGACATCTGTCTACAAAATCACATAGTCATGGTAAGCTGGTATGGAAAGAATAATTTTTATTGATTTTAACATATAAACTAGAGAATTTTTTTTATTGTTTATGATTTGATGTTCCTTGAACCCTTTTGAAACCATTTATACCTTATAGGTACTTGATTTTTCATCCATGTGTAGTTTATTCTTGAATACCCATTTACAACCAATATTATTTACATCCATTGGATGATATACTATAACCCAAACACGGTTCTAGTATATGGAATCTAGTTTTGAATCCATTTCTCTGTTCCAATTGGAACCCTTTATTCCACTTACTAATTCCTTTTAGGTTACAAATCATTATTACCAACTTATAATGAGTCACCATACTTCGTCACTAGAAAATTGTATCATTATAGTTATCTAAACTCTCTCAAACATCTACGTTGTACTTGTCTCTCTTAAACTACCTCTTCCATGGGGATTTAAGGAATTTATTACTATTCCAACTCCATTGAATCATTTTTTTAGACTTCATTGAGTCTTATGTCACCCCCACTATCTCCTTTGGAGTTTTGAACTCTTTCATGAAAGGTGGGACATTTGTTAACCACAACATTCTTATATGAAAGATCATATAGGGAATATCATTTAGTTTCCTTAAGATACCCTATAAAGATACAATTAGTCCCTCAGGTAAAATATATTTTCTAGAAGTGACCTCATCATATGCTTTATAACCCCACATTCATACATTAGACAATATGGGTTTATTTCCATATAAAAGTTGATATGGAATATCATTTACTTCCTTTGTTGGAACTCATTTTAGTATGCATGTTGTTGTATGTAATGTATATCCCAAAAAGGATAATTGAATATTCTCATGACTATTCATTGATCTCACCATGTCTAAAAGGGTTTCTTTTCTCCTTTCTCTTACACCATTTTATTATGGTGTATAAGGAGGAGTGATTCGGGATAAAATCCCAACTCCTGTAAATAATCAATGAAGTTGTGATTAATATATTCTCTACCTTGTCCTGAGGGGATTTTTGTAATCATCTTTCTAATATATTTCTAAACTTGGTTATTCTATACATTGAATTTGTCAAATAAATTTCACTTATACCTCATTAAGTATACATATCCATATCTACGAAATTCATCAGTAAAAGTTATAAAGTATGAGTTTCCACCCCTAGATTCAACTAGAAATCATACATAAACATCACTATGAACCAACTCAATAATCTTAGTGGTCCATTAAACTTTTACATAAAATGGGGATTTGGTTATTTTTTATTACAAACAAGCATGACATACCCCAAGTGGTTTTAGTTCAAATGAATAAAAAATTTCATCTTGGTTTAATTTGGATAAGTTTTTTTCTTTTACATGACCTAGTCAGTGATTCCATAATTGGGTGTGGTATGAGTCATATGAAATTTCTTCATTATTGATTTCTATCATTTGTATTATCTAATACAACATGTAAATGGTGTTATTTAAAAATTCCTTACTATAATAAATGATATATTTTTAAAATAATAAACACTTATTTCCAAATTTAAAAATAAACTCACATGTATCAAGTCTATACATAAACATATTTTTTCTCTAACTGGCGACACATAATAAAAATCTTTCAAAACCATTATCTCTCTAGTAGGAAACATGAGGTGGTAGTCCCCAATATACACAACACTAATTATGGCCATATAGGAAGCTTGTGGATCTTCCACACCACATTAAATTTTCTAAAGTATACTTGGTTTGAATATTTTAATATATGTGTGAGAACCAAATTCTATATCTAATACCCAAATTGTATAAAATTAAAGGATACATTCTATAAAAAACACACCTGAATCTTCCTATTACTTCTTTGTCTAGGTGAAATTTTTATTCCATTGTCCCTTCATATGAAAATAAAAATAGGTATAATCTTTTTCCTTTGGTTACCCCTAAATCCATATCTTCTTTGAAGGAAATTGTGGAGAAGCTGTGGAATTCGTGTTAGTCTCAAAGTTATTTTCCCATACTTTCCTTTTATTCACAATATTTTTTTTCATTATTCATATCATTATCAACATGGTAAATAGAGTGATAATATCTTGAACATACTTCTCTATATTTTTCACTTTTAAATTTTAAAAAAAATTAATGAATCTCTAAGGTAGTTATGTAAGAATGAGATTAGTTTGATCTTATTCATGAAGTTTAAAACCAAAAAACCTCTTGATGCACAAAATAGCCAACAAGTTTGACTTTGTGAGGTTAGGATGGCTCACATTCTCCAAGATTACTCATGAATATAGCCTTATAAATATAAAAATATTCTTTTCATTATCTCTTCAGATATAGATTACATAGACTCTACTACATTCTATAGGAATCCTTGTTTTCATGTGTCCTTATGATTCCATTAGACATGGATGAAATAATTAAATACAAAACAACAACCAAATCTCTTAGATTTTTATCATAGAGAAAAATTTACTTATCACTCACCTACTTAGTGGGTGGATTAGGTATTATGAATTCAAGAACTCAGGATTTTCATTTAGGGTGTAACCCAACCTATATGAATATGAACCATTATTAAAAATTAAAACTAATTAAGAGATGTATTTCTCTATAATTTATCTTAGGGATAGGTTGTAAGAAATACTTTCCATTATTATACAATAATATAGAATATTATTCATACTTATCTTTAGTAAAACTTATGTGATACATAATAATAGTTTTATTTTTTTATGTATCCCACTATTTTATCAAGTCTCAACAACCCTCACCATTGAACTTAGAATGTACCGTCACTTTAGAAATTCCAGTGTAAAGGATCTATATTTCCCTCCTTATGATCCAAACTATGGACATAAACACCATAAGAAGGTGTCTATGTATGTGGTCTTCCCAATTGCGGGCTTGTATCTCCATGTTCTTATAAGTAGAATCCCCAATCCTGAAATCTTGACTCATATTTCAATAACACTACATTATAAAACATTATTGAATAGAAAATTGTCATTAATTTTAATATAATTTCAGTTAAGTTGACCCATCATCTTAGTTCAGACTCTCCAATAATTAAAATTTCCACAAACTATGGCCTATACCAACACTCTAACCATTATTTATCGTAATTTAGATAATAGAAGGAATAATGACTTCATATTAACTTGAGGTATTTTTTAATTATGCATAAATTTTACTATTTTTTATTTTATATGACTTGTTAATATTAAGTAGATTTTAATTAACTTACTAACCACGTACCAAAAAAAATTTATTCATAATACTTTTATTTTAATTCCATTCATTAATATTAATCAGTTTATTTATGTGGTAGTGGCCTTACTTCCATAAAATAAATCATGAATAGATAAAAATAAAATTAATAGATAAATGAAACAATCATGAGATAATCTAATGGTTCATTTATTGAGTAGAAAAAAGAAATAAATCTATGAACCTAGGGGAAAACACATTGGGTTAGTCTTGGAATGAGTTATTATATCCCACCTATCTACTTAGATATCACATGTGTTGGTTTCATCTTGGTTCTATATTGAACCACCTCTAACATGGATCTACCTTAAATTGACTTTATATTCCTTCAGATACATATTTTATAACAAATGTTTTTTAACTAACACATAGGTGAGGGGGGAAAAATATTAGTTAAGGGGGATTATATAAAAAAACTTGGACACATAGGTCTTATATAACAAAGGAGGGAGGTATGACACACATGAAACCATTTTTAATTTTATAATAAAAAATTGTAAACTCATAAAATAAAATTAAAATAAATAAAACAAAAACATACATAAGTTTGGTCACAGATCATGATCGTTCATACACATGTAAGGGTAACACATTTAAAACATACAACTAGAATTCATTTAAATTAATTATTCAATAATATAAAATGTGATATAATTAATCTGATAATTACGTTGTTAATCAATTCATTCATTTCATCATATTCCATACAATTTTTTTAGATATTTCCATCCAATATATTTTGAAATAAAATAAATAATTTATATTCTGATAAAATTTAGTAAAATAGGGAAAATAATTTTACATGTAAGTAACTCATTGAGTACCTGTCTAAACTACTCAGTATGATCATTATTGTATACAATGAACTCACACAACATATTTCATACAAAACATGTGTGATAATTTCATGGCATGAAATTTCAAATTAATAACATATAGAACACATGAATATTATTTTTCCTATACAAATTTATCCACATTGAGTCTTAAGTATGCAACGACCATACATGACTTTGGTTATAAATATTACACAGAATTAATTAAGAATTTAATATAATATAAAAAATAATGACCAATGTGTACTATCAGGTTAATAACTCTAGTAACTCTAATTAATAAGGATTAATATAGTAATTAATTAAATTTAATATTTCCACATAGAGAGGTAAAATTTATGATGTGTTCAAGTGGTCTACACAACATGTACTTTTATTAATTGAATTTTTTTAGTATAATCTTAGGTATGTGGCATGTACATCCTATGGACATTAATGAGGTACATGATGTATAGGAGGGATTCAAAAAATTTACTTCAAATTTAATGGTTGTTATCCTGTACATGTCATGTATTAAATACACATGGTGTATTAATTACATGACACATCTTAACCTCATGCTTTCAATCGTGAAAACACATGGATGACAAGACATGTTGGAAATCTATATGGTGCATAGTCCAACAAATCCATTTTCTTCCCTACACAGTCAATACAAAATGAATTTAATTCATATATATTTTATTAATTACATGATGAATCATAGTCATCAATGGTTTCCTAGTGCAGTAAAATAGGATACACAACATGTATTGAATGAGTACACAATGTGTAACCCTTTGATATATGCCTAGAGTTCGTAGACCTAATTAATGGGTTCCTAAGATGTGTTATTCATTCCCTATTTTCTAATCTTGGATATATAAGGGAGAAATAAATATAATGAAGATATATCAATGAATGTATAAATAAAAAATATAACTTGAAATGAAATTTTACTTTTAACTGTATGATGATCAACAATAAAATAAATAATTATAAATTTTAACATAACTACTCAAATACCACTTATTGGTCTGGACACATTAGAATAATTTGTTAATATAATAGATAACTTGTTTTTTTATCAAATTTTGTGGATCATTTGTATGTTTTACAAGAAATAAACATGATGACTAATGATATTTTTCCAAATAATATTGAAAAATAAGGTTTTCAAATCCAAGAGAATATATTTTCATAATAAATTTATAATTTCTTTACTATATCATAAGAAATAATATCTTAGTCTTGAAATATTTCTTCGACAAAGATATTGATCATTTTTACCTGATCTCTGTAGAAACATTGATTTATGAGGACCCAAAGTAGATCCCCTCTAGAGGTGATCCACACAAGCTCATTTGATACCCAAACAACACCTATGAGCCATCAGGTGTGAGCGTATCCAATTGAACATATTGTGTTATTCACATTTAATCACTTAAACTTCATTTAGGATTGATGGAATATCTATTATTATTATCATTCTAGAGATGATGATAATAGGAGGAGGATCTAGAGAGAAATCTATTGTACACAATTATTAACCTTCTCTATAATGAGATAACATCCTATTTATAGACCTAAGGTTAGGGTTAAATATTTAATTAATTTTATAACTGGATATTAATAAAATAATAATCCTTGATAAATCCTATCCAATGTAATAAAATATTATTCTTATTTTTAATCCAATGTGTTCTCTAACTGTCATAACAATAAATATTATTTATGGTCTTTCAAGTTAATATTTATCATCAGACCTAATCTCAATACATTAATCCTTATAATAATTTACTCAATACCCAAATAAATATATTTATTATAAATTTATTAATTTAAAAAAAATTAATTAATTATTATATTCAAAAGTTGGAGAATAAATATTTATTTAATAATTTCATATCCAAATAAATTATATATTTTTTGTCTGAATAAAAATAGATAAATAAATATTAAATATTCAAGTAATTAAACTATTGCCATACGAATCGATATTTATTTAATATTTTTGATCATTTAATAAATATTGAATAAATATTAACTCTTAGAATGGAGAATAATATTTATTTCAATTTTTAAGTATAAAATATTTAACTAAGATCAAATGAAACACTTTTTGTGTGACCATCTAGCCCTCTTCTTTATTATCATTGGGAAGACTTGCTTAAAGTCCAAAATTACTGTCTAGAAATGGGTCAAGGAACCCATAGAGGAAGAATAATATTTCATAATAAAAAACCACATATAAATTCTTACAGTGTAATATGTACACTTTTTTCATTATATATCTTCAATCATGTTGCATACTTGTGTCATATGCCTTAGTGTTTGGTATATATTTCTTTGATTATCTGGAATGAACATTCCTATATTACCATAGACATGGAATTTATTTTGATAGTTCCATTATAATATATTTTCTGAGATATCAATATCTATATATATAAGTGATAAATCCTTCCTTGACTTATTCATTAATAACATATCATTCATGATGCACCCAATGTACCAAAATTCACTATGAACTGTATCATCATGGTTTATAGAAATACATCAAAGTGAACAAGTAATGAAATGAATTAATAATAATATTAAATCATAAATACATTGCACACACTTTCAAATATGAAAATTAAATGATTCCTAATATATGTATTTCTTACAGGTGGGCCTTTTCTCATAATATCCCATCTTACAGATTACCAAGCGCGAACTTCATGAGATAAAGTCTCGTATTCTTATAAGTAATCACACCTGATAATAAACATACAACATTACCCACCATAAATTTTTTTCTAACCATTGAAAAGGTTTAATAATTTCATCATTTCATTTCAATTTTCTCATAATTATGTGGAAGTAATATTCTATTTTCAACAAAGAAAATATTCTGGGACATTATTACATTAAATTCACACAGAATTATGAATAATATGTAATAATATATTTTAATTAATATTTTATTCTTTGAATATAAATACAACCAAAAGTAATCACAATTGGTTCTAGGAAACTAAACAGAAATAGGTTTAGGCCTCATACAACATCACATATCAAATCTCACACCACCACCTTCCCAGTAAAGGTGTGGTCTTGTACAACATTCACATGTCACATCTCACACCAACACTCTTTCACCCAAGGTTTAGTCTTGTACTGCATCACATACCATATCTTATACCTCTACCATCCCACTGAGGGTGAGGTATCACATTAAATCTCAACCACATCTTACAATGTCTTGGATACTTACCTCTCACTCAATGAAGTAATGCAAACCTAAAAATGAATTTTCCCTCCCACTTAGGGTAGGACCCCATCTCAATCCTTAACCTCATTCCTCTCACTCGCGGTAGATCTCTCACATTGAAAAATGAACACATCACATCATTTATCAACCTCTACCCTCTCACTCAATATAGGGTCTCACACCCATACACACACAGTAAGTATTATCTGAACTAGGTCCTTGCACCTTGTTATCCTCTCACATCACAATCACCCCATAACCCAATATTATTTTATCCCATCATGACCTAACCCCACATCTCAAATCACATCATAACACCTATAAATACTCATAGGTTAATCTCCCCAATAAAAACTAAAACACTCAACCATGACATTATGAACCCATAGAAAAACCAATCATTCCCATGAGGGAACCTACTAGGTCCCTTATACATATCATGGTTTTTAAACATTGATATGAAATTACCCCCCTCACCCCACAGTAACCCCACAGCTCCTAGTCCCTACCGGACCATGTACTCAAGATATAGGTCCACCCCCAACTTTATAATTCCCGCATCAATAACTTGGTCACACTACCCAAGGACATTCTGATTCTAAACATTCTCAATGCCCTTTGGTCTTCCAATATTCATCCATCAAGAAAATCCTCATGAATTATCCCTGGGTTCCATATCACCTCTCCAATTGGGGATCTCTCAAAACATCATCTTGATAAAAAACCACTCCATCACACAACATAAATCCTTAAGGGTCTTAATGAGAGACCTCATACCTATAAACCTGAATCTGATGCTAAAAACATGTTATTTGTATATTTTCTTTGATTCTAACTTATTTGACTCAAATTTGACCATCTATAATTACAATATCAATAACCAGTAGTGAGTTATGGACATACCCAATACCATTTGGGTTAATATTTTTTAATATATATGAATATTAAAATATATAACATGTAAATACCCTCAACCCTAATAGCCCATAGTCTGTGTTTGAATTATTATATTGGCACTAGATACAAGAGATCACATCTCAAAAAAATAGTACAATAGTTTTGGTAAACTAGATACATACAAGACATAGAATAATAAACATCCTTGAATCCCTAATATCATTTATAATATCCTTCTTCAAGTCACGGTGAAGGTAAACATAAGAAATGGGTGAGCTCAAATTCTCATTAAGGGTATGCATATAGTGGAAGTTAACATTGAATAAATAAGGAATGAATAAGTGATTATAAAATAATTCCATATAAATAATCACATGACCATGAAAATTATCCATGGATATCATAACTATTAAAATAATCACATATAAATCGATAAATAATTTCATAATTTTATAATTCATAATGTCGGACATCTTAAACTTACCATTGAGGCCTTGGATAAGACATCTACAGAAATAGATAAGGCCTCAACCAAATACCCAACATGTTTTGTCTTATTATACCTAGTAATACATTTAGGGGCTATGTAATTCTGATCCCCACCCATCACATAATAATTTTAATTCATTTTTCATATAAATAAACTATACAACTTAATTAATATGCCTTAAAAATCAATAACTGTTTCTATTGGAAGAACAAGTATACAAAATGCCAATACTTTCCCCAGTCAAACTAATCATAAAATATCCATATAAATGTGGTGGATGTTATCAATATAATATATCCTCATTAAATAATAATAATAAATAAATTATATTTACATGGATTAAAGTACATTAAAAATATCACTGAATAATTTCTTGAGGAAAATACGCTTTTCATTTTTAAATCACTTATTTAAAAAATAAAAAATATCTGGAATATTTATGGAAAAAATTTATTTGAAATTAAACTTTGAAACAGTAAATGGAGCTTCAAATAAATGGTTAGTCATAATATTCATAAACTATGTTCATGTTGTGTATGTTAAAACACATAATCCTTTCATATTTTTGGTAATATGGTCAAAAGTGCCTCATTTGCAAAACAAGAAGAAGATTAATTTTAAATAATATTGAAAAAAATTAAAATATTGGTATAAATTCATTCAATAAATCATTTTAAAATATTAAAAACATTCCTTAAAAATTTTAAGGAAAATATGGACATTGAAGAAAATAATTCTCGTCTGAGTAGAAAAACAATGTTAGTTTTCCTTAACAACATTATTTTGATATCTTGAGTACTTAATTAGAGGAAAATGAAAGGAAAATATTTAATTTAAATAAATAAACAAATAATAGGAAACTATATTTTTTTTAATATGGAAATATCAAATATATATACCACCAGATACTTAATTATAAACAATCCTAAATAATGATGAGATTGTGAAATAAATACTTACCTCATGTCCAAATTTATTCATATGTTTTCAAATATCATGTATAATAAATATAGATTTATTATATATCTATTATACAACTATAATATCATATATTATACCATATATTATTCATTTATAACTTTTTATCACCCATTTATTACCAATTCATTATTAAAATCATTGTTCCTGGTGATAACAACTTCATTTTCTTGCATGTTTTGGTGTGCTGGTTTTGGTCCATGTACATTCATCATGGTTTCATAATCACCAAAATGATAATAATTATACAAATATCATATATATTTATATTTATATTTATATTTATATATAAAATTTATAGATATGAAAATAAAGTACACTATTTTTGGAGACGGTGGGTCATACATACGAATAAACATTGTTTTCACTTTTAGGTGGATTGAATTAAATAAGGGTAAATAATGATTCACATTTAAAGAATAATTATTATTTAATATATAGAATATATATTTATTAAATATATCATTATTACCATCCATGTAAAGTGTAAATTAAAAATGAATCTCATCACTTCGTGGAGGTGGTGTTCCACACGTACGCACAGGCGACATTATCATTCTTCAATAGATGTGAAGGTAAGGAGATAGAAATGACATTTTCCTTATAGAAGAATAATTATTTCATAAATATCATATATAAACATTAAACCCATCATAATAACCATCCATGAAATATGTTTATGTAAAATTAATTGTATCACTTTGAAGAAATTGTAGTCCATATGTATGCACGAGCGATAATTTCACTTCCCATTTGATGGAAAGAGAACAGAAATGGTGATATAATAATTACAACAATATTTTAGTATATTAAGGATAATTAAGTTATTATTTTATGATAAATACCATATATTAAAATTAGTTAAAAGCAAAAGTAAAAAAGAAAGTGATCTGTTAAGGTCATTACCACATCTTTGAAAGAACTCCATTAGATCTCCTCTTAATGACCCTAGGGTTGGAATTTTGGGAAGATATAAACCTCTATAAAGTTTATAAGAATGTTTTTGAGATATATTTATAAGGTTGTTTCATGATATATGGATAAAATTGGTGTAAATAAAATACATAAGGGGCATCCTTTTATAAAAAAAGGAAAGGATGCAATCAGAATTACAAAAGATAGTAAAATATAACTAAATAACTATCTAGAAAAATACTTCCAAATTTCTATATATATGAATAAAATTAGTATGAGGTATATATATCATCATACAATGACATTTAGACATGTTTTGGTGTTATTTTAAACATTATCTTTTAGTATAACCCCATGGTTAACTAATTTTAGTATTAAACATGGTAATTACTGTTTAATGTTAAATAGTTATAATTTTAATTATAAGGTAAATATTCGAACATATATGATAAAGGGATTACATTTTCAACAATTTATTATCCTATATTTCCTATTTAAAAATTTTATGATTTTTAAAAAATTAATAAAATATTTTTATCCTAAAACATTGTTAATATCACATTAAGAATTATTCAGATAGTTTGATTTGAATATATAATAAATAAATTTAATGAAAATAATACACCAATTGTGAAAAAAATAATTTTTAAATATAAAAACATAGTTCTTGAAAAAAAAATGTTTATTCTAAAAAACATATCTTTTACTTTCAAATGACTTTTTTATTTCTAATCAATTGATGGCCAATGAATTTTTTTATACCTTTGTAAACCATAAATTATTCATAATTAATTAGTTTTATTAATATCTACTAATTTAATGGATAGTTTATAATGGTATACTATATTATGGTTCATTTAGACTCAGGGTAGTGTGTATCAAAAGTTATCATGGAAATTAAATTTATTTAAATAGGAATATATCATAAAATATCAGTGTGTTACATTCTATCCCCCTTAAAATGAATTTATCCACAGAAATTATATCACTATGATAACAAAAATGAGGATGTATGTGTTTCATCGCATCCTCCGGTTCTTATGTAGTTTCTTTGAATTTATAGTTTTAACACAAAACTTTGACCAATCAATTGATCTTATTTACTGGAACTTTATCACTATAATCCGGAATCTGAACTAGTTTTCCTCATAAGAGATATCATGATTTAGTGGTATGACCTCTAAGTTTAGTGTGTGTGAAGGATCGGGTATTTACTTCCTTATGAGAGATATATGGAACAAATATTGATATTATGATATATTTTTTGGAAGCACCGAGTGATAATAAACCATCCCAATGTGGCCAAGAATCTTGAAGGGGTTAATTTACCTATATCTAAAATTTCTCCTCTTTTTGAATCTATATAACTTATTCCATAGAGAAATTCACAGAAATACCTTATCACTAACTTCAAACTATATATTTCATATATGATTGTGAGAATAACTTGCTTTTCAACTCTGAGATTCCCTTATGTGATGTGGGATATCTTTAGAATTATATTTAATTTTCTAAGATAGATGGTGTCTTAATATCTTTCTTTCTCCAAAATTATTCCAATATGGTGGAGTTATACACTTCTTTCCATGGAAGGCCTCATAGTGAGTCATCTTAATACTCAATTGAAATCTATTTTTATAATAAAATTTCACCAAAGGAAGGTTTTGATCCCAAAAACCTTTGAAATACATAGAGAAAGATGTCAACATGTCATCAAGATTATGAATAATTCTTTCTGAATGACAATATATTTAAGGATGATAAGCATTGTTGAAACTCAACTCTATATATGGATATTTTCTGAATACTTCATTAGAAATTTCAGGTAAACATCATATCCAAATAAGATATAATAGTATGTGGTAATAAATGAAACTATACTACTTACATAATGTATATTCTATAAATTTGATCAAGAGAGAAATTTTATCTGATAGAAAGGATGTTTACTGACATCATAAGGTTATCAAATGCAACCCAAATAGAATTATGGCATTTTGATGTTTTGGGGAGTCTAATGAAAAAATTCAATTTAATTGTTTCCAATTTCCATTTGTATATGGGTAATTATTGTAACATCCCCTTATACTTTAGTCTCTCCACCATAATTTTATAGTATACCAAGCTTTGGGATATGTACTCTTCAATGACCATTTTTTATATTATCTGACTAGAAATACTATTTCACATGTCTATATATCTTCATACTTCCAATATAAATATAGAATGATAAACTATGAGCTTCATCCAATTACTCCTTCTTCAAGTATGGTAATGATGGGACAGATAATCAGTTCCCAAACATTATCATTCAAACATGATCATGGTTGAACTCATGTACATTACTCACCTTCTTCTACAATTCCAAATCTTCTTTCTCTAACTTATTAATCCATTTGTGGATGGATGGTTGACCATTTATCTAATAAAGATAATATATTTCCAATTTCCTATTTATTTAAATCTCCATATTCTAAAAATCCAAAAATATTAGATACCTTTAAATGATCATCAAGGACAAACTAGCATGGTCTTTCTGACTCATTGCATCAGCCAAATTGTTTTCCTTCTATAGTTGTAATGTATTGAGAAATCATAATCTTTGATCTCCTATAACCATATTCTTTGGTGTATATTATACTATTTATATATAAATATATACTTCAATATTTTATGATCAGTAAATATATCACACCATTCACCACAAAAATATTTCCCTGATGTCATCAATGAAAACTTTTTCTCCACCCACTAAAAATAACAATTTAGGAATTTTTTCTCATAAATTTTCTAATTGGTGAGAGGTAGATACTATAAACATTTCATTATTCATGAGGAAAAAAACTAGTTCCTTATTTGAAACATCACTGTTGATCGAAAACCCTTCTATAATGTATGTTAGTGTATGTATAGGTATGTTGTACAACCTTCTCCTTAGTTCTTTAAAATTATCTACACATTCATTTTTCCATAATAAATTTCCCCCTTTAATTCAACTTGGTGATTTGATTGGATATTCATCAGAAATATCTCTCAAAGATTCATTAGTATACATACAACAAAAAAATAATGGAGTTTTTTTACTATGGTACCTCTAGCCCATTTTTCAATAACTTCTATCTCTTATGTTTCCACCCATATACCCTCACTTGAGATTATATATCCCAAGAATTATAATTTATGAAGCTAAAATTCTCACTTAGTAAATTTATCATATAATTTATCCTTACACTTGGTCTTTAGCACAAATATCAAATGTTCTTAAGGACATTCCATTCTATTTAAATATATAAAAATATCATCAATAAAACTAACAAAAACTGATAAAGGTAATCTCTAAAGACTATATGCATTAAATCCATGAAGATATCAGAAGAATTGGTAAGTATAAATAGAATTAAAATAAAATAACAATGACCATACCTCATATGAAAGTATTCATTGGGTATATCCTCATCCTTAATCCTTACACAATGATATTCATATCAAATATAAATCTTATAAAAATATATATCTCCTCACTATTGATCAAACATATCATCGATATGGGGTAATGGATACTTTCTCTTAATAGTGATATTGTTTAGTTCTCGATAATCAATAAAAATATGAATTAAAACATATTTATTCTTAAAAAAAGAATAGGTTCACCACATTGTGAAGCACTAGGACAAATAAATCCCTTATCAAGTTTCTCCTAGAGTTTTCTCTTTATTTACTTCAACCAAATCATGGATACTCTATTTGGATTCATTGAAATAGGTATAACACCAGGTATGATTTCTATTGAAAATTTGTCTTCATGATTCAAAGGAATGATATTCAATTCCTCAGGAAATACAGTATCGTATTACAAAATAATAGGAATTTTTAAAATTTTGAGCATCTCCCCAAACATTTGAGATAAATATTCTTCAAGAACATGTAGAAAAATATATATAATAGAAGTAATTTCCATTGTTTTTTAGGTTCATCCTTGCACTGATTGGTGATTGAAGGTTGATTCAAAATATAGAATTTAACTTCTCTTCCCTGACTATTGATATGGGAAATATACTAAGAGATATAATTTATACCCAAAATTTTATCAATTTCAACTATAGGAAGAATAAAAAGTTATCAAGAAGAGCATGTCCACACACTTATATCAAAGATAAGATATTGAATTTAGATATGGTCATCCTACATTTAATAGTTTTCACAAAAAACTTGGCATTTAATCATTGTGGTTTTCATGACATACCCTTATAAAATTCACCATATATAAAAGCATGGGTAACATAATAATCAAATAAAACATATGACATCTGGGAGTGTATGAAAAGTGTACATTTAACGATGAATTAGGAACTTCCACTATGGTTGTAGTAATTTCATATTCTTAGCCTTATTCCCTTGGATACTTTTGGGATAATTAACCTTGATGTGTGGGGAATTGGTTTGAATAGTTCCCCATCTCTTTACTGATAATGAAATATACCTTGGTGGATTCTCCCTTACCCATTTATTCATGATCATGATGTAATTTTCTCCCTAGTGGAAATAAACTCTTTTTTCTTTTAATAATGTACTGAGGTGTTTCATTCCTCATGTATCACATGATGGAAATTTTCCATTTCTATTCTTCCCCTTATCCATTTTTTGTGCTTCTTACCTCTTTTTATCGTTCATTCCTTCGAATCCATAAGACATGGAGAATTATTTCTCTATCTCAATAGCACATGATATTATATTCTAATATTATGTGAATGGTTGAGAGATTAGTAAAATTTGATGGATTTGATTCATCCAATAAAATAAATTTTCAATCTCTCTCTTTGGATAACATAAGTAGTCTTCAACATGATTTGCTAAACTTATAAATTAGGCTTTATACTTTCCAAAATTTTCCTCTGCCTTTTATATTATACTCTGAAATATTATCTCCATATATTTTCATTTTCTTGTGGAAAATATTTTTCCATGAAAAGTACCTTAAAATCCTTCCACTCCATGGTCTCTATTTCTTATTTATACTTAGTGTTTTAAATCAACAATAATCATTGATCCAAATCCCTTATGATACAACATAAATCCCTAAAACCCTTCTCCCTTTTAATTACTTCGTAATGAAGGAAATATCATTTCTAAGGAACTTATACATTATTAGATTCAAATTGATTTGTGTTCATATTGAATGATGGAGGTTTGTGTCACATAAAAAAGTCTAACATTGTAATACCATGTTGTGAATTAGCATGATACTCCATTCATGAAAGGTTATTGGTCATAAATTGAGTTAGGTACCCCAATATATTTATCATTTTATTAGTTTCATATCTAGATCGAGATCGAACTTAATTATCTTTCCCTATAGGTAAATAACTACATAGATTACATGATTTGGTATAGTTTACATTCCTTCCTATATGCTTCATTTCTAAACAATGGAACACAGTAAATTACATTATTACATTATGAATCATAATTTATAATTTTAGAATAAGTGAAACACTTAACCGAAATTGATAATTTATATATAATTAATCTCATAATCATAAATATGTTTTCTTTGGGAATTTTCTAAAATAATAAAAATATTTTTGAATCCTTCATAATGGTTTCTAAAGAAAATGTGAATTATCACAAGAATATAAATTTACAGTGTCAAAATAGAATCATAGTATGGGTAAAATCACCATAAACTATATTATTTACAAAATATACACAACCAAATATTTTTAAGTTTATTACTACTATATACATATGTGCCAAAAATGTAACACCCCAAGTTTTAATACACCTTTTTTAGAATAAATTAAATTTTAATTTATACCTTGAAATAAACAAAGTCAAAAATTCCTTCCACATGTAACCAAACTTTCATATGTTGCACACAACACCAACTTAGCATATGATACTCACAACACTATATTGGAATATGATACATGAAGCACAGAGTTTATATGAAACATCATTTTTTATAATTATTTAAATGAGATATCTATAACCTATTCATTAAACATAGTTATATTAATAGTAATAAATAGTTTTAAAATATATTTTATAATTTTTTTATATAAATTAAACATATTGATAATAAAATATATGATTTTTGGTAAAGTTCTCCTATGTTTAAAAATACCATTTACTCGGATGAACCGCTTTTAATTTAATTCTATAAAAAATAATAAAATTAATTTTAAACACATTTGGAAATTTAATTTGATGAAATAAAATTAATTTTTTAATTTATAATTTTGAAATTAACTTAGGGTTTTTTTATTTTTCTGATAAACTTCATTTTTGGTTAAATAGTGAAAATACAAGATTTTAATTCAAAACTGATTTTCAATATAATTTATTTATAAGGTTAAATTATATTTTAAATTAGTTTAAATTTTTAATTAGATAGTATTTTAAACAATTGATCCATTGTTTTTCATTGGAACCAATTTCACTTTGGAATTGGATATAAAAACTTAGCAAACTTTTGATCATTTTTACTTTGAAACCCCACATTGTTGACCTGACATTGGGATTAATTTTAAATTTATTTTTTCCACATCTATGATTAGAACATGAAAAAATCTGTTCCAGATTTTTAATAAGAATAATTTAAAATGTATAATAAAGTAAATTTTTTTTTTGACCAAAAATATTGGTGAAAGTGATTAAAATTAATTACCTCAGTTAAGAGAAAAACTACGTTAATAAAGTACAAAACCTTAAATATAAAACCCAAAACAAACTATAAACTTGTCCAACACCCATTGGTTTTACATTATTCGGAAAAGAACCTTAAATTCCTGATTTTAGTTGGTTTGGTCTGGCTTTTTTTAGGTAAAAACGTGGGTACACATTCCTTGTCTTAAAAAATGCCAAGTGTGTCCATTCCTTTCCCTAAAAATGAACACCGACTCTACCCACTTCCTCACACCTCTCAAGCCCCTTGTCTCACCCAAAAATTGCTAAAATAAGCTCCCAACTTCCCTCCCTTCCTCTTATAAGACATACCTTGGTTAGAAGTAAACTTTGGGAATCCTTTTGGCACAAACCAAAAGGAGTTACCCGATTAAGAGGAAGCTTGTACAAGTATAAAGAGAGTTAAGACACAAGGTAAGGGGATTTCATCTCACTTTTTATACTAGTGGGATACATGCTATGTTTGCCACTATTTCCTTTTGTGTGGTTTATTTACTACCCATTATTGTATTCTATGAATACTATACCTAAATTTATGTGTATTAACATACCCATTTTTTGAACATTCATTCATGGGGTTTAAGTTTCAAAAGTTACCAAATCGGTAAAAATGTTTTGTCCTAATTTTCCATCTTTGAGACTCATGTTTTTATGCAACAAAACTCTTATTTGAGGTGTATATACTTCCATTTTACATTTTATATCATGAATCTATTTCTCTTCATGATATTTTAAGATTCATTTAATTTCATTTTCTTACATGGAAAGTATGATCCCAAGTTACCAAGTTATAGGGGCTTATTGATACAGTCTCATCGCTTTTCTATGTTTTTTACGTTTATACTTATTTTGATGAAATAATTTGATCCATATCACAAGAGTACTCATGAGTTTCCTTTTACCTCTGTTTATTCAGAATATCCTCATGAGTTAGAACCACTTTTTCTACTCTTTGGTACTTAAGATAATGTTTTTAAGTAAAATCTAACCCTCTCTATCTATTTGGTTAGAATTCTATTATGTTCAAAAATCCATGTTTTCAAAAATGTTTTCAAAAGATACTATAAGATCATTTTCAAGGAAATATTATTTTAAAAATGTTTTATTGTTTTCAAATATTCCTTTATAAGTTTTCAAATCGATTTTCAATGAAAAAGGTTTTCAAAAGGTTTTATGTTATAAAGAAAATTCAAAGAATAAAGGGTATATTCCTTAATAAATGTTTTTAAAATATGTTTCAAAATTATTTCCCATCAAAGATAACATCCATTGGTGTTACTCATGCCTTTATGGGAAAATTATTCAATGTTTTCATTCATATTACTTCTTTGAATGGATTATATTTTGATGAAATTATTTTTATGAAACTCATTTCTCTTTCACAAGTTATATGCTTTTAAAACCCTCCCTTTTCCACAGGTAATGTTCATGATAAAATTATTATGAAACTTGTATATTTTTACATGTTATGATATGATTACATGGTTATAATACCCATTTCATTTCATCGATTATGATATGACTATTTATAATCTTGTGGAACATGAATGAATGTTTTCACTATAATATGGGTTGGACCTATATCTCCATCCAATAAATTGGGTAATGATTTATATTGTAAAGACCCATAAATTCCATATAATTTTTTTTCCAATTATTTGGGATTATTACGAGTCTGTGAAAATTAACGGCATGTGATTCTAAGGCATAGAGATCCCGGAAAAGATTTTTGGGACTTTTTTATGGTACGTTCTGTAAACATGTGGGCAGCGTTTTTTATCTTTTGAACTAGTGCTTAGATTAAAAATCTTATGGTAACTTTGAATCTGTAGTGTAAGGATTCGCTTAAGGGGAGCATAACATTGACTGGAAAGGGTCGGACAAAAAAGTTAATTTCTTGGACTTTATAAAAAAATAACTAAAGGTTATTTTATTTTTCTTTTTACAACTGTTGGAAAAATGGTGGTGGGACTACAGTTCAAAGTCAAACCATTTAATGGATTGACTCTTAAGTTGTGTAACCTCACTATTGGGATAAATAATGGGTTGTGTCACCGTGTCTTTGAGAGATTTAATAGGTTCTTTAATTAAACTCATTAATGAACCTCATTAATAGTGTGATGTGTTAATCTCAACCTTCCCCTCTATTTAATCTGAGATTGGGCTTGGGTTTTGGGAGATCTACGAGAGGAGTCTCTGATAAAGCACAGATGACTTTACACTCTGAAGAATAATGTGATCGAGTGATGATTGTTGGGGGAAATGATGGGCGATAGTGAATGTTGACGAATACCTTATGACGTGGACACTCCTTCCCCTTCTTGAATTCTTTCCAAAAAAACTTGAGGTAGGGGTTTTAATTGTTTAATTAAGATTTGTACTTTTCTTACAATATTATCCATTATATGCTAACAGGGAGGGCGCGGGACAAACTAACAAGGCTCGGAACCTCTTTAGTTTTCGGATTTGGTTGCATTTCTAGTTTTAAAATAGAATGTAAGACGACATACGGTGGTGCTAGCCGCATGCCCAATGGAGAAGATATGGGCCACCAACCTAGCCGACGGCCAAAGGAGGTTGCATGACCCGGCGGTGCACCTGGGCGGCGGAAGCTGCGGCCGTAACGGGATATAGTTCATCGGGTTACTTCTTCATGGAACCTAATTCCAGTTGAAATACGACTGATGAATTGTGGACCAGATCCTCTGATAATCATGAGTGATTTGTGTGTGAATCTAGTGGATAGATAAGAAGTGAATAATGAATAGTGATCCTGTGTGGATTATCACAGAGCGATCTTATGCCGATCAGCACCGAGCGATCCTATTCGGATCAGCACTGAGTGATCCTATGTGGATCAGCACCGAGCGATCCTATGTGGATCAGCACCAAGAGATACTATGTGGGTCAACAGTAGAGCCTCATGACAGAATAAGATGATCTATCTTTATGACTAATCATTTGTACTTCTATACTTACGTTATACACCTGGTGCGAGCTTTCTTTTTCTTTGTC
The DNA here is from genome assembly GCA_963277665.1 of Viscum album. NCBI lineage: Eukaryota > Viridiplantae > Streptophyta > Magnoliopsida > Santalales > Viscaceae > Viscum > Viscum album. The sequence goes on from OY728151.1 coordinate 1,842,050,351, forward strand.
CATTGTGATTAAGATAATTCTTTGTGGTTTTTTATTTGTATAATTCTTAAAGACCTTCAGGGTTCTCAGGGTCCCTATTGGGTTTTGTTATACTCACCCCTGCACTAGATTTTCCCGCACCTTGTTGTGTCTTGTGCAGAAGATGGTAAACATTTACCGAGTCTTGAGGAGCCAAGAATTGACGGTGTACAGAGGTGACCATTTGATTTGGAGAGCCGTAGTGATGAGCTATACACACCCTTCAGGTAGGATCCATTTTAGAAGACCTCAGGATTTATATTCCCCTTTTTGTTTAATTTCCTTTTTAGTTGGACTTGTATTCTATCCCCCTTTACATCAGTACATACATTTACACTCTGTGGTGGTTTTTAGTTGTGGTTACACCTTTCTTCTTCTATTATTTTTTACTTGTGTGATGTGTACTCTTTATGTGTGTGTTTAGGTTATGAGGAAAAGCCTTCCCATTTTAGAGAAATGCATTTCTGGAGCTAGTCTCCAACCCATGACCTATGGAAGGTAGGATTGGGGTAGTCACGACATGGGCTCAAGGGATAGGTCATGAAAAAGTGGTATCAGAGGATTCGATTCTACCAGAAGAACTCAGAGTCTATGTTTTAAATGGATCAATATAGTTTTAAGTGTCTTGAGTTCTTGTTTCAGTTCGTGGAGTCTAGTGTTGGTGTAGCGGCCGACGTATCTACACACCAGGACCCTGAGTTCTGATTTCTGACTCGATACATGAAAGAATTGATTGCGTGTTTTTTTTAATTATTTTCTTTTGATCTCTTTTGAGTCATATCACCAGATATAACTTATTGACCATGGAACAACTGTTTATTTTTAGGATGATGCTGCATAGACAGCTAGCCAGGATTCCATAGAGAGTTCATGATGATGGCCCATTGAGCGACGAGGTTCTAGTGCAGGGTCGTCTTACTGTGATGGAACCTTCGGGTGGTGTACCAGCAGCACCACCACCCATGGGGCAGCAGTTTCTAACAACCCCACTATCAGACCATGCATGTTAACTAAGTGTGTTTCATGAGTTCCAGAGATAGAGGCCTATGATTTTTCGAGGCAATACAGATCCCCAGACAGCTGAGGACTGGCTGGAGGCTGTGGGATGGGTTTTTCGCTTAGTTGAGACACCAGCATACCAAATCATGATCCTATATGGTATCCTCTTTCCGGGATCAATAGGGATATGGTGGAGCCTGACACTCCAGAAGCATGAGGAGGTGACACTCTCCTAGTTGGACTTCGAGACCCTCTTCAGGGAAGTGTTCATACCGGTGAATTTAAGATCACTGCATATCCAAGAGCTATTGCACTTACAGTAGGGAATCCTAACAGTAGCCCAGTACTCGATGAGATTCACTGACCTCTCTCTCTACTCCACTGACATGGTACGAGACCGTTTCTTCAGGGCCCATCCCATTTATCAAGGTCTCTGGTGGGAGATCATAGCATTGATGATATCGCTCAATATCTCGATGCATGCTCGAGTAATTGAACGAGAATTATTGGTGGAGATATTCTTAGCTAAGGAGGCACTGACAGTGGGATCCACCACCAAACAATAGGTAGTCAAGTCATCTATAGCAGGCAGTAGGCAGATGATGCAAAGGTCTAATCGGGGCAGACCTTCTGGAGGACGACCCCATGATGCAGGGTTAGAGGTGCAAAGCTCACGAGGTAGAGGAGGTCTTATTATGACTAAAATGTATTACTCTTGTAGCAGACAAGGACACATGGATCACGACTGTCCAACTCCCCATGTGGAATATCAGAAGATGATCGAGGGACCATTGAGGTAGCAGTCGAGGTTCGAGTGAGGAGGTCTGTAGGGAAGAATACATGGTAGAGGAGTAGGTCATGCAGTAGGTGGTGGATGACGATTTGACGTTCTACCACCACCACCTACAGGTGGTCTACCCCGACCACAGGGAGAAGTTGGACAGGGGCGAGCTGAACTTTAAGAAGTAGAGGCCTACGAACAATACACTCTTGAGATGATTAGATGTATGATCTGTGTCCATTCCAACCTATCTTTAGTTCTTATAGACATAGGTGCCAGTCACTCTTTCATTTCCACGACACTCGTTCAGAGCTCGGAGATTCTAATAGAGTTGTTGGCTCGATCCTTATGATTTGAGACTCCTATGGGAGAGGATTTGACGATTACACATTTGTGTATGCAGTGTGAGCTCACTCTAGGGGTGAGATCTTTGTCTAGGATCTCCTAGTAGCAGGGTCGAGGCCTTACGATGTTATCTTGGGTATGGATTGGCTATCCACAGTCCATTCTCAGATCGACTATTTTAGGCACAAAGTGTGGTGTGACCGCAAGGATGGAACCAGGTTTTCCTTCACTGGAGAGAAGGGAACCTTTTCAGCTCAGGATGGAAATTCATGGAGGAGGGTGCAACCAATCACTCATCATTTGGCTAGCCTTACCCTTGGAGTAGTTGAAGTGGGGAGTCTGAGTTATCCTGTAGTGGTGGAACAATATGTTGATGTCTTTCCTGATGATGTTTCGAGACTACCACCTCATAGAGTGGTATACTTCTACATCGACCTGTACACTAGAATGACACTGATATCTACACCACCATATCCGATGGATCCCGCAGAGCTTTGTGAGTTGAGGGTACAACTGGAGGACTTTTAGGGTAAGGGGTTCATATAGCCCAATTTTTTTTAATGGGAAACCCCGATTTTGTTCACCAAGATGGCTAATGGGAGTTTGACGCTTTGCATGAACTAACGGCACATGAACCAAGTAACTATGAAGAACTACTATCCACTATTGAGGATTGATGATCTCTTCGACCAGCTAAAGGGACCATGGTGGTTTTCAAAAATAGACCTCAGATCACGATATCACCAGCTTAGGGTACAAGATGAGGATGTGTCGAAGACAACCTTCAGATGTTGGTATGGACATTACAAGTTCTTGGTGATGACTTTGGGAATGACCAACGCTTCAGTAGTGTTCATGGGACTCATGAAAATGATCTTCCATCCTTACCTAGATCACTTCATGGTAGTCTTCATTGATGACATCTTGGTATACTCGGCATCGGAGGAGGAGCACGCTACTCATATTCAGATAGTTTTGGATACACTTTGAGAGCACCAGCTTTATGGTAATCTATCGAAGTGCCAGTTCTGGATATGGGAGGTCTACTTTCTGGGACACATTATCTTGGAGGCTAGAGTTGTTGTGGATCGAGTGAAGACAGAGGTGGTGCTTTCTTGGGAGCCACCTAGAAGTGTGACCGAGGTGCAGAGTTTCCTGGGATTAGTTGGGTACTACCAAATATTTGTACCTGAATTTTCCAGAGTAGAATCACCCTTGTTAGCTTTGACAAAGAAAATACATCCTTTCTTGTGTAAAGAGAGATTCCAAAATAGTTTCTAGGATTTGAGGTAGAGACTAACGAGTTCCCCCATCTAGAGGCTACCAAAAAAGGGCATTGGGTATGTAGTCTACAATGATGTATCCGGGACCAGAGTACGATGTGTTCTGATGCAGGAGTGAGCAGTGATCACCTACGACTCACGACAGCTAAGGCATCTTGAGCAGAACTATTCTACCCATGACCTGGAGTTAGAACCAGTGGTATTTTCCTTTAAGATGTGGTGGCACTACATGATGGGTGAACGATTTACTATGTACTCCAATCACAAGAGTCTCAGGTATATATTCTCACAGAAGGACCTAAACCTGAGACAACAACGATGGTTGGACTACCTCAAGGACTATGACTTTGAGATAGTCTACACTCATAGGAAAGGGAACGTGGTGGCAGATGCACTCAGCAAAAGGTCTGGACTATAGTTGCTGACTGAGGTGATATAACAGCTAGTCGCGTTGCAGATATCCTTCATGGAAAGTGATGGAGAAGCGTACCTCCAATCTATGACAATGACTTCCCTACCCTTCAGTGAGTTTGGGAGGCACAGCTTGGGTACATGGATTGTGAGGCCCGAAGTGCTCAGATATCCTTAGGACAGTCTCCTGATGTTTTTTCTGAAGCTGGGGAGCATGTCGTCCTCTATAGAAGATTCACCATGGTACTAGTGATGCTACAAGAGGAGGTGTTGAAGGAGTTCCACACATCCCCTTTGGCAGTACATCTGGGTGTGGAGAAGATGTACCAAGACCTCCGATGTTAGTACTAGTGGACATGGATAAAGAAATCCATGGTAAGGTTTTTATCATGATGCATCACTTGTTAGCAAGTGAAGGTCGAGCATCAGCTACCTGCATTCTTAGCTCAACCACTTGAGGTGCCGGAATGGAAGTGGGATGGTGTCTTTATGGAATTTGTGACAGGGCTACCACATACGTCCATGGGCAAAGATTCCATCTGGGTGATCGTTTACTGACTCACCATGTCATCCCACTTCCTACCCATCTGAGAGTAGGGATCCGTAGAGGTCATGAGATGCCTCTACGTAAAGGAGATTGTACAGCTTCACGGGGCTCCATTGACGATTGTCTCAGATCGCGATGCTTGTTTTACATCCCTCTTGTGGAAGGGATTATAAGAGGTGTTTGGGACTCATCAATGCTAGAGCACTGCCTTTCATCCTCAGATAGATGGTAAGATGAATTAGATCATACAAACACTCGAGGACATGCTTCATGCTTGCATCCTATATTTTGGACGCAGTTGGGAGGACCACCTTCCACTGGTGGAGTTCACATAAAATAGTAGTTATCACTCCACCATCGGCGTGGATCCATTTAAGGCCCTGTATGGGTAACCATGCAGTTCACCTCTATGCTGGACAGACCCAGGGTAGTCAACAGTTATGGGTCTAGATATGGTATGGTCTACCACTAGAATATGCAGATCATCTATGAGTGGATGAAGACTGCACAGAGCTGACAGAATTCTTATGCTGACAAGAGATGGAGTCCCTTGGAGTTTGAGGAGGGAGATCATTTCTTCCTATGGGTCTCACCCCAAAAAGGATTATGGATATTTTTCAGGGTGTAATTTTATCTATAAGGTTCATCGGGCATTTCCAGATCCTCAACAGAGTATGCGAGGTGGAGTACCATCTAGTTCTTCCCCCACAGATGGATCAAGTGCATAATGTTTTCCATGTGTCGTAGCTAAGGATGTACGTGCATGATCCATCACATGTTATCGACCGGTGTGAGCTGGACATCGATAATGGGGTGACATTTGCTGAGTTCCCCATGAAAATAGAGGATAGATAGGAGCGGGTCCTTTATGGGCATTCGATTCCTATAGTGCGAGTTCGTTGGTAGCACAGGACCCTCTAGGAGAGCACATGGGAGCGGTAGGATCAGATTCATGCTTAGTACCACAATTTGTTTCCCTAGTTTTATTGTAGCTTTCAGAGACGGAAATCCCTAAGGTGGGGAGAATTTAAAGACCCAGAAATCCCATATAATATTTTTTTCAAATTTTTTGTGATTATTATGAGTTTGTGAAAATTGAAGGCATGTGATTTCGAGGCCCGGATAGCCTAAAATATATTTTTTGTACTTTTATTAAGGTGCGTTCAGTAAACATGTGGAAGAAATTTTCTATCTTTTGAATTAGTGCTCGGATTAAAAATCTGGGGGCACTGTTGAGTTCGTAGTGCCAGGATTCTCTTAGAGGAAGCTTAACTTTGATTGACAAGGGTCGAATGAAAAATTTAATTTCATGGACTTAACAAAAAAATAATAAAATAACTATAGGTTATTTTATTTTTATTTTTGAAAACATTTGAAAAACTATGGTGGGACCACAGTGTAATGTCAAACCATTTAATGTATTGACTCTTATGTTTTTCAACCGCACCATGGGGAGAAATAATGGGTTGTGTAACTGCATCGTTAAGAGATTTAGGAGGTTCATTAAATAAACTCATTAATGGACCTCATTAATTGTGTGATGCATTAATAACCACCTCCACCTATATTTAATCTGAGCTCGGGCTTCGGTTTTGGGGGAGCTATGAGAGGAGGCTCTGACGAAGCGCCGACGACTTTCCGATCCGACGAAGAATGTGATTGAGCGATGATTGTTGGGGGAAATGACGGGCAACAGCGAATGTGGGAGAACACCTTCGGACATGGACAATCCTTCCCCTTCTACAACGCCATCAAAAAACTCGAGGTAGGAGGTTTTGTTGTTTAATTAAGAGTTGTACTTTTCTTGAAATATTATCCATGATAATGCTAACACAGAGGGCGCAAGCCAAAAAAAAGACATGGACCCTCTGCAGTTCTTAGATTTGGTTTCTTTTCTCATGGGTAACGGGAAGGTAAGGTGGAAAAAGGTGGCACCACCCACGTTCCTAGTGGAGAGGTGATGGGCCACTAGCCCAGCAGGTGGTTGAAGGTAGAGGTGTACCCCGACGGCATGCCTGGGAAGCCGAATTCTTGGCAGCAGCGGGCCGCGGCATTAAAGGAGGTTCACCTCGGTGGCGTGCCTGGGTGGAGAAGCCGTGACCGCGATGGGATGTGGAAAAGTAAGAGGTGTGCCATAGAGGTTCACCTAGGCTATAAGGCCCCGGCCTTAAACCTTACTTAATCTTGAGTTATTACAAGATTACACGTTGAGGATCTTTTCAGGTTTAGAGTTTTAGAGAATTAGATCATAAAACTTGCATTACATTCCACATATAAACAAAGTGGTTACATAAAGATAGTATTCTTCATTCCCATCAATGGAACACACATTTAAAATAAAACATGGATTAATTCTTGACACATCCTTGACTCTATCATCTTATCATGTACCTTTCCCTTGACCTGTGAAAAACATTTCAAAAACTTGGGATGAGCATAAAAACTCAGTATGGGTTATAAAAAACATGGAAAGGAAACATGAGTTCATATGTACATAAGAATGAAATCATACTTTACCCATAAAACATAGGCACTTTAACACGCCTCATAAAATCATGAATAAATCATAGAAACCATAAGACATAAAGGTAACTTGAGGCATTCATAACATTCTTACGTAGGGAGTAACCCTCTTGGTTACGTTTGGAATACCCATCACAGTATATTCCCTGAAAATCTCTTCGGAGAAACCTTAATGTTTCACTCCTTCGCGTTACCCAATGCATTGGAGAGCTATAACGGGCTCACCCGCCCTTAGTTTATCACGGAACCACCCGTTCTTCATAATAATGCCCAAGAACCTCAACATAATCGTATCACATAAAACATGCATAAAGGAAACATAAAATTTCCACCATTCAATCACAAGATATCAATACCACACATTGATATAAAAATATTATGAAAACCATTTTCAATACCAAAATAAAAGAAAAGTAAAACATGGTATTTATTTTTCTTTTAAAAAGAAGGAATGGCTTGTAGAAGAAGCCGAAACTCAAATAACGGTCACGACAGCGGAGAAGTCGTTGTCGCCGCATACGTACGACAAAAACATTCCCTTTTGTCGTTTAGTAAACGCTTCGTATAAAAAAGATTCCTTTTGAATAAACTTAAAAGTCAAAGGGGTTTATACACCGTATAAAAGAAAGTTGTGTATAAAATAAAATATGCCTCAACGAAAGGAGATTGAGACGAAGTCCCATACAAAGATAATTTTTAAAAATGAAATAGATATATTATGTGTATTCACTATAAGTACACATAAATAAAGTATAAATACAAGATACGACATAATAATATAATGACACAATTTGAAAGTAGGAGATTAACCCAAAGAATGGAAATTGGGTTAAGAAGTTCCCATACCTCGTATCTGACTTGACCCGACCGTTCTTTAAACTCCTGAATAATAAACTTTAGTTAATCTCTACTTGCTTAAGAACCTTTTTTAAGTTCATTATTCCTTTTATACCATGTTATGAACATCATGTAATCATTTAAGTTAATAATGTTCATTTTGTCGGTATTTGGTTCTTAAGTCAAAAATTGACTTCTTATACTTACATGTTGTTAATTTGGTCAATGTTTCATTATATCCAGAATGAAATTCCTCATTTGGATATCTTATATATCATATATATCCATAATATACATGTATTTAAAATATTACATAATCATTTAGAGGTAAGAAATGAAATGCACCGTTCATGGAGACGGTAAGCCGTACGTACGCATGAACGCTACTTTCATTTCTTTGTCATATTAATGGAATTAAAACTAAATGAGACTTATGTATATTTTAATTCCAGAATTATATTCATCATTTAGATATATCATTAATTTTATATATCCATTATATACATGTACTTTTAATAGTACATTACATTTGGGGATAAGAAATGAAATGCACCGTTCATGGAGACGGTAGTCCGTACGTACGCATGAACGCTACTTTCATTTCTATCTCATACTTTAATGGAAATAAATGATAATGATATATATAGGTATATTATAATTCCAGTATAACATCATATATAATAACTTTAAATCCATCCTTTACACGTCCCACATATGGCATTAACGAATCACATCACTTTGAGGGGGCGGTAGTCCGCACTTCCTTAAGTGAAGATATCGCGTATACCCATAATGGAAGCCATAAAGGTAAGACACAAATGAAAAATACAGAAGCATAAGTAAAACATAAACATATTACATATCATATATAAAAATAGTGACATCATAATGGCCACCTTTGAAGGTGTTAAATGAGTATTGAACAATCATCGTTTCGGGAGGCAGAATTTCGCCATCCACGGAAACCGTATGTTCTTTAACCATTTGATGTAGTTGTGTGAGAGTGTAGCTCAAATAAATCTTATAACAACATCCTAGTATATTGAAGATACTGGTGTTGTTACAAAAGAAGTAAATAAAAAGAGTTTAGGGGGTTGGAGAAGCAAAATAAAACAAATGAACATGAGAGAATGAATTACCTTAAAAAGTGTAACTCCTTTTGAGTTGAGCCTAAAGGCTTCTTTTGAAAGGATTCTGCCCAAAGGGAATCCTCTAGGATGAGGAGAGGAATGTGGAGAGAGCAAATGGGCAGGGGTTGGCCGAGCCAATGGCTTGAAGAGTGTGTGAAAAGAGGTAGAGGTGGGGGCCTTTTATAAGAGGAGAGGAGGGGCACTTTTGGAAAGTAAAGAAATATTAATTTATTTGAAAATGTGTTTCGGTTCTAAAAGGTCCCACATTGATATAATTCGTGGATAAGGTGATAAGGCTTAGAAATCCACTCATCCAATTGGTTTTTGCCATGTGTAGGTTTTAGATTTTACATTATCTTTCTGTTTTATTTAAATCCCCAAATAATGATGTCATCGCTGCATCATTATTATGTCATAAATAATTAAATTTATTTAATGTCTAAAAATTATAAAAAAATTACTATTATATAGGAAATCTTTTTAGCTTTCCATTGAATATTTATAATCAAAATTTGGACTTGTATAACCCCATTTAAAAATTGTTTTAGTAAAACAATTTATGTTAGTGTCATTTTCACTTTAACATTAAATAAAAAGTAATTTATGTTATTTCCCAACAAAAGTGGATCCATGGGGTCCCCAAGTTAGGCCATGGCTTGTCTTGGTCGGCCATGACACAACCAATGAGGTTGGGACATGTGTCTAGGTCATTTTATATTATTAAAGCATTATTTATACATTAAACTACCCTAATTACCACTAATCGCGATTAAGAACTTAATAAGTTACTATTCACCAAAAAATTATTTTAATCTCATTGAACCACATTTTACTTCTTAATGACAACCATGTATGTCGGATTTTCAAAATTCAATACACATTAGTGGTAAACTTTCATTTAACTGAAAAATCAGTTTGCTTGATTACCACTTAGTGGTTTCACTATTCATCAAAAATTGAAGTTTTTCAGAAAATTACCAAAAATTCACTCTAAGCTATATTTGATATTCCGAATTCAAAAATGAAGTATATTTTACAAAATTCAAATAATATAAGTCACATTAATTAATTCAATAATTAATTCCTGCTGCCAGAGCAAATAGCGTGTTTTTACAAAACAATAAGTATCAAAAGATTGACACCAGTTTAAGTCTAATTTCAAAGTGAAATTGATTCCAATGACCACCATTGGATAAAATGGTAAAAATATATTCTAATTTCACTTTAAAACCAATTCAAAAGATAATCTAATCATATCGATAAATTAGATTAAAAAGAGGTTTTGAATTAAAATGCAACATTTTACACTATTCATAAAAAAAAAATGAACTTTATCAGAAAGATACCAAAAAATTACACGAAGTAAAATTTGATGTCCCTATTCTTAATAAGAGTTTTATTTGGTCCAAAAGAATGTATAAGAGTGATCAAAACTATATTTAATGACGGTTCACCATTAAAAGGTGATAAGTGAACCTTTAGTGAAAATTAGAGTATAAAAGCCTAAAATTGAACTCTTTCCGTATTTTAAGCCTTTATATTTTATTGGGTAAATGTAAAAACATCTAAAAACATATCTATTCATATTTTAGTTATTTCTATTCATTCCCGCCAGTACAACGGCTACTTGTTAACTAACATTTAAAATAATATTATTATATTACTAGTGTGCTACGTAAGTTTCAAAGAAACTCATCGTTGTGTATCGGGTACGCTATCGAACATAGCAACCCCTTTTAATTAAAATTCATATTTAATTCTCAAATATTAATAAATATGAAAATTATTTATTCTTTAATTACCTGGGATGTTACATCCTTCCCCCCTTTTGGGAATTGCGTCCTCGCAATTTTATTCACTTATCAAAATAAGTGGGGGTATTTATCCCTCATAGCATTTTCAGATTCCCATGTTGCCTCTTCAATCATGTGGTTTTTCCACAAAACCTTTACCTGGTGAATCACCTTATTCCGTAACACTTGCTCCCTGTGGTCAAGAATCTGGACCGGTTGTTCCTCATAAGATAGGTTCTCTTCCAGCTGAACTACCTCTGGACTCAAAACATGAGATGGATCTGGCATATTCTTTCTCAACATCGAAACGTGAAAAACATTGTGTACCTCGAAAGATAGATCCTTCCTCTGGTTATCTGCATAACTCTTCTGCCTACTCTGAGCTATTCTCATGTGTTTCTGAATCAACTGAACTTTTTCTGCCATCTCTTCTACCAATTCTGGTCCCATCAACTTTCTTTCACCCACTTCATCCCAGAAAGCTGGAGTTCGACACCGCTTCCCATATAATGCCTGAAATGGTGCCATCTGTATACTGGAATGAAAACTGTTATTATATGAAAACTCAACCAAAGAAAGATGCTGGTCCCAACTTCCCTGATAATCCATAGAACAAGCTCGTAGCATATCCTCCAATGTCTGAATTGTTCGTTCTGACTGCCCATCTGATTGAGGATGAAAAGCTGTACTAAAATTTAATTCAGTACCCAACGACTTCTGAAGGCCTTTCCAAAAGTTAGAGGTAAACCTGGGATCACGATCTGATACAATGGAGAGGGGAACTCCATGTAACCTGACTATCTCTTTAAGATACAAACGGGAAAGTTGATCAAGAGAGAAAGTATCTCGTATAGCAAGGAAATGAGAAGATTTGGTCAAGCGATCAACAATAACCCAGATTGCATTATTACCTCGAGATGTCTTCGGTAATCCAACAACAAAGTCCATGGATATATTCTCCCATTTCCACTCTGGCACTGGTAAAGGCTGAAGCATCCCTTTCGGTAACTGCCGCTCTGCTTTAACCTGCTGACAAGTCAAACACTTCACAGTAAAATCAGCAATGTCTCTTTTTATTCCATCCCACCAGTAATACTCTCACAGACCTCTGTACATCTTAGTACTGCCAGGATGAAAAAAACAACTCATTCTTCAACTGTGAATCACAAGGCACACATAACCTCTTCACAAACCTCAAAACACAAACACAAACTTATCCAAGAACTCATGGAAAATTTTATTCATAAGTTCCATGAATACAACAGGTGCATTGGTTAACCCAAAAGGCATAACTACAAATCCATATTGGACATATCTAGTACGGAACACAATCTTCGGAACATCTGCTTCTTTTACTTTCAACTGATGGTACCCCGACCTCAAGTCAATCTTCGAAAAATACTGAGCTCCCTGGAGCTGACACCACTTCATTCGATGGCCCAACATCTGCTGAAGTAGTTGCAAAGGATTTCACCACCCCTTTCTGCTTGTAGTCTAACTGCTGCCCATCACTCAAGCTCCTTGTCGGACACTCGTTTGCATAGTGACCCATCTCATTGCACTTATAACATTTCACTAACTGTAAATCAAATTTATTCTTACCTTCACCTTGATCCTTTTCAGTGCAATCACGAGCCTTATGTCCCATCTTACCACATCGGTAGTACTTCCCAGAATTCAGAAGACATTCCCCAGCATGCCTTTTGCCACATTTATCACAAACTGGAAACTTAGTTCTCTTACCATCAGACTTCTTTGAAGAATTCTTACCTTTCTCCTGCCACCTCGGTCTCTTCTTCTGCTGGTTGTTATAGAACACTTGGTCATCGACAAACTCCATTTCCACCTTCTCAGCACATCGAACAAGCTTTTCATAACTTTTAAACTCTCGAGAAGCTAATGCCCTTCGATACTTTGGCTTTAATCCTGAGTAAAAACGATTGATTTTACTATCAAGGTCTCGGATAAAATTTGGAGCATACCTTGCCAATCGAGTGAACCTTTCTTCATAGGCAGCCACTGAGTCTTCCTCTTGCCTCAATTCCAAGAATTGCTTTTCCATCCTAAGTCGAACAGCCTTAGGAAAATACTTCTCAAGAAACATACCTTTGAATTCATCCCAGTCAAGAGCATCAATCTCATCGGCGTCCCTGATATTTTTAACCATAGACCACCACTGATCTGCTTCACCCTCCAAACGGTAAATAGCAAGACTAACCTTTTGATTGTCTGAACACCCCATGACATCAAAAATCTTCTCCAGTGCTTTAATCCACCCTTCAGCTTGCACAGGGTCAGATGATCCTCTGAATGATGGGGGATGTTGCCTCATGAAATGTTCCACCATTGACATGTTCCTATGCGGTTGATCTGGCTGATCTCGTGCATGGATACCACCACCATTTATAGCCTGAGTCAACTGTGCCATCACTGCAACAAACTGTTCAGTTCCGATTCCAACCATCTCAGGTTGCTGATTTGGAAGGTTGTCTTCCTCCTGATGTCGTCCCAACATAGCTGCTTTGTTTCCCCTACGGAAAACCATTCTGAACATGGAAATATCTTAGGCGAAGCAACATGGTAATCCGTAAATGCTATATCATTTCAATCATATTATAATTTAACACTTTTCTAACTCCTAAAGTTTTCTAAACCGACCTCTGATACCAACTATAAGGCCCCGGCCTTAAACCTTACTTAATCTTGAGTTATTACAAGATTACACGTTGAGGATCTTTTCAGGTTTAGAGTTTTAGAGAATTAGATCATAAAACTTGCATTACATTCCACATATAAACAAAGTGGTTACATAAAGATAGTATTCTTCATTCCCATCAATGGAACACACATTTAAAATAAAACATGGATTAATTCTTGACACATCCTTGACTCTATCATCTTATCATGTACCTTTCCCTTGACCTGTGAAAAACATTTCAAAAACTTGGGATGAGCATAAAAACTCAGTATGGGTTATAAAAAACATGGAAAGGAAACATGAGTTCATATGTACATAAGAATGAAATCATACTTTACCCATAAAACATAGGCACTTTAACACGCCTCATAAAATCATGAATAAATCATAGAAACCATAAGACATAAAGGTAACTTGAGGCATTCATAACATTCTTACGTAGGGAGTAACCCTCTTGGTTACGTTTGGAATACCCATCACAGTATATTCCCTGAAAATCTCTTCGGAGAAACCTTAATGTTTCACTCCTTCGCGTTACCCAATGCATTGGAGAGCTATAACGGGCTCACCCGCCCTTAGTTTATCACGGAACCACCCGTTCTTCATAATAATGCCCAAGAACCTCAACATAATCGTATCACATAAAACATGCATAAAGGAAACATAAAATTTCCACCATTCAATCACAAGATATCAATACCACACATTGATATAAAAATATTATGAAAACCATTTTCAATACCAAAATAAAAGAAAAGTAAAACATGGTATTTATTTTTCTTTTAAAAAGAAGGAATGGCTTGTAGAAGAAGCCGAAACTCAAATAACGGTCACGACAGCGGAGAAGTCGTTGTCGCCACATACGTACGACAAAAACATTCCCTTTTGTCGTTTAGTAAACGCTTCGTATAAAAAAGATTCATTTTGAATAAACTTAAAAGTCAAAGGGGTTTATACACCGTATAAAAGAAAGTTGTGTATAAAATAAAATATGCCTCAACGAAAGGAGATTGAGACGAAGTCCCATACAAAGATAATTTTTAAAAATGAAATAGATATATTATGTGTATTCACTATAAGTACACATAAATAAAGTATAAATACAAGATACGACATAATAATATAATGACACAATTTGAAAGTAGGAGATTAACCCAAAGAATGGAAATTGGGTTAAGAAGTTCCCATACCTCGTATCTGACTTGACCCGACCGTTCTTTAAACTCCTGAATAATAAACTTTAGTTAATCTCTACTTGCTTAAGAACCTTTTTTAAGTTCATTATTCCTTTTATACCATGTTATGAACATCATGTAATCATTTAAGTTAATAATGTTCATTTTGTCGGTATTTGGTTCTTAAGTCAAAAATTGACTTCTTATACTTACATGTTGTTAATTTGGTCAATGTTTCATTATATCCAGAATGAAATTCCTCATTTGGATATCTTATATATCATATATATCCATAATATACATGTATTTAAAATATTACATAATCATTTAGAGGTAAGAAATGAAATGCACCGTTCATGGAGACGGTAAGCCGTACGTACGCATGAACGCTACTTTCATTTCTTTGTCATATTAATGGAATTAAAACTAAATGAGACTTATGTATATTTTAATTCCAGAATTATATTCATCATTTAGATATATCATTAATTTTATATATCCATTATATACATGTACTTTTAATAGTACATTACATTTGGGGATAAGAAATGAAATGCACCGTTCATGGAGACGGTAGTCCGTACGTACGCATGAACGCTACTTTCATTTCTATCTCATACTTTAATGGAAATAAATGATAATGATATATATAGGTATATTATAATTCCAGTATAACATCATATATAATAACTTTAAATCCATCCTTTACACGTCCCACATATGGCATTAACGAATCACATCACTTTGAGGGGGCGGTAGTCCGCACTTCCTTAAGTGAAGATATCGCGTATACCCATAATGGAAGCCATAAAGGTAAGACACAAATGAAAAATACAGAAGCATAATTAAAACATAAACATATTACATATCATATATAAAAATAGTGACATCATAATGGCCACCTTTGAAGGTGTTAAATGAGTATTGAACAATCATCGTTTCGGGAGGCAGAATTTCGCCATCCACGGAAACCGTATGTTCTTTAACCATTTGATGTAGTTGTGTGAGAGTGTAGCTCAAATAAATCTTATAACAACATCCTAGTATATTGAAGATACTGGTGTTGTTACAAAAGAAGTAAATAAAAAGAGTTTAGGGGGTTGGAGAAGCAAAATAAAACAAATGAACATGAGAGAATGAATTACCTTAAAAAGTGTAACTCCTTTTGAGTTGAGCCTAAAGGCTTCTTTTGAAAGGATTCTGCCCAAAGGGAATCCTCTAGGATGAGGAGAGGAATGTGGAGAGATCAAATGGGCAGGGGTTGGCCGAGCCAATGGCTTGAAGAGTGTGTGAAAAGAGGTAGAGGTGGGGGCCTTTTATAAGAGGAGAGGAGGGGCACTTTTGGAAAGTAAAGAAATATTAATTTATTTGAAAATGTGTTTCGGTTCTAAAAGGTCCCACATTGATATAATTCGTGGATAAGGTGATAAGGCTTAGAAATCCACTCATCCAATTGGTTTTTGCCATGTGTAGGTTTTAGATTTTACATTATCTTTCTGTTTTATTTAAATCCCCAAATAATGATGTCATCGCTGCATCATTATTATGTCATAAATAATTAAATTTATTTAATGTCTAAAAATTATAAAAAAATTACTATTATATAGGAAATCTTTTTAGCTTTCCATTGAATATTTATAATCAAAATTTGGACTTGTATAACCCCACTTAAAAATTGTTTTAGTAAAACAATTTATGTTAGTGTCATTTTCACTTTAACATTAAATAAAAAGTAATTTATGTTATTTCCCAACAAAAGTGGATCCATGGGGTCCCCAAGTTAGGCCATGGCTTGTCTTGGTCGGCCATGACACAACCAATGAGGTTGGGACATGTGTCTAGGTCATTTTATATTATTAAAGCATTATTTATACATTAAACTACCCTAATTACCACTAATCGCGATTAAGAACTTAATAAGTTACTATTCACCAAAAAATTATTTTA
The DNA here is from genome assembly GCA_963277665.1 of Viscum album. NCBI lineage: Eukaryota > Viridiplantae > Streptophyta > Magnoliopsida > Santalales > Viscaceae > Viscum > Viscum album. The sequence continues at coordinate 1,842,066,838 of OY728151.1, forward strand.
ATCTCATTGAACCACATTTTACTTCTTAATGACAACCATGTATGTCGGATTTTCAAAATTCAATACACATTAGTGGTAAACTTTCATTTAACTGAAAAATCAGTTTGCTTGATTACCACTTAGTGGTTTCACTATTCATCAAAAATTGAAGTTTTTCAGAAAATTACCAAAAATTCACTCTAAGCTATATTTGATATTCCGAATTCAAAAATGAAGTATATTTTACAAAATTCAAATCATATAAGTCACATTAATTAATTCAATAATTAATTCCTGCTGCCAGAGCAAATAGCGTGTTTTTACAAAACAATAAGTATCAAAAGATTGACACCAGTTTAAGTCTAATTTCAAAGTGAAATTGATTCCAATGACCACCATTGGATAAAATGGTAAAAATATATTCTAATTTCACTTTAAAACCAATTCAAAAGATAATCTAATCATATCGATAAATTAGATTAAAAAGAGGTTTTGAATTAAAATGCAACATTTTACACTATTCATAAAAAAAAATGAACTTTATCAGAAAGATACCAAAAAATTACACGAAGTAAAATTTGATGTCCCTATTCTTAATAAGAGTTTTATTTGGTCCAAAAGAATGTATAAGAGTGATCAAAACTATATTTAATGACGGTTCACCATTAAAAGGTGATAAGTGAACCTTTAGTGAAAATTAGAGTATAAAAGCCTAAAATTGAACTCTTTCCGTATTTTAAGCCTTTATATTTTATTGGGTAAATGTAAAAACATCTAAAAACATATCTATTCATATTTTAGTTATTTCTATTCATTCCCGCCAGTACAACGGCTACTTGTTAACTAACATTTAAAATAATATTATTATATTACTAGTGTGCTACGTAAGTTTCAAAGAAACTCATCGTTGTGTATCGGGTACGCTATCGAACATAGCAACCCCTTTTAATTAAAATTCATATTTAATTCTCAAATATTAATAAATATGAAAATTATTTATTCTTTAATTACCTGGGATGTTACATAGGCGGCGGAAGCTGCAGCCGCGATGGGCGGTGGCGCTAAAGGAGGTGCGCCCTGGCGGCACACATGGGCGGCGTAAGCTGTGGCTGTGATGGGCCACAACGCTGCAGGAGGTGTGCCCCGGCGGCGCACCTGGGTGAAAGGAGCCGCGACCGTGATCGGCTACTGCACTGGAATCACATGGCACCAGCGTGGTGCCATGTAGAGAAGTCAACCCACCAAGCGGGTTGACGCGGGAGATGCGGCCGGTGGACCCGGCTGTGTGAGCAGGTATCAGATGTGGCTATGCTGCGTCTAGGGAGAAGGGAGCCAGCCTGAAAATGCAGGTCGGGCAAAGCCTGGTGGGTCGCGCCTCTAGGGAGGCCAGACTATTCATGCTGAGCCCACAGACCCAGCGGGACAAGCCCACAAACCCAACGGGGCTAGTTCAGACCTAGATGGGCCAGGTCGGGCCCAACGGGATGGTTTGACCCAATTTGGGCCAGAACCGGGTCGGGTTGACCCAAATCTGATTTGGTCGACCTAGAACGGGTCGGTTCAGGTCGGTCCGACCAGTTCGAACCGGACCTAGACCCCTTTCGGACTAGTTACAATTAATTGGGCATATCTCCTAAACTAGACATTTGTTCGACGAACCATCTACGGTTCCAGGACCCTTAGAACAAGTCAGTACTTTTTAGATACTCCACGTGAGTTTCGAAGAACATCGGAGTTTGGCCAGGTTGGATTGTAATCGAATCCAACTGGGCCCTCGGCACTAAAATACCTATAACTTACAGACCGGGTGTCCGGTTGACACGTCGTCTATTGCGTTGGAACCCTTATCACATGGAAGTTCATTGGTTTACTTATTCATGGGACTTATTTCCATTTGAAATATGACTAATGGCTTGAGGATCAGATCCTCCCGGAATCGTGCATACATTGTGTGAGAATCCAGTGGCTGGCTGGGACATGAATAATGAATAACGATCATGTCTGTATCAACACCAAGAGATCCTGTGTGGATCAGCACATATGGATCTAGTGTGGATCTGCACCTGTGAACCTATGTGGATTAGCACCAAGCGATCCTATGAGGATCAGTACTAAGTGATCCTATGTCGATCAGCATCGAGTGATCATGTGTGGGTCAGCAGCAGAGCCTCATGATAGAATAAGATGATCTAGCTTAATGACTAAACATAAGTACTTCTATACTTAAGTTATATACATGATGTGAGTTGTCTTTTTCTTCATGCTTTGTTATTGAGTTCATGTTTTTTGGTTTTTCCTTTTTTGAATTCTGAGAGACCATTGGGGTCTCGAAGTCCCTACTAGATATTATTATACTCACCCCTACATGGGCTTCGTCCACACCTTGTTGTGTCTTTTGTAGAAGACAGGTATCTTTGACTGAGTCTCGAGGAGGTAGGGCTTGACAGTGTACAGAGATGACCGGTTGACTTGGAGAGCCGTAGTGTCGAGTTGTACCTACCCTTCAGGTAGGATCCTTGGCAGATGACCTCAAGTTCTATTTTCCCCTTTTTGTTGTATTTTCATTTCATTTGGGCTTGTATTCTGACCTCCTTTACCTACTTACTTTTACACTTTGTGGTGGTTTTTAGTTGTGGTTACACCTTTCTTATTCCATTGTGTTTTACTTGTGCACAGTGTACCATGTTTGTGTGTGTTCAGGTTTTGAGGTAATACCTTCCCATTTTAGGGAAATGCCTTTCCAGTGCTAGTCACCAACCTATGGCCTATGGAAGGTGGGATTGGCGTAGTCACGACATGGGCCCTAGGGGACGTTTTGTGACATATAACTCATGAGATAGACTAATATGGCCTTGGGAATGAACCTTGACTACTAAGATGGCCATGGGAGTGAACCATGGCTACCAAATTGCTTGAGGAGTGATGTCATGCTACCAAGATGTCCATGGGAGTGAACCATGACTACCAAGATGGTATAGGGAGTGAACCTATACTACTAAGATGTCTTGGAAGTGATTCCTGGCTACTATGGAAATAATATTATATGCTTATCTGTATGCCACAATTCCATGTTTAATTCCTATGTTGTTCTTTCATGGATTATTACCTTTATTTTATTATGATTCATGTCTTATGAACTTCCAATATTTATTCCATGATTCCTGTTATGATATTTTATATGCAGGGTATGATCTTCTATTTTCATGATCACATTATCATGCCCTTATACTCATGATTATGCTTACATGTCTCCCTTGTTTACCCGTACTAGGAATCTGAACTTGTTCCTTTTTTATGTTCCCTTCCACCATGTTATGATGATATTTATTAATATTTAGGTGTCTAATAAGGTTTTTAGTCAAGAAGAACCTAGTGGAAGATTAGGTAGCTCCTTTATGTACCAGTGTTTATGTTTTCATGTTTCCAAAGGCAATAGACCAAATACGGTCTTTGGGAATATATTTGTATAATGTTTAAGTATTCTATAAAAGTTAGTTAATGTTAATGTTTTGAAAATAAAGGGCCAATATAGTTGGTATCGTAGCAACGATTTAGTTATCCTTTGGAATCTAGGATGAGAAAACCTTACTAAGAACACTAAGGACAGGTCTGTGAATAAGTCTAAGGGTTAGAGAAAGTATAAGAAAATGTATTGGAATCTTAGAGAAGGATAGAGTGAGTGGTTTCCATGATATAAATCCCTATCTAGATACTATAAGTAGATGTGGAACTAGAACAGATGTACCTTGGGATAAAAAATCCGACAAGATGTTCTGGGCCAAACTTGGGGTAATTTGGTACACGACAACGGGCATTGTTACACACCTAGATTGATACTCCCTGGGGATATTCTTTCAGAATTAACAAACTCTTCATGAACCATTATAAAGGATTTGAATATAAGTTGGCTATGAATAAACTAGGATAAACCTAAGGTGTCATAGATTAATGAAGGTTTCAAAATATATATATCTTATAGGTGATTTTTCATGATTTTGTGCATCCTCGTTATGATAAATATTTATTACTCTATGATTTTATTTTTATTCAATGGATGGAACCCAAAGGAACCATGTTAATGGTGATTGTGATGGAAAATGAAATGATTGTAATCCTAATAATCCTAATTCTAGGGGACATGGAATGAAAAACCTCGTTTATATTCTCACAAAGTTTCCTCAAGCTATGAATCATGGTGGAATTCCAACTGAGTAAAGGAGGGAACTGCATTCTATTGAGTCTTTCCTAAGGAAACTTCCATATTATTTTATAGGGTCTTATGATCCACTAGTTTCTGAACAATGGATCATTACTATGGAAAATATATTCTCCATTCTTCAGTGTTCGAATCATGATAAAGTCATTCTGTTTGTTTAGTGGTTAGAAGGTAAAACAGATCAGTGGTGGAATCTAATCAATAATAAGATACAGTAATATGAGATTGAATCCATGGATGAGTATGAGTTCAAGAACTTATTTTTCAATATGTAATTTCCTCTAATTATTATTACCAATATAGAGAAATAGTTCCTTGAGTTGAAGAAAAGTAATGATGAATCTTCTGGTACCTACGAGGATAATTTCACAAGACTTCTAAGGTACGTTTCAAGAATTATCATCTAACATAATAGTAAAGTTGATAGGTTCTTTAGTGTCTTAATGCCAAGTATCATAAGGGAATTTCCCATAATATACTTTAGTAGCTACGAAGAGATTGTGTGTTGTGAAATCAAGGTTTAAATGGATGTTGGAGTCATGTATCAATCTCATGATTTTGACAAAAATAGGAAGATGAAGTTTAATGGAAAATCTAAAATCCCTGAAGAAAAGAAGATGATCTTTCCTTTATAATCTAAGTGTGGTAATAACCAGAGAGGAAATTTCCTTAAGGGGTCTAATAATTTTCTTATGTGTGGAAGGGACAACCATTGTTAATTTTATTTCTGAATTGATGGGAATAATTTATCTCAAAATACTAATGGAGAAAAATCTTCCCCAAATGCACCTCCCACAATTCAATAAAATATGTTTTAGGAGAATAGTAATTATGCTAACCACTTCCAAAACCCAAGGGATGGTGATGATGATCAATGTCAGTAACCTCCTAATCTGAGGGACAATGGTAAATATCAGGCAATCGCTACTTCTGATGAGGGGTGCGATAATAGGATGATGAAATGTATACTTAAAATACACTCTAGAATTTCTAATGTCATATTTGATTCTAGATCCACCCACTCTTTAATATATAAATAATTTAAAAAGGGTGTTAAGATTCCTCTAAAAAATTTGACGTGGAATTAGTAGTAAATACCACTAATGGAATTATGATTGCATATGAAGTCTATTATTCCTCTCTGGTTAAAGTTTTTTGGAATGTGATTCCTGTAAATATTTCCAATCTTCCTTTGGTATAATCTCAGGTCATCTTAGGCATGGATTGTATTTCTATATATAAATCCCAAATCAATTGTCATGGAAGGTAAGTTACTTTTGATATTTCAAACCCTCCAATGATCATCCATCAATGTGATGATAAGAATGAACTTCCTGTGAATATTACATCTTCTGTAAGGGACTTAATTCCAATTCAAAAGGGTTTTTTTCTCAAATGGTTGGGGAGAAGATATATATTGATGATATGCCTATTTTTCAGGATTTTTTGGATGTATTTTCAGAATATTTTCCTAACCTTCCACCAAAATGTGGAGTTGAGTTCTTGATAGAACATATACTATGTTGAACACCAATTTAAAAAATTCCTTATATAATGCCCACGATTGAGTTGTAGGGATTGATGAAGAAGCTCCAAAAAAAATTTATAATGGATTCATTTGTCCAGGTGTCCTACCTTGGGTTGTACTAATTCTTTTTGTGAAAAAAGAAATATTGATCAATGTGACCCTACATTTATTATCGATTGTTGAACATGATCAAAATCAATAAAAAGTTTCATTTTCCCTGTATTGATGAGTTTCTTGATCAACTTTGTGGAGCTCAACACTTTTCCAAGATTGGCTTTCATTATAGATATCATCAATTGAGGGTCAAGAAAGAGGATATACCCGAGATGGCATTCTGTACAAGGTATGGAAACTATGAATATATAGTGATACCTTTTATTATTACTAATGACCTTGTTATCTTCATGGATTTAATAAATATAGTCTTTAGATATTACCTCGATTTGTTTTTGGTAGTCTTTACAGATGATATTCTTATCTATTCCAGAATTAAGGAAGAGCATGAAGATCACTTGGGAATTATACTGAGGACCCTATGGAAGGATAATATATATGAAAAATGTAAAAAGTGTGAATTTTGGCTGAAAAGGGTTTAATTTTTGGGCCACATAATCTCAATGGATGATATAACAGTAGATCCATCAAAGGCGAAGGCTATTGAATGTTGTCCTAGACCAACCATAGTGACGGAGATCTATAGTTTTCTTGGATTATTTGGATATTATTGATGGTTTGTGGAGAATTTCTCCTGACTATCTAATCCCCTGACCAAGTAAACTGAAAAGGGTGGCATGTTCCTCTGGAAAGATTAATTTTTGGAAATTTTCAAGGAACTGAAGAAAAGGTTTTCTAGTTCACTTATTCTTTCATTACCCTATAATGAAGAAGTATTGTTAATCTATATAGGTGCATCTAATAAGTGATTGAGGTATTTTATTATGAAGAATAACATGGTTATCACTTATGCCTCATAGCAGTTGAAGATTCATGAGAAAAATTACCCAACTCCTGAATTCGTGTTAGCAGTGGTAATTTTTACATTAAAGAAATGGAGGCATTTTCTTTATGGAAAAAGGTGTAACATATATACTGATTATAAAATTCTAAAATATATATTCACACTGAAGGAGTTGAACATGCATAAAATAATATGGTTAGGGTTGACAAAGGATTATGACTCCAAAATAAATTACCACAATGGGAAAGCGAACAAGGTGGATCATGCTTTGAGTTGGAAGGATCATGCTAGCTTATCTAGGATTAGGATCAGAAAAGATCCAATATATTTGGATTTTAAAATAACGAATCTAGAAATCCTTAAGATAGGGGGAAACCTTATCTTTCTCAAATTAATGATTAAACTTCTATTAAAATAATGATTAATTAGGTGTAGAAGGAAGATGAATAGCTTTAAAATAAAGTCAGAATTTTTCTTGAGTTTAAACTTGATCGGGATGGAATAGTATGGTTTAGGAACCATGTATGCGTTCATTTCATACCATATTTGAAGGATCTATTAGTGGATTATCATAGTTATTTATTCTATATTCTTCCTAGAAGTATAAGGATGTATAAATAATTGAAATAAAACGTCTAATGGGATGGCATGAGGAGAGATATCATAGAGTTTGTTTCTTAACGTTTGATATACCAACAAGTTAAGGAAGAAAGAAAAAAGTTTAAAAGGATGTTGCAATCATTACCTATACCATAATGAAAATGGGAGAACATAACTATGTATTTTTTCATTGGACTGCCCAAAACCACTAAAGGGTGTAATGCTGTATGGATGGTATTCAATTTCATTAATAAGTTAGAATACTTAATTAATATCAGTTAATATTTATCTTTGGATCACCTTTATAGGATATACATTAAGTTAGTGGTATGGTTTCATGGAGTTCCTCCTGTTATTGTCTCATATCAAGATCTAAGGTTTAACTCAATTTTTTGATGAATTATTCATAAAGAACAAGATATATAATTGAGTTTCATCAATTCTTTTCATCCTCGGAAAAATGAAAAAATGAAATTACAATTCAAACCCTAGAGTATATATTGATATCTTGTTTGTTATATTTCAAATGTGCTTGGGATAAACAACTTCAATTTGTTGAGTTTTATTAGAATAATTTCCTTCACTCAAGTATTCATATGGAACCTTATGAATCCCTTTATCGGAAGAACTATAGAGTTCCAACACATTGGGAGGAGTTTGGAGAAAAAAATCTATTGAGACCTGAGATCACTGAAGAAATGGTTAAGAAGCTTAGAACTATTTAGTAGCATATCAAGGTAGATCAAAGTTGGTAAAATGGTTATGTTTATAACCATCATCATGATCTATGATTTAATTTTTGTGAAAATGTGTTCCTACAAAACTCACCATGGAATAAAGTTATGAGATTCGGGAAAAGAGAGAAACTAAGCCATAGGTATATTGGTCCCTTCGAGATTCTTGATCGTATTGAGGCAGTATCATATCACTTGTTACTTCTTCCAAATATCTCTAAATTCCTTGATGTGTTCCATGTATCTATCATGAGAAAGTACATACCTGACCCTTCACATGTATATAACTCAATGGTCATGCCGCTAGAGTAGGATCTTTCTTACGAGGAATAACCTATTGAAATTTTAGACCAATCAGAGAAATTTCTAAGAAACATGACCACTCACCTATTAATTTTTTTGTGGAAAAATAAAAATTTATAGGAACCTATGTGGGAACATGAGGATATAATGAAGGTGAAGTATCTATATTTTTTTTCATGAGTGACAAATTTTATTAGAGAAATTCATTGTAAAGGGGTAAAATATAACACACCAACTTTTTATGGACCGTTTTTTTGAATAATTTAAATTTAATTTATATATTTCAATGAACTAATTAAAACATTCCTTTCAAACAGAATCAAATTTTCATGCATTATATGCAACACCAATTTGTAATATGATACACGCAACACAGAGTTTGCATACGATACTCACAACACTTAATTTCTACGAAACATATATTTTATTATAATTATTTAAATGAGATAATTATAACATATCCACTAAAAATATTTATATAAATATTAATAACTACTTTTAAAATATATCTTATAATTTTTTTATATAAATTAAACATTTTAATAATAAGTGATATAAATTTCTGTAAAGTCCTCAAATGTTTAAATATAATATTTTCTTGAATAAACCACTTCAAATGTCCTTCTGTAAAAAATAATAAAATTAATTTTAGATGCATTTGTAAATTTAATTTTATAAAATAAACATTAGTTTTTAATTTAGAATGTTGAAATTAACTAAGGGTGAATTTTTGAAAATTTTCTAACAAACATCTTTTTTGGATCAATAGTGAAAAATATCAGATTTTAATTCAAAACTCATGTTTAATTTAACCTATTTATAAGGAAATATTATAATTTAAATTGGTTTGAAATTTTAACAAGATATTTTTCTTAAAATTAAATCCAATTTTGTTCATTAGAAGCAATTTCCCATTGAAATTACATATAAAAACTTGGCATACTTTTGATCATTTTTACATTGAAAACCCGCATTGTCGACCCAACTATGGGATTAATTTTAAATTTATTTTTTTCACTTATATGATTAGAATTTGGAAAATAGACTCCATATTTTAAATCATAATTATATATACTGAATAATAATTTCAACTTTGATTTTTGACTGTAAATATTATTGAAAGTGATAAAAATTAATTACATCACTTAAGAGAATAATTATGTAAATAAAGTACTAAACCATAAATATAAGACCCAAAAAGAACTAGACACTTGTCCAAAGCCCATTGGATGGCCATTCATCAGCCATGCACCTTCATTTTTTATTTTGATTGGTTTTTTGTGACTTTTTTTAGGTGAAGAAGTGGGTACACCTAAATTGTTTTCAAAAATTCCAAGTGTGTCTTTTCCCTTCCCTATAAAAGGCCATGACCTCTATCCAATTCCTCACACCTCCCAAGCCCCTCATCTCACCCAAACACTACTCAAATAAGCTCCCAACGTCACTACCTTACTCCTTGAAGCCTTACCTTGGGTATAAGGATAATAAAGGAAGACTTTTGGCACAAACCAAAAGGAGTTACCCAATTAAGATGAAGCTTGTATGAGTACGAAGTGAGTCAAGAAACAAGGTAAGGTAATTTCATATCACTTTTTATTCCCATGAGATACATGTTATGTTTTCCACTCTTTCCCTTTGTGTTGTTTATGTTATGACCATGATTTTATTCTATGTATCTTATACATAAATTTATGGATATTAACATATCCATTTTTTGAAATTTTATTCATGGGGTTTAAGTTTCAGAATTTACCAAATCGGTAAATATATTTTGTCCCAATTTTCCTTCTTTGAGGCTCATGTTTGGTTATGCACTGAAACTCTTTTTCGAGGTGTATATACATCAATTTTACTTGTTATATCTTAAATATAATCCATTTTAGGATATTTTAAGCTTCATTTAATTTCATTATATTGCATAGAGATTATGATCCAAAGTGACCAAGTTATAAGAGTTAATTGAGACAATATCATCACTTTTCTAGATTGTTTACGTTTATGCTTCCTTTGATGAAATATTTTGATCCATCTCTGAAGAATACTCATCATTTTCCTTATCCTCTATTTATTTAAGACATCCTCACGAGTTAGTATCACTTTTTCTACTCTTTGGTACCTAAGATATTGTTTTTAAGTAAAACTTGACCCTCTCTATCTCTCTTCAATCAGAATTATATTGAGTTACAAAACAAGTTTTTAAAAAAAATTCAAAAAAAATTCGAAAATGATTTCAAAATATCCTTCAAGATAATTTCAATTAATAAGGACTTTAAAAAGGTTTTATTTTTTTAAAGAAACCTTTATAAGTTATCAAAGATATTTTCAATGAAAAAGGTTTTCAAAAAGGTTTTGTATTATAAAAATAATTTTTTCAATGAAGAAAGGATATTTTCATCACAAATTTTTTTTGAAAGACCTTTCATAATTATTTCCAAACAATGATAACATCCATTAGTTTTACCCATGCCTCTATTGAGAAATTATTAAATGTTTCCATTAATTTTATTTCTATGAATGGATTATGTTTTAATGGAATAATGTTTATGAAACCCATTTCTCTTGTATGGTTTATATACTGTTGAAACCTAATTCTTTCCATGGGTTATTTTTATGATGAAATGATTATGAAACCTATCTATTTCCATAGGTTATGATATGATTACATGTTTATAATGCCCATTTCATTTAATGGGTTATTATATGACTATTTATGATCTTGTGGACTATGTATGATTGATTTCACTATGATATGGGTGGGTACTATATCTCCCTCCGATACCAAGGGTAAATATTTATATCTCATGAGATAGAATAATATAGTCTTGTTAATGAACCTTGACTACTAAGATGGACATGTCAATTTACCATGACTAATAAGATGGTATGAGGAGTGAACTCATGCTCTCAAGATGGCCATGGGAGTGAACCATGACTACCAAGATGGTATGGGGAGTGAACCTATACTACCAATATGGCCTTGTTAGTGATGCCTTGGATACTATAGAAATCGTATTATATGCTTATTTTTTTACCACAATTCAATTTTTTATACCTAAGTTGTGATTTCATGGCTTATGCTCTTTATTTATTTATGATTAATGTCTTATGAACTACCAATTTTTATGCCATGATTCCTATTATGATCATTGATATGTTGGGTATATTCTTCTATTGTCATTATCATGTTCTCATACCCTTATCCTCATGTTTATTCTTACATGTCTCCCTTGTTTAACCTTGTTGATCATATGAGATCACCCCTTAATTATGTATACTTTCCCCCATGTTATTATGATATGTATTAATTTTGAGTTGTCTAATAAGGGTTCTAGTCAAGAAGAACCTAGTGGGAGATGATGTAGCTCATTTATATACTAGTGTTTATGTTTTCATGTTTCCAAATTCACTAGACCTAATATGGTCTTTGGGTTTATATGTGTATAATGTTTAAGTATTAAGCAAAAGTTATGTAATTTTAATGTTTTTAAAAGAGTATTTCTATAAAAAAACATGTTCAATTTCAGTATCTTTATATGGATATATTTTTAGGGAAAACAAATAATATTTTCCTTACCAAAGAATTAGTTTGTTATCATATACTTATACTTATCCTCAAATTCATTCATATGGTTATGTTCCCTAATATATGTTTTCCTAAATATAGTTCCTGAGGTTTATAATAAAAATCCTCAGATTTCAATTTTAAATAACCCAACCCCAGTAGCCCAAATTCAATGGTTGCTTTATTATATTGGTGATAGATATAAGAGATAGCATCCCAAATGGCTGAATAGTTTAGTAGTTATGGTAAATTAGATACATACATGATTCCCATATTACATTAGAAATATAAAAACATATCATAAGAAGAATTCTTGTATCCTTGATATCATTCATAATTTCATTCTTCATATCCTAGGTAAAGGAAACATAATAAATGGGTGATATCATATGCTTATTAAGGGTATTCATATAGTAGAATTTGATATAGAATAAATATTTCAAGGATATTATGGTCGGAATAAATACGGATCAAAAAATTCCATTTGGATAATCAAATGAGCTTGAAATTTATCCATGGATATCCTAAATATTCAAATAATCACATGAACATTTATAATTGACTTTATAATGATGGAATTAATAATGTCAAACATTTTAAACTTACTATTGAGGCATTGGCCATGACATATACATAAATGGGTAAGGCCTTTGCCAAATACAAATCATGCTTGGTATCATGATACTTATCAACGAATTGATGTGTTGTGTAGTTATTTTCCCCATAATCACTTAATACTTATAATGAATTCATCATATGAGTAAACAATAAAACATAACCAGCATGACTTAAAAATCAATAAATATTTTTATTAGAAGAAATAAAATATGTAATGTCAATACTAACCCTAATAAAAATGATCATAAACCATTCATAGAAATATGGTGGATGTTATCACTAAATTATATCACCAGAAAAGTATAATATTCAATAAATTATTTTTATATACATTAATGTAGTTTAAAAATATCAACAGAAAATTTCTTCAAGAAAATTACCTTTTTACATTGAAATCTCTGATTAAAAAAATTAAATATTTCCAAAATATCAAAGAAAAATGTTATTTGAGAGAAAAATTTGAAACTTGTAAATAAAGTTTCAAACCACTAGTCAGTCATGATGGTGGTAAATTCTATTCATGTCGTGTATGATAAAAAAATATTTCTTTCACATTTTTGATAAAGTTTTCAAAAGTAAATCATTCATAAAATGACAATAAGATTCAATTTAAACCATTTTTTAAAATTTTAAAAAAGAGTAAAATTTATTTAATAAATCACTAGTTAATATTAAAAACATTCTTCAAGTCATTGTAAGGAAAATATAGACATGTAAGAAAAATCTTTTTGACTGAGTATAAAAACAATGTATGTTTTCCTTAAAAATATTATTTCAGTATCTTGTGTAATTAAAGAGAAGAAAATGAAAGGAAAAATTTTAATTTATAAAAATAAATAGAGTATAATAAAATATTTTTGTTTTAATATATAAATATCAAATAATTATCCTATAAGATACTTAAAAATAAGTAATCTCGAATAGTGATGAGATTGTGAAATAAACCCCTACCTTAGGTATGACTTTGTATGTGTTTGAACCTATTGTATAAGAAATATATATTTTTTTATAAATCATTTATATAAAAATAATAATATATATAATACCATATATTATTCATTTATAACCTTTTATCATCTGTTTATTATCAATTATTTATTAAATTCATTATTTTGGGTGATAAATGATTCATTTCTCATGTATATTTCAGTTCAGTAGTTTTGATCCTTATACATTAATCAAATTTATAACATATGAAAAGGTATAATCATGATATAAATATCATATATATTCATTATATATATATATATATTTATAATCATCCATAAAAGGTACAGATAAAAAAGTAATTACACCATTCATGGAGACGACAGGTTGTACTTATACATTAATGTTGTTTTCACTTTTTTGATGGATGGAATGAATGAAAGGAAAATAATAATTAAAATTTATTGAATCATGATTATTTAATATAAATCATTTATATTTATTAAATATATACTTCTTACTATCCATGTAAAGTAGAAATGAAAAAAAAACACATCGCTCTGTGAAAGTGGTAGTCCACATGTACGCACGAGCAACGTTATTGTTTTTCAATGGATGGTAAAGTAAAAAAGTTAGATAATATATTATAATTATAGAAGTTTAATTATTTCATAAATATAATATATAAACATTAAACACATCATAATAATAATCCATGAAATATAGTGATGGAAAACGAATTGTATCACTTCGTGGTGGTGGTAGTCCACACGTACACACGAGCGCTAATTTCACTTCCCATTTGATATAAAAAATGGTGGATAATGGTGGTTTCAAAATAATAATAATAATTTAGTATATTTAAGATAATTAATTATTTATTTTATTTTAATACCATAGATTAATTGTAGGTAAAATAAGAGGTAAAAATAAAGTGATCGATTAAGGATATTACATTTCCGTTGAATGAAATCCAATAAATACACTCTTAAGGATAAGATGGATGGTCTTTTGGAAATTCCATAACCTCTATAATGTGTATAAGGATTTTTGTGAGGGATCTTGGAAGGGTTTGGTCAATATATTTCTCAAATTGGTGTAAATAAAAGAGAGAAGGGGTGTCCCTTATAAGGGAAAGGAAAAAACATGGAATTACAAAAAAGATTAAAATGTAACTAAGTTATTGTTAAGAAAAATTATTCTAAATGTTTTGATATTACAAGTAAAATATGATATGTTTTAAATAATAGTTTCCATTGAAAGGTATACAGGTTTTGGGGTAATTTTAAACATTATCTGTTAGTTTAACCCCTTGGTTAACTAATTTTTAATCTAACCATGGTAATGAATTTTTAATATTAAAGGGATGTGATTTTTCATATAATGTAAAAATTGTCTCATAAATGACAAAGTTATGACATTGTCCGCCATTTATTATCCTACATTTCCTCTTTCAATATTTTTATGATTTTTGAATATTTTTATAAAATATTATTATCAAAAAATTATATTAATGTCATTTTATGAAGAATTCACATGATTTGAAATTGAATATAATATATATATAGTTATATATTTCGCTAAAATCATGGAACAACACTGATCAATTTAATTTATTATGATGAAAACACACAGTGCACCTAAAATCATTTTTTAGTAAAAAAATATATTTTAATTTCAAATGATTTTATTTTTATTTTTAATCAATTGACAGTCAATGAATTTATTTTATACATGTGTAAACCATAAATGGTTCATAATTTAGTTATTCGTATTCAAACCTACCAATTTAATGGCTATATTATAATGATATAGTATATTATTCTTAACTTAGATTTGGAATTTCATGTACCACACAAGCTATCAAGAAAATAATATACCATGAAAATTCAGTGAATTATATAAAAGAATATTCTTGAAACAATATAATGAATATGTATATTGAGGAACAGGATTTGGGTAAAGGAATTAAAAACCTTTAAAGCTATTATTTTAACTGAAACCTCATAATAATTTTAAAATAAAAATTTCATTAAATAAAATATGTTGAGAAGGAACTTAAAATACCATGATTATTAGGATACTCAAGATATAAAATTTCAAAGAGGTATTATAAAACCCATATAAATGACTATATGTTCATAATATGAAACAAGCCTCAAAGATTAAATTTTTTGATGAAAACCCCTTATCAAGAGCTTAACAAGTGAAGTATAAATATATCAATGAAGGGGCTATGTCAAATAAAATTATATACACATAAAGGGATTAGAAACACAACAAAAAATGACCATTGGTAATAGATAACATAATCATTAAGTAACACTATCAATGGATGAAAGAAATAACTCAATAAATGTAAGTGGAGTTAATAATCCTAGTATGGGATTGTAATAAATCAAAATCACAAGGAAAAAAGAATATTATATAGAATTTTAAAACACACTAAAAAAGTTTATTTAAGATAAAAAATTTAATTGTTAGTAATTACATCATATAAAAGAATAATAGGTGCATAATTTGAAATTTGTCTCAAGAAATGGAAATTGAGACAAAGAACCTTACAGCTTTTATAATGCATGAAAAAAATCCCATTGAATTAAAGAATATTATTTAGATTTATAAATGATAAATATTACCTGAAAAATATATTATAAAAAATTTATGGCGTAGGGAATAAAAATAAATCCATATAAAAGTAGACATGTTTTGAAATATGAAACTTGTCTCAAGGAATCGAAATTCATTCTAATAAACTCTTACCTCAAACTTCTACTTTGTAAAATTTTCTATAATTCAATATATAATTGATTTAATTTTACTATTATTATGAATAATATCCTTATTCAATGTTATTTTACTTTATAAAATCCATTGATAATTCATTATTAACCATATATTAATTTTTTATTATTAAAATTAAAATTTTAGTATTAATCATTTTGTTCCCCTTACATGATTCGATTTGGAAGTCTTGGTATTTGTATCTTGGAAATGGTTTCATAATATAAATAATTTTAATTAAGATATAAGGTATGTTATTTATATAGTTATAGATTCCCATGAAAATTTCATATATCTTATGCTGATAGTTTTCATGGAAATATTAAAACCTGTATTTTTAAAAAAAAATTGATTCTATAAAAAGAATTGATTTTATTTTTTAATAAAAAAATAAAATTATAAAATTATAGAATCATTAAAAAATATAAAATTAATTAATTTAACATAGTATTACCAGTATCTAAAATTCATTAATCATCAAGATATAAAAATTATACCATCATTCATAAAGGGACTAAACCTAACTCAAACAAGAGTGTGATATGGTGACTGAAGGAGTAAGGAAACATGACTTCATAATGATAATATCACTTTTAAATAAGATTATTGATTTAAAAAAATTATGGAATTGATAAATCATATTTAGTAAGATATATATAAAAAAATGTTGAAGAAAAATAAATATGAAGATATCCCCTATGTTTAGTTCTTGAATCTCAACTTGAAGGACCTCTTAGAGATTAGAGGTTTATGACTTATTAGAGGTATGAGAAGCTCAAGAATCTTGGATGGAATTGTTAGATATTTAAATATTTTATATTAATGGTAGGGATTCAAATTTTGTTTCTAGATTTGAAGGAGTGATAGAGGGGTTATTTTAGAAGTTATAGGAGTGACATTTTGGTGAATACATTTTTTTATTAAAATAAAGGGAAGTAATTCTAAATTAAGGTGGCTCAAAAATGGGTAAAAATATATATGGGATATCGGGGGGTAAAAAACTCATCTACTATTATATTATAGAAAACAATTTGTGACAATTTAAGGCATTAATAATTGAATTAAATTTTTTAACTTATTTTAGCCTGTAATGGGGTGACTAACTATTACCATGGAAAATTATTTTTGGTGATTAAAAATATAATGAAATTTATTAACTAATTTGAAAATATTGATTAAAATTTTGAAATAATTTTATAATATTAAATTTTATATAGGTATTAAAATATAATTTTAGTAAATGTATGTGTCATGTAATGAAAAGTGGTTTTAGAAAAGAAAATAAATTTTAAGTATTAAAATGAATTTACACAAAATCATGTACAGTATTTATTTCCATGATATTTAAAGGTTATAATTAAATAATTGAGTCTTTTTTACTTCAAATGAAATACAAAATGGAATGGATCATTCTGAACACATAATTAGACAAAAATAAACAAAATATTTTATATGTTAGAATCAAATATTACTTAGGCTATAGAAAATAAAGCATTTTTTTCAAATTTAAAAAATATTTTTATACAATTTATCTTAATTTATAAATAATTATTTGGTCAATAAAAATGTTCTAAATATTTTAAATTCATCCTTCTATCATAATTATTCCATAAAAGTTACAGTATTTGTAAAACTATATTTTCACTATTCAATTAAAAATAAAAAAAATTATAAAAATTAACAAAATAACCCTACGATAATTCTAAATTTATTAATCCCAAAAAGTTTTTAATTTTATCAAGTTAAATTTATGAAATTTATAAATTTATTTTTTAAATTAAAATTTTTAAATATAAAGAGAAATTATTTTTATATAAAATATACTTTTAAAATTTAACTATTATTAATTTTATTTCTCATCAATTTATAATTAAATGAGTTTTTATATATTACTTTATAAATTTAAATATTACATATTATCAGAACCATATTTTAAAAGTGGTTAACTTAATTTATTAAGATAAAATACAAACCAATTTTATAAATAATTTTATGAAAAATATCCCTTTTATCATTGAATAGTTTTAATCATATCATAGTAATTATTTAGCAACAAATTTCATTTGTTTATTGTTATTAAAATAAATAAAATAATTCTTTAAATGAAATTAAAATAATAATGAATAAGTAATTATAAAACAAGTTTTTATAAAAAATCGTATTAGTATATTTTTATATACATGAGCTTTTATTATTATTATAATTATCTTAATCACATTTCACATTATATACTCATAATGTATTAATTTTTACCTTGAATTATAATAATGTATACCATAGTTCAGTTTAGTTTGATGTTGTGTGAGATACAAACTAATCAACATAGTATTTTAAAGGAACACACATACTAAAATCTTTGGGTGTTATGATTAACTCATTCAGTATAAGAACCAAGGATACTACCCATCCTCAAGGCAGTACACCCAACTATACTTGTGAAATAGGTTCGTCCCACTCATAATCTATAAGCCCATGATTCTAAAAAAAATTATATTATCCTTATGATATCTACCCTAGGATGCCCATTTCTCATCTAAACACTAATATATACATAATCCCTATTGTAAATTCATTAGGTAGCCTCTCCCCTTTGGTATTAAAGTCACCATGTGATTTCAATTCCATGAATAGGTAATTGATATCTCTCCCCAAGCATAAAAGTCTCTAAGACACCAAATTTCTCTTCGTTTTTCAATATCATCCCCTATCCATTTTTCCTGAAACTGAAACCCTTGAATTCATGAATAATCATGAATAAATAAGAATATTGTTAGGTATCATAGGGACCACCTAACTTTATATTGAGTTTCTCACCTCAATCCAGGGATACCAAACCTTAGTCAAGCCTAAACTAGGACACCCAAATATCTAAACCCATATCTCAAGTAAAAATATATAAAAAAATAACTATAAAAATTTATAATTAATTTAAACCATTTTTTACATGGTGTTATAACCTCCAAAAACTCATTGAACAATCCCGAGATATTATGACTTAATCCAAAAACATGTGGATGGTCTATGGTGAAACCATGAAAACTATACAAACAAAATCCCCATAAATTAGCACATGAAAAATTATAAATTTAATCCAATTAAATTTAATTTCTCAAATAAATTTTCAAGAAAACATTCCTCAACTTTAATGGAGGAATACTGATTCTATTCATTATTTTAGGACATCCTTTATAAATCTTACATAAAAACCCAATTGTATATGGATGATTCAACTATGGTCTCATGTAATTTTCAAAAAAAAAACTGAACAAAAAAAGTAATATTAGAAAAGATATAAATAGGAGGAAGAAAAAGGGAAGTGGAGAGATATCACTACACTCTAAATTTATAAAACAAACCCCAATCACTCTTTAACCAAGGGGGTACAAGAGGGATCCATAGGGGAGAAACTGGTGGGTGTGGGTAAGCCAAATACCTTATCCCATGTTCAAAATTTGGTAAGAACAAGTTTAGGGGGAGTGGGAGAATTTTATGTCTGGCCCCAATAAAAAAAGGTTTTGATAACCCATCAGGTAGTTAGTCATCCATCATCGGGCCTAAATTAAGGCATTAGCTATATTGTGTTATTCCATTATACACGCAATAAAACCTTTGTGGATAAAAAACCTCTACCTCACTAATCGGGTACATGATATATTTCTACCATGTACCTAATGGTAAATGAATAAATTTTATAGTTTTACCACCATCTCGTCCTTCCCCTTATCACTCGACTCTCCTCTAGAGCCTCCTAGAAACACTACACTTTCAAAACCATTTATTTTAGGTTCTATGACTCTCAAAATTCCAATACTAATCTAAATTATTAGAACACCACTTGACACAAAACCAATAAATAAAATTTACTCGAAAATAAATGACCCATAAATTTTAGGTTTATTACAAAATTACCCACCATTAGGCATATATTACCCAAGAATCACTCACAAACAACTGCCAACTTCTGATCCATTGATAAAACTTTAAACGATTCATCACTCTCAATTCCAAAATGAATCAAAAAAATATAATCACTAATGTATTAAATTGGGATACATTGTATTTCCTCTAAAATGCCTAGTATAATCTAGGAAACACATATTTTTACCCGTTATGATTCATCTAATGTGATTTCCACATCACCACAACAAATTACATGCGAAAACACCACTCAACCCTCTATTGGTTAGACAATACCCAATACACTTAACATGTTATTCCAATGTGATATTAAATTACCCAATAAAATTATCTTCACCACAAAAAGAATTATAGAATCATTCAATACCCACACTAATGTATAAACCCAACACTCGATGAAAATACAAGGTTGGGTCATCAAATTAAAAGAATATCTTATCACACTCTCTCCACAAGCACTGATTCATGCTTGATCTGAATCACTCTCTGATCTAAAAAATATATATCTTGATTTCACTACCAATACACATAATCTATCAAAATATATAACCAAATCTCAAATTAGTTATTCACCAAGGAACTATAAAAAATATAATGTATTTTCACACTGATATCTGGGTTCCATATCGACCATACACAAACTAATCTCACCACACCCATAACCCTTCTAACATGAGGTTCATGCACCAGGTACCCATAAAATGTTATCTTCTATAATTTTATCAATATATTATCCCTCCTAAAATAATATAATTGATCTCCCAAATACATGATATGTAAACTAATAAATGTAGTGACTATATGTAACTGATATTCTCATAACCAATCCCCAAATAGAAACATAGATCTTTAACCAATATTGTCCAACCATGAATTTCATCATTGAAGTTCACCAAAATTCATTTTAAATGAGGGTTACAACCATTGATGGATAAGTGGGTACTCCATACCAAATGTTTACCCTCATACCACTCCTCAAGCATCAACCTAGATAGGACCCAATATAACACAGTTGTCTCTCCTTTTGATCAAGTATCATCCCATATTATCAATTCATGTTGTCCACGCATCTTAAATTATAGTATCATAGTTTTTCGAACCATAATCTTCCAATAATAACATTGATCCACTTTTCATCTCAGCTGGTGTACCATACATTTATTGATTTCATCATATTCAATAAATATATTTATTTTACACATAATAGATTTTATCTAATCCTGCTAAATTCGATATCCTCATGGACATCTCATATTACTATATATGGATCTCATCATGATCTCATAAAAACCTCAGGTTGTTGTACTCATAGTTGATTTACAGAATTGATCAGTCATTAGCCCGCATTCAAGCTGGATGAAGATATAACTCAGTTTCAATCACCCCCAAGTCTACTATGTCTAAAAGTGATAAATTTCTCACATCTCATCCAATTAATCATAAATAAAGGGTCACAAACCATCATACCATTTTTATTATAATGATAAATCTTTTTGAGAGCCTAGAAAATTATAAATGGGCCCATTTATAATCAAATACAAATCATTAAAAAATATTCACCCCACATTACCAACCCACATCTTCTTTCACACACTTAGACTTTCATTTAGAAAGAATAGAAACCCTTTGTCTCCTCTTCCTAAGGTATATTAAACCTATAACATCTTATCACTAATTATTTTCCATTACATATCGTTATATCTTCTAAAATAAAACTTTTATACTCTTTTATATTAATTGGTTATAAAACATGACTAATGATCTCATGGGTTTCCACCCATCAAACTAAGGCTCCTTTTCCGAAAAAACTAACCATGCATCTCTTATAAGTCAAGAAAATATAGGAATCACCTTCAGTTCCTTATTTCCTATGATCTCAAAGAATCTAAACCATGATAGTCCCAATGACCCATCACCTAGGCATCATTCTAAAACCAAAAATATTAGACCCATTTTATTGTCATCCTAGACCTAAAAATGAAGGATACCTATCCATTATCCCATTAAAACCATGATTGAAACCAATTGGATTATAAATCCAACCAATTCTTCCCTCTATACACAATAATGACACAAGAGGATCTAAAATTACACAATATAACAAGAGGAAAATGCATTCCATATTTCATTAATTACTTTATCAAGGGTATCCAACTCATGATGGAAACTTGTACCCATTTTGGACTATATCTCTAGCATACATCCCCTACAAAAAATGTCACTAAGGAATTCAATTACTTATCAAACCAACCAAGGGTTACTATATATCTCTTTTACCTTGGTATATTATAACCATAATAAGAGAATATCCCCTAAAAAGATCCACATGGCTGATAATTAGAATACATCATGGTTTAATTGGGTGGGATGCTACAAACTAGTTATATAGTAAAAAAATCTATATGTTTTTGTTGAAACTTTATAAAACTTTTCCATGTACTATCCAAAAAATAATACTCACATAAGAATATATATGTCAAATGAATCTTAAATTCCAAATATGATACACATGCACATTATTCTAGCCACTCAAGACTGAGAGTAAAAACAATATAATAATAACCTCAAATCAGCATATCTTACTTCAATAAGAATCTAAATACTAATATAAAAAATATAAAAAATATTAATAACTTAGAAACATAGACTTCCTATCATACATGTGTTCATAAATAACAATTCTAAGGTCTATCACAAGATCTAAAAACTTTACTATATCAGTTTAACATTCTATAAATATAAAGACCAAATAAATGACACTCAACTTCCACTTTATAATTTCCTCATTAAAATCACTAAAAGGGAACCCTAGTTAGAGTTCCATATAACCTTAATTTCACCACCATATATGACAAAGGTTACTTACTAGTATTGATATTATATGATAAACGTTAGACCCAAAAGGCCAAATACCCAGAGAGGGGGCTGAATCAGGGTATGATAGATTTAAACCTTTTCCCCTTTGGATCTTGTTTCACTATTAATAAAAACTCTTTTCTCTCTCTTTCCCATAGAAAAATATAAATATAAATTAAATCATGCATAGGACACAACAATTTTACTTGGTTCACCCTCACAGGGCTACGTCCAAGGAGTATACACTGGTGATGTGTCGATGTACCAAATCCACTAAAATAACACTATTATTTACAATGTTTTAAGTGGACATATTGTCCCTTCTGGTTTATAACCACTCACAATATAAAATCTCACTACTCTCTCAAATAAATTGTGCTTACTACTTCTTCAGAAGATCCAATCACTGTTTATAGACCTGTAGGTCTCTTCAATATCACTAATGAATGAATCATCCACTATATGTAGATGATCTATTGATGTTCTACTTTCATCCAATGATGAATAAAAATTTACCACAGTATTACTGGGAAACCTCAAACCTTTCGCACAACCCTTACTATGTCTTGCATGCTACCTTATTTCCTTATACACAATATTCCACTTTTTTCGTGAAACACCCCTTGTATGCAACTTCAATCTTGCACGCAACTTAAATCTTACGCGCAACTTTCTTAGCTTTCGCGCAACTCAAAATCTTTCTTGCAACACCCTTTGCGTGAAATTCTTACCTGATCCAATGCTCGGAGTTTCTCCAAGTGTTGAACTCTTTCGAATGAGTATTTCACCTTGTATTTATAGACATTCTTGACCCCTATGTGGAAGTATCAACTTTTTTCATGCAAGTTCCTCTTTGAGCATGAAAAAACCCATTTGATGTCGCATTGGGCACACAATTTTCTTTTGCACAACTCCATATGTCGTGCCCATTTCCAAATATTCCATTCACATCATAACTTTTCCATTTTTCGACATTATGCTCCTGAAACATTCCTTTTTCATCATTCTTTTTCAACATAGGTTGTCAACAATATCAATGGAACTCA
Source organism: Viscum album (assembly GCA_963277665.1). NCBI lineage: Eukaryota > Viridiplantae > Streptophyta > Magnoliopsida > Santalales > Viscaceae > Viscum > Viscum album. The sequence goes on from OY728151.1 coordinate 1,842,090,867, forward strand.
AAAATCACCATGTAAACCCCGCTTTTCAATAAATTAGATATCATGGTCTGCTCAATCAAGAAACACAACAAGAAGGTCCGCTTTGTAAACAAACAAAATCACCTCAAAAATGATTCAACAGTGCCTTGAGAGATTTTTTCCCAACAATAAACATTGGGGAGACTGTACTTTCAATGTAAATTTTATCAATAATAATATGAATGTCTAATTAGACCGAATTACAATACTAAGAATGGTGGGGTGAATCAGTATATATCTTTTTAAAATATATTACTTTGAAAGAAACCTATGCAGTTGGTTAAGAAACAATAGTATAATATAGAAATCATAACATCACCCAAATTTAACAAAGAAAAAAAAAACAAAAGGCTACACGTAATTTTTATAAGGTTTTCACTCAACATGGGAGCTCCTTACTACAATGCATTTTTATCCCTTTCTATAGATTTTCCACTAATTTATTGAAATAAATACAAGTGGTTAGATCATTTTTTTCATGAACTCACAATTCCCATCATATAAATTACTTATCATGGCTTACATTATATCATGATAGGTCTAATGAAATACATGCACCACTAGATGACAGCGGTCTTCTTTTGAATGTAGGTTTCTTCAGAAGAAATAAGAGATTCTCCTCTTTTGATGATAAGATAATATCTAAATCCAAATATCACACTTATTAAAGAATATACACTTCATCATATACCTAGTGAATAAAATTTTAATTTCTCATTATTCTCAACTCTAATCATAGATAACCCTTAGAGAATATTATTTTCCTTTATCTATCAAACTTTATACAGTAAACTCTGGAAAACATAGATATTTATATGAATACCACCTCTGATATTGGTTCCACTCTTTCAACTTATTTTTATAACATTATAAATATTTGAAATAAATATTTTTTTAGATCACTCTTCCTTTTCTTTAGGTATCTATTCTTCTACGCTTGCACTCAACCTCACACCCACACACCTGTGTTCACACTGCTTTATCTTAACTTCCCACTCAAAATAATTTTACTTTATTATATATTTTCTATTTATTCGATATTATATTTTTTTTATTGGTACTAATATTAAAATTCCAGTCCTTTTCATACCTATTGAATATAATACTTCAAGTTTCATCAGGCCAGGAATAAAAAATTCAAATCAAATCTTAACCATTTTTATTTATCCACAATCTCAAGGTATCTTTTCATAAATCACAACAAATATTATAGTTACACAAGTAACTTTTAAATTGGGATTCTATAAAACTACCTTTTAATTTTTGATTTTCTAATGCTAATATCATTGATCTTCTCAAAAAACCTTGGCAACAATGAATTCCATTTGATCATCATAAATAACTCAACAAAATTCATTTAAACTTTTAGATGCATAAGTACCTAAAAAGATTCAATTTTTTAATATCCCATAGCTCAACATCTTCTGGAAACATGGATTCAGAACATCTCAAAATAGCGAAAAATTATCTTGAATCATAGCTTAATTATCACATGATATTAGGCACTAAGGAACAATAAATCATCATCATATGAAAAAATATGCACTGTTATTGAAAACATATTTAGGTTCATTTGTGTTTTGACACATTTGGTTGTTCTAAAGAATTTTATTACTCTTCATGATATGAGAATCATGGAATAGTATAATTTATTGAATCATAATAGATTTTTTATTTTCTAATCAATGAGGACTAGCATTGACATTATCTGGTTTGATTCTATAGAAAATTTGAATTCTAGAAACTAATGATCCTAACGGTATCATACTTATGGTATCATTTATATATTAATACATGTTTAATGAGTCTATATTATGATTATTCACTAGAGATTCATTATTTTATAGCATTATCTTATCCTTATGAATCCACATAAATCATCCTTACGATGGAGAATGAGTCTTATGGTGCAGCTTAAATGACCCTTATAGGAATTTCTACAAAAGTAAATAATTCATACTTTCCTTTTAATATTTTCATGTAAGGATGAATTAATGTTATGGTAAAAATACTCTTATAGAGCCACATTCTTACATGGCTTCACAAATAACCCCTATTGGGATTTCTAGACTTAACCAATTTTTTAGACTGAACTCAAAATTTCAAGAAATATTTATATAATTATAGACACTTCAAAACACATTATAAAAATATCAAAAACTATAAATGACCTCAAAAATAAATTAATTAGTAGGCTGAAAAAATACAAATAAAAAATCTTCAAAAATCCTCAAATTCCAAAGGAGTTTTTCAATCTCCCCCTTTGAATTTATTATCAACCCACTTACATTCCTTTCTAAATATACTAAAACACATAACTAATATTAATAAATCCACTCAAGTATCATTAAATCATATCCTATCTAAAATGATATGCATCTTGAAACTATTACATAGTGTACTAAATAGTTTTGAGAGAATTTTATCCCTCTTTGAAAAACAACTTTTGGCCAAGTGATTCAAATGACTTTCTCTTTAAAATCTACAACAAATAATCTCAAAAACTCTCCATTTATTAATAACCACACAAATGGTTAACCAATAAGGGACAAATTTCCTTTAATAATCTTATCCATCATGAAAATTAACTAGTAAATATTTTTTTCACCATTCTCTCCATATTTGAAAACACAATCCAAATCCTTATGGTGTACACTTTCACCCATTTTTAAGGGAGATGGGAAGGATGAAAATAAATTATCATCCTTAACTTATATAACATATCCTTTTTAAATACCATAATAATTATATCTACAATAGGGTATTTTGTTCCAAAAAATCAATCTTTATATCACTATTTCCCACATTATTTTTGAATAAATGATACCTAAGATCAATGTTCTTTGATTTGGGGTTTTGAACAATATTCTCTTCCAGATAAATGGTACTACAATGTTCGTAGGAAATACATGGATTCTTATCACCCTATAACATCAAATCTTATAGTTGGACCTGAATCCAAATCATTTAAGTACAAGAATGTTTGTCTACTATCTAGTTAGATTTAACTATTCTCAATGTCATTGACCTTTTCTTCTTCTTGTGACATTCCACAAAACTCTCACATAGAAAGAATGTTCTACCAAAATTGGACTTCCTATCAATAAAATATCTATCCCATTTTGAATATATAAAACCTGACAAGTGTAATAACCCAAAAAATCATTTTAAAAATATACTATTCTTGATCACTTACTTAACATGCAACACCGAGTTTTAAGTGAACTATGATATACTATAAAAATATTTTTTAAATGTGGTTGTTATAACCTAGACATTAAATTGGTTGTATAAATACAAATAACCACATTATAAAATAATATATATAATATTTTTACATAAGGATAAATTTTTTATTAATGTATAATAAATAAGTACTAAATTTTTAAAAAAAATCAATTTATGCTTCAAAAATACGTTTTCTTGAAAAATGGTATTTATTGCATTTAGTACATAGAAATTATAATTAATTTCTGAATTTTTTTGATATTTTATGTGATTTAATAAATATTATTTTTTGTATCATAATTTAAATTTTATCTTACTATGAATTTTTTGGATTCATCTATAATTATATGTTTTCTAGTGAATAGAAAAAAATACCACTTTTTATAAAACTATCATTTATTTTCATTAAACCAAGTAATTTAAAAATACCCATTATGTTATTAATATTATATTAAAAAAAATTATTCCAATTTTCATTATAAATAATTTAATTAATTATATATTAATCATCATTATACATGATTTTAGCATAAGTTCATTTTTTGTCTTAAAACACATTTTTTCAAAAAAAACATTTTTTATACGCACAATTTTTTATCATAATAAATAAAATTAATATTTTTTAATTAATATTATTCATGATATATATATATATATATTATATTCAATAAAATATTTTATTATTCATTTTTTGTTTTCTACAAGGAAAGTAATGAAATTATAATCAATTGTATGCTTATAATTTCATTTTTCTAAAATGCGTTCTTGTTACACTTTACATGCATATTTAAAATTAAATTATGCTACTTATAGAAATTTAATATGATAAAATGGAATAAATATATTTAATTTGAATAATTACTATTATTTAAAAGTGTCAAATTCATTTTTGGTCATAATGAATAATGAAAATAGTATAATTTTGTTACAACTGTTATGGTTAAAACAAGTTTACCAAGGGGGTTAAACAAAGAGATAAGGTTAGTAATTCCATATAAACATGACTAATTATTATTTATTTAATATATTTGGACCGTATAATATCTTAAATTCTATTTCATTTCCATTTTTATCTACTTTCAAATGAAATTTACCTTATATTGTTGAAATGTTATAAGTAGTTTCATGTGTGTCCCTACCCTCACTTATAAAAGGGAACATATTCTACTATTGTATTCATAATAATTAATCACTATAGATCCAAAAATTACTACACATAAACCTTACTTTATTCCTTACATTTATTCTTTATCTCTTATTCTTACCCTAAGACTGTCCTAAGATGTCTTAATGTGTAATTCAAAGGTGGTCTTTCAAAGAAGAGGTAATCATCTTACCTGACTCTTTCAATGATTATTTCTTCTTATAATTACTATAAACATGTTTTATCCATCATAAAAATATGTATTTAGTGTCATAAATATACTTATATGTCATTATTTTGATTTAATAAACATTTACCACCTTCCTTCTATCAAATGGAAAATGAATGTATTGCTCGTGTGTATGTGTGGACTATCGCCTCCATGTAGTGATATGATGAATTTTAGATCACTATATTTCTTGATTTTTTTATTATGTATCTAATTTTTATAAAATATATTTATGAAATAATTATAATTCCATAATTATGATATCTTATCTACCTTTTTACCATAACATCAATTGGAAATTAACAATATCGCTCGTGTGTACGTGTGGACTTCCACCTCCACGAAGAAATGTGATTATTTTTTAATTTCTTATTTACATGGATAGTAATAAGAATATATTTAATGGATATATATATGATATTTATGATATAATAATTATTTTTTAAATGTGAGTTATTTTTTACTTTAATTTTTTTCATCCATCAAAAATTGGAAACATCACTCGCGCGTGCATACGGTCTAACATCTCCACGAAGTAATGAAATTCATTTTTCATTAATAATTTATATTAATGGTTATAAAATTTATATATTCATAAAATATGATACTTATGACATGAATAATATTATAAATATTATTAAACCATGATCAAAGTTCAAGGACCATAACCACCGAACCGAAGATACATGAAAATCAAAACAGACATCATCTAGAAATGAGGATTTTAATAAATAGAGTGATTATGAATCAAGTTTAACAAAAGGCAAGGTTTCTTCGTCAGAATTTTTTTGTTGAGAAATGTTTGAAGATATACACTTATTTTTGTTTATGACATGTATATAATGAAAATTTGAAATTTGATATCATTTATACATATTAAATCAGGGAATTTGAAGTTATAATTCAAATTATTTTATCCAATGTGTTTTGATTTGAAAGTTACCGAAGTGGAAAGGGATTCTTGTTTCACTTTTATTTCCAAGAGACACATGCCATATTCACAAAATTTTTATTTAATTTTTTTTACATGGATAGAAAAGGGGTCCTTGGGTATGAGTCCATTGATGAGTCTTTTGGTCATTATTCAGTTGATAAAATAGATGATTTCCATGATAGTAAGATTACCAGTCTGAGGAGGAAGAACGAGATAGGCAATCAAAAAGGGAGAAAAGACTAATATTACTTACCACTACCAATGGAAACGATATCCATGAAGAATTTTAAATACAACATGATGGTTAGTGATTATAAGGCTCTTGAATAATCTGTTCGGGGTGAGGATGTAGATCATGGGGGTGTTTCCCCCAAGGATTCTCTAACTGGTCTATAGCGAGGGGAAGGTGAAGCTCATTAACAATATATGGAGATTCTTTTTCACTAAAAAGAGGAAATGTTTGAAACATTTCTTCTGATTAATTCTACTAAGGATGAAACAGACAGGATTATGGGAAGGGTGTTAAGAGTGAATATCAAGGATATAACAACCCTGATTTTTATTACACACATAAACATGATTTATTACATAAAGTTGAACTTGATACAACATAGAATATTGAGAGGTATAGTGTATTTGGGGCTGAATAACATTACATAATGACTTAAAACATGAAACACAACATCTTTATTGAAAACATCCTTTACATGACCCCTACATTCCCTCGTACTTAGAATTGCATGGGACAACCTGGGGACATGTATAAGAAAAGGGTGAGCTATTAAGCCAAATAAGGGAGTAAAAGGCATAACATGAAGAATAAAATACATGTTAGGAAATAGGAATATCAATGGAGAATAAGATAAACATGAACATAAAGACATGATATAGCATGATTATCATAACATGGAAATGTGGAAATAACGCTTAACATGGTATTAGCATGAGCCAAGTCCCATTGCACATAGATCATGAGTAAACCCTCATTTCACTTTAATTATCATGAGTAAACCCTCATTTCACTTAGCATATCATGATACCAATCTTTACCCAATGCATTGGAGTGCTATCAAGGCACTCCCTTCTTAAACATTTCATTTCATGCATTAGTATGCCACATTGATCATAAAACATGGTTTCATTAAACATTATCATTTATTACACGATAATGGAATGTAGAATTAATACATTAAACTATATAATCAATAAGTAAATGTGTGTAAAAGTGAATACCATTGCTAAAGAAATGTTCACGGTATTCACTACACAATGACTTTGGCTTCAGAAAATTCGTGGTGCAATTTCGGCAGCATAACAACGTGACATAAGAATTCATAAAATTTTTTGATGAGATATAAAGGGGTGTCTCATAATATATACACGAAATGGATAGTAATGGGTTCATATAGATACATTTCCCAACATATGTAATGGAATTTTAGATTCATAATTCAAAAGTATTACTTGAATGTAAATGAGGAGAGAGAAAATCCTTATGAAATTTCAGCATGGTAACAGGTGTACATGGGAGGAATTAGTGAGAGAGAAATGGGTATCTCATCATTCAAACATAAATAATGAAGTATGGGGTTGGTGATAAATCATACCCAAAATTTTATAATTGAAAATAAAAGGACGTAATAATATTAAGAAACTTGGATAAAATGAGAAAGGAAGGAATCCCTTACTTATAAGTGTGATCCCAAAGGCTTGGGAGAGGCTTGAGAGAGGATTATGTGGATATTGGGGCTCCTTGGAAGGATTATAGAGAGAGGAGGTAGAGGTTTGGTGAACTCCAAAGGCTTTGAGTGAAGATGAAGTGGGAGCTTGGGTGGGTTTATATAGAAAAAGAGAGGAATTTCTTTATTATTTAGGGTTTGGTCCCTACACATTAAACTAAAAAAAACCAAAATCCAACCCATGGTTTTTTCCCAAGGTTTTTGCCAAAGGGTAGTGGGAAACTTTTTTTTATAAGTCCAATGGACGAACTTCCTAAAATATTAGTCTTTATTATGTGTAGGTGAGTCACACTCTCAAGGAAATCAATTTAAAAAGTTAAAATGTTTTATAAGTCTTTGAGGGTCCAATAAAGATTTGTAAAATAAATCAAACAAACCTAAAATAACATTATTTTAATGGTAAAACATTTATTGTCCTAAAATCCCATTTATAGTATTTTATTACATCACTATTTGTTCATTATGATGTCATAAATCACATTATATATTAAAACGGTATTTAATTTTTACCCAAAACATTGATTGTCTCATAAAATTTTAAAAATTTCACCATTGGATAATTTTGACGTCATGATTCCAAAAACAATATTCTTTTTATATAAATAAGTTTATAAATATTTCAATTTCTAGTTTTAAAATAAAAACTGACATTTTATCAAAAATTCATGGGTTTTGACAAAAATAGCCTTCAAACCTTAATAAAAATCACAATTGTATCCATAATAATTATACGGTCATTTATATTTCATAAAAATTAATTTAGTGATAATATTTTATTAAAATATTATTTAATTCAAAAATCAATTAATTCATCAAAATAGATTTCTTAATTAACTAAAACTGGTATTTTTTCATTAAAAACTATTTACAAAGTAACAAAAATAAAATGAATGTATATTTTATATACAAAAATAATGTACATAATCATAGTACTAGGGCCTCGTTACATAACCTATTATAACACCCGCATAAGACTGAAGGGTAAGGTGTGCGATGGTGACAGACTCTTGGGGTGGTTTCGATAACATCGCTTGGGTGGTAATTCTCTCAACTTCTACTTCTCTTGTAGGTGGTTCCATTAGAGCTTAATGTTTTGAAGATCATCTTAGTCTTGGTCAATATCAAATCCCAGTGACTCCACCTACTTTATGAGATCCGAAAAATGGGACTTGTACGAATTGATTCTACTGGATGAGGCCATCACTTTCTTTGTCTGAGTAAATTAGATTTTTTAAAGATTTATATTTATACTAATCATGTGTTCACTGTTCAACAGCTATATTAGCAACAGTCACAATTCTTAATGTTATTTTAAAATCCAAAATCATAAAACCAAATAATTTCATAATTTATATAACCATTTTACACAATAATACATTTAGTTAGATCAAGAGGAATTTTCATTAATGAATATTTGGTTCGTTACAATTTTCCCCCCTTAAGAAATTTCTCCCTTGAAATTTCCTTTTACCATACTAAAAATATGAGGTTAACTCTCCTTCATCACATCCTCTAATTTCCACACTGCTTCATCAAACTTGTTGTTTCGCCACAACACCTTGACGAGGGAAATTGTCTTATTTCATAGAGCCTTATCTCTATGATCTAAGATCTTCACTGGATTATCTTCATAGGGGAAGTCATTCTCTAGTGAGACCACCTCTAGATTGAGTAAATGTGATGGGTCAGGTATATACTTCCTCAAGAGTGATACATGGAATACATCATGTACTTGAGATAGGTTTGGTGGGAGTGTTAGTCGATAGGCCACTGCTCCAATGCGATCAAGGATCTCAAAAGGGTCGATGTACATTGGGCTAAGCTTTCCCTTCTTCCCAAATCTCATAACTCTCTTCCACAGTGATATTCAGAGGAATACCATGTCTCTGATATCAAACTATTTGTCCTATAAATGATTATCAGCATATCTCTTTTATCAACCCTGAGCAGCTTTAATGTGCTGCTGGATGATCTTAACCTTCTCCATTATTTCTTCGACCTTCTCGGGACCTAGGATTTTTCTCTCCCCAACTTCATCCCAACATGATGGTGTTTTTCACCTCTTCCCATATAGGTCTTCATAAGAATCCATTTGTATGCTTGAGTGGAAACTGTTATTGTAAGAAAAATCAACTGGAGGAAGATGTTGATCCCATCCTCCTTTGAAGTACATTGAGAACACTCTCAACATGTCCTCAAATGTTTGGATAGTCTGCTCAGATTGGACATAATTTTGAGGATGATAATCCATACTGAAGTTCATCTTAGTATCCAGATCATATTGAAGACTCTTCCAAAATGTAGAGGTGAATCTTGGATCTCGATCAGATACAATAGATAGTGTTACTCAATGTAGCCTTACCACCTCTCTAATGTATATCCCTTCTAGTTGATCCATTGAGAAATCCTCCCGAATTTTAATGAAGTGTGCAGTCTTTGTAAGACAATCCACAACCACCTAGATAGAATTTTTGCTTGTGGATGTCTTCGGAAGTCTGGTGACAAAGTCTGTGGTGATGTTCTTCCATTTCCATGTTGGTTTGGGTAATGGTTGCATCATCACCTTAGACTTTTGTCTCTCACCCTTTACTTACTGACATACCAGGCACTTTGATTTATACTTAGTGATATCCTTCTTCATGTCATCCCACCAATAAAGCTCTCAGAAATCTCAATACATCATTGTGTTTCCTGGGTGAATGGAGAAATTTGAACTTTTTGCATCATCCAAAAGTTTCTTCTTTAACACCAGATTCGATGGAACACATAGTCTTGACCCAAATCTCACAATTCCTTCTTCATGGAAATGGGACTCTAAGGATTTCCCTTTTCTGATAGTTTCCACCTTCTTCTGAATTCCCACATCATCCTTTTGAGCATCCTTTAACCCTTCCAAAAGAGACGGTTGATAAATCATATCTGAAAGGATTTATGATGCTCCATTATTTAGGATTTTCATGTCCATCCTCATCAAATCTAAGAAGATTGGTTCCTTTTCAATTCTCATCAATGATAGAATCATTGGGTCCTTTCTACTTAGAACATCTTCCACCTTGTTCTCCTTCCCAAGGTGGTGATGTATTGAGCAGTCATAGACTTTGATCAACTCTATCCTTATACTTTCACAAATGTTCAACTCTTTCTATGTGAATATATACTTGTGGATTTTGTGGTCTGTGTATATTTCACAATTCTCCCCAAATAGGTAATGCAACCAAATTCTCAAAGCAAAGATCACTACAGCCAACTCCAGTTCATGTGTTGGATAGCTTTGCTCATGAAATTTCAATTGCCTTGAAGCATAGGCAATGACTTTGTCATTTTGTATTGACACACATCCCAATCCCTTCTTCGAAGCATCATTGAATACCAAAAAAAGTTCGCCACTTGTGTGTAGTGTGAGTACGGGCACAGTGATAAGCCTCCTTTTCAACTCCTTGAATCTCTCTTCACATTCATCACACCAAGCAAACTTTACTGCCTTCCGAGTTAGCTTGGTAAAGGGGCTAGACAATCGTGAGAAATTTCTCACAAATCGGTGATAATATCTAGCTAACCCCAGGAATCTACGGATATACATTGTCGATGATGGCCTCATCCATCCCTCTATTGCATATATATTGGATGGATCCACATATATCCCCTTTCTTATGATGATATAAACCAAGAATGAGACCTCCTTCAACCAGAACTTGCACTAGCTGTACTTGGCATAGAGATTCTCCTTTCACTAGGTCTCTAGTATAGTTCTTATATACTCCTCATGCTCCTCCTTGGTTTCGGATTATATTCAAATATCTTTTATAAAGACTACCACAAATATTTCAAGGTAATATCTAAAGACTCTATTCATCAAGTCCACGAATATTTTTGGAGAATTAGTGATTTTGAAAGTCATTACTATGAATTCATAGTTCCCGTATCTTATACGAAAAGAATTCTTGGGTATATCCTCCTTCTTCACCCTTACTTGGTAATATCCCAACTACAAATCCACCTTGGAGAGGTATTGTGCTCCATGTAGCTGATCTAACAATTCATCAATTAGGGGTAGATGATACTTGTTCTTTATCTTGATTTTTTTGAGATCATGATAATCATTGAAAAGGTGTATTGACCCATCCTTCTTCTTGATGAAGAGGAATGGTGCACCCCATAGTGAAGAACTTGGGCGTATAAAAACTCTATCTAAATTCTCTTGTAGTTTTTTCCTTATCTTCTCAATCTCCAAAAAAGTTATTCTATATGGAGTCTTGGATATTGGAAACTCCCCAGGTGTAAGGTCAATTGAGAATTCAACATCTCTTCTAGGAGGAAGACCAGAAAATTCCTCATGAAACACTTCAGTAAATTCACTCACAATAGGCATGTCTTCAAGGATGGTTTCCCACTTATACTCAATCATCTAAGCCAGAAACGCATTCTCATAGGGAAGTAATATCCATTCTTGATATGATGGTGCTAAAGAATATTCATCTTCCTCTTTGCACTTGTATAGAATCGGTGGTTGATTCTCCATATGGAGAGTGATTTACCTCTCATAGAAATTTATGTTGGATATATATAAGGAGAGTCAATCCATGCCAAGAATTTCATAAAATTCCACCAGAGGGAGTATGATGAGGCTCGCTGGGAAGTTCAATCCACAAATTATGATAGGGGAGGAGTTATATTCATGGGATGCAATAATTTCCCCATTTTCTGTAGTCAAAGACATCTTTACATCCATGATTTGTGGTGGCGTTGGTATTGTTATAATAAAACTTTGAGATACAAAAGTGTGTGTAAAACTAGAATCAAAAAGGGTGTTCTCTATTCTTGAATGAATAACTAGTGTACCTATCACCACTTAATTTTAGGAGTTCACTTCAGTGGTAGTGATGGAAAAATATCATACTTGCTGCCTTGGAGGTTGTTGGTTGCCTCCTAAGACCCTTGGCTTAGGGCACTGATTTGAAAGGTGCCCTATTTCTTTGTAGTTGAGGCAATGAACAACACGTTGAGGGTAAAATGAAGCATTCCCCTCTTATTTCAAAGCCGTTGTTTTTTCTTGTTGGTAGTTAATGGCTAGGTTCCCTTCTCTCCCACACCTAAAGAATTTCCTCAACCCCATCAAGCAATTTCAAGGTTTCTTCTTTCCACACCTTTGGAAAGTGGGGTACTTTATTTTCTTAGTACCATTGTATTTCTCCATCGGACCACCAGAATTGAAGTCCACCTTACACATCTTATCCCCATGGTACCCCTGGGATTCGCTGATCATTATTTCGACATTGAGGGCACATTAGACAATTTCCTCATAGCTATCGAAGTCACGAATCGTCAGGGATTTCTGTAGGCTAGGTCTCATCCCACCAAAGAAGTGGTGAACCTTACATTCAGTGGTAATGACAAATTCAGAGGTGTATCGCGCAAACCTTGTGAAGTTTTCCTCATACGATCCGATGGGTTCATCGTCTTTTTTATTGAGAGTAATGAAGTCTCTTTCCATATTATGTTGGAATGTGCGAGGAAAATATTAATCAAAAAACATTTTTCACAAATCCTTCTATTCCAACACCTCAATATCCTCCTCAGTCTTCGTATTTTTTATCAATGTCTACCATTGATCGACTTCACCCTCCAGATGATAAGAATCTAGAAGAACCTTCTCTTGTTCAGAACATTGAAGGATTGAGAAGATCTTCTCAATGGATTTGATCCACTATTCGGCAATTGGGGGATTTTATGATCCATTAAAATTAGGAGGTCTTTGTCTCCTGAATATATTGATTGTGACTTGTACTTTCTTAGTGGGGGTTTAATGTTCCTATTGACCCATGTTTCCATTCAAAACTTTAGTTGACTAAGAGAGTATCATGACAAATTTTGTGATTTCCACTCCCATTGGATTGGGCATCTCATTAGAACAGTCGTCACATTGATCTTTGCATCAGTTGTTAGCTCAAGTCCTCCAATTAATGGCCTTTGGCTGTAATAAAAGTAAAGTTAGGGGTAACACATAAAGGGGAATCCAAAGAAAAAAACGGATGACTTATAAATTACTTTTATTTCCTTAACTTATGAATTTATAGGCTTTAATCTATGTTATCAATTATCTACTTTCTAACATATATTCTTAGGGGATTTTTTTAATTCCCTTATTAATGGTTCATACTAAGCTTATGATTTTTCCAAATCATATCCCCCCGAAGTGTTGTAACCAAGACTGCAACAAGGACCGTTGTCGTGAACAAGGATACCTCGAGTCAATCCCGAAACTCCTTGTTGGAATTTTCACTCCTAAGTACATCTATGCCAGAGCCACCTCTACCTTCTCGTATCCAGACAGGTATGTATTTCCATGATAAACCACTTACTTAATACTCACAAAAACATAGGGATTTTTTTATTACACTTAGTCTTATCTGTAAGTATTTTTCTAGGGTTTCCAAATCCTAATCCAAAAAATAACTAAACCTATCCTCTGATACCAACTATAACAACCCTACTTTTTATTACACAGATAAATATTATTTATTACATAAACTTGCACCTATTAAAACATAGAAGATTGAGAGTTCTAGTGTCTTTGGGAATTAGGAACATTACATAAAGACTTAAAACATGAAACACAATATCTTTATTGAAAACTTCCATTACATGACCCCTACATTCCCTCATACTTAGCATTGCATGGGATAACTTGGGGACATTTATAAGAAAAGGGTGAGCTATGAAGACCAGTAAGGGAGTAAAAGGAAGAACATGATGAATAAAATACATTTTAGGAAATAGGAATATCAATGGAGCATAATAGAAAATGGAACATAAAGGCATGACATAACATGATTATCATAACATGGAAATGTGGCAAGAACACTTAACATGGTATTAGGATGATCCAAGGATCATTACACATGGAGCATGAGTAAACCCTCATTGCACTAGAATTATCATGAGTAAACCCTCATCGCACCTGATGTATCATGATACTAATCTTTACCCAATGCATTAGAGCACTATCAGGGCGAACCCTTATTAAACATTTCATTTCATGCATAAGTGTGCCACATGAATCAAACAACATGGTTTCATTGAACATCAGGATTTATTCCAAGATAAAGTAATGTGGAATTAATACATGAAAATATACAATCAATAATTAAATGTTCATAAAGTTTAATACCCTTGATAGAGAAAATGGCATGGTATTCACTAAACAATGACTTTGTCTTGAGAAAAATCGTGGTGCAATTTCAGTAGCAAAATGGCATGGCATAAGAATTCATAAAAATGGTTGATGAGAGAAAAAGGGGTGTATAATCATATTTACATGAAATGGACAGTAATGGGGTCATATAGATACATGTCCCAACATATTTAATGGAATTTTAGATTCATAATACAAAATAATTGCTTGAATGTAAATGAGGAGAGAGAAATTCCTTACGGAATTACGGCAAGGTAACGGGTGTACATGGGAGGAATTAGTGAGAGAGAAAGAGGAATATCATCATTAAAACATAAATAGGTAAGTATTTTTGTGGTGTTAAACATACCCCAACATTTATAATTGAAAATAAAAGGACATAACAATATTAAGAAACCTGGATAAAATGAGAAAAGAAGGAATCTCTTACTTGGAAGTGTGATCCCAAAGGCTTGGGAGAGGCTTGAGAGAGGCTTCTTGGGAGATTGGGTGCCTCAGAAGTATTCTAGAGAGAGGAGGGAAGATTTTGGAAGAACTCCAAAGGCTTTGAGTGAAGAGGAAGTGGGAGCTTGAGTGGGTTTATGTAAGAAAAGAGAGGGAATTCTTTATTATTTAGGTTTTGGTCCCTACAAATTAAACTAATCAAAACAACAAACCAACCCATGGTTTTTCCCCATGGTTTTTTTCAAATGGGATTGGAATAAATTATTTTATATGGCCAATGTCCGAACTTCTTAAAATATTTGGCTTGCTTATGTGGAGGTGGGTCACACTCTCATGGAAATCAATTTAAAATGTTAAAATGTTTTATAAGTCCTGGAGGGTCCACTAAAGCTTTGTAAAATTAATCAAAAAAACATTAAATCACAATATTTTAATGTTAAAACATATATTTTCCAAAACACCCATTTATAGTATTTTATTACATCACTATTGGTTTATTATGATGTCATAAAACACATTATATATTGAAACGGTATTTAATTTTTACCCAAAAATTTGACTGCCTTAGAAAATTATAAAGAAATAACCATTGGATAATTTCGACATCCGGATTCCAATAATAATATTCATTTTATCTAAATAAATTTCTAAATATGTGAATTTTTATTTTTAAAATAAAAACCAACATTTATCTAAAATTCATGGATTCTGAAAAAAATAGCTTTTAAACCTTAATACAAATCATAATTGTATCCATAATAATTATACGGTCAATTATATTTAATAAAAATTAATTTAGTGATAATATTTTATTAAAGTATTATTTAATTCAAAAATACATTAATTCATCAAAATAGACTTCTTAATTAACTAAAAATGTAATTTTTTCTTTAAAAACTATTTACAAAGTAAAAATAATAAAATGAATGTATATTTTCTATAAAAAATAATGTACATAATCATAGTACTAGGGTATCATTAAATAACCCCTTATAAAACCTACATAAGACCAAAGGGTAAGTTGTGC
The DNA here is from genome assembly GCA_963277665.1 of Viscum album. Taxonomy (NCBI): domain Eukaryota; kingdom Viridiplantae; phylum Streptophyta; class Magnoliopsida; order Santalales; family Viscaceae; genus Viscum; species Viscum album. The sequence goes on from OY728151.1 coordinate 1,842,106,822, forward strand.
GATGGTGACAGACTCTTGGGGTGGCTGTGATAACATTGCTCAAGTAGTAATCTATATCAACTTACACTTCTCCCATAGGCGGTTCCGTTTGAGCTTAACGTGTTGAATCTTGGCTTGGTCTTGGTCAGGAGTGAATCTCAGTGACTCCACCTCCTTTCTGAGCTCTAAAAATGGGCCTCGTGGAAAGTAATTCTACTAGAGGAGTCCATCACTTCCATTGTCTGAGTAAATTGGATTTGTTAAATCCCTGTATTTATACTAGTCAAGTGATCACTGTTCAACGACTATATTAGCAACTTTCACAATTCATAACATTATTTTAAAATCCAAAATGATAAAACCAAATAACTACATATGTTATATAACCATTTATATAATAAGAAATTTAATTAGATCAATAGGGATTTTTATAAATGAATGTTTGGGTTGTTAAAAATGATGAGAAGAGTTCATAGATTAAAAATAGTGATCTTATATTGATAAGGGGATTCAATGATGGTAAGATCAATCAAGAGGAGTACAAGCAGACTTGGGACAAGATGGCATATCAATTTGAATACTTCTTAAGGGATGATCCAGCTACTCAGGTTAGTAATCTCTTTGGGAAATTATATAGGGAAATTTGTTTTCATAAACTTAAGTTTTTTTCAATGGATTTTTTATATCCTTTAGAATTTTAATCTTATGGTTTATCACTTTTTCCTTAAATGTATTTTGAAAATAAAAAATGAAAATTTTCAGTCATGTCCATATTTTATGAAAAATGTTTTCAAAAATGTTTTCACTGTTAACCTATGATTTTTTAAATCCATTTTTAACCAGATTTTTCTTTATATATTTTTTAAAAGGAACATTATTATCATTTTATGAATGACATAATTTTTACCAATGGATTAATTGGATTTTTTTTACATACATTGCAAGAATAAATTTTCCCGCCATCATGAATAATCTTTTACTTGAAGATTCATTTACAATTTTACATGGTTATTTATAAAGAAAATTTTCCCTTATTATTTTTTAAATTATAATATTCAAAATAAGTTATTTCAAAATTAAAAGGGAATTTTCCTAAAAATGTATTCTAGTAATCTTTTAAATAAAATATTATTCTTTAATAACGTATTTTGATGTTACTTATTCTTAAATGGGGATAAAATTATATGATTCCTTCCATATTTTTTCTTCACATGGCTGTTGATTATAATGATTAAATATTAAAGAAACTCATTTTATTTTCCATGTGTTAAGATAAGATGAAATGATAAATGTTTTTTGATGTTATGGAATACATATAAATAGATTTTTATTATGTGATTGGTGCATCCATTATTTCTCTCTAATACATTTTCTAAATATTAATGTTTTATAAGATTGAAGGGTACATGGGTGGTTATCACAATCCCTAAAGAGGGTAAATGGGAGGTTATCCTAGACCTGAAGTAGGTATATAGGTGGTTATCCCAATCCAAAAATGTGGTGAATTACTTGGCATGTAGACCTAACATAATATTTCTATGATTATGATAATTCCACACTTTTAAAACCACTTTCTATGAAATGTTATCATCCTTGTGATATGATCTCATTCCTCATGATATTTAACTATTGTATGATTTATGTCTTAAGAATTTTCAAATCCTTATGTCATGATTATGATTTATGAATTTATGGTTTTATTTTCAAATGTTAAGTTCATGTTCTCATTCCCCTATAATCATGATATTCTTAAATATGATCATTGATTTATATCTCACATGTTTACCATTATTGGGCATCTTATCTCACCATTTATTATGTTTCCTTTACCATATGATACAAAAAAATAGTTATTATATTTCTAAGAAATATTATAGTTGTTAAAAATTTGAGGGAGATGATGCAGATCTTTTATGTACCGGGTCTTTATGTATCCAAGTTTCCAAATTCACTAAACATTTATGATTATAACATGGATCATATGATATGTGATAAATATCCATAAAAAATAATGTAATGAACCATTTAATAAATTAAATATACCATGGCCTACACTAATGTTCTATAAATTATTATGTCATTACAACATCATGAATGATGTAATTTGAGTTACATTGGTTAGGTGAAAACTGTACTTTTAAAATTCACCATAAATTTATGTATTCATAAAATTACCAAAAAGAAATCACCCTTGGATAATTTTTACATGATTATTTCAAAAATGATATTAATATCTTCAAAACAAATTTCTAAAATAGGTACTTTTAATTTTTAATATACAAAATTATGATTTTTACAAAATACTTTAAAATGGAGTTTATTAAAAATGTGTTTATATTTTATTAGAGTTTTTAATAAATATATTTATTTTCTACAGTTATAAAATTCTTATTTACCTAAAGTGATAATGATAAATATTATTTATATCATAATTTATTATTTTGAGGTGAAATTACTATTCCAATGGACATGTTATTATTCCCAATGTCCAGGTTACTATTCCCAAATATCAGGTTACTATTATAACAGTCACATTACCTACTATAAATACCTATAAATTAATCCATTAATTATTAAAATCAACTCCTATAAAGGTTCTACATTTCCATTTTCAATATTTTTTCATGGTTTACTAATATTTTGTTTCTTTTATAGAGTTTTTGTCATGGGATAAATTATTCTAATAGATTAGGGTGATCTATATTTTCCCATTATAACTTTTATATTTTTTATTTTTTTGTCCTCATTTACTATTGAGAGTTTTAATTGGTTTCATTAATGTTTAATGTAATAGTTATTAGTAAAGAAACAAGTTCTTTTTTGGTTTCTCTATATTTAGTATGTGTATAATATTATATAACACCCATTTATTAAAGAAATTGTTTTACAAACAAACACTGGGTCATTAAATTATTATGGTTAAATTTATTATGATTAAATTATATGATACATATCTATAAATAATTATTTATTTTATTATTCTCTAGTTATTTCTATAAATCACAATTTCTTCTTTCATTATTCTCTCTCTAATTATTCAAAAGTCTAAAATAATTATTTTAAGGAAAACAGTGTTTGTTTTTCTACATAGTGGGAAATATGCTTCTTTAATGTCCTTATTTTTTAAAAAATTATTTAAATAAGTATTTTAATATTCTCCTATGATTATTTAAATTAATTTTTTACTATGTTTGACTTTCAATAAAAAAATAAGAGTAATATTCTTATCATTTTCTGAACGAGGATCTTTTTACCAAAGGTGTGAATGAAATATTTATTTTAACATACAATACATGAACAACATTTCATGATGTTAAGACTATTATTTCATTTGAAGATTAATTTAAATTTTTACATGGTTATTTTCAATGAAAATTTTATCCTTAATATTTTGGAAATTTGATATTTGAAATAATTGATTTCAAAATGAAAAGTGTATTTTCCTAAAAAAATATTATAGTGATCATTAAAGGTATTTTTCATCTTTGATATCATCCTTTGATGTTACTTATTATTCAATGGGGGAATGATTCTATGATACTTTCATGATTATTTATATGGATGTTTATTAATTATGATTATTAAATCTTGATGAAACATGTTTTCTTTGTAATGGGATAAGCTATGATGTAACAATATATGTTTTCACGATCTTATGGAATAAACATAAATATATATTATGATTATATGATGTGTGGGTATGTTATAAACATCTAATGTAGTGGGTAAATTTTAATGTTTTATAAGTTCAAAGGGTATATTGGAGGTTATCTTGTCCAAAATAGAGTATACATAAGTTTATCCTAGACCCGAATTAGGTACATAGATGGTTAGCCCAGGCCAAATATGTGATGAATGTTTTTTGTGGGTATTCTTGATATAAGGTTTATATGATTTTTATTATTCCACACATTTTATGAAACTACCGATGATATTTTCACATGATTCTGATATGATCTCATGTATAGTGATCTTTTATTCTTCTATGACTCATGTCTTATGAACTTATAAATCTAAATTTCTGGATTATGATCTATGAGTTGTTTGGTATACTTTTCAAAAATGTATTTCATGTTACCATAGCCTTATGATCATGATATAATTACATATGATCATTTATTGATATCTCCCTTAATACTTATTATTGTGTTTCCTTTTCCCAGGATATGGGGAAATTTTTTAGGTATGATATGTCTATGAAAGGTGATAGTTGTGATGAACTTGGTGAGAGATGATGTATATTTTTTATGAACTAGTTTTATATGTATCCATGTTTATAAAGGCAATAACATTTTATTATTATTGATTGGATAATAATTATATGTCATTAATATTCATCTAAAATCATATAATATTTATGTACGTAAAATTTGGGTCACCTGAACCAGGTTAAGTCAGAATGGGATCTATATAGTAGGTCATAGCTCATTATATTCTTAACTTACCTAAAAATCATCTCAGTTATCATCATGAGATATTATTTAGGATAAATTTTAAATCAAGAACATAATGTCATAAAAAATTAATTTTAGGTCAATAAGCTAATATGAAGTGAATTATTTGAAATAATTTTATTTCATAACATTAATTCACACTAGTTATAGCCTCATCTTCGATCTACATAGGGGAAATAACTATAGGAATGGAAATTCCCTAATATTCCTCCATTACAAAACTCTTAAAAAATTATCTAGATTATTTCTCTTGGAATAGAAAAATATGATAAAATACATTAATTACTTTCAATCACATAAAATATGAAATCTCTCCTAACATGGAAATCTCAAAATTCCACTTCATTTTCTCATTAAACTCCTCACAAAAATACTTTTATTTTCCAAAAAATCAATTTCATCAACATTTACTATAACAATGAGAGTACCTACAGACAACTCCTTATAAAAGATATTACTAAAAACTTTTACTTTAAAAAAAATCATGTTTCTCATGCACTTATATAGATTTTCATACTATGATATTGGGGATATTTTAAGACATATAAATTATTATTTATCATGTATACCATTCTTTGATATTTATTAAGAAGAAAACCTTTAGGTAGTTCAATAAAAAACTCATCTTCAAGGTCATCATTTTGCAAGGAAAATTTTAAATACATTTGATAGACCATGTAATTTTTTTGAGTGACCATATCCAAGAACATCCTAATAGTCTAAAGTATTTCCACTGGTGAAAAGGTCACTTGAAATTCATATCATTCTAGCTAAAAATACCCCATGAAAATTAGGATTTCTTTATTCCTTGTGGTTTTATCTTTCTCATTCCTCTAATTTCAGAAAGCCCACTTACCATCATTGATGTTTTTTTCTCAATCCTTACCACCATATCCCATAGAGTTCATTTCAATTTGATTATTTTCCTCATTTATAGAAGAAATAAATTAATTATACTTAATTTCCTTATAATAAATTTGACATTTTTCTTGTGAAATAAGAGTATTTTGGCTTTCTAACACCAAATTTTTTATGGTTCGTAAATGTGTATCAAGTTAGACAATAATATTCTCATAACCAACATGTTTTTTAATCCTTATATGAATATAAATATGGTCATCATATTCTTCTTCATCACTGGTCACATCTGAGTCAATATCCACCCCAACTTCCACAATTCTATCCTTTTCCAAAACCTATTTTTCTAGAAACTACATGTATTCAGCTCTGGTATATTGAACTTCATCCTAAATAAACACATTTATTTATGTCTATTTTCAAAAATAAAATGAAAATATTAACACTCTAACTATATATATTAATGTTTTCTCTAGCACTTTTAGCCACTTCAATTGGATATATTTCTAAAAAATTGACAGTTTAGATATTTCATCTAACTTGATGAAATTTTTATTCTTTATCTTCATGTAACAATTAATTTCAAATAAATTAAAGTATTTGATAGTTTTTTTATGATACAACACCTTATATAAAGTCACGTGTTTATCAAATATCAAAAAACATTTATTTAGAATTCTCATAGTAGTGGTCATAGATATTATCACAAACCTACCCAGATAACCATTGAATCTATGTTCTAAATAAATCCATGAAAAGATCTAAAAGGCATTCAATATTCCCATGAGATGGGGAAATATAGTCGGGTAATAGGAATAACCTAGGGAAAAAAATTTCCCTACTATATACAACAAATAGAATGAAATAAATGATAAGGATGGATGTAAAATTTCTTAACAGAGTAAAATGGTGAAGAAGCAATACATAATGGGCAAAACAATCCAAAAAACATGTACATGATCCAAGAGTAACCAAACTAAAAATGACATTGACCAATATCTCAATGTCCCAAGTGGGAAACATCCAACCAAACCTCCATCTGAGTCCCAAACCCAACTACTTAAAATACCGACCACGTCACTATAACACATCTCCCCTTCCTGCTTAAAAAACAAGTTCTATACACACTGAAGGGTATGTGCTGAATTTGAGAAAAACAATCCTAGTGAGATCCCACTAATTGTTCCATAAGAATTATTTTTTTAATTATCTAAATATAAACTATTTAAAGGGTAAAATGCATGATATTAAACATTAAATGATTAAAAAAAGTAAATTCACCCTTTTAATAAAAATTAAACTATTCCATATAAAATATTCTCCATGTCACTTTAAAATAATAAATTAATAATTTTCATGTCATGAATCATAAATCTATGTTAAATAAAATCATAATGGTATGTACCCATAGGATAATATATGCATTATCAGTTAGGATCCTCACCCCATTTAATAAATTATTACTTGTGTGGACCAAACTATTCCCAAGTACAATGACCTAAGGAGTAGGGGAACACCCCCATGTATGATCCCCCACACATGATTTCCTATAAAATAGTCCCTATTATGATGAATTAAGGAGAAATGGAATATCCCTAAGTGTGAAACCCTTACCATGTCATGGAAACAAGTCCCTAGAAGACCCCCCTTTAATATACCTTTAGATTCCATGTGTTGAAAATTTTAAATCATTTCCAGATGTACAATCATATCTCAATAATAAAACCAAAAATCTTGTCACGACCCAACCCGTACCGGGGCACGAGCGGAAACTACCCCAAGCTCGCCTCCATAGGTCAGGGGCTTGTGACTAGCGCCGAAGGCACAAAAAATGAGGGGAGGCCTTAGCCTAAGAAACTATACACACACACGCAGCCAAAACAATGAAAAAGTGCAAAGAAAGGAAAGCAAGATACAACACTACTAAAAAAAGGGAACCAACATACATTCATCGACCTCTAACCAGTACAAGAAAATTGCTGAAAATTACTAACAAGTAAACTGAACAGTAAAAGGGGAAAAACATGCGCCCAACTAGAAAGGTGCCACAACCCGACAATAGGTAAAACAAAGGTAAACCGCTGGTGATTCTCGCACCCAGAAAGTCCTTCTATGGCCACTAAACACATCCCAAGATCATGTTTCCTCTATGATCATCTGTAGTCTCGACCGACCTATCTATCGTCTGCAAGGGCACACCAAGTGCGGGAAAATCCCAAGCATGGGTGAGTATAAAAATACTCAGTAGGATGCCCCAGAAGCTCGAGGGAGCAATAAGGGAGGTTCTAAAAATGGTGATCAGTAGAAAGAGAAAAGAATAGTGTAAGAGTGAAAAATAGAGAGAGTGCAGCTCAACCCAACAAGAGAAAGGAAAGAGACTCATCCAGACGCAAGGAGCTAGAGATGGTGAGAAGACTAACTTCTCGTCGAGTCTTCTCTGCCTATAGCTGGAGAATAGACTCATCCAACCAAGAGGATCTAGACACGGAAAGCACGTGGCATAACCTGCGCGTCTTCACCCCTCCTAGAAGGATAGTAACTGAACCCAAGGAGTGGGAACAACAATAGGATGTGTATATATATGATCATTGAGAAACCCAAATGAGTGTGTAAGGGGATCTCTATCTCCAAGCTCAGCCCTATAAGAGTATCTGACAGTTCAAAGGATATCCACCACTGATCCCAAACGTCTTTCACATTAACCTAGGTGGTACAAGTCAAAGGGTCTCAATCACCGCACCTCGATACTATCCACTTTGGGCGGCACTGTCTCGCCCACATGGCTTTTAGGTCGTGTTGCAAGGATGAGTCTCGGTGGGAAAAGTGCCCCTCATCCTCGTATGTCCTAAGGTCACGTCAAAGCTGTCACATCACTGACCCATACACCCCAGGGTCCTGCTTCGGTAGTCACGGAGAAAAAGTCACCGACTTGCCTCATAAGAAGGCCTGAGTCTGAAATGCCAATGGGTGACCCACTGCCCAGCCCTATTGGAGGGTAAACCCTAATACATCATCAGGTGACCCACTGCCCATCCCTGCTAGAGGGTATACCCGGAACAAGTCGACAGGCGACCCACTGCCCAGTCTCTACTGGAGGGTAGACCCAGAACACGTCGACAGGCGACCCACTGCCCAGTCTCTACTGGAGGGTAGACCTAAAAGAAGTCTTCAGGCGACCCACTGCCCATCCCTGCTGGAGGGTAGACCCTAAGAAGTCGACAAGAGACCCACTGCCCAGTCTCTATAGAAGCGTAGACCTGAAAGAAGTCGACAGGCGACCCACTGCCTAGCCCTGCTGGAGGGTAGACCCAAAGAAGTCGACAGGCGACCCACTATTTAGTCTCTACTGGAGGGTAGACCAGGAACACGTCAACAGGAGACCCACTGCCCAATCTCTACTGGAGGGTAGACCCGGAATAAGTCTTCAGGCGACCCACTGCCCAGCCCTGCTGGAGGTTAGACCTGGAAACGGGTTTGATAACTCAGCACTACAACTGAAATCACCGGGTGTTACCAACATCACTACCGTGCGTTGGTTCAGAGTGCTTCAAAGGGACCTCCATCCAACACCCTTTCATGTCTCCACATTTAATAATATCTCAAACGAGGCTCCACATGCCCAAACTGATCACACCATTATAATCTTCGTGTAAAAACATGCAAGATAGACCATTTACTTGCCGAAACAGTCAACCGGTGAAAAAGGTACTATTCACCAAAGCCATCCTAGGTGGGACCCACACCACGATCCCGAAAAAAGTTAGGAGAACTGCGCCATCATGATGATATCGTAAAAAACATATCGAAACAGTAATTCATTCGCCCTGAGTGGATGCCTGATGAAAAAGTCGCAGTACGCTGCACATAGCTCAAAAGACGGCCTGTGGGGCCCATGCCTTAACTTTGGCTTCATCGCCTGAGTCCACCCTGGTCAACCTCATCTTGATGACAGGGTCACAGCGCCACTGACAGCGCCTAAAATGGAATCTGGATGGAGAAGTTGCAATTCACCACGATATACACAAATGAGGCCCCCTAGGGCCCACACCTCGGGCCCGAATTCAGGCAGGCGGATTGCGCCGTTGCAATCCCCTTATAAAAACACTCAGAAATGAGTACTCAAACACCCCAAATGGATGTCGGGTGAAAAAGTGGCGTTTCACCGTAAAACGCGCGAGCTAGGCCCTGCGGGGCCCGCACACAATCTCCAACCCAAACGCTTCAGAAAGCAACTCAAAAAGGCTTGCACAAGGACTGGGGTCACGCTGCTGCTGACGGTGCATCAATCGGACATCCCAAGAAGGAGTTTTGTCCGATGTGAAAATTAATTAATTAATTACTCCCATTGTGTTTCATGCTGCCGAGCAACGAAACCAAACCGCAAAGGTTTAGAACTAACCTTGGAAGGATCATCTCAGCTCTGGGCCATCGCGCCTCCGACGGCGCGTCAAACGGACGTCCGGCTCACGAGCCACGTCCGTTGCAACTTTCATAATAATTTAATATTATTAAATTAATGTGTTTCGGGACACCCGCCTTCAGGCGCAGAACCCAAAATCCCCAAAACTCATCTTAAAAAGGTATGTCTCATAGAGGAAGGCCCATGGCCATAGACGGTGCATCAAACAGATGCGTTGTTTATGAGATATCCCCCCCCCCCCCTGAATGCAAGGGGGCCTAACCGGGCCGGTCCACCCCGGCCAGCCCGGTCCGAGTTTTCGGCCCGCGGCCCAGCCTCGGGTCCGGCCCATCAAGCCGTGGCCCGCTGGCCGCGGCCCTCCTCAAACGACCAGACACGAGCAGGTCTAGTTTTTCCCCAACCGACCGGCCTTGTGGCCGGTCTTCTTCAACGCCGCATTAGGACCCGCATTTTGCGGGTCCTTGCCTCCTGGTCGACTGGCCCGTTGGCTGGTCCTCATTGACGCTCCAGTAGGACCCACGCGGCATGGGTCCTGGTACGCTGCTCCGCCTCCGAGGTCAACGCCTCGGGGCGACCCCCTCCGTCCACGACCGGCGCCCTCAGCGCCTCCGCCTCCCACAGCCGACGCCGCCTCGTCGTCCCGACCTTGCACCACCCCAGTCGCCCGGCCTCACAGCGGCTCCCCTACGTCGCTCGACCCCGCCGCCTCTCCGAAGCCTGGCCTGAAGCCAGCGCTCGTGCCTGCTCCTCCGCTCCGCCTCTGCTGCCGGCCAGCCTGGCTCCCGGAAGCTGTTTGTCCCCATCGGCCGCACCCGACGCCGCTGACCCAAACCCCCGAGCTCCGCCGTGTTCCAAGACGCGACCGTCCCGCTCTGCCGCCGGTTCAGTCTCCAGTCGCTACCCCTCGCTGAAGCTGAACCTTCGACTGGTCTCCCTGACCACTCTGGTGATCAGAAAAATTATCTGACACCGGTTTCGGGATACCTGGGACCGGATCTTCACAACGCCTTCCCCTGCTCATCGATCCGTCGAGGTTCGTGCACGCCCGAAAATTTGGGATGAAGAACATTCAAGAACGAGGAATTGAACAGGGCGCAGGTGTTGGTCGTGTTCATTCAGCTAATGCCCCAAATTATAAAAACTATAAAAATTCAAATACGAAAAAGATGAAGAAATTCAGAAAAATCAGCGAGGGCGTTAAATTCAACAAGAATCCTACCTCGTTGGATCCGTTCATCATTGGCGATGCATCCGCTCGATCCTACTTCGATCCGCCAGAGTCCGCTCCTCAATCCGGTGAAGAATAGAAAAGAATGCCGAAGAATTGTGAAGAACGCTAGAGAGAGACAGAGAGAGGGAGGAAGAAATGAGTCTTCCGTCAACACTTAGTGAATTTATAAAAATTCACGTAAAACTCTCCGAATAGGTGCGGATTCTGAAACCTCCGTGCCCGCTTATTTTATCTCATGCCTAGGCAGAATGCCCCATTTCGAACTCAACGAAAATCTCGGATTTCAATTCCGGGATTTCGTTCGAAATTTATTCAAAAAGAATTTCAGTGATAAAAAATTCACTAAGTGAACATTCTGAAATGACCATTTTTCCCCTAGTTGACATTTCTCATAGCAGGCCCGTGGTCATAAATTTTACACCCCGCCTAGGGTAAATGGCATGCTCTGGACTCAACGGTGCCCTCGGTTTTCCCATCCGATCAACCATTTAGGAGTTACTCGGGTTTGAGCTATTAAATGAATAATTTAATTTAATTTATCCATTTAACACACCGCTAATGAGCGAGGGGTCCGAACGTCCCGCGCCGACTCATTTTATGTCGCGCCTAAGGTAAACACCATGTTCCGGACCCAAACGTGGTCTCGGATTTTCAATCTGATCGATCGTCTAAGAGATATCACATTTTATTTAGTTAACCATGTGTGCGTAATATAAAAACACTTAACATTTTAATATAATTAATTCCGGACACACCAGACCTCAGAATTGCACGTCGTCTGAACGCCCTGCTCTGGAATGATATCAAGAAATTTTTCAAATTCTCCGAGTCCCAAAACTTGGGTTCTTAAAAATCCTTTTCACACCAAAACCATGTTGTAAATCCAATTTTATTATACAAGCTAACTAATAATTGAAACTACATTTATTTTTAAAATACAAAGGATAAAAAAAATTTATATAAAAAACCACCATATATAGATTTCAATAAATCATCGATTATTCCATTAAAATTTTATAAATAAATTTTTGAAAATATAGATCATTCATAGTTCATAAGATAAATTTTTTTGATAAAACCACCCACCTTAAACACTAAGTACTACAAAATTACATGGACACACCAAAGGAGAGTAGGGATCTTAGAATCAAGATATGATCCTAAAAAATGAACCACATCACATAAACTTTTAATTAAATGATCCCTAGGTCAACAGATTAGAGAGATAGGTCACTTACCATGATGCTCTCAAAGATAAACACAACTATTAACCCAAATATAAATAATTATGTATCTTTCAAAGACTAATATAATTGAAACATCATTGGATTATCAAAAAATCCCTTAGATTTTATTAATAAACCATTGATATAAAACTTCTCTCAATAGAAATTGGATACATCTAAAATAAAGGATAATAAAATCTAATAAAATAGACATACCTTTGAAAATCTAGATCCAACACCCTAGGATCCATAAAATTAAATCATTGGGAGGTAAGGAATCTCTAAAATCTCTATGAGGAGTCCCCTAGGATGAGAGATTAATATATAATAAGATGAATGAGGCCAAACAGAGGTATTTTGTTTCTTAAAAATAAGATTTACATTAATTATTTAAAATCCCAAGGTTTGTTTGCATGTTTTGGAAAATCATTTTCCAATTGAGAACCCCCTTATGGGATATTGGGGGATCCACACAGTTTTCCTTCACATTTTAAAAAATAGTGCACCAACCCTATAAACTGCATGTATCCCATGTTTCGTAGTTTTAAGAGAAGGTTTCATGGTTTTTTCTTAACCATGCACCAACTATTCACCCTCCTTAGGGACACTAAAACAAGTTTTAAGGTTTTCGGGGGTGAACTTCAGGGTTTACCCTAAGAAAGTGTCAACTGTTCATAGGCCCATGAAAATATAAAAACTCCAAAAATTTCACACACAAAAACTCAATAAAATTTTGAATCAATAAATTATAAAAAGAGGATATTTATTCCTGAAAGTGTTGTTGGGATATGAAAATTCTCCCCACCATATCAAATTTTACACTGAGAGTGTCAATTCATGATAGCTTGATCAAAAGAGAGATGATTCAATTACCCCCATTTAATACTTCCTAATGCAACATCTCATGAGAATATATTTTTTACCTCCATAACACTTGGATCAATGGAATATACATTCCACTTAGGACTTTATCCTAAAAATCAAAAATATGAACTAGTTACTCAACCACAAACACATTCGGTTCTACAAAAAATATTTTCCCAATTTAAGAAAAGAGAGGGATCGGGGAGATATTTCTTAAGCAGAGGTATGGGGTAGAAATCATGAATAATAGTCAACTAATATGGTAACACCAACCGATATGCCTCCTTCTCAATCCTCTTAATGATTTTAAATGGTCTATCATATCTTATAGACAACTAACCTTCCTTCCCAAGATGATGGTGACCCAACCGTGGTGATAATTTCAAGAAAACCTAGCCACCAACTGATAATTATAAATTATGGTTCCAACAGTCTACATAAGACTTATGTCTACTCTAGGACATCTCCACTGCCGATCTTAAACAACCTATGATATATATAACCATTATAACCTATAAATTAAATTGGTGGGTCTAAATTGTACTAAATAAATTATGAAATTTATAAAGTTTAAAAATACATAATATATATATATATATATTGATTATTAATAAAATAAGAGTCATTTAAATGAAAACAAATGATCCTAAAAATAGTATTTTTCTAAAACACAGTTTAATCGTGCTATACACACATAATTTAAAATTAATTTTTACCAATTTTAGAAAAATTATTTGAGAAAATAAACATATTTTTTTAAATTTTAATACCAAAATTATATTACGGATACATTTTGGTATTTTTTATAAAGTTCTATTTTTTATGAATAGTGGAAAATAATGAATTTTTAATTAAAACTAACTTTTCTTTTAAATAATTTATAATATCAAACTGTATTTAGAATTGGATTTAATTTCATATTAAATAAATTTTAAATAAATTAATCCAATTTATTTCATTGTAATATTTCACTTTTTTATTCTTGATATAAAAAAAATATAAACTTTTGAACATTTTCTCTTTAAAAACCCATTTTTTCGTAGTGTCTGGAGGATTAATTTTAAATTCAATTTTGACACATATAGGAATTTAACATGAAAAAATAGATTTAATATTTGGAATAATAAAATTTTAAAATATCTAATAAGTTAAAATTAAATTTTAACCAAATTTAATAGTAAAAAATATTAAAAAATAATTTTTATGGTTAAAGTAAAAAATGGGTTTACCATGGGTTAAACTTAAAATATAAGGGTTAAAATAACCTAAAAATTTGTTCAACACCCATTAGATTTCCATATTTCTACCCTTATGAAATTAGGATCTATTTTTATGAGTTTTTTTAACACTTTTCCATGAAAGTGACCTATATACTATGTTATGTAAAGAAAAATTCAAAAAGGAACCTTTTCCCTTTTAATTTATATAAATTTTTTGGATATGGAAAATTAATATAGGTTAAGTTGTGATTATTATTTTTAAAAATAAATGTGTTTTTTATATCATGATTATTTATTTTAATTTCTTACAGTTGAATTAATTACTTTAAATACTTACGAAACTCCAACATAGTAATTATTTAGTAAATATTTAAAATAAATGATACTAAAGATAATAAAAGTTAAGTAAATTGAATGAATTATTGTGTCCATTTAATTTCTTTATAATTTATCATTTAAAATTGTTTTTATCAGGATATATTATAACTCTATAACTTTTTTTATTTTTAAAAATTCAAATTAAATTAATAATGTTAAAATTTTCATTAATGTTATTTTATAATAAATGATATTTTATTAAAATATTAAAAATTAATAAGAATCCCATGTTATTCTAATTTACTTTTTAATGTTAATAAATATTTTATATGTTCTATTAATGGACCAATTATTATTTTATAATGAATTTATTGACTATTAAATAGTAAAAAACTTTGTTGGCGTTGTTAAGGTTAAAAGGGTGTTTTTGCACGTCAAATGCGCTTGAGTTGAAATAAATTTTAAACACACATAGGATTATTAGTTGATATATTAAATTTAATATTTATAACCATAGGGTTCAAATCATATAATAAGGCACACTTTAATTTATTCATATTGGATAAAATACTTAGGTTAGAAAACTAGTGACCATAATGAAACAAATAAAGAAACTTAAGAGTTAAGCAACAAAATGTTTAATCCATGTGTTTTGTTTTGTTTTAGAGGTCTGAATAGACTATATAATCCATTGAACCCAATAATTATAAATCTAAGAGCCACTTTAGGTAATATTTACCTCCCAATAGTGAATAATTCTAAGAAATTAAAAAAATGATACACCTCCTTAATTATAAATGTTCACTCACTCCCCTCACTTATCCATACCTCTCAAGCCATTTGGATCATTAAAAACATGAAAAAATAACTTGAAAAATTCTATAATATCATCCTAGAATCCATATTTTGGTAATAAATACAACATAGTAATAACTTTTGGGGGAACCTAAGTAGGATACCTGTAGAAGAGGTAACATTATTCAATGAGCGTCTTTATTTTATTTTGTTCTCCGCCTCCTTGAATTATTCTTAAACGATTATAATATAATAAAATAAGTATATTCCATATAATAAGATGTTTTTATGTTAATTTTAAGACCTAAAACCACACACACTTCCATAAAATGGGTTATGAAATCATCATTAGCGTGTATAGTGGACTACCGCCTCACGAAACGCTATCATTAATTTTTCAATTACCACCTATCACGGTTGGGTATAATGATGGATAGAAAGTTTATATCTAATATTTGTAACATAATTAAACTAATATATTAATTATATAATATATACCCTTTTATTTTAAATTCCTTATGGGATATGATAATGTCGCTTGTCTGTATGGCGAACTACCACCTCATGAAGTGATGTTATTCGTTTTTCACTAATGTATTAAATTGAAGGTAATAAGGGTAAATATAATAAATATATTTGATACAAATGATATATTTATGAAATTATTGATATATTTATCATTATTTAAATATAATATATCATTTTTTACCTTTTCACTCACTGAAAAAAAAAATGATAACGTCGTTCATGGATGTGTGGACTACCACCTCCTTAAAGTAATGATATTATTATTTTCACCACCATATCACAAGAATGATATATATAATTATATATAATAAGTTGATATTATATTTATGATATAATTATAATTCTTTAAATATAGAATATTACTTAATTTCTTTCCATAATTAAAATTTAAAAATGGAAACATTACTCATGTATACGTACAACCTACCGTTTCCAGGATCATAATGTTAGTTTAATTTTCATAGTCATATTTCATGATTGGTTTTAATGGTATAATTTAAATATAAATATTATAATTATTTAATGATTATTATTCTGGATATTCTGAAATAATTACCTCTTTGACCATAGACAACCCACCAAATTCATTTTTGACATACAATCTAGATATAGTCAAAACATGTGATGTAAATTTAATCAATTAAGTAATTTTATATAACATGTCAATATGTGAAATAAAAGTAATAGTAATCCTGAGAAATTTTATAACTCAATTCAATAATTAACATATTTTTATTATTCTGGAATATAAAGACATATGAGACAAGACAGGCTCAAAGTAAGGGTTTTCTCATCTCACTTTTATTTCTGTGAGATATATGTCATATTCGTCACATATTTTCATTGTGTGGGTTATATAATGACCATTAAATTATTTTATTTTTATCATACATAAATTTATGTTTACTTTCATATCCATTTTAGGATATCACTTTTATGGGGTTTAAGGATTCATAGTTAACAAATTGGTAAGGTATTGTTGTCTCAATTTTCCTTCTTTGAGATGTATGTTATGTAATACACATATATTATTTTATGAGATGTATATAATACTATTTTGAAATGTTATTTAATGAATATAATTATTTTAATGATATTATAATTTTAATTTAATGTTATTATTTCATGGGTATTATGATTCAAACCTACTCAAGTGGTAAGACACTTATTTTACAATCTCATCGTTTATCGGTATTTTTTATGATTATGCTTCCAATGATGATATATTATGATATATGTCTCAAGAAACTCTTAAATTTTATTATCATATATTTATTTCATTAGAATATATGTTTTAACTTCATTTTCCTCTCTTGGTGTACTCAAGGGTCAAAATAATGTTTTTATTAAAAATCATCTTTTTGATAAAAACCCATTTTCATACAAAACCATGTTTTCTAAAAATATTTTCAAAAATTTAATAAAAGGTGTTTTCAATTTCAGAAGGGTGTTTTACTAAAAAAAAATTAATTTATTTTAAAACATCTTTGATATTTTTCTAAGGTTTTTTTCAAATAAAAGGATTTTCAAAATGTTTTATGTTTTAAAAAATTATTTTCAAAATGAAAAGTATTTTTTATCAAACATGTTTCTATTGACCATTTAATGTTATTTCCTTTAATCAATGTCAATAACCCTTTTGTAATTAATCCTCCACTAGGGATATCTGGTATTGATATCATCTTTATTATTTCACTAGATGGATTAATATTTTTCAATGATATTATTAGGGAACCCATTTATTTTTCATGGGTTAATCATGTTTCAAAGAGATTGACTTGAAACCCATTTCTTATCAATGGGATTACCAAGTTGTGAAATGAATAATATTCATTTTTATGAGTTTTATGGTGAAATTAAATATATTTTTACTTTATTAATTTTGTGGTTCTTGTACACTAATTATATGATGGGGCAGCCCAAATAGCGATGGGTGATCCCATTACTACTTATACGATGGGGGCACCAAGATAGAGTCAGGTTAGCCTCTTACATATTATATGATTTGGAAGCCTTGATAGAATCAGATGAGCCTGTTACTTTTTATAGGATGGGGTGGCCCATATGTCACTGGGTGATCCCATTATATCTTATATGATGGTGGACCCAGATAGCACCAAGTGAGCATGTTAAAGTGTATATGATGGGTGTTCCTATATAGAACTTCGATGCACTAGGTAATGATTATATTAGAAGTCAATTTTATGTTTTTTTCCAATTTGAAGGGTTTTGAATGGGTTTTATGAATATGATACTACAAGTTACCAAAAATGTATTTAATTTCTTATTATGGTTTTATAAAGTTTCTTATTATCAAGATTGATATCACATGGTTCAAGATTATTGATTCTGATGACTCTTCAATTTTAACTATTTTTATATTTTATAATCCAGGTATTTATGGGTAAGAGTTATTTTATTATTCTCTCATAAAATCTAATTATTTATTCATACCCTTATTCACTTCTTATTCTCATTGATTTTATTAAATTTATAATGATTTTGTCTACCCTTTAATGCTCATCTAATCTCACCCTTCTTATGTTTCCTTTTCCTCAAGTTAAAAATAATGATATTGAAAAAAAAATTAAAGGTATTTAATATGTATGATGATGATGACTTAATATTAAATTATTAAAGTTGGGTTATATGGGTGAAATGGTCCTTTGACATCATGGTTATTATTTATGTAGGAGTTTTTTCTAATTATCTAAAACATTAAACCTGGAAGGTACTTCATAATGTATATGATCTAATTTTTACTTTTTATGTTGTAAGGTTTGGATGGGGAACAAATTGGGTCACAATTACTGATATCAAATATGAAGATTCAAAGTTTATAATTTCAACACCAGACCTGGGAGTGCAGGTTTTGGGATTTTATAGTTAGTATTAGATGTCAGTTTATATAAATTTGGAGGGTATGATGTTATCATGTGAGGTTATATTAATAGTTATGAATACCATATTTGTTCTATAATATTAAGTTTTTTCATATGTTTAAAGTCTTATACACCCCTTTGAGGTTTTAAGCAATGAAATCTTAAAATAGATTAATTACATATTAGGAGAAGACTTATTAGGATGAAGTATACATAATTATTAGATAATATGTGAATTATTTCATTGCGTTTTTTGGGAATATATTCTAAGTTATTGAAAACCTCTAGGGCTTATATGATCTTGTATATTGAAGTAATTATGGGAACACAAGTTTTATCATATAGCTAACAATGAGATTGAAAAGTGATTTAGTGACTAAGTGATTAATGATTTTTCAAAAAAAATGAGTTATCATGATATTATTTGGCTAGTAAGAAGAAATTTATGAGATAAAATTTGAGGATATTTATGAATTATTTAGTTTTAACTTTGAGAATTACTTTTGAATTTTAAATATTAATTCATTATATGAAGGTTTACTCATTTTTGGAATTATCTTACCATGTTCTGAACATTTTGGTTTTTTTCAATGACAAAATAAAGCTGGAATATATTTTTATCCCCATTATGGTTATATTATCCTTTAAGAGTTTATTTTAGTGCTTAAATCATGAAAAAAATCATCATAAATACACATTATTTGGATAAAAAGTTGAGATTGTGGTGGAAATTCATTAAAGGGTGAAATTATACTGATAAAGAAAGTATATTTCCATATTATCTTAGTATATATGGTAAGATAATTCCTTGACTCAAGAGAAAAGATCTTGAAATAAAAAAAATACTCTAGTACCATCAATTTTGTTAAACTAATGATCTTTTCGATGATCACAAATTTATGGTTTTGAGAACCTTAACTTTCCATTAATAATTATTTTTCTTGTGATCATTGAACTTAATAACTCTATATAATAATTCTTAATTTTACACCATTCCCATCAATTTTCTTCTATTTTGAAATCCTGTGATGTGTTATTCCATATAACCTTTGTACTTACCTTTCTCAATCCTTATGGTGATTTTCTATTAACCCTATATACAATGTGTGTTGAAAAAAAAAGTATTTGGAAATATCCATCCTTTGATTACAAAGATAAAGTTGATGTGAGGAAAAATTTTATTAAATGGTGGTAGGATCTAACAGCCTGAGTTTTTTTTAATAGATTAATGTTATATTCGATAGTGTAAAGGACATGCGACACTGAGATTAAATGACCCATGATACATATAATCATTATAAACTAGCTGTTACATTAATAAGTATAAATAGTACAGATTAAACTAAGAAAATTATAAAATTTAAACCTAAATAAAAGGGATATATATTCATTAGAAATTAAATAAGAATAAATTAAAAGAAAACGAAATGAATCTAAAAAATAGATTTTTTTTCTAAAAGATGGTATAATCGGGCTTTTCACACATATTTTAAAATTAATTTTTATCATTTTTCTTAACTTTATTTTTAAAACTGGAATACCAAAATTATATTAGGTAAATGTTTTGGTATTTTTCTCAAAAATTTCTTTTTTATCAATAGTGAAAAATACTGAATTTTTAATTGAAAAATGAATTTTAATTTAAATAATTGATAATTTTAAATTATAATTTTAATAGTTTTTAATGTCATATTAGATCAATTTTATACCAATTAATTAAATTTATTTCACTGGAATTTTTCTCAATTTTAATTTTGATATAAAAACACTATAATCTTTTGAAAATTTCTCTTTAAAACCATGTTTTCTCATCATGCATATGGGATTAATTTTAAATTAATATTTTCCACTTAGGTTAATTGAATTTGGAAAAATGGATTCTATATTTGTAATAATTATACGTTATAATATCTAATTTTTTCAACCTAATTTTTTACTAAAATAAATAGTAAAAATTATTTAGTACAGTTAGGGTAAAAATGGGTTTTCCAGGGGGTTAAACTAATAATATAAAAGTTAAAATGACATACCAATATGTCCAACTCACGTTATTTGGAAATATGTTGAACCTTAAAACCTTAGGATCTATTTTTATGAATTTTTTTGACACTTTTTTTAAAGTGACATATATAATATATTAAGTAAAGAAAAAGAAAAAAAGAAACATTTTTCCATTTAATTTCTATAAATATTTGGGATAGGGAAAATCAATATTTATTCAGTTAAAAAATTTATTATTAAATATAAATAAATTGTTTCTATCATGATATTTTATTTTAATTTTTTATAGATTAATTAATTACTTTAAATACTTGATAAATACCAATGTAGTAATTTTTTAATTAATAATTAAAATAAATGATACTAAAAAGATTAAAAGTTAATTAATTTTAATGAATTATTACATTAAATTAGTTATTTAAAATAAATTATCTTGTAACACAATTGTGATCATGATATATTCTAATTCCATCATTTTATTTATTTTTTTAAAATTCCAATTTAATGAATAATGTTAAAATTGATATTAATGTTATTTTATAATAAATGATATTTTATTAAATGATTTAAAATTAATAAAAATCCTATATTATTATAATTAGTTATTAAATGTAAATAAATATCCAATATATTATATTAATGATTCAATTTTTATTTTATAATGACTATATTGACTACTAAATAGTAAAAAACTCAGTTAGCATGGTTAAGGTTAAGAGGGTGTTTTTGCAAGTTACATGTGCTTGTGTTAAAATTAATTATAAAAAAATAGGATTTTTATTTGATAAATTGGATTTAATAATTAAAATAATTTTTTAAAAATTATATAATAATTATCAGTTTAATGTAGTCTTAATGGATAAATTACATAGGTTATAAAATTAGTTACCATAATGAAAAAAATGTAAACTTTTGAGTTATGGAAAAAATTGTTTAAAACATGTGTTTAATTGTGTGTTTGATGATTTTATTGACCATATAATCCATAAAAACCATTAATTATCAGTTTTTTATCCACATGACATAATATTGACCTCCTAATAGTAAATAATTTTTTGTATTTACAAAAATTCCACTACTCTTAAACTATAAAACGACACTCACTCCCCTTACTTATCCACACATATCAATCCATTTTTCTCATAAAAATCCTAAAGAAAATTACTTAAAAAATACCCTCATAAAATTATAGAAGAAATATTTAGGGCATAAATCTATCCTAAGAAGGAATTTGGTGGAAACTTAAGACAGATACATGAAGAAGAGGTAATGTTCTTCAAAGAGCGTATTTATTTTATTTATATCTCTACATCCTTCAATTATTATTAAAACATGGTGATATAATAAAATAATTATCTAAAATATATTGATATGTTTTTATGTTAATGTTATTGTTGGTCGGAGTGGATACTCAAGAGGGGGGTGAATTGAGTTCCTATTAAATTTTTTGTTAAAAAGTATTTCTCTTAAAATCCCCCAATTTATAAACAAAGTTAAAATGTAGTGAATTTATACAGATTGTATGTGTTCAATTGGATTCTTAAAGATTGATTAGATCTTAGTCAATTTAATCACAGGATTAAATTAGCTTTTGAAGCTAACCTACTGGTTCACAACAAGTATAAACACTTGCTAATTTAACTATCAAAGTAACTTTAAATTAGTTTTGTATTTCAAAGTAATAGCAGCGGAATATAAAATATATATGTAATATACTATAGACTTATACTAAAAAGCACAGCAGATATAACCAAGAGGTTCAGTCTCAAGCAAAGACTTAGTCCTCCCAAATAATTTATATAAAATTTGATCCACACCATGGATCGGGGTTAAAAATAGTACAATATTGTTCAGGTCCTTAAGACCTCTACCACAGTTCTTTGTGGGAAAACAAAGACAACAACACATAGGCTGTCCAGGTCACAGATGACCTCTACCACTATCCTCAGTGGGATACAGTATGATGTATGGAGTTTGGAATGAGGATTTAGTATCCTCCAGTTCAGCACAGGAGATAGTGTGTGTGTAAATAATACAACAAACCCACACTGCTCAAAATAGTAAATAATGAATCCCTTAGAAAGAAATATATGAGAGTCTAGAAGGCTCTAGTGATTAGCAGTGCAGCTCTGGACTCGTTGGATTTAGCAGAAATTATTCTGAGTCTTTATATGGTTTTTCTGTTAAAAAACAGAGTATCTTGGTTCAGCTTGATGTCATTCACAAGTGAATATGTTCTCTGATTTCCAGTGTTCTTTGTGTGTTCTTCAGTAGCGCTAGGTTTCATGCATGAGGGTTCTTTGAAGATCTTGAAATGGCTTCTTCGATTTCCTCGTGTGTTCTTCATTTCATGTATGTATGGAAGATTTCTATCTCTATTCCTTTACACGCACACACCTTTTTACTGCAGCTCGATCTTCCTTTTATTCCACGAGCTCCGGCAATGGGAATTATTACCTTTTCATAGGTACGAGGTAAGGTCCCCTAACATTCCAACAACTAACATTAAATATCATTAATTGCATTAAAAACATCAAATATGACTGTTGGAATTAAATAAGTGTTAATATAAATTCACACACTTTTTATGACTATCAGTGAGTCATGAGATCGGTGAGTCATTTTGAATCTGCATCGATTTCGGTAGCTTAAGATCATCGGTATCGGTGACTTATGATCAGTAGCTTAAGATCATCAGTATCGGTGACTCATGATCAGTAGCTTAAGATCATCGGTATCGGTGACTCATGATCGATAGCTTAAGATCATCAGTATCGGTGACTCATGATCGGTAGCTTAAGATCATCGGTATCGGTCACCCATGATCAGTAGCTCTTTAGAACTTCAGTAGCCGTCGGTGCGACCGTTGCCATCGGTGCGACCATTACTATCAATGACTTTCTCTTCAACAGTCTAACCGTTCTTCATCGGTGACTTGCTCTTCATCGGTGAGACCTTTCCTCATTGGTGACTTTCTCTTCATCGGTGTGACTATTCCTCATCGGTGACTTGCTCTTCATCGGTGCGATTGTTCCTCATTGGTGCGTCAAGAACCAAACTAACGGTGAGACAAAACATGGAATTTTCACAAAGTGTCTGTTTGATTCTAGAATACTTCCAAGTCAATAGTAAAACATAAATTAACATAGATAAACACATGTATACATGATTTAAACATATATAAACATATTTAGTACAATTTGAACAAAATACTAAATTGAAATAAATAAAACTAAGATTTGTGATTATTAAAATAACCATTTCACAGAGAGTTCAACAATCTCCCCGCTTTTGATAATCACAAATCAATGGCATAAAGAAAGGGAGAATATATTATGTTATTAATTATGCTCCCCCAATATAAAAAGAATATATGTCAAAAGATAAAACAGGGTTAGAATAGCAAAAAGAACTTATATAACTGAATCATTCACCCCATATAATATAAGTCAGATAATAAAATCCATTCTCCCCATTCATTATTACTCCCACGGAGATACAGTGGCATTATGTCTCCCCCCTGTGTATGCATGCATGTAGTAAATAGCCAGCATGGGCTCATATGCACATTCAGTTCACCCACTCATATGCATGATCTCCCTGATTTCTCCCCCTTTGGGATTATCAAAAAGAAGAGAGAAGGAAGATAAGAAAAAAGATTCCACCGAAAGAAAAAAAGGTTTGAAATTAGTAAAAAAATCCCATACAAAATTAAAACGTACAGGAAATAGAACCCCTATCAAAAATTGACAATTGCAGCTATTTCTCAGGGTGTAAGGGAGCTTTTCTTTTTGTAGTTGGAGAAATGGTTGGTCCAGAAGGTGGCTGGGTGGAAGGTTGAACTGGATAGATGGAGAAAGTATGTAGGATGTCTCTATCTAGATGAATTGTGGGTTCTAAGGTCACCTACTAAGGAGTAGAAGATCTTTCGGAAGGAGTCTGTTGAAAGACTAGCCTAATACTGGATAGATCTTGAGAGACAGACATCTGACTGAGAGCAACTTCTGATGAAGTAAGAGGCTCAGAAGTTGGAAAAACAGTGGCCTTAGCTTTTACATGAAGTTAGTTTTTGAGAAAATTGATGAAGTCCTGAATAACTTCTACATCGTACTTCATAGCCCTTTCAAAATCATCCTTATTCTGCATGAAATTTTCCAAAGTAGGAGTAAAATCCTTCAACTGCTGAACTTGAGCCTTAAAAGCTTGAGTAACTGGAGTGAGTCTCAAATTGTCTTCCATCACTTTAAAATGATGATTCAACTCATTCTTGGTGTAGATCTTAGAGAAATAATGATCCACTTTCTCTTTAATCTCTTTTTTAGCCTTGGTAGCATCGGTTGAATACAACTGCACCATTTTATGAATATGATCACTATGCTCTTTCATCTTTTTCAAAGAATCCAAATCCAAAATCTTTCCAAGAGCTTCCATCTCTTCTCTAACAACATCCTTTAAAGTATTAAGCTCATGACCAGTGATCTTGGTCACCTTTTAGGAACTGGCCTGAGCAACAACTTGAGTGATCTCAGCTTTCAACTTCCTCAAATCTGCCTTCTTCAGATGTTCTATCAGATTTCTTAACACTTCTATCATACCAGAGATGGTTTTTCTGAACTCTCATGATAGAGAACCCAAATTACTGCCTAAATCTGTAAGTGTTTGATTCAAAGAGGCAATGTGCCTGCCAATCGACTCACTATAATTACACAGGACTGGTTTGATAAGGCTTACTACTCTTTGATCCAAATCATACATAGCAGCTTCAGATAAAGTCATAGGAGTAGGAGAAGGAACATGAGATAACTCATCTTTCATAGTCTCTCTAACATCTTGAATCAATTCAACCTTAAATTTGTCAAAGTCATATTTAGAAACTGCAGGATCAGGTCTAGCTTGAGACACTGAAGAATCAGGTCTGACGTCTGCTCTTTGCAAAAACTCTACAACTAATTGAGCCTTAACTGAATCACTTATGTGTGTAAGATTCACTTCAACACCTTCATCTTCCTCTGGGTAATCTAACCCTAGAACAGAAAGACCTGGATGTTCTTCCCATGCGGCTTTTCATGAAGGATACATAGGTTTCACAAACTGGGCCCATCCATAATTTTCAGGAAGGACTTCCTCATCCTCATCAATCTCCAACTGTTCTATCCTCTCAGCCTTAGGGAAATTTTCTTTCTTAATTGGTTGGGGTTGTGGATCATCTTGGATCACATTCTGATCTTCTATAGGTCAATCATTAGCATCATCAGCATCACCACTATCTCTATCACTACTACTACTATCACTATCACCATCAGAATCACCCTCATCACCACGATTGACTTCATCATAATCATTATTAACTGATCTCTCACTTGAACTGTCTAAACTACCGGATTCATACTCCTCAGAGGTTGATTCATCAGTCTCACCTTCTTCTTCACCATCTAAAAGAGTTTCAATTTCTGGTAACTTGAGAGGAGGGCTTGCCGAACCAAATTCCATCCTTCTTTTCTTCGGGCTAACAATATCAGGATCACTCCTCTCATCAGGAGATGACTCAACCTCCTATTCAACATTCAGATTATCACTAGCTTCTTCTTCTTCTTTTCCCTTCTTACTGGATTCACCAGTTTCTTTAGGAACTACTGCTTCCTCTTCTTCATCTGAATAAATCACTTCCTCACCAGGTTTTAAGCTAGGATCTCTTATCCCCTTTGTCCTCCTTGGATGATCAGTAGAATTGAAGGACTCATATAACTTTTCTTCACCAGCGGCCCAAGCTTTCTTCCATGGGTACCAATTGATTTTAATCCTCTTACAAATAACTTTTTTGAAACAGAAGCTAATTGATGAGATACACTCATCTCCATCATCCACACAGCCCAAGAATTTCAGCATGGCAGAAATTTTCTTAGAATAAATTGAAGTAGTAGCTTTCTTTGAAGGTTTTATCATCTAAACAATATACTCAGAAAAATATCTACACAGATTTATTTTTTCACCATTCAACAAGGGGAATAATAGAAAAACATCCTGATAATTTACTGAAGAAAAGTCACCTTTTCTAGGACATATTTGATGTTGAATAAATTTAAACAGGATTCTATTCTCACCATCCAACTCAGCAGCAGTTATCCTCCTTGATTTAGACATCCCAGACAGTAACTCCAGGGCTAGGTGATAAGAAAAGTAATCAGTTGTGGGAGGAATATTACCATAATAGTCCTCATATCTTCCATTGTGAGGTACTTCAAAACATTCAGCCCACTGTTTTGATGAAAAATTAATCTTTTTCCCTTTAACTATTGAAGACAATCTCGCAGCCTCTACTCCATCCAAAACAATACTTATGTTTAAGTAAAACTCATGCACCAGATTCAGGTAAAATACCCGATTATTATCACAGAACCAATTCTTCCAACCTTGAATTTCCAACACATTCAAGAGAACAAACATTCTGGATAAAACCCATTCTGAACATATTTTCTTTTTCAGCTATAACTTACCATTTTTCTAGCGCCGGGTTCACAGACCTCTGTGTCATACTACTCGACTCACCTCAAGCATGCTTGATATGTGAATTTCCTTTAGATTCCTTGATCAGCCTCTTTTTCATGGCCATTCTGAGGTTTGGGACAATCGAGAGGCTTGGAAGTATTCAAAAGGGTCGGGTTATAGAATAGAGAAGAGAGAGTTCGGTAAGAAATGGAAGGTCAATAGTCTCTTAGAAAAAGAAATAGTTGCGGGTCATTAATTGTATCATTTAGGGTTTAAAAATAATAAAATATCGATTAAGTAAAACAGCGTCGTTTTAAACAGAAAATAATGATTTTTAAAAAATAGTACAATCCAATCGGTAGCACTAATCGATTTGACAGATCAGTTTGACAGATCGGTTTCATAGATCGGTTTGATAGATCGGTTTCATAGATCGGTTTGATAGATCGATTTCATAGATTGGTTTGACAGATAGGTTTCATAGATTGGTTTAACAGATCGGTTTCATAGATCGGTTTGACAGATCGGTTTCATAGATCGATTTGAAATATTGGTTTCATAGATCGGTTTGACAGATTGGTTTCATAGATCGGTTTGACAGATCAGTTTCATAGATCGGTTTCACAGATCTATCATACCCAAATCTTTTTTAATCAAGTCTAACCTTTCAGAACATAGGGTCTTGGTGAAAATGTCAGCTAATTGATGTTCAGTACCTATAAACTCAAGAGTAATATCACCTTTTTTGTAATGATCTCTCAAAAAGTGGTGCCCTACATCAATGTGTTTGGTTCTAGAGTGAGACACAGGGTTCTTTGATATGTTAATTGCACTAGTGTTATCACAGTTGATTGAAACATGCTTAAAATCATATCCATAGTCCAAAATAGTGTGTTTCATCCACAGAATTTGTGCACAACAACTACCAACTGCAATGTATTCTGTTTCAGTAATAGATAATGCAACAGAGTTCTATTTTGTACTACACCAAGATACTAAGGATTTTCCCAAAAGATGACATGTTCCAGATGTGCTCTTTCTATCTAACTTGCAACCATAAAAGTCAGCATCTGAATAACTCATTAAGTCAAAAGATTTTCTTTTTGGATAAAACAAACCTAAATTTGCAGTATGTTTAAGATATTTGAAAATTCTTTTAAAAGCAAGCAAATGACATTCTTTAGTATTAGCTTGAAATCTTTCACACATACACACACTAAACATAATATCTGGTCGACTAGCAGTAAGGTAAAGTAAGCTTCCCATCATACCTCTGTAATTGGTTTGATCCACTGGTTTCCCAGTTTCATTTGCATCCAATTTACAAACAGTACTCATAAGAGTATCACTTTCCTTAATACTATCCAAACCAAAACACTTTAAAAGATCCTTTGTATTTTACTTTGATTCAAAATAATACCATTTTTATTTTGGAAAACATGAAATCTAAGAAAATATTTGAGTTCTCTCATTAAACTCATTTAAAATTCATTTTGCATACTCTTTGAAAAATTAGTAGATAAAGAATGTTTAGAAGATCTAAAAAAATATCATCAACATAGATTTGTACTATCAAAACATCTTTAGAAATTCTTTTAATAAAAAGAGTTGGATCAGCAATCCCTTTAGTAAAACTATTTGAAATAAGAAAATTACTAAGTCTACATACCAAGCTCTTGGAGCTTGTTTTAAACCATATAAGTCTATATAAAGTTTAAAAACTTGATTTGGAAAATGAGGATTATTAAATCCAGGTGGTTGTTCAACAAAAACATCTTCAACAATAAAACCATTTAGAAAAGCACTTTTAACATCCATTTGATATAACTTGAAATTTAGATGAGCAGCATGGGCAAGTAGAATCCTAATAGCTTCTAATCAAGCTATAGGTGCAAAGGTTTCCTCATAGTCTATACCTTCCTCTTGACTATATCCTTATGCAACTAGCCTAGCTTTGTTTCTAACTATATTTACTGATTCATCAACTTTATTTCTAAAAACCCATTCAGTGCCTATTGTTAATGTTTCCTTGGGTCTGTCAACTAATTCCCAGACTTTGTTTCTATCAAATTGATTTAACTCTTCTTGTAAAGCCATTACCCAAAATTCATCATTGATTGCATCATTGAAATTTTTAGGTTCTAACTATGAAAGAAAAGCTTGATGTTCAACCTGGTTTCTCAGAGAAGCTCTAGTTTGTGTCCCTCTATCAATATTACCAAAAAAAGCATCTAAAGGATGATTCTTTAGAATCCTAGTTGATCTAGTAAAGGTAGGACAAGAAATTTCAGGTTCATCTATAGGTTCGGATTCAACAGAAGGAGATTCTTTCATATGTCCAGAACTTGATGTCTTTACAGCAGGTTCTTTAGTTTTTTCATAAAGGTCTAGAATACTCAAATCTTCTTCAATATTATCAAGAGATGGTTTAGGTTCATGTGGGTCAGTTTCATCAAACTTGATGTGAACAGATTCTTCCAGAAATTTGGTCATTTTAGTGATGATTCTATAGGATTTTCTAGTTAAAGAATAACCAAGAAAAACCCCTTCATCACTTTTAGAAGCAAACTTGTCAAGATTATCCTTTGTATTGAGAATAAAAACTTTGTAGCCAAAGACTCTGAAGTAAATAACTTTAGGTTTCCTATTATTCCATAATTCATAAGGGGCCTTTTTAAGAACAGGTCTAATTAAGACTCTATTAATAATATAACAAGTTGTATTCACAGATTCAGACCAAAAATAAATAGGCAGGTCATACTCATTAAGCATGGTTCTTGCTATTTCCTGAAGGGTTCTATTTCTTCTTTCTACTACACCATTCTGTTGAGGTGTCCTAGGGGCAGATAAATTGTGACTATAGCCATTATGTGAGAAATAATATTCAAACTCATGATTTTCAAACTCACGGCCATGATCACTTCTCAGGGGTTTAATCTTAATTCCACTAAGGTTTTCTACAGACTTGGAGTATTTAATAAAGTAAGAACAAGCTTCACTTTTGTGATCCAAGAAGTATACCCAAGTATATCTAGAAAAGTCATCTACTAGAACATATACATTGTGCTTCCCACTTAAACTACAAACTCTAGAAGGTCCAAACAAGTCCATGTGAACCAACTCGAGAGGTTGAGAAGTTGAGACTTCTTTCTTTGATTTAAAAGAAACTTTATGTTGCTTTCCCTTTTGACAGGGATTACAAACTTTGTCATTTGGGAATTCAAGTTTGGGTAGGTCTCTAACCAATTTATTCCTAGTCAATTTTCTAAGTGAATGTATATTGCAGTGTCCTAATCTTCTGTTCCATAGCCAAGATTCTTTTTGAAAAGCATTTAGGCAAGTAACATTTTGTTTGGATAAAGAATTTAAATCAATAGCATAAACATTTTCATTTCTCATGGAAGAGAATAATAAAACATTTTCAGAGTTAAAAAAATTACAGGAATCACTTTCAAATTTCAAATTAAAGCCATGGTCACATAATTGATAAATACTTAACAGGTTATACTTAAGTCCATCAACAAATAAAACTTTAGAAATAAAAATTGAATCAGTGTTACCAATCTGGCCTAGGCCGATGATTTTTCCTTTAGAGTTATCACCAAAGGTTACATGGCCTCCATCAACTTTGATTAGACTCTTGAATCATGAGTAGTCTCCAGAAATGTGTCTTGAACATCCATTGTCCAAGTACCATATCTTCTTGTGATAAATCTTCAAACATGTTTCCTACAAAACAGTTTTAGATGGGAAATGATTTTGGTACCCAGATCTTCTTGGGTCTAGATAGGTTATAAATAAAAGATTTATGTATCCAAATTTGTCTTGTTGGTCCCATGTAATTAATAGATTCAACAGATTTTGAAAGATAAACTCTATTTGATCTGAGACTATGTGAGTAACTAGTTGAAGCATATGAATTTCCAGAATAACAAGTAGCACAATTTTGTCTAGATTTAGGAATAAATTTAGTTTTAGTAAACTGTCTTTTTCTAGGTTGATAACCTATTCCAATCGCATACTTTGGTGCCACTTGCATTCCTAGCATTTGAGTTAGAGTGTCTTTTCCATTTCTGAACTTTTCTAAGTCCTTTATAAGTTGCTCATTAGACAATTTTAGTTCAGTATTTTCCTTTATTAGTTGAGTATTCTTTTCCTTTTCCACATCAAGGGAAGATTTAACATTGGCAGTGAGAGCATGCTATTTCTTTAAGGCTTTGTACTTGTCCTTAAGTTCATTACAGGTTTCTTCTAGAATGTTACAATATTCAAATAGATCCTCACTAGACATGTTTTTAGATTCAGAATCAGTTCCAGAATAATAATCATTCAGCATAGGGGAAATAGGTACCTCAAAGGTATTGGTCATGAAGCACATGTTGGCACGATTATTTTCAGAATCAGAAACTTTAGATTCACTTGTGCTGTCTTCTGAAGCACTCCAAGTATCTTTCATATCTTTCTTATACTTATTGTCCTTGTAGTCATATTTCTTTTTGAACTTCAATTTGGGACAGTCTACTTTAATGTGACCTTTCCTTTTTCATTCATATCAGACAACTTCATCATTCTTGTCAGGCTTTTTCCAATCCTTCTTCCAATGACCCTTGTTGTCATAATTTCCTTTGTAGTTTGATTTTTTGAAGAATTTATTCTTCCTATAGAACTTCTTGAATCTCCTGGCTATTTGATCCATCTCAGCATCACTGTCAGAGTCTGAATCTTCACTTGTTGAACTTTCAGTTTTTATTTGAACTTTGTCTTTGTCCTTTCTCTTTGAAGTACTAGATTTAAAAGCTATAGACTTCCTTTTAGGTTCATCATCTTCCTCCTTATTTACCTTGAGTTCTTCCTCATACATCATAAGCTTACCAATGAGCTCCTTGACTGGTAGTTTGGTTATGTCACATGATTCTCTAATTGAGACAGAAGTGCCTCTCCATCGATCTGGTAGACATCTCAATATTCTCATGATTTGTTCCTTAGTAGTGACATCTCTTCCAAGAGAGACCATTGTATTGACAATATCATTGAACCTGAGATACATGTCAGAGATAGGTTCATGAGTATTCATTTTAAAATTATCATATTTAATAGTATAAGTATTCAATCTCATTTCTTTAACATTAGTTGTTCCTTCATGAGAAACACTCAAAGTATCCCATATTTCATAGGCAGTTTTACAAGCAGATATTCAATTGAACTCTTCATCTCCCAAAGCACAATACAGGGCATTCATAGATTTACAATTATTATTGTAAGCTGTATTATTAGCTTCATACCAAGTAGTTCTAACAGTTTCTGGAATCTTATATTCAGTTTCTATAGCAGTCCAGATATCAAATCCCATACTTTCTAAATGAATTTTCATTTTCATTTTCCACTGGGCATAATTTGTGCCATTAAAGAAAGGTGGCATGTTGGTAGTAGCACATTCTGGTCTATTATCCATAACTAGAGTACTCGAGTTTAGAAAATAACTTTAAAGAGATAAAATTTAGAACTAACAGAAATTTAGGATCTTTAAAATATAACTAAAATCACAGTTGAAAACAGAGTATTTGAAAACTTTGATAATCAAAAAAAATCCTCTGATACCAAATGTTGGTCGGAGTGGATACTCAAGAGGGGGGTGAATTGAGTTCCAATTAAAATTTCTGTTAAAAATGATTTCTCTTAAAATCCCCCAATTTAAAAACAAAGTTAAACTATAGTGAATTTATACAAATTGTAAGTGTTCAATTGGATTCTTAAAGATTTATTAGATCTCAGTCAATTTAATCACAGGATTAAATTAGCTTTTAAATATAACCTACTGGTTCACAACAAGTATAAACACTTTATAATTTAACTATCAAAGTATCTTTAAAATAGTTTTGTATTTCAAAGTAATAGTAGTGGAATATAAAGGATATATGTAATATAGTTTAGACTTATACTAAAAATCACAGCAGATATAACCAAGAGCATCAGTCTCAAGCAGAGACTTAGTCCTCTCAAATAATTTATATAAAATTTGATCCACACCCTGGATCAGGGTTAACAATAGTACAATACTGTTCAGTTCCTTAAGACCTCTACCATAGTTCTTCATGGGAATACAAAGACAACAGCACATAGGTTGTCCAGGTCACACATGACCTCTACCACTATCCTTAGTGGGATATAGTATGATGTATGGAGTTTGGAATGAGGATTTAGTATCCTCCACTTCAGCACAGGAGACGGTGTGTGTGTAAATAAAACAAAGAACACACACTGCTCAAAATAGTAAATAATAACTCACTTAGAAAGAAATATATGAGAGTCTAGAAGGATCTAGTTATTAGCAGTGCTGCTCTGGACTCGTTGGATTTAGCAGAAATGCTTCTGAGTCCTTCTGTGGTTTTTCGGTTGAAAAACAGAGTATCGTGGTTCAGCTTGATGTTCTTCACAAGTGATTATGTTCTCTGATTTCCATTGTTCTTCGTGTGTTCTTCAGTAGTGATGGGTTGCATGCATGAGGGTTATTTGAAGATCTTGCAATGTCTTCTTCGAGTTCCTAGTGTGTTATTCTTTTCATGTGTGTATGGAAGAGTTCTATCTCTATTCCTTTTAAGGCACACACCTTTTTACTGTAGCTCGATCTTCCTTTTATTCCACGAGCTCCGACAATGGGAATTATTACCTTTTCATAGGTATGAGGTAAATTCCCCTGACATGCCAACAACTAACATTAAATATCATTAATGGCATTAAAAACATCAAATATGACTGTTGGAATTAAATAGGAGTTAATAGAAATTCAAACAGTTTTTATGACTATCGGTGAGTCATGACATCATTGAGTCATTTTGAATCTACATAATTTTTGGTAGCTTAAGATCATCGGTATCTGTGACTCATGATCGGTATCTTAAGATCATCGGTATCGGTGACTCATGATCGGTAGCTTAAGATCACCGGTATCGGTGACTCATGATCGGTAGCTTAAGATCATCGGTATCGGTGACTCATGATCAGTAGCTCTTTAAAACTTCGGTAGCCATCGGTGCGACCGTTGCCATCGGTGCGACCGTTGCTATCGATGACTTGCACTTCATCGGTGTGACCATTCCTCATAGGTGACTTGCTCTTCATCGGTGCAGTCGTTCCTCATCGGTGACTTGCTCTTCATCGGTGCGACCCTTCCTCATCGGTGACTTTCTCTTCATCGGTACGACCGTTCCTCATCGGTGACTTTCTCTTCATCGGTGCGACCGTTCCTCATCGGTGCGTCAAGAATATAACTAACAGTGAGACAAAACATGGAATTTTTACAAAGTGTCTGTTTGATTCTAGAATACTTACAAGTCAACAGTAAAACATAAATTAACATAGATAAACACATGTAGACATGATTTAAACATATATAAACATATTTAGTACAATTTAAACAAAAGAAAAAATTTAAGTAAATAAAAATAATATTTTTGATTATTAAAATAACCATTTCACAGAGAGTTCAACAGTTACAACCAAAAACACATCCATCAAATGGGTTACAAAATCCTCATTCATGTGTACAGTGGACTACCACCTTGCGAAAAAATTTCTTTCGTTTACCCATTAGCAACTCTCACGGTTGGGTATGATGATTTAACTAAAGTTTATATATTATATATATAAAATAATTATAACTATTTATTAATTATATCATATATAACCTTCTATGTTACATTCCATAATAGATATGATAACATCACTCATGTGCACGGTAGACTACTGCCTCTAAAATTGATGTGATTCACTTTTCAATAACGCATTACATGGGAGGTAGTAAAGTTAAATATAATATATATAATTAATATAAATGAAATATTTATTATATTAATGAAATATTTATAATTTTTAAATATAATAAATCATTTTCATTTTACATTTTCACACACTAAAAAAAATGATAGCATCATTCATGGGTATGTGGACTACCGCCTCCTCGAAGTGATGTGATTCATTTTTCACAACATTATCACAATAATTATATATATATAACTATATATAATTAAAAACCAAGTTATTTATGATATAATTATCATTATATAATGATAAAATATTACATAACTTCTTTCTAAATTGATCATTATAAAATTTAAACATTACTCATGTGTACATACGGCCTACCATCTCAATGAGCATAACATTAGTTCATTTTTCATAACCATAATTCATGATTTATTTTAAAGGTATAATTTTAATATAAATATTATAATTATTTCATAATTATTATTCAATATATTTTTAAATAATGACCTCTTTGACCATAGTCAACCCACCTAATTCATTTTTCACACACAAGCCGAATATGGTCAAAACATGTGATATAAACTTAATCGTTTAATTAATTGTATATAACATGTTAATAAGTTAAATAAAAGTAAAAAAACTTTAAAAAGGCTCTCAATAAATTAAATAAGTAAAATAAGTTTATTATTCAAGAAGATAAAGTCACATGTGACAAGTCGGACTCATAGAAAGGGTTTTCTCATCTCACTTTTATTTTTGTTATATACACGCCCTATTCACCGCTTATTTTTCTTTTGAAGTGTATATAATTCCCATGAATGTATATTATTTTTATTATAATTAAATTTATTAGGTTTTAAATATCTATTTTATGATCTCTCTTTCTTGGGGTTTACGGTTTCAAAGTTACCAAATTGGTAAGGGGTTTTTGTCTCAATTTTATTTCTTCGAGCTGTATATTATATAATACACTTATATTCTTTTATAAGGTGTATTACTTCTCCTTTGATACGTTATATCACAGTTATAATTATTTTAATGATATTATAAGTTTAATTTAATGTTATTATTTCATGGGGATTATGATTCTAACCTACCCTAGTTGTAATATTCTTATGTTACAATCTCATCGTTTTTAAA
The DNA here is from genome assembly GCA_963277665.1 of Viscum album. NCBI lineage: Eukaryota > Viridiplantae > Streptophyta > Magnoliopsida > Santalales > Viscaceae > Viscum > Viscum album. The sequence continues at coordinate 1,842,142,988 of OY728151.1, forward strand.
TATTGTTTATAATTATGCTTCCAATGATGAGATATTATGATAAATCTATAAATAAATACGTGATTTTTATTATCCTCTAGTTGTATAATGATAATACTTTTTTTTCCTTCATTTTCGTCTCTTTATGTACTAAAGGGTTCAAAATAATGTTTTTATTTAAAATCATCTTTTTGATCAAAATATTTTTTTCATCCAAAACCATGTTTTCTTAAATTATTTTAAAAAATTTAACAATTTTTTTTTCAAAGCCAAAATGATATTTTCCTATGGAATTTTTTTAAAAGTTGTTTAAATATAATTTATATATTTCCAAGGTTTTTTTCAAAAAAAATTATTTTCAAAATTATTAATTTTTTAGAAGAATTATTTTTAAAATGAAAAGATATTGTCCTTAAGAATGTTTTTAATGATATTTTAATGGTATTTCCATTCATCAATGTCAAAAAAATATTGTTTTTATATATACTCTAGGGATATTTTGTATTGATACCATCCTCGTTCTTTCTGTATATGAATTAAAATCATTTTAATGAGATTTTAATGGGGCCCATTTCTTTTCCACAGGTTAATCATGCTTCAAATAAATTAACATGAAACACATTTATTTTCCATGGTTAATCATGTTATGAATGGAGTGATAATTTTATTTATGAGTTTTATGATCAAATTAAAGATCTTTTTATTTTATTCATGTTGTGGTTCTTTGGCTCTACTCTTATAATCAGGTAGCCCTGATAGAATTGGGTGATCCTCTTACATCTTATATGACAGGGATGACCAGATAGCATAGGGTGACCCATTAAAACTTACATGATGGTGAGACATAGATACCTCTTATTGATAATGTTATATCTTATATGTTTGGGTGGCCTATATAGCACCGGTTGATCCAGTTACATCTTATATTATGGGGTGTCCCAGATAGAACTAGGTGATCCTATTGCGGCTTATATTATGGGTGAACCCAGATAACTCTCTAATTCATTTGGGAAATGATTATATTAGAAGTAGGTCATATTTTTATTCCAATTAAAATGTTCTTATATGGATTTTATTATTATGATTCTCCAAGTTACCAAAAAGGGTTTTAATTGCTTGTTATGGTTTTATAATTTTTCTTAAGATCAATATTGATATCACCTGGCTCAATATTATTTATTCTTATGACTACTTCCATTTTCTGGTTTTTTTATTTGATGATTCAAGTATTTTTGGGTATAATTTAATTTATTTTTCATTCTTACACTCTGATTATGTCATCATACCCTTATTCACTTCTTATGCTCATTGATTAAATTATACTGATAATTATTATGTCAACTCTTACTAAACATTTGAACTCACCCTTATTATGTTTTATTTTCCCCAATTTATAATGAATGAGGTCAAAAAAATATTAATATAAGGGATTTCATATGGATGATGATGATGACTTAGATTTAAATAATAAAAGCTAGTTTAAGTGGTAGAAATGATAATTTGAGGACATAGGTATTGTCTATATAGTATTTTTTCATAATTATCTAAAACTCTAAACCTATAAGATCCTAGAAAAGGTAAGTGGTCCAATTTTTACTTTTGATATTGTAAGGTTTGGATGTGGAAAAAAATTATGTCACAATTATTTTCATAAATTCTAAAAATGAAAAATATATGATTTTAGTAATGACTATGGGATTGATGGTTTTGGGTTATTATGCTCCTCTTAATCCAATAAGTAAATATCCAAAATCTATAGATCCTGATTCTTCAAGAAAACCCACTTAAGAAAATACCTAGTGAATAGAAATTGAATATCTTATTCTCCTCAACTCACTGCATAGTGAACCCTTAGAGGATATACTTCTCCTTATTCACTTATTATTACTATTATAAGAATAAGATAAAAAGATATTCAGATTACTACCATCTTAGATATAAGTTCCCCTATTACTCATTCTTCTCACCTCTCAAATCATGGGTATATAGATTTTTTCACAGCTCACTTAGCCTCATTTTCAAGAAAATATTATTCTTATATTTCCCTCAATACTACAGACACACACCTATGTTTACACTCATATATATTTCATTATCATTAAAAATAATTTTTTTATATATATTTTCCCTTTCTCAAAAATTAATATTATATACAAAATATGACATTAAAATACCCATCATTTTAAGGTTTCCTAAAATTGAATACTCCAAATTTCGTTAGGCCTGCCCAAAAAAGTAAAATGATAAATTAACAATTTTTCTTCATGCATGATCTCATGGGGTATTATTTTAAATACCAACATATGGGAATGTTAACTATATCCCTTTATCTCAATCATTTTTCATATCTTACTTTGACTTATTAACCTTCTCAAACCAATAGTTTTGAGATTCTCAAAAAACATCAGCAATAATGTAAGCCATTTGATATTCATACTTAAATGAAATAATTTAAACTTATAGATGGATAATTTACCAATGAAACTGAATTCATGGATATCTCACATATCAAATTATTTTAGAAATTAATCTTAATATTATCCCAGGCTTTCAAAAAAATAACTTCCATGACATCTTGATTTTCATGTGGTATTATAGTCTAATGAATAGAAAATCTTCTTCAAATGAAAATAATTTATTTATTGCTGAAAAAATATTCAGTTTCATTTGATTTATTCCACATTTAGTTTTTATTACGAATTAAATTATTCTTCATGATATTAGAATCATGGAAACTTCAAATTTATTGAATCAAAATTTCTATGTGATGATTTAACACTGAGGAATATCTTTGGAATCGTTGGGTTTTGATTGTTCAAAAAATTCAAATTATAGAAACTAATAATATTAATAAGGGTAAATTTATCCTTAAAAATCATTATTATAGTCTCATCAACATGTCTCTTTATGCGTATGGAGTTTTGATGATGACTACACACTATAGACTCATACTTACACGGTATCATCATATCTATATGGTGCCCTAGAAATCATCTTTATGGTGAAGAATGATTTTGATGGTGCAACTAAAATGATCCCTATAATAATTTATGGTTATTAAGATAATTATTATAAACCTTATCATTTATACTCTTAAATATGAATGTCCCTTACAATCATTTCATTCATATGGGTAAAAGACTCTTACAAGGAATCATGCTTACACGACTTCAAAAATGAGCCATTTAAGTATTTACAAACTTAACCAACTTTTTATCGTGAACTAAAAAATTCTAAAAAAATCATATAATAACAAAACAACTTCCAAAAACATCATTAACATCTCAAAAACTATAAATAAACTCAAAAACACCTTAATTAATTGTTTGAAAAAAATAAACAATAAAAGAATATTCAAAAATTCCTCCATGTTAAAGGGTTCCTTCATAATAAATAATCAAATATCATCTACTACCACATATCAACGTATGTGTGTATGGAATTATAAAAAAACCATAAAAACTAAAAATATAAACATGCTATAATATTTGAAAAAATGTAGTCATATAGTCATACATCACACTATGTCACCAACTAGGCCAACCATTATTGGTGCTTGTCTTGATTATGGTGGAACCCCCTTCGGCTATAACCCTTATTCCTCTGCCATTGAGTATATGGTGTATTTCTACTAGGTACATGGTGGTAACTACAATAATGATGAAGTTTTAGGGATTCTCTTGGTCATTTTCATGGCTTCTTTTTTGGTGGTTGTGGATCTGCCTCTGCCCTGGAGGCTGAGATGATGGTGGTGATTCATGCAGTCAATTTCATTAAGCTAAAAGGATGGAATAATATTTGGATTGAAAGTGATTCCACAACCATTATTCAAGCTATTTGGAATGGATTGGTTCACCTTTCTTGGTCTCTTACAGCGCATTGGAAGAACTGTCTTAGCTCACTCCAGGAGAGCAGATACATTTCCACACATACCTACCGGGAAGCGAACATGGTGGCTGATGGTCTTTCCAACAAAGGTATCAACCAGAACATTACGTGGAGTGATGAATTAATGGTTTAGCTCTTTCCTGATTATGAGAAATATTGTAATAAAATGTCCTCCTTGAGACTCTTGTAATCTTTCTTTCCTTTTTAATAATAATTTGTGTCTTGGTCTTTGACCAAGACATTGCCTTTAAAAAAATAAAGTTCCCCTAGCCTGAAAATTAAAATTAAAATTTGATCTAAAATCAATGACCTTTAAAACTATGGTTTAATAAATCCACCATCTCACTTTCACATTGGTTATCTAATATTTTATCAATAAATATGGATATCCCATATAATATTTTGTTGAAACATTCCTCGGTGTAATTATATAAAAATATAGGTTTTAATATGATCTAATTGATTAAAAAACTCATAAAACTAATTATAAAACACTAAATTCCAAAAAAATCCATGGATAACAGCTCAATCTTGAATATGGAATGTTCCTAAGTGGATCTCATAGAAAAAACCTCACTACATCTTATATGGTTGACATGGATCCTTTGCTATCATAGAGCCATTTAATTTGGTGACTGTCACATGTTGTTTCGTATTATCTATGAGGCCAAATACTTCCGTTATCCACCATCACCTTTCCTACAACCTATGGAGATAAAGTGTCCATTTTCTTCTAAATTATCTCCATATATTTTTCTCATCACATGAATCAAAATAATATAAATTTTAAGCTTTGATTTAAAATTTTAATCCACGAAATGTGAATCAGAACATAGAAAATAATTAAATAATATCTATAATTAATTTGAAACTAATCATTGTATTATCTAATTATTTCTATTCTTGGAATAATTTATAAATTTTTTATATAATTTTGTATCATTTTGAAGAGAAGTATTCACAAAGATAAATTATATTTAATTTTTTTTCAAAAAAGGCTTCAAAATAACTCTCTAAAATAGTTAAAAATAATAAATTCAAATTCTATAAACTAAATATGATTAGAATTTTTTTTACATATGATCAAATTATATAATCCTATAATGAATTTTAGGTTTGGACTTCAAATCATAGTCAAAATTTTAATATTATTAAAATATCCAATAAATGACCTCAATCCATTTGTTGAATTGGTGATATTCAAATTTAATTACATTAATAATTATTTAAGTATCATAATATAGTAGTTTGATATCAATAATAAATAAATAAATTTTATTATATAATATGGTATAGGAATATAATATACTATCATGAATACCCAATGTCTTTCCATATTCAATGTGCCACTAACCTAAGGTTTTTTCCAAGTCTCCCTATGCTAGAACAATTTCCAAGGGTATCACATATTGAACATGAAGAATTTAACTTTGATAATATATAAAGTATAAATGAAAAAAAACAAAAACATACTAACAAGTCCTATATCTAAAACATATCAACTAAAACAACATAATTATAATGAGACTAAATTTACCTGAAAAATAAAAAAAACATAAATTGAATTTCTGACTCCAAGTGTCACACGAATATCCCATATTCCACCACCTTCATAGCCCATATCTAAGCTAATATTCATATTCTAAAGAAAATTTTCAATGATAATCCATAAAATAAAGACATATATAATATAATACTCCACACACACCAAGGTATGTATATAGTTATAATACAATGATCAAAAAAACAACACTAAGAATCTATATAACTCTTTTTAAAAGAAAAATCTAAATTCTAGTTTGAGATATAGTTATAAAATTCCATTATAATATTTTTGAATGAAAACAAATCTCATTAACATTTCCTATATAAAACCATATTCTCATTGGAACAATGCATCTATGAAATAGTTAAATGATCCTTTATATGGAATATTTATATAAGTATAACAAAAAAAATATCATCAATAAATTTAATAAATAAATTATAAAAAAAATGTTTTCATAAATAAAACCATAAAAAAATGTAAAATCAACATGAGAATCAACTTGATCCTATCGATAAAATCTAGGATCTATCTCATGGGTCACCTACCAACCCGCTAATTTCTTGATATGATCAAACCCTTACATTCCCTCATGATCTATCTCGACAAAAACTTCCTAAATAGAGAGAAATTATAGTGACACACCCCTACCTAGACAAAAATGATAAATAGGGTATCTCATATCCTATATTTACCACATATCTACCCAAGAATACCATTTAGCCCAAAAATCTCAAATAATAACCCACTTTATCAATTTTAAACCATAATAATAAGTATCATCAATTCTAATAGTTATGTCTTAAAAATAAGAAAGGGGTTATAAATAAAAGGTATAATGTAAGAAGTCACAATACCAATTAAGATAAAAATATATTTATAAAATATTACATAGTGTAACACCAATAAATACTCATTATAAAAACTCAAAACACATTATACATAAATTATAAAATCATTTGAGTTAAAAAAAGTTTCTGACGCATTAAACTAAACACTTTTCATGCATTAAATCCCAATTTCAAAAACTCATACACTGAATATTACGGAAATTTTGTTTATAAAAATCAACTCACATTAAAATAAACCTTTATAAATACTTTCTAAAAGATAATAAACCAATAATTATTTTTTGAGGTTCACCAAAATATATAAACCAATAATGGTGGTTGAATTGGTGGTGTTTTTTTAAAATATACTTTTATAATGAAAATAACCTCTATAAATTGTTAGAATTTTGATTCTCTTAAATTTGGTGTCACCATTACCCATATATAGTAATAATGAAATAAAACACAAGGCACATAGGTTTTTATAAGATTCAGTCCCAATATGGGTACCTAATTTGTGATGTGTTCAATTATTATCATGAGATGGAGATATTCACTTTATAAAAAATTGAATGAAATAGGTTATCTCCTATAAGTCTTGAAATTGTCTCATAATATGTTCTTTATGTTTTTTATTTCCAGTTTACAATGGTTGCACAAATATAACTAGAAATATCACTTTTCACTTTAGGATACTTCTACCATAAATAGTTGATATTACTTTGAGCCTCTAAGTTGAAAAACATCATATCATTTAATATTTCATAAATTATGGACCTTAATGACTAATATTCATCATTTATGAAAATACAACATCTAGCATCAATAGCTTAGAAATCCTATAGAGGATAAAAACTTCCTCCACTTCTCTATTTTTTTTTTGAAATCATGAATTCTCATTAACCTCATAAATCTTCTAAAACATGAAGGTCAAGATATAGGTATTGTTACTCTTAAAATATCTATAGGATCGATATCATAATGAACTCACCATTTATATAACAATCCTTGATTCAATAAAATCAGCTTCCAATATCCATATCTTATACATCCATAAAAACATGGTCAACCATATTTAATACCCTAAAAATATAAATATTGACTTCGACAAGCCTCCTATAAACCATGGTATCAACATTCATCAAGGATACCATAAATCTCAGTTATTATAATGAATTCAATATTTTTTAATAATATATCTCTGAATGTCTAACTCAACATCATCAGACTTAATATATTCTAGTGATTTAACTTTTGAATCTTTATCATTTGGTTTTGCCTCTATCTCGGCAACCCTCAATCACCCACTGCCTTTCAAATTTCAAACTTACACTACCAAGCTTCTTGGAATCTCATTATTCTCCTTCTACAAGTTTAAAAAATTGTTCAAACTGTCGTTTATAAAAAATTATAATTTTTTTATTCTGATCAAATTCAATTTTAATCATCTTTATCATCTGATCATCATGGTTTCTACTTTCCTAGACTTCCTTATCTTGCACTTCTCTTCATCCTTTTAATCAACCAATATTAAATAAATAACTTCAAACACTTTGTATTTAAATCAAAAAAATTCCATTATAATTGGTTAATACGAAATCTATAACTTTATTTCATACACAGCTTAAAAATATAATTCCCATGAGAATCAAAAAAATATCATTATACCCTAATTCGAATTCTTTTTCTGGACACATCAATAACAATTCTCCAAATACTTTTAACATTATCAATTATCAACCACCTCGAACATCTTATTTCAAAAAAGACTCATTTAACATTCCACCAAAAATAAAATATAGGTTATTTATTCATGATATTTTGTCAACTCTCATTCATTCTCAAACACTATAAAGGTTTTCCCTCTAATTTATTCCGTCAATTAACTTTCAATTATCCAACACACAATTATAGATTCTATTTTTTCATCTATCAAATTCAACTAGACTTGAATCATAATATCCACTTGAATTATTGTGATGTTTATTACTTAAATTAAAAAAATATAACATCATAATAAATTATCTACTAGAAATTTTTATATCTTTTATAAATGTCATCTTAAAAAATTTCACAAAATATATGAACCTTATAAAGTCGTCATTTTTATTAGTGTGGAAAAATGAATTTATGAATATTCAGGTCCTATTTAATTTCATATGGTTAAACAAGTATTAAAAAGTTTTCAAATAAACCTTATATAATTCCTCTTTTCCTATGAAACAAACCAAAAAAAGTTTTAAATCAACCTTATAAACAACTATTCAACCTTAAAACTATTAAAAATGATCTTTTGAAAGTTTATACCTTCTTAATTTTCTTAGAAAACTCACCTCAACTCTTATTTAATCTAAACACATTGATATCTGATCATCAATACTCATCACCTCCTAGATTACTGGATGAAATCCTTCATATAATATCATCCCCTAAATATATCCCCTTTAACAGAACCATCCTTAATCATTAGGAGTATGACAATTTTTGGTCTTAGGTCTTCAACATAAATTCAATAACTTTAATATCTTCTATATTACATGAATATACTTTATGGTAGATGATAATTTATAACTACCATTTATACAAATTAATTGCCTCATTTTACATATTCCAGTATCATTCCTTCATAGCTCACAACTTTATATTCACCTAAAACAAAAAAAATCATAAAAAAATATATACAAAAAATAAAATAACTTCAACAATTCTAAATCATGGGCTCTTCAATATACACCTTTGTTTGTTGTTAACACCAAAAACTCTCAATCCAACAACTCTCAACATTCCATAAAACTATAATACATCTCATAGAGATGTTTCATGACACTACACAACTATATAAATAAATGTTTTTGATATAATTAAATCCCTCTATTATAAGCAATTTTATAGACATGATTTTTATATACTCACTTTAAAGCATCAACTTCCTTAATTTAACTTCCAAAATATTTCCTCCCCTTTTTTTAGCATAACACTAGCATCAAAACTCCTAAAAATGAAATAAAAAAGTTAAGTAATTCTCCAAATTTGATATAAGAATCGAAATATAGTGGGGGAAACACCATAACATCATCAATTATGAATGAAATAATGAATATTAAGTTTAAACCTTAATTATTAAAACCATTACATTGTCATAGATATTTCAAATAGATCAAAAATACGATCTTTTTTTCTAGATATAATTTAAATGAACATAGCCATTAGGAACTTTATCCTTGATGAAATGATACTTAATGTCAACATTATTGGTTCTTGAGTGTTTTATTGTATTTTTTTACAGATCAATTACACACAGAATATGAGAAGTGTTGTTTTATATCTTTTCAACATTAACCACAAAATAATCCAGTTTAACTTTAGTCTATATAATTTGATTATATTCATTTGTGTTGGTAACATACTCTACTTATAATATACCTAAAGTCAAAAAAATATTATTTTTTCAATTAAAACTCATACAAATGTCCCTAAAAAGTAATGTTTCTTTTGATGTTGATTGTCCGTCATAAAATATCCAACCCAATCAGAATCATTTAAACCATGCAAGATCAACACATTAATCATATACATGTGGTCATAAGTTGAGGTTCCTTTAACATTCTTAAGGATTATTTTGATATCAAAAATTTGTGATTAGAATAAAAGGTTATTTCATAAACAACATATTTCCTTGATTATATCAGATGAAAAAATATTCCAATTAAATTTTGGATGTACTTTATATTATCACTTATTCCAACTTTAACTTTGATCAGTTTCACACCAAATGTAATTGGTGTTCTAGAATCCTTTGTTTCTTCCATACCAAATTTATTTAAAAGTTCCTTGGTATAATTTTCCTATAAAACTAATATGTTTATTAATTTTTTTATTTTTATTCCTAGAAATAAATTTAAATCTTTGAGCATTGAAATCTCAATGTTATTTTTAATTTTCTCAAGAAATTCTTCAAAATATTTTCCCCTGTAACTGAAAAAAATTATATCAATATATGTAAGATCCCAACCTCTTTTGTAGATGTCTTGAGATATTTTTCAGCTAATTTTTTTCCTTTCATTTTGTATATCATTTTAGTATTTTTCCTTGGTGATTTTTTGGAAGAAATTGGAGAATTTTGTAAGGAATAAGGGTTGTTCATGGTTGGTGCATGGTTTTCCCAAAAAGTTTGCCCATCCCAAAAAACCGTGTGAACTCAAACAAAGAGGATTTGCACTACTGACGCATAGTTTTTCGAACCATGTGGCTTCTTAGGTTTAACTGTGTGACACCCCTAGGTGAAGCACATGGTTAGGGAAAATGTTTTGGTGAAACAGTGTTCCCTGTACAGGAAACCATGTGTGTGCAATTTTAAAACCTTGAAAATTCACATAGATTTTCCCAAACCACTATTTTATATCCCTAAACCCCCTAGCTTATTCCGCTTCAATTGGGGATTTATATTGGTGAGAGTTTTTCAATGATTTGCGGTAGGTGGTCAGAATTCAATTCTCATAGTATTCAATTCCAATTGTGTGTATGTGTTTTGAAATTTAAATTGGAATATTTGAAAATTTAATCTTTAATTGAATAAATTAATTGATTGATTGATTTATGGAATCATGTAATTGGTGGGATATTGGGATGGTGAAATTGGATTAATTTATTGGTTAATTAATTAATAGAATATTGTAATTTTGAAATTTAATTAATTAATTGTTTAATTAATTAATGGAATATTGTGATTGTGAAATTAATATGATATTGGGATTTCGATGTTGTATTAATTAATTGGTTAATTAAATAATGGAACGTTGTGATTATAGAATTAGTGTGAAATTAGAATTGTGTAATTGGTCAATTAATGTGACTATGAATTAATTGAAAAACAAAATTATGATATTTTTATATAGCCTTATATGGTTAATGGGTTTATCATTTAAATAATGTAAATGGTTTAATGGTAAATTGTTCATATTATTCCCTATGATTAAATTTAGGGACCATGTTTGTTGTGATAAATTATAATGGTTTATCATGATGTAAAATTTGATAAGATGTTTAATTTTGATTAACCTTGATTTATGTGGTATATTTGATATATATTATATATGTGTGATTGATTTATATATGAGTGTGGGACACGAACTGAGGCTCCAAATACCCATATGTGATAAACGAGTTTGGGATAGGGACTGAGGATCCAAATACCCATATAACATAAATGAGTGTGGTAAATTGAATGAGGCTCCAAGTACCCATATGTGATAGATTGTATGGTATTGGTATTGGGGCTCCAAATACCCATGTGACATTGAGTTTTGGGATAGGTACTTAGGTTCCAAATACCTACAGGGTGCTAGATATGACATTATATGACCACGATTTAGCATTAGACTAGGGTTACAATTGGTCATGATATAATTTTAAATGAGATTATAGATGATAACCATGGTATAGTAATATGACTCATACTCCGACACAGGATGATATAGGTATTGGTCATATGGGTGTCTTTAGGAACCTGAGGGTTTATGTGGTAAATAAAAAGTAATTGAAATATGATAACTATTTACTTTATGTATTTTAATTTATTATTTATACAACTAAAAACACTATTATTGAGTGGATATTTTTTTAGGCACCTTTGGTGGTGGACTACTGATTTGTACTCACACCCTACTCATGCATGGTTGACAGAACCAAAAATGATTTGGGGCCTACTTTGGAGATGTCATTGTATTTATTTATTTTCTGGTTTTTCATATTTAAACTTGACACATACTCATCATGACATATATACGGTTTTTTTCTGAATATTGTATTCTTTTTTTACTCATTGTGATACTGGTTTTTTATTGTTATTAGTTATATAATTTTCCATTTTTTATTTATTTATTCTGTTGTGATTATTTAATAAAGAGTTTATAGTCTCTCCATGATCAATATTAGGCTCTCATTTATAGTAAGAATCCTCCAGCATATGGGGATGCATTCTTGAGGTTGCGTAACTGACCAGCATGGGGCACCAGCATGGGGCACCAGCATGTGGCACTCAGGTCGGGATATTACAACATAAATGTTGAGAATTAGGGTACCTACTCTCATCTCTTTCACATATAAGTTTATATAAACTTCTCTATTAAAAAATTTGAACTAATTTAGGAAAATGATAAGTTTAGAGTACTAATAATGAGAAGCATACTTCAAAACATACAAATATTTCATCATTTTTTCAACCATAGTTCAATTATTATAAAGTATAAAAACTTTTATTTTCTTAATATAAACATCTTATTCAGCTTTACCATTCAAAAATGATGACTGGTGGACTTTATAATTTCAATGAACAGAAATAGAAAAAAACATTTTTGTGGTTTCCATCATTTCAATAGGGGTAAACCTTTCTACAAAATTCACTCCTTAAAAATGGGAATACCATTTTTGGACAAGAATAACATTATTTCATGAGATCACAACCTTTTAATTCAGTTTATTTTTAGACATCCATTTTGTTCAAATTATATTTTCCCCTTTTAGTTTAGGAACAATATCCCAATTTTTATTTTTTTCAATATAATCCAACTCTTCATTCATTTAATTTATCCACTATTTGTGATCAGGTGAATCTAAAATGGATTGATGTTATGTAAATGAGATAAGTGGTATTTTATTTACATGTCTCAATTTAATTCAAGTCATAAATTGGTCTAACAAAAGTTTGTTGATATTTTTCAATTGTACATGTTTTTGTAAGTTCTATAACTTCATAATTTTTCTTATAAGATTACTATCCTCACAAATAAACTGATTATAATCAACTTGAATAGTGTTAGGTTCATATTTTTCTTACTTTTCATTAAATTATACGAAATTTAAAAACAATCTATATTCATTTAGTGAATCTATATCTTCTTGATTATCTTCCATTAAGGTGTACTTATTCTCAATGAATTTTATATAATATGAATCAACTAAACTATATATAAATTTGTTTCAACACCTGTTGTCATGCCTCGAGCATTTATGGACCTTTTATTTCATGAAAAAATTAAATTTTAATTGATATATTGCATTTCAATAAATAAAACATTCATTTCACATGAAATTTTCTCAGCATATGTTACACACAACACTAACTCATCATATGTTACACGTAACATCGACTTGGAATACGTTCCATGCAACACTGAGTTTCTACGAAACATCATTTTTTTATTATAATTATTTAAATGAAATATTGTAACCTAGCCATTATAATTAATAATATGAATATTAATAAATATTTTTAAAATATATTTTATAAGGGTTTTATATAAATAAAATATATTTATAAATAAAGATATAATTTTTTGTAAAGTCCTTATATGTTTAAAAATAATATTTTCTCAAATGAACTATTTTTCATGTCCCTCTTTGAAAACAGTAAAATTAATTTTATACACATTTATAAATTGAATTTGATAAAAACAAACTTCATTTTGGAATTTATAATTTTGGAATTAGATTAGGCGAAATTTTTGAATTTTTTATGATAAACATCATTTTAGGATGTGTAGTGAAACATGCTGAATTTTTATTTAGAACTTCTTTTTAATCTAATTTATTTTTAAGGATAAAATATATTTTTAAATTGTTTTAAAGTTTAATTAGATTAATTTTTTATCAATTAATCCAATATTGTTCATTGTAACCAATTTCAGATTGAAATTGGATATAAAAACATTGAAAACTTTTGATCGTTTTTACTTTAAAAACCCGGAGTGTTTTCCCATCAGTAGGATTATATTAAATTTAATTTCTTCCAATTCATTAATTAGAATATAAAAATTATTTTATATATTTTTAATCATAATAATTTATAATTTATAATAACTTTAAATTATATTTTTACCAAAATTATTAGTGAAAGAAATTAAAATTAATTACAATAGTTAAAGTGTAATTAAACGTAAAAAGGGAATAAACCTTAAACTTAAGGGCCAAAATGACCTAGAAACAAGTACAACACCCATTTTATAGACATTATTATTCCATGAACCTTATATTATTGATTTTTTATTTATTTTTTTGGTCTTATTTTAGGTAAAAACATTGGTACACATAACTTGTTTTCAAAAATTCCATGTATGTCCCCTCTTTTCCCGATAAAAGGGTACCACTTGTACCCATTCTTCACACCTATAAAAACACTTATGATTGGACAAGATCTACCCAATAAAATTCCTAAATTCCATACCTTCCTCCTTTAATACTCTATTTGGGCATAAAACTTTCCAAGGAATCACTTTGGTGAAAACCAAAATGAGTTACTCGATTAAGAGGTAACACCCTCCTATAAGCTCTTTTCTTTGATTTGTTTTCTCCACACATTCAAATATACTTATTACATCATTATTTAAAAACACATATATCCTCAATAATGTGAGATTATTTTATAAAAGGGTTTGACCAACACTTATACACACTTTCATCTAATTGGTAACGAACAGTCTCTTTATGTGTTCAATGAACTACCGCCTCACGAAACTATGATTGTTCATTTTCCATTACCACCTCTAATGGTTGGAATTATGATGGAAAATATGTATATATATGTATATATATGATATATATTATTTATTTAATCATCCTTAATTCATTTACAACATATATATTTATACTTTCCAGTTTTTGTAAATACAATAATTTTGTTTGAGGAAGTGTGGACTACAACCCCCTCAAAGCGATGTGATTCATTCACACACTACATGGAATGTATTAAGTATGGGTTTAGTAAACTTGTATTATATATATTATATAATAATTCTAATTTATTTATGATATATATGCATATATTCCATTTAATTTCTCCCTTTCAAATGTAATAACTTAAAGGAAAGAGTGTTCATGAATACGTATGACCTACCATCTCTATGAACGGTGCATTAAATTTCATATTTATATATTATATGGATTGTTATAATAAAATTATAATTAATATTAATTATATTTATATTATGTACTAAATTATGGAAATCGTTATATAAGTTTAATGACCAAAGATATAACAAATGGAGACATGTGCAAAGAACAAAGAGGATATTTCCTGAAGTGAAACCTTAACATATAATTTTTAACAAGCTTGTAATATAAAGTTATAATAAAACCACATATGGTATTAGATATAATAATATGGTTTTCTATAATAAAATAATATTTATTATACATGATTTTTTAACTAGTATGATGAGATCCAAGACACAACATAAGGAGATTTCTAGTCTCACTTTTATTTCTCTAAGGTTTACACCTTATTAACCACTCATATATTTTGTGTAGTGATTATACCACCGATGAATATATTATATTATTATTATCCTTAATTTTATGCATACTTACTCATCCATTTGATGATCTGTCTTTCATAGGGTTTACGTTTCAAGAATTACCATATTAGAAAAGTATTTTTGTCTCAATTTATCTTCATTGAGAAACATTCAATGAACTTCAACAACCAGGGTTTCAAAAATGTTTTCAAATATGATATTTTAAGCTCATTTTCAAGGAATAAATAATTTAGAATTTTATTATGGTTTTAAATCTTCCTTTAAATGTTTATAATTTATTTTCAAATAAATAGTTTTCAAAAAAAAATTAAACTTCTTTTATAATTTTTCAAGGAAAATGGTTTTCAAAACATTTTCAAGCTCTCATTACATGTTTTCAAGGAAAAAGGTTTCCCAAAAAATTTCAAATATTTCTTTTTAAGTTTTTAAATTTATTTTCAATAAAATTGTTTTCAAAAGGTTTTTTGTTTTAAAGATCCTTTTTCAAATATGAATGGATATTTTCCTCAATAAATGTTTTCAAAATATCTTTCCAAGTTATTTTCCATCTAAGATGACATCCATTGATGTTACTCATTCCCTTAAAGAAAATTATCCAAAGGATCCATTCATATTATTTATTGAATAGTTTATGTTTTTATGGAATGATTCTTATGACACCCCTTTCTCTTCCACAGGTTATATTCTTTTGAAACCCAATTATTTTCATGGGGTATGATTTGATAAAATGATTATGAAAACATTCCCTTTTCCATGGGTTTTGATGTGGGGAAAATTTATTGTTACCTATTTAATTTCATGGGATTATGATAAGATGTTTGTAAGACTCATCTCCTTTTATGGTTCATGATGTGCTGAAATTTTTATTATCTTGGGGTGAAAGTATGAATGATTTTATTATGAGATGGGTGGGACCTATATCTCCCTTTAATGCATTGGTTAAAAATTTATATATCATGAGATAATGATAAGAATTAAGTTGATAGGATTGATCCACTATGGGAATATTGGGGGAAATGATCCCTTACAAGGAAAGAAATCTGACTTGGGATGGTATTGTGTCTCATTCAATAGGTGTAGTCACCATGAAGTTGGAAGATAGGGAAACCTTATCAACTTTTGGAAGATAGAGAAATATGATCTCGTACAAGGAAATCAAAATGACTTGGGATGGTGGTGTGCCCTGCCCAGTATGTGTGGATCCCATGAAGTTCATTGATAAGTTCTATCAATGTATATTTACTTATAGGGAAAGATATCACATACTTATGTATTCCACAATTCCATGTCTTATTTCTATGATACATTTTATTAGATTATGTTATTTATTTCATTATGATTCAAGTCTTATGAACTTCCAATATTTATTTCATGATTCATGTTTAGAATATTATGATATGAAGGGTATGATTTATTTCATGTTTCATGATATATTTCATGCTTCATTTTTCTATCTTATATGGTTTCTTAGAATACCCCCATGCTCTAGTTTATGCTTACATGTCTCCCTTATTTACCCTTACTGAGCTACTGATCTCACCCCTTTTATGTTTCCTTCCTCAGGTTATGAAGATATGTATTGTGTTTGAAATTTCTAAGAAGGGTTCTAGTCATGAAGAACCTAGTGGGAGATAATGTAGCTCACTTATGTACCGGTGTTTATGTTTCCATGTTTCCAAAGTAACAAGACTAGTACAATCTTTGGGTGTCTTTTTGTATAATGTTTTAAGTATTCCCAAAAAATTGTAATGTTAATGTATAAAAGGTGAGGGTCACTATATTTCATATCAGAGTAAAAGTTTGGTTAACCTTTGGAATATAAGATGATAAATCCTTAGTGATAACCCTAAAGACATGTCTAAGGATAATTCTAAGGATAATGAAAAGTATAGGAATACGTCATGTAGTTTTGGTAAAGGATATAGTCAGTGGTTTCCTAGAAATATATCCATGTCGATATACTATAAGTGGATGTGGATACAAAATAGATGTACCTAGGATTATAAACATTGACAATGTGTGTCGGTCCTGACTCGGTATAACCTGGTACACAATGAGCCATGCAGCACACCTGATTTTGTGAGATCGTATCTTTTTCAGGTAATTTTCCATCTAAGTTCTTTTTATTTCAACATTAATGGACCAATATTGTTCGGAGATGAAAATCCTTTATTGTAGAAAATGACCTAATGTTTGGGGATGTATTATTATTTGAATTAATGGAGTCTTGGTATAAATGGGTTAGGTATTAATAGGGTTTTAGGGTGAGTTGAGAGGATTTGATGGGAAAATGGGTTGAAAATCAACTGCCTAACATTTTCACATCCTGTAAATGTATTAAACATTGTATAATTGTTTTTTAATTTTAAATAAATAAATATAAGGAAACATATTTTTTGGAAGAAACAATTAAAAATAATTTAATGATGTGTAACTAGATTACACACCGTATAAATACCTTACCTTCAACATTAAAGATGTTTTTTGGATGAATTCTCAAATGTTTTCGGCTACATCCCTCCTCCTTTGAACCTATGACCTTTTTAATGACTTTGGAGGCTCCTTGATAGATCCTAAGATTTCCCAACCTTCATTCTTGGAGAATAAATAGTCAAATTGGAGATTTGAACCACTGGGTATGTTCTTTATTCTCGTTGAGATCTATGTCTCTATTCCTATCCTATCCTATTTCAAGATAAAAGAAGGATGTGTAACCACTATTGGATTTATATCTAGATCTAATATTTTTAGACCTTTATTTGTTTGATATTGAATTTAGTATTTGTATCAAAATTGTGTTCTTCATTGCATTCTTGACTGATCTGCTTCAAATTTGGGATTCATCTATTGGTGAGAATTACTAAAAAATTGATTTTGGTGGTCTAATGTTCAAATCCCATAGTCCTGATTTTGATTTAGTACCTGAAAAATTTTAGAATTCATAGATTTTTTTTAGAAATTGAATTTCCAAAATTTAATTAATTAATTTTGTGAATTACTTAATTATAGGTATGTGAAATTATAGTATTTGGGAATAATTTAAAATGGAAATTTATTGTGTGATATTGAGTAGTGAATTGGAGAATTAATTTGGAATTGATTATCAGATTTATGAATTGTGAGTTTGAAGAATTAATTGTTGAATTAATGTATTGAATATTGACATTTTGAAATGTTTAATTAATTATTGAATTAATTAATGGGTGGTTGAGGTATATGTGCAATATTATGTAATTATGATATATGTAATTGGTGAATGATATCATGGACATGCGGCCAAGTATTATGAATGGTAACATTCTCATTTAATTATGTATTATAAAATGGGGAATTGTAACATGGAAATTTGGACAAGGAATAAATAATGGTAACATGGTCATTCAATTGTGAGAATTAATTAATGGTAACATGGTCCTTAATATGTCCGAATTAATGAATGGTAACTTAGTAATTCATTTTTGAAAATAAAAATGATAACATTTACATTGAAACACTGGATATCCCTCGTGGTAGTTCAGAGTCAAGAATTGGCCAAAGCTAGTATTGAGATATGTGTTTCCATGGGAACCTGAGGTTTATATGATTAAATAAAGATTAATTGATAATGTGATAACTATTTAATTATGCATTGTAATTATTTCTTTATATAACTGTATGCACTATTATCAGATTGGATATTTTTTTAGACACCATTGTTCGTGGCCTATTAAGTTGTACTCACACCCTATTCAGGATGCCTGATTGGTACCTGAATAGACTTTATTGTTGCAGGGTAGGTTGAGGGAAAAGGCCCAGTGATGGATAGCTAGATTGGGATTGGAGCTTGGATGAGTGAACCAGATGTGGTTTGAGACCCACATTAGAGTTGTTAATTTCTTTATTTTCAATTTCAATTTTACACACTTGACACATAATTTAGCATGGCATGCTACTGTTTTAGTTTTATATTGTATTTCATAATTTTTTATCATGAGATATTGATATTGATTATTGAAATATATGGCTTACTCTATTTTTTTATTACTATTGGGGTATTACTCTGATTAAAGAGGGTATAGTATCCCCATGAATGAATTATTAGACCCTCGCTTCTAGTCGATAGCCTATATCATATGGGGAGGCACATATGAGGTCATGTGACTGGCCATCTCTGGGCACCATCATGTGGAACTCATGTTGGGATGTTAAAAAATGGTATTAGAGGAGTTTTATTTTCTTTTTCTTTTTTATTTATTCTTGGGAAAGGTAGATGGGGGACTATTAAGAGTCATTACTTGGTAATGATATTTTACATGGGAGTTTCAAACCCATGTATAGGGGGAAACCCAAGTACTCAGGGTGGGATTGTTGTAACTGCTATTTGTTGTTATAGTAGAATATTATTTCACCTTGAGTGACACACTTTTTGTGTGATGTGATAATTGTTTTGGATATTTTTCTGACAACTGAATCATAACTATAATGTAACGAGAGTCGAGTTTACATGAATCATTTTATGCACTCAATATTATTTTGTGGCATGTATCACTTTAGGCATGCATGGGGGAAATGGGTTTTGTGAAAGTTGTTAAACCTGAACTATTTTCTTCACTTTTGAAATTGAATTCAAAATGGTGCCTAATATGAAATAATAAATGGTAAAATTTTGTAATAATGTGAATAAATAGATGTCCAAATTAGAAACATAAACTATGTAAATGTTTTTACCTTTGTAATTAAGACCTAGGTGTAGGATGGTTAAGGGTAATGATAACGCATTGGTTTTGACCATGTAGAGAGATGCGGGAAAAACACTTTCTGTGACCTGTTGTGTTTTTACCCCTTGGTTAAATGTATTAAAGTTTACAATTGTTTCTTAAGGTGTGTGTTTGTAATTATTTAGTTATTCCTCCATGATGATGATTGTTGAGAGAATGATCGGAGGACATGGTCGTGGACGATCCTCTAGTGGTGGAAATTGAGGTACCGATAGTATTGGGTGAGGATGTTGGGGGAAAGTTCCTAGAGAACATCACTTGATTCATGAAATTCATGTAAAGAGACCCTGGTTGGGTTGTGAAAAACATGTATGCACTAACAAGAGGTTTCTGATTACATCACCCTACGACTTTAACTAGAGAGGGTGATCCTGAAGGAGTTTAGTTCTGGGTTGAGTCCATCGAGTTGATACTTGAACATTTAGAGACTCCTACTGAAAAGGGAATCAAGTTGGCCACTTATATTCTATGAGGATTAGTGAAGTGCTAGTGGTATATTCAAGCGTAAACTAGATAGGTAGATGGCATGAAATGGAAGGACTTCTTGGAGAAGTTGTTAGAGAACTTATATCTAGAGATGTTGAGATAAAAGAAATTAGAGTAATTCATATAGATGATTGAGGGGAGCATGTTTGTGATGGATTATATTGGACGCTTTAAAAGGCATGTAGTGATTTCCTCCTACATTGATAGGAGATGATACAACTTTGGATAGATGTTTTCCATATGGAATTAAGTGTGAAATTAAGTCCCATGTTAACCTTTTATGTTTAAATAATTTTTCTAAACTGGTGGATCAGGCTCTCATAGTTGAGGGGAATCTAAATGAGGCTTCCAGCACTAGACATATAGTTTCTACTAGTTGATCGGTAGGTGTGACTTCTGAGAGAAGGAAGCACTGTTATGACAACTTTATTCAGAACAGTGGAAATAAGAGTACACAGACACAAGGGTTAGTTTCATAGGAACTTACAGTAGTGACATTTTATCAGTGTGGTAGGGTGGTCCATTATCATAGTGATTTTCCTCATACACCAGTAGAGCATCGGTCTTGTGGCATGATGGGACCTCTGCAGAAGTTTTGCAGGTTGCTGAGATAGATTTCTAGTGAGGGTGCATCGAGACAGGGTCAACATATGGGATGAGGATCTTATACATCGAATAAGGCTTGAATCTGGATTTATATCGGCTAATGAGGTAGACGCAGAGGATAAGGTGCTTCTTTTAAAGATCACTCATATCAATAGTGTGGTGTGACTTAGGGGAGTCAGACAACATCACAGGGGAGAGGAGCAAGAAAACTACATGACGTGTAGCCAATACTTGTGGATAGCAAGGATAGACCATCAATAGTGAGCATTACTATTCTTGTATATTATAAATTAGCTAGTGCCTTATTTGATATTGGAGCCTATCATTCCTTTATATCTTCAAAACTTGTTTAGGGTTTTATCCTGACGGTTGAGTTCCTAAGTAGTGTTATGACTATAGATACACCGTTGGGAATACAATCTTGATACATCTGTTTGTGCAAGGAATGTTATCTCGAAATTGGGGAATATCATTTTCTATAGAATATCTATATTTTTGAAATGTCAGGATTCAAATGAAATATTGGTATAGAATAGCTAGTCCCATATGTATCCAACAATGTTTTTTACTAAAGGAGAGTGACCTTTAGGTATCCTAAAGGTGACAATCATATTCACTATGGGAACTGGAAAATATAGGTAGATTGAGCAGGTCCAATTACTCAAAAACTGGTAGATTTCATGGGCCATGTTTCTAGTTTATTTTTGGATGATGGAGGAGTATATCATGAAACCTTTATACCTATAGTGGATAAATTTCTAGATTTCTTCCTAAAGACTTCTGCAGACTGCCAGCTGAGAGAGATGTGGAATTTACTATTGATCTTATGTAAAGGGTTGAGCAAGTATCTATTCCACCATATAGAATAGAACTGATCGAGCATTAAGAGCTCAGTAATAATCTAGAGGAGTTGGAGGATATTGGGTTTATCCATCCGAATACATCACCTTGGGGATCACCTATGTTGTTTTCAATGAAGGATTGATGGATTTTGTGCTTGTGTGTGGATTACCAAAATATGAACAAAGATGACTATGAAGAACTGATATATTTTTCAATGTAATGAAGATCTATTTGAAAAGTTGAAAGGATCTTGTTTGTTATTGAATATCGACATGAGATTGGGGTATCATCAACTGAGATTTTGGACTTATGATATATCAAGGACAACTTTAAACATTAGGTATGGCCTTTATGAGTTTTTCGTAATCCTGTTTGGGTTTAAAAAAACTAGTACTGTTTATGGCCTTGATGAATATAATATTGCATATTTACCCAGATCATTTTTTGGTGGTGTTAATGGATGACATCTTCATGTACTCCAAGAATCATGATGATCATGCCCAACGTCTTAACATATTTCTGAGTACACTGAGTGATAATTGTCTATACCTAAATCTATCAAAGTGATAGTTTTAGATCGACCAGGTACACTTCCTAGGAGAAATCATCTCATGGGAAGGTGAGTTGGTGGACCTAGAGAAGGTTCAGGTAGTGATTTCTTTGGAGCAGACCAGGAACGTGTTTGATATCTGTAGCTTTCTAGGTTTAGTTGGATATTATCATAAATTCATCCTGAAATTTTAATGCATGGAATTTCCACTTTTTAAAATGACCAAGAAGGGGTTAAAGTTTTAATGGATGGAATCTTTTGAGAAATCCTTCCAATAGTTGAAGAATCGATTGACATCTTCAATGATATTTATCCAACCTGATCTAGGTGAGGAGTATACGGTTTATTGTTATGCTTATAGAATTTTATTTAGAGTTGTGTTGATGTATAGAGAATGAGTTGTGGTCTATGGTTCTCAACAGTTGAGTCCTCATGAATGGAAATACCCTATGCATGATATTTAGCTGGAAGTAATGGATTATGCTCTGAAGTGTTGGTGAAACTATCTGTAGGCTCAAAATTTTACACTGTTTACTGATCAAAAGTGCCTAAGGTGCATCTTTTCATAAATAGACTTGAATATTTGGTAGTATATATGGGTTTAATCTATGAAATATTTTTATTTTGAGATGGAATTTATGGATGAAAAAGGAAACAGTGTTGCTGATTCTTTAAGAAGGAAGACTCAGACTCATATAGTTCAGGAGTCTACTACTAAGTGGAAGATTATGGATTTACTGATTGAGATGAAAGTGATGTTTCATTCAAACCAAGAATATATAAATCTTGTGTCAGTTTTAGTGGAGTATACACTTTTTATAAAAATCCAAGATAGGTAGAATGATGATCCATAATGATTTCCTTTGACATAAAACCATGAATGTGGGGATTCACCTTCAAATTGGATCATAGATGAGGATGAGATCATCTATGTTAGGAATCAGGTTGTTGTTTATAAAAACATGTGAGAGCAATGCATCTATGTCTCTGAATGGCACCTCACTCCCCCGGATCCACTCTCGGATATAGCTTCTTCTCTCAGCATCATTCTCTTCCACTTAGGGTTATAGTTCTCCCCTAAGCGATGTATCTCTCCTCCTCTATCAGCTTCTTCAACATTCAACCTTCTCCTTCGTAGTGATGGTTCCTTTATCCTCTAGCTTCTTTAGGCTTCATCCTCTTAGGTTCGTTTTATTCAGGTTCCATGGAGCTGTCCCATTTTTCCCTCTTCCATCCTTGCTCTTCCGATCTGGTCTGACACATACAACCCCATCTAGGTTGGGCGTGTTGGTTTTTAATATCAGTTTAGGACCGTTGTGACACCCCAAGATTTCATAGTGTGTTACTTCTTCAAAATAATTCAATAACTTGCACTACACGCAACACCGAGTTCAAGCGCACCATGACTTACCAAACAATTCGTTCAAAAGAGGTTATGAATAGTATTAACTAAATTTTGAACTTTATATAATCCTTATAATTTTAGAATCCATATTATTAGACATAATTTGAGAACAAATTCATTTTTCTAGACAAAACATGTAATTTTCAAAAATGAACTTTTACCAACCTTTAATAGTGAACCCTTTTAAATCCAATATTTTAAACTTTTATATATTCAATTTGACTAAATAAATTTATTCTTTAGAATGGGGACATCAAAAATTTACAATTTAATACCCCATGCTTCCACGGTATTCTTCTCTTTTAATAATACAGCAGCGTTTGTTGTACACAACTTCGAGTTCTAACACACACTGCAACCAATCAAACTAGCCGTTATGAATAGTAATACCTAATTTTTGAAATTATATAAATTTTATCTCTCAAAATGGACTTCATTTTTGGACTCGGAATAACAAATTTATCCTGGGGTAAAATTCTGGTACTTTTCGGATAACTTTTATATTTTGATGAATAATGAAAATTAATAAATTTTAATTAAAAACAACTTTTTTAATCAAAAAAATTAATAGTGATAAATTATGAATTTGTGTGATTTTAAAGTATATTTAGAATATATTTTTACCATTTAATAAAATGTTGGGCATTGGACATAATTTCACAATTAAACCGGACATAAACAAGTATCAATCTTTTGATAGTTATTATATCTTAGAAACACGCTTTTTGTTTTGACAGTGGGAATTAATTTTAAATTAATTTCTGCCACTTCTGTGTTTTGAATTTGGAAAATTGGATTCCATATTTGGAATCAATATGTCCAAATTGTGTAAATATGTAACTTTTATTTTTAGACATTTTGATTAATTACTTCGGTAAATATTTTATTTACTATGGTTAAAGGGTAAACTCGGTATATAAGGGTTAAAAAATAACATTATAATAATAATAAATTACCCTAAAACGTGTCCTAACCTTATTTGTGGATACATGTCCGACCATGGGAATATTTGGGTCGATTTTGGGACCCCATGGAGCCACTTGTAGGTGATAGGGACACCTTATACTAATTAAGTTAAAGTGAATACAAAAATGACATAAGCTTATATGTTTTAGCAAAACAATTTTTACATTGAGTTATATATGTTATATTTTCTATTTTAAATATTAATTAGAAATCTAAAAAAAATTCCTACATAATTTTATTTTATTTATAATTTTTAGACATTGAAAAAGTAAAAATATATATGACACAATAATGATACAGTATTTTCCTTATTAATGAAATAATCAAATAATTGATATTATAAATGTTAAAATAAATATAATTTGAAAGTTTTGATGACATAAACGAATTTTATGTCTTAATATGACATTTTATTATTTCTTAAATGAATTTGGTTCGAATTAATAAATTTTTTAATACTTTAACAAAAATCAATTATTGAGTAGTGTCAAAATTGACATAAATGAGTTTTTAAAACAAATATTATATTATTAATTGATATTCAATTCCTAAAAATCTAAGGTTCAGACAAGAGACTTATATCATGATAGGTGTATCATTAATGGACCACTTGTGGGTCTCTTGGAGGTATATAGTAAGTTTATTAACTATATAATATAAAAATACAAAGTGACATGGTAAGTGTGAAACTAATTAACTAAGAGTTAAAATTAAAAGATAAGGTTAATATAATGACCCAAACCTGTCTAAATTATATTGGTTGAGTGGTTTGCGACCCATCCCCACATTAAATTTTAAATAATCCACTTTTGTTCCATTAGAAACCAAATATGAATTTATTATAAAATAATATTTCTAGATTTTCCTAAAGAGACCCTCCTCCCCCTTATAAAAGGACACCACTTCTAACCAATTCCTCACACCTCTCAAGCCTTTTGGATCGTCCAACCTCTGCCCAATTAATCTCCCTACATCTATATCCTCCTTTTGGAATCCTTACCTTAGGCATAAGTCACTTCAAGAGTCCTTTTTGGTTCAAACCAAAAGGAGTTACCCAAATTAAAGGTAACGATTTCTCTTAGCTTCTTTTCATTTATTTTACTTCTCCAACCCCTAAACTCTTCTTATTATTTTCATTTGTAAAAAAATCAGTATACTAAATATACTAGGATATTTTTATTAGAAGTATTATAACTACACTTACACACACATCCATCTAATGGGTGAAGAACATAATGTTTCTGTGGATGGCAACCAAACGCATCACGAAGCGATGATTGTTATATTATCTCCTACCACCTCTCATGGTGGCCATTATGATGGAAATATAATTAAATATGATATTTATGATATTTATTTTATATATAAGGTTCTGTAATTCTGTTTTATATCATACCATTATTCGTTTCATGTTGTATATATATACGATAATTTCATTTGACGAAGTGCGGACTACCGCCCCCTCAAAGTGATATGACTCGTTCATACCATACGTGGAACGTATAAAGGATGGTGTTAATGAACTTAAGTAACACATATAAGATATTATATTATACTGGAATAATTATATACATATGTATCTTTTGGTTTTTATTCCTTTTAAAATGAAAAATTAAATGGAAGTAGCGTTCGTACGTACGTACGGATTACCGTCTCCATGAACACGATGAGATTCATTTCCCCATCATATAAATTCAAGAATAATTATCATTTGATTATTAAAAGTAATGTTTAAGGACTTTATATAATTCTAGATATGAATAAGATACAACCTATCCATAACAAACATGTCTTACGTAATGAAGCATATAAAGGAAAATGAATCAGTTAACACCCGAAACGACGATAATACTAAAATATTATTAACAAAGAAATATTAAAAGATCATATATGATATCATATTTATGTATATGATTCTTGTATAATTTAATAACAATGATTTAACTATAATACCAGATTTTAAACTACCCTCGACCAAGGAAAAGTACAAGGTAAGGGGTTTTTATCTCACTCTTTATTCCCGTGAGATTCATGTCATATTGCCACTGTTACCTTTTGTGTGGTGTATGTACTTCCCATAATTGTATTATTTATGTAATACACTTTAATTTATGTGTATTTACATATTAATTGTATGATATCTCTTTCATGGGGTGTATGTTTAGTAAGTTACCAAATTGGTAAGGGTTTATTTCGTAATCTCTTCGTTATCCGAGGTTGTTTATACGTAATAATATATTGGGATTTCTTTATCATCCACATACATGTTTCTTAAAAATGTATTTCAAAACATTTTTACTATTTACAAGAATATGGGTTAAAGTCATTTATACCCTTGTCTGACTTTTTATAAGAGGTTTATAAAGGAATCTTTTCATCGTTTTCCAAACAAGGTGCTTTTTAACCTTTTCGACAGAATTAAGGTAAGAATTTTTTTTAACTTATACAGCGGGTGCGGCTATTTTTCGCCGTTATAAAATCTTCGAAGCTTCCCTTACAATCTTATAAGAATATTTTCAAAGTAAATGTTTTATTTTATAAATATTTAATTTTTAAATGATTTCAAAAAAGAGATATCTCTCTCAAATATATGAAAACCCAGTGAAAATGTATATGTATTTAACGCAAGCTTAAAAATGTTTTCAAAAAACCCAACTCTCGAGTGTGTTATACAGGAAGGGATTGGGAGTGGACCCATCATGGCCTGTAATTAGTCGAGCAGTCTTAGAATTAGTTATTTTGTTTTCAAAATCTTGAATAATGTTTTTAGAAAAACACTGGAGTATATTTGAGCAATTTTAAATGTAAGTATCTTCTAAAAAATTGCATCAGTAGGTCTCATGAGACAAACTAGTGTCTTGGCATGAGGCCTTGACAAAATATTATTTGTAGTCTTGGCATGAGGCCTTGGCTACGTGGTGATGATAGTCTAGAAATATGCATTCCGTTATTACGAAAGTGGTTATTGATATTTCATGTGATTATTCGACTAGTAGAATATACATGCGAGTAAGTAAATGGCATTATTTGATTTTTTTATCTTTTCCATATTATGATTAAGTTCATGTTTAAATGGATTTTTTTCTAGTTATACATTTCCTTAAATGTTTATGTTTATTTATGAATGTTTCCGCTGTATTGCTTACCCTTACTGAGTGTTTGAGCTCACCCCTTTCTATGTTTTATTTTTCCCAGGATTCCAAGAAGTGTATTGTGATTGATATATAGGGTTTAGCCAATGGAATAATGGTTTTCATAAAGATTATTTATGTTGTTTTGTATGTCTTAAAGTGCAATGTAACATTCATGAATGTAATCTATTTTCCAAGACTGCTAAACTGATCGGTCCTTCGGGACTTGATTCCGTGTAATCATGCAAATGTATTAAAATAATGCACCGACTCTGGGTAACTGGGTTCGGGGTGTTACATTTGGTATCAGAGGAAGTTTAGCAATAACCTTGGATGCTAGATTTATATAAACTCTTATTAGATCACATAGCCCTAAGATAGACTTTGAGGATTATAATAGAAGAACTTCCTAGAATTTTGGTATTTTAGATATTTTGTGTGTTTTTCGAGAAATACATCCCTGTCTGGATATGAGCAGGTAGAGGCGGCTCTAGCACAGATGTACCTAGGGGTAAAACCCGAAAACACTTCTTTGAGCTAGACTCGAACGGGAACTGGTGCACGACAATGGGTCTTTCTTTACTCTTGGTTACGACACTCCCGGGGGATATGCTTAGGATAATTCTCATTTTCTTTAGGAACCATTATGAAGGGTTTATGAGTATATACTTCCTCAAAGAAAACATTTTTATGATTATGGATTATATCTATAAACTGTTCAATTTATGTAAAGTGTTTTACAATTATGGAATTATGTATTTTTATTCATAATCTGATCTAGTTTATGCCATGGTTTAGAAATGGCGCCGAGTAGAAGGAATGAGAACTCCAGCAATACGCATGATCCAAAGAGTAAGAAATATCATATCATTCATGGTCTTAAGCTATAATTTAGAAGGGAAATAGTCTCCCACATATTATCATCATATGAATAAATAGTATCATGTGTTGATATGATAAGTAAAGAATTCTCGGAGTCTTATGGCTTTGAAGGTAAGCTAGATAAGGAAAGGATGGTAGAGAGAAGGAAAAATAATGGGAATAAGGTAAAGAATAATTTTCCCATATGTGATAATTGTGGGAAGAAACACTCTGGAACTTGAATGAAAGGAATGAGAGTTTGTTATAAGTGTGGAGAAATCGGACACCATGTACGTGACTGCAAGGGTAAGAAAAAGGTTTCTAATGTACAATGCTTCATCTGCAAGGAGTTGGGGCACTACGTGAACCAATGTCCAAATCATCATAGTATGCCCCAAATAATGCTATTGGATAATAATCAAGTTATGATACTACCACAGATGAGGAGGAATGACTAGAGTTCTTATGTTTGAGTGTTGTATCAACAATGTACTGGTTATAATAATTAAGGAGTATATACGTATTGTACTGCAGTACTATTTCATTAAGGACTTGAGATTGTGTGGAACCAAGAAAAGTGGCTCAATAGCAGGTTAAATTTTTGGATAATATATGGTTGAGAGAAAGATAAAACATAATATGAATCTGATAATGAGGTAGGGATTTTGGAATAAGAGATGGTTGATTTGAATAAATTATATTGGATATTCTTGACTACCTTGAAACTGATTAATGATTTCTATTCCCATCATTGTTGGAGTTTACAACATTTTTGGATAGAAGGAGTATATCGATTATTCTATAAGGAATAAGGGATCATGAATGTAATCAATAAGGTTTTATGGTAATTCTAGATGTTTCAGTGTTTTAAAAGAATACATGATGAAGGTGTTCACATGTTATTACACGGAAAAAATGATCTTCATTGTGTTTACCTTCCTTATAAATTTTGGATTTTGAGTTTGGACAGAAGTATTTTGGATAATTCTAGTTTGAGATTAATTTTGGATTTCCATAAAAGGACAACCTGGAGGTCGGGTGGCAACCCATCGCGACCAGCAAGGCCGTGAGACTTGAACTCGCAACCGAAGGGCGAAAAGTGTGTATCACCTACCACTGGCCCACGAGATGTCCTGGATTAAATAAATTAGTTTATTTTAAGAAGGTCTAGTAGATGACTTATAAATTCATTTTTTTAACCCCAAAATAATAGGATAAATAGAATATATTTTTTATATTCTATTATCTTTTAGAGTGAAAGATGAGTTTGTGGTAGAAATTAGTTAAAGGATGGAACTCTACTTCTCAAGTATATATTTTTCTTCTCCTCTTATTCTATAAAGAAATTAATTCTTATACTTTATTGAAGGAATCTTAAAACAAAAAATGTGTTATCCTAATACCTAATGTTTTGTTGAACTGATGGTATTTTAAGTCATCATAGATTGATGAATTTAAGGACCTCAATTTTAAACTTGTTTTTGATTGATGACCTCAATCACTACCTTTAAATATTTACGTTTTTCCTCCAATTATATGTCTCTAATTTCCACCAATGTTCTTCTAATCGAGATCATAATTTGGTGGTGACCCTTTCATTTCTCTTTTCCTCTTATTATGACTAAATTTTATTAACCAAATTTCGGATGTGGGTTTTCCCACAAATATATTTTCTATTCTCAACCATTATTTTTGAAGAACAATATCAAATTTCAAGGACACAATTTATTGAAGGAGGGAAGAATCTAACACCACAATATTTCATAGTGTGTTATTTCTTCAAAATAATTCAATAACTTGCACTACACGCAACATTGAGTTCAAGCGCATCATGACTTACCAAACAAGCCGTTCAAAAGAGGTTATGAATAGTATTAACTAAATTTTGAACTTTATATAATCCTTATAATTTTATAATCCATAGTATTAGACATAATGTAAGAACAAATTCATTTTTCCAGACAAAAGAATTAATTTTCAAAAATGCACTTTTACCAACTTTTAATAGTGAACCCTTTTAAATCCAATATTTTAAAATTTTATATATTCAATTTGACTAAATAAATTTATTCTTTAGAATGGGGACATCAAAAATTTACAATGTAACACCCCATGCTTCCACGGTATGCTTCTCTTTGAATAATACAGTAGCGTGTGTTGTACGCAACTTCGAGTTCTACCACACACTACAACCAATCAAACTAGCTGTTATGAATAGTAATACCTTCTTTTTGAAATTTTATAAATTTTATCTCTCAAAATGGACTTCATTTTTGGATTTGGAATATCTAATTTATCCTAGGGTGAAATTTTGGAACTTTTCGGATAACTTTTATATTTTGATGAATAATGAAAATTAATAAATTTTAATTAAAAACAACTTTTTAAATCAAAATAATTAATAGTGATAAATTATGAATTTGTGTGGTTTTAAAGTATATTTAGAATATATTTTTACCATTTAATATAATGTTAGTAATTGGACATAATTTCACAATTAAACTAGACATAAACAAGTATCAATCTTTTGATAGTTATTATATCTTAAAAACACGCTTTTTGTTTTGACAGCGGGAATTAATTTTAAATTAATTTCTACCACTTTTATGTTTTGAATTTGTAAATATGGATTCCATATTTGGAATCAGGATGTCCAAATTGTGTAAATAGGTAACTTTTATTTTTATACATTTTGAATAATTACTTCGGTAAATATTTTATTTTCCATGGTTAATGGGTAAATTCGGTAAATAAGGGTTAAAAATAACATTATAATAATAATAAATTACCCTAAAACGGGTCCTAACCTTATTTGTGGATACATTTCTGACCATGGAAATATTTGGGTCGATTTTGGGACCCCATGGAGCCACTTGTAGGTGATAGGGACACTTTATATTAATTAAGTTAAAGTGAATACAAAAATGACATAAGCTTATACCCTTTAGCAAAACAATTTTTACATAGAGTTATATATGTTATATTTTCAATTATAAATATTCATTAGAAATAAAAAGAGATTTCCTACATAATGGTATTTTATTTATAATTTTTAGACATTGAAAACGTAAAAATATATATGACACAATAATGATGCAGTATTTTCCTTATTAATGAAAGAATCAAATAATTGATATTATAAATGTTAAAATAAATATAATTTGAAAGTTTTGACGACATAAACGAATTTTAATGGTTAATATGACATGTTAATATTGCTTAAATGAATTTGGTTCTAATTAATAAAGTTGTTAAAACTTTAACAAAAATCAATTATTGAGTAGTATCAAAATTGACATAAATGAGTTTTTAAAACAAATATTATATTATTAATTGATATTCAACTCTTAAAAATCTAAGGATCATCCAAGAGACTTATATCATGATAGGTGTATCATTAATGGATCACTTGGGGGTCTCTTGGAGGTATATAGTAAGTTTATTAACTATATAATATAAAAATACAAAGTGACATGGTAAGTGTCAAACTAATTAACTAAGAGTTAAAACTAAAGGATAAGGTTAATATGATAACCCAAACCAGTCTAAATTCAATTGTTTGAGTGGTTTTTGACCCATACACACCTTAAAATTTAAATAGTCCACTTTTGAGCCATTAGAAACCAAATATGAATTTATTATAAAATAATATTTCTAGATTTTCCTAAAGAGCCCATCCACCCCCTTATAAAAGGACACCATTTCTAACCAATTCCTCACACCTATAAAGCCTTTTGGCTCATCCAAACTCTGGTCAATATCTCCCTACATCCCTATCCTCCTTTTATAAGCCTTACCTTAGGCATAAGGCACTTCAAGAGTCCTTTTTGGTTCAAACCAAAGGGAGTTACCCCAATTAAAGGTAACGATTTCTCTTAGCTTATTTTCATTTATTTTACTTCTCCAACCCCTAAACTCTTCTTATTATTTTACTTTGTAACAAATAAAGTGTCCTAAATATACTGGGATATTTTTATTATAATTATTATAACTACACTTACACACACATACATCTAATGGGTGAAGAACATAATTTTTCTATGGATGGCAACCAAACGCCTCACGAAGCGATGATTGTTCAATTATCTCCTACCACCTCTCATGGTGGCCATTATGATGGAACTATACTTAAATATGATATTAATGATATTTATTTTATATATAAGCTTCTGTAATTCCATTTTATATCATACCATTATTCGTTTCATGTTGTATATATATACGACAATTTCATTTGAGGAAGTGCGGACTACCGCCCCCTCAAAGTGATATGACTCGTTCAAAACATACATGGAACGTATAAAGGATGGTTTTAATAAACTTAAGTAACACATATAAGATATTATATTATACTGTAATAATTATATACCTATGTATCATTTTTTTTTATTCCTTTTAAAATGAAAAATGAAATGGAAGTAGCGTTCGTGCGTACGTACGGATTACCGTCTCCACGAACACGATGAGATTCATTTCCCCATCATATCCATTCAAGAATAATTATTGTTTGATGATTAAAATTAATGTTTAAGGACATGATATAATTCTGGATATGAATAAGATACAACCTATCCATAAAAAACACGGCTTACGTAACGAAGCATATAAAGGAAAATGAATCAGCTAACACCCGAAACGAAGATAATACTAAAATATTATTAACAATGCAATATTAAAAGATCATATATGATATCATATTTATGTATATGATTATTGAATAATTTAATAACAATGATTTAGATATTATAAAGGATTTTAACCTACCCTCGACCAATGAAAAGTACAAGGTAAGGGGTTTTCATCTCACTCTTTATTCCCGTGAGATTCATGTCATATTGCCACTATTACCTTTTTTTGTGGTGTATGTAATTCCCATAATTGTATTCTTTATGTAATACACTTTAATTTATGTGTATTTACATATTAATTGTATGATATCTCTTTCATGGGGTGTATGTTTCGTAAGTTACCAATTTGGTAAGGGTTTATTTCGCAATCTCTTCATTATCCGAGGTTGTGTATACGTAATAATATATTGGGATTTCTTTATCATCCACATCCATGTTTCTTAAAAATGTATTTCAAAACATTTTTATTATTTACAAGAATATGGGCTAAAGTCATTTATACCCTTTTTTTACTTTTTATAAGAGGTTTATAAAGGAATCTTTCCGTTGTTTTCCAAACATGGTGTTTTTTAACCTTTTCGATAGAATTAAGGTAAGAATGTTTTTTTAACTTATACGGCGGGTGTGGCTATTTTCCGTCGTTATAAAATCGCCGAAGCTTCCCTTACAATCTTATAAGAATATTTTCAAAGTAAATGTTTTATTTTATAATTATGTGATTTTTAAATGATTTCAAAAAAGAGATATCTCTCTCAAATATATGAAAACCCAGGGAAAATGTATATGTATTTAACGCAAGCTTAAAAATATTTTTAGAAAACCTAACTCTCGACTGTGGTAGAAAGGAAGGGATTGGGCGTGGACCCATCATGGCCTGTAATTAGTCGAGCAGTCTCAGAATTAGTTTTTTTTTTCAAAATCATGCATAATGTTCTCAGAAAAACACTGGAGTATATTTGAGCAATTTTAAACGTAAGTATCTTCTAAAAAATTGCATCGGTAGGTCTCATGAGACAAACTAGTTTCTTAGCACGAGGCCTTGAAAAAATATTATTTGTAGTCTTGGCACGAGGCCTTGTCTACATGGTGATGGTAGTCTGACATTATGCATTCCGTCATTATGAATGTGGTTATTGATATTTCATGTGATTATTCGACTAGTAGAATATACATGTGACTAAGTAAATGGAATTATTTGATTTTTTTATCTTTTCCATATTATGATGAAGTTCATGTTTAAAAGTTTTTTGTTCTAGTTATACATTTCCTTAAATGTTTATGTTTATTTATGAATGTTTCCACTGTATTGATTACCCTTACTGAGCGTTTGAGCTCACCCCTTTCTATGTTTTATTTTTCCCAGGATTCCAAGAAGTGTATTGTGATTGATATGT
The DNA here is from genome assembly GCA_963277665.1 of Viscum album. NCBI lineage: Eukaryota > Viridiplantae > Streptophyta > Magnoliopsida > Santalales > Viscaceae > Viscum > Viscum album. The sequence goes on from OY728151.1 coordinate 1,842,178,169, forward strand.
AGGGTTAAGCTAAGGGAATAATGGTGTTCATAAAGATTATTTATGTTGTTTTTTATGTCTTAAAGTTCAATGTAACATTCATGTATGTAATCTATTTTCCAAGACTGCTAAACTGATCGGTCCTTTGGGACTTGATTTCTTGTAATCATGCCAATGTATTAAAATAATGCACCGACTCTGCGTAACTGGGGTCGAGGCGTTACAACCGTGGCGGTGGAAGTAAGAGTAGCGCAGTATCCTCTAATTTGATGTATTCTTCCTCAAAATCTGTTGATTTTTTTGGGGTTCATCATTAGGGCTTCAATGTCGTTTTCTTATTAGGGTTTCAATCCCTGTTCACCCTTCTTCGATCATGTTTCTTCCGGTCATTGGTATCAATTTCTGTTTTTCCTTATGGGTTCAATCCTAGTGTGTATATCTCTCGTTACTTGTCGGTATTTTCTTGTCATTTCCCCTTATCTTCCACTCCTTACTGCTCTTCCTCCCTGGTCCCTTCCTTCCTTTCATGTCAGTCGGGTGCACTAGATACAAAGGGAGTTTTGGTATTTGTCTAAGGATTGGTAAGAGGTCCTCAGTGGAATGATATATGGTGGATTTCTCCAGTTACAATGTTGTTTCGGATTTATCTTTCGATGATATTTTTAGTTCTCTTGGGTGGCCTGCAGTGATGTTCACAACGTTGTCGCACTGCTGGTTTATGTGGTTCGGTGATGATGGATGCAGTCAAGTCTCATGGTTTCACAATGGCTCGATGATCTATGACGTTCTCCGGTCCACTAATGTTGTGTTTGGTTTATGACGATGATAGTGGAACTGGTTTGGTGCCAATGAAAGTGATAATGATAATGCGGAACTCTAATACATCGGTGAAGATGAAGATAATGGTGATGGGGCTTCTGGTAGGTCTCTCTGGCATGGTGATGATGGGATAGGTGGAAGGACATGATGTTGGAGGCGATAAGTGTGCGACTCGAGGCAGGCATGTGACTCAAGATTCACATGGGGTATGGTTTTTTTCTTAAAAGTTGTTATTTTAAATTTCAATTTGTGGACTGGAGTAGCTTTTGAACTTTTTAAATGTAAACTTTTTAAATGTAAGGCTTCCCTCTAACCCTAAAAGCGGCCTTTTGAAAATGGAAAAAAATTGATTTGGAGAGACAGAGTTGTGCATCTGGGAGTTTCATGCCTCAAAGTTGGAAATATAACAAGGTGCGGCCAAAATGTATTATTACTAATGATGATATTTTTGGTGGTCGAGCATGAAAAAGGAGATAGTAGGGTTTGTGAAACAATGTTACACCTATCAGTAGGTAAAGGAAGATAATCAATGACTTGGAGGTTTTATTCAGTCATTACCTATTATAAAGTGGAAGTGGGATGACATTACCATGGATCTTGTGGTTGGTCTCCAGAAAAAACAAAGTAATAATGACTCTATATGGGTTGTTTTGGATCGACTAGTAAAATTATCACATTTCTTTCCTATACAAGATGATTTCATGGTAGATCAGTAAAGAATTTTGTATGTGTGGGAGATATTTTGTCTGCACGGGGTGACACAGACTATAGTTCTAGATTGTGACTCACATTTCTTCTAGGGATAGTAGAAATTTCTTGGTACATAGTTATTTTTAAGTATGTATTTCCACCCATAGATATATGGGAAGTCTGAGTGTACTATACAGGTACTTGAGGATATGTTGCGAGCATGTGTGCTTGACATCATAGGATTTTAGGGGAAGCATTTGGATTTTTTAAATTTTTCCTATAATAATAGTTATCAGGAAAATATATAGACGACACCATACTAGGCTCTTTATGTTAGGCCATGAAGATCACCAATATGGTTGAAAGAGGACAGTGAGTCATAGTTTCCAAGACTAAGTCTCGTTCAGGAGGCATCAGAGTAGGTTCAGCTAATTCAGAAATGTATGGTTATGGCTTAAAGTAGGCAGAAGGCGTATGTTGAAAGATGGATACGACCCATAGAGTTTATATAGGTAAATCATTTATTACTTTGTGTGTCGTCTAGGTTGGGTCACCACAGGATATGGATTTTGGGTCAGTTGGCACCTAGGTATGTTGGACCATCTCAGGTAGTGTAGATAATCAGGCAGGTGGCGTACCGATTGGCTCTTCCACATAAATATAGTTTTATACAAGATGATCTCCATGTATCACAACTTTGGTAGTATCATCCCCACCCTTCTCATGTGATCAAGGTAGAGGATGTTGATCTTGATATATATGTGTCCTCTGAGAAGACTATGATGTGTTTGTTGGATCATAGTGATAAAGTGTTTTGGGGAAATATTGTGCTAACAATTCATGTATTGTGGCCACATGGGCATATATAGGAGGAGCCTTGGGAAAGAGAAGCAGATATACGGGCTTTGTGGCCCAATATTTTTGACTTGAAATCTTAGTGATTCATGTAAATGTATCTCGAGGACGAGTGGTTATAAGGTGGGGACATTGTAAGATACAATATTTTTCAGACACTTTTCTCTATTTTTTTTGAACCTTAAGGGCTCAGTCTTGTTCGGAGGTAGACATTCATTGATGGATAAAATGACCTAAAGTTCAGGGATGTATGCTTGATTGAATTAATGGAGTCCGAGTATAAATGGGTTATGTGTTAAAGATGTGTTAGGGGTGAGTTGAGAGGCTTTGAATGGAAAATGGTTTGAAACTCAACTGCAGAACATTTACACATCGTGTAAGGGTATTACATGTCATGTAATTTTTCATTGGTTTTAAATAAATAAATCTGAGGTGACAGATTTTTCAGTGGAAACCTTTAAAAATAATTTCACAACTGGTAACTAGATTACACATCATGTAAATACCCGGCCTATAATTTTAAACATGTTGTGTGGCTTGATTCTCTAATTTTTTTGGCTATAGCCCTCCTCCTTTGATGTTATGATCCTTTTGATGATTTTGGACGCTCCCAGATATATCCTAAGCTTTCCCAACCTCCCTTCTTGGTGAATCAAGGGGTGGATTTAAGATTTTCACCATCTGGTATGTGATTTCTTCTTATTGAGATCAATATATCTCTTCTTCTCCTCTTTTTGGAAAAAAAAGATGAATATTTACCCGATATAAAATTTAGATCTAGATCTATGACTATAAGACCTTGATTTGTTTGGTCTTGAATTTAGGATTTTTATCTTAATTAGGTTCTTCATTTAGATCTCCAGTACTAAAAAATAGTCCTTTAACAGCACTGTTATTTATCAACATTAGAAGAAAAAACTGTTAAATGGTATATTTTTCTACACTAAAGAAAGAGCTGATAAATTTAACCTTTTATCAGTGCTTTAATTTTTGTGTTGATAAATGAAACCTTTATCAGTTCTTTATTTTTAGAACTCATAATGGGTATCCATTATCAATGCTTTTTTTAGATCTAATAAAGGGTATCCTTTTTCAACACTATTTTTAGTGCTAATAAAGGGCATGATTTTTTTGCATTTTATGTTTAGCACTAATAAATATTTTTTTCCATCAATGCATTTTTAGTGCTGATAAAATGAAATAATTAATCAAATTAAAAATAAAATTATGTTAATTAAAAAAAATATTTCAAATTTTATTAATTAAATTATTATTGATAAAAATGAATTGATTAATTATACATTATCAAATATTTTATTAATTAGATAATTATGATAATTAATGTTACTAAATTTTATAGATTAAATATGTAGATATATATTAATGTATATAAATATGATTTATATACTAAAATATATTTATACTCTTTACATTAAATTGTCATATATTTATTGAATATTGGTATATGATTAAAAATTAAAATGAATTAAAAAGATTGACTCATTACATAGTACTCAACATATAATTGAATGACGTTTGATTTTTCAATTTAATATAGATTGAATGTGTGTTATATTGATTTCACATATATGTAATTAATTCACTTTTATATACAATATACACACACATAGAACATATCCATTTTTTCAATATTGTTAAAGTGTACCTATATTCTTAATTTATTCAATTTCACTCATTTTTAACGTATATGCATGCACTAAAAATTAGATATTCATTAATAATGTTAAAAATATATATTTAAAAATATATTTATAAATAAATATATTTATAAATGTACATTCTCTATATTTATACAATTATATATTTATAATTATAAATAAATTAATATTTTTTTAAAATTATTTATATAATTAAAATAAATAATTATGTACATTTAAATAATTATTAAAATTATAATAAATTTAATTAAAAAATTAATATATTTACTATATTTATATTTTATATATTTATTATACATATATATATATAAAATTATATTAATATATATATTGATATAAATAATATTTTTTAAAATATTTCAATAATTATATAGAAATAATTAAAAAATATTTAAAAAAAATTAAAAAGGAATATAATTACTATATTTATATTTATATATATTTTTTAAGTATTTATAAATATTTAAAATTTGTTTTCTTATAATTATATTTATAAATCCTTTAACATTGCTTCAATAATAAGCACTGCTAAAAGAATATTTATCAATGCTTTTTTCGCACTGATAAAGATGAGGATTTATCAGACCTAAACAGAGAGATAATAAAATGAACATTTATTAGTGTTATAATTTTAGCACTAATAAAGTGGATCCTTATTAACTCTTATTGGTCAGCACTGATAAAAGTGTCCCAATCTATTTTAAAAACCCTAGCCATTTGAGAACTTATTGTGATATAGAAGCTTTCTGCAGAATCCACCCACTGATGGCACTCCTCATTGGTGAATCAAAGGTCAAATCACACTACTAAACTTCCTCTGAACATCTTGTTCTACATCCGAAGACGGTCTCATATTTTCTTCAACCTAGAAATGAAGGCCTTTAGATTTTCTTTGTGTATTTTTTATTTTATTTTTGATTTCTTCTTTTATGATTTTTTTATGATCCATTGTTTTTTATATGTTGTTTACGATTTTTTGTGATCCATTGTTTAGGGAACAATTTGTGGTTCATTTTTTATATTGACTATAGATGCATGATTCGTTGTTTACATCTGACTTTGAACCTTGGATTTATTCATAGTTGTCTTACTACTATGTTTAATATCTTCTTTCTAAATAATTTTTTCATATATGTATATAAATTTTTAGAAATTATCAGGTATATTTTTTTTATTGACTACTGATTTGAGGTACATTGGTGGTTCCCTAATGATTATATATGTGCTGACACCTTTCATGGACACCATAGTGGACATGTAGCTTCATATTCTCTTTTTCAAGAACCAAGTTAGTGGGGTGATGTATGTTCCTCTATTGGTTATATGTATCATAGGATCTAGTTCCTCTTTGAATTAGCTATGGTCCTTAGTTTTCATAAAGAGAAAATTAAAAGGGTACATCGCCAGTTAAGAACATGAGGTTTTATCACATCAAGCCTTCACTTTTTGAATCATTGTGGTGCCTTTAGTTCATGTTATGTTTGAATATCAGGTTTTTATCAATTTGATATTTCTTATAGACAATAATTGGGTGAGTTTTTATACTGGCATGACATGTATGTGTGTATATATAACTATTGCATCATTTATTTCCATATTTGTTTTTATTATAGGTATTCTAATATCGGATAATGATGATTTTGGGTCTGCATGTCCATTAACCCCAAGGTTCATGCTAGAATTTTCTTCAAACTCTTGTAATAATTGTTTCTATTTGGGAGGGGACCACCTCCCATTTATGTTTTTTTCACCCAATGTTTAAACCATCCTTTAGTGACTTTGAGGTTTTTTAGAGGTCATAATATGATCTGACCTTTTGTTGTTTGGGTAATTCAGGCTAGGGTCATTACACTATCCATCTTCTAGATTACACTTATAATGTTTAGTGATAATATCATTTATTATCTTCCTTTATCTCCCTCTATTTTTTAAAATACTAATTTCCCTTATTATTGGATTTGAAATATCTGGGTGCTCATATATTCTAGTAGAAATGATACATATTTCCCTTATTAGAATTTTCTAAAACTTTCACTTTTGATAATGAATATCTTATGTGTATTTATTTATATATTGTATAAAATTAATGTATTATGAACCCAATAGGATGGATAAGAACTGAAAACGGATTCACTCTAATCATTTGAAAAATGAATATGAATATGGAGTTAAAGTTTTCATCAAGTTTGCAAGAGATCATGAAGATGACCCTTCCAAAATCCTCTATCCGTGTTTACATTTTTATTATTCAAGAAAAAATAGTCAGGAAGATTTAGATGAACATTTGACTTGTCACAGAATAGATAAAATCTATAAATTCTGGACTAGACATGGGTAAAATCTAAATTTGGACATTGGTTGGGATGATACTACGGTTTATAAATCATTTGATATGAAAACCTTTGTAAAAGATGATGGAGATCGCATAGAAGAAATGATAATGGAAATTGAATATGACCTTCTTGATTGTCCAATGTTGTTTGAAGAGTTAAATAGCTATTCCAAGAAACCATTGTATGCTGGTTATTCTAAATACACAACATTTTCAGCTATATTAAAGTTTTGTAATTTGATAGTTGGAAATGGATGGAGTGGCACTATATTTACATAAATACTAGGTCTTATGAATGATATTCTACCAGAAGAAAATGAACTACAATGAAAAACATATAATTCTAAATGAGTGTTATGTTTAATGGTTATGATCTCTAAAAAAATACATGCTTTCTCAAATGATTTCATATTTTTACGCAAGGACCATGAATCACTCATCAAATTCCCTAAGTGTGTCGCAGATCGATACAAGAAAAATGAATCAAGTCCTTCGAATTCTTTATGGTACTTTCATATCATTACAAGGTTTAGAAGACTATATGGATGTTAGGAAACTACAATACACTTAATATGGCATGTAGATACAAGAATTAATGATGATAACCTGCATCATCTAGAAGATTCTCCTCAGTGAAATAAAATTGATTATGAGTTTTTTGAATTTGGCGATAAGCTAATAAACTTTTGTCTTACGTTATCTACAGATGGAATAAATTCTTTTGGTGTATAGAGTAGTACTCATAGTACATGGACCATCATGTAGTTAAATTATAACTTTCCTACATGGTTATGCATGAATCGCAAATATATTATGTTGTTTATACTTATATCTAGAACAAAGCAACCTAGTAATGATATTGATGTCTATTTGGATCCATTAATTGAAGATCTCGAATTTATGTGGTATACAGGTGTTACAATGTAAGATTCTCATAGAAGTGAAGAATTCACATTGAGGTCCATGTTTTACAGAATGTTAAATGACTTCCCTTTTTAGGGAAATTTATCAGTCTATAGCATTAAAGGCATGTTTGGTTGTCCCATTTATGAAAAATACACATACTCATCTCAGTTGAAACATTCCTCAAAGACTTTGATTTTAGGACATTGAAAATTTTTACCTTGATGGAAAAAATACAAATCCTGGATGACATCAATCTATGGAAATATCGAACAAGATACAACACTATCTCCATCAACGGGAAATCAACCATACAAAAAAGGAAAAAAAATACATTATTTACAGTAAAACATTTTTGAAAAACCTTAATAAATCAGGTCATAAGAAGATATTAACTTTCATTGAATTAATGTATTGGAATTTTTGTATGTCATACAATTTCTTGATGTCATGCATATATAAAAAAATTAATTCGATAGTTTTATTGGCGCATTAATAAATGTTCTTGGAAAAATGAAAGATGGCGTCCAGGCTAGGTTGGACTTGATTGAAATGGTGATAAGGGAAGAATTGGAATCGGTGAAGGGTAAAAGGCACAATTTTCTTCCTCCAGCATCTTATACTCTGTCCAGACAAGAAAATTTTCAATTTTTCCTTCTCCTTATAATTGTAAAAGTTCCAAAGGGGTATTCATCAAATATCAAGAATGTATTTTCAGTGAATAATTTGAAGTTACAAGGACTAAAATCACACGAATTTTATGTTTTGATGCAACATTTAATGCATGTTGTTTTCCATTGAATTCTTCCTCAAAATGTACGACATAAATTAACCATACTATGCTTCTTTTTCAAAGCCATATGCAGTGAATTTGTAGACCCGATGAAGTTTTCCATCATGAATAAGTAGATTTAAATCATATTATGTGAATTAGAAATGTTCTTCCCACTATAATTATTTGATATAATGGTCCACTTAATGGTTCAATTGATCAAATAGGTTCAACAATGTGGCCATTTACATTACAGATGGATGTGCCCCATTTAATGGTATATGAATATTTTGAAATGATATGTCAAGAATCAAAGTCTTCCAGAAGGTTGTACTGCAGAACAATATTTTGTTGAAGAATATATTTAATTCAGTACCGACTACCTATTAGATGTTGAAATCATTGGTCTCCCAAAGTCTCATCATAGTAAACTCCTTATGGGAGATGGGATTTCATGATTAGATGGTGTTACAATTACCTTAAAAAGTTATAGAAATCGCATGTTTACATATTACATAATAATGAAGATGTTGATAAATACATTGAATCCCAAAAATAAATTATTAGAGATTTGAATCCATCAAGGGATGAAAGATGTATATCATATACACATAATAAAAAATTTATAGGATGGTTTATAGATCACATTTATAATGAGTTATATGCAAATATTGATTCAGTTGTTCAATAAATTCAATGGTTAACCATATAACCAAATAAAAATGTTATATCTTACATTGGATGTTTAATAAATGGTTATACATTCTATATAAAAAACATGATTACTTCAGTACGATACAAAAAAGTGGTGTTATACTTGTGGATGAAGCGATGCACATATTTGGTTCTAAGGATGGATATATAATTTATGAAAATATGTCACATTTTGGTATTATTTAATAGATATACAATTTGGATTATAAAACATTTCAAGTACTTTTTTTCTATTTCAAATGGGTTGATAATATCAATTGAGTGAAATTTGATGAAATGGGCTTTACGAAGGTGAATTTGAGTGTAAAAGGGGGAAAATACGTGCCATTCATAATGGAATCCCAATTAGTTCAAGTATTTCATGTCTCTAATCCAACAAACATGAATTGGTCATTTCTCCTACTGGAAAATAAAACAAATGTTGAGTCAGATGAAAATTCAATCAAGGATGACCCTTTCATTGAGACATCATAATCAGTTAATTCTAGTCTCAATGTAGAAAATGTATTGTACATTAGAGGGGACCACAAATAGGGGATTTGGATTCTTGAAAGAGGAATCAAATCCTTGAATCCTTTAAAAAAATAAAGAGATTTCAATGAGAATGGAAAAGTTTTTTTTAGTATATTATTTTTTCCATCATAATATTATATGTTCTCTACTGGATTAACAAAATTTAAATTAAATATTTGATTACTCATGCAGACAATGTCTTCTACACATAATGATGTTACTAATCCCTTGGAAGAACAAACTATAATAAAGGAAACCCTTTGTTAGAAACTACTAATGAAATGATGGCATTTCAACAAATAAATTCCATGGAAATCATAGTAACATGGATAGTTAGGATTCTTTTCTAATGTATATAATAATTTTTATTTATGGAATTGTATAAACCAATGTTTAAAATGCCTATAATATATTTTTTTTCTAGTATTTGTTTTGTAAATTTAATTTCATTTAAATTATGTATTTGAACATTTTTTGTAGATGTATGGTGTGTTTTTTGTGTGTTTCTGGTGTTGTGGTGTGTTGGAACAGCACACTGCAGTATGGCCCTTTATCATCACTTTTACAAGAACTGATAAAGAAAACTTTTATCAACGCTTTTAAAAGTGCTAATAAAGGAGATATTTATCATCACTTCTAAAAGTGGTGATAATGGTTTACTTTATCAGCACTAAAAAAAGTCCTTTATCAGAGCTTATAAAAGCACTAATAAAGGACTCCCTTAGAAATGGTAAATTAATGTGCTGAAAAATGAACCTTTATCAGCACTTTTAAAATCATTGATAAATGTCCTATTTATTAGCTATTTTTTAGCACTAATAAATGACCCATTTATCAGCGCTTTTTCAGTTTGGATAAAAGTCATGGGATGTTAAAGTTTCTCATGTTATCAACACTTTTCTAGCACTAATAAAGGCCATTTCAAGTGTTGTTAATGGCATGTTTTGTAGTAGTGTTTGACTAGACTTTGTTAAATTGGAGAGATCGGTGTCAACAAATTGAGGTAGGTGTTATGATATTCAAATCTCATATTCATGATTTTTACTTAGTACATTAAAAATTATAGAATTTATAGATTTATTTATCAATTGAATTTTCTTAAAATAATTAATTAATTTAGTGAATTAATTAATTATAGGAATGTGAAATTTTGTGATTTGGGAATAATTAACAATATATTTGATTGTGTGATATTGAGGAGTGAATCGGTTAATTAATTTGGAATTAATTATGATATCAATGAATTCTGAGTTTGAAGAATTAATTTGGGAATTAATTTATTGAATATTGATATTGTGAAAGGATTAATTAATTATTGAATTAATTAATGAGTGGTTGAGATATATGTGTAATATTGTGTTATTATGATATATGTAAATAGTGAATGGTAACAAAGACATTCATCCAAATATTATTAATGGTAACATGATCATTCAATTATGTATTGTAAAATGGGGAATGGTAACATGGAAATTCTGCCAAGTATTATGAATGGTAACATGCTCATTCAATTATGTATTATAAAATGGTGAACAGTAACATGGACATCTAACTCTGTATTATGAATGGTAACATGAACATTCAATTAGTTATTATAAAATGGTTATTGGTAACATGGAAATTCATCCAAGGAATAAATAATGGTTACATGGTCATTCAATTATGAGAATTAATGAATGGTGACATGGTCATTCATTTGTGAGAATTAATTAATGGTAATAAGGTCATTCATTTGTTAAAATAAGAATGGTAACATGGACATTCAAACTTGGGATATACCTTGTGGATAGTTTAGACTCTAGTATGGGAAAATGAAGGTATTTAGGTACGTGTGTCCATGGGAACCCAAGGTTTATATGGTTAAATAAATATTAATTAATAATGTGATAACTATTTAGTTATTAATTGTAATTATTTATTTATAGAATAGAATGCACTATTATCTGACTGGATGTTGTTTTGGACACCATTGGTGTCGACCTACTGATTTGTAATTACACCCTATTAAGTATTCCTAATCGATACGTGAATAGAATTTATTTTTGTAGGAAGAGTTAAGAGAAAAGTCCCAGTTTCAGATAGTTAGATTGGGATTGGAACTTGGATGAGGGAAGAAGATGTTGTTTAGTACATGCTTTGGAGTTGTTCATGTCTTTATTTTCTATTTTCATTTTATACACTTGGCACATAATTTAGAATGGAATGCATCTGTTTTAGTTGGATATTATATTTCTGGTTTTCTATATCATAAGATCATGATATTGATTATTTAAATTTATTGATTCCTCTATTGGTTGTTATTCCCACTGGTCTATTTTTTAGATCAAATAGGGTATAGTCCCCCCATTAATGACTTATCAAACCCTCACTTCTAGTTAAAAGACTTTGGCATATGGGGACACATGCTTGACATCATGTCACCAACCAGATCATAGCATCAGCATATGGCACCCGAGCTGGTATGTTATAGGTTTGACACTCCTGGGAGATATGCTTTGGGAATTCACGAACTCTTCATGAACCATCATGAAGGATTTAAATATAATTTAGCTATTAATATCCTAGGATAAACCTAAGGTGTCATATATTAAGGAAGGTTTCATAATTTGGGCATCCTATAAGTGAATTTTCATGATTATGTGGTTCCTCATTATGATAAATGTTTCTTAATCTATGATTTTGGTTTTAGTCAATGGATGGAACCTAAATAAAATTTTTTAATGGTTATTGAAATGTAAAATGCAATGATTTCCCTCTTGAGCAACAAAATTCAATGGGAGAGGTAATGTAAAATCTCATTTCTTCTCTCACCCAAATATCTCAAGCTATGGATCATGGTTTAATTACAAATGAGAAAAGGGAAGAACATCATTTTTTTTAGTCCTTGATGAGGAAGAATCCACCATATTTTAGTGGATCTTCTAATACACTTGTTTCTAAACACTGGATCTGTACCACTGAAATGATATTCTCAATTATCCAGTGTTTAGTTTCTGAAAAAGTTATTCTATCTGCCTATCGAATAGATGGTGAAGTAGTATAATGGTGTAATCTAATCAATAATTTGAGTAATGAATATTAAATTGAATGTATGGATTGGGAAGAGTTCAAAAAGTTATTCTCAATAAGTAAATTATTCATGTTCTTCATATTAAGATGGAAAAGGAGTTCCTTGAGTTGAATAAAATGAATGATGAATCTGTTCGTACCTATGAGTATAATTTCACAAGGCTTGTGAGGTACACTTCTAGAATTATCATCTAATCCAAAAGTAATCCTTTTAGGTTCTTTAGTGTCTTAAAGAGTAGACTTAGAAGGTTGTATTCCATAATATACTTTAGTAACTATGAAGATATTTTGTGTTGTTCAATAAAAGTTGAAATAGAGGATGGAGTTACATATCAATATCATGGTTTTAACACTAAAAGGAAGATAGAGTTTAAAATAAATTCTGAAAACCATGACGAAAAGAAGATGATCCTACCTTTATTCTCTAAGTGTGGAAAGAATCATGGAGGAAATTTCCTTATGGGTTCTAATAAATATTTTATGTGCAGAAGGGATGTCCATCGGGAAATTTATTTTCACACTGATGAGAAAAAGTAGGCCAATGATGTAAATATAGGAAAATCAACATAGAATGAACCTCCCAAACTACAGTTCTTAAAGTGTAAGGATAATGGGTATTAGGCTAACTAGTTCCCAAACCCAAGGGATAATGATGATGATTAATGTCTAAAACCTCTTAAACCAAGGGACATGGGGAAATATCATGCAATCATCATTTTTGAAGAGGGTAGTAATAACAACAAGGTGAAAGGTATACTTACCATCCACTATAGAACTTATAATTTCTTATTTGATTAATGATTTACCCACTCTTTCATATATAAATAATTTTATAAGGGTATTAAGATTCCAAAAAAATGATTATATGTGGAATTATCAATGAAACCCCCTAATTATATGATGATTTCATCTTAATTCTATAATTCCTCTCCAGATTATGTTTGTGGGAATGTGATTCCCTAAAATATTTTCATTATTCCATTGGTTGAATTTGATTTCATATTAGGCATGAATTATCTTACTCTATGTAAACCCCACATAAATATTTGAGGAAGGGAAGTAGTGTTTTACATTTCTACCCCTCCTACAATATCCCATCAATGTGATGATAAGTATGGACTTCCTGTGGAGATTACATCTAGTGTGTGGGTCTTAATTCCCATTCATAAGGGCTGTTTATCTCAATTGGTTGGGGAGAAAATCGACATCGATGATATTCCTATTGCCTAAGAATTTTTGGATGTCTTTATAGAATATTTTCCAATCCTTACACTAGAACGTGAAGTTGGGTTCTCAATAGAACTCATAATTGGTTACACACTAAGTTTAAAGAATCCCTATAGAATGGCCCCAATTGAGTTGAAAGAATATATGAAGCAACTCTAAGAAACCCATGATAATGTATTCATTCAACCAAGTGTTTCAACTTGTGGTGAACCTATTATTTTTTTGAAAAATAAAGATGGATTAATGTGACTCTGTATTGATTATCGGTATTTGAACAATATCAAAATCAAGAATAAGTATCATTTTCCCCATATTGAGGACTTGTTTGATCAACCACATAGAGCTCAATACTTTTTTAATATTTACCTACATTCTGGATATCATCAATTGAGGTTCAAGAAGGAGGATATACTCGAGACAACATTTTGTACAAGGTATGGACACTTTGAATATATAGTAATGTCTTTTGTTCTTACTAATTCCCATGCAAGCTTCATAGATTTAATGAATAGTCTTTAGGGATTACCTCAATCAGTTTGTGGTAGTATTTATAGATAATATTATTATCTATTCAAAGATAAAGGAAGATCATGAAGACCACATGATAATTATACTAAAAATATAAAAGAAGGATAAAATGTATGAAAAATTTATAAAGTGTGAATTTTGGATGCAAAAGATTTCATTTTTTGGTTATTTAATCTCAAGAGATAGTATAGTAGTATGTCCATCAAAGACGGAGGCTATTTAATGTTGGCCTAGACCAACCACAGTGACTGAGATCCATAGATTTCATTATTTTACTAGATATTATCGATGGTTTGTTGAGAATTTTTTATGACTATCTAATCCTCCGAACAAGTTAACTTGGAAGGGTTTCAAGTTCCTCTAGATGGATGAATGTGAGGGAATTTTCAAGGAACTAAAGATAAGTGTGATCAGTGCACATATTCTTATATTACCCTATAGTGGAGAAGGGTTTTTAATTTTTATTTATGCATCCAAGAAGGGATTGGGATGTGTTCTTATGTATAGTAATAAGGTTATCACTTATGCCTCAGCGTAGTTGAATATTTATGAGAAACATTACCCAACTCATGAATTGAAGTTATCAATGATAATAGTTTTCATTAAATATATAGAGGCACTATATTTATGGAGAAATTTATGATATCTATATTAATCATAAAATTATGAAATATTTATTCACATAGAAGGATTTAAACATGTGTTGGAGAAGACAGTTACAGTTGATAAAGAATTGTAACTTCTCAATACATTACCACCCTAGGAAATTGAACAAGGTGGTTGATGCTTTGAGTCTAAAGTATCCAAATATATTATCCATCATGTGGATCTCAAAAGATCTAATATTTCTATATTTAAAAAGGAAGGAGTTGGAAATACTTAAGGATGGTGAAAAATATTGTCTTTGTCAAATGAATGTTCAACCCTCTATCCAAGTGATGATTAAGGAGGTGTTGAAGGAAGATGTAGAGCTAAAAATGAAATTTAAAAATGTTCTTGAGTTTAACCTTGATCAGGGTGGAATGATAAGGTTCATGAACTGTGTATCTATTCATTCCATACTAGTTTTTAAGAATGATATTTTAGATAAAGCACATTGTTATTCGATCTCTATTCATCATAAAAGTATGAATATGTATAGGAACTTGAAATAATACTTTAGGTGGTATTGAATTAAGATATATTTCATAAAGTTTGTATCTCAGTGCCAGGTATTCTAACAAGTTACGGATGAAAGACAAAAGTCAAAGGGGATGTTGCATCCATTCCCTATACCAGAATGGAAATGGGAGAACATCACTATGGATTTTGTCATTGGACTACCCGAAACCTATAAAGGGTTTAATTCTATATGGGTGGTTTTTGATCACCTTACAAAGTTAGCACACTTCATCGCTATCATAGAATACATCTATCTCGATCATCTTACTAGGATATACATTAAAGAAGTGGTAAGGTTTCATGGAGTACCACATTCTATTGTATCGTATTGGGATCTAAGGTTTACCTCTAAGTTATGTAAAATTATTCAGTAAGCACTTGATACAGAATGGAGTTTCATCATTGCTTATCATCCTCATATAGATGGTTAGTTTAAAAGACAATTCAAACCCTAGATGATATGTTGATATATTGTTCTCAAGATTTAAAAGGTTTTTGGTATCAACACCTTCCTCTAGTTGAGTTTTCATTCAATAATATCTTTATCTCAAGAATTCATATATAACCTTATGAAGCCCTCTATGAATATAAATGTAGATCTAAAATGTGATGGGATGAGTTTGGAGAAGGAAATATAGTGGTACCTCAGATCACTGAAGAAATGGTAGAGAATTCTAGAGCCATTCATCAGTACATCAAGGCAACTCAATGTTAGAAGAAAAGTTATGTCGATAACTAAATGTGTGATCTAGAATTTTAATTTTGTGAGAAGGTGTTTCTATGAATCTCTCCCTCAAATAAAGTTATGATATTTGGGAATAAAGGTAAATTAATCCCTAGGTATATCAATCCCTTTGAGATTCTTGATCATATCAGGATAGAAGCCTATCGCTTAGAACTTCCTCCAAATCTCTCTCCATTACATGACATATTACATGAATATATCCGAAGGAATTACATACCTGACCCTTTACATGTACTAAACTCATAGGTCATACCACTAGAGCATTCTATTTCTTACATGGAACAACCAGTTGAAATTAAGGATTATATAGAGAAAGTTAAAAAAAACAAGACCACTCACCAGGTCAATGTTTTATGGAGAAATCACTAGTTAGAGGAATCTATATGGGAAATTGAGGATACGATGAAGCATAAGTATACTTGTATTTTATACCATAATGATAAATTTTTAGGGACAAATTTGTATTAAGGGGGGTAGAATATAATGCCCTGAGTTTTTATAGACCTTTTTTTCTTGAATAAATTAAATTTTCGATGATATCTTACATTACACTAAGTAAAACATTACTTCCAAAAAGAATAAACTTTTTTTAGGTTACACTTAACACCATATCTACATATGTTACACACAACACTGACTTGGCATACGTTACACGCAACACTGAGTTTCTATGAAACATATTTTTTTTATTATAATTATTTAAATGATATTATTATAACCTAGATGTTAAACTTAGTAATATGAATAGTAATGACTGATTTTCAAATATTTTTTATAATTTTTTTATATAAATAAAACATATTGATAACTAAAGATATAATTTTTTGTGAAGTCCTTATATGTTTACAAATACTATTTTATCAAATTAACTTCTCTTCATGTCCTTATATGAAAAACAATAAAATTAATTCTATACACATTTAGAAATTTAATTATATAAAATAAATTTTATTTTTGAATTTATACTATCTAAATTATATTAGGGTGAATTTTTGGGATTTTTCTGAGAAACTTACTTTTTTGATGAATAGTGAAAAGTGCTGAATTTTAATTCAAAACTTATTTTTCAACTAATTTATTTATAAGGTTAAATTATATTATTAAATGGTTTTAAATTTTAATTATATATACATTAATCCAATAAAGGTCATCAAAAAAAAATTAAATTGAAATTTTATATATAAATTTAGCAAACATTTGATTATTTTTACTTTAAAAACCCACATTGTTGTCCCGTCAGAGGGGTTAAATTTAAACTAATTTATGATAATTTTTTATTATAATTTTGAAAAATAGATTATATATTTGGAATCAGCATAATTTATTATGTCTAATAAGTTCAATGTATTTATTGACAAAAAATATTTTTGAAAGTAATTAAAATTAATTACAATGAGTATAGTGAAATTAATCTTAACAGAGGAATAAACCATAAACTTAAGGGACCAAATGAACTCTCAACTTCTACAGAACCCATTGGATGGAAATTATTAATCCATTCACATTTAATTCTTTAGTTTTTTTTATGAATTTTTTTAGATAAAAACGTGAGTACACCTAACTTGTTTTAAAAAATGCCAAGTATGTCTCATTCATTTCTTATATAGGGCCACCACCTCTACCCATTATTCAAACCTATAAAGCCTATTAGGTTCATCAAATATCTACTCACACTTCCCATAATCCCTCCCTTACTCCTTTAATCCTCTTTTTAGGTAGAAAACCTTCCAAGGAATCCCTTTGGTGAAAACCAAAACGAGTTACCCGATTAAGAGATAACACCCTCCCTCAAGCTCATTTATTTTATTTTCTTTATAAACTCATTAAATTATAATAATTCCATGATTATTTAACAACACCATTATTTTCAATACACTGATATGATGTTACACAAATATTTTGACCTATACTTACACAGACTTTCATCTAATGGGTAATGAACATACTCTTTATGTGTATAGCGAACTACCGCCTCACAAAACTATGATTGTTCATTTTTCTTTAGCACCTCTCATGGTGGGATTATGATAGAATATATGTTTATATTTGATATATTTTTTTTATTTCATATTGTATAATTATTTTACAACACATATCTGTATACTTTCCACATTATGTAAATATGATAATTTCATTTGAAGAAGTGTGTACTACTGCCCCATCAAAGTGATGTGATTCATTCACACAATACATGGAATGCATTAAGAATGGTTTTAGTGAAATTATATGACATATAATATATAATAATGATACTATGATAATTATATGTATACATATATATACATATATGTCATTTACTTTTTTATTTTAAATATGATAATAAAACAGAAACAGGGTTCATGCGTACGTACGACCTGCCATCTCCATGAATGGTGTATTCCATTTAATATTTCTATATTATATGTATTATTATAAAAAAAATATGCTGAATATACATGATATTTATATAATTTATTTTATTATGGAAATCATGATATAAGTATAAGGACCAAAGATATAACAAATTAAGACACATGTGAAGAAAAATGCAGATATTACCCGAAGTGAATCCTTAACATAGAATTGTTAACTAGTGGGTAATATAAAGTCATACTAAAACCATATATGTTATTAGATATAATAACATGTTTCTTTATAATAAAAATATATTTATTATAGTGTATGTTTGAATGAGTACGATGATATTCAAGACAAATGGTAAGAGGATTTCTAGTCTCACTTTTAATTCTATAAGAGTTACATCTTATTAACCACTCATCTCTTTTGTGTTGTGATTATAATTCCCATGAATATATTCTATGATTTTTGTCATTAATTTTATGGGTATTAAAAAATACATTTTAAGATCTCTCTTTAATTTGGTTTATGTTTCAAGATTTCCCAAATCAGAAAACTAGTTTTGTCTCAATTTTCCTTCTCTGAGACACATACCAGGAACTTCAAGAACCATGTTATCAAAAATATTTTAAAAGATGGTATTTTCAGATAATTTTCAAAGAAAATTTATTTAAATTTTTTTTATGGTTTTCAATCTTCCTTTAAAATTATTCAAAGTATTTTTAAATAAATGTTTTTCAAAAAGTTTTCAATCTTATTTTATAAGTTTTAAAGAAAAATTGTTTTGAAAAGGTTTTCAAGATATCATTATTTTTTTTCAAAGAAAATGGTTTAAAAAGTGTTTTCAAATATTTATTTATAATTTTTCAATTTTATTTTCAATAAAATGGTTTTCAAATAGTTTTATGTTTTAAAGAGCCTTTTTCAAAGAAGAAACTTGATGTTCCTCAAGAAATTTTTTGAAAATATCATTCCTTGTTATTTTTCAAATAATATGGAATCCATTGATGTTAGTCATAGACTTATGTGAAATAAAACAAAGGATACCTTCATATTATTTATTTAATGGTTTATTTTTTGATGGAATGATGTTTATGACACCCGTTTCTCTTCAATGGGTTATCTGATTTTGAAACCCGATTCTTTTCATGGGTTATGTTTTGATGAAATTATTATAAAACCTATTTGTTTTCTATAATTTATGATGTGAAGAAAATTTTTTATTACCCATTTCATTTCATGGGATTATGATAGGATATTTATAAACCCCCTATATTTTTATGGTTCATGATATGATGAATGGTTTATTATATTGTGGAACATGTATAAATTATTTCATTATGAGTTGGATGGGACTTATATCTCCCTACAATGAATTGGGTATAGATTTATATCTCATGAGATAATGATGTGAATCAAGTCGATGGTCATTATCAACTATGGGAAGATAGGGAAACCCAATCCCTTACAAGGAAAGGACTATGACTAGGGATGGTTGTGTGTTCTACCCAGTAGGTGTAGTCACCATGAAGTTGAAAAATGTGGAAACCTAATCCACTATTGGTAAATGGGGAAACCCGATCCCTTATAAGGAAAGGACTGTGACTACAGATGGTGGTGTTTCCCTCCCAGTAATTCCAGTTCCCATGAAGTGACTTGATTAGTTAGAGGAATGTGTCTTGAATTATAGGTAAAGATATCCCATGTTTATGTATGCCACAATTCCTTGTCTTATTCCTATGATATGATTTCATGGTTTATGTACCATATTTCCTTATGATTCATGTCTTATGAACTACCATTATTTATTCCTTGATTCATGTTTCTTATATTATGATATTCAGGGAATTATATTCTAATGTTATTATCACATTCACAAACCCTTATGATCATGTTTATGCTTACATGTATCCCTTATTTAATCTTATCAGGAATCTAAGCTCACCACTTTTTATGTTTCCTTCCCCAGGTTATAAAGATATCTATTATGTTTTATGTGTATAAGAAGGGTTCTAGTCTTAAATAACCTACTGGGAGATAATGTATCTCACTTATGTACCGGTGTTTATGTTTCCATGTTTCCAAAGGTATTAAACTAGTATGGTCTTTGGGTGTATGTTTTTATAATTTTTTAAGCATTCCACAAAATTTATGTAATGTTAATGTATGAAAAGAGAGGGTTACTATACATATATCTTATTCCATTAGATGAATGTCCCATGAACTCAGTTTTTTCTACCTTTTCATCAAAATTATCCAAATTTATATTTTTAATATTATTTAATAATGGACTCCCAAAAACATTAATGTATTCCACTATAGGTTAGGTTTTACACATCATCTCATAGGGAGACATTTTTTGTTCTAGAGACAACAAAAAAATTTTCTAAACATGCATAACATTACTTATAGATTTCCTATAGACTAACTTTAAAAGTCTACATTCAACCCGTATAGTTCTACCCATACAAACCGAACATTTGTTTTTTCTTCTCCACAATATCATTTTTATAGAGTTTAGGGAGAAACGTAATGGTGTTTAATTCCATGTATATTTATATAGGAATAAAATGAATTACTTATGTACTCATTTACATTTTTTTATCATCATTGAAATATATACACCAAACTCCTCCTCAACTTCCCTTCTGATGATTTTGAACATCTCCATAGCATCAGATTTCAATTTCTTGAACATAACATTGGTTATCCATGTGAAATCGTCATTACAAGTGATAAAATAAATATAAAACTTTATAGATTGATGACTCATGAATGAATATTTATCCTCTTATGACTTACACAAACCAATATTCCATTCTATAATGGTTTACAAATAACAACATATTTCCTTTTCAGTTGTATTAAATCTCTTAATACGTCTTGCTTTAAAATTGCACTCATTTTTTTTGGATTAGGTCGAAAATTCATTGGTTCCATAACTTGTTTACATCCTCAGCACTTAAATTAAAAGAGTTAGAAAGGATAAAAAATTGTATTAAATTACCATTAGTTTTTTCGTCCTTAGTAATAATATTTCCATATTTTAAGCATCGAATGATGCAAGAATATTTTTTAAATATAAATTTCTTCCCACAATTTTTTTTTAAAACACATAGTAAGTTGAACTTAAGTCCACTGAAAAAATTATATCATTGTAATTTAACTTCTAAGATTATATATCAACCATAATGATTCCTCTAATTTTCAAGGAATTGTCATTTACAATGATAGCTTCTCCTCAATATTGTTCATTTATGTTATTTAAGATTTTTTACATCACATGTAATATGTGAGCCACAACCTCTATCAAGTATCAATGGTTTTAGTTTTCAATTATCTTTCATTGTGACCTTATAAATAATATATTTTTATTTTAACATCCATTTCCTAACTTCATTTTATTTTCAATCATAAGTAACTTGTCCAAAAAGTATCATTATACACTATTTTATATAGGGACATGTTTGGTTGTATAATGACTCAAAATTTTATAAATGAAATTACATTTTGAATGAGTAAATTTCTTTATTATGTAATATATTTATAGAAAACACATGGACTACTTCGGTTATTTTTTTCTCTTACAAAATATAGTCTGCCAGATTTAAAATACCATTAATAATCACAATCATTTATAATATAGTTATTGTATAGTGATTGTTAAGATTATTATATATTAAGGGTTATAATAAATTATAACTAAAATCGAAAAAATAAGTGATGCCCTTGACCATTAGAATCATACCCTATGAAGCTCATTTATTAGAGCTTTTGAGGGAGATATTGTCATTGATCTTTTCCCTTGACCAAGTTCAATCTAAGGTTGAATAATATAGGATAATTTCAATCTTATCAAGATCAAAACCCAAACCATGTTCGTTGAACCACCCTAATAAAGAAACATTGTCACACACCTTACCATTATGATGTACGTTGGTGTAATAAGGGGTTGTGTATCTAGACCATGGAAATATGAATTTGTATGTTTTATTCTTTAATAAAATAATGATTTTATTTATCCCTTTTTATTATTACTTTATAAATGAATATATAATTATTTTGATAAAAATTAGGTTTTGACCTGAAGAAATAAAAATTAAATTTTTGAAAAATATATAATTTCAATTAAGACATTTTTTTTATAAATTCAATAAATTTTTAAATAAATGATATTTTAATAAAATATTCTTATTAGATAATAATTATTTAAATATAAATGATAATATAATATAATGAAGTCAAATTTGATTCTTATAAAGTTCATAAATTAGTTAATATCATAAAAACTAATATTTTCCATTAAATAGGGATTTTTATTTAAAATTGAAAATAGTCATATTTAGAAATTTATTTTGATAAAATAAATATTTTTTTTGAAATCAGAAGGTTGAAATTTTTCATTAGTTACATTTTCATAATTTTTTGATATAATCAAATTTTTGGGTTAAAATAAAATACTAAATAAATATATGGTTTGTATTATGACGTCATATGTTGAGAACCTAACCCTAGTAGCCTGAAGATAGTGTCTAATTTATTACATTATCATATGATACAAAGAAAAACATCCCAAAGGACTAATCATTTTTTAGTCTTGGTAAACTAGATAAATACATGATTCTTACATTACAGTTAAATATAAATATTAAAACATATTTTTTTGAGAATATAATTATTTCCCTATAGAATATACTTGAATATATTTCATAGTACACATTATGGATTCTTGGGAAAGGGAAAAAATAAGGGTGAGCTAGAAATTCTCGATAAGGTTTAAGTAAATTGGAATAATTTGTGAATAAATAAGCATAATCAATATAGAAAGGTAATAACTTAACACACATGTCATATAATCAATAAGAAGAGAAAGAATTGCATCGAGAGATAATATCAATGTGAAAATATCATGGATAATAATCAACATAGAAAACTAAATAACTGAAAAACGTTGTATGTAATAAATAACAAGACTACAATAATTGGACAATGCATAATTAATATGGAAAGGTAAATAACTAAAAACATATTCCTTATAGTCAATAGCCGATGATGAATTAAATCTACTGGTAATGTCATAATGAAAAACATCTGGATAGTAATAACTACATACTGAATTAAGGAAATTCTTAATTATTAGAAATCAGTTTTTCCAAGTACATGATACCTTTATTGTCAAGACCTTTCACAAGATGGTTTAAAACATATGGTTTGAAAACCCACCTAACTAATCCTAGTCAACTAATTCTCCCCATAAGACTACTGACGCATCAAGGGGGTATTTATAATCAGGCCCCACTCAAGTCATACCTTTCCAAATAATTACTCATATATCAAATAATCTATTTAATTAATAAACAATGTGCCTTATCAAATATAATTATTGATTAAAGGATACAAATTCATCAATGTTTTCCCAGATAAACAAATGACATTCAATATTGGACACCATATGTAGAAATGATATATGTTTTAATAATTAAACATATCCATGATAAATAATATCAATATTTAAGGGAAATTTAAGGACCAATGATCATATGAACACGAATAATCCAAGGGGAAGTTAATGACTTCAAAAATTAAATAAGTAAGTGAATGTAAATATTAGCATTGGTCAAGTAATCATAATCCATCAAGAGAAAGAATACGTATGGTATCAATATAGCATATCTCAAGTGGTGTATAAGTAAAATAAAGGGTTATTGTCATTGATGAATAAGAATACATTAAAAATATCTTTAAAAACATTCTTGAGGAAAATATTATTATCATTTTTAAAATATCCTTTTAAAAAAATTTGAAAAACATTTTATTTTAAAATCATATTTAAAAACTAAGAATTTTTAGAATATTAAGAAAAACGTTTTATTTAAATATGACCTTGGAAACATGAAAAAGTAATATTCAAAGAAATTATGGTGGGTAATTCAATAAATTTCTTAAAATTTAGCAAAAACATTACTCTTTCATTATAAAAGGGTTAGAAATTTTTCATGTTTGGAAAATAATAAGAACATTGCTTTCACATTTTCAGAAAAAGACAAATGAGAATTGTTTTGAAAATTGCATGAATGTTACTTTATAAATATTTTTAAATAGTAAAAATGGGTTAAAATATATTTAATAAATCATTTAGAAAATGATAAAAAAATTAAAAACATTTTAAAAAACATGGTTTCTGAACAATACAAATTTTTGACCGAAGAGATAAATGAAGTTTTATTTTCTTAAAAACATTTTCCAAATTAATTTAAATACCAAAGAGTGGTAAAATTGTAGTATCACTTGAAAAATATCATGAATAACTAGATTATAATAAAATTAATGTTTTTTAAACAATGATAAAATAATTTCCTTTAATGTAAATTCAAGAATAAATAATCTTGATTAGAATGAGATTTTGGAATAAACACATAAAATGATCATGACGTCAAAGTGGGAATTGATAAATGAATTTATTATGTTTATCAACTATAAATACACATAAAAAATTGTAAATAAATCATATGATAATAAAAATTCATTACACATAATCATATAATATCAATGATAATGAAGAATTAATAAAACCCTATGAAAAGAAATTGAGTTCGGAAATCCTTTACCAGTTGGTAAATTTTAAGTAAAATCCCCTTGGATGAAATAATTAAAATTGAAACCTAAAAAACAATTAATAATTAATTATTAATTATATTATATTTAAAATGGATATTATATACACTATATAAAATAAATTGGGTTCATAACATTACAATATGCCTCAATGAAATGAAATTGAGACCAAATCTCTAGCCTTATGGTTCCTTTTGTTTGAACATGATTTAACCTCCTGTATAGTTTTTTTAACCACGTTATTAACTTATACCATAGTCATATTAATATCTATAATATTTATATGATTGTTTTAAAACATATTATTAAGTATTCATTAATAATCTTTCACTAATTTAGTTATTTCAGGTGTTAATTACTTTGTTTTATCATGCGTGTTTCTTTATGAAAGTACTAGTTCATGCTCATATTATATAGATATATAATATATATATATATAATAATAATTATGAAATAATTATCAAATTTTTACATTAATTTTATTCTTAAAAACAATCATGAAAGATTTTTATTAAAAATTATGTATGTTACGATCCTGGAGACGGTAGGACATACATGCACATGAGTTACATTTACATTTTTTAATGATTATTGTAGAAAGGATGTAAGTAATATTTTACCTTTAAATAATAAAAATAATAATATAATATATACTATATTATATACTTATATATATCATCCATGTGGTTTGGTGGTGAAAAGTGAGTTCCATCGCTTCCTGAAGGTGGTAGTTCACACGTATATGAACGATGTTATCATCTTTACATGAGTGAAAAGAAAAAGAATGAAAATGATATATATTATATTTAAAAAAGAAAAATATTGTATTAATATCATATTTATTTAATTTATATCACATATAATCATTAACTTTATCTTTATCACCTTCTATGTAAAGCGTTGGTGAAAGATAAATCGCATCGCATCGTGAGGCGGTAGTCCTTCATACACACGAGTGATGTCATCATTTTCCCAACAGAATGAAATGTATATATATATATATATATGATATATTAAATTTATAGGAATAAATATTTTATAAATATAATATATATATATATATATAATATCCATCATGATACCCAGCCTTGAAATGTACAAATGCAAAAACGAACGGCACTGGTTCACGAGGTGGTAGTTCATCGTACACATGAACGATGATTTAGTAACCCATTTGATGGAAGTGTAGATGGTTTTAGGACATAAAAATATTATAAAAACATTACATTATATGTAATATAATTATTTTATTATATAATCATGGTATAATAATAATATTCTAAGGTGGATAAAGAAATAAAATAAAGACCATCATTCAACAACATTACCGCTTCTTTGGGTATCCTCCTTAGGTTTTCACTAATACCTTCCTAGGTTATCTTTATGAAAAAAAATAAGGCTTTTGGGATGAGTGTATGGAAGTTGGGAAGTTATTTGGGTAGGTATTGTCTGATCTAAATAGGTTTTAAGGTGTAAGGAATTGAGGATAGGGGCGTCCTTCTATAAGCGGGGGAGAGGACACACTTGGTATTCTTGAAAAAAATTGCGTGCTCTCAAGTTTTTCATATGTAAAAAAGGTTCCAAAATAGACCATTACTAAATATAATCGGTTTAATATTATATTTAATTCCATAAAATAGTTTTTTTAAAAAATTATAGATCATTTTTCCCTTATATTTTTAGTTTAACCCCCAGGTAAATTAATTTTTACCTTAACCACTGTAATAAATTTTATTGTATTCACTATTTATTTTGGTAAAAAATTAAGTTGAAAATATTAGAAATTAAAAATTATTCTAATTAAAAATATTTAATCCATTTTCAAAAATTTAATTCACATAAGTGTAAAATTTTAATTTAAAGTTAATCTCATAGACGTGATGAGAAAGTGAGTTTTTAAATTGAAAATTTTTAAATGTTTATAAAGTTTTTATATCTAAATTCAATATGAAAATAATTAAAATTATATAATTGAGTAAATTGATATAAAATTGATTATTATTTACTTTAAATATAATAAAAAATATAATTTCACCTGATAAATTCTTTAAATGAAATGATAGTTTTCAATGAAAATTCAGTATTTTTCACTATTCATCAAAAAACAAAACTTTTCAAAAAAAATTCAACCTCACATAATTTTGATATTTAAATTTAAAAAATGAAATTTATTTTTTCAAATTAATTTTACAAGTGTTAAAATTTAATTTAATTTTTTTTCCAATGCATGACTTAATCATTTTTTGAAAAAAATACCATTTTTCAAAAAATATTTTTTTTTATTTTACATGATAATTATTATTATTTATAATAAATAGATAAAAAATAAATATGTTTTTAAAAGTTTATACCATTAATTTTCCTAATTTGATTAATCATATTCATGCCGATCATTCCAATGGCTATCTGATAACTTTCGTATTAAATAATAATATTAATTGTATATTGTTATTCAGTAAAACTCGGATTTGCATGTAATTCAAGATAAAATCAATGTTTCATGCATTGAAAGCTATAAATATGTTTAATTTATTGATAATAGTAAATATATATTTTAGTCTCGAGAATTTATATTCCCTTCTACACATTGTATTGTATTTCATACATACTCTTGAACATGGTTTTTTCTTTTAGAATTTAGGGGTGTTACATTCTCCCTGTCTTAAATAAATTCAATCCTAGAAATTTATACTTGATATCAGTAATGAAAGGTTTGACATTTGGAAATATCATAATTGAAAAACGCAAATCATAATAGGGTTTATAAAATATCCTCTTATAAAGAGATAAATAGAATTAAAAAAGTCATATGGAATAACATATAACTAGGCTTCTAAGTAAGAGAACATTGGTGGAAAGTGAAGATATAGATATAGAATAAAATCATAAATAATTATAAAGAGTGATAGTGGTAATTGATCATAAGAAATTTAATTATCAATTGAATGTTTCGGGCCTAAAATCCATCAATATTTAATGATTTAAATACCATCGGTTCAACATAAATGAAGGTATTAAGATAAAATTTTTGTTTCAAGATCATTTTTAAAATGTTGAGAAATTATTCCACTATATAATAATATAAGGAAATATACTTACTTGATATGTTTCTATTTTAAAATAATAATTTCATCCTTTTTTCTTCTATCAATTTCCAATTCATCACTTAATCCATGAAATGAATATAAAAAATGTATTTTTTATGCCTGAATCACTAAGATTCACTTTTAGTAGATCATAAGATCCATAAAAGAGTGAGATTTACTTCCATATGACTCTAACTATTTTCCAAAAAGTAACACTAAAATTCACTTTTAGTGGATCATAATATCTATAAAAGAGTGAAAAGTCCTTCAATTAGGTAAATTTATCTAATAAATTAATCTCTGAAACACAAAAGTAACACTACTAGTTTATTATTATTATTATTTTCAAATCATTTAACTAAAAACAATGACATATTAACCAAGCCCTTACATAGTCTAATGGTATGTTCTCAACCCTTATCATCCATTGATCATGGGTTCATGTATCATAACCTTTCGAGACACTGTAATATCCCAACCCGAATCACCTAGTCTGAGCCAGAATGCAACATGACATCATGCGCACCTCCCCTTATGCAAGAGGTTGTTGAATAGTAGTGAGGGTCTCAAATGGAAAATTAGGGAGACTATACCCTCTGTATCAAGTCATAGGATCAATGATCAATAAAAACAATATAAATAACCGAACGAAAATTTGGAAATATAATGATGGCATACATACAATGTAACAGCTTCCCAAAGTGGAAAGCAAACACAAGTAATAAGATAAATCTAGAATGTAAATAAACAGTCATTTGTGGAGTGCTCTTGTGCCTGTCCCAGTCTTCTCTAGCTCTATGCATCACCGCTCAACCATCCGGCATAGGGCCCATGCCCTTTATTGGATCTCAAGTGAAAAAATCTACAAGAACACAGAAATTCCCAAGTAGGGTGTGAGTACATTACTCAGTAGAACACCACCAATGCATCCTCAACCTAATTTTCTCAAAATAGCAGTATATTCCATAATAAATAGTTCACAATAAACACACAATTCCAAACCTGAAATGTTGTGCGCTAACCATGCTTCCACAACCCCTGGTCGTACCTGCTTCGACTCTATGCTGGATGGATGAAAAAGGTGTCAGATAATACCATGATTAGCCACATGGCTAATGAATCATGTTTCTTGGCATCATCAGACGACAATATCAATGCTTTGTATGAGGATACTTTTCTTTGTATGTTCAAGGGAAATGAAAGCTAATCAGCTTCCCTTAATCATTTATTTGACATACTGAGGACCGAGAGCTAATCGTATCCCTTAGTCATCAGAGCAGACCGTCGAGAAGACATACTAGGGACTGAGAGCTAACTAGTCCCCTCTTCATTGATTTCATCCTAAGGAATCATTGTATTCCCTTCTCGTGCAATAAGCCCTCATCATCAATCATGCGCATCCCTCCTCCAAAGGATAACACAAGTCATGATGGTCTTCTATATGATACTCCCAAAGCAACATCATATCCATCATTGTCAAAGATGTACATCCCAAAACACTATCATGTTTCTTCCTCATGTATTGGATCCTTGTCATCAGGTATTCACATCCCCCTCCAGAGGATAACACAAGTGGATAGTCCACCTATCTTAGTTCCCAAAAAAAACCATGAGGTGCACAAAGCATGGGAGGATATATATATATATATATATATATATATATGTATGTATGTATGTATATATATATATATATGTGTGTGTGTATAAATATATATATATATATATATCTGTGTGTGTGTATATATATATATGCATGGATAATCACATCATCATGAGTAAGTAGCACATAGTGTACACGTAATCACACAACAATGTGAATAAATAACTAAAAGTTACACATGGAATACCCACATGCATTCAAAATTTAAACATTTTTTTGAATCATCTTATTAATGAAAATCATTTGAAAATAATCCCTAAAATTTAAGGAACTTTCTACCTCAAAATTTGGAAAACCCCTCATAGTTTTTCTTGACGTCAGAGCGGCATGTCAAAGTCTCAAATTGTTGGTATGTTGGTGCTTGAGGTTTAGCAAATGTTTTCCTAGAACCATAACATTTATTTTATTTCAAAGGAGATAAAAAACATCACATGTGATAATTCAATCTCATATAATTCCCAAATTAACCTTAAATTTATCGCACACATGGATAAATTTTAATTATACCTTTACCCTCCAATAAGTCACATGAAATGAGTATTCATGACTTTTAATTTAATTTTATCACATGGACTGATAAATTAAATTATTATTTTATCATCTCATAAATATCACATGAAATGATAATTTATTACTTTTAATTTAATTTTATCGCATACGCTGATAAATTAAATTATTACCTAATCATTTCTAAAGTATTATATGAAATGATAAAGTTTATATCACATTAGTTGGTAGTTTAAAATATTAATTTAACATTTTAAAAAGGTTCACATAAAATGATAAAGTTTTATCACATTGTTTATAATTTAAATTATCATTTTGTACTATGAAATGATAATTATAATTTTTAAATTATCCATTAAGTCATCATGTGTAATGATAATTGAAATTATTATCATTGATTTATCTTATATATTGATAATTATAACCTATAATTATAAATAAATTATCATGTGCATTGATAATCATGATTTTGAATTTACCTTTAAATTATCATGTGCATTTGATAATTATAAATTCAAATTTTCATTAAAATTATACAGTGATAATTTTGTTAAAACTTATCCTCTTAGTATTATTTATATATATACACATGTTTGTGTGTGTACAAACACACACACACACACACATATATATATTGATATTTTGATTAATTATCTTTGGTAAATCACTGAAATTACAACTAAATAATTAAAATGATCATCCTTTGATAGTTTTGATAATCTTTTCATGTGATAGTCACCTTGTAATTATATTTTAATTTTTTTTATAAAACTGTTCCCAATAATTTTATTCAATAAACCGTTGTAATCATCACCTCATAATATCACATAATTATCTTTGATAATTTCAGTTGATTATTACTTAGAAAAAAATTATAATTTCTAATAAATAATTTCTTCCAAAAATTCTTCTTTGGAGAATTGCTGACAAAAATTCCATCCATAATTCACGATTTAAAAAAGTGGAGAAGTAAAATGAAATAAAAAAATTCATTTTATTTCAAACACCATTTTTACTTTCCCTTTTCTTATTTTTTTCTTTTACTAAACCTCTTTAATTTATTTTATTTATTTTTCTTATAATGAAATAAATTATTAAAACAAAAATAAAAAAATAAATTAAAAGGAGAATAAAATATATAGGTAGTGGAGATTGTCGCACCACAAGGGAGGAGGCCACCCATATATCCTTAGTTCGGTGTCGATTTCTTTCCCAAATCGCTTAAATCATGAAGCGGTGATGATATCGGTTTGGAAGCTTGGTTTATATAGGGTTTTGGATGAGTGAATCTTTGGCTAAATATAACCCTAATAATAAAAATTCTGGGTGAAATTAAACACCCTTTTTCAATCCTCTATTCAATCCAAAATTTAATACGGACTTATTTATTTCTCCCATCTAATGAATTTCCACCAAAACCAATTAAAAAGGTGAAGAAATTACGGTTTTTAAAACCTTCACGCATGATTTTGATGATGATGAACAGTAAAATTGGGTTTTTATTAATTAATTAATAATTAAATTATTTAACATAATTAAATAATTTTATCTCATGATCGAGGCATCCAAACATCTGATTCCTTTGAATGTTATACCCCTCCTAGGATAAACACCTTGTTCCTGACAAAATGGAGGTGTTGGAATTTTTTTGTGACACGCCTCTTGTGAGATATAAAATTATTTTCAATAATTTAATATATTAAACATTTTATTTTAAAAAATTAACCTGTTAGCAGGTGTAAAGACCCAAATCTTGACTTACATGGAGATTACATTACTTTTACAAAATACTTAATACTTGACACAAACATACGACAAAATACCATATTAGTTTAGTGTCTTTAGAAACTAGAAAACATAAACAACTGGTTCATAAAACATCTATATCATCTCCTGCATTTTCCTTCATAACTAGAATCCATTTTTGACATATCTTACATACGACCATTCTTCATATCTTGGGGAAAAGAAACATAAAAATGGGTGAGTTCAATTGATCGATAAGAGTAAAAATGGAAAATATTAAATAAAACATAAACATAATGATGTAAAAACATGAACATAACATTTGAAAGTCATACCATGTACAAAAAATATCAAAATCTTGAGTCAGGAAATAATTCTGGGTAGTTCATAAGGCATAAATCATAAAGGAACAAGAGATATTAGAAAATAATATTATCATAAAACATGGATTTGTGGAAAACACATAATAATAGAAAATCATTTCCATATTAGCCAACGCTCATTTCCAAGACCATCATAGTGGAAAAATTCAATTAATGAACAGATTTTACTTGTCATTCTAGCCCTCTATTACTAAACTGGAATTACTTATCATTCTAGCCCTGTATTACTGAACCAGATTGACTTGTTGTTCTAGTCATGTGTATCTCATGAGATATAAATCTTTACCCAATGCATTGGAGGGGGATATAGGTCCCACCTATCACATAATGAAAACCATACATATGGGCGGCACAAAAAAATAAATCATTCATCATACCATAACAAAAATAATAAAATGAGTTTCCTAAAAATCATTCCATCATAATCCATATAAAAAAATGGATTTTATAAAGAGAATTATTTCATAAACACAATAAAAAATAGTAATAATAGATATGGAAACATAACCCTATTTAAATAATTTCATCTTAGATGGAAAATAATTTTGATAAAAAACTTGACATTAATTATTGAGGAAAATGTCATTTCTTCTTCAAAAATGTTTTATTTTATAAAAATTCCATGAAATTTTAAAAGAAAAGATTTTATTTCAAATAAAATTGGAATATTTTAAAGTAGTCTTCATGGAAATAAGGCATTGTAAAAATTTAAAAATCCATTCATGCCATAAAAGTTAAAATAAAACATTCTACTTGTACTTTTATAGTAAAATTCAAAAGTACTTTGTTTAGAAAATGAAAAAAATATTTCGTTCAAACTATATAGTAAAAATTCAAAAAAGGGTAAAAATGACCTCAAACATCCATAGGTGAATAGTAAACAATTAATGAAAATATTTTTAGAAAATATGGTCGTGGATGAAAAATATACCCATGTACATACTTACGTATAAACAATCTAGGATAAAAATGACATTGTGGGTTTATCCCTTACCAATCTATAATCATTCGAATCATATGCCTCATAAAATAAATAAAATTATATGAATATTTAAATATTATAACCTTCATAATAAGATTCATAAAAACATTCATGTTAAGCATAAACACCACACAAAATAAATAAGTGGTGTATGAGGCATACGTCCCACCGAAATAAAAGTGAGAGAAAATAATCCCTTACCTTTGGTCTGATATCCATTGTATGTATCTGAACCACTTATATAATGATTTGAAAAATGTAATTTAATTATTCTAGAATCAATTTCTCTATTATGATATCATATTTGATCACATTATCATTCGTTTGGTAATAACAATTCATTATTACTCATTATTCGGGTATCAACTGCTTCATTTTCTTATGCATGTTTTATCGAATAAGTTGTGGTTCTCCTTCTTAGGAAAACGTTATATTATAGAAAAATTATATTAACATAATATATAGAATAATTATTCATTATATTCATTTATATTATCATTTATTAATGGATATCTTGTAGAATAAATCACATCGCATTGTGGAGACGGTAGGTCGTATGTATGCACGAGTAATGATATCATTCCGATAATTGTGAAATGGTATGGAAGTGGATGGTATATATTTTGTTCTATAATATATATAATTTTTTATCAATCATATGTAATAATTATTTCCATCATTATATCCATCCATGTAAGGTGGTGAAAAACATCTTACACCCTGGCGGGGAGACGGTAATTCGTACATACGCACACGTGGTGATTTAATTTTTCATAAGATGCATAAAAGGTGGAATAAGGTTGTTACATATCCATAATAAAATCTCATTATATAAGTGATATTGGATTTATTACATAATAATTTAAACAACAAAGGAAGAAGAAGTACAAGAAGAAATAATTTTAAAGAATCAGTAGAGGAGATTATCTCTTCTTAGACGCGCTCCCACTAAATCTCCTCTTAAAGGAACTAGAGGTTGTCTTTTGAGAAGACTAAAACCTATAGAATATAACTAGTAAATTTTATAAGTTAAATGGGTAGGGTATGTCATATCTTTAAGGCTCAATGTGAAGTTAAGAGGTAATGGAGGAGGTTCCCTTTTATAATTGAGGTGAGGGGCATATTTGGAATCCCCAAAAATATTAATTTAGGATAAAATAAAACTACTTCCAAAAACCTAAAAAATGTCTTATTTTAGAGTATTGGATGATTTAAGGTTTTAATATCATAAAAAAATAAATTTGAGACAAGTTTTCCTATCAATTTAAACCTTATCATTTTAATTAACCCTTAGTTATTCTATATTTATTTTAACTAAGGTAACAAATGATTCAATATTAAAATAATGTAATTTTATTTATTAGATGTAAATTATACCATAAATGAAAATTTTAGAACATTATAGACCATATCATACTTATTTAATATTTTTAAAATTTTATTATGACTTTTAAATAATTTAATAAAACATTAGTTTGCAAAATATCAATAGTGTCAATTTTGAAAATATTTAATTATTGGATTTTCAAAAATATCAAGATAAGATTTTATCATCAAAAAAATATTTTATTATACCCCTATGGTTTAAATTTAATCTATAAAATTTATTGGATATATTATTTATCCAAAATTATATTTATTTTAATATTATTAATAAAATTAATTTTATATTTCAATTAATAAAATAATTTTTACATTATTTTTGTGTAATTTTTTAATATAATTATTTTTTGAATAAAAATTAAAAATAAAATAATTTGATGAAAATAATAATACTATATTTCATAGGTATATTTATAGTTCAATATATCTTTTAGAAAATATATCATTAGAAATGTTATACTTATTAAAACATGAATGTGACAACTTTAACATCACTTTAAATAAAATATTATAAGTGCCGTGATATTTTCCATGTGGCTCCAAATTGGAAATAAATCTAACCTTGTATGATTATGTTCAAGATATAATCAAAAAATAATATTTTTTCTTGTGTTTGGGTCTTATAATGGTTATTATAATTTTAATAAAAATTATATTATTGATTTTCCATCAATTAAATAATTTCTTCATCATCATTGTATAAGAATTTAAGGTAATTATTTAATATCTAAAATTTCTAAATAAATCACAATAATATATATAATTTCATTATATTTCATTAAAATAATTATTATTGAACTTTTCTCATATTTATCACAATATTAAAATTATTCTACTTATAAGAGACAAGAGGGTGATATGTTGTCACTTTCTTTTATTTTAATAATATATATATCATTTTCAGGGACAAGAGTCCATTAAATGAGTCAATTAAAATACTTAAATGTTAAGGGTATACTTTTAATCATTCAATGGGATTTTTTTAGTTTTTAGGGTAATTTGATTGTCCTTATCATATTATTGGTTACTCTAATTTACCTGATTTAACTTTTACCATGGTAAATAAAAATTACCAAAGTTACTATTCATAAAATAGTAAAAAATAAAAGGAGACTATTTATATATTTTGGACCCACGGATTAAAAATATTGAATCCATTTTTCAAAATTTGAAACATAGAAGTTTCAGTAATTAAATTAAAATTATTCACACTGTCAGAATGAAAAACAGGTTTTAAGTTTTAAAACATTGCAAAAGATTAAAATGTTTTTACATAAAAATTAAACATAAAATTAATTCCAATGAAATAAATTATATTGAATTATAAAAAAATCTCTATTTATAATTTAAAACCATTCAATAATACAGTTTAACCATATAAATTATTTTGATGAAAAAAGTTGATTTTAATTAAAATTTAGTGTGTTTTTACTACTTATCAAAACATGAAAGTTATCAGAAAAATATAAAAAATTCATACAACGTAAATTTTTATATCATAATTCCAAATTACATGTTCTTTTTTAAAATATAATAAATATAAAAGTGTCAAAAACTTGATTTAAAATGGGTACATCATCAAAATGCGGTAAACTGCATTTTTTGAAAATTACTTCTTTTAACTAAAAAATGAGTTTGTTTTTATATCATGTCTAGAAAACATATAAAATGAATTTTAAACATTAAAATTAATAAATTAAATATATATTTCATTAATAAAATCCTTCAATAGTGGTTTTATAATTTTATAAACTCACTTATTTTCCTTAAAATAGAGAAACATTTCCATTTATTCAAAAATAGTTTTATATTCATTTATAATTAATTTATCACCAAATAATTAATTATATATACATGTGTAAAGAATATATTTATAATTTAGTTAATAATGTTCATACGCACTGTTATAATGTTTATGTTATAAGGTGACATATTAATATTAATTTGTTCTCTTAAACTCAATCATGCATAAGATAAATTCTATCAAATGAACTTGAAATTGTGTGTAACACAATCCAAGAACAGTGTTGTGTATACCGCAAGCTAAGTCGGTGTTGCATGTAGCACAATCATATCTTGGTATAGAATACAACACAAGACATAAAAGAAAAAAAAATTATCTCATAAAAATCTCAAGGTGTTACATTATACCCCCCTTAAAATGTGTTTCTCCCTCAAAATTCCTCAGGGTTATAAAAGGATAGAAATCCACATCATAAAAACAAATACTAAAACTTCCTTTTAAAAAAATAATTAGAAAATAACATTTACCCAATGTAAATCATAACTAGGTCTCTACATATCAGAACATAGTTGAATATTTGGGCATAGAAGAAAAGTGTAAATAATCATAGATATTGATAAATATCATTGGTCATATAAACTTGGTGATCCAATGAAGGTTAACAGCCACAAAACCATATAATAATGAAACATAAAAGAGGTAATTGATGTCATCAAAATTGGTTATAATAATACACCCTTTTACATCAAGATCCATTTTCCTAATGTTGAATAATTTACATGAGAATATATACTTACTTGTTTTTTTTACAATCTCACGGTTGGTCTTGCTTTGAATAATTTCCCCTTTAGATCATATTCAATGAAATGAAGTTGAATTTGTCATTATTGAAGTGTTAATAGATCATGTGATCCATAAATAGAATGATAGGTCATTCCATCTATATTTATTACAACAAAAAGTTTATCACAAGTTATCTAATATGCATAAGTCCACCTATAGTTAGATAAGACTTTATTCTAACAAACATCATCTAAAGTTTTACTTAAACTTCCCATGAGATTATAACCTTCCAATCCGTCTAAAAGCTTAAAATCCAAAAATTTAGAAAGAGGTTCACTAATCGTGGATTAACACTTATCCATCATATATCACAAGGTATCCCTTATTGGTAACATTCCAAACACGTGATCACCTTCATCATGTATTCTCTTGAGTCATGGTAATAACCTGAATTATCATAAATTGTTATTGAAAACATGAATGTTTCCTTATTTTAAAACTTATTGGATATATTCCTTAAGTCCCAAAAAAATATACATTATCCATGATATCATAACCCTCTTGAAAAAATCCATAATTAGTTCCCAATAAACTAGTATCATCCAATTTACTTATTCATATCCAACATATCTTTACCCAAACATCATTATCTTAATATAAGGGTCATATTAAGGGTTTTATTTCCCTTAATCATGTGTTTTGAAAATATATCATCTTACCCTTAAATCGCTTTTCTAGTTATTAAGAACTATTCAACATATCCTTTCCGATCCATAATGAAAAACTTATACTGAAAACACTTATATGTATCAAGATTCATATAATATTTGAATTTTGAAACCTATACACCTCAATTATCCAACTTTATTCTTAAACCATTACTCAGGATCCATCATCTTAGTCTTTCCTAAAATATGAATCATGTCCTAATGTTAATCGACCATAATCTAACCAAGATTATTAGGTTTAATGTAAACAATAATGCTAGAAAATATCATACCTTTCACAAGTGGTTTACAATATCTTTATCTTCAACAGTATAACCAATAATCTAACCACCATCATGATTCTATTTATGATTTTTTCAATTAGGAAATCAGTTTTCATAATTCCCATACTTTCCAGATATGAAAAATTCAACGTCAAATATGCTCTATCTAGTTCTGGATATTGAATAAGGCCATAAAGTAAATTGTGAGAAATACATATCAGAGATTAAAAACACAAAGTATGGTAAATTACTTATAATGTTTCAATCTGTGATATCTTAGGTTCAAGCATAGATTATTCATGATTATCACAAAACTCTAGGATTGTAACCTATATATATAATTATCCTTAGGTTCTTCACTATACATTCCTTAGAATAATCTCTAGGGATCTCACTAATTTTTTATAATCCTAGTTTCTAAAGGATAAATAAACATTCACTCTAATACCAACTGTAAAGACCCAAAGCTTGACGTACATTGAGATTACATTACTCTTGTGGAATACTTAATTCATGAAAAAACTTTCCACCCAAAGACTATATTATTTTAGTGTATTTAGAAACTAAGACACATAAAAAATTGGATCATAAAACATCTACATTGTATCCTATGATTTCCTTAATAACTAGAGCCCTTTTTTGACATATCTTACTTATTACCCCTCTTCATTTCCTAGTGAAAATAAAAATAAAAATAGGTGATCTAAAATGAACAGTAATGGTAAACATAGAAAATATAAAACAAAACATTAAAATTAGAATGTAAAAACATGAACATAACTTTGGAAAATCATACCATGTATAACAAATATCAAAATATTGAGTCAAGAAATAAATCTTGGTAGTTCATAAGACATAAATCATAAAGGAACAAGATCCATGGGATAATAGTGTTGGCATAAAACATGGAACTTTGGCGAACACAAAATCACATAAAATCATTTAGATATTATAAAAATCCTATTTCTAAGACCATAATAGTGGAGAAATTCTATTTCTGAACCGTGTTTACTTTCTGTTCCAGCCCTTTATTACTGAACTAAATTTACTTTTCATTCCAGCCCTGTATTACTAAAACATATTTACTTACCATTACATTCATGTCTTTCTCATGAGATATAAATCATTACCCAATGTATTAGAGTGGGATATAGGTATTGCCCATCACATAATGAAAATCATACATTTTTATGCCACAAAAAAATAAATCATTCATTATAACTTAACCCAAGGAATAAAATGGGTTTCTTAAACATCATTTCATCATAATCCATATAAAAATTGGATTTCATAAATAGCATTCCTTCATAAACATACTCAAACCATAGTAATAATAGGGATGGAAGCATAACCCTATTTAATGAATGTCATCTTAGATGGAAAATAATTTTGATAAAGTACTCGAAATTAATTCTTGAGGAAAATATCATTTCTTCTTCAAAAATGTTTTCTTTTCTCAAAATGACATGCAATTTTAAAAGAAAAGATTTTCTTTGAAAATAAACATGAAATACTGTAAATTATGCTTTATAGAAATAACATATTATGAAAATGTAAAAATCTATTCCTTCCATATGAGTTAAAATAAAACATCCTTCTAACACTTTTACCCAAAAAGTCAAAAAGTACTTTGTTTGGAAAATAAAAGAATAATTCCTTTCATACTGTGTAGTAAAAAAGTCAAAAACTGGGTAAAAATGACTTTAAACATCCATAGGTGAATAGTAAACATTTAATGAAAAAAAATTATAAAACATGGATGTGGATGACAAATATACCCAAGTAAATACACACGTATAAACAATCTTGGATAAAAATGAGATTGCAGGAATATCCCTTACCAATTTATAATCAATTGAATCTTATTCCTCATAAAATAAAGAAAATTATATAAATATGTAAATATTATAAACTTCCTAATAAGAGTCATAAAAATTCATGGGTATCATAAACACCATACAAAATAAATAAGTGGTGTATAAGGCATATGTCCCACCGAAATAAAAGTAAGACAAAATAATCCCTTACCTTAGGTATGATATCCTTTGTATGTATATGAACCTCCTATAAAATGATTTAAATGATGTCACAAAATTATTATAGAAAAAAATTCATTTTTATGATATCATATATGATCATATTATCATTCTTTTGGTAATAGCATTTCATTATTACTCCTTATTTTGGTATCAATTACTTCATTTTCTTATGTATATTTTATTGAATAAGCATATGTTCTCCTTCTTAGTCCACATTTATATCATCAAAAAATTATTTTAACATAATATATTGTATATTTATTCATTATTTACATTTATATAATCATTTTTTAATGTATATCTTGTATAATAAATCACATCGTATTGTGGAGATGATAGGTCATACGTACGCACGAGCGACGATATCATTATAATAATTGTGAAATATAATGGAAGTGGATGGTATATAGGTTTTTATATAATACATAAATCTTTTTAACAATCATATATAGTTTTTATTTCCACCATTATATTCATCCAAGTAAGGTTGCAAAAAACAGCTTACACCACAGCGTGGAGACAGTGAGATGTACGTACGCACACGTGGTGATTTCATTTTTCGTAGGATGGATAGAAGGTAGAATAAGGCTATTCCATAACTTTAATAACATCTCATTATATATTTTATATAGTATTTATTACTTAATAATTGAATCAAAAAATTAACATGAAGTAGAAGAAGAAATAATTTGATAGAATCGGTAGAGGATATTACCTCTTCTTTGACGTGCTCCCTCTAAATCTCCTTTTAAAGGCCAAAGAGTTTGTCTTTTGAGCTGAATAGAACCTGTATAATGTAACTAGGGATTTTATATTTAAATGGGTAGTGGATGACCAATATTTAAGGCTCAAAGTGAAGTGAAAAGGTAAGGGAGGAGGTTCCCTTTTATAATTGAGGTGAGGGGAACATTTGGAATCCCTAATAATATTAATTTATAATAAAATTAAACCACATACAATAACCTAAAAATGTCATATTTTAGAATATGGGATGTGATAAGGTTATAATACAATCAACCAATAAACTTTATACAAGTTTTCCTATCAATTTAAACCTTATCATTTAAATTAACCCTTAGTTATTCTATTTTAATTTCAACTAAGGCAACAAATGTTTCAATATTAAAATAATGTAATTTTACTTATTTTTTGTCAAATATACCATAAATGGAAAATTTATAATATTATATACCATATAATAATTATTTTATATTTTTAAAAAATTATTTTTATTTTTAAAAAATTTGATAATACATTATTTTGAAAAAATATCAGTAGTTTCAATTTTGACAATATTCAGTTCTTGGATTTCTAAAAATATCAAGATAAGATGTCATCCTAAAAAAATATTTTATTATATCCCTATGGGTTAAAAATAATCTATAAAATTCATTGGATATATTAATTATCCAAAATTATATTTGTTTTAATATTTTTTATAACCTTAATTTGATATTTCCATTAATAAAATAATTTATACATAAGTTTTGTGTAATTATTTAATAAACTTATTTGTTGAATAAAAATTAAAAATAAAATACTATGATGAAGATAAATCTACTATATTTTCGTGTAATACTTATAGATAAATATATCTTCTATAAAATCTGTCATTAAAAATTTTATAATTATTAAAAAATGAATGTGACAACTTTAACATTGCTTTAAATAAAATATTATAAGTGACATAATGTTTTCTATATTACTCCAAATGGTCAATAAGTAGACCCTTGGATTATTATGGTTTATATATACTCTAAAAATAATATTTTTACAAGTTTTTTGATCTTTTAATGGTTATTTTAATTTTAATAAAAAATATTTTATTGTGTTTCCATCAATTAAACAATTTTTGCATCATCATTGTATGAGAATTAAAGGTAATTATATAATCTGTAAAAATTAAAAATAAACTACCATGATGTATATAATTTCATTATATTCCTATAGACTATTTAGTATAGTATTTATCTCATATTTATCACTATATTAAAAATATTATACTTATAACAGATAAGAGGGTGACATGTTTTCACTTTCTTTTATTTCAATAATATATATATATATATATATATCATTTTAATGGAAAATGTTCCATTAAATGATTCAATTCCAATACATAAGTGTTAATGTTTGACTTTAATTCAACTAATAGGATTTGGGTAGATTTTAGGGTGATTTTATTTTCCTTATCATATTATTTGTTACCCTAATTTACCCGATTTAACTTTAATTGTGGTAAATAAATATTACTAAAGTTACTATTCATAAAATCTAAAAAAATAAAAAGATAGTATTAAAATAGTTTGGACCCACTAATTTAAAATATGTAATCCATATTTTAGTATTTGAAACGCATAATTTTTACTAATTAAATTAAAATTATTCATGTTTTTGGAATGAAATCAGGTTTTAAAATTAAAAA
The DNA here is from genome assembly GCA_963277665.1 of Viscum album. Lineage (NCBI taxonomy): Eukaryota > Viridiplantae > Streptophyta > Magnoliopsida > Santalales > Viscaceae > Viscum > Viscum album. The sequence continues at coordinate 1,842,220,836 of OY728151.1, forward strand.
CATCACAAAAGATTAAAATGTTTTTATATCAAAATTAAATGTAAAATTAATCACAATGACATAAATTATATTTGATGACAAAAATATATTATATTTATACTTTAAAACCATTCCATAATATAATTTAACCATAAAAATTATTTTGATGAAAAAATATGTTTTCAATTAAAATTTAGTGTATTTTTACTATTCATCAAAACTTGAAAGTTATCAAAAAAATATCAAAAATTAATACAAAGTAAATTTTTATATCCATATTCCAAGTAACATGTTTATTTTTTAAAATATAATATATAAAAGTGTCAAAACTAGATTTAAAATGGGTGCACCATCAAAAGGCGGTAAAACTACATTTTTTTAAAATTACTTCTTTTACCTGAAAAACTGAATTTATTCTTATATCATGTATAGAAATCCTATAAAATAAATTTCAAACATTAAATTTAATATATTAAAAATATATTTCATTAATAAAATCCATCATGACTATTTTTATTATTTTATAAACTCACTTATTTTCATTGAAATAGAAAAACGTTTCCTTTTATTTAAAAATGGTTTTATTTTCATTTATAATTAATTTCTCACCAAATAATTAATTATATATATGTGTGTAAATTATATATTTATAATTCAGTTAATACTGTTCATACCCACTATTATAATGATTAGGTTATAAGGTAACATATTAATATTTAGTTGATTTCTTAAACTCGGTGTTGCCTAAAATAAATTCCATCAAAAGAAATTGAAATTGTTTATAACACAAGACAAGAATAGTGTTGAGTATACAACAAGATAATATGGTGTTTCATGTAGTATAATAATATCTTGGTGTAGTGTATAACATAATATATCAAGAAAAAAATCTATCTCATAAAAATATCGGTGTGTTAAAGTGAGGCATCCAAATTCTCATTGACTTTGAATGTTATACTCCTACTAGGGTAAAAACCGAATTCTAGATCTAATGATGGTCTCGGTTTTATCACCTGATGCACTATTTGGAAGATATTAATTTATTTGAAAAATGGAATAAATAATTAATTAAATATAAAAAGTTTTTTTTCTCAAGAGAAATGAATCTAAACATCTGATACATAAAAATGTTATACCTCATCTTAGGTAAAAATCACATTCCAGACCTAACTGTGGAATTGGTTTTATCATATTGCACACCATTTTTTAGTTATTAAATTATTTTGAATAAATTTACCACCATTAAAATAAAATATTTAATATTTTTAATTAGTCTTCCCCAAGCCTTTTTAGTCCTCAAAAACTTTCACTAACTTAGTGTTTAAATCTAAAAATATTCAATTGAATATTCCAGAGTGTTAAATCGGATTTTTACCCTTCTGCGATGCTTTAAAAATCGATATTTCTAATTAATAAATTAAATTTTCTACTTAATAATTTATCATAATATGGTTTCTTGATTATTTTAAAAATTGGTATTTTACAATTATTCCCCTATAATGACTTCTCTCCATCTAGAAGCATATCTAGTGGTCTTGCTTGAACAAATCATACCACTAATATTGAAGATCAGACACACATTCTCTTGTATCTTCCTAAATCCGTCCATGTTTCCTCTAAATCCGGACTAGTGGTGTTTTATTTCCTCTCAACGCCTCCTCACATCAAATTTTTTTCCAAATTGACACTCCTCATAATATTCATCAATCCCCAACCCAATATACACAAAATATGTGACACGTGTAGGGTCATGTATGCATCTCTGAAATTATGACACATGGAACATGTCAAACATACCATGATAGAAAGAAGGTAGGCCTAGATGATACACCACTACCCCAATCCATTCAGTAAGTACTTTATCAATATCTTAAAAAAAATAAGTACTGACCATCACCATCGGATATAGTAAGTTCTCATGTCATAGTTCAATGACTTATTAGAGAAATGTAATTTAGGGAAGCATAACTCTACTGGTAAATCAAGTCTAGACATGGATCTAAAATACAAAGAAAAATTATTAAACAATGAAGAAGATCAAAAGGACGTGATTTAAACCATAAATGATAAAAAAAATGTCATTATCTCCATCATTTGGTGTTAATTCCATTGAATAGTCATTTCCTACATTAGCTCCATGATCATTCCCATGACTTTGCTGAGTTGTCGTCATCAGGGGAGGTTGTGTCCTCTATTAGGTTTCTTTGTTCCCAGCCTATACCGACCTCCTAGAACTTCTTAGGGGAAACCTCGATCATAAGAGTCGCATATAGAAAACATTTCCACATTGGTGTAAGTATACCATTGGAATCCTAAAAGTGTTGTTATAGTGTCCATGTTTCCCATAATTACAACACTTTCCTGAAAAAGTTATATTATAACCCAACTGTCCATCGGTCTGTGGATGGCACGTTGTTCTCAATATTAGTTAAGTCCCTAGGTATTTTTGCAATCCCTTCCAAAATTGAGATGTGAAACATGAATCTCTATTAGAAACAGTAATCAGGGGAACTTCAAGTAAGCGTACAATCTCACGGACATAAATTTTTTCCAACTCCTCTACTGAGTGAGTCTCTCTGATCGGTATGAAGTGGGAAGAATTTGTTAATCGATTGATGATCACACAAACTTTTACACGAATCCTTGGAGTCTTGCGTAATCCTATAAAAAATTACATAGTAATATCCTCCCACATCCACATAGGTATCTGGAGTGCCTGCAATAACCCTTCAGGAGGATGGTGCTCAGTCTTTACCCTCGGACAGGTGAGGCATCGAGAGACAAAACCCGCAACATCCCTCTTCATCCCTAGCCATCAAAACTATTATCTGAAGTCATCATAAATATTTGGTGCACCAGGATGTACCATCCACCTAGAGGTATGGTAGTTGCTCGTCAGTTTCTCTCTAGTATAAGTAGTAACTACTAATCTTCTATGTACCAAGATCATATCTTTATTATCCATCAACCATCTAGGTATCGGGTCACCTCCAGCGAGTCGTGCTCTCATCATAGTACACTCTAGGTATAAATCATGATCATCCCTCTTCTTTATAGAAGGAAATATTTAATTATCAAGGGAAATAAAATCATATATCCTTTATCCTCTAAAGCATCATCCCTCCAGTTAGCCAATAAGTAAATCAAATGAAACTGCTCATTTGAGGACTTCTCACTAAGTTCCTACTAATATTGGGTCCTACGGCCATGGGAATTTGTGGAGACATTTACCTTTATAGAGTAATAAGTCATCTTGAAGTTGAATTTCTATAGATACTCGACCCAATGCCACTGCCTTAAATTCATAACCCTTGGAGTGAAGATATAGTGAAGGCTCTTGTGATTTTTGTAAACAATAAATCTCTCTCCATAGAGATAATGTCTCCAACATTTCAGTGTGTGTAACACAAATTCAATATCCAAGTCATTCTTAGGGTAGTTCTTCTTATGGATTCATAGCTCATGAGACCCATATTCTACTACCTTTTCTCCATGAACCAGTACTACACCTAGACCAACTCTTAATGCATCACAATACACTGCATAACCAATCCTAGGCTCCAGAATTGTCAGTGCTGGAGCTGTCGTCAGCCTTTTTTTATCTCAAGGGAGCCCTCTTGACACTAGTATATCTACCAGATCTTTACTCCCTCATTCTTCAAGCTTTCATGGCTGTCGATAGTTGGGATAAGTCCTCGATAAACCATTGGTAATATCCAGCTAAACCTATGAATCTCTTGATCTCAAACACATTTTGGGGATGTGTCCATGACATGACAACTTCAACCTTATCTGGGTTTACTAATATACCAATTTTAGACACCACACATCCAAGGAACTTCACCTATTTAATCCAAAAGTCACATTTTGACAACTTAGTGTAAAGTTGGTGATCTCATAGCATACTCAGGACTATCTCTGGGTTCCTATCATGTTTTTCTTATGTTGGAAAGTATATGAGGATATCTTCAATAAACACTATGAATAAAAGGTCCAAGTATGGATGAAATATTTTTTTCATGAGGACCATGAACATAGATGGTGCATACATCATTCTTAATGGCATTATGAAATACTCATATAGTCCATACTTGTTATAAAATGTCGTCCTTAGATAGTCATCCAATCTAACTCGTAATTGGTGATAGCTTGATTAAAAGTCAAACGTGGAGAACCACCACATCCTAATTGATGATTTAAAATATCATTGATCCAATAAATAGATATATTTTCTTCACCATATCCTGATTTAGATTTTGGTAATCAATATATATCCAAATACTATTGTATACCTTCTAAGAGAACTATACATGAATCCCATAGTGAATTATCTCACCTTATGAATTGATTCATGTCCAAGTATTCCAGTTGAACCTTGAGCTCATTATTCTTGGTTGGAACTATACAATATGGGGTATTGAAAAAGGTTCACTCCTAACATGATATCAATATCATCTTAACGTGTCAATCCTTTAGAGTATCTCTTAGGTCGGAGATTTCTGAAAATATTTCAACCCATTATTTATCATCCTAGGAGACTTTAGTTATCTTTGAAGGATAAAAAATGATGGAGTTGAAAATCCGACAAAACTAAACCATGGTTGTGAAATAAAATTCTTAGGAATGAACTAAAGAAAATAAATTAATTAAAGAAACCATGCTGCCTAAACCACACAGAAAGCACTAGAGCATGCTCAACTTAATTCTTCTATATATCTTGTGGTAATACAGACACATACTCCCTTGAGGAAGCATTTCATTATGCTTCCCAAGTAGTCCCATAAGACTCTATAGATGACACATATTCTATAATGTGAAGTAGCACACTTCATAAAAAGAAACAGAGTCATTAGGAGAAATCTCAATTAGTCTATGGGATCACACAAGGTTTTAACTGAATAGTTTATGGGATCAAACAAGATTTTCCAAGGAGTCTACCCTTAACCAAAGGTACACCCCTCCAAGAACTAACCCATGTTTCCATCCCTGAACGTCAGTCACATTCATCATATATATACTAACACAACAAAATTATCAGTTCATATAATTAATTCCAATAACGATATATCACACAAAACAAACTATCCCAAACAGATAGCAAAAATTATGGCTTTTAATTAATTAACTAATATCCTGCACAAAAAACATGTATATATATGTCATATGAACCTATGTTCCTAGTCATTATGCATGAAATTATAAAAAATCTTATAAATCACATATAACTTCATGTGCATCACACTGGGTTAATCTAATCAATAGTAAATAAAAAAATAAAATTTTCCCATTTAATGGTAACTTGGAGGTCCACTATGTAGTTCTAGGAAGACACTGCCATAGTTTCCCCCAACTGATTCCAAACTATCTTAACTTCTGTCTAACATATCCCAACCCCTGAAAAATATTAGAAACAATTTAGTAAAAACCTAATCCTCTGGTACCATTTTGTATCATCCAAATCTAAATCATAGGGTAAAATCTAGAATGCTACATGACCTCATGTGCACCTCCCTGTATGCAAGAGGCTGAAGACTAGAAGTGAGGGTCTCAAGTGAAACTTTGGGGAGGTTATACCCTGAGTATCAAGTCATGGGATCAATGATCAACAAAGAAAATATAAATAATCAGAGTAAAATTTGGAAATGTACAGATGGAACAGATACAATGTAATAGCTTCCCAAAGTGGAAATAAAATCCATGTAATAATGAGACCAATATAGAAAGTAAATAAACAATCATTAGTGGAGTAATCTAATGCCTGTTTCGGTATGCTCCAACTCCATGCATCACCACTCAACAATCCTCTGTAGGGCCCATTCACTTAATTGAATCTCAAGTGAAAAAATATATAAGCACGCTGAAATTCCCAAATAGGGTGTGAGTAAAAGACTCAATAGGACACCACCAACGCATCCTCAACCTGATGTTCTCAAAATACCAGTGTATTCCATAATATGTAATGCATAATAAACACAAAAATCCAAAACTGAGCGGTTCTGAACTAACCAAGATACCATAACCCCCAGTTGTACCCACTTTGTCTCTATATCGGATGGATAAACAAGTTGTCAGATAAACACAAGATTATCCACATGGCTAATGAATCATGTTTCTCAGTTTTAGTGTGTAATAGTATCAATGCACTACAAGAAGATATCTTTCTATATATATGCAAGGGAAATGAGAGCTAATCAACTTCCCTTAATCATCGAGTTGACTTACTGAGGACTGAGAGCTAATTGTGCCCCTTAGTTAATGAAGCACACCATCAAGAAGACATACTAGGGATTGATAGCTAACCAGTCCCCTATTCATTGAGTGAATAGCAAATAATAATAGTATTCCCTTCTCATGAATTGAACCCTCATCGACAGCCATGTGCATCCCTCCTCTAAAGGATAACACAAGTCACAATGGTCTGCTACACGATACTCCCAAAGCATCATCGTATCCTTTGTTTTCCAACATGCACATCCCAAGGCATCTTTATATACCTTCCTCATGTATTTGACCATTATCATCAGTCATTCACATCCCCACACCCCTCTGAAGGATAACACAAGTGGACGGTCCACCTATCTTGGTTCCCAAAAAAACCATGAGGTATGCATAGCATGGTAGGATATATATATATAGGTGCATGAATAATCATATCATCATGAGTAAGTATAACACATTGTACATGTAATCACATAGAAATGTGAATAAATAGCTAAAAGTTAATCATAGCATACTGACATGTATTTACTATTTAAACATGTTTATGCATCATCTTATTAATGATAATCACTTGTAAATAATCCAAAAAGTTATGGAACTTCCTACCTCAATAGTTTGGAAAAACCTCTCGTAGTCTTTCCTAGCATCAGAGTGGCACATCAAAGTCTCAAGATATCATCACGTCAGTGCTTGAGGTATAGTATAGGTTTTCCTATAATCATAACATTTATTTAATTTCAAAAGAGATAAAACATCACAAGTGATAATTCTTTCTTGAATAATTCCCAAATTATCCTTAAATTTATCTCAAGAACAGAAAAATTTTAATTTTCACATTACCCTTTAATAATCCACATGAAATGATGATTCTTGACTTTAATTTAATTTTATCAGATGCGCTGATAAATTAAATTATTATTTTATCATTTCATAAATATCACATGAAATGATAATTTATCACTTTTAATTTAATATTATTACATGAGTTGATAAATTAAATTTTTACCTTATCATTTCTAAAATATTACATTAAATGAAAAAAAAATTTCACATTCATTGATTGTTTAAAATATTAAGTTATCAATTTAAAAAGGGTCACATAAAATGATAACATTCTATCACATGAGTTGATAGTTAAATTATCATTTTTCCAATGAAATCGTAATTGCAATTTTTAAATTATCCTATAAGTCATCATGTGTAATAATAATTACAATTATTATCATTGAACTATATTATGTATTGATAATTATAAATTTTAATTATAAATATATTATCTTGTGTGTTGATAATCATAATTTTGAATTTATCTCTAAATTATCATGTGGATTTTGTAATTTTAAATTCAAATTTTCATTACAATTATACAATGATAAGTTTATTAAAACTTATCCACTTATGATTATTTATATATACATATACACTTGTTTGTGTGTGTGTGTTTGTATACACAAACATATATATATACATATATATATATATATATATATATATCTGTGTGTGTGTGTCTTTTGATAATTTTGAAAAAATTATCTTCAATAAATCACTATAATTACCATTAAATAATTAAAATGGTATCCTTTAACGGTTTCAATAATATTTTCATGTGATAATCGTATCATAATTATATTTTAAATTTTTGGATAAAAAACTTCACAGTAATTTTGTTCAATAAACCGCTATAATCATCGCTTGATAATATTGCATAATTATATTTGATAATTTCAGAGGATTACTATTTGGAAAAAATGTATAATTGTCCATTAATATTTTTTTTCAAAAATTCTTCTTCAGAGAATGGATAAAAAAATTTCACCCATAATTCATGATTTAAATAAGTGGATAAATAAAATGAAATAAGTATTTTAAATTTTATTTAAAACACCATTTTCCTTTCTCATTTCTTCTTTTTTTTCTTTTATTAAACTTATTTATTTTATTTTATTTTATTTTTATTTAATTTTTTTCATATGAAATAATTGAATAAAAAAAGAAGAACATACGCAGGTGTGGGGATCTTCGTTCTGAAAGGGAGTATGTTACCCATTGATACATTGTATGGTGTCAATTTCTCTCCCAAATCGCTTCAATCGTGAAGCAGTGATGATATTGGTTGGGATGCCGAGTTTATCTTGGGGTTTGGATATGTGAATCTTCAGCTAAATTTAACCCTAATAATAAATTACCATATGAAATTAAACACTCGTTTTTGATTTTCTATTCAAACCCAAATTTAATATGGAGTCATTTATTTCTCCCATCTAATGCATTTCCACTGAAACCGATTAAAATAGTGAATAAAAAAAGTTTTTTAAAACCATCACATGTGATGTTGATGATGATGAACAATAAAATCATGTTTTTAATAATAAATTTAATTATTTAATTATTTAACACAATTAAATAACATTATCTCTTGAGTGAGGAATCCAAACATCCAATGACATCGAATGTTATACCCCTCCTAGGGTAAACACCCTATTCCGAACATAATGGTGGTGTCATAATATCTATGAAACACACTGTTTGTGAGATATAAAATTAGTTTCATTAATTTAATATATTAAAAATTTTATTTAAAAACTTTAACTTATGATAAGGTTATCCAAATTCCTGTTGCCTTTGAATTTTATAGACCCGGTAGGGTAAACACCAAATTCTGGATCCAACGACATTCTTGATTTTATCACCAATTGTACCATTTAGAAGATATTAATTTATTTAAAAAATGGAATAAATAATTAATTAAATATAAAAAGTTATTTTCTCATGAGTGAGGCATCCAAACGTCTAACTCTTACAAATGTTATACCTCATATAGGGTAAAATTTTAATTTCTCACCTAAAATTGGACTCAGTTTTATCATACGATGCACCATTTTTGAGTTATTCAACTATTTTGAATAAATTTCCCATGATTAAAATAATATATTTAATATTTTTATTTAGTATTAATCGAGGCTTTGCAGACCTCAGAAATATGCACTAAATCAGTGTTTAACTATGAAAATATTCAATTTAATATTCCATAGTGTTAACTGGGCTTTTTACCCTTCTGCGATGCGTTTAACAAAAATAGAGATTTTATGCTGATAAATTATTTTTTTACACTTAATAATTTATCACAAGAGGGTTTTAAGATTATTGTAAAAATCTATATGTTATAGACATGATGGGTTCTCAATTGACATACAGGTTTCCTATTTCTAAACTATATTAATATAATTTCTAAAAAGATATTTTGGACATCCTTGAAATAAAATTAATCAATATATAACCATTTTATTATGGTTTTCAATACAATTTATTTTTTTAATGTATAGTAATATTATTTAAATATTATTATAATGTAATTAATGTTCAATTAACCCTAAAGGATATCAATACTTTTAAACTTATTTCCATATAATGTAAAGGAATTATTCCTCAAATAACTTTGTCACTAAAACATATACTAAACCAATAGGTTTCATTGCCATAAATTTCTCTTTGAAATATCCTTAATCATGTTATAATCATACAAAAAAATTATAAAAGGAATGTTTAGGACTATGAACATAGGATCAATATTAAACTCTTTAACCAATGATGGTATCCAAAAATATTTTGTTAATGATGACATATATTCTTCTAGAATTTAACACAATACTTAGATGTTTCATGATTCTTATAACCAAAATATTAACGGTAAAGTACTTCTATAATTTAATTATGGAATCCCAATGAATAAATAATTAATTTATTTTATTTCAATATAGGTTCTTCCTTGGACTAAGTTTTAGCCTTGTTCATCCATTGTCATTATCTATTCAAATTCTTCCTAATGTTTTGTAAAGAAAATTTGGATTATCCTAAGCATATCCCATAGAAGTGTCAAATCAGGTGCACAGTAACGCCCATTTTCATGCACCAGGTGATGATCGGGTCTAACCTAATGAACCCTTTTCAATGTAATTACCCATAATTACATCTGTTCTAGCACCACATCCAGTTGTAGTATCCAGAAAGGGATGTATAGCTAGGAAAACCACATAATCTCTACCTTACCAAAATTTTAGGATGTTCTTATATACCAATACTCAAATTCTATCATAGTGTTGTGATATCTAATCTATATTTTCTTAAATAAATATCCCAATGTTTCTACTAAACTTCCTCTAATACCAACTATAGAGACCCTTACCCCAATAGCTCGGAGTCAGTGCCTACTTTCTTACATTGGAATAAGATAAAAGGAATCCCATACCAACAGACCGATCAGTTTAGTAGTCTTGGAAAATGATATATATAAATGAGTCTTACATTAAATTTTAATACACAAATTACAACATATTTTTTTAGAATATGATTATTCCCTCTAGAATATCCTTATATATATTTCGTAGTGAACTTCATGGATTTCTGGGAAATGAAAAAAATAAGGGTGATATTAAATTCTCAATAAGTGTTAAGTATAGTAGAAGAATTCATGAGTCAATAAGAATAATCAATATTGAAAATTAATAATTGAAAAAATATATCATATAATCAATAAATTGATATAGAATATCTTCCATAGATAATATCAAGGAAAAAATATCATGGATAATAATCAATATGGCAAGGTAAATAATTGAAAACTAATTTCATTTAATCAATTATATGACTATCATAATTGGATAAGTCATAATAATTATGGAAAGGTAAATAAGTGAAAACAAATTCCATTTAATCAATTACTTACAATGAAATGCATCCAAAGATAATTTCATAGTTGAAATCTATAGGATAATAAGAACTGAATAATAAATGAAGGCAATTTTGAATTATTTGATGACATGTTTCCTAGTTACATGATACATTTACCATCAAGACCTCACACAATACAATTAATTTATATTGGGTGAAGACATACTTAACTAAGGCTTGTCAACTAATTCGTCCCATGAGACATCGGATGCATCAATGGAATCTACAACTGGGATCCACCCATGTCATATATATCCAATGATTTCCTCATATATTTAATAATCGATTTAATTCAAAAACAATGTGCCTTATCAGATATCTTTATTGAGTAAAGGACACATATTTATCAAATTTTTTTCAGATAAAAAATGATATTCAATGTAGAACATTATATGTATAAATGATATACAGTTAAGAAATAAAAATATCCATGATAAGTAATATATATATATTTAGGATAAATTTAAAGACTGGTGATCATAGAAAAGTGAATAATACAGTGGGAAGTTAATGAACATAGAAATTAAATAATTAAGTGAATTTATATACTATGCTTGGTCAAATAATCATAAACCATCTATGGAAAGAATAAGGATGGTATCAATAAAACATATTTCAAATGAAGTATAAGAAAAATAAAGGGTTTTTGTAATTTATGAATCTAAATACCATAAAAATATATTTAAAAACATTATTTAATAAAATATCCTTTTCATTTTTAAAATCAACTTTTAAAACATAAACATTTTGAGAATCCTTTTCATCTAAAATTGTTTTTAAAAACTATGAATTATTAGAATATTAGAAAAAAAAATATTTAAAAATGACCTTATAAACCTGAAATGTAATCCTCAAATAAATAATGGAAGATAATTCCATACATGACATACCTAGAAAAAATAACTTTCCTTTTGTGTTTCCAAAAGTTTAGACAACTTCCTTGTTCAAAAAATGGTAAGAAGATTCCTTTCATAGTTTTGGTAGAATCCAAAAATGAATTATTTTGAAAATTACATAAAGATTCCTTTCTATATATCTGTAAAAAGTAAAAATGCGTAAATATTTATTTAATAAATCATTTTGAAAAGGTTAAAAAACATTTTTGAATTTTTTTTGAAAACATGGGTTTGGAAGAAAACAGATTTCTTGTTGAAGAGAGAAATGAAGTTGGATTTTCTTTAAAAAATATTAATTATTTTAAGTAATAAAGTGTTGAAAAATAGTGCTATCACTTGAAAAAAGATATTTAATAACCAAAGGATAATAAAATTAAAGGGTTATTAAATAGTTATCAGATAATTTCCTTTAATGTAAATTCAAGAATAAATAATCTCGTTTAGAAGAAGATTGTGAAATAAACACTTAAAATGAAAATAACATCGATGTGAGAATTAATCAATGAATCGATTATGTGAATAAATTATAAATCCAAATAAAAAAATTATAAATAAAAAATAATATATTAAATTTCATTAAATATAATCTTATAATATTGATGACATTTAATAAGTAATATAACCCAATAAAAAGAAATTGAGTTAAGAAATCCTTTACCACTTAGTAACTTTTAAGTTAAATACCCTTATATAAAATAATTCAAATTGAATCCTAAAAGAACATGAATAATTAATTATTAATTATATTAAATTTAAAAGAGGAATTATATACACTATAAAAAATAAACTAGGTGTAAAAAATTACAATATGCCTCAATGAAATTAAATTGAGACGAAATCCATTTTCTTACTCTTACATTTCATTGAACGCTATTTAACCTTATGTATAGTGGTTTCAAAAAATGTTATTAAATTATAAAATAACCTTATTAATATTTATAATATTATATATGATTCTTTTATAACATATTATTGTTTATTTATTAATAATATTCTATAATTTTCATTGTTTTGAGTGTTAATTGCCTTCTTTTCTCATGCGTGTTTCATTAAGAATGTTCTGGTTTTTTTGCATATTATATAGTTATATCATATCCAAAATAATAATAATGACATAATTATCATATTATTACATCGCGTTTACTTTTAAAAACAATCTTGAAATATGGTTATTAAAAATTAAGTATGTTATGATCATGGAGACGGTAGGTTGTACATACGCAAGAGTAATGTTTCCATTTTTTAATGATAATTATGGAATGGTGGTACAAAATATTTTATATTTCTATAATGATAATAATATCATGTATAAAATATTATATACTTATATATAACATAAATGTGGTTTGGTGATGAAAATAGAGTCACAACGCTTCCTGAAGTCGATAGTCCACACATACACGAACGATGATATCATCTATACATGAGTGAAAAGAAAAGAAACAAAATGATAAATATTAAATTTAAAGAATTAAAAATATTTCATTAATATGATAATTATTTAATTTATATCACATATAATAATTAAATTTATATTTATCACCTTCCATGTGAATCGTTAGTGAAAGACCAATCATGTCGCTTCACTAGATGGGAGTTTGTTGTACACACAAGTGACATTATCATATCTCTTACGGAAGGGAAGGTAAAAAGATATATATCATATATTGAATCCATATGTATAAATATTTTCTAAATATCATATATATACTTTAAATCAATCATCATACTTAAACATTAGAGTTGGAAATGGAAAAACGAACAACATCAGTTCGTGAGGCGGTAGTCTGCCGTACACGCAAACGATTAATTTGTAACCCATTTTAAGGAAGTGAATATGTTTTTAGGACATTAAATTATTATAAAACCATCAAAATATATTTAATATAATTATTTTATTATATAATCATTGTCTAATAATAATTTAATTAGTTTTAAAAACAAATAAAATAAAGTAGATCATTGAAAAGCATTACCTCTTCTTCGAGTATCCTCCTTAGGATTTCACTAATTCCTTCCTAGGTAAGATTTCCTGCCAAAATATGCATCTCATGATGAGGGGATTAATGTTGGGACATGATTTGGTCAGGTATTGTATATAAAAAATAGGTTTCAAGATGTGAAGAATATAGGAGAGGGTGTGGACTTTTATGAGTAAGGGAGAGGATACACTTGGTATTTTAAAAAATAATTGTGTCCTCTCACGTTTTTCATAAGTAAAAAAGGGTCCAAGTAGACCAATTTAAATCCTCATAGGTTAAATGGTAAAATTGTGGCAATAAAATAGTTATTATATGTGTTTATAGATCATTTTAAACCTTATCATTTTAGTTTAACCCTTAGGTAAATCAATTTTTACCTTAATCGTGGTAATTAATTTTAAATGCATTCACTTTTCATTTTGGTCACAAATTAAGTTTAAATTATCATAAATCATAAATTATTATGATTCAAAATATTTAATCCATTTTTCCAAGTTCAATTCATTTAATTTTCAAATTTTAATTTAAAATTAATCCTGCATATGTGATGAGAAAGCAGGTTTTTAAAGTAAAAATGTTTAAAAATATAAAAAGTTTTTAAATCTAAATTCAATATGAAAATAATTAAAATGACCTAAATTAGATAAATCGAGATAATATTGGACCAATTTTACTTTAAAACTATTTAAAATTATAATTTAATAATAAAAATTCTTGAAACAAAAAAAGCATTTTTCAATTAAAATTCAGCATTTTTCACTATTCATAAAAAAAGAAAATTTTCGAAAAAATACCAAAAATTCACTATAATATAATTTTGATATTATGATTTAAAAAATGAAGTTTATTTTTAAAAAAAATATAAAATTTCATAAATAAATTTTAAATTATGTGTTCAAAGCATGACTAAATTTTTTTTAGAAGAAAAAAAATATTTTTTTAGAAAATATCTTTTTTCCTTTTAAATGATTATTATTATTTATAATAAATAGATAACCAATAAATTTCTTTTCACAAGTTTAAACCATAAATTTTCAAAATTTATTTATTTATATTCATACTCTTTATTCAAACAGTAAGGTGATAACTTTCATATTAAATAATAACATTAATAGTATATTATTGTTCTGTAAAACATAGTCCTCCATGTAACACAAGACAAAATCAGTGTTTCATGAATTGAAAGCTATATAATATATTTAATTTATTTAAAATATTAAATATATTTTAAAGTATTATAATGGTATATTCTATTCTTTTTTTTTTGTTTCTTATCATACACGCACTCAAACACAATGTTCTTCTTTTAGAATTCAGGGGTTTTCATTATCCCCACCTTAAATAAATTGTGTCCTTGAAATTTAAACTTTATCTCAACAATCAAGTGTCACACATTTGGAAATACCATTGTTAAAAACACAAATCTTAAAAGGTTTAATGAAACATCTCTTTAATAATAGAGAATTGGAATTATGAACATCATATGGAATAACATATAATTAGGTTTCTATAGAGGAGAACATCGGTGGAAATTGAATATATGTACATGGACAAAAATCATAACTAATTATAAATATTGATAGAAGTAATTGATCACAAGAAATTTAATGATCAATATAATTTTGAGGGCCTCAAATCCATAAAATTGTTATGCTTTAAAAGTCCATCGGATCAACATAAATGAAGGTATTAGGATAACATTTTTGTTTCAAGATCATTTTCCTAATGTTGAGTAATTATTTTACATTATATGAATATAAAGAAATATACTTTCTTGATATGTTTAGATTTCATAAGAAGTATTTCATACATTATTTTATTTTTTATCAATTTACAATTCAATACTTAGTCCAAGAAATTAATATCAAAAAATCAATTTTTTTATGCCTAAAGCACACAAATTCACTTTTAATGGATCATAAGATCCATAAAAAGTGACAAGTCATTCCATATATCTCTAAATATTTTATAAAAATAATATATTTAGAAAAATTTATCTAAAAAATTAATCTATGAACCTCAAAAGTAACACAACTATTTTATCATTAATATTTTTTTCTCAAATCATTTAACTAAAAAATAATGACTTATTTACTAAGACTTTGCAAAGTCCAGTGGTAAGTGTTAAACCCTTATCATCCTTTGTTCTTGTGTTCAATCCTTGAGACCTTTCCAAATACGATGGGTTGTCACCCATCATACATGTTTTCCTTTTTCAAAACTATATTAATATAATTTCTAAAAAAATATGATGGAAATCCTTAAAATAAAATTAATCATTAAATAACCTTTTTATTATGGTTTTCAATAAAAAAATATTTTTTATAATGTATAATAAAATTATTTAACTATTATTACAATGTCATTAATGTTCATATTGACCCTAAATATCATCAATACTTTTAAACTTATATCTATATAATGTAAAGTAATTATTACTCAAATAAATGTTTCATTAAAACTTATACTAAACCAATGGGTTTTGTTTCCATAAAATCATCCCAAAATGTCATTAACCATGTTATATTCCTACCAAACAAATTTTAAAAGGGGTTTTTAATACGTTTAACTTATGGTCAATATTAAACTCATTAACCTTTAATGGTATTCATAAATATTAAGTTAATGAATACATATATTCTTCTAGAATTTAACATAATACTTAGATGTTTCATGACTCTTACAACCAAAATAAAAATGGTAAAATAATTATATAATTTAATTATTGAATCCCAATGAACAAATAATTTATATATTTTTTTTCAATATAGGTTCTTCTTTTTTCTATGGTTTAACCTAGGTCATTAATTTTCATCACCTATTCAAATTTGTCATATTTTTTTTTTTAAGAACATTTTAATTATCCTAATCAAATCCAAAGGAAGTGTCAAACCAAGCATGTAGTAAGGACCATTGTCATCACCAGGTGACAATCAGCTCTAGCCCAATTCACCTTTTTAAAATTAATTACCCCTAGGAACATATATTCTAGAACCACATCCACTTGAAGTGTTCAGATAGGGATATATATCTTGGAAAAACCACATAATATCTTACTTACCAAAATTTTAGGATTTTCTTGTATACCTATCCTCAAAATCTATCATAGGGTTATGATCACTAATATATATTTTCCTAAATAAAGTTCCCGAGTATTATACTAAAATTCCTATGATACCAACTATTGATAACCCAACACCAGTTGTTAAGTGTTAGTGACTGCTTTATTTCATTAGCATAATATATAAGGAATCACATCCCAAAGGACTGATTAGTCTAATAGTCCTGGTAAACTAAATAAACACATGAGTCTTACATGAAATTTGATTACCAAAATAAAAACATAATTTTTTTCTAGAATATCATTATTCCCTATAACATATCCTTTTATATATTTCATAGTACACTTCATGGATTCATGCGAATGGAAAAAAATAAGGGTGATCTCAAATTTTGTGTAAGGGTAAAGTATAGTGGAATCATTCATGAATCAATAAACATAATCAATATGCGAAGGTAATAACTGAACACACATTCTATATAATCTATTAAATATGAAAAAAGTTCATCCAAAGATAATTTCAATATGAAAGACTCATGAATAATAATTAATTTGAAAAGGTAAATAACAAAAAACACATTCCATTTAATCAATAACATAACTATCATAACTAGATAAGGAATAATCAATATGGAAAGGTAAATAAATAAAAACACATTCCATTTAATCAATTAATAGTAATTAAATGAATCTAGAGATAATGTCATTGTGAAAATATCTTAGATAGTAATAAATGAATACTGAATGAAGGAGATGCTTAATTATTAGGTGTCATGTTTCTCAGGTACATGATACATTTACCATCAAGACCATTCACAATATGGTTTAAAACATAATAGGTGAAAACTCACTTAACTAAGGTTGTCCAACTAATTCATACCATCAGACTATTGATGGATTAATGGGAGATTTATAACTGGGCCCCACATATGTCATACCATTCCAAAGAATTCCCCATATATTGGATAATAAATTTTATTCATAAATATTATGCCTTATGAAATATTTTTATTGAGTGAAGGATACTAATTTATCAATATTTCCCGAGGTAAACAAATTATATTCAATGTATAACACCATATGTAGAAATTATTTTTAGTTTAATCAATAAACATATCCATGATAAATAATATGGATATATAGGAGAAATTTAATGACCAATAATCATAGGAAATTTAATGATCCAAGGGGATGTTAATGACATCAAAATGAAATAAGGAAGTGAATTTAAATATTATCCTTGGTCAAATAATCATAATCCATCTAGAGAAAGAATAAGTGTTGTATTGATATAATACATATCAAGTTTAGTGAAATTAAATTAAAGGGTTGATGACATTAATGAATAGAAATTCGAAAAAAAATATATTTAAATTTTTTTTTGAGTAAAATATCTTTTTCATTTTAAAAATCATATTTTTAAACATAAAACATTTTGAAAACCCATTTCTTAGAAAATAATTTCTAAAAACCAAGAATTTTTATAATATTAGGAAAAAAAATTCATTAAAAATAACATTTTATACTTGGGAGGACGATTCAAAGAAATTATAGAGGGTGATTTTTTACATATTATACAAGGTAAAAATAATATTCCTTTTGAATTGTAAAAATATTGGAAAATTTTCTTGTTCAGAAAACGACAAGAAGATTCCTTTTACATTTTCAGTAAAAGACAAATATAAATTATTTTGAAAATGACATGAAGATTCTATTATAAATTTTTTTAAAGAGTAAAAATTTGTAAAAAAATATTTAATAAATCATTATTAAAAGGTTAAAAAAATTAAAACATTTTTGAAAATGTGTTTTTGAATGAAAACGGATTTCTGACAAAAGAGAGAAATAAATTCGGGTTTTTTTAGAAACATTTTCTAAATTAATTTAAGTAAAAAAGAGTGTAATAATAGTATTATCACTTGAATAAGATCATTAATAACCATATTAAAATAAAATTAAATGTTTTATTAAACAATCATCAAATGATTTCCTTTAATATAAATTTGAAATAAACAATCTTGATTAGAATGAGATTATGAAATAAACCCTTAAAAGACCATAACATTGAAGTGATAATTAATCAATGAATAGATTATGTGTATCAACTATAAATACAAAAAAAAGTTTAAATACAATATAATACAATAAAAATTCATTATACATAATATTATAATATCAATTATAATGAAGAAGTAATATAACCCAATGAAAATAAATTGAGTTATAAAAACTATTACCACTTGGTAACTTCTAATTCAAATCCCCTTAGATGAAATAATTTTAATTGAAACATAAAATTACATGAATAATAAATAATTATTTCTATTATATCTCAAACAAGAAGTATATACACCATATAAAAGAAACTAGGTGCACACAATTACAATATTCCATAATGAAATGAAATTGAGATGAGATATGTTACCTTATGCTTAATTTTGGTTGAACATGATTTAACCTCCTGTATAGTGATTTTAAGAATTTTATTAACTTATACTAGAAAAATATTAATATTAATAATATTGTATATGATACTTTTATAAAATATTATTACTCATTCATTAATAATATTTCATTATTTTCATTTTTTCAGTATTGATTGACCTATTTTTTCATACATGTTTCATTATGAAAGTTAATGAATATTATATAGTTCTATCATATATAGAATAATAATAATCAAAATATTATCATATTTTTACATCAATTATTCTTTTTAAAAAAAATCATGAAATATTTTTAGGAAAAATCATGTATTTATTACCATGGAGATGGTAGGTTGTACGTATGCATTAGTAGCATTTCCATTTTCAATGATCATTGTAAAAAATAGGTAATTAATATTTTACCTTTCCAAAATAATCTTAATATAATATATTCCATATTATATAATTTTATATATCATACATATGGTGTGGTGATGAAAAGATTGTCATGTCAATTTGTGAAGGTGGTAGTCCAGACATGCAGAAATAATGATTTCAATTTTACATGAGTGAAACGAAAAGAAACAAATGATATATATTATCTTTATAGAATGATAAATATGTCATTAATATTATAATTATTTCATTTATATCACATAAAATCATTAACTTTATCTTTACCATCATCCATGTGAATCATTAGTGAATGAAAAATCACATCGCTTCGTGTGGTGATAGTCCATCGTACACATAAGTGACATTGTCATATATCCTATAAAATGGAATTTAAATATATATATATGATATGGTGACTCTATAGGTATAAGTATATTATAAGTATCATATATATACTTTAGATCCATCAACATAACCATCCTTTAGAGGTGGAAATGGAAAAATAAACAACATTGGTTATTATAATGAGTTTATTATATATGCATGGTCTAATAATAATTTAAGGAGGTGGATAAAGAAATAAAATAAATATGCTCATTAAATAACATTGTCTCCTCTTCGGGTATCCTCCTTAGGTTTTCACAAATTCTTTCCTAGGTTGTCTTTCTACCCAAAATAAGTCTTCTTGGGTGAGGGTATTGAAGTTTGGAATTTATATATGTAGGTCTTTGCATAATAAAATAGGTTTTAAGGTGTGAGGAATGGTTAAGAGGGGTGGACTTTTATAATCATGGGAGAGGACGCACTTTGTATTTTTGAAAAGAATTGAGTACTACCACGTTTTTAATATATAAAAAGTTTCAAAAATGGACCATTATCTAACCTCATAGTTGTAATAGTCCACATTTGGATATCCAATAGTTTTCAAACTAGTGTATATTTTATTTTAACCGTTACCTTTTTATTTAATCCCATGGTAAATCAAATTTTACCTAAACCACAGAAATTAATTTTTATACATTTACTATTCATTTTGAAAAAAATAAGTTGAATTTATTATAAATTAAAATTTATGATGATTCCAAATATACAGTCCATTTTTCCAAATTAAATTCACAGAGGTGGAAAAATTAAAATTAAAATTAATCCTAATGGCGTAAAGAGAAAGTAGGTTTTTAAAGTGAAAATGATCAGAAGTTTACAAAGTTTTTATGTATAAATTCTATATGAAAATGATTAAAATAACATAAATTTGATAAATTGATATAAAATTGACCAAAAATTACTTTAAAACCAATTAAAAATATAATTTTGCATTATAAATTCTTGAAACAAAAAGGCAGTTTCCAATTAAAATTCAGTATTTTTCACTATTTATCAAAAATTGAAATTCTAAATAAAAATCCAAAATATTAACCCATATATAATTTTAATTTTATTATTTAAAAAATAAAGTTTATTTTTTAAAATAAATTTCCCAAAATTTTAAAAAAATAATTTTAAATAATTTGTACAAATAACTACTAAACCATTTTTTTTAAAAAAATACTATTTTCGGAAAAATATTTCATTTCCTTTTAAATGATTATTATTATTATTTATAATAAATAGATAATCAATAAATTTTATTTTAAAATTATAGAAAATAAATTTTAAGAAGTTAGTTAATCGTATTCATACCTTCCATTCCAACGGCTAGGTGATAACTTTTATATCAAATAATATTATTAGTAGTATATTATTGTTCTATAAAACTTGGTCTTGTGTGTAATGTAAGATAAAATCTATTTTTCATGCATTTAAATCTATATAATATATTTAATTTATTTTATATATTAAATATTTCATAAGTTCTGAGGATGTTATATTCTTATCTACGCTTGGTGACGTATGTCATACACATTCTCAAACACAGTGTTCATATTTAAGAATTTTAGAGTGTTACATCATAATAACCCAAAATTAATGAAATAAATTAAATAAATTGAATCCATGACCTAATATAGGTTTACACTTTAAAATATTGTTTTTTAATTTATTTAATTTATTTATTAATTCATTAATGAATTCTCCAAAATCTATATTATATTTTAATGTTTTAAAATCAAATATTTATGAAGATGACTCACTTCCACATCCCAAATGATATTTTTTTTATTATGTTAAATTATCGGCGTATAAAATATTTAAATTCACTCCTATATATCAGAAACTGTGGGAAGAAACCATGGTATGGGTTTTGGTTTTCATTACATTATAATATAGAGTCCAAAAACTATGTTTATAAATTAATAAATAATCTAACTCTTTTTCTATAAATAGCCACCAAAATCCCACTCCTCTTCACTAAAAACCAATTTGTAACAATTTTACTCTCACTATCCCTCTCTAATTACCTCCCAATTAGTTCCCATGTTTCTAATATACTCTTCTCAATATTTTAGAAGATCCCTCTCAAGGTAACATGATTCTCTCCTCCTCTTCTATACTCAAGAACATTGTTTGAGTTATGCCTTTCTATTTCCATTTTTCATGTTGTAATATGTTTTTAAACATACCTTTACTATCATTATAATTCACAAGTAATGATATATCACCAATTAATCTCATTAAACCCTTCTATAAACCCTTATGTACACATGTTATACTGTATAAATTATCCCATAAATTTCAATGCCAAAGATTTGTGTTTTGTTTACCCATCCCCATTTCCTCTAAAGGGTATTCACCAAGATATACATATACTTAATTGATTTGGTAATTACATGTATGTAACCAAAACTTCTTAATATTGGGATTAAAATATATTAAATATTTTCTTATGTTGAATGATCTATGTGGCACATAATGGTATGTACATAATATGAATGTGACGGGTGGTTACAGAATAATATATCCCTCCAATTAATTGTGTAATGTTTTCATCTCAATAAATATCATTTATGGTGAATGTGAGGTTATTAGAAGCACACTATGTTATGATTTCTCAGTGTATATCCTTGAATTATTCTTATGATGTCATGTTTTATGTTGTTTCACATTCTTATGTTGTCTTTATGTTATCATCTTATAGAAAGCTTTGATATTCATGTTTATGATTCTTAAAACTTTTATAAAACCATGATTCACCTTTCGAATAAAATTTTATACCTTCATCATTTTATTCTTCGATTATTCTCTTATTGGTATTTATAGTTAACCTCTTTCTTATGTATATCCCCAGGTTATCTCATACACTTTTATAAGATCATTGTAAATTTAATGGAATGATATGGGATTTTTAATTAATGTTGTTGTATCCCTGTTCCAAGTTATTGTTTTATGTGTAGAATTATCAAAATACACTAGGGATTTAATATTTTGGTATTGTATTATGTGTTTACATATGTAATAATTAATTAATTAAAGTTTATAAAATATATTGGTTTTTATAGTTGGTATCAGAGTAAGGTATAGTCATTTCTAGGGATTAGGATTGAAAAAACTGTAAGGGTTGGTGTCCTGAGAACCAACTATTTTGTACTTTGATTACATGAATGTACACTTATTATATATTATTCATTGTTCTGCATGACTATAATATAATAATGTCCTGGAATATTTATTGCATTGATAAGATCATGACATATCCCCGCTATGATGAGAACCTTGAAATGATATAACTATATTCTTAAATAAAGTTCTAAGGTTGGATGACATGCTATGATAGGACACATAATATACAGACCGTCATGTGTGAGTACTCATAAGAAGATGAGATTCTCTCTCATGGAGTTCGCACTTAGTAATCTCCAAGATGGGAGATTATGAGAACAGACCTACCAGTAGTAATTCCACATGTTTTTGTGTCATCATACATTGCTATCTACGAGCGTGTGTAATGGTCCTTAGACTGGAAGATTATCATTAACTCATGTCATGACTTGCGCACTTAGATTTGCTGACGAAAACCGTCACGAAGACAGTTGGCGAGAATTAGGGTACATTGGGTGTGTCACGAATGACATGTTGTTAATGGATAAGTCGAGGAAGGATTTTACTCTTCCATATTTATGGATGTAAATATCTCAGGCCCTTTGATTGAAATAGAACTATCGAATAAATTCCATGGCCATGGTGTCACAACGAGTTTATTTCTGGATGTCAAAGAATGATAGATCAAGCATATAGGTTTATGACACTGCCATGAAACCTTCTTAATGAGATATTGAGACAAAGGGATTAAATTACATAGTAAGAGTCCGTATGAGGTGACACGTCAATGCGGCATAAACTTCTTTCTCTTGGGTTCCTTGACCCGTTGCTAGACAGTAATCTTAGACTTTAGGCAAGCCCGCTTAATACCAACGAGAAAGAGGCCTAGAGGGTCACACACTAAGTGTATCCAAGTATCTCAAGTAGAATAAAGATTATTCCTGTACGTGTTTTAATAATTATTCAATTAATCCTAAATCATTTTAATTATGGAGGAAGAATGAAATTAAATATAAAATATAAAATCCATGTATTAATGATTACACACCGTATAGTTTTTCATTGAAAACAAGTACACGCCATGTATTAATGATTACAAGCCATGTAGTTTTCATTTTGGAAAGGAAATGAAAAACAAGTACACTTAGTGTATTAATGATTACACGTCGTGTAGTTTTATGGAAAAAAAGTACACACTGTGTATTAATGATTACACACCTTGTAGTTTTCTAGTCGGGATTTTGAGGATATAATATTGTTTTATTAAATGATATTTATTATAATCAGCATGGGCGCATGTCAAGGAATTAATTATTAGGAATGGGGGTTTTCAATAAGATTTAATGAAATAAATAAAATGTGTAACGCGTATATTTATTGTCATAACTCTATAACCTCAAACCCGATTATAAATATCCTCACAACCCCAACTCTTTTCCTAAGAGAAACGTTGTGCACAACAATTCTGGATAATTCTCTCAAGACCGAAAGAACTTTGTCCTCTAAGAACACTCTCAAGACCGAGAGAGATCCACATCCACTAGATCAAGGCAATCTAAGGCGGACAACGCAAGCAAAGTCTTCTCCATGCTAGCACCTGGAGATTACTTTAGTGAAGTCCAGAGATACGTTGTGCACATGTGGATCATCTCTAGAGGAAGTCCACATTTGTCTTCTGCGACTCAACGAAGAATCACATCGGAACGTGATCATAAATATAAAAGAAGAAAGAATGCCATAAAAGGTATTTCTTGTCAATTAATTAAATTAATTATAATCAACCTATGACGATCCACATTTATGGTTCCAGGACTATTCCTCTTCTTTTTCTATTTCTGTGATTCGATCCGTGCAGTCTAGCATTTATCGTCATATTGATCAGGGATTGATCATTTCTAAGGACAAAAATACAAGTGGGAACATCCACCCACACGCTTCTGCTATGACCAGAACCTTCAAATGGTATCAGAGCGAGGTTACAACGTTGATTATAGTTATTTAATTTTGGTTGATAATTTAAGCATTTATATTTGATTCAATTCAAGATAAATCATTATATAAAACTAAATGAACGAGATATGTTCTTCCTCCTTCGTTTCTCGATTCACCTCACAGAAATAACCTTTTAATTTTAATTTTGATTAAATTAAAAATGAGGATCTCATCTAGAGGAGCTGCTCTTTCTGTCTGTACAACACAAGAATACACAGCGTGTAGTGAAAACTACACGCCGTGTACTTAGGTTCAAAGAACCAGTACTAGTCCACCAAACCACGCCGTGTGAATTGAGTATACCTGAGTTTTATTACACCATGTTGACCATAATTTAACGGTGCGTGGAAACTAGAATACACGACGTGTATGTTGAATCAACATGTCATGTAGTCCGATCCGGTCAAGGTGAAACCTTGTACAAGGAGAATCTGTGTTCCGTGTACACGTGATTGCTAGGCTGGTAACCACATAACAAGGAAGTACATGCTATGTTAGATTAATCTACACACCGTATACTCCAAAATTTATGAAGTACAGAAAACTCTCCAAAGCCCTCGGTGTGTACTTTGGATAAAGGGTGAAAAATACATGGCGTGTAGGCTATATTACACATTGTGTACTTTCCAGAAATGGAATTTCACTAGGTTTCCTCCAAAAGTAAAAATACATATACAACGAATATGGATGACAAGAATCTCAAGGAAATTTAGAAAGGAATTTAAGACAAATAATTGATTAATTATAAGATCATAATTAATTGAATTCAAGCACGACTTATCTTAAATAATATAAAGATTAAAATAATTTTAATTCTAAATATGTGTAAATGTTGTTGCATGCTATGGATGATCATGAGCTAGACCAAAGACCCATTGTATGTGTGTATGGGTTCATTTAAATTTGTTTAATTTTAATTCATTGGTCTTCGAGCCTTCTTCCAATAAAATTTAGGGCCTGCGTGCCCATGGTTTCTTTAAGGTAAACTCCATGTAATAGAGAATCTCCCAAGCCAGTGGAGACGGTTCAAAAATCCAAAGTCGAGGCGAAACCAACCCAAGAAGATGCAAAGGTGGAAAGATGGGAGCTGCAAAACATGAACCATTGGGTTCAAGGTGTTTTCCCTAGGTCAGGGTTAGCTTATCAAACCTCTAGATAAGCTAACCAATAGAAGCTCATGATCATGCCATATTATTTTATTTTTGTCTGATTTTAAGGTTTATTTATTATGTATGTGTTGTCGCGATCACATAATTAATGAAATAAACAAGCATGCAAAGATGGAATAAAATAAAAACTAGACCGTGCATAAACATTATCAGAACATGGTTAATCACTTAAGTAATAATCACTTAATATTAACAAGCATTTGATAATGTAAAACTATGCATAAAAGATAAAATCCCTCAAATACTATATTATGTTAGACCAAGACTTATGTTACTTGATTAAGGGAAAGAATCAATAAAACTATGTGTTTTCCCAACCCTTGTTGGGAAACTTACTTTTATAAAGGAAGCTCTTATGAAAGTTTTGGGTTGACTTAAACATTTTACATCAAGAGGGGTAGAACTTGCTAGACTTGTTATAAAATGGAGGCAAGTGTTGAGGAAATCCAAGTCAGGATTTCAGGATTGGAGAGTCCACTCAACAGATCAAGGAACTATAAGCTCACAGTTGGCAAAGATCTGCCTACCTAAATACCTTCTAATAGCTTGACCAACCCTTGTTGGGGGTATGCGAAAGGTAATATGGATCCTTGCCACTATAATGTCCAAGAAATTGGACATTCTGAGTTCAATGGTGAGGGCCATTGGGACTTGATAAAATAGTGGGAGAATTAATAAATTCATTTATCAATAATGTACTGATAAATCTGCTCTTTTATTTTATAGAATCAATATGATAAACTCATCAACCACCTTTTCTCTGTGATCAATTATGGATAAAGAAAATATCCTCACCAGAAGTAACTTTCATGAATGGTTTAGGCACCTTTGGGTTATCCTACGCCATGAATGAAATTATTACGTGATGGAGTCCTCACTTCCTGATTCTCCTGCCCAAGGGGCGAGTGATGAATATTTCCTGATCTATGATCAACATTTGAGAGATGCACTCGACGTTCAATGTTTGATGCTATCATCAATGTCAAGTGAGCTCATGAAGTCTCATGAGGACATGGATGCCTATAGCATGCTCGATCACCTCCAGGGTCTATACCTAGAGAGAGCAAGACATGAAAGGTTTGAGATCTCCAAGGCTCTATTTTAGAGAAATCTTGGAGAGGGTGCCCCAGCTGGGCCTCAGGTAGTCAGGCACATTGGCTACATTGAGTGCTTGGAGGTTCTAGGGTTTAAACTCCCTGAGGAACTGGGTACCGATCTCATTCTCGCATCACTCCCCCAGAGCTTCTCTAACTTTGTTGTAAATTTCAGCATGAACAACATTGAGAAGTCTCTATCTGATCTTGTTATCCTTATTTTCCAAGTGGACAATGATATGAAGCGTGAAAATCCTTTTGTCGTTATGGTGAATAAAATGAAAGGGAATGCGAAGAGCTTTAAGCCCAAAGCTTCTTCAAGGCCTTCCAAGAAAACGAAGATCAAAGGGGAGGCAGGAGAGCAGGATGCTATTTGTTTCGCATGTGGAAAGAAGGGCCATTAGAAGAAAAACTGAACCCAGCCTAGGAAGTAATGGGAAGCTTCAGGTGTGTTTTTCATCGAATGCAATCTATCTGTTTCTACAAATTGGGTATTAGATACAGCTTTGGGTGCTCACATATGTATCCAAATATAGAAACCTAGTAGATTCATGAATATTGATCGAGGGGAGGTAGATCTATGAGCAGCCAACGGAGACAGACTTGCTACTATAGCTGTCGGGGACTACCACCTATAATTTCCAACTAGAATGATCTTGGTGTTAAAGGATTGTTATTATATGCCTTATGTTACTAAAAACATTATTTTAGTATCTAGATTAGATACTGATGGATTCATCTTCATGTTTGGAAATGAATGTTTCTACTTTTATAATGATAGCATTTGTTTTCATAGGGCACATTTATATAACTTCCTTTATGTTTCAGAATACACAAACCAAGTAATGTAAATCGATGAAAAAGTTAATTCACATGACTCATACCACACCCAACTTTTGAATCACCGGCTAGGACATGTCCAAGAGAAACATTTGACAAAATTACATCAATATGGGTATTTATATTCTTTCGAACTACAACCACTTGTTGTATGTCATGCATGTCTACAAGGCAAAATAACCAAATCCCCATTTAGTGGGAAAGGTGAAAGGGCTAAAGAGATTATAGAATTAGTTCACACAGATGTATGTGGACCATTTCCTGTTGAAGAAATGGGTGGGTTATTTTACTTAATAATATTTATTGATGATTTTAGTAGATATGGATATATTTACTTAATGAGGTATAAGTCAGATTCCTTTGATCAGTTCAAAGAATACAATAATGAAGTTGAGAACCAGCTTGGTAAGAAGATTAAGAAACTCTTCTCAGACAGAGGAGGAGAATATCTTCATCAGGACTTCATTTATTTTTTATGGTAGTTTGGGATTCTATCTCAACTCACTCCTCCTTACACGCCTCAGTGGAATGGTGTAAGTGAAAGGAATAACCGTGCCCTCTTGGACATGGTGAGATCAATGATGAGTCATGTGAGTCTTCCATTATCCTTTTGTGGATATGAATTACAAATAGCAGCACACATAATAAACCAAGTACCAACTAAATCGATAAATGTTATTCCATACGAATTATGGAGTGGATGCAAAACCATGTTATCAAATTTAAATGTGTGGGGTTGCAAAGCATTTGTTAAGGCCTCTTAAGGTAACAAACTTTCACCCTGAGGAACAAAGTGTATCTTTTTAGGATATCCCAAGGAAACAAGGGGATATTACCTATACAAACCCTCAGATAAAAAGGTTACAGTGGAAAGAAACTCCATATTATTTGACAGGGGTCACATCTCCAAAAGAGATAGTGGGAGAGCGATAGAGTTCAATGAAGTCGAGGCTCAAGATACACAGGAGCTGGTACAAGAACATATTCCACAAATCCCCATGGAAGAACAATCTGTTCCAGTGACACAAGAACTGCGTAGGAGCACGAGAGAGATAAGAGAACCAGAACGATATGGTTTTCTTCTCACCGAGGATGGTGACTCCTTATTGGTTGACAATGACGATCCTCTTACCTATAAGTAAGCGGTTAAAGGCACAGACACTGCCAAGTGGCAAGAATCCATGAATTATGAAATGGATTCCATGTACCAAAACCAAGTCTGGATTTTGGTAGATCCTTCAGTTGATGTAAATACTATTGGTAATAAATTCTTATTTAAGAAGAAATTGGACATGGAGGGGAAAGTCAGCACCTAGAAGGAAAGACTGGTTGCAAAAGGTTTTAGACAGCGTCAAGGAATTGACTATGATGAAACCTTTTCACCTGTTGCGATGCTGAAATACATCAGAATCCTATTGTCCATTGTCGCTTACCATGACTATGAAATTTGTAAAATGGATGTCAAAATAGCATTCCTTAACAGGAATATCCAGGAAGATGTCTACACGACACAACCTGAAGGTTTTGTGACTCCGAAGTATGCCAACAGGTATGCAAGTTGCAGAAATCCATTTCTGGATTAAAGAAAACATCAAGGTCATGGAACATTCATTTTGATGAATCCATAACAGAATTTGGCTTTGTTAAGAACGAATGTGAGCCTTGTGTCTACAAAAGTTTTAGTGGAAGTGAAGTTGTTTTCCTAAAATTATATGTTGATGACATATTACTAATTGGAAATGAAGTACCTATCTTACAGTCAGTTAAGGCATGGTTCGATAAATGCTTCTCTATAAAAGACTTGGGTGAGGCAGTATATATTTTGGGGATCAATATCCATCGAGATATATCCAAAAGAATAATGGGCCTAAGTCAAAGTACATACATTGACAAGATACTAAAGAGATTCATTATGGAATAGTCCAAGAGGGGATTATTGCCAGTGTCGCATGGCATTCATATTTCCAAGAAAATGTGTCCTTAGACACATGAGGAAAGAGAGAAAATGGCAAGAATCCCTTATTCATCCGCGGTTGGGTCAGTCATGTATGTTGTGTTATTTACAAGGCTAGATTTTTCTTACATATTAAGTGCGGTAGGCAGATATCAAACTGATCTAAGAGACCACCATTGGACGGTAGTCAAGACTATCCTTAAGTATCTGAGGCTTACTAAGGATATGTTCCTGGTTTATGGAGGAGA
Source organism: Viscum album (assembly GCA_963277665.1). Lineage (NCBI taxonomy): Eukaryota > Viridiplantae > Streptophyta > Magnoliopsida > Santalales > Viscaceae > Viscum > Viscum album. The sequence continues at coordinate 1,842,251,294 of OY728151.1, forward strand.
TGAATAACTAGTCATCAGAGGACATGTAGATTCTAGTTTCCAAACTGATCAAGATTATATGAAGTCATAGATAGGATAAATCTTCAGTTTGAATGGAAACGCAGTGAGCTGGAAGAACTCAAAGAAAGGTGTTGTCGTAGATTCTACAGCAAAGGCCGAGTATATCGCATCTTCTAAGGAAGCTGAAGAAGTAGTATGGACGCGAAGCTTTGTCCAAGAGCTGGATGTAGTACCTAGCAGTAAAGATCCTATCACACTCTATTGTGATAATACTATAGCGGTGGCACTTGCAAAATATCCAAGGTCACATCAGAGTAAAAATCACATACTTCCGAAGTATCATATCTTGAGTTATTTTTCTCAGAGAGGGGAAGTTCCAGTGAGCAGTATTTCCACAGAAGACAATGTGGAAGACCCCTTTACTAAAGCCTTGACTCGACAGAAACATGATCATCATGTGAGGTCTAGTGGACTAAAAGTCGTAGGCGGTTGGATCTAGTCTAAGTGGGAGTTTGTAAGGGTTGCTATCATGAGAACCAAATATTTTTTACTTTGATTACATGAAAGTGCACTTATTATATATTTTCCATTATTCTACATGAATATAATATAATAATGTCTTGGAATATTTTTTTCATTGATAAGGTCATGGAAGATCCCCTCTATGATGAGAACCTTGAAATTATATAACAATATTCTTAAATAAAGTTCTACAGTTGGATGACATACTGTGATAGGACACATAGTATACAGAACGTCATGTGCCAGTACTCGTAAGAAGATGAGACTCTCTCTCACGGAGTTCGCACTTGGTAATCTTCAAGGTGGGAGATTATGAGAACAGACCCACCAGTAGCAATTCCGCATGTTTTGGTGTCATCAAACATTACTATCTATGAGCGTGTGTAATGGTCCTTAGATTGGAATATTATCATTAACTCGTGTCATGAATCACGCACTTAGATTTGCTGATGAAAACCGTCATGAAGACAGTTGGCGAGAAGTAGGGTACGTTGGGTGCGTCATGAATGACATGTTGTTAATGGATAAGTCGAGGAAGGATTTGTCTATTCCATATTTATGGAAGTAAATATCTTGGGCCCTTTGATTGAAATAGAACTGTTGAAAATATTCCATGTCCATGGTGTCACAGCGAGTTTATTTCTGGAATTCAAAGAATTATAGATCAAGCATATAGTTTTATGACACTACCATGAAACCTGCTTGATGAGATATTTAGACAAATGGATTAAATTAAACAGTAAGTGTTCGTATGAGGTGACACGTCAATGCAGCATCAACTTCTTTCTCTTTGGTTCCTTGACCCATTGCTTGACAGTAATCTTGGACTTTAGGCAAGCCCGTTAATGCTAATGAGAAAGAGGACTAGAGGGTCACACACTAAGTGTATCCAAGTATCTCAAGTAGAATAAAGATTATTCTCATATGTGGTTTAATAATTATTCAAGGAAGCCTAAATCGTTTTAATGATGGAGGAAGAAGGAAATGAAAAACATTATATACACATTGTGTATTAATGATTACACGCCATTTTGTTTTTCATGGAAAACAAGTACATGCCGTGTCTTAATGATTACATGCCTTGTAGTTTTCATTTTGGAAAGGAAATGAAAAAAAGTACACACCGTGTATTAATGATTACACGCCATGTAGTTTTATGGAAAGCAAGTACATGTCGTGTATTAATGATTACACGCCGTGTAGTTTTCCAATCGGGGTTTTGTGGATATAATATTGTTTTATTAAATTATATTTATTATAATCAATGTGGGTGCATGTCAAGGAATTAATTATTCGACATGGGGGTTTTCAATAAGAGTTAATGAAATAAATAAGACGCGTAACACGTATATTTATTATCAAAACTCTATAACCCCAAACCTGATTATAAATATCCTCACAACCCCAACTCTTTTCCTAAGAGAATCATTATACACAACAATTTTGGAGAATTCTCTCAAGACCGAAAGAACTATGTCCTCTAAGAACACTCTCAAGAATGAGAGAGATCCACCTCCACCGGATCAAGGCGATCTAAGGTGGAAAACGCAAGCAAAGGCTTCTCTACGCTAGCACCTGGATATTCCTTTGGCTACGTCCATAGATACGTGGTGCACGTGTGGATCACCTCTAGAGGAATTCTACACTTGGCTTCTATGATGCAATGACAAATCACATCGGAACATGATTAAAAATATCAAAGAAGAAAGGATTCCATAAAAGGTATTTCTTATCAATTAATTAAATTAATTATAATCAACCTATGATGATCTGCATTTATGGTTCCAGGACTATTCCTCTTTTTTGTCTATTTCTGTGATTCGAATCATGGAGTCTGGCGTTTATCGTCGTATTGATCCCAGATTGATCATTGCTAATGACAAAAAGCCAAGTGGGAACATCCACCCATGCACTTCTGCTGCACCCGGAACCTTCAAAAACATATTCAAAACCATAGGTATTACACTAAACATAGGAAAAAATACCCACATTATGGTAGAGTATATATTCAGTTGTTTCCAAGAAACAAAATCCATTTCTAGAGACTACATGTGGATGTGGATCTGGCTCAGTTATACCTTGGGTAATAACCCCAAAAAGGGTGCACTAGGAATTGACTCAATAATAACCTATTGGATAAAAAATAGGCCTTTTTTTTAACCTAGTTTGACACTCTCAGTAGATATGATTTGTAAAATTAACAAACTCCATATGAACCATAATGAAGGGAACAAAAAATCACCGTGAAATTTTTTTATTAGGAAATAGACCATGTAAAACATAGATTGAAACTTATAAATTCATTGGTTAAGGAATCTATATCATTTATTAGTTATCCCCTCAATGTTTATAGTTTCACTTTTATGTGTTTAATAGTTTAATAAAACTCATCCCGAATTTTCCTTTTATTTTAGTCAGTGTATGGAAATAAGTGGAATTGTTTCAAAAACCTATGTGATAGGAATTTCTCAAATTATATGATAAACCTAATGGGACTAGGTTTCGGAAACATCATGAAACCTCTTACACAATTAAATCAAAATATGAGTAGAAACTTGAATCTGGGGGGAAATCCACATCCCCCTAAGAAATAGTATGTTTCAATTGAGATCTTTATGTGAACAAGACCCCCATTTTTCAGTGGATCTTATGACCCATTAATTTCAAAATAATAGATCAAATCCATTAAAATGGTCTTCTATATACTTTAATTATATGAGTAAGAGAAGTTAGTTCTTTTTATTTATCATATTTAGGGAGAATCTAATAAATGGTGGGAATTGATAAAAAATATAAAGTTTGAGGAATATATTGAAGAGATGGAGTGGAAAGAATTTCATAAAAAAATTTCCAATAAATATTTTCCTTGCACTCTCCGGCTATAAATAAATATGGATTTCTGTTACCTCAAGTAAAAAATATGATAAATTCATAAGGGCATATGATACTAAATATACAAGAATTTTATGATACACCTCTACCTTTTTCTATGACCCCAAAAGTAATGTTGACTGATTCTTTGTTGAGTTGAATCCAAATCTATGAAAATATTTGGTGATTCAAAACTATGATAGCTATGAGAAAAATGTCTAATGTGGCATCAATGTCTAAATAAATTTGAGTAAATCAAAAAGGGTTAGGAGATAGTAAGTAGGGAATGTATTTCAATTCTAGAAGAGCGATAGATAAATCTCTTGGTGGAAAGAAAGTACAACATCCCACTTTTCAAAACTTCGTAAGAAGCTTCCCGAAGATTGGATGAAGGGGATGAGAAAATGATTTAGGTTTGGAAAGGAAGGGAACCTAGTTAGAAATTATCAATGGGATAAACCGACTATTGTAATGGAAGGAAAGAATGATCTAGTAAACCCTTTACCTATTTTCCAAATTTACCACTATAAATAACATGGATAGTGTTAATCAATGCTTTAATCTAAGAGTTATTCATGATAATCAATGAAAAAATCCTCCAAGTCCTGGAGAGAAAGGTTTAGTTATGTTATTACAACCGATGAGGTGGATCCCAACAATGAGGTGGTGAAAAGTATGCTAGTTATTCATTCAAGGATATAGAACATAAAATTTTATTTGGTTTTATGCATTCCTTCATATGATGAAATTTTAGTAGAACTATTCAATGACCACCTCAAAACATGAAGAAAATATAGCTATGAAACAATGAGGAAATTATTACATTCCGAGTATATAACTTCTCCCCTATCCATATTTGTAGGAATAACTTCTCAGAAAATCTTGTGATACTCCCTTTATTGGAATTCAATACTATTCTGATTATGGATTGGAATTCCTTATAAAGAAAAAACATAAATTTCTGAGAGAAGGAAATCACCCTCTGTATCACGAATCTCCCTCTGATTCAATGTAAGTGTAAATAGGAAGATGAATCTATTTTGGAATCATATTCTCAAGAATGGATATTATTTACTTATGAGAAAGAATATCTATCAAAAATAATTGATAGTAAGTAATATATTATCTTTGATTACATACCCTTGTAAAGGAATACGATTATGTGTTTCTCAAATAATTTCATGGTCATCCTCCAAACCATGAGGTTGAGTTCTCAATCAATATTATACCTATATAATTTATAATATCTTGGACCCCATATAGAATGGACAGTATTGAACTTGAATAGGTGAAGAAGAAACTATATGATAATATTGTTAAAGGGTTTTTATGTTCATGTGATTCACTATGGGGTACACTGGTCCTTTTCATTAAGAATAAGGATGAGTCAATTCACCTCTACATCTTTTATCATGATCTTAATAAGATCATGATAAATAACAGGTATCCTATTTTATGAATTTATGACTTGTTTGATAATCTATGTGGATTTTAGTACTTCTCTAAGGTTGATCTTCTTTCAGAATATTATCAAGTAAAGGTATAGAAGGATTATATCCCCAAAACTTCTTTTCAAATAAGATATAAGAACTATGAGTTTATTATGATTCCATTTGGACTCAATAATGATCCATATATCTTTATGGATTTAATTAATAGAGTATTTAGGGACTACCTTGAAAAGATTTAGTATTTATAGATGATATTATTATTTACTCTAAAAGAAACAAGGAACATGGGGAACATTTGGATTCTGTATGTAAGACCTTGCAAAAGGAAGGGTTATATGTGAAAAATAGTAAATGTGAGTTCTAGATGAAGCATGTAACATTACTAGGGAATGTTATCACCAGAAAATGAATATCAATGGATCCTTTAAAATATAGGTAATTGAAGGATGGCCAAAACTAACACATATGACGAAGATCTGTAGTTCCCTTGGATTATATGGGTACTATCATTAATTTTTGAGAATCTTATCACGATTTTAAATCCCAATAACAAATATAAATTAGAAGGGAGTGAAGTTTTTCTGGAATTATTAATATAAGGAGAGGTTTAGAGAGTTAAAGAAGATTCTAATCATTGCACCATTTATCTAATTACCCACTAGTGGGGAAGGATTTTTGATCTACAGTGATTCATCCCCAAAAGGGTTGTATTTTATACTAATTAAATATGATAAAGTAATAACCTATGCCTCCCATCAATTAAAGATCCATGAGAGGAACTACCCAACTCATGGATTTGAATTGACTATATTTATCTTCATATTAATGATTTGGAGAAATTATCATTATGCGGAGAAGTTTGAAATATATACAGATCATAAAATCCTCAAGTATATATTCACAGAAAATAAGATCAATATGATCCAATGAAGGTGTTTATAGATGGTAAAGGATTATGACTGTTTAATCTATTACCATCCTATTAAGGTGAACAAAGTGGCAGGTTCTATGAGTAGAAAGGATCTTATAACCATATCAAGGATTAGGAGTGAAAGGGATCGAATCTTCTTGTACATAAATTGGATGGACATGGGAATCATAAAAGGAACTTCATTCTACCTTAATAAAATAACTACTTGACCATACATTCTTCATATGATAAAGGAGGCACAAAAAGATGATGATGAGCTACAATAAAAAAGCAGCGACTATTCTAGATTTCATATTTAATAAAGATAGAGTTATATGATTTGGAACATTGATATGTGTACCATAAAACCAGATAAAAATAAAGAACATATGGATGATGTGTGTTTCTCATTCTCCTATATTATTCTAGGAATCAGTAATATGTATAAAGATCTAAAAAAATTATGGTGGGAAAACATAATGAGGGAGATTTTATAATTTTTATCTTGATTCTTGGTATGAAAAAAATTCAAGGTTGAATAATATAAGTCTAAGGGTATGATGCAACCACTTTCCATACCATAATGGAAATGAGAAAATAATTACATATTTCATCATAGGAATCCACAAGACACCTAAAGGAAATAATGCATTTTGGGTTGTAGTCGAACACCATATAAATTCAGTACAACTCATTTATATTAAGGAAGATGTTTCACTTGAAAAATTCACCAAGATATATATGAGGGATGTCAAAAGATTGTATGGAGTTTTACTCTCCATTTCATCTCATCAAAATATGAGTTTTACCTCAATGTTATATTAAATATTTAGAAATCATTAGATACATAGATGAGTTTCAACACTGTTTATTACCCTCATATGGATATTCTCTTTAAGAGAACCATTAAAACTCTAGATGATATATCCAGATCATGTTCAATTGATTTCCAGATCATGTTCAATTGATTTCCAATGATTTCGGGATCAACAACTTACCCTATTGGAGTTCTCATATAAATATTATTTCCATTATAAAACACAAATTCAACCATATAAGGATATGTATGGGAAGAGGTGTCAGACTCCAACTTGTTTGGATGAATTTGGAGAGCCGAAGATTATGGGACCTGACCTTATCCAAAATGTGACAGAGCAGTTTCAAATCATTCAATGTGTATGAGATCTGAAAATAGTTGAGAGATAATATATGTATAAAATCATCTATGATACGTTGAGTTTATGTTAGAGATAAGGTGTTCCTTCATATGTCTCTATGGATGAAAGTCATGAGTTTTGGGATAAAGGAAAGTTTTAGTCCTAGATACATCAGCACTTTTTAGATCTTTGATCGTGTCATAGAATTAGCCTATTGACTTACACTGCCACATAATCTATCCCAAGAACAAGATGAGTAACATGTATCCTTCTTAAGGAAGTACATACCAGACCACTCACATGTATTGAATACATAGGCGGTATCCTTCTAGATTAATCATTTATAAAAGGATAAGATGATGAAGATCTCATATCATAGAGACCAAGTTATATGAAAAAAAATCTTCTAGTCAAACTACTATGGAGGAACCACAAGTTTGAGGAATAAATTTGGGAACCTAATGAGCTGATGAAATAGATGTACCCTCATTATTTTTATTGTATGGAATAAAATTTTTAGTGTGAAATTTCTAAAGGGGGAAGAATGTTATGACCTAAAATTTTATAAATGAAATACCATTTTGAATAAGTAAATTCCTTATTAATTAATTTAGTTATAAAAAACTAATGGTATAATTTTTTTATTTTGGAAAATTATAAAATATATATTGTTGGATTTAAAAGATCATTAAGCATATTAATCATTGAAAAAATATTCATTGTATAGTAACTGTTAAGATTAGTATATAATAAGGATTATGATAAAGTATAATTGTTACATAAAAAATAAACTATAGCCTCAAACAATAAGATCATAACCTATGAAGCCCATTTATTATATCTTTTAAGGAAGATGGCATGAATGAGATTTCCCCTTAACCAATCCCAAGTTGAGATTCAAGAACTAAATCTTAAGTGAAACCATTTACGAGAAAAGTTAAATCTTACCCAAATCACGACTCAAACCATGTTCATCGAACCACACCAAGAAAGAACCACTATTTCAAACCTTACCCTTAGGGCATATGATCGTGTAATAAGGGGTTACGTAAATAAACCCTAGAAATGTGAATTTTCATATTTTACTTTTGATAAAATAATGATTATATTAATCCCTTTTTATTATTACGTTATAAATTATTATATAATGAGTTTGATAAAAATTATGTTTCGACATGAAGAAATTAAAATTGTATTTTTGGAAAATAAATAGTTTTAATTAAGAAAATTTTTGATAAATTCAAGAAATTTTTAAATTAATGATCTTATGCACATTCCTAGGTTATCCCATGTAGTTCTAGAATATCAAATGAAATTTAATGGCATGTTATGGGATTTTTAAATAATATTGTTATATCCTGATTCCAAGTTATGTGGTTATATATTCAATTACCTAGACACACTAGGTATTTTGATCTTTTTGGATTCTATTATTTTCCTATTTATTTAATAAGTTATGAGTTAAAGTTTATAAAATATATGGTTTTCCATAGTTCCAACCTTACGAAAATATCCTCTAAGAAACCAAATTGGTTTTTCCTTGAAGGGTTTTTAACTTTTGACTTCTTCATTATAGAGTGTTCTATAAAATTATTGAATTTACTTCATTTACATTTAGTGTTAATCCTATTAAACTCATACTTGATCCTTGAAAATGAAATATTTCATTAATATTTATATTCTTTGTGTTTAAAGATCACACAACACCAAAAATATTAGTTGAAACTTGATATTTCATGGTAGTGTGATTTTTTATTGTAATAAGATAATTGAGATTCAATAGAACTTATGACTTCTATTTTTCCATTATCATGCGGAGCTATTGTCTTGAAAGCTACTCTTGTCTTCATTTTATTTAGAATGGGATAATATTTTCCCTTTTCCTTTTCCCCAGTTTTTCATATGGTTGGGGAATTGTTTTTACAACCTTTATTAGTCTATATAGAATCTTAATTTTTTTAGGCCTATAATGCTATTTGAAACAACCTTAGTAACATTTAAAACATTGGATAAAATCTATACCTTTTCCTTCATGATAATGTTCTTGGTCATTTAGTATGATTCAGTTTTAACTTCCATTTATTTTTGGAAGTCTTCATTCATTTTATTCAAAATAAATCATCTTGAAGAAACCTTGATTTCATATTGATCAACTCATCTTCCATTACACCAAGTTTATAAACATGATCCTCTAATATTATTCTTTTTTATTCAATCTTTGACATGTGGTTTTTTATTTTCTTAAGTTAAGTAACATCCTTTTTGAGGGACACTTATTTTTCTTAATTTATCTTATCAACTTATTTCTTCATCAAACTAACCACTTTCTTATTTTTATGGTTTTTCCCAAGACAAGACTTATGTTATAGTTCTAGTATTTGATTCATGTGAGACTCATCACCTTCCTATTCACCATTGATGGATGTTTATAAAATATTTTAAAAATTTACCATAACTTTTTTTATTTTTTTAACAACATCATATTAAAACTAGATGCTTAATATAAAATCATCATCTTATTATTTTCTTATAATCCATTTTTTGATCCTTTAAAAAATAATTTTCCTACTACAAATTGATTTTTAATTCCCATAGATGTTTTCCCCACTTCTTCCTCTGAGTTTTATCTTCCAAATCATCATCATAATACTCTATGACTTTCTTCTTATTCATATAGTTTATTGATACGTGTAAAATTCACCCAAAGTTATAGCAATTGGATGGGATTTTAACTTTTTACATAACTTTTCATTTCCAAAAGTTCCTAGAAATAAGATAAATAATCCTATTATTCTAATCATCTATATTTTATTTATCTTCTGAATTATGAGGGTCCTCTTCTTTCAGTTCTCAATTTTTATTTTTATTCATAGTTTTAAAGGATATCACCTCCTTGGTCTTATCTTTGAATGTTGTATCTTTCCTCACATCATATGAAAAAATTATATTATGAACATAGTCAAGTGATAAATATTCTCTATTCTCTATTATATAAAAATTATCATCATACCCATTTGGAATGTTTCTCATCAAATTGTTAACAGTAGATGAATCTTCCAAGAAATATTTAAATCCATACACATTACTTACTATCTCATTCACTCAGGTGAAGAAATCATAAATATTTTCCATACCATTCATCCTGATATCTTTTAACTTACATATCTTGATATGCAGTTTTCCTTATTTTAATTTTATAATACCTTTGAATATTGTTTAAATATTTTCCTTATTAAGCACAAAAATTTGGAGACCCATCACCTTTATACACACCTTATAAAAAATGACCTTAGAATAAAATTACAAGCTTTTCAATCGACCTAAATATTCATTTTATCAGAAAAGGTATTGGGAGAATCTTTATCCCTTAGATTAAATCCCATAGTAGCCACATCAATAACTTCTAGGAAAAGTGAAATAATATAGTGGACCATCCTATTATTTTATCATTGATAAATTCTCCATCAATATTAGGAATTCTCTTGTCATTGAATAAGTTGAAATTTTACATAATAAGAAAATTTGGATAATACAAAAAGAATATGGGGTCTCTGATACCAATTTAGGTTCCCCATAATATATAAACAACTAAGAAGGGGGGTTTAATTAGTGGTGTTGTTTTAAAATTTTATTTTATCATAAAATAAACCTATAAATCTTGTTAGAGTTTGTATCCTAAAAAATTTTATCTCACCCTTATCTATATGAAGTAATAATGAAATAAAATGCAAGGAATGTTGGTTTTTACAAGGTTCAATCCCAATGTAGGTACATACTCTATATTTTTTTTAGTTATTATCCCTATACAAAAATATACATTATGGTTTAATTTAATAAAATATTTTATCTTCCAAAAATCCTCGAATTTTCTTCAGATAGATTCAATATACTAGCTCATGTAAGTCTAAAATGTTATCACAAATGTAAAAAAATATATCACTTTTCAATCTAGGATGATTTTGAAATAAATAGATTATCTTCCATTGAGCTGTTTAGTTTAATGAAGTTAGTTCCCACTCTCTATCTTAAATTATTTACCTCAATGCTTGATACTCATAATTTTCGACACTATAAGGTATGAACTCCTTAGTTTAGTAATCCTCAATATGATAATAACTTACTCTGATTCCATGAAAAATATTTTAAATCATGACTTATCTTCAAACTCATAAATATTTAGGAACATACAATTCATGAACTTTTCTCATGAAATCTCAAGAACACTGAGATATGAATGAACTATCCATTTATATAACCATCCATACTCTAATAAAAACATTATTCAAGATCCATATCATCCACCTCATTCAAATTGTGGTCAACCACCTTCAATACCTTGAAAATATCAATATTGAATTAATTAAGTCTCTCATAAACCATGAAATTTACATTATTCAAGGTTCCTATAAAACTAGGATATAATGATGAATTAAATAATTGGGAATATATTATCATTGAATTTTTATGTCATCATCACCACATTTAACATATTTTAGTTCTTTAACTTATAGATCTTTATCATCTAGTACTACCTTTATCTTGGAACTATTCAATCAGCCACAACCTTTGGAATTTCAAACTAACTCTAATGAAATTTTTCATATCCATAATTGTCCTTTTATTACTATAACACATCATTTCAACTTTGGTTTATATAAAATTATCATTTTTATAATGTCCTGGTTTTTTGTGTGTGGAAAAATTCCTCAAAATTTTTAAATTCTTGGTTTGATTAGACCAACTCTTTTCTTGATCATTGGGACCTAATTCTGAGAGATTTTTTGACCCATAAATTGGTTTTTGGGCATGTTCTATGGTTCGGTGGAATTCATGGGTTTTTAAGTGAACATAATAGGAATGTCATAAAGTTTGGGTTGTTGAAAAAATCCCCAACCAAAATAGACATCATGTAACATTTACATGATGTGTAAATATTTTTCAGAACATGCAGCATGGTGTGAAGGCTCATGGGTCTTAAGAGGAATACATCACCTTTAACTGGTTTACACATCATCAACCTAATATACAATGTATAAAAGTTACACATTGTGTAATATGAGGGTAGTGTTTTATTAAATATCCACAGAGGTCTCAAACCACCTTATTCTCTTTTCTCCTTCACATACAGAGGATGGAGCACTTGGGAGTCTCACAGTGCCTCCCACTCCCATATATTGGCTCCTCTGGTTCTTCTCTTTCCAATCTTCGATCTGAGCTTCATCTATCTTGTTGGTAGCATAGTGGTAAGTCCATGATTCCACTTACTTCATTTCCTCTTTTATTTCAACATATAGAATGTTAAACCATTGTGATCTATTTTTACCTATTTTCAAGGAATTTTTCTAAAAGCCAGATTTCTCTCATTTCGGCTCAAGTTAGAGGCCAATATTAGATGAGAGATTTCCTATACTCATAAAGTAGGTGGTTCCTAGATTTATCCTAAATTTTATAGGTGTTTTATAGGTGAATTCTATATACTTCCATGAAATTTTTATTAGTGAAACCCTAATTAATTGAATTTTTCTTTTAAATTATTCAATTAATGATGTGAGATAACTATGGTCAAGCTCATGTTTCACTACAAATGGTTAATCTGGGTATGGGGATTCCACCAAAATTGGTAGGTAAGTCCATTAGTGTGTTTTAAATTAATTAATTTCTTATAATTATTATAATGGTTACATAGGAATGTGACGGGTATGGCCTGAGGATTGAGGTGAAGTTGATCACCTGGTTTGAGGTGATGTAGTTTTTCTGGATGAGGGTGTGGATTGAGATTTATGGTGTGATTATGATCACCAGGTTGAGGCGATGAGGTCTTTAGGATATGGTAAACTCATATGAAATTTTTGGTAGTGTTGACCTTTGGGATTTAGTGACATGGTCATAGAGGAACACAGTTTAAAATGATGTGGCTAAGGATTTCTTGTGATTTCCACTCACCTTTGTTATACAAAATGTCATTGGAGTCATGTGTACACAGATAAGACTCAGTCGAGGTGTTGTTGGCCACTCGTTGTGGGTGGAGATCCATATAGACTATTTTGATTAGGTTAAGGTGTTGACCACAACATATGTTGGGGGTGGTCATTATATAAATCCACATGGATGGTGATGTACCATCAGTTTATAGTGTTGAGACCATCAGTTGGGGGATAAAGCTCACTAGTATACTTGAGACCAATGAGATGTGATTATTTGAGGATGAATAACTTTGTGTCTCAGGATTTCAGATGTTGAGACAACAACAATTACTTATCGAAGGATTTATATCATAGTGCCTTGGGATATTAGTATTTGAGATGGTGGTGATTTTCTCAGATGAGGTCTGAGGGATCAAGGAATTGATTGGGAATCCTGTTTGGATACTGGTTAGATGATTTTGGGAATGAGGTGCTGGTGGTATATTTTTAGGTGGAACCAAAGGGTTCAACTAGTTTTCTACTCATTAGAGGATGCCTCAGTCACTAATACATGGTTCCTCACAACATCAAATATATATATATATATATATATATATATATATATATATCCAGACATGTGTTGTATGAAAAATATATTTGGGTTCGTGTGTTCAGAGGCATACTGGAAATGCTCGAATCAGGTAGACACATCCTTGTTGTTGTTGAGAAAAGGGGAACCAGTTTAATTAATTAATGTTTGTGTGTTTCCTTTTATTTATATTTAGTATACACTCTCATAATTATTAATTTAAGAAAAGAACTTATTGGTTGTGTCTTACTGAGTTCATTCTCACACCCAATATGGGACCCTCAAGAAATGTGTATACTTTATGTATGAGATCAGGTAATGGATTAGGATTAGGATTTGGACCGTAGTGATAAAATTTGTACCTTTTCCATGGGATGGATAGAAAGGCACCATGGTGGTTCTTGCATCAAGTTGGAGTTTCCTTTTGATATATTTCATAATTTATATATGTATGTTTTTATATGGTTATCCACGAGTGACCCTTCTTGTCTACTTTTTTGTATGACCTATCACTGCATGTTTTATCTTCATATGGTATTTGTACCTTTGGGATTGTTGATTATTATTAATAATATTTATTTATACTTATACTAAGTTTATATTTTTTATTTTTCTATTGTGGTCCTTCCTCCTCGATGTTATATACATATAAAACATTATTATTATTAGAATCAGGGGGTATAGTCTCCCCACTATAACCTAATTAGATTCTTTCTACTAGTCTTTATCCTTTGGAGTATGTAGTGGCATGCCTAAGGTCCAGTGGGCAACTAGACCGGATCACTATTGAGGGGGAAACTAGGTTGCGACGCTACAGGTGGTATCAGAGAGGGTTCTTATTGATGTTTCCATGTAGCATCGCAAGGACTAGGTATTAAATTGTAAAAAAAATTGATTGGTTACAAATGTTATCAAGTTCATTCATTCTTTTTGCTATTTCTATTTCGGATATAGTATATCGGTGACTAGGATGTACTCAGAACTAGGTAAAAATCTCCTGTTTGGGTGCATGAATCCCCATGAACGGGGGGAAGACCAATTTTCTAGGGGTGGAAAATTTATGTTCTTCCATTTTTTATAGTTGATTTTATTTCCACATTGAGTGGAACACTTGGGTGTTATGTTATATATTATATGTATTGACCCTTGGATCGTTATGGTAAGGGAGGTTTGTTAATTCATCGTAATAGTAACTTAGGAATATTTTGTGTGATTTATTGGGATCAGAATTGGGAATCTGGAATGTGCTAAGAGGGTTTGGGTTGTTTAAAGTGTCAAGAAATATGATAAACAATGTTTTACTACATAGCATCTTTGGTGGAATTATACTCATCCATCCTAGTTATGTGGTTCCTGATGTGATCAGTATGTGATTCTATATGCATGAGATATATAGTCCTGACTCAGTTTTGAGTAAGTAGGGATGATAAAAGGGGGTGAGTTGTTTAAAATTTCAACAGAGAATCCAAATAGATATTTTATGCTTAGAATTTTTGGTGGAATTCTACTCAACTTCCATAAATTTATATTTTATATCTAATGCTTGACACTGTTATGGGTAGGAAATAATCCATGAGGATTTATTATACTTAATACCTGACCCTGATATGGGTATTTAAGGGGCCATGAGGCTGGATGTCATGTGACATGGGTGAATAAGGGAAGTGTAAGGGTGGTGATATGGGTTTCCTATTACAGGTTTCCCTACCTATGATATATATATATTTTTATGGTTTTTTGGACATTGTATTGGTATTCGTCAGGATGTATCCTAGATGGCTTCCAATGGAGCATTAGGAAGGAGGTGTTTTGTTTCTAGACGAGCATGCATAGGAATAGGCCCCTTAGGGTCGAGATGAGGCCCTAGAGGATTGGGATGATCATCAACCATAGGTACAGGATTTGGTACAGGTGGGACAACATAAATAGATGAAAGATTTTTGGATATGGTTATATGAGTAGCTTTGGGAGATCTTGTTCATGTCATATAGTGTATCGACTGAGGAGATTATGGAGCTAGTCCATCTTTGGCGTATCGGAATGTTGAGTTATATTCTCATCACTCACCATTGATTCAGGGTGAGAGTGCACCATAAGAAGCAATGAATTGGATGAAGTGAGTCCAGACTATATTTGATCATCTTGAGACACCCCCAATCTGAAGGGTGAAGCGGGTGAACCATATTCTCAAAGGACTGGAAAATCAATAGTGTGATGTACAGGTTTATGTAGGAAGACATGAGGGACTATCTTGGAAGGATTTAGAGATGCTTTTCTTTGAGTGTTTCTTCCTAGATACACTGAGGGTGGATCCATCCTAGGATTTTATAAACCTATAGTAGGTAGATACATCTTTCATAAATTTTGTGTCCAATTTTATAGACCAAACAAATTTTGATCCTTCTACAGTGGGTGATTACATCTCCAGGGTGTGGCATTTCAATTATTTTTTATATCATGCCATCAGGGGGTATGTGAAAATATTCATATTGATTTTCTTCTTAGAATAGGAAAATAAGAAACTAATAGCTGAGGGAAATCTGACTTACCAGTCTTCTTCCATTTGGGTGACAAGGTTAAGTGACCTTAGCAGTGATGCTTTCAGTAGTAGGAAGCAGGTCTATGAGGAGTCTCAGTAGGGTAGTGAGTCCAGAGACTTTGGTAGACCACATAGGATTGGGTATTTATAAGTGTTCTTTATGTGTGGGAATCTAGGTCATGATCGAACCTAGTGTGATCGGGTTACAAAGGAGTGTCAGGCTTATGGATAGATGGGGAATCTGGATAGGTTCTACAGGAATACTTCTTTAATAGATAAGATTTGGGACCATGTCAAACTTAGGTATCCAAGGTAGGACTGAGAGAGGAATCAGGAGCTAGTAGCTGGGATTCAGTTGCACACAAAGGTCGTGGAAGAGGTAGTAGGAACCGATAGTGGGTTCAGTGGCTGGTAGCTTGTGCAGCTATGTGTGGAGTCCAAGACATAGGTAGTCATGCTTCTGGATAGGTGTACACATTTGAGCTTCTAGGTTCATATCAGTTCAGGGATCTAATGATGGTTATAGGTACGTAGTGTATGTGACTAAGTTTTCTTTTATTTTTGGCATGGATGGTTTTATTTCATATGGTTCATGGGTTTTGTTATTAGACTAACTAGATTCCAGTTAGTAGGTTACCATCAGTTATGATTTGGGATATATATATAAATATATATATGAGGTGTGTAGGCACCAGGACTTATTGTGGGTATGGATGCGATGTAGGTTTTTTATGTGGTTTGTGGGGATCAATATTTTGATTAGAATGAATATATATATATATATATATATATATATGTGTGTGTGTGTGTGTGATTCAGGTTACTTTTTATCATTAGCTTTGATTTAGGATACATGGTAAACCGGTGAGATGTGGGGCTTAATGAGTTTCATGTATGGAACAGGTACTTATGGGAATACAATGACATATGGTACTAGATGGGTGTCAGATATGACCTGGGTATGATTCGATCACCTGATGAGGTGAAAAAATGATGATGTTTCGTGGGAGGAATTATATGTTTACAGATGGTCGATAGGACCATCATAATTTTAAATTTTGTGTCGGGAAGTGACTGGGTAGGTAATTAATAAGGTGGGGAGAAACATAAGATGAATTTTCCTATGAATGAAAATTAATGTAGATCGGGGTGATGTAACTGAGATCAGTATGTTTGGCTCCATCTTTGGGTCAATCTTGATATCTCAGGTATGAGGTATTATAAGGTGGGTAGATTATAATGTCTTGGGTTTTTTAGGAGGTTGAAATTCCTCAGCCTTTTTTAATTTTTGAGTTTTGTGGTCCAAAAAACTCTTCTATTCATCTTAAAAACCTAATTCCAAGAGGTTTTTTGACCCAAGTATTTGTTTTTGGGTGTGTTCTATGGTTCATTAGAAGTACTGGGTGTTTGGGTGAACAAAAGAGGAAGGTCTGATGGCCTGAGTTGTTAAAAAAAATCCTTATCTAAAAAAACACATCATGTAACATTTACACAATGTGTAAGTATTTTTTCATCATGTAGCATGGAATTAAGGATCAGGGTTCTACCCAAGGAATAAAAAATGTGTAACTAGTTTACACATCATTATCCAAATAGATGATGCATAAAAGTTACAAAAATTAAATATGTGGGAAATTTTTTTCTTAAGATCAATAGGGGATATACCCCCTTTATATTCTTTCCTTCTTCACGAATAGATGTAGGAGCACCCATGGGTCTTGCAGTGACTCCCTCTCCAATCTCTAGGTTCCTTTGGTTCTTTTCCATCTAAGTGATTATCTGAGCTCCATCTATCTCATCAGAATCATAGCAGTAAGTCCTTGATTCCTTTAGCTTACACTCCTCTTTTATCTCTTCAAATGGAATTCCACTATGTGATATCGTTTTCCATATTTTCAGGGTGTTTGTTTAAAAGCCTTATTTATCTTATTTTTTCACAAGTCGTAGGTTGATATCAGATGAGATAACTCTTATGAGTATAAGGTATGTGGTTCCTATATTTCTCCTTAATTTTATGGGTGTTTTGGGGGTGAATTCTAGAAACATGGATGGGGGTTGTCTGATTGAGACCCTCATTAATTAACACTTTTTTAAAATTGATAAATTAATGATATGAGATTCTAATGGTCTTGATATTGTTTCAAAACAAATTATTATGTTAGGTAGGGGTCTTGGACCAACCTAGGTAGGTTAGGATGGTTGGGTGTTTTAAATTTATTAAATTTTTTATAACTATTGTAATGGTTCCATGGGTATGTGAATGGCATAGCCTGAGTATTGAGGTGATGTTGATCTCCTTAACTGAGGAAAAATAGTTTTTTAGGATAAGGATGTGGCTTGAGAAACATGGGGTGATTATGATCACCAGGTTAAGGTGATGAGGTCATCAGGATGAGGGAAAGGCCTTTGAAATTTGAGGTCGTGTTGGCCATCGAGATTTAGAGACATGGTCACAGATGCATGAGGGGTCATATAATGTGTCTTAGGTTGTTTTTTGATGGTTTATCACTTTTGTTGGATAATACACCATTGGAGTCATGTGAACATAGATAGGACTCCAATGAGGTTTTTTGACCACTCATTGTGGATGGAGTCCCCTATAGACTATGTAGCTTAGGTGATGGTGTTGACCATTGGATATTTTGGTGGTTCTCACCATAGAAATCCATGTGGACAATGATGGACCATCATTTGACGTTGTTGAGTCTATTTTTTGGGAGTTGAGGCTGATTATCTGGGATTATTATATGATGGATATCGTCGTGCTTCGAGATGTCATGCTTCAAACTGATGGTAATTCTCTTATATGAGGTCTGAGGGACTAGGGACTTGATTTGGTGTGTTGTTTGGATGTCGGTTACATGAGTGAGGGAATGAGGTGTCAAAAATATATTTTTATGTGGAACCTGAGGGTTTAGTTGGTTCCATAATCATTAGGGGATTCCTTGGGAACTAAGCCATGGGTCCTCACAACTACAAATATATATATGCAGACAATTTTTTTATTCTATATATATATTTTGGGGCATGTGTTAAAAGACATGTTGATGATGGTAGAAGTAGGTATATTCATCCTTATGTTTGTTGAGAATAAGGGAAGTGGTTTTATTTAAAAAGTGTTATAAATTTACTTTTAATTATATTTATTATAAACCTATATAATTTTTTATGTAAGATAAGCACACATTTGTGGTGGCCTACTGAGTTCATTCTCACACCCTACATAGGCCCCTTGGGATGTGTGTCAACTTTTTTTATTTGAAAACATGTAAGGGATTAGGCTTAAAAGATAGACCTCAGTGATCAGAGTTGTACCATTATTATGGGATAGAAAGAAATGGATCATTTTAGTTCTTGCATCGAGTTGGAGTTTCCTTTTGAGCTTTTTCATGCTTCATATTTGTACGTACTAGTATGGTTGGCCATGGGAGACCATACATGTATACTTTTTTTATAACCTATTATAGCATGTTTTATCTACATATGGTATTATTTCCTTTAGGTTATTTTATTACTACTACTTCTATTTATTTTTTATTATACTGAGTTTATAATGATGATTATCCTATTGTGGTCCTTATTTTTTGTGTTATATATGTATGGACCATTATTATTATCACCTCCAGAGGGTATAGCCTCCACACTCTCATCTAATTAAACCCTCACTACTAGTTGAAATCCTTTATTATATGGTTTGGTATGCCAAAGTCCCGGTGGCCAAATGGATGGGAGCACTGTTGAGTGGAAAATCGGGTTCAAGAACTATAAATTTACCTTATAATAAACTTTTACTCTAACGATATTCATCTTCTAATCATCATCAATTTCACTTTCCAATATTTTCTCATCTTTCACTTCTCTTTATCCATTGAATAACCAAAGAGTACTTGTATAAAAATAAACTATTGGATTTATTTCAACCAAAGTCCATCATCATTAGTGATTACATCAACATACACTTCCATTATCAAATCCAACTTCAGTACATGATTCCCAAGAGAATCCATAACTACCATTGTACCAAACTCTTAATTCATTTTCTAGACACATTAAATGTTAAATCTTCTTATACTTTTTACTTTTTCAGTTCTTAGCCACCTCATACTTCTTCTTTAAAAATAAATTATTTAATATTGAAACATAAATTGAAATATATGTTAATTATTCATGATAGTTTTTCAACAATCATTCTTCCTCGAGATCTATAAAGTATATTCCTTTAGTTGAGTCCTTAGGGTAACTTCTGATGCACCTTCATACCATAATAGATTTCATTTCTCTTTTCCTTTTTCAAATTCAAATAATCTTGAATATACTAAAAAATTATTATGATGTTTGTTACTTGAAGGAATAATATAACATCCTATGAATTTATCTTATAGAATTCTCTATATCTTCCAGAAACCCCATATTCAAAGATTTCAAAAAAATTATGAACCATAAAAAGACCCCAATATTCTGAATTTTGAATAATTCATTTATGAATCTTCTATACTAATTTAATTTACTAAGGTTGAACAAACCTTATAAAGTTTCTATTAAACCATATATAATTCTATTTTCCTTGAAAAAAACTTATGAAGTGAGAAATAAACCTTAAAAACTCTAAGGAAACCTTATAATTATTATAAATTAAGTATAAAAGTTTTTTCATTATAATTTTCTCATCAAAAATCATCTCTTATCTTCAATAATCTGGGAACCTTAGCTTCTTTTCATCATATATCATCACTTATTGGTCACCTAAATGTGCTCATTCTCAGAATACCATCATCTAGGTATATACCCTTCAAGAGAATATTATTTAATTTTTTAGGGCATGAAAATATTTGGTCATAGTATTCAATAGATACACAAAAACTTTAAGATTTTATATAAAATTTTAATATAATATCTAGTAGATATTCTATTGTACCCACTGGTCATATAACCTTATCACTTCACTTTAAAACTTCTGGAATCATACCACTACAAATTACAAATCTATATTCACTTGAAACTCAAAAACAATCATAAAAAATGTTTATAAAAACTAAAAAACATAAATAGTTCTAAATCATTATTTGTTTAATTTTATCAAGAATTGTGATCGTATAAAACAAAAATGATTAATTCTACAAAAGGATTTTATAAAATACCCACAACATAAATAGTTTTTATAAAATGATATGAGAACACATAGAGAAAAATTTATAATATATGTGTGTGTGTGTGTGTGTTGTTTATAACAAATAAAATAAATCATGAAAATTTAATCATTAAGAGAAATCAAAATAGAATTATTTACATAGACAAACATTCCTAAAAACCATCAAAATGATTTTTTTCACAAAAAATTGATGAATCAATGTTGGGAAATATATTTTCAATCATATTATGGAAAATTTCAAATAAATTCAAGGGTTACAACTTGACAGGGAGAACCCCCATGTTTTCAATAGACCTTAGGTCAAGAGAAATATAAGATGAATAAATAGAAATAGTAAAAGAATAAAAGGATATGATAAATAGATAATAAAATACTTCCTTGAACCTTGCATTATGGGTTATCTAAGAAGCTTCAAGGAAGAGTGAAGATGGGAATCTCTCCCACCCACTTTGATCATAATTTTTTACTAATTTAGGTTAAAATATGGGTTTTTACCCTTTTTATCTTTTTTTAATAATAATAATTGTTTAAAATGATAATAATAGAAATCCTCATTCTATATATATCCACCCACTAATATATTTCTATCAAATGACAATGATAATAAAATAAAAAAATATTATAACTATAGTAAAAACCCAATAAAATAACTATAAAATATATAACATGATTACAAATGGTATTAAGAATTCAAGATATGGAAAACATAATTTAGGGTCCACTAATTGGGATGTACGATTAGCTTTAACTATTACCCAAATTGTTTACTAACCATTAACTACACATCCATCATCATTTTTAATGATGCATGGTTACTATGAAGATTTTTCATAACCAAGCTCAAACATCACATCATTTAAATTTCTAAAATATTTTGAATTTTCATTTTTTATATTCCAAGATTACCATTATAAGAATCATTTATTGAAAAATAAAAAAAAATGTGTTACAATTCTCCCTTCCATAATGTTTTCCACTCCTAGAAATCCCCTTGGGTATTATTAACTTTTAAAATTATATCTAAATTTGAATAAAGATTAATTACTAATTTTAAAGTATTACTATAATACACCAATATTTTATGATATATTTATCCTTAAATAAATTTAGTTTATTTGATATCTTTCTTTACACATAACCCTGAGTCAAATTAAACTGTGATATAGTATATCATTATCATCTAGTAGTTAAATTGGTGGTATGAATATGAATAACCACATTATGAAAAGAAAATGTATAAAAGTTTTATATAATGTATTTATTAATTCATAATAAATAGGCTCTCGATTTTTAGTAAAGTAATTTTATGCTTCATAAATATGTTTTTATAAAAAATGTTTTTATTGAATTTATGCATAGATATTATAATTAACTTAATCCACTTATAGAAATATTATTTTATAAAAAATGATATCATTTTTGAAATTAGAATATCTGTAACAGACCAATGCAGTTAGACCAGTCCAATCACCCAAGTCATCAAATTATTGGGTGAGGTATAACAAATACAAAAAAAACAGGTCTATAATATAAGAAAAACAAGACATACAAAAAGTTCACAAAGAAAAAATAATTGTAAATATAACTAATCTAAACATTATAAAATAGGAATTATGACAAGTCTAGACTTATAAGCCTCCATGTGGCCAACCATTACCTCCAAACCAACCCAAAATAGAATATCGACATAAAGATATGCCTACATGATATATAATTTCCTTTACTTTACCTTTTTCCTACAAAAAAAAAGTCTACAACTACAAAAAGGAAGAAGTAGGATGTGGGAAATAGAGCTCAGTAAGAAACAACCAAGGAATCTATACAAGTTCTAATATCAATAATGAAAATTTTATATCTTCAAAAAAACATTTTTACAATAATATATATCAATAAAAAAATTTGAAAATATTTCTTAAACAATCCTTGGGTTTTTTCACAAATTATATATTATGTTTTCCCAATTTAGAAACATGTCAGTCATAAAAAGAAGCAGGTAAATATACCATAATATAAATATACATGTGATCCAACATACATGAAATAATATATCATGAAATAAGAAACCAAAAATAATAATGAGCCTTCTATTCAGTCTCTAGACTAAAAAAGGAATAGGGTTGGATCCATCTAATATCAAGCCTTTCTAGAGTCCATCAATATACAAGAGGTTACCACTAAGGGGTGGCACGCACACTAAGGCTACCTATGTCTATTTATCAATGCACCTAGGGTTCCTGCTATGAATTTTTTTTTCAATTTATATTTAAAAAAACATGATCATGTTTTTATAAAACCAATTCAAATCCATACCAATATTATTCAGGTTTTGAAAATCCATTTTTCTCCAAATCAAAGAAATTCTATTTTTAAAGAAAAATTCCTATAAACACAATCCCATTCCATTTTTAATTTCAACACATGAAATTACATTATTTTTCTTAAGTAATCAAAAATAATAATAATATCAAATTAGATAAATTATAATTCTTGAATAGATCCACCTACCTCAATGACGTAGAAAACCTAATCACCTTTGAAAACGAGGATTGGGAACCATAAGATATTCCTTCAAAAGACAACACATGAAAAGAGACTAAAAATGATTGATAGAAAATTCAATCTGATTACAAAACCATATCTAAACCATAACCTTAAACAAAACCAAAGAATATATAGAAGGAACACTTACCAAAGAGGAGAAATCCAACCACATAGGCGATCAATTACTAAATTAATCGATCTCGATGGAAAGGACTCACCCAAAATATTCTAGGGTAAGCTCAGGGTTGAGATAGGCTAGTTTTAGGATGAATGAAATATAAAATCTATCAATACACCTACCCAAAACCACACTCAAAACATCTACATGGAATGTAATTTCATTACATGTCATGTAACTCATGATTATCATATAAGCTGAGAAACCCCATCACTTTTTCAAATAAAAATTGATATTTTCCCCTTACATGGAGTTTTCCTATTACACAACATGTAAATCATTCATTCCATGTATTCAATTCATGGATGCATCCATAATACCATTACATATCATGTAATTCACTTACACGGCATGTAAGTTCCCAATGAGCATCAGAAAATGTAGGTTTTATGTTGAAAATTCCATAAAAAATCCCTTCCTTCACCATTAAGGGTATCCTCCCAATTTGATGGTCTAAAATACTCACCCAAAGAAAAATTAAACCAAATGAAAATTTTTGAACATACATGAAAGAAAGGTAATGCGGTGTTATAATCTAACCACTATAAACACTTTATATCCCCAAAAAAGTGATCAAGATTTTGGATCTACAAAAAGAGAAGGTAAATTCTACCTTATCAATTAATCTCACTCCCAAAAATCATAGTGATCATGTCTGGACTTAAATAGTACCCAAATAAGGTGGTCCTTTACCACATATTACCTTATCATGTCAATTCATAATCTGATCAGGCTGTTCAACCAAAGTGGTATTGGGATCAAGATCTACATCCTCCCACCTAATCACATTATAAATATCTAGTATGTACCTCCTCAACTAGGAAACATGAAATACGTCATGAATATCTATAAAAATATATGTAATTTCCAAAAATTAGGCCACCCTACCTAGCCATTCAATGATCTAAAATGGGACCACAAACCTCAGTGCCAACATACCCTGCATACCCAATCGACAATGTCCCAAGTGAGGGGAAACTTTGAGAAAAACCCAATCACAAACAAAAAACTTCAACAACCGAAGAAAATTTTCCTAATAAGACTTATGATGACTTTATCCCATGATCAAATCTATTTGGATCAACTACATCATCTCTATTATCTCTTGAACAAGACGTGGTCCAACCAAGGTCCACTCTCTCAAATCTTTCCAGCATAAAGGGGATCGACATGGACACCCATAAGCCTCAAAGGGTTCTATCCTAATCGAATCCTGGTAACTATTTTTATAGTAAATCTCATCCAGAGTCAAATTCCTATACCAAGATCCACCAAAATCAAACACACAATATTAGAGAATATCCTCAAAAACTTGGATATCCCTCTCTATCTTTTCATTCATCTACAGATGATAATCCAATCTTTATTTCAACTAAGAACACATTTACTCCTATAAAACTTTCCAAAATCTAGATTTGATACTTGAGTTTCTATAAAAAACAACCAAAGAAAGAACCCCATGAATTCTAAAAATCTATCAGACATATAATTCCCCCAAGCTATTCCACTTTTTTCTGTTCCTTTATTGGTAAGAAATGAACTGATTTAGTTAGTCTTCTGATGATCACCCAAATCACATCCCTCCCACTATGAGTTATTTTTAAACCAATAGTGATATCCATTTAAATTTCATCCCACTTCCATACCAAAATGGTTAATTTCTTCAAAAAAACTTATAAGTCTTTGGTGTTTTGCCTTAACTCTTTGAAAAGTGGGATATCATGAATAAAAATATGTGATTGACTGCCTCATCCCCATCTACCAATATCGACGTATCAAATTTTGGTACATATTTGTAGCCCCATGGTTCAGAGACTAACATGAATGGTGTCTAATATCTAACAACTCCTATCTCAGATAAAAATGAACAATCAACCTACTATTAAAGCACAAAGCTCCATTGGGAGATCAAGAACACTCACATGAAGGCTCCCACCATTTAAGATTTTTCCTCATCTTCATATCTCAGTGTCCATAATCTGCTCAAGTATAACTCCCTCATAAAAATAAGATTCAACCTTAATAAAATCTAAGAAAACCAATCCACAAACCTCCTCCACTCCCAAGTTCATCTTGGAAAACAAACTCATTAGAGACCACTATTAAATTTATTTCTTCACTAATTGGATTGGTACTCTTCTTCTCACTGCATCGTAAACCATGTTTCCTTTCCCTATGATACATAAAATATCAAAATAAAATGTCTATAGCTACTCAAACCAATGTCTATGTCACAATTTCTGATCCCTTTCAATGAAATCATACTTTAGGATTTTTTTAACATAATACAATATAAATTGATCTCTAGAAAGATAGTGATTCCACATCTTGAATTCATGCATAATCACTGTTATCTGAAAATTATGGGTAGGTTAGTTCTTCTCATGAAGAAATAACTAGAAAGATCCATAATCCGCCACCTATTTCCCCTATATAGAGACACATACCAAACTCACACCTAAAGCATCATAGAAAAAAATCATAACCCGAACCTGGTTCTGGGAGAATATAACACTTCTATTGAAGTCAACATCACATTAATCTCCTCAAAATATCTCTAAAATTTTTCATCCCATTCAAAATTCACACCCTTACTGTTCAAATTTATCTTCATATATGCAAGATTGGATAAGTCCAGAAAAAAACCGCCTATAATAAATAGACAACCCCATAAACCTTTAGATCTTAAACAAGTTTCTGGAATTTTCCCAAGAAATAACTGCCCATACCTTTTCAGGATCCACAAAGACTCCCCTATCATATAACACATTCCCTAGAAACATCACCTCTCAGATCCAAAAATCACTCTTAGAAAGTTTATCGTACAAAAAATGATCTTTCATGGTTTGAGGAATGACATCCAAATGGTCCACTTTTTCCTCCTCTAACTTTGAGTACCCCAAGATATCATATGCAAACACAGAAACAAAAGAGTCCAAGAACCATTTAAATTTCTAGTTCATTAAATCCATAAATACCATAGTATCATTAGTGAGTTATAATGGAATAACCAGAAACTAAAAATGCCCATATCAATTTTGAAATGTTTTCTTAGGTACGTCATCCTCTCGGACTAATAATTGATGGTACCCTAGACGTAATTCAATCTTAGATAACCAATGATTCCCTCTAATATGATCAAAGAGATCATCAATTCTTGTAAAAGGATACTTTTTATTAAATATCTCCCAATCTAGCTTTCTATAGTCAACAAAAATCCTAATAATTTCATATCCCTTATTAAAAAACAGTACAGGTGAAGCCCATGATGACATGTAGGGATGAATAAATCCTTTATCATCTAGTTCCTAAAGATGTACCATAAATTCCACCAACTCACCAAGTTCCATTCAATATGATGGCATAGAATTGGGCATTGTTCAAGGGAGAAGTTCACTAGTAAACTCAACTTCTCTCTATGGTGGTAAATAAGAAAATCATCTAGAAAGACCTCAGGGTAAGTGCACACAATACTAGGTATCTTACCACCCAAGAAAAGTTCAACTACATCAAGAAACATTTTGGAATACTAGAATTAGATTATACTATTATAAGAAACAACATGCCCCTCCCTTACCGATCTAGAGTCCCACTCACCCTAGAAAACATGAGTGACCCCATCATTAGATAAGAACTCTAATCGATCATGATAATAGTTTATTTGGGCCTTTCACACTAATCATAAAATCCATGTCAATAATTAAGTGAAAGATTTAAATATCAATAAAAAATAATTCCTAGACCACCTCAAATTTGGTTATAACCACCCAACACTTGGGGAACTTGAAACCTTTTTCGGACCTCTTCCCCAAAGGTGTAGAAAGATCCAAAAAGAACTAAATAAGTTTCAAATGAAAACCCCACACATCAACCAACATTGAAGATATAAAATAATGATTATCACCTATACCAAAAAAAAATACCATATAAGAAAAAATAAACACTATACCTCTAACAGCAGTTGGCCCTTCTTCATATTCCTTTGGCGCACACTCTTTTGCATAAATTCATCTAGAATTTTCCACTTGGACATCCCCCTTTGCCTCTGAATGAGACTCACCACAATTGGGATTATCAAAATGAACCTCTGACCCCTTGGTGAAGTTAGATCCCACCTTACTACCTTGGGACATCCTATCAAAAAAACATTCCATATGGCTAGATTGCCCACAAATATTTCAAGTCCTAAGAGAACCCATACAATGAGGGATGGAATGAATATGCCTCCCACACTTGTAGCATATAACCTATTTCATCCCTAATGAATCCCTTGAAACTAGTCCTACCAAAAACTAACCACTCTTGCGCTTCCTTTTCTGACAAGAAGAAGCACCTTGGCTAACCGCTGCACCAACTGAAGCTCTACCCAAACATGTCCTTCCAGCTATGTCTACCAAATCCAAAGCTATTATATCCACTACTGAAAACAAATAGGATGGAAAAAAAGAACTATAATCAACCAAATATAAGCCTCATCTGAATCATGAACCTCTGATCCTTTAGGTAATCATTAGTGAAAAACTCCGGTGCCAGATTCACCAACTCATCAAAATGAATGGAGTTCTCCAGAACTGTATACTCCACTTTCTCCAAGGTCCAAAATTCCCAAGACTTTTCCACATGTAAATTATCAGGATAAAACTACTAATTAATTATTTTCATGAAAAAAACCCAGGTAAGACCCTCATGAAACTTATCATTCACTATAGAGTCCCACCATCTTCTTCCTAGCCACTCGGGCATATTTGTGGAAAAACCCATAGTATAATCTTTAGGAATCTTTAGAAACTTGAATATCAAGTCAATATATTAAAGAAACTCCTCTAGTTATTGGGTTCCTTTTTCACCTTGGAAGACAAGTGGATGAGTCTTGGTAAATTCCAATCCATGATCCACGACTCGTCTTGGGTTCACGGCACCCACTGACCCCAGATTCTGAATAGTATGGATAACTTATTTGACCAAAGAGGGTTCCACTAGAGGATCCACCTATAGAACCTTCCTTGTGGATTTCCCTATAATATTTGGAAGACATATTCTAGGATTAATTGTCTATTAAACACAATAAAATAACCAATCAGTCATGAGTAAAATCTAAAACCATTAAACCAGCTACTAGATTCAAAAAAAAAATCATTAAAACAATAATAATTTAAATCAACTATTAATTATACCACAAAAAGGAAACAAATTTTGAACGGAACATATCCATATAAATAAACTTCCCACTTAAATTATTTAAATTAACTTACACACACAAAGTCCCCAAATTTATTAGATTGCTCAGTTTAAATATATTTCCCATACAATTCATTCAAATGAGCCTAAATCCCATGTGTGGAACTAGTAAATATTTTCCGACCACCCATGGAAACTCAGATTCAGTCATTGGAGTGAGCTATACAGGATATGTTTCTACACCTACTATCCATATTTCAATGATCCTACTCTAATCTACACAAGACACATAACCAACTCAGGTGGTTCTAACACACTTTTGGTTGAGTAATCACTTTAATACCAAATTGTAACAGACTGACTCAAGTCACCCAGACCAATCACCCAAGTCATCCCATTATGAGGTGTGGTATAACAAATACAACTAAAAAGTATTTAATATAAGAAAAACAAAACATAAAACTAGTGTAAAATTGGAAATGATGGGAGATACAACTAATCCAAATAGGATAAACCATGAAGATTGAAATGTATAGACTAATAGTTCTCCATGTGACCAACAGTCACCTCCAAACCAACCCAGACCAGAATAGCAACATAAAGTGAAGCATGCATGCTATAGAATGGTCTTCACATAACCTATTTCCTAAAAAAATAAGGTCTATAGATTCCAAAAGGTAGAAGTAGGGTGTGAGAAATAGTTCCCAGTAGGAAACCACTATGGAATCTATATAAGTTATAATATGAAATATATAAAAGTTATATCTTTAAAAAATAACTTTAAAAGAATTTTTATCAGTAAAACTATTTGAAAATAATTAAAAAACAATCCTTAGGTTTTCCAACAATTTCATATAATGTTTTCCCAAGACAAAAAAACATTCCATTCATAAGACAAAGCATGTAAACATACTAAAATATAAATATACATGTGATCCAACATTCATGAAATAATATTTCATGAAATAAACAACCATAAACAAAAATATAACATTCATTATTGCTCTAGCCTATGATAAAATACATAATATACACTCAAGAGACTAAAAAAGTAATAAGGTTGGATCTAACTAATATAATGTCCTTCCATAGGCCATTGATATACAATAGGTTTCCTCATAGTGGTGTCACACACACTAAGCCTATCCATGTCTCTTTCCCAAAACACCCAAGGTTCCCACTATGCAATGTTTTTAAATTTTTATTCTAAGAACAATGTCAAATTTTTATAAAACCATTTAAAATCCAAGACAATCTACTTTAGGGTTTGAAAATACATTTTTACCCAAATCAATGCAAATTTTTTTCAAAGAAAAACACCTTTAAAACATAAAACCATGCATTTTTTAATTTCAATACATGAAATTAAATTACAAATATGAAGGAATAAATAAAAACAATAGTAAATTAAAGAAATTAGAATGATTGAATAGATCCACCTACCTCATAGACATATAAAACCTAACCACCTTTGACAATAGGGATTGTAAACCACATGATCTGCTTTCATAATATAAGACACTAAAAGATACTGAAAAGGATTGTTAAAAAATATGATCCAATTAAAAAAAATTTCCAAACCCCAACTGAAACCAAAACCAAAGAATAACCAAAAGGAACACTTACTCATAGAGGAGAAATCCCACCACATCAGTGATCAATTGTTGAACAAATCAATGCAAACATAAAAGAGTCACCCAAAATCACTTAGGGTAAGCTCTAGATCAAGAGAGTATAGTTGTAGGATAAATGAAATAGAAAATCAGATGCTCCTCCACTTAAAATAAAACTCAAGACATTTACATGGTGTGTAATTCCATTACACTTCATGTAACTCCCAAGGATTATGTACGTTGAAAAACCTATCAAATTTTAAAATAATAACCAGTATTTTTCCCTTACATGACATGTGTCAATTACATTCCATGTAAATTATTCACACCGTGTATTAAATTCCTAGATTCAGATAAGAAACCATTACACTTTGTTTAATTACCTTATAAGGCATGTAAGTTCCAATTGAGCTGTAGAAATTCTGGTTTAATGTTGAAATTTTTAAAAAAATCCTCACTTCACCATTATAGGTATCCTCTTAATTTCGTGGTCGAAAATACTCACCCAATGAATAAGGAAACGAAAATAAAATAATATAACATACCTTATAAAAATTTAATGGGTAATTAAAAACTCAAAATTATCAAAGGGGGAAATTTTTGGATTTTTCTGAAAAGAATATTTTTTTAGTAAATAGAGAAAATAATACCCTTTTTATAGAAAATTGTCTTTTCTATTCAAGTATTTACAAAGTACCATTTTTTATTTTCTTAAATTAAATTAGTTTCATTTTGATTAAAAAATCCAATTAATGTCATTGGAATCAATATTATACTTAATTTTTTGTATAAACACTTTTTTACACTTAAAAATGAATTTTATGGAAAGTTGTTTTTCATCACGTTTTGCGAGTTTGTTTTTTAATTAATTTCAAAAGATTAGAGAAATTTAATTTGATAAAATTGATTCCATAGTTGAATTAATAATTTCAAAAAAAATTAATGAATTTAATTTCATTTTTTGTTATTATGAATAGTAACTTTGGTAAAAATCCAGTTATCATGGTAAGAGTTTAAATTCGTTAAAAGGGTTAAAATAGAAATGATAACTATTAAAATTACTATAAAATGTGTATAAATAATATTAGATGGTAATATTTTGACCTTTTATCATATCCTAATCTTAAATGAGTCATTTGGAATAATTTTTATTGGATAAGATATTAATATATATTATTCTTTTTAAAAATTCCAAATATGTCATCTCCCTCACTTATAAAAGGACACTTTGTCTTCTCTCTTCTACACACTATAGGATCCTATTATCTCATCCAAGACCAGCCCAAATAATTACCTAACATACCTTCCCACATCCTATAGGACCTATTTTTTTAAAAATTCAATCCTTTTAATACTTAATGTGTAATATAAAGGTCTTTTTTCAATGAAGAAGAGATCTAAACAAATACAAAGCATGACAGGATTTGAGGTTGGCAATTTATATTGAAATATCATTTATTTTTTGGATTGTTTATACTAAATTTACATTGAGATATATTATATTTATATTATCCTTTAAACCCTATATATTTTATTTTTCTCTAGTTATTCATGAAATTTTTAAGTAATGGTAAAATTTCCCTATTTTTGGTACTTAAAATGATCGAGAAAATGTTTTTAAGAAAAATTGACATTATTTTATCTTTATTTGGGAATATATTTCTTCCATATCAATATTATCTTTAAATAAAATAAAGAATGTTTTTCCAATTCTCCAGTGATTGATTAATGTCGTTTTTACCCATATTTTACTTTCTATAAAAAGGTTTAAAATGAATCTTCTTTTCATTTTCTGAATGGGGTATTTTTTACCAAATTTATTAATGGAATATTTATTTTAACATATAACGCATGAACTAATTATCCCATAATCATGATTTCTATTTTATTTGAATATTTCTTCACAAGTTTCCATAGTTATTTTCAATTAAAATATTTCTCCAAATATTTTGAAAATTGATATATTTTAAATAAGTGGTTTCAAAATGAAAAGGGTATTTTTCTCAAGAAATGTTTTAGTGGTATTTTAATGTTATTTTAATATATGCAAACAAAATTTTATGTTACTTATGTTTCACTATGGATATGATCTAATGATACCATCCTTATATTTTCTCTATATGTTTATTAATTATGATAATGAAATATTGATGAAACCCTTTTCTTTCCCATGGGTTAAGCATGAATGGCCCGAAGGCCTTCTTTTTTTATAGATTTTTGATAAACCCCCTTTTAAGAGATTAAGGGGAACCCTTACAAGGCCTGTAGTCTTAGAGATTTCATGAACCATAGGTCTTAGGAAATACATAGACTATACTTGGAACTGCTCCTCCCCAGATTCTTCATCATGATATCAGCTCTCCACCTTCGTATATCTTGTTCAGCTAGGCTTCTCGTGCATTCACAGGCTGGTCCCAATGGAAATTCCATACCCTCTCTTTCTAACAAATCCGCTTAGCTTCTACTCTGGTGAATGCGCCTGCTCTGAATCCCCATATGGAGTTTACTCCTTGTATATTCTGACTGGTCATTGAAGCACAACTTCAGGTGGACCAAAGGCCATGAGGTGGACTCAAATCCCTACTATACTGAAGGCCTTGGGTGGAATAAAGGCCTTAAAGGATAAGAGGCCCAAACCGGTGGCCTGAAAGCCCAAAAAGATGAATAGTTACAGCTTCTACAGTACCGAATAGTGTTTTATACAGTATATGCTACAATACTGCTATAGTAACTCAAAAATAATGTCTCCACCTAGTTTTGAAATCGGGCCTCTTAGGTGCACTTGTCAATTCCTCAGCAACTAGAATAAGTCTCTTGTGCTCTTTCCCATGGGTTAAACTATAAAGAAATGATTAATGTTTGCAAGGCCATGTGGAATACATATTAATGGATTATGATTATATGGTTGGTGGGTCTATTAAATCATTATACTAAATATTTTAATATGATTTTTATATCTCAAAAAATGATGATGATGATGATAAGTACGGATACGATTTTGAAAATATTTCTTCACATTTTGATGTGCGAGTATGATTTCTTCTAGATATTCTTAAAATATTATGCATGGATAGGATTGAGAATAGTTATGTTCACATTTTGATGCATGAGTATGATTGATTCTATATATTCTCACAATATTAGGTTTGTACATGAGTTGAAATATATATATTCACAAGATTGTGATTTCTTATTCTTATGATACCTCACTCCAATGTTATGACTCTTGAATGATGATTTTTTCTTTGAAACCCTTAATTATTTTGATTTTGTATATAACTTGATTTTGGAGTTTATAATCTATGATTTTCTGGGTATGAATATTTTATGCTAAGAACATTAACTTAATTAGGTTATTATGCCCTTATGATCATCTTATGATCTTATGAATGATATCTCGCATGTTTACCCTTACTGATCATCTTAACTAACCATTTCTTATTTCTTATTTCCCTATGTTTTGATGGAAGGTTCTAAGTATGATATATCTAGGAGGGTACTAATTTGATGAATTTTTTGGAATATTTTTATGATCTTTTAAGAAATAAGTTGATTATTTATCTAGTCTCCAAATATATTAAACCTTTATGGTAATAAAGTATAAATAATTGTTATATGTATTGAATATTAAGATATAATAATGTAATATTTTTTGTATGTTATGATTGGGTCACCTATTTTGGTAGTAGAGCACAATTTAGTTATTTTTAGAGATTAGGATTAGAAATAATTTGTGAGAACCCTTAGGATAAGACTTAAGTAAAATAGAACATCCAACGTTATGGTAAATAAATGAGTATGATTTTCTTAGAAAATAAATCCTTTTTTAGATACTATAAAGTTGTTGTGATTGTGTTACAGATTCACTTGGGGTAATAACAATAAAATGGGTGGATTGGGTATTAACTCAATCATCATTGGTTAATTATTAGTGGTCCAAAGACTACACACCTGGATAAAAACACTTAGGGTATAATCTTTTCTTAATTCACATTCTAATTTTGAATCATTATGATGAATGATAAGATAGATTATATGAAAAATGATGATAATCCATAGTTATATGAGATATACTTAGAGTGTCATGGGTTAAAATAATGTGTCATAATTTAGGACATCATAAGAGTTATTTTCTAATCATATGATTATTTAATCTGATGATTGATGTTTGATACTCACACAATGATTTTTTTTGGGTTTTATTGAATTGATGGAAAAATAGGAATCTTGTGAATAATAAATGTCACAAATAATACAGTGATAGTCCTCATGAGAAACTAAATTGCTTTGGAGCTAGGATTTAATATCATGTTTAAATACTCGCTCAACACTCTCAATCTATGAGAAATAATTTGAACTATATTTAGATTCCAAATGAACTATGGAGGGATAAATTTTTCATTGAGTATTTTATGTGAAAAAATCCACTCTCCTTTTGTGGGTATACTAATACACTAGTTTTCCAATAATGGATAAATGTGATGGAGAATATATTTTCCAGTTTTTAGTGCCCAAACCATGAAAAAATTGTCTCAGTAATCTATCACTTATAAAGTGAATCTAATAAATAGTGGAATATTATAAATAACAAAAGCTAAGAGAAAGAAATATTATTTATGGAATGTTATGAGTTCAAGAGGGTATTTATCAATAAATTATTTCCTTGAATTTTTTGTACAAAGATGGAAAGGGGGTTTTGGAGAAGAAACAATAGGCTGATGAATCCATTAGTACCTACAAATAAAACATCGAAAGACATTCTCAGTATGATTAAGTCTTTAGAATCAACCCTGCAAAAAAATTGATCAATTATTTAGTGTAATGAAACAAAGTCTTTGAAAGGTTCTATACGTATGAGACTTTTTTAACAATGAATAAATAGTTCAATGTGCTTTAAAGGTAGAAATAGAGAGTGGAAACTCCAATTATTCTTCTATTTTTAGTGAAAATAATAGAAAAATAGAGCTTCAATTAAAATAAAATGGTAAATTATAATGATGAAGGAAATTAAAACCACCTACATGATAAAATATTGGGGATATAACTCAGAAAATTGTATGAAAGGAACTATGAAGTTCTTCTATTGTGTAAAGGGTGACCCTTAATCTGGTGATTGTTGATGGGGGATACAAAGGCCGGAAAATGAAACAGAGGAGAATAAGGATTCAACTAATAAAGTTTAATGTTTTAGATGCAGGTATATTGGTCATTATTAAAATCAATTCCCTAATCCAAGAGCTAATGAGGATATTGGGCTTCAAAAACTGCTAAGAAAATGATAATAGGAAGGCCTTTGTGATCACAAATGAAGTGTTTTGAGAGAATTATGTGGTAAAAGGTAAACTTACCATCCACTCTAGAACTACAATTGTATTATTTTATTCTGTATCTTCCCACTATTTTATATATAAAGAATTTTATAATAGTATGACAACATCACCTCAATGATTTGATGTTGAGTTGGTAGTAAAAAACTCTAATGGAATGATGATCGCATCTCAATTTTATAGCTCCTCTATAATAGAAGTTTAGGGGAATGTGATTCCTATAAATATTTTTATTCTTCCTATAGTTGATTTTGACATTATATTGGGGATGTATTGGATTTATTTATATAAATACCATGTAAATTATCAATTAAGGGAAGTAAAATTTGATATTCTGAATCAACCTATGATTTTCTATCAGAGTGAGGATGAACATGAACATCCAATAAGAATTAGTTCCATTGTAAGGGTATTACTACCTATTATTAAGGGATATTTATCTCAAATGGTTGGAAAGATACTCAAACTTTAAGATATTCCTATTATTCTATATTATGAATATGTATTTCTCGAATTATTTCCTATCCTTCCCCTAAATTTTAAAGTTGAATATTCAAAACAATCATACCTATTTCAAAATATCCATATAGAATGGAACTGTTTGAGTTACAGAAATTTAAGAAGAAAATCTCAGAGAATGTTGATAAATTATTAATTTCTTCTATTACAACACAATGGGGTTTAAGTTTTTTTAAGAAGAAAGTTGTTTCAAAGAATCTTTTCCCTGATTATTAGGATCTTAACAAGATCACATTCAAGAACAAGTATCCACAACCCCTTATTAATGATGTGTTTGATCAACTAAATGGATATAAATATTTTCCAAGATTAAAATTCATTATAGATATCATAAATTAAGGTTCAATAAGGAGTAAATACATAAAAGAAAAATCCATATTATGTATGGTCATTATGAATTTATAGTAATTCCATTTGGTCTTACAAATTCCCTCAAAATATTCATAAATCTAATGAATATAGTTTTTAAAAATTTACCTAATCATTTTTTAATAGTCTTTATAGATGATGTTATTATATATTTAAATAGTAGGGAAGAACATAAAGATTAATTGAGGATTGTATTGAAGACCCTAATTAAGGATAAGTTGTATGCTAAATTTACCAAGTGTAAATTTTGGCTATAAAAGGTTTCATTTTTATGACATATAATCTCATGTGAGGGTGTGTCGATAGATCCTTCATCATTGGAAGTTATTGACCAATGGACCAAACTAACCGTTATTATTGAGATATATAGTTTTATTATATTTTTTAGATATTATAAATTATTTGTGAATAATTTATCATGTCTATATAATCCACTAACCAAGTTGACATAGAAGGGATCCAAGTTCCAGTGGATGGATTAATGTGAGGAAAAATTCAATGAGATGAGAAGAAGGTTAGTTAGTTCACTTGTGATCACACTACCCAATTGTATAAGAGGGCTTGTGATATATAGTTATGCATCAAATAAGGTATTGGGATGTGTACTAATGCATAATAATATGGTGATATCTTATTTCTCACACTAAAAAAATTCATGATCTTAATTACCATACTAGGGATTTAGAGTTCGAAAAGGTTATTTTTTCATTGAAAATATGGTGGAATTATCTTTATGGTGAAATATGTGATATATATTCTAATCATAAAATCTATAATTATATAATAACATAGAAAATTTTGAATATGTTCTAAAGGATATTGTTTGGAATTTATTAAAGATTATGACTACTCAATACAGTACCACCCTCAGAAAGAAAAATAAGGTGGTTGATGCTCTGAGTTGGTAGAAGTATCTTAGTTTTTCTATGATGAGGATTGAAATAGATCCAATATTTATGGATTCAAAGAATATAGTCCTTTAAATCATAATTAAATGGGACAAATAATATCTTTCCTAGATGAATTTCCAACCATCCATCCATGTGAGGATTAAAGAGGTGTATATGGAGGATTTAGAACTGTAGAAAAAAGTGGGAAATTTTTTTGAGTTCAAACACGATTTTAATAGAATTATGAGTTTAATGAACTAATTATTTGTCTCAAAAAACTAGAACTTAATTAGGAGCTATTGGATGAATCACATAGTTCATTATTTACTATTCATCCCAAAACTA
Organism: Viscum album; assembly: GCA_963277665.1. NCBI lineage: Eukaryota > Viridiplantae > Streptophyta > Magnoliopsida > Santalales > Viscaceae > Viscum > Viscum album. Next base: position 1,842,289,345 of record OY728151.1, read on the forward strand.
TGAAGATGTATAGAGATCTAAATGAGTATTTTCGGTGGGATAACATGAAAAGGAATATTGCAATGTATTTATATTGGTTCTTGGTATATAAGTATGTTAAGTAAAATAGATATAAGTCTATGTTGATTTTACAACCATTACCCATACTAGAATGGAAATGAGAAAACATTACCATGGATATCATCATTGGACTCGCCAAAACATTTAAATTGCACAATGTTATTTGGATTGTAGTCAATTGCCTTATTAAATTAGCACATTTCATTTTAATTATATAATATTTATCTCTTGATCATATTTATAGGTTATAAATAATGAAAGTGTTAATGTTTCATGTATTACCTTATTCTATTATATCTTATTAGGATATGAGGTTTAACTCTATGTTCTAGAGAAGTATTCCGCTAGAATTGAATAAAGAATTGATCTTTAGAACTATATATCATTTTTGATAGATATTAAATTTGATAAGATCATTAAAACCCTTAAAGATATTTTGATATAAATTTATATATATTTCAATGTTGGTTGGGATCAACACCTTTCTCTGGTCAGGTTTTTATTCAATAATAGATTTCACTCAAAGAATTAATATAGATCAATATAAAACACTAAAACCATAAAAACTTAAGTACGGAACTCTAACTTATTTGGGTAAATTTGTAAAACTAAATCTATTGGGCCTTGATATATCTGAGGAAATGGAAGAGAATTTATTATCCATTCAGTAGAACATTATTGTATCTCAGATTAGACATAAATGTTGTGTGGACAATCATCAGTGAGATGTAGAGTTTTATTTTTCTGATAACTTATTCTTATGAAAATCTCCTTGGAATAATTTAATGAGATTATTAAAGAAGGGAAATTTTATCCCTATATATATTTATCCCTTAAAAAAATTATTATATAGGGACGTTTTTTATCACTTTGTGTTTCCAACGAATCTCTATCAAGATCATGATTTTTCACAAGTATCTATCCTAAGGAAGTTCATACCTTATCCTTCAAATTTAATTAAATAACAGATCATACTACTGTATAATGCTATCTATTATGAGGAAAAATAAGTGGAAATATTGTATTAAAGAGAAAACGTATTGTGGAATAATACCACTCGCTTGGTCAAAGCTTTGATGGCTAAATCATAATTATGAAAAACCTATGTGGGGACTTGAAGATGTGATGAGGAAAAAGTATCATTACTTTCTTATATCATAGTGATCTAATTTAAATGGAGATATTATTATAAGTGGTTATAATGTAACACCCTGATATTTAAGGATATATTTCTCCTTAAATAAATATAATTTCTTTAATAGATTGCTTTATGGGCAACCCTAAGTTCAAATGAATAGTGATATAGTATACCATTATAACATAGTTGTTAAATTGTTGGTATGAATAAGAATAACCAAATTAGGAAAAAATATGTATAAATATTTTATATAATGTATTTATTAATTCATAATAAATAAGTAATGAATTTTCAGTAAAGTCAATTTATGCTTCAGAAATATGTTGTCATCAAAAATGGATTTTATTGCATTTCATGTGGGGAAATTATAATTAATTTATATAAATTTTAGAAAAAACAATTATAAAAAGGATATCATTTTTTAAATCAGCATATCAAAATTAGAAAAAGGTGAAATTTTGGGATTTTTCTGAACAGAATAATTTTTCAAAGAATACTAAAAAATATAGATTTTTATAGAAAAATGTCATTTCCATTCAATTATTTATAAAGTCCCATTTTTATTTAATTTAATTTTAAAATGTCATTAGTTATTTATTTAATAAATATAATACAATTAATTTCATTTTATTAATAATTGTTCTTAATTTTTGTATAAAAACATTTTTATACTTAAAAATGCATTTTTCTTGAAAACTATTTTCAATGTTTTATTAGGTTTTTTTAAGTAATTTTTTCCAATTATATAAATTCTACATGATAAAATGGAATCTGTATTCTGAATAATTATTTGAAAATTTTGTAATGATGTAACTTTAATTTTTTTCATTATAAATACTCACTTTCGAAAAAAAATTGTCATTGCAGTAAGAGGGAAAAGGGGTTAAATTGGTTAAAACTAAAATGATAGGGGGTAAAATTACATAAAAACATTTCTAAATCATATTTTATGGTCTTAAATAAACCCTATTTTTTATCCTATTTAAATATGAGTGATTTGGAATCAATTTTTTGAATAATACATTAATATATTTTAATATTTTGAAAAATTCCAAGTGTGTCCTCTCTATCACATATAAAAGGAAATCACCTCTCCTATATTATCCACACTTCAATAGCCTATTAAATTCCCTAATACCTACAAAAATATTTCCCTAACATCTTTCCTCATATACTACTAGTCCCAGTTTGATCATAATAACATTCTTTTAAGGAATAAGGTACAATCCAAAGTAAGTTTCTCAAAGAATATGGGATTTAAACACATATGAAGCATGATGGGACTTGAGGTAAGGGATTTATGTTACAATTTCATTTATTTTTTGGGTTTGTTATGCTAAATTTTAATTGAATTAAATTATATTGATATTATTCTTTAAAATACATCTATTTTTAATCCTACATTTATTCCAGAAATTTTTAATTAATATTACCATTTTCCTACCTTCTGTACTTAAAATGATCATGAAAATGTTTTTAAAAAAGAATATATTATTTCCCTTTTTTTGATGAATATTTTTCTTCCAAAACCATATACTCTATAAAAGATTCAATAATGTTTTTTATATTCTATATTGATTGATTAAATTCATTTTTACTAATATTTTACTTTATATAAAAATGATTAAAAGGAATCTTCTTGTTGTTTTCCAAACGAGGTATTCTTTACCAAATGTGTGAAAAAAAAAATTTTTTAATGTATACTTTGTAATGGATTTTCCCACCATCATGAATACTATTTTCTTTAGATATTACTTTATAAGTTTACATGGATCTTTTCAAAGAAAATGTTTTCCAAATATTCTGAAAAAATTTAGATTTTAAATAAGTAGTTTCAGAATGAAAAAGGTAATTTTCTCAAGAAATGTTATAATGATATTTAAATATATTTTTATCAATGAAAAAATACTTTGATGTTACATATTATTCATTGGATATGTGATATAATGATACCATCCTTATTATTTCTCTATATGGTTATTGATTATGATTATGAAATCGTAGTGAAACTTTTTTTATTTCGCATGGATTAAATTATAATGAAATTATGAATGTTTTCATGACCTTCTAGCATACATATGAATGGATTATGATTATTTGATGTGTGGGCATGTTAAATCCCTCAATTTTAATGGGTAATGTGATATTTATATCTCATGAGATGATGTTGATAAGTATGGACAAGATTACAAAAAAAATTCACATTTTTATTCATGAGTATGATTGTTTATTTATATTATCATGAATTATGCATGGTCATGATTACGAATAGATATATTAACATTTTAATGTGTGACTATGATTTATTCTAGATATGATCACAATATCATGTGTGGAAATGATTGAAAATATATATATTCACAAGATTATGATTTATTATGCTTATGATGCACATTCCAATGTTTGACTCTTGAATGAGGATTACTACATTGACACCATTATTGATCATGATTCTGGATACGAATTGATTTTGGATTTTATAATCTAATATTTTTTGGGTATAAATATTTTACATTTATAACATGCACTTGATTATGTTATGTTACCCTATGATCATATGATTGATATCTACCATGTTTACCCTCATACAACATATGAGCTCGCTCTTTATTATGTTTTCATTCCCCATGTAATGATTGAAGGTTCAAATTATGATATTTCTATAATAGTACTAATATTATTATCTTTGTGGGAGATATTAAATATCTTTACATAAATATTTTTCTTGTGTATCTAATCTAAAATACATTAAACCTTTACAATCCTTGATCTTGAATAATTGTGATATGTATTTAATATTCATCTATAATAGTGTAATATTTTTTATGTTATTCTTGGGTCGACTCAGTTTCTATAAAACCAAATCCCCCATTAATTTATAAAAAACAAATTGACTCATGAATATCACCATAAGGTATTTCTGTAAAAAAAATATTAATTAGAAAACATCATGATCCCTATAGGTAATACCTACCATAACAAACCACCTTAGACTTAATAAAATAAATACCATAGATTAACCATTTATCCTTTCATTACTATGGGTACTCGCTATCATAAGAAAACTTCATTTAACACATCATGTAAATATTATGGAGCCATTATTTATATCTATTCATATTCATAAAATCATTAACACCAAAACATAGAACTCATATTTCCAAAAAATAACACAAGTTTTAATAAAAAACATTTTTATAAGGTAATACCTATTTATAATGTATCCTTTATTTTATAAATCATAAGATAAACATAAAAACATAATAATTGATGAAAAAAATCATAAATATAAAACCAAATGTTACATTTTCCTAATCCAAAGTTTTCATTAAAGATTTTAAATTTAGTATCTTAACTTAAAACTCTTTTTTAGGGGAATAAATACATATATTTATCAAAGAAAAATATTATACTATTTAACCACATAGAATACATTATTCAGATCTTCATAATCATTTATTTAAAATCTCAAGGTGCCCAAAAATACACTACGATCAAAGTTAATATCATTTTATGTTGAACTCTTGTTTTAAACTTATTATTAGTATATTTAGCATATGAAATATACATAACTAGATCATATATGAGTTCTTATATACAATGGAGTCAAATATTAATGATTTCCACATTTTGAAACATAAAAAATTACCTAACTATACCCCAACCATGTAAGGTTTTTGGGATAATTTTTGGAAATTCCCAATTTAGGTGCATGGATTGTCAAACCGTGTGTATCATTTTATACCAAAACATATGGTTTTATTAATTAATATTCAAAGATAGACCTAAACATTATCTATTTTATATAAAACTATAAAATATCAAAAATGACTTAATTTTCTAACTATTTTTCCTAATTTTAACTAGAAATTTTCACAATAAAAATTAGGAATTTAAACCTACCAAATATAGATATGTTTTATATTTTAGAAAATAGTTTTATTGAGTTTGAATAGTTCCACCACTTTTATATTTAGAAAATATATTTAATGTCATGAATATATAACAACACAATATATCAAAATCATAATTTACGTTCAAAACCATTCAAACCAATTCCCAATATTAAAATTTATTTATTTCACATATGGTTCATTCTTTAATTATTAATTTTGAATCCATGTTAATCCCAAACCAACCATTATCCATTATGTATCATTAAACTATTTAAAAATAAATAATTATAAATCAAACCCCTCATCCAAACATACCCCAACTTGAAAATAACATCATTATTAATTGAAATAAATGAAAAAAACCAAATAACCATTATAACCAAGGAATAGATCACCCAAAACCATGAATGTAAAAACCAACATACTCACCAAAAACTAATTTTATAACATTATGAAAAGTTAATATTTGAAAATAATTTATGCCCAAAAAATCTTAATAACTTAAAAGATAATTAAGTAATAAAATATCCTTTACCAAAATAAATGAAAAATTCCATAAAATTTAAAATCCAAATTGTTTTGATTTAAAAACCATTTCATATATACAGAAGTTTTAGCATTAAAAAACAATTTAAATATTTTTATCATGATAAAAAACATTCAAAAACAAACCAAATTCTTGTTATTACTATAGATCATATTGAGAAACACTTCAAAAAGAAATTTGGTAATAAACTAGGTAAAATGTCACAAATATATTGATACAATCACCATTAATCAATCTAAAAAACCAAAACAATAACTTATTTATTAAAAATATATATTACAACACCCTTAAAAATTCCATAATGATATAGTCAATAACTTTCAAATTCAATCCCTTTTTGGGGAAAATATTTTTTTATTTTGAAATAATTTTGTTATGATTGTTCAAAAAAAATTATAATTAAGAGTTTTAGTTTTGAAAAAATATATTATATACAAGTCATATAATTTTGATATATAAATTTAATCCACAATTCCTTCCATACCAAATCACTTATAGAAATTAAGTAAATAATTATTCAATGTTATAATCATTTAAACGTTCTTTTCAACATTCATTTTATAGAAGCTTTTGATTAATATAAGTGAAAACTAATCCCAAAATCACAACTTATATGTTAATAAACATGTAATATGAGTTTCACATCCAAAACCACAACTATTATAGAATACTATTTGGATTTAGAAACCAAATTATAAGTTTAGTCACAAAATTATTTGATTTAAAAATACATAGTACTTTCAATATGAAACTAATTGTAACTACTAATTATTAAAATTATATTTATAATCAATTAGTATACATAAGGTTTTATAACCCCAGAATTCAAAATTTATAGAACATACCTGGATAAAAACTATTTTGTATATAAATTTAAATTCTCCTCGAATTTTATGGTCTCTTTTGTTCAAAATTTGTTGAATCTTACCTATTTTGATGATTTTGGGAATTCAAGAGTGTTAGTGTAGGTCAAGAATTTAGCCTTAAGAGTTATTCTAGTCCCAAGTATGAAATTATGAAGTTTATATAAGTATAAAGTTATATTTGGCATGAAAGTTTTAGAGGTTTTTTGGCATATTTAGTGATGTGTAGATTTTGGTTGGTTATAGGTCATGTTGTAGACTAGGTGGTCATGATGTGAAGATTGGAGTTTAATTTAGTGTATGTTGTGATGTGAATTTTGATGTTTATACATGTTTGGATAATGTTAGGATGAATTATATTTTTTTTTCAAAAAATCGATAAGTCTTCATACATAATGGTTCTCATGTTTTTGTATACTCTTACATAAGGGTAGCCTCATACATAAGGTTCCTCATGCGAAAGGGAACTCTTATATAAATGAGTCTCATACATATGGGTTATAATGTGTAAATTTACTCTTAAATAATGGTATTCCTAATGTACAAGGGTCTTTCTCTTATTTGAAAAATTATTTATGTGTTGGAAAAATCTATTATATCTAAAGGTTTATTCAATGATACGTAAGGGTTAACCCTCAGTCAGTCTGAGATATGTAAAAGTTTATTTGATTATATATAAGGGTTAACTCAGGGTCAAACTATGATTAATATGGGTTAAATCAATGATACATAAGGGTCACCCTATACAAAAGGGTTGATATGTAAGGGTTACACAAGTTGAATGAGAAAAATGGAAAAAAATTGGAATGTGAGGGTTAATATATAAGGGAAACCAATATTTCCTTTATAATATTTAAGGCTTGATAACCTATGATACATAAGGGTTAGTTGATACATAAGGTTTGGTAACTATGCTAAAAATTTATAATGGAAGGTTTTTATTAAAATTAATTAAATTAGTTAATTAATTATAAAAGGGGGAGTTTTACCATTCCAACCAAAAATATGGTGAGAAAACCCTAATTCTATTCTCTCTCTTATTACGTATTCCTTACTAAGAGATATTTCTTGATTATTATTCATTCTAAGTGTAGTTTGTTGTGAAATATTTCTATTAGTAATTTCATCCATCCCTTAGGTTCCTTATTCTTTTATTGTTTCTTTATTTTCTATAAAAACCCACTAATTATGATGGTTTGGAGATAATTAAGGGTTTTAATGTATTGTTCATGAATTAGAGATCGTGAATTGGAATTTTTGATACATTAATCTTGAGGTGGTAAGTCATTACCATGTTACTACATTCATATGTGGATGTTTGGTCTGATTTTCATGAGGGTGTGTGAGTTTTCCTTATGATGTTATGCTTTGGTATTGACATATTTGGGTATTTATAAAATTATGTAATTGTCCCCTTGAAGGGTATTTATAAGTGGGAAAACAAGGTAATGGAGAATCCATTCCATGTTCTGAGTATGGTGGTAGGATGGTCCGCTTGGTTTATTAGGCCTAATGTGGGTTGACTTGGATTAGAAGGGTCTTGGAAGACCTTGTGGTTTATTATATAGAGTTGGGTGTTAAATCACTCATATGGTAAGTTTTGTTGATGAAAATACATGTTTAGTATGGGAATATTTGATTAATTTAGTATGGGAAGGTTGTAGATCCTTTTTAATGAGCTCTTATTGAGGATGGATAGTTAGAGAGAAAGTGACATGTGTGAGTCAGGTTTTGATCTTAATGACTTGCTTCCTATTATGTGATATGGTTTTTCTTTATTATATATTTGATACCTTAGACCAAGGGGATGTTTTTTCTTTTGAGAGAGATTCTTTATTGTGATTTCTTCCTCAAAACAATTCCTTAAGGTTATATATGTGAGTTTTATCCATGATACCTTACCTTGAGGATATAGTTCTACTTATATAGGATTTTCTACATTAAAATTATGACCTCAGACCAATTTAGTGATAATAAATTGAAATGGGACCTATCCATGATACTTTACTTAAGGAAAGGTTCTTTTTAAGAGATAGGTTTCCTATTATGATTCCATTATCATCTCTCTATATGGTGACTAGTGAATGTTTATTAGTATAATGTGAAACCTTCCTCCCCTGATTTATTATATCAAGAATATTCAAGGTTTATTGAGGCATGATATTCACATGATGACTTGAATCGAATGTATGTTTTCCATTGGTTTATTTTTCTTATTTTTATTTTTTATTTCATTGCATCCACTGAAATATATGACTTTAATTTATTCTAAGGATGCATCGGTGGTGTTCAAATGTATTTATTAGTCACACCCTATTTTGAAACATTAGTGCACATGTATATTTTTTTTTAGGGATTAAGCCATGTCCATAGACCCCATGTTGGGTTGATGAACTAATGGAGCTGATTTAGGATTTGAGTTGATTCCAGGATATACTCTAGGATCCTTTTACTATTATTCATGTGATATTATTTTTTTCTTATTTATATGACTTATATTAATATACCACATGTGGGGATCCTTTTGACTTATATGTATGATCAATTTTATCTCATTTTGATATTTCATATGATGTTTTTGTATATTGGTTTTTATATTTTTTCTCTTCCTATTTCATTTTTTTATTTTTACTTCTTTTTTGTTGGTGATCTATGGTTATCAGATATTGAAGAAATAGTCTCTCCACTATACAACTTAGGCCCTTTCCACTAGTCAAAAGCTTCTTTCATATGGGGATAAAATCATGAGGTTATGTAGAGAGAAAAATTGTTCTTGGTGAACTATAATAGTTCATTAAAAATCATATTATACTCTATTTTTCTTTTATTTATTATTTTAGGCTTGCTAGAGTGGAGGTAGGATGGTCGGAACATGAGTGGGAAGTTATGATTATGTCTCGACAGAACCTATATAGTGGAAATTATAGTTTCTATGGAAGTGGGATAATGTTTATTTTTTTCTACTATAGTTTCATGTCATTATTTTTGTCTTATTTTGTAGGTATGGTTTATGTTATTTTCCTCTTGTTCATGGTGGTAAGTGTGGGTGAGTTCACACATCATGGATAGACATGTAGGTTTATATTTCATGTACTTGATTAAATTCATTTTGGTATAGGTTTAAGTAAATTAAATTCTAGAAATAATAAATTCTATGTTTTTATAAATATATTTTTAGTGATGTTTAATTAATTTTTCTTAGGTATGTTTATAATTTTCATTTATCTGAATATGAATAATTTTCAGGTATAAGTGGTATGGGATTAGGCCTTAGGTTAGTAGTCGGTGGTTATGCTTAGTGGTTGAGACTAGGCCCTCAAGTCATGTCTTTTGAGGTTTTTTATGCATGTAACATTTTTAATTGCTTAAATGTTGTCAATGATTTAATTTATTAATGGAATTATTAATCTTTCTCCTAAAGTTTCAAAAAATGAAACCTTGATGACATCACATGGTTCTGTTAAAGGATAATGTTGAGGGTGTTCTTGAGGTAGGAAACACTCCTATTTTACCAAAAAAATCTATGAGGGTGGGGATGATAATTATCTTGATGTTTATCTAGTGGATTTGGAAACATATCCATTTTATATAGGAGTGATTTGTATAGTATTCATGGGATGTGGAGATGCACATTGGGGTGGACCTACCATGGTGGATTTTTCTATGGATTTATAGTTGAAACATTCTCATGATGTATAGGGTATGGGAGCTCCTCAGGATACCAAGTACTATATTGAGATGATATATGGTTTCTTTGAACTATTTGAGATTCCAAATGACTAGTATGTAAAGTTGGAGGCTTATATTCTTTAGGGACAACTTGGAAATTATGGGGTGTCATAGTACCTATTGTAAAATATGAGGGTTTTTCATGGGATTCCTTTAAGGACCTATTATTTTAATGATTTATTCCTTGAGTCACTTATTCTAGACCAATCATAGGAGTTAATTTATATATAATTGGGGATGATGTTTGTGACTAACTATGTCACTCTATTCATCGAGTAATTTCATTTTTCAATGTTTCTAATAGGGAATGAGGCCCTAAAGTCCTATTGATTTCAAATCAGTCTTCAATTAAAGGTGAATTTCTAATTCATTATGTTCAACCTAATGTATTACTCAAATTTGGTTTATAAGGACCTCACTTTCATGAAGGGATTTTTGGAGGATAGTTTAGTGAGATCTCTTCCCATATTTAGTGGGCTATGTATTAGCCTTTCTAGTCGAGTTGCCTGTACCTCTTCCAATAGTAGGATGAATAGGTATGATGAGATATTCTATTATATTGAGATATTTTATGGGTAATATAGAGGTTCATTACTTATTTACTAAGGAGTATCTTCCCCCATATGTTTTTAGTTTGGACGGATAACCCAAGACAATAGTTCATGTACTAACTATCCAAGGGAGTCCCATACATGTTGTAGGTTGCAGTATCTCTAGTGGTCTAATATGAGGATATATTAGTTGGGTTTAGGATGCAGTTTAGGGTAGACATTGTCTTTGAGTTCTTGGTTTTAGGGACCTCAAATAGACAGTATGGCCACATCCATGAGGATGGTCCATGGATCTTGTTTAAGGTATCAGGGGTAATGATAGTTGTAAGCGCCTATGGGCTGAATTATTTAGAAGATACAGGGATCGTATGGTCAGAACCATTAGTCTGATGTAGGAAGAGTATACACCTTGGATTAGGTTCTAGATAATAAATTATATGGTCCTTCTACCATTATAGTTATTGTTATTATTTCTTCAACACTTTTATTTTCTTTATTCAATACTAGGGTGTCGCATTCTTTTATTTATACCTAGTTTGTGTATAGTTTAGGGTTTTCCATGGGATTATAACCTATTAGGATGGATCTTGATATACCACTTGTAAATAGGTTTCATCATATTAATATCTTCCCAGCAAGATCTATTGTGGTTGGGGCTATAGATATATGTGAAATTTACTTGTTCAATATTTTAAAATCTTTTACTTTATTTTCAATATGGATTTTTTGGGAAGATTATGGGATCACATCAATTTCTACAATGGGTGTGTGTCTTTTACCTCTATTAAGGGATAGGAATAAGATCTTATGTGAGAGTGAGATATGGAGGAATATTGAGTGTTACCTAACTTCTATTATATAGGATCCATTACAAAATAGTTGTTGAGTATAGTTCATACATTGGATCAAGTGATGGTTTTGAATACTTCTCCGCTAGTGGTTGGAATTTTCCAAGACGCCATCCTGGATGATTTTCTAGGGATAACTCTTTAAAGGGAGATTGAGCTCATGGTGGATATCTTTCCATGAATAAATCCCATTTATATTTATTTTTATCGTAAGGAATTGATTGAGTTAAAAGTGATGAATTTATAACTCGAGGACCTTGAGGTAAAGGGATTTATTCACCAGAGTGCATATCCTGGGGTTCCCTAGTTTTATTCACTAAGAAGATAGTTTGTAGCCTTATATTGTGTGTTGAATAATAAATGTTGAATCAAATAATAGTGAATAATAGTTATCCATTTATAAGGATAGACAACCCATTTGATCAATTGAGGAGAGATCCATTATTCTCCAAGATTGACCAGTGATCTTCTAGCCATTTTTTATGGGTAAAGTCAAATCTACTGCATATAATAATCATGGCTTTCTTGTTTCCATGTGGAAGTCTCACGATCCTCCACATCAACTATCTAATACATTCCCTTCCTCCATTACTCCATGTCAACCCTCCACTCCGTTTCTCTACCAATCTTGGCCTCCCTCTCCCGCTCGTGGTTAGGCGCTCCAACTGAGGGTTTCTTGGTTCGTGACCTATGCTCCCCTCAATCCCCTGAATCCATCATCCTCCATCTCCTAGTCAACCTGAAATCCATCAAACTCCATCTCCTACATCCTTCTTCTCTCGGTTTCAAATCAAATATCTATGGTGCTCCTTCTCCCGCTCGGGTTAAACTCCTCGCGACCTAGGGTTCCTACAAACCCTCGCCACCGTCGTCCTCCTTCCCCCTATTACCTCCACTCATCCAAGGCTTCCTATAGAGTATTGCAGGCTACATACTATCGCAACCCTCATTTTCATCATTCCTCTTTCATTACATCCCAATACCATTGTCCCCCTTCTCCCGCCCATGATTTCCCTCAGATTTTTTTCGGCTCATGATTTACTTTAGAGCTGCTCTGCTCACAATTTCACACTCATGGTTTCATGTTCCCGATTTCAAAGTACCTTTGTGGTCCTTCTCTAACTATTTCCTTCATAACTGCTCCCTCTCCCTCTCCCTCTAATAATTTAATGCTCACAATTTCCCTTTAACAATTCATGATCATGGTATCCCTTCTTCGCGATTTCCTTCCTTCGCATCATTCCCCTTTCAATCCAGTATGAATCCATCACTTTTAAAAACCTCCTTCTTGTGATTTTAGTGGTCGGTTCAACATTTCACCCTACACTTTTTAAATTATGATTCATTCACTACCATCCCTGGGTTTTATGGAAATGAAGAAAATTGCGTTGGCGGTCACAGTTCTCCATCATCAACTATTCACAGCTTCGGTTTTGGAAGCACAGTTCAGCTCCCCCTTCACATTTCTCCTCCCTATACCACCGTTGTTGGGTTTTCCTTTGATTATCGATTCCATCATCGTCGATTCAGACTACTTCTATTTAATCAAAGTATATCTTCTCACTATCGATGCAAGTTATCCATGAATATCAACTCCTTCAAGCGCTCCTCCAAATTATGGAATGAATGTCTTCAATTTACATGCATGGAGGAGAAACATAAGAGAGTCATATCATTTATGGCTTAAGGAGGTTTTATCTTGTTCTTTTTTTAGAAACAATTTATTCATTTGAATTTTATTTATTCTTAATGACTCATCAATTTTTTATTGTGTAGAACTCAAGGGGTTAATGATACTACGATAATCATGTTCTTCTTGAGTTAGACATGAAAACACTTGAATTTGACTTCAATGTGTTCAAATTTTTGATTACTAATAATAAAAAAAATTATTTGTTGTTAATGACTCGTCAATTTTATATTGTGTATAACTCAAGGAGTTAATGATACTACGATAATCATGTTCTTCTTGAGTTAGACTTGAAAACACTTGAATTTGACTTCAATGTGTTCAAATTGTGATTAATGAAAATACAAATTTTTACGTTACTCAAAATTCAATTTATCCCATTATTTAATTTATTTAAATCTTTAAATTTTAAATTTTTCATTAATGGTTCAGGATTTTTTACTTTAATGTCACAAAGGCATGTAATGCATGAAGTTGTTGAAGGTAATATCACTAAATTTTTAATACTTTCGGTCATGTTTTTTTACTCTTGTCATTATTTTACAATTTTCATTTTATATCATATAGTTTACTATATTTCTAGGTATTTTTGGATCATTGGTGAACACCTCATAATCTATATGTTTGAGAATTTCTTATACTATCATAAATCTTTGAATAAATCTATTGTTTAGAGGGAATTCAAGTTTTTGTTGTAGGTTATTGTGGTCCATGAACAAGTTGAACTGCTAAGAAGTGGATGTGTGTCTTATACATCTTTTAATCAATACTTCCTCAAAACAATTTCCTTGAAGGTTAAATTTCGATATATATTTATATAGTCATACTTTATTATACTGTTTATATTTTGATTTATTTTAGAAGACCAGATACCCATATGTGCAATCATTCATTTCGGTTTCCATGTTTTCAAAACATAATCTACAATGTTATAATGGATATTTCAACTTGCATGTTTCATTGATTTTATATCCTTTTCTTATTTGAAATGTATGTTACTCCATGTTTACTATTTAAATTTTTAAGAATAAATTTTAATTCCCATTCATATATAATTTATGCTTACTACTACATTGATTAATTGTGAGAACTATGGGAAGACAAGTTTCAAAGATCTTTGGAGTAGATGAGGTAGATTTTGAACATTTCTTATATTTTGAGACTATAAGATTAGAGAGTTAAGTATGTATTGTTTTTCAATTCCTTTTGAGTTGGGATCAGATACATGTTGATGTATATTCAAGTAGTTATTACTTATGGGTTGAGGTAGCTATGACCTTCTATATTATTCAGAACTATAAATTTATGTTCCTTCACAACTCACAAATTTAGGTCGGGATTTCCCTGTTGTGCAACTTCAACCCGTTACCAAACGCTTAACTCATAAAGTAATATTGTCTGCCTATCTACTCTGTAAAAATTTCCTCCACTTTTCATCTTTTAATTTGACTATATTCATATGAATTTCCCATAATTTTTTACAATCCATTTGAAATCCATATTCCCTGATTCAGTAATTAGGGAACTACTACATTTTGTTGTGCAACATTTATTTACAACATTATCTATTGACATAGTTGTGCATATTGATACAACTGCTATGTGAATACAGGGATGTTCCATGCATGAAATTATATCCTTAAAGAATATGGTCAATATGTAGCCCTTCCTTTTTGTACAGATATTGTTGACTCTGTCAGACGATCTTGAAGGTGAAGATTCAATAAAAAGGTACAAAGTGATTATCCTTTCTATTTTCTACTATTTTTACTGTCTCTATATTTAATCTTCTTTTATTTAAATATTTTCTGCCACTAATTTATGCATTAAATATATTCAATATAATCAATTTTAATTCTATTTTTTGATGCTACATACAAGGGGACAAGGTGAAGTAACACTAGAATATGGAGGAATACACCATCGTGGAAGGTACAATGTGAATATCATTTAAAAAAATGAAACTTATGCTACCTCACACACCCTTATTTTCAAAATTAATTGCTTGTGTGAAAACATTTTGTAGCATTTTGTTGGATTCAAGACTACCTCCAATTTGTTGAAATTCACATGTACATTGTTCCTGTTTCAAAGTTCATTAATATTAATTCTTATTTGAATTGTTTTTTACAACATATATATTATTTCTCAATGGTACAAATAAATTTTTATTTTGTTTCATATAAAATTTCTGTTTACTACAATTGTGATGATGTCTTAGAAACTTCTACAACTATTAGTTATAATTTTAATAGTTTGTTACTTCATTTATAGGTTATTTTTTTAGATGAAAATTTAGAATTTGAACATATGATATGAGCATTAAAACTGTTATAGAATGATATTGGGTGATAAATCATTGGTAAACATTACCATTGTTGGGATGGTCTTGGTCCTACATACTAGGTCACATGGTGGAGTTAGACTACAATTTTGAGAAATACTCCATCATGGAAAGGGGAGTAGCGGTGCATTTTGGAGATGTGGATCTTTAAAAATTATTTACAGCACTGACATTGGCTTAGTTTTTATTATCTGATCATGTTGCATGAATTGGATGTCAAATATAACCTGTACGAAAAGAAATCTTACCAATGAACAGATCTGGAATGACCAGTTCACCTTTAAGGGTGTGTTTGTCATCATTTTACAGCATATAGGAAGATTTTCCAACATCATTTCACTTAATTTGGTTTTATTATGTAGATGTAATTATTTGAAAACATGGTACATGAAACCAAACATAACCATATGTTAACAAACGCAACCAATGTTATCAAAGCCAATGAATGATAAATATAGGTAAACTAGCTTTTAACATAAACTATTTTATGTTGCAGATTACATGTATCGGTGTGTTTGTTATCAGTTTTCAACATATAATAAGATTTTCCAATATCATTTCACTTAATTTTTATTATTATTTATAGGTACTTCTGTGAAAACTTATCACATCCAACCAAATAGAACCTTATGTTTACAAACTCACCCCAATGTTCTAAAATCCAATCAATGAAAAATATAGGTAAACTATCCATTTAAATATAGTTTTTCTTGAGTATATTACCTGCATGGGTGTTTCTGTTATCAATTTCCAGCATATAGACATATTTCCCAACACTATTTCACTTAATTTTTTAATTCTGTATAGGTACTTATGAGAAAAAATGGTGCATGAAAAAAAACATAACCTTATGCTAACAAACGCACCCCAATGTTATAAAATCCAATGAATTCAAAATACAGGTAAACTGGCAGTTAAAACATCGTGTTTTTTATGTTGTGGATTACTTTTATGGGTATGTTTGTTATCATTTTCTAGCTTATTGGTAAGCTTTGGTTGCAAGTTAAAAGTGGTTTTTTATAGATGATTTCTCATTTATCTAGAATATATGAGACACTATGAAGGAATATGAAGAAGTGGAGGAAGAAATATGAAGAAGTGGAGGAAGAAATATGAATAATTAGTTACATGAAACAGTACATGAAAATCTACTTTTAGAACTAATGTTTGATGGGTTGTGGGTTTATGAGAAAATAGTTTAATCCATAGAGAAATTTGATTCCAAATACTATGTTGGAATGTGATTCCATGGAGTCGTTTTCAGAGCTGACTTGTGGAGCAGTCATGTTGATGAAGCAAAGGAACATGACTCAGAAAAAATGGTGATTCTGATCAATGGTATTTCACATGCTTTAAATTACATTCATCATGATTTCATGTGTGATGTCATTCAAAACAAATTAGTATAAAACATACTAAAATATTTCAGTATGCTTTATAATAATGTGATCAACTATGCACTTGCACATTTAGTATGTTGTATACAAATTTTTTCTTCCTCCAAATACATGTGTGATGTCATTCAATTTAATCAAATCCATTTTATTACATGTAATAAAGTAGTTATTTGTATATGGTGTTTTCAATTTTTCACATTCTCTTTCCAATTTATCTTGACTTTTACTAGGAAAACCTTGGAAAGTTTATAGTAAGTAGAAATTTCTTAGTTCTTCAATTTATTTCATCACATTTGTCTATTCTAATGTGAATTTCTACATAAAAATATTGAATAATATATCATTGCAGTCAGTTTAACCAATGGTATGAAAACGTGTTCATAATACTATGATATTTTTTCACATCTCTATAATGTTTAATCTATTTACATTTATTCAGTTCTTATTCACATATATTACTTTAAATATTTTTATGCAGCATGAAAACCATTTTGACTTTTCAAGGATTTTTGATCAACAAGATGCCAATGCCGACTGCATTTGATATTCCATTTATTTTTTTGAAGGAGTTTATGAATCCACTAGAAGCCTAGATGTGTTCTTACAGCAAGTGGCTTCTGATAAAAAGGCATATCAAAATTCTGAACCAGCTTCCCCTCAGAGAGTGGGTAAGGAAATTAGGGGATACCACCAAAGGAAGTATCAATGATGCACAGGCATCTCGAGCCAGTCTGGCGAATTTCAAGGAAAGAAGAGCCTCAATATCACAACAATGAAAGAAATCCATTTTCATACCCCACCCCAAAAAATTTGAACAGTACATAAGGTTAACTAAATAAAATACAACTACAATTGATGTAAGCGTTTCTCATACATTTTAACTTCATTTAAAGACTCAAATCCAAATTTTATATTTTCAATTTATATTATTTTAATATAAAAACTATTTTTTTCATTTTAATTGAGGGAAGTAATATCATTTGTGGGATTGGTTTGTTAAAATTGATTTTCCATAAATATAAACATTTCCCTTTAATTCTATTATTTTAAAATACAAATGTTTTTTTATCTCTTCTTTGTATGAAGGATCATACAAAGAGTCAGTGGTTCAAATAGCAGCTCGAAGTGTATTGCAGTGACCACTAAGCTGATACTACCTTTCTGTGCTAATTTAATGATTTTTATTACATCTGTATTGATTCTTTTGATGGTTTGTATGAGGGAAAAAACTCAATAGTTGATCCTTGAATTATTCATTATAGTGGATTTGAAAAATTCATTACAGTGGATTTATCTTACTAAAAGGTAAAAAGTTGAATACTTTTGGTTTAATGGAGTCTTTATTGTAGTAATTTTTTGTGTTAGTGTTGTAGTTTACTCTAGTTGTGGTTTAGAACATAGAATGTTGATTCATAATAAGTAGTTAGAAAGTTTTTTTTTCTTTGAAATAGAGGTAGATTACTTTATTTTCATTTTTTTTCAGATGCTTCTCTTTACTTTATGAAATCTTATTTCTATCTTGAGATGTCTTCTATACAAAACTGATGTTTTCTAAGTGGTCAGTAACCTTTTTCAGAATTGTATGTTATACTGATAACCCCCATCCCCATATGTATCCTCCTCATGAGCCTCCACCTCCTCTTTAGCATTGGCCTTTAACTCTGCCTCTACCTCCACCTCTTCCTCTTCTTACACATCTACCTCTGCCTCCACTGCTCCTCCAACATAGTTTTGAGGACACTATTCATCACTTCATTTACATCTTTCAGTCATTTCTTTTTTTTTTCTTTTTCTCCTTCTAATTTCATTCTCCTCTCTAATCATAAAGTGACCTTTACGTATGATGATGACAGATTAAAAATTTAAACTTCCTACTACAATACCTTTTAAAGACACCACATCAAATTCTTAATGATATGTCATGTTTTTCTGTACCTTTTTACTTTATGTTATTTCCTTTTCTTTCATTTTCACATATATTTTTGAATACATGTTATTATTTTTCATTTATTTTCATTATTATCTATCACTAAATCTCTATGTGTATCATATTTTATGTTATTTTCATTATTAACTACTCAAATTATTAAAACACTTTTGAAAATTAGATTTGAATTATAGAGTTGTGTGTATGCACGGGTGAGGTACTAGTTATATATAGAAGAAGGAATTTTGAAGCATATATGGGTTATATGAGTACCTTTTCATGCCATTAAAATGGAAAAATTCACCTAGGGTGTGTGTGGACATTTTTTACCAAGTTTTATACTGCTATCTAGACTCGGTTTTTTTAGTTTTATTTGATAACATATTAATATAATCATGGACCTCAGAGTTGTATGCTGAGAACCTAGACATTATAGTAAGTATAATTTGATGCACTATATTTATTCCTAGTATTCAAAGTGTCACTTTTTGATTCTGGGGGTTCATTTCCTTGGGCACATGACCTCATAGGTTTGGATCATAGTTTTCTAAATAATGTGGTGGTGGTTGTCTATTCAGCACAACCCAGGAATATGTTTCAGTTCTATAGTTTTCTTGGGATGGATGGGTATTACGGGAGCAGAAGCTAAATATATTTTTCATTGATTGGAATACTGATGTATCAGATATCCAAGAGGTTTTAACCTATAATCCATTTCCCATTACCACTTTGTTGGTTGGGTGAAGGTTATATAGTGTTTTGATTTTAATTTTCTTCTGATATGGGAACAACTAATGAGAGATGATCTAGTCCTAGTATGGTCTCGGGATGAAGAAAATTTATTCTATGTCCATGGTAGGATAGATTTATCTACTTCAATAAGGGAGGAACTAATAAGGGACTCACATTCTTGATGGAAGGTTGTATATATATATTTAACCAAGACATATCAATAAATTTGGTATCATTTATGGTGTTTTGGTATGAGGAAGGATATTGTGAGGTTTTCCACTTTTTACCTCACCTGTCAAAGGATAAAAATAAAGCACCAGTGACTATGTTTGTTACTTAAAACCCTTGAGATAACATTATGGAAGTTGGTTAAGGTGTACATGGAATTAATCATAGGATTAACTAGGACCCTAAGGTATCATGACATAGTATGGGTGGTGGTTGATCAAATGATTAAAATTTTACACTTCTAGACTATCTAGGAGACTCAATAAGAGGATGAATTGGGAAATATATATATATGGGGTGATAGTGAGGCTGCATGGGGTACCAATAATAATAGTATTGTATTTATATGGGTGTTTCACATCATGATTAAATAGATAATAATAAATTACATGGGTTCTTAGATAAAGATGAGTACAGTTTATCACATACAGACAAACGAGTAGTTTGAGAGGATGATCTAGATACTAGAGGATATTCTTAGGGAATAAGTTCTAAATTCTTGAGGAGTGTGGGGTAATTGTCTAAACATAGTAGAGTTTGTGTATGAAAATATCTTTCAATAATAGATCCTAGTTTCCTCTTTTGAGAATCATTATGGTATGTCATTTCACTCAACGTTGTGTTAGTTATAGGTGGGTGAGTTAGTAGTAATCTGACTAAGAATGGTACAAGAAACCATTGAGTGGGTGTAGTTAATATAGAAGTGGTTGGTAACTAATAATAATTGAAAATTATTGTATTTTGATCAAATATGATGACCATTGGATTTAACCACGGGCAATCAAAGTATTCCTTTTTGTATTTCTATGATTGGGGAATCTATGTCTAAGGATGTTAGGAAAGATTTTTTCAAGGTTTATCAGTCCATTTGAGATTATGGAGTGTATTAGAGTATATTATTACTGGTTTTATATTCCTCTATGACATAAAGGTGTACTTTATGTGTTTTATGTGTCTCGGCTTCAAAATCTTGAGTTGGACCCTTTGCATATGATCAACAGCGATGATGTCGTGTTAGGGTTGGATCCATTATTTGAGAAACTCTAAGTGTATATAGTGTACCTGAGAAAAAAACTATTGTGATAGAGTATAATTGTTATTTTAAAATTATTATAGGGAAAAATTAATGTTTAGGAAGATAATTAGGAATGATAGTTGGATATGTGGGACCATCAACTAGATATATTTGGTGAGGGACCCTGACGATGCTTATTGGGGATTATAATCCTATAGAGGGGATATTGCAATGAACCTTCAATTTTAAGGAGATTTTTTCCTAAATTTTCTTGAGTATTGTGTATTTTGATGAGCTCAGGCTATCATGGGTGTCAGTGTTGGTCGAGAATCAATTATCATGTGTTGGTATGGGCTTCAGTTTAGAATTATATAGCTAGCTAATGGTATGAGGTGTTTTTTTGTGTATTTTTTGGTGGTACTTTTTGAATTTTTAGAATTGTGTAAATTTGGGTTGGATTTGGTTCATGTTGTAGTTAGGGGAATCATGATGTGAGTCTATAGGATAATTTAAATTAAGTTTTATTTTCAGTTTGGATGTCTAAATGTATTTGGAGAAAGAAATGATGAATTCTTTAAATGTTCTAAAAAATGGATAAGTATTTATACGTAATGTTCCTCGTGTGTAAGGGTGCTCTTATATAAGGGTATCATAAAATAAAAAAATCCTCATTTTAAAGGTTACTCTTATGTAATTTTAGTCTAATACATAAGGATTTTCAAGTGTTTGGTTAATCTTACTTAAGAAAAGTACCCATGTGTAATGGTACTCCTCTTATTCATAAAATCTCATAAGTGTTGGAAAGCCCTGTGATATGTAAAATTTTATTTAATAATATGTAATAGCTAAATCTAAGTCACCATATGATATGTAAATGTTAATTTTATGATATGTAAGGTTTAACAATGGGTCACCATATGATGTATAAGGGTTGACTCCATGATATATAAGGGTCACCCTAGACATAAGGGTTACAAGTGTTGGTTTAGAAAAAATGATAGTCCCAGAATACAAGGTTAAATATGTAAGGGAAATGAGAAGTTCTATTGTGATATTTAAGTGTCAATACCATGTGATATAAAAGGGTTTTATATAATTATATGAAAGTGTTGGTGACTTTTCAAAAATTTAGTGTCGGATTTTTCAAAAAAAAATTTAATTGGTTAAATTAAATATAAAAACGGTAGTTTTAATGATTTATCTAGAAATAGAATGATAATTCCCTAATTATCTTCTATACCTCAATATTTTTCCCCTATATAGATATATTCATTAATAATTATATGTTTTAAGTTTGATTTGTTATACAATATTTATCCTGATAGATATAATGCCATCTATGAACTAGGTTGCTTATTCTTTCCCTGTTTCTTTATTTTCTATATCAACTCACTAATTATGATGGTTTGGAACTGAATTAGGGTTTTGATAGATCAGTTATGAATTTTAGATTTCATCACACACAAAATTCTCTATTAAACTTGAGGAATTAATTTTTTACCATGTAACAACATTCATATATGGTAATATGTTTTGATTTTCAACCAAGGGTGTGTTTTGGCCCTCTAATGAACATATTTGGTATCAAAGTAGTTAGTTAAGTCTAGAATAATTGGCCCCTTGGAGGATAGTTATGAGTGGAAAAATATATTTATGGTGAATCAAATACCCATTCTAGGGATGTATATAAGGCTATATGTTTGGTTTTTTGGGCCTAGTGTGGTATATATTAACTCGGTCGGGGCTTGGAATACCTTGTATCTTAGAATATATGGTTGTGCAATGAATACCATATATTATAAAGTCTCATAATGAGAATTAATGTATGGTATGAAAAAATATAAATAATTTGGTAAGGAAACACCCTATTGACTTTTTCATGATCTCATGATAGAGGTTGACTAGTTAAAGAGAAAGTGACTCGTGTGTTTTGTGTTTTGATCATGATGGATTATTGGATGTTATGAGATATTTTTTGTGTGTTATGTGGAAATGGGAACTTTCCCCATGGTGTGTGAGAGGTTGGAAATTATTATTTCTTCCTTAGAATACTTCATTGAGGTTGGATATGTTAGGTTTAGCCCTGGGACCTTTCCTTAAGGTGATTGTTCAACTTCGGAAGGAGGTTAGAAATTGACATTATCTCCTCATACTGATTCAGTGATGATTAATATATATGTAAATTATCCATGAATCCTTACCCAAGGAAAGGTTTTTCTTATTCAGGGGGTTTTCTATTGTGATTCCCTCCTCATATCGATTTATGGTTACTATTGATGAGTTCTTGGTATAGGGTGACAACAATTTTATTTCATCGATCACCTAACGTATGGTCTAGAATAGTGGTTCCCTGGTCAGTACATGTTGACTTGACATAGGTGTATG
The DNA here is from genome assembly GCA_963277665.1 of Viscum album. Lineage (NCBI taxonomy): Eukaryota > Viridiplantae > Streptophyta > Magnoliopsida > Santalales > Viscaceae > Viscum > Viscum album. Next base: position 1,842,312,695 of record OY728151.1, read on the forward strand.
GTTACCAATAGTATATTTATTTATTTATTTATTTATTTATTTATTTATTTCAATGAATCCACTCTCATATATATATTAAATTTATACTAAGGATGAATAGGTGGTGTCATATAGGGTTTATTACTCACACTCTTCTTAGGCACCCCGATGCATGAATAGGTTTTTTTATCTAGAATCTAGCTAAGGGAAGGGACCTAATGATGGGTTTCTAATAAGGTGGATGTAGTAGCAGATTTTAAAAACACTGGTATATTCTTAATGATGTGGCCATGATATAATTTATTATTTTTTATGGCATGTAATGATTCACTTAATGTGTGTCTCCCTTTTACTTGGATGTGTGATTAGTTGTGCATCATTTTGATATTTCATATGTTTTTTCCCTTTATATTTTCTATAATACCTAGTAAAATATATTAATAAATAAGAATATTTTTATTATAAATGATGTAATATGAATAAAAGTTATAAATTTATTAAGACCTCTATAAATAATAAAAAAAATAGAAAAAAAATTAATAATTCAGGTATAATATATATGTATATTAGATCATATTATCTAATAAAAATCAAAAATATAATAATAAAAATATAATATAATAATAATAAAATCCATGAAATCCACATATTTTAAGAAATAAAAATGAGAATTATAATTTAGGGAATTTATTTGAATGAATTAATAGGAATTATGAGTAAATATATATGTTACATTACTATTAGATATTATGACCATCCCGAATTATGAACATTGGTGATGTAGTCGTTATAAATTTAAAATGGTAATTAGGGTATATTAATGGTAATAAAGAGATATAATTTATTTAAAATGGTAAACTATAGCTTCAACCAATATGAAAATCCTTTATGAAGTCCACTTTTCATATCATGGGAAGGAGGTAGCATCATTAGGGTTTACCCTTAACCAAGAACAATCAAAACATCAATAATTTAGGTTCAAGAAAAATCTTCTATGGGATAAGTTCAAGATAGTGTAAGTCACTACTAGAAAAATAATTACCAAAAAACCCCATGAAAGTAACACTATCTCACACCTTATTGTAAATTATTATGTTAGTGTTATAAGGGGTTATGTATCTAGGGGCTATATAGTATTAAAGTGTAAATTCTTTTAGAAATGAAAAGGTACCTACATCGATACCACATTTTTATCAAATGTATCAACCTTATATAAAATTTAAAATGTATATAATTATATTATTAATATTATAAAATTTATTTCAAATTTGGATTTCTGACATTGAAATTATTCATGGGGTGAAATTTGATAATTTTTTTAAAACAAATTGTAAAATATCATGAAAATATTGAAATGCGGTGAAATACGGTAAAAATAAAATCGTATATATGTAATCATCAATAAAATTGAAAATTTTAGTTACATTTCAATATTTTTTACAATATCCATTATATTGGATCATTAAGGTGGGTAATGGGGCACTATGTAGTGCAATGGATCACTTGAGATGATGGAAAAAAATAGTCAATACTTTATTCCATGAAATTCCTCTCACAAAACCTTTGAATACCGACCTCATAATCTCATTTATATCATAAAAAAATTAGAATCTCTCTCTTTATATCTCTCTCAATGAGTCTCTCCCAAATCTTTCTCTTCAATCTTGAAGTGATTGGTTCTAAGGGTCGATTGTAGGCTTAGAAGCTCAAGAGAGTTAATGGGTCTTAATCCTCCTTCTTTTAAAAAATTATTTATTTAGATTTAATTTATTTCCAAATTCAAATTTATATGATTATATGGTTACAATTATATGGTATTATCTTCTATTTGATCTTTTATCTATGATAAATTTTCCTATCGCTCTTATATTATCTTATTTTAAAAGTTGTTTCCATGCCAAAGTAAGGGTCATAGTAGTCCCTCATTTAAATTTCTATTTACATTCCCATTGTAGTATAATTTTAAATTTTCCAATTACTTATTCTAATATTGTTGTAATATAATTATATTTACTATCATTACGATATACTATACATGTTATGTAACACCCTAGAATGATAAATGGTTAAATGAATAAATGATATGGATCATGTCAACAAGGTGCACCTTCCTTTTCAGGAGCATACCTGATTAGAACTTCAAAGTTAAACGTCTTAACCCTAGAGTAGTGATCAAGATGACTGAACTTCTGGGAAGTTTCTTAGAATGTGTGTGAGTGAGCACAAAGTATACTGGAAATGACATGTGTTGGTCTATGGGTATATTCATTAGTTAGATGACCCAATCAGGCATGTGGGTAGTCCCCAGGGTGGGAACCATGTGTCTGTGGGGAAACTGGTGGTACTTGGAATGCCAGGACCCGATGTCCATGTTAAGGCATGGTCATTGTGCTGTCAGCAGGACCTAGTTATTAATCATGTTTGTCCTGGAGTAGTGATCAGGATGGGTGACCTTCTAGAAAGTTTCCCAGGGTGTGTTTGAGTGAGTAAAAAACACACTGGAAATGACATGTGTTGGCCTGTGGGGATATTCATTAGTCAGATGACCGAGTCAGGAATGTGGGTGGGCTCCTAGGTGGGGACCATGTGTCTGTGGGACAAGTAGTGGTACCTGGTGGGTCAAGACCCGATGGCCATGTTAAGGCGTGGTGTGTGTGCTGTCAGCAGAGCCCAGTTGTTACATGTGAGACCCCATTTCACTCACATTATACTCAATTCATAAGTTGTTGTAATGAAAAGATCTCATAAGAGGTATAATAATTTATATCGTCTCATGATTAAAAAACCATGCATATGACATATATTTTTGGTATTATGGATTTATCATTTATAAGAGGTTCAATTGTCTAAATAGGGACAAATAGAACATATTTTAGGGAGTATCTATTGAAAACCAATCAAATTAAAATTAATTTTTTCATAAGTTCACTTTTTCCATCAATGCATTAAAAACTAAAAATCTTTACAAAAGGTAATTTCATATCCATAATGTGTATAAAATATGTGTTAATTAATAATCATATTTTTAAATGGTATTTGTCCATAATTTATTCAGTCTTAAAACTTTTCAAATAAATATATTCAACTATTTAAACTCATTGATAATCTTAATCTTAAAAAGTTCCTGATAACTAAAATTACATATCCTTCACTTGATAAAGGTACTTATTTAAACATTGTTAATACCCTATTATAATTATATTTTTTAATGGAATTCACCTAAATGTTATTCTCAATTCATTTATTTGGTAAATTTATTTACATGAAATGTTTAATCCATTATTATATATTGTAAAATCTTGTAATATTGGATTCACTAGGAATTTATGCTAAGTATTTCTAAGTTGTTTATTCTTGAACATAATTCCATGAACTAGTAGGTTTCCTGAGATAACTAAGATAAGGAATTTAGAGAATACTTATCCTTTATGTATGAATTCATATCACAAGGCCTTGATGATATATTAATGTTGTCTTCCATTATGAATTCCCATCATTACTCTCATTATGTGATCATTTAATTTTATCCATGTGATTATTTATACCCTTTTTTCCATGGATTATTTTATTCTTCGGTATTCATTGATATGAAATAAATTTTTTATGTATTATTATGATATTTCTTAGGCCATTATTATGCCATGTTATATTCAAATGTGCACTATGTCTTACTGAGCATTTTAGATCACACTTTACTTTTTAGTCCAATTTTCATAGGTAATGAAGTAGAATACTATGTATTATAAACTCTATAGATAATAGTAAGGAATAATTATTTTTACTCAAATGATGTAACATGTCAATTTATAGTGTAATTTTTGTGTATTTTGTTTCTAAAAGACTATTGAACCTTAACCATGGGAATATAAACTATAGTATTCTGATTAAAATGTAATAAATAACCCACCAACTCTAGGTGACTAGGGTTGGTGGAATTATAGTTGGAATAAGTTCAATTTTTGGTAGAAACCTTTGAAACTAGATTTAAAATACCATAGGTAGAGAAGAAAAAATTACTACTAGGAAATTCTAGATATTATTCTAAAAATTTTTTGATAGATATCCTATATATAAGATTGTATTTTATAAATAAATAATATATATATATATATATGAGTTTTGTTTCATAAATTACTATTTTACAATATTATTAATTAATGTATACCATTTGTTAGATAATGTAACATACTAAAATAAATGGAAACTGAGGAAACAATCAAGGTCAATTTTGTGATTATTTTAATAATCAAGATAATGGAGTTAATTTGGGTGACGAAAAAATTATTAATATTCTAGATAAATTAATTTAGATTATGAAAAATAAACTTTCCCACATTGATCAACTATTTTTCCCTTAATATGGATCAACCTATTTTTATTATTTTATGAAGAAAACCCTCCCTCATTAAGTGGTTCCACTAATCTGATTGTGGTAGTGTGATATATAAATTCTCTAGAGAATATATTTATTGAATTTGGTGTATACTAAGGAAGAAAATTTTATCATGTATATTTATTATTTAATGGGATATGTTGACCAATTTTGTTCACTTATTCAAATACTAAGAATTTTTATAAGATAAAAAACATGGAATGGAGTACATTAAATTTAATTTTTCTATAAAAACATTTTTTAGGAGAATCATGCTAAGATGGAATAGTAATTATGAAATTTATGAAAAAAATAAGAAGAAAATATAATGGATAAGTGAGAGGATAATATCATGAGGTTATAAATCCATCCTAAATATTGTTTATACAACATAGAAAGCAATATTGGTCAATTATTTTATGGTTTAAAGCCAAGACTTCAAATATCATTAATAATTTAAACATTTTCATCATATTAATATATTATAAAAAGTGATATCAATACTAAGAAAGAGATTTATAAGTCATTTATTAATAAATAGAAACCTGATAATAATAGTATGAGTGATTTCCATGTGGAACGAACAACTAGAAATGAAAAAATGAAGAGTGAAGTTCCTTATATATAATAAATATTAGAAGAAATACCCAGGGTATTAGTTGTTTGACTTAAATAAGGAGAGAATTTTCATCAAGATCATGAGTGTGTAGTAAAGAGATAAGTAATAAATGTGCAAGTCTTTAACTATAAAGATATTGGATATTACACTAATAATGCTCCAAGCACTAAAGAAATATATCGCAAAAGAGGTCTGGGGATCAAGGTAAAAACATTTTAACAAAAAAAGTTAAATTAGAAACTAAAAATAATGTGATAATGTGTAATTTTATTATACACTCAAATTTTTCAAATAAATTATTTGATTTTTGATCAACAGACTCTTTTATATCATGAATGTTTGGAAATAATATTAATTCACCCCCTCATGAATTAATGAATGATTTATTAGTTAGACAACCAAGTGGTACTTTTATTGAAATAAATATAAATTAGTTAGTTCAAATTAGAATATATGGGTGTTGTCTAATTAAAAATTTAATCATTATACCTATGGTGGTTTTTATGTAATATTTAGGATATATTCTCTCTCAAATTATAAAGTAATAATTTATTATAAAGACAAATAAGTTAGGATTGGTGAGGAGATTATGGGATTACTTTTTTGCTGAGGGTAAATTTCATTACCTTGATATTATAAGGAACCACCAAATTAAGGAAATACTTGGGTAAGAAATGGACTAGATTCGATCTATGAAGGGTAATGTGGATTTGAGAACATAATACATACCCATTTTTTCATAATATATTGATGTATTTCTGAAATAATTATCAAGATTATTTCTTGATTTAGAAGTTTAATTTTCTATCTATCTTATCCCTAATGAAAAACCTATATCCAATACACCGAAAAGAATGGATATAGTGGTGTTAATTGATTTAAATAAAAAATAATAACACATATGTGATAATGGTTTCATTCGTCTGATTGTTTATATATAGTAAGTACATATTTTATTTTTAAAGAATAATAATGGAACAGTGAAGTTATGCATTTATTATATGGAAATAAATAGAATTAATATAAATAACAAGTGTACATTTCCACATATTGATGACCTCTTTGGTCTTCCTCAAGGTTATTAATTCATCTCAAAGATTAAACTTCATTTTGGTTATCACTGGTTAAATGTTGAGAATGAGTATATCCTAAATACAACCATTCATATAAGGTATAGTCATTACCAGTTCATGGTAATACCTTTTGGGTTAAAAAATACACCCTATGTGTTTATGGATTTATGAATATAGTATACAAGGATTATCTTGATAAAATTTTGGTGGTGTTTATTAAAGATATTCTTGTATACATTAAGAGTTGTGAGGGGCATTAAACTCATTTTTATATCATTCTTGAGGTTTGGTGGAAAAAATAGTTATATACAAAATTTAGAATATGTGAATTTTGGCTTAATTATGTGTATTTACTTGGGAATATGGTTTACAAGGATGGTATATCTACTGACCCTTCTAAAACAAAGGTTTTCAAGGAATGTCCAGTACCCTCCAATATAACGTAAGTATGTAGTTTTCATGGATTAATAGGATTTTTTCAATGGTTTGTTAAAAACATCACTCGGTTAGATAATCTATTAACCAATTTAACACTTAAAAGGGTGAAATATAAATGGAAAAAAAGAATATAAATATAGCATTGAGTAATTGAAAAGGCGATTCGTAAAAGAACCTATATTGACTCTCCCATTTGGTAATGAGGGGTTAATTATTTATAGTAGTGTATCAAGGAAAGGTATTGGATGTGTTATAATGAAGAATTATAGATTGGTGGTGTATACGTATCAATTGTTTAAACCCCATGAGATTAATTTTCCAACTCATGACTTAGAGTTGGAAACGGTGATCCTTGAACTAAATTTATAGATTCATTATCTCTATGGATAGAGATGTCATATATACATTAATCACAAGAGTTTTAAATATATATATTTTTTTCATAGAGATATATTAATATAAGGAAAAAAGAAATTTTTACAACTAATCAAATATTATGATTATTATTTACATTATAATTTATGGAAATCAAATAAGGTAGAAGATATGTTGAGTAGAAAATACCATGGTATTTTTTCCATGATAAGGGTGAAGAATGATAATATTATCAATGATTTAGTAAGAATGGACTTGGGTATTATAATGGAATAGGAAACATAATTATTATTCTAGGTAACTACCCAATATTCATTATTGGAGTGCATTAAAAAATCTCAACATAAAATGTGAGGAATGATAAATTAAATGAGTTTAACATTGGTAATGATGGATTTATAAGGTTTGTTAAGAGGTTATGTGTTCCTTTAGTACCAGAGGTGAAGAGAGATTTATTAGATGAGTCTAATATCTTAGAACAGTCTATAATTTTTGTAGCACCAAGATATATAGATATATTAGAGGAAATTTATAGTGAGAAAATATGAAGAAATATAATACATATTATAATGAAATATGATCAGTATTCCATCAATTAAAGGATGAAATAAAACTTTAAAAAGTAGTTATGAAACCTTTACCTATACCAGAGTAATATTGATATAATATTTCTACGAATTTCATCACTTGTCTACCTAATAAATCCAATGGTCATAATATAATATGTTCCATCCTATATCATCTTAAAATTCATTCTATTTTCTTGAAATTTGAGATTATTTCCCTCCAGATTGTCTTATTAGGCTATATATAAATGAAGTTGTGGGACATTATAAAACACCCTAAAAAATTCTTTCTAATCATGAACTAAGGATTAAATAAAAAATTTAGATGAGTATATATAAGTAATTAAATAAATATATTAATATTAGCACAACATTTCATTCTAAAATGGATGGATAGTCAGGAAGGACTATCCAAACATTGGAATACAAAGTAAGGTCACTCTATCTTGAGTTCCATATAATTTGGGACAAGTATTTACATATAGTATAATTTTCATACAATAATAGTTACTAATATAGTATATAAATGGAACCCTATGAATCCTTGTATGTAAATAGATATTAGACTCTGAAATTCTTGGATAAAGTTAGAGTAAGAAAATTATTATGTCTAGAATATGTGAAAGAAAGGTAAGATCTATCAGCACGCATATTAAGTTCACTCAAAGTAGATAGAGAGGTTATTATGAAAACCATAGTAGGGATATGAAATTCTAATTAGGGGATCCTAAAGATATCTACATTGAATGGGATCATGAGATCTAGAATGAAATATAATGAAATTATAAGGTACACTCAGACAATTGAAATATTGGAAAATATAGGAGTTATGGAATATCATTTAGTTATTCCACCAAACCTATATCAAGTGCATGAAATATTCTATATAAAACTTATAAGGAATTATATACCATACCAATACCATTTTCTAAAGGTGGGTCAATTTTATCTGAATCCTGAATTATCATATAATAAAAAGATTATTCATATTCTTGATATGAGAGAGCAAGTGTTATGGAATCGAATAAATCATCTAGTGAAGATTATGTGGATGAATTTTCAATAATAGAAGGAAACATGGGAGATGTAGGATGAAATTTTAAAGGAGTATCTATTAATATTTATAAATTTACTTACAATTTTGAGGATGAAATTATTATAAGGGGTTGGGGAGGATGTAATACCTCAGAAAATATAGTAATAAATAAGAATATTTTCATTATAAAAAACATAATATAAATCATAGTTACAAATTTATTAATACCTCTATAAATAATAATCTACAATATAAAAAAAATTAAAATATAGATATATCAAAGATCATATTCTCCAATAAACATCACAACTATTAAAATAATAGTATAAATGATGAATAATACAAGCCACATAATTTACATATTAAATAAATTAAAATGAGAATTATAGTTTGGGGGATTTTATTGAATGAATTTTTAATATTTTAGAGTAAATATGGTGGTTACATGAAAATTTGGAATTATGACGATTGAGAATTATAACTGTTGGGAATTATGACCAGTGGTGATATAGTCATTATAAAGTGAATGTCATAAATAGTGTAAATTAAGGGTAATAATGTGATCTAATTGATATAAAAGGGATAAAATATGATCTCAAACATTAGTAACATATATTATGAAGTTAATTTATTAGATATTTTTAAGGATTTAGCATCACCATGGTTTACCCTTAACCAATTACATTAATAAATTAAACATTTGAGGTTCAAATGGAATCATCTACAGGATATGTTTAAGTTAATGGAAATAACTACTAGACCAATGATTATAAAACCACCCCATTAAATTACCACCATTTCTCACATTATCCTTAGGGATTATTATAGTGAGATAATGGGTTATGTATCTAGGGGTTAGTAGTATTAACGTCTATATTATTTTAGAAGTGAAATGGGATTTACTCTGATACCTCATTTTAATCAAATATGTCATCCATATATAATAGTTAAAATGTATATAATTATAGGATTAATATGGTTAAATGGAATTAATATTTTTAATTTAGACGTATAAATTATCTAAGGGGTTAAATTTTTTAATATTTGTTATAAATATCAAAAAAAGATAAAATGGTGAAATACGGTGAAATATGGTAATGTTGAAACCATATATATGTAATCATGTATAAACTCATAAAAGGTAGTTCATTTTTCCAAATTTTGGAACTATCCATAATATTGGACCATTAAAGGAGATAATTTAACACTATAGATAGTAGTAAAGCAGATAAGATAATGAAAAAAAATAAAATATTCAATACTTTATTCTATGAAATTCCATTCACCACACCTATAAATACCCACCCCATCTTCTCATTTATCCCACAAAAATATAATTTATATCTTTATAGATATATTAAGGAGTATATTATATATCTCTCTCTTCAATATCAAATATTTTAGTCGATAATAAGTGTCAAATATTGGCTAAGAATCTCAAGAGATGTAAAGCTTATTAATCCTCCTTCCTACTTCTTCAAATGTAATTATTTAGTTTTAATTTATTTCAAAATACAAATTTATATTTTCTAATAGTTAAAATTATATTTTATTATCTTAAATTTGATATTATTTATATGATATATTTTCCAATACCTCTCATATTACAATTTTCATAAGTTGTTACTGTGTTGAGGTTCGGGGTCCTACCCCTCTCTCTCTCTTTTCAATTCCTATTCACATTTCCATTATCATGTCTTTTTAAATTTTACAATTTATTATTCCAATATTGTTATAATATCATTTTAATAACTACCCTTATGGAATAATATACATGTGAGACCCTATTTCACTCATATTATACTCAATTCATAAGATGTTGTAATGTAGAAATTCTCCTAAAAGGCATAAAACACTATATTTTCTTGGGATAAAAAATTACTTATTCATTCCATATATTTTTTGTATAATGGATGTATCATTTATAAAAGGTGGTATTTTGTAAGTATTTATGGCTTTTATATAGATATTTGATCCCCTATTGGATCCTAAGTGGATTAAAATCGATTTTGGCACAAGTTCACCTTTATTATCAATGCATGCTAACCTCAAAGACTTTCCACAATAAAATTGTATATCCTTAATGGGTATAAAGTATTTTTTTAATTAATACACATATATTAAGAAGGTATTTATCCATAATTGGTATAAAAACATTGTAAATACATGTAATCAACTACCTAAACTCATTAATAATCTCAATCTCAATAAGTACCAAATAACTACAATTTCATATACTTCACTTGATAAAGTTTCTTATTTGAACATTGTTATTATTTGATTATTGTTAATATGTTTCAATCTAATTACCATATAAATATTTCTTAATTAATTGATTTGGTAAATCTATTAAAATTCCCATATAATCCTTTGTTATGTATATAAAATTCATATAAGATAAAATATTTATAGAAATCATATTAAGTATTTAAAAAAAATTTCATTATTGAACATTATTTCATATATTAATTATGAACTGTTTTTATATGATAGAATGAATTGGAATTTTATGTGATGGTTTGGGCCTAAATTTATCTATCCCTTTAGTGAACTAGTTGGTCTCATGATTCAAATAAGGTAGTGTAATGGGATTTTCCTTACCCTTTATGTATGAATTCCTAGAATAAGGTATTGATGGTATATTCATTATGTTAGATATTATGGATTCACATCATTTCCATCATTATGTTATCATTTTATTTTATCCTTGTGATTATTTATATCCTTTTTCAGCAATTGATTGTGTTATTATTCTGTATTCATTGATATGTTATCATTTGTTTATCCATTCCTACTATATTGTTTATACCATTATTATGTCATGTTATCTTTCATTTTACAATATCCCTTACTGAGAATTTGATCTCACTATTTACTATTTAATCCCATTTCCCAAGGTAATTAATGGGAATACTATGTATGATCATATCTATGGATAAGATTAAGGAATGATTTTTTTTACTCAAATGAAGCAACATATCATGTTGTAATTTAATTTTTATGTTTCTAGTATCTTAAGGACTATTGAACCATGATATTTGGAATGTAAACTCATTTATTATGATTATCATGTGATAAATAACTCACTAGATCTAGGTAACTAGTGTTGGGTGAATAACATTTTCCTTATTCACTTCATGTTTCAATTTATTTATTGTTTCTTTTATTGTATAAGTGATTGGATGTTATCTAATATTGAGGATATAGTTTACCTACCAAAAAATATAGTCCCTATTTTCTAGTTGACAACCAATTCCATACGAGGAAGAATGAATGAAGTTATATGGTACACTATCTTGGTCCTGGTGGACTAGGTTGGGGTGTTATGTAAATTCAAATCCCAATAGTATCAAAAAAATTTATCAATGAAATTCCACTAATTACCCATACTGAACAAATATAAACTGATTTAAATAAGAATAAGTACATTTAAGAATTAATAATCTTTAAAATGAGTAGATAATAATATTCTAATTAGGTATCCACTAATATATGTCAGTTTTACTTAACAATGAAACTTATTTAGTTACACTTAAATTGATGTAAGCCTTTTCCCATTTTATAGAATCCTAAAATAAACAAAAACCAAAATCAAATAATTAATTACACCATACATTGACATTTACACATAAATTTACACAAAATTCCCTACCACTAATAAATTAAAGGATAAAATGAAAATGTTAGTCAATGAAGTAATTAAATAAAAAACATTTTTGGTCATCAACAATCATCAATCAATTTTGAAACCATTAATATTGGGAAACACTTCTTCATAACAATTCCAAATTCTTTTTATTCTGATTTTTAAAAATACAATAACATAAAGAATTTTATTTTAAATCCAATCCAAAAGAATTGAGTTTCTTTTAAAACATTTACAATAGAGTAGAAATCTTTTTTTAACATTATATTTTAAAAACATGTCATTTTTTCAAATCTCTTATACCATTTGAAATCATTGAAATTACATTCTATATATTTGATAGAAAATTCAATTTCAACTAAAATTTCAAATTATATATTTTTTAAAATATCTATTTAATATTTTTTATATTATTATATATAGTTATTACACAATTAATCAAGAAACCAAATATTCCAACATAATAAAAATACATCAAGAAATATCAAATATTATTTCATTCAATTAGATTACCACAAATAATCATTCATGTAAGAATTTATGTTACAATAGGATTACAATTTATTCAAACTAATTCATGATTCATGTAACTCAAAATTTTAATTGATATACATGAATGGTAAATCTCAATAAACTTCAATATATTAAATTAAAATAAAATACATCCCATTAAAGGGTCGATATACACATATCAATCTAAGAATTCCCGCTGAATCTTAGGTCTCCACCATAAATGGGTTGATCAAGTCCATTCATGGATTTCTTCCCATGTTATAATGATCCTTCTTAAACATACCACTCAAATGACTGCTCACATTCTGATACCATTATAGAATATATTAGCCTGAATATTTTGTTGTCATACCTAAGATGATATTCTATAGACTTAAGTTTCATTCCTAATTTCCCTAAAATGACACAAATGATAAGGGTATCACATATAAAATGGTAATTTTTTCCCTTTATTATATATAATAAATAAATAAATAAAACCAAAACATACTAATAATAACAATATATAATCATATCAAATAAAAAATGTAATTATAATGAGACCAAAGATTACATGACTATTATTATATGAATAAAATTTAAATAACATGTATAATTCCATGTATAACATAGATAGTATTGTATGACAACTATTATATATCCTAAATTTTAGATAATATCCTTATATTAATGTTTCTAGAGTAATGATTATACCTATAATATAGATAAGAGAATACAAGGTTATATACACACCAAGGTGTTTATGTAGGGTGTAATTTCATACCTTGTAGGAGACCACCAAGAATCTATGTATCCCCCTTTAGAAGACAACTCTAAATAATTGTTCAAAATAAAATCAAAAAATACCATTATATTGTTTATAAATGAAAACAAATCAGACACATTTTTCCTTTATGTAACCATTTTTTATTTGAAACAATATAATAATGAAACAAGTAAATAAGCCTCAAAATAAATCAAATATATAATCATCATAAGAAAAAAAATTAATATATATGAATCCATATCAATAAAAAATAATAAAAAATAAATAATCATGTGTATGGACTCAATTTTGAGTTTATGGTTGTTTTTAAGGAATCTTTCATTCTGTGAGAACAGAATTTCAAGATACAAGCTTCAGTACTATATTTTTATTTAGTTTTGAAGAATGATTTTATTGTGGATTATTGTGGAATATGTTTAGTAGTAGAAAAATCAATATTACTAGAAGAAAATAGGATATATTTATAGCTAGGATAAAAATAATTAAAATGATAAATAAAAGTTAAAAATAATACTCTCAAAATTCTACATGATACATCCATGTGAAAATAAGTAAAAGAAATTAATATAGAGAATCATGGGTGGAAATACAAGATGGTTTTCCTTGAACATATATTCTGAAATATTCATATTTATGGAAATGTGAGAGTACCCAAAAATTAAAGTGTGTACCATCACATGAAAAACTGTAGTGTGAGATGCTCATAAAAAAATGTCAGTGGTCCTAAATAAAAGGAATATGGAGATTAGAAAATGTGAGTAGAGGGAACTGTAGAAATACTAATAAAATGTAACCTTTGTTAGTGATTTTTTTAGTATTGGTAAAGGGAATCTTTATCAACACTTATTACTAGCATTGTTAAAGGTTTATTTTTTAGTAATGGTTTTCTATTTTCATCCAAACATCCAATTCTTATTCAAACTCTATTTATAGGTTGCACTTATATAAGGATCTAAAAATCCAATAATTATTTATTAAGACTACATGTAGGTCAACCTTACTCAACTTATTATTTTTCCTAAATCTTAGACCACTATAATACTATGTATCACAAGTTCTTCTTCATACGTTTTCTATTTCAGATCACTTAATCTAATATATGATTGGTGTTTGGCTTCCTCTTCATCTTATTCTCATTTGATAGAAAATAGGTTTAACTTTACAAAATAGTACTGATATCTCTTCTTCCTTGATAAATGAACAGTTTTTTCATAGTTCACATAGTATCTCTACAGTTTCCTGTACTTATATTTTTTTATCTCCATATATCTTTTATTTAGGACCACTCACTTTTTTTATGAGCATCTCACACTACACTTTTACATGTGCTGGTCCACACTTTCATTTTTTGATACTCTCACATTTCCATATATAGAAATATTTTAGAATATATATTCAAGGTAAAATCATCTTGTATATCCACCCATGATTCTCTATATTAATTCATTTACTTCTTTTCACATGGATTTATCGTGTAGAATTATGAGAGTATTATTTTTAACTTTTATTTTTCATTTTACTTCTTTTTTCCAAGCCATAAATATATCCTATTTTCTTCTAGTAAGATTAATTTTTATACTTCTAAAAATATTACACCATCATCTGCAATAAAATCATTCTTCAAAACTATATAAAAATATAGTAGTGAAGATTTCATCTTGAAACTCACTTCTCGTAGAATGAGAGATTCCTTAGAAACAACCACAAACTGAAGTTTGAGTTCATACACAACATCTTGAAGCTCAACCCACTTCTCAACTTAGTTATCAAGAATCAAAAAGTACATTGTGGTATTTAATTTCTTGAATAAAAACACTTACATCAACAAATTTAATATCTAGATTAATCTAATTTAGGGTTTCTTCAATTATCTTCTTAAAAAGTCATCCATTTTTTAAATTTCATTTATCATACATTAAGATCATATTCTCAATGATATTTAACTTTAATTACATACCCTTTTATGTGTTTTTTATGTTTATAACACTAAGGAATTTATTGGTCATCAATATAATTAATTTATTCTTTAGAAAACTAATTCTTGAGACTTGGATTTTCAATCTGTATAATCTTTGAATTTTCACATTTTTGTCCTTACACAATACTCAAATGATTCTTAAACTGATCATATTCATTACAAAGTTTCAATTTATTCTTATATAGAATAGATTTGATCATTATGTAAGTGGGAATCATTATTATTTAGGAAAGTAATCATGCCTACGTAGCCAAATGATTCTTACGTAGATGAGGGATGATCTTTATGAAAAACTTGAGTTTTCCATTTTTCAACACCAGATAAAGAATAATCCTTACACAACTTAGAATGATTTTTATAGAGACAAAAATGATCATTTCATGGTTTGGAATATCATCCTTACGCAACCCAATGATCATACTTATAAAAATTAATAATGAACCTTATGATCTCTTGACAAAGCCATTTTTCACTTTGACTCTAAAATTCCATACTACTTTAAATTAGACCAGAATATTTTAAAATTAACTTAGATCCATCTAAAATCACTTAAAATCATTTGGAAAAAAACATTTGTAAATATTTAAATCTTATCTTGCCACTTCAGTATTCTTAAGGTCATGCAACATATATTCTCAAGTTTGAGTATTCTCATAAACCTCCACCACCATATATAATTTTATCTCTAAAATCAAATTATATAAACCTCCAAATAAGTTATATTTGTCACAAAATATATCAACCAACATTCTCACACTCATTAAGATGGTTTCTCAATATCTTATCACTTTAATCTTATCTTTCAAGCTAGCTTTAAATATTATTACTAACATCTCACAAGTTTTAAATAGAATTTGTCATTAAAATACTTTAAAAACTATTATAGATATTAATTTCACACATATTAATTTTATTTTATATAATTATCAACTCTCCAATCATCTAATGTATAGGTTTCTACTTAAATATATCTATCCATTTATTTAAGTGCATCAACAGGTCTACATTATTTTTTACCCAAGGGTTGGGGAATCACTTGTGTTACTCTTTAATGGGTGTATACTTACTTCATCACCCATGAAATTTAATTTACTTTTAATTATTACACTGAAAAGCCTATTAATGAAAAATATAAAATCAACTAATAGGTAACTTCAGCCTCCCCCTTTGGATTTTTTGTTAATTCTAAATTAAATTATAAACTGAGTATTGTTAAATTATAAACTGAGTATTGTTAATGTAATTCTTGTCCCCCTAATTAAAAATAAATTTAAAGGGAAAGTTATTCTTCCCATTATAATAAAAGTTTAAGGGAAGTATGATTCTCCTATAAATCTCAAAGAAACATCTTCTCCCATTTTTTTATTTTTAATCCTCATTTGTGAGATAATTTTTAAATTCAAAAATTATAAAAAGGGTGGCACCACATTATTCTTAAAAATGTGTCATTAATTAATAAACTATAAGTCTATTTGGTCTAACTAACTTTTTAAAATAAGAATTATAAATTTAGATAACAAATCTATATAAATAATTGAAAACAATGTGATACCATGCTAAATTCACTTCTTAGGGGCTGTTTATATAGATTTTTAAAATATTTCATGAACTTTTACTCAACTAATACAAACTAGAAAAAATATTTTTAATGAAAGTTTATTTTTATACCCATTTAGTTATATAGTCACTCCCCCTTAGTAATAAGGTTCAACACAAACCAAAATAGGATTAGGAGTGTGATAATCATGCTATAAAAATTAAATTTATTAGGGTTATCTAGAATTCAAGATTTAATAGGAATTTATTAAACTATAGAAGTGTCACTTCAATTATTAGATCCCCCTCAATGGTTGAACTCTGTTAATCACCATGTCTAATTTACATGTCAAAGATAATCTCCGATAATATTTTGTACAAATTTTGGTTCTAATATTAATTTACAAATGGATGGCACTTGATATATTCTATGATGTATTATTATTTAAAGATGTATATAAATCACTTCATTCGCAAAAGTTTTCCCTTTAAATATTCAACCATCAATTCCCATAATTTGATCACAAATATGTTGATATAGGAATAATGTGAGTCTCCATCATCTTCTTAATTGTGGCGGTAGGGACGGGACTTTTTTTGTACCCCGAATAACTACTTTTTTATCTCCTCTAATTTTAGAACTATTTATACAATCTCTTCCATTGAAATTCTAATTCTGTAAATATTTTAATATCATGGATTTATTCTTTTTTTTTACTTTGGTTTAAATAGTCTTATCAACATAAGAGAATAGATAACTTTCTTTCCTTTTACCTTTCTCTATTTTATTATCTTGTTCAAACTATGATTGAAATTTTATTAGGCATTCCTTTTCAACATGGTCATACATACTCATGTGTGATGACACCATCACATTAACTTTCTTGATATTAGGAATAATTAGTGATTTCCCATTTTTTATCATAAACATGTTTCAATGAATAATTGTCATTTATTTTGTAGCTTTATTTCTAGGAATCATGCACCTTCCAAACATATTCAACAACCTTTGACATAACCTTCTTTGTAAAACTCTAAAATTCTTCATAAATGGTGTCAATAATCAAACCAATCTGGTTATTTCTCTCCAAAATTTCAAATATGTTCTTCAAATACAAATTGGGTCATTTTCTATGAAGTTTGTTTTCGATTATCGAGTCTCTTTCTTACATCATCTCTACTCCCCCTAAATTTAGGACTTATACAAATTTTATATATTTATAGGTTGGGTAAAAATCTAATTCACTTGTATTAAAACCTCCATAATCACCAATAGTTTCCAAAAAACCTCTTTCTTTTTCTTTAGGTTATGCCTATTTAGATCTTTCTTATTGCTATTTTTTAGCACTTTCTCAATTTTTTGGGTGTTTTTCTTTGGGATATTATCTTAATTAACATGACAATATTCACCCTTGATGATGTGGTGGATTTATTTTTATTTTTATCCTACCAGATTTTTATATTTTTTAAATTTAAATCTACACATCCAATTGAAAAAAAATGGTATAAAAAGATTTAACTAGATTATGGGTTACCTTTTTACATGATCTTGAGGTGCAGGCCTCTCTATATGATATCAATATCTTTATAATTACATTTTGAGTCTTCTTAGAATAAATAATCCTTTCGGAATTATATCTAGAAATAGTTATTCTTTGAGAATATTGGGAAGTTCCAACTTATGTTGGTTCCATATTTTCAGTTTAACTTCTCATTCAAGACACTTCAGGTTTATTGTGTTTTTTATCATCTAAATATCTCAACATATCTTCCCATTTACTATATATCTTATATTTTTGTTCATTATGAATCTTTATTATATCTGGAACTAAACTTTCAAGGACCATAACCCACTTTACATTAACTTCTAACTAATCATATTTGATGTTTATTCATACTTTATGTAAATTCTCCAATTCATGGATTACTTTTTTAACCAATTTTTAAAACACTTCAATATCAAAAGTATATATTTATAATTTTTCATCAAACATATATATTCTTTTATTATTTAGGTGAGATTTATTTTTCCTTAACTTTCATAATCTTTGTGAGAGTGTTAAAATGTATCAACGTTTTCACTAGTGCATATTCAATACCATAAGATTATTTTTTTCCATAGTTAATTTTCATCATAAAGTCCCTTGACGTAGTAAAAAATATATGTAACTACTTCAAGAGGGTTTTTCTTCATGAAACCCTTGATTTTAGAATAGAAATCAGTAAGTGGTTCATTAAACTAATTTTTATCACATCTTGTACTAGCTTCATTAGAATAATCAAAATAAATATATTTTGTAAGGGTTTGGATTTTCCAAAGACCTTCCTTTTTCATTTTGGGTGTCTAGGGGTTTGGGAGTTATTTCATAAAATTTAAAAGTTATTTTGAAATGTTATTTTATTGTTTTCAAATGTGTAAGTAGTTTTTACATGATTTTTTTGGGTGATAAATCTTGTTTAAACCCTATTTAAGGGTCAGCCCTTGGTTTATTGAGTTTCATAAGACTAGGTCATGGTTTTAAAACTCTATATATAGGTAAGTTAAATCCTATATCTTTTGTGTAAAGTTACCTCTGAAACTATGTAAGGGTAATTTCCAAGTGGTGCAAGGGTAAAGGTTTTTTTCTTGAGTCTATATCAAGGTATTCTCATGAGGTTATATTCACATAAGGGTTATCCCATAGTTTCCTTTGTTACATAATTTTAAGTATGTGTTTCCCTATATTATGAAAGGGTATTTCTTAGCTCATGTAAAGGTAGTTTTTATTTTATAATAGATGTGTAAGGGTAACCTAAATCCCATGTAGAGTTCAATTTATTCTTCTACAAGGGTAATTATAAGTTTTTGAATCTCGCGTAAGAGTATCATGGTTTTTCTAAATGTTGTATAAGGGTGGTCAGTAATGTAAGGGTAAAACATTTTTACCCTTTCACAGTGTGTATGAGTTGCTTATAGGTATAATTTTTTGCCAAATTCTCTAGTTTCTTCTTTATAAAACCTTCTATAAATAATTTTTAACATAAATTAATGGAAATAAATGTGTAAATTGGTGGTTTTGATCTATTAATAGTTTTTAAATTCAATATTTGACCCTTATAAATTTTATGAGTTTCAAAATGAGTCATGGGAAGAGTTAGAAAAGGAAAAATGTTTAATATAAATTTAATGGGGATCTATATCCAAATATCATCATAATTTAAAATATTAGTTTTACCCATTTGATTTTTCTTCATTTCTCTAATGTTTAGTTGATTCCATAGCTCTTATCTTGATTTTTGTAAAGCTTCTACCAAATCACACGAGTCACTCTATTGAAGTTTTTAGGCTATATAAATTGGTGATATATTCCCTCTCTCTTCTATCCTTTTAGGTATATAGATTTTCACTAAAAAGAAATAATTGTTAGGGGTTCTCTTTCTTCTCCTTGTTTTATACTCTACAAGTGTGAATTTATCATTCTTTAGACTCTATTTAAATGAATTTGATTAACCATAATCAGATAATAATTTATAAAATAATCACATGATGAAATATTAAATTATAATATGGGAATTATAAAAGAGGTGGATGTAATTCCTAGAGTGTATTATTGTTGATGAAATATTATCTTTTTCAAAATTTAAATGAAATATAAAATTTTTAGTATAATATTTACTTTCAATAATAAACTGGAAATTGCATGTTGTACATTGATTTTGGAAAAAAGGAAAATTATATGATTAATTATTATTAATTGATTAATTATAAGAAATATTGAATTAATATAGAGGAAGATATCTCTTTTTGAAAACATCAAACAATTATCTTTTTCATGTTCTTGAAATTATAGGAAGAGAGAATATATAGTATCATATGAAAATCCTTGTAATTGGATAACAAACTGTAATTATCATAGAAATAGAGATAATTATCTCATGTTGAAATATTGATCCATGATCTGGGAATTTAAAGGAATGTGTTAATGACATTCCTTAGATAAATAATATTATCTTTAACAATTCAAAGTTACATGCAGTAAAATATGATTAATTTTCATTACTATTACAATAAATGAAATATAAGTTCATTAAATATAGATTATGGTTAACCTATTATTTTTATTAACTATATAATTTATTTTAAAATAAAATTTCATGTTGTGGATAGTTATGATTACCTTATAATCTAGTAATCTCATGTGAGAAAATATATTTAATATCATTTATAATAATTTTCAATAATAAAATTTAATTATTTATTATATTTAGTATATAATAATATTTAACAATCTATATTATTATTGGAATATAGTGAAAATAAATAAATACATGCCATAGAATAATTGTGATTATTATGGAAATTATCTTAGAGAAATGGATATTTGCATATCGTTGTGTAAATATTGGTGGATAAAATCAAAATGATAGAATGCCACATTTTTAAACTACTAAAATAACATTAATGATAATAATTTTTATAATTATAAATATTAGATATTTGAAATAGAAATTATTGAATGTTTAGATAATTTAATATTTCATGATGAAAATTAAAATGAATAGTCTGGTTTGTGTTCGAATGTGCTTTATGTTGCCTATTGATATTTATTAAATTTTGTGTTATTTTTTGTTATAGTTATTAATCATGGTTGGAATTATTATAAATTAAATAAAAACATAAATTCATTAATTATTTATTGTGATAAAAGAGTCATGTAGGAATAATTATCATTGAGGTTGGTGGTATACAAAAGAGCAACTTAAGATAGAAGGCTAGATTAAATAAATAATATTTAGCCTTGGAAATTTGTATTGCTATTTTTTTGGTATTTATTCATTATGAATTGGTAAACCAAATATTATAATTAAAATTTAATGTTTTCTTAAATAATTACTTTTGGGTTGAGTAAGCTCATTGTTGTTTAGTGAAGGCTTAAATACCTTGATGTTATGGTTTTAGTTTCCTTTAAGTTTATATGTGGAACAATACATTTAATATATATTTATATGCTATGTATTTGGAGTCTTTATGTGATTAATTTGTAACCTAATAGGGTTATTTTGATGTTTGTGGCATCGGGTGTCGGTTAGGATGATGGTGGCCTAAGGTGACAGTTATGATGATAGTGTCACGAGGTGCCGGTTTTGATGAATACAGTGGAACAATGTGCTGGTTATGATAGAGGTAGCATGGGATACCAGTTATGATGGTGGTGGCATGGGGTACTGGTTATAATTATGATGTTGTCATGAGATGGAGGATTTGATATACTGTGAAATGTTTTGGGACACCGGGGCGATCAGGATGAGTTTAGAGTGGGGATTGATCATCTGTACTTATTTCTAGCTTGCTGCTTATTTGATGGCCTGATGGTTGGATGTTATTTATATGAATAGTTTTAAACTATGGGATGTAGTTTAATGTTATTAACTATATGTGAATATTTTAATAGGTATCTTGTGTTGATCCCTAGAGTACCCATATGTTTAAAATATGATATTTGAAATTATAAAGAATGAGGTTGGTTCTTGATGTCCACTCATGATGATGAAATACTTGAGAATACAATCGAATAATTAATAGTGTTGTCTGTACTTATCTTGTAATATTAAAAAACTAGTCATTGAAATTAAAATGGAATAATATTAATTATTTTCTAATGAATTAATTAATATTTCAATTGATTTATTTATGTTTATTAATATCTAGACCTTAGTAGTGGAAGTCGGGTGTCATTTGTGATGATAGTGATATATGAGTCTAAGTCTAGGTAGTTTCTCATAGTGTGATTATGATTAATATCTACTCTATATGTTTTGTTATTTTATACACACCCCACCCATGTCAAAAGGGTAACTGAAAACTAGAGGTTCCTGGGGTGTTTTCCTCAAATTCTAGGTTAACAAGGATATAGATAGCTAACCGCCCCCTCTCCCTGCCCTCTTTGTTATTATAATATTATGTGTGGGTATGAATGATTTTGATTTCTTGTATATGTGTGTTGTGGGATGTTATGGTTTTATTTTATAGTGAAAAATTATATCTATTCATGGTGGTTATGGATTCCCACAGGTGTGCGTGTGTGGGATGTGATGGCTTGAGGTATAATGTATGTACATGGGATACAATGGCTTCTCTACTTACACTTGGTTATGGATTGCATAATGGTGATTATGAGGGTGATATGTGGATATCTTAAAATATAATAAGTTTGGTCCTATGTGGGACTAATTTGGGTAGGTTAAAATCTTGATTTGCATTAGGGATCACTTGATTTAGCGAATGGATGGAAGCTCATGATGTGTGATGTTTGGGTGTGACAGTGGGAAAATGGTGTAGAACTGTTTTTGGGGTAACTATTTCTATATATATATTCTAATTTATTTTATTATACTTATATGTTTAATTTAGTGAGTGACCCATGGTAAGAATGGGAAAAGAAATGTAAACCAATTTAGGTGATGATTTAGTTTCATTTTTTTACTTAATAGTATTTAGTATGCTTCTTTCTCATTTTTCCTGAGATTTTTCATGGTGGATACTAGTGATTATACATGTTATACTCACCCTACAAATATATAAACTATTTTTTAGGTTAATATGATCTAGTTGATGATAAAGATGGATGTTAACAGTTTGAGGAGTTATTCAGGAGTTGTTGGAGCTTTTTGGTCTTTATCGAGGATCTGTTTTAGTATTATTGGTTGTTCCATATGTATTTCATTACATTTATAAGTTGGGATTACTTCTTTATATATTATGAGTAAGAGTTTTTAGTGGTTTTTTCATATTATCTATTAAATATAAAATCTTTATGAGGTTAATTCCTCTCATGTGTGTGTTTATAAACCCTTGTCATTAGTCTCCAACCCATAGACTCTTGGAGGTTAGCTTTGGGCATCATTATCTCTATTTATCAATTTTTGGACCTGGAGGGGTACCTTTGGATGGAGGGTTCGTGACATAGTTGTATCAAAGGTGGTGGTTAAGAGATTTGATAGATTTTTTAGTTAGTCATAGATGATGATGAGTGGGTTGGTAGGGAAACAATATCAGTTGGTATTGATATGTGTTGTAAACAAGGGAGATTGTCTAGGACATAGGATTTTAGGAACCCCTATAATTTAACGCAAAAAATAGTTTATTGTACATTATAATAGAATTGATGTTTCTTAGGGGGTAGATACCTAAGGAAGGATCATTCATCATTAATGTACGTTCCTATGTTTGAATTGAGTAGAAAATTGGAAATAGGATTAAATTAATTAACTATTTAACCTTAAAAAATAAATATGTCTCAAGTTAGGAGTCCATAATTTTTTTTTTGTAATAATGGAACATGGTCTATGTCTACATCAGTTTTTTGCAAAATAAATTTAGAAAGATAAGTCAAAAAATCACAAAAGAGTGGAGGTTGATGATAAAAATGATCAAAGGAGGAAACTCTAAGAGTTCTAGTGCTAAATTACACAGAAGTTTGAGGGCTCCATTTTAGATCCTAAGAAAGAGCTTCTATTAGAGGATGTGGTGAAAGATTTCGTTTTGAATAGTTCTCAGAGGAAGTATCTAGTTTTTTAGCTGTGAAAATATTGTGTGGGTCATATTGTCAGTGGTGGTTATTATTCTATGTGGTTTTTAGAACTTTTTTGTGGGGGAATTTCTGAGATCAGTTTTTTGGTTGATTTTATTTCTTTGACCGCAAAGACACATTTTTCATCGATGATGTTTTTCCTTCATTTTGGAATTTATAAGATCTTCTCTTGATGTGTAGTGAAACTGTTGAATTACCTTATTGTGCCTTGGACCCTTCGATTGTTATCCTTTTGAAGTGAATGACTATTTTTATTATCACTCTTAGATTTATATCCTTTAATAATGAGTGTATGGAAACCCTCTCATTTTATTAATTGAAACCAACCTATTAAATCCTTGATCCATAATTTTTTGTACCAATAAAACCTTTAGCTTCCAACCCACACCTAATTGACTTCAGAGACAGTAAGTATAAATCATTCCCCAAGCCTGGTCTATAGATGGAGTTATGGTATGGGGAAAGGGTTTCTTTATTCTCATTCATATCGTTCTTTAACTCTCTCCTTGGGCTTAGTAATGTAAATATATGGTTCGTGGAATGGGTTTTTATTATCATATGAATCCTATGATGTTATCTTAATCCCTATGTGGTAGATTTTTAGTCCAAGGTATGGGGTTCTTATAGGTATTCCTTGGTTTTAATCAAAATACTCTTCACTCGATTCAGGTGATATGGGACCTAAAACTATTAAGAGAATTCTGTATGTTTTTCTTTATTTTTTCAATTGAGTATAAGATTAACTTTTTCTATTTGTTGTGAGTTAAATTATCATATGTTTTCGATTTTACATGTACCTTTTTTTATTATGTGGTCCTAACCTTGTGTGCCTTCATCCTAGGAAGGGATTTCTATTGTACTGATAATGTGTGTATGGCCTCATGCATTTGAAGAGAGTGAAAACTTCACCCATCATGACTCATTATTTTTCATGATATATTTTAAAACCATGTATCCAAGTCAATTAGACCCAAATAAGACAATATCATGGTGTGGTGGATGGGTTCCTTTAATTTTTATGCTTTCAGTAGCTTTATTTATGTTGATCTAAGTGCTTGTGTTGGTTGAGGAAGGTTATGTGGTGTCAGTTTAAAACCCTTGAAAGTAATGTAATTCACTTATGGTAAATGGAAAATGGGACATTAAATACTATTTGTTTTTACATGAGTGTACTCAGGGTAAATAAAGTTTTATTAACAAATTTTAGAAACATTTCATGGATAGATAAAGTGGATTATTCCAGCATCATTTTCTATCTGTAATGTTAAATTTGAATTTATGTGTATTGATATTATCATGGTAAAGATAATGGTGGTACTGTATTAGTTGAATAAATAGATTTTTATGAAATCATGTAACCTTTTTACATATATAAGTTATCACGTAAAGCATGTTGAATATGGTAGGATAGGAATCATGCTTATAATGTTTTAAATTTCTTAGAAATTATCAATCGGTTTAAAATGAAACAAGTTTGGGATTTAAATTAAACTAGTTGGTGGAATATTTAATTTTTTAGATTCATGAAGAATTAGATTGGTTAATTTATTGGTCATCTTTTGGAAAAAAATAATTTTTTCGGTAACATGTTTTATTAAATAAACAAATTGTAATTTTTCATTAAAAATTGATTTTTTTAAGTATTTTTTCAAAATAAATTTTAAGTGTTTTCACATCGTATTTTGATAAAACCCTTATTTTAAATTATGATTAATAAAATATCTTCATTTAAAAGGTTTTCTATCCTAGTGTATTTTTAATGCAAGAGGCTTAGTGAAATGCTTTTTTATCATCATGCTTTTGAACTTAACATGTTTTAATATGAATTTTTTTCATGCATTTCTAGAAAGTAAAGAATCATTTGAAAAGTGTGTATATGTTTTAAACTTCTTAACTATTGTCACTTGATTAAATATTAAGTAGTCTATTTAAAATTTTCAATAAATAATTATGAAATAATGTTAATCTACTTTGTTCATGATATTTTAATAATGATAAGTTCTAGGTTTTATGAATAAAATTTTCTAGCATGATAAATGAAAAAAATCATGTATAAATTTTTAATTTATGGCTTACCTAATTAAATTTATTGAAGTGATGGATATAATGATGTAATCTCCAAAATGATTTTTTTTTTGCCTTTTGGTTTAACATAATGTGAAGTGATCATTTATGATGGTGTTTCCTTGTGTAGTGTTGTTCTGTTATAATGTTTGATTTTATATTCATTTATTTTTGGTATTTTTGGTTATTTTTATACCATTTTATGTGATTATGTGATCTTACCTGGGAATGAGAGTCATAGATGCATGCACAATATTCTAAGTTTTTTAAAGATTTATTTTATTGGGATAAAGTATTTGATCTCATGTTGATATGTGAGATTGATTATTCTATTTGATGAAATGTTTTATTAATGGATTTATTTCTCTTTGAGAGGTATCTTCCTTGAGAGATTATTTTGAGAGTGTTTTAAATAGTTAAATACCTTTACACTTTATTCCTCTAGAGTGGTTTTTTTCTTCAAAATATATAAAAATACAATTGAGGTATCTCTCAGGGTGGTTAATTTATATCCCTTTCTTTTCCTCTCTATAGAGACCTAGTTTTTGCCTAATAAGACAATGAAATATTTCTGAATATTATCCCAGATTTTGGTATTGAAATGGTGTGAAATTATGAGGCCCAGTGTTCTCGGAATTAATTTTATAAAAATATTAAAAATATTTTCTATTATTCATGTGTGTTTAGTTAAAGAAAATGGTATAACTCTTAAAAGGTTAATCGGATCGGAAATCTAAGACCACTTTTGGGTCTAAAATGTGGTATTTCCCCTAGGCATGACATAAAATGAGTCGACGTGGGATGTTCGTATCCCTCACTCATTGGCAGGGTGTTTAAGTGATTTGATTAATTAATATATTCAATTAAATACTTAAATATTTTAATATAAAAAATGGTTTTATAAAAATGACTATGAGGGGTTTTCTTTATAATCCTAGTTTTTTTCAATGACGACCACTCCTATCCTCTCCTCTTCATTGACGAACGATGAACAATGAAGAACAGATGATGAATCCTTGGATCTATACAGATCGAGCTGCAGTGAACACAATTAATCCTCCTCCTTCATCGGTGAACATGTTAATAATCAACAATTAATGATCCAATATAGTTAGGACTCTTCTTTAGCATTTTTATGCCATGGATTAAATGTTTGAGCATTTTGAAACTAAATTCTTCAACCTGTACCTTTTATTTCAAAATTTGCATGATCCCAAGAACCAATTTTCTTAATTTTTATCACATGTTCTAACCTTGAGTCCCCATTGTCAATCATCATCCAAGAACTCTTGGCTAGTGATGATTAAAACCTTGGTATTGGTGCCTCTCTCCCATTTTTCTTCACGTTTATCACCATGGAATCCCCATGGATCCTAGTTTGATGAATTTTGGGTGACCCGAGGTCGATTGGGTGCCCAGAAATGAGATGGGATCTTGGAATGGAAATGGATTTGTAGGAGTGTCACAAATCCGGAAACAGCATGATGCGGGGATGAAAATTTTGTAGGTTTCATGCCCATCTGATGAATATCGAAGGCACTTCGGCATTTAGAATGAAGGATGAAACCCTCATTCATTCCAGTGACTGATTCCTCATGAATTATGGATGATGATAATGATATGTGGCTAGATCAAAAGTTTTTAGAAGGAAACATGATGGGACCTAAAGCGGTTTGACCAGATTTTGAGTACGGATGAAGATTCGAGAGAATCTAGAGTTTCTAGAAAATCCCAACTACACTACATGTTCATCAAAGAATACATGGTGTGTATCATTCCTCAATAGTGGTGCTAAGGTTTGGGAAAGGATAAGGATGACACGGCGTGTACTCCCCTTGACATGTTGTGTACCACCTCTCCATGTGAGATGAGCCATGTGAAGGACACACTGCCAGACGCATGCCCTGTTCCGAGCACATGATCATGGCTTGGTCACATGAGTAGAATCATTTGTGGACCAACAAACCATATACCAATTTACATACACAGAGTCCAAGTACACAAACATGGACAGCAGACATGGCCCGATACCTTGATAAATGGAACACTCCATGAAGTCCACCTACACGGCATGAAATACTACATGGAACAGGACCCATGTCCATCCAGAGACATGGAAAGATAGAAAGTGGAGCCACGCTCCATGTGTCCCCCCCCCCTGCCCACACACCATGTATTGTTTGATATCCCATGAGAAAACTTCAATCCTCCGTATATACTTCATTTGAACTCAGATTTTGGCCCACGAGATGCCTATCCTGAGTGTTTTTTCACATATAACATGATGTTTCCTTAGAAGAGGATTTCGATATATGATGTGGATGTTTCAGGTTGGCATGTGTAGATATGACACTTGATGATGGAAACAATCAGATAGGCTTACCAGGACGACCTTTCTGGATGACACTCTAGCTGGGATGGGTAGTGTAGTCCCTGATGAGAGATAATAGATTGACCCTCTAGCTGGGTTGGGTAGTGTAGTCCCTAACGATAGATATTGGGATGACTCTCTAGAGGTACTGGGTAGTGTAGTCCCTGACGAGAGATATCGGGTTGACCCTCCAATTGGGATGGGTATCATAGTCCCCAATAATACTGGGATAACCCTCCAGCTGGGTTGGGTATCATAGTTCCTGATGATATCTAGATGACCCTCCAACTGGGTTGGGTAGTGTAGTCCCCGAAAATTTAGAGAAGACCATCGACTATGCAGCATAGTTGCAAGTTGTGGTTCTACATACCTAATGAATCACAATAAAGAGGGTCACTTTCCCCACCAAGACGCATTCTTGTGTCGTGATCTAAAACTGGGTGGGAAATTCAATTCCTTACAAACTAGATAGTATCGAGATGTGGTTATTTGAGACCCTTTGACTTGTGACTCCTAGTAATATGCTTGAGTTGTTGGTCATTGTATATGACTCTACCTTAGAACTACTAGCTACTCATCTTCTTGGGGTGAGTTTTGAGATGGAGATCCCCTTACTCTCTTGTTTGGTCTTCTTTGACTGAGTGTATATATATATATATATATATATATCCATACTATTACAGTACTCACTCCTTGGGTCTTGGTTACTCTCCTTCCAATAGAGTTGAATACGCATGAGGTATTCCATGTGCTTTTTGTGTCTAGCTTCTCATGGTTGGATAGGTCTTCTCTCTAGCTGTAGGTATCAAAGACTCAATGGGGGGTTCACCTCCTCACCATTTAAAGCTTCTTATGTTTGGATAATCCTAATTTCACACTCTTGTTGGGTTGAGATTAACTCTTTCCATCCTCTTTTACTAAACCTTGTTCCATTTACTACTTCTCTTCAGTTGTATCTCTTATTACTCCCCATTCACCTTTTGGGGGAATTCTACTAGGTATGTATATACTCACCCATATATGGGATTTTCCCCACACATGTCATGTATTTTACAGATGGCGGATAGGTTGATCGTGACTACAGAGGAGCATATGGATATGGGTTGTGTGGAATGTGTTTGATGTTCATAATTGGGATGTAGAAACTAGGCTCTCTCAGTGGATACTCTATTCCAGTTGTCTTTAGGTTGGGACCAGATTCTAGATTGGGTGTCTGGTTTTCCCCTTTACATTTTCGTATTCACTATCATACTCTTATACCATCTAGAGGTTCATGCATGTTCACTATACTTTACAGCAATTTTCACTTTTTCTACTTTTCCTCTCCGCTTTTTCATTGAGTTGGCTACGTGCATGTGTACGGGTTCTTAGGAAAAAGCCTACCTAAGTTTTTTGTGCCTTCGGCACTTGTTGCCAACCCCTTGCCAATGGAGGTGGGCTTAGGGTAGTTGCAGCTCGATCCCCAGCTTGGTTTGCATCAATCATAGGTGGTTCGTTCCTTGGCACGTTGTTCAGATGACCCTAAAAATGAATTGGTTGGGATTTAGGGCAACATTGTCAAAGTGTATTGAGAGTGGATCTCAGGCCAGGGATTCTAGTGATGGTACGGGCAGATGATGTATCCATTCACCAGGACCCTGATTACCCGATTTTCAACTTGGAACCCTGGGACATTTGTTGTAGGAAACAATGGTACATGAAACATATAGGATTAAGTAATTTAATATCCTTCTTGTGTCAGCTCCCATTCCTTTTTGGATATATGTATATATATATGATCATCTGACCATGGTACTCCTTGATAATTTTCAGGATTCCTTTGTGAAGATAGTCAGCCATGATACTAGCTATGGTTCGTGATGACTACCCTATGAACAATGAGGCCTCAGTTCAGGGTCCATCATGAGATCCCCTTCCACCAGGTGGACCATTAGCATTGCATCCACCCATTGAGTAGTAGATTTTCCCAGTAAGGTAGGCTGAATATGTGCACAGTCTGAGTGCACTCTATGAGTTCTAGTGTCAATGACCACTGAGGTTCTGAGGTGAGACAGACCCTCAGGCAGTAGAGGATTGACTAGAGTCGGTGATCCGTCTGTTCATACTGAATCAGACCCCAATGGATCATAGGATTTCTTTAGTAGATAGAATTTTCTATGGAGCATCTGAGAGATGGTTGAGCTTAGTTACCCAGATGCACGATGAGGTGACACTATTGTGCGATGACTTTTATTACCTCTTTCACGACCATTACTACCCCTCCAGTTTATGATCATTTCGGATTCGGGAGCTTCTAGAGCTTCAGTAGGCAGGGTTGACAGTGGCAGAGTACAGGCAAGGTTCACTGACCTTACATGCTACTCTCTTAACATGATCAGAGATAGTTACTTCTGAGTATGGAATATTGAGCAGGGACTCTATAGAGAGATTCGGGTCAGGGGAGTGACCTTGTGCATCCCCACCTATGTCAGGGTGATGGATAAGGAACTTGTGATAGAGATATTCCTATAATAGGTATGCCAGATAGCTGGAGTTGGTGGTAGGCATGATAGTACTGAGTCATCCATAGCAGCAGGTAGGCGTTATAAGTTTCGGAATATGAGACCCTTCAGTGATCATATTCAGGGGCACGGTCAACCAGTTCAGGGGAAATGCAGAGCACCGAGGCAACCTAGAGAGATCTAATGCTACACTTATGACGGGTAAGATCACATGGCCTAGGAATGGCCGAACAGTCATACTAATCATCCTAGTAAGGAAGTAGATAGACCACCATGGTAGAGGCAGCGCCATGATCAAGGATCTCCTTGGAGGGGACAGGGTGGTCCCCATGGAGGTAGAGTTGGAAGAGCAGTTGGAGGAGCTGCAGGAAAGGGATGGTGGTACAAGGTTCTCCCACCACTACCACAAAACATCCCACGTTAGGCTCAGGGAGCTGGCATCCGGTGTCATGGATAGCTTTAGGCTATGGATGTCTATGACCCGGTGGAACACGAGATGATTCGAGGTATGATATGTGTTTACTCTACTCTTGCCTCAATATTAGTAGAAAAATGGGCTATCAATTCTTCTATTTTTTTTAATATTTGTGTAGGAGATGGATCTCCCAACAAAGAATCTAGCACAGTAGCTATGCCTTGGAATTCTTACAGGGAATGCTTCCTCTGTATCATTCATATGCCAGCAGTGTGAGCTATTGCTTGGAGGATATAGGTTCACATGGTACCTCCTAGTCATCATGATGTAACCCTATGACATCATCCTAGGCATGTATTGTATTTCCATGGTTCAAGCGCATGTTTATTGTCACCACAGGTTAGTCAGATGCCAACGTGATGATGGGATGAGGTTCGCCTTTTTTGGTGAGAGAGACCTCGTAGCAGGATGAGTGGGTTCTATGAGCAAGAAGTTACAGCCAATTACCCATCATCTAGTGAGTATGAACCTTGGTAAAATAGAATATTTTGGAATCTAGATCCCTTAAATTGTAGAGGATTATATGGATGCCTTTCTCGAAGACGTTTCGGGACTACCTCCAAGACAGGAGTTAGAGTTTTCCATTGACTTATAGTAGGGACTTGCCCCGTGTATTCTGCAGCATATCGGATGGCACCCACTAATATTTTGGAGATGAGTTTGTAGTTACAGTACCTTCATGATAAGGGGTTTATCATACCTAGTGTATCTCCCTAGGTGGCTCTCATTTTGTTTGTGAAAAATGCATACGAGATCTTATGTCTTTGTGCGGATTATTATCACCTAAATCAGGCCATGATAAAGAATAAGTTCCCCTTACTAAGGATTTATGATCTATTTGATCAGTTGATAGGTGGGATATGGTTCTCTAAGATCAATCTTAGGCTTGGATACCACCATTTGCGGGTTCTTAAGGCTGAAATTCCAAAGTTCGCCTTTCGATTTTTCTACGGACACTATGAGTTACTAGTGATTCCCTTTGGTGTGAAAAATTCCCCCCAAATTTTCATGGATTTGATGAGATATATATTCCAAAAATACTTGGGACATTTTTTCGTTTTCTTCATCAATGACATACTCATCTACTCTAAAATATAGGAGGAGCATGAAGAGCACTTTAGGAAGGTATTTGATTTACTTCGAGAGCACCATATTTAAACAAAGCTCCCAAAATGACAGTTCTTGATAAAACAAGTTCACTTTCTAGGGTATGTAATTTCCAAGAAGGTTTTATCTGTGGATCTAGTGAAGTTTGAAGTAGTTATTTCTTGGTATATACCCATGAATGTGTCTAAGGTGAGGAGATTTCTTTTCTGGGTGGGGTACTATCGGCGATTTGTGGAAAAATTCTCCATAATCGCAGTATCGTTGACCTATTTGACACATATAAGATAGTTGTTTACCTAGTCTATGTATTTCCAGAAGGCCTTCGAGGATTTGAGGCAGATGCTGATGATTGCCCCAGTTTTGAGACTACTAGAGGAAGGATTTGAGTTTGAGGTATATTACGACGCCTCAGGAGATGGGAATGGTTGCGTTCTAATGCAATGACAAGAGGTCATCGTATATGGGTCAAGGAAGTTGAGACCCCATGAGAAGAACTATGTGACTCATGATCTAGAGCTAGAAGTGGTATTCTTCTATTTGAGTATGTGGAGGCACTACCTTCTAGGAGAGTGCTTTGTGGTTTACTCAGACCACCAGAGTCTCAGGTACGTCTTAACTCAGAGAGACCTGAACCTGATGCAGGGACGCTAGTTGGAGTTCCTGCAGGACTACTATTTTGAGAAATTTTGTACTCCAAGTAAGGGAAAAGTTGTAGCAAATTCCCTCATCTGGAAGTTCCAGGCTCACCTAGTACAGGAAGATTCAGATTAGTTAGATTCCCTATAGCTAACCCTGATAGAGCAGGAGGATACTGTTTTCCTATAGTCTATAGTGTTGACTCCTACGCTCCTCATGCGTGTGAAAGGTTCTCAAATAGGAGACATTGACTGTGAGGTTCTGTGTGATCATATATCCTTTTTAGACACATAATATGGATATTTTGAATGAGATAACCACAAGATATTGTTCCAGGGGTGAACATTGGTTCCAGTGGAAATGAGAGGAAAGTGATGCAGGAGTTCCACCCTTCTCCCTTAGTTGTACATACTAGTGTGGGGAAGATGTACATGGATATTGATCAGTAGTTTTGGTGGTCTAGAATGATATGGAGTGTAGTTTAGTTCATCTCATGATGCCTTTTTTGTCTGTAGGTGAAGGCTGAGCACCAGGTTTCGGCGGGTTTGTTGCATCCGCTTGATATCTCGAAGTGGAAATGAGATGGAATATCCATGGACTTTGTTGTAGGCATTTCGCACATAGAAAAGAGGCACGACACTATATGGGTTATAGTGGATTGACTCACGAATTTGGCACACTTCTTTGCTATCAAGGAGTAGAGTTAGGTGGAGAGTTTGGGGTAGCTGTACATGCGAGAGATCATCCTCTTTCTTGGGGTACCCTCAATGATTTTCTCTAATCATGATGCTCATTTTACATCATGATTGTGGAGAGTCCAACGGGAGGATTTTAGGACCAAGCTATAGATGAGTGCAACCTTTCACCCCCAGACTGATGGGAAGACTGAGCACACTTTCCAGGTGCTAGAGGATATGTTGAGGGCCTTGGATTTCATCCGGAGTTGGGAGGATCACTTGTCTTTGGTGGAGGTTGTGTACAACAACATCTACCACTCAACCATTAGCATGGAACCTTTTCAGGATATATACGGGAGACCCTGCAGGTCACCCTTGTGATGTACAAAGACTGGAGAGTTGTCTCTTATGGGCCCAGAGTTAGTGCAGGCAGTGACAGAGAAGGTGTAGGTCATCTGTGAAAAGATGAAGATGGCCTAGAGAAGACAGAATCCCTACGTATATCACCATCATAGTCCCTTATTATTCGAGCAGGGAGAACAAGTCTTCTTGAGAGTCTCCCCATGACATGAAATGAAAAGGTGTGGTTATGGGATCAAGCTATCACTAAGGTTCATCGGGCCATTCGAGATCATGTAGAGGATCAGAGAGGTTGCCTACCACCTCGTCTTACCCCCACAACTGGAGCAGGTGCATGACGTCTTCCATGTGGTGTAGTTGGGAAGATACGTTCATGACACTACGCACTTTATTAACTAAGGTGAGATAGAAATCGAGGATGGATCTACCTTTGCAGAGCACCTGATGGAGATCGAGGACCGAAAGGAGCGGACCTTGTGAGGAAAATCCATCCCAATAGATTTTGTGTTGTGGAAGTATGGAAACATGAAGAAGAGTTCTTGGGAGAGGGAGATCTAGATACAGGCTTAGTATCCATAGTTTTTTGTTTAGTTTTTCATTTCGGGGACAAGAATATTGAAGGAGGGAATCATGTAGAGACCCAGTTTTTTCCTAATAAGAATTTGAAATATTTCAAAATATTATTCCAGTGCTAGGTGCTGAGATGGCGTGCAATTATGAGGCCCGGTGTGCTTGGAATTAATTTTATAAAAATATTAAATATATTTTATATTATGAATGCGTTGTTAGTTAAAGAAAATAGGATAACTCTTAAACAATTTATTACATTGGAAATATGATACCATGGTTGGACCCAAAACACGATGTTTCCCTAGGCATGACATAAAATGAGTTGGCATGGGGTGTTCATATCCCTCGCTCGTTGGTGGGACATTTAAGTGATTAAATGAATTAATTTATTCAATTAATTACTTAAATCCATTAACCTAATAAATGGTTATATAAACATGACTATGAGGATTTGGCCTAATAATCTAAGCTTTTTTCAATGACGACCTCTCCTCGCCTCTCCTCTTCATTAACAAATGACGAACAAATAAGAATGAATGATGAATCATTGGATCTAGAAGGATTGAGATGCGGCGAAAACAATGAATCCTTTTCCTTCATCGGTGAACACATTATTTATCAACAAAAAACAATCCAATATAGGTAGTAATTGTATTTAGAGTTTTTACACCTTTGATTAAATGTTTGATCATGTTGAAACTAAATCCTTCAACATGTGCCTTTGATTTCAAACTCTCCATGAGCCAAAGAACGATATTTCTTATTGTTTATCACATGTTCTAATCCCAGGACCTCATCCTCAATCGCTGGCTAGGAATTCTTGGTCGGTGTTCATTAAAACCTTTTTTTGTGAATCCCTCCTATTTTTCTTCATGATTATCACCATGGAATCCCCATGGATCCTGGTTTGACAATTTTCGGGTGGCCTAAGCATGATCGAGCACCCGAAAATGATACGAAATAGTGGAACAGCAACAGATTTGTGGTTGAGGCACAAATATGGAAATAACATGATGTGGGGATGAAAAATATGTAGGTTTTATACCCATATAATGAAGATTAAAGGAGAATTGGCATGTGGAATGAAGAACGAAACCCTCATTCATTATGGTGACTGATTCCTAGTGAACCACGGCCAGTGAGAATGATTCGCATCTAGATCCGAAGTTTCCAAATGGAAATATGATGGCAACTGAAGTGGTTTGGCCAGATTTGGAGTGTGGACAAAGATTATAGAGAATATAGCATTTCTAGAAAAATAACAACTACATGCAATGTTCATCAAAGAAAACACGGTGTGTAGACTTCCTCAGCAGCGGTGCTAGGGTTTGGGAAAGGATAAGGATGACACCGAGTGTACTCTCCTTGACACATTGTGTACCACCTCTCCATGTGAGATGAGTCATGTGAAGGAGACACAGCTAGGAATATACTCTATACCGATCACATGGACCTGGATTGGTCACACAAGCAGCATCCCGTGTGGACCAACACACCGTGTACCGAAGTACACAGACACAGAGTCTGAGTACACAGACGCGGCCTGCAGACATGGCCTGGTCCCTAGATAAATGGAACACACCATGTAGTCTACCTACACAGTGTGAACTACAACATGGGATGGGACCTGTGTCTGGTGAGAGACACGTCCAGACAAAAATAGGGGCAACATTCCATGTGGTCCCCCTCACATGTTGTGTACTATTTGAGCTCCCATGATAAAACTTCAATCCTTGGTATCTTCTTTGTTTGAACTCAAATTTTGGCCCTTGAGATGCCTATACTCAATTTTTTTTCGAGTATAATATGATAGTTCCCTCGGAATAGGATTTTGAGATATGATGTGGATGTTATGGGTTGGCATTCATAGAGACGACACCCAATGATGGAAGCGATCAGACAGGCTTACCAGGACGACCTTCTGGGATGAACCTCCAGTTGGGCTGGGTAGTGTAGTCCCTGAAGAGAGATACCAAGGTGAACCTTCAGCTGGGATGGGTAGTGTAGTCCCTAATGATAGATATCGGGCTGACCTTCCAGCTGGGCTGGGTAGTGTAGTCCCTGATGAGAGATATCACACTGACCCTCCAACTACGTTGGGTAGTGTAGTCCCCGATGATACCAGGCTAACCCTGTAACAAGGCTGGGTAGAGTAGTCCCTGATGATACCAGGTTGACCCTCCAGCGGGTCTAGGTAGTGTAGTCCCTGAAGATTTAGAGAAGACCCTCGACTATACAGCATAGTGGAGAGGCCTAGTTAGACTTACGTAAGGACTCACAAGAAATAGGGGTACTTTCCCACTGATACACGTTCTTGTGATGCAATCTAAAACCTTGCATGTGAGTAATTTCTGCCCAAATTAGATAGTATCGAGGTGTGGTGATTTGATCCCCTTTTACTTAAAACTCCTCGGAAGACACTTGAGGTGTTGGGCATTGCAAATGAATCTACCTTGGAACTGTTGGCTACTCATCTTCTTGGGTTGAGCTATGAGATGGAGATCCCCTTACTCTCTCATTTGGGATTCTTTGACTGATTATATATATATATATATATATATATATCCTATTATAGTACCCACTCTTTGGGTCTTGGTTACTCTCTTTCCAAGATATGTGAAGATATTTGTGGAATGCCATGTGTTTTCCATGTATAGCTTCTTGTGGTTGGATGGGTCTACTCCCCAACTATAGGTAGCGAAGACTCGATGGGGGGGTTCATCTCCTCATTGTTTTGAGATCCTTATGTTTGGATGAACCTACTTTCACACTCTTTTTGGGTTGATCTACACTCTTTCCATCCTCTTTTATTGCACCTTGTTCCATTTACTTATTCTCTTCATTTATATATCTTATTGCTCCACCTTTACCTTTTTGGGGCATTATACTGGGTATGTATATACTCACCAATGCATGGGATTTTCCCAACACATGTCGTGTATTTTTCATATGGAAGACAAATCAATCATGATTATATAAGATATTAGGGATAAGGGTTGTGTGGGCCTTGTATGGTGGTCATAGTTGGGATATAAGAGTCGGGATCTATCAGTGGATACTCTTTTCTAGTTTTCTTCATGTTGTGACTGGATTTTTGTTTGGGGGTGTTTTTTTACCTTTACATTTTATTATTCACTACCATACTCTTGTACCATCTGAAGGTTTATTCATGTTCACTTTACTTT
This sequence comes from Viscum album, assembly GCA_963277665.1. Classification (NCBI taxonomy): domain Eukaryota; kingdom Viridiplantae; phylum Streptophyta; class Magnoliopsida; order Santalales; family Viscaceae; genus Viscum; species Viscum album. The sequence continues at coordinate 1,842,351,109 of OY728151.1, forward strand.
ATAGAAGGTTTCACTTTTTTTACTTTTCCTCTTCACTTTTTCATTGAGTTGGTTACGTGTGTGTGTGTGTGTCTATAGGTTCTTAATAAAAGTCCTCCTTGAGTTTTTTGTGCCTTCAATGCTTTTCACCAACCCCTGGCTTATGGAGGCGGGCTTGGGGTAGTTACGGCTTGAGCCCCAGCTTGGGTTGGGTCGTGACACTCTCCTTCTCAATTTTGTTTTAATTATCAAGGATGAGAATTTTTTATAAGGTATCTGATGTAAAGGTCCACATTTTCCCAAGATCTTAATTTATTATTTTTCTGTTTTTAGTGGTTTGGGAGTCATTTGATAAAATTTAGAAGTTGTTTTAAAATGTTTTTGTATTGTTTTCATAATGGTAATTGGTGTTTTCCATGAGTTGTGTAAGGGTACCAAGTCCTTTTTAATCCTTTTATAAGGTTCATCCCTTGATTTCTGGGGTTGAATAAGGGTAGGCCATGGTTTTTAAACTCTGCATAAAGGTTAGTTAAATCCTATATGCATTGTGTAAAGGTAACTCCATTTCTGCCTAAGTGTAAGTTCTGAGTGGCTTAAGAGTAAAGGCTATTTTCCTAAGGTTATGTAAGGGTATTCATGTGAGGGTGGATTCGTATAAAGGTAATCACATGGTTTCATTTGTTACATAATTGTAAACTGGTGTTTCCCTCTACTACGTAAGGGTTTTCCTTAGCCCATGTAAAGGTAGTTTGGGTTTTCTAATAAATTTATAAGGATAACTTGGATCTCACGTAAAGGTGAGATGCTTCTTTCATATGGGAAAGTATGAGTTTCTAAAGATCATATAGGTGTATCCTGGATTTTCAAAATTTTATATAAGGGCACCCATCCATATATGAGTAAACTATTGTTACCCTTACATAGAATATAAGAGTTTTATATGGGAATAATTTTTATCGAAATTTTATATTTTCTACTTCCCAGAACCTTCTGTAACATTTTTTCAATATAAATTAATAGAAATAAATGTGTAAATTTTTAGTTTTTGTCTACTAAGAGTTTTTAAATGCAATATTTGACCCTTCTTAATTTTAGGAGTTTTAAAATGAGTCATGGGAAGAGTTAAAAAAGGAAATGGTTTTAATATTAATTTAATGGGGATTTAATATCCACATATCTCCTTATTTTAAAATATTAGTTTTCCCCATTCTATTTTCCCCTTCGAGTTTAGGTGATTCCAAATATCTTATTTTGAGTTGTACAAAGCTTCTGACAAATCAACTAAGTCCCTATCTTGAAATTTCTAGGTCGTGCAATTTGGAGATATCTTCCCACTCTCATCTATCATTTTGGGTACAATTATTTTCACTGGAAAAGAAATAATAGGTGGGGGATATGTTGCTTATCATTATTTTATACTATGTAAGTGTGAATTTATTATTCTTTAAACACCTCTATTTATATCAATGTGATTAACCATAATCATATAATAATATTGAAAATGATCTCATGATGAAAGATTATATGATAATCTAGAAATTATAAAAGATGATGATGAAATGTATGTAGTGTATTACTGTTAATGAAATATATCTTTTTCATAATTTAAAAAATATATATATAAAAATTTATAGAATAATATTTTATTTTAATAATAAACTATAAATTTCATGATGTAGGTTGATTTTGGAAAATGGGATAATTACTACTTAATTTTTGTTAATTAATTCATTGTAAAAATAATGAGTTGAGATAGAGGAAGATTATCGATTTTTGAAAATTGTAAACAATTATATTTTCATGCTCATGAAATTATCATAAAATAGATAATATAGTATCACATTAAAATCCTTTTTATTTCATGACAAACTATAAATATCATAGAAAAATAATTAATTATCGCATGTTGAAATATTGATCCATGACCTAGAAATTTAAAGGAATATGTTAATTAGATTCCATAGATAAAAAATATTATCTTCAAAAATACAGAGTTTCATGATATAGAATATGATTAATGTATTATTACTACTTAAAAAATGAAATATAAGTTCATTTCATACAGATTATAGTTAACCTATTATTTTTATTATTTCCAAAATTGATTTGAAAATAAAATTCATGTAGTGGAAAATTATGATTACCTTATAATTAGGTTATCGCAAGTTGGAAAATATATTTAATATTGTTGATAATAACCTTAAACAATGTAATTTAATTATTTATTACATGTAGTAGATAATATTATTTTATAATCTAAAATATTATTAGAATAAATAGAAAATAAATAATTGCATGTCATGGATTAATTGTGATTATTCTTGAAATTATCTATGAGAGATAAATAGATATTCACATGTCGTTTTGTAATTAATATTTGATAAAATCCAAATGATTGTATGTCAGAGCATTAAAATACTAAAATAAAATTGATGATAATCATTTCTATAATTTTGGATATTATATAATTGAAATTGGAATTATCACATGTTTAGATAATTTAATATGTCATGATATGGAGATAAATTAATGGTTGGGTTTATAATCAAATGTGTTTTATGTTTCCTATTGATATTTACTCGGTTGTGTGATATCTATTATTATAGTTATTCAGCATGGTTAATGTTCTTGGAAATTAAATAAATTAAAGGTTTTAATTCTTGATTATGATAAAAGAGGCGTATCATAATAATTATCATTGAGATTGTATATATATTCAAGAGAAACTTAGGGTGGAATGCTAGATTAAATGAATAGTATTTATACTTGGAAATTTTTATGGATAGTGTTTTTGGGATCTATTCATTATTAATTGGTTAACCAAATATGATAATAAAAATTTAATGATTGCTTAAATCATTGCTTTTGGGTTGTGTGAGCTTGTCTTTGTTTAATAAATCTCAAATTCCTTGATTCTTTGGTTATAGTTACCTTTATGTTTTATATATGTAATGATACATTTAATATGTATATATTCTCTATGGATTTAGATCCTTGATGTGATTTAATTTTAGCCTAATTTTATTATGGTGATGATGGTGGCATGAGGTACTGGTTATGTTGATGGTGGCATGAGGTGCCAGTTGTGATAATGGTGGCATGGGGTGCCAGTTATGATGATGATGGTGGCACGGGGTTCCATTTGTGATGATAGTTTAATGGGGTTCCGGTTATGATGATGGAAGGTCTTACTGGAAATTTATTATTTCTATCATGATTTTTTTTATGGATCTATGGTTGTATGTTATTTATATGAAAATTTTCTGACCGCGGGATGTAGTTTGACGTTATATACTACGAGTTCATATTTTAAGTGGTAGTTGTTGGAGTTAGTTCCCTAGAAAAAATTTATTTGTACTTTATGATAAACCTGTATTAATTGGATGAAGATTAATAAACTACTTATCACATAATGATTGTTCTTATATGTGACATAGTATGTGATAATGTCCTAAGAATAGTTGTCACATTAAAAGGTCATAGCAAATCCCTGCTATGATGAGAACCTAGAAGTGACATGACACTATTCATGAACATATTTTCTCAGGCTGGATGATATTATTTGAAGGGACACAAATGATACCAGCTATTAGGGGTGGGGAATCATGAAACTTTGAGGCGCCTTCTCATGGTGTGTTCCCATGGTAATATCCAGGAGGATATTATGAGAACAAGACCCACCAGTAGAAAATCCAAATTCATAAGTGTTATTGGATGTTCCTATCAGAAGATGTGTGTATTGGTCCTTAGAATTTAAGAATATTATTAATGGGTATTATGACTTGCTAACTTTGATGTATTGATGAAAACCGTGATGAAAAATGTTCTTGGTGAGGTAGGATATGTTGGGTGTGTCATGAGTAATATTGCATTAATGAATAATGTGAGAAATTATTTGTCACATCTATAGAAGTATATATTTTAGGCCCTTTTATGTAAATGATATATCCTAACTAAATCCACGCCCATGGTGTTCTCTGGGAAAGTTCAATTCTGGGAAATCAAAGAATGAGAAATTGAGCACATCGGTTGAGGGAACTTGCATGCAACCCACTTGATTGTAGATTTTGGGACAAAGGGATTATATTATGTGGTAAGTGTTTGTATAAAGTGACATATCGTTGCGACATCAACTTCTTTCTCTAGGGATCCTTGACCCATTTCTACAAATTAATCTTGGACTTTAGGAAATCCCACCTAATGCCAACGAGAAAGAGTCCTAGAGGGTCATACACTAAGTGTAGTGAGTATCTCAGTTAAATAATTCATTTATTTAATAAGTTGAATAAATATTATTCCCGGTTGTTGTTTAGTAATTATTCAAGTATTCCTGATCTCATTTATTTTGACTCTAGTTATTTGAGAGAATATATTGTGGACGGAATATTTATTTAAAGGTAAATAATGTAGTTATATTTATTTAATAAAAAATAGTCATTATTCAAGGAATGATAAATATTGAGGAGGATTGGTAGATCAAGTTATGATTCTGGTGAGAAATAATATTAAATATTATTTGGTTAAATAATATTCAAATATAACTTTCAATTTAATCACATTTCATGGAAATAATAGCATTGCTATTATTATTTGACATGGGGATTCACATGGAATAATAAATTAAGTAACAAAACCTTTGCTAATTATTTATTATTACATGGTGCATTAAATTCCCTGTTATGTTATTATTCTCTATATTAGCCAAGGGTTCATTCGACCGGCTAACCAATCGTTGTGTGCACGACATCCTTGGAAAAAATCTCTCAAGCCTAGGGAACTCTTCCCTCTGCAAGAATGTTCTCAAGAACGTAAGAGATCCTCCTCCACCAGATCAATGAGAATGATTTGGAAGAGATTCTTAACGAAATTGAAGGAGAAAATCTCAAGCACAAGGATCTTCCATGCTAGCACTCGGAGACTCCTTCAGTGATGTCTAGAGATACGTAGAGCATGTGTGGATCACCACTAGAGGATTAATATCCTTAGATTCTACATCACAATGAAGCTGCACCTCGGACCCATGGTCGGACGCATCAATGAAGAAAGAATCACCTTGGAGGTGATTCTATAATTTATTTAAATTAATTTTAAGCAAACCATTTCAATCCTCTCTTCTCAGTTCCGAGTTCTCTCCTTTGTCTTTTATCTTTGATTCAATTCAGTGGATACTGGAATTCAATGTCGTATTGATCTCGGATTAATCAACAGTTATGAAAATTTTCAAAGTTGGGTACACACACATCATGCGCTTCCGCTGCACCTAGAACCAACAAGTGGTATTAGTGGGAGCATATTTTCATTTATAATTATTTAAATAATTCATTAATTATTTAAATTTTATTAATTTAGTTTTTCAATTCATGTTTAATCATTCTTCTAATCTAAATTTCGATATATGTTCCTCCATTATCATTTCTCGCAGATCTAACAGAAATGAATAATTTTATGATTAAAATTAAATCAAGGATCACATCAACAGGTGCTGACAGTTTTTTCCAGATAATATAAGAATACATGTCGTGTAATTGGATCTACATGCTGTTTATTTTTGTTCAATTCATCAGGAGTAATTCGGAAATTATTCAAGACATGTGCATTAATGACATGTGGTGTAGTTAATTCTTACACCGCATGTTTACAAGGACAGACTGGCACATGGTCAGCCATACTACACACCATTTGTCCTACTAGACATGGCATGTAGTCTCTTTGGGTCAGGGTCAAGATGTGTATCCCATACACGGAGTGCCCGGATGGTGATCGTGTAACGCAGAGTCTACACGGCATGTGTCCTACTAGGCACACGGTGTACTCTGAATATTTCTGAAGTACACCTCACAGGCCATTTCCCCAGGCATATACTTCAAATGGATGGTGAGGAGGGTACATGAAGTGTAGTCGGATCTACATGTCATGTACTTTTTCCCATATTAGGAAAATTAAAAGAAAATATTATTATATTATGTAAACCATTGAGACATGTACCTTCGTGGGGGCGTAAAGCTAGGACACAACATGTGATAGGTGTTTTGATATATACATATGTGTGTGTGTGTGTGTGTGTTTAATTAACATCTACGTAATGTTCAAATATCTTCACATCATGTATGAGTTGTATAACAATTATAATTCTGTGCGCATGATACAAGTCACAAAAATAAAGTGTATACAAGTATAAATACATGCTGGGTAGTTTTTTATGGGTATTCATTGGGTTTTCTCCAAGGTACAAGTTGTATAGAAGGTTATTTAAAATAATCTCAAGGAAATTCATAAAAGGATTAAAATAAAAAGGATTGATTAATTAAAGATAACGATTAATCGATTCGAGCGTAATTTATCTTAATAATAATGATTAAATAATTGAATGCTAGTTTTATTAAATGCGTAATTTTTTACATGTATGTGGATGATCATGAGCTAGACCAAGCCTTTTTATGTGATTGGTTCCCTTTTAATTTATTTATTAAATTAAAATTGTTAGCATGTGAGCATTCTCTTAATTAATATGTTGGGTCTTCATGCCCATGGTATCTTTTATGTAAAACCTATTTTACCCCTTGACTGCATGTGAGTTAATATCATATGTAATGGATGGAGCTCCCAAGCTATTAGAGACGATTCAAGTTAGGAGCTGTGGAGAAACCAATCCAAAGAGATACAATGTGGATCGGTGTAAAACTGCAAACATGAACCTTAAATGGTTCAAAGTGTTTCTCCCCTAGGTCAGGGTTAGTTTATCAACTGCTAGATAAACTAACCAATAGTAAAGCTCATGATCATACCCTTTATTTTATTTTTGTTAGTTGTATGGTTATTCATTATGGATGTTTGACACTATCACATAATTAATGAACTAACAAGCATACAAGATGAAACTAAAATAAAAATGGATTATGCGTAAATATTATCTATACATAGTTAATCACTTAAGTATATCCCACTTAACATTAAAAAGCATGTGAAAATATAATAAGTGTAATTTTACGCATAAAGGATAAAATCTATTGATTAAATATTAATCAGTATAGCCTTCCATTACTTCGGTCATAATCGAACCATAGTTCAAAGTGCTTAACCAACCCTAGTTGGGGTGATTTCAATTATCGAGGAATTCTATTTTGAATTTTTGGGTTGACTTAATATAGTTTACATCAAGGGTTGACTACCCTAGAAGGACTTAGTGTAACTAGGAATAAAAGGTTGAGGAAATCCAAAATTAAGGATTTCAGGATTGTGGGTTTCACTCAACAGATCAAGGAGTTGTGAGTTAATGTAGTTGGAATTTGGAATTCCAACCTAAAACCTTTCAAGTTTCTTGAACAACCCTATTTGAGGTAATGTGAAGAGAAATATTGATCCTTGCCACTAGAATTTCCAAGAAACAAAATATTCTAAACCCAATGGTGAGGAATATTGGGTTTTGACAAAATAGTGGGATACTAATAGATATTAATTTATTTATTTTTCTATAATTATCAAGATAAAGTACTAAAACTCTATTAATCTTAAATTGTAGAAACATTAATCAAAATGACATCAATCATATCATTTTGATCCATACTCGATAAGGAAAACCTTCTCACCAGAACTAATTTCTAGGAGTGTAAAATGCACCTTCAGGTTATCCTTCACCATGAGAGGAAACTTTATGTGCTAGAGAGCCTTTACCAGTTGTGCCTGGAAATGCGGCGAGTGATGAGGAACTATCTGTGTATGAGAATCTTCTAAATGACACTACAGATGTTTAGTGCCTCATGCTATCACCCATGACCAATGATCTCTTGAAGCAACATGAGGAAATGGATTCTTATAGAATGATGTCTCACCTACAGGATCTCTATCGAGAGAAGGAAATATAGGAGAGGTATGAGATCTCCAATACTTTTTTCACTACTAATATTGAAGAGTTTTCACCTGCTGGACCACATGTAGTCAAGCTTATTGGATACATTGAGCATCTGGACATCTTAGGGATTAAATTCTCTGATGAGTTTTATATAGATCTCATACTATCTTTGCTACCTAATACCTTCACTAGTTTTATTGTGAATTATAATATGAGCAATAATGAGAAGAGTCTATCGGATATTCTCACCCTGATTCACCAAGTTAATAAGGACATGGGGTGTGAAAACCCCACAGTCCTTATGGTGAATTGGAAGATGGATGAAAAGGAAAAGGGGCCTAAGATTTATAAAAAATCTAAATCCTATGAGCACTATCCAACCAAGAAGAAGAAGATCCAGAGGCAGGGCAAGGAAAAGGGGGCAGTATGCTTTGCATGTGGCAAGTCAGGCCACTGTAAGAGGAAATTCACCCAAAGGAAAGAGGAAGCCAAAGTTTTATTCGTTATCAAGTGAAATATTTCCATTTCAACACATTGGGTATTATATATAGCTTTTGGGTCTCACATCTATATTAAAATGAAGGAACCAAGTAGATTATATAAAACTACTTGAGGAGATGTGGATCTACGAGCTTCCAATGGTGCGAGGATGGATTCTCTTTCCATTGGTGACTACCACCTCACATTACCGATGGGAATGATTTTGGTTTTACATGGATATTATTATGTACCTAGTGTTACAAATAACATAATTTTTGTATCAATTTTAGATATAGATGGATTTATTTTTAAGTTAAGAAATAATTTTTTTTACTTTTATAAGGAAAATGTATGTTATAGTATAGCACATTTAAATAACATTTTGTATGTATTAAATTATGAGAACCAGGTGTTGTTAATTGATAACGAACCAAGTTCACGTGACTCATACAACACCCAATTGTGGAATCACTGCCTTGGTCATATAAATGAGAAGCACCTGAAAAAGATCTGTAAAGATGGTTATTTAGACTCTTCTGAGCTAAAACCACTTGATAGATGTCATTATTGTTTACAAGGGAAAATAACTAAACCACCATTTGTTGAACAGGTAGAAATGGCCACAGAACTTCTAGTATTGGTACACACTGATGTGTATGGAGCATTTACAGTAGAATATATAGGTGTATAGTCTTACTTCATTACTTTTACTGATGACTTGAGTAGATATGGATATTTCTACTTAATGAGGTATAAGTCTGAGTCCTTTGATAAATTTAAGGAGTTTGATAATGAAGTAGATAATCATATTAGTAAAAAGATAAATAATCTTCGATTAGATCAAGGTGGATAATATCTTAACCAATAGTTCATTGTCCTTTTATAGGATTCTGGGATTCTAACTCAACTCACTCCACCTTATACACCATAGTGGAATGGTGTTAGTGAAAGGAGGAACTGTACCTTGTTGGACATGGTAAGGTCAATGATGAGTCATGTAGATCTTTCCTTATCCTTTTGGGGATATGAATTACAAACTGTAGCATACATATTAAACCAAGCACCAACTAAGGCAGAAAATGGGATTCCCTTTGAGCTATAGAGTGGAAAGAAACCCACTTTGTCGCATACACGTGTATGGGGATGCAAGGTGATTGTTAAGGCTTTCTCAGGAAAAAAACTAGAACCCCATGGAACAAAGTGTATCTTTATAGGGTATCACAAGTAAACAAAGGGATACTACTTATACAACCCCTAAGATAAGAAAGTGAGTATTTCTAGATAGGCCATCTTTTTGGAGAGGGAAAACATCCTCAAAAAGGATCGTAGGAGAAAGATTGAATTAGATGAATATGATGTTCAAGATACATAGGATTTGGTATAGGAACAAGTTCCATAGGTCCCCGTGGAAGAGGCAGTTCCTAAAATGCATGTACTAAATAGGAGTAAAAGGGAGATAAGAGATTTAGATAGATATGGTTTCCTTATCACTGAGGATGGTGACTCATTATTATTGGACAATGATGAACCTACTTCCTACAAGGAAGTGGTATATAGCTCAGAAGATGAAAGGTGGCTAGAATATATGAATTATGAGAAGTATTACATGTATTATAACAAATTTTGGGTTGTTTTCAATGCACCAGTTGATGTAAATCATGTTTGGTGTAAATGGGTATTCAAGAAGAAACAGGACTTGTAAGGTCAAGTTAGTACCTATAAAGTAAGTCTAGTGGATAAAGGTTTCAAACAATGTTAAGGAATTGACTATGATGAAACCTTTTCACCAATTTCCATGTTTAAATCCATAAGAATCATACTTTCCATAGAATCTTTCATGACTGAGATTTGGTAGATGGATGTCAAAACTGCATTCCTTAGCAGGAAACTTTTGGAAGATGTCTATATGACACAACCAGAAGGTTTTGTGGCACCAGGTGATGCTAAAAGTGTATGAAAGTTATAGAGATCCATTTATGTATTAAATAAATAATCCATTTCATGGAACATTTGATTCGATGAATCCATAAGAGAATTTTGTTTCATTAATAATGAATGTGAGACTTGTGTTTACAAGCTGTTTAATGGGAATGTAGTCATTATCCTAGTAGTGTATGTTCATGAAATATTTTTTATTAGAAATGACATGCCAGTATTGCAGTCATTCAAGGACTAGTTGAAAAGTTCTTATCTATGAAGTACTTAGGTGAAATAGCCTATGTTCTAGGGATCAAGATCATTCGTGAAAGATCTAAGAGGTTGTATGGACTAAGTCAAAGTACATACATTGACCAGATATTAAAGAGATTTAGTATGGAACAATCGAATAGGGTATTGGTTCTAGTGTCACATAGTATACATATTTCCAAGAAAATGTGTCCTTAGATACAACATAAGAAAGATAGGATGAGTAATATTCCATATGCTTCAGCGATAGGATCTATCATGTATGTCATATTATGTACCAGACATGATGTTACCTATGAACTAAGCATGGTAGGCAGATATCAAGAAGATCCTACAGAACAACATAGGACTGTTGTAAAGACTATCCTTAAGTATCTAAGAAGAACTCAGGATATGTTCCTAGTGTATGTAGAAGATGATGAGCTTGTCATCAGAGGGTATGATGATACTGGTTTTTAGACAAATCAAAATGATCTGAAGTCGCAATTAGGATATGGTTTCTGTCTCAACAGAGGATTTGTGAGATGGAAGAGTTCAAATCAGCTAGTTTTCACTGATTCTACAGTGGATTTCGAATATATAGTTTCTTTTGATGTATCCAATTAATCCATCTGGATTCATAACTTTGTCTAGGATCATGATGTGGTGCCTAGTAGTTAAGATTCTATTACATTTTATTGTGATAATACTATAGTAGTGGCTCTTGCAAAAGAGCCAAGGTCACATCAACAGAAAAAGAACATAATCCGAAAGTATTTCCTCTTGATGGATTTCTGTTAAAGGGGTGAAGTTGTAGTGACAAGAGTTTCCAAGGAAGAGAACATAGAAGACCCCTTGACTAAAGGTCTATCTTAGTAGAAACATGAATATCATGTCAGAGCTAGTGGACTGAAGGTTATTCATAGTTGTATCTTGTGAAAGTAGGAGTCTATTGGAGTTAGTTCCCAAGAAACCAACTTCTTTGTACTTTATGATGAACCTATATTCATTGTATGAATATTAATAAACTACTTATCACATCATTATTGTTATTCTGTGTGACATAGTATGTGATAATTTCCTAAGAATAGTTGTTGAATTAAAAGGTCATAATAGATCCCTGCTATGATGAGAACCCAAAAGTGCCATGACACTATTTCTGAATATGTGTTATATGGCCAGATGATATCATTTTAAGGGACACAAATGATACAGGCTATCATGGGTGGGGACTCATGAAACTTTGAGGCACCTCCACATGGTGTGTGACCTTGGTAATATCAAGGATGATATTATGAGAACAAGACCCGCCAGTAGGAAATCCACATTCATAAGTTTCATTATATTTTCCTATCTACATATGTGTGTATTGGTCCTTATAGTTTCAAATTATTAATAATGGGTATTATGACTCACACACTTAGATTTATTGACGAAAACCATGACGGCAGATGTTCACGAAGAGGTAGTATATGTTGGGTGTGTCACGAGTAATATTGCATTAATGAATATTACAAGAAAGGATTTGTCAATTCTACGGAAGTAGATATCTCAGGCCCTTTGATGGAAATTATACATCCTAACTAAATCCATGGCCATTGTGTTCTCTAGGAAAGTTCAATTCTGGGATGTCAAATAATGAGAAATTGAGAACATGGGTTGATGGCACTTGCATGCAACCCTCTTGATTAGAGATATCAGGACCAAGGAATTATATACATGGTAAGCATTCATATGAGGTGACATGTCATTACGACATCAACTTCTTTTTCATGGTTTCCTTGACCCATTGCTAGACAGTAATATTGGACATTAGGCAAGCCCGCCTAATGCCAACGTGAAACAGGACTAGAGGGTCACACACTAAGTATAGCCAGTATCTCTGTTAAATAATTCATTTATTTAACATGTTGAATAAATATTATTCCTGGTTTTTGTTTAATAATTATTCAAGTATGACTGATCTCATTTATTTAGTCTCTATTTATTCAAGATAATATATTGTGGATGGAATATTTATTTATCGATGAATAATGAAGTTATATTTATTTAATAAATAAATAGTCATTATTCAAGGCATGGTAAATATTGAGGAGGATTGGAGGACTAAGTTATGGGTCCAATGATAAATAATATTAAATATTATTTGGTTAAATAATATTTAAATATAACTTTCAAGTTAAGAACATGTCATGGAAATGATATCATTGCTATTATTATTTCACATGGACTTTCACGTGGAATAATAAATTAAGTAATGGAACCTATGATAATTATTTATTATTACCTGGTGAATTAAATTCCCCATTATGTTCTTATTCTCTATATTATCCAAGGGCCCATTCGACTGGCTAACCAATCATTGTGTGCACAAAATCCTAGGAGAAAAGTTCTCGAGCCTAGGGAACTCTTCCCTCTCCAAGAATGCTCTCAAGAACATGAGAGATCCTCCTCCACCAGATCAAGGAGAATGATTTTGAATCAATTCTCAAGGCAATTGAATGCGGACATCGCAAGGGAAAGGATATTCCATGATAGAACTTGGAGACTCCTTTAGCGACATCTGTAGATATGTAGAGCATGTGTGGATCACCACTAGAGGATTCATATCCTTGGATTCTACATCACAATGAAGCTGCACCTTGGACCCATGGTCAGATGCATCAATGAAGAAAGAATCACCTTGGAGGTAATTATATAATTTAATTAAACTAATTATAAACAAAATATGTCGATCCTCTCTTCTCGGTTCTAGTTTCTCTCCTGTTTCTTTTATCTTTGATTCAATTCTGTGGATACTGGCATTCATCGTCGTATTGGTCCCAGATTAATCATCGATTATGACAATTTGAAAATTTGGGTACACGCCCATCATGTGCTTCTATTGCAATCAGAACCTACAGTATATTGGGCTATGTCATTTACTACTTAGATGTTTATGAAATTTTATTTGAAATTATAAAGAACAGGGTTGGTTCTTGATGCTCACTCATGATGGTTAAATACTTTATAATATAAGAGAACAATTAATAGTGTTGTTGTCACGTATCTTGGAATATTAAAAATTTAATCTTGGAAATGAAAATGGAATAATATTAATTAATGTATTGAATTAATTGATATTTCACATGATGCTTGTATGCTTATTGATATCTAGATATTAGTAGTGGTAGTTGGTTGTCCTATTTGATTATAGTGGAAGATGATTCTAAGGTTATTTAGTCAATATTAGTGCAGTTTTGAGATACAACTAATCTATATGGTTTATTATTTTATATTTAGCCCACCCATGTCGGAAACAAAACTAAAAAATAGAGGTATTAGGGTTTTTTCCCAAACATCCAAGTTGGTGTGGATAGAGATGGATGACTACCCCTACCCCTTCTCTCTATTCAATTGTAGTATTATGTGAAGGTATGAACTGGGGTGATTTCTCATACATGTGTGATGCAGGTTGTTATGGCTTGATGTTATAGAGAATACATGTGTTTGGTTGTGGTGTCACCATCTTCCCATAGGTGTAAGTCCATGGGTTGTGATGGATTGAGGTATAATTCATGTACACGAGATGCACTGGATTCTATAATTAAACTTTGTTATGGATTGGATAGTAGTGATGATGAGATGGATATGTTGATTAATTCTAATATGAGGTTTTGGGGCCTACATGATACTGAGGTAGGTAGGTTCGAGGCCCAACTCACACAAGGTATAACTCAATTTATGGAATGGATAGGATCTAATGACATTAGATGTTGGGGCATGATAGCAAAAAACTAGCGGGGAAGTGGTTGTGGGGTACCCATTTATATATATATATATATATATATATATATATATATATATATATATATATATATATTCTCAGTTTTATGATTATACTTATGTGTGTTATTTGGTGAGTGATCCATGATGAGGATTGGAAAAGAATAGTAAACATTTTTAGGTGACAAGTTAGTTTCATTTTTTTACTCACTAGGATTTAGTATTCTTCTATCACATATTTCATGAGAGGTTTCAAGGAGGTTTCTACTGAGTATTAATGTTATTCTCACTCAGTGTATATATAAACTATTTTTCAATTCACCATGAGCTGGTTGGTGATCGAGCTAGACATTACTAGTTTGAGGAGTTATTCAGGAGATATTTGAACTTCATGGTCACTTACAAGGATCTATTTTAGTATTTTATGTTGTTTTAGTTTTATTTCATTACATTAATGTATTGGGATTGATTCTTTATTTATTATGAGCATGAGTTTTTTGGTGGTTTTTATCAAATTGTCTATTGTAAAATCTTTATGATGGTAATGCCTCTCATGTGTGTGTTTATATACCCTTGGTGATAGTCACCAACCTATGGCCTATTGGAGGAAAAATTTGGGCATCATTGTCTCTCTTTCTCAATTACCAACCCATTAGTGGCACCTTTGGGGGGATGGGGTCATGATAGATATATATTTTGAACACTTACCACTAGGAATAGCATTATGTTGTAATGATCTGCATTTTGAACCGAACTAAAAAGTTAAGGTTTCTGAACTTTTTCAGTTACTGAATGGTTCGTCTTTAAAATTGAGCATCAAAATTAAATTTAGAGAGTTTGAATGATCCAAAGTGATGTTTTTTGGACTTGGGTGATGAATATTTAAGTTTATCGGGTGTCTTGAAGAGTTTCGGGAGCATCAGACCCGAAAACATCATATTTTGAAGGACTGTAGGGGGTGAACAATTTGTCTGAAACTGTGTGGCCTACTGTATAAGACCTTGCATCCTAGTTCAAAGGGGATAGTGGTGGTGTTCATGGTCTACACATAGTTTTTGAAATTATGTGGTTATCCCATGAGGAGTACCCATAGTGCCCAGTAAAGGGTGCACGATTGGTGCATGGTTTTCTAAACTATGCACCGAGACCTATATTAAAAATCAGTTTTAATTAAATTAAAATAAAAATTAAAACCTAAAACTAAATCACACTCCCTCACCCCTCATTCCCAATCGTGACACACCCCAAGGGTTCCCCCTCTCGACGCACATGATCCCTCTCCACGCACCTCCTTTGATCCTTTATTTTTTGTTAGATTTCTTCATATTTCTTTCCCGATCCTCCAAGGTAAGGTTCTCTCTCCCTTATCCTCCATTTTTCTTGGCTGATTTGGGTTTTTTCATCATGCCTAGAGGTTCAGTCGAACCCTAGATGGAGGATAACCTGTTTTCAATTCTTCCCTTCTATGCTAGTTCATGCGAATGGCCTCTCGGGCCATGTTTGGGAGAGTTTCGGCAACTGCCACTATAGGAAAGGTGGTTCAGGTTGTTTCAGGTTTATTCTATCATCTGAGGTAAGGTATTTTACCCGATTCTTGGTTTTTCACTATTTAATTTAGTACCTTAATGTATTTTGAGTCTCTAGATTTGTTTTTAGGGAGTTTTGATCATCTTTGAAGGTCTTTTCTCACATACATAGGTATGTATAGATATAAATATATAAATATCTTCCATGTACATGTTCCCTCATGGTGTTGGGAATCATGTTCATTAGATTAAGAATATATATATATATATATGAATGTATTCATGGGAAAGTAGGTATCAGCAGCTCCTAGTTAGAAAGCGCCAAGATCCGATTGTTCGGTTTGGTTCCAACCTGAGATATGGTCCCTCTTTTATCCCATTTAAATCAAGAATGATTTATATTGTTTTCCACTGCCTTCTTAAATTTTTCTTGTTTATATTGAATTTCATTTCTTGAATTTGTGTTTAGTTTTGATAAATGTTTCTATTGATAAACAATTCGTGGTTTTCTAATAAAATCCCTCCAAAGGAGGTGCACTATCTGCAAAAATCCACAATGGTGGTTATGCTCTTTTAGATTGCTTGGCATTATTGCATTGATTTTTACTTTATATAGTTTCCTTGGTTGGTAATGACTTGTTTTGTGATTCATCCTATTTTATGAACTGAATGTCTTGCCTCTTTGAATGAAGTGACCCTTACCTCATGTGTCTTTCAATGAGCCTAAGACACCCCATGGGTGTGTGGTTTGCTTAGACTTGGAATCACCCAAGTGGGTAATCGTGTGGTTTTCCATGAACCCCTTCCTTGAACATGAACCTTAGGTTTATACATGGTATTTAATTTCCTCGGTTAAGTCCTTGATTTTTTTTAGGTGATTGAATTTCGTTAAGATGGTATAAATGAGTTAGTGCCACCCTCTTTATGGAATGGCCTCGACACTTGAATCTTAATCCAATTTTCCATGTTTATGAAAATTGGGTGAGATGACCTTGTGTGGGGTGACTCACATCAAATTTCATGCTTTGAATAGATGGTTTAGACTTAATGATATGCTTGCCTAATATTAAAGGGGTTACATGAAATGACTACTTTGAGAATGGAAATAAAATATGGATAATGATATGTACTAGATGCCTTTTCCTCATGTATTGAATTGAATGTGACCATGCCTTGAAGAATGTTTAATTAAAATACTTAGGATGGTTTTCCTTAAGTACAATTGTAAATGTGGTTGTTTATATATAATGTGATATGACTTTTTAAATACATAATAGGTATTGCCTTATGCATTATATTATAATTATGACAATGGTTTTAAATGACTATGGATGGAAGGCATTCATACCCCATTCCATATATGTAAATGACTACGGATGGGAGGCATTATTACCCCATGCCATCTATTGTAAATGATTATAGACGAGAGGAATTCTTACCTCTTTCCATTTATATAATCTCCAATAGACGAGAGGCATTATTACCTCATTCCTTTTATATAATATCCTATGGACAAGAGTCATTATTACCTCATGCCATTTATATAATCTTCTATGGACGAGAGCCATTCTTAACTCATTCCATTTATATAATCTCCAATGGAATAGAGGAATTATTACCTCATTCCATTTATATAATCTCTAATGGATGAGTGGAATTCTTACCTCATTCCATTTATATAATATCCAATGGACAAGAGGCATTCTTACCTCATTCCATTTATGCAATCTCCAATGGATGAGAGGCATTCTTACCTCATTCTATTTACCTAATCTCCCTTGGATAAGAGGCATGCTTACCTCATTCCAAGGATAACCTCTATATATATATGAAGGGACTATAGTCATACTTACCTCATCCCAGTGATAACCTATACATATATATATATATAATTGTACATGGTGACTTGATCAGACATATCGTCTATGGGTTTAAGTATGTATCATCGTTAGGTGTCCCTTAGGAACATGGAAAAGTGTTAATTAGTTAATAAATTTTTTCATTAATACTTCATACATGCACACTATTAAATTTATATTACACTATCTAGATAGGGATAGACACTGGTGGTGCCAACCTACTGTGATTTATATCTCAGACACTACTTGGACCGCCATTGCACTAGGGTACCCGAGTAGACCTTTCTTTTTCAAAGGAATTCAAACATTGTAAATTTCTTTTTTTTGTATGATCATACTTGGATTTAAGATCAAAGGACTGAGTTGGAACTCAGGATTCTCATGGAGATTTCCTTAGGAAATTTTAGTTATCTTCCTTCTTTGTGTCCTGTATTGTTCTATTGTGAAAAGAATGTTGTTTGTTTAGTTCTTTAAGTTTTGTAAGATCTCCATGTCATACATACTCTATATAAAATGGAATTTTACACTTTTAGTAAATTGTTATTATCTATCTTCCGCTAATTATTCTTTGTTATTATATTGCTTCCACTATTATCTTCTATTTAGTTTCTATTTTACCGTTTTACTACTTTGATATGGGGGTATAGTCTCCCCACTATCACCTCTTGATACCCTCACTTCTAGATGGAAGCCTCTGTCATACTGGGAGACGCACTTGAGTCCATGTGACCCACTAGTCTGGCTACCAGCATAATGGTCGGTCAGGCTGGGATGTTACAAAGTGGTATCAGAGGATAAATTTTTCCTTGTATTTCTATTTTGGGTTAGTATATGGGATATTAGGAATGTGTATGCACTTGGTTAATAATCATTCTTGGGACTGGTCACCCCATGTATGGGAAATGACCAAGTGGCCAGGATTTGGAATTGTTGTTTGTTTTGTTCACTATTACATTCGATATGATTTCACCTAGAGTGATTGTTGTACTTTCCACTGCTTAATGATTTATGGAATTTCTATAATTTTACCCATGGCCTGATATGGAAAGAATGATACATTTCATGCATCATTATAGGCATAAAGGAAATTCACATTTCATGCATATTCCATGCCATATATTTTCATAGGTAGGCTTCTTATTGATTTGGAATTTGTGCCATGAGTGTTGTTCCATGTTAGGTGTTTTAATAACATAATTAGATTTGTACCTTATTGGGTAATTTTTAAGCATGGTTTCCTATTAGTATAACATGCCTAGTTGATTATTATGTCTTTATTTTGTATCTTTAGAATTCATTTCATGTTCACATTCCATGATTAGGTGTTATAGCATTATTTGGTGTTTATTTTTTGTGATAGCATACTTGTAATGGGATAAATATATGGGTTTCAATTAAACGAGAGATAGTTTCCAATTATAAGGTGTATGGGTGCCATATAATTGGGAAAAGGTGACCCGTATACTCGAACCATATTTTTACCTTGTTAAAATGTAAGGCAGATAAAGTTTATATGTTAAAGTGTATTCATTATGATAAAAGTGAGACAAATGACAAACTGTAAAGGGGTATGGGCGCTTTACAGGTTGGTAGATGGCCACCCATGTGTTGGAACTTTGTTTTGAGTATGTTAAAAATTCTAAAATGTATATTTTTCTGATAAATGGGATCCAATTTTCAATTTATAGAGTGTATGGTTGCTTCATGGACTGGAAAGTGGAAAACCATATTAAATGTAATGACATGATGATTTATGAAATTCTTATTTATGTGCAAGATGTTTAATTTTGATCTGAAATGAATAGAGAAACTATTATTGGGTTTTTTTTCTAGAAAACCCATGTTGGCTCGATGGAACCTTCATTGTTTGTATTACATGTTAAAAAGGAAGTTGATAAAATTTTCCTATTTTTATTTGATCTGATTATTAAAAATCAAGTTCCATGTGATTTTTCTTTTGAAAGGGTACTTGATGTTTTTGATTTAAATATTTTAAATTGGTTAAAGATTAAGTGAATTTAAATGAAAAAGGGATTATAAATGGAACTTATAGAGGTGTCCTCAATTTGATACATTCATGAAAGGGTAGTTGAGTTCCTCTTGAGATTCCTTGAAACATAAATGGTAATGTTCTCTGTAGGTTGTTTCCTTTTAATCAATAACATAAAATATTTAGATTTTGAGCCTAGTGACTTTAGCTGGTGTGACCAAATTCTTGGGTTGATACTTATTCTTCGTAAGGGGGGATAGCCCGTGGTAGGTAGCACCCTTAAAACTTAAACACCTTGTTTGTATCATGATTTTTATTGATGTTTTATTCCATTTTCCCTAATAGGAATTTCAGTTTCCAATGACACCCTTATTTGGATGGGTGGTCATGATTTTTTAGACCCTTGATATGGTTTTGAGCATCAGGTAATTCTCAGTTTCAGTTGGTTGGACATACCATGGGCATGGTCGGCTACTTCTTTGGTCGTTTGACCCTTTTCTTGTCCTTGGGAAGTTTTCATTGATGTATGTGGTACCGTCAAGTGTCAAATGTTCTGAAGAACTAGATGAGATCAGTTGAATCTTTGAGCCTCGAGCTACTGAGTGTGGTCTTGGGTCATCTCCTCAGTAGAGTGTCCCAATGTTAAATAATCAGTTCATTCCAATGCTCGATGTGGCTTCTGGAAGACTTGGGTGTTTTGATATTCTCGTCAGTTTGGTTGGGTTTTCATAACAAATGTATCACATCTATTTTAATGTGATTGTGATCTAGTTTGCTTGTGAGTAGTTGGTCTTTTCTTCTTTTGATGACACTGAAACTCCTAATGTGGGGAGTGTTGTGTCGGTTTTTTAAACATGTGTCCTTCTGGGTATAAGGAGCATAACAAAATGGGACCATTTGGAAATGGTCAGATCTCTTGAATGCCTTTGAGGATTTAATGTCCTGAATCATATTGGTTCTTTCTTGGTAGCATGAATCTGGTGTGGTTGTCCATTTACAACCTCTGAGAAAATGATGATAGTCATGGATAGACTTCAGTGGTGAAATATGGAGCGATCATGGAGTCTCCTAGAGTGAAAAAGGCATGGTTATTGGTTTGAATTATGGTTCATTGGCAGGAGAAGCTGAGTTTTCCTCTTTGAAGTCGGAAAGTTGGGGTTCAACTCTTCTTCCTTCTAGAAAATGGGTATGTTTGACTGGAACCCGTTAAAATCCTCTTAATGTGATATACTAAGTGATGAGTATTTCCCTATCTTGTCTTCACCCTAGATACACTAAGATAGCTTCAGTTGTACACTATGTTGAATGCTTTAAAGATTTTGAGCTTTTTTGGGTGGTCCTATTTCGGTGTTGCACGCTGGATGTGTGTTTTCCTTGGTGCTTTGATCTTATAAATGTCACCAAAAGTCATATATGAACTTTGGTGAGTGTTTTTGTTAAACGTAGGATGCCTTGGTAGAAGGCATCGCAGTTCTTTTGGAAAGTCACCGGCTGTCTAAGCCGAGTGTCCTCTTGAATATTTTTCCAAGAGGCTTGACTCTTTTCTTCTCTTATTTAATTAATGTGGTTAGTGAAGAACCATTTTAAGGCAAGTTTTCAAGTGAATACTAGTGCGGTTGGTGTCGGCATGTGCTTTTCATGAGTAGATGGCTCTCCTTGGGATTTGAGGTTTATAGGGATTGACTGTTTTAAAAATTTGAGTAATCATGCCAGGAGTGTCGTTAAAATTCTTAAAGGTGTGCTTTTCAGGAAATTTCCAATGGTGGTTGAATAGAAGTTTGGAATTGACTACATAATGTTAAATTCTAAGGTGGGAATTATCTTTGGTTGCATGATTAACGAGACAATGATAGGATTGTGCCTCTAGGTGAACAGGCTTGGATAAGTTCCTTCTTGGTGTTTTGGTTAGAAAATGAGCATTGGATTGAGTCATGATGGATTGAGTGTCATGTTCTTAAAGGGGTGGTTGATGGTGTGTTGGACATTTGGGAATGTAATGCGACAATTTGAACAAAGCTTCATGACCCTTGTAAGTTGGGTGAGGTGTACATTGTTCCTGAAGACTTCTCAGGGATGAGAAGTTCTAAGGTGGGAAGGTTTCAATTGTCCACATTTTGAACCAAACTAAAAGCAATGGTTTTTGAACTTTTTTAATTACTGAATGGGTCATATTTAAAATAGAGCATCAGAATTAAATTCTGAGAGTTAGAACGCTCCAAATGGATGTTTTTTTACTTGGGTGAGGACTCTTTAAGTTTCCCAGGTGGCTCGAAGAATTTTGAGAGCACCAAACCCAAAAACATAAAGTTTTGAAGGACTGAAGGGGGCACAAGATTTGTCTAAAACTGTGCAGCCCACTGTAGTAGATTGTGTGGCCTAGTTCAATGGGGATAATGTCAGTGCGAACAGGCTTCACATGATTTTCCAAAACCATATGCCTAGTCTGTGTGGAGTACCCAGAGTGCCCAATAGTGTGTGCACAGTTTTCTAAACTTTGCAGCCCAAACTGTGTGTTGAGACCTGTATTAGAAATCAATTTTAATTTAATTAAAATAAAAATTAAAACCTAAAACTAAATCACACTCCCTCATCCCTAATTCTTGATCTCAACACACCACAAGAGGTTCCCCATCTCGATGCATGTGACCCCTCTCCACGTACCACCTCTGATCATCAATTTTTGGATAGATTTCTTCATGTTTCTTGTCCGATCCTCCAAGGTAATGTCTTATCTCCCTTCACCTCCATTTTTTTGGCCAATTTGGGTTTTTTCTTCATTCCTCGAGGTTTTACCGAACCCTAGGTGGAGGCAAAACAACTTTTCAGTTATTCCCTTCTATGCTAGGTCATGCGAATGGCCTATCAAGTCATGTTTGGGAGAGTTCTAGTGAACTCCGCCATAGGCAAAGTGGTTCTAGTTGTTTCGGGTTTCTACTACAATACGAGGTAAGGGATTATACCTGCTGCTTGGTTTTTCAACATTTAATTTAGGACTTTAAGGTGTTTTGAATCTCTAGATTTGTTTTTAAAGATGTTTTATCAACTTTGAAGGTCTGCGATCACATACATAGGTATGTATAGATATAAATATATAAATATATTTCATGTCTATGTTCCCTTATGGTGTGGGGAATCACATGAATTGGATTAAGGATATGTGTGTGTGTGTGTGTGTGCAGGCAGGTATCAGCAGCTCCTAGTTAGAAAGAACCAAGATCTGATTGTTTAGTTTGGTTCCAACCTGAAGTAGGGTCCCTCTCCTAGCCCATTTAAATCAAGAATGCTTTAAGTTTTTTTTATCTAACTTCTTAAATTCTGCTTGTTTATATTGAATTTAATTTCTTGAATATGTTCTTATTTTTTATAAATGTTTCGATTGACAAAAAATTGATAGGTTCTTGATCCTTAACTTGATTGGTGCACCCCTCAATGGTTTTTTTTATCTGAGAAGATGGGTGAGAATCCCCTCTAGGTGAGACTTGAGGTGAAACATACTTGGTATCACTACCCCTACCATCATCTTTTTCCACTTTCCTAACATCATGAAAGGTACCTAGGTCTTTCTTGGTAGATAGAATTTTAATGTTTCCTTGGTGATAGGATGCACTAGTGTCGGCTTCAATAACTTCCTCTGCGACAAATACAGTCATGGAAATTCTTCTCTTATTTAGGTTTATGAACTTCCCAAATTTTGAAATTTTCCTCACGGGATTCCCTACTTCAGGATCAAAAGACAGTCGGGTGGTTGAGGAAACCATCTTCTTACTAGCAGTCTCAACACTAGACTCATCACCAACCTTTTCTTTAGGCTTAATAGATTTCATAGAAAAATCATCACCCACAGATTTCTTACCTAGGTTTCCTATATATTTTGAAGATTTCCCAAACATAATTTTATCATCAATTTCTCCAGATCCTGGTTATTCTTCAAACTTTCTACTAGGCTTCTCCCCATTGAGGTCTTGCACCTGCATCCCATTAGAGGTTTGCTTCTTATTAAATGAATAAGCAGACATTCACATTAAATATAAGAATAATATTAAATAAATAAATAGACATACACATTGCATATATACACATACAAACATACATATGCATAGACGTACACATACACAAACATATGTATACACATACACATACACATACACATGCATGTATGCATATACATGCATATACTCATACATACATGTACACACATGTATACACATACTCATGTATATATTTATATATGAGTACATACACATACATACACATACATATGCATACATACATGTGATGTCCCAGACCTAGATTCCACTTCATAGGTGCCCCGATCCCGGTGGGTCACATGGCCTCAAGCGCATCTCCTTAAATGCCAGAGGCTGCCGACTAGCAATGAGGGCCTAGGGTATGTCTATGGGGATATTATTCCCTCATTAACAAAGTGTATTGCAATGGTTAAATATGAACTGAGGTAAATAGCATAAGCAATGCAAGTAAACATAAGGAAAAACAAAAAAATCGAGACAATAGTAACGATAATTGAAATAACTAGAATAACATAAAACAAATGATGATGATATGTCATGGATCTAGAAAAATGGAAAACATGGATACAAGATAGGAGGAATAACATGTTCCACATGGTACAAAGAAAATCAAAGACTATCCCAAGCATCTCGAGATCCTTCTCGGTCATCTGCTATCAATCTCCATCCAAAATAGTAATCAATCAATTGTTCGAAGTCATATGCTTCACTTTTTCAACACCTGCATACATGTAATCTACCTCGGGTTCCAAATGGCACCTGAAGAGGGTGTGAGATAAATCTCAATGGTCCACCACCAATAGTGTCTATAACATCTGGTCTATGTAATGGAAATGTAATAGTGTCCAAGCATGCATATATAAAGTAGAGAAGAACAATGTAACTAAATACCCAAGTACCTACTTCATCCTTCGGCTGGCGTCTAAACATAACCAGTCCATTAATTTATTATTACCAGTTTATAAATAAGTCGCATGTTTACAATAGTAAAGGTTCCAAGTTGTGACAAGGAAACCTGTAATGACATTTAATAATGAAGTTCCAAGTTAATAACAAAGGCAACGTAGACCTCAAGGGTATCCAACTCAGTAATAACTATATCTAGGCTAAGGGTAAGAGTGTAATACAAGGAATTCCACAATAATATACCTAACAAATCCAAGGTGATCGTCTAAGGTAAAATGGGGATAAGTAAAGACAATTACCTATGGGATGTAACCATGGAACCTACTTATCAATACTAAATCTAAGGAGTTTATCCAAGGAATAATTTAGTAATATGTGATGGATCATACAGTTTCATACTGGGCATCCAAGAATAGACAATGATCAGTATCTAGGTGGGTCTCAACCTAATCAAGCTGTATCCTTGAATTGGAATGGGGTTCCTGAGTGCTCACGGCATTCCCCGATAAGAATCCAAGGAGAGATCGAGTCAGGGTACTCTTGTTTAATTATAAATTCATGTAATATTTCCTTTGGTTAGAGCCTTTCCTTCCATTAGTGTGATAAGGTCAAGTAGCATGAACACTTTTAATCAAGTCATAATTAATCAATAAGTCCATTTGGTTCAAGACTTTCCTTTTATTAGTGTGATAAGGCCAAGTAGCATGCACCTTTATTAATTCTATTTAAGGCATATTCAATACTTAAGTTTCATTCCACTAACTTCCATTAATGTTTAATGTGGTTCTATGGACATAAAACCTATTAATCATTCACATTTAATCTAGTCAAGTCATATACTTAGTATACTTTCCAATTTCCACTTCACATTTAATTACCAATTGAAGCACATACCTTAGGTAGGTCAAGTGGTAATCATATATGGTAATTTCCATTAAGAAATTCACAATATAAATAAATACATTTAAAAATAAAAAAGGTTACCCTTATAAGGGGAAATCTAATTCACACCCGAACGGTGGCTCAAACATGTCAAAACACTAAAGACTCACACTAAAAACACACTTATGGAATATCATCCTACATGGGATCGATGGAGTTGTGGGTGTAACCACCAACAATTAATCACATATATAGAAATATCATAACCATATAGTTATAATGATTATAATCATGGAATATAAATTCACTAAACAATGCCCGATGAAATCAGTGGTCCCCATATGATAATTCCAAAATCAACAAACTTGAGGGATGAGTTATAGACCACCCACCTTAGGGTTGTATGATCCTTCTTCTATGATATTATCCTTTGATTCATATTATAATAGAGTATATCTGAGAAAAATGGAAAAAATATCACACCTTGATAACTAGGTCGAGAGCAAGATAGAAGAAGAATGGCTAAAAAGGACTTGAGTACTTACCATTGTGCATATAACATGACCAAACAGAAGCTCAATCAGATCCCATATGAAGGTTATCTTCCAATCCCTACCTTAGGCCTTCAAAGAGCTCCAAAAGGGAAGTAAAATAGTTCAATACCTCATAAACTCAGATTAGGAGGAAGGAGGATATTTGATTAGATCATTGATGGAAAAATTGTAAAATTACCCATAAAATAGAAAGTGTACGGTTTAGCTGCAAAGTCTTCCAAACTGTGCACCAACCCTGCACGGGTACCTAGGAAAGAAAGAGAACTCATGTGGTTAGGTCTCATGGTTAGGTAAACTGTGCAGTAAGGCTCTGCCAAAAAACATTCCACCTGTATAGTTTTCTCTAACTATGTGGCCTTCCCGCACGGTTTACTATAAACTGTGCACCATGCTTGTTTTCCCAAAAAGCTGGGTTTTGGGCTCTGAACAAGCCCTGGAAACCCTCAGGACCTTCACTAACCTATTAGGCATCCATATTAGGCCCAAAATAAAGAATTAGACCTAAATTTAAAGGATACATGCCTGATTTAAAAACAGGGTTCTTACATTCTTCCCCCCTTAAAAGAAATCATCCCCGAGTTTACCGTCCACGGGTGTATAAACACTATATGAGAACAAAACTATCCACTGGGCATGTATATCAGCCTCCCACTCCCAGGTCTCATCCTACGTGCAACCATGCTGCCATAAAACCCATACTAGAGGGACAGACCGGCCTCGAAGAACCTTCATGCCCCGATCAATGATGCGTACTGGATACTCCTCAAAGGTAGCATCAACATCTAACTCAAATTACTCTGGATAAAAGGTATGAGATGGTTTGACATGATAATGGGGAATTTGTGAGATGTGGGTGATGTTGTTCATGGCATGGTACCTTTGAGGTAGTAGCAACTGATAGGCTACCATCCCGAATCTCTCCATAATTTCAAAAGGCCCCATATAATGAGGTGATAACTTACCTTGTTTCTATAACTGTCTATGCCCTAGACTGGGAGATACCTGAAGGATAACATGATCCCCAACCTTGAAATCTATAGGTCATCAATGGTGATCGGCATAAGATTTTTTTCTAGATTGGGAACTAGTCACACACTTTATAATTTTCTAAACCTACTCTGAAGTCTCTTGAATGAGATGAGGACCTAGTAGGGCCACTTCACCTACCTACAGCCAGCATAGAGGTGAATAGAAAAGCCTACCATATAAGGCCTCAAAAGGATCCATCTTAATTTTCACCTTAAAGCTGTTATTATAGGAAACCTCAATGAGAGAGATATGATTTTCTCAAGAACTGCCAAAATCGACACATGCTCAAATCATATCCTCTAGAACCAGTATTGTTCATTCAGATTTTCCATCAGTTTGAGGGTGAAAATTTGTGCTTATAATCACCTTTGTTCCCATATCCTTCTGAAATCACTACCAAAACTTTTAAGTGAAACGAGCATCTATATCTGAAACGATAGTACGAGGGACCCCATGGAGTCATATGATTTCACAGACATACAGTTTTCCCATCTCATCAACTGAGAAAGTCTCTCAAATATGAATAAATTGGGATACTTTCATAATTATTTCAATGAAAACCCATACAGTGTCGTTACCTCTAGGAGACCTAGGTAAACCATCTACAAAATCCACAACAACATCTTCCCATCTCCATTCTAGGACTAGAACTGACTGTAACAAGATTGTAAGTCTTTGGTGTTCTACCTTAACCTACTGATAGGTGAAACACCTAGTGATAAAGCCTACTATCTGACATTTCATCCCAGGCCACCAATACTGGTGTCGCATATCTTAATACATCTTGGAGATGTCTGGATGAACTACCCACTGAGAAGTGTGGGAATATATCATCAACTCCTCTCTCATATCTGTAGGGACCCATACATGTCCCTGGATATACAAGATTTTGTCTTTGTCTACAAACCAATCTGAATGTGGGTTATCTCCTAATATACTCTCACAGAGTACCAAGACTTCAGAATCTAAAAACTTTCTACTCTTCACTTTCTCAAGGATGTAGGTGGTAACTTCCAAATATGAGAAATAATACTTCTCATGGATATTATGAAACTCTCAGTGCAGATAAGAGAATGGGTCCATTAACTTCCATTCATCACTGGCTTCTCATACTGCTTGTGCTTGAGTTTTCTGACTCAGTTTATCTGCAACCACATTTCCCTTTCTAAGCATATAGGAAATCTCAAAATCAAAGGATTGTAGATATTTGGGCCATATACGATGTATGAGGTTCAAGTCACACTGAGTAAAGATATATTTGATGACCTTGTGGTCCATGAACACCATAAAGCACTAACCTAACAGATAGTGTCTCCAACAATGTAAGGAATAGACAGCTACTGCAAGCTCGAGGTCATGTGTTAGGTAGTTTCTCTCATGAGGCCTAAAATTCCAAGATCTTTATGCAATGAATTTTTCCTCCTACATCAGAATTGATCCTAGTCTAATGTCTGATGAATTATAGAATATGTTATAACCTACACCTAGCTTGGGAAGAATTAGAAAATGTTCTGATACAAGCCTCCCTTTTAGCTCCTGAAATGATTCCTCATACTCTTCTGACCAAAGGAACTTGACACCCTTATTTTTAAGGCCAGTAAGGGGTGAAGAAAGATGTGAAAAGTATTTTATGAAATGTATGTAATATACAAACATCCCCAAGAAACTATTTATATCAAATAGTTTCTTGGGATTCTCCCAGAAAACTACAGCGCTAAACTTTTTTAGGTTAAAAGATATGCCATATTTTGAGATAATGTGACCCAAGAAGTGAACTTTGTCGATCCAGAAGTGTCACTTAGAAATATTGGGATAAATATGATGCTCTCTCAGTGTACTTAGAACAATATCAATATGATTGGCATGGTCTCTATGAGTGTGAGAATACACCAAGATGTCATCTACAAAGACCATGACAAAAGAATCCAAATAGGGGTGGAACACCCTATTCATCATAGCCATGAAATTGGAAGGCACATTCGTAAGACCGAATGACATAACTAGGTACTCATATATAACATACCTTCTATCTAAAGTTGTATGAGGTATGGATGATGGTCTGACTCGCACCTAATGATTACCCAATCTAAGGTTGATCTTAGAGAAGACCCTAGCTCCTCAAAGCTGGTCAAAGATATCATCTAATCAGGGAAGTGGATATTGATTCTTGGCCATAAGTGGTTTCAACCTTCTGTAATCCATGTATAGATGTAATTTTATATCCACCTTATTGGAGAAAATCATGTGAAAACCTCAAAAGTGTGTACTGTCTTGTATAAAACCTTTCTCCTCTAAATCATCTAACTACCGCTTGAGCTACTGAAGCTATGCAGGTGTCGTCCTATATGGAAGAATGGACACTAGAGATACTCCTGTAAAAATATTGATTGTAAACCCGACCTATCTCTCAAGAGGTAAGCTAGAAATTTTTTTGAGAAATATATAACTAAAAAAATCCACTACTGGAAGGAAATCATCTTTTCATAAACCCTAATACTCTAGGAAGAGATTTTCAATTTTAGTGGTCACTCCACCTAGCCCATGATGCTCTAGTCCCCCTCTACAATCCTGGACATCCCACTCACCCTTATGTAGATAACTGATTCCCTCTAGTGATGTAAACAATATGTTGTGATGATATTAGCCTACAAAATCATGATACTGAACCAACCAATCCATCCCGATAATGAAATTAAAGCCTATAATCTTGAGAAAAAAGAGGTTCTATAAGAAGGGGTAACTGCCAACCTCAAGGGGATAGTACCTACACTAGCATGTGCCCTCAGTTCATACCCCTAATAGCGTATCTAGGGTCATTACACCATAGTAATATTATATCTCCAGTTTGATACTTTCCAAAATAGATATAGAGATAAAAGAGTTTGAACACCTGTTTTGAATAAAGAAGATACTATGGTAGATGCCACAAGATTAGTACATCGTACTATAGATGGTCCCGCGGCCTGATCCTTAGGTATTGGATGTAGTGCATGCAACTGACCTTATCCACAACCATGTGTAACATATGGACTACCATGATCATAACTGCTCTGTTGGATTTTCTAGTGATCTGGGGTTTGGATTCCACGACCATGACCACCTCCTTAGCCAGTCCTACTGGTTCTATTCCAACTCCTTGCCTGTTGTGGTATAAATGAACCTTCTCTTGATGTTGGATCTGGTGAAGATTCTTTTCCACTCAAACCTGGTGGAAAGGTCCAGTAGAAACGCTAGAGATGCACCATACAGACAAAACCCATCACACCATTGGGTCTCTATCACAATGAGGCTCCAGGTTCCCCCATCATCTGCACTCATGACACACTTTGGAGCTATAAAAATGGGAACTCTATTTGTCACTTACCTGTAAAGAAACCTCGAGAGAACGCTTCCTACCCCCAGGAGAACTACTATCCTAACATGGCACTGGTCCTCTATGTCTAGTACTATTTTCATCCCTCAGTTTATGATCAGTGATAAGATCCCGATTGACTATTTTAGAAAATTTAGGAAGGAAAAAAGACATTAACCTGTATATGGATGGTATACTGAATCCCATCCTCGAAACATCTAGCACGTGAAAGCTCATCACCGGCTAAAAGTGGTGAAAAGAATTGAAACTCTATGAAATGTACTGAATATTCCATAACTAACATAGAACCCTACTCAAGATGCATAAGCTCTCTGGCTCTATCATCTCTCAGCATTTGAGTAAAGAATTGATCATAGAAGGTAGTTTGGAAATCAACCCATAACATTCACTGGTGATGACCAGCCTAGGTAACCACATCCCAGCAGTGCTTGGCTGAATCCCAAAGCATGTATGTAGAAATCTTGACCCTCCACTCTGGAGGAATCTCAAGATGCTCAAAGATAGATAGGGTGGCTTATAGCCAAGACTCAGTAGCCTGCAGACCTCCATCCCCTAAGAAAGGAGGATGATGTTGCTTCTAGAACTCATGAGTCAGATCAGCCATCGTAGGTGAAAGCCATAGAGTACCATCCATGGACTATATCAAACATAGGAAACTATCACGAACTCGGGTGTCAGTTACTAGATTAGGTACATCAGGTGATGTCTGGAGTGGCACTCTTAGAGGTAAGACTGGTGGCCCAGGGTTCAC
Source organism: Viscum album (assembly GCA_963277665.1). Classification (NCBI taxonomy): domain Eukaryota; kingdom Viridiplantae; phylum Streptophyta; class Magnoliopsida; order Santalales; family Viscaceae; genus Viscum; species Viscum album. Next base: position 1,842,382,246 of record OY728151.1, read on the forward strand.
TACATCTGGAGCATGGTTGTCACCACCTTCCTAGTGTTCTATATGAGGACTTTGTGGTGGAATTGGTCTAAAAATTCCAATCACATGCCTCAAAACAAGCATAAGCATAAATATAGCATCACTAGCAGAATCTAGATGTAAGAAAACTCACTACCCAAGGAATAATACCCCAACTACACGCTTAGACGGACATGTATTGGTAAGTTCTCAAGCATAAGTTTCATTTTGTTTTAAATTTAATTCCTATGTTCGCTCTTTTACCTTTCATAAAAAATATAAGGTAGGATAAGTACATAAAACCATTTCATATTATAATTCATGTTTCACTTTATAATGGATAGCCATTCCCATTGAGTTAGTACCCATACACCTCATCAATGAAAACAACACCCATTTATTTATATCATAATGGCTCGACTCGGTAAATTAATCATCCCAACCCATGAGGGGCCATACACCTCATGAATTTAGACAGGGAATCACTCAGTCATAACCAATAATAATACAAGCATAATCTAACTATCATAGAGTCACTCAACAATCACAAGCATATCAAGAAATGAAAAGTAGTGAAATGAACCTATATGGCATGGAAATATGAAGGACATGTGAAATTTAGGTTCCCATAATGATGTATGTGCTAATGCTCCTTTCCCTCATATCATCAGGCTGAGGATGAAATAGAATATGAGTCAAAACAATAATCAACAACACCACACAACATATGCATCACCCAATGGTGAAATAATGTCAATTGTAATCAGTAAAACAAGAATAACAATTATATTTTGGGTGACTTGGCTTTTACCTTGATCCTAGGTTCATGATGCCCAATAATGGCTTATCACCAAGTCCCAAAACATTCCTAGTCTCCAATATATTGTCTCTAAATAACAAAGAAAGAAAGGAACCCACCCCTACCCCCTTGATACCACTTTGTGACATCCTGGACCCGGATGCCATTTAATAGGTGCCTCGAGCCCAGTGGCCCACATGGTCTCAAGCGTATATCCACAAATTCCAGAGGCTGTCGACTAGTAGCAAGGGCCTAGGGTATGCCTGTGGGGAGACTATGCCCTCATTAACAAATGGTAGCATAGTGGTTAAATATGAACTCAGGTAAATAGCGGAAGCAATGCAAGTAAATCGAAGTCAGAATGGAAAATAGAGACAATAGTAAAAATAAATGAAATAACAACAATAACATAAAACAACTGATGATGATATGTCATGTATCTAGAAAATTGGAAAACATGGATACAAGACAGTAGACATAACATGTTCCATAAGGTATAAAGGAAACCAAAGACTATCACATGAATCATGAGCTCTGGATCAATCATATTCTATAAATATCCATCCTAAATAGAAAATAACCAAGTGTTCGAAGCTGTATGCTTCCCTTTGTCAACACCTACACATGTGTGATCTACCCCGGGTACCAAACGGCTCCCATAGAGATTGTGAGATAAATCTCAGTGGGCCACCACCAACGGTGTCTATAACATCTGACCTATGTAATGTAAATGTAACAGTGTCCAAGCATGCATATATAAAGTAAATCATTACAATGTAACTAAATACCCAAGTACCTAATTCAAACCTTATATGAATTCTGAACATAACGAGCCTATTAATTGATTATTAAATATTTATAAATAAGTCACATGTTAACAATAGTGAATGTTCTAAGTTGTGATAAGGAAACCTATAATGACATTTAATAACGAAGTTCCAAGGTAATAACCAAGGAAACGTAGACCTCAAGGGTCGCCAACTTAGTAATAATTGTAGCATGTGTAAGGTTAAGAGTGTAATCCAAGGAGGATAATCCAAGTCATTCCATAATAATATTCCCACTGAATCAAAGGTGATCATACAAGGTAAAATGGGGCTAAGCAAAGACAGGGCCCTATGGGTTGTAAACATGGAACCTACTTGTCAATTCTAGATCCAAGGAGTGTATCCAAGGCATCCTTTAATACTATGTGAGGGATCATACGGTTCCATACCAAAAATACAAGAATAGATAAGGATCGGGATCTAGGTGGGTCTCAACCTAATCAAGTCATATCCTTGAATTGGAATGGGGTTCCCGAGTGCTCATGGAATTCCCCGATAAGAATCCAATGCGAGCTTGGGTCAGGCCACTCCTATTTAATTATTTATTCACATAATATTTCATTTGGTTCAATACTTTCCTTTCATTAGTTTGATAAGGTCAAGTAGCATGCAACCTTTTAATAAAGTCATAATTAATCAACAAGTTTATTTGGTTCAAGCCTTTCCATTCATTAATGTGACAAGGCCAAGTAGCATGAAACGTTTATTAATTCCATTTAATGTGTATTAAATCATTAAGGTTAATTCCTCTACCTTCCATTAATGTGGAAAGGGGTGATACAAACATGAAACCTATTCATCATTCATATTTAATCTGTTCAAGTCATATACTTAGTATACTTTCCAATTTCCACTTCACATTTAATTACCAATTGAAGCACATACCTTAGGTGGGTCAAGTGGTGAGAATACATGTTACTTTATATTATGAAATTAATAATATAAATCAAGTTATTTTAATATAGAAAATATTACCCTTATAAGGGTCAATCCAAGTCACACCCGAATGATGGTTCAAACAAGTCAAAACACTAAAAACTCAATTATGGAATATCATCCTACATGGGATCGATGGATTTATGGGTGTAACCACCAATAATTAATCACATATATAGAAATAACATAACTATAAGGTTATAATTATTATAATAATGGAATATAAATTCATTAAACAGCACTCGATGAAATAGGTGGGCCCCACATGACAATTCAAAAAACTAAGAACTTGAGGGATGAGTTATAGACCACCCACATTAGGTTTGTATGATCCTTCTCCTCTGATATCGACCTTTGATTCGGATTAGAATAGATTAAATCTATAAAAAAGGGGAAAATTCTCACACCTTGATAACTAGGTTGAGAGTAAGAGAGGAGAAGAACGACTAAACAATACTTGAGTACTTATTGTTGCACATCCAACGTGACGAACAGATGCTCCATCAGATCCCAGATCAAGAAGATCCTCTAATCCCTACCTTACGCCTTCAAAGAGCTCCAAAATGTAAGAAAAATAGTTCAATCCTTCATAAACTCATATTAGGAGGAAGGAGGAGACTTAATTAGATCTTTAAGGACAAAATAGTAAAATTACTCAAAAAATAGCCTATACACAGTTTGGCCCCACAATTTTCCAAAACATGCACCAACCATGCACAAGTACCTAGGAAAGAAAGGGCACTCACATGGGTAGGTCGCATTGTTAGGTAAACCATTTTCCAATCGTGCAGTAAGGCTCTGTCCAAAAACATGCCGCCCACATGGTTTGCTCTAACATTGCAGCCTTCCTATATGGTTTACTATAAACCATGCATTAAGCCTGTTTTCCCAAAAAGCTGGGTTCTGGGCTCCAAACAAGCCCCAACCCTTAGGATATTCACTAACCCATTAGGCATTCATATTAGGATAAAAATAAATAATTAGACCTAAATTTAAAGGATCCATACTTGAGTGAAAACCCAGGTTCTTACAATACACATACTATATAAACATACACATAGGATCAGCCTGGACACTCTTGTTTCCTGAGACAGACTAAAAAAATGTTTTCCTATAACTAGTCTACTTAACTGGTTGGATCAGAGTGGGCTAGATCAGTGCTAGTATTTTGAAAACCTAAAATTGTAAATTTATTTAATCTCACATTATTTATAGGCTTCAAAAAATAAATCCAGTCTGCATTGGACTGGATCAAACCATGTGCAAGCTCGTAAAATATTAAAATATAAAAAAACAATACAAAATGCATATGTTTAAAACTCCACCCCAATATCTTGAAAAACTACTAAAAATATTTTCAAACAAGGAATCAAATCATACAAAAACTACATTATTCTATGTATGTAAATTCAACATAAACAAGGTCAAACAACCCTTTTTAATAAATGAACAAAACTGTACACTTTTTAACCTTTTAAACCATTTCAAAATCAATCAAAAAAGACATTAAATTTTATAAAAATCAATCATGAATAACAGTATTAAAATAATCATAGGAATAGAAGTATATAATCTATAATCAATACATGTTAAGTATACAATGTAAGCTAAAATAAGTGTCAAATAATGAATTAAACAATTAAAATTTGAGCCTTTCATTTGTTAAAAGTATGTTCTAAACATAGTCAAATAGTGTATTATATCATTCCAATTTTATCAAATGTCTCCAGATAGATAAAACAGTGTTTTGTATTAAATATAAGAATTTCACTTTTTCTAGCCATTAAAAAAATAAATGAAAAATAAATTATTAAATCATCCAAAAAATCCCACTTAAAACTATTTTCTTTCATTTCAAAATTAAACCAAACTAAGCTAATAAATAAATTACCTTAAAAGACTATCTATAACAATAAAACATTATACCACTTTTAAATCCAACCCAAATGAAATAGTATAATTAGAAAAAACTAATTTAACACCTTAGGGAATCTACTTAACTTGGGTAAACATCACATCATAAGGCTCAATGTCTCTATAAATTTATATACTAAATAGAAAATAAAAAAACAATTGAAACCAACACATAAAATCAATAAAGTAAAATTAAGTGTCACACATGATTTTTAAAATAACACAAAAAAGTTAATTAACATGTATACTAATGTAAATTCAAAACACACATTGTATGTATTATCCAAAACATCAAAGTTGGAAAGAAATCAATGTTTAAATAATAAATTATAAAAAATGAATATCAAATGAATTTATGTTTGCATTTTACCAGAATCATAAATGTTTAAACAAAATTAAAATTTACCCATGTTGTGTAGACCAATTCAAATATTATTTGAATCCTTCATTGAATTATCATCACGTCCATCTTCATCTCCCTATTCTTCTTACCGATCTATTAAAATTTTAATAAAAATATTTAAAATAACACATAATTTGAATTAAAAACACACTATTAAATAGTTAAAAACATTACTAGTTGGTGTAAAACAATGAATCCAACTTTATGTACAAATCAAGGCTTAAACTTTTTATTGAAATAATGTGACATCTATATTTTTTAACACATTTACTCAAGAGCAGTGACAGAAATATATCTAAAAATAAACTCTAAAAAATCAAACATTTTGAATAACTGAATTCAAAAGAAATATAAAATTACAATGAAACAATGCATGAAATACCGGAGCAAGTTGTGGTACTCCAAGAACCTTATTAGGGTACTTTATAATCCAATTAAAATGTAAACACTTCTCCTTGCATTTATTGATGAAAATTCTTTAATCAAATCGTTGTAATTGAAACTATCCAAAAATTCATTTTCAATTGAAATCATTGTCAATGAACATAATCTCTCTTATCACATGGTAGTCCAAAGATAATTTTTTATCAATTTTAACATATAAAAACATCTTTCTATTGATTCAACTATAACAAGTTATAGGTGTAGTCAAAAAAATGGATATTCCATTCATGTCATTTAAAACCCTCCATCTTCCCAATAAATCTAGATAAAATTAACGATATCAATTGACTTTATCAATTCAGTTGGAAATATTTTATTCAAATGTTTTAGTTCTTAAAATAATTCATCTCCATATATATTTTATTGTTCTTTGTGTTTCAATAAACATTGAAATTGAGTCTGAGATTCCTTCAATCAAAGATTCGTGTTAGTTTTTATTTTATTAAACATAATAAATTTTAACCAAACAAAAGAAGCATCAAGAAAAAATGATAAAAAATGAATTTTTATGGGACATGTAAATTTAGACCAAGCCAATAGAAGTAGTAAACCAGTCTAGATTCAAAAATGCAATTCTAAATTTTGAAAATGTATAATTAAAATTTTAGAAAACAAAATTTAGAACAATTTTCAGCATCATAGTATATCACCACTGTCATTCCACAATACAAAATATCTTAGTACATGTTACCTTGTATAGAAAGGGGCTTAGTCTCCTTTTTTAATGCCCCGACCCTAGTTACCCAGAGTCGGTGCATTATTACATAACATTGGCATGATCACAAGAAAGATCAAATCTCGAAAGACCGATTGGTTTAGTAGCCTTGGAAACACTAGATATATTCATAAGTTTTACATTACATCATAAAATGAAAAACTACTACAACAACATGTTGTCTCCATAATCCACACTCATATCCCCACATAATATCCCTGCAGGTCATTCATAACTTACTTCTTCACTTCCTGGGAAAACTAAAACATAGAAAAGGGGTGAGCTCAAATGCCCAGTAAGGATAACAATATAGCAGAAACTTTCATAAATAAGAATAAACATTTAAGGCAATGTATAACTAAAACAAAAGCCTTTCAAACATGAACTTTAAACATGGTATGGCATAATTAAAATGAAATAATTCCATTTACTTATTCACATAGATATTCTACTAATCGAATAATCACATGCAAAAATCAATAACCACTTTCATAATGTTGGAATGCATAATGCCAGACTATCATAACCACATAGTCAAGGCCTTGTGCCAAGAATACAAATAAGATTTTTTCAAGGCCTTGTGCCAAGACACTAGTTTGTCTCATGAGACCTACCGATGCATCGAGGAGCTATAGCGGGCTCCACCCGTAACATATTAAGTCCAATGCATTCCCATATGAAAAGGTTTAAACATAACATAAACATTCGTATTAAAACTAGCATACGAAATGTCAATACTTTCACCATAAACTATGAATTGTATAGAAATAGCACATCTACAGTCAAACATATCATAAAACCTTCAATACAATATAGAAGTTTTGTATCATAATAAATCAACTCCAAATAATCTTAAAATCCATCAAAGGATGTTGACATAGATGAAATCAAAATTCTTTTTAAAGAAATATCTCCTTTTATTTTGAAATCATTTAAGATCCATATAAAATAAAACATTTTCTTTGAAAATATTCTTATAAGCTTGTAAGGGAATCTTTGAAGATTTTATAACGGCGGAAAATAGCCGCACCCGCCGTATAAGTTAAAAAAACATTCTTACCTTAATTCTGTCGAAAAGGTTAAAAAGGACCTTGTTTTGAAAACGACCGAAAGATTCCTTTATAAACCACTTATAAAAGTCAAAAAGGGAATAAATGAATTTAACTCATATTCTAGTAAATAGTAAAAATGTTTTGAAATACATTTTTAAGAAACATGGATGTGGATGATAAAGAGATCCCAGTAGATTATTACGTATAAACAACCTCGGATAATGAAGAGATTGTGAAATAACCCTTACCTTGTACTTTTCCTTGGTTGGGGTAGGTTAACCTCCTGTATAATGGTGAAATAATTGTTATTAAATTATACAATAATCATATACATTAATATGATATCATATATGATCTTTTAATATTGATTTGATAATAATATCTTAGTATTATCGTTGTTTCGGGTGTTAACTTACTTGTTTTATTTTATATGTTTTGTTACGTAAGACATGTTTGTAAAGGATAGGTTTTATATTATTCATATCCAGAATGATATCAAGTCCTTAAACATAATTTTTTAAATCATCTAATGATAATTATACTTGAATGGATACGATGGAGAATGAATCTCATCACGTTCGTGGAGACGGTAGTCCGTACGTACGCACGAGCGACAATATCATTCTTTTGATATTAAAATAATATATAAATGGATGGTATATCATATATAAAGAATCATTAATGTGTTATATTTATTATTTACATGAGTTACACATCATTATTATATCCATCCAAATAATATTATATTGAATAACAATTACACCACGACGTGGAGACGGTAAGCCGTACGTACGCACGTATGGTGACATGTTATTCAAAGGGTGGATAGAATACTGAATATGGTTGTACCATATTCATAATAACATCACAGTATATATATGATACTGGATTTATTATTTTATAATGGTAACAACAAAGGAAGAAGAAGTGGAAGAAGAAATGAACTTGGAAAAGGGTGGTGAAATCATTACCTCTTCTTCGGGTTCTTCCTTTTGATTTGATCAAAAGGGCTCCTTAGGTTGGATTTCTGATCAAACTAAGGCCCCTAGGTTGTAGTGAGGGAAGTTGGTAGAGTATTTGGGCAGATTTTGGCCGAACCAAAAGGCTTTGAAGGTGTGAAGAAATGAGAAGGAGGAGTGCCCTTTTATAAGAGGGGTGAGGGGCACCTTTGGAAAAGCTAGAGATATTAGTTTATAATAAATTCATATTCGGTTTCTAATGGATCCAAAGTTGATTATTCAAATGTTAAGGTGGTTATGGGTTGAAAACAACTCAACCAATAGAATTTAGACAGGTTTGGGTATTTATATTAACCTTATCTTTAAGTATTAACTCTAAGTTAATTAGTTTCACTTTTACAATGTCTCTTTGTATTTTTATATAATATGGTTAATAAACTTACTACATACATCCAAGCGACCCCCAAGTGGTCCATTAATGATTAACCTATCATGATATAAGTATCTTGGCCGAACATTAGATTTTTAGGAATTTAATATCAATTAATAATATAATATTTGTTTTAAGAACTCTTTTATGTCAATTTTGACACTATTCAATAGTTGATTTTTGTGAAACTCATAACAGATTGATTACTTCGAACAAAGTCAATTAAATCAATCATAATATATCATATTATCCTACAAAATTAGTTTAATTCATTAAAAGTTTCATATTATATTTATTTGGGTATTTATAATATCAATTATTTTAATTTTTCACTATTGTAGTAATTACTGCATCATCATTGTGTCATAAATAAAATAAATTATTTAATGTCTAAAAATTATAAATAAAATATAATTATGTAGGAAATATTTTTATCTTTATAATGAATATTTATAATCTAAAATACAAGATATATAACCCTATGTAACAATTGTTTTGTTAAAAGATATATGTTTGTGTCATTTTTGTATTCATTTTAACTTAATTAAAATAAAGTGTCATTATCACTTACAAGTGGATCCATGGGGTCCCAAAATCGACCCAAAGATGTCCATGGTCGACCATGTATCAACCAATAGGGTTAAGACACGTTTTAGGGTAATTTAGTATTATTATAATATTATTTGTTAACCCTTATTTACCGGATTTACCCTTAACCATGGTAAATAAAATATTTACCGCAGTAATTATTCAAAATGTCTAAAAATAAAAGTTACCTATTTACACAATTTGAACATCCTGATTCCAAATATGGAATCCATTTTCCTAAATTCAAAACACAGAAGTGGCAGAAATTAATTTAAAATTAATTCCCGCTGTCAAAACAAAAAGCGTGTTTTTAAGAGATAATAACTATCAAAAGATTGACACTTGTTTATGTTCGGTTTAATTGTAAAATTATGTCCAATGACCAACATTATATTAAATGGTAAAAATATATTCAAAATATACTTTAAAACTACTAAAATTCATAATTTATCACTATTAATTATTTTGATTAAAAAAGTTGTTTTTAATTAAAATTTAGTAATTTTCACTATTCATCAAAATATGAAAGTTATCCGAAAAGTACCAAAATTTCACCTTAGGCTAAATTAGATATTCCGAATCCAAAAATGAAGTCCATTTTGAAATATAAAATATATATAATTTTAAAAAGTAGTTATTACTATTCATAACGGCTAGTTTGATTGGTTGTTAGAACTCGATGTTGCGTACAACACACGCTATCGCATTATTCAAAGAGAAGCGTACCGTAGAAGCTTGGGGTGTTACATTCTCCCCTACTTCAAATAATTTTGTCCTCGAAATTTCTAGAATACTATCGCATGAAAAGACTCGGGTGGTTCTTCATCATAAGTTCCTCGGGTTCTCACGTTGCTTCTTCCATCTTATGGTTTCTCCACAAAACTTTTACCAGACGTGTCGTCCGGTTTCTCATTACTTATTCTCTCGTATCAAGAATCCTGATGGGCTCTTCACAATAGGAAAGATCGGGTTCCAGTTCTAATTCCTCATAGGTGAGTACATGCGTTGGATTAGGCATGTATTTCCTCAACAGAGATACGTGGAACACATCGTGAACTTTGGAGAGACTTGGCGGCATTGCCAATCGGTAAGCTACAACCCCAATTCGTTCTAGAATTTCGAAAGGTCCGATGTACCTGGGACTCAATTTACCTTTCTTACCAAAACATATGACTCCCTTCCACGGAGATACCTTCAGGAAAACATGATCACCGACTTGAAATTCTAAATCCTTCCTTCGATTATCGGCATAGCTCTTCTGCCTACTTTGAGCTGCTTTGATGTGATTTTGGATTACTTTCACCTTTTCCACCGTTTCCTCCACCAGTTCTGGGCCTACAAGTTTTCTTTCACCAACGTCATCCCAACAGGTTGGTGTACGACATCTCTTTCCGTATAACGCTTCATATGGTGCCATCTGTATACTCGAATGGAAGCTATTGTTATAGGAAAATTCTACCAGTGGTAAATATTGATCCCACATACCCTGAAAGTCAAGTGAGCAAGATCTCAACATGTCTTCTAAGGTCTGAATAGTCCGTTCTGATTTTCCATCTGTCTGAGGGTGGTAAGCAGTGCTCAAATGAAGTTCAGTATCCAGGGATTTCTGAAGACTTTTCCAAAATCTTGAAGTAAAACGGGGATCACGATCAGAAACAATTGATAAGGGTACTCCATGAAGTCTCACAACTTCATTAATATATAGTCTTGCTAGACGTTCCAGGGGTAGATCTTCTCTTATAGCAATAAAATGTGCTGACTTGGTAAGACGATCAACAATAACCCATACTGCATCATTCCTTCTAGGAGTCTTTGGTAGCCCCATGACAAAGTCCATCGTAATATTGTCCAATTTCTACTCCGGTATGGGAAGAGGTTGCATGACTCCTCCAGGCTGTTGCCTTACAGCTTTCACTTGTTGACAAAACATACATCTTGACACAAAATCAGCAATCTCCCTCTTCATGTTGTCCCACCAAAAATGTTCCTTCAAATCTCTATACATTTTGGTGCTCCCAGGGTGTATAGAGAAATTGGAACTATGAGAATCATCCAGCAATTCCCTTTTTAGATCAGGTAAATCGGGAACACAAAGTCTCTTCCCGAATTTCAAAATTCCATCTTCATACACAAAGTCTCTCAATCTCCCATCATTCATAGCTTTAATCTTCTTTTGGAATTCTTCATCATCGGTCTGAGAACTCTTAATCCTTTCTAGTAAAGATGGTTTGGCAACTATTTGAAAAAGCATTGATGTTTCACCTTCCCTGGTTATTCCCATGTCCATCTTCACTAGATCCATGAAAATTGGATCCCTTTAAATTCTCATATTGTTCAAAACTCCATGGTCTTTTCTACTCAAAGCATCTGCCACCTTGTTTGCCTTCCCCGGGTGGTAGTGTATCGTGCAATCATAATCCTTGAGAAATTCAAGCCATCTCCTTTGCCTCATGTTGAGTTCTTTTTGTGAGAAAATATACTTCAAACTCTTGTGATCAGTATAAATCTCACATTTTTCACCATAGAGGTAGTGCCTCCATATCTTCAAAGAAAAGATCACAGCTGCTAACTCGAGATCATGAGTAGGAAAGTTTTGTTCATGAATTTTCAATGGTCGTGATGCATAGGCAATAACTCTATCATTCTGCATAAGGACACAACCAAGTCCTTTCTTCGATGCATCACTATAAATAACGAACCCATCATTCCCCGATGGTAGAGTCAATATAGGAGCATTGACTAATCTTTTCTTCAGTTCTTCAAAACATTCTTCACACTCTTTTGTCCAAACAAACTTAACCCCTTTACGTGTGAGCTTCGTTAATGGGTTAGCCAATCGGGCAAAATTCTGGACGAAACGTCGATAATAACCTGCCAAACCAATAAAATTGCATACCTCAGTTATACTCATAGGTGCTGGCCATTCTTGGATTGCCTTGGTCTTAGAAGGATCAACAGAGATTCCATCTTTAGAGACAATATGGCCAAGAAAAGTAATCTCATGAAGCCAGAATTCACACTTGCTAAACTTCCCATATAATTCATGCCTCCTCAGAGTCTTCAAGATAATGCGCAAGTGATTTTCATGATCTTCGTAGGTTTTGGAGTATACCAAGATATCATCAATAAATACCACCACAAATTCATCGAGATACTCCTTGAAAACTCTATTCATCAGATCCATGAATACAGAGGGTGCATTAGTCAATACAAACGGCATTACGGTAAACTCGTAATGCCCGTACCTGGTTCGAAATGCTGTCTTCGGAATGTCTTCCTTCTTTACACACAACTGATGGTATCCAGATCGAAGGTAAATCTTTTAAAAGTATTGAGCTCCATGTAGTTGGTCAAATAAATCATCAATACGAGGTAGGGGATACTTGTTCTTTATCTTTATAGCATTGATCTCCCTGTAGTCGATACATAACCTCATAGATCCATCTTTCTTTTTAACAAAAAGAACAGGGGCTCCCCATGGAGAAACACTAGGGCGAATAAATCCCTTATTACTCAATTACTCTAGTTATTTCTTTAGTTCGACTAACTCTACAGTGGCCATTCTATAAGGGGTATTCAATATAGGCCTTGATCTAGGAATCAAATCAATGGAAAACTCAACATCTCGTTCTGGAGGATGTCCAGGTAAATCTTCCGGAAATACATCTACAAATTCTTTCACAATAGGTACATCCTCTATTTGAACATTCCTTTCCTCACCCGCAGTTATTTCATTCTCTTCCTCCCCAATAATTGAATTAAGTTGAGCTACTGGGGGTGGATCTAAATAAGAATTAGGTGGTGACGATTCTGCTCTAAAGATATGGTGTTCCTTATCATTATCATCAAGAATCGTAACCTCTTTCTTCTTACAATAAATCTTCGCATCATAGTCCGAAAGACAGTCCATACCGAGGATTATATCAAACTCAATCATAGGTATGACGATGAGATCAGCAGATAAAGAAAATTTATGTGCTCTAATGGGGACTGATTCACAAAACTTTGTTGTAATGATACTTCCCTTAGGAGTTTTAACTGACAACTCCCTTATTAAATCAAATTGGAAATATCTAATTTTCTTAGCAAACTGGGAAGATATGAAACAATGCGACGATCCAGAGTCAAATAATGCATTTGCTAAACTTGAGGAAACCATTAAATTACCTGCCACCACGTCTTTTTGAGCTTCTACCTCTGCAGTAGTGATAGCATAGGCCTGGCCTTGATCCCTTGGCCTTTTCTGAGGTAAGTTCTCCTGACTCTTAGGACATTCATTCGCATAATGTCCCATCTCCCTGCAATTGTAGCACTGAACGTTGGTATATTCCTTCTTCCCTTTGCAATCACGAGCTTGGTGGCCTTTTTCACCACACTTGTAACAGACTCCCATTCCCTTCAAGCAAGCACCGGGGTGTTTCTTCCCACATTTACCACATGATGGATATTCAACCTTTCCTTTCTTCCCCTTATTTCCATTCCCAGATTGATCAGCAGGCCTCTTCTTCTCTTGCTTTGCTTTAAAGTCATAAGACTTAGAGAATTCCTTTTCGGTCTTGATAGCACATGAGACAATGTCTTCGTACGATGAAAAGGATTGTGAGACTAACGCTCGACGGAGAAATGGTTTTAACCCATCAAAGAAACGATCAATCTTACTTCTTGGGTTGCGAATATAATCTCCAGCATACCTCGCTAACCTTGTAAAGTTAGCCTCATACTTTGTGACATTATCATCCTCCTTTTGTCTCAGACTCAGAAATTGCCTTTCCATATCTGCTCGATGGTCGCGAGGAAAGTATTTTTCTAAAAACAGATCTTTGAACTCCCTCCATTCCATATTTGATACTTCATCATATTCCTTCATGTTTTGAATCAATGACCACCATTGATCAGCATCTCCAGTGAGGCGGTAAACTGCCATGATAACTTTTTCCCTTACACTGCTCCCCAAAGCCTGAAATATTTTCTCTAGGGAATTTATCCACTGCTCGGCTACTAAGGGATTTGTATTCCCATTGAACGTTGGTGGTTGTTGCCTCATGAATCGATCTAACATTGATCCTCCACGCTGCGGATCAGGGTGCTCCATACGGGTAAGGTTATTATTCATAACCTGAGTAAGTTGTCCCAGTATGGTGATTAGCTGATCGGCTCCAGTTGTATCACCAGCTCCACTATAATTATCTTGAGCAGGAGGGAAATCCCTACATGGAGTGCATGCATTGATACGGTTTCCATTTCTTCCACTAGGCGCCATTTCTAAACAATGGCATAAACTAGATCAGTTTATGAATCAAAATACATAATCCCATACTTATAAAACACTTAACATAAATTGAACTATTTATGGATATAATCCATAATCATAAGAATGTTTTCTTTGAGGAAGTATATACTCATAATCCCTTCAAAATGATTTGTAAAGAAAAATGAGAGTTATCCTAAGCATATCCCCCGAGAGTGTCGTAACCAAGAGTGCAGTAAGGCCCATTGTTGTGCACCAGTTCCCGTTCGAGTCTAGCTCAAAGCGGTGTTTTCGGGTTTTACCCCTAGGTACATCTGTGCCAGAGCCGCCTCTACCTGCTCGTGTCCAGACAGGGATGTATTGCTCAGAAAACTCACAAAATATCTACAATACCAAAATTCTAGGAAGTTCTTCTACACTAATCCACAAAGTTCATCTTAGGTCTACGTGCTCTAATCAGAGTTTATCTAAATCTAGCTTCCAAGGTTTGTACTAAACTTCCTCTGATACCAACTGTAACGCCCCGACCCTAGTTACCCAGAGTAGGTGCATTATTACATAACATTAGCATGATCACAAGAAAGATCAAATCTCGAAAGACTGATTGGTTTAGTAGCCTTGGAAACACTAGATATATTCATAAGTTTTACATTACATCATAAAATGAAAAACTACTACAACAACATATTGTCTCCAGAATCCACACTCATATCCCCACATAATATCCCTGCAGGTCATTCATAACTTACTTCTTCACTTCCTGGGAAAACTAAAACATAGAAAAGGGGTGAGCTCAAATGCCCAGTAAGGATAACAATATAGCAGAAACTTTCATAAATAAGAATAAACATTTAAGGCAATGTATAACTAAAAAAAATCCTTTCAAACATGAACTTTCAACATGGTATGGCATAATTAAAATGAAATAATTCCATTTACTTATTCACATGGATATTCTACTAATCGAATAATCACATGCAAAAATCAATAACCACTTTCATAATGTTGGAATGCATAATGCCAGACTATCATAACCACATAGTCAAGGCCTCGTGCCAAGACTACAAATAAGATTTTGTCAAGGCCTTGTGCCAAGACACTAGTTTGTCTCATGAGACCTACCGATGCATCGAGGAGCTATAGCGGGCTCCACCCGTCACATATTAAGTCCAATTCATTCCCATATGAAAAGGTTTAAACATAACATAAACATTCGTATTAAAACTAGCATACGAAATGTCAATACTTTCACCATAAACTATGAATTGTATAGAAATAGCACATTTATATTCAAACATATCACAAAACCTTCAATACAATATAGAAGTTTTGTATCATAATAAATCAACACCAAATAATCTTAAAATCTATCAAAGGATGTTGACATAGATGAAATCAAAATTCTTTTTAAAGAAATATCTCCTTTTATTTTGAAATAATTTAAGATCCATATAAAATAAAACATTTTCTTTGAAAATATTCTTATAATCTTGTAAGGGAAGCTTTGAATATTTTATAACGGCAGAAAATAGCCGCACCCGCCGTATAAGTTAAAAAAAACATTCTTACCTTAATTCTGTCGAAAAGGTTAAAAAGGACCTTGTTTTGAAAACGACCGAAAGATTCCTTTATAAACCACTTATAAAAGTCAAAAAGGGTATAAATGACTTTAACTCATATTCTAGTAAATAGTAAAAATGTTTTGAAATACATTTTTAAGAAACATGGATGTGGATGATAAAGAGATCCCAGTAGATTATTACCTATAAACAACCTCGGATAATGAAGAGATTGTGAAATAACCCTTACCTTGTACTTTTCCTTGGTTGGGGTAGGTTAACCTCCTGTATAATGGTGAAATAATTTCTATTAAATTATACAATAATCATATACATTAATATGATATCATATATGATCTTTTAATATTGATTTGATAATAATATCTTAGTATTATCGTTGTTTCGGGTGTTAACTTACTTGTTTTATTTTATATGTTTTGTTACGTAAGACATGTTTGTAAAGGATAGGTTTTATATTATTCATATCCATAATGATATCAAGTCCTTAAACATCATTTTTTAAATCATCAAATGATAATTATACTTGAATGGATACGATGGAGAATGAATCTCATCGCGTTCGTGGAGACGGTAGTCCGTACATACGCACGAGCGACAATATCATTCTTTTGATATTAAAATAATATATAAATGGATGGTATATCATATATACAGAATCATTAACATGTTATATTTATTATTTACATGAGTTACACATCATTATTATACCCATCCAAATAATATTATATTGAATAACAATTACACCATGACGTGGAGACGGTAAGCCGTACGTACGCACGTATGGTGACATGTTATTCAAAGGGTGGATAGAATACTGAATATGGTTGTACAATATTTATAATAACATCACAGTATATATATGATACTGGATTTATTATTTTATAATGGTAACAACAAAGGAAGAAGAAGTGGAAGAAGAAATGAACTTAGAAAAGGGTGGTGAAATCATTACCTCTTCTTCGGGTTCTTCCTTTTGATTTGATAAAAAGGGCTCCTTAGGTTGGCTTTCTGATCAAACTAAGGCCCCTAGGTTGTATTGAGGGAAGTTGGTAGAGTATTTGGGCAGATTTTGGCTGAACAAAAAGGCTTTGAAGGTGTGAAGAAATGAGAAGGAGGAGTGCCCTTTTATAAGAGGGGTGAGGGGACCTTTGGAAAAGCTAGAGATATTAGTTTATAATAAATTCATATTCGGTTTCTAATGGATCCAAAGTTGATTATTCAAAGGTTAAGGTGGGGATGGGTTGAAAACAACTCAACCAATAGAATTTAGACAGGTTTGTGTACTTATATTAACCTTATCTTTAAGTATTAACTCTAAGTTAATTAGTTTCACTTTTACAATGTCTCTTTGTATTTTTATATAATATGGTTAATAAACTTACTACATACATCCAAGCGACCCCCAAGTGGTCCATTAATGATGAACCTATCATGATATAAGTCTCTTGGCCGAACCTTAGATTTTTAGGAATTTAATATCAATTAATAATATAATATTTGTTTTAAGAACTCTTTTATGTCAATTTTGACACTATTCAATAGTTGATTTTTGTGAAACTCATAACAGATTTATTACTTCGAACAAAGTCAATTAAATAAATCCTAATATATCATATTATCCTAGAAAATTAGTTTAATTCATTAAAAGTTTCATATTATATTTATTTGGGTATTTATAATATCAATTATTTTAATTTTTCACTATTGTAGTAATTACTGCATCATCATTGTGTCATAAATAAAATAAATTATTTAATGTCTAAAAATTATAAATAAAATATCATTATGTAGGAAATATTTTTATCTTTCTAATTAATATTTATAATCTAAAATCCAAGATATATAACCCTATGTAACAATTGTTTTGCTAAAAGATATATGCTTGTGTCATTTTTGTATTCATTTTAACTTAATTAAAATAAAGTGTCATTATCACTTACAAGTGGATCCATGGGGTCCCAAAATCGACCCAAAGATGTCCATGGTCGACCATGTATCAACCAATAGGGTTAAGACATGTTTTAGGGTAATTTAGTATTATTATAATATTATTTTTTAACCCTTATTTACCGGATTTACCCTTAACCGTGGTAAATAAAATATTTACCGCAGTAATTATTCAAAATGTCTAAAAATAAAAGTTACCTATTTACACAATTTGAACATCCTGATTCCAAATATGGAATCCATTTTCCTAAATTCAAAACACAGAAGTGGCAGAAATTAATTTAAAATTAATTCCCGCTGTCAAAACAAAAAGCGTGTTTTTAAGAGATAATAACTATCAAAAGATTGACACTTGTTTATGTTCGGTTTAATTGTAAAATTATGTCCAATGACCAACATTATATTAAATGGTAAAAATATATTCTAAATATACTTTAAAACTACTAAAATTCATAATTTATCACTATTAATTATTTTGATTAAAAAAGTTGTTTTTAATTAAAATTTAGTAATTTTCACTATTCATCAAAATATGAAAGTTATCCGAAAAGTACCAAAATTTCACCTTAGGCTAAATTAGATATTCCGAATCCAAAAATGAAGTCCATTTTGAAATATAAAATATATATAATTTTAAAAAGTAGTTATTACTATTCATAACGGCTAGTTTGATTGGTTGTTAGAACTCGATGTTGCGTACAACACACGCTATCGCATTATTCAAAGAGAAGCGTACCGTAGAAGCTTGGGGTGTTACACCTTTTCTATTATATAGGATGGGATGGAAGGGGCATCGGAGCTCACAGTGGCACAGGTGATGACACTGGCCTATTATGGGGAAGTGGAGATTGTAGTGGAATCATGGAGAGCCTACGATGGGGTAGAGGAGAGGGCCGGTAATTCGGGTCTTGTGGTGGGATGTAGGGGATGAAAAAATTGATGGAGAGGGTGGGTGTTTGAGGGAAAAAGGGAGGTGAGGTGGTGCGATGAGAACTTCAGTCAGTAGGGAGAAAGAGGGGTGAGAAGGAAGGGAATCATGATAGTGGATACAAGAAAAGGAGCGGTCGGTGCTACTATACTAGGGTTGTGATTGGGGAAAAATACAGACGCTATGGATGTGAGTGAGGAGGGGGTGGTCGGTTTCCCCTTTACAGGTTGTTTCCCTAGCCCAAGGGCTGGTGAGGCTTGCCCTTAGGTCGGGCATGTATACACATACATACACATATACACATATACATACATACACATACATACAAATACATATACGCATACACATACACATACACAAATACATGCACATGCATACACACATATATCCACATACATCCGCATGCATACATATAAAAATACACATACACATACACATACATACATAAACATAAATTTTCACCTACAAACACACACATATATACATAAACGTGCACATAAATATATACATACAAAAATATGCATCTATATAAACACACACACACATGCACATATATGTACACATAACACATAAAAACACAAACATACATACATATACATACACGCATATAAAAATGTACACATAAATCCTCATACATACACATGCATACACATACATACAAATATATGTGTATATTTTAAATTATTTAGTGTAAATATAAATATATAAATTCAAATACAAACTATATTAAAATAAATATATATTCATTCATATATTTATAAAATTGTTTAAATAAAATATTAATATATTATATTTATAAAACATTTTGTAATTAATGTATATAAATATATTACTAAAAAAATTATTGATTAATATAAATTTTATATTTATATATAAAAAAAATTATGAAGATAAGATTGATAATAATTTTTTATTATATTATAGTTATATAAATCCTATTTATATATCATATTTAAATATATATATATATACTTATTCCTATATAAATCATATTTAAAAATATATAAATATGTATAATAAATTAAATTATTCATGGTATCCTTTATCAATTATTTTTTGTCATTATTAAATGGGGAGTCTTTTATCAGTGCTAATAAAAGAATTGATAAAGGGGTGCTTTTTTCTGCAGTAAAAAAAAGCACTGACAAAAGGTACCATTTTATCAGTGCTTTTTTTAGTGGTGATAATGGTCACATTTATCGGCACTTTAAATTAGCACTGATAACCCCCCCCCCCATAATCTCTTTTTTTGTGATGATAAATTTTAGTACTTAATAAACACGAATCTATAGTAGTGCACATACTAAAATTTTGGGTCTTTATACTCACGATACGATATCCTCACACACAAGGAACAATCACTCCAATCTTTTAGTTCTCATATCAAAAGTTTTGGATTTTATCTTTCAGGTGGCATGGTAAGTCAAAGTTTTATTTAGTTTCTACTTCTTATGATGGGAAAGTGATGTTGTGGGATCATAAAATTGTGTTGTCTATTACTGCCATCAACTCTCACAATAACAAAGTTTTATATATTGAATAGTAGAAAGGGGATAGTGTGGTCGTTGTTGGAGTTGGTGTTCTAGAACCAACTCTTTTTACTTTGGATTACATGAATATTAAAATAAGTGGACATTAATTAAAATATATTATTATATATCATGCATAGTTTGGTGTGACTTTAATGCAATAATGTCCTAGGGTATTTGTTGCATTAAAAAGGGCATAGAAGTTCCCTACTATGATGAGAACTTTAAAATTTCTTGATGATATTATAAAACCTTGTTCTATAGTAAAATAACATTGTATGAATGGAAAAATATTATTTTGACCATCATGTGTGAGTACTCGTAAGAAAATGATAGCTTATCTCATGAAGTTTTCTCTTGGTAATCTCTAAGATGGGATATTATGAGAACAATCCCACCAATAAGAATTCTACATGTTTATGTGTCATAATATATTCCTTTATTTGAGTGTGTGTAATAGTACTTAGACTTTAAGATTGATATTAATGTACATCATGACTCATGGATTTAGATTTAATGGCCAAAACCATGAAATCATATGTTCACGGGAAGTAGGGTACATTTGGTGTTTCAAAAATGACATGTTATTAATGAATTAGTCAAGGAATGATTTTTCCATTCCATATTTATAGAAGATGATATCATGAAACATTGATTTAAATATAAATTTTACATTAAATTTCATGGTCATGGTGTAACAATGAGTTTATTTCAGATAGTTAAAGAAAGAGGTATCAAGTATATAGGTAAATGGAAAGAATGTGAAACTTACTTGATGAGATATCTTGATAAAGAGATTATATTACATAGTGAGCAATGGTATGTGGTTTTTGATGTTGTAGAATTAACTTTTTTCTCTTCAGTGACCTGACCCATTGCTATATTGTAATCTAGGACTTTAGACAAGGCTACCTAATTCCAACAAGAAATAATCATATAGGGTCACACCCAATTAAATTTTATTTGAATTTAATTATTGGGAAAAATATTATTCTCAAGTCCAAAGAATAATTTTATTCCAGATTATTTTATTGTATAAATTTAATAAACATATATTCATGAGGTAATTATTTAATTACATATATATATAATATTTATTTATTCTGGTATTTGATAAATGTCTAGGACTAGCGTATCAAGATTGTGTTTGATGATAACTATTAATTTGTAATATGATAAAATAATATTTAATATTTCACCATTTAATTCACTCCAAGAGAAAATATTATTATTACTATTATTAAATGGAATGAGGTCATATAAAGGTTTAATGTATAATTTAAGGGTTATTGTACAATTAAATGATATTTTAACCCTAACCCTAACTCTATAAATAGAAAATCATGTATATTGTGTAGATATTGATCAATATAGATAATATTTAAGCACAATGATATGTAGATATCTCTATTAAGAAAAAATAATTATCTAGATATTCTTTTTCCTCTATCATCTGAAGAACGAAATTGAAAGGATGATTATAAAACACTGAAGTAATCTTCATAAAAATTAATATGAACACTGCAAAATGGTTGATCTACCATGCTAGTACCAGAAAATACATTTAAATTGTTTGGAGATCATAGGAACATGTGTGGATTTCTGCTAAATGGATTCTACACATAGATTCTACAAGAGTAATGAAAGTTAACTGAAAAATGGTTTCATATGATTAAAAGCTTCATTAAATAAAGATATCATGAATGTAGTGTTATTGATTTTGATATATTTAAATTAATTATAAATTAAATGTGAAAAAATCTTCTCTTAGTTCCAATGAACTTATTTTTCAATATTATTTAGAAACTTTTATTGGTCCTAACTTCTACACCTTTTAAAGTATATGAAAGATCTATTGAATCTGACAATTGTTGAGTTGGGATGGCCCTCATAAGCACTTTTTCTATGCTCAGAGAAAACAATTGGTATCATAGCAGTCACATTAAAATTTATAATTATTTTTTTTATTGATTTTTAAACATTTAAAAGTTAAATTTCAATTCAATTTTTTATTCATTCTTGATTTGTCATTAAAATATCTTCTTCCCCTCTTCATTTCTTGCTTTCTTAGCCTGGAAAAATTAATAATTAAAAAATATCACATTTGAAGAACCTATCATAATGTGATTTTTTGGTGCCTTCATCATCGGTGTTCCACTGCCCCTCCTTGATGGTTTCGTTTTCTTCCTGTGGTTTGCATGATTTGGACTTTGATGAAGGTGCTTTCATGGTTTAGATCTGACCGGATCCATTCTCAGAGCGGTGTTTCTGGGTTAGATCGGCCTAGATCTCCTCTTCGGTGATGCTACCTTGGTGCGGTGTTGGTCCATCTAGTCCTGGGTGATGGTGGTTCAGCATCACAATCCTTAGTAATCCTTCCTCTTGGGATTTCTTCCACGTCTATGATGTTGGAGGAGGTCTTGTGGATGGTGGTGGGGTTTCTTCCAGCTTTGGCTCCAGTGACCAGGATGTTGTCATCGATGGAGGATATTTTTGAAGGGAAGATGAATATTTTGATATGGTAATTATTGTATTTGAAATTTGGATGATGTATGATGCAATCATGTTTGTTTTCACTCTTTTCTAGAGTTTGATGTTGATTAAGAGAAGCAGAAGGTGAAGGAAGCATCAATCGATGTTCTTCTGATTTGTTCATTGGCTTGGTGAAGGAGGGTTGGTCTATGAATTGTTTTCATGGTTTGGTTTTTGTGATGGTGTGTTTTATTTGTGGCACTCAGTCCGGGGTTTATGGAACAATTCAACCAGTTAATATTCAAGGGACTTCTCCAGAAGAGGTTCAGAGGAAGGAGTTTTCACCAATCCATTTCTATCTAGAATTGGAAGTTTGAGAGGGTATGAAAATTTCCACCAGTACCAGGCCTATTTATTCCTACACGGGACAGCTAGAAGAGAAGAGATGTGATGGTGGAAGCTAATCTTAATGTTATTGATGCTAGGGAGGGACTTTTCTTTGCAGATTTTAATTGGATTGTTTCTGGCCTTGGGATTTCAGACAGTGGGGATTAGTTTTTGTTTTTAGTCTTTGATGCCATGTTGGGTTCCCCCTCATCCCTTAAAAGGGGGACTAATAAAAAAATAATTTTCAGTCAATATTTAATACAGAGTGCATAGAGGATAGGATCTGTGTAACTTGATATACACATCGTGTATCCTTTCTACATGTTGTGCACTGCATAAATGTCCACAAAAGTGCATGTTGAATCCCTAGGCATGTACTATGGATATCCATCGAAGGAAAGTGAATATTGTGTGGCCAACTTGAACATGTCATGTACTTTACCTATTTACAAAAAAAATATTAAAATTTAATTAATTTCTCCATTAAACCTCATCAACCAAAATTTGGTGGGTCATTAAATTGACAGTACACACTGATTTTTGGGTTTTATATTATATTATATTGTTAATTAAATATGTGTAATATTTGAAACAACAATTGATGTACAATCATTACTTAAAAAATATTCAAAACATTAAATTGTATAAGAAATTTAATATTCATGTGTTCTATGTGGGGTTAATTTGGTAGTACACGCTATAAAATTATGACACATGACATGTACACAATATGTTGTATGAGTTAATTGTATATAATTAGAACCATACTAAGTAGCTCAGAAAGGTACTCATCTAGTTGATTCCATTTACAAAGTTGTAACATTTTATTAAATAAAATAAAATTATTTACTTTATTTTCACATAAGATTGGGATTTCTAAAAGATTCAATAGAATAAGATAAAATGAATTAATTGATTAATAAGATAATTAATCAGATTAATTCATTTTTATTTTATCTTATCAAATAAAAAATTTAAATAAATACTTTTTAGTTGTTTTAAATGTGTAATTTTTTCATCTGTATGGTCGATCATGAGATTTGACCAAACCTATGTATGTTTTGGTTTTATTTAATTTAAATTAATTACATGGGTTTTCAATCATTTATTATTAAATTAAATATGATGGTTTATGTTTCATTCCTTTCTCTTTTATTATATAGGACCTACATGTCTGAGGTTGTTTATGTAATTCCCCTTAACCAATCCTTTGGTTCCCCTCGCCTCTGTGTGAGCAATAGAACATATGTAATAACAGGGGGAATTTGAAGTTGTTTGGAGTCGATTCAAGATGGTGTCAAGGAAGAGATGAAACTAATATGAAACCACACATGTGAAAGATAATTGGACAGGTGTAATTCTATAACTCATGCCAAGGCAGGCATAAGAAGTTTTTCCCTAAGCTTATAGGTTGATTTACGGTCTACTCAATAAATCAATCATTAGATAAGATCATGATTGCATCATTTATTTATTTATTTTATTCCTATATATGCATGATTTATTTTATGGATTCAAGGTCTCTATGATATAAATAAATGAATTAATATTCAAATATAAAATTAAAGTAAATGGGTTATGCATAAATGTTTTATCAGGACATGGTTAATCCCCAAAGTAAAATCCACCTTATATGACCAATACATGTAAAGGATAAAATAATAAAATTTTACACATAATAACTAAACACCCTCAAAAAAATATTAAGTCATACTAAGCCTTCCATTACTTTATTAGGAATGAACTCATAGAACTATATATTTGACCAACCCTAATTGAGACACATACTTTTATCAAGGAGTTCTTATGAAAGTTTTTTGTTAACTTAACTAATTTATATCAAGAGATGTAGTCCTCTATTGAATTGATGTAACATGGATTCAAGTGTTAAGAAAACCCAAACAAGGGTTTCTAGATTAGATATTATACTCAAAAGATCAAGGAGATACAATCCCGTGGTTGGAAAATTATTTCCTATCTAAATACCTTTGAATATTTGACTAATCCCTAGCTTGGGTTATGATAAGGGGAATATGTATCCTTTATAATAGAATATCCATGAAACTATAAATTATAAGTACAATTGTGAGGGCTATTGAGGCTTGATAAAATAGCAGGAGAATTAATAAAATTTAAATTATTATTATGTCTCACATAAAATGTAATCATTTAAAGTATTAATACTCTTATCTTTTTTTATAGAATAATGAAAAGTTCTTAAACCACTTTATATATGTGTTCAATTATGGATAAATACCATATCCCAACTTGAAGTAACTTCTAGGAATGGTTTAGACACTGATGAGTAGTGTTTTTCCTTGAACAGAAATATTATGTGTCTAAATCCTCAAAATCTGATCTGCATGCAAAGGAATTGAGTGATAAGGAGTTCATTTTATATAATAAAAACATGAGAAATGTGGTTAAAATTTAGTATTTAATGCTTTTATCCATGTCTAAGGAAATTCACATAAAGACATGGATGTTTATAGAATGGTCTAGCATCTACATAGTTTTGTTATGAGAGATAAATATAGGAATGTTTTGAGATATCCATGGAAATATTTCTTATAAAACTTGGAGTAGGTTCATAGGATGGGCCTCACATAGTTAAAATCATTGTATACATTGAGAATCTGGAGGTTCTGGGTTTTAAAATTCCTAAAGAACTTCACATCGATCTCATTCTTTCATCACTTCCTTAGATCATCTCAATATTTTTTTGTTAATTTCAATATGAACAACATTGAGAAGTCTCTCCTAGATCTTCTCCCTCAACTTCACCAATTTGAAAAAAAATAAAGCACAAAAATCCTTCCGTCCTTATGGTGAATAAAAGGGAAGTCCAGGAAAAGCACTCTAAGTTTAAAGCTTCTTTGTAAAACCCTTCCAAGAAGATAAGAATCAAGGGAAAATCACAGGAACATGATGTTATCTATTTCACATGTGTTAAGAAGGGCCGCTGGAAGAAAAAATTCACCCATGAAAAGAAGAAATGGTGAGATTAATGTGATTTTTTTATCAAGTGAAATTTATCTATTTATACAAATTGAGAATTAGATACATAATTGTGTGCTCATATATGTATTAAAATGTTGGAACCTTTTAGATTTATGAAGATTGTATGGGGTGAGGTATATATACAAGCATACAATAGATCCAAACTTGTTACTCTTGCTATTGAGGACTACCACCTCATGTTATCGACATGAATGATCTTAGTTTTAAAATAATGTCACTATGTGTATTTAGTCACTAAGAACATTATATCTATACCCATACCTGATACAGATGGATTTGTTTTCAATTTTGGAAATAAATATTGCATCTTTTATAAATAAATCATTTTTTATGGATCGTAATTTTTAAATAACGGCCTTTATGTGTTGTATTATACAAACCAAGTAATGGAAATTGATAACAAAGATAGTTCACATTATTCATACCACACTCAACTATGGAATCACCAGCTAGTTCATGTAAACAAAAAAACTTGACCATATTAAAAAAAGATGGATATTGGATTATTTTGAACTAAAACCACTTGGTGTATTTCATGCATGTTTACAAGGAAAATGACTAAAGATCCATTTAGTGGAAAATTTTAAAGGGCCATTGAGATTCTTGAGTTGGTTTATACCGATATATGTGGAACATTTCTAGTTGATGTTAGGGTTGGGTACTCATACTTCATAAATTTTACTGATGACTTTAGTATATATGGATACATATAATTAATGAGGTATAAGTCATATTCCTTTGATAGGTTCAAGGGATATAAAAATGAATTTTAAAACTATATTGGTATGAATATTAAGAAACTCTACTTGTACTGTAATGTATAATATCGTAATCAAGTCTTCATTGATTACACTAGTGCAAAAACACTTTTTCGCGTCGGTTTTTTTTTAATTTTTAACGTCGGTTATAAACCGACGTCTTTATAGGCGACGTTAAAAATACAGTTTTCACGTCGGTTCATAGAAACCGACGCGAAAAATAATTCGCTTATGAGCTTCGACGTCGGTTTTTTATAAAACCGACGCCGAAGCTACATTTAGACATTATTTTCCGCGTCGGTTCATTAAAAAACCGACGCGGAAAATATAGTCGACTAGGTTTTCGGCGTCGGTTTTATATAAAACCGACGCCGAAATATCGGTTTTCCGCGTCGGTTTTTCTAAAAACCGACGCGGAAAACTCTTTCGGCGTCGGTTTTTAAAAAAACCGACGCCGTAAATAATTTTTTTTTAAAAATATTCGGTGTCGGTTTTTAAAATAACCGACGCCGTAAAATTTTTTTTTTTTTAAATAAAATACATATATTTTCTCCTCCAAACAAATCGGAACCCTAAAAAAAATAACGAAGTATACAAAAACAATTAAACAGCTTTAACAGAAGTACTTGAGAAAACTCAAAGTAAAGCAGAATTAAAATACACGTACCTACATGGTGCATTTTCTTAATCTAACCATACTCAGTATCAATCATTGTAAGTTTCCTCCCATAGATAGCACCAATCCTGTCAAAACAGTAATGAAACTAAGGAGATGTGCGTGAAAAAATCAATCCAAGATATTAGTGCAATGAATAAACATTAAATGAAAATGTGTAATTTATTTGAATCATTCATTTTTTCACAAAGTAAATTACCAAAATGAAATGTTACGACTCCTGATCAAAATTCCAGGAACACTCAGCCGATGCAACCTCTTCCTCACCTCCCCCACTGAAGATGTTGGGGGTGTCTTTTCACCATAGGATCCCCACCACCCCCAACCTCAGGTTTTTATATTTGCTCTGTATAGACGTGCATTACCCATTCACTATTGTTATTTGTTTAAGTTATGGAATAACAGAGAAATAAGTTTGAGTGCAAAAAATAGGTTAGAAAATTGAAATCAAATGCAGATTGAAGAGACATAAAGAAACATACCTTAAAAATTGACGCCTTCTATTTTATCTTTGTGCAAACCCACTAAGCGCTGTTTTAGGTATTATGTGATATGCTTCTCGGCAATCATTTTTTGATATTTATTTGCATAAAAAATAAAAAGGCCTAGAAGATATTGCTGTGCATTCAAGGGAGACAATTTTTAGTGTTTGTGAATGTTATTTCGCTATACGAATCTCTATGTTCATGATCCAAGTACCACCCTACAGATCTGTCACTGTACAGACAAATGATTTTAAGAAATAACAATGAAAAGAAATGTAATAACTAATTCTGAATTAAAATACACGTACCTGAAATATACGACATGCTTATTGTTGGTTATTGTTGAAGGATTCATTTGATTATTAGTAGATTCAATAAAACAGTTTTTGCAGAGGCACTTGAGAAAACTCAGTAAAGCAGAATTAAAATACACGTACCTGAAATATATGACATGCTCATTGTTTGTTATTGTTGAAGCATTCATTTGATTATTAGTAGGTTCAAACACCTAATATATCATAAGAGTTAGTTTTTTAAACCCATATATATTATTATTTATAAATATTAGTATACATACCTCAAATCTTAATCAGACTTAACAAATAGTCCGCAAAAGTAGATTGAATATGAATCATATCAGATTGAGAATATGACTGTGAATCATTGAATACCTACAATAATATTGAATGATATGAAATTAATAAATAGAAGAAAGTGGATGAAAATATATAAAAAAGTTAATACAACTAACCTTATGAAAATCAGTAGTTTCCCCAGTTGTGATTATCTCGTACATAAATCGTAGAATATAATAACCACATTCAACGCTTCCATTTTGACGATGACACTACAGTTATAAAACATTTAACTAATAATGAAACCCAATATATAACAAAAATATAAAAACTAATTACCTGTACTTCCACATATTTGATTTTCGTTGGTTTCTTTTCATTTGTAAAATGTTTCCATGAACTGCATTTTTTTATATAAGAACTAATAAAACTTGTGTAAACAATTAAAATTAAACATAACAAACTTCTAAAAATAAAAAAACAACTTACCTGTTTAATAAGTTGGAAAACGGTTTACCCACTTTTCCTAATAAAGAGCAAAACCAATATAAGGTGCGTTCATTTGGGAAAAATACACCTAACATCCAATGCCCCCTATAATACAAAAAGTTCATAATTAATGACATTATAATGATCATGAGTTCAAAATTATGTTGATATTCTTACTTATCAAGAAATGGCAAAAACCAGCACTGAATCTCTGTTTGTGATAATCTCTCGGATATATATTGAACTCTTTCATCATTTTTCACATGTTTGACTTCCAAGGAAATGTACTCTGGATCTATAAAGCTATAAATGCTTGTAGTTTCATTTTGTAAAAGAATCCTGTATAGATACCTAATTTAAAAAGAAAATATAGTTAGTCAATGACATAACAATATTTTATTAAAGAAATAGAAATTCAAACGTCAATTTACTTACATGGAAAACAACTGCACCACATTCAGCCCGATCTCTTCAAAATTAACTAAATTCATGATATCTTCTTTCAATATTCTCAATTTATAATTTCTTCCACATATATCGGACGTCATCCGAAACTCATAGATAAAATTCAAGGAAGAAGAGCACTGAGATAATCTTTTCAACCCAGAAGAAATATCAGAAGTATCTACAGCCGACTGTTTCTGAACATTTTGCTGCATTTGTACAGTTTATTTTGCTTTCATATATTCCTATATAAGTTAAATGTCAGAAAACATTATAAGTAATTTGGAATCATTTCTAATTACTAGTTAAAAAAACTCATACCTCATGTGAAATATAACGAAGAAGTGCAGTTGGCCAAAGTAAAAAATGGCCCATGCATTCCCCAACACTGGTGATCTCCGCAGTAGGAAATGGTAGTAGAGCAGTAGGATCTATAATAACAAGTACTGATACTCTAACCTGACCCATCTACATAGGCTGATGATGTACCGAGTCCCCCAAAAAATACACTTGTCCTAACGCAACAATATGTACATGAGGATCTCCCGCAAACAACTCACAATATAAGGTTCGATCCGATGGAGGAGGTGGAGGCTCAAAGTTAGCAGGTGGAGCAGGGTAGTCAGGGTGAGCAGGCTGAGAAGTCAGAAAAATGAAAAGGGTATATTAGTGTTTAAAATTTATAACATAGAAAAATTGATTAAAAATTAAATAAAATAATATACCTCAAATGGTTGCGCAGACGGGGCAGGGTAAGCAGATGAGGCAGGGTAGTCCGGGTGAGTTGGCTGAGAATGTTGAAAAATGAAAAAGTTATATCAGTGTTTATAATTTATAAAATAGACAAATTGATGACATTAAATAATATACCTCGGAAGGCTGCCCAGACGGTGTTGGGTAAGCATATGAGGCATGATAGTCTGAGTGAGTAGGCTGAGAATGTTGAAAAATGAAAAAGTTATATCAGTGTTTATAATTTATAGAAAAGAAAAATTGTTAACAGTAAATAATATACCTCGGAAGGATGAGCAGACTGTGACTGTCTTGCCAAGTGTTCTAATAAAGCCTTCTGTACTGCTTCTTGAATTTGATCACCCATAGACCGTTTCATATCCTGCATCTCTTCTTTTAAGGATTCGATTTCCGGGTCTCTTGGTTGCTTACTCTTACCAAAAACCTTCCGAATACTAACACCCGCCTGATATCCTCTAACACGGCCGGGGTGTTCAGTCTTTCCCAAAGCAGTGGCTAGGATATCCATCCTACCCTCGGGGATAAAAGAGCCCTGTGTCTCTTTCTCCTGAAGTTCATCCTGAAATGAAGAATAAAAAATTTATATTAGTGTTTATAAATTATAAAAAAGGAAAATTGTTAACAAAGAATTAATATTTACTTACAATTCTATCAGCCACTTGATGAGATTCGTCTATAAGATATTGTTCATTTTTTCTTCTTCTTGCTCGTTTCCATTTCTCATGGCGAGTGGGAGGAGATGGAGGACCATACTGGACCTCTTCTGAACCACTACTTGATCGAGCTCTTAATGCTTCAAATTTTTCTTCAATAATTTTCTGCTCCAAATACGAGTATCCTCCACGTGATAAAGTATGAGGGTATACGTTTTTCAACTGGATCTCCTGATGAGATCTTCTGGAGGCCTGTTACATAAAAATAAACACATAAGTAATAAGGAAAATATAGCATAAATTTTAAAATATAAAACAATTACAATACCTGAAATTTCTCTTCCTGACGACTGTCAACAAATCGCTTCCATGTTTCTTCATCTATATATGGATACTTAAGACATGGGCTTTCAAACCTTCTCTTTCCAAAAACATAATCTTTCGTCAGTTTGTTTTTAAAATCTCTCCATCGAACCGCCGCTAAAGAGAGATGTCTTTTCCTAATTTCTTTGGTTTCCTCAAAATTGAATGTCATCTGTAATTGAAAAAATTAAATATGTCATTTAAACTATATAATATTAAAAAAAATGAGATAAAATAAATAAATAAAGATATTTTACCGTCACGGCCTCCCAAAGTTGTTGCTTCGTCGTCCTGTCCACTGACTTCCAATCAGGATATAAAATACTAATCCTGCAATGGCTCTGCATCGCTATATAACTGACAAACTGAACTGCATTTGGGCCAACTTCATTATTATTATCATCAAAACGGATGTGTAATTTGTTATCATCATGAGCGAGTGATAGTTTTGGTAAACGTGTAATACCACGTTTACTAACTAGAGAACTTGATTTTTCAGTAGTAACTGGAGAAGTCTCCTCCGCCGAGGACGCATCAGTAGTCCTGCAATTTTTTTTAATAAATTAACAGTTTTATTTCATTAAATATGTATATTACTGAATATTTAATAATATGTCAAAATAGATATACCTCGGTAACTGCTCATCTCTATCTGTATTTGACATTGCTACTAGAAAGTGTAATGAAATTTTGGGTACCTGCATATCATTAGAAAACTGAATAATTAGAAACAAGGAAATGAAAAATAAATATGTAAAAATAGAGGCATGCATTTGTAAGTTTTAAAAATAGACACAAAATATAAATATTTACCAGAAAAATTGGGAGACTAATTTAGTGTTTTCCCACGTCCCTTCATCATGATCGGTACGTACTGCATGCACTATGTCTGTCTTATATTCATTGTAATCATCTGAAAATTGCATAATAGATGAATAACGCTCATGTAAATCACTAGCATCATCAGAATCATCATCATCACCCAAATGATATCTTTTCCCTTGCAAAACAACTGACCACTGATCATTCGACGGATCAATGACATAAAATACTTGTTTTACATGTGTCGCCAAGATAAATGGTTCCTCATTGTGATTAAATCTTTTCAAATCAACCAGTTTAAACCCATATTCATCATGTTTCACGCCACTATTACTATCAACCCAATTGCACTTAAAAATAGTGACTCGAAATTTAATATAATCAATTTCCCATATGTCTTCAATAACTCCAAAATATGATGTTGATGCAGAAATTGGGTTTTTATCTTTGGCACTCGAAAAATGCACTGCTTCAGCGAATACCATCACACCACTATTCTGAACGGTACTCTTGTCATCCAGGTTTTTTGTGTAAAATGTGTAGCCATTGATATCAAAACCAGACCAAGTGATCACATTAAAAGATGGTCCCCCTGATAACCACTTCAATGTTTCTGATACAGATATATCTGAGGTGACTTTCTCTTTAAACCATGAAACAAATGTCTTCTTATGCTCAATCATCAACCACTTTTCATTTCTTTTCTGATATCGTAACTTTAATTCAGCAATATGTGAGGATATATATGGTTGAACCTCATCTGTGTTGTTCAAAATGTATAAATGTGCTTGCATCACTTCATCACGTGGAATGAACTTTACCTTTAAGCCTTGAACCCCTCTACCTTCTCTGTCAACTGTCATATGTCGAGATAGAGGGAGACCAATATGCTCCACCTCATTCAAATAATCAGTACAGAACTCAATCACCTCTTATGATACATATTTTTGAACAATAGAGGCCTCTGGTCTATAAGGATTTTTAACATATCCTTTCAAAATTTTCATATATCTTTCAAAAGGATACATCCATCTTAAATAAACAGGCCCACACATTCTTATCTCACGCACCAGATGAACCAATAGATGAACCATTATATCAAAAAATGTGGGTGGGAAATACATTTCTAGTTGACAAAGAATAAGAGTTGCTTCATTCTCCAACAAATCTAACAAATTTGGATCAACGACTTTGCTACAAATGGATTTAAAGAAATTACATAACCTGATGATTGTCTTCCTGACAGCTTTCGGTAATATACCACGCACTGCTACTGGTAGAATTTGTTGCATTAACACATGACAATCATGTGATTTCATACCTATTAATTTACAATCCTTCAATGACACAAAATTATTCACATTTGAAGAAAAACCGTTGGGTACTT
Source organism: Viscum album (assembly GCA_963277665.1). Lineage (NCBI taxonomy): Eukaryota > Viridiplantae > Streptophyta > Magnoliopsida > Santalales > Viscaceae > Viscum > Viscum album. The sequence continues at coordinate 1,842,415,827 of OY728151.1, forward strand.
TAATACCATGAAGACACTGACAAAAATTCATCTTTTCAATCTTGCTTAATGTGTGACAAGCCGGAGGTAAATATGTTCTTTTTCCTTTCACAGCGGGAGCTAACTCCAAACGTATTCGCATTAATATCAAGTCCAATCTAGCATGTAATCCATCTTTTGTCTTTCCTTTTATGTCTAACAAAGTTCCAATCAAACTATCACATATGTTTTTCTCAACATGCATAACATCAATGTTATGTTTTATCTCTAAAAATCTCCAATAAGGTAGTTCGAAAAAAATAGACTGCTTCTTCCAGATATGTTTTTGTAAACCAGAACTTTTTCTCTTTCCAAATGTTGAATCAATATCTTTCACTCTGTCATAATATTCTTCAGCTGACAATGGTTGAGGGGGGAGGTTGTATTCTTGTAAACCGTTAAATGCTTTTCTCAATCTACGATAAGGATGATCAATTCGCAAAAATCTTCGATGTCCCATGTACACTGTCTTTCTTCCATTCTGCAATTGATAATATGAAGTTTGTTCTTCACAAATTGGACATGCTTTATGTCCCTTAACACTATATCCAGATAAGTTTCCATACGCAGGAAAGTCGTTTATATTGAACATTATCATAGCACGCAAAAGAAAATACTCTTTCTTGTATGCATCGAAAACTGTAACACCTTTCTCCCATAGCAGTTTTAAATCCTCAATCAATGGTGTAAGATACACATCAATATCATTTCCCGGTTGTTTTGGTCCAGAAATCATCAAGCTCATCATAACATATTTTTTCTTCATACATAGATGTGGGGACAAGTTGTAAAGTACCAGAAAAACAGTCCATGAACTATGTTGGCTACTGAGGCTCTGATATGGATTCATTCCATCAGTACACAATCCCATTCTGAGATTTCTAACTTCACTTCCAAAATCATGAAATTTTTTATCAAAACTCTTCCACTGTGGTGAATCGGCAGGGTGACGTAAGTTACCATCAGAAATGCGCTCATCTGAATGCCATCTTAACCTTTTTGCATCATTTGAATTTGCAAATAGACGCTTCAAACGAGGAATAATTGGAAGGTACCAAAATGCTTTAGATGGAGTTTTGATTTTGGTACCTAAAAATAAATCAGAATTGAATTATCAGAATTGTTTGAAAAAAATATTGGATGATATCATTGGAAAGTAAAAAAATTGATTTTTCATAACGTTACATGACATCACCTGAAAATGAATCTGAGTTGACTTTCTCATCCATCTTATAGCGCGATGTTCCACATGTAGGACAACTTGATAAATGTTCATTTTCTTTCCTATACAGTACACAATCATTGGGGAAAGCATGTATCTTTTTATACCCCAATCCCATTGGGCATAATATTTTCTTCGCCTCATAATTGGAATCTGGAAGCCCATTGCCTTCTGGAAGAAGCTCTTTTAAAAGCTCAAGTAAACTGGAGAAACTTTTATCACTCCACCCATTTTTTGCTTTTAAGTTAACTAATCTCAAAACTGCTGATAACACTGTATATTTACTGCAACCTGGGAATAATGGTTTCTCAGAATCTCCATACAATTGTTCAACAGTTGGTGTTTTTTCGATGGTTTCAACACCTAAATCATGAATTAATTCTTCAATACGATCCTCTGCCTCATTATGAATATCGTCATCAACATTGGATGTTGAATTTTCAGTTCTTTCACCATGCAAGATCCAACGTGTATAATTAAGGCTAAAACCATAACAAATGAGATGATCTTTGATTTCTCTGAAGTTTAACTTTCTCATATTTACACACTTCACACATGGACAGAAAATCAAATCAATATTTTGATTATGCCGTTTAGCAAATTCCAAAAAATTGTCAACTCCTGTTTCATATTCACTAGTAGTTCTTCGTAGATAAATCCAATTATGATCCATTAATACCTAATATCACAATATAATTGATGAATATATTAAAACATAAAAACATTTAAATATCTATCAGATAAATTGTAAACAAAAACATATTCCATAAAAACTATTGATAATCAGATAAAAGACATCAGATATGAAACACGTTTACAAATACAGTAAACAGTTAATTTTAATATTATATACATGTGTGTTATATTGAAATACAAGGACAAAATGGTTAAATCAAAGGTTTCATTTTTTGAAAATAAAGTTTCATGATATAAATATTATATGAATGACATACAAGATAATATGATTTCTCACTATGACTACTATTGATCACACTATATTTATTTTTTTATTCATTTGATGTAACATGAATGAATCATGGAAAAATTAATGTGAAAAATAGTGCAATAACTATCCTTATTTAAGACAATGTGTATTAAGAGACATGATATAATTTTTGGTGACTATGATAACTCAACTCCCTCAATCCATGAGTTTTATAATAGGGAACTATGAACATATAAATTCATTATGGAGGGATAAAAATTCCATTGCATATTGTAGGTGACAACTTACACCCCCATCCATGGGTCTATTGCAGCAAAACATGTCAAGGAATGGATCAACATGAAGAGAAATATATTATCCATCCATGAAAGATTAGATCATGAGAATGTTTTATTTGCAGCCTATGACTTAGAGGGGGAAGTAAATCATTTCATGACTATTATTTAGAGGGAGAGAAAGATGAATAAATATAATCAATGGAATGAGATTAGTTTAAGAGGACATTTATTAAAAATGCATGAATCTAACCCCACATATGAAAGTGGAAAGGTATTTTTGAACATTAATAGAGGGATAATGATTATATTATTATCTACGAAGAAATAATTACAATACATTATGATTCTAGTCGTATTATGGACATTGCAAGAAAAATTATTTATTATATAATGGCATGAAAATAATTATTCAAATTTTTTTAACATAATAGATAGTGGTAATTATTCATGTCTTAGTTAAATGATGAGAACCAAAAAGAATTGAGGAATTTGGCATGGTAAATCTCAAGAAGGAATGAAATAACAACAAACTACATGCAAAAATGTGAGTGAATTCATTTAACACAATAAAATTATTTTTTTGAAGAAGAATTTATTAAAATGGAAATGGAATTAAAAATATAGTACTTCATAATGTAATGAAAGATCATTTTAAACAGAAATAATGATAATACAAACAAAAAATTTGAAGTTCAACCCGAATGGAGATGTTAAATCCAAACTGCGACCGGTATAATTACTTCCAAAAACAAACAATATCAAATCTACACCAAAAATGATAATACAAACAAAAAATAATGATAAATTACAACTAAAATCTAACCAATAATCAAAATCACGCAAAATAGGGTTATTGATAAAGAAATAAACAATGGGATATGAAACAAGAGATAAATAGGAAGAACACATACCCAAAATCGTGCAGACGACAAAAAACCTTCAACAATGGCCGTCCAAGATCGCAAATCAAGTTCGAAGGTCGTCGGGAGTCCGAAGCGCCACAGCGGAACTCGATTTCGACGGACGAACAAAATGAGGGTTTCAGACCGTGAATATTTTTAAAAGACTTTTCGCGTCGGTTTTAAGAAAAACCGACGCCAAAATGTTGTTTTAAAATTTTCGGCGTCGGTTTTCATGAAAAACGACGCCGAAACATTTTAAAAATTTATCAAAATGTTGTTTTAAAATTTTCGGCGTCGGTTTTCATGAAAAACGACGCCGAAACATTTTAAAAATTTATTTTCCGCGTCGGTTCTCAGGAAAACCGACGCGAAATATATTTTTTTTTATGAGTTTCGGCGTCGGTTTTCATGAAAACCGACGCCGAAACATTTTAAAAATTTATTTTCCGCGTCGGTTCTCAGGAAAACCGACGCGGAATATATTTTTTTTTATGAGTTTCGGCGTCGGTTTTCATGAAAACCGACGCCGAAACATTTTAAAAATTTATTTTCCGCGTCGGTTCTCAGAAAAACCGATGCGGAAAATATGTATACTAATATTTTCCGCGTCGGTTTTCTTAAAAACCGACGTGAAAAATCAACGCATAATATTATTCGCGTCGATTCTTAGGAAAACCGACGCAGATAATATGTATACTAATATTTTCCGCGTCGGTTTTCTTCAAAACCGACGCGAAATATCAACGCATAATTATTTTTGGTGTCGGTTTTTTGTAAAACCGACGCCAAAAATTCCCCGCACATACTATTCGCGTCGGTTTTTAAAAAACTGACGTTATTACGACGACGTTAAAGCCCGTATTTCCACTAGTGTTAGTTAAAATAATTTGGGATTCCATCCTAACTCACTCCTCCTTATACACCACAATGGAATGGTGTACGTGAAATGAGGAATTTCACCCTATTGGATGTGGTAAGGTAAAATATGATTCATGCAAATATTTCATTATACTTTTGGATATATGTGTTATAAACAACAAAAAATATACTAAATTAGGTTCTAACTAAGGTGGATGATATTATTCCATACCAATTATGGAGTGGAAAGAAACTTGTGTTGTCATACTTACAGTTACAGGGTTGTGAAGTGTTTGTTAAGGCCTCTTTAGGTAACAAATTTGCACCTCATGGAACAAAGTGTACCTTTATAGGATACTCCAAGAAAACAAGGGGATCTTAACTATATGAACCCTCAAAAAAATGTAATTGTGGTAGGACATGCCTTATGTAATGTCCCAACCTAGATGCCACTAAACAGTGCTCCAAGCCAGTGGGACACATGACCTTAAGCATCCATCCCTGAATGCCATAAGATTATAAATAGCAGCAAGGTCATTAGGTGTGTTAGTAGGGATACTATTCCCTCATGTCAGAGTGTTGCACAATGATAGTAAACATAATATCCAATAATGGAAGAAATAAAACATCAATAAAAGTAAAAGAAAAATATCCAATAAAGGAATAAAGAAACAATTCCGTAAGTAATTTCATATAAAAATGATGTTTCTGGTGACAAAAAAACTGGAAAATAGGTATACAAGAATCCATTACAATACATGTATCAAAATACCAAAAAGACCAAAAAGGAACTATCCCAGCAAGCATTATGAGCCTCATCCTGGTCCTATGATCCCCTACTCCTAGGAATAGAACAAATCAACCATTATACTATGGGTGTTTTCCCTAGTCCCTACCTTCATCCATATAGTATTTTTAGGTACCCAATGGTGACCCAAATAGGGTGTGAGATAACACTCAGTAGGCCACCACAACCAGTGTCTATAACATATCCATCTTGTGTATAATAAGGTAAATCAGTGTGAAATATATATCATAGGAATATAAATACTGAAAGTAAAGTAAAGAAAGTCAAGTGAACTATATAGACAAACAAGGCTCCCTGCAAGAAATTTTCATGCTCCCATATCAAGGGAAGTTGTAAGATATAACTAAATAAGTAATTATATCTTATCTACCAACTATAATTTTATACCTATACCAAGTTTATCCATAAAACATGCCAAAATACCCACCATGGCCACACCATAAAACCAAGTGTAAACCACTACCATGTCCATGTTGTATAATCTGGTATAACATTCATCACGGACTTTTAGTATAATCAAGTCATCCACAACATCCTTTCTAGGAAATCAAAAGTTTCATACCATGAAGTTCCAAATCAAATGTGTAAAAGACAAAGGTATCCTCATTGATTCCCATGATAATCTCAATGGAAACTCGGTAAATACCTAGGTTGAGTCCAAGGGACATGCCAATAGAACATGTCTAATGAAAGTCCAAGAAGGTCGGGTCTAATGGGTAGTAAGTCCCAAGAAAGCCTATGGAATCAATAACTAAGTAGGAAACAATTCTAATGCATCCACTACCATAAACAAGATCCATGGGAGATACATTCATGGAATCTAATGGAATCAGGATCCAAGGTATACCAACCAAGGTATCCACTACCATTTCAATACATCATATCATCATATTCATCATTTCATATTTAATTACATTCCATGAGTTCATCCAACTCATATCAAAAATTTCAATAAAATCCATTTAAACAATTAAGAAATTCACATTAGGTTATCACATGGAAAGGGAGGAAAAACTTCTCCTAATATCTCAATTCAAATAAATTCAATTTATAAAGGGATTCCTCTAACTAGGAATGTTCACATGAACCCCACAAGTGGTATAACAATAGGAAAATACAAAGGCACACCCCATGGATGGCCTGGCATGGGTCACACTACTAGAAATATGGGATTTTGAGCCCCTTTACCTATAGCGACCACCACTGGCAGTCGCTATAGGTAACCAATAGCGACCGCCAATGGCGGTCGCTACGTTTCCCTAAAAAAAGGCATTTCCACCCCCCGAACCCTCCCTCCTCTCGCGAAGCGCCCCCCCCCCCCCCCCCCCCCCCCCCCGATCCCTTCCCCCCTCCCCGTCGCCCGCGCCCTCCCCGTCGTCGCGCGCCCTCCCCGTCGCCCCGCCCACCTTGTCGCCCCGCCCTCCCCATCGCCCCACCCTCCGCCGCCCCGCCCTCCGCCTCCCCGCCCTCCGCCTCCCCACCCTCCGCCACCCTGCCCTCCGCTGCCCCGCCCTCCGCCACCCCACCCTCTGGCCGGCCACCCTCCGTCGGCCCAACCCTCCGTCGGCCACCCTCCGGCCGCCCTCTAGCTGCCCTCCAGCCACCCTCCTCCGGCTGCCCTCTGCCCTCCGGCTCCGACCTCCCTCCACCCTTCGGCGTCCCTCTGCCCTCGGGCCTCCCGCCACTCACCTCCTGTAGCTCGGCAGCCCTCGGGCAGCCCTCCAGTAGCCCTCCAGCTGCCCTCTGGCCTTCGTCCTCTAGCCCCTCCGGCCTCCGACCTCCGACCTCGGCCCTTCGCCCCCTCGTCCCTCCCCCCAATACCCCTAACACCGAACACCCCCCCCCCCCCGCACCCCACCAACCCCCGTCCCCTTCGTCTTCGTCCCCTCCCTCACCGCACCACCGCCACCCGTCCCCTCCTTCACCGTCCCCTCCCTCGCCGCACCAGCTCCGGCTCCAGATCCCCACCGCTGCCTCTCCTCTCCCTCACAGCACCGCCTATGGCTCCCCTCCCTTCCAGGTTCGTAGCGCAATCAGGTATGAAATGGACTTTCACTTACATTATTATTTTATAAATGGTTCACAAACAATTAATTAGTATTTATTTTAAATATATTTGATGTGAAAAATGAAAATGTAATAAGTCTTGTGTAAATTTTTGTTATAGGGATCTTATTATGGATAAGAGTTGGATTGATCTTCCAAATCAAACGTCTAGAGAGTATTTCAATGGAATTATGCAGTTTATTGACTTCACCAGAGGATTTTAAAGTGACTATATTAGTTTTCCATGTAGAAAATGTGCTAACAGATATCAATTCACACGAGATACTATGAGGGAGCACCTATTATTTAATGGATTTCTGAGAAATTATAAGAGTTGGACTCATCATGGAGAAGAATGTGTTCGTTGTGAAAATATGGATACAGTTCAGATGGATGTTGATGCAAAGATGAATGATCCAATGCATGAAATGCTTACTGAAATGATACGTGGGTTAGATCCTGAAGGCATTGACATCCAGAATCTTGAGACCGGTGAGATAGATCTTCACTCTGGTGCAGATCGTGATTCGAGGAGGTTTTATGAAGCAATTGATGATGCAAAAATAGAATTATATCCTGGATGTACTTCTTTCAATAAATTTTTATTTATCGTGGAGTTGTTGCATTTGAAGACTTTGAATCATTGGTCAGACACATCATTCGACATGCTGTTGGTGTTATTGAAAAAGGTTCTTCCTGTCAACGCTAAGATTCCGGAGTCGTATTACTATGCTTGTAAGCTGACAGAGAACTTAGGTTTTACATATGAGACCATAGATGCATGTGCAAACAACTATATGTTGTTTAGAAAGGAAACTGCCCATTTGGATATTTGTATGGTTTGTGGTGCTTCCAGGTGGAAAGAGAATAGGGGAAATCAGACTCATCAAAATCAGATTGTGATACAGGGGAAACTGATTGCTATAAATCAAATGTGTTACTTTCCCCTTAAACCAAGGTTGAAAAGATTTTTTATGTAATCTAAAGTTTCTAATTTAATGAGATGGAATGCCGAAAGAGTTCATGAAAGTGATATGTTAACCCACCCGGTAGACTCTCATTCATGGAAGGATTTTGATAAGAGACATCCTGACTTTTCCAAAGATGTTCGTAATGTCTGATTGGGATTGGCAGCATATGGTTTCAATCCATTCAAGTCTATGGTTGGTGCAACTCATAGCACATGGCCCGTGGTGTTGGTTTCGTATAATCTTCCTCCGTGGATTTGTATTAAGCAACAATTTATATTACTTTCCACTCTTATTGATGGACCTAAAAGTTTGGGGGATAAGATTGATGTTTACCTTCAGCCATTGATTGATGAGTTGAATGAATTTTGGGGCGATGGTGTGATGACTTATGACTATGAAACGAATGAAATGTTCAAACTGCAGGCTGCTTTATTTTGGACAATCAATGACTTCCCAGCTTATGCAAATTTATCTGGCTGGAGTACGAAAGGATAATTTGCTTGCCCTTGTTGCAACAAAAGTAAAAAATCTGTATGGCTTAAGCATTCCAAAAAATGAGCATACATGGGTCATAGACGTTTTCTCCCCCCTCAGCACAGGTTCAGAAAGGAAAGAGTGGCATTTGATGGTTCTAGAGAGTTTAGCCCAGCACTAAATATTATGATAGGAGTCGAAATGTTATCGCAGATTGAGGAAGAAAACATCCACACGGTATATGAAATTCAGGATTTGGTGGCTCCTCTGGTACATAATATTCGAGCTGCGGGTAGGTAGTGCAGTCACAATTGGAAAAAGAAAAGTATTTTTTATAGTCTTCTGTATTGGAAAACTAACATGCTGAGGCATAATTTGGATGTCATGCACATTGAAAAAAATGTTTGTGATAACATATTGTGGACCATTTTAGGTGTCAGTGGGAAATCAAAGGACCATGTTAATGCACGTCGTTATTTGGAAGAAATGGGTTTAAGGAAACAGTTGCATTTACATTTAGCTGAGGGAAACAAGGCATATATGCCTGATGCACAGTATACGATGACTACAAAGGAGAAAGAGACATTTCTTTCCATTTTGAAGATACTCAAGGTTCCTGATGGTTACTCTTCTAATATTTCAAAGTGTGTGAATCTGACGAGCAAGACATTGCAAGGGTTGAAAAGTCATGACAATCACATACTACTTCAGCAGTTGATTCCAATCGCAATTTTTGATTGTTTATCCCCCAATGTTGTTCAGCCATTGATTGAGATGAGTAATTTTTTTAGACAGCTTTGTTTAAGAAATCAACGAATGAGTGATTTAAAAAGTTTACAGGACCGAATTGTACTTACGCTTTGTCACTTTGAGAAACTATTTTCCCCCTCATTTTTCGATGTTGTGGTCCACTTAACAGTGCACCTAACTGATGAAGTAATGGCTGCTGGTCCAGTACAATTCAGGTGGATGTATCCTATTGAGCGGTATTTAAGTACATTGAAACGATTTGTACGCAACAGAGCTCATCTGGAGGCATCAATAGCCAATAGTTATTTGATGGATGAGTGTACTACTTTTTGTGAATAATATCTTATGGATGTTGAAACAAAATTAGATAAGACCTCTCAGATTCAGGATGGTCTAGTTGGAGAAGGAACCACATATGATATGGGCAACATCGAGTGGATACAAGCGCATCGATATATCTTGTTCAATACTCCATCAGTTGCACCATTAATGCAGTAAGTATCTTATCACTTTTATTGTTTAACTTTTACATGTTTTGTTTTCATAATTTGATCATTTAAACACTGCGTTATCATTTTCACAAAACACATTAATGAGATAAAAGAAGAGATGTATCATGCGACTGAGTTTCAAATTCAACAATCTCATTATGCATCATTTCATGATTGGTTCAAGGATTATGTACGTATAAATTGATTTTCATTATGAGTAAAGTATTATATTAATTTCTTTTTCATATATCATTATTGAATTCTATGAATTATGTAGGTTCATAAGATGAGGGAGTTAGGGGACCCCACGCTAACTGAAGAATTTATCCAACTGGCTGAGGGTCCATCTATAACGGCTCGTCGTTATAAATCTATAGATGCTAATGGTTTTCGATTTCGCATTAAAGATGTTGACGACAAATGAGCAACACAAAACAATGGCATCGGTTGTCCATTTGTCGATTCTAGTTATTACTATGGTCAATTGATAGACATCATTGAATTTTTATACACACACGGGTTGAAGTACATATTGTTAAAGTGAAATTGGGTTGATCCAGTGCGTGGATGTAAAGTCGATCTATATCAGTTTTCATTGGTGAATTTTAACTATATGTTATACAGAAATGAACGAGTTGATAATGAACCATTCATTTTGAGATCACAAGTGGAACAAGTATTCTTCGTTACTTTGCCTTCGAATCCAATTTGGCAAGTTGTTGTCAAAATGTCTCGGCGAGGAGTGTTTGTATTTGAACAAGATGAACCCGAGACTGTTCCTTTTGTTTCCCAAAAGCTTGATCAACATACCGTAGTTCAACGTGAAGAATATATTTATTGGGTCAGAGCGGCTGTTGAAGGAGAAACGGTCAATTTGCATGCTTAATGAAAGGTATAATTGTTTTCCCGATATTCATCCTAAGATATCATAAATTATCTAAACATTTTATAAATCCTTGTAAGTTTTAATCCTCACTTTTGGAAGTTTATTCAGTTATAAATATTTGGGGTGATTTAACTCATTTTATATTGATGTTATTGTCGGTGTATCTTCCCATTGAGGTATTCCTCATTTGGATCATGTGCTGCTTGAATTTTTATTAATTCAATTTGAAATTTGGCTATGTATTGATTGGTTTTGTACATAATTTGTATATCTGTTTTGTGAACTTTTTGATTTTTTAAAATTCATTCACAACTAATTATTCAATCACTTTTTGTTTTATTAACAACTGTACAAGTTTTATTTTTTTTAAAAACAATCCAATTTATCATTTGGACACTTTGGATAGTCCCCTTACTAATGTTTTCCATGACTACAGGCATGTCAGGGGAAGAGGCAGAAGATTCACATCATTCATCTGAGGCATCTACGTCTCAGGGTCGAGGTATGTTGTAATTTCATTGTCTCTATTTTTTATGTAATTAATAAACATATATATATTTATAACATCTATCAATTTGTATATAAAATTGTTTTCAACAGGATCAGACTTGATTGCTTCTTCCTCTCACAGGAGAGGCCCTGGTCGTGGCATATTATCATGGAATTCTGACACGACTTTTGATGTTTCATTTGATGAGGTATTTCATCCAGTGGGAGGGAATTCCTCTGCATTTATTCGTCAGTTGGGTCATATCATATGTGATCCACATCGATTTCCATTGACCATGCGTGACTGGGCTTCTATCCCTCAGGACACATTAGATCATCTTTGGAGGGAGGTTCAGGTAAGAAGACCATTTTACTTTATTACCTATGTATAAACAACAATAACATATGTGATTTTTTTCTTTAATAGAAAAATTTGAAAGTATGTCCCGATGATTTTTGGCCAGTGTGTATGAGAAAATTCCGTAAGATGTGGAAAGACTATAAAGGCAAAGTCAAGAGGGACCACTGGGTACCAAATGTGGGTGCCCCATACATTCTGGAAAAAGTCCCGAGAGGTGTCCTCCCGGCTCAGTGGCGTGATTTAGTTGCATATTGGTCTACTGAGGGTGTTGTGGTTTGTATATTTATTTTGGTATATATATTTTCATGAATGTGTGATTTGTTTGATATTTGAATGAATTGAATGTAGGAGGTGTCTACACGCCATTCTGAGAATCGAGTGTTGCAGGGACCACCTCACAGGATCGGGACTCGTCACGTGTCTCAGATCCGACATGAGGTATTTATTATTCATTTTTTAATTTTTTTAATTAATATGGTTTTGTGTTTATATTCTATTCATATATAGTTACGGGAGAAAGGTGCACCAACTGATAAAATGTCGGTGTGGATGAGGACTCGTGATCGCAATGATCTAGAGGCTGCAGCATTGATAGTAAGTGCTTGTACTCATTACCAATACTTACATAAAATCTGTATATTTATATATGTATATATATTTAAATATTTCACACAGGCTCAATTTGAAGCTGAATTAGAACATATTCCAGAGGACCAGCGACAGCTTCCCATGTGAAGGGATGAGATCTTTCATTGCATCATTGGTCGGGATGGGCATGGATATAATTTGACCTATGGAACAGGGATTCCTCGTTCTGTAGTGTCACGCGCTACGGTTGTCGGTCCTGCTGTTGCTCAGATGACACAACAGTTGTCAGATTTCGAGGCACAGCTGTGGCCTTCTGAGGAGGAAAATGCGTAATTGGATGCTGAGGTTAGAGCACTACGGGAATATGTGCGTCGAGGTGATGGTGCACGTGGTACGGCCAATTGTGTCGTTTTCAGCAGCTCGGTGCACACTAAAACGGCGCGTTGGGGGGGGCAAAACCACCCGAACGACCTCGGAATACCATGAAACCATACGAAATCAGCTATTGTGTGATTTTTGAAATGTTCGGGCAGACGGAACGTCAATCAGAGGTGTTTTTTGACCGCGGTGACCGGAAACGTGTTTCTGGTGTCAAAAAACAGCAAAAACGGCGTGAGACGGTCGAATTTGGAGCAAACATGCTCCGAATGACCTAAAACCACACGAAAACATTAGGAATATTATTCGTGACATGTAGTAGGAGACGGCGCACCCATCGGACGTGCGTTGCGCGCGGTACGGCCGATTGTGTCGTTTTCAGCAGCTCGGCGCGCGCTAAAGCGGCGCGTTGGGGGGTCAAAACTACCCGAATGACCTCGGAATGCCATGAAACCGTACGACATCAGCCGTTGTGTGATTTTTAAATTTTTCAGGTAGACGACATGTCAATCGGAGGTGTCGTTTGACCAAGGTGACCAGAAACGCATTTCTGGTGTCATAAAACACCAAAAACGGCGTGAGTCGGTCGAATTCGGAAAAAACGTGATTTGAATGACCTGAAACCACAAGAAAACATTAGGAATATTATTCTTGACGTTTAGAAGGAGACAGCGCGCCCATCGGACGTGCGGTGCGCGCGGTACGGCCGATTGTGTCATTTTCAGCAGCTCGGCGCGCGCTAAAACGGCGCGTTGGGGGGTCAAAACCACCCGAACGACCTTGGAATGCCATGAAACCGTACGACATCAGTCGTTGTGTGATTTTTGAAATGTTTGGGTAGATAGCACATCAATCGGAGGTGTCGTTTGACCGCGGTGACCGGAAACACGTTTCTGGTGTCATAAAACACCAAAAACAGCGTGAGACGGTCGAATTCGAAGAAAACGTGCTACAAATGACCTGAAACCACCCGAAAACATTAGGAATATTATTCGTGACAATTAGGAGGAGACGTCACACCCATCGGACGTGCGGTACGCGCGGTACGGCCGATTGTGTCATTTTCAGCAGCTCGGCACGCGCTAAAACGGCGCGTTGGGGGGTCAAAACCACCCGAACGACCTCATAATGCCATGAAACCGTACGAAATAAGCCGTTGTATGATTTTTGAAATGGTCGGGTAGACAGCACGTCAATTGGAGGTGTCATTTGACCGCAGTGACCGGAAATGCGTTTCCGGTGTCAAAAAACACCAAAAACGGCGTGAGACAGTCGAATTTGGAGCAAACGTGCTCCGAATGACCTGAAACCACACGAAAACATTAAGAATATTATTATTGACGTGTAGGAGGAGACGGTGCGCCCATCAGACATGCGGTACGCACGGTACGGCCGATTGTGTCGTTTTTAGCAGCTCGGCGCGCGCTAAAATGGCGCATTGGGGGGTCAAAACCACCCGAACGACCTTGGAATGCCATGAAACCATACGAAATCATCCATTGTGTGATTTTTGAAATGTTCGGGCAGATGACACATCAATCAAAGGTGTCGTTTGACCGCGGTGATCGGAAACGCATTTTCGGTGTCATAAAACACCAAAAACGGCGTGAGAAGGTCGAATTCGGAGGAAACGTGCTCCGAATGACTTGAAACCACATGAAAACATTAGTAATATTATTCGTGACATGTAGGAGGAGACAACGCGCCCATCGGATGTGCGGTGCGTGCGGTACAGCCGATTGTGTCGTTTTCAGCAGCTCGGCACGCACTAAAATGGTGCGTTGGGGGGTCAAAACCACCCGAATGACCTCATAATTCCATGAAACCATACGACATAATACGTTGTGTGATTTGTGAATTTTTCGGGTAGACGGCATGTCAATCAGAGGTGCTGTTTGACCGCGGTGACCAGAAACGCATTTCTGGTGTCATAAAACACCAAAAACGGCGTGAGATGGTCGAATTCGGAGAAAACATGCTCCGAATGACCTGAAACCACACAAAAACATTAGGAATATTATTCATTATGTGTAGGAGGAGACGAAATGCCCATCAGATGTGCGGTGTGCGCGGTACGGCCGATTGTGTCGTTTTCAGCAGCTCGGTGTGCGCTAAAACGGCGCGTTGGGGGGTCAAAACCACCCGAACGACCTCAGAATTCCATGAAACCATACGACATCAGCCTTTGTGTGATTTTTGAAATTTTTTGGTAGACGTCACATCAATCGGAGGTGTCGTTTGACCGTAGTGACCGGAAACGCGTTTCTGGTGTCATAAAACACCAAAAACGGCGTGAGACGGTCGAATTCAGAGAAAACGTACTCCAAATGACCTGAAACCACATGAAAACATTATGAATTTTATTCTTGACGTGTAGGAGGAGACGGTGCGCCCATCAGACGTGCGGTACGCGCGGTATGGACAATTGTGTCGTTTTCAGCAGCTCGGCGCGCGCTAAAACGGCGCGTTGGGGGGTCAAAACCACCCGAACGACCTCAGAATGCCATGAAACCGTACGAAATCAGCCGTTGTGTGATTTTTGAAATGGTCGGGTAGACGACATGTCAATCGGAGGTGTCGTTTGACCGCGGTGACCGAAAACGCGTTTCCGGTGTCATAAAACACCAAAAACAGCGTGAGACGGTCGAATTCGGAGAAAACGTGCTCCGAATGACCTGAAACCACACATAAACATTAGGAATATTATTCGTGATGTGTAGGAGGAGACAGAGTGCCCATCGAACGTGCGGTGCGCGCGGTACGGCCGATTGTGTCATTTTCAGCAGCTCGGCGCGCGCTGAAACGGCGCGTTGGGGGGTCAAAACCACCCGAATGACCTCGGAATACCATGAAACCATAAAAAATCAGCCTTTGTGTGATTTTTGAAATGTTTGGGAAGAAGGCACATCAATCGGAGGTGTCATTTGACCGCGGTGACCAGAAACGCGTTTCGGGTGTCATAAAACAGCAAAAACGGCGTGAGACGGTCGAATTCAGAGTAAACGTGCTCCGAATGACCTGAAACCACAAAAAAAAATTAAGAATATTATTCATGATGTGTAGGAGGAGACGGCGCGCCCATCAGACACTCGGTGCGCGCGGTACGGCCGATTGTGTCGTTTTCAGCAGCTCGGCGCGCGCTAAAACGGCGCGTTGGGGGGGGTCAAAACCACCCGAACGACCTCGAAATGCCATGAAACCGTACGACATCATCCATTGTGTGATTTTTGAAATGGTCAGGCAGAAGTCACGTCAATAGGAGGTTTCGTTTGACCGTGGTGACCGGAAACGCGTTTCTGGTGTCACAAAACACCAAAAACGGCGTGAGACGGTTGAATTCGGAGCAAATGTGCTCCGAATGACCTGAAATGATATAATTTCTTAAATTGTGGGGTTTAAATTATTATAGAACCATGATTTGATGTCATATTTAATTTTATTATATGTATATAATAACTGAATAATTATGTTCAATTTACGTTTGTTTTGTTTTGTTGTTTTTTTGTCTTATTGTAGGTATATTGAAGCAGAAGATTGAAATAGATGGACCTGCTCGGATCGTTGAAGCATGTTTATCATTTATGATGATCTTGATGTTTATGTTTTTTGAAATTTTTTTCCATTTTTTATGATTGTTACCTTGTTTTATCTCTGATTTTGCACCATGAAGAAAAAAAACACAATTCGTACATTTCATTAAAAAAATGAAAAATATTTTATTTAATATTATATATATATATATATATATTTTTAATATATATATATATATATATATATATTAAAATATTTAAATCATATTATATATATATATATTTAAAATATTTTATTTAATATTATATATATAAATATTTTCTTTAATATATATATATATATATATATTTTATTTAATAAATATATATATATATATATTTCTTTCAGTATTAATTTTTTTTTAAAAAAAATTCCCAGTGTAGAGACCGCCTTTGGCGGTCGCTATAGGCTGGCATTTCGGCCACCTATAGCGACCGCCATTGGCGGTTGCTATTGGCCTACAGCGACGAAGCTGAAGAGACCGCCAATGACGGTCGCTAATGGTCGATTTTTTAATAGTGTCAATAGCCTCCAAAAAAGGAACTAGTGGGCATCCCAAACATGTTCTAATACATTTAATTCAATCATTCATTTTATTTTAGGGGCACCATCAGAAATTTCATCATATGGAACAATTGAAAATAGGAATATAAAACACCAAAACACAAGGAAAAAAGTATAAACCACCTACTATAGGTCCATAATAGATAACTCTTCCAGTATAAGCTTTTGATTTGATCCAGATCAAAACAAAAATTATGAATGTAAGAAGAACCTTGAATTATGTCATATTAGCTTGCACCTAAATAAATTCATTGATATGAACCCAAAAAAATAATAGAAAAAGATTATTGTGGAACTTACTAGGGAAAATAAAATGAGTACGATGATGTTCAATTCTGATTTCAAATAGATAAATGAGAGAAAAAAGCTATGGATTGGACTTCAAAGGGACTCCCAAGTTCTCAAGGCTATCCAAAGGAGGATAAAAGAAAAGTTTTTTAGGTTTTAATAGTTTTTAAGGGAAAAAATGTAATTTACCTAATAAATATTGGGCCGCATGATTTTCCAAACTGTGTTCCAACCACTCACCCTTCACTTTCTCAAAGGGTCACCTCGCATGGTTAGTGCGCAAAGTTTTCTTAACCATGTGAAAAGAATGTATCATGCTCTGTCAAAAACTACAGAGGCCCCCACACTAGTGTGTGACTGAGGTGGAATGGTTTCCTCACACTGTGCAACCTCCTGTACCCCACTATCAATCCCTACATGGTTAGGGGTAACCATTTGTCCTATCATGCATGGTTTCTTCTAACTGTGTGGCCTGACTTTTTTTTCAAAAAAAATTTCTCCATGCTCTGAACAAGACTTGAACACCCTCGATACTCCCATGATCACATTGGGTACTGACATTAGTCCACAAAAATAATTTAAACCAAAAATAAAAGGATTTATACCTTGTAGGAAAACCTGGGATCTTACAACCCCCCCCCCCCAAATAAATTCTTCTCAAAATTTCCCTTCCAAGGGTGGTCAAGAATCACCTGAGAACAACTTTGGCCTCAAATCATATATGTAGGCCTCATACTCACAATTCTCTTCTTTTAAATGGTTTTGCTTCCATATAACCCATACTATAGGAACTGATCATCCTCATACAAATGTCATACTCATGTCAATAAAATTAATAGGATTCTCCTAGAAGAACATATCAACCTATAATTTCACCTCATTCAGATATAGAGTGTGATATGGTTCTGAATTATAATAGTGCAGTTGAGATACATGGAATATGTCATGCATGGCCCAATACCCTAGAGGTAACTACAACCAATAGGCTACCGGCTCGACTCTCTCTAGAATCTCGAACGACCCAACATATCACAATGAAAGCTTACCCTGAATACTAATTTTTCTATGTCCCAACCTTGGTGTGATATATAAAAAGACCCAATCCCTAACCTCTAACTCTAGAGTTTTTTATAGTGATCGACATAAGATTTATGTCTCGACTATGTGGTATCCATCCATTTCTAAATCAAATGGACTTGCTTTGAAGTCTCTTGCATGAGTCCTGATCCCAGTAAAGCTATCTCACCTGCCTCTAACTAGCACAGGGGCGATCAACATGGACCACCACACAAATCCTCATAATGTGTTATCTTTATAGTCTCCCGATAACTATTATTTTATGTGAACTCAACTAGGGGGATATTCCTTTCCCAATAGCCCCCAAAATCTAGGATGCATTCTCTGAACATGTCCTCAAGAACCTAAATCATGCACTCTCACTAACCATCAATTTGAGGGTGGTATGTGTTAGAGTTGGTGTCCTAGAACCAACTATTTTTACTTTGATTATAGGGATCTTTAATGCATTTAAATATTAAACATATTATTATATATTTTTCATTGTTCTTCATGACTATTATTTAATAATGTCCTAGAGTATTTGTTTCATTGATAAGGTCATGGTAGTTCCACACTATGATGAGAACCTTGAAATGATATTACAATATTCTTAAATATAGTTCTGTGATTGGATGAAATACTATGATGGGACACATAGTATACAGACTGTCAGGTGCAAGTACTCGTAAGCAGATGAGACTTCCTCTCATGAAATTCATACTTGGCAATCTCCAAGATGGGAGATTCGGAGAACAGACCCGCCAATAGGAATTCTGCATGTTTTGGTGTCATCGGATATTCCTATCTGCAATCATGTGTAATAGTCCTTATACTTTAATATTATCATTAATATGTTTCATGACTCATGCACTTTTATTTACTGACAAAAACTGTCATGCCATATGTTAGCGAGAAATTGGGTATGTTGGGTGTGTCACAAGTGACATGTTATTAATGGATAAGTCGAGGAAGGATTTGTCCCTTCCATTTATGGAAGTTGATGTCTCGACCCTTTCATTGAAATATAATCATCGCGTGAAATTACATGGCCATGGTGTAATGGCGATTTTATTTCAAGTAGTCAAATAACGATGTATCAAGCACAAAGGTCGATGAAACTATCATGAAACCTGCTTCATGAGATATTGAGATAAAGGGATTATATTACACAATGATCATTTGTATGTGGATATTGTTGTTGCAACTTTAAGTTCTTTCTCTTGGGTTCCTTGACTCATTGCTAGACAGTACTCTTGGACTTTAGGCAATCTCGCTTAATTCCAATGAAAAATAATCCCAGAGGGTCATACACTAAGTGTTTCTGGTGGTCTCGGTTAAATTATATTTGAATTTAATTAATGGAATAAATATTATTCTCAAGACAGTGGAATAATTTTATTCAAGTTAAAATGAATGCATAAATTAAATAAATATTTATTCACTAAATTGTGGGTAAAATATATTTATTTATTTTATTGAACATTTAATAAATATTTATTTACTAGTTTTTAGATAAAATATTTACTTAAGAGAATAAATTATTTATTTATTAGGGTGTTAAATAAATTGAAGTGGACTTTGAGTGGAACAAGGCTGTTCTGGTAGTAAAATAATTATTTTCAAGATGGTAAATAATTATATAACTAGTTATCACAAGTTAAAATAATAATAAAACTACTATTATTTTGTGACGTGGAATTTTATTTATAATTCTGTTTTGCATGAGTTATCACACCATAAATAATGATGCAGTATTATTATTAAAATCATGGGTTTTATCTAAGGTTATGAATGTATTTAATTGATTTTACATAGTTAAATATTGTAACCAAAGCCCCATGTTGATAAATAGACATGTACATATATTGTTCCATGTACCTAACTGCATGCCCGATGAATTGAGAATTGTTGAGAAAAATTATTTCTCGCTCAAATCTTCTTCCCACACCTCTCAATAATGAGAGACGTTATTTAAGGATGAAAAACAAGTGATCAAGAAGGACTGACACAAGACACTCACTTCGTCGCGCTAGCACCCGAAGAATGAGTGGTGGCGATTGGAGGACATTAGAGCACATGTGGATCACCGCTAGAGGTATTCTATTTTGGATCCTCTCAAGTGAAATGAGATAATCTAGAAGGGTTATTCCAGATGATCAACGTCATCAAAAAAGAAATTACCAAATATCTAGGTATTATTTTATTTATGAAATTAATTAAATTAATTGTAAACATTATGTGCAAGATCCTCTCTGTAGATTTTGGGCCTCTTCCTTCTTTATCTCAATCTTTGATTCTATTTGGTGGAGACTAGCATTCATCATCGTATTGATCTTGGAATAATCCTTGATCATGGTAAAAACTAAATTTGTGTTTCATTCCAACCACACTTCCACTGTTCCAGGAACCTTCATGTGGTATCAGAGGGGTTACATCATAGTTTATAATTATTTAAATAATTCGTTAATGATTTACGATTCAATAATTTAGTTTTTCAATTCAATGTTAACAGTTCTTGTGATCTGGATTTCAAGATCTATTCTCCCTCTTTTTGTTTCTCACTAATTTCATAGAAACAAATGGTTTTTTAATTAAAATTAAATCAGAGAACTAATCAGGAGGTGCTGATGATTCTGCCCAGGTGACATGAAAGTACACGTCATTTGTTCATACTTACACATTGTGTTATCTTCCATACACACCATATAATCCGGACTACATTTCATGTAGTCGTGTTCAGTGAATTAGGAGTAATTTGGAAATTACTCAAGCCATGCACATTTATTGCATGAAGTGTAGTTAATTATACACCATGTGTTGATTGGGACAGATAGGCACACACATATCGAATTATACGTCATGTGCCCCACTGCACACGACATGTAGTCCCTTTGGGTTAGGGGGCTAAACTGTGTATCCCATACATGGATAAGTCAACCGGTAATGTGTAATGTGGAGACAACACAGTGTGTATCCCATTGTACATGATGTGTACTACGAAATTTCTGAAGTACACTTCACACACTGAGTCCCTAGGAATGTACTTCGGGACAGACGGAGAAGGTAGTACACATCGTGTAGTCAGAACTACACGTTGTGTACTTTACCAAATTGCACAAAGTTAAAACTTTAATGTTTGTGTAATGTTCAGAACTGATTATCATGTATAAATTTTACTATAGGTTGTTACTATATGAATTTAAGCATCATGTATGTCATATGTTAGAATAGTAAAATAGTATACGAATATAATACATGTTGGGTAGATTCTAACGGGTATTCACCAGCTTACCTCCAAGGTGCATTTATGTACAATGATGAGAATCTCAAGGAAATTATGAAAAGGATTAAGATAAAAGGATCGATTAATTAAAGATAATAATTAATCGATTCAAGTTAAATTTATCTTAATAAGAACAATTAAAGAATTGAATACTAGTTTTATTAAATATGTAACTCATTGCATGTATGTGGGTGATCATGAGCTAAACCAATACCTTTGTATGTGATTGGTTTCCTTTTAATTTATTTATTAAATTAATTTTTTTCCATCGAGCCATCTCTCCTCATTATTATGTAGGACCTGCGTTCTCATGGTTTCTTTTATGTAAACCCCCCTTTTTTTACCCCTCACATGTGTGTGAGTTAAAAAAACATATGTAATAGATGGAACTCCCAATCTAGTGGGGGCAGTTTAAGATAGAGCTGAGACAAAACCAATCCCAGGAGATATAGAGGTGGATAGGTGGAAAGCTATAAACATGAACCCAAAAGGTTCAAGGTGTTTCTCCCCTAGGTCAGGGTTAGTTTATCAATTGTTAGATAAACTAACCATTAGAAAATCTCATGATCATTCCCTTTTGTTTATTTTATTTCTGTCAATTTCATGGTTTATCATTATGAATGTGTTGTCACGATCACATAATTAAGGAATTAAACAAGCATGCAAGATGGAATTAAAATAAACCAGTCTTATGAGTAAATATTATAAAGACATGGTTAATCACTTAAGTTCCAATTAATATTAACAATCATGTGATAATTATAATAATAAATTCATGCATAATAGATAAAAATCCCTCAAATAAAATATTAAGTTAGACCAAGCCTTTCTTTACTTGATTAAGGGAAAAAACTCAATAAAACTATGTGTTTGACCAACCCTTGTTGGGACACTTACTTTTATATAGGAATCCCCTATGAAAGGTTTAGATTTGACTTAACCATATTACATAAAGAGGAGTATCCCTTGATAGATTTGGTGTAATATTGGATGAAAGAGTTGAGGAAATCCAAAGTCAGGATTTCAGGATTAGGTAGTCCACTCAACAGATCAAGGAGCCGCAAGGCCACAGTTGGAAAAGACCTACCTACCTAAATACCTTCAAATAGATTCACCAACCCTTTTGGGGTTATGTGAAGGGGAATATGGATCCTTTCAACTAGAATTTCATGGAAAATGGAAATTCTGAGTTCAATGGTGAGGGTCATTGGGACTTGATAAAATATTGGGAGACTTAATAAAATTAATTTATTATTTCTCATAAAATGTAATCAAGAAAGTACTAATGATCTACTATTTTAATTGTAGAATAAAATGAAAAAATCTTAAACCACATTATCCTTGCAATCAATTCTGGATAAAGACAACATCCTCACTGGCAGTAACTTCCAGGAATGGTTTAGACACTTTTGGGTTATTCTATGCCATGAACGGAAGTCTTATGTGCTGAAGCCAGCATTACCTGATCTGCCTTCCCAAGAGGCGAGTGACAAATATTTCTTGGTCTATGAGAAACATATTAACAATGAGGTCAATGTTAAATGTTTGATGTTATCATCAATGTCTAGTGATCTCATGAAGTCTCATGAAAACATGGATGATTATAGAATACTCGAGCACCTATGTGGTCATTACCAAAAGAGATAAAGACAAGAACGGTTTGAGATATCCAAGGCACTCTTTCAGAGTAAGCTTAGAGATTGTTCCCTATTTGGGCCTTAGTCAATATCATTGGCTAAATTGAGCACTTGGAGGTTATAGGGTATAAACTCCCCAAAAAACTGGGTACTGATCTCATTATTGCATCACTCCCATATATATTCTCCAGCTTTGTTGTTAATTTCAATATAAATAACATTGAGAAGTCTCTATCTGATCTTCTTACCCTCATTTTCCAAGTGGAAAAAGATATGAAGAACAAAAATCCTTCTGTCCTTATGGTGAATAAGAGGAAACGGAAGGCGAAGAACTTTAAGCCCAAAGCTTCTTCACGCCCTTCCAAGAAAAGGAAGATCAAAGGGGAGGCAAGGGAATAGGAAGCTATTTGTTTCGTATGTGGAAAGAAGGGCCACTAGAATAAGAACTGCACCCATCCTAAGAAGCAAGGGGAAGCTTCAAGTGAATTTGTTATTGAATGTAATCTATCTGTTTCTATAAATTGGGTATTAGATACAGCTTGTGGTGATCACATATGTATCCAAATATAGGAACCAAGTAGATTCAAGAAGATTGACCGAGGGGAGGTAAATCTATGAGCATCCAATGGAGCCAGACTTCCTGTTGTAGCTATCGGGGACTAACACCTCACGTTTCCAACTAGGATGATATTGGTATTAAATGGATGTTATTATGTGTCGTCTATTACTAAAAATATTATTTTTTTATCTATATTGGATACAGATGTTCTTTTTTCAAGTTTGGAAATGAATGATAGTTCTTTTACAAAGATATCATTTGTTTTGGTAGGGAACATTTATACAACGGTCTTTACATGTTGTATTACACAAACCAAGTAATGGAAATTGATAACAAAGATACTTCACATAACTCATACCACACCCAACATTGGCATCACCAGCTAGGTTATGTAAATGAGAAACGCTTGACAAAGTTTCATCAAGATGGATATTTATATTCTTTCAAACTAAAACCACTTGGCGTATGTAATTCATGTTTACAAGGAAAAATGACCAAAGCCTGATTTAGTGGGAAAGGTGAAAGGGCTAAAGTTCTTCTTTAATTGGTTCATACCGATGTGTGTGGACCATTTCTAGTTGAAGTAAGGGGAGGGTACTCATACTTCAAAACTTTTACTGATGATTTTAGTAGATGTGGATATATCTAATTAATGAGGTATAAGTCGTATTCTTTTGATAAGTTAAAAGAATAAAAGAATGAAGTTGAGAACCAAGTTGGTGAGAATATTAAGAAACTTCACTCATACTGAGGTAGATAATATCTTAATCAAGACAACATTGATCACTTATGGGAGTTTGGGATCCTATCCTAACTCACTCATCCTTACACACCTCAATGGAATGGTTTGATCGAAAGGAGGAACCGCACCTTATTGGACACGGTGAGATCAATGATGAGTCATGCGGGTCTTCCATTATCCTTTTGGAGATATTCATTACAAACAGTGGTGCACATACTAAACCAAGTACTAACTAAATTGATAAATGGTATTCCATACAAGCTCTAGAGTGGAAAAAAAAAAGCAATGTTATCAAATTTACATGTATGGGGAATCAATGTGTTTGTTAAGGCCTCTTCAGGTAACAAACTTGCACCCTGAGGCACAAAGTGTACCTTTATAGGATACCCCATAGAAACAAGAGGATATTACCTATAAAACCCCTCATACAAAAAGGTTATAGTGGCAAGACACACCATATTATTTGAGAGGGAGAGAATCTCCAAAATATATAGTGGGAGCGAGATAGAATTCGATGAATTTGAGTCTCAAGGTAGACAAGATTTGGTATAGGAACAGATTCCACAAAGTCCCATGGAAGAAAGAACTGTTCGAGAGACATAAGAACTACATAGAAGTACAAGAGAGGTTAGAGAACTGGAATGGTATGTTTTCTAGTTACATAGGAAGGTGAATCATTATTAGTTGATAATAATTATCCACTAATCTATAAGGAAGTGGTAAGTGGAACAGATGTTTCCAAGTGGAAACAAGCCATAAATTCTGAAATGGATTCCATGTAACAAAACCAAGTCTGGATTTTGGTAGATCCTCCAGTTGATGTAGAGCCTGTTGGTTACAAATGGGTATTCAAGAAGAAACTAGACACAGAAGTACAAGTCAGTACCTATAAGGCATGACTAGTTGCAAAAGGGTTCAAGAAGCGTCAAGGCATTGACTACGACGAAAACTTTTCACCAGTTTCAATGTTGAAATCCATTATAATTTCTATTTGCCATTTCCTCTTACCATGACTTTGATATTTGGAAAATGGATGTTAAAATATCCTTCTGTAATGGGAAAATTCAGGAAGATGTATATATGACACAACCTTAAGGTTTTATGACTCCAAAGGATGCCAATAAGGTATGAAAGTTGCATAAATCCATTTATGGATTAAAGAAAGAATCTAGGTCATATAACATTCATTTTGATGAATCCATAACGAAGTTTGGTTTTATCAAGAATGAATGTGAGCCTTGTGTCTATAAATGATTTAGTGGAGTGCATTCATTTTCCTAATAGTATATGTTTATGACATATTACTTATTGGAAATGAGATACCAGTCTTACATTCTTTTAAGTCATGGTTGAATCAATTATTCTCCATGAAGGACTTGGGAGAGGCAGCATATATTCTTGGGATCAAGATCCATCATGATAGATCCAAGATATTATTGGGTCTAAGTCAAAGTACATACATTAATAAGATACTAAAGAGATTCAGTATGGAATAATCCAAGAGGAGATTGTTTCCAATGTCACATGGAATTAATATTTCCAAGAAAATGTGTCCTCAGAAACATGAGGAAAGAAAGATAATGGAAAGGACTCCATATCCATCAGTGATTGGGTCATTCATTTATACCATGCTATGTACTAGGCTGGATGTCGCCTATGAATTGAGTGTAGTAAGAAGATATCAATATGACCCAGGTGACCACCATTGGATGGCAGTCAAGACTATCCTAAATTATCTAAGGTGTATTAAAGATATGTTCCTGGTTTATGGAAGAGATAAGGAACTATTCATCAGAGGATATGCAAATTCTAGTTTCTAGACTGATCAAGATGACCTGAAGTCGCAAAAAGGATACATATTCACTTTGAATGGAGGTGTAGTGATCTGGAAAAGCTCAAAGAAGAGTGTGTTCATAGATTCTATAGTAGAGTCTGAGTATATTGAAGCTTCTGATGTAGCTAAAGAATCAGTTTGGATGCAGAGCTTCATCTAGGAGCTGGATATAATACCTAATAGTAAATATCTCATCACACCGTATTGTGATAATACTGTAGCGGTGGATCTCTCAAAAGAGCCAAGGTCACATCAGCAGATGAAGCACATACTTTAGAAGTATCATCTCTTGAGGTATTTTTCTCAGAGAGGTGAAGTTGTAGTGAGCAAAATTTCTATAGAAGACAACATGGAGGAACCCTTGACTAAATCCCTGACTCAGCAGAAACACGATAATCATGTGAGGTCTAGCAGACTAAAATTCATAGGCAGTTGGCTCTAGTCCAAGTGAGAGTTTTTTAGAGTTGGTGTCCTAGAACCAACTGTTTTTACTTTGATTACATGTATATTTAATTTATTTAAATATTAAACATCTTATTACATATTTTTCATTGTTCTTCATGACTATGATGTAATAATGTCCTAGAGTATTTGTTGCATTGATAAGATCATGGAAGTTCCCCGCTATGATGAGAACCTTGAAATGTTATAACAATATTCTTAAATATAGTTACGTGGTTAGATGGAATACTATGATGGTACACATAGTATAAAGACATTTAGGTGCGATTACTCATAAGCATATGAGACTTCCTCTCATGAAGTTCGTATTTGGTAATCTCCAAGATGGGAGATTATGAGAAAAGATCCACCAGTAGGAATTCCACATGTTTTGGTGTCATCAGATATTCCTATATGTGAGCATATATAATAGTCCTTAGAATTTAATATTATCATTAACACATTTCATGACTCACGCACTTTGATTTACTGATGAAAACCATCACACCATATGTTGGCGGGAAGTAGGGTGTGTTAGGTGTGTCACGAGTGGCATGTTATAAGTCGAGGAAGGATTTTTTTTCCCATCCACTTATGGAAGTTGATATATTGGCTCTTTGATTGAAATAGAAACGTCACGTGAAATTACATGGCCATGGTGTAACAAAGATTTTATTTCAAGTAGTCAAATAACGACGTATCAAGCACAAAGGTTGATGACACTATTATGAAACTTTCTTGAGGAGATATTGAGATAAAGAGATTATATTACACAATGATCATTCGTATGTGGATATTGTTGTTGCAACTTTAAGTTCATTCTCTTAGATGCCTTGACCTATTTCTAGATGGTACTCTTGGACTTTAGGAAAGCCCACCTAATTAGAATGAAAAATAATCATAGAGGATCACACACTAAGTGTTTTTGGTGGTATCGGTTAAATTATATTTGAATCTAATTAATGGAATAAATATTATTCTCAAGACTGTGGAATAATTTTATTCAAGTTAAAATGATCGTATAAATTAAATAAATATTTATTCACGGGATTTTGGGTAAAATATATTTATTTATTTTATTGAACATTTAATAAATATTTATTTACTAGTTTGTAAATAAAATATTTATTTAAGAGAATAAATTATTTATTTATTCGGGTTTTCAATAAATGGAAGTGGGGTTTGAGTGAACCAAGTATCGTCCGATAGTAAAATAATTATTTTCAGGATGGTAAATAATTATTTAACTAGTTGGAACAAGGTAAAATAATAATAACACTGCTATTATTTTGTGATGCAGAATTTTATTTATAATTCAGTTTTTTGAAAGTTGGAACACCATAAATAATGACGCGATATTATTATTAAAAGAATGGGTTTTCTCTAAGGTTGTGAATGTGTTTAATTTTTGTTACGCAATTAAATATTGTAACCAAAACCCCATGTCGATAAATATACATGTATGTCTATTGTGCCATATACCGAACTACACACTTGATGAATTGAGAATTGTTAAGCTAAATTATTTCTCTCTCGAATCCTATTCTCACCCCTCTCAAAAACAAGAGATGTTCTTCAAGACCGAAGAACAAGTGATCAATAATGACCGCACAAGACACTCACTTCACTGCGCAAGTACGCGGAGAATGAGTGGTGTCAATCAGAGGCTATTAGAGCATGTATGGATCACTGGTAGAGGGAATCTATTTTGGATCCTCACAAGTGCAATGAGATAATCCTGAAGGGTCATTCCGAACGATCAACATCGTCAACAAATAAAGTACCAAAGATCCAGGTATTCTTTTCTTTATGAGATTAATTAAATTAATTATAAACATGATGTGCAAGATCCTATCTAAAGGTTTCGGTAATCTTACTTATTTATTTAAATCTTTGATTCTATTCCATGGAGATTAGATTTTATCATCGTATTGATCCCAGAATAATCATTGATCATGGTAAAAATTAAATTTGGGTGTCATTCCAACCATGCTTCTGCTGCACCCAAAACCTTCAGTATGTTGTGCTTAGAAGAAACTATGTACCCAAAACCCTCTACAAACTATTCCATAAACTATATGTAAATTGGGAATCCCTATATGATACCACGTTCGGAGGAACCCTGTGAAGTCAAACTATCTCACCGATATATAACTTTCAAAGATCATCTACACTGAAGGTCTCCCTGATCAGCATAAAATGATAAACCTTCATGATCTTGTCCACAACAACCCACACAACTACCTTGAGGAAACCTCAAAAAATTAGTCACTAAATACATTGAAACATCATCCCATTTCCAATCAAGAATTGGTAATTACTATAAAATCCTATCTAGTCTCTGATGTTCTATAATCACCTTCTGATAGGTGGAACACCTCACAAAAAACTATCTACCTCATTTTTTATTCCCAGCCATCAATACTGGCGACATAAATCATAATAAATCTTGGTAATGTCGGGATTCACTTCCTGAACAGAGGCCTAAAATTACCACATCAACTCCTCATGTATTTCTAGTAGAATCCAAATGTGACCATGTATATATAGGATCTTATCTTCACCCAAAGTCCAACCAAGAGGTGGTTCCTCACCTTTCACACTCTCATGTAGGACTAGGCCCTCAAAATCCAATAGAATCTTTATCCTAATTACATCCGAAAGGGTAAATTTCACAACTAAGGATGAAATACAATGTTTTACCTAACCATCCTTCACCTCCAAGTTCATATATGAAAACAAGTTCATAAGTTGTTACTCATTACTGGCCTCCTAAACTTCCAATATCTGAGTCCTCCTGCTTAGTATATTGACAAATACATTTCCCTTTCCAAACATATAATCAAGCTCAGATTTAAAATACTATAGATAAATAGACCACCTTCGTTGCCTCAAATTCAAATAACATTGTGTAAATATATAATTGAGTCTTTTATGGTCCATTTACACCACAAAAATCTCTCCCAGTAAATACTGTCTCCAACAATGCAAAGAATGAACAACTATAGCTAACTCAAGATCATGTGTCAGGTAGTTACTCTCATGTGGCCTCAACTGATGATAACCATGCACGATAAATCATTCCCCCTACATCATAACTACTCCAAGACTGATACCTAATGCATCATAATACACAGTGTAACTCCTAATTGGATCTAGAATAATCATGACTAGAACTCAATTCAATATTCCATTCATCTTTTGAAAGTTTTTCTCATAGGTATATGTCCATGAAAAACACTCTTCTTATTCAATTCCATCATCAATGCATATAATCATGATATTTCATGTATGAAACACCTGTAATATCTATCTAGCCCCAATAAACTTTTTATGTCAAGGAATTTCTTAGGTTTCTCCTAGGAAACTACAGCTCTCACCTTCTCTAGGTTTACTGATACTCCTATCTTCGAGTCGATATGACCTAGGATGTGAATATTATCCATACATAAGTGCTTCTTTTTGAGCTTAGGATATAATTAATTCAAACTTAGTGTATCCAAAATGATATTAAGATATTTTTCATGGTCATGTTGATTGTGAAAATACACCAAGATATCATCCATGAAAACTGCCACAAAGGAATCCAAATAAGGATGAAAAACTTTGTTCATCAGTTCCATGAAAACTGTTGGTGCATTCATGATCCCAAACAGCATAGCCAGATACTCATATATTCTATACCTTTTATGAAAAGTTGTATGAGGTATGTCTATAGGTTGAACATGCACCTGATGATTAATGGATATCAAATCAATTTTCTATAAAAACCAAGCTCCTAAAAGCTGATCAAAAAGGTTATATATCCTTAGTAGAGGATATTGGTCCTTAACCATCAACTGGTTCAATTTCTGGTAATCCACACATAGCCTAAGGATATTATCTACCTTTTTCTCAAAAAGGACCGATAAACCCCATAGAGAAGTATTGGGTCATATAAACCCCTTTTCCTCCAAATCCTCTATCCAACTCTTGAGCTCCTACAACTCTATAGTATCCATCCTATAAGGATGAATAGATACCAGTTCATCTCCTAGAACTAGATTTATAAATAACTCCACCACTCTCTCAGGAGGTAAACCATAAAAGTCACCTAGGAAAATATCCCTGAAATAATCAACCACTAGCGGGAAATATTTCTAATGTGATCCGTGGTCATCAAAATATAAACTAGAAATATGGGACGCCATCCCACCCATCCCACAATGCTATAGTCTAGCTCGGATCACCTGTAAATCCCATCCACCATTGTGAATAAAAAATCTACACTGGTGATGTGAATCTCACCCTTCAGTGATAGAAATCAACATAGGATCAATAAGAAACTATCCATTCTATCCTAAGTATAATGTCAAACCCTGTCATATTAAGGAAAAAAAATCCCATACTAAGTGACACCCTCTAATCTCAAGGGGAACTCCCTAAACTCAGGTACATCCTTCATTATGATCCCAAATGGAGTGTCAAGTGTCATCACAACATCAAAAAACTGAATAACAAGCCTGATTCTCTCCACTACAGGTACATATATGAAAATATGTGATGCTCCTATATCCAAAATAACAGATACAAGATTAGAGGCTACTAAGATCATACCTCTCACCATAGATGGCATGATGCTCTACTCCTTGATTGTAGATCGTACATAATATATATGGCTAGAATCGTGGCCCTATGACATAACCTCACAACCCATAGTAGGCCCACTCTATTTTCTAGTTACAACTGGTGTTTGTATTCCTCAGCCAAGACCACCACCTCAGCCTAAATGACCAACACTAGTCCATATCCCAACCTAAAGTGGGTCTGCGAAACCTATTCTTGAACTTGGAGTAAGATTTGACCCCCTTCCACTAACTTCTAGAGGGAATGTCCTATAGAAATGTTGTTTGTGGCCCATCCTTATTCAAACTCATCACTCAACCGGGTATGTATCACAAAAAAATTTCATATTCCCCATTCTACCACACTGATGATAGAAAAAAAATCTACCAGCACTAACTTCCTGGATTGTACTCCCATTATAAGAATCCTCAAAATGATGCTTCTTACCATTGGAAGTCAAACCACTTGTTCAAGAGACTATACTTCTCTGATCAATGCCCCCATCTTCCCTTAGGTTCCACTATATAATTAATAAATAATTCACTATCTCAATAAAAGTCATCAACCTGAACATGTTGACCCGAGATCAAATGGAATTTCTAATACCTTCATCGAAGCATCTCACCCTTAATAACTCATTAGCAAGATATATTGATCAAAAATGATTCATCTTTATAAATCATTCCAAATATTCCATAATTTTCATCGTGCCCTAGTCCAGACATATAAATTCATTGGACTGATCTAATATCAGAGTCTTAGGGGAAAATTAATCATAGAACCTAGTTTGTAAATCACCCCAACCCATATCTCACAACCTATCAGCCTAGTTCAAAACATCCCACCAGCTCCTTAATACTCCCTGAAGCATATTTGTTGTGAACTTTAGTCTCCTCTTATAAGTTTTCTCCAGATTCTTGAACAAAGACAATTTAGTCTCAAGCCATGGTTCAGCAACCTATGGACCACCATCCCCCTAAAACGTGGGCAGATGATGATACTGGAACACACATGTCAACTCATCCATAGACAACACAGACTATTGTGATCCCTAAAAAGTCTACATATAGCATAAAAAACTCTCATAGAACTATGAATCATCACTTTTTTCCAGTAAAACCGTTGGTTCCAAACATGTGAATTCATAAGGATCTATTGTTATCCCATGTCACACTACCTCTGGATCATGTTCATTTCCACCCTCTTGGCATACAATTGGATTTCATGGTGGTGGTATGTCTCTACAATTCAAAACACACACCTCAAAAAAAGATCAATATCCATAAGTTAATATATAAAAGCATATTATAGGTCAAAACCTTCCTATAAACAAGTGATCCTCCTCTTCCTGCTTCTAAATCTAGGACATGGTAAAAAGGAACAGTCATAACATCACTATAGACACTGCATAATGCCCACTCAAAAGCTGAGTCAAGGTCAATTTTTCTATTTCACTGTTTCAATTTCTATTTGAATTCGTATTGATTTCACATTTACCTTTAAATGGTTAATCCAAATGGTTCACCACTTCTAATCCATAAGGACACATACACCTCATGAATCAAAATATGGCATCCACATAATCCACACCATAACATGTTCCAATCTATGCGACCAATGTTCCATGAATCAATGTGACATAATTGGATTCTTAGGTTGTATATTATTACCTAATCAGAAAAACATTTCATAGGTTATGGTAGGAACTCTAAGTACCAATAATATTTCTCTATTCCTTGTAAAAATCATTTATCACAATAATAAGTATATCACACAAGTCACAAATCACAAAGTCATGAAGATAAGCAATCCATCCTATATGGCATGGAATAATGCATGGAATGTGAATCTGGTAAAGTTCCTAAAATGATGAATGAGATGCATACCATCAACTCATCAGGAAATGGTAAAAAATATCATCAATAATATCAATGATAACATCACAATTCAATTGCATCACCCAATTGTGGAATCAAATCAACTGTAAAAGGAAAAATTCAAAAAACAGAAATTTCCATCCATATAAATTTGTCTTTATTATATACATGGGTTAGTTACTCCCAAGAACAGCTTATTACCAAATTAAAATACCTACCTAATACCCTATTTATTATCCTGAAATAGTAAATCAGGAAAAAAAACCCTTGATACCACTTTGTAATGTACGAACTTGGATTCCACTAAACGGTGCTTTGAGCCAGAGGGTCACATGGCCTCAAGCGTGCCTCCCTAAATTCCAGAGGCTACTAACTAGTAGCGAGGTCCTAGTGTGTTTCTATGGGGATATTATTCTCTCATGTCAATGTGTATCATAGTAGTGGTAGAAAAAACAGTTAATAGTAGAAGTAGTAAAACATCCATACAAAATAAAAATATCCAAGACTGGAATAAAGAAACAATTACAGAAGTAATATCATATAAAAATGATTTTTCATGTCACTATAATTTTGTAAAACATGTATACAAGAATTCATTACAATACATGTATCATAATAACAAAAATACCAAAAAGTAACTATCCCAGCTAGCATCACAAGCCTCATCCCGGTCATGTTCTCCCCTACTCCTAATCATATAACAAATCAAACATCGTATTGTGGGCGGTTTCCCTAGTCCCTACCTGCATCCATATAGTCTTTTCGGGTACCCAACGGTATCCTGAAAAGGGTGTGATATAACACTCAGTAGGCCACCACCAATGGTGTCTACAACATATCCAGGTCGTGTATAACAATCTAAAGAAATGTTCAATGTATATCATAGGCATAGAAACAATGAATGTAAAGTGAAGAAAGTCAAGTGAACTGTCTATCCAAACAATACCCCCTGAAAACGACAGTCAATGTCCCATATCAAGGGAAGTGATAAAATATAACTAAAAAAGTAATTTTATCTAGTCTACCAACTATAATCAGATTCTCATACTATGGTTATCCATAAAACATGCCAAAATATCCACCATGACCACATTGTACAAAAAACTGTAAACCACTACTAATTCCATGTCGTATAATCTAGTATAACATTTATCGCAGCCTTTCCAAATAATCAAATCATCCAAAATGACCTTTCCATGTAATAAAAAGTGTCAGACCATGAAGGGTTAGATCCAAGGTGAAGATGACCAAGGAATCCTCATCGAGTCCCAGGAGCATCTCAACAGAAACTCGGTAAAGACCTAGGTGGATTCCAAGGGACATGTAAATAGCACATGTCTAATGTGAGTCCAAGAAAGCTAGATCCAAGGGGTATAAAGGTCTAAGTAATCCTATAGAATCAATACCCAAGGATAAAACAAGTCCAAGGAATCCACTACCGTAAACAAGATCCAAGGGAGAAATGTACATAGCATCTAATAGAATTAGGATCCAAGGTATACCAACCAAGGAATCCACTACCATTTCAATACATCATATCATTACATTCATCATTTCATATTCAATTACATTCCATGAGTTCATCCAACTCATATCAATAATTTCAATAAAATACATTTAAACAATTAATCAATTAACATCATGTTATCATATGGGAAATGAGGAAAACCTTCTCCTAATATCTCAATTCAAATAAATTCAATTTATAAAGGGATTCCTCTAACTAGGAAAACTCACATGCACCCCACAGGTAGTATAACAGTAGCAAAATACAAATGCGCACCCCATGGGTGACCTGTGCTGGGGAAACAACCTCCAAAAAAACTCAAAGGATCTAATGTACATCCCTAACATGTTCCAATACATTTAATTCAAGAATTTGATTCATTTTAGGGGAACCGCCAAAAATTCCAGCATGAGGAACAACTGCAACTAGCCAATAAAACACCATACCATGATTAAAAGGTATATACCACCTACCATAGGTCTGTAGTTGGGAACTCTTCCAATATAAACTTCTGATTCAGTCCTGATTAGAAGAAAAATGAAGAATAGATGAAGATCCTATAAATAGGGCATACTATCTTTCACCTAAATAACTTCATCAATAAGAATTCAAAGGAATAATTACATAATATTATTGAATCACTTACCAGTGTAAATCAAATGAGATCGACGGTGTTCGATTCCAAGTTAGGATGGAGAAATGGGAGCAAAAGTTATGGATTTTCCTTCAAAGGGACTCCCAATTTCTCAAGGATATCCAACAGAGTATAAGAGAAAAGTTTTTTAGGTATTAATAGTTTTTAAGGGAAAAAGGTAATTTATCCAAGAAATATTGGGTCACATGGTTTTTCTTTATGGTTGGCCAAATAGTGTGCCAACTATGTGCCCTTAACTATCTCGAAGTTTCATCTCGCACAGATAGTGCACATAGTTTGACTAACAATGTACAAACCATATCTCAGGCTCTATCAAAACTAAAAAGTCCCCTACATGGGCTTGCGCCTAAGGTTTCATGGTTTCCTCAAACCGTGAGACCTTCTGTACCCCACTATAAATCCCCACAAGTTTAGGGGTAATTGTGTGGCATGTACTGCATAGTTTCTTCTAATCGTGTGACCTATATTTTTTTCCAAGAAGTTGGGATATGTGCTTCGAAAAATCCTTGGACTCCCTCAATACATCCATGATCACATTGGGTACTCAAATTAGTCCATAACCAATCATTAAAACTAAACAATAGAGGAATTGTACCTCATAAGAAAATCCGAGATCATACACCATATTCCTTGAGAAGGAAAACATCTATAAAAGAGATAGTGGGATCGATATGGACTCTGATGAAGTCCAAACTCAAGGTATATATGAGTTGGTATAGGAATAGATTTCACAAATCCCCATCTAAGAGAAATTTCTAGAGACACAAGTAGTATGTAGGATTTCAAGAGAGTTTATAGAACCTAAAAGATATGATTTATTAGTCATTGAGGATGGTAGCTCATTATTAGTTCATAATAATGATCCTATAACCTATAAAGAATTAGTAAGTTTCACATAAGTTTCAAAGTGTCAAGAAGTTATGAATTCTAAAATGGATTCCCTATATCAAAACCAAATTTGTATTTTGGTAGATCCTCTGTTGGATGTAAATCCCATTAGTTTTATATGGGTATTCAAGAAGAAACTATAAACGGATGTAAAAATTTGTACTTATAAGGCATGATTGGTTGAAAAAGGGTTCAAACAGTGTCAAGGTATAGACTATGGAAAAACCTTTTAACCATTTTCTATGTTGAAATCCATCGTAATTCTATATGTCAAAGCATCTTACCATGACTATGAGATTTATAAAATGGATTTAAAAATAGTATTACTTATTGTTAAGATTTATAAAGATGTATATATAACACAACTTGAATGGTTTGTGACACCAATGGATTCCAACAAGGTATGAAAATTGCAAAGATCAATTTATGGATTGAAGCAAGCATCTAGGTCATGGAAAATCCATTTTGATGAAGCTATAGTAGAATTTTGTTTTAGAAAAAATAAATGTGATTATTGTGTCTATAAATGGTTTATTGGGAGTGATATCATTTTCTTAATATTTTATATCGATGAAATACTACTTATTAGAAATGAAATACTAGTCTTGAATTCTGTCAAATCCTAGTTGAATACATGCTTCTACATAAAGAGCTTATAAAAGGAAACATATATTCATAGGATCAATATCTATCATGATATATCAATGAGACTTCTCAGTCTATTTCAAGATACATATTTTGAAAAAAAACTAAAAATATTTGTTATAGAATAATCCAATACAGGATTGTTTTTAGTGTCACTAGAATTCATCTTTCCAAGAAAATGTGTCCTCAGAAACATGAGGAGAGATAAAGGATGATAAGGATTCCATACGCATCAGTAGTTGTTTTATTCATGTATGATATTCTATGTACTAGTATAGATTTTTCCATACCTTAAGTGTGGTAGGAAGATGTCAATATGAAGCAGGTGATCAACATTGGATGATAGTCAAGACTATCCTTAAATATCCAAGGTGAACTAAGGATATTTTCTTGGTCTCTAGAGGTGATAAAGAGATAAACATCAGAGGATATGGAGATTCTAGTTTCCAAATAGATCAATAATATTTGAAATCACATTCGGGATACATATTCACTCTCAATGGAAGTTTCATGAGCTGGAAGAGCTTAAATTAGGTAGTGATCATAGATTCTATAGAAGAGTCTGAGAATATTGCACCCTATGTGGCAGCTAAATAATCTATTTGGATATGAAACTTTTTTCAATATCTTGAGGTGATTCATAAAATTAAATATCATATCACACTCTATTGTGATAATAATACAATGGTGGCTCTTGAAAAGGATCCAATACTACATCAGCGAGCAAATAATATGCTTCAGAAGTATTATTTTTTAGGGATGTTTCTAAGAGATGTGAAGTTGAAGTGATCACAGTCTATATAAAAGACAATGTAGTGGCCTTATTTACTAAAGCCTCTCAACTTAGTAGAAACGTGATAATTATGTGAGGTCTAGCGGGCTTAAATTCATTGTAATTTGGCTCTATTCCAAGTGAGAGTTTATTTGAGTTGGTGTTCTAAAACTAACTATTTATAATTTGGATTACATGTATATTCAAATAATTGAATATTAATTAAAATATATTATTACATATCATTCATAGTTATGTGTGAATTTAATGTAATAATGTTCCAGGGTATCTATCATATTGAAAAGGGTATAGTAGTTCCACACTATGATGAGAGCCTTAAAATTACATGGAAATATTCTAAAACCATGTTCTATGGTCAGATGGAATTCTATGATGGGGAACATAGTTTTTTTACCGTCAAGTGTGAGTACTCATAAGAATATGAGACTTTATCTCATGAATTTTTCACTTGGTAATCTCTATTATAGGAAATTATGAGAAGAGACCCACCATTAGGAATTTTTCATGATTATGTGTAATCATATATTCATATATGTGAGTGTGTGTAATGGTCTTTAGACTTTTATATAATTATTAATGGATTTCATGACTCGTACACTTAGATTTACTAACCAAAAATATGAATCCATGTGTTCATAGGAAGTAGGGTACATTGGGGTGCATCACAAATGACATTTTATCAATTAATAATCTAAGGAAGGATTTGTCCCTTCCATATTTATGAAAGTTGATATCTTAGATATTTGATTGAAATGGAACTATTGGATTAAATTATATGACCATGGTGAAACAAAGAGTTTATTTCACATAATAAAAGAAAGATGTATCAATCATATAGTTTAACTAAATGAGTGTGAAACCTACTTGATGACATATCATGACAAATGGATTATATTACACAGTGAGTACTCGTATGTGGTTATCGATGTTGTGATATTAAATTCTTTCTCATGGGTTCCCTGGCCTATTTTTAGGCAGTAATCATGGAATTTAGGAAATCCCACCTCATTCCAATGATAAAGAAGCATAGATGGTCACACAATAAGTGTTTCTATTGATCATAATTAAATTCTATTTGAATTTAATTATTGGAATAAATATTATTCTCAAGTCCAATTAATAATTTTATTCCAGATTTATTGATCATTTAAATTAAATAAATATTTATTCACAAGGTTATTATTTAATTACATGGATATATAATATTTATTTATTTAGTTTTTGATAATTTCCAAGGAGGAATAATGAACCAAGATTTTGTTTAGTGATAAATATTAATTTTCAAGATGGTAAAATAATATTTATTATTGTGATAGTTAGTTCATGCCATGTGGAAATAATATTATTATTATTATTACATTAAATGATGTCATATAAAGGTTTAATATATTATTTAAAGGTAATTTTGTGATTAAATAATATTTTAACCTCAACTCAAATAAAAAAAATAAACAACTATTTCTATTATGTAGATATTGATTAATATAGAGAATAATTGTGTATAATGAAATCTACATCTATCTATCAATACCTAATAACACTATAGAGATTCTCTATCCTCCTCTATCGTCTAAGAATGATATTTCAAGGATAATTCTTCAAGACTATAGGAGTTTTCACTTTAATTAAAATGAATACCACGAGATGATAGATCCATCATGCTAGCACCCAATAATCCATTGACGTTGTTCAGAGATCATAGGAACACATGTGGATCACCGCTAGAGTGATTCAATACTTGGATATAACAAGAGAAAAGATGGTTGACCAAAAATGGTTTTGGATGATCAACTGCTTACTCAGAAAAGTATCTCAAGACTGAGGTATTCTTTATTTTGATCTATTTGAATTAATTATAAATTTAACATGAAAAGATCTTATTTTGGTTCTAACAACCTGATTTTCAACATTATTTATAAAAAATTTGTTCTTCATGACGTTTACATATTGTAAAATATGTGAATAATCCATCAAATTAGATAATTATTGAGTTGGGATCGACCTTGATAAGTTCTTTTATTGCGCCCGGAATAAATATTCAGTGGGGGTTAACTCCAAGATTTTTGTTTCATTTGGAATTCATGTCCAATGAGCTAATGTAATGGAAACATTATTCATCTCCAGTGAATTTTTTATCTATTAATTATTATTATGGATTGGATGTGTTTTGAAACCATTAACCTATATTAATGCATGTCATACAGACATATTTGGTTGATGCAAGAGATGGTGATTACCAAATAAAATGGTGTGTTGGAAAAATGTAAAGTTCTTTTCTTAGAGATGAAAAATGATAGTGAATAGAAGGTTTCACCATTTATAAATTTATTCAATATTCATATTGAATATATTTGTTAGTTAATATGAAACTTCTCATGCATATGATTTAATTAATACAAATTATCCCATGGATATTTATAGAATTGTTAATGTGTATTATATATTTGCAATGATTTTTTCAAACTAGTACCCAACCCATGAATTTTCATGGAAAAATAATTTAATTAAAAATTAACATACACACACTCATAATTTGGAGTTATTAAAACCTTTAGACCGGTGAAATATAGGAAGAGAAATAAATTTAATAATGAATAATAGTTGATTCATAAAACAAAACTAAATCACAAATAAACATCTAACATAGTAATTTAATTCTATTTGGTCTATTCGATTTTTATTTTCATATTGAATTAATGTTCACTGAACTACTTTTTAAGATCCTTTGAAGTTAAACCGTCTCTTCAAAATTCAATTTTGACTTCCTCACCTGTATCAAATATTTCCTGATCAAATTAAAGTTCTAAATGTCTCCAAAAAAATATATTAAGTAAAATGTCAGAAAAGGTTCATAAAAAAAATAGATAAATTTTCAATTGTTTCAAGTTCCTAATTCATATCCTATCCATCAATCATTTTCATAATTTAAAATTATATTTCATTTGAACTACAAAAATTCAAATTGAAATTAACCTGTATACAAAAAAATTGAATTATACATAATAATTTATGTAGAACATGTATCAATGTAGGGTATATGCACGTAACTATAGACAATTATTTTATGAAAATAGAATCCAATTTATAGAATATATTTAATAGTATTGAATGATCATAGGGGTATATGTTCCATAAAAAATGTCACTATGATTGATTTATTTTTAAATAACTTTGATTGCTTGTGGGAGGAAAACATGTGACAATATGAGCACAACCTATACCCCTAAAAATAACTATGATTTATTTAAACTATGATTGAATGATCATAGGGGTATATGAACCATGAAATATTCCACTATAGAATCCAATCTGCAATCCAATCTATGATTGATTGATTTTAGAATGAAAATATAAAGAATATATTTAATAGGGGTATATAAAATATGATCAAATAGAAACACTTGGTTTAAAAATGTATAATTGGTTTAAAAATAGTTTAAAAAATTTAAATAAAGGGAATTAAAATGTTCAGTTGGTTTAAAAAAGAGTTTAAACCAACATAAATAAAGGGAATTATAATGTAATATAAAACTTTCAATAAACAAACTATACATGTTAAATAATAGATAAGAAATGTTTTAATATTTACTTTTTAAATAATATATATAGGTTGGTTTAAAAAAGAGTTTAAATAAATCATACTACAGTGAATTTAAATTACTTGTACAAATAGAAACACATGGTGAATGAAGTCTTTGTAAATGTGTTTTCAATATAGAATTGAAGCATATAGAAAATTAAGAAAGTTTTCTAGTACGTTTCTAATAATACATATATACATAATTAATATTCTTCTAAGAGTTCATATATACATAATAAAAAATATCAGAATATAAATATTATAATATATATTCAAAATATATACATAGTTTTTATACATATTATATATATATATCATAAATTAGAACATGTGTGAGTGCGTGTGCTAGAATATATAGAGAACATATATGTACAAAACATATATATATATATATAATCAATACATGAACTTTTAAAATAAATATCAATTGACTATATAATGATTATAGTAGTAAAATGGTGGCTAGAAGTAAGTGGAAAAAAATACTAATCTAGAAAGGGAGTGAAATGATGATATGGTTATCTTGTAATTGCAACCACTTTATTTGAAAATTAAGAAGTCTTTAACCAATATATTTCATTTATTCAAGCATTAATATTACTCCAATTATTTATGTAAATATATATATATATATATATATATTGTATGAAATATTTGAACACGAAACATATATAAGATTCATTTTATATAAAAAAGAATAGATAAAAAATGTATTTAATGAAAAATATGTTAGTCGATAGGCTAAAGAGGAAATCATAATTAGTTGGATAATATGTGTATGACAAATATTAATGTGTATGCATATATGTTGTAGTGTATGATGATGTAGTTAACATATTATTGAATACAAAATCACTAATTTGTGCATAACATGTATTGAAGTGTATATATACTACAGTGTATACAGTGTATGCATATAGGATGTCAGTATAACATGTGAATATTATATATTTAATAATTTTACTCATTTCAGTGTATTCATATTGATGAATATTACATATTTTAGTGTATGCGCTGTATAAATTTATAGTGTGCGTATTTCAGTGTATGTATGGGACATGATAACTACTTAAAAAAATTCACTAATTAAGAATTTTACATATATAAATATAAAAATTTTAAAAGATATATTAAAAATGAAAATGAAAATAAAGTGTCAAGTTTTTATTAAATAGAAAAGGACATTTCTAGCTAGTGGAAAAATACTTTCTTGGAAAGCGTCAAATGAACTGTAATTTAGTCTGGTTTGGCTAATCATTTCATCTTGAAGTTCTATGTCTAAAATAAATGAAATTTTTATATGGAAAAGGGATTTTATTAGAGTAAATTTATATTTAATAAATATAACAATCATACACTTTGGGAGAGTCAGTACAAAAAATAATTATAGTTTTATGCTAAAGAATTACCAAATAATAAACATAAAAATATGTGTATATAGCTATTTTCATATGAAGTTTCATAATATTTGAGTGTATTATATACGTGATATCAAATAAATTTGCAAGATGTTTTTTTTTGTTATATTATTATTTAATATAAAAATTTATTAAATGTTACAACTTTTGTAAACTGATTTTTCTAATCACATACCTTTGAAATAAAAAATTCATGAACTGAATATATATGTGAATTTAATAGTAGGAAATGTATTTGGATGTAATTATATAGTTAACTAGGTGTAAAACCATGCAAGCAACTGAATATATTTTTTTGTAAACTCAAGTAATGGTTGTGGTAATTTTATAATTAGAAATACATAAATATAGTAATAATATTTTTTAACCATTATTCAAGGAAAAGGAATATTAAAAGATATTTCATGAATTTTATGTAATATAAAGGTAACTAATATAGTCTATAACATAATTTTGTTCTATAAAATAAATTTACAATGATACTATATTGATGAACTACATTAATAAGGAATTTATATCTAAATAAACATCTAATATGGAAACTTTAACACCCCCAGTTTCGGGTATTAACCCTTTATTTATGTATTTTTAAGTGTAAGTGATTGGGTTAAGTTTTGGGAGGTTTGTAGTAGCTTTGGTATGTTTTTTGGACTGTTCTAGATGCGCATGGTTTGAGAACGGATAGTAGAAACCTTGAAGCACCTTCCAAGAAACTGTGCAACTGAAACAGTGGCACTAGTTAGGTGCATGGTTAGGCACACGATTTGGCCAAAACATGAGGCCACCCAAGAGAAACTATGTGATGTTGGATAGATGGGTCTAGCATGGTTGGTGCATGGTTTTCTAATCGTGAAATCCAACTATTTTTGGGGTGTTTAGAGGTGGTGTCGAGCACACGATTAGCACATAGTTTGACTAACCATGCCCCATTAAAAAAAGATTTGAAAATTGTGGATCCCACTTGGTTTACCTCCTTAATAGATCATTTTCCCTAATCTAACCATAACATGAATTCCACTCCTTCTAAAGGCTGTAGAGACCCTTCCTCAAGATTAGAGAGTGATCTGCTTGAAAATCTAAGTGTGTTAGAGGCTCAGATTCCTTATTAAGTGATTATTCATGGTTGTTTTCCTTAGTTTTCATCTTATTCCCTCTCTTTGATCCATGAATATAGTTTTTTGGGGGACGTATTCATGTTGTTTGATGCTAGTTATGATTAAATATGGTTTTTTTGTTTAAATGGAACAATATATAAGGACATTTTAAGTATTTTCAATCTATTTTGTTGATGAAATTGTATCGTTCTTAATTTTCACCTAAGTTTGTGAGGTAGGTGGCTTCACTATCGACTCCTCTTAGTTATAATGTTAAGTATTTATTTCAAATTTATTGAATTACTCTAATTTAATTGTGAAATTGATGTGCAAAGATTGATGTAAACCCTCTTTATTGATGGTTTATGAAATTGATGAAATTGGTTGTTTTTTGGAAAGTGAAATTGATTACATGGTTTTAAAATGATTACTTTAAAATTATTGTTTGGTTTTGATTTATAGAAAAAGGTTTGTAGAAATTTTTTCAATAAAAGGATTTTTGTATTGAAATGGTTTGGTATAATTCGTTTGGAATGGTTTTTAGAATAAATGGTTTGTGTGTGTTCGTGTGCATTTGGGACAGATAAGGGAATGAAGTTTCCCCTGTCAAAATAATGGGATGGATAAGGGCATGAAGTTTCCCCTATAAAATGGTTCACCAAGTGACGGATTGGTGAAAGGATGACTCACCACTCGCGAGTATAGGGAGGTCCATGGTTGCATTCATGTTTTGATGTGTGTATTGGAATGGTTTAACCCGGATGGATTTGAAGAATGGTCTGAAAGACTTGTTTGGTTGC
The DNA here is from genome assembly GCA_963277665.1 of Viscum album. Taxonomy (NCBI): domain Eukaryota; kingdom Viridiplantae; phylum Streptophyta; class Magnoliopsida; order Santalales; family Viscaceae; genus Viscum; species Viscum album. Next base: position 1,842,460,132 of record OY728151.1, read on the forward strand.
TTTCTTTGAAAAATTGGTCAGTTTGAAAAATTATTTTGGCTTTAATATAAACTGTTTTTTAATTTTTTTTATATAAATTGTTTTATATGAATTTTTATGAAATGTTTTATCCTAGTTTAGTGAGTTGGTAATTCATTTATTGAAAGACAAATTAGTTTTAAACTCACCCCCTACTTGGGAACTTTGGTATATTTGTAGATATTGTATATCAAGACACGGGTAAATGCAAGGTTCTCATTTATTTAGTGACATGTCTTGATACCATGTCATGGATTGTGGAGTTGGATCTTGGGGAAGGGTGGTAATTATTGAGTTGGTGTCTTAGAGTATTTTAGTTTTGTTTGTTTGGTTTCTGCTTTGTACTATGATATTGTTATTGGTTTGTTTAATTTTTATTTATATTACATTTTCCTCATGCATCATACAGTGGTTTCTTGGTTATATTATTCTTGGTTTGGTTGTTTTATTTTCAAAGGGAAATTCATTACCTGAGTGTTTATGAAGTACTTGGAATTTATTATCATCCTTTGGTGTCTTGGGGATGTCACATAAGGCCTAGTAGAACCTAAGCCACTTCCCAAGCCAATGAGAAGGGGTGGGATGTTATAAATGTTATCAGTCTTGGATGATCCATCTTTCATTTTGGGACAAATAGTTTTGATTTTTTTGGTCCTGGGGTTAGAAAATCATTCTTGTTAGTCCTTGAGTTAGTTTGGTAGATAGTATTAGGATCATCAGAACTTGAAATTTATATAATAAAGAGGAATAGCTAACCTACGTATGTTGAACCTCAAGTTACCAGGGAGTTTGGGTACATGGGTGTTTTGAGAAAATTCTAGGAGTTGTTACCTCATCTTCAAGGGTTTATCTAATGAGAAGATCATAACATGCATTGATAAAAATTACTTCCCACTAGGAGTGCATAATTAATTTTGAATAATGATTTATGACATGCTAAAAATAGTTGATTTTTGAAAAAATTTGAAAATGTTTTCAAATATGAGATTTTGAAAAGGCATGGTAGTGGTATCTTATAAATGGTTTTATTTTCGAAGATCATAGTGAAATTTTAAAAAATGGTTTTAAAATAGAAATTATTTAATTTTGGAAGGCCTTGTTTTGATATGTGTGATGTGATAAATTTGAAATTTCTAAGCCTTAAGTTTCTAGAGAGTGATATTAAATTGCATTTTCTTTTAGTTATAGAAAATGGCACTAATTAGGCATAGTAGAAATCAACTAGAAGAGGATATTGGTAATGTGGTTTCACTTGATCCATAGGTTAACCAACAGCTAGTTCAAATTATTTTATAGTCTTTTCAATTAATGGATAAAGGTAACTGAAGGGATAAACCAAGGTAATTAAATCATTCTATTCAGTTCCAAAAGCAGAATCCATCAATCTTTCAGGGTGATTCAGAATCGAAAAATGTATAGGTGCATCTAAATAGGATAAATGAAATCTTTTCTTTTCTAGGAACACCATAAAAGATGAAAGTAATGTTTTAAATGTACATGTTAGAGTATCTACCATTCTAGTGGTGGGATTTGGAAGTTTAGTCTAAATTAGACCAAGGAGTTTCATGTGAGGATTTTGAATAATTATTCAACAAACAATTCTATCCTCAGACATTTAGAATTAAAATAATGATTTAATATTCCATCTTAAAGAAATAAAACCTCATAGTGAAAGAGTATGCTGCTAAATTTATAAATTTAGTCCACTTTTCACCCAAAGTTTATGCAATTGAATCATTGAAGGCATGCATTTATTAATCATGGTTAAGGACAAAAATTCACTCAAAGATCTCTGTGCTTTGTATAATGGATTATACATAGATTTTTAATAGAGATATGATGATAGAAAGATAACCCTTAGGTAAAATAGGTGGAGTAATATTGTTGATACCTATGGTAAATAGTGGGAACTCTAGTTCTGGGAATAAGTATAAGAGGAACCCCTATTTCCAAGGTGGTGGTATGACTCAGAATCAGATGACTGGATCGGTGAATCTTCCTCCAAAACCAAATAGTAAGACATGATGTTTTTAATGTGTTTATTTTGATCACATGAAGTAATATTGTACAACACCACTTATATTATTCCATGATTTTAACTATATGGGGAAACTTTAGCATGATTTTTTTAGTTCTGCAAGGTCGGGGGCTAGGGACACATCTCATGTTCCACATACATTGTATGCTTCAACAGGATCAGTGAAATAGAATAATTTTCATCAACAACCAAGGAATCTATGGTGATTTTATGAATACAATGACTCTTCAACTAGGTTAGTCTCAACAAGTTAATAAAAACAAAAGTGCAATGAGTAATAAATTGTATGGAACTAAGAAAATGATTGTGGATGATCAATCTGAACCTTCGATGGTGAGAGGTATTATTATTTTGAATTATAATCTTATGAAATATTATTTTGATATGGGTGAATCCCATTAATTTATTTATTCACATGATATTTATCTTATGTTTTTTCATATTGAGATGATGCCCTCTATTTTGAAACTTCAAACTCTACTTGTTCAAATAGAATGTTGAGAATTTATGTGCAATTCATGTTCTATAACTATCAATGGGGATGAATTAATTTGGGATTTATTTATTCTTTAGATGGATTTATATGAAATAATATTGGGTATGTATTGTTTGACAATGTTCAAAGATCACATTGACCGTTATACAAGAAGGGTTAGTTTTACAACTAATTATGGCATCGAGCATATCTTTAGAGGAGATCAGAATGTAAATTCAGCTATAGTTGGATTTTTGGAACCATTAGTTGGAACTATCTCATACCAATTTGAATCATTGACCTTGGAATTGGTGTATGAGATCAATAATATAAGTATTTAAACAATTATTTATCATTTTACTGATTTTTTTCCAATAATTTTTAAAGGTTACCACCAACAAGAGAAGTGAAGTTGATGATTGATATCATACCAGGGACCAGTCCTATCTCACTTCAATCATATCAGATGAAACCAACATAATTTAGGGAATTGAAATTTAATTTGGAATATTTAGAAAGAAAAGGGTTCATTCGATCTATTACATCTCCATGGTAAACATCAGTTTTGTTTGTGAAAAAGGAAGGTGTAAATATTTAGCATTGTGTGGATTATCCTAGGATTAACCAAGTTATGATAAAGAATCAGTATCTTATTCCATGAATTGATGATCTATTCGATCAATTGAGGGGAGCCTAGTGGTTCTTTAAAATTGAATTGTGTTCAGGATATCACCAATTTCAGGTATAGAAGGAGGATATTCCAAATACTACTTTTAGGATTAGATATAGACATTATCAGTATGTGGTTATGTCTTTAAGTCCTATGAAAGTGCCAACTATATTTATGGAATTGATGAGTTGGATATTTAAAATATATCTATATTCTTTTGTGGTAGTTTTTTTGGATTATATATTGTTTTATTCAAGTACAAAGGTTAAGCATGAGAAAAACTTGGTGAGAGTGTTTGGTATCTTGTGGGATCATCGTCTGTATTCCAAACTATCAAAGTTTGATTTTCTGATACAAGAGGTAAATTTACTTGGCCATGTTATCTCTCAAATAGGTGTTTCTATAGATCTAGAAAATATTTAGGTTTTTATCTCTTGGAAACCACTAAATACATATTTGAGATATGCAGTTTCTCTATATTAGCTAGTTATTATCGATGTTTTTTTCATGAATTTTCATGACTAGCTTCACCTATGACAGCTTTGATGATGAAAATTATTCTGTTAAAATGGATTGATGAATTTCATAAGTCTTTTCAACTGCTTAAATTTCACCTCACAATGACACCAATCTTGATATTTCTAAAATCAAGATAGGGTATGTGGTGTATTTTTATGCTTTGAGATCTGGGTTGGGGTGTGTTCTCATGAATGGATATCATGTTGTTTTTTATGACATATGGAAGTTATGGTTTCATGATAATAACTACCCAACACATGATTTTGAGTTATTTTATATAGTCTATCCTTTGAATACTTGGCATCATTACCTATTTGGTGATAAATTTACATTGTTTATGGATCATAAGAGATTGAAAAACATTTTCTCACAAGAGATTTGAATCTGAGACAATTAAGATAGATAGAGTATCTTAAAATGTCTTAATTTGACTTAATGTATACACTAGGTAAAGGAAATTCAGTGGCGGATGCATTAAGTATAAATTTGTATAGTTAATTGCATAAACAACCTTCATATCAATGGTAGTTGATGTCATTGATAACTAAAATGCACTTGGATTGTGAAGACTGAGGTATTGTTGTGGTTTTATTCCCAATTTCTCTTGTACATAATTTGGTAGAGATGTTTAAATAGGTATAAACATCTTATTCTGAATTTTTTTCTTTTAGTTAAAAACTCAATTTTGGGGATACCATCGAGGGATGGAAGCTGGTTGGGAGTTCAGTTTTACAGTTTTGATATCGGATGGTCATACCTTTGTATTTTCAGGAACAACTTCTTCATGCTTACCACCATTCAAGATGGGTTATTTATCCTAGAATACAAAAGATTTATAAGGCACAAAAATCTCAATTTTTGTGGGTTATCATGAGAAGGAAAGTGGATGAGTTTGTAATGAGATTCCTAACCTATCAGTAGTTTAAAGTAGAGAACCAATGAATAGTGGGTATGTTTTAGTATTTACTGATTCCCATGTGGAAATGGGAGCAGATAGTTATGGATTTTGTAACTGGTCTACCAAGGATGGTTTAGAAACATGATTCTATATGGGTAATAGTGGATCATCTCACAAATTGAACCCATTTTATCTATATTCATGAATCTCATAAAGTGGAATACTTTTCAAAAATATATATCTGATAAGTGGTAAATAGGCATAGAATACTAGTTTTGATAGTATCAGATAGATATATGAGGTTTACGTATCATTTTTTGAAATCCATATAGTAATCCCTTGGAACTAAATTGACTATGATCATGGTGTATCATCCTCAAATAGATGGAAAATCTAATAGTATAATCCAAAAATTGGAGGAAATTCTTAGGTATTTTGTAATGGATTTTGGTGGCTCATGGAAGGAGAATATATCGTTAGTGGAGTTCTTATAAAAAAACATTTATCAGGCCTTGATACATATGGATACTTTTTGAATTATTGTATGGGATTCCTTTTAATTCTCCACTTTTTTTGGTGGAAACATGTGAGACTTCACTGGTTGGACTAAGACTCATGCAAGAGAAAATGGAAAATATTCAGTTGATCAGAAAGAGGATGGAGACGCATCAGAGTCATCAAAAATCATATTCATAACATCTTCAATGTCCATTTTGGTTCAAGGTAAGTGATCATGTGTTCTTGAGAATATCTATAAGGCTTGGGAATCACCATTTGGGGAAGCAGGTTAAGTTATCTCCTTAATACATAGGCCCTTTTGAGATACTTGAAGGGGTTGGTGAGGTGGAATATTAGTTGGAATTTCCACAAAGGTTCAGTTCAGTGCATAATGTATTTCATGTATCTAAATTCAATAATTATCAACCTAGTCCAGCCCAAGTGATTTTATAGGATCATGTTGACCTAAAGCCAGATTCTATGTTGTTTCATGTGCTAGTGGGGATTGTGGATAGTAAATAGAAAGTATTTCATGGAAAAATCATGATTATAGAGTGAGTTTTATGGTAGTATGGTCAGATCTTAGAAGAAACATGGGAACATGAGAAGAAAATAGTTGATTAATGGCTTGAATTCTTTTAGTACAATAGTGGTTTTCAAATTTTTGGGGATGTAAAGACCAATGTTTGGGATAATATATCACCCCTGGTTTTAGTTTTTATCCATTTATTTTTGTATTTTAAGTATATAAAGTGATTGAGTTAAGTTTTGGGAGGTTTGAATGAGTTTTGGTATGTTTTGGGGGCATTTATAGAGGTGCACAGTTTGAGCGTGGTTAGTAAAAACCATGTAAAACCTTCTAGGAAACCGTGTAACTGTAATAGTAGGCACTGGGTAGGTGCACAGTTTGGCCTAACCGTGCGGCCAACCAGAAGAAATAGTGTGATGTTGGATAGAGGTGTTTATCATGGTTGGCAGATGTTTTTTCTAATCATGTTATCCAACTGTGAAAGGGGTTCTTGGAGGCAGTGTCTAGCACATGGTTAGCCCACTGTTTGAATAATCGTGTGCCCTAACCTTGCACTGTTAAAAACAAGATCCAAAAATTGTGGATCTCACCCATTTTAACCACTTAATGGCTTGTTTTTTCCCTAATCTAACCCTAACACGAATTTCAATCCTTCTAAAGGCTATAGAGACCCTTCCTCTTGATATGGTATTGATTCTTTGGTGAATCTAAGTGAGTTGGAGGCTCAGATTCCTTGGTAAGTGATCATTCTAGGTTGTTTTCCTTAGTTTTCATCTTCTTCCATCTCTTGGATTCATGATCTAGTCCATTGGGGATATATTCATGTTGTTTTATTCCAATCATTATATGATATGATTGTTTTTTTTTCAAGGTAACAAGATATTAAGACGTTTTAAGGAGTTTCAATCTGGTTTTTTGAAGAAAGTATGGTGTTATTCATTTTTTCCTAAGTTTGCGAGGTTGGTGGCTTCACTCTTGACTCATATTAGTTAGAAATTCAAGGATTTATTTCAAGTTGACTGAATTTATTTAATTGAATTGTGAAATTATTGATAAAATCTTGATAGAACCCCTATTTAGTTATGGTTTATGAAATTGAGGAAATTGTTTGTTTTGTGGAAAGTGAAATTGGTTACATGAATTTAAAATGAGGATTTTAAAATTGTTGTTTGATTTTGATTTATGGAAAAAGTTTTTAGAAATTATTTCAATAAAAGGATTGTTTTATTGAAATGGATTTTCATAATTGGTTTGACATAGTAATTGGAATAAATGGTTGGTGTGTGTTCATGTGCATTTGGGATAGATAATGGCATGAATTTCCCCTTTCAAAATAATGGTACGGATAATGGCATAAAGTTTACCCCATCAAATGGATCACTAAGTGATATATTGGTGAAAGGATAACTCCCCACACATGAGCATAGGGAGTTTCATGGTTGCATTCATGGGTGTATGTGTGGATTGGAATGGGTTATGTCAAATGAATTTGAAGAATGGTTTAAAATAATTGTTTGGTTTCTTTATTTAAACAATTTGTTGGTTTGGAAAAAAAATTGGCTTTGATATATACTGTTTTGAATTGTTTTATATAAATTATTTCATATAAATTGTGTTGAAAGTTATATCCTAGTGGCATGTGTTGGGAATTCATTTGGGGAAAGACTACTGAGTTTTATACTCACCCCCTACTTGGTAAATTAAGTGCATTTATAGATATTATATATTAAGAAATAGGTAAAGGCAATGTATCTCATTTATTTAGTGATGTGTCTTGATACCATGGCATGGCTTGTGAATATGGAGCTAGAGATTGGAGTAGTTTTGGAGTTTTTGAGTTGGTGTCTTGGATTCTTTGAGTTTTGGTTGTTTGGTTTTCGATTTGTAATTTTATATTGTTATTGGTTTGGTTACTTTTGAGTTATATTATATTTTCCTCTTGCATCATATAGTGGTTTCTTAGTTTTGGTATTCTTGGTTTGGTTGTTTTATTTTCAAAGAGAAAATCATCCCCCAAGTGTTTATGAAGCCCTTAGAATTTATTGGTGACCTTTTGTGTCTTGGGGATGTCACCTAATGCCTAGCAGCACCTCATTATTTTCCCAATCCAATAATAAGGGGTGAGATGTTACAAAAACAAAGGGAAAATTTTGAGAAATAATTATTTAACCTAAATTTTTAAAGAATTATTTATAGGATTTCAAGAGATATTTAATTCTAATGAATTTAATATAGAAAATACATAGTGTTTGTACTTTTATTTGTTTTGAAGTATCCTTGAAAGCTTTAATTTTTTGTGAGTTTCTGTAATGAATAGGACCTTGAATTTATTCCTATCACCTAATTGGTGATAGTTTTAAATGAATTCTGAAATTTCAATGGTGATATATACTATTTTAGAAAAAAAATTATCTAGCCCCATTGGAAACCCAAATTCATCATTTTCCTATAAGATAGATATTTATTTTATACCTTATAAACCCTATTCAAAATTAATTTATATTAAGTATAAACATGAATCATGTTCATAGAGGAATCATGAAAATAATAATTTATAGTATTATCATAACTAAAATATAATTAAATGATGTGAAAAAAAGTGATAATACTTGAAGTGAGAGATATAGTTTACCTATTAAGTACAAAAAGATAGCAACATACTCATTTTGATAATTTTTATGGAACACTCCAGGATAAAATATTTGAATTTAATCAAAAAAAATTGAATGTCATGCATCCTAGAAAATTATATAGGATTATATTCAAGAAATCACCCAAACTTGTAGATTGATATCAAAATACCAAACTCTTTTAACCACTGAGATAGATATCTATATATCATAGGGACCAGGATTAGGATGTATAATTCATTTGGAATCATCCTAATAAACTTAATAAGGCATGTCACATGAAAAATTTCCATTCAAGAGTCTAGAGAACAACCTATGATCCTTGATTACATTGAAAGTTCTTAAATATAATAAATTATTTCAATAAGTAAAATAATATTTATAAATGGAAAAGTGTGACTATCCGTGTTGTCGCAGATTGTGAAAATCAGGGGAAATTTGAACCTTTTGTTCCAAGAATTGTTTCAAGTGTGAAATGGTAATTTCTCCTATAAAGTGATATTATATATTTTTTCGACCACTATATTGGTCCTAAAATAGGGTTTTTACCCTAGTATAAGCGTTTTGTGGAAATCTGAGTCATTCAAATTTTCAAAGAATATTTAATATTTAATAAATTAAATATTAAATTATTTTTTCATGTTCATTTGGTCTTATACTTTAAAAGGAGATTTGTATTGAGATTTTTTTTCTTTGTGTTTGAGTCTAAAATTGGGGGTTCTTAGGTAAAGAATAACCTTGCATCAGACTCTAGGCCCAGACTCGGGCCCCTTCTCTTTTCATTTTCTTTTTCTTTTTTTCCATTTTCTCCTTTTTCCTTTTATTTTTTATTATTTTCCTTTTTCCCCTATCTTGTCACACAAGCCTGTGGGGATCCCCGTTTTGGGTCTTTGGCTGAGAGAGGGAGAGGGAGAGAATTTAGGGAGAGGGGAATAAGGAAGCGCCACCGTGGAGCTCGGGTCATGACAGATTGTCGATCAAGAGCTACGAATCATGGATTAGACTAAAGAATTATAATTTTCTACCTAGAGGTAGGCCTGTTTTATTTTTTTTCACTATGAATACCTATATAATATTTTTTAAGTTTTAATCTCATTTTTAGGTTACTAGGGACCCCTTGGGGATTGATCTATGGCTTTTAGGGAAGATTCGGGCATTTCATACTGATTTGAGGGGTTTCCATTTGGGAAACCCCATGTATACAGTGTGTGGTATAAAGAAAACATGTCTTGTGTTCTTAATTTTTGGGAATATGAAGTTTTTGGACTACACACCTTTTACTGGGGGGTACACACTTTGTAGTGGGATTCTAGGGTGTGGATGAGTGTTCGGTCAAACACCCCATGCAGGGGTACTTGGCCGTGTAGAAGTACACAACCAATGCCCATATGGGGTGAATTCCATGTAGGGCATACATTACTAGGTAGGGTATATGTCCGGGTACATAGACAGGTACTCCATGTGGGGTTACATGCCTTGTACAGGTGGTACATGTCATGTTCATGGGTGTTTTACATGCCGAGTAGGGGATGAGGTGCATGAGAAGGTACCCATGTAGTGGTAGATTCTATGTATATGGATGAAATTTTGTGTAATTTTGAAAATTACACACCAAGTGGCCAAATTAACATGTCCAGGGAGGACCTCTAGGGGTACATTTCATGTACCCAAAGTGCACGTCGTATACTTTTCCCACCTTGTCCTGTTTTTCCTGCTTTTCACCCTGGTGTTAGAATTGGACTAAGTAGTAGTACATTATGATCATTTTTTCATGTATATCATGTTGGTGGAATCATTTTGGTGTTTATAGGCTGTATGGATTGTTTTTTGGACTTTTAAGAGTTTAATTAGAGGATTTCCTTAAGGTTTGGTTTCAGAATCCTCTAGTGGGTTGGGTGTGAGTTGTAAATCAGGTGAGGGTTGTGAGATCATTGGTGGGATTGGATTGTGGATTTAATCTATATTTGTTCAATATTATTTTGGATAGATCCTGGAAGGTAGGATCTAGTAGTGTCTATGAGGATATCTTGGTTTTTCCATGTGACTTGGGACCAGTTGCTTGAGGTTAGAGAAGTTGAGGTTTAGCTTTCATGTTTGTGGATTGGAGTTTTTGGATCCTTTGGTTTGGGTTTAAGCCTTCATATATTAGTTATGGTTAGGTTACTTTGAGTTATTGATATGATTCTAAAGGAATATTTAGGATTCCCTAGAGGTCTGGTTACTAATCAAGTGATCAGTGGTTTTCGTGGTCAGCTACTGAGAGTGCCTATGTAGAACGGTTTGAATTCTGCTGAGGATCCCTTTTGAAGGGTCCGGTGTTTTAAGGTATTCATGAGGACCATTTTAAATTCACATGTTTGTGGTCTTGTGATTTTAGATTTCATTGGATGTGTTTTTGATCGAGGATCATTTGGAGACCACTAAGAACCATTTGGGAATTTTTGGTAATGGGAATGTTCTACGCTTTAGATGTGCTAGAGGAACCCTCATATGGTGTATTGATTTTATGATGGCCTTTTAGCTATTTGAGGATGTTTCTATAGGCATGTCCCAAGATATTGGGTGCATCAAGGGAGTACCTAGTTAGACTTCACTTTATGATGTAACCCTGGGGACCTTAGGAGCCTCAAGTTTTGGTTTGTCCTTAAGGTCGGTCATTGAGATCCCATGGTGGTTGTTTGTTGGATGCTGAGATCTAGGGTGCTAAGATAATCCCTATGAATTTTTTTTTTCCAAGAGTGGATAGGTGTGGCTAGTTAAAATGTTTGGATAGTGGGTTCAAGGTTGGATCATCCCACATTTGTTTGGTTTTTGGTCATGAGGTTTGAGATAGTTTTTGATCAAGAATGTGGTTTACGAGTATAACCTTAGTATATCTTGGATAAGGAATTGGAATTTAGTTTTGATCTAGTACTCTCCTCCACTGGTTGGTTGAGGTTAAATTGTATTAGGGAGATAATGGATGATCTGGTTGAGTGCAACCACTATCTAGTTGAATGTTATCCCTGACTAGTGTGGCTTCAAGATTATGAGGTGTCAAGACACTCATAGAGTGGGTTCTATGTGTCTTGGATTCAATTGGACTCCTGGGGTGGTGGATTCTATGTGCCCCCAGTTTTTATGGAGCCCACCTTTTAGGTCCATAACTGGTGCCCAGTTCATTTTGTAGGACCTTCAGGGCTAACGATTTTTCTAGTTGTGTCAACCTAAATGTTCCTCACTCCAGTTCGAATCATGAAAATAGAGTCTTTGAGCCTAGTAGAAGAGTTTGTTTGTGTGGAAGCCTATGGTTACACCCTTGGGTCTGGAATTCATGCATTTTTGTTAAATTTCTTGGAGATCCAGTGTAGATCTGGTAAACGTGTCAGTTGACATGTGGCTCGGTGAGGCACATGTTTTAAATCCTCTAGTGGGGTCTAGAGCAGGGGTAGATAAATCTTGGGTGTTGGGATAGACCCATGCATAGTTTTTCCCTTGTTTTTTTTCCCTTTTATATAGTTTTTTCTTATTCCAACTACTATTATTTTTCATCTAGGATGGGGAAATCGCATGTGCATTCACTTGTTATGGTAGAAGATTTATAGGTTCACTATTGGGGGTGGCCTACTAAGATTCATTTCTCATCCCTTGTATGTGAACCTTAGTGTGTCTGTAGTCCTGGTGACTACTTTCATGTTGGAGAACAATTTCTTTGATGGATGGAGATTGAGGCCTAGTTTTTCTTGACCGAGATGATCCAATCATGTGGTGTCTCAAGATCAGACTAGTGTAGCTCAAGCATCATGGATATGTGGTTAGGATCAGTGTTGTAAATAGATCATGTAGTATTTATTTTCAATTTTTTGTTTTGTATATATGGTCATCCTAGTGGGAGACTAGTTGTTGTATGTTTTCATGCTTGTGAGTCTTTATGATTGTATGTCACATTCATTTATTATGGTATACTATTAATTCAGTTATTTATTATGTGTACTCTGATGTGTATCTATGTGTATGAGTTTGGTTATTTTCCACTATTATTATACTTTGACCAAAGCTTATTGTCTCCCCACTACACCTTTTATACCCTCACTGCTAGTCATTGTTGAGTTAATAAGGTTTTCCTTATGACTTTTCCATTCCTTCTTATTTTGAAAATCACAAACACCTTACTTTTAGGAAAATTGCTTTCTTAAGGAAAATTGCTTTTATAAGGAAAATTTCTTTCTTAAGGAAAATCACTTTTATAAGAAAAATTATCCTTATCTTATTTTCATCCATATTTTTCTTAAGTATGAGATTCGGATTCATTTCTATTTTCTCGGAATCGTTGAAACTTTGATATGAAGCATTCTGTTTTAGGATTCGGATTCTGGATAAGAACTATAAGGAAGTTTCATTCCGAAATCCGAATATGAACTCTGACTAAGTTCTATTCCAGATTCAGGATACGAATTCTTATGAAGTTCGATAACGAATTCTCAATACGAATTCTAATGATTAATTCTCATTACAAATTCTGAAGAAGAATTCTCATTACGAATTCCAATGAAGAATTCTCATTACGAAGTCTAATGAAGAATTCTCATTACGAATTCCAATGAAGGATTCTCATTACGAATTCCAATGAAGAATTCTCATTACTAAGTCTAATGAAGAATTCTCATTACGAATTCCAATGAATAATTCTCATTACGAATTCTGATGAAGAATTCTCATTATGAATTCTGATGACGAATTCTCATTACGAATTCTGATGACGAATTCTCATTACGAATTACAATGATGAATTATCATTCCGAATTCTCATTCCGAATTCTCCTATCAAACAGAATCTGATCATCTCTGTTTTATACCCTCTGAATTAATTAAGACTCTGAAAAATATTTTGGTTAGACTACGAACTTTTATTCTGCTTACATTTCTATAATCTTTATACTCTTTATTATTTCCATTACACTCCGAATCTTCACTCTGAAGCTTTCATTCCGAACTTTTGAGTTAGAATTAAAAACGATGTCGTACATTCTGTTACACTTGTTTTGTTATAAAACGATGTCGTCTATTTTGTTATAAACTAACCTTTGTCTAATTGACACGTGTACAGGTCCCTCCGATCTTTAAGGAAAATTTGACCGTTGGAGAAGGATCCGACCTTACCTATAAATAGGAGCTCATTTGAAAGAGCTCGATACTGATGATAGATGAACAACTTGATTTTGTGCATACATGCTGTTGAAATGATTTCTAGAGAGAGAGGATCTTATTAACTCTCAAAGCTTCGTGCGACTCCGAATGTTGGTGATTACATTCAAGGACTTCCGGGGATAGGAAGACAGAGGTGCCGACTACCTTGAAGTTTGAGGGCTTACTTGCTGAGGAAGACAGAGGTCGCCAACTACCTTGAATTTGAGGGCTTGTGAGGATAGAAAGACAGAGACTCCGATCTTTGTATTGAGGGCTTACCCTGGTGTGGGTAAGACAGACTTGCTTGAAAGTATAAATCAAGGGACCTTTATCCAAGGTTGTTGGATACCCTTCTCTTTGGGTTAAAAGACTTATATCTTGTTACTTGTAGTTTAACTACTTGTTTTTATCTCCGCTGCATTTTGTATCTTAAGGAAAGTATAACTTTCTTATACTTCCTTACTTACTCTGATTCATTTATATTCTATACGCTTTAAGGTAGAATCTCATATTGTAACTTTTTTTAAGTTTCAATTTCCGGAACCATATTTCTGGAACCCACTTTCGGAATCTTATTCCAAGTTTGTATTCGGTGTTAGAGGTGTTGTGAATTTACTTAGTTTAACTTTGTTAAACTTATCCCTTTCCTTTGCTTAAGGAAAACATAGTTAATCGTAACTAACTTTAAAGGTTCCAAAGGAATTTTTAAAGTATACAATTCACCCCCCCCCCCTCTTGTATATTGAGCATCTACATCACTATTTCGATCCTACAATTGGTATCAGAGCAGGTCTCTGAAATACTTATACTTACGAATAAGTTTTTCTTGCTCATTTTCTCATTCCGAACTTTTCTATTCTGAAAATTTCCAATCCGAACTTTGTTATTACGAATCTTTTGCTACTAACAAGTTTGTGTGTCCAAGGTTTCTAGTATGGCAGGAATTAACGTTGGTTCGATTGATAATCTAAATCCTACAAGACCACCAATCTTTGATGGTAATGACTATGAGTACTGGAGAGATCGCATGAAGACTTTTGTTATCAACACTGGAGTAGACAATTTTGTTATGCTTACTGGTGATTATAAAATTCCTGACAAGAAAGTTAAAACTTTTACTAACCAAGAAAAGCAGGAATATCAACTCAACTATAAGGTACGCAATACTCTACTATGTTCAATGACTAGAAATATATATAGCCAAATTTCTTCTTGTGAAGCATCTAGCTGTATTTGGAAGAAGTTAGAGGTTACACACTTTGGGACTTCTAAAGTAATTGAGACTAGAAGATCTATGCTTAGAGCTGAATATCATGGCTTCAATTTTCCTTATGGAGAACCTATCTGTAAAGTTCAACAGAGATTCATGACTATAGTCAACAGTCTACAGTCTATGGGAGAAAATGGTTTAGATGATAAAGCTCTTGTGGATAAAATAATTGATATTATGCCCAATGAGTGGGAATCCAAAAGAACAGCTATAGATGAGAACAGGAAGGTCACTCAGATATCTCTTGATGAGCTTTTTGGAACTCTTATACAACATGAGACTAGAATGAAGAGAGATGCTGACAACATCAAGAAGAAGAATGGAAATGGTACTGTTGCTTTTACTACAACTTCAAATCAGATGAAAGCTAAGATTCCTGAGAGAGTAACTAGATCCAAGCCTAAGAAAGTTATTTTCCAATCTGAATCTAGTGAGAGCGAAGTCTCAGAAAATGAGCTAGCAAATCTTGCTCGAAGGATAAACAAGATAGCTGGCCAAAGGAATTTTCAATCTAAGTATAAGAAAAAGGAAAGGAAAGATAAGAAAGATGGAGAAGTTACTTGTTATGAATGTAAGAGAGCTGGACATATTAGACCAGATTGCCCTATGCTCAAAAAGAAAGAAAGAAAAGAAAGACATTCAGACAGGAACAGAAAGAGGTATTACAAAGCTAAAGCTAAGAAAGTTTTGAAAGCTAATGACACCTGGAGTGCCAGTGGTGGTGACTCTTCAGATGAATCTTCTGATTATGAATCTTCAGGACAGAAGAATCTTGGTCTTATAGTCAGATTACCTATTGATAATCATTGTTTCATGGCTAAGGTACGAAATTATGAATCATTTACCAATGTTTCTTTAAATTCTAATGATAGTAAGTATTATAACTCTTCTGATGAAGAATCTTCTTCTGATGAAGAAAATACTTTACCTACTTATGAAGAAGTCTCTAGGTTTGCTGAACTTCTTGAGATTGAGAATTCCAAACTCAATAAAAAACTTGATAAGGAAAACTCTAGGAATTCTATTCTTACAAAAGAGATATCAGATCTTTTTAAAGATCTTAATAAGAAAAATGCTGATTTTGAAAGTATTTCAAAAAATCTTGAGGAAGTAAGTATTGATAAGAATAAACTTTCTAAAGAGTTAGAAAAAGTAATTTCTAATAAAAATGTTTTTGAGACTAGCTCTAGTTTTAAAACTAATGATTTTGAGGATAAAAACTTGGTTGTAAAACTCAAGTCCGAAATTTTTTCCTTAAATAAGTTTTTATCAAACTTTACCCATGGTAAGGAAAATTTTGATAAGATGTATTCCCAAATACTACCTTTAAGAAATAAATCCGGATTTGGTTATACCCATGCAAAACCTATTTTCAGTAACAATTATTTTGTTCCTCAAAGTGCCCCATTTTGCACCAAGTGTCAATGTGGTGGTCACTGGGAAAAGAATTGTTCCTTAAACAAAACCCAATCTCTAGGATTTCACAAAGCTTACTTTTCTAAAAAGATTTGGGTTCCCAAAAATTTATTATCTGGAAATCTCGGATCCAAACAAGTTTGGATTCCGAAAGTCTAATTTTCTTCTTAATTTCAAGAAAATAAAGAAAGTACCAGCAACAATACATGGTACATGGATAGTGGATGTTCCCGGCACATGACTGGTAACAAAAGCTTTTTCAAAAAGATTATCAAAACGAAAGGAGGAAAGGTAACTTTAGGAGATAATGCTAAGGGAGAGATTGTTGGTATTGTTAATATTGTTCTTCTTGGTAAAACCTTGATTTCAAATGTTCTTTTTGTTAGAGGTCTTAAGCACAAGCTCATTAACATAAGTCAGTTATGTGATGAAGGTTACCTTGTGAATTTTAGGAATGATAAGTTTTTAGTTCACAATTCCAAGGAAGAATTTATTCTCTCAGCCAATAGGAAAGATAATGTTTACACATTAAACTTAGAAGATCTTAGAAGCCAAGATTTACCTTGCCTAAGTGTAATAGAAGATCATTCCTGGTTATGGCATAGAAGACTAGGTCACTGTAACCTTAGGAACCTATGTAAACTCTCTAAGAAGAAACTAGTTAAGGATCTACCGGAGCTTAGATTTAATTCTTCTAAAGTTTGTGATCCTTGTCAATATGGAAAGCAACATAAATCTAGTTTTAAATCAATCGGTGAAGTCTCAACAACCAATGCATTACAGTTAGTGAACATGGATCTTTTTGGTCCAACACAAACTGGAAGTATTGGAGGCAAATACTATGTGTTTGTTCTAGTTGATGATTACACTAGATTTACTTGGGTCTATTTTCTAGCAAAGAAGTCTGAAGATTTTTCTTATTTCAAAAGTTTTAGAGCTCAAGTTAAAAATGAGAAAAACCTTCCATTGAAAACTATTCATAGTGATCATGGAGGAGAATTTCAAAATTCAGATTTTGAAACTTTTTGTAGTAAGAAAGGTATTACTCACAATTTTTCAGCACCTAGAACTCCTCAACAGAATGGTGTAGTTGAAAGAAGAAATAGAATTCTTCAAGAGATAACTAGAACCATGTTGAGTGAATATTCTATTGCTAGACATTTCTGGGCTGAAGCTGTAAGTACTGCTTGCTATACTATAAATCGAGTTTTGATTAGACCTTTTCTTAATAAAACTCCTTATGAGTTATGGAATGGTAGAAAACCTATACTATCCTACTTCAAGGTTTTTGGTTGCAAAGTATTCATTTTTAATACTAAAGATAACTTACATAAATTCGCACCAAAATCTGATGAAGGGATTTTCTTAGTATATTCCACAACTTCTAAGGCTTATAGAGTTTTTAATAAAAATACTTGTACTATTGAAGAAACAGTACATGTAAAATTTGATGAGTCAGATCCTTTTGTTTTTAAACCATCCCTACCTTCTTCCTCGGATGTGTTTTCAAAAACAGATTATCAACCTTTGATAGAAGAACCTTCTGATAAAGAAATTGTTCAAGAAGATACTTCTGAAACATTTACCCCAGAAGACTTTCTACCCTATATTGATGAACAGGTTTTACAAAACCCAAATCAGGTGTTTCTTAAGAATCATCCTAGTGATAGTATCATTGGTGATATAAATCAACCTGTAAGGACTAGAAGTTCCTTAATAAATGAAGTATAACATCTAGCATTTCTTTCCCAATTAGAACCTAAAAGCACTGATGAAGCTTTAGGTGATGATGATTGGATTAAAGCCATGCAAGATGAACTAAATGAATTCGAAAGGAACAAAGTCTAGACCTTGGTTGAAAGACCTAAGGAAACATCTATTATTGGAGTAAAATGGGTTTTCAGAAATAAATGTGATGAAAATGGAGTCATAGTAAGAAATAAGGCTAGACTTGTTGCTAAAGGCTATAATCAACAAGAGGGAATAGACTATGAAGAAACCTATGCTCCAGTAGCTAGACTTGAATCTATCTGTATTCTACTTGCCTTTGCAGCATTCTTTAATTTCAAACTTTTCCAAATGGATGTGAAATGTGTTTTTCTTAACGGTTATGTTCAAGAGGAAGTCTTTGTTGAACAACCTCCTGGTTTTGAAGATACAAAATATCCTGATCATGTTTTTAGACTTACCAAAGCTTTGTATGGCCTTAAAAAAGCCCCACGAGCATGGTATGATAGACTCACTGGATTTTTGCTTCAAAATAACTATGTTAAGGGAAATGAAGATCCAACTCTTTTTATAAAGAAAGATAAGAAAAATGTTTTGATTGTTCAAATTTATGTTGATGACATCATATTTGGTTCAACTCAGCAATCTTTGACTGAATCCTTTGCAAGTCTAATGAAATCTGAGTTTGAAATGAGTATGATGGGTGAGTTAACTTTTTTCCTTGGTTTTCAAATTTCTCAAAAACCAGAAGGAACCTACATATCTCAACATAAGTATATTAAAGATCTTCTTAAAAATTATGGTTATGACAATACTAAGAGTATAAGTACTCCTATTGGTACCTCAAACTCTTTAGATCTTGATGAAGCTGGGAAACCAGTAGATCAAACATCTTTTAGAGGTATGATAGGAAGTTTACTTTACTTAACAGCTAGTCAACCAGACTTAATGTTTTCAGTATGCTTATGTGCAAGATATCAATCCAATCCTAAGGAATCTCACTTAAAGGCAGTAAAAAGAATTTTTCGCTACCTTAAGGGAACCATGGATCTAGGATTATTTTATACTTCTGGAAATGACTTTGTTCTTAAAAGATTTTCTGATGCTGACTTCGGTGGATGTAGAATGGATAGAAAAAGTACATCCGGAACATGTCATTTCTTAGGAGATTCTTTAGTTTCTTGGTCCTGCAAGAAGCAACATTCTGTAGCACTCTCCACTGCTGAAGCTGAATATGTAGCAGCTGGAAGTTGTTGTGCTCAAGTGTTGTGGATGAAACACACACTCACAGACTATGGCTTGAGTTTTACCAAAACTCAAATTTTGTGTGATAACACAAGTGTCATTGCCCTTAGTAAGAACCCTGCACATCACTCTCGTGCAAAACACATAGATATTAGGCATCACTTTCTTAGGTATCACACACTTAAAGGAGATATTATTCTTCAGTTTATCGGAACGCAAGATCAACTTGCTGATATTTTCACAAAATCTTTGCCTTCTGATAGATTTGAATACATTAAACAGAAGTTAGGAATGATAATCGTAAGGTAATCCTCCTAAATTAAATTTCTGTTGAAAAAATATCCTTACAGCAATAAACTCCTTTTCATAGGGGGAGTACATTTGTTTGTTAGTTTAACAAAGTTTTTTTTTCAAAATTTTGTTTTCAAATTTTTCGGAACGAAGAATTCCAGAATGGAATTTCCGGAACTACAATTTTCTAGAATGGACATTTTTGTACAAAATACTTCTGGATTGAAAGTGTTTGTATTGGAAAACATCCGGAATAGAAAATTTCGTACTGGTATTTTCATAATGGAACTTTCGTACTATATCTTTCATAATAAGTTTTTCATTTTCAAAATTTCATAATGAATTTTTCGTACTAAGTTTTTCCTTACTAAGTTTTTTTTTTCCCCGTACTGATTTTTTCGTAATGAGTGTTCCGTAATGAGTTTTTCATACTAAATTTATTTTCCATAGTGAAGCTTTTGCGAACTCTGTCTTCTCATAATAAAGTTTTTTTTCATAGACATTTTTATATTACCCATTACGAATAATCCTCCTAAGCTAATCCGAAAGGTATTATTACCTTACTCAAGTTTTCGTAGTCATATTTTACTTGCTGGCATTTTCTTGTATTATGATTTCGGATTATACTTTTCTTAATTCTCTGTTTTAATAAAAAACCTCAAAAGATCGGATTCAAGTTTTCTAGAGATTTGGTTTTCAACCGTTAGATCTGATCTCAGCTTATCACAACCGTTAGATCAACCGAGGAAGTTGAACCGTCATCTCATTGCCTATATAAAGGGGACCCGAATTCTCATCCCACATCGATCTCAAGCTCTCGCGTCCCGAATCTCTGCCTCTCTGATTTAAGGCCGTTCCGAACTTCAGTTTTATCCGTTCCGAACTTCCCATAAGACTTCAGATCCGAATGTCTGCGGAGTTAGCGTCTCAAGAAATGTCATCCACTAAGCCTATTTCACAATGGTTAGTTTACAGAGAAAGGTTAGTCCATCCGGATTTTTTCAGCAACTACGATTCTCTCATTTCGAAGAACATTAAGTTGAATGGATGGGAAGATATTGCTGTATCCAAACCGGGGAATCAGGATGATGTCTTTTCGGAGTTACTTGTTGAGTTCTATGAATCAAACACGTAAAGGAGAAGAAGCTCAAGAAGAAGATTTCATAAGCCGAGGCAGTCCAAGCATTGTTAAAATTTAATGAGATGGTATCCGGAAGCATTCCAGTTTCGAGATCTTTCTCCTTGGAATCTCTACCTGAGACTCCAGGAAGAAACCTTGATTTTCCGGAAGAGGTTACAACCGAACATGTTGAGAAACTCGAGCAGGTTCAACAAGTACAAGAAGAAGAACAGGTTGCTGAAGAAAGTGGTGAAACAAGAGACTTATTGAAAGAAGTAGATGAGTATAAGGGGTCTCCCTCGGAACACCTGTCACTCCGAACTTCAGAGGCTGAATCCTCTAAGTTAGTAACTCCAGATAAGGATAAGAATGAGGAAGATGTCGTTCAAAAACTAGTTGATGATATTGTTCAAGTGTCTACTGGCGAGCAGAAAACCCCTGATCAAGAATCAGTTCCGAAAAAAGACAAGGGAAAGAAAATTCTTGCTGATACTCCGAGCTCAGAAGTGAGGAAGAGGAAGGAAGTTGGTAGTTCTTCAAAGAGAAAGCTTGACCTTGTTGAAGAAGAAAATTCTCCAAGCAGAGTTTCGGATTCGGATTCATCCTCGGTGGGGAATGACTTTGTTGTCCAGTCTTTAAATAAGTTGGTGGGATCCATTCCGACCTTCTCAAGTATTGACTCAAGGTGTCAGATGCTCCAACATGCATTGAATCAGAAAACTGACTCTGTATCTATGGTTATGGACAAGTGCGTTGAGATTGAGGCTCAGTTCAAAACCTTCTTTGTTGGCTACGAAGCTCATAGAAAATCTTGCAAGAAGATGACAAACTGGTCGAAGAATACTTTTGAAGATATGAGGTTATTCGATGAGTTTCAAGATAATGTTAAAGATGCCTTCGAGACTAAGGACAGGAAGATAAATGAGCTGACTTCCTCCTTTGAAGAGAAGATGACTGATGAAAAGAACTTCTGGATTCAAGAAGTCAGAGATCTGAATGGGAAGTTGAATTCCATTTCTCAAAACTGGAAATTTGAAAGGGATCATCGGATTGAGTTTGAACAGAGGATGAAGGATCAGGAAGAAAATATCAAGGCTCAGGAAGAAAAGCTTCAAGACCAAGAAGAAAGAATTGAAGCTCAAAGTGCAAGAATAGTGGTCTTAGAGAAGCAAGATGAAGAAGATCATAAAGACCTGAAGAAGATCAAGACTATTCTTAAAGGGCTCATGTCGAAGGAAAAAGATCCTAAATAACTAAATCCGATCTTTTTGTTGTATCTAATTTTCTTTGTTGCTGAGATTTCAAACTTAGTGAAATTTGTGCTTGTTGTTCCTTTTTCTACTAATGTTTCAGGTAATTTGTTATTTTTTCCATTCCCTCGATTTCTTTTTGAAAATCACAAAGGGGGAGAAGGAAAAGATCCTTAAGAAAAAGAAGAAACTTTATCTAAAGGGGAGAAGGAAATGATCCTTAAGAAAAAGAAGAAACTTTATCTAAGGGGGAGTTTTTCATTTAAGAAGACTTTCTTATTCATAACGAAATGTCACTCCGGAAATCTGAATACGATCCTTAGAGTTTCAAAGCCTAAGGGGGAGTTAGTCGTATTCATCAATATCCTTAAAGCAAAGGGAGATAAGCCTTATTGTTTTTCTTTCTTCTTAGAATTTCTTTTTCATAAGGATATTTGTGCTTTCCAAAAAGGGGGAGATTGTTGAGTCAATAAGGTTTTCCTTATGACTTTTCCATTCCTTCTTATTTTTAAAATCACAAACACCTTACTTTTAGGAAAATTGCTTTCTTAAGGAAAATTTCTTTTATAAGGAAAATTGCTTTCTTAAGGAAAATCGCTTTTATAAGAAAAATTATCCTTATCTTATTTTCATCCATATTTTTCTTAAGTATGAGATTCGGATTCATTTCTATTTTCTCGGAATCGTTGAAACTTTGATATGAAGCATTCTGTTTTAGGATTCGGATTCTGGATAAGAACTATAAGGAATTTTCATTCCGAAATCTGAATGTGAACTCTGACTAAGTTCTATTCCAGATTCAGGATACGAATTCTTATGAAGTTCGATAACGAATTCTCAATACGAATTCTAATGATTAATTCTCATTACGAATTATGAAGAAGAATTCTCATTACGAATTCCAATGAAGAATTCTCATTACGAAGTTTAATGAATAATTCTCATTATGAATTCCAATGAAGAATTCTCATTACGAATTCCAATGAAGAATTCACATTACGAAGTCTAATGAAGAATTCTCATTACGAATTCCAATGAAGAATTCTCATTACGAATTCTGATGAAGAATTCTCATTACGAATTCTGATGACGAATTCTCATTATAAATTCTGATGAAGAATTCTCATTACGAATTACAATGATGAATTCTCATTCCGAATTCTCATTCTGAATTCTCCTATCAAACAGAATCTGATCATCTCTATTTTATACACTCTTAATTAATTCAGACTCCGAAAAATATTTTGGTTAGACTACGAACTTTTATTTTGCTTACATTTCTATAATATGTCTACTCTTTATTATTTCCATTACACTCCGAATCTTCACTCCAAAGCTTTCATTCTGAACTTTTGAGTTAGAATTAAAAACTATGTCGTACATTCTGTTACACTTGTTTTGTTATAAAATGATGTCGTCTATTTTTTTATAAACTAACTGTTGTCTAAGTGACACGTGTATAGGTCCCTCCGATCTTTAAGGAAAATTTGACCTTTGGAGAAGGAGCCAACCTTACCTATAAATAGGAGCTCATTTGAAAGAGCTCGATACTGATGACAGATGAACAACTTGATTTTGTGCATACATGTTGTTGAAGTGATTTCTAGAGAGATAGGCTCTTATTAACTCTCAAAGCTTCGTGCGACTCCGAATTTTGGTGATTACATTCGAGGACTTCCGAGGATAGGAAGACAGAGGTGCCGACTACCTTGAAGTTCGAGGGTTTCCTTACTGAGGAAGACAGAGGTCGCCAACTACCTTGAAGTTGAGGGCTTGCGGGGATAGCAAGACAGATAGTCCGATCTTTGTATCGAGGGCTTACCCTGGTGTGGGTAAGACAGACTTTCTTGAAAGTATAAATCAAGAGACCTTTATCCAAGGTTGTTGGATACCCTTCTCTTTGGGTTAAAAGACTTATATCTTGTTACTTGTAGTTTAACTACTTGTTTTTATCTCTGCTTCATTTTGTATCTTAAGGAAAGTATAACTTTCTTATACTTCCTTACTTACTCTGATTCATTTAGATTCTATACGCTTTAAGGTAGAATCTCATATTGTAACTTTTGTTAAGTTTCAATTTCCGGAACTATATTTCCGGAACCCACTTTTGGAATCTTATTCAATGTTTGTATTCGGTGTTAGAGGTGTTGTGAATTTACTTAGTTTAACTTTGTTAAACTTAGCCCTTTCCTTTGCTTAAGGAAAACATAGTTAATCGTAACTAACTTTAAAGGTTCCAAAGGAATTTTTAAAGTATAAAATTCACCCCCCCCCCCCTCTTGTATATTGAGCATCTACATCACTATTTCGATCCTACAGTCATAAGCCTCTATCATTTGGGGAGGTGCGCTTGAGGCCATGTGGCAAGCCAGATTGGGTGACATGTCAGGTTGACCCAAGATGGTTCATTAAAAAATGGTATTAATTCTTTTTGGTTTTATTATTTGGGGTGTTGTTAGGTTGGTGGTCTAGGAATATGTCTTAACTTTCAATGGATATCATATTAGTATTCCACAAAAACCATTGTTGATAGGAAGTCCAAGTTTCCAGAGTATAGGATTATTGTTCTTGGATTCCATTTTTATAGTTATGTGATTTCACCTAGTGTGGTGCACTTGGGTTTGTGTATTTGTGGATTATTCTAGTTTTGGATATTAGCCCATGGTTAAGAGGCCATTGTTCATTCATCATTCAAGGCACATAGGATTCACATGAAATTTTCCTCTATGTGGTGTTTTACATATATTTTCTTCTGATGATTGGTCATGAGGATCTGTTAACGAGATGTTCACCAATGTTGGAGATGTATTCCCTTAATTAAGTTATGAATGGAGACCCTTACAGGTTGGTTTGTGATCTTAGTTCCCTATTAGTGGCTCAATGATGGAAAGGAAGTCGTAGGTATCTTTGGTTTAGGCTCTATTTGCACTGAGATTGGGGTTCCCTTGAATTCCTAGGTTTTGTTCCTTGGGAGGGAGTTGTTCCTACCATGTGTTGTATGTCAGGTCATGAAGTGGGGCCTATGTTCCTGCTATCACTGATGGCTTGGTTGGGTTTGGTTGTTCTTACTTGGTGGTTTCATTGATATTTTATTTCACCATGGTGTGTTTAGACATGAGGATGTTTGGTGTTTGAGAAGTGTAGTACTGGGAGTGCTCCATATCTCGCAGTTGTCTTGAGAGGGTAGGTTTGGTTGGACCCCTATCCATGCTTCTTTTTTTGTGACTTAGGTAGTATAGTGGGAGTATGGTTTGATGATTATGGCTTTGATTTGATTCCCATGTAGAGGGTGGTCATGTGGTTGATTGTGACATGAAGGAGATGATGTTTTTTTAAGAGTGTGGAGGGAGCTCTATTTTATTGAAACTAACCTGCATTAGGAGTATGTTTAGTGGTTTTAGGTATGTTAGCCTATTTTTGTTAAGGATTTTCCCACATGAGCATAAGTCATGTTGCTTATTTGGGGTTTTTTAAAGTAAATCCTTGTGGTAGAGAGTGCACCGTAGGCTATTGGAAGTCATTAGCCTCATTTTAAGTGGTTTATTAGCATAGTTTTGTGGATTTCCATGCCAATAATCAGGTGATATTGATTTTTCCATGTCTATCTATTGAATTCGGTGATGGATGAAGCATGGATCTTGTGGTTTTTAATTTGGGATGTTGGGTGATGATAGATATACTCTTGTGGTAGGGAGTATCAGATCGATCACGGTTGAATGTATCTAATGTTGGGAGAGAGTTGGGGACACTATAAGACCAGTCGTTGGATAGTTGAGATAACATTGGTTGTGCCAGTTATCATGGGAGATCCTGGTTGCTGGCTATCTATCGAGGTTTCTCAAGGGCGAGAAGTATTTGTGGTGGAGAGTTCTTGACAACCTGTGTCATCATGGGTTGTGAAAAGCTAGGGAAATTTGAAACTTTTTGTTCCCAGAAGTGTTTTAGGTTCAAAATAGTAATTTACCCTATAATATGATCTCATATAATTTTTATGACCACTCCATTGGTTCCGAAATAGGGTGTATACCCTAGGAAAAGAGTTCGATGGAAATTCGAGTCGTTCGAATTTTCACAGAATATTTAATATTTAATTAATTAAATATTAATTTATTCATCCATGTTCATTTAGTAGTATTTTTTAAATGAAGATTCATATTTATATTTCATATCCCTGTTTGATTCCAGAATTGGTGTTTTTTCCTAGGCGAGATATAACTTTGTGTCGGACACCGGGGCTCGGCCCGAGCCCCTTCTCTTTTTTTTTCTTTTTTTTTTCTTTTTCTCCTTTTTCCTTTTCTTTGTTATTATTTTTACTTTTATCTAATATATTTTCATGAACACCTATGGGGATCCCCATTTGGTTCCTTTTTTCAAGAAATGTAGAGGGAGATAATATAGGGAGAGGTAAAGGAGGAGGTGTCGCCACGGCGCTTAGGTCACATCGGATCGTCGTGAGGAAACTGTGGATCATGGATCGGACTAAAGCATCAGTGGTTTCCACCCATAGGTAGAGAAATTTTATTTTTTATCCATAAATATCCGTAGAATATTTATTTTTAATTTTTAATTTCATTTTTGGGTTTTTGGGGACCCCTTAGGGGTTGATATGTGGCTTTCAGGGAAGAATCAGGTGTTTCAGGCCGATTTGGGGGGTTTCATTAAGGAAAAACCATGTACAAAATGTGTGGTTCAAATAAAATACATTGTTTGTTCTTATTGTTTTGGTTAGATGAATATTTTGGGACTAAATTTCATGTACCGGGGGTATACATCGTGTAGTTGGATTCTGAGGTGTGACCGAGTTCTCATCCAAACACCCCATATGGGGGTACTTTTCCATGTATAAGTACATGGATAGTGCCCATTTGGGGTGCACAAAATTTAGGCATTCATTCCTAGGTGAAGTACATGTCTCGGTGCATGGACCGGTACCCCATGTGGGGTTATGCACCGTGTACATGCAATGCACGTCGTGTGCTCAGGCATTTTATACACTAAGTGGAGGATGTGGTACATAGGCAAGTACCCACATAGGGGTACACACCATATACAAGGATGAAATTCCATGTACTTTGGAAAAGTAAATTCTGAGTTTCCATAGGCACATGACCATTAAATTCCTCTATAGGTACATGTTTTGTACCCAAAGTGTGCGTCATGTACTTTTTCTGTCTTGGCCTGTTTTGCCTGTTTTCTCCTTGGTTTCATAATTAGACTTGTGGGTATTCCATTTTGAGTGTTTTTATATGTAAATCATATTGGTGATATCCTTTAAGAATTCATATTTTTATGTATAGTGTTTTTTACTGTGAGAGTTCAACGAGAGGATTTCTTTGAGGTTTGCTTTCATAATCCTCTAGGGGGTTGGGTGTGAGCTGTGAGGCTTGGGTGAGGATTGTGATTTTTATATTGGGATTGGATTGCGAATTCTAACTAGTGTTATTCAATGTTCTTTTATATGGATACTATAAGTTGGGATTGAGTATTATCTCTAAGGATATGTGATTTGATATATTTTTCTCGAGGTTAGAACAGTTGAGGTTTGGCTCCTGTGTTTGTGGTTCAGAGTTGTTGGAGCCTTTCAGATGGGTTGATTCCTTTGTATTTAAATTAAATTCGAGTGTCTTTGAGTTGATGAGATGAGTTTGAGGGACTCTTAAGGATTACCTAATGGGATGGTTACTGATCAAGTGTTTAGTGGTTGTCGTGGTCACCTGTTGAGAATGCATGTCTGCCACGGTTTGTCTTATGTTGAGAAGCCCTTGTGTAGGTCCTAATTTTTTGAGATGGTCATGAGGAATTTTATAAATTACCTGATTTTTTGTCTTGTTCTTTTGGATTTCGTTGGGCATGTTGTTGATCGAGGATCAAATAGAGTCTACTGAGAGCCTTTT
This sequence comes from Viscum album, assembly GCA_963277665.1. Taxonomy (NCBI): domain Eukaryota; kingdom Viridiplantae; phylum Streptophyta; class Magnoliopsida; order Santalales; family Viscaceae; genus Viscum; species Viscum album. The sequence goes on from OY728151.1 coordinate 1,842,487,787, forward strand.
GGATGTTTCAGTACTGGGTGTGTCCGGTGATTTAGATGTTATAATGGAACCCTCATAGGGTTTATTACTTTTATGATGGCCTTTTGGATATTTGAGGATGTTTCTCTGGGTGTGGCCCGATATCTTGGGTGCATTAGGGGAATCCCTAGTTGGACGTCACTTTATGTTATGACATTGAGGACCTTGGGATCCCTGAGTTTTGGTTTGGCCCTGAAGTGGGTCTTTGAGAGCATGTGATGTCTATTTGTTGGATGATGATATCTAGGTCAATTAGAGAGGCCCCATGCTTTTTTTTCCAAGAGTGGATCAGTTTTTCTAGTTCAGATGTTTGGATATTGTCTTCGAGGTTGGATCATCCCATGTTTAGTTGGTCATTGGCCATGATGTTTGAGGTAGTTTATGCTCAATACTATGGTTTGAAGGGGAAACCCTTCAGATATCTTGAATCAGTCATTGTCCCTGAGTTTTGATCTGGTTCTCTCCCCTAGTGTCTAGTTATGGTTAGACTAGTTTATGGAGTTAATGGATGATATGAATGAGTGCATCCCCCATCTAGTTGAGTGTTATCCCTGACTAGTGGGGCTCAGGGATCATGAGGTGTTGAGGAACTCATGAAGTGGGTTATGTGTGTAGTGGATGTTTTTTCTTCTTCTGGGGTTATAGATATTGTGTTCTCTATGGTTTTTATGGATCCCACCTTGTTGGGTCCATAGTCAATACCTGATTCATTCTGCAGAACCTTCGAGACCAATGGTTTCTCTAATTGTGTCAACCTAGATGTTCTCATTACCAGTTCAGATCATTCTATTAGATTCTTAGAGCTCAGTAGATGTGATTGTTCATGTGGATGCTTATGGTTATGCCCTTGGGTCCTACATTCATGTCTTTTTCATTATATGTCTTGGTGCTCTTATGTAGATCTGAAGGACACACTGGTTGACAAGTGGTTGGGTGAGCCGCATATTGTAAATCCTATGGTGGGGTCTAGAGAGGGGATATATTTACCTCATGTGTCAGGCTAGAACCTTATATTTGTTTTTTTCCTTATTTTTGTTTCTCCATTTTTATGAACTTGTTTATTTTATGCTAGTTGTTTTTGGTTTTCAGCTAGGCTAGTCATATCACATGTGCATGACCTTGATATGATAGCATATTTATAGGTTCTCCGTTAGGGGTGGCCAACTGAGATTCATTTATCACCCCATGTATGTTCACCATGATGTGTGTGTAAACCTGACCTCTGCTTTCATGTCAGAACACAGGTTGTGTGATGGATGGGTTTGAGGCCCATTATCGCTTGATCGAGCAAAGCCGCTTGTGTGGAGTCTCAGGATTGGGTTGGTGCATCTCGAGCATCATAGAGATCGGGTATGTGGTTAGGATCAGTGTTATAAGTAGATCCTATTGTATTTATTTTCATTTTGTTTATTTCTTATATGTGATCGGCCTAGTGGGAAACCGGTTGTTGTATGTTTTATAGGCTTATTTGTTTGTATGACTGTATGCTACATTTCATTTATTATAGCATGTTGATGTTTCTATTATTTATTATGTGTACTTTGATGTTTATCCCTATGTATGAGTTTGGTTATTTTTCACTATTACTATACTCTAACTAGAGGGTATAGTCTCCCCACTACACCTTTTAGACCATCACCACTGGTTGGAAGCCTCTGGCATTCAAATAAGCATGCTTGAGGCCATGTGGCGAGCTAGATCAGGTGATGTGTTAGGTCGACTCGAGCTTGTTTGTTACAAAAAGGATACATAATAATTATAGGAGTAAAACTGATCAAGCATAGAACCAAGTTTTATGTTTTTAAGTATAATTAGTGACAATAAATGTGTAGTAGTGGAAAGATAATTTAAAAAAAAATAGCACCAACAAAATGATTAAAAAATCACATGCATAAATATAGAAAACATATACACACAAAACATATACAAAACACAAGATTTCATTCAGTGATAAGAAATAAAAGTGTAAAAAATTAACTTTTTAAAATTAAATTGAAATGAACCCCTATATAACTCACATGGGATGGAATAAACAATAAATTATAAGTTACATATTGATTGCAGTGACACATAAATGAAATATATCTTGAATGTGAGTAAGCGCATTATATAACAATTTTTTGCTCGAAATTTGAAATAAAACTTAAATATATAACACATTGTTCATTAATTCCATGCACTTACGAGAATCACAAAGTAACTAAAAACTGATATTATCAACCAAATAGTTTTTGTAAGTAAAAACTGATATTTGTTCCACCTAGGACTTCAAGTCAGTAAGGCTTTCGGGCCACCTTTAAGGCCTTCGGGCCACCTCAAGGCCTTTGTGTAGCAGTTTGGAATTACTTCCAGTGGACTATAATTGATACCTATCAGAGAAATCCATGGGCGGCTACACCCTCTGGGCGGGACACACCACCATCCCCAGTAGCAGTCATTTCCTCATGAATCCCTTGGGCGGAGAGCCATACTTCGTCCAATGCTCACATGTGAGAGTTCCCAAGGATCTGATTCATTCCTACCTCCTTTGCCTCTGATACCAATTGTAGAGACCCAAAGCTTGATGTACATGGACATTACATTACTTTTTCGGAATATTTAATACATGACAAAAACAGACGCCAAAGGACTGTAATAGTTCAGTGTCTTTGGAAACTCAGAATATAATCTTCTAATTTTGGTGAAAGATCTTAAACATCTCCCATAAATATATTCTTTTTTTTCTTACCTAAAACCTTTCTTTATATTCTGGGGAAAAGAAAACATATAAAGGGTGAGCTAAAATGCTCAGTAATGGTAAGCATAGAGAATATAAAACAATCCATAAACATTTGAATGCAAAAACTTGAACATAAATTCTAAACATCAAAATCATGAGCAAAGACATAAATCTTGGAAGTATATAAGGAATATATCATAAAGGAACATAAATCAGTATAAAATATCATGGGAATAAAACATGTGATTGTGGAAACCATTAAGCACATGATATGATTTCTATATTAGCCAAGGCATTGCTTCCAAGACCATCTTAGTGGACAAAGTCCCTTTCTGAATCGAGTTCACTCCTCGTTCCAGTCCTGTATTACTGAACCGGGTTAACTTACCATTCCATACATGTCTATCTCATGAGATATAAATATTTACCCAATGAATTGGAGGGAGATATAGGTCCCACCCATCTCATAATGAAATCATTCTTTTGTGTGCCACAAAATCATAAATCATACATCATAGCATAACCCATGTAATATAATGGGATCCTTAAACATCATGACATCATAACATAATCCATATAAAAAAATGGATATCATTTCATCATAAGAAAAATCAAACCATGTAAATAATTAAGACATTATACTTGAAATATAAACATATTAAAAAATGTCATTTTAAATTGAAAATAGTTTTGATAAAACACATGAAATGAATTCTTGAGGAAAATATCATTTCTTCTTCAAAATCATTTTCTTTTCACAAAATTCCATGCAATTTTAAAAGAAAAGGGTTTTGTTGAAAATAATCATGCAATCTTGTAGAGGAAGCTTCATGAAAATGAGGAGTTATGAAATCGTAAAAATTCATTCATGCCTTATAAGTTAAAAATAACATTCTCCTTATACTTTTGTCGGAAAAGTCAAAAAGTTCCTCATATGGTAAACAAAAGTAAGATTCCTTTCATAACATGTGGTAAAATTAAAAAATGGGTAAAAAGGCCATTAAACATACATGAAAACAATTTTAGAAAACAGGGACATGGATGATAACAAAAACCCCAGTAAATACTTATGAATAAACAATCTCGGATAAGAGCGAGATTGGAATAGTTATCCCTTACCTTATGTCTGATATGCTTCGTATGTATCTTAACCTCCTCTTCTTCGGCGCACCTCCTTTAAGCTTTCTCTTAAGGAAGTAGAGTTGGTCTTTTGAGAAGACCAGAACCTCCATAATGTTGCTAGGGAAGTGGATAAGAGAAATGGGCAGGGTTTGGATGAGATTCAAGGCTCAAAAGGGTGTGAAAAGAAGAGGTAATGGGTGCCCTTTTTATAAGGGAAGAGAGGGGCACCTTTGTAAAAACTTAAAATATTATTTTATAATAAAGTCATATTCGGTTTATAATAGCTCCAAATTGATTTATTTATAAGATAAAGTTGGGATGGGTCGAAATCCTCTCAACCAATAGGTTTTAGACAAGTTTAGGTTACTATTTTAAACTTATCTTTTAGATTTAACTCTAAGTTAAATAATTTAACTTTTACCATGTCTTCTTGTTTTATTACACTATATGGTTAATAAACTTACTATAACAAGCCAAAATAACCCCAAGTGGTTCATTATTAATATATATAACATTATCTAAGTAATTTGGCTGAACCTTAGATTTTTAAGAATATAATAACAATTAATAATATAATATTTGTTTTAAAAACTATTTTATGTCAATTTTGACACTATTTGGTAATTGATTTTTGTAAAAATTATAACAACATGATTAGTTAGAAAAAAGTTAATTAAATAAATAAAAACATGTAATATTAACCTATTAAATTATTTTAATTCATAAAAATTCTCAAATTACATTTATTTGGGTATTTATAATATCAATTATGTTAATATTTCATTAATAAGGTAATTACTGCATCATCATTGTGTCATAAATAAATTAAATTATTTAATGTATAAAAATTATAAATAAAATACCATTATGTAGGAAATATTTTTAGCTTTATAATGAATATTTATAGTCGAATTTATCTTATGTATAACCCTATATTAAAAATGTTTTAGTTATTAAATTTTGATTTTAACTCTTTTAACTCTTCTTTAAATAAAATAATAATAAATGTCCTAATCTAATCCAAATGGACCTAAATGGTCATATTTTAATCTTAAGGTTGTTTTTTGTCGAATTAAACTTATCCAATATAATTAGGACATGTGTTAGGGTAATAATAATATCATTTTTACCCTTAATTACCCTATTTACTTTTAACCATGGTAAATAAAAGTAAAAAGTTACTATTCACCAAAAATTATTTTTATCTTATTGAACCACATTTTACTCCTTGATATTAATCGTTTATCTCGGATTTTTTAAATTCCACTCACAGAAGCGGTAAAATTAAGTTTTATGTAAATTTGCAAATTCTCCTAAGAGTTGGGTAAAAGACGGTGAAAAGTTCAATAAAATTTTTATATATCTAAAATTAATATAAATTGACTATAATGAATTATATTGAACATATATAGTTATTATGTATCAATTTTTACCTAAAATAAATTTAAATAAAATTTATAATTATTTAAATAAAAAGTCAGTTTTAACTAATAACTCAGTGTTTTTCACTATTCATCAAAAATTGAAAGTTTTCAGAAAAATACCAAAAATTCACCCTAGGCTAATTTCGATATTCCGAATCCAAAAATTAAGTCCATTTTGAAAGATAAAATTTATAAAATTTCAAAAATTGGGTATTACTATTCATAACGGCTAGTTTATGTAATATTTTAATAACATATCATTATTTAGTGAAACTCGGTATTGCGTACAACACACGCTATCGAGGAAAGTCGCGATTGTGTGTAATGCAAGACAAGTCAGGGTTGCATGTAGGGAAATATTCCTTTGTTGTTATGTATAATAGAATCCAACCATATTTCATTTTTACATTGAATATATATATATATACACTCAATGTTGCGTAGAATAATTTCCACAAAATGAACTTGAAATTGTGTGTAACACGATCCAAGAATAGTGTTGTGTATACTTCAAGATAATACGGTGTTGCATATAGCGCAATATAATCTTGGTTTAGCATACAACACAAGACATGAAATAAATTAAAAAGAATATATCTTATAAAATCTCAGGGTGTTACATTTTACCCCCCTTAAAATGAATTTCGCCCTCGAAATTCATCAGGGTTATAAATGGTTTATTACATGAGAGTTTCTTTCATAGAAACCCACATCGTAAAAAGGAATACCAAAACTTAACTTTAAAAACTAAAGTATGAAATGTAACGGTCACCCAAATTAATTAATCACTGGGTTTCCACATATGAGAACATGGGTGAAAATATGGATATGGAGGAGAAATCTAACCATCATGTTCTGATGGAGAGTGGTAGAGAACATGGCTATGAAAAAGACAACAATCACAAAGCCATAAATTTGTGATGATCTAAGGTACCATCTGATTCATTGGATATAAGGGCACTAGGACAACATTTTTGGTTTTCAATATCATTTCCCAAATGTTGAAGAATTTGAATTAGAAGGAATACTTACTTGATTTTGGTACAATCTTACTGTTGTTTGTGCCTTGAACAATTTCCACTTCACCTATTAAAGAAATGAAGTTGAATTTGTCTTCCATGAAGTGTTAACAGATCAAGTGATAGAATGATAGGTCATTCCATCTGTCTCAAACAAAAGGATAGCAAAAGTTGTTAAATATACATAAGTCCATCTATAGTGAGATTAATCGTATATAGTTCCTAAAATGGAATTATAATTCATATATCATACCGCTTAATATAATAAAACTAGTTTCTACTAACTGGGGACTTCCTGTAGGCCAGTGGTAGGCAATGAAGGCCTTTCGTACTTCGGTTGTGGGTTCGATTTCCCACAGCCTTGTCTGACGCGACGGGTTGTTGTCCATCCTACAGTTTGTCCTTTTTCTAAAACTACATTATTATAACATTCCGTCAATAATATCAAAAAAAATTCGAGCCTTAAACAATAATATCTTATATCTAACTTAATTCATTCCAATCATTAGGCTTATCCAAAATACTTCGGTCAAAGCTCATGGTATAAAGGAAATGATTACTAGAAATGTCATCTACCGAGCATGTGAATACCATCATTTATCCCTCATATATCACAAGATATATCTTGTTGATCGCATTCCAAATATGTGAATACCTTAATCTTGTATGAATACCATCAAACATCTCATTATCTCCTTATCCTTTCATTATGCACATATCATCTACCTTCCAAAAATATTTGAATAACCTTTCATGGTTACCGGTACCATTCATCATATAATTTCAAAAACTCAAGGAAAGACAATAGTGTAACAATCCTTAGATTTTTCTTTATTCTATAGTACCATACATTATTCTTTATAAACATACAATCATTCCACTACCTTCTTAAACCACTGACTGAGCTTCATCATTTCTTTCATCTCATATATCATTTTTAGTCTCTTCATCATCATCAACATAAATACTACCCATACGACCATACTGATTCTCTTCATGAAATTTTCCCTTAGAGAATTGGTTTGCATAATGCCTGTACATTTCACATTTAAAACATTTAACCATTGTTGATGTCTTAGCAATACCATTATCCTTGTTCATGGTGTTAACTGAACCTTTTCCTTTACAATTAATGGCTTTGTGTTCTTATTTTCCACACCCAAAGCATCTTCCAGTTCCATTGAAACATTCTCCCTGATGCCTCTTACCACATGATTTACATGATGTAAATTGAACTTTATTTCCTCTATGATCATCATGAAACTCCATCTTTCTCTTATTAAATGAGTCAGGAAACTTACCAAAGTTGAGATTATTGATCATATTATAAGATTGTTGATTAGGCATAATAACGATATGTGGACTTCCAGATCCAATTTCATTTGGTTTCTCATGAAGAATATCATTCCATTGTCCATCATATCCTCCATTATCATGAATCTTCTTGTTTCCAACAATTTTCTAAAACCCAAAAAGAATAGTGTGAGAGGAAAAACTCATGCTAGGGAAAACAACATAATAAAGGGGGAGTACCGTCAATATTTAACATCTTAGGTTTAATTCTAATATTGTTACCGTAATTCTAGGACTATTACCTATATGTATACTTAACCTTAGGGACATCCCTAGACATACCTTAGAAATATCTCTAGGGATCTCACTAAAGTTTTCACATCCTAGTTTCCAAAGGTTAACTAAACATTTCCTCTGATACCAATTGTAGCGGTCTGGAATTACTTCAAGTGGACTATAATTGATACCTATCAGAGAAATCCATAGGCGGATACACCCCCTGGGCGGGACACACCACCATCCCTAGTGGCAGTCATTTCCTCATGAAGCCCTTGGGCGGAGAGCCACGCTTCGTCCAACGCTCACATGTGAGAGTTCCCAAGGATCGGATTCATTCCTACCTCCTTTTCCTATGATACCAACTGTAGAGACCCAAATCATGATGTACATGGAAATTACATTACTTTTTCGAAATATTTAATACATGACAAAAATAGACTCCAAAGGACCCTAATAGTTTAGTGTCTTTGAAAACTCGGAATATAATCTTCTAATCTTGGTGAAAGATCTTCAACATATCCCATAAAGATCTTCTTTTTTTTTCTTACCTAAAACCTTTATTTATATTCTGGGGAAAAGAAAACATATAAAGGGTGATCTCAAATGCTCAGTAAGGGTAAGAATAGAGAATATAAAACAATCCATAAACATTTGAATGCAAAAACTTGAACATAAATTCTAAACATCAAAATCATGATCAAAGACATAAATATTGGAAGTTTATAAGGAATATATCATAAAGTAACATCAATCATGATAAAATATCATGGGAATAAAACATGTGATTGTGGAAACCATTAAGCACATGATATGATTTCCATGGTAGCCAAGGCATTACTACCAAGACCATCTTAGTGTGCAAAGTCCCTTTCTGAATCGAGTTCACTCTTCGTTCGAGTCATATATTACTGAACCGGATTAACTTACCATTCCATCCATGTCTATCTCATGAGATATAAATCTTTACCCAATGCATTGGAGGGAGATATAGGTCCCACCCATCTCATAATGAAATCATTCTTTCATGTGCCACAAAATCATAAATCATACATCATAGCATAACCCATATAATAGAATGGGATTCTTAAACATCATGCCATCATAACATAATCCATATAAAAAAATGGATATCATTTCATCATAAGAAAAATCAAACCACGTAAATAATGGATACATTATACTTGAAACATAAACATATTAAATAATTTCTTTTTAAATGGAAAATAGTTTTGATAAAACACTTGAAATGAATTCTTGAGGACAATATCCTTTCTTCTTCAAAATCATTTTCTTTTCACAAAATTCCATGAAATTTTAAAAGAAAAGGGTTTTGTTGAAAATAATCATGCAATATTGTAGAGGAAGCTTCATGAAAATGAGGCTTTATGAAACCGTAAAAATCCTCTCACACTGTATAAGTTAAAAATAACATTATCCTTGTACTTTTGTCAGAAAAGTCAAAAAGTTCCTTGTATGGTAAACAGAAGTAAGATTCCTTTCATAACATGTGGTAAAATTAAAAAAATGGGTAAAAAGGCCATTAAACATACATGAAAACAATTTTAGAAAATAGGGACATGGATGATAACAAAAACCCCAGTAAATACTTACGAATAAATAATCTCAGATAAGAGCGAGATTAGAATAGTTATCCCTTACCTTATGTTTGATATGCTTCGTATGTATCTGAACCTCCTCTTCTTCGACGCATCTCCTTTAAGCTTCCTCTTAAGGAAGTAGAGTTGGTCTTTTGAGAAGACCAGAACCTCCAGAATGTTTCTAGGGAAGTGGATAAGAGAAATGGGCAGGGTTTGGCCGATATTCAAGTCTCAAAAGGGTGTGAAGGAAAGAGGGAAGGGGTGCCCTTTTTATAAGGGAGGAGAGGGGCACCTTTGGAAAAACTTAAAATATTATTTTATAATAAAGTCATATTCTGTTTATAATAGCTCGAAATTGATTTATTTTTATGATAAAGTAGGGATGGGTCGAAATCCTCTCATACAATATGTTTTAGACAAGTTTAGGTTACTATTTTAACCTTATCTTTTAGATTTAACTCTAAGTTAAATAATTTAACTTTTACTGTGTATTCTTGTTTTCTTACACTATATGGTTAATAAACTTACTATAACAATTCAAACAAACCCCAAGTGGTTCATTATTAATATATATAACCTTATCTAAGTCATTTGGCCGAACCTTATATTTTTAGGAATATAATAACAATTAATAATATAATATTTGTTTTAAAAACTATTTTATGTCAATTTTGACACTATGTGGTAATTCATTTTTGTAAAATTCATAACAGCATGATTAGTTCGAAAAAAGTTAATTAAATCAATAATAACATGTCATATTAACCTATTAAATTATTGGAATTCATTAAAAGTCTCAAATTACATTTATTTGGGTATTTATAATATCAATTATGTTAATATTTCATTAATAAGGTAATTACCGCATCATCATTGTGTCATAAATAAATTAAATTATTTAATGTCTAAAAATTATAAATAAAATACCATTATGTAGGAAATATTTTTAGATTTCTAATTAATATTTATAGTCTAATTTATCTTATGTATAACCCTATATTAAAAATGTTTTAGTTATTAAACTTTGATTTTAACTCTTTTAACTCTTCTTTAAATAAAATAATAATAAATGTCATAATCTAATCCAAATGGACCTAAATGGTCATATTTTAATTCTAAGGTTGTTTTTGGTCGAATTAAACTTATACAATAGAATTAGGACATGTGTTAGGGTAATAATAATATCATTTTTACCCTTAATTACCCTATTTACTTTTAACCGTGGTAAATAAAAGTAAAAAGTTACTATTCGCCAAAAATTATTTTTATCTTATTGAACCACATTTTACTCCTTGATATTAACTGTGTCTCTCGAATTTTCTAAATTTCACTCACAAAAGTGGTAAAATTAAGTTTTATGTGAATTTGCAAATTCTCCTAGGAGCTGGGTAAAAGACGGTGAAAAGTTCAATAAAATTTTTATATATCTAAAATTAATATAAATTGACTCCAATGAATTATATTGAACATATATAGTCATTATGTATCAATTTTGACCTAAAATAAATTTAAATAAAATATATAATTATTTAAATAAAAAGTCGGTTTTAACTAATAACTCAGTGTTTTTCACTATTCATCAAAAATTGAAAGTTTTCAGAAAAATACCAAAAATTCACCCTAGGCTAATTTCGATATTCCGAATCCAAAAATGAAGTCCATTTTGAAATATAAAATTTATAAAATTTCAAAAATTGGGTATTACTATTCATAACGGCTAGTTTATGTAATATTTTAATAACATATCGTTGTTTAGTGAAACTCAGTATTGCGTACAACACACACTATCGAGGAAGGTCGTGATTGCGTGTAATGCAAGCCAAGTCAGGGTTGCATGTAGGGAAATATTCATTTGTTGTTATGTATAATATAATCCAACCATATTTTTTTTTACATTGAATATATATATATATATATACTCAATGTTGCGTAGAATAATTTCCACAAAATGAACTTGAAATTGTCTGTAACACGATCCAAGAATAGTGTTGTGTATACTGCAAGATAATAAGGTGTTGCGTATAGCGCAATATAATATTGGTTTATCATACAACACAAGACATGAAATAAATTAAAAAGAATATATCTTATAAAATCTCGGGGTGTTACACTTCGGGCCACCTGATGTGCAGATGCCCAGACAGATTCTACAAGGAACCAGCTCTAGCGGAGGATTCAAGAGCAGGGCACATTCACCCGATCAAGGCTAATGGATTTGGAAGAATGAAAGGGTATAGAATTTCCATCCGTATAGGGCTTTTGCATCTCTGCACAGGAGATCTAGCTGAACAGTCATGCAAAGGTGGAGAGATGATCACGATGTAGATGTTGTGGAGGGGTGGTTTTATGTATTCATAGTCTGTATGATTTTCTTAAGACCTATGAGTCCTGTAATGTCTACAAGCCTATGGGAAATGTAATTTTAGGGTTCCCCTTCAACCCTTAAAAGGGGGTTATGAAAAATAAATAAAAAATGAAGGTCTTTGGTCCATTTAGGTGAAAACATGTATGATACATTAATAAACTATACTTTTGAAATGAATTTATCAATAACATCATAGTATAGATATCTGGGAAGAAAAATAGAACTATGGGAACAATGATAGCCTAAAAATATTAATTATGATATTTTGAATCCTAAATCAAGTATTCATGGAATTATTAAATCAAAAAACTAAATGGTGGTGCCTTCAGATTATATAATAAGAAAAAATCAACTTCACTTAAATCTTGGAGGGTAGTTTTATAAAAGTAATTATGGAAGATACAAATCCTATAATGTAGCCTGCAACTCCTGAATCTCTACATGATTTGTCATGTAATGTGAAATGGATATGGTCTCCATACCTTTTGTAAGATCAATCATTATCTCAATCACATACTTGATGAAAAATATCAAAAATCCATCAGGAAACACAATAAATAATTGATCATAGATAAGGATAAATACCAAGATAAATAAATCATAATCTCTAAAGGAAAATATTTCTAATTAGGTCATGATCACCATAATATATTAGTGGCCACATCACAAATTTTACTCCTATAAATCCCACTACCCTCTGTTGGTATAATAATCACCCAATATATATGTGAATGATACCCTCTTCTGATAGATGTCAATGTGTGTTTGATACTAATTCATCCAATCCATCCTAAGGATCACATTGAAATTATAAATATACAATGAAATGGTGTCCTTGTAAAACTAACATCAATAAATCACTAAATATCACTCTAGAAATGTCTAGATAGCCTCTAATATTAACCATAAGGGAATATTGATATATAGAACCATATACAGATGCTCTACAAAAAACCACATATCACCAACTAGCTAAGAGTATATGAATATTTTTGAAAAACTTATATCAAATAAAATAGATTCTAGGTTCAATTTTATAAGAATCATATCTTGAAATTTAGTAGAAAATACACCCTACATGGTAAGAGTGTAATCAATTGTGTGGATATGGACTTTTGGGTGACCCTATTTTAACAATGTTGAACGTACTTCATTACTGATGTTGTAACCCCAAAATTAGGGTATGATGACATCATTTTTAACATTAATAGATAAGGGAATTAAAATTATCCTATGTAGTTTAAATACCCTGACATATGGGGAGGGGGTGAACCATTGTATTAAAGAATAATGAAATCCCCCTCATGATCTTGTTTCATCAATGTAAAATGTCTCTTATCTATTTATCTCATAGAAATGTTTAATGAAAAATGAAATCATGAAAGGGAAACACTAATTTTACATGGTTTACAAAAAAAATATAATATAAAGAGACTATAATGATGATGGATAAATATACTAGAATAATTAAAGTGAACTATAGTACAAAAAACATAGAGAAGACTCATTATCCACTAGTTTCAAAACATTCATGATTTGAGAACACATTGCTCTCTCAACAGAAGTTTTTTAACTATTTATTTAGATGATTTCTTATATATAATTGATAATACTTTTTTAAACCATTTTTTATGTGAGGGAAATATTTTTAGATTCAAGTGATAAATTCCACTTTTCCACAAAAACTCTTGGATATTTCCGTTAGGTTTATATAAATCCTATTGTCACACAAGTATGGTTTATGTAAAACTATTCATGTAAATATTGTATCGCTTAATAACACATCATGAAAATTCATAGTCACAAAAGTTCATATTTTAAAAAGTTCGTGTTCACATAAATAATTTTCATGAAAAATCCTTTCTACACAAAACTATTAGTCACAAAAAATATTCATGCTTGATGTATGTTCTTGAATGTCTTATTTGAAAATAGAGCATTGTTCTCTCCACTTCTCCCTCTAACAAATGTCGATATTATTAGCCATTTTTTTGAAAATCTACTTGATTTGGTTGTTTTGGATAACTTAAATGATTTTACAGTACCAATATAAATTTTCTAATCATTCTCATGAAACTCTATATTCTATGTGTTCATGAAACTTTATTTCATATAACCCAATTTCGATCAAATTCTAGATCACATAAAACTTGTTTGTGTAGCTCCAGTTTTCTCTAAATTCTATTTCTACCAAATCAAGTTCACATAAATCTAGTTTTCAATAATTTCATATTTTAAAACTCAAATTCACAAAAATCCAATTTTATTACTTCATTTTACATTAAATTCCATTTCATGAAACTCTAGTCCAAATGGTGTCAACTGATGTTAATGTACTATTCATTTAACTCTAGTTCATGGAGATCTATTTTTTCACTAATGTCTAGTTCATTCAACTCTAGTTCACACAACTCTGATTTTTCTTGACCGCTATAAAAAATATCTAAACACCTATAATAATTTATCTTCATGAATTCATCAACTTAGGTCATATTTGGAAATTTTTCAATTTTTTTTGTCAATAAATGCCACCTAAAAAGTTGGAAATTTTATCTTGAGATATTTTTTACGACAATATCCCATTTTCTGTTTGTTGAAAACTCTTTAAAATCATTAATTATATTCTTGAAAAACCATTCACGCTTTCACTTTCAAACACCCTCCTCCCTATAAGACTCCAAATAATGATCAAAGACTCTCTCAATATATACTCTAAGCCCACATTAGTTATGATCAGTTCAAGAAACAAGTGTAACATGGGAATATTTTCAATAAACCCCCAATTTCATATCACAATGCAAATATGATCCTTATTCCAAAACAACAATAACAATTTTGTTTCCTAATATTTAATGTCACGACCCGTCCCCTGGGGCCCGTGCCGTGACTACCCCAAGCCCGTCTTCCATAGTCCAAAAGCTGGAGACTAGCACCGGAAAGTTGTATCCCTAAAATGGGAAGGCATTGCCTTTTAACCTGTACAATATCACAGAGTAGAACGTAACAAGAGGCAACCACACAGACTAGAATGTAACAAAAGAAAATGTGAAGTAAACTTTTGTAGTAAAGAGTGCTGAAAGTAAAGGGGAGGTGGAATACAAGCCCAACTGGAAAAAGTAAAAGTACAACTGGAAAACTAAAAAATAGCTGAAAAGTAAAATGGAGCTCCTTGATCGTCCACCACAGATCCTACCTAAAGGGTAGGTACAGCTCACGATCTGTAGTCCCTGCGTCGCGTCACGCCAAAGGTCCAGCTCCAAGCACTTCCCAGTCCTAGCTCCCTCAGCCTCAATCAATGATGTACATCATCTGCACCAGACACAACAAGGTGCAGGAGAATCCCATGCGGCGGTGAGTATAACGATACTCAGTAGGGACCCCGAGACCTCCGTAGGTCTCCTAGATTTCCACAAAGGAAAAACCACAAAGCATGAAGAAAAAGTACACAGCATAAGTCAGATCACACCAGTTATCACTTTAGGTCAAGGGTAGATGGGTTATCACATTAATGAACTCATAGGCTACTGTAGAACTCCTCCTCTATCAAGTACAGTGGGCCTGTCAGGTCACTACGAGCTGCTTCCCACTAACCTTGAACTGTTGAGATACTCATCCTCATCGCGTACCGTGGGTCTTCTGGGTCACACAAAGCCTCCCTCCCCCACCATGGCCTGCTGAGGTACTCCTCCCCATCGAGTAACGTGGCCACTCCCTACCTTGTCCTGCTGAGGTACTCCTCCCGATCGTGTATTGTGGCAGTCGATTCACTCCGAGTTGAAAAGTCAGTAGTCGTCAGGTCTCAGTCAGTCACAGGGTTCCGTATGTAGTGTGCTTGGGAGATCCGCTCCTCAAGACACTATCCACATCTTGATATCCATATAAGTCACCACAATTTATTCCAAAAGATATGTCTCCCCAAGAGAGTCCCAAAGCCGCAAACATCTCGTCAATCGGATGTGTGGTCTGCAAGATACGGGCGTTTTAGTGTCATGGGCCCGGTTGGATTCATAGTCGATCCAACCCGGCCATACCCTAACTTTCTCCAAAACTCATGTGGAGTATCTCAAAATTACCACATAGTTCTAAGGATCCCAACACCGTAGATGGTTCATCAAACGGACGTCTGATTTAGAAGTTAGGGCATGTTTTGGGTAACAAGTCGGTACTGGGTTCGGGTCTAGTCCGCCTCGGTCGGACCGGCCCGACCTAGTTCGGCATGGGCCGAACCAGATCAAACTGGTTCAAACCAGCCCAACTCGGATCCGACCCGACCCAGGAAAACCCGGCCCACTGGGCCCGGCTCGACCCGACTGGGTCGCGGGTCAGGCCGTTGGGCCACGGGTCGGCCCACTGGTCTGTGGGTCAGACCGATGGGCGGCGGGTCGATCCACTGGGCTAACCCAGCAGTGTCGCCCACCTAGTGGTGTAGACCGCCAGAGACACCCGGAAGCGGTGCATTCGATTAGGTCTGACTTGGTGTGGTGCCACGTCAGCGGGTCAACCCGCGGGGGTTGACCCATCGCGGCGCCACGTGGTGCCGTGTGTCCTCCATGCCATGGCCAATGGGCTGAAGCTCTGCTGCCAGGCGCGCCGCTGGCATGCACCCCATCCTCCGGCCATCGGTCGATCCGGAGGCCCTTTTCTCCCATCGCAGCCCGGTTGCCACGTGGGCGCACCGCCGGGGGCGCACCCCACCTCCGCTCCGACGGCTCCGTCGCGGCCAGCTAACATGCCGGACTACCTCTCCTCCGGTCATAGCGGTTGACAAGTCGCGACCCTCCTTGTTAATTGGTGTTGTGAGAAGTCACGTCGTACCTCCTTCATGGTCTTCCGGTGTTGGCCGCTCTGACGACCGTTGCAGTTTTGTGTCGCGACCTCCTCTTGTGGTGTGCGTCGACACGCAATCCACCATGTAGTAGGTCGGTGTAGTCGTGATGTCAGTCTTCCATGGAGGTAGCAAAGGGTCCGGGTCGGGGTTGTTAGGACCGCGCCCTCCGCGTTATCTCATAACACGAGGGGGGTTAAGAGTTTAATAACAATTTAATTAAACAACAAGATAAACCCCACAAGATTCCCCGCAACAACCTCCCACAAAGACGAATGAATTGTGGGTCAACACGTTAGTCGGTTAACCCAAGTTCTTCATGTTATTCAAGAAAGGGGAAGAGGAAAAATATTTAGAAAGAATAAACGAATAAACCCCCTACCTTGAAACCCATTGGAGAGTGTCCACGGCTTGGAAGCAGATCATGTTCTTCATTCCCACAACTGGTTCCCAACGAAGGCACTCACATGTCATCCTTCAGTTCATGGTTCGGTGTTGCCTATCACCTTTTTTTAGGATTGGCTCCGTCCTCTAAGGGTCTGGAGTCGCGGTGCTTCTTCACCACTTCGTTTCTTGGTGAAGGTGTGCTGATACCCCTCTCCAAGCTCCATATATATAGGAGAGAGGGAGGGTAAGTAACGACATTGGAATTTAATGGGGCTTATTAATTAGGAAGCTTTCTAATTCCCCAACGACATCGTTACTTAGGGTTGGAAAGTCAAGCCATTTATTGGTTTGACAATCACTGGCCCAACCCCTTTACTTGTCCATTGGAGGATATTAAATAAAATAATAAAATTATTGTATTTCATTTCTTTTAAAAAGTCGCAAAACTTAACTTCTTATTCGGACCTACTGCAGTCAAAGTAAAAAAATCCTTTAAGAGAAACATGGTGCTATGGATTCAATGGTGCCCTCAGATTTTTAATCCAAGTACCAGTTCAAAAGTTAGAAAACGCCGCTCGTGCGTTTACTGAACATACCTGAAAAAAAGTTCAGAAAATTATTAACAGTCACCCTCGACCCGCGTCGGTCGAGGTTAGGCTCTTCCAAAGTGAAACACACCCCCAAAAACCCAACGGCACTCTCAGATTTCCAACCTGAGTTACCATTTAGAAGTTATGGATTTTACAATAAAATAATTGTCACTTAATTATTTTATTTACGACCAAAAACTAACTTTCACTGGTGGCCCACACTGACCAATGTTAGTATATTCCTAAAGAAAGCATACCCTCACTAATTCTACAATGGTCTCGGATTTTTAATCCGAGTTACCATTTGTGAGTTATAAAAATTTGAAAAATAAAATAACTTTATTTAATTATTTTATTTATAGTTATTCCATTTTCGGGTTTTCTCACCGGATGTCTGTGCCGACTAAACTTAAGTTGCGCCTAGGATAAACCCACCATCCTGAACTTAACGGTGCCCTCGGATTTCTGATCTGGGCAACTATTTAAGAGTTATTCCACTTTTTTAGGAAAACTGTGTATGTGTGCTAATTAAAGCTTAACAAAACTTCAACGGATCATTTCGGGCACTCTGGACCTCAGAATCGCACGCCGTCATATTTCGCGGTCTCGAAATAATTCCATATAATTATAAAAAATTATACGGAAATTCTGGGACATTACATTCTCCCCACCTTATGGATTTATGTTCCCAAAAGCCAAAACCAAGGAAAATTTGACAAAAGAGGGTATTGAGCATGAATTTGAGCCTCCCACTTCCATGTGCTCTCCTAGAGGTTCCCATGCTGCTAGGGAACGTGCACCAGAGGTATCGACTGCCCACAAAGGACTCACTCCTATCGATCCTCAATCTCTAATGGAACCTCCGTAAACGTCGCCCCATTGTCTAAGTTCAGCTCTCCATGGACGATGACGTGAGATGGGTCATGCACGTATCTCCTTAGCTAGGATATGTGGAAGATGTCATGAACCCTCTCCGACTGCGGTGGAAGTGCCAAGCGGTAGCAATCTTGCCTATCCTCCAAAGTATCATAAAGGTCCGATGAACCTCGGAGATAGCTTGTCGCCTCAGCCAAATCTCCATAGTCCCCGTCGAGGAGAGACTCGCAAGATAACGTGTTCACCCTCCTGGAACTCCAGAAGTCTCTGTCTTCTGTCATCATATGACTTATATCTACTCTATGCAGTCTTTATCTGCTCCTGGATGGTCTGCACCTTCTCAGTGGTAGCTCGTACCAACTATGGACCCATAAGTGATGACTCCCCTAGGTCTGTCCAGTATAAAGGTGATCTTCAGGGTCGACCGTACAAGGCCTTGAATGGTGCCATACCGATGGTGGAGTGATAACTATTGTTGTATTCAAACTCCACTAAGGGAAAGTGATCCTCCCAACTGTGGCCAAAAACTAAGACGCATGCATGTAGCATGTCCACTAGTGTATGAATGGTCCGCTCTGTCTAACAATTCATCAGAGGATGAGAGGTGGTGCTCAAATGCAACTGAGTCCCGAACGCCTCCTGCAATCCCTTCCACAACCAGGCTATGAAATGTGTGTCATGGTCAGAGACGATCATCAATGGAACCCCATGAAGTCGCACAATCTCCTGCACGTAGAGGCATCTCAATCCCTCTATTGATCCCTACTCTCGAATAGGTAAGAAGTGGGCCAACTTGGTGAGTCGGTCAAAGATCAACCAAATGGAATTCATGTCCCCTGGATGTACGTGGAATCCCTATCACAAATTCTATGGAGATTTCATCCCACTTCCACTCTGGAACCTATAGTGTATGTGCTAAGCATGCTAGAACCTGGTGCTCGTCCTTCACTTGCTGACAAGTGAGGCATCGTGAAACAAACTCTGCTACAGCCTTCTTTATCCCTGGCCACCAGTACTAACACTGGAGGTCCTGGTATATCTTCTTCACACCAAGATATACCATCATAGGGGATGTGTGGAACTCCCTCAACACCTCCTCACATAGAGCCACTGGTACCATGGTACGTCCTCTGAAGAGGATGACGTGCTTCCCACCTTCAGAAAATCCATCAGGTGCATGTCCTGAGGATATATGAGCATGTTGAGCCTCATAGTCAGTGTCCCCAAGTTGCGCCTCCCAGACTTGCTGAAGGAGTGGGGGAGTGACTGTCATATACTGGAGGTATTCTACTCCATCTCTATCCACGAAAGATATCTGCAATGTGGCTAGCTGCTATGTCGCCTCACTCAGCAACTGCAGACCAAACCTCCCGCTAAGTGCATCTGCTACCTCGTTTCCCTTCCCAGGAGTATAGACTATCTCAAAGTCATAGTACTGGATGAACTCTAGCCATCTCCATTATATTAGGTTCAGGTCCTGAGACTCTTGTGATCAGAGTAAATAGTAAATCATTCACCCATCAAGTAGTGTCGCCACATCTTCAAGGTGGAGACCACTACTGCTAACTCCAGGTTGTGGGTTGAGTAGTTCTGCTCATCAGTCTCTGTCTCAACTCTTGAAAGTTCTGATGACACTTTTTCTTCCACAAGAAATTCTCTCCCTTCTTCTTCAAAGCTGACAAGGGTGACTCTACCCTGTAGAAGTCAAGATTAAAACTCTGGTAGTACCCATCCAAAGCAGAAGTCTATCTCCCTTCGGGGAGGTAATCATGGAAACATATTTTGAAAAGATGTCCCCACACTCTTCCACTCCTGTTGGGAACTAAAAACCCAAAACTCCCACTACCACAAGGGTAAGTCCGGCCGACTCAGGAGTGATCAGTTGCACCCTCCTATGCATGAGTTTATCCTATGCTGCCTAGGTTTCCTTTTTCGCTGACCACGGAAAACCTCATTCCAACATTGTAGATAAACCACAACCCTTTTTTCCTAATACATTCAATCTGAGTATTAACTATGGATTTCCATTCCATAACCAAACTAATGTCATAAGGCCTCGATGCTTCCACTAAGAGGTTCCAACTGAAACTCTCGCCTCAAGGGTCAGATCGCACCATCAGCATAAGTGTGATTATTGAGTCTCCTCCCAAAGGTATCTCCAGACATGAGGGTCAAGTCAATGGTTTAACTGGAAACTCTAGTTCTTGGACAATATTCATGGAAGGAAGGAATGATTGGTACCTATGTATATTGATAGGGAAGCTAGCAGTAGACACAGACCATACCTCAAATAATTCCTAGAGCCCTTGGGTCGCACTCCTTGACCACATGTAGCTACTCCTTTCCCCTGTCCTATAGCTCCCTGGGCCTGGTGGGGACCACAAAGGGGGTTGGTTTGTAACATGTCGAAATGTACACCACCTCATGCTGCTCTCCTAGCTCTGTTTCCACATCTTTAGCCCTGCAGATTTATCTTTCCCTATCACATCCTCTTCCTGAAACATTTTACAGGCCCAAGTCTCTGAGACTGGCTCCAGTTTCCTACTTTCCCACTACTAACATTCACCGGTTGTATCCGCTTAGCCAAAGAACATTCAACCACAAAGGTTCTCTCTATCACCCTAACATAAGTAGGAACTCATAGAGAAATAGTGATGGCTCAGATGTACCTAAACACACCTCGCTCGGAGGTCTGATCCCTGAAGCACAAACCGTAATGTATTCATCGAGTACCTAGGAATGGTCGGTACGCCTCGATGAATACTCAGATACATAAATGTCTTACTGCCGAAGCTATAGAATCTCTAGGGGACTATAAGACACCTCCTCAATCTAGTCCTTAGCCACCTGGGAGTTGGGCTTGCCTCGGAACCTGAGGGTTATCTGATTTTAAAGCGCGTGTAAGGCACTAAGCCTACATGTTTCCTCTACCGGTACCGCCAGTTGTAACTGTTGACTAACGGGAAGTGATATAGCTGGAACACTGCCCGAAGGTACCATCTCGGTAAACAGTACACGTACCAAAACCACATCACTATATAGACCATCCTCATGGTCACTCACTGAAAAGACTAGTAGCTAAGATCACCATCTTCTCTACCAGTGTCCCAACTAGGCGGAAAACTCTAGACACAGCCTCTAGCCAGTCCTCAACTACCTGGGAAACTATCTCACCACGAAACCTCAGAGCCTCTCCCACTGGAACTCGTGCAACACGTTCAGTCGGCGTGCATCTTCCACCAGTTTGGATGGTGGTAACTACTGCCCAACGGGTGGTGGTGGTGTTGGTACACCACCCGAAGGTGACAACATAGTAATAGGGCTCTGCACCAGAGCCTTATCGCTCAGTGAGTCGTCATCGTGTACTCTCTTGGGAATCATAGCTGGCTATCTACACGGAAAAATCCTAATAAGGAACAGGTGTTCCATGGTCATTAAGTTATACCTGGTGAGCTGACTCAAGAGATAAAAAAGAAAAATTTCCAAAACACACGTAATCAGTGTTTTTGTGCGCTGAGTCGGAAATCAGAATTCAGGGTCATGGTGTATGGATACATCGGCTGCCGCACCAACACTGGACTCCCCAAACTGAAAACCACACTCATAACACTTAACACTATTGTCACACAAAAAATATCAGAGTCCTAGTTCTCCGGTAGAAACGAACCCCTCTTATATCACTTTGTCATGACCCGTCCCCTGGGGCCCGTGCTGTGACTACCCCAATTCATCCTTCCATAGGCCAGGGGATGGAAACTAGTAATGGAAAGGTATATCCCTAAAATGGTAAGGCATTTCCTTTTAACCTATACAATCTCACAGAGTAGAGTGCAACAAGAGGCAACCACATAGACTAGAACGCAACAAAAGCAACTATGAAGTAAACTATTGTAGTAAAGAGTTCTTAAAGTAAAGGGGGGGCCAGAATACAAGCCCAAATTGAAAAGGTACAATTACAACTGGAAAATTACAAAACAATTAAAAAGTTAAAGGTAGATTTGGGATCGTCCACCATGAATCCTACCTGAAGGGTAGGTATAGATCACAATCTGTAGTCCCTGCATCGCGTCATGCCAAAGGTCCAACTCCAAGCACCATCCGGTCCTCGCTCCCTCAGCCTCAATCAATGATGTACATCATCTGAACCAGACACAACAAGGTGTGGGAGAATCCCATGTAGCGGTGAGTATAACGATACTTCGTAGGGACCCTGAGACCCCTGTAGGTCTCCTAGAGTTCCACAAAGGAAAAACCACAAAGCATGAAGAAAAAGTACACAACACAAGTCATCTCACACCAGGTATCACTTTAGGTCAAGGGTATATGGGTTATCACATTAATGAACTCATCAAATTCTGGAGAACTCCTCCTCTATCTAGTACAGTGGTCCTTTCGGGTCACTCCGAGCTGCTTCCCACTAACCTTGAACTGCTGAGGTACTCCTCCCCATCGCGTACCGTGGGTTTTCCGGGTCACACAGAGCCTCCCTCCCCCACTGTGGCTTGTTGAGGTACTCCTCCTCATCACATACTATGGCCTCTCCCACCATTTCATGATGAGGTACTCATCCCCATCGTGTACCATGGTCGTCGAGTCACTCCGAGTTGAAAAGTCAGCAGTCATCAGGTCTAAGCCAGTCATAGGGTTCCGTACGTAGTGTGCTTGGTAGATCCGCTCCTCAAGACACTATCCACATCTCGACATCGATAGAAGTCACCAAAAGGTATTCCAAAAGATGTTTCTCTTCAAGAGATTCCCAAATCCGCAAACATCTCGTCAATCGGATGTGCGGTCTGCAAGATACGAGCGTTTTAGTGTCATGGGCCCGGTTGGATTTACAGTCAATCCAACCATTTCATACTCTAAATTTCTCCAAAACTCAAGTGTAGTATCTCAAAATGACCACCTCATATTAAGGATCCTGATTCCGTAGATGGTTCATCAAAAAGATGTCCAGTTTAGAAGTTAAGGTCTGTTTTGTGTAACAAGTCGGTACTGGGTCAGGGTTCGGTCTGCCTCGATCGGACTGGCCCGACCTAGTTCGGTATGGGCCGACCCAGATCGAACTAGGTCAAACCGTCTTGACTTGGGTCCGAACCAACCCAGGTAAACCCGGCCCGCTGGGCCCGTCCCGACCCGACTAGGTCACGGGTCAGGCCGTGGGTCGGCCTGCTGGTCTGCGCGTCAGCCCGCTGGGCGGCGGGTTGGTCCGTTGGGCTGACCTGGCGGTGCCGCCCACCTGGCAACGTGAACCACCAGAGACACACGGACACGATGTGTCTAGGTAGGGCTAACGTGGTGTGGTTCTACATCAGTGGGTCAACCCTCAGGGGTTGACCCATCGCAGCACCACGTGGCGCCGTGAGTCCTCCGCACCGCAGCCGAAGGGCCGCAGCTTTGCCACCGAGCACACTGCGGGCACGCGCCCTGTACCCTAGCTGCCGCCTTATTTCCACATGGGTGCACCACCGGGGGAGTGCCCCACCTCCGCTCTGATGGCTCTATCGTGGTCTTTCGGTGTGCTGGACGACCTCCCCTCCGATCACCGCAGCTGACGAACTGTGGCCCTCCTTGTTCATCGGCAGCGCGCGACGGCACGCTACACCTCCTCCGTGGTTGGCCGGTGTTGGATTCTCTGATGAATGTCACGGATTTGTGTCATGGACTCCTCTTAAGGTGTGAGTCAACGCGCTATCCACCACTTAGCCAGTCGGTGTCGTCGTGTTGTCGGTCTTCCATGGAGGCACAAGGATTTAACAAATATAGAAGAGGGTTTGGGTTGGGTTCATTAGGCCTACGCCCTTTGCATTATCTCATAACACGAGGGGGTTAAGGGTTTAATAACAATTGAATTAAACAACAAGATAAAGCCTACAAGATTCCCCGCAACAACCTCCCACAAATATGAATGAATCACGGGTCAACCCGTTGATCGGTTGACCCGCGTTCTTTATGTTATTCAAGAATGGGGAAGAGGAAAAACATTTAGAAAGCATAAACGAATAAACCCCCTACCTCAAAACCCATTGGAGAGCGTCCGCGGCTTGAAGGTGGATCATGTTCTTCGTTCCCGTAACTGGTTCCCAACGACAGCACTGGCACGTCGTCCTTCAGTTCATGGTTCGGTGTCGCCCGTCACCTTCCGCTAGGATTGGCTCCATCTTCTAAGGGTTTGGTGTCACGACACTCCTTCATCACGTCGTTGTTTGGTGAATCTGTTCTGATAACCCTCCTCAAGCTCCATATATATAGGAGAGAGGGAAGGTAAGAAACGACGTTGGAATTTAATGGGGCTTATTAATTAGGAAGCTTCTGAATTCCCCAACGACGTCGTTACATAGGGTTGGAAGGTCGATCCATTTATTGGATTGACAATTGCTGTCCCCACCCCCTTTACTTGTCCGTT
This sequence comes from Viscum album, assembly GCA_963277665.1. Lineage (NCBI taxonomy): Eukaryota > Viridiplantae > Streptophyta > Magnoliopsida > Santalales > Viscaceae > Viscum > Viscum album. Next base: position 1,842,512,708 of record OY728151.1, read on the forward strand.
GGAGGATATGAAATAAAATAATAAAATTATTTTATTTCATTTCTTTTAAAAAGTCACAAAACTTAACTTCTTCTCCAGACCTACTGCGGTCAAAGTAAAGATTCCTTTAAGTGAACCCCAGTGCTTCAGATTCAATGGTGACCTCGTATTTTTAATCCGAGCACCGGTTCAAAAGTTATAAAATGTCGCTCGCGCGTTTACTGAACGTACCCGAAAAAAAAGTTTGGAAAATTATTAACAGTCACCCTCGACCCGTGCTGGTCAAGGTTAGGCTCTGCCTAAGTGAAACACACACCCAACGAACCCAACGGTACTCTCAGATTTCTAATCTGAGTTACCATTTAGAAGTTATGGATTTTACAATAAAATAATTTTCACTTAATTATTTTATTTACGGACAAAAACTAACTTTCACTGGTGGCCCACGCCGACCAATGTTAGTATCTGCCTAAAGAAATCATACCCTCATGAGTTCAGTGGTGGTCTTGGATTTTTAATCTGAGTTACCATTTGTGAGTTATAAGCATTTGAAAAATAAAATAACTTTATTTAATTATTTTATTTGCGGTTATTCCATTTTTGGTTTTTCTCACTGGAGGTCTGCACCGACTAAACTTAAGTCTCTCCTAGGGTAAACCCGTCATCCTGAACGCAACAGTGCCCTCAGATTTCTGATCCGAACAACCTTTTAATATTAATTCCACTTTTTCATGAAAACCTCTTATGCATGCTAATTAAATCTTAACAAAACTTCGAAGGATCATTTCGGGCACTCCGGGCCTTGGAATCGTGCGTCGTCAGATTTCACGGTCTCGAAATAATTTCATATAATTAAAAAATATATATGAAAATTATGGGACATTACATTTAATATTTACTAAAATATAACCAATATCATTATGAACAAAATTAAACATGATTTATCCCACAACATCATTCTTGAATCTAATTTAACATTAATAGGATCTTCAATTTGTATCAATATTACTAACCCAATTGAGTTGTCAATCACCCTTGGTTGAAAGAAGAAATTAAAATCACTCCTATGTGTATGAAAGTTCATAAAACATTCCCAAAAAAGTAAAGAGAGTCCATATCGATAATTTTTTAGCATAATAAATCTAGAAACAATTCACTTATTTCACACACATGCCAACGATCGCTAGACACTAACCACCTAACACAATTTTCTCGATCGAGACAAACTAAACTAGGAAAAGGGAGTTTAATGTTCTTCCACGAAATTTATAATCAATGAATGAAAACAAAACCAAAAATAAAATCTCATCAAGATAATTGGACACCACTAAAAATAGATATCATTCGATATAAAATATATTTCTAGATTAAAGAACAAGACTCTAACATTACAAAATGGAAACTCCCCCTTCCTCGATCACTCAAAATAATTACCCCTCCATGAGAAGGATAATAGAGATGAATGGGGAAGAATAAGGCATTAAAAATATATGTAAAATAAAATAAAAAAATAGATAAAGCTGAAAATTTCTCCTCATTGGTGTCTCGTAAGGAATGGGATGGAATGAGATGCTTTGAGAGGGAGGATCTCCCCTCCTTTTATAGGTAGAATCTATTCTTCTAAAGTTTATGCATTTTAACCCTAATAAATGACCTATTCACGCATTTAACACTTCCTTAATGTTGTTCAAAAATATATTTTCCATCTATCCTCAAAATTTTATCATATTTGGACATGTATTAAGAGAGTTATGCCTATTTTACTCTAAAAATTTATTCTGTCTAGTCAGACTCTCCAAATTTAAAACCTCCAGATTATAATGTCTTAATGAACATGAACATGACTGATTTACACATCAAAGACTTAAATAAATATGTTTAAAAATTTCATAATGTTTACTTTCAATCACCTATTCATTGATCCCAATCTGATTTTGTATATCCTAATAACTCTAGATATGATGTTTCTCAATAATCAAACCAAAATCCAACTTTTTTTATATAATACAACATTATCTTCACCACTAGAAATATCATTTACTAGGGATTACTCTGGTACCTTGTATATTTACATTATAAAAAAATAATTTCAAGTCATTTCATTGTTTATTATAATATATTTCCATTGATTTAATGAAATTATATCACATTTATTGATTTTCCATTGTCATCCAATGAAAAAATCATCTAATAAATAACCAAAATTTTCATTACCTTGTGATGCACGTCTGTTGTGGGGAATGGAAAAACAGATATTTAATATTACCTATGTATATTCTAGTTGATAACCTAGGTAGTATCCTGAATAGGATTGCACACAAAATAGTTAGTCACTTTTATTTGATAAATAGGTGGAGGATGTTTTTGAAATTATCGGAGTTTTAATAAAAAGAAAAAGGAAATTGAAAATAATGTTTGAAAACAAGTGATGGAGAGAGTAATGGGTTATGGTATTATCTCCTTTTACAATGTCATCATGGTCATAAAAATCACTTCCCATATCTTCCTATTGAATGATAAATGAATGAATCATCTATCGAGTTGTTAGTCACCCTTGGTTCAAGGAAGCAATGAAAATCACTCCTATGTGTATGAAATTTCATAAACCATTCCCAAAAAATTAAGGAAATTCCATATCGGTAAATTTTTAACCTTATAAATCTATAAACAATCCACTTATTTCACACACATTCCAACGATCTCTAGACACGCACCACCTGACACAATTTTCTCGATCGAGACAAACTGCACTAGGCGAAGGGAGTTTAATGTTCTTCCACGAAATATAAAATGAATGAATGAAAACAAAACCAAAAATAAAATAGTATTAAGAGAATTGGAAACCACTAAAAATAGATATCATTCAATAGAAAAGAGAGTTTTAGATTAAAGAACAAGACTCTGAAATTACAAAAGAGAAACTCCCCCTTCCCCCATCACTCAAAATATTTACCCCTCCATGAGAAGGGTAATCGAGATGAATGGGGAAGAATAAGGCATTAAAAATCTATTTAAAATAAAATAAATAAAATATATAAAGCTGAAAGGTTCTCCTCCTTGGTGTCTCATAAGGAATTGGATGGAATGAGATGCTTTGAGAGGGAGGATCTCCCCTCCTTTTATAGGTAGAATTTGTTCTCCTAAATTTTATGCATTTTTACCCTAATAAATGACCTATTCACACATTTAACACTTCTTTAATGTTTTTAATAAATATATTTTTCGTCTCTCCTATAAATTTTATCATATTTGGACATGTATTACAAGAGTTATGCCTGTTTTACTCTGAAAATTTATTATGTCCAGTCAGACTCACCAAATTTAAAAACTCCAGATTATAATGTCTTAATGAACCTGAAAATGGCTAATTTACACATCAAATACTTCAAGAAATATGTTAAAAAACGTCTTTCTCATCCACCCACTGAATTTCAGAGTAATTGGTCCCACCATGAACGAGTTAAGGACCCATCACCAAAAATAAATAGATTTGTAAATAGTTTTTGAGGCCCAACTTGTGAGCTTGTTTTGATCTTCCATATGATCGATTCAGCTTTAGGTCCATAAGGATGAAATTAATACCAGGATGTGTGGAAACCTAAAAAAGAAATAATTTCACAATTTAAATCAATATAGAAAATGTTATATCCAAAATATAGAAATAATTTAAAGCTATTAAAAATTCAAAATAGGCCATTTTGACGATTAAACTCAAAATACCACTAAAACCATAAAATGTGAACATTTATATTAAAATAAAACTTTGTAGGGATTAAAAATATTTAAATTCAATAAAATTAATTTAAAATATTTTATATATCACCTTGTAATTGAAAATTCAATTTTTTTTCAAAAGATACATGGTATATTGGAATCAAGATATAAATATTTCATTCCTTCCATGTTTTACTAACAAAAGAAAAATGTAAACTCTAACATTATTTATATGTTGATATCACACCTCCATAATTCTACAAACTTCATTCATCATAAATCATTCAATCAAAAAAATATTATTTCATCATTATATATGTGCACCAAAATCATTTGATTGCTCTCCTTCATGAAATAGTGATTATGATCAACTCTACCACACTATAAACTAAGCATCTTCATGTACTTATCTATTAAGAAATATCATGAACTTGATGATTTCATATGAGAATTAAGTTCCATCTATATAATATGATGATTTTTTCATCTTTATGAATAAGAAATCAATCTATATTCTCAATGTACACCTCTTTTTTAATTAATTCAATTAATGGTACTTATTTGGTATCCTTCAAGAAAACCATTAACCTCAATTTAAAAAATATGAATTTTCATAATTAAATTGGTTCAAACATTTCCAAAATTTTAAATTTTTCATTTACATCAATGCCCTAAATAATATAGTACACCATTCACACAAGTTTTTATTTATATTGAATAAAAATTCCATCTTCATTCAATTTTTTATTGAAAATAAATTTTCTCCTAATAACATTATTATTTATCATCCTCAATAAAACCACACATGTTTGATTAATTTTAATTTTCTTAATAACTTTCATCGTATTGAAAAAATTATTATCATTAAAAACATTTATAAATCACTTTGGCCCTACATATGATAATAATTATGTTTATTATAGAGACATTATTCTCCTCATGGGAACATGTGATTTTTGGTACTAAATTATACTTTTCTCATCAATTCCATACCTACTTTTCATATTATGTGCATCTACTAAGCTAACATTATTAATATTATCATGTCTATCTTCTTAAAAATCAATATCAACCTCTTATGATCCCTGTGATCCTCTAAAATAATGATCACTATATTCTAGAACCATCTTAATACTTTACTGAATCTTCTTCAAATTTTACACTACAGTGTCATCCTATATTTTTATAATATTTATAAACTATTTTTTAAAAAACTTGTATTATTTCCTTTTGGATGATTATAAATGGAAAATATATTCAACTCCATGAGATTCAAACATTCATAATATTACCTTATTTAATAGGAATTTCATACCTCTAAAAAATCAAAAGTATTTTCACTTAGGATTAATTCTGTGAGACATCTCATTGGTCTTTTTTCTTCCCATGGTTATAATAATTATCTAATATAAATATATAATGGTTTCATGATTACTTATTTCAAAAACATCATGTTTAGGTATTTATAAATAATAATCATTATGGAAATGTTATTTTTGATCCATATTATTCCGTTAACTACACTACATTGGAGACTAGATACATAGTGCACTTATTTCATTAATGGCCTTAAATATTTCTCACAAATATCTTCTCACATAGTACACATCTTATATATACCCTACTAAAAACAGTTGTTCATAACCTAGGTAAATTACACATAATAAATGGTTATCTCATATTCTTAATAGGGGTAAACATGATAGATGTAAATCAATGATCATAAGAGATAATTAGATAAGTATTAGGGTATGAGAAGATGATCATAGCTAACAATAATCATACCAAATCAAAAAAATATCATTAATAATGAATCATACCATAAGGATTTTTCATAAAATAATACATAAGCCTTAAGTTTGTGGAATCATTAATAATAAATCATGATCCATAAGAACATATCATAATCTTATGAAATAAGCTTATGGTACAAACATAAGAAAATAAAATCACTTCCTTATTCATGGTTCACTCCTAAGACTATCTGTTTAAAAAAATTCTCAAAATGGAAATACCTACCCAGACATTTCCAATATTCATTTAGGATTAACTTCAATCAAGTAAACTATTTAATATAATAAGAGTTTATTAAATCCACCATCTATTAAGAGTTTTTCAACTGTGTCATCATTACACAATGCATTGGAGGGATATATAATTTTGGGCTCATCCATCACATAATTATAATTAATTCATATGTATGCCAAAATATCATAAATTATTCATCATATCATCATAATAAAACCCATGTAAAATAAAAAGTATTCATAAATACCACTTTATCATAATAATAAACCATATAAAGATGTATAAGGATGGTTTCATTGGATCATATCCCTAGTAAAGTGTAAATAACATCAATGGATATTGTCATAGATAAAAAATTCTTTTAATGACCACTGCTTTTTTTTTGGAAAATACCATTTTCATTATGAAATAACTTATTTAAAAACTAAAAATTTCAAAAAAAATTATGGAAAGTTATTTCCTTCATAATAACCATGGGAAATTATAATTTATTCTTCAAGGAATTGAATGATCATGATGGTGTGAAATTTCATTCATTCTGTATTCATTAAAAATAATGATTATGTTCACACTATCGGTAAAATGTACCTCATTCAAAAAATGACAAGAAGATTCCTTTTAAACATTATTATATAAATACAATAGGGTTAAAATTTACTTTTTAAATAATTTTATTATTTTATAAACATTACATAATATTTTTTAATGAACGTTGATATGGAGGAGAAAGATTCTCAACCAAAAGAGAAGAAATAAGGAGAGATTTTGATAAAAAACATTTTATGAAGAATTATGAGTACTAAAGAGAGGAAAATGGAACTAAAACATAAAAATTAAAAACAATAACTTTAGGAGATGAATATTAATGGTATTTATTAGATAAGTTTCATATAATTTCTCTCAATGTAAATTCAATCATAAATAAACTCAATTAAAATGAGATTGAAACACAAATCCCTTACCTCAAGTCTTGTCTTGTTTCATACACATTCAAACCTATAATAAAATAAATATAGTTTTGATATAATTATATTAAATAAAATTATTCATTTGTAACATAATATTTACCATTCCTTTATAACTTCCAATTATCCTTTTATTAAATGTTCTTCCTTAAAATGGATATTTGGGTGAAAACTGGTACTTTTTTCATGAATGTTTCGGTTTGATGGTTCTGGTCCTTGCACCTTGGTCATGGTTTCATCATATATAGAATAATAATCATGAAATATGTATAATATTTATTAATTATATGTACTTCTATAATAATTCATATAAATCATTGATGAAAAATAAATCGTGTTGCTTCATGGAGACGTTAGTCTATATATACACATGAGTGATGTTTCCACTTTTCAATGAATGGAAATAATGAAAAGTAAATAATAATTAACCATTATAAAACTATAATAATATCATATATAACATATATATTAAGTAAATTCATCATTATAACCATCAATTTTAAGAAATGATGAAAAACAAACAACATAAAATCATGGATATGGTGGTAGACATGTACGCACGAGTGATGTTTTATTTTCTCATAGGATGGATATGAGGTGGATAATTGTTGTTCCATAATAATAATAATAAATTATTTTACTGAAGATAATTAATTCATTACTTTATAATGGATACAACAGATTTAATGGAAGTAGGAGAAGAAATAAAATTTAATGTACTCATTTTGGAGTTATACCTCTTCCTTAAGAAACTCGTTTGGTTTACAACTTAATCCTTGAAAGGATTGTGTTTTGGAAATAAAAAATAAGATATAATATGTTGGTATTAATTTAGGATGGTATTATGGTAGGTTATGGATGAGATAGATGGTTCAAACATTTTTAATAATAGAGGAGATGAGATTCCTCTTTATCAGTGAGGGAATAGACACACGTGGAATTACTAAATATATTAAATAATATATATACCATAACCATATAATATGGAATCAAGACACCAAAAATCATAATATAAGTTTCCATCATGTCTAAATAAACAAAAAAAATCACATTTATTCTTGTTTTAATTGAATTTTAATACTTATCACCAAGATAAACCTCTTTAAACCCATTATAATCGGAATCTTTATAACATAACTTTTTACAATGATAACAAAAATTAATGACAAAAAATAAAAGGGTCCTTATAAAAAAATATAAAAATTGTGACTAAAAATATAGAATAAATTTTATAAGATTCAATATATATATCTTGTAGAAATTAATTTTTATATAAGAACACAAAATGCATAAAAATGATTTTTAGGAAAATATGTGATTTATAGTACAAATAATTTCACCTTGAAATAAAGTAATAATATGGTTTCAACAAAATTTTATGGATAAATAATAAAAAATGATTTTTTTTATACTTTTGGATCAAGAAAAAAGAAAATATAATATTCCAACCATTCCAAATGATTGAGAAATAGTTTGAATAAAATATAGATTATCCTCACAAAAGTCAGGAATGGGTTCCCAATTTCAAAATAACGTTTTAAAATAAAATATTTATCTCTTTAAACATATCATTAGTCAAACACAACTCATACAAAGGGATAAAGGAATGTTTTATATTGATTTCAAAGCTTTACCCTATAGTTTTAACGTAGTTTTATCTAATTTAATGAGGTGAAAAATTATTACCATGTTTACTATTTATAATGACCAGAAATTATATTCCCTCTATTTCACTATATTAATTATTGTGATTAAAAATATGTAATATATTTTATAATATTCAATTTCTATATTTGGTAGAAATTAATTTTAAATTCAGCGCATAAAATGAAACGAAGATTGTTTTTAGAAAAATGTATTTTAAGCACAAAAAATGATTTTTTTTATTCCATGACTATTGAAAATAATTATATGAATATTGAAAAAATTAATTTAATATATAAACTATACATTTCATTAAAATTATTCATCAATAGAGATTAATTTAATATATTATTATAAAATAACATTGCGCTAATAAAAACTATTTTTCAAAAAACCTATTTTTTACCTTTGAATACTTATATTTTCATTTCTAACCAATTCATAATAAATGAATAAAGTTTATACATGTGTACAAAATAAATTTTAATAATTTATTTATTTCTATTCATACCTACCAATCCAACAACTATGTGATAACTATTGAATTGAATGATAATATTTTAATATTATATCGCGGTTCATTTAAATTCAGTGTTGAGTATAAATAAATCTATCAAGGAAATTAAATTTATTTAATAATATATATATATATATATTATAAAATATTTTTTTGGTACATTCTTTAATCTTATAATAATTTATCCCTAAAAATTTTGTTACTCCTATTGAAACAACTAAGGATACTTCTCCCTCAACGCATCCTCAATTTCCCATGTAGCTTATCCAAATTTATGGTTTTACCAAAAAAACTATTATGAGTTGAGTGGACTTATTTCATATCACATACTTTATTCGATCAAGAATATCCACTGATGGTTCCTCATATGATATATATTTCTTCAGTTGTACGAAATCTTAGTTTAATACATGTGAAGGATTAGGTAGTTCCTCTGGAAAGATACATGGAACACATCGTGAACTTGAGAGAGATTCAATGAAAGTGGCATATGATAAGAAAACAACTTGATACAATCATAAATTTCAGAGGTACTGGTATATATGTGGATCAGCATTCCATTCATTCTAATTCCCATAACCTTCTTCCTATGAGATATTTGTAGGAATACCTTATCACCATCTTCTAACTTTAGATATCATTAAATATTTTGAACAAAACTTTTTTATCAAATCTGAGTTGACTTGATATGTTTTTGAATTAATCTAACCTTATCTGTCATTTTTTCATATATCTATGGTCCCAACAACTTTAATTCTCCAATATCATCCAATCATGTTTTATTTCGACACATCTTTCCATATATGGCTTAACAATAAAACATATTTATGCTTGAGTGAAATCTATTTTTATAAGAAAATTAAACCAAAGGAAGGTGTTGATGGAATCCACCTTTAACATCCATATATAATGATCGTAACATATTATAAAGGGTTTTAATTTTCCTCTCATACTAACCATATATTTAATGATGGTATATATTACTGAAACATAATTCTATATCCATATCCAAAGAATTCTCTTGAACATTGAGGCAAGCCTTAGATCCCGGTCATATGAAATAAAAATTGGTACTCCATTAAAATATATAACTTCCATAATTTATATCATAGTAATATTATCAAGAGATAAATCATCATTTATGATAATTAAATGCCCATATTTTATATCATGGTCAGCAGTTTTAGGTGCATTAGCCTAGTTTCATTAGGTATTTTCCTACATGAGAATGAGTTATATTGCTCGTTTTGGAGTAGTTTAAGGAATTACTTATGTTTAGGATTACACATTAGGCTTTTGGAGGTCATGATCCTTGTTTTAAGTGGTTTTTTGAGCATGATTGTTGTGTGTTTTTGTGATAGTGCTCAGGTGTGAGTGATTTGGTCATGCCTATCCATTCTGTTCGATGATGGATGTAGTATAGGCCATGTGGTTTTATTTTTGGGAATTGGGGTGAAGATAAGGATAATTTTATATGGTGTGAAGTATCATATCAATCACGGTTGAATGTATCTCATGTTGGGAGAGATTTGGGGACATTGTAAGACCGATTATTGGATGGTTTATAAAGTGTTAGTTATGCTAGTGCTATGGGGAGAGATTGGATAATGGTTTTCCACCAAGGTTTCTTAAGGGTGATAAGTGTTTATTGTGGAGATTTTGTGATTACCTTCATCATAAAAAGTTATTAAATGTAGGGTAAATTTTAACCTTTTGGTTCTCAGAAGTGTTTCAAAGGAAAATGGTAATTTATCCTATAATATGATCTTGGATAATTTTTATGATCATTTTGTAGGTCCCGGAATAGGGTGTTTAACCTAGGACTGGAGTTTGATGGAAATCTAAGTTGTTCAAGTTTTCACATAATAATTAATATTTAATTAATTTAATATTAATTTATCTATGCATGTTATTCCAGTCATATATTTTAAACAGATAGTAGGATTGAGATTTCAACTTTCTGGTTGTGTCTGAAATGGGGGAGTTTTCCTAGGTGTAGTATAACCTTGTGTTGGATGATTGGGATGGGCTCAGGCCCCTTCTCTTCTCTTTTTCTTTTTCTTTTATTCCCTTTTTCATCCTTTTTTCTTTTCTAATTTCTTATTTTTCCTTTTCTCTCCTATATTTTCATGCATTCCCATGGAGTTACCCTTTGGTGTATTTGACTAAAAAAGGGAGAGAGAGAGAGAGAGAGGGAGAGAGGGAGAGAAGATAGGTGGAGGGAAATGAGGAGGTGTCGCCACGAAGCTTGGGTCACACTAGATAGTTGTGCAGCAACTATGAATCGCAGATCAAACCAATGTGTTAGAGGATTCTTCCTAGAGGTAGTCCTATTTTATTTTTTTCACTATAAATCCATGTAGCATATTTATTTTTTAGTTTTAATCCCATTTTTGGTTTGTTGGTGACCCCTTGGGGGTCAATCTGTGTCTTTTAGGGAAGAATTAAGTGTTTTGGGCTGATTTGAGAGGTTTCTATTCTAGAAAACCCATATACATGATGTGTGGTTCATAGAAAACACACCATGTGTCCTTATTTTTTAGAGAAGAATAATTTTTTGGGACTAGATTCCGTGTACTGAGGGTACACACCATGTAGTTGGATTCTGAGGTGTGGAAAGTGCTCATTCAGACACCCCATGTGGGGGTACTTGGTTATGTAGAAGTACACAGCTAGTTCCCATGTAGGGTGCACACCATGTAGGCTTACATACCCAAGAAGATTACATGGCCCGGTACACGGATCGGTACCCCATGTGGGGTTACACATCATGTACAGGCGGTACAAACCATGTGCTCAGGCATTTTATACACCGAGTGGGCGTTGAGGTACACAAGAAGGTACCCACGTAGGGGTACATGTCGTGTATAGGGCCAACATGCCATGTACTTTGGAAAAGTACATGTTGAGTGGCCATAGGCACATGTCCTAGGAGGACCTCTATGAGTACATTCCACGTACCCAAAGTTCATGTTGTGTACCCGAAGTTCATGTCATGTACTTTTCCTACCTTGGCTTGTTTTGCCAATTGTTTACCCTGGTGTCAAAATTATACTTGTGGGTAATCCATTATGTGTGTTTTTCCACATAGACCATGTTAGTGGAATCCTATAAATGTTTAGAGGTTGTCTAGATGGTGTTTTGTAAAGTGAGATTTTAGTAGAAGTATTTCCTTGAGGTTTGGTTTCGAAATCCTCCAGGGGGTTGGGTGTGATCTATGAGGCCTGGGTGAGGTTTGTGAGCACATTATTCGGTTTGGCTTGTGGATGTCAGATAGTGTTTTTATATGTTCTTCCATATGGATCCTGGAAGTTAGGGTCAAGTATTATCTCTGAGGAGATCATAGTTTGTCCCTACAAGTTGGGATAGGTTTCTAAAGGTTAGAGCATGTGAGGTTTATCTCCTATGTTTGTGGATCAAAGCGGTTGGGGTCTTTGGGATGGGTTAATGACTTCGAATGGTGGTTATGGATAAGTTTCATTAAGATAATAAGATGAATTTGATAGACTCTTGACCATTCCCTAATGGGATTCTTGCTGATCAAGTGATCAATGGTTTTCATGGTTTCATGTTTATAATTTATGTGTAGAAAAATTTGACTTTTACAGAGGAGGCTTTGTACAAGGTCATCATTTTTGAGGTGGTCATGAGGACCATTGTAAATTCCCCTATTGGAAGGCTTGTGCTTTTGGATTTCATTGGGAATTTTGTTGATCGAGGATCGTTTGGAGGCCATTGAGGTCTGTTTGGGATTTTTTTTATCATTGGGTGTGTCTTGTGCTTTAGATGTACTAAAGGAGCCCTCAAATGGTGTCCTGCTTTTATGATAGCCTTTTGTCTATTTGAGGAAGTTTATGTGGGTGTGTCCTAAGATCTTGGGTGCACCAGGGGAGTCCCTATATGGAAATAACTTTATGTTATGACCTTAGTGACATTGGGAGCCCTAAGTTTTGGTTTGGCCCCGAGGTGGGTCATTGAGAGCTCGTGGTGGATGTTTTTTTGGATGCTTATATACAGAGTGTTAAGAGATTCCCAGTGAATAACACCTTAATATTTAATGTTATTTATCTTTTTTTAATTTAATTTCTTCGACATCATAGGTTTCATACAACACCAAGCTTAAACAAACAATGATATACAATTAAATATCATTATTTTAAAACAAACATTATAACCTTTCCATTAAATCAGAAAGAATGAATAGTATTAACCAAATTATGAAATTTATATATTATATATTTAATAAAAAAAATTACATTCATACGAATGATTTTATAGGCATAAGATAAGAATGAATCTAATTTTACCCATTAAAAGGCTATATTTTTCTAAAGGCAGTTTTACCGCCTTTCAATGGCGCACTTGTTTTAAAACTAAATTTTGATACTTTTATAAATTTTTTTGATCAATATAAACTTCATTTTTAAAATATTAATGAAAAAAATAGCTTAGGGTGAAATTTTGGTTTTTTTTTGAAAATATTTATTTTATAGTGAATAATGAAAAATTCAGATTTTCTATAAAACTATCATTTTCATTATATTAATAGTATATTTATGATTAGAATGGTAACCTCACCTATGAAATTATAAATAAAATTTTGGAACCTTATAAAAGAAAATATGATATAATTGTATCATAGTATAAGTAAATAGATATTTTGAAAATGATAAATTAAGTGTTGGTATTTTTAGAAAACATAAATGTTCATTTACAATTTTATAATAAATATAATGATTTAAAAGAAAATTTATTTTGAAAAAATATAATCATAAATTAACATTTTTTTTCTTATGATTATAAGATAATTTTATGAGACCTTGATTAATTTTTCAAAGTGTTATAAAATCAATTATAATTTTAAAATTGGTATTTTTTTAGTAAATGATGATTTTAATTAAAAATTAAATTTATCATATTTAGAAAATTATTTTCTTAAAATTTATTTCATTTTTTAATTCTATACATCAAAAAATTATTTGGGTGAATTTTTAGTATTTTTCTAAAATACTTGAATTTTGTGAATAGTAAAATACGGTAATTTACAATATATATACATTATAAGTTGAATACATTATTCCTTGAGTAATGGATGATGTAATAACCATTGGTTAAAACTCATATGAACCAATTATTTTATTTAGACACAAGAATCATCATTATTTCTTGTCTTGATCTAAAATAATATACTAATGAATAAAATATTCAAAAAAAACTCTCTCCTCCACTATAAATATCACCCCTCAACACCTATTCTCCTCACACCACCAAAGCCTTGAAACTTGTCTAATTTCTGCCCAATACTTTTCCCAAACCTCTACCCCATTTCCATGAACCCTTTGTCTCAACAAAAGACCAAAATCAATTTCCTTAAGGAGGTTTTCAATGAGAGGAATTCAAGTGGTAAATCCATTTTTGTTCTCTTTCCATTTCTTTTAATTTATTTTCTTCTTATTATATCCTTAACTCTTATGTAAAAACATTAATTATAACTCCATTATCTTATATATACTCTAATTTTATTATGATAATATAATATTCATCATCAAACCCCTTCTCCTCTCCCTTTTATTATAAAAATGAAAACATTGTTCGTGAGGTGCCAATTTACGAGCTTCATGAATGACATGTTTTTATCTTTCAATTACACCTTAAAATCTGGTCATAAAACCATTTTTATGGTTAAAAATGAATATAACATATGTATTACAACTTATTTTAGATTCTAGAACTAGTATATATATATAATATGAATCCATAAGACAAAACTAGTTTGTGATGATTGAAAAAAAACCAAAATAATCTAAACGATTATCACTAACATTTTATCTAATGATTCATCATCGTACCATATAACTGAATGAAATATATAACCATTAAATATTATGTAATTTCATTAATAACATATAATTTCAATTCTGGACAACTATTCTCATTTTACATGATTCCCCATACATATATACAAGTAAACCAATCAGGAAAACCAAGGAAACGAACACCCTCAAATGATAAAATTGTATCTTATAATTCCTCAAAAATTCCATAAATGAACTTAATAAAATTATAATAAATTAAATTTCATGTAAAATAGGGTATGAATTAATTAATTAATTGATTTATTCTGATTATCTAGGACATTAATATCCAGTGTAGAACACATTCGGACATAAAGTAAGGGGATTTATCTCAATTTCCATTTCATTGAGACTTACTTAGTATTGTGAAACTAATAATTATTATGTGGTGAATATACTGACCCTTTGAGATCATTTTTAATTTGAAATTATATTTCTATAAAATATCCATATTCTTGTATCATGTATATGATTATTGTCTTAGTCATATACCATTTTACATGCGGTGTTTATTTTAAATGTTGTTTTAACTAGGGAAATATTGATGAATTTGTATCCTCTACTCAATATGGATATTGAAAAGGTGTATTTTTATTGAATTAAATCTATTTATGAAGAATTATTTAGACTTTCAATGATGGTAAGGTCATGTTATAGCCCCTCGATGCATCGATAGGTCTCATGAGACAAAACAGTTCGTGACAAACCCTTCATGTTTGTTTCCAAATAGAATTAGATATGTATGTACCCACATACTTAAACTATATTGAAGGTATGATGGTTCATGTTCTAGATACATGAAATCCAAATAATCATCATTTTATTTATTTAGTATTTAGTTATTACTTTCCATGAGGTTTCCACTTTGAAAAAATCTATGGATTCATTATCATTATCAATGTATTGATGTCATGTGTTTTACAGATTACTCACCTTTCCATAATGTCTATTCCTTATGGTATTTACTTCACTTATTATTTTTTTATATAACCCTAACTGAGAATTTGAGCTCACCCTTTTATTTTTTTCCTTATCCAGGTTATGAAGATGAAATCTTTAAATAAGTGACAATATGTTGTTTATTTTATTTTTTATGTTAAATTTTTAATTACTAATTTAATAAGGGAACCATGTATGTATATAGTTTCTTCAAACCTAATAAACCAATCGATCCTTAGTTATTTTATCTCTTGTATCTATGATATTGTAATAAAATGACCACTGACTCTAGGCTACTGGGGTCAAGGTTGTTACAGTCGGTATTAGATAAATTTTAGTAGAAAACTTGGGAACTAGATTTAGAAAACATAGTTTAGGGAACATAAACCTAAGATAGACTTTGAGTATAAGAATAGAACAACATCTATAATTTTGGTGAGGTCGATATTATGTGGGTATTCCTATCAATACATCCCTATCTGAATACTATAAGTGGATGTGGTTCTGGCATAGATTTACCTAGGGGTAACAACTCTAACAAGGTGTCTCAAGCTTGACTCAGTGTAACCTAGTACAAAAAATGAGCCTTACTGCACACCTGGTTTGAAAGTCTTGGGGGATATGCTTAAAATAATTGAAATTTTCTTTACAAACCATTATGAAGGATTTAAAAGTAAAAAAAATCCCCAAAGAAATTGTGTTTATGATTTTGAGATTAGCTATGCATAAATTTTCAATTTATTTTAAGTGTTTTTCTAGTTTGAAATTATACTTTATGACTCGTGATTTTTTGAGCTAATCTATAATATGACATTATTTAGAAATAGAGCCCAGAAGGACATTTGGATAAGAATAGATTAAATTTTCTAAGTATATTCTTTTAGTAAAACCTTTATTCCTTGAATTTTATTTTTAGTTGAAGAACTTCCTTGAAATGGAAAGATAAAGATCACAAACAACTCTTCACTCTCTTTCAGAAGATTTAATTTCAATGATAATCCTATAATCATGTTCATATGATTTCGAAACCTTTATCAACACCTAAGCTACCTGCAAGCAACTGTATGAGGTATCTCACACCTCTAATATTTCCTATTTATTTTGAGGATCATGGTTGGTATATTAAAAAATATTGTATTCTCAAATTTCCAACTATTCCATTCATATAAGTTATTATCATTGTATTTTTTAATTCTTCACCCTATTTAAACCATATGAAGATATCATCAATCTCAAAGGATATTTAGAAGAGGGAGACCTATCAGGGGCTTACATGTGTCTATTGTGTCCTGAAATTCCATCATAGAATAAGAGGAAACTTTCATTGATTTTAAAAAAGAAGAAAATTAAATTTAATGAAAATTTTAAGAAAAATTTCCCCAAGAAGTTGAAAGAAATTACAAAGGAAGAAACCTGTGAAGGGAAAACTCCTTTGCGGACCGTCGCTCTTCATGGTGGTCCGCTACTCCATGAAAGCCCTGTGAATGGAAATAGTTCATAGAAGGGGTGGATTTGGTGGCACCCAAAAACAACATAATGTTATTTTTGAAAAGGGGTGGTGATATAAACCCCCACAAATGATTTCCCCCCAAACAAAATCATTCGCAAAGAAAGGTGGTGTCATTGGCTCCCGTAGATGAAACGAAGTCATATGTGGAGCCGGATGGGGATTTCGGTGACTAAAAAGGTTACCCCCACTAACTAAGTCCTTCATGGTAATCTGCAGAAGAAGCTTGCGGCCCACTGTGGATGACCGGCTATGTTGGTATACAGTTCCTCCACTTCTCTATAAATAGAGCCCAAGGGGAACCGAAAAAGGGGTTCAAAGATGGAAAGATAGAGAGATTGAGGCACAGAGGAATCGATAGCTCCACAAAATATGGAGTCCTTCGACAATTTTCTACAGGTAAAACCCTGCTGCATAGAATAAAGGAGGAGAAAAACTAAATGGATTGCAAGAATGAGAGGGTATGGCACCTGCCATCAGGACAAGTCTGTGCATGCACGGGAAAGCCTAGACGAACAACCATGCAAAGGTAGAGAGATGATATCATGGTGAAGATGCTGGAGAGGAGCAGTTCTAAGTAGTTAGTCTGGGTTGTATGTAATGTTTGAAGCCTTGAATTTCTATAAGGCCTATGGACCATGTAATACTTATGCCTATGGGCCTTGTAAGGGTTCCACCTCACCCCTTGAAAGGTGGATTATCAAAATCAATAAAAAATTAAGGCCTACGATCCATTAGAGGAATTGGTATTCTGAGAACTTAATATCCTTTGTGGGAATACTCCCTGCAAAGTGCAGAACCAATGCCCCTTTGGCAATTAGGCATCCCGCATAGCAAAACACTATGCGCGTGGAACCTTTCCCTGCATAGAAAATCACTACGTGGGAGAAACTTGATCCTGCGTAGCACCATGCTACATGGGTGGACCTCGATCCCACGTAGCACCATGCTACACAAATGGAGTTCATTCCTACATAGTAAAATGCTAAGTGGACTGAACCCATGTTTGTGTACCATTATGGTATGAAGATAACTCCCTCACCCGTAAAGTAGCATGCTACACAGAAGGAACCCCATCCTGCATAAGAACATGTTGCACAGAATGGGAAATCCTAAGGTGTTCCACTCTCTGGCTCCAGTTATGCTTCTCTATCACATCATCAGCTCCCATGTTAGATCATTTGCTAATCAGTCTAATAGAATCAGGTCAAGGCATATTCCAAAGCCACCAGACATTTATGTTAAGATCATTAGGAACATCAGTGTTCCCTTTTGAGTCTACATACCCATGGTAAGTAGAGTCTCACAGGTCACCCCATCGATAAGGAAGACCCTCATAGTAAACTTGAGTATACATTCCTATGGTAATGAGGGTTCTGACCTTGGGGTGATAATGTGAACCTTTCCATTCTAGGGATAAAGGGGAGCCACTGGACTTTCCCTTTGATGAGGTCTAGTTTCGAACATCTTTACCCTTTTCCAAGAACCAATTTTAGGGCACTCCTCCTGAGGTAATTCCCTACCCTTTCATGGAGGAGGTGGCACTCTGGATCCTCTTCACCTCGGTCTGGGATGTATCTAGATAGATAGGAAAATATGACTATCATGAGTATGAAAACAATAGAGGAAACAGGCACATTCAAATCCTCTCTCTCTCCCCCTTTGGGATCTAACACGGTCCATCAGTGGATAGATAGAGTTGTGAAATCATCAGATATACTACTTCCTCTTGTTTCTCACATCGAGCATGACTCACGTGGGCTTAGAGTTTGGTGGAGATTGTGACATATTCACAGTCCCAAACTTCAAACAGGACTTCTCCATAGATATAATCCCCAACCATAGACCAAATGGGAAGATTCCATGCATAATCCCCATTTCAAATCTGAACAAGAGAAATCCTCTTACAACATGCCTTCTCTCTAGATGTAATCCCCAATCATACCCCCTCAATGGTCATCCCCCATTCATAAGTCCTAGACAACAACTCAAATGGACCTCCTCTGAAGTTTAAGTCCCAACTTCTTCAGAACTACATGGAATTTTGTTTTTTACCAACTAGGATACGTAGGAAACCTCCTTGTGGTTCCATCTTGATACTTCCCCTATCTCATTCGCTCCATCATTTTCACATCATTTTACTCTCATCCCTACCGAATGATGTTAAACTTCATGGATAGGTCCTTTTTACATGACCTTAAAAGTTGATGTGTCCAGTTAAGTGGCACCAAACTACATGGGTTCGGATTCCTCTCATGAAGATATATAGGAAACCCATCTTATGGGTTTGATCCCAACATAAAAACAATTCCCATCCCCCTTGGATGATGATAATCTCTAGAGCACCTCATCATGTGGCTCAAACCAGTGTTGTCTTAGTGAATGACCAAATAATCTATGATGTATCCTTAAAAGGGTAATATTGATAGAGAACCTTGGATACATACAAATCCTTCCAATGATGGAGAACCTTGGATACATACAGATGATTCTAGAACCATGTGTATTTATGATCGATCTTATGACCTAGGGGTAGTCTGCGAACACATTCTTGGGAATGAACCAAGGATTCAAAAACATATGAACATGTATTAAATCTATAATAGAGTCTCAAAATAGGCAATAGTTCCCCCCAAAAAGGTGTGATGAGCCTGAGTTCCCATACTTTCGACCAATATAAGTTCTCAAGTGTTTTTGTCCAAGTTACCCAATGAGAACTTTCATTTGGAAAGTAGGTCCATTAATCATGGATATGAGAGTCATTGGGTGTTTCTAGCTCTGCAAAAAAACCTGTTGGAGACCATTTAGATATATTGTGCCCGAAATGGATTGATTTCACAAAATGATCAACCCCCTGCAATCAATCATCAGGCATAAATTTTCCATCAGAAAAAAAATGGTGAACCCAACATGAATCCCTAACAAAGGTGGCGGTGTTACCTCATTACAGACCCCTTTCACATACAAAAAGGAATAGGGTCAAGCAAGATCATCATTTATGAATGTGGCCATGAGATGCTACTTTGATGAGGTTTTTTTATGTACTTTTCACATATATTGTAGGCATTATTCAAAGCTTCCTCCAATCCAATGGTATCTCATAAGTTCTCATAGACACACACATCTACCACTACACCAGTGATGTACTCCATGGAGCATAGGACTCTGGCGCCTACCCAGAGCCTCCAACACTAGGTCTCAAATGCACTGATCCAGAAGTACCATCAGAATTGTACTCTCCTAACATTGGAGGCAACAAGACAGGCCCTCCAGTCAATGAAATACCACGAGTCACCCACTCAGCGATGGTCGGCAACCCAGAACAAGGTGGATCCACTAGCCGTCTCCAATCATTTCGGGAGTCTGTCCCCGGAATGAAAAAAATATTTTCTCTCTTACCTTAGGGAGGATGATGAATCCATAAACAATGATTTAATCCTTATAGCATAGGGGTCATGCCTAAGGGACCCTAATTTAAATCATCACTGCCAGTACTATGTGGACTGATATCATCACCTTAAAGAGGAGAGCATCCCAAGGTCTCCCACTCAATTCCAACAGACCTGAATCCCTTGAGAGTCCCGCCAAGGGAAAAAACATATAATCAGAAACAGGTCATCACCCTGGTTCCTAAGGAAGATATACGCCGTAAAAATACAACAATAAGTTATGAGTAGATGTATATTCATGCTCCCTCTTATGAATCCCTCCATGTAAACATGGTGGCACGCTACGAGCAAGAAAAAATTCCCATCAATGCTCTTTATAATATCCATGAAAATAGAGTGGAAAATTATATCCAAATGAAAATCTATGCTGATGCGCATTAATACCATCATCCAAATAGGGTGGAAAACTACCAGATGGTACATATCCTTGCCAAGGAATACAAAGACCACCATTCATATAGGGTGGAAATCAAATATGGGTAGAGTCAAATTCTTGATCCCTTATATGAATCCCACCATTCAAATATGATGGAAATCAAATACAAGATGAGTCAAATTCCTATGGATGCATATCAATCCCTTTAGACAAATACAATGGAAAACGAGAAGATGAAAATCTATGCTCGTGAATATGAATCTCATCAGTAAAATATGATAGAAACTAGAGAAAATAGCTGGCATATCCTAGCTATAAATCAGGGGCAGACTCATTCCTCTACACCGACACAGGAGAACTTCTAGTACCCACTAGAAAAACATGGAGGACCAAAGCAAGCACATATCCCTGCTTCAACATCGGAATAGGAATTTATTCCCATTCCATCCATGGATGTATCTTAACACATATTGACAATGATGGAGGATCTTACATCAATTCCTAAACATATCTTGCAGACTTGTCAAGGTGTAATTGCATCTGTGATAATAGAAAGCAGTTGGGCCCACAATCCCACCTCCCCAAGTGAGGTGACTCGTCCATATAATAGGATGGTCACTCCGAAGCAGACCTGCATCCTTTCTTCTATACAAGAGTTTCATAAGACATATTATATGATAAATGGAAAACCCGATCGGGCACAAATACACATTCCAACTGGGGGACACCGGTCCACCATGGTGGCCACTTTAGGGTAGGCATATATCCCTATCAGAACTCAGGATGCTCTTCGTCATATCCTGGTAGCACTGCAGGATTAAATTGAATAGACACCCATATATGAAGGTCATCACCCACAAAAATTTCCCCCAATTTCCTACAAGATAGTTCCCAAAAATAAACTATGCCAAAGTAAGTTGGAAAATAAAGAGCATATTCATAACCTTTCTTTGCTAGAAGTTGGCATTCTTGATTCCATCAAACACCTATATTTGGTGGCTCAGGATCATATCAATTCATTAAAAAATTATGGAATTGGAAATAGAAATTATGAAGTCCCTCCCCACAATACTGATACCATCAGTTCTAAAGGTCCTCCTCAGAGCACGCACCATGAGGGATTACTTCATGGGAAACAAACGATCGATCATGAGAGCCTATCTCCTGATGAGAATCACAGTATCCCTCCTCATGAATAGAAGATAAAACTGAAATAATACCATACCCTTACTGATTTCCACCCTGATGGTCTTCCCCAGGGTATATGCTACAGATATTCTCCCTACAGTCAGATATCAAGCTATGATGGTAGTCCTAGCCCTGATAGCATCAACTGTGAAGGTCCTCCCCGAAGTGAAATCTAAAAATAGTAAGAAGTCCCTCCCCTTGATGGTGTATGCCCTGATGGTCCTCATTAGGGTATAAGCTTCATATATTCTCCCTGCATTCAGACATCAAGTTGTGATAGTAGTCCTCACCATTATAGCATCAACTGTGAAGGTTCTCCACATAGTGACATCACAATTTAGCAAGAAGGACCTCCCCCTGCTGATGTCTTCCCTGATGGTCCTCCCTAGGGTATACGCTGCAAGAATTATCCTGGAAGTTGGAAATAAAACTATGATGTTAGTCCTCACCATTATAGCACAAACTATGAAGGTCCTACCTGCAGTCAAGTTCCATATTGGTAGGAAGGCCATCCCCTTTCCGAATCAAATGTAAGAAATCCCTCATATGTCAAGGCACTTGGAAGGATGGGGTCAAGTATGTCAGATACCCTATCAATAACAAGTGACATCTTTTCTCAAACATGAGATATACTAGGATACGCTTATCTTCTGAGCCACCTCTAGATCATTCACACGTTAACAAGACCCCTACCATCCCTGCTACTTGTTATAAAATGGACAAGAATCATTAAACTTGGGCAGATCAAGTAGAGGAGTCTCTAGAAGAATAAAAAAAATGATATATTGCTTATGAGAAGAAAATTATCCAAGGATGACATGCCAGTTATGTTCTGACCCAAAACCACTTCTCAGTTTGACATACTAAGAGAGTTGTCAAAAGAATGCATATATAACATTCATCTCAATCTCTGTACAAATCTCTATCAGTTGAAAGAAAAATTCTTTCCCTATAATGGGTACGTAGACCATGTCAAAATATTGGAAGATCATCATCACCAAATCGACCTGGAAGCCTTTTTTCTGCGTGAAGGCCACAACTGGAGTTGCGGGAGAAAGATCTTTAGGTAACATGCCTCCATGTGCTACATAAGTTATGAAATCTTATCGGTGATGACCTGTCTAGTGTTCATATCTGAGGATGGGGAGAGCATGGAACTTTTCATTTTACCCCACTTCTCGTTCAGTAGAACCCACTAGGAATAGAATATTATAATCACATTATCCCAAGAATTTTATCAAATGGAATCCATGTTTAGTAAAGGAGGTATGCTTGATAAGAACCGACCTGGAGTGTGTCTCAAAAGCGTCAGGACTGATGAGAGAAGGCCATCAAAAAACTCCTGAACTAGGAAATTGCTAATATTAATCAGGCTTGTCATATAAGGGAATCCAGTCATCAAGAATTTCTAATATCCTTAGTAGAAAATAATTCACATGAAGACCTGACACCACATCCGGCTCACAGCCAAACAGGAATGCACGAGATCAAGAAAGCGGAAATATCAGTAGTGACTGTCGTAGTGTGGGATCATCTCCATCCCATAGGGATGGGGAATTTTCAACACAAAATATCCTTGTAAGACCAATAAATATGGGCTGAGGCATATTAACAAAGTAATGGGAGTGACTCTAGCCCACAGGGATGGGGGAATTTTTACCTCAACCACCCGCCCGGTGGACATCATCCTTTTCCTATCTAGGGAGGATGAAAAATAGAGAGGTCACCCATTCTATCTGGTCTCATAACTCATTCCCCCAATAAGGGAGTCATACGGAAAGATCATATAAGGGTTCCCTCCAAGTCACCCTTCATCAAGAAGTCTGAAGAGGATCCAAGAAAGGGAGGGAGAGGTCCCACAAATGGCATAAAGAATCCTCCTATTATCCAGCATCTGGTACACCACCCACACTACATTATGAATTAGTGAATGTCGTAGATTTGAATCATTCAGACCACACTGAAAATGGCACAAATGCATAAGAGTATGGATATGATGGTTCTACCCATAATTTGATCCACACTAAGAACAAATGTGTGTGTACTCAAAACTAGTGGGCCACCCTGAATTTGAGTGTTCCCCGATCAATCCTCTGCCACCTCCTTAAAAAATCCCTAATAGAGGGAAGAAAAAAAGAAAGATCGTACATGAACCACCTCTTCATCCTACTGAAAATGAGACCATCATGCTCAAGGAAATATTTTTTCAATAGAAGGAATAAATGAAAGTGTTGAGGTGCATCAACGCTGAGATAATATAAGGAATTCATCTTATCAAATATGATCCTCAGAAAGACCCTCAACGTACACTCCCAATGGGTGTACCTCAATTATAAGGGTTTATCCTGGCAAATGAAGCAAGGCCAATACATCTTCCCAACATATCACCTGGACTATAAATCTATCTAGACCCAATCTAGGATGTAAATCAGGATTTCCCCCAATTAAGGAAACAACCGGCACTGGTATAGGAAAATCCTCCAAATATTCCCCTGGTCGAGCATCCGCCTCAAGCGTCAGTAGAGCCTAAACATCCAATCTTTCCCCCTATTGTGCTTGCCCATGCTCAGGTTCAATATAACACACATCAAGGCCTAAATAACACCATTAAGTCATTGCCATCTCGATTGGAAGATATGTAAGGAATTAATGATTCAATACAACTAGAACAGAGACCATACCCTGACTGGGTGAGTAATACTCTACCACCACCAAATTTCAGGAACCTCGTATTCCAAATTTTCAATGGCTCAGGTGACCCGGAACAACATCTAATGTATTACACATCTTATTGTGATCCCATGATGGGAACCCCAGAGCAACAAGAAGCAGTGAAACTCATATGATTTGTGAGAACCCTTCAAGGTTCAACCTTTGTATGGTACACCAGTTTGTCAGATCAATTGATAACAAGTTGGGAGGATCTCCGGTGATAGTCCATTTTTCAGTTTAGCTCAACATTTCCAAAAACAATAGTTAGTGACCTCATGAAATTCAAATATAGGAAGAACGAAAGAGTCTCAAACTTCATTTCTAAATGGAATGTTATGACCTACTCTTTGAACTGGTCGCTTCCCTAAGATGAGTTGCTTACGATATGCACTGATAACCTCTGTGATGAGCTATGAATGCCACTCATCCCGATGAAATACACAAGTGGATTTCATGACTTCTACATCATTGCACAAATAATTTAGGATTCCTTACAAAGGACTAATATCAAGTCCTGAGTAGCCCCATCAGCCCTATGGAAAAGAGTGGGAAGAGCTGAAGCACCTTCCATTACGCTTAATCCTCCCCTTGCACCTGCTCCAGCTCCTATGCCTACACTGAATCATGCAGGCCCCCCTAGGCATCAACAATTACCCCTGCCTCAACAAGATGAGCATAGGGAACCCTAGAGAAATCAATTAGAGGAATGGAGGAATAAATTTTACTCATTTTGAGATTATCAATTCCTTGGTTATTTTATATCCACTGTGAACTGCAACTTTCTCTATCTACAAGAACCAAATAGGGCTGATGAATTTGGTCTTGATGATCAGCCAGATTATTGTCCCTTCCATCGGATACTAGGACACACCATCTAGGAGTGTTTTATCTTCAATGAACTCCTATAAAAAATGATAGACTCTGGGAAATTCAGGTCGAGACCACCATAAACATAAGTGGAATATGTTTCCATCATCATCACTGATGAAGGAGAGGAGTGGAAAAATAGACAATCGAGCTCATGAAATACTCCAAGAACATTTGAAGAAACCAATTATGCCCCTAGTAGTTCCCACTGCAACACCATTGACATCCTCATCCCCAAAACCATCCAAAAAGAAGTTCAACCAGAAATCCAGAGAGGAAGTACAAGAATATGAACTCATGTAAAATATAATATCATGTTTGACTCTCTTAGATTTTATGCCAACAGATCTGAAATAATGGGAACCACCCTTCCAAACAGCACCATAAGAAGTAGTCAATCGGGAAGAATAATCATTAGATGAGTAATTGATCTTCAACTCCATTAATTTCATTCACTTAATGGACCCCTTATCCGATGAAGAATATGGTTACAAACCCAAGTTACCCACACCCTATTGGGGAGATGGAGGAAATGGCCACAAGAGATGAGGATACCAGGGAAGACGTAGTCATGGTAGAAACCAAATGTCTGGCTGCACCCCAACTCAAACCATCAATGTTGTAGAAACTCATGGAAGAGGACTTCAGTGGACCCAGTAGAAATAATAAAATTCTCCTACATTGGCAAGAATACACTTTGGTCCAATAATTTTGGAATATCCATCAAAATGATAGAATGTATATAATCACCCTCGGCATGTATAAAGACCTACCTGACCAAATCAGCAAAGAACGGAAGAAATTATAGCTCCTTCCTTGAGGTACAATCCATCTTCATCTAATGTTCAAGCCCCTAAAGCGCTTGTGAAAGAGAATCCTCATGTTGGGAAGCACTGGAATTTAGACCAAAAATATGATATTCTGAAGCAATTGGTATATGTACAAGCCAAACTATAAATCATGTATGCCCTTAATCTATCAATAGACCTCAAGGAAGTGCTCATAGAATAATTTCTAAGCCTCCAAGAGTTCAAATCAGAAGTGGTTGTCACCAAAGTTTATCGAACAAAGACCAACTCTGTATAATTTCATGTTGTTATCTCCTTCATGGATCAAGATGAAGATGATATTATGTAGGGACACATCAAACCTTTATATGAATTTGGAATGATAAATTTTATTGATGTTCAAAAAGACTTCATTGACAATGGATCTAGAGTCAATCTCACCACAGTGTGAACACATTGTCGACTGGGTTGTAACGAGGATAACCCGACACCCTCTATCACTACCTTGTTAGGCTATGAAAAAAGTGAGCAGAAACCATTAGGCCAGATCAATCTCAAAACTCAGTTTTGGGACCTTGTAGTTGACTCATAGTTTCCAATGGTTCGGCAAAACACGACCTTCAATGTCCTACTAGGAGGGCCTTGGCTGCATCAGCATGCAGCAATTCCTTCATCCTACCACCAGTTCATCAAATATTACACTTATGGAAAAAATAGTATTTTATATGCCGATAAGGCCCCACTTGAATAATGTGAGTCACATTGCATCGATGCAGGATTCTACAAGCAGAAAGGGAAGCAACCCTCGGTCAATGTTATTAATTGGGTCACCACCCCAAACGATTTTGAGACGGTCCTAACTGACCCCTTAAAACAGCTTGGTGAGGAATACGTACTACTCATCAACCAAGTTGGGTGTGTGATTCCAAGATCAGATGCGTATTTAGCAGTTCTCATGGTCTCAATCATGGACATCAAATCAAATAGTACTAAAAACCCCATTAACCCCCAATATAATAGCAAGTGCTCGAATGGAAATTCCCTTAATCCATCACCAGATATCCATAGAATCTCTTCCTCACCCACTGAGATAGAAGGGGAAATATCTTCACCCAAAGAAGATGAAGATATACCACCATCCCTCACTTCATCCTCTCCATAAAATTACCCAATATCAGTCAGGATAGATGAAGTTGCTTCATCTTCCAAGTATCAAAATTTTAAATCTTCTCCCAACCCTGAAGATCTCATCTCAATAATTGTTTCTTCATCAGAACAATAGGAAGAAAATGAAGAGGAGGAGGAGGAATAACACCTTCAGGATTCCCCTAAAATATTTGAGGAGGGTTTCTCTACCACCATTGATGAACTCATGTAAATAAACTTGGGTACCGAAGAATACCCATGTCCCACTTTGATTAGCGTGACCATGTCTTCTAAAAATCAAGAGGTATATACCTCCTTCCTAAGGTAGAATTGAGATGTTTTCTCCTGGAACTATACAGAAATTCTTGGAATCAATCCCAAGGTGTCCACTCCCCACTTGGGCTTTCCATAATATCATCATGGCTACAAGAAAGTATCTAGGAGGATGCACCCAAAATATGTTGCCAAAATAGAGGTTGAAGTCGATAAGATCATCATAGAAAATTTAATTTAGGAGGTCCAATATCCTATCTGTTTGGCTAATATTTTCCCCATAAAAAAATAAGAATGGAAAAATTAGATTCTGCATTGATTTCATGGATCTCAACTAGAACTTTCCAAAATATGATTTCCTAGTCCCAATTACAAAACTATTGATCAATGAAACAGCTAGATATCAGACTCTGTCCTTTATGGATGGCTATTTAGGATATAATCAAATATGAATGGCCTGAGAAGATGAAGAGTTCACTGCTTTCAGGGACCTCGGGGGGTATTTTGTTATAGGGTGATTCCATTCGGTTTGAAAAATTCTATCACTACATATCAATGTGTTATGCATCACATCTTCAAACCCTTACTAGGAAAGTTTATTGAATTCTATGTTGATGACCTGGTGGTTAATTTGTGACAATGATCGAACCACTTCATGGATCTTGAAATCGTCTTCAATAAACTAAGACAACATATCCTGAAGATGAACCCCTTGAAATGTGCTTTCGTTATAACCTCATGGAAATTCCTCATATTTTTCATACACCATCATGGCATCGAAGTCGGCCCCAAGAAGAAAAAGGATATCCCTGGCATGTCACCTCCTTGAAACCTCACCGAGATGAGAGGGTTCTAAGAACATCTATCCTACATTAGGTACTTCATATCCAACCTTGCAGGAAAATGTTTTCCCCTCACCAAGTTGATGAAAAGGGGGTTTGAATATCAATGGAATGATGATTTTTAGGAATCATTCAATATTATAAAGAAATATATCTTAAGTCCACCAGCACTATTGTCGCCCGTCGAAGGAAGACAACTCATTTTGCATGTGACTATCCTAGAGTGATCCATGGGCACTTTCCTCACATAGAAAAATGATGCTAGTAATGAAAACAAGCTTTATTACTTCATCTAGACTATGATCGATGTTGAGACTTGTTATTCAAATATCGAGAAGAGCTACATGGTACTAATATTTGTTGTCCAAAAACTGAGACACCGCCTATAGAATCATGAGGTCTATTTGATCTCTCATAGAAACCTTCTAAAGTACATTCTCAGTCTTCCTATGTTGACCGGATTCCTATCAAGGTGGGTAGTCATTCTACATCAATTTGAAATCATATCCATACCTCAGAAATCCATAAAATCCCAGGCATTAATAGATTTTCTGGCAGAACATCCCTTGGTAGAAACAACTTCATTAGGTACTGACTAACCCGATGAGAAGGTTTTTGCTATAAAGGATGATATCGAAGTATAGGAGATGTATTTCGACAATGCATCTAGAATCCCAATGGAGAAAAGGATGGAATAACCTAGGCTCAACAAATTGGGGATAGGGATTGTACTCATATCCCTAGAAAAGGTGGTCCTACCTTATTCCTTCCTACTGTCAGAGGGGTGCACAAATAATGAAGCAGAGTACCAGGCTCTCATTACAGGACTAGATATGGCACTTCAAGTACAAGTAGAACATTTGAAGATAAAAGAAAACTCGAAACTAGTCATCAATAAATTAAATGGAAACTATACTATCAAAAAGGGAGTGTTAATCCCCTTGTTAGACCGCTTATGAGGGTTAATGGTGGAATTCCCTTCAGATACGACATTAACTCATTTCCCCAAATAACAAAATGTAGATTCCAATGCATTAGAAAATGCAGCCACAACTCTGGAAGATCCAGACCAAGATGAAATGGCCCTTAGTATTGCCCACTATTAGATGGTCTCACCATTCATTCAGGAAAACATGGAAGAAATCAATGATATTAGTATAATCCCCGAGCTGTATGGTCCTACCACAAGCTGGATGACTCCCATTGTGGACTATATCTAAAAGGGAGATCTCCCACCAAATAGATCTAGGAGGTATAAAATTAGGTGATGAGCAATTAATTTTGTTCCATATGGTGGTATAAATCAAAAAAGGGTCCTCTATAAGCGGAGCCTTGATGTGGTCCTTCTCAGGAGCATTGATGGAGAAGATATCATTTCCATCATGAAAGAGGTACACACTATATCCTGTAGTGTACGTCAATCAGGATCAAATATTTACCATCAAATTTGAAGTCTTGGATACTATTGGCCCATAGTGATGTATGATTTCACTAAATTCACTAAGAAGTTTTATTCCTTCCAAGTTCATGCCAAATTCATCCACCAACCCTCGGATCTACTCCACACAGCCAAGTACTCCTAGCTATTTTCCATATGGGAAATGGACATTGTGGTACTGTATCCTCCCGCTATGACCATAAAATTAAATTACATCCTAAAAACAACCAAATTCTTTTCCAAATGGGAAGAAGCTATACCCCTTAAATAATTCAGGGTAAGAAACATCATCAGCTTTTTTAAATCCAATATCATTACCAAATTTGGTGTCCCTCATACAATGTTGATGGAAAATAGGAATAATTTCTATTCTTATGAATTGGAGAATCTATACCAGGAGTATGGTATCAAGACCAACCGTTCATCCTGTTACCATACAGCGGCCAATGGAAAAATAGAGGCCTTCAATAAGAACATATCCCATATAATTTAGAAGATGGTAGATAAGGACAAGAAATCATTTCCAGACAAGCTCCTCCATGCTCTGTGGGCTTACCTGACCACAACCCACATCGCCACTCAGGAAACCCCATACTCATTAGTATATGGGATAGAGGTGGTTCTACCCATTGAAGTTCAGTTTCCCTCACTCCTCATTTCCATCTATGATCAACTATCCATAGATGATAAATCTTAGAAACGGCTGGACGAATTAGATAGACTCGATGAAAAGATATTGCATACCTTACACCATTTAGAGATTTATCAGAACCAGATTGCACAAGCCTTCAACAAAAAGGTTCTCCTTCAGTTTTTCCCTGAAGGAGAAATGGTGTTGGTCCTCATAAATTTGATGATAATAATAAACCTGCAAAATTGGAACCAAAATGGGAGTGACCATATGTAATAAATAAGGTATAGTCCAATGGATACTATTCTTTGATTTCAATGGATGGATGGATCACCACATCCCCCACCAATTCAAGGTTCCTGAAGAAATACTTCATGTAGCTATAGGAGTCTACGTACTCACTACATGATGCTAAACTACATGGACAAACTTTCTTGATCGCATGATGTTAAAATATAGGATGAAACGTCCTTACCATATGACATTAAATTTCATAGCATGAATGTCCTAACCACATGATGTTAAACTGTATAGAATTATTCCTCACAACATGATGTTAAACTATGTTTCCATCATCCTGATTGTACGATGATAAACTGTGTGTATGGTCCACACTCTACGACCTCAAACTAGGAGTTATCATCCTAATCACAAAACATTAAAATTAAGGATACAACATACCTTTTTCTTCACTTCAGGTGATAAATTTCCTTATTGAAAGATGTTAAAGTGCATGGTATCTATCAACTGAACCACATGATGTTAAACTATGTGGAGATCATTATTCCAAACAATGATTCATCATGCATGATCCAAATCTTTGTGGAAGAAATATGAAATTCCCCTGTTCTTATGGGAGAGCCATTTATACATGGGAACTATCTTCTCTAGAACTACGTGTGGCTTGATTATCATTCCAGAGAGATACATAGTGATGCCTAAACCCTATGTCCTAGGCCCATCCACCATAAAAAAATGTCCCCTTCTTGTGTATGGACTAAAACGATGTAGGGAGGTTTCTTTACAGAACTATGTACAGATTGATTCTCAATTATCAATGAGATACGTAGAGACGCCTCGATACTATATCTTGGTCCAACCACCACATGATACAAAATGCCTTTTTTGTGCCCTCAACTTCCTATATACTGCAAGAGAACCCCTTCATATTACTTATTTCTTACATCAAGTGTAGACCACATAAGCTTAGGAATGATAGTAAGGGATTCCCCTACATGGACAAAGGGTAAAGGTACATGACATGCCCACCACCTCAAAAGAACGGTTAAAAAAATCCCCCTCCCTATGCATAGATCATACTGGTATAGGGAACATACTTCTAGAACTACGTGTGTCTTGATTTCTATCCACACAGGATATGTAGTGATGCCCGGGTTCTATATCCTAGTCCAGCCGCCACCACAAAAACAAATGGCCCTTTCCCTACATACGGACCAAACCTATACAGAGAGTTTCCTCTAGAACTTCAAGTGGCTTGAATCCTGCCCTCACAAGATATGTAGTGACACCCAGATTCTACAACCAGTTCTAGATACCACTAAAAAATTACAATTAAAATTCCTCTTTCATGTGTATGGGTCTGACTTGCATAGGGAAAGTTCATAGAACTATGTTTGGAATGATTCTAATCAAAACAGGGTACGTAGTGACACCCGGATCTCCAAACTCAGTCCTAGTTGCGATAAGGGATCTAAGGTAAAATATACTTATCCTTTATTATATTACCCCTATGTGGTAGAGTAACCCTTTTTCATCCCTTGTTTCTCACACTAAGCACAACTCATGTGGGCATAGGAGTTTCAACAGATGATTCCTTTCATGATCAAGGAATATCAATCCGTAATAGGATTTCCAAAGTCCTTACCACAATAAATTAAAGTGCATGGCCAAGGTCCTTACTATATGATGCTAAATTTAATGGTATGTCAAGAACTACGTGTGGCTTGATTGTCAATATAATGAGATACATGGTGATGCATGAACCTTGCACCTGGGTCCAGTCATGAAAAATGAAAAAAAACTATCCTTTTCTCCTACACATAAATAAAAATCTATATAGATGATTTCAAATCCTGGATCCCACAATAAGGATCTTC
The DNA here is from genome assembly GCA_963277665.1 of Viscum album. Lineage (NCBI taxonomy): Eukaryota > Viridiplantae > Streptophyta > Magnoliopsida > Santalales > Viscaceae > Viscum > Viscum album. The sequence goes on from OY728151.1 coordinate 1,842,545,683, forward strand.
CAAGGAATCACAAGACCCCCCCCATATATGATTCAAATCTATATAGGGAAGTCGATACTTCATGACTAATCACAACCTAAATGTTTCTAATATGTCCAGACACACCCTTTCCATTCATCAAACTCTATGCTTTGGGTGATTTTAGATCTTCACAAACCTCCTCATCCATTAGAAATGGAAGTCCAGTGTCTTGAGGAAACCTTTTTTTGACTATGCACAATATGCCCAAGTGGCTATGCATAAGTTGCCCACAAAAAAAGGCCTATTAACCAAAGGAAAAAATTGTCCTTGTGAGAGGATTTTCCTACTTCCATACACCCCAATGGATTCTATGACCCGTATCATTTCTCTTGGTCTTAAAATCCCTAAAATCATGGTCTACACTTTCCTTACCTCTCATGTTCGGGGAATGTCAGGACATCCCAGCTCGGTTATCCTCCAATTAGTCGAGGATTCTATGTCAGCGTCCTAATCACATGACATTAAAATTTCATGATGATTGATACACAATGTTCATCTTTGGACCCATCCACAATAAAGAATATTTCCCTCATGTTCCTATGCATGAAAAAAATTCACACAGGAAAGTCCAATATGAGTCCCGCCTCATTGTTGATCTCGTATACAAGTTGAAAATGCCACATTCCTATGTGTGAACCAGATCTGCATATGGATAAACCATAAAAATAACTACATTTGGATTGATTCCTATTATCATAGGGTATATAGTGACACCCTAATCTCATATCTCAGGTCCAACCATGAAGCAAAATTGTCCCCCCACTTTCTTGTGCATGGGTCAGACCTGTGCAGGGAACCTCCTCACACCTATATGGGGGTAACCTCTATACCTATTCCTAGGAAATTTTGGCTTGAAATTCCAATTTTATGTTTAGGAAATCACTTTTCATAAACCATACTCTGTGTCAGGAAAGTTTCAAATCCCTATAACAATCACTAGCCTTCTGAAATGGAAGTTCAGTGTCCTGGGGACACCTTTTCTAACTATGAACAATATGACCTGGTGGATCTTCATAAGTTTCCCACAAGAAAATCCTATCAAACAAAGTCAAATTTATCTTCATAATAGGATTTTCCCACCTCCATACGCCCCTATGGTGTTTACATCCCACCTCACTCCCTGGTTTCGGAAACCCCCCGGATTATAGTTTACACATTTTCTCCCCTATCATACCTCAAGATGATAGAACATTCCTGGTTGGACTATTTTGAAAAGAGTGAATCATTTACCCCCTTATTTATAATAAAAATACTATAAATAATAAGTCCCAAATGTCCTGGTTTTATGATTTTAAACTATACCATTCTTCAACCCTCCTTTACACAAGTCAAAATCGAATGGGAGTGGCATTCCTATTCAAAGCTGACACAGATTCCCTAACATTTTTAGGCATCATTCTATCAATGGGACACCCATGTGGTCTTACAAAGAAATAAAATCCATATTTCCATAAAATTACCTGTCCATTGGAAATGGAAGGTTAGTGTCCTGAGGACACCTTTGTTTGATTATGCACAATATTCCCTAGTTTCATTACAAGTTTCCCATAAAAAATGGGGTTCTATCAACCAAAGGAAAATTTTTCCTCATGAGAGGATTTTCCTACCTATGTACGCCCCCATGGCTTATATGCCCCATATCATGTCCCATATCTAGAAACCACAAATCAGGATCAAGAAAAATACCTCATTCATGTCTAAAAATATTGGTACATCCTCGGTCAAGGAGTCCTAATTGGGGCCCTCATCCAGCAAATCATGGTCAAAACTTTTTGACCTAAAACATCAGTCACGGTCAAAACTATTCAACCTAAAATATCAATAATTTTAGTTCAGTTTGCATGATTCTAAACTACCCATGAAAAGAGACAAAACTCACCACGATGAAAACTCAAAAAGGGAATCCTAAATAAAAGTTGAGTATGAGATCGCTAAACCTATACCTCACATGGTTTAGGAAAAATATTGAGTAATTTGAGAAACAAAAGACACACAAAATCTTGTTAGGTCAAGAAACCATATAGGGCGGCCTAAGAAAAATCAAATTTATACCTGTTGACCCTACACCAAATTGGGTTTAGGAAAAAATTAGGGTAATATAGAAAAGACACAAAGTTTATAGGGTTTTTCATATAACCCTAGTAACAGTCAAACTATGCTCATTGGATTCCTCGATTCAGGAAAAAATCAGAGAATTGTATGATTGTTTCACCTTGACTCTCCTGAATCATGATATAAATCAACATTCGGTGAAGACTATCATTCAAAGATTGATCAATTGTAGTTAATTGGCATTGCGGGATAAGATAAAGGACAAGCAGTGGATAGAAAAAAAATGTTTCATCCCATTAAATGGGAGTGGAGAAGCATCCACAGCCTGGAGCCTCTCCATACGAGTAGGATATAAAAATTTAAAGTCGCTCAGCAGATTCAAAAAACTATAATAGTGCCTAGTTCGCATCCTCTATAGCTCGGCGAAGTTCAAACAGGGCTACATTCTTAGCAGTTGCACTGGCCCACAACTCCTCCACCTTCTTATCCACCTCAAGTCTGTCCTTTTCCTCATCCTCCACTAGTCACTGCCCCTTATTAATTGATGCCTTGTTCTGTTCTAATTCTTGCTTAAGGTGTTCCAGTTCTTGGGTAAGCTGCTTTGTTGAGTCCCTCTACTTTGTCAGTTCACCCCGCCACTTCGCGACTGTCTTAGTGTGTTCAATAGCTTCATTAATAAGAATTTGTCTAGCCATGGTAAGATGTTCTATAGAATCCCTGACAGAAAGACAAGAATCAAGCATTCCAATTCTCTCTCTAGAAGCAACCACTTGTTTCACTATATCATATATTCCATGATAATTGAACCCTCCAAACCCAAGAATTGAAAATATGCAACATAATTTGGGTAGTTTTGCGGGCATGTTTATGAGAGGGGTTTGGGAAATCAGCTTCCAGATGTTTTTCCATACTTTCTAGCGCACAGTATGAAGGTCGGTCTGGCCCTCCTGATGTGTCTCGAAATTAATCTCATATGGTAGGATATATTACAGAATGAGAACCACTAGGGAGGGTCCTGATTCAATAACATATGTGCTACTTGACGCCTTAGTAGCCAATTCTTTGGTAGTATTGGCAGGAGGAAGGATCAAAGAGTCAATGGAAACACCCAATGCTTGTGGTTGCAATCCTGAAATCAGAAGATTGAAATAAGTGGGTATATAAATCTCAAAAATTATAGAGATAGTAGGAGGGGTGGAAAACTAATTACCGCTTTCTTAAGCATCAATTTCTATGTCCTCTATTATGTCACCAATACCCAACAAAGAAATATTTTCATCCTCAATCCACGAATGAACCTTAGGTTCGTCTGGAGACACACATGGCATGAGACCATGATTAGTCAGGTCATTCAATTCCAGAAGGTCACTCAAATAAACTGTGCCTGTAGGAATGATCATCATGAAACTAGGATAGACCGCTGATCTCATTTCCCCATGGGCCTGAATTATTCCCTCTATATCCATATCCCCTAGAGGAACGAGATTAGTATGCTCGATAGGAACACTGAATCCTGAAGACACCCCCTCCACGGGGGTAGAATTCATTTTATCGGGGATGGTCGATCTCCCAGGACTTGGAACCTCCCATCTACGGTACCCCTGGGGTGTATTCTGGGAAAGTAGCTGCCTCCCGAATCTCCTTGGATTCCTACAATAAAAAGGAATAAGATTTTAAGGTCGTATTAAAAAATGGATGGGTCAGCGTGAAAAACCGTAACTACCTCTTCAACACTGTCAATAAGCTCTGAGATTATTACCATTTATTCTACTTGTTCAAACCAATAAACTATGTCTCTGAAAGAGTGAAGTTAGGAATCCATCTCTTCCAAATACACGATCACCTCACGTGGATTCTCATAAGCTGAAAGCCACATGGGAGCAATGACAGACCTCCCAGGTAAACATCATCCAAAGCTACAGTAAGGGTATGATTGAATTCCATGATGGAAGAAATTTTGATTCGAAGATTGGTATCCTCCCAGGTAAACATCATCCAAAGCTATCAGGCTATCATCAAATGCCTCTTAGAGTGATCACTGCTAAGAATCAAGTGACACTTCATCTAGATACAATTAAATTGGAACACAAATCTTCAAGGTTCATATCCCTTGTAGATAAGTTCCCCGTTGATCTGGAAAATTAGAATTCCTTCTCTCAAGAAAAAAATATATCCACTCTTGAAAAAATCATTGGATTCATCATTCACTAAGGTACCAGAGGGGGAGGGGAAAGGTTAATAGGGGAAATGATTGTGGAAGTTTAGATATTCCATCAATTCCCATTCACTCCATTCTAATGTAATTAACCCACTTGTGATTTGGAGGAATGGAAGGATACTAGATCCTTGGATATTCTAAGGATTGATAAATGAGTAGCCTCTAATATGAGCTTTTATCTAGCCCTAGACAACCTAGAAGGGACCTACCACTGGTGTGGTGGTCTCCCCTCGCTAACTCATCTTAAAAAACGGTAAATTTTCACCAATACTATGATGAAGAGGTTGATTAACCTTCCAGTAGACAATTAAGCCACCATAATAAAATTCATGACTCTTAACACCAGTATCAGAGTCACGCGGTGGAAAAAGGCATCTGCTTAGAAACATGGCTAGGAAGGCTACCAATCGAAAAAACCAGTCATCATTAGGCCGAAGTCTACATCCCCATTCATTGAATCGACCATTTTCCAGGATGGGACAATAAGTGTATGTTCGCCTCCGAGTTTCAATGGTTGGGAAAGACCTTGTTCTCCACATGCAGGGCTCTTGAACATTTTTCTTAGTAAAAGAATTGATCCTGTCATAAAATGTAATGTCTTGCTTCAGACGAGGGTCATCATCCTTCGAAAGAGACTTTTCTTTAGCAATAATTTTATGGTCAAGAGGGGGAGTTATTTACTCATTATCCCAAGCAAAAGGAGGGAAAAAATTTGTACATATCACCAACCATGGGAACTCCCAAAATTAGTTGGAAATCCCAATGACTAATGTCAACTTCCCCATGCACCATATGAAATTTGTTGGTGTCTGGGATCCACCTACTCAACAACTGCAGAATAATCTCTTTATTTTGATGGGTGTATGTATGTGAAACCCAATCTACCTCATATATCCCTACAGCTTGAAGCTCGGTTTTGAATTCCTTGCATCACTAATAGACCCAAAAGGGACACCCCTAGTTCAAAACAAAGGATCCCTCAACACGAAGGTCCCATCTTGATGTCCACCCATGGTGCTCATTTGTGGTAGCTTTCCATGCAATGTTGTGATAACAATGAATCTGGTTGTCTGGACCTCGCAAGGTTTCCTCCAGTGATTGAGGAGCATAATTCAGAATGGATATGGTAGATGGGGACTCCTAGATAAATGTCCCCTTTACAGAAACATTAGCCTGGGGAATGTTGTTTTTTTCAAATACCCAAAAGGTAGGTTAATTTGTTGAATGAGGCTCTGGGATCGCTACGTCGGAGAGTATCCCAAACCCATAAAGAGGTAATCTTTCTAAAACTGGATACATTATCTGCATGTTAATGGTTCGTGGAAACCATAATACCTCAAACCATCAGTCTGTGGAACGTTGGCCCACAAAGCGTTGTCCAGTGAAGTAATAGTTCGTGGAACTAACCATCCATGAAACATTTCCCACTATGAATACCTACTATGTGGAAGATGGAAATCACCCTTTGTAGATGGATTATTTCAGTTTGGGGTGGAAGTTACCATTCACGGGTGAAGATGTCTACAAAGGGAACGGTATGCAGAAATCATACACAGTTGAGGATTTTTGGGAGCTCTGGATTCGCCTAAAAACATGATGAAAAATAAATGAGTTGGTCCCCCTATATATAGGTGCGGTCCCCTCTAGTGGGTCTACCCTTTTACCACAAACCAATTCAAATTAGGACCGATTTCTATATCGGAATAGCCTCCCCTTCATCCTGATCTGAACCCATTCTGATGGAGGTCATCTGGTGGGTCCTGAAAATTACTCATAGAATAAGAGGACACTTTCATCGAATTCAAAAAGGAAGAAAATTAAATCAAAGAAAAAGTTGAATGAAAAATTCCCTGAGAAGATAAAAGAAATTACAAAGGAAGAAACCCATGAAGGGAAAACTCCTTTGCAGACTACTGCTGCGTGTGGTGATCCGCCGCTCTGTGAAAGCCCTGTGAATAGAAATAGTTCACAGAAGGGGTGGATCTAGAAGTGCTTGAAAACAATATAAGATTGTTCGTGAAAAGGGTAGGTGATATATGCCCCCATAAACAATTTCCCCCAAATGAAATTGTTCACGGGGAAAGGTTATGTTGTCGGCTCCTAGAGATGAAACGAAGTCGTCTGTGAAGCCAGCAGGGGATGTTGGCGGCCACAAAGGTTCCCCCCACTGACTAATTCCTTTGTGGACTTCCAAAAAATATGCCTGCGACCCACCACAGATGACTGGTTACACTGGTATCCAGTTCCTCCACTTCTATATAAATAGAACCCATGGGGAACTGAAAAATGGGTTCGAAGATCGATAGATAGAGAGATCAAGGCATGGAGGAATCGATAGCTCTACAAAATATGGACTCCTTCGATGATTCCCTGCAGGTAAAACCCTGCAGCATACCATGAAGGAGGATAAAAACTAAACAAATTAATTGGTAGTCCACAAACTCAGTATCCTTTGTGGTAATACTCCCCGCAACGTGCAGAACCAATGCCCCTTCGGTAATCAGGCATCCTGTATAGCAAAACATATGTGGGCGAAACCCTACCCAACATAGAAAATTACCATACGGGAGGAACTTGATCCCGAATAGTACCATCCTACACTAGTGGACCTCGATCCTATATAGCACCATGCTATGCTGATGGAATTCGGTCCCACATAGAAAAACGCTACATAGACTGAACCCAATTCCACATACCATAATGTTATGCGGATGGCTCCCTCACCCGAAAAGTAGTGCACTACGCAGAGGGAACCATACCCCCACATAAGAACATGCTACGCGGAATGGGGCATCCTGGGGCATTCAACTATATGGCTCTATTTATGCCCCTATGTCACATCATCACCTCCCATGTTGGCTCCTCCACGAACCAGTCTAACGACATCAGGTCAAGTCCTCTTTCAAAGCCACCAAACATTTATGGTAAGATCATTAGGCACATCAGCATGACCTTTAAGTCTATATACCCATGGTAAGAGGAGTCGTGTGGGTCACCTCATTGGTAAATCAGACCCTCATAATGTCCTTGATTATACATTCCCATGGTAATGAGGGTTTCGATCTTAGGGTGATAACATGAACCTCCCCATTCTAGGGATAAAGGGGAGCTGTTGGCCTTTCCCTTTGATGAGGTCCAGTGTCGAACAACTTTCCCCTTTTCCCAGAACCAATTTTAGGGCACTCTTCATGAGGTATTCCCCTAGCCTTTCTTGTAGGAGGTGACGCTCTTGCTTCTCTTCGCCTCGTCCTAGGATATATCAGGATAGATCGCCAAATATGACTATCCTGTGTATGAAAACAAGAGAGGAAATGGAAACATTCAAATCCCCTCTATCTCCCCCTTTTAGCTCCAGCATCGTCCATTAGCGGATGGGGAGGTATGTGCGGTCATCATATCTACTACTTCCTCTTGTTTCTAACACTGAGCATGACTCACATGGTCTTAGATATTGGTGGCGATCATGACATCTTTATGGTCCCAAACTTCAAATGGTTCTTCTCCACAAATATAATCCCCAACCATAAACCAAATGGGCTACTTCCATGCATAATCCCCACATCAAATCCGACCAAGAGAAATCCACTTGCAATGGGACTTCTCTCTAGATGTAAACCCCAATCATGCCCACTTAATGGGAAGCCCCCTATGAGTAAGTCCTATCCATCAACTCAAATGGGCCTCCTCTAAAGTGTAAGTCCCAACTTCTTCATAACAATGTGGACTTTGATTTCTGACCAACTGTGATATGTAGGAAACCTCTCGGAGATTCAAACTCGATACTTCCCCTATCTCATCTGATCCATCATTTTCATATTGGTTCACTCTCATCCCTACCGCATGACATTAAACTGCAAGGATGGGTCCTTATCACATGACCTTAAAAGGTGATGTGTCCAATTAAGTAGAACCAAACTATGTGGGTTCTGATTCCTCTCACAAGGATATATAAGAAACCCATCTTATGGGTTCAATCCCAACATCGAAACAATCCTCATCCCCCCTAGATGACGATAAGCTATAGAGCGCCCATCACATGGCACAAACCAACATTGTCTTAGTGAGCGACTAAATAATACCTGATCTATCTGTAAAAGGGTAACATTTGTGGAGAACCTTAGATACATACAGATCCTTCCATCGATGGAGAACCTCGGATACATATAGATGATTTCAGACCCATGCGTATTTATGATCGATCTTGTGACCTAGGGGTAGTCTGTGGACACATGCTTAGGAATAAACTAAGGATTCACAAATATATTAACAAGGATTAAATATATAACAGAGTCCCGAGATAGGCAATAGTTTGCACCAAAAGTGTGTGATGATCCTGAGTTTGCATCCTCTTGACCAATGTGAGTTATCAAGTGTTGTTGGCCAAGTTACACAAAAAGAACCTGCCTTTGTAAAGTAAGTCCATGAATCATGGATATGAGAGTATTTGGGTGTTTCTAGCTCTGTGAACAAACCCATTGGATACCATTCGAAGATATTTTACTCGATGTATATCAATTGCATAAAAAACTCAACCCCCTGCAATCAATCATTGGGCATAAAATTTCCATCAGAAACAATATTAAATTTTAAATTTTTGTATCTTTTCAAGTATTAAAGATAATTTTGAGATCTTTAGGAACAACACAGTAATATTATTTTATAAATGTCAGTTTCACATGGATTTTAAAAAATTGTATATTGAAAATAAAACCTTTATAAATAATTATCAATTTCCTCATCATGTCCATCCAAACTACACAAGTTTCATTTAGAAATAGGATGTAGAGGATTTGTGGGATGCCCTAAAGTGCCACTGTCATTCCTGGGCCCTTGCTCTTCATGAGTGAAACCAACACTGAAGACCTGAATGAAGGTATGAGTTTCTTTTGAATAAAATTTTGTGTATTTAGTGATATTAATAAAATAATTTTGGAAATGAATAAATTCCATGATTGGAGTATGGAAATCAAGACTTAGAGTGTGAAATAATTGCAAGCGTAAGAAAAAGTTTTCCAATGTACAATGCTTCAACTGTAAGGAGATGGGGCACTATCCAAATGAATTTCTCAAGAGTCAAGTAAATATAGCTCAAAAAAAGAAAGGGAATCAAGGTCAAGATTATGTTGTTACTACAGTCGAAGTGGAATAACTAATGCATTGTGTTTTTTGATTCAAGAATTACGTTATGATATTCTAGTTATAAGAATCATGATATATATAAGGATTTTACTGTAGTAATTATTCTTTGTGTATTTTGAAGAATTCATGCTTTTATTAGGGTTTAGGGTGATCAAGGTATTCATATATTTGGTATGTGGGATTAAGAGCAACATTATTTATGGAATCTTATGTTAAGTTGTTTTTGGAAACATAGTAACCTTTATTCTAAATTTTTGGTTGATTTAATGTGGACGTACATGTTTTAGACAAGTCTTAAGATTAACTATTTATGTAATGGATCAAGTTAAACTTTGGAAATTATTGTTCATTGATAACATGTGCTAACCTTCTTGGTTTTAGTAAAAAATTAAAGGTCAAAGGAATGAATTAAGGACCATATGATTCATTAAAGTGATTAAGGTGTGAAAATTTCATCTTGAACATTCATTTATATGTGTAAAGGATGACGTGAAAATTGATCAATTCATATCCAAATGATGATATTATTCTTATGACATGGAAAGTAATCAACTAAGTTTACTTTTCAAGTTCTTATCTATATACTAAAAGAATCCCTCAACTCTAGGGAAAATATTGTGGAACAAAAATTTAATCTATTTAATTTTATTTCTAAGAAATAAATGGTATTTTAACTAATCATAAGATTTACGATTTTTTTGTGGTTAAATTTATACTTACCATGTTCTCTATAACTCTCCATCAGAACTTGATAGTTAGATTCCTCTTCCATGTCCATGTTATAGCTTTACACTAATGAATTTATATAGACCTGTACCCTGGGATGGAACTGATATCTACACCAGCATATCGGATGGATCCCATGGAGCTTCTTGAATTGAGGGTATAGCTGGAGGACTTGCAGAGAAAGGGGTTCAAAAGGCCCAGTGTTTCTTCATGGGCAGCCCCAATTTTGTTCGCCAAGAAGGAAGATGGGAGATTGAGGATTTTTGTGGACTATTAGTGCCTTGTAAAGACCCGGAAATTTCAAGAATTTTTTTTTCTTAATTTCTTTAGAATTTTACGAGTCTGTGGTTTCTGACGGCACCTGATTCTGAGGCCCGGTGTGCCCGGAATCAATTTTTGAAGTTTAGCTCAGGTACATTCAGTGAACGAATGAGCGGGTTTTTCTATCTTTTGAAACGGTGCTCGGAATTGAAATCCGAGGGAACCAATGAACTCGCAACGCCGGTAATTGCTTAAGGGGACCTTTACCATAGTGGTGTTTGCACGGGAGGAGAAGTTATTAAATTGGGGTTTAATTAAGAGGTGAATAAAATTGTTGGTACAATTTTATCTATATCCTTGGTGGTTATATCCTACATGGGGGAGTTAGAAGTGGGACCCACAACCACCTAAATACCCATGTGTGGATATTTGTGAGATGGGTCCCACACGATCCCCAACCATTCACATTCCCTAAACTCTTTAAACCCCCCTTCTTTAATTTGTTAATTCCTCTTAATTGTGTAACTCTTCCTCTCCTCTTCCTCTCTCTTTAACTCATGCCAACACACCTTAATTAATAGATTGAACCTAATAAATTAATTAATTAAGTGTTTTAAATTTTGAATTTTGAGAGCTTGGCATGATTAATTAAAATAAGAGGAAGACTTATTTTAATTGGGTTGGAATTGTTGTGTGGAGAGGATTGGAGAGCTCTTGAGTTTTCGAAGAATGACCATTCCTCTCGGCGAAGAACGCTCCCCGGTTCTCCATCAAGGGAGGAGACACCGCCACAGAAAATTCGCCAACGACAATGTGCCTTCCTTCATCATCTCCGCAACAAGTAAGGAGGTGTTGTTTCCTCCTCAGACGCACCCCGACGTCCACGGAATCGACGTTCGATCTGCGCAACGCCGTTCTCCGCGACACCCGATGTGCGACATCTATTATCGAGGTAGGGGTTTATTTTGAAGTATGATAAGTATCTATTTGTTAATTCCTCTTGTTCTCGATTCTCAACGACGATGGTCAAACAAGTATGGTCATCAATTTGTACATATACCACGATCCTTTCTATTTCTTTCTTCGCGCATTCTTTGTCTCTAAATAATTAAGCACATTAAAAACTCAATGTTTCATTGAACGCGTAATATGGATGCGGAGATCTCGACCCAAGGATCTCAAATATGCAATCGTCACAATTTTCTGGCTTAGAACAAAGGTGTAGCATCCCGAAGAAGGGGCGACGTGGCGATGCGATTCCAGCGTGTCTTCAGAACGCAGCTCCCGACGAGCTAGGCGGTGCGGCTGGCTTGAGGCGCTGTAGCGTGGCAGGCTGGAGGCGCGGTGACCCGGCTTGCCGGAGGTGGTGCCGGCGGTTCTGGTTGTATGGAGGAACCCCACCGTTTGGGCTGCAGGAGAAAAAATGTGAATGAATGAGATTGGAGAGAGAAGGAATAAAGTAAGTAAATTAAAAGAAAAATAAATGAAAATGAATTAATGGGGTTGAGGTGCGCTGTACACAATAGGTGCGTTGTGCGTTGTACACAAGCCACCCATAATCTTTCTTTTGGTTTAGATATATCAATAATAAAATAAAATCAATTAAAATGGAATTTTAATTGAGCCATACCTCATGTGCGTGGAGAGTCTTGTTTTGGGGTGTGAGGATTTAAGGAATTAATTTAAATTAATAATAATAATAATATAATAATAATGTTATTATTATTTTCGTTGGAAAAACTGTATTTTGATGGTATATTATTCGTGCGACCTCGGTTTCACGAACCGTCAGTGGCAGTGCGACCCATATTCTGAGACGGACATTCCGAATCCAATATTGGGTGTCCTTTCAGGTTTTTGGATCGGGTACCCGAAGCGCTCGGAAAATAATAGATTTAATATTATTATTAAATCTTTGACCCGCCATAACTCATGTGTGCGATGTTCGATTGGCTTGCCGTCAGTGGCGATGTAATCCTGTCTTTAAGACAGTCGATTCAAGTCTAATGTTCAATACTAAATTCTGGTTCGTGGCTCGGGTCCACGAAACACCGAATAATAATATTATTATTATTATTATGGGATCTTGTATCTGACATATCTCTCTCATATGGTGTCGGAATGACAAACTATCTACGATGTTGCGACCCAGAAATTAAGACGAATGTTTCAAGACAAGTTTTGGATATTTAAGTTGAGGTCGATGTGTGGGCCCCACGAGGCCCGGTTCACGCGTGTTGCGGTGTAATGCAACTTTTTCACCAGCTGTCCGTTTTGGACCAATGGGTAGTCCATATCGTGTGTTTTTTCGGTTTGGGTCGCAATGGTGTGACCGGTTTGGTTAATCGGTGTCATTTGAAGTACGATCAGGTTAGATCGAACATGAATCCAACCGGGCCCTCGGTAATAAAACACTTATAACTTAAGTACCGAACGTCCGATTGACGTGCCGTCAATTACGTTGGATTCCTTATGATGATATGGTTCTTTTGGCATACCCCACTTGAGGTTTGGATGCAGTTGGAGTACGGTCGGGTTGGTTTAGCTTAGAAACCAACCGGGCCCCTAGAACAGAAATGCTAATAACTCACAGACCGGGCGTCTGATTGACACGTCGTCTGTTGCATTGAGACCCCTATAATGAGGCGGTCCTTTGAGATACTTCCACGTGAGATTACGTGACACTTGGAAGTATCGAACAGTAGATCATGGAGTGGACCCTCCCAGAGACGAGCGTACGGAGTACGGAGACCTTGTAGTTGGCTGAGACCTGATGACTGCTTGTCTGATTCAAGTCGGAGTGACTTATATAGCCCAGTGGGGAGCACTACTGTGTTTGGGTGGCAGACCCACGGTGGGGAGCACTATTGTGTTTGGGTGGCAGACCTGCGGTACTCGATAGAAGGAGAACCTTTGTAGGCTATGAGGGGGAGCACTACTTTGTGAGGTGGCAGACCCATGGTGGGGAGCACTACTGTGTTTGGGCGGCAAACCAGCGATACTCAACAGGAGGAGTACCTCAGCAGTCTAAGGTTAGTGAGAAGCGCCTCAGATTTGTGACAGGATCACTGTACTCGTCAGAGGAGGAGCTCTTCAGTAGTTGTGGTTTCGATATCATTAAAGAAAATCCTGGTTTGAGCTGAGTCAATGACCTATGTGTTTACCTCATGTTTGATATGGGTCACTTGATAACTTAGGTATATGTATAGGCATATACCTAAGTAGTGGTTATCCGTTGATTTCATAACCTTTGTGTTTCCTCATGATTGAGATGGGTTACTTGATAACTTAGGTATAAGTATGAGCTTATACCTAAGTAAGGTTTATCTATTGAGATCCTTCTTTGTGGTTATCCTTGTTGGATTTTAGTGAGACCTTGAGGGTCTCGGGGTCCCTACTGAGTATCGTTATACTTATCCCTGCACGGGCTACGCCCGCACCTCATTGTGTTGGTTTCAGACGACGAACATCACTGATCGTGGTTGAGGCTTGTTGAGATGGACGGTACCCGGAGGTGGATCTTACGACGAGTCGGTACCCGGAGGAGACAGACGGACGGACGTTCGGACGCGGAGTGCTGAGGTGGACATTTGTACCTACCCTTCAGGTAGGATCCGTGGTGGACGACCCAGGAGCTGCTTCTATCTTCCAACTGTTTGTCTTTTCTGTTGTACTATCGTTCAGTTGTAGCTGTACTTTTCAGTTGGGTTTGTATTCTGGCCCATTTACTTTTCAGAACTTTCTTTTGTACTTAGTGTATTACTTCCGCTTGTACTCTGGTTGTATGTGTTTATATTTTATAAAGGAAATGTCTTCCCAGATATCGGGATTTACGCCTTTGGTGCTAGTCGCCAGCCCCTAACCTATGGAAGACGAGTTTGGGGTAGTCACGGCACGGGCCCCGAGGATGGGTCGTGACAAATTGGTATCATAGGAGTTGGTTCTACCACAGAACTCAGGACTCTGATAATTCTTTTCTGTGAAGCAATAGTGTTAAGGGTTCCGAGTGTGGTCTTTAGTTTAGGGAGTCTAGTGTTGGTGCGGCGGCCGACGTATCCATACACCAGGACCCTAACTACTGATTTCCGACTTAGTGCACGAAAACACTGATTGTGTGTGTGTTTCCAAAAGTTTTCTTTATGTCAGCTCAAACCAGGTCAGCTCACCAGGTTTAAATCATTTGACCGTGTCACATCTGTTCAGGATGTCTCCACGCAGACAGTCAATTGGTGTTCCGAGAGAGTACTCGATGATGGCCCACCGAGCGATGAGACTCCGGTGTAGGGTCCTCTTTCTGTGTTGGAACCCTCAGGTGGTGTACCAGCACCACCACCACCCATTGGGCAGCAGATGCCACCAGCCATACTAGCGAACGGTGCACGCCGACAGAGCGCGTCGCACGAGTTCCAGCAGCAAAGGCCTCTGAGGTTACGTGGCGAGACAGATTTCCAGGCAACAGTGGACTGGATGGAGGTGATTATTAGAGTTCTATGCCTAGTTTAGACACTAGTAGAGCAGATAGATATCTTAGCTACTGGTGTTTCCCAGTGAGTGACCATGAGGATGATCGGCATAGCGATGGTACTTCGGTACGTGGACCGATGCATGAGATAGTACCTTTGGGTAGTGTGTCAGCTATATCACTACCTGTTGGTCAGCAGTTTCAACCGGCGGTACAGGTAGTTGACACATTTAGACATAGTGCCTTACACGTGTTTTAGCATCAGATACCCCTTAGGTTATGAGGCAAGACCGACTCACAGGCGGCTGAGGACTGGCTTGAGGAGGTGGCTGAGAGTTTTCTAGAGCTTTTACAGCTTCGGAAGGACGACATGTCGGAAGCTGAGTAGTTATCGAGGCGTACTGATCGTTCGTGGTACTTGATGACTACGATACGATCAGCGCTTTCGAGCTTGGACCTCAGAGCGAGGTGTGTTTGAAGGACATCTGAGCCAACACTTTTCCTTTATGCATTCATACTTATGTTAGGGTGCTAGAGAGAACCTTTGTGGTTGAGAATTCTTTGGCTGAGTGGATACAGCCAGTGAAGGTTATCAGTGGGAAAGAAGGAAACTGGCGCCAGTCTCAGAGACTTAAGCGTGTAAAATGTTTCAAGAAGAGAAAGTGTTAAGGACAGATGAATCTGCAGAGCAGCAGACGTGGAAGTAGAGCTAGGAGAGCAGCATGAGGTGGTGTACATTTCAACATGTTACAACCACCCGCCTTTGTAGTCCCCACTAGGCTTAGGGAGTAGGAGGGCAGGGGAAGAAAGTAGCTGCATACGGTCAAGGAGTGTGACCCAAGGGCTCTAGGAATGATTCGAAGTACGGACTGTGTCTACTACTATCTACCGTAACAACATACATTGATATGAATCATCCCTTCCTTCCATGAATCTTTTCCCAGACCTAGAGTTTCTGGTTAAGCCGTTGACTTGACCCTCACGTCTGGAGATACCTTAGGGAGGAGACTCGATAATCATGCTTACGCTGATGGTGTGATCTGACCCTTGAGGCGAGAGTTTCGGTTGGAACCTCTTGGTGGCAGCGTCGAGGCCTTACGACGTTGGTCTAGGTATGGATTGGATTCACAGTTCACACTCAGATTGACTGTATTAGGCAAAAAGGTTGTGGTTTACCTACAACAATGGGATGGGTTTTCCTTGGTCGGCAAAAAAGAAACCCTAGGCAGCACAGGATAAACACATGCATAGGAGGGTGCGGCCGATCACCCTTGAATCGGCCAACCTTACCCTCATGGCAGCAGGAGTTTTCAGTTTTCAGTTCCAAACAGGGAACGAAGGCCTCTAGAGTTCGAGAATGGCGACTACGTCTTTATACGGGTCTCACCTCGACGAGGTCTACGGAGATTTAGCCAAGGCGGCAAGTTATCTCCGCGTTTCATCGAACCTTTCCAGGTCTCCAGCAGAGTAAGTGAGGTGGTTTACCGCTTGGCCTTTCCACCACAATTGCATTAGGTGCACGACGTCTTCCACATATCTTAGCTGATGAGATATGTGCACGAACCTTCACACATCATCGACCACAGGGAGCTGGACACCGATGACGAGGCGACATTCACGGAGGTTCCAGTGGAGATCGAGGACTGACAGGAGCGGGTCCTATGTGGATGGTTGATTCCTTAAGTGCACTTTCACTGGCAGCACAGGAACCTCCAGGAAAGCACATGGGAGCGAAAGGCTCAGATGCGTGCTCAGTACCTTCTTTTGTTTCCCTAGTGTGTGTTGTAGCTTTACGGGGACATAAAGCTCTGAGGTGGGAGTAATGTAAGGACCCAGAAATTTCAAGGAAAACTTTTTTCTTAATTTCTTTTGAATTTTACGAGTCTGTGGTTTCTGACGGCACCTGATTCTGAGACCCGGTGTGCCCGGAATCAATTTCCGAAGTTTAGCTCGTGTACGTTCAGTGAACAAACGAGCGGGTTTTTCTATCTTTTGAACCGGTGCTCGGAATTGAAATCTGAGGGCACCGATGAACTCGCAACGTTAGTAATTTCTTAAGGGGACCTTTACCGTAGTGGCGTTTTCACGGGAGGAGAAGTTATTAAATTGAGGTTTAATTAAGAGGTGAATAAAATTGTTGGTACAATTTTATTTATATACTTGGTGGTTATATCCTACAGGGGAGAGTTAGGGGTGGGACCCACAACCACCTAACTACCCATGTGTGGATATTTTTGAGGTGGGGCCCACACGAGCCCCAGCCATTCACATTCCCTAAACTCCTTAAACCCCCCTTCTTTAATTTGTTAATTCCTCTTAATTGTGTAACTCTTCCTCTCCTCTTCCTATCTCTCTTTAACTCATGCCAACACACCTTAATTAATAGATTGAACCTAATCAATTAATTAATTAAGTGTTTTAAATTTTTAATTTTGAGAGCTTGGAATGATTAATTAAAATAAGAGGAAGTCTTATTTTAATTCGGTTGGAATTGTTATGTGGAGAGGATTGGAGAGCTCTTGAGTTTTTGAAGAACGACCATTCCTCTCGGCGAAGAACGCTCCCCGATTCTCCATCAAGGGAGGAGACACCACCGCGAAAAATTCACCAACGACAATGTGCCTTCCTTCATCATCTCCGCAACAAGGAGATGTCATTTTCTCCTCGAACGCACCCCGACGTCCACAGAATCGACGTCTGATCTCCGCAACGTTGTTCCCCGCGACTCCCGACATGTGACGTCTATTATCAAGGTAGGGGTTTATTTTGAAGTATGATAAGTATCTATTTGTTAATTCCTATTATTCTCGATTCTCAACGATGATGGTCAAACAAGTATGGTCATCAATCTGCACATAGACCATGATCCTTTCTATTTCTTTCTTCGCGCGTTCTTTGTCTCTAAATAATTAAGCACGTTAAAAACTCAATGTTTCATTGAACGCGGAATATGGATGCGTAGACCTCGACCCAAGGATCTCAAATATGCAATCGTCACAATTTTCTGGCTTAGAACGAAGGTACAGCGGCCCGTGGAAGGGGCGACATGGCGATGCGATTCCGGCGTGTCTTCAGAACGCAGCTCCCGATGAGCTAGGCGGTGCGGCTGGCTTGAGGCGCTGCAGCATGGCAGGGTGGAGGCGCGGTGACCCGGCTTGCCGAAGGTGGTGCCAACGGTTCTGGTTGTATGGAGGAACCCCACCGTTTGGGCTGCAGGAGAAAAAAAACGTGAATGAATGATATTGGAGAGAAAAGGAATAAAGTAAGTAAATTAAAAGAAAAATAAATGAAAATGAATTAATAAGGTTGAGGTGCGTTGTACACAATAGGTGCGTTGTGCGCCGTACACAAGCCACCCATAATTTTTCTTTTGGTTTAGATATATCAATAATAAAATAAAATCAATTAAAATGGAATTTTAATTGAGCCGTACCTCATGTGCGTGGAGAGTCTTGTTTTGGGGTGTGAGGATTTAAGGAATTAATTTAAATTAATAATAATAATATAATAATGTTATTATTATTTTCGTTGGGAAAACCGTATTTTGATGGTATCTTCTTCGTGCGACCTCAGTTTCACGAACCGTCAGTGGCAGTGCGACCCAGATTCTGAGACGGACATTCTGAGTCCAATATTGGGTGTCCTTTCAGGTTTTTGGACCGGGTACCCGAAGCGCTCGAAAAATAATAGATTTAATATTATTATTAAATCTTTGACCCGCCATAACTCATGTGTGCGACGTTCGATTGGCTTGCCATCAGTGGCGATGTAATCCTGTCTTTAAGACGATCGATTCAAGTCTAATGTTCGATACTAAATTCTGGTTCGTGGCTTGGGTCCATGAAACACCGAATAATATTATTATTATTATTATTACGGGATCTTGTATCTGACATATCTCTCTCATACGGTGTCGGAATGACAAACCGTATGCGGTGTTGCGACCCTGAAATTAAGACGAATGTTTCAAGACAAGTTTTGGATATTTAAGTTGAGGTCGAGGCGTGGGCCCCATGAGGCCCGGTTCCTGCGTGTTGCGGTGTAATGCAACTTTTTCACCAGCTATCCGTTTTGGACCAATGGGTAGTCCATCTTGTGTGTTTTTCGGTTTGGATCGAAATGGTGTGACCGGTTTGGTTAACCGGTGTCATTTGAAGTACGACCGGGTTGGATTGAACATGAATCCAATCGGGCCCTCGGTAAGAAAATGATTATAACTTAAGGACCGGACGTCCTATTGACGTGTCATCAATTACGTTGGATTCCTTATGATGAGACGGTTCTTTTGGCATACCCCACTTGAGGTTTGGATGTAGTTGGAGTACGGTCAGATTTGTTTAGCTTAGAAACCAACCGGGCCCCTGGAACGAAAATACTAATAACTCACAGACCGGACGTCTGATCGATGCGCTGTCTATTGCGTTGAGACCCCTATGACGAGGCGGTCCTTTGAGATACTTCCACGTGAGATTACGTGACACTTGGAAGTATCGACCAGCAGCTTGTGGAGCGGACCCTCCCAGAGACGAGCGTACAGAGTACGGAGACCTTGTAGCTGGCTGAGACCTGATGACTGCTTGTCCGATTCGAGTTAGAGTGACTTGTATAGCCCAGTGGGGAGCACTACTGTGTTTGGGTGACAGACCCACAGCGGGGAGCACTACTGTGTTTGGGTGGCAGACCCGCGGTACTCGACAGAAGGAGTACCTTTGTAGGCTCTGAGGGGGAGCACTACTTTGTGAGGTGGCAGACCCATGGCGGGGAGCACTACTGTGTTTGGGTGGCAGACCCGCAGTGCTCGACAGGAGGAGTACCTCAGCAGTCTAAGGTTAGTGAGTAGAGCCTCAGAGTAGTGACAGGATCACTGTACTCGTCAGAGGAGGAGCTCTTCAGCAGTTGTGGTTTCGATATCATTAAAGAAAATCCGGGTTTGAGCTGAGTCAATGACCTATGTGTTTACCTCATGTTTGATATGGGTCACTTGATAACTTAGGTATATGTATGGACATATACCTAAGTAGTGGTTATCCGTTGATTTCATAACCTTTGTGTTTCCTTATGATTGAGATGGGTTACTTGATAACTTATGTATAAGTATGAGCTTATACCTAAGTAAGAGTTATCTGTTGAGATCCTTCTTTGTGGTTATCCTCGTTGGATTTTAGTGAGACCTTGAGGGTCTCGGGGTCCCTACTGAGTATCGTTATACTCACCCCTGCATGGGCTACCCCCGCACCCCGTTGTGTTGGTTGCAGACGACGGACATCACTGATCGTGGTTGAGGCTTGTTGAGCTGGACGGTACCCGGAGGTGGATCTTACGACGAGTCGATACCCAGAGGAGACGGACGGACGATCGGTCAGACGCGGAGTGCTGAGGTGGACATCTGTACCTACCCTTCAGGTAGGATCCGTGGTGGATGACCAAAGACTTGCTTATATCTTCCAGATATTTGTCTTTTCTATTGTACTATCGTTCAGTTGTAGCTGTACTTTTCAGTTGGGTTTGTATTCTGGCCCATTTACTTTTCAGCACTTTCTTTTGTACTTAGTGTATTACTTCCGCTTGTACTCTGGTTGGATGTGTTTATGTTTTATAAAGTCAATGTATTCCCAGTTATCGGGATTTACACCTTTGGTGCTAGTCACCAGTCCCTGGCCTATGGAAGGCGGGCTTGGGGTTATCACGGCACGGGCCCCGAGGACGGGTCGTGACATGCCTGAACCAGGTGATTGTGAAGAACAAGTATCCACTCCCGAGGATTGATGATCTCTTTGACCAGCTGAAGGGAGCTCGATGGTTTTCGAAGATAGACCTCAGATCAGGCTATCATCAGCTCAGGGTATGGGATAAAGACGTACCAAAGACAACCTTCAGGTGCCGGTATAACTACTATGAGTTCTTGGTGATGCCTTTCGGCATGACCAACGCTCTGACAATGTTCATGGGACTCATTAATAGGATCTTCCAGCCATACCTTGATCGCTTCGTAGTGGTCTTCATTGACGACATCGTGATATACTCGGTGTCGGAGGAGGAGCACTCCACACACCTACGGATAGTTATAGATACACTCCGAGAGAACCAGCTTTATGGAAAACTCTTGAAGTGCTAGTTATTGATATGGGAATTCCACTTCCTAGGGCATGTTATCTCGGAGGCTAGAGTCACAAGAGATTCGGTGAAGATAGAGGTAGCGCTTACTTGGGAGCCACCCAGAAGTGTGACCGAGGTATGGGGTTTCCTGGGTTTGGCTGGATACTACCGGAGGTTCATACCTGACTTCTCAAGCGGCACCCTTGTCAGCCTTGAAGAAAAAGGGGCAACCTTTCTTGTGGATGGAGAAGTGTCATCAGAGTTTCCAGGAGCTGAGGCAGAGACTGGAGAGTGCCCCAATCTTGAGGCTACCAGAAGAGGGTGTGGGGTATGTAGTATACTGCGACGTATCAGGGACCAAACTAGGTTGTGTCCTGATGTAGGAGCGATCGGTGATCGCCTACGACTCACGACAGTTGATACAGCATGAGCAGAACTACGTTACTCATGACCTAGAGTTAACAGCAATGGTCTTTGCACTGAAGATGTGGCGACACCACTTGATGGGTGGACGGTTTACTGTTTACTCTGATCACAAGAGTCTCGGGTATATCTTCTCACAGAAGGACCTGAACCTGAGATAGTGACGATGACTAGAGTTTCTCCAGGACTATGACTTTGAGATAGTCTATACTCCTCATAAGGGTAACATAGTAGCAGACGCACTCAGCAGGAGGTCTGGACTACAGCTGAAGAGTGTGGCGATAGAGCAGCTAGACGCGTTGCAGTTATTCTTCGTAGATAGAGATGAAGCAGCTTACCTCCGGTCTATGAATGTCACTCCTCCACTTCTACAGCGAGTTTAGGAGGCACATCTTGGGGATGTTGATTGTGAGGCCCGACGTTCTCAGATATCCTCAAGATAGGCTCCTGAAAGATTTTACAAAGGTGGGGAGCACGTCCTCCTCTTCAGAGGACGCACCATGGTACCAGTGACGCTACGAGAGTAGTTGTTGAGGGACTTCCATACTTCCCCTTTATTGGTACATCCTGGAGTGGCGAAGATATACCAGGACATCCAGCATCAGTACCAGTGGCCATGGATAAAGAAAGTAGTGGTAGCGTTTGTATCGCGATGTCTCACTTGTCAGCAAGTGAAGGCCGGACATCAAGTATCAGCAGGCTTAGCTCATCCATTTGAGATACCAGAGTGGAAGTGGTATAGTATATCCATGGACTTCGTGACAGGGATACCACATACGTCCAGGGATCAAGATTCCATCTGGGTGATCGTTGACCGACTCACCAAGTCGGCCCACTTCCTACCCATGAGTGAGCAAGGATTAGTAGAGGCACTACTAGAAAAGGGGGCATTGAAGCCCCCCAGACTCGGGCGACCGCCATTGGCGGTCGCTATAGATAACCATTAGCGACCTCCAATGGCGGTCGCTAACCTACATAAAAAAAACGGGGGGCTTCTGCGCCCCCCCCCCCCCCCGCGCCCCCTCGACCCCGATCCCCCGATCGCCGCCCTAACCCCCTCCCTCCCTCGCTGCCCTCCCTCGCCGCCCTCCCCTCCCCCGCCGCCCGCCCTCCCCCGCCGCCCTCCCCTCCCCCGCCGCCCGCCCTCCCCCGCCGCCCGCCCTCCCTCGCCGCCTGCCCTCCGGTCGCCGCCCTCCGCCCTCGGGCCTCCGGCCGCCGCCCTCCAGCCTCTCGGCCCTCCCCACCCCCACCCCGGACGGCACCCGCACCCCGGACAGCCCCCGCCGCGCACTCCGGACCGCCCCCCGCACCCCAGACGCCTCCCCGCACCCCGGACAGCCCCCCCCCCCCCCCGCGCACTCCGGACCGCCCCCCGCACCCCGGACGCCTCCCCACACCCCGGACAGCCCCCCCCCCCCCCCGCGCACTCCGGACCGCCCCCCGCACCCCAGACGCCTCCCCGCACCCCCGACAGCCCCCCTGCACCCCAGACAGCCCCCCCCCCCCCCCCGCACCCCGGCCACCCCCGCACCCCGAACACCCCTGCCCACACCCCGAACACCCCTGCCCGCACCCCTGACAGGCCCCCGACACCCCGGACACCCCTCCCCGCACCTCGGACAGCCCCCCCCCCCCCCCCCCTCGCTGCCCGTCCCCCGTCCCCTCACCGCCTCCTCTCCTCCAGCTCCCCGCCGCCGCCGCCGCCCGTCCCCTCCCTTGCCGCACCGCCTTTGGCTCCGGCTCCCCTTCGCTGCCTCCTCTCCCTCGCAGCACCGCCTTCGGCTCCCCTCCCTTTCAGGTTTGTAGCTCAATCAGGTAACATGAGCTTTAAGTTAATTATTCAATCCATTTTTTGTTTGATTAACAGTTGTACAAGTTTGATTTATTAAGAACAATCCAATTTATCTTTTAAACACTTTGGACTCATTACTGATATTTTCTATGACTGCAGACATGTCAGGGGAAGAGGTAGAAGATCCACATCATCCATCTGAGGCATCTACGTCTCAGGGTCGAGGTATGTTTGAATGTCATTGTCTATATTTTTTATGTAATTGACATATATATATATATATAACATTTGTCAATTTATATATAAAATTGTTTTCAACAGGATCAGACTCGGCTGCTTCTTCCTCTCACAGGAGAGGCCCTGGTCATGGCATATTATCATGGAATTCCGACACGACGATAGATGTTTCATTTGATGAGGTATTTCATCCCGTGGGACCGAATGCCCCGACATTTATTCGTCAGCTGGGTCATATCATACGTGACCCACATCGATTTCCATTGACCACGCGTGATTGGGCTTCTATCACTCAGGACACATTAGATCGTCTATGGAGGGAGGTTCAAGTAAGAAAATAATTTTAATTTATTTTCTATTTATAAAGAATACTAATATGTTTGATTATTTTCTTTATAGCAAAATTTGAAAGTATGCCCTGAAGAGTTTCGGCCCGTGTGTATGAGCAAATGCTGTAAGATGTGGAAAGATTATAAAGGCAAAGTGAAGAGGGACCACTGGGTACCAAATGTGGGTGCCCTTGACATTTTGGAAAAAGTCCCGAGAGGTGTCCTCCCGGCTCAGTGGCGTGACTTGGTTGCATATTGGTCTACTGAGGGTGTTGCGGTTTGTATATTAATTATTTTTCTGTATATATATTTTCAAGAATATGTGATTTGTTTGAAATTTGAATGAATTGAATGTAGGAGGTGTCAACACGCCATTCGGAGAATCGAACGTTGCAGGGACCAGCTCACAGGCTCGGGACTCGTCACGTGTCTCAGATCCGACATGAGGTATATATTATTCATTTTTTAATTTATTAATTAATATGGTTTTGTGTTTATATTCTTTTAATATATAGTTGTGAGGGCAAGGTGCATCAACTGATAAAATGTCGGTGTGGATAAGGACTCGTGATCGCAATGATCCAGAGGTTGCAGCATTGATAGTAAGTGTCTGTACTTACCAATAATTACATAAATCTATATATTAACATATATATATTTATATATATTTAAATATTTCACAGGCTCAATTTGAAGCTGAGTTAGAACATCTGCCAGAGGACCAGCGACAGCTTCCCATGCGACGGGATGAGATCTTTCATCGCATTATTGGTCGGGACGAGCATGGCTATAGTTTGACCTATGGAGCAGGGATTCCTCGTTCTGTAGTGTCACGCGCTGCGGTTGTCGGTCCTGCTGTTGCTCATATGACACAGCAGATGTCAGATTTTGAGGCACGGCTGCGCGCTTCCGAGGAGACAAATGCGCAATTGACAGCTGAGGTTAGAGCACTGCGGGAATATGTGCGTCGAGCTGATGGTCAGGGGATCATACGACGCAGGTATATACTGTATTTATTTATTTAATTTAAATTATTTTTGTTATTAAAATATTTATAATGTTTATTTGTTGTAGGCACCTGGCCCACCAGAAGGAGGTAGCAGTGATGACAATGCGTGACGCACCATATATTCACGAGATATGTTTTTTGTTTTTACTGGTAGGCTTGACATTGATGTACTGTATTTATTCATTTAAGTAATGCATTATTACCATCCATGGTGGTCTTTTAAATATTTTATACACATATTGAGTTTTTGATCAGATAATCTTGAATGATTCTACATTTGAAAAAGTCGAACTAATTCTAACAGATCAATAAATCTGATATTATAGATTATGTATTATCCAATATATTTTTTATAAATTTCTGTATGGTATCGATAAAAGAAATATGTATTAATTAGATGTTATCACTTTTATTTTTCACTTTTGTAATCAATGGGATGGCCTTTGCACCCCCGGAGAGCCCCCCGCACCCCCGTACAGCCCCCTGCACCCCCGTACAGCCCCCCCGCACCCCCGTACAACCCCCCGCACCCCCGTACAGCCCCCCGCACCCCCGTACAGCCCCCCGCACCCCCGTACAGCCCCCCCACACCCCCGTACAGCCCCCCGCACCCCCGTACAGCCCCCCCACACCCCCGTACAGCCCCCCGCACCCCCGTACAGCCCCCCCGCACCCCCGTACAGCACCCCCCCCCCCCCCCGCACCCCCGTACAGCCCCCCGCACCCCCGTACTGCCCCCCGCACCCCCGTACTGCCCCCCGCAACCCCCGTACAGCCCCCCGCACCCCCGTACAGCCCCCCGCACCCCCGTACAGCCCCCCCGCACCCCCGTACACCCCCCGCACCCCCGTACTGCCCCCCTCCACCCCCGTACACCCCCCCCCCCCCCGCACCCCCGTACAGCCCCCCGCACCCCCGTACGGCCCCCCCGCACCACCCCCCCCCCCCCCCCCCGCACCCCCGTACACCCCCGCACCCCCGTACTGCCCCCCGCCACCCCCGTACAGCCCCCCGCACCCCCGTACATCCCCCCGCCACCCCCGCACAGCCCCCCGCACCCCCGCACGTCCGATTGTGTCCTTTTCAGCAGCGCGGCGCGCGCTGAAATGGCGCGTTGGGGGGGGTCAAAACCACCCGAACGACCTCCGAATGCCACGAAACCGTACGACAACATCCGGGGCATGAATTGTGAAATAGTCGGCCAGACGACACCTCATTCGGAGGTGCCGTGTGACCGCGGCGGCCGGAAACGCGTTTCGGGCGCCATTAAACACCAAAACGGTGTGCGGCGGTCCCATTCGGAGCAAACGTGCTCCGAAAGACTTGAAACCGCACGGGAACGATAGAAATATTATTCCTGAGATGTAGGAGGAGGCAGCACGTCCAGCGGACGTGCGGTGCGCGGGGCACGTCTGATTGTGTCCTTTTCAGCAGCGTGGCGCGCGCTGAAATGGCGCGTTGGGGGGTCAAAACCACCCGAACGACCTCCGAATGCCACGAAACCGTACGACAACATCCGGGGCGTGAATTGTGAAATGGTCGGCCAGAAGGAACCTCATTCAGAGGTGTCGTGTGACCGCGGCGGCCGGAAACGCGTTTCTGGCGCCATAAAACACCAAAACGGCGTGCGGCGGTCCAATTCGGAGCAAACGTACTCCGAACGACCTGAAACCGCACGGGAACGATAGAAATATTATTCCTGAGATGCAAAAGAAGGCCGCACGTCCATCGGACGTGCGGTGCGCGCGGCACGTCCGATTGTGTCCTTTTCAGCAGCGCGGCGCGCGCTGAAATGGCGCGTTGGGGTGTCAAAACCACCCGAACGACCTCCGAATGCCACGAAACCGTACGACAACATCCGGGGCGTGAATTGTAAAATGTTCGGCCAGACGGAACCTCATTCGGAGGTGTCGTGTGACCGCGGCGGCCGGAAACGCGTTTCCGGCGCCATAAAACACCAAAACGGCGTGCGGCGGTCCCATTCGGAGCAAACGTGCTCCGAACGACCTGAAACCGCACGGGAACGATAGAAATATTATTCCTGAGATGCAGGAGGAGGCCGCACGTCCAGCGGACGTGCGGTGCGCGTGGCACGTCCGATTGTGTCCTTTTCAGCAGCGCGGCGCGCGCTGAAATGGCGCGTTGGGGGGTCAAAACCACCCGAACGACCTCCGAATGCCACGAAACCGTACGAAAACATCCGAGGCGTGAATTGTGAAATGGTCGGCCAGACGGCACCTCATTCGGAGGTGCCGTGTGACCGCGGCGGCCGAAAACGCGTTTCAGGCGCCATTAAACACCAAAACGGCGTGCGACGGTCCCATTCGGAGCAAACGTGCTCCGAAAGACCTGAAACCGCACGGGAACGATAGAAATATTATTCCTGAGAAGCAGAAGGAGGCAGCACGTCCAGCGGACGTGCGGTGCGCGTGGCACGTCCGATTGTGTCCTTTTCAGCAGCGCGGCGCGCGCTGAAATGGCGCGTTGGGGGGTCAAAACCACCCGAACGACCTCCGAATGCCACGAAACTGTACGACAACATCCGGGGCGTGAATTGTGAAATGGTCGGCCAGAAAGAAGCTCATTCGGAGGTGCCGTGTGACCGCGGCGGCCGGAAACTCGTTTCGGGCGCCATAAAATACCAAAACGGCGTGCGGCGGTCCCATTCGGAACAAACGTGCTCCGAAAGACCTGAAACCTCACGGGAACGATAGAAATATTATTCCTGAGATGCAGGAGGAGGCAGCACGTCCAGCGGACGTGTGGTGCGCGTGGCACGTCCGATTGTGTCCTTTTCAGCAGCGCGGCGCGCGCTGAAATGGCGCGTTGGGGGGTCAAAACCACCCGAACGACCTCCGAATGCCACGAAACCGTACGACAACATCCGGGGCGTGAATTGTGAAATGGTCGGCCAGACGGAACCTCATTCGTAGGTGCCGTGTGACCGCGGCGGCCGGAAACGCGTTTCCGGCGCCATAAAACACCAAAACGGCGTGCGGCGGTCCAATTCGGAGAAAACGTGCTCCGAACAACCTGAAACCGCACGAGAACGATAGAAATATTATTCCTGAGATGGAGGAGGAGGTCGCACGTCCATCGGACGTGCGGTGCGCGCGGCACGTCCGATTGTGTCCTTTTCAGCAGCGCGACGCGCGCTGAAATGGCGCGTTGGGGGGTCAAAACCACCCGAACGACCTCCGAATGCCACGAAACCGTACGACAACATCCGGGGCGTGAATTGTGAAATGGTCGGCTAGATGGAACCTCATTCGGAGGTTCCGTGTGACCGCGGCGGCTGGAAACGCGTTTTCAGCGCCATAAAACACCAAAACGGCGTGCGGCGGTCCCATTCGGAGCAAACGTGCTCCGAACGACCTGAAACCGCACGAGAACGATAGAAATATTATTCCTGAGATGCAGGATGAGGCCGCACGTCCATCGGACGTGCGGTGCGCGCGGCACGTCCGATTGTGTCCTTTTCAGCAGCGCGGCGCGCGCTGAAATGACGCGTTAGGGGGGGTCAAAACCACCCGAACGACCTCCGAATGCCACGAAACTGTACGAAAACATTCGGGGCGTGAATTGTGAAATGGTTGGCCAGAAGGCACCTCATTCGGAGCTGCCGTGTGACTGCGGCGGCCGGAAACGCGTTTCCGGCGCCATAAAACACCAAAACGGCGTGCGGCGGTCCAATTCGGAGCAAACGTGCTCCGAACGACCTGAAACCGCACGGGAACGATAGAAATATTATTCCTGAGATGCAGGAGGAGGCCGCACGTCCATCGGACGTGCGGTGCGCGTGACACGTCCGATTGTGTCCTTTTCAGCAGCGCGACGCGCGCTGAAATGACGCATTGGGGGGTCAAAACCACCCGAACGAACTCCGAATGCCACGAAACCGTACGACAATATCCGGGGCGTGAATTTTGAAATGGTCGGCCAGACGGCACCTCATTCGGAGGTGCCGTGTGACCGCGGCGGCCAGAAACGCGTTTCCGGCGCCATAAAACACCAAAACGGCGTGCGGCGGTCCCATTCGGAGCAAACGTGCTCCGAACGACCTGAAACCGCTCGGGAACGATATAAATATTATTCTTGAGATGCAGGAGGAGGCCGCACGTCCATCGGGCGTGCGGTGCGCGCGGCACGTCCGATTGTGTCCTTTTCAGCATCGCGGCGCGCGCTGAAATGGCGCGTTGGGGGGTCAAAACCACCTGAACGACCTCCGAATGCCAGGAAACCGTACGACAACATCCGGGGCGTGAATTGTGAAATGGTCGGCCAGACGGAATCTCATTAGGAGGTGCCGTGTGACCGCGGCGGCCGGAAACGCGTTTCCGGCGCCATAAAACACCAAAACGGCGTGCGGCAGTCCAATTTGGAGCAAACGTGCTCCGAACGACCTGAAACCGCACGGGAACGATAGAAATATTATTCCTGAGATGCAGAAGGAGGCAGCACGTCCAGCGGACGTGCGGTGCGCGTGGCACGTCCGATTGTGTCCTTTTCAGCAGCGCGACGCGCGCTGAAATGGCGCGTTGGGGGGTCAAAACCACCCGAACGACCTCCGAATGCCACGAAACCGTACGAAAACATCTGGGGCGTGAATTGTGAAATGATCGGTCAGACGGCACCTCATTCGGAGGTGCCGTGTGACCGCGGCGGCCGTAAACGCGTTTCCGGCGCCCTAAAACACCAAAACGGCGTGCGGCGGTCCAATTCAGAGCAAACGTGCTCCGAACGACCTGAAACCGCATGGGAACGATAAAAATATTATTCTTGAGATGCAGGAGGAGGCCGCACGTCCATCGGACGTGCAGTGCGCGCGGCACGTCCGATTGTGTCATTTTCAGCAGCGCGGCGCGCGCTGAAATGGCGCGTTGGGGGGTCAAAACCACCCAAACGACCTCCGAATGCCACGAAACCGTACGACAACATCCAGGGCGTGAATTGTGAAATGGTCGGCCAGACGACACCTCATTCGGAGGTGCCGTTTGACCACGGCGGCCGAAAACGCGTTTCTGGCGCCATAAAACACCAAAACGGCGTGCGGCGGTCCCATTCGGAGCAAACGTGCTCCAAAAGACCTGAAATGAGATTATTTCTTAAATCGAAGTTTTTAAATTATTATAGCACAATGATTTGATATTATATATATATTATATATATATTAAAACATTTAAAATATATTATATATATATATATTTAAAATATTGTATTTAATAGTATATATATGAATATTTTATATATATATATATATATTTATTTATATTTATATATTCAATTCAATATAAATTTTTAAAAAAAAAAAAAAAAATTAGACTAGCGACCGCCATAGGCGGTCGCTATAGGGTGCCCGGCAGAGGGGCTGCAGCGACCGCTTGGCGGTCGCTGAAGGCCGATCTGCCGGCCTGCTATAGCGACCGCCATTGGCGGTCGCTGAAAGCCTCTAGCGACGAGGCAACAGCGACCGCCAATGGCGGTCGCTGAGCGGCCGCTAAAGGCCGGATTTTCAGTAGTGAGGGCTTGGGATGCCTCTATGTGCAAGAGATTGTGTGACTTCACGGAGTGCCATCGACGATCATCTCAGATCACGACACACATTTTACATCCCGCTTGTGGAAGGGATTGTAGGAGGCGTTTGGGACTCAGCTACGCTTGAGCACCGCCTTTCACCCTCAGACAGATGGTCAGACGGAGCAGACCATACAAACACTTGAGGAAATGATTCGTGCTTGTGTCCTTGATTTTGGTCGCAGTTGGGAGGACCACCTTCCCCTTGTGGATTTTGCATACAACAACAATTATCACTTCACTATCGGTATGGCTCCGTTTGAGGCCTTGTACGGATGACCATGCAGATCACCTCTTTGCTGGACAAACCCAGGGGAGTCAGCACTTATGGGTCCAGAGTTGGTACGAGCTACCATAGAGAAGGTGCAGATCATCTAGGAGCAGATAAAGACTGCACAGAGCTGGCAGAAGTCTTATGCCAACAGGAGATGGAGACCCTTTGAGTTTGAAGAGGGAGACCATGTCTTCCTACGGGTCTCACCCCGACAAGGATTACAGAGGTTTGGCCGAGGCGACAAGCTATCTCCGAGGTTCATCGGACCCTTCCAAATCCTCAGAAGAGTAGGTGAGGTGTCATATCGTCTAGATCTTCCCCCACAGATGCACAGAGTGCATAATGTTTTCCACGTGTCACAGCTAAAGAGATACATGCATGACCCATCGCACGTTATCAACTGGGGCGAGCTGGACATCGATGATGGGGCGACATTTACAGAGTTCCCGGTGGAGATAGAGGATCGACAGGAGAGGGTCCTTCGCGGGCAGTCGATTCCTCTGGTACGAGTTTGTTGGAAGCACGAGAATCTCTAGGAGAGAACATGGGAGCAGGAGGCTCAGATACGTGCTCAGTACCCCCATTTGTTTTCCTAGTTTTGTTGTAGCTTTTGGGGACGAGAAGCCCTAATGTGGGGAGAATATAAAGACCCAAAAATTCCTTGTAATTTTTTTTTAAAATTATTTTGGATTATTACGAGTCTGCGAAAATTGACGATGCATGATTCCGAGGCTCGGTGTGCCCAGAATGTAATTTTGAACTTTTTTTAAGGTATGTTCAGTAAACGTATGAGCGGCGTTTTCTAACTTTTGAACTAGTTCTTGGAATTGAAATCTGAGAGCACCGTTGAATCCGCAGTACCAAGATTCTCTTAAGGGAAGCTCCACTTCGACCGTAGTAGGTCAGGAGAAAAAGATAAATTTTGGACTTTACAAAAAAATAATAAAATAACTTAACAAAGTTATTTTATTTCTTTTCTGTAACTATTCAACGACGGTGGCGGGATCGATGACTTGCCAAGTCATTAAATGGCTTGACCCTCCAGCTTTGTAACCTCAACGTTGCAACATTAAATACAGTTCATAAATGAACCGCATTAATATTGTTCAACTCGATCGAATACTTGTTTATTTAATGGAAGCTTGGGCGTGAGATTTTGACACAACGGTGAGGAACCTCTGGCAAAGTACGACGACACCTTCCATCGATGGAGAACGAAGTATTTGACGACGCCCGTTGTGGAATTGATCTGGAGGTCGACAGATGAAGAACATCAACGCACGTAAACCTTCTCCTTCGTCCGCAATACCCTCAAACGTGGAAGCACCGTCGTCTATAGCGGTCACCAACGATCTTCGAGGTAGGGGATTTATTTTATTAAAGTTTATCTTTGATGAATTGAATAATCTCCTTCTTGTTATGATGCTAACGCGAAGGGCGCAAGCCAAACGAATAAGGCACAAACCCTCCATCGCTTTGTTCATGTCGAGTTCTTCGGGGGACGAACTTCCAACTCGTCAGAATCTAGAATTCGGGAGCCACGCATCGACGACGACATCATAGGAGGCCCGAAGGTGTGAGCGGAAAGGAAAACGGACTGCCGGAACTCACTCGGTGGCCCGCGAAAGATTTGTCAGTGCGACACCAACGCGACAACGGTTGGACAGGCGGCCAGCAACGGCCGGCCACTAAGACGAGAGGCGGCGTGCCGTCACACGCCGCGGTGAGACAGGTCGCGGCTCGAAGCTGTGACGAAGGCAGGGACCCGCTCCCTGCAGGTCTCGCAGGGGACGAGGCGGCGCCACCTGGCGCCGCCAATCAAGGAACGGAACGACTCCTTTGAGTCGTTCGGCAGGCAAACCGTGCGAACCTCACGCGGGTCATGCCAGTCGGCGGGCCGAGCCGCCGCGCCCGGATCAGCCTGGACCCAGAACCTTCGGGCCCAGATACGCTTAACAGTCTATATCTTGTGAATCAGACATCCATTTGACCAACCGTCAGCGGTGCTGAGATTATTGGAGCGAGACGGTCCTTTTGAGATACTCCACGAGAGTTTTGGAGAAATTTGGAGTACGATCGGGTTGGATCGACCCCGAATCCAACTAGGCCCTCGGCACTAAAATGCCAATAACTTACAAACCGGGCGTCTGGTTGATGCGTCATCTATTGTGTTGGAACTTTTATGAAAATACGGATCATTGGGTTACTTCTTCGTGGGATTTTGTTCCGATTGAAATACGACTGATGGCTTGAGGAGCGGTTTCTCCCAGAAACAAGCGTACTATGAGCGGGAATCTTGTGGCTAGCTGAGACGTGAAGAACGAAGAGCGATTCTGTGTGAATCAGTACCATGCGATTCTGTGTGAATCAGCACCCACCGATTCTGTGTGAATCAACACCGAGCGATTCTGTGTGAATGAACAGCCAACGATTCTGTATGAATCAGCACCCAGCGATTCTGTGTGAATCAGCACCCAACGATTTTGTGTGAATCAGCAACCAGTGATTCTGTGTGAATCAGCACCCAACGATTCTGTGTGAATCAGTATCCAGCGATTCCGTGTGAATCACCACCTATTGATCTTGTGTGGGTCTTGCGGGGGTTAGTACCTATCGATCATGTGTGGGTCAGTAGCAGTTCCTCTTGACAGAATAAGATGATCTAGCTTACGACTAATCATTTGCACTTCTGTACTTAAGTTATTTGGTTTGAGCTGCGTCTATTGCTTTGTGCTTTGTGATTGAGATCATGCTTGCGTTATTCCTCTGTGGAATTCTGAGAGACATTTGGGGGTCTCGGGATCCCTACTGAGTATTGTTATACTCACCCTTGCATGGATCTCGCCCGCACCTTGTTGTGTTTTATGCAGATGATGAGCGGCTCGGCTGAGACTGTAGGAGCCAGGACCAGGTGGTACACGGAGGTGATTGGTCGACGTGGAGAGCAGTGGAGGCGAGTTGTACCTACCCTTCAGGTAGGATCCTTGGTGGACGATCACAGGAGCTGTTTTCTGTTATCAGTTGTAGTTGTACCTTTTCAGTTGGGTTTGTATTCCGACCTCTTTTACTTTCAGTACACACTTTTACTACTCCAGTTTTACTTCGGGTTGCATCTTGTTGTGTTCTTGGGCTGTGTGTTTGTACAAGTTTAAAGGCAATGTCTTCCCGTTTCAGGGATGCGCCTTTCCGGTGCTAGTTACCAACCTCTGACCTATGGAAGGCGGGCTTGGGGTAGTAATGACATGAGCCCCGAGGGACGGGTCGTGGCATTGTACCACTCGAGCAGATGAATAAAAATTCTTACAGCTATTAAAATAAATATTATAAAAAAATAACATACATTCATAAGATAGGAATGCATATACTTGCTGGAGATGTTGGCAATTAGAACGTTATATTCATTTCAGTTTATAGTAATCATAATGATCAAGGGCAGGATACAATTAGATTATTATATTCATAAATAAAGAAAAATTAATTTACAAAGTGATAGGAAAAAATAGAGCAAAAAAATGAAGCAAAAAAATTGATATTGAGTTAAGGAGATCTGTCGGTTTCAGACACCACCAATCCTTGAAAATTTGATATAGAGTTAAGGAGGTGATTTGTTGTGTGAATGAAAAAAGAGAAAAAGATTGATGTGAAGTATAAAAGGAGATTTGTGTTCCATAAACGATGGGATAACCTGAAGCATACCAGATGTTCTTCACTGATTCGAACATGGATAGCCTGAAGCCAGGACATGGGCTTGGGTTTTACGAAAGTGATGACCTGAAGTAGAGATGTCGGTTTGGGATTCACGAAAGGAGTTCTTCGCTGATATGAACAGGTAAAGCCTAAAACGCTAAACAGTTTTTAATGTGATTGATGATTGATGATAGACAGGTCTGTGAAAAAAATGGATTTTGTTGGTCAGAGTGGATACTCAAGAGGGGGGTGAATTGAGTTCCAATTAAAATTTTCTGTTAAAAACAATGTTGATTAAAATCCCCCTATTTCAAAAACAGACTAAACTGTAGTGAATTTATACAGATTATAAAGGTTCAATTAGTTTCTCAAAGATTGATTAGTTCTCAGTTAACTTAATCTTATAATTAAATTAACTTTTGAAACTAACTTACTGGTTTATAATAAATACAAACACTTGCGAGTTTAACTATCAAAGTAGCTTTGAAAATAAATTATATTTCAAAGTAATAGAAGCGGAATATGAAATGAATATGTAGTATGGATATAGTATGTAGCTACAAACACAGAGAATTAACCAAGAGGTTCAGTCTCAAGCCAAGACTTAGTCCTCTCAAAAGTTTATATAAAAATGATCCACACCCTGGATCCGGGTTAACAACAGTGAACACACTGTCCAGGTCACAAGACCTCTACCACAGTTATGCGTGGGAAAACAAACAACAGCTTAGAGCTGTCCAGGTCTCATACGACCTCTACCACTATCCACAGTGGGAAATGAAGTGTAAAAAGGTT
Source organism: Viscum album (assembly GCA_963277665.1). NCBI lineage: Eukaryota > Viridiplantae > Streptophyta > Magnoliopsida > Santalales > Viscaceae > Viscum > Viscum album. Next base: position 1,842,580,778 of record OY728151.1, read on the forward strand.
TGCTGAGGATTTACAGATCCTCCAGTGAAAGTACAGGAGTCAGTGTGTGTGTTTAATACAGCAGATAACACACACTGCTCAAAATGTAAAACAAATGTATCACAGAGCAGAGATGTAGAGTTTAGAAATGGATCTGGTGATTTCAGTGTAGCTCTGGACTCTTTTGTATTTGGTCAGAATTTATTCTGAGTCCTCTTCTCGTTTTTGTTCGAGAAGAAGAGTGTCGTATGCTTCAGGCTCAAAGGCAGTGAGATGTAGTCGATGAAGTTCTTCTATGTTCTTTTGTATGCACACAACTCTTCTTGAGTAGGCTTGATTGTGTATGAGGTTCTGTTCTAATTGGTTCTTCCTCCTCTTTCTTTTCTCTGTATTCTTCTTGTGTTCTTCTATGCACCCTCTTTTTTCTTCAGCAGAGTCTTCTTGTATTTATGTCACGTGCTTCGGAAGATAGAAAAAGTTTCCTTTCCGCAGGTACGAGGTACGGTTTCCTGACATCCGACAATCTTTATTAATTAATTGACAGAGCATTAAAATATACCTAATATGACCGTTGGTTAGATTAAATAAAGATAAGGATAAAGAAATTTAAACAGTCGTTTATGACTATTGAAGAATCAAGTGATCGGTAGGTCATCAGCATTAGTGAGTAATGATCGGTGGCTCATTTGCATCGGTGAGTCATTCTGATCAGCATCGGTCTGTCATCTGATCGGTGAGTCAGTTTGATCGGTGAGTCATTTTGATCAGCATCGGTCTGTCATCTGATCGGTGAGTCAGTTTGATCGGTGAGTCATTTTGATCAGCATCGGTCTGTCATCTGATCGGTGAGTCAGTTTGATCGGTGAGTCATTTTGATCAGCATCGGTCTGTCATCTGATCGGTGAGTCAGTTTGATCGGTGAGTCATTTTGATCAGCATCGGTCTGTCATCTGATCGGTGAGTCAGTTTGATCGGTGAGTCATTTTGATCAGCATCGGTCTGTCATCTGATTGGTGAGTCAGTTTGATCGGTGAGTCAGTTTGATCAGCATCGGTCTGTCATCTGATCGGTGAGTCAGTTTGATCGGTGAGTCAGTTTGATCGGTGAGTCCGATGTCTGTTGATTTGAATCGGTGCTTCCGATGTCTGTTGAATTCAGAAGACTTCCAAAATACTTTGTAAGTCAATAAGCATAGACAAAAACATGATAACAGATTCATTAACAGATTGTAATTAAGTTTATGAGAAATCAAACCAGATTAAGCATTAATGGCATGTGATGATTTGTGATTATTAAAACATCAATCATAGACATGAAATCAACAATCTTCCAGAGGGCTCAACAGATTTGAAATAGATAAATCCCGACATGAAGTAAGGCCAAACAGATGGAGATGAAAACGAAATTGTAATTGGGATGAAACGTCACAGACAGATGAGATGTCAAGAATGAATCAACTTACAGGAACCATAGATGAAGTAGATGTCGCCAACGAAGAAGATTTCATCAAAGTAAAATAAGAAAACTTGTAAAATGAGAAATGAACATGATAACGTGCATACATATAAAATAAGAAACTCAAACCTTTGATGGTGAAAACCTTTGACATGAATGTAGATTTGGGAGACATAAAATAAGAAACTCAAACCTTTGATGGTGAAAACCTTTGACATGAATGTAGATTTGGGAGCGGCGAGGTAGGGATGGGGAGGTGGGGTATGGATATGACGTGAGAAGGCTGAGGAAAATCGATTTATCGGAGGTGATGGAGATAAAGGTGGAGGTAGAGAATAATTTGGATTCAATGAACCCGAAAGCACAAAATGAAGTGGCAACTTTATCATTTATGAACCTGAAACCGTGGGAGGAAACGGGGAGAAGTGGGGGAGTCGCAGAGATGGGGAATGAAAGAATGGGAGTTGGGTCATCCAAACGGTGACACGTATATACACAAAGCGTGAAAATGGTAACAATAGTATAGATAATTGATGTAATTGTAAGATTATTGGAATCAATAATTAATTTCAGATTTACATCTAAATAACTTTATTTCAAATGTTATGTTATTCAAAGTCAAATCTTTCATTTTATGAATGATTGTAGTTTTTATAACTCGTAATTAAGCATCAATTATACACAAATGAGAATCACCAATATCGATCATTGATTCAGGGAAGGCGGCTCGTGGGAGGCGGCGATGAGAATGAATAGTCTAAGGATCCATGGGAAGAGCCTCGGAGGACTACCCACCGCGCTGCCTGAGCTGCCACCGTCTTCGAATAAGACGACGTCATATGCGCGCTCGGGGCGTCGGGCTTAGGAGCCTCCGTCCCGGCGGCGGGATCGTGCCTGATCCCCCTCAACAAGGCCGCCACGTCCTTCATGGCCGGGCGGTCGCCGGCGCGGTCGCTGGCGCAGAGGAGAGCAATCCCGAGCGTCTGGAGCATCTCCTGGATCTGAGTATCCGGGTGTGCCTCTAGATTCGGATCCAAGCTTTTTACCGGGTCACGCCCGCACCGGAGCTGCTCCCGGACCCACTGTATCACGTGCTGCTCTCCGCCCGAGAACGACGGATCCACCGGCAGCTTCCCCGTTAAGATCTCCAGCAGCAGCACCCCATAACTGTACACGTCGCTCTTTTCCGTTATTTTCACCATGGATCCATATTCTGCAGCAAAAACAATCCAATATTAATAATATAAATGAAATAATATATAATTTTGTTTTATTTTTCCAGGGTGGAGAGAGCACCCGGCGCAATATAGCCGTAGGAGCCGGCAAACTGCGGGCTTGATGAGATGGAACCATCGTGACCGTCCACGGATCTGGCCAGCCCAAAGTCCGCCAGGAACGGTTCGCACGCGTCCCCCAGGAGGATATTGTGCGCCTTCACGTCCCGGTGCACGATACCCGGCGCACAGTCATGGTGCAAGTACGCCAGTCCTTCAGCCACCCCCAGCGCTATCTTGAACCGGGTCTCCCACTCCCCTAATCCTGCGCAGCGCCCCTCGTGCAGCCACGCCCCCAGCGTGCCGTTCGGCAGGAAGTCGTAGAACAGCAGCTTCACCTCCCGATTCGATCCCCACCCCAGCAGCCGGATGATATTGCGGTGCCGGATCCGCGCCAGCGTCTCCCTCTCCGACGAGAACGCTGCCGCGGATTGGTTCTCCGACGATCGGAACCTCTTAACGGCGATGGTGAGCCCGGAGGGGAGGGTGGCACGGTACACGACGCCGGATCGGCCTCGGCCCACTACGTTGCCAGATGTCAGCCATGCAGCCACGTCGGCGATCGAGAGGTCCAGTTTCTGGTACATCATGACCTCCCACGGAGGGCCCATATCCATGCCGCTGTTGCCATCGAAGCGGCGCACGGGGGAGCCGTCCAGGCCTCGTCGGCGCTGCCTGGCGGCGGCAGCGATGTAGAGGGCGGAGAGTAGCAGTACGCACGCGGCGGAGAGGAGCAGAGCCAACGCCAGTTTGTTGGCCTTCCTGCGTCGAGCATCGCCAGGGTCGCCGGTGCATGGCTGGCCGCCGTGAAAACAGAGGGAGGGGTTGCCAGCGAGGAGGCCTGGGGGGAACTTGCCGAAAAAGGGCGTATCGGGCACCCGGCCCGATAAATTGTTGTGGGAGACGTTGAGGACCACGAGATTTTGAAGGCCTGCGAGGCAGAGCAGGTCTCCGGAGAGGTGGTTGTGAGCGAGGTCGAGCACTCCCAGCTTGTCCAGGGCGGCGAACTCGGCTGGTATTTTGCCGGAAAGGCCGTTGCAGCTCAGATTCAGGGCAATCTCGAGAGACGGAATCGAACCCAGACTTGCCGGGATTTCTCCCGACAGTTCGTTGCGGCTCAGGTCCAGCAGCTGAAGGTTCCTGCAGGAACCCAATTGGGTCGGGATCGCCCCGGTCAATCGGTTATTGCTCAGGGCGAACTTGGTGAGTGAACTCAGCGACCCAAGACTAGGGCTCAAGGCCCCTCCGATGATATTGTTGGAGACGTCGAGGAGTTGAAGGGAAACGAGCCTGCTGAAATTCTCTGGCAATTTTCCCGCAATGGCGTTGGAATGCAGGTCGAGAAATGTCAGGTTCCGGCAAAGCGATATTTCAGCCGGTATGGTTCCGGTGAGCTGGTTCGAGCCCAGATCCAAGAAATTCAGATCGACCAGTTTCCCGATCTGGGACGGAATGGCGCCTCTGAGCCTGTTGCTCCCAGCTCTGAACCGAATCAAGGACGAACAGTTCCCGATCTCCGGCGGAATCGGGCCGGAGAGACGGTTAGACAAGAGAAGCAGCTCGCTAAGGTTTTGGAGCTGGAAGATGCCGCCGGGAATCGAACCCGTCAACCTATTCTGCGACAAATCAATGGACTGCAGATTCCGGCAGGCGGATAGGGACGACGGGATGCTCCCCTCGAGCATGTTCTGCCATAAAAACAGCAGCGTCAAATTCCTCAGATCACCCAACTCGGAAGGTATCGTGCCCGTGATTCGATTGTTGTCGAACCCCATCCGCCGGATGGCACGGCTTCTCCCAATTTGCGATGGGATCGGGCCCGAAATCCGATTCCCGCTCAGATGAAGCTCCTGCAAATTACTCAGATTTCCGATCGTCTCCGGTATGCTCCCCGTTAATGAATTCGTCGTGATATCGACCAGCGTCAACTGGACGCAGTCGCCAATCTCGGGAGGGATCGTGCCCACCAAATCGTTCTGCCACAGCAGCAGGTTCCTGAGATTTCTGAGTCTCCCCAGGCCGTTCGGGATCGTCCCCGACAACGAATTTTCGTACAGATAGATGTCCTGAAGTTCGCCGCAGTGGCTGAGCTCCGGCGGGATCGGGCCGGAGAGCAGCGCGGTGTAGATTGCGAGCGTCTGAAGCTTTCTGAGGAGGCCCACGCTAGCGGGGAGGCGTCCGGAGATGCTCGTCGCCGCCAGACCCAGCAATACCAAACTGCTGCAGTTTCCTATTTCCGGAGGCAGAGCTCCTTCGAGGTCCTTGTTCCCGCCAGCCCGCATCGTTTGGAGCTCCCTCAGGCGGCCTACGCTGCCGGGGACTGCGCCGCTGAGGTGATTGTCGAACAGGAGCAGCCGGGTCAGGCTGGAGAGGTTTCCGATACCCACGGGAATGGCCCCCCGGAGCTGATTGGAGTTCAGATGGAGCTGCCTAAGGTGGGTCAAGTAGCAAATCTCGGCCGGAATTTCACCGGCGAGGGAATTCTGGCTTAGATCCAGGTGGCTCAGCTCCCGGAGGATTCCCACCTCCCGGGGGATCCGACCGGTGAGGTTGGCCCCGGAAAGGACCAGGCGGCGGAGCGAGGCCAGTGAGGTGAAGTTGGACGGCACGGAGCCGAGCAAATCCACATTCCTCAGGTTCAGCTCTTCCACCTCGTTTCTGGAGTTGCATGACACTCCAAACCATTTGCATGGATTATCCCTGCGAGAGTCCCAGCTGCTCAGGGCCGGCGCCGATCGAAAATGGGTCGTCTTCCATAGGAGCAGGGCTTGGGCCTGGTCCCTGGGAGTGAGAGCAGAAGCCGTGAGGAGGGCAATGGAGAGAGAGAGAAGGGAGAAGAGAGGCCATGGATTTGCAGGCATGAGGATCTGGGTCGTCACCCTCCTCGCCTCCGCTTGCCAAATAGAACGAATGGAAGGAAACAGGCTTCGGTTGGGAGAAGACCAGAGCAGAAACCGAAGCCAAATCATGTCACGTAGAGAGCTTAAATGGATTGATGTTCTGCGTCAACGTCGAAGTAGTGCAGAAAGTCTGTTCTATTATGGGGGAAATCAACCCCCCGATCACCCTGAATCTGTATCATAAAAATATTTTATTCTTTTGAACATAATAATTGTTCCCAGTTATATATAACCTACGCGGGTACCATGAAGGCAATAATGCAGTAGATGGGGTGGTCGGGAAAAAAAGTCGATTTTTTTTTAAGGAGAAAAATCCAATAACAGCAGGGGGATGATGGTGATGGGTGCAGGGGGGAATGGGATTTTAGGTGGCGATTTTCGTATTTGTTGATGGTGGGGATGGGTGCAGGGGGAACGTGCTGTGTGTGTATGGGCTGCAATCTATATGATCATTGAAGGGCCACGATGGGGCTCAGTGGATTTTTTGTTGGATGCACTTTGTATACCAGTGCGGGCTTACGGTCCACGGATGGTGACGGTATCTCTCTAGAGTAGCTTAATTTTTTTTTTCGTAGATGTAAGTGTTTGTGGCGTGTCCACTTGTTGAGTGTCATCCAAATTGCACATGGGCTCTACTTAGCATCACACCTCACAATTGTCCATCCACTCTAGACTAATTCGTCACATTCAATTGCCAGGGATCAAAGCCCGAAGTAACAAGTGTGAAACTTGTTCCGAAAGATCCCCACAACTTTGATGAAACTTGTTCCGAAAGATCCCCGCAACTTTGATGTCCAGAACTGGGAAATTCATCCTTGTATTTGGTTCCAGTCCTCCCAAGATCTTCATTCCCAACAAAGAAATAAGTGCACGACAATCAAACACATCTGCAATCACAGAGTACAAAACAATACACAACAGGATTACGTGGTTCGGATTTTCATCCTACATTCACAGGAGAACAACGACATCACTTTAATTCAATGAGGAGAAACATCTAGGTTATAAGAATTTTCATATTCTGGAACTCTACCAAGATCACTGGAAAATGTGCCACCAACATTGTTTGATCATCGCATCTTCTGGCTCCCTCCTTCTAGTCTCTGCCCTTGGGGGTCTCAACCTCCACCTTTGACTCTGGTGTCTTTGAGTTTGTGTGCGTCTATATTGGCTTCCCCGGAAAGGGAGTCACCTTCGCCTTTGTCAAGCCCTGTCACCACTCGTCAGTCATACTCAACAAATGTCACCACATCAATTTATATATGCACCAATTCCATATCTCCAATTAATGCAGTTAACATTAATTTTTTCCATCCATTAATATTGAGAATTAACTCTCAATTAATATTGAGAGAAAGTGCACTATTAATGTTGAGAAAAATCTCTTCATTAATAACTTTCTCTCTCTTCAATAAATGGGCTGGACCCAAATCAATTCTGATTTGAGAATCGTTTTCACAGGTTGTGTCCAACATCAATAACCAAAACTGGACTTCATAACATAATGACCACAAGCCTGATAATCCCATCTTCAATCCACCGAATCCTTTATTGTATGGGAAACAAATTCAGGAGACCTCGAGACTAAATGTCGTTATCCATCAGTCGAGCTGTTTATGTTGGAACTTTAACCATCCTTCTAAAAATAAAATCAATAACCATAAATTCTAAACAACCTTCATGACAATAAACACAAAGAATAATCACACAATCAAACCCCTTATCCATAGCTCAAGTAACCTAAAGAAACCAAATAAAAGCCAGCAAACCTTAATTAAGTTGTATAAGTCATCTAGACACAATTAAAATGATTTTTCTTGAGTTGATTTATATGTTCAAATCTCATTTTTAGAGAAAGACTTAAATTAGAAAAAACCACCATAACATGAATTCCATAGTTTCTAAAAACCATACCATCTCGTGTTTTCCAAGTGCATTACAATTCACAAAATACAATGAAAAGTCGTCAAGATGCCAAAGCACTATTAGATAATAATAGTAAAATTAAGATGCACACAAGTAAAAGTAATGACATGGATACACTACTACCGATTAGACTTTTAACTACGCTAAAAAGTCACCAACAGTAATAAAAAAACATTGTTGATTTAAGCACCATTAAAGGGGAACCCCTTTTATCAGTGTTAAAAAAACGCTGATAAAGGTCATACTGTTGCAATGTGCTGTTGATATTACAACACTGTAGCAAAAAAAGGCAACAAATAAGGCCAATACTAACAAATTCAAGATATGGAAAATTAATAATTTAATTGAAATAAAAATTAAATAAAAAATAAAAAAAACATTATATTATAGACATTTCTAATATTGTTTTGTACAATTACATTATTAAGTACAATTTATCACAAACATTCAAAAACATCAATGTTTTCATTATCTTTAGCACCCAACCCCCTCTCAAAAATCCCGATCATGGTACTAGTTGTCGACCAAACCAACTCAACCTGAGCAATAAAATCCACCTGTATAAAAAAATAATTCTTATATTAGTAGTACCATAAAGAAATAAACTAAACATAAATATGAAACAATACATTAATAAAATGTCAATTTTAAACTCATAACAAACACTTTATGTCATACCGGGCACACCGTGTATTAGATTGAGCTACAACTAGTTCTTACACATCATAAATGACTTATGAATCATTGTTTTAAAGTATCAAAACAATCCGAATGTATTTTCTTGATTTTGAGTACGTCACTTGTGGTTTTTACTAAAATGGCATTTAAAACTGAAAACACACACTTTGAGTAATATCGGTCACACTATGCGTCAGATTGAGGTGCATATGATTCCTACACGTCAAAAATTACTTATGGATATTTTTCCTAAAGCATCAAAACAATCCAAATGCGTTTTCTCAGTTTTGAGCATGTCACTTGTTGTTTTACTAAGATGTCATTTTAAACTAAAAACAACCACATTGAGTCATACCGGTCACATCGTGTCTCGGTTTTACGTGAGACTGATTCCTACATGCCATAAATGACTCACTAGCCATTGTCCTAAATTATCAAGATATTTCGAGCACGTTTTCTTTCTTTTCAGTGAGTGATACACATTTTGAACTAAAATATCAATTTTAAAATAATAACGGACACTTTGTGTCATACCGGACACACTGTGTATCAGATTGAGGTATGACTGATTCCTACACATCAAAAATGACTTATGGATCATTTTACTAAAATATCAAAATAATACGAATGTGTTTTATTGGTTTTGAGTATATCACTTGTACTTTTTACTAAAATATAAATTTTAAATAAAATGACACGTTTGGAGTCATATCAGTCACACCGTGCATGAGATTGATGTTCTGCTGATTTCTACACGTCACAAACGACTTATGGATCATTATCCAAAAGTATCAAAACAATCTAAATGTGTTTTCTTAGTTTTGATTATGTCACTTTTCTTTTTTACTAAAATGTCATTTTAAACTGAAAACACACATTTTGATTCATACCGGTCACATCATGTGTTGGTTTGATGTGAGACTAATTTCTATACACCACAAATTATTTATGAATAGTTTTACTAATTCATCAAGAAAATCCGAGCGTGTTTTCATAGTTTTCAGTGAGTGACACACGTTTTGAACTAAAATGTCAATTTTATACTGATAATGGTCACTTTGAGTCATATTGTGCACATCGTGTATCAGATTGAGGTGAGGTAGATTTATAAACATTACAAATGACTTATAGATCATTTTACTAAAGTATCAAAACAATCCGAATTCATTTTCTCTATTTTGAGTATGCCACTTATCTTTTTTTACTAAAATTTCAATTTTAAATAAAAAGACACATTTAGAGTCATACCGATCACATTGTGTGTCTGATTAAGGTGAAATTGATTCCTACATGTCGCAAATGACTTATGGATCATTGTCCTAAAGTATCAAAACAATCCAAATGTTCTTTCTTGGTTTTGAGTATGTGATGTGTGTTTTGAACTAAAATATAAATTATAAACTAAAAACACACACTTCGAGTCATACCAAGCACATTGTGTATTGGATTTAGGTGTGATTGATTGAGCTATAGATGATTCATACACCGTTTAGGAAAATGTCCATGGAAAATATTTTGGAAATTCATACTTTGCATTCAACTGTTTTAAAATACCTTGGTAGATGAATCCTTACGATTCACTTCACGTTTCAGGCTATATGGGAGTTCCTCTTCCATATGAAAGGAACATGTGCACTCTTTTATGGCTTGTTTCATATAGTTGAAAGAAAAATACGACTTTCCAAAAGATCTGTGAAAAAACTAAATAAGCATTAGATAAAAATGATAAGGATATGAACTTAAAAATAGTAGATAAAGTGATGATAAAAATAACTAAATAAGTAGTAAGAATTCACCTTTTCATGATGTCTGTATACATTCTTAACACATTTCCCTATTTCCATTATCTCAGTTGTAGCCTCAAAGTCCAATCTCTCATGAGCATGAGAAGCTTCGAACAAACCACCCCAACTCGAGAAAAATAATATACCTGTATAAGAAAACAATTATTATGTTGGTAATGTTAGAGTTGGTTCCCTAGAACCAACTTATGTGTACTTTATGATAACCTGTATTCATAGTTTTGAATATTAATAAACTTCTTATCACATCATGATTATTCCTATGCGTAACATAGTATATGATAATTTCTTAAAAGTAGCTGTCTCACTAAAAGTTTATAGCAGTTCCCCACTATGATGAGAATTCGAAAGTGCTACAACACTATTCTTAAATATATATTCTATATCCGAATGAAATCATTTGGGGGAAAAATGATACAGACTGTTAGGGTTGGAGACTCATAGGACTTTGAGGCACCTTCTCATGGCATACGCCAAAAGTAATATCCAGAGTAGGATATTATGAGAATGAGATCCGCCGGTAGGAAATATACATTTATATGTGTCATTGGATGTTCATATCTATGAATGTGTGTATTTATCCATACACATTAATATTATTATTAATGAGTATTATGTGTCACATACTTTGATGTATTGACAAAAAACTGTTAAGACATATGTTCACAGTGGAGTAGAATACATTGGGTGCGTTAAGAGTAATATTACATTAATGAATAATGCGAGAAAGTATTTTCCCATATGTTATTTAAAAGAAGTTAATATCTTAGTCTCTTTGATGGAAATGATATAGACTAAATAAATCCATGTCCATGGTGTTCTATAGGCAAGTTAAATTTTCGAGAAGTAAAAAATGAGAGACATCAAACACATAGTTTGATGGCACCAGCATGCAACCTATTTACTTAGAGATATCGTGATAAAGGGATTATATTACACAGTAAGAATCCATATGAGGTATTATGTCATTGTAACATTAACTTATTTCTCTATGGGTGGCTTGACGTGTTGCTAGATGCTAACTTTGGACTTTAGGCTGCTTCTCCTAATGCCATTGATAAAGAGGCCTAGAAGGTCACACAATAAGTGTATCCATAATCTCAGTTCAATAATATATTATTATTTATTATTTAACAAGTTGAATAAATACTATTTTTTCATGTGGTTTAATAATATTCATGTTTTCATGATCACATATATTTCATCACTAGTTATTCAAGAGAATATAATGTGAGCAGAATATTTAAAAATTATTTATTTTCTATTTAGTGAATATAATATTTATTTATTTATTGGATAATAATGAAGTGATATTTATTTAAAAAATAAATAGTAATTATTCAAGGCCTAATAAATATTGTGGAGGAATGGTAAACCGAGTTTAATGATCCTCTGAGAAATAATATATATAGAATATTATTTGATTAAATAATAATTAATTTAATTCGCAAGTTAAACGCATGTCAAGGAAATAATAATAATAATAATATTTTAGACTTGGGGTTCCACAAGGGATTAAATAAATAATAAGGGGCACTTGTTCAATTATTTATTTCTAACCCTAGCAATATATAAACCCAATTATATTATTTTAAAGCAGGGATAATTCAGTTTTTTGGTTTTGCATAATGGATTTGGAGAATCCTCTTAAAACCTAGAGAGCTCCCTTCTCCAAGAACACTCCCAAGAACAGAGAGAGATCTTCATCCACCACCCTCCCTCAAGTCAAGAGAAATCAAGGATAATGCTTTGGAAGCAATTCTCATGTAAATAAAAGATGAACATCATAATCAATAGGATTTGTCATGCCAACACTCGAAGATTCCTATAGAGACATTCAGAGATTTTTGGAATACATGTGGATCACTGCTAGAGGGAATCTGCTCTTGATTCCTACAACACAACAAAGATACAAAAAAAATCTATTGCCAGACTCATCAATGAGGAAATAATTCCAACAAGGCAATTATTTAATTGATTAAATTAATTGTAAATAATATATAATGATCCTCCCTCTCATTTCAATGTTTTATCCATTGTTTTATTTTATTAAGTTATGTTGATCACGATGTTTATCATCATGTAGATCTTAGATTGTTCATCAATCATGAAAAAATGAAAATTTGGGCACGAACCATCACACACTTCCTTTGTGTCCAGAACCTACAAGTGGTATCAGAGCGGTCACATAATTATTTAAAATTATTTAAAGTTTGTTGATTGATTTACGCATTTATTATTTAGTATTAAATTCAAGTTTAATCATTCTTTTAATACGAATTGAAATATCTACTTCTTCCTCCTTCATTTCTCATAGATCTAATCAAAACGATTAATTTTATGAATGAAATAATGTCAAAGAACTCATCTGTAGGTGATGAGGATTAGGGAAGAATAACATAGGAGTACACACCATGTAACTGGAGTTACATGCCATGTACTTGTGTTCAATGCACCATGAATTAATTCACAATTAATTCAAACCATGTGCATTGATGAAACACAGTGCATTTATTTCTTACACCGAATGTTGACCCAGCCATCCTGGCACACAATCAGTCAGAGTACATGTTGTGTATCCCACGTACACGACATGTGGTCCTTTCAGACACAGATGGGTCATGTATTTCCATAAATGGCCTACCTGAATGGAGACCATGTAACTTGGAGACCACATGCCTTGTATCCCTTTATACACGCTATGTACTCCATTTTTTCGAGGAACGATTTACATGCTGAGTCCCTAGGCGTGTGCCTAGGATAGATTGTGAGAGACGTACATGCTATGTATCTCACCTGTACATGTCGTTCACTTATACCAAATTATACAGATTTAAAATTAATTTATTATACTTAGTAAAACTAATCGACATGTGTTTGTGTGTGGTCATTAAGTTTATAGGACACACCATGTGATGGGTTTTAATATATATATATATATATATATATGTTTAATTAATTTCTATTTAATGTTTAGATCTACATATCATGTGTGAGTCATATGACAGATATTACTCTACATACATTAAAGTATGGCATGTTATAGAAAAATCATGTAATTCTTGTATTCATTAAGTTGATACTACATGTTGTGAAATTACATGATAAGTCATGTATGCTATATGTCATAAGAGTAAACTTTATATGAGTATAATACATGTTGGGTAGATTCAGTTGGGTATTCATCGTGTTTCCTCCAAGGTACATTTATGTACATAGTTAATTTTAAATAAATTTATTTAATTTTTTTAAAAATTGTGATGGATGAGAATATCAAGGAAATTCAGATGAGAATTGATATAAAAGGATTGATTAAGTAAAGAATATAATTAATTGATTCAAGAACAATTTATCTTAAATAATAACGATTAAGAATCGAATGCTAGTTTTATTAAATAAGTAATTCGTTGCATGCATGTGGATGATCATGAGCATAGACTGGACCTTTGTATGTGATTGGTTTCATTTAATTTATTATTAAATTAAATTATTGTCCTATGGGTCTTCTCTCCTCTTATTATGTATGGTTTTACGTGCCCGTGGTTTCTTTTATGTAAACACCTTGTTTCCCTCACCTGTGTATGAGTAAAATCATAAGTAATGGATGAAGATTCCAAGATAGTAGATGCAGTTCAAGTTTGGTGCTGAGGAAAAACCAATCCAATAGAGGTACATAGGTGTATAGGTGGAAATCTGTAACATGCACATTAATTGGTTCAAGGTGTTTTCCCCTAGGTCAATGGTTATTTTATCAACCGCTAGATAAACTAACCATTAGTAAAAGATCATGATCACACCACTTTATTATTTACTTTATGCCAAGTTTCATGGTTATTTCATTGTGTATGTTTTGTCTTGATCACATGAATTAATGAAATTAACGAGCATGAAATATAGAACTAAAATAAATTATCTTATGCATAAATATTATCTAAGACATGGTTAATCAATTAAGTAAATCTACTTAATATTAATAAACATGTGATAAAGATAATAATTGACAATTTACGCATAAAAGGATAAAATCCTTAAATAAAATATATTAAGTCCTCATAGCCTTCCACTACCTCAATTAAAATCGAACCATAGTTCAAAGTGTTTTCCCAAACAAATTTGGGGTAATTTCAATTATCATGGAATTATAACTTGATGTTTTGGGTTGAATTAACTTAGTTCACATCAAGAGTTTACTACTAAAGCAGGACTTGGTGTAACTGAGAGGCAAGAGTTGAGGAAATCCAATTTAAGGATTTTGGGATCAGGGATTCCACTCAACAGATCAAAGAACTGTGAGTTAATGCAGTTGATATTTGGAATTCCTACCTAAAACCATTCAAGTTGCTTGACCAACCAAATTTGGGGTAATGATAAGTGGATTATGGATCCTTGCCACTAGAATTTCCAAGAAATAGGATATTCCAAATCCAATGGCAAGGGCTATTTGGTTTCAATAAAATAGCGGGAGATTAATAAATATAATATTTATTTATTTGTATAAATTTTACCAGATAAAGTATGAAAATTATACTCATATTATTGTGTAGAAACACCATTAAATTGACTTCAAACATATCACTGCAATCCATACTTGAGAAGGATAGCCTTCTCACCAGCAAAAATTTTCAAGAGTGGAAAATGCACTCACGCATTATCCTTTTCCATGAAAGGAAATTATATGTGCTGGAAGAACCTATTAATGATGCTCCTAGTAATGGGGCAAGTGATGAAGAGTTATCACTCTATGAGAAACATTTGAATTATTCCAAAGGTGTTCAATGTTTCATGCTATCATCCATAACCAATGAGATTTTTAAGAAACATGAGGACATGGATGCATATATCATGATGTATCACATTCGGGATATCTATCAAGAGAAGGAGAGACTAGAGTGGTACAAGATCTCCAATTCTTTGTTTACAACTAATCTTGGAGAGTCTGCACCAGCTGGGCCTCATATAGTCAACCTTATTAGCTACATTGAACACTTAGACATCTCAGGGATTAAATTCCTAGATGAGTTGCATACAAATATCATACATTCATCACAACACAATACCTTCTCTAGTTTTATTGTTAATTACAATATGAAAAATAATGAGAAGAGTATTTAAAAAATTATTACTTTGATTCACCAAGTGGATAAGGACATGGGGCATGACAAACCCATGGTCCTTATGGTGAATAAGAAAAGGAAGAACAAGGAAAAGGGTCCCAAGAATCACAAAAATTCTAAAGATCCCAAGAACCATCCTTCCAAGAATAAGAGGATCCAGAGGCAGGATAAGGAAAAGGAGGCAGCGTGTTTTGCATGTGGAAAGCCAGACCACTGGAAAAGGAACTACACCCAGAAGCAAGGGGAAGCTAAATGTGCATTATTTATTGAGTGTAATATTTCAATATCTACACATTGGATATTAGATACAGCTTGTGGTGCTCACATCTATATCCAAATATAGGAACCAAGTAGATTCTGAATGATTTCTAGAGGAGAGGTGGATTTGAGAGCTACTAATGGTGAGAGGTTGGATGCTCTAGCCATTGGTGACTGCCGACTTTAATTACCAAAAGAATGATTTTCGTTTTAAAATATTTTTATTATGTACCAACAATTATCAAGAACATAATTTCTATATCATGTATAGGTGAGTATGGGTTTATTTTCAATTTTGGAAATAAAATTTGTTTCTTTTATAAGGAAAACACATGTTATGGTATGAAACACTTAAATAACAGTATTTATGTATTAAATTATGAAATCCAAGTAATGAAAATTGATAAAAAATCATGTTCACATGAGTCATATAACACCCAAATATGGAATCACCATCTTGGTCATATAAATGAGAATCGTTTGACAAATCTCTGTTAAGATGGGTATTTAGACTCGTTTGAAATAAAACCACTTGAAAGATGTTATGCTTGTTTACTAATAAAAATGACCAAACCACTATTCAATGGACACGGTTAAAGGGCCACAGAGCTTCTAGGATTGGTACACACTGATATGTGTGGACCATTTCCAGTAGAAGATAGAGGTGGGTATTCTTACTTCATAACTTTTATTGATGACTTGAGTAGATACAGTTATGTATACTTGATGAGGTATAAGTCTGATTCCTTTGAGAAATTAAATGAATTCAAGAATTAAGTAGATAATCAACTTGGAAAGAAGATAAAGAAGATTTAATCAGATCAAGGTGATGAATATATTAACCAAGAGTTTATCGACTTTCTATGGGAGTTTGAGATTATATCTCAACTCACTACACCTTACACACCATAGTGGAATGGTGTTAGTGAAACAGGGAACCATACCTTGTTAGACATGGTAAGGTTGATGATGAGTCATGAATATCATCCATTATCCTTTTGGGGATATGCATTACAAAACACGACATAGAAATTAAATTGAGTACCAATTAAAGTGGAAAATGGAATTCCCTTTGAGTTATGAAGTGGAAAGAAACCCATTTTTTTTGTATACACGTGTATGGGGTTGTGAGGTGTTTGTTAAGGTCTTTTCAGGAAAAAAACTAGCACCTCAGAAAACAAAGTGTATATTTATTGGGTATTCTAAGGAAACAAAGAGATACTACCTATACAACCCATCAGACAAGAAAGTGAATGTTTCCAGAAAAGCCGTATTTCAAGAAAGGGAGAACATTCTCAAAAAGGATAGCGGGATAAAGATTGAATTCAATGAAGTTTATGGACAAGATATACAAGAGTTGGTATAGGAATAAGTTCCACAGGTCCCCATGGAAGAAGTAGTTACTGAAACATAAGTATTATATAGGAGCGTAAGAGAGGTAAGAGAACCAAAGAGATATGGTTTTCTAGTCACTGAATATATTGAACCATTATTGGTTGATAATGATGAACCTCTCTCCCACAAAGAGGCAGCAGAGAGCTCAGAAGATGCAATACGGAAAGAATTTATGAATTCTATCAGAACTAAGTTTGGGTTATGGTCGATGCTCCAGTTGATGTGAATCGTGTTAGATGAAAATGGGTATTCAAGAGGAAACTAGACATGGAATGTAAAGTAGATACCTATAAAGAAAGTATAGTGGCTAAAGGGTTTAAAAAACATCAAGGAATTGACTATGATGAAACCTTTTCACCTGTTTCCATGTTTAAATCTACCATAATTCTACTTGCTATAGCAACATACCATGACTATGAGATTTGTAATATGGATGTAAAAACTACATTCCTTAATGGGAACCTTCAAGAAGATGTCTATATGAAACAACCAGAAGATTTTATGACTCCAGGTGATGCTAAAAGGATCTTCAAGTTATAGAGATTCATTTATGGATTTAAGTAAGCATCCAGGTCATGGAACATTTGATTTGATGAAGCTATAAAAGAATTTGGATTCATTACGAATGAATGTGATCCATGTGTTTACAAGAGGTTTAGGGGAAATTAATTCGTTATCCTAGTAGTATATATTGATGAAATATTATTAATTGGAAATGAAATACCAGTCTTATAGTCTATTAAGGACTGGTTAAAAAAGTGTCTCTCTATGAAGGACTTAGGTGAAGTAGCCTATATTATAGGGATCGAGATAATTCTTGATATATACAAGAGGCTTTTTCAACTAAGTAAAAGTATATATGTTTCTAAAATAATAAATAGATTTAGTATGGAACAATCTGATAGGGGATTGGTTCCAGTGTCACATGGTTTACATATTTCTAAGAAAATGTGTCCTTAGACACAACATGATAAAGAGAGAATGAGTAAGATCCCATACACGTCAGTGATAGGATAAATCATGTATGTCATGTTATGTAATAGACTTGATGTTGAATATGCATTGAGCATGGTAGGAATATATCAAGAAGATCTAGGAGAATATCATTGGTCTACTGTTAAGGCTATCCTTAAGTATCTGAAAATAACTAAGGATATGTTCCTAGTGTATGGAGGAGATGAGAAGCTGGTCATGAGAGGTTATAATGTTGCTAGTTTTCAGGTAGATTATAATGATCTGAAGTCGCATTCAAGATATTTTTTCTATCTCAATAGAGGAGCTGGGAGCTAGAAGAGTTCAAAGCAGCAAGTTGTCACTAATTCTATAGCGGAGTCTGAGTATATAGTGGCTTATGATACATCCAAAAAATTCATTTGTATAAGAAAATTTTTGCAAGATCTTGATGTGGTACCTATTATTAAAGACCCTATCACATTGTATTGTGATAATACTTTAGTAGTGGATCTTGTAAAATAGCCAAGGTAATATAAACAAACAAAGCATATACTTTGGAAGTATAACCTCTTGAAATATTTTTAACAAATGGTTGAAGTTGCAGTAAGAAAAGTACCCATGAAAGAAAACATGGTGGAACCCTTGACTAAAGGCCTATCTCAGTAGAAGCATGAGTATCATGTGAGAGCTAGCAGACTGAAGGTTGTTAGCAGTTGGCTCTAGTGAAAGTGAGATTATGTTGGAGTTGGTGCCCTATAACCAACTTATGTGTACTTTATGATATTCAAAAAGATGGGTATAAGTTATCATAAAGTACACATAAGTTGGTTATAGGGCACCAACTCCAATATAATCTCACTTTCACTAGAGCCAACTGCTAACAACCTTCAGTCTGCTAGATCTCACATGAATATCACATTCAGAAGTGATACGACATTATTCTTAAATATATATTCTATAGCTGGATGATATAATTTGGGGGATACAAATGATATAGGCTACCAGGGGTGGAGACTCATAGGACTTTGAGGCACCTTCTCATGGTGTACACCCTTGGTAGTATCCAGAGTAGGATATTATGAGAACGAGACCTGGTAGTAGGAAATCCACATTTATATGTGTCATTGGATATTCCTATATATGGATATGTGTATTGATCCTTAGAATTTAATAATATTATTAATGATTATTATGAGTCATATAATTTTATGTATTGATAAAAAACTATGATGACATATGTTCGTGGTGAGGTAAGATACATTGGGTGCGTCATGAGCAATATTGCATTAATAAATAATGAGAGAAATGATTTTCCATTCTGTTCTTTAAAGAAAGCTGATATATCAGGACCTTTGATGGAAATTATATAGCCTAAATAAATCCATTACCATGGTGTTCTATAGAAAAGTTCAATTTCTTGTAAGTAAAAAAAAGAGACATCGATCACACAAGTTGATGGCACCAGCATGCAACCTGCTTGATTAAAGATATTGCGATAAAGGGATTATATTACACAATAAGTGTCCATATGAGGTATTATGTAGTTTTGGTATTATATAATTTCTCTATGGGTTCCTTGGAATGTTTCTAAACATTATCCTTGGACTTTAGGATACTTCTCTTAATGCCACTGAGAAAGAGGCCTAGATGGTTACACACTATGTGTATCTAAAATCTCAGTTAACTAATATATTATTATTTATTATTTAAAAAGTTGAACAAATATTATTCTCACACATGGTTTAATAATTATTCATGTTTTCTTGATCTCATATATTCCATCACCTATCATTTGAGAGAACATAATGTGAGTAGAATATTTAACAAATATTTATTTTCTATTTAGTGAATATAATATTTATTTATTTATTGGTGACTAATATAGTGATATTTATGTAATAAATAAATAGTCATTATTAAAGTATTGATAAATATTGTGGAGGAATGGTGGAATGAGTTTAATGGTCTGGTGAGAAGTAATACATATTGAATATTATTTGATCAAATAATATTTAATTTAATTCACAAGTTAAGCACATGTTAAAATAATAATAATAATATTATTATTTTAGGCATGGGGTTCCACAAGGGATTAAATAAATAATAAGGGTAAACTTGTGAAATTATTTATTTCTAACCCTAGAAATATATAAAACCAAGTATATTATTTTCAAGCAGATCCAATTCATTTTTTTGGTTGTGCACAATGGATTTGGAGAATCCTCTCAAGACCTGGAGAGCTACCTTCTCCAAGAATTCTCCCAAGAATGGAGAGCGGTATTCCTCCTCCACCCTCCCTCAAGTCAAGAGAGACCAAGGAGAATACTTTGGAAGAAATTATCAAGGCGATAAATGGTGAACAACAAAAATGATAGGATCTACCATGGTAGCACCCAGAGATTCCTACGGTGACGTTTAGAGATTTATGGAATACATGTGGATTACCACTAGAGGGAATATTATCTCAATTACAAAAATGTAACAATGGTACAACACAGATCTGTTGTTAGTATCATCAATGAGGAAATAATTCCAACAAGGTAATTCTTTAATTGATTAAATTAATTATAAATAATATGTAATGATCCTCCCTATGATTTTGGTGTTTTATCCATTTTCTGTTTTCTTTGATTCAATTTCATTGATCACATCATTTATCATCGTGTATATCTCAAATTTATTATAGATCATGAAAAAAAAGTAAATTTGTGTACAACCCATCACACACTTCCACTACACCTAGAACCTACAAGTAACACTATAAAGAAATAAATTAAACATAAAAATGAAACAATACAATAATAAAATGTCAAATTTAAACTGAAACTAAAAAATTTGAGTCATACTGGGCACACCATGCATTGGATTGAGGTGAGGATAATTCCTAAACATCACAAATGAATTATGGATCATTTTTCTAAAGTATCATAACAATATTAACGAGTTTTTATAGTTTTGAGTATGTCACTTGTGGTTTTTACTAAAATGTCATTAAAAACTAAAAACATATACTTTGAGTATCGGTCGTATTGTATGTCAAATTGAGGTGAGGATGATTCCTACATGTAACAAATGACTTATATATTATTTTCTTAAAGTATCGAAACAATCTGAATGTGTTTTATCTATTTTGAGTATGTCACTTTTTTTTACTAAAATTCCATTTTAATATGAAAACACCCACTTTGATTCATACCAGTCACATCAATGTTGGTTTGACATGAGACCGATTCCTACACATCAAAAATGATTTATGAATCATTTTCCTAAATTATCAAGTTAATCCAAGAATGTTTTCTTGGTTTTTAGTGAGTAACACAAGTTTTGAACTAAAATGTAAATTTTAAACTGATAACAGATACTTTGAGTCATTACTAGAATACCATGTATCTATAGAGACCCTATCATTTTACACATATCATTACATGATTTTAAGAATAATTAAACATCAATTTACAATCCAAGGTTTGTAAAGTCAATTGTATTAGATATTAGGTACATAATTAAACATCATGATTCCAATATAAGAACATATTTTATGTAATATTCCTAAATATTTCATAACTTCCTTTGAGACCTTACATCAGCATAGGATAACCTAAGGATAACATGAACAAATAGATGATCTAAACACCCAGTAAGGGAATAAACATAGGAATAAATTTTAGCACATGGGTTACAAGACATAACATACCGATATAAAAAGGCATGGAACATGATTAAATACAAGGAATCATAACATGTGATCATATAATCATGGATTAATATTATTTTGGAAGAAACATAAAACATGAATTTATCACGTGTTAAGGATTATTGCACATACATGACTGTGAGTCATGGCTAACCACCAAGACCATTGCACATAGAGCACGAGTCAATGCTAACCACCAAGACTGTTGCACATAATCTCTCATGAGACTAAACATTACCCAATGCATTAGAGTGCTATCTGGGCGCACCCATTATAACATGATCATGAATATGTTTTCAACATAAATAATCATACATAATAAATAAAACAAAAATATAAGGGTTACCCATGGAATGAATTGGGTATCATAATCATGTCAAAAGCATAATAAATGGGCATATCATAAAAGTGTCCATAAAAGAAATGAATTAAATAATACATGGACATTAATAAAGGAAAATAGGAATATATCATTATTAGTGATGTCAAACTGAAGTGATAACATGTAAAAAGAGTATTTAAGAAACTTTAGAATTTAAAACAATTTAGTGTGATTTAAGGAAAATATTAAAGATAATTTAAAGCAGAAAAGTGAATAATATTTTATATAAAACCAAAAGTGAACCAAGAAAGTTTTCATAATAAAATGAGTGATTTTAGAAAAATAATGGTGAATTAAAACATACTATATATTTCACTTGAAATAAGGTAATAATTTGGGAAGTTCCCTTAAATCGACCTTGATTATTGGGAAGAATTGAGTAGAGAACCTTTTAAAAACATATATATCCCCGAAAAAGAAGGATGAATGGATACATATACATTATTTTAGAAAATATAAATAGAATTTAGAATATTTAAATAAAAATAAAATATAATTTCATTTGGGTAAAAGTATAGAAAGAGTAACCCGATGGAATAATAGAGGTTTGGGTAGAATCCCTTACCATAAGTCTGAAGGTGTTCTTCACTTGATTTTAATGTCCTGAATAATAAAATTAGATTCATTAATTAATAAGTCCATAACTATTTATACATGTATTTTATTTATTATAACTTTATTAATTTCATTTATTTCCTTTTTATGGTTTAATATATTCAACCCCATCGTTTGGGAGCATTGGTTTCCTTGGTTTTCATGATCAGTTTACTTGTATACATGTATGAAAGGTCATATAAAGTGGGGGTAATTATCCAAAATTGAACTTATATGTTATTAATGATCTTAAATAGGTTACATTGGTCTTATATATCATTTGGTTTTATGTAATAAGTAAAAATCATTAGATAAACAATTAATGATAATCATTTGGGTTTATTTTGGCGGTTTTCGATCACAACAAACTCATTTTGTTTTATAAATTAATATCATGTTTAAAAAATTACTCCAAAACATTAAATAAGATATAATAAATATATTATAATCTATTTCAACCATAAAAATGGTTTCATTACCAGCCTTGAATATGGTAATGGAAATTGAAAACTTCATTGCCCTTGAATGTGATAAATTAACACATCACATACGATGTTTTCATTTTTAGTATAAAAGGAGGGGGAAAGTGAGATGAAGATGAATTATTACATTAGCATAAAAAAATTCAAGTATATGCATGTTAATTGAGTTATCATACCAATTTGATGATGGGAGGTGATGATAGAAAAAGAAAATAAAGGAACTTGAAAATAAATTAAAAGAAAAGAGAGAGGGTTTTACCTCTTGATTCCTTCTTCTTGAAAACCTTCTCAAGGGATTGGTTTTGGTATTTTATTAAGACCAAAATCTCCTGGATTTAGAGGAGTGTCTTGGGAGGATATTTTATTATAATTTAGAAAATCCCCAAGGATTGAGAGGTGTGAGGAGAAGACGTGGTGAGGGGTGATATTTATAGTGGAGGAGAGGGGTGTTTTCTCATTATTTAATTCATTAGTTTATTATTTTTCTCCAGATAAGAAATAGTTTTGATACATGAGATTAAATATAGTAATTAGATTATTTGAGTTCAAAACAATTTTTCTTACATCATCCATGACTCAATTAATAGTGCATTTAACTTATAATGTATATATACCATAAATTAATGTATTTTACTATTCACAAAAATTCAAGTATTTCAGAAAAATCCTAAAAATTAACCCTGAACATTTTTCAATGTGTAGAATTCAAAAATAAACTACATTTGATGAAAATAATTTTCTAAATATTATAAATTTTAATTTTAATTAAAATCATCATTTACTTGGAAAATACAAATTTTAAAATTATAACTACTTTTATGTCACTTTGAAAAATTAACTAAGGTCTCATAAAATTATATTATAATCACAAGACATAAAAATAATAATTTATGAATACATTTTATGAAAATATTTTTTATTTTAAATTATTAAATTAGTCATAAAATTGTAATTAAATAATTATGACTTACAAAAATACCAATACTTAATTAATAATTTTGAAAATATTTATTTACTTATACTATGATATAATTATATCATATTGTCACTTATAAGATGGATAAATTTTATTTATATTTTCATTGATGAGGCTACTATTCAATTGTTTGGTTTACTATTCATAAGGTTAATGTTACTATTCAAAAGGTCAAGTTACTATTCATTTGGAATATGTTCCTTAACTTCTAGAAATGCCTTTTATTTCATTAATTCTTCATTTAAAAAGTTTGTATTGTGTTCTTAATGTGATTTTATTTTATTATACTATATGACATAATTATAAGAAGGGGATTTCATTTATATAAGTTTTGGGTCATTGCATTCTCCCCCCTTATGAAAATTCGCCCTTGAAATTTTATTTTACATTCTAAGTTGAAAACAGGAGAATGTACTTCTCTTTAATCACTTGATCTGGTTCCCATGTTGCCACTTCGTACTTATGGTTTTACCAAAGTACTTTGAACATATGAGTGGTCTCGTTGCATAGAAATTTATCTCTATGATCCAAGATCTTCATTGGCTGATCCTCATAAGAAAGATCATTCTCCAACTATACCACCTCTAAAGTCAGTACATGTGAGGATCTGGTATGTACTTTTTCAAGAGGGATATGTGGAATACATCATGTACTTGAGGCATGGTTGGTGAAAGTGCTAGTCAATAGGCCACAACTCCGACACTATCAAGGATCTCAAAGGGGCTGATGTACCCAGGACTTAGCTTTCCTTTCTTATCAAATCTCACGATCTTCTTCCATAGAGATATTCAAAGGAATACCATATCTCCAACTTTAAACTCAAGGTCTCATCGATGATTTTCTTCATAACACTTTTGTTGAATTTAGGCTACCTTGATGTTCTGCTAAATAGTTTTCACCTTTTCCACCATTTCTTCGACCATTTTAAGACCTAGAAGCTGATTCTCACCGAATTCATCCCAACATGCCAGTGTTTTACACCTTTTCCCATAAAGGTCTTCATATGGATATATTTAGATGCTTGATTGGAAACTATTGTTGTAAGAGAACTCAACCAGAGGCAGATGTTGGCCCCATCCTCCTTTGAAGTCTATAGAACACACTCAAAATTTCTTCTAGTGTCTGAATAGTTATCTCAAATTGTCTATTAGTTTGAGGATGATAGGACATACTGAAGTTCATCTCAGTGTTCAGATCATGTTGGATACTTTTCCACAACTTGGAGACGAATCTCAGATCTTGATCAGATACAATATATAGTGGTACTCCATGCATCCATACAACTTATTTGATGTATATCCATGCAATTTGATCCAGTGAGAAGTCCTCTAAGATTGCAATAAAGTGAGCTGTCTTTGCTGATATACCAGACACTTTGATGTATATTCAATGATCTCCTTTTTCATATTCTCCCACCAAAAGTTTTCCTAGAGATCTTGATACATCTTTGTGCTCCATGGGTAAATATAGAACATTGATCTATGTGTGTCATTTAGAAGATATTTCTGCATCTCTGGATTATATGGCACACATAGTCGTGACCCAAATCATACGACTCAATCCTAATTGATCTTGGACTTGGAGGATTTACCATTCTTGATAGCTTCCACCTTTTTTTGAATTTCCACATCATTCTTTTGAGGATCCTTTATT
This sequence comes from Viscum album, assembly GCA_963277665.1. NCBI lineage: Eukaryota > Viridiplantae > Streptophyta > Magnoliopsida > Santalales > Viscaceae > Viscum > Viscum album. The sequence continues at coordinate 1,842,606,294 of OY728151.1, forward strand.
TTATTCGTAAGGGACGATTGATAAATCATTTGAGAAGGGATTAATGATGTTCCTTCCTTAATTATTCCCATGTACATCCTTTTTAAATATAAGAATATTGGATCCTTCTCAATTCTCATCATTGATAAAGATGCATGATACTTTCTACTTAGAGCATCCACCACCTTATTTACTTTACTAGGATGGTAGTGGATTGAGCAGTCATAATCTCTGATGAGGTCTAAACATCTTCAATGATGAATATTAATCTCATTTTGTGTGAATATATATTTGAGACTCTTGTGATCAGTATATATCTTACACTTCTCCCCATAGAGATAATGCTGACAGATTTTCAATTTGAAGATCACATCCACCAACTACAGATCATGTGTAGGATAGTTTTTCTCATGAATTTTCAACTTCCTTGAGGTGTAGGCTATCACTTTATCATTTTTCATCATTATAAAACCTAATACTTTCTTTGAAGCATCATTTTATACCAAAAATTTTTCTCCACTTGTCGGGAGTGAGTACTGGCATAGTGATAAGACTATTTTTGAGCTCCTTAAAGATTTCCTCACATTCTTGAGTCTAGAAAAACTTCACTCCCTTCTATGTTAGCCTGGTTATTTGGTTTTAAAATCATGATAATTTCTTCATAAATCATCAATAATACCCAGATAGGACAAGGAAACTATGGATCTCTGTTATAGAAGTTGTCCTAGGCCACTCTTCAATTTCCTTTATCTTGGAAGTGTCCACAAATATTCCTTTTTTGGTGATGACATGTCCTAATAATGATACTTCATCTATCCATAACTCACATTTACTATACTTTTCATATAGTTTCTCCCTTCTCAAAGTCTTTAGAATAATATTCAAATTCTCCTAATGTTCCTCCTTACTCTTGGATTATATCAGAATATCATCAATAAAGACTCCCACAAATTTATTGAGGTAATGTCTAAAGACTCTATTAATTAAGTCCATTAAAATTTCTAGAGAATTAGTGAGTCCAAAAGGCATTACTACAAACACATAGTGTCCATACCTCATTCTAAAGGTAGTCTTGGGAATATCTTCCTTCCTCACCTTTAATTAGTGATATCCTGATTGAAGGTCCACCTTAGAGTAATAACTGGCCCCACGTAGCTGATCGAACAAGTCATATATCCAAGGAAGGGGATACTTGTTATTTATTTTGATTTTTTAAGTTCACGATAATCAATGTAGAGGCACATTGATCCATCCTTCTTGACAAAGAGGACTGATGCACCCTATGGTGAAGCACTCTGGCATATAAAACCCTTATCTTAATTCTCCTGTAACTGCTTCTTCATCTCTTCTATCTCAACAGTTTCCATTCTATAAGGTTTCTTTCAAATAGTTAGAGATCCAAGAATAAGTTCAATTTAGAACTCAACCTCTTGATCAAGAGGAAGACCAAATAAATTTTCATGGAATACATCAGTGTAATCCCTCACGATGGTAATGTTTTCAAACATGATCATCTCCTTTGTCTCAATAATTTTAGTGAGATATGATTGCTCATAAGGAAATAATATTCACACTTGAGATATTGATTTTGAAGAAGATTCATCTTCCTCCTTACACTTGTAAAGAATTAGAGGATGCTTCAGGATGTGAGGAGTGATGTCCCTTTCTTGACATTTGATGTTGTATTTGTATAAATACCGCCAATCCATGCCCATTATAGCATCAAACTCAACCAAAGGAAGTATGAATAGATTTTACAGGAGGTTCAATCCATAAAAATTAACCGGGGAGGAGTTATATACTTTGGATGCAATAATTTCCCCATTTTATGTTCTCATAGATAACTTAACCTCCATATTTTGAGGTGGTTTTTGAATAGTTCTACTAAACTTTCAAGATATGAAAGAATGAACATAAACAGAATCAAATAGTATGTTTGCTATTCTTGAATGAATAACCAACATACCTGTCACCACATTGTTTCCTGAATCCACCTCAACAGTAGTGATAGCATAAGCCCTTCATTGTTTCCTTATAGGTTGTTGTTTATTGCCACAAAAAACCCTCATCTTAGGGTATTAGTTTGAAAAATGTCCATATTTCTTGTAGTTGAAACACTACACTACTAGTTGAGCATTGATACGAACCTTCCTTTTTCGTTCCACATTAGTGGGATTCTTCATATCCCTTTAGTAGTTCTTATACATATTCCCTATTCTTCCACATTTGAAGCATTTCCTATTTCCCTTTAGATAGATTCTTCCCACAAATTTGACATGTGGTATATTCAATTTTTTTCCATCATGGGATTTACTTTATAATACACCCATATTAGAATCCATTTTCCTCCTTTTTCATCAGGCCCATGAGACCATTGAGAGTCTATGATCTTCATTTCAACCTTGATGGCACAACGAACAATCTCCTCATGATTTTAAAAGTCTCTAATCGCCAATACTTTTCACAGACTTAGCTTTAGTCTGATAAATAAGTGATCCACCTTACATTCAGTGTTCATAACAAGGCCAAAGGCATATCTTGAAAGCCTTGTAAAGTTTGCTTCATACACCCCAATAGACTCATCTTCCTTATGATTAAGTCCAAGGAACTCTCTTTCTATCTTGAGATGGAGGGTTTGGGGAAAATATAACTGAATTTTTTTCTTGAATTCCTCCAAATCCATGGAAACAATTTCCTCCTTAGACTTCATGTTTTTGATCAGTGTCCACCACCGATCAGCTTCCTCATCAAAATGATAGAACACCAAAAAAAATTTCTCTTATTCTGAGCACCAGAGGACAGAGAATACCTTTTTAATGAATTTAATCCACTTTTAAATGAGGAGGGGATCAAAAGATACACTACACATGAGAGACCTTTACTGCATGAAGGTTTTTATGGAAACTTGATATTTCCTTGTAGAATGAGGTAATTCTACACAATTCAAGTTATTATTCATAACTTGATCTAACTAAGAAAGTACTGTCATAAAGTTTTGAGCAAGCATTCCCATCATATTTTTCATTTCATTAGGGAAATCATCACATTCCCTATCACATTGATTGTTTCTATGTGTTCTTCTATTTCCTTCCATTAGCTATGAAAAATAAAGTGCAATTAGGGGGCTTGAATACTTAACTAATGAGCATAATAAAAGTAAACTTTGAACATAAAGGGATAAAATTGTAAAGGAAAATTATATCCTAACTTGCGAATCCATAGATTTAAATATAGGTTATATATCCACGATCTTTTTTATAATATATTTTCTTATGGACATTTTCCCTTAATAGTGGTTCATAATGAGCTTATAAATTTACTAAAGCATATTCCCCAGGAGTGTCAAACTAGGTGCACAGTAAGGACTATTGTCGTGTACCAGGTTATCTTGAGTTAGGTTCGGAACACCTTGTCAGAGTTTTCACTCCTAGGTACATCTATGCCAGAACCACTTCCACTTGTAGTATCTAGACAGGGATGCATTTTCTTGATAAACCACTTAATATATACTTAGAAAAATTTAGGGATGTTTTCACATACTTAGCCTTATCCCCAGGGTTCTTAATAAAGTGCTTTATTCCTAGTCTCAAAAATAACCAAACTTTTCATCTGATTACAACTATAGAGACCCTATCATTTTATACACATCATAACATTATTTTAAGAATAATTAAACATCAATTTACAATCCAAGGATCATAATTTCAAGTGTCTTTGAGGTTAGGTACATAATTAAACATCATGATTCCAAAATAAGAACATATTTTATTTAATCTTCCTAAAGAGATCCTAAATTTCTTTGATCCCTTACATTTAAATAGGATAACCTGGGGATAACATGAATAAAGGGATGAGATAAAAGCCTAGTAAGGGAATAAACATAAGAATAAAGCTTAGCACATGGGTTAAAAGGAATAAAATAACAATATAAAAAGGCATGGAACATGATTAAATATAAGGAATAATAACATGATATCATATAATAATGGATTCATAGTAATGTGGAAGTAACATAAAACATGACTTTAGCACGATTCAAGGCTCGTTGCACAAAGAGGAGCATGAGTCATAGCTAACCACCAAGACTGTTGCACATGGTGCATGAGTCAAGAGTAACCACCAAGACCGTTAAACATAACATCTCATGAGACTAAAAATTACCCAAAGCATTGGAGTTTTATTTAGTCACACCCATCGTAACATGTTCATGAATACGTTTTCCACATAAATAATCATACATAAAAAATCAAACATAAACATAAGGGTTACCCATGGAATGAATTGGGTATCATAATAATGTCAAAATCATAATAAATGGGTGTATCATAAAAGTGTCCATGAAAGAAAGAAATTAAATCATACATATACATTAATATATGAAAATAGGCATAGATCATGATTAGGGATGTCAAAATAAAGTGATAACATGTAAAAATAGTATTTAAGAAACTTTATAATTTAAAACAATTTAGTGCTGTTTAAGGAAAATATTAAAGAGAATTTAAAGAAAAAAAGGGAATAATATTTTATATAAAACTATAAGTGAACCAAGAAAGTTTTCATAATAAAATGAGATTTTTTATAAAAACAATGGTGGCTTAAAATAGACTATAGAGTGCACTTGAAATTGGGTAATAATTTAGGAAGTTTCCTTAAATCGAGCTTTCTTATCCGGAATAATTGAGTAGGGAAACTTTTATAAACATGTATATCTAAGAAAAATAAGGTTGAATGGATATAGATACACAATTTTGGAAAATATAAACATAATTTTGAATATTTACATAAAAATAAAATATAATTTCATTTAGTTAAAAAGAGAGAAAGAGTAACCCGATGGAATAATGGAGGTTCGAGTAGAATCCCTTATCTTAAGTATGAAGGTGTTATTTACTTGATCATAATGTCCTGGATAATCAAATTAGATTCATTAATTAATAATTAAAGAACCATTTACACATGTATTTTATTTTTTATAACTTTATTAAGTTTATTTATGATCTTTTTGATGGGTTAATAGATTCAATTTGATTGTTTGGGAGCGTTGGTTTCCTTGGTTTTCATGATCAGTTTACTTGTATACATGTACAGAAGGTCATATAAAGTGGGGTTAATTATCCATAATTGAAATTATATGTTATTAATTATATTACATAGGTTAAATTGGTCCTATATATCATTTTTATGAAATTAGGATGAATCATTAGATAAACAGTTAATGATAATCATTCGGGTTTATTTTGGATGTTTTTGATCACAATGAAATCATTTTGTTTTATAAATTAATATCATGTGTAAAAAACGACTCCAAAACATAAAATAATATATAATACATATATTATAATCTATTTAAACCATAAAAATGGTTTCATGACCAGACATGAAGACAATAATGTAAATTTAAAACTTCGTCGCCCTTAGATGTGATAAATTAACACATCATAGATTATGTTTTCATTTTTAGTATAAGAGGAGGGGGAAAGAGAGATGATGATTAATTATTACATTAGTATAAAAAAATTCCAATATATTTAAGGTACTGTAGTTATCTACCATTTGTATTAGGGGAGGTGAGAAGAGAAAAATAAAATAAAGGAACTTGAAAAGAAATTAATAGAAAAGGAAGAGGGTTTTACCTCTTGATTCATTCTTCTTGAGAACCTCCTTAAGGGATTGGTTTAGTTATTTTATTAAGAAAAAAAGCTCTTGGACCTGGGGGGGGGATTGGGAGGATATTTGAGCAGAATTTGGACAAGGATCAAGGTTTGAGAGGTGTGAGGAGAAGAGGTAGTATTTATAATGGATAAGAGAGGTGTTTTCTCATTATTTATTTCATTAGTTTATTATTTTTCTCAAGAAAAGAAATAGTGTTGATCCTTGAGACTAAATACAGTAATTATATCATGTTAGATCGAACCAGTTGTTCCTAAATCAGTCATGACTCAATTAATAGTTCATTTAACTTATAATGTATATATACCGTAAATTATCGTATTTTACTATTCACCAAAAATTCAAGTATTTCATAAAAATCCCAAAAAATTAATATACTTTTTTTGATGTGTAAAATTAAAAAAATGAACTTCATTTTATGAAAATAATTTTATAAATATGATAAATTTTAATTTTAATTAAAATTATCATTTACTTGGAAAATACAGATTTTAAAATTATAACTACTTTTATGTCACTTTGAAAAATTAACTAAGGTCTCATAAAATTATCTTATAATAATAAGACATAAAAATACTAATTTATGAATACATTTTATGAAAATAAATATTCTTCTAAATTATTAAATTAGTCATAAAATTTTAATTAAATATATCTATGAATTACAAAAATACCAACACTTAATTAATATTTTTTAACATATTTATTTACTGATACTATGATATAATAATATCATATTTCCACTTACAAGATAGATAAGTTTTATTTATATTTTAGTTGATGAGGTTACTATTCAATTATATGGTTTACTATTCATAAGGGTTGTGTTAATATTCCAAAGGTCAAGTTACTATTACTTTTGGAATATGTTCCTTAACTTTTATAAATGCCTTTTATTTAATTAATTATTAATTTATAAAGTCTGTATTGTTTATTAATGCGATTTTATGTGATTATAATATATGAAATAATTATAAGAAGGGGATTTCATTGATAAAAGTTTTGGGTTGTTGCAGTATTAGATTGAGGTTCAGATGATTCCTACACATCAAAAATGACTTATTGACCATTTTCATAAAGTATCAAAATAATATGAATGTGTTTTCTTTATTTTGAGTACATATCCTGTATTTTTTACTAAAATGTTAATTTTAAATAAAAATACACACTTTGAGTTAGACCGGTCACACCGATCATCAGATTGAGGTGTTGTTGATTCCTATATGTAAAAAATTACTTATGGATTGTTTTCCTAAAGTATCAAAAAAAATACGAATGTGTTTTCTTAGTTTTGAGTATGTCACTTGTCTTTTTACTAAAATGTCAATTTTAAATAAAAAGACACACTTTGAGTCATATCGGTCACACCTTGCTATGGATTTAGGTGTGGATAATTAATACACATTAAAAATGACTTATGGATCATTTTTATAAAGTATAAAAACAATATTAATTCATTTTCTTGGTTTTGAGTATGTCACTTGTGATTTTTACTAAAATGTCATTTTAAACTGAAAACATGAACTTTGAGTCATATCAATCACATTTTGCATTAGATTGAGGTGCGAATAATTCCTACATTTCAAAAATGACTTATGAATCATTGTAATAAAGTATCAAAAAAATTCAAATGCATTTTATTATTTTTGAGTATATCACTTTTTTTACCAAAATGTAATTTTTAACTGAATACATACACTTTGATTTATATCGATCACATCGTGTGTTAGTTTTACATGAGACAGATTCCTACACATCATAAATGAATTATTAATTATTTCCCTAAATTATCAAGATAATATGAATGCATTTTCTTGGTTTTTAGTGGGTGACAAACGTTTTGAACTAAATTGTCAATTTTAAACTAATAACAGACACTTTGAGTCATACCAGTAACACCATGTATCAGATTTAATTGTGTCTTATTCCTACACATAAAAAATGACTTATGTATCATTTTCCTAAAGTATATAATCCTAGTTTTGAGTATGTCACTTTTATTTTTTACTATAATTTCAATTTTAAACCAAGAACATGCACTTTGAGTCATATCAGAAGCACCGTATAATAGATTGAATGTTTTTTCCCAGTTTTGAGTATGTCACTTGTCATTTTCCTAGTTTGTTAATGGAATATGATATTTTTTCATAAATTTTCAAATATTATAACTAAAATATTTTCTATTGGTTTGTTTATAACACTGCATAAACATTGATAAAAATAAGTAATCTGTTTTGATATTTGTTTTGATAGTGAAATATTATTATATATACCCTAATACATATCCACTTGTAAAAGTTTATAGGCTCATTATATTCATGGACTATCCTCATTCCATGATTTTTATGATATTTAAACACCTACCTATTATAATTTTTTTAATTAAAACATAATATAAAATATATAACTTGAAATATTATTGTAAAATGTTGCATGTAATGTATTACAAATTAATAAACATCATCATGTGTGGTCAATTTTTTGGGTATCCATGCATTGAATCCAAAAAATAAATCTTTGGAGTATCCAAATTGACCGTATTGAGTAACCAATTATGCCTATAAAACAAAAAGGAATAAGTAATGAAATTAATGAAAATATATTTGATATGATTAAATTGTAGAGTTTTACCCCTACATCGTGAGTATTAAGAATAGTCCATTATTTGTAAGTTTTCTTTCAAACATTGTGTCTATTTTTCCCACTATTCCTTTATATTTCTTTGGTTCTAATGATAATAGTTGTGTAGAAGTGATATGAGGACTAATGAGTCCAAATTTATATTTACACGACTTTCTCTTCAAATAGTATTCATATATAATCCTGAAAAAAATATGAATAGTATTTAGTCATAATTAACATAGTAGATTAGATATTGGATAATGAAAACACACACCCATGTATAAATTTACAATTTTGACTCCTAAACATTCATGATTAACGATTTCATTTACATTCTCAAGACCAATATAGTCTATAATGGTCCCTCTGTACATCTATTCTTCAAAATATATTTGGTTCATATCACCACTTTATAATGTTTTATCCACATGAACATTTAATGTTAGTAAATGAGAAAGTTGAATAGGCAGGGTAAATGTACTTAATGAAGACCTTTTCGATTGGTTGGTTGATCATTTAGATCATTTTGATTCAACCTTCCATTTCACCCCTTCCCTTAGCATGTCTGTAATAAAATTCATCGATTTAGACCTATTTTAATTAATTGTTAATGGTTTTTCAAGAAAAATAAATTTGAAATTAATACCTCCTTGTCAACATGTTTTTTACAATATCTAATGGACATGATATAGATATTCTAATTTTTTTTTCGATTGTATGAATATTTGCATCATCAAGTGGAATAAGTAGCTCAGTGATCGACTCTTGAGCTATGTTAATACCCACTCTCACATGACCTATTTCAAGTTTTTTGTTGTGTAGAATATCTCCTTGGATAATGAACACGATATCCCTAACAACAAGGCAATGGGTGGGTGTTGAGATATATAAATCAAAATTATTTTCACCATGTATAATATCAGTATAGGAAAGGTATCGGTGTATGCCTGATTCAAATTTTATAGAAACAGTTATGAAAATATTGATTACCTCTTATAAGATAGCTCTTTGAGGGGAATAGATCACCTCAAAGATGGTGGGGGATGGGGGGGATCTTCATATAGTGGTTGTCCATGTGTTGTTTCTTCTCTTTGATTCCTTACCATAATATTTTCTAAAAAAACTAGATTCCAATTAAAATTTTCTTCTGGATCAGCTAATAATTTCTACAACTCATAAATTTTCTTATCTTTATCCTTTTATTCATTTATTTTCTCAAAATATGTTTGGGGTGACACTCCAAAATTTGCACCTCTGATGTGACCATATTATTCTAGACACATCAAGGGCACTGATTGTATCTATTCATCGGGTACAACTAATTCTAATTCTTGTGTCTAAGTCAGATAAAAATATAATAAAATAAGCAATCATTATTATGTGATACCAATTTAAATAATTTTTTTATTATGTCATTCTTACATATAATTCCCACACTTTTTTGTGTGTTTTTATGTATCATTATCCCTTCTTTATTTAAATGTACCTCCTTCTATAGCACATGATGTGGAGTGGAAGTCGATTTGGAGTTTGATTCGTCAATTTTTACATAAATAGAGGAACATAATTATGTTGTTGTTTCATGTCACATAAAAGTATTATAGTATATTTAAAATGCATACCAATTTTTTTTCAAGTGAAGTGTGCCCCATCCTTTCTCTACAGTAGAGGTACATTGGTTTTTCTGCCCATTTCTTATATTCAAAACTTAGTTGTTGTTTAATAAATTAAAAATTATTAATAAAAGTGATTAATACACATATTTTCAAGCAATGTATTACCAGTCACAATTTACCTAAAAATATATCTCCTTACAATGACCAATAAATGAATCCCATGCTTGTTGGTTTATCTGGTGTGCATACATATGTGATGGGTGAAATTTTATTTTACCTTCAACATTTTTGAGATGATACTTCATAAGAATTGTGAGAAAGCCTCTGTAAACCTTTATTGAGAGAAATAATACAAATTTCATTTGGGATTCATCTACTATAAATGCACTCTGCAAGGGATAATGAAGATTAATTCAATGTTTCATTATTTTCTTAGTAAAATAAAGAAGTTATATCATAATGTTACCCTAATATCTTCCAAAATTAGTGTCTTAAGCGCAAGAAAAATATTGTGCCATGAATCTACATAAATAGGAACACACATATGTGTGGTGATCCCAATGTAACTACTGAACATAGTCCTGTTCGGGTTAACATGTTGGTCACGTGCATTCCATCCAACCATGAATTTGATGCCTTTATTTCTCATCGTAATAATTTTTTCTAACACCATCATGCTACGACACTCTTGTTTTTTCTAGGACACTGGTTTTTTATCATATACCATTTCCTCATCTTCAACATCATCAATATGTTGTTCCTCTAGATTTATAGCATCGACTTGTGCAGAAGGTTGTTGTTCCTCTGCATTGGGAGCACCAACATGTTGAGAAACTTGTTGTTCATCTGGATTGGCAACATAAGCACGCACATAAGTAATTATCTGAAAAAGTAGTTAAAAATTTAATTTAGATTACTTAAATAAATAATTGAATAGATAATAATATGGGGTAACACAATGTATATTACAAAAAAATATAACCTGATTATTGAAATCTATTTTTTTAAAAGGTTGAAGGGATTTGACCCCTTTATCGAGTATCCAAATCCCTTAATTATGGTCTCCTATGACATACAAGACCCCATATATATTGGGACCACTGTGAAATGATTATGATTCCCCAATTAAAGGGTCATCCTTAGTTGTATTGAAATATGACCCTTCAGTGGTTTTGGTCAATAACAAAATAATTGAGCACTTTCAGTTTGTAGGATCTGAAACATAAAAATACTTATACTGCCTATGATGTCATTATAAACTAATCATATTTGTACCCTTACTTAATAAAATCCACTTTCATAAATCCCAATTCATCCGATTTAACAACTCTTATATTATCAACCCACTTGCATTAAAAAATAGGCACTTGGAATGTTGTATAATCCAACCCCCATATTTGTTTGATGATGCCAAAGTATGACATATTTTCATAAATTGTATTTTTTTTCTTGGTACCAGATACATGAATCACTTTATCCAAAAGTGTAACTCTACTATTTTTCATGGTACTGCATTCATCATGTTTATTTTTATAGAACATATAACCATTAGTTACATAAATATCATAACATAATACATGCACACTTGGTCCTTTGGTTAGCCATCAAATTTATTCTAAAATTGAATCCAAATTTTTAACTGACTCCTTAAAAATATAGTCTTGAAACCACCCTATAAAATATTAGGTATGTGTATTTGATATCCATCTTTCATCCCTTGATGGATTCAAATGCCTAAGAATTTCTTTATGGGTTTCAACATATGAGGAAATATCTAAACTATTATGAAATACATAAAGGTGTACCTACTAAAAATATGTAATAATAATTGTGAAAATATCTATTTGAGAAATTCCTTCACCCACAACCCACCCGGTGTGATGAGATTTTGGTAGACCAATGATTTACACATTATATAGGTAGTCTATATAGAATTCAATGAATTCATCAACAACATATCGCTCTGAAATACAACCTTCTAGTAAACTTTGATTTTTGATATGCCCTTTCAAAATATTCATATACCATCCAATTGGGTACATCCATCTATAATGTATATGAAAACATAGTATATCTCTTATTGAGTGAATCATCAAGTGAACCATCATATAAAAGAATTCCAGTGGAAAAAACATCTTCAATTAACATAATATGATAGCAATTTCCTTTTCCATAGTTGGTAATTTTTCTAGGTATATAAATTTATTGAATATATATTTGAAAAAGAAATAGATATTGGATAATATATGAAGGAAATTCTTGGAAAAAATGAAATATATAGCTACAAGTATTAGATGTTTCATTTAAACATGATGGTGATGTGATTTCAAGACCTTTAACTTTAAATTAGTTATTGATATGATATTCTTGATATTTGATGAATACCCCTACAAAAACTTTACATAATTATAGAAGTTTCAAAACTGATATCTCTCTTTCCTAGAAAGAGTGTAAGTAGATAGAGGAAGAAATGTTCCATTTTTTTACTCTCCACTGGTGCCAAATCTTCCCATATTCCTATGTCAATCATGTCCAACCTAACCTTAAAATTTTCCTTTATTTTTCTAGGAATGTTTAGTAAAGTTCCAATGCTACTATCACATATATATTTTTTCAACATGAATAAGATCAAGAAAATTCCTAACATACAAAAAATTCCAGTACGGTAATTCAAAAAAAAAAAAAACTGATCTCTTTTTCCAACCAATTTTTTTTATGGTTTTTTTAAAAAGGTATAAAAAAATTAGTGTCCATATATTTAACTTTCTCAAATAGTTGATCACATATTAGTGAATATGGTGTTGTACATTCTTTTTAACTCTGTTTGAATGATCTCATCCAAGTTTGGTACTTATGTCATCATACTAGAAATCTATTATGTTCTATAAACTCAATTTTCGATGAATATTTCAACATAATTAAATGAAAACCTTTTTCAAAAATGGGACACCCTTGATTTCATTTAATACTACATCCAGAAAAATGTTCATAAGAAATAAATTCATTTATCATCCCATAAAATATGGATCTCAACATGAAATATTCATTTCTGTAAGCAACATACAACATAACACCTGAATCCCACAATAACTTCAAATATTCAATCAATGGATACAAATAAACATCAATATCATTACCTGGTCATTTCAGTCTAGATATAAGCATAAATAACATAATGTATTTTCATTTTATGCATAACTACAATGACAAGTTATATTTTACCAGTATAAATGATCATGTACTATGTGTTCTGATTTGAAAACTAAAAATATTCACTCAATCTATAGATAGCGCAAGAGGAAGGTTTCTCTGCTCATTTTAAAATTCAGGATACTTGTGATTAGTTCTCTTCCATGGAGGAGAGTCTTCTAGGTGATGAAGTTTCCCATAATTATTTCTTGTATCTTCATGACACATCAATTGTCATGTAGTCTCTTCACTTACATATAAGTTCCTAAACCTTGTAAAGATTGGAAAGTTCCATAAAATATTCATAGGACCCAATTCATATTTCTTGTATCAAGAAGCATTAAACTTTGGTAATTTTTAAGTGATTTTTGTTCCTTGTTAAATAATATATATTCATTTGGAAATACATGTATTCTTTCAGAGATCATACCCATTGAACGTAGTGTTCATTTAACATCATATGTTTGGAAAGGAAGATCATTATATTATGGGAGAATATCATTCAAGATATAAAATAGTTCATTAAAACTGGTGTCACTCCATCTGTTACTAGATTTTAAATTATACAGCTTCAGTATGGATGAAAATGATATATATTTAGTACAACTAGAATACAATGACGTCTTTTCACAACTCTTTAACTTATAAAACAATATTGGACAATCATGAAGTTCATATTCAACCATAATTATCAATTCCTCAATATGATATTCATCATCATCCATAACTATAATCACATCCTCGATACAGTCTTCATCATTGCCACACTTGTAATCATATTGGATGATCCTTAAAACATAGTATTATCCCATTCACTAGATACATTAAATTTTTCCCCATATTTAGTTCAAAATTTATAACTTTGATATATTCCATGATAGATCAAGTGTTCATCCAACTCATCTAGAATAATTAGTCTTAAATAAAAACAGTTTAAACATAGAAAAAGGATTCAAGAAGGGTTATTAGTACGATCTTTTGAAAACTCAATGAACCCTTTCACCCCATCCTCATACACTTTTTTCATACGGTAATAATCCATCCATTTTTTATTTATATCCATCCTATCTAATTCAATAATATTAATATTTAACAAAATAAATAAATCATAAAAACCATTTCATAGAAAAATTTCATCACGTGATTAAAATATTACTGTAATGTAAGATTGTTAATGGTTATGATTTTAAAGACATAAATTGGTTTATTAATAGTTATGATTTTAATAATGTGAGTTATCATTAATATTTTATATGTTATATGAACCTAATATACAATTTCTTGCACTAATTAAGGTCCTAAGAGATACCACTCCCCTATGAAACCCAACATAGAGGTGATCAACAGATGTCCTTTAATACAAATCTTCAAAACTATCTATTTATATCAAGCTTGATAACTATTTTTATAAAAAAATTACAATTGGTCAGATTTAAAATTTTCTCTCTCAATATTTTGCACAATATACTTTCCTTATTTTGGTTTCCTGAAAAGAAAACAGTATTGAAAGATGATACTCTAATGTTCACTAAAAATAAAACACCAAAGGTAATTACATGTTTTAAAAATACATTACAGTTTTAATATATGGGAGTAGGAGGGATACTTGGAAGTAAATGGGAAGAATTGTTTGATTTTAATCCATGAGATCAGGAGGGATACTTGGAACTTTGATATGATTACCGGCTATGGACCATAAAAACAATGCTAACTTATCATTTTTATTCACCAACTTACATGATAAGTGGGTAGTGTTTTTATGGTGCACAACTAGGAGCTCCATTAAATAAGAGTGAGAAGTAATGATGAATAAGTGAAAATGAATGTGAAGGAAAGGGAAAGGGTGAACCAAAAATGGATCGAGGGTAAAGAGATACTTGGAACTTGGATTCGATTACTAGTATTGCACTATAGAAACTCTTCCTTCTTATCATTTTCAATCACCACCTTACATGATAAGTGGGAAGGGTTTTTTTAGTGAAAAACTAGGAGATATATACAATGAAAGTGATAAATAATGAAGAATGAGTGAAAATGAATGTTAAGGTGAGGGATAAGGTAAACTAACAATGACTCAAAGCAAGATAGATTAGGTGGAGAATCAGAGAGGTATATTGAGGAAAAATAAGACCGCTTACGCACATGCTGTTCAAAACATTTGGGAAAATTAAAAACAAACAAAGATGTTAGAGGGGGAGCAACAGATCACAAGTGATCACATAAATTGATTTTAATATATCATTATAATTTCAAGCCCACAAAATTAGATAAAATTTAAACTAAGACAAATATATTATAATAAATTTTAAAATTAAAAAAAATCAAACGAAGAAATGATTGTAATTTTAATTTCTCTTAATTTTGTTTTGATGTGAAATTTAGTAAAATAAAATAAATGATTATAATTTCTCTCCAAATTGTTTGGTGACAATTTTTAAAAGAAAATAAAATAAATGTTTTAGAAATATGACAAAAATAACCTTTATTAAAAATATAGTTTTCCAATAATTAATTATTTCAAATAAAAAAATATTATAATTTTAAATTGTATCTTTTATTTTTAAATAAATATATATTTATCATAAATAAATAAATAAATATTTTTTTAAAATATTTATATAATTATAAATATATATATTTATAAATATCTTTATATAATTATATATATATAATCATATAAATATGCATTCATAAATATATATATTTATAAAATAAATTTATAATTATATAAATAAATAAGTATATTTTAATATATATTTATAATTTCTTTTATTATTAATCAAAATGGTGAAGACCATGGTGACCATGGCCTCACAAATCTATTATAAAAAAGAGAGTACAAGCATGGAAAACATGGTTAACAATGTCAAAGAAACATCACCAACATTAATGTCACATTCACCACCTTTTAAGTCTATCATCCCTTCCACAAGATCCACCTTGGACCCTCGGGTGTTGGCATCTTTTACACTATTTGGGAGTCTGCCAGTTTCCCTCCTGACTATCCATGTCTGATGGTGCATCTTTCTCAATAAGTTGCTGAGTACGAGTTCCATGAACCTTGCCAAACTCATCAAAAAATACATCCTTACTATTAGATCTATTTAGGATCTCAAGTAATAATAATTTATTCATGATGGGATCAGATACCAGAGGCTTACCCTCAGTATCCATCCCTTATGGAGTGCCAACAGTTGTTGAACATTCCACTATAGCAGCCCACTAGCCATGTGATTTCCTGAATATGGTAGCATTACCAGACTTCCCCTTCATGACCACTTTCCCAGAATCAATAGAGTCCACCATTTTTTAATCCTCCTGGGAGATCCTACTCCTAAAATTCCCAAGAGGGGCCTAATTATCAAGTACCTGCAAAGAAGAAGTTTCAAGGTTGCCTTCATTGGGGTCATTCAAATTTAGGTCAAGTCCCACTAGAGGGACGCATGTAGCCACATTAGAATATTTCAGCTCACCTGTGCAAGTATTAAAATTAGAAACCATCCCATGAATTGGTATCAATTTCCTTCTGAATGGGGGATTAATCCCTAGAGAATAATCATGAGTTCATCCACAAAAATTAAGAGTTGGGCACACTCACCTCCAGACACCTCCCATAAGGATCTTGAGTGATCATCTTGACTTTTGATGGAATTTAAACATCCATTCTTTGTTTGACTTTACAGTACCTTGAAGTAATTATTTGTGCCTTTATAACTTGTTAATCTATCAATTCTTGAGAATAATCTTCATCAATAGGTTAGTTATCCCATGCATCCTCACTAAAACTATCACCAACCATTGCATTGTCCATACCCCTGCTAGGGAACACCTAACCAGGGAGTATTTAAAAGAGATACCCTCCTTCATGATAGAATGAAAAGTACATTTTTCCTTTTCCAAAGTATCTATTGATGTTTTAGATACCTGAGCACTAAACTAATTCTATCCAGATGATTGTGGAATAGCCGATTGCTCACCTGCGGTCCCAACATCACCACTACCATGGACCACAACATTCTGGTCACATTTTAGACTCGTAACATCATTATTGTGCTTCTGTTTCTTCTTGGAAATAATAAAATTATGACCATTTTCAGGAATAAGGATCACACAATGGACCTTCGATAATAATCCAGAAAATGACCAATTATTTTGCACTTGAAACAGAATTTTGGCAGCTTTTCATAAGCAATTTTCAGATTCAATTCATTAGATTTAGATGAAAAACCATCTTATTTGCAAGAGTCTGGCTAAGATCCACCTTCACAAGCACATGAGAAAAGTATCCATACCTTTCCTTCTTGCTTTCTTTTTCCATCTTGATGGGAACACCAATTGAAGATGAAATGTCAAACAGGATGTTTGGATGCCACATAATCCAATTCAGACCAAAGATCTTGACCCAAACTTATACAAATGAGTTTTTTACATCAAATGGGATGAATTTGAAACTCCATTCATAGATTCTCAAGGATCCATGATTCAGTGAAACCATACCAAATCCCCAATCATGATATTTTAGATCATTGTTCGGGAAGAGTATATGAAAGTATCCCCTTCCCAAGGGGATACATTTCCAGTAAAAAAATCCCCAGATCGATGTGAGCCTATGAATCAAATCTAGGGTTTTCCAGAAATGACCATCCTTAGAGAGCATGATTTTATCAATTATGAAATTTTGGAAGGACTCGATTCGACCTATAATCACCTCCTTTATTGTGAAGGCATGTGCAACACTGCCCTTTTTAACAAATCAACCAACAGTTGAGGTATTATTCGAGGAGAAAAGCCTATGACTTGGATTTTTACCTTCATTAAAAGCCTGGGTCTAATGAATTTTTTTCCTCTCAGTCCTTATCCCTTCCAGTTAGAACACATCCACCAAAAAAAAGATTCTCTGTTTTCACTGCATCCTCCATCGGGAAAGCCATGAGCACACCCTCAAAATTATTTATATAGACGTAATAAAAATTATCAATTTAAGGTAATCAAAATTATTTATAAATTATTCATATAATTTATTAATTCAAAATTATTAATTCAGAATAATGAAAAACAATAATTCAAAATTATTAATTCAAAATAAATATTAATTAAAAAAATATTAATTCAAAATAATTATTAATTCAAAATTATTTATAAATTATTTATATAAATTATTAATTCAAGACAATCAAAATTATTTATAATCAAAATTATCTATAATCCAAATAATTTATAAATAATTTATACTTATTCATATATACATAATAAAAATTATTAATATTTTTTTGTCATTATTAGTTATAAATTTTGTTGAAGTTATAAAAATAATTATTTAAAAATCACATTTAACAAAATATTTATATACACATGAAAATACAATTTATTATTATTATTATTATTATTATTAAATATGATCATTTATATAAATATTAATTTAAGAAAATATTGAATAAAATATATAGAGAGGGTAATGTCAAAAACCCATGACAATCATTTTACACACTTCAAAACACTCAGACACTTGGTTTGAAAATCAGTTGGTGTAAAGAACACATTAAAAAACCCCATGACCATGCTCTATACTTCTTTCAAAACCAAATACATAAATTATGAGATGTTATGGAATTTTTAAAAACATTTTGATTGAAAATAAATTGATACAAAATGTACATTTATAAATTAAAGGAGGCATCAAGTGACACTTTAAAAAACACTCACAGACTTTTCTGAAAACCACTTGGGAATTTTTAAAAACACATGTTAAGGAATACCATTTCAAGACAAGGGTTGAAAGAATTTGAAAAAAAATATTTTCTTCTCATGGATAGTCATATAGTAATAACATTAATAAAGAAACTCTTTGAAACCAACTAGGATTCAAAGGCTTGTAATATAATGTGACATCATAGAAAACACTTCTCAGTTCAATGTAAAACTCGCCTCGATTCAATGGAAAACAAGTGAAAATGCTCCTTAGTTCATCATCTACAACAAAAAATGCTCCAACAAGCCTAGAATGAAGGCATTAGGTTATAGTAAACGGAGAAATCTAAGCATTTTTGGAGGGGTCAAACAATGAACATTTGATCATTGTTTTACATGTGATGAGATACGGTGGGATAAGAATCAGATCAGGTGTGTAGTTTGGATCGCGATTAAAATGGAGAAGAAATAATCACATATCTTAGCTTTTGAGTGGGTCGATTCATCGATAAAATTTATGAAGCGTGGTCACAGGGATCCAGTTATGCGAAATATTGAATAGTGCGAGTGAGGAAAACTCTATTAGGGTTCTCTTTAAAATATCTGGTAAGATTTTTTCAGTGCTAACAAAGCACTGACATAGGCAGGCGGTAATGAAAGCATGATGCAGATAGGTGGTGACACAAGCATGAAATAGGCCTGGTGATGCAGATTGTATGATGTAGGCATGACGCTACATTGGGCCTTTGAGATATGTAATGGGCTTCATGCCTATTAAGCCTTCAGGACATGTTCTGAATAATTAAGGCTTGATAGATGGGCTATCCCTTGGGGGGCTATGGTCTACTTTTCTAGCCTATGTGTGTGGTGTGTGTGTGTGTTAAATGTAATTGTACCCCCAATCACCTAATATATATAATTATATATAATTATAAATAAAAAAATATATTTATTAATTAAATAAATTTATTATAATTTTACAATTATTTAAATATATATAATTATAATTATAATTATAATTAAATATATTTAAAAATATTTGCATATAATTTTAAATATATTTATATATATTAATATATATATAATTATAGCCAACTTACACTTGGACCTTTTTTATATATAAAATTATAAATACAATAAATGTATTTATTATAATTTTATAATTATTTAAGTATATTTTAAAAAAGTTAGGGTCAAATCCTCTTAAATAGAAAATAAAAACAAGAAAAAAGAGTGATAGGATGGGGTCAGACAGAACATCACTGCCCTCATCGAAGAAATCAATGAACAAGTTTTTTCTTAATCTTAAATCCAAATTTTATCTCTTTTTCTCATAATTCGTTCAAATTTCTACGTCTTCCACACCCACGACCCCAACCTCTAGAATAACTATCTTCTAATCTCCTCACCTGTTGAAGGAGGATTTTAATGTCCATGTCTTAAGAGTCAGATTCAATCAGTGGTTGTAAATCCTCCTTTTGAACAGCCCAATCCGCACATCTACATCCTCAACCACGACTCCGTGGATGATGACCTCGTTTCCAAGATTTTGTTTGTTTACAAAGTCCTTCCGATTCTTCCTTTTCCTGATTCAGAGACATCCTTCTCAAAGGGAGTCTTCACATTTTTTTCAAGCTTCTATTTTTTCCCTCAAAGTGTCAATTCCTTATTCTATCAAAGGCATATTACCTTCTTGAACATCGTTGCCAGCGTCTTGCATATTAGGAAGGGGGTTGAGCGCACCACAAAGATTTGGAGAGTGGGAAGATCCCAAGGTTTCATGAGGAAATTATGGTAAAACCTCCACATCCATTGGGAATCTATGATTATATTGTGTTGAGGATGCTTCATTCACATTTTTTTGGTTCTCCCTTTGAAAATGGAATCCTCGGCAGTGGCCTTTTCGAACCCTACACTCCAAGGAACCCCCCTCCCCATGAAGAGGTCATAATTCCCCAGACGGGAAGGAGAAGTTTCCAGTCGATATGACTGAGCATACCATGGGGTAACACATTGATCTGTGATATTTCGACATAACAATCCATTATCCAGGTGAAGTGAACCCATTCTATTGGTTCTCATTGTGAATTGAAGCAGTGAGAAAATTGGAATTAATTGTTTGATGCTCAATTAGAGCCTTTCTAGGGGTTGGAACAGTGGAAAAATATTGTATAGGTGCCTCCATTTCAGTTTCCTTCTCAATAAGGCAATAATGGACTATTTCCTTACAAATTGGAGACATCTCATTTTTTTTGGATTCACTTATAACTAAAAAATCACTTTGTGCACCCAAAGAATGCACATTATCTTTGGGATTTTTCAAAATAACCACATGAAAACCTTCACTGTCAATCACCTTTTTATTACCTTTACTTTTAACATTGATAATAAGTTCCTACCTCATTTAAAAATCAACTCCTTTTTGAACTTAAACCTCTAAATTAAATTGATTTTTCTCTTCCTCCAAAGCTATTTCAGCCCATGAATCAGGATCATAAGATAAAGGACCACCTGCTTCTTTGCCCTATTCTGCAACATGTTCACCAGGAAGCTTGTTGAAAGCCCCTTTCCCATGCATTAAATGAGAAATAACACATTGATGAGACCCATTTTTATGGGTATAGATCATACCAAGTACTGGATCCTCATTTCCATCCCCTTTCTTGATAATATCCACGAAGGAGGCACTCCCAACATTCTGGGATTTATCAGCAGGAACAGGTCCCTCCTTGCACGGGTACACATGTCTTTCCTTCATGGGACCATGCCATATCAGTTGATCAGTACCAACTGAGTGAAGATGTTTTCATGTAGCTGGATTATGTCCATAGTTCATGCAGACGGAGAATTGTGTGTTCTTGTGACAGTTCTCAAAGGAGTGTCCAATTTGCAGACAATAAGAACAGAAATCCTGCAACCATTCAAAATGGATTTATAGTTCGAGTTTGTAATCACCATCAGTCAAAAAAATAGTTTCAATAAGATAATTTGAAAAGTCAACTTCAACTAAATCTCTGGAATAGTGACCATACCAAGCCCTCTTGGCCTCCTTGTCCAATTTGATCGGTCGCCCCACTACAGTAGCTACATCACGAAATATTGAAGGGTGCTAGAAGAACCAATTCAGTCCACCTACTCTAATAAAATATTGGAAAATGGTGTTCCTAGAAGAATGAGGATCTAAAAGAGGATCCCATTCTTGAAGGGAGAGATAAACATACTTCATAGGAATTGGTCCGAAACCCCAAGAAAGAATTTTTTCCTCTGATGGGAAAAAAACATGATATAGGCCCTTATTGATTGGAATCAGTCACCAATCATCGAATCCCCAATGTTGTTGGAGTCAAGACTTTAGTTCTTCAAGGTTCCATGGTGCATTCTTCCACATCGCTGAGACTCTAATCAGAAGAGAGTGTTGACGTGCCTCAATCCGGTCATCTAATAATTTAGGGTTGGCTTCCACAAAAGCAATGTAACCATTTTGTGTGATTATTTTTCATAAAGACTCCGAATCATCTTGTGAATCAAATAAAAATCTAAATGAGGCCTTAGTTTTCAGAGAACATGGGAGACTCACCTTCTTCTCAATCACCACTTCTATCCTAGATGGTAATGATTGCACCTGCGCCTCATTGACAACCCTGCCCACCTTCTTCGTGGGTGGGACAATGACATCCTTCAGATCAAAGTAGCATTCGAGATCTACCATCTGAAGTAGATCACCCAAGAATCGTCAGGATATTGCCAAGCAGTGCTTCCCATCTCTCACTCCAAGCACATATTTATCATATATGTATTTATTTATAATTTGAATTATAAATCAGTATATTTAAATAATATTTATATATAATTATAAATATATTTATATAATTTTATATATATATATAATTATATATATATATTTATTGATATATAAATATATATAATTATTTAAATATATATTCTTATTTATAATTATAATTATAAATAAATATATTTAAAAAGTATTTATACATAATTATAAATATATTTATATAATTATCTATATATTTATTAATACATATATATATAATTATAAATATAATAAATACATTTATTATTTAAATATATTTATTATAATTTTATAATTAATTAATTAAATATTTATTTATTTAAAATTAAAAGTTTAAATAAATATATTTAAAAATATTTCTATATAATTATAGATATATATTTATAATTATATTTTTATTTATAATTATAATTATAATTATAAATATATATCTGTTATTATATTTATAAATATATATGTATAATTCTTTTAATATATTTTTAATTATATAAATAGTTATTTACTTATAATTAAATACAAATATTTTTGAATATATTTAATTATAATTATAATTATAAATATATTTAAATAATTATAAAATTATAGATATATATTATTTTTTTACGTGAATTAAAAACACATAAAAAATGAAGAAAAATGAATAAATATATGATGTTAATTATATTAATAAAAACATATTAAAAATGAATTATATTAACTATACAAAAATATTTATTATTAAGTTAAAATTAAATTAAATTAAACACACACACACACATACACATACATACATACAATTATACATATGTACAAATATTTTAAATTATTTAATATCAATATAAATACATATTTAAATAAATATATTCATTTACTCGAGTGGAAAAGGCTCTCCGTAATCCTACATCAGACCCAAGTTCAAATATGGGTCAGAGCGAATTTTTTCAGGTATTGTAGCGGAACTGTAGCAGTATAGGTATTGTAGCGGGGTACTGTAGTAGAAGTTATATTCATCCCGGTTAGGCCTTCAGGCCACTGGACCTTTGGGACATCTAGTGGGTGGTGATGCAGACATGACATGAGCAGGAGGGGATGTAGGCAGGATGCAAACAGGGCTTTTGGGCCATCCAATGGTGGCCCTATAGGCCATGTAATGGGTTTTATGCCCACTAGGCCTATGAGCCATGTATTGAATAAATAAGGCTTTATGGGTGAGACATCCCTTGAGGGGGCTATGGTCTACCTTTTCGGCTTGTGTGTGTGGTGTGTTTGTGTTTAATGTAATTGTACCCCCAAACACCTAATATATATATAATGATATAAATATATTTATAAATAAAATATTAATATATTATATTTATTTTAGTTACGTACAAATATTGTAATTAATGTATATAAATAAACTATTAAACATTTTGACTAATATAAATTTGATAATTATATATATATATATAAATTATGAAAATAAGATTCATTTCTTATTAAAATATATATAAATCATATTTATATATCATATTTAAATATCATATTTATACATTTTGGGTTACTATGTGTATGATGACAGGCCGACATACGTGCGACGTGGATGATTATCAAAGCTACTTCAGGTGGGTGGCGATCAGGAGGCTATAACCAATGGTGGGGGAACGAGTTGGAGTATGAAATGATAGGCGATGGTGAATGGCCTACGGTACAATCAGTAATGGCCTACGATGGTGACTGGAGGGATAGTCCAGTCGATTAGCGGGGTCGATGTCAGGAAAGCTTGAGGACACTAGTGGGGTCGGTGTCTGAAGCTTAAAGGTGGGAGGGAAAGCACTTCTTCTGGCAAAGAATCGGGTGACGACAGTTGTGGTGACACGAGCAGAGTTGGCATTGGGTAATCTCAACGGCGGGAAGGGAATGTGCTTCTACACAGTGGCTTTTGACAAGTGATGATGGTGGTGGACATGGGTGGTGCTCTTCAATTAAAGGTGATGACGTGATACCCAACATGGTAGTAATGGCGAATGGGGGTGCATGGATGCGACATACAAGGGTTATGGTGCAATGACTGATGAAGGAGAGGAATGTCCTACTATTATCTCTGTGGGGATTTGATGGTGGAAGAGCATTGATGGTGATGAATGGTGTTAAGGGATGACCCGTGCGTGGATAGGCATCTTGCTGGAAAATGAGATTGGTGAACCCCACTCTTATGGGGGTGGTGTTTCGACTGTCGGCCGTCCGAGGGTGGACTATTAGTGGTTGAGTTATCTCTTGGTGGGGGGGGGGGGCTATGACCTGCCCAAGGGTGTTGAAGCATGTGTGTGTGTGTTTCAGTGTAATTGTACCCATAAGTACCTAATATATATAAAAATATTTTTAAATATGTTTATTTATAATTATAATTATAAATAAATAAATACTTATTTAAATAATAAAAATATTATAATAAATATATTTAAATAATAAATACATTTAGTATATTTATAAATATATATATATATATATATTAATATATATATATATATATATATATATAATTATAGCCCCCCCCACAGTCGGTTGGGGTGGTAAGGGTGGGATGGGGTTTGGGGCGTGGTCATAGGGCCAAGTCCCTGGGCCATTGGATTTACTTGCAATTTCTTTATAGCGTACGTGAGCTACGAATTGCGCTACGACGATGCGTTGAAGCAGAGAAAGGCGCCGACAGAAAAAATGCAACTCAAAAAATGGCAATGCCTGTGTGAGCTGGCTTGTGTCATGGGAATTAGGCCGATGTGATGGGCTTCATGACCAATGGGACTTCAAGTCAATAAATGTAATAAATTAAAAATTAGCTGGATGGGTGGGTTACCGTTTGGGGGGCTATGACTTGCCTTTCTAGAAGGCTGGGTGCGGTGTGTGTATTTTTTTTGTAACTGTACCCAAAGCACCTATAATATATATATGTCAACGAGCCTGCACCCAAGTGGTAAATGCTTCTGCTTGGTATCTAGGAGGTGCTGGGTTCAAGCCCTGTTGAGCACAGGTACTATTACAGTACTATGCAGGTGATGATGCAGATAATGCCACAAGCATGATGCAAGCCTGGTGACGTAGGTAGGATGATGCAGTCATGACACTGCACTGGGATTTTGGGCCATGTTATGGGATTCATGCCCACTAAGCCTACGAGCCATAAAAAAGGCTTGATGGGTGGTCTATCCCCTTGGAGGGTGTGGGGGGGGGGCTATGAATTGTCTTTCCAGTCTGTGTTTGTGGTGTGTGTGTGTTTGAATGTAATTGTACACCCAAAAAACACACACATATATATATATTAATATATATATAATTTTATAATTATATACAATTATATATAATTATATAAATATATACAATTATATATAATTATATAAATATATACAATTATATATAATTATATAAATATATACAATTATATATAATTATATAAATATATTTATAAATATATATAAATACTTTTAAATATATATATTTTTTGAATAATGTGAATCATGGATTTGGAAAACCAAACCCACGATCCCAAGAAAATTTTATTTTAAAAAAATTCACACAAGTATAAGATTGAGGATTACATGGAAAAAGGCCCAAGAAAAGTACACAAATAGAGGAAATCGATAGGTATCCTGGCCATCAAACTTGCAGCCATCCAGTGACTAAATATGCCACACACAGGAAGTATTAAGGTAACATTAGTGATCTTCACTCATCACTTTGACTATTGTGGGCTTCCAGGTCACATAAATTCACAACCAACCAAAGTGGCAGTCTTCATGCATTCTATTTAATAAATATATATTAAATTATATAATTATATATAATTATATATAATAATATATAAATATATATAAATATATAAATATATATAAATATATAAATATATCTATAATTATATACAAATATTTTTAAATATATTTATTTATAATTATAAATATAAATAAATAAATATATATTTAAATAATTATAAAATTATATTAAATATAGATAAAGGAGAGGGGCATGATGGTGGAATTTGAAGAGCACAATATCAAGATTTTAATCTCCTCACTTTGATTCTTGCTTCTTTCATCAGTTATGACATCATATTCTTCGACCCATGTGACTATGGAGGTGCATACGATTTTCAGGAAGAAAGGCCTCTCATTCGCAGAAGCCTTATATAGGAAGGCGACACTGAAGAATGAATGATTTTTTTCAACCTCACTTGAATCCCCAATGTTGAAATCTGAGTATGGTAAGTTCCCATTCCTTATTAATCAAGATTCTCTTAAGGAGAAACTTGATTTGTGCCGGTTCTCCTTTATTGGTATACTTATTCTTGCAAAGGGCGAAAAACCCCTAAATGTAGACGATCTGTCATGAAAGATGATTTATATTTGGGGATTTAATACTTAGAAGATCATACCCTTGGGAAAAGGATATTTTTCACTTAGTTTTTTTAGTTAGAGTCCTAACATTCCTTGACTTTGTAATCTTACTTCTACAATATGAACCCTAGTATTTTTCGGCTTTCGGAATGGAACCCAATCTTTAATCTACATCACCATAAATACACTAATGCTCAAGTCTAGTTAAGGTTTCACAGCCTAAGTTGTGTTTTTTTGTTACCCTCAGATCTTTAAAGACATCTCCTCCTACATTGGTGCGCCTATGAAGTTGGATGACAACACAATCTAGGGGAAATTCAGATACTATGCTAGGGTCTTGGTGGATGTGGATATCTTGAATCCCAGGACAGAAAATTCCTCTTTAATTGCCAATGGTGAAATAATTGAAACTGAGTTTGAGTATGAATTATTACCTGAATTTTTTAATCTATACAAATGGGTTGGGAATATGAATTCCAATTGTAGGAAGTTCCATGAACTTTGTAGGAAGTCTATTTTTAGAAGGGCGGAGGGACTGCCTCATCTGCCAAGAATCAAGAGTACTTGAATAAGTCCTTAAATTCATGTGGAGGAAAATGAGATTAACTATTGATGGTTTCCAGTAAGTAGAATCGTGATATGCTGAGGGAGGTCCCTGAAGTCCTTCACTCTAATATACCGACTAAAAATTCTAAATAAAGTCAAATTTTTTCTCCGGTTGAAGCTTAAAATAGGGTACCTGAGTTTGGTAGAGACTCCTTGCATGTCTTAGTGGAGAGGTGGGGTGCTAATGAATCTGATACGGCTTTACTTATTTATCAATAGATGAACATAACTATTGATATTAATAGAAAGGTGCAAGGACAATATTTTGTTACTCCAGTGCAGCATGAGAAACCCCATGGGCCTACTAGTGATGTCCTGAATGGGCTGGGGGAAGAGTTATAAAACATGGGTTGATGTAGTTCATGAGGTCTATTGTAACGTCTTGGTTCCAGGTGTCACCCATGTAGGACCCCGGGACACCTTGAGAGGGGAGGGGTGAATCAAGGTGTCAACTTTTTATTTTAAACTGATGGATCTTATTCCCACATTGGTAGGAACTAGTTTAACCTGTATGATGGATATGATAAGAAATCAAACATTCATATGCAAAGAGAAAACACAAAACTTTTTACTTGGTTCACCACTAAGGGAACTGTCCAAGGATCATACGCCGACAGGTTGTCGGTCGTACCAAATTTCACTATTCTTCAATAGTTGTGGGTTACAAAGGTTCGAGAACATTCACTCTGTCCCAAGCTCACTGCCTTTACAACTATTTAGGGATAGCCCACTACGTCCCTTGGGTCACTCCCATTGACTCCCCCTAGCTCAATGCCTTTGGTGAAGTCCCAATCAGTTTATAGACGTGAAGGTCTCTTCAACAGATTCGCATTGAAGTCTTTGCCCCTGCTTAGCATGAGACTCTGCTTGCATCGAAGTCTGGAAATAATGCACTTGTATGCACTGAACCACTGAACCAGATAACCAGAATGTGAAAACAATTTTCACATACAATTGCGCGCAACACCAACCCTTTGCGTGCAAGACCTTACAATTACGCGCAATATTTCCTTTTTCGCGCAGAAAAATATTTCGCGCAACAACACCCTTTTTCACGCAAATGAATATTTTACGCGCCGCCTCAATTTTTACATGCAGATCTTCCTTTTGCACGCAACTCGGATTTTCACGCAAACCGGAATATTTCATGCAAGCCCCTTTACGCGAAACTTTTACACGCAGCTGACCTCAGATCTTCTCTAAGTCTTCAACCGTAAAGAATGAGGGGGGTCACCTCTTATTTATAGGCTTCTCATACCCCAACGCGCAAAACCCCTTGTGGAACAAAAAACATCTCATTTAGCGCGTAATATTTCACACATGTATTGTTTTTCTCACACATCTTTATATTTTTCATGCAGCTCATGCCTTTTCCATTTTTCAAAGTTATGATTCTGAAACACTATTTGCACAAAAAACCTCGATCCACTATTTTGTGCACCATGCTGCTTTTTGTGCCCAACTCAAATATTTCACACACGACTTCCTCTTTGTGTGCACCTCCTTTTACTAACCATCCATGCCTTCATTTTTCGATTTTGAGGCCCAAAAATTTGGAAAACAATGGGAAACGACTTCACCTTCAATACTATTATCTGCTTGAACTGTATGATTACTTTACTGACAAACATTCTAAACTTCCACTAAGGATTGACAACAAACACAAACCATACTCCAATTTATGCATAGAATAGCCATGGTTCCAACAATCTCCCCCTTTGGGTTTTTTGGAAATCACAAAATAAATTCAATAGAGCACCATCCATATGAAAACCACAAACATAAGAATCAACTCAGCCAACACTCTAAGTATACGTGAGAAATTCTCAGTGTAGAAAACAAGAGAGGAAGCTTGAATTGGGTTCCTGTGTTTTGGAATTCTCAATGACGCCCAAGAAATTCTCTTACAGTGTCATATAAGCATTACATGTCCAATGTATTCCTTCTCATCCTTCTCATCCTATCACCAAAATTGAATTCTCATAGTGTCATAGAAGAATTATATGCCTGAACATGCCTGAATTTATTCCTTTCTCCCCCATTGACAATAAATCCAAAGACCGGTAATTGTTCATTGTTCAGCTCAAAACACACTCCCCTAGAAATTATCTCCCCCCAAACCTCCATCACATCCATAAAATGATTAAAAACAGTTAACATAATTGGAGAGAGGGGTATTGCGTAACCTCCTAATGCACTGGGAGGTGGCTGAACACAGAGGTTCAACCGATGCTTCTCAAACACAGCCGCTGACAGTGGCTTAGTCAGGATATCAGCCACTTTCTCATCAGTTCCCACATGATCCATTCTAATCATGCCTTGCTCAAATTTTTCTTTGATAAAGTGATACCCAATTTCAATATGTTTTGTATGATAATGTTGAACAAGATTCTTCGTAAGATCAATTGTGCTCTTGTTATCACAGTAAATTACCATTGGTTGCTTCACCTCATCACCAATATCTGTTAGTTGTTGCTTCATTCATAGCAGCTGAGTGCATGAATTTGTGGTAGAGATATACTCAACTTTAGTAGTACTAAGATAATTACTTTCTTGTTTCTTTATCAACTAGCCAACACATTTATTCCCAATATAGAAAGATCCACCACTGGTGGACTTTTTGTCAACTACATCTACAGCCCAGTCAGCATCAGAAAATGTTGATAATTCACTATCCCTGCATGTAGCAAAGTATAACACAAAGTTATGAGTAACTTGAATGTAGAAGTAGTTATTAAGGCTTTAAGATAATAGCATCTAGGTTAGTTTTTCATTGTGATATAAAAGTAGTTACATAATTAGAATTGTTAATTTTTGAATTAAGTATGATTTTATTTAAATATTAAATTAATAATATTTAGAAAATTATTTTCAAAAAATGGACTTCATTTTTGAAATCTACACATCGATAAATGGTTAGGGTTAATTTTGGGAATTTTTCTGCAATAGTTGATTTTTTAGTGAATAGTAAAAAATACAGTTTTTAGTTTCGGTGTGTTAATGACATCATTAATGATATAATAATGATGTCATAAATCTGGTCGACTTGTGTATAGTTAAATAATATGTGAGGTATCCCAAGTGGCTTATACCATGGGAAAATACCATGGGCAATCCCATGGTTTTGTAAATACCACTCATGAGGTGTCCCTTGAAAATTATTAAAATAATCCCTCACTTTTCCTATAAATACCAACTCTTCCCTTCATTGAATTAATTAACAATTCTCCCTCAACAAATATCTAGCCTCCTTAACTTCATATTAGTCCTCCCAAGGTTTCCTCAAGCCCCCAAGGTCCCAACCTTCAAGTTCTAAGGGTTACTCTACAAGGTAAGAAAATTCTCAATTTCTTTCTTTTTCCTTTCAAGTTCTCTTTTATGTGGTATAATTTTAAAGTTTCCATACCATGCTATTATTTACTTATTATTATTGATCATTTCTATATTATGAATAATTTTTTGTATGGGTGAATCTTGTCCCCTCTCTTTTTAATATTTTCTAAAACCATGTTGTGTAGCCGTTAAGCTGCCGAATTTTTGTAAGATATTTCTCACTTTTTCTTTTATTTTGAGTTCCTTCCTTATTATTTCTTCATATATCCTTACCCAAGAGGCATGAAATCTCAATAAATCATGTATACTATGGATTTTATCATGTTTATGAAAAATTACTCATATTTATTCTTCTCCTCTCCCACTTATTTAAAGAATAAAAATATTGTCCGTTTGTGTCGAATTATCGACATCGTGGATGATGTAATTTCAATTACCATTAATTATTTCAAGTCTGGTCATGAAACAATTTATATGGTTGAAAAAGGTTATAATATATGTTTTATAACTCACCCATGGTTCTGGAATTCTTTTGTACTCATCGTTCTAATTTATAAGACAAAACGGGGCTGTTATTATCAAATAACCACTAAAATGATTTAAACGAACATCATTAATGTTCTAACTTATGAATCATCCTCATGTAAGAATTAAAAATGATAAATGGAATAATTTATGTTACTGGATATATATAAATACTACTCCATTCCAATTTTGGAGTTTCACATCCAATCGACAAGAATGTCCATCATGAACCAATCATGGAAATCATGTTAAGAACTCACCCAAAAACAGTGCAAAGGGAAAAATACTAACAATTAAGGGTGAAATGATGTTATGAAATGATCATATACGATGTTATAAACATGAACATGTTTCTTTAAAATATTAATAACACTCTGTTAACCATTACACAGTAGGTTTAAACAAGTTTTAAGTAAGACAAACCTGAGGTAAGGGAATTCTTAACTCGATTTCCATTCTTTGGGTTAACCTTCTACTTAATTATTTATGTGCTATTTAAGTTGTTTGTGTGATGGGTTATATTTATATTATGTTTAATTATGTTTATTTACAGTATATATACATACTACATCCACTCTATTAAGTCCCTCTTCAATTTAATAATATTTATAAGGGGCTTTTCATTAAAAATCCTCTTTTTAAATTCTGTTTTACAAAATTCAAAAGTAATGTCTTTATGATATTATTCATGTTGTATGGTTATGTTTTGGTTCTTTGGAATTTTTTATGATTAAGTATGGGACCTATATTTACCTCCAATTCATTGGGTATGAGTAAGTTGGAGGTCGGCTGTATGGTTACTCCAAGTGTAACTGTGATGGTTACACAAAGTAAGGTAGCCGTGAGGGTTACAGATTATAAGGTAGCCAAGAATGGTTACAAGATTATGTAAGTAATTCCCCAAGATACCTCAATGATTATATTTATGTTCTCATTTTTGTGTGGATCTTGATTGAATCTCATGTTACACAAAGTAAGTATATATGAGTGACAAGAATGTCTTCTGAAAATGTTTTCATACGTTACGAGTATTCATGGACTAATGTGCTCTTTACTTCTTTTTTCATCCCTTACTGAGATTTATGCTCATCCCAAGTTTTTAAATGTTTTTCACAGGTTAATGGATGTGTAATACAAGGAATTAAGACACATTAAATGTTTAATAATTGTCAAGGAGTCTTGTTTAGAGTTTTAATGTTTTATATTTTGAGAAAAATGGAAACTGTTTTTATGGTATCCACTCTGTAACAATGTGTAATGTTATGAATGTTTTGTCCTAATTCTATAAAGCTCCAAACTTGAAATGATCCTCAATGTAAAAGGAAGTGTTTTCTTAACTAAACTCAATATTATGTATGTAATAAGGCTGGGTCCTTATAGTTGGTATCAGAGGATGGTTTAGATAACTTTAGGGGTTAGGGTGATGTTAATAGAATACCATAAATGATTTTCACTATATGTTTAATTTGTTATAGCATTTAAAGATTAACATGTTGCTTTATCGAAGACATGTTTGTTCAGAATGGTTGTCTGCAGAAGGAACATGGATGCTGAAGAAGAGAGGTACCGACAGAATGACATCCTTTTGGAACTACAACCCGGAATGGTAAGGATTGGAACTGAGCAATTTGTGACAGTAATGGCTCAGCTAACATAGGAAATAAATGGTGGTGGAATCCATGAAAAAGAACCAATAAAGGTACCACAATAGAACATGACAATAGTGTAACATTTTATGAGACAAAATCCTCTTGCATTCAATGGATCTTCTGACCCAGTAGTAGCTGAAGGATCACTAGTAGAAAAAAGGTCTTTAACGTTGGTTTTTTTTATTTTTTACGTCGGTTTTTAACTGAAGTTGAAGTCACCGACGTAAAAAATATGACTTTTTTACATCGGTTTTTGTAAACCGACGCCAAAAAAAAATTTCAATTGCTTTTTAGTGTCGTTTTTGTAAAAAACCGACGCCAAATAAACTCATTCGGGTCATTTTTGGTGTCGGTTTCCTTAAAAACCGATGCCAAAAATTTGAAAAAATAGTTTCGGCATCGGTTCTTGAAAAAAACCGATGCCAAAAAGAAATTTTTTATTCTTCTATGTTTTAGAGCATTTCCTAATCTTCGATTTGACTGGTCGCGGGGCTAAAACAGAGTTACGGATCGAAAGTTATGGCCGTCGGAAGTTGAACATGTCAAAGTATCGATTGATACAACATGTTTTAAAGAAAACAAGATAAACACAAACTAAAATCACATACACCAAATGATATAAAATATACATAATACTTCAAACACATTTCGATTATTTTTAGATCTTCCATTGAAATGATATGTTGTTTATCATCATATCTCTTATATTTAGTGTAGAACTCCTGTGATAATGAAACCGACGATCGATAATTAAACTTACACCAAGCTTGGTAAATCTCATCTGAATGTTTTATATTTTTAACTCAATAATAAAAGTAAATCATCATTATATGAAATCTAATCGAGTTTCTTATAAATGAAGGATATTAATAATAAAGAAAATAAATGAATAGAATACGTACCGTATTCAAATTAACGATTGATGCCGTGTTGAAAACTTGATTGAATCAAAGAGGATGAAAATGATGAATGAAGGAGAAACAGATTTATATATAGTAAATGAAAATATTTTCGATTGAGTTGTATGAAAATATAGGTGGGATTTTAAAAAGTTAAACGCGCGTTGTGAAAAAAATTGAAATTCTGATCCCACGTATTGGTGAATACTATTTGGCGTCGGTTTTGTTTGAAACCGATGCAAAAGAGGATATATTATGGTCTTCTGGCGTCAGTTTTTTAAGAAAACTGATGCCAAAAATTCCAATCGATATCATTTTTGGCGTCGTTTTTTAAATAAACTAATGCTAAAAAGATAAAAAAAATACGTTTCGCATCGGTTTTTTTAAAAAAATGACGCGAAAACTAAAAATAAATTGTTTTTCACGTCGGTTTTTAAAAAAACTGATGCGAAAAAAAACAGTTTTGGTGTCGGTTTTTATGAAAACCGACGCGAAAAGTAAAACAAATTATTTTTGGCGTCGGTTTTTTTAAAAACCGATGCGAAAAACAAATTTTTTTTTGGCGTCAGTTTTTATGAAAACCGACACAAAAACTTAAAAAAAAAATTTACTAGGTTTTATAAAATTCCTTAATCTTCGATTTGACTGGTCGTGGAGCTAAAACGGAGTTACGGATTAAAAGTTATGGCCTTTGAAAGTTGGACTTAATTAAGACTTCTTTTAGAGAAGATCAACTTCCAACATCCATAACTTTTAATCCGTAACTCCGTTTTTGCTCCATGACCATTCAAATCAAAGCTTAGGGAATTATCTATAGGACTGTAAATTTGTTTTACATTTTTGGCTTCGGTTTTCATAAAAACCGACGTCATAACTTTTTTTTTTATTTTTTCACGTCGGTTTTTAAAAAAACCGACGCCAAAAAATTTATTTCATTATTTTTTTGCGTCATTTTTTTTTAAAAACCGATGCCAAAACTAATTTTTTTTAGTTTTTCGCATCGGTTTTTAAAAAACCAACGAGAAAACGTATCCGCAAAAATATTTTACGTCGGTTTATAAGAAACTAATGTCAAATTGACAACGTTAAAAATGATTTTTCTACTAGTGGATGGATCAAATCCCTTGAAAAGATATTCGATGTTATGGGATGTTTAGACAACCAAAAGGTATGTCTTTCCATTTATCATTTTGAAGGGGAAGCTGATCAGTGGTGGTCAATTGTAAGGAATATCAGGGGTAGAGAGGATTTTGATGCCTTAGAGTGGGATGAATTTAAAAGTCTTTTCCTTGAAAAATATTTTCTTAAGGTGGTGTGACTAAGAATGGAGAAGCAATTTCTTGAATTGAAATAGAAGGAGGAAGATTCAGTGGCTGTGTATGAAGCTAACTTCACCTGACTGACGAGGTATGCTCCAAATCTTATTCTGGATCTAGATAGCAAAATCAACTGCTTTTACTCAGGATTGAAGCCAAGGTATCGAAGGGCGTTGGCCTCTCGTGAATTCAAAAGTTATGAGAAACTTGTCCGATGTGCTGAGAGGGTAGAGATGGAGTTTTATGATGATCACATGCATTTTGGAAAAAAAGAGAAGAAGAGGTCCGGTTGGCAAGAAATGGGTAAGAATCAACCAAAGAAATCTGATGCTAAGAAAATCTAATTTCCAGTTTGTGAAAAGTGTGGAAAGAAACACCCTAGGGAATGTCTTAGAAAAATTGGGAAGTGTTTTAAATGCGGTAAGTTTGGACATATGGCCTGAGATTACAATGAAAATGATCCTAAGAATAATCCTGATAAGCAAACTGTAAAGTGTTTTAAATGTGGTGAGATGGGTAATTATGCAAATGCCTGCCCAAAGAGAGATCCGAATGATGCAAAGAAGCTAGACTACAAACAGAAAGGTGTAGTGAGATCCTTTGTGACTATGTCAGCAGATGTCGGGCCATCCAATGAAGTTGTATTAGGTACTTTGTTTGTTCACTTAGATTTTGATAAAAAAATTTTGATACAGGGTCTACATATTCCTTCATCTCTGATAAATTTTCTGGTAAATTGGAAATATCACCTCAACAAATGAGACCCAAACTTGTTGTTAAAACACCAGGTGGAAATTCTATAGAAAAGAGGAATTATAAGAATATTTCTATTGTGGTCTGTGGAAAGACTTTACCTGCAAACCTCGTTGTTTTACCCTTAGTCGAGTTTGATGTTATTTTGGGGATGGACTGGTTTTCTGATTATCATGCTAAGATTGACTGTAGAGCTAAAGAAGTTGTTTTTTAGAAAGAGTTTCAGTTTGTATACAAGAATGAACCCATACAATTGATAACATATTAGGAAGCTAAGAAACTATTGAAAGACGGAAATGAAAGTTATATTTCTCATATTGTTGAAAATAATAGAACTATTCAAATTAATGATGTGCTAGTGGTTAATGAATACCTTTATGTTTTTCCTGATGAGTTACCTGGTTTCATACCTGATCGAGAAGTCGAATTCACAATTGACTTAGTTCCTAATTCTAAACCAATTTCAAAACCCCCATATCGTATGGCTCCAATAGAACTTCTTGAATTGAAAAATCAGTTGCAGGATTTGCTTGACAAAGGCTTCATTCATCCTAGCACTTCACCATGGGGAGCCCCTATTTTGTTTGTTAAAAAGAAGGATGGTTCCATGAGACTTTTAATTGATTACAGATCTTTGAATAACATCACTGTTAAAAACAATTATCCTTTGCCTCATATTGATGACTTGTTTGATCATCTCCAGGGAGCTTAGTACTTTTCCAATATTGACTTGAGATCTGGATATCATCAGCTGAAGGTGAAGGAAGATTAAATTCTGAAAACAGCCTTTTGTACTAGATATGGACATTATGAATTTGTTGGTATTCCATTTGGATTAACTAATGCACCTACTGTATTCATAAATCTTATGAATAGAGTATTTCATGAGTTCTTGGATAATTTTGTGGTTGTATTTATTGATGGAATTCTGGTATTTTTCTAAAAATAAAGAGGAGCATGAAAAACATCTAAGGGCTGTTTTACAAACATTAAAAGAAAAGAAACTATATGGAAAATTCAGCAAGTGTGATTTTTGGTTGCAACAGATTTCTTTTATTGGGCACATTGTAAATAAGGATGGAATTACAATTGATCCTGCCAAAACAAAAGTAGTTGATGAATGGCCAAGACCCACAAATGTTACAGAGATTTGTAGTTTTCTGGGATTATCAAGTTATTACCGACGGTTTGTTAAGAAATTTGCACAGTTATCTAGCCCGATAACTAAGTTAAGACAGAAAGGAGTTAAATTTGTTTGGACAGAAGAATGTGATGTTTGTTTTCAGGAACTGAAGAAGAGATTGGTGAATGCTCCATTTTTGGCCTTACCTTCCCAAAATGGTGAGTTTGTCATCTACAATGATGCTTCTTTGAAGGTACATGGTTGTGTTTTGATGAAGAATGATCAGGTAATTGCCTATGCTTTGAGAAAACTTAAACCTCATGATCTAAATTATCCCACACATGATTTGGAATTGGCATCTAAGGTTTTTGCTTTGAAAATATGGAGGCATCATCTATACGAAACCAAATTCCAAATATATACTGACCATAAAAGTCTAAAGTATATATTCACTTAGAAGGAATTAAACATGAGGTAGAGAAGATGGCTAGAACTGATAAAGGATTATGATTTTATGATCAATTACCATCCTGGAAAAGCAAACAAAGTAGCAGATTCCTTAAGTTGGAAACATCATGCATCATTAACCATGCTAAGTTTGGAACATGATTCCTTGATTAATTATTTGATGAATTTTGGATTAGAAGTTGTTGGTGTAGGGAATAAATCTATTTTGTTTCATGTTTCAGTGTAGTCTTTGTTATCATATAGAATTAAGCAAGCATAGAAGGAAGACAATGAGCTATAGAAAAAGGTAGAATTGGTTAAAATGGGTAAGTTTCTAGAATTCAATCTTGATAAAGGCTGTGTATTAAGATTTGGAAAAAGGTTATGTGTGCCTTGTGATTCCTAGTTGAAGAAAGAATTGTTGCGTGAATCTCATAGTTCTCCATTTTCTATTCATCCTGGAAGTACTAAGATGTACAGAGACCTTCAGGAGTATTATTTGTGGGATGGAATGAAAAGAGATATTACTGATTTTACCATGAAATGTTTGATGTGTCAACAGGTTAAAGTAGAGCAATAATTACCTAAGGGGATTCTTCAGCTTTTTCCAGTGCCAGAGTGGAAATGGGAGAATGTATCCATGGAATTTGTGGTGGTACTACTGAAGAATTCTCAAGGTAACAATGCTATTTGGGTTATTGTTGATTGGATAACAAAGTCTGAACATTTTCTATCAATTTGAGATACAATGTATTTGGATCAGATTTCTCGATTGTACCTCAAGGAGATTGTCAGGTTATATGGAGTTCCTCTTTCCATTGTATCTAAATGAGATTCTAGGTTCACTTCTAACTTTTGGAAGGGACTTTAGAAGTAGTTGGGCACATAATTAAATTTCAGTATAGCTTTTCATCCTCAATCAGATGGGCAGTCAGAATGAACGATTCAAACTTTGGAGGATATGATTTGAGCTTGTTCAATGGACTATCGGGGAAGTTGGGATCAACATATTTCATTAGTTGAGTTTTCTTATAATAACAGTTTTCATTCTAGTATTCAGATGGCACCTTTTGAGGCCTTGTATGGAAAGCAGTGTCGGACTCCAGTGTTTTGGGATGAAGTCGATGAAAGAAAGTTGATGGGGCCAGAATTAGTTGAAGAAGTGGCTAAGAAAATGAGGATGATACAACAACACATGAGGATAGCTCAATGCAGGCAGAAAAGTTATGCAGATAACAGAAGGAAAGAATTCTCTTTTGAGGTAGGTGACCATGTTTTCCTTAAAGTCTCTCCTTGGAAAAGTGTGATGCGTTTTGGTAAGAAAGGAAAACTAAGTACATGGTTCATTGGTCCTTTTAAAATCTTGGAGAAAGTTTGAATAGTTGCATACCTCATAGCTTTGCCTCCGATTTTGTTTCAGGTACACAATGTTTTTCATGTTTCGATGTTGAGAAAGTATGTGCCAGATTCATCACATGTCTTGAGCCTAGAAGCAGTTCAGTTGGAAGAGAACCTTTCTTATGAAGAGAAACCGGTTCAGAATATTGATCGAAGAGAATAGGTATTTCAGAATAGGGTAATCCACCAGGTAAAGGTTTTATGGAGGAACCACATGGTTGAAGAATCAGCATGGGAGTATGAAAATGCCATGAGGGAAAAATAACCTCAGTTGTTTAATAAGTAAATAAAATTGTGAGGACGCAATTTCAAGAAGGTGGGGATAATGTAACACCCCATGTTTTTATAAAAATAAATAGAAATGCATGGAACATTGTTTTAAATAGATATTTTTAATTAGCCTTTAAAACATATATTTTTTAATTATATGTTCTGAATTTCAAGAAACTGTCATCTATATTTGTGTTGAGTATGTTATTTGGAGTCTATTGGAACCAACTTGTTTTTTGGTGAATACTAACATAACCTTATGAATAGTAATATGAATAGTGATATGACCCTAATGAATAGTAAATTTTATTATTATTTTATTTTATTAAGGATTTAAGATAATAGCATCTAGGCTAGTTTTTCATTGTGATATAGAAGTAGTTACATAATTAGAATTGTTAATTTTTGAATTAAGTATGCTTTTATTTAAATATTAAATTAATAATATTTAGAAAATTATTTTCAAAAAATGGACTTCATTTTTGAAATCTACACGTCGATAATGGTTAGGGTGAATTTTGGGAATTTTTCTACAATAGTTGATTTTTCGGTGAATAGTAAAAAATACAGTTTTTAGTTTCGGTGTGTTAATGACATTATTAATGATATAATAATGATGTCATAAATCTGTTCGACTTGTGTATAGTTAAATAATATATGAGGTGTCCCAAGTGGCTTATACCATGGGAAAATACCATGGGCAAGCCCATGGTTTTGTAAATACCACTCATGAGGTGTCCCTTGAAAATTATTAAAATAATCCCTCACTTTTCCTATAAATAACTATTATTCCCTTCATTTAATTCATTCTAAATTCTCCCTCAACAAAGCTCTAGACTCCTTACCTTCATAGTAGTCCTCCCAAGGTTTCCTCAAGCCCCCAAGGTCCCAAACTTCATGTTCTAATGGTTACTCTACAAGGTAAGAAAATTCTCAATTTCTTTCTTTTTTCCTTTCAAGTTCTCTTTTATGCGGTATAATTTTCAAGTTTCCATACCATGTTCTTATTTCATTATTATTATTGATCTTCTATAAATTATGAATAATTTCTGGATGGGTGACCCTTGTCCCCTCTCTTTTTAATATTTTCTAAAACCATGTTGTGTAGCTGTTAGGCTGCGAAATTTTTGTAAGAGATTTCTCACTTTTTCTTTTATTTTGAGTTATTTCCTTATTATTTCTTCATATCTCCTTACCCAAGAGGCATGAAATCTCCAGAAATCATGTATAATCTATATTTTATCATGTTTATGAAAAATTACTCATATTTATTCTTCTCCTCTCCCACGTATTTAAAGAATAAAAACATTGTCTGTTTGTGTTGAATTATCGACATCGTGGACGATGTGATTTCAATTTCCATTAATTATTTCAAGTCTGGTCATGAAAACATTTATATGGTTGAACCAGGTTATAATATATGTTTTATAACTCACCCATGGTTCTGGAATTATTTTGTACTCATCGTTCTAATTTATAAGACCAAACATGGTTGTTTTTATCAAATAACCACTAAAATGATCTAAACAAACATCATTAATGTTCTAACTTATGAATCATCCTCATGTAAGAATTAAAAATTATAAATGGAATAATTTATGTTAATGTATATATTTAAATACTAATCCATTCCAATTCTGGATTTTTACATCCAATCGATAAGAATTTCCATCATGAACCAATCATGGAAATCATGTTAAGAACTCACCCAAAAACAGTGCAAAGGAAAAAATACTAACAATTAAGGGTGAAATTATGTTATGAAATGATCAAATAAGATGTTATAAACATGAAATTTTTTCTGTAAAATATTAATAACACTCTTTTAACCATTATACAGGAGTTTTAAACAAGTTTTAAGTAAGAAAAACCCGAGGTAAGGGAATTCTTAACCTGATTTCCATTCTTTGGGTTAACCTTCTACTTTATTATTTATGTGCTATTTAAATTGTTTGTGTGATGGGTTCTATTTATATTATGTTTAATTATGTGTATTTAAAGTATATATACATACTACATCCACTGTATTAAGTCTCTATTCAATTGAATAATATTTATAAGGGGCTTTTCATTAAAAATACTCTTTTTAAATTCTGTTTTACAAAATTCAAAAGTAATGTCTTTATGCTATTATTCATGTTGTATGGTTATGTTTTGGTTCTTGGGAATTGTTTATGATGAAGGGTGGGACCTATATTTCCCTCCAATGCATTGGGTATGAGTAAGTTGGTGGTCGGACGTATGGTTACTCCAAGTGTAACTACGATGGTTACACAAAGTAAGGTAGCCGTAAGGGTTACAGATTATAACGTAGCCAAGAATGGTTACAAGATTATGTAAGTAATGCCCCAATATACCTCAATGATTATATTTATGTTCTCATGTTTATTTGGATCTTGATTTAATCTCATGTTACACAAATTATTTATATATGAGTGACAAACATGTCTTCTGAAAATGTTTTCATACGTTATGAGTATTCATGGAATAATGTGCTATTTCCTTCCTTTTTCATCCCTTACCGAGCTTTGTGCTCATACCAAGTTTTTAAATGATTTTTAATAGGTTAATGGATGTTTAATACAAGTAAGGAAGACACGTTAAATGTTGAAGAATTGTCAAGGAGTCTTGTTTTAAGTTTTAGTGTTTTATATTTTGAGAAAAATGGAAAATGTTTTTATGGTATCCACTCTGTAACAATATGTAATGTTATGAATATTTTTTCCTAATTATCTAAAGCTCTAAACTTGAAAATATCATCAATGTAAAAGGAAGTGTTTTCTTAACTAAACTCAATATTATGTATGTAATAAGGCTGGGTCCTTATATTTTGAATCACCTGCAGCACCAAGAAATATGTGAGCTCCCCAATCATAGACATTTCAAATTCTGATTTCATGTGATTGACAAATTAATCCACTAATTTCTGCCTGCTGCCACCAAATATAATGTCATCAATGTAGACTAGAACCATGAACTGATCGTTTGGAGAATTCTTCACATTTAGATTGTGATATAATTCTCCTCTTTTGAATTCCAGCTTCTTAAGATAAGAGTCCAGTCAGGAATACCATGCTCGTGGTGCCTGCTTCAAACCATATAGAGATTTATTTAGTTTGAAAACCTTTGTTTCATCAGTACCAAGAAGAAAACCCACTAGTTGTTCAATGTAGACGTCTTCTTTGAGTACACCATTCAAGAATGCTGTCTTGACATCCATTTGATATACTTTATATCCTCTTTGGAGTGCCATGACAAGGAAAATCCTGATTGAATCCAGTCTAGCCACTGGAGCAAAGGTTTCTTCAACATCAACACCTTCAATCTAGGAGTATCCATTACATACCAGTCATTCCTTGTTTCTAATAACACTTCCATGCTCATAAAACTTGCTCTTGAAGATCCATTTTGTACTAATAACATTGTGACCATCAGGTCTTTGGACAAGATCCCATGTCTGATTCTTGTCAATCTGATCTAACTCTTCATTCATGGCTTTCACCCAAGATTCATCCTTTGTAGCTTCTTCAAATGAGTATGGATCCACCACTAACAGAAATATAGATTCTGTGTTATTCCTCATCCTCCTTGTTTTTGTGGGAGCACTCCTATCCCCAATTATGTTAGATGGATCAATCTCGGCTCTTCGATTTATCATGTGAGGTTCAGTTGCATTATCTCCAGCCAAGGTTTCCTCTTCAGATTCCTCTCCTAAGTCAACATCATGATGTGACAACTGAGTGTTTTGTACACATTCCTCTATTTAATTATTTGTATTTTCTCCACGTTCACTTTATTTATCACTTTCTATCACATCAGCATATGAAATCCTTGAAGCATTTGTGGTTTTCTCCTCAATGATCTTAACATCACTAATTTCCACAATCCTTCCTAATCACTTGTTGAAACACTTGTAGGCTTTGTTGTTCATTGAGTATCCAAGGAAAATTCCTTCATCTGCATTGTCACCAAACTTCCCTTGATTTCCTTCTTTGTTCTTGATTAAGCATTTACTTCCAAAAACATGAAAGTATTTCAAAGAGGCCTTCCTTGCATGCCATAATTCATATGGTGTCTTTGTCTCACCCATATAAAGTCCTGTTCGATTTTGAATATACACTGTAGCTTGAATAGCCTCTTTCCAATAATGTCATGGAATACGACTCTCAATCAGCATAGTTCATTCCATGTTGTTCACCTGTGATTCCTACATTAAACAACTCCATTTTGTTGTGGAGTTCTCACAGAAGCTACCTCATGTTGTATCCCATGATTCTCCAGGTAATTTTCAAATTCAATGGATATGTATTCTCCTCCATTGTCAGATCACAACACTTTGATTGTTCGTCCAGTATCATTCTCAGTGATTTGCCGATATGTTTTCATGCAGTCAAGCACTTGTCGTTTCCTATGAATGACCATAACACATGCCATTATACTGTAATCATCTATGAAAAGGAAAAAGTACCTTTCTCTATGAGTTCCGATAACATTTATCAGCCCGCATACATCTGTATGAATTAGATCAAGAAGATGAGATGCCCTTTTCTTCTTTGGCCGATATGAACTGCATACCAGCTTCCCATGAATGCAAGCATCACAAGACTTTTCATGCTCACGCTTCAGGTTGGGAATGTCCATGAAAATCCTCAATTTTGATATTTTCTCCATGTCTTGTTGATTGATGTGTCCCAGTATTTGATGCCACAAATTGTTTTCTTCTTCAACAGTCATGTAAAAAACATTTTATTTACTATCAACCTGATACAAGTTGCCTTCTGTTCTGCATCCCTTCATAAGTGAATTGCCTGTCTTTCCCTTGATAGTGCAGCCTTTCTGATTAAAAGTGACTATAAGTCCCGAGTTATAGAGTTGACTCACGCTGAGTATATTATGACGTAGTCCATCTACATAAAGGACTTCAGTCTTATTTATCTCTCTATTATCTAATTCATTACTTCCACTGCCTTTGATTTTTAGAGCTCTGTCATTACCAAATCATATTGTACCATCAACCTTACTTTTGATATCTGTTAACAGGCCAACATTACTTGTCATATGAGATGAACAACCGCTATCCAGAATCTAGGTACTGTTGCTTTTTGTAGCTTTTAGGTCCACCTCTGCAAGGTTTGATCTCTCAATTTTCTTCCTTTCTTTCCATGAGACATTGGATTAAGTATAGAGTACTGATGGCCTTTCAATTATCTCATCTATGTACATTGGTTCTTCATAGTCAAAGTTTTCTTCGAGAGGAGAAAACCTGTTTGTAAGAGCAACACTATCTCGTTGGCAAGATTTGACTTGTCTCGAACTTTGATATGAGGTGTCCATGTCC
This sequence comes from Viscum album, assembly GCA_963277665.1. Classification (NCBI taxonomy): domain Eukaryota; kingdom Viridiplantae; phylum Streptophyta; class Magnoliopsida; order Santalales; family Viscaceae; genus Viscum; species Viscum album. The sequence goes on from OY728151.1 coordinate 1,842,650,875, forward strand.
CTTCCCTACCTGCAATTAACAGCCATATGACCAAAGTTAGAATAATGAAAACAATATCCATAGAAATTGTTTCTTCTAAAAGAATTAGGATATTAATTTTTTCTCCTCCGTTGAACTCCCATATCTTCTCCATTCAACTAGCTTCTTGCCTCATCATAATAAGACACGGTATGGACTAAATATCCACAGAACTAACACTTCATGAGAGGAAATGTCTTCTCATTTCTGTTTATCCTCATTACTTATTTGGTGGGATAATAGTTTGAGGGCCCCTTTTTCAAGGAGGATCGAGGAAAATCTTCTTTTCTTCTTTCAAATTGAATTGGGGGTTTCTGTTTCAGCACTTCAGATGACTTTTCCACATCACCCACTTTCAGCTTGCCTTTATTTTGGTTACCTTTATTTGTAGCATATGACGACTCTACCTCACAACCAATTCCACTATTTCCCATGCAGGCAGGTCTCTGATCATTTAAAATCTTTTCAACTCCATTAGAGCCACATTTTGATCTCTCCAATAGCTCAACATCTGAGAAACTTCCAAACTGTATTTTCTTCCTTGATTCTTTTGAAATTGAATCTTTTTTAAGTTTACTCCTAATAGTAACAACTTCCTCCTCAAGATGCTCAGCAGTCTTGGACTTTTCCTCTAATCTGTAGGTGAGGTCATTGATAACCTTTTCCTGCTCTTCATATCCACTAAATAATCATTTCTTTTAATTATTTTAGACTGTACTTTCACCAATTCTTCTAGTTGTTCAATTTCAGCTTCAAGTTGATCAACATATTCAGTTTATTATTCTACAATTGATTTCCACTTATTACAAATCTTACATTTAATCTTAAGCTTACTAACAGCATCCTTAAGTTGCAACTTGGTATTGGCACTAGTTGTCAACTGATTTTCTCCACCAGTATCTTCTGATTTTTCAATAGTGGCCATCATGGAGGCATGGTTCCCAGTTTTAAATTCTGGTTCTTCTTCATCACAAAATTCATTATCATCTTCTTCCTATTCACAGACAAAACTCTTATTTGGTAATTTCTTTCTTGATTTGAAGTATCCCCCTTTGAAAAACCTTTTATGAGGATTCTCAATGTTTTTAGAATCGCTATTCTCATCATCGATCTTTCTTGAACACTGAGAGGCAATGTGACCAACTTTTCCACAACGAAAGCAAGCTAGAGGTAACTTCCCTTTGAATTTACCTTTTCTCTTCTAGAACTTATTTTTAATGAGAGAAAGAATTTATTTTTTCTCATCATCTTCACCACTACTATATTTTTATATTTTTAGTTTCTCAATGGCTTTGAATTCCATTTCTTTTCCCACTCGAGTCATAGCATCTTTTGGTTTGACTCTCATTTCATATGCCACCAAGCTGCTCAGTAGATCACCCAGAGAAAGTTTTGAAAGATATCTTTCCTCAAGGGATGATACCTTTTCATTGTAAATAGGAGGAAGTCTTTGAAATATTTTCTTTATGATATCATTGTATTTGATTTCCTCTCCAAGACCTCTAATTGCTCCCAGTACTTTAGTGATTTGATTGAAGAATGAATCTGCATTCTCATTAGGATTCATCTTTAGATCATCAAACCTATTGTGCAGGACTTGAAGTTTCTCCTCCTTCACTTTGTTGTCTCCTTCATAGATATTTTCAAGTTTGTACCACATTGACTTTGCTGAGGTGCAACTCATCACCTTTAGATAGATCTGATCAGAAAGAGTCGCAGTGATAGCATTCTGTGCTTTAGCATCTGCATCAAAAAATTTTCTATCTGTATCAGTCATAGCAAGACCTATTAGATCAGTAACATGTATTCCTTGAACAGTAGAAAAGAGGACATCCATTCCTAGAGATCTTCAATGACATCTCATTCTGTTCTTCCAAATCTGAAAATTACTTCCATCGAATAGATGGATTCCCCTAGCATTGACAACATTCTCCATGACGAAAAAGTATAGATAAAACACCAGGAACCTGGATCTGATACCACTTGTAGGACCCCAGGACACCCTGAGAGGGGAGGGGTGAATCAGGGTGTCAACTTTTTTATTTTAAACCGATGTATCTTGTTTCCATGTTGGTAGGAACTAGTTTAACTTGTATGATGAATATGAGAAGAAATCAAACATTCACATGCAAAGAGAAAACACAACACTTTTTACTTGGTTCCCCACTAAGGGATACGTCCAAGGAGCATACGCTGATAGGTTTTCAGTCGTACAAAATTTCACTATTCTTCACTAGTTGTGGATTACAAAGGTTTGAGAATATTCACTCTATCCTAGGCTCACTACCTTTACAACTGTTTAGGGATAGCCTGCTACGTCCCTCGGGTCACTCCCGTTGACTCCCCTTGGCTCACTGCCTTTAGTGAAGTCCCAATCAGTTTATAGATGTGAAGGTCTCTTCAATAGATTAGCATTGAAGTATTTGACTCTAATTAGCATGAGACTCTTCTTACATAAAAGTCTAGAAATGATGCACTTGTATGCACTGAACCATTGAACCGAATAACCAAAACGTGCAAACAAGTTTCACAGACAATTGCGCGCAACACTAACACTTTGCGCATAATATTTCATTTTTCGCGTGGAAAAATATTTCACGCAACAACACCCTTTTTCACACAAATGAATATTTTACACGCCGCCTCAATTTTTACACGAAACTCTTCCTTTTGCGCGCAACTCAGATTTTCACGCAAATCGGAATATTTCGCACAGTGCGGAATTTTTCGCACAACCCGGAATTTTTCACGCAAGCCCCTTTACACGAAAATTTTATACGCAGCAGACCTCAGATCTTCTCTAAGTCTTCAACCATACAGAATGAGGGGGGTCACCTCTTATTTATAGGTTTCTCAGACCCCCGCGTGCAAAACCCCCTGTGGCATGAAAAGCATCTCATTTGGTGCGTAATATTTCGCGAAGGTATTGTTTTTTGCGGACATCTCCAGATTTTTCGTGCAGCTCATGACTTTGCCATTTTTCGACGTTCTAATTCTGAAACACTATTTTCGTGAAAAACCTCGATCCACTATTTTATGCACCACACTATTTTTCACGCCCAACTTAAATATTTTGTGCAAAGCCCTCCTTTTTCGCGCACCACTTCCTCTTTGCGTGTACCTCCTTTTAACAACCATCCATGTCTTCATTTTTTGATTTTGAGGCCCAAAAATTTGGCAAACACTAGGGAACGACGCCACCTTCAATACTGTTGTCTGCTTGAACTGTATGATCAATTTACTAGCACACATTCTGAACTTCCACTGAGTATTGACAACAAACACCAATCATACTCCAATTTATGCATAGAATAGCCATGGTTCCAACAGCCCATAGGTGCCCCATATCCGGTTGGTCACATGGCCTCAAGCGCATTTCCCCAAACACCAGAGGCTTCCGACTAGCAGCGAGGGCCTTGGGTGTGATAGTGGGAAAACTATGCACTCATTGGCAGAGTAATACAATGGAAATAAACAGATACCAATAACAGAAGTAGTAATAATATGCAATAAGTAAACATAGGAAGAATGAAAGTAATAAATAGAAGCACATACATATAAATGATGAATGATACATATGTCTATGAAATAAACCAAACAGGTCACAATAATAGAATATAGTACTAAACAAAAGTACAAAAGAAAAACAAGTAAACAACTCCACAAAATTGCAAGTCTTAGCTTGGTCCCATGCTCTCCAGCTCCACAATAATCAAGTATCTGAAGTAGAAGGGAACGTTCCCTTATCTATACCTACAACAATAAAATCTATTTGGGCCCAAAAGCATGACCCAAATAGGGTGTGAGATGAATCCTAGTGGGAAACCACCCAACGATCTATGCCCAATAGTCAGTGAATATATATGGCAGGCAATATACAAAATGAAGTAATAAACAAGGAATTACTCAAAAGTAAACAATCCTACAGTTTCAATTGCATTAATTTTCATATATCAAGTAAGTAGCTAATCAAAAACAAGTAAACCTTTGGGAATTACTCACAACCTAACCCCTCTGGTTCAACCAATCAAAACAATCAACCCTCTGGAAAGTACTCACAGTCTAACCCCTCTGGTTCAGCTTTAGCAAAGACTCTTCGAGGAAGCACTCACCATCAATTCCCCCCATGGTCTCATATCAATAACTATAGTCACTCTAGGGAAGCACTCAATGTCCAATTCCCCCTGTAGTCTCATAACTAGGAAACTATAGACACTCTATGGGAGCACAAAGTCCATCCCACCTATGGTCTTGCAATGTAAAAGTAAACTGACACTCTGGAGATGCCCTCAGCATCCATTCTACCTATGGTCTACTACACTAGGTTCCCACAGCCCTGTGAAAGTCAATCATGCACAACGATATTCAACATCCAAAGTAAATCTTAAGAACTACTTGTCTAAATAGCTACAAGCATATAATAGCATGTCAGATAAAATCACTCCATCCTAATAATACTAGGCATGAAAAAAAAACAACCTAATAGGAAAAGCTAGACTAAATGGTCAATATCAAACAAACATGGTAAAAACATCCATAAAAAGGTAATTAACCATATTTACAAACAAAAAACCTCTACTCAAGCACACAAGGCATAACAGGCAATAATAGGGCTAAAATACCTAAACACACAATACCCCGTTCTAGGGTATTGGGAAATTTTGCACATAATATTCAAATACTAACTAAGGAAAGGCACAAACCACCTACCTCAGTGTTTTATGATCAATATAATTTGGCGTCGGTCCTTGAATTGATCTATAATGCGGTAGATCTATAAAAATGTCTAAAACGTCCAACCAACGATATCTCACGAGAGAGGAGAAAACAAGAGATGTGGTTCAAGAAGAAGGAAGAACTCACCGTGGTGATTCCAATGCAATCAACGACGGTTTATTTAGAGAATGAATGGCCGTTCGGGGGATTGGAGAAGAATCGAAGGTCTCGTTTGCTCCTGTATGAGACAGACCTAGAAAAATAGGTTTCTGTCGATTAGACGTGACCCCATCCCGATATAACAATTAAAAAGAAAAGTACACGACGTGTTCTTTTAATGTACCTGGTGTGTATATTCCTTAACCGGCCTCCACTTTAGGTGGTCTCCAGGTCACCCCACACAGCCATGTACTTGGCCGTTACACGGCCAGTACACGGTCACCCGTGGAAACTGAGTACACAACATGTACTTATAAGTACATGGTGTGTACTCCTAAAATTTAAAAAAACTCCTCTTGTCCTAAAAAACTCTAAAAAAGAAAAATCATACCAGAAAATAAGTTTTGTGTTCTTACAAACTCCCCCCTTAAAGAAATTTGTCCCCGAATTTCCCTAGAAAGGTAGCGTAGAAGAATAATGCTCAAACTACTCTGACCACTAAGATCGTACATCAGCCTCCCTCTCCCAAGTCTTGTCCTATACTCGCCTGTGCTTCCATTGCACTCATACCAGAGGAAAAAACCTACCATCAAGGACCCTTTCACTGCGATAAAATTTTTGGATAGGATGCTATTTGAATGATGTGTCCACCTCTATCTCAACCTCATCGGGTTGGAAAACATCAGACGGGTCTGAGAAGTAACACCACAATTGAGAAACATGGAAGTCTTCATAAATATCCCAATACCTTTGAGGTAACTAAGCTGAAAGGCAACCAGACTGACCCTTTCCAAAACCCCAAACAGTCTGACATACCTCGGCAAAATCTTACCCTGTCTTCTAATCCTCCTGTGTCCCAACCTCAGTGTGACACGCAGGAAAACCTAATCTCCGACCTCAAACTCCAGAGGTCGTCAGCATAAGACTTCTGTCATGACTGTGCAGTAGCCATCATATTCTGAATCAACTCTATCTGCTCTATGGTCTCCTGGACAAGACGAGGTCCTAGCATAGCTGCCTCTCCTACTTCCAGCCAATATAGGGGTGATCGGCATGGACTATCGTACAAAGACTCATAATGTGTCATATGAATAGTTTATTGGAAACTATTATTTTAGGAAAAATCCATAAGATATATATGCTTCTCCCAAGAACCTCAAAAATCTAGGACACATGCTCGAAGCATATCCTCTAGCACCTGAATCGTACGCTCAGACTGGCCATCTGTCTGGGGATGGTAAGCCGTACTCAAAAGTAACTAGGTACCCAAATCCCTCTGTAGTCCCTTCCAGACCCAAGAAGTAAAACATGTGTCCCTTTCTGAAACGATGGAGTGTGGAATCCCATGTAGACACACAATATCTCAAACGTACAACCTTCCCTGCTCTTCAACACTGGAGGCCTCCTTGATCGAAAAGTAGTGTGCAACCTTCATGAGTCTATCAATGACAACCCATACTACATCATTCCTTCAAGTTGACCTCAGTAAACCTATCACGAAGTCTATCACGACATCATTCCACTTCCACTTGGGAATGGGTAACTACTGCAAAAGCCCTGGTGGTCGTTGATGTACTTCCTTCACCTGCTGACAGGTAGAACAACTCATGAAAAACCCAACAAAATCTCTCTTAATACCGAGCCACCAATACTGATGGTGTAGATCTCAATACATCTTGGTGACACCAGGATGAACTACCCAAACTGAGGAATGAAAATACCATATCAGCTCCTCACGTATCACTACTAGAAATTTAGGCTATAGCCACGGTTCTAAACCGTGGCTATAGGTTATAGCCACGGTTTCATGAACCTTGGCTGGTATTGGCGTGGCTATAGGTCAGAGCCTATAGCCACGATTTCAAACCGTGGCTATATACCTATAGCCATGGTTTGAACCGTGGCTATATCCTTAAATCCACGACTCCAACCGTAGCTATATCCCTATACCCACAGTTTTCAAACCATGGCTATAAGGTCAACCCTATAGAAATGCCAATAAAGGCCACGTCACTATGAACCGTGGATAAAGCTCTATAGCCACGGTTTAAAACTGTGGCTATAGGCATTTCTACTGCATAAAAAAAAGCCAGCACGGTGAACCGTGCTGGCTGTTGGGAGGACACTACCAACTCCCCCCTCCCCCCACCCACAACTCCCCCACCCTGCACTAGCACCCCCCACCCCCCTGCTCCTGCACACCTCCCCTGCCCCACCCCCCTGCACCTTGCACCCCACCCCCTCCTCACTGCACACCCCCCTGAAGTGCTTGTCGGTGTCGGTCGTTCAGCTCTGCTATAGTGGTCAACATTGCAACTAACCCCCTATAACCCCCAACGAGCTCACTGCGGAGCTCGACCCGCAACAGTTGCAGGCCACAAGAATTCGGCCCAACCGGATCGGGAAACACCACCCTATTAGTCTACTCTAAAAAAAGGGATGGCATCAAAGAGATTAGAATGGCTCCTTGGGTAACCCTCAATAATGCAGGTGTTTGGGTCAGCCAAAATAGACTGTAAGTTGGTAACATCAAGGCCTCAAACATAATTTTGATCAGCCATAAAGGATCCATATTCTTGGATTATGTTAGGCCTAGTATGGTGGTGTCTCTCTTTAATGCATTCATGAAAAATTGTAGAGTTTTTCCCTCTCCAGAATCCATTTAATTGGATCCCATTCCTAAGAAAGAAATTCATTTTCTAGAAGGTAGACCACTAAATAATTATTCATTGAGATCAAATGACTAAACAGGTCATTATCACAGTAGGACAATAGTTGTGTTTCTAAAAAGATAACATCTGCACAAAAGTTATCTGTGTCTTGACGTCACAGAAGTAGGTTCTTTAACCATGCTTGAAGATCATGTTGAAGTTCCCTCACCATGTTATGAAGACCAATCCATAGGTTATCATGAACTGGCATGGACTAGGACTCAGAAACCGTGTTGAGAAAACATGGGTCAGAGATCTATATGTGAGAAAAGATAAAGCGATCACCTCTATTATCATCCTAACAAAGGGTCACAAGAATCAGTGAATGCTCTGAAAGTTCACAAGAAAGGTGAAAAAATTAACACTTAGTATAAAATAAATGGCATTCAATTTTTCTAGGTAGCGGTCAAACCTACTCCATGCATGGGGTTCCCCCTTTGGTTGTTAAACCATGTGAATTGGTCTCGAGAATAACTAATGTCAATTTAACCCTTTTGAGAGAGGAATGAAGCAAATTCATCACTCTCCCTCCATGGTAAAACTCTACCACCATTCTTTTTAGATGGACCAACTATAACATTGCAGTCACCTCCCATGATCCATGGAATTTCCATAGGATCAATGGGATGAATGTCTCACCAAAGGGTTTCTCTAGAAATCATCTCACATTTTTCATAGACAAAATTTACAAAGTGTTTTCAGTTATCGACATAAATAATTAAGGTTATTAATTGATCATTGGAACACAAAAAGTCTATATAAATGATATAATGATAGAACATCCAAATATGAATGTTGTTGGGGTCAGCATGCATGATGTTGTGCACCCTGATCCTATGATCAAATCCCACAATGCGAGAGGAGGTTTGTATATGCTCAAGGTAGAAATGTAATGAATGGATGATATGATCAAGTTCATGAACAAGGATGATAGTCTTATCCCAGGTGATGAGGCCCTAGGAATTCCAATGTAAGAGGGATGTCATTAATGAAGGGTGGGAGTACTGGCAAAGAGGAAACTCTACTGCAGAATTTGAATCCTGAAGGACCCTGAACTAAGATTTGGTATACGTCCCTCATGTGGGGGAGATGCATGAATATAGAGAGATATCTATTTCCCATTCTAGATAATTTGGAGGAGTAATAAAGAAAGTGAAAAAATTTTAGATATAAGGGGGAGAAACATGAGGAACCCAGATCAATCAACTGAATGGGGGGGAGGCAGGGAGATGAGCACCTGTATGCCCTTGTGAAAATGAAGATTTCCACTAGGTGGAGGGAAATTTCTTGGATAAACGTTCACATGAGGCCTGAACACCACAAAATAATTGTATGATGTAGAATCAGAGGGTGGGACACAACCGAGGAGGAGGGGTAGTGGCGGCTCCGAAGGCCACACATCCGGAAGAGTGGGAAGATCACTTGGACTAGGTATGTAAGGTGGGGGAAGTAGGAAAATATGAACTAGGGGAGGCACTGTAGGAAGCTGAAGGACCACCGGGGAAACAACAGGAGGTGAATTAGAAGTGGGGGAAAACGAAGACGCACCCTTTTCATGAGGATCCATGGAAACTTTAGGCTGTATTGAAGGGATATGAAGAGTATAAACACCACTATGGGGGCCTAAGGACCAACATGAAAGTTTTTTCACAGATATTCTAAGTGTTCTTGCAATAGGAAGTGGGAGATGAAATGCATTATGAATTGATGGAAGAGCTTTTTCCACAAGGAGAAAGTCCTTGCCATAAGGAGGATGCAGTTAAGGAAGGGTTGGAGAGATCCATATCCACACAGATCTGGGAAGAGGAATCATCAAGAAGCTAATAAATGTGCTTGTCCAAAAAAAATATCCAACCACGTCAATGATAAAATGATGGAAATCCAGGTTATGAAAGGGCAAGGGGAGGCCCAGGAGAAGGAACCACACCGCAACCTAGGAGAATCTGCAACCCATGTGAACAATGAGTTTCCACTGAAAGAGTTGGAATAAATATTTTTCACATGAAAAATAGGAAGAAGACCAATACAAAGTGAATTACTCCCAAGAAGAAATAACCACACAAAAATCTAACCATTAAATAATTGAATTCCTCACCGTTCCATTCAGTGAGCACGAAGCCAACAGATTCTGAAATTAGGGGAGAAGAGGCCAATTTTGAAAAGACTAAATCTATATTATATGTGGGTAAATACCATTATAAAAGACTCAATATAGAATGGATTTTGTGTAAAATGAGGATTTGAAGAAAAAACTACAAAATAATATAAATAATTTTTTCCTACACCAACCTTCTTCACCATACAATGCACCATTCCTCTTCATCAAAAAAAGATGGGTAAATGCACCTTTGGAAAGCCCTTGGACACCCCACCTTGCACCCTCCCCCTGCCCTGCAGATCCCCCGGCACCCCGGACAACACTTGGACACCCCACCTGCACCCTGCCCTACAGGCCCCCCAGACAACCCTTATGCACCCCCCTAGACAGCCCCTCCTGGACACCCCACCTACACCCTCCCCCCTACCCTGCAGACCCCCCAACACCCCCCTGGACAGCCCTTGGACACCCCACCTGGACAGCCCCTTCTAGAAAATTCTATAGCCATCAGTACCTTCACTTCATTATGAAAGAATGCTAAATGAACAATGCCTTGAAACTTTTCCAAGAATAGTCTTTGTCTAGATTAGTCTGAATAATATACTTCCACCACTTATACCTCGGACCCTCTAGTGAGATGGTTACAAAAATAACCTTTAGAGACTCATAAATCTAAAGCTGGATAAAAATATCCTCAACCTTCAGTACCAAAACCAATTCATCCTAAGAATCTTGTTACCCAAGAATTATTGTGAGGCTACCATCTTGATTCTGGGGGGCTGTTGCAGGCTGAAATGAAGGTGGAAGGGGGCTGGTGTGGACTAGATGTGGCTGGAGCAGGGCCAAATCATGACATAAACGCGGCATGACTGCAGCATGACTGCGGCATGACCGCAGCATGACCGCAGCGTGACCGCAGCATGACCACGGCGTGACCGCGGCGTGTTGGCCCAGTCCAGCGACATTCACGGGGCAACATATTCCGACCAGGAGCAAAGGGAGTGGGAGGAGGCTAGAATGATGGTGGAATGGGGCTGGTTGCAAGTACTGGGGGGATGGTGCGGGCTGATTCAAAGGTGTAAGGGGGGCTGTTGCGGGCTGGAATGTTGGTGGAAGTGGGCTGAAATGAAGGAGGAAGGGGGCTGGTGTGGGATGGATGTGGCTGGAGCAGGGCCAAATAATGACATTAATATGGTGTGACCGCGACGTGTTAGCCTAGTCCAGCGACATCCACAGGGAAGCATCTTCTGGTCAGGAGCGAAGGGAGCATGAGGAGGCTGGAATGCTGGTGGAAGGGGGCTGGTTGCCGGTGTTGGGGAGATGGTGCGAGCTGATTCGAAGGTGGCAGGGGGGATATTGCGGGCTGGAATGCCGGTGGCAGCGGGTTGAAATGAAGGTGGAAGGGGGCTAGTGTGGGATGGATGTGGCCGGAGTAGGGCCAAATCACGGCGTGAACGCGGCGTGACCGCGGTGTGACCGCGGCGTGACCGCGGCGTGACTGCGGCGTGTTGGCCCGGTCCAGCGACATCCGCGGGGCAGCATCTTCCAGCCAAGAGTGAAGGGAGCAGGAGGAGGCTGGAATGCTGGTGGAAGGGGGATAGTTGCAAGTGTTGGGGGGATGGTGCGGGCTAATTCGAAGGTGGAAGGGGGGGGGGGGGGCTGTTGCGGGCTGGAATGCTGGTGGCAGCGGGCTGGAGTGAAGGTGGAAGGGGGAAGGTGTGGGCCGGATGTGGCTGGAGCAGGGCCAAATCACGGCATTACCAAGGCGTGACCGCGGCGTGTTGGAGCTTTCTAACTAAAAGTTTTTGATCCCCCACTGGGTATACGCACCTTCACACATTAAATGTATTTTACAGAAACCTTCAAATTAAATGGGCAATGTCACACATACAATTTAAAGAGGAAGGTGGAAACATAAAAAAATTGAAAACAAAGTAGAAACACGAACCTGGATGTTGTTTATGCTTCCAACAACAGTATGATTCGATCTTCAATAGGTGCATGAGGTGTTGTTCATCTTTTTTCATGCAAAGAAAACACAAGAAAAATGTTATTAAATAAAAAAATAACTAAATGAAATAAAAGAAAATAAAAGGGAAAATAATTTTTAGGTTTCAAACTCAGAACAAGGGCTGTTGTTAACCTGTCCACAACTGCACCCCTCCACCCTCCCCCCTGCCCCATGCCCCTACCCCCCTCCAACCTGCCCCCCTGCACCCCTGCCCCCTACCCCCTGCCCCCTGCCCCCTGACCCCCTGACCCCTTGCAACCTGCCCCCTGCCCCCTGCAACCTGCCCCCTGCCCCCTGTAACCTTCCCCCCCTCCAACCTTCCCCCTGCCCCCCTCCAACCTGCCCCCTGCCCCCCTCCAACCTGCCCCCTGCCCGCTGCCCGCTGCCCCACTCCACCCTCCCCGCTGCCCCCTGCCCCCTGCCCCCTACCCCCACCCTACCCCCCTGCACCCCTCCACCCTGCCCCCTGCCCCCCACCCAGCCCCCTAGCCTGTACAACACCCCCTGCACCCCCATTGCACCCCCACCCCCTTCCCCCTGCCCCCCTCCACCCTCCACCCTTCCCCCTGCCCCCTACCCCCTACCCCCCTCCACCCTTCCCCCTTCCCCCCTCCACTCTGCCCCCTGCCCCCTGCCCCCTCCACCCAGCCCCCTATCCTGCACAGCCCACCCTGCCCCCCTCCATCCATTCCCAGTTGCTAAATAATGTTTTTTTATTATGTACAAGTTTTTTATGAACCTAATTTTCCTATGATACTAAAAATTTAGATCCTTGAATGTATTATTATGTCAAAGGAACCTTGGTATCCAGTGACTCACTAGCTAGAGAAGCATAAAACACATATTCCCCATCAAGATGAGTGCTATATTAAGCCTTGAATATACCTTTGGACTGAGACTCTAGTAGTTCACTATGGAATTGCCTCTGTTTCCTAGACAATGTTTTGTTTAACTTTGAACTGTTTTTCAGCAGAGAACCAAATAAACTCTAGATGTTTCTTAGACAGGTCAAGATCTACAAACAAAAAATAATGAATGAGATGTTTCCCTTTAATCATCTTCTGATCGACCTAAAATATTTCCAAGAATGTTGCTGAAAATAGTAAGAAAAGAAGGATTTTAAAAAGGCAGATGTAATCTGATAATCTAAATCCATTGGGATAAAAACCGAGAGTCTCTCCTAGAGTGAAAAATTAGGTTCCACTAGTAGAGGAAACATGGTTAACAGTTTAAAGAACATGAATATTTGGACAAAGACAAATCCAGATCCACCACTTCATGCAACCTGAGAAAGAATCAATGAGAACTCAGTTTATTACACCTATGGTGGATCAATTATTCTATTAGGGAATTAAATAATTAACAAATTTGAGGGAATAATGTTCAACTGCTGGAAAACATTTGAAAAATACTAAAACATTATGGTTAACCTGAATACTAGTGATCGATCTTAAAAGAAGTGATTTCAAAATTGATGCATGTCGAACCCCAGGAACAAAGACGTAGAAGTAAATGAGACTTCAAGGTACCAAATAATAGATAAGGTGAAGGATGGGAAACTATGAAGGGAAGGAGTAGGCCTGAAGGCAGCTCCAAACCCCTGAAACCTCAAGTCACCAGTGATTCTTAGTAATGTTTCTCATGGATGAGAAGTCGTATAGTGGATAGTTTGTAATGAATATGGATTTCTTTTTTGGGTTAATTGAAATTTTATGTTTCAGGTGGATGGATTTAGTAAAGGGGGGAAGAAGTATGTGGTGTTCCTAAAAAGTAGTAGATGGGTCCACCAGTTAGCTATTATAAAGCACCATGAACATATTAATAGTGATAGTGGCAGAGGGTTGGATCTAGAATAACTACTAGATGGTTGATGGTTGGAACCAAAAAATTTGTGGCCATTGGTCGGTTGGTGGTTTTCCACTGGGTAATCAGTGCCTTCCTTGACCTTGTTTTCCATAAGGGTAATTTATGTCATTTTTATCATGGATTTTGGTGGTGGATTAGAATGGAATTGGAGAATTTGTTCCACTTAGTTTCAAATAGGATGATATGGATGGCATGAGAGTATGTTTTCTTAGAATATTTAAAGAAATGAATGCTAATATGTGATGACTAGAGGATTGGATGACCCCTAATATACCTAATTCGGTGAGGTTTGTAGATCTAGAAATGTGTAGGAATACCCCATGGGATCAGGAAAATCACAGGTTACATAACATGTAATCTGACATTACTGGTACTGTGGGACCCCTGGGCTGTGGAACTGGGCCTTTGGTTGGATTTAAATATCACATGCCATGTGACATGGTCACACAACATGGGACCCATCTTAAAAGTCTAACAGCACTTAAAGAGTGTCTTGGTTTAAACAACCGTTTTAATAAAAAGAGGGAAACCCCCTATAGGGATATAAAAAGGGTCAAGTACGATGTGTGCTTTATGACTAACAATGACATTAAGTACAAGGAAAACATCAATGCAATAATGTTAAGAAAGGTATACCATTGTGAGTTTTCATAGACAGCGCACCTCCATTAGAGGGGTTTTATTACAAAACCATAACTTATTTATCAAACAAAACAATTATCTTAACTAAAACTTATTCAAGAATTACAATTTAATATAAACATGCAGAATTAAGAAGGAAACTAAATTCAATTTAAAACATTCTTGAATTAAATAGTCTAGGAGAGGGACCCTACCTCAACCTCAAGGCACGCTTTCTTTTGACGACGATAACTCAAATCTTCCTTTTTTCTTCTTGCACGCATATGAAACTTAACATATATATAAGGACACCTAGCCCCTATGTACATATTTTCATGGCCAAATATGCACAAGGGGGTCCTTATATATATGTTTATACTTGCATATACCCCTTTACACTTACACACGTATGCATTTTTCATATCTATATATAAGCACACCTAGCCCCAATATATATATTTATACTGCCATGAGTGAATATATATAAAGGGGGAACTTATATATACATATTCCTACCTATGAATACACATGTAAGACTTTGTCAATGGCAACTCGAATCCACCTCAACGAAATCCAAAACACACAACAAAAATATAAGGAACCCAAAAATCAAAAAAGCCCTAATTAAAATTGGGCCAAAGAATAAAAATAGAATAAACCTTACCCAAATCTTGAACTCATTGTCTTCAATGGTGGTGGATAGAACCGGTCTTATCATAAGAAACCACCTATAAGAAAATAGTGGGAAAAGAAATGAGATATAACAACTTCTTATATATATGTGATCAGTGTGTCAACTGTACATGATAAATGATACATGAATCCATAACCAACAATGAACAAATAATATTCAAATTGATATATACATCCCAATACTAAATAACATGATCATTAATAAATCTCTTTATTTTTCAAACATCACCTTCAATTGCCTATTCAAAAATCAAAAATCACCAAAATATGAGAATAAAGTAAACCTCCATCATCACTTAAAAGAGAGAAATTGGGATTAGACATTGTTCTTAACCTAGAAAATCCATTCCTTGAATGTATAAAATACCTAAAACTCTTCATGCCTATATCCTTCTTAATTTTATAGATTGAAACCTCATTTTTTAGCATGTTCTTCTTCTGGAATTCACCTTTATTCTTAGTTTATATAGGTTTATCAATTTTATAAAGTATAAAATTTTCCTTCTTTTATTCTTACTCAATTTTCTTGGATTTTTCAAACCAGATTGATAATATGATTAAACAATCTTTTGGTGAATGATCTTCCTTCTTCTTGATTGTATATTACTTCTTTATAGAAACTATTTTCGAACATGCGATAATTGGTTCTTTCCTTTTATCTTTCAACAATTATTATTGTTATAGAATCTATGTCATAAATTCTTAACAATTTGGACTACTTGGTTTCCCTTCCACACACACTTTCAACAGCCTTTAGAGTACCCTTTTTAGGATCCCTTTCAAACTCCACACTAGAATTGTCAAGCACCAGCCCACTAAAGTATCAAATATTGATACTTAACCCAACACATTGATCTGAATGACATCTTAGAAATACAAAAACTCTAAATAGCATATTTACCAATATAAACTCCTCATAATTAACTGAACACATTGACTATACCAACCACTATAGGTAAATCATTAATTTTGGTGTGGTCTTGGAACCAAATATGGTTCATCCAACATCCATCTCCAGACACTAAATTCATCTATTTACTGTCTAAGTTCATAAATTTCACAACCTTGATAATGATCACCATCCCTTGATATGGATTTCACTCAAAAAGGACAAGTATGAATCTCCCCACTATAGTATTATCGATACCATCATCAATCCTACATACACATGTCTAGTGCCTCATATCAAATTATGATCACTATAGAAGATCCTAGACCAATAATCTCAACAAAATTTTCTCATTTAAAATCTATCATCTTTCAAACATACATTATATCCAACAAAAATAATACATTAAAAGATATTAGATAGAGAAATCCAAATTATAGAAAAAAATAATAACTTTAGGAATACCTCATTAAGTATGGCACTAAAAGTCACTTCACCTAGGATGGCTTATCCCAATAAAATAATATAGAAACCCACATCTCGACACATACATGAAACCTATTTTTCTCATCCCAATACTAAGGGAATGCACGCACATTCTTGATACATGAGAAATAGACTAGGGTTCATTTATTTTTCTAATAATGAGCTGAGATATTACTCATTTAATTTACTCTATCACCCTACTGAGGCTCACCAACCAACATTCATTCCTACCCAGTTTCCATCCTTCTCCATGCACCTTCCTATGTAATGGATGTATCTACATAGATAGCTCAGTCTTTCTTGAATATCTCCTAGTAGGTGTCCAGATAAAAGGAAGCTACTCATGCCCATAATGAGTACATAAGACC
Organism: Viscum album; assembly: GCA_963277665.1. Taxonomy (NCBI): domain Eukaryota; kingdom Viridiplantae; phylum Streptophyta; class Magnoliopsida; order Santalales; family Viscaceae; genus Viscum; species Viscum album. The sequence goes on from OY728151.1 coordinate 1,842,667,511, forward strand.
ATTTAAAAACTAGAATTCCTTTATGAATAAATTTAATTTGAAGGATGGAATGAAATTAATAAACTTTAAAATTTAGTGGAATACTCCATTACTGATTCCCACAATGATATAACTCCCTAAATCCGAAAAACATGCTCTTATTCTGTAAATCTTCCATAGCCTCTCATAGAAGAGGGAATGAAACTCGATCCATAAAACCTCCTCATTCCTTCTTTTATGATCAAATGTATTTATCCATTCTGATTCATCTCCTTTGAATTTAGAAACTTCTAGTTTCACCCATATATCCTCTAGAGTTCCAATCCTTTCAAATAGGAACTAATTTTTTTCAACATATTCTAAACATCCTACGATCCCATGTCACTACTGAAAATTAGATACTGCTACTCCTAGAACTCATGGATAACTTAGAAAACCATTGCTTTTCCTTTTCGAAGTCCTTAGTCAATGGATCAAAGTGGTTGTAACATAATATGAAGGAAACAACCACTTGAGAATATTTCCCATGAGAACACAATTCCATCCTAATTAGATGCTTTGTTGATGAATTTTGACTCAACATCATCTCGTAATAACAAAATTACTAATTAGAAACCCATCGCGCCACAATCCTAAGCATGCATTATTACCACAAAATCATGAAACTACCTTTAATCCTTACTTCATACCAAAATATCATTTCCAAAACACAAAACCTTAAGGTTTATCATAATAATCTAAGGGTTACTCTCCTACACACCAAGAATAACAACCAAACCCCGCACATTCACCCTTGATAATAAGAAACCCTCCACACCCTTAACTGATCTAACAAGCAACTTCTTAATAAAAATACACAATCAAATCACCTAGAAATCACCAAAATTCCCTATATTGAGAGTTTTACATCAAAAAATCAAGAAAAACCCCAACAAGATCCACCAACTTGAGGGATTACCACCAACCCAAACCCCTAAAGACAAATCCAAACCATACCCAATACATAGCCATCATACTCCAAATGCCACCCTAACACCCGAACTCACCTGATTTGAATAACACAAATGTATCTGGTTTTTCATCCATCATATGATATTTTAGACCACCTAAAATCCCATAAAAATATAAATTCCAACCATTGGAGAAAATACATGAGTGAAATTTGAGGGGTTAATACCCTAAATACCTGGTTCTTGTTGAGAACATCATAATATGTTTTAAGGAGTTCACTTCCAAGATGACCACCACTTTTGGAGTTGATGAACACCAAAACAGGACATGTTGGTGAGTGGGAATCATTTTTGACCATGGATACGAGTTTAAAAATATAATTATTAATGCAAAAAACCTTTACATTGGTATTGTTTTTAGTTTCGCCCATGATAACTTTTCAACTACACGTTCAAATCAGATCGGTATGGCGCTATAGAATCAAAGGTTTTCAATGTAGTTAACAAAGACATAGAAGCATCTCCCCTCAGTTTTCATCAAGAAAACACCACATGCTAACTCAATGACAATAATTAGCAGCCACATACATAAAATTTTGAACTCCTTCAAATTTGAACCACAAGACATGCTAACAAGCTTATCAATGCAAAAAGTAGCATTTAAGAAAATAAATAGAGAAAATCATATGAGGATAAATAAAACCCCGCATCCCCAATTACTTGGAACCAAGACAAAGGGGGATTTCATTTAATGCACCATGCAAGCGTAGGTTCTCCGGAAAAAAAGATAAGCAAGTGATAAATGAAATAAGCATGGGATGTAAAAGGGAAATCGAATACAAATTAACAAACTGCTTCCAGCAAGTAACTTCACCTGATAAGAAATGAATCAATAAGGAAAATCTGGAGGCGCGTGGAAATTACAAACAATACATCGAGTCTACTAACACACGAATCCAAAAAAAAAACCAGCCCGAGCAGATAAAATTTCTTTGAACAAACAAAAACTAAAGGCAACTGCCAATGACTAAATAAATTGAAATGATGATCATAAATTCCCAACTGTACAGGAAGTAAAAACCTAATCCACTATGTCTTCCTCCCCTAACTCTCCATAGTCATCCAGACCATGTGATTATCATTCCATAATGGAAATAAAAAAAATAAGAACACCATCCATGTGAGAAGGATGCTTTGATCAACAAAACTTAATAGGTTTATAGTGGGAGGGAAATAGAAGGAGGGAGATTCAGAAAGTACACATAAATTGAAAGTTGAAGTGCTAGTGGATTCCTGCTTTTGAAGGGCCGCCATGAACAGCGTGAGAGAGTTCATGAGAGAGGTTGACGGTTCGGAGTGGAGGGTTGCTGTGAGAGAGGTCGACAACAGCATGAGAGACCGCGTTGATTGGGAGCGTCGGGAGGAGGGCGCCGTGGTGAGAGCTGTAGACGGTTCGAAGATTAGGGTCACAAATTGGGGGAGGAGGAGGGGAGAGGCCATCAAGGATTGGGGGAGGAGGAGAGGAGAGGCCGAAGAAATCCAAAGAAAAAAAAAAAGAAACGCTGATGTTTAGAAGTTTATCCATGGATGTTTAATTAAAGCGTGGCTATAAACAGTCTATAGCCACGGACCTATAAAACCGTGGCTATAGGTCCGTGGCTATAGCTTAAATTTCTAGTAGTGTATGTCTGTTGAAACCCATATGTGCCCATGGAAATGAAAGATCTCATCCTCTCCTATGGTCCATCCAGGAATAGGGTCCTCCCTTGACACACTCTCTCGTAGGACTAGGCCTTCAGAATCTGATAGATACCTCATTCACACTCGATCAAGAAGAGTATAGGTAACAACTAGAGAATATAGAAAAGTCTGCCCCTGTCTTTCATGCACCTCTAAAGGCATCTTAGAGAATAGATCCATAAGCTGCTACTCACTACTGGCTTCCTAAACTTCCCGTATCTGGGTTCTCCTACTCAACGCATCAGCCACTGCATTGCCTTTTCCTGACATATAGGCAAGATCAAAGTCAAAGGATTGAAGGTACTCAACCCACCTTCACTGTCTCAAATTCAGATCACGCTGAGTGAAGATATACTTGATACTTTTGTGGTCATTGAAAACCACAAAATGTTCTCACAGAAGATACTGTCTCCAATAGAATAAAGCATGAACAACTTGCACTAACTCAAGATCATGTGTCGGGTAGTCCCTCTCATGTGGCCTCCACTTCAGAGACCCGTATGCAATGAATCCTTCTCCCTGCATAATCACTGCTCCCATCCCAATACCTGATGCATCACAACAAACAATATAACTCTTTCCTGGATCTGAAAAAACTAGTATCGATGCTGAAGTCAACCTTCCTTTCAGCTTCTGAAAGGATGAATCACAAGAGTATGACCAAAAGTACTTCACACCCTTCTTAGCCAGGCCCATCAGTGGAGCTGCTAAGTGTGAAAAGTCCTGTATAAAACACCTATAGTAACCGGCTAGCCTGAGAAAACTACACACCTCAAAGATGTTCTTCGGCTACTCCCGGGAAACTACTTCCCTCACTTTCTCTAGGTCTACTGATACTCCTATATCTGATATAACATGACCCAATAAGTGAATCTAGTCCATCCAAATGTGTAATTTTGAGAGCTTAGAATATAACTGATGCTTTGTCAGTGTACTCAAAATGATATCAAGATGGGTAGCATGGTCGTGTTGAGTGAGAGAGTACACCAAGATATCATACATGAAGACTACCACGAAAGAATCCAGGTATGGATTAAACACTCGGTTCATCAGTGCCATGAAAACTTCAGGTGCGTTCATGAGACTGAATGGCATAACCACATACTCGTATAGACCATACATACTCCGAAAGGCCGTAAGAGGTATATCTGATGGTCTAATGTGTAATTGATGATAACCATATCTCAAGTCAATCTTTGAGAACACCCGTGTTCCTTAAAGATGATCAAAGAGATCATCAATCCTCAACAAGGGATATCAGTTCTTGACTGTCAACTGGTTCAAATTCTGATAATCCACACAAAGTCTGAGGGTATTGTCCACCTTCTTCACAAATAGGATAAGAAAACCCCAAGGATAAGTACTAGGTTAGATGAAACCCTTAGCCTGTAACTCCTCTAACTTCTTCTTGAGCTCCTGTAACTCTGGTGTAGCCATCCTATAAGAAGGAATAGACACTGGTGCCGCTCCTGGCACAGGATCAATAGAAAACTCTACCTCTCTCTCCGGAGGCAAACCTAAAAAGTCCTCTAGAAATACATCCCTAAAACGATCCACCACTAGAGGAAAGTACATCTGTGAAGTCCCCTAGTCATCCAGATATAGACTAGAAATCTGGGTTGTAACTCATCCCAAACCATGATGCTCGGGTCCCTCTCTACTCACTTGGACATCCCACTCACCCTTATGTATAAACATACCACCCTTTGGTGATTTAAAACTCACCCTATGGCAATAGAAATCAACAATATCCTGGAAGGGAACTAACCAATCCATTCCGAGGATGAAATCATAACCTGTCATCTCTAATACATAGAAGTCCAAAAAGAAGTGACACCCACCAACCTCAGAAGGGCACTCCTTGCACTGATGTACACAAGCTGTTCTTGTCCCCAACAGAGTGTCTAACAACAAGAAATTAGCATAAGAAAAGATATAGATCCCAAGGATCTCTACAACAGCAAAAAATATAAAGCTACAGGAAGCCACTGTATCAAAAAGAGCAGAAGCTAAAACTGAGGCAATAAGAATAGTACCTCTAACTGTAGAGGGGCCGAGATCCTGCACCTACTGGGTCTACTCCACTGCAAAAGTATGACCTGTACCATGGTCCTGTGACCATTCCTGACCACCCTAAGCTGATCCACCCTATTGTTGCTGTACACCTGGTGACTGGTTACCATGACCATGAGCTCCACCTCAGTCTGAATGTTCGAACTAGTGGTCCTGCTCCTGAATGTGGAGTCATACTAGAACTCCTATCACCAGCTACTGGGGAGAAAAACTGACAGAAACACTGAATATGACCCATCTTTCCATAAGATCGACACTCCACTGGGTCTCTCGGGCAATGCGGCCTTGTATGCCCACTCTTCCTACACTGGTAGCACACCACCTGGATACTAGAATACATGTCACACTTCCTCAGATCTCCTTGCGTAGACTCCCTGTGGCACTTCCTACTGTCAGTAGGAGGGTTACCAGCTCCGGATGCCGAGCCTCCCTAGATCACAGCTCCATAATCCCTCATATTTCACTCCATGATCAGCTCCTGGTTGGCTATAGAGGTGATGGAAGTCAACCTAAAGATATTCACTTGATATCAGATGTCGTTCTTGAGACCATCCTCAAACTTCCTTGCCAAGAATAAATCATCACCTACTAGGATGGGTGTGAATTGCAGCAGCTCTGTGAAGTGAGAAGAATACTCCATAACTAAAAGAGTACCCTACTCCATACTCATAAAATCTTGAGATCAATCGGCCCTCATGGTCTCTGAGTATAAGTAATCATAGAAGGCACGCTGGAACTCATCCCAAGTCATAACCTGCTGGCGTCCCGCCTGTGAGATCATATCCCACTATCTTTTTGTGGACTCCCAAAGCATATACGTAGCAAGATTTAACCTCCTCTCTGGAGGCATCTCCAGATGCTTTAAGATTGAAAGCAAGGCCTCTAACCATGACTTTGAAGCCTGAGGTCCTCCATCCCCTGTGAAGGTGGGATGCTGCTTCTACTGGAAAACCTACGTCAATTATTCCATAGACGGGGCAGGATGCGGTACTCCTCGGAAGGTCTGCAGGAACCCCATAAACCCCACTCAGAACTATGCATCAGCACCTATGTCTAGAATAACGGCTGGTACCAAGACAGGCACAACTCGAGGATCTGCTGGTAATCCTTGATCAGTCATGTCCAGTGTCTGATCACTGCCCTGTATTTAGCGTACAACCGGAGGACGTCGTAGTGGAATGACTCTATATGTTCAAGCGTACACCTTAGTTTAATATTAACAAGAACTGAAACTTAGAAGTGTAATAAAGGAATAAAAGAAAGAATTCATTCAAGTTCTTCAAAACATGGATACACGGCATGTATGACCCTTCATGGTGTGTTCCTTTAAGCCTTCACGTGGGCATGTACTCCTTCCAAAACTGGTCGTGTAACACCCCATACACACAACATGTCTCCCAAGACACGGTGTGTACTTGAATCATTTTCCCCGCCTGAGTCCTTCTACATGACTAAACCACACGGTTCTCCTAAAACAAGACTACACAACGTGCTCTTCCTGAAAATGGAAAGTACCACTTAAGTTTTATAGAATCCCACCATTTTATAACATAACTTTTCATTAAATTTTACAAAACCAAGGATCTTTAAGGTTTAGTGTCTTGGAAACCATGAACTTAATACATGACGACATAAAACATTCTTCTTAAACACTTGAAAGTCTTCTTCATTTGTTCATCCTAAGTTCATTACAACATCTCATAACCTGGGAGCATACATCAAAGGAAAGGGTGAGCAGAAGGCCCAGTAAGGGAAACAAGGGAAACATTTTACATGAGAACTTGAGATACATCAAATGTTGTGAAAAATAACTTTAAGGCATGAGAAAGAGTTCATGAGGCATATCATAATAAAAATAACGTGTTTCATAACTTGAAGATGTGGCTACAACATTTAACATAGACAATAATTTCCGTTTCACCAAGGTCCATCCCCAAGGAGTCATTAAAAATTAACAAGGTTATTCACCAAGATATCGTGAAAATTGTAATATCTAGTGGTTACATCATTACCCAATGCAATGGGGCGCTATCAGGGTGCACCCTTAAATTTGTAATCTCTAGTGGTTACATCATTACCCAATGAAATGGGGCGCTATCAGGGCGTAACCTTAAATTTGTATTTATTATAATGTGATACATATATATCATCATAAAACATTTCATAAATAACCCATATATCATAAAAGAAATGAGTTTTGTTTCATAATCATAACGTTTTAAAAACTGCTTTTAAAGACGTGATCTTTATGTGACTTTAAACCCACAGAAAAGGAAAGCGGGTTTTCATGTATGTAAATCCCAGAATTTAAAATAGGAAATTTTCATATATATGTGAATACCCCTATAGAAGAAAGATCTTTGAGTATTCACTTAATAAAATAAAAGAATTTGAGAAAAAGAGAGAGACATTTTGAGACGAAAATTCTGCAACATAACAGCTATGTTATAGGGTTTTAGAAAACATTGAAAAGAGAGGGGACATGGGTCACTCACTAATAATTGATCCATAAAATAGTAGAGGGACAGAATATAAAGGATATATGAACATGGTAATGAAATTTGAAGGACATACCATTTGAAATGAAAAACATGGAAGGAAGACAAAAATAAGATTTTTCTTATGAAAATTCGGCAGCCTAATGACATCACTTAAACTTCAAAAAAAAAAATGAATTGATGAGATTAAATAGGGTCTCTCATCATATGAACATAAAATATCAGTATGATAGATATATAGATCGTACCCCAACATAATAAAAAGGAACTTGAAAGACTTGACAAGAAAATAGAACTTGAAAATGAGAAGGGTGAAAGAATCCCTTAAAAATTCGGCAGCCTAACGATGTCACTTAAACTTCAAAAAAATGAATTGACAAGATCAAATAGGGACTATCATAATATTAACATAAAAGATCAGCATGATAGATATAGAGATCATACCCCAACATAATAAAAAAGAACTTGAAAGACTTGACGAGAAAATAGAACTTGAAAATGAGAATGGTGAAAGAATCCGTTACAAAACTTTCGGCAGCCTAACAGCGCCACTTAAACATTCATAAAATGAAATGATGAGAGTAATAGGGGATGTCTCATCATATGAACATGAAAATGGTAGTAAGAGGAATATAAAAGAATATCCTCCCACATAAGAACATGGAGCATAAAAGAAATGACTTAAAATAGAGTATTTGAAAGGAAAGAGAGAGGTTGGATCCCTTACCTTAAAATGTAACTCTTAAAACTCAAAGGTTGGGACCTTGAGGGCTTGGGGGCACCTTGGGAGAACTCCTTGGGAGGTAATGAGACCAGAGCTTTGTTGGGGGAGAGTTGGGAGTGAAAACTAAAGGAGGAAAGGGTGGGTATTTATAGGGAAAGTGAGGGGACAAGGCATTACTGGCCAAGGGACACCTCATACCTTATCTTACTATTCATAAGTCGACCATATTGATTACATACTTAATATATCGTTTAATGATGTCATTAAACATCCGTAATTTAAAAACTGTATTTTCACTATTCATCGAAAATTCAAATTTCTCAGAAAAATCCCAAAATTTCACCTTAACCAAATATCGATGATCTGATTTCCAAAATGATCTCCATTTTATAAAAATAATTTTCTAAATATTTTTAATTTAATTTTTAAATAAATAAAATATTCACCGAAAATTCATTTTTTTCAGAAAAATCCCCAAAAATTACCTTAACATAATATAGATGCTCTGAGTTCAAAAATAAAATCCATTTTATAAAAATAATTTTCTAAATATTTTTAATTTAATTTTTAATTAAAAAACACTATTCACTTGAAAAAACTAATACTTGACTAATAATTTCTGAAACAGTTATTTACATATTTTATTGAATCACATTACTTAATCAAGGTTCCTAGATTATATTAATACTTTCTTTAACTGAGATTACTAATCCATTTGGTCATATTACTAATCCTAAGCATAAAATCACTATTCATAATTTACTATTCATCAAAAATTAAGTTGATCTTATTAGACTCTAAATTTCGTACTGAACATAATTTTAGAAGACCATTTTTTGAAAATAATTACACATTTTTAATTATTTAAGGTTTACATAAACATTTTTAAAATTATCCTTTCTCTAAAATTCATCAAAAATATGCATACTATATTTATTCGAACATTTGAAAATTACAAACTTCATCATAAGAAGAAATCACAATTTTTATTTAAGTCAAAGGATTACACAAGGCTCTTACGGTAACGTTATATAGCCCCTTATAACACCAGCATTGGACCTAAGAGTAAGGTGTGATAGGGTGATAGAGTCTTGGGGCGGCTCAGCTAACATTGCATGAGTAGTAATTTCTTTCAGTTTGAACTTCTCGTGAAGGCGATTCCGTTCTAGCTTTACACGATGAAGTTCGGCTTGGGTTTGGTCCAAAGAAAAACCCAGTGGTGCTACCTCCTTCCCAAGTTCCGTTAGATGGGCTTCGATTGGCCGGAGACTACTGGATGAGGCCATAAAATATTCTTTCTATATTAATTAACCAAGATCACTTGTATTTATTGACAATAATCGCAACATTTAGTTTCCAAAGGTCATAATGACTAATGGTCATATAATAGTCAAAACCCAACGATCTCATTTTAATTATACTCATTTTATTAAATGAAAAAGTTTTGTTGAGTATGAAATAAAATAACACACAAAATTTAGGAAACAAGATTTATTCAAAATTTCGGGTCGTTACAATCTTCCCCCCTTAAGAAATTGCATCCTCACAATTTTTAAAATTGGGCTTGGAAATTTCATTGAAAGTCCCACATTAGAAAAAGATTCAGTAACACTATTACTTTAAAAGAAAGAAAAGGAAGTACAAAGGTCACCCAAGTTAACCCATACTATGATTCCATGTATGAAATATGGATATGGAAGAAAAAAAAGGGTCAAGTTCTGAGGGAGAGTGATAGAAAACATGATTAGGAGAAAGTTAACAACAAGAAAATCACAAACTTATGATGTGTGTAAACGGTCTTTGATTACCCAGTAGGAAATTAAACCAACAACATTTTTGTTCTATGTTCCTTTTCAAAATTTTGAGGAATTCATTTACTACATAGAATAAAAACATAAGGAAATATACCTATCTTCAAGTAGAGTTTCATCCTTTAATAAGTTTCTACCAAAACTAATCTTTTCTCCAAACGATGAGCATTCAAAAACACTTGGTCTCATCAAAATCACAAGAATCATCTTCTAGAGAGTCACGTAATCCAAAAAATATTAACTATCTATTTCTTCTATCATTAAACATTATCCCAAAAACAGAAAGGGTAAGATAAAACAACTCTTCAAAAAGAAAGAACCCCATAGGAAGGGAAACTACTCTTAAATATTCAAAATTCTACAGTACTACCCAAAGTTCATCATAGACCATTCCATAAATAAATGTCCTTAAAATTCCTCAAAATAAACCAAACTAAGATTGAAACCCAAATACAAGAAGTATTTGATAACATAGTCTTCCCAGATAAACTTTATCATTCATCTCCAAACAACATCAACCGCTCTTATCATCTTATAACAAAAGTAACTAAACTAATCACATTTTCCCCAAGATAGGTTAATCATTTCTATAAGTAACATAAATTACCATAAGTTCTCCTTAAATTCACCAATTCTTCAATATATAAGTCAACCTTTACTCCTCAAAGAAAATACCGTAGTAATCTATTTACCTTGATCATATAGGGTTCCCAATATAGTGAATGTCTTCCAAAATAATAATCATCTTTTAATCCCCTAATCACCTTTTTTAAATAAGAACAACTTCACTACATCAACATGTGGTACATAACAATAGATGTTTTTCTTAATGATATAAAACCATCTTAGGTAGTGACTCGATGTTCTTAGAAAACATTAAATATATGCTCATAGGGCATGAACTAAAATACAATATGACATAGACAATTATTGCGAAGAAGTTACATGTACTTTAGTAATCACGATCCATCTCAGCATAGGACTTGCATTGTTCCCTTGTCCTTGAAGATTGTTGATGCTCATCATGCTTCTCATCCCTTCTAAGAGAGAATTACCTTGGATAATGTCAAACTTCTCCACATTTACCACATTGAATAGTATAAGGTACATTAGATTGAACCTTATCTCCATTCATCACATTATCCATTTTTTTTAAAGAAATTGACTACTATATGACCTATCTTCCCACACTTAAAACATCTCCTGGTTCCTTTGTGACATTCTCCTTGGTGCCTCTTCCCACACTTTTTTCAAAAAAGAAATTGGGTCTTCTTTCCCTTATCAAATTTATCATATGAACATCCTTGAGACTTTTTCTTCTTCTTCCTTGATGAATTTGGGCATTCAAATAGGTACCATTTATTAATTGTGATTTTTGATAGCTGGTTTGGCATAATCACAATATGTTCAACTTGATCTCTTTTCATCTCTGTCACATTAATAGGGCAATCGTCACATTTCCTATCACATTGGTTATCGGGACATGTTCTTCCATTTCCCGCCATTAACTAAGAAAAGAAAGTATAATTAGGGGCTTAAATACTTAGCCAATAATTATTAAAAGGAAACTTTAAGCATAGAAGGATAAACTTGTAGAAGGAAAGTATACCCTAACTTGTGATCCCCTAGGTTCCAATATAGGTTATCCATGATCATATATTCTTATGTGAATCTTTATTTTATTTTATATTTGTTCCTTTAATAATGGTTCATACTAAGCTTATGAATTTACCAAATCATATCCCCCGGGAGTGTCGTAACCAAGAGTGCATCAAGTCCTGTTGTCGTGTACCAGTTCCCGTTCGATTCTATCTCAAAGCGGTGTTTTCGGGTTTTACCCCTATGTACATCTGTGCCAGAGCCACCTCTACCTGCTCGTATCCAGACAGGGATGTATTTGCTTGGGAACCCCTTACTCAATACTCACCAAAATACCAGGAAGATTTCCTATATTTAAACATTTCTATAGGGTTCTTCCTAAATTTTTCATATCCTAATTTCCACAAATAACAAAACCATCCTTTTATACCAACTATAACATCCCGCCTTTTTATAACATAACTTTTCATTAAATTTTACAAAACCGAGGATCTTTAAGGTTTAGTGTCTTGGAAACCAGGAACTTAATACCTGACAACATAAAAAATTCTTCTTAAACACTTGAAAAGCTTCTTCATTTGTTCATCCTAAGTTCATTACAACATCTCATAACCTGGGAGCATACATCAAAGGAAATGGTGAGAAGAAGGCCGAGTAAGAGAAACAAGGGAAACATTTTACATGAGAACTTGAGATACATCAAAAGTCATGAAAAATAACTTTAAGGCATGAGAAAGAGTTTATGAGGCATATAATAATAAAAATAACGTGTTTCATAACTTGAAGATGTGGATACAAAATTTAACATAGACAATAATTTCCGTTTCACTAAGGTCCATCCCCAAGGTGTCATTAAAAATTACCAAAGTTATTCACCAAGATATCGTGAAAATTGTAATCTCTAGTGGTTACATCATTACCCAATACAATGGGGTGCTATGAGGGCGCACCCTTAAATTTGTAATCTCTAGTGGTTACATCATTACCCAATGCAATGGGGATCTATCAGGGCGCACCCTTAAATTTTTATTCATTATAATGTGAGACACATATATCATCATCAAACATTTCATAAATAACCCATATAGCATAAAAGAAATGGGTTTTGTTTCATAATCACAACGTTTTAAAAACTTCTTTTAAAGACGTGATCTTTATATCACTTTAAACCCACCGAAAAGGAAAGCGGGTTTTCATGTATGTAAATCACAGAATTTAAAATAGGAAATTATGATATATATGTGAATACCCCTGTAGAAGAAAGATCTTTGAGTTTTCACTTAATAAAATAAAAGAATTTGAGAAAAAGAGAGAGAAATTTTGAGACGAAAATTCTACAGCATAACGGCTATGTTACAGGATTTTAGAAAACATTAAAAAGAGAGGGGACATGGGTCACCCACTCATAATTGATCCATAAAACAGTAGAGGGACATAATATAAAGGATATATGAACATGGTAATGAAATTTGAAGGACATACCATTTGAAATGAAAAACATGGAAGGAAGACAAAAATAAGATTTTTCTTATGAAAATTCGGCAGCCTAACGACGTTAGTTAAACTTAAAAAAAAAAAAGAATTGACGAGATTAAATAGGGTCTCTCATCATATGAACATAAAAGACCAGTACGATAGATATAGAGATCATATCCCAATATAATAAAAAGGAACTTGAAAAACTTGACAAGAAAATAGAACTTGAAAATGAGAAGGGTGAATGAATCCCTTAAAAAATTTGGCAGCCTAACGGTGTCACTTAAACTTCAAAAAAATGAATTGAAGAGATCAAATAGGGTCTCTCATAATATGAACATAAAAGACTAGTCTGATAGATATATAGATCATACCCCAACATAATAAAAAAGAACATGAAAGACTTGACAAGAAAATAGAACTTGAAAATGAGAAGGGTGAAAGAATCCGTTACAAAAATTTCGGCAGCCTAACGGCGCCACTTAAACATTCATAAAACGAAATGGTGAGATTAATAGGGGATCTCTCATCATGTGAACATGAAAAGGGCGGTAAGAGGAATATAAAAGAACATCCTCCAACATAAGAACATGGATCATAAAAGAAATGACTTAAAAGAGAGTATTTGAAAAGAAAGAGAGAGGTTGGATCCCTTACCTTAAAATGTAACTCTTAAAACTCAAAGGTTGGGACCTTGAGGGCTTGGGGGCACCTTAGGAGGACTCCTTGGGAGGTAATGAGACCAGAGTTTTGATGGGGGAGAGTTGGGAGTGAAAACTAAAGGAGGAAAGGGTGGGTATTTATAGGGAAAGTGAGGGGACAAGGCATTAATGGCCAAGAGAGACCTCATACCTTATCTTACTATTCATAAGTCAACCATATTGATTACATACTTAATACATCATTTAATGATGTCATTAAACACCCGTAACTTAAAAACTGTATTTTCACTATTCATCGAAAATTCAACTTTCTCAGAAAAATCCAAAAATTTCACCTTAACCAAATATTGATGCTCTGATTTCAAAAATGAACTCCATTTTATAAAAATAATTTTCTAAATATTTTTAATTTAATTCTTAAATAAATACACTATTCACTGAAAATTCATTTTTTTCAGAAAAATCCCCAAAAATTACCTTAACATAATATAGATGCTCTGAGTTCAAAAATGAAATCCATTTCATAAAAAAAAATTTCTAAATAATTTTAATTTAATTTTTAATTAAAAAACACTATTCACCCAAAAAAACTAATACTTGACTAATAATTTCTGAAAGAGTTATTTACCTATTTTATGGAATCACATTACTTAATCAAGGTGCCTAGATTATATTAATACTTTCTTTAAGTGAGATTACTAATCCATTTGGTCACATTACTAATCCTAAGCATAAAATCACTATTCATAATTTACTATTCATCAAAATTTAAGTTGATCGTTTTAGACTATAAATTTCTTACTGGACATAATTGTAGAAGACCATTTTTTGAAAATCATTACACATTTTTAATTATTTAAGGTTTACATAAACATTTTTAAAAATATCCTTTCTCTAAAATTCATCAAAAGCATGCATAATATATTTATTCGGATATTTGAAAATTCACAAACTTCATCATAAGAAGAAATCACAATTTTTATTTAAGTCAAAGGATTACACAAGGCTATTACGGTCTCATTACATATCCCCTTATAACACCGCATAGGACCTAAGAGTAAGGTGTGCTAGGGTGATAAAATCTTGGGGCGTCTTGACCAACATTGCACGAGTAGTAAATTCTATCAGTTTGAACTTCTTGTGAAGGCGATTCCATTCTAGCTTCACATGATGAAGTTCGGCTTGGATTTGGTTCAGAGCAAATCCCAGTGGTGCTACCTCCTTCCCAAGTTCCGTTATATGGGCTTCGATTGGCCCGAGACTACTGGATGAGGCCATCGAATCTTCTTTCTATATTAATTAACCAAGATCACTTGTATTTAGAGACAATAATCGCAACATTTAGTTTCCAAAGGTCATACTGACTAACGGTCATATAATATTCAAAACCCAACTGTCTCATTTTAATTATACTCATTTTATTAAATGAAAATTTTTGTTGAGTATGAAATAAAATAACACACAAAATTTAGGAAATAATATTTATTCAAAATTTCGGGTCGTTACAATCTTCCCCCCTTAAGAAATTGCATCCTTGCAATTTTTAAAATTGGGCTTGGAAATTTCATTGAAAGTCCCACATTAGAAAAAGAGTCAGTAACACTATTACTTTAAAAGAAAGAAAAGGAAGTACAAAGGTCACCCGAGTTAACCCATACTAGGATTCCATGTAGGAAAACATGGATATAGAAGAAAAACAAAGGGTCAAGTTCTGAGGGAGAGTGATAGAAAACATGATTAGGAGAAAGTTAACCACAAGAAAATCACAAACTTATTATGTGTGTAAATGGTCTTTGATTACCCAGTAG
The DNA here is from genome assembly GCA_963277665.1 of Viscum album. Lineage (NCBI taxonomy): Eukaryota > Viridiplantae > Streptophyta > Magnoliopsida > Santalales > Viscaceae > Viscum > Viscum album. The sequence goes on from OY728151.1 coordinate 1,842,682,831, forward strand.
GAAAATTAAACCAAATACATTTTTGTTTTACATTCCTTTTCATAATTTTGAGGAATTCATTTACTACATAGAATAAAAACATAAGGAAATATACCTATCTTCAAGTAGAGTTTTATCCTTTAATAAGTTTCTGACAAAACTAATATTTTCTCCAAACGATGAGCATTAAAAAACACTTGGTCTCATCAAAAAACACAAGAATCATCATCTAGAGAGTCATGTAATCCACAAAATATTAACTATCTATTTCTTATATCCTTAAACATTATCTCAAAAACAGAAAGGGTAAGATAAAAAAACTCTTCAAAAATAAAGAACCCCATAGGAAGGGAAACTAATCTTAAATCTTCAAAATTATACAGTACTACCCAAAGTTCATCATAGACCATTCCATAAATAACTGTCCTTAAAATTCCTCAAAATAAACCAAACTAAGATTGAAACCCAAATACAAGAAGGATTTGATAGCATAGTCTTCCAAGATAAACTTTATCGTTCATCTCTAAACAACATCAACCACTCTTATAATCTTATAACAAAAGTAACTAACCTAATCACATTTTCCCCAAGATAAGTTAATAATTTCTATAAGTAACATAAATTACCATAAGTTCACCTTAAATTCATCGATTCTTCAAAATATAAGTCAACCTTTACTCCTCAAAGAAAATACTGTAGTAATCTATTTACCTTGATCATATAGGGTTCCCAAAATAGTGAACGTCTTCCAAAATAATAATCATATTTTAATCCCCTAATCACCTTTTTTTTAAGAAGAACAACTTCACAACATCAACATGTGGTACATAACAATAGATGTTTTCCTTAATGATATAAAACCATTTTAGGTAGTGGCTTGATGATCTTAGAAAACATTAAAGATATACTCATAGGGCCCGAACTAAAATACAATATGGAATAGACAATTATTGAGAATAAGTTACATGTACTTTAGTCATCATGATCCATCTCAGCATAGGACTTGCATTGTTCCCTTGTCCTTAAAGATTATTGATGCTCATCATGCTTCTCATCCCTTCCAAGAGAGAATTACCTTGGATAATGTCCAACTTCTCCACATTTACCACATTGAATAGTATAAGGTACATTAGATTGAACCTTATCTCCATTCATCACATTATCCATTTTTTAAAGAAATCGGCTCCTTTATGCCCTATCTTCCCACACTTAAAACATCTCCCGGTTCCTTTGTGACATTCTCCTTGGTGCCTCTTCACACACTTTTTTCAAAAAAGAAATTGGGTCTTCATTCCCTTATCAACTTTATCATATGAACATCCTTGAGACTTTGTATTATTATTCCTTGATGAATTTTGGCGTTCAAATAGGTACCATTTATTAATTGTGATTTTTGATAGATGGTTTGGCATAATCACAATATGTTCAACTTGATCTCTCGTAATCTCTGTCACATTAATAGAGAAATCATTACATTTCCTATCACATTGGTTGTTGGGACATGTTCTTCCATTTCCCACCATTAACTAAGAAAAGAATGTATAATTAGGGGCTTAAATACTTAGACAATAATCATTAAAAGGAAACTTTAAGCATAGAAGGATAAACTTGTAGAAGGAAAGTATACCCTAACTTGTGATCCCCAAGTTTCCAATCTAGGTTATCCATGATCATATATTCTTATGTGAATCTTTATTTTATTTTATATTTTTTCCTTTAATAATGGTTCATACTAAGCTTATGAATTTACCAAATCATATCCCCCGGGAGTGTCATAACCAAGATTGCAGCAAGGCCCGTTGTCGTGTACCAGTTCCCGTTCGATTCTAGCTCAAAGTGGTGTTTTTAGGTTTTACCCCTATGTACATCTGTTCCAGATCCACCTCTAACTGCTCTTATCTAGACAGGGATGTATTTGCTTGGGAACCCCTTACTCAATACTCACCAAAATACCAGGAAGATTTCCTATATTTTAACATTTCTTTAGGGTTATTTCTAAAGTTTTCATATCCTAATTTCCACAAATAACTAAACCATCCTTTGATACCAACTATAGCATCCCGCCTTTTTATAACATAACTTTTCATTACATTTTACAAAACCGAAGATCTTTAAGGTTTAGTATCTTGGAAACCAGGAACTTAATACATGACAACATAAAACATTCTTCTTAAACACTTGAAAGGCTTCATCATTTGTTCATCCTAAGTTCATTACAACATCTCATAACCTGGGAGCATACATCAAAGGAAAGGGTGAGTAGAAGGCCCAGTAAGTGAAAAAAGGGAAACATTTTACATGAGAACTTGAGATAAATCAAAAGTCAGGAAAAATAAATTTAAGTCATGAGAAAGAGTTCATGAGGCATATCATAATAAAAATAACGTGTTTCATAACTTGAAGATGTGGCTACAACATTTAACATAGACAATCATTTCCGTTTCAACAAGGTCCATCCCCAAGGTGTCATTAAAAATTACCAAGGTTATTCACCAAGATATCGTGAAAATTGTAATCTCTAGTGGTTACATCATTACCCAATGCAATGGGGCGCTATCATGGCGCACCCTTAAATTTGTAATCTCTAGTGGTTACATCATTACCCAATGAAATGGGGCGCTATCAGGGCGCACCCTTAAATTTTTCTTTATTATAATGTGAGACACATATATCATCATCAAAAATTTCATAAATAACCCATATAGCATAAAATAAATGGGTTTCGTTTCATAATCATAACGTTTTAAAAATTGCTTTTAAAGACGCGATCTTTATGTCACTTTAAACCCACGGAAAAGGAAAGCGGGTTTTTATGTATGTAAATCCCAGAATTTAAAATAGGACATTTGATATATATGTGAATAACCCTGTAGAAGAAAGATATTTGAGTATTCAATTAATAAAATAAAAGAATTTGAGAAAAAGATAGAGACATTTTGAGACGAAAATTCTGCAGCATAACGGCTATGTTACAGGGTTTTAGAAAACATTGAAAACAGAGGGGACATGGGTCACCCAATCATAATTGATCCATAAAATAGTAGAGGGACAAAATATAAGGGATATATGAACATTGTAATGAAATTTGAAGGACATACCATTTGAAATGAAAAACATGGAAGGAAGACAAAAATAATATTTTTCTTATGAAAATTCGGCAACCTAACAACGTCACTTAAACTTCAAAAAAAATGAATTGACGAGATGAAATAGGGTCTCTCATCATATGAACATAAAATATCAGTATGATAGATATAGAGATCATACCCCCACATAATAAAAAAGAACTTCAAATACTTGACAAGAAAATAGAACTTGAAAATGAGAAGGGTGAAAGAATCCCTTAAAAATTCGGTAGCCTAACGACGTCACTTAAACTTCAAAAAAATGAATTGATGAGATCAAATAGGGTCTCTAATCATATGAACATAAAATATCAGTATGATATATATAGAGATAATACCCCAACATAATAAAAAAGAACTTGAAATACTTGACACGAAAATAGAACTTGAAAATGAGAAGGGTGAAAGAATCCGTTACAAAAATTTCGGCAGCCTAACGGCGCCACTTAAACATTCATAAAATGAAATGATGAGAGTAAGAGGGTATCTCTCATCATATGAACATGAAATGGGCAGTAAGAGGAATATAAAAGAACATCCTCCAACATAAGAACATGGAGCATAAAAGAAATGACTTAAAAGAGAGTATTTGAAAAGAAAGAGAGAGGTTGGATCCCTTACCTTAAAACGTAACTCTTAAAACTCAAAGGTTGGGACCTTGAGGGCTTGGGGGAACCTTGGGAGGACTCCTTGGGAGGTAATGAGACCAGAGCTTCGTTGGGGAGAGTTGGGAGTGAAAACTAAAGGAGGAAAGGGTGGGTATTTATAGGGAAAGTGAGGGGACAAGGCATTAATGGCCAAGGGACACCTCATACCTTATCTTACTATTAATAAGTCAACCATATTGATTACATACTTAATATATCATTTAATGATGTCATTAAACACCCGTAACATAAAAACTGTATTTTCACTATTCATCGAAAATTCAACTTTCTCAGAAAAATCCCAAAATTTCACCTTAACCAAATATCAATGATCTGATTTCAAAAATGAACTCCATTTTATAAAAATAATTTTCTAAATATTTTTAATTTAATTTTTAAATAAATACACTATTCACCGAAAATTATTATTTTTTCTTCAGAAAAATCCCCAAAAGTTACCTTAACATAATATAGATTATCTGCGTTCAAAAATGAAATCCATTTTATAAAAATAATTTTCTAAATATTTTTAATTTAAGTTTTAATTAAAAAACACTATTCACCCGAAAAAACTAATACTTGATTAATAATTTCTGAAACAGTTATTTACCTATTTTATTGAATCACATTACTTAATCAAGGTGCCTAGATTATATTAATACTTTCTTTAAGTGAGATTACTAATCCATTGGGTCACATTACTAATCCTTAGCATAAAATAACTATTCATAATTTACTATTCATCAAAAATTATGTTGATCTTATTAGTCTCTAAATTTCGTACTGAACATAATTGTAGAAGACCATTTTTTGAAAATCATTACACATTTTTAATTATTTAAGGTTTACATAAACATTTTTAAAAATATCCTTTCTCTAAAATTCATAAAAAATATGCATACTATATTTATTCGGACATTTGAAAATTCACAAACATCATCATAAGAAGAAATCAAAATTTTTATTTAAGTCAAAGGATTACACAAGGATGTTATGGTCTCGTTACATAGCCCCTTATAACACAAGCATAGGACCTAAGAGTAAGGTGTTCTAGGGTGATAGAATTTTGGGGCGGATCGACCAACATTGCACGAGTAGTAATTTCTATCATTTTGAACTTCTCGTGTAGGCGATTCCGTTCGAGCTTCACAAGATGAATTTCGGCTTGGGTTTAGTCCAGAGCAAAGCCCAGTGGTACTACCTCCTTCCAAAGTTCCATTAGATGGGCTTCGATTGGCCTGAGACTACTCGATGAGGCCATCAAATCTTCTTTCTATATTAATTAACCAAGATCACTTGTATTTAGAGACAATAATCGCAACATTTAGTTTCCAAAGGTCATAATGAATAACGGTCATATAATAGTCAAAACCCAACTGTCTCATTTTAATTATACTCATTTTATTAACTGAAAAAGATTTGTCGAGTATGAAATAAAATAACACACAAAATTTAGGAAACAAGATTTAGTCAAAATTTTGGGTCGTTACAAGTTTCAACAACCCTTGTCGTTAGACACATGGCCAAAGACACAGTTTACCCTACATGGTGTGTTTATTCCATACATGGGATGTACTAGAAATATTTCATCCACCCGTGTCATTGGTCACACGGCTGGACACTTAGTCTATACACACTGTGTGTACATCCGCTACACGGAATGTTCCACCAAATATTTCCCAACCCCGTGTCTCTGCCCACACAGCTAGTGACATGGTTAGAGACTACATGGCGTGTACATACAGTACACAATGTGTACTTAATAAAAACAATTCCTTCCTAAACAGAAGGATACATGGTGTGTATTCAGCAATACACACTGTGTATTCTGGGTTTTTCTAGACAGTAAGCCTCAAAAACTACTCTAGAACCCAGGAAAACACTGAAAAAATAATTAAAGTTCCAAATTATGATCCGTGGGGGCCCATACTCCCTGAAAATCAAAGCTTGGCATCTTATAAATGTCATATAAAAGGAATAACAAGGCAATGGCCCACCAAATTCTGATCCATGAGGGCCCATAACATCTCAAGAACCAAATTTTGGCGTTCATTAAAACTAAACCTTACACAATTAAATACCCTATCAAATAGAAGGTATTATATCAAGGCATATATTACAACAACATTCATATCTCGCACAATATCTATCACAACAACATGCAATCAGTAATGCATCCTAAATGGCATGGAAAGAATGCATGACATGTGATTTATAACAAGTGCCTATATGATGCGTGAGATGGAATGACCTTATCTCATAGGGTTGTAACAAAAATAGAACCTCAATATTATCAATGTTAATATAAAAAACATGTGAATCACCCAACAGTGAAATCAAATCAACTGTAAAAATTGAAAAACCAAAAAAATTGAAATATTCGAGGTAAATTGGTTGTTCTCTATACACAGGTTAGCTACTCCTAGGAACAACTTATTACCAAGTACCTATTCCATCCTATCCTTGACTATAGGTTCTAAACAGTAAGTCAAGAAGAAAAGAACCCCCTCTGACACCACTTTCTAACATCTCGGTTCTGGGTGCCTCCTAGAGGTGACCTGTACCTAGTTGGTCACATGGCCTCAAGCGAATTTCCCCAACTCCAGAGGCTACCAAATAGAAGCGAGGGCCTTGGGTGTGATAGTGGGGAAACAATGACCTCATTGGAAGAGTAATATAGAGGAAATGAACAGATAACAATAGTGGAATCATTAATAATATACAATAAGTAAACAGAAGAAGACTGAAAGTAATAAACAGGAGTACATAAATATAAATGATGCATGATACATATGTCTAGGAAAGCAGCCAAACAAGTCAAAATACTGGAATATAGTACTAAACCAAAGTAAAAAATAAAAACAAGTAAACATCTCCACAGCATCACAAGCCTCAGCTTGGTCCTAGGCTCCCCAACTCCACAAAGTCAAGTACCTGAAGTAGAAGGAAACTTTCCCTTATCTATACCTATAACAATATAATCTGTTTGGGCACAAAAGCATGACCCAAATAGGGCGTGAGATGAATCCTAGTAGGAAACCACCCAAATATTTGTTCCTAACAGTCAGTGAATATATAAGGCATGCAATATGTAAAATGAAGTAATAAACAATGAAGTACTCAAAAGTAAACAATCCTACAGTTAAATTGAATTCATTTTCTTATATCAAGTAAGAATATAATCAAAAACAAGTAACCCTATAAGAAATACTCATATCCTAAACCCTTTGGTTCAAACAATCAGCACAAGAAACCCTCTAGGAAGTACTCACAGTCTAACCCCCTCTGGTTCAGCTTTAGAAAAGACTCTTTGAGGAAACACTCACCGTCAATTTCTCCTATGGTCTCATATCGGTAACTATAGACACTATGGGGAAGCACTAAATGTCCAATTCCCCATGTGGTCTCGTAATGAAGAAACTACATATACTTTGAGGGAGCACAAAGTCCATCCCCTATGGTCTCGCAACATAAAAGTAAACATACACTCTAGATAAGCCCTCAACATCCATTCTTCCTACGGTCCACTACACCAAGTTCCCACAACCCTGTGTAATTCAATTGTGCTCAAATATATTCAACAGTTAAAGTAAACCTTAATAACTACTTGGCTAAACAGCTACAAGCATATAACAACATGTCAGATAAAATCACTCTATCCTAACAATACTAGGCATGGAAAACAAACCAACCTAATAGGAAAAGCTAGACCAAATGGTCAATATCAAGAAAACATGAGAAAAAACATCCATAACAAGGTAATTAACCATATTTACAAAAAAAAACCTCTAATCAGGAACACAAGGAATAACATGCAATAACAAGGCTAAAATCTCTAAACATGCAACATCCCGTTCTAGGGTATTGGGCACTTTTGCACATAATATTAAAAGACTAACTACAAAAAGGCACAAACCATCAAACTCAGCATTTTACGATAGATATAATTTAGCGCCAGCCCTTGAATTGATCTAGAATGCGGTAGATCTACAAAAACGTCCAAAACATTCAACAAATGATATCTCATGAGAGAGGAGAAAACAAAAGATGAGGTTCAATCAGAAGGAAGAACTCACTGTGGCGATTCCAACACAATCTATGGCGGTATATTCAGAGAATGGATGGTGGTTCAGGGGCTTAGAGAAGAATCAACAGTCTTGTTCTCTCCTGGATGATACATACCTAGAAGAAGAGGTTTCTTTCAATTAGGCGCGACCCCGGTCTGATATAACAATTAAAAAGAAAAGTACATATCATGTTATTTTAATATACATGGCGTGTACATGCCTTAACCAGACTCCGCTTTAGGCTGTCTTCTGGTCACCCCACACGACCATGTACTTGGCCGTTATATGGCTAGTACACGGTCACCTACGTAAACCGAGTACACGATGTGTACTTATAAGTACACGGCGTGTACTCCTGAAATTTCCAAAACTCCTATTTTCCTAAAAAACACTAGAAAAGGAAACTCATACTTGAAAAGAAGGTCTGAGTTCTTACATCTATGATGTCTAAAGTCTCGGTACAAATATTTATGAGGGTGAAATTATTTCACAAGAATTTTCAGATTCTCAATTGATATAAGAGAAACTAATTGCCTTAAGGGGTCACAATGGAAAGAAAAATCTTGATATCGAGACTCCATCGAGGAGTAATTCTAGGAACTAGGATTCTACTGAAAGTATTTCCAACGTAATTGAAAGACCTGCCCGCACACAAGCTCCTACAACTAGTGACTTCTCTGTCATGGATCCACCAGACTCTGTTAAGAATAATTTTAGTTTGCTTGACATCTTAAACAGGTCTAACAGCAAGGAGGTATCCCGTGAGTAATTTGGAAATTATCATAGAGTTTCCCTTATTGGATAAGTAATAGAGGGCTTCAGTCTAGTGGAATATCCAACCCCACCAGATGATAATGATGATGATACGTGGTAACAACCTAAAATATAAGGTAGGGGTCGTCATCCGAGAGGTATGGGTGGTGGATGATCCCATAAATGAATATTCTTCTTATTGTGAAGTGGATTGTCACTTGCTTATATTCCTCATCCCCCCTTATACTTTGTGGTTATTTTATTGTTAATAAATATTGAAACCAGTGGTTATAACCCATGGTTTTAGCCATCTTGATATAATAAATATATTTGATTGATAAATATATTATATATATATTTATAATTATATATAATTATATATTAATAAATATATATAATTATATACATATGTATATATATTTTCAATTATTTAATATCAATATAAATATATATTTAAATAATAAATTAATTTATATATTATATAATTATTTAAATAAAATATTAAAATATTATATATTTTTTAAATATATACACATCTTGTAATTAATGTATATAAATAAAATATGAAATTTTTTTATTAATATAAATTTGATAAATTTTTTTATATAAAATTATGAAAATAATATTTATTTTTAATAAAACTTATATAAATAATATTTATATATTATATTTACATATAAATATTATTTTAAAATATATAAATATTTATATATAAATTAAATTACTCACTACGACTTTTATCAGCACTATAAAAAAGCACTGATAAAGGTGTCACTTTTTTATCAGTGCTAAAAAAACACTGATAAATGGGATACCTTTAACATTGCTAGAAAAAAGCACTGATAAAGGGCACAATTTTTTCAATGGTTTTGTTAGCACTGATAAAAGGTAACTTTATCAGTGTTTTCTACAAGAACCGATAAAAGTACCCCATTTATTAGTGCTTTTTATCTAGCACTGTTAAAGGTCCGTTCTAGATAAAGTGTGATCTTTGGTAGTGATAGAAAAAACACTCAAGAAGAACATGATCTCAAGATTCTCACTCCATATCACATAAAAAAAATTGATTAGACATAAAATTAAAAAATTGATCACATCTAACCATAGTGGGAATCAATATTACATCATTATATATATATATATAAATCATGCTTAGGGAAAGTGAAAGGGCCCCAACACAAAATAGTTCACCTAGGTTTAACACAAGGATAAAACAGATCTCAAATGATCTCAATGAATATCTCCCATAAAATCATCATCAAAAGAGGAATTTAAAAATCTAGGATATTCATCAATATAATTGAAGTTCCTAAGGATCATTGAACCATTGGGGGGGGGTTTGAATCAATGGTTCTATTTTTATAAATTTACAACTTTATGAAATTTAACCCCACAACTTGTTAAAGTTAATTTATTTATCCAATTTTATAAAAATATTACAAGTATAAAAATATGAGAATCTAAACAAGGAATAAAAGATTTATAAGGTTCAGCCTCAGTGTGAGATCCTATATCCTTTCCATGGCCACTCCCATGGGTCCATGGAAATTCACAGTTAGAATGAAGTGAATACAACTTTGAGACAACTCCCATTAGACTCCTTCTATCACCCAATAGGAATGATTATACCAAATCCTATCATTTTACAAAGTATTACTTACAAATATTGATCCATAATAAAAGATATGAAACTCTGTAAATTTCTCTCTAGAAAATTTCTCTTGGAAAGTTCTTCTAATTACTCCATCCAGTAATGTCCACCCGATGTTTCTATCTTCATATGGTAAACTCCGTATGATGAACCTCACTGAACTGTGATAATTTTTCTAACTTGTGGTCTATATAATTCAAAAAAATCACTACAACTCAAATAAATATATTAAAAATCTTTCCGATTTCTCCATTTGGTATTATAAACTGAAACTTTGTCTGTTACTCTGAAAAAAATCTATGTCCAAAAATTTTCTTCAACCTAAAAATGAACTTCGATTGGAAAATTATCTTTGACACAAAACATATATCATTTCAGCTTTCCAAACATATGAAAATTATTATTAAGTATGTTTTAATTTCCACCACATATTTATAGATTATACTAAAGTAAAAAATACGGTAAATACATTTCACTTTCCTACTCAACTGATTTCAAAATTAATCATTCTCGCTTAAATATGAAATGAGTTAGATGCTTCTAAAATCTTCTATAACATTAAAAAAACTTCTTGAAATCACCCACGACTTCAAGATTTATCAAAATTTCTTAAACTCAAATAAAAAAAAACTTCCTTAACTACAAATGTTAATGAATTTTTCAAAACTCCATGCAGTGGAAGTTCAAATGGTGACCCTTTTTTTATAAAGATTTCATCTAATTAATTTGTTTTATCATCCTTCCTTGATTATTATTTGATCATTTATCTTCAAAAAAATTCCAACTCTGATGGAATTATGAAAATTTTGTCATTTTACTTGAAATTTTTTTGTCAGGTCACTTTTCCTCAGCTCAATATTTATACACCAATTGAATTATTCTTCTAAGAACAATCATTCAGTAACATCGTGAATGTTCATCTAATGTATGTATGTCTGATGGATATTTTTTCTATGGTCATGATATAATAAATTTTCTTTAGAAACAATTTTCTAACTTTAGAAAACTTCAAACTTAATTTATCTTGCAACAAAACTTTTCTCTTTAAACTTCATACAAACCATCTTTACGGTTTCTTCATCTTCCTCTGTCTGTTTCTCTTGACCCTATTGAAAAATAACAACATCTACCTTTGTTCTTTATTATTAATTTACTGGAGATGGTTGAATACATTGTTAGTGATTTTCTATATTTTTTTATGTTGAGGATGGGTTGTGGGAGAAATGTTGTGAGTATGGGATACAATCTATATGATCATTAAAGGGCCACATTAAGGCTCAATGGATTTTTTGTTGGATTCACTTTGTATGCTAGTGTGGGATTGAGGGAATTACGGTCCATGGATGATGATGATATCTCTCTCATGTAGTTTTTTTATTATAGAATAAAGTGTTTATGGTGTGTTCACTTGGTTAGTGTCATCCAAATCTCACATGGGATCTAGTTAGTATCACAACTCACATTTATTGATCCACTCTAGACTAAATATGAACTTTCAATAACTAGAAAAATACTTCATAAAACCATAAAAACAAGCCTGATAATCCCATATTCAATCCATTAAATCCTTTATTTTATAGGAAACAAATTTAGGAGACCTCAGGAGTGAATTTAATTATCCATCAGTCGATCTATTTATACCAGAACTTTAACCATCATTCTAAAAATAAAATCAAAAACCATAAATTCAAAAAAACCATCATGAAATGAAACATAAAGAACCATAACACAATCCAACCCCTTATCCATAGCTCAAGGAACCTATATATACCAAATAAAACCCAACAAACCCCGATTCTATTGTACAAGTCATCTAGACACAATTAAGATTATTTTTATTATGTTCATTTACATGTTCAAAAATTATTTTTAGATAAATAATTAAATTAGAAAAAACCACATTAACATGAATTCCATATATATTAGGTGCTTGGGGGTACAATTACAGTCAAACACACACACACACACACACAATCACACACCAAGGTCATAATCCAGCCAATAACCCCCTATGGATAGACTAGTCTAAGTCTTGATCTTATATATATATATATATATGGGGAGGAAACTACCCCCTTCCATCTCCCCCCATGGTTGGGTGGGGGATCCTCCTCATGTTAGAGATGCTGACCACATCCACTGAAGGTGCGACTTTTGTCCACTGCATCCCAGCACTGTTACTAGCTTTTGCCAACCGAACATCACCACCCAACACCATTGGGTGGGGATCATCCTCATATTGGAATCAGTTGACACTGGACACTAGCATCACCCCCCATCTTAGGGGCCCATGTATTTCCATCCTCGGAGGAGGGATTACCGCCACTCCACCCTTGGTTAACTGTTACACTGACTCCAGGAACCCCCATGGAAGAAACATCGTCGAAAAGGAAAGTTCAATGCCACCACCCCAACTGATCCATTAGTAGCTACCAAATCAGACCCACACGCCATTTCCCCATGGAAGAAATATCATCATAAGAATCTACCCACCACCGATAATCACCCCCACTGCTGTGCGAGGCCATCAAAAACCACTCATACAAAGCACGAACAACACATTTTCTGGCATCAAATGATTCCATCCACTCAAAAAATCTCTCAAATAAACCAGGGTGAAATTTGATGGCACTGGGGTTTGATCCCAAGCCTTCACGGATGTGGTGCCCAGCTGAGTACCACTGGGTTGGTTCTTAGCCACACATGAATTCCATAGTTTCTAAAAACCATACCATATCGTGTTTTCTAATTTCATTAAAATTCACACCTCTAAAAATGCGATGAATATTCATCAAGATACCAAAGTATTATTAGATCAAACTAGTAAAATCAATCCAAATAGAAAGAAAAATAAATATCTTAAGATGCTCACAAGTAAAATTAATAACATGGATAGAAAAAATATTCAAGAAGAATGAGAGCTCTGTTGGTTCTGGGCACAATGGAAGCGTGCAATGGTGGGTGATATATTAAAATTTATTTTAATTAAAATTGTCCAAAACCATGAGTGGATATATTTTACATCAAATTTATAATTTATTTATATAATATCTAACAAATAAATACACGGGCTTAGTAATTTTATTCATTAATGAATTTTGATCATAGGAAAAGGCCCTTTCGTATTGTCTTCATTTCACTACTAGGATTCAAGGATAAAATCCCTCTAGTGGTGATCCACATGTGGTCCTATGATCTCTGAGAAACGCCAGTCAATATCCAGGTGCTATCACAATGAATGAAATATCTTTAATTATTCATTCTTGATTGTTCATCTAATGACTCAGTTTTTTCCTGTGTATTGTTTTTGGATATTGTATGGATTATTTTTGAGACCAATCATTGTGGAGGAATGTGATTCTGAGGCCTGATGTGTCCAAAATAAATGTTTGAAATGTATTAAATATATTAAACAGAACACACACACACATTTTCCCTAAAAAAGTGGAATAAATTATAATTGGGGTCTTAGATTATAAATCTGAGGACATCGTTGAGTTCAGAATGTGATTTTCACCCTAGGTGTGACATAAAATTTTTTAGTGTGAGGTGTTTGTGGAAAATTCATCACAAAAGTAAAATAAATAAAATTATTGAGTTAAATTATTTTATTTCACCCATTGACATAGTGAACTGATTATTTTATTTTTAAACACACTTATGGTAGAATTGTAGGTCTAGCTGTATAACCCTGCAAATCATTGGAGATCATTGGAGGGATTCCGTTGGTGGATGACAACTGGATCAAAGATCGATGACTGGTGTGATATGGAATTAGAGGATCTCACTAATGATCATAGTGGAAATTAATTCTTCATTTGTGATCGATCCTAATCGAGGTATGATGTTTTTTTGATTCGGATTCTTTCCTTTTTTGATTTCTATGACAATCGTGAATCAATCAACCAGTGAATTGGTTCATGGATTGGTCATTTTTTAAGATGGGGTTATTACATGGGATTTATTGGGACATTTTTTTTGTGATTATTTGTTATCAATTTGTTCATCATCTAAAAGAATTGAATTGAGGTCAACATGAACACAGACTGAGGTATGTTCCTCATGATTATTATTTGCGATTTTCTCTCCCAATTCTTCATTCATTGCGGGCATTATTAGTTTAGGTTGTGGTTATACATACACTAAGGAATCAATAATTTCACACCCATTTCTTGGAACAATGATTTTATATTATAGATCTAGACTCATCACGACATAATGGTGGTGTAAATATGGAAGTGACATTAGATCAAGTGGTGTATATACTCAGTTTTTGTGATCTTCAGCATGAAATGATGAATGGTGTTTGATGGTGTTTTTTTAATGAATTTGATGGCTAGATCTCAATGTTTCAGTGATGGAAGGGCCTGACCGATGACACTCTTTGATTATAGCATAGGGTGTGGCTGAATTAGTTTCCAGAGTAATGAAGAAGATGCATGGAATCCAGATCTGGGATTCTAAAAAACACCACAACACACAGAATGTAATTCAATATTACACGGTGTGTGGGACCCTTCCAATGGTAGATAGGGTTTTAGGATGGTGTTAAGTATCACATGGCATGTGACCATGTCACACAGTGTATAACCCCTCCCTGATGGATCGACATGTACATTAGAGGTTATAAGGACTTGGTTAGGGAGTACATGGGAATGAAAATGCCATATACTCCTAAATAGACATAGCCTGGCCAGGAATACATGGGCTAAGCCATGTACCAGGACACAGGTAGAAGTACATGGGTAGTATCTTTTTGTGAACTTTTTATACAGACACAAACATGGACATAGACACGGTCCGTTTAAATGGGAATGACTCGGGTTCAAAGGGACACTCTGTGTACACCTACTACTTGCTGTGTACTCCCTTGATATTGGGTTAGATCCCTTGTCCTCTGTATCTTGGAAATTTTTTGTTAGGGAATGTTCCCCACATGAATTCCCTAAGGGCTAGTATGGAATCGCCTCCCTCACATAGGAAAATGATCCCTTTATTAGGATCTATTGGATAGAGTTGTTGGAATCCTTTCATGAGGATCAGAGTGAGATCCTTTATCATCTTCTTTCCCTATGTGGAGTTCTTGGTCTCGGTGTGACCAATAATATGCAGGTATAGATCCTTTAATTATAGGGTTAATCCAAATTGAGTTGATGGTATACCCCATGTCCTTGTGAGTGATCCTAATTTGTGTATCATATATATTCAAACTTCATCATATACTTCTATGATGAGATCAAATGATAAATACCTCTTAGAAAGATTCCAAAAGTGCTATATGACTCATGGAGTGTGTTCTCCTAGATTAGTGTTTTGTGGAACTTTCTAGCTGGAATCCTAGGATGGAATTATGGTTGTGAATTTACCTTGAGAATATGTGTCTTTGTTGAGTATATCTGGATATTATTGTTATATTCATTGTGGACATATACCTGTGTAGATATGACTGTTATTACTTTGTTGTATGCTTTATAGTTTTTATATTTTCTACTGGGTATTTTTATACTCACCCTACATAGGCTTTTCCTACACATGTTGTGTATTGTGAAGAAAATCAAACTTTTGATAGAGTCCTATATGGACTAGGACTAGATGGTTCTTAGTGAGACCAAACAAACCGAGGTGTGTTTATATGGTATCTTGAAAGCAGTACCTATCATTACTTTAATGTTAGAATTGTTTTCAGAATCTTTTTGGTGGGATTTTATTTGGCCATGTTTACTTTCTTTACTTCCCTTCATACTCTGGTTGTGGGATCTAGAAGTATGCATGCATGGTTATTTAGTTGTTTTTACATTTCAACATTTTTTTGGGCTTGTAGATGTGTGTGTGTGTACATGTACTTAGGCTAAATCCTCCCATGATAGTGATATGACTACTTGCCACTAGTCACTGGACCCTATCCCATTATAGGTAGGCTTGGGGAGTCGCAACACTGGCCCCTTTGGGATGGGTTATGATAGAGTGATATCATAGGTTGTCAGTTCTACCTTAGGACCAAAGTCTATGAGATTAGTTTAAGGAAATAGTGTTAAGTGTTTCGAGTATTGATTTTAGGATAGGGACTCTAGTGTTGGTGAAACGATTGACATATCCATATACTAGAACTCTGATCACCTTATTTTTAAGTTAGTACATGAGAATATTGGTTGGAGGAAAAAATGGTACATGTACGATATAAGAATGGGTTGTGGTTTCCATGTCCTTCTTGAGTCAGATCTCTTGATATAATCATTGACTATGGTACATATTGTTTATTTCAGGATGCCTCCATGATGTATTCTAGCTAGGTTTCATCATTAAGATCACGAGGATGATCCACTCAAGGATGAGGCATCAATACAAGGACTAGTTCCAGATGTGTTACCTCTAGGTGGTGCACCAGTTCTACCACCACCTATAGAGTATTAGATGGTACCTAGAATACAATTAGATGAGGTGCATAGGCTAAGAACACTTCATGAGTTTCAGTGATAGAGAACCCTTATGTTCTGAGTTAAGCATGACCCATAGGCGGATGAGGGCTGGATTGAGGTAGTGATGTGAGTTTTCCATCTAGTCAGGACACTAGAATATCAGATGGTTGTTCTAGTAGTGAGACTTATCCCTAGCTTAGTAGGATGATGGTGGGGGTTAGTGATCCAGTCTTACGATGAGGTGACTCTAACATGGTTATATTTTTATCACCTTTTCAGATAAGAGTTATCTCTAGCTATGCTAAGGGCTATATGTATCCAGGAGATTCTATAGATTGAATATGGAAACATGACAGTAGATGGGTATTCATCAAGGTTTACCAACCTGTCTAGGTACTCGATGGATATGGTTCAAGATCAGTTATTTCAGGCTTGTAATTTCAAGTGAGGATGAAATTGATTCATCTAATACAATGTTATACCTTTGTGCATTCCTACATATACTGGGGTTGTAGAACGAGCTTTAGTGGTTGAAATTTTCATGGCTAAGAAGACACATCTAGTTGTTTCCAGAAGTGGTACCACAAGAGTAGAGACCTCGACAGTAGGGAGAATATGTTAGTCTTGGGAAACTGGGCATGCTATATGTTTTAGGTGGAGGTTCCAAGAAATAGGATTTGTAGTTAAGGTCTCACAGGATGGGTTCAGTCAGCCTTGGTAGATATGGTTATACTCATGTGATGGTAGGGGACATCTTTTATGAGATTTTATGACCCACAATAACGATGATAGAGAAACCATGGATGGGCCGCTGAGTTAGAGGTAGTGGTAGGAGAAGACATTTACTCATGGTGGAGGATGTGGAAGAGGATATGGGAAAGAATATAGAGGTGGTATATTCTTTGATCTCTCACCACCCCTACCACCCCTAGTGGTCCACACCAGGATTAGGGAGTTGGAGGACATGGGTGTTGATAGCTTCAGGCGATTGAGGCTTATGACCTAGAGGCTCCAGAAATGATATGAGGTATAATCTATATCTTTTTCAATTTATCTATAATGCTGATATACACTGGTTCTATTCATTCCTTTATTTCCACCTATTTGTTTTGAGACTTAGAGATTTTGGTTGATCCCTTGGTTCAACCCTTTCACTTGGAGACTCCTACTGGAGATATATAAACGATCAAACACTTGTGTTAAAAGTGTGACCTGACTCTTATCGGTGAGAGTTTCAATTGGGATCACTTTGTAGTAGGGATGAGGCCTTAAACATCATTTTAGGTATGAACTGATTATCTATAGTTCATTCCCATATTGGATATTTTAAACAGAAGATGCGGTGTATCTGTAGTGATGGAACCAGTTTTTCCTTTATCGATGAAAAGGAAATCTTGGTAGTTTAGGATGGACTCATGCATAGTATGGTGCATCTAGTTACTCATTATTTGGCCAGCAGGACCCTTGGTGCATTAGATGACATGAGTTTTCAGTTCCCTGCAGTGGTAGAAGAGTATGAGTACGTCTTCTATGAGGATGTTCCAGGTTTACCTCCACACTAAGAGATAGACTTATATATTCATCTACACCCCTAGAAGACACCTATATCTATGCCAGTATATCAGATGGATCCCAGAGAGCTTCAGGAGATGAGGATGTAGTTGGAGGACTTGTAGAAGAAGGGCTTTATAAGAACGATTATTTCACCTCAGGTAGCCCCAGTTTTGTTCGCCAAGAAGTCGGATGAGAGATTGAGGTTATGTGTTGATTACCAGTGCTTGAACCAGGTTATTGTGAAGAATAAGTATCCACAACTAAGGATCAATGACCTCTTCAATCAGTTGATAGGGGAATGATGGTTTATGAAGAATTAAATCAGGTTAGGCTATCACCATTTACAAGTACGAGATGTGGATATACTGATGATGACATTCATATGTCGATACGGTCACTATGAGTAATTGGTGATGCAATTTGGCATGATGAACACCCCAGTAATATTCATGGGACTCATGAACCGGATCTTTCAACCCTTCTTAGAACATTTTTTGGTGGTTGTCATTAATGATATCCTTGTGTATTTATCATCCTAGGAGGAGCATGAAAGACACTTGAGGATAGTTTTGGATGTACTCCGAGAGCACCAGCTTTATGGGAAGCTCTTAAAGGGTCAATTATGGATTTAGGAGGTTTGATTTCTTGGACATGTTATCTCAACAGATGGAGTGGAAGTGGACCCGTCCAAGGTTGAGGTAGTGTTGTCTTGAGAGCCACCCAAGAGCATAATGGAGGTGCATAGCTTCCTTGGGTTAAAAGGTTATTGCTATAGATTCAGACCTAATTTATCTAGTGTGTCAACATCCATGAAATATTTGACCCAAAAGGGGTAGCCTTTTGTGTGGATATAGAGGTTCCAAAAATCTTTTCATGAGTTGAGGTAAATATTGAAGAGTGATCCCATATTGATATCTCTATAGGAGGGTTTTGAGTTTGTAGTGTTTTGTGATGCATTAGGAACGGGGCTTGGTTGGGTTCTGATGTAGAGGTAGGTGGTGATTGCCTATGGTTCACATCATTTGAGACCAAATGTGAAAAACCTTGAGACCCATGATCTCGAGTTAGCAGTAGTAGTCTTCACACTAAAAATGTGGTGAAACTACCTGATAGGTGAGTGATTTATCATCTATTCAAACCAAAAGAGTCTCAAGTATATCTTCTCTAATATGGATATTAACTTGAGATAGAGGAAATGACTAGAGTTACTCCCGGATTATAACTTTGATATTTTCTATAATCTTGGGAAGGGGAACATGGTAGTAGATTCTCTCACCAGGATATCTTGTTCGTAGTTTCTGAATAAGGTGTCAGAGCAGTTGGACTCATTACAGTTACCCTTTGTGGATGGATATAGAGTATCTTAACTCTATTCTATGGTTGTTACCCCTATTATTTTATAGAAATTTAGGGAGGCACAACTTGGGTATACCGACTTTGAAATTCTATGTACTCAGATATCCACTAGACCTACTCCTGATGGAATTTATGATGGTGGAGAGCATGTTGTTCCTTTTAAAGGATGCATGATGGTACTAGGGATGTTGTGGGAGGTATTTCTAATAGAGTTTTATATACCTATTTTTTCGGTACATATAAATGTTGAAATTATGTATCAGGACCTCCAAAATCACTTTTGGTGGCCAGGGGTGAAGAAGGGAGTTGCATAGTTTGTCTCTCGATGCCTTACTTATCAAAAAGTAAAGGATGGTCACCAAGTTACAACGGGTTTATCTCAACCTCTTGTGGTTCTAGAGTGTAAGCGGGATGGGATATCCATGGAATTCATGATGGGATTACCACGTACATCCAAGGGTAATCATTCCATCTAGGTGATTGTAGACCGACTCACCAAGTTTTCCCACTTCCTAGCTATCCAAGAGAAGAGTTCAATAAAGATCTTGGGACAAATCTACATGCAAGAGATAGTCTAACTCCATGGAGTTCCATTGGTGATCATTTCTAACCGTGATGATCTCTTCACATCTTGATTATGGAATGGATTTCAAGAGGATTTTGGGACTCAGTTATTATTGAGCATAGTGTTTCACTTCTAGACTGAAGACTAGACTAGGAATACCATTTAGGTTCCAGAGGATATGCTGTGAGATTTCATGTTGGACTTTGGACATAGCTGGGAGGATAAACTACCTTTGATAGAGTTTGTATACAATAATAACTACCATTACACCATTGGTATGTCACCATTCGAGGATTTTTATGGGTGAACCTATAGGTTACAATTTTACTAGACTGTCCAAGGATAGTCAGCACTTATTGGTGTAGTGTGTGTGAAATCTACTACCGAGAAGGTGCAGATCATCCATGAGTGGATGAGGACTGTGCAGAGCTATCAGAAGTGTTATTCAGATAGATTCTAGAGGTCTTTGGAGTCCTAGGAGGGAGATCATGTGTTCCTATGGGATTCACCTTGAAATGGATTACAATGATTTGGATGATTTGACAATATATCTATGAGATTCATTGGCCCTTTTCAGATACTGCGTAGAGTTAGTGAGGTGACACACTACTTAATTATACCTCCATATTTATACTGGGTACATGACATATTCCATGTGTCGTAGCTGAGGAGGTATGTGCATGACCCATCAAACATTATCAACTGGGGTGAGTTGGACATTGAGGATGGAACTACCTTTGCTGAGTACCTAGTAGAGATTGAGTATCCATAAGAGAGAATCCTTCATGGATAAGAGATTACTTTAGTGTGTGTCTGGTGGAAGCACATGAATCTTCAGAAGATCAAATGGGAGTGGGAGGATCATATTCGTTCTTAGTACCCACATCTATTTGTGTATCCCTTGTTTTGAATTTTTAAGACGTAAATCCCCAACGTGGGGAGAATGTAATGGATCATATTTTTCAATGTATTATTTATGGATATTTCATAGATTATTTTCAAGACCAGGTGTCGAGGAGGCATGTGATTATGAGGCCCGATGTGTCTAGAATAAATGTTTTAAATATATTAAATATATTAAATAGAGCACGTGTGAAGTTTCCATGAAAAAGTATAATAACTTCTAAACAGGATTGGATTAAAAATCTGAGGGAATTTTTGAGTTCAGAATGTAGGTTTTACCCTAGGAATGACATAACCTTTTTTAGCCTAGGGAGTTTATGGAAAATTCATCATGGATGTAGAATAAATAAAATAATTAAGTTAAATTATTTTATGTCACTCGTTGATGCAACGACCTAATTATTTTTTATTTAAACATGCTTATAGTATAATTACAGGGTTATTCGCATAACCCTACACATTGTTGGGGAGAATTGTAGGGATTCCGTTGGTGGATAATGATCAGATCGAATATCGATGATCGGTGCGATACAGAATCAGAGGATCTATCTAACAATTATGGAACAAATCCATTCTTTATTATAAATTGATTTGAGTTTAGGTAAGACATTGTTTGGTTTGGATTCTTTCCCTATTTTTGATTTCTATGACGATCAAAAATCCATCGACCAGTAGATTGGTTTGCCGATCAATCATTTTTCAGGATGGGATTATTGTATGGGATTTAATAGGATAATTTATTTGTGATTATTTTTTATCTTTTCATTATCCATATAATATAAACTAATTGAGGTTGAAATGAACATTGAATGAGGTCCATTCATTATGGTTTTTCTTTTTTCTTTTCTCCCCTGATTATTCTTTCATCACAGGCATTATTCATTTGGTATGTGGTTCGACATACACTGAGGAATCGATCATTGAACACCCGTTTCTTAGTGTAATGATTTGATATTGTAGATCTGAGATCATCACGACATGATGGTGGTGCGATAATGGAAGTGGTAGTGAATCGGGTGGTGTAGATACTCGATTTTCATGTTCTTTGGTGTGAAAAGAAGAATGATGTTCGATGTCATTTTTTAAACAAATTTTATGGCCAAATATTGATGTTTTAATGGTGGAAGGTCATGGCCAATGAAACTCTTTGATTCCAGTATGGGGTACGACCAGATTAGTTGCTGAAGAAATGGAGAAGACGTGCGGAATCTAGATATAGAATTCTTGAAAATTCTATAACACATGACATGTAATTTGATATTACATAGTATACGGGGCCCTTCCTGTGGTGGATAGGGTTTTGGGATGGAGTTAAGTATCACATGACATGTGACCATGTCACACAGCGTGTGAACCCTCCTCGATGGCTCTATGTGTACATCAGAGGGTACAAAGACACGCCCAATAAGTACATGAGAATGGCTATTCCATGTAATCCTACACATAAATGGACAGGTCGTGCATACACTGTCTAATCCGTATACCAGGACATAGGTATAAGTACACAAGAAGTAGCATGCCATTTACTTTTTACATGGACATGGAAATAGACACAGACATGGACACAAACACAGTCCGTTTACACGAGCAGGAACTGGAGTTTAAGGGACACAACGTACACCTACTACACACCATGTACTCCCTTGATGTTGGATTAGATTCCTTTTACTTTTTATCTTGTACAAGTTTCATTAGGTTACATTCCCCACATCCATTCCCTAAGGGTTAGTATGGAATCTCCTTCCACACATAGGACAACAATCCCTTCAGCAAGAATTCTTGGATAGACTTGCTGAAACCCTTCTATGAGGACTGAAGTGTGATCCTCTATCATCTTCTTTCCCAAGTTGTAGTTCTTGGTATTTTCGTGAACAACACTACATGGGAACCGATCGTTTAGTTAGCAGGTTAATCCATATATTGTTGTTGGTATACCCCATGGCCTAGCACTATGGGAAAAATGGGTATTTGCGACGGGAATAAATCCCGTCGCAAATAGCCCTGTAAAAAACTTATTTGCGACGGGGGTATTTGCCCGTCGCAAATAAGTAGCCTTTTGCGACGGGATAGCTTTCCCCGTCGCAAAAGGACTGGCGCCCTTTGCGCGCCAAATCGCGGGAAACATATTTGCGACGGGGGAATATTCCCATCGCAAATAACCGGCGGCGGTAAAAGGTATTTGCGACGAGAATATTCCCCCGTCGCAAATAGTATGTCGGCAGGTGGTTATTTGCGACAGGACCCGTCGCAAATAACTATTTAACCGTTGATCGTAATAAATGATGGCTAAGGTATTTGCGACGGGATACCCGTCGCAAATGGGCCCGTCGCAAATAATCTAACCTATAAATACCCCCATCCGTTTTTTTTCAAATCATTATCAAACTCCATCTTCTTCTTCTCTAAAAATTTTATTTCTAAAGTTCAGTTTTTCTCAAGTTTAATTTTTTTCTCCGGAGTTGATATTGAAGTTTTGAAGAACGATCAGAGATCAACCTCAGATCAATTTTCAAGGTATTTATATTCATTTTAATTTAATATTTATTTTTAATGTTTTATTAGTTTCAATTATTCTTAATTAGTTGTAATTTAATTATGTTTACATTGTTTTGTTACTTAATAAATTTAAATTATTAGTATTGTTCATAGTTAATGAAAATTAGGAATAATTAGTAATAATTTTTAATAATTAAGAATAAATATTAATAATTAGTAATAAATAACAATAATTAGGAATAATAACATTATTACATTATTAGTATATTTTATTATTAATATTAAAATAATATAATTTTTTATATATATACAATTCTCTTTTCATCTGTGTGTTTGCTGTCTCCACATGTATTATTTGTATGTGGAGATAGAAAACACACAGATGAAAGGAGAATTGTATACAAATTAAAAAATTATATTATTTTAATATTAATAATAAAATATACTAATAATGTTATTATTCCTAATTATTGGTAATTATTCCTAATTATTGATAATTATTCATTTAATTACTAATAATTAGGAACAATTACCAATAATTATCAAGAATTCGGAATAATTAGTAATAATTAGTAATAATTACCAATAATTAGTAATAATTACCAATAATTCGTAATAATTAGTAATAATTAGTAATAATTACTAATAATTACCAATAATTAGTAATAATTAGCAATAATTAGTAATAATTATCAATAATTAGTAATAATTACCAATAATTAGTAATAATTACCAATAATTAGTAATAATTACCAATAATTAGTAATAATTACCAATAATTAGTAATAATTACCAATAATTACCAATAATTAGTAATAATTAGTAGTAATTACCAATAATTAGTAGTAATTACCAATAATTAGTAGTAATTACCAATAATTAGTAATAATTACCAATAATTAGTAATAATTACCAATAATTAGTAATAATTACCAATAATTAGTAATAATTACCAATAATTAGTAATAATTACCAATAATTAGTAATAATTAGTAATAATTAGTAATAATTACCAATAATTAGTAATAATTACCAATAATTAGTAATAATTAGTAATAATTAGTAATAATTAGTAATAATTAGTAATAATTAGTGATAATGAGTAATAATTAGTGATAATTAGTAATAATCAGTAATAATTAGTAATAATCAGTAATAATTACCAATAATCAGTAATAATTACCAATAATTAGTAATAATTAGTAATAATTAGTAATAATTAGTAATAATTACCAATAATTAATAATAATTAGTAATAATAAGCAATAATTAGTAATAATTAGCAATAATTAGTAATAATTAGCAATAATTAGTAATAATTACCAATAATTAGTAATAATTAGTAATAATTATTAATAATTAGTAATAATTAGTAATAATTACCAATAATTAGTAATAATTAGTAATAATTACCAATAATTACCAATAATTACCAATAATTACCAATAATTACCAATAATTACCAATAATTACCAACAATTAGTTATAATTAGTAATAATTAATAATAATTAGTAATAATTAGTAATAATTAGTAATAATTACCAATAATTAGTAATAATTACCAATAATTTGTAATAATTAGTAATAATTACCAATAATTAGTAATACTTAACAATAATTAGTAATAATTACCAATAATTAGGAATAATTACAGGTAAATAGTAATAATTAGAAATAATTACCAATAATTAGTAATAATTAGTAATAATTAGTAATAATTAGTAATAATTAGTAATAATTACCAATAATTAGTAATAATTAACAATAATTAGTAATAATTAGCAATAATTAATAATAATTACCAATAATTAGTAATAATTACCAATAATTAGTAATAATTACCAATAATTACCAATAATTAGTATTAATTATCAATAATTAGTAATAATTAGTAATAATTACCAATAATTAGTAATAATCAGTAATAATTACCAATAATTAGTAATAATTAGTAATAATTAGTAATAATTACCAATAATTAGTAATAATTAGTAATAATTAGTAATAATTAGTAATAATTAGTAATAATTAGCAATAATTAGTAATAATTAGTAATAATTACCAATAATTAGTAATAATTAGTAATAATTAGTAATAATTAGCAATAATTAGTAATAATTAGTAATAATTAGTAATAATTACCAATAATTAGTAATAATTAGTAATAATTAGTAATAATTACCAATAATTACCAATAATTAGTAATAATTACCAATAATTACCAATAATTAGTAATAATTAGTAATAATTAGTAATAATTAATAATAATTAGTAATATTTAGTAATAATTAGTAATAATTAGTAATAATTACCAATAATTAGTAATAATTAGTAATAATTACCAATAATTAGTAATAATTAGTAATAATTACCAATAATTAGTAATACTTAACAATAATTAGTAATAATTACCAATAATTAGGAATAATTACCGGTAAATAGTAATAATTAGTAATAATTAGAAATAATTACAAATAATTAGTAATAATTAGTAATAATTAGTAATAATTAGTAATAATTAGTAATAATTACCAATAATTAGTAATAATTAACAATAATTAGTAATAATTAGTAATAATTAATAATAATTACCAATAATTAGTAATAATTAACAATAATTAGTACTAATTACCAATAATTACCAATAATTACCAATAATTAGTATTAATTATCAATAATTAGTAATAATTAGTAATAATTAGTAATAATTAGTAATAATTACCAATAATTAGTAATAATTAACAATAATTAGTAATAATTACTAATAATTAGTAATAATTAGTAATAATTAGTAATAATTAGTAATAATTAGTAATAATTAGTAATAATTACCAATAATTAGTAATAATTAGTAATAATTAGTAATAATTAGTTATAATTAGTAATAATTAGTAATAATTACCAATAATTAGTAATAACTACCAATAATTCGTAATAATTACCAATAATTAGTAATAATTACCAATAATTAATAATAATTAGCAATAATTAGTAATAATTACCAATAATTACTAATAATTACCAATAATTAGTAATAATTACCAATAATTACCAATAATTACCATTAATTACCAATAATTACCAATAATTAGTATTAATTACCAATAATTACCAATAATTACCAATAATTACCAATAATTACCAATAATTACCAATAATTAGTAATAATTACCAATAATTAGTAATAATTACCAATAATTAGTAATAATTAGTAATAATTACCAATAATTAGTAATAATTACCAATAATTAGTAATAATTAGTAATAATTAGTAATAATTACCAATAATTAATAATAATTAGTAATAATTAATAATAATTATCAATAATTAATAATAATTACCAATAATTAGTAATAATTACCAATAATTAGTAATAATTAGTAATAATTAGTAATAATTAGTAGTAATTAGTAATAATTACCAATAATTAGTAATAATTAGTAATAATTAGTAATAATTACCAATAATTAGTAATAATTACCGATAATTAGTAATAATTACTGATAATTACCAATAATTACTAATAATTACCAATAATTAGTATTAATTAGTAATAATTACCAATAATTGGTAATAATTAGTAATAATTACCAATAATTAGTAATAATTAGTAATAATTAGTAATAATTACCAATAATTAGTAATAATTACCAATAATTAGTAATAATTAGTAATAATTAGTAATAATTAGTAATAATTAGTAATAATTAGTAATAATTAACAATAATTAGGAATAATTACCAATTATATTAGTACTATGAAAATAATAAAAAATTTATATAATATTAAAATTATCAATATTTGTAACATGTTTTGCTTTATTCTCAACATATTTAATTCTTAAAGGGTCAATTTTTAGGTCTATCTCAATAAAAAGTTTGCGTCAGTCGTGTATGATCTAAACTCTATAATTATCCTAGCTTGAGTGTTTTTTCTAACAAATTATTCAAAACCAGTAATGATTTTATATTTTATAGAGAAATATGGAACAACGAGGTCGTCAATAATCATTATTAGGTGACCGCATATGGATAAATCAACGTAGAAATCCAAACGGTTCTGGTTTAAATCCAGTATAAGTATAGGGTGTGGAGACTTTTTTATCATTTATGGCATCAAATCTAGAATTTGTTTCAGAAGGCAAAATAAAATGCCCTTGCAGAAAATGTGCATTGAGAACGTTTGACACGTTTGACAAAGTGGGAGAACATCTCTTGCGTTTTGGTTTTCAACCAGATTATGTTTTTTGGTATCAACACGGTGAACACAGTTCCAGAGCAGGTGATACCAACTTGATTCCGGATCCATCCCGGTTTCAAGATTTAGTACATGATGTTGCAAGTTCATCTGTTCAACATACAGAAACTCCGGCTGATATAGCTTCAAATCCTGAGTTGGCACCGTCTGAATTTTATGAGTTGTTGAAGTCTGCTGAGGATGCATTATATCCTGGCTGCAATATGGGCAAATTAGAAGCAGTTGAAAAATTTATGGCTATCAAATCAGATAACGGAATGTCAAAAACCTGTTTTGACCAGGTATTTTCTTTGCTTAAAACACTGTTACCTGAAGGAAATGTTTTACCTGCAAATTACTATGAGAGTAAGAGGTTGGTTTGAAATTTGGGACTTACTTGTCAGAAGATTCATGCATGTTCAAATGACTGAATTTTATATTCTGGGGAAAATGAGTCGTTGGATAGTTGTCCCACATGTGGGAAACTGAGATATAAAGAAGGAAAACACGGGAAGTCTGGTTTGATTCCTATAAAACAGTTGAGATATTTTCCGCTTACATCCAAACTTCAGCGTTTATTCATGTCTAAGAATACAGCGACAATGATGTCATGGCATAAAGAGAATATTTCAACCGATAAAATCTTGAATCATCCAGCCGATGGTGATTCATGGAAACATTTTGATAGAGTGAATCCATCCTTTGCTTTAGAAGCTAGAAATGTTCGACTGGGCCTTTCCACTGATGGTTTATGTCCGTTTGGATCTTATGGTAGTCAATATTC
Organism: Viscum album; assembly: GCA_963277665.1. Classification (NCBI taxonomy): domain Eukaryota; kingdom Viridiplantae; phylum Streptophyta; class Magnoliopsida; order Santalales; family Viscaceae; genus Viscum; species Viscum album. Next base: position 1,842,711,365 of record OY728151.1, read on the forward strand.
ATGTTGGCCTATTTTTTTAACTCCGTACAATTTACCTCCATGGATGTTGATGAAGGAGCCATATATCTTTTTGACTTTACTAATTCCAGGACATCCGAAGAAAAATATTAATGTTTATTTGAAACCATTGATTGATGAATTAAATTTATTGTGGAGTACTGGTGTCAGTACATATGATGTTGCAACGAAACAGAATTTCATACTGAGAGCAACATTGATGTGGACAATAAGTGACTTCCCGGCTTATGGGATGTTATCTGGCTGGAGTACACATGGTCAAAAATCATGTCCTTATTGTATGGGAGAGAACAAAGCATTTATGCTCATTCATGGAAAGAAACCTTGTTATTTTGACCATCATCGCAGATTTCTTCCAGCTGATCATCCTTTTTGCAGAAACAGATCTCATTTCAGAAAAGGAACAGTTGAAAGGAAAGGACATCCAAAAATGCTATCAGGTTCGGAGTTAAAATCAGTTGTATTTTCATTACCTCCCATCACTTTTGGTCCCACAATAAACCAACAGAAAATTTCTGGTTTTGGGAAACAACACAATTGGATTAAACGTAGCATATTTTGGGATTTGCCATATTGGTCTGATTTGTTGGTCCGACACATGTTAGATGTCATGCATATTGAGAAGAACTGTTTTGATAATTTGTTTCATACAGTTTTGGATACGTCAGGAAAGAGAAAATACAATGTAAATGCACGTTTAGATCTTGCCCAAATTTGCAGGCGTCTAGAATTAGAACTGTTTGAGAATGTCAGAACAGAAAGGTTACTGAAACCAAAAGCAGCTTATACACTGTCTAAAGAAAATCATTTATTATTTTGTCAGTGGATTGCAGATTTGAGACTTCCAGATGGCTGTGCTTCCAATTTGGGTAGATGTGTAAAGAATGGTCATATTACTGGATTAAAAAGTCATGATTGTCATGTTATAATGGAAATACTGCTACCCATTGGATTAAGAGGTCTGTTGAATTCTGTGATTTGGGATTCCATAACAGACATGTCTCATTTTTTTTAGGAAATTTGTGCGACTACAGCAGATTATGATGCTCTAGGAAAACTTGAAAAAGATGTTGTTGTAATTATATGTAAACTGGAAAAAATATTTCCGCCGTCTTTCTCCGACTCAATGGAACATTTGATGTTACATTTTCCATATGAAGCCAAATGTGGAGGTCCAGTACAGTTTCGATGGATGTACCCATTTGAAAGATGCATGAAAAAATTGAAAAGAAAAGTACGTAACAAAGAATCTGTTGAAGGATCTATTGCAGAAGCTTATTTGCAAGAAGAAATATCTTTTTTCTGCTCCCATTATTTTGAATCTGAGTATCCTTAAAAACACAACCGAATGGGACGGAACGAGAGAAATATTGATGAAATCAATAATCAATTATCTGTTTTTAACCAGTCAGAGCTTGGTTTTGGTGGAGTTGATGAATGCTGGCTCTCAGATGATGAACATCATAGAGCTCATACGTATGTTCTGCTCAACTGTGAAGAGATGACATCAGTTGTACTGTAAGTGTTTATATCACTTATTCTATCATTTATGTTACAGTAAATAACTTTTATTTTTATAGGTTGTATTATAATCATATCAAGAAACAAATTCCACAAATTACAGCAGCTGCTCTCGAAGAACGTCGACTGAAAAATTTCTCTCAGTGGTTTCAAAAACTGGTAACATAAATTATTTATCTTTTAGCAACTCATTCAATGTATAGTTTACTATATTGATAATTATTTCACAAATTTTCAGGTGTCTCGACATGCTGATAAAATTGACAAATGGCTGTGTGTATTGAGTAACCCACCTTCCAAACTTGTTAAAACTTATAATGCATATGTGGTGAATGGATTTCGATTCCACACACATGCATACGGGGAATCGAAAAAAACAATGAACAGTGGAGTTAGCTTGAGAGGATCTCATCATCGAGAAAATGAAGTTGACTTTTATGGCATACTTGATGAAATCATTGAACTATGTTATCTTGGACAACATTACATAACCATGTTCAAATGTCGGTGGTTGGATACAGAGAGAGGCGTGCGTGTTCATCCGACTCATGGAATCATCGATATTAAATGTAAAAGTGTTCTCACAGTAAATGAACCATTCTTATTGGCTCAACAGGCATATCAAGTTTATTACACAAAGTACTGTGCTACATCAAGAGACTTGACTGATTGGTGGAGTGTAATAAAAATCAAAATTCGAGACAATCGGTTTAGTCAAAGTGAATGTGCTTTCAATGATGTGCAAAGAATTGAAGTTTTTCAAGAGAGTAATCAAAATCAATATTTTTTACAAAGAGACATGAGTATCGATGACGACACCCCACATTTAAGAGTCAGTGATGACGATGATGTTAATGATGTCACATATGAATTTGAAATGGTAAGAGATGAAGCAACTGTAACTCTAATGGATATCGATGATGTTGAGGAGTAATATGAAGATGACATTGACATATATGAAGATGATGATGAAGATGAACACTGATAGAATTCCATGGTATTTATATACAATCATAATATGTATATATATATATATAATAGTAATTATCAATTATTTTCTAACAACATTAACATTTTCTGTTTCAGATGGATGACACCACATTTCGTGAGTTGGCAGATGCTGACCTGACTTTCGATGCGTATGAGTTGATGACAGATGACCCTCAGCCTGCAGGCGCTCCAGGGAGTATGCGGAGGGGGCGCGGTCTTGCACGATTGATGATTCCTGACCCCGTCCCCGAGCGACGTCCACGTCTTGGGTTTTATCCACGCACACAGAGGTGTGATAACCTGTGGATTTGACTAAGATTTCATTAATCTATTCACATAATAAATGTTTATTATTTTTACAGTTTTCCGCATATAGCAGTCGGACAGGGCAGCGCTATTTTGCGCAACTATTTCTCTCAGCCGTGGACCACATGGGAGCAGATTCCCATTGATGTGCAGCAGGCCATGTTCGACCATTGGTTGGTACGTACGTAAATAAATAATTTTTATTTTGAAAATTATTTCATTTCTAACTTGATATTTTGATTTATTTGTAGGGTTTATGGTATCCGATCGAGGATACCATGCATGACGCCATCCACGAGGCATGGGAGGTGGCCATGCGTGATCGCCTTCGTCGGTTTTTGCACAATTTAAGAAAAGCTGCGATGAAGAAAGCAGGAGTGTCAGATTTTGACGAGTCATGTAGAGCACACCGACCAGAGTACATTTCATCCCATGTATGGGATGGATTATGTGCACACTGGTTGAGTGGTGCTTTTCAGAGGAGATCATCGGTGGGGAGGCAGAATCGGGGGAGACAGGAGGTGACTCATCGAGTTGGGAGTCGTTCTTTCAGTACTCATAGACAACACCTGGTACGTACATTATTTATAAATATTTTATATAACTATAAATATTAACAGTTTATTTTTTATTCTTATAGGCTGTCGAGCACCCGGATATTACGGAGTACGACGTATATCGGAGGATGTATAGTGATCCTGCTAATGTGGAGCTCAGAGGTGATCGTCAGCATCACATCGTGGTTAGTATTATTTGTTTTCAAGTTTAAAAATTAACTGTATATAATATATTCACAATTTTAATTTTAAATTGCAACTACATGAGTCATATGAGGCCGCAGCGTCACAGGCCCGGCCTGAGAGTTAGGCCGAGTCATCAGATCAGACCACTGGCCGTCAGTTTGATGAGGCGGCATGGATGCATGCCACCCAGTATGCCTTCAAGAAGGGCCAGGTAGTTGGTATCAGCTCTCGACTGACTCCCGGAGATTATTATGGAAGTGCTGCGATGTCGGCGTCCAGCTCGAGAGGAACTCGTGCATCTTCTTCTGATACACAGTATGAGGATCAGTTGCGATCTCAGAGTGCACTGATAGAGAGTCTCCGACAGGAGCAGGAGTAGATGCGTCAGCAGCATGAGGAGGAGCGTCGACGCCAGCAGCAGCTGTATGAGGAGCAGACGAGTCGGTGGTAGTAGCAACATCAGGAGCAGATGGAGTACATGCGCCGACTCACTCATGCTTTAGGGATGGAGTTTCCTCCACCACCATCTGCAGATCCCCCCTCCCCCCTCCTTCAGATTAGAGTTTGTATTTATGTTATAAAATTTGTGAAATCAAAATATGATTTTTTTTCTATTCGTAGTTTCTGTCTCATTATAAAATATTTATTAATATTCTATTATTTTTTATTTTTGAATTATAATTCTATTATTATTATATTAATTAAAATAATTTATTATTTTTATTTGTGAATTATAATTCTATTATTATATTAATTAAAATCATTTATTAATATTTTATTATTTTTTATTTTTGAAATATAATTGGATTATTATTATATTAATTAAAATAATTTATTAACAATTTATTATTTTTATTTTTTTTATAGTATTTGCGACGAGATACTATTCCCATCGCAAATAGTATTATTAATTTTTTATTTTTTTAAAAATAGTTTTTGCGACGGGCCCCGTCGCAAATAGTTTTTTACAAATATACAGAGTACTAGTTGCGACGAGGATTCTCCCCGTCGCGGATAAAGGCTTTAGTGACGGGCCCGTCGCAAAATATTGTTATTGCGACACCGTTTTCAGCAATGGGTCATTTTCGACGGGCCCCCGTCGCAAAAAGCCATTTGCGATGGGATCCCGTCGCAAATGACCCGTCGCAAATACCTGTTTTTCTAGTAGTGTAGGGAGTGATCCCCATCTATGTACCACATCTCTTCATAATTTAGTGTATACTTCTATGATGACACCCGATGAGAAATACCTCTTAAACAGACATCATAATTTCTATATGAATCATTGATGGTGTTCTCCTAGATGAGTTATTTGTGGAACTTTCAACCTGGAATCCTAGGATGGAATTACGGTTGTGACTTTACCATGAGACTATGTGTCTTTGTTGAGTATATATGGATATTCTTGTTATATTAATTATAGATATATAACTGTGTAGAGATGAATGTTATTCATTTTTTGTATGCTTTTTGGTTTTGGGGTGTCCTACTAGGTTTTGTTATACTCACCCCTACACGGGATTTTCCTACACGTGTCATGTATTGTATAGATGATCAACCTTTTGATAGAGTCCTAGATAAAATAGGGATAAATGATATTTAGTGAGGCTAGACAGACCGATGTGTGTTCCTATGGTATCTTTACAATAGTACCTATAATTTATTTTAGGTTTTTCTTGTTTCTAGACTCTTTGTGGTGAGCTTGTATTTGGCCCTCTTTACTTTCCTTTACTTCCAGTTGCACTCTGGTTGTGGGATTTAGATATATGACTGTATAATTGTTTAGTTATTTTTAAATTTAATCATTGTTTGGGATTGTATATGTGTGTATGTGTGTGTGTGTGTGTGTGTATAGGTACTTAGGATAAGGACACCCATATGAGTGATATGCGTACTTAATGCTAGTCGCTAGGACCTGGCCTATTGGAGATAGTCTTCAGAAGTCGCAACACGAGACTCTTTGGGATGGGTTTTGACAACTCATTCTCAATCTTGAAGAAATATATCTTTCTTTTCTCATTCTTGAGAGGGAGATAGAATGAGGAGTCAGGAGAGAATTTGTTGTATGCAATAAGTATATATTTCAATTTCAGCAATCGATGCTCTACACAATATACATAATCACATATATATAAAACTAGGGTTTAGGTTAAAATAATTATTTAGTGCACGCCGACCATTAAATAATATAAAAATATTTAGAAAACTCCATACCACATAAAAAAATAAAAATATTACTATTTTCTGGGGAGAACCAACTTGAAAAATAACAAGTATTATTTAAATAACTTTTTAATTAATATTTATCACCAGACTCGGTCTTAGTCCATTCGAACTCCTTTAGAATTTTTTGAATACCTAAATAAAAATATTTCACTATTAGAATCCTACCCTATACTCATAGTTTAAAACCATGGGTATATCCAAGAAAACCATGGGTATAGGAAATACCCATAGTGTATAGAATTGTGGGTGCACAAGCCATCAATATAGGGATATACCCACAGTTTCTATAGAAACTGTGGGTATAATCTATGAAGATTTTTTAAATACCCATAGTTCACTTGAAACCGTGAGTATATGTCTATACCCATGGTTTCTGAAACCATGGGTATAGAGTGGTGTCCATAATTCTTGTATACCCATAGTTTTGTGAATTATAGGTATAGAGACCTACCCCCATTGGACAGTAGTAACACCATCCAACACGTCTCATAGAACCTCCAAAAAAATTAAAAACCATGGTACATATTTATTTTAGTACACTTATTATATATTTAGTATTCATCCATCAAGTTATAAATATTTTTGAAACCATTTACATTACTATAACATACATATACAATCCACATCATCAATTAGTTTTAGTCATCCACACATGTCTCTTTATATAAACTCAAAAATGGAGGAGACTAGTATCTCCATCATCACCACCAGTTCCATCATAATCCTCACTAGCATCGGTGCATGGAGCACAAACATAATAATAATAATAATAATAATAATAATAATAATAATAATAATCATCATCATCAGCATCACCACCACCACCACCACCATCATCATCATCATTATCATCATCATCATCACCATCACCACCACAACCACCACCACCACCACCACCAGTACCATTGGCTCAACCACCACTAGGACCCTCATTGACATCACTTGGGGAATCATATAAATAGCACTTTTATGCCATAAATGAATCAAAAATAGTATCCTACTATGAGTAATTGATTTATATATAACTAACATAGCTTTCAAGAAGTGTTTGGTGACCACTTTACGTCTTTCAAACTCCTGTATAATATTTTTTTGGCCTCAGATGCTTCTTTATGAGCATTTTACAACTCAATAGTGTGATAGGTTTTAGAGTCACTAGATGATGGCCAATACCCAGTGGGGATTATTTTTTTTCCTAGGCCAACATCAAACTCTCCCCTGGTTCTCCTCAACTAATATCTATCTCAAATGATCATTTGGACCAAATTTGTCATCTTATTTCTCATCAAGGGCCTCTAGGGCACACTATAGAAAATATAAACAATATATTTTATTAATAATTACATATCAAAGTTTAAAATATCAATAAAAAAGATTATAATATTTTCTTATGTCTGTTAATTTATAGCACTTCCAACCTTTTTCTTCCTACTCAAGAAAAATAATTTTTCTCGAGGCACATATACTTTGATGCCCAATGCCTCTTACTACAAATGACATTGATTAATTTAATAGTACATTATTTAATAATATAAAACTGAAAAACTAGTCATGAATTAAAATTTTTGCTGTTGAATAAATCCATAAAATTAAGAATCATTTAAATATAGATTTATTTAGAAATTTAATACTAGTGGCATAACATAAACAATACATACTAATTAGCATTATAAACATGGGTATGATATGGATTCCTCTTATATGTTTATTTTAGTCCAATTATATTTGTGTTATGATATTTGGTTATTCAATAACTTGGTAATTTTGATCATTTGGTCATTAGGTTCATTTTTTAGTTAGGTTGTTTGGTAATTTGGTCATTTGTTCATTTTTCCATTTTTTCAATTTTTCTATTTTTCCAATTATATTTCTATTACATTATTTGATTATTTGATAACTTAGTAATTTTGATCATTTGGCCATTAGTTTCATTTTTGGTTATGTTGTTTGGTCATTTATCCATTTGTCCATTTATCCATTTAGGCATTTGGGAATTTGGACAATTCTCTATTTAGACAATTGTCCATTTGTCCATTTAGGAATTTTTCCATTTGGGAATTTGTGCATTTGTGCATTTTTTCATTTATTCATTTGGACATTTGGAATTTTTTTGAATTGGAAAATTAGAAATTTTTTCATTTTTTCAATTAGAAAATTAGCCATTTGGGCATTTGGCCATTTGGGAAATTGGGTATTTTGGCATTTTTCTAATTGACCAATTATCCATTTTTATATTTCCCCATTTTCCCATTTGGAAATTTTTATATTTTTCCATTTTCTTATTTGGCCATTTGGAAATTTATCCATTTTTCCATTTGGTCATTTAGGAATTTGGGCATTTGGGAAATTGAGAAATTAGGAAATTGGGAATTGGCCATTTGGGGAATTTTCCATTTGGCCATTTGGCCAATTGGCCACTTATCCACTTAGCCACTTGTCCATTTGGACTCTTGGATTTTTTGTCCATTTAGCCAATTCTATTTGTGTTACATTATTTGGTTTTGATCACTTGGTAATTTGGATCATTTGGTCATTGAGTTCATTTTTTTGGTTGTTTGGTTATTTGGCCACTTGACCTTTTGAACATTTGTCCATTTGGTAATTTTGGAATTTGGTTATTTTTTCATTTGGGAATTTGGAAATATTTCCATTTGGCCATTTGGTCATTTGGGAATTTGGGTATTTTTATAAATTTCAAATTGGACATTTCACTATTTTTCCATTTTTCCATTTGACCATTTAACCATCTGACCATTTGGTCATTAGGTCATTTATCCATTTGGTCATTTGGCCACATGGTCATTTGAATCCTATCTAATAGAGAGATCCACCCAAATTTTAACTTCATCAAATAAATAACTTATACTTAAGTAAGAATATAAATATATATATTATTTATACTCATATTAAAGTACCTAACACCTATCGTGATAAAGAATTGTAGTGTGTCCCAATGTGTGCAAATACATCATAGCGTCTTTGTTCGTTTTGTTTTTTCCCGACGCATCCTAAAAAAATTCAATACAATTAATTATTAGGACCTAAATGACAAGGAAAAATATCATATTTAGGTATTGTATTTTGTTTTCAAATAAGTTTGAGACCAAATTAGATCACCTCAATTTGTAAAATTGGATGATCATATTGACCATCATATTCAGGGAATCAGATTCACAATTCTTAAGAAAGTATGGTTGATTGGAAGGAAATATTTTGCTGTAAGACATGAAAGTTATAATACTTTCCTTGGTAAATCTGAGGATTCTAAAGGTGATTTATCAAAGATTAAATATCACAAAATTGGGGTTTATGATGAATTAATTATAATGGTTTTGGAATGAAGATGTATTTGGTAGAATATGGTTGGTGTTGCTGAAGCATATTTTTAAGGTGGTGTCATTTCCCAGTGTTCACCAATTTTTTTAAGTCTAAAATTTGAAGGATGGATAGCATTGAGAAATATGGATTTACTTTAAGGACTTATGAAACCATGGAAAATTCATGAATTTCATGAAGAATGGGTTTCCTGAAGGGTGGTTCACAAAGGCATGAAGGTTTGATGGAAAGCTTTGTGATTATGAGACTACAAGAAGTAGAGCATCACGAAATTCAAGGGTTTAGTGAAGGATGAGATGAGATTTATGAAGATGTGTATCATTAAGAATGGTGATGGTAATCTCCACGATTACGAGAAGTGGATCATCGTGAGTGTGCCATTGTTTGATAGGGAGCTCTGTGATAACATCAAATATTAAAGGAGCATCGTGAATGGAGGAGCATCTTGAAGATTTTTTTAGTAATCTGAGAAATGAACTAGAGATGATAGATCATATATAATGGGTGAGACTATAAACATGAGGTGACCCACACTTCATTTTTTGATGAAAATTATAGATAAAATCCAAAATTTCTCTGATTTCGCGAAGGTAGAAGAGATCCGCAAAGCAGGGTTTCTATACGAGCTTGAGCATCATGAAAAGACTTTTTTAGTATTGAATGATGACAATGATTTTAAGTAATGGGTGATTCATGATGATGAGAAATTTCTCATTTACTTAGTGTGATTAATAAAGTCATTTGGTTCCATGAAGTTAGTTTACTTCATGAAGGTTGTGTGCTTCGTGAAGGGATATTTGCGATGGGGATTTGTGAAAAATAGTTTTGAATACCCAGTTTAAGTGAGAATACATTTTAAAGAGAATAAAAAATGGTATTAGAGAACATGGAAATAATACTAGGGTATTAGACTAAGTATCATTACCAAGTCCAGTAAGTTCTTACCAACTTCTGGGTAAAAAAGAGAAGAATTGTTTTAAATGATCAAATTTATGGAAGTTTATCAAGAAGAACTATAACATTGTATTGAATCATTTTATGCTAGAAGAAGCACACAAACTATCATATTGTTTTCATAGTGCCACATGAGTTTAAGGGAAAATACCACTCATTTTATTCCATATCAAAGGATTATTTTCCAGTGGCTTGTGTGGTCAGGATTATTTCTGACCATGCCAAAGACTAGGTACTCTTATCGAGTAGTGAACCTTATAAATTTTTGTGTTCCTATAGTTGTGTGTTATAATTTTATTCAGTAGGGAAGGAAATATTTAATAGTATTTGAAGGTTATTTCATTATCAAGGAAACATAAAAGAAAAAGATATCACTAATTCACCCTCCCCCTCTCAGTGATACTTCAATATTGACTAGGAAACTTCACATGGTATCAGATCCAAATGTTACCTTAATTTTATTCTTTGTTGAAGTTTTGAAGAGAATATGTGATGGTGAATCTAATTTTTTTGAATAGTAATGAGATTTCAATATTTTATAGAAATAATTACCAAATATGGAAAGACAAAATGATGCCTTATCTTATGTATCTTGGGTATGAAGTTCTTGAAGCTAAAATAGATGGATTTCCTCCTATTAATGAATAGGTTCCTCTTACACCTATTGATAAGAATAATCTTTAGAATAATAAAAGAGATAAAAATGATTTACTCTCATCATTTTTTGAAAGTGAGTTTATAAGAGTGAAAGGTGTTTCCACAGCTAAAGGTATCTGGGATAAGCTGAAAAAATCTATAAAGGAAATAAAAAAGTGAAGAAGGAAAAACTAAAAATCTTGAGGATAAAGTATGAATATTTGAAAATGGGAAAGTTTGAATTTTTTGGGGACTTATTTACAAGGGTAAATGACATTTTCAACACAATCATATGTCTTGGTGAAAATTTGGAGGATTATATAGTTTTTGAATAGATCTTAAGAATTATGCCCAACAAGTTTGATGCTAAAGTTTATTTATTGGAATATAGAGACCCTAAACCATCATCTATGGATGATTTTCATATCACCCTCATCACATATGAAATGAAAAGTGATAGGAATATGAAGATAAAAACAAAATTTGAAAGATAAATTTATTTCAAAGATTCCAAGAAAGAAAAGTCTAAAAAGGCACTCAAGGAAGTTGATGTTGCTGAATTTGAATCTTAGAATTAGGTATGTAAATATTTTGATGAAATCCTATCCTTATTTTCTAAAAATGTGAGAATAGGTACGGGTAAATACAAAGGTAAAATTCCCTTAAAGTGTTTGAATGTGGATCCATTGGGAACTTTGTGGAAAATTTCCCTCAAAGAAAGAGAGAAGAATACAATGATAAAGATAAAAGAATACCAAGAAGGTCATGGAAAAAACAGGGTGACAAAGATAAAATATTTTTACAGAGGGAAGGATAAAAAGTTCTTAAAATCTAAAATAAGAAGATTTTTGTATAAAGATGAAGAATAATAAGATAGTGAAATTGAATTTGAATAATATTTTGCTGATAAAGCTGGAGAGAATAACATTATTGAAGCATTGAGTAATGGATATTTTGGGAGAAAAAATTATAAAGAAGAATAAACTCAACTTAAATATCATCTGAAAGAAGAGTTAAAATAATGTATCAGAATGATTAGAAGGCTTGAGAAGGAAAATAGGAAGTTGAAAAATGAAAATTCATCATTAAATAACCAAGAAGATTTTCTTGATGAGAAAGTAAAGCTAGTAAAATAAATTTATGATTTGATTAATTCTCTTGAGAAGGAAAAGAATCTTAACGAATATATGGAAGTTAAGATGAAGGAAAAAGAAGATGAAATAGAACTTTTGCAACAAAAACTTTCTAAATCTAAATATAAAGGTACAAGTTTCAAAAATTCATCTATGATGTTGGTGAAAGTTCTGGTATGGATGTACCTAAGAAGGATAAAAAAATTTAACTTCAAAGGTTGAGAAGAAATCTAGAATTGGTTCTAAGAAGAAGAAATATGGGAATGTTATGTATGTGTAAAAAGTTAATAATGTTGATAAATTAGAAGTTTCTAAAAATCCTAAGTCTGAAAAAATTTATATTACTTATGGTTATAATAAGTCTGGAAAGAAATATTAACTGAAGAATAAAGTTTTGTTTGAAAACAAAATGGTTTATGGTCAACAAAGTTCTGTTAATAAGGTTACCGAGAAACATACTCACAACACCAAACAATCTGAAAACTTCAGAGGAAAAACTATTTCTATAGATAGTGCTGGTATTGTGGTGGATTTGGCCATACAAAAAATATGTGTTGGTTCAACCAAAAATATCACTAATATTCCATAGGTTGTGGAAGTCATGGTTTAAGGGGGAGTTAATCCTCTTAAAAGAAGAAGTCTGAGAAGAAAGTTTATAAGAAATCTAACAAGGTTGGTGTGAAAATTAAGAATAGGTTCCAACCATTGGAAACTATTTGTGAAAGATGTGAACAACCTGGAAATCTTGCTAAGGGTTGTCTTGTTTTTTTACTATAACAAAAAAATTATCTTAACAATTCTCAGAAGCTGTAGGTGAAAAAAGAAAATGAAGAAGAAAAAGCTCTGGTAGTTGAAACCGATTTAAAAGCTATAAATGGAAAATGAATTTGGATTCTTGATAGTGGTTGTTCTTTACATATGATATGAGATTTAATGTTTTTGAATAATATGAAAGACTTCAAATAAGGAATAGTGACATTTGGAAATGATGAATCTCTAATAATTAAAGGTGTTGTATCATCCATCATTTGAAAAGAAAAGGTGAAATACAAGAAAAACTTATATGTTGATGGGTTGAAACACAACCTGTTAAGTGTTTCACAACTCTATGATGATGGTAAAAAATTTATCTTCATAAAATATGGGTTTGTTGTGAAAAGTTAGGAAGATGGAAATATAGTTACAAGAGGCCAACATACAAAGGGAAACCTATTCCAAGTTAGTGAAATAGAAAAATATTGTTACTTGGGTATGGTTGAAGAAAATAAATTGTGGCATAAAAGGATGGGACACATGATTCAAATAAACATGAGCAAGTTATCCAAGTGAGACAATGTTCGAGAAATTCCTGATATGTTAAGAAGAAGGGATTGGTGCTGCAATATCTGTCAAAAAAGAAAGATTAAAAATTCTGTGCATAAGAAAGTTGACATTAGTTAAAAATGACCCCTAGAACCCATTCATTTTGATATCCATGGGACAATGAGAAAACAATAAAAAATGGAGATAATTACTTCATCACTTACATTGATGACTTTAATCAAATTAATTGTGTTATATTTTGATACATAAGTCATATGCTCTAAAAATGTTTAAGAGTTTCAGGAGGAAAGAATATAAGGAATGTGATCATTTAGTAAAGAAGTTTAGAATTGATAATGGTGGGGAGTATAAGAATGAAGAGTTTGAAAATTATCTTTAGAAGCATGGAATTCGACATGAGTTCATTTCACCATATACATCTCAACAAAATGGGGTTACTGAAAGAAATAATAGATGTATAGTGGAAATGGGGAGAACTATTTTACTTGAAAATGGTCTTTATCATTACTATTAGAGGCAAGCCATGAGTACTATTGTGTATATTCAAAACTGATGTTTCTACATAACAAGTTCATATATGAATCCATATGAAATGATTTATGAAAAAACTAAAATTTTTAAACAATTAAGAGTTTTGGGGAGTATATGCGTCATAAAGAAGAAAGGTGGAAACCTTGGAAAGTTTGAGCAAAGTGGTGAAGATGAAATTTTTATTGGCTATACTCTAGAAAGAAGAGAATATAGATGTTTCAAAAAAGTGACATGAATAATTTTTGATTTTACTGATGTGAAAGGTGTTGAAAATAATTAGGAATAAAATCATACTTATGCTGATATGGAAGTTGAGAAGGATATGTAAAGTTTTGTTAACAATTAGGATAATTCTCCCAATAGTGGTAATACTACTTGATAAGAAGAATCAGACTCAGCTATTTCAAGTGATGAGGAGGAAACTCAAATAACTCATCTTAGGCTGAGAAATAAAGTGGAGTCTCAGAAAATTATTGGTGATCAACATTAGAAGGTTCAAACAAGAATAACTTCAAAATTTATTACATGTAATTATTTTTATTCAAAAGTTGAGACGAGTGATGTGAATGAAACTTTCGAGAATCTAAAATGGGTTCAGGTTATGAATGAAGAACTTGATCAGATAGAAAATAATGATACTTGGGAACTCATACCAATTCTGGAAAACAAAAATGTTATTGGTACAAAATGGGTTTTCTGTAATAATATGAATGAAGAAGGGGAAGTGATAAGGAACAAAGAAAGATTAGTGTGTAGAGGTTACTCACAAATTTAAGGTGTTGATTTTGATGAGACTTTTACTCCAGTGGAAATTTAAAAAATAATCATAATATTTTTTTCTATTACTGCACAAAAAAGTTACAATATTTTTCAAATGGATGTGAAATTCACATTTTTTAATGGGGATCTTGATGAGGAAGTTTACATTGAACAACCATGTCGATTTTTTTTAGGAAAAAATGAAAGTCATGTGTACAGGTTGAAGAAATTCTATTAGGGATAAAACAAGCTCTGAGGGCATGGTAATGAAAATTGGATACTTTCTTAAGGAAGATGAATTTTAATAAAAGAGGAGTTGATTGAAATATTTACATCAAAGATGGTCATAAGTTTTATCTCATTGTAATTTTTTATGTTGATGAAATTATCTTTTTTGGAAATGATGAGATATCTTATGAAAGATTTACCGAAGAGATGAAAAAGTTGTTTGAGATTTCCATTCTAGGAGAAATGAAATACTTTCTTGGGTTACAAATTTTATAGAAGAAGAAACAAATTCTTATTTATCAAGAAAAGTATAATAAGTAACTTCTTAATAAGTTTGGAATGGAAAATTTGAAACTAGTTTCCACACTAATTTTATTGGGAACCAAGTTGTCTAAAGACGGAGAAGGAAAAGAAGTTGATCAGAAAGAGTTTTGAATGTTTATTAGAAGTTTGTTATATTTGATTGCCTCAAGACCTGACATTGTTTATGTTGTTACCTTGTGCACAAGATTTTATAGTGATCTTAAAGAATCACATTTATTTTCTGGGAAAATAATTCTCAGATATATCAAAGTCACAACAAATTTTTGAATTAGGTATGATAGTTTAGAAAGTATTGACGTGTTTAGGTATTCAGATGCTGATTGGGTAAGAAATTTTGATGATATAGGATCCAAATCTGGTGGAGTTTTCTTTCTAGTGAAATTTTGTTTTGTTTGGTATACAAAGAAATAGAATTCAGTAACTCTCAGCATGGTTGAATCTGAGTATGTTGTTGCCACTCAAGCTGCTACCCAAATTATGTGGATGAAAACTCAGTTAGAAGACTTACTTGTTGAATTAAAGTTACCCTTGCTCTTGGGATGTGTCAAAAAAGTACAATCAATATTAAAAGGAATTATCTACAACATTCTCATCCAAAAAATATTGACATAAAGTACCAATTCATAAAAGAGAATGTAGAGAAGAATGACTTGAAGTTGGAATATGTTCCTACATTAGAAACATTTGCTGCCATATTCACAAAACCATTACCAAAGGAACCATTTTCTAAATTGATATTGAACATGGGTGTCAAAAATCCTTATCATCAAGGTTGATGTATGTGTTTATGTCCCTTATCTCATCTTTACTTTGGATTGGGTTTTCAAGGGGGAGAATTATTTCATAAATATATTCTTATAGAAGCATGCATAAAGGGGGAGTTGTGGGTAATTTGTTAATCCAACATGTAAGTGTGTGAACAATACTAATAGTTTGTTGGAGTGGTTTTAGGAAATAAATTTTTTTATTCTAGGTAAATTGAATAAGTGGAGAAAGCTAAAGAAGAATGTTCAGGATGTTTTGGAGAAGCTGAGAAATAAGGCTGCAAAGAAAGCTGAGGAAGAAACGAGTCACTAATTTTGGATAACATGATTTTTTATGTAAATAATTTTGGTTTAATAAAAAGTGTTATCTCACATAGGTTTAGAATTTTTGATGAGTAATCCATTTCTTGAGGTTATAAAGTTCAGTTATTTATGGATCTTGGTTGACAACAAAATTCAAAGGGGGGAGATTGTTAGGACCAAGATGACAAGGAAGAATGTCATATTCAAGTATTGAATTTTGTTTTCAAATAAGTTTGATATGAAATGAAATAACCTCAATTTATAAAAGTGGATGATCAGACTAACCATCATATTCAGGGAATCATATTCACAATTCTTAAGAAAGTCTGGTTGATTCAAAGGAAAGATTTTTTTGAAATACATGGAAGTTACAATACGACTATGCCAAGGACTATCTACTCTTATTGAGTAGTGAACCTTATAAATTTTTTATGTTCCTATTTGTGTGTGTTTGAATTGTGTTCAGAAGGGAAGGAAATATTTAATAGGAGGGGAATGTTGTTTCATTAACAAGGAAACATGAAAGAAAAAGATATCACTAATTCACCCCTCCCCCTCTCAGTGATACTTGAATACTAACCAGACGACCTCATTAATAAGAATTAAATTTTAAATGAAAACTATTAAATATTAAGAATAACTTAAACTCATTACTCTTACAATATGTGATCATTTATTGATATTGTGTTTTTGGATAGTTGGGGAATATTGGTATACCCTATAAATCAGATCCGACTCTACTATTCCAACCAACATATATCTTTTTATTATATGATCATCAAAACTCCCCAAGATTCATCAACCGTGCAACCTTAGGAGATTCACCATCGGTAAAGTTAAACTGACGCTTCAATGAACATGTTAATTCATATAAATACAACAATAATATAGAAATCAATTTAAAAATTTTTCTTACCCATATAGACCCATGATTTCTCCTTGATTTCATTATTGATATGCCTCCATGAGACTGGTTCCCCCATAATTATATCATTGTACTTGGCTAAAGTTCCCATAAAACTTATACAATGCTTGGAATTTTTACCTATAATCTAATTACCTTCATTGTAACCCACCATTATTTATGTTTGGTGATTCCATGATTCACACATATGGGTGTGCCCATATCACCTATTAGAAGTTCCCAGTGAATAAGATTAAAGGAAAAAGATAATAAATTCACACTATAAAAGGAAAAAAATGATGTGATTTAGTTTGACAAACTTATAATAAAAAAATCATAAAGTAGGCTACTCATTAAGATCTGATGGATATGTGGGCTATCCTTGATTAATAGGCTCTAAAGGATGTGCCTATTCCAATGCATGCACTAGGTCATATTCATGCACTGGAGTGGAAAATGATGGAACAAAATCATCATATCCTCTATGGATAGTAGGAAATGGAGGTGGTGTAGACATGTTAGGATAAGGATAGAAGGTATGGGGATACATCATAGGATATGAATATGGAATAGGTGGGAACATCCCCGGAGGTGCTGTAGAAATGTTATGAGAAGAAGAGGCTAAATAAGATGATATTGATAGAGTAATGGGTAAGAATATCCCCAGAGGATCAAGTAGAGGATGAAAATGTGTGGTAGATGGGGAATTTTTTGGTAGGTCATGGTGTAAACAGGTATGACGAGTGCTTCGTGTAGCTCTAGGAGAACCCCCGCTCAGACCCATACCAGAAGGCTGAGCAGAAGTAAACTGTGCTTCAAATGTATATACCTAATTTTTTTTGGTAAAGAATAATAACATGAAATTAAATTTATTGTAGAAGAATAAAAATTAAAATTATTATACTCACTAAGGGAACTATATGAGGCAACCCTAGATCTCATATCCTTCAATCATTATCAAATAATCAGTTCCTTTGATCATCTTTAATATCTTTTATAATATGCATAAGAATGAAATGTAATTTTTTTATAAATAGTTTTTAAAAATATTGGATATAACTTAGAAGTCAAAGAAGTCAAAAACAATGTCATAACATGTTTTAGAAATTATAATTTAAAACCAAGGTATACATTTTTTAAAAATCCATTTTAAACTCAGTTTTTTGAATTGAAATAAATCTAATTAAATGAAATGAAAGAAAACAATAGTAAAAAAATTATATCATTCCAAAATGAAACTAAATTAAAGTAATTATAGTATTAGAAACCTGAGAAACCCATGTCAAGGTAATTTGAATGAACTATGAACATATATGGTTGCTTCTATATATTACCCACTACTACTTCAGGTTCAACATCAACTCTCACAATGGGATAATTTGAGTCATAAAATAAAATATTTTTTTCAACTCCAATGGGTGTGTAAATGGTGTCAATTTCATCCCCACCATCATGAAAAATATTTCTTGGGATTACTTCAATAATGACAATGTAATCAGGTCTTAGATGATCTTTCACATAAAATACTTTTTTTCCATTGATGCCAAAATATATGGTTCATCGATAGGAAATAATCGAGTCATATTAATAACTATGAATACATAGTCATTAATAAATTCACCATGACACATCATTGAATCAAACCATTTATATTTCATCATAGTGACTCGACCATGAGAGTAGTAATAAAATAACAATATTTTCTCAACAATTACATAATAAGACACATTTTAATATCGAGGCCTACTATATGATGCACTGTAATAATAGTCTGTTATAAAATTTAACATAAATCCATCATGCTATGTTCTCATTTTCACATATCAATCAGTTGTAACAAATTTATACCCATTGATTATTAAAGGTTTTCATTCAAAAACCAAAGAATTAGGAGTAAAATCCAATGCTCTTAATTATTGAGATATATATTCAATAGGTAAACTCAATAACTAAAATATATATGAATAATACAATTAAATTAATATCTACATTTTAATTAATTAAAGAAATGGTCATACCTTTGATTTAAACCAAGCAGGAAACTCTTTGCTATGAAAAGCCTCTCTCTTTCTCAAAGGAAAATATTGATGAAATCTATTATAATTTTTTTATTCTCCCAACATAAAATGATAACAGATGTTTAAGTTATATGTTAAATTACATAGTATGAGATAACATATAAATATTCAAATTATCTACATGATATTTTCATTAAAAAACCACAGTTAAGCAAGACTTTGTGATGTGCCATATCCCACTCTTCAAGGATCAATGTTGCCAATTTATATGACACAAGAATTATCCTCTTTGGGGAAGAGATGGAAATGAGGGCTCAATTTCCCCATACTTCTCATCTTTATTTCTCATTGGACGATTTTGTCTTGTGATCACATCAGAGAAATAAATTGAACAAAAATCCATACATTCTTGAGCCAGATAACCTCTATCAATGAAACCTTCAAGACGATTCTTGTTTCAGACATAAGATTTCATTATGCACATATTTATTTCAGTATGATAAATCCAAAAAAAATAAACGTGTCACCGAAGAAGTGTTTCATTTAAAAAATGAACTGTTAAATGCAACATGAAAGTGAAAAATGATGAAGGAATTTTTTTCCAACTCACACAAAATTAATGGTGCCTCTTGCTATATTTTTATCAAGAAAGACTTGGATAAAATTTTAGAAAAAATATCTCTATAAAAATTCCACAAGTGAATAACCATGACCCTTACATTATTGGATAGTAAATTCCAAATTTCTATTGTAATAAATTTATGAAGAAGGATGTGTTAATCATGAGTTTTTATGGATTTTAATTACAACTACCTTATGTTTACTCATTTAGATATGTTTTTAGAATATCCATAAAGAACCTTTATATTCTACAGTACCTCTAGAAATTGATTTTTATCTAAATGTGTCACATATAATAATAACAAGAAACTTTCCATTTATTTTTACCTATACACACAGGATGCAGTTTTGGTCAAATACCCCAATCCAACAAGTCCTGGAAAGATCGTAAGTCATATTTAGTGCTCCACATGATATTTAAAATAATTGAAAGCAATAATTTCACATATATTTTTCTCAATGATCATTACATCCAAAAAATGACATAAAAACTTGGTAGAACAATATGAAAATTCAAAAAGATACTTTTATTTTTACAATTGTAAGTGGATTCAGTATTAACATTCTTACACTTTTTATATTTCATATAACCTTTACCTAACAAAAAAAATAAAATATTTAAATTCATTAACCAAATAAAAACATTAAATACATTTAGGTGGCTATTTAATGTAAAAAATATTTTCAAATATTCAACGATTCTTCTTGTATTGATGATCCATTGGCGAAAATTTTCTATGCCCCATAAAACTAAAACTTTGATGATATTTAATTCTTATCAATCATGTATTATTCATACAAATAGAACACAATTTTTTCCCTTAGTTCTCTAACTAAACATCATTTCATAATTAGGGAAATCATTTATAGTCCATAGAAGTATATCATGCATATGGAATATATTTTTTAAGAAAAATCAAATATGCATACACCCATATCCCAATGCTACTTTAAATATCTTATTGAAGGTTGAAAGTATACTTCTATATCATTTCTAGGATCATAAGCTCCAAATATTAATATACTAAAGAAATTGAAAGGTTTTTTCATACACATCCACAAAAGAAGATTATAAACATGAATAAAAACTAGCCATGTTATGTGAGAAGTAACATATGACCAAACAAATTAAAACCATCATAGGATAGAACAACTTGAAATTAAACACCTCAACTACAAAATTTGGATGTTGTGCATAAAATTACCACCATGTTAATCCATCTATAGGATGAACCAACTCATCATTATCTTTAATTCACTAAGTATCATTCCATAAAATATTGGTTGATATTTCAACATACATGTATAGATTTTTAAGCCTAGGAATCAATGGAAAGTGACACATGAATCTTCATGGAACATGAGATGGTGTTCCATATACATTTTCCTTCCATAGAGATGTATTAAATTCTTTATAGTCATTAAGGTCTTCTATTTCCTACCAAAATAAACTACAATCATTCAAAAAAGAATGAATTTTATTAGTATAAAATTTGAGCTGCTTAATTAAATTCCATGCCTTATAATGATTTGAGTGAATATCTAGAGCACCAGAAAGAAATTCATTTGAAAAGGTAAGAATATAATCAATGGAGATATTAGAAATTTCATACATGGTTTTTAAAAGATATAACTTCATTAAAAATTACAACTTTTTCATTTTAGTACATTCATGATATACAAGAGTTATGGAATCATCCATTAATTTTTTCACTCTCTCAATATCATCATCTTCGTTATTTTCCTCATGTGTATTGATATCATTATCTTATTACACTGGCATATTATCTCTCTCATGATGATGCACAAATGGAAACTAATAAAATATAAAATTCTCTATACCAATTCTTTCTTTCCATTCATGAATAGTAGAATATTGTCTCATCTATTCATTGTGATACCAAACATAATATTTTGTTTTAAATATAGATTTTTTACATGGTACCTAACTTATTCCTGACTTAACCATGGTCTTACAACACAATTATAACATGGACTCTGTATAAGACCTCAAGATGAATCATTTTTAGATTAAAAATCTAAAAAAATATCCAAATTCATTTGAAACTTGGTTAAAATTCGATCGGTATGATAAATCCAGCTTCTATCCATTCTATTATAAGGAAAAAGCTATATTAAAATCAATAATGTACACCATAATTAAAAAATTAATTACAAAAAATTTTAATATGAAATTCATAAAATTATGATAGTATCTAGAGAAAAAAAAGAATAAGAGAAACAACATATGATATAAGGGATTCCTACTAATAGAAATCCAAACAAAGTATAAGACATGGAATGAGAAACAACTATTACACAATCCAATTAAACACTTATGTATTTATGAAATAATTGTTTTGAAAACTTCCATGTTTTGAATATGACATTAATCTAATTAAATAAAATTGTTTTTATGATTAAAAACATTCACTCAGTTATAAAAAAAATGCGTCACCCAACATCAAAACCAAAAAAACATGGTATAATAATGTCATGAAAATCCTACCGTAATTGATATAAATATAAATAATCATATAATCCTAATATCATAGAAACTAAGATTTATAAAATAACAAAAATATATCCAAAATGTAATAAAGGATATGAGAGCCTAAATTTGTATGATATATAAAATGGGAAATTATATATGTATTTAATACACCTTTAATCCCATCATATTGGGAAAGGGGAAATTGGGTAGAGTTAGAGCACCATGATCCTATCCCATATAGTCAGAGTATCCAAATACCAATCTCTTCTTTCAAAACCTATTCATCACTGGATATAATACCATATTAGGGGATCTATCACATAAATATATCACCTTTTATATGATTAATAATAGGGAAATAAACCTGAAAATTTCTACCACACTGACAATAATTCTAGAGTGATATCTGAATTCAAATACAAATTAAAAGTATAGTCTAAAGAAAATTAAATAACAATAATAGGAAACCAAATCGAATAAAATACATGACACAAGTGACCATTATAGAATACTACTATCCATACAAATAAAGAAAAAGTCATATCATAAGAAAAAACCAAGGAATTATCATAGAAATATAGACAATGTGTATGTATTGGAATAAATTACAACCTAGGAATACTAGTAGAAAAATGTGTATTTATTATGTAGATAGGTATTCTCATTTGAAAACATAATTGAGGATAACATTTATTCACGAAAGGATTTTATTTAAGGTGAACATTAATTATATTATTCAAACATAAGGAAAATAGATTTTACATGTGTTTTATTTCAATTTAAGAAGTATTTAATTTGGGGAAGATCCATTAAGACTAAATAATTAATCCATTCTATCCCACTTTATAAAACCCATACATTACTTCACCACTGATGAAACCTCTTAATTGAGGTAAAGTGTCGTTATATGGTTTTTATTTCATTTATTGTATAGTGGAAATAAAGTGATAACTACTCAATACATGATAAATGAAACAAGGAATCATTATTAACAAATAAATAAGTTATACTCAATAGTTAATCAAAATAGGTGAAACTAAGGTTTATACCATTAAATTTTTCTTAAGGAACTAAATTCTCATGTAAAACTTTATCAATGGAAACCTTGTTTCACAAAATGAATATGATCCAAAAAATATTTTCATTTTAGATTATATAATTATTTCATGACATTTACCAAAGTATTCTATAAATATTTGTACATAATAATGGTTCTATAATTTTTAAACATTTGAAATATAAATATTTATTTATTTGAAAGAATATTTTATCATTCATTCATGTCCGAATCATAATAAAGAATTATTAGAAACATGGTTGAAAATTACTATAAATAAAATAGTGAATTCATAAATAACCAACCTTAATAGATAAATTAATATTTAATATTTACTTATAATAGTACAATATTGTACATCATTGTATAATATTTATTTTTGGTATAAAAAATATAAAAAATATTTTAATTATGGTTCATGATATAAAAAAATTAAATTTCAATAATTAAACCCCATAACTCAAGGATAATAAAAACCAACATTAATTCATTTAGTTAAATTAAATATGATTCCCAATACTAAAAATATCTAAATTCCTAAAATATTCCACCAAAAGAATATCAAATTTAAGTTAAATTCATAAGAATCCCTAGGATAGTTTTCAAAATGAATAAATTATAACTAAAATAGTAATTATAGTAATTTAATAGACTATATTTTATCTCTATATGACAATAAATTTAAAGACATGATGATAGAAGTGATTCCAACATGCTCCAGTACAATATCATGCAAAGATAAAAAAAATGCCAGAATTGGAAGAAGAATTACAATCATTAAACCAAAATTACAAACAATGAGGCAAACCCAAACCAAGGCTCATCAGTTACCATAATATAACCATCAACTAGATCCCAAATATAAAACAATATAATATTAAAGGCTCATCCTAATTACAATAATTAAACTGAAATTCCAAAAATAAAACATCACCCACAAAGAACCTTATTTCAAATAATCTGGTAGAATATTGACCTAAATATATATTGGTTAGGTTTTCGTACATAGATAAAAATTAAAACATAGTCATAAGAATAAAATAAGGATTTATAACTCACTAATCTGATGTTAAAGAAGATAAAAATAAAAAAATCACTGAATTAGGGGAGAACACTAGAGGAGGAGATCCACCTATCATTGATCGGGTGAGGGTAGAATAGGGCTCAAGTGGGGGGGGGGGGGGGTGGGTGGGGATATAGGGATCAAGTTATGGGGGTGGTGGGATGAGGGAAATATGAGGGAACCTATCCTAATAGTTTTTAAAAAACCATTGAGATAGCTTGTCTATACCCATAGTTTATATAAACTAAGGGTATAAACAAATTCAATCCAATCTATACCCACCGTTTCTGTAAACCATGGGTATAGATCCGTGGGTATATCCCCTTTTCCAGCAATGTTTTATTTTCTTAAATAAATATTCTATACATAAATTAGTAAATTAATATTTATTAAATATTCAATAAAATAAATAAATATATTTTATTCACACTCTGGTGAATAAATATTCATTTAATTAATATGATCAATTAATCTTGAATAAAATTATTTCTCATCCTTGAGAATAATATTTATTATATTAATTAAATTCAAATTGAAATTAATTAGGATCTATTAAAACACTTAGTGTGTGACCCTATAGGATTCTTTCTCATTGGTATTAGTTGGGATTGCCTAAAGTGCCAGATTACGATCTTATAGCGGGCCAAGGCACCCAAGAGAAATAACTTAATGTCACAATGACAAAAACCACATAAAAATGATCACTATGTAATATAATATCTTTTTCATAATATATAATCAATAAAGTTTCACATCTGTGTCACAAACCTATATGCTTGATATGTATTTCATTGACTATATGGAATAAACACATCGTTACATCATGACCATAACATTTAGGGTGGTAGTTCTATTCTAATCAAAGGTATGAGATATAAACCTCTATAAATATGTAAGGGACAAATCCTTCCTAGACTTATCCATTAATGACATGTTAATCATGACACACCCAATGTACCCTACCTCATTAGGAACATATGTCATAATGATTTTCATCAGAAAATATAAGTGTGTAAGTCATGACATGAATTAATGATAATATTAAATTCTAAATAACGTTACACATGCTCACAAATAGGAATATTAGATGACACCAAAACATGTATAATTCCTACTAGTGAGTCTATTCTCATAATCTCCTATCGTAGAGATTCCTAAGTGAAAACTTCATGAGAAGAAGCCTCATCTGCTTACGAGTATTCACACCTGAAGTTATAATTATTATGTGTCCCATCATAGTACATTATTGTTTCTGACAATTTTATAGTTGGGGTGTGTTGGAGCTGGTTCCCTAGAACCAAATTATTTGTACTTTATGATAAACTTGTATTTATGGTTTTGAATAATAATATAATATTTATCACATCACGATTTTTCTTCTGTGTAACATAGTATGCGATAATTTCCTAAGAGTAACTACCACACTAAAAGGTCATACCAATTACCTACTATGATGAGAACTTAGAAGTTCTACAACACTATTATTAAATATATGTTCTATAGTTGGATGATATCATTCAAGGGACACAAATAATACAGGCTATTAGGGATGAAGACTCATAGGATTTTGAGGAACCTTTTCATGGTGTATTCCCTTGGTAATATCCAGTAGGATATTATGAGAACGAGACCTACTAGTAAGAAACCCACATTTATATGTGTCATTATATTTTCCTATCTACAGACATGTGTATTGGTACTTAACGATTATTATTAATGATAATTATGAGTCGTGCACTTAGATGTATTGACAAAAACCGCGACGACAGATGTTCACGACGAGGTAGGATACATTGGGAGCATCACGAGTAATATTTCATTAATGAATAATGCAAGAAAGGATTTATCCCTTATATTATTTAATTAAAGTTAATATCCCATACCCTTTGATGGAAATTATACAGCCTAAATAAATCCCCGGACATGGTAATATATAGGCATGTTCTCTTTCTAGAAATCCAAAGAAAGGGATATTGAGAATATAGGTTATTTTTTTATCCAATTTTATAAAAATCTTACAAGTATAAATTTACAAATTTATGAAATTTACAAGTATAATTTCCTAAGAGTAACCTATATTGACTATATAGGTTAATATATAGGCATGGTTCTATTTTATAAATTTACAACTTTATGAAATTTAAACCCACAACTTGTTAAAGTTAATTTATTTATCCAATTTTATAAAAATCTTACAAGTATAAACATATAAGGCATGAAAGATTTATAAGTTTCAGCCTCAGTGTGAGATCCTACATCCTTTCCATGGCCACTCCCATGGGTCTATGTAAATTCACTGTTAGAATGAAGTGAATACAAATTTGAGACAACTCCCATTAGACTCCTTCTATCACCCAATATGAATGATTATACCAACTCCTATTATTTTAAAAAGTATTACTTACAAATATTGATCTAAAATAAAAGATATGAAACTCTGTAAATTTCTCTCTAGAAAAGTTATCTTGGAAAGTTATTCTAATTACTCCATCCAGTAATGTCCACCCGATGTTTCTATCTTCATATGGTAAACTTCGTATGATGCACCTCACTGAACTGTGCTAATATTTCTAACTTTTGGTCTATATGATTCAAAAAAATCACTACACCTCAAATAAATATATTAAAAATCTGTCTAATTTCTCCATCTAGTATTATAAACTGAAACTTTGTCTGTTACTCTGAAAAAAATCTATGTCCAAAACTTTTCTTCAACCTAGAAATGAACTTATATTGGAAACTCATCTTTGACACAAAACATCTATCATTTAAGCTTTCCACACATATGAAAATTATTATTAAGTATTTTTTACTTTCCACCACATATTTATAGATTATACTAAAGTAAAAAAAATGGTAAATACATTTCACTTTCCTGCTCAACTGATTTCAAAATTAATCATTCTTTCTTAAATATGAAATGAGTTAGATGCTTCTAAAATATTCTAGAACATTAAAAAAAATTCTTGAAATCACCCATGAATTCAAGATTTATCAAATTTACTTAAACTCAAATAAATAAAAAACTTCCTTAACTAAAAATGTTAATGAAATTTTCAAAACTACATCCAGTGGAAGTTCATATGGTGACCCCTTTTCTATGAATATTTAATCTGATTAATTTATTTTATCATCCTTACTTGATTATTATTTGATAATTTATCTTTAAAAAAATTCTACCTCTGATGTAATTATGAAAATTTTGTCAGTTTACTTGAATTTTTTTTTTCAGGTCACTTTTCCTCAGCTCAATATTTATACACCAATTGAATTATTCTTCTTAGAACAATCATTTGGTAACATCGTGAATGTTCATCTAATGTATGTATGTCTGATGGATATTTTTATGATGGTCATGATATACTAAATTTCCTTTAGAAAATTTTTTCTAACTTTAGAAAACTTCAAACTTAATTTATCTTGCAACAAAACTTTTCTCTTCAGACTTCATACAAACCGTATTTACGGTTTCTTCATCTTCCTCTGTCTGTTTCTCTTGACCCTATTGAAAAACAACAACATCTACCTTTGTTCGTTATTCTTGATTTATTGGAGATGGTTGAATACACTGTTAGTGATTTTCTATATTTTTTTATGTTGAGGATGGGTTGTGGGAGAAATTTTGTGAGTATGGGATACAATCTATATGATCATTAAAGGGCCACATTGAGGCTCAATGGATTTTTTGTTGGATTCACATTATATGCTAGTGTGGTATTGGGGGGATTACAGTCCATGGATGATGATGATATCTCTCTCATGTAGTTTTTTTACAATATAATAAAGTGTTTATGGTGTGTCCACTTGGTTAGTGTCATCCACACCTCACACGAGATCTAGTTAGTATCACATCTCACATTTATTGATCCACTCTAGACTAAATCTGAACTTTCAATAGCTAGAAAAATACTTCATAAAACCATGAAAAAAATCCTGATAATCCCATATTCAATACATTAAATCCTTTATTTTATAGGAAACAAATTCAGGAGACCTCATGAGTGAATTTCATTATTCATCAATCGAGCTGTTTATACCAGAACTTTAACCATCCTTCTAAAAATAAAATCAGAAACCATAAATTCAAAAAAACCATCATGGCATGAAACATAAAGAACAATCACACAATCCAATCCCTTATCCATAGCTCAAGGAACCTATAGATACCAAATAAAATCCAACAAACCCCAATCTATTGTACAATTCATCTAGACACAATTAAGTTTATTTTTATTTAGTTCATTTACATGTTCAAATATTATTTTTAGAGAAACAATTAAATTAAGAAAACCACCTTAACATGAATTCCATATATATTAGATGCTTGGGAGTACAATTACAGTCAAACACATACACACACACACACACAATCACACACCAAGGTCATAATCTAGTCAATAACCCCCTATGGATAGACTAGGCTAAATCTTGATCATATATATATATATATATATATATATATATATGGGGAGGCAACTACCCCCTTCCATCTCCCCCCATGGTTGGGTGGGGGATCCTCCTCATGTCGGCGATGCTGACCACATCCACTGAAGGTGAACCTTTTGTCCACTGCATCCCATCACCGTTACTAGATTTTGTCGGCCGAACATCACCACCCAACACCATTGGGTGGGGATCATCCTCATATTGGCATAATTTGACACTGGACACTAGCATCACCCCCCATATTAGGGGCCCATGTATTTCCATCATCGGAGGAGGACTTACCGCCACTCCACCCCAGGTGAACCGTTACACTAACTCCAGGAACCCCCATGGAAGAAACATCATCGAAAAGGAATGTTCAATGCCTCTACCCCAACTGCTTCATTAATAACTACCACATAAGACCCACACATCGTTTCCCCATGGAAGAAATATCATCAGAAAAATCTACCCACCACCGATAATCACCCCCGCTGCTGTGCGAGGCCATCAAAAACCACTCATGTAAATCATGAACAACATAGTTTATGGCATCAAATGATTCCATCCACTCAAAAAATCTCTCAAATAAATCAGGGTGAAATTTGATGGAACTGGTGTTTGATCCCTTGCCTGCCCGGATGTGGTGCCCAGCCAAGTACCACTGGGTTGGTTCTTAGCCACACAAGAATTCCATAGTTTCTAAAAACCATATCATATTGTGTTTTGTAATTTCATTACAATTCACACCTCTAAAAATGCGATGAAAATTCATCAAGATACCAATGTATTATTAGATCAAACTAGTAAAATTAATCCAAATATAAATAAAAATAAATATCTTAAGATTCTCACAAGTAAAAGTAATAACATGGATATAAAATTATTCCAGAATAATGCAATCTTTGTTGGTTCTGGGCACAATTCAAGCGTGTAGCTGTGGGTGATATATTAAAATTTCTTTTAATTAAAATTGTCTAAAACCATGAGTGGATATATTGTACATCAAATTTATAATTTATTTATTTAATATCTAAAAAATAAATACAGGGGCTTAGTAATTTTATTCATTAATGAATTTTGATCATAGGAAAAGGCCCTTTAGTATTGTATTCATTTCACTATGAGGATTCAAGGATGAAATCCCTCTAGTGGTGATCCACATATGGTCCTATGATCTCTGAGAAACGCCAGTCGATATCCAGGTACTATCACGATGAATCTAATATCTTGAATTATTCATTCTTGATTGTTCATCTAATGACTCAGTTTTTTCCTGTGTATTATTTTTGGATATTGTATGGATTATTTTTGAGACCAATAATTGAGGAGGAATGTGATTCAGAGGCCTGATGTGTCCAAAATAAATTTTTGAAATATATTAAATATATTAAATAGAACACACACACACATTTTCCCTGAAAAAGTGGAATAACTTCTAATTAGGGTCTCATATTATAAATATGAGGACATCGTTGAGTTGAGAATGTGAGTTTCACCCTAGGTGTGACATAACCTTTTTTAGTGTGAGGTGTTTGTGGAAAATTCATCACAAAAGTAAAATAAATAAAATGATTAAGTTAAATTATTTTATTTCACCAGTTGACATAGTGAACTAATTATTTTATTTTTAAACACACTTATGGTAGAATTGTAGGGCTAGCTGTATAACCCTGCAAATCATTGGAGATCATTGGAGGGATTCCGTTGGTGGATGAATACTGGATAAAAGATCAATTACTGGTGTGATATGGAATTAGAGGATCTCACTAATGATCATAATGAAAATTCATTCTTTATTAGTGATCGATCCTAATTGAGGTATGATGTTTTTTTATTTGGATTCTTTCCCTTTTTTGATTTCTATGACAATTGTGAATCAATCAACCAACGAATTGGTTCACGGATTGGTCATTTTTCTAGATGGGGTTATTACAGGAGATTTATTGGGAGATTTTTTTGTGATTATTTATTATCAGTTTGTTCATAATCTAACATAAATTAATTGAGGTCAACATGAACACAAACTAAGGTATGTTCCTCATGATTATTCTTTGTGATTTCTCTCCCAATTCTTCATTCATTGCAGGAATTCTTAGTTTAGGTTGTGGTTATAAATACACTAAGGAATCGATCATTTCACACTCATTTCTTGGCACAATGATTTGATATTATAAATCTAGGATCATCACGACATAATGGTGGTGTAAATACGGAAGCGACATTAGATCAGGTGGTGTATATACTTAGTTTTCATGATCTTCAGCATGAAATGATGAATGGTGTTTGATGGTGTTTTTTGAATGAATTTTATGGCTAGATCTCAATGTTTCAGTGATGGAAGGGCCTGATCGATGACACTCTTTGATTACAAAATGGGGTGTGGCTGAATTGGTTGCCAGAGAAATGAAGAAGATGCATGGAATCCAGATCTGGGATTCTAAGAAACACCACAACACACAGAATGTAATTCAATATTACACGGTGTGTGGGGCCCTTCCAATGGCAGATAGAGTTTTAGGATGGTGTTAAGTATCACATGGAATGTGACCATGTCACACAGTGTATAACACCTCCTTGATGGCTCGACATGTACATTAGAGGGTATAAGGACATTTTTAGGGAGTACATGGGAATGAACATACCATATAATCCTACATAGACATAGCCTGGCTAGGAATACATGGGATAAGCCATGTACCAGGACACAGGTAGAAGTAAACGGGGAGTATCATGTTGTGAACGTCTTATACAGACATAGACATGGACACAGACACGGTCCATTTACATGGGCATGAATCAGGGTCCAAGGGACACTCTGTGTACACCTACTACATGTTGTGTACTCCCTTGATATTGGATTAGATCCCTTGTCCTCTGTATCTTGGAAATGTTTTGTTAGGGAATGTTCTCCACATGAATTCCCTAAGGGCTAGTATGGAATTGCCTCCCTCACATAGGAAAACAATCCCTTTAGTAGGACCTCTTGTATAGAGTTGTTGGAATCCTTTCATGAGGATCATAGTGATATCCTTTATCATCTTCTTTACCTAGGTGGAGTTCTTGGTATCAGTGTGACCAATACTATGAAGGCATAGATCCTTTACTTATAGGGTTAGTACAAATTGATTTGATGGTATACCCCATGTCCTTGTGAGTGATCCTCATTTGTGTATCACATATATTCAAAATTAATCATATAATTCTATGATGAGATCAAATGATCACTACCTCTTAGAAAGATGCCAACAGTGCTATATGACTCATGGAGTGTGTTATCCTAGATTAGTGTTTTTTGGAACTTTATAGATCGAATCCTAGGCTGGAATTATGGTTGTGACTTTACCTTGAGACTATGTGTCTTTGTTGAGTATATATAGATATTATTATTATATTCATTATAGACATATACCTATGTAGAGATGACTGTTATTACTTTTTTTGTAAGCTTTGTAGTTTTTATATTTCCTATTGGGTATTTTTATACTCACCCCTCCATAGGATTTTCCTACACATGTCGTGTCTTGTGAAGACAGTAAAACTTTTGAAAGAGTCCTATATGGACTAGGACTAGATGGTTCTTAGTGAGACCGGACAAACTGAGGTGTGTTTCTATGGTATCTTGACAGGAGTTCTATCATTAATTTAATGTTAGAATTGTTTTCAGAATATTTTTGGTGGGATTTTATTTGGCCCTGTTTACTTTCCTTGCTTCCCTTTATACTCTGGTTGTGGGATCTAGAAGTATGCATGCATGGTTATTTAGTTTTTTTTACATTTCAACATTTTTTTGGGCATGTAGATGTGTGTGTGTGTACATGTACTTAGGAAAAATCCTCCCATGTTAGTGATATGCCTAATTGGTACTAGTCACTGGACCCTAGCCTATTATAGGTAGGCTTCGGGAGTCGCAACACAGGCCCCTTTGGGATGGGTCATGATAGAGTGATATCAGAGGTTTTCAGTTCTACCTTAGGACCAGAGCCTATAAGATTGTTTTACGGAAATAGTGTTAAGTTTTTCGAATTTTGATTTTAGGCTAGGGACTCTAGTGTTGGTGCAACGATTGACATATCCATATACTAGGACTCAGAACACCTTATTTTTAAGTTAGTACATGAGAATATTGGTTGGAGGAAAAAATGGTACATGTACCATATAGGAATGGGTTGTGGTTTCCATGTCCTTATTGAGTCAGCTCTCTAGATATACTCATTGACTGTGGTACATATTGTTTATTTCAGGACGCCTCCATGATGTATTCTAGCTATGTTTCATCATTAAGATCATGAGGATGATCCACTCAATGATGAGACATCGATACAAGGACTAGTTCCAGATGTGTTACCACTAGGTGGTGCACCAGTTCTACCACCACCTGTAGAGTATTAGATGGTACCTAGAATACTAGTTGATGAGGTTCATAGGATAAGCACACTTCATGAGTTTCAGTGATAGAGACCCCTTAGGTTCTGAGTTAAGCATGACCCATAGGCGGATGAGGGCTGGCTTGCGGTAGTGATGTGAGTTTTCCATCTAGTCAGGACACCAGCATATGAGATGGTGGTTCTGGCAGTGAGACTTATCCCTAGCTTAGTAGGATTATGGTGGGGGTTAGTGACCCAGTATTACGATGAGGTGACTCTAACATGGTTAGATTTTGAGGAACTTTTCAAATAAGATATATCTCTAGCTATGCTAAGGGCTGTATGTATCCAGATGATTCTATAGATTGAATATGGAAACATGACAGTAGATGAGTATTCATCAAGGTTTACCAACCTCTCTAGGTACTCGATGGATATGGTTTTGGATCAGTTATTTCAGGCTTGTAATTTCAAGTGAGGGCGAAATTGATTCATTTAATAAAATTTTATACCTCTGTGTATTCCTACCTATACTGGGGTGCTAGAGCGAGCTTTAGTGGTTGAAATTTTCTTGGATAAGAATACACATCTAGTGGTTTCCAGATGTGGTACCACAAGAGTAGAGACCTCGACAGTAGGGATAATATGTTAGTCTTGGGAAACTGGGCATGCTATATGTTTTAGGTGGAGGTTCCAAGACATAGTATTTGTAGTTAAGGTCTCACATGATGGGTTCAGTCAGCCTAGGGAGAGATGGTTATACTCATGTGATGGTAGGGGAAATCTTGTATGAGATTTTATGACCCACAATACTGATGATAGAGAAACCATGGATGGGCCGCTGAGGTAGAGGTAGTGGTAGGAGAAGACATGTACTCATGGTGGAGGATGTGGAAGAGGATATGGGAGAGAATATAGAGGTGGTATATTCTTTGATCTCTCACCACCACTACCACCCTTGGTGATCCACACCAAGCTTAGGGAGTTGGAGGACATGTGTGTTGATAGCTTCAGGCAATCGAGGCTTATGACCTAGAGGCTCCAGAAATGCTATGAGGTATAGTCTATATCTTTTTCAATTTATCTATAATGATGATATACACTGGTGCTAGTAATTACTTTATTTACACCTATTTGTTCTGAGACTTAGAGATTCCAGTTGATCCCTTGGTTCCACCCTTTCACTTGGAGACTCCTACTGGAGACGTATAAGCGATCACAAACTTGTGTTAAAAGTGTGACCTGACTCTTTTCGGTGAGAGTTTCAGTTGAGATCTTTTTGTAGTAGGTACGAGGCCTTAAAAAATCATCTTATGTATGAACTAATTATCTATAGTTCATTCCCATATTGGATATTTTATGAAGAAGATGGGGTGTATCTGTAGTGATGGAACCCGTTTTTCCTTTATCATTGAAAAGGAAATCTATGTAGTGTAGGATGGACTCATGCATAGGAAGGTGCATATAGTTTGTCATTATTTCTCCAGCACGACCCTTGGTGCATTAGATGTCATGAGTTTTTAGTTCCCTGCAGTGGTGGAAGAGTATGAGTACGTATTCTATGAGGATGTTCCATGTTTACCTCCACACTAAGAGATTGACTTTTATATTCATCTACACCCCTAGATGACACCTATATCTATGCCAGTATATCATATGGATCCCAAAAAGATTCAGGATATGAGGGTGTAGTTGGAGGACTTGTAGAATAAGGGCTTTGTAAGACTGATTATTTCACCTCAGGCAGCCCTAGTTTTGTTCGTCAAGAAGGCAGACGATAGATTGAGGTTATGTGTGGATTACCAATGGTTTAACCTGGTTAATGTGAAGAATAAGTACCCACTACTTAGGATCGATGACTTCTTCAATCAGTTGATAGGGGAATGATGTTTCATGAAGAATTAACTCAGGTTAGGCTATCACTATTTACATGTACGGGATGTGGATATACTGATGATGACATTCATATGTCGATATAGTCACTATGAGTAATTGGTGATGCAATTTGGAATGATGAACACTTGATTAGTATTCATGGGACTCATGAACCAGATATTTCAACCCTTCTTAGAACATTTTTTGGTGGTCTTCATTGATGATATCCTTGTGTATTTATCATCCTAGGAGGAGCATGCAAGACACTTGAGGATTGTTCTGGATGTACTCTGAGAGCAGCAGCTTTATGGGAAGATCTTAAAGTGTCAATTATAGATCTAGGAGGTTTGA
Source organism: Viscum album (assembly GCA_963277665.1). NCBI lineage: Eukaryota > Viridiplantae > Streptophyta > Magnoliopsida > Santalales > Viscaceae > Viscum > Viscum album. Next base: position 1,842,746,635 of record OY728151.1, read on the forward strand.
TTTCTTGGAAATGTTATCTCAACAGTTGGAGTGTAAGTGGACCCATCCATGGTTGAGGTAGTGTTGTCTTGAGAGCCACCCAAGAGCATAATGGAGGTGAATAGCTTCCTTGGGTTGAAAGGTTATTACTAGAGATCCAAATCTGATTTATCTGGTGTGTCAACATCCATGAAGGATTTGACCCAAAAGGGGTAGCCTTTTGTGTGGATATAGAGGTTCCAAAAATATTTTCATGAGTTGAGGTAAATATTGAAGAGTGATCCCATATTGTGATCGCTAGAGGCGGGTTTTGAGTTTCTAGTGTTCTGTGATGCATTAGGAACCGAGATTGGTTGGGTTCTAATGTAGAGGTAGGTGGTGATTTCCTATGGTTCACATCATTTGAGACCAAATGTGAAAAACCCTGAGACCCATGATCTTGAGTTAGCATCAGCAGTCTTCACACTAAAAATGTGGTGAAACTACCTGATATGTGAGTGATTTATCATCTATTAAAACCACAAGAGTCTCAAGTATATCTTCTCTAATATGGATAATAACTTGAGATAGAGGAAATAAATAGAGTTACTCCCAGATTATAACTTTGATATTGTCTATAATCTTGGGAAGGGGAACATGGTAGTAGATTCTCTCACCGGGATATCTTGCTCATAGTTTCTGAATGAGGTTTCAGAGCAGTTGGACTCATTACAATTACCCTTTGTGGATGGATATAGAGTATCTTAACTCCATTCGATGGTTTTTACCCCTATTATTTTATAGAAATTTAGGGAGGCACAACTTGGGTATACCGACTGTGAGACCCTACGTACTCAGATATCCACTGGACATGCTCCTGATGGAACTTATGAAGGTGGAGAGCATGTTGTTCCTTTTAAAGGATTCATGATGGTACCAGGTATGTTGTGGGAGGTATTTATAAGAGAGTTTTATATACCTCTTTTTTCAGTACATCTAAATGTTGAAATTATGTATCAAGACCTCCAAAATCACTTTTGGTGGCCAGGGATGAGGAAGGGAGTTGCATAGTTTTTCTCTCGATGCCTTACTTATCAAAAAGTGAAGGCTGGTCACCAAGTTACAACAGGTTTATCTCAACCCCTTGTGGTTCTAGAGTGTAAGCGGGATGGGATATCCATGGAATTCATGACGGGATTACCACATACATCAAAGGTTAATCATTCCATTCAGGTGATTGTAGACCGACTCACCAAGTTGGCGCACTTCCTAGCTATCCAAGAGCAGAGTTCAATAAAGATCTTGGGATAAATCTACATGCAAGAGATAGTATGACTCCATGGAGTTCCATTGGTGATAATTTCTAACCATGATTCTCGCTTCACATCTTGAATATGGAATGGATTGCAAGAGGCTTTTGGGACTCAGTTATGCTTGAGCATAGTGTTTCACCCCTAGACTGACGACTAGACTAGGAATACCATTTATATTCCAGAGGATATGCTGTGAGATTTCATGTTGGACTTTGGCCATAACTGGGAGGATAGCCTACCTTTGACAGAGTTTTTATACAATAATAGCTACCATTACACCATTGGTATTTCACCATTCGAGGATTTGTATGGGTGACCCTATAGGTCACAATTTTACTAGACTGACCAAGGATAGTCAGCACTTATGGGTATAAAGTTGGTGAGATTGACTACCGAGAAGGTGCAGATCATCCATGAGTGAACGAGGATTGAACAGAGCTATCAGAAGTGTTATTCAGATAGATTCTAGAGGTTTTTGGAGTCCTAGGAGGGAGATCATGTCTTCCTATGGGAATAACCTTGAAATAGATTACAATGATTTGGATGAGGTGACAATATATCTATGAGATTCACTGGACCTTTTTAGATACTGCGTAGAGTTGGTGAGGTGACACACCGCTTAATTATACCTCCATATTTATACTGGGTACACGACATATTCCATGTGTCGTAGCTGAGGAGGTATGTGCATGACCCATCAAACATTATCAACTGGGGTGAGTTGGACATTGAGGATGGAGCTACCTTTTCTGAGTACCTAGTAGAGATTGAGTATCCGTAAGAGAGAATCCTTCATGGATGAGAGATTCCTTTAGTGTGTGTCTGGTGGAAGCACATGAATCTTCAAAAGATAACCTGGGAGTGGGAGGCTCATATTCGTTCTTAGTACCCATGTCTATTTGTGTATCCCTTGTTTTGAATTTTTAAGATGTAAATCCCCAATGTGGGGAGAATGTAATGGCTCATATTTTTCCATGTATTATTTCTTGATATTGCATAGATTATTTTTAAGACCAGGTGTCGAGGAGGCGTGTGATTATGAGTCCCGATGTGTCTAGAATAAATGTTTGAAATATATTAAATATATTAAACAGAACACGTGTGAAGTTTCCATGAAAAAGTATAATAACTTCTTAACATGGGATTGGATTAAAAATATGAGGGAATTTTTGAGTTTAGAATGTAGGTTTTACCCTAGGAATGACATAACCTTTTTTTAGCATAGGGAGTTTATGGAAAAGTCATCATGGATGTAGAATAAATAAAATAATTAAGTTAAATTTTTTTTATTTCACTCGTTGATGCAACGACCTAATTATTTTTTATTTAAACATGCTTATAGTAGAATTACAGGGTTATTCTCATAACCCTAAAAATTATTGGGGAGCCTTTGAGGGATTCTGTTGGTGGATAATGATCAGATCAAAGATCGATGATAGGTGCGATACATAATCATAGGATCTCTCTAACAATTATGGAACAACTCCATTCTTCATTAGAAATTGATCTGAGTTGAGGTAAGACATTGTTTGGTTTAGATTCTTTCCCTATTTTTGATTTCTATGAGGATCGAAAATCCATCGACCAGTAGATTGGTTTGCGGATCAATCATTTTTCAGGTTGGGATTATTATATGGGATTTATTAGGATAATTTCTTTGTGATTATTTTTTATCTTTTCGTTATTCATATAATAGAAACTAATTGAGGTTGAAATGAACATTGAATGAGGTCCATTCATTATGGTTTCTCTTTGTTCTTTTCTCCCCTGGTTATTCTTTCATCACAGGCATTCTTCATTTGGTATGTGGTTCAAAATACACTAAGGAATCAATCATTGAACACCCATTTCTTGGTGTAATGATTCGATATTATAGATCCGAGATCATCACGACACAATGGTGGTGCGATAATGGAAGTGGTAGTGAATCAGGTGGTGTAGATACTCGATTTTCATGTTATTTGGTGTGCAAAGAATAATGATGTTCGATGTCATTTTTTAAACAAATTTTATGGCCAAATATTGATGTTTTAATGGTGGAAGGGAATGGCCAATGAAACTCTTTGATTCCAGTAAGGGGTACGACCGAATTAGTTACCGAAGAAATGGAGAAGACGCGCGGAATCCATATCTAGGATTCTTGAAAATTCTATAACACATGACATGTAATTTGATATTACATAGTATACGGGGCCCTTCCAATGGTGTATAGGGTTTTGGTATGGAGTTAATTATCACATGACATGTGACCATGTCACACAGCGTGTGAAACCTCATCGATGGCTCTATGTGTACATCATAGGGCACAAAGACACGCCCAATAAGTACATGAGAATTGGTATTCCATGTAATCCTACACAGAAACGGACAGGCCGAGCATACACTGTCTAATCCATGTACCAGGACATAGGTATAAGTACACCAGAAGTAGCATGCCATGTACTTTTTACATGGACATGGAAACATACACAGTCAAGGAGACAAAAACAGTCTATTTACATGGGTAGGAACTGGAGTTTAAGGGACACAACGTACACCTACTACACACCATGTACTCCCTTGATGTTGGATTGGATTCCTTTTCCTTTTTATCTTATACAAGTTTCATTAGGTTACATTCCCCACATCCATTCCCTAAGGGTTAGTATGGAATCTCCTTCCACACATAGGACAAAAATCCCTTCAACAAGAATTCTTGGATAGAGTTGTTGAAACCCTTATATGAGGACTGAAGTGTGATCCTCTATCATCTTATTTCCCAAGATGGAGTTCTTGGTATTTTCGTGAACAACACTACATGGAAACCGATCGTTTACTTAGAAGGTTAATCCAGATATAGTTGTTGGTATACCCCATGGCCTAAGGAGTGATCCCCATCTATGTATCACATCTCTTCAGAATTTAGTGTATAATTCTATGATGTTACCCAATGAGAAATACCTCTTAAACAAACATCATAATTTCTATATGAATCATGGATTGTGTTATCCTAGATGAGTGCTTTGTGGAACTTTCAACCTGGAATCCTAGGATGGAATTAGAGTTGTGGCTTTACCTTGAGACTGTGTGTCTTTGTTGAGTATATATGGATATTCTTGTTATATGAATTATAGATATATACTTGTGTAGAGATGTATGTTATTCATTTTTTGTATTCTTTTTGGTTTTGGGGTGTCCTACTAGGTTTTGTTATACTCACCCCCACATGGGATTTTCCTGCACGTGTCATGTATTGTATAGATGATCAACCTTTTGATAGAGTCCTAGATAAACAAGGGCTAGATGATGTTTAGTGAGGCTAGAAAGACCAAGGTGTGTTCCTATGGTATCTTTACAACAGTCCCTATCATTTATTTTAGGTTTTTCTTATTTTCATACTCTTTGTGGTGAGCTTGTATTTGGACCTATTTACTTTCCTTTACTTCCAGTATTACTCTAGTTGTGGGATTTAGATATATGAATGCATGATTGTTTAGTTATTTTTAAATTTAATCATTGTTTGGGATTGTATATGTGTGTATGTGTGTGTGTGTGTTTAGGTACTTAGGCTAAGGACACCAATGTTAGTGATATGCGTACTTAATGTTAGTCACTAGGACCTAGCCTATTGGAGATGGTCTTGGGAAGTCGCAACACGTGACTCTTTGGGATGGGTTATGACAACTCATTTTCAGTCTTGAAGAAATATATCTTTGTTTTCTCATTCTTGAGAGGGAGATAGAATGAGGAGTCAAGAGAGAATTTTTTGTGTGAAACAAGTATATATTTCAATTTCACCAATCGATGCTCTACACAATAGACATAATCACCTATATATAGAACTAGGGTTTAGGTTAAAATAATTATTTAGTGCATGCTGACCATTAAATAATAAAAAAATCATTAAAAAACCCCATACCACATAAAAAAATAACAATATTACTATTTTTTGGTGAGAACCAACTTGCACAATAACAAGTATTATTTAACTGACTTTTTAATTAATATTTTTCACCAGACTCGGTCTTAGTCCATTCGAGCTCCTTTCGAATTTTTTGAATACCTGAATAAAAATATTTCACTATTACAATCCTACCCTATAATCATAGTTTAAAACCATGGGTATAACCTATAAAAGAATGGGTATAGTAAATACCCATAGTGTATAGAATTGTGGGTGCTCAAGCCATCAATATAGGGATATACCCATAGTTTCTATAGAAACTGTGGGTATAATATATGAGGATTTTTTAAATACCCACAGTTCACTTGAAACCGTGGGTATATGTCTATACCCATGGTTCCTAAAACCATGGGTATAAATTGGTGTCTAGAATTCATGTATACCCCTAGTTTTGTGAATTATAGGTATAGAGACCAACCCCCATTGGACAGTAGTAACACCATCCAACACCTCTCACAGAACCTGCAAAAAAATTAAAAACCATGGTACATATTTATTTTAGTACAATTATTATATTTTTAGTATTCATATATAAAGTTATACATAATTTTGAAACCATTTACATTACTAGAACATACATATACAATCCACATAATCAATTAGTTTTAGTCATCCACGCATGTCTCTTTACATAAACTCAAAAATGGAGGAGACTAGTATCTCCATCATAACCACCAGTTCCATCATAATCATCACTAGCATCGGTGCATGGAGCACAAAAATAATAATCATCATCATCATTATCATCATCATCATCATCATCATCATCAGCATCACCATCATCATCATCATCATCATCATCATCATCATCACCACCACCACCACAACCACCACCACAACCACACACCAGTACCATTGTCTCAACCACCACTAGGACCCTCATTGACATCACTTGGGGAATCATATAAATAGCACTTTGATTCCATAAATGAATCAAAAATAGTATCCTACTATGAGGAAGTGATGTATATATAACTAACATAGCTTTCAAGAAGTGTTCAGTGACCACTTTAGCTCTTTCAAACTCATATATAGCTATTTTTTGGCCTCATATGCTTCTTTTTGAGCATTTTATAGCTCAATAGTGTGATAGGTTTTAGAGGCACTAGATGATGTACAATACCTATTGGGGATTATTTTTTTCCTAGGTCAACATAAAACTCTCCTCTAGTGCTCCTCAACTAATATCTATCTCAAATGATCATTTGGCCCAAAGTTGTTATCTTATTTCTCATCAAGGGCCTCAAGGGCACACTATAGAAAATATAAACAATATATTTAATTAATAATTATGTATCAAAATTTGAAATATCAATAAAAAGGATTATAATATTTTCTTATTTCTGTTTATTTATAGCACTTCCATCCTTTTTCTTCCTACTCAAGTAAAATAATTTTTTTGGAGGCACATATACTTTTATACCCAATACCGCTTACTACAAATGACATTGATTTCTTTAATAGTACATTTTTTAATAATATACAACTGAAAATTTGTCATGAATTAAAATTTTTGTTGTTAAATAAATCCATAAAATTAAGAAGCATCTAAATATAGATTTATTTACAAATTTAATACTAGTGGCATAACATAAAAAATACATACTAATTAGCATGATGAACATGGGTATGATATGGATTACTCTTATATGTTTATTTCAGTCCATTTCTATTTGTGTTATGCTATTTGGTTATTCAGTCACTTGGTAATTTTGATCATTTGGTCATTAGGTTCATTTTTTAGTTAGGTTGTTTGGTAATTTGGTCATTTGTTCTTTTTTCCATTTTTTCAATTTGTCTATTTTTCCAATTATATTTCTATTACATTATTCGATTATTTGATAACTTGGTAATTTTGATCATTTGGTTATTAGTTTCATTTTTGGTTATGTTTTTTGTTCATTTATACATTTTTCCATTTATCCATTTAGGAATTTGGGAATTTGGCAATTCTCCATTTAGAAAATTGTACATTTGTCCATTTAGGAATTTTTCCATTTGGGAATTTGTGCATTTGTGCATTTTTTAATTTATTCATTTGGCCAATTGGGAATTTTTCAAATTGGAAAATTGTAAAATTTTTTATTTTTCTAATTGGAAAATTTTCCATTTGGGGATTTGGCCATTTGGGAAATTGGGTATTTTGTAATTTTTCTAATTGACCAATTATCCATTTTTATATTTCCCCATTTTCCTATTTGGCCATTTTTCTATTTTTCCATTTTCTTATTTGGAAATTTGGAAATTTGGAAATTTCTCCATTTGGTCATTTGAGAATTTGGGCATTTGGGAAATTGACAAATTAGGAAATTGGGAATTTTCCATTTGGGGAATTTTCGATTTGGCCATTTGGCCAATTGGACACTTATCCACTTAGCCACTTGGCCATTTGGACTTTTGGATATTTTGTCCATTTGGCCAATTATATTTGTGTTACATTATTTGGTTATTTGATCACTTGGTAATTTGGATCATTTGGTCATTGATTTCATTTTTTTGGTTGTTTGGTTATTTGGACACTTGACCTTTTGAAAATTTGTCCATTTGGTAATTTGGGAATTTGGTTATTTTTTCATTTGGGAATTTGGAAATATTTCCATTTGGCCATTTAGTCATTTGGGAATTTGGGAATTTGGGAATTTTTATTAATTTCAAATTGGGAATTTCTCTATTTTTCCATTTTTCCATTTGACCATTTAACCATTTGACCATTTGGTCATTAGGTCATTTATCCATTTGGTCATTTGGCTACTTGGTCATTTGAATCCTATCTAATAGATAGATCCACCCAAATTTTAACTTCATCAAATAAATCACTTATAATTAAGTAATAATATAAATATATATATATTATTTGTACTCATATTAAAGTACCTAAAACCTATCGTGATCAGGAATTGTATTGTGTCCCAAAGTGTGCAAATACATCATAGTGTCTTTGTTCTTTTTTTCCCAGACACATCCTAAAAAAATTCAATACAATTAATTATTAGGACAAAGATGACAAGGAAGAATATCATATTTAGGTATTGTATTTTGTTTTCAAATATGTTTGAGACCAAAGGAGATCACCTCACTTTGTAAAATTGGATGATCATATTGACCATCATATTGAGGGAATCAGATTCACAATTCTTAAGAAATTCTGGTTGATTGGAAGGAAATATTTTACTGAAAGATATGTAATTTATAATACTTTCCTTAGTAAATCCTATGATTCTAAAGGTGATCGATCAAGGATTAAATATCACAAAATTGGGGTTCATGATGAATGAATTATAATGGTTTTTGAATGAAGATATATTTGGTAGAATATGGTTGGTGTTGCTGAAGCATATTTTTAAGGTGGTGTCGTTTCCCAGTGTTCACCAAATTTTTGTATTCTAAAATTTGAAGGATGGATAACATTGATAAATTTGGATTTACTTTAAGGACTTATGAAACCATGGAAAATTAATGAATTTCATGAGGAATGGGTTTCCTGAAGGGTGGTTCACAATGGCATGAAGGTTTGATGGAAATATTCGTGATTATGAGACTACAAGAAGTGGAGCATCGCGAAAGGTTGTTTTCTAGAAAGGAAAATTTATAAAAATGATAAAGTAAAGGGTTTAGTGAAGGATGGGATGAGATTCATGAAGATGTGTATCATCAAGAACGGTGATGATAATCTCCCCGATTACGCGAAGTGGAGCATCGTGAGTGCACCATGGTTTGATAGGGAGCTCTGTGACAACGTCAAATATCAAAGGAGCATTGTGAATGGAGGACCATCCTGAAGATTTTTTTTGATCTGAGAAATGAACTAGACATGGTAGAGCATATAGAATGGGTGAGACTATAAATATTAGGTGACCCACAATTCATTTTTGATGAAAATTATAGATAAAATCCAAAATTTCTCTGATTTCGTGAAGGTAGAAGAGATCTGCAAAGCAGGGTTTCTATATGAGCTTAAGCATCATGAAAAGACTTATTTAGTATTGAATGATGACAATGATTTTAAGTAATGGGTGATTCATGATGATGGGAGATTTCTCATTGACTTAGTGTGCTTCATAAAGTTATTTGGTTCCATGAAGCTAGTTTACTTCATGAAGGTTGTGTGCTTCGTGAAGGGAGATTTGTGAAAAACAATTTTGAATACCCAGTTTAGGTGAACATACATTTTAAAGAGAATCAACAATGGTCTTAGAGAACATGGAAATAATACCAGGCTATTAGACTAAGTATCATTACTAAGTCCAGTAAGTTCTAACCAGCTTCTGGGTAAAAAATAGAAGAATTGTTTTGAAAGATCAAATTTATGAAAGTTTATCAAGAAGAACCATAACATTTTATTGCATCATTTTATGCGAGAAGAAGCACACAAACTATCATATTGTTTTCATAGTTCCACATGAGTGTAAGGGAACATCCCACTCATTTTATTCCATATCAAAGGATTATTTTCTAGTGGATTGTGTGGTCAAGATTATTTCTGACCATTCCAAGGACTAGGTACTCTTATCGAGTAGCGAACCTTATAAATTTTTGTGTTCCTATGGTTGTGTGTTATAATTTTATTATGTAGGGAAGGAAATATTTAATAGGAGTTTAAGGTTATTTCATTATCAAGGAAACATATAAGAAAAATATATCACTAATTCACCCTCCCCCTCTCAGTGATACTTGAATATTGACTAGGAAACTTCACTTGGTATCAGAGCCAAAGGTTACCTTAGTTTTATTCTCTATTGAAGTTTTGAAGAGAATATGTGATGGAGAATCTAAATTTTGTGAATAGTAATGAGATTTAAATATTTTATAGAAATAATTACCAAATATGGAAAGAAAAAATGATGCCTTATCTTACGTCTCTTGGGTATGAAGTTCTTGAAGCTACAATAAATGGATTTCCTCCTATTAATGAATAGGTTTTTCTTACACCTATTGATAAGAATAATCTTGAGAATGATAAAATAGATAAAAATGATTTACTCTCATCATTTTTTGAAAGTGATTTTTTAAGAGTGAAAGGTGTTTCCACAGCTAAAGGTATCCGGGATAAGCTGAAAAAAATCTATAAAGGAAATAAAAAAGTGAAGAAGGAAAAAAATACAAATCTGGATGTTAAAGTATGAATATTTGAAAATGGGAAAGTTTTAATTTTTTGGGGACTTCTTTACTAGGGTAAATGACATTGTCAACACAATCATATGTCTTGGTGAAAATTTGGAGGATTATATAGTTTTTGAATAGATCTTAAGAATTATGCCCAATAAGTTTGATGATAAAGTTTATTTATTGGAAGATAGAGACCCTGAAACATTATCTATAGATGATTTTCATATCACTCTCATCATATATGGAATTAAAAGGGATATAACTATGAAGATAAAAACAAAATTTGACAGATAAATTTATTTCAAAGCTTCCAAGAAAGAAAAGTCTAAAAAGGCACTTGAGGAAGTTGATGTTGCTGACTCTGAATCTTAGAATTAGGTATGTAAATATTTTTATGAAATCCTATCCTTATTTTATAAAAATGTGAGAATAGGTACAGGTAAATACAAAGGGAAACATCCCTTAAAGTTTTTTGAATGTGGATCCACTGGGCACTTTGTGGAAACTTTCCCTCAAAGAAAGAGAGAAGAAGACAATGATAAAGATAAAAGAATGCCAATAAGGTCGTGGAAAAAATAGGATGACAAAGATAAATATTTTTATATAGGGAAGGATAAAAAGTTCTTAAAATCTAAAAGAAGAATATTTTTGTATAAATATGAAGAATAAGAAGATAGTGAAATTGAATTTGAATAATATTTTGCTGATAAAGCTGGAGAGAATAACTTTATTGAAGCATTGAATAATGGATCTTTTGGGAGCAATAATTATAAAGAAGAAGAAACTCAACTTAAATATCATCTGAAATAAGAGTTTAAAGAATGTCTCAAAATGATTAGAAGGCTTGAGAAGGAAAATAGGAAGTTGAAAAATGAATTTTCATCATTAAATAACCAAGAAGGTTTTCTTTATGAGAAAGTAAAGCTGGTAAAATAAATTGATGATTTGATGAATTATTTTGAGAAGGAAAAAAATCTTAATGAACATATGGAAGTGAAGATGAAGGAAAAAGAAGAAGAAATAGAACTTGTGAAACAAAAACTTTCTAAATATAAATATAAAGGTACAAGTTTTAAAAAATCCATCTATGATGTTGGTGAAAGTTCTGGTATGGATGTACCTAAGAAGGATAAAAAATTTAACTTCAAAAGTTGAGAAGAAATCTGGAATTGGTTCTAAGAAGAAGAAATATGGGAATGTTATCTATGTGGAAAAAGTTAAAAAAGTCTAGAAAGAAATATTAACTAAAGAAGAAATTTTTGTTTGAAAACAAAATGGTTTATGGTCAACAAAGTTCTATTAATAAGGTTACCGAGAAACATACTCACAACACCAGTCAATATGAAAACTTCAGAGGAAAAACTATTTCTATATATATTGCTGGTATTGTGGTGGATTTGGGAATACAAAAAATATGTGTTGGTTTAACCAACAATATCACTAATATTCCATAGGTTGTGGAAGTCATGGTTTGAGGGGGAGTTAATCCTCTTAAAAGAAGAAGTCTGAGAAAGAGGTTGAGAATAAATCAAACAAGGTTGGTGTGAAAATTGGGAATAGGTTCCAACCATTAGAAACTATTTGTGAAAGATGTGAACAACTTGGAAATCTTGCTAAGGGTTGTCTTGTTTTTTTACTATAACAACAAATGTATCTTAATTATTCTTAGAAGCTGTAGGTGAAAAAATAAAATGAATAAGAAAAATATCTGGCTGTTGAAACCGCTTTAAAAGCTATAAAATGAAAATGAACTTGGATTCTTGATAGTGGTTGTTCTTCACATATGATATGAGATTTAATTTTTTTGAAGAATATTAAAGACTTCAAATAAAGAATAGTGACATTTGGAAATGATTAATCTATAATAATTAAAGGTGTTGTATCAGCCATCATTGGAAAACAAAAGGTGAAATGAAAGAAAACATTATATGTTGATGGGTTGAAACACAACCTATTAAGTGTTTCAAAACTCTATGATGATGGTAAAAAATTTATCTTCATAAAATATGGGTTTGTTGTAAAATGTGAGTAAGATGGAAAGATAGTTACAAGAGGCCAACATACAAAGGGAAACCTATTCCAAGTTAGTTAAATAGAAAACTCTTGTTACTTGGGTATGGAGGAAGAAAATAAATTGTGGAATAAAATGATGGGACACATGATTCAAATAAACATGAGAAAGTTATGAAAGTGAGACAGTGTTCGAGACATTCCTGATATTTTAAGAAGAAGGGATTGGTACTGCAATATCTATCAAAAATGAAAGATTAAAAATTATGTGCATAAGAAAGTTGACATTGGTTAAAAATGACCCCTAGAACCCATTCATTTTGATATCTTTGGGACAATTATAAAAAAATAAAAATGGAGATAATTAATTTATCACTTTAATTGATGACTTTACTCAAATTAATTGTGTCATGTATATGAAACATAAGTCAGATGCTCTAAATTTTTTTAAGAGTTTCAAGAGGAAAGAAGAGAAGGAATGTGATCATTTAGTAAAGAAGTTTAAAATTGATAATTGTGGGGAGTATAAGAATAAAGAGTTTGAAAATTATCTTTAGAAGCATGGAATTCTGCATGAGTTCATTTCACCATACACATCTCAACAAAATGGGGTTACTGAAAGAAATAATAGATGTATGGTGGAAATGGGGAGAACTATGTTACTTGAACATGGTCTTTCTCATTACTATTAGAGGCAAGACATGAATACTGTTGTGTATATTCAAAACTGATGTTTCTACATAACAAGTTCAGATATGAATCCATATGAAATGTTTTATGAAAAAACTAAAATTTTTAAACAATTAAGAGTTTTGGGGAGTCTATGCATCATAAATAAGAAAGGTGAAAACCTTGGAAAGTTTGAGTAAAGAGGTGAAGATGGAATTTTTATTGGCAATGCTCTAGAAGGAAGAGAATATAGATGTTTCAAAAAAGTGACAGGAATAATTTTTGATTTTACTGATGTGAAAGGTGCTGAAAATAATTAGGAATAAAATCATAATTATGATGATATAGAATTTGAGAAGGGTAAGTAAAGTTTTGTTAACAATTATGATAATTATCCCAATAGTGGTAATCCTACTTGAGAAGAAAAATCAGACTCAACTATTTCAAGTGATGAGGAGGAAACTCAAATAACTCATCCTAGGCTGAGAAATAAATCAGAGTCTCAGAAAATTATTGGTGATAAACATTAGAAGGTTCAAACAAAAATAATTTCAAAAGATATTACATGTACTTCTTTGTATTAAAAAGTTGAGCTGAGTGACGTGAATGAAGATTTTGAGAATCTGAAATGGGTTCAGGTTATGAATTAAGAACTTGATCAGATATAAAAGAATGATACTTGGTAACTCATACCAATTCTGGAAAACAAAAATGTTATTGGTAAAAAATGGGATTTCTGTAATAAGATGAATGAATAAGGTGAAGTGATAAGGAAAAAAGAAATATTAGTGTGCAGAGGTTACTCAAAAATTGAAGGTTTTGATTTTGATGAGACTTTTACTCCAGTAGAAAGGTTAAAAAGAATCAGAATATTTTTTTCTATTACTGCACAACAAAGTTACAATATTTTTCATATGTATGTGAAATTAACATTTCTGAATGGGTATCTTGATGAGGAAGTTTACATTGAACAACCATGTGGATTTTTTTTTGGGAAAAGTGAAAGTCATGTGTGTAGGTTGAAGAAATCCTATTAGGGATAAAACAAGCTCTAAGGGAATGGTAATTAAAATTGGATACTTTCTAGAGTAAGATGAATTTTAATAAAATAGGAGTTGATTGAAATATTTACATAAAATATGGTTAGAAGTTTTATCTCATTATAATTATTTTTGTTGATGAAATTATCTTTTCTGGAAATGATGAGATATATTATGAAAGATTTACTGAAGAGATGAAAAATTTGTTTGAGATTTCCATTCTATGAGAAATGAAATACTTTCTTGGGTTACAAATTTTATAGAAGAAGAAACAAATTTTTATTTATCAAGAAAATTATAATAAGGAACTTCTTAATAAGTTTGGAATTGAAAATTTGAAACTGGTTTCTACGCTAATTTTAGTGGGAACCAAGTTGTCTAAAGATGGAGAAGGAAAAAAAGTTGACCAGAAAGAGTTTTGAAAGTTGATTAGAAGTTTTTTGTATTTGACTACCTCAAGACCTAACATTGTTTATGTTGTTACCTTGTGTGCAAGATTTTAGAGTGATCTTAAAGAATCACATTTATTTGCTGGGAAAATAATTCTCAGATATATCAAAGTCACAACAAATTTTTGAATTAGGTATGATAGTTTAGAAAGTATTGACTTGTTTGGGTATTCATATGCTGATTGGGGTAGGAAATGTTGATGATATAGGATCCAAATCTGGTGGAGTTTTCTTTCTAGTGAAATTTTTTGTTGTTTGGTATACAAAGAAATAGAATTTAGTAACTCTCAGCATGGTTGAAGCTAAGTATATTGTTGCCACTCAATCTGCTACCCAAATTATGTGGATGAAAACTCAGTTAGAATACTTACTTGTTGAATTAAAGTTACCTTGCTCTTGGGATGTGACAATAAAAGTACAATAAATATTAAAATAAATTATCTACAACATTCTCATTCAAAAAATATTGACATAAATTACCACTTCATAAAAGAGAATGTAGAGAAGAATGACTTGAAGTTGGAGTATGTTCCTACATCAGAAAAATTTTCTGCCATATTCACAAAACCATTACCAAAGGAACCATTTTATAAATCGATAATGAACATGGTTTTCAAACATCCTTATCATCAAGGTTGATTTATGTGTTTATGTACCCTATCTTATCTTTACTTTGGATAGTGTTTTCAAGGGGGGGGGATTATTTCATAAATATATTATTATAGAAGCATGCATAAAGGGGGAGTTGCGGTAATTTTTGAATCCAACATGTAAGTGTGTGAAACACACTAATAGTTTGTTTGAGTTGTTGTAGGAAATAAAATTTTGTATTCTAGGAAAATTGAATAAGTGGAGAAAGCTGAGGAATAATGTTGAGGATGTTTTGGAGAAGCTGAGAAAGAAGGCTGCAAAGAAAGCTGAGGAAGAAACGAGTCCCTAATTTTGGATAGCATGGTTTTTTATGTTAATAATTTTGGTTTACTAAAAAGTTTTAGCTCACATAAGTTTATATTTTTTTATGATTAATCCATTTCCTGAGGTTACAAATTTAGGTTATTTATGGATCTTGGTTGACAACAAAATTCAAAGTGGGGAGATTGTTAGGACCAAGATAACAAGGAAGAATGTCATATTCAAGTATTGAATTTTGTTTTCAAATAAGTTTGAGATGAAATAAAATAACCTCAATTTATAAAATTGGATGATCAGACTAACCATCATATTCAGGGAATCATATTCACAATTCTTAAGAAAGTCTGGTTGATTGGAAGGAAAGATTTTGTTGAAAGACATGTAAGTTACAATACTTTCCTTGGTAGACATGAAGATGATAAAGGTGATCAATATAAGGTTAAATATCCTGAAATTGGGATTTGTGATGAAATAATTATAATATTTTTTGAATGAAGAGATGTTTGGTAGAATATGGTTGGTGTTTCTGAAGCATAATTTTAAGGTGGCGTCGTTTCCCAGTGTTTTCCATATTTTTGAGGTCCAAAATTTGAAGGAGGGTCAGCACCGTGAAAATGGATATCCTTGAAGGAATTATTAAAATATATAAAAGGCATTAATTTCATGAAGAATGGGTTTCGTGAAGGGTGGTTCATGAAGGTGAAAAGGTTTGATGGAAAGCTTCACGATTACGTGACTACAAGAAGTGGAGCATCACAAAAGGTTGTTTTTTGGAAATGAAAATTTATAAAAATGATAAAGGAATGATTTTTGTAAAGTTTTGGATGATATTCATGAATATTTTCAGCATCTCGAACAATTATAGTAATATCCACGATTACAAGAAGTGGAGCATCACGATCACATAATGGTTTAATTGGGAGCTTTGTGTTAACGTCAAATATCAAAAGAGCATTGCGAATGGAGGAGTGTCATGAAGAGTTTTTTGAGTGGTCTAGAAAATGTGATAGAGGCGGTGTAACATCTCTAATGGGTGATCCTATAAATATGAGGTGACCCCACTTAATTTTTGATGAAAATTATAGAGAAAATATGAAATCTCTCTAATTTAATGAAGGTAGAATAGCTTCACAAAGTTGTATTTATATGCGTTCTTGAGCATAATGAAAAGACTTATATAGTCTCATCTGATGCCAATGATTTTAAGTAATGGGTGATTCACGATGATGGTATATTTCAAGTTGAATCAGTGAGCTTCATGAAGGTAGTTGGTTCCATGAAGGCAGTTTAGTTCATAAATGTTGTGTGCTTCATGAAGGGAGCTTCACGAGGGACCTTCATGAAAAACAATTTTGAATACCTAGTTTAAGTGAAAAAAGATTTCAAAGAGAATCAAATCAGGACTAAGTGAACCTATAAATAAGACTGGGGTATTAAACTAAGTATCATTATGATGTCTAGGAAGTTCTTACTAACTTTTGGGTAAGAAAGGGAAAAATTGTTTTGAAAGATCAAATTTTTGGAAGTTGATCATGAAGCACTGTAACATTGTATAGCATTATTTTGTGCTAGAAGAAGCGCAAACACTATTGGATTGTTTTCATAGTGCTACATTAGTGTAAGGGAACACCCTACTCCTTGTATTATACATCAAAGGATTATTTTCTAGTGGATTGTGTGGTCAGGATTATTTATGACTATTCCAAGGACTAGCTACTCTTATTGAGTAATGAACCTTATAAATTTTTATGTTCCTGTGGGTGTGTGTTTGAATTGTGTTCAGTAGGGAAGGAAATATTTAATAGGAGTTGAATGTTGTTTCATTAACAAGGAAACATAAAAGAAAAAGATATCACTAATTCACCCCTCCCCCTCTCAGTGATACTTGAATACTAACTGGACGACATCATTAATAAGAATTAAATTTTAAATGAAAACTATTAAATATTAGGAATAATTTAAACTCATTACTCTTACAATATGTGATCATTTATTGATATTGTGTTTTTGGATAGTTGGGGAATATTGGTATACCCTATAAATCAGATTCGACTCTACTATTACAACCAACATATAACTTTTTATTATATGATCATCAAAACTCCCCAAGATTCATCAACTGTGAAACCTTATCAGCTTCACCATCGGTAAAGTTAAACTGATGCTACAATGAACATATTAATTCATATAAATACAAAAATAATATAGAAATCAATTTAAATTTTTTTCTTACCCATATAGACCCATGATTTCTCCTTGATTTCATTATTGATATGCCTCCATGAGACTGGTTCCCCCATAATTATATCATTGTACTTGGCTAAAGTTCCCATAAAACTTATACAATGCTTGTAATTTTTACCTATAATATAATTGCCTTCATTTTAATCCACCATTATTTATGTTTGGTGATTCCACAATTCACACATATGGGTGTGCCTATATCACCTATTAGAAGTTCCCAGTGAATAAGATCAAAGGAAAAAAATGTTGAGCAATGTATTGTTCTCAAACAATTCAAAATAATTTTTTTTAAAGGCGGAGATTATTTTAAATAATACTCTGTCTCTTTATGATGATTTTGATGCTCACAAATACCCTTAATTATTTACTAATTATTTCGTTGAGTATTTTGCAGGAATTTATTTTATTTATTTATTTCATACAACGAGATTTCATACTTCATTTATTCCGAGATCAATTTTAGCGCGTTCTGGAATCACTGTAGCGCGAGATCAATTTTAGCGCGTTCTGGAATCACTGCAGCGCGAGATCAATTTTAGAGCGTTCTGGAATCACTGTAGTGCGAGATCAGTTTTAGTGCGTACTGGAATCACTGTTCATACCCTACGTTGATGAACGTAACGTATGGATGAAAAGTTTACTTTTTACGTTATTTTGAAATGTATGGTTAATGAACCTTACGTTGTTGAAAAGTATGGAAGAAGAACATTACGTTTGGAAGGAACCTTACGTTTTTGTTGTTGGACAAGTATGGAAGAGAAACCGTGCGTTAGTTTTCAGTGTTGAGTTTGTTTCTCAAAAGTATGGATCATCAACCTTACTTTTATAATCAACCGTACGTTCTTTGGAGAGTTGAAGCAAGACAAAGTATGGATGATCAACCCTACGTTTGAATGCTGAAGAGAAAGTATGTACGTTCTGAACCTTACGTTCTGAACCTTACGTTTGTGAACCTTACGTTTGTGAACCTTACGTTTGTGAACCCTACGTTTGGAGCCACGTCATCAACCCTACGTTTGGCGTCGGGATATTTTTGACAGACGATATTTCCTTTTGCATTGGTCAAACAGGCGGATTATTAAGCGGATTTCGAGCCGATTCTTAAGTACGACTTTGACTGAATCAAAGACGATTTTCAACGGATTAATGATTGATTTAAACGGAGCTTTTTATGCCGATTCTTCAGGGGAGTTACAACGGCTCTGTTATTTCTTTTTTTTAATATCGCGAATCTAAAGGATATTTTCATGGATCTATTTATGCGGAAGATTTTCTCAGATTTGAATATATGTTCTATCTTGGAAACTTCAGATATATATATATACACAGGAAAGTGTATGAAATATATAGATTGATCTTTTAACGAGCAAGAAACAGAGACTGTGTGAAGGCGTTCTTTTCTGGTGATCAAGAAGAAGTGTAAAACCTTTTTTACCGAAGGAAGATCTTGATAGCAGATTCACGTGTTCTACATCGACTATCTGTTGTGAATCTACTGCTGCTGAAGTTGTAAAGTTTCTTGTAATATCTATTGCAACTGGATCGACTCAGAACTGTTTTGATTACAGATCTTTATTTTCTGAAGACGATAATCTATCTACTGTCAATTGCATTCTGTTGCAATTGTGAAGAACAACTGGAGAAGTGTTTTCTTTATCGAAACCCTTTTTATTTTTGAGTGATCAGCTTCTCGTTCTAAGCTGTGTGGGTTCGTGTTTGAACCAGGAAGGCTGTGTTTGCCTGAAACTTGTAAAGGTGTCAAATGCCTGTACTCAGTTGTGAACAGGTCTGTGGAAACGAGGACCAGATAGTGAAAATCGCCAAGCTCGTGGATTTGAGCGTTGGTGGAGTGGACTAGGGGCCTTCTGTTCCCCGAACCACTATACATCCGTGTGTTCATGCTTTTACTTTTTCCGCTGCATATTTAATTGTGCTAAAGCATAGTGGATAGAATTTGTCTAAATTGAAGAGATTGAAATAATTTTGAAAAGACACAATTCACCCCCCCTCTTGTGTGTAATCCGTAGATTCAGATCCAACAATTGGTATCAGAGGAGGAGCTTCTTATTTTTAAAGTCTTGTCAAGCTAGAAGTATTTAAAGATTATACATAGTGTATCATGGCTGATACGAGAGAGGGAATGTCAATGGTCAGAGCACCTTACTTTAATGGAGATAATTATGGCTGCTGGAAATCACGTATGATTATTTATCTGAAAAATCTTGGTTACAAAGTCTATTCAAAGATTCTGACTCCCTATGAAATTCCTGAAAATCCCGATACATGGAGTGCTGCTATAGAGGCTGAGTATGACATGAATTCAAAAGCTATGAATGCAATCATCTGTGGTCTAAGACCGGATGAATTTAACAGAGTATCTCAATGCCCGACTGCATATGAAATGTGGCAAACAATAGCTGTTGCTTATGAAGGAACAGATAATGTAAGACAGATGAGATATGAAACTGCTAAATTAAAATTCGATACTTTCAGAATGATTGAAGGAGAGAGCATCACTCAGATGAATGGAAGATTGACAGAAATTGTCAATAATATAACAGCTCTAGGAGAACCAATCAAGCAGGCTGATCAAGCGTTAAAGGTACTGAGAGTACTTCCTACTCAATGGAATGGAATCTCTGCAGCAATCAGACAATCAACTTCTGTTAAAGATCTAACTATGAGAGAGATGATTGGTACATTGATGATGTATGAGGCTGAAATGCAAGATGAGGTAAATGAGCATAAAGTCTACATAAAAAGGGAAAATACTGCTTTGAAAGTGACTTCTCAACAAAAGGATAGAAAGATGAAGAACAGAGAAGTAAGTGCTAAATCAGAAAGCTCTGATTCTTCAAATTCGGATGAAGAACTGGCACAGTTAGCCAGAAAATTCAGAAAGTTCTACAGTAAGAAGAAAGACTTCAAGAAATCCTTCAATAAGGATAACAAGGAAGTGAGATGTTATGAATGCAAAAAGATGGGACATATCAGACCGGATTTCCCAAAATTGAAAGATGCAAAGAAGAAGAAATTCTTCAAAATAGATGATTATGAGCAGAAAGACAAGAAAGCTATGAAAGCTACTTGGAGTGTTTTTGAAGACTCAAGTAATTCTTCTGAATCAAGATCAGAGAAGGAGGAAGCCAATTTAAAAGAAAATATGTGTTTCATGGCTGAAACTGATGAGGTACAATCATACTACTCCTCTGACTCAAATAATGAATCAAACTCTGAAACAAGCTTCTCAAATAAAAAACTTGCAGCTTACTGCAATATGCTTGAGGAAAGGTATGACTCATTATTTAAAAAATATAAATCTATAAAGAACTTGCATAAAGCTATTTCAGATGAGAGAAATACTTTGCTAAAACAACATAAGGAATTAATTGACAAATACAACTCTGCTGACTCAAATAAAATTAATTTTGAATCAAAAATAAAAACTCTACAGGATGAAGTAGAATCTTATAAAAAGGTTGCATTAGTTTTTACAAAAGGAGAAAACGCCTTAAATGAGATACTTGGAAAAGATGTAATTAAAAAGGAAAGGTTTGGAATTGGAAGTAAAGGAGAAAAACCTAAGTTATACAAAAATTATTTTGTTCCTAGCACTAAACAGGTTATTTGTAACTTCTGTGGAACAAAAGGTCATATAGCTAAAAACTGTTTTATAAGACAACCTCAAATATTTGGAATTAAGAAAGCTTATATTTCCAATGATCTATATGATTCAATCAATTTTAAGAAAACAAAGCAAATCTGGATACCCAGACCACTGCTTGCTAACACTCCTGGACCCAACAAAATATGGGTACCAAAGCAATTTGTTTGAATGTCTTTGCAGGTAGCAGGTCACCAAAGAAAGAAAGAAATATGGTATATGGACAGTGGCTGCTCAAGACACATGAGTGGAACTTCAGCTAATTTCTCTTCTCTTACTCGAAAGGAAGGAGTACTTGTCACCTTTGGTGACAATGCCAAAGGAAAGATTATTGGTATTGGAACAGTTGGAGATCCAGAGACAGTCTCAATCAACAAAGTAGTTTATGTACAAGGGTTAAAACACAATCTGATAAGTATCTCTCAACTCTGTGATGATGGATACACTGTTGATTTTACTAACAATAGTTGTACTGTTTCTAAAGATAAACTGTTTAAGTTTAGAGCACCCAGAACTGATAATGTTTATACTTTGGATTTGTATTCCTTGTGTAAACAACAAGTAAACTGCTTAACTGCTAATATAAGTGAATCCTGGATCTGGCATAGAAGACTTGGTCATTGCAATATATATGCTTTACATAAATTATCTAAGAAACATCTAGTTTCTGATTTGCCTAGTCTCAAATTTGAAAATGACAGATTCTGTGATGCATGTCAGCTTGGCAAGCAACACAAATCATCATTCAAATCTGTTAATAAAGTTGCTACAACTAAACCTCTAGAACTTATCCATATGGATTTGTTTGGACCTTCAAGAGTATCAAGTTTAGCTGGTAAATTATATTTTTATGTATTAGTTGATGATTATTCCAGATTTACTTGGATTTTCTTTTTGAAATTTAAAAGTGAAGCTTTTAGTTTATTTGAAGGTTTTTGTAAATCTATTCAAAATGAAAAAGGTTTTAATATAATCTCATTGAGAAGTGATCATGGTGGAGAATTTGAGAACTAGGAATTTAATTCCTTTTGCTCAAACATGGGTATTAAACACACCTTCTCTGCTCCAAGAACACCTCAACAGAATGAGATTGTAGAAAGAAGAAATAGAACTATTCAAGAAATGGCTAGAACTATGTTAAATGAATATAGCCTACCTATATATTTCTGGGCAGAAGCTGTTAATATAGATTGTTATATAATGAATAGAATTTTAATAAGACTTATTTTGAAAAAGACACCCTATGAACTATGGAATAACAGAAAACCTAAAGTAAATTACTTTAAAGTTTTTGGATGCAAGGTTTACATCTTTAATACCAAAGATAATCTTGGTAAATTTGATCCAAAATCTGATAAAGGTATTTTCTTAGGATATTCTGCAACCTCCAAAGCTTATAGAGTCTATAATAAAAAGTCAAGGATTGTTGAAGAATCAGTTCATGTGAAATTTGATGAATCTGATCCTTTTGAGAAAAGGATAGAACAAATAGATGAACCTGATTCTAATGAAAACATGAGACTTGAGAATTTAAAGAATGATTTTGAAAATGATATAAAAGAAATTCAGTCCAGTTCAGAAGAACATGACACTGAAGAACCTTTGAATGTAATGCCTAGACAGTCTAGAACCTTAAAGAATCACCCTTTAGAATCTGTGATAGGTGACTTAGAGACTGGTATTCAAACTAGAAGAAACCTTGGAAACATAGTTGAATTCTCTGCTTTCCTATCCCAACAAGAACCTAAGACCATAGAAGAAGCCTTAGATGATGAGAGCTGGGTAATAGCAATGCAGGATGAATTGAACCAGTTCAAGAGAAATAAGGTTTGGGAATTAGTTGAAAGACCACATGATTATCCAGTAATAGGAACTAAATGGGTCTTTAGGAATAAACAGGATGATCAAGGGATAATAACTAGAAATAAAGCAAGATTAGTAGCTAAAGGATATAATCAAGAAGAAGGAATAGATTATGATGAGACCTTTGCACCTGTAGCCAGGTTAGAAGCCATTAGAATCCTTTTAGCCTATGCATCTTATATGAATTTTAAATTATTTCAGATGGATGTTAAATCTGCCTTTTTAAATGGTTATTTAATGGAGGAAGTTTATGTTGAGCAACCTCCTGGTTTTGAAAATTCTCAAAAACCAGATTCTGTTTTCAAACTTACTAAAGCTCTTTATGGCCTTAAACAAGCACCTAGAGCTTGGTATGAAAGACTAAGTTCTTTTCTTTTGAAAAATGATTTTACTGTTGGACTGGAAGATCCAACACTCTTTAAGAAAACTGTGAAAAATAATGTTTTGTTGGTTCAAATTTATGTTGATGATGTAATTTTTGGATCAACCAATAAAATTCTTTGTCATGAATTTTCAGAATTAATGCAAAAAGAATTTGAAATGAGTATGATGGGAGAATTAAATTTCTTTTTGGGTCTTCAAATATTTCAAAAAGATTTTGGAAATGTTTTAAATCAATGCAAATACATTACTGATTTACTTAAGAAATTTGGACTTGAAAACAGCAAGCCATTTACAACTCCTATGTGTACTAATATAAAACTTGATTTGGATGAAACTGGAAAATCAGTGGACAACAAGTTATATAGAGGTATGATTGGTAGTTTGTTATATCTTACTGCTAGTAGACCAGATATAATGTATTCAGTATGTCTTTGTGCTCGATTTCAATCAAATCCCAAAGAATCCCATTTAACTGCTGTTAAAAGAATTTTTAGATATTTAAAAGGTACTATTTATCAATCTCTGCTTTATCCAAAAACCTCTGATTTTAATTTAATTTCATATTCAGATGCTGACTTTGGAAGCTGTAGATTAGATAAGAAGAGTACTTCAGGAACATGTCACTTTTTAGGGAAGTCTTTAGTATCATGATCTAGTAAGAAACAACACTCAGTTGCCCTGTCAACAGCCGAGGTAGAATATGTGTCTGCAGGTAGTTGCTGTGCACAGGTGTTGTGGATGAAAAACACTCTTATGGACTTTGGATTAAATTTCAATAATACACCTATTTTATGTGATAATACTAGTGCAATTAATATTTCAAAAAATCCTATTAGTCATTCTAGAACTAAGCACATTGATATAAGACATCACTTTTTAAGAGATCATGTGTTTAAAAAGGATATATTTTTAGAATTTGTAAATACAGAAAATCAATTAGCAGATATTTTTACTAAACCACTTCCCACGGCAAGGTTTGAATTTATTAAGGGGGAGTTAGGTTTATTTAATTTTAAATAGTTTTTTTTAATCTTATTCTGTTTTCGAATTCTGCTTAATTTCTGTTTTCCGCTATAAGTAATTTTATTTTGTTTTAAATAAAAGTAATTATTAGTGATTACACGGGAATCAAGGCTGTCAGAACCGTTTCACCTTCTAAACTGCTTCACCTTTTTCGGAAACCCTTTCGAAAACCTAAAACCGCACATCTGCTCCAAAACCCTTTTCTGAATCTTCAAACCCTAAACTTACGAACCTTCAGAAATCGTTGTTGGAATGGCAAAGACTAAGCGTCCAGATGAAGCCGAGAGCAGTGCTGCAAAGAAACCTAAGGTAGTTAGTCGGAAAATACTGCAAGGTAAAGTCATAGATTTAGAGTGGCTATTTGAAACTAATTTACTGTTGAAGCAAGCGTTGTCGTTTCAAAGCCTTGAGCAAGCTTTTAATGGTGAAAATTCTGAGTTTCTATATGAGGCAGAAATGAGACATTTCTTTAGAACTGTTCAGTTTAGCCTTGGAGATACAGAGGATAGTTTATTGGCTCAAATAGAGGATAAGGACTTTTCAATATCATCTGTAGAGATAAGTCAAATTCTTAACTGCCCTCATGAAGGAGTTTTTCATTTCGATTTACGGAATATTGGAGATTCTGTACATAAGTCTGAAGACATTATGTCTTTTTTGTTTGGAACCAGAGTGATAAAGAAGATGTTTATTAAGGATTTGGAGCCTGATCAGAAAATTTTCGTAAAATTTGTTCAGACTGGTTTAGCACCAAGAATGGCTGAGATGGAGAAAATCCTATACCCTGACATGTACATAATGTATCTTCTGATGTGTGATATTAAGTTTAATTTTCCTCGGTTTATGATAAGATATCTGAGTTACTGCTGTCAGAGTGAAGCAAGAATGACCTTTTTCCCTTATGGAAGGTTCATTTCTTTGTTTTTGTTTAAAAGAGGAATGATCAGATTGGTAGATGCTGGGGTGAAATGTCACCACAATAATGTTTTTAATGCTGGAACTTTGAGGAAAGTAGGATATTTCTGGAGCACAATTAAAGGAAAACTCTTACCTGTTGGAGCTGAGGAAAACTCGGAGAGTGCTCAGGCTCAACCGGCTAAGTCCAAGGAGGGACAAGCAGAATCAAGAGTTAGTACAGTGGCAAGGAGAATTAGTTTTGAGATGGAGGAAGTTGAGGAAGAGAGAAGTCAAGAAGGACTTCAATCTAGAAGGAAGAGGTCAATTGATGAAGCAATTATCTCTCCTGCCTTGAAATCATCTGAACAGTTATTTTCTTATTCATTTGTGAGAGAAGCTGTTGTGGAGCAGACTGCACCGATAGAGGAACCAGCAGCTCAAACAGAAACTCAAAAAGAACCTCAATCTACTGCTGTGGCTGTTGAAAAAGTAATTCAACAAGAACAACTTATGGAGGCAGTTCCTGGTGAAGAAGTGGCCCGACCTCAAGATTTACATGAAAATATTGTTCTTGACCAATCAGTAGAAGTCAGAGAGACTACTGTTCGTGATGAACATACTTCTGAAGCTAATACAGAGGTACTTCAGGAAGATTTTTCAGTGGAAGAGTTTTAGGCTTCAAAAGATAGTGCAGTGGATCAACCTTGTCAGGACAAGGACAAAGAACAGTCAGATGCAGATTCCTTACCACTTGCCCTGCTTCATCAACCTAATTCTGGACATGAGAATCGAGCACAGGGTGCCCCTGATTCGAGAAAAGAAGAAGTTGTTGAGTTGTACAAGCGTATCTCTCAGTTAGAATTTGAGAATGTTAGTCTCAGAAATTCTCTGAACTTAGAGCAGTTGAAGTTTCAGAAGCTGAAAGAATGTACTGTTTCAAGACAGGAAGTAGATTTGTTTAAGACTGATA
Organism: Viscum album; assembly: GCA_963277665.1. NCBI lineage: Eukaryota > Viridiplantae > Streptophyta > Magnoliopsida > Santalales > Viscaceae > Viscum > Viscum album. The sequence continues at coordinate 1,842,773,080 of OY728151.1, forward strand.
TGCTGCATGCTGTTGATCAGTTGAAATCAGAGATGGTAAAGAAAAATGATTTGTCTGAGTTAAAGATTTACATGGAGAATAAATTTGAATCTGTTGCAAACAGTGCTGTGAGTGGATCAGGCTCTTCACCTGATTTGATTCGGAAATTTCAAGCAATTACTGGAGCAATGAGCAATATGAGTGACAGATTACACGATCTTAAGTGTAATAGTGCCCCTTTGTCAGTTTTTCTAGATAATCAGAGATTTTTAGTGGATCAGTTGACATCTGGAGAGCAACCGATTAGGATTCTTTTGAATTAGTTATCAGAAAAACTGGCTCTTTTTGTTGAAAAAGAAGAAAGAATGCATGAGTTTTTCAGAGTTAATTTGATTGAAGATATTCATATGACTCAAGAGAACAGAGATCTTATCATCAAGTTAGGAGATGGGATGATGAAGAGGCTCAGAGAACAGTTTACAGAGATAAAGACTGCGATTCAAAGGAGATAGACACCTTTTTCCCTGTCTTATCTATAAACCTTGATTCCTCTGTATATCACAATCGTTTATATATAACAACTTGTGAATGAAAGTTTTTTTCTTACTTTTGTTTTGTTTTGTTGTTTATTGATTTATGATTGAGTTAGCCAGTATAACAAATTCACTTATTCATACACAGTTAATTATAGAATTTACTTATAGTTCAGTGCAATATTGAATGCGTTCAAATCCGTAATTTTTCATTCTTTTTGATATCACAAAAAGGGGGAGAATTTGGATAAACACAACATTTAAATTCATTTGTTTCCTATGAAGAAATTTGGATATATGGGAGAATTTGGATATATATGACATTTATCTTTTATCTATTTTTAGCTGAAAATTTATTTTTATGGGGGAGAAATTTTATTATAGTTAAATATTGTTTTAATCCTTTCAAAATTCTAAAATTTTATAAAACTAATTTTTCAATAAAGATTGCAATTAAATTAGTTATATTATTTTATGGGTTTTGTGATCATCAAAAAGGGGGAGATTGTTGAGCAATGTATTGTTCTCAAACAATTCAAAATAATGTTTTTTAAAGGGGGAGATTATTTTAAATAATACTTTGTCTCTTTATGATGATTTTGATGCTCACAAATACCCTTAATTATTTACTAATTATTTCATTGAGTATTTTGCAGGAATTTATTTTATTTATTTATTTCATACAACGAGATTTCATACTTCATTTATTCTGAGATCAATTTTAGCGCGTTCTGGAATCACTGTAGCGCGGGATCAATTTTAGCGCATTCTGGAATCACTGCAGCGCGAGATCAATTTTAGCGCATTCTGGAATCACTGTAGTGCGAGATCAGTTTTAGTGCGTACTGGAATCACTGTTCACACCCTACGTTGATGAACGTAACGTATGGATGAAAAGTTTACTTTTTACGTTATTTTGAAACGTATGGTTATTGAACCTTACGTTGTTGAAAAGCATGGAAGAAGAACATTACGTTTGGAAGGAACCTTACGTTTTTGTTGTTGGACAAGTATGGAAGATAAACCGTACGTTAGTTTTCAGTGTTGAGTTTGTTTCTCAAAAGTATGGATCATCAACCTTACTTTTATAATCAACCGTACGTTCTTTGGAGAGTTGAAGCAAGACAAAGTATGGATGATCAACCCTACGTTTGAATGCTGAAGAGAAAGTATGTACGTTCTGAACCTTACGGTCTGAACCTTACGTTTGTGAACCTTACGTTTGTGAACCTTACGTTTGTGAACCCTACGTTTGGAGCCACGCCATCAACCCTACATTTGGCGTCGGGATATTTTTGACAGACGATATTTCCTTTTGCATTGGTCAAACATGCGGATTATTAAGCGGATTTCGAGCCGATTCTTAAGTACGACTTTGACTGAATCAAAGACGATTTTCAACGGATTAATGATTGATTTAAACGGAGCTTTTTATGCCGATTCTTTAGGGGAGTTACAACGGCTCTGTTATTTCTTTTTTTTAATATCGCGAATCTAAAGGAGATTTTCATGGATCTATTTATGCGGAAGATTTTCTCAGATTTGAATATATATTCTATCTTGGAAACTTCGGATATATATATATATACAGGAAAGTGTATGAAATATATAGATTGATCTTTTAACGAGCAAGAAACAGAGACTGTGTGAAGGCGTTCTTTTCTGGTGATCGAGAAGAAGTGTAAAACCTTTTTTACCGAAGGAAGATCTTGATAGCAGATTCACGTGTTCTACATCAACTATCTGTTGTGAATCTACTGCTGCTAAAGTTGTGAAGTTTCTTGTAATATCTATTGCAACTGGATCGACTCAGAACTGTTTTGATTACAGATCTTTATTTTCTGAAGACGACGATCTATCTACTGTCAATTGCATTCTGTTGCAATTGTGAAGAACAACTGGAGAAGTGTTTTCTTTATCGAAACCCTTTTTATTTTTGAGTGATCAGCTTCTCGTTCTAAGCTGTGTGAGTTCGTGTTTGAACTAGGAAGGCTGTGTTTGCCTGAAACTTGTAAAGGTGTCAACTGCCTGTACTCAGTTGTGAACAGGTCTGTGGAAACGAGGACCAGATAGTGAAAATCGCCAAGCTCGTGGATTTGAGCATTGGTGGAGTGGACTAGGGGCCTTCTGTTCCCCGAACCACTATACATCCGTGTGTTCATGCTTTTACTTTTTCTGCTGCATATTTAATCGTGCTAAAGCATAGTGGACAGAATTTGTCTAAATTGAAGAGATTGAAATAATTTTGAAAAGACACAATTCACCCCCCCTCTTGTGTGTAATCCGTAGATTCAGATCCAACAAAAAAATAATAAATTCACACTATAAAAGGAAAAAAATGATGTGATGTAATTTGACACACTTATAATAAAAAAATCATAAAGTAGGCTACTCATTAAGATCTCATGGATATGTGGGCTATCCTTGATTAGTAGACTCTGAAGGATGTGCCTATTCCAATGCATGCACTTGGTCATCTTCATGAACTGGAGTGTATAATGATGGAACAAAATCATCATATCCTCTATGCATAGTAAGAAATGGAGGTTGTGTAGAAATGTTAGGATAAGGATAGATGGGATGGGGATACATCATAGGATATGGATATGGAATAGGTGGGAACATCCCTGGAGGTGCTGTAGAAATGTTATGAGAAGAAGAGGCTAAATAAGATGATAATGATAGAGGCATGGGTGGGAATATCCCCAGAGGGTCAAGTAGAGGATTAAAAGGTGTGGTAGATGGGGCATTTTCTGGTAGGTTATGGTGTAAACAGGTATGACGGGTGCTTCGTGTAGCTCTAGGAGAACCCCCGCTCATACCCATACCAGAAGGCTGAGCAGAAGTAAACTATGGTTCAAATGTATATACCTAATTTTTTTGGTAAAGAATAATAACATGAAATTAAATTTATTGTAGAAGAATAAAAATTAAAATTATTATACTCACTAAGGGAATTAGAGGAGGCAACCTTATATCTCATATCCATCGATAATTATCAAATAATCACTTCCTTCGATCATCTTTAATATCTTTCATAATATACATAAGAATGAAATGTAATTTTTTTTATAAATAGTTTTTAAAAATCTTGGATAAAACTTAGAAGTAAAAGAAGTCATAAAAATGCCATAACATGTTTTAAAAATTATAATTTAAAACCAAGTTATACATTTTTTAAAAATCCATTTTAAACTCAGTTTTCTGAATTGAAATAAATCTAACTAAATGAATTGAAAGAAAACAATAGTAAAAATATTATATCATTCCAAAATGAAACAAAATTAAAGTAATTATATTAGTAGAAACCTGACAAACCCATGTTAAGGTAATTTGAATGAACTATGAACATATATGGTTTCTTCTATATATTACCCACTACTACTTCAAGTTCAACATCAACTCTCACAATGGGATAATTTGAGTCATAAAATAAAATATTTTAGTCAACTACAATGGGTGTGTCAATGGTTTCAATTTTATCCCCACCATCATGAAAAATATTTCTTGGGATTACTTCAATAATGACAATGTAATCAGGTCTCAGATGATCTTTCACATAAAATACTTTATTTCCATTGATGCCAAAATATATGGTTCATCGATAGGAAATAATCGAGTCATGTTAATAACTATGAATACATAGTCATTAATAAATATACCATGACGCATCATTGAATCAAACCATTTATATTTCATCATAGTGACTCGACCATGAGAGTAGTAATAAAATAACAATATTTTCTCAACAATTACATAATAAGACACATTTTAATATCGAGGCCTACTATATGATGCACTGGAATAATAGTATGTTATAAAATTTAACATAAATCCATCATGATATGTTCTTATTTTTACATATCGATCAGTTATAACAAATTTATACCCATTGATTATTAAAGTTTTTCATTCACAAACCAAATAATTAGGAGTAAAATCCAATGCTCTTAATTATTGAGAGATATATTCAGTAGGTAAACTCAATAACTAAAATATATATGAATAATACAATTAAATTAATATCTACATTTTAATTAATTAAAGAAATGGTCATAACTTTGATTTAAACCAAGCCGGAAACTCTTTTCTATGAAAAGCCTCTCTCCTTCTCAAAGGAAAAGATTGATGAAATCTATTATAATTTTTTTTATTCTCCCTACATAAAATGATAACAGATGTTTAAGTTATATGTTAAATGACATAGTATGAGATAACATATAAATATTCAAATTACCTACATGATATTTTCATTGAACAAACCACATTTAATCAAGACTTTGTGATGTTCCATATCCCACTCTTCAAGGATCAATGTTGCCAATTTATAAGACACAAGAATTATCCTCTTTGGGGAAGAGATAGAAATGAGGGATCAATTTCCCCATACTTCTCATATTTATTTATCATTGGCCGATTTTGTCTTGTGATCACAGCAGACAAATACATTGAACAAAAATCCATACATTCTTGAGCCATATAACCTCTCTCAATGATACCTTCAAGAAGATTCTTATTTTAGACATAATATTTCATTATGAACACATTTATTTCAGTATGATAAATCCACAAAAAAGAAACGGGTCCCCTAAGAAGTGTTTCAGTTCCAATATGAAGTGTTAAATGTAACATGAAAGTGAAAAATGATGAAGGAATTTTTTTCCAACTCACACAAAATTAATGGCGCCTCTTGTTATATTTTTATCAAGAAATACTTGGATAAAATTTTAGAAAAAAGATCTCTATAAAAATGCCAAAAGTGAATAACCATGACCCTTGCATTATTGGATAGTAAATTCCAGATTTATATTGGAATAATTTTACAAAGAAGGATGTGTTAATCATGAGTTTTTATGGATTTTAATTACAACTCCCTTATGTTTACTCATTTAGATACATTTCTAGAATATCCATAAAGAACCTTGATATTCTAAAATACTTCGAGAAATTGATTTTTCTCTAAATGTGTCATTATATAAGAATAATAAGAAACTTTCCATTTATTTTCACCTATACACACAGGATGTAGTTCTGGTCAAATACCCCAATCCAACAAGTCCTAGAAAGATTGTATGTCATATTCAGTGCTCCCCATGACATTTAAAATAATTTAAATCAATAATTTCACACATATTTTTCTCAATGATCATTAAATCTAAACAATGACATAAAAAATTGGTAGACCAATATGAAAATTCAAAAAGATACTTTTATTTTTACAATTGTAAGTAGATTTAGTATTAACATTCTTACTCTTTTTATATTTCATATAACCTTTACCTAATGAAAAAAATAAAATATTTCAGATCATTAACCAAATAAAACCATGAAATACATTGAGGTGGATATTCAGTGTCAACAATATTATCAAATCTCCAATGATTGTTCTTGTTTTGATGATCCACTGGTGAAAATTGTCGATGACCCATAAAACTAAAACTTTGATAATATTTAATTCTTATCAATCATGTATTATTCATAAAAATAGAACAAAATTGTTTTCCCTTAGTTATCTAACTAGAAATCATTTCATAATTAGGGAAATCATTTATAGTCCATAGAAGGATATCATGCATATGGAATATTTTTTTTGAAGAAACATCAAATGTGCGTACACCCATATCCCAAGGCTACTTCAAATATCTTATTTAGGGTTTAAAGTAGACTTCTATATCATTTATAGTATCATAAGCTCTAGATATTAATATACTAAATAAATTGAAAGGTTTTTTCATACACATCCACAAAATAATATTATAAACATGAATAAAAACTGGCCATGTGATGTGAGAAGTAATCATATGAACAAACAGATTAAAACCATCATAGGATAGAACAACATGAAATTATACACCTCAACTAAAAAATTTGGATGTTGTGCATAAAATTCCCACCATGTTAATCCATCTGTAGGATGAACCAACACATCATTATATTTAATTCACTCAGTATCATTCCATAAAATATTGGTTGATATTTCAACATACATGTGTAGATTTTTAAGCCTAGGAATCAATGGAAAGCGACACATAACTCTTCGTGGAACACGAGATGGTGTTCCATATACATTTTCCTTCTATAGAGATGTATCAAATTATTTAGAGTCATTAAGGTATGCTATTTACTACCAAAATAAATTACAATATTTTAGGAAAGAATGAATTTTATTAGTATAAAATTTGAGCTGCTTAATTAAATTCCATGCCTTATAATGATTTGAGGGAATATCTGAAGCACCAGAAAGAAATTCATTTGAAAAGGTAAGGATATAATCAATGGAGATATTATAAATTCCATAAATGGTTTTTAAAATATATAACTTCATTAAGAATTCCAACTTTGGCATTTTAGTACATTCCTGATATACAAGAGTTATGGAATCATCCATTAATTTTTTCACTCTCTCAACATCATCATATTCATTCTTTTCCTCATGTGTATTGATATCATTATCTTATTACACTGGCATATTATCTCTCTCATAATGATGCACAAATGAAAACTAATCAAATATAAAATTCTCTATACTAATTCTTTCTTTCCATTCATGAATATTAGAATATTGTCTCATCTCTCGATTGTGATACCAAACATAATATTTTGTTTTAAATATAGATTTTTTATATGGTAGCTAACTTATTTCTGACTTAACCATGGTCTTCCAACACAATTATAACATGGACACTGTATAAGACCTCCAGATGAAGAATTTTTAAATTAAAAATCAAAAAAAAATCCGAATTCATTTGAAAATTGGTTGAAATTTGATCAGTATGATAAATCCAGCTTCTATCCATTCTATTATAAGGAAAAAGTTATATTAAAATCAATAATGTAAAACATAATTAAAAAATTCATTACAACAAATTTTAATATGAAATTCATAAAAGGATGATAGTATCTAGAGAAAAAAAAGAATAAGAGAAACAACATATTCTATAAGCGATGCCTACAAATAGAAAGCCAAACAAAGTATAAGACATGGAATGAGAAACAACTATTATACAATACAATTAAACACTTATGTATTTATGAAAACATTGTTTTGAAAACTTCCATGTTTTTAATATAAAATTAATCTAATTAAATACAATTTATTTTACAATTAAAAAAATTTACTTAATAATAAAAAAAATGTGTCACCCAACATCAAAACAAAAAAAACATGGTATAATAATATCATGAAAATCCTACCGTAATTGATATAAATATAAATAATCATATAATCCTAATATCATAGAAACTAAGATTTATAAAATAACAAAAATATGTCCAAAATGTAATAAAGGATATGGGATCCTAAATTTGTATGATATATGAAATGGGAAATTATATATGGATTTAATACACCTTTAATCCCATCATATTGGGAAAGGGGAAATTGGGCAGAGTTAGAGCACCATGATCCTATCCCATATAGTTAGAGTATCCAAATACCAATCCTTTATTTCAAAATCTATTCATCACTAGATATGATACCATATTAGGGGATCTATCACATAAATATATCACCTTTTATATGATTAATAATAGGGAAATAAACCTGAAAATGTCTACCACATTGACAATAATGCTAGAGTGATATCTGAATTCAAAGAAAAATTAAAAGTATAGTGTAAATGAAATTAAATAACACTAATAAAAAACAAAATTTAATACAATACATGACACAAGTGACCATTATAGAATAATACTATCCATACAAATAAAGAAAAAGTCATATCATAAGAAAAAAACAAGGCATTCTCATAGAAATACAGACAGGGTGTATGTATTGGAATAAATTAAATCCTAGGAATACTAGTAGAAAAATGTGTATTTATTATGCAGATTGGTATTCTCATTTTAAAACATAATTGAGGATAACATTTATTCATGAAATTATTTTATTTAAGGTTAACATTAAATATATTATTCAAACATAAGGAAAATAGATTTTACATGTGTTTTATTTCAATTTAAGAAGTATTTAATTTGGGGAAGATCCATTAAGACTAAATAATTAATCCATTCCATCCCACTTTATAAAACCCATACATTACTTCACCACTGATGAAACCTATTAATTGAGGTAAAGTGTGGTTATATGGTTTTTATTTCATTTATTGTTTAGTGGAAATAAATTGATAACTACTCAATACATGATAAATGAAAAAGGAATCATTATTAACAAATAAATAATTTATACTCAATAGTTAATCAAAATAGGTGAAACTAAGGTTTATACCATTAAATTTTTCTTAAGGAACTAAATTCTCATATAAAACTTTATCAATGGAAACCATGTTTCAAAAAATGAATATGACCCAAAAAAGATTTCCATTTTAACTTATATAATTATTTCATGACATTTACCAAAGTATTACATAAATATTTGTACATAATAATGGTTCTATAGTTTTTAAACATTTGAAATATAAATATTTATTTATTTGAAAGAATATTTTATCATTCATTCATGTCCAAATCATAATAAAGAATTCTTATAAACATGGTTAAAAATTACTATAAATATAATAGTGAATTCATAGATAACCAACCTTAATAGATAAAGTAATATTAAATATTTACTTATAATAGTATAATCTTGTACATCATTGTATAATGTATTTTTTTGGTATAAAAAATATAATTAATATTTTAACCATGCTTCATGATATAAAAAAAATTAAATTTCAATAATTAAACCCTATAACTCAAGGATAATAAAAACTAACATTAACCCAATTAGTTAAATTAAATATGATTCCCAATACTAAAAATATCTAAATTCCTACAATATTCCACAAAAAGAATATCAAATTTAAGTTAAATTCATAAGAATCCCTAGGATAGTTTTCAAAATGAATAAATTATAACTAAAATAGTAATTATAGTAATTTAATAGACTATATTTGATCTCTATATGACTAAAAATTTAAATACATGATGATAGAAGTGATTCCAACATGCTCTAATACAATATCATGCATAGATAAAAAAATTCCAGAATTGGAAGAATAATTACAATCATTAAACCAGAATTACAACCAATGAGGCAAACCAAAACCAAGACTCATCACTTACCATAATATAACCATCAAATAGATCCCAAATATACAACAATATAATACTAAAGGCTCATCCTAATTACAATAATTAAACTGAAATTCCATGAATAAAACATCACCCACAAAGAACCTTATTTCGAATAATCTGGAAGAATCATGACCTAAATATATATTGGTTAGGTTTTCATACATAGATAAAAATGAAAACATAGTCAGAAGAATAAAATACAGATTTAGAACTCACTAATCTAATGTTGAAGAAGATCAAAATAAAAAAATCATTGAATTAGGGGAGAACACTAGAGGAGGAGATCCACCTATCATTGATCGGGTGAGGGTAGAATAGGGCTCAAGTGGGGGGGGGGGGAGATAGGGCTCATGTTAGGGGGGTGGGGGATGAGGGAAATATGAGGGAACCTATCCCAATAGTTTTTAATAAACCATTGGGATAGCTTGTCTATACCCGTAGTTTACATAAACTGAGGGTATAGACAAATTCGATCCAATCTATACCCACAGTTTCTGTAAACCATGGGTATAGATCCGTGGGTATATCCCCCTTTCCAGCAATTTTTTATTTTCTTAAATAAATATTCTATACATAAAACAGTAAATTATTATTTATTAAATATTCAATAAAATAAATAAATATACTTTATTCACAACTTGGTGAATAAATATTCATTTAATTAAAATGATCAATAAAGATTGAATAAAATTATTTCTCATCCTTGAGAATAATATTTATTATATTAATTAAATTTAAATTGAATTTAATCAAGATCAATTAAAAAACTTAGTGTGTGACCCTATATGATTCTTTCTCATTGGTATTAGGTGGGATTGCCTAAAGTCCAAGATTACGATCTTATAGCAGGCCAAAGCACCCAAGAGAAATAACTTAATGTCACAATGACAACAACCACATAAAAATGCTCACTGTGTAATATAATATCATTGTCATAATATATAATCAAGAAAGTTTCACATCTTTGTCACTAACCTATATGCTTGATATGCATTTCATTGACTATATGGAATAAACACATCGTTACACCATGACCATAACATTTTGGGTGGTAGTTCTATTCTAATCAAAGGGATGAGATATCAACTTCTATAAATATGGAAGGGAAAAATCCTTCCTAGACTTATCCATTAATGACATGTTAATGATGACACACCCAATGTACCCTACCTCATTAGCAACATATGTCATCATGATTTTCATCAGAAAATATAAGTGTGTGAGTCATGACATTAATTAATGATAATATTAAATTCTAAATAACGTTACACATGATCACAAATAGGAATATTCGATGACACCAAAACATGTATAATTCCTACTGGTGACTCTGTTCTCATAATCTCCTATCATGGAGATTCCTAAGTGAAAACTTCATGAGAAGAAGCTTCGTCTTCTTATGAGTATTCACACCTGAAGTTCTAATTAGTATGTGTCCCGTTATAATACATTATTTTTTCTGACACTTTCGTAGTTGGGGTGTGTTGGAGTTGGTTCCCTAGAACTAAATTATTTTTACGTTATGATAAAGTTGTATTTATGGTTTTGAATAATAATATAATCTTTATCACATCATGATTTTTCTTCTGTGTAACATAGTATGCGATAATTTCCTATAAGTAACTACCATACTAAAAGGTCACACCAGTTCCCCGCTATGATGAGAACTTAGAAGTTCTACAACACTATTATTAAATACATGTTATATATTCGGATGATATAATTTGAGGGGCACAAATGATATAGGATATTAGGGGTAGAGACTCATAGGATTTTGAGGCACTTTTTCATGGTGTACTCCCTTGGTAATATCTAGTAGGATATTATGAGAATGAGACTTGCCGGTAGGAAACCCACATTTATATGTGTCATTATATTTTCCTATATGCAGACATGTGTATTGGTACTTAGACTTTAAGATTATTATTAATGATAATTATGAGTCTTTCACTTAGATGTATTACCAAAAACCTCTATGACAGTTGTTCACGACGAGGTAGGATACATTGGGAGCATCACGAGTAATATTGCATTAATCAATAATGCAAGAAAGGATTTATCCCTTATATTATTTAATGAAAGTTAATATCCCATACCCTTTGATGGAAATTATATAGCCTAAATAAATCCACGGACATAGTAATATATAGGAATGTTCTCTTTCTAGAAATCCAAAGAAAGGGATATTGAGCATACAGGTTGATGGAACTAGCATAAAACCTACTCAATTTGAGATATTCTGATAAAGGGATTATATTACATAGAAAGAATTCATATGATGTGACATGTCATTTTAGCATTAACTACTTTTTATATGGGTTCCTTGGCATGTTTCTAGATGCTAACCTTGGACTTTAGGCTGCTTCACCTAATGCCACTAAGAAAGAGGACTAGAGTGCCACACACTAAGATTATCCAGAATCTTAATTAAATAATATATTATTATTTATTATTTAATAGGTTGAATAAGTATTATTCCTATACATGGTTTAATAATTATTCATGTATGATTGATCACATTTATTCCATCACTAGTTATTCAATAGAATATATTATGAGTGGTGTAACATCCCCAAATGATAAAGGGTTAAATGACTAAATGATATGACTCATGTCAACAAGGTGTACCTTCCTTTTCGGGAGCCTACCTGATTAGAACTCCACAGTTAAGCGTGCTTGGCTTGGAGTAGTGATCAGGATGGGTGACCCTCTGGGAAGTTTCCCAGGGTGTGTGTGAGTGAGGACAAAACACACTGGAAAGGACAAGTGTTGGCCTGTGGGGACAATCATTAGTCAGATGACCCGTTCGGGCACGTGGGTGGACCCTGGGGTGGGCCCCACGTGTCTGCGGGGCAACTGAGGTACCTAGTGGGCCAGGACCCGACGACCATGTTAAGGCGGGGTGGCTGTGCTGTCACCAGGACCCGGTTGTCACATTTGGTATCAGAGGTGGTACCCAGCCTTAAGTGCGGTGCACTGCCTGGGTTGAGATGTAGGGCTCACAACGAGGGCGTTGTGCTCTAAAGGGGGGGTGATTGTAACATCCCCAAATGATAAAGGGTTAAATGACTAAATGATATGACTCATGTCAACAAGGTGCACCTTCCTTTTCGGGAGCCTACCTGATTAGAACTCCACAGTTAAGCGTGCTTGGCTTGGAGTAGTGATCAGGATGGGTGACCCTCTGAGAAGTTTCCCAGGGTGTGTATGAGTGAGGACAAAACACACTGGAAAGGACAAGTGTTGGCCTGTGGGGACAATCATTAGTCAGATGACCCGTTCGGGCACGTGGGTGGACCCTGGGGTGGGCCCCACGTGTCTGCGGGGCAACTGAGGTACCTAGTGGGCCAGGACCCGACGACCATGTTAAGGCGGGGTGGCTGTGCTGTCACCAGGACCCGGTTGTCACAAGTGGAATATTTAATAAATATTTATTTGATATTTAATGAATATAATTTTTATTTTTATATTGGAGAATAATGTAGTGATATTTGTTTAATAAATAAATATACATTATTTAAGGCTCTATAAATATTTTGGAGGAATGGAAGAATGATTTTAATGGTCTGGTGAGAATTGATAATATTGAATATTATTTAATTAAATAATATATAATTATAATTTGCAAGTTCAGTGCATGTCGAGAAATAATAATATTACTGTTATTATTTGACATGGGATTTTTCTAGGATTAAATAAATAATAAGGGAACTTGTGAAATTATTTTATTTTAACCCTAGAAATATAAATACCTAATTATGTTATTTTATCAAGACCTAACTCAGTTGTGCACATCGAATCTTAGAGTATCCTCTCAATCCTAGAGAGCACCCTTCTCTAAGAATGATACCAAGAATGGTGATAAATCCTCCTCCACAAGATCAAAGATAACTCACTGGAAGCGACTCTTGAGGAGATCAAAGAGGACGACACAAGCACAAGGATCTTCCATGATAGAACCTGAGGACTTCTATAGAAACATCTAGAGTTTCATATAACACATGCGGATCACTACTAGAGTAAATCTACACTTGGTTTATACAATGCAATAATGGTGAACCATAGATCTGTTACCAGATTCATCAATGAAGAAATAATTCCTTAGAGGCAATTCTTTATCTAATTAAATTAATTGTAAACAATATGTGTATATCTCTTCTCTCTTAGTTCCAACATTATTAGTGTCGTCTATATTTGATTCAATTCCACTTATCATGATGATTAGACATCGTATAGATATTGTATTGATCATCGATCATGATAAAAATAAATGTTGGGAACCATCCATTGCATGCTTCCACTACGCCAAAAACCTATAGGGTGTGCATCGTCATGGAAACAAATGTTTGTTTCCCCAAATTCACACTTTATAAAGGTGGGAATCCTCCACGACTATGGATGGTGATGTTGGATATTTGATTTAAATGGGATGATGGGATGTCATTTCCTCATTCCATGGATTATTCTTTGAAAATCATTACCTAGTCTGGGTCTTCCTCATAGATTTGAGTCATGTTTGTGAAACCATTTATTAGTTTCATCTCTTTATGGACACTAGTTAATTACACTACTTCTATTTGATAGGGTATAAAAATTTCTTTGGAGTAGATGGTAACATCGAGCATGTATGGATTCTGGGAAAATTGGTCATATGTATTATTTCTCATAATAGGGAATATAATGATGGCATCCTAGGCATGGATCCCAAGGAAACCCATGTTTATCATGAGGTATCTAATGAAAAAGGAATATCTTCTAAGGATTTCACCTTAGGAATCCCTTGTTTAGCATAAGGTATTAGTATGAGATAGGTCGCGTGTTTAATGTCTCATGGAGATAGAATGAGACTCATCAGTGTAGAGGTGGATCAAGGGAGGTGAATCCTTAGGAGGGAAAACCTGGAAGGTTTATTGATGGATGTATTAGAATTACCCATATAGGTGGATCCGAGGAGGTGTGTCCTATAAAGGGAAAATGTCACACTATGAAGGTTGATCTGGGCACCCCTGGAGGTGGATCAAAGAGGTAAACCACTTGGAGAGGGGCACCAAGGTTTACTATTGGTTGGGATTGAAACTCAAGGAGGCATCCTATAAACCCTGTTTAGAAGATAGGGATCAAAACACACATAGTTTGATGCCAAAGTTTAAGATCACGTGACTTGACCTATCTATGCAGTTTAACGTCATGCGGTAAGGACGATTGAGTTGTAAAAGGAGCATCAATGAGGGATGATATAGGTATTATGCATGGAATATTACCTTTTCAAGATGATTTATTTTTTTTGGATTGTGTGATATGGGGCTTATGCATAGGATTTTCCAGAATGGGTGGAATGATCTCACTAGGATGTGGTAGTCTGAGTAAAAATATAGATGGATTATGGGTGGAGTGGATGGAGTGGATAGATTAGATAGAGTGCTTGGGTGTTGGGATTGAACCTTAGTTAGGATTACTTTGTATCCTAATTATCTTGGAATCAAAGTCCATGTAGTTTGGGATGGTTGTGGAATACACCTAATGAGGAGGCCCATCGAAGTGGAACATGTGATTGGGGCTTACACATAGGTGTGGCCCATGGTGATTATAGTTAGGGCTTATACCTAAAGAGGAGGTCTGAGTACCACTATGGAGTGGAAATGATGTGAATGGGGATTACGAGTGAAAGAGGACCTGGTACCACTATGGAGAGGTACTAATGTGGTCGGGGCTTACGTGTGGGAGATTCTTATTATGTCTTCCCCATGTCAGGTCATGAGGGAATCCCATGTGCATTTCATGAGGTAGGATCGCGATTTAACATCATGCGAATGGATGTAGTCTTTAAGGCTTATGCAATGAGCTTCCCATTATTTTTTCATCATATCAGGTCATGAGGGAATTTGGAATTGTCGATGGGTCAAGGAGTATTATTGGGGCTTACACATAAGATGGAGGCCCATAGGGGATTCTTGGGAGTAGTAAGCATACATGTGGGGCCTGCACTCTAGGGATTCTCATTCACCTTCCTCATGTCGATTCATGATGGAATCACGACTTGTTGGTGGGTCAAGGTATATGGTTGGGGATTACACCTAATGAGAAGGCCTGTGGTTTCTGTTCGGTGGTCGTCTCATGATCATGGCATGAGGAATCTTATGCTTGATGCATAATTCATCTCGTGTGTGTCACATGAGGTGTCTTATGTTTTTCACATGGTATAATACAATTTAAAGTCATGTAGTGAGGAATATTGGTCATATTATGCTTGAAGTATAAGGAATCTCATGTTTATCATAGGAGGCATCCTATTATTGAATGATAGGGTATTCTACATTTTAATGTCATGTAGTGAGGACTATTGAATATCATCTAATGATCACAGCATGAGGCATCTTACAATTGATGTATAAAGAATCTTATTCATGAATGATAGGGTATGATATAGTTTAAAGTCATGAAGTGAGGACTACTGGGTGGAAGAAACCGAGAAATGGATGGTGTGGGACTTAAACAAGAGTGGCCCTTTCTAGTTTAACCCATCATTTGGTATAGGACACGAGGTATCTGGAGATTCTTGAGGAATGGTTCAACTCAAGTTACACAGGTAACTTTTGGAGAGAATATGAACTTTTGAAATGGGAAAGGGACTAAGAGGAGTAGGTAGAATCAAGGTATTTAATGGGGTGTACGTTGGGTTTGTACAAGGGAGGAATCCAAAATGTTCCCAACCCGGCCCAAAAAGTTCACAATGAAACTCTCTATTTTTCATGGGGGTCAATGATGGCATCAAAGGGATTGGGACAGAGGTCTGTGACCGTATCCCATCACTGATCTCGAGTGGGGTGTGGGGGTGTAACCCTCATGGTATAAACCTATGGGTGCATGTATAAACATTTTTTCACAGAATATAGGATTCATGTAAGATTGAATGTATGCAAGATGGCCTATGTGTAATATTGGATGTGCTTAAGATAGCCTATGCGCAATATGGGTTATTCGCAAGATGGTCTGTGCACAAGATTGGATGTGCGTAAGGTCAGGGGTGCCTGAAGAGGAGTCTTTTTGCGCACTTGGCATGGGTTGAAAGAAGTTGGGTGAATATTACCCAACTGTGGGACCACTTTAAGGAGGACCCATATGGAACCTATCACACAATATCTCTACCTTGAGAGTTCTAGGCTTTCATGATGTCAAGGAAGATCAGTATTACGCACAACAGAGCAGTAGTTCGACTTCCAGAGCCTCACCTTGAAGGGGGGGGGGGGTTAAATTAAATATATAGAAGAGATATTTGGAGTTGGTGTGGAAGATTTTGGTCATGGAAGATGTCTTCCATGAAACCCTTCCTTTTCCATGGTGGGTGTGCACACAAGGGATGGTTTGACTTCGTATTTGGCACACAAGAGTCTTACGCACATATTGTTTTCTTACACACTATGTAGACATATTGAGAGTGACTTACTTAGATGTTTGAGAGTCCTTCGTGTAAGGGATATAGATTGACATCATATCTAGGACACAAGATGATTGCGTGATGGGGTTTGTGGACAAGATTCCATTCTTGCTCCCAAAGCTTCTTTCTTGTGTGTATGGGACTTGGGTGCACATTTAGGATGAGGGGATTATGAGGAAATTCTCATCACCTTTTAAGAACAACTAAATTCCATGACCATGAAATTTGTGACTTCACTTTTTTGTAATCTTTCACACACTTCCATACTTTGCCCCAAAATAACCCTATCCACCTTTTTTCTAGAGTCTGACTTTAAACGACCATAAATTCTGATCCGCAACTCTATTCAGGCTCTAAAAACTAGTCACATCGAATCCCATGGAATGGGCTATACTCATGGATCATGTTTGAAAGAATTTGGTGCATTATTTGGATGAATTTTCCAGTTCCATCAATTATTCAACCGTAAAACTATATTAAGAATATTGTAATAATATTTCAAGGCTCTCATCATAGTGGGGGAATAATATGAACTTATCAATGAAAAAAAATACTCTATGAAATTATTAAATTAAATCCATAAAAACAATAAAAAATATATAATAAGGTGTTTAATCAATATTCAGTACATCGAATATTCATGTAATCAAAGTACAAATAGTTGTTTCTATGACACCAACTCCAAAAAACTCCCACTTGTACTAGATCTAATTGCCTATGAATTTCAGTCTGCTAGACCTAACATGATAATCATGTTTCTTTTGATTCAAGGCTTTAGTCAAGGGGTCTACTATGTTTATTTTAGTGTAAATCCTTCTCACCGAAACCTCACCTCTCTGAGAACAATACATCAAGAGATGATACCTCTAAAGTATGAGCTTCATTCATTGATGCGACCTTGGATCTTTTTCAAGAGCCACCATTATAGTATTATCATAGTAGAGTGTGATATGATCTTTACTTTTAGGCACCACAAAAAAACTCTTAAATGAAGTTTTACATCCATACTTCTTCTTTATCTACCTTAGAAGCCATAATATACTCTGACTTTCCTATAGAATATATGAACATAGACTTATTTGAGATCTTTCAGCTCACAACATCTCCATTCAAAGTGAATATGTATCACATTTGGGACTTAATTTCGTCTTGATCAATTTTGAAACTAGAATTTGTATATCCTATGACGACTAGTTCCTCATATCCTCCATAAACTAAGAACATATCTGTATTATGCCTCATATACTTTAGGATAGTCCTGACTATCATCCAATGGTGGTCACCTGGATCGAATTAATATCTTATTACCACACTTAATGCATAGATGACATATATCCTAGTACATAACATAACATATATTACTGATCCAATCACTGATGCATACATTCCATTCTATTTCTTTTCTCATGTGTCTAAGGATACATTTTCTTAGAAAGATGAATTCCATGTGATTCTAGAAATAATCCCATCTTGAACTGTTCCATATTTAATCTCTTTAGTATATTTTCAATGTATGTACTTTGACTTAGTCTGAGAAAACCCCTTCGATATATTATGATGGATCTTGATCCCAAGAATATATACTGCCTCTCCCACATCCTTTATAGAGAATCATTTATTCAACCATGCCTTAACAGACTGCAATACTGATATTTAATTTCTAATGTGTAATATATCATCAAAATATACTATTAAGAAAATTACTGTACTCCGACTAAGCTATTTACAGACACTAGAATCACACTTATTCTTTATAAAACCAAATTCTATTATGGATTTATCAAAATGAAATTATCATGATCGAGATTCTTTCTTTAATCCATATATGTATTTTTGATTTTTTTATTTCTTATTGGAATACTTTGGAGTCACAAACACTTTTGATTCTGTCATAAAGACATATTCCTGAAGGTTCCCATTAATGAAGGCTATTTTGAAATCCATTTTCCAAATCTGGTAGCCATGGTAATCTGAAATGGAAAGCATAATTCTAATAGATTTCAGCATTGAAATTGGTAAAAAGTTTTTGTCGTAGTTAATGCCTTGATGCTGTTTAAACCCTTTTGCAACCATTCATGCCTTATAGGTACTGAATTATCCTTAAATTTCCATTTTCTTCTTTAATACCTACTTGAAATCAATGGGATATACATCAATTTGAGTATCTAACAAAATCCAAACTTAGTATTAGTACATGGAATCTATTTCAAAATTCATGGATTCTTACAAATTGAAAACATATGTGCCACTTAAAGCATCAATTTAGGTTAGAGGATCATTATTATCAACTAATAACAAGTCATCATCCTCTATGAATAAATAACCATAATGTTTTGATTATATAACCTATACTATACTCCTACGTAGTACTTGTGTCTCTAGAACAATTTATTTTTTCCATAGAGTTTTTTGGAATATGTTCCTATACTAACTCTTGTGTACCTTGAGCATCAACTTCATCTAAGTTTATATCACTCCCACTATCTCTTTTATATATGTGATACCTCTTAAGGAATATGGTGTGTATTTCCATTATAACCTTTTTGTTTGTGGGGTCGTATAGTTAATACCCCTTATTTCCTTGGGATATCCTATAAAGGTATACTTTGTAACTCAGGGTGAATGGTTGTTACTTGAAGAGGACTTAGAAAATGATTTTTTGACCCCACACATGTAATTATTACAACACAAGTTTCTTTCTATTCCATAATTGGTATGGTATACCATCCTCCACTTTAGTTAGCACTTGGTTTATTATTTTTTCTGCTTCTTGTAACATGTATCCCCAAAATGATAATGGAAGACTTGCATGACTCATCATTGATCTCATAATTTCCAATAAGGTACAGTTCCTACTTTCTATTAAAATATCCCATTGAGGAATATAAGGAAAAGTGAGTTGAGATAGAATCCAAAACTCCCATAAATAATCAATGAAGTCTTGATTAAGATATTCTCCACAATGGTTTTAGTGAAGTTTCTTGTTCTTCTTAAAAATATGGTTCTCAGATTAATTCTTATATTACTTAAATTTATTAAAAGAATATGAATTATACATCATTAAGTAAACATATCGCTACACTATTGGATAACGGGATATTTGAAATAGACTATTTGCGATGAGATCCCGTCGCAAATAGGCTTTAGCGACGGACCCCCTTCGCAAATAGCCCATTGCAGAAAATGATGTCACAAAAAAAGTATTTGCGATTGGAAGGTTCCCCATCACGAATAACCCTCCGATTATATAAATTATATATAAATGAACCTTTTTGCGACGGCGCATCACAAATACTATTTGCGACGGGAAACTGCCCCGTCGCAACTAAGCCTTCGATTATATAAATTATATATAAACCTTTTGCGATGGGACCATCACAAATACTATTAATAAAAATTCATATTTAGACTATTTGAGACGGGATCCCATCACAAAAGATCCCATCGCAAATACTAATTTTGGTAGAAACAATTTTTAGTGGACTGAAAGTTTATCTTTTGTCTGACTTCTCATCTACCTGAAAATTTCTCTCACAGAAATCACAATGAATAATCTTCTCGTAGGTACTCATATCCATTCTCATGAATATGAGAATTTATAAGATTACCTCCGAGCAGATTCTTCATTTTCACTTCTGTGTGAGAAACCTGCATGTAAATGAGCCGTCAGACAAAAGAGTCCCCTTTTCGTCGATGAATCATCTTCTCACAACTGTCACCGCCTGAACACATTATGAAAAATGTGGTCCTATGAATGCATATTGAAACTCATGCATATATAGAAGCATACTTTTCATATTGTTTTGAGTCGGTAAAATTTGAAAGGAGAAGAGTCATCGAACAAAAGGAGTGCTGTCAATCCACTGGAAATTGTGCCAAGTTATTACAAGTTATTACTTTTACTATTTATTGCCATTTTTACTATTTTTTATTATTTTTTCCTATTTATTGCTATTTTTCCTATTTATTGCTATTTTTTTATATTTTTGATTATTTTTGACTATTTATTCTTATTTTTTCCTATTTTTTCCTATTTATTTCTATTTGTTCCTATTTATTCCTATTTATTCCTATTTATTCCTATTTATTCCTATTTATTCTAAATTATTTCTATTTAGTACTATTTATTCCGAATTATTTCTATTTAGTACTATTTATTCCTATTTACTACTATTTATTACTATTTACTACTATTTATTACTAATATTTATTACTAATTACTACTATTTATTACTAATTACTACTATTTATTACTAATTACTACTATTTATTACTAATTACTACTATTTATTACTAATTACGACTATTTATTTCTAATTACTACAATTTATTACTAATTACTACTATTTATTACTAATTACTACTATTTATTACTAATTACTACTATTTATTACTAATTACTACTATTTATTACAAATTACTACAAATTATTCCTAATTACTACTAATTATTCCGAATTAATACTAATTATTCCTAATTACCACTATTTATTCCTAATTATTACTATTTATTCCTAAAATATTGATAACAAAACAATTTAAATCTAATTTAATTACAACTAATCAACAATAATTAAAATTAACATAAAAAATTTAAGTAAATATTAAACTAAATAAAATATAAATACCTTAAAACTTGATCACCTATTGATGTAAGTGCCTTCACAACTTCTCGGTAATAAAAATTAACTGAGAGAAATTTTCACTCTAAAATTCAGGTTTAGATAGAGAAAGGAAGTGAGAAATGAGAGTAAGAGAAAGAAAATCGGAGGGGGGTATATATAGGGTAGATTAGTTGCGACGGGACTTGTTGTGACGGTAATCCCATCGCAAAAGGTACTTTTTGCGACGGGGCCCATGGCAAATAACTTTACTCATATTAGTAGTAAAAGGGTATTTGCGATGGGGCCCATCACAAAAGGTGACCTGCCAACATACCCTTTGCGATGGGACAACACCCCGTCACAGAAAACTCATTTACCGTCGCCGGTTTTTGCGACGGGACCCGTCACAAATACCCTCCGACTGACACACTATTTACGACGGGGGGATACCCCCATTGCAAATAACCTTCCCGCACTTTGGTGTGCATTCTGCGCCAAATCACGTGTTACCTTTTGTGACGGGACCCCATATCCCGTCGCAAATAACAATTTATTTGCGACGAGACGAATCTCCCGTCACAAATAACCCCTGGGATGGACTATTTGCGACAAGAACTAATCCCGTCGCAAATACCCCGTCGCAAAAACTATTTTTCCCATAGTGCTATCTACTAAAATCATCAATAAAAGTTATAAAGTATGAGTACCCACCCCTTTCTTCAACAGGAAATGTTCTACACACATCGGTATAAAATAATTCAAGAATATTTTTAACCCTTTCCCCTTTCCCATGAAATGTGACTTTGGTCATTTTACGTTGTAAACATGAGTGACATAAACCAAGTATTTTTAGTTCAAAAGAATATAAATATCTATATTTATATAGTTTATTGAATCGCTTTTCATTTACATGTCCTAGTAGGTGATTCCAAAGTTTTGTGTGGTATGAGTCATGTGAGGTTATTTTGTTATCTATTTCCATTACTTGGTTTGTTTATTCCAACACATAATGACCATTATTTAATTTTTCCTTACCATAAAAATGATATCTTTATAAAAGAAGCAACATTTATTTCTAAATTTGAAAGAAACAACCTGTATCTAGTTCAGATACAGATAAAATGATTTTGGTAACTAAAGGCACATAATAACAAATCTTTAAAACCAATATCATCCCAATTAGAAACATGAGGTTGTAGTCACCAATATATATAGTAGCAAGTTTATATTTTTTTTCCTCTCATAGATCTACCTCCCCGTGGTCAATATTTTTAAAGTTACTTAGTTCCTATATTTGAATACATACATGAGCACCATAAACTGCATATAATACCCAATTTATAGAAATATATAAATTACAATTGATAAAAAATTCATTTGAAGATTCCCCTTTATTCTATGGTTGACATTATTTTTCTTCTAGTGTCCTTTCTTACCACATTTGAAAGAGATAACATCCTATTCCCTTACTTACCCCTTAATCTTATTCTTCTTAGAAGGGCATGAATAAGCTTTGGGATTAAATCTCTTTAATTCCCATTTCTATTTGTTAACCATAAGGAAAAGCGGATTTTCATGATTCATATCCTTATCTACTTGAAGAAGTAGATTAAGAATATATGAAATAGACTTATCAATTTTTTTCATATTAAAATTTACAACAAAGCGGGATAAACTCTGAGGGAGTGATGTAATAATGTGATTGGTGCCTAGTTCTTTGGGGAGTTTAAACCCTAAAACTATAGGTTCTCAATGTACCTAATGATATTGACTATGTGAGACCCAACCCGGGAACCTTCTCTAAATTTTATATGAAAGAGTACTTTGTAAATCTCATCCATTTCTTATCTATCTCTCTCATGGTAAAGACTACAGAGGTTATCAAGAATTCTATATGCATCCATGTTTTCATAATACTTCATGAACTCACTAGACATAGAAAAAATCATCAAACATTGAATATAAACCATGTCACTCAAACGTTTTTTGTAGACCAAAAACTCTTCATCACTCACCTATTTAGTAGGAGGATCATGCATTGATGATTTTAGAACCTAAGATTTCCATTCACGATGTAGCACAACCTGAAGGTGTGTAAACCACTCCTAGAAGTTATTGCTAGTGAGGAGGTTGTATTTCTCCTATATTTATCATAGGGATAATGCAGATGAAATGATTTTAATTTTATTCTAAAATTAAAAGACCTGATTATTAGAACTTTTCTTAATTACAAATTATGTGATAAATAATAAATTAATTTGATTTTATTATTATTTTTAAATCTACCACTATTTTATCAAGTCCCAATATCTCTCACCATTGAAATTGGAATGTCTAGTTTATATGACATTCTAGTGTAAAGGATTCATATTCCCCTTCTCATAACCCCAATGAGGGTTTTTCAAGCTACTTGATGGTATTTAGGTAGGCATGTCTTTTCTAAATGTAATCTTGTAGCTCCTTGATCTGTTGAGTGGACTCCCCTATCCCGAAATCCTTAACAATATTTCCTAAACACTTTCCTCCAAGTTAGATCAAGCTTAGAAAGGTCTACTTATCTTGATACATGATGGTTAAGTTAACCCATAACCTTCATAATAACTCTACATTAAAATTAAGTGTCCCAATGAGGGTTGGTCAAACACTTATTTTCAAGGATTTCATTCCTAATCACGTAATGGAAGGCCAAGTTTGACTTAATATTTAATTGAGGGATTTTGTTTAATTATGAACAATTTTTTTATCTTGTTTTATCCCTTACATGTCTTGTTAATATTAAGTGGATGTTACTTAATTAATTATCCATGGTGGATAAAATATTTATGCACAATTCATTTATTTAATTTCTATATTTTCACATGAATTCATTTATTTATGGGATCACGACCTTGCATCTATAAAATAAATAATTTTATAGACAAAAAGAAATAAATAATTAAATGAACCATTCAAGATCATTATCTAATGGTTTATTTAATGAGTGGATATTAAATCAAACATTGACCTAGGGTAAATAACTCCTTTTTTGGTATTGGCATGAGTTATAGCATTACACTTGTCCACCTATGTATCAATGGTATTGGAATCATAATGGTTCTATCTTAAACCACCTCTACACGCCTTGGGATACATCATTAATTACATGTATTTATGACTCACACATAGATGAGGGGAACCAAAGGGTTGTTTAAAAGGGGATTACATAAATATCCTTGGACACACAGGTCCTACATAATTTTTTAGGAAGGGATGACACACATTCCATAATATTTAATTTAATAATAAATTATTGCAAACCCATGAAATAAATTAAAGTAAAACATCCAACACATGCATAGGTCTTGGTTAAGCTCATGAACAATCATATATGCAATGAATATACAAAAGTAACTAGATATAACTCATTTACTTATTCATTATTTATTATTATGATAGACATTATTGAATTAATTAATTAATTTATTAATCAATTCCCTTTCATCTTAATGATCATATGAACTTAAGTGGAGATACCCATTATTTATGGCATTCATGGAAAATAAATGGAAGAACCAATAATGTCATATTAATTATAATAAATTAATTTAAAATTTAATATTATTTAAAACTATTATTAAACTATCAAAAAACAAATTGGTGTTCTAATCAACAAAATAAGGTTTTAATGCTAAAATTTTCAATTTAATGTAATTTTTAGTTCTGTTTTTTAATGGGAGACTACATGATGTGTATATACCATCTACACACCATGCATATTGTTTATCATGTATATAAGGTACACACTAAGGTTTGTGGTGTGTACCTTGACCAGAATACATGATGTGTACAGACCAGCTACACGATGTGTGTTTTGCTTTCCGTGTGTCTGGTATGCACACCTGGATCTTTAGTGTGTGTTTCAGATGTGGGAATTGAGGAACTGCAGGACATTTAAATCACATATATGCCATGTATATCATAAATACACCATATTTTCAATCTCACATGGTTTTGACCGTGTATAATGACCTCATGTATTGTGAAATTTATGCCGCTAACCCATGTAGACAACATGATGTGTACACTAAAACACACCATATAATCTAAAAATCATGTGCCTGGTTGGCTAGTCAACATGAGATGTACACCATTTTTAATTACTGTGTGGTACACCATGTATCCCTCTATGCATCCAGATGTAGTGAACTAGGGTATAAGGCATGTACTTATGAGTACATGTCGTGTAACCCTATATTACTGGTAAAAAAATGGTAGTTTCTTGATGGAAACTACAGTTGTTATTCATCTATTCTTAAACCATTAGGAAAATGAAAAACTAAACAAATCATGATTAATATGTTGAATCATGTTAATTTAAATTGTATTAAACAATTAATAAAACGAAATGAAAACTCACATGTAATTACTGTGTAGCACATCGTGTATCCCTTAGAGAATCCATATGTAGTTCACTAGGGTACATGCCATGTAATTTTGAGTACATGCTGTGTAACCCTATTTTACCAGAAATAAATGGCAGTTTCTTGATGGAATATCCATTAATTCTTCATTTATTCTTCAACATTTATGAAAATTAAACACTAAATGAATCGCGATCAATATGTTGAAGCTCATTAATTAAAATAAAATTAAAGAATGAAAAACATGAAATGAAAATCTAACCACAATTGTGCATAGATCAATAATCAAATAAATAATTATAGATTTAAATGTGATCACTTTGATACCACTTGATGGTTCCAGAAACAATAGAAGTGTGCAGTGTTGGGTGATATATTATAATTTATTTTAATTATAATTGCCCAAAACCATGAGTGAGGATCTTGCATGTCAAATTTATAAATTATTTATTGGATATTTCTTCATTGATGAATGTTGATCATCCGAAATGACCATTTAAAATTTCCTTTATTGCACTATGAGGATCCACGGATAAAATCTATCTAGTGGATATCCACACGTGCTCCTATGATCCCCAAGAAACAACACTTGATCTATAGGTGCTAACCAAGAGAATCAAATGTCTTGAATTATTCGTTATTCATCAACTATTCCTAGGTCTTGAATAAATATCTCTTTCATTTATTGTTCTTGATAGGGAGATTGAAGGAGGAGTCGAGAGAGAATCCATTGTTCACAATAACTCTCTATTTTGGTTTCACATATCGATGCTCTATGTAATAGCTACAACCACATATTTATAAAGCTGGGGTTTATGTTAAAATAATTATTTAATTAATATCATCCATTAAATAATATAATAACCTTTAATAAAACCTATTCTACATAATAAAATAATAATAATATAAATTTTTTGGTGTGTTCCAACTTGTGAAATGACAAGTATTATTTAATTGACTTGTTAATTAATATCCCCATGGGCATCATAAATTCCCATAGGTTTATTGAATTTATAAATTTATAAAATGAATAAAAAACCACTAAACTGTAGGGTAGTATAGGATATGAAAGTCCGAGGACGATCTCATAGAGACAGGGTTAGAGAAAATATTAATTCTATAAAAAAGACCTAAACTAATTGAGATTTACAGAAATTGAATCTAAGCTACCGATTGGTGAAGAACATGAGAGAACAAAAAATAAAAAGGGCTTTAGGTAGTAATGAATCCAGGTTCAAGGGTAAATACAGTAGGAGATAATTAATTAACAGTCATGCAGTCATCAGAATCAGGTTCTAGAGAGTTCAATTGTCTTGGTAAATTCTCTCCATCCTAAACTCTCCTTTTCTCATGGTCAAGTACTTTAGATTATAAATGAATGGGTAACTAGAATCCATATTTAAACATAGGGTAAGAACTATCCCAATTTTCATGGAGGAATTCTAAACCCTAGGTCCCACATTAATCAAAGGCATTCAATCAACTTAGGAAATGGTCATTCTCAAAGAAAGAATGAAATTAAATCCACTTTCTAACCATTCTTATAATAGTAATGCAAAAAGAATTAGGGAATAGATAACAATGAAGAACAAATATGAAATACCAACATGAATTTCAATCAAATATAAAATATATTATACAATCAATCCCTGTTCATCACACATGCTACGACATAAAGAAATTACCCTATCATGCTATCCATGAGAGCGTGAGAAAAAACCTATAGAGAAGCAGTAGGAGGGATCTGAACTCACCTTGGAATGGTATCATCTCAGTCCCCTAGTTTTCCGATACTCAAAATTAGTGGCTAAAGGCATGTATATATAAGATTTTACATCAAACCCTTGGCCACCATCACATAAAAATTCACATATTTTGACAGGTTCATGACGTATATTATTTACACATCGTGTAATGACTGGTAGTGGAAGATTATGAAAATTTTCATCTCCTGATGAACTCACATTGTGTATCCATAACACAACATGTAATGTGAGTCAAAAATGACTTCATGAATCTTTTTTTCCTCGAAAAACTCACGACATGTATAAAACTCATGACATGTATTCACAAGATGTGAATCTCCACTTCATGCCTATATGGGGTGATGCTTCTCTTGATGATCTCAAATAGTGTATTATTTACATGAATTGAAAATGTAATTCTTGAGGTTCTTCAGCCTACTTTATCTCCAAATGATGTTGGCCTATGAATTTAATTTTATGATACCATGCTGCACCACTTCATTACGCAACATGCAATACCTTTTAGCTTCTATATCCACCACTCTCTATTACATTTTCCAATATTCATTATATCCTGCCAAAGATCAAGAAACAATTAAAATAGACCAAAATTGGAAAGAATATCAAAAAATAAATAAATTACTATATTAAAACACCCTAAAATGTATGCATTAAATACATATATCATTAATTAATATTTTTCATAGGACTCGGTCTTAGTTCGTTTGAACCCCTCTAGCATTTATTGAATACTGAAATAAAAATATTTTATTCGCTTTAATAAATATTTTATTCATAAAATAGTAAATAAATATTTATTAAATATACAATAAAATAAATAAATATTTTTATTCACAATTATATGAATAAATATATATTTAATTTATACGATCAATAAAGATTGAATAAAATTATTACTTAGTACTAAGAATAATATTTATTCCATTAATTAAATTCAAATAGAATTTATTGAGACCGATATAAACACTTAGTGTGTGGACCTCTATAATTATTTCTCATTAGCATTAGGCATGCTTGCCTAAAGTCCAAAATTACTGTTTAGAAATGGGTCAAGGAACCCAAGATAAAGAATTTAATGCCCTAATGACAACAAACACATGTGAACACTCACTAATTTATATAATCCCTTTGTCAAAATATCTCATCAAGTAGGTTTCACATCCATGTCACTAACCTATAATCTAGATATACCTTCTTTGACTATCTGGAATAAACACATCGTTACACCATGACCATGTAATTTAGGGTGAAGGTTGTATTCCAATCAAAGGGTTGAGATATCATCTTCCATAAAGATAGAATGGAAAAAATATTTCCTCGACTTATCCATTAATGAAATGTCAATAATGTTGCACCCAATTCATCTTACCTTAGTGTGGATGTATCTCATCACATATTTCATCAGAAAATATAAGTGAGTGAATCATGACGTAAATTAATGATAATTATAAAGTCTAAGAACCATTAAAAATTCTCACAGATAGAAATATCTGATGAAAATAAAACATGTATAATTCATACTCACATGTCTGTTCTCATAATCTCCTATATTAGAGATTAACAAGTGGGAAATTCATTAGAAAAATCCTTATCCACTTACAAGTATTCGCAACCGAAGGTCTCAATACTATGTGTCCCATCATAGTACATTATCCAACTACATAACTATATTAATAATATTGTCATATCATTTCAAGTTTCTCATTATAGAGGGGAACCTCTATGGCCTCATCAATGTGAAAAATACTCTAGAACATTATTACATTAAATCCATGAAAAAAATGAACAATATGTAATAAGGTGATTAGTTAATATTCAATACATTGAATATTAATGTAATCAAAGTAAAAATAGTTGGTCTTAGGAAACCAACTCCGACTATATAAATATTTTAACTCTATATCACATTAAGGAAAAATATTAGGCATAAAATTAACAAATTGATTACATCTAACCAAAGCATGAAACAAATAATTCATCATCATCCATATAAAAAAATCATGCTCAGGGAAAGTGAAAGGGCCCCAACAAAAATATTCCACCTAGGTTTAACATATGGACACAGTAGTTATCCAATGATATCAATGAATATCTCCCATAAACTCATCATCAAAATTGGAAGTTAAAAAAGTGGGATATTCATTACTGTAATTGATGTTTCTAAGGATCGTTGAACTACTAAGAGGGGGAAGGGGTTCAAATAAGTGGTTATATTTTTAAAAATTTACAACTTTATGAAATTTAACCATCGTAACTTGTTAGAGTTTATTTTGTTATCAAAATTTATAATAATATCACAAGCATGAAAATATGAGAAAGTAAACAAGGAATATAAAACTTACAAGGTTCAACCTCATTGTGAGAACCTACATCCATGCCATGACCACTTCCATAGGTCAAAAAAAATTAAATATTAAAAATAAGTGAATAAAACTTTAAGAAAACTCTCATTAGACTCATTATATCTCTTGATAGGAATGATTATACTGACCCCCATCAGTTTAAAAATTTTTACATACAAAACTTGATAAAAAACAAAATATATGAAACTTTATAAATTCTTCTCCAAAAAAGTTGGCTCAAAAAGTCATTACAACTCCTCCGTCTAGTATTGTTCAACCTGTGTGCTTGTATTCATCCAGTAAACTCTCTCATATTCACCTCACTGAACTATGCTACTTTTTCTAACCTACGATCTGTCTGATTCAAAAAAATCACTCACCTCAAATATTTTTTTGAAAACTATGTATGGTTTATTTTTCTAATTTAGTAAACTAAAACTTTTTCTAATACTCTGAACAAAATCTCTGTCCAGAACTTTTCTTCAACCTAAAAATGGAATTCAGTTGGAAACTCAGATCCGACACAAAACCTCTAGCATTTCAACTATCCGCATGTGTGAACACTTTTATTAAGTATGTTATACTTACCACCACATATTTATAAGTTATAATGAAGTATAAAATGACAGAAACAATTTCAATTTTGATATGGTCTCAAATTGAGTGTTTTACCACACCATTTTAATTAATATTTTGTTATTTAAATTAATTTAATGGGGTTATTTGTTAAATAGATATACTTAAGTAGTTTTGTTGTAAAAATAATTAATTTATCATTTTTTGTTTTTAATTTACTATTTTACCCTCTTTTAATAATATTTATTTTTGCCTTTGTTTTATATATATTTTAGTTCTAAATATCTTATATAATATTAATTTTAAGTTTGTAGGTTTATTATTGAAATTTCTTATAATTAAATAATCCATCATTATTTTTTCATTTAAATAATGAAACTTTAATTTATTTTCTAATCTTTATTTTTTGTATTCCAATAATTTTTTAATTTTATTTTTTAATTTTAATTAATAATTTGTTCTTAAATATTAATTAACATAATTTGAATTTATAAATTATTCTTTATTTTAAATTTTTTTCTAATTTAACTTTTAATATTTTAATTTTAAATAAATAAATTCTTTTGGTTTTTAACTATTTAATATTTTGTTTACATTTTTTTAATATTTTTATTTGTTAAAGTGTTTCCCGGATTCCGTTGGCTGGTCCGTCATTTGGGTCTGCTACCATTGGCGCATTTATCAGTGCTCTAGAGCATCTACCGCTGTGGAAATGTAGGGAAAATTTTTAAACTAGGTTTTTTTTATAAACGAGATAGGGTTGGAGGTATTTTCAAAAATGGGTCTGGAGATGCGTGGACCCCATTCACACATCTCCCCTCACCAGGAAGTGTGAACAGAGTTCATGCTTCCTGTGTGATTTTTTTAAAGGAAGAGTGAACACCGTTCACTCTTCCTTCATAATTTTTTAATTTTTTTACTATTTATGTATACTTAAAATTCTTCTTTTTATTTTGTTTTATTTTGTTTATATATATAAATAAAACAAAAATTTTCATAATAATTTATCTATTATTTAATATCCATTAGTAATACCATTACAAGAGTTTGGATTCTGATAGAAACCCTCATCCATGGATCCTTTTTATAAGAGGGCTTACCCTGGAAATCATTCTGCATTTCCAATGTGGGATTCAATTTCTCCTTTTCCTATGAAGAACATTCTGCATTTCTGATGTGAGATTCAAAAATGTTTCAAGTACGTGGATTTGAAAGAATATAAAATATAAACTACAAGAACAATATAAATAAAACATAAAACATGGATTAAACATATAATAAATAGTTAAAAATAAAAAGAATTTCGTAAAAAATATTGATGAATAATAATTTATAAGCTTTCAAAACCACCAAATTGAAACTTAAAAATGTTTCAAGTATGTGACTTTGAAAGCCTATAAAATATAAACTATAAGACCAATATAAATAAAAATTAAAACATGGATTAAAAATATAAGAAATAATTGAATATAAAAATAATTTTGTAAAAAATGTTGATGAAAAATAATTTATAATCTTTCAAAACCATCTACTTTAAACTTAAAAATGTTTCAAGTATGTGGATTTGAATGACTATAAAATATAAAATACAAGACAAATATTAATGAAACTTAAAACATGTATTAAACATAAAAGAAATAGTTGAAAAAAAAAATTTCTTAAAAAATGTTGATGGAAAATAATTTATAAGATTTCAAAACCAACTACTTGAAACTTAAAAATGTTTCAAGTATGTGGCTTTGAAAGTATATAAAATATAAACTATAAGATGAATATAAATGAAACTTAAAATATGGATTAAACATATAAGAAATAGTTAATATATATTAGGTGCTTGGGGGTACAATTACATTAAATACACACACACTGCACACACACATGCCTGAAAGGCAGGTCATAGCCCCCAAGGGATAACCCATCCAACCACCCGCTTTATTACATTATATATATTTGGTCCAAAGGCCCAGTGTGCATGTAGCCATTTACATGGCCCGTGGTCCCTATATTTTGGTCCCAAGGCCCATTATGTGAATAATACTATTACAATGCCTTGTTTGCTACAATGCCCACCGCTGCTACAACCTGCCACCACTATAGTGTCATTGTTACTACAATGCCTCCACTACTACAATACCGCTACAGGTACTACTATAGTACCTGCGCCCAATGAGTTTTGAACCCCCATTTTTTATGTAGTATTATGGGGTGCTTACCACTAATCCAAATCCCAACTACAGAAATAGTTAATAGTTAATTAGTTAATTAGTAATATAATTATTAATTATATAATAATTAATTAAATAATTAGTAATATAATGATAAATTATTAATTATTAATTATATAACTAATTAGTTAATTAGTAATATCATTATTAATTATATAATTATTAATTATTAATATAATTATTAATATAATTATTAATATAATTATTAATTATATAATTATTAACTATATAATAATTAATTAGTTAATTAGTAAAATAATTATTAATTATATAATAATTAATTAGTTAATTAGTAATATAATTATTAATTATATAATAATTAATTAGTTAATTAGTAATATAATTATTAATTATATAATAATTAATTAGTTAATTAGTAATATAATTATTAATTATATAATAATTAATTAGTTAATTAGTAATATAATTTTTAATTATAATTTTTAATTATATAATTAATAATTATATTACTAATTAACTAAGTAATTATTATATAATTAAAAATTACTAATTATAATTAATAATTATATTACTAATTATAATTAATAATTATATTAGTAATTAAATAATTAATTATTATATAATTAACAATTATATTACTAATAATTAATTAATTATTAGATAATTATATTACTAATCAAATAATTAAATATTGTATATTAGTAATTAATAATTATATTAATAATTAACCATTTAATTATTATGTAATTAATAATTATATTACTAATTAAATAATTTTTTAAAAAGTTGAGGCTCAAAGGTGCCTTTATTAAAATTAAAACATGTACAAAGGAGGTAAAAAACTATAAGGAAATAAAACAACATACCAAAATAACCAAAAAATAAGCAGTACGAGATCGGGTGTTTATGCTATGGTTTGAAGAGCACCCACCTCATCCTTGAGGATGCCAACTTATTCACACCCATGCGAAAAAGCAGGAAACAACTTATTAGAAGTGGCTGAGGGTTTTTCCTTACCCACTGATATCTTATAGCTAGGTATAACAGGGTTAACCTTAGTAGGTTTTTCATGCATACTGTGGATAGGTGAAAACACACGAGCCTTAAGAGGCCTTGCTTCACGAGCGAGATGAGTCACATGATTCTCATTGTGACCCTCTCTTACCAACCTATTCATTGAAAAAACCTTCGTATTAGCATTATGGCCTACAACAAGAAGTGAGGAGGCCAAATTAAAAGAGGAAAAAGAGTTAACTAGGTCAATCTATCCCAGAAAAGGCACATAGCTGTATTTTCTCTTGGATTTGAAGGAGGAAGAAAATTCAGCTTTGGCTTTCCCTTTATAGTTTTTTTTGAAGAAACCAGTAGTTTCTCTTTCCAAAAGTTAGTTTCCTCTTGATACAATGAATAAGCCTCCCTATAATCCTAACTATCTTTAGATTCTTCACTATCTTGATCATATAGAAATTCCCTATTCAAGGCTTCCTTAAAAGAGAAACCATCAACAAGAAGATGACTATCTTCTACAATGTTAACCCATGAATGATTGGATTTTTCATTAACTTGAGTGCTAGATTTATCTTTGTGGTCCAGTGAGGGAGGATTTTAGAATCCATTATTCAAAAGGATAGGATGTGAGGTTAGATGAGAAGACCCATTAGCTACTATGTTTTGTTCCCCCAACGAATTTAAGTTCATAATGTTTGAAGTGTGTCTAGTATCATTTTCAAAATTGAGTCTAATTTGGATATCTTTTATTTGTGAATTTCCAATAGTTCCTTTCTTCCTACAGTTCTGCACATCATGTCCTTTAATCTGGCAGTTGGGGTAAATAATTTCAGCCCTGCACATAGTTTTGAGTGTCCAATAATCTGATAGTAGTCACAAAAGGGAGGAGTATTCTCAAAATAAATTTGCAGATTAATTTCATCATTTGCAGTATAAATAATTACTCTATCAATCAAGGTGGAAATAAATTCAACCTCTACTAAAAATCTAGAAAAATGACCAATGCTAACCTGTTTAGTGGCATTGTCTATTCTAACTGGGATGTCAACTGTAGATTCCATATCAAAGAGTATTTTAGGATGCCATAAAACCCAATTTAGGTGATGAATTTTAATCCAAACTAGTGCACATATGTCCTTAAAGACATTTAGATTAAAGTTGATCTTCAATTCATGAACATGTAGTAAGCCTGGCCTAAGATTGATTGAACTTGTTGTAACACCTCGAGATTTTATGAAAAATATATTTTTTTAATTTCATTAATGTCTTGTGTTGTATGCTACACCAAAAGGATATTGCACAACACACATCCCTGACTTGACTCACATTACACGCAATCACGACCTTCCTCGATAGCGTGTGTAGTACGCAATACCGAGTTTCACTAAACGAGATATTATTATAATATTATTATGAACTAGCCGTTATGAATAGTAATACCCACTTTTTAAAATTTTATAAATTTTATCTTTCAAAATGGACTTCATTTTTGGATTCGGAATATCGAAATTAGCTTAGGGTGAAATTTTGGTACTTTTCAGATAACTTTCATATTCTGATGAATAGTGAAAATTACTAAATTTTAATTAAAAACAACTTTTTTAATAGAAATAATTAATAGTGATAAATTATTAAATTGAGTGGTTTTAAAGTATATTTAGAATATATTTTTACCATTTAATACAATATTGGTCATTAGATGTAATTTCACATTTAAACCAGACATAAACAAGTGTCAATCTTTTGATAGTTATTATCTCTTAAAAACACGCTATTTGTTTTAACGATGGGAATTGATTTTTTAAATTAATTAATGTAACTGATATGTTTTGAATTTGGTAAAATAGAAATCATTTTTGAATTCATAATATCAAATATATCCTAGGCCTAATTTTTGGTATTTTTCTGGAAACTTTCATTTTTTTTGATGAATAGTGCAACCACTAAGTGGTAGTTAAAAAAACTGAATTTTTCATAAAACTTAATTTTACCGCTTCTGTGAGTGAAATTTCAAAAATCCGAGAGACACAGTTAATATCAAGTACTAAAATTTGGTTCAATGAGAATAAAATAATTTTTAGTGAATAGTAACTTTTTACTTTTTTTACCACGGTTAAAAGTAAATAGGGTGATTAAGGGTAAAAATGATATTATTATTACCCTAAAACATGTCCTAATTCTATTAGATAAGTGTAATTCTACCAGAAACAAACCTTAGGAATAAAAGATTACCATTTAGGCCCACTTGGATTAGATTAAGACATTTATTATTAATTTATTTAAAGAAGGGTTAAAATAGTTAAAATCAATGTTTAATAACTAAATAATTTTTAATATAGGGTTATACATAAGATAAATTCTTCTATAAATATTCATTAGAAATATAAAAATATTTCCTACATAATGGTATTTTATTTTTAATTTTTAGACATTAAATAGTTTAATTTATTTATGACACAATGATGATGCAATAATTATCTTATTAATGAAATACTGACATAATTGATGTTATAAATACCCAAATAAATGTAATTTGAGACTTTTTCTGAATTTAAATAATTTTATATGTTAATATGACATGTTAGTGTTGATTTAATTAACTTTTTTCGAACTAATCATTCTGTTATGATTTTCACAAAAACCAATTACCAAATAGTATCAAAATTGACATAAAATAGTTTTTAAAACAAATATTATATTATTAATTGTTATTATATTCCTAAAAATCTAATGTTAGGCCAAGATACTTATATCATGATAGGTGTATCATTAATGGAACACTTGGGGGTCGCTTGGATGTATATGGTAAGTTTATTAACTATATAATATAAAAATACAAAGTGACATGGTAAATGTCAATCTAATTAACTAAGAGTTAAAACTAAAATATAAGGTTAATATAATGACCTAAACTTGTCTAAATTCTATTGGATGAGAGGATTTAGACCCATCACAACCTTACCTTCGAATTAAATCAATTTGGATCTATTTAAAACCAAATATGACTTTATAATAAAATAATATTTTTAGTTATTCCAAAGGTGCCCCTCTCCTCCCTTATAAAAGGGCACCTCCTCCCTCTCTTCCTCACACCACTTTGAGCCTTAAATCTCGGAAAACCCCTTCCAAATTATCTTCTCCACTTCCTTAGAAACATCATAGAGGTCCTGGTTTTCTTCAAAGACCAATTTTAGTTCCCTAAGAGGAGGTCTGAAAGACGTGCTTCAAAGAAGAGGTAATGTCCGTTACCGATTCTTTCAACTTTATTTCTTCTTCCACTTCTTCTTCTTAGGTTGTTTAATTATGAAGTAATAACATCAGTATCACTAATATAATTATATGTAATTATAAGTATGAAACAACCCTATTTCACCATCTATCCATCCTACGGAAAAAGAAATCACCGCGCGTGCGTACGTACGGAATACCGTCTCCACGCCGTGGTGTAATCTATTTTCCACCACCACCTTACTTGGATGGGTATAATGGTGTAAATAATAACCATATATGATTATTGTAAAGTGATATTGATTCTTTAATAGTATACATACACTCCAATAAAATTCCACGATCATGGGAACGATATCATCGCTCGTGCGTACGTACGGAATACCGTCTCCACGACGCGATGAGATTCATTCTCAATGATTAACCATTCATAAATGATTATAAAGTATATATAATAAGTAATAATTAAATATATGACATAATAATGATACTGGATTTATGTATATATATATGTATGTCATCCAATTAATTCCATTCAATTCAATGAGGAAACGAAAACAACGTTCATGCGTACGTACGGCCTACCGTCTCCATGAACGATGTATTTCTTTCCATTTATCGATCTATTATATATGTATATTCTGAATATATATTATATATAAATCATGTTTTATATTATGGAATTAAGTAATCATGATCTAAGTAATCATATGAATAATTACAAGTCAAAACACGAACGACAAATGAAACGATTTTACCCAAAACGCTCTTTAACATGGAATTTACAAAAGAACGGGTAATATAAAGTCATAAGTGAACCATATATGATATCATAACAATTAATATGATTCTATAATAATTCAATGACATCATTTAAATTATTATACAGGATGTTTGGATACATACGAAGCATATCGGACCTAAGGTAAGGGAAATATCACAATCTCATTTTTATCCGAGATTGTTTATACTTTGGAATTTACTAGGGTGTATTTTATCATCCACATCCATGTTTACTCAATATGTAATATTATTACAATCCAAATACAATTGTTTAAATCCAATTTTACCCTTCAGTGAGTTTTTAGTAAAATATATTAAAGGAATCTTTTGTCGTTTTTCGTACGAGGTACTTTTTGACTTTTCTGACAAAAGTACGAGAAGAATGTTTTTTAACGTATACAGCATGAAAGGATTTTTATAGTTTTTATAAAGCCTTATTTTCATGAAGCTTCCTCCAAAATATTTCATGACTATTTTCAACAAAATCCTTTTCTTTTAAAATTTCATGAAATTTTGTGAAAAGAAAATGATTTTGAAGAAAAAAGGATATTTTCCTCAAGAATTCATTTCAAGTGTTTTATCAAAACCATTTTTCATCTAAGATGACATTATTTCATATGTGTATGTTTCAAGTATCATGTCTCTATGATTTACATGGTTTCACTTTTCTTATTATGAAATGATATCCATTTCTTTTATATGGATTATGTGATGATGAGATGATGTTTATGAAACCCATTTTATTTATTGGGATATTATGAATGATGTATGTTTATTTTGTGGCACAAGTAATAATGATTTCATTATGAGATGGGTGGAACCTATATCTCCCTCCAATGCATTGGGTAAAGATTTATATCTCATGATATAGACATGGCTGGAACGGTAAGTTAATCAGGTTCAGTGTTACAAGACTGAAATGAGGAGTGAACTCGATTCAGAAAGGGACTTTGTCCACTAAGATGGTCTTAACAACAATGCCTTGGCTACTATGGAAATCATAACATGTGCTGAATGGTTTCCACAATTACATGTTTTACTCCCATGCTATTTTATCATGTTTAATGTTTCTTTATGATCTATTCCTTACTTACTTCCATGTTTTATGTCATTGCTCATGCTTTTGATGTTTAAACATTATGTTCATGTTTTTAAGTTCAAATGTATATGATTTGTTTTATTTTATCCATTCTTACTCTTACTGAGAATTTCAGCTCACCCTTTATATGTTTTCTTTTCCCCAGGATATAAAGAAAGGTTTTAGGTAAGAAAAAAAAAGGGGAAGATCTTTATGGGAGATGTTGATGATCTTTCACCACGATTAGAAGATTACGTTCCAAGTTTCCAAAGACACTAAACTATTAAAATCCTTGTGTGTATGTTTTTGTTATGTATTAAGTATTCCGAAAAAGTAATGTAATGTCCAAGTACGTCAAGCTTCGAGTCTTTACAGTTGGTATCAGAGGAAAGGTTTTGTCAACCTTTGGAAACTAGGATGCGAAAACGTTAGTGAGATCTCTAGAGATATTTATAAGGTATGTCTAGGGATGTCCCTAAGGATAAGTATACATATAGGATATAGTCCTAGAACTATGGTAAAAATCTTAGAATTTAACCTAAGATGTTAGATATTGAAGTTACTCCCCCTTGATTATGATTTTTGTCTCTCATACTATTCTTTTTGGGTTTTAGAAAATGGCTGGAAACAATATGATTCATGATAATGGAGGATATTATGGAAAATGGAATGATATTCTTCATGAGAAACCAAATGAAATGGGATTTGGAAATCCAAACATCATTATTATTCTGAATCACCAATCTCATAATATGATCAATAAAATCAAATTTGGTAAGTTTACTGACTCGGCTAATAAGAGAAAGATGAAGTTTCATGATGATCATAGAGGAAAGAAAGTTAAATTTACCCTATGTAAATCATGTGGGAAGAGGCATCAAGAAGAATGTTTCAAAGGAACTGGAAGATGCTTTGGGTGTGGAAAAGAAGGACACAAAGCTAGTAAGTGCAAAGGAAAAGGTTCAGTTAACACCATGGATGAGGATAATGGTATTGCTACGACATCAACAATGGTTAAATGTTTCAAATGTGGAATGTACGGGCATTATTCAAACCAATGCCCTAAGGGAAAGTTTCATGAAGAGAATCAATATGGTCATATGGGTAGTATTTATGTTGATGATGATGAAGAGACTACAAATTATGTGTGAGATGAAATAATTGCTGAAGCTCGGTCAATGGTTTAAGAAGGTAGTGGAATGATTACATGTTTATCAAGTGTAATGTTGTATAAGTAATCTCATGGTACTATGGAATAAAGAGACATATAAGGATTGTTACACTGTTGTCTTTCCTCAAGTTTTGAAAGTGTATGATGAATGGTACCAGTAACCATGAAAGGTTATTCAGATATTTTTGGAAAGTAGATGATATGTGCATAATGAAGGGATAAGGAGAAAATTAAATGTTTTATAGTATTCATTAGCTCATGACTGATATAAGGAAATAGTTATATCATGGTTTGAGGTTTTTGTATGTGAAAAGAGTTAACTTTTGACAGCACTCATGTTTTCACTAAGATTCAATGGGTATTAATTTTTCAAGAGAATACATGGTTAAGGCCTTCGAATGTTTGGAATGTGACCAACAAGACATATCTCATGATATATGGGGATCAACGATGGTATTAACATGCTTGTTATATGAACTCTTTGGTAATCGTTTTCACTATAATATGAGATTGGACAACAATATTTTGGATAAGCCTAAATATTGGAATGGATTATGTTGGACATAAGTTCGTATTGTTTAAGGATAGAAGTTTTTTCGATATTATTGATGGGATGTTATAGTAATGTAGTTTTAGAAAAAGGACAACCTGCAGGATGGGCGACAACCCATCGCGTCGGACAAGGCTGTGGGAATCGAACCCACAACCGAAGTGCGACTGGCCTTTATCACTTACCACTAGCCTACCGGAAGTCCCTGTTTAGTAGAAACTAGTTTTATTATATTAATCAGTATGATATATGAAGTATAAGTCCATTTTAGGAACCATATATGATTAATCTCACTATAGATGGACTTATGTTTTTTTTGATAACTTTTCTAACCTTTTGTTTGAGATAGATGGAATGACCCATCATTCTATCACATGAGCTGCTAAAACATCATAAATGACAAATTCAACTTCATTTATTTAAGAGATGAAGTGGAAATTGTCCAAAGAACGACCAACGGTGAGACTGTACCAAAATCACGAACGTATTTCTTCTAATTCCAATTTCATCAACTTTAGGGAAATGATCTTGAAAACCAAAAATGTTGTCCTAGTGCTCTTATATCCGATGAATCAGATGGTACCTTAGATCGTCAAAAATTTATGTCTTTGTGATTGTTGGCTTTTTCATAGCGATGTTCTCTAATACTCTCCATCAGAACTTGATGGTTAGATTTTTCTTCCATATCCATATTTTCACCCATGTTCTCCTACGTGGAAACCCAGTGATGAGTTAATTTGGGTAACCATTACGTTTCATACTTTAGTTTTTAAAGCCAAGTTTTGGTATTCCTTTTTATGATGTGGGTTTCTATTAAAGAAACTTTCGAGTAGTAAATCATTTATAACCCCGACAAATTTCGAGGGCGAAATTCATTTTAAGGGGGGTAGAATGTAACACCCCGAGATTTTATGAAAAATATATTTTTTTAATTTCATTAATGTCTTGTGTTGTACTCTACACCAAAAGGATCTTGCACAAAATGCATCCCTGACTTTCCTTGAATTACACGCAATCACGACCTTCCTCGATAGCGTGTGTAGTACGCAATACTGAGTTTTACTAAACGAGATATTATTATGAACTAGCCATTATGAATAGTAATACCCACTTTTTAAAATTTTATAAA
Source organism: Viscum album (assembly GCA_963277665.1). Lineage (NCBI taxonomy): Eukaryota > Viridiplantae > Streptophyta > Magnoliopsida > Santalales > Viscaceae > Viscum > Viscum album. The sequence goes on from OY728151.1 coordinate 1,842,814,925, forward strand.
TTTTATCTTTCAAAATGGACTTCATTTTTGGATTTGGAGTATCGAAATTAGCTTAGGGTGAAATTTTGGTACTTTTCGGATAACTTTCATATTCTGATGAATAGTGAAAATTTCTAAATTTTAATTAAAAATAACTTTTTTAATAGAAATAATTAATAGTGATAAATTATTAATTTGATTAGTTTTAAAGTATATTTAGAATATATTTTTACCATTTAATACAATGTTGTTCATTGGATGTAATTTCACATTTAAACCAGACATAAACAAGTGCCAATCTTTTGATAGTTATTATCTCTTAAAAACACGCTATTTGTTTTGACGACGGGAATGAAAATTTTAAATTAATTAATGTAACTGATATGTTTTGAATTTGGTAAAATAGACATCATTTTTGAATTCATAATATAAAATATATATTAGGCCTAATTTTTGGTATTTTTCTGGAAACTTTCATTTTCTTAATGAATAGTGAAACCACTAAGTGATAGTTAAAAAAACTGAATTTTTCATAAAACTTAATTTTACCGCTTCTGTGAGTGGAATTTAAAAAATCTGAGAGACACGGTTAATATCAAGGACTAAAATGTGGTTCAATGAGATGAAAATAATTTTTGGTGAATAGTAACTTTTTACTTTTTTTACCACGGTTAAAAGTAAATAGGGAAATTAAGGGTAAAAATGATATTATTATTACCCTAAAACATGTCCTAATTCTATTGGATAAGTGTAATTCGACCAAAAACAAACTTAGGAATAAAATATTACCATTTAGGCCCACTTGGATTAGATTAGGACATTTATTATTAATTTATTTAAAGAAGGGTTAAAATAGTTAAAATCAAAGTTTAATAACTAAATAATTTTTAATATAGTGTTATACATAAGATAAATTCGGATATAAATATTCATTAGAAATATAAAAAGATTTCCTACATAATGGTATTTTATTTTTAATTTTTAGACATTAAATAATTTAATTTATTTATGACACAATGATGATGCAGTAATTATCTTATTAATGAAATACTAACATAATTGATGTTATAAATACCCAAAGAAATGTAATTTGAGACTTTTTATGAATTAAAATAATTTTATATGTTAACATGACATGTTATTGTTGATTTAATTAACTTTTTTCGAACTAATAATTCTGTTGTGATTTTCACAAAAACCAATTACCAAATAGTATCAAAATTGACATAAAATAGTTTTTAAAAAAAATATTATATTATTAATTGTTATTATATTCCTAAAAATATAAGGTTTAGAAAAGATAATTATATCATGATAGGTGTATCATAAATGGACCACTTTGGGGTCTCTTGGATATATATGGTAAGTTTATTAACTATATAATATAAAAATACAAAGTGACATGGTAAATGTCAATCTAATTAACTAAGAGTTAAAACTAAAAGATATGGTTAATATAATGACCTAAACCTGTCTAAATTCTATTGGATGAGAGGATTTAGGCCCATCCCAACATTATCTTATAATTAAATCAATTTAGAGCTATTTAAAACCGAATATGACTTTATAATAAAATAATATTTTTAGTTATTCCAAAGGTGCCCCTCTCCTCCCTTATAAAAGGGCACCTCCTCCCTCTCTTCCTCACACCACTTTGAGCCTTCAATCTCGGAAAACCCCTTCCAAATTATCTTCTCCACTTCCTTAGAAACATCATAGAGGTCCTGGTTTTCTTCAAAGACCAATTTTAGTGCCCTAAGAGGAGGTCTCAAAGAGGCGCTTCAAAGAAGAGGTAATGTCCGTTACCGATTCTTTCAACTTTATTTCTTATTCCACTTCTTCTTCTTAGGTTGTTTCATTATGAAGTAATAACATAAATATCACTCATATAATTATATGTTATTATAAGTATGAAACAACCCTATTTCACCATCTATCCATCCTAGGGAAAAATAAATCACCGCGCGTGCGTACATACGAAATACCGTCTCCACGCCGTGATGTATTCTATTTTCCACCACCACCTTACTTGGATGGGTATAATGGTGTAAATAATAACCATATATGATTATTGTAAAGTGATATTGATTCTGTAATAGTATACATACACTCCAATAAAATTCCACGATCATGGGAACGATATCATCGCTCGTGCGTACGTACGGAATACCGTCTCCACGACACGATGAGATTCATTATCAATGATTAACCATTCATAAATGATTATAAAGTATATATAATAAGTAATCATGAAATATATGACATAATAATGATACTGGATTTATGTATATATATATGTATGTCATCCAATTAATTCCATTCAATTCAAAGAGGAAACGAAAACAACGTTCATGCGTACGTACGGCCTACCGTCTCCATGAACGGTGTATTTAATTCCATTTATTGATCTATTATATATGTATATTCTGAATATATATTATATATAAATCATGTTTTATATTCTTGAATTAATTAATCATGATCTAAGTAATCATATGAATAATTACAAGTCAAAACACGAACGACAAATGAAACGATTTTACCCCAAACGCTCTATAACATGGAATTTACAAAAGAACGGGTAATACAAAGTCATAAGTGAACCATATATGATATCATAACAATGAATATGATTCTATAATAAGTCAATGACATCATTTAAATTATTATAAAGGATGTTCAGATACATACAAAGCATATCAGACCTAAGGTAAGGGAAATATCACAATATCATTTTTATCCGAGATTGTTTATACTTTGGAATTTACTGGGGTGTATTTTATCATCCACACCCATGTTTCCTAAATATGTAATATTATTACAATACAAATACAATTGTTTAAATCCAATTTTACCCTTCGGTTAGTTTTTAGTAAAATATATGAAGGGAATCTTTTGTCATTTTTCGTACGAGGTACTTTTTGACTTTTCCGACAAAAGTATGAGAAGAATGTTTTTTAACATATTCAGCATGAAAGGATTTTTACGGTTTTTATAAAGCCTTATTTTCATGAAGATTCCTCCAAAATATTTCATGACTATTTTCAAAAAAACCTTTTTCTTTTAAAATTGCATGACATTTTGTGAAAAGAAAATGATTTTGAAGAAAAAAGGATATTTTCCTCAAGAATTCATTTCAAGTGTTTTATCAAAACCATTTTTCATCTAAGATGACATTATTTCATGTGTATGTTTCAAGTATCATGTCTCTATGATTTACATGGTTTCACTTTTCTTATAATGAAATGATATCCATTTATTTTATATGGATTATGTGATGATGGGATGATGTTTATGAAACCCATTTTATTTATTGGGTTATTATGAATGATGTATGTTTATTTTGTGGCACAAGTAATAATGATTTCATTATGAGATGAGTGGGACCTATATCTCCCTCCAATGCATTAGGTAAAGATTTATATCTCATGAGATAGACATGAATGGAATGGTAAGTTAATCCGGTTCAGTGTTACAGGACTGAAACAAGGAGTGAACTCGATTCAGAAAGGGACTTTGTCCACTAAGATGGTCTTTGCAACAATGCCTTGGCTACTATGGAAATCATAACATGTGCTTAATGGTTTCCAAAATTACATGTTTTAATCCCATGCTATTTTATCATGTTTAATGTTTCTTTATGATCTATGCCTTACGTACTTCCATGTTTTATGTCATTGCTCATGCTTTTGATGTTTAAACATTATGTTCATGTTTTTAAGTTCAAATGTATATGATTTGTTTTATTTTATCCATGCTTACACTTACTGAGCATTTAAGCTCACCCTTTATATGTTTTATTTTCCCCAGGATATAAAGAAAGGTTTTAGGTAAGAAAACAAAAGGGGAAGATCTTTATGGGAGATGTTGAAGATCTTTCACCATGATTAGAAGATTACGTTCCAAGTTTCCAAAGACACTAAACTATTACGATCCTTGTGTGTTTGTTTTTGTTATGTATTAAGTATTCCGCAAAATTAATGTAATGTCCAAGTACGTCAAGCTTCAGGTCTTTACACTTGTGCTCCGAACCTTCCCTTTCAATTCTGTATAGGGGAATAAGATATGATAGAAGCCGCGCCCATGTGATACACACTTTAAATCAACAAATACACAAATTGAAATTAAGAGGGAAACCAGACCGGGGATCTTCTAAGGTTTCATACATTTCATTAATGAAATCCGGGCGATGATCGAGTGTTTTCACAACTCGATTCTTTCTAAGATGGAAACATCTAAAGCGGATACATGTGGAACAGAACCCTTCTGGATTATTTGTTTCAAGGCCTTGGATGAAATCAATGCAAAAGTTCCTCCCGATAAATAAGCGAATGAAGAGACAACCGTTGAATCACCCACACAAGTTTCATTGCCTCCCATTGTAGAAAGCAATTTTTTCAAAACCTCATGCTGAATCGGGAGATACGAGTAGAGATTTAGGCTGGGAAGATAGTTTAGGGCAAGCAGATTCCTGGAGTTTGACGGGAGCATCCTCTCCCCTTCCTCCATCCTCCGTCCTTATTTATTAATTATCTAAATAATTATTATATAATTAATAATAAATAAATAAATATTAATAATTAATAATGAATAATATTAATGAATAATTATAATGAATAATTATATTACTAATTAATTAATTAATTAATTAATTAATTATTGTATAATTAATAATTATATTACTAATTTTAATTAATAATTTTATTACTAATCAAAAAATTAACTATTATATAATTAATAATTAATAATTAGTAATTATAATGAATAACTATAATTAGTAATTATATTACTAATAAACTAATTAATTATTATTTAATAATATTAATAATTAACTAATTAATTAATGTTTATTAGTAATTAATAATTAATAATTTATAATTATATCACTAATTAACTAGATAATTATTATATAATTAATAATTATATAAATAATAATTATATAAATAATAATTATATAATTAATAATTAAATAATTAATAATTAAATAATTAATAATTATATAATTAATAACTATATTACTAATTAACTAATTATTTATTATCTATTTGTTATATGTTTAATCCACATTCTAATTTTCATTTATATTTGTCTTATAATTTATATTTTATAGTCTTTCAAAGACACATACTTGAAACATTTTTATGTTTCAAGTTGGTGGTTTTGAAAGCTTATAAATTATTTTTCATCAACATTTTTAACGAATTTGTTTTTGTTTTCAACTATTTATTATATTTTTAATCCATTTTTTAATTTTCATTTATATTCGTCATATAGTTTATATTTTATAGGCTTTCAAAGTCATATACTTGACACATTTTTAAGTTCCAAGTTGGTGGTTTGGAAATATTATAAATTATTTTTCATCAACATTTTTTATGAAATTACTTTTATTTGAAACTATTTCTTATATGTTTAATCCATGTTTTAAGTTTCATTAATATTGGTCCTATGGTTTATATTTTATAGTCTTTCAAATCCACGTACTTGAATCATTTTTGAATCCCACATTGGAAATACAAAATGTTCTGTACAGGAAAGGGAGAACCTGACTCCCACATCGAAAATACAGAATGATTTTCTGGGAAAGATCTCTTATAAAAGGGATCCCTGGGTGAGAGTTTTTGTCAGAATCTAGACTGTTGTAATGACAGTATTACTGGATATTAAATAGCAGATAAATTCTGCTGAAATTTTTTCTTATATATATATATATATAACAAAACAAATTCTGGAGGAAGAGTGAATGATGTTTACTCTTCCTTAAAAAAAATCACAGAAGAAGCGTGAACCCCGTTCACGCTTCTTGGAGAGGGGAGATGCCTGAACAAGGTTCACGCATCTCCAGACACATTTTTAAAAATACCCCCAAACCTCTCCCATTTTTTTTAAATTTAAAAACATAGTTTAAAATTTTTCTTGGAAATCTACCACTACCTTTCTATTGGGGGGTTTCAGTGGTGGTGTGTTCTCCTGCTTTAATAATCTAGTGTGAAATTCTTCCTTCTTTGCTAAATCTGCTACAAATCTACCACCATTGAAGTGGATATAATGCTTCTTGAGCCACCACCATGGACCAAACCAAATCTACTTCCATCATCACTAATCCATATCTAACACAATAGAACCCAAATGCAATACTTCCCTCTCTTCTACCATAGTTCCACTATCATCATTCTACTGGTCCTCATTCTACCACCACAACCCTCAACCCAGATTTGAATCTGACCGACCCTATTGATGAACCCATGTTGATACATTTCCAAGGACAATCCATGTGGATCCGAGCATGAGACCGGTGGTCGATGCATTCCATCAAAGTTTTTCTGCGGTTTTTTGAAGCTCGGTGGATCCGATGAGGATGAATACCTTTTTAAAGTTTACAGGAGAAGCCGAAATAAAGGGAGACCCGATCCAGATTTGGGAATTTTGAGTTGATCTTCATTCACAACTAGAGATGGAGATCCAATCTTCTATAAGGAAATTTTTTTTAGGATTATTTTACTAAATACGACCTACGTGATTACTGATCTTTCTGATTTTGAAGTATGATCAAATATTTAGAGCATCCTCAGCCAACCGAACTAAAGAGTGGACATGTTCGAATCATGACAGACCAAGCTGAGCTTGACGAACTTGACTGAAGCATGAACATGAAGCTTGCAGATTATTTAATATCCAACATTTATGATGAGATATAATTTATCCTAAGTTTTGTGAATGGGAGTGGTTAAGTTTTGGATAAATTGGGAGAATACAATCAGAGGCGGGTGGAAAAGAAATAGGAATAAAGAAAACAAATTAAAAAAAATAAATGAATAAAAAGTAATAATAATAATAATAATAAATACAATAAATAAATATAAATAAATAAACATTATAATATATATATATATATATATATAATTCTAACAATAACAATACTAATAAAAATGATAATATATATTTTAAAATATATAATTATATTAATAATAATAACAATAATAATTAGTTTATATGTAAATATATATGTTAATATTTTGAGTTGGGGTTTGGCTTAGTGGTAAGAATCCTGTAATCCTACATGAAAAATGGGGGTTCAAAACCAATTGGGTGCAAGTCACTATAGCAGTACTGTAGTGGTACTGTAGCAACAGAGTCACTGTAGCAACGAAAAAACTATAGAAGTGGCATGCATTGTAGCTGTAGCAGTGGTAGGTACTATGTGGGTATTGTAGCAGGTGGGGTACTATAGCATTACTATTCAATGAATGGGCCTTGGGACAAAAAATTTGGGCCTACAGGATATGTAATGGGCTACATGCCCATAGGGCCTTCAGGTCAAATATATATGATGTAATAAAGCAGGTGATTGGGTGGGTTATCCCTTGGGGGGATATGATATGCCTTTAAGGCCCGTGTGTGTGAGGTGTGTGTGTGTTTGATGTAGTTGTACCCCCAATATATATATATATATATATATATTTATATTTGTTAATATTTATAATAATGATAATAATATTATATTTAATTATAAAAGTTATATTTTTATAAATAATTATAATAAATATATATTAATGTTTTTCCTTATTGTGCAAAATCAAGAAGAGATTGCATTCTGATTCACGCTTTCTAACCACATGTAGATTAGTCACATTCAGTTAGAAGATATTTTATCAAGTTGTGTAAAATACATTCCCTATAACACATCTTGTTTGATCTAGTAATAACCGAGCTAAGTCGGTGCACATCATCGGTGACAAATTGAAAAACAATGAAAAATAAATTATGAAGGAATTAAGACACTTCACTATTGGGAGACACACACACAAATGAGAGTAAGACAGAACACCAGAGACCTAGAGAAGAGTGAGATGGAGTAGCAGTAATCTTGGTGACCATTACTTGAGGGAGAACTCTTTTCCCTTGTTGTTTCTTTTCATTCATAATTTTAATTATTCATGCTTGAACCTGTAAATGATTTCCGGATAACTTTTTTGTACTTGGGGGATTTTTTATGCTAGATTTATAATTCTAATTTCTTCACATTTATATTTATAAATCTCAGAATTGATCAGAATAGTTAATTTCTATTCCAAAATATCTATTTTGCGCCTCTCAATCAATATTTAAAAACATTCTAAATAATCTGTGAGATTGTTTTTGATAACATTTTATTCAAAGTCCATTGCTGATCAAGAGATTCTAGAAGTGAAGAACTCCAAGAATCATTCTTAAACATGCTTAATCTCATAGAGAGGGATATTATTCAAACAATTTTTTGAGGTTGTTAATTCAATAAAATTACTATGAAATAATAAATCCATTTGAACATGTTAGTAGAGATATACCTTGGTTATGTATTGATCGGATTTTTTATCAGCTGTTCTCACTACCTGATCATAATTTCCATTTAAAATTTTTTCAAATCTCCATTTCATTGTAAAATTCATTTCATAAATTGAGAAAAAAGTAAAAAAAATTCCACTTATTATATTGGTTTGTTTTCAATTTTGGTTTCACGATCATATTTCCTTCCCTATGGGTTTGATGCACTATGAACTACTATATAGTAGTAAATAAGAGATATAAATAAATAAAATTTTCACATAATTAATTACTTATGTGTCAAGTTTTTGTCATTGTTCTAGGCTAAGGGTTTCACACAACTAATTTTGAAAACACCAAAAAAACTAAAATATTAAAAAAAACATAGGAAAAAAATTAATATTAATTTTTTTATTATGATTAATGGAAAACTCATTTTAAAAACTATTTCATGGAACTTATGATAAAGAGGATGATGGAATAACAACTATTATTAGGTTTTTCCATGAAGAAATGGTCTTAATGTCAAAACAATTTGATAAAGTGGTTAAAGAGAATGTCCAGTAGATAGATTATCAGGATGCTGAATTAGAACAAAAATTTAATAATAGTGACCTTTTAACCATTTTTTGTAGAGATTCAATTATTTCAATTTTTTAAGATATACTTGAAGAAATTGAATTCATGGAAGTTGAATTGAGGGAGTATGGTCACTCTATTCAAATCCCTAATTTTTATCCAGTAATCTTTGAGGTTGAAGAAACTCTCACAAAAACAATGGTAGAAAATGATGATTGTGATTTTTTGTTTATGGATTTTGTTTTAATAGAGGATGAATAATATGCATTTTATCATTTATCAAAAACTTATTTATTTACTAAATTCTAAATTGGGGATTTCAATTTCATTGTCGTATCTAAGATAAAAGTGGAGGAGGAATCTAAACTAATTTCAAATATTGAAGAATAATGTAAAATTGATATTGAAAAACCTCTTTTTATAACTTTTTCACCTAAAATAAGTTTATTCTACCCCTTTTTATAAATATTATGGGGTTGGAAGTGTATATAAAACCCTTTAGGACTTATTCCCTCCCCTCAGATCACCCCATTTAATGTTATCACTTCTTCTAGGTTTAAAAATTTATAATTATAGAAAAATTATAGATGTGGAAAACAACCTGTACACAACTGAAAAGGGTTGGTTCTATGTTTTTTTTGATGTTTTAAAGGGAGACAAGTATTCCCTTATTTTTTTAGGTTCCAAAAAATTTCATTTTTCTATTAAAAATAAATGTTCAAAGAAGATTTGGTGGTTCATGTTTGAGAAACCACATCCACCCAGAGGCCAAAGTTAGCCACTAGGAAAGTATAACTGAATATTTTAAATTCAGTGCTTCATGAGAGTAAACAAATAGTCTTTTGGTGTGTTTTTATTTTGTTTTATTAATAGTAAAGTTCTTATGTTTCTCTATCATTTGTTATCAATTTATACCATATTTAAATTTTTGATCTTCCTAATCATTTTTCTTAAATAAGGTTGATACTGAGGTTTTAACAGAAGAGCAGGGTCACCAAATTTACTTTGGATTGTCAAGGAAAAGCTGCATGCTAAAGGCTAACTAGATAAAAAGTCCCTAAACTAAACCTTTTGTTTTTAATTATATTTGAACCTAATATATTGAATTTTTATGTTAATATTTTTCATTTTATAAGAGCTATAATAGAATAAACTTGAGGATTTCACTCAAAGATATGAGGGAAGAGATAATTTTGGATTAAACTCAAAGGTTAAATATTATTTAATTAGGGGAGCGATTTATTTTAATTTTTTATGTTTTATTCTTCTCAAAATTGGAACTATTTTTATATTTCTAGAAATTGTACCATAATGCATTTAAATTTATTAAAATGGTGAAATTAAGTGTAGGGGAGTAATAACTGTGGCTATTTGTGTTTAAATGAATGTTATTGTCTTAGTTGGGTGTTTAGTATACTTTTTATATGTTTTTCAAAATCCACCTGAAATAAATTTTCAAACATGATGACACCTTCTTCATTGTGTACTTAATGTTTAGCATGCTCATATTTGATCTTTATTGAAATTTTTGTACTATCCCTTAAATGATAATGCATGAGTTTACTTAATCTATTGTAAAATATTTATTGTGGAAAACTTATTGTTTTAACTATATCATGACTCTTGAACATATCGTGAACCTTGAATATATCATACTAAAAATTTATTTTGATAGAAACAATGATATGAGTTTCTTTATATGAAACCATTATCTACCATGAATGAATTAAAATTATTATTTCATTTCCTTTAATCTTACATTAATAAATTTAGGTTTCTTCCCTACTTACAAACCAAGTCCTTGTTTCAATGATCCATAAAACCAACTAGTTTATTTATTTTAATTTATTCATCCAAATCATTGTGGTGAAATTCTATATTTATATCCATCTACTCTAAGTAAAAATTATTGGTAGAAACCATTATTAACACTATCTAGATGGTAGTGTACATAACTACTAGTGAAAATATATCATAGATTCATGTCTCTTCCTTTTGCTGAAGTTCATTGACAAACAACTGAGCCTTGTACCTTCTTCTATCATCCAGTTCTCCTTTTAAACGGAAGACCTAATTTTTCTCAAGGGATTTCATACCTTGTTGTAGTCTTGTTAGCTCCTAGATTTCATTCGTATACAATGAATCAAACTTTTCCTTCATAGCTAACTACCAATTTACAGAATCACTAATATATGACACTTATTTCAGGATCTCAAGGTCTCCTCCATCCATTAAAAGTAATAAATTTGTATTATACCAAAAACTATGAATCGACCATTTAACCCTAATAGATTCGTGAAATTCAATATATGGATATATGCTTTTTAGTAATGTGATTTCTAGAAAATAATATTCTTGTTCTCTGGACCATTATTCAAAAATATTAGAGAACTCTTGTACATTATCCACTATCCTAGATTTCAAACTCTCATTGTTTCTTAAACTATTTAGAACTTGTGTCTTTATTGAACTCACATTTAGATCATCTTTGACATTTTCATTTGATTATTGTTTCTCAAATTCATTTTCTTCCAAGTTCTAATCTTTCTATAGGACCTTCACATTGAAGAGAACATTCTGAATTTTGATGATTTGTTACTTGTCATCATCTAAAGTTTAAATCCAATGTTTTCATCTCTGAATACCTTAAATAAACATACTTGAGATTTAGTTTTAAGTTTAACCCTTTCCTTGGTATCCATATGGATATAAATAATGATTTCAAAAATATCGAGGTTACTAAAATCTACTGGTTTTTTGGAACATAAATAATCTAGAATATCCTACCCCATCAGTGTTGATAGACTTATATTAACTAAGTATAATGAAAAATTTCCCGATTTCACCCAAATCTCCTTAGAAATTTTGGAATATTGCCTCATTATTTATTCCTTTTTAGTTAATGTCCAATTCATTCATTTACCACACCATTATTCACTAATTTCCCAGGAATAATATTTTTTATCCCAATGCTGTTCATCCAATAGTATTTCTAGAAATAACTTCCATTTTATTCACCATAATTATTAGACTTTAATCATTTAAGATTTATATAAGAATCCCTTTACACTATGTTATTTCATTGAACGAACAATATGAATACTTCAAGTTTGTATTTTAGGAATTAAACCCATACATTCCTCATTGAATCATATATGGAAGTTACAAAGTTTCATATCCCATCATGATAGTATATTTTAGATGACCCAAAAAATCCATGTGAAAATGTTTTAACTTTTGAGATATAGGAATCCTGAGGCACCCCATACCTGCACTCCTGGGTCTGGTGCTAAAAGCACATACTTTTGAAAATTAAATTTGATGCTAATTGAGATTATGAAACTTAAACTTACACAAATTCCACATTATTATTACATCTCTCAATAATCTCAAAAAACTCAAAGAACATTATGGTTTTGTGTCTTTGAGGACCAGTTACACAGAAAACTTATTTTACAAAACTCTTGAAAATTTCTCTATAATAAAACCATAATATAATCCCTTCTAGGATTCACATATATTAAACTCATCTTCATAACCCGAGGAAATAGAACATAAGAAAGGGGTGAACTCAAAGTCTCAGTAAGGGAAAATAACTCATCAATATGTAATCATGTGTTATATTATAAGCATGAGAGAAAATATTATAGAGATAAATTTACTATTAAAATGAACTTAGAACAATAATATTTTTTTATAAGTAATGATATAATTAAATGTCATCTCAAATGAACAAAAATATACAAGGGAAAAACGGTGTGAAATCATGAGATGATAAACATGAGATAAGAAGCATAATCATAGGAATATTATATAGAAATACACCAAGAATTTGAAATACAACATAACAAGGAACTTTAGAACAAACATTATCATAGAAAAATTATAACATTGGAATCTAAATAAATAATTCCCATACATTAAGTTACAAAAAAATATCCATCCATCATGTTGTGAATAAAAAAATTCCATGCATCATTTTGTGAACAAAAAAATGTCCATGATTCCTATTGTGAACAAAAAAATGTCCATGCATAAAATGATTATATCATGAGATAAAAAATTAAACCAATTCATTGGAAGTATTTAATTGACCCAATCCATATTAGGTATTTATTAAACCTAAACCTTATTAGGGTTTTATTGGTCCCAAAGCATATCAAGGATTTATTAGACTAAAATCATCTTAGGGCTTTATCAAACCCAAATCATCATAGGGTTTTATCAAAACTAAACCATCTTAGTGATTTATTGGACCCAAACTATCTCAAGGATTTATTATACCCAAATGATCTTAGGGATTTATCAGAACCAAACTATCTCAAGGTTTTATTTAACCTAAACCATATGAAGGATTTATCTGACCCAAACTATCCCATAATTAAAATTCATACACATGTTTTCCATACTAAAAATAAATCCAATATCATAATTTGAATAACCCAGTAAATGAAAATGGGTTTCATATAATTTCAAAGTGGTATTATAAAAATTGATCTCAATAATGTAAATGGTTGATACCCAAAATTCAATCACACAAAAAGATATTTTATAAGAAAATTTGTAGGGTGATTCACGGAAAATAATTTCCATGGAAATAAATACTTTAGAGATGAATATGAAATGGTAGTGAAATAATCAATGAGTTTTTTTAGAAAAATATTTTATATTCATTGTAAAATATGAAGGCACTATCACTTTGAAAAGTAATTTTTGAAAAGGTGATTTTTTTAAATATTTAATTTTAAAATAAACTTTCAATAATTGATCCTTGAAAAAAAATATAAATATTTCAAAAAGGTGAAGTGAAAACAATTTTAAATTTTTTAATTTTTATAATAATATTCAATAATAGTTCTTTTAAAAGAAACAAAGGTTATCAAAAAGAAACATAGAGTGAATGATAAAACATTTTATATGAAAAGGATGAGAAATAATTTATATATTTTCAAATACGTTTGCTGAAAACCCATATTTTAAAAAGAGGTAGTAAAATTTTATTTTTAAAATAGGAGAAAGTAAATATAGATGTCACATGATTAAACAAATATTTGTGTTTAAAAATAATATAGGAAAATATTTTTGGGAATAATGAACATGGAAAAGGAGAAAAAAACATATTTAAAAGAGATGATACTTTTTCTTAAAAATGTCGTACCTTTATGAGAAATAAATTTATTGGGAAAGAATATTTGTGATAAAAATTTCATTTTCCCCACATATAAAAGAGGAAATATCTTATTAAATAGGAAATAGAAAAATTTATCAATATTAGAAGAGGCATGATTAAGGAATAATATCTTAACTCAATGAAATTAAATTTGAGTTAACCAAATCCATTACAGATTTCATAATTCATGAATCAAGAACATTTGTTAAGGGTTTATGTGGTATAAATATAAATATATATAAAATTAATAGAAAATAACACATAAGAAAATCAAATATCATAATGTGCCCATATTATTTAAAATAAGTTCAAAAGGAACCATCATAATTCAATGAATGAGAACTGAGTTTCTAAAAACGTTTACGATAATGGTAACATAAGAATAAGAGGGTAATCAAGAAATGGACATTAAGATATCATGAAAGGAAATATATTAATTTTTCTTAAATTCAATATGGAAATGAATACACTTTTTAAGAGAAATTATGGTGTACAACATCAAAAATTTCTTATGGATTTGAAAATGAGATAAAGAAACCGTTATGATTTTGATAACTCTAGAATCAAAAACCCATGATAGAGGGAACATGAAGTGAGAAATTAAATATATTTAATTGAAAAATAATCATGATATAATACGTAAAATATTAATTAATCACACCATAAAATTAAATATTATAATGTTTATGAAACATGTCTCAAGGAAATAAAAAATTGAGAGAAAGAACCCTTACCGTGGCCTTGATTCATTCTGCGCATGTACCTAAATTCCTAAATAATAAAATTAAGTTTATTAGATAAATTATTTTGAACATTATTAATATATAAATAATTTAATAAAGACCATTTATAATATTATTATATTTACCTATTATATTTTTTTCTTATGTTTTTTATTTTGCATGAAAATTGAATCAGTGTCGGTTTATTTTGGTAATTTTAGAAATCATGGAAAATATTTTAATAATAAGTTAAATATTTAATATAAAATTTACAGAACTAGAATAAAATTGTTGCTTTATTAATAACTTATAATAATATTAGTTTTTATGTTCCCATAGTCATCCATGATAGAGTTTTATAGTGTAGTTCATGTATGTGGTAAAACCGACACAAATCAGAACACTTTATAACTTGATGGGTGAGTACAATTAATGAAGTGTATAATATCATTATAAAATAATAATAATGATATTTTTTTTCAAATTTCTTGAATAATATTTTAAGTGGTTTATATAAATAATTAAAATTAAGATGAAAAATTAAAAAATGTTATTTCATAAAGGCGGTAGGTCATACAATGCACAGTCGACGTTCTTTTGTTTTTATAAGTGGTTGGAAAGTAATAAATAATGGTTCTTACATTAATATAATTACAATTTAGTATAATAATTATAATTAGTTAATTATATTTCTATGTTTAGGGTATATTTTAAGATAATTATTTAGAATAAAAGGATAAGGATTTAGTAATACTCACTTTGAGACCTTGAACTTTCTCTTGAAAGTATCCTTAGAAATGAAGATATTAGGATAACTAATTGATACCATAAGATTATTAAAACGAGATATGATTATATGATTAGAAAAATTAATTTTTTTTTGAAAATAAATTCGATGTAATGGGTGTGTTATGAATGGGTGGAAGTTCCACCTTTTATAAGTGAAAAAAGTGCACTTTTGTGAACACCCATTATTTTTCAATAATTGAATTCCACTATTAAAGGGTCAAAGGATCCAAAAATTGTGAAATAATTGATTTTAGTCTGATATAAGGACAATAAAATATCTAAATATTATTTGAACACATGTTTTAAACATGTTTCAATTCATTTACCATTAGGTTTTAACATTTTACCATTTTCTCCATGTAGCTAGTTTTTAACTAAGTAATATATGTTTTAATAAAAATATAAAATAACCAATATTAAACAATTTCAGTAATATGGAAGTAATTTTATCCTCTATTAAATCAAACTCAATTTCTCAATAATAAAAAAAATCAAATTTTAAATTAAAAAATTTAACATATCAAAAAACTGTTTTGTAGAAAAATGTTCTCTTTACTATTAAGTGTTCTTAATATTATTTAGTATCTAATTTAATGAGTGAAAATATATTTATATATAGGTTTAAGAATTATATTAAAGTTATTTATGATATTATATAAATTTATTTTTTATATAAAAATTACACAATATTAATTATTTTTTTGAAAATAAGAATTTTACTGTTATTATGTCCATTAACTTTAGTCTCAACAATCATAATTTTATGCCCAAAAATGAAATTTTCCTTATTGAATAATATTATCATGTTGATATAGAATATGATGAAAATTTTTATATATTTAATTTCCACATGTGATGAAAACAAAATTTTAATATTAGAAAATAAAAATAGTTTTTAGAGTAAAATATTACTTAAATTTACAAAACATTCCATATGGGTTTAATAATGTCACGACCCATCCCCCAGGGCCTGTGTCGTGATGATCGAAAGACGACCTTCCATAGGCTAGGGGTTGGAGACTGACACAAGAAAAGCATTTCCCTAAAATTGGGAAGACATTGTCTTTAAACCTAAAAACACACAGGCCAAGAACTCGACAAGATGCAAACCACGTAGTAAAACTGTAGTAGTAAATGTTTGTACTGAATGTAATGGGGGCCGGAATAAAATCCCAATAGAAAAGATAAAACTACAACATAAAATATCACATGATATTTTATACCAAGGATCCTACCTGAAGGGTAAGTATAGCTTGTCTCAACAACTCTCCACATCAACCAATCACCTCCGTGTACCACCTGGTCCTGGATCCCTAAAGTCTCAGCCAAAATTCTCATCGTTTTCACAAGACAGAATAAGGTTCGGGAAAAGCCCGTGTAGGGGTGAGTATGAAAATACCCAGTTGAGACCTCGAGACCCCCGAAGGTCTCTCATAATTCCACAAAGAAAAACCACAAAGCATGATATCAATCACAAATCACAAAGAAAATGACTTAGCTCAAACCTGTTATACTACTCAGAGTTCAGGAATAAAGATGATTAGTCTTAAGCTATATCATTTTATTCCATTAGAAGGTTTCCACAACTAAAACACAAAATATTTGTTCCATTGTTGATCCACACAGGGTTGTATGTCACAGATCTGCAATGGGCTGCTCTAAGGATGGTCTTCATTGGATCGTGCACTATTGATCCACACATGGTCTCTAGAATGTTGATCCACATAGGGTCACTATGATGCTGATCAACATAGGGTCAGTATAATGCTAATCCACACAGGGTCACTATGATGCTGATCCACACAGGGTCTCTATGATGCTGATCCACATAGGGTCCCTATGATGCTGATCCACAAAGGGTCACTATGATTCTGATCCACATAGGGTCTCTATGATGATGATCCACATAGGGTCGCTCTTTAATTGACAGCCAGCCACAGGATTTCTCACACTCGGTGCACTTTAGTTATATAGAATCTTATCCTCAAGATATGGGTCATGCCTCAACTACCATAAAGTTCCACAAAGGACTAACCCAAAGGACCACCATGTTATAAGGGTTCCAACGCGATAGAAGACGCGTCAACCAGACACCTGGTCTGTGAGTTATAAGCGTTTTAGTATCGAGGGCCCGATTGGATTCAGGTTCGATCCAACCCAGCAATACCACAACTATCTCCAAAACATAGGTGGAGTATCTCAAAATGACTATCTTGTTCCCAGTATTCTAGCGCCAGAGATGGTTCATCAAATGGATGTATGGTTTGTGAGATACGACCTTTTAAGCGTATCTGGGCCGAAAAGGGTCCAGGTCCGGTCCGACCCGGGCAGACTGACCTGACCCGACCTAACCTGGGCCGACCCAACCCAATCTGGGTCTGACCCGACTATCCTAAACCGGCTGGGCTGGCCCAAGTGGGCTGGGCCACGGCGGGCTCGGCCCGCTGGGCCACGAACCAGCCCGACCAACCTTTGCTGGGCGTGACCCGCCTGGCCATGTGAGGTCGGCTCCCCCTTCCCGAGCAGACATTTTTTCCACTTGGTTTGTAATGGAAGAGACATGTGGAACCACCCCCTATTAGTGAGACCCACGGGGTGCGGGTCCCCTCCACCATGGCTCGGAGCCAGGACCTCCCTCTGCGGCGCGTGACGGCGCACTGCCCGCTGCCCTTGCTGCCGACCGACACCGGCTAACCCATCTACCTACCGTGGCGCCTATGGGTGATTCCTCCCTTCACAATCAGAAAGAACCATCCATTACTAGTCATCACCATCGTCGCACTGGTTCCGTGATAGTGGAGCTTCTACGGGCCACTGGGTGAGCTCCAGTGCTCCGTTTTCCCTTATGATTGTGCCTGCATGCCACCCAGGATGTTGTCGTCACTACGTGGCTCTCAGATTCAAGATTCCATTGATTTGAAAATCTTCCCCCAAGGAACGTGACAAAAATAAAAGCATTAGAGGGTCTAGACCTTGTTTGTTTGGCCCACGCCCTCTGCGTTAGCATCATATCAAGTGGGTGGTAAACAATACATTATATAGATAATGATTAACCCCATTAAAACTTTTCCCTCAAAAACCACCCACAATTTCTTATGAATCACAGATCAAATCATTTTGGTTGATCTAAGTTCATCATGTTTTTCTAGAACGAGTATTTGAATTAATAAAATCACTTGGATTTAAACAAAAATCCCTACCTCAAAAACGTAGGGGATGTCACCGTTATGGAAGAAGAATCCATGTTCATTGAAGCCTCCGACTTTCATCAATCCCAAATCGATTCCTCCAATGACTTCATTCAAGCCTCAGTTTTTCCTTGAAGGGGTTGATCGTTGGTACTTCATCTGAGTTCTTCTGTTCTATGATAGAATCCACCCACGATCCACCAATCCTCCTCTTTGCCATCATTTGAATATTTAAAAGGAGGAGTTAAGAGTTTAACTCTCCTTTCTATTAATGGTATCATTAATTTGTGTAATTAATAAACCTTATTAATTATACGAGGGGTGGTTACATAACCTATGTGTAATTGGGAATTTAATATCCATTATTAAATGTATGACCACCTCCGTGGTCCCTGCCACCATCACTCAAGTGATGGTCGAAAAATAAAATAACATATTATGTTATTTTATTATTCTTTCAAAAAGTATGTAAAACTATCCTTTTCACCCAACCTACTGTGTTCGAAGTTAAGCCTCCCTTAAATTAATCCTGGCACTCCGAGTTCAATGGTGCCCTCAGATTTCAATTTCAAGCACTGATTCAAAAGAGAGAAAGTCCCACTCACACGTTTACTGAATGTACCTTAAAAAAAGTTATAAAATCCGTTCTGGGCACACTAGTCCTCGAAATCAAACACCATCAATTTTCAAAGACTCGTATTAATCCCAAATAATTTAAAAAAAATTATATAGAACTTATAGGTCTTTACATTCTCTCCACCTTAGGGATTTTCATTCCCAAAAGCTAAAAAAAATCTAGGGGAACAAATGGGGGTACTAAGAACATATCTGAGCCTTCTTCTCCCATGTGATATCCTAGAGATTTTCGTGCTGCTAAAAAACTCACACTAGAGGAATCGACTGCTCACAAATTACCCACTCCTATCTATCCCCTATCTCCACTAAGAACTCTGCAAATATCACCCCATCATCGATGTCCAGCTCGCCCTAGTCGATAACGTGTGATGGATCATGCACATAGCTCCTCAGCTGCGATACATGGAAAAAATTATGCACCCGGTGCATCTGTAGGGGAAGATATAGATGGTACGCCACCTCATCTACTATGTTGAGGATATGGAATGGTCTGATGAGCCTCAGAGATATCTTTCCGCCCTGTCCAAACCTCCGTAATCCTCATTGGGGTGAGACCCATAGGAAGACATGGTCTCCCTCCTCAAACTCCAAGGGTCTCCATATCCTGTCGACATAATGTTTATGCTGGATCTGTGCAGTCTTCATCCTCTCCTGGATGATCTGCACCATCTCTGTGGTAGCCTGTACTAACTCTGGACCCATAAGTGCTGACTCCCATGGGTCTGTCCAGCATAGTGGTGATCTGCAAGGTATCTCATACAGGGCCTCAAATGGAGCGATGCTGATGGTAGAGTGATAATTGTTGTTGTATGAGAACTCCACCAGTGGCATGTGGTCATCCAAACTACAACCAAAATCAAGGAAACAATCATGAATAATGTCCTCAAGTGTCTGCATGGTCCGCTCCATCTGACCATCTGTCTAAGGGCGAAAGGCGGTGCTCAAGCGTAGCGGAGTCCCGAACACCTCCTACAATAACTTCCAAAAGCGGGATGTAAAATGGGCATCACTATCTGATATGATCATTGATGGAACCTCGTGAATTCGTACAATATCCTATACATAGAGGCATCCTAAGATCTTTACTGATCCCTGATCTCGGATGGGTAGGAAGTGGGACGACTTAGTGAGTCAGTCAACGATCACCCATATAGAATCGTGACCCTTGGACATATGTTGTAGCCCTATCATGAAGTCCATGGATATACCATCCCACTTAGATTCCGGCACCTCAATTGGTTGAGTTAAGACTACTGGTACCTGATGCTCGACCTTCACTTGCTGACAAGTGAGGCATCCTGATATGATCTCCGCCATAACTTTCTTCATCCCTAACCACCAGTACTGACACTGGTGGTCCTGGTACATCTTCACCACTCCAGGATGTACCACCAAATGGGATGTGTGAAATTCCGTCAACACCTCCTCTCGTAGATTCATTGGTACCATGGTGTGTCCTCTGAAGTGGATGACATGCTCACCACGTTCAAAAAATCTATTAGGAGCACGTCCTAAAGATATCTGAGCACGTCGGGCCTCACATTCTATATCCCCAAGCTATGATTCCCTAACTCACTGAAGGAGTGGGGGAGTAACTATCATAGACTGGAGGTACGCTGCTCTATATCTATACACGAAGAAGATCTTAAATTTGGATAGCTGCTCTGTTGCCTCACTTTGCAATTGTAGACCGGACCTCCTACTAAGTGCATCTGCTACCACATTCCCCTTTCCAAGAGTATAGATTGTCTCAAAGTCATAGTCTTGGAGGAACTCTAGCTATCGTTTCTATCTCAGGTTCAGGTCGTTTTAAGAGAAGATATACCTGAGACTCTTGTGACCAGAGTAGACTGTAAAATATTCACCCATCAAGTACATCTTCAAGGAGAAGACCACTAATACTAACTCTAGGTCATGGGTAGCATAGTTATGCTCATGATGTCTCAACTTCTGTGAACCATAGGTGATCACCACTTTCTCATGAATCAGGAAAGAACCTAGTCCAGTCCCTAATGCGTCGCAGTAGACTACATACCCAACGCCCTCTTCTGGTAGCCTCAAGATGGGGTCACTCGTCAGTTTCTGCCTTAGCTCCTAGAAACTCTGTTGGAACTTCTCCATTCACAATAAAGGATTCCCCTTCTTCGTTAAAGCTGACAAGGGTGCCAATACCTTGGAGAAGTCAGGTATGAATCTTTGCTAGTACCTATCCAATCCCAAGAAACTTTTCACCTTAGTCACACTCCTGGGTGGCTCCCAAGCTAGCACCGCCTCTATCTTTGCTGGATCCACTGCAACTCCATCCTCCAAGATAAAGTTCCCTAGGAAGTGTAATTCCCATATCCATAATTGGAACTTCGAGAGACTTCCATAAATATGGTTCTCTCATAGTGTATCCAGAACTATCTGCAGGTGCATGGAATACTCCTCCTATGACGCCAATTATATCAAGATGTCTTCAATAAAGACCACCACGAAGTGATCAAGGTAAATCTGGAAGGTCCTGTTCATGAGTTCCATGAACACTACTGGGGTGTTGGTCACACCGAAAGGCATCACCATGAACTCATAGTGTCCATACTGGCATCTGAAGTCCATCTTCGAAATGTTCTCATCTCATACCCTAAGCTGATGATAATCTAATCTGAGGGTTATCTTCTAAAACCATCAAGCTCCCTTCAACTGGTTGAAGATATCATCAATCCTAGGGAGGGGATACTTGTTCTTCACGATCACCTAATTCAGGTGCTGATGGTCCACATAAAGCCTCAGACCCCCATCTACCTTCTTAGTGAAAAAATGAGGATGCCCATGGAGAAACTCTGGGCCTTATGAACCTTTTCCTCTGCAAGTCCTCCCCCTATACCCATAACTCATGAAGCTCTACGGGAGCCATCCGATATTATAGTGTGGAAATCGGTGCCATCCCAGGGTACAGGTTGATGTAGAAGTCTACCTCTCTATGAGGAGGTTGTATCAGAACACCACCAGGAAATATATCAGCATACTGGTCCACCACTACAGGATAAATCAAACTCCTCACATCAACTTCTCTAAGGATAAGGCTAGCCAACTGATGAGTGATCGGCTGCAACCTCCTCTGAGAAAGTCCATCCTGAGCTGTAAAGGTTCCCTTCTCACCTGTAAAGGAAAACCTGCTCCCATCCTCGCATACAAACCACACTTTGTGCCTAAAATAGTCAATATGAACATGGAATGTGGATAAACATTCCATACCCAAGATGACATCATAAGGCCTCGATGATACTACTAGGAGATCCCAGTCAAAGATCTCGCCTCCCAGGGTAAGCTCACACTACTGACACTAGTGTGTAATCATCAAATCCTCTCCCGTAGGAGTCTATAATCATAAGGATTGAGCCAATGAATCTACCAGAATATCTAATCTATGAACGAGATCCATAGAAATGAAAGAGTGGCCGGAACCAGTGTTTATAAGTACTAAAACTTGGGTGGAGTAGACACAGATCATACCTCGAATCATCTCTAGAGCACCATGGTCGTAGGCTTCAGCTGCCTAAAGCCGTGCTCGTCCCTGCCCGCTTGCTCCCTGAGGTCGGGGTGGACCACCTAGAGGTGGCAGCGGTAGAACCTCAAATCGCTGCACACCACCTGCTACATGGTCTACTCCTCTACCACATCCACCACCCAGCAGACCTCCTCACTCGAATATATGCCTCTGCCTTGAAGGTCCCTCTACCATCTGCTGATCGTCGATATGGTGGGTCGGGCAGTCGTGAGACTTGTGACCCTATCTGCCACATGTGAAGCATAGTCTACTCCTCTACTAGCCTGCTCTACCTCATGTGTTCCACACCTCCAACCTTGCATCCTGGGGTCATCCTCTAGAAGTTCTGGACCGTTTGGACCTCTATGTCATTTGCCTACTACCTTCTGCAGATGACTCGACTACCTGTCATCTGGTGGTGTCTCTCACCGTCAGTGCCTACTTATCTAAGAAGATCTCCAATAATAATTCTCGCTCAAGTACCCTAGCCTGCGTCGGGGTATTGAGAGATTTCATTGACACTCTAATCTCCTATCGGATACCCTACTCAAAGGTCTAGGACCCGAAGACAGGGTCCCGTACCATGCTGGTGGAGTAGTGAAATAGGTCATTGAATCTCTCCGAGTACTGGTCTACTATCAGGTTGCCCTAATGTAAGTGTAGGAGCTCCTAAATATGCATAGAGCGTAGTGTTTTTGGAATTAACTCCACACCGAAGAGGCTCTCGAAGTCCGTCAAGGTGAGGGTCACCTTGTTGTGTAACTAGAGCATCAGGATCCACTATCTCCCTACCGTGCCATGGAAAAGACTAGTAGTTAGGATCACCATCTGCTCTGCTAGTGTCCCAACTAGGCGGAAAACCCTAGCCACAACCTCCAGCTAGTCCTCAGTTTCCTGGGGATCTGTCTCACCTCGAAACCTGAGAGGCCTCTACTACTGGAACTTGTGCAATGTGCTCAGTTGGTGTGCACCGTCCACCAGTGGGGTTGGCAGAAACTGCTTCCCAACGGGTAATGGTGCTGTTAGTGCACCACCCGAAGGTGCTATCGCTGTAAAAGGGCCCTACACCAAAGCCTCATCACTCGGTGGGCCATCATCGTGAGCTCTCTCTAGAATCTAGGTTAGCTGTCTACGTGGAGGCATCTTGAAAGGAAATAGCTGTGCCACATTCAATAAGTTATACCCAGTGAGATAACTCAAAATATATCAAAAACAGAACATTTCCAAAACGCATGCAATCCGTATTTTCATGAACTGAGTCAGAAATATAAATTCAGGGTTCTGGTGTATGGATACGTTGGCCGCCACACCAAAACTAGACTCCCCTAACTGAAAACCATATTCAGAACACTTAAAACTATTGCTCCATTAGAAAGATCAAACTCCTATTTCTTCGGTAGAACCAACTCCTCTAAGACCAATTTGTCACGCACTGTCCCATAGGGCTCGTGCTGTGACTACCCCAAGCCCTCTTTCCATAGGCCAGGTGTTGGAGACTAGTACTGGAAAGACATTTCCCTAAAATTGGGAAGGAATTTCCTTTAAACCTACAAACACACAAACCAAGAACACGACAAGATTCAAACCACTTAGTAAAACTGCAGTAATAAAAGTGTGTACTGAAAGTAAAGGGGGTTGGAATACAAGCCCAACTAAAAAGATACAACTACAACATAAAAAATATTTTGAGATCTTCCACCAAGGATCCTACCTGAAAGGTAGGTACAACTTGTCTCCATAACTCTCCACGTCAACCAGTTACCTCTATATACCACCTGGTCCTGGCTCCCTAATGTCTCAGCCAAAATGCTCGTGGTCTGGACAAGAAAAAAAAGGTGTGGGTGAAGCCCATGTAGGGGTGAGTATAAAAATACCTAGTAGGGACCCCAAGACCCTCAAATGTATCTTAGAATTCCATATAAGAAAACCAAAAAGCATGATCTCAATCACAAATCACAAAGTAAAAGACTCAACTCAAACCTGGTATACAACTTAGAGTTCAGGAATAAAGATGATTTGTCTTAAGATATATCATTTTATTCTATTATAAAGTTTCCAAAACTGAACAATGAAGGAGTTGTTCCATTTTCAATCCACACAGGGTTGTATGTCGCTGATCCACAATGAGCCACTCTAAGTCTGGTCCTCATCGGGTCGCGCACTGTTGATCCATATAAGGTTGCAATAATGCTAATCCACATAGGGTCGCTATGATGCTGATCCACATATGGTCGCTAGAATGCTGATCCACATAGGGTCTCTATGATGCCAATCCACACAGGGTCTCTATGATCCTGATCCACACATGGTCTCTATGATGATGATTCACACATGGTCACTATGATGCTGATCCACATAGGGTCACTCTTCAATTGACAACCAACAATAGGATTTCCCACACACGGTGCACTTTAGTTTTGCAGAATCTACTCCTCAAGATATCATTCATGCCTCAAATTCCACTAAGTTCCACAAAGGAGTATCCCAAAGGACTGACCATGTTTTAAGGGTTTCAACGTGACAGATGGCGAGTCAACCAGATGCTCGCTCTGTGAGTTATAAGCGTTTTAGTACTGAGGACCCGATTGGATTCAAGTTTGATCCAACTCGGACGTACTCTAACTTTCTCCAAAGATCAGGTGGAGTATCTCAGAAGGACCGTCTTGGTCCCATGATTCCAGCACTATAGACGGTTTTTCAAAAAAATGGTTGGTTTGTGAGATACAACCTTTTAAGCATATCTGGGCCGAAAAGGGTCTGGGTCTGGGTCAGACCCAGGCGGACCGGCCCAACCCGCCTCGACCTTGGCCGACCTAACCCAGTTAGGGATGACCCGACCTGGGTCCGAACCAGCCCGACTCAAACCTGCTGGGCCGGTCAGACCCGCCTTGGCTGGGCGTGACCCGCCGGGCTGTGTGGGGTTGGATCCCCTTCCCAAGTGGACATTTTGTCCACTCGGTTTGTAATGGAGGTGCCATGTGGTGACTCCCCTTATTAGCAGGACCCACAGGGTATGGGTCCCCTCCATCGTGTCTCGAAGCTGCAACCTCCTTTCGTGGCACATGAAAGCACACCACCCGCTGCCACTACGGCTGGTCGATGCCGGCCGACCCCTCTGTCCGCCACGTTGCCTACGGGCACCGCCTCTCTTTGCGGCTGGTGAGAGTCAGCTGCCGCCATCACCCACTGATGTTGGTCGCAGGCATCGCCACAGTGGTTCCATGCCGGTCAGTCTTCCTCTGGCCACCAAGTGAGCTTTGGTGCTCTGTTTTTTCCGTCTGATTATGCCTATGGACCTCCTGGGATGCTGCCGTCACTGCATGGCTCCCGGATTCAAGATTCTGTTGAATTGAAAATCCACCCCCAAAGAACGCAACAAAAAACAAAGTAGCAGAGGGTCCAATCTTTGTTCGTTGGGCCTGCACCCTCCACTTAAAAATCATATCAAGTGTGTGGTAAAAAATACATCACATAGATAATTATTAACCCCATTCAAACTTTTCCCTCAATAACCACCCGTAATTTTATACGAATCGCGGATTAACTCATTTTGGTTGATCTGCATTCATTATGTTTTTCTATAATGAGGGTTTGAATTAATAAAATCCCTTGGATTTAAAAAAAAATCCATACCATGAAAATGTAGGGGATTTCATGGTTGTGGAAGAAGAATCCAAGTTCGTTGAAGCCGCCGACGTTCGTCGATCTAAGATCGATTCCTCCAATGACGTCGTTCAAGCCTGAGTTCTTCATTGGAGGGGTTGATCATTATTGCTTCATTGGAGTTCTTCTGTTCTATGATAGAATCCCCCATGATCCACCAATCCTCCTCTTTTCTAACATTTGAATAATTAAAAGGAGGAGTTAATATTTTAACTGTCCTTTCAATTAATTGTTTCATTAATTTGTGTAATTAATAATCCTTATTAATTATACGAGGGGTGGTTACATAACCTATGTGTAACCGGGAATTTAATATCCCTAATTAAATTCTCGAACACCTCCGTGGTCCCCGCCACTGTCACTCAAGAGGTGGTAGAAAAATAAAATAACTTATTATTTTATTTTATTATTCTTTCAAAAAGTGTGTAAAACTATCTTTTTCACCTGACCTAGTGCAGTCGAAGTTAATCCTCCCTTAAGTGAATCTCGGAACTGTGATTTCAACGGTGCCCTCAGATTTCAATTCCGAGCACTGGTTCAAATGATAAAAATTCCCGCTCACAAATTTACTGAATGTACCTTAAAAAAATTCAAAAATATATTCTGGGCATCCAAGGCCTCAGAATCAAGTGCCATCAATTTTAACAGACTCGTATTAATCCCAAATAATTTAAAAAAAAATTATATGTAAATTCCTAGTCTTTTCAAATAAATTCAACATAGTATTTTAAAATTATTTATTTTACTTTATAAATATAAATTTTTATATATAAAATGTTTCATAAAATATTAATTCATTAATATATATTATTAATTTCTTAAAATTGATTATATTAGAAAAATTTATATTTTTTATTTTTCACTTAAAAATCAATTATTTTATAAAAGCTCAAAATTAAATTGATGATAAATTTATTACACGGAATTTAAAAATTAAGTTATTTTTTTAAAATTAAAATTCTAGAATTTATGAATTTAACTTTTAAATAAAAATTAAATATCTATAAATAAAAACCACTTTTATTAAAATTTATTTTTTAAAAATTTAAGTGTTCCTAATCATATTTTTCATGCATTTTCTAATTTATTACAATATGTTTTTTATTTACTAGAGGTATTATTATTCTTAAATTTTCTTAATAATAAATATGTTGTGACTCTTTTTAGTTCAATGTTGTGTATGGATCAAGCTATCTAGTATAATATTAATTTAGATATATATATATATATATATATATATTCCAAAATCTAATTTCGTTACATTTTACCCCCATTAAATAAATTACATCCCTAAAATTTTGATTATTACTCACTAATGAAAGTGGGTGAGGGTATTCTTAACATATTTATCATTTGGGATATAACTTCTAATATGATATGTACCTTACTCTCTTTGGTTATATTAAGTCACTTATCTTTCTTTAACAAACATTAATCTTTCATAAAATCATATACCCAAGTATGAATATACTCTAATAATATATTCCCATAACATAAATTTCACTAAACCATTTGAATATTAAAGAAAGTAAACCAAAATAAAGTATTATTTTACTCTAAAAGTTAACTCAAATTTTAACCCGAAAATGTATTAATCACTAGTTCATACAGTCACACACTAGTAAATATATCCGAAAAAATAAGATAAACATCACGAAAAAGATCATGGACAACTTTTTTATTCAATTAATAATCACTTCCAAGGTTATCAATATTATATAACTCACTTTTATTAAGATCAATCATCCTTTTAAACCAAAAGGTTATCCACCACTCAATCATGTTTTCTTCAATAGTTATCCCCAAAAATATAACCTTGGTATAAAATCACTCTTTAAGGTTATTGATACCATTTAGTATATGTTTCTAAAGATTTAGAGAAAAACTACTCAAGAACAATCCTTTTATGTTTCATAAAATACTCATAACTTTTAGTATATACTAGAATAGCATCAATAAATATTACTCATCAATGAAAATACCTAAGAGTATCAAGATTTATTTTCTATTAATATATCAACCTCACTACCTTAGGTAAGTCTAGTAAACTCACCTTTCCCATAATAATAGGCATATACTATGATTCTCAACCATTTATGTAACATCCCAAGCATAAAAATTGTCTTGGAGAGAGATAAGGTTCCACAAACCTTAGGTGATGTGCCAAAGACACCAAAGGGTATAAATAAATTACAAGGTCATACTAAAGATTTGGGGGATGATTTTAACTTGATAAAACTCCAAATGTCAAGAAAAGATAAAAAAACCAAACTAAACTATATGAAACATGTATTATAAACAATAAAACTCAGAATAAATAACAATAAACAATGATATCATAAAATCAGAAGAAAGTAAAACATGATATCCAACCAAAAACTAAAAGACACCATAATGCAACAAAACTGATGTGGAATCACTCTGACCACTAATTATAATGAAGTGGGATGACATTGTGAGTCAATTTATAATCACCCATATTGAATAATGATTCCAAATAGTTCATGGTAGACCCTTGAAAAAGTCCACAGTGACCTATTCCCATTTCTGAATAGGTATATGTAAATATTAAAATATTCCAGCTAGTTGTTGATGCTCAAACTTAACCTACTGACAGGTTATGAATTTTTTAATATAATCAACCAAATTTAATTTCATAAATAACTACAAAAAATGTTTCCTTATATCCTTGTACATAGTTTGGATTCCTATATGAAATACCCCTTTTGAATGGTGATATTTAGAAAGAACTTTATCTTGACAAGATGGCGGAACAATAATTTGATCATAAAAAAGAAACACCAAATTTCCATCATGTTTCTATCCATTAATGATCTCCCCATTATTATGTTTTGATGTAATGCTAAGGTAATACAGATTTATTTTTTTGAGAATCCTTGACTTGTTCAACCAAATCAAAAATGAGCTCCTCTAGCCAATTTATTATATAAATTTAGACTTAAATCATCGTTCATAGAATTTCCTTGCCCAGTTTATAAACCAAGTAAAATTAAAATATCTAGGGATATTCTATCCATCATATTTGTCTTAAGTTTAAATAACTTTATAGAAATATGTGTTTCATGATTTTATAGTCTGTAAACACATTGAAATTATTTTAAAAGAGATAATGATTCCATGTTTTCAAAGCATGAACCACCACAGGAAATTCAAAGTCATGGGTCAAATAATAATTATCATAAAATAAAAAATGTTGTGATTTATAATCTACAAAATCATAATCTTTCCTGAGAACTAAAATCATATTAGATCTAGATGCATAAAAATAAACTACATAACCTTTTCTAGGTTTTATCAAGACAACAATTAATGATGAATTGAGTCTATCCTTAAGTTACAAAAAGGATTGATGAAAATCATAACCCTAATGGAACATAATTCCCTTTCTTTTGAGTGTTATCATAGAAGATACATGTTACAAACCAACCCACCAAGATCGGGCCTATGACTACCCCAAGCACGCCTCTAATAGGCCATGGGATGGTGACCAATGCTGAGTAGGCATATCCCACAAATGGGAGGCATTATCCAAAAGTAACTGTAAACATGCACTCATCTCCAAGCCCACATAGTGATGAAATGTAGAATAAATGAAACAATGCATGCATATGTCTAAGATCCCATAATAGAGTATAGTAGTAAAAGTAAAAAGAGCCTAAAAATGGGCCAAATATAAGCCCAAACAAAAACTGCAAAAGTCCAACCCACTCCAAGGGAAAATACTAAGTCAAAAGCAAGATCCTAGTAAAACACCTTAGTAGTTCAAGCTCCATCTATTCTCCACCTGCTACCTATCCTCCTAGGACACTATTAAAAGGTTCTTCATCTATATAAGACATGGAACATGAGGGAAAATCCCATGCATGGGTAAGTATAACAATACTCAACAGGACACCCTAAAAACACTAAACAAAAATCACCAAGTATAGTGATATTAATAAAAGATATAATAATAAATGTATAATAGAAACACATAGCTATACTCATGAAAGGTACCACACCACCAGATGGTCATAACCAACTTCCACCTACTGGATTCTACTTAAAGTGGTGATTTTTATGATTGAAATTGCTCCATGAGTTGTGTTATCATTGGAGACATTCAATGAAGAGGTATATCTCATTAGGACCCGCCTAATGGAAGCTCACTTGTCTAAGAAGACTCTGATACATAGATATGGGTCATGCCCAGAACCGCTGTGGGACATCATGAACCCTAATCTAGATCAACCTGCTGCATATGATATATTATTCTATAGATGCCACAAACCCTAATGAAACAACCTACTATATGGAGGATTAGTGTCATGCTCATGGAGGTCATAAAAATTCCACAAACTCTGATTAGGGAAAAAAAGATGATAAAGGATCTCACTTGAGTATCATAGAGGGACACCATAACTCTATCTGTGACTTTATCTCTATAGAGGATCACAATCTAGTGATGTGGATGTAATTCCACACTATACCCTTGATGGAAAGGACCAAGGTAATGTACTCAAACTATAATGGTCCAAAATAAGAAAATAATGAACCACAAGATCTCTTCAAGGGGGTACATGGTGTGTACTAGGTGGTATATGTCATGTCTAACTATCTCCTTATCTTCTCATATTTAAGAGCCCCACATGACATGTAGTCTCCATATAAGTTATGTGTAAAATAAGTACATGACACGTATAGAAACATAGTTTCCTACCTGTTTCTGTGTACTAAGGCCATGTCCATGCACCGGACCATGTACACCAATCCGTGTCTATGTATAAGTACATGGAATTCCATATGGTCATGTACTTTAACCAGTGTCTATGTAATCTTTGTAGTACATGTCAAGTTAACCGGGGAAGGACCACATGCTATGCGATGGAGTCACATTATGTGTGATACATAAGTTTCTCCCAAATCCATAGACACCGTATAGGGGGC
The DNA here is from genome assembly GCA_963277665.1 of Viscum album. Lineage (NCBI taxonomy): Eukaryota > Viridiplantae > Streptophyta > Magnoliopsida > Santalales > Viscaceae > Viscum > Viscum album. The sequence continues at coordinate 1,842,846,431 of OY728151.1, forward strand.
CCCATCCTGTGTGTAATACTGAAGTACACATCGTGTCACTCAATATTTTCCATATCCATCGGTATCTCATCTGCATCATCCTGAATGTCACCGGATATTCCACCCTCATCATAACTTTTATATCGGCATTCGTCTTGTCCTTTCCAATTATGATCTATATAAAAATTGGTTTGTATCTGCTCATAAAATAGATCTACAAGTTATTATTCATTTCATGCCAAATAATGCCGAAGAATGCGAAATCAGGTATCCAAAACCATCCAATTCTCCTCTACTTCCATCATCGCACCACCATCATTTCATGACGATCTGAGATATGTGATATCGGATTCTTTCACCAAGAAATGGGTTCTTAATGATTGATTAACAGGGATATTATAAAAACCTGAGGCCAGAGAAGAACGGCCGTGGTGAATGAAGAACCATGGGAGAAAATCATTGAAACAAATGAGAGGAATGAACCTTAATTGATGTTTATGTTGATATAAATCCTTTTTTATGAGAAGAAAAATGAGGAAATAAATAATTACAAAATAATTCTCCTGAATCTGATTAATCTATTCCATCCAAAAAAACGCACGATCTGTGAATCAATCCATTAGGCGATTGATTCATGTTCATAATAGAAATAAATAATGGGGAATAAATCCAATAAAAAAATGTCCTACCTAGAGTTTGGATCAATCTTTGATGAAGAATGGTTGCATTTTCATCATTTTCAATATCCTATAACTCTGTCAGCTTGATGGTCCATGATCGTATCCCAATCCATCATCATCCTCCAAGAACACTCTCCTAAAATGGCTTCTAGGTATCCAGGTTTTATCATCCAACCATGAGAAAAAATCCATAACTATATATTTTAAGAGTAAGTAAGTTGTTGCATTGCAAAAAAAATAAAATAAACTATTTTTTTAATTTATTTTATTAATTTCACTCATGCAATGAATTTTTCACTAATGGACCATGAAAACCAAGGTTATGTCATTATTATGGTAAAAACCACATTTTGAACTCAACAGTGACCTCAAATTTCTAATTTAATCCCCAAATTAGAAGTTATTCCAATTTTTCAGGAAAACTATTTTCACGTGCTATTTAAAATATTTCAAACATTTATTCTGGGCACACCAGGACTCATAATCACATTCCATTTCAGAACTTCATCTAAAAAATAATCCAAAAAATATCCAAAAAATAAATAGAATATATGAGATGTTACACTATCCCCAACATTTATATTTACATCCCAAAAAGGCAAAACAAGGGTTACACAAAAAGATGTGGGTATTGAGCAATAATATGAGCCTCCCACTCCCATGTGCTCTTCTGAAGATTCCCATGCTACCACCAGACATGAAAAAGGGGAATCAATCACCCACGAAGGATACTATCCTGATGATCCTTGATATGTACCAAGAAATCAACAAAGGTAGCTTCATCATCGATGTCCATATCACACAAGTGATGATGTGTGATGGGTCGTGCATGTAACTCATCAACTACGACATGTAGAAGACATTGTGTACTTAGTACAACTACATTGGTAGAGCTAAGTGGTATTCCACCTTGCCAACTATACATAGTATCTATAATGGATTTAATGAATATCAGAGATAACTTGCCACTATGGCCAAATCTTTTCAATCCACACCAAGGTGAGACCCTCATGAACACATGGACTCCCTCCAAAGACTCCATAGATCTTCATTTAAAATATGTATAAGAATTATGGTGGATTTATTCAGTCCTTATCCACTCTTGTATGATGTTCAACTTTTCTTTAGTAGCACATAACAACTCTGAGACCATGAGTGGTGACTCGTCTGGATCAGTCCAATAAAGTGGGGACCTGCAGGGTCTCCCATACAAATACTTAAATGGTTCCACACCAATGTTGGAATGGTAGATGTTTCTGTATGAAAACTACACCAAGGGTAGGTGGTCCTCCCAAATACAACCAAAGTACAACATGAACGACTGCAACATATCCACCAAGACCCGGACGATCCACTTTGTCTGGCCGTCAGTTCAAGGATGAAACACCACACTCAAGAATAACTAAGTCAAAAATGATTTCTGTAATACTCTCCATAGTTGGGATGTGAAGTGAGCATCATAGTCAAAGATTATTGTCAAGGTAAATCCATGTAATGGGACTATATCTTACCTGTAGAGGCATCCTAATCTCTCTACTAAACTCTACTCTCGAATAGCTAGGAAGGGGACCAACTTGGTGAGTCATTATATGATCACCTAGATGAAATCATGTCCCCTAAACATAACTAGTAAACCTATCATGAAGTATATATAAATCCCATCCAACTTCCACTTTGTCACCTTAAGGGGTTGAGATAAACCCACTGAAACGTGGTGCCCAGCCTTCACTTACTAGCAAGTAAGGAACATAGATACAAACTTTGAAACTATTTTCTTCATACCTAGACACAAAAATTGATATCAAAGGTCTTGGTACATATTTTATACTCCTGGATGTACCGCTAAAGGGGATGAATGAAAATACTGCACCACCTCCTCCCACAATGTCAAAGGTACCATCGTCCGTCCTCTGAAAAGGATAACGTGCTACCCACCTTTTGAATATCCATCAGGAGTATGTCCAATGGATATCTAAGTACATAAGGTCTCATAGTTAGAATTTTCATAGTAATAATTCCAGATAGGATGTAAAAGTGGTGGAGTAAAAACCATCAACTGAATATATGAAGCTACCCTTTTCCACGAAGTATAACTACAGTGAGGCTAACTTCTTCGATGCCTAGTCCAACAACTGAGAACAAGATCTCATGCTGAGAGTATCTACCACCACATTCCCCTTCCCAGGAGTATATAAAATCTCAAAGTTATAGTCTTGGAGTAACTCTATCTATCAACTCTATCTCAAGTTATTATCCTTCTAATGGAAGATATACTTGAGAATCTTGTAGTCAGTGTAAACAATAAACTTCTCTCCAATTAGGTAGTGTCACAACATTTTCAATGAGAAGACTACCACTACTAAATCAAGATCATGAGTTTTTTTGTTATTCTCATGTGGTATCAACTAGTGTGAACCATAGGAAATAAAAACTTTCCTCTTCATCAACACATAAGCATGTACGGTCCCTGATGCATCGCAAAACACTATGTACTCGACACCCTCCTCTGAGAATATATATTTGGAAGTGCATGTCAATCTCTATCTCATCTATTGAAAGCACTGATAGAACCTTTCCATCCACATTGAAGGATTCCCCTATCAAGCCAAATCCATAAAGGGTGCTAAAACTTTGGAGAAGTTAGTTACAAACCTTTGATAGTACCCTAAAAACCCAAGAAAACTCTACAACTCAGTAACACTCTTGGGTGGCTCCCAATAAATCACTGCCTCAACATTCACTGGGTCCACTAGTACTCTATCCTCTAAGATGAAATTTCCCATAAAGTAGACCTCTCAAATCCAAAATTGAAATTTCATGAGATTCTCATAATGTTGGTGATCTCAGAGTGTGTCCAGAACCATCCCCAAGTGTCTCACATGCTCCTCCTCAGATCCCAAAATACACTGGGATTTCATCGATGAAGGCCACCATGAAACAATCTAATAAGGGTTGAATGATCTCATTAATGAGTATAATTAACATTTATGGGGCATTAGTTACACCAAAAATCATCACCAAGTACTCATAGTGACCGTAGAAACATCTGAATTCCATCTTTGGTATATCCTCATCCCGTACTTACAGATGGTGAAAGGCTGACCTGAGGTCAATCATTGAGAACCATCATTACCCTTTAAACTAATAAAATATTCCCCTTTATAATAATCAAATAAGTCATAGATCCTTGTTAGTGGAAACTTATTCTTCATGATCACCTGATTCAAGCGTTGGTAATCCACACATAACCTCAAGTTCCTGTATGCCTTCTTGGTAAATAACATCGGCGCTGCCCAGGAGGAAATGCTGGGTCTCAAAAATCCCTTATCCTACAAATCCTCCAACTGCACTCTCATCTCTCAAAAATCTACAAGATCCATCCTATATGCTAGTGTAGATATTAGTTCCATATCGGGATGCAAGTCTATGTATAATTCTATATCTCAGTCGGGAGGTAAACCTGACACGTCCTCAATAAAGACATCCTCATACTTTTCCACCACTATAGGTAACTAATAGACCTAGGCATACAATTATCCAAGAGTCATACTACACAAATGATGATTGATCGACTACACTATTCTATGCTTCAGCTCATCCTGCTCCACCAAGGTTTCATTTTCACCCATAAAGGAAAACCTTGTTCGGTCACAACAGACACACCACATCCTCCACATAAAATAGTCAATCTAGGCATGAACTATGGATAACTAGTCCATACCTAATATGACTTTTTAAGGCCTCATCATTGTAACAAAGATATCCCATACAAAAATCTCAACTCCAAGCATCAGATCTCAATATTGAAACAAGTGTGAAATCTCTGAGTCACTATCTGTCGAAGTCTCCAACCACAAGGGTTGAGCCGATGGATCTACTGTAATATCTAAGTCTTAAAATAGATATGTGGAAGAAAGGAATTTATAGAACCTATGTCTATAAATAATGAAAATAAAGTATAAAAGACAAATATCAAACCTAGAATAATCCCTGGAACCTCAAGATCATATGCCTCTAGAGCTTATAGCTAGCCTCTTCCCTACTCACCAGCTCCCTCAGCCTGGTGTGGAAAATATGAAGGTGGCGGTGGTAATAGGTCAAACATATAATTCCTTCTTGATACCCTAATAACCCCTCTACCACGTCCTCCACCCTACAGACCCCTTTCTCCTACCTCTGTCTCTTTCTCGGTGGTCCCTCAACCATCTCATGAACAACTGTATGACATGTCATATAATTTCAAGATAGATGTCCCTGACTATCATAGGATAACCACCACCTATCCCTCAATTGGTTTAAGCCACCCTGAGATCCCTACACCAATGTTACCAAGTGTTGGGATCACCTCATAAATCATTTGACACACTTGGATCCCTATGACTACTTTCAGCTACCTTATGCCAAGGTCTCAGCGATTGGGTGCCCACTGCTAGCTCCCACTATCAGTTTCTTCTATGCTATAAATATCTCCCCCAGCAAGGATCACTCAAGAACTCTAGTATAGGTGTAAATGAAAATAGGTACCATTGATTCCCTAATGTACCAGTGCAAGCCCTACTCAAAGGTTTGAGCTTTGAAGAACTGGTCCCACACCATATCTAATGAGTAACATGAGAGATCAATAAATCTCATTGAATACTTCACCATGGTCATACTACCCTACTACTATGCAGAAGCTCCTGTATTTATACCGATTGCAATACAACTGGATAGAAATCCTCTATAAGAGACACTCAAAGTCTATTTGGGAGATATTTGTATTATTATGTGATTGAGTCACCAGGTTCCACCATCACCCTAAAGATACTTGAATAAAACTCCCCAAAAGGACTGTTATATGATCAATGGGTTTCCTCAAATGGTAGAAAATGTGTGTGATTTCCTCAAGCCAGTCATCAGCCACCTAGGGGTCAGGATCACCCTGAAACCTGGGAGGTCATTGCCTATGAAACTCATAAAATAGACTCAGCATATGTTTATCCTCATCTGGTACTTTCTAGATCTAGTTGCTTCTCAAGAGGTGGTGATATAGATAGTAAACCACCCATAGGTGATAAATATGGTACAATCTCTTGTACCGATGCATCATCACTAGGAGGATCATCCTCATGATCATGTAGTGGAATCCTAGATGGATGTCTATGTGGAGGAATCCTATAATTAAAATAATATGTTCCATGGTAAAAAGAGTATATCTAGGGAGATGAATCAATAAGGACATGGAAAACACAACCATTCCTATATGATGCATGTACCAAAATGTTTTCCTACAACCAATGTTTATAAGTACCAAATAAAAAGGTAGGTGATCAGATTCCGGATGTATGGATACATCGGCTGCTATGCCAACACTAGAGTCCTTGGCCTGAAATTCAAACTTGAAACACTAAACACTATTTACCCAAACCAATCTCATAGAATTAGGTCCTAAGTTATAAATGCCCCTCTGACACCACTCTATCACGACCCAAACCACTAAGGTATGACTCATAACTACCCCACGCTCACCTCCAATAGGCCAGAGGCTAGTGACCAACACCAAGTAGGAATATCCCACAAATGGGAGGCATTAGCCTAAAGTACCTGTACACACACACACATCTCCATGACCTCAAAATGATGAAATGTAAAACAACTAAAAAAAATTCATGCATAAATTTAAGATCCCACAACATAGTACGATGATAAAAGTATTGAATGCAGAAAAAGGGTCCAAATACAAGCCCAACCAAAAAATGAAAAAGTAAAACCTAATCCAAGGGTGAGGACTAAGTAAAAATCAGGATCTTGGTAAAAAAATTGGTCTATCAAGCTCCATTTACACTCCACCCACTCCCTATCCTCCTAGGATACCATCAAAAGGGTCATCATCTACATAAGAAATGACTTGTGTGGGAAAATCCCATGCAGCGGTGAGTATAAAAATACTCAGTAGGAAACCCCTAAAACACTAAACACAAAGTACCGAGTACATTTAGATTTATATAAGATATAATAATTAATATATAATAGAAACACCCAGATATACTCAGGAAAGGTACCACACCACCAGGAGGTCATAACAAACTTTTATCCACTGGATTCTGCTTGAAGCGATACTTGTTCTGGGATAACTCACTCCACGAGCCATGATATCATCCCATAATTTGACAAAGAGGTCTAGATCATTAGGAACTTCCCAATGGAAGCTCACTAGTCTAATAATACTCTGATACATAGATAGGGGTCACACCCATAACTAATGGGAGACACCATGATCCCTAATCTGGATGAACCCACTATATAGGGGATCATATGCCAACGATACAACAAACCCTACCGATACGACTTGCAAGATGGAGGATCAAATTCTTGCTCAGGGAGGTCATGTTGATTCCAAAAACTCCAACTAGGGAACAAAAGATGATAGAGGATCACATTCTAGCCTCATGGAGGGACACCACAACTCTATATAAGACTCATCCTCTAGAGGGGATCACAATCTAATGATATGGATGTAATTCCACACTGTACCCTCAAGGTAAAGGACCAATAGAACATACTCAACCAATAATGGTCCAAACTAAGAAAAAAGAGCCAAAATAACTCTTGAAGGGGGTACACAATGTGTACCAGGAGGTACACAATGTGTCCATTTATCCCCCTATATTCCCATGTGGAAGATCCTCACATGACATGTAGCATCCATATACACAACATCTATAATGATTACATGACATGTAGATACACACAATTTTCTACCCATGTCACCAGGCTATGTTCGTGTAGTAAGGCCATGTCCATGTATTGTCCCATGTACTCCAATATGTGTCCATGTATAAGTATACAGTGTTCCATCTGGTTGTGCACATTTACCCATGTCTTTGTAATCTCTGAAGTACATGACATGTTAACTAGGGAAGGACCACACACTATGTGATGAGGTCATATTCCATATGATACTTATGTCTCTCCTGAAACCCTATCCTCTACATAGGGGGCCCCATACAAAATGTAATCTTGAATTATACACCATGTTGATCAGGATTTTTTAGATCCATCTAGATATTTTTTGCATCATCCTACATATCATCGGAGACGCCTCCCTCTTTGAAACTTGTAGATCGGGGTTCATTCAGTTCTTTTCAATGTTGATCTATGAAAAAATGGACTTGAATCTACTTGGAAAATGGATCTACACATCATTATTCACTGCATGCCGAATAACACGAAAGAATGTGAAATTAGGTATCCAAAACCGTCTAATTCATTTCCACTTCCACAAAAAAAGATTTTCGATACCATTTGAAGACCATATTCATCAACACCATGAAAAAATAGGTGAATTTATGAGACTAAATGGCATTACTATAAATGATACTAATTAATTCCAAAAGATATATTTGGAATTTACACTTTCCTAACATGGAGTTGGTGATACCCAGACTATAGATAAATATTAAAAAACCATTTAGATCCTTTTAATTTATCCAAACGAGAATCAATTCAAGGAGGGGGATATCTATTATTTATCATAACTTGATTCAATTTTTTATAATTAATATAGAGACAGAATAGACCATATTCCTTATCTAAAAACAACCTAGAGTATCCTAAAGAAACATAATTGGTCTAATGAAACCATTACTTTAAAATTATTCCAATTTGTCCTTAAATTACAATAATTATATTGGTTCTATTCTATATGATGTAAGTTAAATATGATTTTTTCCTAAGATAATATTAATAAAAAATTCCACTTAACTTTCAGGTGGAAAACTAGTGAGACTTTTAGGAAATACATTTGGATACCGATCTATAATGGTAGGAAAAATTATAGTATAAATTATATCATTGTTCCTCAAAGTGACCATTGTTAATTGATAAGAAATAGTTCCAAAAATTAGTGCTAAAGGTCATAATTTTTCAGCATTCACATATCTATTTCCTTTAAAGAGACAAACCATACCATTGAGATATGTAAAATTTACTCATCACTTTTGACTACTAATATACTTATTGAAGGAAACTAAAAAAATCCCTTCCTATGATTAAATTAAATATATCAATGTCCAAAATAGAAAATTACAGAAAAAGACTCCATTGATTGTTATCAAAAAAGTTTCACATTTAAATCCTCTATACCCTCACTACCAGAGAGGTGTTTGGATACTCACCATGGGTGGAATAATCATGATATCTATCACCATTTTATTAAAAAAAGGTGAAGTAATAGAATAGTGGAATACACCATTTTGAAGCAAAACATTCATAAAATTTGAATTAAGAACAATGATACCTCATACAGATAAAGGACCTGATTGATCCTCTGTGATCATCCACTTAGCACTATACAACTGCTTAGTATCTACCCCTTGTTCCTTAATTCCCTATTGTGGTTTCATTTTCTAAATAGTTAAGGTGTTTCTAGTATCACCTTGTCTCACTTGGTTCTGAGGAATAGAACTATTCTGACATGATCATCCAGTCAAAGCATAAAGTGTCTAAGACACATGAGATGTATTTCTGGAAATTCAATTTGTAGCATTATAGAAATAATGATGAATATTTACCATATAATTATATTTTTGACATGGCCAGAGTGGTTCCATAAAATTTCACTTCTTATTATTAAATAAACCACATTGGAAACATTTAGGATTACTACTAGGGAACATAGGAAAATTAAACAATCCTACGGTTTTATTTTGTGATTCTATACCACTTTGGAATTTGGTTTCCATTTTCCACTTGTTCTCAATATTAGAGTTCCACCTATTCCCATGTTGAAAAATATAATCCCTCTAATAGTATCCCCAATAATATACCTTTCTACCAATGTCTCTTTATTAACCATGACCATATAATCAGTAATGTTGAGCAAAACTATCTTATAAATGATTTCCACTCCCATCCCAGTCTTGAATATGTTTTCCTTCAAGTATTCACCAATATAAAATTATAGAGAAAAATTAACTAATATCATAAAATTTTATAAAATTCCATCACCGATAGGTTTTTTTTCTTAAGACCGAATAAATATGTTGAAGGTGTGGTTAGAATTATTTGTTGAACAATTATTCCAATACCTCCTATAAAAGGCCTTATTTGAATTTATCCTAGATAAATAAATATATTTATTAGTGCACAAGATCCTCTAGTATGTATACTGCTAAATTTAACTTTAGATCAGCTAGGGTTCCAAGGAAATAAAATATCCAATTCATCTTGTTAATCCACGATTCTTCCTTTTTAGGTTTCAAATCCCCCTGAAATATTGGTGGATTATATTTCTAAAATTTCATAGAATGATCCAATTTTTTTGGTTTGTCATCCTGATTTCCCTTATCAATTTCTTGAAAATATTGAACAATGCTCTGAACAATCTACTGGTTCACCTGTGGCTCAGGTGCAAGAATATTCTCTGCGACCTCCTCTCGTGGGTTTCTAGGTCATATAAGAAATTCAATTTTTATAAAGATAGCACAAAACACCACTTACACATAACTCATTAGAAACTAAAGGATTATAATATTCCAAATCATCAAAATAAATTATAATTATAACCAATTTTCAAAAATCATCAAACATAATATGAAAAATTCCATCATAGTTGGACGTATCATTACTAATGCGTGATATACTACACTGATTGGCTAAACCCACAATGATAATATGAAAAAAATTCTATAGGTTTCTCAAAAACAAATTTTGTACCCATACCACCCTGTTAACTTGAATTTCACTATAAATTGGTAAGATAAATCATTTTATACTATAAATTTCAATTTATGAAATTACCTATATCCTTACTACAATCCCAATATTTTAGACTGACCAAAACCGATTCCATTTGTAAGATACCGAACCTAACCATTGGCTTGTAAAGGGATGAGGTTCCACTAACATCAGGTGACATACCCAAGACACCAAAGGTTGGAAATAAATTCCAAGGGAATATGAAATAATTGGGGGGTAATTTTTTCTTTATAAAATTACAAACTGTCAAAACAAGATAGAATCAACCAAACCAAATTATATGATGCATGTATTATAAATAATATAAATAAAAATAAATACAAAAAAAAGATATTAAAGTAGCATTAGAAAGTGAAACAAGACATCCAACCAAAAACTAAAAGACATCATGATGCAACAATATTTATATGGAACCACTCTGACCACTCCATATGAGAACTTGATGTTTCAACCACCATCTCAAGAAAGTAGAACCATAATGCTCCACTTGATAAGTTCGTGACCCTTCCTTCACTCACATCATAAAAAAAATGTTCCTATACACACAAAAGTTCATATATAGGTGGTGAGTAATCATACCCAGTAGGTTTTTTCCAAGAGACTCCCAAATCGTGCCACTAAGACATGAACATGTTAGCTCAAAGTTCAAAATATACTTAAAAAAAGATTAGAACATAAAATAATTTTACTAATTTTAATTTAAAATAATAAATTATTTATCTTCTAATTCAAATTGGTATACCCAAGACACATCTATTTTCTACACACACATGCATTCCTGGTGACAATACCATTGTAACAAACCAAGCCATAGTTCCATCCAACACAACACCTGACCTGGCCCGTGGAATCAATCGAAGGGAGGTCCCAATCCTCATGGGATGGAAACTACTTCTTAGGTATCAAAAAAATACATTGGGAATGATTTCACCTGATTTCATTACCAATAATAACCCACAATAATAAAAATGGCATAACTAATTAACCAAAACCAAACACTGTACAAAAATTTTCAGTTTAAAGGTTTTAAAATTTTAAATAAAAACCGAAACACAACAAAGGGAATGAAAACACAAAATATCCCAAAAAAACCTTTGTGCCACATGAGGGGAATCATTATTAATCCATAAACACCAATACCTGCGACATGTAGAACATTAGAAACCTGAACCACCAACATATCCATGACTCATATTTATTTTATCTGGGTCATACATAAAAAATTTTACATACACCCAAAGGTGTATGCAGGGTGTGATCCAAATCCCATTAGGATTCCACCCAAAATAAAGGACTCTATGCTGCAAGATTAGAAGATGATTTAACATGATAATTTATGGAAAATACTTTGAATTTTTTAAGAAAACATTTTAAAAATATTCATTTTCAAAATAATAATTTTAAAGTTAACATTTCAAAAGGAAACTTTTACTAAGATAAACTTTATTTAAAATGAAATTCACTCAAGGTCCACCATATTCCAATTGATGGAACCACATCACACGAGTCTCATGTCATAAGTCAGAACCATGGGTAAATCCTTAAGGATAATATAGATTGAGTGAGACACTAGAACCTCATACCTTGGTGAAAGGTGTTATAGTAACCATAAAAATTAGCGTCCTCATGAAAAATCCACTAGAGAGGTGAAGCATCGAAAATTCTAGTGGCAATAAATCATCATCATAGTTTAGTTAATGTTTTAATTTCCAATCTAGCTAAGTGAAATCAGGACTTACCACTTCCATATCAACTAGTTTTAATCCACTAAAATAAATAGGGACTTTCCACTTCTCTATCATTAGCGTAATATTTCTAGTATTCCCATCAAGAAACCCGGTATTCACTTTATGCTCAATCCCCCATTTCACATGTTACACAAATCACAATTCTCATTTATCATCACACAAAAACCACCATTTTCAAAAAAAAAAACCATTTTCCATTTTATAGACACAAATAATATTTGAAAACATTTTTTACAGTACTTGAAAAATATATGAAACCCATTTGGAAACATTACAAGAGAAAATAATAATTAACTTAAACATTTTCAAGGGACAATCCCCTTTTTAAATAAACACACAAACCACGCACCCTTTTTAAAACATGCTTCTCATCATTCACATAATTTTCATAATACATTTAAAGGTGCGCAACAAAAGTTAACAAACCAAATAAATTAATTTTCCTTTAAAAACCTATTTTCAACACATTCATACCTCAACTACCCTTGAAAACACATTTTCCATCACTGAAACAAATCATAAACACTCTCAAGAAGCACCACAATAAGGAGCACATGAAAATGTAACCATTACCTTTAGAAAATTCACTTTTATCATATATTCATGTTAACATATTTCCAAAACATATTTTTAACCACAAAAATCAGTCATAGAACATATTTATAAATTAAATAAATCAAGCTAAAATCATATAGAAATGTCAAACATTGGAACTGCCTACCTAAAGCTTGGAATCATTCGGAAATTGGTGTGAAACCACAACTGCACAACCAAAAGACCCTATAAAGGAAATATTTAAAAAGAAACATCAAGATTTTACCCTAATGAATAATGTTCAACCCTAAATAGACCACCCAACCAGCTGGATATATGAAAACCCATGATAAAAGAAGGGAAACCCTATATAAGAGGAGAAAACAAGAAGAAACAACACTTACTTGAAGAATCTTGGAGAAAACTCACCAAATACACCAATGGAAGGGATACTAAGGGATAAAATAGGGAGATAGTGAGGTTCCAAGGTATGAGAAGATTGAATGGGGTGATAAATGGGGTATTTGGGGCTAAATCCTGAGAGGACACAAGGGAAATTTCCAAAATTTTAATGACCTGGACATTGCACATGGTTTTCCTGCACAGTTTTCCAAACCGTGCTGTAACCGTGCACCCCTAACTATCCAAGAGGCACCCACCACATGGTTAGAATGCATAACCTAAATTAATGTGTCTAATCTATGTGGTATCTACTACCACAAAACCACCACTTACCACAAAATTTCCAAGGAAGGGGCACATGGTTTCCCTTAACCGCACACCACATGCTGTAGGGACCAAATTTTCCATTTTTATCCAAAAAAAAGAAAACCGAAGGGAAAAAATCTATAACAAAATTAAATATAAAAATTACCTCAAAAATTTGGACCCATCCCACATAGTTCCTAGAGAAAAATCAAGACCCATAAATGAACCAAATCCAAGAATGAAAACAAAACCCGGGTGTGAAAATTCTTCCCGCCATAACACTTTCCACCCATAGAAAGACACAATGAGGCCTGATCCAAAAAAAAAATCCAATACTCCTCTATATCTCAAGGAGATTACAAATAAACATAAAATAAGAAGAAATTAAGAATACCATGAATGGAAATAGAGATTCACAAGATTTAACTAGGGAGGCTAGAATGGAATTCCCACTATATGCCTTTTGCTCTAAAAAAGCCGCAACACCTCCAGTTGATTAATAAAAAGAAAGGAATCATCATAACCGGATAATCCAACATCTAAATCCAAGAGAAATATAGACATTACCAACCAACACTCATACCATTTACCATAAGCAAACAAACAAACTCAAACTGCTTCTCGAGAAACACTTCCACAACCTTGCTCTAAAAAAATGCTGGGTGCACTCAAACCACAATTTTTACTCAAGGGAGGAACCCAAAATTAGATAGATCCAAAAGATACTACCTAATGATAATAAAAAACCAGAAACCAAACCATATTATCAATATAGGGAGGCTCAAACAGACTCCCCACCATTTAAAATGAACTACCACTAACTTAATCTAGAATAAATCTTAATGAGACCCGTGATGGGTCTCCCCAATATAAGAACCAAACATCTTAACTAACCAGTACACAACAGAAAACCCTAACACTGATGAGGGAAATACCAACCCATGAGATGGGCTATAACCAAAACCAATTCACAAAGGACAACTTCACAAGGACAACCAAACAGAGATCCACATCCAGAAAGCTCAACCACTAGAATTTCAATGAGATGATACCACCCCGTATCCTAAATATTAAAGAGGAGACTCCAGAAGACATGGTATAAAATGAGTAAATGAGGCCTCTATGCCTCTTCCCATAATACAAGACCATTAAAAATGAAATATCTATACAAGGAGCTTCAACTGTCTCTATTTCCCGCACTGAAGACAAAGGCTATACTACAGTCCCTTTCACCCCTGGGGTTCCTGACTGCGTGTGAGCTTCACTTCAGGGCCTATTTCTATAGACCTGATGTTTGAATAATCTTCTTCCTCATAGCTATAAGCTAAAAATTACTGATCGGAATACCTTCCTTTAGATTCATGAGTGACCACACAACATTCTAGGTGAAACCTAAAAGAACACCACATACCATGGAACTCACTTTTCTTCAGTATGAAACTTCATCGAGACAAGGACTTAGAATATTCACATGCATAATCCCTTTTCACCTTGAATGATAAATAATGAAAAAAAGAACACCCAGAAGAAACCACCATCTAAAATGGAGAAATTCAGAATTCCCAAAAGAAAAATGTGCTTCTATTAAAACAAAAGGTATCGAAAGATTACAAAACATCCAATTTTTCATTTGAAAGAAAACATGACACCACAAAATTCCACCGAACATAACTATTACCAAAAAAGAAACATTAAAAATAAATGTACTTTAAAATGATCCCCAAACAACACACTACTTCTATAAATGGGCATGAATTTTTTTTGAAGAGGTAGACCCAGCTCCACGATGCTTTGTGGAAACACCCCGATAGAACCATTATAAGTTACTAGGTATCCATAGGAATATAATTTTTTTCGAAGAAATCCAACATGATAGTTTATTATAAAAATATTTCCACAATAATGGAACAACAATATCCTTTTCCAAAAATTAGTTGGTGAAAGACCGAGAGGCCTTTTAATACCGCAACCAGTACCAATAACTTCAAGCCACTTTCCATTATCCTTAATGGAATTCCCTCCACCACTTCTAGGATGAACCTATAAGAATAATGGTGGAAAAATTCATCTTTAACGAATCAGGAAACTCAAGGAAACTATTGATTCTTTCTATTTTCCACATCCACTCTTCTGATTCAAGAGGACCCGCTTAACCAAGAAAGAGAGTTGGATTCAATTATGAAACTCAAGAAGAGAGACATTACATTGATCAACTGGAGGGTCTGCCAATGGTGAACCACCCATGTCCATACTTCGAACATGAACCAATTCTTTATGGGTTCATACACTAGAAAATAAGAAAATCTAGGACCAAATAAAAATAAACAATCATCCAAAACATACCACAAACAAGCTCTAAACACACCAAGGGAACCAAATTAAAGGGTTCCTAGAACATTTTTTTTCAAAATAAAACACCAACCATTATCTCAAAAACTACTAATCGACAAAACTCAAACTTGAAACACTATTCAAGCATTAAGAGTTCTCAAACACAAAACAACTAACAAGAAAAATTCACAAATAAAAAAGAGACACACCACACAACTACTGGTTATTAGAACATTACACCTTTTCTTGACATAATTTTGAAGAGAAAATATTCTTGGTGGGTAACACACTCATCGATGGTATCTCATGGTGCCTTAGACATACATGTTCTCATGAAAAACTGGACACCCATCCAATCGTACAAATCTAGGCATTCATCCATCCACCATACACACACATCCATGCATATGGTCACTCATGGAAATACCGTAGTTCAAAATAAATCTTTTCCACATTCCAAAACAAAACATTCAACCCACACTGTCAAATTATCAATTTAATTACCATTTCAAAAATTCATAAAAATTTTCAAAATTCAATAACCACCCAAATCAAAAACTATTTTCAATCTCCACACATCAATCCATTTCATTTCTTTCAAAAAATACAAATCCCATAATTCTAATTCAAAACTCAACTTATCCTATTCCAAACATTTTCACCAATTCAAAAAATCCCATTACATAAAAAATACATCGGTTAAAAATAAATTCCAAACCCTCTATAAAACAAATTTACTCGTTCTAAAAAAATAATTTCATTATTCTACATATATTGATTATAAAAATCTAACCTCACTAATCTATTCTCATTTTACCCCGAAGTTTAATTCATAAAAATAAATTTTTATAATCCCTTTCTCAAACTTAATTTTGAAAATACTTTTTCCCCTTTCCTAAAATCAAATCATTATTGATTTAAATCCAATTTTATCAATTCTAAAATAAGGGTTTTCAAAACAATTTTCAGAACCCATGAAGACAGAAAACCATTCACATGAGGAAACTAGTGTTGGTGGGTGACTTGGTTATATGTTTAACAACCATAATCCAATCACACCATCATCAAAGAGAGCATTATAGGACCATAACGCCTACTCTACATGGATTTACTAGCCTTTAGATCTCACTAACACCTTTACCCCAACTCTCTTTTCATTTCTAGACACAAAACAACCCACAAGAACTAAATAAACTATAAGAAACCTGACTTCCCATGGTAACTTGAGTCCTGTTATGAGGTATTCTATCCAAGAACCCTACTTGAAACCATAACATCATGTCCCAAAAGTTCTAGATATGGTATATCCAAACTCTTACCCAAATAAAATGACCTAAAAAAAGAGTGTGACCTACTTTGATACCATTTTATCATGAAACAAGCTAGAGTGACATCTAACCCGACACCCGACCTGGATCTTGGCATATCCCAAAGGGCATTCCCAATCCCCAAGGTATTGAAACTAGTTCTCAGGTATCAAAAAAATACATTGGGAATGATTTCAAATGATTTCATAACCAAGAATAACCCATGATAATAAACATGAAATAACTGAATAACAAAAACCAAACATGCTACAAATATTTTCAGATTAAAGGATTTACAATATTAACAAAAAAAAATACTACAAAGGAAAGGAATTCAAAAAATGTCCCAAAAAACCCTCCGTGAAACATGAGGGGCATAACTCTCAGGCCATCACCACCAATACATGTTAGAGTCAGAACACTAGTAATCCAAACCACTGACATCTCCATGACTCATCCTGCCTTTACCTGGGTGATATATAACAATTTCTACATACACCCAAAGGTGTCTGTAGGGTGTGAGCCAAATCCCAATAGGATTCCATGAAAATAAAGGACCCCATGCTATGACATTAGAAGATTATTTAATGTGAAATTTTATGTAAAAGACTTTGAAACATTTTTGAGAAAACATTTTAAGAAAATCCATTTTCCACACCATCTTTTAAAGGTAACATTTAAGAAGGAAACTTTTACTAAGATAAAATTTCATTAAAATTAAATACACTTAAGGTCAATTGTATGCTGATAGATGTCACCACATCGCATGAGACTCATGTCACAAGAGAGAACCATGGGTAAATCTACCAGGGCAATTTAGCTCAAGTGAGACACTAGAACCTCATACCTTGGTAAAAGGTGGTATAATAAGAACAACCATTAGCATACTCGTGAACAAGACACTAGAGAAGAGAAGAATCCAAAATTTTAGTGTCAATAAATCATAATCATAGTTTAGTTAGTGTTATAATCCTCAATCCAGCTAAGTGAAACCGGGACTTTCAACTTCTATATCGACTAGTGTTAATCCACTAGAAGAAACTGTGATTTTTTACTTCTATATAACTACCATACTTGTTTTAGTCTACCTACCCAGATACTAGAGATTCCCTTTGTGCTTAATAACTCATTTCATATGTTACAAAAATCACCATTACAACTTATCATCACACAGAAACCAAAATCTTACATATACAAAACAATTTCCATTTTACACACACAAAAACCATTGGAAAACATTTTTCACAGTACTTATATAATCCATGAATCCCATTTGGAAACATTCAAAGAAAAAGAAATAATTAACTTAACCATTTTCATGGGCCAAACCCCTTTTTAAACCCTCACACAATCCAAGGTATCTTTTTAAAACATTCTTCTCATCATTTTCACAATTTTCACAATTTTCACAATACAGTTAAAGGTTCACAAAAAAATATAACAAACCAAAGAAATTCATTTTCCTTTAAAAACCCATTTTCAACACATTTTCACATCAAGTTCCCTTGAAAACACATTTTTCATCCCACAAAAAATTCATAAACACTCTAAATAATCACAAAAACAAGGTACACATGATGACACAAACATTCCATTTATAAAATCCACCTTTATCATATATTCATGTCAAAATATTTCCAAAACATATTTCACACCACATAAATCAATCATAAAACATATTAATAAACTTAATAAAGTATGAAAAAATCATCCAGAAATGATAAAGCATGGAACCACCTACCTTAATATTATAAGAATCCAAAAATTAGTGCAGAACCACAACCACACCACCACAAGACCCTAGTAAGGAAATATTTAACCAAAAACATCAATATTGAATCATAAAGAACAAGATTCAACCCTAAAGAGACCACCTAACCCACTGGAGATATGAAACCCCATGTGAGAATAATAAAAACCCTAGTTAATAGGATAAAACAAGAAGAAATGTCACCTACTTGAAGAATCATGGAGAAACCGCACCAAATCTAAC